>CM069552.1:23395000-28395000 GCA_035773235.1 Eospalax fontanierii
GTGTTTTCTCTGACATTTTTCTAAGTCCCTCTGCCTGGATTCTCCCCTGTGGTATAACCATTTCCTCTGAGATAAAACCTTCCATCTCAGAAGGAAACTGGATAAAGATGGTGTTTAAGAGGAGGTGAAACATTGTATCCTGCAGTAAACAACTTCATAGCCTCAGGAAATCCCTAAAACTGACCAGATTCACTCAGCCCCTCTCTCTCCAAGACTGTTGAGAGACATCCTCAGACAAGCTAAACTCTCTGGAAGAAGCAGAGGCTGACTCAACTGCCTGGAAGAGGCTCAGATGAATTGAGCAGCCTGGAGAGGACACTCTCCACCCTGTTGAGTTGCCAGCAGGCTGTGCAGTGGGCTCCAGGTTTCCTGCTTTCATTACCTGTCACTTATGCTGAGGTGGACTCGGGTGATGTGGCTGTCTTTGTGTCATTTCTGCCCCTGTAAGTAAGCCCTCACCCACATTCTTGTAAGTAATCCCAATAAGACTCATTGGTTGACCAACTTGGATTATGACGGTATCCTAATCAGGTTTGTTGTTGGTTCTCTATTGTTGTTGGTTCTCTATCTGAGGTAAATAGATGTTTATTCAAGTCTCCCCAGGAGTAGTTTCACACAACACCTTCTTCATTTTAATTGCCACTTATAAATAAAAACTCAGCCTTCTTTTATTTATTAATTTTCTGCAACAATGAGGATTGAACCTTGAGGTCTTCTGCGTACTGAATACATACTCTACCCCTGAGCTACATCCCTAACCTTTATAAAATTATCTCTCTTGAGGCCTCAGATCTTGCTAAGTTGCCCAGGCTATCTTTGAACTCACTTTGTATCTCAGGCTGTTCTTGAACATATGTTCCTCATGCCTTAGCTTCTCTTCAGTAGCTTGGCTTATGGAACTATACCAGAAGGCCTGGCTTTAAACACAAAACAAAACCACAATAAAAAGTAGCTTTCTACCTACCTAATTTTTTCAAGCAAGTTTTCTCTGGAATTCTTCCTCTTAACCATTAGCTGACATTCTTTGAACACAGTTATCTGTGTTTCAATTGTTGCTTTAGACTTCCAAATCAAAAGTCTATTGGGTTAAGAAATAGGAATGCCCTGTACCTACAATATGCCAATGGTATATGCCGTGTAGTAACACTAGGCAGAAAATAATCAAACCAGACAAGAAACAAGTTATTTGGCCAGACCATAGTCACATAGAAGTTCTGATAGATTATTTGGAGTCAACCACAGTGTGCTTTCCAGGAACGATGGAAAGAAGGAACAGGGGCGTGGATGGATGAATGGATGCATGCATGCATGTATATATATCCATGTGATACAGGTAGGTATCTGTCAAACTTTTGACTCAAGGAACAGAAAATATCTACCTCTAGAAAGAGAACAAATGACACATGCTCCTGGTGATTAGGGAAATAACAGCTATGTATAGTTGGTAGAGATTAAAGCTTCTCTCTGGTATGAAACACATTCGCTAAATGATAATTCACAAAACTTAGCAGAGTGGCCAAGAAGGTCCTGGTGGAAAGACATTAGACAACATTAGAACCTATCTAAAGTTAGACTTTTATTTATTTTTCTTTCTTTTATTTAATTTTTCACTGTATGTCTGCCTGTGTATATGCTTGTGTCACATTTGGTGTTGAGAGGACAGCTTGAGGAAGTCAGTTCTCTCCTTCCATGATATTGGTCGTAGAGACTGAACTCAGATCATCAGGCTTGGTGACAAGTGCCTTTACCCACTGAGTCATCTTTTGATCCTGACATTTAGAATTTTTTAAGCAGGGACCTGACCTCCCTATTATGTTCTCTGCTAAACCAATTCTTTCCCTTCTTTATCCCTCTCTTTCAGACCCTAAAATCTTCTACTTAACATGATCAACTCTAAAGACTGAGACATAACTAGCGGTTTATACTATGATGTATCCACTTGGTAACAATTTATATAGAACAGTGGCATCTCAGGAAACTGTGAATCTATGCCTTTCTTACATGGACAGATCATCTAGCAAGTGACTGTAGAGACACTTGTTCACAATCATCTGGAAACAGTGCTGACAGCCATAGCAGGAGACCCTTATGGATAGACAACTCTGATTTCTACAAAGACCTTTGTCTAATAAGTTTAGGAGCTATGTCCAGTCTGTGTAAATAGCTCTAGTTGATGGAGGCTAGTGAGCCTGACACACTGCCACACATTGAAATTATGGCAAAGACAGTTTCTTGTCTGCAAGACTCTTTCAGTCTAAGTAAAATATCACTCCTTGTAATATTGTTCCATATTGAATCATATTGACACTAACCATTTGATTATCATGGATAATCATCCCTTCAGGAATAGGGAAAGCAATCCTTTCTCTAGAATCATCTTTAGAAGCTGTCAAATACCGTCCAGTTACTACTACTTTGCTATCGTGAGTTTCTTCACTTCCTGGTCATTCTCAATCTTTGACCACCTTTCTCTCCTTTGGAGTTTCTGAGTTTTAAACAAACAGCAATGTGAATTCAGCCCTCCACACTGGTAGCAACTCTTCAGTCCAATGATTCTTCGTTATACATTACACAGCAGAGTAAATGAGTTAGGACCAAAATCAGATAAAAAATTGTCAGCACCAGAGTATCAATAAAGTCATTGAAAGCCTGGAAACTCTGAAATTCCACTCCTGAGGTAGATATATACCTCTAAAACAGCCCACGGCTAAGTGAAGTAACTTATGCCCTATCTAGCCACAGGTTTTTGACTCTGATTAACAGTGCCGTGTATGGGCTGCATCTTGGGAATGAGGTCTTAAGTCCAATGATAAACTGAATGGTTATTCCCATAACATCTGTACCTCTATTGAACCAGTGGGCACGTCTTTCCAGACCAGTTACTATTGTAGCTCACGGGGTTCAAAGCTGATTTGATGATTACTTTTGTCTTGCCATAGGGTGGCATAGCATCTTCCAGCATGATGAAAGTTAGGCAGTAGAGACAAAGCTTCCAGGTCAGTATCAGTTTGATTTCTTCATGATTGTTCTATAGCTCACATACGTAGTGTCTTCAGCAAGATCTTACTGTCAAGTTGTAGGTGGGTAAGCAAGAGTAATGGCAGTAGCCAGTATGGTTTGAGAGTCTGTGGAACCTCCATGATCAATGACTTCAAAAGATGAACTCCTTGCCTGCCCCTGGGATTTTCATTTGTCACCCTGTGGTATTTGTTAGGGCCATTGTCCGCCTGCTATAGAGTAATAAATATAAAACTCTTTATATTGCATATATATGTATTTTAAGAAATTTCTACAATAGTAGGCTTCCATATGAGTTTTTCAAAAGGCTCTTAGTGTTACTTAACCCTTCCCATAATCCCCCTCTACCCGACCGTCCCATCCCCAAGACACTTGACCTTTCCCATTCCATTATTTTCCTTTCCCACTTCACATCACTGTATTCTATATTCCCTCTCATGAAGCCTCACCCCTGGCCCCTTACTAATGTCCTGACCTGTTGGAGGTCCCTGAGCTCGGGTGCAGTCCAAGGGGACCAAGGGTCTCCACCGAAAGGGGCTGAGTAAGCACAGAATCAAAACACACAGACTCTGGGGGCTGAGTGAAAAGTAGGCTGTGGCAAGCCGCTGCAAGCTCATTTATTCAAAGAAGTGCAAAGGAGTCTTATAGGTCTGGTTCGCCAATCGCTTTATGGGGTGGGGTCCCGACAGCAGCCAATAGTAATCTGTCCCCAGGTAGATCATCTCAGTGCAGGTTCTTTGTAGATGCTGGGCAGAAGCTGGTCTCATGACTGGCCAGAGCAGAGCGCCACGCCCATGGGAGCCATTCCTCTATTCCTCACGGCAGGTGACCTGGCTAAGGCCCACCCTGTGTTGTGCCCTACACTGACCTCTATGGATTTTCCAATTGAAATGCACCTTTTCTTAAGACAGAGCCCTAGAATACACTTATGAAAGAGAACATGTGATGTTTGTCTTTCAGGGTTTGGGTTACCTTGCTCAGGACGATTGTTTTCAGTTCCTTCTGTGTACCCGAACATTTCATAATTTCGTATTTCCAAACTGCTAAATAACATTCCATTATGTAAATGTACCACATTTTCATTATCTATTCATCATCAATCAACATCTAGGTTATTTCCATATCCTAACTATTGTGAATAGAGCAACGAACATGGGTGAGAAGATACCCTATAATAGGATCTAAAGTCCTTTGGGTATGTGCTTAGGAGTGGTATAGCTGGATCATGTGGGAGATCTATCTTCAGCTTTTTGAGGAACAGTGATCTCCATAGTGGTTGGGCCGGACTGGCCTCTCATCAGTGGTGAATAAATATTCATGAGTATTCACTTTTTCCCACATCCTTCCCAGCATTTGTAATCATTGAGTTTTTATGTGTTTGCTTGTGTTTGTTTGTTTGTTTTATCTTAGTCATTCTGAAATATGATAAAATGAAATCTCAAGTGGTTTTAATTTGAATTTCCCTGATAGCTAAATATGTTGAACCTTAAAAAACATATTTCTCATTCATATCATTTAATCTTTCGAAAACTCTCTTTTTAATTATTTGCCCCAATTTTTTAGTAGGTTGTTGTTTCTTGACGTTTAGCTTTTAGAGTTCTTTTGTATTCTAGATATTAACCCTCTATCAGATGCATAGCTGTTAAAGATTCTTTGTCCGTTCTATAGGCTACCTCTTCATTCAATGATTTTTTTATTTGCAGTATAGAACATTTTAGTTTCATCAGGTTCCACCTTTTATTGTTGGTCTTAATGCCCCCACTATCTGGGTCCTGTTCAGAAAGTCCTTTTCTGTGTCTGTAAGTTCTAATGTACCCTCCCGTCTCCTCTCTGTCAAATTCAGGGTATCAGGTCTTATGTTGAAGTTTTTGATCCATTTTGGAGTTGAGGTTTGTGTTAGGGGAAGAGGTAGAGATCTGAACTCATTCTTCTACAGGTAGCTATCCAATTTGACCAACACCATTTATTAAACACTGACTGCCTAAACTGCATAAGTTATAAAGAAAAGAAGGTTATTTTGTATGTCGGTTCACATTTCTGGATGCTCCAAAACAGTAGCCCACAGATGATGGTTGCCTTTTTGCTGGCAAGTCCCAATGCACGCAGTGTAATTGGTAATCTCTCCCCCCCCACACACACACACACTCTCATTTCTCTTCCTCCTCAAAGGACACTGTTCTACCAACTTTAGTCAGATTAAGTTTATACTCTCCTAACATCTCACAGTGGATATTTAAGTCCAATGTGCATTTCAGAGAGGACATATTATATGTAAACAACAGCACCCCATCATGTTCCTGATACATCAGAAAGCAGTGCCTTTGGGCCTGAGAACAAAGCTTTCCTAAATCACCAGTGTTCCTGAAATGGGTGCCAATGACCCTTGATGGGAAAATGCAGTACTTATCCTGTTTGTCTTCCTGCATCTGCATGTGGAATACATAAAGAGCACATAAAATGAGACAAAGGGAGGAGAAGGGTCTGTGTGCTCTCACCTGTTAATAATATTAGGAATCAGAGTGATTTCCGTCTCTAACAAACTACACTGTCTGGCTCTAAGCTTGATTATGAGGTACCAAGATGAACAAGGAGCCTTCCAGCCAATACAGTCGGAGAAGACTATAAAAGCAGTAACTCACCCATTTCTCCCACTTAGAAAACACTTGGCATTCCAGTACTAGCATACAGAGGAAATAGCTAGAAGGTGCTGGAAACTTTGACGCAGGGTTTCACATGCCTCTCTCGCCATAGCAGTGCCCTCTGCCAGTACTGGGACATCTCCAGCAGGGATGCTGGTTTCTTCTCCTCATGTGACACTAGTGAAAGAAAGATCGATCTGAGGGTGACATTTCATTCAATATCCATAATCATCAAGAAGTACATAAGGGAGTCGTATCATCACAGTTCAGAACATGATCTGTGCAGCCAGGCAGATCTGGGCTGTGAGTTTTGGCTTAGTAACTTTTATTTCTGAGATCTTAGGCAACTCAACTTTTCTCTGTCAAAACTTCTTCATGTGCTAAGAATCATAGCATCGATCACATGTGGCTGCTGCAAAGTTTCAGGGAGAAGAATTTAATGCCTATAAGCCTGAAGCATTAGCTATTATTAGATATAGAGAAAACGGTAATCTGGTTATGTGGTGATGCCAGCTCCCCAGGCTGCTCTGGAAACCAACAGCTCTCTCCTTCTATAGTTGTGGTATTATTTTCAGGTCATCACCACCTCCAGATCCACACCAACATATACACACATGCCCTTCTCAGATCTTAAAATGCTGAACTTCATTTGTTTCACATTTTTCCTCCTAAGAATTAAGCATGTGATATTTCATCTGCCTCCATAAAATTTTAAAGCAGATACAGATGTTCTCTCATACTAAATGTTGGATTTAGAGTCAAAGTACCTAGTTGTGAATTCTGCCTTATTAACTGTGGGGTATGAATCAGCTGGCTTCCTCTCTCTGAACCCTGGTGTCCCACCTGCAATGGAATAGCATGGATGACGTTCGCCATGTTCACAATGACAGCAATACCAATGATGGTGAAACAAGAACATCTGCTTCACAAGTGTCATAGGAAAAGCCTCTGAACTATTGTATGATAATGGCTGGGATACTGAATCTATAATAGAGTCCTTATTAATCTCGGTGTTTATTAGTCGTCATCAAGTGGCTCAAGTTCATACATAGATTCTGCCCATGAAGTAAAATTGCAATACTTTTCAGTAAAATTATCATATGTACAATATCTAAACTTTCCTAACTTGAAGCCTAGTGGTCTGATTTCAGGATGAAGTACCTTCACGCCCACTAAACTGCATCTAAGAAACTTGATCATCTGTACCTTCAACAACAGGAGGCTCCATTGTGGCTAAGAGAAGATATAGCAACAAATAAAACAGAAACAAGACACATGTGTACTTATAGTTCAGCAGAATCTAGAAGGAATAGAAGGACCTTAGCAACCCTATAGTTTAAAAGTCTATATTGCCATGAGGCCATTGAGGCTGAGTAGCTGCATGTCCTGTTATATTTTTCCATTAAAAAAAAGGAAAAGGTAGAACATAAAGTCAGTCTTCTAGATCCCCACACTAATGCTCTGGGTCTCAAACGACTTTCTGACAGAAATAAGTCACCTTCATTATGTCACTGCCATATGGGGTGTCCCCATGACTTGGTATGAAAATTTGCTTGGAGTGTCAGACAGGCTTTAGACAGGTTTTTTCATAGTTTTGAATTCCTACTTTGGCGGAACACCCACAGGCAAGAAAAGACCCAAGACCTTCACAAGTGAATGCTTTAATATGATAGAAAGGCCTTGTTCTACAAAATAGCGGTATCTATGCTCTTATGTAATTGACACTGTTACATTTAAGGCCCTTATGGTTAGTTAAAAATCAACTGAGGGAGTTATTGCAAAACTCCTGGGTATCCACGAAGTTGATGCAAAAGCTGAACCCCAAAACTTGACCAGGGAGATATTCAAGAAGATTAAGTGACTTCCTTAATCAAAGATGGAGGCTACAATACTCACCTTTAGCCATCTGTTATCTAATTCAGGAGCCACTGGATATGCAGTATAAACTAAAAATTAATTAAAATATGATGTAATGGAAATTAAATTTAAATTTTAAATTTGGTTTTTATAAATCAGTTTGGGCACATTTCAAGTAATCACTGAACACTCTACAGTATAGCACAACTTAGGAACCATTTCTCGTCTTCACAGAAATTCTACCTGTAAAGTGCTCTGTCAATTGGCATTCCTTAAGTGCCTTTCTTCTAGATTCCTAGAGTCTATGTGTCCTTACTCCAGTGCTCTGATTTTCAGGGGAAAGAATCTGATGAACCAGTCAACAGCTATAACAGTCACCTGTGGTCTGGGAGGATCAGATTGTTCAATGCAAGTCTGTCTTGACCTCCTTGACTGGGGATTCTTGATATGAGTCTGCCTGGTGGAGCACATGCCTACCACTACGTCATATACTCATCAAAGTCAGCTTATCTGTGCAATGTCCTCGGGTACCTTCCCTGTTCACTCCCACGACTCTCATTATAACCTAAGACCTTGGAACACATAACAGAAATAGAGAAAACTCTGCCAAGGACTGCAGAAAAAGTTGGGTGATAGACTCAGGACTTGGGTCCACTTCCTGTATCTTATCTGTTACAGGCAAGATGCTTTCTTTCACAATTTTCTTTTTTGCAATTTAATTCATAGAGAAAGGTGTTTTTATTTGTTTATCATTGTTCATTTGGGACAGTATTCTTGAAACATCCCAATAAATGACTTACTTCTTTAAGGAACCCCATAAGGAATATGGATGGGAAGAAAACAAAACCCACTTTTGTGTCTCTTTATCTCAAGATGTGGTCCAATGCATCTGGGCAGAGTGACCAAAAGGAGGATTTATTTCAAACCTAAAGAACTCTCTGAATGCATGCTGTGTTTTTTAGAATACAAGTTCAAAGGAGGGACAGGCAAGTCAGAAGAGGCTTCATTCAGGAGCTTTTGTTCAATCTATGAAAAGAGGCCATCCAAATAACAAAGAAATTGAACACCTAAAGCTAATTATTGGAGTCATTTTTAATTAACCTGCCCAGCTAATGTCATCCCTGGAACATTTGCTCATCTGTAGGAGTTTTATCTTCAGGAGCAAATAACCATTGGTTTTTGCACTCATTGGATCTGTATTGACCGAGCATCAGCAAATCCTTGCATCAAGTGGATGTGTTTGCATATCTAGGCTGGTAAGCAGGCTGAGGGATTTAGTTTCCCCCACGGTTTACAGTTTCTCCTTCATTGTCTCAGATTCCTTACAAAATACTTGGGTCTTGTATAGCTCCACCTGCCTGAACAACAATATTGTTCATGGCAGCTCAATTCATGCCCCAGCCCCAAACACCCTCAGCCCCTAAGCTACAACAGGCATCCGCCTGTCTGGACAGCCAGTGTGAAGATACACCCATCTGACAGCTTTCAAAGGAACTGGATTCTTAGTCTTGGCTGTACATTAGAATCTCCCATGAAGCATTTAAAAATACCCAGTCCAGCTGTATGCCAGACCGATTAAATCAACATGTCTGAAGATGGGACTAGCATCCGTAATCTTTAAAGCTCCCTAGGTGACTACAAAGATTACTTGAGTGGCAAGTTCATGAACATTAGTATGAGCACAATTTTGGAGCTTGTTAGGAATACAGGATCTCATTCTTACATTCATACCTCCTGAACAAAGGTCTGTTCTTCTTTGAGACATACCAGTGACTCATCTGTATGTAAACAATTAAGAAACACAACTGGACCAGTAGTCCTCAAGCTTGAGCATATATCACATGCACCTGGAAATCTTGAGATATGCAGATGGCTGCAATTTTATACCGAATTTTTGATCACCAGGCCCAGGGTGAGACTTGAGAATCTGCAATTCTGCAGGGGCATACAGGTGGCGATCCCAGCTGTTATTTTTTAAATCATTTTATTTGCTTTTCTTTAATGTGTATGAGTGATTTGCCTACATTCATGTAAGTGTGCCACATGCATGCAGTGCCCACAGAGAAGAGAAGAGGGCATCAAATCTCCTGGTGCTAGAGTTATGGATGGTTGTTAGCTGTCACGTGGATTCTGGGAACTGAACCCAGGTCCTCTGCAAGAGCAGTCAGTGCTCTTAATCCTTTTAAACACTGAACTATCTCTAGCCTTTATCTTAGCTATTATTGATTCCAGGGCCAGACCACACTTCTACACCCTATCCTGTAACTAATGTTAAACAGTATTCCAATTCCATTTACTCTCTCAGTAATATTTTTAGAATGTGATAATATTTTAGAGGGCTAGGAGGATATTGATAAAGGACACACAATCCCTGATTTCATGAAACTTCTTAGGGATCCAACAATAAAAAAGAAAGCAACTCTTACAAAAACAGATAGCAGAGATTATATTACCTCTTTATGAATAAAATATACTGAGTAATGAAAGAGAGGCTAACTAGGAGATGTCATTTTTAGATCAAGTGGTCAGGCACAATATTCTCAGAAGGAGTAGTTGAGTGAGAAAAGGCGTTATGGATGAACTGCAAAGCCAGGACAGGGGAGACAGGGTTCCATGAACAGGTTGAAGAAAATGTAAGTGCCCTGATTCAGGGTGGCCCACAAAATTCCAAACATGATGGAGAGGCCAGTGGGTAAGATCATCTTTACTTAATTTCTAGACTCACAACCTCCTGACTGTGTCGTTTGAGGAAATTCTGCTTTTCTCTTTCCTGTCCTACTTAGTCATCAAGATTTCTTTATAGGATTCTTTGCAAGATTAAAATTTCATCAAGAAAGTAGTTCATGCTCAGTGCACATGAAAGTTATGCTTGCCTGCTCACCCCAGATCTCCAAGGGGGAAAGAAAACAAACCTTGCCAACAGTAGGTGAGCCATCCATCTTTACTGAAGGCTGTAATAGAGACACAAGAAGGATGAGATGTTTTCTCTTCTCTCAGAAAAAAAGCCAGCCACACAGGAGGGAAAAACAGTGGGAACAAATGGAGAATCAGGACATACAGAGAGCAATGTTGGGTATGAATTGTGGCATATACAATGGTGGGATACCCCAAGGACTAAAGCAGCCCTTAAACGAGACAGAGTTTCAACCAGACTTTAAAGGAAGCAGATAGCTATAAGTTAGGGAACTATATAATTTTGCCTCCATGTTTTATTAAAGAGCTAGATGTGAAGAAGGCAGAACCAAACTAACTTTAAACACCTTGTGTTTCAGATTTACAGACTTTATCAATTATACAAAATAGTTTTTCCCAAAAATTTTCCCCAAAATTTTTCTGTTGAAGCTCTAACACCCAATGCAGTTGTGTTTGGAGAAATGCATTTTAGAAGGTAATTGAGGTTAAGTGAGGTTAAAAGGTGTGGGAACCTGATCCAAGAGGACTGATGTACTTATGGAAAGGGGAAGAGAAATGAGGGTTCTCTCTTCTCCCCTTCCCTCCCTTCTCTCTCTCTCTTTCTTCCTCTCTCCATATATACCACAATTGCCCAGTAAGAAGGCAGGAGTCTATAAGCCAGAAAGAGTAGGCTTTTACTAGATAGTGTCCTCTGGCAAACTTTGGTCTTAAATGTCACAACTTTACTAAGACAGATCCCTTCCCAGAAGCACAGATGCAAAATTAATACCCAGTTAGAATAAGCATTAATATTAGAGCATTACTATTTTTTTTATTTATCTTGTGTGTGCGGCGGGGGGGAGTAGTTGAGTGTGGGTACATATACTACAGCACCTCTGGGGAGGTCAGAAGACATGTAAGAACTGGTTCTTTCCTTCTACCATTTATGTCCTGAAGCTGAATGCACTTCAGCAGCCTTGATAGCAAGTGCACTTACCTACTGATCGATCTCCCCAAACCAATATTTGTGTGTTTAAACAATCCTAAGTGGAAAGTTTTTGTTTGGGGGTTCTGGAGATCAAGATTTGAAAGTTCCAGTACTTCTTAGATTTGGTAAAAAAAAAAAAAATAAGCAAGTCTTAAAATTCACTATTTCTCCACAGAAAACAGAGAATTTTTAAATGGTTATTTTATGACTTTGTTGTAAGATCACAATAGAAAAATAATAAATAGAAGCTAAGGAATTAGATCTTCACGTATAGCAAATGCTCCATAAATACCAGCTTTCTCTCCCACTCCATTGTTTTTTATCCCTGGTCTGGACACACAGATATTCTGTATATGGCTAGAAAATGATACTCCCAAAGGTTTAGACCTAACTGATGCTCACCGCCAGCTTCCTCTCCTCTCGTCACATGTTGTCTAAGTGATACCCAGCCCACATACATTCTTCCCTAAACTTTTCCCAAAGTAAATAATAACTGCCATTGTCTCCTATTAAGCTCATTAAGGGTGGCCAATCATTCAAGTCCTGTAGTTGCAGAGCTAAAAATGAGACAGCCTTGCCTAGGTGTGGGAAATCCATGGGTCCTACAATTGACAAAGGTGTTGGCAGTGCCTCTGAGCCCAACAGCCTCAGATCAAGAGGAACACTGTCTTCTTGATATGGTTGTTTTCAGTGACTTGCTATATTTGGAATGTCAAAGACTATTCCACAATCCCATTTCCCAACTTCCTTTGTCTTTAATTATCTGTGATCTCAAAAGGGACATCTTTCGTTAACAGCTGTTCATAAGTGAGTGCTGAAAAAATACTTACTTAGAGAGCTATTGAAACAGCCCAAAGAAAAAACAGAAGGCAGCCATGAAGCTGGGATTATGCTTCAAGCTCTGGCCAGTAAAGCCAAATATGTGCATGAAGTTTAATTCAATCTAATTCTATGAGGATTTGTGACTCTGAAGATCCTCCAGTTACCATGTCTGAACTCTAGATCCAGTCCTCAGACTGAGCATGTCAACCTCATAAGTGTAAGTTAGTACATGTCCAGCTGTCTCAATGATGACGGCAAAGATACAGATACCCAGGGACCAACCTAAGAACCTTCACATGAACAAAAAGGCAAAGAAAACAATTGAGAAAGAAGTGAAAGGGAGGAAGAGAGGGAAGAAAAGAAGAAAGGGAAGGAGGGAGGGAGGGAGGGAGGAAGGGAGGGAGACAGAGATTGATGCATGCTAAAGATTCTGAAGCATCTGTACCTGGTTTTCATTGTACCTACTTCTGAACCTGTGTCCATGGGGCTAATTTCTGGAGCTAGGTCTGTTTGGGGGACACATCTGTGGATTCCTATTGTATGTGGCAGTTAGCATCTACGTGTGGCCACTGTGAATGCCATACTTAAGTTCCTGATAGTCCTCTGTACACTAGAATGGCAGATTCTTTGGGCACCCTATGTCATATCCTCTTGACCTACCTCTGTTGTCAGTCATAGCTGTGGTGGACAAATCTATTCTCTCGGAGACCTATCACCTTAGTTAAAGTGTAAGGCAGAGAGTGCAGGGCAGTGTACAAAAATAGGCACTCACAGTCCCAGCACACATGGCATCTTGAAGCTCTATCTCAAATATGTACACTCAAGCTCCCATCTCTCCACTCTCTCTCTCACACACTCTTTCTCCCGTCCTTCCTTCTTTCCTTCATTTCCACCCTCTCTCTCTCCTTTCTTCTTCCATCTTCTTCCATGTTTTAATTTCTATTTTCACTCATGTAGATAGGCATAGACTGTTGTGTGAGCTTTTCCTAGGAAGAGAAACACACATCGATTCATGCCAGATAAGGTTCCAAGAACAGACCAAAGAAACAATTTCTATCAAATCAAGCCTGGTGAACCAATGAGTTTAATTAGGGTTACTTACAGGAATGTGGGTGAGGGGCTACTCAAAGGATCCTGGGTAATTTAGCAGCAATGACACTGTTGAAGATAAACACTATCTCAACAGCTGTTAAGTGACTACCCACTAGGAGCGATGGGCCTCACGAGCCCAGAGCCCCTGCATGGATAAATGTCAGTGAGTCCAATTTTGTGAAGTCTTGTGACTGGATCACAGCTGTTGAAGGGTCAGGAAAGCAACGACTGTGTCCTCCGAGGATAACAGTGCTCCACAACACAGACATAACTATAGATCAACAAATACTGACGTGGCTATAGATATCAATAGGGATGATGCATACATGTCTTAGCGTGATATTCATGGACCAATAACAACATAGATTTCACATGGGAAATGGTTTAAAATGCAGGATCTTAGGACATATACCAGACCTGCTAGATCAAACTGAACATTTGAAAAACATCTTCTGATGTTTTCTCACTCATGTGAACACTAGAGTATTTTATGTCTAGAAAAAAAGACAAGACTGAACCCATGAAGCTCACCAATGTTCTCTTGGATGTCCTTTCGTTCTGGATAATGATAGAGGTTCTAATAGGAAATGGAGTAGGAAAGACTCTTTAAATAAAAGGAAAAATTCTCTCCTGCTTATTGCCATCTTCTAGTTCATTGTCAAACATCAAGAATCATTTGATTAATTAACTTGGAAAACAACGTTACATTAAATAACTGAATGCAGGTTCATCTGGGTGCTTAAACACCATCAGTGCCAGAAAGAATAATTTCCCAAAAGCATTTGACTGCCACACAAAGGAAGGCATTCTTGAGGGGGGAAACAAACAGTTCTAATATAATCACTTTTCATTTGCACTCATGCAGGAAGTTGCCAAATGTTTGCATTCACCGTTCCATCAGAAAGTTGTTTTCTTACAATAATTAAAATATATGATGGCTATTCCATTCGACATGACTCAGATCAAGGTATTAAGAATCTCCTAGCTTTGTTCCCTGTCATGAGGACGACTTTAGCTGTTGAGATGGAATACCTTTACTCGTGAATCTGAACCAATCCTTGCCTTTGTAGCATACACACAGGTACACACACACACACACACACACACGCACAAAATTCAAGGTGCTTCAGGAATTCCAAACTAGAATTCTGTTAAAAATGTTTCAACTCTGAACACACAGCTCTTATTGTTTCTCAAAATCATATAAATAGTTTTTAGTCAAAGGTTGGGGCTGGAGAGAAGGCTCAGAGGTTGAGGACATTGGCTGCTCTTGTAGAGGATCCATTCCCAGTGATGGACAAATGTTCATCACTCCAGTTCCAGGGGATCTGGTGCTCTGTTATGCTATCTATGGGCCTTGCATGAATGTGGTACACTTACATACAGGCAAAATATTCATACATAAAAGAAAAATTAATTAATTAAAAAATTAAAAAAATATTGATACTTAAGATAAAATAGTTCATTCCAGGGCCTTAGTGATGGCTCAATGGTTAGTACTGACAGCTCTTGCAGAGGACCTAGATTTGATTCCCAACACCAACATGACAGCTAACAGTCATACGTAACTACAGTTCCAGGGGATCCAACACACTCCTCTGACTTCTGCAGGTATTGCACAGCACGGGTACACTTGCATACGTGCAGATAATACACTCACACACATAAAAGTAAGAAATAAAAGAGGGAGGTTGGAGAGATGGCTCAGTGGTTACAAGCACTGGCTACTCTTGCAGAGGACTTGGGTTTGATTTCCAGAATCCTCATGGAAGCTAACAACTATCTATAATTCCAGTTCCAGGGAATCCAACGCCTCACATGCAGGCAATACATTCATACACATAAAAATAATAAATAAACTATTTTTTAAAATAATCAATTTAAAAAACAGTTCACTCTAACCAATATCTATCTAACAATTAGCTAGCTACTTAACTTTCCAGTGACTAAAACAAAAGAACATCTATTCTGAGCAAACTCTGATTACTTAACGTGACTTCTATCTGTTATAATTTTCTAGGTCATTCTATAAGTGGCTGATTTGGGGCTGTGTTTATCAAGGCACTGGGACTTATTCATTCCTTTGAGTTTGAGCTGGTTTTGCTCCCCTGATTCACCAGTGATCACAGTCTGAAGACACTGTCTGGCTGTTATTTAGAGGTTTTTCTCTGCAAACAAATCACCTTTTCTAAGTCCCACATGACTTCTTGTTCCTGTTCAGATGGGCCTGCTTTGGACTCATCAGGAGGAACATTTCTGATTAGGGTCTAAAGGCCACAGAACCATCCTGCAGGCTTTTGCCTCTTGGTTACTTCTGCTCTTGTAAATCATCCTTTACAGGACAGATTTACAAGAACCTACCTGTTTCCCAAATCACTAGGGAGAAAATGGCTAGCTAGCATCATGCAGAGGCAAAGCCCACAAATTGAAGGACGAGAAAAGGACCATCTGATGCAAGCAATACCATGTACCGGCCCAAATGCATTTTCATTGTTTTTAATATTTTTCTTTTAGTTTTGGTTATATTTTTAAATATTTTATTTATAATTTTTATTTTATGGGTGTGAGTACAATGCCTGCTTGTAGGTAGGTGCTTCTGTGTTATGCCATGCCCAAGAAGGTCAGAGATCCCATGGACATGAGATCTCCTGGAACCAGAATCACCAATGCCATATGGGTCATGGGAATCGAGCCGGGCTCTCTGCAAGAACAGTCAGTGCCCTTAACTGCCGAGTCATCTCTTCAGCCGGTATTTTTAATTTAAAATTTTTCATAAAGATTCATATTGAGAATATCATCCTCATCTTCTGATACCCTCCATTTTCTTGCTCTTCCTGCTTCCTTCAGTCCCCCTCATTCCCCTAGACAGCTTAAATTCTGCTCACTGGTCGTGGGAATGTCGACAAGTCTAGCACTACAGAAGTTAGTATAGCAGTTGAGAAAACAAACCCTGCTACAGCAAATACTTTTTAAAAATAATATGTTTTCTTCTTTAAAAGTATGATTTATGACATGTAAATTGATCAAACACATCCACCAAGTGCCTCCTGCCTCCTTCTACACCAACTAGTGTCCCCACCTCTTCTCCATCCCAGCCTCATGTCCTTGAAACACTCCAGTTACCGTCATCATCCCAACTCCATAAGATATCCAGATCTGACACCTTCAATTCCATTGTAAAGAGCTATTAAGTCTGAGGGGAGAGAAGAAAAGAGAGAGGAGAAGAGAGACATGAGTTCCCAAAAGGTCACCCATTTAGAGTGTTAATTAGGCCTCCATCTCACTGATTTTATGATGAGGAAAAACATGTCTGATCCCAAGAAGCACATGAAGCCCCTGTCTGCTCATTCAATTCTAGATCACTTCTGATGGCTTTGCTGAAGAAATGGGGTGCTGTGTTGTTGTGTATGGACAACTAAGCCTGACTAAAGCCAGAGGCCTTCAGTAAATGGTGTTTCTTGAGCCGTAGTCACTATGGTTATTTATAGTGCTAATCCTTATTTTCTTGACTATGGGTTTCTTACTCTCCATTTAAAATAGCATACGTGCAGCCTGTTTGGCCACTAACACACTGTGATAGCTTCAAAGCATATCCCCACAAATGGACATTGCTCTTTAATTATTCAGAAACATGACAAACCCATCATCATTTCCCAGGTCTGAGTTACCCTGGGTCTCCAGCAACAACTGAGACATTTACTCCAAAGCCACAGCCACTTACACAAGAATTGTGGGTCCCTCAGTAGCCCACTCAGGGTTAAACTAGCCCTGTAGGAGTCGGGGCCTCTATGTACAGTGTCCTAGCAAGACAGAACTTCTATTGGTGCTGTGAGGCCAAGGACATTCCTCAATGCATGCACACACAAATGTTCTCACCACACACTCAGAGTGCAAATCAATCCATCTGTTTAAGAATCAGACTGAAAAGGATGGATCCTGAAGCTGCTATGCGTCCACCACCATATAACCAAAAACAACAAGCCTTTTAGCACACTCCTTCAGCCAATTAGGAATTCCAGTTCATGTGATGGCGAGAGACCATCCCGTCTCAGGTCTTGTGCCATCTCGGGTCTCAAGAGTTGCTTAGCATGGTGCAATTGGGAAAATGCATCTTTAGGAGGTGGGGCCAAGTTAGAGATATTTAGATGATTGGGTGTTTGCCCTTGAAGGGGATTATGGGAGCCTGGGGCTTTCTTCAGCTTTTGCCCCATGGCCATGAGCTGAGTGGTTTTTACTCTAGATATGAAATGATGTCTCCTAACAGGCCTAAGGCAGTGGAGCCAATCAATCACAGATTGACCTCTAAAAAGTTGAACCAGAATAAATCTTTTCTCTTTTAAGGTAATTGTCTCAGTTTTTTCTTTTCTTATTTTTTTTTACAGTGAGAGAAAAATGACTAACCGGGACTCTATGCCTTTTCCTATCTGTCTTTATTTTCCAATTCCCTGTTTGGGGGGCATTTAGCCTCCACTCATCACTGGGAAAGAGTATGACCAGAGAGACAAATCACACCCTATCCCCTAACATGAGACAGGAAATGCCAACCCAGGATGGCTCAGCTTCCTACAGGCCACACCTAGCCCCAGCCGCATCAGAGCCTCTCCCAGTCTATAGAGCAGGCTCAGCTTTTATCCCCAATGCAAGATGAAGAAACAGGGGATGTTTATGAGCTTTGCTCAGACAAAGCTAGAGTGGATCATGCTATAACGATTGCTCCATTCTGCTACATAGAGGGAACCCCAGAAGACAGTCCCAAATTCAGGTGGACAAAGCAAGATTCCAGAAAAAGGTAAAGCCAGAGGTGTGTCATGAAAAGGACTTTTGAATCAGGTATAAAAATGAAGGTAGAGACAGCACCCCAGTAGAGGCACCACTTGGGAAATGGAAGGACAGTGTGAGAACCCAGGTCTGTCTTTGCCTGCATGTTGGTCACCATGGCAGCAGAGGGTTATGGGGTGTGAAGGAAAGGAAATAAAGGAGCAAGAGAGGCAGAAGAATGAATCTGCCCAGAATGAAGGTAGTGACGCGGTGATGAGCTACGGTTAGATGTAACTGAGAAGAGGACACGTTCAGGTTTTGAAGTCAGCCTGACCCTTGATCTCAGCCTGTCAGGAAGTCATGGAGAGCTGGAGATCCAATAAAATCCACGTAGGCTTGAAAAAGGACCCGACTGTTAAAAAGAAGGTGGGATGCTGAGCTATCTACTAGGGTAGGCCATTTTGAGTTTTAATATTAAAGGCACTGAAATTGTCTAGAAGGAAAGGCACTGGTAAGAGATTTCTCTGCAGATCCAGGCTGTCCTGAGGCCTAGTGGTCATGGGGACATGCATGACCGGGAAAAGGCCTAAAAGGAGAAAGCGGTCCAGACACAAGTCCAGTGGCTGCAAGTGGAGGCTACTCCTTGAAGAGTTTGACTCCAGCTCACATTCTCAGACTGCGTGAGATCTGCAGCCTCCTGTCACGGTCAATAAAAGGGAGGGGCCGGGGGACCCTCACAGGCCACACACTGCATGAAGATGCCGTCCGTAAATGGAAGCTCTTCGCACAGTTTGCTGTAATGCTCTCTAAGTGAGCGTGAAAGAGAGAGCTGACAGTTTTGGGTCACAGGAGCCATCCCTGGGGGTAGACACAGGGAGTGTGACCTGGGAAGATTGGAGGAGGAGGTGGGGTCCTGCATCTCTGCCAGAGGGCTAGAAAGGGATGACAACTGGAGACAGAGCTGGCTGCAGGGGAAAAGGCTGCTTCCTCTTCTCCACTGGGAACATTTTAGGAAGGTGAGTTAGGGAGCCTCACGTGTCACAGAGAGGGTCTGCTGTGGCAGGGGTGTCATGGATCCACAGGAGATGGAGAGAAATTACAAACTAACACTCAGAAGAGGAGACTGAAGCTCAGAGAAAGCTCAGAGGCAGATCAGTAGCCAAATCCCTGTGAACCACTCGGAAAGAAACACAGGTCCAAGAAATGGAAACACTGAAAGAATAGATTTCATCTTCAATCAGTCACACCAGAACTCATTGTGCTTAGAGTGAGCGTTCAGGCCTTGGCTCAGCTTCCTTCTGGGGACCCCACTCTTATGCCTTCTTCCCTGAACATTCTAGCTCTACAGAGCTGGCAATGATCTCCTACAACACTGAACTTGGGAAATCCCAACACAAACAAGAACATTGGGAGTCCATCACCCTGGACCATGTACCAATCTCAGAAAGAACAAGGGCCATAATAGGTCAATCCCACCCACCTGAACCTGTGCTGCCCCCGAGGCTCTATGCTCATTGTGCATATATGATTCTCTGGATGTAACCCATTGTTCTCATGGCCTGTGGGATCTATATCCTCATGGTCTCACCATCCAATCATACCATGGGGTGGACTTTCCACGCTCTTGTCCTAAGCCTTTTTCCATTCCCTGGCCCATCAGGCTGTGTGGGGACTCATCACATTGTGCCCAGGCATGGCTGATCCAATCTATTGAATCTATCCCCCCTGCCTTTGGCTCTCTGTTCAAGTACCTGTGTGCCATCCCACTTTCCAGACCTGCCAATCAGATAAGAACTGGCCACTTCTAGATGTTCTTCCTTGTCAGCGACAGAACTACTGTTCTGGTAGGACTAATAGGTCAGATTCACTCTCCACTCCACCGTTTCTAGAGATCGTCTCCAGCACGCATGCTGATAAGGCTCACAGTAGGAAGTCAGTTCACAAGACACCAAGGCCCAAGTAGCACAGCCGATAGGCCAAACCTGGTGAGGAGGAGAGCAAAAATGAAAGGAGACAAAAGAGATGGCTCAGTGCCCCACCTTCAGTGAGGCAAAGATTAGTTTGCCCTCTGCTTCTAATGCTGACTGTGCTGATTCTGAGTAGGTTCTGTGGGGATGCTAATAACTTCATGAAAACTAGCTAAATGCATAAGTTGTTACCATAGGGCAGGATGACTGACAAGGAGGAATGTCCAGAAGTGGGGTCAGGTCTTATTTGATTGGCAGGTCTGGAAAGCAGAATGACATACATGTGCTTGAAAAAAGAAGCAAGGGCGAGAGAGGGCTAGATTCAATAGATTTGGCCCACTCATGTCTGGGCATAATGTGAGGATTGTAAGAATCCTCACACAGCCTGATGAGCTAGGGGAGGGAAGGAGGCTTGGCTGGAACAAGAGCCTAGGAAGTCTACCCAATGGTATGGCTGTATACACAATACTGTACACAAGATGACTTACTATGCATGAAATCAGATATGAACACTATACAGACCCGACTCCCCTTTGACCCCTGGAACTAGGAAATATTCCCATTTGACAGATGAAAGGAATCGGGCTCAGAACAAGGAGACCTGAACAAGAGCACACAGTCACTCAGCACTGGGAATTCAAATTCGGCCCTCGGTCTGGACCTCTTCAAAGCCCACACTCTTTTTCTACCCCGAGTGCCCTCCCACTCTGCTGAGCTCGCCCATGTTGGGAGGAAATGTCAAGTCTAATTCCTGAATCTTGAGCTTAGAAAGTCAGGCCAAGAAGCACAGCAAATATAGTACACATGACATATCTGGTGGGAAGCTAAAAAATGTCAAGTTTTGAAACCATGAATTATTTTCCTTCTGTTTCCTCAAATCAGCACAAGCCCATCTGCGTGTGGTTTTCCTAAGGCAATATGCTGAGAACAAGTTCCACACAAGTCTCTTAAGCCTCCCATGACATTGTAAGAAGCACAAAAATCAGAAGAGTTAGAAACACAGTAACAGTCTGTGTAGGAAGACCTTCACCCCACTTTTGAATATACCAGTCTGATTGTGGGTAACATTGCTTCAACTCACACACAAACTTACCTTCTTTCTCCAACCAGGAAAAAGATGGAGTTTGCTATGGAATTCTTTTAGACAACACACTCTAAATGTCTTACTAAGGGAGGCATAGTTGATAGGAAGAGGAGAATGTGTGCTCAGCACTTTATATACATTTTCCCATCAATTTTCAATCTCCATAGTAACAGTGTAAATGATGTGCTGCAATCATCCCCATTTTACAGAAGAAACTCAGTCAGGTGACATATGTTTTTTGTCACTGATAACCAATGAAAACCAAAGAGCATTTATTATGCAAACATAAACACTTACTTAAGAGAATTAGAGCTTGAACAAGGGTCAGCAGTCTCTAGTACCTGTGGACACTGAGGTAAATAGACTTGATTAGAGGAAATGCAATCCAATGCTCCCATTTCACAGATACTGATACTGAGACCCAGATGAAATGATGCCCCCTTACAAATTCTTACATAACACTTCAAAGTTTTTCTCTCCACCTCTATTCTTCTTTACTAACACGTCCATTTATACAAGTATACTACTAATTACACAAAACTACTTACAATAGATGCTGTCAGTATTCTTCCCAGATTTCTTTTCCAAGTGAGGGCACCCATGCCTGAGCTGCTCATAGTTCACAGCCATGGCCTTCTCTAGGTTGATGGGAGTCACATGACCAGAGTGAACCAGAAAGCTATACTACCTGACACAGGCAGCATTTGTCCAATGTCTCTTTAGGGAATCTGGTGCTCATGTTTACAAGGTCTGATTTGGTTATGTTCCTCCATATAAAGCATTGCACACAGAATGAAGCCAGGCTGTGTGTCCCAGCACTTATCTCACACTGCAATGTCTTTGAATCTTTGACCTTAGCATCCCATGCTCCCCAAGGAATTCTGAGTTTTATCTAATCTCATCTTCATCTAAACCCAAGGAGGCTATTTTCTTATTGGTCCTCAGTGGTATATATTTGAAGTTACCAGTTGGAATTCCAGACTAACAACAAACACTACTTAGTATTCATATAGGCCAATATTAAATGGAACATTACCTACATTACAAAGAACTAGGTTGTTTATATAATCTGGCATGCTGTTTTTACCCCCTGCCCAAGATTTTCTGTCTCTTAGAATCTTGGACAACTCAGTCTCTAAAACAGTTCACATTGAACCATGTATAAATAGCCTTCTCTGTTTCTGAAATAATCCCTTCCTCTCCAGGAATATAGTATTCGGGGCCCCACTCAGGTGGATAACCAACATTACAACATTATAATGTGTTACCAGAAATGACTTTAGTGCTAGGTTCCCAGGAACCACAGCAGTGACAAGGAAGTCTCTGCCTGTGTTCCTACTTGTACGAATGCATGTATACATTCTTCCAACAAATGCACACATAACATCTCCTCCATTCCCAGCACATATACGATGTAATGGTCATATGCCAATACATCCTTTTCTATACCTTCCGAGACAAAGCTTACAATCCAATGAATGGTGTTGGATAAGTGAATAGACAGATGATATTACTTATGATCTGTAGTACAACATGAGAGAACTAGGTGACTTAATATAGAAGAGGACATAAATAGTAGCTGAAATGGTTCTCAAAGGCCTTTTAGGACCTGATGGACAAGAAGTATTGAGTTTTGTGAGGAGCAAGGGAAGGAGCTTGTGTGAGAAAGAGCAGCACACAAGGGCCTTGGGTCTGAAAGAGCATGTCACGTTTGAACCACTTCGAGGAATGTAGTAGGCAAGAGGGACCAGGGACATGAAATAAAGACTGGAGCCACAAGCTAAAGCAGGATTTCATGAGATTTTACCAGTCATGTTAAGGTTAGCTGAAGTACAGTGGAAGACTGCTAAAGGTTCTTAAGCAGAGAAGTCGTACAGTTCTATGCATTCGTGTTCTCTACTGTCATGAGTTTATTCATCTTCAAACTCCCAACAATCCCATCAGATGCACTTAACAAATATGTGTTGAGTAATGAGTTTGTTTCCTGATTGATCTGTGTTTCCCTGTTCATAATAGGATCATTGGACTTCCGGTTCCTTCATCTAGACAGATCGGTGTCTCGTTGTATATGTGTCTCCACTGTCAGGGGAGACATCAGAGAATTATCTCGAACTCATAGAACCGTTTCCTCTTTGGAATGAGGTTTCCGTTACAAGGAGAGTTGACGTGTAACTTCACAAACTGCCACCAAGTAACATCTTTGCTTTTAAATTAAATGTCAGCATTGGTTTATCCACTGGGAATCTGGCCCAGCCTTCTGGAAGGCAAGATCTGGTTGAAAAGGCAGACCAGTCCCTCAGGATGGGGCACAGAGAAGTTCTCTTAAGTCGATATACAGTTATGAAGGGTACCTACTCTCAGAATACTGGTGCTGGTATTACAGGTAGCCCAGCCCAGGAAAGTGCAGGAAATAAAGACTCAGTCAGGCAGAAGGGGAAAGATTTCAATTGTCATAAAAACGGTGGAGGGAGTCATTTGTCATACACCTGCAGTTCCAGAATTAGTCCATTATGCGTGAGCTTGAGGCAAGACTGAGCCTTAGATGAATTTCAGACTGGCATGGGCCACACGCAAGACCTTGACCTAAAGGGGAAAAAAATGTCCTAAAACCCCACCACTTGCTAAGGAGCTGTTAGGACTTTATGGCTACTGTGGGGGGAAGAGTAACTTTTCTTCAAAGTGTGACCATTGATAAGTTGCTTGTATCCTATTGTATGACCTCATAGCTATGTACACTGGGGAAAGACAAAGAGGGCTCAGATGGTGTTGGAGAATGAAGAGGAGAAGGAGGGGACATGAAGGAGGGGGGGGATGGGTTAGGAGGAACTGGGGTGGATATGACCAAATACATTATATATACATATGAAATTGACAAAAATATTATTAGAAGAATTTTTTTAATGATGCATCAGAAAAGAGCTTTCCAAGTCCTTTCTCCATAATTTTGTCTTCTTCCCATGAAGACCCCAGTGAGAACTTGATTCTTAGGTGCCAACTAGGTTGCTAAACTCCAAGACAGAGAGAAAGAAAAGGAGTGAATTGTGGGAATATCTTTTTCTCTTATTTCTTAGCTGGAATTTTTATGGACTTCAGTAGTCTGCATCCTTACTGACTGGAATTTTTTACAGACTTCCCCATGGTACGATCCTAATATTAAGGAGGTTTTAACAACCTACGTCTGTCTCTTCTTTGACCTACCTCAACTTGAAATGCCTTACATTGCATTCACAGTGGAATAAATCTCATTTGAGATGTTCTTCCCTCACTTCCTTTTGCCAACACCCAAATGCTGGCATTCTTAATGTTTTCCTAGGCCCTGAGAATTTCCACGCCCACCAGACTCTTCCCTCTGCCAACAGGAAGATCATGCAGGCTCTCCTCTGAGCATCCACTGCCCCATACCTCAAACTTCCTTTGACTCTTTCTCACCTCACTCCACAGTCAATCCCTTCCCAGCACAGGTATCAGCTCCTTTAGATGCCAGGAATAGCAATTCTTCTCCTCTGGCTGCTCCTAAGGGTCAACTCTGTTACTTGGGATAGATGAACCAAATCTACAAAGGAGCATTTTTACAAGCATCTCATTTCAGAACCGTGTGATGGGCTCTATTAGACACAATTTTCAGATGATGAAACTGAAGGTCAGACAGGTTAAGAGACTCTAATATGTACATGTTCCATTTAGGCTTCTATGTTGGTTTTTTTTTTTTACCTGTTTGAATTGTGAATAAAAGGCAGGAAAGATTATAAGACCCAGTAATAGATGAATACAAGGAAGCCATGTTTTCTGGACACAACAGGCAGCTGTACCTACGGACTCATAGCACTTATGATCGCAGGCTCCAGATCTATGCAAGCCCAAGGCAGACAATATCCCAGCATGGAGGGAGTAAGCGGGTAAGAAGCCTCAGCCTTAGCTGAGGATCTTTTGGCAATTGACGGCTGCAAGGAAGAGGATAGTCAGTTTATTTTCAAGGGTTGGTGCCGTCAGACTCCAAGGGATCGGCATTCATACCCAAGGGCATTTGGGCAACACAAAGTAGACTCAATAATCCTTTACAGATAATAAAGAACATGAATTCAAGGGGGTGGTAGGGTAGGCATAGACATGAGAGAAGGGGTCTAAATATAATCAAAACACGTTGCATGAAATTCTTAAAGAAACGATGCATTTTTCTAAATTTTAAAGAAAAAAAAACCAACATATTTACCTATTGAGTAGCAACATTTGAATTAAGTTCAGTTTATCTGAATCTACCAATGGCTTCATGCCATTAAACCTTTCCCAAATGAAGCCACTTAACTTTCTAAGAATATTCATTTCTCTTTCCCATCTGCAATATGCTGTCCTGTTCCACCTACTACAAAGATCATCAGCATCCTCATCTCACACCTCTCCCTCAGCCCTTTCCTGAAATCTGGCGTTTCATGGGAGCAAGCTCACTAAGCCTCCTGCAGACACTACAAGAATGTAAGGATGCTTTGGATTCCAAGGAACCAGATTGGACCAGAGGAACCAGAGCAGATGACATCTGGCCCAAGCATACTGAGACATTTTAGCTTTTCCCGTAAGGATCTCATCTGGAACATGTGCAGCCTCAGAGCAAGAAAACATCACAGCCATCAGCAAGGAGATTGCTTTAGAAGTATATGACTGTAACAAGAAGCCCCCTTCTGATTCTCCCACTGCCAGAAAGCAGTCTTCTCACATTGGTGAGTCTAGGAGACTGCCATGATTGGTACCTATTCTTATCCTGTGATTCTAGCCTCCTTCCTTGTGATTGTAGTCTGGCTTGGGAAGAGTGGGTTAAGAATTTACATTGGGATCATCTCATTCCTGGGTCCTTGATGTGTGCTAGGGATTGGAAATGAAGTGTCCTCCTTTAAGGTTCATGTGTTGAAGAACTGGTCTCCAGGTAGAGGTAATGCTGAGGGATCATGAGACCACTAATGTTATCAGTGAAATAATCCACTTGTGAATTTATACCTTCATGGACTAGTTAGAAGTAGTTCCCTAGGGGTCACTGAACACTTCGTCTCTTACTGTGCTCCTTGGCTTCATGAAGTAAACAGTTCCCTTCACCATATGTTCCTGCCACTATAATATTCTGCCTCACCCCAGGTCCATATCAGATAACCATATATTGGAATCTCTGAAATCCTGCGCTTAACCATCTTTGCCCCTTTAAGACAGTTTATTGACTGAGTTATTTTGCTACAACAATAAATTTACTAGCACAGAAAGCCTTCTAGCTTCTGTACCCCTGGTGTTCTGCATCTTCTACCTAAGCTCCACACCCCTCTGTCCATCAAATTTCCCCAAAATCTGTTTCAGCTACCCTCTCTTAAACTTTCGCCAAGTCCTTGAGACTTGTTGGCAGAGTGAATCACTTTGGATGTCATGAGAATATACCATATCATGCAAGTTTATAGCCTTCATTCATTCCACAAATATTTTTCTTTGTATGTGTGTATTGCATGGCGATGTATGTGCGAATGGACTTTTGTGTGGTGATGCATGTATGTGCACACGGAGGTTAGAAGGTAGCTCTAGCTACCATCCCTCATGCTTTGTCCAACTCCGTTTTTGAGGCAGGATCTCTCAGTAGCCTGGAATTGACCACATAGGCTACACTTGTTAGATAGCTAGCCACAGGGCTCTACCTGTCTCTGCCTCCTAAGCATTGAGATCGCAAGTTGTCATGAACTTCAGCGTTCCATATGAGTCACTTGGCAAGAGGGAACCTCAATTGAAGAATTTCCTCCATTAGGATTGGCCTCTGGGGATGTACAAAGGTCATTTTCTTGATCACTAGTCAATGTAGGATGTCCCAGTGCTCTGTGAGTGATGCCATCCCTAGGCAAACAGGCTTGGAATATATTAGAGCACTAGCTGAGCCAATCAAGGGCAGGAAGCTAGTAAGCAGCATCCCTCCTTGGTTTCTGTTCCGGGTTGCTGCCTTAGGTTCCTGCCCTGGATTCCCTCAAGGATGGACTGTAACCTGTAAGATGAAATAAATTCTTTTCTGCCCAAGTTCCTTTGGCCCTAGGGTTTACACAACAACAGAAACCAAACTATAACATGGGCACATGCAGCCATTTCCGACTTAATGATTTCTGAAGGCTCAAACTCAGGTCCTCATGCTTTCAAGGCAAGCACTTTGCTGACTGAGTTGTCTTCTCAGCTACCATTCAATAAATCTTCATGCATTGCTTGTTTACCATACACTAAGTACCGTGGCACGTCCTGGGGCTGCAGGAGTTGTCTTCAGGAAATCAACCCTTCTCTTAATCAGGCTTATGTTCTGATGCATGCTAGGTTAAAATCTCCTTCTTCTGGTAAATTGCTTGTGCCTCTAGCAAAGAAAACTCAGTTCACATCTTTGTTTCTCCAGGACATAACAGTATACCTAGCACTTCATAGGGATCCAATCATTGTCTTTATATTTGATTGAGGAGGACATAGGACATGATTGAATAAAACTCACTGGGAAGCCAAGATACCTGGCTCTGCTACAAACAAGCTGTATCATTTCAGATCAAAGCCAGTCCCCATTCTCAAATACAATGTTCTTGCTAAAATTAAGAGTCTGACAGTACATGTTTATGCTTCCAAGCTACTATGTAATCCATGACAGAAAACTGAGAAAGGGGGAGAATTTGGAGAAGATCCTAAATGGATTTGGATTTAGAGTTACCAGAAATCCTCCAAATCTCAGCCAGATGCTTTTCATCCTAAAAAAAGGACCCATTGGAGACCTAATAGTCCATCTTCAGATCAATCCCATTGATCTTGCTTCATAACAAAGCCACTTCCCGACAGACCACAGCTCAGTGGTGTTTGTTAGGATTTCTTGCCATCCTGTGTGGCTGCCTCTCTTTCCTTATGCAGTGACTGAGGGTACATGAGGCACATCTCGGTCATGATGGTTTGACCCACTCTGTGCTAATGGTGTAACAGTGACCTTTCTTCTTGCCACAAAATAATTCTGCACTCGTGTGACTAGAAACCACTCCATCTACCTCCTGTACCCTTCCTCTAGTTACAAATCATTTACATTATGAAGTAGGCAAAATGAGGCATTTCAGTGGTAAATATAACAAGATGGAAAAAGACTTTAGGGTCTCCTCACCCATCAATGTCTACCGTTTATATCTTACTGTTGCCTCCCAACTAGAGGAATAGATATTTTTATCCAAACCACCACGCCTTCAAATGAAAACTCAAAGTCTTTGTTGAAAAACAAAATCTCATCTCCATCTTTCTAGATAAAAAGAGAGAATGTCCATGTAGAATGGTGTGACCGGATTTTACTGGGGGAAATCAGCTCACGTCCACCCTCCCCAAAGAGACTCCTCAACAATTTCTCCTGCCTATGTCTATGCTGATCTGTGGTGGCTAAGCCCTGTACATGTTCTGGCCCCAAAGCAGACACAGGGCTGTCCCCTTCATTCTCCAGTAGTACAACAGAAATGATGTTAGATTCTTCAAGCCTGAGCAAAGACCCAGTGATAACAAAAGGGAAACAAGAAAGTATAAAAATACTAAATGTCAAATCACCTGGCTTGGAAGAAGTGACTTGCTCTCTGGAGTTTGTGATACTGGAATTACCACTATGAAGTTGGTACTTTTGAAATCACACAATCCATGATCCCACAGCTGGCGTTTGCCTTTCCATAAGTGCAAATAAGACTGGGCATTGATGGGGCACACCTATAATCCCAGCACATGGGAGATGGAGAAGTGAAGGCAGAAGCATTAGGAGTTCAAGGTCATCCTTGCTTATATAGCAAGTTCAAGATCAGCCTGGTTATATGAGACTCTATCATAAATAATAAAACACAGAAGCAAAAGAGAAGAAAAGTAACCTCAGAAAAAGGTACGAGATCTCCTCCTATGTTCTGCCAAATGCTTACTTAGTGAGAGGTAACATTTTCCCTGAAGTTAGTTTAGGAACTCTATAATGTTCATCCCAGTGAGCTCCATTCCACTGTTGCATGAAATGTGAGAGGTAGATTCATTGCCCTTTGGAGTTCACAGCAATGTCTGTGGAAGATAAGATGGGCATGACTTATGTGAAGTTTGGAGATTGGGTGAGGCCTAGTCTGAATATGGAGACTCATTGTACAGCTTGGAGGTCATGTGAAGTCATAGCACCCTCTGATCACACCACACACACACACACACACACACACACACACACATGCACACACACACAATAGAGAGAGAGAGAGAACATCTCACCAGTTCTGCAGCACCTGTCTCAGAGCCCAAATTTTAATTTGAAGTGCAGTGTCTGACCCAACTGAAGTGGAATCCGGGGAAGGTCGAATCCTATTAAGTCACCAGACCATAAAGCAGAAAGGTATAAAGTTGACAAGTCACTTCTCCCCGTGGCAGCAGCTGTGAGGTACTCAGTAAAGTTGGGCTCTGACCAAGGAAAAGACCAGCAGACAGTCTATTTTTTTTTTGCCCTGAGAGACTGCAGCTCCCTGTCTTCCCTGAATGAAAGGGCTTATGTATTTAGCAAACTAGTGTTTAACATGTTTACCTGCATTTTCTTTTACAATTCCAATAGGGCCTGGGTGTGTCAGATAAACCATAGGTACATGAATAATAAAAGCAGAGTGACACACAGAAAATGATTTCTATTCGTTTTGCTCCAACTTAATGCTTCACAAATCCCAGCATCCTGCTCCTACTCCCCCAGATAGACCCGGAAGTTGTTAGAGGAGCTATCACATGTCTTTGAAAGGAGGCTCCATGATTCCACTGAAGTATGCACTAGATTCTTATTTTTTATGCTCTGTCACTCACCATGATTGTTTATAGGAAGAAAGCTAGGAAAACGGCAAAATCTATATATAATTTTCCTTCGTTGTCTCATAGAATCTTCCATACAAGGTGACTATTATGACCCTATTGTAAAGATGAGCCACCAAAGAGACAACAAACACAGTTATTCATTCAAGGTTAACTCAATGCCAGCTCAAGTTGAGACACAGACTTCCATCTGCCTGATTAAAGATTGTTCTTAGTCCATCCCATAATACACATTTCTGTACTATCTCCAAAACTCCTATTGGATTCCAGAATTGCTTCCCTGAAATGTAAGAAGTTGCATCCTTTATCACCTCCAGGACTTTCCTTGTTCTCATAGTGAAATGACCCATTCCCTTACAATGAATTTCACAACTTTTCAGAAACACACAGAAAAGTTTGTATACAAAACTAAACAAAGCCTTTCCCCCCAGGCATCAGTATTTGACCAAAGCACCTGCCCATTTACACAGAGGGTTCTTGCTCTTTGCGCTGCTGAAAATCACTGCCCTCCACTATTGCCTACCTACCTCAGAGCTCCTAAGCTGAAAATTCTGTATATACAACTACACTGTAGGTGCCTTAGTCTTTAGCATTTGTCTAGAGTACCTGCCCTTTCTGCACAAAAGGCTCTTGGCCTTTGCTTTTGTGAAAATGGCTGTGCCCCAGTGTTCCCTGCCTACCTCAGCTCCGTAACATGCCTGCCAGTTCTCGTATCAGACCCCAGGTCTGACGAGTTTAAGGAAAAACTTCTTCCACTATGCCCCGAATAAAAATTTTCAATTGAGCTCCCAGAATTATATTTCACAGCAAAGAGCTACTTCTTCCCTCTACTTAAGTAAAGTCTTTCTCTGTTCCCTCACCTCTTTGGGGATAGTAATAATTAATACACTGCAGACACAATAATAGGGCAAATATTTCCACAATATAATAGAAGCCCAAAGAAGGACCAATCCAGTTCTCCACCAAGGATGAATGACTTGATGCCTTTCTAGGTAAACCTTTCTTCTTCAAACTGTGCCTCAACATTCACCTCTTCATGGAAGCTTTTCTGTTTAACAGTTTAAAGTTTCAGAAAAGTACAGTGACATGAAAGACTATAAATAGGGTCAGTGGTCTCCATCCAAACATCCAAACAGTACCTCCCAAAAGCATTAGGAGAACAATTTACGTAGGAAAGAACAAGACGTGGAGCCTAGAGATGTACAAACAGACATGCTTCCCAGGAGATCCGGTGCTTGAGTAAGCGGACCACCTAGCAAGCACTTCAACAGCTTTGAAGAGTATGAGAATATTTTCAGTTCTCTGGGAATGTTATCCTGACCAGGGATCTTGGGAATTTCCAAAGAGCTCCATTCTCAGGGGGGCTGTGAGAGATATGTAGTTATATAGAAACATATTCTCTGCTGGAGAAAAGCTCAAAAAAGACTTGCTGTTCACTGGTAACCTGTGAGGTCATCATTATGTTCAGCTAGTTAACTATGAGAATGATTAGCAATCATTTTCCTTCGTTTCAGGTGCTGCTTTTCCTCAGAGAACAGTAAGAGGCTTCTGAATTTTATAAACATTTCACTGTTGATACTTCATTTACTGCCAGAAGACATTGAGGAAAATCCCATTGTGCTTCACCTTCTTTGTTCCCATGACCACAAAGGATTTTGGAGATGGGATGAAGGAAGCAACTCATCTTTGCTTAGTCATGCTTCTCTAATAGAATTTAGGAAGATGTAATCATTTTCATTAACCCATTGTCCCCATTGACTGTAAGAAGAGAGACTGGACATGAGTGAGTTCTAATGCCTTACATGATATACTACTTTCTATCATTAAGTCTAGGCGTATAGTGCAGGCTGTGTTCAGGGATTCATAATTATCACTCCCACCAATGTGATGATGGTACCAAGATACACATATACAATCAAACTCTACATCAAGACCCAGTGACCCCTGAAAATCCCAGCATATCAGGATGCAAGCTCATCTTCTCTCCACTCCCCGTAACATCCATCCTGAGTCTCCCACATTGACAAAGTTCTTCCAGAGCCATTTGTTTAAGAAACCCATGTCATTTTGCAATTCTATCCTTACTTTGTCCCAAACTATTGATAGGTCTTCTTTTTTTAAGTTTTTATTCATTCTTTTTATTTTCTGTGTATTAGTACATTGCCTGCATGTGTGTAAGTGCACCCACCCATATCCTGTGTCATGCAATGCCTACGGCAGTCAATAGAGAGTATTGGATTCCCCTGGAACTGGAGTTAAGGATGATTGTTAGGCCCCATGTGGGTGCTGAGAATTGAACCCCCATCCTCTGCAAGAGTAGCCAGTGCTCTTATAACCACTGAGCCATTTCTCCAGCCCCATTAGGTCTTCTTAAAGATCAGTAATACCTATTACCTTTTCTCCACGCCCACTGTGACAACACAATCCAGGTTCTTGGTCCCTTGGGTCTGACACTCATGTCTTCCTTCCTGTTTCCCCTGCACAGGTGTGACCTCCCCACTCAAAAAGTCTCTGAACTGCCGTAGTAATCCTTCTTCAGTGTAAATCTAGTCAAGTCACTCAAATATCAACATTATGTCCCATTTCCCTCCAGAACCGATAAAAAGGTGGTTATATTCCCTGAAGTTCTCTCTCTAATCTGTCCCAGACATTGTTTCTTGCCCTCTTTCTTACATGCAGACTAGTCTACAATCTATGGAAACATCTATAACCTTTCTGTGTTGAAATACCGTTAGTGTAGTGTATAGTTAATTTAAGAACCACAGTCTTTTAATGAGTAAAATTAACTCATTCATAATCTTGTGATGACTGCTGCACTTGGACTGATGAATGATGAACTTGAACTGATCCCTGACCTTTATTGGTCAAAACTGCTCTGCTGTTCTCTCCCTAACCTGAATCTTCAGTGGTTTTGGAGGTTAGCACGATGGATCTATTGCTCTATTTTTTACCTCATATTTTTTTTAATATATGTACTTAAACCTGAGTAATTCTGAACAGTTTTAAAGATTATCAGCATCTATATGATGCATGCAATCACCTCATTCTTTAAGTTCCATCTGCTCTCTACCTAGCCCCAGCACATTACACATCAGAATCTACTGAGGTACTTTAGAAATTTTGATTTTAAAACTGAACACCTTTAGAATGAAGAATAAGGTGTTTTGTTTTTTTTTTTTTTATTTATTTTCTGGCCACTGTCTCTTTTTCCTACTTCTACATACAAATTTACTTTTTTAATTTGTTTATAAGTACTTTGAAAGGAGTCTAATACATGGCAAATTTGTCAAATTTTGCCAATCAGAAAATCTATTGATTTTACCCTCAAACTTTCATTATACTTTAATAGGTATGGGAAATTTGAAATAAGGTTCATTGTCTCTCATTTGAAAATATTGTTCCTTTGCTGCCCCCATCACTTCTTCCAAGAACTGTGCTGTTAACCTGACTCATATCCCTTTCTAAGCAATTAGGTCACCTACTCTACTGCACTTCACTGCAAAATCATCTAGAACTTCCTTTAATAACCTGACATGTTAGCATATATTGTTTTATAAATTAACTCTTTATTTAACTATTCACTTGCTTTTTATTTATTTTTGTTTGTTTCTTTCATTTGGTCCCCATAATATAGGGTTTCCCCATAATCCCAGTTGGCCTGGCACTCACTATTTAGACCAGGCTGGCATTCATTCTCATAGAGCTCATCCTGCCTCTGCCTCCCGAGTGCTGAGACTTGAAGGCATGTGCCACCTCACCAGCTTTAACAGTTCATCTGTTGATTTTCATTGATATCTAAGGCATCTTTCGGCCTAAGAACAGGCAGACCTTAAATCCTATGAAATGCCTCACTAGTGTGTGTTTGAATTGGGCTCAATCTACTGTTCAGATCATATACTTATGTTTCTTGTTCCAACAATTTACTTTTTAACACCTTGGATCTGTAACTATTCTGGCTGGAATTAAGGACTGCTAACTATACTTCTAAAAGACATTCTTATCAAATAATAATAAACTGAACCTGTCATCTGTATTGAGTGGGTCTGAAACAAATGTGTGTCCAATTTTATGAATAAAAAGACATTCTTATCAAATAATAATAAACTGAACCTGTCATCTGTATTGAGTGGGTCTGAAACAAATGTGTGTCCAATTTTATGAATCTAGTTTTTGTTGTAGAAGTTTGTAAAATGCCTGAGAAGTTCCTGGTTCCTGATCCTCACATGAAGCAAGCGAAGTTCTTCAATGGAACTGCACTTTGGGGTTGATTTCTAACCATGTTCTTCTATAGTGGTCTTTCAAACAACCTTCCCCAATCACAATTTTGAAATCAATGTGTCCTAATTATATGCATGGGAACCTCTGAAATAAGCGGATTAACATTCTGAAATTGCAAATTTTCATTCATTTGCAACTGAACAGTGTGATTCCTTATATGGAACCAAGAGAGCCCGCCATCAATCCTACCTAACAAAACCCGAAAAGACAGTGCTCCCTTAGCTTTGTGAATGGGCAGATGCACATGCCTCACAGCCGAACTGTCACCTCCCAGGAGCATCTGATGCATATGCGCCAGAGAAAGAGACCTAGCAGGACTTCAAAGTTAGCATTCTGTGATCTTGGGGTATTTATATTCTCAACCAAACCATTACTTTGCCCTAGGGTTTGGATTTCATACCAAGTCTCATCCTGAAGGCATGTATCTGGGGAGTCACTTTGAACTCCTTAAAAAAACAATGTGCTCCAAATAACAAAAGCAATGTGCTAGAAGATGTTATTATTAACTCCCTAGCTATCGTTCAGAGTGTCAAAATCACCCACCCAAGGAACAGGGAGTCTAATATTGGTACAAATTCCCTTGTTTTTGACATTCAGTCTCAGGGTTTTAATTGACTCTAGGATTATACATCATGTGTCCCATGTAAAAATACATTTAGCTGCAAGATGTCATTGCTACCCCATTCCCCCCTGCAATGGTATTAAAACATGGTAACTCCAAGGGAAAGGTGGAGAGATTGTCTAGGATCTTTATCACTCTATTTCCAGAAGTCCTCTGAAAGCCAGCAGTGGCAGTATTTGCCTGAGCCTGTGACCAAGTCCCTCAGCTGTCAAGGGCATGCATTCTGCAAAGTTTATCTTAAAAAATAAGTAAATAAATTCCATGTGCTTTCACAAGCTTTCCCGGTGAAGGCTTTTCTAACAAAATAGGAAAAAATAAAAACAAAGCCCAGGAATCCATTGTTTTGTAAGATAAAAGAAAGGGAAAAGAGCTAACTAAGACTAAATTGACAAATCTAATGCTTACTGTTGGTACAAACACCCACACAACACACACACACACACACACACACACACACACACACACACACACACAAACCAGATATAGAAAAACACAGACACAAATGCAGATATGCATTTTCATCCTCAATATAATACTTTGAGGGAATTACAATTGTCTCACAAATTGCTGTGCAAACAGAAAGGCAGAGTAATGAATACCTAAGACCCCTGTCTGAATCATCATCCCTCAGCTAAAGAATAATGTATATCTGGATCTCTCTGCCTAGAAGAGAGTCTGGTACTTAGGAGATGGTCTTAAAGCAGCAAGGCAACTTCTAGAAGAAAGAGTTGATTTGAGCTTACAATTCCCGGAGTGAGTTCGCAATGACAGAGGAGGCGTGGTGGCAGAGGTGGTCAAAGAACAACGTTGAGTGATCCCATCTTCAAGCAGGCACAGGAAGCAGACAGCGACAGGGAATCTGGCAAGGATTCTCATTTCCAATGATGTACTTCCTCCAGCAAGGTCACACTTCCCAAAACAGAACCACTAACTGGGGATAAAATGGGCAAATGTCCAAGGTGTATTTTCATTGACTACCTATTATGTCCCAGATCCTCTGTCAGGGAGCTAGAAAGATGAATGAAACAGACACAGCTCTTAATTATCTAATGGGAAGAATGATAACCAAGAATACATCATCACTTAATCGAAGAAGGTTAAGAAAGCAATGAAACATGTTACTGTGAAGGATATGAAAGAAAATTAGGAGGAGGGTTAGGTGGATGATATCCAACACTGAATTAAATATCAGAGTTTGTGACATCCTCTCAGGAGATCACTGTGACCTTTAGTCATGTACACCTACCTCAAATACTAAGGTCAAGATTTTACTGCCTTTGGCGTACAAACACATACAATTCCACAGTGGGAATTGTATTTCTTAGGGGCTACGCTTAACAGATTTAGCAAACAAAAATACATCACTTCCAATTAAATGTGATCTTGAGAAAAAATTAAAATTTTAGGAAATGTATACCTCAAATATTCCATAGGTCATACTTAGACCAAAATTATGCTCTGTGTGTATATTAGAAATGCAAAATTAATTGGGAGTCTTATAATTTTTTGTCAAACATACTAGGAAATCATTCGAAATTTCTAAATCATTTATATATTAAAATATCACATTTGTACCTCATAAATATGTGTAATTATTGCATGTTTCGAAACTCATTTAAAAGTATGTTTAGGGGCTGGAGAGATGGCTCAACGGTTAAAAGCACTGACTGTTCTTGCAGAGGACACAGCTTCAATTCCCAGCACCTGCATGGCAGCTAACAAACATCTGTAACTCCAGTTCTAGGAGATCCAACACCCTCTTCTGACCTCTGTGAACATTGCACAACAAGGATGCACTTCCATGCATGCAGGCAATACATACATGCACATAAAAAACATTATTTAATGTATGTTTAATGACATGACAATACGTAGCAGGAGGAGTCAGGAAATAAGTTACTAGCCACCCGTTGGTCTAGGGCCTTTTAAAAGTTCTTATGCCAGCAACTGGGTGTGGTGTGAGGCTGATAGTCTAGCTGACCCACTCAGATACCCAAATGCCTCCTCTCAGTTTCGTCACGCAGTCACATCTAGCCTTTGGGCAGAGATATTCACGTTAGAGATAACTAATAGGAATCAGCTCTGTCTCGTGGAGTTTCTGGCCTCCAACCAGAACATTTCCAGAATTACCACTTTGAGGTCCCTGCCTTATGTGATAAATTTCTATCTCTTGTTCTCAATATTTTGATCATTTCATGTTGTATATATGTGTCATTTTATCTTATGGTACTTCGTAAATTGGTACAGCTAAAGCAATTATTACCAGCAATTATGGATTACTATTAATATATTAATAATTAATAAAAATAAGTAATAACATGATTCTCAAGTGAAACAGAAGACAATTCTTCCATCTGATTTTATATTGAAATAGTGATGCAGACGTAGTCTGATTAGGTGTTAATGTACATAATTCATTACTGAAAACATCTAACATTCACAGAAGAGTTAGCATCCTCTAACCTCAGTAATCAGCCACTGTTAACCCATGAGCTGGGTCTGGAACAAGCAAGCACTGATTTTATCAGCTATAATAGTTGCTTGATTGATTTCACAATTGCCATTCACTGATCTGTAGCACTAATATCCTGTGAATGTTACCGTTTTTCAGACATAGTGCTAAAGCTGTTAGTAGGCATGCATTCTCAGTCCTAGCACCCTTATGTGGAAAACATTACCTGAGTTTATAGAAGAGAAAACTGTGGCTGAGTGAAGAATCTTAACAATAATTCCCATTTTACTTAATCTGTCTGAATCCAAGTCCCAAGGATTCTGTATCAAAATAAGTTCAAACAGAGAGAGTTTATATTTTCATTTAGTACTTCATCCCAAAGCAAAGGAAATGAATTGAAGTTAGCTACTTATAATTAGGTGGCACTAAATATATCTAGTATGTTTTTGCAGTAAGTCATTCTTTGCTGTGTGTACTCACTTGAGACAGGTCACCCCTCAACATTCTCTGCAGACATAAATAACCCCAAGTACTAGAAGGGGGTGTGGAATGCTACACAAAAGAACAAAGAACCATTGCTATCGAAATGCCATGCTTGCTAGCATAAATAAGAACTAAACATAGTCAGTTACAAACTACTAGTCTTAAACACGTCTCTGTAGCCAGAGGAAGGAAGACAGGAAATGAGAGACCATTGCTGTTCAATATCATCATTCTTGGGTGCAGGGAGTGGACTCAAGTCATTTGTAGTAACTCTGAAGTTCATTGTCCTCCAGAACAGCCCAACAACTACCTCAGTGTTGTTTGTATTTGTTGCTGTAACAGAATACCCAAGAATGTTATTAATAAAACAAACAGACTCGGGGGATTTTGGTTTGGGATGCTGGAAAGTCCAACTTTTGAAGAGTATATCTAATGAGGATCTTCATAACATGGTTGAACTTAGAAGGGCAGGCAAGCAAAAGAAATAGAGATAAACCCTAGAAACAGTTGATCCATTGCTATGATAAACTATTAATCTACTGATGAAGGCTCTGGCCCCATGACTCAAACATCTTTCACTATGCCCGCCTTTCAGCACGGTCTCATTGAGGGATTATAGTCTAATACATGGCTTGGCCTGGTGGCGCAAGTCTATAACTCTAGCTACTCAGGAGGCTGAGACAGGAGGATTACAAGTCCAAGGCCTGCCTGGGCTGCAGAGTAATTTATGGTCATTCTGGGAAATTTAGTTAGACCCTGTATGAAAACAAAAAGTAAAAGTAAGCTAAGGATTTAGCTTAAAGGTGAAGTTTAATCTGCAGTACAAAAACAAATCTTCCAATACCTGAATTTTGGAAAGACACACTCAAACTAATAGCTAATTATTAAGGGATTTTGATGGGGACAGAAGAGGCCTGTGTAGTCCTGGGATTTTTATTCAGTGTCTGAAAGTTTCCAGACAGAAAAGACAACATCCTGGTCAGGAGACAGGCTTGTCACAGCCTGTCATTCATCTCAGTAAATATGGATAATTTTTAAAAAAATCACAACAAAGTCACAGCCTCATGAATAATTTCCCAAGCTCTTTATAATTATAATGTTCATAATTATGCACATTTTGCAGTTGAGTTCCCAGAAGACCTGAGGGGTTGGTTATATGACTCTCCCAGAATTTCATAGAAGCTTGTCCACAGAGAAGCTGGAAACAAAAGGCAGGTCCAGAGCAAATTCAGATGTGCTAGATTTCAGGCTAATATGCCCCGTTTTCCACTCAAAGTGCCAAAGACCTTGTAAAGGACACTTGCATGCATCAGACCCTGTAGTTTCGGTCCTCTCTCTATATATAGCATACATAAAACTATTCAAGCTGGTTCCTTAGTGGATGAACAAAACACACATTTTTAATCCACCCAAACTCATTTTTCTAAATGCTAATTTTTCTAGTATCATTAATCTTGCCTTTATTGTTTGCTCATCCCTTTCAGCATGTAATCTTGCTGCCATATTACAGACACACATGCACACATACACATGTACAGAGAGAGAGAGAGAGAGAGTCTCATACTACTTAACTTGCGTTAGTCTTCAGTCAGCTCCATTTTTCTATTCCCTAACAATAAAAAAGAACAAGATGAATTATTGAATGAACACAAGCTTGGACAGATGGATGTATATATATGAGAAATCCAATCTATTAAAAGATAAATTATAGAATCTAGGTGGTGGGTGTTTGGATGTTCACTGTGCATTTATTTCAAGTTTCTTTCGTGTCCAAAACTTTTTAAAATAAAATATTGGTGGGATATCTGTAAATCCTCTCACTTCTCTCTGAGCTTCTCCGGAAACTCCTCTAGTACAGCTTTCATATCCATTATTCACCAAGAATTCTTCTTGTCAAGGTCATCAATGTCCTATCTGTTGCTAAATGTAATGGCCTGTCCTCCAATCCTGCCAATCCTGGTATTTTGTCTGCTGGTGGAATATGACACAATTGCTCATGTCTATGTGGCAGAATGAATGATACTGCAGGAGTTAATGTTGAAAATGATGCTTTTGAGAAGGGAAAAAAGTAGAGACTTGGGTGCATTTGTGGAGCAATTGGCCTTGGATAGGTTCATTTATAGTGAGGAGTAGTGGCAGAGTGTTTGAGGGCCCTGCTCGTTTGCCATATTCATCAGCAACTCAACTCTACCAGGGTTTTATTTCTAGGTTGTTGGTTTATTGTTCTCATTTTCATTCTCTTCACACACACACACACACACACACACACACACACCATTTATGTCTAGGTCATTCCTTAGACGCCTTTTCTCTGTCCATATTTATATTCTGGTATGACTAAGTTTCAAGGCTTTAAATGGATCTCTGCAGGTGATTCCTGCACACATACCTTTAGTTCAGTGTTCTCTCCTGAACACTGGACTTCTACCTCCAGTTTTCTTTCAATATTTCCATGTGAAGGGCCTAAAAGGCATCCCAGGCTCAAAATGTCTAACGTCAAATATTTTAGACCAAAAGCCTCAGTCTCAAACAAGTCTGCTAAAATTCACAGCCACTACCATGAAAATAGGTCCAGTCTAGGCAAGTGTTCAAACACATGAGCCCCTGGGTGACATTTCACAATCAAACCATAACAGCATCTCAATTAATATTCTGCCAGATGCAAGACATCTCGGTGAGTCCATCTGATCCACTAACTCACCTGTTGACAAGCCAGCTGATGGCAGGTACACGAGTGAGATCAGGTGAAATGAACTGACCTGTCCCAATCCAGGAAAGGCACCCAGGCGAACTGCTTCGCTATGAGAAATATTAAAAGCCACTTTCTCACTCCCACTAAGATTTATGGTGGCTTATTATTGGTTAGACATCTAAGAACACCTAAAACACTCTAGAAAGAATGTGAAGGGTTCATCAACATTAGTAAAAGACAATTATTAAATTTTTAAAAGTGTGAACTACAAGCTTCTCTTGTCATAGGCCTTTTTCGTTGAATAAGGTCTCTTAAACTGTCCCAATTTTTCTCACCCAGGAAAGTTTGCTGAGAATGTTAGCTTATCCTACATATGTTTAAGATTTTTGAGTACAGCATTTTACATACTCTCTCTAGGCTGCTGAGACATCTGCGTTGATAGATTTCCTAGCCACACTACTACAAACACAGAATGGAGACAAATCAACACAAATGTGCCCTCTGTTTTTATGTTTAATTCCATATGATAATCTGTGGATTATAAATCTGATTAGTGGGCTTTACATAGCTAACACTCCCCTATTTTGTATTGATCGGCTCTTAAGATTGAATCAAAGGATGTTGAATTATTAACGACTTCGTTTTTTACTCCAGATTGGATACAAATATGATTTCAAAATGTATTACATTTTAGAAATTCTTCAGAAACTTTATCATGAATCTATGGAAATCTCCATGTTAGGGATTTAATCTGTTAGAGTTGAAGAAGAGATTTAGCAATTCTAGGGGCCTGGGCAGAGACTTTAAAACTGATTTAAAGTATTGCTAATGAACCAGCAGCCTCACCAGAGAGCTGGAGTGAAATACTAGATTCTTTAGGGTCTAGTGAAACCCTCAACATAACTCCTCCCATCTCTCCGCTTTCTCATTTGTTCAGCTCTCTGCTATAATACTGTGCTCAAAGTGAGGGAACAAGACCCCCGGGACTGCCTGCCTGAACAACCCCCAACTAGCTTTGTGCACCTCATTCTCCACTGTCCCCCGACCTCTCTGTATTACATCTGGTTAGATCTTAATATATGCTCTTGCCTTCTTGAGTTTCCCAGCCATCTGCCCTCCTAGACCGATATTCCTTAAGGTCAAGCTTCAGTCTTATTTACATCTGCACACCCTACACCCAGCAAGAGGCTTAGCTCACCACTGGTGTTCCAAACAGGCTTGATTGAATGAGGAAACAGATTCATGTCTCATTATCAAATATAAATCTCCCCCAAGAAGCTTTCAAATTGATGGAAACTATACAAGTGTTTGTTACCGTCGTCATCATCATAATCACTCACTTCATTTCAGTAGCTGTGTTTCCTGTATTTAATTTGTTTCCCCAATCTTCATTATCTTGTAAGCAGCAGGAGGCTGGGCTGAAATCCAGGCCTCCTGGCTCTGAGTCTGTTCATCTTTCCTCACAGTGTTATTACCATTAGTAAGACGGAGACCCATGGAGGTCAACACAGCAAGAGAAGCACAGAGAGTTCTGGAATAGCACATCAAAGCCATTGCCCCAAGGAACAAGAGCGGGGAAAGTTACCATTCAAGAACAAGGATCCTGCGCATTCACAGGCCCATCATTCAATGTGATTTACCACTTTTTAATTCTCATAAGAACCCTGGGAATCAGAAAGGACTATGCAGATGATGAAACCGTCACAGGGAATTTTCCAGCCAAGGTAGTGAATGGAGACTGAGCAGTCACTACTCAAGTCAACTAACCCTCCTGGATGTCCTAAGGACATTTGCATGTTGTTTTAAAACGTTCTCATAATCTCACTTTCAGCCATACTGAGAAAATTTTATCCATCAACAAAGCCAACTTTACTCCGGCTGAGTAATGAAGATAATGCTACTTGGAAAAGCAAATTAAACATTATTGTTATTTAAGATGAAGTAAATATTCAAAACAGAAGGGAGACTGGGCAGACATATATAATAAATATGTTTCTATCATTATCCAAAGTATTTGAGCTCTGAGAAGGTTAAATATGCTATGTATGAGTCTGTTCCTAGACCATGCATTTCATAAGCAAACACTCTGAGAGCCAGGCTGATTTAGGAAGAAGAAAGCTCATAAATGTTGTATGGGGCCCTAAACACTGCATTTAACTGCATAGGCCCCACGTCATTATCTCAGCCCATATTCTCTTGCTATAATAAATATCAGGCTATTGGAAATTTATAAAGAACAGATATTTGTTTTAATTCATAGTTCTAGAAGCTAGAGAGTCCAAGAAGGGTAGGGCAACGTCAGAGTGCTTCAGGTTAACTATAAAACTGAAGGAAATATTCAGCACTAAAATCAAGAGGGGCTGGAAGGACAGCCCAGGTAGTTCAATGCTTGCCACACAATCAGGAAGACATCAGTTTGATCCTTGGTGAAAAATAAAATCTTAGCTGTAGTGACAAATGCTTGTGATCCTAGCACTGAAGTGACAAAGAGTGTTCTCTGAGGTTCGCTGATCAGACTGCCTATCCTAATGGGCACATCTCACCTCCTAGTGAGAGACTCTGTCTCAAAAAAACAAATATATGGCTCCTGGGGAGTGATACCTGAGATTGGCCCCTGGTTTCCACATATTCACATGTATGTGCACATACACAAACACACCACACACACACACAGACACACACACACACACACACACACATGAGTTCTAGAAGTTTCTCTGATCATGTGGGGCCTCCATATTGTAAAGTTCTTCAACTGAGGTGTTCCTAGTTTGTGTCAAATTGACAGAAACTAACCAGGACAGACAGCGATACATACAAACAACTAGTTGTCATTTAGTATGGAAAGTCCCCTGTAGAGTTACAAACAAGTGTTTAAAAAATATTTTATTCATTATTTTTTATGTGTATGAGTTTATTGGTGTGTATGTAAGTCATACACAAGCAATGCCACATTGAGCTGACCACATTACTGAGCTTGACCAGTAAAACAAGGTTCTTGGTTCAAAGTCCAACATGTCCAAGGTCTAGTGAAAGCAAGAAAATCACCTTCTCTGGGATTCAGTGGAAAGATGATCCATTTGTTTCCAGGGAAGCTGGAAATGCCTGTGGAAGTCAGAAGAGGACATTGGATTCCCCTGGAACCGAAGTACAAATGGTTGTTAGCCACCATGTGGTTGCTGGAAAATCAAATCCAGGTCCTCTGCAAGAACAGACAATGCTCTTAACCACTGAGTCATCTTGAAAATAAAGGGAGTAGTCAGTCCTCCCTGCCCTGGGATTTGGGGAAGAGACGAAGGACCAAGTGACTTCTGAATTTGGTCTTCAAAAACGAGTAAGATTTCAGAAGTGAGAAGACTCTGGGAGTGTTTAAATGGGTGTTAATGAGAGGCTCCACATGATCAGAGAAACTTCTAGAACTTCTAGAACACCAACAGATAATGAGAGATGGAGGGCCTGCTTAGAAACGCAGCCAGAACATCAGGAGTCATCCAACTAGTTTTGTGAGCCCCCAGAAGACAATTATTTTCAACACATCAATTTGTAAAAGGCTGTTGCTGGCAACATTAATTCACATAGGTGGTAGTGAAGCTACCTAACAAATAGAGTTGCCAACAATGCATTTCCAAATGAAGTGATATGTAATACATGACCCTAAAGAAGCGCTTAACAGCAGTGAGAATATGTCGCCCTGAGAGGTATTTACTTCATTCACACCGTGAGTCTCAGCAGAATGGTCAAAGTTCCTTCAGCAGCATTCACCCTGTCTCTCCATTTCATGGTGTTTTATAACATCATCAACCTCAATAGGTACCTAAAAGGATGACTGGTGGTTTTCAGGTTGAAATCAGGGTCTATTGCCTATTGTGGGAAGCTGACATCTAATTTTTTAAGGGTGACATGTCATTACAAAGATGTATTGAAAGGTTAACATTCAAGCGTACTCTTGAACATCTTAAGTGGCACGCGAATGAGAGAGGGACTCTCATTAGGTGTAATGGCTCTTCTACCTTGAAAAGCAGGAAAAGGACGCACACTCCAAGAAAACAGAATATGTGTTGGGTAAATAAAAACACTCCACAAAACCAGAGAAGGAAGATCCTGTTCAGTTTCCAAATGGCAAAGCCCTACACTACTGTTAATATTGAACTGAACCAAATTGTGAGACCACTCACAAATGAGCAAGGGTTGTTAGGAGCTCCCTTCCAATGTGGTGAGGATATTATGCAAAAAGTCCACATACAGAAGGACTCTTTGATTTTTGACCAGTGTCGTTTAGTTACCGGTAGGAATGGCATCCGCCTGCCTTATGTAAGCTAAATGCTTTCCCTGCAAAACCTCCTTGAGTAAAAAGGCCTTGTGATGTTCACTTTAAGGAAAGGAGCTAGGAAGAGATGGTTCAGCATTATACCTCAGATTTCACTGCTGCTGAGATAGTGCTAAGGCATTTTCAGGTTCCCTGAAACAAATGGATCATCTTTCCACTGAATCCCAGAGAAGGTGATTTTCTTGCTTTCACTAGACCTGGGACATGTTGGAATTTGAACCAAGAACCTTGTTTTACTGGGCAAGTTCAGATTGTGTCCTTTCAGTATACTCCAAATACATTCCTTTCCCAAGCCTCTTGACCACACTAAGCTTGCAGGCAACTTTCTCCCAACAACTGTGGTCTCTGGTATTTCTACTCTCTATTTGAAAGGGAATCACTTGATAACCTTTAAAATCCTTCTTTAGAGAAAAAAAAGAAATAGCCATTTATATTCCTGCTGCAATCCTCATGACACAGACTGCCTCGGAGCTGCCTTTCTTGGCCCCATGCTCCTTTGGCTTTGTTAACAACCTCTCTCTGAGCTGAGGGTGCGGAATGGTAATTCAGCTAGTTGCAGGGGCTGCAGGAGGCAAGCCTGAAAGGTTTCCAGAGAAGCAGCGGGCAAGAAGCACGTTTTCAATGCACAAGGGCAAAAGAGTCAAGAGTCATTTTCCTCAAGTGCAGTGAGTGTGTATGTGTGTGTGTGTGAGAGAGAGAGAGAGAGAGAGAGAGAGAAAGGAAGGGGGAATATGTTATGGCTGAGATAGGAATATACCAACTTGAGCTATTTCAAATAAATACAATGCCTACCATAGGCTCCAAATATTTGAACCCTTGGTCAGTTGGTGATGATGTTTCGGGAGGATCATAGAACCTTTAGGAGGTGTGGCCATGCCTGAGGAAGCATGTCCCTGGGAGTGGGCTTTGCAAGGATATAACCATGTTCCATTTCCAGGTGTCTCTCTGCCTCCTGTGCCTGCTTGAAGATGCGATTTTTCAGCTTTCACCTCACTCTCAGCCCTGTGGAACCATAAGCCCCATAAACTGCTCCTTCTTTAAGTTGCCTTGGTCACTGTGTTTTATCACAAGAACAGAAAAGTTCCTAATACGGGCAGCATCTTCGTATACAATTAGACTTACAGAATTTCGATTTTCCCAGTTTCAAAGCTCCCTGTTGCTTCCAGTGTTTCTAGAAAACCTTTTGTGGAAAAGTAGAACAGTCAGAACAAAAGGCATTATGAGATAAAAGTTGGGACATCATCATCCTTTTGCATTATACCCAAGGTATGACTTTGATCCTATAGAAGGGAGGCTCCCAAGGTCAGATGTGGGTTAAGTGAGCCCTTTCTACCTGCATGTCAGAAAGTGAGATTATATCAAGACCCAGCACAGACTACCCAGCACCTGGATGTACAAAGAACACTGATATCTTAGCGTCATCCCTGGGAGTGGTTGGGTATCAGGACATAGTGTTCCAACCTCTGGGTCCAGTTTTCTGTTGTCCTTTTGGAGTTGCTCAGTTTACTTCTCAGTGACATCATTACAACTAACTGTAGAACATGGTGCTCCATATTCTACTTACTCCTCCATTCAGATGTCAGCCTTCCATTGTCCTCTTTCCCATAGTTCCCTTGTTCTCAGAAGACTGTACTGAACCATAAAGAAAATAACCATTGAAAATGAACTCGGTGATCATATACTCTATAAACACAGGCATTACTTGTGGAACAGCGATATACTTTAAATCTATATGTTTCTCTCTTGGAAAATCTTTTAATATATGGCATTCATAGCAAGAGCACTTGAGAAGACTTCATATTTTAACTTCTAATCCATCAAGTTGAAAGCTGAGACATGCTTTACACATACTATAGAATGTCACTCACCCTTTTAATTGAAAAGGAACCTAACATAGAATAGAACATGGAGGAAATGTGAGGATATCATGCTGAGTAAAACAAACTGTTTATAATATATAAATACTAGGGGCCGGGGAGAAGGTTCCATGGTTAAGAGCACTTACTGCACTTGCCGAGGACTTGAATTCAGGTCTCAGTACCTACATGGCAGCTTACAACCACCTGTAATTCCACTTCTAGGGCATCCAACACCCTCTACTAGCTTCTGTACGCTCCTGAACACATGAAGTGCACAGAAACTCACATAGGTACGTACATGCACATAAAAATAAGAGATAAATAGAAAAGTATTTTTTAAAATTCATAAATGCGAAGGCTGACATGGTGGAGGTTCATGTCTGCAATCCCAGAATATGAGAGGGGCTGAAGCAGGAGGAATGCTGTGACTTTGATGCCAGCTCGGCTACAGAGTGGAACTCCACCTCTAGAAGAAAAACGGAAAGAAAGAAAGAAAGAAAGAAAGAAAGAAAGAAAGAAAGAAAGAAAGAAAGAAAGAAAGAAAGGAAAAGAAAGATGAGAAGAACAAGGAGGGAGGAAGGGAGGGAGGGAGGGAGGGAGGGAGGGAGGGAGGGAGGGAGGGAGGGAGGGAGGGAAGAATGCATGATTCCACTTGCATGAATTCCCTAGGGTATTCAGATTCTTGAAGAACGAAAAACTGGTAGTTGTCAGGAACACACAGAATTTCAAATACAATAAAAAATATTTTTAAATTAAATTTATTTTAACCAATACAGAACAAAACAATAGTTAGCCACATGAATGCGGTACCATGTGATGTTCCTGACATATACACATCCTGTAATCAGCTTACACATATTGATCTCAAATACTTATTTCTTGAGGCCCAAAAAAGGTTCGTAGCTCTTTCGTGTAGCTTTCTGAGATTCAGTGTGCAATTACTATCATCACCTACTGTGCAATAACACAGTTGCACTTCTGACTTACCACTGTAGCTTAGTACCCATCAATCAACCTTTGCCCATGCTTTGCTCCTCCTATTTTCACCTTAACCATGTTAACAGTAAAAAAAAAGCCACGTTGGGAAACTTTATGTTGTGTGTGTTTTATCACAGTTAAGTTTTTAAAAATTGAAAATCTGAGTGTCTTTCAACAACGACTGTGGCTTCTATGCCTGGGGTCAACAAGTTCCCTGACCTTGACATTTTTTAGGTCCCATGAGTGGAACTAATAAATTATGTGATTTTTTTTTCTCTATCTTGCTGGAGGAAAATGGGATTTTTAAGAGAAAAAAAATCAAATCACCAATTTTTTAAAGTTTAAATAGAAACTCATTCATCCCAACAGTGTTGGTTTTATTCAAATTAAGATTCAGGGGTGCCTGTAAAGGTGAGCAACGGGGCAGTGCGGAGGCAGTCTGGCGTATGAACAGCTCTCAAGAAGACACATCGCCAGACGAATTACTGGAAGTGGCAAGGTCTCAGTTCCTTGGTGTTAATTAATTATCTCATCCATTTATTCTAGTCATTCAATCAATAGTATTTCCCCATCGCCCTTTCTCAAAACCTTGCATAATATGATTTGTATGTCGTGCTTTCATCTAGTAGAAAAAAATGAAACTAATGCACAAGTAGCAGACACTTCTGCCATTTGTTAAGATCGTACAGAAAACTAAGAAGGAAGGAAGTAAAATGACTATGAGTTTCCTATTCAATTCTGTTTCCCAACAAGTTGGACCAAGTAAGATGAGAAGGGATGGTCCTTAGAATGGGACACTTGTTTCCTGAGACATTCAGAAAATCATTTCCATAGGACTGGAGCTTTAAAAGTGAGACTGACGCATGACTAGAATGGAATGACTAGAATGGGACGGAACAAACACATGTATACAGTTCTTCTGGGATAACTGACCAGGACATGAAGGGCATCCTCAAAGGAAGCCACGGTGCAGAGTTGTGAAGTTGTGACAGTGTTGTGGAACCTGGGTTAAAGTTGAGCACTTTTATAGGTTGAGACAGAAGTGCTTTACACTTTACAGAGAGAGTTTGGAGAGAGGATTGGGGACTCAAGAAGGAGGACATGCGAGGAAGAACGATTCTAGGAAGGCAGTACATGGACATCATGCCCAAACAGAAGGTCACATCTTGGAGGAGAGACAGAAATCCCCCCGTACACAGACAAAACAGGAAATGCTCCTTCCTCCACAGAGCCCCAGTCTGCGTGCCACCTCCCCAGATACTAGTTCCCTTTCTTACTGTGGAAGGGTCGTGTGCAGAATGGGTACAAGAAACTGCAAGGAATTATTGGTAGAGCCCAAAGAGACCACTTTGCATAGCTCAGCACAGCTTCTGCAGGGACCACCATGAGAGACCCAAATGCCTCGAGCTACCTCCTTTGGCACAGGCAGCTGTTGCTCTGGCCCTTATGATGTCTGCCACCTTCCTTCTTTGTTTGTCTTCTCATTTAACCCCAGATTCTAATAGTTCTCGTGTGTGTCTTTTCCCTGAAGACACCACTGGGTCACTGTGTAAGGCAACTGGGAAATCCCGGAACTCTCTATGACAAGGCATGCTGACCTTTCTTCTCAGCAGGGGAAGCAGAGCAGTGTGTGAAAAGCTCACTTTCTGCTGTATGTCCATTCTCTTGTCCCCAAGAGGCTCATTCCAGGAAGCAGTAATACTTCTCAAGGCATGCAGAGCACAGCCATGAAGCAAGCCCTCCCTTCTCCTCTTTCTATAAAGAGGTCAGCAGCCACCTGGTCTGCAGGAGGCCAGGAGGAAATCAAACTCTCAGCTGGTGGGGGGCAGGCTTGCCTTCTGGCTGGCTGTCAAATAGCCTCCCCTTTCTCAGGCTGGGGCTGATAGAACCATCTGAGGGATGCAGCATGATGCCTGGAGGCAGAACTGGCCCTCCTAGAGGACCACATGTCCATATTTGCCCACTGTTAATCCAAGAACTCACTGTCCTAGACCATGACCCTTTGCCACCTCCTGAGAGCTCAGCTTCATTCTCACTAGCAGAGTACCCCAACTGTGGATCCAGACTGAATCCTTGGCTGACTGACCACCTCAAGAGGCAAAGCTCTGCTTCCTCACATCTTCCCGGTCCCTTTGTAGTAAATGTTCTCCCTATGTCATTAGCCTCATCCGTGAGTCCACATGAGCATCCCTTCCAAACCACAGATAGCAATCTCCTGCGTGTGCCTTGATACCTACTGTGACATCAGCCTACGTTAAAGGAGACTTCCAAGCATTCATAGTTCAAAGGCAGGCAGAACTAAGTTTAATTCTAAGCTCTAATACTTAAACCAAAATCATAATCCCCCAGAGTCACTGCTTCACCACACAGCCTCCTCAAGCAGGCTTTGTGGGATAATAAATGGAAGCGATGTTTGGGAACACATCTGGCATCTGAAAACAATGAATCAGTCTACTTGCTGCCTATTCTGCCTTCTGCAAAAGCAGGCAGGCCACCAGGAGCTTTGAGTAGACGCCTTGGGATTTCCTTGGGGAAAGGCATTAGAACTTTCCCCCAAAGGAACTGAACATTCCAGAAACTCAAGGCTACTTGCTTCTTCGGAAAGCTTGAGAATCTGTTCTGATGGAATCTACAACAGTTCATGACTAATCACAGCATCCCGACACAAGTTGGCTTCTTAGGAACTTGCAGACATTCCTCCAAATTAAATGGGAGAGCCTGGGGAGTCAGTAACTTTTGTCAGTATGTAGTCTCAGAAACCACCCTCCTACAGAGGCTTGCTTACAACTTGTCAACAGCTTGCTGTGTTTTATTAATGGACTGGAAAGAATGAGAACAGAGATGTCTGTAGTTCCTGTCCACTGTGCCACACTAAGGATGGGCTAAGGAAAGTGAGAAGAATACAGGGACTTAGATTGCTGAGCTGGATCACAAATTTACTTGTTTGGGACTTTGGAGAAATATATTTATGCCTTTGACATCTTTCCTCATCTGTAAAATGGATATTCTAACACTGCCAGGAGGAACAATGTGGTAACAATCTTGCCATTCCGTATTGGTGAGAATTATTATTATTAGCAGGATCTGAATGAGCCATTCATGAGCTCTGAAACATTCAATGACATAAGAGAAAGGAATGCAATAGCAAGAGAAAGTACCCACTGGGCTCACCTGCTGCAGAAACTCTTGTAGGTAATCCTTCAAACACCCCATGGAAGTGCACGCATTGCAAAATGTGATCAGATATAGGATATCTGGCAGAACTTGGCACATAAACGTATGAATAGACAGCCTAGGGCAAGTACTACCCTGGAGTAACACAGTTCACAAACAGCTCAAAGGTGTGGGATGGATGATTCTACCTGAGTCTCATAGGAAAGGTTTGTATATCAAACAAGAAGACAGAACCTTCCAGACGTCAGAGAATCATGGCAGACATGTGACAGCGGGTCAATTGATGGAACTAAAGACAACCCAATAATCAAGTGTGAAAATTTTGTAAATACCCAAGAACCCTAAACTCCTGTATATGCAGAGATAACAGTAGCAAGGACACCAGCCTTCAACCCTGGTCCCATTTCTTTCTTGGTAGGAGTCTGTCAGGCAACTAGAGCCACTGTCTTTAAGTTCTGAGTATTGTTGAGTGTCAATATCATTGAGAGCTAGCTGCTAAGCCATCCTGGGCTGCAGACCTCAGCTTTCTGCTGGGTCTAAAACTTCCAAATAGAGACCTTATGTAAGACTGGCATTATTTCAAGGCAACCTTCCTAAACTGAGACTATTTTCATCAAACCAGCTGCCCCCCACCCTTAAAAATGTTCTTCCTTCTTCTTCAGATGGGATTAGAAAAATGACCAGGATCTAGGCTAAAAATACAAATGCTTTATGTTCCTCCACAGGGGAAAAAAATAAGACAAGAGAATCTATGAAAGTAACAAGGAATTTCATCCTTCAGTGGACTTCAGAATAGATATTTTAGACTCAGCCATCCATAAACATTGGATAATATCATACTCTTGTACTGCAAAATGAATTCACAGGACAAGTCACAAATCTGCATTAGGACCAGAGAGGGGGCTCGCTATGTACATTTAAAAATCTAAATGATTGCTGGCCTTTTCTCTGCCCAGGTAAACAGATTCCTCAAGTATTGGCCAACTGATTAAATAGCACTCACTCTGAGGAACACGTTGCTGGGGATGTGTAGCTCTAAGGGGAATGAATATAAACTAGGCCATAGCTAAGGCAGCTTGGGGCAGCTAGGAACGTTGAGCTGAAATTCTGATCTTGCCTGAACCTGTCTGTGATTTGCCTTGGTTTTACTGACCACACGGCTTGCAAGGTCCGAGTGATTGGGCTTCAGCTTCTGCCCACACATTTTCTCCTGTCATTTCCCTTCCATCCTCCCCAAAACCCCCAATTCAAAGTCACTGTCCTCCTTCTTCCATCCTCCATGAGCCATAGGAATCTGCTCTTGCTGTCCTTACAGCCTTGTTCAGTCATTCTCCAGACACTCAGTTCTCAGCTTAAACAGGACACCTTGCAGGAAGCTCCCTTGATCCCTAGTATGGATTAGCTGCCTCTTCTGCAGTGACGTGTTGATTCAAGGCAGCAAATGCCAAGCCCTTCTGAAGTCTCTGTGCCACCTATCTGTCCAGCTCCACTGTGCCCAGTTCCCTCCACCCCCTTAAACCAAGCTCCCTCACATACACTCACATCCAGGCTCTCTGCCAAAAGTATAAATCCTTCTTGCCTGAGCCTGCCAAGATGCGCTCATGTCTGAGCCACTGTCCACGGAAGATTCCCCAGTGACTTTCTCACCTTTGTCAAACTGAATTAAAAAATAAGAATCGTCTCCTCTTCTTCCTCTACTTGCTCCTCTGAGGATCAGCTCAAATGTCACTTCCTAGACCAGAACTTACACAAACTGCTTTCTTACAGCTCTACCTTCCCCCCATGGGACGCTGAGGGCCCTCTGGTCCTCTCTGTCCTTAGCAGCAGTTTGTGCACAAGCATATGCTGAAATGCATGGATAAGCATGTGTATCAATTAAATACATGTACGTATATTGTCTTTTAAAAGACTGAAATGACCATTTGCATTCATCTCTGACTCCCAGCATGCACGATGTTTCCTCTTTCTACAAGGACCAGTGAAATAAAAGCGTTTTCTTCTCCTCTTTTATGAACTACAAAAAGAGGTTCCACAGCCTCTTCTCCCACTGCCACCACCTCTTTGAATGCATTTGTCTATGACCATCAAATGCCAAGGCAAATATTAATGAATGTGCCTCTATGGAACCAACAGTTGCCATCCTGAACTTGAGAAAGAAGTCTTGATGGCTCTGCACATGGAGGAGTTTGGTGCATTCCAAGCTCCCTTGCAAATTGTTTTACAGTCCTATCTCTTCTAAACCCCGCAACAACCTGAGAAGCCAAGTTCAATTATCCCCAGTTATGTTACAGAATGGGGAACTGAGAAAGTGAGAGCCTAAGTCTGTCTGGGCAGCTCATAAGAGCATCAAGTCTCCAAACTTGTTTTCAGGGTTTGAACTCCAGTAACCCTGGGTCTAGAGCTGGTGCTCAGAGTCACCATATCCACGGCACATCTCTGCACTGAGTTTTCTGCAACATGTATTTGGATATCCTCAGTGCTTGGAGAGGATGCACAGCCTATAAAGGTTTAGATCAACTTGTCAATGGCAGGCGAGCTCACAATGGATTTTTTTTTTAATCCCTCCTCCCCTGACTTGAGAGGCTGACAGAGTGGTATATTGGATTTCCGAAGTCATCTTTCATTAGAAAAATATATGCTTTTGATCACCCTCTGACTTTCCAGAGTTGCAAAAGCTGAAGATCAAGTTGCCAACCGGAATTCCATTCATCAAGGAGATAAACATCAGCTTCTGCTCCCCCACTGCCATCATCAAAGAACACATGTCGGCTGGTTGGCAGCTGGTGGTGGGACAAGAAGACTTGGTGAAGGCCTGGGTTTTACCTAGGTTCAGTGACCCACCCATTCCCTGGCCATGTGACCTTGGGCAAGTCACTTTTTTTTTACCAATGATTTGCTCCTCTATCTATATGTAAATAGTGTGTGTGGGGATCATGGGAGGAGTCGGAGAGAGACTGGGAGGGATGGAAATGATGCAAATACAATATCCATGTATAAAAGGACCTCCCTGAACCATAAAATGATAAATAAATGAATTGGTGAATTAATGATCAATATAATATTCCAGTCATGTTCCTGTTCAAAGACACTGAGTCTCTACTGAACTTTCTAAAACATAGCCCATTCTGTTATCCACTGGAGAACCCGCATATGCCTGAGTTTAGCATCATACCTACACAGGAATTCTTTAACAGATAACTCAAAACATCAGTCCTTTAAATGAGACCCACAGTACAACATGAACTGCCAGGCCTTTTCCTCTTCCCATTTAAACTTTAACCACCTACATAGGCAGTCATGTCAAGTAAGGGGCTGTCTGGAGCTGAGTTGAGCATAGTTGACCCCTCAAGGTCTCTTCTTGCTCCAGATTCTCTGATTCAGTAATAGTTCCTGTGAATAATAGATCTGCTCCCTGACACTAGGCATGATAAAGTGACCTGGCACAAAATCCCATTAAGATAAATCATATTTAAGTTTAGGAAATTATATGCTTGAATCCTGTAATTTAATGTCACTCTGATGCCTGAGAGGAAGGAAAAGGAACTCAATTAGAGGCTAATTAGACCAAGCAACTCACGAGGCATAGGTTGCTTTCCTGGTTCTGAAGTGGAGTTAAGACTGACTACCTAGAACCTCAGTCCTTCTAAATTCAGTCTTAGTTTCCCTAACTGTAAAATGGAGATAGTTCTTGTGTAAAACAGAAGAAAAGACCTTAAATAAGACAGGAAAGGCAATGTCCCAAAGAAATGCTTAAGAGTCCCAGCACCATATCTCCACATACAGTCTCTGCCCTGACACTAACTGTCTTCCTGGGATCCATGATCGAGTTTCAGGGGGGTCAGTGAGCTGTGCACCACAGGAAGCAAAACCTGTGTGAGGATCAGTTTCGCAGAAAATAGGTTATTCACATCTTCACCAGACCTTTAGAAAGTAGAGAGAAACTTGAAACACCAGAAATCACAGTCGTCTTGATCCTTTCCTTCGGAAAAAATTATTCTAGAACATCTCCCTTTGAACCAATACTTCCTTCAACCAAAAGCTTTTCACTGCTTCCTGCTGCAATCTCCCTTAATCTCTTCTCCCCTGCAACTTTCTATGCCAAACTCACTCGTGGCTTCCTATGCACCATTAATCCCTGACCTTCTAGACATCTTTCCAGCATCAGCCACTGATTTCACTTCGTTGAATCTCTGATTCTTTTGACTTCATGGACCCACAGTGGTGTCGTCCCTTCAGAGTTTCCACCAGGCAAGTATATCTTGTATCTCTCCTGGGCTCTTCCTCTTTTTCGTGACCAATACTATATAGTCTCCCCTAGCCCACCCTTTTATATTAAGAACAGCCACGTGTAATCCCTACGTTGAGTTTTTATTGAAGATTCAGACCTGTATCTCACTAGTTCCTGGATTTCAGATGGATCTTAGGAATTCAATATTCAAGAACAGACAAACTCACTTCATCTCATGCAGAGGAGACAGTTAAAACCTCATTTCCTTTGGTAGAAAAATTTATTCTCAGTCTCTCTCTTTCTCACCTCGGAATAGATGTACTGTTTAAGGAAGCTCACTGCTGGGGGTGGGGCCGGTATTCTATGGGGCAAACACAAAGGTCACAGTCCCCATGGAGAAATAAATGCTTTGGGAGAAGCTCTGCTTTAAAGGAATAGTTTCAAACTTCACAGCAAAAATAAGTGTGAAAGGATGGGTGATACTGGTCCAGGAGTGTGGAAACCACAGAGGAATGTGACAAACTTCTGTCCAAGATGTGCCCTTTAAATGGGGGTGGTAATAAAGAGATCAAGCAGGCCGGGGTTCAGGGGAAAGATGTAGACAGAGTGAACTGAAACCAAGGTTCAAAATAGAACGTGGGTGTGAGGTTTCTACAGTGCTTCCGTAGGCACACGGAGTTCTCAGCCCCTATTTTTGGTTAGATTCTACAGCTCATTGAATGAGCTTGTGAGGAAATGGGATGAAGACATTTAAAGGATGCAAGCCTATGATGACATAGCACACATTACAGAACTTGGGAAAAGCTATAAGGGGTCAATGTAGACAGAATGCAGGGCCCTGGGAGCCTCTGGGCCAAGACCCAGCAACACGCAGGTGATAGAAGCAGACACAGGTTCTTGGTCTCAGGGAGTATTTATCAAACAAAAGTTCTCTTTGTGACTGTGTCCAGAAGATGGGGATGGTGCAGCCTGGCCTCTGTGGAAGGAACAATAACAGAAGACCTTCTCTTCACTCATCCTTCATACATCTTTCAGATTAAGTAACTGCAGAACTGTGGACAGTATAGACCTACAAAACAAGACATCCTTTGAGAGTTTATTTACATTTTTAAAATTCATTCACTGTTTTGAATTGTGAAAGAAAATTTTACATTTTTATTTTCATTGAGCCCTTCTGATAGCCCCTATGGCACATACTGAAGAAAACAAAAATTGAAATTAAATATTTATGAATTCACAAGAAAACTAAAGATTGTTAAAAACGGAAACATAGTCACTTTCAAATGAGTTGTAAGCAGACCACTTTGATGCTTTTGAAGCCTATAAAGCTCAAAACTACCCTGAAACTTTGGGGTGTGTTGTGTTTGAACATGTATTACATTATTCCATATTCACAATGCTGGGAACTATTGTCATGCCCATTCTACAGACAGAAATATAGGGACTCAGGGATGCTCAGAGATCTGCCTGGAGTTGTCCAAGGATTGATTCTGGAGCTATTGGTACTGCCCTCTGGAACCAAAATTACATGTAAACCATGAAGAACTTTAAGAAGGAGACCTTCAGATCAGGCCTTGGCATCTCTCAGTGGGGCTGTCAGGCAAGTTGCTCTTCGAAATAGTTAAGGAATCCTCCCAACAGAGCACTGCATTGACAGGATGCAAATCAAAGAAAAGCAGAAATTCAGTCTGAGAGATTATTTCAGGGCACAGCACTCCAGGGTATAATCAGACACAGTGTGGTCAGCCTGGGAGGGGGCTGAGCAAGACCGTTAATCTCAGCGATTGCATCAAAGGTGATGTTTACAGAGAATACACGGAGTGTTTTGATTAGGGATGTGCAGACCAGATGGGGAAGGGTTAAGGCAGGATACAAGGAAACCCAAAGAAAGACCTGAGCACTGTGGGGAATGGAAATGGATGAGAAATGTGGGACTTGGTGAGAGGCAAGCTCCGTGTGACTGCTCAAATATTAATCAACAATATATTTTAATGACATAAAACACCAGTGAGCTTCTGAAGGAACATGAAGGGCTTTAGGTACCTTGAATAATGGTATTGTCGCTCTGAGTTTTTATGGTCTCATCTTTGGCAAGAGCTTCAGCAAAACTCTCTAAGCAAATAGTCAGGGTTCTGTGCATGAACTTTGGAACATGAGCAGCACACTGTCACAGCTCCCTCAGCGTCTGTCATCCCAAAAGTCATCTCCACCATCACAGCGTGCCTGCACACCCCAGAGCTGCATGGACTTTGCTATGGAGAAAAGGCTGGGCTTGGGACCCAAAAGTTCCCGAAGCTCTGCTCAAAGACTAGTCACTGAGTGACAGGACACAAAACAGAACCACTGGAATTCAACTTTGAGCTGCCTGGCTTTAAATATGTGGTGAAAGTTAGAGATATACATGTGATAAGACCCACAGGCTCCTGTGCTTATGATAATTCATTGTAAACTCATCCTGGAGATACATCCCTGACTCCAGACCTTCCTCATCTCTGCAGCTCAATGAGGGCACAGTGGCACATTCCTGTAATCCAGCACTTGACAGTCTGAGCATGAGAATCACAAGCTTCAAGCCTGCTTGGGTTAGGTAGAAGACTGTCTCAAAAAAAGAAGGATGAGGAATAAGAAGAGGAAGAGGAAGGGGAAGAGGAAGAGGAAGAAGATAAGAGGAGGAAGAGGTCAGTCATAATTACATAACTTCTTGAAAATTGAGTAGTTCTGGAGCCCAGGTCTTTGTGAGGTCAATTGATCTTCCTGAAGCTCTGGACCACTTCTTTCAGAATAACCAACAAGCTGTGAGTTAAATAGACATTTGGCTTGTTCTTTACGTGATCTGGGGAGGTGTCCCGGATAAAAAGAAATGAAATTCCAACCTAATTAGACCTATGGTATCAGACAACTCTTCACATGAAGATGGTTAGAAACAAGATTTAGAGGTCACCTGCGGAAGTTCCCGGCACCTGTTGTAGACAAGGGCAGCAAGCATTGCCACAGGTCACAAGAGGCAAGAAAGATGCCAGTGACCAAACACCTGCCATGTTCAAAGCATCGTTACCCTTCAATGCCTTTGTCTTATAAGGAGAAGAAAACAGTAGAGAAGTTTAAGTACCCTCAGGGTCACTGGACCCTTGGTGCCCCAGTGACATAGGAAGCCCAGACCCCAGATACCCCATCTAAGCCCTACAGAGCAACCTTCCAAAGCTATTGCAAAGTTTTCAAGGTCATCAAAATAAGAAGATTCTAACCCCGGACACAGAAAAGCCATCTACATCTACCCATCCAGTAGAATAAGGTGAATGGGAGTCTACCTGGGATCATAGGCAGAGCCAGGGGAAGTGGTCAGAGTGGCCCTGTGACAAATGACTCGTAGCTTTGTACAGTGGAATGGATAGAGAGATAGTAGACGAAATGGGTCTGAGTGCACATCTTGGCTCTTCCTTTCTGTGGCGTTCAATTTTCTCAAGCATAAGGGATAATATTAATATCTACCCTTCTCACAGGGTCTTAAGCGTCAAGATCGGAAAGTACTTCCAATGTGGCCAATGTTATATAAATGCCATTTTGTTCATTCTCTTTCTTATACAGGTATAATATTGTTCTTCATAAGACCTCAGTGCTCTTAAAGGTGCCAGGTCTGTTTGCACCTTAAAGAAAACCCAGGGTCATATAAAAGCCTTTCATTCAGTATCCCACCAGCTCTGTGCAAGAGAGCAGGGGAGGGTTTCTAGTCCAAGTCCATTAACATAACCTTGATGCTTCATGGGACTTATCACTTGTATCTCAGGAAACTAGGGGACCAAACTGGGGACCAGGAAGCCCTCAGGCCTCTCCGATTCTGGGCTCAGGGACTAGAAAATGCGTTCTCAGATGCTAGAAATCAATCAGGTTGATCCCAAACTCCCTTTGTTTAGAGAAATGAAATGTTTTCTCCACTTCCCCAACAGGAAATCTGATTTCCATCCTTGTTAGCACTTTATCATTTCCTCTGCGCTGTTATCAAGATCAGAGCTTCAGAGATGGTTAAATGTCTGTCATATTTAATATGATTGTCCCCATTTTTCACACGCGGGAAGCTGGGTGATGCTCACTGAAGCACGAGGATAAAAATGCATCCATAACTGTGTGTGCAGAGTTGAGTGTGCACAGGCTTCCCCAGGGGTCTTTGGATGGTGGTGGCACTGGGTGGGGCCTTCTGACTTTTAGGGATGAGATGCAAGAGCTGAGGATGGACACTCAGGAGGCTGGGGTTACACAGAAGCCCTCCCATGCACACATTTCCCAACCACCCCCTCTGCCTAGTTCTCACCACACCTTTCTCTACTTTGAAGATGCTGCCATCCCCTGCTGGACTGCTCTGACCCTTTCCTCTGAACTAGCAGCTGTGACTCCAGTCATCCCCTTTGCAAATCTTTTCCTCCATTTTCCACATAGTCTCCGGAGTGATTTTTCTAAGCCGTGAATCTGATCCTGCCAAAATCCTTCAGTGTCTCCCCATTGGCCTTCAGATAAATCCCAGACCTAATAGTAAGGCTCATCAAGGCTGTTTTGTAGCCACATCCATTACCTCAGCTGGCCAGCTAAGCTCCAGCCTCTAAGGACTCAGTTCCAGCGCTGTGACTACGACAGGCTCCCTCTAGCCCCTGCGCAGGGCCTTCTTCACAGCCTCTGAGAAGGCAGAGTAATGTGGCAACAAATCGCTTGTCATTTCAAGGTGGTACTTGGTAGGCTCGCCCCTTCCGTCTGGGCAGGAGCAGAGGCTTCCATGACAAGTGAACTCAGGGGCCATAGCGCCCTGCTCATTAAGAGACTGTTTTCCACTCCCATGTTGAACTCAGGTTAAACATTCTGCAAGACCACCCAGTCTGGTGTTTTTCAGACTCCTGTCTTCCCTGTCCATCATCCCACACTCGAGAGCCTAGCCTGGATTGTGCATCCCTGCACACCCTCTCAGTCCAGTGAGTTTCCAGATTCCTGCATTCCTTCTCCTTTATCCCACACTACCAGACCTAACTTGAGTCATGTGTCTCCAGCACCTCCTCAGACCTCGGGGCTGGAGGATCACATAGAATCCAACCTGCAACCAGAGGTTCAGAATTTGCACCTAAGCCTAGCTGAACTGAGACTACTTCTGACACCCCAATTGCAACACAGCATATTCCCATTCTTGAACACCAAGTACCACTCATCTGGGCCAGGAACTGACAAATTGGGGTCGCAGCAAATAAAGATCTAAACACCCATTCAACAAAGGGGAGATCACATATATACACATCAAACATCCCAAACCCATGTCCATACCAAATAGAAAGAACATGAATTGCATAGATGTCCCCTACAGAGATTAGTGCCCCCATCACAATGTGCCCAGAGAAAAGCAACCTAGATGAAGCACAAGACAATGAAGGACATTTGGGAACACAAGTCAGGCATACTATATTTTTAAGAGAGGACATTAAATTGAGCAGGAGGAAGCTTGGGAAGAGGCAGATAAGGGAGGAGATCCAAGGGCCATCAAATTATATTGGTATAAAAATTGAAAAACATTTGAATAAAAAATAAAAGAGTTTAAATGGAGTTACTCTATAACAAGGGTATACCCTAACTAGACACCTCATCCTAGCAAATAATAACCCCAGTACCTACCTTTGTCAAAGATAGAGTTACCTATCTTTGAGTCATTGGCCCATGGGATCCCATAGACTGCAAACATTGTTCTTTGTTACCCTTCAGAACTTGATGGAAAGGCCCCATTGCTGAAGACAACACATACTTGAGTAATAAAATGGAGAAATCAAGGAGGTTCTGACCTGGCAGCTTCATATCTACCAGTTAGCTTTCATAGTACTTAAAGGTGCTATACATATTATAGGAGGAATGAAAGTCATCATCAGTCTTACCCAGCTGCCAGCCCTTGGAGCTACAATAGTTATCACACTGACAAGACATGCCTCTTAGTGAAACAGTGGCATGGACTTATGGGAGTGACCAACCACCCTCATACTGAACTCAAGACTTGCTCCATGAGATGGAACCAATATCTGACACTTCTTTTAGGGACCTGTGCAGTGTAGGGATTAAGCCCTAGGGGAGGGTCTTTTACTAAATGGACATTCATATTAAAGTGACTGTTAATGACTTATTGCTATGCTCATAGATTAGTGCATCTCTCAACCTTAATCAGAGAAGTTTCTTCCTGCAGTATAGGGCAATTAAGAGACTCATAACTGGCCAACATGCAGAGAATAAGAGATTTCAGAGTGTTCAGCCCTAAATGGAACATCTGTATCACACCCCTCTACCTAAGACCCAGGGATCTTCGGGAGCGGAGGCCAGAAAGACTGTAAAAGTTGGAGAGAGCGGATAACTACTTGAAAAGTGTTTTCAAGACAGCAGAACTATTGCACATATAAACTCACAGCAACTGTGATAGCATTCACAAGATCTGCTCAAGCTCACACCAGACAAAACCCAGCATGGAGAAGAGACAGGAAGGCATGAACCCTCCAGCCCTAGCTGAGGAACTATTGGTATTTGATAGCTTCTTGGAGAGGAAGAGTCTGTTTTCCTTTAATAATGTGATCCTGGGTAAATTGACCACAATCCAGAGCCAGTTTCACATCCAAGAGCATTTGGGAAATACACGTTGGACTTGATTTAGGAAAAATAATAACAGAACGCAAAGTAAAATGGGTAAGAAAGTGGAGGTGAATCTGAGAAGAGTTGGAGGGGTGGGGAGAATATGATCAAAATACATCGTATGGCATCCTTAAAGAATAAATAAATAGATATATTCTTAAAATGTATTTCAAGACAAAAAGAAGAGTGGTAGATGATCTCTTTTTCAGAGCCTAAGTTTCCGTTTAAAAATTTTGACTGCTTAGTCAGAGAGAAAAGAAGGAATATGTGGAGAATCTTTGACATCGTGTAGAAGGAATAACCCTCTCGACTTTCCCTTCAAAGGCACAAGACATGCTAGAAGCCCTTTTGGACCTACCAGACCAGATCAGCTTTCAGGTGACCTCGATTGGCACCACATGGAGCAGAAGAATCACCCAGCTGAGCCCCATACAACCTCCTGACCCAAGAACTGTGAACTATAACAAAATAATAATTGTTTAAAACCACCTTGCTTGGGAGCTGGAAACTATACTGTAGTAGCCTCCCTCCAGTCCATTGATTAATTCGTGGGCATCTTTCTGTATGTGCCCTCCTCTGAGAAGCACAGTTCCATTCTAGGTACCTTCATTGGTTACTTTCCTGTTGCTGTGAGAAAATACCAGAAAATGACCAGAAGCAACTTAAGAAGGACAGTTTATTTATCTTCCATTTCCAGGGGGAGAGTCCGTAATGACAGAGTAGCTGGGGGAGTAGGCAGTCAGAGCAGGAAGCTGAGAGACCACATCTCAACCACACACAGGAAACAGACAGTGCAACCAGAAGTGGGCTGAGGCTAGAAACTCTCACAGCCCACTCCCAGTGATGTGCTTCCTCTGGCAAGACCGCACCTCTTAAAGGTTCCATAACATCCCCAAACAGAACCATCAACAGTAGACCAAGTGTTCTAATACATGAGCCTACGGAAGGGGGTGGATTTCCATTCCAACCACCACAGTGCCACGATTCTGTTCCTATGGAAACTACCTGTCTCCCATCTGTGTGTGCCCAGCTACAAATGGAAGCCAAAATAAACTGTCTTTCTTTCTCCTGCCACATTGTTGAGTCCACGGAGGCAGGATCCTAGATTGGTTTGCCCCAACCTGTGTCTTCATGAGACAGTAGAGTAGTATTTCAACAAAAAAATTCTGCAATGAAAGAGTGACTAAAAAAAATAGAGGGACCCACCTGGCACTCCTAAGAAAGTCCTAATTTGAGGTAATAGATGACTTGATTTGGTTTGAACAAGAAATGCTCCCCCAAGTGCTCCTCTAGTGGAGCTATTTTGAGAGGGTCTGGAAAAGTTACTTGGTGGAGCTTAACTGGAGGGATCAAGTCCCTGATAAAGCATGCTTAGGGATTTTTTTTTCCTTTACAGTCTTGCTATTTTCTAGCTTCCATGAGATAAGTAGCTATGCTCTACCACACTCTCCCCACCGTGAAGCTTTCCTTTACCACAGACCTGCAAAACAATGGTGCCAACACGGACTGATACTTCTGAAACTGTATACTAAATAAAAAACTCTTCTTCCTTTGAATTGTCTCTGTCAGGCGTTTGTCAAAGCAGTACAAAGTCAACCTAATATATAAGCCAAGAAAAATCAAGTTCTCAAAATCATCAAAGCAGCCAGGGTTAAATAACTACCAAGGCTGTGAATGAAGGTGTCTACTAAATATATATATTTATGCAGCTGCAAGTTAGGTGTAGAGGTATTTCCAGAAAGCATGATGAGTTTCTACACAATCATTCAGCATCCTTCTATATGTCAAGATGTGGAAAACATGACTTAGCAATGGACTAGGACTGTTGACAACTACCCTTCTCAATACCTGTATCTACCTAAGCCTCAGGCCTAATTACTAGTTTATTCTTGGGTTCCTTTACTCCTTTACTGAAACATTTATCAAGTATCTCCTATGTACCAGATGCCATACCAGTTGCTAGAGATACAGTGCCCCAAACTACAGTGTTGAGAGCCGTATTAGGCAGCTAGGAGTCAATCAGAATGGGCTCAGTATTGATCAGGGAAGACTGTTTCCCGCAGGGTACTTGAGATGAGCTCCAAGGAAGAAAATCTCTGGATCCGTGCTTTGCCCCTGAGTCACCAAGGATGACACTGTTCATGGCTGATAATTATGAAATTAAAAGCAGCAGGGGATTGGGGACAAAAATGAAAGAGGTATCCTCAGAGGTGGAGTCAGAACAGATGCTTCTCAGAAGAAAGAAAGCAAACAGAGGCAAAGCTCTCTTGGGCCCAGGGCCAGCAGTATCGAGGAAAGCTGAGACTGTTAAGGAGAAGGGTGGAAAAAAAAATTAAGCTGGAGGCCAGACCTAGAGTTAAGGCTTAATTAAGAAAGCAGGCATTTTAGGCTCACACAAATAAGCAAACAGAATCCCCTCGGCCCCTCCTAATCATTGCCAAGTAATTGCTTTAAAGCTGTGGTTTGCTCTGCTTGGACGATCCTTAAATACATGTTGATAAACGTAATGAAGACACGAAGGAGCCGAGAGCAGGCTGCTCCATCACAACCCAGCTCCTGGTTCTCCTTGCCTCTCTGTCACCTGAGCAGAGTGGTTCTCACTTACTGAGTCTCTCTTTGCCTCCCCACCACACCCTAAAATGCCTGATACTGAGATTGGGGTTTGGAGGCATGTATTAGTTACTTTTCTGTTGCTGTGATAAAACACCACGACCAAGGGAACTTATAGTAAGAAGAGTTTATTTGGGCTTCCAGTTCCAGAGGGATGAGAGTCTGTCATGGTGGGAAGGCATGGTGAGGTGGTTGCCAGGAGCAAGAGCAGAAAGTTAAGCGCTTACATCTTCAAGCCAGCACAGAAAGCAGAGAGAGCCTCTCTAAGCCCTCCCCCAGTGATGTACTTCCTCCAGCAAGGCCATACCTTCTAAGACCTCCCAAAACAGGGCCACCAACTGGAGACAAGATGTCCAAATACTTGGAGCCTATGAGGGACATTCTCATTCAAACCACCGCAAGGGGTGTGTTGAATCAGATAGATGCTAATCTCTGATCTAAAAAGACATGGAGCCCAGTTGTGTGTAGCAGTTCAGATCTTCACCTTGAACCAGATCCCTTGTATGTCAAACATCAAGTGCTTTATTCATTTGCTAATTATATGTCCATGAACTTGAACATAACACATTGTCCTCTGTCCTCCCACCCCACAGATTAAAATGGAAGTTTTTGCCCAGGGTTGTATTTCAAGTAGAACATGCACAAAGCCTGGGACTTGATCCCCAGCACTACCAGGTAAAACAAAAAAAAAGAAACATTTTAATGGTACCCCCTAATTCCATGAGAATAAAAGTAAACAAGAGCCAAGAATTAGGACCCAGAAAAGCTAATCATATTTCTCTATAAATGCTCTGCTGATGGTGACCACAAGGTATTAGCCAAATAACACATTATGAACGGTTCTGGAAGCCAGTAGCACACTCAGAATCTCAAGATGCTGGTACTGGCTGTCCCTGCTGCCCAGAACACTCTTCCTCCATGGAGGCCCCCTGCTCAATTAATAAACCCTTCTTGCTTTTCCCGTGAAGCTACTCCTGAGCTCAGGGTTCCCACCAGGGTGTAACCGAAATTACCTGACCCTCTACCATATTCAGTACGCACAGGAATGGAAGCTCAGTGAGAAAAGAAACCAGGCTTGTTTCTTATGCTGCTGAATCTTGCATGGGAGACACTTGATGATGATTTTAGAACCACTTTTGAGTCATCCCAGCCCTCTCCTACGTGATCACTGGTTAGCTACATGGCCTTATGTAAGCCATGTAGTTTCTGGTTCCATCTGTAAATTGGTCTCACAAGTACCTGCCATATTTAGCCATCATAGGACATTATTAATGGCTGAACACCTGTTATCTCCTATACCATTAATAGAGAAAAGATACTTCTAAATATGTTTCCTTATGCCCCCTTAACCTGAGAATTATGGTTAAAATATTTTGTCATATGCAAGACTTTTAATAAAAGTGGATTTTAGGTACTCTTATTGCAAAATAGGATATATGAGTAACTATGTAGGATGGTGACTATGTAAATTTGCTTGACTGCAATAACCATTTCACTACCTATGTGTATGACAAAGCATCATGGTGTATGCCTTAAATGTAGATAATAATCATTACATTGAAAATACTAAAAAAATAGGTCCAATGTTTTTCATCTTTTGGAATTTTTGTTTCATGGATATACCAAAAGTTCTTTCAGACCTAATTGACATACATATATACATGTCAATGACAAACACCCACTAAAAGGAAAGATTACAAGTGAATTAATTTAGCTGAAGCATTCCTAAGCCTTCTTCATATTCTAATTTACTCTTCAGTTAACAATCATTAAACAGGCATTTTCCCAAACAAAGCCACACTCCCTGTCATCAAGAGTATTTGTGACAGAGCATTTCTTTTTAAAAGTTCTTAGAAGACCCCAAAGATCTGTTTGTTAGATACCTAACTTGTTTTTGAACTGCAGTGTTAGGCCAAGGGCTAACATCAAAATATTGCAGCTATTGTGTCCTGTGCACCACAATCATTTGGTTCCTAGAGACTCAAAATAACCACTGCTGTTTTCAGGATTTTCTTCTAAGTTGTTGGCACCTTCTCTGAGTTTTGATATTGAAGCGTGCAAACATAAGGCCATGTTCATCAAATGTCACATGGCAACTCTAAGATGCTAATCTATGAGGCTCAGCCTCATGCCTGAGCTATTTTTGAGGGTAAAGATGTGCATCTTGAAATTGAAGAATTGTAGTCCTTGATGAGATTTTCTCAAAATAAATGGTTATTTACTAATTTACAGAAAAGTTTCTAATACAGTGCTTTCCACATGGAAGGAATGAAAACAATGTTTCTAAAAAAAAATTAGTTTTAAGTAAAGTCATCTCTCTCTCTCATCTTTCTTTTTTTCTCCTCTCCCCTCAGTTCTTCTACCTTGGAAATGTTGCCTCTGATTTGACTTCCTTTAGCTCCCCTGACTATGATGAGTGGCTAATGATAGGAAAGAAGATTCCAGGATCCAAAATGAACATCTGATGCAGAATGGGAAAACTGAGAGCACAGAGCACTGAGTTCTCCGTGACCCACACAGTGACTATATAATCTATTACCCAAGCCAGCCAGTCTGAGAAGAAAAGAGTTTATCCTCACTAATTTAACTGGGACCACAGGAGTAACCTGCCATCTACCCAAGACAGCCAGGACAACCACCACCCCATTCCACTCTCCTCTCAACCAGGAGAACTGAAACCATATGCAAATTTCTGTTCACTTGAACTTCGAGTGCCTTTGTAAAAACCCAGGGGAGACCATGAGATCATTGACAAGCATGAAGATACACTTGGCTCCCATGCCAAGAAAGCTGAACAATAAATTCCAGAACTGGATAAAACTTAACACTGCTGTGTTACGGGAGATGGCCCCCTTTCCCGGCTGTTATTTATGCTGCAGTGGAAAGGATCTGCATCGATGATGGATCTGCTTTTACCAGACAGAAATGGGAGGGATGAGGAGGAGATCATGGTGAGATCTTGTGCAGGGTTTCAGTGGGACGCTTTAAATACTGGATTAGAGAAAATGAATTTTTCACTTGCTAAAATGTATCCATTTACAGCCTTGCCATCCTTATATTTATGAGTGTTGTTAGCCCTCAGCATAGTATCCCAGGACAGAATAACAAACAGTCTCTTAATAGCCCTAATTTATCAGACTCAGCAGTTTAAAAAATAAATAGAAAAGAGACAGAGAGAGAGAGAGAGAGACTGAGAGAGAAACAATGTAGGATGTTGCCCCCTCCCCCAGTGTCTTTCTGCCCTGACTTGTGCTATGGTTCTGAGCTCGGGGGAGGGGGACATAAATGTCCCAATTGTGGCTGAGCACCCACTTATTCTCAGAACTTTGGGCAACTGTGAGTTTCTGCCTTGACAACTAAAGAACTGGAATTTTACGGATGAGTGGGTGGTTTGGTTCTGGTGTTTCTAGAATCATATTTCTAGCCTGATGAGAGTTCCAGATGCTAATGACTATTTCTAGTTGTAAAGAAATCACTGTCCTGGTGTGAGCTAGCAATCCAAATGTACTGCACACTGCCCCTGATCATCCCTGAAGCCTCCCGAGCCTCCTGGGTGTGAGTGCAGGTATCTGCCTTCCTGTATTTGAGTGAATTTACTTGAGGACTTCAAACTGGAAACTTCTGATTGTTTTCTTCACTTTCTGATTGCCCACACCTGATTTATATATGTGTATAATAACTGCTCTGACCATTTATTCCCTTTAGGACAAAAAGATACCACACAGTGGAAAGAATACAGAAATTGGAGACAAACCAAGTTTTAGATCTCTTCTCCGACACTTTCTGTGGTGTGATTATATGGTAAGTTACTAGACCTCTTTGAGTCTTGGCTTACCTTCTCCATGAAATGGGATCATTCATGAGACCACCAATTCTGGTTTCACATAATTTCATTCATCTTTAGACATTTCTTTTTAACATCCTCCTTCCTATATACTCTTCTCAACTAAAAACACTATTCATGGGGTATGACTTATCATGATTTCAACCTAGGGAAAATATTAATTGAAGCCTAACTTTTGGTCTCCTTAATATGTAAATCTTTTAAGAAATGAATAATAAGAAGATAACCCTATGTAAACGGTAGCAAATATTAACAGGCAAGTGACATAAGCAAGACATTGAAGGCAGAAGAAACAAAAATGATTGAGAGAGAATGATTATTTGAGGGGCTGGCAAGATGGCTCAGCAGGGAAAGGCACTTGCTGCCAAGACAGAGTATTTGAGTTTGATCCCCAGAGACCCACATAGCAGAAGGAAAGAACAGATTCTCACAGGTTCTCTGACCTCCCCAATCACACACACACACACACACACACACACACACACACACTAAATAAATAAATAAATAAATGTAAGAACGTATTTGAAAGAAAATCACCCACATTGATCATCAAAGAAATGAAAATTAAAACAACGCATTTTTAAAAATTTTAAAGACCTCAAGAATAATTGCTCCCAGGGCTTTGAACTCAGTAAAAATTTCTAAATAACAGTTCAGAATATCTACCAAAAATATCCGGGAAGCTTTTGTATGTGAAATGATGCTTGGAATTTTATCTTGGGGATGATGATTTTTAAAGTACACAAAAGTTTATATATAATGATGTTTATTTATCAAATGCTATCTAAATTGTAGAAAATGTGAAAATATTCTGAATGTATAACAGTGAAAGATGAGTGATATATAGAAAGAGGAAGTATTTTTTTTCAGAAATTTAAAAAATGGCTTTCACTAAAGTCGTAGTGCATGCCTTAATCCCGGGACTCAGGAGGCAGAGGCAGGCAGAGCTCTGTAAGTTTGAGACCAGTCTGGTTGATATAGTAAGTTCCAGGCCAGCTCAGGCTAAAGGGAGACCCTGTTTCAAACAAACAGAAATGTGACTTTGAAGAAAGTTTAATGGTCTAGGCAAACAGACTTGAAACCATGATTAAAAGCCAGTGAGGAGCAGTTACCTCTGTACAGTGGGTTTGTAGGTGACCATTTTCCCTTCCTCACATATTTAAATATTTAAAACTTCACTTGCCAGGAAGAGGATGGAGAAGTAGAAAAGGAAAAGCTGACCCTGGGAGGTTGACGCTGCCTTTCTGCAAAGCTCTCTCTCGGAAGTCAGTCCAGATGTTGGGAACAGCAGGTCAGAGGATTCAGAGTTGGATGTGACTGGACTTGCTCTCTGGCATTCTATGTGAGATTTTGCTCTGTCCCTAACGTCTCTGCTGCTTGGTGCTCTTCTCTGTCAGATGAAGATAAAAATCGCTGGACCAGCTTTCACACTGGGTTGCCGTGACGATCAAAGGGATACCGTGTGTGAAAGTGCTCATCAAACCGCGAAGTACTCGACAAGTCCTGGAGAGTGTAATTATTGCCTTCGTTAGTGTGATCATTCTCTCTTGCTCCATTATTCTCTGCTGGAGAGCTGCTTGTCGGGTGCTGAAGTGCACTCAGGATTTCTACATACACAAAGCAAAGTGTATATGGCTGCCCAGACCTGTTTCAACTGATCTGGCCCACAGCGATAACTAAGTGGACATCAAAGTCTGTATGGTCACATGGTGGAAGCATGTGTGGTCCTGCGAGAACCACCTTGACATTAGGTGATCCAGGCTGGAGTGTAGCTAGTTTACTGTAAGCTGTCTGTTCAGAATGCTACCTCTCTGAGTCTCATCTGCTCACCTGTGAATGGAGACAGTCCCTAATTCTAGTCCTAATTCTGTCACGGTGTCATTTAAGAGAAGATGCCTTCTGTATGATTCCTGATTGCTACCTGTATGAGTTACTTCTCTGTTGCTGTGAAAAAAACACCATGGCCAAGGCCACTTACGGAAGGAAGAGTTTATTTGAGCTTATGGTTCCAGGGATAGAGTCCATAATGGCATAGGCAGGTAGAATAGAAAGCCAAGCCTTTCTTCTATCTTCAAGAAAGCACAGGAAGCAGAGATCGACTGGAAATTTGGCAAGGCTTAAGAAACTCTCAAAACTTGCCCCCAATTTTCTATTTTCTCCAATGTGGCCACACCTTCTAAGACCTCCCAAAACAGCACCACCAACTGGGGACAAGATGCCCAAATACTTGTAGCTTACGGAGGACATTCTTATTTAAACCACCACACCATAAGCTTCATTTTTCATAAGTTGTGATTGTGATGGTTAATTTCACTGTGAAAGCTGTGTCTGTCTGTGATGTTTTCCAGAGACAATTAGATCATAAGGATTTTACCTAACTGTCAAAGGATTAATCCCTTTACGTGTCCATAACATGCTGCCATTATTCATACGTAGGGCCTATTTGAGGGAGTAGACCACTGGAGACAGGTCCTTAGGGGTTTTATCTTGCCGTGGCTCCTTCCTGTATTTCTTTTTCATCTACTTCCCATCTACCAAGAAACTCCTCCCTCACACGGTTCCACTGCCATGATGTGCTATATATGCTCACGGGGCCATGTAATCATAAACTGCACCCTCTGAAACTGTAAACTAAAATGAACTCCTCCCTGCAGTTGTTTCTGTCAGGTGTTGCGTCACAATGACAAGAAAGCTAACTGTTACAATGACACTAATGCCCGTTTGTCAGAAGGTACAGAATTCAACAAGTCAGTGTGTATAAAGACGTTAACGATGCTACAGATGGTATGTTGAGAAAATCGTCCCTTGATTCCTTTCTCCAAAACCTGACATGGCCTAGATGAAAATATTGGGAGAGAAGAGATTCATGAACTGTGTTGCAACAAAATTAACGTATAAAGAAGTTCGACTTACTTATATTAATATTAGTAACCACAGAAGTAGCAGGAAAAGCTGCCTGGACCAAAGTCACCTCTCATGCTGCCTAATGCCATCTCTCATCAGGTCTGGTTTCCATTTGTTAACTGATTCTGTGTAAGTAGTCTTCCTGAGGCAGACTTGAAAGGCCCTATACACATTTTCCTTTACCCGCTGTTCATATAAAAGGAACGAAGTGTTCACTAAAGTTTGTCCTGTCCTTCAAAGGGCACTATATTCAAGGATTGTATTTTAGCTGAAGACACAGGAAGCAGGAAAGCTTGACTAATTATGTAACTAATTATTTGAAGCATCTTGCATTTAACAATATAATTATGCCAGAGTGCAGTGAAATATCTCAATTACTTAGGAAAAATAACGAGAAAGCCCCCACCTCATCCCTCTCCTTTCAGTATTCAGGCGGTCTGAATCTTCTTCTCAAACCACAGGTCACTTACCAGAAAAATGAGGCCACACCCCTTTATTAAATCATGATAAGCCATGTACCGTCTTTAGTTTTCCTACTAAAGGCAGTTATTTTCATTAAACAGCAAAGTTTGCCCAAAGAAAATAGACTTTCCAAGTTTCTAGCCAAATTCTGTACTATCCATGGTTAAGAGTCAGTTCTCAGCCGGATTGTTTAAAGAGTGTTCTAGGAAGATCTGGAATTGGAAAGCAAATACTCATTCTTTCTTGTGGTCAGGCTTTGAACACAGCACGTTTGGAAAGGAAGTCGTTTCTGAGATGTCTAAGATTCATCAGGTGACACAGCAAGGTTGATGCCGAAGGAAAGGGACAAAATCAGTAAAAAGAGGGATAAGAAGGATGGGCTCCTCACTGCAGCCCCCTTGGGAAGCTAATGATAAAACATCCGTGACACGCTTTCTCCAGTCTTGCTAGAAACACACTTTCCTCCAGAGTGAGAAAACTTGCTAAGTGGACGGCTTTGTCTTCCGTGGAAGTTCAATAGATCAGCCACATCAGCATCATCTGGGGCTTAGTCAGAAGTGAAGACTCTCAGGTCTCTTCCAAACCCAAAACATCCTGGAACCATCCCCTGGGGCATTAAAGTACACATGAAAATTTAGAAGCCCTTGAAAGAGGTCCTTTGTACAGTTCTCAAAAGATTCTCAAGTTCACAAGACCCCTAGTAACTTCACCTTCTGCTCCAAAATATTCAACAAAATTATCTTTTTAATTAGCATTAAAGGAGTCTAGCACATCAAGTCCTGACGTCATATAGCTATATTTCTACCAGACCAAGTGACAGGTCAGTGTGGTACAAAACACATGTCATCGCTGATTGTTTGATACTGTATTTTGTGTATTGGTTTGGATAGAGAAATCATTAGACTGCAGGAACATTACGATATTATGAGTTTGAGACCAGCCATGGCTTTAAAGTGAGATCCTGTCAAAATTTAAAAAAGTAATCTTAATGAATGTACATCTTAAAAGCGACCTTTGTGTCAGGGAGCTTCGGTGAAAGCCAGGGAAATCAACTGACCTGGATTCCTGCTCTATTGTCTGTTTCAGGTCTCAAATATTTTCATCTTTAAGATAAAGGTACTGAACTTGAACCATAAAAGGCTTTTCCTCCCCTGATGTTCCTTAATCTCATCAATCTATAATCACGTGTGTATTCTATCACATATGTTTTTGTTCTCATAAAACAGGCTTCATTCCTATGTCATAGTAACCCCAGCTTATCTGAGAGTACAGTCCTCTGCTGTCTGGTGGTATCTGTGGGGGTGGAGAGGAGCAGAGGGGAGGCTGAGGATTGTGGAGAGGAGAGGCTGCCAAGTCAACTGGCCTGAAGCAGGGCCCCAGCCCTCCACCTCCACTAGGCATCTGTTTCCAATGAATCTAAGGAAATTCCTCCTCCCATTCCTGCATTTTCTCATGACTGCCCTGCTCCTGGCTCTACGCTGGTCTCCTTTATGGGCTCTGAATCAAGCCAAAAATCCCCATGTGTTTTCAGGAGCCAGAACGTAGAACAAGACCTAATGGTCTCTCACTGCAGCTTTGATTCTCTGAGGCTGTGTGACAGTGCCTGAGAGGAAAATCTGCTAGTAGGACATTTGAAGCTTGCCAGAGGAGAGTCAGACCTCTCAACGTGTGGAGAAGAGAGCCCTGAACAAAACCAGATACTACTGATAAGGTTTTTCTAGAGACCCCTGCCCATTTGTATCGTTAACTTGTGTGTTACTGCTATCTATCAGTGCGAAGATGATGGCACAAATAACTCAGGAAAGTAAGTCGGCATGGTGATTCTCAAGTCGAGAGAGTTTTATCTTCTGGGAGGCATGTGATAATGTTTGCAAACATTTTCGGTTATCTTAAATAGAAAGATTGTTACTGTCATCTAGTAAGCAGAATCTGAGGATCCTGATAAACATCCAGAGATGCATGGGAAGCCCTCCACAACAAAGGAGGATCCCACCCACAGGTCAACAGGCGGAGAAACCCTGGAGTGCAGAATTTAGCGCTACCAAGTCCATCCCCCTGCTTTATAGATTAGGATACTTCAGTCCAGACAGGAATAAACTGTGTTCCAGGCAGCAGAGCGAGCTGACAGTAGGGCTAAGCCAGGGATGCTGGCCTCGCAATTCATTTCAGTGCTCAAAGAAGGTCACGAAGGAAAGCAAAGCTGATCCCCAGAGATAGGACTTCTCAGGCTTGTAGTGAGAAGCTGAAATGGAGAAGAGAATGGAAGAAAGGGGATGATGAACTTCAAAGTACAGTCCCCACGCCCAGAGTAAAGTAAGTTTCAGTGGTCCTGAGGCTCAGTCAGATTGGCAACCCTCTGCTTTAATTATAATTAAAAAGGGAGAAAGGGGGGCAGAAGAGATGACTCAGTGGTTAAGAGCATTGGCTGTTCTTACAGAAGACCCGGATTCGAATTCCAGCACTGACATGGTAGCTAACCATCTGTAACTCCGGTTCTAGGGGATCTGCAGGCACTGCACAAGACAGGTACACTTACACACATGCAGGCAACACACTCATACATATAAAATAAAAATAAGATTTTTTTTTTAACGGAGAGAGGAAAAACATGGAAGGAGTGAGCTGAAGGAGCATTCCAGCTGTATCTACGTGTCGTCCAACGTTGTTTGAAAAACTCAACCCAAATCTCGGGGCTGGAGAGATGGCTCAGCAGTTAAGAGCACTGGCTGCTCTTGCAGAGGACCCGGGTTTGACTCCCAGCACCCACACAGTGGCCAACAACTATCTATAACTCCAGTTCCAGGGTATCCAACGCCGTCTTCTGACCTCCGTGGGCATTGCAGGACACAGGTGCACCCACCTACATGCAGGCATTGCACTCACACACATAAAGTAAAAAATAACAAATATTAAAAAAGAACTATCCAGATCTCTAGACAGTGGCTACTGGGACACAGAGGCACCCAGGTACATCACTCCCAGGTTTCAAAGAGAAAGAATACTATTATTCAGAACCTTATCACAAGTTACATACGCAGATAGCTAGTCTATATTCCTGATCCTGGGTCAGAAACGTTCATTGGTCTGAAGGTTGGGTTAGATCACCTTTGAGTCTTGCTTCAAAGCCAGTCTAATGCCCCAATGTGGTGGCAGCTATATCTGCTGCAGTGAGTGATAAAGGGGAAGAATCAGGAGCCTGTGCTCCAGGATCTCTGTTTAGATAGGTCTAACCTTACCATCTCACATCATCCAGGAGATCGCTTTATCACAGCCTCTCTTTGCCTTACAGACAACGATGTACTTTGAAATGTCCACTTCTAAATGGCCTCAAATGATGACAAGCTTAGAGCTCATTTTGGCGGACCTTTCTTGAAATACTAAGTTTCAAAATCTTTCCTGTAGCTCCTCCAACCAGAAAACCAGCCTTCCTAATCATCAGCATTCCTGCAGCATACCCAAAAGTCAGACCCATTTTTAAAAATCAAATATTTATTCTGATTTTAAAAGTAATCCACTGCCTTTGTAGCATATATGCACAAGAGAATATAAAAGTCACCTGAAATAGGGCCACCAAGAAATGCTCATTGTTAAGTAGAAGGAAATATTCTGATTTTTCCAAGACAGACATACACATACAACTGGCTGCAGCCTGCACAAAGATATATACTTCAAATGTTTTCTATTTTCTACAGAATTTCATCATTTCTGGTTTTATCAAATTATGTCTCATTATAAGTTCATTTCCATCTGATTAATCCCTTTTATGTATCATTGCTCCATAAAATCTTAACATACCGATTGACCACAATTCATATTTTATAATTAGATGATATTTTCTCTTTATTTTGCTTATTTGTATTTTCTTTACTATTTGTTTATAGTTTCCTTATATTACAAATAGCACTGTACTAAACATTCTTACCCATATACCTTTGAACATTATCTTGAATTCCTTCAAGAGAAACAAGCATTTTTATGGCTTTTGAGACAAACTTTCAAATTGACTGATTGACCTTTTGGAAATATTGAGAACCTTTGTTTCAGACTTACTGGTGTTTAATCACACATATTAGAAAAAAAATGTAAGTGAGATAATTATTTTTGCTAAAAATTAAGAAGATCTAATTCTTCTACATTCTTATTTCTCCCTCCTACTTCGGTCTATTCCTGAAATTCAGAAAGTTACCCCCAAGAGCCACTCTTCAGTTAAACAAGGAGAAGACAAGACTAGAAGAGGGTCACAGATGTGTCCAGGGCTAAGTAAATCAATAGCATAGTGTTTATTCATTCTATCATAAAGCATGCTTGATTTCTCCTGTTTTTGTCAGATTGAAGTTCCCCAAAGAAAGGTTCATACGTATCTCAGTTCAGAAAACCTAAAAATAGGCAAAAAAAAAAAAAAAGCCACCGACTACGTATTCATTTCACACCTTCAGAAACTTCAATCAATAGGTAAACAAAAGTCTCAATTAAAGGCACAGAGCGAGGGCAGTGTTAAGGCCCCAGTGAAATTTTTCTGAATAAAATAGTAATTGCCACCTCAACTGTGAGCCCTAGGATCTGCCTAAGGAGAAATCCATTTTTCCACTATCTCAGAGAGAGAAACATAGCTAAATACAAATTTTTAGAGGAGACTAACCTAAAATAAAATGAGAATATGAAAGGAGGGTGGCTAGTGGTATCTTAAGGTAACCAGCCAAAGGATGGCATTTCTTTCCTGGTTTCCAATGCACATTTCTGGGAACAGATTAGGCTGCACATGGAAATAAAAGTGTGTCTCGTTCCAGGTCCTAGAAAACAGACGGTGAGAGGCAACTTGTTTCGTTTCAAAAACAGAGGGTCTGACTTTGAACTGCTTGATGGTGAACAAACCAACCTTCCCTGCATATCTGGCGAAGACTTCTGTCTACACCGAGTGCCAAGGACATTTAATGTGTGATATTTGATTTGCTGGGTGCAAAGCTCAGATGGGGCCTGCAAAATCCATCTGTACTCTCACAGCTTTTCAAAGAGAAACAAGGTTATTAACATCTATGCAGACTTTAATATCATGGATCAGGCACAGAAAGTATAAGAGCTCGTTTAGTCAACGGAAGGGATCCCATAGGCTCTCAGAACAGTGAGAGAGGGTGGTAAATTTTGGCCAGGACTTGAAAGTTTTACCTTAAGATCATATACTTTAAAATAGAGACATTAACCTCATATAAAGAAAGTGACACATCCAAGATCTCATAGCTGGTTTGAAACCTCACCAAAATAAGGAGCAAGAAAAAGTACACAATGGATGAACTTGCATGTTGACACTCTTTCACTCTTCCACATTTTGTTCTGGATTGTGTGACATACTTCATGTGCGCATCCTTTTATGGGAACATGAAAGACGTTGAAAAACTAAAGCCTGCCTGGGAAGATGGGTCAGGAAGATTGTAAGAGCCGGGGGAGGAGATCCAGGACCACAAGGAAGCAGTCTTACTGGGACTGTGCACATATGAACCTACAGCAGTGGTTCATACGTGTTCATCAGCATGGCTGATGCACAAGACCCATGCAAAGCTAATCGGACAAAACCCAGCACAGAACTAGAGAAATAGGCAGCAGGCCCCAACCTTAGCCAAAGAACTATTGGTAGCTGATCATTGCTGAGGGAGAGTTGATCTCCTTTAATGGGGTGATGGTAGACAGGCTGGACAAGTGCCAGTGGATGAAATCCACAAAAGTTCAATTAAAAATGTATATATATTGAAGACGACTCTTAAAAAGCCTGCGTGTCTGATTAAGTGCCATTTTCTCTCGGCTGAATGACATGCTGCAAGGGAGCTTAGGAAACAGCAGCAATATTGAAACCTAGTGAACAGTGTTTTGAGTTCGGCAGACCATAATGGCAAAGAGTACACTGCAGAGCAAGAAGACAAGGAATTTCAATCCTCGGTAGGATTTTGATTAAAAAATATCTCTAAACCTTTTCTTCAAGGCAAGGCCCTCGCTTGGGCTCTCAAGTCGTTCACACATGAAACCACAGCAGATGATTAATGGTTAGGCATGGTGGCACATCCTATAATCCCAGCTCTAGGATGGCGGAGGCAGGAGGATCAAGACTTCAAGGCAAGCTTTGGCTATACAGGAATTTTGAGGACAGCCTGGGCTACATGATACCCTATCTCAAAAAAGAAAAGCATAAAGGAGAAAGAGAAAAAAGAGAGAGGAAAGAAGGAAGGAAGGAAGGAAGGAAGGAAGGAAGGAAGGAAGGAAGGAAGGAAGGAAGGAAGGAAGGAAAGAAGGAAGGAGAAAACAAAAGACTGACTATCCCAAATACAGTCCAAAAAGAATGACTGAAACAAACTGAAGTATTTAAATTAAATAAACAAAGTGCAGAAATTTGATGTTAGCGCTAAGGAAAGAGGTCAGAATCTAAACTGATGAGAAAACACAGAGGTGCAGAAAACATCAGCAAGCTACCACCTTCCTCAGATTTCAGGGGCAGAGGGATGAAGTGGTATTGTTGCAGTCCAGAATATAGAAGCATCTGTAACTGATGAGCTAAAACCACCTTAGATCTACTTGCAAAGGACGGGAAAGGGGTTGAAGGAGGAGAAAACCAGCAAGGAGAGAAAGAGAAAAGGAACAGTGGAGCTTCTCCATGAAGTTGGGAGCAAGGATCAGAGAAAAGTCTGATTCAAACAATTCCTAAACTGTTTTTCCTAAACACTCTCTTGTGTGATTCAACACAGCAGTCTGAGACTGTTATAGTCTTCTGTGCCTCCTACTGCAGTGTGGGGAAAGACCCTCAGCTCCAAGACAACACACAAACTTCATCTCTATCTGCACAGATTTAAGGCGGATCCCTCTGAAATGCCAATCTATTAGTGAAGGGTGGATTGTTGTCTGTCTATACCAGGCTGATCTGTGACCATGAAGGCTCTGGGTGGAGGCCTCTCCAGCTGAAAGAAGCCATCATGGCAGAGAGGAGGAAAAGACATAAGGTAGAGTTCAGAGGAGGCTAGAGGTGGCCTTCAAGCCACAGGCTCCCTGGATCCAGGGGAGGGGAGGGAAGGGAAGGAAATAAGGGAGCCAGTGCTTAAGGAATGACACTCAAGGTTAACCTCTACCCTCCCAGTACATACGCGTGCATGCATGCCACACACAGGTTTACCCACATGAATATGCACCCATATGCATACATACTCGTGATAATAATAATCACAGTAGTTTTTATTACACAGTAACGACCTTCAAGCAAGTTTCAGTGCTAAGCACAGAGCCAGGCCTGGGGTCCCAGCATCGTCACTTTCCTCTAGGATGTTTAGGTCTCATGAATTGGAAGCAGACACACTACACTGATGAGCCCTTAAAGCCTTGTTCAAGTACATTAACCTCCATTCACAGTTCTACCCAGTCACCACCAGAAGCAAGGTACTTTTGCCTTAGAGCCTTCCGAATATCTTTATATAGAAAATATCTTTCCCATTTCTTGAGGTTGTGAAAATCAGGCTGCTTCTCACAACTGATGCAGAAACAGTGTGATTTTTCTTTCTCCTAAAAACCAAAGAAGACAAAAAAACAAACAGAAAAAAGCAACAATGTTATTTAATCAATGGTGCAGATCGATACTGTCTTAAATCTGATTAAGTATGAAAATTGTTTATAATCGAGATATTAATACCTCCCATTTGGGAAGCACCATGCTCTCTGTCTGGTGGGGGGGGCAGTAATGAGGGATAAAATTTCCAGCCCCACTCTCCCATGATGCATTCGTGCACCTCTGCTTCATAACTCTTGTCTCTGTTACATGTTCATGGTCCCATGTGAGTCAATTAATGTCCTCCTGAAAAACAAGCTTAAAGAGAAAATTTTCTCCCTGTTGTTCCATAATATAAAAATACAACAGGCCCTTTACACTTGAAGGAGAGGACGCTGAGGCTTAATCTAAACCGGAGTCTTTATCCTATGACTCTATCAGGATAGAGACACAGATGTACCTGAGGGAAACCATCAACTAGGATCATCACATGACAGCTCATTCTCTGTGTTAAATCACAACATGTCTGCAAACATTCCAGCTTCTTTCCTTTTTAGATATTTTATTTATTTATTTTAATTTTATGTGTATGAGTGTATTGCCTGCATATATATGGGTGGATCTGTGTTGTGCAGTGCCTGCAGAGGTCAGAAGAGGGTGTCAGATCCACTGGAACTGGAGTTACAGTTGTTAGCTTTCATGTAGGTGCTGGGAATCGAACTTGCATCCTCTACAGGAACAGCCAGTGCTCTTAACTGCTGAGCCATCTCTCCAGCCTCTCCAGCTTCTTTCTTGCTGAACTCAAATTCAATTTCATGTAATGTACGTAAATTCACCAAACTACGCAAATTCACCAAACCTCCTGGGGGCCAGCAACTGAAAGCAAGGTGTAGATTTTAAGAATGAGGGCTGTGCTCCAGGTCTCCTCTAAAGTGGCTCGCCATTAAGCACATCAGAAGAAAATTTCCATGAGGTATCTAGCATACAAGTGCATACAAGTTTGAAGGCAAGATGGATTCAGAAACATAGGGGTTCATCAGGAAATGGGGTCTCCTGGGCTACTGACCAGACTGTCCTGAGATAGGTAACATCAGGGCTGACCTTTCTCTCTCCTCTTTAATGAGACAAGAGAGAATGGGATTTAAAATAAAACATTGCTCCATCTCCTGAGTTCTCCTGGGGATGTTTGTTTTGATGAGATTTCAGGCCTGATTTCCAAGAATAAGGAGGTGCCAACTGTTTGTAAAGGCTCCTAAACCAGCACGCTCTCTGGCCCTTAGGAGATTTATCTTTTATTTATACAGAGCATTTTTAAAAGTCTGTTACTGAGACAAAGAAGAGACTGAGCGGTTTCACGTAAAAGGCAGCACAATATTTTGAGAGCCTCCATTTAAAGGAAATCTGTGCATGATGTTGCACAACAGATAAATGGAGAAATGGAAGGGTTTAGTCACTTGATTAAATGTAAACTTAATTCAGCACCGCAACATTTGGGCAGATTCATCCGAACACATGTTGTTATTAAGGAACTTATTTTAGAGAAAGAAACTAACACAACATATACAAACTTTAGCTTTGGATGAATGGTGGGAAAGGAACCAGAGCACAGAAGAAGAAAGACTGTGGACCGCACTCCTGCATGGAGGCTTTCTTGGCAAGGTAGCCTGAGTTTCATAGATTAAAAACAGATCTTCTAGACCTAGCCTCCATATGGATATTGAGTTATCTATTGCTACATTATAAAGCTGTAGGAACTGTAAAGTCATGAAGTAAAAATGGACATTTATCTTCTCATATTCTGGTTCAGGGACTCCGAAGTTGTGTCCAAGACTAAACCTGAGTTGAAGCCCTCTAAGACTTGACCAAGGCTGGAGAACCAGTTTCCAAGGCTGCTTGCTTATGTTGCTGGCAAGTTGCTCTGGTCAACCAGAAAGAGGCCTGGATTCTTCACCCTGTAGATGTCTGCACAGAGTTGTTCACAGCATGGTATCTGGCCTCCCCACACCTAGGGACCCAAGAAAAATCTAAGCAGAAAATGCACTGTCTTTGGGAACTTAACCTCTTCAACTGCCATTCATACGAACTGTATCATCCCAATGTTGGAGAGAGCAGCCTGACCAAGGGTAGAAGGCCAGTAGAGAAGAGTCATTGGGAGTCATCTTGAAATGTTGCTACTAAAAGCCATAATGGTATACATAACAGGGGCAGTTTATGATTATTATATTTTACCTTTGCTAGTGAGTTGGAGTGACTGGGATATGTTACTTCTGTGGTCAGCCTTGATTCAAATCCTACCTCCATCACTTTCTGGATTTCTGGCTTCTTTGACAGTTAGGACATATTGTAAACTACAAAATCCCCACTGGATTCAGGAATAGAAGCTACTTATGTTGAGGCAGGACCACCTGCCCCAGCTGTGGCCAATCATCTTCTATGGCTAAATATGTAAGGAGGTTTAAGTCATTGTCCTTGAGGATTTCTTTATTACAAGGCCTTTCCTTGCACCCTAACATATTAATGGATCTAGAAAGTTTAATCTCTGAATCTAATTCTTCACATGTGCAACCTTACAAGAGTCTTGTGGAGAAGAAGGAAATAGTGCATGAGGATGTTTGTCTAGTGTCTGTCTATCCAGAGTTCACACACTTACCATTGTCACCAGTGTCCCGTGTTGAGTGTAAGATCATTATGGAAGCACTGGCTAAAACAGGAACGCCATGTGGATTTGACAAAGGCCAATATCCATCTACCAGTAGATGGTAGTACCCAAGAATTTAAAACAACTTCCTTTGGAGATCCTTTTAATGGGACCCTTGTGGATTTAGATAAACATTGTAGTGGTTTCTGGGAAATATTCAGTAGGCTGTTTCGTGGCTAAACTTGGTAGTGAACATCTTGGCTGCTCTAGTCCTTGGTTTGCAGTTCTGGATAATACAGAAGAAAATGGAAGAAGGAATGAAGAGAGAGCAAGAAGGAGGGAGGGAGGGAGGGAGCAAAGGATGGAGAGAAAGAGGGAGGAAGGGAGGGAGAGAGGAAGGGAGGGAGACTGGTATTTCTCTTCTCAAAGGGATTGCAGAAAGCAGACACAGTCATCCTGCTGTTTATTCACATTGCATAACATCTGGCCTCAAAGATATTTTATCCCTTCAAACAAGTTTGTAACCCTGAGATGATCAAGATGCTCTACCAGGCACATTCTGGCTCCATGACTCTCCCCTAATCCAGTTGAAGACACTTCATCCCTAGCAATAACTCCTGTTGCAGAGTCCCCTCATGCCTTTATACTCTTAGAGGTCTGCTTTTGTCCCAGATGAATTAACAAAACAGCTGGCATTTGACAGGAGTCCCAGAGGATGTTTCAGCCCAACTGAGCCTGCATCTCACTGGTCTGTTTCATGCCACCTAGTGAACAAAGCAGACAGCGAAGCATCACAGCTTATGTGTGGCCTTCAGTGGGCAAGGAAACTATCCAGATGCAATAGCACTTTACAAAACAATCAAAATGAAGAGATGAGTTAGAAACCTGAAATGTCCCTATCCAGTGTCCTGGCCCTGAGATGACTGAAATAATCAAAACTGTGAGTTCATGTTCTCCTCTCTTAAAATGATTGCTTTTAATTTAATTTCTCTACTGAAGTCTCTAGCCAAGTCATCAAACATCCTACCAAAGTTACACACAGAATAAATTTGCATATATCAATATATGTGAATGAGCCTCCAAGGAAGGTAAATGCGAAGGGCTGTGAACCGCCATCCTCTAGACTCTTGACACAGTCATTGCTGTCATGAACACACAGTAACTTGAGTTATGTGATCTGGGTCTGCACAAGATTGGCCCTATGAACAGTCAGTCATGGATAGGTGAAGGGCTTATGAGGCCCCTTCCCCTTAGCAAACAACCATTGGCTGTTGAGATTTTCTGGGAGACGGGAATTGTCTTCAGTTGTATATCTACTGCTGAGCTACACTTTGAATTAAAAAAAAAGAATGCACAGGCAATGTGAGCCACATCCAAATGGAAATATAAATTAAAGGTCACACTCACCCCAGAAAAGCAATAGAGAGATGACGGGTGTTACAAATGCCACACCGTGTTGATGTCCCTTGAGATGTGGTGTTTCCTACCTGCACATTCAAGCAACTGCCAATTCTCCTTGGAGACCTTCCTTGAAGGGTCAGGATCTGATGCCAACAGTTCTGCACCCCTAGACTCTTCCTCTTAAAGAATCTGGTTCCTGAATGAGTAAGAGAAAACGGAATGCAAAGGGATTAGAAGAGGGCATTGTGTCAAAAAGGAAGGACGGTAGAAAAAAAAATCATCCTTGTTTGTTTCATTTCAATGATAAGCCACAGGAACTATAGGAGCTCTTAGTCCCACTTCTAACTTGTACAGCCACAGAGACCTGGACCCCAGGGCTGGTGGTGAACAGGATGGGTCACCATGTGTGTCTGCCATATAGAACCAACCCCCGAGCCTTGAGGGAGCTGATTCCTGGATGTTGATCATTTTCCAAACATGTAAGAAAAGTGATCTTTATAAAGCCCATGCCTTTTGAGTTCACCCTCATAATTAGCATTTTCTAAAAAAAGAAATTAATTACAAAGAAAAACAAAAAATCCTCAGGGCTTTATTTTCTTCTTTTGCCTCTGCCCAGCTCAACTCCAGTTGGTTTTCATTTATGGCAGTGTGTACTTTGGAACCAGAGCCCTCTGCGTTCCCAGTTAACTCCCACCACCTGGGATATGTTATTTTGAGGGGGGCGGGGACACTGAGTCGTCCTCTGCTCCTATTCCCCATTGTGAAAACAGGCTGTAAAGGGGGTGATGCAGAGAGAGAGACAGACAGACAGACAGACGGACAGAGACAGAGAAATGAATACTTGCTTGAGCAGTTCCTGCTGGGCTGTGCTATCGATCTGGAGCATGCTAACCATCTCCATCCAAGAATTGCAAACCCTAGACTTGGGCAGGGTGATGGTTCCCTAAAGCAGTCTCTTCTGTTTGCATCACTTAGGGGGTGAGTCTAATCAAGATGGGCTGCGTGACTTCGAAACAGCTGGAAAGCATTACAGGTCAAAAGTTGAAATCAAGTTAAGAACCGTTGGAATGTGCAAGCCCCTTGTTTCTAATCTCTGCTCCATTCTCTACTCTGGGCAGTACTCCTGATGGAATGAAATGTCTTGGTCAAGGCTGCTTTTGACATGTGGGCCCACAAAGGTAGAGTCATGAAGCCAGGGTTGAAGAAGTCAGCAAGAAAGAGATCTTATATTTACAAGTAAAACCTTCTTAAACCACAGCCCTGTTTTCTCTCTTCAGAGCATTCTGTTTTGGAATCTGTATCTCCCAGACTGCAATTCTTAAAACCTCAACTAGAGCTCATTTGTAATTTCCAGGATTGATTATTGATCAAAACTAGTTATAGCAAATGATGGAGAGGCCTTTGGTGACTGTTGTCTTGGCATCTTGGCAGAGGCGTTCTTTCAGTTTGTAGTCAGGAAGAAATGGATTCCAGGTACTTCTGAAACTGTACTATTCGCTTGGCTTCACTTGGTCCATACACCCCGTCACCACAGGGAAAATTCCCAAACTCAGGCAACCTGCTCTTCCTCTTGCTCCTGCTGTGCACACCATCACCCACCCTTTTTTTCACTCAAATCCTGTTCTCAGCCATCCGTGTACACCCACGATCACACTTACTCCCAAAAATGACAGGAAGGAAATGGGTAACTATCCCCACCATGAATATTTCTGTGTAGATAGATCCTAGACATATCTGCTTCCTCCATGTGAATCCTTCCTGTGTTTTCCAAACATTCTACAGCAAACACTTTATTTTCACAAAATGCAGCAAAAATAACAACCAGTACTTAGGGAGCGAGAGTTTTTTCCTACTTGAAAATGAACACATTACTTTCTTTCACTTTCTCCTCAGGATTTGCCTGAATGTGTCTTGTGTTTTGAATGAATGAACGAATGAGCTAAAAGTAGAGCAAAGTCCACTGTGTGTGTGAACTGAACACCCTCAGTTTGCACACGAACTATAACAGTAAAAACAAAGTTTTAAGGCTCTGTCTTTTTGCTGTATGTTTTTTCTATTTTCCAAATGTTTTATTTGTTTGTTTAAAGATGCTCATGCTGAAACCCCTATTCCAAAGACAGACCTTCTTTTATGAAGTGAATAACATTCTGACACTTTTTAAAGGCCCAAATGCTAGCTTTTTTTTTAAAGCTAGCTACTAGCTAGCTACTGCATCTGTGTTTATAAACGAATGACAGGCTCTTAAACATTCATTTAGCAATTAGAAATTTCCAAGACAGTGTACTATATTCTGGTTAGAATTCAGTTGAAGGGAATACGTATGAATTGTTCATGCACGAGGGAGATGAAGTCTCCAGGAGCATGAATTATCAAGTGCAGATTTATATCCACAAATATTTCTTCTCTTGGGGGCGGGAAGGGAGCTGTGTCATGGCTGCCTCCTGCTGCTCTGCTAGGGTCCAGTGAGCAAGCACCCCTCCTGTCATAAGTCCCCCTCTGGCCCCACCTTCCTTTCAGTGGCTCCCTTGCCAGACTCCAGGGCCTGACAACTCAGGTTCTTTCACAAGTTTTCTAAATAGGTTACTAGTTCATGCGCTGGATTTCTTTTTTTCTGCACTCTTGTCTATTTGCCAGCTCAGTGTAACCCAAATCAGTACAGCTTGTGCGAGATGAATTCGATGAACATGGAAACAGCCTCCGAGTTCTCTGTGGCTCCTCTACAGTACACAGGCTCCCCCAGAGCTCCTGTTTTGAATTCCTTCTGCACTAGCAGTTGAAGTGAGCCTCTTCTCGCCCATTTCAGCTCGGGATTTTCAGCTCTCTAATCCATCCCAGCAACCTTCTTTCTTGGTCATTTCTCATCGTTTAGATCTATAAATATTAATTACAAGCCTCATATTTTAAAACCCCTTTGAGCATATTAAGTATTTAGCCACATAAATCAATCCTAAACTAATCTTAGTGGTTTCATCAGACTTTCACAAGTTCCAGAACTTTCCATTTTAGCTACTACCCTTCACTGTTTTTGCAGAGAGTTATTTAATGATTTTTCAGTCTGCTAACTACTCCTGTAGATAAAGAAGCAGTAAGAGAAAGATGTAGAAAAGAGAAAGAAAAAGAAGAAATCGTTAACAGTAAAGAAGAGGGGGAAAGACACAGGAAGGGGAGAGGGAGGAAGAAATTCAGGGAAATGGATGAATAAGTCACTTAACCTCTCTGGGCTTGGCCTGCCTGGTTGAAAGGTTTGCCCAGCTTCCTGCTTATCGATTCTGTCCTCCTACAGTGAGATCCCAAGCTTTCTCCCTGGTTGCCAGATCATACTTGTGAAGGCATCCCCAGGGAGAACAGCAAAGATAAAGCAAGCTTTGACCTTTCTTCTAAATACGCATCAAAGCAGGTCGAAGAACCCCAGGATTAATAGCCAAGATGGGGCCCCCAATTCTGGTTTCCAGATTTACCTGAGAAGATGGACTCTGCAGTTATCGTGTTTGTCGTGTGTTTCTAAGTGGCTCACACATAGCTTCACTAGTTCTAGAATTATACCTCCTAGGTATATGGAAACTGGGTCGCTGTCTGTCATAGGAGTATCGTGAAATCCTGATCGCACTGTTTGCTTTGTACCAGCCTCCCCTACACAGTCTCAGGAATGGGGACACTAGGTAACAGAGTATCAGGAGAGAGGAGTCAGAAAAACCAGTACAAACATTGGATTTTCAATATTTGCAATATCAAGCCAGGTGTCTCACCTTCCTGAGATGCATCTTTGTCACTATCAAGGAAAGATGCTCCTATGTGCTTTTCTTAGGCTTGTTATTCAGAATAAAAGAAACCATGCTACAATGCCAACTGCTCAGAGCCTGACTCATGGTTACTGTTCAATAAATGTGAGTTTTTATTATTACCATATTTCCTGCATTCTGAGACAGCATCGATTGGAAGTCAAAGCATCAATTTAATAACTTCTCAGGGGGAAAAACAATATATTAAACACACATTCCCATTTGAACACATCACAATTTCAACAATATTAAAAGGTGAAAAGAAATGTGTCTTAAAAAATCAATGATATATGGTCTCATTGTCACATTTTGGAAGGACTTTAAGGCCTTTCCTTGTTTACTTGCCTTTTCTCTGCTTAGTCTGTCTTCCCCAGGAGACATATAAGTACCAGGAAAATAAAGAACTCAGTATTTGTTCACGATTTGTGTCCTCAGTGAGCAGCACAGGTGCCAAGTGAATATTTGTTCAATACGATGGCTTGATATCGTCTTAATATGACGGGTTATTGACTAAAAACACTACTAACATTTCCATTGGCTCATAGAGTGAAACTTTAGCTTTTGCCTATAAATCCATATGACTTAGTTCCCCACATTGTTTGGAAGAGTGTTTGTTTAGCATATTCTAGTATGTATTTGTCGAGGACTGGAATGCTCCTTGATTTATATATAAAAAAATATGAGGTGTGGGTAGATAAGAAATACAGAGCATATATCATAACCCTCGACACAAAGAAATCATCACAAATTACGCATGAAACAGGATTCAGAGCAAAGGTTATATATTATCATTGCCAGTTTAAAATACAGTGGTAGTTTAAATATCCTTACCACCACAGATATGGATTAGAAACTCATAAATATTTGCTAGCAGATTCAACTGAAATTCTTCCCTTCAATTTGTATACCAAAATCACAAGCACAGAAGTAATCCCCAAGGGCAAAAGACTTTAGTTGTCCATTCAGAAACCAAAACATTCACTCAGTCATTCACTGAACATTTATTGTGGTCTTACTACATGCCAGATATGAGCAGATTGAAGGTAAGAAGTTATGTGGAATAGCCTGCGGACAAGGTAAGAGTGGAAACAAGCTCCCTTACATAAAGAATTGTTCCACATTAGTTAGTACACAGCATTGATTCACAGAAGAGAGAGCATCAATCCCGTTAGACTGACTAAACTGACAGGCAGGGGAAATCTCTGGTTTTGCATTGCTTCCCTTATAGGAAATAAACTAAACCCTAAGCCACAGTACCTGTCAGAAGCCAAGTGATGTTTCAGAGATATATTAAAAATTAAATGGCTTCTCATAGAAAGAAATGCAATTTTTAAACAAACACCTGCCTAAAGGATGAGTATAATTACATAAATCAAAGTTGCTTTTTAACTTATTGTTAAACATTATTTTCCAAGCAATTAGTACAAATAAGAAATTGGGTCCATTTACCCTAAATGGGAGAACTGTGCCTGACAAGAGCAGCTCAGAGGTGTTCTCCCTGTTGTTGAAGATGGAGATAATTTATCAGAAGGTAGTGGAGACAAACTCAATAGCAAAGCAAAACACAAGAAGTACTGAGCAGTGGAGAAAGTAGCGAGCCCAGTTCTTAGACCTAGAATGGGAGTGAATGAGATAGATCACTAAAGAAAGCCTAAGACAATGACCCAGCCTGCATGGAGATCAGAGCTGGAGAAGGTGACACTTGACCTGAGCGTATCTTCAACTGTGAGAAGAAATTCAGTAATGCAGAAATTGAAAAACGGCATGCCAGGCTGAGAGAGCATTGGAACTGAAAAGGGACTTACCCACCTCACCTTGCACAAATACCTAAAAGGGAGAGCAATGATGACGAGGAGGATCTATCAGCAGAAGCCGGTTCAGTGAGCCCGACGGAATAATGAATTCAGACGTGTTGTTTGGGGTTGTCCTATAGTTTAGCTCTTGAATGTCCCTGAAAGGCTCCTGTGTTAGAGTCTTGATCCTTAGTTTTAGTAGCTACTTTTCTGTTGCTTGTGATAAGCACCATGACCAAGGCAACTTATAGAAGGAAGAGTTGCTGTGGCTTATGGTTCTAGACGGATAGAAGCCCATCATGGCAAGGGAGGCATGGCTAGAGTTGAAAGCCAAGTGTTCACATCTGTAAGCAGACACAAGAAGCAGAGAGAACGAAACTGCAAGTGGGACAAGGTTATATTCTCTCTCAAGGTTATTTCCTCCAGCACAGCCACACCCAAATCTCTGCAAACAGTGCCACTGACTAGAGACCAAGTGTCCAAATACTTGGTGCCTATGAGGGACATTTTCATTCTAACCACTGTGCTAGCCTATGTTACTATTGGAAAGTGGCATCTCATGGGAGGAAATAAGGTCACTAGAGATGTGTCCTTAAGGAGACAGTAGAAACTCATCCCATCCTCTCTCTTTCATTGCTGGCTGTGTTCCACCATTTCTGCTACAATGCTGTTCCTCACCACAGCAAAGAAGCCAACAGATGGCAGATGAAACCTCCAAAACTGTGAGCCAAAGCAAACCTTTCCTCCGTCTTTTGGACTTGACCGTCTTATATACTTGCTACAGTACTGGAAGGCTGACTCACCCAGTTTGTAGGCATTAAGGAACCTAAGAGAGAGCTTTGAGCTGGGAAGGGCTACAAAACAATATGTATTTCAAGAAGAAAATTCTAATACAACTGAGACTCATCCAGGAGGATGAGAACCATGGAAATAATCATTTCATAATTCAGCCAGTGAATGGCAGGATCAAATGTCAGGTGCTGAGTAAGTAGATGGACAGGCCCTAAAGTTCAAGCAGATGAGGAGGTGGCTTGCTTCTTTGTGAAAAATAAGGATATTATCTTCGTGTTCTGCCAGGGAATGTTCTGGAACACTCACTGAAATTGTCTTCATAATAGTGACCTGTAAATTACTCAGCAGCCAAGACACAGCAGAATATCACAAGGCTATGTGACGAAGTGATCCCTGGCAGAATGCATCATCATAAGTAAAGTGAACAAATATAAAGCCAAAAAAACAAACAAGAACTTCCCATACACCTGCAAAAATATAGTTTGTATTGTATTTTTCCATTTTATGAAATCATCCAAGGAGCCCAAGACACCTCTAGGATGCTTTCTGATATTCCAGTACCAAATCTAGTGATTCCAGTGTGTGCACTTTACAGCAGGCCCAGAATCTCTGTGAAATTGTATACAAATATACTCTAGAAAAAAATATTCTCACCTGTAGTGGGAGAGGATTGCCCTCCCTGATGTGGGTGGACCATATCCAATCAATTGATGACTGAGTTGAACAAAAGGCCAGAGCAAGAAGGAGCATCTGCCTGGCTGCATCAGCGGGTCTGTCCGTCTCCTCCCACCCTCTGATTGGAACTTACTGCATCAAACTTCTAGCTCTCTGGCATCCTGACTCAGATCAGAACTAAATGTCAGCTCTCTTGGGATGCCAACTTGCCCACTGAAGACCTTAGGACTCTCGGCCTCTGTAATCAGTTGGCCTTCTGTATCTCCAGGATCTGCATCTCAGGACATATCCAGTAATAAATTGAAACTATCTGAAGGACAAATTGTGTCTGTACTGAACATGTACAGACTTTTTTCCTCATGGTCACTCCATACATAATATAATTATTTATATAAAATTTACATTTTGCTTTAGATACTGCAAATAATTTAGAGATGACTTACAATATCTAAGATGATTTGGTAGGTTGAATGCAAATATCATTTTATACAGGGGACTTGACCACAAATTTTCTATATGTATGGGAGATCCTGGAAGCAATCCTCCATTGATACTGAGAAAGGACTAGAGGGATTATTGTACAACATTATAACAATTTCAATAATAGCAGCAACAACAGTAATAGACTGCATTTTGAAATGCTGATACCATACCCTAGATAGAAACTGGTAGGTGCTGACAGCAGCTTTGTGAGGTAGATTGTAAATCTTCACTTTACTGATAAGGAAATAGGAGCACAGAGATAATAAAAATAACCCTGACCACCCATATTATTCAGAAAAAGATCAGATTCTGGGAATCTGTCCATTAGGTGGCCTCATGATTTCATAAGTGTTTAAGTAATATAACCAGAATTATTCTACTTTAGGCATTAAATTTTCGAGGTACATATGAGCCCACCTTTTTGGTGAGGCTAATAGTACATCCAAATACTTCCAAACATTTGGGTTATCAAGGAGCTCAGAATTCTGCACCCCCAGACCTCTGAAACACATGCCTACCTTATGAAATTTTCAATCAAACAAATGAATCCAACCCAGAAAAGCAAACACATTTTGGATAGAACAGTCATCTTTTTAAATCAGTTTTTGTATTTTCAATATAAACCAACAGCCCAGAGGCACTATTTCTGAAATCATTTTGTAATGGAAATTCTTACCTGAGTGCTATTTAGTAATATCATTATTATCCTTGTTATTAATAATAATGATTTATAGAGTTGTTAGAGGAGACACTGCTATATTCAGAGACTAGGAACACAAGCCTGGTTTGATACTTATGTCAGTAAACGGGATAAGATGAGGAGATGGCAATACAAGAAATTAAAACAGATGGCTCTATCCTGAACAGATATCTACCTTCAGGGACCAAGAAGCAGGTAATATGATGGAAAGATTCATCCAAAATGGAACCCAAGGACAAACATTTCCTCTTCTCTGTCACTGCAAGTGACATGGTCTACTGAAAGTCACTGAGCCTTGCCAGAGTCTGCAGCACCTTGAAGGATTAACTTCTTCCAACAGGTACACATACCAGGCAAGTTCTTACAGACAGGATTGAACATGACCTTCATGTGAATTCTGGGATCTGGACAGGATACCAGTCTTCTGTTGAAGGCATCGAAACCTATGTGGGCATAGGATCACGTGACAATATCACTATGACTACTTAGATGGAAATCCCAGCTCCCGAGAGACTTGGGCTAGCAGTTTACAGACAGGATTAACACATCCATTCAGAAACCATGGGAAATATCTAAACACCACCCTAGATCATATCCAGATTCTATTTTAATCTAGATGTGACCTAAGAATTTAAGTTAAAAACATAAAACTCCCCAAAGTAACAATCATGAAAATAAAAGAATTAAAGAACGGCAGATTCATTGAGTGCCACAGAGGACAAAAAACCTGAAAACTCTCAGTAACATCCTAGGAAGAGTCCAAAATAGCACAGATGAAGAGAAAATCCTGAAAGCTTACAGAGAAGAAAGGAGTTTATCATCAGTGGGACAGTGATCAGATTCACATCCATTTTCTCCCTTGAGAGAAAACACATTTCAGTTATACACTACACCGAAGTAACTACACACATATTAATGCTTCTGCAAGGAACAGTTTCTGTAAAATGGTAATAAAATAGAGGATTTACTCCAGCCAAATGCAAAAGAAATCCAAGAAAAATAGAAATGAAGCCCAGGAAATCCAAGAAAAAATGGAAAGTAAACCCAGAAGGGGGAATCAAATGAAATCTCAGGTTAAGTATGTCGCAGAGAAGCAATCAGTCCAAATGGGGGCAGGAAGTCGAGACATGCCAGAAATAACCTCTTCAAGAAGAGCGGCCTCTGTCATCTCATTTGGATGAAGACATAACAACTTCTTAATGGGAAGATGAAGGCATACATTTTCTCTTATTCTTTCAACAAGAAAAAAATAAAGTTACATGCTGGTAAAATATAATGTCCGCATTAAGGCAGGACTTGAATATAAACAAGGAAAAGAAGCATAAGTTGTAAGAATTATTAACTGAATATAAGGACAGAAAGAGACTGTTTTGCTTTGTTTTAAACATTTTCCCATATTCTTTTGACTGGTGTGAGCTTAGAGACATCAGTCTGAGCCCCACTAGACCATAAGATTCTGTCTTCAATGATGTGGACTCTGAGAGATCATAGATTGTCTCTGACTTGACCTCTGAAGCCTCTACTTTTCAAATGCTGCCTATCCCACTTGCTAACTCTGTGGCCTTGGACAAATTACTTCACTTCTCTGTGCCTCCTGTTCCCTCATCTGGGCAATATCCTACATCACGGGGCAGTCTCAGAGATTAAATGAGCTGATAGAAGCCAGCTTAGAGTAAGCTCCTAAATACGCAGCAGTATCACTGAGGTTTACAATAATAAAGTGTACAAATAATAGTTATTTCCCATGCCGTGGCTAGTCTTAAAATACAAATATCACATAAAATGAATACAAAAATCAAAGGGGAAAAAGTAATGGCTAAAGCTGAGAAAGAGAATGAGCTAGGTAAGAGTGTGGGAGATGTTCCATCTCTCCATCAAAGACAGAAGTCATCAAATACTGCATAAAGTACATAGATTAAGCAATAAAGGGCTTTGCAGACACCCAGATAATTCTAGATAATTTAATTCACAAATAATTGCAATCCATTTGAATTCATTATTTTTCATTAATTATATAAATATACATATATAATTTTTGCAGGGCAGAGTTGGGCCTGGTTAAGAACACTGGCTACTCTTGCAAAGGACTTGGGTTGAATTCCCAGCACATACATGGCGACAAACAATTCTCTGTAACTCTAGTTCCAGGGGATCTGATGCCCTCCTCTGAACTCCTTGGACACTGTACAACATGGGTCCACTTACATACAAGCAGGGATGTACTCATACACATAAAATAAAAATAGTAAATACAAATTTTCTGTAAAAAGGAGGGTGAAGTCAGAAGTCTCACCTCTTTGGAGTGCTTGCTCTGTGCCAGACACTGTTCTAAGAGTTTTACAAGGAGGATCTCACTCAATCCTCTGACAATTCTAAGAATTAATCATTATTATTATTGTTAGTGGTTTATACATGAGGAACTTGAGACCAAAAGAAACGAAGCATTAATGCATGTCTTCTTACTAGTGAAGGGTGATGTCTCTTAGCTACCTCCCCAGCTACCTTTTAACACAGCTCATTTTTCACAGTGGGAAATCAGAAAGCGGTTTGCATACTTCTTTCAGAATTTAGATTGCAAAGGCCAAAGGAAAAAGCAACAACAGAAATAGAATAAACAACGTCCCACAAAAATGCCATTTCTACCCAGAATCTCTGAATGTGAAAATAGTCTTTGCAGACGTAATCAGTTAGAACGAGGTCACGTGGGATTAGGTAGATCCTAACCTGATGATTTGTGCCCATATAAGGAAAGGAGGAGACACAGAGACAAGCAAGAAAAACCCTTGTGACATCTGCAGCAGAGATTGGAGTGACAGCTTCAAATCAAGGGCCAGGGCTGCTGGGAAAGCTGGGAAGAGTCAACGGAAAGTTCTTCCCTGTGGCCTGGGAGATGGCTCAGCATTGAAGACCCCTTAACTGGTACTCCTAGCCTCCAGAAAGAAGACAGAAGGAATTTCTGTGTTTCATGTGCCCAGACAGTGAGAATGTCTTGAAAAAAGTTTTGCGATTGGAACAAATAACCAAAACCTCAAGATAAAAAATGGTGAAAGTTCCGTGCTTCTGACCCTTAGAATTCAGCAGAGGTACAGAATACCCATTCCATGGATGCATCATGTGAGACTGCCGTGCCCACCTCTCTCCCTGGCCTCTTTGCTTTTTTTCACTTCCTTGATGAAGGCAGTGGTCAAAGTAAAAATGTCTACATGGCCACGGCACAAAACTGAAGTCATTAGGATCCGGCCAGTAACTGTGTAGGAAGTAGCAGTCTCAGGTTGTAAGAACCTGAAACCCTCATTCCAAAAGACTGCAAGGAACTGAATCGTGCCATTCACTTCAGGAACCTGGAAGTTTGGAGGCATATCTTTCCCCAGTCCAACCCCACATGAGACCATAGCCTCATCAAATACTTTGATTCACTAAAAGAATACATTCAGTTAACATGTTTATAAACTTTAGATCCTCAGGAAGTGGTATAACAAAGGCAAGTTGCTTAAAGCCAACATAATTGTGATTTTTAACACACCCACAGCTAGCTAATAGTCTTTTGTAATTAAATATAACTGAGGCAGGCAAGCATGGGGAATAACTTAGGCAGCTGGAACTCCACTTGGCTTGGACTTTGTATACACACCTCTCTGAATAGTGCACCTAGTAACCTATGATCAATGTAACTTCCACCTGTATAACCTGCATAATAAGTAAGTTCTCCCCTTACAAACATCAAACCATTCAATCATCCGTACTCTGCTTGTATCCTGTAAGGAAAACAGGAGACCAGTTCATCCCAAATTGGCATTGTGTGCCTGCTTGACAAAGCAAAACTGTGTCCTTAAGTGACCTTTTTGGGAGAATCCCCTATTTGCCACCCAATGACTATACATATTGAGTGTGCATATGACTAAATCAGATGCATTTCAGGAAGGAATTTGCACAGTAGAAAATGATCATATAACTCAAGCTATGCTCCTTGGTAACCAACTTCTCCTTCCTTTAGATTCTAAAACAGAAGACCCAGACGGCAACCTAAGGCCCTTGAGTCTTCCATTTCTGTGACCCACCTCTCCCTTGAAGTACATTCAGATCTCTTCTATTGTTTTGCTTTAAATAAAGGTTCCTTGCTACTTTGCAACCTGGGTGGGTTTTTATTTTACTCTTGAATAATGAGAAGGAACCTAGAAATAACAGGCCCAGTCCCTAGCCGCCATAACAAAAACTGGTAAGGATATACTGAATTTCCTTAAACAAACTTTTTTTTTCAAATAACTATACATTTAAGAAGAAAAATCATTTTAATGAGTAGTCAATTTGGGAACAACTACCTTCTCACATAAATAGAGAAACCAAGCCATCAAGAACTTAAGTAAAAGGGCTGAACAAATGGCTCAGCAATTAAGAGCACTGGCTGCTCTTGCAGAGGACTCAGATTCAGTTCCCAGCACCTACATGGCAGTTAACAACCGTCTGTAACTCCAGTTCCAATATATCGGACTCCCACTTCTGACCTCCACAGACACTGCAGGACATGAATATACTCACATATAGGCAGACAACACACTCATACACATAAAATAAAAATAATAAATATTTTTTAAAAATAAAGTAAGTAGCATGAGCAGATTCACACAGATGATTAATAACTGAAGTGCCATTGACATGTGTGGATCCCCAGTGGTCCTTAGTTTTCTGTCTCACTTCTGCCTACAGAATGGCAATTGGACGTTTTTTTAAGAAAGATAATTACTCAAATGAAGGACAAAGATTCACAGTTTTTTTGTTTTTTCTCAGACTGTATCCATGCTAAGCACTGTTCCCAACATTTTCCCCCAGTTCCTGGGAGGGGAGATATATTAAATAGACATTTAGACTATTTTTTTTGACAGCCGTTACATCTGTCATTGCAATAGCTTTTTTTTTTTCTTTTGAATCACTCCAGATTTGTTTTTGTCGGAGCTGAGGTGGAAAATTGAGAAATAGCAGATTCAACAGTAATTGACTTTATTAGGGATATGAATGTTTTACACACGCTGTATATTAAAAACTCATTGCTTTTATATTGGCCTTGAATACTGTACACTGCTTTTACAGTTCCCTTGTCTCCGGTGTTCCCCCTACTCTACTGTTCCCATCCACTTTCTATTCCTCATTCCCTGTCAGGCAGAGGAAATAAATGGTTAAAAATCTAAGTGTTCATCAGACACAAGGCAGAGTTCATAAACGAAAGTGGGCAGCCTTGGGTAATTGAAGATATTGCTGTGAGCTGGTGTTGCCAAAATGATGCATTTATTGAACCATAAACAAAAGCAATTAAGATGAGATGTTGATTACTGTGAGGAAAAGCTCCTGGTAGTACTGAGAAACTGTCATGAGGGAGTCTGATTTGCATAAGCACCTCTGGAATCCTGGGATGTCCAGAAAGACTGGCAGGTACCCTTTGCAAAGGACTCGTAGGAGCCTGAGAGAAATTTAGAAGTCTCTAGAACATTCGGCAGAGGGCATCGTCACTAGGAGAGTCCCTCTGAGATGACGGATACAGAATAAAAGTACCTGCGGAATCCTACTTGGAAAAAAAATGGCCTCCAGCCAGGGCTGAAGGACTCTGGCAGAAGCCTAGTTCAGAGGATGTGAAGGAGACATCTTGGAGCAATCTTTAATGGCAAAACCCTCACTCCAAGCTTGACCCAAACCTAGCTGTGATTCGAAGAGCCAGGCAGCAGAAGCTTGGATTACCATCTAGTAAAGCATAGGCTCAGCCTGGCAGCAAGTGCAGAGGGAACAGGTACTGGAGTTCCTATAGGAAAGCAAAAAGATGCAGGACTTGTTATATACCTAGAAAGTAAACTGAGAGGCAGGTCTAGATAAACATAACAATAAACAGTCTCCCAGTTCATGAAGCCTGGGTCCCTCCCCAACAGTAATAATCACAGTGGACTCTCTATATGTTTTAAATATCTTCTGGATAAGAGAAGCAACCCTAAGTAGAATTGTGCCCAGAATATCCAAGAATGAGACACACAATAGGTCTTGGACAGCTGTTGATGAGAAAAACAAAGAGAAAGGAAAGAATGAATGGTGCCCCGGTGAAATGAATAAGCACACGTATCACTGTAACTGAAGGCTGAAGTTAAGGCCGGGACTGACATTTAGAGGTGTCTTGAGGAGGCAGAGAAACTGGAAAGATCACACTGGGGCAATGTGCCCTGAGAGGCCTCTAAAGCAGTGAACAGGAGTAAGACAGACAGGAGAAGAAAAATGAGAGTCCAGCCAGACGGATGATGTTGGGTCAACTCAATCTTTCCTGTCAGTCTGGAGAGACTGTAGGCACATGTCACAGAATGCTGATCAGCCCAGGAAGCAGTGACTGGCATCTGCAAGCCCTGTACCTGTGAGCAGATTGGCATTCGGGGAGACAGGTCCAAATGTCACCAGCCGAAGGTTAGAGCACATCTCAGCCTGACTGGGGCCACTCAGACAGGTGGGTGACGGTCAAACCAATTCAATCACCCAGAGAAGTGCTTTGAATTTCATTGCAAGTGGCCAAGTCACATAACCGGAGACTTGTCTGTGTTGGTGCCAATGTGGCTTAAACAAGGGGATCCCAGAAAAAGGAAATTCATGTATACAGACTGGCCATTTTACACCAAAATGTAGCATCATCATGTTGAACAGTTAGTACATTGTTGAGTGGGGCTTAAAAAAACTTGGGTTCAGACAAACTAGTCTTTAAAAATACACTTGTGGTGGTAACTTAGCTCTATTAGTGAAGTCTTTGTCAGGCAAGCATAAAGACCTGGGTTTGATCAATAGAACCCATGTAAAAAAGCCAGGCATTTTGACATATGCTTATAATCCCAAGGCTTGGGGTGAGCAAAGGAGGTAGATCCCTGCCTAGTGTGTTAGGTAACCAGTGTTGCTGAACTGGTGAGCCCCAAGCCAATGCAAATGAGAGAACCTGCCTCCAAAAAAGTGATGGAGAGTTCCAGAGGAATGACAGGAGAAGGTGTCCTCTGGCCTCTATGCACACACATGCACGCAGTTGCATCCACCTGCATGCAGACTCACATGCATACACACAGATCCCTGGCATAAACATTTGCACATGAATAGATGTGGAATCAGGATTCAATCTTGATGTCTTTAGCTGTGGAAGTCTTGTTACTACTGTTTTGCACTTTTGACATTGGCACCTCGAGATATAAAGACAGGCAAAGTAAGATGTTTTCCCAGACAAAGACATAGACAAAATTGGAGGAATTTTAATGTGGTTTTGACTACTGCTGTGGCTGTGGCCAAAAGAGAAGTAAGTCATGGGGTACTTGGAAAATTAGATGGCCTTGAAGAGGTAGCAAGAAGAAAAACGATGGGTTATTTCCGGTGTTACACTGGCCGGCTGTTCTGTACGTCATCCCATGAGAGCATACTCAGTTTGAAATCATGATGCTAGAGATCTGAAGGCAGAGTGTCTAGCAAAAAGAGCCTGAGGAAGGGAAACTAGATACGTTCAAGGACATGGAAAACTCCAACACATCATGCCAACAAAGCAAGGGACCCTGTAGCCTAAAAGTCATTCAACAACCATCACCAAATATCTAATACCCAATATTTTCATCTCCACATATACAAAAACAAAGGGAGTATGTACTATCTTCTCAACAACCAGACTCAGATTCAAGAGTATGTGGAAAGTCATTGCCCAATCTCAAGATGAAATCCTCTTTAGGATAAGGTATCTTCAAAGGTCAAGTTTGTAGGCATCTGTGACTTCATTTATTCAATAGCAGCTGTCAAGTGGCCACATTGGGATGAACCACTGAAGGTTCTAGAGAGAAATCAGTGAACAAAATGGGTGAGAAAATATCTGGTCTCTTTAGGGTTGGATAGTGTCCAAAAGTCTGTCCATGTCTTGCTTATTCACAAGTCTGTGAAAAAAGTCCTCTTGCCTCCCTTTTCAGGGACGAGAAACAGGGGGCTGAGCTGTGGGAACTGAAGGTGAAGTTCTTATACACGGTTTTAAGTCCAGGATGTTTCAGATCTAAGGAGATTATCAAAAACTATTAAGTTGTGAGAATATTTCCTCTATTACAGCATTAGAGAAAATGATATTTTCATGGAAGGGGTCTTAAAAGAACTAATCTGAGAATGCAAAATCACGTATTCTAATATATAAACACTGAAAATGCAAGTGTGTCTTCATTAGATATGATTGTTTTCGTCAATGTTCTGTGGCTACTATAGGCTGAGGCAGGAAACAAAAGCCTGGCAGGGGTTGGGGAGACAGCTCAGTGGATAAGAGTACTTGCTACACAAGTATGAGAACCTGAATTTGAGTCTCCAGTGCTCCCACAAAAATCCAGGCTTGGGGATACAAGCCCCTGCAACTCCAGTACCATAGGGGTGAGGAGACTGAGGAGATGGGAGGATTGCCGGGGCTCGCTGGCTGCCAGCATCACTGAAAAGCAACAAGCTCTATGTTCAGTGAGAGATCCTGTCTCAAGGGAGTAAGTGGAGAGTGACTGAGCAGGACATTTGGCATCACATATATGCACAGATGTGCAAACACCCACACGCACTTGTGCACGCAACATACACACGTGCACACACAATAAATGAGGTTCACGTAGCTCATAGTTCAAGCAGCTGAGACATTCAGTAGGAAATGATCACATTTAGCAAGAGCCTCCTGCTCCATCAACCCATGACTAAAAGGATAGCAGAGATGAGTTCGAAAGAACATGAACCTAAATGGCAGCCTTATTTCATAACAAACCCCTCTTCTGATAACTAATTAAACTCTGTGACAGGAGGAAATCACCCAGAATAGGCATAAACACATTCAGGAAGGCTCTGCCCTATTCCTCATGAGCTACTGCTTCCCAGAACTGCTACAAAACTCTCAAATCACAATGTGAAATTCAGAGGGGACAAACCATATTCAAACTATGCACTGTACCCATCAGCTTATACGTCACGATTCTCTTCTAGGTCAAATCCTGCTACAACAATGGGCTCTTGAATTCTGTGGACATATGCATGGTTTGGAGATGTTATATTTGTTATACAACAAAATATAAACAACTCCAAATCATTAAGAGTAAAAGAGAGAGAAGGAAAAACTGAAACAAGAAGACCAAAATGAAGTATTTCTCTTCTCAAAGATGAGTGCAAAGTATACCAGGAGGGAAAGATTTGAGGGACATCTTGGACGTTCATACCTACAGGCCATGCCTATTGACAGAACATTATTGTGAGAGAAAGAGAAGTCAAACACTGATCAGGTTCTAATTTGGTCTACTGGGCATAAAATAGATCTACCAATAGAAATACAATAGGATCCAGGCCGAAAGAACTGCACATACATTCAATGCAGCATGTCACAATGGACATGCAGAAGGTAATGGCAGCTAGAAGTTAAATGTGAAACTCTCTACTTTATAGAACCCCAGGCAGGAGCTCAAGATGTGGGAAGTCATCAGAATGTAAGTGGTGTTTGTTACCACAAGAGTAAATGAGTTGAACAGGAAGACTTAGCGGATATGAGGTAGGGTAATTGTCAACTTTACTGGATCTAGAATCACCTAAGACACTGGTGAGACACGCCTCTGGATATGCTTTGGAGAGACTGTCAGAGAGGATTCATTGAGCACAGGAAGACCCACCTTGAATACTGGCAACACCATTTCATGGGCTGGAGCCCCAGACTGAATGAAAAGGGAGGTAGGAGAAAGCGAGTTGAATACCAGCATTTCCTTTTCTGCTTCTCTTCCTCCCCTCCAAGATGGAACTTCGAAGAAAATAGATCCATCCTCTCCCTAAACTTTTTCTGTCAGATATTTAGTCTCGACAATGTCAGAAGTAACTATAACAGGGAAGAAGTCACGAAAGCAAGATGATTGCCGTTTTGTTGAAAAGTGGAGAACACGGTCTGCTAAATATGGCATGGCTGTGATAATCATGAACACACAGCAGCTGTGGCTGGCAGCACAAACCTGCACCCAGAGAAACAAGACCTGCACCCCAGAAATACAAGAAAGTGGAGCAAGAGTAGTTGAGAAGGAAAAGAAAGCTAGTAGGGGAGGAGGGATAAGAGAGGATAAAAGAGGATGATTATGCTCAGAATCCAGTGCACACATACATGAAACTGTCAAATCAAATTCAGTGTTCCAATTTAAAATCAATGGAATGAACCTAGAACAGGGAGCAGAGCTGGGGCTCAGCAACCATGGCGCTGAGCTGGCTCGCCTTCTGTGATAGGCCAAGGCCAAGGACAGAGAAGCCAAGTCTTGTCCCTCTCTTATATCACTGTGAGCACACCAATGCTCCCTGGGACATACATTCTTCCAACAGCTCAAAGAGCCCCTAAGAACATTAGAAACACTGCATCAGCTTTACATGGGGAGACGAAAAGAAGTCCGTAAGGGGTCCAGCCTAGGAAGGTAGAGTATTTGGGCAGTGACTAAAGTTAAATCTGAGAAGAGATGCTCTAGGGATGAAGGCCACTTACTTGGTTTTCCAGAACTTTCTGAATGATTCATCCTTCCCCTCCTTTGTGAAGTAGAAATGCTGGAGAAATAAATCCCCCACCCCCCGCATCGTAAATTCTCTCAGTTCCTTCCTAATCAGTCAGGCAAGATTGATGAGCTGCACTCATTGATACAGAAGCAACTGGTACTATTATTATTTGCTTTGTACTTCTCTGCTTTATGCTAATGGCTTTGTTCTTGATCAGAGTGGCCATGAAGCTAGAGGAGATGTTTATTGCCTTCCAAGTTTGCCTGTGAGGAATTCCATGGGAGCCACAGAATAGCCAGTGTATAGACTGCACATAAAACATTTCCTTTATTTATTTATTTTTCTGCTTTTGATCCCAGTACCACAGACTTCCTGCGTACTTGGGACAAAACCAACTCAATTTTTCATACTCTGCCTTGTCATCTGATTGATTTAGTACTCCTTGTGGTCAGACTTTGCAGAGAAAAAGAACACGCATACAATTTCTCTCTCTGGCATGCTCTTTCTTGCTCTTTTTTTTATTCTTCCAAAGGGCAATTTCATAAAAATCACAGTGCTGGGGGAGGCCTCTGTGTATACTTTTTCTTAACCCTTTACTGTACAGAACTTGGGAAAACAAGGGGAGAGGAAAGAAATTATTGTAAGCTCTTTTAGAGTCAGGCCACATGGTCTCGCTTGTATTATCTCATTTAATCTTCATGAAACTCCGTTACATTCATATTGAATATGAATAAATATCAGCAACGGGTGGGCAAAGTATTGCCTGTGGCTGGCTACCACTGAGCCTAGCCTTTATTTTCTGTAACTAAAATATTCTTAGAAGACAACTAGGCTCATTCATTTACATTTCATTTATGGCTATTTCAAAGACACAATAACAGAGGGGAATCTATACAACCCAGATCATATGGTTCACAACGTATAAAATGTTCACTATCTGGTCTTTAAAAGAAGTAAGTTGTTGATTCTTTATTTAGAATCTATCATGTCCACATATAGCATGTTTTGTGGTTATTACAAAATACCTGAATTATTAATGTATAAGGTCAAAGGTTTAGATAGATCATGATTCTGGAAGTTTACATGATATTGACTTCTGCTGGACTTGGTGAGGATCTCCTGTAGATGGCATTGCAATGGTACCTTCATCTTCAGAAGAGATCAAATGTCAAATAGGAAGCAATGGGGAGACCAGGGGCTAGGCTTGTGCTAGAATATCAACTTGCTCTGGTTACTCAATGAATGAGACTGCCATTAATCCCTTCTGAGAGCAATGTCCTAATGACCTAACTACATTCTACAAGGCCCTACCTCTCAAAGGCTCCATTACTTCTTAACACTACCACATTGGAGACCAAGCCTTCAGCACATGAGCCTTTAAAGGACAAACCACACCAGAGTAGTATACAACTGTGACAATAAATCCATATTCCATCACAGTCCCAATATTCTCTTCTTTTTACCATATGACTGCCACATTTTTTCATAATGTCCACCCTCAGGCATTCCCTCCATTCATTCTCCCCCGAAAGGGACCCAATCACATTCTTACAAAATTAGGAAGGTTTTCTGCAGCAAATTACTGGCAGCAGCAGGAGAACGATAATTCTCTAAGCTTCACATGACAGTGCCTTTTCTGATTTCTTCTGCAAAAAGAACACCAGCATGGAGATTCGTTTAAGTTGAACCCTACTTTCTTTATTGGGGGAAAAAGAGTTTCTGGAATCAATAGATTTGATATAAGCTGTTTGTATCATGAGCCATATAAAAATTTCAAGATGCTTCAAACACATATGCAAAAAAAAATAAAAACTTATGTTAAATATATAAGCCACTCAGGAACAGTGATTCTAGGAAGGCAAGATAGGTCAGAGTGCTAGGAGTGGCCATTTACACACATTTATGATGTGCCACAGGACTGGCATGAAGTTGAAGTTTAAAGTTCTTCTAATTTACACAGCCTTTAAAAGGGCAGGCAGTTTTGGAACCCAGAAGAGAGACACAGAGTACCTAGAGAGACTTACCCATAATACCACAGTTCACACAGATTAGCACAGAATGTGAAGGACGTCTACCAAGCTCCCTTTCTTCCCCGTGTTCTACTTCTAAGGAAGCAAGCGGAGGAAGAATTAAGTCTGAGACTTGGCCTCAAAGATGGTGTCCAGCTTGTCTCAGGATTTGCTATTTATAGACGTGAGCAGACATCAATCAAAGGAAGATACCCACAGTCTTGTGAAAGCTGGAAGTCAAAAGTGTGAGAAATGAGGGTTGGAGAGGAACTAGAGGAGAGGGGACATTTTTGAGGGGAGGTTCTCTAGCCTGAGAGAACTGTGGAGATCATGCCAAATGAGAAAGAAATGAGAGGGTGGATGGTCCGTGGAGATGAAGTCCATAAGGCTCCAGAGAGTGAAACCTCTCACCTGGGGTTTGATTTTAGGTCAGATATCTTCATAGAGAGTATGATGATTTGGGGAATTGTACATCACTCAGTGCAGAAGGAACTTAATGGGTTGTTTGGTCTGATTTTCCATGTAATGTATTGATAACCTATAATATCTACTGCTGGGGATGGAAGGCACTGCTTGAACACCTCTCATGACAGGAAGCCTGTTTCCTGTTGTACCAGATAGCTGCAGTTATTACAAGTAATATCTCTATTACAATGTCTTGGTCCAATGGGAGCTTCAGTTCTGCCCTAAGGAAAACAGGTAAGATAACTTCAACTATTTATATCTGCAGTTTCTTAAAATACACAAAAGGCTCGCATATGCTCTGACCATCATCCTCTCCAAGGTAAACCCCAGATCATCACTTACAGACGTCCTCCACGTGTATTCGACCCACTAGAAGTTTCACAGCAACTCATATCCCTACAAGCTTTTCATTATGAGTCATCTAGACAATAGGGAGGACAGAGGCACAGAGAAAATAAGCCAGGTGCTCATGGTTACTTAACCAGCAAGAGAGAGACACAATTCAAACACAGGTAGATCGTTCTTTGAATCCCATGCAGTTCCTGACATGAGGATCTTGACCTTCTTCAGAATTACGAAAACTTTATTATTGACTTGAGTTAAAAGCAGAAAAAAAAGTAAGAGATCATGCTTTCCTTTTTTTTTTTTCAATATATTCACATTGAGGAGAAAAGTAAACTTTAAGGACAAAAGGAATAATAGTTCAGTGCTAAAACATGTGCTCAGCATGAATAAGGATCTGGATTCAATGCCTAGCAGTAAATAACTAAATTTTAAATTACGAATTAAGCTATAAATAGAAATGAATCTATATTAGAAGAGTAGTTGACCAGCTAAAAATACTATATAAAATATTTTCTCATGCCATGCCTATAATCCTAACACTTGAAAGGTTGGGGAAAGACGGTCAGGAGTTCAAGGGCACTGTTGACTGCATAACAAGTTTGAGACCAGCCTGGACTACAGGTGGCCCTGTTTCAAAATAAAAAATAAAATATAATACCGTCTTAGGTTGTTTCTAGTAGTTAAACTAAATGTCAATGATACACATCTCTGTAAATTCAGATGAGAAACTCCCTCCAGTTTTCCCAGAATAGTCAATAAAATCCTATTTCCTTACATTTATCAAAGAGTGAGAATATATATTTGTTCATTAGATAGACATCTCCTCTTTGTCATTTTATAATCAATAACATCTTTAAAGTACACTTTCATGATAATGTCCTCTAATAAAAAGCGTCTGAAGAGGCTGTTTCATGGGCTATAACTTTATAGACAATGAGGTTAATCAGAGTGGGTACATTTTCAAAACTGATTATGAGTCATGAGGCTCCAAGGTCAAAAGACAGAAATCAACTATAAAATTTTGGTTTTAAATGGCACCATAAAGACGAACAGCGGTCAGAATTTCTAGTCGTTCCTGCATCCATTATTATGCCCAACACCTTTACAAATTAGAAATTAGCCTTCTGTGAGTGCATTAACGAAGTTGGAACTCCCACGAATCCTTCAATGTGGGACAACTTCAGTGAGTTACAGATTAAACCATCCACAGTCACATGAGCTAAAGTTTGACTTTCAAAGGCCCAGAGCACCTACTGTCTGACACACACTTACTTTCTGAATATTTTAAAGACAAGGGGAATAGACACTTCAAAAATAACAGATTCTGCTTTGCATGAAAATATAATATGTTTCCATCTTAACGATGTAAAAGAATAGCTTGTTATAACAGTACATCTGAAGAAAAAAAAACAAATTATACATGCAAATGTTTTGGGGGCTAATTAAATTCAATTCAGCAGATAAAATTGGGACAGTGCATAATTGCAAGCAGATTCCTAATAAGATCTAGAATCTAGCAATTTTTAACCAAAGTACCAAAATATATACTTCCAGGAGATGCAGCATCTTACAGACTCTTAGGTTAGTGCCTGAGTCATTCCAGGTTTGCAAAGAACCTAAAATACTGGTTAGTTTTTTGTCCTATCATTCATGCTATGTAGGAACCTAAGGCTGCTCTGAAGGGTCTCCCAGGATTGTTAAGCTACCTCTGATGAAACCATGATAGAGACCCTTCTCTGTAACATCATGGGAGGACTTGAAAAGGGGGTCTGTAGACAGAACCAACCAAAGCCTTTCAAAGTGTACACAACTTGAAGCCAATAGGCTGTCCCTTAAAAATGATGTACCCCAAGGAAAATATAAAAAGGAAAAATAGTACTTAAATGAAAATGTGAATGGATTCATGGAATACCTAAGACAGAACTCACAGAGGGGAGATGATAGCACCGGCCAGCAAGGGAGCAAGGGAAGAAACTGCAGCTGCTTTTAAGAAAGACGGTCGACGGGAAGGAAGACGATCAAGAAGACAGGCAACCAAGAAAAATGCTGTGGTTTGTTTCCATTGTAGAAAACCCGGCTGTGGAATTGCTGATCGCCCAGATGCTCTTGCAACCAGGACATGGGCTCTGGGATATGTTACCAGTGTGGGGCCACAGAGCATGAGATTAACCAAGTGCAGAGCTAAAGCACACCCTGCTCTTGGTGAATTTCCTTTTGCAAAATGTTTTATTTGAGAGGACATGGGTCATCATGTCCAGATCTTGGCCTGACAGTCCCAAAGGAGTCTATGCTGATGGTGGTGATTGCAAACTTGGTGGCTCTGTGGAACATTTTAAGAAAGATTGCCCTGGAAATCAGAATTCAGATCACATGGTCACAGTTGGTCAGTGGGCAAAGGGAATTGAGTGTAGGCTATGAAGCAGTTTGGGATGTGTCCAAACCACAGAAACCTGAAGCAAAACTACCCAGTTTTAATTTTGGATAACAGTTAGTACTATTCTTAATCACCACCTCATTGTTATTTTTCAAAGTAGGTCTCCTTTACAAGTTAGAGCTGGGTTCCTTCAGGGAAGCCTGGGCTGTAGATGTGACACCAAGTACAGTGGAGTCGAAATGTCCTGAGTTCTCTCTATCAAGAAGTATTTCTGCCACACTGGGAGGAAAATCACTGAAGAAAAATAATAGAGTGGTTAATTGTGCCCTCTATACAGCTTATGCACGTTTGTTTAAATGCATGTATGTATTTTGTATGTTTATATGTATACTGAGACAGATTCTCATTATGTTGCCCAGTCTGGCTTCAAATGAGCCTCTCAAGAGTTGAGATTACAGACATGCACCTCCATGACTAAGAATATAGCTTAACATACAGAATTTAGTCATCACCAGGTGAATGTATACCTGATTGTAGCCATCATCTCTGTAAAGGCCAAATTATGCATTAAAATTGACCATCCATAAATAAAGCAAGTTGTTTTGCATTTGTGAATAAGTAAAGTTTTGTTATATTGTTTTCTTAATTCAGGGTATCAGCAGGCTGTAATAGAAATTTATATGTTGGCACAAAAATCTATATTTTAAAATATTGAATAAAACCACATTTGCTGTTTGTTTAAAAAAATTTAGACTAAATAAGTAGAATTTCTAGTTACTTTAAACAAACTACAATACCACCCAGGAAATTGGAGTTCATCGACAACCCAGGAAATTGGAATTCATCTACAATGATTATGTAAAAATGATATTATAAAAGCTATGTCAGTTCCACAAACTGGTCTGAATCTGAAAGTCCCAACCCATTTTAAATTACTGGAAAGAACACGGGTCTGGAATTACGCAGGCATAGATCAGAATAGTGATTCTTTCAGTAATTCACTATGTGAGAGAAAACATATTTAAAGTCCTTAATATATCCTCAAGTTTTTGTCTGCAAAGTGGGATTAAAAATATCCATTCTCAGGGTTTTGTGGTTGGTTTTGATGAGAATTAGAACCAAAAATGTGTTTGTGTTTGTGCTTGGAAAATAGAAAAGATCTTTAGAACCCCAGCTGCCTTTTATGTGCATTCACTCCTAAAAAGAATTCTTTTGTTCCGTCATGAGACCAAAATCTGTTAAAAATCACAAAGAGTCTTGAGAAATTCTTTGACTTCCACAAGTCATGACTAGAGGAGTTGATAAAGCTTGCGGTTAGGATACGTGACTTTAGAAACATTCTGGTTCACACCGTAAATAAACTATCTCAGGGCATCATATGAGTAGAAACCGAAGAAACATTTATGTTTTGCCTTCTAGAGACATTGATTCTGTGCTACAGCTTCCCAGTTTTTGATAAGTAGTAAGAAGTTCCTTCTCAGGGGGCACCGAACCCCTTCATACAAGCAGCAAAGAGAAAAAAAAGTTTTTACTCTGCCCCAGATGGTATGCTCCAGGTAAGAGATGAGTAAAGAACAGAGTGTAAAAGGGGGTTGTAAAATATAGACAAAGTGGGAGCAGGCCCTGTCACTCAGCAAGTAAAGTATTTATCTAGCATGCATAAAGTAATGTGTCTTTCCCTAGAAGGTGTTACTGAGGAAAAACTGTGAGGAAACTATTTGATTCCTCCGTCCTTTCTATCCCTTAACTGTCAAGAGTGGTGGGCGTTTATGGTTGTGGAGGTTTGAATGAGAACTGTCTCCCATAGGATCATATATCTGAAGACTTGGACCCCTGTTGATGGTGCTGTTTGGGGAGGTCATGAAACCTTTAGGAGGTATAGCCTCGTTAGAGGAAGTATGAAAGTGGGGACCATCTTTGAATGTTTATAACCTCGCCCCTACTTCCAGCTTGCTCTTACTGCTTCCTGTGTGTGGATAGAGATGTGATCTCTCAGCTCCCTGATGCAACCTCCTCCAAAACCATAAGCCAAATTAAATCTGTCTTCCATAAGTCACTTTTGGTCATGAGGTTTTGTCATGGCATCAGAAAAGTAGCTGATAGAACATTAACGGCAGTGATTGCTAGCGTTAACTGTCTACTATATACCAGATACGGTTAAGGTAGAACATGAATTGTCCTTTTCAGGAACCCTCTGATATGAGTGACCACTGAGGCACAGAGAGCTAAAATAAAGTGCCCATGGTCAACCAGCCAGAAGGCTGGAAAGCCAGTGCTTAAACTCAGACTGGTGGTCCTAGAGCCCAAGCTGGAATCCTGTCTCTATTCTTAGAGGATCTGAATGATCATAAAAGGTATTTTCAGTTGGGACAGGAGGGTTGATGATAGTGACTATTGTTAGCAATGTTTTCTAGGGTGCGGACACTGAGATGTGTGGTGTCAGGTACGCTGTCATGAATTAACACAGTGCGGTTCGTGAGTCACATATCTGCCTCCCTTCGGTGCCTGACTCCAGTCTCAAGGTGAAATTAGAGGAGGAATGCAAGAGAGCAGAAAACAAGAATGCTGGCCATCTCATAGCCTTTCATCGCTGCAGACAAGGCCTGGACTGCCCAACTCCAGGTCTCTTCCCATCTCCAATTCTGTCGGTTTCCACAGCCTTATAACCCCAGCAGCCCCACCCGTATAGGAATGTGGGGAAGAAGAAAAGCACGTCATCTTGATTTTTTTTTTAATTCTTTTTTCACCGCTTTATCACAAGTTCCTTGGTAATTTTCCGATTTCAAAGGAAATATTTGGAAGGATATCTGAGGACTGGATGTGTTCATGTTTTACACCAAATGCTTTCAACATGAGAATCCGCCCAGTCGTATCTAATAAAAATATCCTTCCTGAGCTGGTACCAGGAGGTTTCATTAAAATAGCAGTCGATAAGCAGAGCTGATTTGGCACCAAGGAGAAAAAAATCACAGGCGTATCAGGCCTTTGGAATTCAAGAGCAGCTGAATTCAGGCCTTTTTTAGTTGTTTTAGGACCATATTCTCGGTGTTGCCTGATCATATGCTGGGTAACATACAAAGGGGAAGAAAAAATATCTTTTTTATACCATCTTAAGTTCATGGCTAAGGCTCCTATAACAAAAGACAGATTAACAAGAGAAAGGCATACAGATTTATTTAATATAAGTGTTATGTGACAAAAGAGACTTAGAAAAGAAGACCTAAAGCAACAGCAAATCCCGTGGGTTTTATGCTGTTCTTTGATGACGAAGTGGGCCGTCCCAGGGAAATGTGATGGGACAAAGAATGCAACTGAATGGGAATAAATTGGGGCACTTGGCAAGGCCTATGGGTTCTTAGTCTTCTCAGAACCCTGCATATCCGGAAGTGAAGACCTTCTTTGCCTTAGGACGCAGGAAGGTTACTTATGATGCATTTCACAGGAAAGGACAAGGAGAAGGTAAAAGCAATTTTCCTGACTCTGCTGAACACCCAAAGTACCATATTTTGGGTTAGTGATGGTGAATCCTTTCATACTATCCAAACCATGTTGAATTGTCATCTTAAGAGTTGTATTAGAGATCTACACTTCCTCCATCATGCCAGAGCAAAGAAATCTGAAATAGACCATCACCGATGTTCCAGAAACAAGGGCCCCACCTGTTGGCAAGCCAAAGCTTAGGTGAACTCTACAGGGGGTTCACCCAGGACTTCAGTTTCCTACACAGAGTTGCCCACTCGATAACAACCACAAAATCCAACCAGGTACAATGGTACACACTTGTAATCCTAGCTATTCAGAAAGCTGAGGCAGAATTGCAAGTTTGAGGCCAGCCTGACCCACTCAGTTGGACCAGACCTGGAAGCCTATTTCCCGAGGACTAGTTCTCGAAGTGTTGGAAGGCGTTGTGTAGGCTGCCAAAAAAGCAAAGTTATCAACAGTCCTACCCAGCTGTCAAGTCTGTAAACCACAACGACCAGCCTGACAAGATATCCCTGATGACTCAGTAGTGCCATTTTTATCTTGGGGGATGCCAACAGCTTTCTGTTCCAATTTAAGATCCACTCAGTAAGCGGGTTTCACCCCTGCTGTTGGAAACCTAGCCAATTACCAGTGACCACAGAGTTCATACACCCTAGAGGAGAAGCTACTACTCTTATTTTTCTAAACCAATTTAGTTTCTAACTGTATGCTAAATACTTATCCTTATATCCACAGATAAGTGTAGCTCTTGTCCCTCCTCAAAGAAGCTTTAGTTTAGAGTATATAGAGGCTTCTACAGAGATCCACAATTGGTCAAAACTCAGAGAATAAGTAACTGATGGGTTTGTGCATGATGTGTGAGCAAGGGGGCACCTGCCACAACATGCATGTAGAGACAACTTTGTGGAGATGGTTCTTTCCTTCAACATTTACATAGTTTCTGGAGATTGAACTCAGGTCACCAGGTTTAAGCAGTAAGTGCCTTTACTAGCTCAGCCATCCCATCAGTCCCTTAAACAGTATTTTAAAAGTAGTTAAAAGTGTAGCTCAGTGGGTGAGCACTTGCCCAGCATGTATAAGGTCTTGTACTCAATCCCTAATACCATCCAAAAAGGCAAGAATGATGGCCCTAACAAGTAGTTCCTAATATGTTGGTTACTGCTGTTTTAGTTGCTTGGTGCATATCATCACCACAGGTCCTCTGAGAGGTGATAAGGATACCAAATTAATGCAAATCTTACCTGAAAGTTATCAAACACAGAGATAAGACCGTATACCGTACAAGTCAGGAGGCCATCTTTGCCATGGAAGATTCAAGGAGGAGCTTGGAAGACTTCCTTCAGGAAGTGGCAAGGGAACCAGGCTTGACTGTGAGTGAGACATGGGCATCAAGAACAGAAGAGGCCACACTCTGAGAGGTGATTCACGCAAGACTTACAAGCCAAGGGTCAAGCAGGAGATTCTTAGCAATTCAAGCTGTCTGGAGCTAAAGATGTGTGGCGGCCATGTTGAGGCAACAGGTGAAATCCCAGTCACTGACTTCTGTTTTCTGCAGATAGCTTTATGACCCAGTACCTAGGCTGATATAGTTATGGGAGACTAAAGCACAGAACCCACTAAGCACAAAAAAGGCAAGAGACTCAAGTGGAGAAATTGGGAAAGTTCATTTTCACCAGTAGACTCAAGTGGAGTTTTCTCCTGAACAACTTCAGTCCCAAGCTTGGCTTCTCACAGCTTTATCCTCATAGGTGAGTAGATTTACATTTCAGCCTACATGGCTGCAGACCAGGAAACCAGGGCTAGAATTCTCTGGTCTACCTGATCAGAGACCATAAATGTGAAATTCCTGAGCCATAAGTGTATCTTACAAAAGCAGAAGCTGAGATTAAGAAAATGCAGGCAATATCCAGTCTCTGGAGAACTTCAGTGTTTGGGGACCTATTGGTGGGCCTCAGCCTCCACTTTCACTCCTTGTGGGGCCTGTTGACATCCTCCTAAGTAAATCCCATCATCTTCTGAGCCAAGTTACCATCAGGGATCCTCTTCCTGACTCATGTTTCTGCATTTTGTTCCCCTATGGGACCTGAGTCATTAGCCAATTTTTGAGCCCCAGTCATAAGTCATCATTGTTCCTCCCCATAAAGAAGGGTTAGGAGGAGCTGGCAGCTGTCCCCCAAGGCAGAAAGATGAGTTTGATAAATGGTCTCTAATAGGCCTGTCATAACTTGTGATTTCTCAGAATATAGTGTGTGTGTGTGTGTGTGTGTGTGTGTGTGTGTGTGTATGTGTGAGGGTGAGGGGTTGACGCAAGTTGGAGCAAGTCTGTGGTGGAGAAGGGCTGGCAATAGAAAACAGGCTTTCCTCCCTCCAGTCCTCCTCCCTCCACACTCCCCTCTTGTGCCAAGTGCGGGAATCTTCTTTTGGAGGGACATCTGGATAGCAAGTATCTGCCTCTAGGGTGAGCAACGGTTTCTCTCAGACTGTCTTGACCCCTCAGATCTTAGGGGAGGTGCCAGTGGTCCAGAGCGTAGTGCAGAAGAGGCTCTGTCCTAAGGGAAGAGTCATCTTCCTCAAGACTCGGGTGAAACAGATGGCAGTAGACTATCTGGCAAGGGAAATGCTTCTGCCCTCGACTGAGAGGCATATGGAGGTGGTGGCAATAAAACTGTTTCTGGATCACTTTGGAGAACTGAGGGGCTCCCAGTGGGACCTCGGTTTCAGGTAGAAATCTTCACCAGGAAGATTTTACTCTATCCTTGCCTGTCAGTGCAGAAGAGAATCCATGGGGCTTGAACTGATGCTATGCTCAGCCAGGAATCAATGTATGGAGATTGATCAGGTTGTTCTGAGTCCCCTGTGATCACCTGCTATACTGTCTTTAATCTCCAAAATTCTTTCTGGGAGGCATTCAATCCCCAAAGTTGGCCAACCTGTTTTACAGAGGGTTCTCAGTTTCTTGGCACCCTCCTAGAATCATAATCTCCTGAATAGCCCTTCCTGAAATTTTTGATCAGATGTTCTAAGACAGTGGGTTTTTTAGTGTAAGCCTCCCATTGTTGATGTCATCACAGAGAACAAGGACAAGATCTCTGTAGCGGGCACGGCTCCTGACAAAAATTGCTTTGCCCCACCTGGCTACTCCCTTCATGGGGGAATTGGATTTGACTTGGCATATGACAGATAGACTCATATAATGTCCCAAACCCAGATATGATTCACAGGGAAGGACTGGGTTCCTCAGAGCCAGACACCACCTTATAACCATATCTGGTAATCACAGAACTGCAGGTTTGGAGCTCAATCAGACTCCGTAGCACAGCAATTACAGAACCACATTCATATACACATGCCGGTCACACTCTTTTTCACACTAGACTCTAGACAGAACCTCTCTGTGAGGTTTTCATAACTAAGGCAGTTATTAAACTGCCAGAAGGTGATCAATTTCTCCTTCCTCCTAGGATGGCGAGCCAGGCTCCTGGGTGCTCCAGGCATTTTACCTTGTCTTAGACAGTCTCAGCTGAGTGTTGAGGCAGCTGTAGCTCAATAGACCAGCCTTAGTTAAGTTGCTTAAGGGGTTTCCTGGTCAATGCATCATCTGTTACAGGAGACTGAGGCATGGAGACCCACCGCACACAAAGAAGGCTACAAGAAACTCAAATGGAGAAATCAGGAAAAGTTTATTTACGCCAGCAGACGTGAGTGGCATTTCCTCCTGAACAACTTAAGTCCCAAGTTCAACTTCTTTGTAGCTTTTTATTCAACCTACATGGCTGCAGTCCAGGAAACCAGGAACAGGCGTCTCTGGTCTATGTGACTGGAGACCATAAAGGTAAAACTGCTTAGCAATAAGCATATCTTACAAAATCAGAAGCAGAAGTTAAGAAAATATAAGAAGGTGGCTGGAGAGATGGCTCAGTGGTTAAGAAGAGCACTGACTGTTGTCGTAGAGGGCCCAATTTGGTTGCCAGCACCCACATGATGGCTAACAACTACACCTAACTCCACTTCCAAGATATCTGACACAGGTGCACTTACATAAAAATAAGTTTTATCATAATAAAAAAATAAATAAAATTTTTTCATCATTTTCATTTTATCTGTACAAGTGTTTTGCCTCCATGTATGTAAGTGCACCTGTGCCGTGCAATGCTCATGGAGGTCAGAAGAAAGCACTAGAGCCCCTGGAACTGGAGGTGCAGACAGTTATTAGCCTCCCTGTGGGTGCTGGGAACTGAACCTGGGTCCTCTGAAAGAACAACCAGTGCTCTTAACTACTGAACCATCTCTCTAGTCCCTGAAACATTTTTTTATAGGAAATATTTTCTGTTAGTCAGAGAAGGAGGCATCTATCATGCCTAAGGCTAGGGCTTCAAGGATGAGGGTTGTTTCTTAGATCAGTATTTTTTCTTTCCTCTTATGAGGAAGATTTAGCAATGTTCCCACTAAAAGGGGAAACTATTGATCATATTAAGATCTTCCCCAACACTGTTCACTTCTCATCCCAGCTCCATCCTTCTGACACAGCACACACACCTTGGACTGCTTTAAAGGGAGGAGTTACTGAGAGGCTTGAGCAGAAACATCAGAAAGCAAAAGCATCCTCAAAACCCCATTCACAGCACTCCAGTCTATTTCAATGTCAGTACACATCACACTGCCCAGCCGGACCCACTTTTCTGTCTTCTTTAGCCTTTGTGCTTCCAAACACTGGGCTCAAATGTCATATATCTTATCTATGAAGAAAGGCTGCCTCTGCATGGCCACCTGGTATCTCAGAGCTCAGATCTCCTCTTTGACATCCCCACACTCTGCCACGCCAGTCAGCCCTTGTCACACTGTGCAGTTAGTTTATCTTAAGGAATAATAGTAGCTATGGTAAGACAGGGTCCTGAGCACTCAGAATGCACTGGGTTTCCCTGCACTGTGGCACCACTTCTTCCAGTGGGCTAGGACAGTCATGGATGGAGGCATTTTCCTTTAGTAAGAAGCATGTATCTACCTGGAGCAATGGCACCTGGGTTTGCATTTTATATCTGACATTTATTCACTCTGAGACTTAGATAATGTACCAGTCTCTCTAGGTCTTGGTATTTCTCAGTTAAATATGGAGTATCAACCTGCTTTGTGGATATTATTACCACAGCCAGGAATCCCTGGCTTTAGCAGAGATTCCATGCTATACAATAACCATGCATAATAGGTGCATTGTGTAGTAATGTTTATTTTAAATTATTACATTTATTTACTCTGTGAATATATGTGTGTGTGTGTATCTGTGTGTCTGTGTGTCTGTATCTGTGTGTGTATCTGTGTGTCTTTTTGAACATACTTCCACATGTGTAGAGGTCATAGAATAATTTCAGGAGTCAGTTCTCTCCTTCCATCATGTAGGCCATAGGACTCTAACTCAGGTGATCAGACTTGGTGGCAAACGCCTTTACCTGCTGCGCCATCTCTCAGATCCCAAGAATGTTTATTTTATGATGGTTATTTTTAAATCCTGAGCTTTCTGTGCCTAGCAGCTACACTGAACACACAGGCAAGTTTCCCAAGGTTCCTTCCAGCATCCAACAGTTTCCAGTCCCAGCTGCCACTCTGTGTCCTCAGAATCCCTGTGGAATGTTGAATGTTATGTGCTTTCCCAACATGCCAGATTACTTCATACCTCAAAGCACAGCCTCTGAGCCTGTACAGGGTATCCAGTCCACAGATATTTCATGGTATGCCTGAAACTTTGAGCTATGAAAACATCATCTTTCAAAACAGTATACATTTTCTTGTTATTGTTGTTTCCGGAACATGAATTAAGTCTTTTAAGAAAATAGAAGAAAAAAGAGAAGTAACTGATCTGTTTTGTGCCAGAGCTGTCTGGTCCCTCCAAACACTTAATCCTGCAGTTCTCATTGTCTGGGATCAAAGCAGCTCCCCTTACAGAAGCTTTGTTCTACTGGCAGCTGATGAACAGGCTGAAAGCAGAGCTCCTCCAGGCTTCCGGCCCCTCCCTTCCCCTTAACTTTGAGAGAACAAAGAAATTTACAAGGCAAGGATCCCAACTACAAGGTACTAATGATTAAAACCACATGCAGGGTGGGGTTGGACAAGGTCCGAAAAGGGAAGTCTTCCTGGAGGGTGAGGGGAGAAGGGTGGGAAGAGAAAGGAAGCAGAGAACCCCGAGCTAGGAGCCATATCCAAGAACTAGGCACCAGAAGGAGCCAGGAACAGAACCTGGAGCCCGGAGTGCTCAGGACTCCTCTCACAGAATGCAGAGCGTTCTCAGGCAAATATGCTCTTTCAAGAAGGATGCCTTACGTTCACCATTGCTCATTGGTTCCCAGACCTCCGTTTAGTAGGGAGACGCCATGGAAATGTATTCTTCTATCTATGTGTCTCAGTATGCCTAGAATGATTCAGGGATTGCTGAGAATGGCAGAGCACAAACTCAAGAAGGTATCCTGTTCAGTGTGGACCAAACTCACTCATTCTTAGAGCTTATTAACATCCGCGTGGTTGAGCCCAAGGCTCCCAGTTTCTTGGACAGTGGATCTACACAGAGCCGGAGAATTTGCTTTCTATTAAGTTTCCAGATGCTTCTGGAGAACCTCTGTCCTATACAATAAAGACTATTACACAATCAACCAACCAGATCCTATGATGGTCTCAAACATCAGCCTCGGCACGCTTCTCCCCAAAGATCTGGAAGCCTCATAAGTAATGAGCACAGTCACTGATTACTGCCCCAAGAAGGACTGGATTCTTACATGTGCAGCCCAGCATGGCAGGTCAGAGGGGAACAGGACTATCTCACTTTAAATCTCTTTATATGAAACCAGAGGTGGAGGTGGGAGATCAGAGATAGCTTATTTGGTAAAGCACAGACATGAAGACCTGAGTTCAGATCTCCAGCTCCCATGTAAAAAGCCAGATGCAGCACGTGCCTGTAATCCCAGGGCTTGGAAGACAGAGACAGGAGGATCTTTGGGCCTTGCTGACCAGCCAGTGTAGCCAAATCAGTAAGACCCTGCCTCAAACAATAAGGTAGAAAGAGATTGACAAAGACACTAAAGTCAAGTCCACCTCTGGCCTCAACTTATGAAAAACCAAACAACACTTTGAAAAACTGGCAAGCAAGCAGATGTAAGAGGAATTGGCTAAGGCACATTCCATGCATCTTGCAAACCTACCTCCAAACTGAGCAACTATGAACAAGTTCTCTAAATCCTGGTAGCTGCTGTCTCTTCCATTGGAGAATGAGGAGTAATATTATACGCCTCCCACAGCACTGTAAAGAAAATGATTTAATGCAACATGCCTACAACCGCAAACTGGGCTCTGTGGCCAATGGTAGCTTAAAAAGCAGTTGAACATACCTAACCCAACTCTCTCCCCTAGCCTCCCTGCCCTGCTGTGGCTCAGCTATTGCTTACAACCCGTAGCAAGTTCAGTGAACTCAAATAAATGCCTTCCCTATAGTTCACAGGTGTTCCACTGAGCAGAAAGAGGGCACCAGGATTTCATCTGTGCGTCCCATTGCCACCCAGACGCCAGGCAGCAAGGGCGTGCGTGTGACTGTTTAACTTGGCTGTTTCCTGTCTCTGACATTCTTGTTGTGTACCAGCCTGTACTGCCAAAGAAACACCTGCTTCACTGGACCCTTGCTGGGGAAAGCATCTTGTTACCTTTGCAGATAGGAGCTGAAGCTGGTGGGATTTCTGTGGGATTTTTCAAAAGACAACCTTTGGGAAAGGAATGTCAGCTCAAGTTGGCAGAATAAATAGATCCCCAAACATTTCTATTTGAAACAGATATAAGGAAGATTTTTTTTTTTTTTTAATGGTGGTGATTTTTCTTCCTCTTGTGCACATTGACAGTGGATGCTTCAGGACCAAGTCCCCCAGGACTCTGCTCAGGGAAGTGTTAAAAAAGGAGGAACATTTGTTGAATCTAGCTTCAAGCACTTTCTGGCCCTGGGCTAATTGTCTGAAGTTCTCTGTGAGCAAGTTAAAGCCCTCTGTGTGGTCACAAAATAATCAAATCAATGGCCAGATACTTCCAAAGCCACCTAGCTGAAGCCTCTGTAAGGAACAAGACGGTTCCCACAGGCTGCCAGTTGAGCTCAAAGTCATTCCATTATCCCAAGCAAAAGATAAAAGGCAGACAGTAGTCTCCAGCTGCTCAGAAAGTCGAACAAGGGGCTGCCATGTCCAAACTGAAGCTGTGGAGGTCAATAGATGCTTAAAACCTCTGACTAAAATCTGTTCCCAGACCAATGCAAACAGCAGTAGAGTGTGCCCAGAAGACCTGGTGGTGCTCAGATCACTTTTTCAAATGCCGGGGGATGGGGGATGTCAATTCCAAAAACCTATGTGGCTGAGTCAAGGTACCTACACCAGCCAGTCCTGTTGTGTGGTCTTAATCTTGGAGTCTCAAACACGGCAGTGTTGTCAACATCTGGAAGGAGACGTCTCTGAGTCAGACAGTCACACCTCAGATCATGAGGCTAATAGAAAGTCAAATGTTCTTTCCTTTCCCTCCAGAAATATAATTGTCACAAGATATGCCAGAGCATGTTTCTTTTGTCTCTGTCTAACATATGCTAGGTTAAAGATGCCCCATATAGCCTCAAATGGAAACAAAACCACACTGAGAATCTATAGTAAAGGAAGGTCAGTCAGAGAATCGTGTATACTCCGGAGTCAGAGGTCCTCAGCTAGACCTGCTTGCCTAGAGTGATAGGCTGAATAATGGTCTCCAGGTTATCCATGTCCTCATCCCGAGGGCTTATAAATGTCTCCTTAAATGGCAAAAGGGATTGTGCAGGTGTGATTAAATGAAGGCTCTTGCAACGGGGAAATTATTTTGGACTATCAAGGTATATCCTAAAAGTAATGTATCTTTATAAGAGAAAGGCAAAGGAGATGGGACTGCAGGGACAGAAAAAGGCAGCAGCATGATGGCCACAGCCAGATGTTGTGCTTTGCAGATGGGGGAGCAGCCAGAGCCTGAGCGGTTCTGGAAGCTGAAGGTGGAGAATGAGTCCCCACTATTACCATTATTATAATGCCTTTGAAGAGGGTGAGGTGCTGGTCCTTGATTTCAGTCCAGTCTGGTTTAGGACTTTTGACCTCCAGAACTGAAAATGAACAAACATGTTGATTTAAGCAACCAAAATGGAGCCTCTTGTGATATCACGGCTGCAAGGGACTGATACAAACGGGACACTGACAAGTTGCCCTTGGTTTCTCCCGTCTGTCCACCTGTGTCCTGCTTTTGCTCTTGTTGTCTCCACTGAAGTCCCCAGATCTCATGGGTCTTGCACATCCATTGATCCTGCCCAGTCAATAGCCCCCCAGGTAACTTCAATGGAGGCTGATCCCCACACACATATAGGCAACACTAAGTGGACTCAGTAAACTTTTAGGGGAAAGTGGTGGGGGACAGGGAGCCATGGCTGGGCATGGATGTTAATTGGCTCCTAAGTCTGTGTGTTCTATAATGGGACGCCTAACAAGCTATGATATGTCAAGGGGATCTGAGGCTGTCTTAGGTCTACTTTCAACACTTGTTATCTGAAAGAAATAGAGTTCAGATGGACCCCCCAAGCCCTGCTTAAAACCTGAGCCTTGTCACCCAGAACTGGTGTTTCTGGTGACAAGTGAGGCAACCTGCTACTAGTATTTAGGAGCAATTTAAACATCTCAAGTGCCTCAATGAGAAAATTTTAAAGTATGCCTTCCCATGTCCTGTTGCAGTTTTCTGCACTCATCTATTTGGGAAACATTTATTAAGTTCCTGCTTCTGTATACTGAACACTGAGACATAGCTCTGCCCCGTGACTCTTCATAGTCTAGCATCAAAGACAGGTGTAACATGAGAGACATAGAACGCAGTTTAGTTGCAGATGTGACCAACTGGTGCTAGGACCCAGAGAAGAAATGGCTATGCTTTCCTGGAGGATCTGAGCACAGATTCAGAGAGACACTGTGAATCAGCAGAATTGCTAAGACCAGCCACACAGAGAGGAAAGAAAGCCCTGTCATGTAGAGAGAGACATTTACTCATACAAAGGTTGAAAGCACTAATAAAAAAATCATGCCAGTGTGGCTAGACTGCACATCTATGTGTGAACAGGGAGAGTGTTTCCACCCTAAAGACAAAAGAAAGAACTTCTATTCCAAACCACAGCCAGGTAAAGACTGAGATTTTCCACCAGGCTGCTATGGTGAAATCTCAAATGGACTGGGCCTCCAGCCTTTCTTCCTTCACTCCCCTCAAACTCTTGAACCTGAACTCTAAAGCATGTCACTGTGAAGCTCCCATGTTAATGAGCAAGCGTCAAGGCATCTCATTCATATGCAAACGCTCTGAAATGAATTCAGATGGAATGTGCCAGCGCGGTTTTTTTCTTAAATCCTTCCAGAGAGTTATGATGTTGCTACATAAGTTAATGAGAGGAATGGAAGAGCAAACGCCGCTCTCAAAACCTGTCAAGAGTATAACTACTTAGACGGGTATTAAAGCCAGACACTGTCGTATAATTTGAGGGTATGGTTGAAGACATCTTAAGAATATTTTGTTTCTGACAATTGAATCATAATTCTAATAGACGTCTCCAAAAAGAGTAGCAATGGTAGCAGCCATGTAACGTTTATTTAGGAGCTGGTGAAGATCTTTGATTCAAAGTGAGGGCTAAAGTGACAGTACCTGGCTCTTAGAATGTCAGACCTGCCAAAGAGTTTGAATTTTATTATAACACTAAGTGCTCAAGAAATATCTCCATACGCGATACTCTGCAAAGTGCTTTATACATATTCTTCATTTAATCTTCACAGCAGTTTAGCGAGGTAACAATTTGGGTTACCCCTCCACTCATGAATAAGTAAACTGAGGCACAGAGAAAACCTGGAACTTGCCCAAGGCCACATTGTTACTGAAGATTCTAACCTTACAACCTGGCTTAACTCGCATTAGCTGTCTATTGTTCCCATGAACAATGAATTCTGTTACTCACCTCTTAAAGGTAGGAAAAAGTATCCTACGAAGGTGGCAGTGATCTGGCCACACCACCCATAGGTACTCTGGAATAAAAATATTATCCCCTGACACTCAAAGTGAACTACTCATCAGATCTTGCAAAGAGATAGAATTATATTTTAAGTAAAACATTTTTATTAATTTAATCTCATGTATGCTTACAGTGTATTTTGATCACATACATTCCCAAACCTTTCCCCCAATTCCAGACTAACTCCAACCCCACCTCCCAACTTTGTGTCCTCATTTTTTTTTTTTTTTTTTGTTCTGTTCATATACTCATGGGTGTGGGGCTAATCACTGGAGTGTGGCTGACCACCCCAGGGCCACATTCTTTAAAAAAACATGACTCGTTCTCCCCCAGAAGCCATCAACTGTGAATAGTTCCTCACCGATGGCAGCTCAAGAGTCCCAGTTCAAGAGTCTCTTCATTCCCCATGATAGAATGTTGACTGGCCTGATATTGGGCAGATCTTACACAGGCAACCACAGCTGCTTTAAGTCCATGAGTGCAACAACCCTCTCAGGTCCAAAAGATACTATTTCACTCCAGTCCTCTCCAACCTCTGGTTCTTACATTCTTTCCACTCTCTCTTCTTTGCCAGTCCCTGGGACTAAGGGAGGGAGTGTGATATAAATACTTCATTTGTAGCTGAACACTACACTGACCCTTATTCTTTGTTTTGACCAGTTGTGAATTGTCTGGTATACTGCAGTGTGGGCCTTAGCCAGGCTGCCTGCTAAGGAAATGGCTCCTGTGGACATGGCACTCCACTCCAGCCAGGCATGACACCAGCTTCTGCCCTGCGCCTGGATGATCTGCCTAAGAGACAGAATACTACATAGGAACATAGGATGACTGGCTAACCAAACCTATAAAACCCCTTGCACTTCCTTGAATAAACGAATTTGCTGCAACTCGCCCTCCACATGCGTCCACCCAGCTCCCAGTGTCTATTTTGACTAAGCACCTCTCACCCCCTCCTGGTGGAGACCCTGTGTCCCCCTCAGACTGGCCCCAAGCAGAGGGATGGCAACAGTGAATTTCTGCTTTAACCACTGTCTACTCACAAAGGCACTTCTCTGATGAGATCTGAGAGCTGCACTAATCTACGGGTAGAGAGATTCTAACACAGAGGACAGTTTGATACTATGTCCATGTTCTAGTTTTCTTTCTGTTGCTGTGAGAAAACACTGACCAAAAACAACCTGAGTAGAAAAGCATTTATTATATCTTATAGGCTGAAACCCATCATGGAGGGAAGCCAGAGCAGGAGCTCAAGCAGGAACCTAGAGGCAGGAACTGAACCAGACACCATGGGGGGGGGGGGGGGCATTGCTGACTGGCTTGTTTCCCTGGCTTGCTCAGCTACTTTTCTTATATGGCCCAAACGCATCTGCCTATGGACAGGAGTGCCCACAGTGGGGTGGGACTTCCTGCATCAGTTATCAATTAAAAGAATGCCTCACAGCCAGGGCCAAAGGTCAATCGGATGGAGGAAATTCCTTAATTGTGGTTCCTTCTTTCCAGGTGCCTCCAGTTTGTGTCAAGCTGACTAAAACTAACAACCATAGTCCATTTAGCAAAATAATAGTAGTAAGTTCATCCCCAGGGAGAGGTGGAGTCTTAAGAGTAGCTGAAACCTGGCCTAGAATCTGGATTTGGGGCATCATTAGATCTATCGCCCCTGAGAAATGGCTAAACTTTGACTACCACAGTTTGATCACGTACATGACCAGGAGACTCTCACCTGCTCTGTTAAGTTGACCCTGGAGGAATGTATCTCCTGAATTCAACAGCATGCAAAAGACTCAGTTTCTCTTCATTTATCTTGAAGTTCCACCCCATGAAACACTGAGTTCTAGGAAAGTGAGCTTCTGGACAAAATCCCATAGCTATTATAGAAGGGTGACACCACTGAATTGGAAAAGAAACAACCTAACTGTCCGTCTCTAGAACAGACATAAGACTGTGATACAGTCACCCGGTAGGTGAACAGTCAAGAGAATAAAAAATCTACAGTGACAGCCAGCAACACTGAAGGTTCTCACAGCCATAACAGCAAATAAAAGAAGCCAGGCAGAAAACATTATGTGATTCTACTTATATAACATACAAAAGTAGAAAATCTAGCCTCTTAGTGGAGGCCTGAGGGTGGTGGACATAGTAATTAGAAAAGACAGTGTAGGTTTCTGAGGCACTGACAATAATCTGTTAATCTGACTAATGATACAAACCTTTTAGTTTGTCAATCACAATGCGCTACAGATGAACAAAATGTGCACTAATGATATATTCTATTTTAAATTTAAGGACTCTGAGAATCTCACAAAGAGCAGAGTTTGATCTCACAAAGATAAACAAGGCACAAGGTACATCATCCCATACAGGAAGAAGGAGCACAGCTAGCCCCACCCACTAAGAGGATGATGGACATATGCATGTCCCTTCTGAGACAGTGCGTTCATGACTGATGTTCTGAGACAGGAAACTGGGTCTTGGGGACTTAGAAAGACAGGTTAGGAGAGCCCTGGGTAAAGAGAAGCATTAAAAGGCAAGATGGCAAGAATGGCACCATCTCAATTCTGTCTACTCCTGCTGAAAAACTCTCCCTGTGCACAAGCCCACGATGTGCTGACCACTGCTGGGCATAGTCTAGACTACATGGCATTTGATACTTCCAGCCGCCCTTGGATGAACTGTATTATCTTTCCTTACAAAGAGTGGAAACAAGCCTTTAGGTGTGCATAAATTGCCTACATGTAGTCAGTAAGCAGCAGATCTTGGATTTGAATAAATCTATCCAGGTGAAAGGATTTTTTTTTCCTTTGGCCAAGACTCTGTTCCTCCTTTTCATTGAAAGATCATTTCATAGTTCTTTTTCTAAAATTGTATTTATTGTTTTTATTTTGTGTGTATGAGTTTATGTGTGGCCTGCATGTATATCAGTGCACGCATGTCATGCAGTGCCTGCGGAAGTCAGAAGAGGGTATTGGATTACAATTGGAACTAGAATTGCAGACTGTTGTTAAACACTGTGCAGGTGCTGAGAGTCCTCTTAGAGAGTAGTCAGTGCTCTTAACCCCAGAGCTGTCTCTCTAGTCCCTTTATCTATTTCTTAACCCTAGACAAAAGTTGGTGGATTAAATGATGATGATGATGATGATGTGTGTAAAAGCGAATCAGAATACTTGAACTTCAGAGTGTGGATTTCTAATTATTCAACCTCTTGTTAAAACCGACTGGTGTATTCAAAACAAAAGAGAGATTAAAATAACAGCCATCAGGACCTTGTTCTGGCAGCAGTGTGTTGAAGGCCTGGCCCCATGGGAATGCAGTGAATTAATGAATGAAAGGATCTATGCCTACATTGCTATGGTGGTGCAGCCTTGCCTTTGCAGTTCATCCTCACAATAATCTGGGAAGCAACCTTTTAATTCCCATTATCCAGAAGCAAAGGTGGGGACTGGAAAGCCTGAAATGACTGGCTACCGGATGCTTAGAAACATTGTCTAAGCACCAGAAGTTACCAAGTCTATTAATACACACAGAGAAAAGTTCTACTAGGATGTCAACACCCAAGCCCGCTGCTTAGACAGCAAATCCTCAAAATCATGTCAAGAAGAAACCTCTCTTTACTTAATAAAGCCCAGTGATCTTTTAAAAATAGTGCTGCTATTTATTGTACTTCTGGAGCACAGGGCAGCTGAGCAGAATATTCTAATGCAGTGTTCTGAGGAAGTTGCTGGCTGTCACCAGCAATCAGCAAAGAACAGGCTTGCTGGGATCCAGTGGATAAAACCACACCAAGGGACATCTGGGGACACAAACTTGACTTGATAGGCCTTAACATACATGACAGAATGCATGAAATCTGGTGGGGAGGCATGAGGGATTCAGATGAAGAAGATTAAGATGTACTGTATAAAGCATAAAAAATTTCAATAAAAATATATATTAAGAAACAGAACAGGTTTGTGTGGACGTTTGCAAAATTCTAGTTTCTTTGAGGTTTCTTAGTGTCCTGCCATCCTTGAGACCAGAGACAGGATGTAGGGGGGTTGCTGCTGGCTTTGGGGATCCTCAGAGACCTGTGTATCATGGTAGAAAAAGATTTACAAATTGCTGAACTCAGGATCATCCTAAATTCCTCCATCAATGAATTCTTACGCAGTGGGAAGTCTCCTGCTGCCTGCATTCCCCTCCAAGGTCCTCAAGGGGACTCCAGCACCAGTAGTTTATTAGGTACTATGAGATAAAGAAGTAAAAAGCCAAAGAATGCCCACTCTTCCACCTCATTCTTGTAGGAAGGATTATTTTCCGCATCCAGAGAAGAAACAAAGGAGCATGCATCTACTAAGAGATCTCCAGGGGAAGACCCAGTGGAGATCAGCTGAGGATTATTTTCCATTGTCAGTACACTGCTAATTGATTTTTCCCATCTTTTAGTCTCTTTTTATGACCTTTGTACAATAAAAAGGTCACCCCTGACTTTTAATTTGTACCATATGGCATGCCTCTTAGTTTTGAGTGGTGTTGAAGATTATTTCTCCAGCCAGAGGGGACTGTCAGAATGGTTCCCGGTCTGTCACATTCCTGAGACTTTCTCCCCTTCTCAGGTGCCTTCTGTTCTTCCCAAAGCTTTGCCATCAGTATCTCCATCCTCCCTCATCTTCAGGCATAAGGTCTGAGACAGAGGAAAAACATTATCTCAAGGTGGTACACACCTGTAATCCCAGCACTCCACAGGCAGAAGCAAGAGGTCTACAAGTTGAATGCCAGCCAGTGAGCTCCTGTGAAAGAGAGAGAGAGAGAGAGAGAGAGAGAGAGAGAGAGAGAGAGAAAGGAAGGGCACAAACCTCACTTCTCCAAAGAATTCAGCCTTTATCTCCCACAGCAAACAAAAACTGCAAGTCTCAGGGTTCCCCCTTTGTTAATTAGGATCAACTCTCATAACCCAAAGGAAAGTAAAGGCAGCCAGTCATACTAAGAGGCTGTAAAAGAACTTCCTCTAATCCTCCCAAAGCACTCAAGAGAAGGCTTTCAGCCAAGTCAGGGTCATACAATGTATTCTGCTTTGGAAAAGATATTAAAACCGATTAAGTTCATTAAAAAAGAAAGAAAAGAACCTCGTCTAAAGCAATGACCTCTGCCCAGCAGCCTTGTTAAAACAAGTACCTTTTCTCAAGATCTGAAATGTGCTGGAAATTTCAACAAAACTATGCAGAAAGGCAAGGCACACCCTCACCAGGGAGCAGATTTCCCTGTCTAGCATACCAGCGGAAACCAGAAGCAAACATTGCTCTAGATTTAGATAGAAAGGGGCAATACAATGTCTGCCCTCAAATATTTTGCAGTCTGGACAGAGAGATGATATTTAGCTAGAAAAATAAAGCTGCCTGACGAACACACAGTGAACAGGACAAAAGGATCCCTAGAGAGAGCTCTTCTACCCTGAACAGTACATGAGAAGTTGAATCTGGAAGAGCACAGAGGAAAATATTCTGGGCAGGAGAATATCTGGAGTCAAGGCAAGTACTTAGCAATGAGGCCCAGTGAGAGGGTGGGAAGAGCAGGTAGGGCCCTTCAGAACTTAGACACAAACCAATGAACTGTGAGGTTGTTCCAGATTTCAGTATGTATGTGTGTTGTTTATTCATTGCCTGTGACAAAATAAATCACCTTTAAGAGGGGATTTGTCTTGGCTCATGGTTTCAGGGGATCCAGGCCATGGTTGTTTGGTTTCATAAGCTTGCACAGATTATCATGGCACATCTCATCATACATAGCTTTTTTCATGGTAGAAAGGAAGCAGAGGAATACAGGAAGAAACCAAAGTGAATACAGTTCCCAGGGAATCCCCTCTCCCAGCGATCCACTTCTCCCAACTAAACCCACCTCCCAAGAAAGTAATCCTACTATAAATGTGCCAAGGGATTAATCCATTCATTAAGACAGAGCCCTTGTGATTTGTCCCTGATGACACCCTCACTGATTCCCCAAAGGAGTTCTTCACTAATCTCTCATGTACTACTTAATTCAATCAAGCTGCCAATCATAATTAACCATCACATGTGCTTTTTCTTGAAAGACAATAAACAAATTCACCTCTCCAGCAATCTGTGTGTATACCTGTGTGAATATGTGTTTGATATATGTATATGTGTATTTCTGTGTGTCTATATGCATGCATAGGAATACATGTATATGTGTGTTAAGCCAGGGATCAACAGGGAGTCTCTTCCTCAATTGCTCTCCATTCTATTTTTATTGAGACAGAGACTCTCACAGAACTTGGAGCTCATAGATTCAGCTAAACTGGCTGGTCGGAGAGCTCCAGGGTTCTGCCTGTCTATGCCTCTCCAGTGCTGAAATTACAGGCATGTGTTGCTGTGTCTCATGTTGTACATGGGGGCTAGGCTTCCAAACTCAAGTCCTCAGGCTTGCCTAGCAAGCACTCTCCCACCTAAGTTACTTCCTCAGCCCCTGAGCGATATCCTTTCTACTCAGATCCTCGGAACTCATAATTCTCTAATTTCTATCTTATTCTTTCCATTTTCCTTTGTATATTACCAGAGGATGAGTCCAGCTAGGGGCAGTATCCAGCAACAGAGCATTTGAAGTCATAACTATGAATGGGGAAATGGCATGGCTTCTGGTGTAGGATAATTGTACAAAATGATTCCGTTGGTCAAGGAAGAATTATCCTAGGTCAGTAGAGACTTGATCCTCTTTGCTTATACCCTCTGTGATAATGATGTCAGTAATCAAATAATAACAATAAAATCACATATCAATTCTATGGGTGAAAGCTAAATTTACATGTGGCCAAGTCAAGCTTTTTTGTTCACACCATGGTAACAGCATGTGTAGAAGTTCATGGAGAACCTGGCTACCTGTTTTCCGTGACTGGAGGAACTTCAATAACGCCTTCCATATTTCCTGTGACTTTCAACCTGAGAGTTCATACCTTGACGAGTTTTATTAACCATCAACATGAGAAGCCTATTAAGGGGCTGGCGAGATGGCTCAGCAGTTAAGAACACTAGCTATTTTTACAGAGAACCCAGGTTCAAATTCCAGCACCCACATGGCAGCCAGCAGCTGTCTGTAACTCCACTTCCAGGGGGATTTGATGCCCTCTTCTGACTTCCGTGAGTATTGCACAACACAGGTGCATTTACACACATGCAGACAATATGCTCATAGGCAGAATAAATAAATAAAAATTAAGAAGAGGCCTATTAAAAATGGGAAATAGAAACAAAGGAATGTTGTTGACTGTTCTTGTGCCCTCTCAGGAATCTCCAAACTCATGGGCTATCCACGGATCCCAAAATATGAATCATGGTTTGCTGTGAGGACATACGAAAAACAAACGTACCTCTTCTAAGCATGAATGCCCACACTAGGACTGTGGATATAGCTCAGCAGCAGAGCCATATTGTACATCAGGCAGGAGACCTGGACTTCTGTCTTCAGCATGGAAAAAAAATAGTGGATGACTGCATCAACTATGGAAAATATTTAAGGTATTATGTTGCTGCATGGAGCACTGTTCTTATTACTTGAGATGGGTTCTGACTCAATGTTGCTGAACTTGCCAAAGGAAGAACAAAGAGGAAATTTCCATTGCTGTGTGTTGTATAACAATGTGATAGGCTGAATTATCCTGAAAGAATTTCAAGAAAGCAGCAGGTACCATCAGGATAATAGTCCCACATGACCCATTTACATGAAGTGGGACCCTGAAATTGCAGTTTGTTTGTGAAAGACTGGGAAAACTGGTTAGATTTATGCAGGCCTCAGGACTCTAATCAAGCACATTGGAATTCGGGGCAAGGCCTTCATGCATTCAGCTTGTACTGCTAAGCAGCTATTGTAAGCTGGGATGCCAGGGCTGGTCTTCATGTGGTTGAGAAAAACAACTAGAAACCAAGGAAATGGTAGTTAGTAACGCGTTTGCCCTGCAAACACGAGGACCTGAGTTTGAGCCACAGCACCCGCATAAAAAAGTCAGGAATGGAGGCACACACCAGTAATCCTCTGTGGTAACAGAGACAGGAAGATTGTTGGGCTTGCTGAACAGCTAGTCTCCCAAACCAGTGGGCACCAGGTAAAGTAAGAGACCTTATCTCAAAAACCAGAGCAATAAAATAGAATTATCAAAGCAGACGTATGACATCAACTCTGGTCTCTACACACATCAACACATGGGTGCACACATAGAAACGCACATGCACAGAGTGAACTAGAAAATGGTTCTAACATCTCAGCAGCAGCCTAATTATAAATTGAATCTAAAGCTGAGGCCCTTTGGAATACCCTCGATGATTATGGTAAGGGCACACAGAAAGGTTAGAAATGGGAATAGTATGAGAGAATGTCACAAATTACTCTATAGACACTTGGCCAGGAATGGCCTAGGACTCAGGTGCTGGACAGTGCAGATTGGAGCTGGGTGACCTATCATTTTAGTTTTCAAGAACTGAAGGGTCTTTGGGCTCATGGAAAAGACCTAGGCAAGCTAGCTTCTGTAGGTGGAAGATAACATCTTTGAAATTAGGCAAGCCTGGGGTAGACAGTAGGACAATGTCAGAGCCACGCCTGGGCTTTTTGCACCATTAAAATTTTTATCTCTTCCTGTTTATTTCTTGGTATCATTAGGCTCCTCTCCCTTGGCTCTGATCTGATCTGAAGGGTCTTTTATGCATTGTAATTTGGTTTGTTCTATGAATCTTTATTATTGTGTGTGTATGTGTGTGTGTGAGAGAGAGAGAGAAAGAGAGAGAGAGATCAAAGGGTACATGTGCCATGGTTTATATGTAAGGTCAGAGGATAATTTTGTGTAACCTACTTTCTCCGTCTTTATATAGTCTTCATATAGTTCCAGGGATACAACTTCAGTTGCCATGTTTCTGGAACACCTTTACTAGCCAAGCCTTCTCACTGGCCCAAAGTCCTGAGTCTTGTTAGGTCATAACTACAGTCTACCATTACTAACAATGACACCAAAATAACTGCTATTCGTTAAGCACCTAATATGTGATAGATGGAGGCTTTCAATGGCCCCTTTAACTGAGCCTTTAGATCTGACCTGTGTGACGAAAATTATTCTCAGAGTAGAGAATATAGACTTGAAACTCAGAGAAATTGTCTGATAGATTCATTTCCAGCCCTATGTACAAATAGGATGCCTGTTGCTAACATAAGACCTTGGAGCCCTTCAGTACTTCCCACCTGGATCATTCCCCTGCTCCAATTAAAAAAAAAAAGAAAAAGATTTTCACATCAATGCCCATCTCTGAACGCTTATGTTAACTCAGATTTTCCTTAGAAGCCAAACCAGGCAAAGGCACCATCTGGTGAAATAGTCCTGTCTATACTGGTAACATTTACCTGTTTGCAACAATCTCCTTAGAAACAACATTAAAAGCTCTGACGATCCCCCTCTCTTGTGTCAGACATTTAAAAGTGACATGGTGCAGTCAGTACCTAGCATCTCCTTGAAATACCCCCTAATGAATCCTTCATCCTCACTTTGTTCTCTGTTTTTCAAAGGAAGCAGGGTTCAGGATGAATAGCAGCGAGTCCATGTCCCTCATCTCAGTCTTAGCACGACCACTTACAGGAAATAAGGGTAGATAGAAGGAAAGTTCCTGACAAAGGTCAGAAGCTCCTCAGTACAGAAGTTATCACTGGCATTTAGGTCTCTGATCCAATCTCATTGTTCTGTCTTTCCTCCTGACAGTCCTGCTTGTGGAGAGTGTGGAGGATGAGAAACAAGAGAACCATGAGGTATCTTCCAAAATCCCCAAGGATCATGCCCACCATGGTCCCCCCTGCCTCCTGGAAGAATGCCATGATCTATGTCCATATCATATCATGTGAAATGTGGATTTTGAAGTTTCACAGATGTGTCTGGAGATTATTACCCACAATTCCCTTTTTCTTTTTCTTTCCTCCAACTGAGCAGCATGTCAAAACGAAAGCAAGCAAGGGAAAGAAGGTGGCCTGGCTGCTGCTGTGTGAACAAACAGGAAGTCATGAATCCAAAAAGACCTAAGAACGTTGACATTAGACAGGTTACCCAGCCCCAAAGAGACCTTGCCTGCCTCATAAATGGCCTGGATACATCCAGCTGCAGCGACAGAGCAAAAGAGTATCTTCTATAAGCAGCTGAAAGTGCCATCTGCAACTAACCAGTTCATCCAGGCCTTGGACCAGCAAACAGCTACTCAGCTTCTGAAGCTTGCACACAAGTACTGGCCAGAGACAAAGCAGAAGTAGAGGCTGTTGGCCCAAATTGAGAAGAAGGCTGTGGGCAAAGGGGACATCCCCACCAAGAGACCACCTGTCCTTCCAGCAGGGGTCAATACTGTCACTACCTTGGTGGATAACAAGAAGGTTCAGCTAGTGGTGACCACACACAGCACAGACCCTATCGAGCTGGTCTTCTTCCTGCCTGCCCTGTGTGGCAAGATGAGGGTCCCTTACTGCATCATCAAGGGGAAGGCCAGGCTGGGGAGCTGGTCCACAGGAAGACATGCACCACCTTTCACACAGGTTAACTCAGAAGACAAGGGCACTCTGGCTAAGCAGGTGGAAGGTATAAGGACCAACTCTGATGACAGATATGATGAGATCTGCTGTTACTGGAGAAGCAACTTCCTGGATCCAAACTCTGTGACTCCCATTGCCAAGGTGAGAGAGGCAAAGACCAAAGGATTTGCCACCAAACTGGGATAAATGTACACACTGCTAAGTTTCACATATATATATATTTCATATATATATTTCATGTATATTTCACATATATAGTTCATATATAGTTCATATATAGTTCATATATATATATATATATATTCCCCTTCAAAAAAAAGGTGTGTCTGATAAGGTGGCTAATATTCTTACATTAACTACATTAATTGTTGGAAACATTTGCAGGAGGCTCTCCGACCTCTCAGTTATTTGGATTCATGATGGAAAACTACAGGAGAATGTCTTAGAAATCTGTGAATCTTCTGAGACATTGAGCACTCTGTGTCTGGGCCATACACTTTTTCTAGGAGAGAGCCCACAATTTTCCTTAGATTTTCCTAACTAGTTCCTAACTCAAAATAAACTTGGAAACTTCTTCTCTGGAGAAAATGTGTTCTGTACAAAGCAGGAATGCGAATTCTATCCTCTCCAACCTCAACGGGCCCTAGACACACATGATTTTAAGCCATTATTCAGTCTGTTCACTCAGCTTGCATTTAAGAGAATGATGTTTCTCTAACTTAATGTAATATTGCTATTGGCAAATAGATCACTCTTAGACTTATCGAACCTGCCAACTTTTATATCCACTAAGGTAAAAACGCTCATCAGAATTTGTCTTTTCATTCTCTCAACTGCCTTTAATAGATTTCTGTCTAGGATCAAAAGGTTGGCTGAATACTGGCCGTGCATAAAGTTTTGTGGGTTAATTAAGATGATCATTAGCTGCTCAGGCTCATGCTTAGCTTCATGATTTGTAGGTAGACAGTTTGCTTCTATCAGCCACCGCTGTTCCACTGGGACCAATATGTGCATGAACAATGCTCATGTGGAAACAAAACCCTTGCAGGGAAACCCAGCTGCTTTCTGAGAGCCCGTCTGGGTCCCGCCATCCTGGCAGAATGTTTTCTCTTCTTTCAGCCCCTTACACCATTGTGATAGGAATTTGCATTTGTACATTTGTGAGCAATCTTATTGCTATTGTGAATGCTTCCTTATTTTCTCTGTTGATATGCTTCTGCCTTTCCACTGCTGACTGTAGTCTAACATCTACTGTATCTTTTCCCTCTGTGTCTGGTGTTCAGCTAGACTGGTGGATATGGAAGAATGAAAGTGAGACGGAACATGCAGTTTGTGTCCTCACAGTGTCCTTGACAGGCAGGTGGAAGAAAAAGAGGGACCACCAGAGTGACATAACTGCAGCCTGTGTGAGACAGCACTGTGTCTCAAAGGACTGGAAGAACTTAGGTTAAACAGAGGATGCATGGTGAAGAAGCTATTCTAGAAAGCAGGAATGGCTTGTGTGAGGGCAGGGAGGCAAGCAGCAGTGGGTTCATTCACAAGCAGCTGGAGTCAATTGTTGGAACACAGTTCCTTTTCTGCAGATAAAAGCAGTCTCATCAAGTTAGTTGGTTTGCTACTGTCATAGGCTGAATGGGACACTCATATCCTAAAGCTCTGACTCCTAATAGGGTTTGGAGGGGGCAAACAGATTTAGAAAAGGCCGTAAAGATGGATCAAATCTACGGAACCTTGATCTTTATTTTTCCAGACTCCAGAACTGGTGAGAATGAAACGCATGTTACCGATTCTACCCAGACCACTGAACTTTGTTATATCAGCTGGTGCTAACTGAGAGCTGTGGCCTCAGGAAGCCTGAGAACTATGCCTGAAATCTCAAAGCACAGAGGTCTGGATGAACTGTGATGCCTGGAATAGAGCCATTTGGAAGTGTACAAGGAAGGAGGGATGCAAAGGGAAAGAGGAAGGGGCTTCACATTTCATATGGTCAAGCCATACGCTAGCCTTGTATTTTCTTGTCTTAAATGAGAACACAAAGCTCAGAAGAGAGAGAGTTTTACCCAATCCTGCACATTAATTTACTGGTAATCCCCCGTTTTTTGAAGATTTTGTGGGCTTAACTCTTTCCTAACCAGATATAATGCCAATCCATATCCACTGCCTGTTGCAGAAACCCAAGAACTCTGTGCTAATTATTTTACCCTAGAGGCCATGAACAAGATGAATACGGTCAGTATCCTAAGAATATTATAGGGCTGGAGAGATGGCTCAGGGAGTAAGAACATGCGCTGTTCTTCCAGAGGACCTGGTTTTGATTCCTAGCACCCACACAGCAGTTAACAACAATTCGTAACTCCAGTTCTAGGGGAATTCGACGCCTTCTTCTGACCTCCATGGGCATTGCATGACACGGATGCATTTGCACACATGTAGGCAATACATTCATGCATATAAGATAAAATCAAGAAATTAAAAAAGAATGCTAGTAATGTGGATTTATGGAGCAACGTAGACCTCAGAGAATCATTGTGGGAAACAAAAGCAGTCCTGTTCATTTGCTTTATTTCTTTATGAAAGGCACTATTAAATGCAAAGCCATTACTGATAAATAACAACAGTCCTCAAGTGCTTTCTACATGTCAGATGCTCTGCTGGGCACTTCACATACAATGTGTCTAATTATGGCAGTAACCCAGCCAAATACCTGTCACTGCTCTCCCTTCACAATCAGACAGAATAGTTGAGGGAGGACTCCAAACTTGAAAAACCACACAGTGTGAAAATCAGGGTTGAAATCTTGAAGGGAAAGTTCGTGAAAACAAGAACTTACTTTCCTCAAATGACAAAAAAAACATGGTGAAAGAGTTTAAACAGGTGATTTAAGACTCAATATTCAAAACACTTCAGGCAAAGGAGAACAGCGGGCTCAGAATAATTAGATCGCTGCATCTAAGACTCTCTGTTCAGTTCTTTTTTAAATACAGTATACAAAGGTGAGCCATGCAACATGGCTGAGGCTCACATGAAGGGACTTTTTGAAATACCTCAAGGTCTTAAAGGACCGCAAGCTCAGTGTAAAGCGGTAGTATGTTTTCGTTGCCAAGGTGAACGAATTTAGGCTGCATTGGCAGAAACAAAGTAGCTCTGGGAAGAGGTGTTTCCTTTGGGGATTTTGGTGATCTCTTTTGCTGAATGACTAGGGTGGAGTGTGGGAGCTCTCAACCTCTCATGAGCTGAGAGAGCTACCAGTAGCTCCCATTCTTTCTACTTATAAAGTAGAAGCTGTGGCAGGCATCATTATCCCAATGTCAAGAAAGTGCAAGGTCAAAGACAGAGGGCTCTGTCCAAGGCTGAGCATTGAAACTGTCTTTGAAGCTGGATCCTTGGATCTGAAGTGCTGTGAGACGGCTATGTATAATCGAGTCTCAGCAGCTGCAGATCTGGACTGTTCATGGAGAACAATTTAGGCAGTCATTCAGTGTAAACGTGTCCATCATCCCTGCAGAAACCCAGAAACTATGCTAAGTACCCAAGCCCCAGAGAACATACTGGGGGGTGAACAAAACTAATGTTTTTAGAATGTTAATAATGTGGACCTTTGGATGGAATATAGGTCAGAACTTTCATCTATATGCAAAATGGACTTACTACAATCAGTGTAAAGAATTTGTAAATAGTCAAGGCTTTTTTTATGCTGAGCAAAATCATCATCAGGGAGAAAAGAACATCTTTGGACATCCCTAAGGTAAATTCACACTCTCATTTAATCTTTCCCTAAAACTTGAAATGTCTTCCCCTTCTCCAACACTCCCACAGAACTTGGTTTATTGTGGTTTCTCAAGTTCAGATGTTAGTAATTTTTTACTGTTTGCCTCTGATGAAATATAATATTTAAGAAAATATGTTGTTGGTGGTTCATTTAAGGTTGCAATTCTAGCTACTTGAGAGGCTAACATAGGAGGGTTTTAAGTTCAAGGCCTGCCTGGGTGACAAATAGAATTCAAGTCCAGTCTGAGTGACTTAAGAAGACCCTGTCTCAAAATTTAAAATAAAGGAATAAAGTCCTGGGGCTAAAGTTCAGTAGTCAAGTGAGACTTTAGATTCAGTCCTGAATACCACAAAAGGAAAGAAGGAAGGAAGGAAGGAAGGAAGGAAGGAAGGAAGGAAGGAAGGAAGGAAGGAAGGAAGGAAGGAAGGAAGGAAGGAAGGAAAGAAGAAAAAAGGATTTAAAAAGGAGGAAGTGAAAGAACAAACAGGAAAGGAGAGAAGGAGGAGGGAGAGGAGGAGGAAGGCAGACTACTCTGATATCCAGTGTACACTTTTTGGCATGTGTTCACAGCAAGGCACTAGGAGAAACCAGCCTTCTTCTCCAGGATGCCTCCATCTGGACGGAAGTTGGGTACCCACTTCTCTACTTGTGAGATTCCATAGGTCAAGGCCACAAAGAGTATGATGATGCCTCTTCAGTTTCTAGACAGTGTGAATAGGGGTATGATAACCATTTCTTGCTCAATTTTCAGCAAAATAAATCAGTTCATTTTAGGAAACCTAAAGTGAACAACAGAGAAATGTGATAGGAGATTTACACCATTTGCTATTTCATATACATGGCGAATTTCTTGCGTCTCTCCTGGCATTTCTCCCGGGAGTTTCCCCTTAAAAAACTTGGGGTGGGCCTGTTTGACTGAGGGAAGACTGAGATGACTGGAAGAATTTATCAGGAAGCTGTCTTGCTCCATTTTTTTTCTTTGCTATCACTGAATATCACAGGCTGGGGATTTCTCTAGAGCACAAAAGTTAATTTGTCACCAGGCCTCGTGGCACAATCATGGAATCCCAAGTACTCACAGGCTGACATAGGAGGATTATAAATTCAAGACCAGGCTTGGTTCCAAAGCAAATCCAAGCCTAGCCTGAAAACTTAGTGAGACCCTGTTTAAAAAGGTTTGGTGAGGTAGCTCAGTGGTAGAGTGCTTGCCTAGCAGATGATGAGACCCTTGATTCAATTGCTGGTATGTACCTTCCCCCACAAAAGTTCATTTACCTTATGTTTCTGGAGTCTAGGAGGTCCATGGTCACATCTGATGTATTAATGTTTGTCTTGTTGCTGTGACAAAATACCCGTCAAGAGCAATGTAAGGAATAAATTGTTGATTTGGGCTCACAGTTCAAGGCCACAGTCGGTCTATTGTGGTGAGGCACCTCAAGACGGGTCATAGCCATGACATGTTCTAGCTAATCCAGTAGTTAAATAGTTAAAGCTGGAAGCAGTTAACTCAATGGGGAAGTTTGACCAAAGTATGGATTTGAGAAAAGGTCAGCATGCACCTGATTACCGTGGTTAAGGGCAGATTTATGGCTCCTGTACTTTCTGCTCGGCTTGCTCTTGTACAATAGGAATTGTTAGAGGGACTCACCAACTCTAAAGCTTGGGAAGTTAAACTTTTCACCCCTAGATATTTTTTTTTCCTTTTCCTCCTAAACATAAGGGTGACTCTGAGAAAGAAAGACCTGTGCTACACCTGCAGTAAATTTGTCCAGTGAGATTGACAGCAGGCTATTAAAGACTTTCTTTTGGCAATATCTCATGTCTGAGTGGTATCCTCTGGTTGAACATCTCACAGCACTATCATGGTAGGGAACTCATAATGACAGAAGTTGGAGACATCTGGCCCTGTTGCCTCTGGGGTCAGGAAACAAAGAGGAAGCAAGCGCTAGTACCCAATTTGCTTTTATATTAAGGGTGGGCCCCCAGTCCGTGGACTCATGAGGCCCACATTTGGGGTGGGACTTCCACATCAATTAATCTAATCTAGATAATCCCTCACAGACATGCCTAGAGATGTGTTTTCATGGTGAGTCTAAATTGCATCAAACTGGAAACCAGGATGAATCATTACAACTGCAATCCTTGTCAACTTGATGCCCAAACACATCATTTTCAAGCTACATCTTTGACCTCTTGTTGTCATAGGCTCATCTCATATTATAAAAATATACTCAGTCCAACATCAAAAGTTTCCACAGACTTTAATTCCAACACTATTTGCAAGTCCGAGTGTCATCTGATACTCATTTAACTGTAAGCTCCTATAAAATCAAAAACGAGTTACACACTTCCAATACTTCCAGTATACAGTGAGTGGCACAAAAAAAGCATTCCCACTGTAATATGGAAAGAAGGTTAGCCAGGAATGGTTGCACAAAATCAAGCCTGAAAATCAGCAGAGAAAACGCCAAATCCTGCAGCTCTATGTCTAGCATCTGAGGCTCATGATGGAGCCTTCTGGGCTCCAAAGCACTTGGGTAGCCCCATCCTTCCATCTCTGCTACCTGCAGCACATAGTGGTTCTTTTGTGGCTGGCTATATAAGATGACTGCAGTTCCTCATCAAATGTACCATGATTCTGATATCTCCAAAATCCTGTAGTCTCCATTGCAAGTTTGGCTTCACCTTCACAGTTTCAAACAGTGGCCTCTCAGAACCTCTCCATAAGGGTCCCAAGCCTGGTCTTTTGGAACTATGATGCAAGACTCCATCACCCCATCACCACTTTCATCCCGGATCTTTTTTGGCTGCAAAACTAATACCACATAGACAATGGTGCGAAACTCTGCAGCTAGCCAGACTTGGAGACTTTTGCCCTAGCTTCTGTGTGCTGACTCTGAATAAACACTTTCTTAGAAGGTTGCTTTTGAAGAACAGAGAATTTATTCAGTGACATTCTCAGTTTAATCTCTCCCCTTTGAAATGATTTTGTATTGTGAAAAGATGGAGACTTTAATGAGTGAGATCCTGCCCTCAGGACATCTTTCCTGTTGTCCCAATTGCAGAGTGCCAGTTTTTTTTTTTAATGGTGTTAAGCACTTTAACAATTACAACTACTTTCAAATCTCCCTGCTCTGTGAGGTTAAACTTGCTTGCAATCTTTTCCTTTCTAAATTGCACATTTTTAGTATCTTTCAGTTTCAGTTTTTGGCTCTCACTCACTGTTGACCTAGGTGAGAGCAGTAAGCAATAACCATACAAAAGCCTGAATGGTATCCTATCTTGAAATTTCTTTCACTAAACAAATTAGCCCACCATTCTTGTATCTAGCCTCAGTCAAATTCTCAAGACATGGGTAGAATGCAGCTAGATTCTTTGCCAGAATATCACATGAATATCCTGTAGCCCCATTCCCAATAGAAACCTTGTTCCTCCTCTAAAACTTCTTGAGCTAGGCCGCTACTGAATGCATTTCTCTCCAAATTCTAGTCTTTCAATTTTTTACCAAAACAGCCCATTAAGCTCTGCTATAGCCTGCTAGGGCTTTTCCTTCTCAGAGTTTCAACTTTTCCACAAATCAGTTCCAAATACTCAAGAACCACATGGCAAGGTTTATCATAATGATGTCCCCACTTTGGGTATCAATTTTCTATATTACTTGTTTGTCTTGTTACTGTGTCAAAATTGACAAAGTACATGGCAAAACAACTGAAGGAAGAAAAGGGTTGTTTTGACTCAGAGGCAAGAAGCACAGAACATGGAATGTTTGTGCTCAGCTCAATTTCATCATTTTCATTCAGTCTGGAACCCCAACCCATGGGATGGTATCATCCATATTTAATGTGGAACTTCTCAGTTAACTTGACCCAGACTGTAAGGTTCTGGGTTTGAGAGACACAGCAGACAGAAGGAACCAGAGACTCCACTGGTAGCTAACAGGACCCTTCGGGGAGGCTAGGACCCCGGGGGGGGCTAGCATTTCTCCACTCGTGGGTGTGGAGGAGCTAGTCCATCTGGTCTTCTCTTAATAAAACTGGGTCCTGTTAGCTTCCAGCAGAGTCTCTGGTCCCTTCGTGTCTGCTGTGTCTCTGGAACCCTGAACCTTACACAGATAATCTTTCACAAACATGCCCAGAGATTTGTTTTGGTGATTCTAAATCCCATCAAGTTGATATTCAAAATGAACCATCACAACTGGTAAGATTCTTAGTAGTGGGGGCTTGCTGTTAGTACCCCTAATCAATGCAGTTCATTATGTGGTAAGAACACATTCAAGACAAATGTGTTCCTTGTTCCTATGAGAGAAGATAACCCATTAACCTATTTATCAATCCACAAATTGATTAGTCCATCCATGAGAGTAAAGCTCTTATGACCTAAGCACCTCTTAGAGGTCTCATTGGACATGTCTCTTAGTCCTTTATAAGGGGGATTAAGTCTCAGCATGAGCTTTTGTGGAAACATTCAATCTATAAAACTCTAACAGAAGGCAGTCTTGAAGAACACCCCACTCAATTGTCTTTGCTATAATGAATATCCCAGAGAATGTTCCGTCCTCCAGTTGAATACTATTCAACTTAATTATGGCATTTTCTGTGCATTTTTACCTCGGGTCTGTCTCACCACACACCTTTTGCATTGCTATTATTTCCAGTTTTGCTGTTGTTACCTTAGTTGTAAAACTATGCAATTTCCCAAGGAACCAGGGCTTAGAAAACAGCATAAAATGAGTGCGAAGATCTAGATACTCATAGTCGCGTAGTCACTGGTCAAAAATCTGGGGAGGGCAGCAGCTGTAAGCAGCTATTATCTTTATGCAGTACGTTTCCATTTTACTTTCATTTTTATGCATTTTGAATTTCTAATGCATCAAAATCAAATAGTTTACTTTCCGAATTCAGAAGAAATTATTTCTTGGTTTGCAACCAAATAAAAGACTATTTGTGGCACTCAGGGGACACATTTTACTTACTGCTGTGCCACTTGTAGAAATTGAAATTGTTTATTTTTACAAATATTTGGGAATATCTATGAATAGTGTGAAGGCGCTGAGATATGAAAATGGAGAATCTGTAGATAGACTTTTTGTCCTCTCTACCACTGTCTCTTGAGTGTAGTTCCTGGACCAGCAGCATCACTCAGAAACAGAAACACAAATACATTACCTTTGAATGCACAGGTGCAAATACAGGTGCATGCACGTTCAGACAACGCTTTACCAAGTCAGAGACTCTACGGACAGGTAGTTTCAACAAAACTAGACAGCAATGTGAGAACCACTTGTTGAAGGTTTACAGTTCTGGGCAGGCTCTCAGTGTCAAAGGTGAGGGGACAATCCTGACTTTTCCCTTCCATCTGCTTCTCCCTCTCAGCTTATTCTCTAGGTCAGATGATGACTATATAATCATTTTGCCTGAATATATTCTTGCAGGTGTCTGTGAGGAAAAACATGTTCCCTCATCTTAATCAGCCTTCAGCTATTGCTGCTTTCATTAGATAAATTGCACCAATCAGCAAGCAGGCCCTACAGCTAGAGTGTATCAGGTGCCAGAGCAAGAATGAGGAACCTAGCCTTCCAGGTACCTTGTTTAACAAACAGTGGTTCCCTGGCCTGGCGTCACTGTGCTCTGTGTCCTGTGTTGCCTGCAGTAGGTAGGATGACTCAGCCTCGATGCAAACCAGAGATCTCATCTTCCGAACACTGGACAGCTAAGCATGCGATCTCCCTGGAAGGATGGAACAGGGCATACCTGATGTTGTAGCTCTGCATTTCTGCTCCTCTATTCACATCCTTCTGCAACACACCCCAATGGGAGTGGAATGTTTTTATGAACTAAATACACATAGCAAGGAATCAATCACCATCTTGTTACTGCAACAGACGTAGTGGACGTGAGAAGATATCTGTCCTGTATCAGACACCATTTGAAATGAGCCTACCGTGGAAGACAGATTGCAAATTACATAAAACGGCCTTGAATGATGCTCTTTTTCAGAGCTGTTTGAAGAATCCCAATCTGCCCTTTCTCAAATCACCACAATCAGTAACCATTTTGCCTCTGGTCTTTGCGGTCCCTGCCAATCCATGATTGAAGCAGTGGGAGGTATGGGGAAAAAAATAAAAATGACAGGCTTCCAGCCATCCCCAACCTGCCAGCTCACTCACAGCATGACCTTGAACACACTCCTAAAAAGGTCAGGCCTCAGGCTTCCTGTATTTTAAGCACAGGAACTCATTAAGGAACTTTGAGGGCCTTTCCATTGACAATCATGCATGCAATATACACTTCTAATTTGCTGGCCTCGGGCAAACAAAAATGTCTCCTGCAAGTCCTTCTGAGACAAGTCAACCTGTGTGAGCCCACTAACCTTAGTCATCTACACTCATCAGCATCTACACCCAGAAGTTCAGTCTGGTTTGAAGCTCCTGGGCGTTAGACATCTTAACTAATTTGTCTGAGCCCACAACCAGTGAACAGCCTTGGCAGACTCATTTGGCATTCTGGTGACATTTGGTTTGGCTCTGACTCCAGCAGGACTTGTCCCGGACTGTCTGTATGCCTGTCTTGGATACTCTGAAATTATAGATTAGAATACCGAATGTTGAAGCACCACCTCTCTGTTTTGTGAGTCTAGGAGCTTCTTCTGCCATTTACAACCCCAAGAAGAGTGTGTTCCCACTTGAGCAGCAGGAGTCCATCTTAAATTACCTAAAGAGCCCAAGTACTAGGCTTGGGCTCCATTTGTTTACAAAATAGGCACTTTCAAAGGCCCTTTACTAGGGACTGGCAATTCCCAGGTCCCCTGCTTTAGGCTGATGCATAATGCATAAGGTGCTGGGAAATGTGTATTCATGAGGGCGGCTTGGCTTTTGTCAAAAAGAACTGTGAAATATTATGATGGAACAATTTTCATTTCTGCCACATTGTTTTTATAGTGCATTCATGACTGGGGATTGAGGGCTTTTTGAGTTTTGTCTGGTGCAGATGTTGCAGTGGGGAGAGCTGCTTCAGACGTCTGTATTTTCCAACTTTGTTGCTGACAATTACATCAAGCTGGGAAAGGGGGGCTCTCCCAGGGAGACAAAGGATGTATGTCCTCAAGTGATCTGGTCCTGATTGATTTGAGGGAGTACCAGAGAGGAGGAAAGCATGGACAGAGGAAGGGAAGGCAGGAGAGAGAGAGGAGGAAAGGAAGAAAGGGAAGGAAGAAGAAACCAATGTTGCTGTTGTGTTCTGAGTGTCAAGCCAGGCGCTGTATTTTGCATCTGCAACCTTGTTTTTCACACGTTCCTAACATTCCTGAAAGAGCCTTTATCTCCATTTTACCTATGAGGAAGTAGAGGCCTGGCCAGATTAAGCCACTTGCCAGAAATTCCACAACCAACGTGGAAGGTACACTTGAACCCACTTCTAGGTGAGCTTCTATGCATTGTTCCGCGGAATGAGAACTGAACTCAAATAGTGACACTCACTATCTGCAGCCACGTGAGAAACAGCCTTACATACAAGGATGAGAGATACCAAAGTTGCCAGTGGGTTTCAGAAAGTAAGGTATATGTTTTCACAAAGGCTGGGCATTCATGTCCTGGATCAGAAGCCATTTGCAGACATTACCACCACACACACACATACACACACACATTTCACACATACAGATACACACACATACATACATACATGCACATACACACACACATTTCATACATATACATACACACATACACACACACACATTTCACACATACACATACACACACACACACACACACACACACCCTCCACTTTCCAGGTAACATATCACAACTCAACTACTTGTCTGAGGTTTCATAGTTCCTAAATTTATTTGCATTTTATGTGTATAAGCGTTTTGTCTGAGTGACTGCTCTCAGGGGTCAGAGGAGAGTGTCAGATCTCCTGGAACTGGAGTTAGGAATGATTTTTAGCTGCCATGTGGGTGCTGGGAACAGAACCTACATCCTCTGCAAGAGCACTCACTACCCTTTCTCACTGAGCCATCTCTCCAGCCTCAGTCCTGCTTTGTTAACATACTTTAAAATGTATTTTTAAAATCCACTTTTGTGGATTTCATACAGTACATCTTAATCATATCTGGATCTCCTTCCCTTTTTGCACCCTTCGCACAGGATCCACGCATTCTGTCATATATGTTAAGGCTTTTCAAGTCAAGTTTGTGTACCAGATGTCCTTCATTGTGAGTTCATCCACAGCAGCCTGCTCAGTCTATATAGTGTCACTCCCATAAACAAGATTAACTCTCCCTCACCCGGCAGCGATCATCTGCCAATAGTTCTTCACCAAAATTGTGGTCTCCTGCTCATTTCTACAGTTCTGGGCTAGGTTTTTGTCTGATTGATGCATGGGTCTTGTACATGCTGTCATCATTGCTGTAAGCTCATATGAGCAAGGTCCCAGGTACCTGGATGACTGTTTCCTTACGGTCATGCACCTCTTCCCCTGGCTCTTACCGTCCTTCCACACACTCTTCCACAATGGTCCCTGGGTCCTGGGTGGGCGAAGACCTAGCTCTTTTTTACCCGAGGTTCTTCATGTTGGCTGTGCCTTGCACCTGGAATAGCCTTCACCTTAGGTGCTGAGTAACCTTCTTTGTCAACTTGACACACTTAGAAAGTAGGAACCCTTAATTAGGGAATTACTTCTATTGGTTTGACCTGTGGGCATATCTGTGAGGTATTTTCTTGATTATTAGATGGCGAGAGGAGCAAGTCAGTGAGCAGCATCCCTCCATGGTCTGTGTTTTAGTTCTTGCCTCCAGGTTCCTGCCTCGCTTAAATTCCTGAACTGACTTTTCTCAGTGATAGTCTATCACTTAAAAGAGTAGGATGAAATAAACCCTTTCCTTCCCAAGTTGGTTTTGGTCAGTGTTCTGTCACCGCAATAGAAAATCAACCTAGGACACCCACTTCATAGTCACACAGTCGGCCTCGGCCCACCCTTCAGGTTTTGGCTTATCTAGCAGATTCTCCCAAACCTGTGTCTCTCAAGTATTTAGTTGGCCTTCATGTGGCAGTTCTGATCTCGCTGCTGTGCTTGTCTGTCTCATGTTGAAACAAAATCCAGAGGCACAGGAGTCAGAGTGTCAGCCCTTCGCCCCTCTGGCCCCAGCACTGAGTATCACACCTAGGACACAGACAGGGCTGAGTAAATGTCAGAGAATGGACGAATCTGCTCACAGCGCGATATGCAAAAACATTAATAAAGCATGCCTAAAAGGATTAAAAGCCAACAATTTGCTCACATTCTGCACAGGGCACTTCTGGATAAGCTATGCAGGCCAGGGGCAAGAGACAAAGCATGAGGAAACAGATCAAAGCTCCCAGCAGCCAAGTCCAAGAGGTTGCCTTGGCTTGCCCACCCCTGGGCAACAGGACAGACTCTTGCATAGGCTTGGAACAAATGTGATTTCCAAACTTCACACCCGCAGCCACCAGTATTGTAACCATTAGCCCCAGTTTGCTGTCAGCAGAGAGGACAGGGATGCCTTACTGATGACACTGCCGGGGATATTGAGTTAGAGGAATATTTTAAACAGAGATGATTTGTTCCCCAGGGGACACGTTTGTCTAAAGACATTTCTCTTTGTCACATTTGGATTAGAGGATTACTAAGCATTCTGAAATACATGAAATAGACCTCACAATAAATGACTCAGCTCAAAATGTCAAGATGGCTGAGATTCTAAAGCACTGGGTTAGAAAACTGGGCTTGTGTGGGAGCACCGTGTCCCTGACCCCTCCCTGGGAGCACATCTACTTACAGACAACTGCAGGGGGCCCATCAACCTTCGCTGATTTCTTCACCTCTCTTGTGCCACTCATGTGTCTGACAGGGACACGGGTCTTCTTTGTGATCTGTGTGTGTGTGTGTGTGTGTGTGTGCGTTTGCATTCGTGTATGTAAGTGTGGGTATGTGTGTGCCACAGCGAGTGTGTGATTGGGGTACTTGCCTTCCATCTTCTTTGAGACGGGGGGGGGGGGTCTCTCGTTCTCCACTGCACATGCCACGTGAGCTGCCCTGGGAGCTTCTGGGTTTCCTGTCTCTGCCTCCCCTCTCCCTGTAGGAGCTCTGGGATTAAGATGTGTCCTGGGCTTCAGGAACCCAACCTTAGATCCTCACAGTACTTGCAAGGCATGAACTTCACTCTCTGAGCCATTTCCCAGCCCCAGGACACCTCTTTTCATTGTTCAATCTCACCACCTGGAAGCCCCCTTTGCGCTCTCTCTCTCTCTCTCTCTCTCTCTCTCTCTCTTGTCTCTCTCCCCACCCCTAGCTCTGGCTTTCCTTCCTTCTTATTTTCTTATTTTCTTCTTCCTTTCTTTCTTTTGTGTTTAAAAATTTTGTTGTTTTTGTTTTATGTGTATGAGTGTACTGTCTGAATGTGGGTAGGTGCACCTGTGTCATGCATTGCCCACAGAGGTCAGAAGAGGATGTTGGATCCCCTGAAACAAGTTACAGATGCTTGTTAGCTGCTATGTGGGTGTTGGGAATCAAACCCAGGCTCTCTGCAAGAGCAGAGAGTACTCTTAACTGCTGAGGCATCTCTGCATCCCTTCCTTCCTTCCTTCCTTCCTTCCTTCCTTCCTTCCTTCCTTCCTTCTTTCTTCCTTCCTTCCTTCCTTCCTTCCTTCCTTCCTTCCTTCCTTCCTTCCTTCCTTCCTTCCTTCCTTCCTTCCTTTCATAGGATCTCACTATGTAGCCCAAACTGACCTCCGACTCAGGATCCTCAGCCTCCCAAGTGCTAGGATTCCAGCATGCATCACCATGCCTAGCCTCCCTGTTTGGCCACACGCCATCTTCCTCCTCTTTGTGCATCTTCTTGCACAGCACCGACACCAACCTCCCCATAGCTGAGGGCTTCTCCTCCAGCGCTGCCCCTTTCTCTGGCCACCCTGACACCTTAGGGCACTCAGGATCCATGGTGGTTGACTAAAAAGCAACGGACCTTCACAGACAGGAACATTGAGTGTGGTAACTGAGCAGTTTCGTTCCATCTGCAGTGTGGGGTATGCTGAATCTACACACCAGGCCCTACCTGAACACTACAGACACTGTATGGGGCGTTCTGCCATAGTAAACAATCAAATGTCAGCATTTTAACATAGAGCTTAAGTAAAGGCCTGGTAAGATGAATATGAAGTTAAGTTCTCTTCGAAACAGTAGGGTTTTGTTTGTTAGTTCCTCAGGAGCTAAGCATACCACCAGGTATGCTAGGAAGCTTCTGACTTTAATGTGCCTATCTGGAAGAAGACTTTATCTTTCTGGTTTATTGCTCTACATGTACAAGAACTTTGTCCTTTAGTAACAGAGGTTTTGTGTGAATCTCTCATTCTTCTGCAACTGTCCCTCTGAGGTCAGCCCCCACTATCATGCACTGTATTGGCACCAAGTCACTATTGTTCTAAGTCCCATGGTGTCGCCTTATATTTATTTGTGTGGACCTGTGGTGTCTTTCTCACATATTAGACTATAAATTTTGCAAAGGTAGGGGCTGCGTCATTTATACGTCCTATGACCTTCCAGAACATGTCTTCACAGATGTATCAGATGACTTCAAGCTCCATATCTGCCACTTGGGGTATGTGCTGGGTGACTTGGGGAGACTGACATTTCCTGACTTGCACTATCGAAGGTCATTGAAAAGAATATGTGGATATGTGGATCTCCAATTATAACCACTGATGGTTAATGACTATTTTAAAAAAGTGTTCAGCATCCTTAGTCATCAGGGAAATTAAAATTCAAACTACTTTGAGATACTGCCTCACCTTAGTCAGAATGGCTGTTATCAAGGAATCTGGCAATAGATGTTGAAGAGGATGTGAGGAAAGAGGGACCCTCCCCCCTATTCACTGTTGGCAAGGGTATACATTGATACAGACATATGCAAATCCATTTGGAGGTTCCTCAAAAATTTCAAAACAGGACTTATGTATGGTCCAGCTATATCTACTCCTTAATGAGGAGATGTAACCAATCTAGATCTCCATCACCAGATAACTGGATAATGAAAATGTGACACATATACCAAAGGGAATATTACTCAGCTCTCAAGAAAAATAAAATCATGAAATCTGTTTGAAAATACATGGACTCAGAAAATATTAAATAGGATGACCTAAAATCAGAAAGAAAAAAAAAAAATGTTCTCCCTCCCATGTGAATCGAGTCTATAATGTATGTGTAAACTGTCAGATACTGCATGTCCTTCTAATCTTGCATGCCCTCCACCTCATCTCCAAGAAGTCTTGTTCTCAACCAGGTAGAAAACACTGGAGAAGTATTGTCAGCTCACTCTAAAGATCCCAATAATATGTGCCCAAAGAGAGGTAGCCTGCTCCCACCTTCAGAAGTGTTCAGCTTAGTAGAGAATGCCTGGTCAAGATTCACCCTCAGACACAAAAGTGAGGACTTTGAGGGAGCAGCCAACAGAAGCAGCTGAACATGTTCGTTACAGTGATTCAGAGTTTTGGCACTTTCCAAAGGCTAGTCACAACTCACTCTGATCAGACTTAATTTGTAAAATGTATCCCAGAAGGAAGTAAGCACACATAGAAGGCGTCTCCCCACTCAGGCCTGAGTGACCTTAGAGATGTGTGCAGAGACGCGGCTTTGTCCGACTGCTCTCTCTTACTACATCATCTCCACCTGTCACAGGAGTTCAGTCACCTTTGCTCTGCTTATCTGTCCTGGTAAATAGAAGACTGAAGAACTCAAATAGTGGGGAGACAAACTCAGATACTGCGAAGACTAGTGTTATCCTTAACCAGTAAAAGCTGTATTGTTACTAGACCTTCCAGGAGCCTCTCCAGTCCTTCTAACCTGGTCAGGCTTGATTACTGACCACTTACCTTGTAGACACCAGTATTTCTTTCTGAACTTTAGCAGGTTAATGAAGATATCCAGTCTTAATTCAGTTCCTTAAAAAGACAGATCCTTCCTTATCAGTAAATGACTTGAAAATATGGCTCAAGGATCCTGAAACGGTTAGTGGTTTTATTAAGAATTACTCTTAGAAAGAGGAAAAGGCTGGGTTTGCTATCCAATTTCCAAGAACTGCATTTATATAAGCAGAGCTTGAAATGGAAACTGTTGGGGGCATTTTGGAAGAAATATAAGCACAGGAAATTCCATGCCACGTTGAGCTGCTGGCACAATGCATGAGAGTTATTAAAGCTTAATTATTGGGAATCTAGAGATCTACAGACTTTTAATTAAGAGTCCAGTGGTTTCCAGTAAGTACATGCACTACGGTTACTGTACTCATCCAAAACCAGGAATTGCTGGGCTACCATTGATATTAGGGCCAACTCTATTTTCACACAATGTTTTTCAGAATAAAAAAGTTCAGGGCTGGAGAGATGACTCATCAGTTAGGAGCACTGGCTATTCTTGCACAAGACATGGATTCAAATCCCAGCCCCCATATGGTGACTAACAACTGTCCATAACTCCAGTTCCAGGGGATCCTATATCCTCTTTTGTCCTCCAAGAGCATTGCATGATACAGGTACACTAATATACACATACACATGATATAAAACTAATTAATAAAATATGTATTTTTTAAAGTTCACAAGCTGGGCGTGGTGGCACGCACCTTTAATCCCAGCATTTAGGAGCCAAAGGCAGGTAGATCTCTGTGACATCAAGACTAGCCTAATCTACATAGAGAGTCCCAGGCCAGGTGAGGTTATACTGGCTCAAACTAAATGCAAAAGCAAAACAAAACAAAACAAAACACAAAAAAGTTCACAAAATAGTACCTTTAAATTTGGGGGCCGTGCTCCAAGTTAGATGTTCTCTCTTCTTTGTGTGTTTTGGATAAGACTTTTGCAACCTCAGTTACATGCCCATTTGGTGGGGGAACAGTGGGCAGTGCTAGAACGAAAAGGGAAGCAAAAAAAAAAAAAAGAATTGCTTAAAGGCCCTAGATGATTAAACAATTACTCTCCTTGAAGTTCATATTTTAGAGCAAATAGCATTTAGCCTAGACTGCATTTTTCATCCAGGAAGCTCGTCTGCCTCTGTGTGTCTGTCCCCTTTCTCAGTGATGAAATTTCATTTCTCTTAGTACTCTTTTGTGAGAAGCTTCTGGTGTCTGGCCAAATGAAAAGGGCTTGTGCTTCCCACTGTTCATTGTGCATCAGAATCTAGTTTCCAAACACGCTCACCTTCTCCGGGATGGCCTGCTGAACTCTGTGCTTTCTCTCCCCACATTGATTCTAAGGTCAGAACAACTTCTTTTTGTAGTATCTACTGAGAAGGAAGATGGGAGGGAAATCCACCTTAAATGAATCTGCACCTTTTTGGAGATCGTCGTTCAGGTCCACATGCAGATAACCTCTGAGCTGCAGTGTTACAGTGAAGAAATTGCACTTGTACAGCACTATGTACTTAAGTCTCACTCAGCAGAAAGCTTACAAATTAAACTCCAATGTCTAGCTGGGAGCCTGAGAGTTTGGAGACCAAAGAGGCTCTCATGATACTGAGATGACCCAGAACTATAACAGATATCCTCATTTACATGCATACCATCACACTGACATGTAAGGTCCTGAAAATGAGTATTTGTTGAGATTAAAGACGAAAAATATGGTTTGGAGGGGCTGCCCTTGAAAATGTAAGGTGATAAAAGTAAGAAAGTGGACCAAGTTCAATGTTTCATTGCAAGTAGGAACAGAATATTAGAATGTGAAGAGGCCTGTTCCTGAGCTCTCTCCAAGCAAAAGTGTTGCTCATGATAGGTGAAAGACCAAACCCACTCAGCCTCTACTCTTAGCCAAGTTCTCCATCTCCAGCCAGGTCCTCAGAGGACACATAGACCTAGTAAGTTTGGCAAAGCTGAGTCTTTGGAGGAAGAACTGGAATAGCACTATGTCTGCTTTCCACACTGACATAAAAGTGCCAGATAGAAAGGACGGAGACCCCCAGCAGCAGCACAGCCCAGGACTATCTCAGCCCCACTCCAGAATTAATGAATTAGAATCTACATTTTCACTAGACCCCCCCTTTGGAAAAGCTGCTCCACAGAGTGTCACATAATCTGTCACCATGCCGGGGACACTATTGCTCATTTCTGGTCACATTTCGGGCTCTAGAACATGAGATCTAAGAGGCAATGCTCTTATTTTTATCATCACTATAATATGCCTGCAATAAACGCTTGAATGAATGCATGAGCCCAAGACTCTTGTTCTCTGTGGTCTGTCTATACGCACTGGGCTGTCCATTTCCTGCATAGGAACCGTGATCCTCTTCTAACCTTTGGCTTGCTCATTAATGGTGTTATTAACATTTCTCTTGGGAGAGGCAGATTAAGCTTAATCTGCCTCCCTCCCCAGGTCCTGCAACAAACACACAAATTTCTCAATTCACAGTTAGGCAAATTCCAGTTGGTTTACTTGGGCTTACTAACAGAGCAGTGGGTAGGGGGTTACTTACAAAACATGGGCACCCACCCTCCCCTCCATAAGTTACATTAGCAAATTCACGAGGCTTGGATCCAAATGGCCAATGGGGGATGAAAAGGGGCCGGCTTCCTGGTGCCCCCAGTTTAAATACTTTTAGCCCCTCCTCTTCTCACATCCCAGGCCAATGGACATGTGGGGAAGAGCACAGGACTTTCCCAGCTCCTTGTCTTTCCCTGCAAGATGGACCTGGGTAATACCAATCGGTCTGGGAGGGGTGTTTGTCCGTAGGCATCAGGCTTTCCCCTCGAAGAATCAATTTACTGTACAAATGGGCAACTTCTGTGCGCAGCCTGGCTTTTTATTGTTGTTGTTGTTGTTTTTTGTTTGTTGAAGACGAGTAGCATTTAGAAGTTCTCACGTAAGCTCTAGGAAAGCTTCCTGCCTTGTGCATTTCTAAATGCCATGGTTAGCAGGAATCACTTCCTATCTCCTATCAGAACCCAGAGTCCAGAGCCAGCACACATCTTGTTTAACACTATTGAATTTCCCCTGAAAGAACTATAACCCAGGCTACACAAAACACTCTCTGACTCTCCCCAGTGTAGCAGGGACCAGCCTGTGTAGCACTATTAAATGTCCTCCCGCCCACAAACATGAACCACCATTCAACTATAATCACTTTGTCTCAAACATCAGAGATAATCGGAACATGGCATAAACTCTCTTGTTTTCCCAATCACCCTTTCCAAAGTTGAGTCGATTTTGTCTGTTTCTAACCTGACTAGCCTTGATTGTAGTCCATCATAAGATAAAATAAACGAAATACCTGACCAGTTTCAAGACCTTAGAACCAGGACTGAGAATGTAAAGAGTAGCCAGTATTTAGGGAAACTTCAAGGATTATTTCACACAGTGTAGGTTCAGAGCCTCAGAATGAGAACACTCACTCTGTACTCAGATCTTTGCCTCTTCACTTGCAAGATAAGAGGGCTTCTTCACCCTCTTCCCTGTCCTCTTCCTACATTGTCCAGCTCTACATTCCCAGCACCCTCACACAAGAGGGTCTCATTCACTGGCTGTCATCCCACAATACAGTTCCTTTTTATTATCCTCCTCAGGTTGTCCCAATCCATCAGAATGCCTCTTTTCCCACCTGTCCCCTATCAACAGCAATGGTAACCCAACAGAAGAAGTGTGGATCTGGAAATGTGATGCCAGTAATCTGATATCCTAGCCCTGTCCCCTGGTTATAAAATAATTGGGGATGGTTTATTTAACATCTTTATATGTGTTTCATCCTCTCTAGAATGTTCCACTCTGGGTTATGGAGAGATGGCTCAGCTGTTAAGAGCATCACTACTCTTCCAGAGGACTTGAGTTTGGATCTCAGCACCCACATCAGGAGGCTAACAACTGCTTGAAACTCTAGCTGCAAGGGCTCCCACTTCCTCTTCTGGCCTCCACTGTTACCCATATGCATGTGCATACACACTCACACACAGAGATTAATGCATAAATAAAAATAAAAAACAAAAAAGAATATTCTGCACTAGGTTGATCTTAAATGTTTGAAAAGTTCATCCTTAAATGGCACACTGGTATGTGTCTGACAGGTGTTCCCACTTTTTCAACTAGGTCCTTCCTACTTGTTTCTTTGGCGGTCTTTAGAAATCAGATGTGTTTAGAGGGGGAATGACAGGATTATGGGCAGCCATTTTGCCATATATGTGAAGCTAGACTCAGTTTCTTCTCAGGGCTTTATCTCTCTCCATCATAGAAAACACCCGCAAGCCAACTTGAAAACTAACCAGTGGAATCTGAGAACTCAAGAGCAAATATATATTCATGAGAAAAAGTCTCATTCTTATGTCATCAGGCAAATCCTGCTACTTCTGACAGGCTGTCACCTCAAGTAACTCATTTAACTTTCTGAGCTTCTGTTACCTCATCTTTCAAGGGAGTCCACTCAGAGTTTGCTAGGGGATGACATCAGTGTGCTAAAGTGGGTGAGCAATTTTTGCATAAATTTATTCTCCACGCCTTAGTGGGTGGGATCTGGTCAATCCAGCTGGATAAAACAGAAACTGATCTTCCATTTAGAATGATTTATTTATCTACAAAGTCACAAAGTCTCTGGGGACGCGCCCCGATTGCCCGCGAAAGTTTGTTACTGCCAGCGGCCGGCCCAATAAAGTTTGCAACCACGGGCACAGGTCTCTCAGTTCATTTCACTCACGAGATCCATGGGATGGTGGGGGTGTGGCACGCTGCCTTCTGGGTTCATGGGCCCGGGACCAGGCATTTCTCTTCCCATGTGGATCTTAGCAACCTCTGCTTCTTTCCCCAGCTTGCGGCCATGTTCCTTCTTCTTACTCTCCTGCCTCCCTCCTCCCTTATTGGTCAGAGGAATGAGCCAATAAGAAACAAAAACTGCAGAGAGAGACAGTTCCCTATCACTCTACAGCAATTGAGGAGGGTCTATTGTCTCTCTTGCCCTTTTCAAAGAGGGCCTGGGAACATGAAGAAGTCTAACATTGTTACCTGCTCCTCACACAAGGACTGCTACTCCTGAGCCACCCTCACAGTGATCGCTTGAGTTATTCGTTAGCATAAATATTCTACAATGCCATTTTAACACTCCCAAAAGAGCCCCTGTTATCTATCCTGCAAATTGGACCCTCTATGGCGTAAGTCATCAAGAAGCACTTCCCATGTAGCTTAAGTGAAGAGTGCCATTCCAACCAATAAGGCAGATATTAAACAAAACAAAACATAGACCAAGCACAGCAACACCCCACGCTGTGACTTTAACAGTTGATCAATTTGCAGATCAAGAGCTTTAATTCTCCTTAGCTTTGGGTTGACAGCGGGAGGTAAGTTCCCACTCTTTCAAAAATTGCTTTGGGAGGAAACAGAGGCTGGAATTCAATGGAATTTGGCCAATGAAGACCCTTAAACATGGACAACCTCCCAAGAGAAATGCGACAGCACAGCATCAATAAATGAATGACTCCTACAAGTCAGAGTGCCATGGCATGACCATCATCCCACCACATTGCTAGGTTATGATTCTGTGTCTCTGGGTAAATCATGAGTTTCTTGAAAGAACAAGCTTCGTTAACTCCAGGATCCAGGCCCAGCCTGAAGATTAAGTAAAACTGAATGATTTTTTTTTTCCTTGCTCAAACAACTGGTATTCAAATCAAACTCTGCCTTTCTTTCATCCTAGGGCCCACAATGAAGTTTTTTTTTCTGACCTCTATATGAAAATTACAAATCTCTGTTTCTCCAGGGTCCAGCTAAATACTAGTTTCTCTTCAAGTAATCTCTTGATATTTTGCAGGGATGCATGGTAATAATGATAATTATAAGCTGAATCTTCCACATTTCCTCCAGTACTATCTAGAACTGTCTTCTGAATCACACTGAAAGCCCATAGAGTTAGGTGGTTCTGTGCCCTTTGTTAACAATGCAAACAACGTTATCTTCCAAGGTTTGGAGAGGATGAGGGGACATAGATATACCATGCAATAGGAGTCAAAATAGCCAAATTGATTTCATGCCTCTTATCACAGAACCTGTGCATGCACTTTGGAATTTGAATCTGCAGGACTCTGCACTGAATAAACCCCCTTCCACTATAAGTAGCCTGTTTCAGGTATTTTGGTAGGGTAATAAAAAGCTGAAAAAATATGACCAGAGGAAGATAGGAGTCCAGTCAGCAGAAGAAGATATAAATCAAAAAAAAAACAAGTAACAGTGGCTAGACCCGCCTTCCCTCACACCACTTTCATTTTTTATGTACCCCCCTGCTGCATCAGCTGAGCTTAATGTCCTGAATAAAACTTTAAAGGCAACACCATCGACCACAGAGTAATATTCAGCAACAATCTGTGAGCATCTGCACTGTCAGGAGAAGCAGAGAAGGCAGGGGTTTGTGGAGGCTTTGTCCTCCGCTTCTAGTCATTGGGGGTGTGAGGATGGGAGTCTCAGAGGGTGGGGACTCTAGGAGGTGACTGGATCATAGGAGCAGGGACACTAATACTGTCCGTGGGTCCATCCATTCATGGGTTCATCGCTTAAGAGACTATTGGGAAGTGGTGGAAATTGTAGGATGCAGAGCCTAATGGAAGGAATTAGGTCATCCTTGAAGGTGGATTTTGTCTTTGACTCCTTCCTCCAGGACTTGCCCTGTTTCCGGGAAGCACAAGGTGGTCTATTCTGCTCCTCCCACACGCCCCACCATGGTGCTGTCTCATGACATGTTCATAAACAACACTGCCAGCACAGAATGCTTTAGCTAAAATGATTCTTACCCCATTCGAGTGGATATTGCCACAGGTATTTTGTCACAGCCACAGAAAGCTGAATAACGTAGATGGGTGGTGTAGAGGCAAAGGGCAAAGCAGTCAACTCACCGTCTGTTTCCAGAGTATGTCCACCTCAGCCTCTTCAAATGTCTTCTACTAATCTCTTCTCCTGGACAACTTACTCTTAGAAACAGGAAGAGAGACGATGGTGATTGAGGCTAAATTGTGTTCATGTGTTGAAGTCCGGAATCTCTAGTACTTTAGAGTATGGTACATTTGGAGTTTAAACAAATCCAAATTAATTGATTCAAAACAAGGTTTTCTTACCTAATCCTTTTAAGGAGTTAGGGTGTAGGTATGTTCCGATGGAACCCAACTGAGGACGCAAAGAGAAGGTGCTATATGCAAACCAAGACGAGATGATTCAGAAGCCAGCCTTGCTGACAAGTTGACCTCAGGACCCACAGCCTTCAAGACTGTGGAAGTCACCCTGCCCAGAACTCAAGCAGACTCAGAGGGCAACAGCTCACAGTTACCTGTGAGATAGACACACCTGAAATATAACTTGCTCAGAATGACAAGCTCACCATGCTGAAGATGACCAAACAAACACAAATACCCCCCACACATAGAGATGATGTGATGATGTGATTTCTCATGCATACTTGTAGTTAACATAATAGGATACTAAGACCTTCCAAATATTCAGTTCTTGTTTTGAGAACAAATCATTTTTCAATAGATAGGAAACTTTCCTTTATAAAGAATTACAACTTGCTACTTTAAAGCACTCTCTCTCTCTCTCTCTCTCTCTCTCTCTGAAATTAATTCACAGAAAATACTTGTTCAATTTGGCTTAAGTAGCCAAATTGTTCACTTGAGCCAGTGGATATTATAGTTCTAAATCAAGAGGCTTGCCCTTCAGGACACTAGAGAGCCCCATAAAAGTGGCACAGACACACAGCCATGCTAGCTACCATTGGGCTCAGCTGTCTCTGAGAGCCTGGGACATGTGTGACATCTGTGGTACTGTTAGGACAATTCCCTGTGTCCCTTTGCAACCTGATGCCTTTGTCATACTGAAGGGCTCCAGCCAGAAGGGAAAGGTACTAATTGAAGGCATGTGGTCTGCAGTCCTTCAGAGAGTAAACTGTTCAGATGGCCTCCCACACCTCTGTGCTTCTGCCAGTCAATCAACACGCAAGGCTTGGCAGCGGACTACACGCAGGGCAGCAGGGTGGCTGGAGAAAAATACAGAAATCAGAAAAAAACAAATACCCTATCAGAAACATTACAAATCAACCAAAGGAAACAAGATCTGGGGTGAAGAGGACCAGGCTGTTGCACAATACAGCTTGGTCTGCACTAAGACAGTCCTTCAGTCTGTAATGAATGCACGACTTCTCCTAATTTAGCCCACGATATTTCCTGAATTTTCTGCTTATGTGTTGCTATGGAGTTGATTCTGATGGATGATGCTAGACGTGAAACACACACACCTATGGACACACACAGGCATACACACCTACCTAAAGTTAATTTCCCTACAGTAACTTAGGTCTCGGTTATTTTCTCTAAACTTCCTTCCAATCTTTTCTTCAATTGCCACAGAGCATATAGTTGAGTACTTGACATTTCCTTTGAATTAAGGCTGTGAGTTAAGTGGACATTTTCCCTTAGATAAATGGCTACTCTGGGCCTCCCCACAGCTAATCAAGCCATAGCATGAGACTTCACCTGTTCCTTTCATATGCACACACTCTGCTTGGCATTTGCCAGCAGGTCCTCAATAAAGAAATAGCCGTGATTGCTCATTAAAAGCGAGAGAGAAAGCAATTAAAATACAAAAACACAAAGCTTAACACTCAGAAGTTGAAAGTTGAGCAAGCATTGTTGAATCAGGGAAACAATTCAGAGTGTGGGAAGAAGAGAGGGCGTTGAGTGCCCTAGTCAATGAAATCAGTAGTCCAAACAGATTGGATCTCCCTAGCTTTGGAGGAGAACAGTCAGCAGAACCACCGCAAGCCTGGTGCCCAGCATCTGGTTTTTCAATTTCATTTTATTTAAATTCAATGATATTCATTTAGTTCATCGAAATGAGCTAAACAGGAAGCAGTACTTCCTTTTCAAAAAGTATTTCTTTTTTCTTCCTTTTCCTGAACAATACCACGTTCTAGATTGGACAAGATTCTCAAGCATGTAATGTCTACCAGCAAACAGGACCCTGCTTGTGAACACCCTAAACGTGAGCTTATGCTCTGCTATATACTGCCTTAAAATTAACCTTGGAGTGAGGTGCCCACATCTCCATTTTACAGTGGTCTGCAAAAATTATTGATTATTCCATCACATCCTCTGGCTGCCTTTTCCTCTCCCAGAAATCTATTTTCTCTCTCTCTCTCTCTCTCCCTCCATCTTTCTCTCCCTCTTCTTCTCTCAGAGTTGATGAAGAAAGTGTGCTATATTATGCTTGGCTGTGCCTTGCGGCTCTTCCCCTCCAACTGCAAAACAAGTTTACCATCCTTCCTATTTCCTACCTCCATGCCCATTGGCACATAAGCCAGGCCAAAGTAAATCATGTGATACGAAGCTTGCCCACCCTCTTGAAAAACCTATGAGGCAAAAACTCCCTCTACTCTCAAGATGTGAAGAGAAGGCTTTCTCTCACCCTTTAAGGACACCTCCCCCTCCCCCCACCTCTCCTGATATTCTGGGAACTGAAGGGTGTGTCTTCCCTTTTAAGGCCCTCATCATGCTGTACACAGCAATGGTCTCTTCTCATGTAGCTCCTCTTTGGATCCGGAGGCCTGCTCATCCCTCACCACCTCATCACCTAATAAAGCTCTTCTGATGGATAATCTCATGTCAGCTCCTTTCTGTGAACCTGCCCTTTAAGTTACAACACTGGTAAAGATTCTTAGGCTAGCCAAACTTTGCAGAATGCTGAATCTCCTGATTATCCTTTAGGTTTGGGCAGGTTCCCCAGACAGGTCTATACCACTGTGTTAGCAGTATATGAACTAGAGCGAGGAAAATCAAGACGAACAAATAAAAGAGGCCAATTGACAAAAAGACTGGGAACCCTTCACTACTTGGGTGATGTGTAACAGAGCAAGAGTGAGAAAATCCCATGATACACAGTCATGAGGGAAGGTAAGTGCTGCTGTCAGTAATGTATCAACAGTCAGGAGTCTCCTGGCTCAGCACTTGGGGACACACAGCGTTCTCTCAGCTCACTAGCCTGCTCCTGTTCTTGGCACTCTTTCCTTTTCTTAATTAAGCTGTCTCTATTTCTATATTTTAATCACCTGCCCTCCCTTGGGACACAAGAACGTGTTAACTTCAACAGGCACCCCTGGGACTTGGATAGGCCCTGGTGACACCATCCTCTGGGTAGTGACAATCACCTTGCTGATCTTCATCAGGAATCCTATCAGGCTAGTTTACTCAGAATCCCTATTATTTCTGATATTTCCACTTAGTAAATCTGCATCCACTGGCCACTCTATCTCTTGGCTATTAACTCCCAGTTGGACCCAGTACCTCTCCTACTGTAAAGCCCTGTGGAAGGAGTTTTGCAAAAATTATTGATTATTCCATAACAAAACATCAGTGGACAGGTTTTCTTCAGGATTCTCTAGACTGACCTGCTACTAGAATAAATAACTATTCCAAACAATCTTATCTTTTCTGCACCTTGCTCCAGAATGCTTAATGAGACAGATTCCCCTGGCCTTGTCCCATGCTCTGCTCTGTATACAGACCCTCTCTTGGTGTTACTCACCAGTAGGATCAGAGTTTGCCAGAAAGAAGACTCATAATTCATTAGAAATTAAAATGAATATCCGAGGTAGAATTTCCTGGGAAGAATTTTTGGTTGACCCTAAGTATTTCTGTAGAAATGAGTCTCCCTTCAAATTGTTCTGCTCCTGGGTAAGTAGTAAAGAGCCACTCTCACCACAGAACAATGTACCAAGCAATGAAAATTCATTCTAGGTGTTAATTAGCTCAATATTTATCTCATCTAATATGCAAATTAAGACACTGTGGTCTCATTAGCATCATCTGTATTTCCTTTAAGCAAAACTAAATCTCCTGCCAATGCAAGAAAAATTTTAAAAAGGGAAAAAAAACAAACATCAGTATTTGTCTTTGAAGCTAATGAGGGTGTGATTTGGTCCTTCCTTTTTGTTATGAGGTAGCAAGTTACGGAAAAACATGTTTTAAATATGCAAAGTGTGGCCTGACCTCATCTATCAGAAGCAAGATCACAGCCTTGATGATTTGTGGTTATTAGGCTCTGTATGTGGAACTTGTCCACAGGATCAGGGTCTAAGGAGCAGATGGGTGAGTCTGCAATGGGGAAATTAACAAAGGAAGAGGATGCAGCTGTTGGGAGCCCACTCAGCAAACAGATGTGGTATTACTTCAACAATGAGAGGAGTCGGAAATTAATTTTTTAATGGATCCTAAAGATAAGAAAATGGATCTCAGACTGAAAATGAGCAAAGACATTTAAACCCACAGTTTCTGTACCTTCTAGCACCCTATTTTTAGATTTTAGAATTCATACAAGAATAGTCATCAAATGCCTACATTGTGTCCCCAGAGGAAGACTACTACATGTGCTAGACAATAAGACAACTTCAGGAAGTTGTCTGAGTGTTTGGCAGGCTGCTAGGGATTCCATATTAATCAGGTTCTGGGTATTACCCCGAGGATTTTGTTACCAGAATTAAAACTTAGGCTGTTAGATAACAAATATGATGGCCTCACAGATCTGGCTGCACTCCCTGCATCCTCTCTACCCTTGCACCTGCTGTGAGGTGCTGACAGACAACACTTGCTCTGACCCTGAAATCTCTCCTTCTTTCTCCTGAGGCTCAGGAATAAGAGGCAACCTGACCACAAGCACCCAATATCAGCTACCATTAAGTAAGCCTAAGCCTGCTGCTTCATGGCCTGGGACTCCTCCCTCCCCAGAAGCCTCTAAGATGGGGAATCCTGCTTTTCCTGGTGGCAAACTGATTTCTCTCTTTTCCTCTCCTCTCTCTCTCTCTCTCTCTCTCTCTCTCTCTCTCTCTCTCTCCTCCAGCTTTTCCCATCATGCTATCTGTGGTGTTAGTACATCTCTTATGCTGGAAGAGATTCATTTCATCTCAACACCCTTTTCATTAACGATCTATGGTCTCTCCATCCCCCAAAACTAACACAGGCTGTGGACAGGTTCGGAGTAAAGATTCGGTTTTATCCAATGGACCCCCAATGTGAGAAGATGCAGGAGCTCAACCTCAAGGCTGCGTTTTTTTAAGGCCTCAGGAGTGCAAAGAGCCTTAGTAGACATAGAAAGGAGAACAAGACAAGAGGCTCCCTGCTAAGGGAAGTCTTGGTCATCCGGGATGTGTACCTTTTTTTCCTCTTTGGAGAAGAAGACCTTGCCATGGACCTTGATCTCTTGCAGGTAGTTCTTGTGTTTTCTTGAATTACTTCCCTACAAATTAACCCTCACAGTGATTTACAGAACTAAAGACGAAGGAAAAGAGATACAAAGGTCATCAAATATTCTAGGTTAGCTAAAGATGATTTAGCAGGTGACATCTTGTAGAGTGAATTAATTCTCTGAGGGAGGGACAGGACAGATGATCTGTGCACAAACACCCCCCTCCCAAGCTGGGTGGTATTTACCCAGTCCTATGCCCCTCCCCAGCAGTCCATTGGCCTTGGATGTACGAAGGGGAGGGGCTAAAGGCATTTAAGCCGTGTGGGGCACGAGCTTCCTCTCCTGGCTATTTTGGATCTGACCACCGGGAAGTCGTGAGATCCAAAACTCATTGTGAATTTATTTTGGAGGGGAGGGAGGGCGCCCATGTTCTGTAAGTAACACCCTACCTACTGCTCTGTTAGTAAGCCCAAGTAAATTAGCTAGAATTTGCCTAATTTGTCCTGTGAGTTGGGAAATCTGTGTCTTGTTTGTTGTAGGACCTGGGGAGGGAAGGACTACACTTAGCCCCTTCCAGGAGGAATTTTAGCTACACATCTTCTTGAGAATCTAGAGTGCCATCAAAAAGAGAACAGATGTAACTCTTGCAGAAGAATTGAGAAGGGTTAGAAAGACAAAGGGAGGGAGAAATAAAAAAGAAAACTGCAAAAGAACGCCCTGCTATAAAATTATTGCAGAACAAGAGCAATCACTCGCTAAGACATACCACTAGCATACAGATAACTGAGTTGCCATTTTGAAAAACTACAGACACACCAAAGACCCTGAGAATGTTACTCTTTCTAAGATACATCTCCTCTGTGCCAGGAAGAGAGAAGAACAGAATTATTATAGACTGGGAATCCATGTAGAAACTACCAACTTAGGTCCGCATAACAAACCTGACTTTTATGTTATGATGTCCTTCTAACCATCTTATCTTAATCAGCCCTTTCCCTTGATCCTTTGCTTCAGAGAAAGATAATATTGAAGCCTGAGGTTGTCGTTCCCCATGTATATAGAACGCATTCCTGTTATTAAACATCTATTAATATTTCTCTTATTAATCTGACTCTTATTCCAGTGAGTCCCCACTACAGAGACATAAAAGGTGACAGAGAAAACTGCTTTTTCTCCCTTTACAGTATGCGGTAGCTCTTATCTTCCCACTAACTCAGCAAGACATCCTTTTCTCCATTTTTACAGGTGATGGTATTGTAGTTAGGGTGGTAGGTCACTAGTCCAAGGTCATGTGGCTAAAACTTAGCTCAGATGGGACAAATAGATCAAAAGAGTATGGCAGGCCACAGAGAGGCCGTCTAATTAGTGAGGTGTCCTGCAGGAAAGGTTGAAAGGGTAGCTGGTTCTGTCTCATTCTTAATGCACCTTGTGGATTCTCAACTTCCTAAGGCCACAAGCCCCAGGTGGTCCTTTGCTGCCCTCCCTCTCCTGATTTGGACAAGTTATTTGAGACCTGTGTTGTGAAAACAGTCTGCTCTCCTGGGTAGCAGAGAGAGCTGTCTGCATTCCAACATTTCCTTGGGACTGAAAGCTGAAAGCCACTTCTACAGGCGGACAGAAGCTGATTTCCCTATGTTGCCAGTCGTGTCAAGTGTCACAGCCACAATGTTAGAAGAATTCTCTTGCTTTGGTGACCAGGGACCAGGAATGGAAGTAGGAAGACTGCCTTCAGTGGCTCTGAGAGGAAGCAGGAGAAAGAGGTCATGACCTTCGCAGGACCCTTGGCTCAAAAAATGAGAGAATCAATGAAGCACTTTTCTAGTCAGATTCTTTACCTGGGGGCTCCATCTTCCCCTGGAAGCCACGTATCCAAGTATTGGAGCAGAAAGGAAAGTAATGAATGTCTCTGGATCATGACAGGAGCCCACTGGCAATGAATCCAGAATCAAACGAAGGGCACAGGGGCCCTCAGAAATCTGTGTAGACAGAGGTTCTCAGACGGTGGGGCCCTTTGTGCCCCATATTAGAACTTCTAGGGCGAATTCTACCTGATCCAGCACTTTCTCTTCCACTGAGTTCCACAAGATGGACAAACGGATTTTGTCCCTTGAATGGGAAGCTGTGTGAACCAGAGAGCCAAGGTAGCAAAGTGGGAGGTACACGAAACCACATTAGCTTTCTCTTGATTTTACCACCGTGAAGTAAGTGCTGCTGTCCTCATCTTCAGGGCTGAGAAACAAAGAGTAAGCATGCCTAGGAAAGGAAGGGCAATTGAGCATTTGCTGAGGGCCTCGTATGTGGGCACAGACTATACAACAAGACTATGAGGGAACAACAAGAACAAATAGGGGACACGGGGAAGCTTGGGAATTCTGTACAGAAAGATACTTAGAGGAAGGGGTGTGATGTTCTTCATCCTTAGAAAAACTAAAAGGGGGAGAATGTGTGACGATGCCTGTGAAGGATACACCCCCATCCCTGTCCCAGGACCAGAGAAATAGAAGACTAGGAACAGAGTAGAGAACTAAACTTGATCTTGAACTTGTTCCCGTGCCAGGGTTGGAGATGACACCAAAGGACCAGCTCATGGCCTACTCACTGCAGTGGGAGCAGAGTGGGTTATGTTTTTGTTGTTTTGGTTGTGTTCGATAAGATGGCATCTCCCTTTGCAGCCCAGACTGGCCTGGAACTTGTGACCATCTTGCCTCATCTTCCCAAGTTCCAGGCTGACAGGTGTGCATTGCTCCTGGCTGAGAATAGGTTTTGAAGCTTAATGTTGCATGGAGTCTCTGTGACATTTGCTGTTTCTACATCTGCTGATTGATGATGTGTTTGGTTTCTTTTTTTTTTTTTCCATTCAATAAACTTGTTAACATAAACTTGCTCTCAGAATGATTGCCTTAGGTTTCTTTAAATTATGTAATAGATTTTATAAAATGAAATATACATGAGGAATAGGCAAGATATAAAACAAAATCATAAAACCCAGGTCCACGTGGAGACCACTTGCCTTGAGAAGCAGATTTTCATTAACGTGCTGGACTCTGAAGGTTGCGCTCTCAGAATATGACTTCTAGCAATATAGTCTATGCAACTAATTTTAATGAAATTCATTAAAAAATTATACTCCACTGGATGCTATAGATCTTAGTGAGTCATTGAACCCTGTCCCCATTTCACAGGCAGAGACATCAAGCCTACAGGGATAAAATAATTCAGTCTTTCAGCTTGTGTTTACTGGAGACAAAATGTGAATGCGGCCTTCCTAGCGCCCCCTGGAGGTGGTCCATTGCGTAATTCCTGGAGCCGCCTTTTGTAGGCAGTGTAGAGATCAGTGTCCGCTTCCCAGAGCTATGTCATGTGGGGCCATACTAAACACCCTGCTCTGCACCCAGTGTGGGGTCGATCTTCCAACCTCAGCTGGGATCTAGTGGCTCCTCTTTAGGAAATTTGACGCTGCTATTTATTTGTTTTACTTCTACGTGTTACTTTTTTTTGCAGCCTACTAAAAATTCCGCCCCATTCAGATGTCCTCCCGGTGTAGTATCATCCTGGAAAAATTACATTTCACACGACAGTGACAGCATCTCTCTCTCTCTCTCTTTACTGTCCCAGCACACCCAGAGAGAAATGTAAGCCCCGAGTAAGTCCAGCGGAAGAGGATGCTGATGAGCTCTAAAAGAGATTTCAGCTGTTAAGCAGGGTTGCTGCACAGCTGTATTCATGTGAATGGGAATTCAATGCAGCAAGAGCAGAGAAAGAGAGGAAAGGAATTGTCCCCACCTTGAGCACTGGCAACATGTCAAGCACCAAGAGGGAAGTTCCTCCTGCACCCTTCCACACATTCAGTCACCACAGCAGCAAACTTCTCATTTCCATTTTACAGGTGGGAAAACTGAGAATTTAAGTACCAAAGGACAACAGCTGCCCAGTTTTGTGACCTGCAGTTCAAACGATTTTTTTCTGATCCAAGCTCTCTGCTCTTTCAAAATCACAACTGACACCTGCTTGGAGAAAAAAAAACTCATGGCACAGCTAGGGAGTGTGAAATTTGCAGCCTCATGACTTCTGAGTTTGAAGACTTCCTATCAGCAGACAACCAGATCCCAGCGTCGGGGAGGGCCTTCAGAGATCCCCTTGCACTCCTAGGGTACAGAACAGGAGGCAAATCGATGACCGGAACTGCTAATGCTCCCTGTTTCCAGTGCAGACACTGCTGAGACACAGTCAGACTGGGGACATAAGCTCATGCTTGCACACCCACTGTCACACTAAGCTGACATGCCAATCATATTTATCTCTGAATAATTGTAGATTTACTGAAAAGTTACAAAGATAGTGAGAGGGGTTCTCCAAGGCCCTTCCTCCAGGTTCCTCTAAAGTCCCATCTTCCACGCTCGGAGATAATTTGTCCAAATGAAGACATTAACAGTACAATACCGTTAGCCATGCTACAAGCTGTATTTGAATAGCACCAGCTTTTCCGCTCACGTATTTTCCTATTTTAGGATATAATCTAGAATGCTAGTTGTTAATTTAATCATTTTAGGTTTTTCAATTTTTTTCTGACTTTAGCTTATAACTTTACTTTTTGTGTATGTTTATTGAATTTTTTAATTTCATATACAACATCTGAATCATCTTTATAGCACCGTCCTATAGCCCCTCTATAGGATTTCATGTATTCTGTCATTTATGTTGAGGCCTATCAAGTCAAGTAATTTTCCCCGGACATCCCTCAGGGTAAGTTCATCCATTGGGGTCTCCTCAACCCATCTAGAGTCACTAACTTAAAGGAAGATCATCTATTCCTCACCCAGCAGTAAATTCTTCAGTTAGCATTGGGGCCTGCTATCCATTTCCACAGTTCTATGCTAGGTTTTTGTTTCAAAACATAAGTCTGTCCACTCACTGGACAATGAAAATTTCCAGAAGATTAGAATCTTGGGTAACAGAAGGTTTGTATTTACCAAATATATGTAACCACATTTTAGGGGCTGTCTGTCGAGCTTGAACATTCCAAAATTTTAATCCACCAAGAGAGTTAAGATACACTGCTAAATTATTCATGAAATCTGCAGAACTCAGAATACAGGACTCCTTTTAACACCTCTGCTTACCCTTCAGTTCTCTGAATAGGTGTGTCTGAGAACAGCCTCATGAACTAACTTCAAGAGATCAAGGTCCATTGTGATGTTCTGGACAGTAAATACAAAGGTCCTGGGGGGCATGAGCAGCTGAAGTACTCAGTACTCAGCTTTCTGTTTTCTTGAAGTCCTTCCTTTCTCTCCCAATTCACTTGGTCATAAAAAATAAAAGCTTTAGGAGAAATACTTGGGAAGAGGAAGGGAATCAGCTGGCGTAGGAGGGAGGCAAGATAGTGGGCAAGGGCAATAGAGTCAAGATGATCAAAACACATTTTATGTGTGTATTTTTTTATTTTGTGTGTATCAGTGTATTGCCTGTAGGCAGGTAAGTACACCTGTATCATACAATGCCTGAGGAGGTCAGAAGAGAGTGTTGGAGCCCCTGAAACTGGAGTTACAGATGGTGTTAGCCACCGTGTAGGTTCTGGGAAGCACTCAGGTCCTCTGCAAGAGATGCCAGTGGTCCTAACTGCTGAGCCATGTCTCCAGCGCGCGCGCGCGTGTGTGTGTGTGTGTGTGTGAAAATGCTATAATGAAAACCATTATGTAAAATTAATATACGCTAATACAAAAAGCCCTTTGAGCGCCCGAATTCTTCAAGATTCAACTCTAAGGTCATGGCCAATCTCATAGCCTGAAGACTGTCAGCTCTTGAATAAACCTGATATTGTCTCCTAAATATTGGCCTTCAAGTAGCAAGCAATAGAGACAGCACAAGTTTATTAGACTATAGCTTGTGGGCAACAGGAAAGCCCCCAATGGCACCCCAAATCATAGCATCTTCTCCCCCAACCCCCGTATATATTTCTAATAGCTTATATCAAGTGAATCCACCTATAGAGTTAGAAACATGTGTCATGTATTCTTATATAATTATGGGTTATGAATTCCTTTAATGTAGAAAACACATACAGGAGCATGCCTACAGATGCCTTTCCAATCAATTGAGAAATGCTAGACAATTCAATAAATGATTGAGAGCAACTGGCTACTCATTTGACATAACTGAATAGATTACTACCTAGTTTCTACCCAATATCGTTCACAGAAGTAAGTTCTAGAATTATTAAAGTGTCAAATATTGAACAAGTTAACATATTGAATGGCTAGAAGAAAGAGAAATATATTTATAATGTTGAGTAAAATCAAGACTTTTAAAACACAAATATTATGAAAGGAAAGAAAAAAATTGGATTACAAAGTTAGATGAAAAATGTACTCAAAATACATAGCAATCCAAAGATTAATAATGAGAACACATAAAAAATGTCTACAGATCAATAGGGAAAGGACTAAACACACCACCAGAATAATGACCTGAGGATTCATATTGGCAATTCCCAGACAGAGCAGCAGAACTAGTCAATGCAGAGAGAAGAACATTTGTCCTCACTGGTCAGCAAGAGACAAAACTTGAAGCAATCGGGTGCAGTGACCCACTATGTCTTCAATGTTAGCATTCAGGATTAAAGCCAGCAACACCGAAGTGTTGCCATGGGTTAAGCAAATGTGTATAAATACAGAGATTGGGTAGGTAATGGGGAATAGAGACTTCTGGCTGGCCTTGGAGAGTTTGAATGGACCAAGTCATTAGGAAGAATATCACCAGGAGAATACTGGCCCAGTGGTGACTTGTTTTCAACCATCAAAGGCAAATCCCACATCTGTGGATAACAAATTGTTGGACTGTTTCCAAAGACCCATTTGTTAAATAAAGTCTTAGTCCTCAGTTGGACGCTATTGTGTAATGTCAGACTCTTTATAAAAGTGGCATCTTGTAGAGGGTCTTCAGATCATTGGGAGCCCATCTTTGAAGAGGATATTGGGACCTCAGCCTCCTCTTCCTGAGTCTCATTTTGAGTGAAAGGCTCTGTTCCATCATGGACCCCCAACATGCCAAAGCCTAAAGCTGAAATGCTTAAGCCTAAATACCACTACCCAGTAGTAACTGGAGCCTTCAGAACTTTGCACCAAAATAAACATTTTCTTTTTACAAGTTGATTATGTCAGGGAATGATTAAGGTAACTGCTATTAAATTTACAGACTCTAATCTGGGCCCAGATGGCACTCGAGAGATGGCAGCTCTCCCCATTTTACAGATGTGAGGTTGTTAGGAAGGGAGGTAACTCAGATGCCCCAGACTCAGGTCAGAACATCAGGACTGAGAGTAGAAGCTAGAACTGGGCTTTCTCTGGAGAACCAATATTACTTGGCTCAGGAAGAACTAATTCAAAATGGAAGAGGAATATTCGAAGCGTTGTTTCTGGTGGGAGCTGGGTCACTATGTCCAGTTGTCCCTTTCCCATCCTCACCTGCCACCATCCCCATGCCAAAAGCAAACCTCTAAGATCTGCTTCTGAGAGAGTCAGCAGAAAGGAATGAGGTGTACATGTGAGAGGGCTGTTCCCACTGCTTCCTCCCATTTATTGTGCCTCCAGGAATTTAGAGCCCAGCCTTGGAGTTCTGGCTGAGAGGCATCTCCTTCCCTGAACTCCTCAGGGCTAGGTACCAGGATCTGCTCTCAACCTGGACTAAGTACTTCCAATCATACTTTCTGGAAAGACTGCCCTCCATTGCTCTCCAACACCCCTCCATTCACCATAGAGCTTTATTTAGAGCCTTAATTCCCAGGGGAGCTGACACAGCACCCACAGGAGCAGTATTTCTTCTGTTCTCCGCAGAAGCCAGTGTTGTTATCCCAGAGAAAGGTCAAATATTTTAAACTTCTTTAGGGAGCATTGCATGACTTATGAGGTTTATTTAGGGCCTAGGAGTGCCTTCCCTATGGTGATCAGAGGTTTGGACAATTACATGCTAGAAAACTGGCTGGCAGGAAGCTGTGAGGTCCTCTCCATACTGCAAAGCAGCTTGTTCCGGAATCTGAGCACCCAGGCCAAGTATGGAAGTGCTGCACAAAAGCGGTACTAACAACCTTAAAGATATTCTTAACTAATCAAACACCCTCAAATCCACGTGGGCATTGCTGAAAGGAGCCAGTTCCAGGGATTCCACTAGCAAAGCACAAGATACCTAAATGGCAGTGGTTTCCATTGGCCAGAAAGCCTGATGGCTCAATGGTCAAAGCGATACGGATAGGAAGAACATTCTGTTGTGTAATTGGTGTTAAATTCTCCATGGATACTGTACTCTCTTGTCTGAACTCTCCTGTACTCCCATACCATTTGATATATGGTCTAGAAATGAAACTAAACAGAACCACTGTTGATTGAATGTGTGGGAAAGACTTCTCAAGACCTAGCTATCTGTGCTGACTGACCATCCACCTGATTGGCCTGAGAAGCACCTTGGAGGTTGGTGAAGTGTACCTCTGGGGGTAACTGTGAGGGCATTTCTAGATATGATTAGGTTCTGAAGGTTCTGATCTAATCATCAGATTGATTCCTTGGAGGAATGGCACTCCATTACTGGGAAGTAGTGAGAAGTGGGGGCGGGGCCTACAGGGGGATATGCCTTGGGAGTGGAATCTTTTCCTGGCCACTTCCTGTATTGTCTTCGTTTCCTGTGCCGGGAGGTGAAAAGCCTCAGCTACAACACGATTCCAGTGCTGTCTTCTCCTATCCAGGTGCATGGAGCCAAGTAACCAGGCGTGTCCCATCATGGGTAATCTCAGCATTACCCCACACCCTGTCACCTGACTGGGATAGCTGTGTTGTGCAGAATTCCCTCTCACCTCTTCCTTGGGAAGCCCAGCCCACTCTCCCATACTGCATGGGGAGGGGGTCTTTGGTGTCTGTGCATTTCTTCATGCCATTTCCTCAGGATCTGACCCCAGCCCACCACTGGGGTTTCGTCTACTGTGGCTTTAAATCCAGCCCGTGTCCCAGATCCTTCAGATATAAGACACTGCTGGGCCCCAGAGGTACATTTCCACCACAACCACAGGTTTAGCTGAGTGACTTCCACCACGACCCACACCACTGACCTATGTCATAGTAACCCTCTGTCATTCTTCAAACTCCATCCCATTGCCCCTTCCCTGGAGTGTCTTCCTGCGCTGGCCAGTTCTCTGAACATATCCTGTTTGTGCCTCTACCCCAGTGAACTTCTTACACACCTGTCTCCACTAGACATCTTTGGCATCCCTATGTCTAGATGCTTCGGGACTCTGGTTCACACTTGGTGAAAAATGGAAAAAGAAATCCACGGATTGGTGTTTCTAATCCTGTGGGCAGCTAAAAGAATTTGGAGGTCAAATACATTAACCAAAGATATTGGTCAGGGATGGTTTGCAGATAGGATATAATGAATGGCAGAGAATGGCTGCTAGGGCCTGGATTCTCTGCTGTGACAGTGCAAAGCTGGGCCTCACTAGAGCCAACTGTCCATCTCTAGGGATTGACAGGCAAACCTAGAGAGGGAACTCTGCAGATGGAGCCTGTCACTAAGGAAACCAAGCGCCAGCCAGCGTGCTGGGGGTCTGTCTTAATGTGCCACAGGAAAACAGGGACTACCAGGAACTGAAGCAACCCAGAAAACTTCCAGGGTCTGCAGCGACTTCCTCTATGTGTCAAACATGAGACAAGCCAGTTTGGGCAGGTCTGGGCCTGAACACGAGCAAAGCCATGTCTTCCCAGGTCAGGCCAAGTGAGCTCTGCCTCATATCACATCTCACCTGAGCCAGCCCACTGAAGCCGGCCATACGATTGGCCACTGCTCCTGAGGCTTTGTTCAAATCATGACCCTGCCTGCCTTTGCTTTCTCCCTGATAGAGTGTAGTACTTTCATTTCCATTGCTGTCCAGTCCCCTGCAACTGGGATCATTGATGGTTGTTAGCCGCCATGTGGGTGCTGGTAACTGAACCAGAGTCCACTGCAAGAGCAGCCAGTCCTCTTAACTGCTAAGCCATCTCTCCAGTCCCGCTCCCCAAAGGTATTTAAAGGACTTAGAGCTAGTCCATGTATTCATGTACATTTGCTCAACTTCAGAACCTTTAATAAACAAATAAATGCTGCATTTGGGTGGATTGTGAACTGCCAGTTATGCAAGGCTCATCATATCCAGTCTCTTCTTAATGTGGACCCCTTCATTCCTTCTAAAAGGAAAAATTCTAGAAGCCCTGCTAAGATAGAAACCACTACTAAATCCATGCCAAATCCTAGCCTGATCATTTACCTACATTAGCATGGGTCTTTGAATGAAAATATAAATGCTAATTATCTCTAATTGGTGGCAGTTCTTCTTTCTTACCTTTATTTTATGAAATTTCTTTTTTAAAAATCTTACTTATTTTTATTTTATCTATATCAGTGTATTGTCTGCATGTAAGTGCATTCCTGTTATTCGATGCCCTCGGAGGACAGAAGAAGGTGTCAGATCCCCTGGATGTGGAGTTATGGATGGTTGTTAGCTGCCATGTGGGTGCTGGGAACCGAACCCAGGTCCTCTTCAAAAGTAGCCAGTGCTCTTAACTGCTGAGCCATCTCTCCGGCCACTATTTTATGAAATGTCTATAATAAGCATTTTAATAACCACTCCTTAAACTTATGAGTAACATGCTTACAATGTAAAATGAAAATTTAAAGCTACCTCCCAAACCCCTAGCCCAACATTTTAAAAAAGCCATGCTTGCTTTTGTATAACCTTTGAACAATTCCAACTGAAGATTCTCAAAACCTTTTTAATAACAGATTGCTTTCCAATCATGGCTTCAGTGACCTCCAGCTCTGGTGGTTGCTATGAAGTTGGTGAAGGTGGTCCTGAACATTAACAGTCCAGCACAGTACTTGGCACATGATAGGGCCCCATAAATACTGGATAAAATTAGCCTCTTGCTTTGGGATTGGCAGGCTCACACAGAGCCCTGGTGCCAGTTGCTTTCAGAGTTGATGACTTCCAGAAGTTGCTGCTCTCTGCAAATTCAGAAAGAAATTTACACCTTTCTGGCTCTTTGGAGCCTCTGAAAGAAAACAACTGGGGAGAGGATATGTGTGTCTTCCCTCCAAGGGACCTTAAGGAACCCGAGAAGTCCTTTTCCCTGCCAAAAGCCGAAGTACATTCCTGATGGTAAAGCCAAGTGAAATCGCCCTGTGCACAGAGCCGCACATTAGAGCAGGAAGGAGAGGTGGGAAGACCAGGTCTCCACAGCCCACAGCTAAAAGCTCACTTCTTTCCATCAGTTCTCTCCAAGCCCTTCCCAATCAAGCTCTATAAGCTCCTCATGGGTTTCCATCATGGTCAAATTACTCATTTACAAAAAAGTGCTGCTGCAGATGGGCAAGTCCCTACAAAACTATGCCAGGGACTCTTTAGGGCAAATCCTGCTACTTGGCATAACGAAGCCTGATTACAGCAGCACTGAGGGGTGTCAGGCTTGCCAGAGGCCTGCTTTTAATGAACTTTACCATCCAAAGTTGGCCCAGAGAATGTGAGTCGGATTTTGCCAATCAATTGGAATCGATTACTTCTCAAAATTTAGGCCTTAGCTTGCAGGAAACATACACAGAACACACCCAATGTTTGAGGGTTAGTTTGATTTCTTGGACAAAAGGAACTTCTTTGCAGCCTGAGATAATGATGGATCAGCCTTCTCCGGATTCCCAGAACACTATGGATGTGCTGTTTCTTATGGGAGCTTGGGCAGGTAGAGAAAGTTCAGGCAGCCTCAGAACTGAGATCATCCAGAGTGTCTTTCATTTATTAATTTAAACTTATCCATCTAACTGCTCATCTATCCACCTCTCAACAACGCCTTCTGGGAGCTTCATAGAGCCCTGGGGTAGAGCCCCTGACTGGTACATGGTTTGATCCCTGGGACTGCAATCAATCAATCAATCAATCAATCAATCAATGGTAGTTTATGATAGTTTATAAATTTACAATTTTGATGCTAAGCTACGGGACGTCAAACATAAGCCAGCCCCTGTCCAATGAAGAGACCGAGTCACGGACGGAAAGTGATTGAGGCTCATCCTGGAAGGACAGAGAAGAAAGTTGGGTGAAGCTCAAGTCTGGGCTGAATTCTGAGGATGAAGGTGTGTTCTCTTGGAGAGGAAAAGTGATGAGAGAAATCTTCTCCTTGACTCTCCCCCACCACCCTTGAACACATGTGCTCACTCCTTTAGCAGGGAAATTGAAGGCATCTTTTGGGTTAACTCTTTAAAAGAGCATTTCTCAGACTGAGCTGTGGGGTGCCACGTCCCCCTGACTTAGGCCCATGGTATCCTGGCAACCTTCCCCGCCCCCAATCACAACTCACACCCCTTGATACTATCATTTCTCACTTTCCTTGCTGATTTCACACAGTGAGCAGAAGCTCTGTGTTGAGAGCTTGTTCTCCACAGTCTCTGTCTTTGGGTACCTCTTGCTTGACCACTGAGCATTGAGTGGCCTGACAATGGCTCTCAATCTTCAGGTTGGCCCAGTTTTGTGCCAAGACAAGTACATAATATGGCATGAACTCCCCAGACGATCCTGCCAGTTTCAATCCAGGCCTGACTTAGTGTCAAAACCAAGTTCCTTCATTTTCCAAAGCTTTATCTTCTTCGCCTAGTTAATGGAGCGCTGAATCATCACCAGACAATTAATCCTGAGTGAAATAAACGAATACTTTCCCTGCCTGTCTATGTCCTCAATAGCCAGAGCTCCTTCTTCCTGTAGGACAAGCTGATCCTCCCACAGTCAATCTGCAGAATGTCCCTTCCTGCATGTCTCTTCCCCAAAGAGAGGACAGCACTGTCCCAAGCAGGATAGCTAGTCTTACTTATTTTTAATTCTCTGAATTACTGTTCCCCTTAGCCAGCGAAAGCCTGTCATTACTCCCCTTTCTGTTTAACCTATAGATATCCATACTATTTTCTCCAGAGCCTGCCCAAAGAGTCCTGTTTCAATTAACTTACAACTCTTTCTTAATGAGCAGTAGAATGAAATAATAGGCATTTAAGGAAGGGGCCTTGGAGATCTTCTAATCCAACCAGAAAATTCTGTAGCCCAAGAGGGACATCACACCCAGACAGATAAGGTCATAAGCTGTATAAAGTCATCTACACTCATAGAGACATTGGAACATGAACCCTATTCTCACATTTGGGTTGTATGCACAAAATCCACCATCATCTATTTTCTTGATGGTTAATTCATTTGTTAAGTCATGTTTGGATTTCAATGCACAGCTCCTGACTTTGAATTTCCTTTTCCTGGTGCCAGCAACCCACATCCATGGAATGTGTCCTTTCCTACTTCCTGTAGTTCTTGGGATACCAACACCCATTGTCTATGCATCCTCTAGAGTACAAGGAAACATTTACGGAGAATACTCCAGCATGGTCTATGATTTCCCACACAAAATTCATGGATCTAAGCATGCCAACCAGCCTTCCTAGGAATAATACAGAAACCCCTCTTTAACTTTGAGGGATGTGTTCCAAGATCACAGTGGATACTCGAAAGCACACGATCTCCAAATCTATAGAGAGCATGGGTTTTCCCTTTGTTTGCATACCTATTTAAAGTTTAATTTGTAAATTAGACACAGTAAGAGATTAACAGCAATATACAATAGAATAGAGGTAGATAAGGAAGTGCACACCTGTTATCCCACATTGGGGAGGACGAGGAAGGATGACTATAAATGCCCAGCTATCCTGGGATACATAATGAGAACTTTCTACATTATAATAAAAGTTATATGAATGTGGTCTCTCAAATAACTTATATGTTATACAACCCTTCTTGTGATGATCTGAGATGATACAGTGTTCACATGATGAGATGAAGTTAGTGACCTTCATTGTGATGTAGCATTTGGTTACCACTGACCTGACATGTGTCAGAAGGATCCGCTGCTTGGGTGGTCCTGGATCATGGAGCCATGGCAATGCCAGTCAGGGAGTATACACAGCATGAACATGCTCAACAAAGAAATGACTCATACACTGTGTGAGATGATACACACCTTCAAGGTAAGATGGTGACTCTTATTCCAGGTGAGATCACATACTCAGAATGGTAGCAATTTAAAACTTACAGATTGCTTATTTCTGGAAATTTCCACTTACTATTTTCAAATCATGGTTAGCTATGGTTAATAGAAATCACAAAAAGCAAAGCTGGAGGTAAGAGGGAGATATAGGTCACACACATTTCTCCATTGCATTCCAGCCTGTGAGGCCTGAAGGAGTGATTCTCCTCCAAGGCTGCCACCTTCCATCTCTCTAGCCTTTAAGACGGAGAGTGTTTTCAGCAGAAAATCAACACAGCAGGCAAACTAGGCATGAGTTCAGAGGAGAAGCAGAGCAGCGTGCGAACCATGGCTCCAGCAGGCTCCTCAAGGAGCCCATCTTTTTAGGAAGACAGACCCTGAATTCACATGTGATGAGCCCATGAAGAAGGTCAACAGCCGCCAGGCACGGCAGCACCCTGCATTGTCCTAGCACTTAGGAGGGTCACAAGTTTGAAGCCAGACAGGGCTAAATATGAAGATTCTGCCTCCAAAACAATAATTATTATAATATTAATTGAAAAATATAACACTGTGGTCAGTGCAATATGAAGACCTAGGTCCAATCCCTGGTGCAAAAAGAATACTAAAGGACAAACAGCACTCTTGCTTATTTCTATGTTGTCAGTTTATTTAACCCACAAACAATTTTTAAAAATGCCTAAGTCCCTTTGATGGGCGAAGCAAATCTTTCAGTGTTGGCCTAGGCCAACTTCAAAGCCAGAAGGTCTCACTTTTCTCCACTTACTTCTCCGTGATAGCAGTTTGGGGGACGACAGGAGGCCAAAGGAGACAAGAAGAGAAGGTCCCCACTGGAGTTATGGACAGCGAGCTAGTGAACAGTGTCTTGAAGACGCCAAGGCGAGGAGAACCAAGGAAGGAGGAGCATGTGCTTGAGAAAGAGGCCCAGGGCTCCGGCTGCACCTCGGTGGCACTGTTCACCCCGCGTGCATGAGGCTGCAGGTTTATTTCCCAGCACCACAATCAATCAATCAAACAGACCCGAAGGTGGTTTCTGATACATGCCTTGCTTATCATTTCTAAGTCCAACCTGTAGTCTCTTCCACACCCGAAGAGTAGCAACCATCAAAGCAGCAGAGGGTTCTTTTCAAATAGACTTCTCCTCCTTCCTTATTTCTCTGCTTCTCTTTCTCTTTGCTCAACCCATGCCAAAGGCCATGGGAGTTAGGAGCCTGAGTCCCCGGGTGATTCAAGGTGACAGGCAAAGGCTGGAAGATATTGCATCTGTATTCTGGGGAGCCTCTTTGCCCCATTACTGAAAAGGCACTCGTTCTGCAACCTTTGGCCGCTGCTTTCTTTAAAGGCTTCAGCAATTTCGATATTTTGGTTCAGTGTCACTATAGAAAAGCTTTACAATTCCAGCTCGGGAATTAGAAGATATATTTGTAATAAGAATTGCTAACCACTGTCAGCTGGCGGGCCCGTGTCCATGCATGAAAATGATGCCATTAGCTTTCACGAGTGTGGGCAAAATGTAAAGATCATAGATCATGTAAGAGACTGTAGAGAGAGAGGTAAGGAAAAAAAAAAAAAACAAAAAAACACCCAGTCTCTCTTCCAGGGGATTTCCATGAGTCAGGGTGTGTGGCTGACATGTGTGCTTAGCCCCTGACGAGGTGGAAAGCTCAATGCTACTTGTCTTCGCAAATACTAATTTTGCCCCTTATTGGATCTAACTGCCTTCTCCAATAATGTTGATGAATCATGCAACTGCATGTTAATGAGGTGACTGTGAAGTCTGAGAGACAGGAGGGAAGGAGAAAAGAAGAACACAGAGCCACAGGAGCCACCTTTGGGATGCAGGTCCCTGCAGGCTAGGGAGGCCTAGTCAGCCTCTGAAGGGAAAGCAGAGTCCCCGTGTACATGAATATTGTAGTCAGGGCTGCAGAATCAGGCATATTGGAGCCAGGCTCCTACCCTGTCATTCCATGTGAGCTTTGGCAGATGACTGTAAGTCTCAGAGCCTTCATTTCCCATAGAATCCATTCCCAGTCAGTAGACAGAGCATACCTGCATATCTGCACTATGTAGGGGTTTGGGGTATCTTAGTCTGTGAAGACATGAAGCATTCCTCTCTTCATAATCATAGATTTAGGACAACAATACTAATAACCTGAACAGTACAGGCTTCATTGAGGATCCTAGAGGCTAACACAGTTAAAGGGTCAGGAACACAGGGGAGGGTAATCAATGCCCATTTCTTCCGCTCTTTGCTCCCATTTATTTGTCATGTCAACTAAGAGAGCAAATTCTCTCTAATGCTTTCTCTAGGTAAGGGAGGCGTGAGGGTCAGAAGCTGTGCGGATTCAGATTCGTCGAGGACAGGCAGTCTGAAGCTTTGAGTCTTGCTGTCTGATGCAGAGAGTGGATGCTCTTCCTGTCATCGTCTCTTTCCAAATCACAGACAGTTCCTAGGGCTTGAACCCCAGAAAGGTGAGCATTTCCCATCCCAAGGAGAAATGTGGGCATGACCCTGAGAAAGGCTGTGAACCACTCCCTGTGAACCAACCACTCCCTGTGAACCAACCACTCCCTGTGAACCACTCCCTGTGAACCACTCCCTGTGAACTACTCCCTGTGAACTACTCCCTGACTCATTCTAGAGAGTAAGGAGAAGGGGAAAGACATGTGCAGAGAGAGTACAGCGAAGGGATGGATCCAGCACAGGAACTAAGTGGGAGTATTTGGCAGAAGCAGCTCTGGGCCCAGCGATGAAACCAGAACTCAGTGTAACCAGCATGCTCCAGGGACTCAGGCATAGTACAGTACTCTTTCCTCACGTCTCACCTATTGCTGGAGGACTCACAGTGAGCACGGTGCCTTCCCCTTTCAGCACTGCGTTTATAGATAACAGCAGTCACTAGAGTCAGATAACTTAAGACAAACTAATTCTTGTCTCCTTAAACATCACTTTTAATTTGAATTAAAAGATTGTTAAAGATTAATGTTATGGAATGAGGAGTTTGTAAAAACAAACACACACAAACATTTTAAAATGTAGCTACTGGAAGACAAGGCTTACAGGGTGTTTCTCTTTAGGACAACTCTTGAAAAGTTCCCTTCAAACCTGGATATACAACAGAAAGATAAGGTACCTGCAGAAAGGACAAGTCATACATCCAATCTCTCACAGCTGTTTTCTTGGAAGGTCTAAAGTTCAAGCTCAGATTTCTTGACATCAGTTCTAGCAGGTATCCTACCACAAAGGCCCTCCCAGTGGATGAATTAAACTTGACTGAATTACAACCAGATGTATCACATCTGCAGCGATGTTCCTAGGAACACTCGATGCAGCATTTCTCAAAATGTGGTCCCCAGGACACTTACACAGCAGCCAGTTTCCCTGGAACTTATTGGAAGATAATCATCAGAGCTGGGAATCTCTGGGGAAAGGTCTGAGGGTAGGCATCTTATTTACCAAGCTTCCCAGAGATTCTCATTGGGAACCCACTACAGAAAGATGGATGCCACTATCCCAGCTGACAGATGAGGAAGGAGAGGGCCATGAAACACTAACATCTTGCCTGTTTATGTAGCACTAGATCATGGATTCAGTTTCCAGTCTTCTGATCCCCAAACCTGTAATCCAACCAAGAGATTTATGCCACTAACAAATAGCTATGAAATATCTACAAAGGGCTAAGAGTGGTTTGGATCATACCAACACACAAAGATGAAAAATGTCTCTTCAGTGTTCTAGACACCAACTTGAAGAGGAACCAGAAAAAAGTGTTGGGAATGGAAGAGAAAATAAAAGAGCTCTGGGGCTGTTAAGTTTGTAAAATCATCTGAAACTGTTTATGGATACAATAACAGATACTGGGTACTTCAGAACTGTGCTAAGCTATATTATCTTGTTTAATCAACCAAAACTCTACAATATAGAATTATAACTACCCATAGGTCAGAGATCTGGGTACCATGAACAGAAAGCTTAAATGAATGCTCCAGGGTCTCATGGTTCATTATTGAACCCTATCCTGTGAAAGTGCTTTGTCCCCATCTCAAATCATAAGCAAGCAAGTATCTTCTGAACACCAAGCTACAATGCTTAGTATCTTCCAAAAGTGTGTGTGATTAACAGTTTCCCATAATAAGACAGTGTTAATACCCATAACTTAGTATTACAATGTAATAATCATTATAACAGCAATCAACAGCGCCAGAGCACTTGAATGAACTACTGATGACTTTTCATTGCCTTAAAGGAAAACACATCTGAAAGTCAGTCCCAGGAGGAAACAGAAGACACATGTCATGACTAATAAACTAGTCCATGTAAGTGGGATATTGTGTTTGGGGAAGGTGAGCCCCATACTCTAATGTTCAAAGCTTTTGCAGACAGCCCTAAGCTTATCAGCTCTGTCTTGTTTGCCTGGCGGCTAAGAATTTCAGAGATGAAACAAGACGCAGGTTCAGAAGAGTAATCTGCAATACATTCCTTTCTTCAATGCAGCCTCTACCCTTCCTCTTTCTTTTTGTCAGCAAAGGTCCAGTCAGAAGACAGAAACCAACTTGGTTTGTTAGTCAGTTTTCTATAACTGTGACAAAATACCTGAAATAATCTCCTTAAAAAGAAGAAAAATGTACTTGGATGACAGTTTCAGAGTTTCTGTCCATTGTCAATTGATCCCATTGGTTTTTGACTTGTGATGGCACTGTACACACAGGGAGGAGGGAAGGGGAGACTTGAATGGGGCAGAGAGGAAAAAGAAGAGACAGTGAGGTAGAGGACTTCCTGGGGATCCACGTGTCTAGAGGGAAGGGCCATTGCGGAAGAGATGATGTCCAAATGTAATTGGATGTCCCGATCTCTAATGGAGAGAGCAGAGACAAGGAGACAGGAACACAACACAGCAAGAAAAGCTCACTAATCATCTCAGACAGCAGCTTTTTAACCTGCATGGCATCTTCAAGTCTCAGTCAACCTGTATAACTAATGAAGACTTAATATGCAAAGCATGTTAAAAAGCAATACAAATCAATAAGAAAAAGACAACCCAATGTAGCAGCAGTCGTAAAAAAGGAAGCAAATCTTAAAAGCAAAAAAAAAAAAAAGGTCAAAAAACATAACAAAATAGAAGATATAGTCATCTTTATAGTACTCGGTAGAACATAAATTAAAACAAAGTAGGTTTTTATTCTTCTCATTGAATTTACTAAAAAAATCAAATTTGATGCTACTTGCAATGGTCAGTCTTGATTGTTAACCTGGTTGGATTAAGAAACACCCAGGAGATGAAGGCATGCCCAGAGATTAGCTAAATGGAGAGTGCTTGAGCCAATGAAGGCAGCAGCATTCTACAGCCTGGGGACCAGGGGAATTAGGAGAGAAAGCCTGAGGGCCTGAGGGTGCTCACATTCTCTGCTTCCAGAATGTCTCTAACCATGACACTGAATAATTCTTTCCTCTCTTTATTTGTTTTTCCCAGGTCCTTAGTTATAGTGATTCTGACTAGCCTACTACTGAATACAGACAGTGATATAAAATCATCTAGCTAACCATTTTGGAGTACAACTTGTTTTTATTAAAATTTAAAATGTGCATACCATTGCTATCCCAGCAAATGTACTGATTTGGGTCTAGTGTGATACACACACTGTGAGCTATAAGGATGTTGTGCTAGTTTTGCATTATTATAACATGATAATTTGAGAAAAATCAACTTTAGGAACAACCATTTGTTCTGATTCCTAGATTCACAGGCTCCAGGCATACTTGGCCATGTTGCCCTTGGGCTGGCAACAAGGACAATCAGGGCAGGGAGCACACAGTGAGGCAAGACACTCTACTCTCCTCAGAGAAGCTGGGAAGCAGAGAATTCTGGGTAAAAGTCTAGGTGCAGATATCTCCTTCAAGGGTATATCTCTGATGACCTGACTTTCCTAGGCCCCGGCTCCTAAAGGTTCTATCACTTCCCACAGGATCATAGAATGCAGACCAAATCTTTTTCACACATGAGACCCTGGGTAACATTCAAGATCCAAATAAAATAGATTGGTCTCTGCAATACTGTTTATGATAGCCCTGAATCTGAAATAACCCCATCCCAAATACAATGAAATACCAAGCAACCATTTAAAAGAATGGGTTTCAGGTGTGTACATACTAACAGTACATAATTAAAAGATACCACATTGCCATGTACAAGATCAAAGCGTGTATGTTTATACACACAAAATAATGACTGTATAAAATCACAACGAAATATCTGGAAAAAAAGCTTTAATGTTGTAAGTTGTCTTGGGTAGGGCACTCTTGGGGCTAAAATGTCAAAGCAAATCCACACTTTATTTTTAAATTTTTATTTATTTTATATATTTTTTATTTTATGTGTATGAGTGTATTGCCTGCACGTATGTAAGTGCTCACATGTTGTGCAATGTTCATGGAGATCAGAAGAGGGCATCAGATCCCTTGGAACTGGAGTTACAGATGGTTGTTAGCTGCCAGGTTGGTGCTGGGAATCGAACTCCAGTCTCTGGCAAGAGCAACCACTGCTCTCCATTACTGAGCCATCTCTCCAGTGCTATTTTTAAATGCTTTAATTCGTTTATTTTTATTTTATGTGCTATGAGTGCCTGCAGGTATGAAAGTGCACCTGTGCTGTGCAATGCTCACAGAAGCCAAGAGAGGGCACCAAATCTGGAGTTATGTATGGTGGTTAGCCACCGTGTAGGTCCTGGGAACCAAACCTGGGTCCTCTGTAAGAGTAGCTGGTGCTCTTAATTGCCAAGTCACTTCTCAGTCCCCCTACACTTTAGTTTTGAAATCGGAAAGTTTATAATGAGAACGTCTTTGTAGATGTTGAATTTATAAAACAAAGGAATTTTCTGTGAAACCATTAATAAGTGTTTGACGTGAACAGAGGCAGACTTCGTACCTGCCATAAAGCAGAGTTAGAATATCTGTCAATGGCTACAGGAGCTCTTATGCCTCATGAGCTTCTGCCCATCTAGTTCTTTAGCCCCAACTGGTTCTAAACATGGAAGGAAAACGTTTCCCTAGAAGAGTGTCTACTATGTACTGGACTCACTGTAAGGCATTTTACAATACCTGTGTATCTACTTTCCATCAAGACCTCATGGCTCAGTGTCAGTACACTCTGCAGACAAGGATGCATCAGCTTGGTTTGGGAAAAAAAAAAAAAAAAGATCTGACACTCAGGTGTGCCTGGAGACATATCACAAGACCTTTCCAAAAATCAGAACCCTCATAATGTTCAGCAATGTGTGTGTTTGTCCAGACATATTTTTCTGTAACATGTACAACATGGTTATATGCAGAACATATAAAACATACACATCAATAAAGAAAAAGACAAACACCTCAATATGGAAAGAGACACACAAGAAAAGAAGCAGCAAATAACAACAACAACAATAGAATCTGCAAGCATAAGAAAAAAAAAAACATCCATCTTCACAGTTCTCAGTGGGATGAAAATCTAAGCAAGGTAATTGTTCTTTTCTTTTTTCTTTTTATCAGATTGTCCATCAATAAATTAAACCTGGTGATACAGAAGGCTGGGAGGGATGTAAAATGGTCTTGTTCACTTGCAAAGGACAACTGGCATTTATAATTAAAATTTAAAACACACATAGTCTTTTCCTGCCTTTTCACTTCACATAATCAATTGCAGAAGACTGCACAGTAAGATGTAAGGCTTCCTGCTCATGTGCCTACCTACCTTCCACCTGTCCAGTGTCTACCAGCACAATTGGTTGTGCTTATCAACAACTCTTAATTAGACATGAATTTGTTCCCCTGCAGGATGTTTACCAATGCCTACAGATGTTTTTTTTTTTTTTTTTTTGGTCATCTTAACTGAAGGGAGAGGAATACTGGTGTGCCTGGAGAAATCTAGTGGGTAGAGGCCAGGGATGCTGTTAAACATTCTGCAGTGTGCGCCGCCCTCCCCATTAGAGGACTGTGCAGCCCAAATGGCGAAAGTGCTGATACTGAGATTCCCTAATCTATACCTATAAGAATTACACGAACTCAGATGTCTTCAAGAAGGTCTTGTCAAGGTCAGCATAAAATGCTCAACATATTTGTCCCTTAACTCAGATTTGGCCTGTTCCCATAGCCAGATAATATACACAGTGAAAAACTACTGCTCACTGCCCTTTAGACCAAAGTCACTTTCTCTAACTTGTTGGGAAAATAAATAGAAGGCCAGAGCCTAATCCGGCTGAAGATCATGCTGCTGGGACTGAGGTAATGCTGAAAGGACAGGTGGAAATAGTCTCCTTGGTTTTTGTTTTTTTTTTTTTAACCATGGAAAAGGTTTATGAGTGTCCTAACCCATTAGGCCAGGAAAGCACAAGGAATATTAATAAGCAAACAGAAATAGCCCATGTTGTGTTTAGATTCTGGTCTTTTTTGTCTGATCAGATAGCATTTGGATTTGAAGATGTGTTTGGATAAATAGTCTTTCTGAGCATTTATCAACTCTCTTTTCAGTATGAATTCTTCTCATTTTCTGCCTTTTAAAGTCTATTTCCAATAGTGAAAAGGTGCCAGTGATAATTAAAACCTAATTCTATCTCTGTATTCATTATAAAAAAAAAAAACAGGCTATGATCTGTAAAGCCTTCAGAAATAATAGTCTCCGTATCGTCCCAGAATAACAGTGATTTCAAATACATAAGGCACACAGGAGAAATATCCCAAAATGCAGTGAAATTAATTGCTATTTTTAAGACGCCATTTAGAATGCAATCATTAATTGACCTATTGTTGGAGATGGTTTCCACATGGTTAGTAGCCTCTCTTTTCAAACACAAGAACACAAATTTCTTGCATTTGGAAACAGAGACAAATGATGGAGGAGATCACCCTGGTTGAGGGAATGTGCAATATGAGCAGATGGAGTTTCACGACCTACTGTTGGAGTCCAGTGAAGGAAGCATGTCATCCGTGCTGCTGAGAAATATGCTTCTGAGCCGCCTGAGTTGGAGACATTCCTTACTCGGTGGATAGATTGTGTCTGGTGGAAAAACTCTCCCTCAGGGATTGGTATCTTTGGGAAAGCATGGTGTTGGGGCCAACCTTTCCTTTTCATTTGCCTAATGAACAAATTAGAAGGTGGCACTCCTAATTCTCTCCTCTGTCCCCTCGCACTCACCATTAGTGTGCTGGTTGGTTCTTTACACTGGAGTGTAGTAGGTAGGCCAGAGTCTTAGAGTTTTTATAAACTTCCATGAACCTTCAACTCTGAGCAGTGACACAAACCCCACCCTCAACTCCAATGCAGTCTCTGAGTATTCCTCTTTCTCTACGGTTTCCCATCCTCTACTCAAAACATTATAAAAACTACCTCTTACTAGCTACCTGACTGGGTTAGTTTTAGAAACGTTTGACAAATAAAGATCAGAAATGAAAATATAAGTCAAAAAGAAAGCATTTGTAAGTAATTATGCCTGTGCATGTGTTTGTGTGTGTGTGTGTGTGTGTGTGTGTGTGTGTGTGTGTGCAGGCTTTCTCAGCAAACTGTCTTCCAAGTGTGCAGTTTGAATAAGCAGTTCATTTCCTGCTCCAGTAAGGTTGATTTTTCAGAATCTCCCTAACCCTGATTTTGCCTGGGAGATTTACATTGCCCTAGCACCAGCCATGCCCAGCACGCAGCCTGTAGGCCATGTACAAGTCAAGGATAGCTACAAATTCAGCCCAGCACAGAATCATAAACTTACTTAAAAGATCTTGAGCAGGAATTTTGTAGATGACAAAGTCCTGTTGTAATGTCACAAGGTTGGACATGTTTGCAAGCACTTTAAAGTCTTTCCACATCTAACTTATGCTTGGATCAATGCCTTATCTAAAGCAATCCCAGCCTTTTAACTGAGAAAGAGAATTAAAAACAAAGAGCAAGGAAAACTGAAATTTAAGACAAACATATTTTGTGGGTGGGAAAATTGAGATGAAGGAAGGAAGGCCTGAGTGAGGCTTGACTTTGCTCTGTCAGACTGAGACAAATTTGCATAAAAAGAATCAATTGTTTGGATTTTATTTTTCATCGGTTTGGGAGTTAAGTTCAGAAGTTTTCCAAAATCCTTCCTAATTTAAAATCCAAACACCATGTGCCTCCAGCCAGGATTCATGCCTCAAATTTGAAGTGCCATCATTCAAGACCGGAAAACCAGAAAACTACCTCTGGTTATATTGTGATTTTTGGTTCAGTCTTTGCCTAAATCTTTAAAACAAGGGTCCCCGCCCTTTAACTTGGGGTATGTGCCAAACCACGGTGCATCCTTGCATCCAATTTCTGCCCAGAACAGTATAATCCATAATTTGGTTCTTCTTTTCCCTTAACTCTTCCTTCGCCTTCTCTGCCATAACCACCACCAACACATCTTTCTCCTCTTCCTCCTCACTTTTTTTTTTCCTTTTCACTTTTTGGGAAAGAATTCAGTGGCATTGTCTCAGTGACACCACAGAGTAGGCTGCCAGGTAGAAGAGCTTAGACACATGATGTCCAGCACAAGTTCAGCCTCTCCAGCTCACCAACAGATCAAGCCACTTTATTTAAAACTTAACACTCTTCATGAATCTTAATTGGAATTGTAAAAATATCCATAAAGAGATTTCCAACTTCTTGGGTCAAAAAAAAAAAAAAAAAAAAACAACAAGTTATTCCTTAGCCCATAAGCAAGTTATTCCTTGGCCCATAAGCAGATCTTCAGCCTGGATTATAGTTTTAGAAGGCAAGCAATTGCACTAAAAAGTTCAGGAGGAAGCATACAAGCCAGGTTCAGCACCCCAGCTTCAGGCAGGGGTCTCCCTTTGACGTCTTCTATATAGAAGTCATCCTTTTCCTTTCCCATCTTGGTTATTCTACATAAATGACATTTCTAGCATGAAGGGTGCCAAAGGGAGATGTGCTGCCAGCATCCATGGAGCTGCTTTTGGCTTTAGGAAAGGAAGTTGGGAGAAGGTACAAGCCCAGGCTTTCCCTGACTTTAAGAACAGTTAGGTCTTCCAGAGTAGAAGAGGCACATGAGCTCCCGGGAATTATAAATACACGTCTAACACTCACATCTAGCCCTTCTCAATTGCTAGGGGTTAAAAGCAATATCCACCCAATCTTTATGATCTGTTCCAGAAGAAACACAGTGACTTTACCATACTGATATTCTACTGAATGACTTCAAGTTGGCCGTGTAAATGTGCCCCTCAATCAATACTCATTAAGGTGATTTTACATACAGGAACACTTAAATAACTAAATCAATCTACCATGCAGAATGAGAGTGACTAATGATAGAGAAACCAAGAAAAATACCCTTGAGGGGTTAGAATAAGGATCATCATGTCTTAACTGAATCAAAATCGAATTCTTAATGGCCTCATATAGCACCATTTTTAAAAGTTAATATGTGCTTTCAATCATTTTCACAAGCTTTTAATAAAATTTGTTGATTGTTTTTTTTAGTGTATATTTTAAATACCCTTATCTGAAGCCAGGCTGCTGGACACACTGCTCAGATGGGGGACTATACAATTTTGTATTCCAATTACCTGTTTACAAATACTGTACCATCCCAGCTAAAGATCTGCTTGTGGGAAATTCACTTGATTTCTTACAATCCGGAGAGTAGAAGATCCATTTATGGACATTTTCTTTCTTTTTCAGGTCTCAGTTGAGATTCACGAGAGGCAAAAGTTTTAAATGAAACTGATGTGTTGGATAGCAGAAGAAGCTGAACTTGCTCTGGGAGTCATGTGTTTAAGCTCTTTTATTTGGTACCATCTTAGTATCAGATTAGAAGAATCACATTGAAAGGGTAACACTGGGAAGGGAAGAAGAGAGGCAGAGCAAGCTCAGGAAGAAATTACGCAGGTTAGGGAGAGCATGATAAGACATGCTTTAGAGTTGACTGAAGATCTATGCAGCAGGCTGGGGTTTGGTACATAAAGGAAGCCACCTGTATATGCTCAGCAGCTTCCAAAGGAATCATTAGCTCAAGGAAAGGGAAAGGAAAATGGAAAATTAAAAGAGAGTTCTTATTATCAAGAGTAGATGTCTCAAATACTCTGGTAAGGAAGCCATGGAAGAGTCCAATGTTTTTCTTGTATTTCTAATCCAGTTCTTCAGTCCTGTCTTCCGGAATGTGAGTTCTGTTCTGTGCTGTCTTTGACACAAAGATGATATTCCACCATGATTTTCGGACATATTTTTGTCTTCTGCTCTTATAAAAATGGAGTCCTTTTGCATCTGCCCGTTTCTCTTAATCTCTGTGTCTCCTGTACTCTTCCAGTTCTGTTTCAAAAAGGCCAACCCCCACTCAAATGGCTAACATTTTTAATTTATGAGGAAAAATCAATTACAAGAAATTTAATTTGTTTTATGAATCTGGATAAATATGCTTCTTTTTCCCCTGGGAAGAAAACATTTATTCATTCATGTATTTATTTATGTAATTATTTATTTACTTACTTGTCCAAAATTAGAAGGACAGGAAGGTCCATGATCCATAAGAGCTGGGGTAGATAGCACACAGACTGTTTACATAGTTTTCCTGAAATAACGCTCAAAGTCTTCGATCCAGGGGGCCTAGGTTTAACTTTCTCCTGCTCCAACAACCAGCTTCTTTACCCGTTTCTGCCACTTTTTCTTGTACGTCAAAATTCCGGAGAGTGAATCACCACCTGCCGTCATTTTTATTCTCACAACTCTTTGGATTATTATTTACATATCTTTAAAAGTAAGCAGTGGTAGAATAATTAATTAAAACCTAAGCAAAGGTTTAGGCTCTGAAAGTATTGGAGTTATGAAACAAATTTTTCACAAAATTGGTGGATGATCAGTGAAATTGCCCCTGACATGAGGCAAAATGTTTTCATTTTCTTCTGTATTTACTGGTCTGTTCACTTAATTAGTTGAGAGACTTTCAAAGCTAAGCTTCAGGTATTTCATTTGCCCTCCTGAACACTCAATGTTATTGGTAATTTTGTCACAATCCTGACTAAGAGTTATGGGCTGCGATTCATTCTTTTTTAAATCTTTAAATTGTTTTATTTTTATTTTGATGTGCATGAGTGTTTCACCTGCGTCTATGGAAGCCCACTATGTGTGTGCAATGCTGTCAGAAGCCAGAAGAGGGAATCAGATCCCCTGGAACTGGAGTTATGGACAGATGTTAGCCACCCTGTGTGTTCTGGGAACCAAACTCAGGTCCTCTGCAAAAACAGCCAGTGCTCTTAACTGCTGAGCCATCTCTCCAGCCTCCAACTCCATTTCATTCTTATTTTTAATCATTATTTATTTAAAGTTATCAGATTTCTCTTACCTCTAATTTAACTTTATGGGTGAATGAGGATTCTCTCTTAATTTTTGCTTAATTAGATTAATACAAATTGATCTTGATGATCTGTTTTATTTAGTTTTGAAAGAATATAGAATAGGCGAGGGAAAGGCAAGTGAGAAAGTGAGAGAGTGAGAAAGCGAGAGAGCGAGAGAGCGAGAGAGCTTACAGACAATTTCCTGGAATAATTGATCTCTTCAGTCTCCTCTGTATTTATTTTCTATTTCAATTTATTTTTGTTCTTATCTTCTTCATTTGCATTTATCTCATTCCCCTGAGTTGGTTTTGGGTTCTCAGTCTTAAACTGACTGAGCAGTTTACTTTTATTGCTTGCTACTTAATAAGGAATTGACTTACCATTATCCATGGAGTACAGCTCAGGAAGTATAATATATATTTATGACAACATAGTTTTAGTTTTATTCTATATTTAAATAACTGAGAATTTAGAGTGCATTATTCTTTTTTAATATTTTTTTAATTTATATTTTGTGTGTATGAGTGTTTTGCCTGCATGTGTCTAAGTGGACCTGTGTTGTGCAGTGCCCTCAGAGATCTGAAGAAAGTATCAGATTTCCTGGACCTGGAGTTAAGACTGTTGTTAGCCACCATGTGGGTGTTGGGAATCGAACCCAGTGCTCTTAACCATTGAGTTTCTCTTCAGTCCCAGGACATTATTCTTTAACTCAAAATTTGTTTGGAGTGAGGAATTTTTATTTTCATTGTTGTTTGCTTTGATTTTTACTTTTAGTTATTTACATAGTTGATCTTATAAAATACTTGCTTTAAGGAGTTTATTATGCTTATTTCTGCAACTTAGAATAGGCAAAATTTTATAAGTCTTCCATGGATGTTTAAAGATCTTATTATATTAGTAACATGTACCCACACCAACTGCAATGGACCATAGTAGTAAGCCTAGCATTTGGGAGGTCGAGGCAAGGAGGATCATGAGATGGAAGCTAGTCTAGGCCTCACAGACTTTATCTCAAAAAAATATAAATAATAGAAAAAGTATTTACTGTATTACTTTCAATCTATCTTATCTGCCAGGGTTAAGAGAGTTGTGTTACTGTCTCTTGAAACAAACGTGTTTCTGTAAATTTCCCATTTTATTTCTAACATTTTTAGCCTTATATATTTTGATGTTGTGCTATTCAGCAAATAAATTTTCATGACTATTTTGTCTTCAGTGGGGATTGTAAAATGACACTCTTTGTCTCCTTTGATATTATTTGACCTGGAATAAAGTTTGAATTAATGTTGCCAGCCCTGTTTCTTTTGTTTTGGCATTTACCTGAGACCATTTTAAAAGCAGTTTCTTTTCATTTCCTCTGTCCTTTAGTTTTATAATAGTACCAAGCACAGAGGTACTATTGAACACAATAAGCTTAGGCTTTTCAGTTGTTGGGAAATACTGGCAAATGTAAAGAACCTTTAAAGATAATCTAAAGCCTTTCCATTGACATCTACAGCACAGTATCTGGGTTGCTTCCTCCAGGAGGCAGAGCTTGAACGGCAGCCTCTGGCTTCATGTCTCTCCTGGTATGGGTTGGAAGGCCATGGTGAAGCCAGCCTCTGGACTGTGCAGACAAAAGGACAGTAGGTGAGACAAAGAAACAGCATGCCACAGCTATGTAAGGTCTTGGTGTTTACAGTAGTAAGACTTTCTGTCAGATGTGTTTCCTGAATCTCTTCCCGATGCATCTTCTTAACTCTCAGAAAATTGGATAAACTCATATTGTAATTGTTAGATGTCCTCCGATCCTAGGCAGGTTTAGTCAAGGACTTTGTCCCAACGCCCAGGGTCCATGCCAGGCATCAAAGTCATATGTAACGAGATCTGCTCCAATTATTATGTTCATGTTTTAGCTACTTGTGCCCCAGTTTCCTCTTTTGTAAATTAAGGGTTTAATAGGCAATAGAGCATAGGTAAAGAGCTAGGAACAATCTCTAGGCACAAGCAGTGATGGAAGAGTCAATGTAGCTACTCACTAACTTGATCATCTGTCTTACATTTCCTTCAGAATTGTACATTTTCATTTACTTACTTGCTCTTTCTCAGTGATCTGAAAGGAACTCAATTCTTTTAAAATTTTGCGTTGGATTACTTTGATATATTTGAATCAATTTCTCCTCCGGTTTTTAAGATTTACTATCAAATCCTACCCTGCTCTAAGATGAACAGCTCAGTGTACTTTTCATCCCATTGTCTCCACTCATTTTCTGTTTGATTAGTACTGTATAATTGAGAACATCTCCTGAGAATTATAGTCATTTGCATTCAAATTGGGACGATATTTACAGTTTTGACTTCATAGTAACTCTTTTCTTTTCTCCTAAGAACTCCTCAGAAGCCATCATTTCCCCATTCTTGAGTCACTCATTTTAAGTCAGATTCCTGTCACAGATAGTTCTTAGGAAGTTCTTTCTCTTTCAACTAAGAGCTTATGGAAAGCCCACTTAGACAGTTTTTCACGTTGTTTTGTGTAGTCCTGTGTGTGTATAGTTTGTGTACTTGTGTGTGGACGCTGCCTTTACTCATGAGCAATGTTTGCATTAGTTACTTTAGCTCATTGCTGTGAGAAAATATCTGACAAAAACAACTCAAGGAAGGAAAGATTCATTTCATCTTACAGCCTGTGATGGAAGGGAAGGCATGGCGAGGGAAGCCTGAGGTGGTTGGTCACATTGCATCTACAATCAGGAAGCAAAGAGTAGACAGGAGGTGTGGCTAACCTATAATAGCCAAGGCCTGCCTCTCCTGGTGCAGTCCTTCAGCAAGACTCCACGCTGAAGGTTCCATCCCCTTTCAAAACAGCACCTCCAGCTGGGGTGCACAAGAACCCCTGAAGGACGTTTGATAGTCAAATTGCAACAGCTTTCTAGTTCACTTTCTGTTTCCGTACCTAAGTAGCAGAGATCAGATAATTTATTGGGAGTAGAGGTTTATTTAGCTCACAATTCTGGAGCCTAGGAACTCCAACAGCATGGTGCTGGCATGTAGTTAGACCCCATGAGGGCCTTCCTGCTGCACCAGGGCACAGGCATGGGGATCACAAGGCAATACTCAGTAAGCATACCGATCAGAGCTTGCTTTTATAACAAGGCCTGTACATTGACAACCCATTAAGCCATTAATTTATGAACACCTTAATCCATTTGCAACCCACTGATCTCCCAAAGTCCTCACCTCCAAATACTTTTAGTATACTCACTTTGGAGTTAACTTTCTTATACACGAAGTTTTCAAACCCATTTGGCTGCCTGCAGTAGTTTTGGGCCACATGCTTTCTCCAGAAAACACATTACAGGTTTTTTTCCATTTTCTAGAATTTCTATGTACATCTAGATGTGGATCATTTTTGGTATCTTCACTTCTAAGAAATGAAACTTTTGATCTTGATATTTAGGTCTTTCTACCTTCAGAAAAGTATATTTAACGATACCCTTGGTAATGTTTTCTTTCGATTGCTCCTTTCGAATCTTCAAAAGTATCTAAAATTAAGCTGAAGCAGGAGGATCACCCAGAGCTTGGCTTGACATTAGCATGGACTATGTAGTGGAAACCAGGCCAGTTTAAGCTAGAATAAGATAGTCTCTCTCTCTCTCTCTCTCTCTCTCTCTCTCTCTCTCTCTCTGTGTGTGTGTGTGTGTCTCTTTAACAGACATACATAAATACATTTAAATTATAGCCATTCTGTCTCTCTGCCCTTTTTCTTATCTTTTCCTTTATATTCCTATGATATCTATCTATCTATCATCTATCTATCTATCTATCTATAAAATGAATGCTTCTAAAAAGAAAGAGAAAATGAAAGAATGAAGGGAAGGGAGAGGAAGAAAAGAGGAAGAGGAGGCAGAGAAGAATGGAAGGGAAGGAGAGATAAGGCAAAAGAAGGGACAGGAAAGGAAGAAGCCCATCCCAGACATACATTCAAGTTGACTCTACTCAGCTTGGTATTAACTCTATGATCCTCTCTGTCTTCACTGTGAGTGGTTAGCACGTCATGTTCTATGGCCTGGTGTTAGTCCTTTGCAACTTTCTCTCATGTCATTTATTTTTGATGTCAGTCTGTGCTACCAGTGCCTACAAAATGTTTTTGATAGTGTTTTGGGTCCTAACTTCTTGCATCTTACCAAGACTTCTGTATGGTACCCTTACATACACATAGCTCTTAAAATAATATCTCACCCTCAGTGAGATAATAGCTTCATCTTGTTCTCTGCCCACACACTCACTCTCTTTGGCCTGTGTTCATCATTAGGCATTCTCTAGTGCTACTGCGTCAGATTCTAACTTCTAGCAGGTAGCTTTCCATTCTGACACTGATAGTCCAAATCGAGCTCATTTCCTAATCTATCTGTTTTGTTCTTTGACACTTGATATCAAAGACACATGAAACACAGAGGTGCCTTTTGTTGCAAGCACTGCTTCCAATGACTCTCCTGTTCTTGCCCAAGACAGCCCTTTCTCTCTGTGGATAGTGGCTTCTGACATATAGGATCCTACCTACACTACCTACACTTGCTGTTTGCTTCCATGTCCTATGATACTAAACATAGATAGTACACACAAGGCGATGCAGGATGGTTGCTCTAATTTCATCTCTGTTGCAGTGACAAAACAATAATCAAAAGGAACTCATGAGATGGAAGTGTTGATTTCAGCTTACAAGTTACAGTCCATCATTGAGGGAAGTGAAAATAAGAACTCAAACAGTAACTTGAAGCAGAAACCACGGAGGAATGCTGCTTGGTGATGGCTTGCCCAGGCTCATGCTTTCTTACCTTTATGGTACAGCCCAGGACCACTTGCCTAAAGCTGGTACAAGCCACAATGGGCTGGACACTCTTAAATCAATTAACAATCAAGGCAATCCCCCACGAAAATGCCCACAAATCAGTCCAGTCTAGGCAGTCCCTCAATTGGGTATCTCTTATCAGGTGACTCTAGGTTGTGTCAAGCTGACAGCTAAAGCTAACTTGAACAATGGCCAACTGCCCTTTTCAAGAACAAAAGGTAGAACAGAAGGATAGACCGAAAAAACAAAACAAAAGGACAAGAATTGGTTTAAATAAATGAATAACTGTTTTTAATGATTACTACAGATACTGAATGGCTAAGCCAATGCAAAAAAAATGTGTGTGTGAATATGTGTGTGTATGTGTGTGTGCGTGTGTGGGGCGGGGTTGAAAATCTTGAATTCTTCCCATGTGCAAAAGAGTTCTGCCAGTTATATTATTTTTCTTTATGCCCAGATGATTTTTATTCAGTATCTATTGATCCTAAAAAGTACTTATTCTCATAGAAAATAAACTCAAGACTCAGACTCCTCTCAAGAGTGGAACTGTGTTCTTGGCCACCAAAGGTCCCAGTGGCCCAGCACCTATCCAATGTTGAGGGAATAAATAAGTTTAAAAGTGATTATATAAAGTTTGAGAGGCATCAAAACAGGCGTGTTTTAAAATATCATGGATACTCTTCTCTCTGATCTATTTATTCTATTTATATTTTTTATAGTTGGTTTCAAAAAATTAAAATTAGAAAATCATTCCTCCCAGTAATTAGCATATGGTAGTGATTTAAATGAGAATTTATTTTGTTGCTCCTCATTGTAATTTTCAGTATTTTAATTTCTCATGTGTGGTGATGGAACTGGAATAAGCTGAGTTAGTTACCACCATGCCTGGAGGTTAGGTACACACATGTAGAGGTGGCATGATGGTGTGGTTGTAAAGGGCTTTCTTTACTTCATGAAAGTCATTAAAGGACATTTGTAAAACAAGGGGAAAACATTTCCATAATCCCACGCCTGCAACCCAGTCTCTGTTTGCCATCTTGGCAAGCTCTACTTCAGGCTTCTTTTCAGTGTGGAGTCCCATGGGTGTATGAAGCCATTCACCAGCCAAACCCCACTGCGAAGGTTGGATTGTGAAATTCAGGGAGAGGTGTGGAAGCTACAGAGGCTCAGCTGTTCTAGTTTGCTTTCTGTAGCTGTGATGGAACACAGACCAAAACCAACAGTGAGAGGCAAGGGCTTATTTTATCGTATACCTCTGAGGTCACGGTCTGAGGAGAACTGGGGGAAGCCACTGCAGGGACTGAAACAGAGCCCATGGAGGAACGCTGCTTTCCTGGCTCACTTTCCCTGGCTTGCTCAGCTGTCTTTTGTATGCAGTCCGTTTCATATGCATGCCTGCCTAGTAGTGATACCTCCTATAGTGGCTGGGCCACTAGATCAATTAGCAATCAAGAAAATGTCTGATGGAGGAATGACCTCAATTTAGATTTTCTTTTCCGAGGTATGTCTAGATTTATTTTAACTTGAAAAGAAACTATGAGAAAACTCATTGTGTTGAAAAATAATGAGTGCTAAGCAAAACCTTCCATGGTTCCGAATCCCAAAGCCATAGAAGAGAAATTGGAACCACTTGAGAGAGCAGAAATCAGACAACCACTCAGAGGAAACCAGAGGAGATGGGATGCAAAGGCTGGAGCCAAACAAAATGCCCTTTAAATGTGGGTTTGTATTAATATTATTATTCATATTCTACAAATTTAATGATTCCTAGAAACAGAAACCTATGAAGCTATGAGACTCATAATCACCGGCCTGACTTGTAGAATGCTATCATGAGGTGACTCTCCATGGGTCCAGAATAGTATAAGCAAAGAGGAATCGGATGGCAAAAAAAAAAGAGAAAAAAAAAAAAAAACATGACCTAGCTAAGTAAAACCAGACAATTTTCTTGGCAAGCAGAAGCTGCACATTTTACCATGTCTTAGAAAGAAAGAAGAAATTATAGGTTTTTTATTAAGGCTCTGCTTTGTAATATTCAAAGGTTACATGAATTATGGGCATGCCAACTGTCTAAAATCTCTATAAAATTTTCATTTCAGATTAGGTTCAACCGTGCTAACCCATCTTTTGATTACTTTCATTAAATCCTAAATTAGATCCCACCCTTCACCCTCAGCTCCCATAAAACCTGTTCTGTTAATTATGGAACTCTTGGGTCTAAACCAACGAGATACAGGGAGAAGATTCCGATAATGTAGGCAGAGTGGAAGGACAACTACCTACGAACCACCGTATGGAAAAGGGTTTTCAGCAGGGTATTCTGGGTGAGTGCATTAATTTTCAAATGCAATTAAACACAGGCTGATACACTTTCCTGTTTTAGTTCATGTGCATGTTAGCATGTATTATGTAACCTTTGATATTTTGCCCCCTCCTTCTCTTAGCATGATACAGGGTTCACAAATACGTCCGCTACATTAAGTGGCTATCATTTTTGATATTATATGCCACCTAGGCAGCACATACCATCAGCATCTATTTCTTCTGTTGGTTGAAATCTAGATTGAGAAAATCACTTGGAAAACCTCAAAGTGAAATATTCTCTGGAAAAGTTTAATGATTCATGGTCAAGAGTTCAACTCGGACACTGTGTGAAGACAGATGTTGCCCACTGAAAAAAGAAACGTATCATTGAGAATTCTGCTTTTTTTTTAAAGCTAGTTTGATTTTGATTTTAGCACACAAAACCAGCTCTTGGTGCTATCTCCTTAAAGTACCGATTTATACAGAATTGTTAGTTAATTATACAAGAAGGTCCTTTGTGTAAAGATGCCAGTGAATTGGGCTGGACTTCAGAAAGGTGAGTGAAATAACAAACAGTGTGTGCCCCGTAAAGCACACCTTTTGTAGCCTTTGGTTCTTAAATCACTGCAAGGAAGTCTCCTGGCAGGGCCGACTCTTAGTAGCTGGTTCAAGGGATTTGAACCACCTCACCGGAGGAATTTGAAGACTTAGGAAAAAGGAGCACTTCTGCCACAGACCAGCAGTTTGCTTTTTCCAAAACAACATGAACTGATGATTCCTTTCTATCATATATAATTTATGTGGAGTTTGGAAATTCTGAGCAAAATGAAAAAAAAAAAGATGAACAGCCAAGTGAAATACCTTTAGTTAAGCTTTTTGTGGGATGGAGCGAGAGAGAGAGACACAGACAGACAGACAGACAGACAGACAGACAGAAACAGGGAAAAAACAGAGTGTGTAATGATGTTCTATAGAAGAGAATAGGAGTTGCATAGGGAGTATTTTACCACAGACATTATTTTCACAGTCAGTTATACTATTGCTTTTACATTCTCTACAGAGAGCATCTCGACTGCCCACATTCGGGGTGGACAGGCCATATTTACCCACTGTTGTTAAGCCACTGACTTTCACCTACGGTACCTATTCCCTACAAAACAGAATCTGATAGAATAGTGGCTGCTCTTGGTCCCATCTTAAGGATGAAGTTCCTGAAAAGCAGAGAATTTAAATGATATGCATTTGGTTACACAGCCAAAAAGAAGTCAAGCCAGGATCCGAATACAAAGCATGCTCACTACACTCTGTAAAATATGCTGACTTCAGGGAAATGGCGACAGTCTTTAGAGAGACATAAAAGTTAAACAGCAAGCTACAGAGTGTGGTCTGGGGGTGTAGCTCCGGACTTGGTAAGGATCTTGCCTAGTATGTGGGAGGCGCTGGGTTCAAGCTCCAGTATCACAAAAGAAAGAAAGCTACAGATCTTTTTAGATAGTTTTTAGCTAAAAACCATTACTCATTGTAAGTTGGTTTTTAAAATTTCTTTTGTTTCCTTTAGTTTGGTTACCATTTGTTGTTGATGCCCTAACCTAGACAACCTCAGAATATAACTGCATTCAGAGATGGCACTTTTTAAAAGGTAATTAGAAGAAAAGGAGTTCATATTGGCAGAGGGGAGGTGTATCTAATCCAATCTGAAGAGGACTCTTTTGAAAAAGGGGATATTGACACAGAATAGAAGAGAAACCATGTGAAGACACTGAGAGAAGACAGTCGAGAATGGAAGTCCCCAAAGAAACCAACCCCATTAACGCCTTGAACTTAAAGTCCAGCTTCTGGGCTGGAGAACGAGAGCAGCTATTAAAGACTGGGGCTCACAACCAAAAAGACAAGATGCCCAGCTTCCAGGACTACGGGAAATAAATCTTGTTTAAGCCACCCAGTCTGCAGTCTTTTGTTCTGACATCCCAAGCAAACAAATAGCCATCATCAGACGTGCATGACAGCGGTCCTCTTGGCTGTCTGTCCCATGCTGAAACCTGACAAACTCAGTTGCCCAGGGCAACTCTTTAACAGCTTTTTTAGCTGGCACGAGAACAGATTGAAAGACCAAGCCCAGCACATTGTTATCTGCACTCAAAGCAAAGGTAAGGCTAGTCTCAGGTGGACTTTCCCCACTTTCGCTTTGCCTTTGTCAAGTGGATATTTCCCAGAACGTAGTAAAACGAGTCCTGCCTGCCTTGGCACAGACACGATCTGAGTTTGGGAGCTACTGAATCAGTGCCTTAACCAAACATGAAATGACAGAACTGTTTCCAGCAGAGGATTAATTGAGCCAACTCAAGGCAAACACAACGTATTTTGGCATTGCTTTTGACAGATCGAAATAAAACAAACATTAGCAACTGGATTGCTGCTAACAATATGCAAAATTAAAGAAGGTACCTTTTTAACTTTGTCTGGAAGCCCACTGGCTTTTCTTATAAAATCTGCAGCAGAAAAAAGACAGAGCTGTTCATCTTGTTATACAACCAGTTAGCACATGCAAACAAGAGAATTAAAAGTCTTTGCATTCAGGGGAGGAAACAGATATTTGACACATATATTTATTAAGGAGACTGAACTGGAAAATACCATGGCTATATTCATCAGAAATAGTGCAGGAAATACTTCAATAATACAACAGAATATGTGCAGACAGCCTAAGCTACTTACAAATGGAAGCCTAAGGTCTAAGTATTTTTTATTTGAAGGTTAAATTTTCAATTAATTTTTTTTTCCACTTCTTGCCATCCCTTCCAAAGCATCACTGTTAATTGCTGTAAAAGAATGCCTCTTGCTGTTTGAATTCTGGACATAGAAGTCAGATGCTGTCAGCCATTTAATGGGCATCAGAATATCAGGGCAGAAATCAAAATTACTGTGTAAAAGCTGAACCAAAGTGTCAGACTCTGAGAAGCCAACTGACCCACTAGAGCTCCCATCCCTCCCTCCCATCTCTTTTTGCTTAATATCTTAGTCTATTTCTAAGGCTATAACAAAATACTTGAAGCTGAGTAATTTATAAATAACATAAATTGCATTGCGTCTTAGATTTTCTGGGGGTTGGCAAGTACAAGTTCAGGGTGCTGGCAGGTTGGGTACTAGGTATCTGATGGGGGCCAGGTTTCTGCTTTCCCTTTGGGCCTTGGATGCTATGTCCTCACAAAACAAACAAACAAACAAACAACAACAACAACAACAAAGGAGAAGCCTTTTTGCAATTAGACGGCCCCAGTCTCCTTATGACTTCACCTTCAAGAAACTTCCTCTCTTAACACTAGCATAATGACAATTAAGTTTCAACAGATGAATTTAAGAGGACATTCTGACCACAACACTCAGTTTTTATGACCTTTCATCCCTAGGCTCTCAGCCCATCACTGGACAGGACAAATTAGAGCCTTCTGTTGGATCCACACAGGAGAAGGGACCATTTGTATCCTTTATGATACAACAGCAGACCTAGGAACCTTTCGGCCTGTCAGGAGCTTATCTAATGCTCCTGTTGGGTTGACAGCACTGTGTCTCCCTTCTGGTTTAACATTCTTGCTGCCTGAGCTCTAGGAGATGAAATTTAAGAAGTACTTGAGTAGAAAGAGAGTTAAATTTTGAGTTGAGGGCAGGATTAGAATGGAAGATTTGGGACATGTAATAAATACATTAGTATATATTTTGGTTTGAGAGTCAAAATTAAATGCAAAGATAAAACTAGGCTGGGAAGAAAGGAGAATCATGACATTCAGAGCAAAGCGTACAACTACTTTAATAAGTAAAGTATCACAGGAAAAAACATGCATGCCTTTTAATAAGACAAATCTAATCTTACAACCCAGCTCTGTTTCTTACCACTGAGGTAACCACGTAGCATCACCAAGCTCTTCCCTTCTGATGCTTCGTCGGCAAAATGAAAGTCTCTGTGTTTCCTCTGTGCTCCAGTAAGAATAAATGCAACCACTGGGACAGTGGCTCTCCATGAGATCTTATTCCTTCTCCCTCAAAGGGACATTTGGCATTGCTTTTTAAAAATTATTTGAAAATTTCCACATGTCAACAACATATCTTGATTACATCCACTCCCTTCCGTCCTTTCAACCTCCCACTGGCCTCCCCTATAATGCACCTCTCTCCCAACTTTATTTCCTTTTTAACACACTGAGTCCAGTCAATGCTACTCTTCTGCACATAGGCGTGGAGTCATCCCCATCCACTGGGGCATGAGTAACCTACAAGTGGCCACCTCTCCAACGAAAAGTGATCCCCCCCGCCGAGCATGCAGCAAGTGCCAATAGCTTCTCTGCTACAGATGGGGCCTCGGAATCCCCTCCATCTTCAATGATGGATGAATCTTTCACTGACTCCATCTTGTGTAGGCAGCCACAGATGCTATGAGTTCATGTACGCAACAGCCGGGTCTCGGGGACAACATTTCACACACACCTTCCTCATTCTCTGCCTCTTACATTATTTTAGTTCCTTCTTCCCTGATTTTCCCAGAGCCTTGGTGTGGGGGAAGCTGTTGGTATAGATGATTGAGTACTCATTGTCATCTTATTCCCAGCAGTTTGAACAGTTCTGAGTCTGTATCCAACACTACCCTCTGAAATTAAAAGCTCTGTCACTAAGTCACTAAGATTGAAAGCAGCATGAATCCATGGATGTAAATATAAATATTCCAATGGAAGTTTGACAATGTGACCCTTGGGCTTATGGTTTTCTTAGCCATGGGTTTTTGACCATGTTTATGGTACCAGGCATGAGTTTCCTTCCATGGGCAAGCTGGTATTTCTTTCTGATTGTCACAGTTTGGGAGAAGGTGAACAAACTCTAGAGGACACTGCCACCACTATATACCCTAAAATGCACAGAACGGCAACCCTAATCATTATAGAGTCTCAAAAGTTACCATCACTGATAGTGAAAATTTCTGTATAGGATACAGATAACTAGATTATAGAAGACAGTTAATGAAGAATTTGATGATTTATGGGTACATTATTTAATTGTTATATCTTGTGCAACATGGGACACACTAAGCATTCAGTAAGTAGATGTGATATTTAAATTAAATTGGACCATGGAATTCAAAGCATTAGACCCGAGAGGAAATGAAGAATGGTACTAAAGGTAAAATGATCATCTTAGTAATGACAATGTGCCAAATATCAAGCTAAGTGCTCTGCTGCCTGTGCCATTAGTATTGGGGCTCATCCAGGTTTAAGAGTAGGATTAGTGATAGAGCTATGGATTGAGCCAAACTTGATGTTAAGATACAGTTTGGGGTCAAATGCACAGCCCACTAAATGCTTTGGGCATGTGCAAAGAGTCCCACCAGCACTGAGCATCCTGAAGTTCTGAGGTCCAGGGTGGAGAGAGAGAGTTGATGCTAACATTTACATCACAGGCTAGCCTATGCCGCAATCAGCCACTTCCCCAGACGCATGAATCAGACATCCGGTGCATGCAGATGAACTTGTATCTCCGGTGTTTGCACCCATTTCACTGAGAATGGAGGAGGAGTAAGCTGGAGACTCATAGAGATCCCCCAGCCTCTGCCTCTACAGTGCTGGGATTAAAGGCATGCACCACCATACCGGGCAGTAACTTGTTATTGTAACTCACAGGGTTTACAAGTGGGTAAGACTGATGGCTACTTTTCTCTTCCAGCGCTATGAAAGTTAGGCAGTAGGGCTAAAAGTCTGAGGTCAGTAGCAGCCTGATTTCTCCATGTTCTATGACACAAGTGTGTAGTGTTTTTAATAACTGGGCATCACCATCAAGTTCTAGAGTTTAGCCAAGAGCAATGGCAATAGTCAGTGATGTCTGAGGGTATATGGGACCCCATTGGCCAACAATTCCAAAAAATGCAACCCATTCCTACCAGTATACTTTTGATTTCCTAGCCTAGACTCACAGTCTTCTAGAGTGGAAAATACAAAACACCCTTTATTCTGTGCGCATATCCAGAAAAGGGACACTTGGTGAACCAATCCCAAACATTCACTATAAAAAGAAGAGGGCCCTGTGGGTGGCATGGATGGTCTCGTTCCTAGGAAGGTGGGTTTCTTCACACAAAGTTATGAAATGGGATTTAGCTTACATGCCAGGTTCTCTAGTCTAGTTTCTGGTATAATTCCCCATGGTTTTTATTTTTTTGTGTGAATATTCTGTCAACAAGACTCAGTGAGGAAAAGAGAGGTCAGTGTGTGACTCATAAGTCATATTTACTGGCCATGCTGTTTCACGCCTGCTGGGCTCCTAAAAATGAACAGAAAGAAACCATAACCATGATTGCCCGTTAGAACACTTTTATCGTTCACGTTCTTTGTTCTTGTGCTTGTTGATAATTAACCCCATTCCTCCCAAGGCAGCCAACACTCTATTTTCTGTCTTTATATATTGGCTTTGTCTGGCCTCTTATTTTACTTAGCATATGTTTTTGAACTTCAGACTTATTGTAACATGCATCAATACCTTATTCCTTTGTATGGCTCAATAATATTTCACTATATAGATATACCACATTTTCTTTAGCCATTTATCTATTGAAAGATAATTGTTTAAACTTTGTGGTTCTATAACGTAATGTTGATTTTGTATCGGCCTTTCTTTTTACTTCTCTTGAATCAAGAATTGCTAAATCTCTTGGTAAATTTTTCTTTCTCTAGTAGGGTTTTATCTATTCATTGACCCAGCCTCCTCCCCAGCATTGTGCAGGGTAAAAATGGAATAGCCTGAGAGCTACCTACTGTGTGCTTATATCATAAATTCCCTAGGAGATCTCCTTTGTTTAAATCAAGGACAACCTTTTAGTCTCCACCTAGGCTGTGAGTTCAATAAGATGATTCTCTAACATCAAAAGATGTTAAAAAAAAAAGAAAGAAAAGAAAAGAAACCTGACAGAGATGACAGCATGAAAGAAGATCATTCTATTCCTTTATTATCTATGACTGAAAATTATGGAATTTTGAGCTGTATGGGGATCAGGAAGCAGCTAAGATCTAATGAAAAGACTTTGCCTTTGATGTTCTGTCCCATCACTTCCATTTCCAGGTTGTGATTTGGAGAATCAGTTGCTTGATTTTCAAAAAAAATTGAAGAAATAAGAGAGAGAAAGAGAAAGAAAAAAGAAAGAAAGAAAGAGGAAGAGAGGGAGGAAGGAAGGAACGAAAGAACGAAGGAAGGAAGGAAAAGTCACCACCAACTCCATCTCCCAAAGTCTCTAGTTCTTTGGGGATAATTAGATAGTTGTGACCCTTTCAATCTAGAGAGATGGCACAACTCAAGTTAAAATGTAATCTGCTTTATTTTATTCTCTTATTCATTTTATTGCACTTGGGATTTATTCCCATAGAATTTTGATATATTCCTTTTAAGTAGAAATAACAAAATAAGAATAGAATACACTCATATAGTGCACATTTATTGATATTATTAAACTATTGAGAATCATGGCTCTGGTCTAGAGGCTCATTGAACTCACCTGAGCAGGTTCAGGAACTGGCTCAATGAATAAAGGGTTTGTGTCTACACACACACACATACACACACGCACACACACACACACAACTCACAAAAACATATCCCCATATATATGTGAACACATACATATATACACACACAGTACACTTGCCCACACAGGAACAAAAAAACTCCCATGAAAAACACAGATCACAGGGCTGGAGAGATGGCTTTGCAGTTAAGAGCACTGGCTGCTCTCACAGATGACTTGGGTTCAATTCCCAGCACCCATATGGCAGCTAACAACTGTCTATAACTCCATGTTAACAACAAGATGGGATTTTAAGATCCTTAATTTAAGTTTCTCTTTTTATGTATTAAAGAAAATAAAACCCAGAAAGGAGGTGTGGTTCGCTTTAAAGTCACAGAGCTAAGTAAGGGACATGACAGACAACAGCCTTCCTGCCTCTTGATTCTTCTACCATTAAGAAACAAACAAGAAACCATAGGCAGCACAGACAAGCCTCAATGAGAATCAGAGACTTTTCTCTCTCCTCCAGTGACCCTTGCCCCTCATTCTGCCTGAGCAGACTGTTGAATAAGCAGAAACTTCAGCTTCCACTCAGTTTTGTAGGATCTAGTGAACACTGTGGCCACCAGACTCTGGTTCTCACTTTGCTGTGTGTTTTGAGTTAAGTCTCTTCTTTTCTTTGGGTCTCCTTAAGAAAAATGGTGAGAAAAGACAATTCTGTGTGTATATATGTGGGGTATTTGTGGGGGGCGGTGTATTGCCACAAGTGTGTACAGTGCAAGTATGACAAAGAAGAAGAAGAAGGAGAAGGAGAAGAAGAAGAAGAAAGAAGAAGAAGAGGAAGAGGAAGAGGAAGAAGGAGGAGGAGGAGGAGGGGAAGAAGAAGAAGAAGAAGAAAGAGAAAAGGAGGAGGGGAAGGAAGGAAGGAGGAAGAGACAACAAACAGCTGCATCCAACTGTTTTTTCTTCAGTGTATATTGTTTATTGAATTTGTGTGCACTTTCATAGAAAACATCTTAATCATCTTTATGTCTCTCCCTCATCTGCACCTCCATACCTCCCATCAGATTGTATGCATTCTGTCAAATATGTCAAAGCCTACTGAATCAAGGTTTTATACCCAGACATCCTCCAGTGCAGATTCATCCACTGGAGTCTAGTCAGCCTACCTAGTCTTTGATTCTCATGCTTCTTCGCCAGGAACTCTTACCCAAGGAGCCATCTTTAAATTCCAAAGAAAAGACAATTCTTATGATAATACTGGCAAGCCTACTTTCCAAACCAGGAATGAGTTATCTAAGAATGAAATTTCATTCATTACTTCTTTTTCATAAATGAAATTTTATTGGAGCACAGCCATACCCAGTCATTAATAAAACATTGTCTATCTATCTCTATCATGGCTTTCACATTTGAGTGACAAAACTGAGCAGACATAACAGAGGCTGTTGTGTGAGTCACCAACATTAAACTACTAACTATCTGGTTCTTGACAGTCATGTTTTCTGATCCCTGTAAAGGAATATTCCCTCTGCTTAATGCCTATGAGACACACACATGCACATATATTTGCCTGTGCATTCTTCCATGATATGTTTATGTATTCATGATCCAGACAAATTTAGTGCTTCTGTGCTTGCTTTTAATAGGAAATTAGTTTAAAAATATGGCTAAAAATATAAGCAGAAATTCAATGAATGGTATTCCTATTTCCCGAGTTTTAACAAATATCAAGATTTGGATAGATTTTATATGATGAACCTGTGTATATGACAAGTTTATACATATAAACCTATGTATATTTTAAAACTCTGAGTTGCTCTAAGTATGAGAAAGAAAAAAAATGGGTATACATGTATATATAAAACTATATTAATGACATGAAGTGATTGGCACTACTGTAATGTAATTATCACCACTTGGTTTCAGTACCTCTGTCTCTCCCAGATGAGTGATAGGCTCGTATTTCTGAGATCCACAGTCTAAATACAAAGACAAACATTTTACCAGATATTCAGAAAATAATAATCAGTTTGAAAATCAAACACTAATGGTCTAATACACAAATACACAAAGGTCTAATTTAAAAATAAAAACAAGTTTTGGTTTTGACATTTATATTTAACTACTACTTAAGACCCTGTTTGCATGCTAATGTAAACAAGAAAATGTTTAAAGAAAAGATCTACCTTGATTGTTGAGTCCCTTTTTCATCCAGTCTTCTTCTTAATCCACTCAGGGAAATCTCAATCTTAGAATAACTCCTAATTAGAATGTCCTTTTAAAACCACCATTTCTTTTGTTAGGAAAAGTAAAACTTTTGAGATTTCTCTGGATTCCATAGTGGGCACAACTTTATTTGAAGTCAAAGCCACCATAGGCTTTCAGCCTCCTGTGACCTGGACCCCAGCACACAGGAATCCAAGTATAGAATTTTGTTTCATCTTCTTCAGACATGACAAAGACTAAAAGAGAAATTCCATCTCTGTCACTTGACTCCATCCACATCAACATTTTCCTTCCACAGCATTGTAATATTTTTTTACTGTACTAATAATTTGCCTTTTTCGGCTTCTTAGAGTATGTGCATGTATGTGTACAAACGTGGCCATGTGCTTTCACTTTAATCCTCTCATGCCCCTGCCACCAGTGATTGGGCTAAGTATCAGGTGAATGCTAATTAGTGTCAAGGACTAACCTTTAAAAACTCTCCCTGTCCAATATCTCTCTAATGAAAACTTTGCAGTTAAACACGATTCTGCTAATGGCAGACAGTTATTACTAAAAGAATATAATCACATGCATATAGTCATTGGCACATGTTCCTGAGACAGAGATATACAGTACTTTCATTATAATTTCTTGAGTCTGTGGCTCCAAGAACAAGACTGAGATGACATCAGATGTTCAGTGTTTTCCTTTTCTTCCCAGGTCTCTTCCAAAGCACATGTACATGTACTTTCCTCTCTTGAGATTAAGGGGGAAATGGTTTTAAGCTTCTTCAGTCTTTGGAACAGCTCTCTATAAAACCAATAACAAAGCTACAACCACACCTTGAGCATCTCAACCTCAAACCCGCAGTCAGAAGTGTCTTAATATAAAAGCAAGAGACTCCAGTACATCCAGATTCTTAAATATATCATAAATATCTATTACCAGGACAATTACCCAAAGATGTCCTTTTCTTCATACTTAACCTACCCACATTTGATGAGGTTAAACATTGCACCTTAATCTGGTTCTATTATGATACCCATAATTAAAATGACTTTTCTCTGCAGCTCTCAAGGAAAATGATGATTTTCCCTCCTAACAACTATAAAAACATAACAAAATGAATATGGAATTTTGAAATGATAACATCTCTCTTAATTCTCTCCCTCTTTAAAGGACATAAAGGATCAGTTTTAACACAGGGTAATCATGTTTGGAAGGCACTGGAGAATTTACTTAAAATACAAATTCCCAGGTCTAATTCATACACTCTGCTTTTTGCGATATGGGAGTCAGGCTCAAGATTGCCCCTTCTAATAATGTCCTAGGTTACCTGGATATTGATAGTCAAAATACAAAGCACGGAAAGACACCAATTTCACTCATCTTTTTTCCTTATAAAATACATAGCTCTCAATCTTCTAACAGTCCTCTAACTTTCTGTTACCCACTAGACATTTATGTATTCTACATACATGATTCTAAGCCTGGTGGAATTTATGAGCTCTGCATTTAAATTCCAAATCTTCTCTTAAATGAATTTATTCAGATAGATTCATATAACACCACTAATGGGCCAAAGGGGCAGAAACATATTTATAGCTTTCACTCTGTGTTGCCATATTGCTTTCTTCTGGTGTTAAGGAATTTATATTTAAGTCAACAGATTAAGAGGACCCAATATTTACCACAATGTCACCAGCAATGTGTATTTGAATTTATTTTTATTTTGTTCTGCTAATTTAGTCAGTGTAAAATCATATCTCAAGGTGGATTTAATTTGCACTTTTTGCATTTCTGGTGGAGATCAATATGTTTCCTTGTACTTTTTTGCTATTTGTAAGTTTCCCAGAGTTACAGTTAAACTTTTGAATCTCTCTTTGGGTTTAGGGCAAGGCTTACCATTTCTTTCTTTAATGTCAAGACAAAGATCACACCAAAAGCCATCAAGGGACAGAGACTTTGGTTTAATCCATCATTCAGGGATAGTACTTTTGGCCAAACTACCTTGGTCTGAAGACAAAAGGCCCTAGGTGAAAAACATGTAAGAAGATAAGTATTCCGAAGTCAGGTTCCCAAGATTTGTATCTAGGAATTATTTGGGCAGATCAGTGTCTGGAGAGGCCTCGGTATGCTGGGACTAACCTTGAAAAGTATTCCACATGTGCTATGTTGGTGATGGATTCAAGAAGCTTTAGAGGTGGGATAACCTTTTTGTCTTGGTTTGAGGCAAAGGTCTTCCTTTCCAAACATGAAGACTAGTCATTTGGTATAACTCCTCAAGGGAAGGGATTGTGAAGCAACTCTTATCAGTGGAAGGTGAACCTAATCAAGGCACTCAGGTGAGAACTTTCACATACCAGCGTCTACTATCAGCTACTTTCCAGCTGAGGAGATAAAGGCCTCACCCCCAAAGAGGGAATCTGAGTGGTGCACCAATGGGTGCTCTGCAGAAGAAATGTGCTCTTAATGGAGACACTAGATCTTTTTTAGTAAATGCTCTTGTTTTAGTTATCTTCTAATATAGTACAAACCATGCCCAAACTTAGTAGTGTAAAACAGCAATACCAAGCCAGAGAATGGGGCAGGGGGAGTGCTGTGAAACGCTGTCTTCTGGACATGAAATGGTCTTTGTACTCACGAACTCGCTGCAGTATAGTTACCTATACACAATCTGCACAAGATCAAGTCAATAAGATCAGTCAACATTACAACAGGCAACATTAATTGGACTTAGTGGGTTACCAAAAATAAAGGAGAGGACATGGAGTAGAGAGGGGTGTATATTGGGCCTGCTTGGGAGAATGGGAGAATGGGAGAATGGGAGTGCATGTGCTCAAGGTACATTGTTTACATGCATAAAGCTGTCAAAGAAAAAAAATATAATATTCTATTAAAACCAACAATAATAAAATTTTAAATGTTGTCCATGTTTGTGAAAGCTGAACTGGGCAGCTCCTTGGTCAATTATACTGGACATTCTTTCTTACATACAATTAGTGAGTCAGCTGTAGGGCTGGTCATAACTGGAGCATGGGGTGGCTCCATTCATTAGAGTGGTCATTCATTAGACCACTAATGAATGGTGTGGTCATTCATTAGAGTGTTAACTGATTAAGAAACACCTAAGGCACTAGTGAGGTACACTTTTGGGTGTGTCTATGAAGGCATTTCCAGAGAGGAGTCACTAAGGAGAAAAGACCTGTGTAGTACTAGTTTGGGCAGCATCATCTCACGGGCTAGAGTTCTGGACTGAGTAGAATGGCAAAAAAGGAGAAAGTCAACGGAAAACCCATATTCCCATCTCTTGGATTCTTACTCCACCTGGATGTGACAAGATCATACGTCCCCACCTCCTCACACCACGCCTTCCCATCGTTTTAGTTGGGTTTATGTTGATGTGATAAATACCCAAACCTAAAGCAACTTGTGGAAGAAAGGGTTTATTTGGCTTAGGTCCATCATCAAGGGAAACTAAAGCAGCAACTCAAGGTAGACATAAGAACTCAAGCAGAGACCACGGAGGAATGCTACTTATTGAGGTGTGTCTTGCTCACCTACTCATAGATGGCACTTTCCATAGTGATCTGGGACCTCCTTTATCAATTAAAAATCAAGAAAATGCCTCACAGATGTGACAACAGGTCAATCTGATAGAGGAGAGTCTTCCTAGATTTGTCTATGTTTGTGTCAAGTTGAGAAAACTAACCAGCCTGATCTGCCCCTTGTCAACTTTGACACACAAACTCAACACTTTAAACTATAACTTTTCCTTTCCTTTTCTGTTAGTCCCCAAGATCTCATGTTAATATAATATAAAGCATAGTACACCTTTAAAAGTCCTATAGTCCTTAAAGCATTCCAATGCCTTAAAAGTTCAACGTCTCTATAAAAGTCCCAAATCCTTCAACTGTGGGTTCCTATATCAAATCAAATCAAATGATTATAATCAAATCAAAGCAAAATTCAACATCCAGCACTGTAAATTAATGTCAAACATCTGGAACTCATTCATGATCTTTTGGTTACAAAGGGCTTTGGTGGCCCTGCCTTTCAGCTCTGCCATTCACCAAATAAATATACCTTGTCTCATAGGCTCAGACTGGCTCTGCTCCACACCTGTCGCTATTCTTGGTGGTCATCCCACGGTTCTGGCATCTCCAATACCCCCAAGTTGCCACTAAAACTGAGACTGTACCTTCACCAATGGTCTCTCATGCTGCCAAGGCTCAGCTTCTCTCCATGGTCTCTCCCAGTCCTCAGGTTTTCACTACAACTAAGGATGAACCTTCACCAATGACCTCACCTGGCCTCTCAAATACCAAACCTCAGGTGTTCTCCATGACCCCTTCTTGCTGTCAAAACCAATATGGGAGACTCTGACGTACTGCCAAGTTCAGCTTGTAGCTTGAGATGCAGCCTTGGCTCCCTGTAGACAACAGCTTCTGTGTGCTGACCCTGAGGAAATACTTCCCAGAAGACTTCTTCCTCAATGATTCTGGTCCTTTATGGATCACCATTGATATTTCAGCCCCAAATAACTAGCAGTCATTGCCACGGTAAAGCAAAGTTTCACTTCTGTAGTACTGATCTCTTCTAATCACAGCTGATTTTTTTTCAGTCCCAGCTGACCAAAATCCACAGATTCCTCGTTCAAACTACCACATGAAAGGTCCTGATAGTCTTTGAGGGACTCTCAGCCTTCCCTCTGGAACTTCATAAGCCAGGCCTCCACCATCTGCATTTCTTTCAGCATTTTGATTATCTAAGCTCTCATAGAAAAATCAATGGAACTCTGAACATTTGGTGCCTTTTCTAGTTTGTCTCTTTGCTGCTATGATAAAACATTGGCCAAAAGTAACCTGAGGAAGGAAAGCCTTTGTTTCGTCTTACACTTTATAGTTCATCATCAAGGGAAGTCAAGGTAGGAACTCAAGGCAGGAACTGAAGAAGGAACCATGGAGGAACACTGTTTACTGGCTTCCTTCCCTGGCTTGCTCAGCTGCTTTCCTTAGAAGGCCCAGGTCCATTTGCCCATGGATGTAATCACCCACCGAGGACATCAATTAGCAATCAGGAAAGTGCCTCCACTGACATGTCCATGGGCCACTTTGATGGAGGCTATTCCTTAGCTGAGATTCCTTCTTCCTGGGTATGTCTAGGTTTGTGTCAAGTTGACAAAAATCTAACTAGCACTTGCCACACACTGTAAGCCAAAATAAACATATCTCTTTCCGTGTCTGTTTCTCTCTCTATCTCTGTCTCTCTCTCTCTGTCTTTTTGAGACAGGATCTCCCTTGTAGCCCCAGCTGGCTTGGAACTTGCTATGTAGACCAGGCTGGCCTTGAACTCACAGAGATCTGCCTGCCTCTGCTTCCCAAGTGCTGGGATTAAAGGTGAACACCTGGCAAACACTTCTTCTCTTAAGTTGCTTCTTGTCAGGTATTCATAGCACTGAAAAAAATGTAGCCAGTATAGCTGGCCTTCTCTTGTTCTCCCTAGGTAATCTTGGAGCCTCTTCTCAAAGTGGCCCTGTCACTTCCCAGGGGTTCCTTTACTTGAACTCTCCTTGAACTTCTTAAGGGGAAACTTCAGTCTAGGTCTCAGTCCAAGGTTTAGGACTAGTTCTCAGCCCAAAGATTTAGAACTGGGTTTCTCATCTCAACACTATGAACATGTTTAAGAAAGCCATGGTAGCTACTCATCTTGTGCACTGTAGAATATTTGGGATATATCTCTGGCCTCCTTTTACTAGGTACCAATAGCATCCTCCAGTTGGGATCATGAAAAAAAATGCCACTTGTCTCTGACATATCCCTGAGGAGGAATAATCAGCCCCTGCTGAGGAACACTCTTTTGGAAAGGCTTACACTTTATTCCTTTCAGAGGCTCCACCCCATTCTATTGATTGAAATATATCCTAAATAAAGCCCAATTTCAACTCATATGAATGCCAGGAGACAGAGTTCCTGGGAAACCAACATATTACAAGGTGGACATGAGACTCATTTTCCAAGGTCACATAGAAAGTCATAGGACCAAGATTCAAATCCGTGTTTGTCTAGTAGTAAAGGCCACAGTCTCTCTGTCTGAGCTACCAGTGGCAGGTGCTGCTAGCAATGAACTACCCTCAATCTCCTACAAAAACATGTTAGAGCAAAGAGAGAGGCTTTGCTCAGGCTTAGTTACGGTTAATGAAGAAAACATTAATCACTTGAAGTGCTATTTGGAGCTCATGAAACCGAAATGAAGCACAATATGAAATGTTCATTTATTTCTCAGGGATTTATTTTATTAACATTCAATCACTCAATCCTCCTTCCCTTGAAGTTCGAAAGGAGGAACATTCTTTTTTAAGACATGAAATTCTTTTCTAAGTGATACAAATAACAGCTTTCTTCTCTTGGGGATGCAGTGTTTGGGGGTCCTCAGTAGAGGCAGGATGTCAATCATACACCCTTCCCACCAAAGCAGAGTTATTTCAAGGACGGTTCACACCAGTGCTTCCTATAATACCATATTCTATTGAGGCCTCTATCCCCACTGCCAGAAGACCATTTGCCTGGACTTAAAGCTTAGTTCCACCACTTACCACTTTAACTGAATAGCTATGAAGAAGTCACAGAAATTTCTAGAACTTCAGTTACTTTTTCTACAGGTTGGGTGAAATCACTATTACCCTGTAGGAATTGTGTTGAAACAATACAATGTGAACTGGAGCAGATGTTATGAACCCAACCAAGATGTCTCTTTGATTCGCAGGCAGATTAACTCAAGTCTTTATCCGTTAGAGAAGTCATTTTAGAGAGAAACCCACTAGTAGACTGGAACATATCCTCTCATCACCAGGACCAGGGGATGCCATACACAAATTGTGAACAAGTGTCTTCTAATTGTAACATCACCTTTAATATCTCCAGTACATTGCTACAGTTCATGCAGTCTGTCCTCAGATAACCTTCTTGGGAAGAGTTAAGGAAAAGCGTGATGCAGCTCCTTCTATAAGTCCAGAGATATACAGTCACTCTTCTCTGTCATCAGTTACCCCTAGGCAACTAAAACCACAGGAATAACTTTATTCTTCACTCTCTCCAATTCTCCAAGAAGATAATGAAAATGAGAGATAGATGATAGATCGATTGATTGATAGATAGATAGATAGATAGATAGATAGATAGATAGATGATAGGTAGACCAGAACAGAATGGAAACCAGAAGTCAATTGACACCTATCGCTGGATAGAGTCTCACAGCCTCCCAGTGTTTTTCAAAACATACTCAGAATTCTTCTCCATATGATATCCCTTATATTTTTATAGGGAAAACTGTTTTATCTGAAATGTTTAGGACTTTAATGGGCTTGGTAATTGAATGTTTTATTTAACAGCAAGACACCAGCTATTGCATGCACAGATTTCTAGTTTTCCGTGTTGGAATATGGCAAAGGTTTTTCAAACAAATTTTTAATCAAACATAATTTAATATTTATCTGATAGCTGGAGAGGCATGGCAGGTTTTTGTATTGCCTTCAAGGCATGATGAGAAACAACCATTTTTCAAGACTTAGAAGGATAAAAGTGTGAATTACTGGAGGTTTCTCATTTAAATAGTGAAATGACATAGGCTTCCTTTACAGTTCTATAGATCTGGGTGGAAGTTTGATTCTAGACTTAGGAGATGACTATACTCAGGCAATATAATCTCCATGGCCTTAGTTTTTTCTTTTTATCTGTAAACTTGATATAATATCTTTACTTTAAGGAAGTAATCAGGTTATCATTGTAAAGCCCATAGCACAAACCTACCTGCCTCAGAGTGCACACTTCATCAACTCAAATTTATTTTCCCCATCCTCTCATTTCAACTCTACTTCAACTGCGTGGAAAATAAATACATCAAGGAAGACCTAGGAAAACTTCAAAAGTCCCAGTTGTCCTCATGGAGGAGAAGTTCACAAAGCAGGTGTTTGGAGGTTGTGCGTCGGCGAAGGTAGAGTAGGTTGTGTGGGAAGTGATTTGCAGTTCCATGATGCAAACTGCACAACTATGTCCTCCAAGCATCAGGACCACCTAGAGCAGAATAGCATGGCCAGTGATACTGCTCTTCTTTATCAGCAGCACAGTCCAAGCTCATGGTTAGGCAACTTCTGTTTGGAGCCCTTCAATGTACAAGGTTACCAATAAACACCTAGCATTTTGGTTCAAGTTCTTATATTTTGACCCCAAATAACTTTTTTGCAGTGAATTAGGGAAAATTCAGAGAAAACTAGATTCTGTTGTTCTGGGTTCGAATCACTTTTTGAAGACAAGCTAGAGAATAAACATAAAGGGAAAAGAGAGAATTCGATCATCTGAGTTTATCTGTGGTCCTGACCCTCCTCCACCAACATCTGATAGGAATCAGTGGGTAGATGGATGGGTGTAGACTTGTAATCCAATGCCCGGAGATTCCATTTTGCTTCTCCTCCTACCAACAGCGTGATCTCAGGTCTTCATTTCATCAAACTGAAGTGGGCACACAACTACCTACCTTGTAGGGTAGTTTTGAGGTTAAATGGGACAACACATCTAGTAATATGTCCCAAATTATTCTTTCTTTTTCTCTCCACCTTCCTTCCTTTGATTCCAAAGCTTTGAAAAATTGTGCACAACATCCTATTAAACTCCCAGCCAAACCCTCTTTCCTAAAGCCAGAATTCTGGTTTTATTTATAGGCTACCCCATGCTTGACTAACAAACTTCATTCACTAGTCTGCCTTGCAGATGGGAGTGGCCAGTGAGACTTAAGATGCTACAGAGTGGGACGTTGGGAAAAGCATCCTTCAAAGCTTGCCTCACCTGCTCTCCCATCTGAAAACCAGGACCTGAGTTCAGACACAACTGTCACAAACCCACTGCTAGAGAGATGCTTGCGGACTGAGCAAGAGGAACAATGAAAACTGAGACGATTAACACTCATGGTGTTTGCAGCACAACTGTCAGTGTGCTTAGACCTTTAGCTCTTTAATTTAACCCTCAAATGACCCCAATGAAATGTTTTCTATTTACAAGTTGGCAACCTAAGATCCAGGATACATGAAAAAAGACATGTAGATATAAATGAATGAATGGATAGATGGATGGATGGATGGGTGAATGATGATCAAATGAGTGAATGATTGGATAAAAGTGTCTATTGGCATTGAAGAAGGGAGACTTGTGTTTGACAGGCAGGTCACAAATTTGGTAGTCTCACATAGCATCCATCTCATAGTTCTGTAGTCCAACATGGGTCCCACCAACCCCAAACCAAGGTGAAGCATAGCTATGCTCCTTTCTTGCCGTCTTAAGGGAAAATTTGTTCCTTTGCCTTTCAGTATGAGATTCTGCCCACATTCCTTGGTTTATGGCCCCTTTCTCCATCCGCAAAGCCAGCAATACTGTCCTTCTAATGTTCCATTTCTGTTCTTTGATCTTTTAAGGACTCTGTTGTTATATTTTGCCCACTCAGATATTATTCTTGTTGTTGTTGTCATTATCATTATTTTAGTGTGTGTGTATGTGTGTGTGTGTGTGTGTGTGCATGCTCACCTGCAGACATGCACCTGCCATGGCCTGTGTATAGAGGTCAGAGGACAACCTCAAGTGTCAATCCTCCAAGATGTGACTAACTGGTCCACATGTTCCTCCTGTCTCCTCTCCCTAACTCCCTGCAGGGGAGAGCTGGGATTGCAGACCATAAAGGATTGTGTCTGGCTCTTACATGGGTTATAAGTTATCCAAACTCAGGTCATCAGAATTTTGTGCAAGTGCTTTACCCAATGAGCCATCTTCCCATTGCTGGCCCACCCTGGCAACCCAGGATAATCTCCTTTTCTTAAGGACAGTTGATTAACAATCTTTATGCTATATACAATTTTAATTCCCATTTTGCCAAGTGGGGATCTCAGATTCATGACTTCCAAAGAAAAGAAATGTATGTCTCTGGAAACCAAGCTGCTCACCATAGTAAGTTTCTGTAGGAGATTCCCTGTCATTCATAGGAACATTTTTATAATAGAAGCTTCAGCATACTTTCAATTTCATGCGAGGATATCAGAGCTCTGATGTATGATCATAGGAAGATGAGCCTGCTTTGGCTCCCCTTCCTGGCATGGCCTTGTGGGTGAAGCTATGGTCACACTGTACCATGCTGCCACCCTTCTGATACATATTCACAGCCAACAATTTGAAGGAAGAACAGGATTGGTGCTGGCCAATCACACCCATCGAATCAGTGAATTGTTTCACAGTTCTGGGGCTTTCTTAACCTGATACCCGATGGCATTTAACCGTGTGAAGTGATTTTTAAAACTTTCAGAAGAATGGGAGAAAAGTGTTTATTGAGCCAAACTTCTTGTTCATTTTTATATTGCATGTCTTCAAGCAGACATGAGGAGCAGATTATAAAGTAAAACACTGATGTCTGAGGTAGAGGGTGACTCGCTCTAGGTGGCTCAGCCATTGAGTGGCAAAGCAAGACATGGAATCTGAGATCCTCTGTCCAACTGACCCTGAGCAAGTCTGATGGTTTACCCATCATCCTGCGTGGCCAGGACCCTCTTTGGTCCCAGGTTTCTCAATTAGAATCTCTGCATGCCCTTACTTGCTCTAAGTTTCCCTTGTCTCTATCAAAACTCATTCTGCTTCCAGGGTGCAATGTCCCACCCTCCCTCCTGAGTAACTCAAATAGACTTCCTGTCTTTTCTGTTGTTCCTATCAGCCCATCCACAGGGACTGTTGTCTCTATTCTGTCCACCATGAGTCTCTCTCGCTCAACTGAGGTAAGAAAGCTTACAATCACGATTGTCCCATGCTTCTTCACTCACCTCATCTGTTTCTACAGTATCATCAATCCCTGTGTGAACCGTATGTAAAGCTTTCCTGATGCTTCCAGGACAATTGGATGCTTTGAGCTGACACAGCTAGAAAATACTTTAAACATTTCACCTTTGTACAAGAGCCCCAAAGCAAATAAGTATCCTATCCTTTGATAGATCAATGATTTTTTAATTAATTTTTTAAGTCTTACTATGTTTGGGCTTTATTTTCTAATCAGAAGGGAAAGGCCTGCCTTCTCTTCAATTAAAAAGCAGAAGGCAAATTAGTTGGTCCTTGAGCCATCCTTGAGGTTTCCACCAGTTGAGCTATTCCAGGTATCACTGAAACAAAGCACGTTTGTGAGTCTGAGAGCCTATGTCCTCCTCTAGGCTCTGTCCACTACCAACCTAAGGAGCAGATGGAAGTTTTATGCCCAGCTGAGCACTGCTAAACACTATTGTTTGAACAGAAACATTCACAGGTCACATCTCAGAGATAAACAGATAATTACAGTTAATCCCTGCTGAGTTCCTCCTCCTGCACAGCACACTAGAAATAAATGTAGCTCATTTCCAGGGTCCTACACGGTGGGCACAGGCTTCCACATTGCCCAGGAAGCTCTCTAGAAGGTGAGTCTGTGTCCCTATTTGGACACAGAAAATACTGGGGACAGACAGCTAAGGCACATGTTTCCAGATTTGCAGGAGGGGCTGTGTTGGCTAAATAGAGTAAGACACATGAGAACAACACTCACCCAAAGGACTTTGTCCATTCTTGCAGGCACTTGACTCCGGGACACTTCACTTAGCAGCTACTGGGTAGTAGACACTGATCTAGGCACATCCATAGTTCACTTAATCTTCACTACAGTCCTATGTGTTACAAATTCCATGCTATAGCTAACAGATCTCGGACTGAATGCACTAAAGCTTTTTGCTCAAAGCTCCTTCATGAAGAAAGAGAAAAAGAAAAGAAAAGGAAACCAATAAATTCACTCATTTTGATGCATTCTTCAGTAAATATCTATTACAGAATGACCTTGTGCCAGGCATTGTGCCCATAAAGAAGCTGGGCCACTAGGAAAAGCCAGCGCCCAAGCAGGGTTGGGCTCTTATGGAATGTTCTAGCCAGACAGGACATGCTGAGTCTCTGGGGCTGAGTCCAAGGAAGAATCTATGCCCTGGAAAAAATCTCTCTCGTTCTGGCATTATCCTGTTTCCTAGGGTGAAGGTAATTATGGGATCACTAAACATGATTTTACAAGGCCTTCTCTTTTTCCCAGCTCTGGGAAGGGTGCCCCGACACCAGGGGCCTCCTCCCTATCCTTCTCTTCCACTCTGCTCTCATCATTCCCTCACTCAGACATGGCCTTCCACTTCGCTTTCTATGAAATTTGAGCTCCTCCTTTAAGATGACTTTACGTCACCTTTCAATGAAGGCTCCTTTGTCCCTTGGTCATAGTGGGAATTCCTCTCCTCTGTCCACAGGCAGCTGCTGCCTCCCGTCTTGAAGTGGACTCTCACAGAAGGCAAGTTCTTCTCTACAGGGCATTGTGCTGGGGTCCATCTCAGTACTGGAACATAGCAGATCTTCAGTGGTTAAACAAAAGTATTAAGCAAAAAATCTACATGGACGGACTGGCTATGCTTGTGAAAGAACTCAGTCTCCTGTCTCCCATCCTTTCCTCCTCTGATCTGGAGTGGACAAAGGTATATATTCTCCTTCTTTATCTTCTTGGTTATTTTAAACAAAACCAAGTCCATTTGGGGATGTAGTTCTAAGTATTAAAACTATGAAAAATAAACAAATAAAACTTTGAGGGAAGGATACTTTTTGGTCATCAATCCTTAGAGCACACAGATCACTACATCCTCTTCCTCAAAGGACTCTAGCCACCTGCTCAGGATGGTCAGATACTCAGTCTCTCAGCTGGCTCAGTTGGGGAGAAGCTCACCATTGATATAAGAATGCTCATGGCATTTTGGTTCTGGTAACGGTTACAGTGGATATAATACCCATCCTTGCTATGTGCCTTCTTTGCCACAGACACCTGCTCAGGTTTCTTGTTTAGTAAAACCACTTCTAAAAGTCGTGTTTGACTGTTTCTACTTCTAGGTGTAGAAACTGAACTTCAGTGGTGATCATTTCAGCCTGTCTCAGAGCTTAGATAAAGCCAGGACATAAAACAATGTACTGGTAGCTCCAAAGACTTGGTGTTTCATCCTCACGGCCATAGTAACATATTAAGACATGTGTACGTTTGTGTTCACTATTATTTCCCAGCACACAGTTCCTAAACTCCAAAGTGCTAAGTGTCTTTTTTTCTATAATGTATTTTTTGAAAACATTTTATTTATTATCTTTATTTTATGCATGAGTGTATTGCCTGCATGTGTAAGTGCACCTGTATTGTGCAATGCCTGCTGAAGTCAGAAGGCATCAGATCCCCTGGGACTGGAATTACAGATGGCTGTTAGCTACCATGTGGGTGTTGGGAACCAAACCAAGGTCCTCTGCAAGAGCAGCCAGTACCCTTAATCCCTGAGCCATCTCTCCAGGCCCTAATTTAATTTTTTGAGAGGTATATAGATGAGTACTGTATTTCAGTCAGTCCCATGCCTCGGTCTTCCCTCCGATTCCTCCCGTGTCCCCCTCAACAATAATTCTTCTCAAAGTCATGACTCTCTTCCTTTAATGTTTATTGTTACATACATACTGGGTCCATGTAATACTGCTTGAATGTATATGTGTTTAGATTTAGGACTGACCACCTGGGATTGAACAACCTATCATGGAGCTCATCCTTAGGAAAAACCGATTGCCCGCAGCTCTTCATCTCAGTGCGGGACCTTGTAAACTTGTCCTCTATCCGTGTTGGCATGTCAGCTGGTATCATATGTAGGTCTTGTTTAGGCAGCCATGTTGTTAAGATTTCACAGATGTCTTTATGTTAATGATAGATTGATGACTGAGAGCTCCCAGAGAGCTTCTCCATAAGGGCTCTTTGCAGCAATCCCCAGGCAGAAATGAAGAAACGCTAAGTTGATGACCAGTGGCCAACGATTTAATCAATCATCAGGGCTCCCACAGATGGGCACACTCAGGCAGGACCGCTGGGATGCATGGCTTCCTCACTGGCTTTCTCTATTGGTGCCCAAGAGCACAAGCTCAGCAGACATCTTGAACTAACCAGTAGACTTATTTCGAATTCTGTATGACTGAGGCTGCTGGCCTGCCCCATGCCCTCAGCCCAGCTAGTCTAGCTGACCTTAGTACTTTGACTGCACAGAGCTGGGGGAGACCAGCTTGCTTCCAACCCGCCCCAGCCTGCCTTCTTCCCTACCTTGGGTCCCATCTTAGGCTTCTGATACCTCTCCATCACCACCTGCCTCTGCCTGGGTTCCCATTAGTGTCTGAAATAGTCATGATCCAGCATGAGCTGCGGCAAGCTACAATTAATTAATTAATCCGTTATACTCTATCAGCAAGTGCAGACTAGGAATGTTAAATAAACAAATTAAAGGCCGTGTTTCACTAAAGCTCAGCCTGATGAAATAATAATGAAGCAAAGTTAACTGCTCTGAACAGAAGGAGGACGATTATGATGGAACACACCAGGACAGGAATAGCCTAGAAAAATATCAAGAGGCTGTGGCCACAGAGGAGGTTATCCCTACCTAGACCCTCTCTCACCAAACCTCATCAGACGAAGGGTCAGGAGCTTAGCTAGCACTGCAGAAAGAGTGCTACAGCCCATCAAAAGTGTGCCTAAATCGTCCGCTAGAAAACAGCCATCCCATCTTTACTGCCTGTCAGTAAGTCTGCACCTGCTTTGAGCCCAACTTATTAAAAGGTGGAGCAGGAGAACATCAATAGCAGGCGTTTAGTGGGTGTCTACAGGTATTTTTTCAGGTACACTAGTGGAGCTCAGTCAGGGTCCACTCTGATTGCATCAGAGAAGCTCTAAACCAGGCCGATGGGTAGTGGAAAACTATCACCACGTGTTCTAGTTTAATTTCTATTGCTGTGATAAAACTAACAAAAAACAACTTAGAGGGGAAAGGAGCTTCTTTCAGCTTACTGTTCCAGGTCGCACTCCATCATTGTGGGGAAGCTGAAGCAGGAACTTCCACTAACTAGTCACATCACAGGAGCGGAGAGAAATGAAACATGCTCCCTCTCTTCCTTGGGCTCAGCTGAACTTCTTCACTCTTACACAGTCTAAGACCCACTGCTTAGGGAATGGTTCTGCCCACACTAGGCTGGGTCTTCACATACCAGTTAACTTAAGACCATCCCACACAGACATGTCCAATGAAGACATCCCTCAGTGAGGCTGTCTTCCCATGTGATTCTCGATTCAGCTTCAAAGCTAACCATCACACCCCTAGAAACAACTCTCACACAGTGATGAGCTCCATATCCCAGCTCCTTATCCACTGTGGTTTGACTATGGTTTATTCCCATCAACACTTGCACTGATTTGGGCCCCAATGGGGCAGTATAGGGAGATGAAGCTGAGTAAAAGTCCCTTAGTTCATGGAGGTGGTGCCCTTGTGAATGGATTAATGCCTTTCTCTTCTTATAAGATCTAACTCTTGCAGAATGGAATAATTAACCCCAGAACAGACTGTAATAAAGCAAGGCCACCCCTCCAGTTCTCTTTGTATACCTCCAATTGCCTTCCTTCTACCTACCATGCACTGAAGATATACAAAGACTCCAGCAGATGCTACTGCCTGATCATGGACCTCTGATTCTCTAACTGTGAGTCAACATGAATTTCTTCATAAGGTACTCGGGCCCAGGAAACTTATAGCAACAAATATTATAGTCATTTATTATCTCTGGTTCTATTACAGCAGTGTAAAACAGACCAAACACACAGTTATCACTCTTGGGTAGGACAGCGTCTAAGTTTCTCAGAGGTCCCACTGGGATGGCGTCTCCGTGTCCAGAGCATGCTCACTCATGCATAGCTTTTTGCCTTCTTCCCCTTGCCTGTCTTACTTCCCCCATCTTCTGAAGGTGCTTTTTTCTGATCACCTCTCAAAGAAGTCACCTGCGTTCAACTCACAGCACAATATAGCCTAAGGAATGGCCCTTAGATAACTTCTCTGAGTTGTAGTCAGATGTTCTATCTCCTCCTTTCTAGCTACTGTCACAGGTCACAGTAACCACAGGGCTATCTTGTCTCTCAGGACGAAAGACCTATTTACTCCACTAGAACCACAGCTTGAGAAAACTTGCCTTTGTGATTATTGATCCATTCAGCAAGTATTTATACCAAGGCTCCATGGGCCAGATGTGTGTAAGGACTGAGATACAGCTGTGAGTAACATAGACAGATGTCACTTGGACTGTTGAGAGATTCAAAGGTACAACTGAAGCATGATTGTGGAGGCAAGAAGAAGCCACATCGAAGCACAGAGCTAGACAGAATTTCTGGCTCTAGATCTGGAATGTTCCTTGCTATCCACGGGCCCTGAGGCCAAGGATATCCACCCTGACCCTCCACCTTCTCAGCCTCAAAGTGAAAATCCATGGTGGGATCTTCTTGTGGGGATCCCAAGGCATCACCCAACAGCTCTGGCATCTTCGAGAATCTAGGTCCTTCATTTTCTGGGAAAACCGGTCACTCATTCAGGAATTGGTCTCTCGCCAGTTTTTCGGAGCTGTTTGTTGATTGTGTTCTTGCCAAGGCTCTGCAGCCACCACTGAAATCCTGTCTGCCTTCGTCTTTCTGCCAGGGCCTTTCATTTAGAACCTGAGTTGTCCCCCAGGTAGACTTCCAACTGCTCACTCACCTGGGGCAGTGGCTTCTTAATTCTCTTCGTGATACCATCATGTGGGAGTTGGTGGGATTTTCCTGAGCCCCTCCACATGGAAGTGCAACCTGAATTCTAACATAAAGAGGCAGACAGTGCTTCTGAAAGACAAGGAAAAGTCAGGGAGGATGTTCTAGAACTTAGCAGGCAGGGAGTGAGAGGATGAGCTATTCTTTGAGCTCATCCCACACTTCCTCCTACCTAAGGACTTTGAGAGGTCAAAAGGAAGACCCTTGTCAAGTTCAGACCAAAGAAATGATGATTATCTGAGGACATTGCTTCCAATTAGGGCTCTGCTAATGGTGATAGGTTTCCCCTGCCAGTTACAGAAGAATTTAAGTGACAAATGGTGATGGTGAGTTCCATTATACGTTGGCAGTGATCTACCTGGGTAAGAATGTAAGAATACCTACACGTTCACTTCCCCAGCATCCTCCCATCTCACACACACACACACACACACACACACACACACACAAACACGAGGGGGGGCCATATCCTGGTTTGCATTATTCTGCTGTCACCTCTTTTATCTTCCTAGTAATTTCAGAATATCAGAGCTCTCTACAATGTTGGGGGATGGTGTGTGTGGTCCACAGAGTCTCCTGGGCTTCTGCTACCTTCATGTACATCTTCACAGCCAGGCAGGTGTTCTTCTCAGTTCTTTAAAAATATGATTACTAGTAAAGACACTGTTTGTAGGCTAGAGAGATGGCTCAGTGGTCAGGAGAACTGATTACTCTTGTAGAAGACCAGGACTCGAATTCCAGCACACACATGGCAGTTAACTTCCTTTTGTAACTCTAGTCCCAGGGGAATCTGACATCCTGTGCTGTCCTCCCTGGGTATTGCATGACATGGGTGCACTTACATATATGCAGGCATAATACTCATACACATAAAATAAAATAAAAATAAATAAATAAATAAATAGTTCTAAAAAGACACTGCTTTTTTCCTGTCTTACCCTGTACTCAGTCCTGCATTAAATGCTCTATGTGCATTCACTCAGCGCTCCACAAACAAAGGCTTGCAGCTGTTCAAAAAAGTTTACTGGAACAGCCCCAGCAATCCAATTATGCATTGTCTATGGATGATTTAAACTACAATAGCAGAGTTTAGTAACTGAGACTGAGGCCATATATCCCATACAGCTTAAAGTATTTCCTGTCTAGCTTTTACTAGAAAAAAAAAATTCTGACCCAAGAATAATCTCACCTTATCATTTTACAAGTACCTTGCAAGCTGGGGAATCGTTGCAAGCTAAAGTTGGAACAGAAAAGTCTGGCCTCCAACCACACGATTTATAAGTGACAGAACTGGGACTAGAACCCAGAACTTTGAAGAGCAAGTCCTGGTTTCCTAAGACCTATCTGTAATTTCTTTCTAAAGTAGATCAGAAGTAACCAACAAAATTGCTAAAGTCTTGGAAACCCTGGCACTCAGGAGAGCAGAATTAGGGACCACTGGTTGGTAAGATTGCTTGACCCAGTGCTTCAGAAAAACAGGAAGGATGAGAGTCTCCAAACATCGCTCTGAATCTGGAGTTGCTCTGTCCCTCCCCTTCCCTACGACTGTGGATGGGTGTGAATTTACAATGTGTCTCAGCATTATACAGATCTATTTGTTACATAACATGAACATTCTAGGTCTTACTGCAAAAGTTCTTTATTTTCTGTTTTGCTATAGCTTCATAGTATTTTTATTTTTTAAAATGAGACAGGGTTTCATAGATTCCAGGCTGTCCTTACTACATAGCAGAGGATGACCCTGAACTTCTAATCCTCCTGCCTCCACCACCTATGTGCAGGGATTATAGGTATGTAACACCATACCTCATTAATACAGTACTGGGAGGTCCAACCTAGGACTTTATACATACCAGGCAAACACTCTAACAAATGAGCTACCTCTGCAGCCCGTATTCTGAATTTTTTTTAGTTTTACTTTTCTGTTTCATGCTGGTTGGAACATGAAAGGGACAAACTTGTCCTAGAGTCATAATTTTGAGTTGTCTGCTTTAGCAGCTAAGAAGTTGACTTTTCTTCTAGACTTTTATTTTCCCAAGTGCATTTCCCAACTTAGTTTATCTGATTTTCTTGGATCTACTCTGGAAACCCTCAGCTGAGCATGCCCATCTGCTCCTACTGCCATGCATAGAATATGGGGGTTTCACCTGGGTCCACTCTGACTGCCTTCAAAACCTGCAGAGGTCTGTTATAACACAGAAGCCTCAAATTCCCTCCAGAAGTGTCCATGTGGGAGGTAAGATCCCATAGGACCACCAAGGCATGAAGACTTATGATGTATGCTTATCCCAAGCTCATGGAAGGCTGAGGGTGGCTTTATAAATCTTGCTTTACCTAGAAGCCAGCTTGATACAAGTGGTATCCTCCAGTCAAAGGAATATCAGGTTTCTGGGGCCAGAAGGCTTTGGATGAGAAATTTCCTCCAGAAGATTCACAGCTAAACAGGTTGGTCACACAGGTATTAATTAGAATAGCAAAAATCCAACATTAAACAGATAACTTCACAGTCTAGGAAGTTTGCCAGAACATCTCTCAGTCCACTCAAATTGTCATCATTGAATTCCTATATCTTCAACAATTTTAATAAAACTGATAATGATATTTACATAAGAGATGAGGCTTGGTCTTCCTTATTAAAAAGGAATAGAATTGGAAACTCGGTGACAGAATTTTCAACAAACTTCTAACTTAAAAAAAAAAAGAACTGATTATACACAGCTTGAAGTCTTGTTATAGAGCTTATAGTTAGATCCAGGTTAAAAATTCAGACTTGATATCACTTAAATATCACCATCTTGAGAAAGTCCCCTAATGTCTCCAGTCCCGGTGTTAGGTTAAAAAAAAATTAAAAATAATGACACTCCAGGAGCCCCCTGTCCCAGAGTGACCAGAGGACAGCTTTAGTGCCAGGAATATGATTTGTTCTAAATAAACACTTACTTGGAATAAGGTAATTTCTTCGGTTGAAAAGTTTCCAGCTTGATAGGAGAGAAACTTGGCATACAAATTATAACCAAAGTGGGTAAAAAGAAAAACATGAAGACAGTCCGGAAGATCAGCAGAAAAAATGCAGGAGAGGAAAGAAGAGCTCAGGAAGTAGGAAGTGGCTGGTCTTCCTGATGGAAGGTGAACGATGGGACTGCAATGCTTAAAACTGGAAGAAATGAGTATGGTGGAGCGGGAGAGATGGCTCAGCCATTAAGGGCACTGACTGGTCTTGCAGAGGACTTGGGTTCAATTCCCAACACCCACATGGCCACTAACAACTGTCTGTAACTCTAATTCCAGGGGAATCCAACACTCTCTTCTGATCTCCACACACACTGCAGGACACAAGACACACCTACATACGTGCAGGCAATATACTTCTACACATAAAAATAATGTTTTTAAATGAGTATGTTCAAACCATGTTGTATGCATGTACGGAAATGGCATGGTGAAACTCATCTTTTAACAATTAATACATACTAATATTCTTTTAAGACTGGAGAGACGAAGCAAGCCGCAGTACAAGATTGATAAATGGGTATAGGTCAGCTGCATGGCAAACCAACCAACTGTACTAACCCTAACTTTTCAGCAATAAATGGAAGACTGGTAGAGCAAGAAACACCAGTATATTCCCCACAAACACCAGCTACATCCTAGCAGTCTTGGGTGAGGAGTGGTTGCCGAAGGGGATTTTTATCTCTAAGTCAGATAAGATTAAACAGATCGGAAATGTGTTTCTTTTCTGCATCCACACCCAGGGACAACACTCTGACGCCTAGAATAGCTGTGAAAGTCTCTTATTTTTCTCCTGAGATCAAGTGACCTGGGATGATGCTGCTGACAGAGATGACGACATGCCTTTGCCGTGAGCACAGCCCAAACAAATGGGAGCCAGCCAATCCACCTGATGCATAAGGCATTCTATTTTGTACAATAGATGCTGTTCCCTTTCACTTATGGAAAGAGAAACTCTAGGGTTTGGGAAAGGTTTTTATTTCATTTAGCTGTGCTCATCATTTCCCAAGATAAGTTGCCCCAGTCTTTGCATGCAAACATTGCCTGCCTGTCCTTTTCCACAAAATTGTATTTGTTACCCAGCAAGGAGGCTTCAACCAGTAGCATGCTTGACCTTGGGTCCCAAACTAAACCTGGAAGATCATCAGAACACCCGATGGTTTGTTACAGTTCACTGAGGGCGTTAGAAAAGACCTAACGAAGCTTTTGTAGGGATGATGGGACTTCAGAGAAGGCAAGACACTGACACAATTAAAAATCTGCGAAGAGTATAAGCCCTGCCTGAGTTTGTGTCACCATGCCTACCTATGCCCTTCTCCCCTCTAGACACCCTTTTCAATGGCTGCCAGTGAAGTTTGTTTCATTGTAAAGGAGGATAGTTTCCTTGTGCATCCTGGGTAGGTATGCATGCCTATGTGCAGGTGACAGAAATGAGTTTCCAGTGTGTCCTTTCAGACCAGTCTGTTGTTAGCTGATTAGATGTTACAGGAAAAGTACTATTTACCACACTCTCCTATGTGCACAGTTCTGTTCTTTCTTAAATCTCATGGTATTCATTCCCATTACCCATGTGAGATCATTTTCATCAATGTTTCTTTGCAGAACGGGAAACCAAGGCAGCTAACAGAGGGCAAGGACAGGATCCCACCAACGTCCTACTGTTGTGAAAGGGAGAGCTGGAAAAATATTGAGCGATGTCTACTCGTGACTTCTCTGCAATCAAGAGGAACAGCAGGTGAAGGGTTTGGTGGTTTGTAGTAATTTGTTAGAGCAGCAGTAGAGACTGATATACTTGGGGAAGGAGATCTTGAGGACTTCATAATCTCTTGAGCTCACAGAAGCCGGCAGGTGGCTTATGCGTTGGCCTGGGTCTGAGGTTACAGGAAATGGGATGAGCACTGGCCTTTAGCTTCAGTCACTCTAAGTGGTCCACCACATGGCTCTCCCAGCCACTAGCACAGATGAGAGGCTTTGTTACATGCAAAAGAAGGGTCTTCCTGCATCTATCTGGGTGTTTAAACTCTGTCTCTGGTTGGTGAACAGAACTCTACCTGATCCTGTGTTATCATCAGAATGGACACCTTCTGACCACATGGGAAGTCTCTCCTTCTGCAGCTGTCATGCTTCACCAAATCTCCCCATCTGGTCCCTCACTAGCTGCTTTGGCTACTGTATTTGTTTGCTACTCTTTCCACATCAAAGCCCAACAGACTGGGTGATTGAACAGACATGGATGGTCTCACGCCCTGGTGGCTAGAAGTTCAAGTGAGGTTCTGGTCAGGGTTTGTTTCTAATGAGAACTGTGAAGGAGGATATAGTTCTAATCCTTAGCTTGTGCCTGATCAATTGTTTCAGTGTGTCTGGGTTGCTAGAACAAAACGCCAATACCAGATGGTTTATAAACAATAGAAATTCACTGTTCACAGTTCTGGAGACTGGGAAGTCCAAGATCAAGGTGGAGACAGATGAATTATCCATCAAAGGCCTATTTCCTGGTTTATAAATGATGTTCCCTTGCTGTATCTTTCCAAGGCAGAGGGTCAGACTAAAGGCTGACAGCTGGATAAACTTAGTTCAAATGTAAGTTGTCCTATTTACTGTCTGTGTGACACTGGGCAAGGAACTTAATCTCTATTTTATTCTTCAGATGTAATTTTGATGTTATGGTTTGCATTTTGAATGTTTCCCGAAGTCCCATATGTTAAAGACATAGTCACCAGCCTGTGGCACACTTGGAAGATGGTAGAACCTTTAAAGGGTAGGTTCTGGTAAAAGGAAGTTAGGTCACGGGGGGATGACTTTGACTAGGATGATGAGACCCGGGCCCCTTGCTCTCTCTTAGCTTCTTCGATACTGTGAAGTAAACAGCTTTGGGGTGCCACACATCCCCACCACGAGGTTCTGTCTCATCATGCACAGGCCCAAAGCAAAGGACCCAAGCAAGGAGGAACTGAAACCTTTGAAACTGTGTGGCCAAAGAAGTCTTTCTTCTTTTCAGGCTGTTCACCTCAGGTATTTCTCACAGTGACAGAAAACTGACCAACACACATGAGAATGGGAACAATTTAGATATATCTTAGAACATGAGTGGAATAATCAAGCGATGCTTGTGAATTCTCCTGGCACAACTCTCAGCAGTAAGCAGAAGCTCAGTAAATGCTTATTTGAAAAATAGCCATATATCCAGGACTTTCTGGAAGCCATTGTAACATCATCCATGGGAAGAACAGCCCCTCTTGAATGCTCTTGTAATGAGTACGTATTTAAGGAAACGAAATCTAGCTGAAGAGAATTTTAGAGATGCCAACATCAACAACCTGCTTCCCTGTTGCTGCTGTAACAGCTTACCAAAAAAATGTAGTGCCTTGAAACAATACAAATACATTAGCTTACAGTTTTCGAAAGCAGAAGTGCTGCATGGCCTACCCTGTCCAGAGCAGAGGCTTGCGCAGTTTAGCTGCAGGAGCCAAAGTGTCATCTCATATCAGAAGCATAGTGCTTTCAGAAGCTCCAGTCTAGTGTTTAATTTCCCCAAGTGTTAGAATCCCAGGAGTGGAGAGTGGGAAGCATAGACAGAAGCAGTCAGCCCCCAGAGTCAGGTTTCCAAGGTGAGAAGCACCCAACCATGTCTCTGTGCTGACTACATTTCACAGCAGGGTGCTGTTCTGCAGAGCAAGGCTCCGCTCCGTGTGAGGGTGGCCCCACCACTCAGCTTTCTGTCCCAGGGCTCATCTGAGTACATAGCCCAGTGAACACCTCAGACTGGGTGGCTTTGAACAGAAGCATCCCTGCTGGACATGCATGACTGGGTATGGAACATGACTCTCTTCAATCAGTATTGATCGGCATAGAAATTTATACTATGCCCCATGTAGCTTTGATCCTGTGTATAGTTCTGGATTCAAGGGCAGACAATGCCATGCTCACACCCTAGGAAAGTATTGTTGGATTGAGGTTGGATTCCCACAATAAATGTGATTTTCCTATATGCATACTTTTTCACAAGCTTCTCACATTCTCCTGCCTGGAGTGCCCACTGTTACCTTTCTGTTTGTTCCTTATTCTGAACATCTTCTCACTGAGTGATCTCACAAGGTGGTCTCACTTGTGTGCCCCTTGGAACTGTGCCCACCTCTTTCATAGAATTTATCTCTGCCTGCTCCCCCCGCACATCTGAGTACAGGCACCCCACTTTGCCCATCTCCACATCCCCAGCACTCCAACCAGGGTCTGAAGCACAGCTGAAACTCAAGAAAAGTTTAACTAATCAATCAGTGAATCAACGCTCTGGAACTAGGGCAATGATGATATTTAGAAGTCTGGCCGCTATGGGGGTCTAGACTTTCTCCTCTATGAAGTTCAATGAGGTAAGTCAAATAGTCATTTCTCCAAAGACGATATACGAAGGTTGATAAGCACATGGAAAGTTGTTGAATCTCAGTAATCATTAGGGAAATGCAAATTAACTAGTGATGAAATGCTTCCCACTCATGGCAATGTCTCTTATAAGGAAAGAAAAGAAAGGTCAAGGGAGAAGGAGAGACTGTGGCCCCACTGTGGACTGCACTACAAAGATGATACAACCATTGTGAAAACAATGTAGAGATTCTCCAAAGAGTTAAAGGTAGGATTTCCATATGACCTAATCCTACTTCTAGGTATAGATCTCACGAATTGAAGGCAGGTGTTCAAATAGGTATCTGTAAGCATATGTTTACAGCATTATTCAAAATAGCAAAACTGAGCAAGTAACCCAGATGTCCACTGTCAGAAGAACAGATAAACAAAATGAGGTCTAGGAAGACAAGCCTATTAACCAGCCTTTAAAAAGAGCAAATTTCTCATACAGGCTATATAATATGAATTAACTTTGAAGCCATTATGCTACAAAGAAGAAAATCAGATACAAAGAGAAAAACACTGTACTATTCTTCTAATGGAGAGAACATATAAGGACCAAATTCACAGAGGTGGAAAGCAGAACAACAGTCACTAGGAACTCTGGAGAGTTAGCATCCAGTGGGTCCAGAGTTTCAGTTGGGGAAGATGGAAGTCTGTGTAAGCGTGATGGGGATGGCTGCACAACAGAGTAACTGTACGTAAGACCACCCACTGTTAAGATGTCATTTCAAAATAGTTAAAAGGGTAACTTTATGTATGCACATTTAATCAGAATTAGAAGAGCGATGAGATATGTTGTTCTGAGGTAACAAATTCAGTCCAGTCATCATTTAGGAGGTGCTTATGCATATGTGAGTTATGTCCTGTGATGCAGGCATGATTATCATCATTGACACATGTGGCAACTGAGACACATGCATTCACAGTCATTTGCCAAAGCTGTATATCAACCAAGTGCTGGAATGAATCCTGCCTTTCTGACTCCAAACCTAAAAATGTTCCTTTGAGCCAGGTGTGGTAGAGCACACCTTTAATCTCAACACTTGGGAAGCAGAGGCGGGCAGATCTCTATGAAACCGAGGCCAGTCTGGTCTACATAGTGAGTTGTGGACGAGCTGGAGCTACAGGAAGACCCTGTCTTCAAATCCATTTGATGCTCACTTATTGACATCAGTGCAGATCTTGTGACCCCCCAACCCCCACCCCATCTTTTCCCCTAAAGATTTTGTAGCAGTGTCAATTTACCAGCCTCAAAGAAAAGGAGTCTCATAAGAAAATTTGTCCTGTTGGTCCACAGGATCCTCTGACAGGAACCTTCCCTTGTGATCACCCCAATATGAGTTTTTCCAGTCCACACTTAGCAAGAGAAGATATTCATTTTCCCCAAGTATTAAATGTTGATGAAGCACAACCGTTCACTCCATGTAGCATGGATTAGCAATCAGAGACAGAGAATGCCCAGAGAGGTCCTTCAGAGGCAGCCTTCCAATCAGTGGAAACTTTCCTCCAACTCGCTGGCCAATGAAAAGTTAGGCAGAGGCCCCAACAGACGTCTTCAGAGGGGGAGTAGGGTGACTTTCCAAAAACACAAGCCCAGGAGGCTCCACTCCCGCCTCTGTAATCGCAGTCTGCTCGGAGCCAGCCGGGAGGCCTGGGACTTGCCAGCAGCTGGCTGTGCAGCAGTGCATGGTGGGCAACAGGTTGCCAGTCTTGCTGGCATGCACAGTCACGATGAGTGGAAAAACAAATCCCCATGCTGCCAGCTTCTTAGCAGAAGAGGAAGTTACCTGACTCTGCTATAGAATCACAGCAAGGCCCAAACGAGTGGGTAAGCAGTCCCGTAAAATCTCAAACAGCACAGGAGTGGGGAAGGCAGATTGAAGCCCACCTGTAGGAGTGGACCCACCACCCTCCGGCCCACAGCAAGCCTGTGGGGGTCGGGATTCTGCTGCATCTGCTTTTGGAGTATTCGATTTGAGGCTTTGAAGAGTTAACGAGTACATTCAAGGGGACAAAACTGGTAAGGGCTGGAAGAAGAATGAAGGTTACCAAAGCCTCACTCTTATTTTAGAAGCCAAGTTTGGAATCTAGCCAGATAGGTCCAATGCTGAATGTCAGCTGTGGCATTTACTAACCATGTGATTTGGGGGAAATTTCTGTCTCTGCATCTTCCTTCCTCTAGAAATAGATGTAGTAGGTCACCATTTTAGAGTGGTTGTAAGCAGATAAGGGAGTAATTGGGCTGGAAGTGGAAGGAGATGTTTATTTAAAGGATCCAGACAATAGGTCTATCGTGACTGATAAAAAAAGGATCTTATAAAAAGAAAGAGAGTTTAATGTTCACATGCATAGTCGGCACTTGACTCTGAACTTTTGCCTGTGTGGCAACACTTTTCCATGGGAAATACAAACAAATATCTTTTCACCCTACATAAGATACTGACAACAGATCAAAGGAGCAACTTCAACTGAATTTAACTTGGGGTACCTATAGGTTTATTGGGGTTACTTCAAGGAGCTTAAGTGACTAAAGCAAGCTGTATCATCAAAAAACTCACCCCAGCATAGGTGACTGCCCGAGAAAGCTGCATCTTCGGAGTTCCCTGCAACCTTCAGGCAGCTCCAGTAAAGCAACTCGGCTCTCTGCAGTCATTCACTGTTTAACACTGGGGAAGGCTCTTGTGAGTTTTATTTTATTTTATTTTGGTATTTTTGAGACAGGGTCTGGTCCACCTGGCCTGGAACTTACTATGTAGACCAAGTTGGTCTTGATCTACAGAGATCCACTGCCTCTGCCTCCTGAGTGCTGGGATTAAAGGTGTGCACCACCCCTTGTGAATTTCATAAACTTCATCCTTAGTTGCTTGAGCTTTGGCTCCTCCCTCCAGGAGGATATGTTTCAATCTCTTGGTCCCTGGCAGTTTGAGGATGATGAGCAGGCTTGTTAAGTCAAGGCAGCGTGGACCAGAAAAGGCAGTGCTGTGTGATGGGTACTCCTCAGCAGTGGACACAGCCAGTTGCATGAAGAAATGGGGGAGTTTTGAATGGGACGTGTATGTAAAATTGGGAGTCAAAAGGCATCAATAGTATGAGCGAAGACAGGAAAAGAGAAGGTCTTTGCTGTTGGGACAAGACCCGGAGGTGGTCTGGTAGGAGCGCTGAGTCAGGGAAGGAGGTGTGGCCACGGTGACAAGACCTTAGATTTCACATTCAAGCTTGCTTTTATTGTTTTGATTTGCTCTGAAGCACAGGCCCATCTCAAGCAGGCAGCCTTCCCGCCTCCACCTCCAAAGTGCAGGGCTTCAGGCATGTGCCATCACGCCCCTCCTCGGATCTTGGCTTTTGTTCTAAATTAATAGTCGCAAGAGTATACTGAACCCAATCATGACAAGACTGGATTTCTTCACCCTTCTGGCACATCTTTTGGTGTAAAGGTAATTAACGGGAGCATTAGTGGGACCAATAGTCTTACAAATTTCAAGTCCAAGTGTTTTTGATTCCTTGTTATCTGTATGCAGACACATGCTCCTGGGTCCACACAATCTACAATGCCCTGCCTCGTAGTCCCTGTCATACGCAGCTGTCACACTATTTCTCTCTCTACTCAAGGACACACTTTACCTCTGTCTTGACTTAAGAATAAATTCCAAGGGCTAGAGAAATGACTCAGTGATTAAGAGTCCTGGCTGCTTTTGCAGAAGACCTGGGTTCAGTTTCCAGCACCCACATGGTAGCTAGCAACCATAACTCCAGAGGATTCCAGGGGAACCCAATGCTCTCTTCTGAACTCTGCCAACATTTTGCATGACATAGCTGTACCTACAGATACGCAGGTAATACATGCAATAAATAAAACATTAAAAAATAAAAATTCCAGTACCCATCACTGCTAAATATTCATCTGTTTCCTTAACTTTTTCTTCTGTATCTCTGTCAGTCTTGGTGATCATGAATCCTGCTCATGGACCTCTGTACTGTAGGTCAAAGTATGTCTGATACTCTACCTGCATCATGGTACTGTTGTGCCATTTCCAAGTCCTTTCCATTGCTTCTCCTACACAAATTCTGCCACACTAGATCCAACTCAGTTGAAAGCCCTGCCAGGAGGTCTGTGAAATCCCTTCATCAGTAGCAGGATTACTTGACTGTTGCCCCACCCCATCACTCAGCACTAAAATGACTGCATTTTTATTAAAAGTGTTGGAGAACAGGCTATCCATTCACTGCTGGTTAGCTAGAGGATGATACACCTCTCCTTCATAAACAGGACCTATTGCATAACAAATTTTTAGGAAGGAATTATCTGGGAATGCTGTATGTTAGGGCTTTGACTTCATTTTAACTCTTATTTTTATTCTCCTACAATGTTTCAGGATTGGACATCTTACCTGGCCCCAAAGAGTAAGTTCCTTGACTGTTATGGACCACAAAATATACCAGAAGCCACAAATAAGACCAAAATCCATACTTGTTACTGGAGAACTAGAGGCTGTGTTGCTGGCTTCCTTAGACATGGTATATTTAGTGTACAGGCAAACGATTTCATGCAGTCCTCTTTGATTTGTATGTCATTTAAAGTCACACCTCCAAATTACATTCTTGGACAGATCACTCACCTTCATCTTAGTTTTAGGAAATAATTCACCCACGCCTGCTTCTCTTCATCAGACTTCACAAATGTATTTCCAATAAATGCTTACCCAATCGATCTGGTTTGGGCAGAAATCAAAGGAAAGGAGATTAAACAATGTTCTGAGCATCAAATTTCAGAGCATCCCTCTGTGGGCAGAACAGTGAGAGTCTAAGAAGAATCAAAGTCCTGGGGACGTTGTATCACAGTGATGCTTGGGATAATTCCAAGTCAAGACAGGGAAAAGAGACCTGCTAAATGAGAAACTTCTAGAGCATTTGGGTGGAGACAAACTGAGATGTAGAGATGTTTGCTTTGGTTTGATGAATTCAATTATAAAATCTAGAGTTAACATCTAGCCTAAAGACCTCAATGTCAGTGACAAGATGTCATTCCCTGACTCTGAGTTCAGCTGTGGTATAAAGAATACGGGAAGTCTTTGAAGTCATGTAGACCAGGCCAGAGCAGTGTAGGAAAGGATGACTGTCAGGTTAGCTACATGCCAGCAAGCTGATACTGAATGAGAGAGCCTCGAATAGTGATGCCAAGGCTAGCCCAATGTTATTTCTCTCTCTGACCTAGTCCCTTAATTTCAGTTCTATAACTGAGGTCTCCACTTGACTTTTGAAGAAGTCATCAGATTCAATGATTCTTAAACTAATCCTTTAATGTACTCTCCCAGTCCACCCCAAACACTAAACCACTCTGTATTCTCTCTTTTTCTCTCATCTCTCACTCCCCCTGTCATCCTCATTATGACTCTTTCCGAGATGGCTCAGCAGGTAAAGGAACTTGTTATCAGGCCTGATGACCTGAGTTCCATACCTAGGATCCACAAATGGAAGGAGTCAACTGAGTTTTGCAAACTGTCCTCAGATCTCCACATATATGCAATGAATATACACAATAAAAATGCAAATGTAAGGACTAGAGAAATGGCTCAGCAGTTAAGAATATTGACTGCTCTTGCAGAAGACCCTGTTTCGAATCTCAGCACCCACATGGCAGTTAACAACCATCTGTAACTCCAGTTCCAGGGAATCAGACACCCTCTTCTGACCCCCTCAAGCACTATACAATATGGGTGCACTTTCATACATGCAGGGATAACACTCATACACATAAAATGAAAAATAAAGTTTAAAAATGTAATGTAATTTATAAAACTTATTTCCTAATAAACTTAATTGGGACAATGCATCTATTCCAGAGATGATGTAAATATCAGAGATAATATATCCATCAGATGCATACGAAGTGCTCAGATCTGTTGTTATAATTGTGCTTCACAAACCAGGCAAAGTCTCCATTCTCCTAACTGGATCCATAGACTACAGATTTATGCATTGAAAATGAGTTGGCCCAATATGCATCCTACAGCTTAGGTTTGGAGGAGATAAACACCAGAGGCTCTGGGGGTGAGTATTTAAGAGCCTGAGAAAAGAATATTGATGAATGAAATGAGGTTCCTTTCATTTCAGTGTGTTCCAAAGCAGCCCTCTAATAAGCTATGATTCTAAGAGGTAAATGGAGATTTAACAGAAATAAGAAAAAGGGAGGAAAGAAAAGGAAAGCAAATGTGCAATTGAACGGAAAGGCACTTGGCTACATTTAGACAACTTCAAGTTTGGGGTCAGGCATTGTGCTTATTTTCATCTCTGATCATTAATATATTAGTTTGCTGCTGGATGCAACCATTATGGGGAAAAACAAAAATTGAATTCACCTGCATTTGTCACCAGACTATTGTGTCTACTGTGTAAAAGCAGAAGATTGGAATGAAAGATGCCTCTTATTGAATTTTAATTTTGAGAATGTGGGACCAGTGTCTGGGCCTTGAAGATACAGTGAGCCAGATGGTATGAAGAAGGCTCAGTGCTTAACCCACAGTCGATTTTTATGGCACCTAACAAATGTTCTGCTTAGGAGCACCCAGATTCAGGCCACACCCTTTCTCATTATATTCACAAAGAGCAGATCTTCAGCCTACCCTATTTGTGAACTGCTGAGTAATATATTTAACCAGAACAATCTGAAAAGCTTCTAAAATCTCAAATAAGATATTTTCCCCTAACTGACAGTGTTTGAAAAACCCTTTTATAGCTGGCTTTGGGAAAATGCCTCTCCTACATAAGTCTCTATTCAGAATGGTACCCAGGGACGTCTGTTACGACATCAGCTTTATTAAAACCAGATAGTCTATCAAATGATTTTGTTGTAGTACAACAAAGAAAACGATCAACTTTTCGCTAACCTTTCCCTCCTGGCGAAGCATGCACTAAAGGAAACAGAGATGTCAATAATAGTAAAAGGATATGGAAGGGCAGGTATATATATATGGAAAGTAATTGCGTCTGAAAAAAAATCTCAGAAGTAAAAACCTAGAGTCAAGGAGATCTGAATTCTGGTCTTTGCATTGCTTTGGGCTTACCCCGTGGCATAGTAAATCCAATTCTCTACCGTCCACACAGTAGGACTGAGAATATTCACCCCTCTGCCACAAAGGGGTAGCCAAAGGGGACAAAAGGACGTGGATATTCTATGTGCAAGATCCTGTCCAGGGATCTGGTCAGTGTTTCAGATCTTGTAAAAAGAGTTCAACAGTCAAAGGGCAATTCAGCATTTAGGCTTAATTTTTGGTTGTCTGTCTACATCTATCCCCTCTGCCTTGAAAAACCCTCTACTTTCTTGAGACAGAGACGGATCCTCGACAGACAAGCAAAGATGCAGAATGCCTCCTCTCTGAGGTATCTATGGCCAAACGGGTAACTGGCTCTGCTAATGGGTGAACTTGCACACAACTGAGGGCTGAGGGAGGACGGCACAGGATGACAAGAAGACACAGGGATACAGAAATGCCAGCAGTGAATAGCAACAGTGTGTGTCCAACAGCAAGCTCCCAGGAGCCATGGCGGTAGAGGGGTCCTAGCACCCAGGGTCTGACGACAGCAGGGGATCCTCTCAGACTCTCAGACCTTATTGTCACTGTGGTGTTGCTCAGACTCTCAGCTCTGCCTCTCTTCTGGTTTGTCTTTCCTTCCCTCCCTCTGTCCCTCCCTCCCTTCCTCCTCCTTTCCCGTCTTTCTTTCTTTCTTTTTCCCACCTGTAAAATATTTTCAGTATATCTTGCAATGTTGACGATACTACAATAAGCCTAAGGTATATAACTAGACAGCTTTATTAAGCATCTTGACACTTCCCTCTGTATTTACTTAATATCATAATTAGAAATAAGATATTATCAATGATTTCGAAGCCTCGACATCACTTAGGCTTCCAGAGGGTAAGGATTCATTGCGATGGGGAGACCTGGCAGCAAGCAGCAGACATGGCCAGCAGGAACAGGAAACTGAAACATCTTTAACAGCAAACCTGAAGCTTAGAGAGAATGAACTGGACACTGGACAGGGGGCAAGGCTACAAACTCTCAGATTCCACCCCCAGTGACATGCTTTCTCCAGCAAAGAGGAGATAAGAGATGGCCTTGATCAAATTGCAGAGGAAAACCTCCCTAGTGAGCACAGAAACTTGAGGTCGGCCCCTTCTATGAGAGACTGAGGCAAGACAACGGAAACATATTTGCCTTGATTTAAGCTTCCAGGAGGAGAAAAATCCTCCTTCCTCCGCATATATCTCCCTCAGGAAGCTGTGACCTCTCCCCTGGGTGATGCGAGCGTGGAGTCCAACCTGCTGCACTTCCGCGTGCATGAGATCCGAAGCTGAGAAACGGTGTTCCAAGTGCGGCACTGTCTCTGTGCTCCGAGTTCACGAAAACACAAAGATTTTCCTGGGGGCGGGGGGGGGGGCGGGGGAAGAAAAGTGTTTCCAGTACGATCTCTTAGTCCTTCAATTAAAGAGTCAACCAAGAGAAAATAATGAAAATTCAGATGTGCTATAAAATAGAAGAAGAGCGTGGGAAAAAAATAGCAGAGATACACAATCTTCCCCACATCAAGGTCTTTAGATGATAAAATGAACCAAAAATAGAATAGATATGTCTACGTACATGTGCATATATAAAAACACAACACTGAAGGGAGAAATGAGAAAACTCTGAAAAGTAACAAAGTCAAAAAATAAAGTGACCAGGCAGGTATGTAATTGAACTAGATAGAAATTCTAGAAACCAAAAGTTACAATTTTTGAAATTTAAAACTCAAGAAATTATAGATAGCAGTTAAATGAACACACCTGAAGGCAATAAGAACAGAATATATTCATAAAGACAATTTATGGTACTACTCTCTACATTTTAATTATCGTATGAATTATATCACACCACATATATCCTCCGCAGCTTGCTTTCTTGCTGTTAAGTGGTATTTGGGGAAATTTATTATGAGAGTATATAACAATTTTCTGCCATGTAACCATCTTGCTTTGGGTGGGTATTTAGGTCATTAAGAATTTTGCTGTCGTAAATGATGCTGTGATGGCTGTGCTTATACAGATCTCCTTGTTCAAGTAGTCCGCATACCCAGAAGCAGAACCACAAGCTTAAAACATAAGATCTAACCATTGCCAAATTGCTCTTAAATGTGATTGTGCCAATTTGCACTCTTAGTAACAATGCAGCGGATTTCACACTGCAAGCTCCCATCCCTGCCAGTGTTTGGTATTGCTCCCCATGGCTGTGTTTCTTTTGCTACATTGACAGTTGTGAAATGTTGTCTGATGGGTGTGGTCTCCAGCATTCACTGACTGTAGAATCTTCTTTCACGAATGGCCTCCTGAGGTAGAGATCTCTCCTGAGCTCACTCTCACTCAGCACTCCTTTCCTTCTGTACCCACGAGAGCTTAACACTACTCAGCTCTCTGCCCAGTTAGCCAAAAGTTCTGGGACCATCTGGACTAATGGGTTATAGCTAGAAGAGAAATCTTCAATGCCCAGTGTGCAACTTTCAGCTCACTTTTCTCTTTTGCCACATGGAAGCAACAACTTCCATCTCAAAGTTACTGAGTTTTAGAAACACTGAAAAGCAGACTTCACAGCAAATGTCAGGTGGCACGTAACAAACTTGTGCTGTCCTAACTCTCCTCCCTCTGGTGGTGGGGCTCTGCTATGAAGCATGCGCAAGCCTAATTCAGATTACTGAGTTCTTTATCTTCTTCTGATCGACTAATAGGGCTTTCCATTAGATCCTGGATACTGGCCTCTCATTGACTATATGCATTCAATATACAGTGGACTATGAAATATCTTTTTAAGTAAGATCATGTCAAGTTTGTGTTTGCTTTCCAAGCTTGTGACTTGCCTGATACCTTTATTTTTTTTAAATGTCTTTCCTGATCAAGTCATCAGGTACTAATGACTTTTGCTTCCAATTAAAAAACCTAAAAGGTTAACATCTTCCCTGTTTAGTGTACAATGCTTAATTTTATGTGTCAGCTTTTAGGGTCACATGTTGCCCAGATATTTGGTCTGGCTGCTTTCTTTGGACCCTGAAAAACCCAAGCTCTATAATCCTGTGACCCAATTCTTAAAAGAACTCTCATAACGTATATATATATATGTGTGTGTGTGTGTGTGTGATTCCAAAAGTGTGTATATTTATAAGCTATTAATATGTACATTAACATCTTATGTATATGTATATGTCACATTAGCATATATATATATATATATATATATATATATATATATATATGCTATGTTTCTCTAGGGAATCCTAGAGAATTTTAGTATCAAAAGTGTTTCTAGAAGAAGAGAATGAGAATGAATTTTCTGAGTTGATACTTAAGTTTCCAGAACTGGCTCTCTAATATGACTCTATTCAAGATAATGGCAACCTATGTCTAGTAGTAAAGAGATCACTGGAGGTCCACAGTATGACCTGGTAATAGAGAAACACAAAATATCACCATTTGATGCTCCTGATCAGCTACTTACAGAAAAGCAGCTTGCTGACTGGTTGTGTATATGATACGTTTTAAACATCCCACAAAACCAGTGTGTATAAGGAGATTGGTTTGACTGCTTCTAATGTCCCTGAGCAAAGTAGATGAGGAAAAGGATGATTTCAGAGATCTGAATTCCTCTCAAAGCCCTAAGAACCCTCACTAACAAGCTATGTAAAATTCTAGGACAGGTGACCATCACAGGAACGTCCATGGAAGCCCTGGAGGTCACGCTGGGCATGGAGGAGATGCAGTGATGAGATGCAGTATGGGATGAAGATGACGGGGGTGTGGAACAGAGCTTGAGCAAGGGTCGGTGGAGGAGAGGAATGGACCAGAGGCCTAGGGTCGGAGAGCCTTTCTCCTCCTTTGTATTTTTTTTTTAGTTTATTGTTTTGTTTCTTAGCGATCAAATGAATGAAATAAATAACATAAAAATCCCAAGGTTCAGCAGAATGTTATGCCTGTTTTCACTTTACTAAGAACATAGATGTGGTGGAGCCTAGAGGAGGATCAAGGGCTTGGTACTGTGGGTCTGGGACAGAATTGGAAATGGCCATTTTAGTTCCAGGTAGGCGATCTGTTCCATGGAAATCATTCCTTGCCTTTTGGGAGGAAAAATATAATAAAAAACTTTCTATTTGGATATCGTTGTTTTAACATAATATAAATTCTGTGAAGATCATGCCCAATGTAAAGGAATGGAAATTAGCACTAGGAAAGTTATCTAGCGACTCGGCACGCACAGACATTAACTACTGCTGCCATTCCAGAATGTTTCTTTTTAGATAAAGCATGTACTTTTAAGAACGTGAGACTCTGTTGATTAACACAACTATAACCACAAGGAACAGCAGAAGAGCACAGACAATCCACCCCCTTCTTTCACGTCACCACACCGATGCTTTTCCATTCCCTAGGCTGTGGCCACCAGGTTAGGGTACCCAGAACCTCCCACCAAACAGTGGGGTACACTCTCCTTTATCTTCCTTGGATATCTTTCTGTTCATCCTTGGTAGCTGCAAGGAACCTGGGCTGGTCTTTCCCTGGAGATCTCTCCCTCCTAGGGCCCCGTAGTAAGGTTGAACCTCTTCTCCACTGTACATTTTCTGCCTAAACATGCTGGTCTGGAACAGATCAAAGAGGAAAGTGTGTGTGACAGGACAAGGCTCCCCAGGAAGGAGGCCAGGCATGGGGACAGGCCCCGGATGGCAGGAGATGTGCTTATAAACAGTATGTGGGAGGTCCTGTCACAGAAGCAGACCTTGTCTCCTGCTACCCTGCTCTCAGTCCTGAGTCCTGGACAGGATCAGCGCTTGCTGAATCCTGGTATTGCAGTATCCCTGTCCTCCCAGCCCAGCCCAGCCTGTGCTCATGTGTGGCTGCAAAAGTCACACATGCAAACATCCTCCTCATGGGAGGAAAGCCAGATGTGCTGTTCTGGCCTTCAGAAGTCACTGTAGACTGGAAGGGAGAGGAATGGGGACTCATGTGTGACAGACTTAGGAAGGAAATGCTTGCTCCTAACCAAGTCAGGATCACATCTATAGCTCTTGTTCTGCTTCAAGGTCAGTGCTCAGTGAATTTTGGCATTTTCATTAATAATGAGCCAGGACAACAGTGGTCCATTTCTCTCTGGCCTCAGATGGTTGTGGAATGACTGCCTCTGTGGGATTCTACTGAGAAGGGAACTAGTGATGGAAAAGACCCTGGACACAGGACCCTGGACAGATGTCTATTCTCTTTGATTCTCAGTGTCTCATCAGTGATACATGAGTGAACTAGGTCGGGATTCTTGACAAGGGCTCACTCTTAAAAAGAGTAAGTATTTTCCCATGACCTAGGTTTGAATCTTTACTCTGTATGACAAAAGAGACCAGAGATCTCCCTTCCCATACAAGTAATTTTCAAAATTTTCATAAAAGTTTTGGTCCAGAAATGTAGCTCAGTTGGTAGAGTACTTACCACGCACGGTCAAAGCCCTAGCTTTGATGCGCAGCACGGCATAAACCAGGCATGGTGGTGCATGTACTTCTGACCCTAGTACTTAAGAGGTAGAGGCAGGAGGATCATAAATTCAAGGTTGACTTCAACCACATCATGAGTTTGGGGCCAGCTTGGGCTACATGAAACCCTGTCTTAGTTCACAATAGCTAAGAAATGGAAACAACCTAGATGTCCATCAACTGAAGATTGGATAAGGGAAGCACGGTGTATTTAAACAATGGAATATTATTCAACTGTTAAAAGCAATGAAACTAGGGCTGGAGAGATGTCTCAGTGGTTAAGAGCACCAGCTGTTCTTGCAGAGGACCGGGGCTTGAATCCCAGTACCTATATGATAGCTAACAACCATCTGGAACTCCAGTTCCAGGAGAATCCGATGCCTTCTTCTGACCCCACTGGCATTGCACAACACGGGTTCACTTACACACATGCAGGCAACACACTCATATGCACAGAATGAAAATAATAAATAAATAAACAAACATATTTTTACGAAAGAATAAATGAAACTATGAAATTTTCAGTTAAATGGATGGAACTAAAAACAGTCACACTAAGCGAGGTACCCTAACGGCCCATGTTCTGTCCCATAAGAGGATGTTAGCTTTCACTCTTTAGATAGGTATGTTTCAATTGAAAAATTCTTTGAGATTAGGACATTAATAAGGTGGCATGGTAGGTCATTCATGGGAACTGGTTTGGCACACTATACCCAATGTTGCAAAGTGGCAGGAATATCATAGGAGTAACCAATCACCTGATAATTGAATTTGTCAGCTTTACAAAAAGGAGTCCACACCTGACACTTCTCAGAGCAAGAACGTGTGCCTAGATATATCTGGTCATAGGGAAGAACCTACTATTATCATTCTCCTAAATACACATAATATCCAACCGACTCACAGTGACTTACTGTTATATCCATGGATTAGTACATCCTTAACTCTTACCAGAGAAGTTTCTTCTTGCAGCAGATGACGATTAACACAGAGACCCAGCAATAGTCAATGTGCAGAGAAGAGAGCTGGGCTGGGCTGAACAGATCCCGCTGGTGTCCCCTCCACATACCCGGGCCTTGAACAGAACTCTGCAGTAAAAACATAATGTGAGCCATATTTGTAATTTAAATTTTTCTAAGTGATTGCATTTTTTTCTCAAAAGCAAAAGAAAACAGACTAAAATTAATATCAATAAATCCTATTTAACCTACTCACTCAATATTATGATTTCAAAATATAGTAAACATCGAAAATATAATTGAAATTTCCCGTCCCTTATTTTTTTTTCATCTTGAGTTTACAAACTCTGGAGTGCTTTTATAATTACAGAAGCTCTCAATTTTGGTGGTAAACAGTTATGGGAAATACCTAATTTATATTTAGATCTCATTTACGTCTAAAACCATTGATTCGGTGAAATAGAATTCAAGAAACCAGACCCTATGTTAGTATGAAGGACAGAATGGAATGACGGTTGTTCCCACATCTGGCGATGTTGCTGATCTTGGTCACCAGATCCACCCTTAAGCCAAGCTTCCTATACTGGGCACCAAGCCTGTCCTACCACCTGCTGGAGCCCAAACATCTTCACTTCTAGGTTCTGCATCTTCTTCCTTTGTGGCATTCTCCCCACTCACTGGGTCTCTGCCCACATAGACTAATCTCCATTCTCCCACTCAGCCCTGACAACCACTTAGTTCCTCTTTGTTTCATTGAAAGTTTCCTTTGCTTCTAAGCTTGATGAAAGCAGCACCTATTTGGTGCTTCCAGTTCTCATAGGACCTACAATACTAGAAATCCTCTCCAGCAATTCCTATGGCCCGACCCAGGTCAGAAACCTGTAAGAACCTGTGACTAAGGGTCAGCCTCTTTTCTCAAGGAGACTGCATTCTTGCTAAACGCCTTGCCTAGAAGAACACGGATATTGATAACTCGTTTCTATAGCACTTGAGGGTTTAAGGAACATTTCAGTAATGTCAGCTTGGATAATTACCTTCCTAGCAACAGTAACTCCTCCCTTCTTCAGAGAGATTTCCTCCTCCACGCACCTAACCTCCCTCTCCAGTGGCTCTTTCTTGGATAGTGCTTTGTCCCTCCTGGTTTTTCATCATTTTATTTTTGCCTACTCATGAAATCAGAGAAGCCCTGTCTTTCCTTCTTTGCGCATTGCATCCATCCACTGGAACTACCCAGCACATTTGTGGCAAATGAATGAAGAAGTCTGTTAATACATATGTGTCAGTTCTGTGGAAGACTTTTCCTAAATCAGCACTCTCCAATAGAAATTGATTATGAGTCATATCTTTAATTTTAAATTTTCTAATAAATATGTTAAAAAAGTGAGAAGAAACAGGTGAGATTTGTGTTGCTATATTTTACTGAACCCAATGTAATATACATCTATATTCAAAATATAGTTATTTCAACACGGGTCTAAAAATATAATGGAGATTATTTTTAACCTTAATTTTTTCATCCTATGCTTTTGAAATCTGGAGTGTCTTTTATAATTATGCTACATTTCAGCTTGGATGGTAAATTTTTGCTGGAAATACCTGCTTCATATTTAGGTCTCAGAAACTGATAGTTGAAGAAGTAGATTCATGTACTCAAGTCATTCCAAATGCACTTATAGAAGTTTTCCAATAGCTGAATCAAGTAATGGTTTTTAAATTTAAGTTAATTCAAATGAAATAAAGTGAAACATTCAGCCCCTCAGTCTCACTACCCACTTTCTGTGGATTCATAGCTGAACATGGGACAGTGTAGGTCCAGATAAACTGTCAAGCTGAAGTCAGAGCAGATCAGAATCATGATCAGGATTATCCTAATTCTCGTCCATGTACAGGGTCTGGATTAGTTACTTTTGCATTGCTGTGACTAAAATACCTGACAAAAATGGCTTTCAGTTCCAGAAGCGTAAGTCTGTCTCAGCAGGAAGGGCGTAGTGGAACGGGGAGTTCACATCATGCTGTTCAGGAAGGAGAGTGCAAGAGGACAGACAAGTGTGATGGTTTGAATGAGAATGTCCCCCAGAGGCTCCAAGCATTTAGACGTTTTGTCCCCAGTGGGTGGCAGTGTTTTGGGAGGTCTTAGAAGGCGTGGCCTTGCTGGAAGAAGCACATCACTAAGGGCGGGCCTAGAGAGTGCTTAAGTCTTGCGTGATCTCCAGTCACTCTGTTTCCTATGTCTACTTGAAGATCTGAATGCTTAGCTTCTCTCAAGCCACTTCTGCTGCCATGCCTCCCCACAATGATGGACTCTTGGAACCATAAGCTAAACTAACTCTTCATTTTATAAGTTCCCTTGGACAGTGTTTCTATCACAGCAACAGAAAAGTGACTAAGACAATAAGATACCCCCAGACCTGCCCCTAGTGATCCACTCCAGCTAGAGCCCACCTTCTAGTTTCTGTCCATAGCACCACCTGCTGGGGACCAAATGTAACATGTGGAAGACTATCCAGGACGTTTCCTATTTAAACCACGACAGGGTCAAAGCCAAAGTCTCACCACTGAAAGGCCCAGAGGTCTTTCCCATCCGCCCCTGCCTGACCACTGTCCTTGGTGCCTGACCCTCCACCCCTTGCTGATTCTGCTGCAGCCAGCTCAGGCTCCAGATGATCACCCACACTCTTCAGGCCGCAGGACCTTCGTTCCCACCTCACCCCGCATCTCTGCCAGTGACTCTCCCGTTTCCTCCTGATTTCAACTCAAGTGCCACCACTAAAAACACATCCTCTTCCAGCCCTTGTACTTCCGGCCCCAACTCGTACTGACTGACACTTCGAATCTTCCTTCTCTTGATTCCACTTGCTGTGCAGCTGCCATTTGTCACTAACAGCCTCTGCATTTTCCTTTCTGAAATGTTCAATAGTTCCTCTAATAAAATGTAAACTCTATGCGGACAGTTTTTACTTTGTTGTGTACTATTGGAGCTCTAGGCTTTAGCACTTAATTTACTGAGTGGCTGCGTGAATGAGTATGTATGGGTGTGCCAGGACCACATGGTGATATTATTAGTTCCTGGTACTAAGAAGATGAATCAAAAGGAAAACAAACACGACAGGATCAAAGTGACTAAAGTCCTTCAAATCCCATGGAGTTCCTATCATGCATGTTGCCTTCAGAAGCTTGTTGCTCATTGCAGACTCCAGAGAGGGAGTTAGAATACTATATAACTTTCAAAAATATAAATACCCTAAATTCCAGATTGTCCAGTCAATTAAGGATTGTGAGGTACCCACAATGTATAACCAGATTTATGCCTGACTTTTGTTTATTTTAAACACTGCACATCATGCGGTTGAAGCCTGGGAAGCCATGCCTTGAGGACCATGTGATCCCATGGCTTTCTAGTGCTGCCTGTGACAGGTATAATAGTAAACAGCTGCCCCTCTGTCCCTCAACCATGTCTACCCCAAACCCCAAGCTACAAATGGTAGTCACACATTCAAACTGGTTAGTATGTATGTGAATTAAATAAAAATTGTCTCTGATTGTAACCATCAAGATGTCTTTAAATGAAATGATAGGGTTGTCAAGATGATTCAGGCAGTGAAGGCATTTGCTGCCAAGCTTGACAACCTGAGCTCCATTCCCAGAACCCACATGGTGGAAGAGTTGAACTAATTCCCACAAGTTGTCCTCTGATCTCCATCCTCCACACACATGCTGCAGCACAAACACACACACACATACACACACATTAAATAAATATAAAAAGTTTTAAATATGAAATAACCTGCCAATCATTCCATACTAACTTTTGTATGTATGTGGTTTTACATATATACACATGTGTGTGCAGGTGTACATGCATATGTACATATGGACATGGGGAGACCAGAGGCTGACATACCATGTTTTCTTCCATTGCTTCTCCATCTATTTTCTGAGACAGGGTCTCTCACTGAACCTGGAGCTCATCAATTCGCCTAGACTAACTGGGCAGGGAGTGATTCCCAGGAATCCTCCGATCTCCATCTCCCCAGTGTGGGAATTGCAGAAACACCACTGTGCCTGACTTTTTTTATGCTTTTTATGTGGGTGTTAGAGATTGAACTCAGCTCCTCACACTTGCACTGCCAGCACTATACCAACTGAATCATCCCCCTCAACCTACATGCTAATGTTTAAATGCATGTCATGCGGTGTGTGAACAGACGTATGAACAGTATTATGCACATCTGACAGATGAGAAAACTGAGACTCAGACATGGTTTTCCCATGCTATAGAACGAAGGCAGAGTATTTTCTGTCTGCAGTCTGATCAGGAGTAAACTGTTTGGAATGCCTCATCAGAACATCTCCTGGAAACAAGAAGATAGAATTAGTCCAACATGCCAAGTTAAAACCCATTCATTTCCTAAATAAATTCACAAGTTCATCTACAAATATGTAGAATCTTGTAGCAATTACGTTGCCTCGAATTTGCTTAATGGAACGACAACTCAGCAGAGCTGCAGTGGAGCTGAAAAGGCCTTTTATTAACATTTTCCTCTCTATAAATCCACCCGTGAGTCAAGTTAATGATAACAAATCATTAGTGGGAAGGCGCCTTCCTGAATCTGCACATTTAAGTCTTGACCTTGGGATCCATAAAGTCTGGCGTCAACACATTGCCTTAACTTCCCTTCACATGAGGTGAGACAACTTAGGAGAGACTAATTCAGCCCAGGAGCTATGTTGACAATCATTTGTTTTTAAGTGACACACATATTTCATATTCTCAATGCACAATCGACCTGCTTAAGTATTGCCATTAATATTCACAATGCGGCTGTGACAGAGACACATATTGAGAAAGCTATCTGCATTTCAAGTTTTTCCAAGGAGAAAGAACTGGATGTTGTTCAGCAGAGACTGCAGTGGTAACACATAACAAAACCCCCTTCAAAAATAAGCTGAGGTGGAGCAAAGGAAATGTATTGCAATAACAGACACATAATTCAAAAGCAGGACCCAGACTTCAGCTATGCTGAGATGAGAAACTCAACCTCTCAGGCTGCTAGATCTTTGCCTCCTCGGAAACAGGGCCTAACCCCTCGCTTTCCTCCATCCCTCTCTACAGAACAGCCTCTGTGGCTCCATCTTGTCACACACAGAAAGACTGCTGGAGTGCTGGAGTTTGCTTCCTTCTTTTTAAAGAACCTTCTGAAAGCTGTGAAGTCCAAATTCTCAGTGAATAAAGCAAGTCAACCCAGTTTTGTTCACGGGACTAAGATGGCCTCAGGAGTTAGCTTTGTACAGAACAGCTTTGGGGAACGGACAGAAGAAGAGACATGTTTGGGCCACAGATGAATGGATAGACACCTGAGATGGTATTACCTACTAATATTCCTGAATCACCAACAATCATTATTTTTTATTAAAAATCGTTTTTTATTATTATTATTATTTTATGTGTGTTCATGTACTGCCTGCATGTATATAAGTGCACCCATGTCCTGCAATGCTCACAGAGGACGGAAGAGAGTATCAGATCCCCTGGAACTGAAGTTATGGACAGTTGTTAGTTAACATGTAGGTCCTGGGATTCAAAACTAGGTCTTCTGCAAGAACAGTCAGTGCTCTTAACTGCTGAGCCATCTCTACAGCCCCTCAACAATTGTTCTTACAAAATCACATGAAGTATCTACCCAGAGACAACGTGTTAGGAAGATTTGTCTCAGCCAATGACTGTGTCTGGGAGTTCTTGGAATTTAGGAGTGGGATCTAGTTAAAGGAAGGACCTAGAGGAAGGTTATTTTTGCCCTGGGCCCCTCCTGCCTCTTTGCTTCCTGTCCACATGAGGCAAGGATGGACCTTGCCACACACTCCTATCACTATGACTCCCTTCAACCCTCCCATCCCCCATGCTCATGAAGCCAAGCAACCAAGGGCTGAACTGTCTGACATTATGGGCAAAAACGAATGCTTCTTCTCCTCAGTTGTTTATTTTACTTACTTTGATCCCAGCAGCAAAGTCAATTACGTATCTCCTATCCAGTATCCGAAATCCATACTGCGTCCAGGTCTGAAACTTCCTGAGCCCTGACATGATGTCACAGTGAAAAGTTCCATGTCACTAAACTTTTAATCAGGCACCAAATTATTACAGATATTATATGAAACTGCCGTTGGGGTATGTGTATGGAATCTATATATACACACGAATAAATTTCATGGTTAGACTTAGGTCCCATCCCCAAGATATCTCATTATGAATGTGCAAATATTTCAAAGATTTTCAAATCCTTAATCTAAAGCACTTCTGGTCCTACATTTCTGATAAGGAATGCTGGCTTGACTGGAGTTTAGTCAGTAAGCATTGACTCAGTACTTCACTAAGTACCAAGGGCCAGCCCTACCCAAAGGAACATGAGATCTAGAAGGAAAGTATGACCTTAGTTATTAGGCTATGTGAGCCATCCAAGTGTGGTGGCTCACACACGTAAGCTAGCATTCTGAAACCAAGACAGAAGGGTTACAAGTTCAAGACTACCTGGTATGAAAATAATTTACAAAAAGACTATGTGAAAGTTACTGTAACTTTAAAGCCATGAGGTGTTAAAGAGTCACATATGACTCAGCATTAGCACAGCTGGGTGAGGTTAGGAGAATATTGCCTAGAAAAAAGCAAGACTAGACTCTGGAGAGATGGCTCAGTGGTTAAGAGCACTGGCTACTTTTGCAGAGGACCAAGTTTGATTCCCAGCACCCACCTGGTGGCTAACGACCATCTGTAACTCCAGTTCCAGGGAATCCGATGCCAATGCCCTCTTCTGGCCTCTACAGGCATTGCACGACAGAGCTATACTTACGCACATGCAGGCAATACATGTAAAGTAAAAATAAATAATATATTGTTTTACAAAAGAAAGAGCAAGATTCAATTAAGATATGAAAAGTGACTAAGAATTTACCAGGTTATAAAAGAACATAATGAATAATCATTACAGTTCAGTAGTGGCACTTTTATCTAGGGGGTAATCAACGGCTTTCTAATTGGCTTAAACCTCTCAGTGGGTGGGAATTCATGGGTGGCACTATAAACACAGCCAAATACTCATGGCTGGAGAGGCCATAGATCCCAGAGAAAACTCTGTCTCTGTCATATCTCTAGACAAATGTAATTCTTACTGCATGTTAAATATCGATCCTTATATTTACAGTTCATATGCACTATACCACTCATCAAAGAAGCTTCTTTTTGCAATAAATGGAGACTATTACAGAGTTCCACAACCGGTCACACACAGAGAATATGTATCTGAGAGATGCCCAGTCTTAAGTGAGACATCTACAGTGCAACCTCCACACCTAAGTCTCATGAAATATAGTGGAACCAGGAGTAAAGAGAATACTAGTGCATCCCTCATCAGAAAAGCTTCCTCATGCAACAGACTGTGATGTACACAGAAGGCCGTAACTGGCTCGGGTGTAGACTGCAGGGTGTATATCCCTGGTTAGAGCTCCTATATTAAACCTCATCCATTCCTGGCTCAGGGACCATTGTGGAAGAGTGGGCAAAAAGACTGTAAGAACCAGGTTTGGTGAATGAACATAAGGAAACAGAGTCTTTCAGGTCTCTGGGACCTTGCTCATATGAACTCACAGCAATGGTGACAGCATGCACAAGACCCAAGCAGACTCAAGCAGACAAAAACCCAGCATAGAACTGAGGAAATGGACATCGGGCCCCAGTCTTAGCCAAGGAACTATTGGCAACTGATCGCTGCTGGGTGAGGGGGAATTGATCTTCCGTAAGGGAGTGACTCTAGATAAGCTAAGCTTGGATCACACCAAAGGGTGTGATAGACTCACACCAAAGGGCTTCTGGGTACAAAAGCTTGAAGCAATAAGCTTTAACATATATGACAGCATGCATGAAATCCAGTGGGGGTAAAGGGAGGGTGTGGATAGGGAGAGGGTCTAAATATGGTTAAGATGTATTGTATCAAATTCACAAAACTTCGGTAAAATATACACAAGAAAGATAACTGTAGATACAAAGAACACAGAGGTGCGGGCGGTAAGTTGTCAGTCAGCAAAAATCTGAGAGACAGATAGAAGCTGGAGCTAAGATGTACAGAGGGTCAGAGCACAAAGTAATACAGAAGCCTAACCAAAGAACACCAAAGAGCCTCAACTATTCTCGACACCAGCCCATGGAGTCAAGACACCCTGCCAAAAAAGTCAACCTAGTATCGTTTGATTTTATACTACTCTTGGAGGGTCACAACTTCCACTAGCATAGTCAGTGTTCTGAGGAGCCCTTTAGCCAATGATGAAAATCCCTAGTTAAGTGTGCTCAACTCTGGATTTCTTCATTGTAACAGATTGTGAATCTCATTCATTCAATGAAACCCAAACCTGTGGGATACACTCATTGATTCAAGTTGAGAAATTCTCCTGTGAGGCAATGGGAGCTTCAAAACTAAAGTGAACTGGCTCAATTTGTGCTCTAGAAATAGCCTACTACCTGAAACAGAAAATGGAACAGAGAGGCCTGGAAGCCAAGAAGCTAGGAGACTTGATGATAGGGACTGTGGCAATTACCAAGAGAGAGAGAGATGATGCAGAGGGGATGAACTGAGGCCACGGCCATGCGGACACTGAGGCTGGGAAAGTCATGATTGCCTACGAGCCTAATACAAATGGCCGCCCCGTGGCAGGCTCTATTTAGGAAGATAAAAAATGAGCATGAGACTGAACTTTATTGTGAAAGCCCAGAATGGAGGCACTAGCAGAGGGCAGGGCAATTACCAAGCAGTGAATGTAACTCTCTGGCTTCCAAAGGATCCGTCCTTTCAGGGAACAATGCTCTTTTGCTAGGGAACCACATGTTTGCCCTCCCAAGTCAGGATGACTGTCCCTGTTTGCAGATCAATCCACTTCAACAGAGAAGTCAACTTGTTAAAGTGGAAGGTTGCAGTGGACAATCAGAAGGGAATCTCAGTGCCCAAATGTATAATGCACCCCTTTTTCTTCGTATACATTTTAGGTAACACCTACTGTGTGTTAAATTGCACTTAAATTGTCCATCTTCCAGTATATAAGTAATCAATTGATAGTGAGCAAACTATCCTACAACTAGTGTCTCAAGCCAATTCTTATTATTCATAATTCATGGGTTGGTGGAGCTTTGTAGTTCTTTTTTTTTATGGTGTGTGTCAGTCATCTTTCCATTACCACAACAACATGCCTCCATGAATCAACTTATGCAGTGATCAGTTGTGAAGATGCTATTCCAAGATGAGATGGCCTTGTTGCTTCAGGCTTGGAGAAGGGCAGCTCATCTTGGTGAGAGCATGTAATGGAGTAAAACCATTCACCTCACGGTCCAGGAACAAAGACAGAACAAAGAAGAAGCCAGAGTCCCACAGTTCTGTTCAAGGGTTTGTCAATACAAAAATAAAACTCTCATCTTGAGGAAATAAGAGATCATTTATTCTGGAGCCAAATATGAGTGACCATGGTCTGAAAACACAGATGCAGGTTCACCCAAGTTCCATGTTCCAACATGGTAACGGTTTCATGAAGTTGTTATGGTAACAGAACAAAGAAAGCCATAAATCAAGACACTTTCCAAACACACTGATGGAGAGGCAGGTTACAGCAAAGCAGAGGGAATTCTGCTGGAGACCTTAGATTCAGTCTGACAGACTTTTTGGCCCTTGAATTGGTAGAAGCTGGTGGTCTGCTAAGTTAATACACTCCAAAAAGTTTTATCTGCTGGTCACAGGATGGTAAGTCAGAAACAGAGGTAGGCAAAGAGTGACTATTTAGGGGATTAAAATAGCCTGAGATAAATGGTAATCAGGCTGTGGATCTGCACCATTCCAAACTCCGCAAGCACTGAAGTTCTAATCAGCTGATCAGTCTTGCAGAAAGTTTGGTTTGATGATGTAGGTTTGGGGCTGGGAACTTTCATTCACAGGACCATCCCAAAGACCTAAAGACCTCCCACAAGGTCCCATCTGTTGAAGGCTCCATGAATTCTTAAGTCTTACTATATCTTTGTCTCTGTGTGTGATTTGATAAAATACTTAGTCTTGTTTCCTCATCTGAGAAGTAGGTAATAAAAGCTGTCTTACAAAACTATTAAGGGAATTCAAAATGCAGTGAGATTCATAGGTATAAAATAAATTTAATACCAGCAACAAGACAAAGTCAACACATTCATGGCTTTTTGTTCCTTGACCCCTTTAGGCCTATAAATATACTATTCCACACCATTTTAAACAAAATGTACATAGAATGTGGCCTAATACTTGTTATTTCAAATCACCGAGACTTTCTGCATAAGCATTGTCTTTCGCCTTTTTAATTGTTGAGGTCCAGTATGTGAACACGTTGTAATTTATATAAACCTGCTTCCATTTGTGCACATTGAAGTTATTTCTTGTTTTCATTTCTGTAAACTATACTGATGCCTACATTTAAATTGCTCTTCTCTTCAAGTCTTTCTTTTGCAGTAATTCTTAGAACTGCTATTTGATGTTAAAGGTATGTAAAAATATTTATGGCTTTTGGTATGCATTGCTAAACAGTCCCCCAAGAGATGTATACTGGTTCCATCACAATGCCACCCACACTGGGTTTTACAATTGCCTTTGTTTTGATTTTTCTTTGCTAGGAATGAAGTCTCTGCTCTGTGTCTCAAATTGTCAGTATTATCCTGTGAAACTAACAGCATATTGAGAACTCTCTGTATGTGTCTACTGTATTAAATACTTTTCAGAGGTGTTTAGAGATGAAGACAATGTTTTTTTAAATGACAAAGAAGCAGATACTCAGAGACTTTGAATAGTAAAGGACATGGTTCAAGACTGGGAATAGCTTCAAGAAAAAGATTCAGTAACTTACTCTGAGAAGTTAATAACTTCATTCAGAAAAAAAAATCATTATGGAAAGTGAAATGTATAAAGAACTGAGGTTCTGGGAAATCAAAAAAGAATAAACTCTTCCGTTGGACAAAGTCGGATGAGACACATGTCATATCTACATTTGTTCATCATCTTAGCAATGTTTTTTTTTTACTTCCTCATAGTATCTCTCAGACCCACTTAGGAACCCAAAATACTAACTGAACTGGTATTCTGTCCAAGCCACTCTTCTCCATGCTGGGACTATACAAGGTGGATAAAATGTACTCAGCACCTGGTAGGGTGAAAGGGAAGAACAGATGTACCATGTGCCTGTCATGGTGTCAGGCCAGGAAGTCCCTGGAGCTCACCCTTCATGGATTGCACTAATCCTAGATAATTCACATAGGAGGGAGTAAAGAAGTCTAAGTTCACAACCTGCTGAAGGCAATATTAATGGAGTAAGAAAGTTCTGAGTTGGTTCTGAAGCAACAGGAAGGACCCAACTCTGTAGAGCTGAGGGACAAGAGCAGGGTCTAGGTATTAGCTTTGTGAGAAGGTTGCATATTTCCATTCCAACAATGCCTCTCCCCCAAATGCAGATTCAGCCAGTTTTCTATACTCCCGTCACCTGCCACCCTTATCCCAGCTCTCAAGGCAATTCTAAATTAAATGTTGTATGGGCCTCTAAGGAGCTTAATTGATGCAGAACTAACTGGAGAGGAAGATAAACTAGGATACAATTAAGTGCTAATTGGGTGGGCCTAAAGCTCAGTCAGCTTCCTCAAACTCGCCAGATGACAAAATCCCCCCAGAGCACTTACTAACTAGAGCTTCCAAGGCCCACACATCCATGAAGCTCCCGTCCAGTAGGTCGGGGAAGAGGTCAGACTCCAGGATCCCCAGGTAACCATAGCTTCACTTATAGGACCATGTACATGTCTTAAATCATAGGTTCAAAAATTGCCACCAGACCAGCTTTACATACCAAGGACCTAGGGAAAACATATACACATTTCGTTCCACTCAAGAATGGTTGCTTCCTAAGCTCTACCATAAAATTGTTAAACAGTAGGTGGTAATGCTCCATACCCCAGAGTTGTGGGCCACTCCTGTGAAAGACAAGTGGGTTCCCGGGGAAGTATGCATATGGAGTGGAGTAGAGCAGGTACTGTTGCAGGAGCACCAAGTCCTTCTCCCAAGGAGTTACGTCAGTTTCCCTGATCTATAAAGCTTCATAGGCTGACAGGAATATTGAGTGAAATGGATAAATGCATAAGAGTGAATGGACTGGACGCTCAGGCAGGTCTGGAGAGCATGAAGATACAGGAAGAGGATTCCTGTAAAAATGGACTTGAAATGGACTTGAATACGTGTGATAGTTTAGTAAGAAAAAAAGAGCCCACAGGGCATTCTGGGTAATCTGGACTTTTTAAGTTGAATGAAGCAAAGATCCAGGATTGGAAGTGAACTGAGGATGCTCAAGAGACAAAGAATAAAGAGATATTTTTGGAAGCAGGAAGAAGTAAAATAGGCTCAGAAATGTCCAAACAAATTGATGATGATGATGAATATGATGGTGACAATGATGATGATGATGATAGCAATCCTCAAGGATCCAAAGCATTATAGAGAACAAATGAGGATCCCTGTTTTCAGGAGTCTTGTCAAGACCTGTGGACACTGCTGTTGATAAAAAGTTTTTCCTCCATGCAAGTGACGCCTCCAGGAGCAGGCCACCAAGCACAAAAAGAAAGCCACCTGCCTGGCGGTATACCTTTTCATTCATGGTTTCAGATCAGACTGGTCATGGTAGCTCTCCATTGTTGACTGTGCTTTATTCTCCAGGTTCAAATGATGACTAATTTCCACTGTGAGATACTCATGACCAAATCCCTCACCTGCAGTCCCCTTGGGCTGCATTCACTGAGCAGTGGTCTTCATATAATCTGTGCCTGTCACTCACATGGCACCTTCCTGCCAGTCAACTGAAGTTTTCTTTTCGACATTTTCATCAATCTGGGACCCCCAGAAGGGACAGGATGTAGATAGGGGCTATTTTGTCCTTTTCTCAGTGGAGGTAGAACTAGGAAGAAGTTGCTTAAAGGACACAGCGACAAGACACAGAGAGAAGCCGAGTCACCAAAAAGAGAAACTTTGCTGAAACTCATCTTTAGTTTTCAATAGTTCCAAAGCCAGCCTCCCTCAGAATTTTGGTCCACTGTGTTCTAAGCTTCATGACAGAAGGAATTTCCATCTATTTTGAAACTGCTGTCATATCAGCATGTAAAACACTTCTAATCATACTTCACATACTCAACCAATTGAATTTATTTTCCCCCTATTTCCAATCAAGTGACCTAGCACTGAGTCCTACCAGTAGTATTTCCGAAATTCTTTGTATGGAACATTTTCTATCAGATTGAGGGGGGGGGGGCTAGAAATAGTGTGTACATTCTAACTATCTCCACAGTGACTAGAAGTTATTACGTATGTTAATATGGCTGGACGTTCCCATTCCCAACATCCTGCCCCAAAATGAAGCCATTTAAATCAGACATAAGATTCATGTTCACCAGTGATGACACTGAGAAACGCTTAAGGGGCCCCTCCCAATCTTCCATCATCTACCCTGCCACCATCCCACTCTTCACTGTCACCCTGCACATCATCCCAACTGGTATACAACCCACCCTGTTCATTATCCCTGCCATTCCTGGGCTTGGAAAGAGCTCTGTAAGGAAGAGAAATTGATAGTCTGAGAGAGTTCTTTAATATGTTGTTAGTGTCTAAGCTAATGCTCAATTACCCTCATTCTCATTTGTAGTGTGTGTTTGTGTGTGTGTGTGTGTATGTGTGTGTGTGTGTGTGTGTGTGTATGTGTGTGGTGTGTTAATGGTTTTTTACAACAGATAAAAAAAACCTCTGGGTTGATACTGAACCTAATCCCAAGAATTCAGGGATGTCCACAGAGTTTTAAGAAAGAGAAGATCTGCTTGTGTCGCTAGAGGATGCTGTCCACTCTTTCTTATCCTTTTTGTGGCTTGGATAGGAAAAGATTGTCCAGGCATGTTTCTGGAAGGAAATTCCTGCCTTGATTGCCTAAAGGGTACAGAGGATGAGCCATGTGCCCACCTCTGCTTGTACAGTATGCAAACCCCATTCTAGCAGTCAGAAGGAGGAAGGAAGAGGCAGACTTGGCCTCCCTTACCCCATGTAGGATTCCCACAGAGCTGGAGATCCTCAGGCTTTGCCCCATTATAACTCAGTTCTATCTAGAGGTCCAGTCCTTTCTCCGGACATAGCAGAATTGGTACTCAGTACTCACCAACAAATTTCTGTACAGAACTCAAAGCTCTTAAGAATTTCCTTTAAACTTGAACAAATGATATAGAAAAGAAAAGGAATTTCATTGTGAGCTTGAAACCAGGCCCCCAATCTGACAACCTAGAGCCAGCAGCACAATGGCAAGGTCTCTTTCTACAGAACAAGTTATTAAAAGCCCAACGGAGGCGACAGGAAAGGTGGGACCCAATGATGTTGCAAATTAGGCATGTATTTCATGGTTTGAAAAGGGCATGTGAACTTTTCCAGCCTGCAGTGCCCTAGAGAGCAACGAATGGGAAATATACAGGTCCTTCTAACAAGGAAAACATGATGGCTCCTAAGAACAGAAGCTTGGCTCTCCCTAAAGGGGAAAGCCATTTCCTGGAGCATATTTCCCATTAACACCAGATCTGAATTTTGATGGCATACCTCTTCAGAACTGAGAATCCCACAGCATGAAGGGTCTGCCTCAAAGGAGGTGACTAATTGGAAAAGGCAAAGCATATGTTGCAAAAGCCTGGGCTGTGGGCTAAGGTAGAAGGTCCCCAATGGCGCCCTGGGAAAAGCCCGTTTCATGAAGATGAACACTGACATGGTAAAGATATAGAGATCAGACCAGAGGGGAAGGAGAATGGATAGAAGAAATGGGAATGAGAGGCAAGAGGAATAGGAAAGAAAACATTCCCTTTAGGACCCGTGTCTGAGTCGGAGTCCTATAAACAGTGTAGTTCTTGATGACAGGGAAGAATACCTAAAGAATGAAGATCCACCTGTTCATTTGGTACATAACTATTGGACTTACACTGCACATCTGGCATTGTGTTGGGCTTCAGCATGCACAAATCCAGAATGCAGGAGGGCCACAATTCAGCACACTCTCCTCCAACTCCCCAGGAAGATACTCATTGTGTGTGATACACAAATTTCTCACAATATGTATTTAAATCCTTTTCCTTCCTACAGAAGTTAGAAATCTAAAATCCATCTGTGATGCTTAATCTTGATTGCCAATTTGATGAGATTTAGAATCACTATGGAAACAAATTTCTGGGCATAGCTGTGAAGAATTATCTAGACTGGGTTAACTGAGGTTTGAAGAACAACACGAGCAGTACTATTCCATGGGCTGGAGTCACACACTAAACAAGAAGGAGAAAGTGAGCTAAGTATACATATTCACCCTTCTGTGATTACTGACTGTGGACACAATATAACCGGCCACCTCCTGCTCCTGTTACATCTTCAGACCATGGTGGACTGTATCCCCTGAAACTGCAAGCCAGAATAAACCTTTCCTTCCCTCCTTACATTACTGTAGCAGCAAGACAGGTAACTAATATACCATCTCTCTCTGGCTCCCTTACAGCTGGATGTCCAGATGTGACAGTATTTTTTCCTGCTTATCATATCCGTGGAGTTATATGTGAGTCCAGCCAGGGGATAGGCAGACTGCAGGGCAGCATCCTCTTTGCTGTCGTGGATCAGAGCTACGAAGGCTCCATTAGCAGGGTCACCTTCCTGACTCCACAGGCTAATTCTCAAGTCTACCATTTCCACCTGTGGCCGTGGCAGCATCATCTTTGGGGCCTCAGTTCTGGAGTGCAGAGGTATTCTGGCAGTATGTATCTGTGCAGTTGTTCTTTAGCAAGGAATAAAAGCTGTGATATCATCTCCCAGTTTCCTTGGTGTAAACGGTCCCTGAGTGGCTGACGTCCATGTCCATGTGCATCATTACATTGAATTTTTACTATAGGAATATGCATTGAATCATTCCATCCTTGAGAGAGGCTTCTTAAGATTCAGGAAGTAAACAACTCACAAGCCTTAGGAAGTCCCTGAAAATTACCAGATCCACAGGACTCCTCCCTGCCCAAGGTTATTAAGTACAGCAGACAACGCTGCTGTGTAGAGAAGACTCTCTGACCTAAGGAGCTGTTTACATGCTGTGCAGAGTTCCAGGATTGCAGCTTTCATGAGTCAGCAACTAGGCTAGGGAGGGCTTTCACTGATACAGATACCTTTGAGTTGTCCCTGCTCCTATAAGTAACTCCTCATTCTCCTGTAAATAATGCCGATAAACCCACTGATTTCCCCAAATTAGACTTTTGTGGAATTATGTCTTTGGTCTGTCGCCAGCACCCTATCTGTGGTGGGTGGAGATTTGTACATATCTTCCCAGAAACTCTTACTCAGCAGAGACGGGTGACAGTGGCCTCAGCTTAGGCAATAGCAAAGTGCACTAAAATAATTAGATGAGATTTGAATATCTGTTACCTTTGACTTTCATATCACTTACTAATTATATGTTTTTAAATTGCAGTTTTTAGTAATGATTATGTTTAATAACCAGCTAGCAAAATTCCTGAAAAGCTGACAATCAGCTTGCAGGAACCTACAGGAGCCAATGCACACATTATAGATTTCAACACAGCCCAGGTCACTGATCGGGAAGGTCTTATGTCTTGGCGCCCTCTGTGTCTCTGTCTGGGGTGTTCCTAGCAATCGCAGCATGAACAGCCCACACCAGAGCATGCTAAAGAGCCAGGTACTTGATACCTACACCAATTCAGGGGTGGGAGGTAGTAAATGAATACATATGTTCAAATACACACAGAGATGCGATTTTGATTCACGTTCCCTGGCTTTCAGAGGCTCCTGACGATCGTACCCCAGTTACCCAGTACAGTGGCCTCTTCACTACTGCAACCTGCATTGTTTTTCCTCCCTTCTCTGTCTCATGTTCTCTGTACACCGTGTCTCTTGCTATCATTCCCCAAGTAGATTCCTCTTGTCTCAGGGGCTGCATGGAGAATAGCGAAACTAAGTCTCCGTGGCATTCACACCACCAGCAAAACAAAGCATCCCCTGTACTTGGGCACAATAAAAATGGACACTCAAACATGCTTTAGTTTTCCATGATCAAATATTGACATAGCGTGACTGTTATTGAGTGCTCTGCTGTGCGTTTCCAGTGTGGTGTTGAGCACTACACACTATTTCTTCCATCAGCATCCCAACAAGGTGTCCAATAGTAGGTGGAGAAATGCTCCCAGTGCCACTCACTAATAAGAATCACACCATGGAGGCATTTTAGAGGACCTTAGAGATCTCTCAGCCCAGCATCCTTATTGTTCAATTAAAGAAACTGAAGGAGGAGTAGAGGAAGGGACTCCCCAGGGGTCACCTGGGAAATCAGCAACAGCGGTGGAATTAGAATCTGGTGTCTTCTTTAAAAATATTTTCTTTATTATTTTTATTTTATGTGTATGAGTATCACCTCCATGTATGTTAGAGCATCAGTGTCATATAGTGCTCATGGGGGTCTGAAGAGGGCATTGGATCTGGTGGAACTGGAGTTACAGGAGGTTGTTAGCTGCCATGTGGGTGCTGGGAATCAAACCCGGATCCTCTGCAAGAGCAGCCAGTGCTATTAACCATTGAGCCATCTCTTCCTCTCCAAGAGGAAGGTGGTATCTTGATGGCCAGTAGAGGGCACTGTCTATTCTGATCAGTGCAATGGTCCAGAGCCATTCTCCTTGAGGGCATGTGAAGGAATTGCTGAGTTCTGCAGAGAGAACCCAGTTCCTTCCCCAGGACTATGAAACTCACTCAGTTCAAGGATTTTCTAAGTGACAATTCCCTGAACAGTACTGGAAATTCTAAAGTTCAAACTATAAGTCATTATTAGACTACAAGTATTATTAGACTAGATAGAATGAAAGCCCCAGGCCAGGACCATGGGAATTCATCAGAGTCAGCCATTCATGCCACTGTAGGCTGCCCCTGTGGGAAGAGATTCCCACCCTTAAACCTTGGTCCCATGACTCTCTGAGAGAATCAGTCCTAAGTCACCAAGCTTATGCCTCAGTCTACCAGAGGCAACTCCTGTCACCAAAATCTGTAAGTGGACAATTCTCATTCACATTATCATAGTACCTGGGTGGAATGCACTGGGTAGGTACTCTGTTAGCCAGAATACTCATGACAGTCTCATGAAAATCAAGGTCATTGTTTTCATCTTCAGTGGGTAAACCAAGTTTCAGTGATGTTAACCGATGTGTCCAGATTCACTTCTTATTAGTAGAGCTGGGCTTTGATTCCTGATTTGGAAATGTGAATTTAAAGGATTCTCATTGCCCAAGAGAGACCCATTAAAGAAGAATGTCACTCTTGGGCAAAGATGTCAAGTTCAGGAATAGCAGCTGATCCAGAAGGATTAGAATATAAGACACAGGGTCAAAGTCAAGGTCCTTAAAGGCCAAACTGATTGGTTTTGTGTTGTCATGAAGAATGATAAGGAACTGTATGATTCTATGAGATGAATCCCCTCAGAGGGCTGAGCAAACCTAAACCCTACAGCTATCAAAGATGAGAAGATAGTATCCAAGGTGGGTAGGGAGAATTGTTCCAACAATTCCAGAGTCTTGGAGGTCAAAGCCATTGTCATAGGTTAGAACCACAGACTCAAACAAAAGTTAAGCTTTATATCTGGAGGCTAGATGTCAGATGCTACATGGGAGATAAACTGGAGAATGGAAGTCCAATGGGTAGGGATGTTGGTATCATCCAGAACTGTGACCATGTACTTTTGGATAACGTCACTTCTCTCTTTCACCTGGCAAAAGTGGCCCTTTCAGATACAGTGGTTCACGCCACCAGGCAATCCGGGCAATGTTATAGCCTCTATGTTGCTTGCCTGACCAGGCCTTTGAAGGGTGAAAAGAATTTGAGCTGGAAGTGACGATGGTAATGGAGATGAAGGCATTCAAGGCTGCCTTCCCAGCTGGAGCAAAGCAAGACAGTAGGAACCGGTGTGAAGGCTTCTTGAATACATCCAGAGGTGAGTCCGGGATGTCTAGTGGGGTATGTCACTGTGGGAGGAGGATAGAGAGGAAAGCATAGCAAGTTCAGAATTCCAGCCACGTGTAGATGGATTGCCAAAAGCCTTGATGATCAACATGAAAGAATTCCATGGTGAGTTTAATCGGGAACCAGGAACAAATGGAGAACCTGAGCAGAGTGGCAAGATCTTCAGGTGACTGTTGATGAATGTGAGGGGAGGGGCAGAGATGAGCCAAGGCTGTCCCCCACGGCTATGTTGAGTCTAGCAAGTGGGGACGTTGCCATGACCCTGTGAAGAAATAAAGCAACCGTGGCCTGGAAGTCATCCCAAGCCATGCCCTTTCTACCACAGTCTGTATGCCCTGGACCTTATACAAAACCCTGGCAGCTAGTCCGCAGAAACCAAGGAGAGCCCCAGCCATCCTAGCAAATCCTCTCCCTGATAAAGATTTCAGGGGAAGAGAGAATTGAAACAGATTTTTTTTTTCCTAACCTACGCTGCCTGTAGAAAAATGCCTGTCCAGCCAAAACTCAATTTCTGTCTTTTTAATTCAAGTGCAAATAGATTGAAGGCTCAGATAACAACATAAAATTGGTTAATCAACTTTCATCTCGTATTTATATTGCAACAGGGAGATTTTACAGTTTTCTGCAACTCAGCCCGGTGTTCTGTGAAAGCCAGCCAGCATTTTATGTCCCCTTAAAATTGCAAACCAGAGTCCCCTCTGCTGTCAGTGACCCACCACCCCTTGTGCTAACCAGCTCTCCCCTGTCTGGATGGGGCCAGTCAGTTCAGGTTTTCATTCTGTGCCCGTTAAGGCCCTGCAGGAATAGGTTTTATGTTTTACTGGAGAAATGAAAATCGTTTTTTGTGCCCATCATCACATCACCACAGAGGCATGCCAGGGAAGGCACAGAATGAGTAAAATTACTGAAAATGTTTTAAACTTAATTTTCTGTGTCAGACAGGCCAAGGCCACGCTCATCACAGGCCTGGTTAAATCTCTCTTTGGGCTTCCTGTTGTTCACGGGCTCAGGTCCTCAGGTTGGAAGCTTATAGCCTGGCACACAAGGGCCTCTGGAATCTGCCCCATCATTGATTTTTCTATAAACAATTTTTGGGAACCTGGGAGGTGCTTGTCATAGTGCTGCAAGTGAGACTACAGCTTCCAGTGACAGGACATTACTTCCTCTGTCAAGAGATTTGCATTCCAATGAGGAAGACACTCCCCCATCCCAAATAATGGCATGGGCAGCAAATAAATGAAATCATCACTTTGGGCCACAGAAGGAGATAACAAAAGAATCAGAAAACTAGTGGAAGGGGATAGATTTGGGGCAAGGAAGATGATTATCTTTGGAAAGAAGAGGTTGCCAGGCAGCAGGAATAGCATCTGCTAAGGCTCAGAGGACAGAATGAGTTAGACAGGTTTGAGGACAGAGGACAATGGCAGGACAGCAGATGAAGAAATGAAAGCCATTAGTAAGATACGAGGTCTGGGTAGCCAGCAGAGCCCAGCCCAGGTCATGAATGACCCAGGGTTAGGGCTTCAGAAAGATCCTGTTGGCTGCGCTATGGGAGATGAAGAGGAGAAGGTAAAGTTATCATAAGAGCACGCCAGGCTTCGTCTCTGGTTGAAGCTAGACACAGCCCAGGAGTGGAATCATCAATGGAGGTGTGTGAATGAGCCGATAAGCAGTTTGTATCTCCAGTCCCCTCTTCTTCCTAACCCTTCCTCCAGTCTCCTATCTCCAGCATATCTCATGCTTTTCTCCAAGTGAAGTCAACTCTCCTTTCTCCCTGGTGAACTCCTTTCTATCCATTAAAATCCAACAGGAGTAGCTAGAGAGATAGCTCAGTTGATAAAGTGCCTGGCGCATAAGCATGAAGACGTGAGTTCAATCCCCAGCACCCATGTGAAGAACTAGACATGGTTGTGTATACTGCAATCCTAGCACTGAGAAGGTAGCCAGGCAGATCCCTGGCTCTCCAGTCTAGCTAAATGCTTAAACCCATTGACCCCAACTAGAGACAGTCTTAAAAATAAACTAAACAATATCTCCTGGGGAAAAGCACTGGAGATTGACTTGTTATTTCTGTACCTTTTTATACACGCACACACACACACACACACACACACACACACACACATGAGAGAGGGAGAGAGAGAACACAAAATTGCCCTTTCTGTGCCTTCACCCCTTGGAAGGACACTCCTCTTCCTCTGTATGTCATTAGACATCCTAACATACATGATTGCTACATTCCCTGGAATGGTTTCATTATTTAAAAACTAGTTTTCATAGAGCTGAGGATTTGCTCATACTAAAGCACCTGCCTCATATGTGCAAGGGTCTAGATTTAATCTTCTGCAACACACATGCATGAGCACACACACACACACACACATATACACACATGCACACACATTTTCATCTACCTCTTCTCTGATAAACTGTAATACAAAGACTTAAACATATCTAGATTCCAACACACTTACATTTAAGCGATGATACTTAATTAATGGTGAATGAGCCAAATGCAGCCAGTCAAGCAAAGGGATGGCCTGACTTCAGAAAGAACCAGGAAGAAATGACCAACTTGTATGACTTCATCCTGGCACAGACAGCCCTGATACCTGTAGAACAACTGCTCAAATGCTGAAAAGAAAGGACAGAAGAAAAGGAGGAGGAGGAGGAGGAGGAGGAGGAGGAGGAGGAGGAGGAGGAGGAAGAGGGAGGAGGAAGAAGAGAGGGAAGAGGAGGAGGAGGAAGGGGAGAAGGAAGAAGAAGGACAGCATCCCTCCAACACTAGCACTGGTCCTATAAGCTTAAAAATCGCCCATGGAAATCATGACAGATGTGATTGTGACCATTTAAACCAATCTGAATGCCTTTTTCACTGATGCCCAGGCTTGGAGAGATCAAGCCTGGCTCCCATCTGAGCTGCCTTCACTATGGGTTCCTTGAATTCTGCAGCACATTTTCCTGATTAACTTTCACAGTTAATTTGTTTTTCCTATACGATAAAATTCTATACCAGAAATGCAAATTTTATTGTATTATTGCACTTTTTTAAGGTTCTTTTTAAAAGCAGCAATCCCACAAGTGCAATCAATTTTTAAAATGAAGTTCTCCCCCGTGTGAGTTTATGATTAATGTTATTTGTTTATTACTGGATGATCTGCCTTCAATGAGTGGCATGAATAAGAATTGGCTCCCAATCTCAATGTATTTATTTTCATAAGCCAAATAGCTATAAACAACATCAAATGTAATTCTCCAGAATGGTAACAGGTTATTAACTTCTTAAGTCACTCCCTAATGGGTTTTAAATCTCTAAAATGCAGTGAATTCTAAAACAAAAGAGACATGATGGAATTCTCCCCTGCCTTGGAAAACCAGTCCGTCTTCAGGTTCCTAACTCTTGGAGTAGGCCCTGGCATGTGCTTTTTTTTTTTTTTTTTTTTTTTTGTTCCCCTCAAGCTTCTCCTGGATTCCAGAGCAAACTATTTCTCCTGCCCGGAAACTTCTGCCCATTTCAACCACATTTTCCCACAACTGCCCCAGGCCAGATAGAAACTTGGGTCCTATTACGTCTTGGATCATGGTAAACGTGAACCAGAAAATCAGTTTATGGAGTGGGATAGCGAGCCAGGAGTTTGTGCCTCCAGTCCTAGGCCCGTCGTCCATGAGCAAGCCCTAACACAACTGGGTCCTCAAGATCATTCAGAGGGACAAGAGTGCAGGACGTGCTAAGACCCAGCATCCTCCTGAGCAGCACTGGCTTCGATGCAGAATGAACGTCTCAGGCCCAGCACACGGAGATGAGCAGCAGGTGAAGATCAGGAAAGAGGCTGCCGGTGACTGGAAGGGCAAAGGACAACACCTGAGATTCTCATGTGGTCTCTGCACTCACACATGCACACACACACTCACTCAGACAGTCCTGTGTGATAAGCTCTCTCATGGTGATTGGGGATCAATCACCTCTTTGGCTCGGCTACATGGTCGGTCATCAAGTCCCAAGTATCTCTCTTGCCTCCTTAGTGTCAGGATTACAAGCGTGCACCACCATGCTCAGCTTTTTGCATGGGTCCTGGGAATCAGCTTTTCACGCGCGGGACCCTGGAATCACCCAGCGCAAAATATCCGCATCCTACAACCTCTTTGTCTCTGCGTTCTGTGCTAACCTCTTGCCTAGGCCACGCCTCTTCCTTGCTAAAGCATTCTGGGTAGAAAATTCTGTTTCCGCTGAAGAGAGAAGGTTCTGACTCCTGCAGGTTGAGAGTCGGGAGGGGACACAGAGATTAAGGAAAAAGAGGAACCTCTCTTTCCAGCTTCATTGTACTCCCCCCTCACGCCCCCTCCCTCCACCCCCCAGCAAATGATCGAACTCCAACTTCCTAGAACAAAGGACAAGGTCCCAAACCTCGCGGTGTGACTGAGCTACTTGTTCCCCTTCCACAATCTGTCATCCAGATGTGTTTGACCCTCAGGTCTGGTGTCAGTGTCCATCTTCAGGAAGGGTCTAGTCTATGCCTGACCTTAGAACAAATTTGCAGTCTAGAGACTGACCTGAGGCCTGGTGGTGAAAAGCAGGTCAGAGACGCTGAATCTGGAAATCCAGAGCACAGAGAAGAAGCCTGTGAGATCTGGGAATAGCTATTTAACTGGTAACTTCCATCCGGGGTGATCTTTGACCTGTTTGGCTAAATTTCTCTGGAGGGTGACAGGTGATTTTTACCTTAGTCCAGACTTTCTGAATAATCTGGGGAGTGTGATAAGTGTTCAGATTCCTGGGGACCACTTAGGAATAACTGAATGTAGGAAAAAGGTCACTGCCCAGCAAGGTGCGATTTTATCACCTGACCAGACAATTCTAAGATTCCCTAATGACTTGGTAGAACATCTGCTCTAGAGGAGAATGCAGCCCTGGGAATTAACCACCTGGGATAAAGCATGGATCTTCCCAGTCCCTGGCTCCAGCCCTCAAAGAGCTTCTATCCCCTAAGTCACAAAATGCACCAATGAATCTGTTTTAAAGGGTTCTGCCTTCTGACCATGAACTTAACTGAACCAGCAATGTTAAAGCATTTCGCCCAGGGCTTAGCACAGAACACACACTTTCATTGACAGAAGATGTCCTTGAAGAGAAAAGGGCCTCTGACCTAACGCTCCAGGCAGGATCTAGAGTTTCCAGAGACAATTTATCCACACACCACAGAGACAATGAAAGGAAAGGAAAGAAAAGCCCCACATTATCTACCTATGAGCAATCATTTCCAAATGGGGGCATTGGTCCGACTATGAGGGTCAACATAACTCCCAGGTAGAGTGGGAATCATTTTCTATTCCTGTTTCACATTTTTAAAATTGCTTGAAATGTTCAAATTTTGAAGTCCTGACTCAGGGAGTCCATCAGCTGATGGACAAACCATTGGAAGTGCAGCATTTCGTTTGCAGCATGCTGAATTCAGAGCAGTGGCCAAGGAGACGGATCTTTCTATCTCACTGCAAGGATTTTTACATTTAGCATCAGCTCCAGGTTTTCTAGTGAAAGAAGGAGATGATGGAGACAAAACCTTGTGCTGACTTTAGCTAGGCTAACACGCAGATGTACACACACACACACACACACACACACACACACACATACTGGGGATTCAACCCAGGGACTTGAACATTCTAGGAAAGTACTCTACTATTGATTTATATCCCCAGTCCAATTAAAAGCCAAAATATTGTGACATTCTTGTATTCATTGTTTTGCCAACTGAGACCTAGCCCTAAGAAAGACCAGTCATTCTTCAAAGCTCAGAAAGACTGTGTTCATGACTTTTGTAGTGAAGAGATAAAATACCTTACACAAACAAGGAAAGAAAGACTTATTTTGGCTTACAGTTCCAGAGGATCTCAGTCCATCGTGGTGGGGAAGGCAAAGTAGAACAGCTAAGTTCATGGCACGGGGAGCATGTGGCAATGGCTGGTCACATCAGGACAGACTAGGAGGCAGAGAGGAATGGAACCAAGGGCTTACCTATAACATTCAAAGGCATGAGTGTCCTTCTTCCACCAAGTAGGCTGTGCCTCCTAAAGGTCCCACACAACCCAAGAAAAATATATATATTTTTTTTTTCATATGTGTGCACACACACTAGAGACTCAACCCAGGGCTTTAAACATGCTGAATAAGTGCTCTACTATCCCCAGTGAAATATAAAGCAAAAATAGTGTGACGTCCTCGTGTTTTGAGGGGAAACAGGTAGCTCAGGCTTAGGATTTGTTATATAACCTTATGTGCTAACGTTTTAAACACATACGCCACCAAAGAAATAAGTAGAATGCACAATGCGCAAACATAAAGTGTAAAACTAAATAGCTAACTAAATAGATAAATAGAATCTGAGCAACTTAATGAAAAGAGGAAAATAAGGTAGGAACAAAACAGATAATTAGGTAAATAGAAGACAAAAGGGAAAATGAGAGAAACAGGTATGTCAGTATCTGTGGACAGATTAACTCTGTTTTAAAAAGACAAACATTGTCCTATTAGCTCGGGGAAAATTCAACTGGTTGGTGCTCATTAGAGACACAAATAAATACTGAAAGAAGAGATGCTTTAAAAGCCCTATTAATCAAATACAGTGAGTTCTCCATGTTCATCTCACTGTTTTATGAATGTACCAGGAACACTAAATATTGCACCATTAATTGTAACAAAAATACATTGAGTCTCCTGAAATCTTGTAATCACAACATTTTCATCAGTCAATCAGCACATAACACTGTTTCATGTGTGCATTTAAAAAATCTTATTTAGCATATATTGTTAATTTTTTAACACTGAACTTGGCCAAGAGCATTATATAGTCCATGATAAAGACTTAGTTAATGTGAATTTTCTCCATAAATGACATTACAGTTTCCTTAAGATTAGCAACACATAGAGTGATTTAGCACTCTCCTTAGGAGTCATGTTAAATTATAAAATCACCAACAAAACACACAAAAATAAAAAAATATATAGAATTAAAAGGATTCTAGAGGTGCTGGCAAGTTGACTCAGCAGGTAAAAGTAATTGTTGCTCGAGTTTGTGACCTGAGTTCCAGCCTCAGAACCTACAATCTGGTGGAAGGAAAGAACTAATTCCAGAGTGCCTCTGGCCTCCACATGTACATCATGGCACATGCACAGATTACACTAATAATAGTAACTAATAAAACATACTTCAAAGACTCCAGAAGGCACACTTGTTTGCACTGATTGCTGAAGCAAGCTAGCACAGAGCTGCTTGTTGGACATCATCTGTGAATGGACCCATTAGTGACCCCAAATCTTTCTGTGCTCTGCCCATGTTGGAAAGTAACCGTGAAGTGCCAAGGGCCTTGATTCTGGGGTGACAGATAAATTTTAGTGAGTAGATGTATTCAGAATCCATGAATAATGAGTATAAGCTGTCTTGTGAAAAGAAAAATGCTGCTTCTATATTAATAAATCAATGAATAGCCAATCTTATAGCCATCACTATAAGAATAAAACTAGAACAGAATAAATTACACACCAACTTCTTAACACACACAAAATTAAACCCAGATGGTTTCCAATTTTAAAAAGTGTGTGTGTGTATGTGTGTTGCTTGACAAGCTAATTAAAAGCTAGAAACATAAAAATCCAAGATGTGTTTGAAGAAGTAAAAGAAAAAGGGAAATTCACCTTGCTGGGCTTGGTTAATTAAGTTACTGTGGTATTAATACAAGAAGAGACAAATAGACTAATACAACAAAACAAAAAACAAGAAAAAACCCACACATACTCAGATACTTGATCCATGATGAAGATGCCACCTGCCACAGAGTACTGGTGGAAGGAACATCTTTCAAAGAATGGCTGGGAAAGCTCCCATGGGAAAGAAATGCAGCTGACCTCTGTCTAGTATTAAATCCTCAAGCCAGAGCAATCCAGTGTCCAGCAGCAGCATAATGGCTAATGCACTATGGAATGCCCATGCAATGGCACAGCTCACCACCATGAAAACAGTCCTGGACGAGTCTCCTCTGACTGAGTACTAGGAGAAATAAGTCAGACATGCAGATTGAGGGCATCCCTCACAGTTTCATGTGCTTGAAGCTATTCCAGAAGGTAAAGTTGGGAAACTTTAAGAGGTGGCATCTGGAGGAAGATGACTGGATCCTCAAAGTACTGCCTTTGAAAGAAAGTAGTGTAGCTTTCATGAGCCCATGGCTAGTTCTTACAAAAGGATTGTGATAAAAAGAACAAAGCCAGCTTCTGCCCACACTCTGGCTTCCTGTCTGATAAGGTGATCCCTCCCTCTCACAGGTGATTATGCAGTGATGTCATCTATCATGATGTGTTACAGTTCAGGGAGCCCTCACCAGAAGCCAAACACATAGAGCCACCCAACTTGGGCTTTTAGCTTCCAAGCCTATGAGTTGAAACTTTTTTTATTCTACAAACTACCTAGTCTCTAGTATTTTGTTATTGCAATAGGAAGGTGAATTAATGCAAATTAACTGCAGTGTCTCATTTCATTTACAACTAGCTTGAAAAATAAAAGCAAAACTAAATAATAGAGTTTTAGGTATTTAAATAGTAAGTACTATCTTTACTCATTTACTTTTAGAGTGTTTAAATATTTAGTAAAATATAACAATAAACAGCAATATGATTACCACCACATTAAGATAGTGATGACTTTAGGCAAGGTGAAGGGCTTATCATTGATACCAGGCTGAGGTTTGATTTACTAGCATATTTACAGCCACATTATACTTGCTTTATAGTAATTATACTTGAGTTTATTTTTAACGTTGTATTTTTTAGTTTTAAAACATTTTTAATTTAATTCATTTTGGTTAGTGTTTAAGTGCAGAAACAAAGCTTCAAATCTTTTGGAAGAAAATATTAGAGACTATATTTCCAGAGCCATGAGATGGAAGATCCCTTAAACAAAATGTTCACTGCACAGCTACATCATGGAAAGTTTTATAAATATCTATGAGACAAGATTCTGAAAAGAATGGTAAAAGATAGCCAAAGACTGAGAGAAAATATTTTCAGTGGGGATTAGAAAAAAGGGTCAATATACAGAATACATAAAGAATTTGTACATGTGAAAATAGAAATGCATAATAATCTTCTCTATTAATCAGACGTAAATAAAAAATCCAGTGACATCTTCTTTCTTGTACATGAAATTGTCCCAAATTGCAATGTGAGATAATATCAGTGTTGAAGAAAAGACCTGTCATCTTACTAGTGAGTGTCAAAATATGTGCAAACACTTTAGAGAGCAATTTGGGACCATTTCCAGAAACCGAAAATGCACATTTCCAAACACTCAAGTAATCTACCTGGAGGGACACAATGTAGAGAATGCTTCTGTGAATGTGTTAAGAGATCTGAGGAAGAACATCTTCTATAGCAACCCGATTATTCACCCAAAAGAACATGAATAAATAAATAAGCCACGGTGTCTTTGAGCCATCAAATATACCCATCATTAGCTGAAATAAAGGAACTGCATTGCACTTGAGCCATAAGGATAAATCTCAAGAACTGATGGCGGGAGGTCTAAGTTGAAGAATGCATATATGATATTCTGTGTATGTGTGTGTGTGTGCGTGTGCACCTGTGTGTGTGTGCTTGTGTGTTTAAGCAGTAGCAAATACCTAAGAAATTAAAGCAAAATAGATACCACAAAGACCCATATCCACTTCAAAATAGTGTTTAGTCTATCTAGTTTAGGAGACAGAAGGGGAAGGAGAGAATTAGCAATGGTCCAACAGGTAACTGAGATAGCTTTGATTCAACCGCGTGGTGTCCTATTCCCTTTACAGAAAACAGCAATCCAACGTGGTAAAATAATTCCTTTGTTTAAATCTGCCTAGGCCTTGTACTTACATTTATTTTGTCACTTTTCTGTCCATTTCTACATCTTTTAGATATTTCAGAATTCCAATAAAAATAGAATAAAAAGCAAGGGACAGAATGAGATTCCTCACAAAGTGATGACATTGAGTAACAGGATATCCTGTGGGCATCAGAGGATTTTCATCTTGTCAAGTCCCTGGGCTCCACCGGGAACAAGTCTGCAGGAAGAGCAGAAGCGCAAGGCTCCCAGGTGGGTCAGTCAGTGGCTGGGCTTCCCCTCCAGGGTTCCACCATGTGCCACCTTCCAGTCTTCCAGTGTGACACGTACCTCACTGTGTTGTAATTGCTGTTTATGTGTCTGTCTCTCTCTCCAGCCTGGGAGCCCCAGGGCAGTGACAGAATCTTGTTCATCTTGTGGCATGCAAGAGGTGACAGTCCACATGGGCTAAATTGAAAAATACCACGTGCGCCAGCACCAGGGAATGCTCATGACTTTGATAGGCTGGGGATTTGGACTTAAATTATTCTCTATCTCATGCTGCAGGAGGTCTTGGGGTGCCTTAAGATGAGTCTTTTGTAGTATATCTCTTCCTACGAGTGCAGTGGGCTAGGTCCTCTAAGGAGGATCAAACACAGAGTGATCTGTGATCTTGGTCTCTGCTCTCTGGCTGTATATCACACCAGATGGTGCGAACAGTCACACTGACAAAGCAGGCATTTACAGATGCTTCTGCACAGAGACCCAACGGGACCAGGCCAGCATGAAAATAGTTACTGTATCAAAGTAGAGAAATTATACTTTTCTGCCCATTTTCCCAGCTTTCTGCAATGTGGTTTTATTGTCCTAATAAAAATATAAAGAAGATAAAAACTCTACTTCATCTACTGAAGTGCTAAAATAAGATGGTGTCTTAACATTTCAACAGATTTAATTCCCCACCTTTCAAATTTTCTCCTGCAAATGTCCAATAAACATAATTAGAATACATGTAACTAGAATATATAGCCATGGAATATATATTTCCATGGAATAAACAATACAATCAGCAGTTCCATGGCAAAGCCAAAACCAAAAAGCTATTTTTTGTACGAATCTTCAGGGATTGGAAAGATAGCTCCGTGGTTTAAGAATGCTTGCTGCTCCTGCAAAGGACATAAGCTCAGTTCCCAGCACCTATATGGGGTGACTCATAACTACACATAAGTCCACTTCTAGAACATCTGATCCTCTCTTCTGACCTCTGAGAGCACAGAACATACATGGAACACATAAACTCATGCAGGCACACATACATACACATTTTAAATGAAAGAATGTCCTCAGACAAAATTAATGAATAGAATTCAGATTTTAATGCTGACAGTCCCCAGGGGAAGGCCAAGAATCTACACACCTACCACACTCTCCAGGAGAGTCTAAGTTGTGCTCAGATCACTGTTTGGGAAAGCAGAAATAGAGTGAGAACAAATGTGGACACACTTCCATGTCAGTTTAAGGGAAAAACTGGCCACAGGATAAAGTGTACAGAATCTGAAACTCAGAGAGACCAGTGGGCAGGGTGAACCGATGGGGCACAGGTAGTGGCAGTCACTAGAGTGACTGGGACCAGCCTGCTCTCAGACTTTCCTGATGCAGAGGGGGCTACAAGTCAAGTGAAGTATTTGGTAGACAGGGCAGGAGCCTGATTACTGACTGTATGCAGAGGGAAGGACAGAGAAGAGGAGTGCTCCAGGTCACCTCCACACACCCAGGAGGACCACACTATGAAAGACATGGTGTATTCCACTGTCTACACAGAAGCCAGGTTTCTGTGCCGGGCAGCATCACCCTCAAGAAGTGCAACACTTCCTCCTTTTTTTCTCAGACCCAAGAATTTGAACAAAGATCTATTCAAACTCAGTGCTCTCCCAGAAATGGGCAAATAGGCTTTTTCTTTCCAAGAGAATGAAAAATCACTGAACTTCTGAAAATATGCAGAAGTTTACAAGAAAGCAAGCATTTCAAGTTAAACCCAGACAATGCATATAGAGTGAGAGAGCTGGAGAAAAAGAAAGAACGCCCTCATTGAGAGGTCTCAGTCCGTCATTAGGCAATGATATAAGTCATTTGAAGATGGATCAAAAAGCATTATTTCTAAGTGAAATCACATTATTGAAATATAATACTATAGAGAAGACAGAGTCAGAATGTCATATCTTGTTCAATACCAAAAATTCAATTGGCCAAATTGACCACTTGAAAATCCCTTCTTGAGATTCTCTGCCTCAAGGTTTACCTTTACCCAGTTCTCAACACAGGTTAATTGAACTGAACCTGGTTCAGATTATGCCATTTCTGTGTCTGAGGACATTAACTGTCATCCAACTTCGGCTGAGGTTCTAATACCCAAGGGGGCACTCAGCCTCCTCCTAGGACAACTTGGCAAAAGCTGTTCAAACTCAACGGAACCTTTGTTGTTCTCTGAAGGTAAGACTGTCCCCTACTTCAGTGACATTGATTCCTGCTTTACAGAGAGCCCTCCCATAAAAAGCTTTTATGTACCATTATCTTTCAGTTCTTAGATCATTCATCACGTGCTTCCATGTGCTGGCCATTGCCTGAGCAATGCACACATGGCTGATAAGTGCTTAACTCAGTATGTAAGCATATAAGTGCTATGGCATTGACATAAGCAGACTAAGGCCCAACCCCCATCTAGTAAGCAGAGCAGCAGCATGTTGGAGGTTTTGTCTAAGGACTGCTCGTATGCAGTGAATGAAATGGATGGGCTCCCGTCTAATAGGGGAAGGTGAATGAGGGACAGTTAACAGACGACAACCACTGTGTGTCTCTGTGTGTGGCTTGTGTCTTGTGTGTCTGTGTCTCTATGTGTACCTGTGTGTGTGCTGTGTGTATATACACTGTTTGTCTATGTGTGTGTCTATGTGTGCAATATGCGTATGTGTGCACTGTGTGTCAATGAATGGTGTGTGGGTGATGTGTGTGCAGTGTGTCTATGTGTACAATGTGTGTCTATGCATGGACAGTGTGTGTCTCTATGCAGTGTGTCTGTATATATGTGGATAGTGTATGTCTCTGTGTCTGTGCAGTGTGTGTCTAGGTGTGGGCAGTATATGTGTGTGCAGTGTGTACATGTTATGTATACAGTGTGTGCCTAAGTGCAGTGTGTCTCTCTGTGAGTGCAGTGTGGTCTATGTGTGTATAGTATACATTTGTATGTGATATGTGTCTGTGTATGCAGTGTGTCTTTGTGTGTGTAATGTATCTATGTGTGCAGTGTGTGTGTATGTATGGGTACTGTGTCTATGTGTACAGTGTGTGCCTATGTGTGTGCAATGTGTATCTATATGTGGGTAGTGTATGATTGTGTGTGCAATATATGTCTGTGTATATATTATGTCTATGTGTGAGTAGTGTTTATCTGTGTGCAGTGTGTCTGGGTGTAGTATATGTTTGTATGTGTGCAGTGTGTGCCTATATGTGGGTAGTATTTGTCTGTGTGCATGCAATGTGTCTATATGTGAAGCACGTGACTATGTGTCTACAGTATGTGTTTTTGTGTATGTACATCTATGTGTGAGTGTCTGTGAAGTGTATGTGTTTGTGTGTGTGCTTGTGTGTGTGAAGTATGTATGTCTGTGTCTGGGGAGGATGTTGCTTGTGTGTGTTTCATGCTTGATTTGAATCTGCCTCCCTCCAAATTCATGTCTTGAGATCTTAATCCTCTAAACGACTATTTTGAGACAGAGACTTTAGGAAGTAATTAGGATCCAATGAGATAATAAATATGGGGCCCTACTCAGAAGTGTTAGGGATCTTGTAAGAAACTACTAGGTTTTTATCCTCAGCCACAGAAAGACAGAACTGTCAATAACAGAGGAGTGAAGCCCTGGCAGAACTGAGAGCGGATGAGGTAAATGGAGAGTCGAGTGTGGATGCACTAGGTTCTGATGACAGGGAAATATCCAAGTGTCAATGCCCATAAGGCTCCCTGATGTCTAAGCCTAAATGTGTGGAGGAAAACCGGAGAGGGGCAATTGGGAAAAAACAACCCAAAAACCAAAAAGCATCACGGCATCACTGAAGGAGATCACAGTGGACCAGCGCCTAAATAAAACTCAGATAAATGATGAAGAAACAGGTAGCAACTCAGAAGCCAGCCCTGGAGGAGAAGGGAGACGCAGTGGAGTGTGGGACCCCGGAAGCAATGCAGAGGAGGAGAAAAAGGAGAATTGTGCCAAGAGCTGCTGCCAACTGAGATGAGATTTGAATGACGAACTGCCCTTTGGATTCTGGATCCTGGGTCGCTGGTAGCTGCCACGGAATAATGAAGGCAACAGCCTGGTTGGAGCGGACGTAACAGAGGTGGTTGAAGGAGAGGACAGAGAGACAAACAGACAACTTGCATGAGGAGTTTGTTCTGCAGGAAGACAGTGAAACAGGTGGTGGGGTGGCAGATGTGGTCTGTCCACTGATGGGGACAAGCAAGGGATGGACAAATCCATCAGTCTGGGGAAAGAACGACAGGAGAATGTTTTGTCCACTTTTACAGAGAAGGAAGTCAAGGTTCAGAGAGGTGAAGTAACTTCATTCAGAACACACAGCTGATAATCTGCGGATCAGGATTCACATTCCTGGATAAAGTCTGCCTTCTTAATGACTCCTGTTAGTTTGATTCAAACCCTCCTTCAACTCAAGTTCAAGTTCCAGTTCACCTCTGCTTTCATGTAGCTAGAAGTGATCTCTGCTTCCTCCCTGTGACTTCTCATACCATTTAATCTTGATGTTTTATTACGGCTATTCATTTTCTGTCTCCTACCATATTGCAAATGTCTCGGAGGCATAGACTATGCAGTATAAACCTATCCATCCTTCTTATCTGTTAACACAATGCCTAGCAAATGATAAGATCTCAAGCAATGCTTGCTATAGACAAGCAGGTAGCAGGGAGGAGGGAGGAAAGGAAGAGGAAAGAGAGATAGGATATGTGTGTCTAAACCTCAACTCCAAGGAAGAGGACCTGAGATAGGCAATTGGGAAATGTCCAGGCACAACTCAATGGGACCAGCGGGGGTCCAGTAATAAAGTAAGTCAGAGCAACTAGCAAGTGAGAAGCCACAGCTTGGGACTAAGGGAGGAGGGAGAGGAGGAGAGGAAGACAGAGGGGGAGAGGCGGGAAGAGGAGGATGGAGGGAGGAGAGAGGAAGGGCAGGAAGGGCAAGAGGGAGGGGTTCTGTCTTCTTGAAGTCCCCTCATAGGCTGGACACTTTGTACCTTATGTCCTTTGCCTTTCCTGACTAGGAACTGTATGGACTTTAAACTTCCCTCCAAGGAGCTGTTACCTCTCTACTCAAACCTCTGCCTGTTTCCTGGATCTGATCCCGACTTACTACATCGTGTTAATAATAAATCAGACACGCAAATACTTTGCAAAAGGGGAAGGCCTTCCATGTGTGCACCTGTTAGGTCAAGAAACACCTGGAGAGGAATTTTACCATCTGCTGCGAGCAGCTGTGAAGAAACGGCACAAGAACCCCGTGCAATTCAATTCAGGAGCCTCTGTGGGTCTTCTGCTCAGTGCCAAATCCTGTCCTAAGCAGAAGGAACAACAGGAAGAGCAAGATACTGTTTTCGCTGTCAGTGGGCTCGCTTTTCATGGGGTGGATGACAGACCGTAGCAGAGCCAGAATCAGAATTCTTTGATCTCCTGTGAATATGTATCAATCTTTTGAATTCTTTGGAATTTCCAAATTTAGGAATTGGTTAATTTAAGTCCTCAAGGAATTGTACTTCTTTGGAATTGCATTGGTTTTCAGGTGCAGAAGTATATAAAAGTGGGTCTGGGGAAGTAACCCTGTGGGAAGACTACTACATAGCATGCATAAAGCCCTGGGTTCTAACCTCAACACCACATGTGTGATGGTACATGCCTGGAATCCCAGCATTTGGAAGGTGAGGCAGGAGGATCAGAAGTCAAGATCATTTTGACTATACAGTTACTTTGAGACTAGCTTGGGCTACAAGGAAGAATATGAAGGGGCCAACCATGGACTATTCTTCCTTCAGTACAGATTTCACCAGGTCATTCGTGCACATGAAACCCTTCAATGGCTTCCTGACGTTTTCAGGAAAACGTCGAAGCTCCTTTGCAAGGCCTCAGTCTCCCTAGCCGTCCCCTACTCCCAGCCTGACTCTACATGCTCACTGAAGTTTGGAAGAGTGAGTCCTTAAACTACAGGCAAGGCACGCTAAGCTCATTTTGAATTCTCTGCTTCACGTAGACTAAGAAGCTTCCTTGATTTCTGAGTCACAGACTCCTTATGCATAATCTCAAAGAGGAAAAAAAGTGTCAACCTTCCTGAAGAACTGGCATCATTAACCAGACAATGTACAGGAAGAGGCGTCACAAAACAAACATGCAACAGAATAAGAAACAGTCAATAAAAACCACCTTCCAAACCATGCTAATATTTGGGCCTACCATCAAACACTCTGAGACCCTCAGTCTAGGGGGAGGCTTAAGCATGCCTATTTTGTAAAAGATACCTGGTGGTTCTAATTTGTAGTTAGGACCCAGGCTGTTCAAAAATATTGGATATATATATATATATATATATATATATATATATATATATATATATTCATTCATTCTCCAATGTTCCACCTTACAGGGCTACAGCCAACCTTCCTCCATAAATGTTTGGCATGGTTAGACCCTGAGCTCATTTTGTTAGGACCTGGTCACCTTGACCTTCATACCCCACCCCCACCCCTACCACCATCTGCAATAAAGAGACCTCCCGGGCCACTCCAAATCCTTATTCGACCTTATGACATGTGAGAGAGAACCAGCTGCCTCCTGTGGACAGTGCATAGAGTATCCCATCAGCATGAAGGGCTGTTGTTACCAGAGGAAGGAAAACCTTAAAAGAGTTCTGGATCTTTCTGGATATGCCACAAAGAAAAGACGTGGAGACGCAGAGCTGAATAATAGGGCTCTTGTCCAGAAGAAACAGAAAGATGACAAATTTTTATAGAGCTGAGGTCTGATGCTGTCCCGGCCAATATACTGACTAATGAGGCAGACACATGGCTGGCCATTGAAGTCACCCAGTACCTTCCCCAATCTCCATGTTCCTCTTTCTTCACACGGCTTTCAAAGCCTGGATCTAGACCCTCTTGACAGACTAACATTATTGACTATTTATTCTCTTCTTTGTTCTATCTACCAGGAGACAGACAAATAATTTCCTTGTTTATATTCATTGGGGGATGATAGGTACAGAGGAGAGGAGATGCTGACACATAAATAAGCACAATAAAACACCATACATTAGAGTAGAACTTTGGGAGTCTACAGGTTCAAGGTGTCTTCAGAGTTGAACCTAGAAATGACAGAGACAAGAGGTTCCTCTGCTGTGTTCTTATAGTAAATGAAAGTTGAAGGCCCCCTTGGAACTTTGTGAACCAGAGAAAGCCTAGATTCTGTTGAGAAACCTTTGAGGAAGCACACATTAGTTATTTATAGATGTTTGGTTATATCTTTGATAATTTTTTGTAAAAAATTTTATGTTTGTATATGTGTATATTTTGCATCTGTATGTAGGACTGTGCACACGAGTGTAGGTGCCTGAGGAAGCCAGAAGGGGGTGCCAGATCCTGGAGCTAGAGTTATAGATGATCAAGAGCCACACCATGATGGTGCTGGGAACTGAACTGGTATCTTCTGAAAGAAGAGTGAGTGTCCTTAACTACTGAACTGTCTCTCCAGACACCCTGGTAACTTTGTCTACTTTAGTTGCATTGAGAATCACACCTGTTTCCCTTTGATTAGTGTTTCATGATATATTTCCTTCTGTCTTTGTGCTTATCATTGTATGTTAAATGACTTTCTTGTAAACAGATATAATTGGGATATGATTTTTGATCCATTCTAGAAATTTCTATCATTGCATTAGAATATGTAGACCATGTGTTTTTAATGTAATCTTTGAGACTTAGGGATTAATTAAGTCTGCTATTTTGGTTTTTGGTTTCCTACTTGTTATTTCTGTTTATATTTGTGTATTTTCCTCTTCCTAGCTTGAAGTGGATTAACTTTTTTAGACATCCCTTTTGGCTTTTCTACAGTGTGTTTCATCTGTCTCTTTGTGCAATTTACATGGGTGTCATTATTTCGCTACTTTAAATGATGTTTAGAACTTTACTGCCCCAACTTAGAATATGATTGTCTTATACATTTCTTTCACAGGGATTTGCCACATTAAAAGATATTATAGATGTTTTATGACATTTAGTGTATGTGTGTGTGTGTGTGTGTGTGTGTATGAGTGTACATGTGCTACAGCACACATGCAGAGGTCAGAGGATAACATGCAAGAATCAATTCTCTCCTTCCACTATGTGAGTTCCAGGGTTCAAACTCAGGTTGTCAGACTTGGCAGCAAGTACATTGACACACTGAACCATCTTCACAGCCTGGGAGTATTACAGCTTTGCTTCAACTTTCAAACGTACTTTAAATTTATGTGTTTGTTTGTTTGTTTATTATTGTTTAATGTGTATGAGTGCGTTGCTGACATGTATGTGTGTTTACAATGTGAATACAATGCTTATGGAGCTCTAAAGAGGGTGTTCGCATATCCTGAAGTTGCTAATCAGTTTGTCTTTTCCTTTTCATCATTCAGAAGCTTTTTAGACCTGTATCATATTAATATACAATATCCTGAGTTTTTATTTGTGCTCAGCAAAAGCACATATATTCTACTTTCCCATGAGTCAAAGGTAACTAGATTGTTTTAATAGTTGAAATGCAATTGTTTCTAAACTGACTTTGTGTTAATTCTATCACAGTATAATTTCTTTAACTGAAATACTCATTAAGAATTAGATAGAGTGATAAAGATTTTTCTTAATTAATGCATTTTTCTTAATGACAATTGTAGTCATAGTAACAACAGTTGTCATGATGGAATTTAAGGGTCCAGATTTTATTCAAATTCTCTCAATACTAAAAATTGTTTTAAGTACTTTTATTAAAGGGTGATATACATACAGTAAAGTTTACTCTTTTTAGTGTACATCTCTGTGAGTTTAACAAATGTGCACTACACTAGGATCAAAATACAGAACAGCTCCAATTCTTAAATCCAGATATACATATAAACACGTAGGAAAATCACAAAAATTCAATTAAGAAAGAAAAAATAAATAAGTAAATAAATAATGAAAGATGGATCTAAATACCATCAAACTATATTGTATAAAATTTGTAAAAATTCAATGAAAAATTTAAAAATATATACAGACAACAACTCTTAGGTATCTTAAAAATCTTCAGCATGTAGCCTAGTCTATTGTCCAGGATTTCAAACTTCTTATAATCTGGCCTTTGTCCCAAGAACTTAGAGTTCATTTGGGAAGATAAGAGGACCTCCATCTTCGCCCCTGACCCAGGACATCTAGGGTCTTTTTAGGTTCTACTTCAAGTCAGATAAAACGATATATACTCACCTAAAGATACCAAAGCCAATGGGGGTTCAGAAATAAAATCACCCCAGTTTCCTTCTGCCCTTCCACTCTAGTATTTTTGTTATTTTCTTAAAAACAACAATTCCATTCCAAATCTTAATGGCTTAAAGCAGCAGATGTGATATTTTTCATATTCTGTGGATCAAATAGACAAGACTCTTCACTCAGATGATATCTGCGATCAGCTGGCATCTCAGCTGAGCTTCATTCTCTTGGATATTCTTGCTCATATCACAGAAGGTTAACAATATTGAAAGTCTAAGGGGGTCTTGGCTGAATCTGCTCATCTTGGCTCCACATGGCCTCTAGGGCCTCCAAAAAGCAGCTGAGGGAGGTGGGGAGGTTGTCAAGCCTCATTGCATAAATAGTTTTCAAGTCTTTGTTTGTGTATTTCTTTTTTCATTATTTAATCTATTGAAATCTCTCTCTCTCTTCTCTCTCTATCTCTCTCTCTCTCTCTCTCTCTCTGTGTGTGTGTGTGTGTGTGTGTGTGTGTGTATGAATTGTGGAGAAGTACACATGATACAGTGTGTATGTGGAAGTCAGAGGACAATTTGATGGAGTTGATTCTCTCTGTCCACCTTTTACATGGGTTCTGGAAATCAAACGCAAGTCTCCAGGCTTGCCCAGCAAGTGCCTTTACCTACTGAGCCATCTCACTGATCCAGAGTCTGCCAATGAAACCTGAACTCAGTGGTTGCTAGATTTTCCCCCCAGTACTGGGCATTGAACCAAGTACCTCATGCACTCTACCACTAAGGTGCATTCCCCATCACCCCATCATTGCATCAAATTCTCTAATATCCCATCAGTCTAACTAAATACAGATTGAAGGAGTGAAAATTACACTCCTCTGCTTGATAAGGAAATGCAACATTACATAATAAATGACTGGGAGGAATTTTTTGTTCATCTGTAAACAGTCTACCATGTTGTGTTAGAGCAAAAGAAAGTAAAGCACAAACATGAACCTGAATGACCTGGGCAGAAGCCTAGAGCATACATGGACAGAACCTGGGGTTCATCTTTCTCTTGTATAGATTTGCTTGCTAGAGGAAACCTTGGGCATCTAGGCCCCTGACAAAACTTAACTTCTGCAGGATGGGGAAGCTGTAGGCATCCTGGTCACTGGACCAGCAACAGAAACTTTCATCTGGTACCTTATCTCAAGTCACCTATTAGCAATCTATGATGCACACAAAGAAATTGTCCAAAATGTTATTTCTCAAAACTAATAATAACATTCCTCTCTGTTTGTATATAGAGAGCAGCCATACAGATAGGTGGTTAGTGCAGCCTTTGGAATCTACCAGATCTGCATTCAGATTTGACTTTGACTATTTATTTTGTAGGTGAGTTTGGACAAGTTAATTACGTTTGATAAACTTCTGCTCCTTGTGTGTAATACATGCATTTGAGGTCTTTCACACTGCCAAGCACATGGTATAAGATACCTTGGATGATGGTTTCATCCCCAACAGAACAAGCGGAGTTCTAACACAGAGGTAAGGACATCCGCAGCTTTCAGGGCATCAAAAACAGAAGGGGACTGTTTTCTTTGTTAAGTTTTAAACTTGAAGAAAACAGAACCATCCCTGCAAAGTAATTTATTTGTTGCCTCCAGGCCCAGATTTGGAAGAGCTCCATGCTCTGTTCCAGGTTGATTTTCCAAATATTAACATATGTCAAAGCCAAAGATATAAAATCACTCTTCAGGAGACAGGAAAGCAAAGGAGAACAGTTTACACTGCCAGGAAAAAGTCAGAAGGTAAAAATACAACAGTAAGCTCGGGGCTAGTGAGTGTGATCAGTGTTGAGCCCAGGGTGGAAGGTGAGAAGGGACCTTTGAAAGAGAAGTTTGGATTTTCCCAAAGAGAATGGAAGCACGTGATTTTCACAGACCACCTTTTACATGCTACTTTATACGCCCCATTTCGTTTTCTCCATATGAAGTTGATATTGCCTGTTTTATTAAACATAGAACTGATACTCACAGATATTAAGTAATGACCAAGTTCATGAAGACAGTATGGGACAGAACTGGGATTCAGATATATACAGGTCCTTCTGATTCCAGAAACTATGCTGTTTTTTGCCAGACCAAGTTTCTCTATCAAAAGGGAAGTGTTTTCCTTCTTCTATTTGATATAACACTTTCTTGTTTGTTCACTTGTTTTCCCAACTCTAGGGATTGGATCCAGAGCCCTTTTCAGTATTTCTGTCCCTGAGCTACACCTCTAGTCCTTAACTCTCTTTTAGCAAACTTCCCAGACCACAATACTATCAGAAGTGACATGTCAGCAAGTCAGGGGACATTCATACAGCCAGGGCCTAAAGTCAACCCTCAACGAAACTGATTCATGGCTTCCTAGCTTTCTTTCTGTCCACAATGTTGATCTCCAGCACCAGGCCATCCCTCCATGCATTCTGAATTGTGAGAACTGCTTATCCAGCTACTTCCCTTAGGTTCAGTCCTAGAAGTTGGTGGCATCTTCTCTCATCCTCCTGTGACCTCACAGATCATTCCATAATTAGCCGATCTTCCTTCATTCACAATTAAACCTCTGCATTAGGACGTGTGTGAATTGCTGAGAGAACATGAACATACATTGTGGAGAATTCTTGCCCTCGGTGAGCTTGTATTCTGTTCTGTTGGGTGACACAAACATCAGGAGATGAGCACAAGGCAGCGGGTGCTGATCACTTCCTCCGTGTAACTCTGTCTCTGGAAGGAATCCCTGCTACTTCCTATGGAGAGAGTGGGGTATTTGCATCTTCAGAAGGTCTTGATGTCTCTGCTGAGGGTAATGGATCAGAGGGTGCTGTGAAGGTGGCCATCTGCAGGGGATGATACTGAAAGCGGACAGCAGGTGAATATAGAGGAGGAAGCAAATTAGGGGAGACAAGCAGGAGAAAACTAGGGGAAGCGGAGGCAGGAAATATTAAGAAAGTCTTGTAAAGGGTTGAAAGATCCTGGTGATTGGATGGCAAGGGTGGAAGGGTAGGGGGACATGGAAAAAACTAGTTGTGATTATGGGCTTGGTTGATGCACTCCAGTTTAGACTCAGGGCATAAGAGGCAAGACAAATTATATGCAGAGCACAGAGCCCTCTACAAATGCAAACCTTGAACTATCTGATAGGAATGTGCTGAAAAGTGGAGAAATAATTACCAACAAGCTACAGTTCAATACAGCCTGGGCTCATTGCTCTGATTGGCCTGACCTCTGAGATGTGAGGCACTGTCATTGTCATGAGGAGGTGGAGGTTACCCTGGGATAAAGATTCACACACCTGACTGCTTCAGGCTTTTGTCAGAGACAAGAAAAGAAAAGGACAGACTTAATGCAGAACCAAAATTATATTAAACTCATTTCATAAACATGCATCTCAAAATAGGAAGAGGAAATAAAAGGGTGTCCAGGAAGGGCACAGACCTCACAAAGTTGCAAATGCTTTTGCACAAAGGGGAAAGTATGAGGACCTTCAAATATCCTTTGACGCTTGTAAGACAGAAAGTAACAGGTGAGAACTGAAATATAGATGGTGTAATATATAATATTGTAATATATATATTATATAATGTAATATATAATATGTAAATATAGATCTCACTACCCATTGGAGACAAACATCCAGGATGGAAATCTTCCTAAGAAACAGATGAACAAAAGGATTAAGTGTACGATTTGTATATGAGTGCAAATCCTGTCAGGCGACCCAGTTCCTCTAAACCTCTCCTTTCCTTACTGTGAAATGGGAATGCATTGGTGCCACCCTCTCTCTCCCACAGAGCGGCTGTCCTTCACAGGAACAGAGCAGGATTGCACTCGGGGGACCTTTTCATGGTTTCCCATCCTTGGTCTGTGTAATCTCAGATAGAAATTCTGGACTTGATTCATGACGGACTCAGTTTGATAGGGGTAGCTGGGAGATCCCCTATTGTTCTTTCAGGGAAGAAGAGGCAGAGTTCTTGTTATAAGAATGGATACGAGCCCAGAAAGCATTTGCTGAGATTTCCAGGTTCTTGTGTCACAGAACAAAGAACTGGATCAGGGATACACGGATAGTGACAGAGAGAGAGTGTGGGGAGCAAGGCAAGCAACTCCTGATACCCTAAAGGGATGGCAGGTGTCTGACCTGCTCTGCCTGTGTGATAACCTGGCCCCAGGAAGCTACTGTAGATATGAATCTTCCTTTCCCCCACCCCAGACCAGAACCAGGTTTTTGGGTTTCGTTTCCTCGTTCCTGAACTTCCACAACCTTCCGGCCTTTACCCCAACACCCCACCTTTCCCGCCTTCTGTAACGGTCAGAGAGGCTTCCCTATATAAGCCCCTGCATTGGCTCGAATAACCGAACTACCCACCGACGTAGTCTCCCGGGAGAGGACTCCTCCCGCCGCACTCTGAGCCACCTGAGGTCCCATTCGATCGTCCTCCATTCCCTGGCATGGCTGGAGCACAACAGCCGTGCTGGAGATGGAGACGAACCCACAAGAGAGGGTGTTCACTAAGAATAAAGTAGACCAGAGACTTCAGGTTCTTCTCAGTGTGCTCTTTTGTTAGATCATAGTACTACTGCTAGTTTCTTTTACATGTTAATCCTCATGCTACTGAAACCTGTCTCTCGTCTCTCTGTCTCTCTCTTTTTTCTGTTTTCTTACCTCATCTCTACACTGATACAGACCCACAGGTTAGAGAACATGACTCTCCACCCACAAACCATCCTTCTATGTTTCATTAGAAAGGTTATCCAATTTATCTCTCTGAGTATGTCCACTATATAATGAACCACCCCACAGTAGCCAAACCAGTAAGTGCTAAATGTGTGTATGGCTTTGGCGGAGGTGGGGGCGAAGAATTCAGACAGGGCACAAAGGGAATGCCTTGTCTCTGCTCTATGATATTTGAGACCTCAGCTGGGATGACACTGAGAGCCTGGAATGTCTGAATGTCTGTGGTCTTGTCCATTGCTATAGTTATGCTTGGCAGGGACAGCTGGAAGACTGGGCTCAGCTGTGGTAGTCCACTGGAGCAGGGGCCATTCTCAAGCAGGTCATTCTCAGAGCTCCCAGACTGTATCCCATGCTGCATGACTTCTATGACCTGGCTATAGAAGCCACATTACAGTATTTGAAGATGTCACAAACTCTTTCAGATTCAAGAATCAAAAACAAGCCCCGTCTCTACAGCAGAGGGATGGTGAAGAATTTGTATCAACATCCGAGTATGAAAACATCCACCGAGTACTAGATGTCTCTCGGAGTCTTCAACATTATGAGGTAGAGTGGCTGACTCTTTTGAAGTGTTGTGGCATTTAAGACTTTGGAGAAGCTTTAGGAACCTTATGCCCTCACTCTTTAGAGATGAGAAATTTAAGACCCAGAGAAGGGAATTGAGGAACTGAGCTTGCTGTGAAACTTCTGAAGGAAGTAATACCAAGAAGAAAATCACAGCTAGCCCTGTGGCTGGAGAGGTACACTTGAGTCCCAATCATCCGTGAAGCCCAGGATTATTAAGGGTATTAAGACACCTGCAGCCTACAGCTAAAACCACAAATCTCATTTTAGCCCTTACACATAAGGAATACCCTCCAAGATTCCCAGTATGACTGAAACTGTGGATAATACTGACCCAGATAGATGATAGATAGATAGATAGATAGATAGATAGATAATAGATAGATAGATAGGTACATAGGTACATAGGTAGATAGATAGATAGTGTTTTCCTATACCTACATACCCACGTTAAAGTCAAATTTCTAAATTAGGTATAACAAGAGGCTAGGGAGTTGGCTCAGCTGGTAAAGTGCTTGCCACTCAAGCATGAGGACTTGAATTTAGATCTCTAGGTCCCACACAAAAGCCAGAGAGAGCAGCATGCCTCTGGAACAGTTATGCTGGGGGCAGGGCAGTGCAGAAACAGGCAGACTGATGGAGCTCATTGGCCCACAGGCTTAGCTAAACTGATGAGTTCCAGGTTCTGTGGCAGATCTTGTCTCAAAAAATAAGGTGAAGAGCCACTCATGAAGACACCCGACATAGACTTCTAACCTCTACAACACATGCTTACATGTGCAAGTACCACACAAATACACAGATCCCACCAGACACATACACACAAAAAGAAATTAAAGAAAGAATACACGATAAATTAGCCACAATGGGCGATCAATAACAATAGCTAAAAATACAACAAAACAATGATATTCTATAAGAAAAATTATTTCAAACTATTTCTGGAATTTTCCATTTAATACCTCAGGTAACTAAAACCGTGGACAGTGAGAGCACAGAGAAGGGAGCACCAGCGTAGTCATAGGATGTGGTCAGGGACCAGCAGACAAGAAAGAACCATCCTTGAACAGGACACTTATATCAAACCTCTGCCTTCCAAGGCTCAAGATGTGGAAAGATTCTAAGAGCCTGAGGTGGCGGATGACCACAAGGAAACGGTTTTTCAGGTAGCTGATCAGTGATTCAGATAAACACATAGCAATGGTGACAGCCTGTGCAAGTCCCGTGAAAGGTCAAATTGGACAAAATCCCAGCACAGACGTGAGGAAACGGTTAAGAAATTCCAATCTAAGGAAATCATGGCAACCGAGGGCTACTGGGAGGGGCGGAGACAGTTCCCCTCAAGGATTGGACTCTTGGTAGGTTAACCAAGTTCCAGTGGAGGGACTCATACTAAAGGACATTTGGGGACACTATAGGCATATATACATATATATATATATATACATATATATATATATATATATACACACACACACACACACATTAAATTGGTCAAGGGGCGATAAGGGGAGGTGTGGATAGGGGAAGAGAGCTAAATAGCATCAAATTATATTGTATGCAAATTGCAAAGCTTCAATACGAAATCAAAAATAAAATGAAAGAAAGAATCATAAAAAGGGATAATGATTTGTACCAGCTCAGGACCTGGAGCTATTCCTCACTTCTCAGAAAAGTGAGCACGTGACCACAGTGTGTGGAAAGAACAGGTTCCTGGGCATTTGGCCTGTGTGTAGCAAACTGAGTAAATAGTAAATGTAAGTGAAATTTTAGTAAATATCATGTAGTACATTGAATCTTTTCAAGTAATTTCTACATTGCTTTTACAATGATCCTAGCTAATGAACAGTCCTTGGTACAGCTGAAGCAGGTAAGAAGCTTGGTCATTTGGATGCTGTTGACCAAGGTCTGCAAGCCAAGAAACCTGTTTCAGGTTCTAAATCGGAATAATTTTCAAGTAAGAGGCTTGTACATACACAAACAGAAAGGGGCTAAGAATGATTTTTATGTGCAAGTTAGTGCTGTTAGTCCTTTCAATTTGTTAAAATTACATTATCTTTAAAGGTGAAGAGCTGGCTTTTTTAGAAGTTATAGAACAGCAGTGTTCAATGGTCTTGCAATGGTACACTACAGCTTTGCAATAGCTCTTTAATTTTTACTATCCCTGAAAGCTCTTATCTGCCCATTGATCCATGCAGTCTTGAGGGTTGGTTCTAGGTCATCCACCCAATGCTTATTCGAACAATGTTTGTCCAAGGGAAACACACACGGTAGGAGATAGATTGAGTAAAGTGTCTTTGCTAGGAGACTAAGTATAAAATGTCCTGCACTGCACATCACTGAGTAATTGATGACTAGTTGAACTTAAGTGTTCACTTACTGGTGGAATCTTTACATTTTGAGTTACAAAAGACATTTATACCTTAAGGAGCAAGCTGAGCAAAGTAGGGGCAGTCGGGAAGAGGGAAAAAATCAGAATAATAGCCCAGCCTTGCAATCCCTTCACTAATAAGGCAGATTCTTGTGCAGTAGGCAGAGTCAGAAAAAGCTTGCTCAGGTACGTCTGGAGGGAAAAGCTTAAATGACAATAATTATCCTCCAGAGTTACACTAGTCTAACTAACAGAGCCAGAGGAACAAACCCAGGCTTTCCCAAAGTACAGAGGCAACCTTTTGGTCTTGAGTTATAGCCTTTGAGGTAAGAGTCAGTTACCAGGGGTTCTGTTTAACTCTTGTGTGCAGGCTTTAGAAAATGCTGAATTCCAGTTTGGTTTTCCAAAGGGTAGACTCTCTCTCACCAGCCTCTTCCTTCATATTAGTAAAATCATTTGAAAAAGAAATCAAGTTTAAAAACATGGAAATACTTCACACAGACAAACACACACACTTTTGATTCTGGTATGGGTCTATTTGTAAACTTTCTTGTTTCTTGGGTGGATATAAGGGTTCTTGCATTTGTGTACTGCTTCAGCAGATTTCCTCTAAAGCCTCCTGCAAAGGTTCAATATATGGCAATGTACCTGGTCTAAGAGATGCCCGGGAAGCTGACAAAAACGCCGTTCCTGTATGTGTCTGTGAGAGTGTTTCTGGAAAGAATTATCATTCCATTCCATTTGAATCAGTGGACAACTGAGTAAAGAAGATCTCCATGGTAAATTCAGAGCACTCAACCCAAACAATTGAGAATTCGGGGGGCCCTACCTAAACAATAAAGAGGCTGCAGAGTACCAGGTAACGGAAGGGCAAATTTTGTCTTTTTGTTTCAACTTGGAAATCCATCCTCTCCTGCCTTCGGACATTAGTCCTTTCAGTTCTGGGTGCATCAGCTTCAGTTTAGAGGTTTCACCAACAGCACTTTTCAGCCTCAGATCTTCAGGTTTAGATAGAAGTTCACCATCAGTCCTCTTGGGCTCCAAGCTTACAAACAGATGGCGGGATTTCTTCGTCTCACTCACATGTAGGAATCCCCAACAGTAAATTTGTTTCTTTATACTTTCTATCTCCAATTCATCTATCCTCTATCTATCATCTATCCACCTAACTGGTTCTGTTTCTCTAGGGGAGTCAAGCATCCTATTATATGCCAACTACGGGAAGTACTAAGAACAATAAACAACCTGGACTTGGTGGCAGCACAGACCTATAATCCTAGTTCCTTCAAAAGCTGAGACAGAGGATCACAAGTTTCAGATCTGCCTGGGCTAAAGTGAGTTCAAATCAGCTTGAATAACTTGGTGAGATCTTATGTCAAATTTTTAAAAATACATATAAATAAATAAACATTTAGATAAAATGAGCTAGAGATATACCTTAATGATAGAGCATGTAAAAGACCCTATATTCAATCTCTACTATTTAAAAAAATAAAATAAAATAAAAAACCCTCACAGAGTTATTGAGTTGGATAATACAATATATAAAAGTGCTTAACACACAGTGGACATTTAGTCACATTACTTACTTTCCATTCAGAAGTTCTAAAAAGTATTATTATTGTAGCTATTAACATGAAATGCCCTTGAGTTAGCAATAAAAGCAACTCAGACTGAGTAACAGGAAGTACAGTAAAATAAAGGTTCAGCTTCTGCTTCCTGAGTGAAAAGATTAGCTATCAATAGTCATTAGTGATTTAAAATTGAATCACTTGCAAAACAATCAGTAAAAAGGTGATAATTTTTCATGCCCAGGAAAGATGACCCAACTGGGGCTTCAAAATTAACAGCAAGAAATAGTGTTGTCAATATGACACCAACGCCGTCCAAATTAATCAGATCCCAACCCCTTTGTCTGCTGGGAAATCTCCGGAGTCTGTTCCCGGTGCCTTAAAAGATAAAGGTTGACCTTGCCACACTTGCCTAATAATAATTTATAGATGTGTAAACATTTACTGCAACAATTATAGGTCAGCCTAATGAAATTCCAGGAGCACAAGCCACAAAAGACTTCAGCACGCATCATAGAATCAGAGTCAATCTGTGAGATGAGTTCTGGAAATAAATTACAAGTCAAGGCAAGTCCCTTTCAAGAGCAGAAGTATGAGCTCACAAGTCAGGACATGTGGTCTCAGTCCCTTAAAGGATCTAGACATCCATGGACTGGGTTTTGAATGCCAGTCTTTGATGTCGGTCCTTCATCTTCCTGAAAATGTTTCCTCATCTGTAAAATGGGTAGATGAGAATGGATCTTCTTTGTACAGTAGTTATGAGTGTCAAAATTCTTTCAGTTGTTTATTTGATAAGTGATTATATTTGTCATCCGTATTATAGAAATCCAAGGTTTGAAATAATACCTGGCACCTGGAAATAAATGGTGGCTATTTTGTTATATTTGCTTTATCATTCACTATAATAACTAGCAATCTTGTGACTAATAGAACTCTTTTGTTTAGAATTTTATCAGATAGCACGTTATTGGAGAATTTTATCACAAAGCACATTCATTGCAGAGAGCTGTGGAAGAGATGGAAGAGATAGAAGCCATCAGAACTTCTCCCAGACCCCTGAGAGATGGTTCCGGGGCTTAAGCAAAGAGAAGAAAAATTAAGCAAACTTTTCTTTCAGTTCACATGAGCAGAAGAGTTAAGAGAAAAACATTGAGGTGAGCTGAGGGTTTCATACACACCAGACCTTTGCTGGGGTTATACTTAAGTCACATTATTTATTCCCTGAAGGAATTCTGCTGAATTTGTCATCCTCATTGAACAAGCAAAGTAATTGGGATTCCAAAATGTTAAACTCAAAGAATGTGAACAAGGAAAAAGTCCTTTGAATAAAGGCTAAGCATTGGAAGGGAACGTTCAGGGATATATGATTTCCAAAGCCTAGTGGCAAGAGCTAAAGTGTCTTCACTCCATGATTAAAATTCTCTGTGTGAAGATCCAGGGCCCAGATCTGGAGAGAAAACACCCAGGTAAGAACATCTTTATTAGAAAACAGGACAGCTAGATGTGGTGGCACACACCTTCAATCCCAGCACTTTGGAGGCAGAGGCAGACTGATCTCTGTCAGTTCAAGAGTTCGAGGCCAACCTGGTCTACATAGAGAGTTCCAGACCAGTCAGGACTCAGAAGTGAGACCCTGCCTCAAAAATTAAAGAAAATTGGACAGGGCTAAGGATGTAGCTCAGTGGGGATAACAGTTCCCTAGCATGCATGAAGCCTTGGGTGTAATCTCTAGTGCCCCATGATAAACTGGGTGTGGTACATGGCTCTAGGAGAGGGGAGGGGAGGGGAGGAGGAGAGGTGGGGAGCAAAGAAGAAAGCAGGACACAGACAGCCTCATCGAAGGGCCTGAAAAAGGGACAGACTAAACTGCACAGTACGCCAGCCTGTTCCTCTCTCAAGAAGCAGAAACTGCGAGTGGGAACATTCTGGAAAATGACATGCTCCCTGTCACTTCGCAGGTCACGATTGTCCTCTGCTTTTAGCAAACCCTGATCCCATTTTTTTAATGCAAATGCAGTGCCCTGCTTGCACTTGAGGAACATGCTGTTTCTGATTAATCCTTAATGTGGCTCTTCAGCGCATGTACTATTCTCTTTAAGCATAAACCCCATTTATGAAGAAAGATTTGTTCCAGCTGATTGCTTAGCTACCAATCTCATTGCTGATTTTACCCCCCTCCCTTGCTACTTAAAAGAACCGAGCTCAGACCTTCTGATTGTTAAGAATATTTTGAGGAAGAGATTTTAATGCTTTGGTTAGTGGATACATTTCCTGGATTTTGACTGTGCCTCTGAAGAACCGTCACTCAATATACACCAGTCGCAAAAAGTGCACAGATCTCCTGGGATGGGGTCCCAGCTTGACCCCTGGGTACAAGTCACTGACCACTCTGTGCTCTGATCGCTCATGTCCGAAATGAGAAAATTTAAAGGAAAGAGTTATAGGAAACGCTTAAGGCAGTTCCCATTGTCTACCAAGCTCTCCACAAATGTTAGTTAAAATGAATATTTTCTCTGGAGAATGGGACAAGGCAGCCGACCTGCCATCTTCTGGGATTTGTTGATTTCCCCTAATCCTTTTGTACTACTTGCTGTGTTCATTTAACCTGGAATACTAAAAATGAAGGCCACACACTAAGCGCCAGGCACCAGGTTAGAATCTGACCGTCCTCTTGTCTGGTTCCCAGAAGGAGGCACAATTACTTGATCACCTTGATACTGAGAAGATGATAAAGGTCCAGAGGCTGGCCCAGTCAGTCTGGGCACTGAAGATCCTCTGAGCTATTGCTTTCTAAAACCCTCTCGCCTTTCTTTCCTCTTGCTCATCAACCACTCTGACCTCCCGTCATGGCACTGATAGCAGCGGAGAGCGGATGTGAGGGGACCATTATGAAAGTGACATGGCTCCTACTAAGCCAATAAGACCCAAAGACATTTCAAGGAAAAAGGAAAGAGCCCTGGCAGGTCCCCTGATTGTTACAGGATGCAGAAGGAACCAAGACCAGGAAGCAATTGAATCAAAGGAACAGACACAAAGGAGTGGGCCAGTCCATTCTGATGAAGTTCAAAAACAAGAGACACAACAGGAGCATCAGCACAAGAGTGGCTGTCGATAGGAAACAAGCACTGTGGGTCTCCTCCCACACCCCATTGTCGAAGAGCTATGGACATGTGGCACATCTTGGAGTTTGGGCTACATAATACAGTCATTGGGAACTATTCAGTTGCATTTCATCGTGTGTGTTTTAACTTCAGTTAAAAGATGCAGAGTTGAGAAGGGTGGAACAGAGCCAGTGACAAAAGTGGCAGAAAAACACTGAAGGCCAATGTAGCTGGAACGGGTTGGGCTATGGGCCATCATGGCTAGGACCCAGGAGGTTCCAGGTTGAGAAAGTCAGCCATGGTGTTCTCAGCATCCGTCCCTTCGTCCTTTGCACAGGCATCGTCTGGACTGAAGGGCTCTCTACGAGTTCCTTCTACTTTATCAGCATCCCCGTCGTTCACTCTATACTCCAATTTCCATTTCTATCACCTTGGCGCCTCATCTCTCAACAAGTACAAATCCTCCCTTTGCCACCACAGAAAGGACCGAGCTCAAATTCTCTACCAATGCTCCGAGTACCCCTCTACTAATCGGTACCCTATGTCCATGTGAGGGATTCCCTTAAAACCAACCCTAGGGATGAGGCTAGATGAGTGGTCAGTCTTTCCAAAGCCCCCCAAATCATGGCCTTGACTCCACCTTTAGGGATGAGGTTTGTTTTGTTTGCTTTTTTTGGACATATTGTGATAATGTGAGGTTGATGCCAGGCCCTGTCCTCTGTCTTGTTTTGAGCAATCAAAAGATATTACAGAGGCCAGACTCCTAACCAATGCAAGACCAGATTTTTCTTGTATGCACGCATGTGTGTGTACATACATATTTGTATATGAGCACATGTGTACAGGTGCATTTAAAAAACAGAGGCTGGCATTACATATCTTCCTCTGTCACTCTCTACCTGACTTTGTGAAACAGGGTCCCTCACTGAATCTGGTACCCACTTACTGATTTACCTGTGAGAACTGACCAATAAGCCTCAGGGGTTCTCCTGTCTCTATGTCTCTTCCTCTCCAGTCCTGGGATTACAGACCTGTTCCACCCTACATGCCTCTTTCACATGTGTTCTGGTGGATCATAGTCAATTCCTCCTGCCCGCATTACAAGCACTTAACCAACTAAGTTGTCTCTTTAGCGTCCCCAAGCCAGATTTTAACTACTCAATTTATTTTCATTGGGATTTAATATATTTTGAAAACTCCACGTGATAAGCCATACTTAGAGCCATACCTTTTGCCTGGAATTTGTTTCTCCTTACTTATTCTTCCAGTCCAGTGCTAATTCCTCCCAACATTCAGCTTGCGTCTCAACATTTACAATTCCAGTTGACAGTGCTGACCCCATTGCTATGTTACAGCACAGGTTGCACTGGACCCACCCGGCGCCCTCACTAGCCAACATCTGATTAACAGCAGAGCCTAGGACACAGTAGATATTTAGCAAACGTTCGCTACAGATAGAGAACACACCAAACTACAAGTTAATAAAACAGTGCATTTCGAAGATCTTTACCTTTGGGGTCTGGAATTCAGTTCTGGAGCGGCCCTTCTGGACTGGGCTGAGGAGAGTGAACATCCGCCCATCACACCTCTTTTGTGAACAAGACCTACCAGTGCTATTGAATGGAGGGTGAATACAGGGCCTTTTGTAATCCACAGGACGTGGAGCAGGGAACCTCTTCCACCAGCCACAGCAGTGGATTGAGAAAGTTGATAATTTCCCAATGTTGCTAGAGGTATGGGAGAATGTAACTTTTCCTCAGCCTCCTATTCATCCTTGTACTAAGTTTCTGTCACTATTATTTTTTCTAATTTCCTTCTTCACCGTCTTCTTGTTTTTAATCTCATCTCCTCCTCCCCAAGCAAGGAACATCAAAAAGGGCAGTGCATAGGAAGCGTAGAGCTGTGTTAAACATCAAAATTTGGTGCCCTTGCAGGGGCATTCAGGCAAAGGAAGAGGCTAACCTGAAGGGCCAGCAGCCCCACCTCCAGAGCCCAGGCAAAGCTGCCAAGGATCCCAGAAAGGCCTGGAGGCATAGTTGCCATGGTGACAGAGCTGTCACAGGTCCAGGGTCTTGCTGGGTAAGCACAAATGGATGGCATGCAGGATCCCTCTTTTCATTTGAAAATTACCACTAATTTGCAATTAGTTGGAGGAAAATTAGAGACAGAGCAAAGGGAATTGCTCCTTTCAGCAAACAACCACAACCACTGAAAATTGACTTTTCTCCTGAGCCACAATGGGGAGGAAGGAAAAGTTGTCATATAGAGAACTCAGGCTTTGGAGCTCGTGGAAGGACTGGATCCTGGTCTTTTCCTTATTCTGACTGTGTGACCTTGGGGAAATCTCTGGAGCTTCCTGGCTTTACTTTCTCCAGCTGTAAGACAAGATACTCACCTGCATGGCTAGTGGGGAAGTTCAAGGAAAAAACAGAAGCAGATTCCTAAGCACTCAACAAGCACCTGCTTAATGGTAACTATTCCTATCATGAACTGAGGCTTTCATTTATTCATGGTCTGCTCTCCCTTTACCATCCAATTTATTTCACTAATTCATTCATCCCGAGCACTATTTATTAAGTCCTTTCTGCCTAAATGTCTTCTAGAAACTACCACTCATCACGTCACAGGTCCATGAGCGGCTCTCAATGAGAATTACAGCCTGCCTACAGCCCCACAGGATCTTCCCACACTATCTTCTATAGGATTGCTCCCATTGGTACCTTTTCCTCTACATCTTGCCTTCATGTCAAGATTCTCTCTCTCTTCTTTTAGAAGATAGAGGTGTTTGAGGAGCTGAGTTTCCAAGGGCCATCAGCAATCTCTTGTGGGATTACAGGGGCGATGGGAACAAAAGGGAGCTCAGCTGTCTCTGAAGTCTGAGATCGGAGGACTAAGCCCTGTTTGACTCCGAAGTTTCACTCCCAGGATTAACCAGTAGGGTGGGCACCCGACTGTGGACTATTTGGGGAGATTCTGGAAGAGTATACAGTGACTACCTTCAGTCTTCTCAGAAAGCTGTTAATTCTGCTCAGAAAGCTTTTCAGCCCTGGGTTTTAGAATACCCTTCTTTCTCCCTCAAGGCTGTGTTTCCAGGGTATGTAAGAATGAGTCCCCACTCTTACAGTCTCTTTCTGTATTCCCAATCCCATACCATATCAAGAAGAGAAGACAAGAATCAATCCAGAGGACAGAGGTAAAGGAATTCGTCAGCTTAGTTCCATTTTCTCTTATCCACAAGTCTACATAGCATCTATGTCCTTCTAAGGTCTCTTCTATCCATGTGACCTTGAACAGTTACAATTTACTCGTTTCCAAAAAACGAGTAATGATGATTCCATTTGTTCCATAGTGCATCCCTGCTGTACAAATCTAAATTGCAAGACCAGAAGGAAAAATGACTATGTTTTTTAAGCCCAAGACGGTGAAGTGTAGCAGGAGCTTGCCAACAACAAGAGCAGTAAAGTAATCTCCTTGGGCCACACAAGATGGACAAAAACTCAGAAGGAAACTGGTACCATCATGCTGTACACAAAGACGCTGGCAGCACAGAGAAGAGCTGACCGGTAGCATTTCCAGCTCACCTTCTTCCCATTAGAAAGGATGACTCTGACTAATGAAGAATTATCCACCCACATTGTAAGCCACAAACAATTACGAGTTCCATTACCCGGCATCTTGGCCAAGATTCCTCCTGGCTCACCCCCAGACTCCTGACAGATATTCTTCCCAGAGAACAGAGGTGCCTTGGAAAGAGCTGCTTAACTGGGATACAAGACTGACTGGCTAGTTAAGTCTCTCACCAGTACCAAAGAGCTCTCACCTGATGCGTTATTTCTTTTCCATGGTGTGAGGCTGGCAAGGGAGAAGAAGAAGGGAGAGGGGTCCAGACGAGTACGTTCAAACAGCTATTCTGCTGTGAGGTCACTGGAAAATTGATCTTATCCTTCTGAGTTTCATTCTCCTCCTCTTGCAAACATACTATTCTATGTGACACGTCTAGAGCAACCACAGGCATCCCTCTGCCTCCAACATCCTTGATGATGGATACTGACCCTTGTCAATGCCACTGACCCGGATGATGCTTTATCTTCATAACCACAAGAACAGACCACATTTTTCAAAGACTAGTTCTGTCAAGCACAGGAACTTACCATGTATCATTTCATTCCATTCTTAAGATAACTGACAACGGTGTTCTTATTATCCTTCAAAAGACAGACAGGAGGATTGAAGATTGGGATTAAATAACTTGCCAACGGGTATACCACTCCTTAAATGTTCAAGCCAGAATTTGAATCTAGTCTTTGCCAGAGCCACGTTTGTAGCCCCACTCCACACTATCTTCTATATTCTAGGCATCTGTGAAATCATGAATGACTGTAGAGCTGTATCCTGTAGTAATCATTTAATAACATCATGGATTACTAGCATGACAAGTTCTAGTTTAGATTTAGTTTTCTTTTTAATAAGTATCACAGGATATAGGGCACACTAAGGAATATTTTATATCTGTCACACCAAAGTGTGACCAATCTTTGATTAATACTGGGCCTCAGCTACTGTTGACTCTGGTAAATAATTCAGCTGCCACTGAAACACTTTCATCACTGCCTTTCACCACTGAACAGTAGCTAATGTTGGCCCTTCTGTCTAGGTGTGGCTTTCCAAAGTCAAACAACATTGATCAAAAGTGCTGGACCTAAGCCAGGGCTCCTGATGCCGGCCTGCAATCTCAGCTACTTGGAAAGCTACGTCTAAGAGATCACAAGTTCAAGAGCCATCTGGGCTACAGAGTGAGTTCAAGGCCAACCTGGGGAACTTACTGAGGTCCTGTCTCAAATTTTTAAAGCATACATTCAATCCCCAACACAAAAACAAAGTCTCCTTTCTCAGGGCTCATAAACAAACATTTCTGAAAATCAAGCATCCATTGAGTCTTCTGATGACATCTTAAGTTTTGTTTGCCATCACAATTTATGATCAAGGCAGAGTCTTCTTGAAGGCTCACTATGGGTCACAGCAAAATTTCAATTTGTGTACCTTTTAATTGCCTTTTAATTCAACAAACATACATCTTTTGAAAGTTTCTTGGAACCTTAGTCCTCCATCCTAACTATATTGCAAAATTACCCAGCAAGCAAGATAGCTATCAGGAGACCCCTTAGTGTCAAACAGTGCTTTATAAATGTGATGTCTCAGGTGTTCAATTCGCCTTTGTTGAATGAATCTATAAAAACAACAGTTGCTGCTTCTTGAGGTTAAACTTCCTGATATCACTCAGATCCTCGCTGTAGACCCAGTGCTGTGGGACCAAGCTCATGTTTAATCAATTCTCTGTATCTTAGTCTACATCTCAATAAAATGTATAGAATAATAATATTTATTCAACATTTAATAACAAATATTTTGAGCTATAATCTGTATGACACACAATTCATCCATTTAAACTATATAGTTCAAAGCCTTTTAGTATAGTCACAGTATTGTAAATCACCACATTCATCAATTCTAGAATATTTTAATTACCCTCCCCCCATCAGTTTCATTTCTGCTGATGTGATAAAATAGCCTGACAAAAAGCAAGTTACAGGATAAAGTTTATTTCTGCTTGTAATTCCAGTTTCCAATCCATGATTATGGGGAAATCACGTCAAGATCTTCAAATGTCCAGTCACATCAACATTCACAGTCAAGAACCAAGAAAAATGAATTCATACATTCTCACTTGCTTCTTTGTTCACTGATGCTCAGCTTGACTTCTCCACTCTTGCAGAGTTCAAGACCCTCTGTCTAGGGAATGATGCCACCCACAGTTGACTGAGTCTACCCACATCAATTAATTTAAGATAATCCCTCACAGACATGCCCATAAGCCAACTCAATACAGATGATCCCTCATTGAGATTCTCTTCTCAAGTGATTCTAAGTTATATCAAGTTGACAACTAAAGCTATTACATCCCCCAAACCAAACAAACTTAACCATCATTCTCCCAACTACACTTCCACCCTCCCTAACCCCAGATAACTGTGACTCCACTTTCTATCTCTACAGATGATTTGACTAATCCGGAAATTTCATATCCATGTAGCCATACAGGATACGGGCTTCTGTGACTGGCTTCTTCTGCTCCACATTGTGTTCTCAAGGCTCATCCATGCTGTGTATATAGCAATATTTCATTGATTGTTATTTCTTTTTATTTTTTCATACCCCTGTGAGAATAACGTATATGAACGCATTCGTTTGTGTTCATGGCATATGTGCCATGACATGCATGCAGAGGTCAGAGGACAACTTCAGGTCCTTGCCTTCCACCTTGTTTGAGACAGGATCTCTTGTGTTCCACTGTGAACACCAGGCTAGCTGGCCTGTGAGCTCCCAGGGATTCTCCTGTCTCCACCTCCCATCTATCTGTAGGGAATACTAGGACCACAGATGCTCACATTTTGTGTCTAGATTTTACATGGGTTCTGGAGATTCACACTCATATCCTCAGGCTTGTGTGGCAAGCACTTTCATCCACTGAGCCAACGCTCCAGCATGCCACTTCTTTTTATTATGAATAACATTCTATTGTATAGAGACGTCACACTTTATCAATTCATGGGATGGTGACATTTGAATTGTTTCTACTATGTGCCGTTATGACCGATGCCACTGTGACAGTTTATGTATAAGTTTTGTATGAATGGATATTTTCATTTGTCCTGAATAAATCTCTAGGAATAGAAGGGCTGAATCACATGATAATTCTAATTCTATCTACTAGTCATTTGAGGAACTACAAGAATATTTACTCAACTATAGCATATGAATACGACGTTATGACCATCTATGCCTGTTTTCTTCAGTGAGTTTAGAGTTTTAGCTCCCACATACAAAGATTTGGTCTATTTGAGTTAATTTTTGTAACTGGTGAAACAGGATATTCAACTTCTTTTGCATGTGTGAATCCAGTTTTCCCTGAATCATTAACTAAACACTATTCTTTCGCACACTAAATAGTTTTGGCACCCGTTCAAAACCCAATATGACAGTAATTGAAAGAGTCTTTCAGTAGTGCTCTTTTAAGCATCTCAGACAGGCTGCCTTCCCATTCATTTAGATCTTTGAAATTTTCTTAACAATAGTTTATAATTTTTGGAGTACAACATTTTTCACTTGTTTTGTTGAATTTATTCTTTACTCTTTCATTCGTTTTGATACTATTTAAAATGGACGGGGCTGCTTAAGTCCAATGTTGTATAAAAGTGATGAGAGTGGACATCTTTGTCTTGTTCCTGCTCTTCAAAGGAAAGTGTTCGGTCCTCACCATGAACTTCAGTGATGCTGACTGGCCTGGCAAAATATGACCTCTGGTGTAATATTTGCATGAATGTTATAAGAGTAACCAACCACCTTCTGATAGGAGGAATCAAGTGGGAACTGACCTGGTAGCCTCGCCTCTGAGGACTAGCTCTTGTACTATCTGTAGGCACTATAAAAGCTGCCAAGGGAGACAAGAAATCAAGAGCCCCACCCATCTGTAAAGCCTATAGACAACAGCAATGATTGGCCCTGTAATATGTCCCAAATAGTGTAAGATCAGCACTTTTATCTTGGGGATGATCAACAGCTATCTAATTGACTCAACAGGAATGATTCCATGTCTGGTATGGAGGTCAAAGACCCGAGAAAAGAGTTTTCTACTGCCATTTTCCTAAAACAATATCATTCCTAACTATATTCTAAACACATACCCCTATTCCAGCAGATAAGTGTATCTCTCAGTCCTCATCAAAGAAGCTTCTTTAGCAACAGATGGAAGCTACTACGGAGATCCATAACTGGCCAAAATGCAAAGACTAAGTCACCCTAGGGATGCCCAGTTCCACTTGGTACATTTACAACTTAACCCCTAGACCTAAGGCTCAGGGAACATCCTGGAAGAGAGGGCAACCAAAACTATAAGTCGAAGTGCTAGATAGTATCTTCTAACCATAAGTATGCTGCATTCATGAAATCTCACCAATATGGTTGTCTAAACAAAAGCAATCAACATGCCAAAATGAATGGAGGAAATTTCACTAGACCCCGCCCTCTGATGGATAGCTATATGTAATGACTGATGAGAGAGAATCAGTTTTCTTCGGGGATGAGTTCCTTGATGGGTTATCCAATTTCAAGTGGTCAACACTAAACACCTGTGTATAAAAGCATCACAAAACGGATTCAGCAGCTTTTACATGAATGGTGCATGTGTGTAATAATAATTATAGAAGATGAACTGCATCATGGAGAATGATGGATCAATATGATAAAAACGCAGTACTCATGAATGCAATACTCACAAAATAAATCTTAATGTAAAAAATGATAATGTAAATAAATAGCAATTGTTTGGCATTTGTAGAGATTCTACCTACTTGACATGACTGAGTGGCATTTGTATTACTCAAATATTGATGCAGATTTTGTGTAATTGCTATATATCAATATTAATGTTCGGTTTAGGTTCATTCCAGAATAAAGCTGATATAAAATGCATCTTTTAAAAAGATGTTCTTTCTCAGGGTGAGGAAATTACCTTCTGTTCCTTTGTTTTTATGTTTTATCTTCTTTTATCTGTTCTTTTGTTTCTTTATTTAAGCACTATTGATGTTTGTCAATTTTTTTTCATCTCATGGTTTCTGACCTTTATTTTATCAATACTATATGTACCAATGATTATTGAATGTTAAGCCAGCTGTGCATTCCTAGAATAATTTCATTTTGGTAATTACTTATAATCTTTTCTATACATTATTTAATTTGGTTTGATATAATTTTGTCAGGGATTTTGCACTTTTTCCTGAGATCTTTGTTTGTCTTCTCAGACACCAGCATTGCCTAGTTTGCATTGAAGAGTAATGCTAGCCTCCAAGGACAAATTGGAAATTATACAACTTTTAATCTGTGGAATAAATAAATAATTGCAACTAATTCTTTAAGTATCTAGTAGAATTCATTCATGAAATCAGTTTATTCTCGTTAGTGCTTTATATATTTTTTATTACTAATTCGATCTCATTTGTTAAGAGTTTTATTCTGATCTATATTTTCCTTGAGTCATTTTAGATGTTTGTGTCTTTTTAGTAATTTTTCTATTCCATCTACGCTTTCTACTTTGTTGACTTGCAATTATTAATACCGTGATTGTATACTTTTTATTTATTTCATTTCTTGTTTTATTAATTTGAATGTTTTAACAGATATTTATCAAATCTGTTTATTCTTTGGAAGAAATAACATTTTATTAAATTAATTTGTGGTCTAATGTTTTTCTATTCTCGATTTCATTGACTTCTAATTCTCATAATTCCTTTCTTTTGCTTGCTTGTAGCTTAGTTCACTTTTCTGTCTTAAGAGTCTTTAGGTCAGGCTGGAGAGATGGCTCAGTGGTTAGGAGCACTGGCTGCTCTTTCAGAGGACTCAGGTTCAATTCCTAGCACTCATATGGCAGCTAACAGCTGTCTGTAACTCCAGTTCCAGGGGATCCAACATCTTCTTCTGACCTTTACAGGTACTGCAGGACATAGGTGCACTTACATATATGCAGGCATGGCACTCACACACACACACATAAAAGAGCCTTCGGGGGGAATGTTGGCTATCTTTCTATTTGTAAACTCTATGTATTTGCAGCTATAAATTTCCAACTAAATACTGATTAATTTGCACTCATAAGTTTTAGTATGTTTTGTCTTCATGTTCATTAATTTCAGAGTATATACTAATTTTATTTCTGATTTCTTTTTTGACTCATTAGTTAGTTAGTAGTGAATTTAACTCCATATATTTCATTTCTTTTTAACTTTAAAAAATATTATTTTTATTTGTGTGTATGTATGTGCATGTGCATTCAGGTGCCTACAGAGGCTATAAGAGGGTGTCAGACCCACTAGAGCTGAAGTTGTAGGAGGCTGTGAGCCATTCAACATGGGTGTTGGAACCTCGGTTCCTCTGGAAGAACAGCCAGCATTCGTAACCACAGAGTCATTTTTTCAGCCCCCTTATGATAAACTTCTATAGATATGTGAAATTCACAAATTACTTTGTATATTCAATTTCAGTTTCACTCCACTAATATCAAAGAACATGCTTTGTAGAGTTTTAATCCTTCCACATAATTATTAAGGTTTGTTTTGTAGCCCAATGCATAGCATATAATGGAGATTCATTTGAATTTGGGATGAATCTACAATCTTGATGTTTCTGGATGGAGTGTTCTCTACTAATGAATGGATCTCGTTTGTGTATAATGTTACTTCATACTGCCAGGTTTCTTGAATGCACTTATTTGTAGTATACCTCATTTTTATTTCTTTAAGCTTGGTAGTAATAACCTTTCTTTCCTTTCTTATTTTATTAATTGTGGCCTTCTCTATGTTTTTTCTTGGTGGAATTTTGACACACATATTTTATTTTCAATTGTCTGTTTCTCGCCTCAAGTATGCCCAGCCTTTACTTTACATGTTTTGAAGTTCAGTTGTTTGGTGCACACATGTTGGTATGCATTTCCGTGTGTGCGTACGCATGTATGCGTGCTTATGTGTGAGCTTCTATATTTGACTTCCTGAGGAGCTGATATTGATACCATTATAAAATACTCTTCTTAACCTTTAATAACATTTGGGGGGTGGGGCGTTAACTCTAATTTATCTGAAATTAGGTCTTCCCCTTATGAAAGGAAGAAATCCACATGAATCACTTAGGAAGGTAAGTGCCACAGAGTGAACATTTGGAAAACATTAGCTAATACTGTTACTGGTGGGATATTATTGGCATGGTTGAACATTCCTGATGCCAGTTAAGCCTCACTGCCTCCAACCCTGAGGATATGTGCTTCTCTATATTTCATAAAAAATGGAAGAACAAAATGTTCAAGTAGGTTACCCAAGATGCTATCTACCTAAGCAAAGAGCATGACTCTAACTGAATCTGTTTGATTCCAAAGGCCATTCTCCCTTCTGTATATCCTGCCTCAGATGACATGGCAAAGAACCTAACTATGTGATATTAACTCTGGGGCCCAGATGAAGACAAAGTGTAACAGGCAACGGTCTTGAGATATGCATGGTAATACACGCCTATAAATCCCAGTATTTAGAAGCCTAAGCCTGGAGGATCACATATTCAGAGTCATCCTGGGCCAAATAGCAACTCTGCAAATAACCAAGAACATTGACTTGAAGGTCAATGCTTATTATTCTGGTTAGCTTTTCAATGCTGTAACAAAAACACTGACCAACACAAACTTAGGGAGGAAAGAATTTCACCTTCAGCTTATACTTAATCATGAGCGCAGGAGTTCAGGGCAGGAAACTAAAGCACTGACGGTGGAGTGCTGCTTACCAGTTTGCTCCTCTGGCCCATGTTCAACTTGCTTTCTTATATAATGCGGACCACCTACTCAGGGTAGCACTACCCCCATTGAGCTGGGGCCTCCCATATCACTTAGCAATCAAGAAAATGCTCCAAAGACATGGCCATACCCCAATCCAATGGGGAAAATTCCTCAACTGAGATTCTCTCCACCCAGATGTATCAAGCTGACAACCAAAGCTATCTAGAACACATACAGACTAGAAGTCTTCCAATCATTAGGTTACCTTCTGCATGGCTAAGTTTCCTCACCTGTCAGATGGCAATTCTGATGATACATTCTCCAAAAGCTCATTATGAGGACCTAGACTGGCCCCTACAGATTGGCTGATAAAAGTCAGCTATAACTATAAAATAATAATATTATGGTGGTTAGATAAAGGTATGCACTAGCATGTCTCCCAGAAAATGCAAGAACTGCTCTAAGACGGAGAAGAGAAAGACCTAGATGTCTTTAGAAAAAGGTACAATGTCACCTGCCTCTGGAACATCTGAGCTTCCTGGGATGTGTGACAGTTCTATAAAACTTTGAATAAAAGAGAAAGTATTCAGATAAACAAAGGCATAAGTGTTTTGAGGAATAACAGAACAAAGACACCTGTACAAGTAAGTAAGTACTTACAAGACAAGAATAGGAAATGTGCTAGATGTCCCCATCAGCATGGCCCTGACCTCATTTGAGAGTGCTCTCCTAAACCTAAGGTGCCTCAGTAAAACTGGAAGCACCTCAATAAAGGAAGAACAGATGGCCAAGGTACAGCTCCACATTGCACAAGGATCCAGGCTCCTGCCATCGCTGCTTCTCACCTGTCCTGCTTGCCTTCTTCTCTGATGAGCACATTCAGAGACCATCTGCTGGATGTTAAAAGCTCCGTGGGGTGCAGGGGGATGATGGGGAAGACACATCCTAGGAAAAGAAAATCTCCCTTCGGTTTTGTAATTGCCCAAGCACAGGATTTTCCTCTACCCAGGGCTGCTATGGGTCCCTTAAATCTAAACCAGTGACAAAAGAGCACATGACCCAGCTGAGATTGGGGAGAAGGACCTGAAAAGGTTCTAGAACCTCACGATGCCCTGCTGGAAAGAACCAAACCCTAAATGCCACCACCCAATCTTACCTTAACGATTCAGCCATTATGATCAGCTCTTGCAGAGTTCCCTGCCCTCCAGACCAGAGGAAGTGAGAAATCCACATAAGCCTCAGCAGGAACAGCCTCTTTTTGGTAGAAACTCTTCCTCCAGCCTGCTCTGAGCGGGGGAGGGTGGGGGGCTTGGGTCAGGTAATTTGTAATCATGACTTTCAGTTTTCCTCCTAACAGCCTGTGACTTGGTTGTTCTATTCACAGGGTTTATACAATCCAAATGAGGCTCAAAAAGACAAGGTGACTTCCTGGGGTCACAGGATCATAAGTGAAGAAAGCAAAGGCACCTCCAGATGCTGTTCACAGTTTTACTTTAGAGAAATGGAACACCGGGAAGTTCATTGTAACTCATTAAAGTACCAGATGTGGCAAATCTGAACATAAGCAGTTCAGGATTCTCCTTCAGATCAGATCATAACTCAGTCTCAGATGAATGAGAGGAATCAAGGGAAGGAGACAGGGTCAGTATGGAAGGTCTCAGAGGCAGGTACAGGCTCTTCCCATTAATGCTTAGATATCTGGGTAAATTGGGATTAGCATTTATTTAACTCCGGCTGTCTGTCAGGAGTTGCCAGACATTTCATTTCCTTATAAATCGCCCTATGCATTTGCATTCTTATTGTGGTAATGTTTTAGGCAAATGAACTTATAAAAGGGAATTGTTTTGGTTCAGAGATTTGGAGTTTTCAGTCAAGGGTTGATTGACCCCATTGATTTGGGGCCTGTGGTAGAGTGGGAGAACATGCTAGAACAAACATGCTCACTTTGTGTTCAGGAAGCAAAAGAAAGAAAAAGACTAGAGTCTTCCCTTCAAAGCATTCATTCAATGGCCTGATGTCTTCCTGCTCAGCTCCCCCTCCTAAAGAGTCCACAACTTCTATTAGCTCCTCCCTAGGGAGTAAGCCTTCACCACATGGACCTTTAGCGGACAAGGACAATATAATCTGAAGTCCCTGTTTTGCAGATGAAGGCGCGGCATCTAGTTGCCTACAAGTTTCATGCTTTCTCTTTCTATAGCACACTGGAAGGTGATACTTTCCAACATCTAGCTCTTAGGCAGAGCCACGTGACTGGGTTCTTCCATCCAGCAGAATGGATGAACAATGTGTAAATGGGTTTACTTCCTGTTCTTCATCCCTTCTCCACCCGGAGATCCCCTTGCTTCATTCTCCTAGTCTGATAGGTAAATGCAGATGATAATGTGAGGTCTTAGAAGCCTCAGCAAACAGCACAGGACCAGAGAAAGCCTGGATATCCGAGTGACATCCTGGAGCACACCGAAGTGGAGCCCTTGACAGAAGTCCAGGGGACCCAGTCCTCCACACAATCTGCCGGGAGTCCTACTTCTTGGTCATGTTTCCATGGTGGTCTCAGTTTCCCTTTCTGTACAAGACAGAGGTGGGACTAGAAGATGCCTGAAGCTAGTCTGGAGGAAGAAGAAAGACGAGGAGGACTCCCTACCCTTTCTCTGGCTCTTGGTGGCTTTCTCTAGCGCTCTCTGAGACTTTCTCTAGCTCTCTCTGTTTAGAACTCCATAGAATGGAACAGGACACGCAAGACAGAGGCAGGAATGGTGCTGGCACCCCTCCCGAGTTCCCCAGTATTCTCATTGGTGAGCTCATTTTCGCTGCCAACAGGCAAGGCATGCTTACCTCTCCCTGCTAGGGAGGATCTCAGACAGTTGACATTGACCCTGCCCCCACACTCAGGCTCTTCTGTGGCCTGTGGCTCCAGTGGTCCAGCACTGGGAAACAGGAGGCTAAGAAATCGTTGTCTTTCTTTAGGCCTGGACACTCCCTACTGGGCAGTGACATTTCATTTTCCACAGAGAATCACTCTGCTCCAGTCCCTGGAGACCCACTGAAGCCGCAGGAAAAGTGACAGCTGCCTTCTGGGGCCATGAATACCATTTTTGCTGCCAGAGTCCTAAACAGGGGACACGCCTGGCTTCCTAAAATGCTCCTGATTACTTCTTGGTGCTGTTATTTCTCTCCCCTTCTCACTCCCTTGTCTCCTTCCCGTGAATATCTGTCTTTACCACTCACTCTCCAGAGGCATTTGTCTGCTGGGAAAATAGCAGCTGACAGCAAAGGTCACGGCGACCAGGTCTGACTCGCTGCATACAAATGTGCCTTTTAGTGGTGGGCCCTGCAAAGGCAGCCCAGGTCCTATTATTGATAAATCCTTGAAAAGACTCTAATGCATCTTCATTTCAGGGAAAACAACTGCCTCCAAGGTTGCATCGAGAAAATAAAGCAGGCGGCCCGGTGACAGATTCTAGAAGTTGGCATTTTCCCGAAGATTAAAAGATAATAACACTTCTATTAGGGCCGCTCCACCACGCTCTATTGATCTCATCAGGGAAGCCACCACAGGTCTCATATGAACAGAGCGCGTCCTGGAATTAATCACGGGGGTTTTATTACGGTTCATAGGGCGTTTCGTTCAAGCCGCATCATTTGCAATATTTATGGCCCTGCTCCCTGGCCGTTGTTAAGTGCATGTGGACCTGTTTGGAGCCAGGCCTGTGGGATTCGAACACAAAGCCATTCTCCAAAAGTAAATCTTATCTAAATTGGGCACACAAAAACGATTATGTTTTGTTTTACATTTTAGTTCTGAGGAACAGGCCCTGTGCTGGAGTGGGAGGAGTCAATGATCATCTGCAGGCCCACTGTCCAAATTGAAGACACCACTCTGACAAGCTTCTTCCCTTAGCTTCCAGATCTGTAAAATGGAAGTGATGGAAACTGTCTCCCAAAGCAGCAGAACAAAAATGAAACAACATACCTTATACACAGAGCTTGTTTCAAATGGTCTCTCAAAAAATTACTGCTATTCTTATTTAAGACCTTACCTGACTTAATTCAGGAGGAACCAACCTAAGCAAAACATCCAAGGAAAATAGACCAATTGAAAAGAAATCCCAAACTAAGGTTTAGCACCTGAGTTTGGTGACCATGGAATTCTGGTTTCTGCCTGTCCTACTGGATTGGTGTGCAGTCATTGCTGAACCACCCAGCATGTCCTCTAAGGCAGTCTAAAACGTCCCCTTTGTAATACATTATCATCCTATCGGTTCTGTCTGGAAATACTAACCTACACTGTATGCTGACATTTCAAATTGTATTGAGACTAGTTTTGTGCCATAATACATAGTTATCCTAGAAATGTTCCACGTGTACCAGAGGAGTGCCTTCTGTTGCGAGGAGCCATGTTTTGTATACATCTGCTGAGTGTAGATGTCTCATGAGCCTCTGCACATCCTCTGTAACATGACTGAGCTAAAGCTAGGTGTTTTGCCCATTATTGTTTGTCAAGCTATTATCCCATCTGCTTCAGTGGCCAGATTGAGACCTAGATCATGGCATGTCATATATGTTAGTTCTCCATGCATACACAATTGGAGGTGGTCCTGGGAGCTGACAACTTATTAGTATCTCTGCTTGAGATCTATGGCCTTTATGTACTTCACAGTTCCTAGAGAGATATCTTCTGTTCGGAAAGTTGGAGCTACAATGATTCTACTGTGTTTCATACTTGATAACACTGTATCTACAGCTTAGTGATTAGAAGAGGAAGAAGAGAGTGGGGAGCTTGGAACTATGGCTTCCCTACTCTGGAGTCGAAGTTTCTGCCTGTTAATCTACTGTTATCATCCATCATTGCCATTGATGCTGAGATATTGTCTAGGGGCTGAAGTAGGAAAGAATAATAAAAATAAACACCCCCCACACTCTCCTCCATCCCCTGATTCATAAGAGCTCTGGTTTTGTTCCCTGGACTACTGTATTAGTCAAATCAGTTGCCCCCCACCCCATCAAAATGCTCCAGACTGGCTTAAACAATAGACATTCATTTTCCAATAGTCTCAGAGGTCAGCTGTCCATGATCAAGGTGTCAGAAGTTTGGTTTCTGTTGAGGTCTCTCTTATAATGAACACTACTCATTTGTTCATGGCTTTTCTTCTTGTCATACACGAGGGGCAAGTGAGGACCGATGCTTTCTAATGTCTCCTCATAAAAACACTAAGTATTGAATTAGGACCCCAACCTTATGACCCCATTTAACCATAATTACTTCCTTAGGGGCTCCCTCCATCTTTAAATACACACACACACTAAACGCTAGGGCCTTAATGGTTTGAATAGGAAATGTCCTCTCTAGACTCACATGTCTGGAGGCGTCCAGCTGCTGGCATCTCCTATAATGGGGAGGTTTGGGGGAATGTTAGAGAGTGGAGTCTAACTGATGAAGTGGTTGGGGGGAGGTGCCTTTAAGGAGTCAAGACCTTGGCTCCTCTGAATCTTCTTTCTGGCTGCTGAGGTGAATGCTTTCAATGCTGCACGTTCTTGCTGCTGTGATATTTAGCCTCAATTTAGGCTGAAAACCACCAAGACCAGGACCATTCACAGGAACATCTTAAGCTATGTGCCCAGGTAAATAAGTCTTTACTTCTTTAAACTATTTCTCTTAGGAGAAATAGTTTAAATTATATTTTTAAAGAAAAAAATAAAAAAACTAACACAGGACCTCAGCCTATAACTTTGGGAGAGGAAAGACACATTCATTGCCTAAAAATTGGGACTAGAAGTCTTCCCTTTGGGACTCTCTCTCTGTTCATACCAGCTTTATTATTGGTTTGGGATGGTCTGGGAAACCAGTCCAGGAAATAGCAGAATAGAAAAACAGTAAATCAAACAGCAACAAAAACTTCAAGAAATCCATTGTTTCTTGAGTTGAACTTTCACTTTTGATGTTTTCCCCAATCTGTGTTCTACGCCTAAATTTTTTAGTGGTAAATGATATCCATATTATTTTAAAAACAGATAGATTGTGAAACTTAGCCACTTGTTAAATACAAAGACTTTTACAAGAATATTGACACCGGCTTCACTTTAATAAATAACTGAAGATAATACAACACTATCAACAAGAGAAGAAACTGATTTGGGAACACTGAGAATAGCACTCAGGAAAATAAGTAATATGCAACAGAAGTACAGACTCATACCAGAGTAATTGTGCTTGGTCACCACATGTGGGGCACCTGCACAGGTAGAACACATCAGATTTTGTAACTTGTATATGCAGTTTTGAATAGGATTATTCATGTCAGAGCTGAAGTGAAGTGCCCTGAGCCTGAGTCAGCCTGGAGAGCCATGGGGGCATAGGGAGGCAGTAGGTGATCTATGCGCTCTCCTCTACTGTGCTCGGATCCCCACTTTCACAGCCTCACTTCTGTGTGGATGGACGTCGGGGTTTTAGGCTAATGGGGGCAACAGCAGGACTACTGTCTTTCCCCCTCCGTCCTGCAAGGTAGTAGCAAGCTCTGGGCCTGGCGCCTTGGGTGGATACACCATGCTGCCAGTTCCCTCCACGTGATGGCGGTGCAGGACCCACCAAGACTGGTGTGCTGGAAGTGAAGCTGGTAGATGAGAAACTACAGTCCCCTGAGCCCACTGCTGTGCTGGGGGTCAACCTGGTAGTGGACATGGCAATAGAGGGAGCACATCGACGCTTCCCATAGGCCAGCTCACTGCCATCCGGCCTGCCAAGGTCAGCAGGTGACCTTGGACCAGCAAATCCTAGTTGGGTTGTGCTGCCACTAGCAGATTGGCCTGATGATACAGTTAGGCCAACTGTGGGTATTGAGGCCAATGGATTCCTCAGAGAGCCCTGGCCAGCAGGCTGCCGTTGCCTTTTCAGCAATGCAGGGGTGGGCTGAGAGGGAGCCCCAGTAGCTGCAGTAGGTCCCCAAACTGCCTGGGCCAGCAATGTGGTGGAGACATGATCAGAGGCAGGTGGAGAGTGCAAGATGACAGCCTGAGAAGGTGGGGTGGTGTCCATGGACTCAAAATCCACGGGAAGATGAGATGGTGTTATTCCTACAATGGACGGAAGTACTGGAACCAGGCCAGGATGGACCCACAGACCAGGAGCACGGGTGAGAGACATGTTCTGTCCCTGCCCATCTGTGGACCCGGGTGCACACAGATTCTTCCCAACAGGAGTGGGGCAGGGGACCATGAATGCAGGTATGCCGGTAGGCACTGTGGCATTTGTAGTCAGCCTCTGCTGCACACAGCCATAGCTGTGGAAAGGCCAAGAGTTCCCTGTGCTGCCTGATGGTGATGGTAGAATAACTGCCTGAGAAGGGGGCGTGGTATCCATGTCCAGCACTGCAGGCTCTGAAGACGGCTCCCAGCTCATGTCTTCACAGACGTGGGCTGCCGTGGTAGAAAAGACTGTGGGAGCATTCCCGGGGAAAGGGGCTAGAGCAGCCGTGGGAGAAGAAAGAGAGGGGGGATCGATGCACATCGGGGTGGGGGACTCCCTCCTGCTGGAGGGAGGACAGAAGGGCGAAGTTTCAGGACCAGGAGGTGTGGGGAGGAGAGAAAGGGGAGGAGCCGAAGCTCTGGCCAAAGGAGCAGGGTCTTGATTTGCATCAGGTGGAACCCCCAAACTGAGCCTGGCCCTAAGAGGAAGCAGACAGTCAGAAGGAAAAGTCACAGGAGAAATGGGGCTGGTGGGTACACCGGGCGTGAGGGAAGGCAGGGGGACACAGGGGATGGGGGGCCCAGCAGCCTGGGGTGCCAAGGGACTAGAGGCAGAGGCAGCTGAGCTGGAAACCCTGTTGGTGGCCGGGGGCAGAAAGCCCGCGTGCCCTGCAGCAGGTAGGGGGAGAGGCAGGGCAGGCTGAGGGGCCTTGCCGGCTGCCACCTCCTGGGTTCTAGGCTCTAAGACAGCCACGTTATCATCTGAGCTCTGGATGACTTGACCCTTCACGGTCATCGTGCTGTCCAGCTCTTTCCCTTTGTCAGTGCGTGGAATCTTGGGAGGTGGGGGCATGTCACCTCGATCCCACTGTAGCTGTGGCCCTGGGGGTGACCGTGGCAGCTTCACTGTAGAAGCTTTCCTCTTGCAGGGCCTCTTGAGTGCAGGCGCAGGAGCAGCACACGTGCCCAGTGCGCTGGCCTGAGGCTTTTCCCCCTGCTCCCCCTTCCTTGACTCCTGGGACTTGATAGAGCCTAGAAGGTCACTTAGCTCCAGTTTTTTCTTGGGAAAGTTCTCCTGCAGTGTGGAGCAACTGGGTGAGGCTAAGTCAAGGTATGCCTCTGCATCCTCACCAGACTGCCCAAGAGCTGGGGTGTCTCCAGTGATGTGAGAGCTGGGGGCGCTAAGGCCATAGGCGATCTTCCTGGGAGATACCAGGGCAGTCACCACCATAGAGTTTGGCAAGTCCTGGGGATGCTGATTTCTCTCTTTACACCCATAAGGTGGCTTCACAGAAACAATGTCCACCTTGTCTGCCAAGGTCAGAAACGCTGGTGTGGGCCCATAGCTGCTAGGTGCGCCCCCTTTCTTACCCTGTCGGCCTTTCTCCTCCAGCCACCACCAGTCCTCCTCTTTCTCCTTCCCCTCCTCCTCTTCATCTCTCTTTGTCTCCACCTTCTCCTCCTCCTCCTCTTCCTCCTCTTCTTCATTGTCATCCTCCTCTTCCTCCTCTACCTCTTCCTTTTCTTCCTCTTCCTCTGTCCCCTCTGCTTCACCTTCCTCTTCCTCCTCTTCCTCCTCTTCCTCTTCCCCCTCTTCCTCTTCTTCCTCCTCCTGTATGTCCGACTTCTCCATCTCCAACTCTCCCTCCTCCTCCTCATTCTCCTTCTCTTCCTCCTCCTCATCCTGCTCCTCCTCCTCCTCCTCCTCCTCTATCTCCAACTTGTCCTCCTCATTCTTTACCTTCTCTTCCTCCTTCCTCCCATTTTTAAATTTTTCTTTGGCCCTCCCTACAGTTGTCTTTGAACAAGGAAGAGGCAGGCGGCCAGATGTCAAGGGCTGTAGAGCCTGGAGAATCCTCATTGGTGGGGCAGTCAGGAGAATCATCTTGCGCCCTGAAAGAAGGATGCCCATGCTTCTTAAAGGCCGGAACATCCCCAAAATATAATGCCTCCTGGGGCCGCTGTAGATGCGGGCCATCCAGGGTAAGCGACGGAGTTCGCGTCCCCATAGAAGCAGATTCCTCCTGGCAGGAACAACCTGGCGTCGCCAGGCAGGCAGGGGAAGCTGCCGGGTCATGAGATGTGGTGGGAAATGACCATGATGGGTCTGACGGCAAGATGGGCAGCTGCGTTGCCCTGAAAACTGTCTCATTTACTGCGAAGTAGAAATGGGCAGAACAGAGAAATGCAAAGTGAGCGGGTTGCGGTGCCTAGGTATCCAGGCAAGCCCTGGTTCTTGTGACGTCCGCTGGAACGTGTGACAGATCGGGCGCGTGGGTTCGGGAGGGGAGGGGAGGCTCGGAGCCAGGAGCCAGCACGCAGCAAGAGGCGGCTCCACAGCTCTGATGGTGAAGCCAGCCGGGTGGACTTCCCAGGGCCTACACTTCGGGACCATTATTTGCTGTCTGTGAGGAAGACGTTCTGACTCTCCAGAGCGCCTGCTGGGGCCTTGGGCGGGAACGGGCTGAAAGGATGATGAGCCGCGAGGTCAGATCCTGCCAGACCTCCAGGCGCTTCTGCAGGTGCCTCTGTGTGGCGCTGCAGTCACCAGCACGTTCAGTTCACCTCTTTTCATGCCTTTGGTAAAACCACCCTGAAGCCCAGGCCCTTTGCTCGGGTCGCACAACTTCAATCCTCCGCCACTAAGCAGAGCTTTAACTTCGTTTTGCAGATCACAAATTGGGATCTCATATTCTGTCCATCCTATGTCAGACACGTGCCCCATTTTTATACCTCTGTCATACCTCCACGTTCCAGCTCCCGATTTGCAATGTCTTGTGTTAAGGACACTTTTTTTTAATTTAAACTTTTTGGGTGTTTAGAGAATTGAACATGAATCCTGTATTTACATCATTTCCACCCTCCACATCCAACTCCTTCTGTGAACCGCCGCCCCCCGCCGCCGACTCCCTTTCAATTGAATGACCTCTTCTTCAATTATTATTTCATATATATGCATCCATGTATGCATATATATGCCTATTGAAGCCATTTAGTGGTGCCATATGTCATGAGTTGAGTGATGACCACTTGGCATTGAATAACCTATCAGTGATCTCAAAGGGCACAGCTTTATTCCAAGCATACTGATTAGGATATTTTAAAATCTTTATTGGTTTTCTCTTTCGGCTGTGGGGAGGGAGGGCATCTATCTCTTGGACTCTGAAAGTGGCAAGTCCCACACCCAGACCTGTCCCTGCTCCTGGCAGGTACTTGTTGGACAGAGTTTAGCTCTGAAGGCGCATCTTGCTCCAGCCCACGGTCTGTCCTGAGGCGCGCTCTTTGGCATGATAGACACTGCCTCAAGCCACGCTGAGCCCCAGCTCCGTCCCAACTCAGGCTTTGTCATTCTCTCTGACTAGTTTCACTACCTGGGTTTGGTGACCTACCTCAGGGGGCCAAGTAACTGCAGTGGGACGACAGGTGATCAGAGCAAGGAAAGGAGGAGTCCATCTGTCCTATTTTGCCATATGTGTACAGCTTTGTATCTGTCCCAATGACTATATGAAGCATTTCCAATAGTGCCCAAATGTCCTCCTTGTCCCTTTATGATCCATCCTCGTCCTCTACTCCTTCGAGACTATTGTTTCTATGTCTTTTTCTCTTTTTTATCTTCAGCTCTGATACTTCCTAGAACTGGAATGACAACATGTGCCCCCTTGTGTCTAGGCTTCTTTTACTCAATTTGTGAGTCACCTGTCTAATATAAGTAACGTGTGTGTGTGCATGTGCAGATTCATATATGTTCAGATGCACGTGTTCTGATAGTGTGCATGCGTGTGTCCATGCAGATAGAGGACAGAGGATGACCTAGGATGTCATTCATTCCTCAATAACACCATCTACCTTTGGGAGATACCATCTCTCAATCCATCCCAGACTCACCGTGTAGACTGGGCTGGCTAGTCGATGTAGAATCCTCTGTCTCCACATCTCATTTGTTGTGGTGATAGATACACAGGCCACCCCACTTGCTTCTGTTTGTTGTTTGGTGACTGATTTTTGTGGACTCTATGAGTCACACTCGGGTCTTCACCTGCTTATCTTTTAGAGTGAAGAGTAGGAGACTCCGTTTATTGACTGAAGCAGTGTATCCCCTTTAAACACTGAACTCCTTCTGCTTGGTTGGCTCTTAGGAACATTTTAGTACACCATTCCTCTTGGCTAAGCACCCAGGGGGAGGAGGGACTCTGCATCCCACAGAAGGGCAATGTAAGTAACTCCCTCTTGGTGCTCTCACACTACCTGGTGAAGGACGCAAGGGACAAATGCAGAATGAAAGGACAGGGTTGGGTGTCCACAGGACACAGGGGCTCCCAGTGGACACTACCCTGATTGTTCATATCCACCCACTTGAAACAGAAACAGCAGCCCCCTTCCAACCGACACCCTGTATCACAGCCCAGTGTGTGATATTGTCCCAGGAGAGGATAGACTCTGGCCCTTCTTCACAGTCATGGATTCCCTTACCCTCTATGATGAAAGCCAAAGGTTTCTTTGACCCTAAGGCCTAGCCTGATTGCCCAGCTTGTCTCTCAGGTTCTTCTGCCTGGTCGTGAAGCCCACGGCTCTCCCTGACATGCATACCTACTTAGGGAAATGGTTTTCTTGTCATGAGAATGACCCTTCTCTTGCCAGATTGCCTAGGGAGAGTGAGGCCCTGGTAGAGGACCCTGGGAGGCCTATGTGTTGGGATGCCCAGGCCACGGCCTGGTGGAGCCTGAGCTGTGGTTATGCTCATGTCATCCAGGCCAAAAGACCATCTCTGAGGAACTCCCTACACACACACACAGGCTCCCCTCGTGCCCACTTTGCTTTGCCCCCACCAACTTGATTCCACCCTGAAACAACAATGTTGCCCCTTTGATTTCCTGTCCAGTGAACTTCAAATAAGGGCCAGTGTTGAACTACAGATTAAGAGCAGAGACGAGCAGCACGCATTCCTTATATCAACCATGTGGGTGCTTTAAAAATGTCTACAATAAACTACAGGAAACAAAACGCAGTCTTCCGTTTTCCGGTCTCTCAACCGGCTCCGTCCCCTTTGGCTGGTCACGCTGACAATCATTAGTGTCCCTGTTATTTCTGGTCCCCCAAATTCACTGCGTTCTGTGGCCCATGAACATGAGAGAGCTTTGGATCCCAGGTCTGATTCTGCCCTCGTCTTGTGCACCATAATTTCCAATAACTTCTGTGAATCAAACAAATAATGTTCAACGTTTAGTGCTAAAATCCTTCCAAACAGAAATTTGTTTTCTAAGAGAAGATGTCCATTAAACTGGAAAAACTGCCTTAGACAGCAGATGGGGGGTACTAGGGGAATGCTTTGCCGTAAAGCACACTGCCATTTCTGGCCAGAGGAATAGCCTTCAGATCACGTCTTTCCCGTTCCTTGGTCCGTCCTTCCTTTGTCCTGTGGTTTTTCTGAAATTTCTGCTGCTTTGCCAGGGTCTCCACTGCCACTGGGGATGCTGGGTCTGTTTCTGGTGGCTTGCCATCATTATCTGGAGAAACCAGTACACTCTTTCTTGGCTTCTTGCCTTTAAAATGTTTTCAAAGAAAACATATCAACACAAGCAGAAAATACTGCCACACCCACAAGGATCCTGGCAAACAAAAGGGCCTCATTATATTGACTTCATCCAGAAGGAAAGTGGGAATTTCCTCCTCCTCTTTCTCCTACTCGTTCTGCACAGTGCGCCTCCACCCCAAGCTTCCAGCCTCCAGCCTCTGTCTGTCCTCCCTGACTGAGCATTCTTCATGTCCCCTGCTCCATCATCTTTTCTTTCTCGACACACAGTAGCTATACCCAGAAATGTAACAACTTGGGCTGCCTCCCTTTATGTCACCTTTATTTAAGTGCTTTTCCACCAGGAATATTACCAGCTTTACCTCTGAACTTCACTTTGGCCTCGAGATTCTGTTTTTAGCTGGCCCTGAACTTGCAAATGTAGCCTCGGATGACCTTGAATTTCTGATCCCCCTGCCTCCACCTCTAGGGTTCTGGGATTAGACGCACACACCACTATGCCTGGTTGGATGGGTGCTGAGATTGATCTCAAGACATCATGAATGCTAGGCAAGCACTCTACAGACTGAGTTCTAGCCCAGCCCCAATGAATAATCATTGCATCATTTGAGCTACCCAAGAATTCCCTTCCACATTCTCGTAAGCACAAGATTCAAAATCTAGAGGGAGCTCATGTGCTGCTTATTCTTGACTGACCCTGCTATGAAAGTGTTCGTTATTCCAGGACTCAGCCCATTTCCTCATTAAACCATTACCCTGAAGTTGAAATGGATGCTTCCGTAACTTTGTGTAATCCCAGTTCACACCTTTCATAACCACAGGAAGCACGTTCTGAAGTGTTTAAATGATCCACTGGACTCCCCCAATCTCGCTCATTTTTGTCAAGTAAACATCAAACCTGCAACTCTTGTTCTTACTACACAGTTCACAGGCTTACCAAGTCAGGATGTATTAGTGGCATGTGCAACTGAAGCAGGCCTGCCCTGGCTGCTGGGAGCACACTGCTAGAAAATGCCCAATCCCTGTGTGCAGAGTGCTAATGGTCCTGCTTGCAAGTATCTTTGATGGTTTGTCCATCTCTGTGTCTCTGATGCCCTACTCTGGAGGTTTCTGAGGTTCCACTTTGATTTTCCTTCTATAACATCAGGTCCCAGAGTTTAACACCCCCTCCTCCCCAATTTCAGGTCACTATCGGGTGAATTCAAAGAGACACTTCAGTTCCTACCCTAGCAGCAGTGTAACTGTGAATGTCTAGGAAGGATTGCTTCCGAGATGGATACTGCTTAGCTTCTTCTAAAGATTTTATGGTTACAGATGTCCTTGTCTTGTAGGGAACACCAAGAAAGCAGTCAACTTGGAATGGGTCCCATGGGACAGAAGCCAAGAGTTGAAACATTTCTTGTCTGGGCCAGTGAACACTGAAGCTAGAAGTGTGCAAAGCCAGTGTGCAAGCATGCAAGTGCTTAATTAAACAGGGATTTGCATAATTACAGAAATACTCAGGGTAGTCCACAAAATGAAATCTGAATGACAGGGGAGGGGCTGGAGGATTCGCAGCACTTACATAAGATGCTGGGCAGTAATGTAATCCCAGTACTGAGGAGGTGAAGACCGGTGGCCAACCAGCCTAACCAAACCAACAAGACCCAGATCATAGCAGGAGAGACAAAAAACAAGACGAAAAGTACACCTGAGGTCGACCTCTGGCACACATGCACACACACACACACATACACAGAGACACACGCAATCTCAGTTCATGAGCTGTCACAAAGAAAAATAAAAGAGAGCACTGTAAAGTATAAGCTGGCTCCATGGAGCTTCTGGGGCCTGAGTAGGAAGACTGGGATAGCACTCTCTGGGATCACCTTAAGAACACTAAGCCCAAAGAAGCATGTTCCCATCTGGGCTCACACTCCTGTATGAATGAGTTTCTATATAGGCCAGTTTTCTCTCTATATAGATTCCAGTTGGTGGTCTCTGCAGGGTTCTGGGCACCAAAGATGGGTACAACCTGGATAACTTACGTGTCATTGGACTCAACATTTTTCTTTCAAAGGCCATCTTCTCTGAAACAGATACAAAGACCCTTTTGACATATCTCAAGTTCCTTGACATGTCCTTCTTTGGGTTACAAGGTTTTCTTAATCTTCCTTTGATTGAAAGTTCAGATTTATCAATGTATTTCTTGATGATGGCTATATACTATTACCCGTGGATACATGTGCTCAAGATTTTCCCACTATTTTTTGACCAGAGATTATTAATAGGCCTCTTTGCTGAAAAAGCCTTACCTACATTCCCAGTGCTCACCTACCTGTCATTCCAGGATTGAAAAAAGCTGAAAAAACTACACAAAAATTAACCATTCAAGAACCTCAATTTGCTAGAATTTATTTCTATATTTGAAGCAACTGATTATTTCTTTGACAGATTCAGTGTATTCATTCAGCAAATGTTTATTGTGTTCTTAACAAGCTGATTTCTGAGTTCTGAGATGAGGCAGTGAATCAGGAAAATAACCTTGTACAGGTTATTGTACAGATTCTGCACGGTAGCTGGGGAGGAGAGAAGCGATGCTTTCAACACGTAAATAAAGATTTGGGGCCTGCTTGTCTCTTTGCCTCTCCATCTCTCCTCACCCCATGATGGGAGACAAAAGACCATCGATGGCTAAATTCATGACATGCATAGTCCTGAGAATACCTCAAATCTTAGCTGGACCCCATGTAATGATACCCAGAGAGTCCTGGATGTAAAACATTTGACTTCTGTCTTGTTTTGACTCTGTAGGACTTTGTAACAGGACTTGGGTTGGTTTGAGGAGTGGGATCAACTCATCGTGTCTTGGGTTGATTACTACAATCTTTCTCATGAAGAAGAAGATGAGTAACTCAGCAACAAGGTCAGACCCCTGGAGTTTCTTCTCTGGCCCTTTAGAAAACTGTCTGTCGAATATGTATGCTCAGGTTAGACTCAGCAGAGTTAGTGAGGGGGGAATAATTATGAAAGGACCCCAGGAGCAGACAGGGGAGACTTGGGGGTATTTTTATTGTTTGTGAATTTCACATGCAGTCTAATGTATTTTTATCAAATCACCCCCATTCTCTCTGCCACTCCTCCCTTGTCCCCCTGAATGAAGTCCCCAACTTTATTGGGATATGTCTGATATACAAAGAACCATAATCGATGAGTTTGGAGACATTACATATACTCATGTTACCATCACCACAATCAGGTAATAAACACATGTATCACATCCAAATAGTGTGTGTGTGTGTGTGTGTGTGTGTGTGTGTGTGTGTGTGAAGACCATTTAACCCTGGGAGTTAGACAGATGATGACTCAGTGGTTAAGAGCACTTGCTACTCTTGCAGAGGACCTGGGTTAAGTTCCCAGAATCCACATGATGGCTCTCAACCATCTGTAAGAGGATCTAACACCCTCTTCTGACCCCCACAGGTAAGCACATGGTGTACTTACATATATGCAAGCAGAACTCTTATACACATAAGAATTTCAAAAGAGCACTTAACCTGTGGTCTATTCTTTCTGAAATTTTACTATATTTTTGTCAATTTCATAAATTCTGTCTGCATCCTTCTTATAACCCCATTGGATTTCATTTACTCTATCATATGTATGTATAAGGCTCATCAAGTCAAATTTGTGTCCCCCAATGTCCTTTGGTGTGGGGCCATCCACTGGAACTTTGTTAACTTACCTAGCATCAAGTCTTCAATTAAAACCAACTCTTCCTCTCCCAGTCATCAGCAGTTACCAATAAACTATTTAAGTTTTTTTTCTCTAAACGTTTTTCAGTGATATGATGTGTGGCTATTATCTACATTCAGTATGACACACTATTTTGCTCTTGAACTTGTTCCTTCTCTCTAAGGTTCTATACCCTCAGAACAACATCTCCCCAGATCCTTTCTCCCTCCACTTTGGGTAACCTCCTGTAAATCTTCTTCTTTTGTAAGAAAAAAGTTTGTGAATTACACACATGAGTGAGATCCTGAGACATTTATCTTTATGCCTGGCTTACTTCAGTTGGTATCATTTCTTGAGCTTCATTCATTCGCCCACTTTTTTTTAATCTAGGCATACTTGGATGGACACAGGTGGATCTTAGATCTTGACTCCTATGAATGAATATCACTGTGGATATATCTTTAATGTATTCTTCTTATGTTCTTTGTATCTATGTCAAGAAATAAGATTACAGGGTCACATGTAATTTCTATTCTCAATTTTTTGAAGAACCTCATGGCTGTCCTAATTTACACTCACATCCACATTATATGAAAGTTCCCTTTTGACTATATTCTCACTTAGACTTTCTCTTTCTGATATTGTCCATTAAAACAGTTAGCACTTTTGCTTTAATTTTCATTTACCTGGGGACTGGTATCATATACACATTGGTTATTTTATGTCATCTTTGAAGAAATGTTTGAGTTTTGCCCATTTTCAAATTGCTTTTATTCTTTTAAACAGCAAAAAGTTCCTTATATATTTTGGAAATTAATCTCTTATCAGATACAGATCTAAAGCTGCTTTCCCTCAGTCACCGGCTGCCTCTTCATTCTGCTGATTGTTTCCTCTGCCCGTGCAGAAGATTTCAATTTGATGCACTCCCACTTGACTAGGATTCTACTGTGGCCTGTACTTTTGGTGTCATCTCCAATAAATCATTGCCGGAATGAATGTCATAAAGGTGTCTTGCTTTGTTTTATTCTAAGAGCTGATGGTGTGGGGTCTTTTTCTCTGCTTTGCTGCGTGTGCACAGTCCTGTGAGTGCAGAGGCCAGAGGAAGATGCTCCGTTTCCTCTGTCACTCCCCACCACATTCCCTTAATGCAGGGTCTCTCACTGAACAGGGAACTATCTGTGTCAGCTAGGCTACCTGTACAGTGAGCTCCTCGGGTCTGCCTTTCTCCACCCCCAACACAGGGGACGCAGGCATACACAGTCATGTATGCACAACAAGCACATTTACCTACCGAACCACCTCCTCGGGCCCCAATTTGGAGTCTTATATTTAATTTTTTATTGGAGAACTGAGTCATAGCCATAGCAAGAGGCTAGAAACGTGTGGCTAGAAACAGCAGAGCCAAATCAAACTCAAGTGATCTGGACCCAGAAGCCATGAACTTGATTGTAATGGAGCAGAGTCTGTCGAGTCACCCCCCTCTGTGGATTTATTCTCCTATGGCCCTGGAGCAAAGAATGGTTTGATTTTCTGTAAATGGTTGGAATAACACTTCATGATGCGAAACATATTCTTATTGGACAAAAGAAGTGTTGGGATGAAAAGAAAGAGGCAGTGCCAGGGAGGGGATGAGAGGCGGAAAGGTTTGAATTGGTTTTTGGGCCAAGATCTTGAACCAGCAGGAAAAGGGAAAATGTGTTGAAAGAGAGACCCCACAAAAGGCAGAAATCACCAGGAAGATGAGCTAGATCCTTTCAACAGTCCATAGCAAAGTGTCTCACTGAAGTTGCTTTCACAAAGGAGCCTTCTCTTTTCTACATAAAGTACAAAGTGTCAGCCACATGTTTTAGGATGTTATGGGAAGGATAAGAACATGATGTGTTTTCCCAGCACTCAGAATCCAAGCGGCACCAGCAGCACATTGTTGGCATGGGAACCAAGAAGCTTGAGGAACTGGATTTTCAAAATTCACTTTACAACTCTATTTGCATGTTGTGTGGGTGTGGATGCTAATGGCAACACTTAGGCCAATACAGGGACCAAAGCACACTGTATTGCTTTAATGGGTATTCTGATATTTTCTACACAGGCTAATCAACACTTGTGTTTTGTACACTAAATGTATTTACTCTAATAACTTTTTCATCACAGTGTAACCTATAAATGTTGCTCAGTGACAGCTTTGCTGCTGAGGGTCCCGTTCTGTGTGTGCAGTAGCATCAACAGAACAAACCAGCCCCTCATCCCATGGGCATTCTTAAGCATTCACCCCTCCTTTAGGTAGCGTGGCCCCCTGTTAGCGGATCTGATACCTACTTCTGGGGCCAACAGCACTTTGATTAAAGTGATGAATCACTCTCATTAGATTAGAGTTGGCCAACTTCATGTGACTATTTATTTTGTCCTGTGCCTATCAACTGCAGAATGTATTGACTACTAATTTCAGCTAAAATAAACTTCTAGCATCACAGATTCTGGCTTATCCTACAGCAGAATAGGAGTCATTGGACAGGTCTGGCTGGGGAGGTTTGCTGGCAGTCACATGACTCTAGAATGGGACTAGTGATTGTAAGAGGATGTCCGTACTCATTATTGAGATTTAGGCATTGTTTCCCACTTCTTTCCCACTGTCTGAGGAAATGCAAGGATTTAGAAATAATGCTGGTTTCTCACAAAGCATTTTTTTTTCAGAGTTATTTTATTTAATTATTTTATTCTTAATGCAAATACACGTGTATAACACATTGATTCCACTTGGTGGTGCTTTATGTGTACCTATGTTTAGAGCTGATACTTGAGATTAGAGGGACCTAGTCCCTGGAGAAAACTAATCCTCCCAGCCTCACCATCCAATGACTGCCTATAGTTCTATATCTTGAGGTGGAACTCTATGGTATTCCCCTATTGACATAGACATGTCAACTGGTTCTGCCATTACGCAGATCTTGTTAGACAACCATACTGTGGAGATTTCATTGGTATAACTTCTTTATCATGTCTAGAATGCATTAATTAGCAACAGGTCTCTTGTCCCTAAGAATCTTACATCCTTTCCTCTCTTTCCTCAACCATGTCCCCATGAACCTTAAATAGAAGTTGAATTGTAGATGCATCACTTAGGATTGGGCATCTCACAAAACAGTTTTCTTCCTACATGATTTCCAGTAATCACCATCCATGGGAACCTAAACCTACCTTATCTACTTACACTCGACAGGCAAGTGACATCAAATGAGATTGGCCCTCAGTCTCTTCACACTAGAGTTAGGGGACCAAGAACCCAGACTCTTCAGTGACCCTACCAACTACGTTCCCATCATCCCTCACTCTATAGAAACCCATTGTCTGTGTATAAGACAACACCCTTTTAAAATTATTTTTTGAGAGGAAAGAAAGGGTCTATTTTATTTTACATCTCCCTGGTCACAGTTCATCTCTGAGGGAAGCCAAGGCAGGAACTCAGGGCAGGAACCTGGAGCACAGACCATGAAGGAATGCTGCTTACTGTCTTGTTCCTGAAATTAATTTTTAATTAACATACAAAGTATTAGGTTTAACTGTGGCATTTTCAAACAATTTTGTTGTTGTTGATTCTACTCTTTCACTCTTCTCAACTGTTGGACATAATGCAGGGTGAACCTAGCTAGGCCGCCTGCCGGGAGGAATGAAGGAATGCCTCTCGTGGGTGTGGTGCTCTACACAGGTTGGTTGTGAAGCCAGTTTCTGCCCACCACCTGGAGGGAACCTGATCCACCTGGGAACAAACTGCGATTGGCTGTAGTCAGGACCCTACCGTAAGGCTATTGACTAACAAGACCTATAAGACTCTCTGCGCTTTCTTGAATAAATGAATTTGCAGCAGACCACCACTACTGGCTTTCCGCTCAACTCCCAGAGTTGGTGTCTTGGCTCCACACCTACTCATCCCCTCACCACGGCAGAGACCCTTCGGTCCCCCTAGGGCTGGCCCTGAGTGCTGGGATCCCCGACACTCAACCAACCCTCTGCTGATCCCTTTTGTCCCAGTCCACATCCAAATAATTGCTGACAGAGGGGTATGGAAAGAAGAACCCTTACTCAGTGGTGGCAGAAGTGTAAACTACTGTAGTCATCATGGAGTTCTTTCAGAAACCTAAAAATAGGGCTATTTGATGCAACAATATGTCTCCTGCGCAAAGAACTCTGCATTCTACCACAGAGATAGTTGCACCTCTACATATACAACAAACCTCCTTTTTGAGAACTCTCCAAGGAACTTTGACAGACAGGTTCAAAGCACTTGTTCTCAAGACAAGAGTATCTCTACAGCTGCCATTGTGGTCTTTGGTAACTTGGGAGGTGCCTAGAGGGGTCATTCTCATCACCTGATACTCTGCTGTCTATAACCCATTCAACTACTATGTCCAGACTTGCCTACCTACCTACCTCACTCCTGCTTCTTCTCAAGGGAGGTTAGAATGTTCTGATTAAAAGGGAGGGTCACAGGGAGCAAGCATCAAGGTGTTTAGCATATAGGATGTTTAAATGTCCTGAGGTTTAAACCTGAGGAAGAGAACTTAAGGGAAGAAAGCAGATAAGTAGCACAAGGAGCTGTCTAGGTGTGATGAAGACTCAGTATTCAGCTGATCCTACGGAGGGCTCTGGAGTTATAACGACTCTTCAGCATCATGCCAAGTTGAGCCATTTCTAGTCGTCTTTGGAGGGACTGTGCCAAGAAGAGGTGGGACCTTGAGAAGCTGACTTTATGCCATTCTTAAAAGGCTGACAGTGCCCAAATCATCTCTTCTAATATTGCTCATCACAGCTGAGAGAAAAGGTCTTCACTGAAGGGACACGTCACAGTACATCATAGCATCATCCACAGCACAGCAGAGAGCTGATCTCTGACCCTCAGTGTAAGGACAAGCTTGCCCCTCACCAACCCACCCAATTGGGAACAATGAACATGTGTATTATCTGGATATTGTGGACTCAGAGAAAGGGCGTTGCTTTCCACAAGACCCCTCCTAATCTGTGTCTGGATGAGTCGACTCTGCCAGTGTGGTTCTAACCGCCATTTCTCTATGAGTCTAGACTGGGCCTGAAACCCTATCAGCATTCTGGGAACCACAGCCCCACCGCCCACATCACTCTTATCCTCACTCAGTCATGAATCCAAGCATTCATCCGCCTTTCATTCCATCAAAAATAGATGAAGAAACGGAGTCATGACAGCTGAGCCCAGTGAACCCACATGCCATTGATTTCCGAATCCCCTGCACATTCAGTTTCTCCACTTTTGCCAGACAGCAAAATCTATTTTCCTCCAAACAAAGCTCCCTTCATCAGGATAAGTAGAAACCACTCATTCCACAGTATGGATTCCCGGCCAACCCGCCCTCATTCCACCACCCGGCCTGGTCTCAGTTTGATTTAGAGAGTAAATAATACACCCTTGAAGATGGATATTCCTGAAAGAAAGGCTGCAAGCACTTCTAAGGGGCTTTCAGTGGCAGCCTGTGAGGTTGAGAATGAGTCCTACATATAATATCCCTGAAGCCTAAAGGGCGCCAATTACCAACTAAGAGAAACAAGACGATGTTCATGACCACAAATCTGTCAGCCGATGCCTGCCCATTCCGTTCTCCATCATCTGTTCTGTCAGCACCGGTAGGAGGCACCTGCTTTGAGCCTGTCTCCTGTCAGCTTCTGAGGACACAGAGACCACGAGGCAAAGTTGAAAATTCACATGTGGTCTTTGCCCTCTGCCCTCACTTCAGCTTACAAAAATGGGAAATTGGCCACATTTCCATCCACTACCTGGTGCAGCAAAGTGTCACAGAGGGTCTGTGATGCCCTCTCCACCTTCTCTTTGCTCCATCCAGTAGGTCAGTTTCAGTGTGGCACATTTTCCTAGCAGGCAGAGACACTGTCTCCAAGAGTTTTCTTCTTTGGCTTACAAGACCTTGTGTTCTCCGTCCTCCCTCTCTGCTCTATTGTGGATCTACAAGAGACAGATCCCTTTCAGGCCCTAAAGTCACCACGCACTCTGGATTTTTCCTTTGCTCCTGTTGACTGAAGCGGTTGTTTCAGGCAGGCCTGCAATTCTGGTTCGTAAGTTTAGATGGCTAAGTGCATTTGGAATACATTCCGTGAGCCACGCTCTATTACTTGCTTATGGTTTTCTTCCATTAGCATATCTTGAGGTTGAAATGAAGGAATCAAGAAAAACCACTCCACCTCAGATACAAGCTGCACACTTTCAACACAGTTATCGTTGTCCACGTTTGATGGTTGGGCATTTTACAGCCATTATTAAAAGCAGATAAAAAGATGTCCACGCAGCAATCTATTTTTTGTGTATATATTCTCTAATGTTCAGAACCTTTCATGACAAAAATGAAGACTGTTTCCTCTATGCCCCCAAAACTCTAAGAAAATATGCTTTCTGCCATCCTGGAGTTTCTGATCTAGTTGTAAAACATGAAGATATGTTAAAAATATATACGAAAAGCCTACAGAACCCGGCATGGGAATGGCCATCAGGGACAATTTTCTGGAAACAGTGAGTGCAGAAAAGAATTTGAGTGATGATCAAGTTAAATCAAGGTCATTGAACAGGATAACACGGAGTTAGTGCCCAGCGTCTTCTGTGGCTCGATGCGAAGGAAAAGTGCCTGTAGTCAAGGCCACTGCATGGGCTTGCGTGGGCTTGCATCCAGTCAAGTGAGACTCACGAAACACTTGCACAGTGTGGGGACAAAGTGAATATTTTATTCTCTGATTCCTCACTGAATTAGTGAAGACGTACTGGAGCATTAAGCCATCTTCACTCACCCATGTTGTGTTCACCTGTGGTCTTAATTGACTCTCAAATCTTCAAAAATAGATCTGACACGAGCTTCCTTCAAATGCTTTGAACAAGAAGTAAATGACAACCAAGCAGGGACTATACGTTCTTAATATTGGAATGATTCTTTGCTTCTGAGGAGACAGACTGTCCAAGAGAGACTCTAATAGCTTGTCCTCTCCCACCTTCCCTTTGTCCTACTCATTTTTAACTAGTCTACCTGCATCCAGTCTGACCTTCTTTGACTTAGCCTTTAAACCAGTTCTACTCAAAAAATGTCTACATAAGAATATACTGCTTCTTGGAGGTAAACAACAGCTGTCTATTTAGAATTAAGGCCCCCCCAGTGGGAGGGAACTCAGGTGTGGTACTGTAAACTTATCCAAATACACATGACTGCAGAGGTCATAGATCCTAGAGAAAATCTACTTTAGACCAAGGTGATTTCTTACTGTGTTCTAAATATGCATCCTTATACATATAGACAAGTGTACCTCTCACACTCATCAAAGAAGCTTCTTTTCACAACAGATGGAGACTATTACAAAATTCTACAACTGGTCAGACACAGAGAATAAGTGTCTATGAGATTCCCAGGCTTAACTGACATAGTGGAACCTCTGCACCTAAGTAAGGCTCAGAGAACACTGGAACATGGACCAGGAAGAATACTGATGCATCTGTCAATGCTCACCAGTGAAACTTCCTCATGCGCAGATGCTGATTAACCCAGAAAGTCACACTTGGCCAAAGTGCAGAGAATAAGAGACAGCGGGATGTTTTATCCCTGAATGGGACTCCTATATCAAACCTCTGCCACCCAAGGCTCAGGGACTATTGTGGAATAGGTTGTAGAAAGATTGTATGAGCCAGAGGTATAGATGACCACAATGAACTGAGTTTTCTGGACAGCTAGGAAGTTACTCATATGAACTCACAGCAATGGCAGTAGCATGCATGAGACCCATCTGTCCCAAGCCAGACAAAACCTCAATATAAAAGCAGGGAAATTGATAAGAAGTTGAGGAAATATTGGCAACCAATAACTTCTGGGAGAGATGGCTGACTTTCTTTAAGAGTGTGATGCTAAATAATTAACCAGGCTCCAGTGAATGGACCTACACTAAAGGACATCAGGGGACACAAACTTGACTCAGTAGGCCTTAATATGTATCGGGGTATAAGAGGGGTGCAGATACAGGAAAGGTCTAGATGTGATGAAAATATATTGTTTGAAATTCACAAAAATCCAATTTCTAAAAAGTGAAGAAAAGAATATGCTGCTTTAATAGCTGACGTGATGGGCTGAGTTCTTCAAGGCGTAGACACTGACACCCCAGATAACATATGGGCATATATTATTAGGGAGCAAGCTTGATCAGAAAGACAGGGGAAGATTGAATAAAGACAGGGGAATATTCTAGGTTGAATAGAAGTTGGGTATTATAAAGTCCCAACAAAGACCTCAGCCACCTACTGGAGAAGCTAGAAAATGGGAAATTCTCCAAATTGGTCAGGGGAGCTAATCTTTCATAAAAGCATATGACAAGTCTTACCTGCAGGCTACCCAGAGCTGCACAATTGTTGATCTAAGACAAATGCTTAAAGAAAGCTGTCAGCTGAGGACCCTGGCAGTATCATTCTTGGCAGCTGAGGAAGCAGTCATCACTTCTAGATGAAGAACTGATGGTAAATCAAAGCACACAGGACACATTACATCCAATAATTTTTATTGCTTTGCATGCCCTGCTGTGGTCACTGGTGAGAGACGCCATAACAAAGAACTACAGGTGGGTGTCTTCGATGACAGAAATTTAGTTTCTAACACTTACAGAAGCCAAAAGTCAAAAAATCAAGAAACAGGAGTGGTTTCTTCTGAGGCCCCCCTGCTTGACTTCTAGATAGCCATCCTCCCTGTGTCTTCACGTGGTATTCATTCCATGTGTATCTGTGTCCTAGTCTCATCTTCCTATAAAGAGACCAATCATAGTAGATTGTGCTCACTCCTTCTTACCATATTTTACTTCATTAAGCTATCTCTTCAAAGGGACAGTGTTTAAATATATTCTAATTCCGAAACATTGCATTTTAGGGCTTCATCATATAGATCTTGAGGAGTGCAATTCATCTCCCTGTTTCTTAACATTTTCACTTAGCTCTTCTTCAGCCACATACTATCAAATCACTATCTGATTGTCACCCCCAACCTCAAAATTTTGATTACTTTGATTGTTAAATCTTAGCAACATAACATTAAAGATTCTGTCTCTATGGATTTAGCAAGAAGATTGCTTCAGAATTTGGCACAAGCTATGCTACTGTACCCTTGAGTGCAAGTTGTTTTCCTCAGATAACTCTGGCTTTGATTGGTCTGCTACTAAGAGTTCCTATGTTATCCCCTGCTCTGTATACAAAAGTATCTCTCTTGTCCAAATGAAATTAATTTTAACTTCAGGCATAAATATGTTCAAGAAAATCTGTATGTTCCTTCTGGTTTGGGAAACTCTGCCATCAAAAGTGACCTGGGGACAAAGCTTTCCACATAGTTAACATTTTAGAAGTCCAGAAGCTACAGCATCTGTGGGCTCACTCTTACATGGTAGGAGCGCTGTCTCTGACTGGTTCTTGAACATGTACTGGTAAAGTCTCTGTGGCTTGAACATTCTCTGCTGGAAATGCCCTTCCTACCCTTTCTGTCAAATTGGTACTTTGTATGACAAATGTCTCCTTCCAAAGGAGATACATCTCTCTGAGGTCTTCAGGACAGTCTTATCTCTTTGGATTCTGTCCTTCCATTGAGAGCCAGATGTCTCAGAATGACTAGGCTGTAGCAGATACCCGTCTTTTGGAGTTTATTGATAGTTGGTAAATTGACTGATTTTTCAGGAGTTCTGTTGTGGTCATGATTCATATTCTAACAATAAATGTGATTGCAATGTGAATATCTCTCACGCACACAAATGTCAATACCCCAAAGAAGATAAGTGGATTCTAAAGCCATATGTCACAATCTATATTTGCGGAAGGCAAATGACTCCTTTAAACTTGTCTATACTACATTCCTTGGAATCTGGAATATGTTTGGGTATATAGCGAAGTGGAATTATTAAGAATGCAGATGGGGGTCTGTCTGGAGAGATGTCTCAGTGGGAAAAGTGTTTGCTGCACAGATGTGAAGACCTGAGTTTTGCATCACAGCACCCATGTAAAAGTCCAGGGACATGCATCTATCACGCCAGCTCTAGGACTTTCTGTTCAGTCAGTATAGTCAAAATAGAAAGCTCCATGTTCAATAAGATACCCTGTCTCAAAAGAATAAGGTGGAGAACAACCAAAGAGGACAGTCAACATTGACCTCTGGCCTGTATAATACAAACATACACACAAGCATGCTTATAGAAGCATATACCACACAAATAAACATGTAGATAGACACACATGCATACACACAAAAGACTGCATAGGGAATTAATACTGATAGTAAACTAAACAGACATATTCTCCTAGATTGTCCAAAAGAACCCAGTATCATGAGAAAAGTCCTGTCCTTAAAAGTAGAAGCAGGAAAATACGGCAGAGCTCTCTGGGACAGCTTTCTCAACAGTTCTATCAGAACTGACACTGAAGGGAAGAACAAAAGGCCAGAGAGAAGCAACACTGCTCCTTTGAAAGGAGCTGGGGCCGTGGGCTACGGAAGGTGAGCATCTTCTAAAACCTGGGAGAGGCAATGAAATCATTTCTCCCAGCCTTGCTCACACCTTGACTTCATCCCAGTAAAATCTGTCAGATTTTAAGTGTAGAAAGCTGTAAGATAATAAGTTTGTGTTGTTTTAACTTACCTGATTTGGTGTAATTTGTTACAGCAACAACAACCAAAAAAAAAAAAAGTACACACTGTTTTAAGCAAATTGTTCTTCCTATTGCCTTCACGTCATAGTCCTTTTTTATCTGTTCCACAGAGGGATAGTCACAGTTGAAAGATCTGTGAATTTGCGTGTTTTAATGGTCTAAGCTTTCAAGATGTTTGAGAATCCAGAGAGTTATTTTTTTACCTATTTTAAGATAATTTGACAATTCTATGAAGTATATAATGCATACTGGGGACTCTCGCAATTCTGTGCATATATATAATAACACCTGTCATCTAGCTTACATAAACACACACACACACACACACACACACACACAAATGCAAAGAACTGTATATATGCTGCTTCTAAGTTTATTTTTATTATCCATCAGTTTATAATAAGTCATAGATCACACTCTGAAAATAGACTTCAAGAATGTGACAGATGTTTATTTGTTGTTAAAATAGCGTTAACCTTTCAGGCCATTAATAGAGAATCAAAGTGAAAATTCCTTGATATTTCTGAGCTTATTCTTTACTTTTAAAAGTACTATTTGGATGGTTTGTGTAGTTTTGAGAATCCGTTTCCATTGTTTTTTTTTTCTTTAGTTTAAAAAGCGTCATTCTCTTGACCTGAAAGAAGTTCACAATATCATCAGTGTTAATTAAGAAACACTGATCTGTCAGACTCCAAAGCTGGGACTGGTAAGAAAGCTGAGCTGACTTCAGGGATACAGTTCATAACTGCCCATGGTCCCTTTCTCCTTTGTCCTCCTCCCTCGGCAGGCACACTGGTCTTAAACACTGTGCCCCCTCTGCACATTGTTTTCCTCAATAATTTGTTATGAATCCTTATTGCCCGTGTGTTCCCTGGAATGCACTATGTCTCTTTGACATTATTCTCTCAGTCTCTCCCATTCAGGATGATCTGTGTTCAGGTGTTTCTTTATTGTGCTCTTGCCTTGCAAACTAATCCTTTTGAGATCAGCTCCCCTGAGGTGGACCTCCAGCAGAGTGCTGCCATCCTGGCTTTCTCCTATGAGAATCACTTGCTTTCTAAGTGACACTTAGTGCCAGCTTGCTTTCTGCAGGTGTTTATCTTAAGTGAATCAAAAAAGAGAACCATGTTCCTTAGGGTGGTGCATTATACAGATCCATAGTCAGTTGAAGAATCCCCATGAGATGGGTTGCTTTTAAAGATGATGGGATCTTACAACTAACTGTCATCTAGTATCTCCCTGTTATGAAAAATTGCCCTCTTATGAACATACTTAGTTGCTATGTGTATACCTTGTCTGTCCTGAAGACTATGTGCAAACTGGGATGTATCTGACTGTTAAGTGACAGAGCTTGTATTACAGCATCTGTACAGAAAGCACCTTCAATAAAGTTTGCCAAGTGCATTGCAAGTATGGGTTCTCACAGTCATTGCAATCATGATCCCATAGCCACTGAGGTTGATTCTACTAGGTCTAGACAAGCCTGGGCCCCACTAGTTAATCATGGATCAGGGAGCCCTACCTTCTATCGACTACTGGTAGATTCTGAGGGAAGGACAGTTATTACCTTCATTTTGTAGGACAGATGAGCCAATCAGGCTCCCAGGGACAGTTCCAAACCCACTGTCACACAGAGGCTCTAGTTAAATTCAGTGGGTAACAAGACAACATAAATGTAAGAAAGGAGGTGGGAGAAAGACAGGAGAGAGTAGAGTTCCATAAGAGCTGACCACATTGTTTTTGAAACAGGGTTTCTGATTGGCCTGGAACTTGCCTAGTAGGCCAGAATGGCTGGCCAGTGAGTCACAGAATTCATCTATTCTCCCACCCAGCACTGGGATTAAAAGTGCCACCACATTCGGCTTTTTTACATGAGTTCTGAGCATCAAATCAGGTCTTAGTGTTTGCATGACAAGCACTTTTCTGACTGAGTTGTCTATCCAGCTCCAGCTCTTCCATTTTTGTAGATACATCGGGTACTGGGCTGGGCTCTTGCTGATTTTCCTCTCTTGTTTCTCCTTGCACCATGTCAAGTTCATATAAATGCCCCACTACACAGAGAAGGTAGCTGAGGACTTCAGAGTCTAATAAATCCCCCCTCTGGTTATAGAAACACTTTTCTCATTTGTTAGTTCTGCAGTATGTTATGCTGTCGCCTCTGCTCACAGGTACCAAGGATTTACCCAAATCTACTTTTCTTCCAATATTTTTTGAAATATCAACTGCCAGTCTGGATAGGTAATTCAATAGTTAAAAGCACTTGCTGCTGTTTCAGAGGACCTGAGTTTGATTCCCAGAGGCTACATAAGTTGGCTCACAACTGTCTGTATCTTTAACTCCAGAGAGCTCAGGGCCCTCTTCTGGCCTCTGCTGGCACCTGCACTCATGCACACAAGCACACATATATAGACATAGATGCATACATATACATCTTAAAAATAATATAAAAAACAAAGATTAGCTGCCAAATAAACACGTGATTAGAGATACTTTAAGATATGCTCCCTCTTCAAGATAAGTAAAACAGATTAAAAAAAGAATTTTTAACAGTATAGTTGGGGGCTGGAGTCCTCTTACAGAGGCCCTGGGTTAGGTTCCCAGCACCACATGGTAGCTAACAACCATACATAACTCCAGTTTCAGGGGATCCAATGCCCTTTTCTGGTCTCCACGGGTATACTTACATACATGCAAGTAACACTCATACACATAAAATAAGAATAAATGTATCAGCCAGGCATGGTGGTACACACCTTTAATCCCAACACATGAGAGATAGAAGCAGGTGGAGCTCTGTGAGATCAAGGCCAGCATGGTCTTTATAGCAAGTTCCAAGTCAACTACAGGGAGACCCTGTCACAAAAAGGCCAAAAATAAATAAATAGATAGATAAATAAATAAATACACACATACTCAAACACACACACACACACACACACACACACAAGGGAGTTCTATAAAGCTCAAAGACAGGATCTGTCTAAAGCAGTTGCTGTTGTATTTAGCATAATGTTAGTGGTTGTTTTAATCAGTTCTATTCCTATCTTTTCATGCTCTGCAACAGATTAACGTACAATCACCTAAGAAGTTTCAGGCTCTCAGAGGTGGCTGATGAATAAAAGGAAACTGGGCTGTCTGTACACTACAGCATAGTTGTACACATGAACGCACGCCACTTATGACAGCATGCAGAAGATCTGAACAAGTCCAAGCCAGACAAACACCCAGCATAGATGGGGAAGATGGGCACGAAGCCCAGCTGAGAATCCAGTGAATGATAGCTGCTGAGAGAAGGAGAATCATTTTTCCTTGGGGTTGTGATGCCTGATCTCCAAGGGATAGACCCATACCCAAAAGCATTTGGGAAACACAGATTAGACTCAACAATCTTCATTTTTGTGTGCATGAGCGCTTTCCTGGCATTTATAAAAGTGCAGCCAGGTGTGCAATGCCTGTGAAGGCCGGAATAGGACATCAGATCCCCTGGAGAGTTACAGATAGTTTCTAGCCACCATGTGGGTGCTGGGAATGGAACCCGGGTCCCCTGCACGAACAACTCCTGCTCTTAACAGCTGAACCATCTCTCCAGCCCTCAATAAGCCATTAATGAAAGGAAAACAATAATAAAGGACTTGAAGCCCAGGGGTGCAGGGTTGGAGTGGAGAAGAGAGACTGGGTCTGAATGTGATCAAAATACTTTGTATTTTCTATTTGTGTCAATAAAGGTAAAAAATATTATTAAGAGAAAAATGTTTGTAGCTCTAAAATCATAAATCTAACATCTGAGTACAGCCCATTTCTTCCCAGCCCCTTTAATCATGTGGCATCTTTGATCTGACTTTATCATGTCTACCCCTTTGAGCTGCTCTCCTAGCACGTCGGCTCTCAGATTAATCCTCCCTTCCTTTCACCATTGTAATCAATCACATTAATCAGTCTCTGGGTCTATACTCTACAGATGCTCTGTCACAGGCCTGAGCTGGGCCCTGCTCCCTCCTGACTAGGCCCTACCTCACGGTGAAGAAAATAACTGACCTTTCCTCACCCCGGCTATGACATTGACCATCTTAGTTCCTAAGCAAATCTCCTCCATTGCTCTAAGTAGATGCGCTTCACTGTCCTTAGGACCCCAGCTCCACCTCCACAGACAACCTCTCTATAGAGGACCTTGCATTCCGCTGCAAAGGGCCTGACTGGAGATTTGGATGCAGACTACCCTAGCACTTTGGTTCAGCACCCACGTATTTAGAAGCCTCCGGATCTCTTCTTACTTGTTTGAGAGGAAGATGTGTCCATTTCCATTCTCCAGGACTCTTGCTCATCCATTGTCACATTTGGAAGCTTGTACATGAGAACTTGAGGCCATGGTGGCATCCTGCCCAACACCCATATCAACTCAATCAGACAAGGGCCCAGAGTAAAGCAAGGAAACTGGGAGGCAGCCAGTCATAGCCTGGGAACTGCTGGGTGAGGAAAAGTAGACTTTCCTTAAGCTGTCTAGATATGCTGACTAGACTCCAGTGGATGAACTTGCACCAAAGGATATCTGGATACAAATGTGTAACCAGATAAGACTCAACATGTATGATGGAATGCATGAGATCCGGCGGGGCGCAGGGGTATGTGCAGGCATGGATGGGGGAGGGAGTCTAAATTTGATTAAGAACAATGACAGGAAATGCACAAACGCTCAATCAAAATTACTTTTAAAAGTTGTCACATTTGCACTCTGAACTGTCACGCTCCCTCTCAGAGGGGATCTATAGAGGATGCTCAAGTTCTCACACCTCAAAAATACAAAGAAATGTCCCTCAATCTTCTTTTTCACCAACCCTTTCAAATAATGGGCTCTTCTTTCTCCCTTCACCTTCCACTGCCTTTGTTCTCTGCCTTCCTATGAAATTACTCTGAGGTCAGTAGCACATGAAGTTGCACTTATCCCTATCCTTTATTTCTCCCATCTAATAGTCCAAATTCCCATCCATTCTGGCTCTACTGACTTAATAGCTTTTAAATTCTGTCCATCTCTTCATCCACCAGTGATGTGTTCTGGCCTTCCATGTTCATCTATAGATCTCTCATTCATACCCCTATTTTATGCCAAAACAGGAAAACGGGAGCATTCTTGCCCTTTCTCAGTATTTTAAAATGGTTGCCGCTGTATCACAAGACAAAAACTGTTCCATTCTGCACTAGTTTACAAAGGATAGTCTGGTGGTTTGAATGAAAATGCTTCTCATAGGCTCCAAGTATTTAGACCTTTTGTCGCTAGTTGGGGATGCCATTAGGAGGCGTGTCCTTACCTGAGGAAGCATGTCATTGGGTGTGGGCTTCAAGAGTTCTTAGGTCTTTGGGGATTTCCAGATGCCCTCAGCTTCCTGGGCCTACTGGAAGATTTGATGTTGCTTAGCTTTCTGCTCCAGTTACCTGATGTTACTATGTCTCCCTTCCATTATGAACTCTAATCCCTCAGGAACCATAAGCTCAAAACTCTTCATTTTAAAAGTTCCTTTGGTCACAGTGTTTTATCACAGCAGCAGAAAAGTAACTAATACAAATAGTCTTGGTGTTCTGGCTATAGTGAACATGACTGCCGTAAGACTTGCTAGAAAAGGGTCACATGTTAATGGCTTGGTCCCCAGGATGGTGCTATTGTTAAATGGTGTGAAACCTTTAGGAAGTGGGGCTAGAGAGAGGTGACCCCTGAAGGGGAACTGTGGGGTCCAGCTCTCCTCTTTCTGGATGTGAGGCCAGTATATTTTGCTTCTGAAATCGTGTACCCACGTTGTCAGAGGCCTCAAACAAACAATGTCCACTGATCATAGAATGGGACTTCTAAAAGTGTGAACCAAAAAACCTTTTCTGTTTTTAAGCTCATTGTCTCAGAGTTGTGGGAAAGCTGACCCACACACTGAATTATGGTGACTTAAAGACTAATGACATGTACTTCCTCCAGCCATAAGTATACTTCTCTTTTACAATATGCTTTGTATGAGATAAAAAAAGATTTTCAGTTGTTTTATCAAATATAGTCAGAACTAGAATATTTTTATAGCACATTGGAGATGTCTTCTTCAGAATGGTTTACGTGTTGTTATTTCTTGAGATGGATCTTTTCACCACAGAGAGCGCTATGAAAGGCAAATTTCACAGGGCCTGGATGTTATCATGTCTAGTATTTGCAAATCTATCATCAAATCAAACAATTCTCCCTTTTGTCCACAAAGTACCTGACTAGTTGTTTCAACCTTTAGTTCTGAGATTTTTACCATTCTGACCCAGATAGACAGGTCATTAATATCCCCTCTCTAGCAGAGGACTTTGAAGTTCCAAAATGAGCATTTTCCTTAGTTGTGATGGTGACTCTTCATCTTTGACCTGACTGGGTGTAGAATCACCCTGGGAGGCGGGAACAGCAATATAACTTAGCAGGTAAAGGCAGCTGCCATCCAACAATGGAGGCTTGACAACCCGAGTTCAAGTCTTTGAATCCATATAAAGCTTGAATAAAGCAGTCCTCTGACCTCCACATGCACACAGGGCAAGAGCCTCACCCCCAAAGACACACATATACACAGTAAAGCATAAAAGAATCACCTTGGAGACTGGAGAGGTACATCTCTGGGGTGTGTTTCTAATGCCATTTTCAGAGAGGTTGGAATGACAAAGGAAGGCCCCTCCTGAATGTGAGCAGCAAAACGCCATTAGCTTTCTTCAACTCTGTCAACTACAGTAAAGAAATGTCCACCCTCTGCTTGCTAATTAATGAAGGGCAGTCATTCATTAATTCACCTACACAACAATTTTTTTCTGAGTATCTAGTCCAAGCAGGGCATATCCTAGGCACTCTGGACAAATTAGTTACACTGATCTTCACAGAGTTTGAACTGGAGCCGAGCGAGAAAGAAACCAATAATAACCCATAATAAGGAGGTAAGTTTTATCATTGTTAGAAGGTAGTATGTGTGCCAGGTGTGTGGTATACACCTATAATCTCAAGGCAGGAGGATTACGAGTTCAAACCAGCCTGAACTATATAGTAAGGTCTGACTTAAGAGAAGGAGGGGAAAAAAGGAGGAGGAAGAAGAGGAGGAGGAAGAGGAGAAGGAGGAGGAAGGGCGAAGCAATTCTATGTAAAAAGCAAGGAGTACCTAGAAATATGATCTCTTGTTCTAGAGATGGGCATTAGGAGGGTCTCAAGTGTCAACCAGGTTGTCAGAATGGGCCTGACTCAGAAAAGTATGCTATAGCAAAGACTTGGGGAGGTGGGTTATAAGTCTCAAGCACAGCTTTCGGAAAATCCCTCCAAGCGATGTGAAAAGCTGCTGTAAAAGCCCAGAGGTGAGAACACACCTAGTATAATAGAGGAACTGTGTAGAGATCAGTGTGACCCAAACAAAGTGAGTGTGAGAGAGAGGAGCGGGCACTACCATCCCAAAGGAAAAGGCCAAATCTTAGTCCTCCGCCATTGCCATCCTTTTATTCTGACCGTAACCCTAACCCTAACCCTAATCGCCTAACCCTAACTCTAACCCTAACCCTTACCCTAACCCTAATCCTAACCATTGAGCCCCCAATGCTCCCATATCTTTTGCTCACAGAACTATTATAGCTATCAGTACCCTGGATGCAAAAGCTCAGTTTTCTGTCTCTACAATCCTGGACAGAGCTTTCAGGAAAGAAATCCCATCATCCCATTCTTACCTTTGTCTCTAGGAAGCACCACCTAGCTGCTATGGCATGGGTGGATATAAAGGGATAGGTAAGTTAAAAACTGCTCTGTGTGTGTGTGTGTGTGTGTGTGTGTGTGTGTGTGTGTGTGTGTGTTTCTATGCTTGTGGGTGTTCATGCACATATGTACATGTAGAAGCCAGAGGTTGTTGTCAAGTGTCATTCATCAATGATTGATTTCTCTACCTTAGTTTTTGGGACAAGGTCTCTCACTGAATCTAGCACTCACTGACTCAGCTAGCCTGGCTGGCCAGCAAGACCCAGGATTCCTTCTGTCTCTTCTTTCCCAGCACTGGGATTATATGCCCGTGCCACAGCACACAGCACATTCCTGAAATCTGAGGTCAAGGTCTCATGATAGCCTGGTAAGCACTTTACCAACTGAGTTATCCCTTCAGCCCCATTGTTCTTAAAAATTAAGATTAAATTAGCCAAACAGATATATTCTCTTTGAACCTCAGTTCCATATATGTAATATTAGCAAGCAATCCTGACTTCAGCCACCTTCCAGTCTTATTCTATGGGTCTAAAGAGAAAACAGAAATGTGCGTGCCTATGGCATGGGGCTGTGCAAAGGTAAAGTTACTGAACCTGTTGTTAACTGTAAGGTCCTGTAGGCCTAATAAAGAGTAGCCTCTGGTTCCACTCATGTCCCACACACACCTTTCGTTCCAGCAAACAATGCTGGGTGAAGTTTATCTGGTGTTACACATGATTTGTTCCCAAAGCGGAGTAATGGGACCCTGACTCCTTATAAAGAAGAGCCTCCTGAGTGATGAATGAGGTGGGCCCTTCAATTGATCCATTTGGTTTTCTGTGTGCAGGTACCACAACCACTGACAGACTGAGCCACGCCTGCCCCGGGAACACCAACCACCTCCCCCAACTCATCCCCACACCCACAAATTGTCAAAAAGGCATCATGATAGATAGAGCTCCTGTGTGCCACTAGGTGAGTGTTTAAATCTTTTATAAGACAGTCAATGGCCTTTATAAACCCTCAGACGAGAATTATACTGTGTCTGAGATGGGGCTGAAAGTCAATGGGAAATTGATTCTGTCTAGCTGGTGCTGTTTCATGCAGGAGGCTTGCTAGGATCCTTCAGGATCAAACGTGCCATCTCCAGTGTGCCCTCAGGGCTTGGCTTGTCACACTCGAAGAATACCAAGCTGCCGAGGTGCATTTCTGGGCAGAGGTTCACCATGCAGGCAGGTGCAGGGTCCCAGCACAGGAAGGCCTTAGAGGGCATTGCCTAGTACCAGAGATGGTTATAAAGTGTGTTTACCTTCCCAGGAATTGATGCCAGAACCAACCTGATGCCATTGCCTGCACCCCAGGCAGGGACATCAGAAGATGATAAACGGCCATTGATCCAGCAGCGACTGTGGGGCGAGGCACGTCGACAATTACTCTCCTTTGCTAATGACCCCATTAGCCACTGGATCAAACACTGTTAGAGAGGGTGATGATGCTGCGGTTATTTCCTTGCCAATACCTATCAGCCTGATCTATACTGTCTGCCAAAGGATGCCAAAATAAATAGCAAAGATCCCTCATTTAGAATTAAGAAGCCCAAGGTCAAAGGTCAAAGGTCTGGTGGTTCTGAGTCAGAGGGAAGTAGATGGACTTTGGTAGGTAAACCAAACAGTCCTAGTAATGGGAAGTGGTGGGTGGAAAGGTCATCCATTTTGGAGCCAGGCAGACATTGGGTATGATCCTTGGCACCATGTCTTGGCACTGGCCTCCTAGAAATCCCTTACCTGCCCAGGAGAAATCACTTATCCCAGTTTCTTGCCGTGTCTCCTGGTAACCTTCATTATTTTGCCCCACACATGTGACGAGGCTGACATTTGACAGCACATGGCCTATGTAAGTACAATGACTCTCAGATCTGCTCACTACCTAGTGGTGAACCCAGAATATGGAAAGATTGGTACAGCATTCTTCCTATCCCTTTACTCCCCTAGAAGTGAAGAAGCAGATGAACAGAGTCAGGCAATGAAAACGCTGCATCTCAGCCTTCAGTCCCAACAGCTTGCTGCAGACTACAGCCAGCACGCGTCATGCATTATCTCAGTCCTTCCCAATCAGGTGAGATATCCAAGTTGCTATCCCCATTTAACAGGTAAGGGCACTGGAGCTCAAGGAGTTTCAAGAAATAACAAACACTGAGCCAGGCATGTTGCCACACACCTTCCATCCCAGCCCTCAGGAGGCATAAACAGGAGATCTCTGTGAGATCAAGGCTAGCCTGGTCCACATAGTGAGTTCCAGGCCAGCTGGGACTAGAGAGAACCTGTCTCAAAAAGACCAGAATAAATAAAAAGGAAAGAAATAGCAATCACTGAAGCTGTGTTTATTGAAGGCCTACCTACACTGTGAACTCTCAAAGGGACCTGGCACCGTGAGCAAGAAAGACAGCCAAGGTTCTAAGAGCAGATGTGCAGCACAGCGGCCCCACACGGGAGCATAGCTCTCCTTCGGATAAGTGCACCCTCCTCTCTCACCTCAAGTGTTCCTCATTAGAAAGGACCCCATAGAAGATCTTTTTTAAAAAAAATTGTTATTTACTTTTATTTTATGTGTATGAGTGTTCTGCCTGACTGTATGAAAGTGCACCTACGTATGCCATGCCCACAGAGGCCAGGGAGGGCATCAAATTCCCCGATACCGGAGTTCTGAATGGTTGTTAGCCACCGTGTTGGTGCTGAGATTTGAACCTGGCTCCCCTGCAAGAGCAGCCAGCGCTCCTAACCACTGAGCCATCTCTCCATTCCCCCATTGGAGAATCTTTGGATGCCCAAAGTCAAAGCAATCTTTGCCTTTCTTCAAACTCCACCTTATTTTACAGAGGTTGAGAAAGGTCCTGAGACTTTGACACAGGGATCAGGAAGAAAAGCTGAGATGATGAAATAAGACTGGTCAAGGGCGTTTACTTACGTATGGGCTGCTTGTTTGCTGGCAACAACCTTCACCACCACCACCACCCCTACGTACACATACACACCTCAAGTCTGCAGAAATCCGGTAGCCCATAATATGCCGAGGACTGTGAGAGGCAGATAGAAGGTTCAGAAATGCTTACAACACCTGCAAGGGGAGCCATAGCATCAGGCTCAGATGAAAGACAGAACAGAGCAGCATCCCAACATCTCTGCTCCCCTTTTTTGGTTATCATCATTGGTACTACATAGTCAGGTGTCTTTGAACTTCAATAAAGAAGCTCTATTTGAAAACCCATCAGGGTGCCAGAGAAACAGTCTTTTTCTGCACCATCAGTCTACCCCAGGCAAGCTCAGAGAAGAAGAGCAAATATCACAGGCTGCCACGGAGGGGTGGGAGCAAGAACAGCGTGGTGGTGGGACTATTAAGGATGAGGTCAGGCAGGAAGGGACAGCGGAGGAGAGCCTCCCTGTTGTCAGACAGAGACACAAATAAACACTTGCTAGCAGCTAGAAATTCAGCTCTTAAACCCTGAACAACGAGAACAACCTAGCATGGTCAGAAAGGGCATCTTGCCTGATGGGGCACAAGAGCATAGAGCTTGGTTTGAGCCAATAGTCACCTGGGAGCTTGCAAGAGTATAGTGGGGCGTGGAGCTCAGCCTCAACTTTTCTTATCTGGAAATGGGCATAGAGCAATCCTTCCATGTTGCCATGCAACTAACAAGCCTGACATCCATATAGATAATCATCCATCAGGCAAGAGTCGAGCTCCAGCTACATACTGCATAATTCTCTATGCTAGGCACCAGAGAATTACATATGAATCTAATTCTTGCTAAGTGCCTTCATGGGACCCAAACTTAGCAGTGTGAAAAAACCATGAATGGAAGCAATTATAAGAGTGAAGCCAGTGGCCCAGTGACTATGACACTAAGGGTGGTAGGAGCTCTGAAATTGGCGGTGGAACATGTGAGGGGCATTTATATACACGGAAAGGGAGATTGGATGGGAGGTATTGAGGCTCCTCGGTGGAATTGAAGCTATTAGTGTGAATTCCTATGCCTAAGCTGTATACACATAACTGTGGACAGGGATACAAAACTGGTCCTCATCCAGGACTGAATCTTTCCTTCAGGGGAAACCTGGCAAAATAGAAAAAATGTTGAGTTCTTAACATTAACAGGTGGGAACTGCAACTGGTATGTAGAGATACAGGTGAGGCCAAATGATAAACATCCTGAAATACCGGGAAAGGCCCACAGCAAGAATCACTCAGCCTAGAACGTCATTAGCTGAGGCAAAGAACTCAGATAGAGGGACATGTGTGTTTATATAGATAGATAGGTGGTTGCTGAAAGATGCTAGATAGAATGATAGATAAATAAAGATAGCTAGATTATAGAGAGATAAAGAGATAAAGATAGATGACAGAAGATTGAAGATGATAAACTGATGATAGATGATTGATAGATGATAGATGGATAGATAGATAGATAGATAGATAGATAGATAGATAGATAGATAGAGGAGTCTTAGTTTCTTTTTCTGTTGCTGTTATAAAATGCCGTGACAAAGGCTACTTAAAGGGAAAAGGACTCATTTTGGCTCATAGTCTCATATTATCATGCAGTACACACATGGCAAAGCAGAGGAACTCAGAGGAGCTGGCCACATCACATTCATAATCAAGAACACAGCTATGAATGCATCATGCAATGCTAATGCTCAGCTCACTTTTTCCGTCTTGTGTACTCCAGGATCCTCCTGCCTGGAGAGTGGGTCTGCTCATAGTGGGCGGGTGTCCTATATTAATTGACACAGTTGAGATAATTCCTCACAGGCAAGCTGTTAGACATGGCTCTCAGGTAATTCTAGATTCTGTCAAGCTGACAATTAACATTAACTGTCACAGATGAAAGGAGCAGGGGAGGGAGAGAGAGAGAAACAGAACAATAAGGTAAACGTGTAAAATTAAGTCTTTGGAGAACTAAGTTACAAGAGTTTTTATGGGACTCATAACTTTTGTGAAGTTTAAAATTTGAGCTATAAGAACACAAGTTATATGAATGCTACTGTGTGCATTTGAAAACTATATGTCCACAGTATGATGTCCCTGTTATAACCCAACATCCCACCAACCACACACAAGCACAGAAAAAACAGGAAAGAAATACATAAATATTGTAAGCAGTTATCCCAGACTCATTGAACTATGGGAAGAACTTGTCTTTTAAAGAAAAGTCTGTCTATATATATAGCCATAATTTACTTTCATGAACATTCTAATTTTTTTTATTACATTTGGTTTGGTGTGTGTGTGTGTGTGTGTGTGTGTGTGTGTGTGTGTGTGCCTGTGAGCATACCAAGGTGTGTGTGGAGGTCAGAGGACAATTTGCAGGAGTCACTTCAGGTCTTTCCTTCCACCATGTGGGTCCCAGAGATTGAACTTGGGTCATCAACTAAGCACCATTTCATTGGTCCCATAAACATGTTTAATCTAATTAATTTAGCATCACAAAATAGCACTGTGTGTTTTATGAAATAATTTTAATAAATAAACAATGCATTTGGACTGAAAGGTCATTATTCCTCCAATGAAAATTGGCACCACCCAATTGGCCAGTCAGGGAACTGCTTTCCAACTGTTCAGTAGGTCTCCTGGTTGTGGTGGTAGAAGGAATACGTGTCTGTGAGGAGTCTGGGATGAGCAATGTTCCTATTGGCTGAGCATGCCATTCTTATCTGCATAAGGCAGCTCACACACTCTTCTGCAAAACATCTGCAGACTCTCTTGAGACCTGATGTGTAGACATGCAGTGTATCTTGAAAAATGCTTGCCTATGGGCAGTGATACCTATACACAGGTCAGAAATCAATATGACTATAATGATCCATAATTTTGTCATTGGGGTAAGTCCCTTACCACCTTTAATGTATCCAGTTCTCACGAAGCAAAACCATTGTCAGGTAAGCATAGTCATTTACAGATGAGCAAAGTAAAGTAGACTTGACCAAAATTCACCCCCAAAATGATGAACTAAGGATGCATACTCAGAGCTGAGTAGAAAACACATCATCACCCTCTACCTATGGTACCTGCTTGCCTTGTCTCTTGAAAGGGTTGTTCTCTGAGGCATAAAAATGCCTTTCAAAAAGAATGGCCAAAGCAACTTCAACCAGATTTTCATTCTTTGGAAGCTCTCTAAGCTCCGTAGGAGCTCAGTCACATTGCAAAGTTTTGTCCCAACAGCAAGACATCCTCTGGGCAGTTCTAATTCCTGGCACATTCTGCTTAGGCTCCCACAATGCTCTCCAGCAAATGCTCCTGCACCTCAAGGCTGCCCTCGTCATTGATGACAATTAGCCAAATAAAAATATTGGGGTAAAGGAGAAACTAGCCCATTGAGAGTTCCCATGAGCCCAACACCCCTCTTTGACAACTCCTGGCACAGAGTGGTTGGATTCAGCCTAAGCATGACCAAGAAAGGTGATTGCATATCAGTGGTTTCTGCTGCCAGTACCAGTCAACATACATTTTATCTCCAAGAGTCACTGATGAAGGGGTTTCTTTATTTTTTAAAATGGATTTAGTCCTTTTTCATTAAAATATATTCAAAACCTTCAGACACTATGCAGAAAGTGTAAAGGTCACTCAGTTCCATCTATTAAGATCTTTAATTTCACCCATAAACAAGATCTTCACTGTGACTTCTGCAATTACAGAAAGGGCATAAAAATCAAAGACTATGAAGAAGATCAATGGGCTTCTAAGGTGAGGAATTCTGCTTAGTAGTGTGGCTGTTGTTGCTAAGCTTCGGCGCTTTTCTCCTGTGGGCTCTTCTGTTGCAAGTGAGAGAAGAGGCAAACATACCACTTGGAGGTTAAGATTGACTAGGCCATTTGAAACTGGAGAAACCAAGTCCTTGCACAATATCTAACAGCTACTCTATGGTCTAGCTGGGGCTCTATGTCATAAGCTAGAAGGTCCCAGAATTCCTCAGTGTAAAAACATTTCCACGCATGTTGGGGTCCCTGCGCTCAGGGCCAGCCAGAGGGGGACAGAGGGTCTCCGCAGTGGGTGGGGGGAGGGGTGAGTAGGCATGGGGTAAAAAAAGAGACACCAGGAGCTGGGTGAGAAGCATGCAGAAGGTAAGCCGCAGCCAAACTCAGTTTATTCAAGGAAGTGTAAGGGGTCTTATTGGTCTGGTTACCCAATTGCCTTATGGGATAGGGCCCGGACTGCAGCCAATAGTAATCTGTCCCCAGGTAGATCATCTCACTGCAGGCTCTTTCCAGATGCTGGGCAGATGCCCTACACACACAAGGTTTGCAGCCATGAGAACATAAGCCTTCTGAAGGCAGAGAGATGTGCCTCCAGGCATATATGACCCTTGCAGATTCTTGGGAGGCAAGTTCAAAGTAAAGAAGTGATTCCAGTGCCATTTTGGTGGAATTTTAACATTTATAAAAATGCTACTTCCAAAACAATTTTTTTTTTTCGTTTTCAATGAACGTCTACATGGCTGAGTCACAGGCAGGTTCTGTGCACGTGCTTTCTAAACAAAAGATGACTACTACTGTGATAATTAATCATTTGGCATTGACTGAGGCTCTTAATGAAATGAAGCATGAACTGTTTGAAAAGGCAATTGAAAGCTATCATACATGCCATGAATCATCTCTCAAATGCACATTTATTAAATCAGAATTCATAACTTTGATATTTTGTCTAACAGACTTAGTATTCTTTTGAGACTCTATTGGTAGATAAAAAAGACAGATGTTCCCAGGGTTAAATTGAAAAAGGGGTGGTGGAAATCTGCCAGACACCCATTAAAATAAGCAGACAGCAGAATGTTGTTACCCAATGTTTGGGGTTTGTACTATGGTCTTGAGATAGAATTCAAAGAGACCTACATATTTCAACGGGTACTGGAATGGGATATGATGCTGAAAGATTTGGGGGTCTGCCTGACATTGGACAAATATGGTGGTCTAAGAGGCCAGTAATGGACTGGAGGTTTCAGAAACTATTTCATCAAACTTCAGTGAAACAAGAGTTAGATTGACATAAGACCCTATTTTTACTTCCTCAGGGTACCAGGGAACTGGAGGGGAATTGGAACCCTCTTTTAGTTTTGAGCTCTTCAAAGACACCTGTTCCTTTTAGTTGAAGCAAATATATACTACATCAATGTCACATCCAAGGACTATTGTGCGGGGCACCTCTTTGGGTGATCAAATGAAAGTGGGCTGAGACGCATGTGGAGATGTTTAGCTCTTTTGACTGTTGGTAACAGTAAATTGGTGGATCAAGGTGACAGTGTCCCCCACAGCTCACAATTGCAATACTTCTTAGAGCCTCATATTCATAAAAGCAGACCTGGAATCCTTGTAGACAGCCCTCTTGTGCTGAAAGTAAAAAAAAAAAAAAAAAGCCTGTCCCTTTTAACTGCTTTGACACAATGCAACCATTCTCCAAAGCCTTTCAAGTCCACCCTTTTACCAGCCAGAATCGTGGTCCAGCTGTTAATTTACGTTCCCACGGAACATCCTAGCTCTTTCTTTGCACAGGACAAGGTGCATCCAAATAATGACTTTCCTCCATTACAATCTAATTCAGTCCCTGAAATTGTGTAATAAGGCTACCACAAGACTGAAGCTGGACACTGACACATTTAGAGAAAAATAACCATCCTATCTGGGAGCAATGCCTCCTTCCTCTTTTCTATGTTTAGCAAGCAAAGGAGATTCAATTCCAAAGCCAAATGCAAGTCAAAAAATTAAATGATGCCACAAAGGACTGTCCTGTGGCAGAAAGACAGACCATGTACAGATGCCGTCTTCCCAAGCTTGGTTGCACAAGCTTTCTTAGGATCATCACAACTAAGCTATTGACTATTACACTCTGGAAGAAAAGAGGGGCAGGGACAGTCAGCCATAGCTCCCAACTCACCAGCCAGTCCTAGTTGCATGAGTGGGGAGGAGCTAAGGGTATATAAACGGAGGAAACATAGACGAGGCTCTCTTACCATTTTGTGTGGCCATGGGGAAGTCATCATCCAGGCTTAGGTGAAAACTTTCCATTGAGTCCTTAGAGGAGAGCACCCACATTCTTATGAGTAAACCCTCATCTATTGTTCTGTAAGCCCAGTGAACTCACTGGCTTACCAGACTGTAGTTTGGCGAAATCATACCTCAGTTTGCCTTGAGGACAAGGGGTGGAGGGGAGACATTAACATTGTTTATGTGCCTCCCACAAGGAATTTTAGTGACACATGATGTGAGCAAAAATTTCCAATGAATGCAGTAGACCCAGGCTTCCAACTTCTCTTCCATCTCTTTCCTTGTGAATACCATGTGCTAACCGATTGCTCCACTGGAACTTGCATCTCTGTCTTTTGAAGCAAACTGGAGATGTAGTTATTCCACAGAAATACACACATTTACAATTAATATCAACTCTTGTGCAAATCCAGAATGGGGCAGGGAAACAGTGATTCCAATCACAGTACCATTTCTGTAGTTTGTACTAATGAGTGCACCTTACAGCCACATGATGGCTGGACACACCCAAGTGTTTCTAATTATGCTTGGGCACGGCTTAAAAACACTCATTCTAAGAAGCTCCCAGGAAGCACTGGTAATAGTGGTGATGTTGGTTCTGGCACCACTATGCAAGACATAGAAAACTCCATTGGCAAGCCCGTATTATTTCTATAAGGCAGGACAGATGTGATGGAATTCATGAATCTTCCAGTCTGATGCTAGTGTCTCCAAACAGTTTTGATGTGCTTCTTAGCATTGAAGTGTTGAAGTGGAACAGGCAGACATTCCCAGACCCATTAAAGCCTGAATCTCCAAAGTGGAATCAGAGAGGCTAAGACACTTGCCTGGGTCTACAAAACAGAGGTAAAACAAAGCCCCAGAGCTACAGGCACCCAACTCAAGCCATTTTCTGTAATATTTCCCTGAAGAAAGTGTTTGACATAGCCTGCTGCTTCTCACAGAGTGAGTCCTTGTTTACAAGATGGTCCCTCCTTGGACCAGTGGTTCTCAGCCCCAGTCGGCTTCATTTTAGCATCCTCTGGGGAGTTAACAAAGACTAATAACACCAGACCTTGCTTCAGATATTTCTGACCAATTGCCCTGGGGTAGAGCCAGGAAAATAATATTTTTAGAGTTCCCCCAGATGACTCTAAGATGCAACTTAGCTTGAGAACTGCTACCTGGATCATGGGTTTCTTGAAGGCAGAGACTATGCTCTCTATTCTTTCAGCATCAAAGCCCTGGAGGATTCTTGACAAATAGTGTTGAATGGAAAACTACAGCTGTTCTTTAAAAAAAAATACCCAGAGTAGCAGCAGCGCTGGGAAACTTGCTAGAAACACAAGCCCTCAGTGCTCACAAAGACCTACTTCAGAGCTCCACAACCTGTGCCTTACCTAGCCAACTACAACTCCCCACACTACAGTGGGTGCTCTCTGGAATCAAAGAATAAAACTGTGTATGGAAGAGCCGAGTTGAGACATGAAGCTAAGAGCCATAGTCTACGAGGGAGGAATGATACATCACCCAGGAAGATGGTGGGATGAGCAACCATGGTTAGGAATTGGGGTTTGTGGGGAATGGAAAACAGATTCTAGAACAGATGCCAGTGAAGGCAAGAAGTAGAAACAAGGCTGGAAAAGTTTCCAGAGGCTTGAAAGGAAGACTTAGGAACTGGAGAATACTGTTCAAGTAAATAAGGAGCTAAGGACAATAGTCATTTCATTGGATAGCAACACCTACCACCAAGGATATAGTACTTGGGCAGATAAATGACTCAGGGAGCCAACATGGCTGCCTGGATAACCTAGGATAACCCCAGTGCTGGCTGTGTGGCATACCGGTTACTGGTCCTTGAGCAAGTGATGAAAGTTCTCAGAACTGTTCCTTCACCATCTCTACTTTGAGCACAACTGCTACTTAGTAAGGGTGTAATAGAGATAACAGAGATGTAAGTAAAGCTAGCCCAATGCCTGAAACGAGTGCTGCTCAAATGTGATGACTAAAGCGAAGGTTCCATGTAACTAAACATGGCCCCAAAGCCACTGTCCTCATGTGGCATTAAAGAGAATGGGATCACTCACTAAATGATAGTGGAGTGGAATATCCAATGAAGAAAGTACAGTAATGGGATGATTCCTCCAGAATCTTTCCTATACTTGGTGAGTGGTTGGGTTCTGAGGCTAGCCTACAAAACATATTCTAATTTGGATTCTCTTTGAATTCAAGCCCACAGCCTTGACATGAGGAAATCATTAAGCTCTCCCCAGCCTGGATTTTGCCCAGTCTTCCTGCCCAAGAATGAACCTGGCTGTCAGAACAACTAAAGGAGACTTTTCCTTTGAAGTATTGTTTAAAAAAAATACAAAACAAAAAGTAAAAGAATACTCCACCTAAAGTAATTAACTTAAAAGCATATGGAAGCCACAAAAAGCTCTCTTCCTTTATTTTCATTTCAGGACTAAGACAGGGGCAGCCTGGTTTTGAAAATGAGCACATGCTGCAGATGGTTACATTTGAAACAATGTGAGAACAGTCCTTGCTCTGCTAACCACTGATCATACAAGCACATTCTGTACTTAAGAGGAGCCATTTCCCCATCATCAGGCATTGTTTGTTTATTAAGTAATTAATAAGTTATCATTATGTGTCATGCTTTGTGCTAAGAACTGGGGAGCAAAGATGAACATGGTACACGGGGTAGGAGCCCCACCCAGCCTCCAGTAGGTTCTCACACTTATTGCCGGAAACAGTTCTCATACTAGATGAGCAACAGTGTCTTTTCCATTTTATATGTAGGGAAACTAAGTCAGGTGGATTAAACATTAATCACAGCAACTGCTTTGATGATTGAGCAGCAGACATGGGATTTGAACTCATAGCAATATGGAGGCTCTGTAAGCGGACAGTGGAAAACAGGTCCTTCCTCCTTCTTGACTGTTAGGATTCTCCTCTGTACAACAAACAGCCTTTTAAAATAAATTCTTGGATCTGCCCTGTCTCCGTCCATCTTTTTCATTTTAGTAAAACACTGAGGTTCAAGATAGATATACATTTATAGACTCCTGGATGTTAAAGTCAATCGTTCAATCTTGTCCTTGATAGATCAGAAATTGAAACCCATAGAGGGAAAAGTAACTTCCCAAGGTCACACAACAAAACAGGACAAAACAAAGACTTGAACTAAGGACTCCGGATGCTCCTCTATCCCAACTTTTCAAGCCTACAGATATACACAGAGTTAAATAAATGTCAATTGTCATAGTTAATTTGTGCATGTGTGACTGTGTCTGTGTGCTTATGCCTGTTTATGTGTGGGTGTGCTACAAATGCATGTGAATTTGTAGAATATGTAGAAGCTAGAAGATAACGTTGGGTATCTTCTATAATTGCTCTCCATGGTTTTTATTTTTGGGGTTTTTTTTGTTGTTTCTTTTTTTTGTTGTTGTTGTTGTTGTTGTTGTTGAGATAGCATCTCTCATTGAACTTTGAGCTTGCTATTTTGGCTAGATTGGCTGGCCAGAGAGTCCTTAGGATCTACTGTCTCTGAATCCCCCAATGCTGTGCTTACAGAAATGTACCACTGTGGTTAGTGCTGGGAATCGAAAGTCAGGTCTTCCTGCTTGTGCAACAAACATCTTCCCCACTGAACCAAGTCCCCAACTCCTATCACAGTTAATTTTTATCTAAGAAAAGAAACACTGAGAGAAGAGACATCAGCTTTTCTCTGTAGTAAAGGAAGCTTCTTGCTATGAGGAGGGACTGGGGAGAAACCTCTGGAACACTCATCCAGTTAGAAGGAATCCCAGCTCGCCCAAGACAGACAAGGGGATTTAGAGACTCATCAAAGCCCAAGAGATAAAGCTTAACTCTTTTATTCTCCCACTGCAGACAGAGAATGGTGTAATCCAGCAGCTACATAATCACACATTTTAGAGTTTGCTTGTAATTAGTCTATATTCATCATGCTGTGTGGGTAGAGGAATCTGCACCTAAGGAAACTGAAAACCCACATGTTTGTTTCAAGTGACTGATCTACAGGAAGCATATGCCAAGTGGCAGACAGCTCAATTGCTCCCCATTCGGAGAGAGAATGGGAGGCCATGCATATGTACTTATGTACAAATCTCCACCTTGGTGCCCCCATCTCCTCCCCAGGCTCACGGTATCTTACCTGGCTTTAGCTTAGTCTTTTTCCATTGGCCAAGGTTTCCTTTAAGAAAATAAAATTGGGGAGAGGGGGGAGTCTAATTGTGTTTGTGTTTGTATCTATGTATGTGTGTGCACATAGGTGTACATACATACATGTGGAGGCCACCGGTTGACCTCGAGTATCTCTTCAATCACTCTGCACCTTATTTTCTAAGGCAGAACCCAGAGCTCACCGAGTTGGCTGAACTGACTGGTCAACAAGTCCCATCTCAGGATTATCCCATCTCTGCCTCTCCAGCACTGGGATTACAGGAAACTGTTGTACCCTGCATTTTGCCATGGATTTTGGGTTACAAGACTCAGATGTTCATTCTTGTGTGGCAAGTACTTTACTGATTGAGCTATCTCCCTTAAAAGGGTGAAACTTTTTCAGCAAAGTTGCCTTCTCAGGGAACATCAGCCACATCAGTCTTCCTAACATCAGCACATCAGTCCTCCTGTTGGGGACAGGGAGAAAAGAATGTCTACCTGAACTGAAAGCATTGTATCTCACACCAGAAAAGTGCCTCATGCCTCCATGAATGATCTCCCAGGTTCCCTGCAGAGAATGCACTCTACTACCCAAACCACCTGTGACTTAGGCTATGTCTGCACCCTGAGTGGATTAGGGTGGTTCTTCTAAAAGTGAAATAGAACCATCTTCCTACAGCAACGATTCCAAAGAAAATTAATACTAAAGGACTCAAGACTTACAGTTTCCAAATTGTGTATCAAATCTCTCATTGGAACCATAAGAAAACTCTCACAATTTGACCTTGGACTCTGCCTTGTGACTCCTTGTGTTGATGAAAGCATGGTGTTAAACCTATGGAGATGCAAACACCTGAACATGTTGAATCATGACGATTGTAACAGTTTATTTTTACTGCTCACAAAAGAAACAGTGGGACAAAAAAAAAAGAAATGTTAAAAAAAAATCTCTCTAGGAAAGAAAAAAAAAAAAAACCCTCCATATTAATCTGACCTGTCTAGCTTTCCATATATGACAAATTCCCAGAGTCCCTCCTTTCTTCCTTTCTGTTCTTAAAAGCCAAGCCCTTACAGGGGACTGCATAGGCCGTCCACATGCAGTCCTGACAGATGTACAGAAAGATGGTGGGTTTTTCCCACAGTGAAGAATGGTTACTATTTCCTTGATTAGCTTTCTAAGGATGTCAACTCCATCTACAGACTACAGCTATTACTTGTGTCTAGTCAGACCCAGAAATACCATAGGACAATATACATACAGCAGAGAGGTTTCTTGAAAATGGATGAACTCTTCTATGATCACGCCTTCTGAACACAGGGAATTTCATCTGATCTCAGAAGCTAAGTAAGGTTGGGCCTGTTAGTATTTGCATGGAAGAATAGACGAACTCACATTAAATAGATCCTGCACATGTAAACTAGACAGCTAACAATAAATAGTCCCCAGCTTATACTGATGGATGTGTGCGTTCTGTCTGTTCTTCCATCTCTGGTGCCCAGCCCAACTCTTAGCCCATGCTGTATGCTTGGGAGCTGTGTGTTAGCTGGTCCAACAAATCAAACCAATGAATAAGGAGAGCGATATCTACATTTTAGATGACTTTTGTTGGATACTTGCCCCCTACTATGGTCAGAGATGGTCACTCTCGATCTTGTGACAATCAGAAGGATATTTGAGAAGTAGGGAGGGACTTGGAGTTAGGGTGTTTGTAAACTGGGATAGTACAATCAGCATGGGGCTCTGGAAGGTGTAGTGTCTGGGTCTATACTCCAGCTGCTCTGCAATGAGTTTTGTTACTCTTAAAAGGCTTTACAGATCATTCTTAGGGTGGCCATGGCTGAGGACAGGATAGAAGTTCTAGCGGTACTTCTCAGACCCCAGAGGAGTAGCCTCAGCATCACCTGGGTACATGTTAGAAATAAGAGTATTTAGGCTCCCTCCAGGTTTACTGGAACTAAAACCCAAGGATGAGGGGCGTCTACAGAGCCCTGCAGGTGAGTGTGGTGAGCAAGACAGTAATGAAAGCCAGATGTTGCTCCTTGTGACTCCCGCCCAGCATGGGAAGATGAGGCAGGATCTCTTCCTTCAGCTCTGAGCCTGAGATACAGAATCAAGACTGCAGGAGCCGCAGCAGCCCCGGGGTATATGTCACTGTTCTCCTGTTCTAAAAATTGCTACATCTGTACATGCAACAGCTAATAAAAATGTCTGCGCTGTGGGGTTGAGAGCTTTATTAATGACTTCCGAGCGCTCAGTCGCTCCAGATCGCCTCTTTCCAGATGGAGCGCGTGCTCACCAAGGGGAAGCTGGCACGGCAGCTCACCTGGTCTTCCTGTATCCTCGTCCTAGGCCAATCAAGATGACCCATGAGCCTCCATCACCTTGCACCTGTGTTCTCTGGGTTCTTCCTCTTTGAGTCCTGCACGTTTCACTTAATGCCCCTTATCCGGTCTTTTCCTACCTCAGGCCCAGACAAACTCTATTAGAACTTTTCAAGGCCCAAGCTCCTTGAAGGGGCAAAGTTCTACCACTCAGCCTCAGACACAGCTTCCAATAGGAACATCCGATAAAAGAAAGGGTCCCTTCAGAAATCCAAACAGAAAAGCAGAAGGGCTGGAGAGATGGCTCAGCCGTTAAGAGCACTGGCTGCTCTTGCAGAGGACCTGGGCTCTTATTCCCAGCGCCCATATGACAGCTAATAACTGTTCGTCACTCCAGTTCCAGGGGATCCAACGCCCTCTTCTGACCTCCACGGGGTGTACTTCCATACATGCAAGCAATATACTCATACACACGAAATAAAAAATAAATAAATAAAATAAAACAGAAAAGCAGAGCCAACAAGAGAAGACCATAACTGCCCAACATATAACAGATAGGCAGGAGGCAGGGACTCAGAACCTCTGTGTCAGACAGACCTACAGTCAAAATGGACTAGACAATCTCATTGGATCTTATATCTGAGCTTTAGATAGCACATCTACATCATAAGAGTTACCATGGACTGTTAACGAAGGACTCAGGGGTCTGTCAGATTATTAGATGTTAAGTGTTACTTTTTCTAGGTATCTGAGAGAAGAAAGAACAAACAGAGGAAATAAAGGAAGAAATGGATGCTTGGGAAAGGAAGCAGAAAAGAAGAGGAAGGGAAGAGGACAGCCATATACACTTAGTTATAATAAAAAAAAAAACTAAGCACATTTCTCCATCAGTCTGTTGGAATCTCCTTCTGTGCTCAGTGGGGGTGCTCTGGAAAACCCATAACAGGCCTGCTGTGACTGGCCAGTCTTTTAACCCACTAGTGTTTGAGGAACCTCCAATCCCATAATAGACACCAGGACTAACAGGAGTAAAGAAAAGAGAGAGAGAGAGAGGGGAGACAGAAAGAGCAGAAAAGAGACAAAAAGATGGTGTGGTGACAGCAGACTGGCATCTTACATTTTTTTTGCACAAGGTATCATCAGCCTAAGCTCCAGCCTTCCTGAGGTCCGTCACCTTCCTCCTCAGAACTGCCAAGCATGGAGTTTTATGATGTATAGAGAAGCAAAAGGCAAGGAAATCTGACCAGGAATGACAGAGCTGAACTCCCTGTCAGGACTGTCTGGGGACAGCTCCCTGCCAGTGGCCCTGTTCACCCGCTGGATTGTGCCTGTTCTGTGTCACTATTGCCATAACGCAAGCCCTCGGCACCTTATCTTATGAGTAGAATGATGGTGGAAAACCTACTCGACTGTATCCTTGTATGGATTAAATTCATCGACGGATGACAGAATTTAAGAGTTTAGTAATGGTGGCTGTGATGAGAAGGCAGATGGGGGTCTGGAGGAGGTATGGCTGGGTGCTTCCCTTCACCTGTGAAGCCACAGTCTCCATCCAGACCCAACATGTCATTGACATTCAGGAAGCATGACTGATTGAGGGCCACAAATGTGCATCTTCCAGGACTGAAGTCTGAGGCTCCACATTGCCCTGCTCTTGGTCACCTTAACTTTCCTCGCCTAGGAGTTCCCAGCTTCATCATGGTCCGGCCAGACTCAGAGCATGGTGCACAGTTCCAAGAGTGGCAAGATTCATGTCCACACACTCATCTAATTTGAACAGTAGTCCTTCTTTCTCCCCTGCCTGGATCCCTGTCCACCACAGTCTTCAGTCATCAAGGAGCCACTTCTTAGGCACTGGAGATTTAAATCAGAGCATAAGGTGGGGTCACCCTGCAGGGAACCCAAGAAAGAGCCAAACCCTTCTCTAGAAATAGCAACAAACTTGTGCATCAAGGCAAGATGAGTGACAGCAGACTCTGCCTATCAATCATCTACACACAGCTTCCTCTCCTGCAAAACACAACTAATATTGACTGCCTGGCCAGATGCTGTAAGCAATGAGTTCATATGTTGAAAGCCTCACCTCCCTTGGTCTTTAAACACACAGACACCCGCATAGTCACAATCTCTGTCTGCCACTATACCCACTCCAGTCAGGAAGCTGGCTCTTCTCACTGGCCCTTCCAGACCATTCTCCAACCTGCATGGGACACTAGCCCGTATGCATGTCTTCAACTGCAGCTGTCCCTTAGGTCCTTCCTATGACGAGGACTGACAAGAGGCCCCAGGGCAGAAGGAAGCAAAGCAGCAATGACTACTACATGGCTCACTCTTCCTGTTGTGGAAGCTGCATCCTGAAGCCCTGTCCCATCAGGGAAGCCTCTTCTAGATTTAGGTAGCCCTCCCTCCCTTCGTTGATTAGGCCTCAAACTGGCAATGGTCCAGTTATGCTGCCACCTCCCTAAAGTGCTTCAGTGTCCCTTGTTTATCCATTAGTCACCCATCCCCAAACTTTCATATATGATCCATTTATTGACCTCTCCTCTATTCCCCTATTTGAGGCTCTATGTCTGCTTCTGGGACTCTGACTGAAAGCCCTCTTTGAGTTTGTAAAGTTCACCATCATTTAAAGCACATCCATCAAAACCACATTTTCGAAGAAACCTCTGCAGACCAGCCCTCTGGGACATCGCTGTGCTGTCTCTCCACCATCTGGCCTTTGTCACCGTGTCATCCTAGGCTTCATATTGCCAGACCTCAGTCCACATATTGGCTCTTGCCCTACAGTCCAGAGGGGTGCAAGCTCTCTCCCTTGCGCTCTCTCTCTCGCTCTCGCTCTCTCTCTCTCTCTCTCTCTCTCTCTCTCTCTCTCTCTCTCTCTCTCCACTCCCCCATCTCTCAGCACAAGTCCTGAATGCCCTCTACATGGCTTAAGAGACCAGTCATCATTTCCTCCCTCCCACATCGTGGGACAGCTCTGCTTTGACACTTCTGTTTCCAACACCTTTTCTCAGTCCGTGACTCTCAGTCTGATGTGGCGTGAACGTCAAGATGGCTCATGAACCAGCTGTTTGCAGAAGACTTCCACATGCCTTCAGCAGTTCCGCCGCCTGTTGTGCTTTTGTTCAACTACGCATTCATTCCTTTGTTCATCCATTCCAGAAATGTCTGGTGAGGTTCTAAGGACCCACGGGAAAGAAGAGTCCTCAAGTACTCCTCCGTTGGATTCAAGGTCTGTGGTCCCCCCAGAGACCTGTTTTCTCCCTGCCTTGTGAAGAGGTGGCTACACTGAACTCCACTGACTTGATTCCCCATCGTTTTCCTCAGCTTATCTAGAGCACCCCGATGTCAATTCTCTTTAAGTCCCTGGAAACAGCAAGACCAAACCCAGAACAGTGCTCAGGAAGAATATAAGAGAGGGACTCAAATTGGTGCCGATCTTGAATTGATAGTTCAAGGACTCTGCTGATTATCAGGTCCATGGGCTTGCTCTGTGGCTCACTCTCTCTCTGCCCAAAGTCTTACTTGGAATGCCTACAGGAGACAGAGCTGCCTTTTCATCAATGAGAGCCATCAGCAGCAAGTTCGCACAGAAATTTCCCCATAGCTCTTAATCAGAACACATTCTTCAGTCAGCTGTCCAACTGGATAGTGAAGGGTCTTTGAAGACAGCCAGCGTGCCCAATGGACTACTATTGATTAGAAAGTTCGAAAAGGACTCTTGGCTACCCACTCTTACATGAAGTAAACACATCTTTAAGCATAGCCACAGAAGCCTCTTTGAATCTTTACTTTCTAGCTTTGTGTCTGGCCTGTTGACCAGCTCAGTGCAAATGGAAAGCCAACACCTGCTGAATTGAATGAGCAAAGAACTACGAGCACATCTGTCTGGGGCAGTGGGATTATGTGAGATTCTGCAGGATCAGTTCCTAATTTATACTCCTGTTCCCAGATTCCTCATCTAAATCTATAAACTGTGTTCACCTCAACATTATCCCAAAGCGCTCCCTAAACCTTGTAATGAATTACAGACCAGCTTACAAGGGACAGGACCACACCAGTGAGCCCCCAGACAGCCAGGAGGGGACTTCAAGTCTGACAAGCCACTGATGTCGTAAGGAAGGATGCAAGAAATGGAGACGAGGGCCCAGATCTCCACAGAGGCACAGTCTGGCCCATTGTCTTTCCTGATCTCTTCTCTGAGATTGTGATAGAGACAGCCATCTCTACCACAGCCCTGAAAATGGGAGAGGAAGAGATTTGAAAACCATAAGAACCAGAACCAGAAGCAAACCAGAGAAGGCAGTGTGCGAAAGACAGTGTGACTTCATGTCATTAGCTGCAGCCAGCTTGCACACCCAGCAGGAGCGGCACCGGGGGATAAGTACCTTGGCACCTTCCTCTTTCCACCTGACTTCTGTAGGTACCCACCACTGGCCAAAACTAACAGGAAACCAAATGCTGGGGGGGTCAGTGGAAGAGAGACGGTATTCCAGAAAGATCAGCCTCCCAAGATAAAAAGCAAAGGACACTCCTGCTTACTTACGCAGGTGAAAAACTTTGAGCCCACTATAACAGGACTCATCAGTCCCCCAGGATGTTCAATGACAGCAGTGTGGTGTCAGTTGGTCCCACTCTCACTTGAGGCTTGTGATCACCTGGATTCACACAGTTTCCTTTACTGCACATTCCAAAGTCCTTTCTTTCCCTCCTCCCCAGAGGAGTTCTCTACCTTGAGGATAAATCAAACCCTCAGCTCTGTGAGGGGTGAGACTTTGATGTTCTTGTTTTTGTTGGGTTGCCACAGTTGTATTGGCTAAAACTTTGAGAAAGGGACCATTAAGAGTTTCCCCTGTAAACTCCCTGAGTCCTATATTCCTCTCTCATAGCCGCTGGGTCGTGCAGCCTCTCAGCCCAATTTCCCATGGTAACTGAGATCATTTCCACTAGACCAGTTGAAAGAGTCTCTTTTTTGCTTGTTGGTCTAATGGCAAGAACTGCCCAAGAGATATTTGGGCTTCTCCTTTCTTTCTTGAATGTTCCCCAAAGGCCCATGTGCTAAAGGCTTGGTCCCCAAGTAGTAAAACTGTCCTCAGGGTGGGGTCTTGTAGAATGACTATAAATCACCAAAACATGTCCTTCAAGGGGATGTTGACATTTTATTTCCTTTCCCTCTCTTTTGGTTCCTGGCCATAAAGTGAGCAATTTTGCCCCACTGTACGTTACTGCTGTAAGATGCTGCTTAGCCACAGGCCCAAAGTAAATCGGCCTGCATCCCCTGATCCTAGACTAGAATCTCCAAATCTAAGCCAAAATAAATCTTTTTGCTTTATAAGCTGATTGTCTGAGGCATTTTGTTAGAGTGATGAAAAGTTAACTCATACAGTTCCAGTTCACAAGATTCATGTTTGTGTTCCCTGGTTGAATGATTGTTGGGTATCCAGATCTTTCAGTTTAGAACATTTAGACTAACTTTTTAAGGAGGTACAGTGTTGTTTATTTAAATCACATTTATCAGTACAAACTTATAAGACAAACACTCATTAATCCCCTTCCCAGATGAGAAAAGAGAAGCTCAGAAGAGTAGATTAATTTTCCCCATGACACCAATGTTTGAGAATTGATAATGAGCACAACTGTCCAAGCTCCCTCCGTCGAGCCAGGCTGCTTCTATCTTTGGGAAGCCCACGGGCTGAGATAGCTTCATAAATGCTAGATGTTTATGCCCAGACAGTTCACTGGACTCTGAGGAAACATGATGCGTTTCCCTACAGCCCCCAAACTTCCACAGTGGGTAGAAGCGAAATTTCTCTTCATATTTTTCAGAGATCCTGGGGAAAGAGATTTTATCAACTTGATGTCCAAGTTCAACACATATTACCTGAGGAGCCTCTTACACCATCAAAGGCCCCAGTGATTAATTTCCAGGCCTCTTCTGGGAGGCTGAGCCATAACAGACATTTCTAGGGGAAGGCTTAATCAAAGACTGAGCCAGCTAATCAAGCACCTTTGTACATCCCCAAGCCTCCTTTCTGTGCCCTCTCAAATTAAGAGTTCCTTCTACTAATATATTAATTAAAATGAAATATTAATAACTGACCTCCATTATTTATTGGCTGTTTTTGGAGAATAAAATATTGATATCCAAAGAGAAATCAATTTCAATGAAACCTCCCTTTCCAGAGCAAGCTTGATACATGTCACACAATAAAAAGGTAAGCTTATCAGCTGCATCAGCTCAAAGACGTTAGCTGTAAATGTTGATTTTGAACCAATAAGAAGATTATAAGTGCTGTCATAAAATATCCTTCCAGAATGCAAATTATTCAAAGCCCCTCATGGACAGACATGGTCTCTCATGCTTCTGTGATCCCGCTATATGCAACACATTGCATTTATTAAAGCCAGAGAGGCCCTCTGTTGATAAAATCCACTAAATAAGTGATAACCTTCATCTCCATCTTCCAATTTATTTCCATGATTAGAATTTGAAATGTTCACAAATGGAGGTATCATGTGAAAACTCACAGCCTCTGTAAGCCACACAGACATCTCCATCGGGAGGGTGAGCCGCCACGTGACAGCCACCCCCCTTAGTTTGAGCAGAGCAGTGGGTCTAGTAGCACACGCTTGGCTCTGAGAGTTCATCTGGAATGCTCCAGCTCCATCACTGACTCTCAGCAGGAAGCTGCATGACTGATTGACTCAGCATTACTCAGCATATCATTCACATATCATTCATATCATTGATTCACAAGTCAATCAACCTCTCTAAAACTGAGGCTCTCTTGCAGAGAGATAGAAATAATACATGCACCCACCAGGGAGATTTTGGAACACAATGGCATCTCAGTAATTATTTCTAACTGGATCACCAGCCAAGGTACAGACCTCATGGGCTCTCTCTGTAGCCTCCTAGAACATGACAAAAGTACCCAGGAGGTTCTGCCTGGCTCATCCTGACATACCTCAGGGCTTTGTCCACATACAAACCAAGGAAACCCCAGCTGATGACGACCCATTGCAATGCAACCTTCTCCTTAAAGAGCCTTGTAACCTCCTTACTCGAGTCCTTTCTTCTCTTTTCATCTTAATATTAAAGCTTAAATATGTCCATATGCCAATGGGTCAGGTGATGTTCTGGGATTTTTGTGAATACATACATAAGTAACCTTCACTGTCACCCCACAAGTCAAGTCCTATTGCTTTATTCTATTTAGAGAAGAAATTTGGCTCATGGAGGCTAAATGACTTCTCCAGAGTCACATAGGACCCGATCCCCAAGCTTGCTTGATTTCAAAGTTCATGTTCTTTCCTTTCTGTTCCATTGACTGAACCCTACCCTGATGTTCCAATATACACTCATGGTATGGACCACATGGGCCCCCTCACACCCACGCACATCCATCTGCCCATTCACTACTGTTTCTCTCTTTCTTCGTGTACACAGTTAGACCACAGTGGGATTTATTGCTCTTAGTTCTCACTGTCATCTAAAGGTCTTTGAGTATGTCATTCTGACACTAAGTACATGCTTTCTTCACATTTCACTGGGCATTATGCAATCAACCATACATACAACTGAAAACTTGGCACAGAGTGGTCAGCAAATCAGGAATTCCTAGGGAATGCTTTTGTTTCTCAAACCACACGTCAATTGTGGGACCAGCACCTCTTCTGGGTCATCAGAAGGTACCTATGCTCTGAGATCCTGGTGGCATTTAAATTCTGCTAATAATATCTTCTAATGGATGATCCTGGGTGTATCACTGAGTCACCCAATGTTCCCTGAGCCTTTCACATCTGTAAGATAGGAGATGAGAGGAAAGGTTAAATGTCAAAGCTGCCAGGTCGCTGTAGTTACAAAGAGAAACTAGCAACAAGAACGTTGTAAATGTTCATTTTTCTCCTTCCCTCCATAACTTCATTTCATTTTTCCTCTTTGCTCTTGGTTTCTTCATCACTGATGTATCCACCCACTTTCAACCTTTATTACGGATGCCACTGACAGCATGCTCTGTCTCCTGCGGCTCTTGTGTTTGGGGTATCTTTTGTTGATGCATTGATCGCTTTGAATTTTGTCTCTCATGAAAGGGAAAGGTAATAAATGTTCCAGAGACAAGAACCAGTTTGCCTCATCTTGAGTGACAGTGGTTGCTTAGACATGTCCCATAAATGCCATTGGAAGGAATTATTCTCAACTATGGGAAGGATCAGTTAGAAGAAGAAAAGGAGGGGTTCTCAAACTGAACTCTATAGCCCCCCATTTGGCTTATCGTGAAGAATACATTATTCTCACATAATAGTAGGAAGAAGAATGGCAGTTCATTTTAATAGTACACAAATCAAGCCGAATAATTCTTCAACAAATATTCTATATGGTCTCAGATTAATAACAAAATACACTTGTATACACACACACACACAATAAAACAACACACAAAAACAATGAGAGCATACATAAAGTTTACAAATCCCCTTGCAAATATTTTAGGAGTGGGTTCTCTGAATTATCTAACATCCAGAACATAGACTCCATCTGATGCTTTTTTGCTCTCACAGCTATTCCTCCCTGTCAAGAGCTGACAATCAGACATGCAAAACAAGTGCTATGTATGAATTTTGCAGAAGTATCACTTTGGGAAAACAGAAACCAAAACAAATTGAGAAATCATATAAATAATTACTTTGAGCGTCAAGTCTAACACGAAAAAGGAAGGCACGCAAGCAGAAATGCTAATGAATATGACTGTTTAATTACAGGGGCCCAGATTAATAAACTGAAATGACTCCAGATTTCCAGCAGGCAGCCCATCTTCCCGTGTGATCTCAGAGGTACGGGCTCAGCCAAAATAAAAAAGGCTTCCGTTTCCTTTGCCAGGTGGCCAGCTGGAATGACAGCAAGAACGAGGAGGATGAGACCCTCATGAAGGAAAGTTGGGTCCTACCTACCCTCACCTCTCTGCTTAGCTAGGCTGCAAGTTCTCCAGCATCAGCAGGTGCAAGCCTCCAGCAGACCATCTTCTCTAATTAGGAAATCCTTTCTTACAAGCTGCAAGAGCTCAACCACATGTACTAAGGGCCAAATCAAACCAAACACAACCAAGGAACAGGACTTACTAAGCAGCCACTTTATGGCAAAACTCTCCCAACCACACATACACACCTCCTCTCTCTCTCATCTTCTATCCCCAAGTGATATATTTACAAAATCCATATGTATTACTTGCTTTGTGTGTCTGATTGTCAGTTCTTGACAAGGTAGAATTGCTGTGAGGGCAAAATGTATCAAACTCAGCCAGGTAGACGGTGTTATATAGATAAAAGCAATCATTCCACTCTATTGCCGTAAAAACAAGATGCCAAGAGTCAGTCAGATGCTCTGACTTTACCAAAACCGTATTACTGAAATACAGAATATTCTGGATTCAAATCTCTGCATATCTGAGATCAGGGTCTATATAGGCTTTCTAGAAATTAAAAGGCATTCCACCTCTCCTGGTTACAACTTCAACATTCATTGGATCACTGGTTAGTAAACCTAGACAATGTACCAACTGTGTTCTAGTTTGGAGGTATGTTTGGGCAAAACAATAAGCAGAAACTAAACTAGATCCATTTCAAGGAATCTTCTTCAGTGAAATTTGTGTGTATACATGTGTATGTAAAGGTCAAAGATAGCAGTGCATATCATTTCTCAGGAACTTTCCACCTTGTTTTTTTTTGAGACAGGGTCCCTCCCAGGAAACAGGCGCTCACTGATTCCACTAGGTTGGCTGGCCAGTGAGCCCAGGGGAATCTATCTCACTCCACCTCCCCAATCCTGGATTTACCATGCCTGACTTTTATACGTGAGTTCTGGGGACTGAACTCAGATCCTCATGCTTACAAAAGAAGAATTTTACTGAGCTGTCTGTTAAGGCCCCACCCCACCCATGGCCACATACACACACACACATACACACATACACACACACATATACACACACACAGTACAGACACGTAGAACAGATGTTGGGTGTATTCTTGTTAACTTAGGATTCACAAGGAAGAACGGACTTGTTCTTTTTTCCTCATTTAGCCTGCCCCCTCTCTGTTTCAGGGTCTGTAGAGTTTCCTTGGCAATTTTCTTAGATTAAATCAGTTCAGAAATTTTCTAACTATTGTTTTATATGTTATTTATTATTTTCGGTTTTGATGTATATGAGTGTATTACCTGCATATATTTAAGGACACCCGTGTTGTGCAATGCCTGCAGAGATCAGAAGAGAGCATCAGATCCCCTGGAACTGGAGCTACACATGGTTGTTAACTACCATGTGAGTACTGGGAATCAAACCCAGGTCCTCTGCGAGAGCAGCCAGTGCACTTAACACCATTGACCCATCTCTCCAGACCTAAATATTGGTGGGTGTTTTGTTTGTTTGTTTTGTTTGAGACAGAGTCTCCCTATAGTCAGAACTGGCCTAGAACTCGCTATGTAGACCAGGCTGGCTTTGAACTCACAGAGATCCACCTGTCTGCCTTCTGAATGCTGGGATTAGAGGTGTGTGCCCCACTCCCGGCTTGGGCTTAAGTATTGTTTTGTAAAAGTCATGGTCTTTAAATAGCTTTTCTTCGTAGTAGAGTTTGCTGGAAGGCATCATATACGCAGGTTAGGACTGGGATGGACTCTGAGTTAATCAGAAAATCTTTCCCTCTTTTGTATCTTGGGATCCCATATAGTATTTTTAAATGTTTTGTTTAAAGGAAAGGAAAGGAACAAATTTAATATTTATTCAGCACCACACGTTGTAATTTTCAAATTATTTCCTGATTTTTTTTCTCTAGGTTATCATATAAACTCTTTAGCTAAAGGATAATTAACTCCAAAAGATGGGAGGACAAAGGACTCAAGGTGTTCAAATAACTGACCAATGTCTAGTACTTGCGCTCAGTCTTTTGACATTGGACTGGGAGAAAGTCATGGAACAGCAGTTTGAGCCAATTTTATCTGTTCATTAAGACATCAGATGACTTCAGGGAACATTTAGGCTTCTGGTGTCTGCAGAGAAAATAGCATATCACTTAAACACTGATTTCCTCTTGGTGGCAAAATTGTGAGTAAATTTATCATCTTTATGCTCCTCTGTAACATCCACAATGGGTATGCATTAATTTTATAATTAGAAAACATTAAAAATAAGCAAGTATGATTATAAAGTAAGTCAAGGGAATAATGAAAACAGAGGTTTCTGACTCACTCTGGATGTGGGGTGCCGAGGGAGGTGACTGAGCACTTGATATTGACCCTGAGCCTGCTGTGCCAACTATCAGTTGTTTGTGTAATCCTCAAGTCTAGCCTGTCTGAGCCTCACGTCTGTGTAAAATGGAGAAAACCAAGTTACCTGCATTGGTAAAAGCTCTTGGTGATTAATGGCAGGAATACAGTTTAAACTGGATTTAGTGAAAAAGAAACCCATGGAGTCACATAAAAGAGAAGCAAGGAAATCTCGATGTGGACATGGTTGCCTCCATCTATGGATCTGCCTTCCTCTCTTAGCTTTTCTTCACTCCCCCCTGTGCCTGGAAAGATGTAGACCAGCAGGTTTGTTCTGACCTCCTTCCCAGATTAACAAGTCCAATAAGAATACAAATTCTCTCAAGGATGATTCTATTTAACTACATTTAAGATCCCATGCCTTCCTATGATCCAATCATTGTCACAACAGGAAACAGAATGGTTCCAGCCAATTCCATGTACCAACTCCTGAACCTAATAAGCCTCCCTCCCTGAGGACCCAGCTATCAGGTAACATAGGCTATGCAAGGCAAACTCCTGACCAATCCAGATCATGTAGATGTTTCCATTGACCAGAGGGTTCAATTTATGTGCTGCTATCCAGATTACTTAGCTTGTGAAATGCATTAAATGATAAGCAAGATTTAGTAAAATATAGTTAAATATTTATTACAAAGAAATGAAAGCCTTCACAAAATTCAAGTTGACCACACAAAATAGTCAGGGAAAAAAAAATCATAAGAGATGAGGTTCAGAGTCAGGTGTGATGGTGCACACCTATGATCTCAGCACTCTGGGAGTGAAAACAGAGAGGTCATGAGTTCTAGTTCAGCCTGAGCTATACTATAAGACCTTGACTCCTCCTCTCCTGAAAAAAAAGAGTCAAGAAATTAGGTTTAGAAGAAAAAGATTCAGAGAAAATATGCATATAGTCCCTCAAGTGGAAGAAACCCTTCATGCCCAACAAGTCGTTATCTGTGAGCTCCATTTTTTTTTTTTGCTTTGCTTATCTACTCTAAAAATTGGACACAAGAATTGCAGATGCTCCTCCCTCAATAAAACTCCAAATAAATTAGATATTGAACAGACACTGAGATCCTGACAAGAATACACACAAAAATAAATTGAACCTCGAGCTATTGGAAGATGATAAATCGTCAGTTTCTCTTTAATAAGATTGTGTCTCATCACCATCTCCTGTAAGAGATTTGATAGCTTTTGTTTTTAACCTACAAAGATTAAAATCAATTCCCAACTAGAGCTGGAAGCCTTATAGCCATATAGCCTCAGATATATCAATTAATCAATCAATCAGCAGATCAGCATGTTTGCACTGAGGCCAGTTTTTACTAGGCATAAGAGCAGGGATGAGAATTGAAATGCGGAACCCTATACATGACCTGAGGAAAGCCATGTTTCAGAAGACGTTAGTTCTAAATTCAAAGGCAACAGCAAACCTGTTTCCATTCTAATCACACTGCGTGGGCACTGTCTCACTGTCTCACAGAACTATACAATGAATGCATCTGATTTTGATCCAGAACTAAACACAGACTCTGACTTAGGCCTTTGCACTGCTCAGATAGCCACAGTTCTTATCCCTTAGCTGGGCTTCTGGGGCCCACCTGAGCTCTGAGGAAATTTCATTGGAGGCACAAATGAGGAAGATGACTCCTTACTCCCTGTTACCGTTAAAACAGAAATGGCAGGATGCACTTTGTAGCATCTTTGAGGGTTAAATGCAAATGCATAAGTGGGATGCCTCAAAAGACTCAGAGTTCACGGTGGTTTGTTAGCTATATGATCATCATCATTTTGGGTAGCAACATTACTCCAACTACTAGGATTTTTATATGGTTTAATTTCTTTTATTTGGCTTGCAAATTCTTTTTTATGTCTTTAGTTAGCATGCAAATTAATGGGTTTCACTATCACATTTTCGTAAGTACTGTGTTTCTGTAGATCATCCTCCCCTCCCCAATCCCGACTCCTCTGTCTCCGGTCTCCTTCCATTCCCTTGCTAGGCACCTGCCCTCCTTCCTGTCACCTGGACCCCTTTACCTCCCTCACTCTCTTTCCTCACTTCTCTAAGACTTCTTTTTATTTTATTTTTTTCATGTCGGTCTTGCCTTTCTGGTTTGGTGACCTATAGCCACACCCACATCAATATGCATATCTAAAATTCAAGATTTAGGATCCACATAGGAAAGAGAACATGGGATGTTTGCCTTTCAGAGTCTTGGTTCCTTTACTTAATGTAATAATTTCCACATTTTTTTCTTGAAAGTTCATGATTTCATTTTTCTTTCCAACTAAATAAAATTTAATTATGTCTTTGAATCACATTTTCTTTGTCTATTCATTTCTTCAAGGACATCTAACTTTATTCCATTGGGTGCTATCGAGACTTCTTTATCAATAAACATGAATGGTAAACTATATGCTTTTATTTTTAATTAATATTCTTTGAATGTGTACAAAAAGTATGTATGGACATGTATGGCTTCTGTGTTCTTTTATTTGTATTTTTCCCCTTCCAAATGTATTTTCTAGCCCTACAATAATCCTATTAAATTCTACAGACTTCCGTTTCCATGACGCAAATACCCTTCTGGCTTCAACCCAAACGAAAACTAATTGTCCTCTTGTTTGTCTGTGTGTGAGTTTGTTTTTCCGGATAAAACATTTCAGGCTCTGTTTTCTTGTCCCTTGGCATTTTTTAACAACCAACCCTGTCTGAGCTAGCCACAAAGACAGGGTTTCTTGAAGCCAGGAAGTAAGAGTGTGTGACGCAAGTGGTTCTGTTTCAAGCCATGCTTCTTAATTTCAGTGAAGAAATGGCTGAAGGACTGTGATACAGAGAAGAACATAGAAACTCGGAGGCCAGAGAAGACAGGGTCTTAATGAATCCTGCTTCCACCTTCCACAAGTTAACATGACTCGGATGCAAAATCAGCCTTTGTTCCTTCTTTTCCAAAAATGAATTTGTCATTACTATGGGCACCATTTTCTTAAATATCCCACAAGATAGCGTTAGAAAGCCTTTGAAAGTCATCACCTCTGTTAGGTAAGGTAATCAAGGAAATTATTACATTGGAAGACTTTGAAGAAAGGATTACCAACATTTTAAAACCACAAGATTAGAGTTCAAGTCCTGATCCTATCATCAAGATCTCTGTGACCTGAATGAGCTTCTTCTCAGCTCTGACCTCGGTCATATTCTAGTCTAAGATTTCCAGTGTTAGTCAATTGTAACATCACTCTGACCCCATCCATACCTGAGAAAACCAACTGAAAGCTTTATTTAACTCAAAGTGGCGGAGGTTTCCGTCACAGTAAGGAGAGGAAGGTGGAGGGGGGCCTTTGGAGGAGGGCGTGGTGGTTAGGAAACAGACCACTCCAGTGCTCCTGTGTTACAAAGTCAAGAAAGCGCATAAAACACCCACTGGGCCCCACTGCATGACAGAAAATTATACACGTGGGTGTTCTGGCTCTCATCTGATCATGAGACTCCTAAGAGCAGCCACCCTCTTTCTTCCCATGGGAATCTCCCACCACTCACCCTGGTGCCTGGCATGGAGCAGGTACATAGCTATTTCACGCATGAGCAACTGCATCCCCAAGTGTCAGGAGAAACAGCCCTCAGTTTATTTCTCCAAGGCAAGTCCTTTTTCACTGTTGCCAAAGACCTTGCTTGTTGCTGAGGAAGAGGAAGTGTTGCAGGTGGATGCCTAGTCATAACAATTCTCCAAGTGTCTCCCCTCAGTGACACTAAATGGACATAGAGATCACATTTCAATGTGACAGCTTAAAGGCAGGGCAAGAAACAATTAAAAAGATCTAGAGTAACCTGATCCTGGGGGATTTTTGCCAGGGAGGATGTGCTTCCTGCCAGGGCCCAAGTGAGGAGATGAGAGCCCAGAGCTCAAAGCTCAGGGCTTTGAATTCTTCAAGGCAGGATCCTCTGAGGCCTGAGACTAGAAACTGAGCTCGGAGAATCTGACCCTTTCCTTTTTATCAGTATTTTCTAAATCACTCCAAACATCTGCATGGCAAGTCTCTTTTGGAACCACACTACCTTCCAGCCTCCAGGAAAATTCCCACCCACCATGAGGAATAGTATTTATAGAGTTCCCGCCTAAAAAACCTGCTGTTCCTCATGCCCCAGGATCAGCGGCATTTGCAGATTACCTTCCCCAGAGCCCTAGGATTCCTGGGGATGTCCTTGAGGTGCCTTAAAAAACAATTTCTTGCCTTTGCCCCAACCCAGAAAATGAATGGCAGTTCTGATCAGTTACATAGAGGACGCTGGAGCTGGATATTAAAAAATAAATAATCTTTTAAAAAAGGTTCCTGATACCTGAAAAGAGCAAAAGTCATCATTCCAGCCTATTATTTTTTCCGTGATCAAAACAACTGGTGAGAAGTTGAGACTCAAGTCTGAGTCTCGGTGCTGTGCTGGGCTGCCCATAGAAATCCTGTCCATGAAAGGACTTTGAATGGAATTCCAACAGCATACTTCCACTTCGTGGGGCCCCCATGAGAAACAGCTATGGAACTTCCTACAGCACCCTCAGAGGGACTCCTTTTGGCAGATCCAGAATAGTATTGTCTTCTTCTATATCAGAGAAAGTTGATTACCTGTTTGATTAGGTTACAAGCCCACTGTGGACTGGGAAATTGGCTTTGCCTCCCCATTGGCTTTGCCTCTGGGAACCTCATTGCTATTTCTAGAGTTTCTTAGCACAGTATACACCCATGTTCTCACAGATCCTAGTCCTTGTCCCAATTCCCTCAGGAACATAACTTATCCTTTTTGGATTGTATTTATTTCTTTGAAATAATGTACAAACTATGTGCATTTTCTCTCCTTTGTAAGAAAATAAGTTAACTATGAGTATATAGATAAATAAATATATGTGCACATACACACACCTGTGAGTGTGTGTGTGTGTGTGTATGTATGTATGTATGCGTAAATAGCTCTTAAAGAATAAGAAAAGTCATTCCCCTCATTTCCTTGGGCATTTGTCACCCCATAAACACATTCTAGTCATCATCTGTGTGATACAATATGCTGTTTTTTTCATCCCTTCCTTTCAAATCTCCCTTGGCTCCTAACAAATGGACTACAAGACAGCAGTCAGGCTCCTGTGAGTGTATGGTATTTCAAGACTTGCCCTATCCTGTTCAGTTCAGCTCCATCCTCCTCTGCTTCCTGCATCCCCATTGTACTAAAATCCTCTCCAGTCTCCAGATTCACAGAGTTCATTCCTGTCCTCCAGATGTGGGCTGCAGTGCTCCTGAGCGTCTGATGCCTTTCTTCCATTACCCTGTGGAAAGGAGGAGACCCTCGAGCCTGTTTCCATCCCATCCCCAGTCCCACCTGCTTGGGTTCTCGGTGCCAGGAGCCGTCCCAACCTGTTCATTCCATTCGAGTTACATTTCTGTTGGTCTCTGTTAGTTTCTCCCACTGGACTCCAAGTTCCCAGTGGGTGGAGCCATATCCCCAGAAGACCCTGGGAATAGAGGGCAAGGAGAGCTTGCCCTGTGGACTAAGTGCCTTGGCTTGTGTCTTAAAAGACAGGCAGACAGACCTAAGAGGTTTGTATTCATTCTTCACTGTCAGCACAAGCTTTAGAAATGATATCACACACACACACACACACACACACACACACACACACGAACCAATGCTATACCATCCTCCTGTGTCTGAGAACTTCACCTCTGACCTTTCTTCAGGAGGAAGGTCCAGACTCTGTGTCACTGCTTTTAGCCCAGGTTTGGGCTTCAGTGCTTTCTTTACATTTCTGAATTGAAGAATTCTTACTGGTTTTGCCAAGAAAAGAAGACATCATCCTAGGCGCTGTGAAAACTCCATTTGCTTCTCTGATTTTTTCGTCTTGATTGATGAGACAGAGAGAACCTCCACGATGGCACAGTGCCCCAAGAGAGCTGCTGTCGTGTGTTTGCACACACGCGGCACACTCATGAAAACACACCCCCACATTCTGAGACTTGAGTGAATTTGGAATGAGAAAGATTTGAACTCGAACATTGCTTCGGCCCCTTGCCAAGTGTGTGTGTGTGTGTGTGTGTGTGTGTGTAATCAGGGAGAGTCTTCTACTCCATATAAAACACACTAAAGAGAGACTACCTTATATGACTTGACTCCACTATAAGTCAATGCGTTAAGCATAAATAATAGATACAGTTTAATATGTTATTCATTAGCATGTTTCTTATTCTCTGCTTACAGACCTTTCTTCATTCCCTGCAAGCTGGCTAGAGGATCACACTGAGGTTCCTGTGGGTGGGTGGAATTTAAAGACTCTCCCTATCCTATCCCAGCAGTTCGGCTCTACCCTTCTCTGCTTCCAACAATCAACCCCATTGTGCTCTCATGCCTCAGTTTCCTTAACATTAACCTCTCCATGCCCCAGTTTCCCTGCCTTTACAATGGGTCTATATTAGGGCATCCTTCACTGAACTACTGTGAGAAGTAAATACAAAAAGGAATACACGGGAGTGGGCGCAAAGCCGGAAGACCAGAGCTGATTTATTGTCTATGGCATGTCTCCAGAGGATGAAAACTCACGGCTTTTTGATGTGTTTTCCACTGATCCAGGGGAAATGTGACCTATGATTCTGATGTGACTTGTGTCTGATGACCATAAGAAACTCCTGGGAAGGAGGGTGTCACCGCTAGTTTGAACAGATCCCTTTGATTCCTAGCTGTGGACTAAAGCCATGGCCATTGCCTGCCAATGAGCCTCTTGATGTCTAGGTACCTCTGAAGCCTGACTGCCAGGTAAGGCTCCCTCGCGAGCTCTGTTGTTATGGGAAATGCGTCCCCAGCCAATCTCCATGCCCCTGCCTAAGGCACTGTCCTCCTTCTGCCAGGAGTGCTGAATCCAGCACTGAGAATCTGCATCCTGTGGGCCACACTGACCCGAGTTCTCACCTTCATTTTCCGTGGTTTCAGTTCTCCAAATCAATAGTGATCTAAAACTTTCAGAAATAAACAATTTATGAATTTTACATTGCACGCCATTCTGATTCACATTCCGATTAGCTGGGAATGGAGCTCAGTGGTAGGACGCGTGACTAACAGAGTCCAATCCCAAGTACCACAGAAAAAAAGGAAAAGAGAAATGGAGGGAGGGAGAGACGGAGGAAGAGAGGAAAGGGTGCAAAAATAGTAACATGATGAAATCCCACTCTATCCTACCTTGGACATGAGTTGTCCCTTTGTCCAGCCCTTCCCACCCACTAGGCATTTAATAACTGTACTGGTTGTCAAATCAACTGTTTCCTTATCAAAGTGTTTCTGTTCAGGTCACTCTTATCTTAATAATGTTCCCAAAGCTGAAGAGTAGTTATGCACTTCTTCAGATGCACTGAAGAAATGTCAGAAAGTGCCTTTTAAAATTTTTTTTATTTAATGCTTATTTTATGTGTATGAGTGTTATGCCTGAATGTATGTAAATACACCAGTGTGACACAGCGCCCACAGAGGACAGAGGTGGGTGTTAGATCCCCTGGAACTGGAGTTATGGATATTTGCTATCTACCATGTGTCTGCTGGGATTAGAACCCTGTCTTCTACAAGAACAGTCAGAACCATCTCTCCAGCCCCAGAAAGTGCTTCTGTTAATTATAAAAAGGTGAAAATTATGGGGTTGATTACAGATAAAATGTCACAGAACTTCATAGAACACTACTCTGTGTGTGTATGTGTGTGTGTGTGTGTGTGTGTGTGTGTAAGACAATATAGCATATGCATATGTAGGACTTGGTAGTATCCACGGCTTCAGGAGTCCACTGGGGGTCTTGGACTATGTCTCCCATGGAAAAACTATGTCTAATCTGTCAACCTGCGGTTCCTCCCTCATCTCCCATTGTAGTTGTCAGCATCCCTTCCAATACCCCACTCCAGTAGGGCCCTCTATACCAGGCTGCCAGGGTAGGCTCTACGCACTACAACTGTAACTACAATTAACTGCTGCTTGCAGTTGCTCTAGTGATGTGACAAGCACAGACATGCTAGGAGCAGCCTTCGCCCTGCAGGTGTTCAGCAGAAGGTAGAACTGCTCACAGCCAGACCTAGGGAGGGCTTCCATTTCTCTTCCTGAACTCCCCTCACTCCCAAGGGACCATACTTAATTCATGATGCTGTAGCTAACACCATTGCCAGATATATTTCCTCAATGATTAAACATTAAACACACCAGTATTTCAAAGTATTTGAAATAACTCAGAACTAATGAAGGACTAATTGCTTCACTCTGTGTATTCAAATAGTGATGTTATTTTTAAAAAATGCATTCTTATGTCAACTGTTGCATCAATTAATTGCAAATTTTCCAACAGTTAACTGTAGTGTGATTAAAGCATATGAAAATAATCTTTTAATTAGCTTTCATTTCGAAACAAATAGACAATTAAACCAAAGAAGTAAGTGTGAAAATTCTCTTGGTCTGCTTTGTTTTGCGGCGAGAGACATTTGCTCAAATAATGACCATATCATTGGAAATTAGTTCCTTGCCCAGCCTAATGACTGTAGCAGGAACTTCATCCTTTCCTTTTCACAGCTCTGCTGTCGTCTTTACAGCCACACACCCCTACTGTTTTCCCCAGAAGCCTAGATTATATAACCAGATGAATAGCAGTCTTTTTCAAGAATGTCTTTTTGAGTGGAGCTATTCAAACTACCAGCTAATTTTTATTAAAAATATCATAGTACACAACTCCAGTCTTTTAAAAGAGAAAAACTCTGTGTCAGAACACTGACTTCTTAATTCTTTTATGCACATTCTGCATCCCTGTGGAGGGGGACTGGGACTAGGGTCAGAGAAGACGCTAAGGGCAGAAATGTAAAGAAGATGGGTGTCACTTTGTTTTGTTTATTTATTTGTTTGACTTTTGAGACAGGGTCCCTCTGTAGCCTCGGCTGGCCTAGAACTCACTATGTAAACCACACTGGCCTCAATCTCATAACTAGCTGCCTGTCTCTGCCTCCCAAGTACAGGAATTAAAGGCTTGTGCTGCCACCACTCCAGGCTCTGCGACACTACACTTAGGGAGACATGAGCAAACACCTACTCACCCCAGATAGAGAACTGATGACAGACCAGAGAGACAATATCACCAAAGTCCTGTGTGATAAGCCAGCGAGTTTACTGGGGTTACTTACCAGAGTGAAAGTGAAGGCTTACTCACAGGCTCAGTGATGACTCGAAGACAGTTCAATCACTAAAAGCCCACACAGGCATGGGTGCAGACTCACAAAAGAGGAAGCCCAGGAGCTCTCTGAGGACTTACAGGCATCTCAGCAGTTCTTCCCTCCCCAGAAGTCCTGACTACTTATACAATTTTAGGGAGGGAGGGTCTTATGTATCTGGTAAAGTAATAGGAACTGACCGAGACTTTTGAGTTGTTTGCATCAGAAGTCTTAGTTTCCCTCCAGGATTGAATGTTTCTATTCAGAGGAAATTGCTACAGGACACCAAATCACACTTGAATGAGTCAGTCTGTGTGCTAGCTTAAAATCTGTGCCCTATAGATGACTCTCTTGCCTAGATCCAAAGCATTCTTACTATGCAGAGGTGCACATAAGATATCTACTGTGTGCTTAGTGCTATTCTAGAACCCATAAAACATGAGAAAGAGACCAAAGAATCTATTTCTAGAGAAACCCAAACCTTCTTATATTATAGACCAGGAGACTGGGATCCAGAGAAGGAAAAGAAACAGGCTCCATCTGCTATAAGAATAGAAAGATGGAGATGACAAGGGTCTGGTCCTTGACCACTCAGGCCAAAACAGTTTTGGATATCTCTTTATGTATAGTGCATGTGCAAGATCCCTATGCAGTGGTTTCAGGGAAGGAACTCAGCATGAAACAGTAAGACAGGTGAAATAAGGATATAGATATTAAATATAGATATTAAAGACCCTATTCGATCCTAGTAATCTTAGTCCACTGAATTAACCTCTCTGAGCCTATGGATCATTATTTTTATATATAAATAATATTTGAACTCCAGAAATCATAACATGAAATATAAGTATGACTGATAAGGGATAAATCAAAATAATAACCAATAACCATTAATAGCATTTTGCACGTACAACGTGCCAAGCAGTATGGCAAGTGCCTCATCTGCATTCTGTTATTCAATCTGTATAGAAATTTGAGTGTTAGACATTGCAAACTTCAACTTCTAGGCTAAGAAAAATTAAATGACATGCCCAGGTTCACACACCTAAGTGACAAGAACCAGGATTTAAACCCGTGTGTCATATTTAGAAGTTCAAGCTCTTAACTGCTATGCTAAAAGCAGAAAAATGGAGCTCAAACTTGAAAACATATCCAGAGTCAACAGAATACTTAGAGTTAGCCCTGTAGATTATAAATTCACAAACTCAATAGAGGCTACTAGCAACATTAATGACAAAAATAATACTATAATTTCACCATAATGGAAGCCACATACAAGATAGGAAAGAATCAATTTCTACATGTTAGTTCAGCTACATGTACATATTTGCAGGCATGGAGAATACAACTGACATGTAACAGAACTGTAGAATAAAAGGGTCGGAGGAGAACTAGTTATCATATAACCTAACCTCCTTGCCTCCCCTGGCATGCATAGCTCTGTTGAGCTCATTCATTTGATCAGAAAATGCTTTTGGTAGAATGAACTAGAATCTTCTCTTCAGTGACCTGAAATACACAGACACACAGCATCTCTGTCCCAGGCCTCATATGGCCTCTTCTCCAAAGTAAATGTCCCAGTGTTATATCCATTCTCCAATAAGCCCACTTTTTATATGACTTTTCAACTCAACAACCCTTCCTGGGACATCTGAGCATTTAACATCCATACCATCACCAGAGCTAACCTCAAGGAAGGCAATTAACCTCTCAGAGCTTCAGTTTCCTTGTCTATAAACAAAAATTATTAACACATACTTATGTACAGTTGTATTAAATGCAAGGTGAGATGAAGCACATAAACACATTATCTTCCCTAGGTAGGCACTGATGAGCAAATAACAGCATTTCTGTGATTATTCTGTGATTATTCTGAAGCATGGAGAAAAGGAAAATGAACAGGATCCTGCAGCCAACCAGAAAGGAACAAAGCTCAGGTAAGGTCAGGTCCATTTCCCCATGGGAAAGTGGGGAGCAAACAAATGTACTCAATGGAGACCCCGTGAGGGCTGTCCAGACCTAACCTTCCTCCAGCTCCATTGAAATAGCATTAGGTTCTTCTAAATCACCACCAGAATGTGTTGTCACAAATCACTCTGTGACATGGCAGAATTCAGTGGAATGTGATCTCAAATCATAAATTTAAAAAGTGAGGCATTTGCGATGGCACATTCATTTACACACCAGCTCATTTCTTTCTTTCAACCACTAAGACGTTCAAAGCTCCCAGTGGGGAGCACTGGCCACAGAAGGAAGGCACTGAGTTATGACAAGTCCCCATCCTTCTTTCCCCAGAAAAGCCACAGTGAGCACATGCTGCAGACAGCGGTGATTTGCAAAGGATGAAGGCTCATCTTCGGGGCTGAGTAACTGCACAGGAACACTCAGAGAGGTCAACACGTGGAGAACAAAGCTGAAGTACCCAAGGACACTTCCTTCTTTTTTGCATCAAGAATCAGTGACCTGATCTAGACTAAGGCAGAGAGTGTCTACTTCTCCCGCCTCCCACCCCAGTTCCTCATTCTTAGTGCTGATATTAAAAATGCTAACCTTCCCAGACTCACAAGCAGCAAATCCCAGGCTAGTATAACAGAAATATTAAAAAAAAAAAAAAAAAACAGCAGGGATCAGCAAAAGGCTGTACGTTTTTGTGATTATACTGGGACAAAGACGGGGCTGGGTACCAATGACCTGAGTCTCAGAACTTACAACCAACTAGGACAGCTAAGCCCTTGATCCTCTGCCTTCGCCACTAACTTGCCACCTAAGCTCTGATTAAGATTTCTCCCTGTTTTGTTCTGTCTTTCCTATGCCAAGCCCACTTGATTCAAACTGACATGGACGCCTCCTCCCTGAAGACCGGCTCTCATAGTTCTAGAGGACACTATGCAAGCTGCTAAGGGAGAAATTCAATCAATGGTCTAATCCAGATGTAAAACCTAATAAAAACAATGACTGACACAGATCTGGTAATTCAATGGCACTGTTATCTAGGGGATAATCAATAGTTATCTAACTGGACTAAAGCCTTCTCAATGGGAGGAAACTCATGGATGGCACTATAAATATAGCCTAGAGAAAACCCTTCTCTGTCATATCTGTATACAAATGAAATTGCTTACTGTATGTCAAATGTGGATCCTTATATTTATAGACAAGTATACCATACACTATTCATCAAAGAATCTTCTTTTTGCAGCAGATGGAGGCGACAGCAGAATCCCTCAACTGGTCACACACAAAGAATGTATGTCTCAGAGATTCCCAGGCTTCAGTGACACATCTGCAGTAGAACCTCTACATCTAAGCTTCATGGAACATAGTGGAACGGGAGGGGTGGGTAGAGAGAATACCAGTACATCTCTCAACTCTCACCAGTGAAGCTTCCTCATACAATGGAGTGTGATACACACAGAAGGCCACAACTAGCTAAGTTTTAGAGAACAAGAGACTGTAGAGTGTGTGTCCTTGGATAGGACTCCTATATCAAACCTCATCCACCCACGGCTCAGGGACCATTCAGGAGAGAGGACAGAAGGATTGTTAGAGGGTTAGTGCATGAACATAAGGAAACAGGTTTTCAGGCCTCTGGGAACTTGCTCATATGAACTTGAAACTTGAAACTCGAAACCATGTACAAGAGCCATGCTGACTCGATCAGCAAAAGAGCACAGAGCTGGGGAAATGGACAGTAAGTCCTAACCTTAGCTGAAGAACTATCGGCAGCTGATTACTGCTGAGTGAAAGAAAGTAGATCTCCTTTAAGGGAGTGACTCTAGATAGGCTGACTAGACCCCAGTAAAAGAACTTGCACTAAGGGACATCTGGGTAAAAATGCTTGACCAGATAGGCCTTAATATATACGACATAATGCATGAAATCCAGTGGGAGGGGGTGCCTATCAGGGGTGTAGATGGGTGGAGGTCTAAATTTGGTTAAGATCTATTATATGAAATGTGCAAAATCTCAGTAAAGATATACATAAAAAGTCTCTACTCTTATAAGAAATACAGCTCTGTAAATACACTCCTGTAATGGCCCATAGAGTAAGAAAAAAATTTCACTGCTCCCTCTCTTGCCCAGTCCGGGATACAAATCTTTGTACAGTAATAACAGTTCACTTTTGACTTGAACTTTCCATGACCCCTTGAACTTGACCTTTTTCCATCACTGATCCAGCACTTCATCCACTTCTCAGACAACTAGCTAATTTAAGTGAAGTAGTTTGGATTTTATCATGAATGCAGTTAAAATCCTTAAATGAATGTTAAAAAAAAAGAAAGAAAAGTAATCTGGTTGTTTCTAGTTTAAGGATCCAGAGTGATATTTACTGAAATGGAGAAGAAGGATTGTTCAAGGTCTGTGGTGTATAATGTAAAGATTTGTTCTTCATATGTTGAGTTCTACACATACAAATTAGTCTAGTCAATGACAAGACTTTCAAAGCACTTAGATTAGAAAGAATAGATCTAGGTATAAAAATGGTGGGTCAGTAGGGTCAGTCAGATGGAAAACAAGGAAGGGATCTCAAGTGAAAATGTGGACATGACTAAGCCACTGATATCAAAAGAAACAGATTTGTTGGAAATGGACGCATGGAGCTATTTGGTGACTGCCACGCTTTGGATATAAAGTGATCTCACAGGTTCATGTACTGAAGGATTGGTCTCCAGCTAGTAACACTGTTTTTTTTTGGGGGGGGGGGTGTTCCAGAAACTTTATGAAGTAGAGCCTAGCTGGAGGAAATAGGTCTCTGAGAGCATGTCCTTGGGGATTATATCCTGCTTGGGCCTTTTGCCATCTTTGTCTGCTTACTGGTCACCATGAGGTGAAAAACTTTGCCTTTCCACTATGATGCTTTGCTCCTCTACATAAGAGCCCTGAATCAACAGAGCCAACCAACCATGACCTAAAACCTCTGGAACTACAAGCTAAAGTAAATCTTCCTTCCCTTATTTCTTTGCCTCAGGTATTTTGTCACAGTAGCAACAACAAAAAAATGACTAACAGAGGAACTTCAAGAAGCGTGGTCACAGTGAGTCAGAGAAGGAGGAGGCTGAATAGAGACTTGGAAGACGGTAAGACTGCAGCAACAATTTTTGTGACACCAGAAGATGGAATGGTAACTGAAGGTGACTAAGTTGCCAAGAGGTCAAGGTTGAGGTTTTCCTTAATTTTTAAAGATAGAAACAATGTGCATATATTAATTAGAATCTGGGCGTACTTGTGTTTGTGAGAGTGGGTATGCATGTGCTTATGTGTATGAGTCAACATTACTTTCCACTGTATTTTCTGAGATGAGGTGTCTCACTGAACCTGGAGTAAGCTGTTTCCACCAACAGGCTACAGTGAGCCCCAAGATCCACCTGTCTCTGCCCTTGCTCCCAGTGCATGCTGCCACACCCAGCACCCAGTTTTTAATGTGGGTGCTGGGGAGCCAAACTCAGGTCTCATGCCACCACACCAAATTTTACCCCCCAAAGCATTTCCTCAATACTATAAGAATTATCTCTTCAAAAAGACAGCTTGGGGCTGGAGAAATGGCTTGACGGTTAAGAATACTTGCTGCTCTTGCAGAGAACCTGGATTGGAATCCCAGCACCCATAAGATGGTTAACAGCCATCCATAACTCCATTTCCAGGGGATCCAAAGCCTTCTTCTGTGGGCATTGAAAGACATGGATATAATTACATACACGAAGGCAAAACACTCATACACAAAAAATAAAAATAAGTAAAGATTTAAAAAGGTAACTCCAGTTCCAGGGGGATCAAATGCCCTCTTCTGGCCTCTGCAGGCACTACACATACATAGTGCACTTACATGTGGGCAAAACATTCATACACATAAAATAAAAAGAAATACATCTTAAGACAAACAAAAATAGTGATATACTTTTTAAATGAATAAGTAGGTACAAAGTATACCTTTTATTAGTCGAAAAAGGTTCTTTTTTGTTTGTTTGTTTTGTTCATTTATTCATTAACTCATTCATCTAACAAATACACTAGAATGTGACAGACAGACTAGAATGGGTAATATGGATTATTCTTAGCCCCTTCAATGGGTTCTAGAAAATCTCTCTCCCAGATCTCAAGCTGGAAGAAATGTCAAAAAGTATTCAGCTACTGAACTGATTTTCAGTGCATAGAAAGCATGTATCTATTGCAAATGTTTTCAAAGGTTGGAGGTAACATAGAAAGACATTGTGAGCCTTTAAAAGTTATAGGCCCCATCTCCAATTATAGCCACTGCTCCCATTTCCTGCCTTTTCTCATTCTCTTTGAGAAGGAGAATGCAGGTCCTCATGTAGACATGGTATATGGCTTATTCTCAGTTGCTCTACAAGGAAGTACCGCTGAAACACACTGTGGCCAACACTCCACTGACCTCTGTCCACACCTCCTAGACTAAATCTCAGAAAGTTGCTGCTATTTCCCACCCTGTAGTGATGGACCACCTATGCTCAGACACAAAAGACTGCTATCGTTTTCTGTTCTTCTTTATCCAAGTGCATCCTGGGAACATTGTTCTAAAAGCAGATATAGAATGAGAGGAACTGATGGAGAAGAGGAGACCTGAGGTAACACCATAGCTGCCTGACGCTCCGTTCAGAGCCCTGAGATGTCTACCAACAAAATGAGTGTCTTCTGTCTGCTCTGTGTCTGACCTCCGCAAAGAACTGACTGGCCCTCTGGTTTTGCTATAGAAACACTGCTATTCATAAGTGATGGGGCTCCTTTGTTTCTGCCATGTGATTGGCTATTTCCTCAACTAAAGTGCTATGTCTTTTCATTTTATTTCACTCTCATGGCTTTCTTTTAATTTTATTTCATTCTCATGGCTTCAAGTTGCTATTAAGAATGCCTTGTTTGCTATTTTCTCAGAGCGGAAGAAATACTGTAAGAATTCTTCCTATGTACTACTGAATTTCTACAAAGACAGTACAACTTCTTTGAGGCAAGAGGTATGAGGCGATATGGTGTTTATATCTGAAAATAATGCACCATTGTACATTGCACAACAATATTCCAGTCAAAGACCATGATGAACAACATTTGCAACAGTGGTCCCATAAGATTATATCACCCAGTTGACATCTTAGCCATTTTAGTCTGTGTAACTCCACTCTATGATGTTGACACAATTACAAAATCACCTGGTAAGACATTTTAAAGAACCTTACTCCGTGACTGTTTCCACAGCAAGCTGAGAAGACTCAAGAACAATCATTATAAGTTAAAAAGAAAAGAGTAATTGAGGAATAGAGCCAGAACAGAATGAGATGAGTTGTAGCAGAATCAAAACATGATGAAAAGGGAACTGGAGGACGTTCAGTGGCTCATAAACCCCTCCTCCATAGAAACCACAAGAGAAAACTCATCTCCTGCCTGCAGTCCTCTCTACTACTGTTGCAGTAAATGAGTCTGCATTGTTTCTGCCAGTAATGGTTAACACTGATTTTCCAGTTAACAGAATTGAGCATCATCTAAGAGACAGACCTCTGGGTATGTCTGTGGGAGAGTTTCTATATTCGGTTGATTGAAATGGAATAACTGATGATAAATAGAGGCAGCATCATTCCATGGTCTGGGGGTCCCTGGCTGAATAAGAAAAGACAAAACAAACTGAGCAGCATATTCATTGCTCTCTGTCTCAATGGACACAATGTGACCAGAGACAGCGACCTCAGGCTCCTGCCGCCATGACTTCTCTGCTGTGATGAGCTGTTCTGTCATACTGTAAGCCAAAACAAACCTTTCCTTCCTTGTTACTTTTGCGGTATTTTGTAACAGCTTTGAGAAAAGTAACTCCTGCACTGGGCTTGCTGTTTCTCTCCCTCCTTCTCTGGATTCTATTTTGCTTTGGACCCGGTTGGCTTTACTTTTGTGGATGTTTTGCTCTGCATCTCCCTGGTGTAAGTTTGGCATCCTGACCTCGTCATAGTTGGCTCTTGTCATCTGGCTTTTCTCATTCTGGATTAGTCAGCTTGTCATAGACCCCAAGACAGGTTCCAACCAGATTCAATAGTTGATAGCTGCATCACTAAGTCCTGCCAAAGGAACTTAGAAGGGGTAGGGGAGGTTGAATGATACCGATAGGATCATAATACCAATTCACTTACAAAGGAATTACAAAGATTCCTAGATCTCCAGAGGTGGGTGCAGAATGTGAAGTCTATTTATGAGCCAGCAGAGCAAGCCCCGATCCCTCATTTTGTTAATGTTTTGTGGGTGTTAATGGCATCAGCTGATTTGAGCTTAAAAATACAATCTGATTCAAAGACGAACCAAGTCAGAGTTTGTCTTAAGAAGACATTCATTCAATGATATTCACTGAGTACCTCTCACTGTGATGGGTTCAAACAATAGTGTGGTACTCAACAACACAGAACAAAACTAATCCCTTCTTGAATGGACACTCTGGATGGGGAGAAGGAACAGTGCTAACCAAAAAGTACACAAGTAACACTAAAGTTATAACTTCAGTAAGCTCCATGACAGAATGCAAGGTACTGCACAGTGAATAATAGGAAAAGTGATCTACTCTGCAGACCAGATGAAGACTCATGTTTGAAGTCTGAAGAATGGGTTGGCATTAAATAGTCAAAGTTGGTATATGAAAAAGCTGTGTTGCGGGAGGAGTCCCCAAGAAGTCCAGATGATGGAAAGAGAACTTACAACTGAAAAGGGAATGGGACAAGGATTGGAGTGAGCCACACCAAACAAAACACAGGCCATGGGGAGAATCTGAGCTGCAGTAATAGGGAAAACATTATTAGGTATGAGTTTTGACCAAGTTAAATCTGGGTGCTGTGTGGGGACTGGGCTATAGGTTTTACTGCGAGTGGAGGAAGACAGATTGAATGAGGGGTTATTGCAATGAACCGACAGTGAGTAACGAACTTGGACTTGAAGTAGGTGTTTCGTAACTCCTCCTGGTGGGTGGGTATGAACAAATATTTAGTCCCCTCAGCTAAGGACCCAGTGATAGGCCAAAGTCATGACTCTGCCCCAATGGGCTTACCAAATTTACGTACCAGAGCATGGGCAAGGGGCTACCATGGCATAGCTGACTCAAGGCAGCTGTATTAATGAAAAGCCCCACTTCAGCATGAGTGAAGATTCCTGAAAGCTGCATCCCCAGAGCTCCCCGACCAATGTGAAGGCAATTCCATCAGACAGTCTGCTCTCCCCAGCAATTATTTACTGTTCATTACCTTAAGGTAAGGCTTTGAAGATTCTTAAAACTTGCTGAACTTCCTCCGCCTCTTCAGTTTCATGAGCCTTGCAAGTTTTCTTAGCTTCCTGGGCCTTATGAACCTTCCTCCTCTCTCTAGGAGGGAACATTTCAGCTCAGAAGAAATAGATACACAGCAGTAGAATGGCTGCCGGGGAGAGGAAGGGGACCAGAAACATCTGAAGATTTCTAGAAGGCAAGTTCAGTAGGCAATAGACTATCTAAGGTCCGTGACAGACACCACAATATCAGGTTAGGCCTTAGTATCATCCAATGTTCACCTACATAAGGTGCTTCAAGGCCAAGCAAAACAGCTTCATAAAGTTCTGATCAAAAATCAGAACTGTGGTAGGCTGTACATTTGAAGACCATGAAAAGGTGTAGCTCTGCTATACTTTCGAGAATTTTCCATTGTGAAGTAGACACTATGCTTTTCATCTTCAAGCATATTTCTCTTTAGCTGTTCTGGAATCTGTTTGATGAGAAGTTACTCTAACATTAGTCTGCAGTGGAAAAACTATTGAATATCCTATGACATGGAAATTCAGAAATACATTATTTCTTCAATCTCATCAAGGCATGTTATCGGGACACATAAACCAGTTCCAATTTTTCGATTAACTTGCTATGTAACCTCAGGCAATTTTCCTTCCCACTCTGTGCTTTCATATCTATTTTGGGAATGCTGAACAAAGTAATCTGTAAAGCAACTTCTAGCCCTAAAATCCTTTACATGCATAGCTCTATCTACGCACATGAAGATGAACATACCCATAACTGCAGGTAATTTAACTTCTGTTTAACACTGGAGATTGCATACCCAGCTCCATATTTTAATTCAGACGTTTCTTTAAAACAAAATGCAATATAATTTACTATCAATTTTGAAACAAATTTGCTCTAATGAAAAATGTTCTAACAAACAGCAATGCTTTTATAAGAGTTCCATTTTTCTAATGGACAGCAGACAATGGGAATATCAAAATATGTTCCAAATCTGCAAACCTCCAGGATGCATGCCACCTGAACATGGCTGTTTGTTCCCCAAAAAATTAGCTATGTTAACCTGCAGGTTCATACTCCATGGATGATTTTTCTGAGGGTTGCTAATTTACAACACACCTGATTGCTTTGTCAGCCATTCTGCAAAGGAACATCTGCTCATGGTATCTGGAAGCCACTTCCAGGAATAAACCTGGACTCTGTGTATAGAGCTGTAGATTAAATGCCACCCGCCCCCAGCCACTTACCATGTCTGATGCCAATACCTTACTTTAGACTTCATAATTGCCCAATACATGGACCACGACAATAGCAAAGTAACTGGTCTACATGACTCAGTTGTCTCGTTCTATTATTCTTCGTTCTGTTTTAGTTTTAAGAATTCAAGCTTACGCTTTCACTCACTAGCCTCTGGTCTTGTTTGAGCTCTGTGATGGTGATAAACACCTTCACCAAGGCAATCTGAGGAGGGAAGGGTTTATTTAACTTATACGCTCATGTCACAGTCCAAGGTTGAGAGAACTCAGGATAAGAGCTCAAGCAGGAACCTGGAAGCAGGAACTGAAGCAGAGACCATGAAGGAATGCTTAGCTGGCTTTCTTATACAACCCTGGCCCACCTGCCTAGGAATGGCACCTTCCACAGTAGACTAGGCCCTTCTAAACCAATTAACAATTTAAAAAATGCCTCATATACTAGCCACAGGTCATTCTGATCAAGATAATTTTTCAGTTGAGGTTCCCTTTTCCAGGTAAGTCTAGGTCTGTGTCAAGTTTATAGCTGAAGCTATGACAGCCTCAAGCCTTTCCACCTTCAGGATGTATTCCAAGATGCCACACATGGTGTTCCCGACCTTCAGCGACTAGCTTCAGCCACTTTTCCGACCTTACCTAAGCAGGCACAGCCCACACGCCCTCCCTTTGAGACATCCTAGCAGCTTCTCTCTCACAATATAGTATCTTCCTCCACACCGGCTTGCTTTTACTGAGATTATTCCCTTTGGGGAAGCTTTGCCTCTCTCACTCTGCACAGTGTACTCCTACTCATTTGTTCAGGAAATGTTTGAGCGCCTACCATGAGGTCTGTATCCTCAAGCGTCTCTGAGACAAGCAGTGGTGAGAAAGAACCTGATGGAATATTAAGGAAACTGTGGATTTTAATCCTTCTTTTCTCCCTCTGTCTCTGCTAGCAAGTTTCAGCTGGCAAGTTTGTGGCTAGAACACTAACACAGCTGAAAGCCAGAACCACCCGCCTCATGTCTAGATTTTGAGGCTTGAGCACGCTGGACCCGGATGTAGCCTAAATAAAAATACCTGCTTCCTGTACACTTCTGATGTCCTGCCTGGTCATTCCCGCAACAATCCAGACATGCAAATGAATCATTAAGCTATAGCAAGGAGTGTGCCTCTGTAGACGTGCAAATCTAGAGGAAGACGGAAGATCTTCTCAAAATGATCCATCAAAGATGCGAGTGATTTGGGTGGAGAGGATAGATTAACTGAGGAAACGGGATGATAGAGTGAATCTGGAAGGAAAAGTAAACTGGCTATAGTTTCTCTGAGGACAAGGTAGAGCGACTGGGGACTTCACACAGAGGACTGGCCTGGGCATGTTGACTTCTTAGTTTGTTAGCCTGAGCTGGTACGGGACAGGAGAAGAAAGGAAGTTACTAGACAAAAGTGCTAGTCATGTACCTTTAAAAGGTAAGAAGGAAGGAAGGAAGGAAGGAAGGAAGGAAGGAAGGAAGGAAGGAAGGAAGGAAGGAAGGAAGTCATTCCCTTTCTTGTAATTCACTGAATTCATTCCTGTAAGGAACATGCATTAAATAATTAGTTTGTAAGCTGTAATGATGTAAACCCCATAAATTTATAAGAATAATTTTATATATTAGATAAATAGTTTAAATCCATAAGTATAAGAAGCACGTGCTAAGTAATTAAGTCTAAGTTGTAAACCCATAGAATTATAAGTTCACTAGTTTGTAAGTTGTAACAATGTAAGCCCATAGCGTTATAAGTATAAAGTGCATAATAGACAACATAGCATATAAGTAATAGACAATTAGCACATAAGACATTGTAAACCCATAATATAATTTCCTAAGTTAGGATTCTAGAAGTTAGAAGTTAGAGTTCAGTTTCATAAGTTAGAAGCCTGTAACTAAGCAGGCCCCTCAGAACACTCTCCTTATCGGAGCTAAGTTCAAAGCCTCCAGCGAGTGCTGGGGGGATAAAGCCTAGAAGTGCCTCCATTTCTTGGAAAGGCCTCTGGTCAAGCTGTAGGTAATAGGACCAGAGCACTTTCTTAGAAAAGCCAGGCGCCCTGCAGATAGAGATAGACTTAAAAATGCCTTTTTCTCTTCTTGGAAAAACTCAGGTCAAATGCCCAGTGGACAGAGTGACCATAGTATCAGATCTTACAGATGGACCCCCTGCCTAGAGCCCCGGAGCTCCCTTCCATACCAAACCCCTGGTCACACAGGCTGTAGAGCTGTGATAAGAGCAGGACAGTGAGGGACGTCATCTGTAAGGCGATTGGCTGGTGGGGCCACACTGCCAAATTCCCTATAAAGCCTAAACCAAGGGCTAGATGGCAAAAGCTAATCCACAAGAATCCCAAGACCGCGTTCCCCTTGTCTGAAGTCCCATCAGTCCAGGCTAGGATGTGTCACTGTGGAAACGGTCACACCTTGAGGCCCGCACAGCTCTGGAGAGAAGGGAGTTCAGGAGCGGGACCTGCCTACCTACCACCAGACCACCCGACGGGCCACCCGCTGAGCCACGGAACCAGCCCGATCAACCCTGCCAGTGGAGCCAGTCCCTGGAACTACTGGAGCTGCAGCACCACCTACTGGGTCAGCTGTAGAACCCGCCACGAGTTTGGGACACCCTGCTTGCCACTGGAACCGCCTGCCATATCCAGTGACCACGACGACCTCTATTCTGGGACAGGTATCAAAGACTGTGTGAGAATGTGTTGAATGAATCTGTTTTTTATTCGTTTTTAATCAATAAAACAGATCTCTTGACCTTGATACCTGGTCTCCATGTTCCCTTTCTCTAACCTTCCTTGGGTTAGATTAAGTCTCGTGAAAATTCCCAATATTATAAATAACTCAGTAATAAAAACATCTGTCTCACTGGCCCAGGTCTCACAAGAAAACTGTAAAAACAATCAGGATTATCATGTGATACTTTTATTACTAAATGGGACAGTGTCCACTAATTTTGCAAATCTGGATACAGAGGAATTAGCAAAGATGAAGAAAGTCTCTGCAAAATAGCAAAGCTCCTTCTGCTAATGGAAGTATTTTCATGTGAGCCTTCCTACTCAGTTGACCCTGAACTTCACAAAGTATGGACGGTGGGTATTACAACCATTGGCAATGTCCCCAGAATGCTGAAAGCCTGTGGCTCCCCAAATCTAACCATGGGTTTCAATCTTGTCCAAAAGAAGCTTTGCATTAGAATGCCTGCTATGGGAACACTGCCATTCATCGGTGGTGAGACTCCTTTGTTCCTGCCATGTGATTGGCTATTTCCTCAACTAAAGTGTTATATCTTTTTATTTTATTCCACCCTCATGGCTTCAAGGCCCTATTAAGAATGCCTTGTTTGATATTATCATTCTACTGGTGTGTTCTTTGTTTCGAAACCACACACTGATACGTGGAAGATGTTGCTTAAACATCTGTTGTGGTTTGAATGTGAAATGTCCCCCATAGGCATGTGTGCTTCAATACATGGTCCCCATTAGGTGGCACTTTGTGGGAGGTTAAGGAACCTTTGAGAAGTAGAGACTGGCTGAAGGAAGTGAGTTACTGCAAGCAGGCCTTGAGGCTTTATGGCCAGATTTCTGTTCATGCTCCACTTTCTAGTACAGATGTCATGTGACCAGACAGCCTTCTACTACGTCACCATGCCTTCCCTGCCCTCTACTGTCTTCCTCATCATGATGGACTGTATCCTTTTGGAGCTATAAGCCAAAATAAGTCCTTTCTCTCTTAAGTGGCTTTTGTGAGAGTGTTTTTTTATCAAAACAGGCAAGTAATTAAGACAATAGCTTTCTGAATGAAATGATCATGCTGGTAGAAGGTTGATAATATTTTGTGCCCTTCCTTAGTCATGTAAAAAGCTCATTATTTCAATGTACTCTTAAAAACTATTTGGGGACATAGAGGTCTTAAAAAGATCAAAAATTTGAGGCCCAGTGTTCCATTTTAGGTCCTATGCAAGGCACACTGGACAGAAGTAAGCAGATTATATACTGTGTTTATTCCATGAACTCACACCAGTAAAACTGCTGCCTGGGAATTGTATTGGGAAAGCTTCTGAGCCTCAAATGTGCTCAAAGAGAGAAAATGCCCTGGAATCATTAGCAAGGCCTGTCTTGCATGAGAAAAGGGGAAATTGCAGTCCATTTGCAGTGGTAGGCTGGAAAATATTTAACATTTTAGAAAATCGCTAAAAAAGGAAGAAAAGCCCTGATTTGAGGCATTGGCCAATTTTCATGGTGAAAATTCTCTCATTGGCCAATTTCAAGCCACTAACATGGCATGGCTAAAAGAAAAGTTTGGAAGAAAGGTGCATGATCCGTTCTCATGAGCTGCTGCAAGCCAACTCCAGGAGTGCACAGTCTACCTGCTGTAGAGTTAATGCTGTCATTGCAGTCAGTGGAAGCCATGGCGAAGTGCGGTTCAGTCTTCCATTCACAAACAATTTACTCCTTCCCCCTGTCACATATCCATAAGATACTCTTTGGATAGGAAAGGTTCTCACATGAAGCATGATTAATTATTACAACTCTCATTGATATAATTCTAGCACAGAACACGGACTCCTTACTGAAATATGAATGTTGAGACATAACATCAAAACATGAACAATGACATGGAGCCTGTGGCTGGAAAACAGAAATGTCCTAGAAACAAAGCTGTTGAAGTCAATTCCATGAAAAAGAACTAACAACATGGCTGATAGATGCCTAATTGTCAGTTGCCTTTTTCTGTGGCTGCCACAGAGACAAATGCTTGTTAAACAACCAGAGCTTGTTATCCAGTGACCAAAATTGATTTGTTATGCTATTTCGAGGCTGAGCAAAACGGATTGCTGAAGACCACCAAATTCTCATATTCACTAAGATACTGAATCATGCTTTTAAGCCTAAGGCACAGACCCAATAAGGGCTGACTATACTGACAGCTGATTCGATCATCTGCTTTCATGTATATAATTCGTGCCTCATCTACTTTGGTATTATATGGCCTCCCCCAGTTTTTTCTTTGTTTGTTTGTTTGCAGAAACTCTTTATGGAAAAGTCAGAACTTTGGTACATGCCAGGGCTTTAGGATCCAGGAGAGAATATAGCATTGAAAGAGTTTGGAAGCAAAAGCATAGGATGCTGGTGTCCAAAGAAGTAGGTTCATGAAGGTACAAGTGCACAGCTCTGTGAATTTTCAATATCCAGCTGTACTCGGCACAGCTCCGACAGACACCATTTTATGTAAACATGTACTCCTACATCTACATGGCCTGGCAACTGGGCAGGATATAGAGCAAGTGGTCTGAGACAAAGAAAAGGAAAATTGTTGGAAGAAGTTGGGCCTAGATGTCTGTAGTTGAGCCCATTGCCAGAGAAAAGACTGCCTAAAACTAATTTAACCTAGACTTAGCATTGTAAAGATGGGAAAACTGAGACCCAGAAAAGGAGAAGCTCACTTTCTGGAAAGTAAGGGGAAAGAAGTTGTTACCTAGAAATAGACAGTCCCTGCAATTCAAGCTCAGGAGTGCACATAAACTCAGATAAGTGGGCAGGAAGATGAGAGGCCAGAGACAGAACCGGAAGTGAGTCAGCAGGCAGGAAATGGTATAGAATAGCGCAAAGGAAGGATCCTCTCAACCATTCCAGAACTGTGGGGTGGGACTTTTGTGCGTGATAATCAGTACATATTAACCCAGATATCACAATACCCTTGAAGGGTAGGAATTCTGTGCCGAAGCTCACCTGCAAAGAACTGGAGTTCACGCACGTTACATATTTTGCGTAACTGCCTGTAGGTACGAGGCAACTTGACTCCAGCAACCCCTGAGTCTGAAGGTGAGGCCCTTTCTTCTTAAAAGTCCCTGAACCAAGCAGCAGCAACAGCATCCTGAAGCTGGTTAGAAGATACAGATTCCCTGGCTCCACCCAAGGCTGAGTGAATCAGAATCTGCTTCTTAGCAAGATCACCGAGTGACTTGTGTGCCTTTCAATTTCAATGTTATTGTCCTCGAAGACCCCCTCCTAAACTCCCTTCATTAATCTGCTTCCCACACATTAAGCTCTGGTTGATTTTTCTTATAGTAGGATTTGGCCGTGCTATTCTGCCTTTTCTAGCCTCAGCTAGGAATCTCAATTCACTCTGAATTTAAAAAAAAAAAAAAATGTCAGGGACTTGAAGCTGCTACTTCCGCTTCCAGTTTTTTTTTTCTTTTTTTCTTTCCAAATCAAAGGGAAGACAACAGCCAAGTGTGACTTCTCTCACAGTGGTAACACCGCCAAGATGAGGCTTGTTTTAAGGTGAAACAACTGCTCTGGGCTGGCAACTGTCCTAGTGCTTCTTCTGGCTTTAATGTGACTTTTCGTCACCTCAGCTGTGAGCAGGAAGAGATTCAGTAGCACTTGCTGATGCGGGTGCTGAGAAATAGAGGAACAAGGCTGAGACCATCTGATTTCACCTCTCTTAGCCTCAAGCTGTCAGAGCAAATCCAGTTCCATCCTCCTAGTCCACGGGAAAGTATATGAACGATACCAGAATGGAATAGTCAACATACAGGCCATGTGATGAATCTCCTCACACGTCTCCGGATTCCTGCATCTGGCCTTTGCTTACCAGACCAAAGGGGGATTCATATGCTCATCTTGAGCGTCTCTTCCTCCTTCCCTTTTCCTTATATCCTTCTCTTGCCCCTTAATATTCCCCAGTTTCTTCTCTTCACTCTCACCTTTCATCTGGAAATGAAAAATAGAGAGAAGTCGTCCCACTGAAGGCTTACTGCAGGTGCTCTGAATGTCTGCCTCCCCTGTCCTTTAAGTCCCTACATGGGTATGTGAAAGTGGCTTTCTGCAAGCATCTGCAGCTCTATCTGCAAGAGCAAGTTTGATTAACATGTAGAAAGCATGGGAAGAGGATAAGATGAATCACACCTACAGTGAACCTTGAAAAATGAACTGAAATCGCCAGCTCTCTTGTCCTTCCTGTGGACTGCCTTGGAGTCCCTTTCTCTAGCTGATACCTCAGACACCCCCAAAGGGGTTAGGCCCCAGTTATGCAGCATAGTAACTTACCTGAAGAAACATTCCTTATAGGCTTCCTTGTGTTTCCCTCTCAACTACCCCTAGTTACTTCCTGGAATCGCTTCCCAAAAGCCACTTGCCTTTGAATCCACATGTCAGCAGGACCTGCTTCTAGAGTCAATCTCCAGGAGCTCTTAACAGCATAGATAGACACAAAAAAATCAAGTTCTGTGGAAGTAGAAAGAGGAGGCAAAGGAGATGAGAAACCAAAAGGTGAAGAAGGCAGAAGAAAAAGCTAGGAGACCACAGTGGCCCCTGTTTTCCAAAGAAGGCTCAACCCTGTGAAAGGCTCTAGAACCTTTCATAGGCTCAACACATCCTAGAGAAATTACTGTTCCTTAAAGAAGCCAGAAAGAAATCCTAATCGATACCCCATGAAGAACCTAATCAGATCAGCAAGACCAAGGTAGAGGGAAGGGAAGATGGTATCGTTAGAATAGAACTGTGGTCAGGGCCATCCAGTTCTCACAGAACTCCTCTGTTCCTGGCATTCTCTTAAGCTTTGATAGGACCTGACCCATGCAGTCCTCACAATCCATGAAGGAGGCCAAAGTTATGACACCACCAGCTCACTAGTGAGGAAAACAGGTCACAGAGAGGACAATGATTCCCATCTCTTGAGCATTAGACTTAGGTTCAAACCCAAACAGCTGATCCCTAAATGCTATGCCATGCGGCATTTGCTGAGGCACTTCTTCTTTCAGAGACCAGGTTTTCATATTCCTAGAAAACATCATAATGCCAAAAATATGTTGTGGTTTCCAAAAGCTTCTGCCCGGTACCTCTTCGCTTAGGTAGATTCAGTCCTAAGTGATGCTAGAATCTCAAAGAGTCTTGGTGGAGTCAGAATAAGGCCTGAGTGAGCCAAGGGTTCAGGCCAATGCCCAGGGATTTTGATAGCGATACTTGTTACAGTAACAGTCAATGAGTTGCCATCTACTAGCAGGCACCTGTATAAAGAGCACAGAACTGAGAGCATAATTTAGTCTGGTCTCCAGTCCTGCAGGTCACATTGAGTCATACCCATTTCACTTCTGAGAAAATCAAAAGTCCGCAAAGTTAAATGCTAGAGCCCTGTGAGTCTTTTTGACCCCCACCCCAAAGCTCACATTCCTAGGCTGATGTTGGTTAAATGCACACGACCCAAGCATCTCTATCAGGCAGCTAGGGCAGAGGCACAGAGCTCTTCAAACAGTGATGGTTTGTGACCAGCCATCACCCATAGAAGGATGCAGGGAACAGAGCCCAAAGTTCAGGAATAACAAAAGGAAGAAGCAGGTATCAGATTCCTGCTGGTATCTGGGTTTCCAACGCACCCAGGACCCCAGATCTTCTCAGATGCTCACTATCATTTCAGTTCACCCTGTGATACTTCTCCATCAGCTGTCCCCAGCCTAGGAAACTGTTTTCTGATTCTACCTTAAGAAATCTGGCTCAGACCAGATTCTCGTGACAAATTCTCCAAGTCTACCCCCAGGCATTAGTTTCTTCTGTTTCCTATAGGGTTTATGTTTATAAAAATCAAAATCCAGTATGATTTGGGCATCGTGACACATGCCTTTAGTCCCAGAATTTGGGAGGTAGATCTCTGTGAGTTGAAGGCCAACCTAGTCTACACAGAGAATTCCAGGCCAGCCAGGGCTACATAGTGAGACCCTTCTCAGAAAGAAAGGAAGGAAGGAAGGGAGGAAGGAAGGGAGGGAGGGAGGGAGGGAGCCCAGAATTCAGTGTGGAAATGGATAGCTGGAAAAGAGGTGAGAAGCTGAGAAGGGAATATTGGTGAGTATTTCAAAATCACCTCCCTGACCCCCCAAAACTACATGGCCTCAGTTATTAAGATCCTGTCATCATTCGTGTGGCATTCAAGAGAAATGTGAATTTCAAATTGCCTTTTTTTGGATACAAGTCCTAATTTTTCTTCTCCTTTAGATTCTAAAAGTCTATACAAGTTTCCTTTTTCTTACACATTTTTTTTTTATCCCCAGAGATCCAAGAAGTCAAAAAGGAGTCTGCACCAGACAAAGTCCCTGATTAAAAGGTCCCCACAGGAGGAGCTGAAAAGAAACTCTGTAAGAAAATAAAAATAGAAAAAGCCATACCAGTGGCATGGGCTTTTTTGCCACTAAGAATAGCAGCAGTCGGCTCTGCGCTCTGAGACCATCTTCTGAGGCTCATTGTAGAAGGAGCTAGAATCCATTTTCTGTTTCAATTGACGTTAATTTCATCCCAGCATATTTCAGGCCTCTCATCACGAAATGATTCATTGCTGCATGTAAGCGAGTACAATCAGCTCAAATATTTGTAGTCTTCATGCAATTGCTGTAAGAAAACAGGGGACTGCGTGCTGAAGATTGCTCCCCTCCCAGCCAGGCCCAACTCTGAGCTGAGGTGTTGGGTTAAAGTGACACACATGACTGCCTCTTCTGCTCTGCTGACTAAGAGTCGTACAAAGCATCCATCCCCTAGCGGCTGCTGCCAAGGGAATGGTTCTGTGAAGAGGATTCTGCCCCTGACAGCCCAAGGGAAGACATCTTGGCACATCTTGCCCTGGCATGCTCTTCTAACCTCTGTATCCAAGAAACTCTCAGGATGTTTTTCTAGTGGTTACCTCAGAATCCAAAACTCACAGGGAAGCAGGTGACCTTACCACCCCAGGAACGGTGCTGGAGAGGAAAGTGAGAAACACGGATTGCACAAGACTGTCCGTGGTCACCTAAGACAGTGAGGGATTTCCTGTGCTGTGGGTCCAGCACACACACTGTGCCTTCTTTCCCCTCAGTTTTGTTCTCAAATAGTTTCTTCTGTCATTATCAAGTATATTTACATTACAGAATTTTTTAAATATGGAATAGCAGCTCCATAATTCTAGTCCCTAAAGAATATCAACACCAAAGCCAGATTCATGGATATCTAACCTGCACAGCCACAGAAATTCTGGCAGAAGTTTACTGTGTGGGGTACAGAGATCTGCTTTCACCTCAAATTCTTTCATTCCTTCCTGCATATTTATTTTGCAGCAGGCCCTGTAAATTACATAGTAGATTCCGGTCACCATTAAGAAGATAGTGTCATTTTAGCCAGTGCAAAGTATTTGCTTACTCAGAAAACATCTATTAAGCACCTAGACACAATGCCTGAATACCATAAAAATCTCACTGATGACCTGGGAGACAGATTGGTGGGGAAGAGCATTTGCCAGATACCCAGGAAAACCTAGGTTTGGATTTCAGCACCCAAGTAAAAAGCTGGGCATAGCCACATGTGCCTGTAACTCTGGGGTGGGGAACGGAGACACAAGGATCACTGGGGCTTGCTGACCACCAGCCTAAGCTTCAGGATCAGTGAGAGACCCTGCCTCAAAGGAATAAGTACTCAATGGTAGAGCAGGACACCTGATGTCCTCTTCTTCATGAATGTGTTCACATAAGCACATAACCTGAGCATTAATATCTCTCTCTCTCTCTCTCTCTCTCTCTTTCTTGTGCACATGCACACATACACACACACACAAAATAAAATCTCATTGAAAAGAGATCTTGAATGCTTTAATCCATCAGCACAAATGAGCGCACTGTTGATCTAGAAAGATTAAACTCCTTCTCCACAGAGAAAAGATTCCCTAAAACTCATTTGATTCAAAAAAATGGCTACCACATACAAAGGATAGGTCACGCCAAGGAGGAAGTTCGGATGCATCCTTTGATATCAACAGCAGTTTGTTCTGCATATTCACATATGTAAAATACTCTGATAGAGGCAGAAGAGCAGGGCTTGACATGCAGACAGGTGTTATATACGTTTGAGTGACGGCTCAGAGATGGCACCTGCATTTAGAGACACCTTAAGAACCTAGCTGCAGGAAAGAGAATCCCTCCAGATCTATTTCTTATGAGAAGAATGCCATAGCCATGACCTAATCCATTTCAGGGAACACAGTAACTGCTGGACTGACCCCAAGTTTCCCACCATTTTTAGAGCCAGGGAATGATAAGGAATTTCCTTCCCTGAAGACTAAGGAAAGCTCCTTTTAAAATGAATGAAGGGCTATTTCCTCTAAACAGCAGTCAGAAAAATGTAAAAGAAAGAGAAGAATTACCTCAGTTATATGGGAGACGCCAGAAATGCGAAGGACAAAGCTCTGTAGGGTCTAAATGTTATTTCGCCAGAAGAAAAGAAAATATGGGTAACCTTCCTTTCTCTACACCAAAGCCATCTGATATAGATGCTCTGCATTCACAGGAATACACTCCACAGGATATTTGAAAGCTCTGATTTAATCTTTAATTTCCCCCTCCCACAACAAGGTGAGTGCCTGATTATACCACTGCGGTAACAGAGAAGTTTCAGCTCTAAAAGACAAGAGTTGTTGTAACTCCATAAATACATAACTGCCTTCCATGGCTTCTGGAAGAGGGGAGTGGTCAGAACTGCAACTGTGTCCTTGGCATGTGACGCCCGTTATCTCTCTGCTTAACATGGCCAAAGGTAAGCTCTCAAAACCCTGTGAGCAGGAATAGCACTCCTAGCAGAGACTAGACTAACTGGTCTTCCTTCTCTCTACTCTTCTTCCAGGCTGCATCTACATTCACTATTCCCTAGCATTTTTCTTCAGAAGTACCAATCCTGACTCAAAGAAATATTCAAATCCCACAGCTTTGAGGAGACCAGAAAACTACCTCCAAATTCTTCCATAAGCTGAGTTTGCCTATTACCAGCCTCGCCCCTTCCGGAGCATGCTCCACATTAAAACCAAAGTGACATTCCAAACCTCAGATCTGGCCACAGGCACAGCAAATGTCTTCCATCCCCTAAGGGGCATCTGGGTTAGGCAGCAGCTGTGGCAGACAAACCCATGCCTATAGCCAACACCTCAACGACATACTGAGTTGCCACTCTGTTTTTCTGTATTTGGGCTTTCTTCAAAGTTACAGCTAAGTTCATGAGTAGAAACAGCCAAACGTGCAAGGAGTCATTGCTTGTGAAGCCAGTATTCAACCAGCAAAAGGTGTAGGCTCCCATTCTTCAGTGAGACAATTCTGGGCCGTGTTCTGGACATGAGACCTGATAGTTGTTAGGAATCAGGAGATCTCCCTTCAGTAATCTACACTTCCACAACACATCATGTTGCTGCTGTTCTTTCCTTGTATGACTTCTCTGTTGCCTAGGATCACCATCCCAGCGATCCACATGCACCTCGGCTAAGCTCTGCTTTCAAACTTAGATATTGTCTTACTCCCTTTCTTAACATCCCTCTCTGTGTGTTTCAGATAAAACTGACACCCTCCAGTTAATATTAGAGACCTTTAAGAGTTCAGCTCTTACTCCCGAGTGGCAGCTGCCCCTGCTCACTCGCACACTTTCACAAGGAGGGATTTCTCTTTTGCCTTGTCTGGCATCCATTCTGTCTCCGCTCTTGCCATCAGATTCTGTTTCTGTTCCATCACCAACATCCCTGGATCTGGGAGCTATCCTAACTCCACTGCCACAGTGCCTTTTCACTGTCACCAGTGTGCGTGCAGGTTCACCTCTATTATAGAATGTGAGCACCCCAAAAGGAGAATCAGGTCTTAATTTGTCAGCAAGTCCAGAGCTTTATATACCCAGACATGTTGTAAGCCACATCGCTTTTCTTTGTGCCCTCAGCTGCATAAGTGTCAAGAGCACTGTTAGCATTTTAGGTGGGCAAAAAAAAGACTTTTTTTTTTAAATAAATGGTCTGAAGTGACTCATTCAAACATGTATAGATATAACCACCCTGCAAAATTCCCCATCCTGGGAGTTAGGGAATGGAAGATACTGTTCCAAAGATGCCCACACAGAGGCATCCAGGGTACCCAGGAGGAAAAAGAGGATGACTTTGGAAGGTTAATGATGAGCAACAGTGAGAAATGATGAGGCTCCGCCAAGGGACAGTAAATGGTACTCAACGGCACAGTGCCAGGACCGGAAGCTCCGGCTCTAAATCCTCAGGCTAGGCCTTGGTCTTTGCTAGTGGGTCAGAATGCAATATGCTTTGAAAAGCAAGGCAGTAACAGGGAAGCAGCACTTTAGGGAAATAATTGTTGTGTGCATCCCAACTCAAGCAGAATGTGGCAAATCTCCCCAGAGGAATCAGGCGGCTATTTGTAGAACAAAGCTAAGGGAAAGAGGCAGGAATAATTGTGTTGATGGATCAGGGTTTGGAGTGTGTACAGCAGATTCTAAATATTTTTCCGTTTTTGTTTCTCCGCGTGCAGGGCAAAACTTCCTTTCTTCATTGTGCCTTGTAGGAAATAGATGTCAAATGCACACAGTGAGACTGGAAAGGCCACGTCAGATTCTTCTCCATCTCTCTGGCCTTGGCAGTTAACTCTTCTGCCCCTTAACGCATATAAGAATGAACTCTGCCTGCAGCGAGGTCGATGATCCAGAGGACGGGTGAATGGGCTGCTGACAGATGTCACATTCCATACCTACTGCCTTTCTTCTTCCCAAGACTTCTCTTAGGACAAATTTGACCCCCCGCCCCAAATAGGTGAGTGTCTATCCAACCAAGAGATTTCTCCAGTATGCAAGAACTTTCTTTATCCCTTCATTACTCAGCTGGACCAGTCCTAAGAAGTTTCTTAAATGTCACAAGCTCACGCCTTAACAGTCTGCAAGAAAGCAAGTTCCTGTAAAGAAAGGGCCCGCCCTAGATCATGCTGAGCCTTGGGACTCTTGGAACCATGATCTCGTGCTTCCCCTAAGCAGTTAGTTTCCCCAGACGGAATGGCTGTGTCATGTTTATTTCAGGATCTCCAGCAGTCACTATTAGCATGACCTACATCTTCTCTTGATGTCCTGGGTGTTCTCCAATGATCATTAACCCAGTCTGTTTTATAACCAGTCTTAGAAGTCATTATAGCAGGGAACTGGTTTTTGCGTCTTTCCAATCAAGAGGAGGAAATAATAAGAAAAGTTCAAACATGAGCTGAGAGATCTGCTTCTTAAACAAAAATCCTTGAGAAAAAAAAGTGTCCACTTGGGAAAGAAGCAACAACCTTTTAATCCCCTCTTGTGTACCAGATATTTTTACTTGTAATTCCCCACGATAAAGTAAGCATCAGAATTGCCACTTTCACGGTTGAGGGGAACTGAGGCTTTGAGATGTTGGAAGTATTCCCAGGATAAAAAAAAGATAAGTGACAGACTGTCAAGATGGCTCAGTGGGTAAAGGTATCTGACACCAAGCCTAAAGTCTTGAGTTCAATCCCTAAGACCCACATGGTGGAAAGAGAGAACCAATTCTCACAAGTTGTACTCTGACTTCCACATGTATGCTGTGACGTGCATATGCTGGCACACATATACACACACACATATACACATTCACATACATATACATATACACATAGGCATATGCACACAAAATAAATTAAAATGTAGTAATTTTTTAAAGATAGTAAGCAGAAAACAGAATTGTGCTGTTATAATAAACTTTATAGCTACAGAGTTTGTCCTGAGTGTGAAGTGGCCTCTACATAAATCTGGTCTCTGAACCTCAGCACTATCTTCTTTGTAAAACAGTATCTTGTAGCTTGAAAGAAAGCAGCTAATATCTGCCTTGGCCTTGGCCCTCCCCCATCTCCACTCAGCATAGCTGACTTGTTCAGGGTTTGACATTCAAGCCATACCTGATCAATAGAAGTCTTCTTCTGGAAATTTGATTTGATCGTTCAGTGCTCTTTTGTCCAGCATGAGCCATATATATCCCTTTCAGCTGTGAGTAGTCAATTGTTAAGTTTAGGGACCAAAAGTGTTCAAACAAATACTAAGGTCCTATGTGCATGTTTAGACCTTAGTTGAAGTAAAGTTGAGATCAGACTAAGCAAAAGATGCCTGTTGACTTATAATGCAAGGGGGTTCACTTAAAAAGCTTGCCATGCCTCAGTTATAAGGAATCCACAAGGCTGACTGTAACTCAAAACAGCTCAGTACTTGAATGAGCAAGTCAGGGATGGAGGGATAGAACATCTTCATAGTCATGCGCAGTCGCTCCCTCAGCCTCCTTACCTCTAGGAGTCAGCTGCAATGGGCTAGGGTTCCAGTCCCTCACCATGGGAACCAGGGCTTACATAACACATCTTAAAAACAGATTCCTTGTGTTGTCCTTTATCTGTGAATTACGGATTTGATATGCCAGCCATATTTTCCCAATGCACATTAAAATGTATAACCATTCAAGTAAAACATGGTTGACTATATGCCGCCCAAATCCACTTGGGTTCCAAACTCAGGAAAATAATAATGGAGCTGATGATCTCTGGGAGGCTGACAATCCTGTCAAAGAAGGCCTTGATGGGAGGTCAGTTCATTCACACCTTGTTCAACAAATGTTTATGGAGTCCGTGCTCTAGACTGGCCACTTCGGGGAATCATAGCAATTCATGTGGTTTCATCCGATAGTAAGTGAGCTTTCATGATGAGTTGGGCAGTGGACTAAGAACTTTATACCTTGTACCTCATTTTTATCCACTGAAAACCCCATGAGTTAGGTACAACTTATTTCTGAATCTCAGAAAGGTGAATTATTCATCACTTAATCCCAAAGCTAGCGTGTTAGTTTTCTACTGCTTCCATAACAAATCATCACCAACTTTGTGACTCAAAGCATCACATATTTATTATTTTACAGTTCTGTAAGTCAGAAATCTAACACCTGTTTCACTGGGCTAAGATCAAGGTGTCAGCAGGGCCATGGTCTTTCCAAATACAGCAAGAGACAATCTGTTTCCTCGCCTTTTCCAGCTCCTAGAGGCCACCATATTCATTGGCTCATGGCCCCGATTCCATCTTTAAAGCCAACAATATGGGCTGTGACCTTCCCCAGATGCCGTCTGTCCAATTCTCTGAATCCAGAAAAACTGATCCCCTTTTAGTGCTTGCGACTCGGTTTTGGAAGCTCGCAGAAATTGAGGATCATGTCCCCCAACTCCAGTTCCTTAATCACTTACTGCAAAACCTCTTCTGTCATGAAAGGTAATCTGTTTACTGGCAGCACTGGTCACCCTCTACTTATGGCAGGTAGTAAAGGACAAAAGCAAGATTCAAACCTTCATCCCACAGGTCAACCACTACCCTAGAGAGAACTAATCACCAAAGGGTTCAGAAGTAGAAAAGGGCCGAATACCACAGAAAGTATGCCACCATCTGCTGTACTGTTCCTTGTGTCTCCTTCCACCTTGACTGTAAACTTCTCAGGGCAGAGATTAGACATGCATGGCGCAGGTTGAGTCTTCCTCACCCACATCCACATTATCTAATAGAGTGGTCACAAGTACATGAATGTGACTAGTCATGATCAGACTTCAAAGTATGCAAATGCTGTCGAATTTTTAAAGTGTTTTCTTAGTTATTTAGTTGTGTTTTTTTAATATGTGAGTGTTTTGACTGTATGTATATAAGTACACTCTCATATGTGCAATGCCCACAGAGGCCAAAAGAGAGCATCAGATCTCCTGGAACTGACGTTACGGATGGCTGTTAGCCAATTTGTGGGTGCTGGGAACCAAACCCAGGTCCTCTGTAAGAGTAGCCAGTGTTCTTAACCATTGCGCCATCCCTCCAATCCTTTGTGGAATATCTTAGTACTTTTCATAGTAATTATATTTTGATGATGACTTGGAAATGGAAATATTGGGTCCAATAAAATAAGTTAATAAAACTTATGTAATCTTTTGGTTTTGTTCCTACCTTTTTTAATATGGCTACCAGAAACGTTTTAATTACCTAAGGGTTTCACATGATACAGCTAGCTATCTGACATACTGATCTACAAGAATACTTGGTATATAACAGACCCCCAATACACAGCAATCCAGTGAACAAAGCATGAGATAAATGGGTAAAAACTGAGGCTGGTACTTTCAAATATTCAGTCCTACAGGGGAGCTATGGCTAGAAATCCAGAAAGACAAGCACCAGGCATGCCACAGACTCAGACAACAAACCTCATATGGGTTAGGTTGAACTGTTTTTGTCCTATTTGTTAAGATTAGGCCGGTGAAGAACCAGAAGTTAGGAAATGACAAGTCTAGATTTCTGTTTGAGAAAAATCATTCTTTGACAGGCTGGGCTGGGGAGGGACTTGAACCTCAGGCCAATGTGAAACATGGTGAATCCTATCCTCTTGAAGATGAAGTAGTTAGGAGAGAACAAGAAGGAAGTTGTGTAGGGTGGGCGGGGGCACCTTGTGTCTCTGGGAATCAAACTGGGTAAGAAGCAATTAAGTGGAATTGGGTAAAATTGTAAACAGAACGATCACAGCCAGCAGAGAATATCTGTTCTTCCCTGTAAGAACGGTTGGACAAAAGTGCTTAAGTCCAAAGCTGGGGAGGAACCCTGAGCAGACAGCAGGACGGACTGTTTCATTCTGGAGATCACAGACCCGCAGGCAGCTTCAGCAGAGACAATGCAGCTGCTTGTGAGCAGGGTCAGCGCAGCAGGTGGTGGGAAGGCCAGCGAGCCAACCTGACCAGAGAAGCAGACACGCCTGGACGGTGCTCCCAAGGCCCCCACTGGCCCTCCCGGAGCTTCTGAGCTCTTTGTTAAAGAACCCAGGGCAGCTCACTTTAGAAGGGAGGCCAGCGGGTTCAGAGACCTTCTCCAGCCTGGTCTGCAACGTGCCTTCATTAAATATTTCAGAAAGCAGAAAGCCACTTCAAAAGAGAGAGGCCTTTGCAGCTGCAGTGGGCTGGAGGCTACAGTTGGGGTGAGCAGCTCGTGGCTGCACCTCTCTCTGCTCCTTTTCCATCCTTTCTACAATAGTCCCAATTAATTTCCAAACAGAAACATAGCCCACAAATGTCGAAACCATTAAAGAACAAAGGAACTGTGGTAAAAGCGCCAGAAAGGTTGGTGCTGAGTTCTGCACACAGCGGAAGGACAATCACAGGGAAAGGGGAGCTCAGGACCCCTCAAGTGTGAAACAGGCTCAGCCTTGTTCTGCAATTCAAGGAGGCCTGGATCCGGGGTGTCCGATTTCTGAGCACAGTGTACAGGCACCATAGGAGAGAAAGAAAGAGACCACACCTGACCTCAACAAAGGACACTATGTTTATTAGCACCGTGAGAGACAAAAACCTTCTCCAGGGATGGAAGCTGTGCCAAAGACAGCGGGACTGGTTAGAGTCTTAGATAAGGACAGAAGCTACAGGAGGATTTGGGGGCACAGCTGCTTCAGTGGAGACGTATTTTCAGCCATTCTTGTGTTTTCTCTTGGGGACTCGCCTGTGTGGCCCATCTCCACATGTAGGCAGGGGGAAAGAAGAGGTCCCCAATACAGAACTGGATGATTGGGGGACCAGACATTCCATGGTCAAGGGTCCTATGTTGTGCAGGTCCCCAGCCATCCTGGAAAGACAAGTTGCAGTGGGGCCAGGGAGAGAGGAGGTCAGGTTAAAATTTAAAAAGGAAATGACTTCAGGGATAGACGGTGAGAGTTACACTCTGGTTTACTTTTTCTCCATCCCAGAGTTACATGGAAATGACAGCAAATGGATTTTAGAACATAAATAAGTAAACCAACAAACATAAAGACAAGGAGCAGAGGGACAGCCCAGGAAAGTGGCAGTGAGAGACTAAGCAGAGGGGGAATGACCTGGACCCAGGAGCGTGTGTGAGGACCGAGGGGAGCAAGCAAGTAAACATTGTGCATCCCACAAAAGGACAGCAGCCAGAACGGGAGAATCCTTAACTTGTCCTTCCCGGAACTGTAAATACAGGCTGACTCAGCCAGGTATCCCAGTGGAAGGGTCTCAGCAGGCATGGACTGAACCTATGACTCATGACCCATCCACTGCTTGCAGCCCCAGACTTCCCAACTCTACTAACATTCCAGAATGTTGGAATGTTGCCCAGGAGTGGGCAAGTATGATCTGGTTTATTTTTTCACGACTTTTCTTTTTTTTTTTTTTTTTTTTTTTCTCAGATTTAGTTGTTGCTTTCTTTCCATATGCTTGGATTCTAAGAATGAGTCATTGATTCTACCCCAAAGGCTCTGCTAACTGTCCAAGTCTCCTCCGTCCATGTTCAGGCATTTCATCCTTTTAAATTATTCTCTCCTGCGACTATGTGCAAGACAGAAAATTGCGGTGTAACTGACAGACTGATGTCGGATGCCATGTACATGACCAAAAGAACGTAGACTCTGAAGGTCAATCTGGTGAAAAATGATGATAGAATCATATGGCAAGGATGAGGAAGGAAAAGATTGTGTGAGGAAGGACAGCTCAGCCCTCGCTTTCTCAGTTAAGACAACATCTGATGATTTTTAAAGCTGGGAAGTCAAGATACACAATATGGACTAGTTATTAGACACATGGAAATGCATGCAGAATCAACTATAAGAGTGAAAGATGACTTCTCTGAGGGAGGGTAGTTGAGGAAAAGGTTGGAGTTCAGGGCTGTCTAGCTCTTTCAACTAAGTGTGAATCTAACTTCAAAATAATCATCCTTCCATCCATCCATCCCGCCTATTCTCAAGTTACCATCTCAACTCCTGGGACACATCTGTTCTCATTCACCCACAATCCACATGGTCATTTCTTATTTTTCACCTGATTTTCCTCATGTTGTTTCATTGAAAATGTTCAAACCAACAGAAAACCTGAAGGAAAGTACAACTTCCACAGTCTCTATTTGACCCACAATTATTAATGTTCATGTTTTCATCACACATGCGTATATGGTCTATGTAAAGTATTTGAAAGCATTTCAGCCTTCATCTCTCCTTTGTTTGGTCTTTTTTGAGACAGGTCTCTTTGTAGCCACAGCTGGCCTGAAAGTCACAATGTAGATCAGGCTGCCCTCCATCTCTCAGAGATCTGCCTACCTCTGCCTCCTGAGTGCTGGGATTAAGGCATGTGCCACCACATCTGGCTCAACCTTCATCTCTCAATAAGCATATTTTCCTGTATATCATATAAATAATTCATAAGAAGTTCCAAATTTCATTTAATATTGACAATTGGCTACTTGAGAAGGAAAAGAAAGTGTTCTTCAGAGGTATGACCCCTGATAGGTTGGCCATGCTCCAGTGGATGGCATCATGCCCATGTATGTGTGTGTGTGTGTGTGTAGGCAGCACTACAGGGACTCGATGGGTTGTAAAAAATGCAGAAGACTTGACATTTGGGAATGTACATGAGAGGGAGGATTGGGAGATCTGGGGGGATGTAAACGGTGAATATGATTAAAATACATCATGTACATATATGAAGGTCTCAAAGCATAAATAAAATATATTTTAGAAATTTAAAGAATTTCATCTGATATATACTCTCCCTATATATGCACACATATACACACATGCATATATATAAATATATGTTCATAATGTATATACATAATGCATGCATACATCTACCTATATGCATAAATACACACAGACATATGTCCATGTCTACTTACGTTTTACATACATCTGGACACATTACACGTGTGCATATGTAGACTTACATGTGTGTATATATGCCCATACATGCATATACATACCTACTTGCATATGTCCCATACCTACGCTTGCATGTTTCATATCCATATCTAGGCAATTTCAGATCTTTCTGGGACCTTCCTTTTTTGTTGAAGAATTACAGGTTGAAGAGCTGTAGAGATGTGGACTTACTTCCTCAGTTGATTCTGAGCAAACATTACAAGAGTCCCATGTAGATGACACTTTTTTCTTTCTCCCTTTATCACAAAAGGCCAGTGATGTCATGTTTCACACACTTGATAGCATATAGCTTGATCATTCGGTTAAGTTGGAGACTACCAGATCTCTCTGCCACAAAGGTCCGTTTATCTCTTATAATGTGTAGTTAATCTTGGAAAATATATGGCTATGCAGTTCCCTGGTCTCGGCATCCCTTGTGATCTATGCTTGAATTCATACGTGCATTAGGGTTACAAAATGATAATCTCCTCATTCTTTCCACATTAATTAATTGGCATTCTTCTGCAAAGAGGAATTTCTCTTCTCGTTCTTCCTCCCCATCTAGTACGAACCGTAGCCTCATGAACACGGTTATTGCATTTGATACTGTATTTTGAATGAGAAGCTTCACCCAGAGGCTCAAGTATAAGAACACTCAGTCAGTGGTGCTGGCGCTGTTTGGGGAAACTTGAGGAGATATGGCCTTACCGGAGGAAGCAAGCAACTGGGGGTGGGATTTGAGAGCTCACAACCTTGTGGAACTTCCAGCTTGCTCTCTCTACTTCCTATCAGTGCTTGAAGATGTGAGTGTTCAAGCTTTCTGCTCTAGATGCCTTCTGCCATGCCTCTCCCCCGACCCTGGACTCTTGCCTGTCTGGAACAGTAACCCCCAATAAACGTCCTTCTAAAAGTTGCTTGGTCACGGTGTTTTATCTCAGCAACAGAAAAGCAACTAACACAGATGCTCAAAACTGTTTCCGAAATTTGGCCCCTGGGAACCCACGCAATGGCAGCTGTGGACCTTACTTACTCCTCTCTGCACGACTAATCGCTGTGTGACTTTGGTCAAGAGGTTATACCCCTATGTTTCTTGGTTACTTCATCTAGAAGACAGCTAACAAGCAACAGACTTCAACAAGTTTTGTATTAGAACTGACTGACTGAATGCAGGGGGACACTGGAACTGTGCCTGCCAGTGACAGAGGCTTTGGAAGTGCTTGTCATTCCATCTTCATCATCGTCACTACCTCCACTCAGTCCAGGCCATGACACAGAGGAAGAGCTCCACAGACAAAGGAAAGGGAGGAAGGGAGGGAGGGAGGGAGGGAAGGAGTGAGGGAGGGAGGGAGGGAGGAGGGAGGGAGGGAGGGAGGGAGGATATCATTTGATAAAAACCTTTAAAGAAAAGAGGATAAGATTGGGGAGCTAGTGTGGCTAATGAAGTAATTGCCATGTAAATATGAAGACCTGAGTTCGAATCCCCAGCACCCACATAAAAAGCCAAGTGCAGCAGTATGTGCCTGCAACCCCAGCTCTGGGGAGGCAGAGACAGTAAAATCTTTGGGTTTACTCTCCTGCCAGCCTAGCCAATCAGTGAGCTCCTGGTTCAAAGAGAGACCATCTGAAAAAGTACATTAGAAAACAACTGAGAAAGACACCTAATATTGACCTCTGACATGCACACACATGCACACATGTGCACAAACATGTGTACAGCTACAGGAACATGTGCATACAGACACACTCACACAAAAGAGAACAGGTGGACAAACCTGGAGCCATCTTCTTTCTGTCCCCTCAGTCCCCTCTCCATCTCTGATCACTCCCTTGCTGATGCCCAGCCCCTGACCAAACCATCACTCATGGGGAGATATTTGACAGACTGAACTAACACAGACCTGTGCGATAAACCCAAGTCCTGGCTGACGAAACGTGTTCTTTCCCATCTGCTGCCTTGTGAACAATGCTAATCTTATTATTTCCAACGACACAGTTCCCTCTGTAAATTTGCTTGTTGTGCCAGTTCAGCTTTTATGTAAGTGCATTTTCCATTTCATTCTCCTCTGTACACAAGTCACTGGTGCAAAGCAGCCAACCCCCCAGCCCCAGGTCTGCCGAACTTCCTAGAGAATAATGTCGGCCTAGTTGGTACATGTCTTTAGCCCCAGAGGACTCTTTAGCTCTCTCTGGAGAGACCCATGAAGAACCCCTGAAAGCTGGGAGCTAAGGGGAGTCACAGATGAAAAGAGCAGGAAGCTGGTGACACCTGGGAGCCTAATGCAGGATTCTCCTAGGTGCACATTTGAAATGTTCTACAATAAGCTAAGAAAGGAAAGCTTGTCGGGATGGTCATTTATTAAGAGTTTTGGAGAGTAGATAAGAGTTTCTAGTCAGATAATGATGCAACCCAAACAGAATGGGATGTCACAGGCACAGTCCCCAAAGGTGTGCAGCCTGACGGACAGTTACTCTGCTTCCATCCCATGTGAGAAATGGCAATTCCATCCTGACCCTAATCACCCAGAGTCCATGTGTTAAGGGCTCCATCCTGCATGAGACTGCCCACTCCTCAGACTCTAGCACAGTTGGGTCCCCAGGCCACTTGCATTTCTGGTCAGTGGGCTACAAATCTGGGAGTTCCCATGACCCCTTCAGATTTAGTAATTAACTAGAATGACTCTCAGACCTCTGGAAAGTTCTTTACTTATTATTTTACCCTGAAGAATATTATCCAAACAAAAGGTGAGATCTGGAAGGGTCCTGAGCCCACAGCTTTCGTGCCTGCTCCCCCAGGTAAATCAGGACAGGTCACCTCCTGAAAATCACAATGTCCTCAAACAGGAGCTCCACTGAGCTTCAGTCTAAAGTTGCGAGGGCTTCTCTACACGATTCACAGCCTAGTCTGCAGCCTTCCTCCCCTCTGTGGAGTGCAGCCTGGATCTAGACCCGAACTCAAGAATCACAAGGTTGGTCTTTTGAGGGACCAGCCCCCGTCCTAACTAGTCTCATGTCTTGGTGTAAGCTTAGGCATGATCTGAGGGTTTCATGAATAAAGACATACTCTATCACTCAAGAAAATCCAAGAGTTTTATCTCCTCTCTGCTGGGAACCCAAGACCATACAAATCTGCCACCCTAGTAACATTGTGATCAAACCTATGGCCTCGTCTCTACCATGGAACTGTGTCTCTAGCCTAATATCTTTTTTTTGAGAGACTATCTCACTAAGTTACCCAGTCCAGCCTTCAACTTCCTTTATCATTCACACAGATCCCAAACTCGTGACTGTTCTGTCTCAGCCTCCCGAGTAGCTGGGATTACAGACCATGCACCACCATGCCTGGCTCAGACAAACTTTTTATTATACAACAAGGGTACAAGGCATTAGAGCACATAAGGCAGCAGAGAGGTGCTGAGGTGTTCTCTGCATTGCTCTGCTCCGGACACTTCCTCTGGGTTGTGCAGTGTGCATCTTAACCCTGCGGACACCACACACCCATGTCCAGAAAGAAATGAGTGCGGAGGAGAAGGAGAAAATCATAAAAAGTAGGAAAGGCAGACAGCAAGACAGACAGAAACAGGGACAGCCAGAGAGTTCTAACCTCTTTTAGTAACAGAGTAGGAATTCCAGGAAGAGTGAATGGCAGGTCAAATATCACTTGGCTGAAAAGCGGCAGCCAGCCACAAGATTCAAACCTAAGACTGACACCCTCCAATCCGGAGCAGCGAGCAGAGGTGAGGCTAGGAAGAGCTGAGCGTGAGACACAAAGTTAGTCAGTGCAGTAGTGCCGAGGTAGAGCTCTTACCCAGCATGTACAAGACCCTGGGTTCAAGTCACAGTGCCTCCAAAAAAGAAAAGGACAAAAACTTACCAAGGCACTCTTCAGAGGTCAGTAAACAGCAACCGGGAAGACCAGCCACTGTGGTCACAGGGGACGTAGAAAGGAGAGGTCCGAAGGGAACCGGAGGGAAGGACAGGTCACAGAGAAGAGCTGAGTCTAGAGGGCAAAGACAGGCCTAAACCAGAGAAGTCACAGAGGACAGAGTTCAGGGAGAGGGACCAGAGGAAGGATGTGCTGCTTGCTGACCGACGCCCATTGGGAAGCACGAGCACTTTGCAGGTCATTGAAACACAGGCGGGATTGTTATGTGTCCAGCCTCTGCTTTCAGTACACACAGGTCAGGTGATTCCACTTTTATGTGAAGCACTTCATCTGTACTGTAGTTTGGGCTGGATGGTGATGATAAGAAGATAGAATGACCCACTTCCAGAGGATCTGTCACGTGAAGGACATTGTTCCACCATTTCTCATGTCCTCGCTCATTCGGTTCTAATGCAACCCGCTGAAGTCTTTTCTGGTGTTACCTGTTTTCTAGTTGATAAAATCAATAAACAGAGAGGTATACCTTCTTGTCCAAAGTCACACCGCAATTAGGCATGCAGAGGATTAAGGTACATAGCTGCCAGCTTACATGAGCTCCCCTGACAACATATATTAATCATTCCTACAATAAAGGGCCTGACTGGCATTTCTGCTTCCTCACAGTGCCATAGGAAACCTGCCACAAAGCAGGAACAGTGACCCAAGGCTTCTCCTAATCTATTCTCCATTGCTAATAACACAATATCACAGACTGGATAAGTTTTACAGAAAAGAGGTTTATGTGGGCTCATGGCTCCAGTCCAAGGTCACGGGGTCACAATGTCTGGCAGTGGCCTTCTTGTTGGCAGACTCCTGAGGCAGTGCAGGGATCATACAGCAAGACACAAGACACCTAGCCAAATTGGCCTGTGCAGCGGAATCACACCTGAGATAACCGTTAGCCCATTAATCCTTTAATCCACCCCTGAATGAGTGGATTAATCCATTCATGAACACAGACCCCTAATCACCTCTTAAAAGCCCCACCTGGGTCCCTCCTCTCAAAATCTCATAATGAGGATTAAATTTCAGCATGAGTTTCAGAGAGGACAAGCCATATATTTAAACCGTAGCAAGGTTTTACACAACATCCCGACAGGTTAAGCAGCAGAGACGCAGAGACGATTTGGCCCAACCCTCTTGAAGAGCCACACCTCTCCCACACTGCAGGATGCTGAGAAACATTGCATCTCATAGATCCGATACATTTTGACTCACTTGAAAATGGTTCCTATCCCCAGCAGCACTGACCGTTTGCTGAGGGGAGGAGGCCCTAGTGGAGCTGCCTGAAAGATGAACAGTGGGTTTCCAGAATGCAGCTTAGGGGCTGGTGAGATGGCTCAGCTTGCAAATGTGTTTGCTGCACAAGCCTGATGGTCTAAATTCAATCCCCAGAACCCACATAAAGGTGGAAGGAGAGAACCAACCCCATAAAGTTCTTCTCTGACCTCCACACACACACTGTGGCATATGTATGTGCACACATGTGCACATATACACAAATAATAATAATATTAAATGAAGTTTTTTTTTAAAAAAAGAATGCAGTGTTTCTGAGTCATCGCCTATTCTGAGATGGTGGGCTTTTCGGTGACACAGCTGCCCAAGAATCACTTCTATAAATAATCCTAGTAAATTCATTATTCTCTAAATTACACTTGGGTGGTACAGTTTCTTTGGTTGTCATTGGTGCCCTATCTGGGGTAAATAGATAGATATTAGCTCATGTCTCCCAGGAAAAGTCATGATGAAAGCCAAGGAAGGATTGAAGGCAGAAGGAAAGGAAGAAAATGAGAGAGGAAAGAACTAAAAGGAGAGAAAGAAAGAGAGAGAGAGAGAGAGAGAGAAACACCCTGGCTCAACCTCTACCTTTCAAGTTATATGACTCAATTATTCTTTCTTTCAAAACAGTTTCAAGCAAGTTTCTTTCACATGATAATCCAAGGCACTACTCTGATCCTGCACTCTTTTCTGTGCATTATCACTGTTGCTATAATTATCAAGAACCAGAGGAGTCACAGGAAGAGCCATTAGACTCTACTGGCAGATGGTGAGTGAGTCTTTTGTTATCATTTTCTCCAATATTTGTTTAACTAGGTCAGGTGAACAGCTGAACACCATTTCATAGGTAAGAATGGCTCGCTCATGGATCTTCAGCTCCTCAGCATATAAGTGGTGAAGTCATTATGCAGATGGGTTAACTAAGGACTAGAAAAAGAAAGTGATTCATTCAATGTCACACAGCCAACCAAACCAGTAATAGGATTCAAATGGAAAACTCTTGATTCTTGTTCTAGACCTATCTCTCAGTCAAATCTGAACTATTTTAGTAGAACCAGAGAATCATTGCTGTCCAGAGAACATGATACAATAGCCAGGCTGATACTCTGCATTCTTGGATCATCTCTTGAAAGTTTTAGCCAAGATCAAGGGCTCAGAGGAGGAGCCTATTCTGGATGGGTGGACCAGAGAATACAAATCAATAACCCATGGCCTGATCAGAAGTGGTTTTGTTTTGCCTGTAGAGTAATACAAAAATAGATTTGAAACCTTTCTTTTCCTGGTGCTGTGATAAAATATTCTGACCAAAGCTACTTAAGGGGAAAATTACTCTGGCTCATAGTTCAAGGCTACCTCAAGGGTGCAAGGCAGGGAAGTCAAAGGAGTAGCAGCTGGAAGCCACTGGCCACATTACATCCATGATCAGGAAGCAGAGAGGGGTGAATGAACACCAGGTCAACTTCTTTTCTCTACTAGTGCAGTCCAGGATGTCAGCCAGGGGATGGCACCACCCACAGTGGGTAGGTACTCATGACGTAATTAATGCAATCAAGACAATCCCCCACAGGCAAGCCCAGATGCCATCTCTCAGGTGATTCCAGATTCTGTCAAGTTGACAGCCAGCACTATGCATCACAATATCCTAAACTGACAGATTGCACACACCAAGCCAAGCTCTATCTTAACAGTAAAGCCTACTGGATTGAGCATAGAAGTCTAGACCCAAATCAGGATGAGTGTCCACCAAGCACAGTGATCCAACCAGAGTTTGCCTTGCCTGCCTCCAGCTCCAGCCAACAAATCATTTCTGTCATTTCTTCTTTTGTGCCTAGGTCGATTGACCTAGAAACAAAATGTTGTGGTGCCGGCATCAAGGCTATCCCTATGGTCATCAGATGTTCCCTGCAATGATGCTATGTAAGAAACAGCTCCAGAATCCAAGTGGTATAGCAAGAACAATGCTTACTGTTCTTGTGTGACGTGTGACAACATATATCAGTCTTAAATCTATATTTGCTCTGACCTTGGGGGAGATGAGCAGGTTTGGATCTGTTCTCTGTTATATTTCTCTCTCCAAGATGAAAAACTCCTCAGAGCTATCTCTGCTTGGAACAAATAGGAGACTTGCAAAGTCTGATCAAACCAGGCATATACAATTAAAGATGGCCTTGCCACATCTGTTTGTCCATTATTGCCTAAAACAAGTGCCCTGAGCATATTGAAAGCCAGTGAGGAAAACTAAAACATTTCTTCTTTCCTCTGGAAAGACACTGTCAAGTCAGATGGTGAGGAGTGTGCAATTCTGTTACAGGTGGGAACAAAGAAATGGGAAGGTTAATCTACGCCCCTCATAATGAACTCATCTTTTAAATCATTGGTTCACACTCTGCTGGAGCCTTTGGAAGGCGGGCAGAGACGAAAAACGGTGGAGTGGAGTCTGGCTCTTCACGACGCTAGGAGATTCTGCCAGTTCGAGACAGAGATAGGAGGTAGCCATGGAATGCATACCAGGGAATGGAGCCAGCTGCAGCCCTGGGTTTTGGAAAAAAAGAACAATCAGGATTTTGGGTCTTGGGACCTATTGCTGGCGGCCACTGTCAGAGCATCAAAGCATCAGCTCTTCTCTCTACCAGAGGCCAAGTCAGGCAGTAAGGAGGCAGGCTAGGAGGATCCTAGTGGGCAAACAGAGAAGTTCCACCAGAGGCATTTCTCACTAATTAGCCTGCTTTGGATGACTACTGAGCAAACCCAGGGTCCCAAGCCAGACCCAGTGTGGGTCCCACAGCCATCACATCAGGACATGGGAGGTGTGCTGAGCCCTGAGCAGCCAGCCTGACCAGATTCTGCCACTGTGCAAACTTCAAGCTTTATTTGAGAAAAGCTTCTCAGTCAAAAAGAAGAAGATGGAAAAGAAGAAGAGTGGAGAGGAATTTTCACAAATTCACAAACTAATCCTTTAAAGTGGGTAAGATCCTTGGTGGAGGCTTCTCCTGATCTAGATAGAGATCAAACCCCTCCTCCCTTTTCTCTGACTCTTTAAAACATCCTGGCAGATACATCCATAGCAGCATCTGGCTTCTATGGTGATGCTGACTAACAAGAAGTCAGTTCTTGTCCCATCAGCAGCCAAGATACATTCAGGTGCCTCCCATGAAGTTTGGTGAGAGAAAAATGCTTTTCTTCTCCATTTTGGCCCATGCAGCCAGAAAGTTCCTCCAGACCTCTGCTGTAGGAATCACAACAGCTTAAGCACAAGTCTAGAGTGTGTGTTGGGGAGTGGGGTGCAGAACAGACCTCCAGACTGAGCTCAGAGGCTTCATAGATGGCTCACTTGGTAAAGTGCTTGCCAGTAAAATGCTTAATCCCCAGCACCCACATAAAAGTTGAACGTGGTAGCACATGCTTATAACCCCAGCATTGGAGAGGTAGACAGACTGATCCCACAGTTCCCCAGACAGCCACCCTGGAATAACTAGTGAAATCTAGGTCTCAATGTGAGACACTTTCCCAAAAAAACAACGTATACAGCTCCCGAGGAATGATACCCAAAGTTGACCTTGGCATCTACGCCCATGAGCATACACCTGCACATGCACCCAGGCGTGCGCGCGCACACACACACACACACACGTGCGCGCATAAAGCTGAGCTCAGGACAACCACGTAGATTGTGTTAGTTTCACTATTGCTGTGGCATACATCTAATAAAAACAACTTACAGGGAAGACTTATTTTGCTCACAGTTTTAGAATTTTAGCCCATCATTTTTGGAGTAGGGCCCAGTGGAGTAGAGCAAGTCATGCCACAGCAAGCGGAGAGAAACCAGGCCTTTTGACTTCCTACTTTTCCTCTTTTATTCCATCCAACTCTCCAGTCTATAGAGTGGTGCCAGCCATATTCAGGGCTGGTCTCTCCCCTTAATTAATCCTCACTGGGAAAGCCCTCACAGACATAACTGATGTATGCTTTCCCAATCTTCTAGGTGCTTTTCATTCAATCAAGTTGAGAGTCCAGATCAACCATCATATAAGCAATCCAAGCAGAGATTAAACCAGTTCACTTGCCAAACGTTAGTTACAACTGGAGAAACTGGGGCTTTAAATTCAAGCAGGTCTTCAAATGTTACCTTTCCTCATCATAAGAAAAATAAAATAATATTCTACCTCTAGGACAGATACCATGAGAGGCCAGGGGTAGCTGCCGGCCACTACTGCATCATTGTAAGAATAAGAAGGTCCAGACCTGGGGAAGGACACAGCTGAATGAGCAGAACTTGAGCTGGCGTCCAGCCTCCTTTAGGCTGCAGTGCAGTGTGAGATAAGCCTAACTTGCCGTGGTAGACCAGCTCAGCACTGTCCTCACAGAGTGGATACTGCCTATAGAATTAATGGACAAAGGGGGAAGATAAGAATTAGAAAAGGCAGCTTGTTGGGTTACATGTAACTTGTAACATGTTAATTGTCTAGAGTCTGTTGTCTTAGAAGACAGGACCACACAGTGCTTATAGTCCCCACTCTCTTTTGCTTTCAAAGTTATCAAATAGTATATTAGCTTAAAGGGGATTTCTAAGAACTAGGAGGATGTAGTTATGTATTCAGATGCACGAGATCATGGGTGGGTAGATCTGGAGGAAATATTCTGTCATTTCACATCCCTGGGGCCAGAAGTGTATTGCCCAAGTCTTACCTGGAGTCAAAGGCCATGACCTGCATCCCAGGCCCTGACATTCAGGGTGCAGTCTTCTGCTTTGCCTGGCCAGGTCTGGGTGCCATATAGTTCTGTGCTGGATCAGGAGATAGACATGCAGAGCAGAGAGCAGAAGGCCATAGGCCTTGCAATCAGAAACTCAAGACCAGGCCCAGAAGGACAAAGGACTGAAACAAGCACCATTCACAACCATGATCAAGCTACCGTCCTGCTCAGTCCAGGAATGATAGGGCCACCCCATTGCACAGCCATATCCTAAGTCTCATACCCAAGAGCCCACATGCTGCTCTATGCAACAATGAACCACTTTTGTCAGATAACAGAAGAGCCCCCCGCCCCGAGAAGCTAGACCCCTGGTTGCTTCTGATACCTTCTTTTTTAAGATTCTATTTTTCTTTATTTTATGCTTTTTTTCATTTCCTCTGATTTTCTTATTTAGTGTTTGTGCATTTCATATAATACTTCTTAACCAAATTTAGACTCCCTTCTTGCCCCTCAGCACCCTCCTCGCCACCAGATTTCAGGCATTCTCTCATATATGCTAAGTCCTATCCGATCAAGCATTTGTATCCAGATGTCTTTCAGTGCAAGTTCATCCACTGGAGTCTAGTCAGCCCATCCAGAGTCACTTCTCCCTCACCCCACAATAGTCCTTTTTAGAGTATGGGGTCCCTCGATAGAACTCCTGTAGTAGACCTCACCCACCCACGGCTCAGGGACCATTACAGAAGAGGGCACAGAAAGGTTGTAAGAGCCAGGGTTGGTACATGACCATAGGAAACAGAGTCTCTTCCAGGTCTCTGGAAACTTGTTCATGAATTTGTAACAATGGTGACAGCAGGCACAAGATCCATGATGACTCAATCAGGCAAAAACCCAGCATAGAATTGGGGAAATGGGCAGCAGGCCCCATCATAGCCAAAGAACTACTCCTTCTGATACCTTGAGCAGACCTAAGATCTCAAGAGAAGCCACACTGCTACAGCGGCGCACAATTCGAAGCTTCGGCTAACAGCTGTACCTCCACCTGTTCCCCTTTCTCCTCGTGACATTTTTGTTTGCCTGGATCTCATAGTTCCTCCGAGACTCAGCCCCGGAAGTGTCCCTCTGAGAAGACTACTCTAATATCTCTTCCTTGTGCTTCCAATACCTTGTACTGCTAGATTCTACTGAAATGTACTAAATTCTTTCCTTGTTTGTTCATTAGATGAATCAATGCATCTGTTCCTTTTTCCCCTATAAAACTATGCAAGGTAGGGGCTCTCTTATATTTTATTAACACTAGGAACAGCATAGCGCTTTTGTACTCCAAGCTGTATAGTAGGTGCTCAATAAATATATTGAAGGAATGAGTGAATCAATAAATGAATGGAGACTGAGAGGAAATGAATGGGGAATGCTTACTAAGCACACAATGAGGAATAGACTCGGTAAGTTCTAATGTGTTGACCTACTGCCAAAATAGCTATAGCCAGCAGTGAGTACTCAATAAAACCTAGTTTAAAAATGACTAAAAGGCCAGCTGGAACCCCAAGATGGCAAAGGACATCTGGGCTGTGAATGCCATTAAGTATATCTATCAATGCAGTCACGTCTCTGGGTCCCAGCCGGAAGGAGCTCAGGCTCCCACAGCCTATGGCCCAGTATGAAGGAGAAGGAAGTCAGAGTAACAAAGGAAGGACAATGGAATGACTGCACAGCCCTTGGGTCATTTACCAGGGCCAGGGGAGCCCCTGGAACCTCAAACAGGGCAGAAGACAAATGCCTACAGAAGTCAGGAGGGTCCTCCTGGAAGCGATGGCACAGGAGAGGTCCAAGATTAGATGAAAGAGCTGTTTTCCCCCCATGACTTTAAGATTCTTCTGTGAGGAGCCATTACAATGATCCATAACCAAGGGGCCCTCGGAGAAACTGCCTTCTCTTGAGGACAAAATATTAAGCCATCAGTCAAATTTAAGCACTTTGCCATCAGGAATCCCTCACTGAGGATAAAGGACTGTGATTTTATATCATTCCCAGCTTAAGAACTGGCCAAGAAGTGGGCTCCCCAGAGAGGACTGTTGATGGACGTGCTCAGAAAGATGCTCCAGGAAATGAAGGCAATGGAGAGGCTGTGGGAATGATGTAACTGCGGGGTCATCAGACTCCCTCCTCTAGGCTGCAGTCCCGCTCTAAAGAGAGGCTGTGAGATGGAGTGCCCTTCGTTCTCTGTCCAGATGCCCATTGGTGGCAGGTGGCTGATTTGGATCTCCACGGTACTAGCTACTGTGTACTCAGTTCCTCCCATCTATTAAATTTTTTTGGACTCTGATTTTCTTCTTCACACAGCAGGAGGAAAATCAAGTCCTCTCCAGGAACCAAAACAATGAAGCACGTGGAGCAAATAACATTCCCTAATTCCCATCTAGGACCTAATTCCCGTGGGGACCATGGTTTGAGCCCATGCACTTGTCCCTAAACTTTCCCATCTTTCTTCTTCCCCAACCAACTCCTTGTAATGATCTCTCTTTTTTTTCCAGCTCTGGATGAAGGCTGAGCCACCAATTCATCAAGCATAGTATTCCTTCCCTTCCTGGGACTTCAAGGCTCCATCACTGAGTCAACAAAGCAGGAGGAAAGCAATGACGTCATCCAAGAAGCAACTTGAGATTTGTGTACATATCTGCATGCAAGACCATGTGTCTATGTGTGCTGTGTATACATATTCATGAGGGCATGTAGGTGTGTGTGCAAGTATGTATGTACTTGTGGGCGGGAAGGTAGACCTCAGGTGTCTGCAGCAGGTCCTTTACAGACTGAGCTAGCTCCCCAGCCCAACTGAATTTTTTTTTAAATGTTCATTCATCATCTTCCCCTGACTCCTGGAGCAGTTCTAGAAAGTGGGAATAGTGTATCCACAGAGCAATCAAGAACCAGAGGAGCAGCTATGGTTTCTGCACTCCTGTACCTTGCAAGGAACTCAGCATTCAGTAACCAGGGAGCTGGAGAGGCTAATGCCTGGGGGGCCAAGCAGCTGACACTAAGGACTCTAACCACTGCAGCAGCCTCCAAACTCACCTCTCTTACCTCCTCCAGTATCATCCAAATACATCCAAATGATTTTTTTTCTCTTTGAGACAATGTCCCACCCTGTAGCACAAGCTCATCTTGAACTTCTCAGCTCAAGGGATCCTACTGATTCGGCCTCCCAGGTAGCTAGGACTGCAGGGATATACCACTGCAAGTGACTTCAAACAGAGATTGTTTTATAGTTATTGTGTCTCCTCCTACAGTTCATGGTAGAACCCTTATGTCTGATGTAACAGTATTTGGAGGTAGGGCCTTCAAAGAGGCACTTGAGATTAAACAGGGCCATAAGGATATGGCCCTACCTAGTAGGACTCAGGTCCTTATACTATAAAAAGAAAGAAACATCAGACCTCACCACACCTTCCTCCCTTTTTACTTCAAACATAAACAGAAGGAAGATGGTTTGAGCCATGGAGACCAAGCGGCCACCCACAAGCCAGGAACTTTACCAGAAACCAACCAAACTGTTCCAGCTCTTTGATCTCATTGTTCCAGCCTCCAGAGCACTGAGGAGTTGAGTGTCTGTGGTCTGAGAGGCCTAGCCTGTGGCATAGATTTTTGGCACCTCTACTGACTAAGTCTGCTGCTTCTGAGGGTGGTTCTTCCTTTGGTCTGTTGGACTCTTTTGCAATCTTCATTGCCCTCTGTTTTCCTCAGACCAGGGCCAGCTAGTCTCCTCTGCTGCCTCCATCTTGCTGATGAGGCTCTTACTAATATCCAGCTACACCCGGTTTAATATCTAGCCATACCTGGATGAGTTTGCTCATTCCTGGAGGCTAAGGGAAGGAAGAGGCTGAAGACGTTCTGAGATCTTGCTGCCTGTAGGAGCAGAGATTCCCTTATGAAGAACATGGATGTTAAACCTGACCAAAGTTTCTCAAAGCTAGGTTTGCTGAAAGGGAAAGTCCCAGAATATAGTATGTCACTGCCACCAATATGAAACCATTTGCCACTGCAGAACCCAGCAGACAGACCTGGGGACTGCGGTTCTCCTGGCACCTCCCTGGACTCACCAGTCAGTAGAAACAGCTGGGACTTGAGAGTCTACCCTGAGCTGAATTCTGGTTCTGCCACTGACAGACCAGTTGGCAGTAGAGATGTTTAACATCAGCCCAGCATTTCCCCTCCAGCCAACCAGAGGTTGAATGTGGTCATGTGACTTCCTTCAGCCATGAAGTGGGAGCTTGAAGACCAATGCTTGCTTGGTAACCATATTTTCATTTGTTTGGCACCTGTCAAAGTTCCAGATCATGTGTTCCATCTGCCTGAGTTCCTGAATGATGAAAATTTGGCACAGAATCCATAGGTACCCTACCACAGATGAACAGAAGGAACAAGAAATAAGCCTTTGTTTTCAGCTACTAAGACTCTGGAGATGTTTGTTACTGATATATAACCTAGTTCAGCCTGACTGCTACAGACACACAAACTAAGACTTAATTTCCATCCCTGTAAAATAGGGACAGAGATATCTCGCTCATAAGATCCTTGAGAGACAATACACAGCATGCTTGATACACGGCGAGTCTTCAACAGAGGTGGTATTTCCTCTTTTCTCTTCTCTTCCCTTTTCTTCGGTATTTTCCTACAAGCTTTTATCAAAGTAGGATTAGACATTTTGAGACAGTTGCTTAAGCAGAGATGTCCAAGCATACTTACCTATGTGTCTGCTATGGTTTGGTCCTTTTATATGTCTGTTTTTCACTACTCTGACAAAATATCTGAAGTTAGATACCTTTTTAAAGAAAATAGTTTCTTTAGTGCTAAATACTAGAAACCATGATCTTTGACGATCTCCTCCTTCTACCTTTCACTGTGTATTTACTGTCTTCCTGGATAAAAATAACACGCAGTACTAGACTCACTTGGCTAGCTGTGTAAATCGTTTCTTCTCTTCCTGTAGTAAGATCCCTGTGGCAACATTTCTGCTGATTGGTCTCTGAATCTGCCAAAGCACTTTCAGAACTCACTCCCTAGACAAAGTGTTCTTCTGTGCTTGGAACAAGGGAGGGGCTTGGGTTCTGGGTTAAACTCATGAGTCAGTCTAGTAGAGTATGTGCTATTGCCCTCATCCCATAGGGGAGACAGGAAGTTAGGGTTCAGAGAGGTAAAGTCATCTCCCAGCATCACACAGCAAGATTTCACTCTTCACTAGGCGTGCCTGTTAGGTGCAAGTCCCATAAATCTTAACAGATGAACTGGCTGCTCCATTCCCAAGATCACAATTTCCTAATGACTCCAAATCTCCCTGGAACCCCAACAATGGCTTTAGGAACCTTCACAACAGAAACTGCCTGCTCAGCCCTGCTAGAACATAAATCTCAATAAGTTATTTCCAACAGCACAGGCCATACCAGGAAAGGAAACATTCACACTGCTGTGTATGCAAAATGTAGGTTAATATTTCAGGATGCATTAGATGTGTAAATGTTTTGAGTGAGGTGAAGTGCTAGTCATGCTGGGTCACACTGCAGGAAAGACAATACGCTGAAGGGAAGGGAGTATTTTTAGATTTGGACCTAACTTGACACTACCCGTAAGTACTTTGCATTTGTGGGTCCAGCACACAGTCCTGCTACTGATTTGTCAGGCAAGAAAATAATACGTTGGTTTCAGACAGATGCTCCCAAGCCCTTAATGGAAGCTGATGACTTCAAGATGGGCTGGCTGCTCTGTGGCTTCTTTGGAGACAGCTGAAATTAAGATGGGATCTGGGGCATGACGACGTACCAGATCTGCCAAAGATGTGCCTAAATAAATCGGGAATGGAGATGGCTCAGATCAGCCGCATGCCGAAATCAAAGGCGTGCGCAGCAAACTAGAGCATTCTTTTGGCCTTTGGAAGGAGCGGGGGGGAGGGGGGGGATGGAGAGAGAGATGAAAGTGCTGATGGGCACATGGTTCAAATTAATATGCATTTGGACCATAAAAGATTGCTGATATTTGATCAAAACTCTAGCCCTTTGATATGGTTCAGTCTTATACACACAGAATCCCACATTCCAGTCAGCACCCACCCAGACAAATGACTGCCTGCAGTGCAAGACCATGGTCTGCAGCCCAGAACACAGCCATGGAAACTCTGCAGTTTCCCTGACAGACTTAACCCTAAGCACTTTGGCCAAGCTAGGACGGGTATATGGAATTAAGACCCCAACCCAGCAGCCATAGCATCCTTTATGCTGGTCTTTGAGCCTTAGATATGGAGTACTGAGCACAGGAGGGGCCCTCAGAGTCCCCTCTGTCATCAAATTGCTTAGGTTCAACTCCTGAATTTGCTCCTTACATTCTATATTGGGTTGGATGTCCCCCCAAAAGTATGTCCATGTCCTAAATCCCTGAGCATGTATTACCTTACATGGTAAATGAGTGGATGGATATCAGACCTTCTATAATCAAAACTGATTACGTTAAGGATATCAGGTGAAAGGAGCTATTTCTGGGTTATCCGGACAATGCACTATCATAAGAGAAAGACACAGAATCGATGCGATGGTTAATGTCATCAGCTTGTCAGAAGACAAACCTCTGGGCATTGCTGTGAATGAGCAGATTTCTAGACTGGGTTAACTGAGATGAGAGGATCTACCCTCAGTGTGGGCTGGGATCCTGGCCTGAATGAAAATGAGAAAGCTGCGTGACAGCATTCGGTTCTGCTTCCTGGCTGTGGATATTATGTGACAAGTCACTTCAAGCTCCTGCTTCTGTGACTGCTATGGCACAATGGACTGTACCTGTGGCCTGTGAGCCAAAATAAGCCCTCCCTGCTTTAAGTTGCTTTTCTGGGGTATTTTGTTGCAGCAACGAGAAAAGTAACTGACAGAGTGGTAGAGGTAAAGAGGAGAAGGCAGTGACTGCCAGGTCAGAGTTTCAGGATGCCTGAGATCCCCAGAAGCTTGCAAAGGTGAGCCCAGATCAACAAATTATCCCTTAGTGCCTTTGCCACTGTAGTGCTGATGACACTTGAATGCTATGCCTCTGCTCTCCAGACTTGGGAGAGAGAGAATCACTGACATTTTAAGTCACTGAGTTTTGTGGTCATTGGTTGAAGCAGCCACAAGAAATAAATCCTTTTTAATAAGTCCCAGTTTCCTTGTCTGTAAAGTGGAGTCATTGTTATACAGCCTCATGAGGTGACAACGTGAAGGGTGATGGGAGACTCACTATGCCCTCAGTGATATCATCGGCAGTAAGTAGACAACCACAGGGGCAGAGTGCCACCTTAACCCTGAGAGATGGCGATCACTGTGTGTGGTGTATGTGTTGGAAGCCAGAGAGATGTGAGAAGTGAGGTACCATTTTAGTGGTTCATCTCCCTTGCCTAGTGGTGATCTCATAACTGGGAACTGAGAGCCCTTCTCAGGTAACTTCCACACAACCACCAGCAAAAAAACACTTTGGTTTAAAAAATATACATGAAATTATTCTGGAAGATTCCGTTTTCCTTATGGAATTGCATATTGGACACAATTTAAGCAATTGAGAACCTGACATTTTGAGCTTGTTCAACCGCTGGGGAGGGGGGCAGGAGAAAGTATCTTTCAAAAAAAGATAGTTTTTTAAAAAATAGGATGCAGGGGAAGAAAATAGTTATTAAAAATGCTTAAGAGCCTTCCTGAACTTCAAATGGGCTCTTCACAACAATAATACTGATGATTTAAGGGAAAAATGAATCAAGACTCTATTGATTAAATGTTCCTTAAATTATATGTGGGTTTTAAAAATGTGTGGCAGTATGCAAAGCACGTTGGAGGTAAAATGTTTGGAAAAAAATCACCCAAGACATTTCAAGAATTTGGAATGTAGCTGCAGCCACTACCTCTGGCGCCTGAGCAAGGGGCTCAGGAAGAAGCTTTAGCACACTCGGGACCACGCTGACCATGCCTGATCCCACAGCTCCTGGAGGGAAGGAGTAACAGCTGTCTCTTACTGTCATGGTGACAGTCTCCTCAATCCCCATCTTGTCCCTGTACCCAGATACTCAGCGCACAGTTGGTTACAGAAACACATATTACGTAACCTCCTAGGGAGCATATCCTACAAGCAGAGATGAGGCACGGGCTAGTCGGAGACTGAGAAACACAGTCTGTTGGGTGCATGGGAAGAGCTCTTGCTCCAACCAGGGAAATATGATGGAGCGCATCCAAGGAAAGGAAATCTCCGAGGTGACCTGTAGGTAGCCCAGGGAGAAGGTTTAACAGCTCAAATCACTTGCTGAGCAAACCTGATGATCTGAGTTTAATCTCAGAAATCCAATTAAAAAAAAAAAAAAAAACAAAAAAAAAACAGATGCAATCCCACAATCCTACACTCCTACCCCAAGATAAGAGACTGGAAGTTCACCAGCACAGCCCAACACAGTAGTAGAAACAAGAGATCCTGCTTCTATAAGATGATGAAAACCGACTTCCGAAGCCTGTCCTCTGACCTACACACACACACACACGCACACATAAATAAATAATAATATTTTTTAAAGACGAAGAAGGTGAAATAGTATTGAATAGATGAAGAGAGAAATGCAGAAGGGAGGTGAATGTCTGGTACATGCAAGATACCCCACGCCAGATGCACTGGGCATTTAAGAAGAAAAAGAAAAGCCAAGTGTGGCAGTACATACACGGAATCCCAGCACTCTGAAGGCTGGAGGCAAGGGGATCATGATCTTAGCCTACACAGTAAGACACTGAACACCACCCTTCTCCTCTCCAAAACAGACAGTCAAGAGGCCCCCTTAAATGGGCCCCCAGCTCAGCCTCCTGTCAAGAGCCTCTGGATTCTACTTTCTTTCCAGTTCACACTGGAACTTTTGAGATTCTTGGATTCTTGAGTTAGGGGATCTTCTTGCCCTCTTCCCTGCAAGAATCTTACCAGCTCACCCCCATCCCAATTAAAAGACATTTTGACAGCAACAGAAAGACTTCGAGAAAAAAAGCATTTTGTGGAATTTTCTCAGCACAAAGACGAAGCATGTCTCACAGTGTGACCACAAGGTGAGGGAGTTTCTGGAGAGAAAGGCTGGAAACCGGGGATCAAGATCCCCACCACCTTCACTGTGAACAGGATGGGCTCCGTGCTTCTGTCTGCAGATGCAGTCTTGGTGGCTTGACACTGTGCTACTGACGAGGCCGCTCAGTGTTCACAGGCAATTGTGCATTGCTGGGACCCTTTCTGCTAAACTCTTCCAACTACGCCCTCCACAAGAACAGGAAACACTGATTTCTTTTCTCCTTTGCTCATGGCCCAGTGTCCAGAACATGATGGTGCTTAACTAATACAGTATAAAAATACAACAATCCATGGACATCCTCATGACTCTACACTCAGCCTGTCACTGTTGTCACAGCTCATCGCAACCTGCTAAGGCAGGAAGGACAGAACCTTGCGTCTCAGAGTCTCATGTCCACAATGGATTGGCCCCAGACTACATGGTGGTACCAGACAAAGTAAATTAGAGACCAGGCCTCTAGGTTACACATATATCATGTCCGACTCCAGCCCTGGGCCTCACTTTTTCCACACTACTGCTGGTGCTTTTGGTGCAGTCACCCTGTGCCCTGTCAGAAAGAACACGCAGCAAACAGAGAGAAAGAGGAAGAGGTAAAGGTTGTGAGTCCTTGAGAAGTGGACTACTAGTACTCAAGAACTGCATATTTGGTTTTAAGACATTGCTCCCCTTCTCTTTCCACAAAGTGGTACATGGCCCATTTATATATTTAATTAGAATGGATTAAAATTAATAACATCTTGAGTGGTTCCTGACCCTTCTTGAGATAATTGGAGACACCCTGGGGTGATAGGAGAGCGGGAGGAAGAATTGCTGATCTAACCAACAGAGGCTGAACTTTTTCATGTGTCTGTAATCAGCAAATGCCCTAATCATCTTCAGTATATTTTTGCACAAAGACGGGTATTCTTTTGATTTGGAATCGCATCTTGTGCCCAGGGCTGCAAAGCTGAAGGCTCACCCTGGGCAGGTAAATGAGCTAAAATTTGTCCTGTCTGCATTTCACAGTGACTGTACAGCTCACATGGATATGTGAGCAGATTTTATTATTTGTGACTATAGGTACAAGGGAACATATAGAAAAATTGTTCAGTGATTACTACTGTGCCTGGGAGTAAGCCAAGATCATTCCCATCCCTCCACTAATTTGTTCTTCATAACATTGCCCTAAAAGCAGGGAGGAGGCTGTATTCTGTACTCCTATAAGACAGTAGAGGGAACAGAGGCCAAGGACAGCGCAGAAGCTAGAATTTAGCCTCAAAACTGAGTCCTTAGGGATCAATGACCGCCAAGCCATCACTCTAAGGAGCATTCCCCTCCCCCATTTTTAAATTAGTAAATATTAATTGCATAAAATAAAGGGGAAAGAATATGATTAAAGTTCATTATGTACATGTATGCAACTGTCATAATGTCATATAAGAGGTATTTTATTTCATCTTTTGATCAAACTCACATGGTCACTAATGTTCATACAGAAAACAGGCATGCAAGACAACAGCCTGCAGGTGTTGAACCCAGGGCACCAAGTGGCCTCCTTCACTGAGCAAACTTATATTCACAAACCAAAGGAATGAATGAGGAAGAGTCTATGAAGAAGCCATGACTACGCCTACTGGAACAGGAAGCCAGAATAATGAGTAGAACCTAGCCAATACCTCCTTCCTCCTGGACCCCTGATATCTGTGCTAGATACACAGGCCTGGTGGAATAGGAAACCAGTGCTGGATTCAGATCCTGCCCTGCCCCTACCTGCTGTGAAAGAGATACAGAATATATGACCTTGGACCACCTGAGTACACCCAGTGACTCCCATTCTATACTTATAAATAAGCAGGTTAATATCTGTCAACCTGAACAACACAGCCATCATCAGGAGAACACAAGACACAAGAAGTCACACAGAGAAATTCCTGTTTCCATAATACGTTCTGGCCTCTTGTAATGCAAAGACACCAGGTTTCCAGACCCATGGGGAGGACAGTGAGCCTTAAATAGTCATTGAGAAAAGGAAGCATTTGCTGTCTTTCTTGGCATCTCCCCAAATGACAGAGGTCAACTTCTGCCTCCTACTCCCAATCCCAGTATGAGCTTCTTCTTTCCCATCTGGGAAAACTGGGCAAATCATCTCAAGGCCTCTCTGTCCTCTGCCTTTGGTCCCTCAAAGCAAATGCGTGTAGGCACACCTACATCAGCAAATGAGGGCCACACTCTTGAACAGGGAGGCATTCCTGAGTCAAACTGGGTCAAACCAGATCAGCAGCCTTAGAGCTGCTATGGCATTCTGTAATCAAGTCAAGGCTGGTTCAGCCCAAAGCCATTTAATTTGGGGGAGGCAAGATTTAGCTGACTTGAAAGAAGGGGGAAGCAAGCTTGCAGAAAGAGATTGATTTCAGCGAAACACAAATTCATACTCACTAAATGCCTTAACACTTCAGAATCAATTAAAATGAAATGGAGAAAAAGGCACAGACAAACAGAGGGTGACAGCAAGCCTGATTGTTTTTTAAAAAAAAGAAAGAAGTAAGGAAGCTAACTAGAGGGCCAGAACAGAAGGACCACAATCCAGAGGCACCTCCTCTGGAACGAAGGAGATTCTGGGGTTCTGAAAGATTTCTTTTTTACTGGCCTAAGGGGCAGGTAAGCAGTGAGTTCTGGATATGGGTCAGGAGTTTTCAAAACTCAGTGACAGTCAGATCAGACTTGCGGGAAGAGGTAGGGAGTGGAAAACAGATTCTGGGACACACTTCCTAAGACTATAATTTGTTCTGTCTGGGGAAACATAAGAATTGGCCCATCTGAGCATCCCGAAGACCCAGTGCAAATGGTCTGGGAACCACACTTTGAAGAGCAAGGTCTGTACCAACAATTTTAAGTCATACCCTCTCTCTACCCATGGTCACCATGGCAACAGCAATAACCACAGTATTGCTCATTCCTGAGATTATTGCAGGAAACTTGGAGATAGAGAGCAAAAAGACCTTTGCATTAGCCTCTGTGAAGAAGATGAGGCCTTGAGAGGAGGAAGAATCCAGACCAGGGGAGTTCTGAGGAGAGAGAGAGAGAGAGAGAAAATGGAAATACAACAGCTTTCTGACATAGATAGTTCATTTCCCAAAGGGACAAGGAATGGCTTAAAATGGGAATGGACCTCTTTGGCAGACAGACAATTTGACAGTACCTTACAAAACTAAACACTCTTTTACCACATGATCCATCCCTCGTGTTCATTGGCAATTACCCAAAGGAGTTGAAAACAAACTGACACAAAAATGTACACACAGGTGTCTATAGCAACTTTGTACAGTTCTCACATCTTGGAAGAAACCAAGACATCCTTTAGTAGGTAAATGGACAAATGAACTCTAGTGCATCCAGACAATGAGTTTTATTAAACAGTAAAGAAATGAGCTATCAAGCCATGAAAAAACATAAAGAGAACTTAAGCGCAATTTGCTAAGTGAAAGAAGCCAGTCCGAGAAAGTAGCATGCCATTATGACTCAAATGCAACAGCATGCAGAGAAAGACAAAACTAACACAGGAGGACAAGATCAGTGGCCACTAATCAGGTCTGAGGAAGGATGAGTAGTTGGCACAAGGCAGCATTTTAGGACAGTAAAACTGCTCTGTTAAATGCCATAATAGTGGGTATATGCCATTATAGGTATGCCCAAGCCCACAGAACACACAATGCCAAGAGTGACCCATAATGTAAATTATGGTTCGGAGGGATGATGATGGACCAATGACCTCTTGATTATAACAAATGTTCCTATCTGATGTGGGATGCTGATGGTGGGCGAGGCTGTACATGTATGTGGCAGGCACATGGGAACTTTGCTTTCTGTTCAATTTTGCTGTGAACCTAAAATAGTTCTAAAAATGGAAATCTATTAACAAAGTGGGGGGGGGTGGTACTTGCAGATTGCCTCTTGTCCATCAAATATGAGATATTATGGTGAAGCTGAGTGCTAAAATACAGGTTGGGGGCCTAAAACTATCAGGAACATGGTAGGAGGAGGAAATCCAAGCTACAGGCTGGATGCTAATTTCTTCATGGGTACTTAAGTAAGTGCAGGAGTGGAGGGACTGAAAATCACAAGAAGTGGTCCACGCTCCCTTCCTGGGTTCCCACCCTGCCTACAAACAAGGCAGATATCACTGGGGGAGTAACTTTCTGTGCTGCTTGAAATTCTCAAACATCCCTCAATCCCCACAAAGAAAACTGTTCAAACAGGTGCATAAACCAGTGAATTACACAGGAATTCACAGCATCACCATTCCCTGGGCAAGGCCTCCTAATGCCCCTTCAATGCAGGATCTCCCTGTCTCTTCCTAATAAGGAGCTTCTCTCCTTTGAGAGAGTCCTATAAAATGCATAAATATTCCTCAAGGAACCGAGAGAGCTCCTAACTGTCTTTAATAGCTATCATAAAATGAAGGATAAACTGTGTGAAAGGAGATTGGTCGTGATAATAGTGTGCAAAATGAGGGCAGTACATTTCCTAACCCCCTCCCTGACCGGGTTTAACAGCAGAAAGATTTTGCCTAGAGTTAAGATCATGACCTGAAGAAGGAAACTGGGGTGGGAGCTTCTGGTCTTAGCTTAGAGAATCCTGAACAGATAACTGGGAAGTCTCAGGGCCAGAGAGAGAGTATTTGCTAAAGATCGTATAGCAAACAGTACACCCAGCCATGAGCCCATGGACCAAGGGGAATGGAGCCTAGGAATTTGCCTTGTCCATTTATTCTCTGTGTAATTGAGATACATACCAAGACTGCCACAGAGATAACTTTGGCTCTGGCTAAACCAAGCCTAAGAGCCCACACACCCCTGTGAGATGAGAAGCCAGCTTGCTCCTGGAGACCACACCTGAGCTCCGCTACAAACTGGAAAGGAATTCTAAAACATGCTCACAGGCAGGTGTCGAAGCCAGCATGCAGAGCTGAACATCCATAGACCAGGAAACAGGGCAGGTTCCAGAGAGCTGTGTTTTCAGAATGGATGCTATGACAGGTTTGCAGAGCGCATCTACCTGAAAGCGTAGAACATGGCAGTGGCGGGGGGCATGACACTGAGTTGGCAGAATGTACCACAGCTAACAGACCACAAAGTCCTTAGCTCATGTCCTGGCATGCAAGAGGAGTATAATACCAGCACTTTCTGGCAGGGACTACATTGAATATGTGCAGAGGAGGTGCACCTGCCAAAATCTGCTATCTGTCAAGTTCCTGTAGCATGCCAGGTCATGAGCTAGGAGCTTTTCATACATAATCACAGTTTGTCCCCATAATGCTAAACTTGAGTGCGACCACACTGACCCAAAGCCAGATGCATACCCTGAAAGTTGATTAAATAATACCCAGGCATTTATGTCTTCCCCTTGCCAATATCTAGGGTTTTTAAGTCTCCAAATACTTGGGTTTTTGTCTCATAATTTACAGCTTCCTCAGTCTGAAAGACAGTACATGATCTTGGGGCCCACAACTCCCTGCTCCTTAGGTTTACTCCTGTAGAGTAAATTTAGCTGGAGTTTCACTCTAGCCTGAAGGACAGGACCACTGATGGAGACGCCCACAAGGGGCAGTGGTGGCCGTGGAGGGTTGCCATCTCGGCGGGGCATGCTTGAGGTCCACAGCACTTCTGGAAAAATAATGTTGCCCCCCCATGCAAGATTACTGCCCCCTCCACGGTGATCAGTCCATTGTAAGTAACCCCAATAAACCCCAATTTGTCTACCAGTTCAGAACTAGAGTGGCAGGGCCAAATGCTAGTCTCACTGTGACAGGAAAACTCTTAAGACAGAATTAGCATAGCCAAGCTGGATTTGGTTGACAAAAATGGAGAGTGCTTCTGGGGAAAGGACTTCTGTGACTGATAACATGGGGACCTGTGAAGGGAATGTGGACAGAAGAGGTTCTGGCATTGGTTATTCAGTGGATCCTCAGTTGGCTACCTAAGATGATGTCACCAAGGCAGACAATGTCTGGGGGAGAAATCCCAGGATAGAAATCCACATGTAGCTGGCATGGAGTGGCACACTTGCTGGACCACTGGGCACAGCCACGGAATTATGGTGATTCTCTGAAAAGAGTGGAGGATATAGAGTGGATTTTAAAGACTCTGCTAGGGCATTAGGGACGACGTTCCAGCAGGCAGCTGCAGAAACAGCTCGGCCCTGGCTGTGTGTCATAAAAAAATCTTATCCCAAACAGAGATTGTAGCCTGGAGAGAGACTGAAGAGTTGAGAGAGAGATTAAAATGAGAAAGAGAAGTAAGACTGGCCTCTACAACATTTGCCTCTTACCTTATTGATAAATTAAATAAAAGGGAAAAATAAATAGAAGTTTTAACCTGCCTCCTTTTCCAACTAAGAGAGAAAAAGGGAAAGAAAGCCCAGAGTAGATCTATAATATGAGGTCTGTCCTCGACTCCTCAACTGGAAACCCACAAGAGAAGGCAGATAGTGATGAGGAAGGGAGCGACCCAGAAGAAGCTAAGAGTGCCCTCAGGTTCAGACTGTAACACAGAGAAAGAAGAAATCCAGGTCAGCATGCTGATGGAGGCCTTAGCAAGCGTGAGAATTTAGCAGTTACAGGTACTCAGGACTGGAGCTGCTGGAACATCCAAACAAGTCACAAATGAGTCTGTCATCACCTGCCTCCTGAGACTATGGGACATAGGAGCAGATGATATCAGCTTGAATGCTGCAAAGGCAGGAAAGCTGAGCAATATAACCATTCATGCCTCCTTGAGGCTCCGTAACCTGAGGCAGTACGAGGGGAAGCAGTCTCTGATGGACTCCCTGTGCGAGTCGTTAGAGATGCTTGGTTATCACCAGTGGAGGTTCCCATGAGTGTCAGGAGCTGGGGCACAGGCACTGCTTAGAGAACCAGGTATGAGGAAAACTATGTATGGTGCCCCATTCACAGAGCCTGATAGCACTGTGCTCAGTGGAGATTTAATGAAGGACTTAACTGAACAAGGATGTCGAAATTGGTATGGAGGTTTAGTGTTTGTGTTAAGTCCCCTAGTGAGACAGCATCTTTAACAAGGCAAGAGAGGCTTTGACAGATTTAAGCAACCTAGACCAGCATGTAAAATATGTCTGTAGAAGAACAGAACAATCTAAAAAATGTATAAAGGAGACAAAACAGAGAAGGAGGTCTGTTTGAGTTACTTGAAGGCAAATGTGGCAAGACATACATCTAGCCCAAGTTCCTCAAGAAAAGATTGACAAAAAGCCAAATTCTGTGCTAAAGCGCTTCTGAGAGGCTTTAAAACCTGAGGAACAGTTCACAAAAGTATACAGGGGATGAAAACTGTCCCAGGGGTGGATAATAACCCCTCCAGAGAAAACAGGGTACACTTCTCCCCTACTAATGGCTATTCAAGAGGTGGAGATAGTTTGCCTGGCAAAGGCCTCCCCCAGCAGCCATGTGTGGTCAAAGGAGAGACAACAGGTGTGACTAGAGCCAGGAGTTGGACCCAGAGTCTACCTGGCTCCACAAAACAATAGGCACAACAGGAGCAAGAGAAGCATTATTCCTCCTTGGCCCTGTATAGGGCCAAGCAATCTGGGCCAGGCCCAATGAGTTTATCAAGGATAAAGAGATGCATGGAGAATCCATGTAAGAACTCCAGGACACTACATGGATTCCAGACAATAACTAAAGATAGTAAAGGACTAAGTTGCATGCCATTGTACCCAGCATGGATCTGTTGAAAAAACAGCTGATACAAATGAAAAGGAATTGTCCATGCTTTGTTAGACCTTGTTTATGTATACAGTGTTCACTTCTGAGTGTTTTACATATGTGAAACCCAGTTGAGAGACGACAAGTACACCCGAAGAAACAATGATGGAATGTAACTCGTATGGGCTACAAGGGTTAAGTATAGCTGTGAAATTCTAGGGAGCTCTATGGACCTTGGCCTATAGATGCCAAAGAGTAAAAGGATGCTTCATATAATTGTTAACTAGCAATTCCAGTACCAGGCATTGAGACTGCGTTGCAATGGGAAAGAGGCTCATCTCACACCTAACAGCCCATTTCAGATCCCAGGGGTTTTTGCAGAAGAGGATGACAAAAACTTGTCTAAGAGCCAGACAGAAAAGGGGTGGGGCGTAGAGTAAATTTAGCTAGGCTTTCACTCTAGCTCGATAGATAAGCCCATTGCTTGACATGCCCACTGACGGGTGAGCTGGATACAAGTGCCAGCAGTGGTGATGGCGTGATGGGTCGCCATCTTGGCGGGGCGTGCCTGAGGTCCACAGCAGTTCTGGAAAAAAAATGCTGCCCCAAGCGAGATCACTGTCCCCCTCCCTGGTGACCAATCCTATGTAAGTAGCCCCAATAAACCCTGGTTTGTTTAATCTGAGAGTATATTCTGTTTTACTCAGCTAATTCAGAACTAGAGGGACAGGGCCAAAGGCTGCATCTGACTGTGAGAGGAAAATTCTTAGGATAACTCCCCCTACCTATCCTATGTTCAGGCCCCAAGATCCTGGGGCCCCAAGATAACTCATTCTGTTCATGCTGATACGAGGTCCACTTCCCTCCACCCACCCAAACTGTACAGTCAAAGCATTGAGAGTTGTCAAAGTACAAGTCAGCTGGCGAACTTTAAAAAAAAAGTTCTTTTTTATATTTTATATTTTATTTTTATTTTTGACCTTGTGCGTGAGGGTATTGCCTGCATGTATGTATGTAAGTGCACCTGTGTTGTGCAATGCATGCAGGGGGTCAGAAAAGGGTGCTGGATCCCCTGGAACTGGAGTTATAGATGGTTGTTAGCTGCCGTGTGGGTGCTGAGAATTGAACTCAGGTCCTCTGCAAGAGCAGCTGATGCTCTTAATGACTGATCCATCTCTCCAGTCTTCAGCAAAAGTCTTAATTGCACAAGTCAAACCCAAGAAACAGAGAAAGCTGTTTTCCAGAATGGGTGCTCTAATGGACTTTCAAGGAACACATTAGTGCCAAGGAGCATGAGAAAATGACTGAGTTCTCTGGGGCAACCACAGACAAGTTGAGCTTTTCTTACAGATTTTACAGAGGGCTGACAATGTTTTGTGTAGATAACTTGAGATGCTGGTATGGTCCGGTGTTGTCCCTGAGGTCCCCAAAACCAGTAGATTAGAACAGGGAAGGATGTTAAATGCAGAAGGACCAGGGGAGGTGGGAAGGAAGCACCAAACCTAGCAGAAAGGCTTTGGTGCAAACCCTAAAAGAATCTGCAGCTGTCAGAAGTAATAGAAAAGGGAGCGAAATTATTCCACAAGAGAACAAGGCACAAAAATCAATTGTATTTCTTTTGCCACAAAATAGATATAAATGAAATTTTTTAAGATAACATTTATAATAGCAAGAAAACAAATAAAGGGAGAAGAAGCTCAAAAATGTTTGCAGAAAATATTAGAAAGATTTATTGGAATACATGAAAAAGTAGATCTAGTTCATGGGCAGCAAGACACAATGCCATAAAGATATCAAGCTGATGAGAATTCACCTATATATTCCACAATAGTCTAATAAAATTTCACGACAAGGTAATTGTGGAGCTTGACACATTGTCTTAGAAATAAGTAATTAAACGTATATGTGGGCGTATGCATACACATTCATTAAATGTTTGATTTACCTAAACTAAGACAAATGCAAAGTAAAACTGCATTTAGATATAATGCTAATTCAAAAGTTATCTAAAAATACATGGGGAAAAAAAGTACTTTAAAATGGTATTAATGCCACAGAAGGAAACTCCTATGGAAGACTGATGATGTTAAATAAAGCCATATAATCTCAAATTTGAATTGGAAGCCTAAGAGCTAATGATGTATCTTACATATGTGTGCATGTGTCCAGAATATGTAAATCCAGAGTATTTTTTTTCTAACTCTATTCATTAAAATCCAGGAATAATGACTAAGTCAATAACAATAAAGATTCCTAATGCACAGATTATAGCTTTTCTAAAGAACAATTCACACTTACAGGAACCAAGGCTTATTGGACTAATCTGTGGAAGGAAATGTCCAAGATAAGCCTGTAACATCTTGTAATTTCAAATTTCAAAGACTTTACTAACAAAGCCCACAGAGTTAGGTGAAACAATAGCAGAATCTAGTTTAAGAAGTTTCTATGGGCCAGAAATGAGACTGTTTAGTCATCAATTAGGACAGTGACTATAGCAGATTAAAACATACCTGATAGATTGATCCTACACATTTGTAATGAGTGTGTTTGTCTAGTGCATGTGTAGAGTATATGTGCATATGTGTGTACCAGGTATGTGCACACAGAGGACAAAGGAGGACATTCAGGATCCTGCTCTATAGTATGCTCTACCTTATTCCTTTGAGACACGGTCTCTGAACCTGAAGCTGAGCTTGTGTCCCAAAAGCCCTAGTGATCTTCTTGTCTCTGACTCCCAAGGCACTGGGGTTATAGGTATGTGCACTGACCTCACTGACTTACAGCTAGATGCATACCCTGAAGCTGATGACATAATATCCAGATGATGCAGCCTGGATCCAAGGTAACTTGTTTGCCCCCTACCACTCTCTAGGGCTCCTGGGTCTCCAAGTACTTAGGTTTTTCATGCGGTGGCTGGGAATTTGAGTTTATGCTTCTATAGCAAGCCATCTTACATTAAGCCATTTCCACAACATTCACACACACACACACACACACACACACACACACACACGCACACACGCACACAATTTCTTCCCTTTAGAGGTTGCTGTAGCACCAAGTCACTACCATTATTTCAAAACCTGGTAAATAAGAAAAAGAATCAAGATCTTTCCCCTCTGGGCATAGGCGCTAAACCTGCTGCTTAAACTCTGGACCGCCCTGGTGAGTTACTCAGAACCCTGCCCACTCTGATGCCATATTCTCACTGCTAGACGAGGCCCAGAACGTGCTGCTGGAGACCTCCAGACCAGCCTGGTTAGATAGTCAGAACCCTGCCAAATTCAGTCGCTATCTCAGCTTCTGGGACTAGACCTGGAAAGTACTCCTCCAACTCTGGACTAGCCCAACGAGCTAGCTTGAATCATTCCACTACCATCTCCATACTGACACTATGACTTCCCTCCCACACCAGAACAGCATGAAAACACCCCGTCCCTCCAATGAAAAAAAAAAAAAATCAAAAGTGAGAATGTAAAGCACACAATCAACTATTCATACCTGATCAGAAATCAACCAAGCCACAACAACAAAAGCAGAACCAAACTTCCACTCGACAAAGGCAGACTAGAATTTCATGAGACACACAACCAAAATAAGATGTGCAAAAACACAAATAATATGAAAAGGAAAGATAATATGGTCCCACCAAATCCCACCAGTCCTATAGAAGTATTCTACAATATAAACTACCCAGAGCAACCCAGGAAACATAACCTAAAAAGAACAGTCCTAAGTATAATAAAAGAATTCAAGGACTTTAAAGCATATACAAACACCTCAATGAACTCAAAAAAGGATAGGAATAAACTTTTGACTGAAGCTCAAGAAAATATCAATAAACTGCTGAATGAAATGACCAAGACAATTCAGGATTTGAAAAGTGAATTCAGGAAAGAGAAATATTGAAGAAAACTCAAGATGAAATTGAAGAACTTAAAACTCCCAATCTGAAAACAGGAGAACGTCTTACCAGCAAAGGAATCAAATGGAAAGCAGAATATCAAGACTTGAAGGTAAAGTTTGAGGACTAGACTGCCCAAGCAAAGAACATGAAAAAATTTTAAATCACAGGAATAGAAGACACAGGAAATATGGGGCACCATGAAAAGACCAAGTCTGTGAGTTGTAGACATAAAGGGAGGAGAAGAATCTCAAATCAATGGCATTGAACAGATCTTCAATAGGATTATAGACTAAAATATCTATAAATTAAGAAAATATATATTCATACAGATCCAAGAAGCACACAGAACACCAAATAGGCAGAACCAGAAAAGAAACTCCTTACAGCATATCACAGTAAAAACACTAAATATACAGTACAAAGGGAGGATACTGAAAACTGCAAGAGAAAAACAAGTTATACATAAAGGAAAACCCATCAGAATAACAAATGACTTTTCAATGTAAACTTTAAAAGCCAGAAGAGCCTGAAGCAATGTATTCCAAGTTCTAAATGACCAACCCAGATACCAACCCAGACTCCTTTACCCAGTGAAATTGTCTATCATAGTTGAAGGAGAAAGAAACATCTTCCACTTATAAATAGGTTGAAAGAATTTGGGTCTACCAGTCAGCCCTCCAGAGAATATTGGAAACAATATGACATATTGAAGAAAGAAGTAACTGTACCCAAGAGGCTATAGAAAGAAAATAAATGAAGCTATAATTTCAGAAACACAAACTAGGACTAAAAATACAAAGAGAAAATAAAATGACAATCCATCAACACATCTTTCAATAATAACTTTGACTATCAATGGCCTCAACTCCCCACTCAAAAGACACAGGTTAGTTGAATGGATTATGAAACAAGTTTCTTACTGTGTAAAAGAAACTCATCTTACCTTCAAGGACAAACACTACCTTAGAGGAAAAGGATGGGAAAAATTAGTCCAAGCAAATGGTACCAAAAAACAAAAAGGTATTGCTATCCTAATATCTGGCAAAATTAACTTCTAACTAAAATTAATCAGAAGACATAAAGAAAGTTACCTCATTGTAATCAAGGGAATAATCAACCAAAGAGACATCACAATCAAGAATATAGATCTGTGCCAAACTCTGGAGCACCCAATTTCATAAAAAAGTACCACTGAACTTTCAAGACACAGTTTAACACCAACTCAGTTATAGTAGGTGACTTCAATACCCCACTTTCTCCAACACACAGGTCATCTGGGCAAAGAATAAACAGAAAAACATCTGAATTAAATAGTATCATACATCAAATTGACCTAACAGATACCTATAGAATATTCCACCAAAACACCAAAGAATACACATTCTTTTCATCAGCCCGTGGAAGTTCCTCTAAAATAGACCACATTCTGGGACACAAAAAAAAACCTCAACAAATACAAATAAAAAGAAACAATTCCATGTATCCTATTGGATCACAATGCAGTAACACTTAAAATAAACATTAAAAGACACTCTAGTAATTACATGAACTCATGAAGATTAAACAACATACTACTAAATAATGAATGAGTCAAAGAAGAAATCAAGAAAGAAATAAAATTATTCCTGGAACTAAATGAAAATGGAAACAGAACCTCTAGGACACATCAAAAGCAGTCCTAGAGGGTAGTTTATAGTCCTAAGCATTCTAAGCACCCACATTAAACAAATCAGAATGATCCTAGCCTAGTGACACGTATCTTTAATCCCAGACCTCAGAAGGCAGAGGTAGATGAATCTCTGCAGTGGGACTGAGGCCAGCCTGGTCTATGAGTTCCAGGCCAGCTGGGGGATGCAGGAAGATCCTGTCTCAAAAAAAAAAATCAGAATGATCAAAAATAAATGACTTAATGTTACAACTCAAGAATCTGGAAAAACAAGAACAAACCAAATCTAAACCTAGCAGATGAGAAGAAATAATAAAAATCAGGGCAGAAATCAGTGAAATAGAAACAGAGACAATACAAAGAATCATTGAGGTAGCTGGAGAGATGGCTCATTGGTTAAGAGCACTGGCTGTTCTTACAGAAGCAGCTTTGCTGAGGAGCAGAGTTCAATTTCCAGCACTGACATGACGGCCAACAACCATCTGTAGCTCCAGTTCCAGGGGAACCTTGTGCCCTCTTCCGACCTCCACAGGCATTGCATGACATGGGTACACTTATATACATACATGCCTACATATAAAATAAAAATAATAAATAAAATAGTTAAAAAGTAAACAAAGAATCAATGAATCTAAGAACCAGTTCTTTGAAAAGATAAATAGAATAGACAGACCCTTAGTCCAGCTAACCAAAAGGAAGAGCAAACCCAAATCAACAAAATCAGAGATGAAAAGGGTAACGTTACAACAGACACCAGAGTAATCCAGAACATTACAAGGGAATATTTTAAAAACCTGTACACTGTATTAAATTAGAAAATCTAAAAGAAATGAATGAATTTCTAGACTTAAAGGAACAACTAAAGTTAAACCAAAAAGAGATTAACAACTTAAACAGGTTCATAACAAATAAGTAATATAAAACCTCCCAGCTAAAAAAAAAGCCCAGGTCCAGATGGATTTACAGTAGAATTCTACCAGACCTTCAAAGAAGATCTACAACTAATACTATTTAAATTATTCAAAAAGATAGAAACCAAGGGGAACCCCCAAACTCCTTCTCTGAAGCTACTATTACTCTGTTAACAACACCAGATAAAGACCAACAAAGACAAAACTATCCCTATAAGCATAGATACAGAAATTTCCAATAAAATGATTGTAAATCACATACAGGTATATATCAAAGATATCTACCGTGATCAACTTGGCTTTATTCCAGAGAGACAGGGATGGTTCAATATGTGTAAGTCAATAAATGTAATAAATCATATAAACAGACTTAAAGACAAAAAAAATCATATGATCATCTCAATGGGATACAGAAAAGGCCTTTGACAAAATCCAACGTGCTTTCATGATAAAAGTCCTAGAGGAGACTGGACTGGAAAGAACATATCTCAACATAATTAAAATTGTATTTTAATGAGTAAAAAATAAATGACTTAATGTTACAACTCAAGAATCTGGAAAAACAAGAACAAACCAAATCTAAACCTAGCAGATGAGAAGAAATCTGACATCTGACAGCTGACATCATTCTAAACAGAGACAAATTCAAAGCACTCCCATTAAAATCAAAATCAAGAATGAGACAAAGCTGCCTGTTAGCCACACTCCTTTACAATATAAGGCTTGAAACTCTAGCTAGAGCAGTAAGACAAGAGAAGGGATCTAAAGGGGTATAAAGTGCAAAAGAAAAAGTTGAATTATCTCTATTTTCAGATGATATTATACATGAGAAATCCCAAAAACTCCACCAGAAAACTTCTAAAAATGATCAGTACTTTCAGCAAAGTGAAAGGACACAAAATCATTTTCCAAAAATCACTAGCCTTTTTATATACAACCAGTCAGAGAAAAAGATTATGGAAACACTCCCATTTATAACAGCCTCAAAAAACATCTAGGAATAAAGCTAACTAAAGATGGAAAAGATCTCTACAATTAAAACTTTCAATCTTTGAATTCTTCTAAGGAAGACACTAGAAGATGGAAGAATCAACCGGGCTTATGAATTGGTAGAGATTTTGTGATCGTGACCATGCTACCAAAAGCAATTTCCAAATTATATGTTACCCAATCAAGATCTCCAGGACAATTTTCACAGAAAATGGAAAAAAAAGGAAAAAATCCTAAAATTCATATGGAACCAAAAATAACCAAAGTAATCCTGAGTAAAAAGAGCAATTCAGGATGGATTACTATACCAGATTTCAAACTATACTACAAAGCTATGATAATAAAAAAAAACAACATGGTGTTGGCACAGAAACAGACATGTAGATCAGTGTAGCAAGATGGAAGACCCAAACATGCGTGTGCATAATTACAGTCACCTGACATTTGGCCTTGATACCTAAACTGCACACAGGAGGAGTGACAGCATCTTCAGCAAACGGTACTGGGGAAACTAGATCTCTACATGTAGAAAAATGAAATTAGCCCTGCACAAGAACCAAATCCAAATGGATGAAAGGCATCATTGCAAAACCTGAAATGCCAAATAAAAAATACAGTGAACTAAGGAGCACATTACGTGACACTATGGTGACATAGTGAGAAAGTTTGGATGTTATGTTTTGGAATCTGAAATAGCCCGTGTATTAGTTACTTGACTGTTGCTGGGATAAAACACCCTAACCAAAATCAACTTATGGAACAGTATATTTTGTCTTAGAGTGCCTCGTGGTGGGAGGTACAGCAGTGAGCAGTGGACGTGGTGGTGTGAGCTGAAGACTGAAAGTTCTTATCTTCAACCACAAACAAGAAACAGGGTGAGCAAAGGAGAAGTGGGCCAGCTTCTGAACTTTCAAAGCCCACCCTCAGTGGCATACTTCCTCCAACAAGGCTACCCCTTCTTGAGGCTCCATGACCTCCCAAACAGTACCATACACTGGGGACCAAGTATTCAAATATTTGAGCCTATGGGGGACATTTCTCATTCAAGCCACCACACCACACCTGCTTTGATTGTGAACAACTGACCCCAGAGGGGAGCGCTGTTTTGGAAGGTTCTGAAACCCCTCAGAAGTATGTCAGAGGAGTGGGGCTTCAAGGGTTATGCCTGGGCCTTGGTCCTAGCTTACCCTCTGCTTCCTGGCCTCGTGTGGTGGTTTGAATGAGAATGCCTTCCATAGACTCCAAGTATTTGGATACTTGGTTCCCAGTGTGCGGAGCTGTTTACAGAGGGTCTTGGAACCTTTATGAGGTGTGTCCACATTGCAGGAAGTGCATCACTGGGGGCATGCTTTGAGAGTTCAAAACCACACCCACTTTCCAGCCTGCCTCTCTCTGCTTCCTGTCCCTGCTTGAAGATACAAGAGCTGAGCTTTCTGCTCTGGCCATCCTGTTATCGTGTCTCCCCACAATGATAGACTCTAGCCCTCTGGAACTATAAACTAAATAAGCTCCTTCTCCTATTAGTTGTCTTGGTCATAGTGCTTTATTACAGCAACAAAAAACGTAAGTCATGCACAAGCCATGATAGGAAATGCCACTGTCATATGCTCCTGTCACCACAGACTGAGACTCTCCGCCGTATGGACTGAGATCATGAACTGAAATAAATCAGTCCTCTCTTATTTCCATCAGGTATTATCATCATAGCAAAACAAAATTAGCCAGTATAGCAGTATGTGAAAAACTCAGGATGGACAGTAATTAAATTTTTATTCAACCAAACAGTTTTTATGAGTTACTTGCTTTGTAGATTTAGTATATGAAGTTATTGTATTTTAGATGTGATGGTGATAGTGGTATTATGTTCATTTCGAGGAGTTTTTAAATATACGCACAGGAGTAAACATAATCAAATACCATAGAAGACAAAAGAGGGGGCCTCTGCCACAGTGAGCCTCAAGAATCATTACAGAGTTATTATTGCCACAGTAGACAATGTGACTTCCATGCAAGAATAGACACATTGACTAATGGAGCGGTGTAAGAACTAAAAAAATAGATCCATTATATGTATACATACAATTTTTGACAGAGCTAATTTTTCAGGTGAGTGGGAGACAGTAGGACTAATCAATATTTGGTACTGAGACAATTGAATTGATTGTCCACATGGAAAAATAAACCATTCAAGAAGAGAGGATCAATAAACTTGACTGCAGTGAAACTGAGAATTTTCGTTCATCAAGACAGATGAAAAAAAAAGTAAAAAGTTCAAACTGGGAATATTTGAATGTGTGCGTGTGTGTGTGTGTGTGTGTACATGTAGGCAGGTGTGTTTGTGCATGCATGTGTGTGTATGCTGGTTAATTTAAGTTGCCATGTTAATTGCATTCAGAGATGTTTAGGGCAGTGGTGAAAACACTTTTGGGTGTGGCTATGAGGACACTTCCAGACAGGATTAACCAAGGGGAAGGACCAACTCTAAATGTGGGCAGACATTCCCATGGGCTGGAGTGCTAGACTGAATAGAAAAGAAGAAAGTGGAAATGCAGCTGAGCACCAGCATTCATCTTTAGCTGCTTCCTGGTCTGCCCAGATGTGAGTGAGCAACCTTAAGCTTGTCTAGCCCTGCTGTCCCTTCCATGATGGACTGGACTTTTTCAAACTGTAAGCCAAAATAAATCCTTCGTTCCTTAAGTTGCTTCTTCTCAGATATGTGATCACCATGATAGAAAAAGCAACTAATATAATATAAGATCAAATTATTAAAATCCAAAATATGTGTTTAACTCCTAAAAATCTATGAGACATAATCCAAATAAAAACTACTGGAGAGTCTGAATAGATTCTCTCTTTTTTTAATATATGTGTAGGGGTGTGTGTGTGTGTGTGTGTGTGTGTGTGTGTGTGTGTGTGTGATTGTGAGTGTATACTATATGCATGCAGTGCCTTTGGAGGCCAGAAGAGGGCATTGAATTTCCTGGGGCCAGAGTTATAGGTAGGGGGCTGCCTGACTCAGTGCTGGCAGCCAAACTCAGATCTTTTGCAATCCCTGAGCCTACTTCAGTCTCCAAATAGATAGTCTTAAGGAAGAAAAATAGTTAATAAATTAATTTACTTCATTCTGTAATGAAAAAACTGAGGGCTGGAGAGATGGCTCACAGGTTAAGAGCACTAGCTGCCATTGCAAAGCACCCAGATTGTGACCAACAACCATTCATAATACCAATCCCATGGAATCCAACACCTCTTCTGACCTTCAAAGCATTGTATGCATGTGGTATACATAAATACATGCAGGCAAAGCACTCATACACATAAAATTAAATTTTAAAAAGAAATGTTTATTGAAGGCAGAATGTATTCTAGGCAGAAGATATATATGCTTTACTCGAAGAATCTGACAAGACAGCATTCTAGTGGAGACGCAGAATAATGGAAAATCACAGTTAACACCAGAGGAAAACTGACTCAATCCCTTGGGAAAGCAAATTGGCATTCATTCAGTCTGAGGCTTACCTACATCTTGATGGGTCTATTTTTAGGTAATGCCAGATTTGCATACAGAAATGTTTACAATAGTGCTTATAGCACTTTTTCCTAGAAAAGACCGGAAACAATCCAAATATTCACTAATACACAAATACATTGTGGTACTGTCACACAATGGCATAGGAAATAATAGTAAAGATTTCATGAACGACAGCCCACAGGTCATCGTGACTGACCTCCACCAGCCCAATGGCAAGAAGGAAAAGCAAACACGTAAGAATGTTTATAGCATGATAGAAATTTTATAAAGTTAGAACAAACAAAAAACCTTTAGCAATACATTGTTGAGAAGTACACAACATCGTTTTAGAGAAAAGCATATGGATGATGAATACAAATGGAGGCAGGTAGAGTTTCAATGGTGTTTATCTTATCATTTTTTATACTAACTTTTGAGGTCATTGGTGTTTATTATAACATTTAGCAAATTATGTATTTTACATATTTGTTCTTGGAGGTCAGTTTAAATGATGAGTTTAAATGAGTTCTTAGGGCCTAGGGTGGGTCTGGTTTCAAGCACGGGGAAATGACTGAGTGGGAGGAGACAGAGATGCCATTCCTAAGATACACAGTGCAACTGGAAGGACCAGCATCCAAGAAGTTTCTTGCTGATGAGGCAAATATATATCCAAGCATGTGAGGCTAGCATGTGGCTGGTAGGAATATCTGAGGTTAAATTCCCATTCTTCCCTCAAATGTGGGGCTGCCTTTGCAAGGGAAACCACAAAGTCCCTGCCCGGCCCAGCTAGATGACTTACTTCAGATATCAGAGCACGGTCAGCTTGCACAGGCCCTCAGCCCTGGTGCTTTTAGTACACAAGTCTCTGAGAGGCATCTGACCCGTCGTCTAGTTCCATGAATACTTTGATAACTAACTCATGCCCAGTACTTCTGTGGGTGCTAGAGTTATAGGTTAGCAAGATAAGGTCTTTGCCCCTCATGATACCAAATAGGAAAAAAGGAAAAAGGAGAAGGAACACAGACAACAGTGTGGCAGACATTTCCTCTGGAAATTTTCCTACCATTGGAAACGAGGTGCTGATAGCCGTGAGCTGAAGCTCTCTACTGGGCAACTTTAGAGTCTCAAAAACAAAAGTGATTACACAGAGCATTTTCTCTCCAGCTCCTCCTACTTATCTTCTGAACTTTGCAAAATTAGAAAACAAATAAATTGTCCGTAATTCACATCCTAATTAGCTTCAGATGTCAACTTGACACAGCCTAGTGTCATCTGAGAGAGTCTCAATTGAGGGATTGCCCACATCAGATTGGTCTATGATCATGTCTGTGAAGAATTGTGTTGAGTAATGATTGATGTGGGAAAACCTACATCATTCCTAGACAGGTAGGTCTGGGATATATATATAGGATATATATATATATAGGATAGGTTACTACCATCATGACTGATGCCAAATATATGCAAGAATAAGTCTGAGAGTAAGCAACCCAGTAAAGCAGCATTCCTCTATGATTTCTGTTTCAGTTTCTTCTTAAGTTCCTGCCCAACTTCCCTCCATGACAAACTGTCATCTGGAAGTGAAAGGTGAAATAAACCCTTTCCTCTCCTAAGCTGTTTTTGATCAAAGTGTTTATCACAGCAACAAAAAAGCAAATTAGAACACACGTCAGATGAAAGAATGTAGAGAAAGTTAGAGAGGGAAGTCAGGAGGAAACAGGAAGGGAGAGAAGGAGGGAGAGAAGAAAGGAGGGAAGAAAGGAGTGAGGGAGGGAGAGACGGAGGGAGGGAGGGACGGAGGGAGGGACGGACGGAGGGAGGGAGGGACGGAGGGAGGGAGGGAAGAAGAAACAAATGAACTAAGAGAGACCCAGAAAGAGGGACCCAGAGGAGAGCCCAGGAGTACAGTGTCCTAGAGACCCTGCCCCCTAGTATTTTACCATGAATTCATTTTGTACACACACAGCCAGGCAGATGAACTCAGAATGAATACAGTTTTTTATACTGAAATTCATTTTGTTCCAGGATGGATAAGCTAGCAGAACACATTTAGGTGAAGAGGTGATAGGAGGATGCTAGATTAATAGGCTAGGTTACTACCATCATGATTGAGGCCAAAGTGATCAAGGGTTCAAGGGACTGGGCATTCCAGGAGAATGTGAAGACATACATTGGGTATATTTGAACCCTGGATAGACTCAAGAGTAGGTCGCTGAAGACAAAGTATGATAAGAAGGATGAAAACAGTCATTGATTGAAAATACGTGCAAGGAGATGATAGAGCCCAGCTCACTCTCTCCCCACGTAGTTTGACAACTGTCCTTTCTCCAAAAGGCAACATTTAAACATGGATATCATAAGATGACATACCACGCAGCTTGACTCCCAAGCAGGAAACAGAAAAGTCCTTCATGGGAACACTAACCAGCCTAAGGGAAACAATCCACAGACATAAGTGCTGGGACTGGAGGGAAAGAGGCAAAAAAAAAAAAAAAAAAATCGTAGCTCTGTGTCTGGACTCAAAGCCCCCAGCTGACAAGCTCTGCTCAGCCACACTGGACTCCCTGATCATCAGCTGAACATCTTCCCCAAATATATGCATAGACACCCAAGAATCACCAAGCATTTAAAGATTGCCTTCCAAAACTAACACGTCATTAAAAAAAAAAACAAGACACAGATAACAGGAAGGAGAACAATTCCAATATCCATAGAGAATTAAATATTATATTTAAAGCACAAAAGTGCATTTTGTTAATAAGTTTATAAAGAACAGAACGATGAAAAAGAAGAAAAAATGAAAGATTAAAGGATCTACACAAGAAGACAGTATCTGAATGTTAGATGTGACAACTGAGGGTAAAGAGAAGAAAAAGTTGTTGAAGAAATAAAAACTTCCCCGAGTGACATGCCCTTCCAGACTGAAATTCATTGAAAGCTCAGATAGGTGATGGGAAAAAGTCGGTATGATGTCACATTGCTGTGAAATACCACATTCCAGGGAGAGGCATTTTTAAAAATATATATCATCTATGGTTTTTTTGAGGAGACATCTAATGAGAAATAATCCCCCCCCAAAAAAAAAAGAATGATGGTGCAACCTCAGAAATAAAACACTGTGTGTCTCCCATAGTGTAGATTGAAAGTTGCTCCAAGGACCGGGGTAAAGGAAGTCTCAGATCAGGAATTATAACAACCTTGGTTGTCAACTTGATTGGATCTGGAATCAACTAAGAGACCCACCTCTAGTGGGTTTGTGACATATTTATATCTCTAGAAGGATTTAACTAATGGGGAAGACCTTCTCCAGACTAGGCATCACCTTCCAGTGGTGACCCAGATATATAGAGCTCTGAGGGAAAGAAGTATGCTCGCCGGCTCACTTTGCCACTTGCTGCTGAGTGCGTCTACCCTGTGGCTGCCATCATAGCTACCGAATTTACTGAAGACAGAACCCAGTTTCTTCAGGTTTCCTTCCAATGTGGACGGAAGACCAGCAGCTCTCCAGGAATCTTCCAGGTCTTGAGTGCCAGTTTGAGCCAGTTCATACACTAATATGCTTTATAATATATACTACCATAGAGAGGAGACACCTCAAGTAGGGTTCCTATCAAGCTGTGTATGAACTCTTAGGATAACCTCCAAACTGTGTACATATGGATCTAACCCAAAAATCATGCTGAACGTCTGGAGAACTAAGATACATGATGCAATTACAACCTGAGTCTGCTAGTTCTGTTCCGCTAGAGAAATCTAATACACATTAGTATGGTAATTATTTTTTAATCTATCAAGACTAATTTTGTACCTTAATATATGGTTATCATAGAAAAGTTCTATGTGGGGCTGGAGAGATAGCTCAGCAGGTAAAGGTACTTGCCACCAAGACTGGTGACCCGAGTTCAATCCTTGGAATCCATGTGGTAGAAAGAGAGAGCCAGTTCCCACAAGTTGTTCTCTGGTCTCTACACCTCCATATATGCACAATGTGACACATGTGAACCCAAATACAGGAAGTAAGTATTCCATGTGTAGTTGAGAAGACTGAGTGTCCTGTTGTGAGGTGTCATATTTTACAGATACCCACATACCTACTGGGTGTGGATGGCTTACAGACCTGCTCAAATCCTCTCTAACAAGACCTAGCTAAGCTACGTGTTATGCCCATTATTGTTCACAGAGTTATTTGGCTTTGTCCCTTGTGTGTTAGTGCCTAGACTGGGACCCAGATTGTAATTACACTATGTACCTTAGTTCTCCAGGCCTTCAGTATGGTGTTTGGGTTAGATCCATATATACACAGTTTGGAGATTATGCTAAGAGTTCATACACAACTTGATAGAAAATCTACTTGAGGTGTCTCCTCTGTAGAGACAAGTTTCCTGTGGGTTTTCAGCCCAGAAAGCTGAGGCTGTAGTTTCTTTATTCTGTTTCACCCTTGGTGGCATGCATGTGTCTTGAGAGCAAATCAGTGAGAAGAGAAGAGAGGGCAGAGAGAAGAGGAAAAGAGAAGAGAGAAAATGTGGAGAGAGGAGAAGAAGGGAGGGAGGGAGGAAGAGAGGCACAGGAGGAGGGAAGGGGAAGGACAGAGAGGGACAGGGACAGGGACAGGGACAGGGGGAAGAGGGAGGTCTTCGGACTGTGATTCTACTGGCCAGAAACAAAGCTTCTCTGCGAAGTTTAAGTTCTTTCCTGTTACCTGCTGCCATCATCTGTCATTGCTATCAGTACTGTATAGTTAGGAGACCAGGGTGAGAGAAAATAGTAGGCACGTCTTACAGTTTCCCCTTTCTCTGTCTCATAGGAACTATCTCTTGTTTCTTACTAGTTTAGTAGTCAGCTCAGGCTCCCTCATCAAAATGCCTGAGATTGAATATCTTCAACAATAGACATTCTTTTTCTCACAGCCTAGATGCCAGCTGTCCATGATCAAGGTGGCAGCAAGTTTGATTTCTACTGAGGTCTCTTCTCCTAATGGACGCCTCATGATTTTTCCTGTCTTCACACCCCAGGCAGAATAGTGAGGAAAGCAATGCTTTCTGATATGTTCTCATGAGGGCACCAAGTCTATTGGATTAGGGCCCCAACCTTACAAACTTATTTAATCTTAATTACCTTGGGCTCCATCTCCAAACCCAACTGCACTAGCTCTTAGGACCTTTATGAATAGGAAATGTCCATGTGCTGGGAGATGTGACCCCGAGCTGCTGGGGGTGGGAGAGTTTAGGAAGCAGGGCCTTGCTGGAGGAACTAGATCACAGGGTGAGGCTTGGAGGATCACATCTTAACCTGGGATCCTCTTGGTCTTTCTGCTTCCTGACTTTCATGTGGTGAACATTTTCCTATGCCACATACTCCTGATGGATGATGTTTGGCCTCACTTCAGGCTGAAAGCAGCCAAACCCAGGACTGTGCAGAGAAACCTCTGAAATTGCACCCAAATAAGTCTTTACCCTTTTAAACCACTTTTCTTAGGAATTTGTCAAAGCAACAGAAAAAGTAACACGGGGCCTCGGGAAACAAAAATATTTGTTGCATAAATTAATAGTAGTCTTATCTTGGAATTGTTTCTGTCCATACCAGCTAGCTTTGTCTTCATTTTGGATGGCCTAGGAAATCAGTCAAGAATTCCCATAGAGGAAACACACCAAACAAACCAAACAGCAATGAAAACCCCAGAAAAATCATGACTGCTTGAGTGGAATTTAAATTCTGGTATTTTCCCAAAATGCTTTCCACAGTTTTTTTTTTTTAGTGATTAATACTTTAGCATTACTTCAAAGGTAAATACAAACTGTGTGAAATTCAGTCATACCTTAAAACAGAGAATTTCACAAGACCATTCACACCAGCTTCACTTTTCATAAATAACTGAAAACAGCACAAACACATCAACATGACAATAAACTAACTTGGGCACACCCAGAAAACCCATTTAGGAAAATTAACCATCCATACACTCAAAAACGTAGACTAATATCGCAATAATTATGCTAGGTCACAAGGTCTTCGGGCATCTGCAAAAATTTCATACTAGTGTAAGCAGTTCTGTAACTAGCAGGGGCTATACTGCCTGCAAAGGGCTGGAGTAAAGTGCTCCTGAACCTGACTCAGCCTGGGGTCGGGGGACAGGTGATCTATGCATCTCCTTCTATAGTCTTCAGGTCCCTGCCTGTACAGCCTCACTTCTGGTTGCATGGGCTTCAGAGTTTTAGGATAATGGGGACAATAACAGTATTACTGTCTTCTCCCTTCTGTCCTGCAATATAGTAGCAAGCTGTGGGCCTGGGGCCTCTGGTGGGCATGCCACGCTGCCAGTTCTCTTCACGCGGTGGTGGTGCAGGGCCCACCAATGCTGGTGTGCTGGGAGTGAAGTTGACGGATGAGGAACTACAGTCCCCTGAGCCCATTGCTGTGCTAAGAGTCAACCTGGAAGTGGGCATGGCAATGGAGGGGGCACAGTGGTGCTTCCCCATGGACCAGCTCACTGCCATCAGGCCTGCCAAGGTGACGATAGGCTTGCAAATCCTAGTTGGGTTGGGGTTCCAGGTCAAACATTTAGTTCAGCTGCAGCTGTTGAGGCCAATGGATTCCTCAGAGAGCCCTGGCCAGCAGGCTGCCGCTGCCCTTTCAGCAATGCAGGGGTGGGCTGAGAGGGAGCCCCAGTATGGTTCCAAGCTGAAGTAGGTCCCCAAACTGCCTGGGCCAGCAATGTGGTGGAGACATGATCAGAGACAGGTGGAGAGTGCAAGATGACAGCCTGAGAAGGTGGGGTGGTGTCCATGGACTTGCCGTCAGGAGGCAGCTGAGATGGTGTTATTGCTGCCATGGACAGGAGTGCCAGAACACGGCCAGGATGGACCCACAGACCAGGAGCACGGGTGGGAGACATGCTCATTCTTCGCCCATCTGTGAACCCCAGTGTGCACAGACTGTTCCCAATAGGGTTGGGGCAGGGGACAGGGAGTGCAGGAAGGCTGGTTGATACTGTGGCACAGCCATGGCCAAAGGCAAAGGGCAAAGAGTTCCCTGTGCTGCCTGATGGTGATGGTAGAATAACTGCCTCAGAAGCAGGTGTGGTATCCATGTCCCCCACGGCAGGTTCTGGAATGGCTGCCAACCCCTGGGTTCTAGGCTCTAAGACAGCCACGTTATCATCTGAGCTCTGGATGACTTGACCCTTCACGGTCATCGTGCTGTCCAGCTCTTTCCCTTTGTCAGTGCATGGAATCTTGGGAGGTGGGGGCATGTCACCTCGATCCCACTGTAGCTGTGGCCCTGGGGGTGATGGTGGCAGCTCTGTTATGAATGTTTTCCTCTTGCAGGGCCTCTGAGCGCAGACACGGGAGCAGCACAAGTGCCCAGTGCACTAGCTGAGGCTTTCCACTCTGCCCCTCTTTTCTTGACTGCTGGGACTCTACAGAGCCTAAAAGGTCACTTAGCTCCAGGTTATTATTGGGAAAGATAACCTGAAGTTTGGAGCTGCTGGTTGAGGCTGGGTCAGGACATCCTGGTGCAACCATATCAGACTGTCTAAGAGAGGAGACACCTCTAGCAGGGTTGTGAGAGGCCATGGGAGATCTTCCTGGGAGATATCAGGGCAGTCACCTCCATGGAATCTAGCAAGCCCTGAGGGTGCTGCTTTTCCTCTTGAAGCCTATACACTGGCCTCATGGAAACCATGCTCACTTTGGCCACCAAGGTCATAGATGTTGTTTGAACATGGCCACTGAATGTGCCTCTTTTCTTATCCTCTAGGTCTTCTGTTTCCTCCCACCACCATCAGTCTTCCTCCTCCTCTTCTTCCTTCTCCTCAACTTCCTCATCTTCTTCTGTCTCCTCTTCTTCATCTTCCTCCTCCTCCTCTTCCTCTTCCTCTATCTCCAACTCACCCATTTCCAACTCCTCCTCCTCTTCCTCCTCCTCCTCTTCTTCCTCCTACTCCTCAATATTCACCTTCTCTTCCTCCATCCTCCCATTCTTAATTTTTTCTTTGGCCCTCACTTCAATTGCCTTTGAACAAGGAAGAGGCAGGTGTTCAGATGTCAAGGGCTGTAGACCCTGAACGTACTGCACTCATGAGGCTGGAGGGGGAGTGGCCTTGCACCCTGAAAAGGGGACGTCCATCGTCCTTAAAGGCCAGAACATCCCAAAGATATATTGCCTTCCGGGGCTGCTGTAGAGGCCAGGGGCGCACAGGGAACGACGGGAGTCCAGTCTCCATACAGGCGGATTCGCCCTAGAAAGAGCAACCTGGCTATGCCAGCCAGGCAGGGGCAGATGACAAGCCATAAGATGTGGCGGGAGAAGACCTGGATAGAGCTGGAGGAACGGTAGGTAATCAACCACGTTGCCCTGAAAACTTTCTCATTTAGGGCGGTTACTGCAAACTAGAGACAGACTGAACAACAAAAGGAAAAGTGAGCGGGTTCCAGCTACTCTGTATCCAGGCAAACCCTGACCCTTGTGACGTCACACTGGAAAGTGTGACATCTGGAGCACATGGATTCTGAAGGGGAAGGATTGCTCAGGAGCCTGCCGGCAGCACAAGGAGGCTCCGCAGCTCCGATGGTGAAGCCAAGTTGACTTTCTAGCGCCCGCACTTAACGCTCCTCCTGCAAGTGTCAACACGAAATAGGCCACTATTTGGGGTCTGTGAGGATTGTGTTCCGATTCACCAGAGCACACGGCCTCCTAGGCCCTGAGCAAAAATGAGCTGAAAGCCAGAATGGACAGGAAGTCAGATCCTGCCAGACTTCCTAGGACTTCTTCGGGTCCCCGTGTAGCACGGAATCAGAGCCATCTAAGACACTGGCTGTTGGCAGTTTCTGATGTCCCGGAAAGTTCATGGGACACTGAGCTCATGCTACATTCTAGCATTTCCTGGCAGGCAGGTTCTGTTCACCTCTCTATTCATTTTATAAAACCACACTGAAGCCGAACACCTTGCTCAAGTCAGGCAGCTGCTAACAGCCCAGAGATTCAGACCTGTGATTGACACCGGACAAGTGATTCCAGAGCTCCCGCTCTGCCGAGAGACTCATTTGCAACCTCCATACCCATCTTTTCTGTCTTCTTCTCTAGACTGCGCATGTGTACTGCTTACGAAAAGCCAACAACTATGTTGACCAAGGCCCACACTCGGATCTCCCGGAAAGATGTGAGGCCACGATTCTCAGGAGAAAGAAAGAGGAAAAAAAGAAAGAAAGAAAGAAAGAAAGAAAGAAAGAAAGAAAGAAAGAAAGAAAGAAAGAAAGAAAGAAAGAAAGAAAGAAAGAAAGACAGAAAGAAAGAAAGAAAGAAAGAAAGAAAAAGAAAGAAAGAAAGAAAGAAAGAAAGAAAGAAAGAAAGAAAGAAAGAGAGAAAGAGAGAAAGAGAGAAAAGAAAGAAAGAAAGAAAGAGAGAGAAAGAGAAAGAAAGAAAGAAAGAAGAAAGAAAGAGAGAGAGAGAAAGAAAGAGAGAGAGAGAGAGAAAGAAGAAAGAAAGAAAGAAAGAAAGAAAGAAAGAAAGAAAGAAAGAAAGAAAGAAAGAAATTACCAAGAAAGTGGGGCAGGAGGGATGGCTCAACCTGTAAAAGCACTGTCTGCACTTGCAGAGAGCCAGGGTTAAGTTCCCAGCACCCACATGGTGGCTAATAACCATAACACCAGTTCCAGTGGATCTGACTCCATGACAGGGGTGCATTACACATAAGCAGGCAATATACTCATACACATAAAAATAAAAAATAAAATATTTTTTAAATACCAACAAACGAGTTGTATTTTTTCTGCCTTCCCACTTATCTTCAAGCAACTGATCCCTATTTTCTGATGTCCAGTGTGGCCTGTGATATTTGGTTTTATTCTCTTAGGAAGATCTTTGTGTTGTTTTTCTTCCTCTAGAAGCCTTTAAAATGTTTTCATTGTCTTTAGAGACCTGACCTTTCACCAGCAAATGTAGGTGAGGATCACCTTCTGGTAACCCTGTGGATAGTTCCCAGCCTCTGTTCTCTCTGCTCCTGCTTCTCAGCTCATTTGAAGATGCTGTTTCTTGAGCCTTCTGTATTGATTCTTGTTTTTATTAATTGCTATTTATATATTATTTCTGCAACAGGAATCTGTAGCTTAGGCTGACCTCCAACCCATGGTCCCCTGTCCTGATCTCCCATATGTTGGTATATAACACCACAAACAACTCTTAGTTCTTCTAAAATACAAGTCTCCTTGCCTTTGGCCCTGCTTCCTGGGATATTTCCTTGACTTGATTTTGGTTGTTGTGTTTGTTTGTTTTTTGAGGCAGGGCATCATGTAGCCCACACTGGCTTCAAACCTGCTGGATAGCAGAGAATGACCTTGAGCCTGCTGGTCCTCCTCCTTTTCCTTCTTCAAGTGCTGGCATTTATGGGTGTGTATTACCATGCGAGGATTGCCTTGATTTTCCAGATCACTAACTGGGATTTCAAATTCTTTCCATTCTACAACAAACATTTTTCTTCAACTTCTAAACCTTTCTCAGTGACTCCACCATGATCCTCACCCCCATCCCCAAAGAACCCTTGCTTGCTTCTTGAAGTCTAGTGTATTAAAGACATTTTATTGTGAACATACTGATTAGGATAGTTTTTAATCTTTATTTCACTATCCTTTTGGTAGTAGATGGGGTCCCAGTCTCATGGACTCTTCATTCCAAAGAGATCTGTTAGTAACACACTCCACACCCAGACCTGTTCCTATTCCTGAGGGATACCTACCTGATGGAGTTTAGCTCTGAAGGGATATCTTCCTCTGGCCCAGCCCCACCTCAGGCTCCATGATACTCTCTGACTGCTTTCTCTGTCTGGTTTGGGTGTAGTAACTCAGACAGCCACCAGAGTGAATGACACGTGTCCAGACTGAGGAAAGGAAGAGCCACTTTTCCTGCCCATCTATTTTGAGCAGACATTTAACTTACATGTTCAGCTAAAATTTATAATAAATGAAATGCATAGGTCTTTCTATACAGCTAAGGATTTTACCAGATGTGTACACTTTTGTAAGCAGTGGCTCCTAGGAAGAGCAGCCAGTGCTCTTAACTGTTCAGCCATCTCCCCAGGCCCATCCCTCTATATTTTCATATGGCTTTTCTTTGATATGTGTGTGTGTGTGCCTGTGTGTGTATGACTCTGTGTGTGAGAGAGAGACAGAGAGGGAGGGCAGAGAGAGAGAGAGAGAGAGAGAGAGAGAGAGAGAGAGAGAGAGAAACACTGGTGTCTCTTCTTATAATAAAACAAATCCTATTGAATGCATAGTCCAGTCTTATCTCATCCTATCTTAATTGCTCCCTTAGAGGCCCCATCTCCAAGTGCAGCCACACAAGATGCTGGGACATCAGGATATCAATCTGGAGGGCACACATTCAGTCTGTAAATCCATTAGTCTTTTGTCAATCCCTGAGTTAGTACTAAATCTTTGTGACAAATTTAATGTGGTTTAAACGTGAAACGTCCCCCACAGGCTCATATGTTTGAACACTTGGTCCCTACCTTGTGCTGTCATATGGTGAAGCTGTGGAACTTTGAGGAGGTAGAACCTCACTGGAGGAAGTGGGTCACTGAGGGCAGGCCTTGAGGTACATATTCCTGCCCCAATTCCTGTTCTGTCCATTCAATGTGACCAGTTGCTTCCTGCTTCTGCTGCCATTTTCACAGCCATGAAAGACTGTATCTCCTCAGCCTGTAAGCCAGAATAAACCCATCCTTCCTTAAGTGTCTTTTTGTTGGGTATTTTTGTCATAACACCCACAAAAGTAACTAACACATCAAATATCTTGCTAAGCAAATCCATCCTTACACTGCTTTTTGTTTTTCACAAAGATGCTAGAATCACCTTGTAGCAAATCATGAAAAACCCCTGTTCAGTTGAAATGTCATTCGTAGATTCAGAATTCAAATAATTTTGAATCGAATTGCCATCTCTGAGACAGTAACTCTTCACATCTGTGAATACCTTGCATTTCTCATTTATTAAGTCTTTGAAAGTCCATTAACTAAATCTCATAATCTTCACCATAAAGTTTTACTTATCTTCCGGCAGGCCTGTTCTCAGACACCTGCCACCTTCTATGTTTAGCCGATGGTTGCTTCAGAAAGTCACATTTTCTCCTTGTTCTTTGTGGCCATGCAGGACACTGCTACCCTTGTCTCTGGACTCCTTAAGTACTCACTCAGCCCTAACATGGCTGCAGATTCTCCTGCATTTTCTGTGAAGAGACTCCTGTTTCCTAGGAGTCATCCCAATCTGTAGACATTTGGATTTTCTTATCCTATTTTCCTAAAATTTCAGTTAAAAGGGAGTAAGGATAGCAGGATTTCTAAGCAGAGTCTTCACCATAAAAATGCAATGTTTGTTGAAGATCCGGGCAAATGCCTATTACTAAAATAAGAATATGCTCGTTATTCCTAGTTTGTTCAGAGATTTCCAAAAAAAAAAAAAAAAAAAAGCTATTGATCATTACCAAACAGTTTGTCTGAAACCTATGATATATTTTCCCTGTAAATCTATCAAAACTATAGTAATAGACTCTGAAGACAAGTCATCTTTGTCTGGATGCTGTTTCACCATGATATGTTGCTTTCTTACATGGTGCTTGATTCAGTGTGTTAATATCTTACCCAGGGTTTTTATCTCTGTGTTGAAACTAAGATATAGGCCTACAGTTTACTTTTATTCTAATGTTCAATTTTCAGATGAAATCGAGTACAACATATTATGCAGCGTTAAAGAAGAGAGAGAGCGAGAAAGAAAGAGAGAAATGAATATAACAATCCAGAAATGAATTACACACATGTAATTTTTAGCATTTGACAAAACTGCCATTCAAATGAGCAGGGGGAACCATGTATTATTCAATCAAGGAAGAAATCAAATGATGGGGTGGAACAGTTGGATAACTAATGGTCAAGATATAAGGCTGGAGCCTTGTTTCACATGACATCCCCAAATTACTCAAAAAAATTAAACGACTTAAATGCAGCAAGCAAAGCAAAAATGGTACAACATGAGGATATAGATGAATCCTTTCTTCATTCTTCTTTTTTATTTATTTTTATGTGTCTATTTTGCATGCATGTATGGAAGTGTATCTATGCATGTAATGCCTACAGAGGCCAGAAAAGGGTATCAGATCCCATAGAACTAGAGTTACAGATGGTTGTTAGCCACCTTGTGGGTGCTGGGAACAGAACCTAGGCCCTCTGTAATGGAGCCAGTGCTCTTAACCTCTGCACCATCTCTCCATGCCTAGAAGACTCCTTTTATAAACTGCTTTTCTATTTGTTTTTGGCCAATTTTTGAGGGTCTTTTTTCTAGGAAATAGTCAATTTTGTCTCAATTTTTTCAACCTCCTCATTTACATATTTTAAAATTTTTTTAATTTATTTTATGCATGAGTGTTTTACCTATGTGAAATACCTGTGGAGGACAGAAGAGGACGTGGGATCCCCTGGAACTAGAGTTAAGGATGGTTGTTAGCCACTATGCTGGGAACTGAACCAAGTCCCCTATCAGAGCAGTCAGTCCTCTTAACTGCTGACCCATTATCTCTCCAGCCCCTGGTTTTTATTTCTAGGATCTGGTGCAGACTGGATGTAGTCAAGGATAGTCTTGAACTTCTGATCCTATTGCCTCCACCACCAAAGTGTTGGGATTATAGGTGTGGACCACCACACCTGGCCTGTGAAATGCTGAGGATGGAACCCAGGGCCTTGTGTGTACTTGGCCGGTATTTTACCAAGTGAGCTACATTCCAGCCCGAACTTTCTGTATTAGCATAAAAGTTCCTATTTTCCCCTCTGATCCTCAAAGGATCATTTTTATCTTTGTGGTATTTTGGATTGTCCTTTGTTTCCTTTTTCCCCCCTTGGGTGGTCTGCTTTATTTGTTCTTTTCAAAGAACTAGATTTTGTTTTGTTTTATTAGTTTCGCACTGTTGATCTTTGCCATTTCACTGACTTTTGTTCTTATCATAGGCATTTCCTCAATTCCTTTGTTTCATGTTATTTTGGTGTCTTCATAGATACACTTGTTCTGTGTGCATGTGTGTGTGTGTGTGTGTGTGTGTGTGTGTGTGTGTAAGGGGGTGGTCTCGGGTAGCTCAGGATGCCTTGAACTTGCTGTATAACTGAAGCTGGCCTCCTGATCTCCTGGTTCTCCTACCTTAGCTTTCCAAGCCCTGGGATTGCAGTCATACACCACCAAGCCTGATTCTATTTTTCACTTTTACCTAATAATTTCTGCATCTGCCTTTAATTCCTTCCTCTTTCATTCCTAGTGTTCATTTTCTTGATTGATTCCCCCCAACTTACAAATGTGAATGCATTATTTATTTTTAAGTCTTTTTTTATTTCCTAATGAAAGCATTTAAAACTATAAATTTTGCTCTGCATATCATTTTTTGACACTTTTCAAAACTATTCCTGTAGTTTTTATCCATTTCGAATTGTCTCGCAGTTTCATTTTAATTCCCTTTTCATCTAGGAATAAACTTTAAAATATATTTAACGTTTTTGGATTGGATAAGGATTTGGCCATTTTTTTGTGATTAACAATGTAGTTTTATCACCAATAAGCTAAGGGCTCTTTCTCTCTGTTCAGACTGAAGCTGTGCCTACCTAAAGTGTATCTCCCTCAGGCTAGCCGGGTTAAGCTCTGAGTGGGAATGGCTCAGCACCCAGGACCCAGTACTAACAGTTGAGTGGACCACTTTGGTGACTGTTCCCCATACAGCAACGCTGGAGCTCTTCTGACGACCGAGACCAGCCACTTTCCAGTCTTTGGGCATCCCTGCCTTTTGTAGCTCTTGGCCCTCCACAATCTCTCAGCGTTCAGCAGCCTTCACCTTCTTAGCACTGTACAGTCCTTCACAAGCCCCAGTCCTCAGCCTATCCAAGTCCTCGCTCTCCCAACTCTCTGCTCTCTGAACTGTTTAGCTGCCTTCTACCTACTGGGTACTCAGATGCTCTCAGACTGGGAACTGTCTGTTCTGTTACCAGCTCAGCCTGTTCTACCATGTTAATGGTCCCAAGTAGTCAATAAAACCACTATGGTTACCTTTACTGGGACCTAGGCTTCGGCAGAGGGTGGCAGGGCACAGCTAGGAGGTCTCCAGAGTCACCCAAATGGACTGGGAGGAGGCCTGCTGATACAGCCCGTGCGCACAGCCTCCTGTTTGCTAACCACTGACTTTTTCCTTAGTTACAGCAGGTTTCACAGGTGTCATGGGTTTGGGAGATGTTCCTTCCTGAGCTGATAGGAAATATCTGTAAGATGATGTGGAGGCATCCAGAACAGCTATATACAGAGTCATCTGAAGGTCATCTAAGACTGTCTCAGGGGAAGAGACATCTGGAGTCTCAGCAAGGTGCCTGGCAGAGTGGTGACTGAAACAGAGCCTCCCAACACAGCTGCTGTTGATGCGACGTCATCTGGAGCAGAGCCAGCAGGTTCTGTAGCTTCCCAGCAACTGTGGCAGGTTCTGCGGAGGAACTGAATTCTCTAATGGGCATCAATGGCCAGACTGCAGTCTCTGTGAGGAACCACGAGGCACCTAAAGCAACTGGATGTGACTGATTGACCATTTGGAATTTTTCCAAAAAAAAACACAAGGCTGAGGTGACCAGAGAGAAAGAATTCACGTTCCCAATCAAGCCTCAGTCTCTACCAGATCTAGGGCAGTCATGATATGGTTCTGACCCAGACATGTCACTGATGCCAATGTTAGGGACCCAACATCCAAACTGACAGATTCTGTCATTTAAAGAAAAACGGAAAAAAAATTAAGGGCTTTTTGTAAGCCTAGTGTGGTGGCACATACCTACATGCCTATTATAAATACATGTGACTTGAGAGACTGAGGCAAGAAGTCTGGGAGTTTGAAGATAGGCAGGGCTTCATAACAAGACCTGTCTCAAAACAAGGAGACTATTCCCAACAAGTACTTCACAGGAAATTAGCATTCTGTCTCTAGCAAACTTTATGTAACAACACTCAGCCCCAATCGAAGACCCATACGGAGGTTTGGGTCTTCCTAATCTGTCTCAGTTTGGATCCGCAATGTCCCCCAAGAGTCTATGTGTAAAGGGCCAGATCTCTAACCTGGTAGTCTTGGGCCATGGTGGGACCTTTAGGAGGGATACAGGTCATTGCGGGCGGGTACATGCTCGCAGAAGGTATGGTGGGACCTGCCCCCCCGCCCCTGTCCTCCTTCTCTTTTCCTTCGTGATAAAGTAGCTTTGCTTCAGCAATTGCCCCCAGCACAGGTTTCACCACGTGCCAAAGCAAACATGGCCTCTCCTTTAAAACTGTGTGCCCCAAATCCCTTTCTTCTCTCTAAGTTGGTTGACTTAGATACACTCCCATGGAGGTAGAAAGGTGATTGACAGGTTTCTAGCTGACTTTATTTTATTCTCAGAATAGGTCTTTCTGTTTTGCTTTGTGGGATTTGTTCAGATTTTCTTTGTGTCTTAATTAATGGGTAATTTTTGCAAACATTCTGCATGTGTTTTAAAAACATTGAATAGCCTTTCTTAGACTGAATATTCTAAACACTAAATTTTCTAAACTTTGAGACAAAGTTTATCTATACACCTCTTCTTTGTTAAACTGCAAAATTTAAATTTGTATAAACGCTATCCTGTTTTGAAACTTGAGAATTTCCTACATGGCTACATCATTGAATTTGTACTTTTCCCACCCCTCCCCCCACAAGTCCTCCCACATCTCTTTTTGTCTATAATTACATATATATACACATATGTATATTTATTATTGTTTTATATATATACATACATACATATACACAGGTTCAATTAGCAGTGCCCTTATTTGCATAAATCAAAATTTGATGCATTAGCTTATTAAAATATGTCTGCTAAAGCTTCTCACCAAGATTTACTAAATTTTTAAATTATTTATTCATCCATACATACAGTTATTCATTCATTTTACTTTTTGAGGTAGCCCAGGCTGACCTCAAGTTAACTATGTAGCCAAGGCTAACCTTGAACTCCTTATCCTCCTTGTATCTACCTCCCAAATGCTGGGATCACAGGCATCTACCACCTCACATCAGGCCCCACCATTCTTTTATATTCATCACTCTGCCCATTTCTATTTGGTTGTTATATATTTTTGATGCTATAATGTGAGAGAAACAAACTTGTTCTATCGTTCATTCAGCAGAGTACATAAGCTCTGGGGAAACAGAGGCAAGGATGTCCTGGTACTTGCTGGCCAGCTAGTCTTTGGGAGCCAATGAGAGACTGAGTCTAGAAAAACTGGGTGAAAGTTATTCTGAAGAATGGCAACTGACCCTGTTCTGTGGCCTCCACCCAAATACACACACACACATACACACACATGTGTGTGTGTGTGTGTGTGCGCATACATATATACAAACACTGAAAAGAGAGAGGGTAACTGGTATGCTCTGGGTGAACTTGAGAAGTAGGAAGTCATAGAGGAGTGTGATTAGAGAAAGGATGTGATCTACGGATGATTAACAGGAAAACGTGGTAAGACCTATTGGTTAGATTAGGCTCCATGCACCATGTCTTCAGAAAAGGGCATTGCTTTCCTCGGGGCATGTGAGGGTCCTTTTTTAAGGGAGAAGGTCAAAGAATTCCTGTTAGGTGTTATGGTTTGTATCAGCGATGAAGGGTTTGAAAAAAGCACAGAGGCTTTCTTGCTTCTCTCTTTTCTCAAATTTCTGGTTCCCACATGTATGATAGTATGTTTGAACTCCTATCATCAGGTATGTGAGTACATATGCACACACATACACTCACACACACAGAGAAGTGCTAACATGTGCCATTCCTCCTGAATGTGGTAAAGCTCTCCACTCCAGAATGGGTCCTGTGAAATTCAGAGGGACCAGTTTCTGGAAAAGTTCATAGTGAAGTCCACAGGTCTGTGAAGGAACAGAAGCTTGCCCGAGTTAGTGATGAACATGTGTTGGATTTGGGTGCCTGTGATATATCCAGATAATGCTTGGGTATCTGAGACACGGTCTGGCTTCAGGCATCTCAGTGAAGGCCAGCAAGTGCCACCTCCAAAGGTCCCACCATTGCCACATTTCCAGATGTTTCTCTTTTTATGTCATAAGGGTTTAGAACATAAAATGCAGCATTCTTTTTAATACAGAACATCAGTCTCACCCAAGTAGAGTGTATAAAATCGTGTAATGAGATAAAATAAATATACTTTCTGTGATGATCTGGGATCTATAATCCCTACATTTAATTAACATGCCTGAGACAGCACAGAGCCACTCTGTTTCAACCCAGTTCCCTCTGGAGCACATGTCATGCTCACCTTCTCCCTGCTGGCCAAACAAGGGTTGTCCAGGAGTACATGTTGGAACAGAATGGCTCAGGCAGAGCCTGGGGCCTAGGAACAGCAACCATACATATCTCTCTCCCTTAGCATTAGGCTGCTGAAATGTTAGAACCTCTCAGTCTCCAGACTAAGCCGAGGAACACTGTTCCGAACTTGCATGAACCTCAGTCAGGATGGGGTGGTTCCCTGGATCCCTCCAGGCCTCAGTAGCCCACCCCAGCATCTTCCAAGGAAGGAAAGACGGACCCTTCCCTGAACATCTGGACACCAGCCCCAGGCTTTCCCGACTTCTCTCTTGCCTTTGACGGTAAGTCACACAACAGACAGCCAGGTAGATGGGGGTGGGGGGGGCGAGTAAAGAAAGGCGGGAGAGCTTGGAAGGTATAGTGGAGGCTAGCAATGCATGATGTACATCCTGCCGCTTCCAAGACAGTCACCAGTCTCACCCAGCTCTATGCACCATAATAGAGTGAAAGAGAGACTTGGTGTACAGTTGGTTTGGGTGCTTATTGCTAAATTTTAAACAGACTAGCACTTGGAGTTTTGAAGCAAGAAAGAGTACCTCAGCGCTGCTAATATTATGGTCTGGACTTTCCCATACTCTTCCTCACATCTAGGAGCCTGTGGATCATCACCCGTAATCACCTATTAGGAATAGGAATTCATCTTCCGGTTCCTTCTAGACCAAGGGTAGCATTCACGGCCTCCTCTAGTATGGCAAGTAGGGAGTCAGTGAGGAGACCAGTGATCCACCACGAGCTCCAGGGCAGAGACCGAGCCCAGGCTGAGAGGGAGGCTTCCAAAGTCCAAGGCTAACATCTGAATGTCCGTGTGTTCCCTTCCTCAGATTAACAGGTCAAGATCCCAACCCCAAAGTGACAGTGTTAGAAGGTGATTGGGTCCTGAGAGAAGAATGCTCACGAACGGGAGTTAAGATTCTCAACCTCATAGGTTTTGGAAACCTCCCAAGAGACAAATCTCTGGACATGTCTCTGGGGACATTTCCAGAGCAGTTTAACTGTGAGGTAGGAAGACCTACCTAAATGAGGGTGGTGGCATTCCGTGGGCTGGGGTCCAGGACTGGTAGAAAGGGAAATCGCAATGGAGCACCAACATTCACTGCTCACTGCTTCCTGACTGTAGACACAATGTAACAACTGCCTCTGGCTCCTGTTGCCATGACTTCTCCATCTTAATGGGCTGGAAGCCAAAATAAGCCCTTTCCCTTCCTTAAGTTGTTTTTGACAGATATTTTGTCACAGCCAGACATCCCTTGCCCCTTCTACCATGTTTGGACTGACTCAGAACTATGAACTAGGTGCTTAGCGGATCTCAGCCATGACAGTTCTCTGACCACAAACCTCCAGATACAACACTGAAGAGTCTGCTATTTAAAAGCTTCTGAGACTACAGTGTTCTATTCCAGAAGCCCCAGTGAGCCAAGACCCTACCATATAGCTCAGTACACTGTTCATATTCACCTCTCACAAGGCACGAAGGCCTTGCAACCACCACTGCCAGCGTCTCTAACTTCTCTAAGCCTCAGTTTCTCCTTCTCACTGTGTGCTGTATTACTAGAACATGAGCAGCACAGCACATCAGTTCAGAGCTGGGGCTCGTCCAGTTCAGCCCAGCGTAAAGTCCACGGTCTTGAACATTTTGTGTTGAGAAATCTTCATCGTGTGCAGTCTGACTTTGTAAATAAGTCCCTTGGGACCCAAATTGCTGATGAATTAGATAGCATCTGGCCTTGGTTCTTATATCTACTAGGCATCAATTTCCTCAACTTTGAAGGGGGTTCTGGGCTTCATCATTCTGAAGGTCATTTCCATCTGAAATGGCAAATGTAAGCCTCTTGTTGAGGAAGGTTCTTGGGAGTCAGCAAGCCACTTGTCAGTGTGGCAGGGTCAAACTGGTGTGAGATTATATAGAGATGAGGCCCACTCTGCATACCCACTGTGATGGATAATCTTGATTATCAACTTGAGAAGATTTTAGAATCCCCATGGAAACAAGTCTTTGAGCATTCTATGAAGGAATTTTTAGATTGGGTTATGTCGGGTGGGTCTTCCCTACTTAAAGGTGGGCAGCCCCAGTTCATGGGTTGGGATCTTGGACTAAATAAGGAGAAAAGGAGCTAAGTGCCATAATTTATCACTCTTTGACTCCTGACTGAGGAGGTTCTGTGGCCAGCAGCTTTGAGCTCCTGCTAACACAACTCCCCACCATGATAGACTAAACCCTTAAACCATGAATCCAAATAAATCCTTCCTCCCTTAACTTGGTTTGGTCAAGTATTTTGACCCAGCAAGAAGTTAAGTAATTAATATACCCAAGCACAAACATACCAAATAATGTATCGAAGATACTAGAGCAACCAGCATCCCTGTCAGAGCTGACACTAAGAGGCAGCAAGCGTGTATGTCTTCAGTAGAGGTGGGTTCATTCTTAATCAGAAACTGAACTTGGTAGGAGGAACAGAAGGTGTTCTTCCATCTTATCTTAAGAGATCTAGGGACTTCCTCACTCCCACAGTCAATGAGGATGTAACCCTTCAAGCCAAGAGTCTGAATCCATTATCCGACTTCAGTTCTATCCCCCAAGACCCACTCTGAACCATGTCTCAATCCTTTGGGCCCAATTTCAAATTAGAGAGGTTTCCGTGGCCGCCTCATAAACAGCTTGGTGTCTCAAATCAGAACGGATGCTCTGAGGCATGCTGGGAGTTCTGCCAGACTGGGGGAGGAGTAGATAATTAAGGAAATCATGGTGAATTAAGCTTTCTGCAATGAAGTGCAAACATCTTTTCACAAATAGCAGCATCCTGTTAGCTTATGTTTTGCCAGAGAGAGAGGCAGGGTCTATCCTCTGGGTTTTCAGCTTGGTAAAACACATCTGGTTAGGGAGCCAAATATTTAAGGGTCATTAAAATCCCAAAGTCCTTTTGCCAAGAACTTTTCTCCTTTGTTATTCAAGTGTGGAGCAGTTATGGAAAATGCGATCCGTATGGTTTGTGAGGCATTCCTATTTACTCCATCAAACCTCTGCTTTGAAAGAGCTATTTGATGTCAAAGATGCGTTCAGATTTTATAGACTTTCCCAATGCAGCTTTTAAAGCTTCTCCCTTTGAACCCAGAACATTTGCCAAGAGTAAACAGAACTGAAATCACTAGGGGTCAAAGGCTTTATTGCAAACAAAGACCTCAGCCTGATCAAGGGCTTTCAGAGGTTTGGGACAAACATGCAATTCCATCCCCATGCCAAAAAAGCTCCACAAAGATCATGCTTCCCACATAAGTTACATTAAAATAAATACTTTAATGTATTCCTATTTTATTAATAACATAACACCCTCACCCACCACCTCCCACCAAGAAGCGGGGACAGAAGATAGTCACCCACTTAAAATATTAACAGAATTTTAGAAAGTTGGTGGGGGCGGGGGGGATGGATCTTTAAGTCATAAAGCAAATTTTATTTATAAATTCTTTCCAGTCAGGGTTCGTCAACTGTGACAGACAAAGCGAACAGACACGTTAGAGCTGGAGCCAGAGCCCACAGGCTCTCCAGGGCACACAGAGCCAAAAGGGCATTTGAGACTAGCTCAGGGAAAATGAGGACCCAAACCCAGGGCCAACCAACAGCAAGACCCAGGGCCTGAAGTCACACAGTAGGACCAGAAGCCTCACAGAAGGAGCCAAGACCCAAAGCCCCACAGTAGGACCCAGGACCTGAAGCCCCACATCGGAACCAAGGACTAGAAGCTCCACAGCAGGACCCAGAGCCAGAAGTTCCCCAGCCTGTCCTCTTTGTCCCTTCCTCCCCCTACTCCAGCTGAGCATCGTTTCTTCCCTGACCTCTGTGACAACCACTGACCTAATGACTCTGTTAATCACTGAATTCTTTCTCCACTCAGCAAGAGGATGGCCTCTATAAAACTTAGGTCAGGACATGTCACATAGCATCCCTTCAGTACTTCCTCAGAGTCCAGCTTTCCATTAGGTCAACTGCCACAGCACAACTGTCCCACCTAATCTACCCACCCTTCCCCAGTGCCAGTGTCCCTGGCTCGCTCTATTCCACCCACTCTGCACACAGCTCATTGCTGCCCCAGGACCATTGCACTGTAGTCCTTTCTGTTACAGTGTTATTTCCCTCTCTGCACAGCACATCCCTCAGTTCTTAGCTCAGGCTCTATATCTCCAAGGACTTCTTTCTTATCTGTTGAATGTAAAGAACCCCTGCACAACCATCATGGGCTCCTGTCTGTACAGTTATCCTCTGAACACACCCGACACACACTGAGCAGACAGCTTTAGAAAGCCATGTAAAGGAGGACCACGCATGGCGCCTGGTCCAGCATAGCACCTATCTCAATAAGATGGTTATCTCCTAGCCTGGGCTCCTTCCTTTCATTGGAAATGAGGAAGGAATGAAAGAAGGGAAGAGTTTGGAGGGAGGGAAGGATGGGAGGACAGAAGGGAGGAGAGAAGAGGGCTTCTTTGTTTAGAGCTCAAACAGACCTCCCTCCCTGGCCCCTCTTCCCTGAGCGGTCTTCCCTTCTCCGCCCAGAGCTCTGCCTTCCTCTACCTTCCCAGATCGCTTACCTTCTGTTCTCAGGTTCACCAGTTACTTGGAGACTCCAGGGTCCTCCCCTGGCTCTGAAAGCAGTCCCTCCTAGGAAGTCTGGATGTTTGAGACCAGAAAATCTTAAAATAACGATAAGCTTCAGTTGTGGAAACTGAGGCAGCTATCCAAAGCCAGAGCTGCCCAGGAAGGAGTGGAGACTGCAGTTCTTTCCAGAGACACCACACTGTGTTTTGTGCCTCACAGAACGTCAAGAATAGCCTTAGCTTCTTAGACAGGTATGTGCCATTCTCCCATGGCTTGACTTGGCTCTTTCAGCTCTCAACTGTCTACCTTGATATTCACCACTATTTTTCATTTGAACTTTTATGGTGAGTGAAAGGAAGCTGCCTGGGATCAGTGAGGAGCTGCAGCGACACCACCATCAGCCTTGGCCTTTCTTCATGAGAAGCCAAAATGGTGAAGCCATGTGGAAATCTACCCCACAAGCCATTCTTCCTTTGGCCATTCTACAGACGTATTTGAGAAACCTTGTGTGTTCCGCAGAGTTTGCCTGGATCTCCATATGATCAAGACCAGCCTGGCTCCCAAGAGGATGGAAGGCATTAGGCCAATTATTGCAGAGCATTTATTTAGGGATTGTCTTCTGTCTGGTGAAGGCCATATGTGAACCTACGAACCGGATGCTTTCAAATCAGCAAACTGGAAAGGGTTTCCCTAGGAGGTGCCTTTGGAGGTAGGGTCGGCTGGAAGACTAATTAGGTGTTTTTTTGTTATTTGGTTTGGTTTTGAAACAGGCTGCACTCCAACTCCCTGTGTGACTGAGCATGACCTTGAACTTCTGGTCCTCCTACCTTCATCTCCCTCGTGCTGGGATTTCAGAAAGGATCCACTACACCCATTTTATGTGGTGCTGATTATAAAACCCAGGGCCTTGTGCCTGCTAGATAAGCACTCTGTTGATCGAGCTACATCCTCATCCTAATCACGTATCCGAGTGAGCACCACCTAAACAGTGAGGAGGGCTGGGGCTCCAAGCCTTTTAGTGGTGTGATTCCGTGCCCAGCTCGCTTCTGTCCCTGTTGTACCACGATTAACTCTCCGAAGGCTTCTAGCTGCTTCTGCTGCTGCCACCACTGCCCGAGTTAATTCCCTTGTTCTGCTTAGGATTAGTATTCCAGACCCTCCACACAGGGTCTTCCTTGCTTTGCCTAAGATTGATAGGCCAACCTTCCACCCAGAGTCCCCAGCCAAGCTCATCTGTTGTCTTATGTCTCATCAGTTCCCTGAAGCATAGCCTCCGACATCTGAGCTGCAGGAGGAGCTGAGCGATACCCAAAAGAATGCATTGCCAAAAGAGATCTTACAGAGAAATTCAACCTGGACATGGGGGCCAGATGCAAAGGGGGAGATGGGGCAGAAAAAAAGAGGGGGACTCCATCCAAATGGTGTGGGGATGCAGGGCTGTGCAGAAGGTGAAGCTGGTAATACAATAAAGTGGGATGAACACACACAATTACCAGCCTGTGCCTGCCTCAAAGCCCTTTGGACCCTTCCATTTTCAGAAATGGGCTCCTTCTTTCTCATTAACCAACAGGACCACAGGTGAGCTTAAATTCAAGGGAACAGTTGAATGTGTTCACAAGGGTTCCAGGTCCAGCTGAAACATCCCCTTAGGGATCGTTTGGCAGCAGATCTGTTTTGACCCCAGGGGTATGCTAGGGGCAGAGAAGAGAGGGAAAAGAGAAGGAAAGTGCCTCTAAAAGGAGATCAGATCCCAGGCCCTATAAACAGAGGCTGTCTTTCAGCCTTCAGGTATGCTACAGGCTCTCTTACTAGCTTGTAAATCATTAGTCATGCCAAGTAGTAGAGTCCGAGCAGCAAACACAGCCTACTGAGAGGAGGCAGTGGAGGCTCCAAAGAAAAGAGGGTTCTAGGTAGCCAGCTCGGCCAGAGCAGGGGCCAGAGATGGCTGGGCATAGTTCACAGTCCTGGAATGGGGTAGGGGATACTGGGCGAATCTTGGGTATTAGAACAATGAGTAAATCACTTAATCACTGAATCATTTCATCATTGACGGTGAAGAACATCCAAACACCCAATCATACCCTTCTTTCCCCTCTCCTAGCTCCTCCCCCACCAATTCCTCCACAGGCAGAGGAAATCAGCACCCAGACCATAAGCTCCTGTATACACAGACTGGGAAGCATGTTGTTTTCATCCAGAATGACAGATACAAGAGTCCAAGGGAGAAAGGTAAGATCTATGAGATGATTTATTTGTTTTCCTAAGTGAAAGAGGTACCCTAGAGTGATAGTTTCAGGCTTTTCTGCTCCTCAGTTTCTTGTGTGTCTGTGTACATGTGCATGTGGATATGTATGCATGTGTGTATGTGTGTTTAAGTGCAGAGGTCAAAAATAGACATTGAGTGTCTTCTTTGGTTGCAATCTACCTTATTTCAAGATTTTTTTAAAAAACTGTGTGTGTGTATGCACTTGACTGTAGGCATCTACAAAGGTTAGAGGCATCAGATCCTCCTGGGGCTAGACTGGCAGGTAGGTGTGGACACCTGACTTGGGTGCTGGGAACCAAACTTGGGTCCTTTGCAAGAGCAGTATGTGCTCCCAACCACTGAACAATCTCTTCAGTCATCCATCTTATTTTTTGGTACGGGATGTCACACTTAACCTGGAGGTTACTGACTTGACTACACTGACTAGTTATCAAGCTCCAGAGATCCAGCTTTGTATGTTGATGCTAGGAAGCCAAACTGAGGTCCTTATGCCTGCACAGTAAGATTTTTACCAACTGAGCCATCTCTCCAGTCCCCCCTCAGCTTCCTACTGTGGAATACTCCCTTCTCTCTGGTTTCCCACAACTCCATCTGTCTAGAAGAGAGGATGGTTGCATTCAGGATCATTATTAACATCCAGAGTCAGAAAAAGAAACCTTTCTCTAGTATATAAAGACCAAGGGGAGAAATTGATTGGCTGATCTCGGTTGTGTACCCATCCTTGGACCAAGCCTTTATGTTCAAGGAAGAGCATTCTGACAGACTAGGTTTGGATCAGAAGAAAATCTCCATGGCCAGAGGACCTGGTTCTGTAACTGACAGCACGACAAAAAGTACACAGAATGGGTCAATGGAATCCACCCCCAAAAGAGGAACTTGCCATAATTTTCATCATTATTATAATTATTATTATTATTAAAGAGGAGGAGGAAGCAGTAGAGGAAGAGGAAGAGACAGAGGAGGAGGAGGGAAGGCAAACTAGATAAATTAAAATCAATAGATATCTCCATTCAAGCATACCTACGATGCCTATTACTGAAACAGACATGAATGAAAATACAAAGTCACAATCACTCTGTAGAATCTTAAATATGCCTTCACTAATCTTCCCCTGGTCAGCAGGCCAAACGGCACAGCAGAGAAAATGTAGGCTTTGGTGTCAGACAAATCCAAGTTCAAATATCAACCATACAACATGCTAGGTCTATAATCTTGGGCACGTTTCTTCCATGAGCTTGCTTTCTTCATTTGCAAAGCAAGTGACAAGACTCAGCACCTCTATGTACCAGGGATTAAACGAGAAATATATGAGAAAGACTTAGCATACATTGTCTGACACAGAAACATCAATAAACATTTGCTCAATGAGTGAATTGATTACTTTGTACTTCAAGGGTCAGAGAGGATCTGGCTTCAGTGTCTCAGTTCTATCACTCAGCACAGAAAGAATTTTGCCTTCCTAGTAAAAATTATAACAGGCAGTTTTGTTCCTTATCCTCCAAGGTCAACTAAGTTCCAGGGCACCATGGGGCATCTCTCAAAATGTCCTGTAGCTGTGATGAGTCACCTGTCCTTTTGGTCAGGGAGGTCGTAGAGACCCCACCAGAGGGACTCAAACCAATCTATAAAGGTGAGGATCAACAGAGAGGAAAGTTTCTCCCATACTTCCAAGCAAAGCCACAGTAAGCCGGACCTCCTGACTTATTCCCACATAGATGGAACTAGTAAAAGGAAGTCAAAGGAGCCAGGGGCTCCTCCCAAACCCAGGTGACTCCCTGAGGATCAGATCCTCAACTGACCTTGAGAAAAACAAAAACTTGGTTAATCTGGGCCAATGGTATAGTCTGAAACACCCAAAAGGAAAGTATAACTAAAGATTAAAGTGATCAGCACATTTCTTTAAAGCCCAAGAAATTGTGCCTCCCAGACATTAGGCTTAAAAGTTCATACGAGATGTTATTTAGAAAACTCCACTAAGATTTTCTCCATGATAAAATGCTACTCAGATATAAAACTTCAGATTTTGGCCGAGTTCAACACTGGAGTGCCACCTGCAGCCAAAAAGAACAGGTCCACTATTGTTCTCATCAAAATTAAATGACTAAATTTCTTCTCTCTCCCTGTCTAGAAGCCATTTAAAAGGACACTCCCATTGTGATTCTAGCCACTCCAAAAACTATCAAAATGCCTGAAAAGGAGAACATGATGAGTTCAGTCACCACAGTCAAATGCAAGATGGGGAGAAGCCCAATAAATGGGTATTTTGGGAAGCCCTATTCAAGAAATCCTAATGGACTTTGAACTGGACATTTACAATTCACCCTGCTCTGACTTCTCCTGGTTCCCTGCCTAGAACATGTACTAACCACTCTTGCTTTTACTTCCCCTTCGCAGGCACCAGTCAAGGACTTTATCTTTCTCTATAACTATACTTTCAGTGTCTTTTAGATAGACCACTGAAGGGGTAACCCAGCTGCCACACCCAGCATCCCTATTCAGCATCGAAGAAGCCAGACTTCCCCGAGGGCCCAATTCTCTACTGGCAATTAGGGTTAGCTCTTCAGAGGAGGACTAATGAAAGTAAGAGGTAGAAATTAACTAGGCGGTTTAGGTTCAAGACCCCAGGCTTTACCTCAGCTGAAAGTTGGAGATTTACTCAGATATGTCAATAAACTTACCCCTACCAGAGGCTAGAAATGCCAGAACTATCAGAGAAGGGGGGTATCTGTGCTGCTTTTTTATGAAAATAAATCTGGTATAGTTAAAGAAAATGCAAAGCAAGTATTAAAAGAATAAAGGCAGGAGAAAAGGTAAATGAGTCTTTCTAAAAGAGTACCTGGAACACTCAGGGCCCCTGGCTGGCCCCACCAACAGGACCAATAGTCACAATTCTATTAACTCTCCTGTTAAGATCTTAGATAATAAACTTATTTACTAAATGTATCAAAAAATTAAATTAATCCAAAAGGGTTTGTTCCTCAAAATTTAGTAAGAGAAACATACATCTAATTTTGTATGTCAAGGATATAAAACGGATTTTAGTGTCATTTTTGACTTTTGACTTTTAATGGTAACTTTAAAGTTAAATAATAAAATTTTATCTTTAAAAAATAACTAAGAAAAGTCCAGTTGGTGAATAGTGGGCCATGGGCTGGGCAGAACCAGGCAAGGGGATCAGATGCACATGACTTTAACTGGATGTCATACTGGTCTTGGCCACAAACAGCCTGACATTGTCCTATAAACTTTAAGTATTCAGTATCCCTGTCAGACCTACTACAAGGTCTCAGATGCTATAACAGTCCCCGTTTTATACATGAAGACATGAAGCTCATGTGAGAAAACAAGTAATTCCTCCAAAAGGAGATCAGAGTATTCTAAAAGCAGGAAAGGTAAAGGCTCTATCACATGCTCACCATCTGTCACTCTGAATCATGGTAAGGTACCCCCAATTTCCACAGCATAGCAGCAGATGACCAAACTCCTCTCACCTGCACAGAGGGTCACACCTTCTCCAGACACCCCTGACCTGAGCATCACTCATCACTGCAGGGGAGAGAGGCACCAGGAGCTCTATAGTACATGGGCCTAAGTGACCCACTGACAACCACTTAGCTTTCTGATGGTCAAAGGCAAGGGTCAAACTCAGCCCATCAGATACATGAAGGCTGGACTGGGCATGATTACAGTCCTATCTTTTTATTGTGCACACACTAAAGCACGCAGTTTGAAGGTATCATAGACCTACAGTGTGGGAGGAATCTTAAAGGGCAATAGGCAAAATCCCTGTCTAACTTCACAAAGTCCCCTTTACATGTGAATGAGGGGCAGACCCAGGGTTAGAGTCTAAAAGCATCCTGGACTGAGAAGACAGTCAGTAGCAAAAGTGCTTTACTGCACAAGCATGCATACCTGAGTTTCAATCCCCAGAATCCATGTACAAGCATGAGTGCCCAGCATTCCTGTGGGCAAATGGGAGGCAGAAACAGGAGAATCCCCCAAAGCTTACAAGCCAACTAACCCGGCATACACAGCAGACAAACAAATAAAGAGACTCTGCCTTAAACAAAGTGGAATGTAAGGACTGACACCCAAGGTTGTCTTCTGGCCTCCATGCATGTGCCACAGCATGCACCCACACTCACACACACACACACACGCACACACACACACACACAAAATGAATAAAATCATCCACACACACATATACAAAATGAATAAAATCATCCCTCAACATGACAAAAAGCTCCAAATGAACAAATAAGCAAGGTAAAATATATCTACATAAGTGTGATTCCTGAAAATTAAAGGAAATCTTTTATGATCAACAATATGCCTAACACTACAGTAAGAGAATTTTATATTCTGTTATGCATCATAGTCAGCATATGTAGAGAGGCCTCACCTACACAGCCACCTTTACCGCAGTATTGTTCACAAGAGCCAAGTATAGAAGCAGCCTGGGAGCCTGTCAGTAGATGAATAGTAAAGAAAATGAGATACATACATACATATATACATACATACATACATACATATATATACATACATACATAGATAGACAGATAGATACATACATACATATATACATGGATGATAGATAGATATATAGACAGATACATAGATACATACATACATAGATACATAGCTACATAGATACATAGATAGACAGATAGATAGATACATAGATACACACATAGATACATAGATAGACAGACAGATAGATTGGCAATGGAGTTTTATTCAACCACAAAGAAAGATGAAGCTGGGAGAGGTGAAACATTCTTGTAATCCCAGCATTCATGAAGCAAGAGGATCGCCATGAATTTGAACTCATACTAGACTATATGGTGAGCTTGAGGCCAACCTGAGCTGCACAGGGAGGAACTATCTTGTACAAAAAAGAAGGACCTGGTGACGTGGAGGGAGAGAGTACAGAAGGAGAAGGAGAAGGAGAAGGAGAAGGAGAAGGAGAAGGAGAAGGAGAAGGGAGGTCATGTCTTTTGCATGAAAATGGATGGAACTAGACATCATGATGACAGGAAGTGAAATAAGCCAGACTGAGAAAGACAACTTCACATGTTCCCTCATATGAAGACCCTAGAAAAACAGAGAGACATGAAATTAGAAGAGAGGTTATTTGAAAGAGGAAGGCAGCGAGCCGTGTACGTTATTACAAATGTATCTGTCATAAGAAATGTTTCACAGTTTGAGGTCCTGAAGTTTTGGACCATCTCTTTTGAAAAAGATTTATCTGGGACATCACCTCCTAACCTTCCAGATTAGAATTTTCTCAGTATAGATCTAGCATGATCATACATATTATGTATACATGTGTATGTGGGCGTGTGTTCTTGTGGCTGCACATGTGTGTGCACATGTGTGTGTGGAGGCCAGAGGATAGTCTTGAGTGCTGTTCCCCTGGTGTCTCCACTGTTTATTTTTTTCTCAGTCAGGATCTCTCACTGGCCAGGAGTTCACCCAGTAGGTGAGGCTATCTGTCCAGTGAGTCCTAGAGATTCACATCTTTGCCTTCCTAGTGCTAGGATTACAAACATTCACAACCATGCCTAGCATCCTTTATGTGGATTCTGTGAATCAAACTCAGGTCCTCATTCTTGCACAGCAAACACTTTACCGGTTAAGATAACTCCCCAGCCTTGAGTGGCTCATGCAATTTATTGGAACACTTTTTATTTATGTGGGTGAGGGTGTGTGGTGTGTACATCTGCTCACGTGTTTGTGAGCAGCCATGTGTTCACATGTGAAGGCAGGAAGTTGACCTCGGAATGGCTTCTTCAGCTACTTCTCAGGTTGGAACAGCATTAACAGTAAAGGCAGATGTTAACTAGTCATTCCGCCATGAGCACAGGTAAACCAAGACAGTCCCCGCAGTTAGAGGAACAATTAAACACCATTCATTCATACTGAGCGACATCAAATATTTGATGACTTGTTGAAAACATCCTTGTTCCTCATCAGTCTTTTTTGACCTCAATTTTACACTGGATTTCTTGGCAGAAATTGTTCAAGGGGAAGAACAGGCAAATATATATTCTGGATGAAGTTTTTCCAAGGTTGCTAATTTACTTAAAGTGGCTTTTAAGCATTGTCTTTGGGTAATCTAAGTTTGTTACAGAACAACAGAACAGCAGGAGGCTAATCGAGATTTAGCAACCTGAGGCTAATTGCAATTTCTCCTCCTTTCCATTCTAAGTCATTTTCTTGTCTTGTCTTTTCTTTGAATCTCTGCCTCAGTTTTTTTAAACTCTGGTGACCAGAGCTGGGTGTGGCAGTGTACAACCTACAACCCCAGTGCTGGAGAACAGAGGCATGCAGACCATGGGCTCCCTGACCAGCTAGTCTAGCTAAAACAACAAGCTCCAGGTTCCATGAAGATCCTCTCTCAAAAGAATAATGTGGACAGGGATAGAGGAAGACACCTGATGTTGACTTCTCAACTCCACACACGTACACATACACACACACACACACACACACACACATGCTGCACACACACAGTAAAAAAGTTGGGCATGTTATGAGGATCTTCCCACAATCAAATGAGAGCAAAAAATAGAAACATAGATGTCTGGTACCAGACATCACACATGCACACATGCACACACACACACACACACACACACACGAGAGAGAGAGAGAGAGAGAGAGAGAGAGAGAGAGAGAGAGAGAGAGAGAGAGAAACAGAGACAGAGACAGAGACCAGACCAACCACAAAGGTTCTAGGTCTCAGTTTAGGCAATGTGGGCAAAGACTCATTCTGACTTGTGTAAGCAGCTTTAGATGGAATAAACCAGTGACGGTTATTTATACTGCCCCATTTGTCTTACTGTGTCTCCAAAGACAGGTCTATCCACAACACAATATTAGTTTTGCTGAGTTTGATGAATAGAAAGAAATATCCATTGGTGAAGAATGTGAGTATATAGGTGTATAGAATCAGTATACAAACCAAACATTTGCTGATAACAAAATATAAATTTATTTTAAAACAATTATTTGCCATACATGAAACATTACCATTTTCTAAAAATTGGAAACAAATTTGCCCACCAATGAGTGTGCTTATTTGTTTTTACATAAAGAATTAAATATTGGTGACTGAAGAGATGGCTCAGCATTAAAAGCACTGGATACTCTTGCAGAAGACCCAGCTCAGTTCCCAGCACCCACATGGTGTCTAAGAAGTGTCTGTAAGTCCCAACACCCTCTTCTGGCCTCTGTGGGCATAGCATGCACATGGTGCACTTATACACATGCAGGCAAAATACTTATCCACATAAAATAAAAATAAAATGTTTTAAAGAATTAAATCTTGGCAGAATATTTGATATTGCAAGATGTAGAGCATCTTCAACATGTTTTAGAGTTGATCAATATTTCTGTTATATAACTGTTAATGCTGACATAAATACATAGTCCAAAACAGAAGTCTGTTTAAGGCCATTTCAAGAATTGTTGGAAATTTTGTCCTAATTCTAAGCCAAACTTCATTGAATTATTTTTATGAAACTCAAATCAGCCATTCAAACAGCAATTTTTAAAATCAAACATTCTAACACAGTTCAACCCAAAGATGTACTAATTTGACACTTACATGCTGAGAAATGATATGAAAATATTTGAAGACTTTGCTTTCTGTAATTAAACTATTAGTTTCTGTAAGAGCAGAAAACTTTGCATTAATAGTAAAAACGCTACAGTTTTTAGCAAACAACGCTGTGGAATCTGAGGTGAAGCGATCCAGGCAGAATTTGCTGGTATTCTGTGGCATGATGGCCTATACAGTCAAAGTGTATGTGTTTTAGAACCAGGGTGACAGTGAAGTCACACAGAACAGCATGGGTGAGCACTGCATCAAATACCTTGGATTCATTACATTTAATTTGGAATTAATTTTTGCTCACTGCACAAGCAAAAGCCTTTCATTGTTGCCAAATATTTTGCAACTCCCACGTTCAATTACATAACCCCCTATAGAGGGGTGACCCACGGTTTAAGCAGCTGAGCAGTAAAGGCACAATTATTCCTCATTCTAACACAAGAAGGAGGAAACATGTGAAATGGTTTGATGGGACAATAGAGGAAACTTGGAAAGTGGGATGTATAGTGGATTTTTCTATTTTTCTTGTGTAATGTGCAGTATGGTGTTCCTTTGGTCATCCTGAAAAGAAGACTTCACTTGCTTTTTGTTTTTTGTTTTTATAACCTGCATTAGAGGCTGGAGAGATGGCTCAGCAGTTAAGAGCACTGGCTGCTGTTACAGAGGAGTGGGGTTTGGTTCCCAGCACCCACATGACAGCTAACAATGTCTCAGTTCCAGGGGATCTGACATTGCACACATATGGTACACTTACATACATACAAGCAAAATACTCATACACATAAAAATATAAATAAATACCTTGCATTAGCTGGGTATGGTGACACATGTCTGTTATTTCATCATTTGAGAGATGGAGGCAAGATGATCAGGAGTTCAAGGTCAACCTCACCTAAATAGTTTTTGAGGGAAGACTACACTACGTGAGACTTTATTTAAAGAAAAAAATTAAAATTAAAAACTTGCAATATTGTTTCAAAACACTTGGATTATAATTGTGATTTTTTTTTACCATGTCAAAAATCTGTGGGATTTTGCTGTAGAAAGGAGAGACAAGGTACCTGTACGGATGCCCAAAGGAGAACCAACTAAGTTTGGACTAAAAGAAAGCATAGGACTTTGAAGAAAGGCCGAACAGCAATCAGAGGAAACTGAAGACTTATCCACCACTCTCTTTGTCCAGTGCCATTCCCTACATTCTAGCCACAAGATGCTGAAGATAAGACTCCCTGGGAACCTCAAGGCAGTGTCAACCATGCCTGCCTTTTAAGTTCTAGGTATCCAATCACATACTTTTTAGCCATTGTCCCATTTGAACTTTAGCAAGAGGCACTGTTATTGGACACATTCTACAGCTAAGGAAACTGAGGCTCAGAGCAAGCGACACCTCATAGTGCTAAAGTGGACATGTGAACCAAATGACAACCACCTTCTTCATCTTTGCAGAGTTCTAGACAAGTTGCTCCAGAGATACCAGCCAGCAGCCTTTCACATTGTCAGAACCAAAGAAGGTCCCATAGAAACCTTCTGAGATAGTCTCAAAGCACTAGAGGGGTCAAAGCCTTGCTTTGATGGGATAAGCCTCATTTTGCCCCCTTGGATTGTCTCTCTCCTTTTCCAAGGAATTTTGTTTCCTCACTACACTCATAATACCTACCCACCACTGCTTGAACCTCGTGCTTCCTCTCTTCTCTGTTGTTGCTTGTGTGTGGCACTGGAGATTGAACTCTGGTCCTCTACATGCTAGGCAAACACTCTACCACCGAGTTATAGCCCCAGACCTTTATTTACTTTTGGGGTGGGGGACAGAGGCTCACAAGTTGCCTAGGCCACACTCTGTGACCCAGATGGTCTTGATCTTGTGGTTCTCCTGTTTTTGCCTTCCTAGTAACTCAGATGATAGGTCTGTGCCACTGTCTTGGTTCCTGATCCCTTTCTATGGCATTACTTTAAAAAAGGGGGAAAATTGTTTATGAATACTTTGCCTGCTTGTATGTGTTCTGCATGTGTGCAGTTCCTGCAGAGGCCAGAAGAGGAAGCTGAATCCTTGAAACTGGAGTGATACATGATATAGTCATCATGCTGATGCTGGGAATCAAACCTGGGTACAGCATTACTTTTAAAGTTATTCACTCCTTGGAACTTAAAGTTGCTTCCAAAGATACCTGCACTATTATATTCTTGCAAAATCTTGAGTGTGGGTATGTATACACTCATGCACACGCATGTAATGCGCATGTGTGTGCAGGTACACATGCACATTGTATGTGAATGTGTATACATGGAAGCCAGAAGACAACTTTGGGTGTTGTTCCTCAGGAAGCACCATCCAGCTGTTTTTTTGTTTTGATTTTGATTTTGTCCAAAGCTTGCCTGAGTAGCTCAGGGATCCACCTGCCTCCACCTCCCCAACGTTGGGGTTACAATCATGCTTTACCACAGCTTCTTTTTTAATGGGGGCTTTGGGATCAAACGCTGGTCCTCAAATTTGCACAGCAAGCATTTCATGGACTGGGCTATGTTCCCAGTACTATACTTGCAAAACCCTAGACTCCAATAAGAAAGAGTACTTCTAAACAAAACACAGGACAGGCACTAGTAAAAACAAAACAACACAAGTCTCACACAACGACAAGACACAGATAAGCACATGTTTTGGAATTTCCCAGAAACCAACCCAAAGGGGAAACCTATGTCCATATAATTGAAGCAATGCAGTTCTTTCTCAGTACAGGCACAATTATTCCTCATTCTAATACAAGAACGTCCATTCTCCCCAGGGTCTGCCCAAGAATGTGTTGTGATGTGTGTAGTGAGCATGATCCTCAGCATTGTTTCAGAGTAAATTCCCTGAAAATTCTCCCCGGGCTCATCCTTATTTATTCAATGTATTCCGTAATACTTTATTTATTCAACATTTAACAAATAGCTGTTGAGTGCTTATTGTGAGCCAAGCATTGTTCTAAGCCTGAGGGACACAGTGATGAACAAGACAGGCATTGACCCTGCTCCAATGAGATGTTACAGTTAGACGGCATCTAACCAAAGATCCAGTCAAAAGGTTCAAACTAGGGCTGTGAAGGAGCATAGCTGACACTCCCCAGAGGGGCAGCTTCAAGAGAGCTAATGGCATTCGGCATGAGATGTCAGAAAGAAAACCCTGGCTCAAGCTTGGCTTGCAGGCTCAATGAGAGCTATCTACATTACATATACAGTATATAAAAGCACAAACACATATAAAATATATATGTATATTTGAAGTCTGCCTCTCTCTCTTGCTTTTTATCAAATGTCTATCCATATCTGTAGGCCTGCTGGCTTCTTAATGCCTTCACTGGCTTAGAGAGATGGACAGACAGACAAGATGGACAGACGGATGGATGGATGGACCATATCCATCAACAATGCCCTTCCATAATGTGCTATATGCTTTAACTTGTATCTTACCCAGTGACTGTCTCCTTGAGATTCTCTCTCCTATATGAGATGCCCCAAGTGACGGAAAAAGTCTTTTCAGGAATTTCAAGGTTATTTTTTTTTTTTTAGTAGCGCACCAGTCCTCAGTCATCTCTCTGTACATCTAAGACTGTAACTTTCTTCCATTCTCAGTGAGATCAAATGAAATTCTTCCCGGCAGGCTGATCCCAGAAATTCCGCAGCTATCTGTAGTGCCAGGGGAGAGACAACCTATCAAAGGACAATGCCCGGAAGACTTCAGGCTTCTCAGTTTTCCAATTCCTAACTCAGAAAAAGGAGGGGAGGAACTGAAAGCTAAGAACTTATAGAAGAGATAAAAGTTCAAAGTGATCCCATGGGAAGAAGGCTCACCAGTCAGCCAGAGAATGTAAGAGAGAAGGAAAAGAAAAAAGAACCACAAAGAACGTTCCTCGTGTGCTTTGCCTGCACAGGAAGCGAGCTAGGATCCTCTTTATGTGGAAGAGCCGTGTTGCATCTGTTTTAAGTGTTGAAAGCTTTTATAAAAGGTGAGCTGTGATATAAACTGTGCTTTCCAAAGCTCCAAGTGCTTGTGTCTTGGAATTCAAACATTAGAGCGCTCTGCTTGGTGGTAATTAGGAAGGAAATGTACTTCTCATCACACCTACATGAAATGTTTATCAGAAGGAGAGGGGAACTTGAAGAGCTTGAAATGGGAAAATCCTCCTGCTTCCAGTTAAATGTAAGTCCAGCATGAGCACTGTCTCTGTAGAGGAGCAAGAGTGGAAGTCAGCATTCCCCAAGGATGGAAAAGGAGGAAGCAGGGAGGGAGAATTCCTGTCATCACCACTTCATGTCAGATACCGCTTGTGTGAGCCATCTATTGGTGATAACAGACTGCCCCAAATTTACCAGCTTGGTAACATTTATTTTTCACAATCCCTGGAAACTGGGCAAACAGCCATGACATAGCCAGGTGTCCCCAGCTCTGGGCGTCTTGCAAGGCTGAAATCCAGTATTGACAGGGTCTGCTATCATTGCAAGGCTAGATCATTGCAGATCTTCTTCCAAGTTCACAGTAATGGCTGCTGGCAGGCCTCCAGTCTTCCCTGCTTTCTGACTGGAGACATCGGTCTTCTTGTCACAAGGCCTCATCACAGGGCAGTTTCTAACATGGTACCTGTCTTCCTCAGAGCAAGGGAGTGAAGACACTAAGACAGAAACCACAGTCTCTTTGTAGTCCAATCATGGATGTGACCTTCAATCAACCTTTCTCTGGTCTACTCATTGGAGGCAGATCACTAGGTCCAGTCCATGTGCTGAAGAGGGGTTCATGGGCTGGAGAGATGGCTCAGTGGTTAAGAGCACTTACTGTTCTTGAACAGAACCCAGTTTTGGCTTCCAGTGCCTATGTCTGATGGGTCACAGTGTCCAGAAACTGTATCTCTAGGGGATTCAGCACCCTATTCTGACCTGCACAGGCACACACTTACACACACACACACACACACACACACAGAGAGAGAGAGAGAGAGAGAGAGAGAAAGAGAGAGATTTGCACACATACACATAAATAAAAAGAAAATAAAATCTTTTCAAAAGAAGAAGTGGGGTTTACACAGAGTCATGAGAGGACAGGAAGCACTGGAGGCCATCTGAGAAGCTGGCAGCTACATTGTATCAGGCTTCTTACATAGGTTTATTGAAAAGAAGAAAAAGATTTTAGAGAATAATTTCTTTTCCTAATTGTACAGACCTTGTAGCTGGGGCCACGAAAATGTGAATAAACAAAAGACAACTGTTGTGCAACGTGGCTTTTCATGGCAAGATATGAAAAAACATCTATTCACAGCAGATAAGGAACCAAGGACAGACCAAAGAAATGATTCCACTCAAGCCTAACTTAGTGAAGCACTGAGTTTATTGGGGTGGGAACTTACTTACAGGAGCATGCATGATTCAAGGGCAGTTGTGTCACTGAAAAGCTCACCCCAGCATGAGTGACAACTCATAAAAGCTATATCTTTGGAGCTCTCTGCCCAATTTAAAGGCAACTCCACTGGGGAGTTTCCTCCTTTTCAACAATGGTTTGCTGCTTTTACAACCTTGGGGAGTGCCTTTGTGGATCCTGAAACTTCTTTAACATTTTTATCATTTTATGTGCATGAATAAATTGTCTGCATATATGTAAGTGCACCTATGTCGTGCAATGCCTGCAGAGGTCAGAAGAGGGTGTCAGGTCCCCTGGAACTGGAGATACAGAGAGTTGTTAGCTACCATGTGAGTGCTGGGAATCAAACCTGTGTCTTCTACAAGAGCAGCCAGTGTTCTTAATCACTAAGCCATCTCTCCAGCCCCAAAATCTTATAACTTTTATGAGTTTCCCAAGTCTTATAAACTTCCTCCTCCCTCCAGGAGCAAGTCTTCCAATTTGGAGGGAAAAGTTAACCAATGACAACCTTGAAGCTTTGAAGTAAAACAAGCATTCAAACAATTAAGTCCCACTGGCTGTGGCTTGCCAGGACAAGACAGAAGCCACTGGTCCTTCTTTCTCTAATTCCTTGGCAGTTTTTTGCATGTTGGGAGGAAACTAGTATTTTAAAGGGGAAAACTGATGCTCCCAGGTCATGATAGGATCCCACAGCTCTACTTATTTGTTGCAGAAAACTCTTTGAAGATGTTTTGATGGACGTCTAATAAATTAAACATTTAAAAACATAGCTTCTCTAGCTCAAGCAGCAGGTAAATATGTTGAGTGATATGGGGTATCCCTGAAACCTTTCTTTTTCACTCCTTGTGCTCTGAGAAGTTGGTTTGAATATTTACAAATAAAATAGGAAGTCGAGTGAAAATTTGCAAATGTAGTGCTTTAGAGTGAGGAAATTGCTACTTACCCACAGCGCAGAAGTGTTTGGCAAACGGTTTCTCTAATCTGGCCCTCCCTTTTCTCATCTGGAACACTATGATAATGATCATTCCTACGATCACTCTGGGGGACGAGGGATTAAAGATTCCAGTGGGAGTGCTGGCTCTGTGCTAGATAATACTAATTAACAAATGCTAGTTAATATTTTAGCCTGAAGCATTGTGAAATACCAAGATATCATCAGACCTGTCTTTGAGAAAGAGAGCAAAAGCAAGATCTTCAAATAAAAAATAAGACTGATGGTCTGAGACATGAAGTCATGAAGACAATGTTAACCCTACACGTGGCTTAGGGAAGTGAGACTGCCTTTACTTGCAGACAACATATATGTAAAATCTAGGACTCTAAACTCAAAATCAAAGTCAGCTTACCTTTATACCTAGGTCTGTTTTCGCACTGTACACAATAACCAAGTTCCTTAATCAGCCCAGGATGGACATAGGGAACTCACAATATACACAGTGAAGTTTGATTCAGTCAGAAACGAAAAGAGTAAAAGCATAGCATTTGTGAGAAAAAGAATAGAACTGTGGAGATCACCATGGTAAGAGAAACAAGCCATTCTTACAAAGGCAAGGGCCATATATTTTCTCCAATATGTAGACTCTAGGGTTGGGAGAAGAAGACGTGAAACTAAAAGAGGAATTATTAGGGGTGTAAGAGGAGAAAGGGAGAGCTAGAAGGAGGGAGAATAAGAAAGACTAAGAGAACAGAGAGCGGATATGGCCAGCTAATTTTGTCAGCTTGAGCGGACTGAGAAAAACCTAGGTTAGTGAAGCAAGCCTCTGGGTGTCTCTGTGATAACATTTGTCGATATGAGTAAATCATGAGAGCTTTTCCCTGACAGATGGATTCATCTCTTGATGGCTTAGTTAAGTAAAAGATGAGTCCCAACCTAGTTGGGAGGAGTAGGTCACTAAGGGGATGTGTTTGGGAACTGCATCTTGCCCTCGCTCCTTCCTGAATTCCCTTTCCTGCTTCCCATCGTAAGGTGAGCTATCCTCAGCCACACATCCCCACCACCACCCACTCCGACCCAAGTGCATGCAGCCAAGGGACCATGGCCTGAACCCTGAGAAACCCTAAACAAAATCTTTTCCTCCTTCAAGTGTCTTTTGCACTGATTTTGGCCACAGATATGAAAAGCTAATACATAATCAAAATACATTATATGAACATATAGAAATGTTATAATGAAACCCCTTACCTTATACAATTAATTTATGCTAATAAAATTATGATCAAATTTATTAAAACATTTTAAAAGATATCAGCCTATCAAAAGACACAATTGTTAAAATTCTATTACATTTATTTGTGCAAACGTGTGTGTGTGTGTGTGTGTGTGTGTGTGTCCACAGCATGTGTATGGGAGCCAGAGAGCAACTTTCCAAGGTCATTCTCTCCTTCTCCCGTGTAGGATCCAGGAATATAATTCAGGTCCTCAGACTCTAGTGGCAGGCACCTATACCCACTGGGCCAAAAATTTTTTTAAGAAAAAACCACGGACTATAAAAATATTTATAACACATCTGACAAAAGATAGGTAGAGGGTAGATGACACAGATAATCTACATATATATTTCATCTCAATAATACATAGATACAAAATAGATAATTAGATATATACATACATATGTGCATGCTTATACAGGCAGATGATCTATAACCATATAAAAAAATAAGTAACCCAATAAATATAAGAAAGAATAGGTAAGATATTTGAACCGACATTTTACAAGAGAAAACATGCACATAAAAAGTTGCTAAATGGGGCTGGAGAGATGGCTCAGGGGTAAAGAGCACTGACTGACCTCGCTTGCAGAGGACCCAGGTTCTGTTCCCAATACCTGCATGGCAATTAACAACCATCTGTAACTCCAACAACAGAGGATTCAATGCCTTTTCTGGCTTCCCCAGGTACTGCATGCATGTGGTGCATTTACATACTCAGACACATAAAACAAAAATAAATTTAAAAAAAAAACATTCTCAATAACTTTAGTCACCAGGGGATGAAAATTTTTAGATTACAAAGCAACATCACACAATATCCATAGACTGGTTAAAATAAACCTCCAGTGTTATAAAGATGTGTAGCGCCCAGAAGGACTGAGCATTACTGGTAGGATTGTGTCCTACTTTGCTTTTGCTGCTGTGATAAATATAGTAACTAAAAGCAACAGGAGGAGAAAAGGGTTTATTTCATCTAAAAACTCCAAGGCCACAGTCCATCACTGAGGGATGGCAGGGTAGGAACTCAAGGCAGGAGCCCGGAGGCAGGAACTGAAGCAGAGACCATGAAGGAAAGCTACTTACTGACTATATGCCCCTAGCCCACTCACTTAGCTTTTCTATATAGCCTAGGCCTCCCTACATAAGGATGGCACCACCCATAGTGGACTGGGTGCTTCTGTAGTATTTAGCAATTAAGAAAATTCCCCACATGCATGGTCACAGGCTAATCTGATGGAGAAAATTCCTCAACTGAGGATACATCTTCCTAGGTGACTCTACTTTGTGTTGAGTTGATAAAGACTAACCAGCACAGCTTGTCAAAACTCTGGGAAGAGTTTAGGCAATTTCCTTAAAAGCTTCACATATATTTAGTCTGCAACGTAACAGTACCACTCCGGTGGTACGTACAATGAAAGCATATATTCACAAAAGTTGGCGTATAGGCTTTATTCATCACAGTTAGAAACTAACAGCAGCCCAGGAGCCCATCGGGAAGTAAAAAGAAACACATTGTGATATATTCATAAAATGGAATAATACTCAGTTATAAAAATGAACAGACCACTGATAGACAAAAAAAAAAATAAAAAGATATGCTGAGAGAAAAGCTTTTCACACAAGACTGCACACTGCTTGGTTCCATTTACAGGGATTTTGGGAACAGATGAAACTAATCTACAGGGGTAGAAATCATAACAGTAGTTATTTCTACGGAGTTAGAAATGACTTAGGAAGAGACACAATAAAGCTCTCTGGAGTTATTGAAACATCTTGATAGGAGTGTGGTTTACATGGTTAGAGCTGTTCGTTAAAACTGATTGAAATATACCCTTACGATCCATGTGTATCACTGGATTACGCTAAACCTTGATTTCTTATAAGATCTTAGATTCTATTTGGAGAAACAGGTAAGATGATTTTGCAATGAAATGGAAATGCAGAGAAGCTAGAAAACCCAAACAATCTTGAGAGTAAGATAAGATGGATTACCACTGCCAAACATCGAAAATAGTATAAAGCTATGAGAGTAAGACAATGAGACAGACTGAGAATGAAAGACACACAGATCAGTAGAACAGAAAGAGTCTAGAAGGAGCCATGCTCAAGTAACCAATTGGTTCCTGGTGAAGGACCCAGCCAGCTCAAGGGGAAAAGGGATGAGTTTTTCAATAAATGACACAGGAACAGATAAGTATCTACAAAGGCAGGAAATGAACAACCCATGCCTCACATCATATGCAAAACTTAATTCAGCATGAAGCATATATTAGCATAAATGTCTACAACAATAAAACAGCCAAACTAAGTCACAGGCAAAATTCTTTACAATCTTGAGGGACACACAGATTTCCTCAGAATAAGAAAACATTACAGGAGGAAATTCTGATCAATTAAACTTTATCAAATTTTTAAAAATCTCTTTATAAATGGCACCATTTATAGTTTCGGGAGTTTGGAAATGATTGCCTTAATTTGTACCCAGCCATGTCCACATCAAACTCTAACAGCCACTCCAAATCCAACCGTCACACAGATGGCCCCGACTAAACTAAATCAGTCAGAAAACAAACCAAAAGTTATGAACCTGGGAAAGGGATGAGCAAGCAGAAAACATTAGACACACATATGAGAGTGCCGACTCAGATTAATCCAAAAGAGCAAACAACACACAAAATATCATTTAGGAGAAAGGACATGGACTAAGTAAAAATATCCACACAGCAGGCAGCTCACAAAATTTAGACGTTTCAAAATATTTTGAATCCAAAATTTAAACATTTGGAAGCTCTTTAGTCCTCAGTCACAAAAAGGGCCCTCCCTCCTCCTTTTCTTTTCTTTACAGACAGGACCTCAAACTCACTATATAGCCAAGGCTGGCCTTAACCTTCTGATTCCCCTGCTTCCACTTCCTGAACGCTGGTATTACAGGCATGCGCCACCACACCTGGTTGGCCCTAAGTTTTAAAATGAGCAAAAAGGTAAACAACAATTCAGAAAAATATATATATATCTATAAATGACTAATCAGCACATAAAAAGGGGTTCACTGGCATTACTCAGGAGAACAGTGTAAAAACAAAAGCGAGATACAATCATACACACTAGAATGGCTGACCTTTAACAGACCGACATCAAATGTGGAACAATGCGAACGCTCGTGTATTAATGTCAGTAGCACAGAACGGCATAGCCACTCCTGGCATTGTCTGACAGTTTTCCCTAAAGCTAAACATTTGTGTGCCCTATGACCCAGCAATTCTACTGCTGTGTATTTAAACAAAGGAAATGAAATTCTGTGTACACAATCAGACTTGGGCAAGCATATTCATAACAGCTTCATTCATAGTAGACAAAAACTGTGGAAAGCCCAAATGCACTTCAACAAGTGAACAGATAAATAACTGAGTTCTAATCACAGAAAAGAATGCTATTCATCGATAAAGAAGAAGAAATTATGGACACCTGCAAGAGTAACCATGGACTTCAATGACATCTTGCTGAAAAAAGTCAGATACAAAGACACCTTTTGCCACTCAGTGTACATGGAGTTCTAGAGAAAGCTAAATTAAATTCTGCTAAAAGATCAGAGCGGTATCTTCCTGAGGGCCTGTGGGAATGCAGTCATGAGGGATCAGAAGAAATAAAGAAAGTATTTGGGGGAGATGAAAATGCTCTAAATTGATAGGGGTGTGTGGCTATATACACTTGTAAACACTCATTAAGTGTTAAAAATCTGTGCATTTCAGTGTATAATAGTGACACGTCACTCTAAAAACAAGACTAAAACATTTTAAAAAGAGAAATTGGGGAAGGGGGTGGGCAGGAATTGTGTACAAAAGTCCAAGAAAATATCAAGATTCAGTGAAGCCATAATTAACAGCAAGTAGGAACCACTGAAAGATGCCAAATCATGTTGAATTATTTGTTTCCTTTAACATTTGTGGGGTTTCTTTTTTGCAAATGATTCTTTTTAACTGAATTTTTGTGCATTTCATACAAAACATCTTAATCATCCTCACCCCCCCTCCCCTGGCCACACCGTTTATACCTCTCCCGCACCCCGCCTCTGCCAGATTTCATACATTCTGTCATGTATGCTAAAGTCTATTGAGTCAAGTTCATATACCCAGATGTCCCTCAGTGGAAATTCATCTACTAGAGTCTAGTCAGCCTATCTCAAGTCATTCCCTTAAAGATCAGCTCTCTCTCACCCAGCAGTCATCAGCTGCCACTGGTTCTTCAGCTAAGACTGGGGTCTGCGGCCTGCTCCCATAATTCTACGCTGGGTTTTTGTCTGCTTGAGTTTGCATTGGTCTTGTGTATACTGACACCATTGCTCTAAGTTCATATGAGCAATTTCCCAAAGGCCTGGAAGACTCTGTTTCCTATGATCATACACCAACCCTGACTCTAAACAGCCTTTCAACTCTCTCTTCCACAGTAGTCCCTGAGCCCTGGGTGGGTGAGGTTTAATATAGGAGTCCTATCCAGGGCCAACCCTATCTGTGATTGCTTTAAGTAATTTCCTCTCCTCCTATTTTTAAAGCACACTTCCTTGGAGGAAGCATACTAATTTTTCTAGTGAGTTCACAACACTATCCTTGAGCATGGACAATTGATTAGTCAAACCACAAGGCCATTATAATCCAGTCTTTATACTTACCGGGTGGTACCATACCTACCCTAGCCCCAAGTAGCCAAGAATAAAAGGGTAAACACCTGAATGCTGAACTGGCAGGTGTTCTTTGAAGCAACAAACAGGAATGTCTCAACCCTTCCTTTCCGACCTCAATAAACCAAGCTTTTGTGTGCTTTGGCTCTAATTTCCATGAGACCATTTTCGGATGCTGTAAATAGATACAATTTATGACTAAGAAGCTTTTATAAACAGACCTACTAGGCAGCAAATTCAATCTCACTCTGGCTCACACCTTCAAAAAATGAAAAGAAAAGGCGAATGTTAAATGGGGTGAATAGGGTCCAACCTTTTCTATGACATCCAGATGAGTGATCTCATCTTTCCTCTTCCTTTCCTAAGCCTTGAAAATTACCAAAGTGGGGTGGCGGGGGAGAGAACTCAAACCAACAATAAAATAATGCATTTTTGTCTAGGAATTCCCTAGAAAGTTTCCATGAGAAGCCTGCACTGGTTGACAGAGTGGAAGGTTGCCTGGTCTCTGAGATGCTCCATCCATGGGATCTGAGGTCCCCACTCCTCACTTTTTTTCAGAGTGAGAATCACCCATGACTGCATGCCTTGACTATATAAATGGCTACGTTCTCTAATGAGAGAGAGAGAGAGATTCAATGTACTTAAGAAAAAAATAGAGTATTCAGATCCAGGCTTTCTCTTAGCAGCTCAAAGGCGTTGGTTCTAGGAGATCATCGCTGTGAACATGGGACAAGTTCAATAAAAGCAAACAAACCACACCTGAATTATTCCTGCTGCCATCGTGCCAGAGAATGTAGACTCCCTAGCGACCCAAAGTGTGGCTACAAGTCAGTCATGTTGGCAATGCCTGGAATCTTCTTAGCAATTCAGAATCTCAGGCCCTAAGGCAGACCTACTGATCAGAAACTGCACTTATGTGAAATCTCCACATGTGTCATAAGAACATTGAAATTTTAGAACTACCGAACTCATGTGTGTTGAATAAACAGTTGTCTGGCATGTATTATATAGCAGACGTTGTTCTGTGTGTTTTACAAATATTAATATACTTAATCCTCATCACAATCTTCTAATGTAGGAAACAGAGGGAGAGGTGGGCTCAGGAGACATAGGAAATAATCTTCACGTGTCTTGGAATGCTGACACTGGCAGGCATCACCAAGGACCCCTGCCCAGGGTTAGAGAAGCAGTAAATGACTCCTGGGCAGAAGATTACAGCCAACTAAGCTGCTCAGAGGAGAGTCTCTAACAATGTCCAGCTGTATGAAAGTCGGGGTCGGGGGTTTTGGTGATGCAGTTGCTTTGGGGTCATTTCTACTTCTGTAAAAAACCTTCATCTATGTTCTTGTAACACCAATAAAATATCATTAGTTCACAAGTTGAACTTTGGTGAAGTCATTACCACTGTGGGTACCCTCTCTGGGATGAGTAGATTTGTGTGTGTGTGTGTGTGTGTGTGTGTGTGTGTGTGTGTGTATTGTGTCTCTCCAGGAAAAGTCTCTCACACAACACATAGCCACCTCCGCTTTGGTGAAGAATATGGACCCAGAGAAGTTAAGTCACTTAGCCACGGTCACACAGCTGGGAAGTGGAAGAGAATGATTTAACCCTAGCTCAATTGTCCACACTCAGAACAGCAAGGGCTGCAGTTTCTTAAAATAACTCCAAAGAGAAATAAAGGGCGTATTTTATACTTTGGGGGGGTTAATTTGAATGTCTGACAAGTAATTTCTACCATGATTTAATAATGAGCTTTTAACACATTAAGTTTTCTACCCTAAAAAGTACATGATTGGGGTTTCATTTATTTTAAAGGCTTACACCAAAAGAATTCACAGACATTCCCACACAAGGCTTGCTTAACTAGTTTTCCATCAAAGGTTACAGAATCTGGCACATACTGAGATATGCTAACTACGCCTCCATCTTTGGAACCCCTGGGGTTCCTTGAACTCAACACATATAACAGGAAATTACTGAATCCATGATATGGAAAACATTAAAATAGCTCAGTATGTAATTTATGTAGACAAAGTAACAACCACGTCACCATTGTTTATCATTGATAGTAACTCGGACCTCTCTCCACCAAAGAATTACAGGAATCCCCAGGCTGTGTAGCTTAGGGAGATTACACTAAAAGATGTCCATGTCTCTGACTATTCCATGTCTCCTAGATGCATACAATATACAAAATTACTTCCTATGGGACTTACAGAGTATGTTCAATATTTTCCTGGATTGAATTCTCAGTCTATGATCCTCTCCAGTGGTGTATTTTAAGAGCAGAGTTAAGAGTCCATGCTAACTCTTGGCATCATAAAACACAACCCTTAGGATATGTGCTATATGAAAAAATGTTCTTATTATGTAGGGAAAGATATCTATGTTCCACTCCTTTCCTGTGTTACTTGATTAAATGTCCTCTGTAGTATAGCTATGGCATTTCATGTTCCCTTATGTTTGGGCAAAAGTTCAAAAGGTATGTGTGCATGTGTGTGTGTGTATGTGTGTGTGTGCATGTGTGTGTGTGTGTATGTGTGTGTATGTATATGTGTGTATGTGTTTGTGTGCATGTGCATACATGTGCATGTGTGTGCATCTGTGTGTATGTATGTGTGTATTGTGTGTGTGCATGTGTGTGCGTGTGTGTGTGCATGTGTGTATGTGTGTGTATGTGTGTGTGTATCTCTGTGTGTGTGTGTGTTTTAAACAGAGTTTGATTGTATAGCTCATGCTGGCCTTGACTTCATGATCTACCCACCTCAGCCACCAAGCTCAGCACAACTCTGGTTTCTAACACAACCACAGCCACTATAAAAAATATATAAATATGTGATAACAAGCACACTGATTGGCACAGTTATTGATCTAATAAAGTCTAGCCATCCTCTGCTGCCACTGTCCCCCTTTCTATGGGGAATAAAGAAACACCTAAACTAACGTTCCACTTCATGTCAGAGAAACTCACTGGAGCAACTCAGTAGAGAAGAAAACAATAGCAGACAGGGCAGCAGCCAGCCAGGGACAGAGGACGAAAACACCAAAAGATTTTATTTTAATGCAGGATGAAAGGTCAGGAGAGTGAAAGAAGAAAAAAAAAAGGCAGATTAAGTAAAATCTGATCTCCTGACAAACTTTAAAAGGATTATTGCCAACAATTCTGCTGCTAAATGAACTTTCTGCTTAGAAAAATTTGGGCATAAAGGCAGCAGAAGAGAGACTTCATTTAGCTTATTATCCATATTTAAACAGAAAGGTCAAGTCTGAAGTTAAGGGACAAGAGAGACAAGCTAATGGACATGAGGGAATTTTCTTGGAAAGAAAGATAACTGCATTCATCTCAAGTCTTAGCTGACACTTTGCCCTCTCTGTATATCTCTTAGGGCAAAAGAATAAACACTACGAAAGACAGGGAACTAGCGCATGACTACAATTTCATCACTTCCTGTCATTTCAACAATAAACGCTGTGTATGTAGATATCCACACTCTGGTCAACACATTTTCATTAAGCACCTATTTTGTGGCCAGCCCCGTGCTAAGAATATTCTGGTTCCAGAGTTGGGGTGATGGCTTAATGGATCCAGTGCTTGCTAACTCCATGAGGACTGGAGTTTGGATCCCCAGCACCATGCAAAATGCCAGGTAGTTGCGGTGTCTGCCTGCAATCGTAATGCTCAGGAGGAGACATGGAGATCTCTGGAACAAGATGGCTTCTAGAATAGCAAAACCAGAAAGCTCTGAGTTCAAGTGAGAGACCCAGAGACCACAGAGCAATTAAGGAAAACATCTGGCCATCATTCATGTAGATGTGTTCATGCACCCACACACAAGTGAACACATACATATGTGAGCGTACATACAAACATGCGCTCTACCCTACCACACACAATTTAAAAGCACACTCTGATTCCATAATTGATGCACAGAGGCTAAGTAATTTGTCCAAGAAGAATAAACTACAGCAACGGGCCTTGGTCTAAGGTCTGACTCCAAATACTATTTAGAAATAAGAAAATTCCCAACATCAGGGAATGGAGCAACACCCTGGACTGAGGCTCCTAATCGAAGTCTCATTCCCCATCTCCTCACCTACCCCACTGAGGTGGCTCCTGCCTTTCTTCAAATTGAACTTCAAGCACCAGCTTGCATAGCTCGTCCTAAAGCCTCTCCCGATTCCACAGAAACTGCCTCTCTATTTGTGACCTCCAGCAGGGTGTGCAGGAATCTGTCCTGGCAAAGTCACACTATATGATAAACATTGACTTGCCTGGATTCCTCACTGGGCCATGAGGTCTCCAAACTCCAGAATTAACTGTGATTTATATTTCTATCCTTAAGAGCTGGCATAAACATCTGACGAAAAATAGGAAAGGGAGGAAGGGAGGAGGAGAGGCAAAGAAAGGAAAATTTAACAAAAGCATAGATTCGTATTTCATGTTATTCAGTTCTGTAGGGCTATAGTTTGGTGTAGAGTACTTGCCTTGCATGCATCATGCCCCAGGTTCAATACTAAGTACCAAGAAAAAAAACACTACATGTGTGAGTTTCACCAGGGTACCCTCAGTACCCAATATAGCACCTATTTATGCATGTGATGACGTGGGATGGGGTGGGACAAAATTGAATTTAATTGAAGGAAGGCAGTGGATGAGCCTGAGACTGGGTGTTACAGGCTCTAATGTCCAGTTCTTCTGGGCTCTGCCATTGATTGACAAGCCAACTGATCAGACACTTTGAGTATCTCTCTTTGGTTTTTCATCAGTCGTAATGTTGAGGTTCCAACTCATAGACCAGTTTTCCATGCCATTTCAATTATTTATTCAGATTAAAGGCAGCATGGTTAGCTGGTTTTAGATGATGTTAAGTAAATATAAGTAGATTTCTTGACCACGAGTTTTCTACACACCAGTGTCTAGCTGAATACTCCAAAAGAAGAGTATGACAGGTCCTCAAATGCACTGGGCTCCAGAAAGCCAACCAACCCTCACTCTGTGTTTATATGTGTATATATGTATATATAAATCTGTAGATAGATAGAGGATAGATAGATAGATAGATAGACAGATAGATAGATAGAGATGATAATAGAATAGAGACAGAGATAAATAGAGATAGAGATAGACTTATTGAACTAATTCCAGTCAGGATGAAAAGTCAGTAAATACTATCCAAATGGTCTCCCAGGGCCACCCCTGTTGTGATAACCTGTGACATCTCCCAAGTTCACCAGGACTAGGATGACAGTGCTGATTTAGGGCTGATGAATGGCCTGGTGTCGGGAATCTGGAGGAAGAGGCCCCTGTTTATGCAATCAGAAAGTACAGTGGTAAAGGAAACCTCAGGGGCAGAGGAAGCCTGGTGTTGTCGTGCAAGATGAAATCCAAACCTGGAAGTTAGTCAAACAAAGCAAGCCATCCCCAGAAAGGCATTGGTATTCTAGCATGGTTTTTAATTTCCCGTCCCGAGGATTAGGTATGTCAGTGAGGAATGCTTTGGCCGCCTTCTCTCAGTACATCCCAGAGCTTTCATTTTGTTACCCATTTCCCTACATCGTCTGCTTTCTTTGAGAATCATAACCATGTGAATATTTGACAATTGAACGGTACAAGCATCTCGAAACATAGAGTTCTCCCCAGAGCTGCATTTCACACTATAATCCGAGGTGATCTCAGTTGCCAGAAACACTCGGGTCGTTAATGGATTTTGGAGGGAAGATGCCGGTAATGAGATTTTCAAATGCGAATTGTTTTGCTTTCAAATACGGGGTGAAATCCAACAGAATATTACCTTAGACACGCTGGTGTAGTATGTCCAGCTGATCAAATGAAATGCTTGGTGTGTGTTCCGTGTAGGCGTTTTCTGTTTCAAACAAAAGCAAGAACGGGGATCAATCTTTTGATTTCTGACAGGATGGGTCCCTGAGCCTTGAAGTACGCACAGCCATTCTTGGGAGCACATGCTGAGTTCTTCACGTCTATAATCCTGAGAGCTTATTTATCCTATTCATTCATTCCGCAAATATTTATTGAGTACCTACTATGTGCCAAGAACTGGGTCATGTGCTGTTTTGTCACAGCAATGGACCGAATAACAGGAGCTGGTAGGACATAATCACATAATAAGCAACCACAGACATTGAATGGAGATGCTGGTAACAGCTTCTGGGAACCATAAAGCAAGGCAAAGGTTACAGACTGATGTAGTGGGGTCTGTCTTTAGTTAGGATATAGAAGTAGTGTGTGAGCAGAGATCTGTAAAGAAGAGACTAGAGGCCAGAGACTGCGCAAGGCCTAAAAGCCACTCTGAAGTGATGGAGACAAGATAGCTCTGTTTCCTGACAAGAAGCCCCATCCCAACACCTCTCTGAGAACCAGAGAGAATTATCAAAGCAAAGTAAGAAGTTGGAGGTGGTACCAGGTCCAAAGGAGAGAGCTGCTAGGATCTGAAAGATGATGCCAAGACACAAGGAAGGGAACGAAGCCTAGGTAGAGTGACACACGTTTTTCACCTAACTTTCAGAAGGTGGAGGCAGGAGGCTCATGAGTTTGAGGCCAGTCTGGGCCACATTGTGAGACCTTGCCTACCCCCGCCCCCCACTAAAATAAAACAAGGGCTAGGAATATAGCTCAGCAGCAGAGTGCTTACCTAGAATGTTTAAGGCCCTGAGTTTGATCCTCAGCACTGAGAGATGAAAGAAAGAAGCAAGCAAGAAGGGAAGGCGGGAGGGAGGGACGGAAGGAGGGAGGGAGGGAGGTCTGGTGAGGCTCAGGCAGACAGAGCAGACAGGCAGATGTACCCAGATCTCATCAGCCTGGCCTGCTTCTCCCTCTGTAGATCAAAGCAGGATCCTCCTTGTTCCAGAGCCAGCTCCTCTTCCTGTCTTTCCAGTTTCAATGAATGTCTCTCAATGCCTGTCCAGCCACCCCAGATTGTCTCCTTGTGGTCTCTGGTTCCCTCCATTCTGGGCTTGTCGTGCCCTCGGGACATCTGTGGGACACACAAGTGTAGCCTGACCTCCAGAAAATCTATTTCTTAGCTAACCTTCTCTGGGAAGCAGCAAGTGTATTCCCTTTGGCAGCTGGAGAAGAACTGGCTGCCACTGAGCAAATAACCTCAAAGGTGGACAGACCAGCCTGTTCCCCTCTTGTCCCTGTGTGCACCGTTCTTCCCACCCAAGTTGGGACAACAGAGCACTTTCAAGGGCCTGTGTGTAGGACTGTTTTTCATGAGATGACCAAAGGCTTTGGAGTATGATCTCAGCTGGCTTGATTTCCTCCCAACAGAATAGGAATTCTTGGCTCCAGGGTCTTTGTAATTATATATGTTCCTCTGTCTCCCCTTCTGACTGTGAGCTGCCCTCAAGATAAGAACATGAGACTTTACCATTCTGTCTCCAGCTGTCAGCACAGTTCCTGGTGCCCAGAAGATGCAAAAGGTGTGTGAAACAGAAGGAAGTTTAATTCCTCTAGTTCAATGTCTAGAGGAGCTTTTGAGACACTGTGCCCTGTCTTCTCTGGCCCCTGATTTTAGCTGACTGATAAATTCCCAAAAGGGCATGATGCCCCATGTTAGAAGCCCTCATGGAAGGTCTTCGAAGCAGAGGAGTCAAAGGCCATGAATATTACTTTCAATTTCCCCATTTTCAGGAAGAAAACTGCAAAATATGTTCTACATTGTTGTGTATGGTGTGTGTGTGTGTGTGTGTGTGTGTGTGTGTGTGTGTGTGACTGTGTATGTGTCTCTGTAGGCCAGAAGTTGATATCACAACATCTTTCCTCAGTCACTTTTCTGCTTTATTATTTTGAGGCAGGATAGCTCCCTGAATCTGCAGTTCCCCATTTTGTCTAGACTGTCTTGTCAGCGAGCACCCAGGATCTGCCTGTCTCTCACCCCCAAATTCAATGCTCGAGTTACAAAATTTACACAACCACGCCCAGCTTTAACATGGCTTCTAAGGATGCAGACTCTAGTCTTCAGGCTTGCTCAGCAAGCCCTTTACCCTCTGCACAGTCTCTATAGCCTTACACTGTACTACAGAAGCTGCTAAGTAAGACTGAGATCTGAGCCCCTGGTGGATAACCAGCTCATCGGTGCATCCTGTATTGGGTTTCTTCCCTTCCCCATGTAGTTCTCTCTATTTCCTCTCTGTGATTTCTATGATCACTGCCCAAGTAAACTTGCTGTGCCTAGGTTCTCATGAATAACTCTCATTTGGAGGAAACCCAAATCTAGCATAGGAGCTCTATTTGCAGAGCTGGAGAGACTGGCTGGTCTTACAGAGGACTGGAGTTCTATTCCAGCCACCTACGTGTTAGTAACTCCAGTTTCAGGTGACCTGAAGCCCTCATCTGGCCTCCACAGGCATTTCACACACATGGTACACTTACATACATGCAGACAAAGCACATACAATTTTTTAAAAAGGATTCTATTTGCTGATTCTGCTCAATCCTTTTGTGGCCAGGTTTATTTGGTTTAGATTTTCTGGTATTTGGACCAATCTTTAAAAACTCCCAGTTCACAGTCCTTTCCTCCTCATCCCCCGGTGGTCCTCAAACAATGCTCCTGAGGGTTTCTCCTTCACATCAGAAGTGTAGCCTTTATTTCTGACCTGTTTTCAGATAAGGAAATAGAATTAACTTAATTCTGAACATATAAGCTTTGGGGGTGGGGGGACTTCTCCCAGCCCTGGAATTTGAAAGTTTGGAGGCCACATCAAAACACTCATTGAACCTTTGGGAAAGAACAGGCTTCTCAAAAGTACATCATAGTCTCTCCTAAAAGGGCCAGCAGAATAGAGCCCAAAAGGGCACCACTTTCAAACACAACTATTTAAGAAATGGTAGCTATTGCTCCAGGAATACCCTACACCCTGCTGCCGGGCTGCCTGCAGAACCTGGGGTTCTCTGAAGAAACAGGACACAGAGATCTGTGAAATAAAGTCCTTTCAACAAAAGGCAGGCTTGGTTGAGGAATCCTCCCATTCTGGTTTCTGCGTATTCTGCCTTTTATCTGGGTGAGAGATGAGTCCAGAGGTACAGAAGTAGCCGCCTTGAAGCGTCCCTCTGAAGCAGATCCTGGGTGTTAATGGGGCCAATACTTCTTGGAAAGGCTGAAAATGAAGCCTGAGACAGGGAAAGGAAAGATCTTTGTACTTGGGTGTGCTCAGCATGGAACATGCCAGAACCACAGACGTGGAGGTCTGGGAAGGAAGGGACTTTGTGCAGGTAACACCATTGGTACCAGGCTAGAGTCCCTGGGCTACCCACAAGGTCATTTACCAACATTCCTGTGCATGCTGGAACTCTCTCTATCTCTCTGCATGAGAATTTTGAGTGGCTGCAGGACTGAGCTGGTTCATATAATAGACAAGCCAGAATAGAGGAGAAATAATACATTAAACGAGACCCTCAGCCAGTGAAGAGTGGGAGTTTGCAGAAAAATGCCTATGTTCCTTGGCCTTTTGGTGAGATAATCCTAGATGTGTTGCATATATATTTAAGGGACCCCCAACAAGAATGAGCCACAACAGCATGTCAATCATTAACCTGATATTAGCTTTTATACAAAGGTGTTTTCTTTGTTTAATAACAAGATGTATTAGCTTTGTATTCTAGGTCTTACCTCTGCACTCTTATAGGACTTCTTGGGATTGCATCCTAAATAAATCCTGTGAACACAGGATTTGTTTGCTTTCAGAAACCAAACTAAAACAACACAATAGGAGAAACTGGTCCATGAGGGAAAAAGCTCTAAATAGGCCACGCTGTTCAAAGAGGCTTCTCTAGCAAGAGTCAAAAATCAAGGAGTAGCCAATTCCAGGAATGTCAGGAAGACGGAGGTATAAGCCCCAACAGAAGGAACTAAGTGACCTCTAATGAGGTCATCTTGCAGCATGACCCTGACAATGAGGTTTAGGTACACAGATAATTCCCAAGAGAAATAGACAATCAGGTACCCTGATTGAGTTTGTGAAGACTGTAACAACAAAGTATCATAGACTGGGTATCTTTTAACAATAGAAAGCAAGAAGGCTGCGGTTAGCCTGTCAAAGGGGCTCCATCACTGGTGATAGACGGCTGCCTCTTCATATGTTCTCCTTCCTGCCTGTCTTAATCACTTCTTATAAGGACACCATTCTACTTACATTACAGTCCATCTGTTTAATATCGTTTTAGCCTAATTTCCCTATCTCCAAACGCAGGCACACTCTGAGACAGTAAGGATTAGGATTTCAAAATGTGAGTTTGGTGGAAAATGATGCAATTTAGACTAACACAGTTCCAAGAGATGACCATCTTCAAGTTGAACAAAGGAGTATGATCATACCATTTGCAAGGTTCCTTAGTGCGGCAACCCTTGGTTAGAGTAAAGGAAGAGGATACAGAGATGAAGGATGAGAAGGCCTGAAATGAGACCGTCAGAAAAGAGGGGTTGGTGGGAGTTGGTAAGGGAATGAAGTCTAGACTACTACAACTCTTTGACCCACCAGTGGGCCTGCTCTTACTTCTATGGAAATGAGCTCATTATGGTTAAGTTGTTTCCCGCTCCTGAGTGATTCATGAAGTGGTTTCAAATGTTGATAATCGCTTTATGAATCATTGACAAACACAGAAGCCAAATATCTGGTACTTGTGATCACTGCCTACCCTAATGAGCATTCCTGCCATGTTAGGTGTCCCGCTCTCAGCAACCAGGTGTGCAGGCTTTCTATAGAAAAGCCTTGTTTTCATGCCAAAGCCTCCTGCTTCAGTAATTCAACACTGACCGTTTTGTGAAGGCATTGAATCTCCCCCAAACAGTTAATACACATTAGTGAGTAAATTCTGAAAGATGGCTTTGAAACCTTCACAAGATTGATCATGACAAGAGCAGCCATCAAGTTCTGCAGACGGTGTCTGCAGTAAAGTGGTAAAATGGCACTGCTCAATGATGTCATGGCAACCACATTTCTGCTAAAAGGGGAAGCTGCCTCACCATGGACTGTATACAAGACTGCCATTCTTTCCACACAGCAAAGAATATTTATCTTGGCGGGGGGAGGCTTGCTGGAGAGATGCTCAGTGGTTAAGAGCACTGGTTGTTCTTGCAAACAACCAGAGTTGGATTCCCAGTCCAATGCCCTCTTCTGACACTCGTGGGTACTGCACGACACAGGTGCACTTACATACTCTATCTCTCAGACAGACCCTAGTCCTTAAAGAAAATATAAACAAGACAGGAGTGGTACATACCAGGACTTGGGTGGCTGGAATGGGAACCTCAGGAGCTAGAAGCCAACCTAGGCCATCTCCAAAAATAAAAGAAGAAAAGAAATTAAAAGACCATATCTGAAAGAGATACAGAGAGCTACCACATCTCATTTTGAATATTAGAGAGACACAAGAGACAGAGTGTTCAAAATTAAAGTTTCCTGGACACTGAAGAAAGAGAGGACCCTTAGACAAATGGGATATCTAGTCTACCTTGAAGGCTGATATATTTAGTGTAGAAGGTGTCTTGGAGGGCAGTTCTCTCAAGCTCCCTATTTTAACATGGGCAAACTGAAGTTCAGAAAGGGAAAATAATTTAACCCCGGGTTTTTTGGGAAATACACTGGAAGAGCTCGGGCTTGTCTCTCATCCCAGCCCTCGGCTTAAGCCAATCCTTAGCACATCCTTCCAATCAGCTACAGTTACAATAAGGATCTTTGAGGGCCATTTTGTACAAGAGCTCATTTTCAAAATGAGGAGACCAAGACTGACGTGTCATGATGAGAGGCTAGGCCGAGACTTTTTATTCTCACAGTTCTTTTTGGCATTACTGTCTTTCCTCACTTCCTTTCCCCTAAGACCTTCTCAACAGGACACAGTCCCTTCATGACTTGGGAATGCTGGCGGTCAGTTTTCCCAACTTTGCCCCTAACAACAAGGATTCAGCACACAGCTTCTGTGACCTTCTTTTACTCAATCAAAAGCCATGGAGCATCTACTGTGTGTCCTTTCTCAAATGTATAAAACTTAGGGGTCAGACCTGGTGATGATGATGTAAAGACAAGCAATTCCTACAGTATAGTCTCTCTGTTCATGGCCCCAACAGTCAGAAACTAAACAGAAAACCATAGCTTGCCTCAGTGTAATAGCAATTGAATCAAACACCATGGCAGAGACGGCAGAGCTCACAAGAGGGGCCAAACTCAGCAATCTGACCAAAGGAAGTGATGTCTAAACTGAGGCATGACAAGGAGGTAAGAGCCATCAGCCAAAAGAGGATGAACAAGGATTTGACATGTGAAGGTCACTGATGCTAGAACAACCCTGACCTGCATGCATGTGAACCCACCTTCTCCCAGAATCCTCTACTGCTTCAAGTGTGTCAAGGCCAAGCTCTAAAGCCGGGGAGGGAGAATCAAGAGGGACTGAGAAGTTAAAGAATATTGCAGGTGGCATCATTATCAGTCTAGGGGTATTGCTGGGTTCACTTTCTTAGCCAATTAAAAGGCAGGAAAAAATCTGAGGCCAGCAGAGAGCAACCGTGAAACAAGATTGAAAGATAAAGAGTCTCATCCAGACACATAAAGAACCAGGCATACATTCACACATTCATACAGAAAGATGAAGCTCTCTACATGTGGAAGGAGGCCCTGGAAACTGAAATCCAGCATTTCCTGGGAAGAATCTGAGTTTCAAGGGTTTCAGCGGTTTCTCCTTACCTAATTTTGGGTTCGTCAGTTTAAACAACAAAGTAGATGCTGATAGGCTTATGGCTCCAAATAATGGGGTGTCCAGATTGATGTGACTCTAAGCAGGTCAGTTGAAGAAGCCCTGTTGGAATTACAAATAAGGCCTTCCGGCCAGAGACCAGGAAGAGGCTCAAGAGACTTTTGTGTTATTTCTCAGTGACCTGGTGAGGGTCCCTTACAACATGTGAGGACCACAGGCAGCCACGACACACTTCGTTCACTCTGGACAAAGATACTTGCCCTTGGTCTCAAAGACATATTATACAGAATCTCACTAAAGTGGCATTCCGCAAGAGATGGTTATATGAGCTTCATATTTATCACTAATCCATAGTTCCTCAGTTATCCAGTGGCTGTCATCTTTAGCTGACTGATTCCCAATATCTACACCAGCATCATATTATTTAAACTTATATCTGCTTCTTACAGACTTTTATTCCCTCCAAGGCATCAGAAACTTATGGCTATCTGAAATTTGACCAAGAAGTATGATCACCACTCCCCTCAAAAAGGGAATAGATATTGCTAAAACATGTCTGTCTCTTAACTGCGCTGGCAGCCTCGGGTGAAAGGTCATTAGGGACCGCCTTACTCCCACCTATAGACAAATAAACAAAACACATTCCAACTGGAGGAAGGAAAAATTTCCACAATTTCAAGGTTGCTATAGCATCTATGGATGTTGGAAGCTAGAAGAGATGAGTCCCTGTGGTGGCTCCCTTCCTGCGGGCTGAGTGACCTCAGGCAAGTCACTGCACCACCTTGAACCCTCTGTGCCCCATTCGTCTTAGAATCCTCGACATGTCTAGAGACAGTCAGGGCACTGTAGGTAGCCTATGTCAGGTTCTTTTCTGCTCTATGCTTTCAGTAAAGCTACTACACTTCATGTTCCAGAGTGTGCTGACGCCTTCATTTCTTTAACACAGCCACTTCTGCTCGTATTAAAATGAGAACAAGGAAGTGTCATAGAGACACTGGAACTGAATGCTTAGGGATGAGCAGGGGGTTTCCAAGTGGATGTGTAGAAAAGGAAGTTCCACTCTCTCCCCTCCCACTTCCGGGTGACTGTCAGCTGCTCTTCCATTCTTCTACTGTCTTCCTTCTCTGAATCATCTCGAGCATCTCTTCTTCCTGACTTCAAAGTCTTGTTAAACTGTGCCCTGACTCACATCACTCATCTTTCTATGAATCTTGGCCATCTACAGAGGCCAGAGCCTTGCTAAGGCCCCTCCCGAGACCACAAAAAAACCACACAGCCTCCTAACCAGCCTTCCCTTATCTTGGTCTGCTTTCCAGCTTGAAAGAAGTTTCTAAAAGCTCTCTTTTTGAAAGCAGCATCTCCCACTGCAGTAATAACCAGGCAGGATTTTCAACCATTGTTTCGGCAGCTTAGGGATTACTTTGGACTCAGTCAGGGTGGTTTGTATGCTGTCCACACCTCATCGCATGCCTTTGATGGGGAAATATCTTATCTGTAATCACTTTTCTGGGTTATGGACCCAAATTTCCTCTGAAAAACATCAGGCTGAGAGGCTTCCCCTGCACCTCCTAACAGGCAGCCTGCTGTGCTTCGATAAACCTCGGAGACTATTTCCTGGAACGCATCAGAGTCTAACAGAGCCTTGGTTCTAAGCCAACAACCGCCATCCTCATCCTGCGGCAAAACAGAATTTAAGTTTTTATCTCAAAAAAGTATAAGGTGACTATTAGTACTAAGCAAAATAATAGAGATTATGCCAACAGACAATTATCATGAGCTTACGCCGCTCCAGCTGTGAAAGATGGCTACAGACTCTGGCTTCGTGTGGCTCCCATCTGGAGGAGGAACTGAGAGAAATTACTTATGCTTAAACATAAATGATTTGCTATTTAACGTGATAAGTGCAGTTCTATCAGCACTGCATGGGAAAGGCACTCGCTGGCTGGGTAATGTCTGAGAATCTTTTGGTTCAAAACACAAGGGTAGGCATTCTTAAAAATTAAGAAAATACATAGTTAAAACCCAATACTAGTTAAGTTGTGGTAAAAGTTTGTACAATGTCATAAGAAAATGATATGAAAATGCATTTAAAGACGCAGGTTAGTGCACATAATATCCCCCTGCCAACAATAAATTTGTCCACAGTTATAAGTCAGAAAGAATAAGGATGTTTAAGGGTATTCAGTGCATCATTTTCTGGTGTAAATGGTCCAGGTAATTGAGACACATCAATCCAAGGATACAGTATGTAGTTATTTAAAGTAATTATGGAGACTAGTCATTTGAACTGTACTTGGGATCTAATTTCCAGTAAAAGAAAGAACACAAAATGTTATGTTCAATAACGACATGTGGTCCAGGCACTCAAAGTCACTGCTTTTAGTGGCTTGTGCTTTTGAACATCAATAGACTCTGAAAGGACTTTCTCTCCATGCTCCCAATTTAACTCTCAGAACAGCCCTGTGGGGTTGGCATTATGGCTCTCATTTTTATAGATAAGGTAACTGAGTCTCCAAGAGATGACCTAAGGAAATCAAGGAACCCATGTCTCTGAACCCCAGGTTCAGAGCACTTCCATCATCTACCCAGCAACGATGGCCAGGAAGAACTGATCATGCTGTGCGTGGATGAAAAGGTGTCCGCACCACCTCTCTGCTGCTTGCGGGGAGCTATGAAGAAGGCCACAATTCTTCCTAAGAAAACCAGATGCTGCTTTGTTGCAAGCCATCCAAGCCAACCAGTGGGGATGGAGAGACACTTGTTCCAGCCAGAATCAAAACACCTAACTGTAGACTATTGATAGTAAAAAGATGTATAACCAACAGGCATTAGTATATGCAAACCTACAATGGGGTTTAGCGCACCCATGCCGACCCACTGACCTGTAACCATATGTGTGCTGTCTAAGTGTGTGTGTGTCTCATCTTAATGGATGCTTACCTTGGTCCCTCATCTGTGCTTCTGTGAAGAGTGCCGCAGTGAGTGAAAGTGCAGGTTTCAGCTGGGCTGGTCGCTCACTCATGCAGTCCCAGCACTTTCGAGGTGGAAGCAGGAGGATCTGGACTTCAAAGCCAGCCTCACGCATGTAAGCAAGCTCAAGGCTAGTGTGTGTTTTGTGCCACCCTGTCTCAAAAAAAAAAAAATATTGTCTGAAGTTCTGATTTCAGTTATTTTGAGCAAATGACTGCTCTTGCAGAGGGCCTGGGTTCAATTCCCAGCACCCACATGGTGGCTAACAACCATTGTAACTCCACTTGCAGGGAGAATCCAGTGCCTTCCTCTGACCTCCATGGGCATTGTATGACATGGTGTGCACTTATACACATGCAGGCAACACACTCATACACATAAACTAAAAATAATAAGTAAAATATTTTTAAATAAATAAATTTAAAAATTTTAGAGACACCGTGCCGTACACAAAACAAAACAAAAAGGCCTGAACTTGGGAAAAGAGTGTGACAGGGGTGGGAGAGAGATAAAAGAACTGGACGGTGAGAGTAATCAGAATGCATTACACACAGTGAGACATTATCAAAGAACAAAGTAACAGAAAAAAAAACGCACAACGTCTTTTAAAAAGATATAGTGAACCAAAAGAACAAAGCAAAGTCCAGACTGAAGAAATTAGGAAGAAACTATTGCAATGTCTGTGATTTGCTTTAATGTAATGAGTGAGTGAAGATATATTCACATCTATACGTGCCATTTGTTATTGCATTATACAGGGGCACTATGTGGAGGTGTGGCATGTGATTCCCTTACTTGTCAGGTGTTGCTAAATTTCCACGTTAAAAGTTTAAAAATAAAAATGAAGTCCAAATGCAAAGTAAAAGGAGAATGCAGAGAAGGCAACGAAATAGAAAATGCTTAAAGTTAGTCGTTTGCACCAAGGAAAGAACAATGTTTCATTTAGAGCCATTCAGACTGCCTCAACAAATTCGAGTTCCTTGAGCTACTAAATTGAAATGGAATCATCTGCCTTTATTATTTCCTGTCCTGTCAGGATGAATTTGCATTTTAAGTGTATGCTCAATGTCATGTCTAAATTAGAACTAATTGAGACATTCAAGAATGTGGATGGCACCATAGCCTTGTACAGACAGCATGGCATTTGCCCATTAGGAGACCTGCAGGTGGGGGTCCTGGGAGGCAGAGGGCTCAGTCCCACCCTGTCTACGCTTCATATGAACCTTGGGCGGGTTATTCATCCCTCAGAATCTCAGCTTCCTAACCTCTAAGAGGAATGGATTTGAACCAAATTAACTTTACAACTTCTCTCTGCTCAAATATAACTAGATTCCACTCTGGGAACCCTTTTCATCACTCTGCTCTGCAATATGCAAATCAGCTGAATTTGGTAATTGGACAGAGCTGATGGGAACAATTTAGTAAACTTTGATAACATTGCACAAAGTAATTGTTCAATTATTTCCAACAGTTCAGTTCAGGAAGTCGGTGGGGGTTTGGGGGCATAGAAATTACCTTCCTGTATTAATCTTCTCATCCCGCAGAAGCCAAAGGAGAGCTGAGAGTGTAGGGGGTACTTTTGTTTTAATTCTGATTAACTGTACTTTCATCTGAACATTTTTACGCTGTGCTTTGGTCTTCCTCTTCTGGTTGGTGACTGAGTTCTCTTATCAGGATTTTAATTAACACCAGGTAGAGCAGGGGAAGCCACGGTGACATGCTATTACTTCTGTTTGATTTAAAGTCAACGCTGGGGACTCTTCTTCGATGAGCTGTTGAAATTGTCTTATCTCATGCATCCCAAGGATGGCTGTTTCATGTAAATGTCATTTCTGCTGTCCGAAATGTTACAACACATGCCAGCACAATACAACTACTGTCTTGTTCTAAGAGACACGAGGGAGCCAGCAAGCTTTTGATCAAAGGCACAATTCGAACATCAAAGTACTACCTCATCTGTTAAACTCAGGAATCAAGAGTGTGAGCAAAGGAATGAAGGCCTGGCTTCAGCCATGGCTGGGCCTTCTCTCCTGGAGAGTGGCTGCATTTTCACAGCACAGTCCATCTGCAGGAAACTGGCAGGAAAAGGCAACATGATTGACTGGTGACATAGGAGCACTATTGCATTCTGCAGTCAGCTTGTTGATACTCAGTCTGCAGGTATCATCTTCTCCTATACAGACTTCTCTAGGATGTAAAGACTGGAATTCACACATACACACACACACACACACATGCATACATACATACATATATGTACACACAGACACACATAAACTCACAAACACACACACATACACATACACACATGCACTCAAAAACACAGACATGCACATATATAAACATACAAGTGCACACACACATATATATATACACATGAACACATATGAACACAGATACATAACTGGTGCACAAACAGAAACACACATGCACACATGCATACACATATAAACACATGCACATAACATACACAATACATGCACAGAGACACATATACACACACCCTAGAATACTATACTCATATACTAGAATATTTCACAACAATATATAAGTGAACTGTTTGGCTAGGAATGTAGCTCAGAAGAGGAGCATTTGCCTAGGGTATGCAAGGCTCTGGATTTGAGGCTCAGTACTACAAAAATAGTAAACAAATAAGCTCTTGACAAGAGCAACTAAATAGGGGACTGGAGAGATGACTCTGTGGTTTACAGTACTGACTGTTCTTGCGGAAGGCCAGCTTTGAATCCCAGCACACACACAGCAGCTAACAACCATCCATAATTCCAGTTCCAGGAGTTCCAACATAATCTTCTGTCCTCCAAGGACACTGCACTTACACATGCAGGCCTAACACTCGTATACATAAAATATAAGTAAAATTTTTTTAAAACACAATTAAATAGATGAATGTCAAAAATTTTATGTTTAAGGAAAGATGAGGCCAGATGCTAAAAAGTACTGTATCATTTCACGTCTATAAAATCCTTGATCTTAAGATGAGAGCCTGAGAGCTACCCAGTTGGCCAATGATGTCTACAAGACAGGAGTACTGGGAAACTTGCTGAAAATATGGGGAAAGTCCCTATCTTGACCAGAATGAGGTTACATTAGTTTTCACATGTGAAAAAAATCACCAAAGTAGTTTCTATGAAATCAAGACCCAGTTAAAAAGATGACATCAGAGGCTGGAGAGATGATTCAGTAGTTAAGAGTACTGGTTGATCTTGCAAAGGACCCAGGTTTGGTTCCCAGCACCCAGCTAACAACCATCTGCAACTCCAGTTCCAGAGCATCCTCTTCTGGACTCTGAGGGTACTGTATGACACAAGTACACTTATATACATGCAAGCAAAACACTCGTACACATAAAATTTAAAAACCAATCAAAAAGGCATCAAAAGCATAATATCAAATATGTAACATTATCTTGAAAAGGAAAGAAAGATGCAACGTGGAATCCACCTGTCATAGAGGCTCAGTTGAGGAAACTGAGCTAGTGGATTGTGGCTTCAGTCAATGTTTATGCTGCCCTCGTCATCACTGTTATCATTTTAGTGGAGTTCCATCTGATCCAGAGCCTTGGGGCAGGGAGGGAATTCTGTGAACTCTTGTCCCAGTCTTCCAAATTATCCAGAAACAACTGCTCACTTCATTTACTGTGTACAGTTTTATTCAGTAGAAGATAGACAATGGAGTCAACCACAGGCAGTATTTTTAAAAGAGGACAATAAGAAGAACCCCTTATAAGGCTAGTGAGACAGCTTAGTGGGGAAAGTGCTTGCCACCAAGCCTGATGACCTGAGTCAGGGACACACGTGGTAGGAAAAGAAAGGAACCAATTCCTACAAGAATTCCTCTCACGTTCACATGCATGACATGTATGATCCCACTACCCCACCCCCACTGAGACACACACATGCACAATCAATCAATAATCAATTAATAAAAGGAAATTAAAAGCAAAAGAAGCATGCCTTATTGATACCTGGATCTCAACCAGAGTTTCAGTCTATAAGAGGCTCACAGGTACCAAGATGTGTGGTAGGCAAGCAGCATTACCACCACGCCTGGAAATGTGCTCACTGGGAACAGCCAGTGTAATCTATGTAAACTGCCATCTCTTTCTCCTCTCCCACTCAACTATCTCTTTCTGTAACTGAATTTGCACTGGTCAACTGAGTTCACGATGCAACACCACTGTCCTACATGTCCAGGTCTGCAGACCTAGTATTGAAATACCGAGAAGTTCTGTCTATTTTGGCTCATGGATTTTGCCTGTCCCCAAAATAGATGAGAAAGGATGTTAACATCATACCCAGGCTGTATGCTATTTTACTTGAAAGAAAAGAAATCATAAACTTCTGGTAAATCCAATACATTTCATTTCATCTCTCTGGCCGTCTTTCTCAGTAAACAGTTTTTCAGGCTTTACAGAATCCTAGGTACTATTGCATGACAGATGCCCAGATATGGAAGACCACATTGACAATTGCATCTTGGATTCTAGTGCTCACAATGGATAGCTGCCCACCCCTATGCCGCCCCCACCCCCAGCACTCCAATACATAACAGAGAAAACCATGGAGGAAGGGTATTATTGCCGAGGAAGACTTACTTTAGAATGCAGACCGGCAGGGGCTGCCCCTGTGAACAGAAACCAAGTCAGAGGCCGTTGTGGGGTTGCTCAGATCCTGTAACATGCGTGGGCTCCAACTCTACTCACCCTATACTCAGCATCCTATTAACCCACTCGCAGAGCCACAAGGGAGGTCTGGACAGGTGTTAAATTACCTTTCCTCACTGCACAGGTGTGTAAGATGTGCTGCAAAAGCACATGGGGGCACTTTCCAAAGCAGGCAGCTCTGCCTGGGATTTACTCTGAGCACAGGGATCGGGAGACTATATCACTTTTGACTTAGAAATAACCTGGATCAAGGACCTGGCTTTCTAAGCATGACAGGATGATAAAAATATTCTCTGACAATATATCCATGCAAGATACAAGGCATGGAGGTGTGCTCTGGAACTGGAAGAATGAATATCATCCATTCCCACACCCAAGAGCTGCTTGCACCCAATAGGATGCCCAGGTTGTGGGAGAGTCAAAAAACCAATAGTAATTATAAAAATAACCTGAAATCAATTGCATCTGCTCTCGGGGTATTTAAGTCCTGGGTGAAAGAAGGAACAAAGAAACATGAAGAAAGTAGAGTTCAAGGCCTTTCGATTATTAACCTACACTAAATGTCATCATGGGCCAGCTATTGTGCATGCCCTGGAGAATCAGGATGTGACTTATGTAGTCACTAAGTTCAGGGAACCGCATCCAAATAGAGCTGGGCATCTAAACAAAATCATATCATGGAGTGAAGTTGCAGTTTCGATAGCGGGAGGGCCTGCAGAAGCACGGTGAACTGGGTTCTATCTGGAAAGCTTGGTGTTCCCGTCGGTGAGACAAGGACTCAGCCAGACGGGCAAAGGGAGGAAAGACAGGAAAGGCATTCTGGGTACAGGAAACCACATGACGTATGGCAAGCAACTCAACCCCATGAAATGCTGTACAGGAAAAGCCACATGGGAGGCCAGCATGGATCCTGAAGGACCTTGTATCAGATTTAGAGTTTGAACTCTGCCCATCGACTGAGGATGAATAAGGAGATGTTGCTTGAGAAGGCAAGAGGCAAGTGGGGCTTTATAGAACTGCCTAGGCAGGAGGTGGAACCACCCAGGAGAAGGAAGGTCAGCTAGAGAAGAAGGAGCAGTCACAGCAGCTTTCAGGTGACATCAGAGAAAGTTTTACTCGAGCCTCTTGTAGACTTGTTTCCCACAGACACATCACCAACTGCTTCCTAAATACTTTGAGAAGTGTTCAGTCCTTCCCCTTCTGTATCTAGCCCACGTAGGCTGCTATAACAAAATGCCAAGCGTTAATTGGCTTATAAACAAGTTTCTCCTGGTTCCAGAGGCTAAGAAGTTCAAGATAAAATTCCAGCAAAGTCTGTGAGGTGCATTTTCTATTACCTAATATGACAGAAAAGCAACAAACGCGTACCCCCAGGCTTCTTTTATAAAGGCTCTAAATCTATCTAGGAGGGTTCCACCTTGGAATCTAATCACTTCCAAAGGCAAAATATTATATTCTGCATCCCAGAAAGCCATTTGCCCAACAGAGTCCTTCCATGTTAGCCAAAAAGTTGAACCTTTAACCCTGCCTCTAGCAGTCAGTGTCTCTGGTCCTCCAAAAAGGTTTTGGTGAGGCTGCTCTTCTCCTAAGGGTATCCCAGAAACTGAGACTGTCCGCAGATAACACACTGCACTGTTGGAGCCTTCCATCCTTCCTTAGATAGGATTGGAACAGAAAGCCTCTGCAATCCCAAGCAGGAAGAGTCATTCTTCCTTACACTGACCACCCTTGCAAAGACTATTTCAGTTCTTTACAGGGACCAGTCTGCAGGAGATAAGCCAGGAGAACATCCAAAAGACAATAGCCTACTTGGTTCTTCAAAGGCTGTCCCACCAATTGCTGCACATCTACTATGTGCTAAGTTCTAGAAAGAAGGGAGTGTTGTCTATATTTTATAAACTGACTCCTCAGCTCATGGACGATTTATGGGATGTACCCTCACCTGCAGGAAAGCTCACGCCTTTTTGACAATACCTCATAGACCTCACTGAGAAGGATCTGTTCTAGTGTTTTTCTAACATCTGCTTTGTTCGTTCATTTATTTAAGAAATACACATAGAACCTCTCCTCTGCAAGTTTCTAGTAAGTGCTTCCTTTAAGGTACATCAGCATTAAATTTGTCATAAGTAAACTATAAAATTCCTGATGTTTACAAAATACTGTGATAGAGCTCTCCAGAGAAACATAACTAACACAAGATATAGATGTATATAATTGATACACACATATGTGAATATACATATCTATGAAGAGAAATTCAATGCACATTATATTTTTAAAGAGGTTTATTATGTGATATGTTAGTCTGCATATAGTAAGAGATTTACCAGAAGGAACTGGTTCAAGTGATTATAAAGTCAAAAAACCTAACATCTGCAGCTGACAATCTGGAAAGCCGACTGTATAATTTCAAATCCAAGTTCAAAAGCAGAAGAGTGATGTCCCAACTCCTAGACCTGCAGGAAGTTAATGCCCACTTATGTCTCATTCAGTGATCTGGATAAGGTCTACTCACACTAGGCCAGGCAAATGGCTCTACTATCAGTTAAAATGTCAGTGTCAAGAAACAGCCTCACAGACACACTCAAAATAACATTCAACCAAATATCTGGGTTCCCTGAGGCAAATCAAGTTAACCCCAATAATTAACCATCATTCAGGCAAATTAGACCTCAAGTTATATCAAGATGGCCAAAAAGCACCCGGGTAGATTAGATATGGATCCTGCCTGTGTCCTTACACTGAGTCGATGACAGAGCTGAGAAGGCTACACTAGCCTACTGACTACCAGCCCAGTGCCCTTTCTGGGTCATCTCATATAGGTCTCACCAGCAACATCCTAGCATCTATTTCCAGACGTGCTGCTCCAACCTATCCCTGATACCTGTCTTCCTCTTCTGTGAACCTCAGATGCTCTTGAGTGGGTTTCATCCCATGTATTAAAGACGTGATAACCAATTCCATCAAACACACAAGAGTCTGTGTGGGCCTGGCTAGCAATCTCATTTAAGGGAGCAAATAGGTCTCAGACCTGTGAGAGGTTGATGAAGGCAGAGTATCCACAATGAATTACTCATAAGACATTTCATTTTCTAGAACTTTGCCATGGGAACTTTGAGATACATTTGACTTCCTCATCTGACTATTGAAACACAGGCTAGACTATCAAAAGCAACCTCTCTTGTCTGGAATGAGGAACACTGTCCCCAAGCAATAAAAGCTCTCTTAAAATAAAGCAAATCTTCAGGACCCAGTTGATGGTGAGAATTAATACGAAAGAAAGGAGAGGGCAGAAGCTCTAAGAGTTGTAGGGAATGGCTGGAGAAGACCTACGCTGCCGTAAGCAGTGTTTGGATTGATTTTGATGAGGACTCAGAAAAAGAGTAGAGCAGCAAACAGAACCCAAATCCTCTTAGAGATTATTTAAACGGCCGTGATCAGCATGTCAGTAGAAATATGAAGACTAAAGGCAATTCTGATGAGGTCTCAAATGGAAATGATGATCATCGTATTGGAAACTGGAGGAAAGACCATCGTTGCTTCAAACCAGCAAAGAACTTGGCTAATTGTATACTTGTCCTAAGGCTCTGAGGAAGACGGGACTTAAGAATGATGATCTAGGACATTTGCTGGAAGACATACCTAAGCCAAGTTCTGAGGGTGTTACACGGCTTCTCTTGATAGTTTGTAGTAAAACGCCAGGAGAGAAAATGAATTAAAGATGGAATTTATAATTAAAAAGGAATCAAAATTTAAAGACTTGGAAAATTCTCAGCCTGGCTAGGTTGTTTAAAAAAAAAAAAAAAACTGAAGTATATGTGAGTGAAGCATGACTTTTACTGAGGAGCTATGAGCAGACATCTATCCACCCCAGATTGGACACCACTGAGGACCAGGAAACCATCAGAGCCAAGCATAACTTGGTGAACCAATGAGATTTTTGATTGTCAACTCTCTTGGATTGAGAAATACCTGCTGGGTGTGTCTGTACCAGCGTTTCCAGAGAAGACTGACCTGAGGGGGCAGCCCCACCATGAATGTGGGCCTCACCCGGCTGAGGCTGGGGACCAGGATGAACTGAAAGGAGAAATGGAGGAAGAACATTGCACAGTCATTCTCTCCATTTCCCCTATGAAAATTACTGTTAGTTTGGCCAAGAGAGCATCATGAACAAATGTATTTGGGGAAGAACGCAACGTCAGGCTTGAAGTGGGGGCAGGACAGTCACAGCATTGCCTGGAGGATAAGGACACTGACTTTGGGGTCAGATCTACCTGACTCCAGCTCTTTTTCTCATATGTGCCTTTGACAAATCATCTCTACGGCTTTCCCTGTTTTCTTCCTACAGCCTACATGTAACGGCACTGACTGGAGTGACTGCCTCTCAACAACTTGGCGAGCCAACTGTGTGTCCGTAATTCTCTAAGGGACTATGCCTTCCCTACAGCTCGGCTCTTGAGAGGAAAAGAAGAACTTGCGGCATGACTTCGAGTTTTCTGGGGGAAAGGACTCTGATTGGCCAGCTTGGGTCACATGTGTAGACCATGACTTGGGAGGCGGGGTTGTATTTCCATTCTGAGTGCAAAGGGATAAGCTCTGGATACGTGAGTCCTGAAGCTGCACGGTGCCCCAAAGATACCGCAAGAGTCCACCAGGAGAGAAAGAGACTGGAGACAGAGATAAGAGGCAGAAGGGCAGTCCCGTGGTGACAAGGAACCTATTTCCTATCCTTGGGCTCTGCGAACTTGTCCTGGTTTCTGACTTTTTGTGGCCCTGATTTTTCATCTTGTCCTTTAAGTTCAGTGAGTTGTCCTAATAGCCTTCCAATAAGTCCTATTTTTTGCTTAAACCATTTCAGGTTTGCCGTTTGATTTGTTACACAGTCCCCTGACTATTGCAGTCAGTGACTGATATGAGCCTTGGCACATCCCAGTAGAGCTCTGTAATTACCCATACGTCCCCAACTCACATAAAACAAATATGTTGTTTCTTTATGATTTGGGCAAGATTAGTCTCTAAAGACTATAACATATAAATATAAAATTAAGGTTCACTGTACACTTAATGAACCGCTTTTATTTACAAGACTAAATGACATAAAATCAGCTCTGTCCCAGGAAATTCAGCATTCATTATCAGAATCTCTGTCCTCTCTTTTGATCAGCCCACATGGGTGCAGTAAACCTGTGAAGGTTGACACACATCGAATATTCTTTACTTATATTTATTGTCCATTCTAGAATAGACATTTCCTATTGGACGTTCAACCATGGATTGCTTTGTTTAGCCTGTTCAGAGAGGCACATGAGAAATTGATCCTCTCATGGTGTGAGGTAGAGGATGAAGTGCAAATTCACCTCCAAGCATTTGGACTTCTCATCCCTTTCGCCTGTATGGTTTGGACACTTCATTCCCTAAAGTGAAAGGTAAGGACTTTAAGACAGAAAACCAATTGGATTGCTGGAATCCAATCAAGGACCGTGTCCCAGGGCAAAGTGCCAGTCCAAAGTGGTCCAGCATCCATCTCTCAGCAGTTGCCAAACACTACAGCCCACCCAGGTCAGACACAAGGAGGCTGGTTCTTTGTTCCCAACAAGCATGAGGCTGACAGGTGAAAAAGTTTCGCTGGGGCTGAGGAAATTAAATTGAATTCCAGTTGGAGGTTATTTGTCTTCCCTGCGACCTGCAGTAGTCTCAAGTGATAGTACCACAAACAGCAATGCTCAAAACTCTTGTGTGTGAGTCAATTACTGGGTACCTGCGTTTGGTAACAGTTCTGATGTGTTGGATTTAAAACGGCTCAAATGTATTGAACAGAAAGAAAAAAGAAGAAGGAACGAAGCACCTTTGGGGACTTTGTTTGAAACTATAGAAAGGCAGGATTGAAACCTGCAGAGTATTTGTAAAGAAGCCGTAAAATCTTTTATTCGATTGAAAGGGACTGCAAGAGAGGCACCCCCACCTGCAGTGCTGAGTGGCGGGGGGCAGAGCTTTCCTCATAACTGGTGGGTGGAAGTTAACCATTGCCATCAGGGTGTCTTGAGAAAATGTTTGGGTAAAGGTCCCACTTCTCCTGCTCCACTGGTTATTAAAATAAATGTCACTTTCACTCTACAAACCTCTGTTCCCACACGCGTAAAACAGTAATGAGTTATACACACGGTTCTGCAAGGATGCAAATAAAACCAAACATGAAGTCCTTCCTTCCTATGCAGCTGAGAGCTACACAGATAGATGCTGGTAATAATTACAGTCAGTTCCCATAAAGCTAGTGTCTACCACAAAGGGAACAGAAGTCCTGGCAGAACCCAGTGACAAAATTCAGAGATGTCAACACTAGAAAAGATAAGGCCAAGGCTTCTTAGAAAGCATTTCTATTCTTTAGTTATTAGATGGCTAAGGAAGACAGGCTTGTGTCACATACAGAGTTCCACAACTTCATAGGCTTGCATTTGGTGACTGGGGCCAGTGGCTTACATTACCTATGAGTGGTTTCTCTAGTTATGCTGGGAAATCTTGGTAGCTACAAACAGTTTGAGCCACCCAGCTATTCATACCTAAGGAGGCTTGCTCTGTCATCTGAGTGTGTCCCGACTAGTGCCATATCGCCAAATTGCATTCATAATAGGAATCAGAACCACCGTACCCAAATCTACAACATTGCATGTTCAATTTGGCTGCATATTAAAATCTTCTGGAGCTCTTAGAAAGTACTGACACCCAGAGCCTCAAGAAATTATAATTGAATTGGTCAGAGTACATCTCAAACACTGGATTTTTAAAAAAATTCTCAGTGATGAAGAAATATGAAAATATCTGCCCATGGACTCATAATATCGATGACCCCAACATCAAAAGGAATGGCTTCCAGCTGGTTGGCATCCAGGTGGGTGCCTATCACTGCTCTAGGACATTGGGGAAATGAGAGAGGACCAAAGTCTGCCTTGAAGGTGACCTCAGCAAGGAGACTGAGCAGAAGTGTTGTGTGCCAGGACAGAGGAGGCAGCTGTTGCAATGAAGACCATGGTAAAATACCTGGTTGCCTGTCTCACCCCTCACTTCAGTCCTGGTGGGGGGAGGGGGCGCTGCTTGTGGCCCTGTTGGGGGTGGGGGCTTGTGCTTTAGGCTTCCTTTTTCAAAAGTCTTTTTTAGTTGTTGTTTTTTTCTTTTTAAATTCAATTCAGAATCAGAAAGCTGTGGGTTCTGGCAAATGGTCCTTGTTCCCTCTCCATAACCTTCCTGTCCCTGGTCTGATTCTCTCCTCTCCATAAACCTTCACCCCCAAATACCGCTTGTACAGACTGGGGACAAGCCTCCATCCTTGTCTATGTCTCTTCCCAAACCCCTTTAGATGTGATAAGAAGAGGTTGGGGAGGGGACATCCTCCTTCCTCCAAACTGAGAGTGTCCTGTCCCATGAGCTTCACCCGTCCTGTGGGCTCGCTCCCCAGTTGCTAAAATCAAACCTGAATAGAACTACAAGTTTAATATGGGAAAAAAAAATCCCAATGATTTTAACACATGGCTAAGTTTAAGAATCATTCCTATAGCAAGGCATGGTGTGCATACCTGTAATCCCAGCACTTGGGAGGTGGAGGCAGGAGGATCAGGAGTTCAAAGCCAGCCTCAGTTACCTGAGCTCAATGCCAAACTGAGATACCATCAAAAAGAAAAAGAAAAACACTCTAGAGAAGAAGTCAACAAATTTTCTCTGTCAAGAAACAGAAAAAGGGTGTGTTGAGCATTGCAAAAAATATGGCATTTGTTAAACTACTCGACTCTGAAAACAGCCGTAGATGATAAATAAACAAATGGGCTCTATTTCAATAAAACTTTATTTACAAAAGCAAGTGGCTGGGCAGAGGCCGTGGTTTATCAACCTCTCCCATACAGTTTCATCACTTATCTGAGGACTGGTCTGAGGACAGGAGGGGTACCCACAGTACCAGAGCCTGTTAGAGATGCAGCGCCTCCAGCTGTAATATCCCCAAATGATGTGTATACATTTTCCAGTTTGCAAGTCACAGATCTAGAGGGTGTGCTTTGTGAATCCAGCCGGCATCCCAGCCCCCAAGTACAGAGCCCCCATCACTGCCAGCATTTCCTATTCTTGTCACCTCCATCAGCCCAGCTGTCTCCCAGCTGCCACATTTCCGTAGCATCTTCTCCTCTGTGATTCAGACAATCGAGCAGCTGTCTACATTTGATGATGGTGTTTCCGAAGGGTCAATGGAGCCACACACTCCAGTCTCTGTTTTTCATAATAATAGATGAGGAGGATGTGGCTACAGCACTGTGTCAGGGGATACACCTCTGCTTTCAAGAACTATCCATCTAACTTGTCAAATGCATGTAGCACCCCCCCACACCACACACACACACCCTGCTGCTTCAACCCGTTGTATTTATGGTATTCACAAGGACAGTCTGGTGAGTCACCTGCCACCAGAAAATGAACACGATCTTGAAAATAGGACATCCATCAGCACTTCAACCCTCGTGTCTACCCAGAGTTACTAGATTCTTCTTCCACTGTCCTAGTTCAGTTTCTGTGATAAAACACCATTTGGGAAAAGCAATTTGGGAAGGAAAGGGTTTGTTTGGTTTATGGTCCATCACTGAGGGAAGCCAGGGCAAGAACTCAAGCAGCACAAGGGCCCAGAAGAAGGATTAAAGCAGAGACCATGGAGGAACACTGTTTACTGGCTTGCTCCCTTGGTCCATCCTCACCCAGGACCACCTGCCCAGGGGTGGCACCACCCACAATGGGCTAGGCTCTCCCACGTCACTCAACAATCAAGAAAACACCACATAGACAGGCCCACAAGCCAGTCTGATAGAGGAAATTCCCCCAGCCGAGGTTTCCTCTTCCCGAGTATGTCAAGTTGACAACCCAAGCATCCAACACATCCACTCCTGGCCCACACACTGCATAATCTTTGTGCTTAACAATAGCACATTTACAGTAATAATGGGCCCACCGTCTGTCTCCCCGACCACAGGAAGAGCTTCTTTGTGCAGGGCCCCGTTTATCACACTTTTCTGCAACTGCAAGCCTAACACAGAGCTTTGCTGTAATAAATATGTAATACAGTGGGATAGATACCATCGATACCATGCTGGAGCTGGAGGTAGAGTCTAGAGAAGAGCCATGTAGCTCCATGGAAGAAAGTGTGAGGCCTCCTGCACGAAGCCTGAGCTGGAAGGAAGGAAAAGCCAGCCTAGTGTCTGTGCATCTTCCCCAACAGTCATTTCAAGGGTACAACTAATGTGCTCTGTAGAACAAGTGATTTACAGAGTTGCTCAAGACCCCAATTCTTTAAATGTTGTCCATGAACTTGTGTTTCAAACTTTTAGGAATGAGTTATGACACACCACCCTGGAAATTCAATTACCTCAGCAAGACATTTGGCATAAATCAAAGTTATTTGAAGTTGGAAGAGGCGTTAGAGATCATCCACAAAGTGGAAGCGACTTACCCAAGGTCACACTGAGGACGATAGGATCTCAGTTAGCAATCCAGAACTTCTGCCTTTATTGGCAAGTGTTAGGAGAGAGGGTGGTCACTATTACTGATGACCTTCATGTCTGTCTTCATATTCATGTGGAAGAAAGGCCCAGCAGAGAATTAGAAACCCAGACCTAGTCTCTGAGCTCCTCTAGGCCAGGCCTCCACGTCTGATCAGTATCGAGGGAATAATTACCAATGCCCCACTGAGAATTAAATGAGGTAATATCTAAAGACATTAGGCTTGTAAATGGTACATCGTCCTGTGAATGCAATGGGTTATTAATAATCTTTATTGTTCATTATTAGGAGTTATTATTGCTCATTATGTCTGGAATAATGATCGCTAACTTGCTTCTCATTTTTAACATATTGTTTACTTAATAAACAATATTTAAAAATTCAAACACCACAGAGGACATAAGGAAAAGCCGAAGTCTCTCTCTAGGTCTCCCAAGGTCCCCTACACTCTCCCCCACAGGCAACCTCTGTTAACACAACAGTTACTTACAGACCCTTCCAGAAAATGTTTTATGCATTAAACAGCCTCTGTTCCTTTCCCATTGTTCTGCATGCTGCCTTTGTTTTTTCTTTCATGTAATAGTATATCTTGGATAGGGCTGCAGAGCAGTAAATATAGATCCATCTCGTTCTTAATGAGGAAAGAGTGTCCCCGGACCAACCAGAAAAATTTTTAAACCAGACTCCTATTTGATGGTTATTTGTGGTTTCCATGGAATTTTTTTTTCCATTCCAACAGAGTTACCATGAAGATCTGATACATGCATTTAAGACCATGGAGTACTGCCACAGCATGTGTTCTCAGACTTGGGATGCTGGCTCAGACACCATGTGCATCCCAAGTCTTGAAAGATGTGGTTAAACTGCCATCCACAGAGTTGGTCACACTAGCAGTGAGTGCCCTCTCGTCCGTCCTTCGCCTGTTAAATATATATGGAAAGATTTCTTTTGTCCCCAAGTTCTCTTTAACCCTGAGAGAGAGAAAACTTTTTTTAATAGCCTCAGATCTGAAAAGTGACAAAATGAAATCTTGTTACTTCTGATTCATCTTTCTTTTATAGTCATTAGTAGTGAGGCTATTTTCAACATGCTGATTCATAATTTACTGTGCGGTACTGTTTTATATTGCCTGCAAGGGGTGTGTGTGTGTGTGTGTGTGTGTGTGTGTGTGTGTGTGTGTCTTAGAGAGACTTGATATATAGGAGCTCTTGTTAACTACTTATTGTAGTCTTTGCCCGTTTTTTTAACTCTTTCTACCATATCATTTTATGTATCTTGCTTATAAATTCAGGAAAACCACCTTTAGTGAATTGTTACAAATTTTTGTCCCCTGCCTATGGTTAATTTTACTTCTTTATCATATTTTTGGCCATGGCTTTTTTAATGTCTAAAATAACCTAACAGGTCCTTCCATTTCTGCTCTTGATACAGCTGTGAACTCTTTAAAAAGCTGAAGGCAAATCATGTTGCATAAAACACCATTCTTAGAATAAATGCCACAATTTCACCATGACCTCAATAGAAGGCCCTTCTAGGTCTAGAAGTTGCCCACTTCTCCAAGCTCATAGCTCCCCAAGCTCCAAGCGTGTTGAGCTCTTCCTCCACCAGTTCCTTATTGATTGTTTAACCTCTATCTGGAATGTTCTTCCCTCCTGTCTGTTGTTGGCAGCTGACAAAGTACGTTGTTCCCACTCCTCCTGTTTTAACACCCCCTGCTCAGAAGGGGGCCAATGGTTCCCTGTCCAAGGTAGGCATGCTCTCTGAGCAGCTTCTCCATCTCTTTGTCCCTCTTCTGGCAATGTGTATGTGCTTATTTGACTGTGCTCTGTCATTCTTCTCTGAACACAGCACCCCGTTTCCCGTCCTCACCGTTGACACTCCGCACTCTGGTAGTGCCTAGAACAGTGTAGGTCTCCCCAGTTATTTAATCCATGAATTCATGTCACATCACATTTATCACTCCCTTGCTTTCCGTCTTTCTGGGTGGTTTGGAGGAGTGAGTGTCTCTCCTTTCACTTTCAGATTTAAAATCATTCAGTGAAGCTGGCGTTTATTGAGCACCCTCTCCATTTGGGGCACAATTGATAACCACTAAGAGATCACTGCAGTGAATGAGATAACTGCCCCTCACCCCGAGTCCCAGACCCTGAGCACTGTGGGGGCCGTGCCATCGCAGAATGTATAAAGGGAATAAATGACTTTAGAGAATGACAAGAGCAACTATAAGCATCATGACATGTGGGGATGGGGTGGCCAAGGCTCTTTCAGGAGGGAACAAAGGAGCAGAAGAAGGGACAGCCACAGGAAAGGGTGTGCCAGGCATTGGTGGGCGGGGTCAGGAAAGGGCTCTGGTGGCTTCTAGGCACAGAGAAGAAACCAGGGAAGCCTGGTCTGTGAGATTGGGGATGATGGAGGCAGCCAAAGAGGAGCCAGGGCCTTTACAGCATCACACACGGGCTGCAGGACTCCCAGCCAGGGAGAGGCACCATTGACCTCAGTGTGAAGTCACCCTTGGATCCATCCAGAAGTTACTTAAGTAGAAGAAAGAGATGGAAACCCAGCCTCTTTTCTACAAAATGATCAGTTGTCCCATTTGTGAACGAACCCATCCTTCCCTCCCCCAAGACTTGACTTGATGTGTCCCTTTCAACTGTTACGAAAACTCCGCTGGGTATCTGGACCCGGCTTTGTTCATTTGTCCCCTGAAACCGAACGTTTTGACTACTGTGGCCCCACGCTGGCACCACCTCTTCCGCTGTTCAGCAGAGCTGTCCTATTTTGGCAGGCTAATGTTTCCCTAGGTGGTTCCCAAATCCTTATGTCAAATTTCAGAAGTGAACCCCTCTTAGTGTTTTAATTGGAATTCATTGGTTTCATAGATTAATTTGTGAATAAATTAATTAAAGAGAAATTGAAGTTTACACTATTATGGTTTTCTACTAATAAAAACTGCCTTTATTTACTTATTCCCACAGTGGGTTTTTTTTTACTCTTTATACACCAAGTTAACAACTATTGGTTTAATAAAATAACTTGTATAATTTGTGTATAAAACTCTCATTATAGAAATTTAGAAAACATAAACATAGAATGGAAAAGCAAAGATAAGAGTGACTAAATGTCACACAGAACTGCGACATACAGACAGGTCCGTCATTAATGGTTTGGGCATTCAGAACACACAGAGACATGTGTGTGAGTCAATATTCATCCAGCATGGCTACCTTTCATTGTTTAAAAATGAGCCCTCTTATTTTATCTCATGGTAGAGACTCTGAAAGAGTGATTACAGTGGCTATCCAGCATTGCATTATATAAGCATAACTTATTCAATCACTCAAAGTTCTTGAGCATTTCAGGGCTTTGTGGTGACATTTTGTTCTATAGATATTGTAACGGTATTTGCGCTTCCTAATAGTTCATAAAAATAGTTTCTCTGACTTGGTCTATAAGTTCAAATCCTTGACTAGTTTCCACCTGTATGCAGAACCTGTGGATGAAGATTTTAATCCCTTGTCTGCCAAATGGGTGGTAAGTCTGTCACAACATGGAGTCTATTGAATAGGGAAGATCATTTCATTGTTTCACTGTGTTTTTTTACATTTGGGGAAATCTGGTAAATGATCAGGATCTCTCCAGCTTCGTTTTCCTTTCAATACATTTGCTGAACTGTGCTACCTTTTTCAAAAATCTCCTGATTCTGAATCCAGACTAAAAAGAAAGTACAACTGAACCACAAGAAGCTCTTACACATGGGCTAGTATGCTGTGTAAGGAATGAGTTCGTGCAAAGCTGAAAAGAGACCTCATGCCCCGTGGACTGCTTCCTTGAATTAACAGAACTTGATGAAATCTGCAGCTCCCAAAATGCATTGCTTTAGGGCTCTGTCTGGCCCCTCTGAGACATCACACTATGTTCCTGGACCCCACTTGCCAGGACAGCAAGTCGCTCCATCAAACACCAGAGGATAATACAAGGATGATGGCTGGGAGAGAGAGTACACAGAATGTGCCCTGAGTGCCTCAAATGAACAACTGCTGTTTACTGGGATGAATCTCCATCCAGTTATTCTGTTAAGCCAGCAAGGGGAGGCAAGTGTACACAGACCTGTCTGTCTCCTTCCTTTTGACCGATACATTCGCTCACACTGCAATAATAGAGCACCCTTTTACCTCCAGCCGCCATCTCTGTGATCCCTGTGATCCCGGATCAGCGCTTTGTCTTTGCAGCTTTCAAAAACAACGACACAAGGGCTTTGGAAGATGCCCAGTGAGAATTCGCTGCTGGATGCCACCTGGAATTAGAAGTCACCAATTATTTATGCTAATAAAAATACAGAATAAATATAAATATGAAGTTTTATAAGACGTGGCCACAATTATCTCTGTGGGTGCTATTGATAGCTCCCTTTTGGTCTTAAGAAGCCAGAGAAGAATGATGATGGCAGCAGAGGAATTTTGGAGAAGGAAAGGTTCCTTAGCCTGAGAGCTGCGACTTCCCACTTCACCGTTTCCCAGAAGTTTTGCAGGGTTGCCATGGAAGCCTTCTGGGCTCAGGAAGCTGGTACTTTGTTCCTACTTGCCACACTCCCTGGTGCCCTCTTCCCTCCATCAGGATTTCACAGAGGTTGGGGAGACTGTTCAAGGCTATCCTGGATCCTCTCTCCTTCTATAACTCATCCATCTCAAGTTGCATGCCACAGGCAGAATCCACCTGCCACCCAACACTCTTCTTGCCTAACTAGAGTCAAATACTAATCTAGGTACTGATGAGAAAGTATTTTGCAGATATAATGTAAAAAGTAAGAGTTTGGGGCTGGGGAGATGGCTCCGTTGGTAAAGTGCTTGCTGTGTAAGCTTGAGGTGCAGATGAGGTGCAGAGTTCGGACCTGAGCGTGGTGGCATGCACTGGAGTCCCAGTGCTGGGGGAATGGAAGCAGAGGGCTCCTGAGGTTTGCTGGCCAGCCAGTCTACTAAATCACTGTCTCCAAGCTCAGTGAGAGACTGTGTCTCAAAAAAATAAGGGAGAACAATTGAGGAAGACACCCAGTGTCAATGTTTTGCCTACACACACACACACACACACACACACACACACACACAAAGCAAGTCATCTTAAAGCAGAGTTTTCTCTCCCTGGTGATGCAGAGGAATCAGAGAGATTTAATATGTGGGCGAGATATCAAACCTTTGAAGATGCAGGGGACTGTGGAGAAGAAATGCAGAGGGTGGAAGGTGGTCCCCATTATCTGTCAGTCAGGAAACAGACTCCAGTCCCCCATGAACATGAAGGAAATTTTGTCCGTAGCCCGAGTGAACACGGAAACAGATTTCTGCCCTGCCCAGACCTCCCAGAAGACAACAGCCCGGCCAACACGCTGGTCTTCACTTTGTGACAAATACCCTCAGCAGACTGACGGAGGCCAAACTCTGTGACTTCTGACTACAAAGTCAGGGACTAACAAAGAGGTCTTGCTTTAAGCTGCTAGTTGTGTGGGTCATTTGTTACGCAAATATGCCTCCCGCTGGAGTCATCCTCACTATGCTGAGCAGGGTACTCCAAAGAGAGCACCATGCTGTCTACATCTTTGCAAGATGTCCAGTCCAAAGATCAGAAGTTACCCCCAGTGTTAGCGACAGGAAACCAACAGCTCCTGCTTGGCTTGGTGCCAGGTGAGCCATGGGAAAGGGCGTCATCTGCCTGTGTCACAGTGTCCCAGTTGGCAAGGTCCACAGAGCAGTGAGCATGACCCATTAACACATCAAGGAATGCCACAGGACAGCAGCTCTAAAACCCCACTTTGATTTTTTTTTTCTTTTTTTCAGGGCATCCGGGAGCAGAAGCAAGGCAGCAGAGGCTGTGTTCAGAATCCAAAGCCATCTATTTCCATGCCTTCAAAAGGCAAAATCTTCTAAGTCCTCACAAGGGGAAGAGAAAACAGGAGGGAACTCAGGGGGCTCCAAGGCAAGGCAGCCACAGAGAGGAGGGTGGGGACCAGGAGGCTGGGGCAGCAAGCAGCAGCGAGCCAACACCAGAATGTTAAAACGCTTTCCCCACAGACCCAGCAATCACCAGCACTCCACACCCGACAATTTGAGATTTAGACATATTCAAGTTTTCTAAGCCTCAAATTAGCCCTTGTAAGAGCTTATCTTCTTTCCCCCCAATTGACTTTAATCAAGTGCCTCAGAAGCTGGGAAATATTTTAAGTTAATCAGGCCCTTAATGCCAGCGCCTGGGGAATGCCAGGGAGTCGCGCACGCGTGCCTCTTGCCTGCTGCACTGTGCCAGTCTGTCCCCCACTTTTCCATGTCCCACCTCCCCCCCACACACACACACGCACATTCACATGCAGTTTGCAAAATGTCTGGCAAACTTGTTTCACAAATAAATGGAAGATGGAGAGAAAGAACAGAGGCGTTCACATAACACATCACAGCAAAGTCAGAAACTGGATTTCCTCACACTGGTAGGCAAGTACTCTATCTCGCAAAAAATCTTTGTAATAATAAAAAATAGCATTTTTTTTAAGTAAGTGCTTAAGAGTACAGTGAACACTTAGCTCTGCCTGATAGGAACTCACAGCACGGTGACCTAATTTCTCAGTCCCAGCTAGAAGCCAAGGTTAGACAAGGGGAAAGATAGCCAAATGCCAATATTAATACTATTTATGGAAAATTTACAATGTGTGCAATGCTGTTTAGCATATACAGATCATCTGCTTTTCAGGAAAGTCCTTTAATATCAATGCAATCATCATTATTCCCATCTTACAGATGAAAGTACAGGCTGGAGAGGCTGAATAACACCCTGAGGAGACTCTTCTGACTCAGGCTCTCCCACTGAGGAATTCCAAGCTGGGTATTTCACACACACACACACAGTCTAGTTAGAGATCTACCTTGCCACAAGAAATCAGGGCCAAGAAGGACTCTAGAAGGGACAGGTCTGTCTACACAAAGCTGTGTAGCCTCAGACAAGTTGCTTGACTTTCCTAAGTCACAAGATTTACCTCTATGAAATAAAAACATTTCTCCTGAGTTCAGTCCCGAGGACCCACATTGTAAAAACAAGGATCAATTCCCATCGGCTGTCCTCTGGCTTCTATGTGTGTTCTGTGACATGTATGTGCTCATACACAGACAAATAAGTGAATAAAGAATAATGATGCCCATGCTTTCCTCACAGAATTTTCAAGGGGCGCTAACTGAATAATTTTGGGGTGACTAACTTAAAGTTGACATCAATATTCTACAACATGGGTCACCTAAACCATCAAAAATATGACCTCAAGAAGACACAGTCAAAAGAAAGACAGACAGACACACACACACACACACGCACACACACACGCACACACACACACACACATTTACAGCAACTACCATGAGTAACTCACAAAGATTTGTGAATGCTTTTGCAAGACTTAAACCTTTCCTGTCTCCGGGAAAGCTGTTTCAAGCTACCTTTGAGCTACGGCTACACAGGAAGAAGTATGTCTCCCCCTCAAAAAAAAAGGAAATCCCAGTAATGGTTTAGTACTGTCCCATGAGAAATCAACCCTTAGCACTGCCCAGCAAGGGTCCAGGCCCCAGTGGCTGTTTGGTTGCAACGCAGAGAATGGGACTTGGAAGGTTTACAGGAAGGTCCCATTTGAACCTCAAAGCACAGAGAAGTAGGTCCAGGGTTGGCACCTGCCCGAACTCACTAATCTAGTGCCATTGTTTTACTTCTTTAATTAAGCATCTCTGCTTCACTCTCAGCTCACCTTCCTGAGAAAATGGGCTATATTGAGCAGATACGTAAAAGCCGGCAATTAAATTGTCTTATCAAATTTTCGCAGCTTATTAAGTTGTTCAATTGCACGGGAAATGATTAGTGTCTGTAAATAGAGAGCACAAGCATCAGCCCAGGAGGCTGTAGACTGGCACAGGGGAATCCAAAGGCAGGTCCCCTAGAAGGGGCGGGAGACTCAGGCAGGCAGGCCAAACTTGGAGCAGTGCCCTTCCAGCCCTCAGAGAGCTCAGCTGTCTTTTTTCTGCCGGAGCATCCAGGTGGTCAGAGGAACAGAGGATGACAGCCACCTCCTGAGAGAGCTTGCACTGGGAGCCAAGAGGCGGTAGGCCCAAGTTCAGAGCTCCATAGTTTACCAACCAGAGGAGCTAGAAGAGCCACTGGGTCTCTCTGAGCCACTTTATGTCACTTAGGCAGGGCCAGGGCAGAGACCTGCCTTCTGGTCCCACTTGGAGCTTGTTTCTTACTTTACCCAGGGGGAGCTTGGTTCTCAGGAAGGGTCCTTTGTGGCAGCTGTGTCTGAGCTCGACCTCTTTTTTTTTTTTTTTTTTTTTGTCTTTTTGAGACAGGGTCTCCTGAAACCCCAGCTGTCCTGGAATTCCTATGTAGACCAGGCTGGCCTTGAACTCACAGAGATCCACCTGCCCCTGCCTCTGGAGTGCTGGGATTAAAGGTGTACACCACTACCAACCCTCCCTCCATCTTCTTTTAAGTTACAAGCAGTCTGCTCTACAGATGGACCCTGCACAAGCCCCCTCCCTGCCTGTCTGAGATGCTGATAAAGAACAAACCATAGACACTGACCTCTGAATCAGGGGCCTGACACGAGCTGCACAGAAACATTCCTGTGGTTGCTATGGAATTGTTTATTCCACTGCAGATGTGAAAGGAGAAAGTTTAATGCGTCTCGGTTCCCTGGAATGTCTCATTTAGATTAGCTGTATGTTGTCGCTCCAACTTCCTTCTCAAACAGAAGAAAGAAAAAAGTCCCCAAATTACCACTGTGAATAAAACCCTCCACCATGTGTTGACCTTGGATATGAACTTAGACTGCCACCATTCCTTTGCCTGAGGATAGGCTTTCTTCCCTCTGGTGATTTAAAGTGTAAACTGCTTTACTGGCTTAGTCTGGGTTCCCTAAAGACTAAGTAGCTACAGAATCTCCTGTAGGGGCTCGAGGAGTTGGATCAGGCTTAGGAACCTGGGACAAAGGCCTTGAAAGGATCTCTGCTCTGTCTTGGATCAAGATATCCATGTTGGGTAAAACCTAGGGAAGCAAAGTTTAGAAGCAGCCTTGCCCAGACCCAGCCAAAGAGCAGTCACGACTCAGACTGGACTACTAGGCACAGGATGCTATGTCCTAGGGCAAGAGCAAAGCAGAAACGCTCACAGTAGATTTGTTGTGTGTGGTGGTGATGGACAGAGTCAGAGTTGGCTTCTGTACCACCAAAGATTGCGTCATGTCAATTGAGACAGTACCTAGCTTGTTGTTCCCCAAAGATTGGTGAATATTTGTCTCAACTCTGGGAAGAATTGAACCGATGTGCAGATTTGTATGTATTTTTCCATCACTTCAGGGCACTGTGACATTCACCACTGGCTTGGCCCTCTTCCTGACCCTAAGCGGTAGGCAGGGCAGTTCTCACCACCCCTGTTTAGTCTTAGAGGAAACTTCTCTGCTCATGAATCCCACCACTGCATGATCTGTTTTTTAAATATGGAGCAAGTCTCTGTGGGCTCCACTGACTTGTTCAAGATTACAGAATCACCTCTAAACAGAATTCATGGTTTCAGATGATGAATTCAGACTTTTGTATAATTTCAAAACACTTTTGGGAAAAGACCCAACCCCAGCCCTCACTACCCAGAGCTAGACCTTAGGAATAGATAGCAGATACACACATACTGGAGAACACTAGGCTGAATGTGTTCTCTCTGCTCCTGGGATTATTGTGGTTGTTTTCTGCTTTCCTGTATGCTGAACCTCTTTTTCTCGGTTTTTAATGAGGTGCTATAACTTGTATTTTGGTAAAGCTTTATATGCTTGGCTGACCTCTTTCTTCCTCACCTGGTTTCCTTCTTAAATACACATCATCCTTTAACAGCCCAGACACACATCGGTAACTGACTCCGTGGGGACATAAGGACAAGAAAGTTTAGTCTACTAAACATAGACATATGAGCTATGTGAAAACGTTCTACTTTTTGATGGAATAGCCACGTGTAGTCTACAAATCAGCTATGTCAGAAGTATGAATGGCTTTGATTAATATACAACACAATTGATTACTGATATGCCAGGACTCCACATTGCTGTTGATTGATCACCAAGATCATTGTCTTGTTTCCTGATGGGGAGACAGAGTTGAGCATCGGATCCTGGAGAGTTATACTCAGCTCTGGAATGGCCAAGCAGGAGCAGAGACGACTCATCACACAAAGACAGTGTGCAGGTGTCAAGCTCAAAGCTAACAGGGGCTCTGACATGCTATCAAGCAGTCACCTTCCTCCTTAGCCGTTCCAAGGTAACAAGTAAGGAGATGCTGGAAGGTCACAGGTGAAGCAGAAAAGGTTCCAAACAGAGAGAAGAGGAACGAAGTGGAGAAGTAAAAGAGAAAGATTGGAGCAGGGCGGGAGGCAGCTAGAAGCCTAGAGGAGGGAGCTCTGCCCCAAATCAGCATGGTGCTGTTCCTCTTGCCAACTAAAAGAAAAACAGACCCCAGGTGTGGCCCTGAGCAGGACTTGAGAATTTGTTCAATGGTCTGTGTCTTCACGGCTTTCCAATCCATACCAAAATGCCTCACACTGGGAATGCTATAAAGAATAGAAGTTTATTTGACTCATCACTTGTTCTGGAAACTGGAGACTCCCAGATGATGGTGTCGGCACCTGCTCGACATCCAGTGAGAGTGTGGGAGCCTTCTTGTAGAATTGTCACATGGTAGAGTATGTCGTGGGGTGAAGCAAGGCAGACATGGGTCTCTCTTCCTCTTTTTATAGACACTAATGGCATCATGAGGACTTTGTCCTCATGATATTACCTAATCTCAGTACCTCTCAAAGGCCTATCCCCAAACATCACTAACATAGGAATATAACACATGAACTTTAGGGGACATGTGTCCCAACAAGTAGGAATCTCCTAAACTTGAATCCCAGGGCCTACATTTACTGTCCACGAATTCTATGCAAGCTGCCTACTTCCTTCCCAAGACCCTGCTTCTTCCTCCAAATCCTAGGAAATCCCCTGCCTATCCTCTGGGGTTTCTATAGATATCGCATATATCTATAGGTGCTTCAACACCTCCAGTATCTTTAATCCTCTGCACAGACCTCTGTGACTGAGCCACGGGTGAAGAACCTGCCCTGACCAATCCTAAACGGTATTCCTTCTACTTCACCATCAGTTTTTAGAGAGTCCAAGTTCAGCCTCAGGCTGATCCCCTTCCCCATATTACAACCCTAAGCCTGGCAGTCACTCTGAGCCTATGCAATTTAGAATTGTGAATTTGGGACGTAACTTTTCCCAAAGCAATGGCTCAATCACAAGTGACACAATGATTTAACATTTGTGCAGCGATTACGTAGACACAGGGAAATCACTCAAATAAAGTCATTCTTCCAGATGGCGAGACTAAGGCTCACAGGTGGAAGGACATGCATAGGGTGAACAACAGAGCTGGAATTCAAGCATTGATGCCCACACTACCAATTTATTACCTCATTGCTCTCTTTGATGACAAAATTCTTAATTACCCCTTCTGGGCTCCAGCACTTGTCCTCCTACCTCTCTGAACCCCTTACCTCTGGGGTAAGGCACCCCCAGAATAAGATGACACCCCATCTTACTCTCCTTCAGGATCAAACCCTGAAGTTTATGCATGGGCTTGGCACACTGCTCACACAGAACACCCTATAAGCCTTCAGCCTGGACCCAGGCACACTCAGGCTGGAATTGTTTGTCTCTACCTCATTCATCACCAGTTCTCTGGACACTTCTCTCCTCCTTCTCCCCTCACTGGCAGGCAGAGCCAAGATGCAACACAATGTCTCCAAGCCATCTAACGTGGTCAGGAGTCCTCTTTTGAAGAAAAATCTTCCTGGCCAGGTCTGCATCATAGGCATGTCTTTTCTCATCCAGAGTTTGATCCAGGACTCAAGGATTCTGGGAGGTGCCATAGAAATCAGTCCTGAGAGTTCAAACCAATCATGGGTTCTGAAGAAGAAAGACCTATTTAGCATACCTTTAAGGAGACGTTGCCCTTTCCCCTGTGTCTGACAACCTGCATTAGGGTCTTAAAGACATGGCAAGACACATCTCCTTTAGAATAAAACTGGGTGAATCTTTAGACGTTACTGAGTCCTAACTATTCACTTAAGAATGAGATGAACTGAGGCCCAAGATACTCATATAACTCAAGGCAATGGGGTCCCTTTCAGAGAATTTCCAAGTTGCAACTAGAGGAAAAATATGCAAAGCTGAGGCTTTCAGTCAGGGCTGGAAGGAGAATGCCACAAGCGAGTCAAGCACCCAAAGTTCAAGGAGGCATCACATCATCTGCAGGCACTTTCTAAACAAGCCTTCCTGGGGAACAGGAGAATGGGCCCAAGCATGAGGAATTTGTAGAGAACAGCATTCTTCCAATCTTTGGCCACCCCCAGGGCTTTCCACCAAATTCCCACCCAAAACCAGACAGAGTTGGCATTTTGTCACTTGCCACCAGAAAATTCTAACAATGAGGCTTCACTGTGTACATTCCCCTGACATCTGCTTCTACTCTGCCTCAACTCAACTGTGTTGTACTTCCTTCCCAGTGCCTGGCCCCGGGCCCTCTTGCATGAAGGGAGGCCAATATCTCCTAACCAGTAACTCTAGCAGCATCTCCAGATCTGCTCGGTGTAGCTCCTCAAAGCTTGGTACCCAGCCCTGCTGGGAAAGGGGCCTGATGACCTGTATGGAGTTGAGCTAGGGAAAGGGAACAAACAGTATCTGTACGTGCATCAATGAAAGAACGAAGAAGAAGCATGAAGAACCAAGACTCAGGTTTTATGGCTCTACCACTCTAGCTAGTTCAATCAAATGTGGTTGGAAAACTCTGTCCTACATTTTCCACAACCGATATATTCATGATCTCTCAGATTCACAGGGGCTGCCTGGCCCTCCCTTAGGGAACCTTCCTAAGCTAAAGGTGCCAGGCCCTTTAAGGAGACGATGCCCTTTCCCCTGTGTCTGACAACCTGTATCAGGGTCTTAAAGACATGGCAAGACACATCTCCCTTAGAATAAAACTGGGTGAATCTTTAGATCTACCTGCTGCTCTAGCCTGGCATTGTTGTAGAAACCCAGCGTACCACGCACTGAGCTGGACCTCAAGACCAACCCTACCAGCCCCTGTTGGTTGGGACTGCAGGTGCCGGAGGAGCTGTGGGCACAGGATTCCCCTTTCAGGCAGCGTGGGTGAAGAGTAGCCGGGCAAGCAGCCTTGGCAGATAAACAGATGATCTTCGAGGCATGAGGATTTGCCCAAACTATTTGGCAAAGTGATTTCCATCTCAAGACAGTGTTGGCAGAAGCCCAGTGTCTTGGCTCTCAAGGAGCTGGGAACATCTGCCAGATCCATTGTATTTAAACTGTTTCTTTCTCAAATGTGACCCAGCTGCAGCAGACCACACAGCCCCAAGCCCCAGAGGAGTTCAGTGTTTCAATCACATATCACAAATCCTTTTCTCTGCACATTCCTTAGGAACTCTGGTGCATAAACTTTCTGCCTTATCTTTCCCAGAGCGGATGCTTGGGGCGGGCTCTGGTGATATTTCCATGTAAGCAAGAAAGAGTGGGTGGACGTGAGGGTGAGTGTCCGCAGCCCCTGGGGCTCCTAGGGAGAAGAGGAAATGGATTAGGGTTAGAGAGAAGGGTGAGATGTTTGCCCCAGAATGGGAAAGGGAAGGAAAATCAAATTCCCTGTGTCTGCATCAAGTTAGGCTTTGGAAAGCACCCAATGGTAATGCTCAAGAATGTGGACTCCGGAGTCCCTCCACCAGCACACAGACCCCAGGTGTTCACTTTCCTCACTGTGTGACTATGTGTGAGTGACTCAAGTTTCCTTAACAGCAGCAGTGACTATGAAGAATTTCTACTTCCTAAGGGCTGCTGGGGGCCTTGTAAGGGACAGCATGCACCAGTATACCTGGTACACAGAAAGCACTCCGTCCAACGTAGACATGTTCATCACCTTGCCAGAAATTTCTGTGAAAGCAGGCAAAGTCTAAAACGGGAAGGTGGTGATGCTTGTGGGATGGTCTCTTTCGTGATCTCCACAGATCAACTTTGAATACTTGTGTTTACCTGAATCTCAGGTGACCAATCTACCTTGACCTATGAAACTGGGACCCATCAAGGTGGAAAAGTGCAGAATCAGCACTTCAGGTTCCTTTATGAAAGAGATAATCATCAGAATATTCTTTAAATATATGCAAATATCTAGGTTGGCTGATCTTTGCTGTTAGGAATCATTAAGTCTGCCCTGGCTTTGTTTGGGGCCCTGGGGGATGAACCTGCTATAGACAGGGTCTGTGTCTGTGTAATATATCATTTTAAATTGAGGGTTTTGCCATTTTAAAATACAAAAACAGTTTGGAGACATTAACCTGGACAAGGCACAAATGTGTGCCTTTCAGAGCCACCAGAAGTTACCTTTCTCCAGAGGCAAAACTGCTTCTTCAAGATTGTTAAATTACCAGCAGATCGAGACCATACCCAGAGAATTATAGATCGAGAAATCTGGGTCCCCTCAGAAGAGGAGGACCATAAAAGTTAGAGGTTAAGGAGGAACATGTCTTCAGGGCATGACATGAGCTCACAGCAGCCGTGGTTGCTTACACAAGACCTGCACAAGCTCAAGCCAGTCAGCATTCCAGCACAGAGAGGAAGATGAGACTCCTGAGCTCCTGCCTCCAACCAAGACGAAACTGGCAGTGGGTGGCTTCCGGGGGAGGAGTTTTCTTTAAGGGTATGACCCCTGGTAAGTCAACCAAGCTCCAGTGGATGGCCCCAAAACTATGAGCATATGGGCTGCACAAATTGGGCCTGGTAGGTTATTTTAAGAAAGGATAAGAAGAAAGAGAAAGAAGAGGAGGAGGAGGAGGCACAAAGTTGGGAGGATAAAGGGCAGATCTGGGAAGAGTTGAGGAGAGAACTAGGGGTGACTATGATAAAAATATGCTTATACCTGTATGAAATTCCTAAAGATTTGACAAAATCTTGTATTAAAAAAGAAATATGGGTCCTGCTGGATGTAGTACACATGCCCACAATCCTAGCACTCAGGAGATTTTGAGTTCAAAGTCAGTCAGGGCTACCTAACAAGACACTGTCTTCAGAGAGAGGGGGGGGGAGGGAGGGAGAGAGAGAGAGAGAGAGAGGAGAAAAGAAAAATAAAATTAAAATGTCTGGCATTTGACACCTATCACACTGTCACATGTTGGCAATGAACACCGAATTCATGATTCATTATTCATTTTGTTTCACAATTCTTCCCTACATAGGAACCATTGCCTTCAGTTGACAAAGCAAAACTTGAGTCACAGCCTTTGACCTTCAGCAATGCATTTAAGAGGAAGACAAAGGAACAGCCTGGGATTTGGGGAGAGCAAGGAAGGAATCCTTCCAGGGAATTGCCTTCGTCATCAGGCCACCAGAGTCAGCTGTTGCCTGTCTCTCCCAGGCTAGAGAGTTAAAGTCACTCCTGTCCAAATGTTCCTCCTCCTGGACCATGAGACTTCCTGTGCATAGCATTCCAGGACCAGGGAGGGAGGGGGCAAGAGGACTGGGAAGAAAGGAGGGCCCTTCAGGACGGAAATGGAAATGCCCAGAGAGGCCCAATGCCTGGCTTCCAAACCCCAAATCTTGCTTGAGAATCAGAAATGAGAAAAAGCCTACTTAAGAGCCTTTGATAAGACCAGCAGCGAATGCACTTACCCTAAAGTCAGCTGACCCAGGAGAAAACTCCCTTAATAGCACTTTCTGGCTTATGATATGATTTCCTTGAAAGTAGTTTTAGTAAAGATCCTGGAGCAAAGGTTCTTTTAACTTTTTTTTTTTTTTTTTTTTGGCTGTTTAAAAAGATTTTCGATACCTTAAATTATTTGTGCTGTGAAACAATAAAAACAATATTTAATTTTCTCTAAAAAGGAATTCGTTGGAGGGGAACAAGGTAGTTCACAAGGTAGAATCAGAAAAGAAGCCAAAACTATATATGGAAGGACATGATTTATGTTCTTAGAATGCTGGGTGATTCCTGGCTTCATACACTTGCCCCATCCCCCCACCTTTGAGCAAATGATTGACACATCCTCCCAACCACATCAGACGAAGAGGAAGTGATTCAATTTCCCTAAAAGGGAAAATCACACTCTTGTTTTGACAATTTATCATTTATGTGTCCTTTTCGTGTAAGAAAAGTACTCAAACATAGCTTTTAGTCAAATTCCCAAACAGCAGGAGAAAGCTGGACAGTCTGTGGAAACAGCAACAGAGGGAGGCCGGGAGTGTTTCTGACTTCGTTTCGCCTCATCTCCTTCCATCTTAATGCGCACCCTGGATTGGATGCCCTGGGTCCTCTGGCACTAAGGGCTGATATAAGTCACATGTCAACAATCATTTCCAGTGACATTTAAATTACAAAGTTTGGTGGGATTAACCACAATTTGCAAATGATCTCCTTATATGAGTAAATTTGATGCACACCCCCAGGGTCAGCCCTTCCTGTTCATACTCACGGTGATTCTTGGGATTATGGCAAGGCTTGGCTTGCGCTAATGAGCTGAGATAGATCACATTTAATAAAGCTTTTTGAGTTCGGAAGTTGCTGTCAAAGACAGGATTTCCTAAGCCAGACAGGACAACCCAAGTACCTCCTCCCTCTCTCGGGTTTACCCTGGCAGGATCCTTGGCTCAACACCCAAGGGAGGTGTCTGTCCTACCTTAAAGAAGACCAATCAGCCCCAAGAGCTGCCAAGGAGCCCTGGAAGTCCCCAGGGACCCTCAGCATACCAACTGGCCAGGCAGAACACTAAGTGACCAACACATCATAACAGGGCACGCAGCAAAAGAAACTCACTTCACAGTTCTTTTTTTAAAAATGTTTTAGCCTGGCATGGTAGAGCACACCTTTAATCCCAGCACTCCAGAGGCAGTGGCAGGAGGATCTCTGTGAGTTCAAGGGCAGCCTGGTCTACATAGCGAATTCCAGACAGCTGGGGCTACAGGGAGACCCTGTCCAAGAAAAGACCAAAAAAATAAAATAAAATAAAATAATTTCTTTTAGATGAGGTCTCACTAAGTAGCCCTGGCTGTTCTAGAGGTCTCACTATGTAGCCCTGGCTGATCTGGATCTTGCTATGTAGAGCAGGCTGGCCTTGAGCTCATAGATAGCTGCCTGCCTGTCTACCAAGTACTAGGATTAAAGGTATGTGCTTCCTGTTATGCCCAGAGAACAGCTCCTCAAAAACCACCAGGGAGTCCTGAGTGTATGCAAAAAAACAAAGAGGCTTTATTCAAGCTTAAGCTTGGTCCCCCGAGCAGAGAGGTTAGGAGCCTTTTATAAGTTTGAGATAAAGGAAGGTGGGGCATAACAGTGTTACATTCTGTTTGGTTATAGGAGCCCACACGCCAAGCATATTTTAAATTAATTGGTTGTAATAAACTATATGCCAAAATTGGTAAATAGAGGTTTGGAGGTTTCTTATTGGTGGGTGCTGCCTTCAGGGCAAAGGAATGTGTTGACTGTTATTCAAACCTTTTGCTAGTTTTTGTTTTAGCCTTATTTAATCTTGTGGCCTTGTGACAGCTTAGAAGGAACAAAGAACAAGATGGAGTTATATTTATCCATTTTCTGACGTCCTATAGCCAAGCATTTTTACAGAAGCGAAGAGAGCACTTATTGGCTTGAAAGGGGGTTCCAGGGGTCCCACACTTCCGGGTCTGGTGACTTCTGGGCTCTTGATGTATATGTTACATGTCCCAGCAACTGCTATTGACTTTCCTGGGTGCTGATCACAAAGACAAACAAAAACCTCAATAAATAAAATAAAACCCCACTTAGAAAATAAAGGGGGGAAAAAAGAAAACAGAAATTACCCACAGTCCTACAACCCTGAAACAATCCTTTAATCATTAGCGTTAGCATTTTGAAGCTCTAAGTTCCTGCTTGTGGGGACACATGTGCTGGTATGTTCATCCAAGTTGTTTACAATGCTTTTTGTAGAAGAAAAAAGGAATAAATAACTAAATTTATGTGCATAATTAGGGCCATAATATATGCAGACAATCATAGCCCGCATTTTTCACTGTGTTAGCTATTCTAGTCTTCAAACATAATCATTTCATCCCAGCACTCAGGAAGCTGAGGCAAGAGGGTCATGGGTTCAAAGCCAGACTAGGCTACATGACAAGAGCTTCTCTCAAACACTAATCATCATTAGAATCTGTGAACTTCAATTGGAAAAATGAAGAGTCTCTAGTGAGACCTCTGCAGTGTTCAGAGCAGTATTCTGCTCATATTATCCCAGACAGCAACTCCTATTACATTTCCTTTAAAGTATTTTTATTTTTTTTATTTTGTAGTATTTTATTTATTATTTTTACTTTATGTGTATGAGTGTATAGCCTTCATGTAGATGTACCCATGTCACATACAATGCCTGAGGGGGCGGGGGTTCAGAAGGTGTCAGATCCTTTATGCACATAAATCTAGATCCAGAAGGAACTAGAGTTACGGATGATTGTTAGCTGCCATGTGGGGGCTAGGAATTGAACCCAGGTCCTCTACAAGAGCAGACAGTGCTCTTAACCACTGAGCCATCTCTGCAGCCCCTATTATTTTATTTTATGTATATGAGTGTTTTGTCTGCCTGTATGTAAGTGAACTACGTGTGCATAATGCCTGAACAGGCCAGAAGAGGTATCAGATCCCCTGGAACTGGAGTTACTGACAGTTGTTAGCTGTCCTGTGGGTGCTGAGAATCAAACCTGGGCCCTCTGCAAGAACAGCCAGTGCTCTTAACCTCTGAGCCAACTACATGTCTTATGTCCTACCTTTTCCTGCTCACAGATTCAATTTCTATGGGTGTCTATGTCAGGTTCATGTTACATATATACACACAGAGATAGAGATAGATATAGATACAGACAATTTTGCATCCTTCTCTTTCACTTAAATGACATGCTAAGGATTTTGTTGGGGGTTTTTGTAGATTTCAGTATTTTTAAAGAAGTATTAGGTTCGTGGTAAAACTGAACAGAAGTGTGTTTGCGGGGTGGTGCACAAGCACATGTTTGCACATGGCTATGGAGACCAGAAGCCAGCCTCAAGTGTCCTTTCTTCTCAGGCACACTCACCCTGTTTTTTGAGACAAGGTCTTTCACTGGGACCTGGGGCTCATTGATTTGGCTAAGCTAACTGACCACAAACCCCAGCGACTGGCGTGTCTCTACATTCCCAGGACTGGGAGGTTTGCAAGTCACTACGCCCAGCTTTTTGCATGATGGAAATTGAACTCAGGTCATCACACTTGCAAGGCCAGCACTTCACTGACTGGGTTGTGTCCCTAGCCCCTGTTCCTGGTTCTCAGTTCTGCTCCATCCCTCACTGACTTTGTGACTTTGGGTATAGGTCTGACCTGCTCTTAGCCACCAGCATTGTAGAACAGGTTAAGATGACAGTACACGCAGAGTGCAAACCAAGACGGGGGCCAGCTCTACTCAGAGTTGTGTGTGCACTCTACTTTGTTTAGTCGTGAATGCTGCATCTGGGCAGGGTCAGAACAACACAGAACTGTGCTGTTCAATGGCCCCTTAAATTCTCTAGTCTCAGAGTCTGCGAGGACAGAGCTCGTTGCCACGAACCTAGCTACCATCCCCCAGTGGCTTCCAACGTGCCTCCAAATTGCATCACAGAAGGGCAGTAGGATGAAGACATGACCAGGCAACTGGAGGCTCTGCAGTGTCTTCAGATCTGCACAGCAAATGTGCAGGCTTCAAGCATGGCTGGTTCTAGATTCATGTCAGCTCTATTTTCCTAGTAAGATGAATGTTCTATGTTCTCTCTCTCTCTCTTTTTCCTTCTCTCTCTCTCTCTCTCTCTCTCTCTCTCTCACACACACACACACACACACACACACACACTTGCATCTACACCTTTTCTAGAAGGGAACTCCCAGGCCTAGTGATGTGGTTAGTAGATTCCAACTTCGCAGGATCTAGAATCACCATGGAAACAAGCCTCCCTAATGTTTGTGAATGTTTGTGAAAGATTATCTAGATTAGGTTAATTGATGTTTGGCAGACACACCCTAAATGTAGGCAGAATCATTACCATTCCATGGCCAGGAGCCTCCAACTGAAAAAAAGAGAAAAGGAGGACCTCCCCCTGAATCCTGACTGAATGCAATGTGACCAGCTGCCTCAAGCTCCAGCCCCGAGAACTTCCTCACTGTGATGGACCGTGTTGTCAAACAGGGACCCAAAAGAAACCATCCCTTCCATAAGCAGCTTATGTCACAGACAAGACAAATAACTGATACATTTAGGATCTCAAGATCCAAAATCAGCTCTGAGGATGGAGAAAATGAAAGTTGAGAAACAAAACCAAGGCAAATTAAATAAAAGAGACTTTTGCTTAACATCCTAAACTAACTGGCATTTTCGCCTACTGCTACAATAATTTGCTCAAAAATTATGTTCGTCAAATCTGAGTAAAATATAGTTTGGCAGAGTGAATGAAAGAATGGGTCCCCTGATGGGTCCCAGGGGCTTCTCCCAATTCCGGTTACAATCCAGCCTCGTTGGACAGGAGCTATAAAAGATCCTGGAGGGATAACTGGGGGGGCAGGAGCTCTCCTGCTGTCTGGACAGACATCAAGACCATAGCTTAGATGACATCATAGACAAGCCATGTCAGACAGAGAGGAAGGCTGCCTTCCCTCCAGTAACTCAGAGCCTCTGGATAGAGCTCAGAGGGCATGGATGAATAAAAGTCCTGAAATGCCTTTCGAACACTGTTTTGGCTTTGATCATCATCTCCTGTCCCTGCTGCTGGTGCACTTATAATTGCTTCCTGTTTTGTTATTGTCCGAGCTCCACTGGGCTTGCTGAAAAGCAAGATAGGCTGTACTGTGCATGTCAGAACATCCTGCTCCTCCAGCCCCCAGGTGTCTTCCTTCTGAGCAGGTGGTACACCCTGCCCTCTTCCAATGGGGCCCTAAACTAATGGAGCCTACTTGAAAGATGCCAAAACCAAGAGCTTGGCACTCATCCATTCCTGGTAAATCTCCCACCCACAGCTTAGCATCAGTCCTAACCACTTTGACCTCCTGAATCCTTCCCCTGTCCCTGTCTCCTTGGTTCTTCTTGTAGTCCAGCCCACATTTTCCCTCCCCAAGAAGTGCCTAAATTGTCTCCCAACCATGACATTTCCTCTTCCCATCAGCCTTATGCTCCTTGTGTTAGAGATGAACAAACTAAGCTCTAATGCAGTATGGATTTACTACGGGCCTTCTCCCAATCCCAGGGCATTTCCCTTCTGCTTTGGGCCTGTTTCCCCACTTGCTCAAGGTCAGAAAGCTACAAAGCAGCTGGGACAATGTTTAAAATCCAGACCACTGAGCCCCAAATCCCAGGCTCTTAGCTCCTAGACAAATTGTAGCAGAAATGAATTCAGACACTGTTCCTTCCCTAAAGCAAGCCAACTTGCAACATTATGGAATGGTCCAGAGAACCTGCATAGTTCCAACATTTTATACCTTCCATTTTTGTGTTTTGAAAAAAGAAAGTCACTGGTAGGATCATGTTTGGAAGTGGGATGGTCTAAGAAGAATATTGATCAAATGGACTGCGGCATGTCCTGATAATGGGGGTCCAGAAGGAAGTGGATGAAGGAAACTGTGATTTAGCTGGGACAGGCAGGACATAGGAGAGAAGGGAGCGGAGGACAAGAAGGCACACCTTTCTTCTGCCTGTAGAGTTCAGATCTGAGCCCATCACGGGAAGCTTCCGAGAGGCAACTGCCAGCTACCTTTGCAAAATAATCATCTAGATCCAAACTCTATAGGGATGAAAGGGCCCAGTCTTGGAAATGGGAAGACCCAGATTGCCAAGGACTCTGCCACTTACTTACACAAATCCATCTTTGCTTAACTGTCCTGAGCCTCAGCTTCCTCTTCTATAAAATGGGGGGAAAAATAGACCTGTCTCTGAGGATGATGGTGAGAACTAAAATAAAATAAACAATGCCAGCAAAGTAGTTAGCACAGCACTGTCTCTGATAACTAGATGCAGTTTTCAGTGACATCGTTTTGTTGCTGTTGTTTTAAATGTGCATCCTCGCATGTGTGTGCATGTGCGCAGCAGACATGCAGGTCGCACGGCACACATGTAGAAGTCAGAGAATAACTTCTGGTGTTGGTCTGTGCCTTCCTCCTTGTTAGAAGCAGGTTCTCTCTGTCGTTCTCTATCCCATGCACCAGGATAGCTGATCTGGGAGCTTCCAGGGATTCGTCTGTCTCTGCCTTCCATCCACACACCTCCAGTAAGAGCACCAGAATCAAGACTCAAGTTTCAGTATCTGACTTTACTTTGGTTCTTCAGAATTTGAACTCAGGGCCTCATGACAAGTGTTTTGCCCACTGAGTCGTCTCCTAGCCCATCATCACTGTTACAGTTAATATAATTACTTTTGCCAAAACAATAAGACCAATTTGCTGTTTATTCTACCTGTACTGAATTGTGCACACTGAAGCAGAAGTCTCTTCTCATGGGAGACTGGAGTCACCCCTTCTCTTGCTAAGCCTCTTTAATATCCAACATGGCATCAGAACTAACCAAAAAATACTGTTCGACAGAGCAGGAAAAATTGATAGCCAGGGTCAGGAATAATAGGCCTTTTGATCTCAATTCCTGCCATTCACTAAAGTAATTTGCTTGTTTCTTGAAATTTCTGTCTTGAAGGAAACTCACCATCCCACGATTCCCCCTGGCAGGAGCCTATAACCTCACTCCCTGGAAGGCATCAATCAGCATAGAGACCAGGTGACCCACTCTGTAAAGCATTCACACGGTGGCCAGAATGTCTTGAGCTTATGGGGACAGAGCCAGCAAAGAGAGGATGGTTGTTGATTTGCCCTCCAAGGCCGGGGCAGCGCACAGAGACGAGGTCTCCTTGGTGAACTCAGAAGAGCAATCACCCCCACCCCCTGCTAAACAGGAGAATCTACACATCACAGCTCTACCCTCAAAAGTCATCTACCTAATTCTGACATTGAAAGTCGGATGTCCTCTTCTGGTTTATCCAGGAGCCCTCCTAAAATAGCTTTTCCTTAAGAGTCCGGATGAAGATGAAAATTGGTATTTCTCTGTCCTTTTGAAGCTCACACTTTCTATTGCTCAGAAACCACACCGTTCATATTCTGTTAAATAAATAAATAAATTCTGTTAGAAAATAAAGTTTGCTGTTGGCAGGTGACAGCAGGACCTCGTCGGGTGAGCGAGCATAAGCTGTGTTTGCCTGGGGCCCGCCTCTCAATGTCTGGTGCACTAAATTCATGAAACAGCCTCCTTCCTCTGCCCTTTGTTTTCTTAACCACAGTCATAGCAGTAGGATGCAAACTTTATTTTATTTGAAGTCAGTTTGTTTATCGAACAAAGATCTAGACTTGGGAATCCATGAACAAAGAAGTGCTTGGATTTTTCGTTTTTAATGTCTCGGTGAAGGACATAAACCTGAACTTGTGGTGGTATAGACTTGCAATCCAGTTCTCAGGAGCTGGAGGCAGGAGAACAGAGAGTTTGTCTGCAGCCTCAACTATACAGTAAGATGGGAACAGAGGAATGACAGGGTCAGGGACAGGGAGTTTTGCCACCAGACTGGTGGTTCTCAATTCCAGCACATCAGAACACCAGGCAGCTTTTAAAACACTAGTACCCAGGGCCAGGGAGATGGCTCAGTCACACTTTACCACACAAGCATGAGGACCTGAGTTCAATTCTAGAATTCAGGTTTAAAAAAAAAAATCAGACACAGGCCAGTGAGAAGGCGCAGTAGATAAAAGACGCCTGGTATACCTGCCGCCAAGCCTGAGAACCTGAGTTCAATCTGAGACCCATATGGTGGAAGGCGAGAATTAACTCCCAGAAGGTGTCCTCCGACCTCCACATACCATAGCATGCAAGTAAATAAATAAATAAAATGTAGGTAAAAAAAATAATAGATATTTTTTAAAAACCATGCTCGAAACCTCAGCACGAGGGAGATAGAGACAAGAGGGTTCTGGGGACTAGCCTAATCGGAGAGCCCCAGGCCAACGAGAGACCCTGTCTCAAAAAAATCTATGTTAATGGCTCTTGAGGAGCAACATCTAAATTTGACTTCTGATCTTCACATGCACACATGTGTACAAGCACCGCCCCCAACGCACACACACACACACACAATTATGTTATTATTTTTTATAAAATAAAATACCAATACCCAGCTCCACACTGCCATTTAAATCAGACTCTTTCATCTAGTGACACGGCAGGAAAATCAGATGATGCCTGTCTTCCCAGGTCCTAGCTGGGTCATCACCCTCACCAGGGCTCACCTTTCTTATCCACAATGGATAAAGTGATGTGGATTTTGCAAAAGCTGTATAAGCTGGTTCGTGAGAAATGTTTACTCAGCACATGCTTGCATTTTCTTCTTCTTGTCTTTTTTTTTTTTAACCATTTAACTTGTTTTAATGTTGCTTTACACCTGGTGAAAAACACTGAAGTACAGACCAGAAATAATCATAATGCGGCCAATATTAACATGTTCAGCCACCTCTGAACATTCCACTGAGACTCTCGCAGTTTGTAAGTCCACCTCTTCCTCCCCGATTGCCTCCAGCGTTGCAGTCACTACCCAGAGGTGGCAAGGATGGCGGGAGGCTCAGGGGCCTCACACTGATTGCATTCTGTTTCCCAGAAGTTCTGGTTTCCATAACCCAGATTGGGACACTGTCCGTCTCTAGCTGGATGCTTGATATTTCCTCCTCCAGAAGAAGGATCTTGAGGGGAAAGCTCCTCTGACCCTTCCACAGCCTCCCATGTGACCCATGGGTCCCCCAGGACCTCCGGGCCATCAGGACCTCCAGGAGTGGTGGCAGCATCCCTCGGCCCTCACCGATTGGCATGCCGCCCTACATGCTGTTCACTGGAGGCATCTTTCAGGCAAGGGAGACTTTCAGTTTACTGCCTTGAAAATCTTTCTCATCAAACCAGTCCACAGCAGCCTTGGCAGTCAGTGAAGCTTCATAGGATACTGTGGCATCACTTTAAGGCTTTACCATTTCTTTATCAGGTAGATGTGGATCGGGGTTCACCAGTTCTCTTGCTCACCTCAACCCCACGCTGCTAAAAGAAGCCTGTTAGATCACTGAGAGTCGCACTGTCATTTAATCCTTGCACATAAATTTCACTGTCAGAGTCTTCATTGGGACCTATAGGAAGTCCTAGATCAAGATCTTGTCCTTCATCCATGGGTCCTTCAGGTTTATTGAGGCCACCTGGCTCTCCAGCCTTGCCCATTCCTCCACATCCTCCTCCCTGCCTGTCTCTGCTCAACCCTCCAATATCAAATTCCCTCTTCCCCTGCCCCAGTTGTCAGGGCCATTCACCTCTGGTTTCCTCCTGGTCCAGAACATCCTCCAGACTCCTCCCCACAAACACCCATGCCACGGGGGTGGTCCTGGCGGAAAGAACTTTGGCTGTATTGACTTGGAGCCTGGCTGAGGATCAGTCTGAGGTGGGCAACTGGAGGAAGGATGCTGCCCGTAGTTGCTTTGTTGACCATGGCTACTTGTCTGTATCTGCTCGGTTGTCCGTAAGTATTCTGCTGAGGGTAACTTCTCTAATGTTCTAACCATAATGAGTCTGCTGTGGAGAGGACTAGCTGGTAGGAGTCAGGATAGAGATGCAGTGACTGGCTGAATGGCTCCCAGGTACCTGGAGATAACTGCAATCACTCTGTCCATATCCTAGGCGGGGATGGTTATAACCCTGTGTGCCAGATTGAGGTTGACTAGTCTCAGTGGGCGTGTTACCATCCTGTGGTCTTGCAGGTGCCAATGGCTTCTGGGCAAGCAGGCTGAGTGCCATATGCAGACTGCAAATGCATAAGAGACCTGGGTGGTGGTGACTGTTGCAGTGGTGTCATAAGCCCCAGTGTTGTGCCCCAGGACAGGCTGGCTGTATGCCTGGGGGCAGTTGGAGTAGTGTAACCACAGGGAGGCTGTCCATAGAAATTGCATATGCAGTCTGTCCATAGGTGGCAGTGGTCTGAGCCTGGGTATAGCTGACATCCTAGGCTGTCCATAGGTTCTATAGCTTTGTTGCTCATATGCCTGTGTGGTCTGTGTATATCCTTGAGTTGGCTGGGTAGTGTAGGCACTATAGCCCTGATGGCTTGCAGCTTGGCTATAGATACTATAACCCATGAGTGTCTTTTTCTCTCTTTTCTCCTCATTCTCTTCACATGCCTGGGTTTTCTCAAGTCCTCCATAGGTGTGAGGGTGTGTGCTTATTATTCCAGCACTTGGAAGACTGAAGCACAAGGATGTCAAATTAGAGGCCAGGATGGACTGTGGGAAGGAAGCATCCTGATGCCCTTGCATAGAGGGTAGCTCTCTCACCATCAACATCCTCCCTTTTTCTTTTAGTTTGTTTGAGTTTCTTTTCTTTTCTTTTTGAAATAGGGTCTCATGTAGCCCAGGCTGACCTTGAACTTTTTGTGTAGCCAAGGATGACTTTGAACCCCTGATCTTCCTGCCTCTACCTCCCAAGTGCTGGAGTTACAGGTTGTGTACACTACCATGTCTACTTTTTACGTGGTGCTGCTGGGGACTGAACTCATGGCCCCATGAATGCTAGGCAATCATTCTACCAATTGAACCTTAGCCCCAGGTTTGTGGGTTTTGAGACAGGGTCTCACTATGTAGCACAGGCCAATCTCACACTGACCTTGATCCTCCTGCCTCAGTTTCCCAAGTACTGGGGTCACAAGTGTAGTTTTCCCTCTTATTGCTCTGTGGCTGCACTGTGTATTCTTGCTTTGGGTCTTGAGGCTCATTCTTCCCTGAGATCAATTGCACCCATCTTTAAGGCTGCCCTCTTCAAACACCTGCCAAAGTGCTCCAGTTTCCAAAAGGCCTTGTGGCTTTTGATCTACACCCAGCCTCTGATCTATTAGTCCATCGGCTGCTACTGAATCTTGCTTACAAGGTATATCAGTCCTGTTTGACCAGCGACTTCTATGAGCTAGAACTTGTCTAATTATTTCTGTCCTGGACATTGCCCTTGGTAATCCAATATAACACCTTCCATTTTTTGTCACTATTCATTCATTTAAACGTTTTATTAGCATACATCAATTATACATAATAGTGGGTTTCATGATGATACTTTCAGACATGTACATAATGTATTTTGATCAGATTCAACCCCATTACCTTTTCTTGCTTTTTGTTTTTAAATGGAGTGGGGTCTCAACCTGTTTGATGAATGTCATAGACATCTTTGGCACTATTAATTAGCAACGTGTCTGTCTGGGAAGTGGTTGGCAAACTGTCCATGATGAGTTCTTTGACAGTCACACTGTACATTCGCAGTGACAGATGGGTGTGGTTAGCAGCATATGGCTCGAAGTGTAAGTTCACTGTTTATGTATTTTTACAAACTACGACTTTATATTTTTGCAAAAAGATGGGAAAGAATTCAAAATTAAGTTGCACATTTGGGGAGCTCTGTTAATGATTTTCAATGAGAAGTTAACTTAGGGTTTTAGAGAAAGCCCTGGAGAGGAAGCCAGGAGGCCTGAGTATTAGTCTTGCCCCTGTCATCCCCAAAATGGTCAACAAATAGACTCCTTGGCATAGACTCCTCTCTTGGGTCTCTATTTCCTCAACTGTTCAATGAGGACCTGGGTTAGAATGGACCGACTGTCTGTTCTAGGTCCAATATGTCAGAAGTCACTGGCTTTCATAGATGCTTGAGTTTGTGCTTGGGGATGATCAGAAGCGAGACAAGCATTGCTACCCCAGAATGACAATTTTGAGCAGCTCAAACCTGAAGAACTGAATGCTATGATTTCTGTACCCATTTGTCAGATGCACAGACTCTATACTATCTTTGCTATGAAGAATACCCGACCCCTAAGGGCTGGGTTTGGGGGTTACGCTTGCTTCACAGAAACACATGCCAGCTTTAAATCTCCTTCTAAGACCTGGAGTAATTCACAGATCTTGGCTCTTGGATATTGACCCATTAACTGCCTTGTTTTGTAGATGCGCGAGTACATTCCAGAAACAAGTGGTTTCTCCAAAGCTCTAAAGAACAATGGGGCAGAGCTGGGGCAACGGGCCAGTTCTCTGAGTTTGGGATTACCTCAGTACATATGCCATGCTGTGGCATTTACTGGGAACAACTGGGAAAGCATGGCTGAGACTGAGGAGAGATTCTCAGTCCCCTGGAAGGAGAGTGATGGATACCTGGAGCCACCTGAACCATCACAAGCTCTCCTCTCTCCTGAGGTCCAAGGTCTGAGCTGTAGAAGCAATGGAAAATGTCTCATCCACTACTCCATCCTCAGAAGCGTGCAATGACCCAGGGCACAAGAGTTACTGGAACACAGCAACTGTTTCTAAAGGTCATCTGGGCTCAGTGGAGGTAACATGCACTCTATTTTCTTATACTTAAATAAACATGTATGAGGAAGGATGGAGATTGATCTCCCTGAATAATGAGCGGAGGAAGCCATCCACTGTCGGCTTCACTGGATGCCCTAGAAGGAGATGGCTGCTCTCCTCCCACCTCAAAGAGCATGAGTTGTTTGGTGGGCGCATTTGTGTCTCCCCAAAACTCATATGTTAAATTCTAACTCCCAATGTGATAGGATTAGAGGTGAACATTTGGAGGTTAAAGTCTCACACTGGGATTGATGCCAATATAAGAAAAAGAGAAGGGAGGGGAACGGAGCAGAAGAGAGGGAAGGAACGAGAAAGGGGACGGGAAAAGAGCGAGGAGAGGAGAGAAGGGGAAGGAGGAGGCCAAGCTGCCTAGAAGAGACTCTGACTAGGGAGCCAAATGGTAGACACAGAGCCCAACTGAGCTGCTGTACAAAGCAGAGACCAGGGGCTGGAGGGATGATTCAGCAGTTCAGAGCACTGGCTGCTCTTGCAAAGGACCAGGGATCAATTCCCAGCACCCACATGGCAGCTAACAACCACCAGTAACTCCAGTTCCAGGGAATGTGTCACCCTCTTCTGGCCTCTACAAGTATTGTATGTACAGGCGTACATACATGCAGACAAAACACTCATACACCTAAAAATATAATAAATAAATATAGAATTTTAAAAAGAAGCAGGGACCAACTGAGCTGCCCGGAAGAGATATTCTCCATCCTGCTGAGATGCCCACAAGTTGTGCAGTGAGCACCAGCTGTCTAGCTCTCCCCCATGCTGGGGTGGGGCTTTTGGTAAGGTAGTTATCTTTGAGTCATTTCTACTCCTGTGACCCTTCACCCATATAACTCCAATAAAACTCATTGATTCACCAATTTGGACCTTGGTATTATCCTTATTTTGGTCTGTCACCGGTTCCCTATCTGAAGTGAGTAGACATGTGTTCATATATCCCCAGGAACAGTATCACACAACAAGCCAAGACCCACGAGACTCTTTTAAACCACTGTCAGCTTCTTTGTCTTTCTGTCCGTAACTGATTCTACAGATTAGAAAATTCTCCACCCTGTGGGAACATCAAGAGGAGACTAGAACCACTCCACACATCTCCCAGTGCTCTAGATGCCCACATTGAGGAGGACTTGAAAGATTTCCTGTTTTTAAAAAGCTGAAATCAAAAAGTACTGTCATTTTCCTTAAATATATTCTTTTGAATAAAACATCTATTCTTGATGCCAGCAGCAAGCTTGGAAACATGTTCAAGATGACATGATTGATAACAAGAAGGCTTTTTCAAGATGTTTCTAATTCCATCTTCCTGCTTTAAGAATCTGAACTCTCTAACATGATGCATGTCCTAATAAGAAGGTGTGCTTGAACTGAAGTTATTTACTTATGCTTCCTTTTTGACAGATGAATATTAACTACTGAGAAAATGGTAAAACCAATTAGCAAATGCTAAATAACATCCAGATAAGAATGTGATCATAGATGTACAGGTTACTTCTCACTCAAACATTCTCTGGGATGGCAGCTCATGGTGGCCTCTCCCTTTCAGGTACTCCTGGATTGCACCTGATGACATTCAGTTCCACAGCAGCTTCTGAGATTCCCTAAGGAGGAATGGCACTTACTGTTGAAGTCCTCCCATGTTGGACCTCAATGCAAACTGCATTTCTGCCTATCCAAGTGGTGTTTTCAGGTCCCCAGACAGTTGACCTCCAGCATAAAGCAAATGAAGAACAGGAAGAAGGTAAACCTGAAGGAAGAGCCTCATCCCCTCCCATGAGAGGGGAGTCTGCTATGTAGAAGTGAGGCTCTCAAGTCCTCCAGTCCCCTCTTCCTTCATCTCCTTAATCTTGCCTTTTTCTTTCTATTGTGCTTGTTCTCAGAAGCTAAAAAAAAGACACAAACAGAACTCAATTTATTAGCAAGTCACACTATTCAAGAATCTTTATTGAGTACCTGCTGTGTGCCAGGCACAGAAATAAGAAGTGGACAGCAGAACTTAGAGCGCTTGCGGAGACCCTCCCTGGAGACCTGGAGGATGCTCACACCCTGAGACTATATGAGACTCTTCTCCCTTCCATGAGGATACTTCCTGGCTGAAGCAGGAAGCAGGTCACTGAGAAACTGACAGCAGCTTCCAAAATTAACAAGAAGTGAGTTTATACTGCAAATGTTGTGTTGAGCTTCTAGAAATGAAGATATACAACCTCTGATTCCACTTGGAGGCTGAAAATTATTTTTTCCCCCAGCATCCTGGGCACCAATCTGTCACCTTGCATTTTTTTTAGTCAATTGCTAATTTTTAATAATGTCTTGACAACTGTTGGTTCTGTATTAAAATAGCATTGCCACTGTATAATTCAAGAAAGTAATGGATGTGCTTTAAGGTATAAAGAAAGGCCTCCCATCACTTCACTCCCCTCGGCTTGCAGAACTAGTCGATGGTCAGATCTACCTAAAATCTAACCTGTGTTCTTTATTCCATCACAAATAATTTTGTCTTTAAAGATAAAGCCCTCTCTATAGCCAAAACCACTAATTTTCTTCTCCATGGCTCTGATCAAACACTGACGAAAAGCAACCAGAGGAAGGAACGGATTTATTTGGCTTACTTGTTACAGTCCATCACTGAGGAAAAGCAAGGCAGGAACTGAAGCAAAAACCATGGAAAAACACTGCATATTGGCTTACTTCCTCTGGCTTGCTCAGCTACCTTTCTTATACAGCCCTTGCCGTACCTGCCTAGGGATGGTATCACCCACAGTGAGCTAAGCCCACCTCTATCAATCAACAATCCATAAAATGCCTCACAGACATACCCACAAGCCAGTTTGATCTAGGAAATTCCTCAGTTAAGGTTCCCTATTTCCAGATAATTCTGGATTGTATCAAGTTGACAGCTGGAACTAACTGTGACAGCCACCAATTTTAATTAAAAACTTAACATTTTACCATAGTCTTACATCCCTGGCTCCCTTTGCCTTAATTGTGTGCATCAAGCAGACTAGTAAGTTTTCCATGAAAACTCACCTGTCCCCTCTCCCCTGACTTTCTGAGGACTCCAAGAAGAAATAATGATCAGATCCAGAGTTGGAAAGTCCTAGCCTGTCTGTGATGGGAGGAACCTTCAGGATACTACCTCTATTGCCTCATGTTCCAGAGGTGTGGCTTGCCTATGTCCACACAGGAGCTATGTTAGGGCAGGGACAGGGATGCTGTTCTCTTGGTCACTACGTGATGTACACTGAACCACTGCCAGTCCACATTTAGGTTTGCCCGCCTCCTGGCACCAATTACCATCCTAGGATTTGGCATTCTAAACAAACGATGCATCATTTCCAGGAACTCTTGGAAGCTAGCCCACATGTGCAGTGAATAACAGGAGCTACTGTGGAGAAGGTATAAACAAACATGGGATTATATGTAGTGCACTCTCAGCCTCTCTAGACAAAGATCCCTGTAATGGATAGTCTTGACTGTCAGACAGAGCTGACTAGATTAAGAAATGTCTGAGAAATTAGTGAAAGAGATTGAATGAAGACCAGGTTTCTGGAGACAATTATATTGCCAGGCCTCTGGAGTATAATATCTTAATAATTCATAATCTGATGGCTTTATTGAGAGGGGGTGAACAGCAGATGGTGGGGCCAAGCTGAAGGAAGTGGCTCACTGGGTGGGTGTCCCTTAGGACTCTATCTTGCCGAGGTCTCTTCCTGTCTTGTCCTTTTTTCTGCTTCCTGTCTATTACAAAGTCAGGAACAGTACATACTGTGCATAGAACTAAGTATCCAAGGACTGAAGAACCTCTGAAACCAGTCCTGTCATGTTATTGTGTAAAGTACTTTGCTGCAGAGACAAGAAAAGTTCCTAACATGGTCATTGGTGCTATTGGTGATCTGTCCTTCTAGAATAAAGCACACAGAACTTCAACTTCTCTCCATTGTACAAAGACAAAGTTGCAGAGCTATGAGCTACTTTTTCATGAGTAAATGACTAACCTGGACCAAAACGCAAAGTCCAAGGTCTCAGTTGCAGCCCACAGAATCCACCATGAACCCTAACATAAGCACCGTTCCTCATTACTTGGCTGGATCTTCTTTGAGAGGGATTTCATTGTAATATGATTTGGACAGACCTGCAGAATAATATTAAAACTATAAACTATATGCAGAAGAACTCACGCTGCAGGCACAGAAGACAAGTTGGGCGCTCTGAAAAGTTATGATCGTGCTCCAAATTTAGTGTCATGGTGTGTAAGTGCAACTCATAATGTTAACGATCAGACTGTTTAGGCATCTTTTATTTCTTGGCAGGAAAATAAAGTTGTCTCCTGTCATGTTGGACAGTCTGAGTATATATCTTACAGCAAAGACAACACAAATATGCAATTTTATGTGCGCCTGTACCCACCATTTTAGTATGAAAGGACTTCAAATTCAAATTAATACACTTGTTCAGAATGTCGTTTTTGAAAACCACAGCTGAGTAGCAAATGAAGAGAACATTGCAGTATATTTGCAGCCTGTCTCGCCATTTATTATTTATTTATTTTTTTTTTTTTGCAGGAAGACTGAAGGAGAGGAAAACAAGTAGATATTTATCATTGTAAGTCACTTCCTGAAGTCTCAAGCACTCTCCCTTCCATCACTGTAATTTGGTAATCAGCTCTAGAAACATACAATTATCTGTTGCTGCGGAATGGGACTTTTTATTATTCCCAGAATTTACAAAGAGATATGTTAGCCCAGTAAAATTTTTGGCCTCATGTGGGTCTTCTGATTCTGAGCTTTTATAACGAATTGTGTTATAGGGACCCATAAGGAGCCTAGGAGGCTATCAACCTACTCTGCCATCAATTATCCCTCCTGTGACTTTAGACAAGTTCCACCCACATTCCTATCTCTGACCCCCCATCTACCCTATTGTGTCAAGAAGAGCATGAAGGTGGAGGTCCCATTGAGTCCTTTTTTCAAGGTAGGTGACCACCCAGGTTGACCCCATGAGCATGCACAGCTTAGAGAGATAAACGTTCCACAAGAGACAATCCCACAGGCCCTAAGCACAGGCCAGAGAAGCTAGACAGAAAATATGCTATAAAAATATTTGTATTATCTGAAAACCAAAGCAGCCTACAAAATATGTATTCCATGTGGACCCCAAATCCACAAGATGCATAGCTCAAAACCCCAAACTAACAGAAACTGAACACAGAGCATAGTCCCCAACCAGCAGCATGGTGGAACTGCAGCTGCCTTTCTCCGATGGTTGTTGGAAGAAGAAAACATCCAGAGAGTCCTTAGGGAATCAGACATAAATTCTGAGCCAAAAGCTCTGCGGTCCTCTCAATGACAGCACTGACCAAAACTCTTCCAGAATGTTCTCTCTGCCTACTACGAACAAAGATGTCTGTCTTGAAAGGAAAGAATGTGTATGTATTTATGCATCAGGCTGAGGAAAATGAACTCTGGGACGAAAGCTATTTGTCCAAAGTCAGAGGTTCAGAATCAGAACTGTTGAACCCCAAATTCCAGGTTCTTAGCGCCTAGAGCAATTACACAGATGAATTAAGGTACTGTTTACTAACACAGACCAACCTGAGTCATTAGACAATGTTCCAGAGATTCTGAAAATATGTTTAAACTTTGAAGACATCACTGGTCCAAGAAATTAATATCCACCATGACTCAAGAGCAAAAGCAGGGAGAGAGGACCAAGTGTGGCCTAGGTCTATCTCTGTTTTGTTTTGGTGTACGTTAACACAACAGAGTGAGTGTGTGTATGTGTATCTGTCTGTCTGTCTGTCTATCTGTCTATTCATGGATACATCTGGGAGCAAAACATCAACGTCTTCATCTATCATTCTCCACCATAGTTTCTGAGACTAGGTCTCTCACTGAATCTTGAGCTCTCCAGTTTGGCTAAACTGGCTGGCCAGCAAGCCCCAGGAATCATCTCTCTCCCCAGCACTGTGATTATAGGTGAGCAACACTGCACCTGGGGCTGGGAATCGAGCTCAGATCCTCATGCTTGCACAGCAAACACGTTACCCATTGAGCCATCTCCTCAGCCCAATCTTTAAGACACAACTGAAGATGGGAAGGGCTGCCTCAGACACTTCCTGTCACAAATGATGTTCAAAAAGACCTTCCCCAAACGCAGATATGGTTTCTACGTGTGCTTGGGTATTTCTGGTCTTCCCAGTCTGGCCTCCACCCTCTTCCCCAGCATCATATATGACCCTTTTCCTGTTATCCCTTCTCTTCCCACTGGAACTTTCCACCAAGGCCAGCCCTCTCAGTCCTCCATCACTGGCCCCTTTGCTGGCAAGTCCACGTGTCCTTTCTACACCACAGGTCTCTAAGCTGTTTTAACAGACCTCTCATACAGCACCCTTTATCAGCCAAGGCCCTCAGCAGACCTGGGAACCTTCTCTCCACACTCCTGTATCACCCACAGCTTATTCGCTTCTATTCTCTTCTCACTTCGGTGACTTTGTTCCCCTATTACCAAACACTATGCTAACTCCAGGTTCATCAGATTGGTAAGTTTACATAAAAAGTACCGGGCCTACATTTGGTACTGCAGCCTTGCAGTCTTCCTACTCCATGAAAAAAAGAATACATGCCCTGCCACACTGACAGCCCCGAAAGCTCCAGTCAGAGGACAGAAAGCCCTGTCCACTGCATCAGGAAGCTCTTTTGGTCATTAATTGAATCACTACTTTTTTCTTTAATGTATATGAGTATTTTGCCTCTATGTATGTAAATAAACCACATATGTGCAATGCCTGCAAAGGCCAGAAGAGGGCATTGGCTCCCCTTGGAACCAGAGTTACAGGCAGTTGTTAACTGCTGTGTGGGTGTTGGGAACCAAACCCTGGCCCTCTGCAAGAGCATCCAGTGCTCTTAGTTTCTGAGCTATCTGCCTAGCCCCTGAATCAGTTACTTTAGTGTCACTGTGACAAAATACCTGACAGAAACAAGGGAAGCATGATTTATTACAGCCTAGTTTGAGAAGGCTTTCAGTCCATCATGGCTAAGAAGGCATGGCAGGACGCACTGCAGTGGGAATATTTAGCAATGTCTGTTCAAATCATGAGCAATTACAAAATAGAGAGAAGAGGCCAGAATCAGGGACCAGGCTAACACCATCGCCCACTTCCATCAGTCAGGCCTCATCACTTAAAGGCCCCCACAGCCTTGGAAATAGTACCACAAGTTGGGAAATATATGCTTAAAATATGAGCCTGTGGGAGACATTCCACATTCAAACCATAATGATAACCAGATCATGCTTGAAGCTAAAACCATATGATTTCATTTTTTTAAATCTAAAAAAAAAAAAAAATGATTAGGAAGCTCATGGGGCCATCTGGGCTCAGAAATCACAAAAGCCAGTGATATTTAAAAAAGAAAACAGTTTCCAGATTCTCTAGGGGCACCCGGAGGCTTGCCCATATCTAACCATTTGCACTGCGTCCTTCATGGAGATTAAGCTGCTCCTCCCAACCTCTCTGAGAAACTCTGCTGCCACCAAACTGAAGATAATCCTCTGGCGCTGGGCTGCAGAGCCAGATGGCCAACATTTCTCAAGCAGGATACAGTTCCCTTCCCTCCTCAGAATGGGAACTCGGAGATCTGGCCCAGTGAAGAATGACTGGAAGATGGGAAAAACAGTCCCCTCTCTTACAAAAAGATTTGTGTGGAAAGCTGCCCAGACTCCCAAAAGAGATGAAGTCAGTCCAAATGGCTTCAGTCAAGTCCATCCTATGGCAAACCCCAGGCTGCAGAGATGGATCAGTTGGAAAAGACTGTCACATCAGCATGAGGACCTGCATTCCTAGCCTCAGCACCCACAGTGGAAGCATGTGTCTGCAATTCTACCACTCGGGAGGCAGAGATAGAGGATCCCTGGAGCTCAGTGGCCAGCTAGTCTAATCACTGTTCTCCTAGATCAGTGGAAGACACTGCATCAAAAATATGCGGTGAAAATGATGGAAGAAGACACCTTTTGTCTACCTATGGTGTCTACATGTGCATGCACACACACACATATGCACACAGGAACATGCATGCGCGCACACACACACAAACTCAGTGAGCTTGGATAGGGATGCAGGACACAATCGTGATAGAAACCATTGGCTCACAATAATACTGCGCTATTTGCAAATTTCATTTAGTGTCTCCACTACGTGACAGGTCTGCCTTCAAGTCACGCATGAAACCTGAGTCCCCGAGGGTAGAAACACCCTCTCCAAAGCAGATCCCCTCTTTCTAGTCTAAACTCTTCTGTGGGATCTACCACCAGCTGCAGTCCTTCTTTCTCTGCAGCACCTGGACAGGAGCCTGTGGCTAAACAGACACCCAGTACATCTTTGTTTAACTCAGTTCATTTTGCTTTTATCCCATTAATGACACAAAGAACAGCTGTCGCCTGGATCTAGTGGTTGTGTGCTTTAGGGGACAAGGCATGCAGATTGAGAAGCATTTGGGGTGCCCACTTCAGGCCCTGTGTGAGTATTTGCATGCCTCATGAAGCACTAAATGCACACTCTCTTAGACCCAGACGTCCACCTTGTGCCTCAGCAGTCACACAGCATTTAAGAACACTTCTGAACCCCATCTATCTGACCTCAAAGCCCCTCTGTCACCTAGAGGAAGTGCAACCTAGTGGCCCTGCTTCCTCCTTTGTCAGTATCTCTTCTTACCTGCCTCTGTCCTATATCTCAGCTCTGATTTTAGGCCTGGTCATTTGGCTGCCCATCTTCCCTAACATGGTGCTATTTCAATGCTGGAAAAGGTGCATCCATCACTTACATCTTAGTATATATGAGTGTGAGTCAAAACATCAGCCTTCTGAAGTTCCGGAGCTTCCAGCCTTCCCGCTAGCATCCTTGGGGGAGGGAGGCTATACAGGGGTGGTCCTTTACTGGAGAGCCCCTCTCTGTGATCCACGCTGGTGGCCTGCACAGGAAGCCTGCTGGTGGGATTTGGCAGGAAGCCCACAGCAACGCTTTTCACCAGGGCTGCCTCCAAGGAGGGCAGTTCTAAACTCTTCATGAGTGGTGATCATTGGAAGTCACTTGGTATTTCACACAGCGAGAGAAGCACGCCTGGCTCACACTTTGCAGAAAAACACATGGGGGATGCTCAGGCAGAGGACCAACTGGTTCCCTTGAGGAAATGCACAGCTGCAGCCTCGTCCCTCATTTGTGCAGTCGCCCACACACATCCCCGTTCTTCCAGCTCTTGAAGCTGGTACAAGGCCTGTGATCTACAATTGCTTCCTGTGTGAGGGACGTGTGAACTCCTCTGCCTCTCTTCTCCCTCTTATACCGACACAGATGACCGTGTATCATCCATGGTCTTGCCGCATGAGGCTGGCCTGCGAGCATCAGTTCAGATGAGCCAAGCCTGGTGCTGCAACAACGGACCCTCGCTCTTGGCAACTCACCCCACAAAGAGCTTGTCACTGTGCGGTACGGCAAAGCAGCAGAATCCACTCTGGCCCTGACAGCTGCTGCCCAGACAGGCACACACACTTCCTACATTCCATCGCCCCAGGAGGGCTAGAACACAAAAAGTGACCAGCAGGACCTAAAGGCACAGTCATTCCACACACCCAGAGACAGCAGGAAAGAGTTGGTGAGAAGCAAGGTGACTGTTCCGCTCTCATAGTAAAAACAAAAAGGCACTGAAGGAATATTCAGCAAGCCAAAGCAAGGCATGGTGGTAGATGCATACCTGTAATCAACAGTTAGGAGGCTGAGGCAGGAGGATTCCCATGAGTTCCAGACCAGCCTGGACTACTTTTGAGATTCTGTCAAAAGAAAGAAGGGAAGGGAGAGAGAGGGATGGAGGGAGAGCAGGATGGAGGGGAAATGAAGCTAAGAAGTTAATACCTTTTAGTACTTAGAGCATGCAGGGCACAGACCAAGTGCTTTATATCTATTGCTTCATTTGCACCTAGACAGATGGTACTGTAGGTGGATTTTTCAGATTAAAAAATTGGAACTTGGGGTTGGAGAGACGGCTCAGTTAAGAGGACTGGTTACTCTTGCAGAAGGTTAGGGTTTGGTTCCCAGCATCCACATAGCAGCTAAAAACTATCCATAACTCCAGCTCCAGGGGATGCAACACCCTTTTCTGACCTCAGGCATTGCATGACACAGGTGCACTTACATACATGCAGGCAATACACTCATACACATGGTGACCAAGGAGGATGTTTAGAGAGGGAGGTAGATGAGGCTGGTGTATACAGCTGGGCCCAGATGGACCAGGCCCCTTTCTTTCTCAAAGTTAGAGGGCACAGGCTCTGACAGTGGATGAAAAGACCTCAGCAGGGGCTGTTTCCCTTTAGGGAAGACATCTCTGCCTCCAGAAGTCCTCTTGGGAAAACAAAATTCTAAATTACTGCCAAGCCAAGTGGTACAATGAATGTACACAGCTTGGGATGCTAAGTTCAGAAATCATCTCTACCAATTAGAAGTTGTGTGACTTTGAGTGACTTGACTAATGCCCGCCCCACCTCCACCCCCAGCCTTGTTTTCCACAGAATGTCGGAGTTGGGCTGACACGCCTTGAGGGATTTACCCCTGGTCATGTCCTTGGCACCCTTGATGTTCTGATGAATTTAAGCAAAAGCCTTGGGTAGAAAAAAATGTGAGTGACTCATTGACTGAAATTCCAGAACAGAGGCTGATTAAAAGCCATAAGGGGCGGGGCATGATGGGATGCACCTCTAATCTCAGCATTTAGGAGGTAGAGACAGGAAGATCAGTTCAAAGCCAGCTTGAGCTACCAAAAAGCAAACAAACAAAGTTATGCAAGATCTCTGTGTCTTAGGACAGCACTGAGGGTCTGGTACACTTGATTCTCTCTTCCACCAATGACAAAATCCCCCACTATCCAGGGATAAAACAGCCATATAGGCAAGGCTAGTCCCCAGACCTGCAAAGGTCTCTGGATCAGCTTCTTTCCCATTACCCCAGCTAACTACCTGACAGGGCAACTTAAGGGAGGAAAGATTCATTGTGGCTCACAGTTTCAGGGAATTTCAGCTCATCACAGTAAGATAAACATGAAGGCAAAGGTGGCTGAGTCCACCTTAGGCAGGTGTGTGAGGCAGCTGGTCCTGTTGCAGCAGTCAGGAAATACAGGGAGCACATGTCAGAAAGGAACCAAGGACAATATGCCCCCCAAGGGCCCATTGCAATGACCTACTTCCTCCCTCCAGAAAGGCCCCAGCTCCCAAAAGTGCTACAAACCTCCTGAAACAGTACCAGCCGCCGGGAACCAAGTATTTCAACAGATGAGCCTGTGGGGGACAATTCTCATTCAAGTCATCACAGCTACTGTGTGTGTTGGAAGTATTAACAGCAGAGACCCAGCACAGCAGTAGAAGAAAAATGGTAAAGAGATTTTTATTTTTTTTCCCCCACTTCTGGCTTGACTTTTGGTGTAATAACAAAAAACACCATAAACTTCTACCAAATTCAGACAATACAGAAAATGCACAGGATTCAACCTGGCATCTCCTCTCTGCCTGTTTCACCTCAAACAGAAGTAATCTTTTCAAAATTATATTTATTTATCTACTGTGTATGTGTGTGTGTGTGTGTGTGCCTGCATGTGTGAGTGTATGTGTATCACAGTGCACAAGCAGAGGCCAGCAAACAATCTGTGGAAGTCAATTCTTGCCTTCCACCATGTGGGGACTGGGGTGGAACTCAAGTTGCCAGCCTTGGCAGCAAACACTTTTACTCACTGAACCATCTCACCAGCACCCCCTGGAGGTAATCTTATAATACCAGCTATTCCTGAGGCTTAGGCAGGAGGATTGTGAATTTAAGGTCAGCCTTGGAAATTTAGATCCTGTCTCAAAATTTAATAAGAATGATTTAAGAAAGGGCTGGAGGTGTAGCTCAGCAGAGCATTTGCTTAGCATGTGAAAAGCTCTTGGTTCAATCCCCAGTACTAAAAAAAAAAAAAAAAAAAAAAAAATCCATCCACATACCGCACTGTCTAGTATTTGTATAAATTTTACAGCTCCTGCAAATGTAAATTTTTTTCTAGCAATGCCAAAGTAGTCTCTGAAACCAAAGTGTCAATCACTGCTCCGTTGAGAGGCTGTGAGTGTCATTGGAGTATATGAGGTGACCATTTTGTGCAGCAGTGACTGTCACTTGGATTTTGCTCATGAGCTAGTAGGGAACTTACTTGTTTCAGTGTTGTAGGCTCTTTAACACCAGGCTTTGTTTCTGGTGGAGATCAGGAGGTTGTCAAGCTTGGAGTCGGGTGGTAGGTTGTGGGCAGGACCTAAGGGGACACTTTACTCCTTTGGGTCCCCAGCAGGAAAAGTAGCTGGGACAGGCCCTTTATTTAGTCCACAACCCAATCCCATGGAATGGTACTTGCCACATTGCGGGGGGGGGGGGGGGGGGGGGGTTTCCACTGCAATGAACTCAGTTAGAAATTCCTTTGCAGACATGCTCAGAGGTTTTTCTCCTAGGTAATTCTAGATTTTCAAGTTGCCAGTCCATAGTAATCATCACAGTTAGGGACTGTTGGGACGGAGACACAGCAGAGGGAGAGAGGAACAGCCCAAGCCAGTGAGCGTGAAGCAGTGAAAGCATTTTTCAATGGATGAGAATGTCGGGCCTTTGCCTGCCCTCCTTCCTCAAGAGAGAAAGAAGACATCTGGAGTTGATTACAGAAAGTCCTTCAGGACTGATTTGGTGTCGATGGGACAGAGAAGGAACAGACTGGCACCGTGGGTCTAAGAAGAGCCATTTGCTACTTCCCTCTCTCCCTCCTTCCGTCCCTCCCTCTGCACCTGCCTTTCTGCTGTGCTCTGATACAGACCCCAGAAACACATATGTTGGCATACAAGTCCCCAGACTCACGAGCTGAAGAGACTTAGGGGTAAATCCATTGAGAGGTAATTAAAGTGAACTGAAGTCATGTCGGTGGTCCCATGACAGTGTTAGAAAAGGAAAAAGACCTAGATGATACAGCCTTCCCTCTCTCCACATGATGCCCAACGCCGTGGACGACCCAAAAGGACACCCTGACTAGATGCTAGCGCCTTGACCTTGGACCTCCCCACCTCTGGAACTGTGAAAAATAATTTTTTTTCCTTATACATTATCCAGTTGGTAGTGTTCCGTTAAGGCAATAATTACCAGGGGCTGGGGAGATGGCTCAGCCAGAAAAGTGTTTGTTGCACAAGCGTGAGGATCTGAATTCAACCCTCGGCACCCCTATAAAGGCTAGCTGTGGCAACGCGGACCTGGAATCCCAGCCTCAGGAAGATGGAGACAGAAGGAATCCGAGTATCGAGTATCAGCTGGCCAGCAAATAAATCTAAATGAATTGGTGAGCTCCAGGTTCAGTGAAGGACCTTGTCTCCAACTAAATAAATAATTACAAATAAATAAATAAACAGTGGAGAGTGGTTGAGGAAAATACCCAGTGCCAACCACTGGCTTCCATATGCATGTACATACATCAACTGCACACACACCTGCATACAGAGATGTACAAACACATGAACATTTACACGCACGCACCAGAAAGAAGAAAGCAACAGGAAACAGACTAAAACACCTTCTCCCTTCCTCTATCCCTCTCCCTCCTCCTCCTCCTGCTCAGGGAGTCCTCCTCAATCTCAGGTGTACATCTTCACATGGCTCAGTGGTATTCGCATTCACAGCTGCCTAGGCAAGGCTGGTCGACCACCCCTCAGCTCTACTTGGAACCCTTTGCCCTACAGACCCTCCAGCTCAGGGCTGTGAGGAGTGCCAGGCAGATGTGCTTCTCAGCCACTCCTCGGACCAAGCTGTCCTCAACTTTGGAAGTTGAAGAAAAAGAAATGGGTGTGCAGAAGAGAAAGGATGCTGGGAATCACAGTCATACTGGCCTGTGGGGTGCTAGGCTCTCTGTAGCTCTTCCTAAAATGGAGCTACACCCCCTGATACAGGGGATCTGTAGGAAAATAGAATGAGGTGATCAGGGAAGGTTCAAAGCCAGACACACAATGAAAGAGAGGGAGAGAGAAAGGGAGAAGGGAGCAGGCAGGGGCCCTACTCTATGTAGTTGGTGAGGAAACAAAGAAGATTCTGGAAGCAAACAAGGTCTGAGGTCTGGTTGGCTCTTTCCTGTTGGTTCTATGCCATTTACCTAACCTTTCTAGACTGCAATAGCTCCTGGTTATAGTCTTGGGATAGTTTTTTGTGCCCCAAAGATCGCAATCTACTCCTTAGAGAATTCTAACAAACCCAAGCCCCCCCCCCACACACACACACACAAGCCTCTTGAATGCCTTGACCGAGGGAGGAGTCTGTAAAACATAGAAGACAATATTTCTACCCCAGCCCAACTGCTAAGACTTTCAAGGGCCCTTGTGTGGACTCCTGAGCACCTATCTGCTGACTTCACACTGTGATGGCATAGAGCAGTTATACAGGAGATGTGCGGGAATTCGAGGTTCTACGACAGAGACACCAACCCTAATGAAATGTGCTGGCGAGTCCCAAAGTTATGTCCATAGGAAGTGGACCCAAGGCCCTAGAGCACAGAGCTGGGCAATGAGTCTCTGGACCAGCTGCTGGGTGTTCCAGGAAGCTGGTCCCAGGAAACCTGAGAGAAAATGGCAGACTCACTCAGGGAAGAGGAAGAAGGAGCAGTTATTAACTATTAACAAGTGGTCACTGTAAGGAGCTCCCAGGACAGTCTCCCGGGGGCCCCTGGGAAACTGCAGAGCACACGTCAGAGCTACATCATGGGTCCCTGGAAGCTGGATGCTTGTTCTCCATTTCTGCTCATTACTGGGGGAGGTGGCTCAAGAGGTGTATCTCACCTCTGCCCCACACAGCTAATCTCACCTATAAGTAGGCTCGGCATCCTCCAAGGGCTAGAGCAAGACCTCAGACAAAGGCATGGGCCCCTTTGAGGTCTGAAGTGGTTTGAGGGAAGGGAACTGTAAGTCAATTTCTTGAATACCTTGCAGATAGGCTGATGGTTGGGGCAGATCACTGATTTTAGCTGTAACAATAGACAAACTGGTAGTTGAGGGAGCGGGTAGCCCTTCACCCCAGGATGGACATGGAAAGGAGAGAACACTTAGAGATAACAGAAGGCTTTGCATAGCGCAGTAAGGGGCTTGAACTCTACCCCAGAAGTAATGGGGAGCCATGGGAGGGACTCAAAGGAGGATGTGTAGAAATGACACAGATTTGTGATTTCTACAGAATGATCAGGCTACTTTCTGGAAGAGAGATTACAGCAGGAAGATTGAAGCCATAAGTTCAGTCAGGGAGAGAGTGTTGGGAGAAATAAAACCAGAGAGAAGGAAATGCTTGCAGCACACACTTGAATGAAAGCCTCTTTGGTGTCCTTCCATCCTGGCTCCCGTGCCCCAACTTAACACCACCCTTTCATCATAAAGTCCACCTCAGCAGACTTGGATGACCTGGGTCCATCATGCAGCAGACTTCCTGCTGAGCTCTGCCTCAATGTCCCTCCCAGACTCCAGCTTGGGAGAAAAGCAGAACTCCTGCCTGACCCCCAGCTTCAAGCCTAGTCCAACACCTGGCTCTTCCCGTACTGACCTTTCTAAGAGCTGGCTTTCTAGGCATTCAGTGCTTCCCCACTCCCGTCCTGACCCTACCTGCCCTATCCCCCTGGCCTCCAGCTCCAGACCATGTTGACATCACATTGTAGGACCAAGACCAGACACTGCAGCTCTGTCCTCTCCCCGGACCAAAGTCAAAAGAGGTGGAGGTGGCCCCATTACAGAAAGGAGCATCTGAGGTGCAGAGGCTGAGTGATGCGCTGTCCCAAGAGTCACAGGTGCTGATATGGTTCAGACTCACCTCCAGGCCTCTCTACTGTCCCCAAATGCCACTCTTATAATGTGTGAAAGACAGGAAGCCTGTGCAGCAGAGAGCACATAGCCTTTCTTTCATCTCCAGCAAAATGGTATAAGCCCTGCCTTGGTAGTGTTTCACCTAAGTAAGACAGAGATCCAGTTTCAGCATCCTTGTCTGCATAGAACTGTGTGACCAACCAGTGGAGGGGGCTTGTGATCTGGGAGAGAGTGTAGTATTGGGAAGGACCTCCCCTGCCCCACAGTCCCAGTCTGAACAGCCAGTTCAAGGCCTCTACACTTGACCAGGGCCCCCTCCCCTCCTTCCTGCAGCCTCAGCAGAGAGACCCAACCCATGTTGTTCACATGCACCCTCCCCTCTCTGGTGGCAAAGCCTCTTTGCCTTGCCTGTTTGTCCTCACCATAAAAGTCCTGCCTTCATTTTTATTCTTTAATAAGGTTACTGCAGGACCGAGGGGAGGCAGATTTTGGCCTCAGGCTACATCTGCCCTTCATTTAAAAACACCCTGACTCCCACAAGGCTGAAAAACACGTCTCCAAGCTCCTCTTTTATAGTCTTTGTTAGATCTAAATCCAGAGTTATTTTCACCAACAGATTGTATCAGCCTGGAGCCTATTTGCCTCCAGAAAGAGACCCTCTCGCTTAAAACTCATCTGCCGTCTGCCAACCACCTGAACTCCTCCCAACTAACTCAGGCCTTTGAAGAAATCTTTTCTCCCCTACAAGCTTCGAGATTCTACCATACTCCAACCCCCCAGCCGCAGTCCTTAATTCTCAAATGAACATGCACTTTTGAATTCCAAAATATGTGGGGTTTTTTTTTTTCACCAAAAATATATGGAGGGAGAGTTTATCGTTGTTTTAGATTACACTGGATTGTTTGATGAAGAGCATTTGGACAGAGGCAGGCAGTGCACATTTGTAGGGGAGCCCAACATTTAAAGACAAATGAAAGACAAAGGAAACCTCCGCTCAGCCCCGCAGAGGGAGCACTTCCTCCCTCTCCCAAACTGGCAGGCTTCTCTCGTCATTAATTCACCAGGCTGGGCCCAGACCCCAAGGCCAGGCCCGCCTGCCTAAAAGGCTGAGCTAAAAACAGCTCCAGCCTCAGAGAGGGGCCGGCCCAGTGTCTAATTGCTCAACTCTCTCCTTGTCCTCCTGCTGACTCCGCTCCCCCAGCAGGCGGCCTGGAAAGGGAAGACTCACTTTGATTCGGAGACGGGGAGACAAGAAGGCTGTTTGCAGGTGTGGAGTCGCTCAGACAACACAGGGAGAAATGCCTCTCTGTGGCAGCAGGCTGCTGGTGCAGGTGTGCTTCCATTTTCATGGGGTACATGCAGAGAGCATGGCGGGAAGGAGGAAAAAACAGAGAAGGGACAGATACAAAACGCTTGCAGAAAAGTCCAGAAGCAGGATGGGATGCTGATGATCCATCCTGGGACCTGGGATGCCAAAGAGCCCTGGTAGCATCTATGATTTCTTGTTATGAAAGAAAGTTTAGAATGGCGGGTGGGTTTCCTTGAACCACGTGTGTATTTTATCTGGGCCAGGATGGGAGGGACAGAACATTAGTTGTGCTCATTTGGCTGAAAGTTGCAGAGACATTCATTCATCACTGCATTCCTTCAGCCTGCATTTATTATTGATAATAATAGCTACCATTTAGTGCCTTCTATGGTGTAGCAGGTGCTGTGCTAAGCACTTTAACTTACCGTATATGATTTGGGTCTCACAGCTTCCCTGTGAGCCAGACCTTATCATCTGCATTTTACTAGTAACAAACCATCTCAGAAAGAGACAAGGACTTGGTCCCCAAAATCCTCTAAGAACAAGGATTCAAAGTCAGACCTTTCCACTTCCAAAGTCAATGCTCTTCACTACCAGGGTCATCTCCTTTCCTCTGAGTCTCTATGCTTGGGTTTAGATTGAGTGTTAGAATAAATGTTTGATGGATAAAGTCTTTCTGGAATGGTATATCAGAGTCCAGCTATGGCCCTAGCCATAATAGGCAACAGAAAACTGGATTCTGCTCTTATTTTATGTAGCAAGATGCCTTCCAGGCAAAGAACTCCAGGCAGGATGAGCTTCTCCTCCCAAGTATGAAGTACTTTATTAGTAAAAACAACCCAGTTCTCCTTCCCATTAATAGCATCTCTTCTGGTGTGGCTTCCTAGCTCTTCTCAGCATTTGGAGGAGTCTTTTTCCCCATCCCTGAATCAAAGCTAGCTTTGTGACTTGCTTTAGTCACTAAAACTGAAGTTGAAGATTTGGGTCCATTCTGAGGCTAGGTTTCGAGAACATTGTGGCTTCTCTCCAGACTCTCTCTGTTTGTCTTGTCCTGTGACGATCACAGTGTCTTGTTATAGAAGAAGACACACATCCTGATCTTCTATGACCCTAAGTTACATCCATATAAGCACCACAAAATGAGACCTTGCTTAAGCAGTCAGCCTCCAGCCAACCCAGCATGTGACCAACATTGGGGGAGGAAACCCAGCAGCAGGGTCCAGAAGGCTTCCCAGCGGAGCCCAGTCCAAATGCTGACCTGCAGGGCTCAAAGCTAAATCACTGGTAGTTGCCTAAGATCAAGATTGGGGATGGTTTGTTTGCCACTGAAAGGTAACCAATACATTCCTCATCTGTTTCCCTGAGCTGAGAACCACAGGAAGTAGAATCAGAGGTAGAATCGGGACCCATAAGAGCCCAGGCTGCTCAATCCAGAGGTGTTTCCAGACCCTGACCTCTTTGTTACCTCTTCTGCTAGATGTGATTTTAAAAGAAGACAGTGCACCCTGGAAAACAAGCTTGATCAGTGGAAGCTGGGTGGAGTGGCAGGTGTCTGTAATTCTAGCTCCTGGGAGACTGAAGCCAGTCTGGGCTACATAGCAAGACGCTTCCAAAATAAATAAATAAATAAATAATCAGGGGATCCAGTGTGTAAGGTCCATAATGCCATGAGTTGAGGGTCCAGATCACTCTAACACCCACATCTTTCGTCCATGCTCCAGTTATTTCCATTTGAGTATTACTGACCTGTCACCTCTTTCTAACATCTCTCATGTGGGATTTCTAGAGACACAGAACCACTGGGATATCATGTTCTTAGCCATGGTTTTGTCTTCCATAGTTTCAGTTATCACAATCTACTGCAAACAACTATAGTTCAAAAATATTAAGTGAACCTGGAGAGATGGCTCAGCAGTTATGAGCACTGACTGCTCTTGCAGAGGACCTGGGTTTGGTCCCCAGCACCCACATGGCAGCTAACAACCATCCATAGCTCCAGTTTCAGGGGATTCGATGCCCTTGTCTGGACTCTGCAGGTTTGCACTCATGTGGTGAACTTACATACATGCAGTCAAAACATTCATGCACATAACCTAAAAAGAAAAAAAATCAAAAATGTTTTAAATATTTAAGTGGCAAGTTCCAGAAATAATTCGTAAGATTTAAATAATTCTAATATATTGTTATAATTGTTTCATTATTAGTTATAATCATTAATAACTGTCAGCCAGTTTAAAATTTAAACATTACAGGTATGATTATATAGGAATAAAACAGTCTACATAGAGTTAGGTACTATCTTCAATTTCAAGCATCCCCTGGGGTTCCTGAGCTATATGCCATATCCCTTGTAAAAAAAGGGAAACTACTATATGTATTATATGTGTGTGCAGGTATGCATGTAAGTATATATATATATATATGCATATATTTATGAAGTTTATTATCACTGATAAGAGGCCCCACAGGCAAGTTGGAGGCTAAAGAAAGCCACCAGAGTACAATTAGGTCCTGAGAGCTGGAGAGCCAAGGATAGGCAAGGATCATATTCCAGCTCATGCAGCTGGGCTGAACAGCAGTTCAGTTCTCCTGTATTTTCATTCTAACCCAGCTCTCATTGGATTCAAGGATGCTTACCCTCACTGGGAAGGGCCATCTGCTTTATTCAGTTTACCAGTTCAAAATCTAACTTCCATTGGAGATGTGGAAAACACACCCAGAAATCATGTTTAACCAGATTTCTGAGCACTTGCTGGTTCAATCAGTTGATAGAAGCTTAACCATCACGCACTTCATATCAGAGAAGATGTGTGGGGAAGTTTGGGAATGTAGAAGGAAAAGAATCCCAGGACACTGCCATACTTTTCTAGTGTTTTCATAACAAGTTACAACAAACATGGCAGGTTGAAAACACACACGCTCACTGTCTCACAGTCCTGGAGGCCGGAAGTCCAGAATAAAGGGTCACTATGAGTGGACCTTTCCAGAAATGCTAAGAGAAGAGGCCTCCCACTTTGGCATGCCCTGACTGGTAGCTGTTTCCCTCTGCCATTTTCCTATGCCTTCTTCCCCTGCCCATGTCTACAGAAGGTGGCAGGAAAGGAGTTAAGTGTACGCATTTTCTTCATCTGGATGCCCTGTGAGCTGTGTACCACTGTAGCCAGGACTCAGGCTGTGTGCAGCTCTGGTCCAGGGCACTGGGAGGATAAAGAGCCAGACAAGGCTATTGGGCAATTCCATCCAGTGGTGTGAGCCACACACACCTCAGGTGCCAGGTGATTAAGTCGCGGGTTCACATCTGACCCCACCCCCTGGCCAAAAAGGCATTTCCAAAAGGCATTAGAAATATCCACATTACAAATTTCTTTCCAGGAAGCCCAATTGGCTAGCCAATCCAATCCCCTGATAGCCACTTCTGGAAAAAGAAGGCTGAGAGAAAGGAGCGGGAAGGTGTTAGAAACCTCATTAAAGGAAGCTGTCTTGCCCTGGATTCTGCCAGCTTTTATCAAGTCATCTGACATTCAAAATAGGCCATGACCTCTAGGATTAGCTGGGGAGAGGGAGTGAGTCTTCCTACTACAAATGATTCCAGCTCCTGGATAAATTAAAAGAACTTCGGGACCGGAGGGTCTTGAAGCTTCTACCTCCAAGAAGGCTGAAGGGAAGGCTGGTCTCAAACTTGTTATCCTCCAGCCTCAGCCTTTCAAGCACTGAGATTACAGACCTGTGTGCCCATACCTAACAGCCAAGTTCCCTTTTATATCACACTGGCTCTATAGTGCCAAACCTCTCACCCAATGTTTGTTTGATAAAATGTAACTCTCATTTGATTTTAATCCTTCCGAGCTTCCGATTCACTTCAGCTCTTAACATTGAAAACATGCCTTCTACTGGTGATGAGGTTATCAGGCAACTCAACGGGACTGAAATACACAGGATGTGGGCACTTCCTGAATTTAAAAAAAAAAAAAAAAAAAGACCCATAGTGAAGGACAAGGCTTCTGGAACAGGTGAGAACTGGACCATGACCGGGAACCCCACAAAGCAGGAAAAAAGGAAGATAGGAATGATTCTGCCAATATTCACTCCTTTGGTATGCATACATCTTTACACAATAAACATTAACTTTAACCTCATACTAATTCAACTTGAAATTCTTTTCTGCAACATAAAGCAAGATCCTAGCCCCACCTGAGTGGGGGTCCCTAACTGAGAAATTCCTCAGGCTGTACAGTCAGTACCATCAGGTTGTGTCTCCCACTGCCAATGACAATTACGCACAAGAAGATAAGTGAAACTCCTTGGATCCAACTCCTCCTGCCTTAGGAAACAAAGAGGAAGCAGGTGAGTCTTTCGGGATTGCCCACAGCTGCTTCTATTTTCGGCAAAAGAAAATTTCCAACTTGCATAGATCCCATGTCCAAGAGTTTCAAGTTACTGTGATCAGGGCTCCCCACGAGCATCTGTAGTCCCTGAAATCTCAAGGGCACTGCAGTGAAATGAAGATATGTCTGTCTTTCAGAACTCAGAAACATTCTTCATGCCTTGCTGCCCATCAAACAGAGATGCACAAACTCTGCCTGAAGTCCAGCTCTAAGGAGAAAATTGGGAGAGTAACTATATAATGGCACAATTTTATTTCTTGCTACAACTTTCCTACATGGTTCTCTACAGATTAGCAACCTATACAACACCATAGCAAGCTACATTCCCCAACAAGGTTCAAGGAAGGGAACACACATGTAGTCTCTGCAATCAGTGGTCCCATCCAGTGACTTGACCTTCTTGCTGGTACCATGAGTCAACCATTCATGCACTCAGAAGTCGCCATTCTTGACATCCCCAGGCATTGATAGAAGGTAGCTTTTGCTGGTCCAGGGTGAACTCTTCAGGATTCCTGGACAGAGAAGTACTGGGAACTAGCACGGAAGTCACTCTGGTTTACTCCTCCATACAGCCCCATCAGGGCAGGTCTCCGTCTGCCCAAATGCGCTTCCAGTGCGTTATGCAGGAAGGCCCCACAAGGCTAGCAATCTTTTTGAGTTAGACACAGAAGAAAACGGTTGGGGACAGTTTTTGATGCAGGTGTTAGGAGAAGGACTGGTCTCGGGCTGTTTGCAGCAGGATGAGTTTCTTTAGAAACTTTCCTTTTGTGTCATGTACGGTCTACATAGTTTGTGTATGCTTCTGATTTGTTGAACTTAGACATGAAGAAATTCCTCCCCAAATAACCCTTCAGTAAGGTTTTGGTTTGAAGTCTGCATGCTTACAAGAGGTCTTGAAAATGTCAGATTCCTACCAAAGGTAATTAGAAAGATAGCTGTAAGGCCCAATAAGAGAAAAATTAGTGCTGGTGACAGTGATAAACTGACTGCATCCTTCTACGTGCTCCAGTTGCCCTGTGGGGGGCACCAGAAACAGGACTGGGGCTATAACTTATTGCAATGGGTAAAGATTCCTTAGGTAGGTCTTATGGAGACCTCCACAACAGAGTTCATACTGCTGCAATGCCAGACAAGTCTTTCTAACAACATTTCTGTCATTACCTCCAACCTCTTTTTTTTTTTCTGTGTTTCAAAGCCCCCAAAAAGACATGGTCCAAGAGTAAGGGGACGTGTACAAGATCCACAGTGGCTCTATTTGACATATATCATCAGTAGATAAAGCAAATACCAAAATTCCAGAATGTATCTTCATAAATTTTGACAAAAATAAGAGTCATGCTCTATAGATGCGAAGTGTTTGAGACAAATTTGAGTCAGAATACTGCTGACAGAGGTGGTAGCCACCCCGTCAGGAAAGCAAGTCGATGCCTGACCTGGAGAGCAAGGGAGGGGTGGGGGAGTAGAATGTGAGCTAGTCATGGCATCAAAACTCCACCCCTCAGCAGGGCCTCGATATTCCTCTCTCAGTTCTGAATCCACAGCAGCAGGACAACACTTTCCCACATCTGTGAGGAAGGATGTCTTAGAGCGGCACTCAAGAGCTCAAGACTTAGATCCAGGCCTCCTCTTTCCTCTCCTTCAGAGAGACATGTCCAAACACAACTACTGTGATGCGGTCAAGTTACCTGATCTCAGGACTCAGGCATTTAGAATGGCTCTCATGGGAAAAGTGGATGGCTTGATTCATATGGGCCATTGCTTTCCATGTATGCTCCAAAGAGTCTCTAAAGTGCTGAAGAGACGGGGACCGATGGGCAGAACTGACAACCCCATGGCCACCTCAAGCTAATCACCTCACTTTTCCCATCTTACACTTTGAGAGGGTCTGTAAGAGGCTTTTGTTTTGAAACTACACTCAACGACCTTCCTAAAAACAGCTGGGAACCACTGTTTCATATTTTTAAAGCAAAACAAAAGTGGTTTCTGGCTTTTCAGTCCCCGGGGCATTAGAGTTTTTGTAATTGCATTGCCATTTTTAGATTTCATAAAGAAATAAAAATTATAAAAGCTGGGCCATCAGGCCAGGCTCTACCACTATTGCGAAGCCAAGGCTGGGTTCTGCAGTCTGATTTACAGTCGAATGGTCATTTGTGAGTAGAATGCCAAGGCTCAGGAACAGGGACTTTGCTCTCCTGAAGTTCAGGGGATATGTAACCTGGGAGACATTTATAGCTCCATATGTATGTGTACATTTGCACACGTACTTTAAGAGTACCTTTGCATAATGCCTTCTCCACTTGCCCCCAAGCTGTTCCCTGAGTTCCAACTCTACATTCCAGGAATCTATTTCACAAGGAATGAAGCCAATTCTGGCTGGGGAAAGAATGGGAAACATCTTTGGTCCGTTTTCTCTGAGGACCAAGACTGAACTAGGGCTTACTAGCAAGATAAGAAACCTCATGTTAAGGAGGACTCTCAGGAAAACAAAGGCATACAGAGTTCATTTGCAAAGATAAGATCTGACTGCGTAGAGCTCCTTCATAAGGTTTGGATATAAAATATTACCTGCCAGCTTAGGTGTTGAAGGCTGGGTCCCCACCTGGTGGCGTTATTGACATAGCAATGGAGCCAAGCAGCCACGCACTGAAACCCTGAGCCAAAACAAACTTTTCCTCTTTGAAGTTGTTTTTGTCAGATGTTTCGCTAGTGACTAGCCCTCATCCTCCATGCCTGGCATTGCAAGCAGCATCAAGGCTCGGGCTCTGCTGATGACTTTGGTAAGGCAACTATAGGCTGAAGGAGATGTGTGTCTTCTTCAAGGGGGGACGTGCTCTTAATTATGCAGCTCAGAGTGAAAGCAGAGGCCAGACCCTAAGAGACAGAAGTTAAGAAGAGAGCTCATGAGCCATGTGATATAAGAGCCACATGTATCACCCTCGTGCTGCAGTGATGAAGAAAGAGCCTAACAAGTAGCACCTGGCTCCTCCCCCAGCTCCTCATTCCTGGCTCTCCAAGAGCTCTAGTCTTCAAGAGAAAATCTGTCAGGGAGAGGAGGTGTGAATGCTGACAGCCTTGCTGCTGCATGGATGTGCCTGTGTTTTCTTAAACACGCGGAGGAAATGAGCCAGCATCAAAATAGAGAACAGTGGAGAACCCAGGGCCTGCAGGTGTGAGGACTGCCGTGCTGGGTACCTGTCAGAAAGCGGACTCCAGGAGGGGCTAGTTGGCACGGGCAACGGGGTCAAAGTGTTTGTAATATAAGAGTAACTGTGCCTTTGGCCACCAAAGAAATGTGTCTGTGCCTGGGGCTAACACATGTGGCATAGCTTGAATTCTGGAATCTCCAGTACAGACTGGAGTCATCTTGTCTTCCTTCAGCCGGTGAGGTCAATGCCACAGGAGTTTTGGTTCTTGGTCTAGGGAACCATTGCTAAATAAGAGATTGCTAACATTAAAGCGGCTTCAAAATAGAAGCACCCTGATTAGAAATGCAAAAAGCTTTCCCAAAGAAATGTCATGAGATGCTATTGCTATCACTTGAATCAGGATCAGTGGCAACTTAAGATCCTGGGGGAACCATTAGGCAAGATGGACTCCGAGTGAGCATGCTCTCATCTGTGATCCAAGTCAATAAATTCTGCCAAGAAAAGAAGACAACGGAGGCATCCATCCGCTCATGCAATGTTTTCCCAAGCTCTGCTTTACATCAGGTTTTGGCCTGGGCTTAGGGTATCAGAGGGGACCACACTCCAAATCCTTGTCCCCATGGAAAAGAGGGAGGATTTTAGATCATTGGATAGATATTGACACCTTCATTTAGACTACAACTCTAAAGAAGGAACCCTCTTGGGAGGGTTTGTATTTTGAATGCACTGAGTTCAAAGAGCCTATAAGGCATCCATCAGACTGGCCAATCTGACCAGTGAGGCTTGGACTCTAAATTCCAGAGTAGAATAAAAATGGAGCCAGAGAAACTCACGGCTGTCATAAGGAGGTGGTAAAGTAACTTTGGAGTAACAAGCACTCCCTGGGGCAGTATAGAAAACAAGTCTGAGGAACCCCTAAACTCACAAGACACAATGGGGTAGAAATCTGAAGAGTATCCAAGAGCCACTGGGAAACCAGGGAGGGTTATGAAGTGAAATTAGAAAGGTAACCTGAGTCCACCAATGCCAGAAGCTCTAGTAAGATAAAGACTCCCAGAGACTGTAACAGGGAAAGCATTGGTTCATGGGGCAAAAGCCAAGTTCTAATGGACTACTTAGTACAAGTAGATGAAGACAGAAGAAGTTGCAAAGGAGAGGTATCAGAAGGCAGACAGGGGAAGCAGGGTAAGGGAAGGGCTGCCTTTGGTTTCATTAGAATAGAAAGGCTGGGCATAGTTCAAGGTTATTATAAGGAGGAGATAAGCGAGGAGAGAAGGGTGGAGAAAAAAGTCACTTGTGAAGTCCAGGCAGTCCAGAATGTAGTGTCAAGCCCAGATACCGTTGGGCACTTTTTTGTCACTGTGACAAAATGCTTGAGAGAACAACTTAAAAGAGGAAGTCTTTATTTGGGCTCTGCATTTTATAGGTTTTCAGTCCATGGTCACTTAGCCATGCCGAGTGTTGAGGCAACATCATAGCTTGACAGACTGGAGACAGTGAGTGACAGGAAGGGCCAGGAACATGATGCACTCTCCAGAGACTCCCCCAATGACCTACTTTCTCAGCCAGGCCATACCCCCTAGTTTCTATCACCTCCCAATAATGCCATTTTCAGATTATGAATCCATTGATGGGTTAATTCATTGACTAGGTCCGCACTCTCATGACCCAATCATTTCTCCCAAACCTGTCTCTGAACAGTGCCCTGGGAATCAAACTTTTGACAGTTGAGCTTTTGGGGACAGTTCGTGTACAAACCACAACACTAGATAGATTTCACCCATTATAGGACAAGAAGCTATTTGTTCCATAATAGAAAGAAAGAGGGAGTTAAGTAGGAAGCCATCTGGCCTGGAAAGGGTCCACGCTTGATGTTGAAAGTTCCTAAAGACTAGAAAAGATGAGGGAATGGAGATTGAAGAGGACGGGTGGTTTCACAGAGCCAGTGAGTAGCAGAGCTGGGCTTCAAATTCGGGTCCCAGATCTGTACGAATGTAAAAATCTATGCTCCTGACACCATGAATCAAAAGCATTCTTTTCCCCCTCTGACTCCTACTCTCTGCATCTGTTTTTCAAAGTTAGCTGTTCTTAGGGGAGGAGGAGAAGAAAGCAAGCCAAGGCCAGTCACTCTGCTCTGGCTCTATGGAGGACGCCAGCCGGGGAATGAGCACAGCATTTCCCATGTCCTCATGACAGGCCCAGTGTCTACGGGGCCTTTCCCTTCAAAGAGCGAAGCAGTTCATAAACAGGAGACTTGCAGGCAAGAACAATGAATCTCAGGGGCCCTGCTAATTAAAAAGCCAGTATTACATTGCCTCCTTAAGGACTCATCTTCTAATTTTTAGGATTATGCTACATTGATTAATTTATACAAGTTTTTAATCCCTCTGTGCTTAATGAAGTCCAGAAACAGGGGAACGGGAGCATAATTGTGCTTCATATTATTTTATTAGGGAGAATTATGGCCCAGTGTGTCATAGAGAAGTTTGTGAGGGTGAAGAAGAAGCACTCAAACCATTAACCATTTGCTTTCCAAATGCCAGCAGGACATACCCCAAGGGCTGACATACAGAGCCCGTTCATCTTTCTAAACCACAGTCTGCTGTGACCGCCTAAGAGAAAAGTATCCATCTTTGTCATGGCGTACAATGCCTTTCCCTTCATGACATGGCCACCTTCCTAGACCCAACACTGATCTCTAACACTCTGTGTGTGTGTGTGTGTGTGTGTGTGTGTGTGGTGTGATGTGTGTGTGTGTCCTGTATGTGTGTGGATGCGTGGATGCACACACATGCATGCATCTGAGGAGGCTAGAAATTGACATCAGGTATCTTACTATGTCACACTTCCACCTTACTTTTTGAGACAAAGTTATTGTCAGACTTAGAGTCGCACGCAGCCTGTGCTCTAGCAAGTCAGGTTCAGTCATGTGTCCGCAATAAGACAATTAAAAGAGGCAAAGAAGAGTGAAAAGCAGAAAAAGGAGATTTATTCAATGCAGCCACATTGGGAAGAGACAAAGAGAGGCAGTGACACCACCACCACCACCTCAAGTCCGTCTTTGGGGTCCTGAAATGAAGTTAAGGTTTAAGATTCTAGCCTTATGCTTATCTTAGTACCTAGTCAAAGTGTAGTCCCAACCACTTTTGACCCGTCATTTCCTGTTCTGTAAAGTGATCTAACAAGTCATAAATCTCCAAAAGCAAAGTTTCCCATCTGGCTGGCTCAGGCTTCAGGCCTTTCCGTCTCCAATCTCAGCATGAGGAATTCCAGTTTCTTGAGGTCCATTGTTTCAATAGTCCAAGTGAGGGACACACATATCTCTAGAATAGCATTCCCCCCCTGCCAGGCTGATCACAGTCTCTCAATGCATCTAGAGCTCACTGATTCAGCTAGGCTGTTAACCCACAAACCTCCTCTCTCCCTCCCCAAAGCAGAACTTAGGGGAATGCATCAGTACCCACCTTATTTTTGTGAGTTCTGCAGGAATCAAACTCAGATCCTCAGCTCCCCTGTTCCTCCTCTCCAGCACTATTTCTCAGAACTCCCACAACCTAACCCTGTTTACAAAGCCCCTACCCTAACACAGACTCATTTTCCTCGCAGGGATCCCATCTGGGAGACTATCCTGATCCAGTTCCACCAGGCAAAAATCCATCTCTCTACCATCTGCAGCAGAAAGCCTTGTATCTAACCAGGAGAAGTTGAGCTGAATAAATGTCTGAAATTTATATTCAATCTCCACAGCTTCTGCCCCAAAGGAATGTAATTAATCACTTGATATAACACAAAGGCAAAAATGCTTCACAACTCGGCAAGATAACATAGGAAGCACGTGGATGGACTAGAGATACCTTTTCAGAGGCCTTCCTCCAGGTTTGTACAAAAGACCCAAACTGAGAGCCGCTGCCTTGGGCTCTACACAGGCTCTGTTAATTCTTCACGTGGCCCTCCTGGTGAGTTTCCTTCTCCAGGTCTGTTTCCTCAGCTCCGAGCTAAGGCAAGGAACCTAACTGTGCTTCCTGGGACATTCTTCAAGGAGCAATAGAGAATTACAGGACACCTACAAATCCTCAGACTGGTCTAAGATCCCTGAATTTTCCCCTCCTTTGGAACACAGACCTGGAGTTGCACCTGACAAACCAATGCAGATGGTTCCAACTGTTCAGGGTTGAAGGGACTGAGAATAGACCCTTCACCCACAAGGGCTGGCCCAGCTGTTCCTAAGGAAACAGAACCTGATCCCTGAATTCAAGCTATATTTTGATTCTTGTTTCCTCTGTCAATTCACTTCCACAGAAAAAAGCAAAGCTTTCAGTCCCTACCTCTGCCCTAATCTGCTCCTGCTGTCATAACAAAATAGAATGCACAAGACGCCTTAAGCAGCAGAAACTATTTTTCTCACCACTCTAGAAACTAAGGATCAGGTGCCAGTAGACCCCTCTGCAGTAAGGGCTTCGTTATAGATGCCCCCCTTCTCTCCTGGCCTTTGCATGGTCCAATAAGAGAAACAGAACTAGCCTCTTACCGTCTCTTCTCATAAGGACAGGATGCTATCACATCACAGTCACAGCCTCATCCCAACCTAATTATTAGACTTTATAAAAGACCTCTCTCCAAATACACAAGGGGATTTGTGCTTCCACTTCAAAAACCCAAATACCCAAACCCAGAGGACTATGTAAGTACATTATGGGTGCAAGCATTCACCAGACTACAAAAGAGTTGACAGAGTATATCAGTCATGAGCATACCCATTCACTGTGTCAGTTAAAGCCCACTGTCACCTTGTGTACAAGTGCTTGCTTTATAAGTTTAAATGCATAAATTAAAATGCACAGGGCACAGTGTGTAAAAAGGATGGATCCAAATCCCCACATTCAACATGACATGGTGATCAAGAGCACACAGCATCACCATCCACATGACCTTAGGCCAGTTACTCAAATGTTCTACACTTTGGTCCCGTCATCTATAAAATGGAGATAAGAGAGGCAGAGTTGCTGGGATAACTGAGATAAAAATATGGAGAATGCCTAGGGAAAGGAAGACTTGCTATCCTCTGCTCTTAATACTGCTGATAGTGTCGGGGTTTTACCGTCCTATCTTGATCATGTTTATAAAGATACCCCATGTTTTACAGCCCGTATCATGAACAGGAGGATCTCTGATAGTGAAACTCGGCCATTTTCAGCTTCTGTCTCATGCTTTTAAGCAGTTTCCTAGTATTTTTAAACAATGAACATTTACTTCTGTAGCCATAAACAATGACTTTTAAGGGGCTGAAGAGAGGGCTCAGTGCTTAAGAGCACTGACTGCTCTTGCAGAGGACCTGGCTTAGATTCCTAGAACCCACATGGCAGGTAACAACTACCTGTAACTCCAGTTTCAGGGGATCCGATGCCCTCTTCTGACTTCCAAAGGCATTGCACAACACGGGTGCACTAACACGCACACAGGCGATATACTCATACACATAAAATAGAAATAATAAAATAATACTTGTTTAAAAAAATGAGTTTTAAATAAACTTAAGAAAAAGCAAGTCCCTCCCCCACTGAAAGAAGCTCAGGGGGGAACTGGTACCTAGTTTGCAATTTGGTATCTCAAGTCCAAGTGATGCAGGCACAAGAGATAGACTAGTGACTTGGGTTTCTACCTGGTGTGAGTTCTGCCTGCCCCCTCTTCTAATAATGTACCTGGCTATCTAGCTCTTTCATCTGTACATACTGTGCACACATAGCCCTCTCTGAACAAAGCACCTAGCAACCTCAGACTCCATATACATACATATATATGTATATATGTGTATATATATATATATACATATATACATTCACTATTCTGTAAATAATGGAATATGCTTCTCCTCCCCTAACAACAATCAAACTGACAATTTTTATTCAAATGTATTCCCAAATAGTAGTTACAAAGAATGGCAGGCCAATAGGACTGAATTGGTCTTGGGTACATGCAGAGTGAGACACACTGGGTCTGCCAAGTGTACATTTAGGAAAAATCCACCTTTTATCATCTTATACCTATGCCTAATTAGGCATGCAGATGATTCAAATCAGATGCATTATGAGGAATAGAATGTGCAGAGTAGGAAAAATGATTATGTGCCCTCATCTAGCAATCAAAATTCATAGAAAACCACCTAAGCTACAACCCTTAGTAACAGCCCCTTATTTCTTCAGTTTCCTAAAAAGAGAGGTAAGTGGGGTCTTTGAGCACTCCCACTCGTCCAGTCACCCCTTCTTTGCGTATATTCTGACCTTTTCTATTGCTTTGCTTGAAATAAAGTTTTCTTACTATTTTTACAGATCTGAGTATGATTTTATTTCAGTTTCTTGAATAAAAAACCAAGATCCTGGAAACAGCTGACTCTGAACCAACCACTATTAACATAACGAGACTTAGTCAGGTGTCTACATGTGCTGGGAGCTGGGGCAGGACGGAACTTGGAAAAAGGAGATACAACACTCTGGATCATTATAATATTCTAACAATTTCCCCCAGCACTTCCACAGCCAAAGAACTGTGGCTTTTCTTTTTAAATAGGGCAGGAAGAAGAAAGAAATATTTGAAGGAGGAAGGGTATAAGCCATATATGTGTGTTTTAAATATAATATATTTATATACATATAACCCATACATTATATATTCATATGGCAGATGCCAGACATTTCCCTGTACAGCAGCAATTAAGAAGGGAGTTTATTCTAAAGCCCTGTCAATACACTGGGTGTGTTATTTTTAAGCTCCCTAAGAAATTGAGGCCCTAATTAGTACCCTCATCAAAGCCTGTACCTCATGGTTGGAGGCAGCCCAGGCCCTCAAGCATGCCTGCAATCATATTCCATATGTGAAGTGCAAGCATGACAAAATCCATGTCTGAAAAAGAATACTTAGAAGAATCACAGTCATTGGGAATTGGGGGGAGCTGAGTGCTATAGCTTTCAGTTCTTACCATTTCCATGTGAAATCATGACCAGCTATTTCAGAATACATCTTCTCTAGGCAAATCACTGTCCTTGTCATTGGGGAGTGAACAAAACACCTGGCCAGACCCCTGGATGTGCCCTCATCTAGCAATCAAAATTCATAGAGAACCACCCAAGCTACAACCCTGGGCTTGAATATAGATAACTCTATTCAGCTCACTGATAATAGCAAGGCCTAAGCTGGATCCACCTACATTGTGTACAAAGCACCACGCTTTCCCACATTCTCATAATAACGCTGAGAAGAAAGTATATCATTAGACTGATCCATTTTTGAGATGAGAAAAGTGAGGGGCAGAAAAATGACAGTTTTTGCCCAACCTTGCTCAACCTTCCTAAAAGATCTGACCTCCCGGTTTCCTAGGTCGATGAAAGTAAACTCAGATTCTTGCTGCCTGCACTAATAATGAGTCTCTCCCTCATCACCAAAAACAATTAAGACCAATACTCTCAGGGCTGAAGAGATGGCTCAGCAGTTACGAGCATACACTGCTCTTGCAGAGAACCTGGGTTCAGTTCCTAACACCTACGTTAGGTAATCCACAACTCCCTGTAACTCCAGGTCCAGGGGATCCGATACCCTCTTGTGAACTCCAAGGGCCTGTAGTCACATGCACACCCTTCCACACAGACATACATGCTTACACGTGATTTAAAAGTAAATCTTTAGGAAAACACTCAATGCTCATCTCTTGGAAAACCTCAGGGAAAAGATGTCTCTAGCAGCAATGGCCTGTGCAGAAGCCTCTAAAGTACAGCTCTATAAATCTTGACATGCAAGACCAATCATCACAAAAGCATAGCCATTCAAAAGAGAAGCAAAAGATCTCATTTACAGTGGATGATATGAGAAGAACCATTACAGCCGCAGAGATAAGCAAACCCTGCCAGGTGCAGAATGCTCTGAAAGAAACACGATGAAATTTCGTGCTTCGTGGCCCACCCTTTCGGACTTCAATGGGATGAACCAAGGAGCCTGAAGAAGGCAAATATTATATATGATGCTGCGGCATATTGCGATTTCCTAAGAGAAGAAAGAGCCAGTCTTCTCTGAGGATTGTCGCCGAAGTGGTACTTTTGAAGGGGATGCAAGCTGTTGTGCCTTTCTCTCTTCAGACTCTTGGGGCTGGGAAAGGCCACTGACTTCTTTCACATGTGGAATCCCTCTTCACGGTCACAGAGAGCAATGTGAAACAGACACATGACTCCTAATTTTCAAATGAGGAAATGAATCTAGGAAAGGAAAAATAGTTGCCTGAGGTAAAAATGACTGGAATGCCCCAATCAGCATGGTTTACCCCCAGTGATGCTAGGGACTGGCCAGAAGGTCAACGGACAAGCTCTACAGGAGAAGCCCCTTTACTGGACACAAGCAGGCCACTCAAATTCAGTCATCCTCAAATCCATTCTAGCCTCCCAAGCCACTCAATCCAGATGACATTCGTATGACTAAATGGGACTGTGTGATCCAAGAGATTATAATAGAAACTATCCACAGAGTAGGGCATGGCAGCACATCTCTGTTAGCCTAATACTCTGGAAGAGGAGACAAGAGGATTTCAAGTTCAACGCCAACCTGGGCTAAATAGTTCCAGACCATCCTAGACTATATAACAAGAGGATGTCTCAACTCACACACACACACACACACACACACACACACACAAGAAAGAAGGGAGGGAGGGAGAGAGAGAGGAGCAACACACAAGAAGTTCTAGCTTTCTGGGGACAAAACTAACAAAGAAAGGAGAACCATTTAGCAACCCATCACTTCTGGTGTTTTGAGCTGCGATACCTGCATATGGACAGGGAGTGATTTCAGTGAACATATGGACACATCGTAAATTGACATGGGCTCAACATTGAGGACGCCATCACCCTCTTTTGAAGTCTTTCACTTTGTGATATTTTAAATGCACGTGTATATTTGGGAGGCAAAAAGATGAGCAGAAATATTACAATACTCCCTGCTCAAGAAATCAAACCACAGGAATATAGCTGCGGTCTCCAGGTATCCACCCCATCTCTCTAACTTTGCTCCATTCCCAAGATGTAACCTCTATTACGGAACTGTCATTTTCATTTCCGTGCGCTTCCTCCTATTTTGCAGTATGTGAATGCTTTGGGTGAGTGGGGGTTCTTCATTCATTCAGGCTGCTGTAACAAAGCACCGTGGATGGACTGAGTGGATTTAATGGCTTCTGAACGTTTACCTATTATTCACAGTTGTAGATGCCAGAAATCCAAAATCAAGGTGCCAGCTAGAGCAGGTTCTTGTAAAGTTCCTCTTCTGGGTTGCAGGTTGTGGCTGACATCTGTTCACATCTTCATGAGGTAGAATGAGCAAGAAAGGGAGCTTTCACGGCTCTTATAAGACACTAGTCCCATTCTTAAGATGTGCCGTCATCCGAGCCTAATAGCCACCTCCCCAAAGGTACTTCCTTTCAATCAGATCATGTCACAGGGTAGAGTTTCCACAGAGAAATTTGGGAGTGACACAGATATTCCATTCATGAAGGTATTATAATATTTTTTGCTTGGCAATGTACTTTTTCTCTCGATTTGATGTTGGAGGGATCAACATCGTCCATGGTGACATGTCATTCAAATAGACTGATTCTCATTTCATAGAGCAGGTGTTGAGTCCATCCAGCCACCTCTTTGCTTAGAAATAAAGTTACCAGAGTACTGCCATGGCTGTTTCCTCTTACCAGGATAGGATGGAATGGCTGTGGCAGAGACTGTGTAGCTGTCTAAGCCTAAAATACTCACGGTCTTGCCTTTTAGGTCAGTTTCCTGACTACCCACCCACTCCCCACTTATGAATATTACTGTTTGTTCATTACTGATGGACATTTAGTTTGCTTTGCTTTGATGATATTACAGACCATGGTTGGGAATCTTCTTGCATACTCCTATGAATTCATGTGAGAGTTTTTCTAGGGTTTGTGTTTACACATGTTGAAGCATGTTCAACTTTTCTGGAAATTTTTTTTCTCCCAGCAGTGATAATTATCTTCGTACTATCAAACTCTGAACCACATTTGGCACTGTGGCTCTCTTTTGTTAGTCTGGTAAGTAGGAAGTAGATCTGGTTGTCATTTGTGTTTGCTGGAGAGAGAGTGCCTTTTGTGTGCTTCCGTAGCTTGCCTCTCATGGCTTGGACCACCTGTCTGCAATGATGTTTCTATTCTTCTGGTTGAGTCTGAAGTTTTCCCCATATTCCAGGCCCAGAGTCTTTGGGGGTGACATTACAGCAGCTGCGTCTTCCCAGTCTGTTGGTGTTTCACTTTCTAGAGTGTGCTTTGAAAACAGAGCTTAAAAATGAATATTTCTTAATGAAAACTGTCCTTTTATGGTTTGTGTTTTTGTGTCTTATGGAATTGTTTCCTAGAAATGGAACTGCCAGGTGCATATACAAATGTTCAACTTCAGAAGAGAAAGACTGAATGTTTTCCACTGTCGATACCAATAAGGCAATGTCTCAGAGACACTCTCCATCCAAATGCCCATCAGTACCAGATGTTTTAAAACTTGCATTTTGCCAGTTGAATGGATGGAAATGGTATATCATTGAGGTCTTATTTTCCATTTCTCAGATCACTGATTCTATTAATTCTTCTTTGTGTATTCATTTTCCTTCTGTATAGTTTTTGTTTGCAAAATGTTGGTTTCTGTCTCTTCCTCATTTTAATCTGATAGTTTACGTTTTCTTTTGGACTTGTCACAGTTATTTTATATTCTTACAATTAATCTTCTTTAGGCTATGTGGATTACAAATAGTTCATTGCTGGTGTGTAGAATATAATTGATTTTCTTATATTGCCTTCAGTTTTAAAGTTGTCTAATGAAGAACAAACGTTCTTAATTTTAATAAATCCTAGCTTACCAGACTTTTAAATAATCAGCAATCCTGATGATCTTCCTCCTGTCTTGTGAAGAAATAATCCACCTCCCTCAGAAATAGCCCAGGCAAACTCTTACACATGTAGAAGAAGTGTTGAGCAATCAAGTGCCCATCATTGGGAAAGCAAGTGAACAAAATGTGGTAGATTCACATGTGAATCTACAGTTAAGGCAGTTAACTACAGTGAAACCCAGTAATGCAAAGGAATTTTAACAATGTCATCTACAGTAATTCCTTGAGGATTAAGCACAGTTTCACATGCTTTCCGGTAAAGTTAAAAATAGCCAAATCAAAAACATATACCTTTATTAGAGAAACTTAGGTGGAATGAAACTACATAGAAAGAAAAGAAAGGGAACAAACGAGGACTCGGTTCAAGTGATTGTGTCGTGCTGCTGAGGCAAAGAGACAGACGGAGACCGGATGCTCTGAGATCTCAAGGTCTCGGTTCTTGCTTTAGTAAGGGGATTTAGAGGGGTCTATTGCTTTTTAAACAAAAACTAAATAAAGCAAATACAAGCAAGCCAGGAAAATACTGCAACTGTGCTCAAACTGAGGATTGCAATTAATTTAATTATGTGTTCCTGAAGTCAGTTTGTTTTCTTCTGTTTTGTAAGATTTTTCTACACTGAGATCTTGGGCATAATCCTCCTAACTCTTCACCTAAAAGTTTTAAAATTTTTGCGTTTTTATTTAAGTGTTCAGTTCGCCTGTAATTTGTGTGGGGGTAAGCTGGAAATCTGAGTATTTTCTGGTGTGGAGAATTATTCCTATGCCATCCTTTGTGCCTGCTATGTCGTATCTGACACTGGAAGACTACTGTAAATGTGCAACTGGATTCTCTGCAATGTGTTATTCGTCTCTTCATCTAACCTCACAAAAACAGGACACCTTCCTAAATAGCAAAGCTTTCTAGTAAGCCTTGGTGCCTAATACAATGAATCCTCACCTTTTCTGCTTTGAAATGTCCTTACTATTCAAAGCTCTTAGTCATTCTCCATCCATCTTAGAAAAGGCCTATGAAGTTTCAAAAAAAATTGGATTTTCATTGGAGTTGTACTGACCTATTACAAAGCTAATTTTGGAAGATCCAAAATTATCCTGATATCAGACTCAACATATCCTTGAACATGGTTCATCTTTCTGTTTGGTTAGATTCTCTTTAAATGTCATTCTTTCACAGAACTCACACAAAGCTTTCATTATATTTATTTCTAATCATGCTGCACCTTTAAGGTAGTTGATTTCTGTATATTAATCTTCAATGTATTTTTTAATTCAATTTTTTTTTAATTTAGTGTGTTGTAGCCAGGGGAGGAGGCCATGCCATGCCATGGCACACATGTGGTCATAGGACAACTTGCAAGACTCAGTTCTTTCCTTTCTCTGCGTGGGTCCTAGGGATCAAACTTAAGTTGTCAAGCTTGATGACAGATGCCCTTTTACCCAATGAGCCAGTTCACTAGCTCTGTATTGATCTTATAACAAACTTAATAAACTTTCTTAATAATTCTATTAATCATCTTTACAGTCTTTTGATTTTTCTGTGTACATCAAAATTGTCCATAAAAAAGGCATTTTGGGGAGCTGGAGAGATGGGCTCAGTGGTTAAGAGCACTGGTTGCTCTTCCAGAAGACCTAGGTTCAGTTCTCAGCACCCACATGGTAGCTGACAACCATCTATAACTCCAGTTTCCAGGGAACCAAAGCCCTCTTCTGACCTCTTCAGGCATTGCAGTACAGGAGTGCATTCATATACACACAGGCAACACATTCTAACACATAAAATAATAAATAATTTTTTTTAAAAAAAGAAAATGGCAATTTTATTTCTTCTTTCAAATCTGAATGTCTCCTACTCTATGATGTCTAAGATTCCCGATATCATGTTGAAAAGAAAAGCTGAAAGTCAACATCCTTGTATTCTTAACTCTAAAAGAAATGTTGATATTTCCCATTAAATAAGAAAGTTTTATAGGTTTTTTGACATGTGTAGTTTGCCTAGTTAAGATGTTCCTCATCTCTAAGGGTGTACAAACAAAGAAGGTAGCACGCCCATATGTCTAAATTCAACAAATAGACACTTGTTACTCAAGGGTAATGAATAACAGTGTCCCCTCATCCTCAAAAATGCTCCAGTTTAGAGGATGAATTATATACTCCCTCAAACAGAGGAGTGATGTTTGATAGTAATTTGACGGAGGTAATTTGACCATTTAAATGTGAGATAAAGAAGAGGCATATGGTGGTTTCTCTCTGCCTATTTTTATGTTCAGGAGTGTTCTTTGCCTCAGTGGGAAATTTCCAGCCACAAGTAACAAAACAATAACTACCTGTACCTTCCCTCTACAGACGCATAAGGGGAAATGCTCCAGAGACAGCCCCAATATGGTGCAATTTGCCATAAGAGAAAAAAGAAACACACACAAAACGGAGTAATTATCTTATCAAAACCTAGCACAATTGGCAATCTGAGACTGAAGCCGCCAACAACCCGGACTGTCACACGCTCTATTTTGTCACTTACATCCCCAATATAAATGCAAAACTGTGAAAGCCAGGGGCGAGATTGAATGGCAATGGATCCATTCTGACGCTGGGCATGAGTCACTTATGGAAGACATAAATTACAGTGTTGCCACCATCAGCCATCCTATTTGCAAATAAATGTTGTCATCTAATTGTACAAGACTTTTGGCGACTGTTTAACAAATTTCTCTAAGGAAAGGCTCAACAGCCGCTTGGATTCCCCAGACACCGGAGTCTCTCTGTCCAGTTGGGCTGTCTCTGCATGGGGGCTCTTTTTGTTTTGCCCCACGGCAGGCATTGTTATCCACCTTCTCAACCTTCTTCAGAGATAAGGCTCCAAAGGCCAGGTGAGTTTCTTGACGATTCCATCAAAGGATCATTAAGAAAATGAGACAGAGAGAAAGAGGCAGTCTCTGAAAAACAGTAGCAGGAGTGTGGTCCTCCCTGTTACAAGATGGATCTCCCAGAGCAGAAGGCCCACCAGAGGCTGGGGCATTCAGCCCAAAACTTGTACTCTTCCTCATGATCTTGCTGGAAAAACAGGAAGTAACAGGCTCATAGACATCAGTACACACACACACACACACACACACACACACACACACACACAAAATGGGAATAAGGACTGGGAACAAAGTCCCTGGGATACTTAGGGTATGTATTTTGAGCCTGTGGATATCCCATTTGCCACTCACCATGGGCCCCAGAGACTTCTGGAATATCATGACTAGGAGAAAGGGCAAAGCTGCAGACACTAGATAAACAAAGCTTCGGCATGTATTCAATACCCAGCTACTTACTAGGCTTGGTTCAGACCCTTCCAAAGCAGACCCTCAGATAAGCATGTCCATACCAACGATTTCTTTGGGAGATAAGGGAAATGGCCGGAGAGAAGAGCACAAGTTAGTCAAGAGAGGGAAAGCAACAGGAAGGAGCTGCTCTCGAGTCCCCCGTGCCAGCTGACATCTAGGCATAGCCTGTGCTTCCCTCCAGAAAGGGAAGAGGGCTGGAGAAATTACACATTCAGCCACAGTCAAATACTCCTTAACCAGTCCTGTCATTCCTTGATTTCCAGGCTCACACGCTGGGAGACAAAGGATTCAGCAGCCTGAGGACATCAGTAAGGAAATAAAGGTAGAAACTAGCCAATCAAAAGTAGGTCCATCAACCTTAAAATAAGAAGCAGTCAGGTGTGAGGGTATATACCTCTTATTCTAACACTGTGAGAACCTGAGGCAGGAGGATCATGAATTCAAGGTCAGTCTGAGCTACATAATAACATCCTGTCTCTGGGCTGGTTGTTCTTCCAGAGGACCTGGGTTCAATTTCCAGTACGCACATAGTGGCTAGCATCTGTCCGTAACTCCAGTTCCAGGTGATCTGATACCCTCCTTCTGGCCTCTCCGGCCATTGAATGACATGGGTGCCCTTACATACATGCAGGCAAAGCATTCATGCACATAAATTTAAAATAAATAAATAAAAGAATAAAATTTATTTTTAAAATCCTTTCTCTGAACCCTCAGCCCTCTGTAGCATCTTTTGCCTTCATCATAATCACTCTTAGTCCCTCTGACTCAGGCTCTGAAATGTCTCCTTTCCCTTCATTTATGGTATCAACAGTGTTAAATAATACTGTTTTCTGAGCATTCACTTACTGTATGCTACTATGTGATGCACAGATAGTGCATAACTTAACTCTCTAAAACAACTGTGGCCTCATGCTCCCAAACCTGCTCCATCCTTGGGACCTTCTCAGGAAGTATCATAACTTCCATCAACTGTAAGGGACTGTGATTGACATTGATCGTCAACTTGACAGGCGCTAGAATCACCTATGAGACAAGGCTCTGGGCATGTCTGTGGGGGAATATCTAGATTAGATTAGCCTCTGGATGCTTCAGTGAGGGATTTCCAAACCTGGGTTAATCAAGGTGGGAAGACCTATCTTAACTGCTGGACCAAATAAAAGGGAGATTTGAAAGCAAATTGAGCACTAATATTCATTGCTCTCTGCCTTCTGACAGCAAATACAATGTGACCAGCTGCCTCAAACTCTTGCCACCAAGACTTCCTTACCACGACAGACTGTATCCCCTTGAACTGTGAGCCCAAATAAACTCTTCCTCCTCTACGATGCCTTTGTCAGGTATTTTTATCACAGTAACCAGACAAGTCACTAATTCAGTGGCCCAAGCCCCCAATCACCAGGAATTCCTTTATGCAGGTAAGCCTTGCAGTGTTAGCTCAGGTTCCAGTGCCATGAACTTCCCAGGCCTGGCCAGTACTGACCCCGTGATGCCAGGCAGCTAAAGTCTCTGCATGTCCTGGAAGCCCCGTTCTGTCTCATCCCATTAATTAGACCCATGTCTCAAAGGTCAGCCATGATGCACATCTTCCCAAGGTCTGCAGAGTCAAAAGAGGAAAGGACCCCTGCAGTCCCTTCTTCCTTGCTCTACATAGACAATGCTTTGGCTCATCCTTCTTCTTCTCTCTCTTTGCAGCCTCCCCTTAAAAATAAGATGAAATCAAGTCTTCAAGAACTTGATGCCCTTCCTAGGGATTGCCACCAAGTAATCTTGTATCTGGTGGTATATTTTCACGGCTTTCTCTGACATAACACCCTGGTGATAAAGGAGTGATTCTCGTGGTTGGAGCCCAAGTAGTAGAATGGGGATGAAGGTGGGGAATCCACTGGGCAGCTTCCGTGTCTTTTGCATCGAAGGAACTGAGATTCAGAGCCTGGGAAACTCAGGCCAAGAAGAGCCCATAACAACAAAAGAAAAGATAATCATTTTTTACCAGGGAAAAAAAGGAACCGTAAAAGCAGGCCTAACCTGCTTTTCTTGCATTCTGGCAGAACCACAGACCACCAACTCAGATACTTTAAAAGACCCCAGCCTGGCTCCCCAGCCCCTCCCTGGAGTCTCCTGCAGGGAGAACATCATAATACATATACTCATTTTCTCCTGCACTTTTAAAGTCAAAGTGTGGTCTGCTTAATTAGATGTTAGAGGGGACGGGGGGTGGGACTGGAATCAAACACAATAAATTTCATTTCTGAAAGACAAAGAGGTCAAGTGCATATTAAACCTGAGCATTCAGGGAGCTCTGCTGGGGCATTTATTCAGCTGGACACCTTGCCTTTCGGGTTAGGCAGAGAAAGTGCCAGGAGGCTCTTGAAGGTTGGCTGGGTGCAAAGGCAGGCCTGGAAGGAAGCCCATCTTACATTGTGGAAGAAAAAATGGGTGGAGGAAGTCATTCAAATGTTTGCTACATAAATAGCTCAGTCCCCACAGTCAGAATTTGAAATTTCTGCCAATATCTGACTCCTTTCATGGGACTAGTCAGGTAAACAGACTGGCTCTTCATTTCGCCTCCTGCTGGAATCAAATCCACCAATTCCACTCTCCCTGGGGGAGCTGGCAATGGGAAGAGCCCACTGCAAACCCCTTGGAACCCCTGGATCAAGCTGCCTCACACCTCTGCTCTTCCTAGTCTTATCACAGAGCCGCAATCCCAGACTGGCAACCTCTTTTGCCCATCCGCATTTCCTTGACCCCAGCAGTGAGAAGCATGCTCACATCATCCTGCCTCAGCTCCAGGCTAACGACTCATAGCTTTTGGAAAAAAATCCCAAACCTATGCGATATCCATGCCATATGTGTATGAGTGTATTGCCTGCATGTATGTAAGTGCACCCGTGTTATGCGGTGCCCGTGGAAGTCAGAAGAGGGCATCAGCTCTCCTAGAACTGTAGTTATAGGTAGTTGTTAGCTACCATATGGTGCTGGAAACCGAACACAGGTCCCCAGTCAGTGCTCTTAATTGCCCCCAGCTCTTCAGCCCCCAGACATCCACAAGAAAAGCCTAATGCAGTGCAGACCCAGGAACCAGAAAGTCCTGGGTGAAAGCTTGAATTCTACTTCTCCACTTTAATTCTCTGGGTTCTTTGATAATAAAGGCTTGACCACTTTGGTTCATGAGCACACACAGACTACCCAACCTTCTCCAGGATTCCACTCAGCATTTGGCCAAACTTATGAAATGAAATGGGGGCGACTTAATCAGCAATTTTCTACCCAGTTGCAGGTTTATAATAAACCATTCGGAGTTCACAGCTGAGTTCTTATTGTTGCTGTTTGGTCGGTGTTTTGTTTTATACTTGAGGACGTGGATGAGAGGTGTGTTTGTGTAGAGGCCAGAATCAACCGTAAGTGTCATTTCTCAGGAGCTGTCCTGGCTGGGCTAGGCTGGCTGGCCAGACAGTTCTAGGGATCTTCCTGGCTCTGCTTTCCAAGTGCTGGGATTATGACCTGACCCCCATGCCTGACTTTTTATATGGATTCTGGAGATCAACTCGGGTCCTATTGCTTGTGCATCAAGCACTTTTCTGACTGAGCCATCTCTCCTTTGTTTTGATTTTTGAGACAGGGTCTTGCTATCCAGCCAAGATTGACTAGAATTCATTATATAGTCTAAACTAACTTTGAACTTGAAATATTCCTGCCTCAACCTAATGAGGACTGGAATTCTATGTATGCACCACCATGCCCAGCTTTCAAGATTTAGCTCTTTTAAAAAATTTTTCACTATTTTATTTTGTGTGTATGGGTGTATTGTTTGTGTGTATATCAGTGTACCCATGCCATGCAATGAACACAGAGGTCAGAAGGGAGCGTCAGATTCCGCTAGAACTGGAGTTATAGACAATTGTTAGCCACCATATGGGTGCTGGGAATCAAACCCAGGTCCTCTGCAAGAGCAGTCAGTGCCCTTAACCACTGAGCCATCTCTCCAGCCCCCAAGGCTACGTTCTTAAGGCTGCATTTTGAAGCATCTTCCTTGTTCCGTTGTGTTCTGTTTGTTTTCTCCTTTCCTCTAATGTGTTTTGATTGAAAAACAGAGGGTTAGTCACACATGAGGTGTCCACATTAAGGAAATTACTGATTCAGCAGTTTAATTACATTCAGAGGCTGCTAAACGAGACTGTTTCCTTTTATTTAGACAGCCTGGATCTTCTTAGTCATGATTTGGGAATGTGATAATCTGAGCGCAGCTTTAGCTTGAAAACCTACCAAGCCTCTGCAGCGTCTCTCCAAGCAAGTGAAATGTCATGTTGAGACGCTGCCGTTTGGATGTCCCTAAAACCCTCTATTTATGGTGGCAAAACCCACCATAGCCTGCTGCAGTGCAGGGTGGGTGTAGTACCGTCTCTAATCGCAGATCCCTGTTCTATTTCTGCAGCATGAAGTCACCGAGCTGCGATTGTAATTGTTCCTGCTCTGCACACCACAGCCGGGTTTCCGTATTGAACCTGTATTGAAACACGTCCTTTTTATTCTAACTCTACGAAGCGTGGGTAGAAAGATCTCTGCTGAACTCCCGAGCCTGGTTCCAAAGCCTGCGTTCATCACCATCTTTAGATAGCAGGGACCCAGTGTGGGAAATCTCTAAGAGCTGTTTCTACTTTGACCGCCCAAAAAGTCTAAATTGGGAATGTGAGGAAACCGTCCCCAGTGAGCAACGTGGTATTCCCATCTGCCTCATTCTTACTTAACAAAAATAATTTACCAGGAGCCCCAGAGATATGGTTGAAAAGGAAACAAAACAATAAGTCACCAAGAGGAATTTCTCTTTTGACAAATCAGGGGAGCCTAGAACCTTGGGTGGCAAGGGATGTTCACAGAGCCCTGTTCCTGCACAAGCTAGACCATAACGAGGTATCACTTCTCTCCAAATGGCTATTACCAAAAGACAAAAGATAAATGTTGGCAAGGATGTGGGGAAAGGGGGGCCCTTGCAAACTGTTGGCAGAACTGTGTACTGATAGAGCTTTAATGGAAAACTATATGGAGAGTACCACAAAGTAGAAATACGGCTACTATGTGAAACAGCAATCTGATCTCTGTGCACAGATACAAAAGATAGGAGATCAGTAAACCAAAGAGATTTATCCACATACCCAACTCATTCCAGCTTTATTCACAGCAGTTAAGATATGGAATCAGATGAATGAATGTCCATCAACAGATGGTTATAGAAAGAATATATGCTATGCCGTTACAGTGGAATACTATTCAACCTTTAAAAAGAAGTAAGCTCAGGGTTGGGGAGTGCTCAGTGGAAGAAGTGGTTGTCTTACATATGTGAGGCCCTAGGTAAGGTCCCCAGTATGATGCTAATCTTTATAGTCAGCTCCTCTTGGTGTATTTCCAGAAAGGTTTCACTGAAGAGGAAAAACCGTCTTAAATTTGGGCAGCCAAGCACCAGCACTAATCTCTCTGTCGCCTGACTGCGGGTGGGATCTTCCGCCGCCTGCGCGGGCCTTTCCCTTCATTGTGGTCTGTGCCCTCTAAATCATGAGGTAAAAGAAACCCTTCTGCCCTTAAGTCACTTGTGTCAGGTATTTTGTCACAGCATAGTAAAAGCCATGACTACACTAGCATTTCAAAAACCAAACCAAAAATAAGGTCAAACTTCGGAAAAGGAGTTCGGAAAATTGCATCATTTCCTTGGATAAACATCAATGTTGCTATTGTGGTTGTTTGAGGTGGTCTCATTTGTAGCCCAGGACGTGGATAAACTTAAAGGATATCAAGTAAAATAAGTCAAACACAGAAAAGATGAATTACAACATGTTGCCACTTGAGTGTGAAAAACTTAGAAGTCAGTGTTGTAGAAGCAGAACATCAGGCCAGGGATGTGGCGTGATGCAGTTGGTAGAGTGCTTGGCTAACATGGGATCTACCTTCGCACTTGGGAGGCAGAGGCAGGAGGATCAGAAGTTCAGGGTCATTCATCCTCAGCTACACAGAGAGTTCAAGGCTGGCCTAGGCTACACATGACTGTCTTGAAGAAGAAAATATATAAAATAGGAAAATAAATACCAAGTTGCTCCCCAAGACTCTCCTGACAGCACAATGCATGTGACCCAGAAGGCAAACCAAGCCTTCCCCTGTCACACACAGCCAGTCCTTTACCTCCAGACCACCCACTGGCTTGGAGTTTGTGGAACAAACTACACAAATCCCCTTCAATCACAGCCACCCCCCCGCCTCCCTGAGATGCCCAGAGATAGCAAAATACCAGGCACCTTAGCATCTGAATGTCCTACAGTCTTGTGGTAGACTCAACTGTCAGGAGGCTGGAAGCAGACTAGAAACACCAGGGCCAATGTTGTTTACCATAATCCTCCATCACTCAAATGCCAGCCCTCGAAATCTGATCAGCCTGTGCAGTCAAGTTGTGACTACACCTGCCCATCCAGAGCTGAGCATTCATGGGGTACATAACACATAGTGTCTGCCTGTAGTTCCACCTCACCTGGAACTCACAAGGTAGACCAAGCTGGCCTCCATCTCATGGAGATCCACCTGTCTCTGCCTCTTGAAGGAGACACTTCAATTCTTAAGCTAATTTTTAAGCTTCAGAAATCAGCCTGTTCCCTACTACTTGTGAATCGACACAGAAAAGTAATCATACTCCCTCTGTTCATCCTTCTCCTTGTATATCCTCCTCACGCCGCCCGCCGCCCGCCCCCCGCCCCCCGTGACAGACCTTTCCAGTCTGGACTGCATCTTCCCACAATCCTCCACCTGCTTTTGTGGTCCTGTTTTTGTTTTTTTATGGGAATCTGCAGTGCATATTTCTCTACTGTCTGCTTCTGTCCTCTAGCCATACTCTAAGTCCATATTCCACTGAAAAGACAAACCACGATTATCAACTTGTCTCCAACACACTATAGAGGCCGGGGGAGCCTGTGAGGCTGTCAGGCTCTCCCCAGCTGTTGTTTTAATATTTTTGGCTTTCTGTGGTGGAAACGTGTGTGTGCACTCGTGTGTGGAGACCGAAGGTCAATGTCAGTTGTCTCTTTCTATTGCCTCCATCTTCTTTTCCAGACAGGGTCTCTCCCTGAATCTGGAGCTCACTGTTTCCACTAGGGGACCTGGTCACTGAGCTCCAGAGATCTGCCTGCGTCCACCCACCAACCTCCCCGTACTGGTAAAAGGGACACATCCCGCTGAGCCACTGAAACTCAGATCCAAGACCTTTCACTGCAACCATTTTATCCTCTGAGCCATCTCCCCAGAGCCCCAGATTTTGCTTTTGAGACAGGGTCTTGCATATATCCCAGGCTCACCTCAAGTTCAGGGCAATCTTCCCACTTCAGTCTTTTGAATGGTGGGATTAGTTGCGTACCGTCACGCACAGCTCTCTGACCAGTTTTTGCTACTCTAACTACGCTTACTCCCACAGCTAACTTCCCTCACGCTTGTCTTTCAATAGGAGAATTTCCCAAAGGGAGACTGTTGGATCCAAAAGACAATGGTGCTGTTTGTTTTAATAGACACTTCAGGTTATATTCCCCAAACACTGCAGAAATCTCATTTAGTGCTCAGCCTGATACACTTTAAGTGTCTGTAGATTGCTTTCTGAAATGGAAATAAATTATGGCCATAGCATTATAATCATTTTAGGCAATTCATCTATGCTCTGAAGGGAAAAATCCAGCTATATATCTAAGCCTACAAATGCACACATTATTCTATCAGAATCTGTCTTGAGATTTAAGAGAACATGCTGACTATTGAACTGAGCTGGCCCCAGTCAAGGGACTGTCCAAGTCCGTCACACAGCATCACCATGACCTTGAACAATAGGCTTCTTACACTATTTGCACCTTTGTTTCCTTGGGAAATAAAATTTTAAATAATAATAGTATGTGTAACACGTAAGATAAATTAAGAATGATGTGACGATGCAGACACAGGCAGAGTGGGAAGACTCTGACATGTGGAAAGAGCCTGTGTAGTCCCTATGGGCAAATTGTCTAACTCCTCTGGGCCTCTATTTCTTCATCTGTAAAATAGGAGCAACTGGCACCTGTTCTGGGGGGCCACGGGAAGGAATTTGACTAGAACAATTCTTACCCCATAGTAAGCTGTCAACAAAAGTAGCAAATACCATGCAGTTAAAAATGCAGTATTAACACAGGGAGTCAGGCTTATGTAGAGAGCATGGCAGCACCCACAGTCTTCCCAAACCTGAGGGAAACAGCTTACTGCCAAGCCTACGGAAGATGCTGGATTCCTAGAACGCCACACACACCTTCTGTGATAAAGAGGCTCCTGTGGGAGGCTTGTTTTCCTCTATTCAGCTCTCCCCATTGCCGAGTGGCTCTGAGCACTGGAAACATCCCACGCCACTGTGCTGAGACCTGGACTCTCTTTTTCCAGGTGTTGCCATGGCTGTTACCTTCTTAAGGGATAGGTGGGTACTCAGGTGAGCATCCTAGCAACCAAGACTGCCAGATGGCGTGGTGTGGAGAAATGGTCAGACATTGAATAAACTACAATACTGGAGCATTCTCGGAGCCCAAGGGCATAGACTTGGAACTGGAAAGAAAAGGATGCAGAGTTACAGGAAACAGAGTCCTTGCCCTGCAGGAAGCAGCCAGGACATCCCCAGTGGCCTGTGTTCACTCAGGATGGCTTTCTGTTGCTGTGACATATACTGACCAAAGACAACTCGGGGGAAGAGAGAGTTTATTTCAGCTTACAAACAACAATCCACCCTTGAGGGAAGCCAGGGCGGGAACCTGGAGGCAGGAAGTGAAACAGAGATCACCACGGAGCAACACAGCTTACTGACTTGCCTCCCTGGCTTACTCGGCTACCTTTTGCGTACAGGCTGCCTGCCTAGGGATGGCACCACTCACAATGAGCTAAGTCCTCCCACATCAACTAGCAAATAAAAGCATACCTTACAGCCATGGCCGCAGGCCACTCTGACCTGGGAAATTCTTCATATGAGGGTCCCTCTTCTTGAGTGACTCTACTTTGGGTTAAGTTGAAACTAATCAGTGCATACCTTTACTTGTCAGCATGAACAGCTTATGAATCAATCTAATTGGGCATCTATCTATTTTTTTAAGTCAACGATTGTATTTGAGAAGAGAAACTGTAAAACCTCATTTCATCTTTCTCGGGATTGACATGGCTTGATTTACCCAACGCCTCTAATAATGCTTTTATTTGAAAGTTAACTCATATTCCTTAGCTTGGGAACAGAAACACTAGTCTAGCCTTTAACCGAATTGATGGCTGTAAGTACTGTCTGGTGCCTTGTAGATGAAAGGTACGGAGAGGCTCTACAAGGCTGAACACTGTTCCCTAAGGTAGCCAGGTCCCATTAGGATCATCACACAGACATTGCTCACACATTACTGACTCTCCTGGCACAATGCCTGTCCCCACCATCAGTCTCCTCCACACACGGCAACCCCTATGATGGGGAAATAGAGGCTATTTGCAGCCTCCTCATGTACACTGGGAGAGTTCAGAAGATACACCTTTCACCAATGTACACTGTGTTAATCAGCTTGCTGTTGCTATGACATAATACCTGAGGAAATCTGCTTAAAAGTAAGAGAGATTTCTTCTGACCACCAGTTTCAGAAATTTCAGTGCACGTCCACTTGGCCCCACTTTGTTGGGGCAGATGGCAAAACAACATCATGGCAGAAGTTCATGGTGGAGAAGACTGCTTACCTCATGATAGTAGAAAAACAAACAGGGAAAGAGGGAGAGGCCGGGACCTCACTATACCTTTCAAGGTCACACCCACAATGACTTACTTTCTCCAAGTAGGCCCCACATCCTAAAGGGTCTATACCAATGTAGGATCTTCATTTTTCTTAAAAGACAGGACCCTCACTTCAGCCATTAAAACCTCCTGATCAGCTCACCCCTCCCTAACTGAAAAGTCCCAAAAGTCATAAGGGCTATGTCAGCATCTCCTGTCACAAAAGCCATGTCAACAACTCGTGGTATGTGAGATAATGTCTGGGATAATAACAGAAAAAGCCCCTTTCTTGTAAAAATAGACTCCTGGTCAAGACATTTGTCAAGTCAACAATTTGTAATGTGTCACAATGCTTGTGGCATTACTGAGAAAAAGGTTGGACTATGTATCCTGGTCGAGTCCCCTAGGCTGAGAGTGGGAGTGGGGTGAGGCTCCCCGAGGTTGGGCTCTCAGGCAGCCCTGGGAGGGGTTCGAGTCCCCTGGGCTGAGAGTGAGAACCACTACCCAGCAAAATTGTCAGTTGGGGATCAAGCCTTACCCACAGGAGTTTTGGGAAAACAACTAGAATTTAAGCCATAAACATTGGGAAAATGGTTTTTGTGAGAAAGAGAAACAGATGGTACAGATAGATGATAGATAGATAGATAGATAGATAGATAGATAGATAGATAGATGATAGATATACAATACATAGATTATGTGTGATCGATTGCTAGATAGATGATTGTGGTTGTTTGAATGAGAATGTCCCCCATAGGCTCTACATATTAGGATAGTTTGTCTGGAAGATGTGAGCGCTTAGCTTCCGGGTCTAGTCTAGCCACCTCTGCCACCAAGCCTCCCTGCCAAAATGGACTCAGGTCCCTTTGGAACCATAAGCTAAATAAGCCCTTCCTTTTAGAAGTTCCCTTGGTCAGTATTTCTATCGCAGCCACAGAAAGCAAACTAATACAATGATAGACAAATAGATAGATGACAGATGACAAATAATAGATGATAACTAGATAATAGATAGATAATAGATAGGTGGATAGATGATAGATAGATAGATAGATAGATAGATAGATAGATAGATGATAGATACATATATCGATACATACATACATAGATATCCACAATCTGTGACTTACTCTGTAATTGCTCTTCTTCATGGGCCAGAACTTTCAATGGGAACTGTATTCATTCTGTTAGAAAACGTAAACGCATTTGGAATAATTGGATCCAGAGGAGGAAGGAACCAATGTTGGTCCTCAGCCACAAGGACAAGGTGGGCATAATTACAGCAATGAGCAGCAGAGACAAAGTACCCGTAGGAATAGTCTGACTCATGTAGACCTGTGGTGCTGGACGCTTAGTCATGGTGTTCCTAGAAGGGCAATAGATAGCAAGCCTACTGAATTAGAAAGAACTAAATTAGTTCTTCATTTGTATAAGAAAAAAGAAAAAAAAACCTCCCAGTCAAGCGAGCAAAGGTTGAACTCAAACCACAGGAACAGAGCATCACAACTCCTCAGTCTATTCCCAGACTTGAGCCGCTTTACAGATCTAGAGCCTCCTGGATGAAGAGACTTCCTCAGAGGAAAGGAGGATCTGGTGTACATAAAGTGCATTTTGTGAATCTTCTCCCAGCGTTCCCCTCAAGGACCTAATGCTCTTCTGTATGATGACTGCCTGCTGACAAACAGTCTTCCCGCCTTACACCTCCTGGCCACAAGGAACAAGGCTATCCTTTTATTGCAGGGCTCAAAGAAAATAGGATGCAACTTTTTAAAGAAATGATTGTGTGACTTCTTTTTTTATTTGCTATCATATCAAATCAAGTCATATTCTAAAGGGGTATCTCAGGGATTTGTCTTTCAAGTGTTTTATCGCTTGTGTGGTTGGGTAAGGGGCCTGTAGACAAAGTGTCAAAAACCTCAGATCTTTGATTATAGTAGGAAGAAAATAGAGTAAAATAAAAAAAACACCAGGCAGAATAATAAAATACAATATATCCCATGTGTTTTATACAACATCTAACTGGGGTCACGGCCTAGATTATCTGACTAAAGCCTCATGAAACACAAGTGAATTCGTATTGATTGGAAGCTTAATGATTCAAAGAGTCTTTTAATCATTATCCCTGTCTACTCCCCCAGCCAACTCATCCTCCTCCATACCTAATATCACAGGGAGCTTTTTAAATGTAGTCACTCATCTGCTTAAACCACTATCAAGAGTTTAGTGTAAAATCCAGACATCTTAGCATAGAATTCAAGATCCTGATAATCCAACTCTTTCTCCCAGGGATCCCTGCCTCACACCACCTACCCCAGCCTCCTTGAAGATGCCTCTGTATCTGAAAACCAAAACTCCCCCTTGTGTGGTACCATTTCTTCCATCTTTTCTATTGTTGAATGCTGTCCATCCCTTAAGCCCAAGGGTCACCTCTTTTCTAGACTTTTCTCCCAGTTTTTCATAAGTCATTTCTGAATGCCTCATATTCCGCTGCAGTCACTTGTACTGCTGTTTTTCTTGTTTATATTTCATTCCATCTTCCTAAATACTGTCTGGCATACAATGTTTATAAACACTGGTGAGTGAGTAAATGAGCTGGTTAATAAGATGAATCAGTAGGAAACCAAAAATCCTAACTACTGAAGAAAAAGATAATCAATGGCTAAATATGATGCATAGATAGTAGATATGTAGGTAAATGCATGTTTGAAAGAGAGACAGAGAGAAGGAGAAAATGGATGCATTGGTAGGTAAGTAGATCAGTAATAGATGGATAGGTAGAGAATATATGGATAGGTACATGGATGCATAGATACATACAAACATATATACAACATATACACATAAATGATAGATGTGGATGCTGGGTAGGTGAGTAGGCAGATTAGGCAGATTTCCTAGAACTTGAATATTCCTCTTCTATCCCCAAATGATAACCCCCCTTTTTTTGTCCCAAGTAGAAACCAGTAGAATTAAAAGAAAAAGGGAGTAAATGTTGATAACTCATTTTCTTTTCAGCTAGTGAAATCTACCATGACAAATTTCAACTTGTAGGAAGCTCCTAAAGATTACAGAAGCCAAGTCTTCGCATGGGGACACATTGGAAGATTCTACAACTTAAGCCAGTGATTCCTTACCTAAGTCCCCCGCAGTACTACAAACTGCATTTCAGGAACAAATTAACCGGAAGTCTTCCGATGCTTCCTGAGGTTCACATTGAGCCACACTAGCGTCCCATCAGGATTAATTTAATTATGTAATGTTAGGTTCAGACATTTGTGTATCTTCTATTTACTGCTCAGACATGTCCTGAAAACTAAGATTTTAGTGATCAAATGCTCTGCAGACATCTTCACTGGCATGTTCCATTCCTACTAAAAACCAATAAAGGTGCAAATATTTACAAGGGATCCTGTTGGGTGTGGTGCGTGCATTGCTGCTCTTAACACTCACAACATATCTGCAAGGGAGGTACTAGCATTTACATCTCCCCATTGTACAGATGACGACACCCATTCCCAGGAGGCTACTCAGGCAAAGCCACAGCTCCCCAACAGTAGAGCTGGAGTGCCAACTCATGCAATTCCAAACTACATTAAGTAATTAGAATGATAAGAATGCATTTTTTCCTCTTAGGAATACATAAACCTATGTTCATCTACAGCTTTATAGAGAAACAGCCCGGACAGTCAATGCAGAAGTGCACACCGGCGTTTCCCAGCACGGAGAAGGCTAAGGCAGGAGGACATAAAGTTTGAAGTAGCAAGACCCTCTCCAAAAAAAAGGAGGAAGGGAAGGAGTGGGGGAAAGGAAGGCAGGAAACAAGGAAATGAGGAGAAAGGAAAGGGAGGAGGGAGGCAGGAGGAAGGAAGGAGAGTCTATAAATTTGTTTCTTTTACTTGGCAGTCCCAGATGCCCAGACTTCATGCTCTAGGCAAAAAGGAAAGTTGAAGCATTGCAAGACTTCTACTGGGCATTCCCCTAGCCCACCATACCACCAACCCCTATTGTCCACATTAAAGATTCCTTAAGAAAAGCTCATGGTCAAAAAGTTAACCATATGGTCAAGCAATTCCACTCCGACATGTATACCCAATAGACCTGAAAACAAGTATCCTTATAAAATTGCACACGCATGCTCCTAGAAGCCTTATTCACAATAGCTAAAATGTAGGGAAAATTCAAATGGCCATCAACTTCTGAATAAACAAACTATCTGTATGGTTAAAACTTATTCAGCCACACTAACGAAGCACTGATTCATTCACTCTTGTATATGAATAAATGATGTTCTAAAGCATGGAGTTACCTTGAAATCACTAGACTAAGTGAAATAGACCAGACTATTCTGTGATGGTTAACTTCATTTTCAACTTAACTACATTAAGAATCACCTAGGAGACTCCATCTGGGTGTTTCCAGAAAGAGTCAGCTGAAGAGGGACAGAACGATCCACCCAGAAGTGAGTGATACCATCCCATGGGTTGGGGCCCTGACTGAATAAGGAAGGGAAGAAGGCAGAAGAGCATCAGCATTCATCTCTCCCAGCTTCCTGACTGCGGATGCAGTAGGACAAAGGCCTCATTCACCGCTGTCGCCCTCCTGTCGTGGTGGGCTGCAAGCCACAAACCATAAGCCTTCATTCCTCAAGTTTTTATGAGATGTCAAGAAAGGGAACTAATACAGATTCCATTTACATCAAACGTCCAGAATAAGCAAATCCAGAGATAGAAGACTTGTAGTCACTAGGTACTAGGGGGCAGAGGAATGGAAAGTGACTGCTGGTGAATCCTTCTGGGGGAAACAAAACTGTTCTGGAATTTGCTAGTGACGATGATTGTGATAATCGACAACTCTGTAAACCATATACTTTGAAGAGGCAATTTTGTGGTTATGAATTATATCTCAATAAAATGAAATATTCTTAAAAGATTAGCAACCACATGAGAAATTCTGAAAGCCCTGAAAGTGGAAAAGATCCAGCATAAGAGAAATTTGATAGATGCTTCTCCAGCTTCAAAAACATTCTAAAAATGTGCATATTATCACTTGGCAACAAAAAGCAAAGCTAAAAGAAACTGTCCTTAAGTATCAATAATAAATACATTTCAATCCATCATGCAATAAGAAAGACTGAATTATCCTGCCCTCTGTGGGAAATTATATTATAAATTCATTGTCAGATGACAAGACAATGACAGTTGGTAGCCTGGGATTATAGGGGAATATTAGAGATCTGTCAAGAAGACAATAAAATCATCTGTTCTTCTCAGTTTTTATCATGTTCATTTTATTTGTCAGTTAAAGGAGTCATTTGTTATATCTATTCTTGCTCTAAATAAAACTTATTTTTGTTAAAAAAACATTGGGATGTGAGGAAGAAATCTCCCAGGTTGGGTGTAGCAACAAGCCTACTGGAGAGCTTCTTTTTGTTCCTCGTCCCTGGAAGTCAGTGTGGCAACACCCGAAGCCAAGCCCCAGTTTTCTGCCAATTTGACTCTTCTTCCTTCTCAAACAGGAAACAGACTCCAGGGCCTTCAAGACCAAACATGAGGACAACTGGGATAAGAGCACGATAGGAAGTGACTCCTCTCTGGTTCTATTGTTCTCAGATCTGCTCTGCTGGGGTCCCTGGGTGTGATCTTTCTCCCAACAAGGTAGGTCTGATGAGACTTACCCTAGGCTTAAGACTCTTGGGTGAATCAGGCTAAATTTGGGGTTCCTGAGGTGAACTAGATTACCCTAAAGGAGTCCTGCAGTGTCCAGCCTGCTATAGAAGAAATCAACTTTAGTTCTTGAAGTTAAATCCCACATTAACAATGTAGCAATCTTTCTTGGTTCGTTTATTTTGTCTCCTTTTAACACTATCTTGGGCATTTCTTTCCTGGATGTCGTAGAAGAAAGAATGGATAGATATCTGAATTTAAGATTTTCTAGGTCCCCTGGCTGTGATAAAGTCTTAAACCTAGCACATCTTTGTTGTTGATGTATTATTGTTGCAGTGTTGAAGGCTAAACTCAGAACCACATGTATGCTAAGCAAGTGTTATGCCACTAAGATATATCCTTAGCCCTTGGCACAGAGTCTGCAAAAAATGAGAATATGGCCCAAGATAAGGGAGACAGGATCCAGCTTCCAGCTCAGTGAGTGCCCAGAAGGATGAAGACATACATTGATGAAGCAGATGGGTAAACTAGGAAAAAGTACAACATGATGGTATATGAAGGTGGAAGTGAAGGGCGGGGCTAATGAGCAGACACTGGACATCTTGAATGCGGGGAATGTCCACCTCACAAGACAGGATTGATCCATTGATCCATTCAGATAGGATCCCTTAGCAACCTCCACAAATGCCTCCAGCCAGAAATGCTCAAGCCAGGAACACAAAGTGGTTTCAACTCACCTACCTGTCTACTCCTTTATGATCTCGGCCCAAAGACTCCAAGACAGATGATTATGAAGAGATAGATGTCTGGGGATAAATGTCACTGGTCCCATTAATTCTCTAGGTCACTCTACAGACTTCCTCTGTGCTGAGATGGATGGCTTGTACTCTGTTCATAACAGTGACCATCAAACCTTAGCATTTGTTTAACATTTCAAAATTTATATGAACTTGGATCCTTATGAGCCTGTGAAGTAAGTATGACAATATAATTATAACAATCATGCAGCTAAGAAAACTGAGATCTCGGGACAGAAAGGGATGATCTAACTAGAGTTTACCACATTTGTAAGGATTTTTAGGCTCAATAGGTTGTCACAGTCTCTCTAATATAAATAAAAATCCTCTAGGTTGAGAGAACCAGATTTGTCTAGCCTGGGGTTTTGCTTGGATTCTCTTCATATGTGAAGTTTGCCTCCAGATGCAGTTGTGTCTAAGACAAAGACCACATCTTTTTCTCCTCATAATGGCAGGTACAGTCAGCTCCTTCCCATCTTTGGGATCCACATTCAGGATTCAACCAACTACAAATGGAAAGTATTTAGTAGCTGGGGGCCAGGATCTCTGTACTGAACATTTGCAGACTTACTTTATCATTATTCCCTTAAGAGCATAGAAGAACAACAACTTACACAGCATTTACATTGCGTGAGGTCTTACAAGTAATCTAGACATGATTTAAAGAATAGAAAGGGAATATAAGGTGTATGCAAATACTGTGCCGTTTTATATAAGGGACTGAGCACCTGCTGGGTTGAGTATTCCTGGGGTGGAATGGGGGGCAGTACACTATGAGTATCAAGGGATTACTGTGCATGCTCTGTTCAAAGTCATTCTTCGGGACTCTGAATCATAGAGCTCTCTCACTTAAGAACTATGTATTCTATTTTAAAAAATTGTTACTGGTCAGTTCTCTTTTCAGACCACAGCATAAATTTCTCCTGCCCTCTAGCCTCCCACAACTCACCGGAAATAGATCAAGAAGGAATAAAGGCCACGCAAAGACCTTGGTCTGTTAAGTTGCTAGGAGTTCAGAAGCAACAGACCAACGAATTGCTAACACCGTCCTTCCCCACTGTCACGCAGAGCTGGGAGGGCGTCCAGAGACTCATTTGAGTCAAATAATCTAAGCTGCATCCAAAGGAGGAAGGGGAAAAGAGACCACAGATGCCAGTCATCCAGACCCCAGCAGCAAGGATAAATAGAGCAGCAAGCTCTATATCCTGGACAGAAGCAAGACAAGGAGGTATGTGTCCCCCGAGTGCAGCTCTCCAAACTAGTTCTCCTGGTCCACCATATTGAGCTTCCCAATTTATAAAGTCAACTTACAAAACGCATGAAGGAAGGTTATAGACTACTGGTTCATAGGTTAGTAGACAAAGTTCTATCTATCTATCTATCTATCTATCTATCTATTTATCTATCACCTATCTATTTATCTCATCCATGTCGGTTGTGAGCACTCCTGTATTCACAGGAGCTAAGCCACAAAAGATATTGCGAATATGTAGATAAGTCTCAGTTCCATGTGGGACAGGGACAGAGACGCTATAATACTCCACACCTGCATCTCTCCAGCTCTTTCTGTCCATTTGTCCATTCATCTGTGCCTTAGCTATTGATAACACCAATGATATGCCTTTGCATTAGTTCAGTCCCCTCTCTCAGTTCCTTCACAGTCTACAGTGGAAGTCAAACACCTGAACTCAGTGTGGCAGAGATCTCAGGAGGGCTGCAGAATGGCAGAGACAGCTTCAGATGGCAAGCTTGGCTCTGAACAGCAAGTAGGGGTTGCCCAGGAGGACACAGTGATGAAAAGGATGTTCCTAGAGAAAGGAGCCAAGGGTACAAAGTCAGAGTCTGGGAAGATCGGGGCCAGATCCAGAGTTAGCCCTTGGAAGAGTTTCTTCCATTGCTGGTTTGAGACCATAAAGAAATAAAGTTGTCTTACATAAGTTCTGTTTGTTTGCTGACCTAGTGAAAGTTCAAATGGTACTATAGAAGAATGAAAAGACAGGAAACACCATCCCATTGTGGGTCTGGTAAGGAATATAACACATGGAGACAGTAAGTCAGCTACACAGTGTTGGTGTGGTTCACTTGAACAAGACTTCTGCCCTATTAAAAAAAGAGTGAGGAGGAGGAGGCGGAAGGAGGAGGGGGAGGGAGGAGGAAGAGGAGAAGAGAAGGAGGAGGAGGTAGAGGAGGAACAACAGCAGCAGCTGGAGGAAGAAGAGGAGGAGGAAGAAGAGAAAAGAAAAAAATCCTAAGCCTGCTGTTTGCCATAGAGACAACTTTCAAAAGTAAACTCTTAGAGCTGATGATGTCGTTCAATTAGCAAAGTGCTTACCTAGAATTTTGGAAGACCTGGGTCCCATTTCCAGGCCATGTGAGCACATGGTGGCACACACCTGTTATGTCAGCACTTGGAAGGTGGAGGCAAGAAGATAAAAAGTTTAAATCATCCTTATCTACATAGCCACTTCAAGGCCTTGAGAAACTGTCTGGGCTACATTAGATTCTGCCTTAAAATAAAAAGCACACTGTCATGCTCCTGATATATTGACCTAGGGTCCTTAAGGGTCACTATTCCCTGGGCCCACTCAAAAGTAATTCCCACATTCACCCCATAAAATAAAGCCCCTTAGAAGTGACCAGTGCTAATTTGGGTGACGTGAAAGCAGAGACTTGTTGGTAGGGTTAGAACTTCAACATGTCTTTGTGGAGAGACATAATTCAACCCATACAGCTCAATGGCTCATCATCAGCCCTCAGCCTTGCCTGTCACAAGCTCTCACCCATCCGTCATCTGAGGATCGTTATCTCCTAAGGTCTTTCTTTGATGCTCGGGCTTGTCTGGATGGTGGTTGGAACTCTTCCATCCTCAACCTTCAGCCTCACCACACCCAAGCTCTGTCTGCATTGTGCTGCCCATCGGATCTCTGTGAGTTGCAAAGACGCTTCTCTCCAGGCAAGTTGCCAATTTCACTTTCATTCCCACTTGCTAACAGCATCTGGCAGCTCCTCACTAACAGCCCAGTGCCACTCTGTCATAATCAGTTCTTTGTCTGCAGCTTCCGGTTGGGTATTTAGATGCAGCTGGGGACAGTCAGCCATTTTCCCAAAAGCCATTGTGTGCTTAAGAAGAAAACTTAAGTCTTTTAATTAGCCACCCTCCTTCTTCATGGAAACCAAAAGCAAGCCCACTTTACCTCACTTAACCCCACAGATGTTGGCCCGAGGTGAGAGATGTGGGGGACTTCATAACAATATGGTAGAATTTTTACTACTTTTCTAAGCACTTTCCCATCCACAATGCCTTGGGAATAACTGAGGAGGCAAAAATCACCCTTTGGGCAAATGGGGAAACTGAGGCCAAACTCTGTGGTCAGATAATTAGTAAGTGACCTCTTACACCAGGTGTCATCCTATCTTGTCACATCTCTCCTGTTCTCAAGGCTTAGAGAAAACTTATTTAAACAGATGTTGAGCAAGGAGAATGTCTTACTTCCGGGATCCAGAAGAAGGATATGTTTCTTTGTTCCCATGGGTCTTTGCCCTTGCTGAAATGTTCCTCTGAGCACCGTTGTTCATCCTTCGTGTTTCAGCTTATAAGTCAGGGCCCCGAGGAAGGATTTCTTGGTTCTGACTCTGCTCTCCCAACACACACTCTACTAGACTCCTTAACTTTCCTAAATGTGTCACAGTGAAACCACTTGGTTCAACATGTAATTATATATTCAACAACATTTTCCCTCTGTGAACCAAAAATCACATATTCTTATCCCCAGCATTCTAATCCCATTGCTTCTGTACCCAGCAAATGGTTTAATAAATATCTGCCAATGAACCAAAGAACAGCATCACCTCAGTGAACCACATCCTGCCCCCAAGCAGAGTCATCCTTTCCTCCAAGCCATTGCCCCTTCCTCTCCCAGCACTGTGTTTATGACTAGAATGACAGTAAGGTGACAATATATACCAAACAAAACCCAAGACACTCACATAGCACATAGTCTATATAGTGAACAAAGGACATAGAAAACTTCACAATAACAACAGGCTATAATTTATCACCTATTAATTGAGTTGTAATAATTGGTTTGTTGTTTTCTTCTTCTAGACTTTCTTGAGAATAATGACCCTATCTTATGCCTCTAAGTCTCTTGGAAATACAACAAACATTTCAAGAATGAGCAAACTAATTAGTAAATAAAAACATTCAGTAATTAAAGTAAGAAATACTTCACAATTACAGAAAATGTTGCCCAGTAAATCATCTTGGTATGATAAGACAGATGGGTTGTTTTTTAAAATATCAGAATTTTCTTTAACATGAAACCACCTCAGGAACCTGTCAGGATGGGGAATTTTCTATCCTGTTTTCCAAGATTTTTTTTTTTGTAGTTTATTTTTGGGATGTTCATACACTATTTTTCCATTCTGATAAGTCATGGAGTATTACTAGCATACTCAACCCAAAAGTCACACCAAAAGTAGGAATAAGCATTCTCTGAAGAATTAACAATTGTTCCCAGTCAAAATTATTCTCAATATATTGGAAGAGACACAGTAGCTAACCAAAGACAAATGTAAACTCAGCCTTGGGAAGAAAGCAAACTTTGGGGTCAGACTGACTTGGCTCTTTCAGGACCTAATGCTTCTCTCATTTTGTACGGTACTGAGTCACTGAGCAAGGGTGGGTAACGTGTTAATATGCAGATTATGGCACTCTAGGTCAAAGTGGCTCTGCATTTCCAATAAGCTTCCCTGTGGTGCTCATGCTGCTGACTGTGGATCATGGGCCCTGCTTTAAGTAGCAATAGGCTAGAGTCTGTTGTTTAACTTACTCAGCTATCAATACCCTTACATGGAGCTGGTAATCCATTCTGCTTAAGAGAATGTTGTGACCTTGAATTACAATCAGGTATGAGCACCATCCTGTATTTGGGCAGAGTGAGAGTTCAAGTTTCTAAATTATGGAAATATGTTCAGAGAACTTTATTTCTCCACCTCTTCTCCAAAGTGGTAGATTTAATTGGAAAGGTCTTAAGGTCTTATTACACAGACAACTGATGTATCTCTAGGCAACCATTCTCTAAGATTACCAATGTGTCTCTTTTGGACAAATAGCATAATTCTATCTAGTTCCCACTGATCACTAATGTTCTCCTAACCATTTTGTGATCAAAGGAAATATAAAAGGCCTGAGGCATCAGATGGCTCAGTGTGCAAAGTGCTTGCATAAGGATTTGAGTCTTGATGTCCATGCAAAAAATGACAGTACTTGTCTGTCACTTGATTGCTGAGGAGAAAAAGACAGGCAGATCGTAAGAGCTCACTGGTTCATTGAAAGACACTGTCTCAAAATAATACAAGGTAGAGAAGTGACTGAGGAAGACATCCAGACATCCAGTCTCTGGCCTCTACAAAAATACAGACAGACACATGAACACACAGACAAGTGCACGCATGGACACACGCACACATACATACAACACACACAATTTTTATTGTAATTTTTAAGTTTATTAATTTTTAAAGTACTCTGAAAAAGTCATAAATAAGCAATGAGTGTTAATTCCAAAACTTAGTCTTGCAGGTATATAAAACCCCAAGCCTGAGTTTGTGCATTGTATTGTCAGCGTATGAACAATTAGCAATGGCATTCCCAAAGAGAAGCAGCTAGGTATGGAAGTGAATCAGGTTTGCCAGTAATGGTGGATCCCTTAGCTGGCCATCAAGACCGCTCATGATATGACCTACTTGGAGTCTTTGGCCTTTCTCCCACCACAGCCATGTCCCACCATGCTCAGTTCCTGCCACTTTGGGATCCCAACCAATATGCCTCACCCTCTGCATTAGTTACTTTTCTCACTCCTGTGACAAAAGCAACTTAAAGAAGGAAGAGTTTACTTTGGCTCGTGGTTTGCGGGTACAGTCTACCGCCATGGGAAAGACATGGCAGCAAGAGCACGAGGCAGATGGTCACACTGTGTCTGCAGTCAGGAAGCAGAGAGGTGAAAAGCTGGTGTTCCCCTAGCTTTAATTCAGTCTGGAACCCCAGCCCATGGCATTGGGAGTGAAGATTATCATGTCACCTTTGAACACACCAGTCCTGTAACCTTGAATGCACGTCTTCATTGAATGCACATCTCCCAACACCGTCTCTAAGCAACACTTTGGTCCTGAAGCCTTTCCTAACTCTTCTATATAAGATGACATTTCCTGTTCTACTTGCCCCTATCCCACTCCCTACAGGTTATCACAGTTTGCACCTACAGTTCTACCTCTTACTCCAATATTGAGTACCCTGAAGCAATCACCACATCCTATTGATTTATATAAGCAGAAACCACATCAGGCTTGTTCTCCATTGAATGAATGAATGAATGAATGAATGAACAAATGAGTGAACATTTGTGGCCACACTGTATTAATACCTAGCTCTGTCACTACTCCAGTTATACTAAACTGAAATTTGTTTTCTATGTCCATTCTTCCATTAGACTCAACCGTTGAAGATAGACATGACCTGGGTCCTATATCACAGTACCTGTCAATACTCAATTAATATTTATTTACTGGATATGAGTTCCTTGGGGTTCCAGGCAGAACAGGTTCCTTCAGAATTCAAAGGATAAAAACAAGATGATAAAGATTTCTAAAGACTGTCAAGTTTGTGTGCTGATTTATGGGGAAAATTAATATGACAGCATCAAGTCTTCCAGACCTCCCAAATCAGCTTCTGCAATTATGTGTACCCGGGGCAGGGCACAGCTGTTTGTGAGACATGACACAAAAGAGGTCTCCTTCAGCTTGCTCAAAGGTCTTCAAGATATTTTTAGTTGACAAACAACCATGTGTCACTCATCAGACATCCCATTAAACCAAACTGTACAGCTTGTTATATATTTCCCATATTAATTGTGAAAGCTGTCTATGTGACTTCAGCTCTTCTAGAAGCTGAACCTAGGCCAAAACCAGACATGGCATATATGTAGGCTTGAAAAATAGTGACCCCCTAACTTCACTTGCCATTTACATCTTGTCTTACCCAGGTCAGCACCAGCATCCACAGGGAATGCGCAATGTGGCATATATAATCTGCAAGTTGCTCTGCCAGAACTCCTGAAGGCATCTGATGACATGGGAAATAACACCTGAAATGTTGAGTGTGGGTGATTCGTGAATGGGGCTCATCTTGTCACAGACCCAACCCTCAAATGTAGAAGAATAACAGAAAATCATTATGGCTCCTCTACTTTCCCTTCCTCCAAGATCAAGATCTGCTTAAGAAGTACTCCCCCCCTGCCTTGAGGGCTTGCTAGCTCTCTGTTTCTATAACAGATACCTGGTACAATCAACTTATAAGGAGAAAAGGTTAATTTTGACTCACCATTTTGGCATTTTGGAGGTTTAAGGCACTATTGACTCAATCTGCGATATTCCATCATTCACCATGATGGAAATGTAGAGGGCAACAAAACCCTTCACATCATGATTGGGAATAAAAGAGAGAAACGTCTCTTCAAAGACACATTCTAGTGACCTGAAACTTTCCAGGAGTTCCTCTTAACATCCCTACAACTTCCCAGTAGCATCAAGCTGGGACAAAGCCTTTACCACATGGGCCTTTGGGGGAAATTCCAGATATAAACTGCAGCAAGGATAAATATTTTTAAATATGGGAGCTCAACTTTACATAAGCAAAAATCAGTTGTAAAATACAGTGGAGAAAAAAACATAATGAAAAAACAAAATATGCACAGCAATTATAACTCATCTAAAAATACATTTAACAAGAAAAATATAAGCACTCTATGAAAATGTACTAAATAAAAAGCTTTTTCCAAAGACCTAAAATGAAAAATTATATTCTTGGGTATAAAAGCACACAATGCATATTTCTTTGTTATTCTTATTATTTCAGTCAGAATTCCATCATTATTTTAATTTAACAAAGTGATAATTAAGGTGGAATGCAGTATTTTTTTCTAATGCTGTAACAAAATAGGCAAGGCAGCTAACTTTATGAACTAAAGAGGTTTGTTTAGCTAACAGCTTCAGAGGCTCAAATTCTACAATTGGACAGCCTGTTGATTTGACTCCTGGCAAGTCCTTAATAGCATCATGGCAGGAAAAATTTCATGACAAAACCAGAAGTCAGGGAGTGAGTTGTCAGGCAGGCTTTAGAGGTCTCATCTTAATTTCTTTCAAAGCTATTTTAATTACTTTCAAGGCACACCCCCAATTCAAAGCACTCTGTCATAGTTTGGATCTGGAATGTTCCCCAAAAGGCTGGTGTGCTGACAGCTTAGTCTTGGGCTGAGGAGGCTACTGGAAAGTGGTAGAAACTTTAGAAAGTAGGGCTTACTGAGAGGAAGTAGGTCATCAGAGGGGCATCTTTGAAGGCTATATTGGCCCTGCCTCTTGTCTCTCATTGCTTCTTGACCTCCATGAGACAAACAGCTCCCCTCTAACATGCTGTCGCCGTGGGACCCTGCCTCACCACAGGCCGGAAAGCACCTGGGCCCAATGGTCATGAACTAAAACTTCTGAAGCAAAAATAAACCTTCCCTTTTAAAGTTATTTCTCTCAGATATTTTATCACAGTGGTAGAAAGCTGACTGCACAACCTCCCACTAGATCCCACTTGGTAAAGATCCCACCACCTTCAGACTGCCACAGCAGTATCGAGATTCCAACACAAGAACCCCTGGGAGATACGCTCAAACCAGATCCAAACTCAGCATGCAGTCACTTAGAAAAAGTGGAAGAGTGAAGACACACATAAACAAATAACATGGAAGGGCATATGAGCGCTCCAGACACTGAAATTTATATTGCTTTAAAATAATTAAGAGTTTGGTGTGGATTTGACCAGAGTATATGAGCCAGACTCAGAGCCAGCATTGGCAAAGAAGATCGCTGTTGCCAAAAGATATGCTGGCTGTGCACTATCAGATGCCCCTTGCCACATTTAGATCTATGACCAGGAAAACAATGTAGTCTATATAAATAGAGGAAAGTATAATATCAGAAAAAAATATAAATTAGTATACTAGAAAGGAAGGCCAAAAATACCTGTAACATTAAAAAAAAAAAAATTAGTTGAAAGGGGCTTTTCAAATCAATACAGAGTAAAACACTTAACAAATGATGTTTTTAAATGACTGCTTTTTCTTAAAAACTGGATAGTTGATTAATACTGTACAAACACACATCAGATAGTCATACCTCATACCACACAAGGAAATTAACTTTCAGCACATTAAAAATATGCTGGGGAGACGACTCAGTGGTTAAGAGCACTAGATGCTCTTGCAGAAAAACTGGGTTCAGTTCCTAGCATCCACATGGTGGCTAACAGCTGTCTGTAACTCCAGTTCCAGACCCTCTTCTGGCCTCCGTGGGCATTACATGACATAGGTACACTTACACACATGCAAGCAGAATGCTCATGCAGGTAAAATAAAAATAATTAAAAAATAAAATATTTAAACTGTAGAATCACTAGAAAGAAAATAGAAAAATTACAATGACTTAGGGTTAAAAACTCTTAAAACAAAAGGTTAGAGAAAACTCAGAATCCATTAAAAAGGGATGGAATTAACAAATTTGGCTACATAAAAATCTAAATATGTTCCATGTTTATGGAAAAGGATCAGATGAATGGAATGTATTTATAACTCTGAAAGATGGTATCTTTAATATGTTGAAAGTCCTAACAAGTCAACAATAAAAAAGAGGAACACTCAACTTTAAATAAACCAAAGTTTAAGTAAACAAATGACAAAAAAGAATAATTAGCCTCCAATCTTATGAAAAAACATTCTTAATCGTTTTAGTGATCAAATCAATATGTAAATACATATATTGTAATGTTTATAGAATACATACATGGCAGCTAATTCCCATCCTTAACTCCAGTTCTAAGGAATCTGACACTCTCTTCTGACTTTTGCAAGTATCAGGTACCCCCATGGTACACTTAACTTACATGAAGGCAAAATACTCATATACATAAAAAGTATTTCACTCAGCAGCAGGGTGTTTAGCCATTATGCACTATTTTCTCTTGTTAAATTTTTCTTCTATTAGTTCTATAAACAATTATTATACATTGAATGCTTACTACAAGTCATTGTGTTCCTCTCTAGTTGCATGGGCATCTGCAGTTCATTTGCTAAATAGATTTCTCTTGAAAGCTCCAAGGGAGGGATGGTGAGATGGCTCAGTAGGTGAAAGAAGTTGCCGTGCAAGTCTGATGACCTCAGTCCAATCCCAGGAACCAACGAACCAACTCCCAGATGTTGTCCTCTGACCGCTACAAGCACACACCCGCATTGACACAAATCATGCACATAAGAATAATAAATAAAATTTAAAGAAAACCCTAAAGGAGGCATCATGAGTTCTCTTACAGAAGTGTGTTTGCCCATGCACTCCAATATCAGTGCTGATGAACATAAAATCTGTGCATACTGTGCTCTCTCCTCGAGGACATGATGTTACTCCCCAGCCCCAGGAATGCAGCATCATTTTGTAAAACTCTCATGATGATCTCATTCTGTTTTCCATTAAAATCAGTAGCACTTTGGCTTAATTAACCAAGGATGTTCTTATTCTCTCTTTCTAGGTCATCCAGTAATTGTACTAGAACTAGCCTTAGAGTTGGCTATTTTGTGTCGATATTTTCCAAGTCACAACTTGTTCTTTCAAGTTGGGGTTTTAAGTTGTGTTTTATTCCAGGGAATTTCCTAGAGTTCAGTTCTTTTATTTTAGGTTTCTTTTCTTCAATGACCTTATTTCAATGTGTTGGCTTATCTTTTACCTTCGATATTTCTTTCTCCCAAATCTGTCCCATTTTTGCTTGTTTGTGGTTGGGTCTTGATAAGTTGCAATGTGCTGGCCTCGAACTCTGACTAAGCCAGGAGGCCTCAAAGTCAGGATCCTCCTGCCTCAGGTTCCTATGTACTAGGAATACCACACATCTAGCTCACTTAATTGACTCACTCTCTTTTGTTTTTCCTCATTTTATTCTCTACTAACAGAATTTAGGATGGTGCGTGGTCTTCTCTCCCACGGTATCCCAGCGTAGTCCTTGTTCCTTTTCATCTAGAATTCTTTCGTGGGCTGTGTTACTTGACTCCTGCGCCCCTCTAATCTGGTCTGTGGCATTATTTTCCATCTCGATGTCTTTCATGCATTCAGAACAGAACATTACACTCAGTTTTGCAGAAATTGTCATTTTTCTCCTTGAGTGTCCTGTTCTCTTAAAGCAACTTTCTTTTAGATTTGATTTTGATTCCTTCCTGTGGGTCATTTTTATGTGAAACTAATTTTCCTGAACTTTTGGGTGCATGGCCCAGAAGCTAAAACCACTAACTTCCCAGGGCTCTTTTTTTTTGTTTGAGACAGGGTCTCCCTACAGCCACAGCTGACATAAAACTCCCCAGGGAGACCAGGTTGGCCTCAGGCTCAGAAATCTGCATGCCTCTGCCACCTGAGTGCTGGGATTAAAGGTGTGGGCCATCACGTTGGGCTTACAGTGCAAGACAAATGTGACTTGCTTTCTGAGGTCCCCCACCCCACCCCGTCCTCTCCCACTGCTCTCCTCTAAGCTTTGTCTCTCTCTTGACCGTCCCTGTCTTATCTGACTTTGATTCCACAGTCAGTCGACAATCCCTCCTAAGTGTAGGATCCTATGCTGGAAGGACGTTAGTTTGGAGGCATCCATAGAAGTAGTTCTGATATTCCTTACACTTTCCCACTATGGACTTAAGCAAAATCACTCCCAATTTCAGCTGGTTTCTTAAAGCTGCCTGCTCTGCTCTCCAGTTAAGTAGGGGTTAACCTGGGGTAACCCTGTTCTCGGGGTTGACAAACATTCCCTCTGCTTACTTACCCCTAGATGCTGATATCATACAGATCTCATAGCTGTCAGCAATATTTCCCCACCCACTTGTGTTTGGCATTTGCAAGGATTCCTCAACACCTAATTTTGTAGCGCATGAACGTTTTGTTTTGTTTTTTTGATTTTTTCATCTGTATTTTGAGAATTCTAAGGAGATTCCAAAACCATGCCATCAACATTGACTCTTTGAGGTGTGAACTTGTCTAGCCTTTGAGTTTTTCACCACGGCAAAGTATTGTTTTATGCAATCATCTACGGAGGGGATCACTTTAGGTCACCTCCCTTCCTGGGAGATCCTCTAATACGACCTCACCTGTTGCTTATTGCAAATATTTTTGGTTTATTTTGTTTCCTTTCCTTTGTTTTGTTTGAGACAGAGTCTCCCTGTAACCAGAACTGGCCGGGAACTCAATATATAGACCAGGCTGGCCTCCATCTCCTGAGTCCTGGAATTCAGAGTGTATGCCACCACACCCAGTTGCTATAAATCTTTTAAAATTGTTTATACCCTCTTGGTTTTACATTTAATCTAGGAATTTATCCAGATTTTCCAGCTTTTTGAGTTTAGTTTTCAAAGTGTTCTTTAATGGTCCTCTAGATTCCATTGGTATCTGTTATAATGTTCTTTTTGTTCCATCTCCAGTTTCATTAATTTGGGTGTTCTCCCTAATACAAATCCCAAAATACTTAGTCTCACCTCAAAACAAGTTGAGGAAAAATCAGATCTCTTCACTTCATAGAGTTTAGTGACCACCCATAAAGACTATTGGTCTTGCCAATAACCATGAAGAGAGAAGGGTCGGGACTAAGCATATGAGGACAGTTGCGATTTCTTCCCCATCACAGAGAAGAGTAGAGCTACCCAGGACGTGACTCATTCTGGTGATGCCTTACTTGAAAGCGTTCCTGGCTAGGCTGTGGAAAATTGATGGAAATTAACAGGTTTGCACCTTCTAGAGAGAGATGTGTACCAGAAGACATCTTTCCTTTAACCAGTGGCTTTCTAGATGCAGGGTCTCAGACACCATGGAAGACGGATAAGGAAATGGTTGCCAGTAGACCTTTTGCCACTCATTAATTCAAACTCATGTTCCCAAGCTAAAATGAATGTAGGGTATGGTCAGGCAGAATCTCAGTCAAAGGTGGGCTGAGGACCCAGGCTGGGAGCAGTGGATTGGGCAGCCTGGGTCAGAGTGAATGGATCCTCAAGCACCAAGACAAACAGATACGCCTGACCATTCCAGAACAGGACGAAGGTGCTCTGAGGAGGGGAATGTTGGGAACACGTCCTAATGTGCAAATGCCAGAGTCAGCACACTGGCCAGCAGGGAGAAAGCCAAGAGCTTTATTTCCCAATGTAAATGGCTGACAGGGAATGCCAGCCAGCCAGCGTCACCTCCCTGGGGTCAGGTAAGTGGGAAGAGAAGGTTAAGAATGGAGAGTGGAGCAGGAGGGGACCCTGACAACCCAAATACTGTTCCAGTGACATGTCTGAAACTGTTGACAACTCTACACCCCAGTATTCCAGTATTAATAGAGTTATTCCTGTGTGTAAAATATACATTATATATTTTAAATTTCTAAATATTTTAGTGTATGTGTGTATACATGTGGGTGGGCACGTGTAGCTGTCAGCAGACAACTCGCAGGAGTCCGCTCTCTCCTTTAACTACATGACTCCTGGAGAACGAACTCAGGTCATCAGACCTGGGGATAGGCACTTTTACCTGCTGATTCATGTCACTGACCTATGTTTTCCTTACTTTTGTGAAGAAAATCAGACTCAAAGAGGTCATGTGACATACTAAGAATCACACAATGACTCATCCAGTATGTGGCAAATTCAAGTCCAAGTTTTCCTTCTCCAAAGCCTTCACTCCTCAGTACTAAACCTGAGTTTAACCCCCAGCTCCATTGCCAAGCTGGCTTTATGATCTTGGGCTGACTCTTTAACCTCTCTAAAATCCATCATCTCAGAAATGGAGAGAATTCTTTCAAGGTATGCTTGCTTCCCATCCACATGCTGTGCGCTACACAGAAAGGGTAGCTTAAATGTGCCATCTTCTGTCGCTCATCATCTGCTGCCATCTGTGCATAATCTTCCAAGCACCCGTTTATCTCCCCTTCATTCTCCATCTTACCTGCTGCATCCTATTCATTAAATTCATACAGACTGTCTCGAAGAAAGAGTTATATGGCACTCAGGGGAAATGCACAGGAAAAGATTACACTTTCATCAATGAATTCTGTGGTGTCTTAGAGAAGCCAGGAAATTTGCTTTTCCTAGAGAGTCAAATAGCATTTGGAAAATTACATTGTCTGTCTTCTAGCAGGTAGAAATTCGTCTAACCCTTAAGCACCTGACAGTCAATAAACCTCACTAGAAGTCTGGTTGAGAAGCCCAACCTCCAATTGCTTCCAAAGCTTATCTGGAAGTCACACTTGAATCCTGGCTGGACTCTAGTTGCTAACTTCCAGGATCCAAGTATGAAGAACCTATTATGAACAGGTTAACGCTGTTATTGCAGAGGAATCTCTACTGGGTCTCTGGGAACCAGGACCTGTAATCCAGCAGAGCCTAAAGTTAACAGGATGAAAGACAACTGGGAGTGATAGTGAAAGGACTCACGTCTGTTCCCACCTCCTCTTCACATCCATCCCATGCTGGGCAGCACTTTCTGCTTATCACTGGGCCCCAGGTTTCAGGTTCCATGTCAGTGCCTGAGGGCAATGCCAACATCCATCATCTCCCTCTTTCGGGGATCATCTCATACATGGAATTCAAGGACGTCTAACTTAGCATAGTGTTTGACACCTTAAATAAAATATATACTATACTTAGTATCAGATGGCAAAACCGCAGAGAGTTCAAGGTCAGCCTGAGCTATATAGCAAGACTCTATAACAAATAATAAATAAATAATCAAAATAATGAGATTAAAACTAAAACTATAAGAGGGAGTGGTATGTACCTGATGAAGAGTTAATACTTTACACAGAGTGCCCCCTCCATTCCACCTCCACGTAAGGAACCTTGAACCCATCCATCTGGACCTTGTTCTACTGCCAGTACCTCCCTGAGGCTCTCCCTGACCTGAGCACCAAGGAGTGACCACCACTGATCACAACAGCAGCATGTGATTATGCAGGATTGCCTTGTGCACCCAGTGACATGAAGGCATTGTCTTCTTTAGCCTGAATGAGCCTCCTCAGGACAGGAAGCTGACCAGAAGGCTAAGAATTTGCTCAAGACCATCTCACCCAGAGATGGTTTGAACAAAAAAATTTCCTTGTACAACTCTGCATCTCAGCAGAGAAATGGCCAGAAAGTGATCCTCAGACACTGAGGTAGCCAAACCCCAGTTGCAGCATGGCTCTGTGTACAGAAAGGTGAAGCTCCCAGGCTGCATGCCCCTGTGTGGGTGCCCCTTGCCCTGCCGCCACACCCACTGCAGATGTCTGCCATTTCTGCTAAAAATAAGTGTCGGAATGCTGGAGCTAACATTGCCAGAGCCAGAGATCATGACTGACTGCTTTCCTGACCCCAAACACAGTCCTCACTCCCATGTGTAAGAGCCCTGCCTGAACAGCCAGCTTAAGAAATCCATTTCTGAAGTTCACTTGGGAGGCTCAGCCAAATGCCCACAAATGTTCTGTGTTTCAGTGTGTGATGTTAAAAGAAACTTTTAGGAGGTAGGCGTATTTGCTCCAAACCGGAAGCCAAGCCTGTCCACTCCCTGCTTTGATCTGGGACTTTGAGGCAGTCAGTTGTTAAAAGCTGTTCGGCAGCATGGTGGACTATTGTAAGCAGGTCAATGCATGACACTGGCCTCACCCGCCAAGGTATCTATCTCACAGGGGCGGGGGAGGGGGGAGCAGAAGAGAGCTGTCTGAGGTGCTGGCGTGTCACACCTCCCCATGAGACTCCCCAGCCTTTGGGTGGCAGGGCTGCGGGAGTGCTTTGAGCAGAGGAAATGTCCTTGAAACATAACGCCTGGCCTCTGCTCTCTCTGCCCCAGGATGAAAGGATGGAAGATCTTTCCCTTGAGTTTCCTGTTCTGCTTTATTTAATGGCTTTCACAGATCCCACTGCTTAGCTGACTTATGAACAAAATAAAAGAGAAACGGCGCCCTGAGAGGTGCTTAGAAGTATCAGGGAGACTGGAACCCTGGAGCGCCACTGAGTTAGATCTTTGTCCATTGTACTACATAAACTAAGGCTCCCTGGCCCAGAAGCTTTGATTGAGAAGGGGTGGGTGGAGCAGACTGCACCTGTCTCAACTAGTTTCTCAAAGGGCTGGGAAGGAGGACACACACTGCCAGAAGATGCTGTATGTGGCTTTATAGAGCTGGAAGCTCGAGGAAGAAATAGTACAATAGAGAAAGCGGAGGGTTAGGATTCTAAAAAGCCTACATCTAGATGTAGCTACCTCTTGGTCACTTTCTGGCTGTGTGTCCTCGGTTAGTGATGTCCCTTTCTGGGCTTCAGTTCTTCATTTACAAAGTGGAAGGTGACAAACTGGGAGATGGCACTGCCCATCTCATAGAAGCTGTGTGTGTCTTGAGTCCGTTCCCTAAAACAGACCCTGAAGTGAGGATTTGGGTCAAAGGGATTGTATAGGAGGCAATTCCCCAACCAAGGTGTGTCAAGTTGATACTAAAGCTATCCAGCAGAGTCTTGCAAAGGCTTTCTTCTCAAAGGCTTCATTTGCATGCCCTTGTCTGAATCTATATCTGTTGGCATGTCCACGATCCCTCAGCTGCTGTCCTGTGATATCCTGTTCTCCTCAGTCTCCAGCAAGCCTGGGAAGAAAATCTTGCAAAGAATTCCCCAGGAGAAAGAGGGTGCAGCTGAGTGCAAGGTAGTGGGCAGTTCCCCATCTGGTTTGGAGTCCTGGGATTCTCACTGCCTTCTGCTGATAATGTCATCTGGCTCTGGCCCTACACCTGACCTACCCCAGTCTGAAAAGCGTGGAGCACAGATGTCCCCTCAGCTCTCAAGGACATCAGCTCCAGTCATAGAACAATACAGCATGAACCAAGTCCCCTCCTGCCCATCTCTATCCTGGCATTGTCTGTCAGCCTCCCTTCTGCCTCAGTTTCCCCACAGAGACTGGAAGCCTTCTTTGAGGTAGTGCCTGCTGGCCCTGAACATCAGGCCTGCCTGATTTGTCTCCTCATTCCCCTTGGTCCATCCTACCTGGACCCTATTCTCCAGACCACCATGCTGATGAGAATTTCCTCCTACAGACTGACTCCCTGGACATGGCCTGAAACAGCCTACTACCTGACCCAGCCTCACTCCTCCAGACACTGACACTGAACTTCATCCTTCAGCATCACCCTGGCCTGTGTTCTATCCCAAACAGAAATAGCGCCTAGCTTTCTTCCTGTCTTGGCCTTATCTAGACACGAATCTGCATTCATCGGTTTTCTGTTGCTCATAATGCACCAAACACTCGGTTTAAAGAAATGAAGTTTATTTTCACTTGAAGTTCTGGCCCAAAGTCAAGAGGATATCTGATCATGGCCTTCAAGCTGGCAGAGTTCCGAGACAATAAAGAGCATCACACGGGAAGAGTGGAAAGGTTTATGTGTCATCTCTGATCAAACAGGACTCAATCATAGAATCTCCATTATGACTATATGATCTAATTCTAATCACTGCTTAAAGGCCCCACCTGTAGTCATCAGAGGTAGATCAGATTTCCACTCTCTTTTTATTTTTTATTTTATGTGTATGAGTGTTTGGCCTGCATAGATGTAAGTACACCATGTACAGGCAATGCCCTTGGAGGCCAGAAGAGGATGTTGGATCCCCTAGAACTGGAATCACTGGCCATTGTTAGCTGCCATGAGGGTGCTGGGAAACAAACTGGGGTCCTCTGGAAGAACAGCCAGTGCTCTTAACTGCTGAGACATTTCTCCAGCCGCAATCTCCCCTCCCTTGATACCCCTCAGTGGGATGGAATTTCAACACATACTCAAGTCATATTCAAACCATAACAGGTTCCGTCTACTCCAAGGTCATGGAGGCCTGTGAAACTCAACATAACTGGCAGGGCCAGGTTCATGGGCATTGAACTGACCAGCACAGGTGTTCGGAGTCCTGTGCTTGATCTATTGGTCTATCATCATTTTATAATTCTTAATTCTGTGAGTTTGACCATTTTCATTTTGCACTGAACCCAGAATTTACATGGGCTACCAGGTCCTGCTAACGGATCACACCTCCTCAGACATTGCCTCACAGATCTCATGGAAATACTGGCTCCTTGTCCAAAAGCAGGAATCGCACACTATGTCCCCAGGTTCATTAATCTCCCCGACTCCTTTATCCTCCTTCCTCCGCACTTCCCATCCTCCTCACTTCTTCCTGCTCTGCCCGTAGAGCACAGTAGGTGATGCCTTGGCTAGGAGGGCAGGTGGTGGTTATGGATTAAGACTGACCCACCTTGAGGCGAGAAATACACCTTGTGGCATCAGGAACCCTGGGTACTGGAACAGCTTCTTGGGATGTGAGTTTATATTTTCATCCTTCCTTTTTCCCTTTTGCTACATTTGGTCAAATGGGAAGCCCAAGGCTTTTAATTCCAAAGACATTCTGGGAGACTTGGGACGAGGCAGGGAGACCTACATTCTGCTCCCAGGCGGCCACCATCTCTGTGCCTGAGATTTATGTATATGTCATCCATTCCCAACTTATCGGGAAGATGTAGAGACTGTCAGCCTCCCAGGAAGGAAGTTTTGAGTTATCTGTGGTTCCCAGACAGTGTCTACAGCTACCTGTTACAACCAGAGCTAAGCTCCTGGCACTAACTGTAGAGGATTAACTGGGAGATTTTAATGTCAGCCTCTGCCTGTTGTCAAGAATCTGTGAGTCAGCAGTGAGACCCAAGCACAGGGAAGTCCTAAAAGCACCCAAGAGATGCTCATGTACAGCCACAGTTGAGCAGTGTGGACCCTAACACTTGGCCCTGTGCCCCCAGTTCAACTGGACCCACTTAACCACACAGAGCAGCCAGGTCCCACCCATCCTGGATCAGAGGTCAAGCTCAACCAAGGTCAACAGCCAGGTCTCTAGATGTTCTCTCACCAGATCCACGACTTCAGTGACTGCCTCTGTTGTAATCTGGTGTGTTGACTCCTACCCTGTCCCAAAGTCTGGTCACTGTCCATTTAAACAAAGAGGTAGGATATAACAGAAGCTCTGGATTCAAATCCCAACTCTGCCACTTGCTACCTATGTGCATGGAATTGTTAAAGGTGGGCAAGAAACTATTACTTCCATCTGAATGTATTTGGTTCCTTTTGTTCCTGCCTAGGAGGTAGACACCCACAGCCCCTATGAGACTACTCAGACACATTCTACCCCCAGGATGCCCTGAACAGTGTGACCCAATAACTTAAACTATTCTGTCCATTTCCCCAGCAGAGATAGCCTGAAGTCCACCACCTAAGACCTCAGGGTAAAGTAATATAATACCTCCTTTGGGGTAGCTTCTTCAATTTTTCCTTTGTTTTTTGAGTTCTTTCATCCACCTCTTTCCAACAAATTCTGTGTAGGCTTAAATTAGTTGTGGTCAGAATCTGTTGCTTACAGCCTATACCTGACCAAACAGCCTAAAAAGAGGAACGATTTATTTCAGCTCACAGTTTCAGAGGGATCAGTCCATGGTGGCTTGGCTCTGTGCAGTCTGGTAAAACATCATGGCCGGGAGACCATGTGGTAGAGGAGAACTGCTCATTGCTTGGCATTCCAGAACAACGTGGCAAACAGAGACAGGAAAATATCAACATTCAGTTGACTTTCACTTTTCTCCAGACCATCAGCCTGCAGCAAGGTGCCCCCACATTCAGGATGTACATTCCAACCTCAGTTAATCCTCACTGGAAACCCTCAACAGACACACCTGGAGGTGTGCCTCACCAGTCTTCTAGGTGCTTCCAAATCTGGCCAAGCTGACAAGAAAGATGAACCATGACACAACCCAAGAATCCTACCTAATATAACACAGTCTGTGGCCTCTCCTGTACAGATGAGAGAACAGAGGCCCAGGAGAAGCTGGGATAGATGAAGCGTTCTGTATCCACTTAGGAATAGAACCAGCACTTCAACGAGTTCTCCTCCCCACATCCGCACCTCATGCAAGTCTCAGTGACAAATATTTCAGAAGCAATGGGGGAGAAATCACTCCTCTGCAAGAAAATAAGTGCAGAAGCAAGTCAGACTGAAAACGCCAGTTCCATTTGTGAGCATTTGTGAGGGTTCAGTGAGGAGCCCTAAGCAGTCAAGGACAAAGGCACCCTCAGTGATGCGAACCCAAAAGCTCTGGCCTCAGAACGAACCCTCCAACAACCTGGCCCACGACCCATAAAGAAGGAACCACAAAACTGGAAGAAATGGTCCCCTTATTTTTTAAGGAATATTTGTGGCAATTGTATATAATTTTCAGGGTTAACAGCATCTTAATGAAAGTCTCATTTATCTACATATTAGTGTCCCGAAGCTAGCTTCATTTACATAATCATAAATTGCATTTCAACTGTCCTCAGCAGCCTGGTCCCTGTTTGATGAAAACGTAAATGGTAATTTTATTTGGGCTCAATTGCATACATACCGCATTTATGCAGCATCAGAAAATAACATTTTAATCTAACCAGCAAGTTGGGAACTCATTACTACAAAATAAGAATACTGGTTAAAATATCAAGTCTGTTTTCCAACTGTCTTTGAAGGTCCCTGTCATTGTATTGTTGCTCGGTTAGTTTGAATTGTATTTACTCAAAGCTGGACAAACCAAGGCATTGGGAGAGATGAAAATGTCCATCAGTCTCCAAGATACAGTTAGCTCATGGATCCAGGATTCTAAGATGGCCAGAAGAATGGGGAGAAGTGACAAATGAACCAAGATCTGGGGAAAAAAACTTCATTGCTTTAACACAGGCAGACTGATCCAGTATGAGTCAACTCAACCAGATGTCAACACAGCCGGATCTCAGACCCCAACCTAGTTCAACTCTTCTCTCCACCTGGCTGCTAATGGAGGCTTTCGGGTCTTGTTCTGATTGCTTGCCAGCTCCACAATGCCCAGCTGGTACAGAGCACCAAATAGGGATACAACCTTGCCCTAACCTCACAGGTGGGAGACGAACTGTGCACACATTCCCATGAAATGAGGACTAGAGAACAAAGAGAGCCTTCACAAATGCTCCTGGAGGCAGCCACCCTCACGTGGCTGATGTGGACCCTGGAGCTCGGAGGGGGAAACAAGCATTCAGCTTCACTGTCAGTGCCAGAGTCAAGATGTAAGTCAGAAGAGGCAGACAGAGTCTTCATTATTCACCAGGAATGCTGTGGTTCCCAGGAGCCAAAGAGGAGAACAAGTATGTCAGGATGCAGAGCCTCCAAGGCATTCCCTATGACATCGCCCCTGGCCACAGTGAGCACTGTCCCACATTTTGGTACCTGCAGCTCCCACTTCAGTGACACTTTCTGAAAGATGTGTGAAAACTCAAAGTGAGAAAGGCAGGTCTCAGGGGAAGCATCTTCCCAGCCAGCCTAGCTCACACTCTCCTTGGGTTCCAGAGAAGTGAGATATATTTCTTGCTAATCAAGGCTCTGTCTGACAGCTGCATCCAGCCGGGTGGGGTCACAGCTGCCCAACCCATGCTTGCTGAGAAGCACTAGAGAGTGCCGGCCTGGGCTTGATATCAAAAATGAATAATCTCAGCTGTTCTCAGGGGCAGAAGTGGTGGACAAGACAGGGGATTTCTTCCGGTGCAGAGCCGGCAAAAGTATAGGAAAGTGGGCATCTGTTTCCCAAGACTTCTGGCCTGATGGCAAGCCTTCAGAAAAGGCCTCTCAAACATGACGGTTCTCTGCAGACCCAGCACCAGACAGAGGACAAGAGTGTACAACACGGCCAATTTATGGAATGGAGTGGTCCCACCATGGCCCACGGGGCTCCAAGTCCTTCCACACTATGCTGCACCACAGAATGAGTGTAACATTCCTCATTTTTCACAGTGCTCTGTGACAGGCAGCCCACCCAAGGCGATGTGCCTTGTTAAGATGGTGCTACGGAAGGCACAGAGCTCCTGAGGAGCCCGTCAGGATTACAGACGCCAGGCCCCTCCTAACCCCTATGAATCTCAGTGGTTAAAAGATAGCCTAGAGACTCTGGGTAAGCTCTTAATTTCTTGTGGCCTACCTAGGAGCCAGGCCTCTAGAGCCCCCAACCACACTCCTAGGTGCATGATCCAAGGATGGCGCCTCCAAGAACAGCTGTAACTCCTGTCTTTAAGACACAGCTGAGGCACCATGTTATGAAGAGAACACTTGGCTGTAATTTAGTCTCTAGAACTTACAGGCAAACGTTTATTGAAAGAATGATTCAGGGCACACAGTGGTTTCTGATCTCTGGCTTTTCCTTTCTCAGCACTCGTAGTGACATTAGCCAGGGCAGCTGAGGATTTGCCCTCTAAGGCAGTTGATTCCAAAAATTCCCACATACTGTTTCTGGAACGAACTCTGCTCTTGGGTGTCTGCTTCTTTCTGGGCCCCAGGATCCTGAGTATCTGCACATCTCTTGTTCCTGGTAGATTCCATGCCCGTCCTATACTCATTGTCAAGAGGCTTTGGGGAAGTTCACACTCTGCACATGAATCTGTGTTCTCTCCTAGATGCTGTGGATGGGGCTCTGTCTTCCTAACCTTGGAGCCCAAACTGGAACCGGTAGAAACCGTAATACTTCCTGGACACATCATTCAACATGGACAGGTCAGAGGCTGATCACAGCTGATGTGAAGGTAGTGAGTTCTCTGTCACCTGAGCTATCAGAGTAGAAATCAATCTGTCATACATGAAGACTGGCAGCGGCCTGTCATCAATAAACATCAGTGAAGACACTGGACCTCCAGGCCACCAAAGTCCTTCCAACTGCAGGTGTGTTTGATTCTGTCAATTTCAAATTCAACTTTCCGTGTTGCATCATTAAAAACATCCAGATTCTGCCCGCACAGCTTTCTCCTACTCCGGCTGGTTTTGTACAAAGCGGCAAAATACAATTTAGATATCTCCTAAGTGTCAGAGCCATGAGAAAGAAAAACAAATTAATCAACAAAGAGTCCCTTTTCAGTGGTTTTCAAGCCAGCTTGTGTGTGTCACCAAACCACAGGTGAAATGCTAATAAAATTTGGAGAGCCGCGACAGCAGTTTGATTTAAATATGGTCTATTGTTCCAAAGAAATGGATACAGAATTTATTTCCAAGCCTGGTCCTTTGATGGGTGAAGGTTTTTGTTGTTGTTCTTGTTTTAGTTTAGTTTAGTTTTGTTTTGTTTTGTTTTGTTTTAAATAAAGAAACTATTAGACAGTAGCAAATGTCTCTTGAAGAATGAAGCCTAGCAGAGTCACTGTTACATGGCAGATGGAAAGATCCAGAAAGCCCGTTGACAGGGGATGCAAACACCATCTTCTGTGGATAACCTGGCTGTAAAACAGATGCAGCCAGACGACGGGTCCTGAGAGAAGAAGCGACTGGAAAACAACAGTGATGAAGTCATTTCCCCCCCTTTAGCCTAATTTGAAGAGACACAGCTGGAGGAGCAGCTCCAGTTCCACATGCTGAGTGTGAACTGATGCAGGAGAGGCCATGTGCTGGCAGAATCCATCATAGCCAGAGCAGAGGGAGCCCTGGCAGCCTAGGAGCTGCTCCTCCCCACTGCCCCCCATGTCCAGCCTGCTCTGAGTAGCTCAGTGCTCTCCCATGTGTTCTGTCTACAGTTTCCCCTCCTCAGAGTTAAACGGAAATGACAGAGAGAGAGTCTCACTAAATGTCAGACTCCTCCACCACTTCTGTGTCTGATTGTGCTGCTCGACCATCTCCAAATTCATATGCTGAAACCTTGTCACCAATATGACAGTAGTAAGAAGAAGGAGGATGATTAGGTCATAGGAGGAGACCCTCGTGAATATGACTAGTGTCCCTATAGAAGAGACACCCAACTGGGTGTGGTGGCACAAGCCTTTAATCCCAGCCTTTGGGAGGCAGATCTCTGAAAGATTAAGTCCACCTTGGTCCACATCCAAGTGACTTCCAAGTGGGCTGTGACTAGGGAGCCCCTGTCAAAAAAAAAAAAAGAGAGAGACCTCAGAAAGCACCATGCAAGGGTACCACAGCAAGGTGTCATCTACAAACCAGACACCAAGCCTTGGTCTTGTACTTGCAGAACTGAGAAATAAACTTCTGCTGTTTACAAGCAGAGCAAGCATAACTAACAAGTACTCTGTTTTGTTATAGCATCTGAAACAAACTGAGACATCCTTCTTGCAGGAGTATCTGCTGGAAGATGCATGATCATTTACCACCTCAGTTTTTCCATCTGTAGACTATCCAGACAGGTTTTCAACTCATTTAATTATTCAAGTAACACATTTTATAAAAGAAAAGATGATGATTGTGATTATAACAGACCTGGTTTATTCAAAGTACTGTGTACGTGTAAAATGGTGACCCTATCCCTCCAACAATGAGAGAATTATCATTTGAGGTTTCTAAGGGGACTGAGAGACTGTCTTCCATTGAGAGTGTGCTATGAGCACACGCAGCTGCTGCCTAGGGAAGAGGCATGCCTGCCTTGAGAGAGAGTATACATCTGACTTCTCTCTGCTGAGCAGTACACTCTAGATTTGAGTCCCCCTCAGCACAGGCTGGAGGGTGTCTCCTGCCATGACATCTGCACACTGGAATCATAACCCTCATTTGACTGATGGAGAAACTGAGGCAGGAAGATTTTCTGGAGTCTAAACTCAATGCTCTTTACCCAAGGTGCTACAGGAGGGACAGTGGCATTGTGGACAAGCCAGGCGACTTCTACTGTGTCTTTTAGGTGCACAATTCCCTAGGATAATGTGAGGAACAGCAAGGGTTCAGAATGACTGGAGACTGTATCTCTCTTCACTTCCTGTGCAGGGAAAATTGTGACCATCAGAAATAGAAAATAATTCAAAATCAGATTTAGAATGCACTCCTATAATTATATGCATATGTAATGTCTTCATCCACATAGAAGAAAGCAACTGTGATCATACGCTCTACGAAGAGGTCTGTCAAGGTTAAAACAGGGTGCCGTGCCTGCCAGACTACCTAGTCCACTGTCAGTTTATACAAATTGCCCCCAAACACTGGTTCATTATATCTCCACTCACTCTTAAAAGCATCCCAGTGAGTGCTGCGGTCCTAAACCAAGTGATGACTTCCAAAGAGTCACCGAAGAACTCTGTAAACCACTTAAGTCAATCACAGCCTGTGGAGGTAAGGGCCACCAGCCCAACTGGCATTTCATTAAACTTTCCCTGGGAATTTTAATGGACAGCAAGCATTCAAAGCTATTGCCCTAAATCAAAGCCAGCTCCCTAGGGAGCAGAGCTGAGTCAGAACAATGGACAGAGGATGACAGGTAGGACCTCCAACTAGTCCTGAGTCCCCTTACCTGTGGGGGAACCAACAGCAGAGGAGGCTGCCTGAATGAAGCTGACCACACAACCCAGGAGTGGCCCACTTGTGAAGCTTATGTTGATTCACTGCCTGTTCCAAAAACAGTTTGAAGCCCCGAGGTGGTGGCAGTCAGGGGCCGGCTCTGTAGCACTCATCTCGTTCCCAGAAGAGTCACCTGTTTCACCTTGAAGCAAAGCACAAGAACCCAAGACAGATTTGTCCACACATTCAGAGACTTTCTGCCAGAAATTCCACTGAGGCACGTCGGGTCGGGTCCCTGGCATCGATCAACAGCAAAGCCCCAGCTGGAAACGGGTCCTGGGCAGGGCTTCGTGAACAGATTGTCTCCGAATGCTGCCTCTCTCCTAATTAATGCTGCAAAGTTAAGTCTCTGGCCTCTCACCACACACCAGGGAGGTTCTTGGGAAGAGCAGGGCCTGCCATCTCCTTGTCCCTGCCACAGAGAGCACAGCCTGTCCCCAGGCAGCTCCCCCTGGGTCTTGAATCTTTTTCGAGGCCCTGGCACTGAACTCCTAGTTGAAGAGCATTCCAAGAGCAATAAGTAAAGGTTGGAGGTTGCAGAGAGGGTTCTCTCTAAAGAGGGACAGCAGGCATCGCCAGCTGGCGGAGGACAGCTCCTAGATCGTTCTAACTACCTCCTGCATTACACCTGCCACCGGTTAGGTCCCTAAAAACCTCTTCAGTGTTATGTTATGAAAATCTATTTCCCAAATACTATGTGAGAAACTTCAGGATAGGTGAGAAAACTTTGCCTTACAACTGCAATTTTGATTCATAAATAAGTAAGGTATTGCCAAACTCCCCATTAAATTATAGCCATATTCACTACCACTGATGATATCACACATGTATACATTTACACATTTATACACACACATACATATGCACACATAGATACACACAGACACAAACAGGTACACAAATACACATACATGTACATACAAACACATACATATTCAGGCATACACATTCACACACATACATGGACACACATGCATACATACACACAGCATGCACACAGATATGCACACACACAAACATACACATACAGGCACAAACACGCACACCTCACTCTTAGTATTTTCAAACTCTCTGCTCTTTGACAACCTGAAAACTGAAAAAGATTATCTCAATATGGCCATGTGTGTTTTCACATGTCTGTTGGCGGATGTGTGTGCAGCTGCACTTGCATGTGTATATGTATGTATGTGGAGGTCAGAAGCCAAATTCAAATGTCTTTCCTCAAGAGTCATTCATAGTATTTTAAATTTCTTTTACATTGTGTATGTGTGTGTGTGTGTGTGTGTGTGTACATGTGTGTCCGTGTCCTCCTGTAAAATGTGCCACAACATTAATGCTGAAGTCAGAGGACAACTTGAGGGTGTCTGTTCTCTCCTTCCACCATGTGGGAAACAGAGCTCAAACTCAGGGAGCCAGGTCTGCTGACAAGCTCCTTTACCCACTGAACCATCTCACTGGCCCCATCCACCATAATTTGAGACAGACTCTCTCACTGAACCTGGGGAGAGCTGGCCAGCAAGCACCAGCAATCCTCCAATCTCTGTCTTCCTGGTGTTGGGATTACAAGTACACACTACCACACATACACACATACACACACCTGACCGTTTTATGCATATTTTCAGGGCCTCATGATTGTGTAGCAAGCACTTTACTGAGCTATCTCCCCGGCTCCTCCATATGGTTTTAATTTTCATTTCTTTTCTTTTGCTTTTTCTTTTTGGTTTGCTTTTGTTTTTTTGAGATAGTGTCTCCTTACATCCACAGCTGGCCTAGAAGTGCCTACCAAGTGCTGGGATAAAGGCATGTACCACCACTCTTGGCCCTAATTTTTGTTTGTTATTGGTATGGCTAAGCAAAATTTTCATATGCTTAAAACACCACTTTATCACCATTCCTGTGGACTCTGTTTATAACCCTTACCCACTTTTTTTATTGATTTGTAGGAGCTATTCACATATTAGAGAAACCAGCCCTTCCTCTGTGAGATAACACTGTAAGCATCTTCCCAGTTCCATGACTTTGCCCTTTGATTTGGGTTATGGTACATTTAGCCATGACTATTTTAATGTTCTAGGATATATGAATATTTTTGTGGCTTCTGGGTTTTATCTCATACTTTATAAGGAAGCATAAGGAAAACATCTTCCATTACTGCTCACATGAATTCTTAAAGAGACTAAACCAGAAATCATTCAAAAGTAATTTTCAAAGAAAAGCATGACCTAACTTGTCCTTCTCTCTGCATGTGTAGAGAGAAAGATGAAAAAACCGATCACTCATTTTCAAGGATGGGACAGGGCGAAGCTTCCCCTCTGAGGGACCGTGTCTCGCAAGATGTCATAATCCAGGCATCCTAGCTCCCTATGGAGTTAAATTCCTAGGATCGTAGAGGATTTGCATATTTCTGAGCCATTGTGAAAGACCTCCTTTACCTATCGACTTAGCAGTCCTGCAGATGACGGGTCTCGCATAACACTGATTGTGAGAAACAAGGGCAGCTCTCTGAGTCAGGAAAACATTGTTCTCTGGGGTACAAAGGGAACTTTAAATGTATTGTCTGTTTCTGTGGACTCCATTTCTCTCTGAGTTCACCAAATCCTACCTCACTGGCCCCAACCCTGTGGACCCTATCCCTACAAGAGGACTTCTTAAAGTAATTTTTCTTAACTTTTAAAATTACATTTATTTCTTTATATTGGGAGCAGGTGCATGCCATCATGCGCATGGGGTGGTCAGAGGACAACCTATGGGAGTCAGTTCTGTCCTTCCACAAGACGGGTCCCAGACATTGAACTCAGGTTGTCGGGACAGTTGGCAAGTGCCTTTACCTGCTGAGTCATCTTGCTGGTCAACAAGAAGGCTTCTGCCTCCGTTTCCTGTTTGATTACCATATAGACCTCTGGACATGGACCCCTGTCCTGAGCTCTAGCCGTAGGAGCCAGGCTCACTGCAAACCACATCTTAAGCTGCTCCAGGTCCACAAGATAGAACACACACACACACACACACACACACACACACACACACACACAGAAAACTCTGTGACTCTGGTTTCTTAACTACGGTTAAGCAGCAAAGGACAACAGGCCAGTGACTCACGGCTCTGCAAGGTTTTCTAGAGCTGATAGAGTCTCTATGCATGCCTCTTTGCACGACAACTGAGCGACTCCAAAAACAGCCTTCCCTAGGCTTTATGGCCCGGGAAAGGAAGACTTACAGGATAAAGCATTAAAGGGCATCTCGCTTCTAGGAGACAGACCAGAGTCCAGGCTTCCCAGTCAGCTCTTCCTTATCAGGTGATACATACCCCGACATCCTGTTATCCTTGAGAATCAAGGAGAGAGATCTGTCATTCCCCCAAGACCATCAGAGTCCTGTCAAGCCAGGAAGTGATGAGTAGGCTAGCACCCGTACCTGTCCCCGTTGACACCTTCCTGTCAACTTTGCCTTCTCTCTTCAGCCCGTCCCAGGTCTGGATCTAAGACGCATCACAGAGGAGGCCCATGGAGACATTCATAGTGGAATAGGACTCCAGCTAAGTAATTTGGTTGATGAAGGAGTGACTTAGGAACTTGGAACTTGCCAACAGCAAATGGGTTGAGTAAAAGTGGGCTGCCCTTTACCAGTCGCATGATCTTCAGGAAGCTATTTGGCCCTGGTAGTCTCCATTTCTTTAACTAAGATAAGAGTGGCCCTGAGTTCACAGTGTTATGGAAAGACTGGAGAGACACAGAGCACAGTGCCATGCTCCACATGACATGTAGGGGCCACAGATGGGGAAGTGTCTTACTACACACCACTCTGTGAGGATGTGTGCAGATATCAGGGAGGGGACAGAACAGGCATGAATCTGGTGTTGACAACCTAGCCGAGAGCCTCCCTTGAGCATCAAAACATAGACGTGGGAACTAAAGCCTGGCTTTGTCCACAGGTCAGTTCCTGTTTCCCTGTAGGCCCCCAAAGTCTCTGAACTCCAACTCAGATCCCAAGCATGGTGATAGGCCATCTTGAACCTTCTGCAGTCATCTTCTTCTGGCCTCCAGTAGTACCCAGTCCTTGCTTCTCTGACTCCTCCCTCCCTTCTAGAAAACATTGCCCATATTTGAAGTTCACACAGGGCACAGAGACACTGTCATGAGCTGATCTCATGTAGTTTCTAAACCTGAATACACAGAGTCTGGGAGATGAATTATTTGTGTAGGAAGAAGCTAAAGCTCAGAGAGAAATAGTGAGACTTGCCCAAGGTCAACAGCCAGTGTCTGGCAAGCCAAAACCAGAGCCCAAGCTTGCTGACTCCCTGCCCCATGCTCTCCACGAATCCGCTGTGGCTCCCAGACCAACTGTCTCCAGCTTCCTTAGGGGAATGTCCCGGTAAGAACTCTGCTTTTTAATTCTATCTGGGGTGAAAAGAGAACAGGTTGACTTTGTAATGTCATCAAATATTAAGCTTGATTTTTCCCAGCTACTGACATCCAAATTGCCAGAGCGCTCAAGAGCCCCAGTGGAGCCTGTTGGCTGTGCTAATAGAATCAAGTTTGCAGCTAGGCAGGAGGGAAGGGCAGTCAATCTCCATGCAGAAGGAGAGGAACAAGGGGAACAATAGGGCTCAGTGAAAGCCTGGGAGCTAAGGTCCGAGCACCAGCTGATCATTAGGGTAGGGGCCTTCCATTAAAAATTTAAACCAGAACATTCCATGACCATAAAGGCTTGAAATGCAGTCCCCCAGGAGACAGGAGACAGGGGCTCTTGAGGTCATTCTGTGAAGTTGCCAAAAATTAGAGATATAATGCATTGCTTGTCCTCTGGAAATTTTTCAAAAGAAAAGCTCTCCATGACTCGGAACACACCGTGGAAACGGAAGCCACTTTCCTCACCACGGAAGTCCCCTCATTGTTTGAAAGGTTAGAAAAAGAATTGTCTTTGGAGGTAGAAAAAATGGACTGGAAGGTGGGGGTGGGGGTGGCTGAGAGCGTGATCCTATAGTAAAACGTGTACTTAGCATGTGCAAGGCCCTGGGTTCAATTCCCAGCACTTAAACAAATAGCTGTAGAATTAGAGAACTCTGACTTTGGCCTCTGGCTTTGTACATTGTTTTCACTAGCAGGTACATTAACCTCTCTGAACCAAGGTTGCCCCATCTGTAATGTGAGGCTAACAATACCTTCCCCAGAGGTCTGCGTGGAAAGTGAAACGGAGTGCATTAGGAAGTACCTGGGACCTGCCTGACCCCAACTAGACTAAAATGAACTTTATGCCCTAACTTTTCATGTGGAGAAATTGGGTCCCACATAGCCAAGTAACTTGCCCATGGCCCTCAGCAGAATCAAATTCAAGTCTGGAATTTGATTCTCGGGAAATGACTCCGGCCCCCGCACGGCCACACACATACACACACCAACACTATGCCACTACCAACAATGCTCAGCCCTCTGAGTTCTAAGGCAAGGCTGGCATCTAATTACAAGGAGTAAACATCACTATGCAACTCCTCCAAAAATGGCATCCAGTGGGACTGGAGAGATAGTTCAGAGGTTAAGAACACTGGCTGCCCTTGCACAGGACTGGGATTCAGTTCCCAGCACCCTGTGGTGGCTAACAACTGTAACCCCAATTCCAAGGATTCGACACCATCTTCTGGCCTCCACAGGCATTAAACACACAGGCACACTTACATACATGCAGACAGAACACTCATATACTGCACATAAAATAAAAATAAAGAAAATCTTACCGGATGTGGTGATACATACCTTTAATCCCAGCACTCGGAAGCAGAGGCAGGAGAATCTGTGTGAATTCAAGGCCAGCCTGGTCTACATAGTGAGTTCAGGGCCAGCTGGGGCTACAGGGAGACCCTGTCTCAAAAAAGAAATAAAATAAATAAATATTTTTTTAAAAAACAAGGATGGCATTCAGGAAAAGATAGGAAAGAGAGAGAGAGAGAGAGAGAGAGAGAGAGAGAGAGAAACCAGGATCCCCCCACGCCCCCCATACTGGGGAATCAACAAATAATTGCAAACAGAGAGAAACCACAGTTATGACTAATGTGTAGCATCAGTGCAGGAAAGGAAGAGAGAAGTGAAGCCAAAGTTCAAAGTCGAGAAGAGCCACGTGTGAGTGACAGGTGTCAGAGACCCAGACACTTGTCCTCTGCGGGATGACAGAGGCATCATTCTGGGTGGACCTACAACAAAGAGTTCACACTTTTGTTTTCTCAAGTATCTGTCTTTGATGGAAAGCCTCTGGCCTCGGCATTGCCTGATGTGAATGGAATTTAAACAGCTATGTTCATGAGTTGCTAAGTAGATCTGCAATACCTCCTGCAATTAAAATACTGTTGCTTCCAATAAACTTGGGAGCAAAGTCAACCTAGGTGACCCCACATTGCCTCCCTACAGGTGATTCTGATTTTGCTACTATGCAAGCCCAGGTCTGGTCCCATTTTCTAGATTCTCCAGGGAGACTGTGTTGGTCCAAAGGAACATGGATTCTAGATGGCAGACAGAGATGGAATTGGACTGAGACAGTGTGTGAATAAGAAAGAAAGAGAAATCAAACATAGTGGTGAGCACTTTTAGTCCCACTACTCAGAAAGCAGAGGCAGGCAAATCTTTGTGAGATCGAAACCAGCCTGGTCTACATAGCAAGTTCCAGGCCAGCTGGGGCTACTGGGAGACCCTGCCTCAAAAAGACCAAAGGAAGGAAGGAAGGAAAGAAGGAAGGAAGGAAGGAAGGAAGGAAGGAAGGAAGGAAGGAAGGAAGGAAGGAAGGAAAGAGATGTACCAAGAAACCATAGAATGAGGGAACAGACAGATCCTAAGGATGAGTCAATCTAGTTCTTAAATATGATCCATGGAGACACTGAGTAGACCAGAGAGAATTGACTGCCCAGGTTCATATAGCTGTTTGTGCTGGACTGGGAACTAAAATGACCCTGTCCTCCTGCCCAGTCAAAGCCTTGGAAGCCTCAAGAGTACCTCAGGATATGCTTAACTTCATCCATATTTCATATGAACAAGAGCCTCCTCCCAGGCCCAGACCAACCCCTCAATCAGAAAGCACCAGAGTCTGTATCTGGAACCGACCTTGACTTTCATGGTGCACAAAGCCTCAGGCCATTTATCCTTCTACTGTTGGGCTCTGTTCTGTAAGTGACAGCCTGGGGGTTTGCCGCGGCCACAGAGTAAAACGTACACTGAGAGCTTCCGTCTATAGTGTCTGGACCATCACACTGTCCAATCCAAAGCACCTATCTTCCGTGCTAGATGCCAGAATCCACTGGCTATGGTGCACTGACTTTTGTACCTGCACGTCTTTCCTGATCACCACACCTTCATGTCAACTCTACTCTATCATCGCCATGACCCCATATTAACTCCATTTCCCAGCAAAGAAAGCAAACTTAGAAAAAGTGAGTTATTTCTCTCTAGGAAGTAAGGTCAACTACAGTGGGCTTTGCAAATCCACAGTGGGACTTGGACTCTGAAAGAAGTCTGCCAGTTCCAATGTCTTCTATCACTAGTGTTTCCTTAGAGTGGGAGATATACATGTGTCAGTGAAGTTTTGAGGTTAGAGCAAAGCATAGGTCCTAAGAGGTTTGAAAGTGTGGAAGAAAATTTGGGAACTGAGGCCTTCCGTTTCCTAGAGTTTGGGACTGTCATGGAATTCAGTGATTAATATTCAAATCAGTACACAGGACGAGACTGAAAGATTCCAAAGGATGCTCAATAAGTATCCACACTTTATCCTAGACAAAACGTAGCCCAATGTCACCATGTCTGATATGTGGCATTAAGTACACTGCACCCCAGTTTTGTCTTTCAGCCCCCCAAAAACTTTGGGAGAAAGGATGGCACTGCCCAAGTCACTTTATATATTCACAAACCAAAATTCTCTGACATCCAGAAAAACATAGATGTTCTTACAGCTTGGCTTTGTGGCTCCAACCATTGACTTTCAACTGACTGAATGACCTCTCATCCATACCTGGTCTGCTGGACCAGACTGGCCATGACAGCATCTATTGGCAGTTGTAACACAATATAAAATAATTCTTTTTTTGTGTGTAACACAATCTTAGGTAACCCAAGCCAGCCTCAAACTCAATCAAGGCTGATCTTGAACTCTTGATCCTCCTGTCTCTGCTGCCCAAGTGCTGGGATTACAAGCATGACTACCACATCAACTTCAAAAACTAATTCCTACACATGAACTCAAACTTCTGTGATCAACACTTCTATGTGTCCAGGGATTGCTCACAAGAGTGGGTGTGTCCACCAGCATTAATAATGGGGTGGCCTGGATGCCGGGGCCCCTCCCCATTGAGTGACTTCAGCGGCCTCCACTGGGTTCCTCCAAAGTACAAAAATCACGCAAGCTCAGCCGCAGCAGGCTGACACCCTCCAGAAAAGGCTGTCTGCGGGGGGGATGGTAATGATCTGTAATCAAATTGAGTTTCATTAAAGAGAAAGTGTCCAGAGGTTTCCTGTTGGCTTCATCCTTGCAAATTAAAGATAATGGAGTTAACAGAGAACAACTGTAAGTCAGATACCAACAAGTGACATGAGCCCAAAGAAACTTCATCTCTTTAGATACCCCTATGTGTCATGTGGGTCCTGCTCCCCAGGGAGGGGCACTGATTCTGTCCTTGGCCAGAAAACTGGGTTCACATTAAGATAGCATACCACTCCTCATCCTCTGACTTAACCAGAATCTATAGCCTTTTTTCCAATCTTGGGTTAGGAGAAATGCACATGTGTATGTGCACATGACTGTAGAGATCAGAAGTCAACCTCAGGTGTCCTCAGGCACCATCCATCCTTGTTTTTGAAACAAGCCCTTTCACTAGCCTAGAACTCACCAATTAGGTTAAGTTGTCTGGTTGAGTCCCAGAGATCCACTATGTCCACATTTCCCAGTGCTGAGATTGCACGTGTGTGTCACCTTATCCGGCCTTTTCACGCAGGTTCTGGGGATTTAGCTCAGGTCTCCATGCTTGCGCAGTAAGTGTTCTACTGACTAAGCTGTCCCACCCTCCCAAGGCCCCTGGCTCCCATCTTCAACACAGAGAAGATATCTAGGTGACCCGAAATCTCACACTGCTCTCTGGATATGAGGGGTTTCTCAAAGTCCAGGACTTTAATGCTAGAAAAAGAAAATCCTGAACATGTGGGGACAAGTTTACCACCCTCTTTAGCTTCCTGAGGTCCTTGACTGTTTTGCCTTGTGGGCTTTTTCCAGTTCCAATTTTCATGGGAATTGCCAGGCTGTAGAAACGCATGAGCCTACAGCAAATGTATTTTGAGTCTAACTGGGATCCCAGCACATGGAGGAGTCCCACGTTCTGTGCTCCCAACCAACCACAGTCACCTTGGGTTCTTCTGAGATCTTGGAGTGAGCACTGGGCAAAGCCTCCAGAAATGGCCTCCCTGCAAGCTCACCCCAGCCCCGGAGCTTGCAAAGATCCAGGTGGAGAAAGTAGAACCCAAGCAATTTTGTGATCTTCGGGCCATTAAGAGCAGGAATCCCACCTCATATCCACCTGCTCCAGCTCCAATGGCTCTTTGTTGAGCATCCACCACAGACACACAGGCAGGACGCCATGGGAAGCACATGCTTCCAGTGTCCACAGGTACCCCTCCCCATGGAACACCTGCACACTTCTTGCTATCATGGAGACAATACCCACATCCTGCTTTGTCCAGTCACAGCTGGGCACCTCACTGCCCAGAGAACATGAAGTAGCCAGTATCCCCAAACCACAGGTCCAGATGTTAGCCCCACTCCACATCATAGTATGCAGAGTACACAGGAGGAAAGAAATAATCTGGAAGGTAAGACCGATGCAGAAGGACAGTCTTCCTCACCTTGTCAGGGTCCCCACTTTGTCATGGCTCCCTGGAGCAGAACTTGTTGATGATAGGGATCCTCTGGTCCAAAGTGGGCCAGAGAAACCCAGAATTCCAACCAAAAGGGATAGAGATCCAAGAGGAGATGGGGCCTGGGGGGAGGAGGCTGTCAGTGATTTTTAATTTATTTTTTTCTTGCCCTGAGACAAAAATTAATTTGACTTGGGAAAAAAAAAAGGGAACTTTTTACTTGACTTTTGAAAGTAAAATTTCTGCAACTCTTTTTCCACTTAACAGAACGTTCCCTCCACGTCTGAGGCAAAATGTTAATATGCACCAAGAATGGGGAATTCCCTGGGCTCAGACCACATATCACTGAACTGATTTTTCCCCTCATTTCCTAGTAATACTGGCTGGGTTATGCTAACAGGAGAGTTAACAGCTAATTTTGCTACAGGGGAGATAATAACAGGAAATGATCTTTAATAATGAATTAAATAGATTCCTTGGATCCTGATTCCTTTTATTAGATAAGGTCAACGGCATCTCAAATGAGCAAATCTATTTGAAGCTGGCAACAAGATACAGAAAAAAAATTGTCAAGCAGACTCATGGGATGAGGCCTGAGCCTGAGCCTGCACTGCACGTGGTGAGAAGGTGGACACAATAGAGAGATTAATGAGCTTGAGACCTGACACTGGGACCTGCCCATGCTGACTGTGCATCCTTGAGCAGGGCCTGCTCTCTCTGAAGCTGTCTCCTGCTCTGTTCGTGGAATGATCATTCCTGCTTTGTGGAGTTCTGATCCATCACATCTGCCCCCTTCTTCCTGCCAAGGATGTCCCCTTTACCAGTTCTTTTCACATGCTGTGTCAGCCTTCAGAATCATCTCCCTTAGAAATAGCCCACCAGGGGCCAACAGAATGACTCTGCAGTTAAAGGCACTTGCTGCTCTTGCAGAGGACCTTGGTTCAGTTCCCAGCACCCATATCAGGCAGAAGGCTGACAACTACTCTAACTCCAATTCCAGGCGATCTGATCCCTTCTACTGGCCTCCACAAGCACTGCAACACACATGGCACATATATAGACAAACAGACACACACATGTGCACATAAATAAAAATGAAAAAATGTTAAAGACCACCAAGGACTGGCAAGGTAGTTCAGTGGATAAAAGCTCTTGATGCAGAAGCCTGAAAACCTAAGTTCAATCCCAGAATCTACACAAAAGTAGAAGGAAAGAAAAGACTCTACAAAACTGTCCTCTGATCTCCACATGCAGCTCATGTCACAAGCACCCCCCAACACGCATGTTCCGAGCACGCACACACACACCCCACAGAAACAATGAATAATAAATTTTACGTCAGGACAAGGGAGGTCAAACATTGCTCAGGCTGAGCATTTAGTAAGAAAAAAAGATTAAGATCCCAAAGTTGATCTCTGATTCCAAATTATTTCATCTTTATAGTTCCCATTCTCTGAATGTCTCTTATTGTGCAGATTCTCTAGTGACAAGGTTTCTTATGACATCACCAATCTGTGGGTCAGTATTATTAGTTATACTTGTATTCTTCGCTATTCACAGTAGACAGCTGGAGAGATACACTTCTTGAAATAGAATCTAACATACTTCTTCCTAAATGGAAGGAAGAGACAAACTAAACATAAACTGAAGCCCTAATGTTTTCTTGCAGAAAGAGGGAGGTGTGGACAGACTAGAGAGAGAGAGAAAGATAATGGTAGTGAACAATGAGCCTTGCCTTAGGGCTGGCCCCGCCGGCCCCATCTCCTTCCTGCGAGGGGAAGCAGGGCCTGGACACTTTAGGAGTTTGCTCAAAGTTGTACGGAACTCATCTCTCCATGTTCCTTGCCTGGTTCACTTTTCTATGTACCCTATGTACAGAATGGAGTTAGTGTGTGTGCTAGAAAGCCGTAGGGAGCCATGGAGCACTTCTGAGTGAGGGCAGGGTAAGACAGCCTGCTTCCAAATGCTTACCCCAGAAATATACATAGGTGGGCAGGAGGGAGTTTCAGCCCAATTGAAACTAGCAGACTCAGTTCTTAGCCAAAGCCCACGTGTGGAGGTTCCGGTTTCCCAGAAGTTTCCTGAGCTGTGGGTGGGGGATGTAATTACCGTGTTTTAGAGCAAACAAACACGCACCTGAGTGGGAGGCTCACATATTTATTTGCTTAATTAGAGAGAGATCACTGGGAAGATGTACGTCAGTCTTTTCATTTTTTGTGTGACACTAATTGACATTTTCTTTTGACATTTTATTAGTAGCTCATCTTTATTTTTATTGTGCTCTCAATAAGGTACCAAGGCAAAAAAAAAAAAAAAGTCATAATCTCTGGCGATAAAAGAGAGTGACTCACAAAACTCTTAAATATAGCCATCTCTGGGGAAGCCCAAGGGCGGCACATCAACATCAGTACCAATGAGAGAGAGGGGAGCATCACTAAGTCCTTTATCCCCACTCAGACTTCCAGTCTGCTGCCTGGCTTGGAAGAGAGCTGGTTCTGCTTAACCTGGCTCCCAAAGAGACCATGGTCAGCATGCTTATGGCCCAAGCTCAAGTCAGAAAGGGCACAGGAGTCAGGACAATTCAGTTCTGTGCAGGTTGTGGCTGCCTGCTGTCCATCCCGAGGAAAAGTAAGACACTGTGGCACAGCACATAGGGTTAGTTCAGGCTTTCTGAAAATCTTCCCTGAGTCTGAGCCCAGCACAACGCAGCTGCACCAGCAACCTGGAATCCAGCAGGACTGGGCTGAATCTTTCTCCCACAGCCTCCATTTTCCATTAGTAAAATGAAGATTAAATGCCTACCTTTTTCAATTATACCAATGATTAAATCATAAAATCATATAAAGCTATGCATAATGCTTGATTGCATCCCAGGAAGATGTATTGAGAGCAGCCCCCAAAAAGAATACAATTAACATGGCTCAGGGAATTCAAGTTCTTCAGACTTGCGCATAAAGAACATAACAAATGTCCCTAACAGAGACAGTGCAAACACTTTCTCTATGTTGAAGAAGGAGGCAGGCGGAGGCACAAAACGCTGCAATATATGGCTGGCTTCAGCAGCTGAGTAACGAGAGCCACTGAAGGTATTCGAGCACTGTGCTGCAGGTGATGCAGTGGTTTCTTACTTTTCTGTCAACATTCCCTAAACAGGCTGGGGATATAGCTCAAAGGGGAGTGTGAATTAAATATATGAGGCCTTTCTTGGGTTTGAACCCCAGCACCACAAAAGACACATATGCATATTCCCTAAACAATACAGAATAGAAACTATTTCTGTAACATTGACATTGTATCAGATAGCATAAATAATCTCGAGATGGCTTAAAGTCTATGTGTGTAGTTTATATGTAAAGAGCATGCAATTTTATATGGGACTTGGGAGTCCATGAATTTCGGTATCCAAGGATGCCTCAGAACTAATCCTTCATGGACTCTAAAGGATGACTGTATCAAGTTAAGTAAAATATATTATTAAGATTAATCTTACCAATTCTCTTATCTTGTCCAATATAGTTGCTAGAGAAGTTTAAATTACATATGTGGCTCATGCTATGTTTCTACTGGACAGCACCACCCTGCAGCGTTTGCCAGACGGACCAGGGCAGAGAGAGGCTGCAGGCAGCAAGAACATCTGGGCCATTTTATTCCAGCCAAACCACTGATGTCGCCAAGCCCAGCCCTGCCTCCCTTGTTGCCACTTGGCTGGGTAATTAAAATGCCTTGAAGCAAAGAGCCAGATCCTGAGCGTGCTTGAGGATGCTCAGGGAGTTCTGCTAAGTTGTTTCAGCAGGAGCCATCCAGGCAGTGGTCTCAAACACTGCTGTTACATCCAGAGCAGGGACTGGGCCAAAGTATCTGGCTCTCAGCCCTGTGATCTAGTGGCAATACATAGCCCACACGTGCTAGTGCCCGGCAGTATCTATTTCACAAGGTAAATTAAAAAGCAAGCAGCATTTTCCCCTCCAACTGGCAACAAATGGATTGTTTTTCAGTGACTATACCCCTTGTGGAGATCTCTGAAAGCCTGCAGGATCTAACTCAACAGATCCCAAACATGGCGCTGGATAATGGACACAGCACATACTGTTTTGAGATTATGCGATTTCTGTCTGCACATTCAAGACTCAGACTTGAAATTAACATTTAATGATGCTGACCTTCTGAGTGGAGACTTTGAACCTACGCCTCGCCATTTCTCCATCCGTAAATAAGGAAGCTGTGCTGCCTGGCCTTGAACATCCTAGGACGAGGCCTGCTGCCAGGGTGAGGAAGAGAATGTGCAGTGCAGTCAGCAGGACCACAGTTCAAGTCCAAGCCCTGCCATTTACTAGCCCTGGCCTGTGGCTTGGGGTAAACAGATAATGACTTGGACCATGTGAGCTTGCTCTCTCTTTTATAAAAAATGAGAAGACGGATGCTGATGATCTCATAGGTTGTCAAGGTGATTAGGTAAGAGGGGAGAGATGTGGAGTGTATTGGTTGGCACCTAGTCAGGGACAAATAAGGTATCTACCAATGAATTCATCACTGCTTGTTTGGGGAATGTGAGGGCAAGCGAGCTTTGGAAGACCTGGTCCTCCCTGGGGTTTGACATGTATTCGGCTGTTTCGAAGGGATCCAGGCTGAGGGAAGCTCCAGATGCAGAGGGTGTGCATCTAACCTCTAGAGGTGCGAGGGTGAAGGTGCTTCTCTTTGGAGATGCTTCTAAGCTGAAGACGCTGCTATGCCAGTGGGAACAACTGGGACTGAGGATGAAGTAGTCAGAAAACCTGGCCAGAAATAATTACTGCATTTTATTTTAGGTATTCATTGTGATTATCTGGGCATAGTGGCACAAGATTTAATCCTAGCACTTGAGAGATGGAAGAAGAGGTCAGTAGCTCAAGGTCATCCTCTGCTACATACAAAGTGGTTCTAGGCCAGCCTGGGCTACATGAGATCCCATCTCACAAAACAAAGCAAAATACAAGTAAATTCATATTAAAATGTACCATTTACGTTCTACCCGTCACATTTGGAAGATTCACAGTCTTAAGAACTGTAATCCAGGACGGTCTGCAGTCAGGGTGGTCCTGTCGCCTCTTAGCTTAAACCTATAATATTAAATAAGTGTTCACTCTCCACAGAGGCCAGGGCAAAGCAGGTTATCTGGGTTGCCTCCTCTTTAATATTTTAATTCTTTTTGCTTTATATCCTTCTTACAACTGGATCATATTCACTGTGAATATTATAGAAGTCTTTTTCCTCTTGTTTTGAAGAAGCAAAGGTGACATTTCATTTCCAATTCATTTTCTCAGGATATCAAAAACATCAAATATTTTTTTGAAATTCTCATGACCTAGATAGAATTCTTAGATAGAAGTAAATAACTAAAAATTAAATGTAGTTATTAAAGCTTATCTTGTTTGATGTTATGAATGCAGGTTCTACAAATATTATAACTGTGATATAATCTAATTCCTATTATTTTGTTTTGCATTATTATTTAAAATTACAAACATTGGTTGCCTCAGAAAGGAAATATTTTCCTAAAGCTATCTAGTTTATACTCTCCATGTATTTGTCATTTGAAAATATTTTAAGATGACTGAATAAATAAAATTAACTTTCACCATCAAAATTAAGTATTACAACATTTTATTCTTGGAATAGTTCATAATTCTAACAATTAATGAAATTTTAATGTTTCAAAACATTAACAGTTCATTCTATAATAATTCCAGAATGAATATTTACATTCAGGAAGTAAATATTTAGATCTTAACACTAATCCAAAGGATAGACATTGTTGTATCACTGTATAATGTAAATGAGATGATAATAACCCGTTACCACTAAATCACTGAAGATTCATCATTACACAGATTTCAGAAATAACACAAGTTAATGGCATTTGGCTATTTAACCATCCAAAACTGGATGCCAAGGTCAAAACCAAACTTTCTTTCATTCCTGAATCAGACAGGGTCCAACCAAGGAAACAGTCATCACTGAAATGGAGTGAACTCAAAGAACAAGTCTTGATGGTTAGTTTTGTTCACTCGCTGGGCTAGACCATGCGATGCTCGGGTATTTTGTTATGCGTTGTTATGAGTGTGTCTCTGGCATTTTTTCTGGACAAAATTAGCATTTGAATCAGTACACTCTGAGTAAAGCAGGCTGCCCTTCTCAACACACTCCTAATAGAACAAAACGATGATTGTTAAGGATTCAGTCTGGAATGTTCCCTTACAGGTTCATGATCACTTGATCCTCAGGCTGTGGAGCCTTTAGGAGTGAGGCCTGATTGATGAAAGAGGCCACTGGGGTGGGCCTTTGAAGGTCACATCTGCTCCTGCTTCTGGTCATACTCTCTACTTCCTTGGTCTACCAAGACATGAGGAGACTCCATCACAGGCTGCCACCACCACAGACAGGGCAGTTCCACCAGGCCCTCCACCTTAAGATGGATTAGAACTCCCCCGAAACCAGGAGCCAAGATAAAAAATAACAAATATAACAGTGTAGAAGGAAGGGCACTCTCTCTGCCCTCTGCATGACCCTCCAGGCTGGAATGTTGGTCTCCTAACTTTAGACTTGAACTCAAGGTAATTTATATCATTGGAGCTTCTGGTTCTAAATTCAGACTATCACTATCCCATCAGCTAGTCTCTAACCTACTGTGAAACTGGGGTCTCTCTCCAAGATTCAATTATGGGGGCCAATTTCGTGTGTGTGTATGTGTGTGTGTGTGTGTGTGTGTGTGTGTGTGTGTGTGTGTGTGGTGAGAGACCAACCAGGGGTTTGTGATACAATCCAAAGTTAGGAAAACAAGAAGCTGAAGGGCCAGAAGGAAGAGATGATGTTACTAGATCTGGGGCCACTCAAAGGAAGCTGGAACCTCAGTGGACCTCTACGGCAGAACCTCGAAGCATAGGAAACTGTCCAAAAGTGGGGAGACAAAGTGGGGATAAGAAGGACTTGACTTCTGCCTTCCTCCCCCTCTAATCTCCTGAGAGTGCCTCTCAAAGGCTGAGCCCATCCACCTGCCCTGCAGATCAGGGTACAGGAAGGGTAAAGAATGACCGTATCTAAACAGAAGTCAAGGACCACCACCATCCCTGGCTAGTTCCTTATCCCCACACTCACCCTAAGAAGTGGTTGACTCCCTGCTGTCAGTCAACAGTACTTTAAACAGGTGACATAACTCTTGTAAGGCCATACAGCTTGAAACCAGGGAGTTGAACATCACAGCTACACAAAGACCTTGAAACACACCATTGGACATCTTCTCAAAGTCTTTTTTCTTATTCTAGTTGTCTTGGTGCCTAAGGTCTTGCTCCTGTCCCTGCCCCATCCCCAAACTCTCCCTTTCTAAGAAAAGACAATCATTTTCTGTTTCACTGCCTCCTTACAGATCAATATTCATGGGGCCTTACCTTCCCCCTCAAAGGGCCCCTCAAGAGATTTCTCTATGTAAAACAATTCCTTGTCTATAAGAAACTTGAGGCCCTAATGTCAACGTCATTGACATTTTGGGGGGTCTTGCTTCAAGAATAGCATTCATCTGAAGCGTCTAACACCAAAAAAACCTGAGAGGGACCAATTCCCACACAATCCACAGGCCCCTTTCAAATCCTGATGGTGTATTTCTGCAAGGTCTTACTGGGAAGAAAGTCCAAAGCCAGACTCCAAAGAGGATTCACACCCCAGGCCTGATACCCTTAGTGTTCTTTAGCCAGATCTGAGGGTACTGGGTTCTTTGTTTCTATCTTCAGAAGCAAAGAACAGGCAGGAGAAAGGGTGGGTCACACCCTGGATGTCCCACGCATCCTCACTCAGGAGCAAGGCAACTGGTCTCTCACCACACAGCCAGACACCTCCCTGGGCCTTTTCTTCCTGTTTTTGCTGTTTGTTACTACTAAAGTCAGAAAGTAGTGTTGCCTAACCCAGTCCATCTACTCACTGAAAAAGTGGATGAAGGACCAGTGGTTGAGGTACAGAAAAGACGCATTGGATAAGCTAGTGTAAGGACATGGCAGACAATCTGAGGTCCTGAATGAGTTTTAAGCAGCTTTTCAAAAAAAAAAAATCACACTGTGTGTGAGTAGTGTCTATGTGTGTGCAGGTCCATGTGCCTGTGCATGCCATTTCAGGTGCACTCTACTTTGGCTAGACTGGCTTGGCCAGCAAGGCCCTGGGATCCTCCTGTCTCTGCTTCTCTCCCACCTAAATCGAGCACCCAGCTTTTACATGTGTGCTGGAATCCAAACTCAGGCCCTCACACTTGCACAGCAAGTCCTTTACCCTGTGAGCCATCTTCCCAGCCTGCTGAAGCAGTTTTCATCTTTCTGAGGAAATGCTTGGGGAGACCTGGTAGCTATTGATCTTCACTTGCATTAGTATTAAAGGAAACAGAGAAAATTTAGGGAGGTTTCAGCAGATCAGCCTTGTGCTGCTAGTTTAAAGGCTCACAAGGGCAGGTGTGCAGGGAGGCATAGATGTTTGTAGCAAAGGATGACCATGGGTGCAGCTACAGCTACAAGCTCCAAGATAAATCTGGGCCACTCAGGGCCGACCATTACAGACAGCAGTAACTAGAAAGATCAGTGCTTTCTGGGATTTTGTTTATCTGTGTGTGTGTGTGTGTGTGTGTGTGTAAGTGTGAGGCACATGTATGTACAAGTACATACTCAAGTGTATATGCACGTGTGTGGAGGCCAGCAGTCAGGACTCTTCCTCTGTTGTCTTCATCTTATATTTTTGAGACCAGGACTATCACTGAACCCAGAGCTCACCAATTTGGCAAGACTAGCTAGCCAGTGAAGTCTTCAGGGACCCATCTGTCTCTGTGTCCCTAGACCTAGGACTTCAGACTCCTGCTTCCATACCTGCTTTTTACATAGGTACTAGAAATCCAAAGGCAGGTCCTCATGCTTAGCCCCCCAGACTCCTTTCTGATCTTTCTCAGTAGGTGATAGACATCTTTCCCTGCCAAACCGGGACCAGGATGGACATATTGCTTTATGTTCTTGGCTTGCCCACAGTGAAAAGCACAGCAGTAAATAGTGCTTGGGGTTCAAAACCACCGAATGCACAACAGCAAGTGAGTCCTGACTTGTGATCTTAGTGGGCAGCATCTGTAATGTCACTGTGACATTGGGCCTGTATCACAAGGTTGCTAGGAGGATTAACTGAGTCATTTCTTGTGAGGTCTCAAAGCAGTGCCTGGCACACTGTAAAGGCTAGTACCATGATCGCTGTTTCCACGGCAACAAAAATGCACACAAGTGTCACTGTAAATGGATACAAACCATTCTATTGAATGAATGGATCGATGAAAGTTATTTAACCACTGCCCATTGTTAGACACTTAGTTCCAAAGTTCTGCTACTATAGCTGCTGGTAAGCAAGCTCACATCTAAGGCTCTTTGCATCTGTGATTTAACCAACTTCCGTCCTAGAAAAGCAATTGCTAGATGAAAGGGTAGGAGCTTGTTTAAAGTTCAGAGCATGGTGCTAAACTGCTCTTTGGAGGAGTTGTGCCATTTATAATTCACTGTTGTGGAGAGACACTCTGCAGCCCGGGCATTATCAAGAAGTCATTTTATTGCTCTTATTACTGTTTCATCCACACCATGCAGATGGGCAAGAAATGATATCACATCATTTGAGTTCTTTTCCCTCTGGCAATCTCAGGAAAACCAGTTTGAGTTTTTTTGTTGGTGGTGGTTTTGGTTTTGTTCTTGTTTTTTTTTTAGATTTTATATATTGTGAGTGTGAGTGTTTTACGTGCATTTACATGTGTACCACATGTGTGCCTGGTGCCCACAGAGGTCATACGAGGGCATCAGATTCCCTATAGGAGATGGTTGTGAATTGCCATGTGGGTACTGAGAAGAAGAACTGGGTCCTCTGCAAGAAGAGCAGCGCTCTTCACTGCTGAGACAGGGAAACTCTCACGCCCCACTTCCTAGCCATCGGCCTCCTCATCTACCCACACATCTAGACAGCAGCAGAGTTCTAGGAACAGCTGTTCCCAGGGGTCTCAGGTCGTTGAAGACACCCAGAATATGATCAACTGAGCAGCTCTTGAAATCTTCCATCAACAGTGGCAGAATGGGAAGAGGAGAAAAGAGAAGCTGTATTGGTGTTTGGAAGAAACACTTCCCAACCCTTACGATCACTCCAAATGCGTGGCATATCCCAGGAGCCAGGAAGGTGCCCATGTTCACCCAGGAGGAGGGGCAGACAACTCTCAGGAGATTCCAGTCCACCCAAAGCCCTGAGAACCAAGGGTCACAACGCCACAGATGGACAGGAACAGAAGGGTGAGATTCTGTGGAGGAAGTAGTTTTCCAGATTCCAGTCCTGGACCCCATCGAAGCCACCCTGTTGGTTTATCCTAAACCCAACAACAATATTACCTTATCCAAACTGCAGATACAATTAGTCTATTCAGGATAGAACCAAAAAAAGAATACCGCATCCTGTCCCAGGCACACAGGGACTCTGCACAAATGTTTACAGAATAAATAAATCAACAGAGTAGGGGAGATTGGTTTGGGATTTGCCAGAAGTTCTGATTGAACTGAACTCTCTTGTCAAGACTTAAGAGATCATTAACAGATGCAAAAATCAATATGTTTTAACTGGCTGTTATATGGAAGACAGTGTGCTGAATACCTAGGAACATCTGAGGGGCGAAAAAATGTCCCTGCCTTCCAGCACTCCCAGGGGGGTATAGCGTTATTAATATGATCTTGGATAGATCTCAGAAACCCAGTTCAATAGCTGAGGGAGTGCAAACAGCTGTCATCATTTTGAGACTCTAAGCCTCAGTTTCCCCATCTATGGAATGGGCACTAACAAACACCACTTCACAGAGCAGTGCCAGAATAATGAGACATGCTCACAGCATGCCCGATGGTGAGTGACCAAAAATGGCTGCTGCTGTTGTTTATACCCACAAGGAGAGACGCTGCGTGGATCAGTTCATCAGCCCCAGGTTCCCTGTCCATCTGGTCAGCAGAAGGATGACCAGTCCCAGGCTTTAATAGTGGTTGTGTTTAGAGGCCCTCTATCATTGGCCCTCATATATGACTTCTTGTCACATCTGCAAAGCCTCTAGTTCCCAAAACATGACATTCACAGGCCCAGGATCAGGGCAGAATATACTTGGGGGGGGGGGCAACTCAACTCATCCAACAGCAACACCTGTGGCCCCCCGTGTCTGCAGGGGCCTCTTGTTCCTCTGCTTTGTTCTAGGCTCTGCCCCAGAAAGTCCACTCTCGTCTGCTCTCGTCCTACCTTATTCTTCTCAGAACTTTGTCCCATCTGCTCTGTTACATAGTTTACATTGATTATCCATGTCCCCCACTATTATATAAATTCTCTGGGGGACAGAGGTCAGTCCGGCATGCAGTTGGCACTCAATAGATGTCGATGTGATGACTGAAAATGCTCTCTACTGGGGTGTTGCTGTCAACTATGCTCCATTTCCTCTCCCTACCAATAACAGTCTCTCCTCGTTGGGAAAGAGTATAGTAGTGTTCTCCCAAAGTGGGCAACCACTCCTAAAGATCTCCATGTCCTGATCTCTAGTGAAGATAAAGCTTCCTGGTGCAGATGATGATTAGCTGGGTAACTGACCAACAGGCAAAGAACAAGGAGCTGCAGAGTGCTTGTGTCCGAATAGGACACGTGTATCAAACAACTGCCTCCAGAGCCTCAGGGAAAGACGAGGTGGAAAGCGAAAGTGAATGACCACAAGCAAACAGAGTTTCCAGACAGCTGGGAAGTGACTCATATGAACTCACAGCAATGGTGACAGCATGCCAAAGCTCAAGTCAGACAAAATCCCAGCATACATACGGGGAATTGGGAAAGAAACCCCAACCCTACCTGAGAAACTATTGACAACCAATGGCTGCTGGGAAGGGAGATTCAGCATCTTTCAAGGATGTCACTCTTGGTAGGTAACCAAGCTGCAGAACGGGAGGCTGAGCCCAGTTCATCTGCTTCTAGGGTCCTTGCTTTTGCCCCAGCACCAGAAGCAAGGGTTCTTGCACAGCTGTATGACTAGGGGAACCTCCAGGCCTGGCTGAGCCCCCAACTGCCACAGTACTCCAACTTGAGGAGGATGTGGTTTCTGGATGGCTTGTCTTGAAAACGCATTTCAAGTAGGGACCCACATCTGGGTCCCGTGGAGTACAGGCCACAGTCTGATTGTTTAGGGAATAAAGGAGAACCATGGGTATCATGGACCCAGATGTCTTTAGAGGTAACCTTCCGTGGGCTCAGCCTTAGGTAGGTGACCCCTAAGGCAAGGGGACAATCCCTGGGGGATCTTGGCACCCTATCTCAAGGGCAGGAAGCAGAGGCTTATGGAGGTGTTCATTTACTCCAGATCCACAAGAGAAGCCACGCCAGGATCTGCAGGAATGGAAGAACACAAAGTTGTCCCTGAACACTAGCCTGAGGATTTTCATAGGTGGAAGGTTGTTCTGCTTTGCTTTGAGTCACTGTGGCAAAATACTCTGACTACAACCAACTTGGAGAGAAATGGGTTTATTTTGCTCACATCTCCCAGGGTCACAGTTCATCACCGAGGAAGCCTAAGGCAGGAACTCAGGGCAGGAACCTGGAGGCAGGAGCTGAGGTACAGGCTATGTAGGAATGCTGCTTACTGGCTTACCCCTCTGGTCCATGCTCACCCTGCTTTCTTATATAATGCAGAACAGCCTGCCCAGGGATGGCAGCACCCACTGTGGGCTGGACCCTCCCACATCATTCAACAGTCAAAAAATACACCATAGACAAGGCCACAGGCCAGTCCAATGAAGGAAATTCCCCAATTGAGGTTCCCTCAGCCCAGTTTGTCAAGTTGACACTAACACTATCCACAAGGGCAGAGTGTGGACTGATTGTGAGCTGAATTGTGAGCCAGGGGCCTGGAATCATCCTGTCACCATTCTTCTGGCTTACCTCCAAAGAGCTCTGGCATGATTTCTAAAGGTCTTAAAAAAATAACTGAATCCTAGCCCCCAGCCCCTTACACATATAACCCATGTGATAGGATGACCAGTGAGCTAGGATGGGTGTTTTCAGGGTCTTAATTCATTTCAATGAATTAAAAGTCCATGCAGGTTTTCAAAATCGACAAGGAAACTGTATTGAAAGCAAGACTATGCAACAGATCAGAATAGTCTGCAAGGGAGTGGCAGGCCACAGAATGAAGATGCTCTAGGGCCCAGATTATTCTTTAGGGGTTTCCTTTTATGGGGTTCAAGAGAAGAAGGAGTTTGGTTACTAAGGGACATAATGATCATAGTGCTCTGCTTTGTTAGATAGATTAGGTTATATAAACACTCTTCTATTGGACATGTCCCTTCCCATAATGCATCTGATTTTAATCATATGTGTGTCCAATTATGCATAGGCATAAGATAAAAAGCAGGAGATGCTCCATAAAAGTTCACTTGAGAACATAGTTTTACCTTATTATACATGCTTCCAAAACCAGTCTAGGCCAGATCAGCCCTCCTACCAAAACCAGTATGTACTTGGAACATGTTTGAACAGAAACTGTCCAAGTTTGATGTTCTTTAAGGGGAAGAAAACTTACTCCATTGTTTGGAGTGCAGTGTGCAGTGCGTGCGTAGTACGTGTAGGTAGGCATTTCAAGCTACCGAGTGCATTATTAGAAGAGACATATGCGCACAGCCCAAACCAAGTAGAGTCCCAGGTTACTAAACTATTCCCTATGCGTGCCTCTTTCAACAGGATCTATCACAAGCATATTTATATTTACAAACACACATCCACTTACACAGATATGTTCATACATACGCTCACCAAAATACATATATGCGAATGTACACACTGAAATCAATAAAGGTGTGACTTTGATACACCATACCAAATTCACCAAATGACCACACCTCTAATACACAGATAGGAACTCAAAACTACTCACCCACATTGCACACATAAGCATATACACACATACGTGCATACAACACAACCATGTATACACATTCACACATGTACATACATTCTCACTGTCACAAGGACTAACACCCAAATGGAAACATGGCACATCCACCAGACATTGGCCCACACAAGCACGTGCAGACACACTCACAATGGGACCTTCTACTGTTCCTAGGATTCACCTGCTTGTTTATTTGGGAAGATTAAAGAAATCAGCCTATAGCTGACTCTCCTGGAAGAAAGACACTATAAAACCCAGGGCTTAAAACCAGCTAATCCTGCTCTCTGCCTATCGATTCCCCTCCAGTGAGACTTTGAGCTTGTCTATTTCCATAGGACAAGAGGTGTATCTGATCTTGGGGAAAATGCAGGATTAGTCACCTGGCCTTACATGTGCCCTGCTCCCTGCTGTGGGAATCCAGGATCGCCCATGCCAGCAGCTACCATCCCTCTGAGCATCTTCCTAGTGTGGCACATTCCTATCTCTTGGAGCAGGGGAGAAAAAGTGCTGAGGTCCTGAGCAAGGAGAACTGAAGGGGATCCCTAACCCCCGCCCTTAAGTCAGGGAGGAGGGATGGTGTACACACCCACTGGAATCCAGACTACAGGACAGAGGATGCCAAAGAAGCAGAACAGAAATGGTGGGGGTGCAGGTGAGACCAAGAGAAGAGCGCATGGTGACCGCTCTGCAACTGGCCCGCTTTGGAAAGGCTGGGCATGCGTCCTCCCTTTCTGAAACCCTGTTATTAGCTATGCTTCACTCTGTCCCACTGAGATGCCCTGGGGCTGCTGGTCAGGGTATTTGTTACTTTCTGTTGCTGTGATAAAACATCACGGACCAAGGCAACTTTTGGAAGGAAGAGCTTATTTAGCTTACTGTTCCCGAGGGATAAGAGCCCATCATGGAGGCAGACGCAGCCGGAGCAGGCACAGGAAGCAGAGCGAGACAGGTTTGATGTGTTTTCTCTAGCATGGTCCTAAAGGTTCCATGACCGTCCCCAAATAGCATCACAAGCTGGAGACCAAGTATTCAAGGATTTGGAGCCTATGGAGGACATTCATTCAAACCACCAAAGTCAGCCTCCAAGCCACTCACTCTCACGACATGAAGGCCCATCATGCGAGCCATGTGCCACCCACCTGCCAACCGTGGAACTCTGTAACTATATACCCTGGTGTCCGTCTCACCAAGCACACCAACACTGACTATTGTTTAGCTGTTTCCTTCAGACTGGAACATTCCTTTCTGGAAGGAGAGGAAGCTCTTAAGACTTCAGGAGGCTAAGGAAACTTATCAGATTCAGAAAGTTACAAGATTCACAAAGCCTTTCTCCAAGGTTCTATAAAGAGCAAATACTTATAGGGGGGAAGAAGACTCTCGTTGGTGGAGCTGACTCTAGCACCCAGGATGCAGCTTTTCATGGGTTGTCATCATGTTGGGGTGGGATCTGGGTGATGACACTGTGTTTGAGTCACCTACATTCCTATAAGTAACACTGAGTGATGCTCTTGTCAGTCAGTAATCCCAATGAACTCATTGGTTCCACAAGCCGGACTTGGGCAGAACTGTTTCTTTGGTATCGTCTAGAGTGAACAGATTTTGTTTGGGTGTCCCCAGGAAAAGAAACCCAATAATGACAAAGCTTAGAATGAGTGTTCAGTATCGCAGTCTTGAACGTGACAGAGTTAGCTTTGATGTCTAGAAAGAGGTAGACATAGAAGCAGATGATTTGAGCCCAGATCCCAGTCCTGTGAACTTAAGCACGTTTCTTAAGGTCTCAAAGCCTCAAATTTCTCATCTATTAAGTGGGAACAGTAAGTCACAGGGTTTCGAGAGGACTCCGTCAGTCAGCTTCCTGCTGCTCCAAATATTACTTGAGATACTTATGCAGATCCTAACTTTTAATGTGTGTGTGTGTGTGTGTGTGTGTGTGTGTGTGTGTGTGTGTGTGTGGATAAGGGGTGTGAAAGTGGGTGTAGATTATGAAACTAGATAGGAGAAAGGAGCAACAGGTGTTTGGAGGGTGGGTTAAAGGTCACATGTGACACAAAAGCAGAAAGAAGGTGCCTGGGTAAGAGGAAGAAGGAGCTGGGAGGCACAAAAACTAAGTTTCTTCAAAACAATTGTAATGAAACCTAATTCTTTATACGCTAATAAAGTTATTTTTATCAAAAATTTATCAAAAGAAAAATATCTGAAATGAACAGCTTAACAGGAAGAAAGACTTTTGCCATCTCAGAATTTTTCCATGTGTGGTTACTGGCTCGACCTCTGGAGTCCATGATGAGGAAGAGCCTTGTGGTGAGAAGTGTGGTATGGAGCAAAGCTGATCACCTTGTAACAGTCAGGAAGCAGAGAGAAGAGGGTCCCAATGTCCCCTTCAAAGGGTCTCACTTCCTTCCACTAGCCCCACCTCCTGAAAGTGTCACCATTGGGACAAGTCTTCAACTCACGAGTGATTGGAAGACCTGACTATAGTTTGCATCCAAAATGTCCTGTATAGACTCAGATGCTTGAACACTTGGGTCCTTGGCTAGTGGCCATATTTGGGAGACTGTAAAGTATTAGGATGTGCGGCCTATCTAGCACAAGTAGATCCCTGGGGCGGGGGCGGGGGGCTCTGTGTGCCTGGAACCAGGGCATGAGGTTTCTGCTAAAGAGAAGTCAGGGTCTGGGGTCCACTGGGAAAAGGGGTCCTTCCTCCACCAACCCTGTAGGATTCCACCCAAAATGTCACTGCCTGGTTGGAATGCCCAAAAGCTTAAGGTGACCCAGAAAAGAACGTGATGGACACAAAGGCTCCAACAGCCACTAATAGCAACTCCTAGGCCTGCTATCTGGTAATAAAAAAGGAAATGAACCCTGGAGGCCTGGGCAGGTGCTGCCTGCCACCAAGAAAGAAAGCCTGCAAATCTCTTGTAATCTTGCTTCACCCGCTCACTGCAGAACTCACACAGCTGCTGCAAGCGGAGGCTGAGCTGCCCTCCAATTACCAGCATAAAACCTCCTGCAACCCCACCTTCCATATCGTATCTGGAATAGATAAACGCCCAGCCCCAGGGGAGGGGACATTTTTAAAACCTAGTAAAATAATATCACAGGCAAGCAGCAGCAGGCATTAGTGTGCTCAGATCTCCCACCCAGTTCCCAAGCTAGGGAAGATTGTTCTAGAGTCTTCAGTTTATCCACTTGATCAACATCACCTAGGAAGAACCCACTCACCACAGCTGGAAGAGCCCACCCACTACAGTTGGAAGCCAGGAGTTATGTCCTCTGTAACTCCCAATGCAGGGCAGCCTGTGTGTCCCACTTGCAACCAGCCCAGTGATAGCCTTGCTGCCCAAAATGTCATGGGCACTGGCCCCAGACTGTCTCCCTTGACCTCCTGTCAGAAGCTCTGAAGAGCCTAAGCAGGCCATTCATGGAGGGCTTGGTCAAATGCACTCGCTCAGCAGGAGCTGCACATTCTGATTTTGCCTTGGCAGACATGAGCAGCCAGTGGTCCAGGCCACCCCCAGGATGGGAGCACAGCGTCTGCCGCCGAGGGCAGAATGTAGGATGAGACTGCTGGTGAGCCTCACTGACTCACTTGGGCACTAAGGTCCCTGCCCCACAGCTTCATTCTGAGTTAACTACCATATACTCTGGGAGGCAGAAGACCCTCAAAGGGCCAAGGCTCAGCTGCAGAGGCTGCAGGACCCCAAGAGAGAAAGGAGACCAGTTAGAAGAGGCCTATCAAGCGGGGATTTCTGCCCTGGGTTATCTGCCCCCAGTTGCTTGCAGAAACATGAGACTATAATGGTGAGCACACGCCATTCTTCCTTGCCCTGTCCAGGGTCTCTGTGAAGTTTCACTGTAATCAGTGAGAAGGTTAGAAAAATCCAGATGGCCAGGCTTTGAACCTGACTCCACATCCGAGATAAGTCCCTTCCCCTTCCTGAGCCTCAGTTTCCTTATCTGCAGACTACAACAGCATCCAGATGAAAGCCAAAGGGCAGATGGGATGAGGCACAGAGTTGACCATTCATTGCCCATTGAGTATCAAGCATCAGTGGCGTTCCCAGGTCCATGTGAATTACAGCCAACTGAATGAGTTGAGAGATCAAGCTCCAGCAACCAGGCCAGTCTTGTCTCTGCCAACCCCACCTGGTGCCTCCCACCACAAAGCCTGCCCATTCTGTCCGATGTGGCACCATCACACAGAGGATGGATTTCCAGGTCTCCGAGGGAGGGTATAAACAACTCATAGGGCAGAGAAGCAAGGGCCAAGCCTCCTGAAATGTCATCTTGCCTGTGTGGCTTGAAGTAAGTCACTACTCCCTCGGGGCTGGCTTTCTATCACGTTAGCACCCACTGTGCCAAAGAACAAACCCTCTCTACCAGGCGCACCAACCCCACCCCACTGATCCTCAGGAAACTCGAATGCTCAGGACTTTTGAGAAAGACTTATTGCCACTTGAGGCCAGAAAAAAAAAAAAAAAAAAAAGGGCAAATTTCTGGTAAAATCAAAGTCACGACGGAGAAAAAGAAATCAGGAGAGGGTGGAACACAAGGAGCGTTCAGGGTGTATTTTTAGGACCCAACACAGGCCTGAAGTTCCTTTGATGAGTTTAGAAGCAAAAACATGTGTGTGGGGGGGTCCTGCTTGATTTAGACATGGTGTGCCTGCTAGAGTAATGCCAGCTTTCCCCTCCAGATTCTGTGATTTGCTTGGAAAAGCCAAAAGTCTTCAGAAGAGACATGCCTGGCGTTCCCCACATCTCCCCCGCCCAAACGCCTTCCTTTCCTTTCTCCTCTGCCTTCCTGCCCTGCTCTGAGTGGGCGACCGGGTCTCAGAGCAAGCGAGGCCCCTGGGAGGTCTGTACAGTGCAGGCCTCTAGCCGCAATCACAGCCTGTGCTCCGGCCCGGCAGCTGCAGAGGATTGCTCCCAGATGTGTGAGTGGTGGGCGTGCCAGGAAGGATGCTGACAGGCAGGGCTGGGAAGCCTAGCAACAGGGGCCACCAGACTCCAGGCCCCACCCAGCTACCTCTCTGCAGACATTCCTTCCCAGCCGCAGCAGTTAACGCCCCAGGCTGATTGGGACACTGGGTCCAGGCCCTGCTAAGTAGACTTTGTGTCCTCACAGCAGCTCACTACTGTTAAAGGCACATAGGTTGGATCTGACCCGCGGAGGAAACATTACCCAGCTCAGAGTCCTAGTTTCCCTGTACTGTAGGGAAGTATACACATCCGTAACTGGACCAGAAGTGGATTGTGGGTTGGGACAATCTGTTCCCTACAACCTTTTTTTCTACAGATGACCAGACACAAGCCTCCTGGTGCCTATGTATCTTCTCCATTGCAGTAGTCTGTTTTCTGTGACTATAAGAAAATCCTTAAGGCAGATTATTTTTAGTGAGAAAGAAGATCTATTTCCGTCACAGTTCTGGATGTTCAAGGGCATGGCTCAGCTCAAATGAAAACCCCCTAGCAGATGATGTCACAACAACAAGAGTATAGGGTGGTGTGGAGATCACATCTTAAAGGTCCCATCACCTCTCACATCACCACACTGAGGACCAAGCTCTCAGGGGACAAATCACACCCGAACTCAGCAAGACCTCTTCTACAGATGTCACCAGTCAAGTCCCAGAGCTCAGAATGATTAGGAGTTACCACCATCAGGGTTGGGCCGGGGTGTGTGCAGGTTCTTGGCCTCTTGTTCAAGGAACTGAACTAAAAACCCACCCAGATTTGCAAAAGCAGCAAGGAAGCCACAGAACAGGTCAGCACATACTGCAAGGGAGAAGCAGGTTGCAGCCCGGGGTCTGTCTGGAGGTCTAAAGGAAGGAGGTGCTGGTGATTAGGGGGTGTGGTGTGGGTGGCTCTCTCTTTGACAGATTAGGTCATATATTCATTTTTCCTACTACATACGTCCCTTCCCATAATGCTCCTGATTTTAATCATATGCAAACCCAATTTTGCATAGGTAAGATTGTAAATAGGGGCTTCTCCTTAAAAGTTCACTTTGAGGACACAGTTTGCCTTACTGCCCACGTACCTAAAACCAGTTCAGGCTAGATTGGCCTTCCCATTCCTCTAACCCAGATTCATCGAGAATACGTTTGAATTAAAAACTGTCTAAATCTGATTGTTTTTAAGAAGAAGAAAACTTAAAGGGGTGTATGTGTATGTAATGTAGGTAGGGGTCCCAGGTTGCTAGGTGCATTGTTTGGGGCGGGCTGTGTATACATAGTACCTGCAGGCCAAGGGCTGCCACATGCATTATTAGAAGTGGGATGTACTTAACTCAAACCAGGAAGAGGTCCAGGTTAGTTAGTAAACTATTCTCTAGGCTTGACTGCCTGGTAAGGAGGCAACAGAAGAGAAAGGAACAGCAGGCTGAGTCTGGAGACTGGCCACTTTCCTCTGGATCTAGGGACACACATCCTGCAGGCAGATGTGTGGTCAGCGCTTGTCGGTCAACCACATCTTAAAAAGACAGAGAGTGAGCTTGGGCACTGAAGGTGCCCACTACACATTAGATGGGGTGCTCACTGACAGGATCTGGGACATCAGAATCCACTGCCCACAAGCCGTCACCGCACACAGCATGCACAGGAGCTGTGGAAGGACACACGGCTGGTTCTGTCTGCAGGGCTGGTCTGCTGGTGGATTTACGTTCCTGTACTCAGAGGCATACACATAGCAACTGAACAAGTCTAGAGCCTGACAAGTCAAGGGGGTGGGGACATAAGAAAAGGAAGACAGCCAAGGGAAGGAGAAAAATTAAGAAAGAGAGGAAGGAGGGAAGAGAAGGAGAAAGGGAGACAGAAGACAGAGGAAGGGACGGGAAAGGGGCGGGGAGGTCGAAGGAGGCCTCTATGCAACCCCGTGAGTACCCAGGTGCACCCGAAGTTCTAGAATCAGACATGCTCTAAACTGAACTGTGTGTGTGTGTGTGTGTGTGTGTGTGTGTGTGCATGAACATGAGTGTTCAGGTACGTGAGTATATGGAGGGCAGAGGAGCTTGTTGGGTGTCTTCCTCTATCACTCCACCTTATTGCCTTGAAGCAGGATCTCTCACTGACCACGCACCGTTTTGGCTAGGCTGGGTGGTCAGAGAGCTCTAGGAATCAGCCTGTCTGTGTCCTCCAATGCTGGAGTTACAGGCATATACAACCAAGTCAGGCTTTCTTTGAATGCGGGAGCTAGGGATTTGAACTCAGATCCTCATGCTTGTATAGCAAGCACTCTTACTCACCAAGCTATCTCCCCCGCTCCTAGGCTGACCTCTGCTTGGCCATGTGATCCTTGTGCTGTAGAATCAGGCTTATGCAGTCACCATTCCATAGAGAAGCACAGAGCATGCAGAGCATGCAGAGCAGCACTGGGCACGTGGGAGGGACCTGAGAAAGCTGGAAGACAGACCATATGGGGTCACAGAGGCTCAGGAGCGCCACATACATCCCATTCCAGGCCCGTGGTGAGGACTAAAAGGACAGTTACAGCTGCTGTTTCTTCTGTGACTGTCACTGTCACAGGCTGGGACAAGGCTGCTGCCTTGTGTCTTATTATCTCCTCCGACCCCCCCAATCACCTTGCACGTGGTTATAATCTTGTTCTGCAAATGGGCTAGGGAAGACCAAAGAAGCTGGAAACTCATTTGTTTAGGGGCACAGAGCTGGCAAGAGGCAAGGCCAGTAGATAAAGAAATCTCTATAGTCAAGACCTCTTCCACAATCCGCTATAAGATAGGTCATTCAAATTTAAACAGTGGTGATTCAAATAACTAGCATTTATTGAGCACTTACTGCACACCAGGCTCTATACAGATTATATATTATATATTATGCCCTTGAATTCTCACTTCACGAAATAATTATGATATTCATTATTTATGCTAACATTTATATGACTATTAATAAATATTGGTATTTTTTTGTCTTGTTTTTTGAGACATGATCTCCCTATAACCCCAGCCAGCTCTGGAACTCTCTGTGTAGACCAGGCTGGTCTTGAACGCAGAGATCCATCTGCTTCTGCTTTCCAAGTGCCAGGATTAAAGGCATACACCACCACACCAGGATTCATTATCATTATATTTTAAGACCCCAGGGACATGGCTTTAACCACTCAGCTAGTCACAGAGCAGTCTCAGAGAGCAATACTGAACTGTCTCTAAGATATATTTTTAAGTGTATTTTTGAGTCGAAGCAAGGTGTAGAACAGCCTGTATAATGTGCTATATTTTTAAAAGGAGACATATGGGCCGACGTGTTTGTAGCTGCAGAGAATCTAGGAAGCTGTGCAGGAAACTCGTACTAATTGTTGCCTCGGGGAAGAGAACCGGGAGGCCCGGGTCAGGGATGGGGAGAGTCACGCTTTTATACCCTTTACATTTTTTATATCTGCCTTTAAAAATATGAATGTGTAGTTCCCTGTTCGGCACTTCTAAATTATTTTCATTACTTTGTCAGTTTCATGGAAACATGGTGTTAGCAGGTTCCCTGGGAGAGCTGGGGAGAAGGAAGCCGGGAAGAAGGCCCTGCGTCTGAAAGATAGGCCTCAGAGGGCACAGCCAGAGCTCCAGGTCCAGCCCCCCTAAAGGCGTGCCATGACTTCTGGGTCTTTCCAGTCACCCCAAGTTCAGGTAGGAAACTCTCTCCTTGGGAGACTCTCTTCAGGTAGCTCACCACTGCCTCCCCCAGGCAGAGCTTAGCTATGGAAAAATTTCTGTCCCCAGGGCAGGCCCATCACTGTTCAGGCTGCCTGTCCCCGCTGCTGATCGGCTTGCAACCTCAGGTTCCTTTCTGGGCCAGTTTCCCTAAGCTCTGAAAGTGTGAAGACGCACCAAAGTCCCCTGCCGGTCCTCACGTCTCCACAAGCTGCTTACAGAGCTCGGTGATTACTTCCTTTACCTCCTCTAAGATCTTAACCATTTTCTCTCGGGTCCAAGGACTCACACCTGCTGCACCTTCTGGGCTCCAGGCTCTAGTCCCAAATAGCTAGGTCTACACCTCAACACTCATTCAAAGACTCCTCCTCTTGGAACAGCAGGTGTCTAAGGTCAGCGTCGCCCACAGTGAAAAGTTAAAACTCACATTCAAGGCGGGTCACCTCTCAGAGGCAGTTTGCATCAGTAGGCCAAAGCCTCCTGAGCATGCGCACTTAACAATGCCCGCCACCCACTCACCTACCTCCATCCCTATGCAGGTGGCAGTGGGTCTCAGGACAGCTTGATGTGGTTGGTATTTGGAACTTGCAAGTTCCAAGGTCCTGTTTCCTCTTGGGATGGTGGGGCGGAGGGGCAACCCTAGAAGAAGCCAGCTTGCTGGAACGATGGTTCTAAGTTCCCACCCATTAGGTCAAATGCAGCTGTAAAGTGGGGTGTGGGCGTCCAAAGCAGAGGCCTCCTCTGGAAAGAAGACACCAGAATTGACTTCAGCTGACCAGCAACAGAGGGGGTCGGGGGGAGGGCGCGAAGGAAGTGGAGGGAAGAAAGAAGTAGCCTTCTCTGGCCGCCAACCGAAGGGACCTGGCTGAGTTGGGCACCGGGTTCCAAGGCCCAGTGACTTTGAGCAGAGAAACCAGAGGGCCTGGAGCTTAGGAGTGGCCAGTGCGTAGCGGGTCGCGCCCCAGGGCCAGTTCTCAGATGCACAAACTGAGGCCTGAAGGGCGGTGGATCTCAGCAGGGTCCCTATTTCCGGGTAGAGGCAGCTCCCGGAAGGTGCTAGCTACTGGGATACCGGGACTGGACTGCACGGCGAGGCCAGGCTCTGCAGGGAGGCGTGGCTCAACGCGCCGGGGAGACTGGAGGACTGCCGCGTGGCTACGGCGCCCCCTGGCGGCGGCCGGAATCATCGCGCAGAGACCACGTGTCCGGGTGATCCAGGGACAGATCTCCCCTGGGAAGAGCCACCTACCTCACTCCACGCCCAGCGCCCACAAAGGGCCAGCTGCCTGGCATCAGGCCTGATGCTATCACTCAACTCAGGCTCAGTTCTGTTTCACATGAGTGGGATCACTTAGGCGCAGAGAGATGAAGGGTCGCCCAGCCCTACGGAGGCTGTGCTGACGGGGAGAAAAGACAAGTAAAATTCTCTTTTAAGACTAGGCAGCACTGGAAGGCTCGGGACCTCATCGTATGTGATGCAGGCAGGAAACTGCGTTGGAGTCTCTCCGGCTCCTTCACAGAGCCTGGCATGGGGGTCAGGTCACCAAGCCAGAGCCCTGGGGTGGGCTTACCATCGTAAACTGCCCTTTCTGGATGGGTGCTGTGGGAGATCAGGCAAACCCTCCTCTGTGGCAGACCCAGGATAGTGAAAGGGGTGAATCTCTAGGAAATCTTGAAAAGAGGACGGCAGGAGGACCGATGCCTCTGCTACCACTCCCCTGAGGAAAGAGGCCAAACCTTTGCTTCTTACATGAAATGACTTGAGCTTTTCTGTTCTTGTGCCACCTGGGAACTGACCCATCTTCGTGTACCCTAGAATTGAAGGGATGTGTCCATACTCAGATGTGTTCTGTCCTCTGTGATAAATGACTAGACCTTGGTGCAAGGCTTGCTGGGATCTGGTTTCTGTGGAGCAGTAGAGACAGAAAGATCATGGAATTGGCAGGAACAGGAGCCAAGAGGATCCCAAAAATGTCTTCCTAGAATAGGGTGCTTCTCTTTACAGCCATAGGGCCTTTGCACTGCAACCCTCTCTGCCTCTGTGTCCAGCCTTTTCACCCAATAATCAAAGGTTCTTCCACTTTCTCCAGGAAGTCCCCCAATGCACCTCCGAGTCTCATATAAAACCCAAGGCAGCAGGGGTCAAGAGTCACAAGCTTATGAAGAGTCTCCAGCAGGTACAGCAAGAAATCAAGGCTGGGGTGCAGATAGGATCCCAGGGAAGAGGAGTGGAGGTCTAAAGAGGAATGACAAGGGGAATCATCAGAAACCATCAGAAAGTGACAGCCACCATCGGGATCAGGGGCACAGTCCTGCTGAAATCTTCGGAGCAGCAACAGAAGGAAAGCCCTAGAATTGGACTCCTGAAAGACAGGAGTGAGAAGCCCTTGTTTACCAGCGCTCAGGCCCCACTGGCTGAGGGTTGCCCTGGGAGAGGGCCATGTTTTATATGGACTCTTTTTCTGCTTCCTGTATTCTGGCTGCCCAAGCGTTTGAGACCTTGACTCTGGAGGGAACTAGTCCTTCCAGAGCTCACCAGTTCCTGGAGACAATGAAGGACTCCCTGGCCACTGCACCTTTGACACACAAACCAATCAACGCACACGCCACACCCAAACTCTCACGCCAAGCAATATCACGCATAACAATCTCTGAGTCAGGTACTCGGAAGTTATCCACACTATCTAGTCCCAAACGTAGGGGACTTATCTGCTCTTCCCGTCCTTTCCATGAATGCCTCACGCTCTGTTCTCCACCCCTTTGGCCTCCTGACCTGCCCTGATGCGCACAGCATCTGGGGCATCCCACGTCTAGAGATCTGTGAGTGTAAACTTCTTCTGTGACAACTAATTCCATGTCTGGATGTCTCTTGCCATATTTATTAAAACACATCCTCGGTGCCTTTTTACATTTTTATTTATTCTTTTTATTTTATGTGTATGAGTGTTTTGTCTGCATGCATGTAAATGCACCACATACATGCAATGCCCTGCAGAGACCATAAAAAGGGTGTTGGATCCTCTGGAAGTGGAGCTACAGATGGTCGTTAGCCACCATATGGGTGCTGAGAATCGAACCCAGATGCTCTGGAAGAACAGCAAGTGTACTGAGCCATCTCTCCAGTCCCATTCTGGGTGCATTTTAACAATGTCTCCATGTAGCCAGGATTACACGGGCCAAGAAGGACCACAATAGAGAAAGGCCCAAGACAGACAGGCAGCCAGTTCCTGGATGCTGTCAGAGCAAGGTGAGTCTGAGCTGTCTGGAACCGGTCACAGCACACAACTGGGTTGACATCAGAGCTGGTGATGAGACACACAGAGCTGTCTGCTGCATCCCATATGCCTGCCCACCTGCTTCCCTCGCCATGGACTCCAGCGCCCAGAACAATGGTGGTTCAGGGGAGTGATTACCTGCAGAGTTTGTGAATTAATGAGTGATTGCATGAATGAATGTTATAAGGCTGACCCTCTGGGAGAAGAACTGAGTCCAATACAAGTTGTTCAAAGGGTCCCTTTCAATTAGATCCAATAGCCAAGTCCTTCCCCAACAGCAATTCAATAAATAGGTAGGAATGTGATGGACACAGTCCAGCCTCCAAGTCACCAGGTCTGGAAAGAACCACCGGGTGGCAGAGTTGTCAGGGAAAGTGAAGCAGCACACCAAAGCATTGTGATGCTGGATCTTCCTTCCTCCAAGGTCTGCTGACCAAGCAATGGGGATAAACCAGGTCTGGGTGGGCGTGGGGAGTTCAAAGAAGATTAGGAATACATGCAAGAAAGGGCCAAATAACATAGAAAATCTATAAACTTCTCTTGTTCTTCAGAAGGTTCCAGATTTGTCTTCTAGTATGTCACCCCAGCCAAGAGGCATAAGAGTCTGTCCCGCCTAGGGGAGCATCTTTATGCATCATAATCAGAAATAGATGTGTTACCATTACCTTCCAGCAGGTGGCAGTAAGGAGACTCAGACATTAAGATAATTTTCCTAGAGTTGGAAGCCACTAACTGTCCCGAAGAAGGGGTGATTCTTGCCTGATGTGCTTAAATGTCCTGATATCAGATATCATCCCTTCCTCTGTGAGGTTTTCCCAGGCTCAGAAGTAAACTTTGCCCCCAAACCTCCAAAATGCAAGCCAAGGAAATGCAAGTCAGAGAACACACGTATGAGAAAGCTGGGGTAGGTGGGGGGCCAGGGAGTTGGCAAGGCTGCCTCTCTGAGACTCCTTAATTACAGCTGGAGCCTCGTTTATGCTCTGAGCACTAACTGAACTCTGCTGGACATGGTAGGAGGGAGGAGAGGATACACAGGACCAAGACTGGTTCCTTTTGTCCAGTGTCATGGAAAGAGGAACTATAGAATTGAGTTCAATTGCAGCTTCAACTGCTTATAACATCGGAAGTGATGTGTCCTCCCTGGGCCTCAGTTTTTTCATCTATGTAATGGGAATAACAGCATCTGCTTTAGAAAATGTTTACGAAGATTGGTAAGTTGGTGTGAGTAAAGTGATTGGAGCACAGACTGCAACAGAAGAGCTGGAACTAGAAGAAGAAAGAGGCTGTTTGCTCTTCTCTGACATAGTGGAGCTCACAGTACCGTTGCTATAGCCACATATATCCTATATGGAGCCAGTTCACTTTAGGCAAATAAAGACACTACGTGTCACCAAGTAGTACAGGATTTAATAAGGAATTCCTGGGCCCAGTGCAGCATGACACCCCACCAGGAGAAAACACCAGGAGAAAATCTCCCATACCAAGGCTTCTGCATCAAGCTAGAAACAAATAACTGGCCCATACACTCAATATTTTGGCTTCTCTGGGAGCTGCCTGGGGTTTCTCTGTCATCGACCCAAGCAGTGATGGGAATGGCGGCACAGGAAGCCCCTGCAAGCAAGTAAACTCCGTGGAAGCAGAGCTGCAAAGATTCTGCAGTTTCATATGCGAACACCAGGGGGAGACAGAGCATCTTCTGAGAAGAAACAGGCTACGGGAATCTGAGAAAGTCCCAGCGCCTCCACCTGGGCTGTTTGCTAAAAGCCTTCATCTGCACAAAGCCAATTCTTAAGATCAGGAGAGGAGGTTGTTTTTTTTTGTCTGTCCGTCCCGTCACCCCCACACCCGCCTTGATCAAATTACAACAAAGGCTCCCCAAAAATGCAAATAAAGTAAGAGTGACCCAGGGGAGTGAATAAAATAAAACTCCAGAAATCAACCCTAAAGCCATTCAGACAGCTGAACTTCCTGAGAAAGAAGTCAAGAAGTCAAAACAACCACGTTAAAGATGCTTAGAGAGCTGAAAAGGAGGATGCGTAGACACCTAAATAAAATCAGGATGACACATGAGTAAAATTAGGAGAGCCACAAAAAATGAATTCAAACAGAAATTCTGGACCTGAAAAATATGGTAAATGATAGTTTTTAAATCCTCTGGATCTGTTCAGCGGCAGGACTGAGCAGGCAGAAGAATCAACTCACTTGAAGACAGAAATAAAGAAAGACGAGTTTGCGGGACTTGGGAGCATCACCAGGCTTCACAACGACACGTGGATTATGGAAATCCCAGAGGTAGAAGAGAAAGAGACAGGGACCTTATTTGAAGAAATAAAGGTCCAAAACTTCATGAGTCCGAGGAGGGAGTTACAAATTCAAGCTCAGTGAACCATACCAGACCTATACCCAAGGCACACTGTATATAAACCGTAAGAGTCAAAGAAAAGGAGAGGGGGTGTGAAAACCTCAAGAAAAACATGACTTATCACATACAAAGAAGTTTCTATAAGGCTGTGAGCAGATTTCTCAGCAATAGCCTTGCAGGGTGGAAGGCCATGGGGCAGGACACCCAAATGCTCACAGGAAAACTGTCAGCCCAAACAGGCCATAGCTAGCAAAACTATCCTTCAAAAATCAGAGAAAATTTTAAATGTTCTCATATAAACAAAAACTAGAGATGGCCTTGGGGTAGCAAGAGAATGCCACATGAAATCTTTCAAATGGAAGCAAAGAACTCAAGACAGCAGCAGGAAGCTATCTGAAAGTTCAAAGATCTCATGTCCGTGATCTGCAAGGCTTAATATTGTCAACAGGGCGATACTCCTATCAACAGATGAACGGATACAGAAAATGTACCTTATTTGCACAATGGAGTTTATTCAGCCAAAAGGAAGAATAAAATTATATCATTTGCAGGAAAATGGATGGAACTGGAGATCAATGTGTTTAGCGAAATAAGCCAGACTTAAAAAAAAAAAAAAAAAAAAAAAAAAAACAATAAATACCACATATTCTCTCTCATATGTAGAATCTAGATTTAAATAGGGGTGTGTATGATTTTTTGGTGTATGTGTGTATATATGTGTGTATGTGTATGTGTGTAGTATATGTGTATCTGTGTGTATGTGTATTGAATATGAGTGTATATATGTTTGGATATGTATGCTTCTATATACATGTGCATAGTATGTGGATGTATGCAAATGTGTGTTTGTATGTAGTATGTGTGTATGCATGTAGTATATGTGTGTGATAAGTAAGCAGAATAGAGACAACTTGGGTAGAGGAAAGGGATCAGTAGAAAGAAGGATGGAGGGAAGGTAATAGGAAATAAATATGCATTAGGATACCTACTATTAAAAAAGCAAACAAAAATAACTAGGGCTGGAACCAGGCATGGTGGTGCAGGATTATAATCCCAGCATTGAGAGGCAGCAGCAAAAGAATCAAGAGTTCAAAGTGATCTTTGCCTATATAGTACAAGGCCAGCCTGGGCTACATGAAACTCAGTCTGAAAAAAATAATACTTTTCAAGAGAAATTAGCTAGCATTGACAAAGATGAAAAGAAACTGACCTGTTGATGCAGTTTTGAGGGCATTATAACAGCACAGTTCCTCAAAAACTTACAAACAGAACCAGCTTAGGATCCAGCAATCCTTCTTCTGGGTATTTATTCAAAAGAACTGAAAGAGGAGCCTCAAAGACACATTTGCACATCCAGGGTGCAATGGTTAATCATCTCTGTCAAACCTGATTGGGTTTGGGATCACCTAGGAGACACACCTCGGAGTGTATCTGGGAGAATGCTTCCAGAAAGGTTTAACCAAAGGGGGAAGACCTACCCTGAATGTGGGTGTCACTGTTCACGGGCTGAGTTCCCAGGCTGAATTAAAAGGGAGGAAGGAGAAAGCCTCTGCCCTCTGATCCCAGACTGTGGAGCAACATGACGAGTGCCTCGCACGCCCATTGTCTTGCTGTTGCCAAAATTCTTTCTGGGAGGCATGAGTGGTGGCCGCCGTACCCTCCTTTCTAGGTTCCTAATGACAGAATGAGGTATAATTTTGACAAACTACACTTTGGGAGACCAGAGTTTTTTGGGCTTCCTTAGAGAGGCACAGTCAAGGGAGGAACTCCCCAACTGAGGCCATACAGCAAATTCTACATTTCAGCAGGGACCCTGTGACCTCCTGCCCACTGCCCAAGATGGTGAATGGGGCCAGTCTCACCCCAAGTTCCTCTGCTCATAACCTTAGTCCCTCCCCCACATACCACTCAGGCCACTGGTTAGTTGGGAGGGGTAAGCTGACTCTCCTGGCTCCTCCTTTTCTTGCAGAAAGTCAACAAGTTTATAATCCTGGGCAACCAGGTGCCCCCAGGCCTGGGACGAATGCTTTGTACATAGCTTGCTGGTCCAGCTTGTCAGTTGGAAGATAAATCGATGAGACATTTGCCTTCCCTGCCATGATTGACTGTATCCCCTTAAACTCTGAGCCAAAATAAACCTTTCCTTCCTTAAGTTGCTTCTTATCAGGTAGCAGGTCTCAGCACTAATAAAAGTAAGCAGTACACTGTGTACAGCACTATTTACAACACACGAGAGATGGAGTGACCTGCATGCTCAAGGACAGATGGATCAGTACAGAAACTGTGAACTACTCATGTAACAGCCTTAAGAAGGAAGGTAATCTTGACACTGGCTACAAGGTGAATGGATCTTGAAGACATTATGCTAAGTAAAGAAAGCCAGACCCAGAAGGACCAATATTGCATGATACTACTATAGGATGAATTCAAATTAGACAAACTCAGAGAGGCACAGTGAAAGGGTGGTCTCAAAGCTCCAAAAGAAGAGCAAAATAGAAAGCTGTTTAGGCTCAGTTCCACAAGCCGAACGGTTCTGGAGATGCTTGTTCTTGGTCATACCTCCCCTCAGAGGATTGGATTGAAATGAGCAAAGTTTCACCCCAGGGTGGAAGGCAAGGCAGAGCAGGGGACTCCTGGCCTTTAGAAGAATGGCTCGTGGGCAAAATGATTACTCCACAGCTCCCACCCCCTGGGCCCACCCAGACTGGGGGCAAAGAAGAACTTTGATGGCATGGAAGTTTTCAAGTGCACACATGCCCACAAGCACATGCAAACAATCAAATGATCCTCATGCATCCCACCCAGTAGGAAAATAGCTTTCTGCCTTTTCTGGATGTGAATTAGAACACTTGGGCAGCAGCCTAGAAAAAGAGACAGGAAAAAGAAAAGAAACTGTACGTGGGGGCACACACCTGTAATCCCTGCGCTTGGGAAGTGAAGGCAGGAAGATCTGGAATTCAAGGTTATCCTTAGCTACGTGGCACATTCAAGGCCAGCCTGAGCTATGTGAGACCTGTCTCAAGAAAAGGAAAGGAAGGAAGGGGAAGAAGACGAAGAAAGGAGGTAGAGGGCAGCGTGGGAGGGGAGAGGAGGAAGAGACAAGTCAAGGAAAAATCAGGAAAGACCCTTTCTTCAGGAAGTGGGACAGACTTTATTCCTCCTCCATCACACTCAGGATATGGTCCTTCCAGAGGATGCAGAGAAAGAGACATTTAATCCAGGAAGCAAAAGAAACATGCACTCATCATACTAAACATGAGCGGCAAAGGCCAGAGTCGTCCAGATCAGCTGCTCTCTATTCTGTCCTACAGAGAGGACCCAGGGGGACTGGATAGTTCAGATTCACACAAAAGGCCCACTTGACTAAAAGATAAATCCACAGGGGCAGAAGACAATGGAGTCTTAGGGCAGAAGAGAGAAGAAAAAGAATCCAAAGGAGAGGGGTATCTATTTATAGAATTGGTTACAAGAGCCAAAAGCCAGAATGGGAAGACCCAAGGCCAAAGACGTTGGTTGAACAGGAAGTACAGAACTGTTTCATATTTCTATGGGCTTTGTGTTTATATGCATGACCTTCTAGCAGGAAAGATAGTTGATAACCGAGTGATCCACCCTCCCTGCCCCCTGATAAAAATTGCTTTAGTCTTGATAAAATACAACCCATGACAAAACCTACTTATGAGCAGTGGGCTGGCTCATGCTGACAACATTAAGAAGATTATATTCCCCAACAACATCAACCAGATTCCTCCCTCTAAATCCTCTTCTACATCATGGCCTTGACTCCCCTCCCATTTAAAGGAATGGCAAAGTCTACATCACCTTGCCTTGAATCTAAGTTAATACAAGACTGATCCACAACAGAAAACATAAAAAATGCCACCATGTAACTCCCAAGGTTGGGTCACTAGAGGCCACGCAGCTTTCTTTCCATTTATTCCTTGGAAAACCCTGCTTGGAGCTCTTAGCTGCTATGTAAGTTCAACTGATCAAGACTGATAGGCAACCAGGCCACACAGGGAGGTCCAGATGGCAGCTCCAGCCTTCTAGTCATCCCAGCCCAGACTGCAGATACATGAGTGAATGGATGGATGGATGGATGGATGGATGGGTGAATGGATGGATGGATGAGTGGATAGATGGGTGGATAGATGGTGGATGTGTAGATGGATGGATGGATGGATGGATAGGTGGGTGGATGGAAGGATTAGTGGGTGGATGGATGGTGGATGGGTGAAGGGGTAGGTGGATGGATGGATGAGTGGATGGGTGAAGAAGTAGATGGTTGGATGAGTGGATGGATGGATGGGTGGATGGGTGGATGGATGGAGGACTTGCAGTCAATTCCAGTTTCCACCATCAAGCAGTCTCCAGATTTAGATTTAGAATCTTCCCATCAGGGAGTATAAACAAGCAGCCCCCACTATGCACTTTGAATTCCTGACCACGAGCCTGACTCTGTTATTGTTTGAAGCTGCTGCACATTGCTGGAATTCGATAATCGGCAATGTGACCAGAACAGGCAGAGTCCAGGCATGTACTACATAAATCAAAAGGCTAGAAAAAAAAGCCTTGCTGTTACTGAAACAAACACATAGACCAAGCTCAAATTCAATTCACTTAGCCTACCTGAGCCTCAGTTTCCTCTTGTGTAAAATGGGGGTGGCACCTCCCTGTGAGAACACAGGTAGTGATTTGTGTGAATTATGAGGAAGTTGGGCTGTCCCTGGTATGATGACTGTTTTAATCATCAACTCACATATGGTCAGATCTGTTCTAATGTTGACAATATACTGATCCATTTCCATAGACAATCAATATTATATTTTCTCAGATTTAATGAAGAATTGGGGGCATTGCCCTGATGACCACAATCAGTAAAATTTATCTACATGGCTTTATATTAATTGATAATACATTAATGAATGAAGAAGCTTACTGTCAAAATCCAGAAAAGGTAATCACAGATACACTGAAGATGCAGACATGGTATAAAGTCTCTCCTGCAATTTTCCTGAAAAGGACACTGAACCTGTGCCTCACTTCAGCAAAGGAGCTGAGCCCCTGGTATCTAGAAACATTTAAATGAGTCTGTTTCACTTAGGAGGGGCTCCCACTATGTCCAAGAAGCATCCAGAAGTAGGTTTACAGAATCCTAGAGGGCCACAGACTAGGGGGACAGTGGAGGACAGAAGGAGATACTGAGATACCTCACCCAGCTGACAAGGCCAGGCAGGGACCATGTCCCACTTTTACTGGGCATAAAATCAGGCAGCGCCAACATGAATTATGAAGGCAGCCACGAGAGGGACCTAGATGGCTTGGATAGAGACTCTCTAGCCAACCCTGACCGTGTGCAGAGGGTCGGAGGCTAAAGCAGAGGAGTGGGCCCCCAGAGACCCGGAACACAGAAACTAGGCTGTCACATAGATCCCTGCGTCTTTGTGCCTCATTCTACCTTGACATTCATCTTCTGTGGATGATTGCTCCTCCGGCTTCAGGACATCTCCCCCTCTTGCCTCAGAAGAGAGTGGGCATCATGTGTGGAGTGGAAAGTCCAGGGGATCTAATGGTGGAAACTTCCATCCCTTGAGAGAAGTTGGTGAGTGATAAATGCTTCAGTGACAATGAGCAGGTTCGATATTACAAGCACATATTCTCTATTGCTCATTATAGGTTTATATTCATGATAGGGCAAGAAACTTGGCATTGCACTGCTAAAAGTTATATGTCTTCATCCCAAGGCAGGACCTCTTGTGCTCCTCTAGTGAACTCAGCACCAGCCTTGAGTTCTCAGGACTGACTTGGCTTGAATTCACCTTCCTCGCTTGGACTTGTGTAAGATTTAGGGAACAGAACCCTGGAGAGGAGGCAATTGGAAAACATCAGGAGAGAGCTCTGAACATAACGATTGTGTTCCTAGGTGATCCTCATGGACCTCACAGTCTGAGGACACTGACAAGCAGACCAGGAGGAGGAAGACGGCAGAGGATAGAATGAAGGAACAGCAGAGGTTCAGGTAGGCTCGTCCCCTGGGTGAGCTTTGAAGGCCCTACCGTAGGCAAAGAACCTGAGAAATGAGAGGTCAGCTGCAAACATGCCAACATGCATATACATCAACCGGAAGGCTGGATGGCAGGAGAAAGCTCGAGATCTTACAGAAAGGGGACCTGTGTGTCTACCAGGGAAGATTAATTGGAGATTGGTTGAGATTCTTCATTCATCTATTTGTAGAACGGGCCAATGAGCATGTGCAGCTGGTGAGCCTTGGGGTAAAAGGTTGTGGGAATGTTAGGAACCAAGGGGCTAGATAACTCTACGCTTCATCCCATGTTCCACTTCTTCGTCCTAGGGAAAGCTCTGGTCTCCTGGGACCCAGTCAGTCTTCAGAGCACTTGCTCCCGAAGCCAAGAAGCAGGTAGAACTCTTGCTTCCTTTAATAACTAAGATCATCTCTTCTTGCCTCACCTGGCCTGAGGCTGATTCAGGTAATACAGAGCTGTGCAAGTTTTGTTGTGTGGGCGTGTTTTAACAAACAAGAACCATTTCCCCAGACTCGTGTTAAACCGTTAAACCGACAGCTCTGTCTCAGGAGGGCTCTATAGCATGTTCCAAAAAACAAAACAAAACAAAAAACCCTGCAAATTAAAATGGCCTCTAACATCCCTGAGAAAGTGGGGATGGTTTCACCCAGGCCAGCTTTGTGGAATCGATGGGAGATGACGTCACATCATTTCTACCCCCCGCCATCCCTGAAGCTTCTAAGTTAACTGGGTGACACCGGACACCTCCAACAGATCACACCATCACCACCATTAGCAGTAACAAATGTTTCTCCAAGCCACAGCAGGGTCCCATTCAAGAATGACTACCTACCGAGGATCACACTCTCACCAGCACCCAGAGTGAGGGTGCCAAGGCCTCGGATCACACTCTCACCAGCACCCAGAGTGAGGGTGCCAAGGCCTCCAAGCTGTTCCTTCTAAGACTTATAAGTGACAGAGCCAGTGCTGCACCCAGAGTGTGCTGTGATTGTTTTTTAACTAGGTAAATAATATCTCAGAGGCAGGCATCTATAAAATGAGCTGTTCCGCTTCGGCGAGGCTTGTCGCAAAGGAGAGGGCTTGTTCTTTTCAAAATACTCCAACATCTCCTGGGCAGGGAAAACAAATTCCCTTCTGTACTGACTGACTTATAGCAGTTTTGGAAGAACCATAGTGGGAACTGGCTGAGCTCTTCATAAAGGACCTGACCCTAGCACTGGGCTTCTGAAAGATCCCGTGCAAGCCCTCACTCATCCAAGAACCAGGGCTGAAGCCATCCCCAAGAGGATGCTTCCAGATAAGACAGTATCCTTACAGTGCCTCACAGCCCTTAGCCAGTCAAAAGAGCTGGGTATATGAACACAGGTCTATGGCAGTTTAGTTTTCCGGCATAGCATGAGACCCTCTTACCCAGGCTGACTGGCACACACAGCAGGCAGGACAAGGGGCATATTCTGTGTTGGAGAAAGTAGTCCTCATTGGTAGAGATGGAGAAAGAAAGAGAGGCCTATGCCTCAGGAATGGCCCAGTGGCCAAGGTGGAGATCTAAATAACATCAGAGTAAAACCAAAAAGAGCTCCACAAGGCATTGACCCCAGGGCAAGCCCTGGCTCCCTTCACACTGGCTATGTGTGCACCCTGCAGCCCACCATCCCTTCACCCTCCTCTGTAAAATGGAGGCAATAATAAACCTCTTTGTGAGGAGTCAACCGTCAGTCCCAACAGTGGGTGGTGTGACTTGCTTTAACCAAAGGGGACATTAGTTGACAACACAATTGCCGTGGCTTGAAATGTGCTTACAAGATGGGGATGGCCTTTCTAGGCTGCTGTGACCACCCCCCAAGAAACACATCTGTGAGAAGCCATTGTGTCTCCAACCTGGGACCCAGGACAACACAGGAGGAAATCTGCCGATTTAAGCCCAGAAGCCCTACGTGGGCCAGAAAGGAATGCTTACTATCCTCGATGCTGTGATTGATTGTTTTGCAGGGCTATTGAGGCAATAATTCACTGATAGACCTTTCTTTCAGGACAGATTTTTGTATTCTGTTTTTGTTGGATAACCCAGGCCTCAATCGTCCTCTGACGATTTCTCTAGTGATGGTCACCTCCCCCAGCCCCCGCCGCTCTGCCACCATGTACATTTCTGGTCAGAATTCTTTCAGTATTCCAAGCTCTCTCACACCTCCATGCTGTTGCATATGCTGTCCCCTCTGGTCACAATTCCTTTCCCCTGTGGTCAGCCTGCTGGACCTGTGTCCACTCAATGAGCATTCACCCAGCTCTTGAGCTAGAGAAATTCATCTCCACCATCATACACACAGCCAACTTCCTCTATCGTCCCTCACCAATCCAGGGGAAAACCCTGGGGCTGGAGCAGACCAAGCAGGAACAGAGAGAGAAAGTGGGTGGGGCTAGAGACATCCCTCTGCCCATCTCACGTCCACTGCAAAGGGGACATAGCTACAGAAAAGACCCCATGACTCGCCTCTCTCAAGCAAGAAGCTCTCTTACCTGAAATGGCCACTAGGACCACCATGCCTCCTCTTTGGAAGAGTCTAGAATTCTGAGTATTCCCTCCATGACTCCACCAAACCCAAGAGTCCCTACTGGAGATGAGGTAGGGGCTGTGTCCGCCCTGCACGCACAGTTCTTAATGAAAGGAGTCCATCCAGACCGATGAGCCCCTACGCCATCCACTCAACAGTACAAGTGTTTCTGAAGCCCCAGGCTCACCATCCTGTTGCCTCTGTTCCAGCCACAACCAACAGAGAATACCCAGGGTCTGGTCTTCCTTTCATTCAACCCAAAATGCCCCCAGAACCACATCTAACCAGGCAGCTGCTGAAGTCCCAGCAGGAGAACCAGCTTCCAACAGCAGCACAACTTCCTGTCAAAGTCCTCCTCTTTGACTCCCACCTGCTGTCACGGCTCTGCCTTCCCAGTTCTGAGCTCCAGATGCCGCAGCCTCAGCACAAGCCCACCCATGTCCTTCACCCCTTCAGTCTGGCCTCCCTCTTCAGCAGTCTCTGCTCTGACCTTCCACTGTAGTCGCTGTTTCCCACAGTACCCCAGCCTGCTGCATTGTATCTTGATATGTGTCCCTGGACAACCATCCCCTGCCCACAGCAGCTGATGGGAAACATTGATGGGAGAACAGTGGTGATCCTTCCAGTTCACTTGGTTTCAGAGCAAACACAGCATCTCCCTGGACTGGCCAAAGTTAGACATTACCAAGTGCAGGTGAGGATGCAGGGAAAGTGGGACTCCCACGGCGTGCAGGTGGGATGCAGTTGGAGGAGCCACCCTGAACAGTAGCTTCCATCGCAACTGAGAATAGCATCCCTTGGTTGTGTCCAGATAGTTTCCCTGACAGGGGTGTCTGGAGACGCCTTCACACATGTGCACAAAGACACATACAGAAAGGAGCACCCTGCTGCCCTGATTCAAAGAGCAAAGAGAAATGCGAAATAGCCAGCACGTGCATTAATAGGACAGGATTTTTAAAAATATAGAACACAGTAGTTTTAAAAAACCAACCAGAATTGCCAGTTTGGACACAGACCTAGAAATCTCATTGTTGAATGAAATAAAGCAGGTTGCAGAGTGTTGTGAATAGCGTAATGCCATTTATGATCAAGAAAACACACATGGGGATGTCATTATTTCCTATGGCTCTGTGAGTGTCTGAAAGGCTTTTCCTGTTTTTCAGGGCTGAATACATCAGACTCATTACAGAGGATACCACTGGGAAGAAGAGAAGGGATTAGGATTTAGAGGGATGGAGACTGAGATTTATCTGTTGTATTCTGATGGTTTTTTTCATGAGCAATGGAGTGCTATAGACATATAATATCCATGCAATTTGGGGCACCTATGATAAACGTTAACTGGGGAAATATGAGAATTGTTATTTTTGACTTGATGCTTTTCTCTATATTCTGTTTTATTTTTAAATAACCAAGAGAATTGTTCAGTCAGCTATTGAGTGTCCACTGAGTGTCTGACCATAGCAAGGAAAGGCTGTGATCCTAAAACGCTCCCTTTGAAGACAGAAAAAGGTGACGCAAGGGGGAGGGGACAATGCAGAATGGACTCCGTGTCCAGTGGTGACTGAACTATGCAGGAAAGTCAGAAGCAAGGGAAAATGTCATTTCAATTTTAATAGTGATGGAGACTAATCAAAACCAGCTTCAACTCTAAAGTATATTAAGGACCCAATTAATAACTTTGATTCGAGCAATTACTTAAAATTGGAATTCACTAAGTGAGGCGAATGAGGCATTCGTTAGCACGGTGGTGCGCGTTACCTGGCAGGATTGGGGAGCTTTGTGGGAGAAGAAATGGGCCCTGTGAAGGCCCCGTGTTGCCTTCTTTGGACTCTCTTCCATTTCAGGAGGCTGCTTCTAACCCCAGACCCACGGTGTCCACGTCCAGTGGAAACACACAGCACCCAAACTTACTAACTTTTGCACCGTGTCAATTTTACAAGCTCGCTAAGCATATTAATCTGAATCCAATCTCCTCGTGTGTGCCTCAGAACAAGACCCCAAGACAAGGAGTCGAGACAAATTGTTTACCCAAGAGATATAGGAAATGGGGCAAAGTGGCACCAAGAGACATCCAGAAAAGGCAGGCCACTAGAGCAGCCACCACAGAGGTAAGATGGCAGAAGAATATCCCCCCGACATATCTGAATCCCAGAACCTGTAATTATGTCATATTAAAAGGCAGAGTGGAATATAAATCGCAGATGGAATTGCTGGTCAACCAGTGTTGAAATGGGATGATGTAGTAGCTACTTTTCTGTTGCTGTGTGATAAAATACTATGACCAAGGGAACTTATAGAATGAAAAGTTTATTTGTATGGTTCAGAGGGTTAGAGTCCATAAAGGTGGGGAGGCATGGCGTGAAAGAGAAAGCTGAGTACTCAGATCTTCAAGCAGGCACAGGACACAGAGAGCAGCTGGAGACCCATCAAGGTTTAAGAACACTCAAAGCCCGCCCCCAGTGACACACTTCCTCCATCAAGGCCGCACCTCCCAAAACTTCCCCACACAGTGCCACGAACTGGGGACAAAATGTCTAAATAGTTGGTGCCTAGGGGGTATATTCTCATTCAAACCACCACGGGAGATCATCCTGGAAGGCCCAAGAGGGACCAATGTCATCACCAGGTCTGTAACTGTGGAAGAGGTAGTATCTTCCCCACTAACCACTGCTGACTTTGGAGACGCTGAGGAGCTAGGGCAGGGAGGCAGCCAATGAAAGCTTGAAGCGGTAAGGAAAGCCTCAGCAGCAGCTGTGTCAGACTTCTGACCTCAGAACCGGAAGGTGGTCCTTGTTCCAGTCACTGCCCGGTTTCCTCCAAATGCATCACAACAGTGATAGAAACCAGAACTAGTGGCTATAGGAGACTGAAAAATGGTGCAGAGCACCTAGAATTAGCACTGCCTGGGAGGGGCTGGGCACTCGGACACTGCAACACCAGGCACTCCCATGCAACTGGGGCAGAACAGAAGAATCGCCTTCCAGGCTTCCAGCAAAGCTGTTGGGCCCTGAAAGTCTACAAGGGCTCACTGAACGTGGTCTAGCGAGCACAGGAAGCTCACTGCAGTCCTGTGCTAAGTCCTCCTATGAGCACCATGGTAAGAGACAGATTCCGAGTTGATGGTCCTGGCTCTCCATGCCCCCACTGAGCACTTGATAACTTCACATTTGGCGGGGTGCTCAAGAGAGAGGCTCTGGGTTGCTGGGTCTGTGTTCTATTCCCAGCCTGATCATCCATTCTCCTGGTGACATTGGACTTGTCACTTAAATCCTTCTCTGTTCATATCTTCATCCACAAAATAGACCTAACTGGCATCCCCCAAGGCACCATAGGGAAAGGTGAAAGTGGGTGTGTGTGCAGAGTCTGGTGTGACACCAGTCAACAAGCATCTGGCACCTGCTTATCGCTCTTCCTTCTACCGGGCACCACAGCCTGAATGGCCCTGCCTTGCTGGGGCCAGGACAAGAATGGTGCCATGGGAAGGTCCCCAAGCTAAGCACCAGAAAGTCCCTCCTCCATCCCACTTCTGGCCAGGCAGATAGAGGGCAGAGAGGAGGCAGCTCCCCAGAGAGGAAGCTTGTCTTCAGTGGGGAGGAGGCCCGTCAGAATCAGCCACAGTAACCGGAAGGCTCCATGGCACTGAATAGCACAGTAGAGGGACGGGGCATTCAGAAGGGATGGAGGAGGGTTTCCCTCCAGCTTCTGTCCTTCTCGTAACCCCCACATCATCACAGCTCCCTTCCCAAGGATGGAGGAGCTGATCACTCGAGGGTCTCTCTGGGCAATGGGACATAAGGCTCCCTCGGGCGTCTGCAATTCCCACATCTGTGTATAAACAGGAAGAGGCCAGACAGCCATCTGCTTTTGCAGACGTGGTGACCCCCAATGCAGCACAGGAGGCAGGGTGCTTCTTTTAGGCCTGATGCCCAAGCTGCAGCCCACTCCAGCTGTTACCAGAGGACTGTCACATTTCGGCCCCACTCCTGACAAGCCTATAGCTACCTTCCCTTTGCCTACTGTTCCTCTGTGTGTCCCTCTCTCAAGCAAAATCCCAGGGCAGCTATAAAAGGGGCTTTGCTAATGGCACTTTGAAGAAAAGCTCAGCCAATGCCCCCAGGCTGCAGTGAAGTCCCACCTCAGACCCTGCAGGAACTAGGATGGGGGCCTGGAGCAAAGGAGGACTTTCCGGGCCACTTGGTCTCCCAGGGGTTTCTCAACAGCTCCCCCATCTCTGGGGCCCAGAGGCTCTGACATCTCATGGATGAGAAGGTGTATCAGTGGGTTTCCTGTAAATGGACCCTGGTTAGGGAAGCTCATGGAGAACCCAGGAGAGACACCACAGACACACACACACACACATACACACCCTCCTTGACAAAATGTGAGCATGATGGGACTGGCCAGAGCTCCCCCTAGCGGGTGATAAGAACAGTTACAGCTAACACCAGGGAGCCCTGAAGCTAGAATAGTCCCCTCTGAGTTGGCCTAAATGGAGGCTAAGTGGGAAGGCCTTTATAGTCTCACCCCTCACTCCATCAGCCAGTTATTAGTTATGGCAACAGGCTCAGTCCCGATTGAGGCAGTTTTCTTGGGCCAAGGACCATTTCCAATGAGAAGTGCAGCTGGGAGAGACTCCAGCCACTGGGCACCAGGGGTGGGGTTCTAAAGATGGGTTTGGGGCAGAAGCCAGGACATAGAAGCTGATAGCTGAGGCAGGTGAGGATGGAGCCTGGTGCAAACAGAGAAAAATTTCCTCCTCACTTTCAGTCCTAGGTGATTGGCCCTAGACCCTCCACATCTCCCCAGGATCCTATAAGGGCCCTGCCTCCCTATCCTCAGGCCCCAGGGGACCTGAGTGAGATGGACTGTCCCCCACAGAGAAGCTAACAGAGACATCAAAGCCTCACCTTCCAGGCTTTCAAGCAGCTTTGAAAGGCATTTCTAAGATGGATGTGCCCAGGAAGATGAAAAGTCTACCTACTGAAGAATCCCAGGGTCTCTAGCATCAGAAACAGAGTGGGTGGGCTTGAGATGTGGGAAAGTGGAGTGCTTTTGTGCATCAGGCGGCAGAAATGAAAAGCCAGAAATAGGGACGCACAGAATAAAATATACGCTGAATCTAAGCGCTAAAAATCTCAGTTCTGGGGTTTCTAAAGCAGCAATGGGAATAAGCCAGGCCCCAGGTGGGGTCCGGGGGAATGAGCAGCTGGCCAGGAAGAAAAAGAAGGCCTTCCTTGAGTCACTCAGCCATTCAGCCATGCAGGAAGGATTCATGGGCACCTACTAGGTGCCAGGCACTGCCAGGGACCAGGATAAAGAAGAGGACTGAGCTGGCCCTGCCTGGAAGCCCTGTCAGTCTGCTGTGGGATCTTGACAGAGTGGGGAGCGAAAAGTACTGGCATGGAGGAATGCAGGCACCACGGGAGGGGACAAGGGTTGAGCTATCAAGAGTGTGTGGGAGGAACTCCAGAAAAGGAAGTGGAGAGAAGAGCTGTGAGGGAGGCAGAAGAGGAGAGGGATAACGGGGGAGTGGAGAGAGGAAGTACAGTTGGATCACACGGGCCTTGAAGAAAGCAGGAAGTATGGTCTCCATCAGGAGCAGAGAGGAGCTATGGAACGGTCCTGAGCAGCAATGTGACAGGATCCCACGTGTGGGTCAGGACAGTTAAAGGCTGTCCACTGAACACTCTCACTTAAAATGCGTGTTGGTGCGCTCGGTCATCAGACCTCAGGCCATTTTGATGGACATGCTGTCTGCTCCTTGGAGGACTTGGAGAACTGGGTTGGAAAATCCTAAGGGAGGAGTCTGGAAAGGGCCAAGTTGAACCTACGCTTTGCTCCTGATCAGTGCAGTGGCCTTTGACATCCGAGCATTTGGAGCATATGGAACATTTGAAGATATGTGAAGTTGATAAGGTAGGATATTTGCAGATCCAAGGTGCCTGACCTCAGATTGTTACGGCTAAGCCAGTGGAACCAAGGGAAGCTGAGGGAGAGCCCAGGCCCAGGCCCCTTGCTTTGGCAATTTGAGCCTAGAATGACTCATTCAGCCTCCACTCAGGTTCAGACCTCGCCCTGCCCCCTGCCTGTTTAACTGCGGCATGCCCAGCAGCCTTCCTACCCGTTCTTAACCACCAGCCACCACCACTGTCCGCTCCAGGCTGGCCAAGTGCTGCTTCTCAGATTCCCTAGGTCAAGTCCTTCCATTATGGGAAGCTCCTGTTTCTACCTTTCTACGCCCAATAAAAGCAGAGCTCTTGAAGGATAACTCCATGCAGACTCCAGAGTACCCCACGGTTTTCTCTGTCTATGCCTTGTATCCCTGGAGGAGGAAGAATCTTCAAAGACTGTCTGATCCAGATCTGCTGTGGTCTAACCGTCACCTAAATTCACATGCAGAATCTTAACTGTTCACATGACAGGTGACAGTGGTAAGAGGCGGGGCCTCATGCATGGGATGGGTGGCCTTGTTTAGAAGGCTTCAGAGAGCTAATTCCTCTGCTACCACTTTCACGCCTCCATCCAGTGATGAAGGAACCTCTGCCTCCCCAAGAAGAGGCAGCACAGGGCTTGGCCAGAGGCAGACCTCTCCCCAGATTTCAGATCACCTGATTATCTCAAACGGGGACCTCCTACCTTCCAGAACTGAGAAAAATCTTTCTCTGCTGTCTGCAAATTACTCCGCTAAGGTAAGGAACAGTGGAAGGGAACCAGGGGACAGCTACTGCTAGGCCTTCAGCAAATATCCTACCTTATCAACTTCACGTATCTCCAGATGTTCCATATGCTCCAAATGCTCGTATGTCAAAGGCTGCACTGATCAGGAGCAAAGCGTAGGTTCAACTTGGCCCTTCCCAAGACTCCTCCCTTAGGATTTTCCAACCCAGTTCTCCAAATCCTTCAAGGAGCAGACAGCACGTCCATCAAAATGGCCTGTCTGATGACCGAGCACACCAATATTCAGTCCTAAGCCCCTGCATTAATCATGCATAGTAGATGAAGCTGCAGTCACTTAATAGAAAAAAAAAAAAAAAAAAGGGAAATGTCCCCATGGCCATCTCCATGATGACCCCTCCTGGCTCTCATGCCTCATGTCTACCCAGCAAGTCCAGCATCTTTATAACTCCATGTCCTTATCCTTTCTCAGGATTCTATAGGGAAAAGTGGTTCCCAGAAAACCCTGGTGTGTCCTTAAGACAAAGAAAGTGACTCAGAGAAGTTAATCATTCTCTGTCACCTGTAAGCCATGGGATGGACCAGTACCCCTGTGACTCTGCAGCCCAGACACTGGGTCCTAAGAAGAACACCTTTCAATGCCTGGCATGGGACTCCTGGCACATGCCTCTGCTCTGCCCACAATGGTTGAGACACCTTTGTATAACATTTCAGTCATGCCTGCAGAACCACCGGGTTAAGGCAGGCAGTCAGAGTTGCCTCGTCAGCAGAAGGAGGCTGATCAAGAAGGGGAGATGAGTGCTAAGAAAGGCTGACAGAGAGAGATTCACCTTCCCAATTAGCAACTTTGATTGGGAAGGAACCTACTGATCGCGCATGCACAAGAGAGCCTGGGGAAGCCTTCATCTTCACATCGAAACCGCAGAGGGCGTGCAGCTCTGTGTGTTTTACTTAGAACATGTGACTGCAAGACCTCACTGCAGCCAGGGATTAGGAAACAGGAAAGTGTGGTCCATGGAGTCACGGGATACAGGAAATGTGGCCTCGTGGTCTGAGCAGTTTCTTTCTTGGCTGTTCTTATTTATATTTTATTACAGCTTATTGAATGCTTCCTTGTAGGTTCCTTTGAGGAATAAAACAAAGCAAAATAAATGCTTTGAATTAAAGCATGGGAGAGAGGGATAGCGTTGAGTGGCAGAGTGTGTGTTCGAGTCTTCAGAGAAGGACAGAGAGAGAGAGAGAGAGAGAGAGAGAGAGAGGCAGAAACTCCAGTTACACTTACTTAAAGCCCTTGAGACAGGTTTTCATATTCAATCCCTCTCTGGGGCAGCCAGCACTCCTGAGACCATCTCCACCCTGAGCTCCCTCAGAGCCTCGCACTGTGCCATAAATATGGGAAGGGGACCAGACAGTCAGTGTTCAGGGCTCTGAACCCAAACCATGATATTCAAACCCCTGTGTCCTATTTCGTCCTGCTGTGTGACCTAGGCACGCCTCTTTAATTTTTTTTGAACTTAGTATACATTTGCTGTACAAAAGAATGGGTTCATTATGACACTTTCATACATATCTATCACGTAGTTGTCACCTCTCCATCACCCCTCCGTCGCCCGCGCCTCCTTCTACTCTCCTTCCTTTCCCGTTAGTCCCACCCCACCACCACCTACTCTCATGGCTTGCTATGTTTTACCAATCTGGATTCCACGTGTGGAAGCTATGTGAATCTGTGATATTCATCTTTCTGCACCTGGTTTATATCATGTAACATGATGCTGACATCCAGTTCCATCATTTTTTTTCCGAAAATTACACGACTTCATTCTTTTTTGAGGCCTCAAAAAAACTCAGTTGTGCATCAGTATCACATTTGCTTTATCCATTCATCTGTCGATGGGCATCTAGGCAGATTCCATGACCTGCTCAGAATAAACATGGATGTGTGGGAATTTCTATAGTAGGCCCAGGAGTAGTAAGAGGAATCATCTGGTAATTCTCCTTTTAGTTTCTTGTGAAACCTCGATGTTTATTTCCATAGTGACTACACTAGTTTACATTTCTGCTAACAGCCTCTAAGCAACCCCCAACGCACACACACATACACACACACACACACACACACACACACACATCCTTGCTAGTATTTGGTGGTGTTTGATTTTTTTCGATGAGAATCATTCTGAATGGAGAGAGATGGACTCTCAGTATAGTTTTAATCTGCATTTCCTGAGTGGATACTGATGTTGAACATTTTTTCATCTATTTATTGCTTGCCTCTTAAATTCTTGAAACCGAAATGAGATCACATAGCATCTGAGTGCTCAAGTCAGACTTGAGCTTTTGCATAAAGAGTGTTCAACAAGCAGCTGGGCCATGGCTCAGCAGAGGTAGGGCTGGCAAGGGTTCTTCTGCCTCTGTCCATGGGTCCTGCCCTCTGTATTCCCTGACCCCTCCCTGAATACTCCTCAAGGGACTATTTCCTTCCCAGCTCCATACCCAAGAAGCATGTACCTTTAATCTACAGGGAGAGTAAAGAAGTGAAAACTGCTTCTCTCTACAGTCTCCAGCTACCCTCTCTCTAATCTAAGCCTTTGAATGACGTGCAATTATTGAGCACCTCCTGCATGTCTGTCCCTGTGCTGTCATCCACTTTGTAGGCTCCTCCTAACTGCCTTTCTAAGAAGGCATTTGTAGCCCCATTTATACCCATGGAAACTGAGATTCAGAGAGACCCAGGGTCACAGCAGTGGTAGTCAGAGCCATGAGCTCCAAAACCTGTGCTCTCAACAGCACCCCACACACACACATACACAAACACAAGCCCTTCTCGGACCACATAAGGAGTTTTGCCACACTTATAGACCACCTGTTCTGTTGCCTACTTAAACCAACTCCCTTTATGTTTAATTTAAAGAACTGTATTTAAAGAATATCACTGTGGGATATGTAAAATTACTCTCACGTAACAAAGAAACAAAACAATGAAAATTGTACAGAAAATTGTTGCCTACTGAAGGTGCAGGCCTGAATCCCGTTTGCTCTGGGGAGGCCATGCAGGGTCCTAGGGCACCCATCAGGGGGCTCAGGAAAGCCCGGGAGTCACAGATGGGAGGGAGAGTCTTCTGGAAGGTTTCCTGGGAGAGGATGGGTCTAGACTTCATGGAAACTACACACCCTTTCAGGTCAATCACATGTATGCCACCGAGTGTCCTTTTAAGATCCCGGATGTAAGTCAAGCGTGGCAGTGCCTGCCTGTAATCCCTGCACTTTCTACGTGTAGAAAGACCTTGTTTCAAAAGGAGAAAGAGAAAAGGAATCCTGGAAACTAATCTCCTTGGTTCAGGCTGTAGAAGAGAAGCCCTTTTTTCTGAGAGCTCTGGCTCCCCCTGGTGGCCATAAAGGGAATGGGCGTCAAGGCCGGGATGCGGTTCTAAAAGGTAAGATTTGGCCAGAAAAGCAAGATCCAGTCCTTCCATCCAGGACCCTGTGGCACTTTCCTGCACCTGGCTCCTGGGTCGGTCCACAGTATGAAAAGCCCAGCTTTTCTTGGTGCAAGGTTTTCACAGTGCCTTGGAGGTCCATGGGAATTTCATTAGCTCAAAGTCTGAATGTTCACGAAAGCCCTTTAAGGACCTTGATAACCAATGTTTAAATATGATCTTGGAGCTGGAAATTAATATCATGGCTATTGACACTATGTGGGCTTTAAAAGTGCCCCTAAAAGCTCCCCCCCCCAGTTTCCTATATCTAAATAATTGATAGTTTTTCATAGTTACTGTTGAGTCTATGACAACCTCCTATTAAGGCACTTATCTGAGTTTTCTGCCTCCATTTGCATTGGAGAGGAAGGAGGAAGTTTGCTGGGTTGCAATAATAGCAATGATTTTCAGGCAATCTCAGCGCTATTCACCAGCCTGGGCCTCCCACAGGCCACAGAAAGGAAGGGAAATACAATCCGACCCTGGCCAGATCTGTCCTCAGAACCAGGCTGCTCCTTCCTCCCTGGTCCAAGGCACCAGGCAGGAGGCTCAGGAAGGCAGAATCTTGTGCAGGAATGACCCATAAAACAGCTCCTGAGGGACCCTTTAGAGTCTTCACCCTTAAATGCCATGCACAGCACAACGGGAAAATCTGCTGGCAGGTGATGTTCACTTAATCTGAGCAGCAACAGAAAAGCCTTTTCTGAAACAGGCACGGGGAAGTCTCTCCAAGACCTTCTGGGCCCCCATAACTGGTTTCCTTTGTAGGAGCACCTGCCTGCTTGAGAGCAGGAAAGGTGTTCCCTACAAATAGCCCGCCCTCTGTGCAGTGCCTTATCAAGACTGCTCCTGAGGCAAGGACAGTACAAACAAGCCAGAGACTTCTGGGAGACTCTAGTGGATGGATAGTCTAGAGATCCCTGTCTCAGACCTCTGTTCTCAGTCTCCACGCTAGTTCATCCCAAAGCCACTCTCTAGGACCAACACAAAGCTACATCCACATGGGCACTGGTCAGACACTGTCACATCTGTTACCTTCTAAAAGGTGATGTTTCTTCCCATTAAACTTTCCAGTTCAGTTTACTCTTTTCCCAGGGTGGAGGTCATGGCTTTTTCATTTTATGGACAGCCAGCCCTCAGCAGCTTCCTGGGTGAATGGTGAAATGTCACCGCTCCCAACCTGTATACCTTTAGCCATGGGCCAGGCCTGCGTCATCTCTCTCCTGGGCCAGTTGCAAGAGAACGTCCCACAGATCTCATCCTCAAACAGTCCACCCCATTTGCCTCCTTCAGGGCTGTCTTACAACTGCACTCTCAATACCAGATATTCTGTTCTCTTCTCCATCCTCCAGTTTTCCTAAAGCTCTTCTTCCCTTGCCAGATTGATTGATTGATTGATTTTGAGACAGGGTCCTGCAATATATCCTAAGCTAGCCTAAAACTCAAGATCCTTCTGCCTCAGCCTCCCAAGTGCTGGGATTCCAGGCATGCACCACCACACCCAGCTCTATTAGGTATCTTATGATCTCGGTGTAACAGCATCTCCAAACTCACCTCCCAGCGCCCCCTCCTTCCACTGGTCATGCTAGCTATATACTCTTCCCTGGGTGCACTGAACCTTGTCGTGTCTTTGGACATGTCACAGGCCCATTCCATTGTCTGCAGTATGCCTCTCACAAAGCTGTCCACCTGGAAAAAGCTGTTTGGGTTCCAAGCCCTGCTTTAAGCATTGTTCTCTGAGAAGTCTTCCCAGGCAGAAAGGTGATTCCCTTCCCAGAAGTCCTTTCCACATCCAGTATGGCCATCTGCTGTACATAAAGACATCATTGCTTTGTGGTCTGACACTCGAAGTACATGTGTGTTCCTTGACCGACTCCACTTAGTTCCATATGGAACCATGGGCAAGCTGCTGTTACTCAACCAACAATGAAGAGCTTGATTATGGTACTTCCTAGGAGCCTGACATAGGGCCTGATGGTTGATACTGACAGAATTTGCTGAGTGAACAGTTAGCATCAGAGCACTGCAATGGTCCAAGAAAGACAGGGAGAGCCTGGATGAAGTCAACAGTGAGAGACATAGCAAGAGAGATCCATCAGCCCATGGATTTGAGGACTATCCTGGCTCTGCCAGTAACTGTGATGACTCACCTCCTTTCTCAGACCTTTCGTTTCCTCATCAGCAAAGTGGACTTGGCAGGCAACAGATTAGAATCCCCATCATCCTCTTCAGAAACCATTGAGAGAGCCACTGACCTCTGTCGCCCCATTCAGATCATTTCTATGGGGTGGGCTTGATGCCAGGGGTCTGTATTAAGCCAGGATGCCAGAGATAAGTGACATGTGGGTAGATGGATGGAGAAGAGAGGATGTTCATCCCACCTAGGGAAAATGATCTGAGGAGACCCAGGCAGGGAAAGGAAGAAGGACAAGGGACAGAGCCCCACCCGAGCTCTGCATTTTCCTGCAGGCTCTCCCCATCTCTCATTTCAAGGCCTCTGGACTCACCCATGTTCCAAAGTGAGAGGCTTCAGGCATGAAGAAAATGCATAACCAGTTGGGCCTGGTGGTTCACACCTATAAATCCATGCTCAGGAGGACAAGACAGAAAGATCAGAAGTTCAATGCTACCTTTGGCTACATAGGGAGTTTGAAGCCAGCCTGGGATACATTAAACACTGTCTCAAAAGAAAGGAAGGGAAGGAAAGGCATCGACATAGACAAGTTATAGACTGGGGGTGAATCATTCATATGTAAAGCATAACAAGAACCCTTAACTTGTACAAATCAATAGCATAAAGACAACTAACCCATTTTTTAAAACCAGGTACAAGACTAGAACAGAACACCACAAAAGAAAATATACACATGGTTGCTTGTATGGGAAAAATGAATTATTAATTATCAAGGAAATTCTAAATGAAACAAGGGAGATACTGCTAAGTATCCTGGTAGAGTAGCTAAATGAAAAGCATATTAAGTTCGTAAGGATGTGGAGCAACTAGAATTCTCTCTCATTGCTGGTGAGAGCATCAAATGGCCCAAAAACCATGGAAACTATTTGGCAGTTATAAAGTTAATCATACAACTACCTGCCACCCAGCGATCTTCTGCTTGTAGCAAAGAGAAACAAAGATAGAGGTTCCCCCAAAGCTTCATGCAGGGGTGTTTGTGGAAGTCTGATTCGTTACACCACAACTCTGCAAACCACTCAAATACCCATCAGTAAGGGAAGAGATGAATGAAACTGTAGCCCGTCATCTATTCAAGGAAACGGCGTGGGGAGCTTCCGTTATCCACTTGACACACCTGGGCTGAAGAAACCTCAACTGGGGAATTTCCTCCATTGGACTGGCCTGTGGCCGTGTCTGTGGGGCATTTTCTTCATTGCTGAGTGATGTGGGAGGGCCCAGCCCACTGTGGGCAGGTGGTCCTGGGTTACATAAGAAAGCAGACTGAGCACAGGCCAGAGGGGCAATCCAGTAAGCAGTGTTCCTCTGTGCTCTGTGCCTCAGCTCCTGCCTCGGGTTCCTGCCCCGACTTCCCTCAGTGATGAACAGTGACCTGGGAAATTTGAGATAAAATAAAGCCTTTCCTCATAACCTGTGCAGAAACAACAATGCTCTATTTATGTCTCTTGGAGAGGCACGCAGGACACTCGATCTCTCCCAAGTATTCCGCCCCGGCGAGGCAGTGAGCAGCAGCTCTACCTGCCTGGCTTATCCCAAGTTGCTTTTAGTCCGTGTTTTAAACCACAGCAATAGAAAGTAACTAGAACAGGAATATAACTGAACAGTACAAATAATGAACTATTGATACACACAGCAAAGTGAGTAAACCTCAAAAAACTCTTCTCTGAGTGAAATATAGATAACATTTCAAGGAACAAAACTCACAAACGGTGATAGTACTCAGAACAGTGGGTGCCTCCACATAGGGCCTAGAAATTGGAACAAGGAAAAATAGAAAGAAGGATGGGGCCAGATGTAAAATGGCACACACCTTTAATCCCAGCACTGAGGAGAGAGGCCAGCAAATCTCTGCAATCAAGGCCAGCCGGGTCTACATCGTGAGTTCCAGGTCAGCCGGAGCTACAGGAAAACCCCTGTCTCAAGAAAACAAGAAGGAGCAGAAGGAGGAAGAGGAGGAGAATGGCATTCTGTATCTTGCTTAGAAGTCTGACCCAGGAGTGAATGCATTTATGCATATCCACTGCACTGAGTTTAAAAGTGTTGTATTAATTATCCCTCCATTAAAAGAAAAAAAGACTCTATAGTCAGACAACCTGGTTGAAATCCTACCTCCAGCTTATTTTACCAGGTTAATTCCTGAGACTCCATTTCCTTGTCTATAAAACAGGAATGGCAGTGGCTCTTACCTGGATGTACAGATGCTATTGAGTGATGACATTTGTGAAGAAACTCTAGACTGGGACTTGGGAAGGCATGTCCTAAATGTTGACGGAATCAAGTTGTTTGTCTAAGGTCCTGCAGTGAGGCCAGGGAATACAGAGCAGGAGAAGATGCCCTGAGAGCCTGGCACAGGAAGGCGCAGAGGAAGACTGAGCTGTACCAGTCAGCTTGTACCTGCTGCTCACAGCCCCACAGGCGTGACACAGAGCCAGAATATTTGGGGAAGATCTGGAACTAGAATCCTGCGTGCCTCCACAACCTGAAACATAAATACGGCCTGACATTGTCGTTTATGCACAAGTCATGATTCCTGGGCTGCTAGAGCCTTCCAGAGGATGACAGTTGACAGTCATTTGCTGGGGGAGGGTCTCAAGATGTAGAGCAGGCAGCGCAGCCCCAGATAAGCCAGCAAACGGACAAGCTTGAAAGGTGGGCAGAAGGCACAAGGCCATGCTTTATGGTAGGATGGAGAAGTTGCTTCCCTGTACCACTGGGTCCCCTTGTGTCCCCCGATGTAACTGAACCCCATTCTACTTGCCAAAACACCTGGACTTCTTACGTACATTAGGAGTGTGGCCTCCTGTGGGGGGGGGGGTCACCCCTCTGCAGAGCCACAAGGGCCAAGATTAAGGACCTGGCTTGTTGGAAGGACCTCCTCCTCTATGAATGATGCTTATTAATTTGTGATCCCTGACAGGGGTCCCCAGCATCCTACATCTGCCAACCTAATTATGAACTAACTCTTCTTCCAGGCTGGCCCATGGCCTCGGGTGATCCCAGCACATGAACTAACAGCTGCAGGGATCAACAATGTCTACACCAAAATAAATTCATTCATTAATTAAACAATAAAGTCATCACAGCTGCTAATAATGGTGGTCATACCAGCCAGTATTTATTTGAGTTCTGCTGGGGTAACATGTACTTCTGAGGTTAGCCTCCACATTTTCAAGGGCTCAAAAGATATCATGAAACTGGGTGTGGTAGCACATGCCTTTAATCCCAACACTGGGGAGGCAGAGGCAGGCAGATCTCTGTGAGATGGAGGCCAGCCTCATCTACATAGTCAGTTCCACTGAGTAGGAAGATGGAAGCAAAAGCCCTGAGAAGATGGGTCTATCTAAGACAAACAGGGATAAATAAGTCAGAGCATCTGGAAAGTCAAAGGAACATGGCTGAGGGGTCTCCAAGGCCAGGCCATGTGTCATGCAGGCCTAGGGTGATGAAGAGGTGTGGAAGGATGTCAAATAGGTGATGGAAGGATGTAGATGTCATACAGACAGGTAAGGTAGAGGAGCAGATGGCAGGCAGACAGGATCTGTTTAGGGAAATGACACTGAGCATCAGCTGAAGTCCTGCAACCCACCAGCTCTTGAGCCACTGTGACTAAGTAAGACTAAGGAGAGTGGCCCACCCTCAGGGCAGCAGGTGGCATATGATGTACCCACATCATAGTCAATGTTCTCCAAGGGCAAAGTATTAAAGACTTGGTCCCCAGGATAGTCGTAATGGGAGGTGGTGGAACTGTTTGGTGGTGGGGCTTCATAAGAGGCCTTTAGCTCACTGGGGAGACTGTGGGCATCCAAGTCTTGCTCCCTGGCTTGTGATATAAGCAGTTTTGCTCAGCCACAGACCCAAAACAATGAATCTAACTAATCCTCCAAACTGGAACCCCCAAAACCATGAGCCAAGATATAAACCTTTGCATCTCTAAGTTAATCACCTTAGATAGTTCATTATAGGCACAGAAACGTATCCAAGGCCAGCACCATTTGAAATCTCTTCCTGATTTCTGTTCCTTCTCACTTTGATTTTCCTTCGTTCATTTACTTTGTATCTTTGACAGCTTGCTCACTGGAGAGAAAAACAGTCTGCAAACAGAACAGCAGTGTGTCCTGTTTGAGCATTAGGAGAAGGAAATGGACTGAAAAAGACAAGCAAGCCTGTTTCCAGTCAATGGGAGTTCTGCACACACGTATACATCTTTTTCTGGAGATGATGTCAGGGTTTAGATGTCAGGAGGAGGAAGGGGGCTTGCAAAGTGCTCACAAGAGAGCAGGGATAGCCTGTGGCCCCAGAGCAGAAGGTGAAGATCAAGAGACAGGATGGGGATCAAGGGGACGCTGGTACTGTCCACATTTACCCAAGAAAGTCCAGGTTTCTGCCTCTAGCCGACAAGATCCACATTTACCCAGGGCAGCCCAGGTTCCTGCCTCGTCCCACCTTCTAGAGTGAACCTCAGCCCTGTGGGACTGCTTGTCAGCCAAGCAGATTTCCAGATCCCCAGGCTACCGTCCTCCACTCTGAGGTGAGTTCTGGGGATCTATATTTTTAGCAAGTTCCCCCAAGGAGCGCCCATCCACCCCAGGCCCCTACCCTTCCTGATCAGAGGGATGTGTCTTCTCTCCCCAGGACTTTATTCTAAAATTTCTGTACTGGGAGTGTGACCCTGAGCACCATTCTTCTCAAATCAATCTGGTCTTCAGATAGGAGCTTTAGCCCCCTCTCCTGGGCCACACTATGGCCCGCTGATCCTGTTCTGTGGTTCACTCTGTTAGTTCTGTCTTGTGAGAGTAATAAGTCTGAATTTTATACCAACTTATTGTCATGCCAGAAATACCTTATTACTTTTTTTATATCACCAATTAAATCCAGCTTTAGACCCTCCATCCCTAGGTAGTGAGAAATCTAATCTCAATTTCTTGAGGAGAGGTGGGTTGGTGTACCCTGGGAACAATCTGGATGTTGATACAGCCCATGGTCCTCAGGGAGTACTGTTGCCTTGACTGCAGACTAACGCAAGCCCATCAGCCATAAGGCCTGGGAAATCTATGTTTTCAACCAGTTCCCCTAAAGTCCCCTTGGGGGCTTTAGCTTCTATAAAAGTCACACAAAGATAGTCCCTCTTAGATTCAGCGACCAGCTCCCCACAAAGGCTGTGATGACATCTCCCAAACGAAGTGCTTCCTGATCCTGGACATTCCTCCGAGGGCCACATCAACCTCCTCTGCCCTTCTTCTTTCTGTGCGTACACTGCCTTTCTTCCAGGACCCTTGCCCCTTTTCACTGAAAGTGGCATCAGAGAGGAGATTTCAAACACATCTACTTGTTCTTACTAACTGGTCCTTATGTGGGTATACTTGCGTTTCTTTTATTAAGGATTTCTTAAATTAATGAAAGTCTTCTTAGTCCACTGGATTCAGCAAATGAATGGCTTAACGTGTAATACCATTTAATACTTTTAACACAGTAAACAATAACGAAACAAGGACTCTCATTTGCTGAAGGTCTGCCGTGTGCCAGGCCATGCACTAGTAGTTTCCCATCTAAGAGTCATCTGCATTCTCTCCAAGTGTGGGAACAGCCTGGCCTGGGAGCTGTCTTTAAATGCAAAAGTCCAGACTTATCTTCCTAAGAAGTTTGTTAAAATGGAAACACATAGAACTCTGGGAGAACGCAGGCACTCATACTGAATTTAATCTCCCTATGATTCCAGATATACCACCCGGTCTGAGAACCACTGACTATTTGATCCTCACCAGGACCCTTTAAGATGGGTGTTATTCCTTTCTCTATTATGTAAATGAGATAAATGAGGGCCTTAGGAAGAGACGGAGGTGGGAGGAAAGGTTGCAGAAAGAGGAACTATGCACACTGGGTAACTAGCCTGACCCCCACCCAGTTGATCCCGAAAAGCAGGAAGCCCTAACAGGTGGTCCTGCCTACCCGTGAGGGTCAACCCATGGCTCTATCCAGACCTCCCCCAGGCAAAGACTGTGTAGTTTCCTCATTCAATTCTCCAGACTCAGGCCAGGGCAGCTGACCGGTTAGGACTGGCCCAAATTGAGGCAAGAGGTAAGAACAAATATCAGATAGGATGGTGTTCTGCAATGACAAAAAACAGCAGCCCCATGAAGAGGAGAGGTTCTCCTGGCCTGGATCATCCACCTCAATTCCCACAACTGGCAGCAAAGTAATCCCAGGGATGTGTAATTAGCAGCTGTTATTACATCAACGTGTGTGACACATGCTGATCAGATGCCACTGACAGGGGAAGAATTTGGATGACTTACACCTCAACCTCATCTGGGAGACACTGCAGACCAGGAAAGCCAAGGGAAGGGGTTCAGGTGCCGTGGGTCGACCCCTGGCCCAGCCACTGGATCTCTCTGTGACTAAAGCAGACGAGAACATCCCTACACACTCATCTGCAGCCTACCTGTCCCACTTCTGTCCCTGACAGGGACCAGTTTTCCTCTTTTGTCAGAGGACGTGTGCCTATTGGGCTCAGCATCCACTTCTCCTGCAAAGCATCACGCTGTGGCCAGCAGCAATGTTTAATATTCCCCTCCAGGAAGATGTTCTGTATGTTCATAAATTTGGGACACTTTGGGATTCTGAGCAGCTGGTTATTTCAAAGCAGCATTTTACATGGTTCAGCAGGCAATTTGGGCCCAGGACTAGGCAGACAGGCCCTCAGGTCTCAAAGCAACCCATTCTGGTTTACAGGGTTGTACCTTGGGTGTTGGTGGAAGAAGGTGTCTAAGCCATGATCCTCAAATAAGCCATTTGTTACCTGTATATCTTGAAGTGTCCAGAACAATGCAGATTCCAAGGTCTCTCCACAGCCCTGCTGAATCACCATGGGCTGGGAGCAGACCTGGGAATCTGTTTTGTTTATTGGCTTGTTGGTTGGTTGGTTGGTTGGTCTGTTTGAGACAGGGTTTCCCTGTAGCCCCAGCTAGCCTAGAACTCTTGGTACAGACCAGTCTGGCCAGGATCTCACAGAGATCCGCCTGCCTCTGCCTCCCAGAGTACTAGGACTAAAGGTGTATGCTACCACACCTAGCTGGAATATGTATATTTTGAGATGAGATTTCACTCTGATGCCCAGGCTGGTCGCAAACTTCCAGAGCCAAATGATACTCTGGGCTGAGACTACAAGTATTTCCACAGTACCCAGTTAAGGGAGCCTGCAGTTTTAGCAAACACTTCACGTGGCTTTTATTAACATAGAGGTTTGAGACAAGGGAAGAGATGGTCACTAATTCCAGTAGCCAGGCTTCTGGGGAGAACTGCAGAGACCCTGAGGCCCAGATACAGCTACGTGCAGACCCCTGGCACACATGTTCTCATATATTACAGCATGAGAGTGTCCCCTTCACCCCCGTCCTGCCAAGAAACCCGAGAGTCATGAAGTTTAGGGTACCAGCTCAAACCTGCTATTTCCTCTCACAGGGGCTTCCCATCACTCCCTGCCACAAGCATTGGTTCATGGCATTTAGAACTAAAAATTGTTTTTTTTAGTGACAGGTTTGAACATCTCATCTGTCTTGACCACTATCACCTTGATCTATTTGTCACCATGACCCCAGCACCCAGCACTGGAGTCATTGTGCATTGAATGACAGAAGAGATAGGGTCTGTGCCTTCACCCAGATATACCAACTCCAGAGTAGGTCGTGAGCCCAGAAGTGACAGTCTAGGTTGTGGCCACCAATTCTGAGCCACAGTCGAATGCCTTGGTGGTACAGCCTGGTGGAGGACACTGTTTAGAACTGAGTCCTGCCAGCTCACAGCCCCTGTGGAACAGGTGAAAAGTCTGATCATGGGGGTAAAGTGATGAACCAAGATGACCAGTGCCCACACTCCCTTCACCCCCTCATCTACCCAGGGTAGAATTCTTTCTTCCTCTCAGAACTTTTGGGGTTGATTCCCAGGTGGACCCAGGTCAGCCAACACCCAGCCTGGACTCTGGAAGTGTCCACTGAGCCAGGCGGGGCAGGATGGAATGTAGGCAAACAGCCCGGTCATATCCATGAGCCAAAGACAATTGCAGTTGGGCCTCATTCTGGGAGAGACTAATATTTATGCTGTATGCTAAGCCGCTTCTGCAGCTGCTCCACAGTGAAACCCTCAAACCCACCCTGCAGGTGCTGGCTCCAACCCAGAAAATGGACTTTTAACAGGCAACAAATGAAGGTGTCAAGCCCAGTCATTCCACAGCCTGTTGGGGGCAAGGGGACAGCGGAGGGGTGGTGACCTCAGGATACAGCTATCTTGACAGAACCAGTCTCCTCCCTGGCATGGCAATCTGCTCAGCCAGAGACCCTTCACATCCATTCTCCACTCATCTCTACCCAGGCCAAGGCCACAGCAGTTGAGGGCTGGGGAGGTCTAGGATCTGGTCCAGTCAACCCTGCACTAAACAAGTGGCCAGAGCCAGCTCCTTATCGAGGCTCCATGTAAGCAGGAAACACCTTCATCTCTTATCTAGGGGCCCACAGCCACCTCTAGCCTCACCCCTGCCACACACCCTCAGGATATCTGACATCTAGTCCACGACCTCCAGCCATGTCCTTCTGCCTCCCAGTCTGTCCCACATTCCTCCCAGCTGCCTCTCTGTTTAAGCTGTGAGCTCCCGGGGTGGAGGAAGGCACAATTTCCTCCTGAGTCCCTAGGCTGGCCCAGTGGATCCCTGCAGGATGAAGGAACAGAGGGCCACCTGTCCAATGAGTGAGACCTCCGCAGACCACATGCCCTAAGAGGTGACTGTTGGCATCTCGCCCCATCCAGGAAACAAAGGTCAACGGAGTTGAGAGTCCCTTAAGCCATACACCATATACACCCTAGGAGCACACAGCCCTCCCAGGACAAGAAGCCAAGTGTCTTTTCTGATGTCTCAACTCAGGGCTCTGCTTATTCACTTGTTTGTGACAGCATCTTTCTAGGTAATCCATGTAGTCCAGACTGGCCTTGGATTCAAAATCCTCCTGTCTCTGCCTCCCAAGTTCTGGGAATACAAGCTGCCACGCCCAGCTCCAGCTTTAGGACTTTTCCCACCACACAGCCAGGCCTTGCTTTACCATTACCACTTCAGACTTTTCTTTTAAGATCGAAGCAGAGGGACTGGAGAAATGACTCAGTGCTTAAGAAGCATTAGCTCCTCTTACAGAGGACCCAGGTTTGATTCCCAGCACCCACATGGCGACTAAACACTGTCTCTAACTCTAGTTCCAGGACATCTGACACCCTCTTCTGACCCCTGCAGGCATTGCACGACATGGATGCACTTACATACATGCAGGCAATACAGTCATATACATAAAATTGAAACAATAAATAAAGGATTGTTTAAAAATGGATTGCAGAGACTAGCCTCGCCCCTTCCACCCTTTGAGGACACAACAAGCCATATATGAACAAGGAAGCTGGGTCTCACCAGATTCCAAGTCTTGGACTTGATCTATAGACTGCCTCTGACTGATATACAGAGCCAGTCTGTATAACAAAATCACCCTGTCTGTGGTATTCTGTTCTAATAGCAAGAAAGGGCCAAGACTGTGTTGCCTCCCCTTCTAAATGACAGTAAAGGTTGTCAACCTGGTTGCGACTGTGGAGGGCGGGAGGCTGGACTATTAAGGCCAAAGAGAGAGTAGAGTCATGAGCCCAAAATATAGAATTAAAGTGGAGTTACATCACTAAATCCCAGCAAGGAGCATCAATCACTTTGTATGCCCAACAATGAGACACAAACACACTCGCTTGGGTATCAAACACACTTCTCCATACACAGACCCATCTGTATGCACATGCACTTGCACACACCAGCCCACAGTCATATAGTGAAAGCCATGGGCTGGAATTCACTGATTTACACACACACACACACACACACAGAGATCTCAGTCACAATGTCCAACTTCCCAATTGTACCCACGGCTTATATTTAAAGCATTTTCTTGGCTCACCGGTGAAAAATAAATTTCTTTTCTCACTTTCCAGATTTGCTATCATCAACCTGGTGCCAATTTCCATTTAAAAAATGATACCCAAGAAAGAACAAGAACCTAGAAAGAAAATGAATCTCAGTCTCGACAGGTGGACTGCACTGCTACTGATGCTGACTAGCCTACCTTTGGAGCTGAAACACAAGGTCACAGGTTGGAGGGGGACTCATGAATACATATGTTGGGCTGTTGCCGTGGGGCGCTATCAGCAGACATGTAAAAGGAAGGCGTGAACCTGTCCCCTGGTTCCTGTCACGCTGTCTTCTGTTCCTCGGTGGTGTGAACAGTCATCACCACATAATCCGATCATCATAACCTACCTGCTCTGCCAGAACGTCCCCACAACCATGGACTGAACCCACGTGAAACCAGGAGACAAAATAAATAATGCTTCTGTTAAGCTGTTTGTGCCGGGTATTTTGTCATAGCAATGAGAAATGTAATTAATGCATTACAGCTATGTACCGAATGGACAGCTTTAAATGGGAAATTATTTCTCAGTCCTGAAGGAAGTCTGAAATCAAGCTGTTGGTCTAGCTGCTTCTTTCTGAGAGCTGGGAAGAAACAGTTTATTCCAGGCCTCTCTCCTTGGCTTGTAGATAGCATCGCTCCTCTGTGTTATCTCTGGGTCATCTTCCCTCTCTGTCTGTTTGCCTGTGTGCAGTAAGATTTACACAGACACCAGTCATCTTGGGTTGGGCCCAGCTTAACGACCACATTTCCTTCAGTTACCCCTCTGAGTTACCATCTCCAAGTGATAACACATTCTGGAGTTCTGTGAGTTAGGACTCCACCATAGATATTTTTTGGTGGGGGGAAGAAAACCATTCCAACCCATAACACCCCAAACCTAACCAAAGTGCTTTAATAATGGAACCGACATGGACCCTGGGTTGCACCCAGAACTTGTAGCTCATAACTCCAGTTCCAGGGGGTCCGTTCAGCATTTACTGACCACCCTCAGAGTTTTCACAGAAAAGCAAGGTCTGCACTGGTTTCAAATTTTCCACTGGAGTCATTTATTGCTCCTGAAAAATAATCTTCCTGGGGGGACAAATGTTTCCATTTGGGTCCCTAATTGAGAATCAACACAGACTTTTGTGTTGGTGGGGCTCTTTAGAGCGAGGTCCAGGTAGGCTCATTTTCACAGGTGTACAGAGGTGTACCAAGTCAGCCTCTTACAAAAATCAGGGCTTACAACTTTAAGTGAACAAACACAGTTTTCTCCAAACATTCCAATAAATTTAGTTTCCTGTAACAGATATTCACAGTCTCAAATGTAAAAGTCGGCAGTCCTTGGAACTATTAAAATAAACCTTTCAATATTTTAGGAAAGCACTTCACCCCCTTAGGAAATACACTTGGACAGAAAATCAACTTTATGATGACAAGATACAGAATAAATACAGGTTTAACTTGAATTTCATGGTATGTGGTATGTAAATATTTGGAGCACTTCTCTCGTTCATCTAAATAAAGGCTAATGGCTAATCCTGGGTTTTGCATTTCTACAATCTCTTGTCCTCTCAAGGTACCTGCTGCTCAAGCCTGAAGCCTCTGGCCACAACTGTTAATCAAGTCTGATCTAATATTTGGAGTTTTCATGTTTTAATTCTACATAGCTATCGGAAACACTACCGGAGTCTCTTTGTAAGAAGTCAGGACCTTGCTGGAATGTCCAGTAAGACGAAGGCTAGTCTACCACAGAGCCTAGTAACTTCTCAGATGCCTCCATTCCCTATGTGTTGACTAAGGGAGAGAGACAGAAAGATGTCAACTTCATCATAGTCCTCTGAGAAACGAGATAATACATTAATGCATGTTGGGTGCTGTGTCTTACTTCAAAAACAAAATTCCTCTTCCACAGCTGCTGGGCTTACTGCCAGGTGTCAGTCTTCCGCCACCAGCTGCAGAAAACCACCTTTGTTCAGGTCACATCTCCTTCCAAGCATAGTTTGTGTCAATGACTGATTGTAGTAGTGTGAGGATCTTGTCCTAACTCGAGCCATGCTGGAGAACCTTCCCAGCTCCCAAGTTCTCTGGGGTTGGCTGAGCTCTTAAATGGGGACTGTACCACTATTCGGTGGCTCCCTCTGCCAGGCCCTGCCTCCTACCGTATCTTCCCCAACTGTTGATTCCAAGGTTCTTCCCCTCCTTCGCCAATATCCTGAAGGCTGATCTTTGACTCGAGTCTATGCCCTCAAAGAGAACGAGACACGATGTGGAAAGGGTTGAGGATAGTACACAACACACAGTGTGCTCTATTAACGGGGATAATGGTCAGGATGGCCTTCATGTCTTGAGAGCAAGTGATCTCTGGATCCAAATTTGTCTTAGAGGCAGAAACTTCTTAAAAAGAGTGGAGCATTTTCAGAGTATGTGCCTCCCGGCCAGGGGAACCCTCATCCAACTTCCTGAGGAGAAAAGGAAGCAAGATCGGGCGTCAACTCTGCACCCTCTGCCCTAAAGCTATGTGGCAGAGACGGACAGAAAGATAGGAAGCATGCAATTTTCTTCCTGAAGTTTTCTATTTTTTATTTGTGTTTTTTACATTGATTTTATATATCTTGTTCACACATGTGAGCATTCAGGTATGAACCACATGTGGAGGTCAGAAGACAACTCAAAGGAGTCAGTTCTCTGCTTCCTCCATGTGGGTTCCAGAGATTCAATTTAAGTCATCAGGCTTGATGGCAAGTGCCCGTACCCACTGGCCCTCCTGAAGTTTTCTGTTTTAATGTGAGATCTTCAGATGACTTCTGCTATTATAGCTCAGTGTTGTCTGAGAGCAAGAACACCAGGGGCAAGCAGAAGAGCAGAATTTAGAGCAGAGTAGAGCCAGAGGTGCTTGGAGAAGGATGTGAATTTCCCATTAAAAGTTTGAAATGCATAGCTTTTAAATTTATTTATGATTACTGTGTATATATAGGTAAAAACAAAAGCAGAGAGCAGAGAGATAGCTCATGCACTGATAACTAGACACATAAGCAGGATGTTCAAGGAAGGTTTGGGCAATTTGCTTGTGCTGGGCTTTAGAAGAGATGAGAACTGGCTTGAGCGGAAGTTCAGGGACCTGCCTGACTTTGGCTGTCCCAGAATCCCAGACCGCAGCACTTGAATTTTTCTCTAAAGATAATGGAGCAACTGCAGAGGATTCCTAAACATAGCCTATCATTTGAGTGTCTATAGGGAAGATACAGTGACCGCCTCCGCCTCACCTGGTTACCAGGGATGCCTTTCTAGTTTGGGCTGGTCAACTAGAAAACAGACACCTACGTTTTGCTCTTCTGAGGGAAAGCCAGAAAGCAAGCACTGGTTTGGGAAAGCCAGAAGGCCCGCAGTTGGAGGAAGCTGAGGAGCTGGAGCTGTTTTCTTCCAAACAGCTGTGGTGTACGAGCGTTTGGATTTGGTTTGATTATTTAAACAGAATGTGCTTCTCGCTGTCATTCCTTGTTGTATATCAACATCTGAGGTGGCCGCAACAGTATCCGAATTATCCAGGGACTTGCTCTGCAAACAGCAGACGTGCAGCCACAAGCCACAGCTGGAAAGCCCACTTTGCTATGGAGTCTTCAGCTGTAAGACACCCAGATGTTCTAAGATTTTTTTTTTTTTTTGGTGCTGAAAATATGCCAGATCTTTGCAAAGATCTGCCAAGTCTTAGAATAAGGTTCCTTGGAAACTACTCAGGAAGAGATGTTGGCATGCCAGTTTCGTGGGACGTGTCCTGGCTGAGATACTTGTGAGGCAGCGAGGCAGACAGCGTTGCATAGAGAGAGCAGTTGACCCTCCAGTCCTACAAGATATGAGGAGGCTCCAGATAGAAAGAAGGAGGCCATTACCACACATCAACCATCCAAGAGCACCTGTCCAATGAGTCAACATCCCAGCTACAGAGAGATAGATATATACCTGGAGAGGAGAAATGGTCAGAGTCCCCTCAATATTCACTGTCATTAGAATCCAAATCAGCTTCCTGACCCAGGAATTCTCAAAGCATACAGGGTGTGTAGTCAGTGCTACTCACCCCATACAAGGGAGAATGCCTAGTTCAGTTCACTAAGCATGGTGTCTCACATCCTCAGCATCAGGAAAGTGAAATTCAAAGTCAGGAGCTGGCTTGTTAGACAATGGTGCCAGGAGCCTGTAAACAGTCACAAAGCCCATCCAGAAACCTTGCTGTAAAGAATATCCCTGTGGAAACCCATCTGTATAACTGTATTTTAGTCAGGATATCACTGCATACAATTGTGAAAGGCTTCCTTGAGATTCTTCTCCCAGACAAGGAACTGGCTGGCTGGTATACAGACTTGTATGGGTCAATGCTAACCTAGGGTTACACACTCAAATGCCTAGAGGAATCGGGTGAGCATCATTGTTGTATGAAATGAGTTGTATGAGGTCAGGGTAAACACAATATGGAGAGAACACATGCCCCCCCTTGGGCGGGGGTCTGGAGGCAGGCAGTTGGGACCCAGTTCCAATGAGTAGCAACAAAATGAGAATGAGTCCCAGTGAAGCCAAAGCTATCCAGTAAACTAGGACTCCAAGTTTCTATGTTAAATCTTTTGATTTTGAAATATTGGTAATTAATTCAAATATTTTAAAATTTTTTATGTATTATTTTTATTTTATGTGTTTAAGTGTATTGCCTGCATGTACATAAATAAACCCATGTTGTGCAATACCTGCAGAGATCAGAAGAGGGCATCAGAAACCTTGGAACTATAGTTATGGAAGGCTGTTAGCTACCATGTGGGTCCTGGGCTTCGAACCAGGTACTCTGCAAGAGCAACCAGTGCTCTTAACTGTTGAGCAGTCCCTCCAGTCCCAATCCAAACATTTTGAAACACTTTGCAGGCCACAAAAGAACTCAAATGTGAGCATGGTTTTTGTTCTTGAGATATTAATGCATGACTTCAGATGTCGATCACCTCAGACAGAGCAGTGTAGGAAGTCCTATATGGAATAGCATAAACTATGCATTGACCAATACAGACTATCATGTGTTTGGCAGCATGGGAGCCCTGGGTTAGACAGTGTAGACTACACTGGATTAGCCGGTATAGCTGATCCTAAATTGGATAGTGGGTCTCACTGTTCTCCCCACCAGGGATCGGGAGGGGTAGTTTCCCCTTTAGTGGATATTTGTTAAAGTTTGGAGAGATGTTTTATTTTCACAAGTTGGGGGTTTCATCGGTATCCAGGGGTTAGAGTCCAAATACATTGTTAAGTATCCCACAACATGGCTACCCCTACCCCAACAAAGGACTTTCTGTCCTAAAAATCAGTTTTGTCACTCTTGAGAAATCTGATGTAGATCATCTTGGATGAAAGTACAGCCAGGTCTGGGCTAGATAGGTCAAGCATCCTAGACTCACCAACAGGGACGATCCTAGTCCATAAGTAAGACAGAAGTGTGCAGTGGTCCAAATCACTAGTCATTAGCCACATGCAGCTGAGTACTTTCAAGGTGACTAGTGAAATGAAGTAGCTGAATATCTCATCTTCATCTGATTCACAGTTCCTGAGACCTAAGTACTAGCCATGGATTTCTAATGAAATGTTAACGTCTGAAGTGAGGCGTGCTGAAGGCAGAACATACTCACTGGACTTCAGTCATGTAAAAAAGGGGTGAAGTATCTCCTTGATCATTTGTGTCTATGTATGTTCATGCATATGTGGGTGGACATGTATGATTAGATGCACATGTGAGTCTAGATGTGTGTGTATGAGTGGACAACTTCAGATGTCATTCCCCAAGCACAGCCCACTCTTTTTTTAAGACAGGGTCTCTCCCTGGTGTACTCAAAGAGTAGGCTATGCTGAGCTCCCAGCAAACCAACCGTCTCTGTCTCCCTAGTGCTGAGATCACAAGTGCACATCATGTCTGGCTTTTATGTGGGTTCTGGGAATCTAACTCGGGTCCTTGGGCTTGCAAGGTAAGCAGTCACCAGCTGAGCTATCTCCCTTGAACTCACTGGTCATTGTTACATTGCTTCTGTGTTGGTTTGCTGTGTGGTGAGTTTGTGAGTCTAGGGCTGAACCAGGAGGACCATTTGGATAGGGAAGTGGTTTGGAGGGTGAGATGAGAAGAATCAATTAGAAGATGGGTCACATGGACTCCTGTGAGCAAAGGGCTCCCTGAAGGCTCTGAAGGGCACTAAGCAAGAGAATGAGGTCATTGGATCTGTGCTCCATGAAGACTCCTCTAGCAAAAGAGTACAAAACAGAATGGAGCCAGGGATTGTGGTGCATGGTTGTGATCCCAGCCCCCAGAAAACAGAGATGAGAGGATCATGAATTTGAGGCCACCCTAGGCCACATACTAAGACCCTGTCTCAGGGGGAAAATACCCAACAGATATCGTGGCTCTGTGTTCCTCTCATTACATGTTCTTTGCCACCTCCTACCTGTACAGGTGACCACTAATAAATACTTGAGTGAATCAATCGATTAATCAACCGATGCAAAGATACCAAGGGAACCTCTGCACTCTGTTCTCCAGTCCAGGGAGGTGGAGAAGATCTTTTCTTCTCTCTTCTGGGGATACATTAATTCCCAGGTCCTCCAGTCTTACAAAAAAAATAGAGAAGAATGAAGACAATATCATATCTTGTAAAGCAAAACATCTCAGTGGTCAATCTTTCCTGTTCACATTCTTTAGTGGAATTACGTTACTTAGCAAGAGATGAAAGGCAGAAAGCCCAGGATCCACGCTCCCCAAACAATTTGCTTCTTTCCTGTGCCAAGGGAAGACACAGTGGTGGTGAGTGGAACCCCCAGCAGCCGGAGAACTGTGCTTGGGAGCCAGAGGGAGAGCAAGCAAGGAAGGACGGGGCCTCAGTGAGGAGGATACAAACGCCACCTACGGCAGGGACTCCAGCACTGAGCACCAAGCCTGTATGGTTCCGGTTATATGATGTTTGGCAAGTGGGCACTGACTCCCAGACTCACCCTGGTCTCCCAGAGTGATGAATTTAGTTCAGGGCACAGCCTCAAAGGAACTGGCAGAAAGTCTAGGAGCACACAGCGGAGGAGGACAGAAAGTGATCACCAGAAGAGCAGAGCTGGTGTGTGTTGCTGGGAGGGTCTCGGGCTCCGGGACTGCAGTTTCCTTAACAAAGGAGGGGGTAAAGGAATCGTCCTTAGGCTCCTGGCTGGATGGAGTATGTGATCTCTCCTTTGTGGAGTGTGTGATCAATGAGGAAGACACTAAGAAGTCCCAGAGGGGCACTCATATCCAAGGCCAAAGTGCGAGAGGACAGGAATAAAACAGCCTGCCTGAGCAGACATGGGCTCCCTGGGGACCTGGTGGGGGCCTGACTGTCCCCTCCACCAACTCCCAAATGCTGGGGGAGGTTCTCCCTCATTCCCTTTGTGCAGTGTGGCACGGCTCCACCCAGCCCCAAGGTAAACAGAGCAATGTAGACACTTTGTACTGTAACTCAGGAAGCACAGGCGACCTGCTGACTTCTGCGTGGGGACTCTGGCTTTCAGGCACTGTGTCCCGAACCTCGAAGAGTCTGAGGGTCTGGATGGTTCTTCTCTCCACACACACCACCTCCACCTTCACAACCAGTTCCCAGAGAAGGATAACTCCCGCAGGAGAAGTCGAGGAAGGCTGGAGGGGCTCAGGAAATGACTCAGCTAAGTACTTGTCAACAGAAGCACAAGGACCCCAGTTCTATCTCCAGTATACACATAAGAAGTTAGGTTAGTTCTGTATGATTGTAAAACCAAAGCCTGGGAGACAGAGACAGGAGAATTTCTGGAACTCACGGGCCTAATCTAAGCCTCACATCCCAGTGAGAGACGCTGTCTCAAAAAACAAGGTGGATGGCACCTGAGAAATGACACCTGAGGTTGACCTCTGGCCTCTACACACATGCATGCATGTACACTCTCACACATGGGCCACTGTGCACGCATGCACACAAACAGGAAGATGGAGAATAGAAGGGGACAGAAGGGTCAGGGACTGGATAGAGGGCTGGGAAGGTTTGCTTCTGAAGAAAACAAAGATACTAGTCCTCCCACCACTCACCTAGAGCCTAGAGACTCCCAATTGACCAGAGAGATCACTCCAGTGGTGCATATGATGATTGATGGTTTCCCTGAAATAGAGATGAGAAAAGGAGATTCTCTGTGATTGGCTTCCCTCTCGACCCACCCAGGGAACATACCACACAGGTGCACCTCCCACGTGACTTAGCTGGCCTCCTCCACTGCTATCTGCCAGAGCCAGAGACCATGGATCTTGCACCCATCTTCTCCCACATTATGCCTACCCCTGCTTCATCCTAGAGTCTAGACCCTCTGCTACAAGCCTTCTCCTCTCCCAACCTCCCAGACCTCCGCCTCCGAATGTCTGTTGCTTTTTAAATATGGACCGCAGACCCACTGCGCCAGATGCCCCCATCATGAGAATCTGCTTAATCTTCATACTGAGCGCTGAAGCAGAATGTAGAATTACTCCCATTTGTCAGATGAGGACACTGAGTTCCATTTCCCGCAGCTGACGAGCATTCCAGCTGTAGCTGGAAGAAGCTGGTCCAGCCTTTCTGTTCCCTCCTTCCCTGCATCCTCCTTGCTCTGGTCACCTCTATCCCTTCTGTTTGAGAGTCACAGGGTCGTACCAGCTGCACGGAGGGGCAGAAAAGACACAGATGCTGGGGCAGACACACCTGGGCTGGAACCATGGCTCTGCCATTGACAGGTTAAGTGAACTGGGTAAGTGACCTCATCTGGCAGGAGCTGAGCAATCATAATTGCAAACAGGAGACCTTTTTCAGGTTTCCTGCAGTTTCTACCTGGAATGTTCCTGAAAGGCCGACATATTAAAGGGTTGGTCCCCAAAATGGTGTAATCTAAAGGTAACAAGGTCTTTAGGCGGTGGGGCTTAGTGGAGGTCTAGGTCACAGGGGTGGCCGCTGAAGGACACCATAAGATTTAACCTCCGATATTCCTTTCTGCTTCCTGGCTGATGAGATGAGAGTATTTTGCTCTACTCCACACTCTTATCATGGGCTGCCTACAGGCCCAAAGCAACTGACCCCATCAATCATGGACCAGAACCTCAGAAACAATGAATCTAAATAAACGTTTCTCTTTTTAGTTGATTATCCTCTGATATTTGTTACAGTGATGGGAAGCTGACTAACACAGAGCCCCACTGAACAGACGAAAGACAGCAATCTCATACGGACGCAGTGCAGAGCACCAGGAAGAGACGGTCTATGATCAGTATCACAGTCATGATGCATCTCAGGGAGGAGCAGAGACTCAGAGATGCTATGCATTTTGCCCAGGAGCCCACAGGAGGCTGGCAGCTGAGCTAGGCTTCACACTCAGGTTTCCTGGATCCACCTTTAGGGCTGTTTATTCCCTTGCATATCTTTTTTTAACTTGATTTCCAAACAAAGCAGACAGCCCAACCACAGAGACCAACCAACTGGAGAATCTGAGCTTGTTTGTAAAGCATCCAGACTTTCCTTCCCATCTCCTCCCCAGCTCAGGAAAGGAGGGCAGAGCTCAGCAAACACGGCTTTCTGTCCATCCTCCAGGGGCCACTAGCCATCAGCCACGAGGGAAACATTGCAGGGGGAAGTCCCAAGCAATGGTGCACTTAGGAGATGCCCATCACTGCCCTCCAGTGTCCCCATTAGGAAGGTCAGCGTCTCCCAGGCTTAGCATTAATGGGCCAAAAGAAAATGTATGTGAGGGACAAAAAGAGTCACCGAAATTGGGTTTTGCAGTTTCTGCTGCTTGAAGTTCTCCAATGCTGCTCTCTCGTGGCAGATTCTATATCAAAGCCATTAGTCACGTGGCAATTTGAATATAAATGTTAAATAATGAAAATTAAACAAAATTAGTGCACGACATGGGTGCGCTTACACATAGGTAGGCAATACACTCCTACATAGCTGAGTGTTTAAGGACACACATGCTTGTTGAGACTGACTGTCAGGCCCCACAGCCACAGCTTTTCATGGATACAAGCCAGTGTCCCCCAACTCACTGCAGAGCTGTTTCTCTTGAGGTGATGGCCTTCCAGGTTTCCCTCTCCTAAATCTCTCAGCTCCAGAAATAAGTACCCATGAAGGTTGTCTGGAGGCATACAAGCAGCCTCACAACTGGCTGACAGCCAAGGAATGAAAGTAGACAGACAGTGACAGGCAAGAAAACCCAGGTGCTAGATGGCGGCCCACAGACAACAGCGACAATAGGAGCAAGCACACGCCATTCCCAGGGTCCCACCCAGATGAGGAAGGTGCCAGACTCTTTTGGATCTCCCTGGTACCACCAAGAGCCCAGGTCAAACAGCTACCCAGAAGGGAGGAGGGAACGAGGCAGATGGCCAAGATAGGCGCACAATGGGACATGTCGGGCACAGCGTAGAAACACGAATGTTTGTGGAAACTGAGTAGAGGAAATGGCCTGACTATAATTGTCCCAAACAGGAAGGGACCTGGGTACAAATGGAAAGATGGATAAACAAAACGCAACAGACTGCATTGTGTACAGTGTATAATGAATGCTTCCCAGCAATGAATCTCACAGGCATAGTATTGGGTGAAGGAGCATACACTGGGAAACTTGTGACTGTGGACTTGTTTTCATATATGGTGCAGTAACTGGCCAGAGGAATCTGTGTAGTCAATCTATACTCACCTCTGATTGGGAGATGCAGGTATGAACTCGGAAGAGATGTCAGGGAGCCTCTGGGTGGCTAGAAATGTATTTTGTTTTTATTGAGCCATGCATTTAAAACATGTGGATTCACTGTGTATATGTTATTCTTCAGCAATGTTTCCTCTGAATCTAATGCAAGAGGCTTCGCTGCTAGTGAGAGCTGGATTGCACCTGCTGGGCTTGCCCTGCAGGGGGTGCCTTTCTTGACTGCCAGCTCCTGCTGTACTCTTCCTGGGGACTGTCAAATTGCCCCAGCAGGTCTCACAAAGGAGGTTTTGTAGAGAGTATTCCAAGCCAGATGAAACCCCACTCCCTCTAGAAGGGAGCTCTCAGTCTCAGGCATGCGTCCACCCATTCATGCCTCAAGGCCCTCAAGGCAAAGAGACCCCTGAAGGTGCATAAGAAGGAAAGGTAGGCAGGGAAGAGTGCATCCCCTGATTCTTCCAGACCATTCCTTCTGTCCATGCAAGTCTAAGCAAGTAGAACCTGCAGCGAAGCCCCTTGAGTCTGACAGCCCTCATGCCTGAATTCAAATACACTGTCTCCAGTGCTGAATTCCCAGGATGCGGTGGAGGCCCTTTGTCCTAAGGGTCTTTCAGAAACACTTCCGTGGGTATAAGGGTATTAGGTCTTCAAGTGATGTGCCTATATTCACACAGGGAGCAGATCACCATGGCAACCATGCCAGAGTCTGGAGTGTTGGAGGGCAGCTTTGGCCCCAAGAGTGGCCTATGCCACAAGAGACCCCAGGAGGGAGATGGAGACAATAAATGCAGAAGGAAATCTGATAGCATGAGCTTCTTAGAAGGGAAGTTTCTCAGAAACTCTAGCTGATATATGAAGGTCTTTAAAAAGGATGAAGGGGCTGGAGAGATGTCTCAGTGGTTAAGAGCACTTGCTGCTCTTGCAGAGGACCCAGGTTCGGTTCCCAGCACCCACACGACAGTTCAAAACCATCTCTAACTTCATTTCCAAGGAATCCCTCTTCTGGCCTCCATGGGCCCCAGGCACATATGCATGCAGGCAAACACTCATACACATAACATAAAAATAAAAAAGTGAGAGAAAGTTGAATGGTGCTGCATACCTAAACCTTAGAACATGGGCCAGGAAACAGATTTGGTCCAGAAATTGTCCGTTTTGGAACTATCGGGAGGGCTGAGAACTAAATAGGCCTGGAATTCAGAAGAATAATCAATTCCAATTCTAAGTATCAATTTAAAAATGGGATAAGGAAAGCAAAATACTTTATCACTGGTGGCCAACTCTAACTAGTACTGAGTCTTAGGAAAGGTTCTATAACTACGTGCTAGCTAAAATAAGTAGCATTATCTGCAATAGCATCCAAGTCCCACATCTTGGTCACTTAATAAAACAGTGGCTATTTTTGGCTCATATTACTAACCAGTAGAGGTGGCTTACCAAGCAAATTCTTTTCAAGTGTCTACACAGCCATCCTGACTCCTTGCACTTTACAAGTGTCCCCCAGCCCCATCCCACAAAGGGTTCTACAATCAACCCAAAAGGAGAAAGATAGACTATAAAGGATCATGCAGTGGGGCTGACAGCCTGACCTAAAGGTAACATAGAGCCCACTAGCTACAATATATGCCCAACCTACCTGTAAGGGAGGCTGAGAAGTAGAACCTTCCTGTGTGTCTAGGAAGCAAAAGCAGAGTGGATGAAGGTCTGGTCACTACTATAATCTCTGCCATAAACCTTAGTGTGGATGAGGAGGTAAGCACTCTGCAGTTGATTGACAATGTCTGTTACTGTCCTGTGAATGTGACAGTTAGCTCTAGGAGCTGGACAGAAAGGCATCCTTCTCTATGGAAGACATCGGCACTCCTGGGCATCCCTGAGAACCTGTAACTCCATTGGAGAAGAAATAAAGTTATAAATCGCCAACTAGCCAACTAGCAGGCTGGCCTGGCTCAAGCCCTAGCAACTCGTCATTCCCAGGACTGAAGGAGGCTGTTTGTGGAGCCAGCCTGTCTCCCTTAGTGCCCTAGATAGCTAGCCTGCCCAGCCTGAGAAAGTAAACTTCAAAGAAAGACCTTCAATCACCCAAGAACACCAGACCCTGGTACCGAGTAAATTCCTGCAGCTTTTATAAAAGTCCCTATAACAGTTCAAACCCTCCCTTCCTTAGATGCAGAGGTCTCTTTCCCACAGAAAGGCTTCTGTCCTTCACTGTGATACCTTGAATAAAGGACACATTCCCTGCCTGTTGCAGGTCTGGCTCTGACTCTTACAGCTAAACTCTGAACTCCTTCCTTTTTCTGCTCTCCAAAATCTAGTAATTGTAAGATTTGGTTCCAAGACCCAGCAGAAATGGACGAGAGACTCTGCAGGAGAGTTAACTGGACTGATTTATTAATAAGGACACAGGCTAGCTTCCCCAGACAGAGAAATGAGGAAACTAGCCTAGCCTAGGCCCAGGTCTGGATATGAAGCTCTCATCTTAGCCTCTCATCTTAGGTTCCGGTGTTCTCCAGGCTTGGGAAATGAGGAAACTAGCCTGGCTTAGCTTCCCCAGGTCGGGGCATGAGGAAGCTAGCCGGAGCTAGCCTCCCCAAGTTTGGAAATGAAGAAGCTAGCAAAGCCTATCTGCCCAGTAGACCTTTATACGGGGAGGGGACCCCCATAACATCTGACTGATGTTCAGAAGAGATAGTTAACACTGATCAGGAAGCTTATCTTGTCAGGGAGCTGCAGTCAGTCTCTTTTCACAGATGCTTGTGAATTCTGGAAGTTTGGCTGGAGTCGCCAAGGTGTCTGTCAGTCCTGAGTCCTGGAACTGCTGGGGGGTTTCCTTTCAGTCACACTTCACAATAATGTCAGCCCAGGGACAAGCTTCTGACCTCCAGACCTGTTAGAGCATAGATCTATGTTGTTGTTTTGACACTAAATATGTGGTGTTCTGCTACGATAGCGAGAAGTAACCAGCACATGATGGAATTCTTGGCCAGTTACTGGGGGGGATGAAAAGAACAGAGATGGAGGCATTAGACCCCACTTCAGTTTCCTAAAATCCACTCTAAGGTGGGCTGTCGCTGGTCCCCATTCAGTACATGACAATACTATGCGACAGATTCAGTATAAGACTGTGGTAGGGAAATGGAGGCCATGTCTGGTCCAGCATCTGGCATACAATGGCTACCAGATGAATGGCCAGCCGTGGTGAAGGAGGAGAATGTCCAGGAGAAATCAAGGACTTCTGAGACTGGGAGTCAGGCAAGAGGGGTAAGCTCAGGTGCTCCAAGAAGACAGGAACAGTGGCAAGGAATCTTCTGAGATAGCTGCGGCTAGGCTGGCAACAGGAACCAGGAATGATAATGAAGGAGCAGGTCTAGAACCTGAGGATGACCCAACAAGTCATCAGTGTAGTCTCAGAACAGCAGGGTCCTGTATTCAGAGCCGTTTATGTTCTGGACACCCAGAAGATGATTCTACTTTAACCTCACTAGTGACAACTGTAGAAACCACATGTGGGTAGCTGACAGTGGACCACACTGTCCCTTCATCTCATGCATGAATGCGGGAGGGAAGTATTTCCTGTCTTCCAACTGATACAGGAGATGAGCTGAAGTATAGAGCTCAATTTACCTGCCCATAAACACATAGCTAGGGACTTGGATTTCATAATAAAGTGAAATTGGGGTAGCAAGTGATGGTTCCAGGAAGACCTCTGAGCCTCCTCCTCTTCCTCCAACTCACCACACAGCAAGCATCACTGCCAGTCTCTACATCCGGCAGCTAACGGATCTCCGGATCGAAGCAGAAGCACTAGATGAAAGATGGGAACTTCCCCCACTCCACCCACCTCTGCCTGTCGCATTCCTTCAAAGATAACTCTCCCTGATGTTTATTGTTATTGCAAGTATTTATTAGCCAGTCTGTCCCAAAATTTATGCCAAATCAATGTTGGAGCAACAGCTCAGCTGCAAGGATTGATTTCTTTTATTTAAGGCGAAACTAGCTTAGTTCGGAAGCCCCGAGCAAAAGTCGAACACTGATTGAAAAGATAATGCTTAGTGTGAGCCAGTGTGAGGATTTCTCAGGAAGCCTGCCAAAAGCTCCTGGAGACCAGTGGCCTTGGCCTTCAAGGCTGGGGAGGAACTGACACCATCTGCACCAAGGAAGACCCGTGAGCAAGAGCATAGTCACTGAGTATCTCCGTGTGCAGAAGGCAGCACTGGACACTGCCTCAGAGGGGCAGGGAAAGGTGTGTCTCCTGGCCACCCCCTCCTTACAAGTGAGGAAACCGAGGCACTCACTCAAGTCACATAACCAACTTATTTGTCTGCCTCATGCAGATAAGACTTCCCTGAATCTGGTAGCTAGAGCTTTCTATCCACAAAGCAAGTCTGCCTAGATTCTGAAACCACATCAGAAAATGAATTGTTGTGAAATAGGGCACAGAACCCCACAGGAACAGCATGAGGCATTCAGTCTCATTTCTCCTCTACCAGTAAGTAGGCATCCAGGTCTGGGTAAACAGCACCAATCCGGCATCATAAACACAAATATCTAATACCTAGGAATGTCTTCATGATCCAAAAGTGGAGCCCCAGATGTTTGTGTAAAATATGCCACAGGTCCTAGAACTCAGAAGCAAATATTTATCATAGAAGAAACCCCAAAGTAGTACAAGCAATGCCTACTTCCCATATGTCAGGTCTACCATTTCCTAGGATCGCTAAGGACTTTTAAAAGTACTAGATGCTGGGGAAATAGCTCAGTCAGTAAAGTACTTACCATACAAGCATGAGGACCTGAGTTTAGACCCTCAGCACCCACATAAAAAGCCAGGTACAGTGGAATGCACCTGTAAACCCAGTACTGGAAGGACGGCAAAGACAGGGTCCCTGGAGCTCACTGACCAGTGAGTCTAGCCTAATCAGTGAACTCCACATTCATTGAGAGACCATGTCTCAAAAATATACAGTGGAGAGTGATTGAAGAAGGCACCCAGCCTTGATCTCTGACTTCAACATGTGTGTACTCACACTAAGAACATGTGCACACACATACTGAGTGTTTTCAAAGAACTCTTGGAAGGATAGCCTTAGCTATCGTTTTCCCATTTCTACAGCCCAGTGCTGACAGGGTCTCCTAGCCTCCACCTGAGTATCACCAAGGATGAGGGACTCACTACTTCTTTTACCTCCAATTCTACTTTAGATTAGATTTCCCATGCATCCCCATGCTTACTCAGAAAGAAATGAACACAGTGCTTCAGTCAAGATCTGTCCAGGCCAGAATCAGCAGGCTTTTGTCCCTGAGTAGCACTCTGTCACCTGCTAACTCTGTTGATCTCAGGCAAATTATGCACCCTCTAGAAGGCTCATTTTCCTTACCTGTTGAATGGGGATTAATGGTAATACTAAGAGCTGGAGATGTAGCTCAATAGTAAAATATTTGCTTAGCATGTGCAAGGCCCTAAACTCAGTCCCCAATACCAAAAAAAAACAAAATTTGTAAAGAAGTAATACCTACTTCCATCTGTTCTTGTGCTGCCTAATAAGGAAATCCATGTTAGCCCCATTCATTTTTATCATTGCTAGCATCTCCCCCATAGACCAAGTATCATCTCTTTTTCTCACATATGCTAGCCTTGTCTTTGCACAGCTGCTCTTGATTTTATATTTTAAGTTCAAGTTCGGGACCTTCAACTCTCACTTGCAGTGTTAAGTAATAATATTGTTATTATTTTATTATTGTCAAAACCTTTGGATCCTGTCACTGACCCTATTCCATCCCATCTGGGTCTGAATGGCCCATCCACCAGATGGGTATCTTCTGCTAAGTCACTGATGGAACATGCTCATCTAAAAGGATTCAAGGTGGAGTCCTGTGGAGACGTTCCTCTGAATCGGTGTTTCCCAAACTGTGTTCTTTGACATTCGTGCTTCCCATGAACTGCCAGGTGTGTTTGGGACTAAAGAATCTACGACCAGAGGTCAAGACCCTGGACAGGAAATCCAAGAGGTGGTTCCTCCGACAGTCAATTCATTGCTCTTTCTGCCAGCCCACCTGCCTGCCTAGACACTCCTTCTTGTCAGAATAGACTTGCCACAACCATGGGGCACTCAGCATGGAGAATAATCTATCCCCCTCTCCAAACATGTGAATGCCAGAACCTTCCTTGAGCTGTTTGCAAAGTAGTCAGTGTCCAAAAAGATGTCTGGCAGCTCCCAAGATTAGGCAGAACCATCCTGCCTGGCTGAATCTCCATCGCTTTCGATGCTCCCTATCGCTGCCAGGAACCCACCCCGCCCACTTCTTTTCTGGGGTGGTGGTGAGTGAACTCTCATAACAAGTTAGGTATATTTAGTTTTCTGAGACAGGGTCTCATGTAGCCCACACTGGCCTTGCCAGCTCACTGTGTATCCAAGGATGACCTTGAACGTCAGCTCTTCCTGCCTCCACCTGAGTCTGGGATTGGAGATGTTCACCACTACTGACAGATTTTATGGGTTGCTGTGGATGGAACCCAGGTCTTTCTGAATGCAAGGCAAGCACTCTGCCGACTAAGCCACGTCTCTAGCCCCATCACCAGTCTTTAAATGTGAAACCCACACTCATTCTACTCTCAGTCTCAAAAAAAAAAAAAAAAGTAAAAATAGACCTAGGTTTCCAGAAAACATCTACACAGCTGGAAATGGTGATTTTCCTGACATCCTGAAGATGAGTGTCAGTTCTTAGCGCTGGCCACTAGATGGCGACATCAGAAACCATTTTCTTCTCCAAAGTGAATACGAGGGTTCCACTTCGGGGAATAGGCAGAAGAGAAGGAAAGGAGGCATTCAGGACTCCTGCCCTCCCTCTCACCAGAGCTGCGGCTTCACCACCAGGAGGCTCACCGTGGAGGCGCCTCCTGAGCAATGATCGGAGCCCAAGGGTGCACACCCGGATGACCAAAGACAGTGAAGTCTAATCCCGCCCAGGACAATTAGATCAGAATGCCTAGATGCACAGTCCCCTTTCTAGTGCTTGAGGAGGGAGGTGTCTGTCCCGAGGTAATTCCAGATCACAGCCCAAGCCCAGTCAGTCTCCACCTGGAAATCCAGCATTCAAGCCTGTTCTGACACTAACCAGGCAGTTAGGGCAAGTTACTGGTTCTGTCCCGCAGCACGGCCCCTACTCCAAATACCAGCCATCCATGCTGCCCCCAGGTGCCTCATACAAGAACAGACCACAAACCACAGCTTTCCCTCGGGACCTTAGATTAGGAGATTATTTCTTAAACTGGATTCTATATCCCAAAATACAGCCTCTTGGCCTTTGATAAATTAGCAGAGGCTGAAGGTCTCCCGCTGACCTCCCTGAAGCAGATCAAGAGACCCTCAGAGAAGAACTACCCTCCTGAGAAGAACTACCTTCTTGAGCCAAGCCCAGTAGTACAAGGCTATAATCCCAGCACTTGGGGAAATAGAGCCAGAAGGATCAAAAATTGGAGACCAGCTTGGGCCACATAGGGAGATCCTGTTTCTAAACAAACAAAAAGAAGCTCCATACTCACATGCAGAGTAAAGGAGGATCCTTATTCCTGAAGAAATGGGGTCACAGAAGGATCTGAACAGGTAGCACTTGCAAAGCCCCCTCAGAAGTTACCAGTAGGTTACTGTATCTCCTTTGTCAAATCACAGCTCTCACAGCTAGGAATTGAATTTTGAGCCTCTCACATAGGCAAACACTCTACCCCTGAGCTGTATTCTCAGCTCCTAAAAAGCTCTTAAGCAACAAAAGGAAAAATAATACAAATCAAATTTAAAATAGGCAAATGATTTGAGGAGACATTCTCCTGGAGAGGCGATACATATGGCCCACACTCGTGAAAAGTCACCAGGGAAATGCAAATCGAAATCACAAGGGAACTAAGGCTTCACGCCCACCAGGAGAAACACAATCAAAAAGACAGATAACAGCCTACATTAGTGAAGACCCAGACATTAAATGCCTCTACTTGAGAAAATGGTTTGACAGATCCTGGAAGGATTCAAGGTGGAGTTGTCAGTTGTGTGACTCAGTAAATCCATTCTTAGATCTGTACTTCCAGAAGGGTTAATATTGTTCATATAAACATTATACAGAGATGCTCACAGTAGCTTTATTCACGATTGCGAAAGAGCAGACACGACTCAAATGAATGGACCAACCAAATGTGGTGGACAACTCCCAATAGTGAACACAATTCAGCCGTGACAAAGGAGTTCTGAGGTGTGCTATTATACAGATGGCCCTTGAAGACATTGTGTTGAGTGAAAGAAGCCAGTCACAAAAGGCCACCTCGTCGACATGACTCCACTTGTGTGAAATGTTCAGGCAAGGAAAACCCACTGACACAGAAAGTGGATTGTTAGCAAGGGATGGGGAAGAGAAATGATTTGGATGTCTTTGGGGAGCGATGCAGTCTGGAGTTAGATACTGGGAATCAATGCACACATACACACACGCCCTTGAATTACATACTCTTAACGAGTGAGTTTCCTATGTGAATTTCAACTTTTTTAATTTTATGTGGTAGCTATATAGATTCCTTAATGTTGTTTGCCATGGAGGACAGAATATTTAGATTGAATCTGAAGATGTCAGGGACTAGCGGGGATGACCCAGTTGATAAAGTCAATGAGGACTTGAGTTTGGATCCCTAGCATTCAAATAATCCCAGTGGGAAGCGAAGACAAGTAGATCCCAAGAGGTCACTGTCTAGTTCAGTCAGTGAGCTCACAAGGAAGACTCTGTGTCAAAATTAAAATAATAAGGTGGAAAGAGATTGAGGAAGACTCCCAACGTCAACCTCTAGCCCTCACACACAGAGAGACACAGACAAGCACACACAAAGGGAGTTGGAGAGGCTTGGAGTGGAATTTCAAGTAGTGGACGGTGGGGGTGGCACGTGCAAACGCCCTATGGTCTAACATCTAACGGCATTGTATTTGTTAGGAACTCCCTTCCCCAGCAGTGCTCTGGGAGATGATGCCTCAGCCCCAGGCTGGGGAACCCCAGAGGAAGCCAGGATCTCAGACGCGGAGTGGGGGAAGCATAACAAACACAATGCCAGCCTGTGAGGCATCTGCACAGACCAAAGACCCCGCTTCCTTCCCAGCTGACCTGACTATCTCCAGGGAAGCAGGGTCCCTGTCCTTTCACCTTGCTTCCCCTCTGGCTGGGACCTTGAGCTGCCTTTCCTGATTTAAGTCCTTCCCCCTTTTTCTCGTTACTGGTGGTCTTCCCGGGGCTTAGTAACAGCTGCCGGAAGAGCGGGCCAGGGAGGAGGAAGCATTCATCAGAGTCTAGGGAGATCTGTTACATACCAGTCCCGCTCACACTGCTTATGAATCACTCATTTCGCAAAGTAAACTGAGTCATTGGCAGAGCCTGATGTAGGAAGGAGGGCCTTGGGTCACAGTCTGTTGCTCATCCCACTGTACCCCTCTGTCTAGAGAAGTCTACTTGTCAGATCTGCACGGAACTGCCCAGAAACAGCTCACATGCTTGGCAGTGCTGTCAATGTGGAGCATTAGTGTAGAGTTGAGAGAAACTTCTTCTGTTTTCCATGGGTATCTGTGGCATGGGAGGTGGAAGTGCTGGGGGTCCCCAAGACCCACAACTGCCTGAGGATCCACTCTCCCAAGGACCCGCTCACAGGGCTCCTCCTCTAGCCGCAAAATTTGCACAAAGGACTGGTCTAAGGCCACAGGGGGAACTGTGAGCAGAGGGCTCTAGAGAAGATGGGAGGGGTCGAAGGGCTTCGCTCAGATGGCTCCAGGTCTGTTTGCCCCATCAAGCTGACTTGGCCCAGCCCACCTTCCTGCCCCACAGATGGCAAAGGCTCCCACACATTGTTCTCCAGGATGCTCTGGCAGAGGGCGTGCTTGGAATGTGGGGCCTGGAGACAGGAAGGTTCAGCTTCCTAGCACCAAGGTCTGCCAGACTCCAGCCTGCCCTCCAGACAGCAAAGGGGGGCCTTAGTCCCACGCTTCCCTCGCCGCTTACCCACCCCCAGCAAGGCCTCACCTTTCGTGGGGTTTTGCAGGAGATGGAGTTCGGGAGGCTTCATCAGTGGAACGGCATGGGCAGAGAACTCAAGACTACGGCAAGAGGATATGCAGCCTGAGGCTTGGCCTTCCTTGGGCCCAGCAGCACCCTTCATGGCAGCCCAAATGCTGCACACAGAACACATCCACAAGAATGCCTTGCACACTCCACATGTGTTCTTGAACATTCATGTCATCACACAAACACCATGAACACGTTCATATCTTTCCATGTGCACACACTGTCTCCTCATCCACTCACAGCAGCCCCCATTAACTCACTGCTGTGTCATCGTCATGGACAACAATTATCGAGCGCCTGCAGTATACTAAACCATTCTGTGTACTTTGCATGAGTCTTCTCAATCACTCCTCCCATCAACCCCTGTACAATCACCTCCATTGTACAGAAGGGGAAACTGAGTCAGCAAAGTCTCTGTGGATGCAGCACAAGTTGAAGAGGACAATCCCAGAAGGCTCCATGCTGAGCCCTTTCAGGGGGCTGCTCCAGTGTCAAGGTCCTGGGTCCTATCAGCACTGCTTCCTGTACCACACTGCTAGGGTGTCAGGGAAAGCAGACAGCTGGGAAAGTGTTCTCAGATGGTTCCCCCTCCTCCCACAGGGCCTGCTGCCTGCAGGCATTGTTCTCACCTTCAGGAATTCAGCCCCTGCTCATGCTGTTTCCTGGCCCAGGAGAAGCTAACAGGCTTCCTCCTCAGCCCGGCTCCAGCCTCAACTGCCCCAATCTCTGGCCTTTCCCGTCACCATGGCACAGACCACTAGATGACCCACATGAAGAGGTGGTGGGTTAGACAGGGCAATCCTCCTAAAACCAGAACTTCTTAAACTTCATCTATGATTTCAAAGCAGCCTGGGGAAGCCAAGACACTTCTCTGAGCACCCCAGCATGGTGGCACACCCTCTCTCCTCGCCAGCCTAGGACCCTTTAGTGTGGCTTATCCTCATCTGGGCATCTGTCTTCCACTAGATGGTGAGCTTTCCTGTGCCTGATGCAGAGCTGGGAAACATCAAAAAGCCTAGGTACCATTAAGTGAATTTACTTTTTACGTTTTTATTTTTATTTTATATGTAGGAATGTTTTGTCTGCATGTATGTATATAAAGGCACCTGTGTCATGTAGTGCTCATAGAGGTCAAGAAGGGAGTGCTGGATCCCCTGGAACTGGGGTTAAGGATGGTTGTTAGCTGCCATGTAGGTGATAGGAACTGAACCTGGGTCTTCTGCAAAAGCAGCCAGTGGTTCTTAACTGCTGAGTCATCTCTCCAGCCCCAGATTAAGTATATTTAAAAACTGAGCTGAAAACATCAGCAAACACTGGCAGATTATCAGGAATCTGACAGTGCTATTCAGGAAGCACTGGCTTCAAAGCAGGACAATGAAAGTTAGAATCATCGCGTTGCGACTTAACTTGAGACCTGAGCAATCATACTCCCTCTCTGAACTTCAGCTCTCTCATCAAGGGAAATGAATAATATTTGTACCTCAGGACTATTGCAAGGAATCATTGCAGGGGAAAAGCCTGTATTAGTCTTTTCTCATCACTGCGAGAAAAGACTTGATAAAAGCAACTTAATGTAGGGCAGGTCTACTGAGTGCTGGTTTGAAGAGACACAGCCCATCACCGTAGAGAAGGGCCTGGCGGCAGGAACAGGAGGCAGCTGATCACAGTGTGCCCTCAGTCAGAAAGCAGAGAGATGAATGCTCGTCTCCGCCTGCTTTCTCCTTTCTCCCCATTTATTTGGTCTGGGGGGACCAGGCCCTGGGAAAGTACTGCCTGCATTCAAGGTGGGTCTTTCCTCCTCAGTTGAACCTTTCTAGAAACCCCCTCACAGACATACCCAGAGCTGTGTCTCCTAGGTGATTCCAAATCCAGTCACGTTGACAAAGATGACCCATCCTAGCACGCATCAGGCTTTGAAACTGAATAAACGGAGTGAACAGAGAATGGCAGAAACATCCAAGAGGGGATGGGAATCTGGGAGGCTAGCTGGAGAATGGTGCATTTGAGCTGGGCACCGATGGCCTGGGAGGACCCGGGTTGGCACAGGGAGGAAAGAGGAGCATCCTAGAAGGCAAGGACAGCAGGACAAAGGGACAAAGGCTCAGAGGCAGGAAGCTGGAGCGGCTCAGCCTGGGCTGATTCACAGTGTTTCCTGAGGCCTGGGCAGAACCACATAGGGCTGTCACAGTGCTTTAAAAAGAGTAGATCCATGTTCTGCTCTCAAGGTCACTATGTCATAGATAAATTATAGATCCTGGGACAGGGATGGCACATAGTAGGACTCAGAGTAGAAACCCCAGAGTAGCCTCTGGTATCTAGAGTATTTATATGGAGAAAAGGACATTTTTTTTCAACAATCAAAACTAGCTAGACAGTCCATGGGGTAGTTAGGTGTCCAGGAACTTCTCAAATGAGGACCAGAGCCTCACTCTGCTCTGTGTTCCTAGGTGATATTCAACTCAAGCAGGCGTGAGTATCAGGTACTCTGTCCACATCGGGGAAAACAAAACAGAAGCCGAGCATGGTAGTACACACCTGAAATCCCGGGGTTTAGAGGCTGAAGCAGGAGGATCATGAGTTTGTGACCACAGAATACAGAGTGAGACCCTATCTGGGGGGGAGGAGGAAGGGAAGGGAAAGGAAGGGGAGGGGAGGGGAGAAGAGAAGAAAGGATGCTGACTTCAGCAAGACACAGCAAGACCAAGGTATCTGTAGGCAGTGAGGGTGTATGGCAGGATCTATGAGCCCCTCTGCTGAGTGCTGCACAGGTGGAAGAGAGCATAGAACACACATGTAGTCCCTGGAGAAGCTGCAGATCCCCCCACAGTGCATAGTTCCAAGTCCACATTTAGGGAGAGCCCATCCTGTGGCCCACATTAGGACAGGTACATGAATGAAACACATGCGGGCTGGTAAAGGGAGATGAGCTGCTGAGTGACGTGCATTCCTAACACTGGCTCAGAGGAGGTGAGATTGGAGAGGGGAAGGTTGAGACTCTGCAAACAGGAATGAAGGACAGCAGGAGGTGGAGGAGCGTGGGCAGATCCCAAGATGGACATGGTGTGGCTTTACAGTAACCGCCGCTGATGAAGACAAGAGAACCTCCTTGCCCCAAAGTTGAATGCTCTGTACTGTGGGGGTGAAGAAAAGGGAATTTCTGTCCGACAGGCAATCTTTTGACTGTGACTCGACACAGTCCTATAGACATACTGTAGCAGGCAGGGAAGCCTAATGGGTAAGGAACTGCTTGTGGAGACAGTCCTGGTTCAGAACTGCACCAACGATAAGTTCTCAGATCTTAGAGAGCACTTAAGTCCTGGCCTGTTTTCCCATCTGTCTAACAAGGCTAGCAGCAACCACCACTACCAGCCCCCCAGGCTTGTCCTGAAGGCTGATGAATAGCTCCATACAACAGGAGCACACAGAGGTTTCCAACGTGAGTGCTCAGACACACAGGGCCTGGAGGGCTGCCAAACCTGAAGACCTCGGGGTCCCATCCCCAGCCATCCTGCCTCCACCGACCTCAGACAGAGGAGGCCCAGGAATCTGCAAGCCCAACCTCTCCACCCATTCAAGAGACTCTGAGGTAGGCCGCTCAAGGACCACACCCTTAAGAAGCATGTATTCGCCACGGGCTTGCTCCTGTTACTGGTTTCCACTGTCCCACCTGAGAAGTGTGACCCAAAAGGTCTGTTTGCACAGGTGAGGGGAGGGGCTCAGAGGGTCTGCAAGCCCCTCACACAGGGCTCCCTCTCTGGTCAGCCTTCCTCTTGGTGTAGGCTAGGTGGGAGTCCCCGCCTTGTTCTCACATCCCACCTCACGCCCCCTTCCTCCTTCAGTTTGCTGCTAATCTGCTCCCGCAGACTGTCCCGTTTCCTGCCTTCCAGTCCCTTGGTCTCTTGGCTGTGTCCCCAATGGCACTTCCTGCCCTTGAGCTCTCCTCTCACCTTCTTGGCCTCCTAGCAGCTTGGAACAGAGGTGGGGCAGTGTCAGAGGGGATCTGAACTACCTCTGCTGTGGAGATCTCCAGCAACATCTCTAGAACTCAGAGCACGTGTGGGGCTGGCCCTTCTGCTATTCACAGGTGACAGGAATGACTGTCAGGGCAGAAACAGCTCCAAGGATGTAGAGTACAAAGGGAACTGACAGCAGTGACGGGACAGGCTCTGGCCCTGGCTACCTGCCAACCCTGAGTATGAGATCCAAGTGATGCCCCAGGGTGCCGTCCCATGAGCTCACAGACCAAGAGGGCAGGCAGCCGGAGTGCCTGTGGAGAGCAGGTTGCTCTGGGCCAGCCCACCCTGAGGCCAAGGAGGGAATGGAGGAGCTGGTGTTTGTTTGTTCATTCCACACACGGTGATTAGACGTGCTGGATCTCGTTCAGAGCTGCCCCAGGGACGACTCCCCTGCTGGCCGGTCAGCCTTCCTTCCCCACTGATCCTGTGTCTTTGCGCTGCCTCGGCGCACATTCCATTCACGCTTAAATCCGATCTCTATGTCTCACCTCTGATTCAGTGAGGATCAGGAAGAAGTGACTGGCCACACGGATCAGCTCCCTTGTCCCTTCCACTAGACCCTGGGATCATTTTGTTTACTTCTTGTTTAGCCTGCTATAGTCAAACCCATGACCTCATCTTTCAAATCCAGAGGCAGCCTTACCCAGGCTGATCCAGCTGACCACCCTACTGGCCTCACTGGCTTCCATGGTCTCTTTATTACTGAACACTCCTTCAAATTCAGGGGATGAGATCTCCCTCCTGAAAGTTGGCTCCTCACTCCTATGATCCCAGCACCAACTAAACTCCCCTTTGGTTACCATCTACCCATGCCTAGGCATCTCCAAATCTGCCTTCCCACATCATTCCTTCTCCAGCCCATCACTGACTCCTGAGCAGGACCTGCCCTCGCAAGGTCCCTGTTTGCTTCCCCGAATAATGGGACAAGTTGGGGACTTCCTAAGCTTTCACCCATGGAAAAAGCTGGGCAACTTGCCAAAAGATACATTCCCAGGGCCTGCCCTAGAAATTCTAAGTCAGTTGTTCCAGGGTAGTACCCAGGCTCCTGAAGCTCTTACCAGCCCTTGAGGCTCTCCTGATGATCAGAATCTTACCTCTGTCTTCCCACTTCTTGATTCTAAGGGGTTCTGATCTGCCTTCTGCTTTAACTGTCTTCTAAGCTCTTCTCAGTCTCACTTGTCTCGAGAATATGATTGCCCCATTTTGCAGATGAGGAAACTCATGCCCTGGAGAAACATGACTCATGCACAGTCACATCAGAAGCAAAACCAGGTCACCTGACTTCATTCAAAATTTCCAAATCCAAATGGTCTCCTCCAACCCAGGCTGGTATCTCAGAGCTGAAATCCACACCCTCCCTGCCAGGGAGAAGCCAGGGCACTCCAGTGTTGAAAGTGACTACCTGCTCCCATTTCGCTGCCTCCTCACCCCTGAGACCTCCACAGCTCCTCTCACCTCTTTACACCACAGAGACGCCATGGAAACCTAACTCTGTGCAGAGGCTGACACAGCTGGATTGCTGTGGCTTGTTTGTTCTCCATACAATAGGAAAACAGATACCTCAGACCCACTGAGCCTCAGCTCCCTGGACTGTAAAATGGAAGTTATAACACCTGCTTTCAGTGTATCCAGGAGGGTGAGATCCTCTGGTAGAGGCCCAAGGCCCCCACAGCCAGGTGCTAGGCTAAAGCTTCAGAGCGGAAGCCTGGAATTGGGGTGTGAGTTGAGCACCCCAGTTAGGTCCAGGGCTGGCTGGGTCTTCATAGAGGCCAGGCTGACCAGGCCACGGCCTATCTGCAGGCAGTTCACAAAGGAACAATAACAGGAAACCATCCCGAGGGGAAGTGGGCCAGGGCCAGTTGGAAAACCTGCAGGGGTAGCGGCCAGCCTCCCTCCCAGGCTGGGTGTGGCTCCTCTCTCCCCTCCAGAAACAGTCAGTGAAGCTCCACACCACACACGGCCTTGGATCTGTCTGACGGAGTGGAAAGAGTCCTCGGCTCACAGGCACGGTAAGTGGGGCTCCAGTGCTCCTCCCCCACTCCTGCCCCCACTGAACGCAAGATGGGAGGGTCCTAGCTTGCCCATATGAGAAGTGGGTGCCCTGGGGTCCCCAGGGACAGCAGCCCTTCATGGTAGCCTCAGTCTCCGCAGTAGGGCTGAGGAAGGTACACCCCATAATGCTGTCAGGACACAACTGGGCATCCCTGGGTTGATCGGGTAGGAGGGCTAGCGCTCTCACAAGTGAGTCGTCCCACTCTGTATGACTCCAGGGTACCAGGCTCAGAGAGAGCAGGATTCTGTACACTGTTACCCAGCATGCTGGGTCAGAGGAATGGTGCCTGGGCCTTGGATTTGAGTGAGATCTGTCTTGTGTAGAACGGACAAACAACAGCTATGTGTTTCCTTGTCCACCAGACTAGCTCTGCCTTCCTCCCAAAGGGTGGGAAGGGTGGGATGGGATGGCCCGGAGCTGGAGAGAAAATTAACCAAGGTCTGACTTGGCCCCCCTCATTCCACCCCACAAGTCTTCAAAGGACTAGGTTTGAGGAAGAATTGAAAGGCTCACTCTGGGCCTCGTTCCCTCTGTTAGTGTCCCCTACTTTCATGATAGGCAATCTGAGGCTCGGCTCTAGGCACTTGGGGTACTATTTATGAAATCCCCTCCCTGTCCTCCCCCGAACCCATAGGGGCCTGCTTTGTGTGTTGGTAGGGGCAGACAGGACGGCAGCCCGCCCTTTCTTCCCCAGCACTCACATACTCAGAACCCAGAGCTCAAGCGGCTATGTAGCCCTACCACTCAGGGAAGTCCCTAGAAGCCCTGGAGGTAGGAGCTCTGGAGCAAAAGCCTAGCGGGAAGATGGCGCTCTACCCCGACCCCCAGCACCGATCCCAATCTTCCATTCCTTCCTTGTGGCCCTGGGACAGTTACTTAAGGTCTCCAAACTTCCACTTTTTGAGATGTCTGGGAAAGCAAATCCTGTTCACAACCTGTGGTGAGAAATGGAGATGATACAAGCAGAAGGTTCTAGAACAATGGGTCCTGATTTTACTATCCACAGTCCCAAGGGGTAGGAAGAGTCCCTCTTTTGTATCTCACTCAGAGAAGACAACTGAGATTTGGAGAAGGGCCAGGATGGAGATTTGAACCAAGACCTCATCCTCTAGTCTAGGTGCTTTCTGGCACCTGTAGTTTCACAGTCTTGAACTTCTTTGTAAAGTCGAGGAAACTGTCTTCTTTGTAGTCATTACATGTGATGTGCCTGCTTGGCTCCGGGGATGGCTCAGGGTGAGAGAGAGATGGTTGGGGAATCATTAAGGAATCACAATTGAATTTACCTAACCCAGAGCAGTAGATGGCTGTGAGTGTCACAAAGATTTAAAACCCCAAAGGACATTCCTAAGCCCTTAGCTCAGTCCCTGTCAGAGGGGTCAGGAACCCAGTATGTAAAAAGAAGGACTGAAGTAAGAGGCCCTTCACTCAGCCACCCATGCCGCAAACTCCTTCAGGTACCCAAGTTCATTACCCAGCCCTAGGAGAAGTGCAGGGTAATGAACTTGGGTACCTGTTCAGTGGTCAGGCAGGACGCTGATAACAGGTGATAGTGACACCTTGGCAGCTTAGCAGTCCAGGAGGCTGGTGGGGCTTCTTGGTTCTTTAGAGCAAGGAGTGGAGCCTGAGTGGGAGAAAGGCCCATACCAGCCCAGGACAGTTTGCAGATCTCGTGTGCAGGGAAGTCACAGGACTCTCTCCCACCCGACCTGAGCCCAGTCATCTATAGACGCCAATCTGGAGGGTAGCAGGTGATCCCAAGGGGTTCCAGGGTAGTTAAGGCCCAGGATAACCTCATGGCTTCTAGCTTTCAGAGCTAGGAGTTGAGAGAGGTTCCCACTGCCTGGAAGGGGTTAAGCCGCCCACCCTGCAGTCTCGGCCTGACCATTGTGCAGCAAAACAAGGGCCGGACATGGGACAGGAAGCCAGAAGGGCCACACTTATTCTCTCCCAAAGTTAGGTGACTCACAGCTGCATGGCTGCCTCATGGCTGCCCCAGAGATGCATAGTAGGTACCAGCCACCATCCCCACAAAAATCTCAAGTCTTTTACCTCAGGGAACCCTTTCTGGTTACTCCCATCAGCTAACCTGAATGATTTGATTCCCATGTGATAGGTAGGACTGCTGAGGTCCAGAGAAGCTAACCAGGCAGTCTGAGATCACACAGCTTGTACCACATGGAAGTAAGACAGGAGGGAGGTCAACCCTCTGACCCCACAGGATGTGCCCCACTCCTTAGTGAAGTTTAAAGAGAATCCAATTGGGTAGTTTAGGTCACAGAAGCCAGCATAAAACAAACCACGAGCCTAGAGGTCCTGTACCCAGGAGTTTGCATCTGATGGGAAGACATAAGAAAGTCTGCTCTGACCCTGGTCCAAGTTAACATTGGAAGGAGAAATTACAGAGAGCTTCTTGGAGGAAGAACGGAAGCTTGGGATGTTGGGAGATCTCAAACAGCAACTCCAAAGCTTCAGCCTAAGTCTCTCCATCTCTCTGGGCAGAGAGGATGGTCCTTAAAGCCACTCAAGGACCTCCAAGCTGCCGAATTCTGGCAGATACATAGGCTGGTGCGGAGCGATGGCGCTCAGAGGAAGACAGGCAGTGGTGAATGAAATTTCCTTCTGGAGGGGAACAGGGGAAGAAGCCCAAGGCAGGATCAGGGAATGAGGTCAGGTATGAGTCGACAAGGGAAGATGCTGCCCTGGGCTGGAGAAGATGGGTATGTAGGGGTCAAGACACCTGCACATTCAGTGAGCAGTGGCTGTGTGCTGGGCTTTGCACCCATGACCTCCTCAAATGCTCCTGTCTCAGAGTTAGCATATTTTATTGCCATCATTACAGATGTTGCAGCTGAGACCCAGGGACAGCAAGGGATAGGTCCAAGGCCACACAACTCATAGGCAGTTAGGCGAATTCCAATGGACATATATGCGGGCCTTGTTCTGATGCCCACCATTGCCCCACAGCCCAGTCAATGTCGGGAAGTTCATGGGAGTCTGGAAAGGGTGCCTAAAGTAGATATCCTCTACCTGAAGCTTACAGATGCCCCATAGGATTCAGAGAGCTACTCTGAGAGTGGCCTAGAACCCAAAGATTCAGCATACATTACTTTCCTAGTCTCTACCTCAAAGCTATATTGAAGATTCTGAGGAATGAAAACTGTGATTGATTAGTAATGTCTGCCAAGAATGCAGGAAGGGTGAGTGGTAGCCTATGAGTCCTGCTTTGGCAGCCCTGCCTTGAGAAGCTTTCCCTTCCCAGGTACATACATTTTCACTGGGTATCCTTATGAAGGATAACCTCCCTGCTCTGAAGGATCAAATCCTAGTGGTTAAAGGAGCTGTTTGGCGACAATCAGGAACTTCCTTGAGTTTACTCACAGATTGCATTTGCTCCGACTGTCCAAGGTGTTGTCTGCAAACATGCAGGTTGGTCTTTAACTCCTGTGAGTGAGAAGGGACCATGAATCATTACTGGAGACTGAGCTAGCCATCAGAGCTTTACATCCCCAGATTTCAGACCCATCTTGAGTCCTTGTACCCAAACACTGGGAAGAAGTGGACAGTTGGCCTTGGAGTGTTTCTGGACAGAAATGCTAAAGTGGGAAGGCAGAGGCTAGAACTGGGAGTTGGTGGCAATCAGGAAACTGCATGGAGAAGGTGACCTGGGACTACATTCACCCAAAGAACAAAGCAAAGAGGAGCATTCCAGGCAGGAGGACCAGCCTGTGCAAAACACCTGTTGTATAGAAGAAAAGCATTGTGCATTCTCAAAACGTCTAAGGTTCCTCATGGCTGTAAGGGTCAAGAGAGGTGGAAAAGGCAGAGCGGGGAGAGTGGTCACAGGATGCACCCTGCTGGCTGGCTCAGGAGCTAGGCTTCATCCTGCAAAGCATGATAAATGGCTGATAGAGCCTCAACAAGAGAGACTCAGAAGGGAGGCAAAGCACAAGTCAGGAAAAAGCCCCAGGGAGCGAGTAGGTTTGGGTTCCACAGGAGCAAGGCCCAAGGCTTAAACTGAGCTCTGAAGCAGAAGAATACCCCCCAAGGGACCAGTTCATAGCTGACTAGTGTCAGTCACTCCATCCTCCAGACTTCCAGGGCTTCATCCTCTATCCTCCCAAACTCCACAATGCCGAGACCCAGTTGTAAACATAGGGATTCAAACAGACTATGTATGGGTTCAGACAGACTGTGTGGGAGTTCTCTGGAGGTATCTAGGGTTTTTAAGTCCTGTTCTTGTCCTAGCTGAAGCTCAAGGTGTGGGACAGGCAGGCAAGAGCTGCCCAGGGCCACACACAGAGTCAGGGCTCCAGAGTCACCCACCACAAGCACACCCCCTAAATGTTCTGAGCCATCTCCGCCCACCGCCCTGCCCCTCATCCCTGACCCAGGCCTCTAGGCTGGAGTCCACAGCCTGCAGGGGATTGGGGTGGGGCGGAGATTCCTTCCATCTCAGAGGCTCTCCCTGGGGCTCCACTTAGCTGCCAGATGTGGTCCCTGTCCCAACTGAAGGCCATAGGCTGGGTGGAGGAGAGGGCCCTGTGCAGAGGGTGAAGTTGCTGTGTTTACACGCCTGTGTAGAGGGTCACTGGGGACTTATACATACTGCGTGGATGGTATATGACTCCACAGAGAGAAGGAATGTTTGTGCTTACCTCATCCTCAGCCCCCCAGAGCCTTCCAGGCTGTTCAACAGGCCTCCCCAAAGCCCAGACCTGGTCCCTAGAATCTAAGGCATAAGTGGAGCTCAGATCAGATGACTGTGGTCAGAGGAGGACAAACCCAAGGCACTGGCTTGGTGCCCTGCTGAGGGGCTCTAGTTGGAGTCAAATTTCCTACATCTGTGTAGCTACAAAGCCAGAACCTAATCTCAGGGAGCCCCAGAGAAGTTCGGGCCCCTCCATACCCCGATTCCTCCTTTTTAGCTGTACTCCAAGCCCTGCTTCTGTCTGCCATCTGTAGAACTCAGGGCTGAGCCCATCTCACAGCCCCTTGAGGCTAAACCCTAGGGTTAGGTAAGCCACAAAGATACAGGTGAAAGGGGGCTTTGTCTAATATCCCACCGTTGGGTGAGTGAGAAGCCTGGGCTCTCCCCTGGGGCTCCGGCTACATACAAGTCAAGGCTTTTCTGCCCTGCCCTCTCACAGTTCCCAAATCCTTCCATCCCAACTCACATCCTACTTAATAATACTTAACACTGTGTATTCCATTTTACGAGATTTGTGATATGTCACGAGACCTTCTCACGGGGTCACCCTTCCCACAAGCACAAAGGACTCCACAAAGTAGGTGCTAGTAAGTGAGTGAATGTGTGGTCTTATAATCTCGGGGCTTTGGAGAAGTGGAGATTTATGACCTAGTGAGAAGGGAACAACACTAAGCTCAGGGAGAATGTGAGCTTCCCAGAGTTAAGGTCCCAAGGCCAGGACTCTCAGGGAGAATCTGTAGCCCCAGCCATTTAACTAGAGAACAGCAGACAGAACCACAGGGCTCTGCCCAGTCTTGCTCAGATGTCTTGACTTAGCCTTCAGAGCCACCTCTTAGTCCCCAGTCTCTGGTCCAGGTGTCTGGTCTAGACACAGACCTAAATTTCAAGATCCTCTGAGGTCTGACCTCCTATCAGATCTAGTTCAGTTCAGTCATAACTGGGTTCTCTGAAACTCATGTCCCCTGTCAGGGGCTCTGTGTCTGCTTACCAAGAGTCTTTGTCAAAACTAGAATTTGGGGTCCTCTTAGCATTCCTAGACTGACTGGAGGCACAGAGGGGCCCTGCTGTCCATTTTGAATGGAGAATTGCCCTCAGAGCATAAAAGTCACAGATCCTGGGTGGTACGGGATATAGGCAGGCCCTGAACACCCCAAACCCACAGCTGAGTCACCAGGCATTTCCAGACCCCTGACCACTGTGCTCACTAAAGTTCCCACCTGCCCGATTGGAATAACTGAGCACAGAAATCATGTCCCCAACCCTCAGACTTTCCAGATATCTGTGGCACCCCAGATCTACCCAGAGATAGCCTGAGCCTCGCCAAAGCTGGTGAGGACAGTCAAGATATGAGATATAGCTAGATAATGGCAAAGGAGTTGAAGAATGTCTGACTCCAGCTATGCCTGTGACCACGCCTCTTAGATTGCTCTTCCAGAAATTCTGTTTCCGGTGTGATCCCAGCAAATCTGGCATCCTTAATTTGGGCAGAGGGAGAGGACAATGGCTGTCCTATAAAGCCCTTCCCCTCAACCAAATTTTTAACATTAAGGCAAAAGCACAAGTAAGTGTAGTCATTTGAATGGAAAGTTCCCTAGATCTCTCTGAGACTGTGTGGAAGGAATCCAAGATTTAGAAGAAAGCAGATTGAATGATGGGCAGCTGTTTGTTCCTGGACCTCAGTTTCCTCATCTATGAAATGGAAGTGAGAATTACTATATCCTGATGGTGCTGAGGAGTGTGAAAGCTAAATGACTCATTACTTCAAAAAGCCAAGCATTAGAAACAGTTTATTATTATGACAAGTGTCACTCAAGATAAAGGCGTCACAAGGGCTATTTTGGTATGAGCTTCCACTAAGCCATCCTTTCCTGGTATTTAAAAGGACCATAAGCAACTGTCTCTAAGTCTGTGGAAATGTTTAACTCAGATAACCCGCCCCAGGGGAGGTTCTTAGGGATGCCATCCTGCTCCACACCCCAACAAGAAGGCTATGTGGGGAAGTGTTCCAACCTCTGGTCTGGGGACAGAGACAGGCTTATTACAGGATTTTACCTCCCAAAGGCCCCAGATTCCAGGGTCCTGCTTCCTCACCAACAGATGACTGACAAGAGAGCTGAGTCCCTGTCCCCTAACAAGGGACATACTGAGGCAAAAGACACCATGAGAGCCAAGACCATTCCTATCATAAGTTGGGAGCTTGAAGGTGACCTTGTGGGCCAGTGACTTTCTCATGGGATTCACAGCAAGGCCTCTGCTGGACTTGGAGTAGAAGCCCAACTCTTCATATTCTGTGAACTCTTTATATGTGGCTAGTCAAAGCCTACCAAAGGGTTAATGTTCCCCATGAGCCACAGGGGGCTGATGACTACTGTCAACCCTAAGAACCCTTCACACATCCCATCGGACTGTGTCCCTTGCTCACTGTGCCACACAGCACCCAATGCAGACTCTGCGATGCTTAGCTGGACATAGAGGTGCTCGAAACCAGCAAAACCAGCAATGCAGGAAAGCTGTTAGCACTCCTGGGTTGAAGGGATAAAAGGCGGTGTTTTCAGAGCCCAGTGAAGGGCAGAGCACAGGGAGGCTGGCCACTAGGAGCTGGCATCATGGTACATGACGGTACAGCCGCAGAGGGAAAGACCAGCCAGAGCGGAGCAGAGACGAAGTGGTCCACTTCTTTCCTTCCCAATATCACAGCGCCTGCTGGATAGCTCTTCGCTAAACACAGCCAGAGGCCAAGGTTGAGGCCAGAAGTCCCAAGGGAAGCTTCGTGAGCCAGAGCAGAGTTAGATGAGGACAGGGAGGGATCTAGAAGAGTGAATAACCTGTGTATCCCCTCAGAAAATGAATGGGTGGAAGGTTTTGGTGGCGGTGATGGTGGTGTTTGGAAGCCAGATCTTACTATGCAGCCCAGAATATCATCAAACTTAAAGCAATTATTCTGCCCTGCCTGCCAAGTTCTGGGATTATAGGCAGTCACCACCACTCCCAGCTAAGGATTGAGTGCTAAAAAGCAAGCATGGACCACAATCCTCTGGTTATGGTGACAGGCCTCCACTAATCTAAGGGCTTAAAGTCACATATGTTTGCTTATGTATTACCCTACAGTTATGAAAGCCAGAAGTCTGAGTCTGATGGATTCAGTGGGCTACAGTCAGAGTTATGATCCCACTTCAGGCCTCAATGGAGAACCCATGTCCAGCCTCTTCCGGCTGCACCCCTTGGCTGGTGGCCTCATATCTCTTAAGTCGCCTCTCACCACATCTTTGTGTGTGTGTGTGTGTGTGTGTGTGTGTGTGTGTGTGTGGTGCTGGCTGCTGAATCCAGGGTGCCACACAAGCTAGGCAAGTATGTATTCGAACTAGTCTGCAGTTCCCTATGAAGCTGAAGATGGCCTTTGAAAATCTGATCCCCCTGCCTCTGCCTCCTGAATGCTGGGATTACAGGTATGTGCCTCTATGCCCCGTGGATGTGGTGCTGGGAAGCAAACCCAGACTTCATGCAAGTACTCAATCAACTGAGCTACATCCCCATTTTGCGGCACAGAGTCTCACTAAATTGCCCAAGCTGGCCTTGAAACTTACTCTGTAGCCCAGGAAGACCTTGAAGTTATGATTCTCTTGCCACAGACTCCTAAATAGCTGGATTACAGGACCACCCTACCAGGCTCGGCTTCAACTTCCTTTTGAATCTGAGTCACTTGCCTCTATCTATAGACTCTAGAATTACACCAGGCCCATCAGGTAGTCCAGGTTCGACTCCCCATCTCAAGCAAGATCCCTTGTTTAAGCATCTCTCCCAAGAGTTCCTTTTGCCATGTAAGGTAACCTCTCGGGTTCCAAGGTTTCAGACATAGATATTTGAGTGACCCCATTCAGCCTATCACACTGGCCTCACCCTTTTCCTGTTCCTACTGCTGTTTCCACATGACCCAGGGGACATCACTGGTTCCTGAGATACAGTAACTGTTTTTCTACCTCAGGGCCTTCATACCTGCTGGTGATGGTCCCTGAACTTCTCTTCCTTCAGACTTATGACTGACACTCGGATGTGGGCTTAAATAGCTTTCTCAATGGACTGACAGTGTAGCTCAGTGAGACGGCACATACCAAGCAGGCATGATGCTTTGGGTTCCGTCCCCAGCACCATAACATACAAGCCCTCTGTGTGGCCACTTCCTCCATCATGGCTTCATCCCACACTGAAATGCCCACTTTCTTATTTTCCCATTGGTCCCGTGTAGTGCGTAGCTCTAGGGCAGGCCTGTCTGTCTTGCAGCTGCACTCCAATGTCTAGTGGATCCCGTCATCCAACAGGCATGTACCCCCAGCAGCTAGAAGTTTAGGCCCTTGCCTTATTCTGACCCCAGGCCTGAGAACTCTCTCTCTCTCTCTCCCTCTCTCTCTCTCTCTCTCTCTCTCTCTCTTTGTCCTGCTTCTCCATTTCTCTTCCTGTCACTTTGCTTTTCTGTTTCCCAGTCACTTCTTACTTGAGAGAAACAGAAAAACCCAAGCTCAGCAGTTCCTCTCCACACAGCCTCGCCTTCCTCCCGCCTAGGCACCCTACCACAAACGCCCCCGGCATGTTTCAGGGAGACCCTCCACCTGCTGATGGTTGAGGAAGCTAAGGTCTGAGAGGACAGAGCCTCCCTCAGGCGCATAACACCTGCATCCATCCACCCACTCCACCCCGACCCTCCACTATATACTCTGTGACTCTGAAGTCCACTTCCTCCTAAGAGAGACTCAGAGCTGGAGGATAGAAACCATGGGTGCTAAGATCAGCACAGAGAGCCCAGCCTCACTGAGGCCAGCCTGGCGCCCCGGATCCAGAGAAAACGTTACTAGAGTTTAGATGGCTCCTGTGATGTAGACTCCACCCCGCCCTCAGTTAGAACAGCGGACAGCAGAGGAGGAAGCCACCCCTCCCAGCCCCCTGTGGGGCCCACACACTGGTTCCAATGTGCCCATTCATTCCTGCACACCATCTCAGGAGCTGCAGGTCAGTGACACGGGGACCCAGGATGGGTGGACACAGGAGGGAGTGCAGGCCTGAGAAGCCTCAGTGATGGCCAAGGATGTGAGTCAGTGGGAAAATCTCCATTCCCGACACTCAGGATAAAACCAGAACCTGATCTCCAAATGAGCCGCATTGCTAGCCTACCAGGTTGCCTTCAAGAGTATGAGACCTGGCCGGCTGTTCAGGGCCTGAGCTTCCAAGGGCCCCGCTTGGTTTAATATTTAATCCATCTCGGTCTCAAAATTCTTTTTTAAATGAAAGATCCACATCTTTGTTTGGCACTGAACCCACAAATTATGAGGCCAAACCTGCACATTCAGGCTCTCGACCCCACCTCAACCCACTACCCTCTAAGGTTGCCACCTCCTGTGAGTTCTAGAATAAGGGGCTAACCTCTGGATTAAGATGTTTAGGTTTTCCTACAAGCCTTTTGAAGACAGCAGGAAACAGCTTGATCTTGAAGTTCGGCCACAGAGGCTTTATACAGGCTCTGCTCTTTATATATGCTGGGTGGATTTGGGGACATTACTAAACCTTTCTGTGTCTCAGTTCATTTGTAAAATGAGGCTCACAATTACACCAGTCTTGGAGGCTGAGAGGAAGATTAAATGAGACAGCATGTCTAAAGTGCTTAGAACAGATAGCAGTTAACTAGTAAGCTCTTGATGGGTGAGATCAAATACCTGGGATCCACTCTCAGGCCCAGCCTTTAATCAAGTGTCTGTGCCTCAGTTTCCTTATCTGTAAAATGGCAATAATCTGAGTGGCTTCCGTGAGCATCAGTGTCCCACCTCCTCCGGGTGCTCTTCCCTGTCTCCTGGGAATCTCAAACTCCCATATCTACCTCCACAACAGCCCGAATGGGTGTAAGTAGGAACCATTTCCGGGTGCCTTCCCCACCTAGACCAGAGTCTGGTTCTGCTGGAGTCAGCAAAGTGATTGATAAAGGAGGGGAGAGAAAAAGGAAGTTCAGTTCCCCGAGTGAGCTGCTCGCATTCCAGAGCAGTGGCCACTCTGTCCTGATCCCGTCTGTCCTCTTTCTGCAGATCAGTCCCACCTGGGAGGATGCAGAGGGTCACAGTGCTGGCTGCTGCTTTGGGCACCTTCTTGGGTCTGCTGGCAGCCGTGGCAATGGCAGACCCAGACCCTCCCCGGCTGGATACCCACAGCAGGCTGCCTGCCCACCGGCGCCAGAAGAGAGCCTGGATTTGGAACCAGATGCATATCGACGAAGAGAAAAACAATTCACTGCCCCACTATGTGGGTAAGGTAAGGCCAGATCCCAGGGCGGTTGACGGTAATGACGGCCACGGTAGCAAAGACGCTGACGGATACAGGGGTGACTGCCAGTGGAGATAAGAGCTCTGATGTGACAGAGCAAAGGGAGAGGTAGCGGAGAGGGTGGGCATGGCGGTGGAGATGGTGAAGGTGGGGGAGTAACGACGGTGCTGGTAGTCGTGGTAGGAAAGAAGGTGACGGTGCTAATGGTGATGGTGACTGTGGCAGGAACATTAAAGGGGAAAATGAGGTGACGGTGGAGATGGTATGGTGATAATGGTGGTCTTGGTAATCACGAGAGTGAAAATAAAAGTGAGGGAGGTGGTGATGGTGGTGGTGGTGGTGACGACGATGGCAGTGATAGTGAAGAGAAAGGTTAAGGGGGTTCATGGTGGTGGTAGTAATGGTGGTGGTGACGATGATGGTAGCGGTGTGCAAGGGAGAGTGAGGAGGTGAGGGGGTTAAAGGTGGTAAAGGCGGTGGTGATGATGGTGGCGATGGTGATATTAATACAGCAGTGATGATACAAGAGAAGATGAGGGAGTGGCGTGGTCTTAGTGGTGGTGGTAATAATGGTAGTGATAATAAAAGGGAAGGTGAGCGAGTTAAGGGTGGGGGGTGATAATGATGGTGATGATGGTGGTGATGGTGATGATTAAAGGGAAGGTAGGGAAGTTAATGTAATGATGGTGGTGGTGGAAATGCTGATGGTGGTAACGATGGTAGTAATGGGATGATGGCACTGATGATGAAAGGGACGGTGAGGGAGTTAAGGGAGGAGGGGTGGTGATGGTGGTGGTGGTGATGGTGGTGATGGTGATGATGGTGACGGTAGTGATGGTGATGATGGTGATGATGATGATGGTGATGGTAGTGATGGTGATGGTGGTGGTGATGATGATGGTGATGGTGGTGATGGTGATGGTGGTGATGATGATGATGGTGATGGTGGTGGTGGTGATGGTGGTGATGATGATGGTGGTGATGGTGGTGATGGTGATGGTGGTGATGATGATGATGGTGATGGTAGTGATGGTGATGGTGGTGGTGATGATGATGGTGATGGTGGTGGTGGTGATGGTGGTGATGATGATGATGGTGATGGTAGTGATGGTGATGGTGGTGATGATGATGATGGTGATGGTAGTGATGGTGATGGTGGTGATGATGATGATGGTGATGGTAGTGATGGTGATGGTGGTGATGATGATGGTGGTGGTAGTGATGGTGATGGTGGTGATGATGATGGTGGTGATGGTAGTGATGGTGATGGTGGTGGTGGTGGTGATGGTGATGGTGGTGATGATGATGATGGTGATGGTAGTGATGGTGATGGTGGTGATGATGATGATGGTGATGGTAGTGATGGTGATGATGGTGATGATGATGATGGTGATGGTAGTGATGGTGATGGTGGTGGTGATGATGATGGTGATGGTGGTGATGGTGATGGTGGTGATGATGATGATGGTGATGGTGGTGGTGGTGATGGTGGTGATGATGATGATGGTGATGGTGGTGGTGGTGATGGTGGTGATGATGATGATGGTGATGGTGGTGGTGGTGATGGTGGTGATGATGATGGTGGTGATGGTAGTGATGGTGATGGTGGTGATGATGATGATGGTGATGGTAGTGATGGTGATGGTGGTGGTGATGATGATGGTGATGGTGGTGGTGGTGATGATGGTGATGGTAGTGATGGTGATGGTGGTGATGATGATGATGGTGATGGTAGTGATGGTGATGGTGGTGATGATGATGGTGGTGATGGTAGTGATGGTGATGGTGGTGATGATGATGATGGTGATGGTAGTGATGGTGATGGTGGTGATGATGATGGTGATGGTAGTGATGGTGATGGTGGTGATGATGATGATGGTGATGGTGGTGGTGGTGATGGTGGTGATGATGATGATGGTGATGGTGGTGGTGGTGATGGTGGTGATGATGATGGTGGTGATGGTAGTGATGGTGATGGTGGTGATGATGATGGTGATGGTAGTGATGGTGATGGTGGTGATGATGATGGTGATGGTAGTGATGGTGCTGGTGGTGATGATGATGGTGGTGGTAGTGTTGGTGATGGTGGTGATGATGATGGTGATGGTAGTGATGGTGATGGTGGTGATGATGATGGTGATGGTAGTGATGGTGATGGTGGTGGTGATGATGATGGTGATGGTGGTGGTGGTGATGGTGGTGATGATGATGGTGGTGATGGTAGTGATGGTGATGGTGGTGATGATGATGGTGATGGTAGTGATGGTGATGGTGGTGATGATGATGGTGATGGTAGTGATGGTGATGGTGGTGATGATGATGGTGATGGTAGTGATGGTGATGGTGGTGATGATGATGGTGATGGTAGTGATGGTGATGGTGGTGATGATGATGGTGATGGTAGTGATGGTGATGGTGGTGATGATGATGATGGTGATGGTAGTGATGGTGATGGTGGTGATGATGATGGTGGTGGTAGTGATGGTGATGGTGGTGATGATGATGATGGTGATGGTAGTGATGGTGATGGTGGTGATGATGATGATGGTGATGGTGGTGATGATGATGGTGGTGATGGTAGTGGTGGTGATGATGATGGTGATGGTGGTGGTGGTGATGTGGTGATGGTAGTTATGGTGATGGTGATGGTGATGGTGGTGATGATGATGGTGGTGGTGGTAATAGTGGTGATGGTGGTGATGGTGGTGACGGTGGTAGTGACAACCTAGTGGTGATAGTGAAGGAGGAGGTGGTAGAGGTAACAGTGGTGGCCATGGTGACAGTGATTAGAGTGCTATGCGTTGGATCTTAAATGTACCGCATGGTCCTATGTGAAACTGTCAGCTTGTGGTACTGTGGGGAGTGAGTCCTAGCGGGAAGTCATTGGGGGTATGTGCTTCAAGTGGACAACAGTTGCTCTAGCTCTCTCTCTCTCTCTGTCTCTCTGTCTGTAAGTATGTGTGTCTGTCTGTCTTTTCTTCTCAGTCATCCTGAGGTGAACAGCTTTGTTATACCATGGATTTCCCACCATGATCTTCTGACTTTCAATAGGCTCAAAGCCATTTGGCCAAATGACTATGGACTAAACGCTAAAAATGTTAGCTACGTACATTTTTCCTCTTTACAAGTTGATTGTCTTACGTATTTCAACATACCCATGGAAAACTAACCCAGAAAATGAGCACAGATAAATGGCCCTGTGCTGGGACTAGCTGACAAGTAGTCTGGAAGCCTTTAGAATTGGTTTGTAGTAAGGATTTGGAAAAGTTTGGAAGAGGAAACTATAAAGAGCTTAGAGTGCCATAAGTGGAGTTTGGTGGGTACTTTGATGGGGACCAGGAGACAGGAATACTCACAGGAACAAGGAAAGAAAAGACTGTGCTCATGAGGTTTCACGGGGGAATGAGCAATCTAATGGAACTGGATGAGAGGCCACTTGTGTTACTCTCAGACAAAGAACCTGTCTATATTTTGTCCCCATCTGAGATTTGTGGGAATTTCAGTTTAAAGGTGATGTATTGATTTATTAGGCAGAGGAAATCTGGAGGGAGCCAAGCACCCAGGCAGTTAAATGGGTATTGCTAGCTGCTTTGGGCCAGATTTACAGAGAGACCTGGGAGTGAAAAAGAGAAGAGAAAGATTTCGAAAGATGTGCAGACGGGCAAAAAAAGGAGCATGTTTGAAGCTGTGGCTGAAAAAGTGCCAGCTACTAGGAAATTAATGCCATTAAAAAGAAACCAGACACTATGTATCAGACAATAAAAATGATTCTATTAGGGCATCTCAAGAATCAGTAAGACCATTCCCAGCTCAGGCCCAAAGACTTTGGCTTGAGAAAAGAGCTCTGGGGTGATCCACTCTCATGGGACTGCCTAAGGAATGATTTCCATAGGACTGGGATTCAATTCTCTGTGTTTAGTCATCCAGGCCCTCAGAAGCCACTGCAGTCATGGGCTAAGATGGCCTGGCTATGTCTAGAGCTGTTGAGAGACATTGGTGACATTCACACGAGGCTGGTTTGCAGACAGCAAGCGCTGTGGGATCACAGAGGTGTCCACCAACATTTCAAAGGGAAACCTGGAAGGTCAGACAGCATGGTAGGGCTCAGAGCCCTCCAGAGGGTGGTCTGTAAATCTGTAATAAACCTGAATCTTAATGGAGACCTCAGAAAGCTAGAAATGCCAGAATGTGGACTATCTACTAAGAAAAACTTCGAGCAGAAGCAGAGCCAGCCCAAGAGAAAGGCCAAGGGGGCTGCTGTGACTAAGCTCTTCTGAGCTCACGTCATTCCAATTTGTGCCCCAGATGCTGGACGTGGAATTACAGGATGTGATGTGTGCCACCCTGGGTTTCTGTCCTAGTGATCTTTGTATTGCTGTGATAAATACCATTACCAAAGCAACTTGGAGAGGAGAAGGTTTTACTGTTCCAAGTGACAGTTCATCACAAATGAAAGTCAGGATAGAAACTGAAGACAGAAATCTAGAGGCAGGAGCTGAGGTACAGACCACGGAGGAATGCTTTTTACTGGCTTATTTCTCTGGCCTGGGTTCAGCCTGCTTCTTATACCACCAAGCACCACCCATAGTGGCCTGAGTCCTACCAGACCATTCAGTAATCAAGAAAATGCCTCCAAACATGGCCACAGGCTAATGCAATGGAGCAAATTCCTCAGTTGAGGGTCTACCTTGGTGTGTCAAGTTGGCAACTGAAGCTATCCAGCACACTATCTTACCTTGATCTGGTCCTTCCTTTCTGTCTTTTGTTTCTCTTCCCCTTGCTGAGATAAAATAAACTAACAAAAGCAGCTTTAGGAGAAAGGGCTTATTTCAGCTCCCTGTTCAAGGGTACAGTCCATCATGGTCAGAGAGTCAAGGCAGCAGGAGCTTGAATCAGCTGGTCATGTCACATCCACAGTCAAAAACAAAGCACTGAAGGGTTGCTCAGCTTTCTTTCTCAGTATACTACTGTCCACCATTGGCCCAGGGAATGGTCCCACCCACAGTGGGTGATATTCCCACCTCAATGAATGTAAACAAATAGATCCCTCAAAGTCATGCCTGTACAGATGCTAACATAGCCTAGATTATCCCTCGGAGGTACGCTCAGAGGCTTGCCTCATGATTGAATCAAGCAAACAACACTCACCATCAACTCTATCCCCATTCCTCCCTTTCGAAATAGGAGTGTTTGTCTTGCACTACTGTGTCTTGGAATGTGGAACTTTTGTTTTTAGAGACTCACATCTCAGAGCTTGCCTTGAGTCTCAGAAGACACTTTGGACTTGGATTTTGAGCAATGAAAGCACTGTTGGGACTCCGGGGACTCTCACAGATGGACTAAATTCACTTTGTGGTGTGAGATGAATATGATCCCTTGGGAGTCTGAGCCAAAATGTTATAGTTTCGGGCTGGCAAGATGGCTCAGTAGGTAGAGGTGCTTCTGTATGGGCCTGATGACCTGAACTCAAGCTCTAGAACCTACAGTGGCCTTGAACTCACAGAGATCTACCTACCTCTGCCTCCCGAGTGTGCTGAGATTAAAGACATGCCCCACCATTCCTGGCTGTATTTATTTATTTATTTATTTATTGACTTATGTGCCAGCAAGATGGATCAGTGGGCAAAGGCGCTTGCTCCTAAGTTTGATGACCTGAGTTCAGTCCCAAGGATCCACATATTGGAAGGAGACACCCGTCTCCCAGTAACTGTCCTCTGACTTCTGCACATATACGGTAGCGTGTGCACTGACACACGCGCACACACACGTGCTTGCACTAAATAAATAGATAAAGAAATGAACGAACAAATGCAATTAACAAAGAATGCTATCATTTAGATCTTAAATGTCCCTAAAGGTCATTTTCTGAAGGCTTTGTCACCAGCCTGGGACTCTGGTGGGAAAGCCAGAAGTTTAGGAGCAAGGCACGGTAGAAGGAAGCTGGGTCATTGGAAACACGCCCTGAAGGAGCTATCAGGACCCTGGCCCCTCTGCTGTCCCTTTGATTCCTGGATGCCACCAAGTGAACTGTTTTCCCCAGACACACTTCTCCCATGGCATCCTGCCTCACCACAGGCCCAAAGCAATGAGAGCACATGACCATGTACTGAAATCTTTTTTCCTTTTAAGTTGAACGCTTTAGGTATTTTGTCACAGCAATGGAATGCTGACTGACACAGGGAGATGGTGGTGGTAGCTATAGCAGTGGCGATAACATTGTATTAATTTTGTCATTTCTGGGACCAAGTATCTGGCAAGAAGCATAGGGAGGGAGGGCTTATTTCAGCTTGAGGTTTGAGCAGGGATACAGTCCATCCTGGCAGGGAAGGCACGGCGACACAAGGATGAGGAAACTGGTCACATGATCCGGATCAGGAAGCAAAGAGTGGACAGGAAATGAGGCCGGTTCTACAATCTCAAGGTCTGCTCCTCCTCATGACCCACTTCCTCCAGCAAAGCTCCACCTCTAAAGGTTTCACACCTTCCAAACAGCACTACCAGCAAGAACGCAGGTGTTCAGACATGTGCACCTTTGGGAGATGATTCTCACTCAAGCCACTGTAGCAGTGATGCGAAGGGAGAGGACAGACTGGTGGTCGCTACTGGGATAGCAGTGGTGGCTTAGTCCGGTGGTGGAGATGGATGGGTGAAGGAGTAGGTGGTGGTGATGGTGATGACGGTGATGACAGCGGGAGTGCTGGAGAAGGTGTAACAATGGGGACCAGGAGGTGATTATGGAGGGTGCGGGTAGTGATCGCGGTGATCCTGATGGAGAACAGGATGATGATACTGAGGATAAGGAGGAACCCGCGCCAGAGGCAGTAGTGAGAACGTAGTTCATTTTCTCTCACTCTTTACTCTGCAGAGTAGAATTCACTGGCAAGGCCACCGTGTGCTAAGGCTGGCCCAACCTGGCCCGGGGGCTCGGGATAAGGAAAAAAGCTAGCGAAGCCTCCAGCCCAGCCTGCACTCATTGTTCCCACTTGAGACATCAGGAAAAGCCTGAGCAGAAATCATGGGAGGGGTAATGGTACTTATCCAGGCCAGGCTGCCGGCCCCGCTCCAGGCCTCTAAGTCTCTGAAAATCCTGTTTTATCAGGCATGCAGTATACACCTGCAATCCCAGTGTTCAGAAGGCTAAGGTAGCAAGATTAAGAATTCAAAGCTAGCCTGAGCTACTTAGTGGGGCCCTATCATTCAAAAGCAAATAACAACAACAAAACCACCTTACTCTCAGAATATCTCAGCTAAATTCCCTGTGATCCCACATGGCTTCCCAAAGGTTGGGGAACAAGGGTGAGGAAACTGGTCACATGATCCAGATCAGGAAGCATAAAGTACTTGATCCAGGTCTGTCCTCTGGGAAGACAGGGCTAAGAGCTGTGACTTCCCATTGTCCTCCTTTAAAAATGACCAACCTCAGCTTATCCTCCAAGACTTTGGAGCTAATCTGAGTGAGTGATCAGTCTTCTCACCATGTCAAACTGTCATGGGCATCAGAATCATTCACTCTAATTGAAAGCAGTGGCCGTCACAGTGGGACTTCACACAGAGTGAGCGGTCAACAGATTGAGCATTTTTAAGAGCTACCTCTGGGGAAGACTCTGAATGGAGGGAAATCTCACCATGTCAGCTGCTTTGAGCCCAGGCATCAGCTACAAGAAGGACCAGGGTAAATGCAATGGAGTGAAGGATGGACAACTCCAAGCCCTGGGCTGAGTGCTGGGAAGACTGCACAGGCCAAAAAGCACAGTACCTACTCCCATGGACGCAGGGGTCAGGGATAGTGGGGTGTGCACACTGTTTACAGTCCAAATCTGGCCCCCTGCCTGGTCTTATAAATAGGTTTTATTAGAGCACAGCCATATCCGTTCATTTCCCAATTGCCCACGGCTGCTTTCGTGCCTTGATGGCAGCAGTGAGCAATGACAGGCACTGGATAGGTGGCTCAGTGGTTAAGAGCACTGGTTATTCTTACAGAAGACCTGGATTCTGTCCCCAGCACCCACATGGCAGCTAACAACATTAATCACTCCAGTTCCAGGGGATCCAGCGTCCTCTTCCAGCCTCCCTAGACACCAGGCACATACATGGTATACTTACATATGTGCAGGCAAAACACTCACACAGATAAATTTAACAGTAAATAAATCTTTAAAAAAATTAAATGAGCAGTTGTGACAAAGGCTATAAGTTCAAAAAAACCAAAAGTATTTTCTCTATAGCCCTTTACAGAAATAATCCCGACCCCCTGCTGAGCCTAGAGCAGAGCTTATTAAACTTACTCCACTCGAAACCCCTTTGCGCCCAAGAAATTTTTAGCAATTAGATATGTGAGTATATAAAATACATATACAAATTAAACATTTACTGGCAACAAATCATTAAAAAATTATTTTTACACAGTTTTTCAATATACATATACCATTTAGTAAAGATGAAAGCAAATTTGCCTACTAATGATATGAATGTGATAATTTACTTTTACATAAAGAATTCATTCTTGCCAGGTGTGATGGCACATGCCTTTAATATCAGCACTCAAGAGGCAGAGGCAGTTAGACAGCTATGAGATTGAGGCCAACCTGGATGATCTACAGAGCAAGTTCCAGGCCTGCTGGGGCTACAGGAAAACCCTGTTTTTTAAAACAATTCATTCTTAAGCCAAGCTTGTTATTTATTTGATTTTTACATAAATAATGGCCCACTTATAATTCCAGCACTGAGACAGGCAGATCCCTGTGGCTTGTGGACCCGCCAGCCTAGTCAATTTAGCAAGCTCCAGGCCAAAGAGAGACCATAACAGACACCCTAAAAAGGTGGAGGGTGCTTTAATCCCAGCACTCAGGAGACAGATGCAAGCAGAATTCTGTGATATCAAGGCCAGCCTTGTCTACATAGAAAGTTTCAGGCCAGCTAGATCGACTAGGGAGGCCCTATCTCAAACCTAAGCCCTACCCCCGCAAAAAAGATGGGTAAAGCCTCAGGAACAACATCCTAGGTTGTTCTCTGGCCTCCACACATATATTACATGTGCATGAAGGCCCATGGACCCCAACATGCACTCACAAAATTAAGTGAAATCTTAACTGAATATCTGATACTATAGGTCATAAGGCGTTGTCAATTCAGTGTCTTTCAGAACTGACAGATTTATCTATCTTTTTAAAAATTTTTATGTGTATGAATGTTTTGTCTGCATGTAGGTAAATGCACCTGTTATGAAGTACTGTTGGAGGCCAGACAAGCATGTTAGCTCCCATGTAACTGGAATTACAGATGGTTGTTAGCCACCATGTAAGTGCTGGGAACTGTACCTGGGTTTACTGCAGGAGCAACCAGTGGTCTTAATCACTGACCCATCTTTCCAGCCCCTGTTTGTCTGTTTGTTACAGCGTCCCATTATGTAGCCCTGACTAGAACTCACTGTATAGATCAGGCTGGCCTTGAACTTGCTGAAATCCTTCTGCCTCTTTCTTCTGGATTTAGAGGCATGAGCCACACTCAGACACTATTTTGATTTTAATTCTGTCAATTCTAAGAACACTATTTTGCATAAAAACATAACACAAAATGGCAGAAATATGTTTAAGGTCATTTCAGAAACTGTCGGAAATTCTGTCCTCATTTCAAATTGCAATTCATCTAATGATTTCTTTTTTATGAAACTCAAGTCGGCAACTCAAATAGCAATTTCTAAAATCAACTATCCCAACACAATCCAATCCAAAGATTTACTAATTTGCTTCCTACTTGTGCAGGAATGAGGGCAGGAAAATGTTGCCTTTGTTTTCTAGCATTGTTTCTATAAAGAAGACGATGTTGTATCTACAGCAAAATCACTGCAGTCTGAACAGGGGTCTCGAATCTAAGCGGAGGTATTTCAAGACTCACTCAATGATGCTGTATGGAGTAGCAGCAAGCAGAGTGCAAAGTACACATGCTGTGTGTCTAGAACCAAGGCTACAACCGAGTGTGTAATACACCAGGGCCGAGTGCTGCAACACAACATCATTACATGTCTGATTATGGATTACTTTCTGGTCATTGTACATTCAGAAATCTTTCAGCACTGCCAAAGTTCTCACAACTCCTGCATTTAGATTTGTGACTCCATGTGAAATTGTGAAGGTTTAAGAAGTTTAAGAAGAGGGGTCTAGAGGAACAGCACATGTCAGACAAAGAACTCGTCAAATAGTGCGGATGGGAGTGTTCTGGTGATGGAGAAACAGGCTGAGGAGGACTTTGGGTAGGTAGACCAAAGTCTGGACAGAGTACCCAGAATGTCCCTGTCCCCAGCTAAAGGAAACAGATAGAGCCATCTGGAAAATTCCACTCACAGCTCTGCCCACAGCCAGTTGACTGTCCCCAGTGGCTGTCTGGCTGATGTAAATCCTGCCACCTGGCCAGTAAAGATCAAGTCACACAGTGAACCCTCGTCACAGAGGGAAATGTCATCAGCCCATCTGTGTCTTTCCCGATGGGATAACTGGACCCTGAATCATCCTCTGAGGAGAAAGGCTAGCCCTGAAGAAAATCTACATGATGAATCATGAAGAGCTAGCTGATGGACGAAGCCACCTGAATGGTGCCAGGACAACCTTTGGAGGGCTGATCCAGGAGTCTGTGAATAGCCGGAAGAGCATCAGGCCTGTGTGTTTCGTGATGACTGAACCCACTTGGTACCTCGGCTGGGTCTAGAGGAGTAGAGGAGTCACATGCGGTCTCCACCTGGGGAGAAACCAGGGTATGTGGGAGATGCATGCACAGGTCTCCAAAGATAACCCCTTGGCCCCCAAGGACACATTCTGCAGGAAGGAAATGCCTGTTTATCAAGATCAAGTCTGGAGCCTTTGTTTCTGGGTCTGGATGGACAATAAGAGCCAGCCCTGAGCAGCCTGCCAGGGCAGATTCTGGCACTGAGATGCTCTCCAAGCACAGTGATACAGATAGATGCGGAGGACAAAACCCATAACGTCAGTCGAGTCATGAGAAGAACCGAGAAGTTCAAGTGGAAAGGTATCCTATGAAATCTCTGACCAGTGCTCCTCCAAACTTTCCAGATCAAAAATAATAAATCTCAGGAACTGTCACAACCAAAATGAGCTTTAAAAAATATGATTAAATGCCACTTGGTGTCCTGAATGGTATCTTGAGATAACATATAAAGATTAGATAAAAATGAATAAATCTCTGTAAACTATGGATATTAATTAATAATATTATATATGTTTGGGCCCCTGTATTATAACAAGTGTACCACACTAATAGCAGACATGGTGCTGGCGGTGAATGGAGCAGAACTCTATGCACAGGCATCTCAGTTTTTCTTTAGGTGTAAGAAGAGTTGTAAAATCGAAAGTCATTTAAATAAAAGTAGGACAAGCATGGCAGCCTGTGCCTGTAATCCTGGCACTTTGGAGTCTGAGGCAGTAGGATGGACAGTTTGCGCTAGCCTAGAGTATTTATTGAGACCTTGTCTCAGAAAAAAAGAAAGAAAGGAAGGGAAGGGGAGGGGAGGGGACAGAAGAGGAGGAGAGGGTTGGAGAGGGAAGGTCAGGAACAGGAAACAGACTGACATACCCATGAGGTCTGCATTGGTCCAGTGTCGCATGCAGGCCGGTTCCCTCCCCTTCAGCACACCTGCCTGCTCATCTTTGCACAGATCCGCAGGGGCCAGTCGGGCCAGCATCTCACCTGAACCCGGGCCTTGCACAGGGTCCCACACTATCCCCTCTTCTTTACTCCATGCTGTCTCTGCCTTCCACAGGTTACAGAGCTAGAGCATGGCTTCTTGTCCCTATCCAAGTGTCCATCATATGTCCTGTCCACTGGACCCTGAGCTCTCCTCATGGACCCCCTGCCCCTTGTAAATCACAATCCTTGTTCCAGCATCTTGGGCATCACTAGTTGCTGCCTGCCCTCCTCTTCCAGAACCTACTCAAAGAAAAGGGTCATCCTTCCCTTGTCTTCATTCCTCCACCTTCCAGAATCTTCTCTGTGCTGTCATCTGGGCATCTTAGTCCTCCACCCAATTGTCACCACCATTAGCAAGGACTCTAGGGGCTGCACTAATGCTAAGCTCTGGGGACACTTTCTAGACCTCATGGTGTGGTCCACACACTTCTGGAACTTCACTCTTCTCCTGAGGTTGGTATTCTTCCGAATCACTCTCTCCGTTGTCCTGTAGCTTTCTTGGTGAATCATCACTGGAAAACTGCACACAAGGCTCCATCTGACCCTCTCCTGTTACCCTCCTGGGATGTCAGCCTCTGACACTACACTTCAGTCCTGAGATCCGCTCAGGGGCCTATATCTCTGGGACTCTATCATGGGGTCTGGCACCTCGGAAGCATCCAATTTCTAGTTTTTTAAGTGAGATATTACTTTTTGGACATTCTAACCTTCTAAAAGAGTACTATTTGCTTACCTGAAATCATGTTATCTTATATGCTTAATATCCTCTGATTGTAAAAATAGAATATTCATCACTTCCAGCTTTCTAACATCTTTTGACTTGTGAATCTATCATTGATAATTCCTAGCATTTACTGAGAGCCCTCTTCTATGTAAGATACTTGACACATGTCATTTTTCCCTGGGTTAGTAATAGCATGTGTTATAAGGGAAAAAATGGTCCAGTAGTCTAAGAAGTTCAGGAAACTGTAAGTTAAATAGAGCTCACTAGGGTTCTTTTCTGCAGAATTAGCCACTGCACATTCTGAGAGGACAATATTTTGTGCACCATTCCAAAAGTATATTGACCAGGCCAAGTGCTCTGCCGGTGTTTGACAACTGACTCTCCAAGAGAATGGCGCTGATGCGTGTGAAGCATGTGACAGTTTGCATGGTTTAAATGCTCTCGCCATGTCTGACTTCAAGCTGCTAATGTGCTATCCCCAAAGACAGAGTTGGGACAAGATGTGCAAGACCATTCTCCTGCTCAGTATTGGAACCATGCTCAGAGAAGACAGGGTAACCACAAGAATGTGGCAAAATGTGGTCACAAAATTAGCAATTGGATATTTGGATATTCTGGATATTTGGATAATTGGAATTCTGGATATTTGCAATCTTGGCTTTTAACATGTTTGTATTAGTTACTTTTCTCATTGCTGTGACAAAATACTTGACCCAAGGGACTGGAGAGATGGCTCAGCAGTTAAGAACACTGGCTGCTCTTGTGGAGGACCCTGGTTTGATTCCCAGCACCCACTTGACAGCTAACGACCATCAGTAACTACAGTTCCAGGGGGATATGATGTCCTCTTCTGACCACTGTGGGCATTGTAAACATGGGTGCATTTACATGCATGTAGGCAATACACTCATACACATAAAATGAAAATAATAAAGTATTAAAAATGATACTTGACACAAGCAACTTGGAAAGAAGGAAGGGAGGGAGGCAGGGAGGGAAGGAGGGAAGAGGAAGGATTCATTGGGCTCCCAGCTTGAGGCTACAGTTGATCTTGTAGGCATGCGTGGCTCAGGAGTATGAGGCACATGGCATCTATGGTCAAGAAGCAGAGAGAGGAACACTTCTGCTCTTTCTCCTTTGCCTTCCATCTGGTTTCCAGTCCGTGGGATGAAGACAACCACATTCAGGGTGGAGCTTCCCATCTCAGTTCATCCTTGCTGGAAAAACTCTGACAGACACACTCAGAAGCATATCCCCCACATTGATTCTAAACCTCCTGAAGTAGACAAGACCAGCTATCATGATTAGTTCTTTCTTTATGCAATTAGATAAGTTAATGCTTAATAATGGCTGTGTTTAACACCCAGACCACAACTGCTCCTGCAAATTCTAGCCCAGTGTCCTAGTCCATGCTAATACCTTGGCATATCACTGGCAGGAACACCATTTTTGCATGAGACAGCAGAAGAAGCCAAGGTTCCCTGGCACTCGCTTTCAACTCCTTAGTGCGCGTCACCCTTAGAAACCAATTAGCTTCATTTCACAGATGACACAAAGACAACCAGTGTCTTCTAAGAGGCAGAGATGCCCCTTGCCCTCCAATGGAACCAAATGTACCTTCCACTGCCTTCTAAGTGCCTAGTGGGCTCCAGGTACCATTTCAGTCACTGGACACAGCTAAGCGACTCACATTGCAATGTTTGCAATGACCAGAGAATAGCTCACTGGTGACCTGTTGAAGATTCTGATTAAAAACCTCAGTGTCAAGATATTTGTTTAGCACTACACATATGGCCCTGTGTACATACATGTACATATACACACAGGTATCCTCACATGTGTGCATACTTATATGCATGCACTCACTCAGCCACACTGCCTGTTCCTAGCTCATGTGTCCTGTTCTTCCCCAGATCAAATCGAACATGAACCGAAAGAATGCCAAGTATGTGCTCCAAGGAGATTCTGCTGGCAAGGTCTTCCGGGTGGATGCGGAAACAGGGGATGTGTATGCCTTTGAGAGGCTAGACCGAGAGAAGATCTCCGAGTACTACCTCACAGCCCTGATTGTGGACAAGGACACTAACAAAAACTTGGAGGCACCTTCCAACTTCACTATCAAAGTTCACGATGTAAATGACAACTGGCCTGTGTTTACACACTGGGTGTACAATGCATCTGTGCCTGAGATGTCAGCTGTGGGTATGTGCCTAGTCTGTTCTCTCCCTCCTCCCTCCCTCCACACAAGCCTGAAGACACCTCTCACGTCAGCCACCTCACTGCCTTGGGTCAGGCATCAGTGAGTTCAAGGAAGAGGTTGTAATGACATGTTGCCACTTTACATGATTTGAAAATTTAAACTCTAAAGGATAACCTCCAACCTATTCCCAAAATAATCATAGACTGGTTTCACTCATCTTGATACTGTACTAAGCACTGACCCTAGTTACAGACTGAGCCCTGATCCTAATCATACATAAGCCTGATCCTGATCATATACTGAACCTTGATCTTAATTATAGACTGAGCCCTGGTCTTTACACACAGACACACACACACACACACGCACACACACACACCTCATTACTCTTTGGAATAAACTCCACCAACTGCCCCTGAATCCCAGGACTTTGTCCATGAATTTGAAAAGCCAAGGCACTGTGTGAAGATGTGTTTTCAGACCAAGCCAAGACTCCGGAGGTACAAGAAGCATATGTCCCTCTCTACTCTTCTGGCTAAGATCTCTGTTCAGGGCTCTGGGGCCAGACCTTCCTAAAGGGACCCTTAAACTGCAGAGAGTGAGAAATGTGAAAACCCCTTTGGAGGCATTTCCATTCCCTTCCCAGTTCTGTCCTTGCCCTTTCAGAAGGGGGAGACCCAGCCCAGCACCCTCCTGGGTCTCTCTACCTGACCCCGTCCCCCCTCTTCATTTCTCCCACCAAGGTGCAAACCACCCATTCATTCACTAGTGCTCGTCAAGACTGACCCAGCTGGGCCTAACACGGCAAGTGCTTTGCCCTTATACTGGCCCCTGGGAGCAAAGCAGCCTTTCCCTTCTCAGCCCAGGGAGGGAGACATCCCAGATTCTCTTTCCACAGGGACCTCTGTCATCCGTGTGACAGCAGTGGATGCTGATGACCCTACGGTGGCTGACCACGCCTCTGTCATGTACCAACTCCTGAAAGGGGATGAACACTTTGCCATCGATAATTCCGGTCTGTGTGACTAACCTTTCTGGACGGACACTTAAAGGGATGAGGGGACAGGAATATCACAGGTGCCAATGCTGAGTGACATCTAGCCTGACAGATGCCACCAGTCACTGACTCAGGGAAGGAATGCATATTAGACATAAAGACAAGGTAGGGTAGCTCAGGGGAGAAGGAAGCAAGCAGGTACCCAAGGGGTGGACTGAAGTCTGGAAGCAAAATCGGGATCTTGTCACCCAGGCAGAGACCAGGACTGACGAGACAGTGCTGGTTGGAAGGTCTTTGTACATGTTCAGAGAAATCTGATTCCAAACCCAGCACTGGTGATGTGCCTTCTATAGCCCTAGGACAGGTCAACTAACCTCTGTGAGCCTTAGTTCCTTTATCTAGAAAATGGAAATATCCCTAGGCCTTTAGGGCAGTTGTGAGGTTTAAATTCAATTATACAGAGACAGAGCAATGTGACATAGTTTTTTGTGACTTGTTATAAAACTTTAGACCAATTAAATTTTACTAAGTTTAACTTTCTGAAGAACAGTTCACTAATAGGGACACCCCAGAAGCAAAACAAATTCAGAGGCACCCTGGGGCTGCCATATAGTTGTGTAACTATATAGTACAGGGGAAAAAAAAACTGCAGTCTAGAAAGAGCTCTGTTGGATACAGCTGGGATTCTGCCTTATTTGAACAGCCTTGAACAGGTGGTGTCTAGGATTAACTGAGGCACAGCTTCTGTGATTGGCTGAACATACTCCTAAGTTGGATTTTCAGTTAATTTACATACTATTAGGTTGCAGTTCATCACAGAAAGATTCAAGTCTGCAAGCACAGAAGGCTTCTCAGATCAAATCTGGTTCAATTTAACAGACTTAAAAAACTGAAAGTGTTGAATCTTGGAAGCAAGATTGGTCAAGCTAGGCATATTTCTTCTAAAAGATTAAAAATACATAATGCAGCCAATACATTTATGTATATCAAGGCAGACATCATTAATCCATTATAGCACTCTCAGTACTAAGACATGGCACAGCCACCACCTCTGTGTGTTTGTGTGTACCAAGACAGACATCCTTAATCTGTCACAGCACTGAGCCTGGAATTGACCTCATGATCTTTCTCAACACACTGTTCTAGCTAAGACCAACACTGGACCACAGTATTTGGCCATCTTTCAACTACAAGGAGGTTGGCTAAAGGCTTGAGTTTCTCAGCCTCAGTTACATAGTGGAGTCACCTAGTTTTTTTTCCTAGATAGGGCCTGGGCATTCACATCTTCTCAAGGCTCTCCAATAACAAAACTACTGGGACACTTTTTGTAGGGAACATTTTCATAACCGACAAGAATTTGGACCGAGAGACAAAGGACCGCTACAAGATTATGGTGGAAGCCCGAGATGCCCAGGGCCTCCGGGGAGAATCAAGCACAGTCATAGTGCTGGTCACTCTAGAAGACATCAACGACAACTTCCCCATCTTCACTCAGCGTAAGCCCCTCCCCTGTGGTCCTGGGTAGACAGGGCCTGGGACAATCCAGACTCAGTTATTTAGGGGCTATTGGAGAGGTACCCCAAATCCCTCTACCTCTCCCCATACCGCAGGGTTGTTCTGAGGCCCAAAGATGGGAGACCCTGCTCCATCCCTGTGCCTCAGACCCAAGGTCACCCAGGTACCCAGTTATGGGTCCTTTCATAGACCAGAAGGAAATCACATTCCTGCTGATGCCACAGTGAGACAAGCAGTTTTGCCCAGTTTCCACAGGCTTGGGAGACCTAGCCTCAGAGGCTCAGGCCCTAGCTAGAAAATCCCAAGGAACAGGAGTACAGCTAAGGCTGGGCGCAGAACTTACCCTCAAACTGATTTTTCCTTAAAAAACAAAACTCTCTGTCAAGGAGTTTTCCCATGGCCTGAGGGGAACTGGGCAGGAAGGTCTGGTGGGTAAGTTCCAAGCTGCCTCCAAGCACTGCTGTAACTCAGACTTTAGTTGCCCCCAAAGCTGTCTAGACCTGGAGCATCTTCTATCGTACATGGTCTTAACTCCGGAAGACAAGACTCATCTTCCTTGTCTATCAATAGTCCCTAGCACACAAAGGAGGTAACTACCTGGTGGATTGATAGTGGGATGGATGGATGAACCAAACATAAGGTAGAGTCTCTGCCTTGGGACCCAGAATCCCAGGGATAGTATAATTATTGTCAATGTAAGTTTCTTATGCCTGTTTTCTAGAGCAGAATATTATAGGATAGCCAGATAGGGTGACCCACACCTGTAATTCCGGTACCCAAGAGGTAGATGCAGGAGGATTTTGAGTTCAAAACTCTGGACTACAGTGCAAGACTATCTTAAAAAAAAAAATCCAAAGCCTGGGCTATAGCTCAGTGGTAGAATACTTGCATCACCTGCATAAGACCCTTGGTTCAATTTCTATCACAGAAAAATATGGGTGCATATGTGTGTGGCAATGTGAAAGGACAGCTGGCTTATCTATCGCATTAATCAATGCTCTTTGGGGTGCCCTATCTACTTTAGCCGCATACACATTTACGGTGCCTGAAGACATCCATGTGGGCAGTCCCTTGGGCTCTCTGACTGTCGTGGATCCAGATGAGCCTCAGAACCGCATGACCAAGTACAGCATCGTGCAGGGCGAGTACAGGGATACCTTCACCATCCAGACAGACCCCAACCGCAACGAGGGCATCATCAAGCCCATGAAGGTACGTAAGCTTGTGCAAATGAACCCATTCATGAAATGAGGGGTTACAGCAGCCACAGTTCACACCCAGGGATGGTTTCTGGGTCAGAAGTCATCAAAAGAGAATGCTCTTGGGCAGCTCAGAGAGCTGTCCATGTACTCGTTGAGACTGTGAGCCCATATCTCAGACTGAGTTGCTCCAGACTGAGTTGCTCAGAACAAGGATTTTGGTGTGAAATGTTTACTTGGAACATGTTTCCTGGAAGCCCCAGGGGCCAGTGAGAGGTGACAAAACAAAAGCTTTTCCTGAGGTCCTTGATGAAAATGTACAAGCAGGCCGACCCCATGGGGGCAGCATAGAGCACATCTCAGAGTTGCTGCTGCTGGAGTTGGGGTCATGGGCGCTATGCAGCCACAAACCCTGAAGTGTTTACTAGGGTGTTGATCTGGTTTCATTTCTGTAGCTGATAACTCTGACCAAAGCAACTCTGGGGAGAAAAGGGTTTATTTGGTCCACAATTCCAGACTGCAGTCCATTACTGAAGGGGAGTCATGTTGACGAGAGCTAGAGACAGCTAGTCACACCACACCCAGTCAAGAGCAGAAACAAACGCACCCAACTTCCTGCCTGGTGTCAGCTAGCTTTCTCCTCCCTTATACACATCAGGGCCCAGTCTAGAGAAGGGTGCCACCCACAACAGACTGGGCCCTCCTATATCAGCTCATGAAACAATCCCCCACAGACATGGCCACTGGCCAACTTGATCTAGGCAGTTCCACAATTGAGACAGTCTTCTTAGATGATTCTAGGTTATGGCAAGTTGACATTTAAAACTAGCCAGCATAGTGCTCCTCTGGCATTAACTCCTTGCCTCCCAGTCAGTAGAAAGTCATCAGGTCTATGTGGAAAAGGTGTGTACCTGAGGGCACAAGTGGCCATGGCTGTACTTTGAATAGAGCCTCTAGGCTGTGATCCCCTTGAGGGGAGGACATGTTCTCAATGCCTGGAACAGGGTCAGGTACAGAGGTGGGGCCAGAGAGACGAGGGGAGTTAATGACTGCCATCATCCTTCCCCCTCTGCAGCCTCTAGACTACGAACTCATCCGACAATACACATTCTACATTGAGGCCACGGACCCCACAGTCAGACTCGGATACCTGAGCAGCCCGGCTGGCAAAAACAAAGCCCGCATCATCATCAATGTCACCGACGTGGACGAGCCCCCTGTCTTTCAGCAGCATTTCTATCACTTCCGGCTGCCGGAAAACCTGAAGAAACCTCTGGTCGGCAATGTACAGGCCAAGGACCCGGACCAGGCGCAGCGCACCATTGGGTAAGGAGGTAGTAGGCCTGTGAGTGAGGACGGAGTGATGATTCTGACATGAACATCCTGATACATGCTGGTCCTGATGTATCAAGACTCAGAGAAGAAAGCTGGTTTCTCCCAACACCTCCGTGGAGAGAGGCAGAGGCAGGACCAGCCACCCAGGCTCTATCCATTAACACCCTTGCCCTTCCAGAACTTGTACCGCCCACTTTGCCTGGTCTAGCCATCCCCTATTTCTTCCTTGAAGAGCCTGTTCTTTGGACCACAGCTCCCACAGGTCCCATCTAAGGAGGCAAGAGAACCTTCAGTCAATGGCATAGATGAAGCCCCGTTACCAAAAATGATTGACTAAATTTATCTCCCCAAAACACAAGGTCAGAAGTGTTGATCTCACGTGATGAAACAGCAGAAAGATCTATAAAGAAAACTTTAGTAGCTCCTGCTCCCACGCAAAATTCATGAGTACCTTTCCTTGGTCCATTTTCTGTTGCTATAACTTCATACCATGGGCTGCATAATTTATGGAGAATAGGGATCTATTTAGCTTAAGGTTCTGGACTGGGGAGTCCAAGAGCATGGTGCCACCCGCCCCGGTTGGCATCTGGTGAGAGCCTTCTTGCTGCATCCTGACAGAGCTAAGGGTGTCACATAGTGAGACATAGCAAACTCTCCAGCTTGGGTGTCTTTTTCTCTTCTTATAATGCCACTGATCCATAATGAGGGCCCCACCCTCAGGGCCTCATCTAATCATACCTCTCCAAAGGCCTGCCCCACACACCATGAATATATGAATTGGGGGATTCAGTTCCTAACCCATGAATGGGCTGGAGATGGGCACACTCAAATGACTGCCCTTCTTCCTCTGTCTTAACTAGGTGCTTCTCCTCCACTTTCAGGGACAAAAGAATAGGTCTGCTTCTACTTCTCAGAGCCACGCGATACTTGCAAATAGGTATCAGCTTACTACAGTCTTATCCCACATGCATAGCCAACCATGTCAGCACTCTTGCAAATAGGTATCAGCTTACTACAGTCTTATCCCACATGCATAGCCAATCATGTCAGCACTCTTGACTAAATGTCATTGTTTCCTATCATTTGTTACATGTTAAGTTGTTTGTGAACCTGAATCGGCCTCTGAATTGTCCACTATCTGTGCTTCTGTGGCATTCTGCTTGAATAGAGCAACTTTCTACTAAATTTTCATGTGTCTAAGATAAGTCCCTCACTGTTTTTTGATTTTACAAATTTTTATCCATGTTGAAACATCTGTTCTTGCATATGAAAGGGTTTTGAGAAAGGGTTTCACTCTGTAGCCCAGGCTAGCCTTATACTACAATGATCCTCCTGCCTTTGCCTCCTGAGAGCGTGGGTTACAGGCACATTCCAACACACCCAGCTTTGTATGAACTTTAATATTTTTTTAAAGACAAGTCTCACCATGTAGCCCTAGCTGTCCTGGATCTCTCTATGTAGCCCAGGCTGGCCTCACACTCATAAAAAAATCAACTGCCTCTTTCTCCAAGGTGCTTGGACTAAAGGCACATACGACCATGCAGCAAAAATTTTAATTTTCCGTCTAGTTTTTTAAAAGACAGTTATACTTTAATGAAAGTTGGTTTTGTTTTTATAGCATTTTTATTTATTTGTTGTGTGTGGGGTGGTGCATGCTGAGCATGAGTGTGGAGATCAGAAATAACTTATAGAAGTCAGTTCTCTTCTTCCCTTCCACCCTGGGGGACCTGGGGTTGAACTCAGGTTGTCAGATTCACTGACAGGCACCATTGCCTACTGAGCCATCTTGCCAGCCCATGAATTGTTTTAGTACATCAGTTCTGCAAGAACCTGTTTATTTCTTTACATTACTGGGGATTGAACCTAGGGTTTCACGGGTGCCAAGCCACATCCCACATCCCAGTCCTCTTTTCTTTTCCTTTTTGAGACAGGGTCTCACCAAGTTGCCCAGTCTGAAATTGAACTCAATTTGTAGCCCAGGCCAACCTTGAATTGAATTGGTGATCCTCCTGCCTCAGCTTCCTGAGTCACTGGGATTACAGGCCTGCATTTCTGGACCCAATAGTATTAGATCTTTTAATGAAGAAGAACGGCCCCTCAGTTGGGTTACATTTCAGAAGTTTTGGGACCACTATTTCATTGCCATTCTATCCTACATATATGATCTGTAATTCTAATTTTGTCCTTCTTTAATTGAAGGGGGATTTTTAAGAGATTGATTTGGAGCCTGACATGGAAATATAACCCTTTAATCCCAGCTCTCTGAAGTAGAGGCAGGTGGAATGAGGCCATCCTGGTCTACATAGTGAGTTCCAGAGCAGCTGGAGCTCCAGGGAGAGCCTGCTTAAAACAACCAAAACAAATTGATTTGCTATTGTTTGACTTTGTTCTTTTTTACAAGGTTTGGAGAACTGGACAGGCAGTTTAATGTGCTGTGTGCTGTAACACAGTTGCATATGGGTCATCTTTACCACACTAGCCATACTGTTGTTTTATGTATGTTTTCTGTCCAGTTAACTAACATTTACCACTATTGTACCTTCATTATGTCCTATAACTCTTTCCCCAGTGCTAGCGTAGAAGCCAGGGCTGCGCAGGCGAAGCAAGTGCTCCATCACTGAGTGCCATCTCTAGTGCATGACTTGTCACTTGCATCCCTGTGAAATTAGCCAATTTGTTCTGCTTAAGCATCTGGCCCTCAGTGCCCCGCTGTCTGCTGTTAAGCTTGCCCATCCTGGTCTCACGTTATTTCCGTTTGTCTATATCAGATATTCTGTTTGTCTGATATAAACTTTCCAAATTTTGTTTCTAACTTTTCTAGATCATTTGACATTAAGCCATCTCTGGAAAACAGAATTCAGCTGGCTTGGATTTTGGATCTAAACTGAGATGCTCTGAGCTCAACCTGCTTATGGTTTTAAACATCTGCCATCCGTTTGATCTTACATCTCCTATCTCTTATTTTTTGCTCCCCATTTATCAAACATGATGGGTTTCTTCTTGTTCCTCATCTTTCCTATAACCCTTATGTTTGCTCCTAGTTATTTGAATGGAGTATTTCAGTTTTTCCTTCTGTGAACAAGATTTGCTTCTGTCTGTAAACTCTTAAATGCTTTCTAGTTAAAAGCATCATCCCTCACACACCAATAGCTTCATTGCATTTTCTCCCAAACCAGGTTTTTATTTAGACTAAAAATTTCTTAGATAAAGCTTTCCTTTTTAGTTTTCAGGACTGATCTTTGTGAATGATATGCTTCCTAAGTTCAGACATGTTCCTAAACAATAGTTTTTCGCCTTCTTGTTTTCACAAGGCCTGGGAGCATTCATACAGTCTTCAGGTCATAGATGCCTCCCTTCAAAAATATCATCAACGTGACAGAAATAATGCAAAGACAATACTCATGTATGAAACTGTAAAAAAATTAAATTTAAATTTAACTTAATTTAATAAAATGACCGACAACTGGGTGCGGTGGGAGAGGTGGGCAGGTCTTTGTGAGTTCACTATGCTCTACATAGTGAGTTCCAGGCCAGCTGGGGCTACAGGGAGACCCCTGACTCTGGTTGTGTGGATTTGTGGATCCGTGAGCTTCTCCCTCTGGATGCTAAAGTGCAGTGAGCAGTGAAAAAGGAGGATGGGTGGGGGGAGACACACAGGGATGAATCCTGCAGGCTCTGCTCAGTCATCCTGAGGACTTTGGACTCAGCAAAGAACAAAGAAAGTCATGAAACTCTTTCTCCTGGACAGATACTCCATCCGCAAGACCAGTGATAAAGGCCAGTTCTTCCAAATAAATAAGCGGGGGGACATTTATAATGAGAAAGAACTGGACAGAGAAGTCCACCCCTGGTATAACCTGACTGTGGAGGCCAATGAGCTGGATTCTAGAGGTGAGCGGCTTCATCTTCCGGGGCACCTGCCCTCCCCAGCCCCATTCTTTCCAATCTGGCACAATCTGTCATTCAACCTCGGCAGTTACTATGAGCTCCTGCAGAAGCATTCTCTGCTGAGATACCGCTGATCTTCCGAGTCTGAATGTGCTTCTCAGTCCAGCAGCAAATACAGCACCTGCAACCTTGCTGGAAGAAAAGCATCCTACACACCACCCTGGCTGGATGAGGATGTCACGGGCATCATTCCTTGGGGAACACTGTTATAAAACAGGATGTGCACATGTCTATGATGAGAAGGCACCTACTATACACAGAATTTCTGAGGCGTCTCCCTGGAGGGGTTGGTGCAGTGAGCAGACACAGGGCTAAGGATGTGCATGAACCAAGTGCCACGTGATTCTTATTGACAAATGCACTTGGAAAATACTCCTCTGTGTTGGGAAGTTGTGTATGGGCCAGTTAGTGAACCAAATTTAAAATATGAAGCAGCTGTCAACTCAAGGTGCTTAGGGCCTCCAGAACTTGCATAACTTCTGTGGATCCATGAGCAGTTATCACAACCACCCAACAGAGAAGCGTTCACATCCCTACTGTACCCAGATCTGCGAGTTCTCTGGGCGAGTGGTATTTAAATAATTCACAATTATATGTTAAATTATATTATTTTAATCAATTATGCTCATTTGTTTTAGTTCATTATTATCTCTTAGGACACATTTAGGCAACTAACTTTTGGATTCTTCCTCGCTGACATGTGGAGATCTGTCCCCCTTGCCCTCCACGCTCCTTTCATCCACAAACCATCCCTGACCCCCTTCCTGCAAGAAGTGACCTCCACCACACAGCCCTCAAGACCTATCCATCCAAACGTCTGCCAACCCCAGGGGTCAGCACCAGCTGAGCCCACTGTTGTGACAAGCTGTCTTTCCTGCAGGTAACCCCACAGGCAAGGAATCCATTGTGCAGGTCCACATTGAAATTTTGGATGAGAACGACAATCCCCCTGAATTTGCCAAGCCCTATGAGCCTAAAGTGTGTGAGAATGCTGCCCAGGGCAAGGTGAGTGGGGGAGGGGCAGGAAGGGAGGAGGGAGAAGGTGGGGGAGGCAGCACCCCCTCCACACAGCTGGTTGGGGAGCAGATTCTTCTGTAAACCTGGAATTCCCTGAGTTTCATGTTCTACATGAAAGCCTTGAAGAAAACAGTATCCCCATTTTACAGGTGGAGAAATGGAGGCTCCAAGAGTGTCTGAAAGGTTAGGGAGAGGTTGAGGCAGGAGGGTGGTAGACAAAGTGACTTTGGGGAGATAATGCTGCAGCTGTCAGGCAGTCACAGTCAGATCTAAACCCATCTCTGAACCCCAGGCCACCACCCCAAAACCACAATGACCTTCTCTTACCTCCCACACTCTAGCTGGTTGTGCAGATCTCCGCAACAGACAAGGACATCACACCACGAAACGCCAGGTTCTCGTTTGCCCTGAGGTCTGAGGACAGCAACTTCACCCTCAAGGACAATCACGGTGAGCAGTAGAGCATTCAGATGGCTCTCAGCAGGACCAGAGGTTACATGCATCTTGAAGTACTCTGGGGTGATAGACCTCCAGAAGTCTTTCAAGTCATGCGATCGTTTTGTGCCTGCCTTACCGTATACACTATATAGTCTGTCTGTACTATGGTCAGAGCCCCCTGGTCAAGCTGCCTGATCCATAAGATCTGGTCTACCTGGGCCATAAGGACTCCCCTTCCCTTGAAGAGGCCAGAGTGCAGGATGCATAGAGGGGTGCAGGTGGTCAGGTCAGTCCAAACTAGCCAAAGATTACTTCCTGGGATCTCTGCTTCAGTGAAACTGCAAAATCTCCATGACATGAAATTTTGCAGTCAGTTTGAATGAGTCCAAACCAGACATAATGGAATCATGAATCCCAGAACACAGCGAGTTTTGTTTCAGTTCAGCTACAATGACCACCAGCTGGCCCCTAAACAGCATCTGTCTGGTCTACCAATCATGGCATATCACCACACAACTGTTCAGCCAATCGAAGCGCAGAGAGTTTTGTGAGGTCAGTAGCAGCCCATCAGAGCTTCTGATCATGTACTTTTTAGAGGGATGATTCTGAGCTGACTTCATTCCACTCAAAGTAGGCAGGCTTCCATGGCCTGTGCTTCTGTGGTCTGCGACTTCCCCAGGAAAATAGAGTGAATATTTACTCAAATGGGGGAGGTCTCTGGCCCTTCAATGATCATACATGAGGACCCCTGTACTAAAATAGCCTGTTGTTATCTTTGGAAAGACTACGGAGGAGGGTCCCTGAGAGTGAGGGGCCTGGCCTATAGAAAGACCTGCTGACCGTTCATGACAGACCATCCAACAGTCAACTGCCATTAGAAGTGATTAATGTGGCAAAAGTACCTGTCACCTCATTGCTAAGGTCTACCTTAAATGAACTGGGTAGGGTTGGGGTCCTGCAATAGGACAGAAAGTTTAGGTATCACCCTAAAGTCACCCCAAAGACACTCCCATAAAATGTCAGTGACAGCCAGGCGTGGTGACACACAACTTTAGTCTCAGCTCTCAGGAGGCAGAGATAAGTAGATCGCTATGACTTCAAGGCTAGCCTGGTCTACACAGCTAAGTCAGCTAGGGCAACATCTTAAAACAACAAAAACGGGGTTGGAGACCTGGCACAGCCAGGCTCACCACCAAAAAGACAAAAAAACAAAAGCAACAACAAAAATGACAATGGTATATTGCTTCTTTTTAATTATTATAGACTTAAAACTGATATGAAATTATGAATAATGAGATTCAATTGGCTCTCGTTTGAAATCTTTGGCTTTTGGATGCTTCCTGTGTGTACCAAAGCCGCCTTTGTGGCTGTCTAAGTAAATTCCTGACCATTGACCTTACAACCTCGCAGGAACCTACAAAAGGCAGCTTAGCTGTTCTTTACTCACCAACACTGAAGAAGCAACAGTGTGCATGTGTGTGTATGCATGTGTCTGTGTGTGTGCGTATGTGTGGCAGTTATTTATGTATGCATGCGTCTGTGTATGTGTGCATGTATGTATGCACATGTGTGTGAGTGTTACACACATTGGAGGAATGTCAGAAAATCAAGATGTTTAAAAAGTTCCATGAAGGATGTTTCTGTGCAGGAAACCAAAGACTGGAGCTGGGTGGGGCTGGGATGGGTGGGAATGGGACAGTGAGACAGAAGTTCTTTCTCACTTGCAGGCTGCCCAGGAGATCCCCACCCCCATGATAAATGTAATCATTCCCTCAGTGAGACAGGAACATGGGCCTGTGTTTAGGGTTATGCACTTTCTTTGCAGCAATGCATTTTCAGAGATAGCTTACATCACCCTAGAACTTAGCCCAGTCCTCAAGGAAAAACTTTTCTTTTCCCATGTGCTTGCGGGAGCTTGAAACCATGCAGTAATTAGTTCATCCAAGAGAGAAAGTCCCTGTTATTAGCATGGGATTGGGGAAGAAGGGACAGGTGTACCCACTGCTCAGAGAAACAGAAAGATGAAATGTCCCATTCTAACTGAGCCATTCTTCTACACTTGGTCAAAGCAGCTGCCCAGACTGTGTTCTCTGTGAAGGAATATGCCTGTGTTCAGGTGGTTGAAACATGAGACAGGGAGTGAAAAGGACAGAGATGCCACCCAGGAAGAGGCAGCTTCCCCTGTGGTACAAAGAAGGCAGGTCCTCCGGGCAAAGCCTCACTCTGTGGTCTTTATGTTTCCAGATAACACTGCCAACATCACCGTCAAGTACGGGCAGTTTGATCGGGAGCGGGCCAAGGTCCACTACCTGCCTGTGATCATCTCAGACAACGGGGTGCCCAGCCTGACCGGAACCAGCACACTGACGGTGGCCGTGTGCAAATGTAATGAGCAGGGCGAGTTCACCTTCTGTGAGGAGGTGGCCCCCCAGGTGGGCGTCAGCATCCAGGCACTGGTCGCCATCTTCCTCTGCATCCTCACCATCACAGGTCAGTGTGGGGGGACAGGGAAGAGACACTGAAGAGAAGAGGCCAGGCCCAGCCCAGTCCTGCCTTCCCTCCACAAGGCAGCAGTGTGTCAGTCCCCACTCCTGGACCTCAGGGTTCCCTGAGGATACAGGAATGCTGATGCAGATACAGACCCCCACCAACCTGGATGCCTAGAGAGTCAGGGGAGGAGGAATTAATGGGCCACGAGACCCCTCCTCCAGTCTGCAGTTTAACTCCTTCAGAGATAACTGGGGCTGCGGGCGTAGCTCAGTGGTAGAGAACTTATTAGCCTGTGTCAAGCCCCAGGCAAGCTCCAGCATGGCAAAAAGAACAACAATGTACAGCCCTCACACAATCATTTGCTGTATCTCTTCTGAGTGTTGTCGGGCACTCTTTGGACCACTGATGTATCTAAAAGTCACTTTAAACTTTTAAAATCCTTTTCTAAATGAAAACTTTTGAAACTTCTAGTTTAGACACTCACCTGGGGTTTTCTTTATTTTTATAAAAATCCCCCAACCTTGGTTTCTCCCCACTTCGTTTGGGCCTCATCACTTTCAGGAGCATTTTAGGCTTTGCATAGGTTTTGTATTTCCCAGTAAACAGACCTTGGACAAGGATTTGGATGCAAATGGTTTCTTTTGGGGGGTGTTGCCTGGAAATCTCATAAGAAAGTAAGAGCGCGCGCGTGTGTGTATGTGTCTGTCTGTCTGTCTGTCTGTCTGTTTGTATCTTCGAAGGAGGTTGGAGAGGTCTGAAAATCAGGATGTTTAAAAAGCTCCCCAGAGGATGCTTCTGTGTGGGAAACCAATGACTGCAGCTGGGCTGGGGGTGGGGGCAGAATAGAGAGACAGAAACTCCTTCCCAGTTACACGCTGTCCCCTCACACACCCCTCCCCACACTCCATGGCAAATGTAATCACTCCCTCTGGAAAGGCAAGGATGTCCTGAGAGTCATCCTACCTGTGTATCAGCTTCACCCCCTGGGGCGCCAGGAGGCAATGTGAAGCTTCAGCATCCTGGCACAGCAGGGAGCTGACCAGGGCTCATCAGCCAGCCCATTCAGTCAAGGGTTGAGTGTTCCTTCCAAGAGTAAATTCCAGGAAGTTCCACCTGCCCACAGCAAGGACTGACAGGCTGTTGGCCACTTGGCACATATGCTCAGGCCTTTCTTGTCAGTAGCTTTCCTGGCTGTGTCCCCTTCCTGAAATCTAAGGTCAGAGGTTAGAGCCAGATTCCCCTTTCATAAATAGTCATTAATAATGATTATAAAGGCATTGCTGCCCGCGGAATCTCATCCTCAACTTCCCAAATATGAACAGCACGGACTCACTATTCCCACCTGCAATCAGGGAAACAGGCTGGGGGAGGACTGGGCAGTTCTCCCCTGTTTACTTATGTAATGCATTAGTAACAAACTCAAGGCTAGAAGCACAGAGCCCAGAGAGGGTAAGGCTCGAGTAAGGCTTGAGCCTAGTTTCAGGAGCCCTAATTGCAGGACAGGGTCCTCTCCTCCCAAAGGATTGGAGACGCTCTCAGCCCCTTCCTTGAGAGCTTCCAGCAGTGCCATATCTATGCCACTGATGTGAGGCTCTGGGTCAGGCCAAACCTCTGTTGGCCCAGATGCCGTGGCCCTGGGAGTAGGAGGTGGTCCTGGGAATTTGCAGGGAGGAGGGCGGAGGGGCACTCGACCCCTGAGCCCTAACTGACCCGAGTGTCACTCTGACTCTCTGACTGGCAGTGATCACCCTGCTCATCTTCCTGAGGAGGAGGCTCCGAAAGCAGGCACGTGCGCACGGCAAGAGCGTGCCGGAGATCCACGAACAGCTGGTCACCTACGACGAGGAAGGCGGCGGCGAGATGGACACCACCAGCTACGACGTGTCGGTGCTCAACTCGGTGCGCAGTGACGGCACCACCAAGCCCCCGAGATCCATGCTGGACGACAGGCAGGCCCTGTACACTCGGGTGCAGAAGCCGCCCCGGGGGGCGCACAGCGGGCCGGGGGAGATGGCCACCACGATCGAGATGAAGAAGGATGAAGCAGACCACGACGGCGGCGGCCCCCCCTACGACACGCTGCACATCTACGGCTACGAGGGCTCCGAGTCCATCGCTGAGTCACTCAGCTCACTGAGCACCGATTCCTCAGACTCTGATATTGACTATGACTTTCTCAACGACTGGGGGCCCAGGTTCAAGATGCTGGCGGAACTGTACGGCGCAGATCCCCGGGAGGAGCTGATGTACTAGGCGGCGTCAGCCTCGGGCCTGGAGACCCAAACTCACTGCAGCCTGGACCAGACACCTGGCACGCTCTCCAAGCCTTGCCAGAATCTGCACTGACTCGGCAGCCCAGCTCGCATTCCCTGTGCAAAGACCTTACCACCCTCACCCCCACGCCCCAGCAGCAGACTCTAGGCCCCTTAAATATCCAGGGGTGTATTTCACCGATGGCTGCCCCAAATGCTGGAAAAGTCAGGCCACCCTGCCCTCCCCCTCATCGCACACACACGTGATCCCAAAGACCTTGTCCCTCCAGTACTGCTAAGCAAAGCTGTCTATGCTGGACTTGGGTATCTTCCCTGGGGTCCCCTGGTAAGGTTGTCTGCCTGAAGGTAGAAGGCTGAGAGGGCATGAGCTACGGACAGGACTCTGCGGACCAGTCGGAAGAGACTGTAACTGTCCATCATGCCTACTGTCAGCAGCCCAGCACTGCTGTGTATCCCTCCCAGTGACCCAGTCCCCAGATACTCTCAGCCCCTCCACAGGGAGGAAGGGGCCCCTTGGCAGCTCCAGACCTTGGGTCCTGAGGTGATTCCATTAGCCTACCACTCCAGTAACTGCGCTGTACTGAGTGCTGATCCACTCAGTCAACTTCATGGAAATGGTTTATTGAACTTGATATAACTGTGAATTTACCCTGGAGAGTCCGTGGTGACCAAGGGTGATCCATCCATCATAGGGCAAGGGCAGCCTCCAAAGCACCCTCCAGAGAGAGGGAGGAGCTCAGAGCTCCATTTCACACTCACTGGAACCACCAGGTTTGCCTGTGAGCAGATACTTCTGGAGCAAACGAGTCGTCCGTTCCCCCCCCCCCCGCCCCCCGTGGTCAGACCTGAGCATTCATTCTCTTTTCTCTGTTGCATTGGAGATGCCCAAGATGCAGCCCTCAGCAAGTCTGGCCAATGCTCAAAAGCAAACATGACTGCATTACAGAGCCCATGCCATCTGTCTTTTCACTGGTTGCCACATCTCAGGGAATGACCCTCAGGCACACCCTGCAGAAGGCAAGGCCCCTGCTGTGCCACTTGGAGGGTCATGAGGAACTTTCAACTGCAATCGTGCCTGGAAGTGGAGGCATCCAGACACAGGGGCAGGTGAGAGAGGAGGCATGACTTAGGCTCATCCTTATTGTGGACCCCTCACCCAGCAAGGCCTCTCCCTCTGCAGGGGATTGTAGATAACATTGACATTTGTTTAACCAGTAATTAGTTTTTCCTAATGATCGCTGTTTGTTTAATTTTTTTTTTTTTACTAATAATACTTACAAGTTTCTAGTTCTCACAAACATAGAATAAGAGTTTTTGCATAATAAGCAGGTTGTTATTTAGGTTAACAATTGTAATTCAGGTTTTTTAGTTGGATAAGCTATCCCTATAACCTTTTATTTCTTATTGTAGTAATTGCTCTACAGAAAATAACTGTATAGTGGTCACACTGGTGCATGAGACGTACTGTACTTTTTTATATCGAAATAAAGAAATTCTGAAATACATTTCTAGAGCTGAGAGAATGCATATGAAAGACACTCATGCATGCAGACACACACAGTCACATACAGACAGTCCTACACATACGCATCTGTGATAACTATCGTTAGAGGAACTCAGAGGGCAAGGGGTCTTGTGAGTCAACAAGAAAACCAATCGTGGGGCTGGAGAGATGGTGCAGTGGCTCAGTGCACATGCTGCTCTCAAACAGGTCCCGAATTTGGTTCCCAGCACTCATGCTGGGCAGTTCACAACCACCTATAACTCTAGCTCCAGGAGATCTGATGTCCTCTTCTGGCCTTCCCAGGGAACTGCAGTCACCTGCACGCGCACACACACACACACGTACCCGTGATTAAAAATAAAATAAATCTTTTTTTAAAAAAGAAAGTCAATTTCAACAGAAAATAAGGGACATCCAGTCCAGCCTGTCTTCTAATCAGAGCCTCATATATGCCTCATCTCTCCAGTCCTTAGTCTATAAGGCAGGAATGAATATCAGGACTACCCAATATTCAGGATAGCAACACCACTTACAATTGCAAAGAATCAGATTTTTCGGGACATGTGCACAGCCCTATGCATATGAGGTGCTTCTAACTTCCAAACAGTATGCCAGAGCCCTTCAAAACCCTCTGGAGGAGAGCTTGTTCACTGACTTTTCCTTTTCAAATGTGTGGTCAGCATCTCCTACCATCAGCTGAGTCGCTTTTCATGTAAAACTGGCATCACTGTTTCCAACCAGGACTCAAAGGGGAAAAGTCTGTTTGCAAATCAGGTCAAATGAGCACAGCCTTGCACATGGAGTCTTCCAGGGAACCACCATGTGGTCAAGTAGTGTGTTACCTACCTGCAAACCAGGCTTTGGAGTTGCATCTCCTCAGAGCTGCTCTTTCAGGGGCTGCTGGTGGGCTCCACAATGGAGTCTGAAAGTCAAGCTCCCAGGGGCCAGACACAGGATAGAACAAGTTAAAGTACCGCACAGCTCACTGTTCCTGGCAAAATTTAGCCATGTCTTTCCCTTGAGGAGATGTTCCCTGGTGTTGTGAGTCCAGGATTAGATCTAGAATCCAGAAATACCTGCTGACGTCCTGGTTGCTTCCACAGGGACAGGTGTGTATTCTGTTTCTGTGGATGTCCCTCCCTCAGGATCAGTGTTCCAACTGTCTAGTAGGGGCCTGTACTCTGAACTCAGTTACACAGAGATCTGTACCTACTTCCTTTTCCAAGAAGCCCCACCTTCACTCCAGTGTCCTCCAGATGAGGTCCTGACCCTCCACGGTGGGGCCTGTCTCTGAGTTCTCGCCCATCCCAGCCGCCTCCTCTGCTTGGCTTCTGCAGATCACCCTGAGACAGGAGTAAGGACCCTCAGAAAGGCCAAGGGCTGGCCGCTGAGTCTCGAGGCTTTTTGGACACCATGGTAGTGCGCAAGCTTAGAGTTCCCTGGAATCGTCTGACCACCTACTCCAGTGGCCCTGGACTCCCAACTGAGCAAAGGAGGGCAAGAGAAGAAGCGCTCTGAGCCCTGCTAGCCGCCAGGTCCAGGCTTCTGCTGCCTGTGTGGCTTTCTTCATTTCACAGATGAGCAAGGAAAGAGCCAGACCGGGGCTTGATGCGGCCAGAACCTCACAGCACATCAGGGGCAGAGTTGGGACTAGAACCTACCTCCTGATTCCCAGGAAGATGCAGATGGGCAGGAGGCTTTTCTCTACCTGGTGTCTGTCTGGAGGTTGAACTAGGAAGCACTGTGGAGCTCCATGCTTGGATTATCCGGAAATCAGAAAATCCCCAGCAGGGGGCGCGCTGCGCCTATAAATGCTGGGTCCTAACTAGTAACCGGCTGCAGCCAGTTCCAGCACCTGGCCTTGACTGAGAGATTGTATTGAAAGAAAGAGCAGGGGACGAGATGGGGAAGAAGCAGAGGAAGGGAGAGGAAGGGGAACGAGTAGAGGGAGAAGAGGAAGAGGGGTAAGGGGGAGAGGAAATGGGAAGAAGAACCGGAAGAAGGGAAAGGGTGGAACGGGAAGCGGAGAAGAAGAGCAGACTCCAGGTCCATCAGGACACCTGCGCCCATCTCACCTCCTTCTTCAGGGCCGGCCCAGGATCCCGTACTTGTAGCATCCGGCAATGCAGTGGGCTCTGTGAGTCTCCGTTCACAGAGCAGCTGCCCTTGGCCGCTGGTCCTTGAGCTTGTGAGGATCACAGTGCACCCTGGTCACCCTTTCTGCCCTGGGCCACATCCCTTAGATGCCCTCACTTTCCCCTACCCTCCAGACATGCACACCGCGACCACCACCACCACACACACACACACACACACACACACACACACACACACACACTTGCACACACTTGTCCCCAGCTCTCCTTTACTCCAAATGAGTCCTGGAGAGTTTCCATCTGGGTCAGAACCGGTGAGCCCCTGCACATCCTGGTTTTATGGCCTCTCTGATCACAATTCCTTATGATATGTCCTACTGTCCTCTGTGACACACACACCCCAACTCCTCATAAAGTGCACCCGGCATGCAGTGCTCACAGACACCAGAAGAAGGCGTCAGATCCCCTGCAACTGGAGTTATGGAAGGTTGTTAGCCACCATGTGGGGGCTGGGAATTGAACCCAGGTCATCTGGAAGAACAAGTATTCTTAACCACTGAGTCATCTATCTCTGCAGCTCCAAGTCAAATGTTTTAAATCATCAACAAAACTTTTTTTAGCTGGCCTGGAACTCGCTATGTAAACCAGGCTGGCCTTGAACTCACAGAGATCCACCTGCCTCTGCCTCCCGAGTTCTGGGATTAAAGTTGTGCAGCACCATGCCCAGTAAATCAACAAAACTTTTAAAGAGTAGAGAGATAGTTAGTAGTTACATGTGGTTGTAAACTACCACGTGGATGCTGGAAACCAAACTCAGGTTCTCTACAGTGTTCCTAACTACTGAGCTCTTTCTCAGGCAGCATCAGACTTTTGTCCACTCAGTGTCGTCTGAGAGTTGTCCGTTCTGACACTTGAGCTGTTCTACGCTCATTCTTGTGGCTGAACTCCACCATGTGGCTTTACTACAAATTACTCTCCCGGGGATGGGCAGCTCCAACCCCTCTTGATCAGGAAAATGAAGAGGAACATGGGTTGTACACTGTAGTTTTTAAAATCGGAGTCAACTCTCAGTAACTCCTTTAAATGCCTGCGTTCAGAAGATGTCAGTATTATTTTTCTAAACTTTTAAATTAGACTCAAATGCAGCCTCTGAAAACTGTGTGTCTGGCAGCTGATATTATTTTAAACACTGAAATCTATTTTTGTCACTAAAGACATCTCAGTCCTGGGGCCAGAGAAGCAAAAACAAATAGGAAAGCTGTTAAGAAAAATGTTTTCCTTTGCTCTCTCATGCACGTAAACATTCAGCATCCTTAGGCAACATTTATTGTGATTTCACTGTGTTGGGGACTGTACTAAATGTTCTGTATGTTTTATTTCATTCGATCCCGACAACAACTCCGTGAAATAGCTTTGCTTTTCTCTCCTTTTCCATGCATTGTCCGTGTTAGTCCATCATCTTTAGGTTTGATCTATAAATCCTCTGCCATCCTCAATGATCCCTCTTCTAGAAAGCTCTCTTCTAGACTAACCCAGGCCATTCTAATTCCCCTCCCTTCTAAGGACTCAGGACATAAAAAACAACATTCTAGCATAAGACAGACCAATATGGAGAGCTAACCAAACTACTCTTAAAGGATACATTTTTAAGGAATAAAATTAAGAGTGTCATACAAATATAAAATGAACACATCTAAGGTTTTTATTTAACTTAGACCTGCCAGAGTGAGGTAGGTAGAGCCCTTCCAAGAACCAAGTCCCAGGAAATTTCTCACTTCCTTCCCGCTCTGAGTGAGCGCATGTCCACCCCCAGATCCAGGAAACAAAGCCCAGTGAGATGATGTCATTCATTCACTGCATAGTCACTGTGCACTTCCTGTGGCCAGGCTGGGTACTAGGTTTTCTGAGCCCGGCTTAACATTCAGCCTGCGTCTCTCCTCACCACCTCCCCTATCACTCTCTACCTCACATCCGTGTGTCCCTCAAACTCCCCTGTGCTTTCCTGCCCTTGACCTTCGCTTGCTCTGACCCCTCAGCTGGAGTCTCCTCCCCTAGATGACCACCTGGCTGGTTGGCCCTCTCTGATCTCTGCTTGCCTATCATCCTCCCGCCAAAGCCTACTGTAACCACTTTATCTCAATAAGCAGTTCCCACCTGCGCACCTGCCTCCGCTCGGTCCCCTCGCCTACAAACCACCATTGTCGTTACAGCTTCACTTCTAGCCAGAAAGCTCTGCGCGCACAGCAACTCTCAAAGGTTGCGTCCCCAGTCCATCTGCAGCACCAGGACCTGCTACCCAGGGACTTTGCCTGACATGAGAACCAATGAGAGGCCTCTTGCCCTCCATTGCCTATAACTCAGCACCACCCTGAACCCAGGGAGGCCTTCTAAGAAGGACAGAAGCCGACCCCAGCTGTGAACCTTCTTGAGGCAGCAGCTCATGACTTCCCCAAGCACCTGTCTGCTCCCGCATCTCAGAGTTTTCATCAGTGATGTGGGTGTTTATTTTGAGGACCCAGTGAGCTAACAGCAAGGGACAGCAGTCAAGCAGGTGCCGCATACACAGGAGGACATCACAAAGAGCTCCAGCCCACTCCAGCAGCTCTTCCCAGTCTGCTGCCTTCCAACATGACACAGGTGATTCCTGGGTTCTGCTCCAGTCCACACACCACGTCTCTCCTGGCTTTATCCCAGCAGACCTCACACCCTCTATCCAGGTCTGAGTGTGCATAGCAGAGTTATGCCAGGAGCAGGGACGTGAAGGGATATTCAAATGATGTGATCTCACCACACAGCATTCAGCCACTTCAAAGCCTGGAGTGCTGCCCGCCCACCGTCCCTCACATTTCCAGCACATGGTCCTGCCAGGGATGAGTCACAACAGGAATAGGCTGAGCCTCTGATGCTGGGCTCAGAGAGAGGCGCACGGGGGAGCAGTGACCTCGAGTGGGCCCACGGGCACCTCACAGCTGGGCTGCACTCCCCCATCAGCAGCAAAACCTGGTCTCGGCCTACCCAAGCCTGGCTTGTCTACTGCCCCATCGCTGTGGCACACCTCTGGTCACATGCAGGACCCATGTTGAGCACTTGGTTACGTGGACACCACACATCTTGCTTCTTTGTCCTGGGAACTCCAACAGATCTTTGCCCAAGCAGAGGGTCTGCCACCAGGCAATAGCTGTCCTGTGGGTCCCCAGTGAGTGGAAGGGTAGGGAACAGACTGGGAGGCAGAAAATCTTGCTTATGCTTTAGAGTTCAAAAAGCACCTCCTCCTGAAGTCTAGAGCTATGTAGCTCAGGAACAAAGTGCTTACCTGGCGTGGGTGGGGCTCTGGGTGTGGGGATGCATAAGTGTAACCCCAGTGTTCAGCATGCTGAAGCAGGAGGGCCTTGCATTCAAGGCCACCTTGGACTACATAGCAAGAGACCCGGTTTAGAAAAAAAATAGGATGGAAGGGAGAGAGAGATCAAGGAGGGAGGGAAGGAGGGAAGGAGAGGCTATTCAGGGAACGTCTTGTGGAGGGTCTGACCTGTATACTCCATGGCATCTGATGCCCCCAAGAGCAACATTACAGGAAATACCTTCAGCATGCACTTACTAAACTAAACTCCTACTCTCTGCCCATGCACTAGAAAATTAGGAAGGATCCCAGGGCTACGGAGACTAGCATGACAAGCTGGAATGTTTTCAAGGGCAATTGAGAGTTTTGGAAGGGGTTTGCACAAAGGAATGACACACCAATTTTGTCTTAAACGATATCTCTCAGGAGCTGAAGAGATGGATCAGTGGGTAAGAGCACTTGTTTTACAATCATGAGGAAGGACCTGAGTTCAGATCTCAGCACTCACATGAAAAAAGATGGACATGTATAGTTACCTATAACCCCAGCACTGTGGGTTGGAACAGAGACAGGAGGATCTCTGGGGATTGATGGCTGTCAGCCTAGCTCCAGGTTCAGTGAGAGACCCTGTTTCAGAAGAGTAAGTAGGAGAATGGTAGTACAGGACATCTGTATACAAATCGAGGCACACACAATCATATGCATATGAGACAGAGAGAGAGAGAGAGAGAGACAGAGAGAGAGAGAGAGGGAGGGAGAGAACATGAAGCAGGAAGACAAATTGCCAGCCCACTTACTTTCCTCCGTAACATATACATGTGTACACACATACTTAGCCACAGCACCCGGAGGACATCCACAAATGTGAACACTGAAACCAGTTCTCATGCACAGTTTTAGAAAGGAAGGACAATGAGCCTTAAGATTTTTTTTGAATACTTTTTAAATATTTTATTTATTTTTATATTTTATGTGTATAAGTGTTTTGCCTGCATGTATGTAAGTGCACCACGTGAAGAGACTAGAAGAGGGTGTCAGATCCCCTGGAGCTGGAGTTAAGGACAGTTGTTAGCCACCATGTGTGAGCTGGGACTTGAACCTGGTTCTAGTAGAAGAGCAGCAGGTATGTCTAACTGCTGAGTTATCTCTACAGCCCCTCTTTTTGAATCTTAAGGTGTGGAACTGGTTCCCTTAGCAGCCTGGGAAATGAGCTCCTCCTGTCCCTCCCCAGGTCTAAACCCTCTATTGGTTTCTCTAGGGATCAAAAGTGGACGTCAGGCCAAGCCCAGGTTTCACACCAGGAAAGCTGAACAGTGTTGGGAGGGAGTGGGAAGGTGCCAGGGGTCCGTAGGTCAGCTGAGTTCCTCCTGCCCGCTTGGAGAGCAAAGCATGTGAGGCCTGTTACATGCACACAGTGCCCCTGAAGTGAGTTCTCAGCTTAAGCCTACTTGATTGGGAATGTGTGAGGCTCAGAGAAGTAAAGCACTTTGTCCAGCGTCACTGCTGGGAAATGGCTGTGTTCACTTTAGCACCACGGGATGAGGCAGAAGAGCAAGATAACCCAAAGACGGGCTCCTGGCTTACTTCTTAAGTAGAAGCAAACAATGCATCCATGCAGTGTACTCAGCGAGTGGGTTATGTGCTGACTTGATGCCTGCCTGGAGCAGAAGACTTACACAAATAAGAAGAGCCCCTAAGTGAGGCAAGGCTGGGAAGCCCTGGATCTGACTCTTACGGGCAAATCCTGGCCACTGAATGTCATCCCCAGGATCAGGAGGGAGGGGAAGGCTGGTTCCCATTGGCTCCCCTGCAGGAGTGCCCTGGACTCAGTGTGTATGGTCCTGCTTAACCACCCCCAAAAGTGCATTTTAGTTTCTAAAGTCAAATAAGAGCCCCGTGTCCCTCAAGGACACACAAGGCAAGACTGACCAGGCTCGGATCTTCAGTGGCGTGGGAGGACGGGGTGGTTTCAGAGTGTTTCCCCTCTTACAAATGAGCGTTTAGGTGACGCAGCACAGCCTGAGTGCACTGAACGTGCGGCGTAACACAGAGTTCATGGTGGAGGGGAGAGTTTTCCTTCCATTTGCTCTCATGTCTCAATGTTACTTTAATGTGCTGCTGCCTTGTAAAGGGATGTGCTAGCTCTGCCTGAGAGCCAGCAGACCTGGAGTCTCACCCTAGCCTGTAGTTGGAAACTGTGTGATCCAGGGCAAGCTACTTGACTTCTCTGAACCTCGACTCCTTGTTTACAAAATGAGGAGTTAGTTCAATAATCACAGTAGATGCTGAGGTGGGAACATCCTTCCAAGGTCAGCCTCGAGACCGTGAATGAACCTGTCTCACTCCAAGTCTCTGGTAAATGAGGACATTGGGCTGGTCTTTAAGGATGTTTGTAGCCCTGACCGTCCTACGGCATTCAGAACGCCATGTCCATGGAAGAGTGGAGCACACAGGCCCCTGACACAGGACTCTGCAGCATCACATTCCCACCCCAGGGGTCACTCGAGAGTCATCCGCCCGCCATGTGCCACTGGGACCCCAGCACCCACTTGCTCACCCCTGTGCCCACAGGCCTCACTTTGGAGCTCAGGGACCCCAGAGCACGATGTGCTCCCTAGTGTCCTCCCTCTCGCCCTCCACCAGCTTGGTGGCTCAGGGGAGTGAGCACTCAGCCTGCAGGGACAGCGGGTGCTGTGGGCGCTCCATCACCTGCCTGTTTGTGTCTCCGCAGGTGAGTGGAGGGGCCTTCCCTGCAAGAAGTCAGAGCTGTGCCGGGGACAGGCTGGCTCCAATGTTCTGCTCCCAGGATTACATGTCGTTCAAACGCCCTTGCCCCTGTGAGTCTCTTCCGTGTCTATCGCTGTTGGGCCTTAGCTACTGCAGAGCCACCGGGTGGAGTTCCGAGGACTACTCTGGGATGTTTAGCCAACACTGAGCGTGGCTGACCAGGGCTAGTGTGGAGGGACTAATTAGTCAGGGGAGGACAACTCAGATCACCCCAACATTTGTAGGGTGCTCCCTGGAAACTGTAAGTCATTCTTTGGCCTGTCTGAAAGTGGATCATTTCCTCTGAGATATAGTGATGAAACTCTGTTTCTCTCTCTCTCTCTGAGATACAGTGATGAAACTCTCTCTGTTTCTCTCTCTCTCTCTCTCTCTCTCTCTCTCTCTCTGTTTCTCTCTCTCTCTCTCTCTCTCACACACACACACACACACACATTAGAGTTCTGCAGAACACACCCCTCTGGGCTGACTGCCCTAAGGAAATCCATCCACTAGCTCTTACCAGGAAACTTCCATTGACCAAAGACACTGGATTATTTTGTCCATAAGATCCTTCTCACAGCTTCTGATGCAGAGTTCAGGTGATAGACCAGCCAGGTGTCCCTCTGGGGCTCAAGCCTCCTCAGTTCCCCAGCTCAGCCTCTACCAAGCCTCCCCAGTCCCCCAGCTCAGCCTCTACCTACCTTCACTGCTCCACAGTGGTCACCCTCACTGAGCTCCCTAAACCTGCACCACTGATGCCGGGCCCTACACTCACTCTGACTTAAACCTCACCTCTCACCAAGTTCTGCCTAACTCTCTACCACTGCCCCATGCGCCCTGAGCTGAGCAGATCCCTCCCAAATAGTCAGAGCCCCGGTAGCTACATGACGAGAATGCGATTGAAGGAAACGAGAGGCCGGTCCTCAGGTTATTCCCAGCACCATGCTCAGTGCCGTGTGCAGAGCGGATAGCAAATCTTGATGAGCAAGTGATCACATGAACGAGGAGATGGAGCAGATGCCGCGTGGGCTCGTCTGCCACTATCAGATGACCAAAGGCCTCACTCAGATCCCCGGGGGAATGGGGACAGGGCTTCAGGGCCCTGGAAATAACACACTAGAATCCCTCAGTAGCTGAGCCCTTGGGAGGATGAGGCAGGAGGATGACCACTAGTTCGAGGTCAAATTAGCCTACGTAGTATGTTTGAAGGCTATAGAATGACACCCTGTCTCAAAAAGGAAAAGAAACGCTCAGGGGGAACCCCAAGAGTGACCACATGGAACTGCACGTCCTTTCCTTTAACACCTCCTTTCCAACATGGAGCTCCTCTGTGCAGTGATAAAGCCTGGCAAGGGGTGCCCTGCCTACACGACGGCCTTGCGAGTTGTGCAAAACCACTGCAAACCGTGAAACTTGCAAGCTAAAGGCAGGAGATGGTTTGTTCTGCTTCAGAGTCCCACTCTTCTAGTCCTTGATTGTTTAGAAGCTCCTGGAAGGAAGACCAAGCCCAAAGCTTTTCCCAAGAAAGACCTCACCCCGAGGAGTCAGAGCTCACGAGGTCAGGAGAGAATGAACAGGTCGTGTCTGCCTGGAGCAGAGGAGCGGAAAGTGGCGGTGTGGATGACACTAAGGTGCCAGGGAACACAGATCTGCCAGCACCCGCAGACACTGCATGGAGAGTTAAGCCTGGGGTTAGGCTCTGAAAAGATGCTCAGAAATCTTTCCTGTGCCTATCTCTATATTTTTAGAGATGGAGGGAGTGGGGACTTCGGGAGTGAACTGGGGGCTTGGATTGGTTCTCTGTTACCGTGAAAGATATTTGGGGTAATTAACTTATAAAGAAGACAAGATTATTTGGACCAATGGTTTCAGAGGTGTCAGTCCGTGGATAGCTGGTCCTGATGCTTTGGAGTCTGTGATGATGCTGAATGACATGACAGTGTATGTTAGAGGAGTTTGCCTCATGACTGCAAGGAAGAACTTGGGTTCCCAATATCCCCTTCAAGGGCTCACATCTGTGACCTAACCTTCTCTGGTAGGGTCCCACCTCTTAAAGATTCCACTACTTGGGGCTGAAAAGATAGCTCAGTAGTTAAGAGCACTGACTGCTCTTGCAGAGGACCTGGGTTTAGTTCCCAGCACCCACATGGTAGCTGACAACCATCCTTAATTAACTCCAGTCGCAGAGGATCTGACTCCCTCTTTGGGCCTCCATGGGTACTGCATGCATGTAGTATACTAACATACATGCAGGCAGAATAGTCATACATATAAAACTGATATTCCCAATAACACACCAAGCTGGGACCAAGCCTTTAACACATGGGTCTTTGGGAAACACTCACGATCAAACTGTTCTTTGCCCATCTTGTTGTGACAGTCACCCCTACTGAGACGTAGCTACTGTCAACAGAAGGATTTGAGGGCAAAGAGGGAAAATGATGGGGCACACTGCACAAACCACTATTTCTGTGTCCAGAGCAGACATTGCTAATCAAATGAGGCATTGTTCCCACTGAACTTAAAAACCAAACTCAGACTCGTTCTAAACACATACTTGTACTCCCTAAAGACATTACCCTGTATAGTAAACATTTGTCCATCAATGTTTGCTAAAGCAAATTACTAGAGAAAGAGACTCCAGTTAGTCATTTCTCCTTGGGTCTCAGTTTCTTCATCTGTAAAATGGGAATTGATAAGAAGATACATTTTAGAGGGCTGCTGTGAGAACCAAAAGAGATATCACAGAAAAAGCTTTATAGCATCGTATGATCAGTAAGTACTTCATGTGGCTTCATTGCTTCCTTGAAGACCTTCCAAAAATTCATGTGGAGACTGATGCTAGGAGGGGACTGGATCAGGTGGCACTCTTGTGGGTGGCTGCCACTTCAGTCTCTTGCCTCCTAATTAAGTGCTCTTACCACATAAAAGTGGGAAAACCTTGCTCTGAGCACAACAGGACTGCAGGAGCAGAGAACTGTGAAGGAAACTGTGGCAGAGCTGCTTCAAAGCACAGAGACCCCCACAGCGAGGCCCCACCCCAGCACCTACACAGCCCTGCTTGCTAGGCCTGAGCAGCCCACACCCCACTCAGGCCTCAGGCACCAGAGTCTGGACCCAGCATCTGAAGGGAGGCAGGCTGATCCCTTTGTGAGCAAACCATTAAACTATCGGTGGCTTGAAAATCACCAAGGTCAAAATTTACACCGAGGAAATTGCAGCCAGCCTTCGTGCCTCCTTCCGCCCGCACTCTGATACTCCTCTGTATGAAGAGAGCACAGACCTGATCCAGTCTCCCTGCGTGGGCACGTTAGAATTCTCCCGTTTGAGACGAGGCATGAACAGCAGTGGGTGGAGATTCTAGGACTGTGATGTCTGGTAGAACGTTCTACGGCAATGACAGTGTTTGTGTCTTTATTGTCCAGCACGAACAGCTTGAGGCACATGTAGCTATTGAGTACCCAAAGTTCGGCTAGCACAACCGAAGAGCTGGATTTTTAATTTAATAATTTCATATCTCGCTGCTGCACGTAGCCTTCACAGTGCGCAGCACAGTTCCAGTGAACATGTAGATGCTTTCTGTCAGAAAAGGCACCTCATCTGAAAGTGAAAGCTTGGGGTCGGGCCAGGTGGCTTATGCCTTTAATCCCAAGGTTCAGATGGATCTCTGTGAGTTCCAGGCCAGCCTGGTCTGCAGGCTAGGTGGGGCTAGAGGGAGAACCGATCTCAAAAGAACAAAAATCGAAAATTAAAGCAGTGCATGTTTGGACTATAGGATACACATGTACTTAGCTTTCATAAGTATGACTAAGTACCCACAGTGTGGCTGTTCCAGTGTATTCTGTCTCAGCAAAGTCTGGGAGCCCATGGTGCTCTGTTCTCTGGGTGTTGGGATTGTCTCAGCTTTTCATCTCATCCATTCTAGTACAAAACAAAATTATCACATGGTAGTTTTAATTTGTATTTCTTTGGTGACTCAGTACGATACTTAGGACACTCATGTTAAAGGATCTCAGTTCTTTTGCCCATTTTTCTACTGGGTATTTTTATTATTAATTTCTAGGTACTCTATATATTGTGAATGTGGCTCTTCTGCTGGATATATTATTGCAAAATCTTCTGTGGATTTCCTTCTGATTCTCATCATGGGGTGTGTGTGTGTGTGTGTGTGTGTGTGTGTGTGTGTGTGTGTGTTTTGAGACTGGGTTGTAGACTCAGTTGGCTTGGAACTTGCTATGTAGACCAGGCTGGCTGCAATCTCACAGAGATTCACCTACCTCAATCTCCCAAGTACTGGTCTTAAAGGCATGTGCTACAATGCCCGGCTCCTATCTGTGGACTATCAGGACATGCTTACTTTTAAATCTATAAAATATTTGTTAATTTTCACATATGTAATTATTTAATTTATGCATTTAACTAAACATACGATTATAGAATACCTTCTCCTTTGGAACAAAGGGTTTGATTGCTTCCATCCCAAGAATCAAATTTTACAAATGTGAAAGTCATGCTGAACGTACATTCTATCACTGAGCAGTCTTGGGACATAAGTTTTATCTATTATTGCAGAGATTTCAGATTGGGAGTTAAACACAATTTAAGAGAGCATTCATGAAATAATTTAAGCTTTTCAAGAATCTCAAATTCCTTTTAAGATAGACATGTCTAACACTTTAAAATGTTCATAGTGATGTTGATACTTTAAGGACCTGAGAGTGGCTATTGTACATTCGTAGTATGTCTCCAGCACTCTGTCAACAGTGTCACTGTGGCGTCGTTTAGCTCCCGTATTATTCTTGAAGAGAAGCAGGAAAATCAATTATACCTGCAGTACTAATGTGCTGGCCTGTCTGCCAAGCGTAAAATCCAATTATCTATGACAACAGGACAATCAGAGGCCCAGAGAGTAATTTACAACTGAATTCATATATTCAAAGTCTGGAACATGTTCTCTAAATTCTTTAAAAATACACATTACACAAGGCATTAAAGTGAAAATACTGGACCAAGTACCCTATCTGGCTTAATAAATGTTTACGTATCATACCCAGGTCAGCTTTATTCAGTCTTAGAATTTCACTGTTTCTTCTACACTGAGATTTAAAAACTGAAGGGCCAAGCTATACACAATTGTCTTATTACAAGGTACAGGAAGACAAGTTGAGAAAGCATATGCAGAACCAAGGGGCACCCAGCATCTTCTCTGTTAGACAATACCTTTGATTGGCTTTGGTATGAAGGAGAGAGCAAAAACGTCTCAGAAGAACTGAATTAGGGTCAGTTTCTCAGTTTAATCCAGTAACCAAGAGCATCTGGGGTGGGAAACATTCAAGTAACATGGGCAATGGGAGGTATCAAACACACCAACAGTCATCATTAAGACACTGTCTGGGTAAACACCACGCAATTCCCTCGGCTGAAGATTTGCATATTTCTAACAGAAAGGATTCCCAAGGGATTTTTATTTGCAGCATTTATGTGAAGAAAGACTGTCTTAGTTTCTTCCACTGAACATAAGGCCTCGGTTTCAAAATTGGTGTTCCTGTATCATCAAAGATATATTAGCTCTGTTAATACTGATTGACACTGAACAACTGTAACTGTAGCTGATGGTGTGACCACTCTCATGTGATCCCAGCAAAGAGGAAACCTGTTAGGGTGAGAAGCTAATCCTGGAAAATGAGTGATTCTATGAAAATGCAAAAAAGACTATTTTTGTGTCTTCATACGTATTAACCAGCTGGGTGAGAGGCATTTTTCTGGGTCCTGGGCACGTTGTAAATGATGGATGTATTCAGGAAGTTTTACTGAAAATCCCTGCCCACTCTGGATGTAACCTTGACCCTGTCTACACCTCAGTCGTTGGGTAACCCTCAAAACTCCTCACCAACCTACCTGTCCTACTTTGTAGCTCTGACCTTCACCAATGTTCTTTGTGTCAATACAGTCAAACGTATACCTCTTAAAAGATTTATTTATGTGTATGTGTGTGTGCTTGTATGAGTTTACATCCACTACATGAGTGCAGTACCTGTGGAAGCCACAAGAGGGCAATGAACCCCATTGAACCTCCGTTTCCGGCCGTTGTGACTTCCTCATGAGTGTTGAGAACTGAACCAGAGTCCTCAGCAAGAGCAACAAGTGCTCTTAACAGCTGGGCCATCTCTCCAGTCCCCAATTTATATACTTTTAACCATTAGTCCCTTTTATGTCCTGTTTAACGAACCCAAGGTCATGAAGACATTTATGGATCTTTTCCTCTAAAAGCATGATTGTTTTGAATTTCACATTTGGACCTATGTCTAGGGAATATCTTCAGGGTTTTAGTGTTTGATCATCCTCTAGTGAGTGCCTCTTATGAGCCAAGCATCTTGTTAATTGATGTGCTTTGATTAGCTTATAGCAGAAGTTGCTCGTTTTATACATGACACACCAGACTCTGATACATGACTTGCTCAATGGCCACTGACAGCCAGAGGCAGGCTCAGGCTTTGAACCCTTGACCTTTGGTCTTTCTCTGTAACTTGAGCTGACCTGGGTCTCTTCCTGGAATGAGCCCTTCTTCTTATGGTATATTACTTTTAGTGTACTGGTAACCTGTGTCTGCTTAACTTTGTCTGTTGAGGGAACCTCTTTGGATTGGGACACTAAATCCTACCACCTTGAACGTGTCCCAGACTCAGACCCCTCGGAGCCCTGCTGCTCCAGGCCAGGACAGCACAGACAGCAGTGGTAGAGCCACAGTTCTTCCTCCAGAGTGAAGACACAGAGGGTCAGCAGAGATGCAGCGAGAGAGTGGGCCTTTGCCCTGTGTCTTTCTGCTGTGGATCTCCACTTGAATTCCACTGTGACTAGAGGACGTATTTCGTATGATTTCAATCGTTCTAACTTTACTGCTACTTGTGCGCTGACTGATACGTCCCGAGGAATGTCCTGCCCATATTGTCAGGAAAATGTCATCTTCAGTTGGTAAAGTGGTCTGTAAGCATCAGTTATGTCAAGATGGTGCTTCAGATCTGCTAGATCCTTGCAGTTTCTCAGGAGATGAGAGCATTGAAGTCTCCGTGCTTCCTTTCAATTCTCACGGTTTTCATGTTTGGGGGAGTTTGTTTCCTACACACACCCAGCAATTATACCTTCCTGATACATGGGCTCAGCACTAGGAAATGTTCTTGTTTCTGGTAATGTTTCTTACTTTAAATTCTGTTTTGTTCAGCATATTCATGCTATCTAGGGCCAGTGAGATGGCTCAGGAGGTAAATGTGCTTACCACCAAAAACCTTGAATTTCATCCCTGGACCCACATGGCAAAAGGAAGGAACCAGCTCTCTGGGGTTGTTCTCTGACCTTCACATATATGCTCTGGCATGTACAATCACACACATACATACATGCACATCCTCAGAATAAATAAATGAATTAAATTAAATGTGAAGAAATCTTGGCATCTCTTTGCATGCCATTGCCTCTCCTGTTCTTCAGTTGTCACCATTTTTTTTTCAAATATGTATGAGAGTATTGCCTGCCTGTGGGTAAGTGCGTACATGTCAGGCAACATCCATGGATGTCAGAAGAGGGCGTTGGATCCTCTGGAACTAGACTTACAGACATGTGCATGGTATGAATCAAACGTGGATCCTCTGCAAGAGCAGTCAGTGCTCTTAACCACTGAGCCATCTCTCCAGCCCACACCCCGTTTGTCTTTGAACCGAAATAAATATGTGTTATTTGTAATAGGCATATAGTTAGACTTACCCTTTTATTTACTTCGATAATCTCTGCTGCTTAAGTAATTAACCCATCTATATATTTTCACAAACACAAACTAATAAATAACAGACACAGTACAGGAGTCACTTTGCCATTTCTTTTCCTTTTGTCTCTGGTCTTCTTTGTTCCTGCAGTCTTCCGACACTTCAAAGATGTTTTTATTAGTTCGTGTTACTCTCGCTGCAGGGCATCTGAAGCCCTCTATGCCCTCCATTTACACACACACACACACACACACACACACACACACACACACACTCACTCACAACATACATTCGCAGAGACACATGCTGACATGTAAGTAAACTTTTTAAAAATGGAAGAAATCAAAAACAGTAAGCTTAGGGAATATTTTCTATTTCCTACATCTTCCCCCTCTCCAGACTGTTCCCTGACTTCCTGTGGATCCCCCGGCATTTGCCATCATTGTCTTTCATCTTTAGTGTTTCCTGAAAGGCACATCTGATAGCCGCAAAATTTCTCATGTTTACCTGGAAATGTCTTTATTTCATCTTCAGCTTTGAGAAAATTTTGCTAAGACGGAGCTTTTACTTAACAGCTTATTTGTGCCTTTCCACTGCCTCTGGCCCTCCATGGTTTCTCATTGGAAATTAACTGCTAGGGGGCTGGAGAGATGATGGCTCAGCAATGAAAAGCACTGGCTGCTCTTACAGAGGATCTGAATTCAGTTCCCAGTACACCTTGCAGCTAACATCTCCGGTTCGAGGGGATCTGTCGCCCTCTTCTGACCTCTGCAGGCATTGCATGACCCAAGCATACCTACCTACTTGCAGGCCATATGCTCATACACGGAATATAAACAATACTATATAAAATATTTTTTAAAACAGAAGTTAACTGTTAGTCTGTTATCGTCCTGCGTGTGCTTTCATGATGTTCTGAAGTGTGGGTCTTTCTGTGTTTATTCTACTTGGGATGGGTTGAGTTTTTGGATTGGTTGGTTGCCAGACTTAGGGAGATTTGTTCATTGTTTCTGCCCATTTGTTTCGTTGCCCTTTACTCTCATTCATAGACTTGCATAATGATCATCAGTAATAATCCTTCCACGGGCTCATTGTTATTCTCTCTTGGAATTTCTTCCATCAAATAAATGAGTCCATGACTTTTGACTCTATGTGTATGAGTGCTCTGCCTGCATGTAGGTAGGGTGCACCCATGTCGTGCATTGCAGGTGAAATGGGGAGAAAGAGCATCCCCTAGTGGGCTCTTACTCTCGTTCATGAAAGAATTTAAGAACGAACACAAACAGAAGCTTTAGGACAATATTTTTAGAATTTAAAGAAAAATCCTCAGGGCAGGCGAGCTGGGAATCTCAGCAGCTGCCTTTGGGAGGACAATGGAAGGAGAAGGAGAGAAAGGCACCATGCCCTGCAGGTTTGGAGCCGGCATGGAGGTCAGACGCATGGCGGACTGGCCGCCACATGCTCGGAGAAGGAAGCTTCAGAGAAAAAGTAAAGAAATACAAGATGCTAGAAAGCGTTAGAGAACGCATATTTAGAAAGGAACGTGAAGAAGAAAAGGTGAGACCTACATATCTATGACCAGGTCCAGAAGCACTGCTCTGGGAGGTGGGATTCCAGGCAGGAAAAGTTCACTGTCTCATCAACACACCCGGTATTCTTCCCGTCTGTTTAGTATAACTTAGGGTGAACACAGACACACCTTCCTAGGGGTTGTCCTGTGACCGGGTGATTGATTAGTGAGACTGGAAATGTGCGTCTTGCAACAGATAAACTAGAGAGTTTATAGTCTATCCCAGTTAATTTTCTGGGGCTATTTGCTATCAAACACGTGCACGTATGTAAGTGTACCCATATTGTGTAAAGTCCATGGAGGTCAGAAAAGGTCATCGAATCACCTGGAATTGGAATTACAGACAGCTGTTAGCCACCATGTAGGTGCTGGGAATAGAACCCAGGTCCTCTGTAAGATCAATCAGTGCTCTGAAACACTGAGTCATCTCTCTTGAGACAGGGTCTCACTGTGTTGTATCCCTGACTGGCCTGGATCTCACTATATAAACCAGGCTGGCCTCAGACTCCCAGATATGCACTTGCCTCTGTCTCCTGAGTACTGGGATTAAAAGCATGTGCTACCGCACCTGGCTAGCCCTTTACTTTTTAATTTAGCCTCAGGCAAGTTTTCAGGACACTTCTAGAACCTGGAGCTAGCCTGGAGGACATTAAGTCTCAGCAATCATTTTGTATCTGGTCCCAGAAGTGTAAGCACACAGGCACATGCACCACACTTAGCGTTTTTTATGGGGGCACTGGGGATTTGAACTTAGGCCCTCGTGCTTACACAGGAAGCACTTTTATCCACAGAAGAATCACCTCAACCCTTCATTATTTATTTTAAAATATTTTTAGTTTCTTCTGAAGTTTTTTTTTTGACCTATGAGTTATCTAGAAATATATAACTTTCTAAGCACTTAGAGATTGTACAAGTATTCTTGTGTTATTAATTTCCAGTTTAATCCCATAGGGACAGAGAATATGCTTTACATGATTTCAGTTCTCTTAAATGTATGGAAGTTTGTTTTATGGTCTCTCTTGTGCATTCTATATATGTTTGTAAAAAGAACTATGTCAATGAACTATTCTACAAATGTCAGTTAGAGACAGTTGGCTTGTGGTACCCCATGACCTTGCAGGCGTCTGCCTTACTGAAGTGACACAGAGCGCTTTGTTCCTCAGGGCGATCAAAAGGTAGCAACAATTCTTAGTTCCCTCTTTAAAAGTATTTTATTATTTTTATGTATATGAGTGCAATGCCTGCATGTGGGTAAGTGCACTTGTGTCATGCACTGCCCAAGGAGGTTGGAAGAGGGTGTCAGATTCTCCAGGAACTGGAGTTACAGGCTGTTAGCTGCCATGTGGGTGCTGGGTATCGGATGTGGGTCCTCTGCAAGAACAGTCAGTGCTCTTAACTGCGGAACCATCTCCCCAGCCCTCCTTAGTTAACTCTTTTTTCACTAAGGTCTGGAGTCTCTTTCCTGAAATAGGTGGAGGCTGTCTTAGAAGTGATCTCTGGTATGATACAATTAGCTATGTAAAAAATACATATGAAAGGACAGTAGCTTTAGATATGTTCCTCACGGGCTTTAGGGGAGAGAGACAGCTGACCTGCCATCACTGCCCCAGAGCCCTGTCTCTTACCTGGCCAGTTTGATCATCTCATACTGAAACTTAAGTCCCTCCGCCTTTTTGAGACAGGGTCCCTCTGTAGCCCCACCTGGCTGAACTTGCTATATAGACCAGGCTGCCCCCAAACTCACAGAGATCTTTCTGCCTCCCTTGGGGAGGGACTAAAGGCATTTACCACCATGCCGAGGTACTTAAACCCGCTTTATTCATCTTCCTAAGTTCTTCAGACTTTGCTGTTTTAACCCTTAATCTTCCTTTGAACCCCAGCCTCAGTTTTCATTGCAGCATATGTGCATAATTTAGTTTCCACCTTAGACCTTTTCCCTCTCTCCCCACTGAGAGCTAGCTCCAGCGTCAACATGGTCTGCCCCTTTATATCTGGCTTCTTTTGCTCTATATGTGAGTCACTGGTGTTACTCAATCAACAGCTTATTTTTTCTACTGCAAAGGAGACTCCGTTTTCTGAGGGAAGCACAGTCTATTTCCTTTGGAACATGGGCTCTTTCTAGTTTGTTGGCTATTAGGAACATTCTAGTACACCACTGTTCTTGGCTAGCTACTTAGGGGAGGAATTCCAGGTTACACGGAACAGTAGTGGCATCTTTGTCCAGCTGCAGAAGGAACAGGATGAGGAGCAGGGCTGGGTGTTCCCAGAATTGGGGTCTTCACATCACATGCTGTCGTGCCAACTTTTCCAAACATCTGCCCATCAGATAGGCCTCCAATGACGGAACAAAGTAATGATTCGACTAAAGTACAACTTGGTGAACCACTGAGGCTGGGCTAGGCACAGAAGCTTAGGTAACCTAGAGGCAACTGCATCACTGAAAATACCCCAGCACAAAGGTACAATCCGAGGAGATGGAGAGTCAAACAAAGTCAAGCAGTTGGCTAGTTGGAGAGTTCCCTCTCACCTGTAACTGATAACTGCTTCTAGAACCTGGGAGAAAGAGTCTTGTGAATGTTACTACTTTCAGCTTTCCTAGACTATGGGATTGTTGACTAAGTCTCATGAGCACCTTACTTTCTTCCAGGAGGCAATATTTCAATTCGGAGGAAACTGCTAAGCAACATAGGTTGCACACCTGAAGCAGAATCAGCAGGGTGCTTTATAGCTTCACCCTGTGGCCAGTCCAGTGTGTAGTATTCTCCCAGCAGAGGGCAGACCCTACCCTTTCCTCAGCTTCAGGGAGTCCCATGCCACCTAGGACAAAGACTCAAGACATCATGGCCTCCAAAGACCCAGCTTATCTTCTGTCTGTCCGGCAGGTTTGCCTGATTGGCTTTGTCACCGTAAATACAGCAATCAAGGTTAAAAGGAACGTTAGTAGGTGGTTGAGATGTCTCAGCAGTGATGGTGCTGGCTGCCAAAACTTACGGCCTGAGTCTGGTACTTGGAACCCACATGCTGGAAAGACAGAACCAGCTTCCACAAGTGGTCTTCTGTCTTCTGTATACATGCACACGCATACCCCAAATAAATACCAAAAAAAGTTATGTTAGAATTAAAATGGAGAGACTGGGAACAGTGGGTATAAGAAATAAAAAGGGCTTGCACCTGGGTATGAGTTAGCCAAGCTGACCAGATAAGAGGAAGGACAGGGCTCCAGGAATGAAACCACATCAGCAGGTTGACTGTTGCTCCCCAAAACTTCTTCACTGCAACAAACAAATGCAAGGCACTGTTGCCCTTTCACACATTTTTGTTTTGAATGCAGTCGATTGTAACTGGTTAAATTGGTAAAAATGAAGTCCAACAAGAGGCTTCCACCAGTTCGAGAAGAAGACCACCACAGCCCACTCCATAGGACATAAGAGGTAGTCAAGAATAACAGCAGCTATATCTTTGTAGGTGTTAGGAGAGTAAACTCTTCATACACAGGAGGAAGAAAGACTTCCAGTGAAACTACAAACTACCCACACAAACATGAGAACAGTCTTCTGCAAGGCTGGCAACTAGCCACACCAGCCAGGCCCAGCAGATGAGGAAAGGTTAAAACAGGGGCTTCATGGGTGACCACCTCCCTGGCTGAATGAATCTAACATAAACACCATGTGATCATCTTTCTGGTTGCTCCGGGGAAGCTTCGTGGAGTATGCAGGCCCTCCAGGCTCAACTTGTAATATGCTCAGAGAACTAACCAGTCTCAAGAAAAATTACTTCAATCTTTGTCTAATTTCTGCATTACGTCTAATAAAAACCTCTCGAAAAACAGCTCAACTTTTTTTTCCCTCTTGGGGTCACACCTCCAGAGCTTTGCCTTCTTTTCAAAGCTTGGCTTTCTTTCATAAACCTTTAAGCTTTCTGTTTTAAGCATTCTTTTATAGAGTATTTTTAAAACGATTATAAATTATGTGTTATAGGTGGAGGCAGAAGCCAGAAGAGGCAGATCAGGAGCTGGAGTTAGAGGTAGTTATGAGCCACGTACATGGGTGCTGGGAACTTAACTTCAGTCCTCTGCGAGAGCAGGATGCACTCTTATCCACTGAGCCGTCTCTCTAGCCCCAACAGCTTCCTGCTATACTAGAACACTCCTTCAAAACTCGCCCTTTGGAAATTTCTTTTTTTTCCATTCGTGATGGAAGGACCAGGAGTTAATCCCTGAGTTTTGCACACCTGGGATGAGGAAGTTGCCCACACACTCAACCCCATTTGTTCCTGTTTCTCCACTCCAGGCTCAGGATTCCAGCCTCCCCCTTACAGACCTCCATCCTCACGTCTGTTGAGGTCCTCACTTTTCCCTCATGAGGATGCTTCTACTCCTGCCTGGATGTCTTGGATGATCTGGGGATGGGCCTGGGAGATCTACATGTACAGATGACCGGGCCACGGTGGAGACTGGTTTATACACAGGACTTCCGTGATGGTTTATTTGGCTGTTAACTTGATAGAATTTAGAACTACCTTGGCATGTCCCTGAGGGACTTTCTAGACAAGGTTAATTGAAGTAGGAAGACTCACTCTAACTGAGGAGTCAAAAAAGTGGGGGAGAGGGGGGACAAAACCAACCGAGCAGCAGCATTTACACCTGACCGTGTCCTGACTGCGGGACATGCACCACAGGAGCGTCGTGACCAGCAGCCTCTGGCCCCTGATGCCATGCTTCTCCCGTCACGCTGTATCGTGTCGGGGACATTGCCACAGCAATGGGACAGGTAGCTAATTCATTCTCATTGTGGGAGCACTCCGGTCGGAGGCCCAGCCCTGAGGACTCCACCTGCCCTCGTCCCACCTTGTCTTACTCCCTCGCTGGCCTGGCTGGGCCCTGCAGCAGTGACGCCCCCCCCTTTGCTCTCCTGACCAGTGAACTTCAGTAAGGGTCCATACTAAACTCCGAAGTCAGAGCGAGGAAGGGCAGCAGGCCTTTCCCACAGCAACATGTGGGTGCTTTAACAGCTCGGAACATAATGCATCCTTCACTTTTCCAGTTCCTCATTCTCTTCCGACCCCTTTGGCCAGTCAGTCTGGAAACTGGTTGTGTCACCCATTTTTTTCGGGTTCCCCAAGCCACTTGTGCCCTGTAGTCTGTGAGTGCAGGAGAGGATTGGATTTCAGACCCGGATCTGGGCTTGAGCTCAGCTCTGTAACTTCTAGTAACTTCTGTTGAATGAGCCAAATATTGTTTCAATTTTTGATGTGAAAATCTATATAAAGAGCACTTTCTGGGGCTGGAGAGAAAGCTCAGCAATGGGGAGCACTGCCTGCTCTTGCAGAAGGTCCGAGTTCAATTCCCAGCACCCACAAGGCATCTAACAGATGTCCATAACTCCAGTTCCAGGAATCCAATGCCCTCTTCTGGCCTCCTTGGGCTTTACGTGCACGTGATGTACCTACATACATGCAGGAAAGGCATCTGTAGAATAAAAATAAAAAAATAAAGAGTATTTTCTTTTCCCAGAGATGTTTACTGAAGGAAAAGGCATCCTAGACAGCAGACAAGGGAGATAGCGGAAGCGTTTGCTGTAAAGCACGCCACCATTTCCAGCCAGAAGAATCTCCTTGGGCCCGTTTCCGCTTGTCCTTCTTCTCGTCTTTCAGGTCATACTTTTCTGCCTCTTGCCTTTCTGGTTCATCTGGTTCAACCACCAGTTCCACTGCTGCTTCAGTTAGATTTTCGTCTCTGGTGTTGTCGTTTTTGCACCAAACTGAGTGATCTTTCTGAACTTCTTGCCCTTGAAGTGCCTTCCTTGAAGACAAAGATCAATAAGAGCAAAAAACGCAGTCACACCCATAAGGACCTGGGAAGACAAAACGGTCCTCGTTACACTGACTTTCATCCAAGAGGACGTCTCCTCCTGAGCATTCTCTGTCCGGCGCAGCACAGCACACCTCTACCTACTTTCTCAAACTTCTAGACCCTGGGAGACCCTCCCTGGTTTGGCACCCTGCATGCCTACTGCCCCATCATCTTGCCTCTTTACCTTTCTCTTGACACCTAGTAGCTACAGGAAGGAACTCAGTGACTTGGGCCGCCTCCCTGGATGTCAGCATAGAACAGCTTGGCCTGCATCTCACAGAGATCCGCCCACTTCTGCCTCCCAAGTTCTGGGATTAAAGGCCTACACCACCAAGTCTGGTAGACGTCACCTTTCAAAAAGGATCGTCTCCAGTCTAAACATTTGACAATTTTTCTTCTGAACTTTACTTTGACCTCAAGATTTGTCCAGAGACCTATCTACCCCAGGCTATCCTTGAACTCACTATAGAGCTGAGGATAGTCTTGAACCTCTGATTCTCTGCCTTGACTTTCTGAGTGCCAAGATTACAGGCATGGGGCACTACAGTGAGTTCTTTCTTACAATGCTGGGAACCAAACCTGTGTCCATGCTAGGTGTTCGGGATAGCTTCAGCAGTCCATTTGACACACCTTGGAAGAAGGAACCTCAGCTGGGGAATTGCTTCTATTGGATTGGCCTGTGGTCGTGTCTGTGAAGCATTTTCTTCATTGCTGAGTGATATGGGAGGGCCCAGGGATGTATAAGAAAGGAAGCTGAGCGCAGGCCAGGGAAGCCAGCCCGGAATCCGTGTTCTTCCGAGGTGTGCTTCAGTCCCCGCCTCCAGGTTCCTGCCCTGGCTTCCCCTCCATGATGAACTGTTTTAAGGTGAAACAAGCCCTTTCCTACCTAACAGGCTTTTGGTCAGTGTTCTAGCACAGTGGTAGAAAGTAAGTAGGACACCAGGGAGGGAAAGGTTCTACAGACTCAGCCCCATCCAGCCCCTCATCCCAGGATGTTTGTGCAGATGATAGATGAGGAGATCCACAGCCTCACAAGGATGTCTCACCACAGCAAGAAAGTAGTTCATTGGCATGGTTTTTCTTGCCTTCACACCGAAATACATGCCTCCTATGAGGAACACACAGGAGAACAGGTCGTTGAAGAGATCCTAAAAGAGGGAAAGATGAGCTGGTCTTAGATAGCTCAGCAGTCAGCCCCCGACACAGCACAGTTTCCTCCATAGAAATGATTAAATATATATGTGTGTGTGTGTGTGTAAATATTCATGAGACCAGGCAGATCAGCCAGTGCCCCCTGCTGGGCCCTCTAAGTGGGGCTCCAAAGTCCAGGTTTGACTCTCCAGTCTCCAGCCTGGGGAGACACAAGATCTCACGTCTACCATCTTGACTGCAAAGTCAGGAATCTGGTTCCCACCAGCACTCACGTAAATAAATGCACTGACGGCCACTTCAGGATCTCTCTGCTGAATGCTGGCCACATGCCCTCCACACCCCATTCTCTGGAGCCCTCAGTCGGCAGCATTGCTGGCAGGAGCTTCTAGTACCATTGGGCAGCGCCCCCTTCACCCCAGCCCCTGCCTCACCACCCCCCATGGCCTCCTCCTCCGTCACTTTTCATTCCTTGGGGCTTTGGTCTTGCCTTGCCACACACTAGCGCCCCTCTCCCAGCACAGAGAACACCAGCTAGGGCTGCAGAGCTAGGTCAGCGGTTAAGAGCAATGGCTACCATTTCAGAGAATCCACCCACATTCAGTTCCCAGCACCTACATGGTGGCTGACGACCCAGTTCCAGGGGATCTGCTGCCCTCTTCTGGCCTCTGTGGGCACTGTGTGCACATGGTGCATTTACATACATGCAGGCAAAACGCTTACACACATAAAAGTAATTTTTAAATTAAAAAGAAGGACCCATCAAATTTCTCAGAGTTGGCCACACAATGACCACAGCCAGCCGGCTTCCTGCCCTGCTGCCCTGGGGTAAGAGGCTGGGACAGGTGCTTCAGTGGGGGGAGGAAGCTGAACTCAAATCCTGAGGCCAAACTCACTCTTCCACTTGGTTCCCCAAACCCTGATTTTAAATTTTTTTGTTTGTTTGTTTTTTTCAGGCATGGTCTCATGTAGCTGAAACTGGTGTTGAACTTGTATAGTCAGGGATGACCTTCAACTCCTGATCCTCCTGCCCCTACCTTCTAAGTGTCCGGATTATAGGCTTCTGCCTGGACAATCAGCCCTTGTTTTGAATTTTTATACATTTCAAACATGCAGGAAATAACAAGATCATACCACCGGGTTATCAATTGCTGAAATTTCATGGTGTTGACTTTTGAAATGTATTTTTTCAGTCTCTTAAATGCATGAAGTGAAACTTTCTAGAATGGGCTACAGACTCAGCATCTCATGCCTCCTGTCCCTCTCCCTGCCCCTGCACCTCTGTGTCTGCTTCCAGTTCCAGAGAAGTAGCCACATTTTAGAAAGTGATGGATAGTTTTCTCAAGTATTTTCCTGCATATGCTATATTTATAAACGATTTATGTTATATTTGTGTTGATTGCTTTAAAACAAAAAATGGGGATGGAGCACGGGGCGTGTGAGGTCAGTGCTCTGGCACTACGTCATGTTCCCAGTCCTCTTTTACTTATTGAGATAGAGTTTTACTACGTTGTCCAGGCTGGCCTTGAATTGCTCTGGAGCCCAGGCGGGTCTTGAACTTGTGATACTTCTGCCTCAACCTCTGGAGTAGCTGAGATATAAGTCCTGGGCATTGAGGCCCAGCTTAATTTATTGCTTTCTAAATTTTTTTTCTAATACATTCATTTATTCATTTATTTATTTACTTATTTATATATAGACACATGGCCCAGGTTTGGAGGTCAGAGATCATCTTTTGGAATTAAGTTCTGTCTTTCTACCATGGGAGTCCCAGAGATCAAACTCAGGTTGTCAGACTTGGCAGCAAGCACCTTTTTACCTGCTGAGCCATCTTGTAGGTCCTTAATTTATTACTTTCAACTGATGTAGATAAGATGGGTGGCAGGAATTCCAAACAAAGGTTTCACCACAAAATACAATAGATCTGGGTAAATACCTATTACTCAGACAAGGAAATGTCCTTTAGTCCTAGTCTGTTAAGAGCTTTCAGTGATCATTACCAGACACTTTTTCTGCAACTTCTATTTTCCCTGTAAATACATTGAAACTATATTAATAGACTTTGAAGACAAACCATCTTTGTCTGGATGCTGTTTCACCATGATATGTTGCTTACATGGTGCTTGATTCAGTGTGTTAATATCAAGGGTTTTTATCTCTGTATTGAAACTAAGATAGGCTGATGGTTTATTTTTGCTCTGAAGTCTGATTTTTTTTTTTTTTTTTTTTTGAGACAGGGTTTCCCTGTAGCCCCAGCTGACATGGAATTTGCTGTGTAGATCACGCTGGCCTGATTTCACAGAGATCTGCCTACTCCTGTCTCCAAAGTGCTAGAATTAAGACATGTGCCACCAAGCCCAGCTTATTTTATTCTTGAATAAGAAGTTAAGATAACCTGAAAACACCCCGCCCAGACACTGACCACTGGTAACAATGTAATCCAGTCTGGCCTCAAACCTGTTATGTAGCTGAGGCTATTCTTGAACTCCTGATCCTCTTGCCTCAGCCTCCCAAGTGTGAGGATTAGAGGCAAATGGCACTACACCTGGTAACAGACACTTGATTTATTTTGGGCCCTCAATTCTCAGTACCTAGGTTTTAACTTGAATGCTGTAGCTGTGTGGTGAGCTAAATTGCCCAATGCTCTTTTATCACAAGTCAGCAATTTCTTTCTTCATTAAATATTCTCTTGGTTGTTATAAGTTTTTAAAGAAGATTCCAGATTTCTGAAAAGTTTGTCGTCAGCGTATTCCACTTTTAGCCATTGCTACTGGGGAGAGACAAAGTTTTGGAGTTCTTTATTATGCCATATTTAGTGATACTACTTTCACTGTAACTAGAAAGATCTTGGTCATTATCACTTTGAATATTTCAATATTTCATCTCCATTTACTTGGCAAATCTTTGGGGAGGGGGGTGGACAGGGTCTCCTGGGTCTCCCTGGAACCCTAGCTGACCTAGAATTCACTATATAGACCAGGATGACTAAATCTCAGAGATTCACCTGCCTCTGCCTCCTGAGTGCTGAGATTAAAGGGGAGTACCACTGCGCACAGCCATCATGATAATACAATGTGGATAATCGTACTTCACAATCTATCTTCTTCCTGTCTCTTGTTTTCTCTTATCTTTTAGTACTATATTCTAACTAATTTCTCCATACTTTTCAGTTCACAAATTCTCTCTTTAACTGTGTCTGATCTGCCTTATAATTCATCTCTTGACATTTTTAGTTCAATAACTATATTTTCTCTTCTAGACATTAAAATTTGCTCTTCAAAATCTAATCTATTGGGGCTGGAGAGATAGCTCAGCAGTTAAGAGCATTGGCTGCTCTTCCAGAGGACCCAGGTTCAGATCCTAGCACCCACATGGCAGCTAACAACTGTCTGTAACTCCAGCTCCAGGGGATCTGACACCTTCATCTGTCCTCAGGTGCATCTACATATATGCAGACAATACATGCATACACATAAAATAAAAATAATAAAATATTTTTATAAATCAAACGCATCGTAGTTGTGAGTTCATTGTTGACAGGTCCCTTCTCCCACCCCATGAGACTCTCTTCTTTTGGTTATAGTTTTGCATTTGTTTCTGTTAGGAGTTGCATGGGTATCATCAGCATATTATCACTCAAAGGCATGAAGGTTTCTGGGCTGCAGGTAGCAGAAAGAATCCAAATCTGTATGAAGAAGAGACTTTGGATTCCACAGCTCGTCCTGCCACGGCCTCTCTCCTCCATCTCTGGCACTTTTGCATCCTCCCTCCTCCCTCTCGTCTCCCTCCCCCATCCCTTCCGTCCCTTCCTCCCTCCCTCTCTTCTTTCCTGCCAGCTCAGCATTCAGTTAAGCAACAGTGGTTACATTTTCACTAATATTTTTAGGCAGATACAGCAGGATGACTTCCAGCCTTTGGTAGTTTGTTTTCTGTTGTTTTTGAGATGGGATCTCACCATGTAGCCCTGGTTGGCCTGGAACTCACAGAGATCCACGTACCTCTGCCTCTGCCTCCCTAGTGCTGGGATCAGGCGTGGAGGCCAACATGCTTAACTGATTGGTTTTATTGGAACTAAAAAATATCTTCTTGGCCTCCTTGACTAGGAGCTTGTTCTCTGAATGTCTTTTTACTTTGTCCCCTGTTTATCCATTTTCCAAAAGTTTTCCTTTTAGTTTCCCTCTCCTTTCCTCGTGTTCTGGAGGTCTTCACATCATCCACTGAGACCAATGGACCCTGGGCACTAAGAGCATTTAACAAGGAGGCAGGACAGGTGAGCACAGTTAAGAATCAGATCCCACTGGCTTTGAATATTTTTTGGCTGCTATTTACTAGTTGAGTGACGTGAAGGGCAAGATCCTTGGCTATTTGGGGCATATTTGCTTGTGCATAAAGTGAAGTATATGGAGAGCAGAGAGGACTGGAGGTAGGTTGTGAACAAGGGGGTTTGGGATTTGGGGTGTTCGACTGGTTGGAGTTAAGTGGGTATGCCTCATGACTCCACAGGTGATGGGAGAGAATTCAAGCACTGACTCATTAGGCCACAATGACAGAGATTTTGCCTGTCTGTAGGGGTTGCTGCTGTACCACATGGTACCAAGGCTAAAGTAACTGAGGTCCTTGCCCAGCTCTGCCCCATCTCACTGGAAGACTGCTTAATGCTTCTGAACCATTCTTTTTTAAAAATATTTTATTATTTTTATTTTATGTGTATGAGCATATTGGCTGCATGTATGTGAGTGAACCTAGATCATATAATGTTTGTGAAGGTCAAAGACTGTAACAGATCCTCTGGAACTGGATTTACAGTTCTTAGCTGCCATATGGGTGCTAAGATTGAATCCAGGTCCTCGGCAAGAGCAGCCAGTGCTCTTAACTGCCGAGCCATCTCTCCAGGCCCCTTGAACCATTTTTTAAAAAGATATTGGAGACCGGACACTGTTTTGTAAGCGATTGAAATTAGCTTCATTTTATCTTACTGATTTATGGAGAGACTAGTTTTCTTCTCCTTTGAATCTAGAATAATATCTCTAATGAGGTACATTCTAGGAAAGGGATTAGGAGGAGCCGTTGGGTAGAACACACACACACACACACACTCTTCTAATGAGAGCAAAGCCTCAGATCTAGTTCCTGTAGCCCAACACCCAGGTAGAGGTTTTGGCGTATTTTCTGCCTGGCTTCCCTTCCCACGAAGCCTCCCTGCCAGGGCCTAGAGCCAAAGTTGACAAGGGGAGGCTGACTATCCACATAGGGAGAATGTGAGCTGCACACCAGGCAGGCCCGCCATACAAGCCCCTCACTTACAGCAGCCGGCCAAAAGATGAAGGGCATGTATCTGTGGACAGCGAAAATGTTGAGGAATATGAAGAAGATGAGAATGGACACCTCCATTGAGAGGACCAGCGTCAGGATGGGGTGAGTGGGGACCGTGTCAAACAGCTGCAGTGCACCGATGAGGCAGCCCTAGATGGAAATACACCTGAATTATACCAACGACTCTCCCTGACTCCGGAGGACTACCTCCCCAGCAATCCCTACAGAGATTCCAATCCAGCTCACCAGCATCACGATCTTGACTGGGGCGTGTCCCATAAGCCAGAACGTTCGATTGCTATCTTTGAGTTCCCACCTGAGGCGTTGAAACCCCTTTCTTGTGCCAACCTCATACTCGGGCTGTGGGCCTCCCTTAGGCCTTTGGCCATGCTTCTGGTACTGGAATGTCGCGGGTGCTGCCATGTTTGGCAGGTGTTCTCAGCCTCTCGCTGCCCAGCCTCACCTGCAGTCCCTAGACAGGCCTGGCTCAAGAGAGAGCCTGGTGTCTACCGACCTAGTCAAGGGCTGCATGCAGCTAACCGCTAGGACCAGAGAATCCCAACGCTTGCGTCCGCTCGGCGCGTGCCCACCCTGTCTCAAGGACCAGCGCGATCTCCTCCACCCAGCAGAGGTCAGACGCATGCGCCCGCCACGCAGGAGCCTCCCGGCTCCCTGCTTCATCCGGAGCTGCCCTCCGGTTCTGGTGAGGCCTTCTTTGCAAAGCAGCCCCAGGTTTTGTAGCTGCCACTCCTGCCTTTGGGTGTTAGGCTGGCAGGAGTCCCCCAGGGCCTGTCCCTCCCGGCAGGAGTGAAAGCGTAACGAGTTTTACACAAGGCCACAAGAAGAAACAGAAGTGTTGCTGACTTAGGCCCCCTGGCTTTATGGTCACACGTGGGCGTGGTAGCACTGTGGTGGTCTGGAGGGAGTGATTCTACAAGGCTGGAATCTCTGCCAGGTGCTGAGGAGGGATGGCTGGCTTCAGGGCAGCTTCCGCCTGGATGAAGAACTCTAGGAGGGATTGTTTTGCATTTCCTTGGCTTTTTTAGAGTTGATCCTCATTGCCTTGGTGACCAATATCGCATCGACGACACAAAGGATTGCAGCAGTGAGGCACAGGGTCTGTGGGACACAAGACCACACACCAGAAGGAAAGGCTAGGTTACTTTGCAGCTCAGTGCCATCTCAGTCCCATTCTTATCCTGGGAGGGCAGAAGCTGCTGAAGGCTTCCTGGTCCTTCTGCCCTTCTACTGGCCTCCTGACTGCTATCAGAGAGGGTTGTCCTCCCCAGAGACAGGGAAACAGTGGAGTTTCCTGTTAGTAGTGGCCATTGATTAGGGACTGGGGGAAGCTCACTGACTCTAGGAGATTCCTGGTAGGGACAGAGTCCCAAAGAGGCGGCTCAATGGAAAGGACTCTAGTGCTGTGTTGGAAGGGCAGGAAGGAGAGGCCAAGAGTCCAAATGGGAGGTACGGAAGCCCAGAAACAGGGCAGGAGTCTCAGGAATCTATTAAGGCTAAGACCTTTGCAGCTCTGAGATTCTGGCAGAGTTGAGGTTGGAGAGGACTGGTCTGGAAGAGGACAGGTTTGAGACTCAGAAACCCACCGGCTGTGGCTCTGAGACCCAGGTTAGAGGTGGGAAGACCTGGGGGGTGGGCTGCTGCCAGTCCAGAGGAGAATGGATGGGGGTGGGGTGCTGAAAGGACCAGGGGTGGTAGCATCTGGCATTCCAGCCTTGAATGATTCTCTTGATGGGCACTGAATCCCTGGTTGCTTGATGAACACATTCCATGAGGTCTTGCTCTCAGTGAGGGGTGGGGGTGAGGGATATTGTTGCAGGGGGGTTGGAATGGCTCTATCCCCAGTGCTAATCTCCAGCTTGACACAATGCGTCGGGGCTGACTAATGCTCATCAATTATGGAATGAATTTGAAGGGCTGGAGAGACTGATCAATGGTTCAGAGCACTGGTTGCTCTGGCAGAGGACCTGGGTTCAGTTCCCAGCACCCACATGGCAGATAACAACTATCCATAATTCTAGTTCCAGTTCCAGGTGATCCAGTGCCTTCTTCTGACCTCCAGGGGCACTGCATGACACACATATATGTATATACATGTAGGCAATACACTCATACATATAAAATAAAAATAACAAAATATTTTTTAAAAAGAACATAAATGTCTTAAATTTTTTTTTTTTTTACATTTATTTAGTGAGTGTGTGTGTATGTGTGTGTGTGTGTGTTTAGGCCAGAGAACAACCTGAAGAAGTTTCCTCTTTCCTTCCATTATGTAGCTCCCTGGGATTGAACTCTGGCCATCAGATTTAACAGCAAGTACCTTTACCTGCTGAGCCATCTCCCCTGACCTAAATTCTTTTTCTTTCTGGATTAATTTCATTGTTAAAATTCTCAATCCAAAGTCCCATTTCCCACTCTTCCCTTTTGTCCAAGCATTTGATTAGCTGTTTTCTACATTCTTCCAAATGATATGGATTTGAGGTTCAGTTTATCCAAGCCTTGTGACCCAGAAAAAAGTATGTAACTTTAGTCCGTATGTCTGTGATCCTGAAAGTTAAAGATTAAGTTAGGGGCTGGGGATGTAACTGGGTTGGTAGAATGCTTGGTTAATATATACAAAGTCCTAGGTTTGATCCTTAGCACTGAATAAAGCAGGTGTGATGGTGCAGACCTATAATCCCAGTATTGGGGAGGTGGAAGCAGGAGGATCAGAAGTTCAAAGTTACCCTTGGCTATATAGCAACTTAGACACCAACCTGGGCTAGAGACTCCATTTCTTCTCTTTAAAAAAATTTATTATTTTATTTTATGTGTATAAATATCTTGCCTGCATGTATAGAAGTACATCTATCTATGTTGTGCAGTGCCTGTGAAGGTCAGAGGAGGGCATCAGATCCTCTGGAACTAAAGTTACGGAGGGTTGTTATCTGCCATGTGGGTGCTGGTCATTGAACCCGGATCCTTTGCAAGAACAGTCAGTGCTTTTAGTGGCTGAGCCATCTCTCGAGTCCCCGAGACTCTATTTCTAAAACAACAACAAAAACAGGAAAAAGCCTGAGTGAGGAGCTGCCTGGGCTGGTGCAGGGCACACATTGGGTACCTCAGCACAGGCAGGCTCCCTTTTCCTCAAACAAGCTGGGTTCCTCCCTTCTGACATTTCTCCTCATCCCCCTTTTTTAAATCTATGTTTAACATACAGTTTCTAGTCCAGAAAATCACCTTAGGCCTATTATAGGGAAAATATTTTCTTGCAATATTTTATATGTATTGTGTATAGTTCTCAAAAACTCTATAAAGCCAAGCATGGTGGCACATGCCTTTAATCCCAGTACTTGGGAGGCAGAGGCAGGCAGCTATCTGTGAGTCTGAGGCCAGCCTGGTCACCATAATAAATTCCAGGCCACCTAAGGCTAAACAGTGAGATTCTATGAAAAAATGGGGAAAAAAAATAAATGTGATAGCCTTTCAGTTTCCTTTTTTAGACTCCTGAAATGCTGGTACTATTTTTAATTAAAATGCTTTTGTATTATTTATTTTGTTTATGTGTGTGCACATGTACTATACCATAGTTGTGGAGGTCAGAGAACAATTTTTGGAAGTCAGTTTTCTCTTTGGGAATGGAACTTGGATTGTCAGATTTGGTGGTAGGTGCTTTTACCTACTGAGCCATCTCACTAGTCCCAGATTACTAATCTTAAAGAGAAACATGAAGGTCTCAACTTACCCCTCCAACATATAATAAATGCCTTCTTCCTTTTTCTTGAATCGTCATTATAGAAACTGTTGAAAGGAATATAGCTGAAATGAGACTGTTGATAAGATCCTGCAATAGAGTTGAAAATGGTCAACTTTACATGAAAAAGTAATTTCAAAGTATTAACACTGGTCAATTACTCATCTAAGGATGGACCCCTTTTGAACACTTCCTCTTTGATTGACAGGGACCCTCAGGGGCATAATTCTTATATTTTCAGAGATGTGAGTAAATTTACATGACTTTAAGGTCTCAGGACTTGGTCTAAAGAAATACGTTTAATTTTATTAGAAAATCATTAGGAAAAAAACTAACACTTTTTTCATTTTTTGCTTTTTAAAAATATTTGTATTTATTATTTCTATTTAGTGTGTATGAGTGTATTTCCTGGATCTATGTAAGTGCACCCATGTTGTACAACGCTGGCAGAGGCATAAGAGGATGCTGGATCCCCTAGAACTGGAGTTGAGGATGGTTGTTAGCTGCCATGTAGGTGCTGGGAATTGAACCTGGGTCCTCTGCAAGAGCAGCCAGTGATCTTAACCACTCATCCATCTCTGCAGCCCCCGCATTTGTTTTCCTTCTTAAAATTAAAAAAAAAAATTATTTTATGTGTATGAGTGTTTTCCTGCACGTAAGTACACCATGTGCATGAAATGTTGGTGGAGGCCAGAAGAGGGCACAGGATCCCCTGAACTTACAGATGGTTGTCAGCCACCATGTGCTGCTGGGAACCAAACGTAGGTACTCTGGAAGAGCAGTCAGTGCTCTTGACCACAGAGCATTCTTTTTAACCCCTACACATGTTTTTATTTTTTCATTTTCTTCCTTCCTTCCTTCTTCCTTCCTATCTCTCTCTCTGTCTTTTTGAGGCAGGGTCTTCCTGTAGCCCCACCTAGCCTGGAACTCACTATGTAGACCAGGCTGGCTTTGATCTCGTGGAGATCTACCTGCCTCTGCCTCATGAGAGCTGGGATTAAAGATACTGGAGACTCTGACTGGCCATTTGCTTTTCTTAAAAGGCATAGCCAATGTAGTCTAGGGGCTGCCCCCAATGGCCTTCTATACATTGACTGTTTTTGAAGTCTTATATTTTAAGGTAAATTCTTCATTCCATCCTATAAAACATTTGTTTTAATGTAAATATAGAATTTGGCTGGGAGAGGGAATAAAATTTTAGATTGGCAAATTAAACACAATTCCTAAATCCACAGGTAAGATGGATGCTCTGGGCGTTGGATTACATTTCTTCTTGTGTGAGTTCATATGCCCAGAGACTGTACAGACCCATCTGAGGAGCAGCCCTGGGACTTGCTTTTGATCTTTGCTTTTTCCTCAGACATGGCCAGAATGAAGTCTGCCCTGACACATGCAAGGTTTTTGTGTCTGGATTTCAGTCCTGGGTTCTTCAACCTGCTTCTCTGTGTGCTGAAGGGTGGGATGGATGGACGGGGATTCTCTGGGTCTGCCCTGCACTTTGATGGCAGGGTAGCAGTGGGGCCTCTGCACCGCACTGTTGCTAGGCCCCAAGCCCAGGTGCTCAGACCATGATGTGACCCAGATAGCTAATCGAAACACTTTGTGTGTGTGTGTGTGTGTGTGTGTGTGTGTGTTATACATGTGCATGTAGAAGCCTGGGGATTGAGCTCAAGGTTTCTGAGCTATCTCTCTGATCCTCATTTTGTCAAATAGGCTATGCTGACTGCCCAGATGGCTCCCTATCTCTGCCTCCCCAGATCTGACCAGGGAATTGCCTGTTTCTGCCGCCCTGAGCTGACTCTCCAGAGAGCTCCCAGGGATCTCTTTGCCTCACTAAAATTACTTATTTGTGCCATCACACTCAGATTGCTCTTTCTCTTTCTTTCTCCCTCTCTCTTTCTCTCTCTCCCTCTCTCCCTGCCTCTCTCTTTCTCTCCCTTCCTGCCTCCTTCTTTCTATCTCTCAGTTTTCTTTCTTTCTTTCTCTCTTCCCTTCTTCTTTCAACAGAGTCTCCCTGGCCTGGAGTCACTCCGTAGACCAGGCCTGATTTGCTCTCACAGACATCTGCCTACCTGTGTCCTAAGTGCTGAGAGTAAAGGTGTGCTCCCCGACACCTGGCTCCAGCACGTGCTTTGCGTGTTGATGGCTTAACTAGCGGTAGCAGCCTATTTGGGGACATTAGCCTAAACTCAGACAAGAGCCTATGTTCATGGAGGGAGCCATCATGACCCCAAAAAGCGCTTCAGTGTGCAAAGTGGTTCCCACAGTATCGTATTCACCTCTTGCAAAGCGACCCCGCGAAGGATTGCTGTGGCTATGCATTCCGCACAGGGTGTGATGCCACGTAGAGAAGTTTAGTGTGTTGTTGAAGACTAACCGCTAAGGAGAGTCAGAACTCAACTCACTACTGCTTCCCCCCAGGGACACCCAAAGTCCACAAAATAATTTTTGTATTAACCATATCTGAAGGAGGTCTTGCCTTTTGGATGCTACTGGATTGGGATTACTGTTGCCTAAACACGAATGGCATTGTTCATAGTTTTAGAGTAATTACTTATATTGTTTTAAAATATGTTTATTATATTCTTTTAAAAAAAAGCTTCTTTTTAGGCCAGCCCTGAAATCCAAGCATTCGGGAGGCTGAAGGAGGAGAAACTCAAGTTCAAGGTCAGCTGTCCTATATAGGGAGAACTTACTGCAAAACCAAAACAAGGGCCCATTGAGCTGGTTTAGGGAGTTGAAGCACTTGCTGCATAGGCTTGATGACTGGAGGCTGGCTGTTGCCACTCACAACCAAAGGAGGGAACTGACTCCTAAGAATAATTCTCTTACCTCCACAAAGGCTGTGACATGTGCATGCCCAAACTACCCTCCAAACCCCATGGTCTGTCTGTCAGTTCCTCTCATACACACACTCAAAAGATTCATAAACAAAATAAAACAAAGCAAAACAAAGGCAAACACATCTCCTTGACCAGCCCTGCTTCTCTGACCAGGCTCAATAATCTTTTTAAAAGATAGTAGTGTGTAAAATACGTGTGCTATTCATTCAGAAGACAGTACTTTTTTGTTTGCTTGTTTGTTTGAGATTGCTGTATAGCCCAGGCTGGCCTTGAACTCATAATCCATCTGTGCTGACCTCTGGAAAGCTGGGATTACAAGTGTGTAATCCTGGTCCTAGAGTAGTTAGAATTCATGCTTTTCTTGGGTATACTGGTCGATGGCGTGAGACCATGTTAGATGAAATCAGTAACCTGAGAAATGAAGACAGCAGCCCCAGGACATGACAGATAAACTTTCGATATATTGATGCAGTCACACCTGCACAGGCTGAGGGGTAGGGGTAGGGCGTGGGGTAACAGGATGACTTGCTGGACTTGAACCCTCCCCCAAGGTTAGCAGAGTCCCTGGCATAGACTTCAAAGGAGCTGTCACTCAAAAACTTTGGATCCCCAAGTTTGGGCTCCATTATTTATTAGAAAGGGTGGTCCTAGTAAAATATGGTATAGAATGGTATAGAGGTTCTTGGAAGTTTTGTAATAGTTATGTTTATTTCCTTCATTAGATGTCTCATTTCTGTGACCTGTCTCCACCCTATCATACATTATAACTATTTACTCCTGTGTTTGTGTCCTGGACTAAACAGAAGGACTCTAGGAGTCAAGAACTTTCGATTTGGTAGCTGGGGACATGGTTCAATCAATAAAGTACCTTGTGTGCAACGTGCACATTAAAAAACCAAAATAAGCTGGGCATGGTGGAGCATGCCTTTAACATCAGCACTCGGGAAGCAGAGGCAGTCAGATCTCTGTGAGTTCAAGGCCAGTCTGGTCTACATAGTGGTTTCTAGACCAGCTGGGGCTACAGGGAGTTCCTGTCTCAAAAAGACAAAAAGAAACAACAACAAAAGAAGGAGCTGGAGAGATTGCTCAGCAGTTAAGAACACTGGTTGGTCTTGCCCACCCAGGTTCAGTTCCAAGCACTGACATGGCTGCTAACAACCATCTGTAACAACAGTTCCAGGGGAACTCATGCCTTCTGACCTCCGTGTGCATTGCACAACATGTGTGCACTTACACACAAGCAGGGAGTATACTCAAATACACAAAACAAAAATAAATAAAAACAAAGGTAATCTCTAATTCTCTAGGTTCCTGTATACTTTTTCTAAACTCATACAAATTATAACCTGTAGCTGTGTCTTAGACTTTTGGTGTGGGAAAGATGTCACCAGCAATTTGTCTTACTCAAGTCTTACAGCACGCATGCCCAGCCCCCTCGCCAGCCCACTCCCGCTCTGGGTAAACTCTGATCCAATCACCGGCCTGAAGCTGAGCCACGCCCCGTCTGCCAAGGTCTATGCCAGTCCCACACCTCGGACTACAGGGTTCAGGTGAGGGGAGGGGAGACCCAGGAATGGCAGCTTTGTCTCCTCAAGTCTTGAGCATCTCAAATATGTCCCTAGGTCGCCTAGTCTGGAGTAGCCAGTCACGCCTCAGCATGTATTTGTAGCTCATTCAGATGATAAGCATATCCCACAAGGAAAGGTCGATTCTTGGGTACGAAGTTAGAATTAAGAGAGAACTATGTGTACAGTTTTATTTAAAAGGTAGGGACTGGGGAGATGGCTCAGACGTTAAGAGCACTGGCTGCTCTTGCAGAAGACCCAGGTTCATTTCTCAGCACCCACATCGTGGCGAACAAGTTTCAGTAACTTCAGTTCCAGTTCCATGGGATCTACTCCCTCTTCTGAACTCCACAGCATTGCATGACAAGGTTGCACCTACCTACATGCAAGCAACACACTCATACACATAAAATAATAAAAAAATTTTAAACTAAAACCTAGCCAGGAGTGGCAGCCCACATCTTTAATCCCAGACCTTGGGAGGCAGTGGTGGGCAGCTCCCTGTCAGTTTGAGGCTAGCCTGGTATACATGCAAAGTTCCAGGCAAGCCAGGGTTACACAGAGAGTCCCTGTCTTAAACACACACACACAAACACACACACACACACACACACACACACACACATCATGAATTTCTCATTGTGAGTCTCAGAATTCAGCCCTACCCCACCCCCAGGTTTGAACCGACTGAACAGACAGAAAATGCTCTTTTGGACAAGTTGATTTATTTCAGGTCACTTACAAAGGATTCATCCCCAGCAAGAGACAGAGATGAAGGTGTTGTATGGCAGGGTGGCATTCTCATAAGGACCTCTGGAACATGTCGACAAGAATGGCACCCTGGGGCTGCGGCTGCCTCTCTCCTTCCCAGCCTTCCCTGCATTTCTGCTAAACCTTCCCCCTTAAGTCATTGGTTAGTACGGTGTCAATCACATTTGGAAGCCCATCCATCTCAGCATAGAGAAAAACGCTTTTCTATGCAGCAACACACAAAGAACAACCAACCAACCAATCAACAAACAAAAAAAAAAATTAAAAGCTAGAAGAATGGATTATGAATGTTTTCAGCACAAACATGATTTTGAAAAGGCAAATTTACCCTGACTTGAATATTTCAAGAATACTTGTGTTGAATTATCACATGGTACCTTGTAAATATGTACAATCATTATGTATCAGTAAAATAAAAGGATAAATTTAATGAAACAAGAGCCAATCTGTCTGCTTCTCTCCTGGCAGGGAACTCACATGTAGAACACATAGCCTGAGCTCATGGACTGGTCTGTCTGTCCTGTCCTAACTCCCAAAACAGCATGGTCTGCATGTGCAAACCTGCCTTTTCATTTTTGTCTCCAACAGATGGTAGTTTTTCCATAGGAAGAACAGTAATCAATGTCTTCATATACTAGGATTTTTCACAAATGAAGCTAGGCTGATCCACCTTGGAGGATTTATTTTAGAAGCAGGAAGTCTGTGTTGAATTTTTATTGGATTTATGTTCCATCTTGGATAACTGGGTCACCACCACAGTCCCTTTAGAATTCTTTGAACCCTACCCATCCAGCCTGGTCCTTCCGCTTAATCTGATCAGCAGTTACCAATACCCTCACCCCAAGATGATCACAAAAATGTTGACTTTGATTCTGAAGACTATTTTACACTGTATTTGCTAGATGCCTGGCAGATAAACAGGAAGTCCCAGATAAGGTGGCAGATTTGAGCACAGATCTAAAGGGTGAAGACCAACATCGAAAAGACCTTTGTTCTACCTGCCCAAGAAGATGATCAGCACCTTGCTTGCATTCCAGTGAGAAGTGGAAAACTTCTCTACCCACACACCAGAACGCTCACGTATAGTCAAGGTGGCGACTCTTGGGGTTACTGGATTCATGACGTTTGAATTATAGTACTTCAGCTACACCAAATCAGGGTTGAATTTTTGCTACCTGCGGACAGGCACAAGGTACAGACTTCCTTCTTACCCTCTTTTGGGCATCCGGTTGGAATACTGGTTGTGTCTCCCTGAGAGATCTAACTAATACATTTGGAGTCCAAACACTGGAAATGCCAGAGAGCAGGGCTGGGAAACAACACCGGCTTGTACTCCAGCTCTCCCCGGCCCTCCACATGACCCCCAAACTGCTTTTTTGTGATGATGGAATTAAACCTAAGGCCCTTTCAAGCAAGTTGCCCAATTCTGTTAGGGAAAGCATGGAAAATGATGTCAATGTCCAATTGCAGAGTTGGTAGGAATATACACGACATTCTGAATAGGTGTGGAGTAGGCAAGTAATCTACAATATTCATGAACCAATCGGCATTGTTAACCATCCATCCTCCTAATCTGGTAAGTCCTGGACGCATTCAGCCTGCAGTGAGCCCTGACCTCTCATGTAGGATCATTTTCCTCCTGAGGGAGAAATACTCTGATTCTCTTTAAGGGGAGCGGCTTAGGGGCGGGGGCGGGCGAGCTGGGGGCGGGGCACCGAGACCTACCGGAAGGAAGTCCGGCCTGCGCGGCAGCTCGGATTATGCTGCTGCGGCCGCTGCGGCGCTGGGTCAGCCCTGCGCTGCGGTGCCCGGGCCTGCAGAGCGCCGGGGGCTCCGGCTCGGGCACCGGGCAGCTCTGCGCCCCTCGCCGCGCCTGGCCTGCGGGTATTTCGGGCTTTCGTGCCACCTCTCTGGGGTCGGGTCCCCGCCCTGGGCTTGCAGCACAGGCTCTGTGTGAGCCGCGGCACCTCCCGGGGCCGGGGGGCGGGGACTCTGGAGGGACCATTATCTGGTGGACCCAAGTTCGGCCCCTCGGCCCATTTCCTGTTCGGATTCTTTATGCCTGGGTCCGGGGCTGGGGGCTCCTTTTTCCCAGCTCTCAGTGGATGCAGGTGCCCGCGGGTCACGGCGGAGCGTGGTCAGGCTCCTCTCCCTCTCCCTCCAGATCAGTGAGCTTCCTCCCCTTCAGAAACGCAGGCCATTCTTAGGACCCTGTGCCCTGCCTGTTCCTGGCCTCGGGCTGCTGACTGGAACCTCAGATGACCTGTCAGGTACCCTAGAGGACTGACAGCCTGGATGCCAACCCCAAACCTAATCTCACCGGCTGCCCATCGGACTCGAGTGCAAGTCGCTCTGTATGTCCTCTGTGAAGATCCCAAGTGTACAGTGCGCGTGACAACAGAGACTATATCAAGTGAAAGACAGAGGCACATTTGGGCCTGATGTCCTTAGGACCCAGGAGCCACTGCGCAGTGTTAGTACAGGACCCTCCCACAGAAGGTCTCAAGAATGGGAAGCATTTTCTGCTAAGGAGCAAGCATGAAAAATGCATGTGTAGTCATTCAGCAAGTTAGCACAGAAAAGAGGAACATGTTTAAAATTGACGTTCTTTTCTTTTGTAGACAAAGATAGAAAAAATGATAAAGAGAAAAAATCAGTGGTAAGTTCCCGTTTTCTGCGCATTCTCCAATGTAGGGTAATTAATGTTCGAGGTGGAGAGTGTAGGGATAGGTGCACGTAGCAATGGATGTATCCAAAGAGATCATTCTCCCTATGCCTCAGGCCTCCCCGCAGAAGCCATCCCTCTTAGCAGTTTCTTGTGCCGTCCCAGTCTGCACAGATAGGAGAATATAGGTAGAACTGTTCTGATAGGTGTGGACTGCTGCTAAGGCTTGAGGAGTGACTGTAAAAGAGTTTAAAAACACCTTGGTGCGTGGATGGTTTTCCTGACTATGAGTCCCGCAGCCCAGGTGTGAGGGAAGTCCTTTCACTTGTGCTTTTCCGTGGGGCCCAGGCAGAGAACCCATGAGGGTCTCAGAGTGAGTTCAGTCAGGAGGAGATTTTGACATGTTGGCTCTGGTATAGTTTGAAGGTCAAAGGAGGTGCAAGTTGGACATGCCCGTGGGGGTGTTGGGTTCTTTTACTGTCTGGGAATGGAGGCAATATTTTGGTTACCATCAAGCCAGGGGTCCAGTTTCTTTTCTTCCTTTGAGACAGCAGTCTCTCTGTGTAGCCTAGGGATGACTGAATTTGTCATCCCACTGTTTCAGTCCCTGAATGCTGGGATTACAGGTGCATATCACTTCACCTGGCCAAGAGCTCATTTCCTTGAGGAAGCTAAAGTTCTGTATCTTCAGTAGTTGGGAAAGGGGTGGCTTGTCTGGGCTCTGTAGAGTGGAAGGCGTGATCCTGGGGTGGTCAGGAAGATGAAGTGGGCCTGGGAAGGTGTGACATAAAAGGAAGGACTGCTAGTCAGATTGCTTGGAATTCATGGAAGTTAATTGAAATTCAAAGACATGAAATGTGACAGTGGGCATCACAGAAAGTGGAAATTAATGGGTTATCAATTTCTTAATTGTTGAGCTGCGTTACTGAGTATTCCCCCTGTCCTAGGTGCTTTCTGGATAAACTCTGGTACACCCTTTGATGCACAGTAAGTCTGTAGGAGGTGGGTGGTGCGGAGCCAGCTTTCAGACTTAGGGCGTCTGGTAATCATTTAAGTTCTGTTTCTGTGTGGGAGGCACTGGGCTAAGATCTGGAGTCCTGAAAACAAATAGGCACTGTTATGAGGCTGTCTAAGGTCAGTCTGACAGAGGAGGCAGCAATAAATAGGACGGTGGTGGACCCTGAAAGTAGTTAGTCGGAGGTTGGTGGAGGGGGGCTGGTCCTGAGGGAGTCAGGGGAAGCTTTGCTGCCCTGAGAGGCACAGGAGAGTTCCCGGCAGGAGTGTTCCACAGGAGCTGTCATTTTAAGAGAGAAGGAAGAGAGTCATAGGCCTGGCGTGTGGGCTGTCCCTGGTGTGCTAGCATTGCTGAGTGCTGGGAGGGTTTGGGAGTGTGGAGAGGAGCTGAGCTCCAACGTCCAGAGCCACCAAAGACTTTACCACAGACTGTAGAAATTTTTTTTCCTTGTTAAGATTATAAGTCCAGGTATATTCTCCCCATGCCTTTAATGCTAGCGCTGGGGAGGCAGAGGCAGGTGGATCTCTGTGAGTTCCAGGCCAGCCCGTTTCAAAAACACCAAAAAATTGGTTTTGTATGATTTTTCTTTTAGTTCAAAAATCCAAGGCAACCTTTAATTTTACACATCCCTTGTATGAATTGATCGTGATTGTTTTTTTTAAACCGACTCCCTATAAACCCAGGAAGCCTAGAAGTTGCTATGAAGAGCAGGTTGGCCACAGTCTCACAGAGATCCACCTGTCTTGCCTCCCAAGTGCTGGGATTAAAGGTGTGTGCCACCACACCTGACTTCACTTCATCTTTTGTGTGAGGAACCCCCTCCCCTGATAACTAACCTACTTCCTTCCCCAGTACTGGCATTAAGTCATTCTTGAGGGCAGAGCTCAAAGGCCCCTTTTCTCAACTTTGTATCATTGTGGATTGAGTTTCCAACATGTGAACTTTGGGGGACACATTCAAACCATAGCAAAGCCATGTAGTGTGATCTGGTTTGCCTCTCAGGATGAGATGGTGGAGGACCACAGTTGAGGCCCTGGCGGGTGAGATGGCTCAGTGTGTAAACTGCATGATGCATAAGCATGAGGACCTGTGTTTGTCCCCAGCACTCATGTAAAAAGCCAGATGTGGTAATGTGTTCCTGAAATCCCAGTGCTGGGAGGCAGAGACAGGAGAATCCCTGGGTCTCGCTGGCCAACTTCTAGCCATTTGATGAGATCCAGTTTCATTGGGAGACATTGTCTCAAAAATAAGGTCAAGGGGACTGGAGAGAAAGCTCAGTGGTTAACAGCATTGGCTGCTCTTGCAGAGGACCTGGGTTCAGTTCCTAGTACACACATAGTAGCTAACAACTGCTGTAACTTCAGTTCCAGGGGACCTAATGCCTTCTGGCCTCTGCCGGGATTGTACACACAGGTGCATTTACATATTTACATACAGGGAAAACACTCATATGCATAAAATAAGTAAACAAAAATAAGGTAGAGTGTGGTAGAAGACACACCATGTTGACTTCTGGCTTTTACACGTGCACATGAGTGCATGCACCCACATTAAAAAACAGGACCTGGGATGTCAGCAGTCAAGAACTGGCTGCTCTTACAGAGGTCCTGGGTTTGGTTCCCAGGTTCCACATGGTAGCTAACAACCATCTGGAACTCCACTTCCAGGGGATCCCATGCCCTCTTCTGATCTCTGAGCATTGCACAACATGGGTCCCCTTACATACATGCAGGGAATACACTCGTACACATAAAATAAGAGTAAAAAAGAAAACATTTTTAAAAAGGACCTGGGCTGGGTTTGGGGGTTTAATGCCTGTAATCTCAGCACTCAGGAGGCCAAGGCGCCAGGAATGTGGTGGCCTGGCACATTCACAGTCTACTTTCCATCTCTTCTAGATTCTAGGTCGGAGTAGGGACAGGTGTTTTTAGAAGAAGGTCTTACCTGAACAGCATATTAAAGTCCTTGCAGTGAACAGCAAAGAAATAGAGTGTGTGGAATGATCTAGCTTGAGCTTTTTACAAGTGTCCAGGAAGAGGGAAAACCATTTCCTTGAAAAGAGCAACAAAAGGTCGATTTGATTAGTGCCCTGATGGGGTCTGTTCATGCCATTCACCTGCACCCTTGGGATCACTTGTAGTTCCTTGGGTTCTAGGTATGAGCTTTCAGGCACCTGGGAGTGGAGGGTGGCCTTGTATCTGTGGGAAATGTCCTTGCCCAGTTCTGGATAGTTGTTAGGATCAAGCAGGAGTCCTGTGGTGCTAAGCAGCAGCTTACTTGCTAGGGAGAGCTTTGTACTGGGCATGGTGAGGTGAGGTGGCCAGGTGTGATAGGTAGAATGTGACAGATTCTAAGTGACGTGGAAGGGGCCTTCTAAGCCTGAGTGTCAACTTCACCTGCCTCCCTGGACTAGTGCTTTGTGCAAGTCACCATGTGTCTCTGTGTGCTGTGCTTCCAGCCTGGGTGCAAAACAGGAGCCCACTATATGATGGAGTAGGTCCATCTCTTAACTGTCACCCAGAGGATGTGCAACAGTGTTCTCAAGGGCCACTCTATCCTATGCCAGATTACGAATTCCTCTGATCTGCTGGAGCCCAGGGAATGCTTGGAATGCCAGGCTGAGCCAAGCCATAGAATTGCAGGGCAGCAGGTTGGAGGGCTCCAACCCAAAGACTGATACAGAGTCTGGTTACTGCCTCCTGTTTAACAAGCCCCCATTGGAAGTCCGAATACATACCAGCCTAGTCGAGTCCCTGTGAGATCTGCAGTGAAAAGGAATTTGCTCACATTCGGGGGTTGGAATTGATTGGTGTGGACTGTGATTTCCGGTAGAGATTTCTAGAGCTCTTGGAGATTCTAACACATTGGTAATGGAGTGCCTAGGGCAATGTCAGGGATGAAGTGTGCTCCTGTAAACAGCATACTTACTCACTCACATTACTGGAGTTCAGAACTACTGCCCTGAATGCTCTTTCCTCGTTATGAGCTGCTTGGAGGGCCTTGGTTTTAGTATAGACAGATTCTGTGTCATGTGACAGCCCTCTCCAGGTTAATCATCACTAGTTGGGGTGGGTTCAGCCTGGTTTTCCTTTCTGCAAGCTTCAGTTTTCTCTTCTGTGAGGGATTTTAGGACTCACTTTAAGCTCTAGGGAGGTTCGCATGACGATGGTGGATGCTGCCCTCTAGGACTGAAGTCTCTGTGCCCCTCCTCTTTGCTAATGCCTACCTGTGATTCAGTGCTTCTTTTCTGTTGAAATCACTGGGTTGGTTTCTAGGCAGCATACATCTGTTTTCCAACCTCAAATCCTTTGCTAAGACTCAGGTTAAGGAAAAAGGACACAGCTGGAATTTGATAGTCTGAGGCACTGAGCTAGGGCAGGGCTGGGAACCTGGCTGGACAGACAAACTGTGTATAGTCCAGGAGACGTGAAGGAAGGTCTGCTTTGGACTAAGGATGGAGTTCAGGGTAGAATGCTCGATTGACATGTGTGAGGCCCTAGTTTTGAACCCCAGCGTCTAACCAATAAACAAACAAAATGCCCAAACCCTGGTTTGGGTCTGGTGTGAAGGGACCATCGGGAGCAGGGGGTTTTGTTGTTGTTTAGTGGGACCTTGGGGGTTTCCTGAGGATTTTGGCCTACCCCTTCAGAGTCTTGGACTAAACCAAGTTTGCTGTTCACCTGAGCACACTTGATCCCTGATGTTCTCCTAGACACTTGATTACCAGCCCTAATGTGCATTTTTGTCTTTTGCCAGATTTGTGTCGAGGGTAATATTGCAAGTGGGAAGACAACATGCCTGGAGTTCTTCTCCAACACAACAGACGTCGAGGTATGGGGCTCACACGTGGTTTGAAGGACCCAAGAAAGCGTCTATGGAATAATTTGTACAGGCATAGATAGCCCTGTCCAATAGAAGTATGATGCCAGCCACAAGGGCAATTGCAGTCTAGTATACCTATAATCTAGCATTTCTGATAGCCTCACAGAGTAGAGTATAAAGAATATTTTATTTAAGATAGCCCCAACATTATCATAATCAATAATAGAGTTATAAATGAAGTATTTTACATTCTATTTTTCATACTAAATCCTTGAGATCTAGTGTTTATTTAATTCTTAGAACATCTGTCAGTTTGGAGCTCAGATAGTCCTCAACTCAACATCTTCGACTTAACACTTTTTGATTCTACAGTGGTGTAAAACCAGTACACTTTCAGTAGAAACTGTATTGCAGTGGTCAGTAGATGAGTATTTTGAATTCATTTCCAGTCTGGGGTATGTTCACCTTAGGACACGGTCCCATTGTAGTTAGAGGAGCAACTGTAGTCAGGTTTCAAGGTTGTAATGGCCACACGTGGCTTGGCAGTGCAGATGCAGACCTCCCCAGTCGGTTAGGAAGAAGGTACACGTGAGAGCTGATAGGTCTGGCTGAGCCCAGCCTGAGAGATCAGTGTCCAAACAGAGGAGTGTCACTGTGCGTAGCCTGTTATGTATTTCCTGTTGATTTTAAATTTAGCCACTAAGAATAGCTTCACAAATTTTGGAGAATCACCTTTCTGCCAGGGCTGACCCTTATTCCTTATTCTAGGCTATCGTGGTGCAGTCTTAACTATGGCTCTTTTGCTACAGGTTGGGTGTCCATTATCTGAAGTGCTAGAGATGAGAAGTGTTTCGGATTTCTTTTTAGATTTCTTTTTTCCAATTTTGAACTATTTGCTTGCATATAATATATCTTGGCGATGAGACCTACGCTGAAACAGGGAATTCATTTATATGTATGCTTTATATTCACAGCCTAAAGGTAATTTTAGTTAAGACTGCACTCATATTTTGTGTGTTTGATCTGTCGCATGAGGTCCAAGTGTGGAATTTTTTCACTTGTGGTTTCATGTCTGTTTGGAATTGGAAGCATTTTGGATTTCAGATTAGGGATAATGAGACTGTGTTGCAGATCCTACAATTTCCATACCCTTAATCGCCTCCTTCCCTCTCCTGTTTCTCCCTCCTCCCTCCCTCCTCCTTTCCTTCTCTTGCCTATGATTTTACTTTTATTAAAGATCTATATGGTTTGATGTGCACATTCTCCAGCCCTGGTCTCACTTGTGTTCATGTGCTGCTGGGCAGAGAAGACCTGGCGTACCAGGCCCTAGACAGCTGTCCTTAGAGGTCTGCTTGCAAGATTGCCTATTTGGCCTGCATAAGTCTAGGGAGACTCCCCCACTCCTGCCTAAGGAGTGGCTTCCACTCTTGATGCAAATATTAGAGGTTGTGCTGAACAACTTCTTGCTTCGCGGAAACCTGGGGATTTGGTATGTGCCAGGCAGTGGCAGCCTGTGCACTGATGAGATCTCTGAACTCTCGGGCCTAGGCAAGCTTTCTTGGTAGACAGAATTTCACATGCATTGCCGCAATTTGTTGCTTGGAAAATGAAGTGTTTTTAATTAATGTAATTAAGTGCGATTCCATCGGGCAAGGACACCTTGGGAAGTTTTGTCTGCTTTTCCCCCACATACATTTCTTCTTTGCTGATTTTGTGCTGTGTCCTCTCATGGCTGTTAATATTAGCTGTCAGTACTTAAGCTGTGTCTCATGAATCAAGGAGAGTGTCTTAGGAACTCTCCACACTCGTCCTGAGTAGTGAAACTCTCAATGGAACTTTAGACATGCTTATTTCCTCCCTGTAGACCTAGGAGCCGATTAACAGTGACAGTGGTAGTGGTTACTATCCACTCAATACACCATATTATTTATCATGTTATAGAACAGATCCACCCTTAACGTGAGTAACCCCTCTCAGGTGAGCACTTTTTCATCTGCTGACAAGAACAAAACAAGGTTTATTGGTTTATAAACTTTACATGCTGTGATTGTTAATTTTAGGAGTCAGCTTGACTGAATTAAAGAATATAGCAGCCTCCCACAATTAGATGGAACTTTACTTTCTGTGGCTTTTGTCACCTGAAGTCAACTGGGGTCCAAACATATGGAATAGGAATTTCCAGATTTAAACGATTCATAAATTTAAATTATGCACTGTGGCATGATGTACCCAGTGAAGTCTCGTGCCATCCCACTCTGCCCATGTGAACCATCTCTTTGTGTAGCATATCCATGCTGTGTATGTTACCCTCCTGTTAGTTACACAGTAGCAGAGTACACTTCCTGACCAGACTGGGGGAGGGCTAACAAGTTAAGCTGCATTACAGTGCTTGTGTTCAGGTTACCTTTATTTTGCTTCATAATGGCCCCAAAGCACGAGAATGGTGATGCTGGAAATTTTACTACAATATTTTGTTGTGGTTGTTCTATGGTATTGTTTGTTAATCTCTATTGTGCCTAACTTGTAAAGAAGCTTTGCTATATATGCTTTATTTTGTATGGGTAAAAAACAACATGGATTATATTTGCTACCAACTACAGTTTCAGGTTCCCTCAGGGGGTCTTGCAGCACATCCCCCATGATTAAGAGGTGCCACTGTACCTAGAGAACCAGAAAAGCATTATTCCTGGGTATGTTCAGAGGGGTGTTTCCCGAGGAGACATGTAAGTTGGTGGATGAATTAGGGAAGGTTCACCCTCAGTATGTTCAGGGACCATATCATTGACTAGAGGCCTGAGTAGAACATAAAGGGGAAGAAAGGATCTCCTTTCTCCTAGAGTTGAGATGTATTTTTCTTGCCCTGGGACAATAAAACTCCAGGCTTTCCAGCCTTGGAACTTAAGGACTTAGCCAGAGGCACCCAGGTTCTAGGGTTTCAGTCTTCAAAATTAGCATTATGTCAATAGCTTCCCAGGTTTTGAGGCTGTGGACCTGAACTGAGCCATGTTGCCAGTTCCAGGCTTCAGACAACTTATTGTGGGACAGAGTTTTTAGTCCCTGTTGTTCTTCTTCTTATTGGTCTTTTTGAGACAGGGGCTCCCTGTAGCCCAGCCAGTCTGGAACTCACTATGTAGACCAGGCTGTCATGGATCCTACAAAGATCCCCCTGCTCTGCCTCCTGAGTGCTGGGATTAGATTAAAGTGCACATCACCAGGCCTGGCCTCTTCCCTCCATTGTTACACGAGCCAGATTCCCTAATGAGTTCCCTTTTGTATTGTTACTTCTTCTTCCTTTTCTTCCTCCATTTCCTCCCCTCCTCCTCCTCCTCCTCCTCTTTCTCCTCCTCCTCTTCATCTTTGTCTTTTGAGAGAGGGTCTCCCTGCAGCCCTGGCTGGCCTGGAACTCACTATGTAGACCAGGCTTCCCTCAGTACCTCCACTCCTGGGCTCATGTTACGGAGTCTGTTCCTTTAGAGAGCCCTGATTCACACACTAGGTGCTGTGTGCATCTCAGGGGCCACACCCTCGTTTAGTTCTGAGGTGTGCAGAGCTTGGTTGGCTTGAGGAGGAAGCCCATTCACCTTTCAGACTCAGCTGGCCTTCAGTTTTTCTCAGATAATTTCTGGAAATTTCATGGGAAGTCCCACCCAGGTGGAGGTGTGGCCTCACAGAGGGATTAGCCCCACTAGGTCCAGCCTGACAAAGGTACCAATTCAGTATTGCCTTGATCTCTCCTCCCACACTGTCATAGCATTTAACAGCTTCACACACTGTCATAGCAGTTAACATGCATTCTTTCCTTCCAGGTCTTAATGGAGCCTGTGCTCAAGTGGAGAAATGTCCGTGGCCATAATCCTCTGGTGAGTGGTTGTTTCTTGCATGAACCCCCAGCTTCCCTGTAAGCACCTGAGGAGGATAGAGCTGAAATCCAGCCCGAGCCTAGTCACTGGTCCTACTGTTAGCAGATCCGGAGAAGAGAAGGAGTCAGTAGAAAACGGTGGCCTGCTGGTTTTCTAAAATAAGCTTCTTTGAGGCCTGGGTTGGTGTGAACTGAGCCAGGAACTGCCTGTCACTGTCTCCAACAATTCCAGCTAGTTTAGAATCTCCTTAGATCTAGATTTAGATGGGTAGGTTCTAGAGATATTAGTTACATTTCTGTTGCTGTGATAAAGCACCATGACCAAAAGCAAGTTGTAGAAAGAAGAGTGTCTCTTCACTGTGGTTTACTAGAACGTGGTTGCATAGCCCACCCTCAGGATGCGCTTGCTTATCCATTCATCCAGTCTCTATCCCATATCCTCAATAGAGCAGACACTCTCTGCACACTGGGACACAACATTCAAAGTCTCTGGTCCCCTGCCCAGTGTGGGCATGCAGGAGACAGTGAGATGTAGGAACACAGTGGTGGTAAAAGGAGCTGTGAAGAACGCTAACGCAGATGACAGGGTGATAGCTAAATGAGACAAAAGGTTTCGGGACTTTGAGTAAGAATCCCACAGAGCAGTGACAAGAATTTCACCTGTGCTCCTGAGGGAGCCAATAGAATGGCAGCCATCTTGAGGGTAAAACAGAGAAAACCCATTGGCATTCATGCTCCTGGAAACCAGAGACGAGCCAGGGCCTGAGTATCAAGTAAGACAACTGGACTTGCACTTGTCCAGGACTGGAAGTGACACATCACAGAACAGAATCGGTCTCAGAAGGTTGCATTAAGAGAGCGCATTAGGGGCTGGAGGGATGGCTTAGCGGTTAAGAGTGCTGGCTGATCCTGTAGAGAACTCAGGTTCAGTTCTCAGCACCCACATGGTGGCTCAGAGCTGTCTGTAACTCTAGTTCCAGGGTATCTGGTGCCCTTTTCCGGCCTCCATAGGCATTGCATGACATGAGTACCCTGAGATACATGCAAAAAAAACACACATAAAAGAAAAAAAAAAGAGAAAAGAGTATAATGATAGTAATCAGAATTAGATATGTTCACACGACTTTCTGCTGGTCAGAAGAACAGGACAGATACTTTTGTAAGATTTATCTGTGCATCATTGGTTTTATGATGCAGAAAGCTACCAATTGCTGCTATCTGATGGCTAGCCAGCTCTTGACTTTGCTGAGATTTTTCTTTCAAGCACAGTTAGGAGATCTTTTAATCTTCAGTATTGATCACACAAGTATCTTGAATTTATACCAGGAAGAAAGCAAACAAAAATAAACCATCCAAAAATGTAGAAAAGGAGCTGGGCATAGCAGCATATACTTGTAATCTCAGCATGCTGGAAGCTGAAGCAGGAGGACCCTAAGTTCCAGGCTATCCTGGGCTACATAATGAGATCCTCCCCCCGCAACCAAAAATAAACACCTTCAAATGATAAAAGAGAAGCATGAGAATTTAATGATCAGAGTGGAATAGGAAATGTTCATCTGTAGGTGACAGAATGATGGAGGGGTGGGTATCTGTGTTCCATAGTGTGGCTAGGGGAACACATCTCTGGATAAGGTGACCTTTGAACAGAGAGCCAAAGGTGAGAGAGAGAGCATTGCAGGCATCCAGAGGAAGAGTGTTCTGGCAAGAGGAGCAGTAGGTACATGGCTCTAAGGTGGAGTCCTCCCCAGTGTGTTTGTTGAACACTCTGGAAGCACCTCTGGCTAGCAGAGAGCAGAGCAAGAAGGGATGAGGATGGCAGTGATTCTCTAATGGTCCTGAGGACAGGGATGAGAGTCTGGATTTGACTGAGAGTGCAGTGTGAAGTCTAGGTTTGGAATAGGGAGAGACAACAACTGATGTCGGATTGTCAAGCTCATTTGCTGCCGGATAGAAAACAGACCACAGGGGAACCCTAAACATCGTCTTCCGCAGGTGTGTTTGTTCCCTGGAGCATGTCCCGGTCTGGAGGTGCAGGGCTGTCTTATAGCTGCTTCCTCGTGTGCGTCTGTTCGCCCTGCTCCGGGCCTGCAACCGTGCTGTGTTGTCCTTCTCCAGGGCCTGATGTACAGTGATGCCTGTCGCTGGGGCCTCACGCTGCAGACATACGTGCAGCTCACGATGCTGGACCAGCACACTCGTCCCCAGGTACGGTTCACGTACTCGCTTTCCACCTTGTCAAACAAAATTCCTTCAAATTCAGGGTGCCGGCGGACAGGGACCAGGCCTTATGAGGACCTTATGAGGCCATAAGGAAGTGCAGCTGGGCCTTTGCGTCAACAGCCTTCCCTGTCTGCAGCAAGGTCTCCTGTCCTCACAGCTCTCTGAAGACCAGTTTTTAGTGTCCCCCACCACCATCCTCTAACAGCCAGGTGCCCACTGTGATGCCATCCTGAGCTGTTGTCTTCCATGACCTGACCACTGCTGGGCTCTGCATCATTTAACTCAGTGCACCTCGGTCCACCGGCAGCACCCACCGGGGACGTGTTTGAATCCTACACTTCCTGACCTTCCCTAGATCTACTGACTCAGGAGTTCTAGGGTTGAGGCCTAGCAGTCTGTGCTTTCTCCAGCTGTCCAGGCCCATGAATGCAGTGCTCTGTGTGTCTGCATGTTTGAGAACTGTTGATCGAACCTTCGTGGGGTCTGACTCTCGATTTCTATTCTTGAAAGAAGCTGATTAACTTTGTGATAGGTAGCTAACCTTGATTCAGTCAGGTGTAGGGCCAGGAACAGAGGACTCAAGAGGGCTATTTTGGCCCCTCCATCACTGGAGCCATAACTAGGGACATGTGGTCTTAGGAAACATGGAGGTAAGGGAGATCGTGATGGGCACTAGTGTCCAGAGATAGAAGCACGCCTAAGATGCTGGTGTTACAGCCTCCTGTGAGGGAGGCAGGACGTCTCTATAGCATACACTGGCGTAGTCAACTCTGGGCAGTTTGATGTAGGTCTGGGCCTCTGTAGCTGTAGTTTTCACTTTTCTGTTGACACAGATCGGTACCTTTTCAAATTGACAGATGTGAGCAGAACCCTTTGGGTAAATATGAATTTCTCCCTTAAACAGTCCAGACCAGCCTCTGCAGCAGCAGCTCCTCTCGGTTTGCTCTATCGCATGGGGACTCAGCTGCCAACCTAAATCATAGCCAGTGATGTGTGAATATAGTGGGATGCCGGCCGAGCCAAAGTCTGCTAAGGAGGCAGAGGCAGAGGAGTGGGCGGACTGAGTGGAAGGAGAGATGGGTGATCAGAGCTCCAGAGAAAGGTGGTGGGTTCAGCTGCAGATGCAGAAAGGATAGAAAGAGAGATGTGTGGAGATTCAAGACAGACAGATGAGCAGAGTAGCTGAGGTTCTTGGGTTACAGCCTGAATGTGCCGTGGCTGTTGTGGGCCATGCCAGGTGAGCAGGGTTTCCTACTTGGTGTCAGGACAGAGTCTCTCCTGCTTCCCAGAGGGATGCTGTGAATGAAGGAAAGATGATCGGGACAGTGCGAGCAAATGGCAGAGAAGGGATGTCCAGGCTTCCTCTTTCCTGCTGCACAGAGAGCTTCCAGTCACAGCAGGCAGAGCCTCCAGAATGCCACGCCCATCCCAGCCCTTGGGGGGCTCTGCCTCAGGCACTCAGACCCTCCGGCAAGCAGGGACCCCTCGGCTTCTCTTGCCAGAGCGCCTCTGCTGGTCTTCCAGTGTGTTCTCCCTCATAGCTGAGTCCTGCTTCTCTGTGAACAAGTCGCTGCCTGCAGCCCCAGCCCCTCCCTGCTGCCTGTGCTGCTATTGATCTCGAGGCTTCAGGATGGGGGCAGGTCATGGCGGAGGGAGGCCCACAGTGCTTCAGGGAGATGTGGCTTCTCACAGGCCCATTGCTGTCTCCCCACAGCCCCTTGAGTCTTTCATTCAGCAAAGGTAGAGGGGACATGTATGAGGGGTGGGCAGGTTTCAAGGCTTCCTGTCCCCTCCTCTTCTTCATCTGAGAGTAAATCACTTTTTCTTTTCCTTTAGATGTCACCTATGCGCTTGATGGAAAGGTCAATTTACAGTGCGAGATACATTTTTGTAGAAAACCTGTATAGAAGGTACTGTAGTTTGAACAGTAGGTCATTTCTTAAACCACCGATTTTATGTGTGCATATATGTGCACATAGTTGTATGAGTTTGTGTGTATGTAGGTGTGCATGTGTGTAAAGACCAGAAGGAAATGTTGGGGGTCATTCTTCAGGAGCCGTCCACCTGACTTGTTGAAACCGAGTCTCTCACTGGCCTGGAGCTCACTGATTCGGCCAGGCTGACCCAGTATTTCCACTTCCAGTGCTGGGATTTTGAGTGCACAGCACCATGGTCCCATGACCCGAGCAGCAACCTGCTTACCACATGGATGTTTCTTACAGCTTTGCATTTTTTCCTAGAAATTTGTGTTTTCTATTCTGTTCCATATGTTCTGTTCACATCCAAAAAATAGAAAAATGATGATGCTGAAGTAAATGTCATGCCTAGCAAGGGGTATGGAGTGCCTCCTTTCTCAGCCTCACGTCCCAAGCCCCAAGATAAGCTGAAAGAACCAGGAAGAGGCTTTGGAGGCGGGCTCCCTGGCACAGACAGTTTGTTGAGAGCCCTGCCCTTCTGGTCCCTAGACATGGGAGCATTTGCTCATGTGGTTGGGGGCTGGGCGGAGGCTCCTGGGAAGGAGTTAGGCTGGTTGATCGCCTTATTTGGCAGGCGAGGAACTTAGAAGGGGTCACAAGGCCAGCTCCTTTCCAAAGGTACAAGAGACTGTTTAAGACAAGGGAGCAGTCTGTACTCTGTACTCTGCTCCTTAGGGCCAGCAAGGGGTGAGCAGTTGTGAGGCTAGAGGTCTCTTATTCAGGCCAAGGCCTCAGGACCCTTTAGATTCCTGAAAGACCATAGTGCTTAGGTGTGAGCCAGAGAGGAAATCCTGTCTCTTTCCTCCCACTTGTCCTCCCTTCCCTGGGCATCCCACTGCGCTCGTCTCTTCAGTACTGGGGGTGGAGCCTGGGAATCTGTGAGCCCCTGCTGGTTGAAGATCATGTTCTGGGGAATGAGGCATAGCAGGTCCCACCCACTAAGTGGCCCACAGGGACCCCTCCATTCCTATGCCTTGGCCCTTTCCCTAGGGACTAGGCCTTCAGCGGCCATGGAAACACAATCAAGTTCTGAGGGACTTTTGGCACAGGATTTCCTCTTTCCTGCACCGAGCCTGTGGTTTCTTCATTTCACTCGTGTTGGCCCAGGATTGCTCTATCATCTTTGTTGTAAAGGGTTCTGGGTTTATTTCCAGGCCTGGGGTGGGCCAGCTATAAACCAAAGGCTTTCTCCTTTGAGGACAGTGAAAAGTGTTTTGGCCTAGAGCTGCCAAGGGAAGAGAACAGGAAGCAGGCTTTTTGAGAGTCATTCTCCTTCCTGCTTCCCCAGTGTCCTGGGTTGTCAAATGTTATAGAGAAAGTAGATTGTAGAGCTTCTGCACCCGACCACATATTATTGTCATTGTTTCTGAAAACTTAATCTTGTACAAGAACTAGGTGCCAAAGGCAGAAGGTACTGAAAAACCAAATAAAGAAACAGACAGAAACCAGATTGTGCAAAGTGCAATTTATTAGGGACTTGTGGGCTTCTGGGTGGCAGCAATTCTGAAGAATGGATCCCTACACCCCAAGGCAGGAAGAACAGGCCCACTTGCTTAGCTAAGCAAAGTGGGGCTCTATCAATAGCAAAGTACCTGGCCTTTCTTAGAAACTGTCAAGGTGCCCAGTGTCAGTTAAGAAACAGTTTGGGTGTCTGTGGCCAGCACATATCACCTACATCACCCCAGGTGACTGTCTTAATGACTTGACTTGTTCTCTAGAGCTTGGAATACATGCCAGGTTTACCTGGTAGATAAAATGGACTTATGGCCAAGATGGCTATGGATCTGTCAACCTGGGTCTCTGCTGTTGATCTGAACATGTAGCATGTGTAGCCCAGAACTGAGTTCTGTGACTGGATCCTTGGCCTGTACCTGCACCGAGATGTCTTGATTCTTGCCTACTGAGGGAGATCATCTGGGCACTGACATCCGCCTGATGCTGGAAACTCCTGTTTTTCCTGCTCCCTGTGATGCTCAAGGAAAAGGTTGCTACTGTGCAGCCTTGGGGAACCGTTTCACAAGCAGGTTAAATCAGCAGACCTGGGGTTGATCCCCCTCCCAGTGTGAGGATGGGTGGGGTGTGAGGCTGGACAGAGGTGGCAGCGCTAGCTTGTCTTTGCAGTCTGTAGTCGCAGGCTGGGGTTTCTGAAAAAACTCACAGATGCACATTGGAGTTCTACATCACCTCAAAGGGTGTCTTGCCTTTGTGGCCTTGAGCAAGTGAGGAACACAGCAAGGGAGATGCTGCCCCTTGTGGTGATGCTGGGGACTGCAGAATGAGTGCAGATTCACCAGTGACACTGAGCGGGTTATGTTAATGGCTGGAGAGGAAGATTCTGGCTATATGCTGCCCTCAGAAACAGGAACATCGGAGGTGTGGGCATTGGAATGCAATGCAGAGCTAAGGTGGTAAGGAATGTAATGCTGCTAAACAGGCAGGGCATGCAGTTGTGTGGCTTACCCTGTGGGCGGAATACACTGCACAGCTGGTACAAGCCTGCCTAGTTCTCGTTTTCTAAGGACAGATGTAGAAGAAAGACTGGGGCCCCGCTGGGGGTGGTGCTGACTCATACTGGAACAACAGACAGGTCCCCCAACCTCCCCTTCACTGGGCTAGAGCTAGGACTCCAGGCCTGGGAACCTCGCCTGAGCACTGGATCTTTCCTTGGGCTAGGGCTAGAGAGCCAGTATGGTCCAAGCCAGTCCCTGGTTTGACAGACCAGGGAGGGTAACTGATGCAATGGAGAGCAGGTATGCTTGTGGACTAATCTGATCCTCAATTTCCTCATCTGTAGCTTAGGACTAAAACGGGCCTCACAAGGTCTCATGAAAACACAAGGAAATAATGGATACGTAGTAGCTAGTATTTTAGTGTCAGGTTTTTGTTTGACTTTGCTTGAGATCAGGTTTCACTATGTAGCCCAGGTTGGTTTGGAACTATGAACATGCAATGTGGCCCAGGCTGGCTTCAAACATGAGTCCTGCCTCAGCCCCCTGACTGCTAGGATTACGGGCCATCACCACCACAGTCAACCTGTGTGACTTGGTTTCTTGAGGATCAGATACTTTCAGCTGACCTGACTCAAAGTAGCTTGAACAGTGCGACTGTCGCTGGCTCAGTTGTGGCGTAGATACTTTGGTGGCTCTGGCTCAGACTCTCGGCATTTCCTACTCTGAAAACCTCCCCTCAATATGGTTCCTTCATGGTGACAAAATCGTGATGGAAGTATGTACCCTGTGGACCCTCCTTACACTTCAGTGGCCTAGTGTGGGCCCACGTGGTAGGAGCATGACCTGCACCCATTGGTTGAGCCTGTTTTCCAGAACCCATCATTGGACCTGAGGAAGTGGAGGGTTTATTCCATAGACCTGCTGGGCCTTTCTGAAGTGCAGGCGGGGCCAGGCTTCTCTGAGGCACTTGAGCCTGCGGGATGGCCTCCGTCACCCACGGAGTACTCAGAAGGAGAGGAGGGACTGGCAGGAGGTGGCCAGCCGTCCTCACCCCTCAGCAGCCTATGGACGCAGTCTTTACCTTCACCATCTGCCTAGGCTTGATCACTGGAGTCCTCTCTGTGGAGGGGCAGCAGTTCCTCCATTCTCCCCGCTCTGGCTCCCCCAGTTTATCTGGGGCATGCTGGCGGCCCCCTCGTCCCCCTGCTCCAGTCTCCTTGCTCGGGTCTGCTCAGGACCTGTCCTGATGTTCTCATGGGCGCCGTACACTCCCACTGCTCCATCAGACTCCACTCTGCTCTGCACAGGCCTCTTGGTGGTCCCAGGGTGAAGGGAGGGTCATCCTCTCCCAGCTTGGCACACCTTGTGTTTGGCTTCCACTCTGTCTCCTGGAGAGCCTCAGAGCTTTTCTAGTTTCTTACCACCTTCCTTCTCCCTCCACAGGGCAGGAGTTGGTTCTTCCTCCTGCCTGTCTGAAGCCCTCATCCTCAGCATTGCCTGGGTACCTGCTCTCTTTCTGGCCTCCAGACTGACTGTATCCCATGAGGAGCTGCAGGTAGAGGACATTGAAAGGAAACATTCTCCTCCTGGGCCTGCAAAGTCCCGAATTATCTCGGGGCCTGTGCCCTCTACTGGTGGCCCCTCCTGTCCTTCTCTGTTGCTGTCCTCCTAGGGTAAAGGAAGCCCAAGGATACGACGGGCAGAAGCCAGGTCTCCCCTCATCCCTGGGCACTTTCTTCCTCTCCCTTTAACTTTGTGTGTCTGTGTGTCTACGTGTGTATTTCCAGGGATCAGCAGAGACATTCAGTCCCGCTCGGTCACGTCCTGCCTTATTTCCTTGAGGTAGGGTCTGTCACTGAACCATAAGGCCACACTTTTCGTAGTGTGGCTAAACAGGGAGCTCTGCCGACTTTGCTGCCCCACACCCAGTTTGCAGGCTCTTGGGGCCATGCTTGGCTTGATTTTCCTTCTTTTCATGTGTGTACTTTGGATTTGAACCCACGTCCTCACGTTTGCAGAGCAGGTGCTCTTACCTACTGAACCGTCTTCCCAGCCCCTACTGCTTCTCTTCTTATATTGTAACATTTAAAATATGTAAATATGTAAGAACGATCCTATCCCCACCATTGTTTTGAGTACTAAATGTTGTTAAAATTGCAAAGAAGCATAAGGAAAAACAAAGTCCCCTAAGTAAGTTCTGTAGCTCAGAGAACAGCACCATTCCCATTTTGGTGTGTTCTTTCCAGGCATTTACATGTAGAGATGTGTATTTTTGCGTGTGGCTGGGGTAACACTGTGCACTCTTTCATACCTGGCTGTGTTCATGGAGCATCAAGCTCTGAGCCTTTTTCATGTCTGAGTGTGACTTTACCGCCCCGTTCTTCCCCTGCTGAGTGCATTCCTTCCTCAGAGGCAGATTGAGGCTTGGTTTCTCATTCCGTTAAATAGTGTGTGGCGAGTATCCATAAGGATTTTCACAAGATATTTCTAGGAGTGAAAATGATTCCCTGGTTCATCTCCCAACTTGACTGCTCTCTGTATTCTCCAGGACAGACTTTAACGTGCTTCTGTCTGCTTGGGATTCATTCAAAGGCAGTCTGCATCAGTCAGTCCCATGCCCTTGCTGTGTTATACCACAGCCGATCCCCGTTTCATGGCAGCGGAAAGTCAGAAGGCGCTCAGGGTCCCAACAGCACCGCATCCCGTCATCTTGGGGATCACATCATGCAGTGTGCTCTTGGTGATGTCCTTTCAACAAAAGCCATTTCTGTGTCCTTTGGGGGGAACGCAGAGCACATGGGTGAATAAAACTGATCTCTCTCTGCAGTGGGAAGATGCCTGAAGTTGACTATGTGATTCTGTCTGAGTGGTTTGACTGGATCATCCAGAACATCGATGTGTCCATTGATCTGATAGGTAAAGACAGCCTGTTCCTGTCCCATGTAGTTGCTCCCTGGGCCCAGCTAGGGTATGCTTTGGGGGCTCCATCCTGCAGTGACAGCAGACAGGGGCACCTGCCATCCATTGTTTGTTCCCCACATTTGCCTCTCAGCGACAGGTGGAATTGGGGGTTTCTAGTCCCTGTGAAAATGAACTCAAGCCTGATTTCTTAAGCTGCCTTCCCCTGGGTCAGCTGCTCCCAGCACCAGTCCATTCCGAATTCATGGCTATTCTGTATTGTGTGGGAGCAACAGAAATGGGATATGGCTGAGGCCTGTGTCCTGCCAGTCCCTGCCTAGGAATAGAATGGCTTCATAGTGAAGCTGTGGGGTTGGGAGTAGCCACGGAAAGGGACTTGAAGGTGAGGTCAAGATGCCCATTGGTGACACAGGGGCTAGTAGGCAAACTGAGAGCTGTCTCCTGACCTGAGGCTCCTACTGGGCCAACAAGCTCCTCTCCACCACATTGCGTGTGCATTCTGTGGCTTTTACTCCCTCGTCATGAACAGAGCATTCAGAGCCTCTTTTTTTTTTTTTTAAACCTCAGTTTATCTCCGGACGACTCCGGAGATCTGCTATCAGAGACTAAAGATGAGGTGCAGGGAAGAGGAGAAAGTCATTCCACTGGTGAGAGCCCAGAGCCACCTCCACTCCACTCAGCTAGGCTTCCCTTCCTCCCACCACAACATCACTGTGGGTATTGGTAACAAGAAACTGCAAAAACAGGAAGTGCAGTGCAGCTGAATGTGAACGCTGACTTCCTCTGAGGCTTGTTGTGCCTGACTCAGACTTCTGCACTCCAGTGCTGGGAGACGCACAACACACACACACACACACACACACACACACACACACACACACACACACCCCTGCTAGAACCTTGTCAAGCCCGGGGCTGCTTCATTCTCCTGCCCCGACTACTGCTTGGCCATAGATACTAGTGGGTGCCTTCTGGGAGGATGGCACACCTGGCCTTTCCTTTCTGCTGCATCTGGTGTTTAGCGCTGTGCGTGGCATCGAGGTGACACTGGGTGCTTGGCTCTCACGTTCAGGCTTCTGACCACATCAATGCTCATTGTTCTTCTGTAGTATACCGGGACTTCTCTCTGTGCCATTTCCTTCATTCTCCATGTCTCCCTCCAACAAACAGCCTGCGGGCTGCTGCTGCATGGGCCACATTTCCGAAATGGAACACTGCATGCGATTCTGTAACTCAGGACCCTCAGTGCCTTGCTGCTGTCTAAAGTCCCCGCTTGTCGCATGATGTGGAGCTCTGGAAGACTGGCCCCGGTTTTCTTTCTGGTGTTTCCCTTTCCTGCCTTTCATGTGCGCCTTCACATGTCTCCTGGGGCCTGATACCTAGCTCTTGTTGCTCAGGTAACATTCAGATCAGAACCCTATGTAAACAGCTGCCCTTGGAGGACAGACAGAGGCTTGGGAAGCACTTAGTGGATGTCATGGGGCTCTGGACTCCAGATGGGCTGCAGGGGGGGCCCTGAAAGGCCTGTCTAACCCTAAGGCCCTCCTGAGCTTTTTCTTGCCCTGAACCAGTAAGACACATCCCAGCCACTGGAGGCCACGTCCTTGTTCTGAGCAGCACATTTGAAATCTCAGAGACAGGAGTGATTGGAGGAATGAGGGCCATGGATCTGGTGGCAGCTAGGCTATGCTGTGACAAGGTGACCCACACAAAATGCTGTGTCTGGAATCTTTCCAAGTCATTGTCCCAGGGGTAGGCCTAATGATTTTGACAAGGTCTTTCATAGGAGAATGATTCCTGGTGCCCGGTGGGGAATTCAGTGACTGAAATGGTGATAGCATAGTTTCACGCCACCTTTTGGCATTGGGAGCAGAGTGGTACTGGAGGATGTGCTTGGGCAGTCAAAGCATGCTGGCTCAGTGCCCGAGTGCATGTGGACAGCACCGCCCAGCGTGGAGGCGACAGTGGCTTGAGGCGGGTCTGTCCCCTCTCCCTTAAGCTGCCCCACATTAGGCTTTCCACAGATGGCGTAGGACTGGAGGTCTCTGTAGTGAGTGGTCTGCAGGGAAGGAGCGGCAGGGGAGGGGTCCGTTCTCACGGTGACGAGGCAGAGGGAGGGTGCTCAGGCCTGGGACACCTGTACACCTCCACCTGGTGGAGCTGGGGACCCGGCTGAAGTCGCAAGCGATGGTTGAAGCCAGGTGGAGAGGCCTGTTTTAGGCTTGGCTGGGGAAAGCCAGGATTCATGCTCACAAAAGCCTAGTGGAGCAGGGTGGGGCGCTGGGGAATATTCAGCCATTGAAACAGGGGCTCTCTTTGCAGCCAGGGTGGTGGTTGCAGGTTCCTTTGCTTCCTTTCCCTGTGTTCCTTGAGAATTCTGCCCGCTCTGTCCCTGTGAGTCGTGTGGTGGGTGGGGTGTTCTCCGCTCCCACTCACACGGCTGTACCTGCGTTTCCCTGCAGGAGTACCTCCGTGCCATTGACCGCCTCTACGAGGAGTGGCTGGTCACAGGCGGCCTTTTCCCAGCCACAGCCCCTGTTCTGGTAAGTTAATCCCCATTCAAAGTTGAGATCTTTGTGTAAGGAGGAGGGTCAGAGGAATGCCAATCATTCCACAGAAAAGAGTTCTTTATCTCTCTGAACTGAGTCTCAGAGCGACTTAGACAGACGTGAGAGAAGGCCATCTTCCCAGTGCCGTTCCAGTGCTGATCTCAGTCTGGTGTCACTTTCCCAGCATTAGTTGCCAAGAAATACCTGGTTGTCGCTGGACCTTGGTTTGGGATGGTGTTCCCCTTCTTTGGTGGATGACACAGCCCGTTCATCTTGCTTAGGTGACTCAGAGTCATCAGAAGGCAGGCCAGTGTCTGGCTGTTCTGGGCTGTCACACAGTGATGTCCTCAGGAGGAACGAGGGGTGCAGAACCGTGGCCCAGGCCTCTGCTGCCTTTGAGCTCTTGGGCTGACTTTCCATGGTCGCCTCTCCTTTCACGCCCCGACAGCTTGGTACTGGGGTTTCCTCCTCAGTATTTCCTGCTGCCCATCCTGTGTTCCAGTTTGTTTTCCCAAATCTCCTTAGGCGGGCGCTCACAACTTAGGCAGTCACGCATCCAGTGGGCATTGTTTGAGCTTTTGTGCGTTGTCTTGGGCTGCAGGCTGCACAGAACATCTGGGGACTCTGACAGGCAGACAGCAAGGCTGCAGCAAGGGACATTTTACTGTGGCGGACTTCCACAGTTCATTGTTTTCCTCATTGTAAAAAGAAAATTTGAGGCTGAACAGTGGACAGGCAGGGGCCGGGACGTGGAGAGCTCTCGTCCAGACATTTGAGTGCTGGTTTAATCCCTAGCGGACCCCTCCCTCGCATCTCAATGAAAGAAACAGCATTCATGAAGGGAGCTGCCATGGTCTTAGGTGAAAATTTACTTGAGGGCAGACTGTCAAGCAGCTTGGAGCTGGTGTGCTCTGCCCGTCGTCTCTGCCCCTCCCCCTGCCCCAGGTCAGTGCCCCCCATGACTCGTGTGTTTTACTTCCAGGTGATTGAGGCTGACTACAACTTGGAGAAGATGTTAGAACTCTTTGAACAAAACCGGGCCCGAATCTTAACCCCAGAGAACTGGAAGCATGGCCCGTAAGACAGGAGCATGCCAGGAGGATGCCCGGAGGAGTCCGGCAGGGCCAGGCTAGCTGTTGGGTGGAGGTTGGCAGCATGTGCTCCTGGAAGCCTTTCATCTGCTCAGATTAGAGTTCTTAGGGCCTTCTCTGTTCATTGCGGGACCAGCACTTTCCTGTCAGGCCTTTAGTGTTCACTGCACACATTCCCCTTGGCGCTCCTCCCAGGGGCTCCCTGCTGCTGACGCCCTCCACTGAAGCCCTCAGAGAGCAGGTGCTGTGTCTGTGCTGTCATGCTGGACGCTGTGCAGAAGAGCTGCCGTGAGGGAGTGAAGTAAGTCTCCATCCCTGTAAGGATGTGAAGCCCAGAGAGCTGCAGGGAGCAAGGCTAGTGCAAGGCAGAACTGGCCCCATTCCTAAGCCGCTCCCCGCCGCCCTGGTGCTCTGTGCTGCAATCTCCCCAAGCCCTGCATCTTCGTGAGGAGAGCTGGAGTGTGGGGAACCCGCCCCATTTCACCAGAGCCATTTTCAAGGAAAATCAGCTGTAGTTTTTGACACAGCTGTGCTATTTGAGCCCAGTGCTGAGCCAGGTCCAGGCATCGGCTGCTGCAGCCCCCTTGTCTCCTGGACCTCAGTGTCCACGGAGAATCCTGCATTGGCCCCTGAATGGTGCCTGTAGCCCAGAGATGAAGGTCCTGCCCAGACTATTGCCAGTTCCATGTCACTCCAGGTCCGGATGCGGTCTTTGGGGCTGAGATGCTTTGCACTGCGCTGAGCAGGGGAGGGAGTGGAGGGCAGTCAGCCTGGCCTTCAAGGCCTTATCACTCTCCTGTCCTTGTGTGCGGAGCTGTGCCCTGGACTCACTGAGTGCCTGTGCCCATGGAGAGAGACACAAGTGGTCTTCAGCCTTTTGTTTTCCATCCGAGTTAATATGCCAGCCCACAGAGCACGATTTTTCTTGGATCAGAAAATGCCTCAGCTTCGCTCGGCTGTGACATTGCTCCTAGTGTGCAGCTGCTTCTTGAACCAAGTGAGAAGCTAGAGAAAGAAAGACCCTTCCCTCTGGGGACAGTGTGGACAGGAAAGTCAGGGTGACAAACAAATGCTCTTGAAGCTCCTCTCTTCTTGTCAAGGGCGGAGAGCCTGGAGAAGACTGGGCACAGGCAGGGGAAGGGCTGCTGTGCGCCCTGGAGAGGTGCAGGTGGGTGTGCCACGTGGGCCTGGGCTCTGCTGCTCCCCAGCTGCCCCATGCACCTTATGGCCTGGACTGAGAGGGAGGGCACGAAGTCAAGGGCTGCAGCTACCAAACCTTCCTGTTTGAGCCGGTTCCTGGCTTTTCCTTTAGGCTGAGGGACAGTCCAGGGAGGACCATGTCCATTAGTACCTGCAGCTCAAACAGGAGAAACCAGAAAAAGGAGAAGGATGGGAGCCTTTGTATCAGCAGTCCTGACATGTGGGGCCATCTGTGGAAATGTAAATGGGCTGTTCAGCACTTGCCTGTCTGCTCAGTCAGAGCACTGTGTGTGTATCTATGTGTGTTGTGTGTGTCTGTGTGATTGATTTTTCTATTGCTTTGTAGTAGCCAATAAATCTTTCAGCTGAACCCTGATGTTAACTTTTCTTTCTTTCCTTTTTTTTAAAATTTTGTTTCATGTATAGGAATGTGGTAGGGGTTTTGCCTACATGTAAGTACAGTGTCTACAGAGGCCAGAACCCTGGAACTCGAGTTTCAGAAGATAGTGAGCTACCATGTAGGTGCTGGAAACCAAACCTGGGTCCTCTAGCAAGTGCCCTTGCTACTAAGCCATCTCTCCAACTCAGCCCACCCTTTTTTTTTTAATTTTTAAAAAAACTTACTTTATGTGTATGAGTATACTTCCCATTGCGTGTGTAAGTGCACCCATGCCATGTAATGCCTGCAGAGTCAGAAGAACGTGTCAGATTCCCCTGGAACTGGAGTTACAGAGGGTTCTTAGCTGCCATGTGGGGAACTGGGACTCGAACCCAGTCCTCTGCAAGAACAGCCAGTACTCTTAACCGCTGAGCCATCTCTCCAGCCCTCAGTTCCCCCTTTTAAAGATAGAATCTTGCTCTATAGCTCAGGCTGCCTCAGACTCTTTACACAGCCCAGGCTGACCTTGAACTCTCAGTAGTCCTGCCACAACCTTTTAAGTAGTGGAATTAGAGGCATTTGCTCCCATGCCTGTCTTGTGTATTCATTTTTTAAATACCATGTTTCCTAACATAGTGTGTACAGGTTCAGAAAGAGCCTGCTGTCCTTCTACCTTGACCCCTCAGATAGGAGGCCGTACACAGCAGTGGCTGGGATGTTCCCAGAAACCTCCCACCCAGAGATCACACTTGAAACTGCCAGTCCAGCTTGCTCAAGGGCAGGCAGAGCTGCTGAGAGCAGAGGCCACTACCATACCATGGCCAGAAAAGTGCAGGTGACACATGGTAGACTCCACTGGCCTAATTCTTAGACACAGGACCTTTCCTTAGAGCTTCTCTAGAGTATCTGGCAGAGCATGGCCGGGGCTGGCATCCCTGAAGAGTCCAAGGGGACAAACCAGGACATTTAGGTCTGTTGGAGTCACCCCATTCTTATTCTGAGGGTTTGGCTTCTGGGGGTGGAAGTCGGTATAGCAAGACCCACCTTAGCCACTCTGACTGCAAATATTTTCTAAATTATTGAACAACATATTTTCTTTCAGTTGTCATTTTTAGTGAAATAATTGATATATATATATATATATATGGTTTTGATTTTAGTTTTGCATGTGCTGCACATGACTAGAATCAGTAAAAAAATCATTTAGCTAGTGATTTTTTCAAAAAGTAATACATCTCTCTTTCACATAAAAGAAGTGTGTGTGGGTCCAGAACTGATGTGGATTCTGGACTGTGACTTCCCTCCTCTGGGGGCCTAACGGTCCAAGATGGCACCCAGTGTCTGCAATAGAGCCAACTGGTCTCTATTCTTCATTCCTTCTGGGAAAGCAACCTTTTCTAAGGCCTAATCAAGATGACAGGGCTTAAAAGAGGTCTTGGACATTAGAGGGAAGGCAAGAGAGATATCAACACCCACAGCCTGGGACACAGGGTCTGGCTTTAATGCCTGGATCCTTCTGGGCCATATTTCGCCATCTCCTGTACTTTACTGTGTGGTGATGTCCTTGGCTCCACCTGCTTCTTGTGCTATGGCATGCCCCAAGGAGTCAGGCACCAAGATTTCCCTTATACCTGTTCCTTTGACTGTATGGCTGAATACACTAATGCGTGCTGTGGGCCCTGGGGAGTGATGCTATTCAACTTGTTTACAGCTTTCCATTTCTCTTTCTGCCTCTTCCGTTCCCATCTGAGCCCTTCTAGATGATAATGCCCAACAGGAATCACTTCCTTTGGACTTGTGTGAGTTGGTTCTCTCCTTCCATTATGTAGATCCCTGGCCTCACATCGCTGCTCTCATTGGAACAGTTGTTCAGAGATGCAGGGCAATCTGCATGAGTTGGACTCTGCAGAGGACAGGAAGCCCTGTCAAAGAGCCCTTCCTTGTATAGGTCATTAATGGGTGCTGTGCACACACTCTATGTCAACATTCCCAGCTTCCCAAGAAGGAAGTGTGACCACACTCCCTTTGCAGATGAGGGCAGTGGGGCTCTGAGAGCCAGAGTGAATAATTTAGAGGCAACATCAGTAAGTGGCAGTGCTGGAGTCTGAGACCAGCTGGAGATAGCTGATTGGTCCCTATGCCTGACAGGCCATGGCTTTGGCTGCTGTCCCCACTTTCCTGTTTGCCTTCTCTACATCCTGATCTAAGTACTACCTTATGGTTCTTGATCATCTTCCTGGCAGACAATATGCTTGCTCAGGATGACTGCCACTGTGGCATCCCAGAGTGACACCTTCAGCCACTGTCGGGGTGGTGTTGTTGGGCAGAACCCGCATCTCCGTCTCCCCACCCGAGGGATACAGTAATGTTGGTGGCCCTTGTACCTGTGAGGGTGCTTGGAAAGATACCCAGAGCCAAATGACACTATTATCTGTGCTGATGCTATGATTAGCTGCCTCTGGCGCTGTGTGAGGGTCTAGTTGTTTATACTCCTCAAGCACAGGGGCTGGGTGGCCTCCCAGTTGGCCCTCCAGAGTCAGTGGTCTGAGCAGGTAGGAAAGGCACTTGAAAAAGCAAGGCTTATGCTGGGACTAGCCAGCTCTGGGTATGCTTCTGGCATTGGGACTGAGGACTCCCCTGAAGATTGTGGAGCAGATGTCAGGCAGGGCTGCCCAGGGCTGGTGACTCCTGTGCTCTCAAGAGCAGCTTGCTACATGAAGAGGCAATTCCCATACCCGAGGAAGGCTAGGGGCCAGACTTGGGCTTGGGGATTGGTTTCCCTTTAGTCTGCTCAGGATATTGTCCTTGAGGAACACGGGTATCTAATAGAGGACAAGACCAGTGCAGCAGATAAGGAACGCCACTCTCCAAGCATGTGCCCCAGGGGGCTGTGGATCTTGGGTGACCAGGTGCCATTGAAGATACCGTCAAGGTTGTAAAGACCTCAGAAGGGCTCAGGACTGCTAGCTGGAATCTCTGATGGTCAGTGTCCCTGGTCAGATCCATCGTAATCCATAATGCTTCTGAGAGGCTTTCCTGTGGCTCTCTGGAAGGCAGGTTTGGCTGGGTTCCTCCCAGGGCAGTCAGGAGCCTTTACTAACCTTCTGCCTGAGCTGGGTCTGCTGTGGGGTCTAACCAAGAGCTGCTTCACACGCAGCTTTAGCCAGGAAGGTACCAAATGCTTTCTGCTTGGTGTCTAGCTTACCAACAGCCTAGACCAGAGAAGATTCTGCCCCTGAGGTAGCTGCATAGCGCAGCCTGCCCGGCATAGTATCTACCATAGAGGGCAGGCCACACCCAGGTGGCAAAGTTGCTGGTGTGCCCCTGGGACAAACAAGGGCATTCGTGAGACGGGAGACAGGCTTAGCCAGAGAATCTGAAAGGGGCCAGACAGGAGGGACTGCTGCAGGAGACATGGGAGCTCCTGAGGGGAGGATGGGGAAGGGCAGCTGGCCAAAGAGAAGTGTAGCTCCTGCTCAGGCTTATATTACCCTCTGTACCACCTTACAAAACAGTGCCCTGGGGCTGGAAAGATGGCTCAGTGGTAACGAGCACTGACTGCCCTTGCGGAGGAGCTGGGTTCAATTCCCAGCACAAACATGGCACCTAACAACCATCCATAACTCCAGTTCCATGGGAATGTAACACTGTCTTCTGAGGTCCACAGGTACTGCACAAGGAGCACTTATACACATGCAGAGAGTTCACCCATACACACAAATAATACAGACACACACACACCCCTGAGGCTCAAAGACAAAAACCAGAGACTTCCCAAGTCTGGCAGCCAGAGGTGAACGGAAGCTGCTCCTACCTGCTGCATCTAGAGCAAGGACCTCTTCCTTTAGCAAATGGAGCCAAGTTAGAGTTAAGTTTCTCCTCTCCTAACAAAATTCAGACTTAGACATATTCAAATACATTCCCAATATATCTGGGAACAAAGAACAGAAAGGCCAATTCAGGCTGAACTGGTATTGGGTATCTGTGTAGGAATGCAGAATTTTATAACTTTTTTGAGAGAATCCCCTATTTACCATCTTTATGTCTGTGCATAACTAGGCATGTATAATAGTAAAATCACATGCATCATGGGAAGGGACCAGCACTGTAGAAAAATGATTAAGTGACTTAATCTCACCCAGAATATAAATGAAAACACAACCACCTGTAGACAAAGATGCGCCTAGCCCTCAAGCTCAGGCACATCAGCCCTGGCCTGGATAAGGGGTTCTGGGCTCCAGAGAGTTGATCTGAGCTTCAGAAGTGCCATGCAGGTCAACCAGAGCAGAGCCCGCCACAGCAGATCTTTCCAACCGTGACGCCACGGACCTTCTGTTCATGTGCAGTCCACGACCACAATGGAGGGGAGCTGAGCACTGATGGTGTGTGTGTGTGTGTGTGTGTGTGTGAGTGTGTGTGTGATCTAGGAACTTGGTTTGCATATGTATGTGCACTGCTCAGATGCCAGTGGATGCTGCACAGGGTGGCTTGGACAGCTGTAGCCATACTAATGGCTCGCTCCTTCCTCTCTTGCTTGGGTGAGGCCTGGTGCTCGGCTGTGGAGAGGCCTGTGGTGCTATCCACAGCCTGCGGAACCTGCCTACCATGTTCAGCCATGCTCACAGCCTCTGTGTGGATTTGTCTGCCACGAACTGCAGCTCTCCTGTGTGAATTCCTCTCGCCAGAAGAGCCAACCATGTGGAGTACACAAAGGGCAGTGATTACTCTCCAGAGGGCAGCCTCCAATCAGGGTTGCTGAGAGCCAGGTGAGAGTGATGCACCTCTGTCATCTCAGGGAGCCCGACTTGCAGGTATGGTGTCCCCTGTCTTTCGGATTGCCAGGAGGGTAGAGTTTGGTGACCCACCACTGTAATCTGCTCCATGTCACCATCCGAGACTTCCTTCCCCTCCTCCTTTCACCGCTCGACACCCAGAGCTCATGGGACCACTGTCCTAACCTGGTATGACTGTGTTCCAGGGTCTGGCTCTTCCTCTGGTTCACCAACCAAGTGATAGTGTCACCCAGCCTCCTGGTGAGTGCGTGCTGAGCCCGGGCACTTGGGGGTTCTCCTTGGTCCTTGCCACTCTCCTTCCTCATATGCTTAGAACGGCCCACCCAAAGTTAAACTGAGATTTAATCCTCGTCACGAGGAATCAATGGGCAGAAACTTTGAGACATGGCTCCGACTCAAGGACCTTTTTTGTTTGTTTAGACAGGGTCTCCATGTATGTAGCTCACAACTATATGTAGATTAGGATCCACCTGCCTTTGCCTCCCACGTGCTGGGCAAAGGCACGCACCACTATGCCCATCTGGGCTCTGCCTTCTGGAATGCATCCGTCATGGATGCTTTCAGTGAGTTAATAGGTCCCCTTGAGAGTGGTCTGGTAGAGTCAGTCTCCTACTAGGAATGGAATGTGATGCCACATGTGAATGACCCATGGCTCAGGGCATGCTACAGACCATCCCAGGAGCACAAGTGTTTGGACTAGTGTCTGGTCTGCTTGAATGGTCCAGGTGGGAGTCATCACATAGCTAGACACCATCTCCATGATGAAGAAGGAGAAACCCCAGAACAAAGCGGTGGTCCCTGAGTCAGGCATACCCACATGAACAGAGGGGAGAGTGTTTTGCATGCAGAGAGGGGTGTGGAGATATTAGGCGTTCCCAAAGAATGAGGGCAAGGGACAGGGCCTGAACAGATTCGATCTCACAAATATCTCATGGGTACAAGCCAAGCCCAGGGTCAACATGACACGTTCAGTGCACAGCTCTGGTGTCCGTGGGCAGAGGGTTTTGAAGTGAAGAGTCCATCATTCTAGGGTGGACTCCAGTGGTGGCAGGGAGCCAGAAGGTGGCAGTGTGGGCTTGGAGTGTGGAGAGTAGATGCTGGACTGTTATCCAGATGTGGAACTTCTGGAAGGAGCCTGTGCTTTCCTGTCTCGTAATCATCATCCTCACCACCACACCTTTAGACCGCACCTCACTATCAGGGCACTTAGGGGTTCTGGGCTATGCTAGTAACTGGAGTTCTACTGGAAGTGCGTCCAAGGAAGGAATCTGGGCTACGTATGTAAAGACATCACCAGTCAAAGCCTCAGTCAAAGGCACATTTCTGAAGGAGGGAGAAAAGAGCACGTTTTGGGGTCGGAATACCATTTTTGATGTCTCCTGGAAGGATAAACCTTTGCGGTGCTGACGGTCACTGCTGCTAAAATATACAGGTAGGTGGTGCTGGATGTACCTAGAGTCAAGTTCTGAAGTTGGTGGCTCATGTAGTGACACTAACATCAGCCAACTCTAGAGAAGCAAATGTTCAGATTTGCCATCAATTCCAGGGCTCCTTTGCTCTCAATTTGCAGCCAGTGTGACTCCCAAGAGCCCCACACACTCTTTGAAAGCCTTGCTTCTTGCTGGATCTTTATTGATAACGATGTGTTTATTTTGAATACAGAAGAGATACACTGTTGCTTATTCAGCCTAATCCAGGGACAAGAAAAGCTGCTCTGCTGGACCCTGACATGATGAGTAGGCAGGGATGATTCTTCCTTCTGCTCACGCCCAACCCTCTGCAGAGTCGCAGAAACAGGCTGAGAGTCTCATCCCTGGGCCACATTTTAGAAGTTATACAGCATAGCAGACAGATATTTTTGCCTAGAAAGCAGAACACCACAATGGTGGACAGAGCTGCTTGTAAACAAGGTCCCTCCCCCAGGCAGAGCCTGCGACTCCAGGGTGCAGCAGAAAAGGGTGCTACAGAACCCGTGGGAGGGTCCCTTTCAGCTCTGCACCGGAACAAATGCTTTCTAGAGAAGATAAAATTCAAGATTGCCTTTGTTGCCATCCCTCTGCTTAAGAAAGGGATGGCCACATTTTCTTAGCCCTTCATTGGAGGAGTTGAAACGTGGGAGGAGGATGAAGGTGAGTGGGGCTGCTCACTTAGGGATGAGTGACAAGTGGGAGGAAGGGAGGCTGGGTGACTGGCTCCCTGCCACTGGTGATGCTGACGGGACACTCCTCAAACAGGCTTCCACTAGCACATGCCCAAGGGCCCGTCCTCCCCTGGAACCACAATGGGTGTCTAAGCTAACCCCACTAACACCGCCAGAGTGAGGACAGTGACTTAGAAGGTAGCTTGGTGGTCTTTAAGGACCTCCAGGTCATGCCCGAGCCCCCAAAACTGTGTCTTCCCCTTTTAGGTGGCAAGGTGGTGACCTGTGGCTCTTCTCCTGGAGCTGCAAGGTAGGCACAATGCACAGAGGACCTCAGTGGAGCCTGTCCTACCTCCCAGCAGGGATAGCAGGTTGGGGCACACAGTAGATCTGGGTGGCCAAACAGTTTCTGCAGGACAATCAGCTGTGGCACTGGCTGTGGGAGGTTGTGGGGAGGGAAGGAAGTGGGACTTCTTGCCTCACTTCTGCACAGCACTGTCAGGATGTACAATCACCAGGCACCAGGCTGGGGAGGAGACACCATGTGGGGAAGAAGAAAACCTTCCCAGGGAGATTGTGTGTGAGTGGGGACTGTGTGTGCATATGTCCACACCCATGTGGGATATGTTTTTGTGTGTGCAATTGGGATATGTTAGTGTATGTGTGTTTAGTCATGTATATAAATGTATGAGTTGCGGGTGCATCTCTGTGTGTGTACCCCTGTGTGCCTGGAGGAGACTGTTCAGCAGCGGGGACCGGTGGGCTGGGTCATCACGCCATCCTCTCAGGACTGGCAGCGGGGGCCCGGGTTGGGGTGGGGGTTCCCTGGCCGTGGCTCTGGTCCTGGCAATGGCAGCAGGTCGGATGAAGCACTGGCTCCACACACAGCTTCATAAGGGGGCAGCGTGTCCATGGAGACAGAGTGCAGGCCACTCTGGCCCTGTGTCCTCTGTTCCTGCTGGTGGTGGCTGTGGCTGTGGTTGTAGCCGCTGCCTGAGTTGAGGGTGCCGTTCAGCGTGGAGCAGGAGTCAGTCACTGAGTAGGGTGGCGGTGCGTCCGTTGGGACGTACAGCTGAGTGGCGCCTGGTCCCACACACTCCTCATAGCTATGAAAGAAGAGTTCTTCCTTAGGATTCTATGAAGCCCCGCAGCCTTGGGGCAAATGCCGAAGTCTCTGTTCCATCTGCACTGAAGAACTGCTCTGGCCAGGACTGCCCTTATCCATGCTGGCTATAATGAGACCCCATCTAGTCCCCAGGGAGGGCACCCTGGCACCCCTGAGTCACGGGCTCTGGGACTGTGTGAACTGGAGCAGACCCCTGCAGCTCTCACAGGGGTCTCAGATTCTCTGGAACAAGAACAGTCACTGTCTAGGGTGCAGTCCATAGATAGGACCCTCTCAGTTATCCCCATTACTGCCTTCTAAGTGTAGAAAGGAGTCCCTGTGGTCCCAGAGTGACATCTGCAGGGCCAAGAGAACCCATGGACCATCTCAGGGCCCCTGGTGGAAGAGAAGGATGAAGTGTTTGCCACAGCCTGAGATGCATGGTCTATAGTTCAGGATGTGACGGTACTCTGACCTGCTCTCACTGACAGGGTGACTATCGATGTCTGTGAGGACTCAAATTCCCCTGAGAAGGTACCCCCACCTCAGTCAGGGCAGATGCTCCCCTGTATAGGCTGGATATGATGACTCCTGTTCTCATGGATGGGCTTAGGGTTTGGGGACCTGGATACCCCACCCCAAGAGCAGGGGCCCAGTGTTTATCAAGCATGCTCTCTGTCCCTTTCTCTACCGCTTGCCAGTGCCCTTGAGTCTCTAGGAGCAGTAGAGAGAACTCCTCCCTCACGCTCTGGAGTTCATTTCCTCGTCTGAAGCAAGGGTAGGTCACCCCACTTACTGGGTATTGCTGGGTAGGAAGAAGGCACTGTGGATATCTGGGGGCTCAGAATGGGACAGAGTCTGGTGCTTCCTGAGGGTGTGTCTTGACAATATGCCCCAAGGAAACTCAGTTTCTCTAGCCTGGGTGGGGAAGGACCAGCTGGGCTTCAGAGCCCAGACAACTGCAACGAGTGCCTTTCTGCTCTTGTGGCTTATCTAAAGGACAGAACCAATAAGGACTCTTTGATGGATGTGAAGGTGCAGAGAGGGAGCTGGGTTGTGGCTGACCCTCTGGGAGTCAGAGCCGAGCTGGCTGGGATCACATCAGGTTGGGGTGGGGGCTGCTGAGGGTTCACCCTGCCTAGACCAGCTGAGGTTGGGTCTCGGATGGGCCTGTAATAGGAGTCTGGGGAAGGTAAGGACAGGGCTGGGAAGGCAGGCTGACTACACATGCATACCACGGAGAACAGACAGATGGCAGGAACTAGCCAAGGCTGTGGACTCTGTAGTCATAACAACAACTTGGCCTTGGGGGGGGGATGGGCATGGGCTCGTGGTGTCACATACAGAAGATTAACAGATTTTCCTCTCTAAAGGGGCACTAATCCCAGGGTTACAGAAATGATCTAACACCCCACTGCTCTCTTTCCCAGGGCGATCCCTGAAGGAACCCTTAGGGGTTCAGGGTAGCTGCCAGGAGACCACCCCAAACTGCAAGGCTTCCCTCCCCTGCACATCAGCCTGAAGGAGCCTGGCTTGTCTCTATAGTGCATCCTCATGACATCTATTACACCTGAGTCACATCCTTCTTCAAGGGGACCTGCATGGTCAAAGGGCTGAGGCTGTGGTCATGCCCACTGAGATTGTTCTGTGCTTACACATGGAAAGCTGAGGCTCTGTGCCTGGATGGGGGATCTTCATGTCCAGGGGCCTCCCCTCCTCCCCCTGCCTCCAAAATGGCCTCCTTACCCTGGTGGAGAATCTGGGTATAGTTCCCTGAGCACCGCAGCATCCACATCTCCATCAGAGCTGATGTCCAAGGGTGGGGGCCAGTCCTCAGTAGGGCGGCACGTGCTGGGCATCCTGCAGCTGGAGTGGCTGCGCATGTGCCCGTCAGATGCTGCAGAGGACAGACCAGGAGCTTGTGTTCAGGCCAGTGCCGGGGACTGCCCTCATGGTACATGTCTGTCTAAGGCCACCCATGCCTTCCCTTCACTCACCCCAGCTGCCTCCATCTCTAGCAATAGCTCCAGAATGTGAGTCTTATGCGGTATGTGGCGGGGGGGAGGGGGTTCGCTGGGAGGAGGTGTGGCTGGCCCTGTCCTGACAGGTATCCTGATGGAGGGCAGTTAGCCTGGGGTATCCCTGGCTCTGAGTGGCGAGTGCTAAGCGTTGAGAGGTAGTATGGGACTATGGCAGAAGAGACAGGTGTGCTCAGCACATGCATGACTCCAGAAACTTCTTCCCATGCCCCCACAGTCTTCTCCCTACTCTTTATCCAACAGCTGTGGAAGAGTCTAGATGGAAAACCACATCTGCAGCTCCAGTTCTAGGCAATGCCTGGGTACTGAGAAAACTCTCAGAGGAAAATATTAAACACATTCATTCGTTATTAGAGGCTCTGCCTGCCCGGCGGGTCGCAACCCTTATTTTCCTCGTTGATCTTGCCTGTGTTTTTAAGGTTTTCTACAATGAGCACATATTACTTTTTTACTAGGAGAAAATGAACCTAATAACAGACTGTGAAAAAGGAGCTGAGATGTGTCAGCTGAAACACGGAAACTTTGGAAGATGGGCAAGAAATCCAAGAGAAATGAAACACAAAGGGATGGCACAGAACCTGGAGCAGGTCTCTGGGCTCAGGCAGCGGAGGCTACACCTGCAGAGCTGGAGGCTATTTCTGTTCTTGACCCTTTCAGCTTAGGAACCTCAGTGGTTCCCAAGCCTCCAAATCTTGCCACAAAGACACACAGAGGTCACTCGTTCTGTTGTCCCCGGAATACCTCTGGGCTGGGTGCAGGTGGCACAAACCACACCCAGGCCTTTTTTTCATGGATCACCCTCCTGTGATGGAAGCTGGAGATGTGGGTGTGAGGGCAAAGAACAGAGGATTCCAAGTCCACTTTTCTTAACAGGCACAAGGAAGGCTGGGAATGTTTCCCAAAGGAGGCAGCTTTTGAGCTGGGCCTGGGCAGCCTCGGAGTATTGTGCAGGGGGAGGTAAATCATGGGCAAAGGGTCTAGAGGATGAAAGACAGGTGTGTTAGGGGCAGCAGTGGGCATGTGGGCGGACCATCCTGAGTATACCCAGCACCATCCTGCAGTGGGGGACAGTCAAGGTGCACCTGGGCTTTTTGTGGTCAGGTTAGCTTGGTTAGTCTGGGCTTTGCTCCTTGCTTATCTGCCTTGGGGAGACGTGGGGCCGGTTGAGCTCCCCCATCTGTTCATGCAAGCCTGCTGACCTTTCTCTCCTAGCTGGTTTGGAGGGCAGACCACACAGTGGTGATCTTTCCTCCATCGTGGCCATGTGTCTCTCTGACACATGATGCTCCACTCAGTTCTAAGTTCTGATCTGTTTTTCTTACAAGTTGGCACTAGAAACAATATCTAGGGCTGAAGGACCCTCAGCCCCACTAGTCTCTCCCTGGAGTCAACCCCTTTATGGCTGTGGCCGTCAATCTCCAGCGAGGGCTGTGCAAGGGTGAGCTTCAGTGCAGCCAGGTCAGCTAGCAGGGCTTACGTCTCTCATCTACCTCTTGTCAGATGGGTGACCCCAGGCCCATTCCTCAACTGTTTTGATTTCAATTTCGGATCAGCAAATTGGGGTAAGGAGCAAAAGTAGACACTCAAGGCTGTCCTAGGGATTTTGCATAACGAGATTCTGCAAAAGGAGTTCCAGGCACTTGACTGGCTATTCTTACCCACCAACCACGAGCACCAGGCTCTGTGCCGTCTTCCGGTGTCCTGAAGTTCTGAAATGCAGCTCGGCTCTGCTGATTCTTCTTCTCTCCCAGGATTCTCCTCACTGAGTGGGGAAGGTCCCCCAGATCTGGGGTATCACTTCAACTACAGTGAGGAGCCTCCTGGGGTCCTGTGCCCCGTGGGCCAAGCCTGTTCTTCTTTTCTCTACAGGGCAAGTGGTCCTGACTCAACAGAAGCCCTGACTGTCCTGGTGTAGGTTCCTCTAGACTTATTCTTGCCATAGAACATTGAGAATTGAATGCAACTGAGCCCTCTGTGCTACTTTCAGATCACTGGATCCTGCTAGGTATGAGGTGGGGTCAGGTGACCATAGTCTGTAAAGAGTTCGTACATTTTGACCAGGTGGATGCTACTGGGACTGGTCCCCCAAGAAGTGGCTAGCAATTCATAACCAAGAAGCTCCCAAATCACTTCCGTTTTGCTCTGTGGGCTCCCAGTGACATTTTCACCGTCCACTCATTCCATCACCCACCTACCCACCGATTGGTACACCTGCTCATCCTGCCCCACCCCACCTGTGCCCTACACTCTCACCTTCCCATCTTTCCATCCTCCCCCCAGTCAGCCCATCTCTCTCACTCGAACATGCCCCCAAGTCCTCCCGCACAGCCATCCCTCTACCCCGTGCATCCCCTTCTCCATTCCTTGGTCCATCCAGCCACCCAATACCCATTCGTTCCTTCCACCCAGCTACACGCTGGTCCATGCATTCAATCCTGTATGCATCTATCCTCCTACCAGCCTGCCCACCCACCCATCCCTCTCTCCATCCAACCACCTGTCCATCCATCTTCTCCTCATGCATCTCTCTTCTCATCCACTTTCTATTCATCCACTCTCTGCTCCCTTTCTCCATCCACTTATTCCTGTCTCTGTGCATCCACTCAGTCACCTATTTCTTCATTTCTTCATTCCTCCACCTACTACTCACCCACCAATCCATCTCTCCGTTCCTCCACCCACCCACCAATCCATCTCTCCATCCAGGTGCCAGCTGGGCCAGTGTTAGTTGCCTGATCAACAGTGGCAGGGGCTGAGTATGACACACTCTCCCTCTGGCCTTCAGCCTCTCTCTAGCTCTCTCTTTTGGTAAACTATGGGTCTTTCGTGCTGTAGAGGACATTGTGGTGGACACCTGTGATCTCTTCCTGACGGACCAGTATCCTTTCCTGACCGTCTTCCCAACCATGGCAGATCTATTGCCTCTCAGACACCTCCTAGGGTCAGGCACAGTGTGCGGGAGTCACAAGGCCCAGAACTCACTGAATCCTGCTCATACTCACAGCAGAGGCGCTGACGGTGGTGATGGTGATGGTGGCGACAGTCGTGGTGGCGGTGGCACTGAAGCCGGGCCTGCCTGTCCCTTCGGATGCTGCCCACGATGATGGTGATGCAGGAGAGGATGACGACCACACCTATGACAGTGCTAGCCACCAGCACTGGAGATACCAGCAGGTGGCTGTGTTCGGGGTTCTCGGAGAACGTGGTGGGGTTGAAGTAGCTGGTGCGGTTGTATCGTGCTACTGTGGTCAGAGAGGAGACACTGAGCTGGGTCTCAAGCCTGGCATATCCCTTTCCCCTCCCCCCCCGCTCTCTTGGGAGTCATTTTTCTATGAACAAATGAAGGGAAGTTCAAGGTCAGGCCTTCCATCCTGGCTGGGGAGGATGGAGCAGGATTCTACGCAACCATCTGCAGCAGCTTCCGGTGGGTGATCTCCTTCCTCCCCTCTGAGCCTTCTTCCCTAGGATTCCAACTAACTCACAGATAGGAAAACTGAGACAGGGCTATGGATGTGTTCCAGGTCTCACAGCAGATTATTGGTAGGGCTGAGGGTCAAACCCAGGAAACTTAGTACTTGACAAAGACTCTCCTCCAAATAAGGCATCAGGCTAAAAGGTCTGTCCCGAGGCCTTGGGTTGGGAAGAGATGTACAGAGGTTAGAGTACAAGGACTTGGGACTGGGGTCCCAGGGAGCTGTCAAAACTGGCCAGGAGTGACCACAGGCACCTGCCACATTGTTCAGGGCATTGTTCTCAGCCAGCATTTCAGCACTGAGGGCCCCTGAGCTGCTCCACTCAGCTGAGAGAGCTGCTGCAGACACAGATGACGTCACAGACGTGGGGGCTGAGGCTCCCTACTGGGGCTTCAAAGTCCAGCAGCCTCTCTCTATCACCCTTGGCTCTAGGCGGGAACCCTTCCTTGGGTGCCCTCCCAGCCTCTGGACACAGTGGAGCACAGTTTTTAGACTCAGGGGACTCAGGGGCATGGTAGGAATTCAGGTCATTCCTATGCTCTGAGAGAGGTTCCCCCCTGTCCTCCCAGAGCCTGTGTCAGGGCACATGACCAAGTGCATCTGTTGCCTAGGACTGTGTTCAGTGTCAAGGTACACACTTGATTTCCCTCTGTGTCCTGGAGCAAAGCAATGGGGCTAGGTATACCAAAAGTGCCTAATGTTTTCATGGAGAGACTGGCTTCAGACTTGAGACCAGTGGGAGAATGTCAGAGAGGTTTTGAGCTGCCTCAGGGGACCAAAGCTTCTGTCTCCGGCAACAATCAGCCTCCTGCCTGGGTAGCTGCAGGAAGGCTTTTTACCCCAGGTGAGGGTGTCTCCACCCACCCTTTAGCTGTGGCTGCTCTTCTCTTCAAACCCTTTCCCAGCACTTTCTCAAACCCCACCCACATTCTGTCTAGACAGGGACAGGTAGGCAAAGAAAGAATTCAGGATCTGAGTTGGGACAGTTCTGGATCACGCTAGGGGCTTTTGCAGCACACTGACTGGTATCAGGAGGTGGTAGGTCATTGTTACCCACCTGTGGTCTTGGTTGGGTGTGTGTACCTGTTTATTCCCCCATTTTTCATGTGTGTGTATAGTGTGTGCATGTATATATAAGCATGTTTGTGTATGTATGTATCTGTATGCATGTGGAAGTCCCAGGTTGATGCTAAGATCATCCTCCATCAGTCTTCCTCCTTATTTATTGACGCAGGTTCTCTCAATCAAACCCAGAGCTCTCCAATATGAAAGTAGCCATTTTGCTCTGTTGAAACCCTGCCTCTGCCTTCTGAGGCTAGAATCACAGGCAGACCTTTATACACCCACCCAGAATTTATGTGGACACTGGGAATCTGAACTCCAGTCCTCACACGTGCATGGCAAGTTTTTTTAAACAACTGAGTCATCTCTCTAGCTGTTGTATTTTTTGAAAAACGTGAATGAGACTTTAATCAGTTTCAAGTGGAGTTTGTTTATTGTTTATGTGTATGTGTGTGCCTGTCTGTGTTGGCGTATGTGCACCATGTGGAGGCCACAAGAGGGTGTCAGATCTCCTGGAACTGGTGTTAAGAACAGTTGTTAACTGCCATGTAAGTGCTGGGAACTGAACCTGGGGGTCCTCTGGAAGACAAACCAATGCTCTTATCCACTGGGTTAAGAAAAAAGTAAAATGACAGATGTAAATACAATGGTATTGATTGTAATGCTAAATGTGACTTGATTAATCAGACCAATCAACAGACAGAGAGAACTATGTTACCTTCTACAGGAGCCTCACTTGGGAACCAGAGTTGAAAGTAAAAGTATGAAAAAAGATACGTTATGAAAACACAATTATAAGAAAGCTGGAGTGGCTGTAACAATGTAAGACAAACAGACTTCAAAATGAAAAATGTCGTTAGAGACAAAAGGGTTCTGTTGTGACAATAAAACGTTTAACCAAACCCCAGCACAAAACTGTAGAAATGGGCAACAAGCCCCAATCTTAGCTGAAGAATTGTTGGCAGTTGATTATGTCGGGTGAGGCAGAGCTGATCTTCTTAAAGGGACAGACTCTAGATAGGCTGACTAGACCCCAGTGGATCACGTTGCACTGAGGGACGTCTGGGGACACTAACTTGACATGACAGGCCTTAACACAAACAACAGAATGTATGAATTCCAGTAGAGGGGGCTACGGAGGGGGTATAAAGATGATTACGATTGATTAGGATGCTCTGTATGAAATACCCAAAAATTCAATAAAAATTTACCAGAAAAGAAACTGAACCCACCTGGAACTCATAAAAACTAGAAGCACATATGCAGTTAACAAGTGTCCCAAAATACGGTAAGCAAAGGCTAGAAACCTGAGGAAAGGCACACAGTACAACAGCTGGAACTCCAATATTCCATTTCAATTAAGTACAGAAAACAGGTAAAAGCCAGGTATGGTGGCCCATGCCTGCGACCCCAATACTTGAGATATTGTGGCAAGAGGATCACAAGTTCAAGACCAGGCTGGGAAGGCCAGGCTAGGCTATAGAGTGTCACCAGCCATTCAACAACCAACCAAGCAGACAATAAAAAGAAAATACAAGACTTGAACAAAATTACACACAAATTAGAGCTGACCTATAGCCGTAGAAGCCAGCAAAAGTGGTGGCCGTCTTAGTACCCACAGTGTCGTTCTAAGACGCTTGATACTTTCCACGCACCATATCATCTCATTTAATTCCGTTGATCGGATCCCCAGGAAGAGGCAAGGAAACGAACACAGACAGGTTAAGAAATTCCCCCTAGGTCACAGAGTGCCACACAAAGGTATTTGGGTAAGCTGGAAAATGAAACCCCTTGCTCTGAGCTTATACAATACAGCACTTGCACTGAGCCTGGGATCTCAGGGATTCTAGATCTTGTGAAAGGGAAATCCTGTCTCCCAAAAATGGTGCCTGGCTCCTTTTAGGCCACTTCATGTGTTGTCAGAATAGGCTGTGGCCTAGGCTACCTGAGGTTGGATTAGCTAATCTTTGTCGGGGAAAGAACAAGCTTCCAGAGACAGTAGCTCCTATGTCTCGGGCAGGTATACACAGAAGAGGAAAACATCAGGCTTGGCAAGGGGCTGCTGCCCTGTGGATATTCTACCTCTGGATTGGCTCTGGAGGTGTTCTGGACTGCAGAGTGAGACCTTTAGGGGATCTCAAAATTGTTGATGGTGCCACAGATCAGGGCAAGAGTTCGCTGCACACCAAGCAAGTGCCATGTGTTCCACATATGTGTTTGATCCACGCTGAGGCTCTCAAGAGCAGGTACTGTCTTTCCTCCAAGTCAGCATACCAGGACACAGAGGCATTACAGTTGCTCAAGTGGCGGAGAGGGATGTGTGGGAGACTGTTCTTCCTATTCAGGAACATGCGTTCTGAGAAGCCCTGGTTTTGAGCCTTAGAGAGAGGGCACCTTTGTCCTTGTCTGTCACTCCCTGCTGCCCAGGACAGGTTCAGAAAGAAGCTTGGGGGCCACCTGACTTGCACCAAGACCAGTCAGTGATTGGTTGTTCCACATACCCTGGGGGAGGCTGAAGGAGCTATTCTTGATCATTCTCACTCACCCATTGGTCCATCCTCCCATCCATCACCTTCCTACTTCCCCAATCCACTGTGAGGTCCACAGACCCTACACCTCCCGCAGATGCAGATGGTCAGGACAGAGTATGTGCCTCCATCAAGAAGAATCACTTCATCAGGATTTGTGGAGTTGTTTTTTTTGCTTTGCTTCTTTTTTGAGACCGGGGCTCACACTGCAGCCCAGGCTAGCCTGGAGCTCATGCTCCTTCAGCTTTATCAATCCCAAGAGCTAGGATTACAGGCCTGCATCGCCAAACTTGGCTCTGGGTCAAGTCTTGATGAAGGAGTTCAAATCTGCGGAGACCACCAGTCCTTGATAAAGTGGTCGACAAATTTCATTAGAGAAGAAGGTTGTGTACTTGATGAGGGGCTCACGCATGTGAGGAATCGTGAGAGGTGGAGGCTGGTGGAGGGTGACTGTTGGAGAGGCTGGCACAGCCAGACCAGGAGGGTTCTTCAAAGTCAAACCAAGAGGATGTCCTTTGCCCAAGGGCAAAGACAGGCATGATTAAAGTATTTCAAGAGAGCCCCAGGCTGCAGAATGGGAACAGATGGACAGGAGCAGTGTGTGTGTGTGTGTGTGTGTGTGTGTGTGTGTGTGTGTGTGTGTGTGTCGGGGGAGGGGGCAGGAGTCCTGCAAAGAGGCTGCTGTGGGGGACCACAGGAGCATGGAGCTAGGGAGACAAGAAGTGGAGCCCAGTCTCCAGTACCATGCAGGACAGGGCAGAGCAGAGCAGAGACCTGGGCTCCGGTGAGCCCACAACACAGCACTGCAGAGAGTTCCTTGTGTCCTTGGCCTTGTGCACTGAGCAAGCTTCCAGATAACCCCAGTAGTCTCTATTCTGAATATAGGCTTGCAAGACCCCCACTGGGCTGGGGCGCTGTCTGGGTCCATGGGCCACTACTGAGCCAGTAGAAATCAGCTCTGGTGCCTCTGGGCTGGTGGTGTAGGGATGGGAAGAAGGTCCCAAGTGACCCGTGTGGATACCACTGTCATCGGCATTTGCAGAGAGTTCATGGAACACGCTCAAGGGCCTCCACCTGTCTGGTGCACATCTGTGATCTAAACTAAGGCTTGAATGGAACAGGGGCGCAGAGAAAGCATTGCGGTCGGGAATTGCTTTGTCCCCCAAAAGGTGCATGTGCTGGAAGTTGGTAATAAAGTAACAGTACTGAGAGGCAGTGGATCTTTAAGAGCAGGGCTCAACAGAAGAGAAATAGGTCATGAGACCCCACCCTCGGAAGGGACTAATGTGGATATCAGAGAAGCTTAGGTCTCACGGGAGTGAGCCTGGCCCCTCCCTAGTAACTGTCTCTGTTTCTTTCTGTCTCTCTGTCTCTCTCTCCCTTAAGGCTCTCAGTAGCAGCCATGTGAGTGCTATGCTTGTACATCTCCAAAACCATGAACCAAACCGAAACTTCTTTTATTTATAAAGAAACCAACCTTAAGTATTTTGTTTTAGCGACCCAGATCAACTAAGACAGACAGAAAAGGGAGCACAATAGGTGTGTAAGGGGTCGCAGCAAGCCGTGTTCTATCTCGGCTCTCAGGCACATCCCCTGCCCTCTCTGGACCTGTGGTCTATCTTGAACTCTTCTCCCTGCAATATAGATGAATGTGTGACCACTGTGAAGAGATGGGTGACAACTGTGAAGAGATGGGTGATGATCAGAAACCTGGCTCCTCCATATGAAATTTCTGTGTCTCTCCACGGGGATAAATCCTTTGTAAGTAACCCGGAATAAACTGGGTTCTCCAATTAGAGAGCATTCTCCATTCGCTCAATTGGTTCATACCTGGGGGTGGGGCGGGACTGAACGCCTGGCCTCACTGTGAGGGGAGAATTCATAAGCCAAGTGACAACTGTGAAGAAGCCAATGAGATCCTGGCTCATGTTAGGCAGCCGGGCCAGGGCTGGCTGGCTTCACGTTGGAGACTTCAGAGAACACACAGGGCAGAGACACGGAGACAGACCACATCCTGCTGAGTACGGCGTGCAGGCAGCTAGCTCCACAGTCCCCTCAGGACGGGAAGTCACTTCACAGCCCCACGCTGCCTGGGCTGCAGGGACACAAGGAAGGCCTGGAAACACTGGGGTGCTGAGTCAACATCTTTCAGCCATTCTCCTAGAGCCTCTGGTGAGGAGAGGAAGCGAGGACATAGATCCGACCGACGGCTCCTGTCAGAGAGATTCTGAAGGCATTTGTCACAGTTTACTTTCCGGGGAAGGCCACAGAATGACCACGAGGTCAGTGGAAGGAACGTGACACGAGCCTCATCTTTCTGCACGCCCCACGGCCAGGTCCCAGCCTCCTGCAGGGACTTGAGGGAGCACAGCAGGCAGGACAGAGCTTGTTGACTCTTCGTCTCCTCCCTGCGGTTTTGGGTGATGTCACAGCTCACTTGCTGACATCCAGCTATGCCATACATGTCATGAAGAGATTGATACAAGGATGCCAGAGGGCTGGGCGGATGGGAAATGTCTCAGGACATGGAAGGGTGAACATACACAATAAGACAAGTGGTGGGAGGATCACAAGCAGAAACACAGAGGATTTAGGCTCTAGGAGAGCTCGAGAAAGGAGGCACACTCCTGTGTGTGTGTGTGTGTGTGTGTGTGTGTGTGTGTGTGTGTGTGTGTCACCTCGCAGATAGCATGATATTTGGACCACAGGGATGAGGTGATTGTTACTTAACAGTCAGTGTACTGTTATGATGGGAATGCATTCCTACGGAAGTTCACTAATGTGCATTTGTGGAGTTAGGAGTGAGGCAGAATACAGCAGAAAGAATGTGGTAGTTCAATGAATCGTGTCCCCTGACATTATCTACATAGGCATCTACTTATCTGTCCATCCACCTACCCATCGGCCATCCACCATGAATCTATCCAGGCATAACTCATCCCTTCATCTCCTCACCCAATATCCCTCATCTACCAGCCATCCATCCAGCCACCATCCACCCACCATCCACTCATCCATCCACCCACCATCCACCCATCCATCCACCCACCATCCACCCATCCATCCACCCACCATCCACTCATCCATCCACTCACCATCCACCCACCATTCACTCATCTACCACCCAACATCCACCCACCCATCCATCCACCATCCATCAATTCATCCACCACCATCCACTGATCCATCCACCCACCATCCACCCATCCATCCACCCACCATCCACCCATCCATCCATCCACCCACCATCCACCCACCATCCACCCACCATCTACCCACCCTCCACTCATCCATCCACCCACCATCCATCCACCCACCATCCACTCATCCATCCACCCACCATCCACTCATCCATCCACCCATCCATCCATCTACCCACCATCCACCCACCATCCATCCATCCATTCATTCATCATTCATTCACCCATTTATCCACCCTAATCAATTCAGTTATCTACATATCGACCCACACATTCATCCATTCATTTACTTATCTACTCACTATCCATTATCCATCCATCCTTCCCTCTCTCAACTGCTTATCCCCATGTGCATGCTGGGCTGGCCATGTGCCTATGAATCACACTGAAATGAGTCTCTGCAACTGGAAAGGAGATCTCCCAACAGACACACTGGCAGGGAGAGGGGGAGACTCAGTGTATCGTGGAGCTCCCTGGTCCCGCTTGGGGAGAGCCACTCTGCTCCCATCTGGTTTACAAGTCAGGCTTAACAAAGAGCAATCTACTGCCAAGTAGAAGGGCTTTTTAACCACTGTGTTAAAATGTAACTGGGAAAATATACACGGCCACCCACCAGCTCTTAATGATTGTCTAAACATAAGCTCAACGTGATGCATTCCACTATGAAGACGGCCTGCCTCTTACATAAACACACTGAAATAAACTCATGCATTTCCCTGCATATCCCAATTCCATATCTTTACCACCTGGTCACCATTCACTAATATTTTATTTTTGCCTCAGAGAAAGCCTTATCCATTGACTGGAAATCCACTGAACCAGTTTCACAAGCCATTTCCCCTATTTCTGAGCCAGCTGACAACACAGACCAGAGCTGTGGTGCAGTGAGATGCTTCCTAGAAAGCACACCAAGCTCTCAGCTCCTCACTAGACTCATCACTGGCCTCAAGTGCCTCCTGCTTCCTCCTCTTTCATTTTTATGTGAAGCTGTCTCTTGGGCTATTTTCACACAAAAGCTAGGCTTCTATGCCAAGTGCTGGGGATCAAACCCAGGGCGTTGTGTATCATGGACAAGCACTCTACCACTGGCTACATCTCCAGCCCTGAGAAGCCAGTTTCCTACAACACTAGTAGCTTTAATGGCATGTCAGATAAGAAGTGTGGTTGAGAAGCAGCTGCCAGGTATGGGGGATTCACTGGCTGGACCATCTGCCAACATGCATTATGACACTTAAAGTCACGACACAGAAAATGACTATTTACTTTAACATGGACTTTCCAGGAGCTCATGAATACTTACTCCATAAAATACTATTCATGAATGCTGCAAATGACCACCAGCTGTCCCACCCAGGGAGAGAGATGGTTCTGGTGACTGTATGAAGCCACCCCATCCACAAGCCTCTGCACTGCAAAGGTCTCAGTCCCTGGAACAAACTGGAAGAGCCTAGAGCTGTGTTCTTGGGCTGCCATGGCTGAGGCTTTCTTGAGCACGGCCTTCCGCAGTCTTCCTCTGGCCCACACCGCGGGGACTGACTTCAGAAGCAGCTTCCTGAAAGTGTGTCGCTGCAGGCACTGTCCACGGACCTGCAGCTTCTGTTCTACTTTCCTTTCTGTTGCTGTGATAAACACTCTGACCAAAGCTACTAGCGGAGGAAAACGTTCATATTCATTTACAATTCTAGGTCACAGTCCATCACGGAGGGAGGCAGGGCAGGGACTCAAGACAGAGACTTGAAGCAGAAACCACTGAGGAACATTGCTTGCTGGTTCGCTCACAGGCTTACACTGAGCCAGCTCTCTTACACAGCCCATGACCACTTGCCTATGAGTGGTGCTATTCACAGTGGTCTGATGAGGCCTCCTACATCACTTGACAGTCAAGACAGGGCCTCATAGACAGGCCCACAGGTCAATCACAGACAGGCCCACAGGTCAATCTGATCCAGCCAGTTCTTCAACTGAGATATTCCTATCAGACAACTGTAGGCTGTGTTACATTCCCCATTAAAGCTAACCAGGACAGTATCCCACAAGTGAAGCTCCATGTAAAATTCAACCTATGAAGATCATGAAAATTTTATTTTCCCCAAAGGGGTTGTTTGGAATGTGCACGTCATCCTAGTATTCAAGAGGTGGAGGCAGAAGGATCAGGAGTTCAAGGCCATCCCTTACTACTTGGTGAGTTTCAGGCCACCCTAGGCTATGTGAGACCTTGTCTCAACCAACAAAACAAAAAGTAACAAAACAACAATAAAAGACTACAGTAACTTTTGGCCTTTTCTCCTGTGGTCTCCCAGACACTCAGAGAGAATTCCACTGCTGAACGTCAACAGAAAAGGAAACTGGCCTTTTCTTGACTCTCTGGTGCTCACAGATTATCTCTATGAGTGAGACTTGGTGGGTACACACCTGGATTCCAAGGTTTGTGGGCATCACTACCACATGTTTTGCTTTTGGAGCTGTGAATCAGCATCTTGCCTGCAGGTGCTGTCTCCCCTAACAATGAAATAAAAGCTCCAAATGCTTCAGGGAGAGAAAGTCCTATAAGTGGTGAACACAGTACTTAAAACCCTGGGTTAGGGATATTTGCTGTCAGCATACCTTAATTTCCTCATCTCTAAAATAAGGTAATTGTGTCCCAAGGTCTTTCCATGGATTGCATAAGGCAGTGTAGATAAGTCATATAAACACTCCGTAAGTGCATCACAAAGCAGACAAAACAGTCAAAATACCACTTCAGGAAAGAATGGACTGGAATTCCCGCCTGGGATTGTTTCCCACGGTCCCCACCAGCTCTGTCGGCAAATGGGACTGGTTGCAAAGGCCAGCAGCTTCTCTGCTACGGCTGCTGAGAGACAGAGTATGCTGAGAAAGGCTGTTATTTAAGTGGCAATCTCAGTGGTGAGTAAACAGGCCAGCACCTACATAGCCTCAAGTTACTGAGCTAGCTGGCAACTGAACAGGTGCTGGCAGGAGGGCCAGGGGGTGCACCTCAGTTCTCGGGCTGAGTGGGGTGTGCAAGCAGGTGGAACAGAGCCCAGCATCTCAAGCTGCTGGAACCTGCATTTCTGTGCAGAGATGTGAGTGAGATTATTAGGAAGGGAAACTGGGGGCAGACTTGAAAATAGCCCTGGAGTCACTGTTCCCCCAGGCCTCTCACCACAAATCTGTCAGCAGAGGAATACGCTTACCATTTGGAGACATTTGAGTCCAGCCTTTTAGCACTCTTTGGGTGACACTAGCTATGATGCAGATTTGAGTTAACTACAAAGATGGAAATCCTAAAATAAAAGCAAGCAAGAACAAACCAAGTAGAAACGATAGCTGCTGCCTGTCGACGAAGGTCAGGACAGGACTCAAGGCAGAAGCTTAAAGCAGAAACCACGAAGGGATGCTATTTGATGGCTTGCTGACTCACAGACTCATGCTTAGCTAGCATTTTTATACAGCCCAGGACCATCTATCTGCCCAGGGAAAGGTGCCACCTACAGGGGCGCTCTTACATCAATTAACAATCAAGACAACTCCACACAGGCTTGTCCACAGGGCAATTTAATCTGGGAAACCCTCATTTAGAACTCCCTTCTCAGATGACAGTAGGCTGTGTCAAGTAAACAATTAAAGCTATCTAGGACACTCAGCTACACAGTACGTTCAAGGATAGCCTGGAAACCATGAGACCTGGTCTCAAACAATAAATTAACCAAACAGCCCCCACACCCTCATGAAAACAAGAAATCATCCAAATGGAACTGAAAAATAATTCATTAAAAACTCAATAAAAAATCATTACAGAAACTCATCAGCAGATTTCAGACCTTGGAGAATGAATTGGTAAACTTAAAACAAGTCAATAAAATGTCATTTAATGCAAAGAACAGAGACAAAATGAAAAAGACAGAAAAAAATGAACACAATGTCAGCAACTTTTGAAACACCAAGAGCAGCAAGACATGATGGATGGGAATTCTAGAATGACAGTAAAGGGCAACGAAACAAATGGGCAGAAACAATGAACAAATCTCCCCAAGTCTGGCAACCAACCAATCTAAGAGCTCAACTCATCCCAAGTAGAATAAACACAGAAAGACCCACACTTCAGTACATCATGACAGCACATGCAGGATGATAAGTCAGACTAACAGTTAACTTCTGTTTTAAAAAATACTTTATATAGTATTATGTATATTCCGTGTATGAGCATATTGCCTGCATGTAGGTAGGTATGCTTGGGTCATGCAATGCCTGCAGAGGTCAGAAGAGGGCGACAGATCCCCTCGAACCGGAGCTGTTAGCTGCCAGGTGTACTGGGAACTGAATTCAGATCCTCTGTAAGAGCAGCCAGTGCTTTTCATTGCTGAGCCATCATCTCTCCAGCCCCCTAGCAGTTAATTTCCAATGAGAAACCATGGAGGGCCAGAGGTGGTGGAAAGGCACAAATAAACTGTTAAGTAAAAGCTCTGTCTTAGCAAAATTTTCTCAAAGCTGAAGATGAAATAAAGACATTTCCAGGTAAATATGAGAAATTTTGCTGCTATCAGATGTGCCTTTCAGGAAACACTAAAGATGAAAAGACAATGATGGCAAATGCCGGGGGATCCACAGGAAGTCAGGGAAGAGTCTGGAGAGGGGGAATATGTAGGAAATAGAAAATATTCCCTAAGCTTACTGTTTTTGATTTCTTCCATTTTTAAAAAGTTTACTTACATGTCAGCATGTGTCTCTGCGAATGTATGTTTTGTGTGTGTGTGTGTGTGTGTGTGTGTGTGTGTGTATACATGGAGGGCATAGAGGGCATCAGGTGCCCTGCAGCTAGAGTAACACGAACTGATAAACACATCTTTGAAGTGTCGGAAGACTGCAGGAACAAAGAAGACCAGAGACAAAAGGAAAAGAAATGGCAAAGTGACTCCTGTACTGTGTCTGTTATTTATTAGTTTGTGTTTGTGAAAATATATAGATGGGTTAATTACTTAAGCAGCAGAGATTATCGAAGTAAATAAAAGGGTAAGTCTAACTATATGCCTATTACAAATAACACATATTTATTTCGGTTCAAAGACAAACGGGGTGTGGGCTGGAGAGATGGCTCAGTGGTTAAGAGCACTGACTGCTCTTGCAGAGGGTCCATGTTTGATTCACACCATCCACATGTCTGTAAGTCTAATTCCAGGGGATCTAATGGCCTCTTCTGATCTTCATGGATATTGCCTGACATGGGTGCACTTACACACAGGCAGGCAATACTCTCATACATATTTGAAAAAAAAATGGTGACAACTGAAGAACAAGACAGGCAATGGCATGCAAAGAGATGCCAAGATTTCTTCACATTTAATTTAATTCATTTATTTATTCTGAGTATGTACATGTATGTATGTGTGTGATTGTACATGCCAGAGCATATATGTGAAGGTCAGAGAACAACCCCAGAGAGCTGGTTCCTTCCTTTTGCCCTGTGGGTCCAGGGATGAAATTCAAGGTTTTTGGTGGTAAGCACATTTACCTCCTGAGCCATCTCACTGGCCCTAGATAGCATGAATATGCTGAACAAAACAGAATTTAAAGTAAGAAACATTACCAGAAACAAGAACATTTCCTAGTGCTGAGCCCATGTATCAGGAAGGTATAATTGCTGGGTGTGTGTAGGAAACAAACTCCCCCAAACATGAAAACCGTGAGAATTGAAAGGAAGCACGGAGACTTCAATGCGCTCATCTCCTGAGAAACTCTGCAAGGATCTAGCAGATCTGAAGCACCATCTTGACATAACTGATGCTTACAGACCACTTTACCAACTGAAGATGACATTTTCCTGACAATATGGGCAGGACATTCCTCGGGACGTATCAGTCAGCGCACAAGTAGCAATAAAGTTAGAAAGATTGAAATCATATGAAATACGTCCTCTAGTCACGGTGGAATTCAAGTGGAGATCCACAGCAGAAAGACACATGGCAAAGGCCCAACTCTCTCGCTGCATCTCTGCTGACCCTCTGTGTCTTCACTCTGGAGGAAGAACTGTGGCTCTACCACTGCTGTCTGTGCTGTCCTGGTCTGGAGCAGCAGGGCTCTGAGGGGTCTGAGCCTGGGACACGTTCAAGGTGGTAGGATTTAGTGTCCCAATCCAAAGAGGTTCCCTCAACAGACAAAGTTAAGCAGACACAGGTTACCAGTACACTAAAAGTAATATACCATAAGAAGAAGGGCTCATTCCAGGAAGAGACCCAGGTCAGCTCAAGTTACAGAGAAAGACCAAAGGTCAAGGGTTCAAAGCCTGAGCCTGCCTCTGACTGTCTGTGGCCATCGAGCAAGTCATGTATCAGAGTCTGGTGTGTCATTTATAAAATGAGCAACTTCTGCTATAAGCTAATCAAAGCACATCAATTAACAAGATGCTTGGCTCATAAGAGGCACTCACTAGAGGATGATCAAACACTAAAACCCTGAAGATATTCCCTAGACATAGGTCCAAATGTGAAAGGCAAAACAATCATGCTTTAAAAGGAAAAGATCCATAAATGTCTTCATGACCTTGGGTTTGTTAAACAGGACATAAAAGGGACTAATGGTTAAAAGTATATAAATTGGGGACTGGAGAGATGGCCCAGCTGTTAAGAGCACTTGTTGCTCTTGCTGAGGACTCTGGTTCAGTTCTCAACACTCATGAGGAGGTCACAATGGCCGGTAACTGAGGTTCAATGGGGTTCATTGCCCTCTTGTGGCCTCCACTGGTACTGCACTCATGTAGTGGATGTAAACTCATACAAGCACACACACATACACATAAATAAATATTTTAAGATGTATACATTTGACTGTATTGACACAAAGAACACTGGTGAAGGTTAGAGCTACAAAGTAGGACAGGTAGTTTGATGGGGAGGTTGAGGGTTACCCAAAGACTGAGGTGTGGACAAGGTCAAGGTTAAATCCAGAGCGGGCAGGGATTTTCAGTAAAACTTCCTGAATACATCCATCATTTGCAATGTGCCCAGACCCCGAAAAATGCCTCTCACCCAGCTGGTAAATATGTACGAACACACAAAAATATTCTTTTTTGCATTTTCATAGAATCGTTCATTTTCCAGGATTAGCTTGTCACCCTAACAGGTTTCCTCTTTGCTGGGATCACAAGAGAGTGGTCACACCATCAGCTACAGTGGTTCAGTGTCAACCAGTAGTAACAGAACTAATATATCTTCAATGATACAGGAACACCAATTTTGAAACCAAGGCCTTATGTTCAGTAGAAGAAACTAAGACAGTCTTTCTTCACATAAATCCTTCAAATAAAAATCCCTTGGGAATCCTTTCTGTTGGAAATATGCAAATCTTCAGCCACAGCCGAGGGAATTGCGTGGTGTTTACCCAGACAGTGTCTTAATGATGACTGTCGGTGTCTTTGGTAACCCCATTGCCCATGTTACTTGAATGTTTCCCACCCCAGATGCTCTTGGTTATTTAATTAAATTGAGAAACTGACCCTCAGTTCTTATGAGGCATTTTTGCTCTCTCCTTCATACCAAAGCCAATCAAAGGTATTGTCTAACAGAGAAGATGCTGGGTGCCCCTTGGTTCTGCATATGCTTTCTCAACTTGCCTTCCTGTGCCTTGTAATAAGACAACTGTGTATAGCTTGGCCCTTCAGTTTTTAAATCTCAGTGTAGAAGAAACAGTGAAATTCTAAGACTGAATAAAGCTGACCTGGGTATGATATGTAAACATTTATTAAGCCAGATAGGGAACTTGGTCCAGTCTCAGCCTTACACTTTTTAGTCCAGTATTTTCACTTTAATGCCTTGTGTCATATGTATTTTGAAAGAATTTAAAGAACATGTTCCAGTCTTCTGGATATATTAATTCAGTTGTAAATTACTCTCTGGGCCTCTGATTGTCCTGTTGTCATAGATAATTGGATTTTACGCTTGGCAGACAGGCCAGCACATTAGTACTGCAGGTATAATTGATTTTCCTGCTCCTCTGCAAGAATAATACGGGAGCTAAACCACGCCACAGTGACACTGTGTTGACAGAGTGCTGGGGACGCACTACGAATGTACGATAGCCACTCTCAGGTCCTTAGGTGTCAACATCACTATGAACATTTTAAAGTGTTAGAGATCCCTTTCTTAAAAGGAATTTGAGATTTTTGAAAAGATTAAATTATTTCAGGAAACTCTCTTAAATTTTATTGAACTCCCAATCTAAAATCTCTGCAATAATAGATAAAACTTCTGTGACAAGGCTGCTCTGTGATTGAAACTATGCTCAGCATGACTTTCACACTTGGAAAATTTGATTCTTGGGATGACAGCAATCAAACCCTTTATTCCTAAGGAGAAGGTATTCCATAATTGCATGTTTAGTTAAATGCATAAATTAAATAATTGCATATATATGAAAATTAACAAGTATTTTAGAGATGAAAAAGTAAGCATGTCCTGGTAGTCTACAGATAGGAGCCGGATGTGGTAGCACATGCCTTTAACTTCAGAGGTGGAGGCAGGTGAAGCTTCATGAGATTGCAGCCAGCCTGGTCTCCATAGCAAGTTCCAAGCCAGCTGGGTCTACAACCCAGTCTCAAAACAAACAAACAAACAAACACACACACACACACACACACACACACATAGACACCACGATGAGAATCAAAAGGAAATCCACAGACAGGAAGATTTTGCAATAATATATCAAGCAGAAGAGTCACATTCACAATATATAGAGTACCTAGAAATTAATAACAAAAATGCCCAGCAGAAAAAAATGAGCAAAAGATCTAAGATCCTTCAACAAGAGTGTCCTAAGTATTGTACTAAGTGCCATAGAAATTCAAATTAAAACTACCATGAGCTAATTTTGTTTTGTACTAGAATGGCTGACATGAAAAGCTGAGACAATCCCAATACCAAGAGACCCAGCGCCACGGGCTCCCAGACTTTGCTGAGAGAGAGCAGACTAGAACAGCCACACCGTGGTAGTTAGTTTTACTTATGAAAGCTAAGCGTATGTGTATCCTATAGTCCAAAAGTGTACTGCTTTAATTTTTATTTTTTTGTTCTTTTGAGATAGGTTCTCCCTGTAGCCCCAGCTAGCCTGTTGACCAGGCTGGCCTGGAACTCACAGAGATCCATCTGCTTCTGCCTCCTGAACCTTGGGATTAAAGGCATAAGCCACCTGGCCTGACCCCAAGCTTTCACTTTCAGATGAGGTGCCTTTTCTGACAGAAAGCATCTACATGTTCACTGGAACTGTGCTGCGCACTGTGAAGGCTACGTGCAGCAGCGAGATATGAGATTATTAAATTAAAAATCCAGCTCTTCGGTTGTGCTAGCCGAACTTTGGGAACTCAATAGCTACATGTGCCTCAAGCTGTTCGTGCTGGACAATAAAGACACAAACACTGTCATTGCCGTAGAACGTTCTACCAGACATCACAGTCCTAGAATCTCCACCCACTGCTGTTCATGCCTCGTCTCAAACGGGAGAATTCTAACGTGCCCACGCAGGGAGACTGGATCAGGTCTGTGCTCTCTTCACACAGAGGAGTATCAGAGTGCAGGAGGAAGGAGGCACGAAGGCTGGCTGCAATTTCCTCGGTGTAAATTTCGACCTTGGTGATTTTCAAGCCACCGATAGTTTAATGGTTTGCTCACAAAGGGATCAGCCTGCCTCCCTTCAGATGCTGGGTCCAGACACTGGTGCCTGAGGCCTGAGTGGGGTGTGGGGCTGCTCAGGCCTAGCAAGCAGGGCTGTGTAGGTGCTGGGGTGGGGCCTCGCTGTGGGGGTCTCTGTGCTTTGAAGCAGCTCTGCCACAGTTTCCTTCACAGTTCTCTGCTCCTGCAGTCCTGTTGTGCTCAGAGCAAGGTTTTCCCACTTTTATGTGGCAAGAGCACTTAACTAGGAGGCAAGAGACTGAAGTGGCAGCCACCCACAAGAGTGCCACCTGATCCATCCCCTCCTAGCATCGTCTTGCCACCCAGGGGAGACCACCCAGGGCCGGCCTACAAGCTGGTGGGGAGGGTGCTGGTGTGAGGAGTCATCTCACTGGGTGCTCATGGTGGGGTCTAAAAACGCTGGCACGTGGCTGGTTCCTAACGACAACCTGGCAAAACTGAAGGAAGGCCACTGTGCCAAGCTGTGGTTGCTGGGAAGGGAGACATCATTCTTCCGGGTTGGGGTAGGGGATGTGGTCTCAGGGCGACCCTGCAGGGGAGTCTGAGTGTAGGTCATGTGGCTGTCACCCTGGGATTAAGGGACAGGGAGGGGAGGCCTGAATGAACCTTACTGAGCGTCTATGTGTTCACCAAACCCTCAGGCCAAATTGGAAACTGGGTCCAATTTTCCCATTTCACAGGGAACTACAAAGAGGTTCAGATGAGTTAACTATAGTTGCTCTAGTGTGGCTGAGCCTGGCTCCCACACGCCTTGTTAAGCCACTGCATTAGGCCGTATCCTCTCCTATGACCCACCCTATGTTTCCTTCTCAGTGAAGACAAATGCCATCCAGGGCTGCTGCCAGCTTGGCTACAGAGGAAGCTCAGGGTTTAGGGACTCCCAGGGCATGCAGTGAGGCTGCTGTCTTCAACACAAAGACAAGACAACAGAAGCCTGAAATGCAAATGTACCGCCCTGGGCATGTACCCAGGAGTCCTGCCTTTGAAGCCTGTCTGCTCCTGGCAGAGGGTCCCTGAGCAGGTGGTTTCTCCCTCCAGGCCTCTCCCTTTTGTCTGAAGCAGGCAGGCTGCTCATTGTACAGTGAACACACAGAGGACAATCAGCCTTTCCCAATTACCGACCCGGCACATTCCAGACACAGGCAGAGCTACACTAATCCAGGGGAGCCCTTGGCAGAGAACAGTACTGTGCTTACTCATCCCTGTGGAGAGCGCCCCACTCCCTCTCCGCACCTGGCTTTGGGATGCCATGGGCGAGGATGCTAGTGATCACACTTTCCTCCAAGACTTCTAGATGTGGAAATCTCTTTGCCCTCCACCAATGAGAGGCTCGCTCTCACACCCTTCCCCGTTGATGACCTCATCCAGCTTCGGGACACTGGCAGCAGGCACACACAACTTACAGCTCCAGCTCTATATCCAGCTGCCCGCCCGCATCTCCACCCCACTCAAGGCAATGAGTTAAAACCTTCAACTCTGACTCAGTCACCCCACCAGCCCGTCCCAGGAAGTCCCTCAGCTTAGCAAAAGGCACCTAGGTCCTCCCAGGAGCTCAGACCCACACACTAACTACTGAGTCCACCCTTCCCACCCACCCGAAATTTGTGTAGCTTGACTTTCATGACTGTCTGCATGGTTAACTTTTTCCCTTTAGGCTCTGTCGCATCCCCTGGGCCTCCTCCTTTCTCCTTTGGTCTCCCTCCAGCTTCTTCTGGTGACTGACAGCCCTCAGACGACTATCCTGGAAGGGAAAACTAAAGTCTGTCAGTGGCCTCCAAGGCCCTCCCTCATCTGACTCAGGAATTCTGTTACTTTCCTCTCTTCTCCAGGTCTACTGTTCTTCCTGTTGTTGCTGGATCAAGCCACACCTGTGTCCATTTCTGAATCTTTCCGTTTGGAGCTCTATTCCAATAGAGACCTACATGCCCTGCTCTCCGCTCTGGTAACTCAGCTCCCACGTCACCTTTTTAGAGCAGGCCCTTGCCCACCACCTCACCCTGCTCCGTCTGATATCCACCATGTGACACATTCTATTCATACATACACATGTGTATGTGTGCACACATGCATGTGTGTGATGTACATATTCATGTGTGTAATGCACATAGGTGAGGGTGCCAGAGCCCGATGCTGGCTGTCTTCCTCTATCCCTTTCCACCCTCGTTTTGGAGACAGGTCTTTCACAGAACTCGGAGCTCACTGATTCAGCAGGATTGGCTGCCAGGGAGCTCCAGGGACCCTCCTGGTTCTGGATTATATCTTGATGCTGGGATTAAGCACTTGTTTCCACACTGTTGGGCATAATGCAAGGTGGGTCTAGCCAGGCCACATGCTAGAAGGAATAGAGGAATGGCTCCTCTGGGTGTGGCATTCTGCTCTGGCTAGTTGTGAGACCAGCGTCTGGAAAGTACCTGCCTACCTGGGGACAAACTTATTATTGGCTGTATTTGGGACCCCACCCCATAAGGTCATTGGCTATCCAGACCTATAAGAGCTTGTGCACCTAGTCAGTAAACGAGTTTGCACTGCCATGTGCTTGGGCTGCTTCTCGTCCAATGCCCAGAGTCTGTGGCTTGACTCTGTGTCTACTCACCAACCCCTTGGGCTGGCCCCCCAAAGTCTACTCGGGCTGGCCCTGAGTGGTGAGACACAATGGTAAGGGACACGACAATACCACAGCTGGCTTTTTTTTTAAAAAATACGGGATCTGAACTTGGATGCCCATGCTTGTGCAGGAAGCACTCTGCACACTGAACGACTGTATCGGGTGCTACGTATTCTTTCATGCTAGATCCATGTCTGCTGCGACTCTGCTTTGTGCGTGACTGTAACCCCACGACCCCTCTATGCTCCAGAGACAATTGCTCAATGAATAAATCGTTCGAAGGAAGAGCCCAAGCTTAGGGATGGTGGCCCACACCTTAACCACAGGCCACATGGAGCTGAGCTGCAGATAACCAAGCTGAGGCCTGGCTTCCTTGCATGTCTGCCTTCTGGCTGGTGTCAGGCATCTGGACCACATCATCTCAAGATCTGTCTCACGCTTCACAGTGAGTGTACAGTAAACTTCAGAAAACCAAACATGCCAAGATGCAAGCAGGATTCCAACCTAAGTCAAAGTGCATCAAGTCCACCCTGCCACCCTCCTCCAGGCTGTGAAAAATGCACACCAACTTACTGTCATCAAGTCAGTGTTCCCACGCTCAGGTCCCTCCTTCAGTGATCTGACTCCACAGGGATCAGGTCCCTCCCCTTCTGCCTCCAACCTCTCCCTGCATGTGATCAGCAGGGACTGCTGAGGGGATGGCCTCCAGCCACATGGTCCCAGGGACAGTCTACCACTGTGCTCCTTTTCTTGTGCCCTGCAACCTTGGCTGGTTCTTTGTCCTTTGAGTGAGGACAAGAGAAGAGCCCAAGAATAAGGAAAGGGAAGGACCCGCCTGGGAGAATCTAAGCTCAGGAAACAAAGGAAGCTCTCAGGGAGGGGTAAGGAAGTCCTTCCTCAAGGCAGGTGACAAAGGGGAAAAGCCATCAACAAGAATACCTCAGTTTCTGGGGTCCTGAGCTCACCGCAGGACAGCGATACCTAAGGACTCTGTCTGCTGGGGCCAGTCTGCAGGAAGTGCTCTAGAACACCTGTTCGCCCGCCATGTCCCAGCTGGGGGGCATCATGGAGCGGGGGCTCTAACACACATGACTGAGTAGTTCAGACTAGCATGCACTGGTAGACGCTGAGCAATGCCACAATCACACAGACCAGAGAACCCAAAGAAGGGGCAACCAGGATGCCGAGGAGGCCATGAGGTCTGGCTGCAGAGTGGACCCTGAATCCAGAGCATGGGGCAAGCTGTACTCTGTAGAGTGAACCCTCTAATGAGGACATGGGGAGTGGAGGAGGCTGGGCTCCACACTGTGTGTTGATTCAACTAGTGGTGATCCTCCTGCCTCATCCTCCCAAGGCCTCAGCTACTGAGGGATTCTAGTGTGTTATTTCCGGGGCCCTGAAGCCCTGTCCCCATTCCCCCGGGGATCTGAGTGAGGCCTTTGGTCATCTGATAGTGGCAGACGAGCCCACACGGCATCTGCTCCATCTCCTCGTTCATGTGATCACTTGCTCATCAAGATTTGCTATCCACTCTGCACACGGCACTGAGCATGGTGCTGGGAATAACCTGAGGACCGGCCTCTCGTTTCCTTCAATCGCATTCTCATCATGTAGCTACCGGGGCTCTGACTATTTGGGAGGGATCTGCTCAGCTCAGGGCGCATGGGGCAGTGATAGAGAGTTAGGCAGAACTTGGTGAGAGGTGAGGTTTAAGTCAGAGTGAGTGTAGGGCCCGGCATCAGTGGTGCAGGTTTAGGGAGCTCAGTGAGGGTGACCACTGTGGAGCAGTGAAGGTAGGGAGAGGCTGAGCTGGGGGACTGGGGAGGCTTGGTAGAGGCTGAGCTGGGGGACTGGGGAGGCTTGGTAGAGGCTGAGCTGGGGGGACTGGGGAGGTTTGAGCCCCAGAGGGACACCTGGCTGGTCTGTCACCTGAACTCTGCATCAGAAGCTGTGAGAAGGATCTTATGGACAAAATAATCCAGTGTCTTTGATAAATGGAAGTTTCCTGGTAGGAGCTAGTGGATGGATTTCCTTAGGGCAGTCAGCCCAGAGGGGTGTGTTCTGCAGAACTCTATAATGTGTGTGTGTGTGTGTGTGTGTGCGTGTGTGTGTGTGTGTCAGAGAGAGAGAGAGAGAGAGAGAGTTTCATCACTGTATCTCAGAGAGAGAGAGAGAAACAGAGAGAGAGAGAAACAGAGAGTTTCATAACTATATCTCAGAGGAAATGATCCACTTTCAGACAGGCCAAAGAATGACTTACAGTTTCCAGGGAGCACCCTACAAATGTTGGGGTGATCTGAGTTGTCCTCCCCTGACTAATTAGTCCCTCCACACTAGCCCTGGTCAGCCCCACTCAGTGTTGGCTAAACATCCCAGAGTAGTCCTCGGAACTCCACCCTGTGGCTCTGTAGTAGCTAGGCCCAACAGCGATAGACACGGAAGAGACTCACAGGGGCAAGGGCGTTTGAACGACATGTAATCCTGGGAGCAGAACATTGGAGCCAGCCTGTCCCCGGCACAGCTCTGACTTCTTGCAGGGAAGGCCCCTCCACTCACCTGCGGAGACACAAACAGGCAGGTGATGGAGCGCCCACAGCACCCGCTGTCCCTGCAGGCTGAGTGCTCACTCCCCTGAGCCACCAAGCTAGTGGAGGGCGAGAGGGAGGACACTAGGGAGCACATCGTGCTCTGGGGTCCCTGAGCTCCAAAGTGAGGCCTGTGGGCACAGGGGTGAGCAAGTGGGTGCTGGGGTCCCAGTGGCACATGGCGGGCGGATGACTCTCGAGTGACCCCTGGGGTGGGAATGTGATGCTGCAGAGTCCTGTGTCAGGGGCCTGTGTGCTCCACTCTTCCATGGACATGGCGTTCTGAATGCCGTAGGACGGTCAGGGCTACAAACATCCTTAAAGACCAGCCCAATGTCCTCATTTACCAGAGACTTGGAGTGAGACAGGTTCATTCACGGTCTCGAGGCTGACCTTGGAAGGATGTTCCCTGACTCCCACCTCAGCGTCTACTGTGATTATTGAACTTCCTCATTTTGTAAACAAGGACTTGAGGTTCAGAGAAGTCAAGTAGCTTGCCCTGGATCACACAGTTTCCAACTACAGGCTAGGGTGAGACTCCAGGTCTGCCGGCTCTCAGGCAGAGCTAGCACATCCCTTTACAAGGCACCAGCACATTAAAGTAACAACTAGAAATGAGGCAAATGGAAGGAAAACCCTCTCCTCCCCTCTCCATGAACTCTGTGTTACGTCGCACGTTCAGTGCACTCAGGCTGTGCTGCGTCACCTAAACGCTCATTTGTAAGAGGGGAAACACTCTGAAACCACCCCGTCCTCCCACGCCACTGAAGATCCGAGCCTGGTCAGTCTTGCCTTGTGTGTCCTTGAGGGACACGGTACGGTTGGAACAAGAGGGACACGGGGCTCTTACTTGACTTTAGAAACTAAAATGCACTTTTGTGGGTGGTTAAGCAGGACCGTGCACACTGAGTCCAGGGCACTCCTGCAGGGGAGCCAATGGGAACCAGCCTGCCCCTCCCTCCTGATCCTGGGGATGGCATTGAGTGGCTAGGATTTGCCTGTAAGAGTCAGATCCAGGGCTTCCCAGCCTTGCCTCACTTAGGAGCTCTTCTTATTTGTGTAAGTCTTCTGCTCCACGCAGGCATCAAGTCAGCACATAACCCACTCGCTGAGTACACTGCATGGATGCATTGTTTGCTTCTACTTAAGAAGTAAGCCAGGAGCCCGTCTTTGGGTTATCTTGCTCTTCTGCCTCATCCCGTGGTGCTAAAGTGAACACAGCCATTTCCCAGCAGTGACGCTGGACAAAGCGCTTTACTTCTCTGAGCCTCACACATTCCCAATCAAATAGGCTTCAGCTGAGAACTCACTTCAGGGGCACTGTGTGCATGTAACAGGCCTCACATGCTTTGCTCTCCAAGGGAACAGGAGGAACTCAGCTGACCTACGGACCCCTGGCACCTTTCCACCCCCTCCCAATACTGTTCAGCTTTCCTGGTGTGAACCCTGGACTAGCCTGACATCCACTTTTGATCTCCAGAGAAACCAATGGAGAGTTTTGACCTGGGGAGGGACAGGAGGAGCTCATCTCCCAGGCTGCTAAGGGAACGAATTCCACACCTTAATATTCAAAAACAGGGGCTGTAGAGATGGCTCAGCAGTTAAGAACAAGTGTTTCTCTTCTATTAGACCTAGGTTCGATTCCCAACACCCACATGGTGGCTAAGAACTATCCTTAACTCCAGCTCCAGGGGATCTGACAAAAGAGACCTCTTTTGGTGTCTGTATGAGTATATTGCCTGCATGCATGTAGGTGCACCCGTGTCATAATGTGACCATGGAGGTCAGAAGACGGCATTGGATTCCCTGGAATTGGAGTTACAGATGGTTGTTAAACTGCCATGTGAGTGCTGGGAACCAAATCTAGGTGCTCTGTAAGAGCAGACAGCGCCCTTAACTCCTGAGCCCTCTCTCTAGGCCAGGATTTTCAAAATTACCAGAGAAGCAGACCCTCCCTGCACATAGCTGCATGCTCTCAGACACGCTGGCGCCACCATGAAGTGACAGTGATGCCTGCCAGTCAGGTCCACCTTCTCCACAATGCGCAGCACAGCCAGTACCTAGCACACAGCCCCTGGCTGCAGTTTCCTAACGCCCCATGCCCTTCTCTCTCCCCCACCCCCCCCTCTCTCTCTCCTCTTTTCCTCCCTCCCTCCCTTTCTTTGTATTTTTTTGCTGTTGCTGTTGCAACCCAGTCGGTCTCTTGCTATGTAGTCCAAGGTGGCCTTGAATGCTTCAGCATGCTGAACACTAGGATTACACATATGCATCCCCACATCCAGGGCCCCACCCATGCCAGGTAAGCACTCTGTTCCTGAGCTACATAGCTCTAGACTTCAGGAGGAGGTGCTTTTTGAACTCTAAAGCATAAGCAAGATTTTCTGCCTCCCAGTCTGTTCCCTACCCTTCCACTCACTGGGGACCCACAGGACAGCTATTGCCTGGTGGCAGACCCTCTGCTTGGGCAAAGATCTGTTGGAGTTCCCAGGACAAAGAAGCAAGATGTGTGGTGTCCACGTAACCAAGTGCTCAACATGGGTCCTGCATGTGACCAGAGGTGTGCCACAGCGATGGGGCAGTAGACAAGCCAGGCTTGGGTAGACTGAGACCAGGTTTTGCTGCTGATGGGGGAGTGCAGCCCAGCTGTGGGGTGCCCGTGGGCCCACTCAAGGTCATTGCTCCCCTGTGTGCCTCTCCCTGAGCCCAGCATCAGAGGCTCAGCCTATTCCTGTTGTGACTCATCCCTGGCAGGACCATGTGCTGGAAATGTGAGGGACGGTGGGCGGGCAGCACTCCAGGCTTTGAAGTGGCTGAATGCTGTGTGGTGAGATCACATCATCTGAATGTCCCTTTAGGTCCCTGCTCCTGACACAACTCCACTGTGCACACTCAGATCTGGATAGAGGGTGTGGGGTCTGCTGGGATAAAGCCAGGGGCAATGTGGTGTGTGGACTGGAGCAGAACCCAGGAATCACCTGTGTCATGTTGGAAGGCAGCAGACTGGGAAGAGCTGCTGGAGTGGGCTGGAGCTCTTTGTGATGTCCTCCTGTGTATGCGGCACCTGCTTGACTGCTGTCCCTTGCTGTTAGCTCACTGGGTCCTCAAAATAAACACCCACATCACTGATGAAAACTCTGAGATGCGGGAGCAGACAGGTGCTTGGGGAAGTCATGAGCTGCTGCCTCAAGAAGAAGGTTCACAGCTGGGGTCGGCTTCTGTCCTTCTTAGAAGGCCTCCCTGGGTTCAGGGTGGTGCTGAGTTATAGGCAATGGAGGGCAAGAGGCCTCTCATTGGTTCTCATGTTAGGCAAAGTCCCTGGGTAGCAGGTCCTGGTGCTGCAGATGGACTGGGACGCAACCTTTGAGAGTTGCTGTGCGCGCAGAGCTTTCTGGCTAGAAGTGAAGCTGTAACGACAATGGTGGTTTGTAGGCGAGGGGACCGAGCGGAGGCAGGTGCGCAGGTGGGAACTGCTTATTGAGATAAGGTGGTTACAGTAGGCTTTGGCGGGAGGATGATAGGCAAGCAGAGATCAGAGAGGGCCAACCAGCCAGGTGGTCATCTAGGGGAGGAGACTCCAGCTGAGGGGTCAGAGCAAGCGAAGGTCAAGGGCAGGAAAGCACAGGGGAGTTTGAGGGACACACGGATGTGAGGTAGAGAGTGATAGGGGAGGTGGTGAGGAGAGACGCAGGCTGAATGTTAAGCCGGGCTCAGAAAACCTAGTACCCAGCCTGGCCACAGGAAGTGCACAGTGACTATGCAGTGAATGAATGACATCATCTCACTGGGCTTTGTTTCCTGGATCTGGGGGTGGACATGCGCTCACTCAGAGCTGGAAGGAAGTGAGAAATTTCCTGGGACTTGGTTCAGTGCACTACCTCTTACAAGGGCTCTACCTTCCTCACTCTGGCTGGTTTAAGCCCTGTCACAGAAAGGGACCCAGCTGAGGACTTCCTCAAAGGGAAAGGTTCCTACTTTGGCAAGTGCTGCCAAGTCACATACTATTTGTCCTGTGGCTGAAAGCAGAATGAATTTTCTCTGAGGGTGAGGGGGTGGGGAGACAATGGCCAAAGAACTGGGCAGGAGGCCTTGAGGCTGGACAAATGTGCCAGTGGTCTGGAGAGATGTCTCAGTGGTTAAGAGCACTGGCTGCTTTTACAGAGGACCTGAGGGTCGGGATGGGGGGAGCTCAGTTCCCAGAACCCAAATGGCAGCTAACAACTGTCTGTAATTCCAACGGCCTCAGGCCTCCACACACGTGGTACACTTATATACATGCATGCAGGCAAAACACTCATTCACATAAAATAAAAATAAATATTTAAAAAAGGCATCTGTGGTGTGGGAGCCTCTTCTCTTTCTGCAACATCTGGCCACATGTGTGCTACACTAGGGTGGTCAAGACCTGTCTGGACGTTACTGGATCTCCGTGTTATCCTAATTTACAGAATACTAAAGATCAAATGCCATCCCTTACCACCATCATTGTGGTGCAAACATACAGGCTTGATGTCCTATGTCACTTCAGGAGCTAGGGACTCTGCAATCTGGCAAACAAACACTAAGTGAATACAAAAGCCTAGCTCCAGGCTCAGTAAATATCAGAAGAAACCTAAGTAAGTGTTATCTATAGCAATGAAATACTACAAGTAACCTAAATGTGGTCACCAGTGAGCGGGCCAACTGAGTAAATGACGGCACTCATTTATAATGGAATAGTACGTAGTCATGATGTTTTTCAAAAATTTCAATAACATAATGACTTTCAGTATCATGCTAAATGGAAGATAAATCCAGATGATTTTTTTAAATGGGAACCAGGTTATAGAACTGCATGCAGCATGATCCTTATTCTGTAAAAGAAAACTCCACAGAAGAAAACACTCATATGTAGCAAAAGATTAGAAAGGCAATAGAACACACTGTGGGATTAAGGAGAATTTTTATGTATTTTATGTTTTGGTGATATTCCAGATTTTTTACCACTTAAACCTATTGCTTTGTTCGTGGGAAAGATCATTAAAATGAAGATTCAGAAAAGAAGTTTTTTGTGCTAAAAAGTAACTAGGCAAATAAGTCAGTGGTGAGCACTGAAAAAAATCTAAACCCACAGGTCTGGAGAGATGGCTCAGCAGTTAAGAGCATTGACTGCTCTTGCAGAGGACCCCAGTTTGATTCCCAGCACCAACATGGTGGCTAACAACCTTCCGTGACTTCGGTTCCAGGGGATTCAGTGCCTTCTTCTGCCCTCTGCAGGCATTGCACAACATGGGCTTATATACATGCAGGCAATACACTCATACACATAAAATATTTTTTTAAAAAAGAAAAAAAATCTAAGCCTAGTTTGCCTTTAAACTTGTCCTTTGTCACTGAAAAGATTTTTTTTTAATCTTGCCATCAAACTTACTGATGAGAAGCTTTATTAAAACACTTAAGCTCCAGCTGGCACACATCTTTAATCCCAGCACTCTGGAGGCAGAGGCAGGCAGATCTCTGTGAGATTGAGGTCAGCCTGGTCTACATAGCAAGTTCCAGGCCATCTGCGGCTACAGGAAGGCATTGTCTAATAAAACAAAAACAAACAAACAACAAAACACTTGAGAGATAACCTTTTATTGTGATGCTGGGGATTGACCCTAGGGTTGTGTATATGTTATGCAAGTGCTTTATCACTGAGCTACATCACATCCCCAGCATAACCCTACCCGTTTTTTAACTTTTTATTTTGAGACAGGTTCTTACTGAGTTACCCAGGTTGGGTAACTCTGTAGCATGGAGTTGCCTTGATTCCATCATCCCCATGTCTCAGCCTCCTGAGTAGCTGGGATGAGCCCTTGTACCTCATCATCTTCATCATTTTTAACCTTCATCAAATTATCCCGGATGCTTAAACAAGTCTTTCTTTTTTAATATTTTATTTATTATTTGTATATATATATGAGTGTTTGCCTGCATGTATGTAAGTGCACCACTTGCATGCAATGCGCTGCTTCAGAGGCCAGAAAAGGGTGTGGGGTCCCCTGGAACTGGAGTTACAGGTGTTTTTTTAGCCACCATGTGGATGCTGGGAATCAAATCCGGGTCCTTAAAAGCCATCTCTCCAGCCCCAAGTCAGTCTCTCTCTCCTTCTCTTCTTCCTCTCTCTCTCTCTCTCTCTCTCTCTCTCTCTCTCTCTCTCTCTGTCTGTCTTTCTCCAGGATCTCCCTAGCCTCCGATCACCTGGAACTCACTATGTAGATGAGTAGACCAGGCTTGCGTCAACCTCACAGAGATCTGCCTGCCTCTGCCTTCTGAGTGCTGGAATTTAAGGCGTGTGCCACCATAGCTGGTATGTCTTTCTTTTTTAAGATTTATTTTTAAATTTTTATTTGCATGTATTTCTCTCTGTGTGTGCATGCTTCTGTGTGCCAAGGAGGCCAGAAGAAGGCACTGAATCCTCTTGAGATGGAGTTACAAACAGTTGTGAGCCAGCCAGTGTAGGTGCTAGGAACCAAACTTCTGTCCTCTGAAAGAGCTGCAGCAAGTGCTTTAACCACTGAGCTAGCTCTTCAGTCCCTTAAGCAAGTCTTATTTGCCACATATTTAAGGGAATGGTGCCATCCACAATTGGTAACATTTGTTTTCAATCAATCTACACTAGGCAAGAATGATAAAAATATCAGACCTCAGGTTTGCAAGACACCTTATGATTTTGCAAAGCACACGAAATGTTGAGTGCCATTCTAGGCTCTGGAGAGATCAGTGAATGATGTTGGTGAGGAAAGATAACAGACCATAGGGGTTACAGGTGCTGGAGAAGAAAACAAGAGAGGTGTAGATAATGAATGGGAGAAATTTCTCATCAGACAATTTGATCAAAACAATTTGATTATTGTTTGAATAGTAAGAAAAAGTGGGGCTGTTCAAAAATCCTAAAGTCCATGGACAATGAACATCTTTTTCAATTCTCAGACACCAAGTGATTAAGGATTTCCATGGAAGAATCGTCTTGATAACTAATTACATGTCATCCAAGTGACAGTGTGCTAATTATCAGTTTCACGAATGCCTATAAAATTATGACTCATAGTGATGTTAACTATTCTATACCTAACAGAGGTCCTTAACCTTTCTGAGCCTCGGTGTTCTCATTGACATAATGGGACAATTATAGGCTCCTGGGACTCCGTGGTCCTCCTCCCTGCCCCCACCCCACCAGAGTGCTGTTGTCTGAATTCAAAGAGAAAATGCTTGCGTTATGAACACTTGTTCATCACGCAGATGTAGATGAGCCCCTGTCTGAGGTCTACCTGACCTGGTCAGACACCTCCTATGCATTCTTTCTTCAGTCCTCATGACTGATCTGGCTACAATCACTGCTCATTCCATATTCAAGGTAACACTGAGGCTCCGAATGGGAGGCCACCTGCCAAGAATCTCACACTGTAAACCCCAGGCATCCAGCTCTGACAGCTTGCTCACAGCCACAACTCTAGCGTGTGCTGACCTGCCAAGGAGCAAGCCCTCCTGGCCTCAGTTTCTCCTGTAGGAAGCTGTGAGCAGATTAGTGCTGTCCTACCCCTCACCCAATGCTCCGCACACCTCTGCAGCTAGGGTTTCAGTGATGTCCTCTGAGGGTGTCGAGCTGATTATTGCCAAAGACCAACAATCATTCCTGCACCCATCACGTTCCCTATCGGGTGTGCTCCAAATGACTGAGTGGAACAGCAGAACAAACCTAATTAGCTTCTGATGAACTCCTCTGAGAAGAGGAGGGGTGGGAATTGTAAAAGATGCAGAGATGGGACACCCCACCGAGTGAACGGGGGAAGGATGGAGGAGATTACAGAGGAAGAACTGTGGAGGGAAAGAACATAGGGAAGAATCCTGAAGGACGCACCTATTCTGCCTAGTGACAGATGGACACATATCGTATTTCATTCCAGTTCACGGCAGCTAGGTGGCCAGATACATGGGTGTCCTCTGCTTTCTTTCCTTCAATGCTCCTGGCCACCTATGTCCTCCATGCCACCTCATCTGACAGGTCTGCTCTAGGCCTAAGGATGCACAGACTCAGATAGATCCTTTCTTGGGGCCACAGCAGCTCTGAAGTTCTAACCTTGCAGTCAGTCACTGGCTCCATTTCTTCCCTGAGGTTCATCATTTGGGGACTCTCTGATCTACTTGTCTGGACAGACACATCATAGCAGGAAGTCCCAGTGGATACTCTTTACAGAGTGCATGGCAATCTCAGGGCCCCACTGGCTGCTCTTCCTGTTACCTGTTGCAACCATCACTAGTGGCTTGCCCAACCCATCCCAGAGGAAGCAATCCTCTCCTCACCTCCAAATCCAGAGTGGAGGGAAGTGTGCAAATTCCCTTGTACAACAATATATGGGGTGCCTTGACCTTGGCAACAGGTATCAGCCAAGAGAAAGAGTACCCCATCTTAGAGGGATGGGGAGTTGGAAGCATCATGTCCTCTCACCAGAGAAACTCACTTTGCCAGACCATCTGTCAGGACTAGACACCCCAGAAAATGGCACCGACGGTCAAATGCAGTCAAGGATTGGATATGCGCCAGGCAGAATCATCATATATTTTTAATACTCCTAATTCATCTTCCTTAATTCAGGTGGGGAAACTGAGGCTCAGAGAAGTCAAATATTTTGCTTAAGATCATACAGCTAAGAAGTCAATCAAGGGTGTCTTAAGGCTCCAAAGCTTCTGCACATTCTGCTAACCACAGCATACTGCTTACTTTTCAAAAAGGGAAACTGAGGCCCCTAGTGGTGAAGTCACTGGTTCTAGGAGGCAGTCTGCTGTTGGAGGAGAGTCCAGAGCGGTATCTGTTGGCAGGTGCTCTTGGGACTGCGTTAATCAAGCCCAAGCTCTTGCCTCCTCTGATTCTCACACCTGTCACTTTTGCCGTCCCCTCGCTCCCCTTCCTCGCCTGGGTCTGGCCTCCCATGCGGGCACTGGCGTGGCCGAGGACAGTTCAGGGTTGGCACTGCACGCTAGTTCCCAAACCGCAGAGCTCAGACAGAGAGAAAAGGCTGCGAGAGTGAACTGGGGACAGAGTGGACACTACCTGGCTTGGGAAGACGCCTGGGAAGAGGTGGCGGGGCCACTCAGCACTGCACAGGCAGCCTATCCACCGCCTCACACTCAGCCCCCAGTCCCTCCTAAGAGGCGCACGGGAAAGTCAGCCCCAAAGGGGAGAAAGTGGTGGCGAGAACGCTCCTTCTGTCATCACCGGGGCTGAGATAGCACAAAACAGTGGGCATCGTCTAGGGACCCCGCTGGTTGGAGTGCCAAACTTCCTGACTCTAGGCGGTGGGAGGAGATTCAGGCTCAAACTCCGCACAACCAGAGTCGCTCCTCTCCCACCCCGGCTGAGCGCGCCCTCCTTCCCCTTCTTTTCAGGGTTACTCTCCGATCCTCCAAACCGAGGGCGCGGGGCTGGGAGTCCTGTCTTGGGCCCCCACCTGGGATGGATGCTCATCCGAGCGCCAGCCCGGATGGTCTTCTCCGGGAAGAGGGAGCAGGGTCCATCCGAGTCCCGGGATGCCTCTGGGGTCCGCGCGCGTTGCGGTTCCTCTCGAGACCGCGACCCCGGCCGCCCGGCACGCCCCGGCCGCGTGCGTTCGCGGGCGCCGCGGCAGAGCGCGAAGGAAGCGGCCGGGACCCCTCCGCGGCCCCCCCAGCGCCGCCCCGGACCCCGCGCCCCGTGCCCCTTACTCCGCTTGGCCGCCGCGCTTCGTTCGGTGCGCCGCAGGGCGGGTTCCAGCTTCGGCTCCAGCTCGGGTCCCTCTCGGGCTCCGTTCGCGCTCGGATGCAGCGGCGCTCGGGCTCCGCGGGGCGTCGCGCTGCTTCGCTGCGGCCTGCTCCGCGCGCAGGGGCGGGGCGCGGGGGCGGGGGCGGGGCGGGGCGGGGGCGGGGCCTGCGACCGGCCGAGCAGCAGGCGGCCGCGGCTTCGGAAGCCGACCCGGCCCTGCCCCGCCCCGCCCCGTCGGTACCCCCGACGCCTCCCCGCTCCCCTGCGTCACCCTCTCTGGTTCCCCTCGGCGGCGGCGCGGCTCTAGGGTCATTGCCGCGATGGGGACGCGGGGGAGGTGGGAGCGCAGAGCCGCGCCCCTCTGCGCACAGCCAGTCTGACACTCTCACTGCGGCGAGGACAGGGCATCGAGGAGGCCAAGCTATGCAAGGAGACCTGCGCCCAGACCAGTGAATGGGAGGACAGACTGACAGGTGCAGAGAAGGGTGAATCGACCACAGGTCAGGGAAGGACAGTCGGACAGGTTGGAGAGACCAGAGTAAAGGACAGAACTGGCGGCGGCGGGCGGGACACAGTCCCACAGTCCGGCAGGGTATAGGGATAAGTCCCCTGTGCCCAGACGCTAATTCACCTAGCCCTGTCTAGCCTGTTCCTCAGACCCAGATGTAAATTGCAGTGAGCCCGGTGGGTGGTGCTGGGTCTAGCTTCTGGAAGTTGGATTGTGACTTCATGCCTGCCTACTTTGTCTGTTTTCCCATCTATAAATATATATTGTAGTAGGACATTTGGGAAACACCAAAAGGAGAAAGATTTTTTTTTTAAAAATCCAGCCACTCTTAGCATTAGGCTGTCTTTTTTGCTTTTTCAAAAGTTAAATGATTCTATAAGCATCCTTAAATAGAATGGGCTTCCTGACTGGCCCCTCTCCTCACCTGTGTTACACTGTGAATGGCCACCTAGCCTTATACTCAGTGGATGACCTGTATTTTTTTTTTTTTAGTGTTGTTTTGTGAAACAGGGATTAGAGGCGTGTATTTTATTTAATCAGACCCTATAGCTGGATCTGATAAAATTTGTTACTTTTTACTGCTTATAGACAATATTGAAGTGGATATTCCTGGGGATAAGTTTGTGCATGCCGGCAAATATCCTTTATAGTAATGAGTGTGTGCATACAGTGGTATGCCAGTGCGTGTGTTCATGTAGCTCTGAGGTGTGAAGATTTACAAGAAGGGCACTTTCTGGGCATCAGGGAAGCACAGCGGTTCTGGCACCTTCTTGGTGGTTGGGTGACGTTATCAAGGAGTGACTATTGTCATGGAAAGGATGAGTTTAACCTTCTCCTCCTTGCTTTATGCACAGGATGCTATAAAACGTATCATGGTGCAGCAAGATGGCTCTCCCCACGTGTGATCCCCTGATCTTGGATTTCTGAGCCTTCAGAGCCAAAGCCAAATGCATTTCTTTTTCTTTTAAAAATATTTATTTATTTTTACTTTATGTGAATGAGTGTTTTACTTGCATATATGGAAGTGCGCCACATGTGTACAATGCCAATGGAGGCCAGAAGAGGGTGTTGGAGTCTCTGAACTGAAGTTACCAATAATTATTAGCCACCATGTGGGTGCTGGGAACTGAAGCTTGGTCTTGTGCAAGAGCAGCCAGTGCTCTTAACTGCGGAGACATCTTTCCAGCCCGCAAATGCATTTCTGTTCACTGTAAAGCATTTCTGTTCACTGTAAATTACTGCCTCTTGTATGTAGTTATACACACACACACACACACACACACACACACAGATTATACATATATATATATATATATATATATATATATATATATATATATATATTCCAGCATACATTAGACTGAGATGATCTTTTTGCAACAGGGCAGTATCCTGAGAGCCTCCGAGGGCTGGCTGTGGAGACTTACCTAGAGTAACAGTATGGTTCATGTTATCCCATGCCGTAATCCCAGTACTTGAGAGGCAGAGGCAGACTGATCTCTGAGAGTTTGAGTTTCAACCTGGTTCATTTGATGAGACCCTGTCTCATTTAAAAAAAAAAAAAGAAAGAAAGAAACTTAGCCCAGTCATTCACAGAAAATCTCCCTTCCTCCACACCCCACTCATTTCATATTGTAAGGAAGAGGTCAGTTATATCCCTCATCCTAGATGGCATCCATGGAGTGGAGATGTTAGAGCGATCTCCTGGTCCCTTTCAGCTTCTCTGCCTTATAACTCTCTCCTCCTTTCATCCCCCAATCATCATTTTCCCTTCACCTCAGTGGTGGCCAACTTCACAGACAATCCTGTCCCAACCATGAGGTCTGATACGAAGGTTGGGGAAGAGAGAGAAAACCTTTGGAACGGTCTGCCCTCTGGGCTCTCTGTCTAAAGAACTCTTACAGAAGTGAGGCATAATTTCTTTCCATCCTTGAGCTACATCTTAAAGGACCTGACGCTCTGTGTCCTTGATCTTGAGGGTAGGGGCAGGGAGGTCAGAAAATCTCTCTCATCAACTTAGTGGTTTTTCCTCTTTCCGTCTAAGTTACGTTGATGGTATCCTGAAACATGCTCTGGTGATGCTAGGGGCTGAGGGAAGAGACCTTGGCCAGTGCCTGGTTGGAGGCGGTAGCTACAGAAGCAGTCCCATCTAAAGCTACACGCACGGAGGTGGCAACTGACAAAGGGAAGAAATGTAGGTGACTGGGAGACGTCCATAACCCCCGAGGGCAGCTCCCATGCGCTGAGACCTTGGACAGTTTTGTGTTTTTATTTTCCCTTGACAGATGGGGAAACCGGGGCCCTCATCATTTAGTGACTTTCCAGAGATCACAGCTGGTTAAGTGGCAACAGGGAAGAATAAGAGATTTTTTTTAAATAGACAATTGAATAAAGTCATCTGTTTCTATAGGGCTTTGTCCCTATAAAAACTGTAACTTACCTGTAAGTTCTAGAAAACGAGCAGTGATACACACTTTCTGTTTCCATTCAGTGTCAAATGGAGTCTGGGAGGTCCTTGGGGGCTGGGCTACATGTGTATATGAATACTCCCCCTTTGGAGTCACCATAGAATAAACATAACATCCTTTTTAAATTAAGAGTTTAAGGTAAACATCAAAAGCAATGAGTTTCTTTATGGCATTTTCATACATGTGTATTATTTAACTTTCCTCATATCCAACCAAATCATCCCTCATCCTTCTTTCATTGGCGCAAAATAATACTTTCTTCATTCCTTTCTTCCTTCTTCCTTCTTTTCTTCCTTCTTCCTTCCTCCCTTTCTTCCTTCCTTCTTTCCTTTTCTTTCTTTCAAATACTTTTTTAAGAATTTTTATTTACTTATTTATTTGTGGATATGTGTACATGTGTGTACAAGTGCCATGTGTGCAAGTGCCCTTGGAGTCCACAAGAGGGCATTAGATCCTCTGGAGCTAGAGTTACAGGTGGTTGTAAGCTGTCAGATACGGATGTAGGGAACCAAACTCCTATCACCTAGAAGAAAAACAAGCACTCTTAACCTCTGAGCCATCCCCCTGCCTTTTCTTTTTAAATTGAGCCCATGCTGGCCTCAAACTCACCAGGTAGTCAAGGATGAACTTCAAAGTCCTGATGCTCTCTACTCTCCAAGCGTTGGGCCTATGGACCTGTGCCACCAAACCTGGCTCTGTATCTGTTAAATTCTATATATGAGAGACCACAGTGTATACCTTGTTCATGATTCCTTCACTAGTAAGTTAAATAAAAACCTTAGACATGCTCATTTTATATTTGTATGACATCCATGATTTTATTCTTTAAAAATGTATCCTTTAAGAGTTGTAAGTTTGGTATTCTCTTCAGATTAGTCTGTCTTGTGCTAGAATGTTGTCTTTTATGTCTTGAGTCCTTGGAAGGGAGGGGAATTAGAATGGACTGGGTTAGTCCTGGAGGGCTTTCTAGAAGAGGGATCATTGAGGATGCCAGAGAATTTATAGATCAAACCTAAAGATGATGGACTAACACGGACAATGCATGGAAAAGAAGAAAGAGAAAAACGAAGCTATTTGATGGAGTTGTTGTGGGGATCGAATAAAATAAAACATACAGAACGTTTAGTACAGTCCCCAACACAGTGAGATCACAATGAATGTTGCCTAAGGATGTTGAATGTTTACGTGCACGAGAGAGCAAAGGAAAACATTTTTCTTAACAGCTTTACTGTTTGTTTTTTGCTTCTCTGGCCCCAGGACTGAGATGTCTTTAGTTACAAAAATAGATTTCAGTGTTTAAAATAATATCAGCTGCCAGACACACAGTTTTCAGAGGCTGCATTTGAGTCTAATTTAAAAGTTTAGAAAAATAATACTGACATCTTCTGAACGCAGGCATTTAAAGGAATTACTGAGAGTTGACTCAGATTTTAAAATACACAATGTGCAACCCATGTTCCTCTTCATTTTCCTGATCAAGAGGGGTTGGACCTGCCCATCCATGGAAGAGTAATTTGTAGTAAGGCCACATGGTGGAGTTCAGCCACAAGAATGAGCGTAGAACAGCTCAAGTATCAGAACGGACAACTCTCAGATGACACTGAGTGGACAAAAGTCTGATGCTGCCTGACTCCATACATAGAGAAAGCCAGAGCGGAGAGGTCTGTGGGATGGCGAGTGTGGGTAGGGTTTCTGCTAGGGGCACTGTGGATGACTGTATGGGGGTGTCAGGTGCCCCACAATGCTGTTTCCTGCTCTGGATGCTGCCTACGTTAGTCTAGTTACTCGTGCAGATTCTCTGACCAGCATGTTCCTGTGCATTTTATTTCACATACACTAAAATAATAATAGTAATAATAACAACAACAGGTGTCTCTCTTTATGCACACACATGCTCAGATGCACCGGGAGAGTCGGGCTCCCAGCTTGAAGACAGGGGAAGGGCATGGATTCCAAGGTGAGGAAACAGAAGAAAAGGGACTAATATTTATTCTCTCTGTGGGAGAATGTCCAGGTTCAGGAGCAAAAATAGTTTCGTTTCTTCCGAACAACAGTTTTCCTTATCTTTTCGTTTACTTCACAGTACCTCTGGAATACTGCAGGTCTTGTCCTAGAATGTTTCCCTCTGCAACTGCGCTACTTAGTCAGGGTGCGAGGTTCGTCTCTGGCACGTACAGGAATTGTACTGTACTGTGTCGTTCTGGCCTTTTCGCCTTATTTCCTGTCCTTATTTTTCCTTTGTCCAATTAATTCCTTTGCTTCTTGTCAAAAAACAAAACAAAACAGGAAAAAATGTTTTGGGCTGGAGAAGCAGCTCAGTAGATAACAACACTGGCTGCTCTTGCAGAGGACCTGAGTTTGGTTTCCAGTATCCACATGGTGGTTCACAACCACCTGTAGCTCCAATTCCAGGGAATGTGATGCTCTCTTCTGGTATCAGACATGCATGTGATGCACATACATACATATAGACACTCATACATACACATATGATAAAAATAAGACTCATGTGTGTGCATGTATGTGTGTGCATGTGTATGCATGTGTGAATGTGTGTCATTTCTGTGATGTCTCAGAGGATAATTGGGAAAGGGTCATGTTGAGGAAGGAGAGGGCTGACCTGACATATAGAAGAGACCCAATGCCCTTGCATGACACTGACCAGCAGGGGTACAGGGTCCAGAAAGCACTGAGATGTTCTTTTAGCTCTTCACTCAGGGCTAGCTACCAGTGACTCTTGGCAACGCAAGAAAGTCTTCTGTCATGTGCACACATCCCTGTTACTCAGAATAGGGGATTTCAGAGTTCGATCCCACAGCAGGTGGAGAGCTTCCTATTCAACAGGCCCTGGGAGAACTGCCCCAGTCCAGCTGTCATTTTCCTTTCTTTAGCTGACATGTGATAAGTAGACCTGTGGGATGCCATGTGACGCTTTATTACTCATTTTTAATATTTTATTTTATTATTGGTTTTTACGTGTTTGAGTGCACTATCTGCATGTGTGTAAGTACATCCGTGTGGTACAATGCCTGCAGAAGTCAGAAGAGGGTGTCAGATCCCCTGGAACTGGAGTTATGGACAGTTGTTGTTAGCTACCATGTGTGTGTTGGGAACCGAACCCAGGTCCTCTGCAAGAGCAGTTAGTGCTCTTAACCACTGAGCCATCTCTTGAGCCCCTGATTACTACTCATTTTGAGATGCCCAGAATGAAGTTGAAATGCTACTGGGAGCTGCTGTTCCCCAGAAGAACCTGCCCCAGGATGCAGAAAAATTTACATCCTGGCCAGAGCAGAGGATTTCTGCAGGTGGGGAGATGGGAGGTGGAGATGGAGCTACCTGGTAGGCGGTGTCGGCTGCTGGATTCTGCCCAGTGCCAAGGAGCTGTTTCCTCAGCGTCTCTGTGTGGATTGTCACCCTGGTCCTTTATATGCTGTTCTAAAGCAGGGCACACACTGGGCCCGGTGGTGCATGCCTGTAGTCCCAGCTACTCAGGATGTGGATGCAGGAGAATCACAGGTTTGAGGCTTGCATGGGCTGCCCAGCGAGTTCAAGAGTAGCCTTGGAGCGTTAGCAAGACCTGTCTCAAATACTTAAAGATATTTTTAAGTGGGCCAGAGAAGGGCTGGGGAAATGTCTCAGTAGTTAAAAGCAACTTGTTCTTTCAGAGGGCCCAGGTAGGGTTCCCAGCCCTGACATGGTCGCTAACAACTACCGGGTACCTCCAATTCTAGTGGATCTGACACTCTCTTTTTGTTTTTTTTTTTTGTTTTTTTTTTCCATTTTGCTAGAATTCAGTTGAGTTTGTTTGTATGAATCTGTTATATTTGAACTCTCTAGTATGATCTACACAGATACATAGGATTTGATGATGATACCTTTTTAATGGGTATTAGAACCAGATATTTTGAGCCCTTCAACTTGGTTCTTTTTTCAAAGTCGTTTGCCTCTCCTGGGTTCTCTGTATTTCCATATGAACGTTAGAATCAACCTGGAAGTTTCAACAGTCCTTTAGAATTCTGACTGGGATTGGGTTGGCGCAATAGATCCACTTGGAGTAAGTTTATATTTTGATAATTTTAAGCCCTCCTGATTCATAAACATGGTATACCTCTCCATTTCCTTAGGTCCTCCTTCATTTTCATATATATTTTATAATTCTGAGCACATAGATCTTGTAAATAATTTCTGTTTGTAAATCTAAGAACATCACATTATAAAACAACTTCCCTTCCTTCCTAACACACTGTCTCCGCCAGCCCAACACCCCTCTGTCTTTCTTGGTGATTTTCTCACTGACTGTGGAAAGCTTACTGCAGAAGGAAATAGCAACTCTTGGAAAAGAAGAAGAATTTCATGACACTGATGCAAGTGCTTTGGAGAATTGTTTCAGTGCACAGAGTCAGAGATGAAGGATGTATAGATGAGTTAGAAAATTAACACAAGAGATTTGACAAGTTTGCAAAACCTGACCTTAAGGGAGATTGCTTGAACATACAGAATCAAGGAGGCTCTGGGGAGAACTGATGAGCCTGCAGTGAAAAAAATATATTTGTTATTGTGGGGGAGGCAAACATGTCACAGCACATATGTGGAGGTCAAAGGGGAACCTTCTGGAGTCAGTTCTCACCTTCCACCTTTAAGTGGGTTCTGGGGATCAAACTCAGGCACCTTCACCTGCTGTTCTAGTTTGCCTTCAATCGCTGTGACAAAACACTGACCAATACCAATTTAGGGGGAAAAAAAGGCTTTATTTGGCTTACATCTCTCAGGTCACAGTTCATCATTGAGGGAGCCCAAGGTAGGCACTCGGCAGGAATCTGAAGGCAGGGACTGAAGCACAGGCCATGGAGGAACACTGTTTACTCGCTTGCTCCCCTGGCCCAGGCTCAGCCTGCTTTTTTATACAATACAGAACAACCTGCCAGGGATGGCACCGCCCACGGTGGGCTGGGCCTTCCCACATGGCTCATCAATCAAGAAGATACCCACACAGACAGAGCCACAGGCCTGACTTAAAGAGATAATTCCCCAACTGAGGCTCCCTCAACCCAGCTGTGTCCAGTTGACAGCTAATGCTATCCAGCGCACCTGCCAGGACATCTCACCAGTATTTTTTGTTTTTTAATCTCAAAAATTTCTCTTTGTGTCAAGGTTAAAACACAAGGAATACACTATGCTCCTGTGTATTTATGTTGGGAAAATCCAACTTTGAATCATCCTTTCTTTGTTTTAAGAGTTAGAACCAGGAGCAATGGTATGACTGTAATCCCAGAATCAAGAGACTGAATCAGGAGGACCACAAGTTTGAGCCAGACTGGAATACATAGAGTATCAGGACAGCTTTCCCTAGAGCACCTGGAGAGGGAAATAGAGGGAGAGATGGAGAGAGGAAGGGAGAGAAAGAGAGAGAGAGAGAGAGAGAGAGAGAGAGAGAGAGAGAACACAGAGACAAAGAGACAGAGAGGAAATGATTGTAGCAAAACTTTATCTTTAAAAGATATAGAATTTTTTACATAATTTTTTATTTCACTTCCTCCCTAACTTCTGTAATTACTGTGTGGTTCTATTCACTTTTCAGGACTTATTGCCTTGAAATTTCATGCAAACTCTGAGAACAGGCATTACAGTACTATCCTGTTTTATTTAATGATATGGACACGGTAGCTTAGAATGCTTAGGAAACACCTCTGCTGGCCAGTGGGGACTGACTCACACGAGGAACTTCTGGTTTCTACAACCAACTCACTTAAAGCCTCAGGTTGAGGCATTTTCTAGATGTAGGATCTTAGCACTAAAACAAGAAAAGTCTTTTCAAACCAGGTGGGATGAGACCCAATTGAAAGGAGGGGCTGGAGAGATGACTCAGTTAAGAGCATTGGGTGCTCTTGCAGAGGACCTGGGTTCAATTCCCAGTCCCCACATGGTGGCTAACAACCTTCCATAACTCCAGTTCCAGGGGATCTGACGCCTTCTTCTGGTGTCTGTGAGCACTGCATGCCGGGTGCACTTTATGAGGAGTTGGGGTGTGTGTGTCACAGAGGACAGTAGGGTATATCATAAGGAATTTTGACCAGAGAGGCCATAAAACCAGGATGTGCAGGGGCTCACCGGTTCTGACCCAGATGGAAACTCTCCAGGACTCATTTGGAGTAAAGTAGAGCTGGGGACAAGTGTCTGTGTGTGTGAAAGTGTGTGTGTGTGTGTGTGTGTGTGTGTGTGTGTGTGTGTGTGGTGGTGGTGGTCGCGGTGTGCATTTCTGGAGGGTAGGGGAAAGTGAGGGCATCTAAGGGATGTGGCCCAGGGCAGAAAGGGTGACCAGGGTGCACTGTGATCCTCACAAGCTCAAAGACCAGCGGCCAAGGGCAGCTGCTCTGTGAACGGAGACTCACAGAGCCCACTGCATTGCCGGATGCTACAAGTACGGGATCCTGGGCCGGCCCTGAAGAAGGAGGTGAGATGGGCGCAGGTGTCCTGATGGACCTGGAGTCTGCTCTTCTTCTCCGCTTCCCGTTCCACCCTTTCCCTTCTTCCGGTTCTTCTTCCCGTTTCCTCTCCCCCTTACTCCTCTTCTTCTTCTCCCTCTACTCGTTCCCCTTCCTCTCCCTTCCTCTGCTTCTTCCCCATCTCGTCCCCTGCTCTTTCTTTCAATACAATCTCTCAGTCAAGGCCAGGTGCTGGAACTGGCTGCAGCCGGTTACTAGTTAGGACCCAGCATTTATAGGCGCAGCGCGCCCCCTGCTGGGGATTTTCTGATTTCCGGATAATCCAAGCATGGAGCTCCACAGTGCTTCCTAGTTCAACCTCCAGACAGACACCAGGTAGAGAAAAGCCTCCTGCCCATCTGCATCTTCCTGGGAATCAGGAGGTAGGTTCTAGTCCCAACTCTGCCCCTGATGTGCTGTGTGGTTCTGGCCGCATCAAACCCCGGTCTGGGTCTTTCCTTGCTCATCTGTGAAATGAAGAAAGCCACACAGGCAGCAGAAGCCTGGACCTGGCGGCTAGCAGGACTCAGAGCAGAGCGCTTCTTCTCTTGCCCTCCTTTGCTCAGCTTGGGAGCCCAGGGCCACTGGAGCAGGTGGTCAGACGATTCCAGGGAACTCTAAGCTTGCATACAACCATGGTGTCCAAAAAGCCTCGAGACTCAGCGGCCAGCCCTTGGCTTTTCTGAGGGTCCTTACTCCTGTCTCAGGGTGATCTGAAGTGCCAAGAAGAGGAGGTGACCGGGATGGGCGAGAACTCAGAGACAAGCCCACCGTGAGGATCAGACCCTCATCTGGAGGACACTGGGGTGAGGGTGGGGCTTCTTGGAAAAGGAAGTAGGCACAGGTCTCTGCGTAACTGAGTTCAGAGTACAGGCCCCTACTAGACAGTTGGAACACTGATCCTGAGGGAGGGACATCCACAGAAACAGCAGAATACACACCTGTCCCTGTGGAAGCAACCAGGATATCAGCAGGTATTTCTGGATTCTAGATCTAATCCCGGACTCACAACACCAGGGAGCATCTCCTGAAGGGAAAGACATGGCTAAGTTTTGCCAGGAACAGTGAGCTTTGCAGTATTTTAACTTGTTCTATCCTGTGTCTGGCCCCTGGGAGCTTGACTTTCAGACTCCATCATGGAGCACACCATGATGCTGAGAACCAAATTCAGGTCATGTTTGAGAGCAGCATGTGCACTGAGCCACTGCACCATCTCTCCAGCCCCACGATTGGTTTTTTTGGTGACTCACAAGACCCCTTGCCCTCTGAGTTCCTCTGATGATAGTGGTCACAGGTGCATATGTGTAGGACGGTCTGTATGTGACTTTGTGTGTATGCATACATGTCTGCATTTCATATGTGTTCTCTCAGCTCTAGAAATAGAAGCATTTCAGGATTTCTTTATTTAGATATAAAAATGTACAGTACGTCTCATGCACCAGTGTGACTACTATACAGTCATTATCTGTAGAGCAATTACTACAATAAGAAATAAAAGGTTATACAGATTGCTAATCCAAGTAAAAAACCTGAATTGCAGTTGTTAACCTAAATAACAACCTGCTTATTATGCAAAAACTCTTATTCTGTTTGTGAGAACTAGAAACTTGTGAGTATTATTAGTAAAAAAATAAAAGAAAAAAAAGCAAAACAATGATCATTGGGAAAAACTAATTACTGGTTAAACAAATGTCAGTGTTATCTACAATCCTCTGCAGAGGGAGAGGCCTTGCTGGGCAAGGGAAATCACCTCAGGACCCAAGGTCTGGAGCTGCCAAGGAGCCCCTTCCTCCCTGTGGAGGGGCTGAGAGTATCTGGGGACTGGGCCACCGGGAGGGATACACAGCAGTGCTGGGCTGCTGACAGCAGGCATGATGGACAGTTACAGTCTCCCTTCGGACTGTCCATAGCTCATGCCCTCTCAGCCTTCTACCTTCAGGCAGTCAGCTTTACCAGGGGACCCCCAGGAAGACACCCCAAGTCCAGCATAGACAGCTTTGCTTAGCAGTACTGGAGGGACAAGGAGGTCTTTGGGATCAAGTGTGTGTGCGATGAGGGGGAGGGCAAGGTGGCCTGACTTTTCCAGCATTTGGGGCAGCCATCGGTGAAATACACCCCTGGATATTTAAGGGGCCTAGAGTCTGCTGCTGGGGCGTGGGGGTGAGGGTGGTAAGGTCTTTGCACAGGGAATGCGAGCTGGGCTGCCGAGTCAGTGCAGATTCTGGCAAGGCTTGGAGAGCGTGCCAGGTGTCTGGTCCAGGCTGCAGTGAGTTTGGGTCTCCAGGCCTGAGGCTGACGCCGCCTAGTACATCAGCTCCTCCCGAGAATCTGAGCCTTACAACAGCTGCACTAGCAGCATGGGCCCTGAGTTGTTGAGGAAGCCATAGTAGATGTTAGAGTCAGAGGAATCGGTGCTCAGCGATGGCCTCGGAGCCATAGATGCCCAGCGTGTAATAGGGGGGACCACCATCGTCGTGGTCTGCTTCATCCTTCTTCATCTCGATCGTGGTGGCCATCTCCCCCGGCCCGCTGTGCGCCCCCCGGGGCGGCTTCTGCACCCGAGTGTACAGGGCCTGCCTGTCGTCCAGCATGGATCTCGGGGGCTTGGTGGTGCCGTCACTGCGCACTGAGTTGAGCACCGACACGTCGTAGCTGGTGGTGTCCATCTCGCCGCCGCCTTCCTCGTCGTAGGTGACCAGCTGTTCGTGGATCTCCGGCACGCTCTTGCCGTGCGCACGTGCCTGCTTTCGGAGCCTCCTCCTCAGGAAGATGAGCAGGGTGATCACTGCCAGTCAGAGAGTCAGAGTGACACTCGGGTCAGTTAGGGCTCAGGGGTCGAGTGCCCCTCCGCCCTCCTCCCCGCAAATTCCCAGGACCACCTCCTACTCCCAGGGCCACGGCATCTGGGCCAACAGAGGTTTGGCCTGACCCAGAGCCTCACATCAGTGGCATAGATATGGCACTGCTGGAAGCTCTCAAGGAAGTGGCTGAGAGCGTCTCCAATCCTTTGGGAGGAGAGGACCCTGTCCTGCAATTAGGGCTCCTGAAACTAGGCTCAAGCCTTACTCGAGCCTTACCCTCTCTGGGCTCTGTGCTTCTAGCCTAGAGTTTGTTACGAATCCATTACATAAGTAAACAGGGGAGAACTGACTAGTCCTCCCCCAGCCTGTTTCCCTGATTGCAGGTGGGAATAGTGAGTCCGTGCTGTTCATATTTGGGAAGTTGAGGATGAGATTCCGCGGGCAGCAATGCCTTTATAATCATTATTAATGACTATTTATGAAAGGGGAATCTGGCTCTAACCTCTGACCTGAGATTTCAGGAAGGGGACACAGCCAGGAAAGCTACTGACAAGAAAGGCCTGAGCATATGTGCCAAGTGGCCAACAGCCTGTCAGTCCTTGCTGTGGGCAGGTGGAACTTCCTGGAATTTACTCTTGGAAGGAACACTCAACCCTTGACTGAATGGGCTGGCTGATGAGCCCTGGTCAGCTCCCTGCTGTGCCAGGATGCTGAAGCTTCACATTGCCTCCTGGCGCCCCAGGGGGTGAAGCTGGTACACAGGTAGGATGACTCTCAGGACAGCTCGCCTTTCCAGAGGGAGTGATTACATTTGCCATGGAGTGTGGGGAGGGGTGTGTGAGGGGACAGCCTGTAACTGGGAAGGAGTTTCTGTCTCTCTGTTCTTCCCCCCGCCCCCAGCCCAGCTGCAGTCATTGGTTTCCCACACAGAAGCATCCTCTGGGGAGCTTTTTAAACATCCTGATTTTCAGACGTCTCCAACCTCCTTCGAAGATACAAACAGACAGACAGACAGACACACACACATACACACATACACACACACACGCGCTCTTACTTTCTTATGAGATTTCCAGGCAACACCCCCCAAAAGAAACCATTTGCATCCAAATCCTTGTCCAAGGTCTGTTTACTGGGAAATACAAAACCTATGCAAAGCCTAAAATGCTCCTGAAAGTGATGAGGCCCAAACGAAGGGGGAAGAAACCAAGGTTGGGGGATTTTTATAAAAATAAAGAAAACCCTGGGTGAGTTTCTAAACTAGAAGTTTCAAAAGTTTTCAATTAGAAAAGGATTTTAAAAGTTTAAAGTGACTTTTAGATACATCATTGCTCCAGAGAGTGCCGACAACACTCAGAAGAGATACAGCAAATGATTGTGTGAGGGCTGTACATTGTTGTTCTTTTTGCCATGCTGGAGCTTGCCTGGGGCTTGACACAGGCTAATAAGTTCTCTACCACTGAGCTACGCCCGCAGTCCCAGTTATCTCTGAAGGAGTTAGACTGGAGACTGGAGGAGGGGTCTCGTGGCCCATTCATTCCTCCTCCCCCAACTCTCTAGGCATCCAGGTTGGTGGGGGTCTGTATCTGCATCAGCATTCCTGTATCCTCAGGGAACCCTGAGGTCCAGGAGTGGGGACTGACACACTGCTGCCTTGTGGAGGGAAGGCAGGACTGGGCTGGGCCTGGCCTCTTCTCTTCAGTGTCTCTTCCCTGTCCCCCCACACTGACCTGTGATGGTGAGGATGCAGAGGAAGATGGCGACCAGTGCCTGGATGCTGAAGCCCACCTGGAGGGCCACCTCCTCACAGAAGGTGAACTCGCCCTGCTCATTACATTTGCACACGGCCACCGTCAGTGTGCTGGTTCCGGTCAGGCTGGGCACCCCGTTGTCTGAGATGATCACAGGCAGGTAGTGGACCTTGGCCCGCTCCCGATCAAACTGCCCGTACTTGACGGTGATGTTGGCAGTGTTATCTGGAAACATAAAGACCACAGAGTGAGGCTTTGCCCGGAGGACCTGCCTTCTTTGTACCACAGGGGAAGCTGCCTCTTCCTGGGTGGCATCTCTGCCCTTTTCACTCCCTGTCTCATGTTTCAACCACTTGAACACAGGCATATTCCTTCACAGAGAACACAGTCTGGGCAGCTGCTTTGACCAAGTCTGGAAGAATGGCTCAGTTAGAATGGGACATTTCACCTTTCTGTTTCTCTGATCAGTGGGTTCACCTGTCCCTTCTTCCCCAACCCTGTGCTAATAACAGGGACTTTCTCTCTTGGATGAACTAATTACTACATGGATTCAAGCTCCCGCAAGCACATGGGAAAAGAAAAGTTTTTCCTAGAGCATTGGCTAAGTTCTAGAGTGATGTAAGCTGTCTCTGAGAATGCATTGCTGCAAAGAAAGTGCATAACCCTAAACACAGGCCCATGTTCCTGTCTCACTGAGGGAATGATTGCATTTATCGTGGGGGTGGGGATCTCCTGGGCAGCCTGCAAGTGAGAAAGAACTTCTGTCTCACTATCCCATTCCCATCCATCCCAGCCCCACCCAGCTCCAGTCTTTGGTTTCCCACACAGAAGCATCCGGCACAGAAGCATCCTTCAGGGAGCTTTTTAAACATCTTCATTTTCAGACATCCCTCCAACGCATGTGCATACACATACATATACACATACAGAGACACATGCATACATACATGTCCGTGAGGGTAAAGTTGTTGTCTTCAGACCTCAGGGCAAACGTGAACCTGGTGTTTCATGGTGTGATGTCCTTGTCTGTTGCAGAGATCTGCACAACCAGCTAGAATGTGGGACATTAGAGAAGGTCATTGTGGTTTTGGGGTGGCCTGGGGTTCAGAGGTGGGTTTAAACCTGACTATGGCTTCCGGCCACAGTGGCATTATCTCCCCAAAGTCACTTTGTGTACCACCATCCTGCCTCAACCTCTCCCTAACGTTTTCAGATACTCTCGGAGCCTCCATTTCTCCACCTGTAAAATGGGAATACTGTTTTCTTCAAGGCTGTCATGTACATTACATGAAACTCAGGGAATTCCAGGTTTACAGAAGAATCTGCTCCCCAACCAGCTGTGTGTGGGGGGTGCTGCCTCCCCCACCTTCCCCCACCTCCCTTCCTGCCCCTCCCCCACTCACCTTGCCCTGGGCAGCATTCTCACACACTTTAGGCTCATAGGCTTGGCAAATTCAGGGGGATTGTCGTTCTCATCCAAAATTTCAATGTGGACCTGCACAATGGATTCCTTGCCTGTGGGATTACCTGCAGGAAAGACAGCTTGTCACAACAGTGGGCTCAGCTGGTGCTGACCCCTGGGGTTGGCAGACGTTTGGATGGATAGGTCTTGAGGGCTGTGTGGTGGAGGTCACTTCTTGCAGGAGGGGGGTCAGGGATGGTTTGTGGATGAAAGGAGCGTGGAGGGCAAGGGGGACAGATCTCCACATGTCAGCGAGGAAGAATCCAAAAGTTAGTTGCCTAAATGTGTCCTAAGAGATAATAATGAACTAAAACAAATGAGCATAATTGATTAAAATAATATAATTTAACATATAATTGTGAATTATTTAAATACCACTCGCCCAGAGCACTCGCAGATCTGGGTACAGTGGGGATGTGAACACTTCTCTGTTGGGTGGTTGTGATAACTGCTCATGGATCCACAGAAGTTATGCAAGTTCTGGAGGCCCTAAGCACCTTGAGTTGACAGCTGCTTCATATTTTGAATTTGGTTCACTAACTGGCCCATACACAACTTCCCAACACAGAGGAGTATTTTCCAAGTGCATTTGACAATAAGAATCACGTGGCACTTGGTTCATGCACATCCTTAGCCCTGTATCTGCTCACTGCACCAATCTCTCCAGGGAGACGCCTCAGAAATTCTGTGTGTAGGAGGTACCTTCTCATCATAGACGTGCACTTCCTGTTTTATAACAGTGTTCCCCAAGGAATGATGCCCGTGACATCCTCATCCAGCCAGGGTGGTGTGCAGGATGCTGTACTTCCAGCAGGTGCTGTATTTGCTGCTGGACTTAGAACCACATTCAGACAAACAGAATATCTGATATAGACAAACGGAAATAACGTGAGACCAGGATGGGCAAGCTTAACAGCAAACAGCGGGGCACTGAGGACCAGATGCTTAAGCAGAACAAATTAGCTAATTTCACAGGGTGCAAGTGACAAGTCATGCACTAGAGATGGCACTCAGTGATGGAGCACTTGCTTCACCTGCGCAGCCCTGGCTTCTACGCTAGCACTGGGGAAAGAGTTATAGGACATAATGAAAGTACAATAGTGGTAAATGTTAGTTAACTGGACAGAAAACATACATAAAACAACAGTATGGCTAGTGTGGTAAAGATGACCGATATGCAACTGTGTTACAGCACACAGCACATTAAACTGCCCGTCCAGTTCTCCAAACCTTGTAAAAAAGAACAAAGTCAAACAATAGCAAATCAATTTGTTTTGGTTGTTTTAAGCAGGCTCTCCCTGGAGCTCCAGCTGCTCTGGAACTCACTAGGTAGACCAGGCTGGCCTCATTCCACCTGCCTCTACTTCAGAGAGCTGGGATTAAAGGGTTATATTTCCATGTCAGGCTCCAAATCACTCTCTTTAAAAAAAAAAAAAAAAAAAAACCTTCAATTAAAGAAGGACGAAATTATAATTACAGATCGGGTAGGACAGAATGGCAATGAAATAGTGGTCCCAAAACTTCTGAAACGTAACCCAACTGAGGGGCCGTTCTTCTTCATCAAAAGATCTAATACTACTGGGTCAGGAAATGCAGGCCTGTAATCCCAGTGTCTCAGGAAGCTGAGGCGGGAGGATCACCAATTCATTTCAAGGTTGGCCTGAGCTCCAAAATGAGTTCAAGTTCAGATTTGGCAACTTAGTGAGACCCTGTCTCAAAAAGGAAAAGAAAAGAGGACTGGGATGTGGGATGTGGCTTGGCACCTGTGAAACCCTAGGTTCGATGTAAAGAAACAAACAGGTTCTTGCAGAACTGATGTATGAAAACAATTCATGGGCTGGCAAGATGGCTCAGTAGGCAATGGTGCCTGTCAGTGAATCTGACAACCTGAGTTCAACCCCAGGTCCCCCAGGGTGGAAGGGAAGAAGAGAACTGACTTCTATAAGTTATTTCTGATCTCCACACTCATGCTCAGCATGCACCACCCCAACACACACAACAAATAAATAAAAATGCTATAAAAATAAAAACCAATTTTCATTAAAGTATAACTGTCTTTTAAAAAACTAGACTGAAAAATAAAATTTTTGCTGCATGGTAGTATGCGCCTTTAGGCCAAGCACCGGGGAGAAAGAGGCAGTTGATTTTTTATGAGTTTGAGGCCAGCCTGGGCTACATAGAGAGCTCCAGGACAGCTAGGGCTACATGGTGAGACTTGTCTTTAAAAAATATTAAAATTCATACAAAGCTGGGTGTGGTGGTCCTTGGCTTGCACATTGCCGACCAGAGGTTTCTTCTGCTTTTCTGGCCGCCGGAAGTGATAGAAGTCCGGCTGAAGGACAGGGGGCAGCACCATTCACTAGACAGGGCCCTGGTCTGCCTAAGGGAGGAAAAAGCTAGCTGACAGCAGAAGCAGCAAGCAGAAAGTTGGGTGCATTTGTTTCTGCTCTTGACTGGGTGTGGTATGACTAGCTGTCTCAAGATCAGCCGCTGTAGAGTGATCAGCATCCACTGCTGTCACACGGATGACAGAGGTCCCTGTGGAGAGAGAATCTGGGATGTCTCCCTCCCCGGGCTGAGAAGGGAAAGAATGCTTTGCTCCCAGGGGCCAGTATAAGGGCAAAGCACTTGCCGCGTTAGGCCCAGCTGGGTCGGCCGTGACGAGCACAAGTGAATGAATGGGTGGTTTGCACCTTGGTGGGAGAAATGAAGAGGGGGGACGGGGTCAGGTAGAGAGACCCAGGAGGGTGCTGGGCTGGGTCTCCCCCTTCTGAAAGGGCAAGGACAGAACTGGGAAGGGAATGGAAATGCCTCCAGAGGGATTTTCACATTTCTCACTCTCTGCAGTTTAAGGATCCCCTTGGAAGGTCTGGCCCCAGGGCCCTGAACAGAGACCTTGGCCAGAAGAGTAGAGATGGACATACGCTTCTTGTACCTCTGGGGTCCCGGTCTGGTCTGAAAACACATCTCCACACAGTGCCTTGGCTTTTCAAATTCATGGACAAAGTCCTGGGATTCAGGGGCACTTGGAGTTTATTCCAAAGAATAAGGAGGTGTGTGTGTGTGTATGTGTGTGTGTGTGTGTGTGTGTGTATGTAAAGACCGGGGATCGGGCTATGATTTAGATTCAGTCTATGATGGGGGACAGGGCTCAGCAGCATTGCGGGATCAGGATTAGTCTATTAGCCCACATCACTCCCCATGGCCCACATCACTCCCCAGAGCCTACAGCACTCATTAGTATATTCAACAATACAGTGAAAGGAACAGGTACATGAAGATCTTGCTCCCTGACTCCTTGGGAGATACCCAAGCACAAGTGGAGGGGGAGCCAAGGATATCACCATATAAGAAAGTACAGGAGACTTTGTGAAATATGGCCCAGAAGGATCCAGGCATTAAAGCCAGACCCTGTGTACCAGGCTGAGTGTGTTGATCTCTCTCTTACCTTCCCTCCAACCTCAAAGGCTTCTTACCCAAGCTCTGTCATCTTGATTAGACTTAAAAAGGGTTGTTTTCCCAATAGGAATTAAGAAGTAAATGGAGACTAGCAGGTGGCTCTAGTGTTGACACTGGCTGCCATCTTGGACAGTTAGGCCCCCAGATGAGGGACATCATAGTCCGGATGTAGGGTTTCCTACAACTAGAAACAAGAATAGAAGAACTCAGAATTTAGGGGTCATGGAGAATCCACATCAGTTCTGGACACACATACACTTCTTTTATGTGAAAGAGAAATATATCACTTTTTTAAAAAATCACCAGCTGCACGAAATATTTTTAATGATTCTAGTCATGTGCAGCACATGTAAAACCAAAATCAAAACTATATAGCAATTATTTCACGAAAAATACCAACTGAAAGAAAACATGTTGTTCAATAATTTAGAAAACATTTGCAGAGTCAGAGTGGCTACGGTGGGTCTTGCTATACTGACTTCCACCGCTAGAAGCCAAAGCCTCAGAATAAGAAGGGAGTGACTCCTACAGACCTAAGTGTCCTGGTTTGTTCCCTTGGACTCTTCAGGGATGCCAGCCCCTGCCATGCTCTGCCAGCCACTCTATAGGGGTCTAACAATTAGGGCCAGTGCCACCTACCCTTTTCTGGCCATGGTATGGTAGTGGCCTCTGCTCCCAGCAGCTCTGCCTGCCCTTGAGCAAGCTGGACTGGCAGTTTCAAGTGTGATCTCTGGGTGGGAGGTTTCTGGGAACATCCCAGCCACTGCTGTGTACGGCCTCCTATCTGAGGGGTCAAGGTACAAGGACAGCAGGCTCTTTCTGAACCTGTACACACTACGTTAGGAAACATGGTATTTAAAAAATGAACACACAAGCCAGGCACAGGAGCAAATCCCTCTAATTCCACTACTTAAAAGGTTGTGGCAGGACTACTGAGAGTTCAAGGTCAGCTTGGGCTGTGTAATGAGTCTGAGGCAGCCTAAGCTACACAGCAAGATTCTATCTTTAAAAGGGGGAACTGAGGGCTGGAGAGATGGCTCAGTGGTTAAGAGTACTGGCTGTTCTTGCAGAGGACTGGATTCGATTCCCAGTTCCCCACATGGCGGCTAAGAACCCTCTGTAACTCCAGTTCCAGGGGAATCTGACACCTTCTTCTGACTCTGCAGGCATTACACGGCATGGGTGCACTTACACACGCATTGGGAAGTATACTCATACACATAATTTTTTTTTTTAATTAAAAAAAGGGGTGGGCTGAGTTGGAGAGATGGCTTAGTAGCTAAGAACACTTGCTAGAGGATCCAGGTTCGGTTCCCAACACCTACATGGTAGCTCACTGTGAGGGTAGATTTACAGAGTTTCTCTCTGCCTCACATGCGCCCAAGAATGTGACTGACACAGATGAAGCCAATAGAGTCAACATTTTCCAACCAACCAGTGACTTAGGGGGGAGGGTCCAGCGGGAAAGAAAAAGCTGGTTAGGAGCGGGGTCTCCATCTGGGTTTCTGTGTGTGCTGGAGGTCCACCAGACTTCTAATCAGAATGCTGGCTTCCACCATATGAAATTTCTGTCTCTCTCCACATGGATGAATCCTTTTTAAGTAACGCGGAATAAAGTGGTTTCTCCAACTGGAGAGCATTCTCTATTCCCTCAATCAGTTCAAACCTGCGGGTGGGGTGGGGCTGAACCCTAGGCCTCACTTCGAGGGGGGAATTCATAAAACACACAGTATCTTCTGAAACTCAAGTTCCAAGGTTCTGGCCTCTGTAGACACTGTACTTAGATGTAGGTAAAACCCCTACAACATTCCTATATATAAAACAAATTTTTTTTAAAAAAAGGAAAGAAAGAAAATATCAGGGTTTGGATGAAAGATTTATTGGCTACTACAAAGCAACAGAAAAATCACTCACACACACACACACAGACAATACTCTGATTGAGCAGACAGGCAAGTGCTGAACTGCTCATTTACATTTCCAAAGATGGACCCACATGTCAGGAGTGCTGATACAAAGGCTCCCATCCTTCTCCTTTTTCTGGTTTCTCCTGTTTGAGTTTTAGGTACTGATGGACATGGTCCTCCTTGGAACGGTCCCTCAGCCTGAAGGAAAAGCCAGGAACCGGCTCAAACAGGAAGGTCCGGGAGCTGTAGCCCTTGACTTCGTGCCCTCCCTCTCGGTCCAGGCCATAAGGTGCACGGGGCAGCTGGGGAGCAGCAGAGCCCAGGCCGACGTGGCCCGCCCACCGTCATCCACCAAAGAAGGGGAACACCATCCCAAACCCAGGTCCAGAGGCAACCAGGTATTTCTTGACAACTAATGCTGGGAAAGTGACACCAGACTGAGATCAGCACTGGAACAGCACTGGGAACATGGCCTTCTCTCACGTCTGTCTAAGTCGCTCTGAGACTCAGTTCAGAAATGGGGGCAGAGAGATAAAGAACTCTTTTCTGTGGAATGGTTGGCATTCCTCTGACCCTCCTCCTTACACAAAGATCTCAACTTTGAATGGGGATTAACTTACCAGAACAGAGGCTGTGGCTGGGAAAAGGCCGCCTGTGACCAGCCACTCCTCGTAGAGGCGGTCAATGGCACGGAGGTACTCCTGCAGGGAAACGCAGGTACAGCCGTGTGAGTGGGAGCAGAGAACACCCCACCCACCACACGACTCACAGGGACAGAGCGGGCAGAATTCTCAAGGAACACAGGGAAAGGAAGCAAAGGAACCTGCAACCACCACCCTGGCTGCAAAGAGAGCCCCTGTTTCAATGGCTGAATATTCCCCAGCGCCCCACCCTGCTCCACTAGGCTTTTGTGAGCATGAATCCTGGCTTTCCCCAGCCAAGCCTAAAACAGGCCTCTCCACCTGGCTTCAACCATCGCTTGCGACTTCAGCCGGGTCCCCAGCTCCACCAGGTGGAGGTGTACAGGTGTCCCAGGCCTGAGCACCCTCCCTCTGCCTCCTCACCGCGAGAACGGACCCCTCCCCTGCCGCTCCTTCCCTGCAGACCACTCACTACAGAGACCTCCAGTCCTACGCCATCTGTGGAAAGCCTAATGTGGGGCAGCTTAAGGGAGAGGGGACAGACCCGCCTCAAGCCACTGTCGCCTCCACACTGGGCGGTGCTGTCCACATGCACTCGGGCACTGAGCCAGCATGTTTTGACTGCCCAAGCACATCCTCCAGTACCACTCTGCTCCCAATGCCAAAAGGTGGCGTGAAACTATGCTATCACCATTTCAGTCACTGAATTCCCCACCGGGCACCAGGAATCATTCTCCTATGAAAGACCTTGTCATAATCATTAGGCCTACCCCTGGGACAATGACTTGAAAGGACTCCAGACACAGCATTTTGTGTGGGTCACCTTGTCACAGCATAGTCTAGCTGCCACCAGATCCATGGCCCTCATTCCTCCAATCACTCCTGTCTCTGAGATTTCAAATGTGCTGCTCAGAACAAGGACGTGGCCTCCAGTGGCTGGGATGTGTCTTACTGGTTCAGGGCAAGAAAAAGCTCAGGAGAGCCTTAGGGTTAGACAGGCCTTTCAGGGCCCCCCCTGCAGCCCATCTGGAGTCCAGAGCCCCATGACATCCACTAAGTGCTTCCCAAGCCTCTGTCTGTCCTCCAAGGGCAACTGTTTACATAGGGTTCTCATCTGAATGTTACCTGAGCAACAAGAGCTAGGTATCAGGCCCCAGGAGACATGTGAAGGTGCACATGAAAGGCAGGAAAGGGAGACACCAGAAAGAAAACCGGGGCCAGTCTTCCAGAGCTCCACATCATGAGACAAGCGGGGACTTTAGACAGCAGCGAGGCACTGAGGGTCCTGAGTTACAGAATCACATGTGTTCCGTTTCGGAAATGTGGCCCATGCAGCAGCCCGCAGGCTGTTTGTTGGAGGGAGACACGGAGAATGAAGGAAATGGCACAGAGAGAAATCCTGGTATACTACAGAAGAACAATGAGCATTGATGTGGTCAGAAGCCTGAACATGAGGGCCAAGCACCCAGTGTCACCTCGATGCCACGCACAGCGCTAAACACCAGATGCAGCAGAAAGGAAAGGCCAGGTGTGCCATCCTGCCCACAAGTGAGAATCTATGGCCAAGCAGTAGTCGGGGCTGGAGAATGAAGCAGCCCCGGGCTTGACAAGGTTCGAGCAGGTGTGTGTGTGTGTGTGTGTGGTGTGCATCTCCCAGCACTGGAGTGCAGAAGTCTGAGTCAGGCACAACAAGCCTCAGAGGAAGTCAGCGTTCACATTCAGCTGCACTGCACTTCCTGTTTTTGCAGTTTCTTGTTACCAATACCCACAGTGATGTTGTGGTGGGAGGAAGGGGGGCCTAGCTGAGTGGAGTGGAGGTGGCTCTGGGCTCTCACCAGCGGGATGACTTTCTCCTCTTCCCTGCACCTCATCTTTAGTCTCTGGTAGCAGATCTCCGGAGTAGTCCGGAGATAAACTGAGGTTTAAAAAAAAAAAAAAAAAGAGGCTCTGAATGCTCTGTTCATGACGAGGGAGTAAAAGCCAGAGAATGCACACGCAATGTGGTGGAGAGGAGCTTGTTGGCCCAGCAGGAGCCTCAGGTCAGGAGACAGCTCTCAGTCTGCCTACTAGCCCCTGTGTCACCAATAGCATCTTGACCTCATCTTCAAGTCCCTTTCCATGGCTACTCCCAACCCCACAGCTTCACTATACACCATTCCATTCCTAGGTAGGGGCTGGCAGGACATGGGCCTCAGCCATATCCCATTTCTGTTGCTCCCACACAACACAGAATAGCCATTAATTCGGAATGGACTGATGCTGGGAGCAGCTCACCCAGGGGAAGGCAGCTTAAGAAATCAGGCTTGAGTTCATTTTCACAGGGACTAGAAATCCCCCAATTCCACCTGTCGCTGAGAGGCAAATATGGGGAACAAACAGTGGATGGCAGGTGCCCCTGTCTGCTGTCATTGCAGGATGGAGCCCCCAAAGCATACCCTAGCTGGGCCCAGGGAGCAACTACATGGGACAGGAACAGGCTGTCTTTACCTATCAGATCAATGGACACATCGATGTTCTGGATGATCCAGTCAAACCACTCAGACAGAACCACATAGTCAACTTCAGGCATCTTCCCACTGCAGAGAGAGATCAGTTTTATTCACCCATGTGCTCTGCGTTCCCCCCAAAGGACACAGAAATGGCTTTTGTTGAAAGGACATCACCAAGAGCACACTGCATGATGTGATCCCCAAGATGAGGGGCAGCGTTGCTGATGGGACCGTGAGCGCCTTCTGACTTTCCGCTGCCATGAAACGGGGATCGGCTGTGGTATAACACAGCAAGGGCATGGGACTGACTGATGCAGACTGCCTTTGAATGAATCCCAAGCAGACAGAAGCATGGTAAAGTCTGTCCCGGAGAATACAGAGAGCAGTCAAGTTGGGAGATGGACCAGGGAATCATTTTCACTCCTAGAAATATCTTGTGAAAATCCTTATGGTTACTCGCCACACACTATTTAATGTAATGAGAAACCAAGCCTCAATCTGCCTCTGAGGAAGGAATGCACTCAGCAGGGGAAGAACGGGGCGGTAAAGTCACACTCAGACATGAAAAAGGCTCAGAGCCTGACGCTCCATGAACACAGCCAGGAATGAAACAGAGTGCACAGTGTTACCCCAGCCACACGCAAAAATACACATCTCTACATGTAAATGCCTGGAAAGAACACACCAAAATGGGAATGGTGCTGTTCTCTGAGCTACAGAACTTACTTAGGGGACTTTGTTTTTCCTTATGCTTCTTTGCAATTTTAACAACATTTAGTACTCAAAACAATGGTGGGGGTAGGAGCGTTCTTACATATTTACATATGTTAAATGTTACAATGTAAGAAGAGAAGTAGTAGGGGCCGAGAAGACGATTCAGTAGGTAAGAGCACCTGCTCTGCAAACGTGAGGACGTGGGTTCAAATCCATACTATCCACATGAAAAGAAGAAAAACAAAGCCAAGCATGGCCCCAAGAGCCTGCAAACTGGGTGTGGGGAGGCAAAGTCGGCAGAGCTCTCTGGTTAGCCACATAGGAAAAGTGTGGCCTTACAGTTCAGTGACAGGTCATGGAAGACAACAGCTCAGGATGGCATCACAGTGGGCACCTGGCTGTTAGAGGATGGTGGTGGGGGACACTAAAAACTGGTCTTCAGAGAGCTGTGAGGACAGGAGACCTTGCTGCAGACAGGGAAGGCTGTCGACGCAAAGGCCCAGCTGCACTTCCTTATGGCCTCATAAGGTCCTCATAAGGCCTGGTCCCTGTCCGCCGGCACCCTGAATTTGAAGGAATTTTGTTTGACAAGGTGGAAAGCGAGTACGTGAACCGTACCTGGGGACGAGTGTGCTGGTCCAGCATCGTGAGCTGCACGTATGTCTGCAGCGTGAGGCCCCAGCGACAGGCATCACTGTACATCAGGCCCTGGAGAAGGACAACACAGCACGGTTGCAGGCCCGGAGCAGGGCGAACAGACGCACACGAGGAAGCAGCTATAAGACAGCCCTGCACCTCCAGACCGGGACATGCTCCAGGGAACAAACACACCTGCGGAAGACGATGTTTAGGGTTCCCCTGTGGTCTGTTTTCTATCCGGCAGCAAATGAGCTTGACAATCCGACATCAGTTGTTGTCTCTCCCTATTCCAAACCTAGACTTCACACTGCACTCTCAGTCAAATCCAGACTCTCATCCCTGTCCTCAGGACCCTTAGAGAATCACTGCCATCCTCATCCCTTCTTGCTCTGCTCTCTGCTAGCCACACATGCTTCTGAAGTGTTCCACAATTGAAGGGGGAGGGCATCTCAGGGCCTTTGTACCTACTGCTCTTCTTGCCAGAACACTCTTCCTCCTGATGCCTGCAATGCTCTCTTTCTCACCTTTGGCTCTCTGTTCAAATGTCACCCGGAGATGTGTTCCCCTAGCAACCCTATGGAACATAGACACCAACCCCTCCATCATTCTGTCACCTACAGATAAACAATTCCTATTCCACTCTATTAAAAATCTCTTTTCTCATTTGAAGGTGTTTATTTTTGGTTGCAGGAGATAGGATCTTATTATATAGCCCAGGATGGCCTGGAACTCAGGATCCTCCTGCCTCATCTTCCAGAATGCTGAGATTACAAATATGTGCTACTACATCCAGCTCCTTTTGTACATTTTTGGGTGATTTATGTATGTTTGTTTCTTTTCCTCCTGGTCTAAATTCAAGATACTCATGTCCTCTGCATTGAAAATGAAAATATCTACTAACTGTGGGTGAAAGAAAATCTAAGCAATGTCAAGAGCTGACTAGCCATCAGATAGCAGCAATTGGTAACTTTCTGCATTAGAAAATCAGTGATAAACTGATAAATCTCACAAAAGTATCACTTCTATTCTTCTGACCAGTAGAAAGTTGTGTTAACATATCTTCTTCTGATTACTATTACACTCTCTTTTCTCTCTTTTTTTTTTTCCTTTATGTGCCTTTTATTTGCATGTATCTAAGTGTGCTCATATCGTGCAATGCTTATGGAGTCCAGAAAAGAGCACCAGATACCCTGGAACTAGAGTTACAGACAGCTCTTAGTCACCATGTAGGTACTGAGAACTGAACCTGAATCCTCTGCAAGAACAGCCAGCACTCTTAACTGCTAAGCCATTCCTCCCTGTAGCCCCATCTAGCCTGGAACTCACTAGGTAGAACAGGCTGGCCTTGAATGTACAGAGATTAACCTGCCTGAGTGCTGGGATTAAAGGCGTGTGCCACCACACCTGGCTTTAGCTACCTTCTTAAACAGCCCAGGACCATCCCACCCAGGGTGGTAATACCCACAGGGGGTAGGCCCTCCTACCTCAATTAGTAATCAAGAAAATGTTCCACAGACATGCACACAGACAAGGGCAATGAAGGAACTCCTTCCACTGAGGGTTTGCCTTCAAGGGTATGAAGTTGACAACCAGGATGACCCATTCCAGGCAGCTAACTTAAGCTGCGGTTTCCTTGGCTGAGAAATGTTAAGCATGCCTGTGCTATGGGATGGAAGCCCAGAACCAACATCCATTCTTAGTCCCTCTGGTAAGACCTATTTTCTGTCCATCTTTTTCTAGCAAGCAGTACAGAGCCTCCTGAATGTAGGAGAGGGATGAGGCACATGCACATATGGTCCCCGATGTACAGGCCCATCCCAGAAAGGTAAACAGGTGGCCTCCAGGTAAGCAAGAGGCATTCCATTACTAGATGCTGTGGCGCAAAAAACAAATCAGAGGCTCATCTATTGTGATGGTCTGAAATAGACCCCCAGAGGCTCATGTATTTGAACACTTGGTCCCTATTGGGTGGTGCTGTTTGGGCAAATTATGAAACCTTTAGGACATGCAGCCTTGCTGGAGGAAGCACGTTCCAAGGGGCAGGCCTTGAGAGTTTGCTTTCTTGACTTCCTGTATGATGAAATGTGATCACCTGGCTTCCTGTTCTGACCACCAAGCATCCTCTGCCATTATTAACTCATCTCTGGAACCCTAAGTCAAAATAAACTCTTCTTTCTATAACTTGCTTTTGGTCATGGTGCTTTATCACAGCAATAGAAATGTAACTAAAACCCTGAACCATCTAGAGCTGGGTCCAAGGAGATTCTGCACTAGCTGGAATCGCTGGAGACAGTGACAGGCAGTTCCTGGCTCAGTTCACACCAACCCAGGCCTCAAAGAAGCTTATTTTAGAAAACCAGCAGGCTACCGTTTTCTACTGACTCCTTCTCTTCTCCGTATCTGCTAACAGTAGGACCAGTGACTAGGCTCGGGCTGGATTTCAGCTCTATCCTCCTCAGGTGCTTACAGGGAAGCTGGGGGTTCATGCAAGAAACAACCACTCACCAGAGGATTATGGCCACGGACATTTCTCCACTTGAGCACAGGCTCCATTAAGACCTGGAAGGAAAGAATGCACGTTAACTGCTATGACAGTGTGGGAGGAGAGACCAAGGCAATACTGAATTGGTACCTTTGTCAGGCTGGACCAAGCTAGTGGGGCTAATCCCTCTGTGAGGCCACACCTCCACCTGGGTGGGACTTCCCATGAAATTTCCAGAAATTATCTGAGAAAAACTGAAGGCCAGCTGAGTCTGAAAGGTGAATGGGCTTCCTCCTCAAGCCAACCAAGCTCTGCATACCTCAGAACTAAACGAGGGTGTGATCCCTAGCAAGTAAACTGCTGCTTAGCACCACAGGACTCCTGCTTGATCCTAACAACTATCCAGAACTGGGCAAGGACATTTCCCACAGATACAAGGCCACCCTCAACTCCCAGGTGCCTGGCAGCTCATAACTAGAACCCAAGGAACTACAAAGTGAACCCAAGAGTTTAGGTGAATGGCATGAACAGATCCGCATCAGGGCATTAATCAAACTGACCTGTTGTTGCTGTTTTCAAGGAAATGGTTTTTCCTCTTCCTGGACACTTGAAAAAAAGCTCAAGCTAGACATCATTCCACACACTCTATTTCTTTGCTGTTCACTGCAAGGACTTTAACATGCTGTTCAGGTAAGACCTTCTTCTAAAAACACCTGTCCCTACTCCGACCTAGAATCTAGAAGAGATGGAAAGTAGACCATGAATGTGCCAGGCCAGCACATTCCTGCCACCTCGGCCTCCTGAGTGCTGAGATTACAGGCATTAAACCCCCAAACCCAGCAAAGGGACTTTTTAAAAATGTTTTCTTTTTTACTCTTATTTTATGTGTACGAGTATATTCCCTGCATGTATGTAAGGGGACCCATGTTGTGCAATGCTCAGAGATCAGAAGAGGGCATGGGATCCCCTGGAAGTGGAGTTCCAGATGGTTGTTAGCTACCATGTGGAAGCTGGGAACCAAACCCAGGACCTTTGTAAGAGCAGCCAGTGCTTTTGACTGCTGACATCTCTCTGCTCCCCAGGACCTTTCTTTTAATATGGGTGCATGCACTCATGTGCACATGTAAAAGCCAGAAGTGAACATGGTGTGTCTTTCTAAACCACACTCTACCTTATTTTTGTTTACTTATTTTATGCATATGAGTGTTTTGCCTGTATGTAAATATGTAAATGCACCTGTGTGTACAATCCCGGCAGAGGCCAGAAGGCATTAAGTCCCCTGGAACTGGAGATACAGCAGTTGTTAGCTACTATGTGTGTACTAGGAACTGAACCCAGGTCCTCTGCAAGAGCAGCCAATGTTCTTAACCACTGACCTGTCTCTCCAGTCCCATTGACCTTATTTTTGAGACATTGTCTTCCATTGAAACTGGAGCTCATCAAATGGCTAGAAGTAGTTGGCCAGTGAGGCCCAGGGATTCTCCTGTCTCTGCCTCCCAGCACTGGGATTTCAGGAACACATCACCACATCTGGGTTTTTACATGAGTGCTAGGGGACAAACACAGGTCCTCATGCTTATGCATCATGCAGTTTACACACTGAGCCATCTCACCCCCCAGGGCCTCAACTGTGGTCCTCCACCATCACATCCTGAGAGGCAAACCAGATCACACTACATGGCTGTGCTACGGTTTGAATGTGTCCCCCAAAGTTCACATGTTGGAAACTCAATCCACAATGCTACAGACTTGAGAAAAGGGGCCTTTGAGCTCTGCCCTCCAGAATGACTTAATGCCGGTACTGGGGAAGGAAGTAGGTTAGTCATCAGCGGAGTCACAAAAGGTGAAGTCGGGCGTGGAGGCACACACCTTTAATCCCAGCACTTGGGAGGCAAGGCAGGTGGATCTCTGTGAGACTGTGGCCAGCCTGCCCTATGTAGCAACATCTAGGCTTGTTGGGTTTATAGGGAGACCATTTTTAAAAAATGAAAAAACACAAAAAAATCACCATCAATTCATATAAGGGATGTGTAAAATTAAAGGTTGCCTTGGATTTTTGAACTAAAGGAAAAATAACCCAAATCAATTTTTTGGTCTTTTTGAGACGGGCTGGCCTGGAACTCACAGAGATCCACCTGCCTCTGCCTCCCCAGCGCTAGCATTAAAGGCGTGAGCCACCATACCTGGTCTTATATTCTTAGCAAGGAAAAAAAATCTCTACAGTCTGTGGTAAAGTCCTTTGGTGGCTATGGACGTTCGAGCTCAGCTCTTCTCCACACTCCCAAACCCTCCCAGCACTCAGCAACACTAGCATACTAGGGACAGACCACACGCCAGGCCTATGACTCTATTCCTTCTCTCTTAAATGACAGCTCCTGCCGGGAACTCTCCTGTGCCTCTTTGGGCAGCAAAGCTTCCCCAGACCCCCATCAGGACCAGGCCCCCTCCTCCAACCTCTGACTCACTACTTTCAGGGTCCACCACTGTCCTATTTATTGCTGCCTCCTCTGTCAGACTGTCCTTAGACAGCCTCATAACAGTGCCTATTTGTTTTTAGGTCTCCAGATCCTAGCCCAGTACCTCCCACACAGAAACAGAACTTAAATGATTACCAGAGGCCCTAACTCTTAAAGCAGACTCCACACCACCCAACTCCTACAGACTTACTGTGCATCAAAGCGTGTACCAGAGTTTATCCAGAAACCACCTAGGACAGGGGGAATACTCAGCAACGGCAGCTCAACAATTAAGAAATCGATAACCCATTAATTTCCACTTTCTGTGATGCCCACTGTCACATTTCATGTCTTTGAATTTCAGTTAACTTCCATGAATTCCAAGCACTCTGACTAGCAGTCTTTCCCTTTATGTCACACCTTCCCAGGCCCACTTCATCTTCCTGACCACCCCAGGATCACGCCTTCCACTCTACAGAGCCCAGACAAGCCACCCCTTTCCCAACTACTGAAGATACAGAACTTTAGCTTCCTCAAGGAAATGAGCTCTTGGCCAGGTGAGCTGATATGCACCTGTAATCCCAGCATTCAGGGACTGAAACAGTGGGATGACAAATTCAGTCATCCCTAGGCTACACAGAGAGACTGCTGTCTCAAAGGAAGAAAAGAAACTGGACCCCTGGGCTGATGGTAACCAAAATATTGCCTCCATTCCCAGACAGTAAAAGAACCCAACACCCCCACGGGCATGTCCAACTTGCACCTCCTTTGACCTTCAAACTATACCAGAGCCAACATGTCAAAATCTCCTCCTGACTGAACCCACTCTGAGACCCTCATGGGTTCTCTGCCTGGGCCCCACGGAAAAGCACAAGTGAAAGGACTTCCCTCACACCTGGGCTGCGGGACTCATAGTCAGGAAAACCATCCACGCACCACGGTGTTTTTAAACTCTTTTACATTCACTCCTCAAGCCTTAGCAGCAGTCCACACCTATCAGAACAGTTCTACCTATATTCTCCTATCTGTGCAGACTGGGACGGCACAAGAAACTGCTAAGAGGGATGGCTTCTGCAGGGAGGGCTGAGGCATAGGGAGAATGATCTCTTTGGATACATCCATTGCTACGTGCACCTATCCCTACACTCTCCACCTCGAACATTAATTACCCTACACTGGAGAATGCGCAGAAAACGGGAACTTACCACTGATTTTTTCTCTTTATCATTTTTTCTATCTTTGTCTACAAAAGAAAGAAAATTCAATTTTAAACATGTTCCTCTTTTCTGTGCCAACTTGCTGAATGACTACACATGCATTTTTCATGCTTGCTCCTTAGCAGAAAATGCTTCCCATTCTTGAGACCTTCTGTGGGAGGGTCCTGTACTAACACCGCGCAGTGGCTCCTGGGTCCTAAGGACATCAGGCCCAAATGTGCCTCTAACTGTCTTTCACTTGATATAGTCTCTGTTGTCACGCTCACTGTACACTTGGGATCTTCACAGAGGACATACAGAGCGACTTGCACTCAGAGTCCGATGGGCAGCCGGTGAAATTAGGTTTGGGGTTGGCATCCAGGCTGTCAGTCCTCTAGGGTACCTGACAGGTCATCTGAGGTTCCAGTCCCGAGGCCAGGAACAGGCAGGGCACAGGGTCCTAAGAATGGCCTGCGTTTCTGAAGGGGAGGAAGCTCACTGATCTGGAGGGAGAGGGAGAGGAGCCTGACCACGCTCCGCCGTGACCCGCGGGCACCTGCATCCACTGAGAGCTGGGAAAAAGGAGCCCCCAGCCCCGGACCCAGGCATAAAGAATCCGAACAGGAAATGGGCCGAGGGGCCGAACTTGGGTCCACCAGATAATGGTCCCTCCAGAGTCCCCGCCCCCCGGCCCCGGGAGGTGCCGCGGCTCACACAGAGCCTGTGCTGCAAGCCCAGGGCGGGGACCCGACCCCAGAGAGGTGGCACGAAAGCCCGAAATACCCGCAGGCCAGGCGCGGCGAGGGGCGCAGAGCTGCCCGGTGCCCGAGCCGGAGCCCCCGGCGCTCTGCAGGCCCGGGCACCGCAGCGCAGGGCTGACCCAGCGCCGCAGCGGCCGCAGCAGCATAATCCGAGCTGCCGCGCAGGCCGGACTTCCTTCCGGTAGGTCTCGGTGCCCCGCCCCCAGCTCTCCCGACCCCGCCCCTAAGCCGCTCCCCTTAAAGAGAATCAGAGTATTTCTCCCTCAGGAAGGAAATGATCCTACATGAGAGGTCAGGGCTCACTGCAGGCTGAATGCGTCCAGGACTTACCAGATTAGGAGGATGGATGGTTAATAATGCCGATTGGTTCATGAATATTGTAGATTACTTGTCTACTCCACACCTATTCAGAATGTCGTGTATATTCCTACCAACTCTGCAATTGGACATTGACATCATTTTCCATGCTTTCCCTAACAGAATTGGGCAACTTGCTTGAAAGGGCCTTAGGTTTAATTCCATCATCACAAAAAAGCAGTTTGGGGGTCATGTGGAGGGCCGGGGAGAGCTGGAGTACAAGCCGGTGTTGTTTCCAAGCCCTGCTCTCTGGCATTTCCAGTGTTTGGACTCCAAATGTATTAGTTAGATCTCTCAGGGGGACACAACCAGTATTCCAACCGGATGCCCAAAAGAGGGTAAGAAGAAAGCCTGTAACTTGTGCCTGTACGCAGGTAGCAAAACTTCAATCCCAATTTGGTGTAGCTGAAGCACTATAATTCTTGAACCCAGTAACCCCAAGAGTCACCACCTTGACTATACGTGAGCGTTCAGGTGTGTGCATAGAGAAGTTTTCCACTTCTCACTGGAATGCAAGCAAGATGCTGGTCATCATCTTGGGCAGGGAGAAGAAAGGCCTTTTCAGTGTTAGTCTTCACCCTTTAGATCTGTGCTCAAATCTGCCACCTTATCTGGGACTTCCTGTTTATCTGCGAAGCATCTAGCAAAGACGAGTGTAAAATAATCTTCATAATCAAAGTCAACATTTTTGTGAGTATCTTGGGGTGAGGGTGTTGGTAACTGCTGATCAGATTCAGCAGAAGGACCAGGCTGGATGGCCAGGGTTCAAAGAAGTCTAAAGGGACTGCGGTGGTGACCCAATTATCCAAGAGGGAACTTAAATCCCATAAAAGAAGCAACAAAAACTTCCTGCTTCTAAAATAAATCCTCCAAGGTGGATCAGCCTAGTTCCATTTGTGAAAAATCCAAGTATATGAAGACACTGATGACTGTTCTTCCTATGGAAAAACTACCATGTGTGGGAGGCAAAAATGTAAGTACTCTAAAGGCAGGTTTGCATATCCAGACCATGCTGTGTTGGGAGTAAGGACAGGACAGACAGACCAGGCCATGAGCTCAGGCTCTGTATTCTATATCTGAGTTCCCTGACAGGAGAGAAGCAGACAGATTGGCTCTTGTTTCATTAAATTTATACTCTTATTTTACTGATACATAATGATGGTACATATTTACAAGGCACCATGTGATAATTCAATACATGTATTCATGAAATATTTAAATCAGGGTAAATTTGTTTCTCTGAAATCACATTTGTGCTGAAAACATTCAAAACCCATTTTTCTAGCTTTTAATTGCTTTTTGTTTGTTAGTTAGTTGATTTTTGCATTTTTTTTAAAACAGGGACTCTCTGTGTTACCCTGACTTGCCTGGAACTTGGTATGTACACCAGGCTAGCCTCAAACGGACAGAGAGCTGCCCACTTCTGCCTCCCAAATACTGGGATTAAAGATGTGAGCTGCCAGGCCTGGCTAGGGTTTAGTTTTCAAAATATTTATTATTTTATGTGCATGAATGTATTGCCTGTATGTAGGTAGGTGCAACCTTGTCTTGCAATGCCTGTGGAATTCAGAAGAGGGAGTCAGATTCCCTAGAACAAGTTACTGAAACTTGTTCGCCACCATGTGCGTGCTGAGAAAAGAACCTGGGTCTTCTGCAAGAGCAGCCAGTGTTCTTAACCTCTGAGCCATCTCCCCAGTCCCTACCTTTTAAATAAAACTGTACACATAGTTTTCTATAGCCAATCAAACTGTGTCCTAGAACACCAGAACTTCTTTCTCTTAACTCTTAGTACCCAAGAATCGACTTTTCCCTCTCCGTGGGATATGATTATCATCTGAATGAGCTGCAAACAAATGCTGAGAAATGACTGGCTACTCCGGACTAGGCGAGCTAGCGACATATTTGAGATGCTCAACACTTGAGGAGGCAAAGCTGCCATTCCTGGGTCTCGTGTCCCCTCCCCTGAACCCTGTAGTCCGCGGTGTGGAACTGGCATAGACCGTGGCAGACGGGGCGTGGCTCATCTCCAGGCCGGTGATTGGATCAGAGTTTACCGGGACCGGCGAGGGGGTTGGGCATGCGCGCCTCAGGAAGTCTCAGCTGACCTAGCAGCCTCTGTTGAAGTGGAGTCTCCTGTCCTGGAGGGGACAATTAGCGAAGAAGGTTTGAAAGAGAAGCCTGACTGTTGGGTCTGCGGGCGCGATGGAGACTCGACATTCAAAAGAAGAACATCGACCTTTCTGCTTGAGCGTGAAAGGACTGGTGAAGATGCTGCGCTTGGTGAGGACCAGGGCAGACGCGCAGGGCGGCGGCCAGGGCGGGCACGCAGGGCGGCGGCCAGGCCCGCTGGAGGGCGGTTAGGACTAGGTAAATTCAGAGTGGACCAAGCATGTGTTCTGTCAACGGTTTTCTAAGCCCGCCTTACCGGATGCAAACCGGTTTTTCTTTGTGGCCTGGGAGGGGAAGAACCTTGGGGCAGGTCCGCACTCTTGGACCCACAAACTTGGTAGCTGATACCAGTCAAGGAAACTGCAGGGTTTTGGTTTTTGGTTTTTGGTTTTTTTTTTTTTTTTTTTTCAGTATAGAAAAGAAAACAAGGGGTCTGGAGAGATGACTCATCGGTTAACAGTACTGACTGCTCTTGATAGGACCTGGGTTGGATTCCCAACACCCACATGGCGGCTAACAACCGTCAGTACCTACAATTCCAGAGAATCTGACGTGCTCTTCTGACATCCGCGGGCATTGCACGACACGGGTGCATTTCCATACGTGCAGGCAATATACTCACATACATAAAATAAAATAAATAAAATATTGTAAAAAAAAAAAAGACGAGAGAGGAAAAATAAGAGCTTGGAGATATTGAGAGAGACAGACAGACAGACCAACCTTAGGGATATTCATGGTCACTTACTGTCAGACGATTGATGTTACCCAACTCGCAGCTGATACAGTCCAGAGCAAGACTGAGGGAGAGAGTCCACATTTTTAGGACTCTAGAATTACCAATAACCTTGCAGTCAGTTCTGGGCAGAGGTCTAGAGAAAGGAAATCATCATTTCTGTTTCACATTCCTTATAAAATAGCCTGAAGGTAATATACAGCATTTTTAGTGATTTTTGTTTTTTGTACATGAAACAACTTTGTACATTTGAAACTCTCAGATGTCAGGTGTAGAATTGTCAATTTGGGGTATCATGTACAGCATTCAAAAAGTTTTGGACTTGAAGTATTTTGGACTTTCTGGTTAGGGATGCTCAAGACTTTCTGATAAACCATGTACTGGTTATATTTCTACTACTGTGAAACACACCATAAGCAAAAGTAACTTACGGAAGTAAGTTTATTCTGTCCTACTGTTCCAGAGGGATAGGAGGCCATCATGGTGAGGAGCCATGGAGACAGGAACAGGAAGCTGAGAGCTCACCTCTCCATCAAAGCCCAGAAAGCAGAGAAAGTGAGGTGTGTTAGTTCCTTTTCTGTTGTTGTATGTGATAAAGGATCACAACCAAGACAACCTATAGAAGGAAATATATTTGGGCCTATAGTATCGGAGGGAGAGTCCATAATGGTGCAGGAAGAATGGCAAGAGGCTGCTAGAGTAGAGAGCAGAGCTCACATCTTCACACAGGAAGCAGAAAGAGAGAGCAAGCTGAAGTGGGATGAGGCTATGAAGTCTCAAAGTCAGCCCCCAGTGACAAGCGAAGTATTTAAATACCTGAGCCTATAGGGGACATTTCTCACTCAAACCACCACATTCCACTCCTGCCCCCCATACTCTCATGGCCAGATCATAATACAACGTGCATTTAGTTCAACTACAAAAGTCCTCATAGTGCAATCTTCTGTTCAAAAGTACAGTCTCTTCTGAGAATCAAGACAATCTCTTAACTGTGATGCCCTGTAAAATTAAAAATCAAATTACATACTTCCAACATATAATGTTACAGGATGCATTCCCAATCAAAAGAGAGGAGTAGGAGCTTAGGAGGGAACTACCAGACCAAAACAAGACTGAAACCAAGCAGGGCAAACATCAAATCCTGTAACGCCATGTTCCAGTACCTTTAGTTTGAAAGGGCTTAAATGGCTCAGCCCCTCCAGCTTTGTTACCTATATCATACATCTGTCTTCTGGGCTGGTTCCACTCCCTGTATGCAGTTCTCCTTGGCAGATATCTCATGGCTGTGGCATCTCAAACATGCTGTGGTTTCTTTCAATTGATATGACAAAACAATCTGAATAAAACCAACTTGGGGAGACGAGGATCCATTTGGCCTCCATATACCGAGTCACAGTCTATCACCTAGGAAGCCCAAGGCAGGAACTAAGGGCAGGAACCTAGAGGCAGAAGCCAAAGCAACAGGCAATGGAGGAATGTTGCCCACTGGCTTGCTCCCTGGTCCGTGCTCAGCCTACTTCCTTATACAATACAGAATAACCTGCCCAGGAGTGGCACCACAAACAGTCGGCTGGGCCCTTCTGCATCACTCAGCAATCAAGAGAATATCCCACAGATATGGCCACAGGCCAGTTCAATGGAGGTATTTCCCCAGTTGAGGTTCCCTCAACCCATGTGTATCAAGTTGACAACTACAATTATGCAGCACAATTGACCCCTTGTCAACTTAACATAAACACCAATAAACTACAAGCTTTCCTTTTTCTTCTCCCCAGTGTATGATGTTAACAATAATATTACAACATAAAACAGTATAACTTTTAAAACCCACAGTTCTTAAAAAATCCAAACACTTAAAGTTCAGTCTCAGCCTAGTGGATCACTCCTTTAATCCCAGCACTTGAGAGGCAGAGGGAGGCAGACATCTGTGAGTTGAAGGCCAGCCTAGTCAACATAGAAAGTTCCAGGCCAGCTGGGGCTATAGGCAGACCCTGTCTCAAAAAGACCAAGAAAAAGTTCAGTCTCTTAAAAGTGTCTTAATGGTGGGCTCCCATAAAATCCCAAACAAGTACTGTCTGTCTTATTTCAAAGGGAAGAATGAGGCACACCTAAGCAAAACCTAAGTCCAGCAATGATGCTCAAGGATGGAGAACTGGTATTCACTCTTAATCTTCTGGCCTCCAGAACGTTCCAGCAGCTCCACTTCTCTGGCTCTGCCATCCACAGCAAACACATGGTGGCACATGCCTTTAGTCCTAGCATTCAGGAGGCGGAGGTAGGTAGATCTCTGTGAACTTGAAGCCAGCCTGATCTACTTTGTGAGGTTCGGCGCAGTCAGGGCTGCAGAGTGAGACGCTGTCTCAAAAAATACAAAAACAACAACAGCAAAAAGTCCCCACAAATATTAAAAATAGCCAATGGGCTGGAGAGATGAATCAACAGTTAAGCATACTGGCCACTGTTACAGAAGACCTGGATTCGATTCCCAGCACCCACATGGCAGCAAACAACTGTCTGTAACTTCAGTTCCAGTGGGATCCAGCACCATCTTCTGACCTCCACAGGCACTGCACTTACACACATGTAGGCAGTATACTCATACACATAAAATAAAGATAATAAATAAAAATATTTTTTTAAATAGTAGGCAAGCCACACATTCAACATTGTACTGTCTTGAAATTTTCTCTGTCAAAGAAATTAGTCCTTTACTTTTAAATTCGGTTTCATGTAAATTCTTAAAGTTCAGACAAAGAGCTGCCAGACGCTTTGCCTAAATAGCCCTTGAATGGCCTCTAGTCCAGTGCTAATATTCTTCACCTGTGAGACATCGTGATCTGTCCCTCTATTTTTCGTCTTTACTCTAAGCATTACTGACTTCCTGGCTCCTACTAGACTGGTCCACTAAGCTCTGCTTACAGCATTTAGCTGGTTTTCTAGGGTAAATTTCCAAAGTCTTAAACATTGCTCAAAAATAAATGAATAAATAAAAAGCACAAGAACAACAAAAATACCAAATACAAACAAACAAAAAAATCGGTGAGATTTTTCAAAGCAACGTCTGTCATAGTACCAACTATGTCTTAGTTAACTTTGTGGTTGCTGTGATTTAAAAAATAGCCAAAAGTGATTTATGGAAGAAAGAATTTGTTTCAGCTTACTGTCCCAGAGGGAAAGCACAGAATGTTGGGGACCTCAGGAGGCAGGTATGGCCACAGGAACAGGAAGCTGAGCAATCACATCTCCATCCACACCCAGGAAGCAGGGAGAGCACACTAGAAGTGGTGAGGCTAGGAATGCCCAAAGCCCACCCCCAGGGACACACTTTCTCCAGAAAGACCCCACCTCCTAAACCTCCCGCAAACAATGCCACCAAGTGGGGAACCAGTGTCCAAATACCTGAGCCTGTAATGGGCATTCCTCATTCAAACCACCACAAACCTGATATTGAGTAAGAGAAAGAGAAGAATCCAGCAGATTTCCCTGGGGCCTAGGCAAGTAGAAAGGTGGACTTAACTATGCCCTGAAATCAGACAGCCTGCAGCAGAAGCAGATGTTCAACAACAGCAGGCGATCAGCTTGGAGTTCAGTATCAGATCAGAGGGGACGATTAGACTCCCAACTGGCCAAAGATGAATAGGGAGCTGAAGCCTACAAAACTGGATTTTGGTAATGCAATTAAGATTCCGAAATTGAAGTCATAAGACCAATGAGGTCATCAAGAGAGGAATGTAGATAGAACAGACAAGAGCTGTGGAGTGAACTCTGGACTACTTTGAACACTTAAAGAAGGAAAAAAGGAGAAATTAGCAAAGGATGGGAGGGAGTGATCAGGGACCTAGGACAGGCCAAGTGTACAGTGTCCCCGAAGCTAAGCAAAGCAGCTCTTGAGGGAAATAGCAATGACAACTAGAGTGAAAGGAGGCCTGAGAAGCAAACGCCGGAATTTTCCCATGGAATAGTTGGGAGTCAATCGAAGGTAAATCCTAGAAGACCTTGGATACATGTTGAAAGGGAGACTCCATTGTAAAGGCAGAGACCGCCTGACAGCTTTAAATGGATGAGGAAGTACATAAACAAGTTTGCTTGTTTGTTTGTTTATTTATTTATTTATTTATTTGAGACAGGGACACCCTGTAGCCCCAGCTGACCTGGAACTGGCTACATAGACCACGTTGACCTTGAACTCACAGAGATCCTCCTGCCTCTGCCTCTTGAGTGCTGGGATTAAAGATGGGCACCACCACGCCCACCCGGATGAATTTGCTTTTGTAAAGGTTGACTGTAGCATGAATGTCACTGTAGTTAAAGGATGCTGTAGAGCAGTAGCTGTAGGGATGAAGTGGAGGGAATGCCAAGTATACTTAGGCTGTGGATTGGCAGGATCAGGTGTTGAAAGAAGTGAAGGCGAGCCTTGCCTGAGGGTCCTGGCAGGGGCGATAAGGAGATTATAGGAGGCCAATAGAGGAGAAGGAGAAAAATGAGTTGTGTTTGGGACACGATTTTAGTTTTGATGAGTCTGAGATTCCTGTAGACTATCCATCTAGCATTAACATGTATTAGTTTCTTGATGCTGTGGCAAAATACCAGACAGAAGAGAGGTTTATTTTGGCTCCATGTTTCAGAGAATACCTACTGTTTGATGATAGGGAAGGACCACATGTGACTGCAATGTCAGTCCATGGAAGGCGGAGCTTTCAGCAAGACTTCTTCTCAGCTTGGTGGATCAGGAAGCAGAGAGGTCTCTAGGAAGGACCAACGATGATGTACCCCACATATGCCAAGAACCTGTCTGATCTAGTTTGCTTTGAATTGTTGTGATAAAACACTCTGACCTATACCCTTGGCCCAGGCTCAGCCTGCTTCTTATACACTGGATAAGAACCTGCCCAGGGACGGCACTGCCCACAGTGGCCTGGGCCCTCCAGCACCACTCAGCAATCAAGAAAATACCCCACAGACATGAGCACAGGCCAGTTCAGTGGAGGCAATTTCCCAGCTGAGGCTCCCTCTGCCCAGGTATGTCAGGGTAAGCCATCCAGCCGACTATCCCAGTGACTTTCAGGTCTCACTTTGAAAAGGTCGACACTGGAGCCTCCACTAGCTGGGAATGGGGTTCAGCATAGGAATCTATGAGGGACATTTCACATTCAAAGCCCAACTGGGATTCTAAAAGGTTCTTTAGGTGTGTGCCGTGAAGGTTAGCTCTGGGATGGAGATCAGATACACTGAGTGAGGTGTGGACAGAAGAAAGGAATCCCTTTTAAAGGGATGGATGAAGGAGAGGAACTGAAGAGGGAACACTTACAGTTGTCTAAGAACTAGGAGAGGTAACACTGGAGTCAAAGAAATGAAGAAGTCAGGAAGGGCAGACATAGACAAATAAGTCACCAAGGTCACTATTACAGCTATTGAAAGCAGTCGTAGAATTTAGTACTTTGGAAATCATTGATGTTAACAAAATCAGTTGCTGTGGAGTGGTGAAGAAGTGCTGAAGATGTCAGGAGATATTTAAAAGACAACTGAAGACATAATCTTAGAAAAGAATAGAAACACTATATAACCAGGTATAGAGAGAGAATCCAATACAAAAGAATTCATAAGAAATAGGGCTAGAGAGATGGCTCGGTGGTTAAGAGCATGTACTGCTCATCCAGAGGACAGGAGTTTGAGTCTCAGCACCCACACCAGGAATCTCACAACCACCTCTAACTCCAGCTCCAGGGGGAACTGACACCCTCCTCTGGACTCTATGGTCCCGGCATTTACACATGCATTTGTGCACAAGTGTGCATGCACAGACACACACACACACACAATTTAAAATGAAATATTTTTTTTTTAAAGAAATGGAATCCAGTAGTGCCGTGTACCACAGTGCCACAAGGTTGATAGAGGCCGGAGAAGTGGCGCAGCAGTTAAGAGCACCGGCTGCTCTTACAGAAAACTGGGGTTTGGTTTCCAGCACCCAAGTGGTGCGTAACACAACCATCCATAATTCAGTTCTAGGGCATTCAGTACATTCTTCTGACCTCTTGGCATTGCACAGGCATGCGGGCAAACACTCACTCATACTCACAAAAATAAATATTTTTTTTAGAGAAAAAGATCATGGAGGATGGGGACTGGAAAATGACTTTTGATCTCATAATCCATGAGCTCCAGACCTTGGTCCAGTAGAGGAAATCCTGTAGTGTGAGATGGTTAAGTTGTTTCTGGTCAGTATAGGGATCGAATTTATTGAGTAGCTACCAATAGAGAGTCAAATGGACCAATTCAGAAGCTCAGAGGAGAGATGTTTTTATTCTGGTAAATAGTTGGAGAAGTTATGAATAAATAGCTTGTGTAGATTTAACACTGAAAAGACTGTGTAACTGGACGAGGGTATAAAAGTCTGGAGCTGAAAAGACTCACCTAAACCACCTACCAAGAGCACAAGCTTCCATGACTGGAGAGACAGCTCGCAGTGAAGAACACCTACTGTTCTTCCTGAACTGGGAATCTGGGATCAATCCCCAGAACCTACCTGGTCGCTGTCAACTGTCCATCACTCCAGCTCCGTGGGATCTGACATCCTCTTCTAGCCTCTGTAGGCACTGAATGCACGTGGTACACTTACATGTATTCAGGCAAAACACTCATACACGTAAAGTAAAATTTTAAAAATTAAAGAACACAAACTTGAATAGAGCTGCATTTCCTCAGAATACCATGGTACCGACAGGAATCTCTGGGCCTTACCAGCTCATTTTTTTCCACAACAACTCAACAAATATTGCCATATTCTATAATTTCCATTGGAAATTAAGAAATCAGACTAGTTCAGTGATTTTTAGGGATTTTTGTCCTCACTGAAAATATCCTTAATTTACTAATTTGGCAGAAAATACAATTGAAAGCAATTAGCATCTTTTCTCAGTCTCTTAAAAAAAAGCCAGAATGAGTATTCTTATTCTTATTCTTGATTGGTTGGTTCAGGTTGGTTAGAATTTATACTTTTTAAATATTCCACTTATTTGGGGTTGGAGAGAGTGCTCCGTGTTTAAGAGCACTGCCTGCTCTTGCATAGGACCTAGGTTCAGTTCCCAGCACTCACATGATGGCTAACAATGTTCTGTAACTCCAATTCCAGGGAAATCTGATGCCTTCACACACACACATGTTTTCAGTGGCACATGTGTGGAGATCAGAGTGCAACTTGCAGCAATTAGTTCGCTCCTATGATATGACACCCAGAGATTGAACTCAGGTCTTCCAGCTTGGTGACAAATCCCTTTACCACTGATCCATCTTTCCAGCCCAAGAGCATGAAAACATTTTTAAGAAGAATGTTGTTTGAAATATAACTGACCTACAGTAAACTGCATACATTTACAGTGCTCATGTAACCTCATAAATTTTGGCCCCAATATACACTTCTGACTCTGTCACCATAATCAGGTAATGAATAGTCAAGGTGGCATAATTTCTCAGGTATGGATGGATCAGTTCTGCAACAGTGATCCCATGAGTTGATGTCACCTCATGAGGTCAGAGCCATCTTAGTATGTATAAGTACATTCTGTGGTATTTACACAATATAAATCACCCAATAATCTGTTTCTCAGAGTGTACCAGGTCATTAAGTGACAGAGATTGATTATAAACCTCTAACCCCTAATTGTGGCCCTGGCAATCCCTTCTTCCTGCCTACTCTGTAAGTACACTTTCTATAGAGCATACCGGGACTTTCTGTAGCTACCTCTGCTATAATTGGAGATAAGTTTTCATCTCCTAGAACTTTCTGTTGATAAAAGCAAACAGTATGTGCTCATTATTGCCCTATTCCATTCTGCGGCCTTATTCTAAGATTCATCCCAGTCATGTGTCAACAGTATGTCACATCAGTAGCCTGTTCTTTTTACCACTGACTAATACTGCATTTTGTGAATAGATGAGTGGCGGGAGGGGGTCCTGGGGAACAAGGCGTCCCGTGTACTAGGTTATTGATTTATCGCTGAGCTACATCCAGGCTCTGATCACATCTTTATCCAATCATGATTGGTGGTCATTGGGTTGTTGCAAGTTTTTAACTATGACAAAGTTTCTTAGTTCTAATGGCATTGTATTTAGTGAGAAGAATTATATTTAAAATGTACATTTAGAGCCTGGTGTGGTGGCATACAGCTTTAATCCCAGAACTCCAGAGGTAGAGGGATCTGTTTGAGTTGAAACCAGCCATGGCTACGATGTGAGGGCTTGTATCAAAAGAATTGTTTTCTAATTAAGAAAAGTTTTAATGTATATTTAGTAATAACTCTCAAGCATCATTTTTTTCCCCTCTCATAATATATTTAAACCTTCTTCCTCCTCCACCGCCCCACCCTCACCCTTACCTTCACTCTCATCCCTGGTATTTTCATAGCAACATTCAAATTAAGTTTAAGAGTGGATTCCAAATGACTAAGAATTCAATAATGCTAAAGGATTGGGTGTGAGGAATTCTAGACAGCCAGGAGACAGACCTTTGTGAGAAGCGTAGTAAGAAGAAAACAGAACAAAGTTTGTCTGGGACAGGGCGGTAGGAGGATGGCGGGAAAGGATTGTGGGGGAGGGAGGGGTATTTTAAGAAGACCACATAGTCTGTTTAGAGAATGATAGAGAAAGCAGCGAGCAGAGGAGAGTGGGTTGTGGTGAAGAGAGGACATTTGGAGGGAAGGGAAAACAGCTGTGGGCAGTGATGAGTAGAGCGATGCGTTACTTTGAGAACAGGGATGCCCCGTCCTGAGCACAGAGAAGACGCTGTGCACATGGGCAGCCAGCCTCTCCTGTCTGTGTGTGACAGAAACTATTTATTTAGTTGTGTTTAGAAGTGGTCATTTTGGGGCTGAAGTTCTCAGTAGCTCAGTGGTACAGCATACATGAGGTCTTGGGCTCCAGTCCTCAATAACACACACACACACACACACACAAACACGCACAATAAATAAATAAAATGATCATTTCCACACATTAAACTTACATTGAGTAATCACTGAATACGTCTTTTCTTTTTCTAGGTGATGACTGTGGTGTCCATGATCTTTTTTATCCTCGCTCAGGCCCCGGAGCCGTACATTGTGATCACTGGGTTTGAAGTCACTGTCATCTTCTTTTTCATAGCTCTGTATCTCTGCAGACTTGACAAACTGATGAAATGCTTGCTTTGGCCTTTGCTTGTAAGTGTTCAGTTTCATCTTTGAGTTTCACCTATTTTTTCCTGCCATGGGGAGATATTATAATCAACAATTTAATTCTCTGAAACCTTTAAGATGACTCTGCTTATTGCTAAGGGCTCAGTGTTGTCTTTGGCAAAGGTCCTCAGGGATCTGGGGCAGCCACAGAACATAAATTCTCCTCATTCCATCTACCAGTAGGCACGGCTGACCTTTCTTCTTGGAGAATTCCCTTAAGTTCTAAAAAAATCAAATTTAGGAACATGTTAATGAAATTGAGTGTGTTTGTAATTTTTGCCTCCTTAAAAGCATGTGACTGTAGTCTCAGAATCGGGAGACAGAAACGCAGGCAGATACACAAGTCAATAACCTTACCCATCCCTACACTACATGCAAAGTCAAACTGAGGAAGTTAAATAAATAAACGCTATCTTACTTGAAAATGTCTACAGTCTCTCATGCTAAATAGTTTTTTAAATTTATTAAATTTATGTATATGAGTGTATTGCCTCCATGTATGTAAGTACACCTGTGTCGTGCAGTACTCTCGCAGAGGTCAGAAGAGGGGATTGAATCCCCTGGAACTGATGTTATGGACAGTTGTTGGCTGCCATGTGGGTGCTGGTAACTAAACCATGGCTGCAAGAGCAGCCAGGCTGAACCATCTCTCCAGCCCCAATGCTAAGTAATTTTAACTGCTCTCACTGACTCACTGCATTAGGAATGCCTACGTGGTCAGGTACCCCAGTGACTACCACAGCTGTCACAGTGGGCAGATGGAAATTATTAGTTCAGATGTATGTGGCCCGTCCATGTAGGACTGCAGAGCTGGTTCTAGAAAAAAAACTGTTTTCTTTACCTCTCTGTCTTTCAAGTCACATCCCAGTGTCTTGTCTCCATCTCTTCCCTGTGTCCCCCACTGTCCTTCCCCTCCTTGGCTAGATGGGTGGCTGCCACATCCTGTTCTGCCAGACTGCCACACACGTCTGTCCTCTCAGATACTGAAGTGCCGATGTCTAAGCTGATATCTCCTATTAAGGAGAGAGCGCTTTGGAGCTGTTCTCAATCCAATAGCGTGCTTTTGGGTGGTATCTTCTGGATCCACCTTTGGAGGCAAGCAATAAGCATTTCAAGCTGGGGGGTATATAGCTCAGTTGGTAGAACACTTACTTAGTATGCACAAAGGCCTGGATTCCATTCCCAGGACAGCATAAACTTGGCCTGGTGACATACACCTGTAATCTCAGCAACCTGGGAGGTAGAGACAAGAAGATCAGAAGTTAAAGGTCATCCTTTGCTACATGGAGAGTGTGAGGCCAGCCCTACCTCAAGATGATGATGATGATAATGATTATAATAATAAACTGCAAATAAACACCAAATTAGAAGTGGTTCTCAGAGACCATTTAAAATCTGTTATCATAATGCAGGCATAAAAAGGATAAAGGCATGGACTGAGGTTTCAGGGTACTGGAGAGGGAGGTGTATGCTGATGGGGTCAGTGCTTGTGACTGGGTACAATATCTGCCATTGTTGGTTCAGTACTGGGGATTGACCCCAGGGCCTCGAAATGCTAGGCAAACGCTGCACCTCTGAGGTATATCCCTGGCCCTCTTTTTACTTTTTATTTTGAAAGAGTGTCTCACTAACTTGCCCAAACTGGCCTTGAGCTTTCAATTCTCCTGCGTCAGCCTCCCAAGTATAAATAACCACCTTGAGTGAATCCTGGGGTAGGAGATTAGGCTAAGAAGAGGTTGACAGAATGAGTTAAGCTACCAGATTTTCCTTGTTCGTGGGACCTTCAGGCGGTTTGCCTGGAGCAGCAGTTAATAGGAAAGTTGTGACATGGAGCAGAAACCCAAAGGATGACTTGTAACGAGGGACACCAGGACTGCCTTTAGGAATTATGAGGACCAAAGGTAAGGAAGAGATGCCAGAGGCTTTTTTACCACAATTACAGAGACAGATGGCTGAGGATTACAGCACATCTCGAAGTCAGAGGAAAGTAGCTGATGAGTTCTTCTGTCCTATGGCCAGTCCAGTACCTAGAAGACGCTGGATCATCAGTGCTCAGAGCTGTTATTCCAATCACCATCCCAGACACAATCTGTAGAGCAGGCCTGTGTCCCCTCAAGGGCTCCTTGAAAGCTAGCACACAAAATGAGCCCACTCAGGGCTTAGAGGCTGAACATCCTGTGAAATCTCCATTTTTGCCATTAAATTTGAATTCCACGTCCTGGAATATTGATGTTGGGTTTTAATATTCACCCCATGCTTTGATCACCTTTAAGTCAGCCATCATTCTGGGCTACAGAGTGAAACCCTGTCTCCCCAGTCCAAAACAAACAAATACAATGCTTTAACATTCCTTTAGGGAACACGGTGGTGCCTCACCCCACCCTATGTTTCTCTGTCCTCCCTAAAGCAGCACTTTTATAAAGCCATTTATAGCTATGTGCAGAGGCCTGTCTGGGGTAGTGGGGCCTGTTGCCTTGGAGTGGAGCCAAGGGCAAGGTGACCCAGGACCACCAGTCTCATGATCTCCTGCAGTTTTGTTTTTTTCCTTGGTTCCATCCTCAGGTCGAACCTCTTCCTACCTTCTTTTTAATAACTAGTCTTCTAAGAAATCAGAGTGTTGAAGTTTAGTTTTTCTATGTTAATTCATTCTTGCGTACTTATCTGCAAACTTGCATAAATCATTCCATAAATTAAGACACTTTATTTTTCCATAATATACACATCTAACATGAATGAAAATTGTACTTCTTAGTGAAAATGCTTCATTTGGGAGAATTATTAAATGAAATAACATAATTGTCCCACCATTGGATTACCCATGTGAGTGGGGTTTATCCTGAAAATTACCACTTTCTCTTACATGTGTGCGGTTTTCAGTTTTGCTTTGGTTTCTTCGTTGGTTATTTTTCTGAGACAGGGTCTCCCTGTAGTCCTACCTGGCCTGGACCTCGATATGTAGACCAGGCTGACCACAGAGATCCACCTGCCCGTGCCCCACCGAGTGCTGGGATTAAAGGCGTGCACCACTGTGCCCAGCTCATGGTTTCTACATTTGCTATTACATTATTGAAAATGACCGCTCCAGCTTTCTGGGTGTCTGCCATCTGTGCCTTCTTCATGATACATCGTCTATTTTATTTCCTAATCAGACAAATTCTCCCTCCTTAACTGAAAAAAAATATGTTTAAGTAATTGATGGATGTACTATAGGTCAAGAAAACCACTCAGTGTCATTGTAGATCAAATATAGGTATTATTATACTGTGGCATTTTAGTTTCCTTAATTATGTGTGCTAAATGTCAAAATGCAGCTTTGAAACCGTGTAGGGAGCTGAACCTTCTCCCGCCCTTTGGAGCACTGCTTGCTGGTCTTGATCCTTCCCCAAACCCCATGATTCTGGGGATGGAACCTGGGGCCTTAAGCCACACTAGGCAGATGTCTACTCCTGAGCTGAATTCTCAGTCTTGATGTCCTCTAAGACTGACCTTCCTATTCTGTTTTTAGGATATCATCAACTCCATGGTAACAACATTGTTCATGCTCATTATATCTGTGTTGGCTCTGATACCAGAGACCTCAACAATGACAGTCCTTGGAGGGGTAAGTAGTGGTCTTTTTAGTTTCTTTCTTCAGGTTTGATCAGGATGCAGATTCATTTGAAAACGTGATACAAGTACAGCAGGCTATGTCACATTCATCCTTGGAGCTCCTTGACCAGCATAGCGTGCCTGCTGGCTTTACAATATGTGTGAGTGGATTCATTCCCTGATTAACATGAATAGACAGTATTTCATACTAAACTGGAGTTGGCCAAATAAAGAGGTGCTTGCATATTTCTCATAGGTATACAGGACTATGTAAGACTAGAGAAAGCTGCTAGAATCATTGCAACCTTTAGCTCTGAGAAACCTGATGCCAAGGGAAAAAAAAAAAAAAAACCTGATGGGTTGATGTCACAGCTCTCCTTTAAAAGATTATGTCACTTGTTAGATGGGGAAATATTCTGATACATCTTCAGATGCAATTTAATAGCTGTCCTTTCTACAGAGATGTGATAGGAAGCCCCCCAAGTGCTGCCTCCTGGGAAACAAGTCACCTTAACCAGACTTTATCCTGGAAAACAAGCTGCGATGAAAGAGTGGAGTCATTTAATTATATCTCCATGTGACACTTTTCCGAGGTTCAGAGTCATTTGATTTTTCTAGGCTCTTATCAGAAGTTAGAAAGTTCTCCCTTTGTTTCTAGTTCTTAGTATGGACCACTTAGAATTGGGCACTCTCTGCCATGTGTGTCAAAACCCTAGCTTTTATCTCCTGTAGGCCCTAAGCAACTTGACGAGAGATTATTGAGTTTTTCTAGAAATGGGACACATTGTAACATCAGTATGCCCCCATTATTTTAAAGACAGTTTTATTGTCTACAACAAAGAGAGACCAGTCTTAGGACTTAGATCCATTCACTTATTTACACGTTCATTCCTTAAATGCTGACAAAGTAAAAAGAGTTGTGCCATACAATATAGTGGCTGCTAGCCATGTGGCTACTGAGCACTGGAAACAGAGCAAATATGACTTGACATAATCTCTAGATATAAAATATGCAGTGAATATTTGAGATTAGAACTTCAAAAGAGCATAAAACATGTGATTAGAAACGTATATAAATGATAATATTTTGGATATGTTGAGCTAAATAAAAATGTATGAAAATAAATTTCACTTTTTTTGTTTTGCTTTTTATAATGAAACTCTTGAGAAAATCTTACGTTTCTCATAGTAGACACTCGTGTATTCTTCCGAGATGGTGCTTGGCGAGCATATGAGCCCCAGCTAGCCTCAGGTTGCTTAGAGCTTAACACAAGAGACAGAGCACAGACAATTCTAGAGACACCATTGGCAGAGTGCTGCCAGCCCAGAACAGAGGAACAAAGGAAATAACTCCCTTTCTGTGGCAGTAGAATTGCAGTTTGCTGAGAATAAGGAGATCAGGAGAAGGGTTCCCAGGGGAGGAGCCAACAATGCACAGCACCGTGCATAAGAGAACCTCTGGAGGTATTTGGTGTGTTCAGAGCCCAGGAGCAGGGACTAGACAGCCAGTTCTAAAGGAGGCTGTAGGAGCCAGGAGGCCAGGATTGCTCACACCTCGCCATTTCCAGCACGTCTGCTTAGCTGTTCTGCCCTGCCGGCCAGGATAGCTGACTGGCTGTGCCAAAGAAGGCCTTTGTGTGGTGGTCTTGAGGCAAAGTGCATGAGATGTGAAAATGGCTTCTCCCAGCCTGGGTCATCAGCTCTCAGACAGCCATCAGAGCACCTAAAGGTCAACTCATGTCCAGTGTGTTCCTTGAGCTATTCCTCAGGCCTGTTTAGAATCACACCGTTTGCATGGATGTTTCCCAGCCTTCGAGGGCTCACTTTGGACCAACTTATCATCCAGTTCTCCAAAAACTTGTGTCACAGCCATGGTCCCCGGGGTTTAATCTTGAGCTGCAGTTAGCATTAACCTGTTCCCAAGTCAGGTTTGGAGACAGAGAAAGCAAACAGCTCGTCACTGGGGAGAGAAATGTTGATCAATAAGTCAGGTTGGTCAGTAGGGCTTAAAAGAACGTGTGCCAAAGCAGTTCAGAGGGAGAGACAGTCTGCACTTCAGGTGCTTCTCCTTCCTGCAGTTATCTCCTCCTCCTCTGTGGGCAGCTGTGGGGGGACTTGGCAGTGATCTGTAGTCTTTTCTGTCTTCGGTGTTGGGTGGTAGCACGGAGGGCCATCTCCACACCCTAGCCAGAAAGGAATCTTGTGTGCACATCACTGAGCATTTGTGTGACAGAAGCTAATGACACTGTCTCTGTTTCCAGGTGTTTGGTCTCCTGACAGTCGTATGTGCTATTGCTGATTGCGCCCTTATGTACCGGAAACTTCTGTTTAATCCAAGTGGACCTTATCAGAAAAGATCTGATAAATGAATGTTCATAAATTTGTATTCATTTTTTTTACTAATTATTAAACACATTTCTTTATTCTTCCAATTATTTTGCAGTTTTTGTTTTAATTTCAGTGTGGGAGCCGGACTATTGTTTTTTGACTCTGCACCCTGCCGGCAGCCTTACTGTATGCACAGCTTGCCCGGTCCAGGGCCCAGATCCTAACGGTAGGATCATTCCAAATGACCGTGGCACCCTCTTCCGCTGAGTTGGTTGGCAGCAGCCGTGGCCGGTAGGGTTCCTGGATTTTGAGTTTCCAGACTGGGCAATGCACATCACCCCCAGGTAGCCACAAGGGCAACAGACTGGCAGGCCAGGCTGCGGGAATCAAGGGCAGGTGCACGCGGGAGAGGCTGCCTGCAGCCGTTGGCGCTGGTGACCGAGGGGACAGCCCCAGACTGAGAGCTGCAGGGCCAGCCTTACACACCTAGGCCTTCGACCCACCATGGATCCTGCACAAGGCGCTTCAATCAGATCTGTAGCCAGTAAGGGTTTTTCACGCTCCCATTCCGCGGCGTCTGTTGCTTCTCGCCTGATACCTTCACTGAAAACCACATCATCCGTACGGTTGGTACCGCCAGCGAACAAAGAACACGGTCCGCCCACAGAAAAACCCAGCACAGAACCAACTGAGTATCAGGTGTCTAAGACAATCAAGGTCAGTGCATCCATCAAAAGGCGAGCTGATGGCCGGGCCCAAGTCCCATCGAAATTCAGGGACAGCTTCAAGAAGTTTTTCTTCTCAACCGCCGGAGTACTGAAGATCATAAGGATGGTGAGCGGAAGCTACCTAGTGGGCTAGGTGGGTGGAGGAAGGGTGGCCTAGGGAGTCATGCGCAGGCGTGCCACCCGGAACATTCCCACAGTTCCTTTGTCACTGTTTTATTTTTCCTGATCCTCCTTTGTTTACCTCCACCACACACAACTCTTACTACTAAAATTGCAGGGGTGAGGGGATTCCCTTGGCTTTTTCTCAGGTTTCCTGTCACAAAATTAGGGAAGCAATGAGGGTAAACAGCAGAAATTTGTAAACTAGCAAACACAAATGATAAATGTGATCAACCTAAGAAATGTACCTGAAAGGTCTATTCAAGTGCTACACACTGGCCTGTTGAATCCAGAAGAAAATGGGGAAGAGAGTGCATACATTTAAAGCAAGAAAGAAGATGGTAATACACTAATGAAGTGAATGGACCCGAATGGGGGCCTGGCAAAGAGCTGGGTGTGGAAGGAAAACACAAACGACCAAAGATGATCCCAGAATAGACTAATCCAAGCATACCAATAAATTAACCCGGGGGTGTGGGGACAGTGGCTCAGTGAGTAGCAGTGCCTGCCGCCAAACCTGACAACCTGAGTTCAATCCCCAGAACCTGCATGGTAGAAGGCGAGAATTGACTCTTGCAGATTGTCCCCTGACCTTCACTTTCCTGGCATAGCACTGTGTACTTTCTCTCCCAACACACACACGCTAAATAAAAGAATTTAAATGAAGAAAAAAAGGTCCCCACTCACACCACTATTAGTCAGTGCTTTTCTGGAACAACAATATTTTTTAATATTTTTATTTTATGTGTATGAGTGTATTGCCTGCATGGACTAAGTGTACCTGTGTTGTACAATGCCCATGGAAGTCAGAAGAGGGCATCAGACTGGAATTACAGACAGTTGTTAGCCACCATGTGGGTGCTGGGAATTGAACCTGGGTCCTCTGAAAGAGCAGCAGCCAGTGCTCTTAACTACTGAGCCATCTCTCCATCCCTGGAACACTAATTATAATTAGGCGGGGAAAAGTAGCTCTTGCAAAGAAACAAAATATACCATTTCTTTAAGCTCATATGATTGTAAATCATAAATAACTGCACTGGAAGACCATTTAACAAGATAATTTAGCTGCATGACCGTTAAGTTAGTAAACAAAAAAGCTTTCCTATAAATAACTACTTAAAATATAAGAAAACAATTCTCATCACTACAACAGTCAAAATGATCAGTACTTGACAAGGAAATAAATATGAAAACTTTAAGACTCTATTGAGAAGGGAAAACAGAAGAGCATTAAAATAACCAGAAAAGCACACTTCACTCCTGAATGGGAAGACAGAACTTTGTAATCTCTCCAAATTAAAAGCTAGATGAAATTCCAGTTAAAATACCAACTAACTTAGTTTGAGGAACAGGACCAAGATAAACATTGGCAGCATAAAACAGTCTGAGAACGAGTAATGAGAGCTCCGCCAAATAGTAGCATGACCCAGGCAGACAGGCAGACACAGCCCACCATTTGCCATGTACTCTGGGGGCTGGAGAGATGACTCAGCAGTGAACAGTGCTTCTGCTCTTGCAGAGGAACCAAGTTCGATTCCCAGCATCCATGTTGGGTGGCTCACAACTGCTATAACACTAGCTCCAAAGGATCCTCTTCTGACCTCCGTGGGCGTGCGCACATGCACACACACACACACACATAAAAATTTTTAAAGAAAAGTACTCTAAAATTGGCAACTAAATGAGAGAACAGACTCAAAAGAGATACAAATACATCTGAGAATTTAATGTATGAGTAAGATTAGGCTTCAGATCAGTGAAGAAAATTCTAGCATTTCTCAACGAATGACCAAGGTAATCAGAACAAAACTATCAGAAGGAACACTGAGGTTCTACCTCACTGTCTCTATCAATATCTATTTCCTTAATGAAGATATACACAGAAATATAAACTGTGAGTAGTCATTTCTTTTCAGAAGGGAGACTGGTCTGGCATGGTGGCTCATCCCTTTAATCCCAGCACTCAGGAGGCAGAGTCAGGCAGACCTCTGTGAGATCAAGGTTTAGCTTACTCTACAGACTGAGTTCCAGATCAGCCAGGGCTACACAGCAAGACTCTGTCTCAAAAATGAAAACAAGAACAAAAAAAGAGAGAAACTGGTGTTTGTGGGGAGAGAGGGTATTTGACTTAAATCTGTGTGTGGTTTTTTAAATTATTTTATTATTTGCATATTTTTTATTATTTCTCTGCCCCCCTGGATGCTAATATTAAAGGTGTGCACCACCACACCAATACATATATTATATATATGATATATACGGAACGAGAGAGAGTCTTTTTGGAGACAGGCAGGGTCTCCTTGTGGCCCTCAGCTGGCCTGGAACTCACTGTGGAGACCAGGCTTGCCTCTGTCTAAAAATATTTTTGACAGGGCTGGAAATTCAGTAGTAGGTTGCTTTCCTAGCACACTCAAGGCCCTGGGTTGGATCCTCAATAATGTAAAATTGCTTGATTAATTAATTAGTTGATGAAGACTGAAGCATGCAGACTTGGAATGTCATAGAGTACTTACCCAGCACATGCAAACCCAGGGCTCCCTCCATACCACAAAGGAGGAATTCATTTTTTTAAAAAAAATGTTAAAAATAAAATACATGTGAAAAGCAACACAAGCATGGGATGCAGAGATGGCTCCAGGTGGTACAGGCACCTGCTGCGCCAACCTGACCATCCACGTTCCACCCACAGAACACACGTAACAGCAAGATGAGGCGGCATGAAGACTGCTCCCCCAGCACTGCTGTGTGGGATGAAGGCAGGGCAGGAGGACAGCACTGGAGTGCTGGGCCAGCTGGACTGAGTACGCAGCATGGCAGCAGACGAGGCCTGACCGAAACAAGGTGGAAGGCGAGGACTAACTGCCAGTGCTGTCCTCTGCCCACCACGTGCGAATCACTGCACATCCATGGCCTCACACGTGAACATGGGTACACTCACACACATTCTCTCTCTCTCTCTCTCTCTCTCTCTCTCTCTCTCACACACACACACACACATTTTGTTAAGCAACTTCAGTAGAATGCGAACCGATATAAAAAATGCTACCGATTGATGTGCACTTCTTTTAATTGCCACACACACATTCAAACAAAGCCTGTTTCTTTCCTTGCAGGGCCTCATCGCCGCAGCTGTGGTTGTTTTCATGCGTGGCCGCGCCCATGAGGTGTTTGTAGCAATCACGATTCAGGAAACTTGCATCGTCCTCTTTTTTATCGTAACATATTTGCTAACCCTGCAACACTTGCTGATCTGTTTACACTGGCCTTTGCTTGTAAGTGTTCGTTTTCATAATTCAGATACAAGCTTTGTCCATATCCCCCAGAGGAAGGACTCTCTTCACTCTCCTCAAGAGAAAACAGAAGAAATAGCTCTCTCTTTAGGCAAGGACATAACAGAGCTATGACCCAACACTACCCTGGTCCCAGGGGAGAAACCAACCCCAGACCCCAGAAGGTTCCTTGCACCCTTCTGTTTCCAGAACAGCCAACACAACACACATTCCCACTTTCAGCTGAGAGGGCAGAGTCCATCTCAAGGGCTTGTGTCACTGAACACATGGTATTTTTTTCACCATATCCTCATGAAGATTATAGTTAGCATTTTCAGTAGATAACATATTTCTTGCCCATTGCTTCTGAAACTACTTTTCAAACATCATTCCCTCAAACAGACTTATAAACATTCTCCCCAAGCAAGAGTTGACACAACTAAGTTGTGGAAATCGAGAACATCCTTTCAGGTTATCAGAATATCCCACTTTTGTACACAGAGGATCTATACTCACAGAAGATGGGCTGTCCAAGAACAGGATGCTGCATGCCCTCTTTCAATAGCTCCTTTTAAAATATTTTATTATTTTTATTTTATGTGTATGAGTGTATTGCCTGCATGTATGTAAGTGTACCTGAGTCGTACAGTGCCCATGGAGGACAGAAGGCGTTGAATCCCTTGGAATTGGAGTTCTGGACAGCTGTTAACCGCCATATGGGTTCTGGGATCAAACCTGGGTGCTCTGAAAGAGCAGCCTGTGCTCTTAACCACTGAGCCAACTCTCAAGCCCCTCAGCAGCTTCTTTACCAACTGAGAGTGCCTGGAGCTAGTCTGTCAGGCCCCTAACTAGAGTGGTAATACGGTTTTATCCAATGGATACAATAGGTCCAGCTCCTGGCCTTGAGGCCTAACTAACCCTGTGACCTTAATTTTTTGTTAATAGACTGTTGGGAGGCAGGTAAGAAAGACAGGGCTTCCTTATTAGTGCAGGCTGGCCTCTAACTCACTCTGTAACTCAGACTGGTCTCAAAACTAGTATCAATCCTCGTGCCTGGACCTCCTGGGTACTGGGACTAGAAGCATATGCTACCAGCTTCTGTGACCGTAACCCTGTACTTTGGTTTCTCTCCATTTAGGGAAGGGGGAGGATAGTCCCCCTCTCCAAGGGAAAGGGGGGGATGGTCTCTACCTCGTAGATTTTCCGTACCATGGAAGTGTGTGTAGAAGACACACTCCAGATGAGGTATCCGGCAAAAGGCATCTCTCTAGCTCCATGATCTCATTTTTTTTTAATTCTTTTGCTATTTTTAATAATGTGTGTGCCTGCAGGGGGAGGGGTGAGTACAAGCATCCACAGAGGCCAGAAGAAGACATTCAATCCTCCCAGAGCTAGAGTTACAGGCAGTTGTGAGCCTGTACTTGAGACCTAACTTGAGTCTTCTGCAAGAACAAAACACACTCTTAACCAGTGAACCATCTCTTCAGCCCTCAAAATTTTAACTTAAAAGAAAAGAAAGAAAGGTTAGATAGGGCTAAGAGATGCCATACCTTGCTTTAAGGTACAGGGGAAATATTCAGGAAGTATCCCAAACGGGTTCTTGAGCATTAAGGATGTGTGTCCCATGAGAGGACCTCTGCTCGCAGTGGTCACAGGAAACTTGAGTCAGCTCTTAAAGTCACAGACTTTTGATCAACTCCAATAAAGCCAGCAACTCTGGCAATGACTGTTGTGGGAGTCCTCTTTTCTTTGAAGATGGCTATGAGAGGCCAGAGTGGAGTTCAAAGCCCCGGCCTTTTTCTTGCTGCTAATCTCCAGGGCATGGGCCAGGGTATGAAACAGCACCTGAGATATGCCCAGTGAGTTCCCAGGAGCCTAATGGGCAAACTGTCTTATTAAGATTGTTCAGTTATTCAGATGTTCAGCTAACAGGCAGCACACATACTGATCAACCATACAGTTGGGCAGGTAGGGAATAATATAATTGACTTGGAAGTTTTTTGTTAAAGACCCATTAAAACAGGAGCCAAATTATATTCTCTTTTCCTATCCAGTCCCTTCCTTTCTATTCTTCCCTTTTCAGGACCCAGAGGATGAAGGACACACGCATATGCCACTCTTCAAAGGTACAAGTAGCTATCACTGGGCAGTAATAGGAAATCCTGGTCTGGAAGTTTAGTGAGGGTGTCATGCTAGGCATGAAGGTTTGGTACTGCAGTTGGTAAGTGTACTTGGAGAAGTGAGAGTCACATGAGATTAATCACAAGATCACTGGAGGAAGCCCACAGAATGTGGACTATTTCATAATGAAACTGCCCGAGGCTCTGCAATAGCCAGAGGTGTCCAAAATGTGTGGCTACCACTTCCACTCAGCCTTTCCAGACAATAGGATTCAGGCTTATTAAGGGGTGATTCTGATTTACAGATTCACACAAGGATGGAGCTTCTTATCGCCCTCTTATTGTTCCACAAAAGGCTAGGGGCTTAGCTCAGTTGAGAAAGTGCTTGCCTAGCAATGCACAAGGTCCTGGGCTTTGAACCCCAGCATCGCATTAAACTGGGTGAGGTAGTACACACCTATAATCCCAAAACTCAAGAGTCAGAATAATCAGAGTTTCAAGGTTCAGGCATATATTGAGTCCAAGGCCAGTCTGGGCTACATAAGTCTGTGTCTGAAAAAAAAAAAAAAAAAAAAAACCGAGGGCAAACCCACCCACCAAGGACATAGAGAATCCAATACATCAGGGCTTTGGACCCCCACAGGGTAGCTTCACTGGGAACTGCTTCATATTCTATACCATATTTTACTAGGACCACCCTTTCTAATAAATAATGGAGCCCAAACTTGGGGACCCAAAGTTTTTGAGTGACAGCTCCTTTGAAGTCTATGCCAGGGACTCTGCTAACCTTGGGGGAGGGTTCAAGTCCAGCAAGTCATCCTGTTACCCAACGCCCTACCCCTACCCCTCAGCCTGTGCAGGTGTGACTATATCAATATATCGAAAGTTTATCTGTCCTGCGCTGGGGCTGCTGTCTTCATTTCTCAGGCTACTGATTTCATCTAACATGGTCTTGCGCCATCGACCAGTATACCCAAGAAAAGCATGAATTCTAACTACTCTAGGACCAGGATTACACACTTGTAATCCTAGCTTTCCAGAGGTCAGCACAGATGGATTATGAGTTCAAGGCCAGCCTGGGCTACATAGCCATCTCAAACAAACAAGCAAACAAAAAAGTACTGTCTTCTGAATGAATAGCACACGTATTTTACACACTACTATCTTTTAAAAAATTATTGAGCCTGGTCAGAGAAGCAGGGCTGGTCAAGGAGATGTGTTTGCCAATAGAAAACATTTTGTTTTGCTTTGTTTTATTTTGTTTATTAATCTTTTGAGTGTGTGTATGAGAGGAACTGACAGACAGACCATGGGGTTTGGAGGGTAGTTTGAGCATGCACATGCCACAGCCTTTGTGGTGGTCAGAGAATTATTCTTAGGAGTCAGCTCCCTCCTTTGGTTGTGAGTGGCAACAGTCAGCCTCCGCTCATCAAGCCTATGCAGCAAGTGCTTCAACTCCCTAAACCAGCTCAATGGGCCCTTGTTTTGGTTTTGCAGTAAGTTCTCCCTATATAGGACAGCTGACCTTGAACTTGAGTTTCTCCTCCTTCAGCCTCCCGAATGCTTGGATTTCAGGGCTGGCCTAAAAAGAAGCTTTTTTTAAAAGAATATAATAAACATATTTTAAAACAATATAAGTAATTACTCTAAAACTATGAACAATGCCATTCGTGTTTAGGCAACAGTAATCCCAATCCAATAGCATCCAAAAGGCAAGACCTCCTTCAGATATGGTTAATACAAAAATTATTTTGTGGACTTTGGGTGTCCCTGGGGGGAAGCAGTAGTGAGTTGAGTTCTGACTCTCCTTAGCAGTTAGTCTTCAACAACACACTAAACTTCTCTACGTCACATCACACCCTGTGCGGAATGCATAGCCACAGCAATCCTTCGCGGGGTCGCTTTGCAAGAGGTGAATGCGATACTGTGGGAACCACTTTGCACACTGAAGCGCTTTTTGGGGTCATGATGGCTCCCTCCATGAACATAGGCTCTTGTCTGAGTTTAGGCTAATGTCCCCAAATAGGCTGCTACCGCTAGTTAAGCCATCAACACGCAAAGCACGTGCTGGAGCCAGGTGTGGGGGAGCACACCTTTACTCTCAGCACTTAGGACACAGGTAGGCAGATGTCTGTGAGAGCAAATCAGGCCTGGTCTACGGAGTGACTCCAGGCCAGGGAGACTCTGTTGAAAGAAGAAGGGAAGAGAGAAAGAAAGAAAGAAAACTGAGAGATAGAAAGAAGGAGGCAGGAAGGGAGAGAAAGAGAGAGGCAGGGAGAGAGGGAGAGAGAGAAAGAGAGAGGGAGAAAGAAAGAGAAAGAGCAATCTGAGTGTGATGGCACAAATAAGTAATTTTAGTGAGGCAAAGAGATCCCTGGGAGCTCTCTGGAGAGTCAGCTCAGGGCGGCAGAAACAGGCAATTCCCTGGTCAGATCTGGGGAGGCAGAGATAGGGAGCCATCTGGGCAGTCAGCATAGCCTATTTGACAAAATGAGGATCAGAGAGATAGCTCAGAAACCTTGAGCTCAATCCCCAGGCTTCTACATGCACATGTATAACACACACACACACACACACACACACACAAAGTGTTTCGATTAGCTATCTGGGTCACATCATGGTCTGAGCACCTGGGCTTGGGGCCTAGCAACAGTGCGGTGCAGAGGCCCCACTGCTACCCTGCCATCAAAGTGCAGGGCAGACCCAGAGAATCCCCGTCCATCCATCCCACCCTTCAGCACACAGAGAAGCAGGTTGAAGAACCCAGGACTGAAATCCAGACACAAAAACCTTGCATGTGTCAGGGCAGACTTCATTCTGGCCATGTCTGAGGAAAAAGCAAAGATCAAAAGCAAGTCCCAGGGCTGCTCCTCAGATGGGTCTGTACAGTCTCTGGGCATATGAACTCACACAAGAAGAAATGTAATCCAACGCCCAGAGCATCCATCTTACCTGTGGATTTAGGAATTGTGTTTAATTTGCCAATCTAAAATTTTATTCCCTCTCCCAGCCAAATTCTATATTTACATTAAAACAAATGTTTTATAGGATGGAATGAAGAATTTACCTTAAAATATAAGACTTCAAAAACAGTCAATGTATAGAAGGCCATTGGGGGCAGCCCCTAGACTACATTGGCTATGCCTTTTAAGAAAAGCAAATGGCCAGTCAGAGTCTCCAGTATCTTTAATCCCAGCTCTCATGAGGCAGAGGCAGGTAGATCTCCACAAGATCAAAGCCAGCCTGGTCTACATAGTGAGTTCCAGGCTAGGTGGGGCTACAGGAAGACCCTGCCTCAAAAAGACAGAGAGAGAGAGAGACAAGGAGAGACAGAGAGAGATAGGAAGGGAAGGAAGGAAGGAAGGAAGAAAGGAAGAAAATGAAAAAATAAAAACATGTGTAGGGGTTAAAAAGATGGCTCTGTGGTCAAGAGCACTGACTGCTCTTCCAGAGTACCTACGTTTGGTTCCCAGCAGCACATGGTGGCTAACAACCATCTGTAAGTTCAGGGGATCCTGTGCCCTCTTCTGGCCTCCACCAACATTTCATGCACATGGTGTACTTACGTGCAGGAAAACACTCATACACATAAAATAATTTTTTTTTTAATTTTAAGAAGGAAAACAAATGCGGGGGGCTGCAGAGATGGATGAGTGGTTAAGATCACTGGCTGCTCTTGCAGAGGACCCAGGTTCAATTCCCAGCACCTACATGGCAGCTAACAACCATCCTCAACTCCAGTTCTAGGGGATCCAGCATCCTCTTATGCCTCTGCCAGCGTTGTACAACATGGGTGCACTTACATAGATCCAGGAAATACACTCATACACACTAAATAGAAATAATAAATACAAATATTTTTAAAAAGCAAAAAATGAAAAAAGTGTTAGTTTTTTTCCTAATGATTTTCTAATAAAATTAAACGTATTTCTTTAGACCAAGTCCTGAGACCTTAAAGTCATGTAAATTTACTCACATCTCTGAAAATATAAGAATTATGCCCCTGAGGGTCCCTGTCAATCAAAGAGGAAGTGTTCAAAAGGGGTCCATCCTTAGATGAGTAATTGACCAGTGTTAATACTTTGAAATTACTTTTTCATGTAAAGTTGACCATTTTCAACTCTATTGCAGGATCTTATCAACAGTCTCATTTCAGCTATATTCCTTTCAACAGTTTCTATAATGACGATTCAAGAAAAAGGAAGAAGGCGTTTATTATATGTTGGAGGGGTAAGTTGAGACCTTCATGTTTCTCTTTAAGATTAGTAATCTGGGACTAGTGAGATGGCTCAGTAGGTAAAAGCACCTACCACCAAATCTGACAATCCAAGTTCCATTCCCAAAGAGAAAACTGACTTCCAAAAATTGTTCTCTGACCTCCACAACTATGGTATAGTACATGTGCACACACATAAACAAAATAAATAATACAAAAGCATTTTAATTAAAAATAGTACCAGCATTTCAGGAGTCTAAAAAAGGAAACTGAAAGGCTATCACATTTATTTTTTTTCCCCATTTTTTCATAGAATCTCACTGTTTAGCCTTAGGTGGCCTGGAATTTATTATGGTGACCAGGCTGGCCTCAGACTCACAGATAGCTGCCTGCCTCTGCCTCCCAAGTACTGGGATTAAAGGCATGTGCCACCATGCTTGGCTTTATAGAGTTTTTGAGAACTATACACAATACATATAAAATATTGCAAGAAAATATTTTCCCTATAATAGGCCTAAGGTGATTTTCTGGACTAGAAACTGTATGTTAAACATAGATTTAAAAAAGGGGGATGAGGAGAAATGTCAGAAGGGAGGAACCCAGCTTGTTTGAGGAAAAGGGAGCCTGCCTGTGCTGAGGTACCCAATGTGTGCCCTGCACCAGCCCAGGCAGCTCCTCACTCAGGCTTTTTCCTGTTTTTGTTGTTGTTTTAGAAATAGAGTCTCGGGGACTCGAGAGATGGCTCAGCCACTAAAAGCACTGACTGTTCTTGCAAAGGATCCGGGTTCAATGACCAGCACCCACATGGCAGATAACAACCCTCCGTAACTTTAGTTCCAGAGGATCTGATGCCCTCCTCTGACCTTCACAGGCACTGCACAACATAGATAGATGTACTTCTATACATGCAGGCAAGATATTTATACACATAAAATAAAATAATAAATTTTTTTAAAGAGAAGAAATGGAGTCTCTAGCCCAGGTTGGTGTCTAAGTTGCTATATAGCCAAGGGTAACTTTGAACTTCTGATCCTCCTGCTTCCACCTCCCCAATACTGGGATTATAGGTCTGCACCATCACATCTGCTTTATTCAGTGCTAAGGATCAAACCTAGGACTTTGTATATATTAACCAAGCATTCTACCAACCCAGTTACATCCCCAGCCCCTAACTTAATCTTTAACTTTCAGGATCACAGACATACGGACTAAAGTTACATACTTTTTTCTGGGTCACAAGGCTTGGATAAACTGAACCTCAAATCCATATCATTTGGAAGAATGTAGAAAACAGCTAATCAAATGCTTGGACAAAAGGGAAGAGTGGGAAATGGGACTTTGGTTTGAGAATTTTAACAATGAAATTAATCCAGAAAGAAAAAGAATTTAGGTCAGGGGAGATGGCTCAGCAGGTAAAGGTACTTGCTGTTAAATCTGATGGCCAGAGTTCAATCCCAGGGAGCTACATAATGGAAGGAAAGAGGAAACTTCTTCAGGTTGTTCTCTGGCCTAAACACACACACACACACACATACACACACACTCACTAAATAAATGTAAAAAAAAAAAATTTAAGACATTTATGTTCTTTTTAAAAAATATTTTGTTATTTTTATTTTATATGTATGAGTGTATTGCCTACATGTATATACGTATATGTGTGTCATGCAGTGCCCCTGGAGGTCAGAAGAAGGCACTGGATCACCTGGAACTGGAACTAGAATTATGGATAGTTGTTATCTGCCATGTGGGTGCTGGGAACTGAACCCAGGTCCTCTGCCAGAGCAACCAGTGCTCTGAACCATTGATCAGTCTCTCCAGCCCTTCAAATTCATTCCATAATTGATGAGCATTAGTCAGCCCCGACGCATTGTGTCAAGCTGGAGATTAGCACTGGGGATAGAGCCATTCCAACCCCCCTGCAACAATATCCCTCACCCCCACCCCTCACTGAGAGCAAGACCTCATGGAATGTGTTCATCAAGCAACCAGGGATTCAGTGCCCATCAAGAGAATCATTCAAGGCTGGAATGCCAGATGCTACCACCCCTGGTCCTTTCAGCACCCCACCCCCATCCATTCTCCTCTGGACTGGCAGCAGCCCACCCCCCAGGTCTTCCCACCTCTAACCTGGGTCTCAGAGCCACAGCCGGTGGGTTTCTGAGTCTCAAACCTGTCCTCTTCCAGACCAGTCCTCTCCAACCTCAACTCTGCCAGAATCTCAGAGCTGCAAAGGTCTTAGCCTTAATAGATTCCTGAGACTCCTGCCCTGTTTCTGGGCTTCCGTACCTCCCATTTGGACTCTTGGCCTCTCCTTCCTGCCCTTCCAACACAGCACTAGAGTCCTTTCCATTGAGCCGCCTCTTTGGGACTCTGTCCCTACCAGGAATCTCCTAGAGTCAGTGAGCTTCCCCCAGTCCCTAATCAATGGCCACTACTAACAGGAAACTCCACTGTTTCCCTGTCTCTGGGGAGGACAACCCTCTCTGATAGCAGTCAGGAGGCCAGTAGAAGGGCAGAAGGACCAGGAAGCCTTCAGCAGCTTCTGCCCTCCCAGGATAAGAATGGGACTGAGATGGCACTGAGCTGCAAAGTAACCTAGCCTTTCCTTCTGGTGTGTGGTCTTGTGTCCCACAGACCCTGTGCCTCACTGCTGCAATCCTTTGTGTCGTCGATGCGATATTGGTCACCAAGGCAATGAGGATCAACTCTAAAAAAGCCAAGGAAATGCAAAACAATCCCTCCTAGAGTTCTTCATCCAGGCGGAAGCTGCCCTGAAGCCAGCCATCCCTCCTCAGCACCTGGCAGAGATTCCAGCCTTGTAGAATCACTCCCTCCAGACCACCACAGTGCTACCACGCCCACGTGTGACCATAAAGCCAGGGGGGCTAAGTCAGCAACACTTCTGTTTCTTCTTGTGGCCTTGTGTAAAACTCGTTACGCTTTCACTCTTGCCGGGAGGGACAGGCCCTGGGGGACTCCTGCCAGCCTAACACCCAAAGGCAGGAGTGGCAGCTACAAAACCTGGGGCTGCTTTGCAAAGAAGGCCTCACCAGAACCGGAGGGCAGCTCCGGATGAAGCAGGGAGCCGGGAGGCTCCTGCGTGGCGGGCGCATGCGTCTGACCTCTGCTGGGTGGAGGAGATCGCGCTGGTCCTTGAGACAGGGTGGGCACGCGCCGAGCGGACGCAAGCGTTGGGATTCTCTGGTCCTAGCGGTTAGCTGCATGCAGCCCTTGACTAGGTCGGTAGACACCAGGCTCTCTCTTGAGCCAGGCCTGTCTAGGGACTGCAGGTGAGGCTGGGCAGCGAGAGGCTGAGAACACCTGCCAAACATGGCAGCACGTGCGCGTGAAAAGAAATTAGGGCCGGACGGACAGCCCTTGGATGACGTGGGCACAAGAACAGGGTTTAAACGCTACCAGTGGGAATTCAAAGACAGCAATCGAGAGTTCTGGACTATGGGACACGCCCCTCTCAAGGTCCTGATGATGGTGAGCTGGACTGGAATCCCTGTGGGGATTGCTGGGGAGGTGGTCCTCCAGAATCAGGGAGAGTCCTTGCTGTAGCTCAGGTGTGTTTCCATGCAGATCTGCCTCATCACTGGACTGAAACTGTTTGAAACGGTGGCCACTCACCCCATCCTGTCGCTGCTCCTCTCTATGGAGGTGTCCATTCTCACCTTCTTCATATTTCTCCACACTTTTGCTGTCCACAGATACATGCCCTTCATCTTTTGGCCGGCTGCTGTAAGTGAGGGGCTTGTATGGCGGGCCTGCCTGGTGTGCAGCTCACATTCTCCCTATGTGGAAAGTCAGCCTCCCCTTGTCTACTTTGGCTCTAGGCCCTGGCAGGGAGGCTTCGTGGGAAGGGAAGCCAGGCAGAAAATACTCCAAAACCCCTACCTGGGTGTTGGGCTACAAGGAACTAGATCTGAGGCTTTGCTCTCCTTAGAAGTTGGAGGGGGGGGTTTCCCCACCCAGCCACTCCTCCTAATCCCATTCTTGGAATATCATTGGGGATAATATTCTAGATTCAAAGAAGTAAACCAATCTCTGCATAAATCAGTAAGATAAAATGAAGCAAATTTCAATCATTTCTAAAACAGCCTCAGGTGTCCAACAAATACCTTTTTAAAAACCTGTTCAAGGGGGCTGCAGAGATGGCTCAGCAGTTAAGAGCATTGGCTGCTCTTGCAGAGGATCAGAGTTCGCCTCCCCACACCCACATGGAGGCTAAGAATGATCCATAATTCAAATTCCAGGAGATCCAATGCCCTCGTCTGCTTCTGTGGGCTTCAGATGCACATATGATGCACTTAAACATTCAGGCAAAATATATACATAAAATAGATAATTTTATAAAAATATGGGTCAAGAGGCTGGAGAGATGACTCAGCAGTTAAGAGCACTGGCTGCTCTTGCAGAGGACATGGATTCAACCCCTAGCACCCCTTTATGATTTTAAGAGACTAGAAACAAACATTTAAAAAGTCAACACCATGAAATTTCAGCAATTGATAACCTGGTGGGACGATCTTGTTATTTCCTGCACATTTGAAATGTATAAAAATTCAAAACAAGGGCTAATTGTCCAGGCAGAAGCCTATAATCCCAACACTTAGAAGGTAGGGGCAGAAGGATCAGGAGTTGAAGGTCATCCCTGACTATACAAGTTCAACACCAGTTTCAGCTACATGAGACCATGCCTGAAAAAAAAAAAAAAATTTAAAATCGGGGTTTGGGGAACCAAGTGGAAGAGTGAGTTTGGCCTCAGGATTTGAGTTCAGCTTCCTCCCCGTCCCCGGCTGAAGCACCTGTCCCAGCCTCTTACCCCAGGGCAGCAGGGCAGGAAGCCGGCTGGCTGTGGTCGTTGTGTGGCCAACTCTGAGAAATTTGATGGGTCCTTTTGTTTAATTTTAAAATTCCTTTACTTTTATGTGTGTAAGTGTTTTGCCTGCATGTATGTAAATGCACCATGTGCACGCAGTGCCCACAGAGGCCAGAAGAGGGCAGCAGATTCCCTGGAACTGGAGTTACAGATTGTCATCAGCCACCATGTAGGTGCAGGGAACTGAATGTGGGTGGATTCTCTGAAATGGTAGCCATTGCTCTTAACCGCTGACCTAGCTCTGCAGCCCTAGCTGGTGTTCTCTGCGCTAGGAGAGGGGCGTTAGTGTGTGGCAAGGCAAGACCAAAGCCCCAAGGAATGAAAAGTGACGGAGGAGGAGGCCATGGGGGATGGTGAGGCAGGGGCTGGGGTGAAGGGGGCGCTGCCCAATGGTACTAGAAGCTCCTGCCAGCAATGCTGCCCACTGAGGGCTCCAGAGAATGGGGTGTGGAGGGCATGTGGCCAGCACTCAGCAGAGAGATCCTGAAGTGGCTGTCAGTGCGTTTATTTACGTGAGTGCTGGTGGGAACCAGATTCCTGACTTTGCAGTCAAGATGTTAGACGTGAGATCTTGTGTCTCCCCAGGCTGGAAACTGGAGAGTCAAGCCTAGACTTTGGAGCCCCACTCAGAGGGCCCAGCAGGGGGCATTGGCTGATCTGCCTGGTCTCATTTACACATACACACACACACACACACACACACACACATATATATATATATATATATATATATATATATATATATATATATATGTATTTAATCATTTCTATGGAGGAAACTATGCTGTGTCAGGGGCTGACTGCTGAGCTGTCTAAGACCAGCTCATCTTTCCCTCTTTTAGGATCTCTTCAACGACCTGTTCACCTGTGGGTTCCTCATAGGAGGCATACATTTCGCTGTGAACGCAAGACGAATCCTGCCAACGAACTACCTCACCGCTGTGGTGAGACATCCTTCTGAGGCTGTGGATCTCCTCATCTATCATCTGCACAAACATCCTGGGATGAGGGGCTGGATGGGGCTGAGTCTGTAGAACCTTTCCCTCCCTGGTGTCCTACTTACTTTCTACTACTGTGCTAGAACACTGACCAAAAGCCTGTTAGGTAGGAAAGGGCTTGTTTCACCTTAAAACAGTTCATCATAGAGGGGAAGCCAGGGCAGGAACCTGGAGGCCGGGACTGAAGCACACCTCGGAAGAACACGGATTCCGGGCTGGCTTCCCTGGCCTGCGCTCAGCTTCCTTTCTTATACATCCCTGGGCCCTCCCATATCACTCAGCAATGAAGAAAATGCTTCACAGACACGACCACAGGCCAATCCAATAGAAGCAATTCCCCAGCTGAGGTTCCTTCTTCCAAGGTGTATCAAATGGACTGCTGAAGCTATCCCGCACACCTAGCATGGACACAGGTTTGGTTCCCAGCATTGTAAGAAAGAACTCACTGTAGTGCCCCACGACTGTAATCTTGGCACTCAGAAAGTCAAGGCAGAGAATCAGAGGTTCAAGACTATCCTCAGCTCTATAGTGAGTTCAAGGATAGCCTGGGGTAGATAGGTCTCTGGACAAATCTTGAGGTCAAAGTAAAGTTCAGAAGAAAAATTGTCAAATGTTTAGACTGGAGAAGATCCTTTATGAAAGGTGACATCTGCCTGACTTGGTGGTACAGGCCTTTAATCCCAGCACTTGGGAGGCAGAAGTGGGCGGATCTCTGTGAGATGCAGGCCAAGCTGTTCTATGCTGACATCCAGGGAGGCGACCCAAGTCACTGAGTTCTTTCCTGTAGCTACTAGATGTCAAGAGAAAGGTAAAGAGGCAAGATGATGGGGCAGTAGGCATGCAGGGTGCCAAACCAGGGAGGGCAGCCTGGGAGACCAGGGTCTAGAAGTTTGAGAAAGTAGGTAGAGGTGTACTGTGCTGCACCGGACAGAGAATGCTCAGGAGGAGGCGTCCTCTTGGATGAAAGTCAGTGTAATGAGGACCCTTTTGTCTTCCCAGGTCCTTATGGGTGTGGCTGCGTTTTTTGCTTTTATCGATGTCTGTCTTCAAAGAAAGCACTTCAAGGGCAAGAAGCTCAGAAAGAGTGCTTTGATTCCTCCAGACAAGGATGGCAAGACACTGGATCAAAACCTAATAGAAGCAGCAATGGAGCTGATAGTTGAACCGGAAGAAAAGAAAGAGGAAGAAAAGAAGGAGAAGGAGAAGGAGGAGAAGGAGAAGAAGAAGAAAGAAAAGAAGGAGAAGAAGAAGAAGAAGAAGAAGAAGAAGAAGAAAGAAAAGAAGGAGAAGAAGAAATGAGCCCAAGACGATTCTTCTGGCTGGAAATGGTAGCGTGCTTTACAGCAAACGCTTCCACTATCTTCCCTTGTCTGCTGTCTAGGATGCCTTTTCCTTCAGTAAACATCTCTGGGAAAAGAAAATACTCTTTATTTTTTTATTTTTATTCTACAGATGCCTTTCCTGCATGTATGTAGGTACATCACGTGCACGTAAAGCCCAAGGAGGCCAGAAGAGGGCATTGGATTCCTGGAACTGGAGTTATGGACATCTGTTAGATGCCTTGTGGGTGCTGGGAATTGAACTCGGACCTTCTGCAAGAGCAGGCAGTGCTCCCCATTGCTGAGCTTTCTCTCCAGCCCCAGAAAGTGCTCTTTATATAGATTTTCACATCAAAAATTGAAACAATATTTGGCTCATTCAACAGAAGTTACTAGAAGTTACAGAGCTGAGCTCAAGCCCAGATCCGGGTCTGAAATCCAATCCTCTCCTGCACTCACAGACTACAGGGCACAAGTGGTTTGGGGAACCCGAAAAAAATGGGTGACACAACCAGTTTCCAGACTGACTGGCCAAAGGGGTCGGAAGAGAATGAGGAACTGGAAAAGTGAAGGATGCATTATGTTCCGAGCTGTTAAAGCACCCACATGTTGCTGTGGGAAAGGCCTGCTGCCCTTCCTCGCTCTGACTTCGGAGTTTAGTATGGACCCTTACTGAAGTTCACTGGTCAGGAGAGCAAAGGGGCGGAGTCACTGCTGCAGGGCCCAGCCAGGCCGGCGAGGGAGTAAGACAAGGTGGGACGAGGGCAGGTGGAGTCCTCAGGGCTGGGCCTCCGACCGGAGTGCTCCCACAATGAGAATGAATTAGCTACCTGTCCCATTGCTGTGGCAATGTCCCCGACACGATACAGCGTGACGGGAGAAGCATGGCATCAGGGGCCAGAGGCTGCTGGTCACAATGCTCCTGTGGTGCATGTCCCGCAGGTCAGGTGTAAATGCTGCTGCTCGGTTGGTTTTGTGCCCCCTCTCCACCACTTTTTTGACTCCTCAGTTAGAGTGAGTCTTCCTACTTCAATTAACCTTGTCTAGAAAGTCCCTCAGAGACATGCCAAGGTAGTTCTAAATTCTATCAAGTTAACAGCCAAATAAACCATCACGGAAGTCCTGTGTATAAACCAGTCTCCACCGTGGCCCGGTCATCTGTACATGTAGATCTCCCAGGCCCATCCCCAGATCATCCAAGACATCCAGGCAGGAGTAGAAGCATCCTCATGAGGGAAAAGTGAGGACCTCAACAGACGTGAGGATGGAGGTCTGTAAGGGGGAGGCTGGAATCCTGAGCCTGGAGTGGAGAAACAGGAACAAATGGGGTTGAGTGTGTGAGCAACTTCCTCATCCCAGGTGTGCAAAACTCAGGGATTAACTCCTGGTCCTTCCATCACGAATGGAAAAAAAAGAAATTTCCAAAGGGCGAGTTTTGAAGGAGTGTTCTAGTATAGCAGGAAGCTGTTGGGGCTAGAGAGACGGCTCAGTGGATAAGAGTGCATCCTGCTCTCGCAGAGAACTGAAGTTAAGTTCCCAGCACCCATGTACGTGGCTCATAACTACCTCTAACTCCAGCTCCTGATCTGCCTCTTCTGACTTCTGCCTCCACCTACAACACATAATTTATAATAGTTTTAAAAATACAAAAGAATGCTTAAAAGAGAAACTTAAAGGTTTATGAAAGAAAGCCAAGCTCTGAAAAGAAAGCAAAGTTCTGGAGGTGACCTCACTGATGGCAAGTCAGCTGTCTCTCTCCCCCAAAGCCCATGAGGAACATATGTAAGGCTACTGTCCTTTTATATGTACTTTTTTATATAGCTAATTGTATCATACCAGAGATCACTTCTAAGACAGTCTCCACCTATTTCAGGAAAGAGACTCCAGACCTTAGTAAAAAAAGAGTTAACTAAGGAGGGCTGGGGAGATGGTTCAGCAGTTAAGAGCACTGACTGTTCTTGCAGAGGACCCACATCCGATACCCAGCACCCACAAGGCAGCTAACAGCCTGTAACTCCAGTTCCTGGAGAATCTGACACCCTCTTCCAACCTCCTTGGGCAGTGCATGACACAAGTGCACTTACCCACATGCAGGCATTGCACTCATATACATAAAAATAATAAAATACTTTTAAAGAGGTAACTAAGAATTGTTGCTACCTTTTGATCGCCCTGAGGAACAAAGCGCTCTGTGTCACTTCAGTAAGGCAGACCCCTGCAAGGTCATGGGGTGGCACCCTAGCCAAGTGATAACAGCCAGAAGATAGTCAAGGTCAATAACAAAGCCGGAGCCAGAGACAGACAGAGGCGTGCTTCAACCACCCCTAACTGAGTGGGCAGCTCAGGAACAGCACAGGATTGTCTCCCTGCTTGGGCCCAGAGGGACATGCACAGAGCACTGTAGGCCCTCCATTGCCTCAGCCGTGGTAGCCAGAGAACTAACCAATCTCACAGCAGTGACCTCAGCATCTGTCAGGTTCTGCCATGGCCGCATAAAAACCGTTACACGAGGCACTTTCTCCTCTCCTGGAAATCCTCCCCGCTCTCAGGAATTTCATTTTTCATTAGTTTCTCACTTTTCCTTAATCTGGTCTCATTCAGTCCTCACTTTTCTGTAACTTTCCTTATTAAAGCTTGCTTCCACGTTGCATATTCCCATGAGGATGCTTGTTCTTAATCTTCAATAGCATGACACTCTCCCAGGTTGATCCTTAGTAAGTTTGTCTGGCACTCTGGGCCTTTGGGTCAAGCTGTTGAACCAAAAACCCTAGATCAACGAGATTCCATTCCCAAGAAGTTCAAGGTGACAAAGGTTCAGGAGGGAACTTCGAGGGGAACTGGCCATGCTCGGTATCTTCACTGGAGCAGCTGCTAACAAAGGCAGACAAAGCTGGTAAAACGCAACTGAATTTTAACACTCCAGCAGTTCCCCAAGGTTAAGTTTTTGCTAAAAATGTAAAGTAGGTGATGTTGCTTAGACTCAATGGAAGGGAAAGGGGGGCTCTTCCCTTCCTTGGTCTAGTGGCTTGTCATCGCACCGTGGTACCCCCTCTCCTCAGCAGGCCACCGAATCCAAACAGACAAACCAGGCCCCAACTGTGGGGAAGCGTCAAATGAGGGACGGAGTAGGGTGGCCTGAGGCGGTGCCGTGGTGCCTAGCGCAGGAGCTCAGGGGGGACAGGGCTAGACGAAGCTGTCCCTCCGCAGCTACTCTAGCCACCCACGACAAAGCTCAACACTGAACAAAAGTGTTTGACATGAGATGGACATCGTGCAAAATCCCAGCGAACGGTCTGAAAATGACTCAAGTCAAGACATGGCAGGCACACATGTAACGCTAGCACTCAGAAGGCCGCGGCAAGAGGATCAAGAGCTCAAGCTCTTGGCCAAACGGGATCTTGGCCAAACAGATTGAGGCCACTCTGTGCTATGTGAGATCTTGTCTCAAAAAAAGCAAAAGTTAAAAATTAAAAAAACTTAAAGATACCTCTGAAAAAGCAAGGCAAAAAGATAGGGAGATGGCTGTTTTAGAGCAAGTTAGAGTAGAATGTTGGGGTATATGCCAGCAATAGGTGGATTAGGGCAGGAGGATCATGTGTTAAAGACTAGCCTGGTCTACATAGATCTGTCTCTCTCTGAGGAGGAGGAAGAGGAGAGATAATAATTGAGAGCTAAAAGGGGAAAATCCAGGAGGTTCAACACCATCTGAAAAGGATCCCAAGAAGCAAAAACGGAGAACAGAGAGGGAAAGAAAAAGATTTAAAAAATGTCCTTAACTAAAGAAAAGTCACGATACTGTGATAGGAAAGAACAGTCATGGGATTAACTGGAAAATTATCTTCATCTTCACATTTCTTGATGAAGCCTCAGAACTCCAGAGATAAATCAGAACATCTTAAGGCTTCTAGAGAAATAGAAACAACACAAAGATATTATTGAAGAAGAAAAATAAACTCACTGAGAGGTCTCCCTGGACCTCAGACAATACAGAGTTGCTTCAAAATGCTGAGGGAATGGTGAGCAAGTCAGAAGGGAAACAGATACCATGGGACTTTGCCCAGAAACCACAGATTAGCTCTGTATTCAGTGTTTCCTTACTGTTCACCCAGCTTGTTAAAATGTAAGTAGTTAAAAAAAATGTAATCATCTTACTATGCTTTGACTTCAGGTGTAATTAACTCTTACAAGCTGAGCTGTGCGAATAGTACCATGATCCCTATTGTGACTTAGTCACGCCCTTGATTCAGAACAATGTGTGAGGAGTTGTGAAGTGTTAACTCCCAAAACAGCGTATCCCCATAAATGTTGGGCATAGATTAATCACATCTATTTGTAGCTTTGTGTACTGTTCTGGGTCAGGAGAGTCAGAAAAATAACTTCCCTTGTAAACTCTGGTTCAGGATTCTTTGCAAGAAAGTTCCTCATTCCTTTCCCATGTTATGACTGAGGCATTGTTCAGTAAATATGAGGAGAACCTTTTTTAAGAGAACAGGGCAGTTCTGAGAGAAGTCAGAATACCTCAGAACACATCAAGTTCACTCTTGGTTTAAATGACTCCAAGAGGTGACTGTTCTTTTATGTGGCACCACCTCAACTAACTTTATGTTATCTCTGGTTGCTGACATACAAGCTGTGAGGGAGAAGCTGAGGAAACTCTGCGGACAATTTGGGTCCCACATCTTCCCTGGAACCCTAGTGTGGGCCTTGCTCAACACAGGTGTTGACACCTTCTAGGCAGTGCACTTGGGGCATCTAGATGAGCCCATGCCCAGGGCTGATGGGAAAGGGAAAAGAAAATGTCAACATGGACTGCAGAAGAGTTGAGGAGGCCAGGGTGCACAGCAGGAGCTCTGGGCTCACTTGTCTGGAGTGGTCAAGGTCATGTGGGCTGCTAGCGACTGTAAGAGGTTTTACAAAATGAACAAAAAGAGGTGAATATGGGCTAAGCTGGGTGTGGCAGTGCAGGCGGAAAGTTCCAGCACACGGGGCCAGAGGGCTACATCTCTCTTGAGTTTGAGGCCAACTTGGTCTACATATATATTGTGAGACTGTCTCAAAAACAACAAAAAGAGGTGAGCAGAACCTGCCTCCCAGGAAGAGATGCCAGATTGCAACATTCAGTCAGCTCCGTGTCCCGTGACCCCTCCCCTGGACATCTGTGTAACCAGGTGGCTCTGATTGAGTGCTACACAGAGACCTGCAGAAGCCCAGGGAAGTCTGGCAAGAACTGACTTTCTGGCCCATCTGGGCTTTCAGCCCACTTCAGCCCAAGGCCCCGGCCGAGAAGCTCTGGTGAGTCAGACCATTGTCCTCCGCAGACCTCAAATAATGGCCCAGAAGGGCATGCACTTCCCCATTAGAGCTGTGGAGCCTCCTCTTGCTGCTTGCTGGCTCCTGAGTCACCCCTCGCCTCCAGAACCCAGGGACCCCATCTGTCCCACGTTCCAGGGGGACGTCACAAGAACCAGGGCTTGGCTGAATGCAGAGTGGCTGCAACCCGCTCACTTTTCGCTTCTCTTTTCTACCTCTAGTCCACGCAGTGACCGCCCTCTAAATGAGAAAGTGTTCAGGGCAACACTCCTGCCCACGCGGCCGCCGGCTCCATCCTGGTCAACGCCCGCCACATCTCATGGCCTGGCAGCTGCCCCTGCTTGACCTATGTCACCAGGTTGCTCCTGCCAGGGCGAATCCACCTGTATGGAGACCATACCTTCGCCGTTCACCCTGGCCCGGCGTCCACTACAGCGCCCCCAGGAGGCGGTACAATTTCAAGGTGTTTGGGCCCTGGAGAACCAGGAGGATCCCTCCTTCATGGCGGAAGTCCAATCTCAGGTCTGCACAGACAGTGAGGGTGGTCCAAACTGTAGAGCACTTGACTTCCAGTCACCTGCCTCTTCCTTGCTCAAAGGAAACTGAGACAAGGGCCAAAGAAGGACTTAAAAAAGGGAGAGAGGAGAAGGAAGAGGAGGAAGAGGAGGATGAGAAAGAGGAAGAGGAGAAAGAAAAAGAGGAAGACAAGAAGGGGGAGAAAAAAGAAGAGGAGCAGGAGGAAAAGAGGAAGGAGGATTGCTGGCGAGGGGAAGAGAAAGACGGTAAACAGGATCAGAAAAGGGGTGCATCCAGCAGCCGTGTTCAAACACCTACAGCCCTGGAGACCACAGTAAACATGGTTTCCATGAGGCCACCATGTGGATCTGAGGACGGCGTTCAGCATCCCCAGGATTTACCAGACTCTAAGGAGGTGACCAGGAAGATCACCCACCGCCTCAGCATCCCCAGTTCTCACAGCCCTGCAGGAGGCATGCCCTCTCTTGGACAGTCTGATGTAGTTGCACCAGGATGTCCTGACCTAGCCTCATCCAGCTGCTCCACACTCCAGGAGACCTTTCCCAAGAAAGAATTGGAGCTATGTGACCTTTCCCACTCTGCAGAATTCCAGGAGTCAAGAAAGGAGGGCCAGAGTGGAAAGCCTCAGGCTAGTGCACTGGGCACCTGTGCTGCGACCGTGTCTGCGCTGAAGAGGCCCTGCAAGAGGAAAACATTCATAACAGAGCTGTCACCGTCACCCCCAGGGCCACAGCTACAGTGGGATCGAGGTGACATGCCCCCACCTCCCAAGATTCCACGCACTGACAAAGGGAAAGAGCTGGACTGCACGATGACCGTGAAGGGTCAAGTCATCCAGAGCTCAGATGATAACGTGGCTGTCCTAGAGCCTAGAACCCAGGGGGTGGCAGCCCGCACAGCCTCTCAGCCTGCCCTGCCTCTCCCCCGACCTGCTGCAGGGCACGTGGGCTTTCTGCCCCGGGCCACCAACACGGTTTCCAGCTCAGCTACCTCTGCCTCTAGTCCCTTGGCACCCCAGGCTGCTGGGCCCCCCATCCCCTGTGTCCCCCTGCCTTCCCTCACGCCCGGTGTACCCACCAGCCCCATTTCTCCTGTGACTTTTCCTTCTGACTGTCTGCTTCCTCTTGGGGCCAGGCTCAGTTTGGGGGTTCCACCTGATGCAAACCAAGACCCTGCTTCTTTGGCCAGAGCTTCGGCTCCTCCCCTTTCTCTCCTCCCCACACCTCCTGGTCCTGAACCTTCGCCCTTCTGTCCTCCCTCCAGCAGGAGGGAGTCCCCCACCCCGATGTGCATCGATCCCCCCTCTCTTTCTTCCCCCACGGCTGCTCTAGCCCCTTTCCCCGGGAATGCTCCCACAGTCTTTTCTACCACAGCAGCCCACGTCTGTGAAGACATGAGCTGGGAGCCGTCTTCAGAGCCTGCCGTGGGGGACATGGATACCACGCCCCCTTCTCAGGCAGTTATTCTACCATCACCATCAGGCAGCACAGGGAACTCTTTGCCCTTTGCCTTTGGCCACGGCTGTGCCACAGTGTCAACCAGCCTTCCTGCACTCACTGTCCCCTGCCCCAACCCTATTGGGAACAGTCTGTGCACACCGGGGTTCACAGATGGGCAAAGAATGAGCATGTCTCCCACCCGTGCTCCTGGTCTGTGGGTCCATCCTGGCCGTGTTCCGGGACTCCTGTCTGCGGCAGCAATAACACCATCTCAGCTGCCTCCAGACGGCAAGTCCATGGACACCACCCCACCTTCTCAGGCTGTCATCTTGCACTCTCCACCTGTCTCTGATCATGTCTCCACCACATTGCTGGCCCAGGCAATGTGGGGACCTACTCCAGCTTGGAACGGTACTGGGGCTCCCTCTCAGCCCACCCCTGCATTGCTGAAGGGGCAGCGGCAGCCTGCTGGCCAGGGCTCTCTGAGGAATCCATTGGCCTCAACACCCACAGTTGGCCTAACTGTACCGTCAGGCCAATCTGCTAATGACAGCACAACCCAGTTAGGATCTGCGGGCCCAACGTCACCTGCTGACCTCGGCAGACCGGATGGCAGTGAGCTGACCTACCGGAAGGGTCAATGTGCTCCCTCCATCACCACACCCACTTCCGGGTCGACTCTCAGTGGAGCAATGGGCTCAGGGGACTGTAGTTCCTCATCCAGCAACTTCACTCCCAGCACACCAGCCTTGGTGGGTTCTGCACCACCACTGCGTGGAGGGAACTGCAGGCATGGCATGCGCAGCCAAAGCTCCAGGCCCACAGCTTGCTATTACATTGCGGGACGGAGGGGGAAAGACAGTAGTACCGCTGTTGCCCCCATTATCCTCAAACTCCGACGTCCATGCACGGAGAAGTGAGGCTGTGCAAGCCGGATCCCAGGCAAAAATACAGGAGGGTGTGTGGATCACCTGCGGCTCTCCCTGGCTCTTCACATTGACTCAGCATCAGGAGCACTTTACTCCAGCCTTTTGCCAGCAGCCTAGACTCTGCTATATACAGAACTGCTTACATTACTAGTACGAAATTTGACGCATTCACCTATGCAGATGCACAAAGACCTGCTGACCTAGCATAATTATTATGCCTTTGGACCATATTTTTCAGTTTATTAATGGTTTGTTTTTCTGAGTAGTATTCCGAGTATGCCCAAGTTAGTTATTTTAATGTTAATAGTGTTAGGTTCCTTTGAGTTATTTATTGAAAGTGAAGCTGGTGTCAATGTTCTTGTAAAAGATTTTGTATAGTGACTGTTTCATGAAGTTTGTATTTACTTTTAAAATAACACTGAAGTAACTTTCCATTTAATAAAGAAAAGTATGGGAAATGGAGAGATGGCTCAGCAGTTAAGAGCACTGGCTACTCTTGTCAGAGTTCCCCTCCCAGCACCCACATGGTGGCTATCAACCATCCACAACTTCAGTTCCAGAGGAATCTGACATCCTCATCTGACCTCCCAGGGCACTGCATGACATGGACACAATCATCTACATGCAGGCAATACACTCATACACATAAAATAAAAATTGAGAAATAAAGCATTTTTTAAAAAATGTTGTAGGAAAACAGTTTGGGGAAAATACCAGAATTTGAAGTTCCACTTAAGTAGCCACGAATTTCCTGGAGTTTTTGTTGGTTTTAGTTTCTGTGTTGTTTGCCCTCTAATATCCCCTGGACTGCTATTCTGGATGTTCCTAGGCCATCCAAAATACGAACAGAAAGCATTCCAAGGGAAGACTTCCAGTCTAATTTTTATTCTATGAATGTTTGTGTATATGCTGCGATTGTGTGTTTGTTTTGTTGTTGTTTTGAAATTTCCTAAGAGCAAGAGTTTAGCAAGGATTTATTTGGATGCACAGTTTCGAAGGTTTCTGCGCATAGTCCTGAGCTTGGTTGCTATTAAAGTGAGGATAAACATCATCCAACAGGAGTATGTGGCATGGGAAGCTGCTCACCTCATGAAAGTCAGGAAGCAGAGAGACCAAGAGGAGCCCAGGTTAAGATGTGATCCTCAAAGACACAGCTATGTGATCTACTTCCTCCAGCTAGGCCCCACTTCCTAAAATCCTACCTCCAACCTGCCTCTAAAAGTGCCAGCTGCTGGGATTCAAGCCTCCAACACAGGAACATATAGCAGGCATTCCCTATGCAAACCATAACAACCCTAAACCCAAGTGTGGCTGTGTTTGGAGATGGAGCCTCAAACGAAGTAATCAAGATTAAATGGAGTCATGAAGTCGGGGTCCTAATCCAGTAGACTTAGTACCCTTATGAGAAGACTTTAGACAGCACTGGCTCTCCTCCCTCTCCTGTCCCATTTATGACAGAGAAGAAAAGCCATGAGGACACAGTGAGAAGGTGCACATTAGGAGAGAGACCTCAGCAGAAATCAAACTTGCTGGCACCTTGATCGTGGACATCTGGCATCCAGAGTTGTGAGATGATCATTGTTTAAAATAGTCTAGGATACGTTAATAGGGGAGCTTGAGCTGACTATGCACTAGTCCGAAGAACAAGAGACGGAATTCTTATGGAATTCTTATGGAGGCCTGTTAGTAGAAATGGTGGTTTATGACCAGTCACAGGGTTTTTGGGCAATCTCCCGTTAAAAGAGAGGACACAAATTAATAAAATCAGAGATTAAAAGGGAAACATTACAACAGACCCTAATGAAATTCATAAAATCATATGGACATACTTTAAAAGTCTGTATTCCACTAGACTGGAAAACCTAAAAGAAATTGATGAATTTCTAGATATACTACCAAAGTTAAGTCAAGATGAATTAAATAATTGAAATAGACCCCTAACAATTAATGAGATAGAAGCAGTTACTAAAAATCTCCCAACTGAAAAAAGCTCAGGGCCAGATGCATATAACAGAGAATTCTACCACACCTTCAAAGAATAATGACACTCCTCGGAGTATTCCATAAAATAGAACAGAAAGGAACACTTCAAAAATCTTTTCTATGAAGTCAGTATTACTCTGATACTAAAACTAGAAAACAACGAACAAAGAAAACTTGTAAGCCAATCTTTCTGATGAACATAGATGCAAAAATTCTCAATAAATGCAGGCCGAGTCCAGGAGCACATAAAAACAAATATCCACCATGATCAAGGTGGCTACACCCCAGAGATGCAGGGAAAGTTCAACATATGTAAATCAATAGATGTAGTCTTCCACATAAATAAGACTATGGACAGAAACCACATGATTAACTCATCAGATGCAGAAAGGTCTCTGACAAATCCAACTTCCCTTCATGATAAAAGTCACGGATTACCTAGAGATGCAGGGGACACACTGCCACATAATAAGGGTATTAGACAATAATGCCATAGCCAATATCATACTAAAGGAGAAAAACTCAAAGCATTTCCACTAAAATCAGGAACAAGACAACAATGTCCATTCTTTTAGCTCCTGTTCAATGTACTGCTTGAAGGCTTATGTAGATAGAGCAATAAAACAAAGGTAAAGGGGATACAAATAGGAAAGGAAGACATCAAAGTATCCTTATCTGAAGATGCTATGATTTTATATGTGAAAGACCCTAAAAACTCAAACAGAAAACTCCTGGAGCTGATAAACACAGTCAGCAAAGTAGGAGGATACAAAAACTAACAGACAAAAATCAGTAGCCTTCCTATGTACCAATACCAATAACCAACACAACGAGAAGGAACTAAGGAAACAATCCCATTCACAAGAGGCTCAAAAACAAAAACAACCAACCAAACAAGAAACTTGGAATAAGGCTAACCCAGGAATGGAAATACTTGCGTAATGAAACCGTCTTCCTTTTGGAATTGGGGTTGAGAAACAAACTCTTTCCAGCAGTTTGCAGCTGAGAATTTCTCTAGTTAGGAGTGAATCTACTTTTGACAAGGCCAAATGCCATTTGCATTTCCCTTCTGAGAACTGACAGCCTTCGTTTGTCTTTTGTTCATTCTGTTGGTCTTTAATAGGTGATACATAAACTAGGTGCACGCAGGCAGATGCTAGATGCTCAGTGCAAGTTCAAAGACAACTTGGGCTAGATAGTTTCCAGGACAGCCAGGGCTACTTAACAAGACTGTGGCTAGAAATCAAACAAACAAAAACAAAAAACCTGACACCCAAAGAGCACTGGGAATTGTGAAGGTTTTCTCTTGGTTGGTCACTTGTCTTTTACTTTGCATTTTTGTCATAAAGATTTCTCTTTCTTTTAGAACCCATTTTTCTCCTTGCATCTTTAAAGGTAATGGTACTGGATGTCTTTCCATCACAGCGATGAGATATCCGAGGTACTATATAAAGAGAAAAGACTTATTTCGGAGGGTCCATTCTGTAGTAGCTACTTTTCTTGTTGTCGTGACCAAACACTTGACAAGAAGCAAATTAAAAGGGGAAGGATTTATCATGGCTAGTGGCTGATGGTACAGTCCATACGGTGGGAAAGGCATGCACACAGAAGCGGCCCACAATTGTGGGATATTGCTTCCATCTAGGCAGATGAGGAAGTAGAGATAAAGGAGTTCCAGCACTCAGATGGTCCCCCCACACTGGCCTATTTCATTTAGTCCAGGGCCCCATCTTGTGGGATGCTGCTACTTGTATTCAGAGTGGGTCTTCCCTCCGCAAACCTCTCTGGAAACATCCTCACCGACACCCCCAGAGGTGTGCTCTTAGGTGACTGAAAACCCAATCAAGTTGACAACGATGCTAAACCATCACAAGGTTGGTCCATGATCAGGCAGATTCGTTGCTTTGGGCCTCTGCTGGGTGTGTCAGGTGGTGGTGGGAGAAAGTGGTGCAGCAAACATGTTTATATCATGAACCGGAAGAGAAACAGAAAGAGGAGGAAGGGGTGTTGGTCCTCTAGTTCCCTTGAGAGTATACTATCAATGACCTAAACCCTACCTCCCAATAGCTCCACCACAGGGACCAGCCTGAAACACTAGGCTCTTTGAGGACAAGATCCAAGCCTGATGCTCATAGTCTAATGATCGGTGTGCTGTGGTCTCCTTAGTTATGATCTTTCATTCTCTTTTTTGATAATCCTCTGAATTCATTTAGCAAGTTCTAGGGGTGTTGTGATTTCTGTCTGTGGTTAGTGTGCCATGCTAGGCATCGAACCCAAGGCCTCACTCATGCTGGGCAAGCGCTTTGTATCCTCAACCCGTTTTACTACCTTTTTATTTGGAAAATTTACTCTTATTTCCATAATTAGAATTGAGCCCTAGTTTTAAAAAAATAATGTATTATTTTTTATGTGTATGAATGTATTGCCTGTACGTATGTAAGTGCACTCATGTCATGCAATACCTATGGAGGTGTTAGAGTCCCCCCTGGAACTGGAGTTATGAAGGGTTGTTGGCCACCATATGGGCGCTAGGAATCGAACCTGGGTCCTCTGCAAGAACAGCCAGTGCTCTTAACCTCTGAGCCATCTCTCTAGCCCCTGAGCTCTAGTTTTTGTTTGCTTTATTTTGGGGGTTCTCCTTGTCTGATTTTGGTATCAGAGTTACATCTACTTCTTAGTCTAAGTGGGAAACAATTTCTTTGCCTATTAGTTGAAAATATTTCAAATATATAGAAAAGTAGATGTTTTAAAAGACCTGGGACTGAGTCCAGGAATGGTGGTCCATACCTTAAATCCGAGCACTGGAGAGGCAGGAGCAGGTGGATTTCTGTCAGACAGAGGCCAGCCTGGTTAACATTGTAAATTCCAGGCCAGCTGAGGCTAAAAGGAGACCCTGTCTCAAGAAAAAAAAAAAAATCAGACTGTATACTTAAATGGTTTCATGTAAATTATGCCTCAGTTTACAAAACAGGCGCTGAAAACAAAACAGTGTGATGAGAGGAGACTGGATCTCTATGATGTCACTCTCCACCCCAGCAGGAGGCTGTGAGCTCCAGGAGACATCTGGAAATATCTGCTGTGGACTGAAGGAGGGAGGGCACATGCTTCTGCAAGGGAGACCCCCCCTTCTCTTAAGTCTGCTTCACTCTTTAGATAGGAATGAAATACGAACGGTGGGCTATGTCATCCTGCTTTACCCACAGGAAACCCTTGTTGAGATACTTCCTATGTACACAAACAATCTTGTGCACAATCACACAAGTGTGCACCCACACACATAAGCACATGCATACACACATGCACAGTACCATTCACACATACACATGCAAAAGAAAGAAAAAGAATCTGGCTCTGACAGACATCTCTAGCTCTCTCTATTCCGGAGAGTTCCAGTCGCTCTGCATACTAAGTCAGTATAAGTATCTCATGCCCGCAGGCCTAATCATGTTTTTGCCACTGTGATCAAAATACCTGACAGAAACGACGACAGGAAGGGAAGCTTTGTTTGGCTCATAGTTTCAGAGAGATTTCAGCCCAGCAGTGAAGAAACGGTGGCGGCTGGAGCACATGGCAGCAGTCAGAGCACAGGAATGAAACCAGGGGCAGGTATAACCTTCAAAGGCCTCTCTCCAATGATCTGCTTCCACCAAGCAGGCCCCAACCTTCTAATGGTTTTACAGTCTTCAGAATACCACCACAAGCTAGGGACCCAAGGTTCAAAACGTGAGCCTCTGGGAGACATTTCAGATTTAATCCGTAAGTCTGGGTTTATCTATTATTTATTTATTTATGTGTGTGTGTGTTTATGTCTGTATGTGTGATGTGTGCACACATGTGTGCAGGTGCCTCTGAATGTGGAGAGCATAAGAGGGTGTCTTATGCTCTCCCTGGAGGCAGAGCCTCTTCCTGAACCTGGGACTGCATTTGCATTTTCTCTGCTAAGCTGTCTCCTGTCTCTGCTCACCTCAGAGCTGGGGTTATAGGTACCAGGAAAGATGCCTGGTTTGTTGCATGAGGGTGCTGGGATCCTAACTCCAGTCCTCAAGATCAATAGCAAGCAATCTTAAGAGCTGAACCATCTCTCCAGCACTCCTCACTCCTCCTTTTTTTCAAAGTTGTCATTTATTGGATGACTATCCTTTAGTTAAGTTATCCTTTAGTAAGTTACCTGTTCAGATCTTTGGCCCATTTCCTTATTATTGAGTTACAATTCAGAGCCATGTTCTTAGCACCACAGATTAGAGGTGGGTCCTCCTGAGGAATTCTGAGTAAAAGCTAAGCACCAGGGTCTGGTCCTCCTGCCCTAGACCCTCTTGATCCATCACCTGAGGACTCTTCCCGTTTGCTCCCTGGTCCATCATCCCCCCAGGAGCTTTTTCATTATTTTTACATCCTGGGCTTCTTGCCCTGCTTTGGAATGAATAAATGAATGCTGGGAAAGCCTTCTTGGAGAAACTACACTGCATTACTGTCACTCTGGAATAGGTGGTTTTCAGGGTGGGAGCGGGATAGAGGGTGTGCTCGAGGTTAGAGAAGTTAAGGGCACCAGCTTCTTACCGAGGACTGGGGTTCAGTCTCCAGTTCCAGGGATCTGATGCCCTCTTCTGGCCTCTGCCAGCATTGCACGAACAAGGCGCACTTAACATTCAGGCGAAACACTCATACAAATAAAAAAATAAAAATAATCCTTTATAAAAAGGTCTTCATTAGGTACGAATGTATAAGTGGGAGATGGAGAGATGGTCAGTCAGTAAAGTGCTTGCCATGCAAGCTGGAGACCCTGAGTTGGATCCCACAAAGCTGTGATCTTAGTATGGAAAGGCAGACCAGAGACTCTCTGGGATTCACAGACAGGCAAGCTAATCTTGTGGAAATCTGGCGAGCTCCAAGTTCAGTAAGAGACTTTATCTCTAAAAAAATGTGATGAGCCATAAAGAAGGACACCAGACATCAACCTCTGGCCTCCATGGACATTCACATGCAAACTCACCTTATGGTAGAAGGGTCACATCTACAAAAGCTCTGTGGTAAGAGGCATTAGTTTGTAAGAGGGTTGATAATTGACAAGAGAGGGCTGGGGGTGGGGGCCAATATCCTGTCCGTACCAGAGGCTGAGCACCTTAGAAGGCCCAGAAGTTGCTTTGTAGGGGGAGGGGGCCGTGGTGGAAGGGCCCATGACTGGTGATTTACGTGTGATGGCTGATAAGGGAGAAAAGAAAGCCCTCTTAAAGAGGTGGTAAGAAGTGGGCAGAGAACAGAGCAAACTTTAGAAGGGCAAAACTGGGTCTCAGCGATGGGCCGGGCCGTGGAGATGAGAGCGCGCAAGGGCATTTCCCAGATCTCTAGATAGTGGGGCACAGGGAGAGATGGCACTTCTTTCTCCAGAGCCCTGGGCCATGTAATGGGCTAACTATACACTGAACTGTGTGTGTGTGTGTGTGTGTGAGAGAGAGAGAGAGAGAGAGAGAGAGAGAGAGAGAAGAGCCCGCGTGTGGTTCTGTTGTGGAGTACCCCTGGAGTGGGCTGGCGGAGGGGGCCGTAGAACTCAGGCAGCCAACAAGGAGGCCCGTAAGGGGGACAGTCTATCCGAGGACCGACTGGAGGATGGCCGGTGAAGTGGAAGGGAAACTGAGCCGAGAAGAGGAAGGGATGGAGGGAGAGCTGACAGCGCGGTCAGAGCCAAGCCAGGAGAGCACCAGGAGGGGGTGGGGGTGGGGTTCTGCAGTTGAGACGTCCAGGGTCCAGGAAGGCGTCTCACACGCGCACGAACAGAAAGTTCTAAGAGGCACTGGCGCTCCGGGGCGCAACACCAAGTTTGTGCAGCAGGGATGGGGACTGACCGGGAGCTCCAGGCCTGCAGGCGGTGTGTCCCGCCCTGCGCAGACTCCGCTGCCCGGGTCCGAGGGGACTGGGCGGATGTGGGGCGGGAGGAAAAGGGAACAGTGGGCGGGGGATGAGGGGGTCCCGTGAGGTGGGAGGATGGAGGAGTTAGAGAGGGGAGGGCGGGAAGGGGGCGGGGTAACGGGGCGTGGCAAAAGGGGGCGGGGTAACGGGGGCGGGGCAGAATCCAAGGAAGCGGTGGGGCCGGAGCGGAGAGGGGGATGGGGTAGGGACGGTAGGAGGAGGGGATGAGGGGCTGGGCGGATAAGGGGAGGAGATGGCCCCAGGGGCAGTGGGCGGGGAGGGGAGGAGGGTGAGGGTAGAGATGGGATGGGATAGGACGGGCAGGGTCCGGAGGGGTAGTGGGTTGCCCCGGGTGGGGTGAGAGAGGGTGGGATGGGAGCACGAGGATAGTGGGCTGGGGATGGGCCGGACAGGGTCCGAGGGCAGAGGGGGATGAAGGTGGTAGGAGGATGGGGGAGACGAGAGATAGGGGAGGGCGCAGAGGGTGGGAAGATGGGTGGGCGGGGCAGCGGAGGATGCGCCCCGCGTCCAGTCCAGCTCCACTTTTCTTCCTTCCGCACAGTGGGTTTCCGCTTCCCTCCCGAACGCGGGGTGAGAGGCAGGGAGGCCGGGCCTCGCCTGCGCTGCGCCCGCCATGTGGCCCCCCGACCCGGAGCCCGAGCCCGAGCCGGAGCCGGCCGGCGGCCCCCGGCGTGGCGGGTTGTCGGGGCTCCGCGCCCTGCTGCCCGCGCGCGCCTTCCTCTGCTCCCTCAAAGGCCGCCTCCTGCTGGCCGAGTCGGTGAGTGCGCGGGCCCTACGGGGCCATCTCGAACCCGGACCCCGCTCCCCCGAGAGCTGCGCCGAGGCCGCCGCCGCCCTGGAAGGGGCCGCAGGACACGGGTGGGGGCCCTGGTGAGGACGCGGTCCCCGCCGGCGTCCGGCCAGGCCGCTGTGTGACCTCGGGCGCCTCCGTCCTCTCTGGGCCCGGGTCTGGGCTGGCTCGGTTTCTTCTGGCTCGCCTCGCCCCGCTCCGCCCCGCCAACCCTCCTGCCGTCCGGGATGCGCGGGAGGTCAGCCCGCTCGGACGATCAGGACCCCCGGGCTGCGCGGAGCGAGCCCTGCCGAGTGGGACGAGTACCCCCCGGAGTGGGTGAGGTCCATGCGCCGCGAGGGTGCGGGCAGCCCCGTGGCCTTCGGGTCGCGAGCCAGCCGCGTGACTTCATCCCCTTCGTCCTCCCGCCCCCACCGTGCCCCTTCCTCCTCCCCACTGGTCCCCACCCGGCTGGGCAGGCCTCCTTTGTCCTCCCAACACTTGGATAACTCCTGCACTGTCGCGTGTGGGGCGGGGACTGACGTTGGGCCTCTGGAGACGGGGCAGGCAGAGGGAGGATGGAAGGAGGAACCAGCCCTTGGCGACTGCCACTTGTTGCTTAGATCTAGCAACTTGATACCAGTCCTGTTCCCATTTAGGGTGAGAAGATGGGATAGACCGAAAGTGCATGTAACTGTGTAAGGGATTTGACCGGTGACTCAGACAAGGGGCTATGAGGATGGGAGTCGGAGGGGCTCGGCCCCAGAGAACTCCGTTGTAGCCCCGAGATTACCAGCTCAGCACTTGGCACTCTGTTCTTAAGTCAGGTACCAGGCTGATCCCAGCCCACACTCTTTTTGAGGCCGGCTATCTCAGAGACCTCTGGGACCCACCCTGAGGGAGAAACTGGATCCACTCGAACCTGAGGGGGCTTCATCCCTTCCCAAGACCTCCTAATAGATAGTAGGTGGGAGTGCCAGAGCACAAAGAATACCCGTTGCCTAGCTGGGTGCCAGGAATCCAGGTCTAGAAAAGGTAAGAGGTGGGCCGCAGTGTGCAGGAGAGCCCCATGCAAGAGGGGAGGCAGATGGGAGCAGGAAGGTGGGCGGAGGGTGCAAGTAGTCACCAAGAACTGGTGAATGAGGAATCAAGAGGGGGATCCCCAGAATCAGCCTTTGTGGGAGGAGAATGGAGGCCAAAAGGGGAGGAACACAACGACAACGAGCCGAGCCGTTTTTGACAGGAAGTATTCAGTGGGAGGCAGTGACCTGGCATCCTCAAACTCTTTCCTGTCTGTCCAAAGGGAGCTAAGCTACTACTCCCATGGCCATGTTCAGGGAAAGGGGTGGGAGGGGGCCCTGAGATTCCTGTAGTTCATTTGTCCAAAGTGTTTCCTGTGGGACATCAGAGCTTCCTTGAGGCCCTTTAAGATCCTCAGCCATGGACATGCTCAAACCCAGCCACAGCGACAGAAGCCAGGGGAAATGAAGGCCTCCCCAACTGCACAGTGTGATACCCTTTCATTAGCTGGATGACACAGTCTGCTCATTTTAAAGAAAGGTTGTGGGTGGCACCTAGCACATGGGTGGTGTGGTGATGGATGGTGAGGGGCAGAGACGCCCAGCAGGTGCACATTCAGCACCGGGCTATAAAGCCACTGACCTAGCCAACATCCTCATCTTAATCTCTCCCCAGTTTGCAGTCTTCAGGACTAACCAGCCGCCTCAGCATCCTCCACACTTAGAGCCTTGTGTGCCAGGCTTCCTGTCGGTCAAGTACAGCTAGCCCCACCTTTCCCACAGGCTGTCTGAATGGTGCAACAGGGCCCCAGGTGTCAGTGCCTACATACTGTCTCCAAGATAGTTATGCTTTTGTTTTTGAGATAGTATCTCATATATCTCAGGCTGGCCTCAAAGTTGCTATATTAGCTGTGAATGACATTGAATTTATGATCCTTCGCCTCCCAAGTGCTAGGATTACACTTGTACACCATTATACCTGGTTTGTACGGTGCTGGAGATTGAACCCAGGACTTTATGCACATGAAGCATCTACTCTTCAAACTGAACTACATCCCTAGCCCCCTGGGTAGTTTTTTCTTACAGAGACCTGCAAATGCACACAAAAAAGCACATACCAGCACCCATGCACCCAGCCCCTGAACTGTACAGCAAGCAGCTAACACTTGCTCTGAGCTTTGCCACTTGTGTCTGTCCAGCTGCAGATAACAGTACGTTTTAACTCTAACCCCTTCAGCATAAATATCATTAACTGAAATTCCTGATTGGTTTTTGTTGTTGTTGTTGTTTTTTCAGGTAGAGTTTACATCTGTGAAAGGCTCAGGTCTTAGTTGTTAGGTGTGACCCTTTGAAAGTGGTTGTTCTTTAGCTCTGGCTTGCCCCCTAGAGGACACAGCTGAATTGAGTGGCTTCTTTCCTAGAGCCAGAGGGGAGGGTTGGAGCAGTTCCCTGGCCTGCTGGGGAGGCTGCGGCTTCAAGATGAGGTCCTGGCAGGGATACGGCAAGGTGAAGGGACTGGGGTTGTGCCTTGGACTGGGGGCAGTTAAGAGTCTCCCTGTTCTCCCACAGGGTCTCTCGTTCATCACTTTCATCTGCTATGTGGTGTCCTCAGCATCCGCCTTCCTCACAGTACCTCTGCTGGAGTTCCTGTTGGCCGTCTACTTCCTCTTTGCTGATGCCATGCAGCTGAATGACAAGTGGCAGGGCTTGTGCTGGCCCATGATGGTGAGGCTCCGGGGACCCAAGGGGGATAGGGTTGGCTGTCACAGAGCGGCCACCTGAGGATTCTGGAGGTTCACATTTCAGCCCCTCTCTGTCTCCAAAGCACTCATGGGCAGTTTGCAGCTGGTAGGCTTCAGATAACTCAGGACATCCCCCTCCTGGAACCCAGCAAAAGTAGACCTGGTACAAGTGGGAAGGCCTGACTGAGCTGGTCTGTGAAACTGGAAACACCAGAGGTCGCTGTTGCTCCAGACGCAGGTGGAGGAGGAATGTGCCTTTAGCCACAGGAATTCAAGCCATTTCCATCAGGGCAGGTTAACTGAGGACTCCCGGCGCTTCCCAGACCTCAGGCATCTGGCAACCCTGTCTGTGTTTGATCACCTGAAGGTTTGCAGCCCCAACGGGGGCCTTTACTACATGAAATGCATTATAGAGAAGACGCAGCAAAGGCTGGGCTCAACTCTGGTCTCTTGACTTCACCTCCTTCATCCTTGTGCCTACCTGGCGACGGCTGCATCTGCCACAGCCCTATCTTAAGGATGAGTAAGCAGAGACTGACCATAAATGAATCAGTCATGATTGTGGGAATCCGTGACAGGTTCCCTATTTCCGCCTCTGCCAAATGGGCCAAGCCATAAAACGACCTACAGCCTGGTCCACAGTCACGCAGAGGGCAGAGGACAGTAATCCAGCTGGACCAAGGACAGGACAGTGTCAGCTATGGGCAGCCTACAGGACAACAGGAAGCATATGGGGAATCGATCGGGGCATGCAGGAGGCGCCAGAACAGGGACTTCCGGGTGCTAGGGCGGGTCGTATCAGGTCCTAACGCTGTGCCCCACCCTGGGAGCCAGAGCAGTATGATATGTCCCTCTCTCCCCAGGACTTTCTGCGCTGTGTCACCGCCGCCCTCATCTACTTCGTCATCTCTATCACTGCTGTTGCCAAATACTCGGATGGGGCTTACAAAGCAGCTGGGGTGAGTGGCTGTCCTACCTCTCCTGCAATGTCTCCTCCTGATGTTCCATGACACCCACTCCTACAGTGGGACCCTCTGCTTCCATGTAGGTCTCTAGTCCAGTCTACTTACTAGAGATTTACTCTGCCTGAGCTATGAGAGGCTGGTGTCTTCCAGGTTCAAGCCCATCTTCCTGTTTGTTATTACTCATAGGGACTGTGCCTGCCCACCGGTTCTAGTTGGGGAAGTTCCTTAACGTTGCCTCCTTAGGCTCATCCTCCAGATCCAGGAACCCTGAAGTCCTGGTGGTCTGCCTGTCCCCTGTCCCTGCCATATGTCTTGCCCTGTATGTGTCCCACAGGTTTTTGGCTTCTTTTCCACCATTGTGTTTGCGATTGACTTCTACCTGATCTTCAACGAAGTGGCCAAATTCCTGAAGCAAGGAGATTCTACAAATGAGACCACAGCCCACAGGACAGAAGGTGAGTGGCCACTCTGCAGGGTTTCTGCTGGGGACCCTGGCTGATCACTCTTAGCTGTCGGGCTGTGCCCTTTCCTGGGGACACCGGGCCGAAGGAGAAGCAGGGAGTTTTATCTAGCTGTCATCTTCTGTGGGTCTTTCAGGGCCAGGCCTTTGGGGCTTCAGCTTTGCAGGAGAAGCAAGATGGGTGTATGCTTGTGCCTCTGGCCCTTTAAGACTTCCCAGTGCCCACCAGGGCAGCCAGTCACATCCGGACACCAATCCCTTGGGACCCACCACCACGGCTACCTGCCTGAACCCGGCTTCCCTTCCCCTCTAACTTGTCCGGAGGCCTCCAACCCCCAGACAAGCACAGGCACGGGTGTTTGACTTGGATTTTGTTTGGGTTGAGTTTTGTTGTTTTGCTTTTGAGACTCCATAGTTCAGATTGGTCCAGAACTCACTGTGTAGCCCAGGCTGGTCTCAAATTCATGGCAGTTCTTCCTTAGCTTCTCAAATGCTGGAATTACAGGTGTGAGCTACCATGCCTGGCTTGTTTCGATTTTTTTTCAAAGAAAGTTCACTAGCCACCTGAAGTCCCTGAAGCCACCCCTACGGCTCAGAGAGGTCAGCATGCCCGTTGTCTGATTTGAAAACAGGCTCAAAGTTGGAAGGCTGTTTTTTTCTGTCTGGGACAGCACAGCCATACCAAATGGTCACATTTGTGCCCTTGGAGGGGCAGGAATATGGTGGGGGTCCTACAAAGGTTTGCCAAGAGATACTGCAGATGGTTTGGCCTGTCCTCCCTCCCAGAGTCCCTAACCCAGAGGAGTAGAGCAGGTGGAGGAGCTGACCCTGGATGCAACTGCTCTACTTCTGGGCTCTAAGGCCCACTGGCCATTTCTGTTTTTAAATTTTAATTATTTTTATGTGTATGCCTACATGTATGTAAACATACCTGTGCATGCAGTGCCTGTGGAGGCCAGAAGAGGGCATTGGATCTTTGGAACTGGAGTTGTGGACAGTTAGCTACCATGTGGGGGCTGGGAACCACACCCGAGTCCTCTACAAGAGCAGCCATTGCTCTTAACCATCTCCAGCCCCCCATTGGCCATTTCTCTGCCTCACTCTTTCAACTCTTGTGGACTTTAAACAGATACCTATGTTACTGGTTGGCTTAGCACTAAACTCACCCTAGCCTCGTGTCCCCTGATCCTCCTAGACGCTTGTGTTACCCCTGCCAAAGCCACTTACTTGTTGAGCTAGAGGTACACAGGTGGGCAGGACTTTCCTGGGGGAGGAGGGAGGGAGGGAAGCCCACAGTCAGGTAGGAGTGACTTGGACACAGCAGGGTATGTGCCATCCCACAGAACAGGAATGGATGTCAGGGAGGGGCTCTAGATGGGATGACAGGTGTAACAAAACAGCATTGTTGTACAGTATTTGTACAGCAGCTACAGTCAGGCCCCCATGTGCTAGCCAAGCCCAGCTCCTGAAGGGTGGTCGTGGAGCTGGACCTTGACAGATGTTTAAAGTATGCCGGCAGAAATGGTGCAGGTGGACGGAAAGCACAATAGGACACCTACAGAGCAGGTGCTCTCACCTGGGCCAGATTCTGCCAGTGGTGCTGTGGCTGGGCCTTGGCCTTGAGATCTTTCCCCTCAGAACGCTAAGTATGTGTGGCAGGACCCAGCTGGTTTTAGGGACCACCAGTCTCCCATGGAAGGGATCTGTGAGTCCCAATGTCCCTCTGCTAAATGAATGCCATTCCCGAATGCTCATTTCTCCCATTCTGTGGCAAACATGAGAGTCCATGCTCTTAAATGTCTTTGAGCCATTGGGCTTGCCAGCTCAGCAGTCCGTATACATGAAGACATGCATTCTGAATATTCTGTTTCAGTGAGATGTGCGGAGAAATTTATATATACACACACAAAATGTAAAACAGCTATTTTTTGTAATGAATGTATTCTTGGCCCCCGTGTTAGATGTGAATGTAGCGAACCCCAGTCTTACCTGTGCAGCCCTGGCTGAAGGGTGAGAAGAGCCAGGGCTTGGTGAGGTTTCCCTCCTCATGGGGAACCCGCTTGCCCTGCTCCAAGCTTAATCCATGAAACAACAATGCAAAGACCACCTAAGAGTCAGGGCTGGCCAGGGTGGTGACAAGCACCGAAAAATAGCAGCTAGCACCAAGGTCAGGCGGGACTACTGTAGTGCTTTGTGTTTCTGAGGTGGGAGGTTCCAGAAAGTTCTGCAGAATAATCTTCATCACTGACAGGCCCTTGCTTGTGATCGCAGTATAAAATAAGGATGTGTAAACAGCCAAACCTATAAAAATGGCTTTACAAAAAAACAAAACAACAACAACAACAAAAAAAAACAGGTAAAAAAAAGTTGATCTTCCAGTGTATTTTAGTTTGAGGACAAGAGAGTTGCTCTTGGGACTGCAGGCTGCTCCTGCAGAGGACCTGAGTTCTGTTCCTAGCTCCTACATGGCAGCTAATAACCATCTGTAACTCCAGTTTCAGGTGATTTGACATCCTTTTCTGGCCTCCAAGGGCACTACATGACAAGGACACACATTCAAGCAAAACACACAAAAATAAATTTCTTAAAATAGCTGTCCTTATGTTTTCTAGCCCAGTGGGGCAGATGGGGTCAGGAGTGTAGGAGTACATCCCCAGGTGAGTAGCCTTGGGCTTGCCAGAGTCCCCTGGGAGGCAGGCATTTGGGCTTTAGGCTGAGTAGAGGTGCCCTCTCTACCCCAAAGCTAAGATGGTTAGCTGTGCCTGGCTGCCCCACCATCCAGAGACTGACGCCAGTGTCCTCTGCTTTCCTTTCAGAACAGAATTCCAACTCTGACTCTGACTCTGACTGAAGGCCTGTCTGTGCCTGTCAACTGAGCCACCCAGCCCACCACCTGTTAGTACCTTCCTGTTAGGGCCACGGGAGCATGGCTGGGGACACATATGGGAGAAGAGGCTGAGGATAGCCAGTCTCCCGCAACCTCAAGATTATGCTCCTGAGCCTCACATTCAAAACTAGTTCTGTTGGCTTAGTTCTGCTGAACCAACACATCGGGGCATCTGGAATATTCTACCTTCTCCCGTTTCTAACTTCCCTGCCCCAAACAAGCATACACATCAGATGGAGCTGAATCACTGCAGTTCAGGTGACAGACAGCACGGGGCTGGGGTGAGTCTGCTTCACTAACAGAACAGAGATGGAAACCATGACAGGGCAGACCCTCATGGCCCAGTGTAAAATGCTCCATTCCCATCTGCACTTTGTCAAGGGGACTCTTTCAGCAGTCTTTGTTCAAGTTCCCCCCTCATTGTGAAGCAGGGAGAAATCCAACCTAAGAAAGTCTTTTGTTCTGGGTCTGAAACCCCTTCAGAAAAGAGCCTATAGGCTCATTTACAGGGGCCAGCACAGGGAGCCAACCACTGAAGTAGCAGTGACCAAGTCTCCAGCGGCTGGGCAGGCCCAGCCAAGCCCTCTCCTCCTGGGGTCCAGAGTTCTGGGAACACTAAGGACGCCTGGGCAGTCCACTAAGCCCCTCATGAAAGGTGAGACGGGCCTGTGCTCACTGTGGGACTTAAGACTGTGTATGTATCTTTGCTGGGTTTTTTTTTAGCTTTTTATATTTTTTTTATACAAAAGCAGCATAACAAATGACATTTTCTGTGACCCAAGAGGCCCCATGGATGAGCCAGATTCTGGGTCCACGTTTTGAACATTTGTAATCTTATATATTGCATGTGAATCCCTTCCCTGAAAAAAGCCATATAATGGATTAAAACAAACTATGCTTGGAGTGTGTCTGCCTGAGAAACCCATCTGCCACTGAACAGTACCTGCATGCTTTTACACAAACAAAGGATGGTGAATCCTGACAGTCTGGATCTCAGCAGCAAAGCACTAGGGTAGCATCTGGCCAGCATCGAGGCCTTTTACTTAATTCTACGGTTGAGATCGGGCATAAGTGGCTGGCCTAGGGCCCTGTCACACAGGATGATGTTCCACAGCAGCCAGGACCTATGGCTTCACAGGTTTTAGAAACTAGTCATACAGGGCCTCGTAGTGGCTGCTAGGTTCCTGGTCAGCACTCTGGCCCAGGCTCCTGGGAATAGAAGCAAAGCTTCCCATACACAGTCACAGAATGAACTGAAAATGATCTGTATGGAAATGAACTGTACAGAGGTTGAGAGGCCCTTGCCCTACCCTGGCAGACTGGCATAACTGGCACAATCAGCACTACACAGTCTAGTCGTAGCCTACAGACTGTAGCTCTGGGTCACCCTCACTGAGCAAACCTGTTGCAGAAGCTGAACCCGTAGCCCTTGTAGGCAGAAGAGGTGAGGAGAGAGAAGAGACTAACACATTTTTACATGTCCATTTATTAACAAGAACTCCTTCATGACGATTTAATACAATATTTATTAGCGATTAGTGTTGAGAAAATTATTTCCCTCTACATACAAAAATACAGATTTGAACACTATGAAAACAAGACAAGTACCATGAAAAATTGGTCCTTCAAAAGAAAGTGGGGAGACTGAGGGCAGTGTGAGTCTTTGTCTGCTGACAAATCAATAGGAGCAAATTCAATGGGGCTCCTGTACCAGTCAAAACACACAGGGTCAAACGTGAGAGTCAGCAGGAGCCGGGGTAGGCCCACCAATGATGACCACGTCAGAGGGACCAAAGTTTGCTCAGTGCCCTTCACCTTGGAATGCCCACAGCCATTTCTATAAGCTGCCCCAAAGAAACAAACTTCAGCTGGTTACAGTGACACATTTTTGTGTCCCAGCATTTAGGGAGAAGAGGCAGAGGAATTGCTACAGGTTAAGAGGCCAGTCTGGCCTACACAGTGAGTTTCAGACTGACAAGGGCTACTTAGCAAGACCCTGTCTCAAAAAAAGGATAAAAAGGAAAGAAACAGACTTTAGAAACAGAATGTGGTAACTACAGATTCTCCCCAAAGAGCCACTGGTTGAATGAAGTGCCAGTGACCTGTCCTAACAGAAAGTTGTCACTTAGACACCTGATGACTTTTCTTTCCACAGAATTAAATGTTACTCTTCAAAAGGACAAAAATGAAGGGCTACAATGTCATGCTTCAGAAAGTCTGTACCTTCATTCAGCAATGGCTCAGCTAGTTTTCCCTGCCCAGACATCTTGGCAGTGCAAGGCCAGGAAAACAAAGGGCACCTAGGCTGCCCTGTACCTGGCTTCATCCAGCTTGCCACAGCAGGCTGTGACTACTGTAGCCTATGAGCAGCTACTGCATTCAAGCCACTCATAAGCCCACCAGGGACATCCATAGCCCTACCTAAAACCCCAGTGGGAGATAAAGCCCCAGCCAGGCTGAAGCTCTCCCAAGACTCAAGTGACAGCCCATCCTGAAAGACAGGCCAGAGGACAGCCTGAGGCTGGCCAGAGTGGCGGGGCAAGGAGCTAGATGCAGGCTCTATACAGAGACCCAGCAAGCAGATGGTCAGAGAACAGACAACACTCTTGAAACATGGGACCACTTTCTTACTGTTGTAGTTGAGCAGCTGCTCATCAAACCTAATAAATGCTCAAATGATGCCAAATACAAGTAAACTGACATGATTTTTTTTTCATAGAAACATCCTCTCTCAGATTAAATCAGCAGAAATGTGATGTGGAGAGAAATGTAGCACAGGAGTAGCTGGGTTTTTTTTTTTTTTTCTTCTTTTGAACAATTCATAGGAAGTTTAAAAGAAAAATGGCCCAAATGTTAAGACCAGCATTGAAAGCAATATTAAAAGGACACAATCTAAAATCATGCTACAAAAATAGTGTTATCTATTTTAACTAAATGTACATCCTTTTTCCCCCGAATTCCATGACTGATTGACAAGAGTGCTTACGTGACACATGGAAGGCACCAAAGGTGAAGTGATTATTTGTCTTAAAATATACAAAGACAGAATTGCTACTTAAAAAGAACAGAGACAGACTTGTAATAAATAGCTTAGTGTTTCTGCCATGGGTTCCTAAACACCTACAAACTTCAACATATACAGACAGCTTCACTGCCTTGCAGTCTTCCAGACAGAACCATGCCAAATAAAATCAAGTTATATATATATATATATTTTAAAAAAGCAGTGATTTTAGGCAAGTGGGTCATTTTCACTATAATTTTTAAATGAATTTTTAAATGGGTTAGGAGTGAACAAGTTGGGGCCTGGTGGGCCCCTCGGTGGGCCTGGGCCAGTGTGGAATGCTGTCCCAGCCAACAGCCTATCTTCTGCCCTCTCTAGCCTTTGGCCCAGCCAGCTCTTTAAGCCCTGAGTACTTGTCCTCCTCACTTCCACAAAGGGGAACAGAGTTTTGAAACTTGCTCAATCAGTTCTGAAAAAACACAAGAAAGCAAGGCAGGGTGGCAGAGGGAAGCAGCTGTCGGGCAGGTCCAGCCCTGCCTCAGGTGGGATGGGGGCCAAGTTTTCTTTTCTTCAGTGTCCTCATTTCATGCCATTCCGCCTGTGGCTTTTCTGAGTAAAAGAGAGAGGCAGGTACTTCCTGCTGGGGTGCTAGCAGCAGCATCCAAAGCAACCTGGATTTGACAGCTTCAGGAATGGCAGTCATCATCAGAATCTTATTTCACCTCCTTTCAGGCACAAGTGCCAAAAAAACTCTGGGCTCTACCCTCCATCCCGTTAACAAAGCTGATCAAGGTGGCTCCAGACATAGTCTTACCATAATAATTATAAACATAAAACTTCCTCTAGCTCACCAGAGTCCAAGTGATATTAACCCTTAAACAAAGGCTCACCTGAATTAAAGTCTCAGTAAAAAGAGTTACAAGGTAACCTAATGACACAGATATGCTCTTCAAGGACCTACCACCTAAACTTGATCCTTGGCAAGTGGCTAGTGCCTCAAGCTCAGTGGCTCTGTGGGCCTTACCTCCCCTTCCCCTTCCTCTTAGGTTTTTGCAATAGGAAAAACTAAAAAGGAAAAAAAAAAAATCTCAAAGGTTGGGAAGTTATATTCAATGCTATTGACCAACATGAAGAAAAGTCCAATGGAACATTCCCTTTCAGAAGAAAATTCTAGACCTAACATACTGAAGGTACTTTCTTTCCAGAACAGTTTCTAGCTGGGTGTGATGGTATATGCCTTTAATCTCAGCAGGAGGCAAAGGTAGACAGATCTCTCTGAAATCAAGGCTAGCCTGAACTACGTAGTTCCAGGCCAACTAGGGCTCCCGGAGACCCTGCCTCAAAACAAAACACACAAAGAGTTTCTAATAAAACATTTTAAAATCAGGTATTTCAGATGGTGTTCTCAACCAGGCAGATCTCATGATTTTAAAGGTATCTGTGGAATATAGAAGAAACACGGTTTTATGGAGTCAGGAAAGTTTACAAAGCGGGTCTGTTAGGTCTGTGTCTTGCCTGGAGTGCACCTGAACAGATCTGTCACCTGCTACAGACTCAGACTTCACGCCAGTGCTGACAGATGGTTGTCTCACAAACAGCTCTTGCCCTCAAGTGAATTTTGCAGCATTCTCTCACCCTTCTTAAGAGAACATAATTCATTGAGGGTGTGTAACCAGGACAGTCTGGGGTTATGAACATATCAAGTGCCAACCAAGACCACTGCTGCCTCCAGCCACCACCACCACCCATAGACCTCTAGTATGCAGGCCTCACATGTCTACCAGACTCTTGCCTAGCTGATCCTGGGAGTGGGTGCTGATAAAATCAGATGGGCCAGAAAAGAGATACTGTGGTTTCTGTAACTTTACGAGGAACTTAAAGGGTACCTAAAGACTTTGTATGCTAAAAGCAGCCCTTAGAGCAAGAAGCAACTTTTTCCTCCTGCTCATGAGAATCAGCTAGCAATTCTTGGTCTACAAAGTGCAAACCCCTTCTGCTCCCTGTTTAATCTCACTCTTGCTATGTAGATGCCATCCAGAGAAAAAGGCAGTCAGTACAATGACCTGGTGACTGCTCTATGTTTTGAACAGAAGGCAGAACAAAAGATATAGAAATTATCATTAAAGTGAACACATGTTTCCCTGCTCCCAAGACTGACCCACAGGGAATCTGGCACAGCAGGAATTAGTCCTTGGGCTTCCTCATAGATAGGAAAAGTTTCCTCCAAAAAGGACATGCCAAGATTCATTCATGGCAAGCAAAAATTCATATATATGTAGGACCAGAGTCAGGCCTTCATCTCCTCTAAGTCTGTCTGTGGCTAAACCCAAGTCGGAATCCCTAGAAAAACTTTTTAAAAAATGGAGGAAACTGCAAACTTGAAAAAGAGGGATGATTTCAATTGAACCATGAAGCTCTCTCCAGAAGCATCTAGCACAGGGTGGAAGGCAGGCAAGCTAGGCCTGACCACATGTGTGAGCTTCTAGCCAGGAAATCACAAAAGGACCCCAGAGTCAGGCAGGCATTCAGAGCCTGCGGTCCTTGCTAGTTTTCCTGTGGACAGGTTCTGCCCACTCTGGTGTTTTGGCATTTGCTAAGATGTGGGCATGAGCAGCATGTACTTTTGGTAGACAAAAGTAATCTCTCCTGCATGGTTGTCTACTTTAAATGAAACTTCTCTGAAGAGATTTTAATCCATTACTGTGTTTGCCTTTTCTAGGAACCAACAAGTGTCTTTGGGCTTTCTTGGCTTCGGTTTTTCCATACGAAAGGAAAGGGGCACTGTGAAGGAGCTGGGGAGTGAGTGCACCCAGTCGACCTAACAGTGCCAAAATATACTTTCTCTGAAGTGCTTGCATCCATCAAAATTACCAAATGCTAGAGGGTTTCAATCCTACGTCTCAAATTTACCAGATGTTCTGAGCAACTACATTTCCAAGTTCGGTTCCAACTGTGAAAGTCAATTCATCCCTTCAGGAAAGGTAAAGTTGCCTTAAAATACCTTAAACCTAAATGGCATCGATCCATAGTAGAATTACTAAATGTAAAATTATGCTTCCTTCAATTTGCAAAGAAATCCTGAAGACCCAGAATCTAGATTGTCTTCTGTTTGTACACGGGGCACCATAAGAAAAATACAGGTGTCTTTACAATCACCACTGACAACCACAGTCCTTTCATGACTTTTTCCTCACCACACTGGTTGTACAGGAGATACAGGGCTGCACACTACACTGATTTTATAAAGAGTACAAGTCACTCTGGTTCTCTGTGAGCCAGTTAAATAGCACAAGGAAATACATTTACAAAAGCCATGGGAAGCATAAAGGATATTAAATAGTTACTGGGCCATAAATAATTCCAAAGATTCTATCACTAAGATGCAAATTACTCCTGTTTCTCTAGGTATAAGATAGCATCACTTCTTATCATCTCTCAGCATTCATGCTATCCATGGGTTGCAAAGAGTATTTCTTTCAGCTGACAACACTTCCTCAGAAGGCCAATCAACAGTCTCCTTTCACCAGATAATAAAATGGTTTTATTGAAGTGACCAGGGAATACTTGGGCAACAATCCTGCCTGAATAGTTCTTTCTCCAGCTTACTTCAAAGGTGGCTTTTTACTGAGGCCCAGTCACATGACTCTCAGCAGATTTCTGATAAAGCCCAGGGTGGGCCTTCCAAGTGGGCCCCATATGATGCAGGCTAAGTCTTTGTGACCCTATTTTAAATGGAATTCTCAGGGAGAGAAGCCCAGTTTTGATTATGCAGACACCCTCAGAAAATGCAAAATAACTATGTAAAAGGAAAAGATAAAATCCAGATGTCATCTGCTCCCCCACATCACCACATATAACAGGTGAAGCAGAGGTGTACTGACTCACAGCATAGGTACAGGCCTCTCTACCGGTGGGTGGGCCTGGGGCCAGGCCCAGGCTGCCCTCTGGAAGAGAAGGGTGGGAAGTGAAGTTATCACCAAACTGGCTGGGTCAGCCTTTGAACATGTGAACTGGATTGTACTGGATGTTGGGTTTAGGGAGCCAGCCCCTAGCCCTGTCTCCCAGCAGACACAGCCTGATACCATTTCCTGTGGACTCACAGTCTTATGGTGTTACCCGACCAATAGCCCCTTACTGCTAAACCACACGACATTGCTCTTCCCTGAAGAATACAAACCACAGTGCACAGGGGTGCCTCCTCACTGACTTACCTCCCTCAGCACTGCCAGCCCTGTCCAGGTCATGCACTATAAAGGACACTGCTCAGGCTGTAAATAGTCCTCAATACAAACACTGGGGGCTCATTCTACCACAAAATCCTCCCACTAGCAGTATCTTTTCCTTGATGAGGGCTAACTATACATAAAACATTAGAGCTATAGTGAGGTCTGTAAACATTAACAGTGCAGAGTGGGAACCTGACATGTTAAAATAAATTTCCAAAAAAGATTATAATTAGTCTCTAACAACAACAAAACTACAGCATCATAGGGGCTTAACTCATTCACCACAAAAATAATCTTCACTTTATCAAAAACCAATCAAAAGCCTTATATAACTAGGATTTTGGACAAATTCCAAGACCGATGCTTGTGGTGATGACACTCAGGCACTAAAAGTGACAACAGTGCCTCTTGAACATCCATGGAAGGATGTGTCCTGGTGCAAATTCAAGTATTTTCAAATCCTAGACAAACTGACTAAGAGTCACTTTAGAACTCTTCTCAGGCATTTAGAAAATTAGTACATGTCCATAAAATAGAGGTGCGTGCTTGAGTGTGCCACTTTGTAACACACAGGCACACACACACCGACACTCCCAGATACCATGTGTCGTCCATGAGGCCAGCAAGTGGGAAAATGCTTCTGCTGGTGAAATGGACTGTTTCTTTTGCAGCTTTCACCTGAGAAGGTAAAACTGCAAAAACCACGACTCAGCCTCAAGGTATGGTATGCAGAAGACTGGCAAACAAGGTGGTCCCCATATTCCTGGGAACAAACATGGGACCCAGGAAGGTAAGTCATTTGAGGGAGAATCAAGTGATTTCTCAGCAGAGTAGGAAACACATGGTCACTCACACCCGAGTCAGTGGTCCCATGGAGCTGTTCCCACCAGCTTTTCCTATCCCTGTGATAGGCTCAGAGAGGAGGCTCCAGAAGCACATCCATTTGAAAAGCCCCTCAGAGTTATACTGGGTCTCTGAGCTGTGCTGGCTGCCTAGATGCCCCAGGCATGGAAGACAAAGAGGGTGGATCGAGGCTGCCAGCCAGACTCAACACTCACCCACAGCACAGCAGGGAGCTGCCCAAGTACCACACAGGCTGTCCCAGCTCTATACCTTTGTTTTGTAGTTCCCTTATTAGCAGCCCCATTTAACCTAAAGTTTTGACTCATCATAAATACACATGACAGGGTGGCTCAGAATCAGATGAGAGCCAGTGTTCTGAGACAGTTAAGACCTGGAGTGGACATACGTGAGGCCAGCTGCTCCCACAACCACCTGATGTTGGAGGACCTGGGCCTCTCCAGTCCACCACAGATCAGCCAGTCACTGGGTCACTTTAGACACCCTTCCCCAAAGTGAATTTTTACCGAACAGGACAAAATTCAACTGTATCACACAAAAACTGGATCTGACGTGCTGAGAGAAAGAAAACTTGATTGGAAGAATGCATGTGAGGGCAGAGGGAAGAGGACTCTGGCAGGTCCTCATGTGTCCAGGCGCTGGATCTCAGGGCGACTGTCCACATCTCTAGACTCGGTGCGAGCTCGGATGTAGTCATTAGCACTCTGCTGGCGGAGGCTGAGTCTCCATTTCTGCACCGCCAGGAAGGTGCTCACTGCATAGGCTGCTGTTGCCAAGAAGCCAAATATCTAAAATACACAGGCACAGTTACCTAGCTGAGTGTTATCACAGGGACCCAAACTGTGTACAGACCCTTCCAGCTCTACCGCATCCCCAATCTTGTTCAATGTATAGCTGTTATCTGGTTTAAGCACTGGTCATGTGACCCACAGAAACTCCAGCTTGACCTGAGGACAACTAAAGAGGTTTTCTGAAGTCTTTTGAATTGATTTTTATTTATTTAATTTCTGTGTGTGTACACGGTGTGTGTGTGTGTCTGTGTGTGTGTGTGTGTGTATGCATGCATGCATTTGTGTGGGTACATGTATGTCACGAAGAGCATGTAGAGGTCAGAAAACAACCTTGGATGTCAGTTCTTTCCTTCTAATTTTTTTTGAGACAGGGTTTTTTGCTGTTGGAAGCTGTCTACACCAGGTTAGCTGGCCTGTAAGCCTCAGGGAGTCTCCTTTCTCCATCCTGTTTTAGGAACACTGGGATTACAAATGCACTTGCTACTGTATCCAACTCTAAGTGGGTTCTGTTGATCCAAACTCAGGTCCTCAAGCACTCCAAATACTTTATCTATTGAGACATACCCCCCCAACCCAATATTTAAAAATGATTAATATTATGGTTATTATTATATTACTTTCAGACAGAGTCTCACTATGTAGTCCTGGCTGGCCAGGAACTCTCTAAGGAAACCAGGATGTCTAATTTTTGGCAATCCTCTTGCCTCCTGAGTACTGGGACTACAGGTGTGTACCACCATGCCTGGCTTTTTTCTTTAAATCACAGAGTACCTTTTCTACTGCATGTAATTCATGGCCATTGGTCCCACAAGTCAATATAAAGTAGACTAAATATGATATAGAAAGAATATTAGAGTCTGTTAGCCAGGCATGGTGGCATGCACCTTTAATCCCAGCACCTGGAAGGCAGAAGCAGACAGACCTACATTAGGATTTCCAGGCCAGCTGGGGCTACAGGGAGACCTGTGTCAAAAAAACAAACAAAAAATATGTTTATTACATTTATTCATTTATTTAGTTTGTACCTGCTTGTGTGTGTGGAATGCCACACACATAGGTGGAAGTCTCAGAGGACAACCTGTGGGAGTCAAGTCTCTACTTCCACCATGTGAGACCTAGCCTTTCTGTTAGAGGAACACCCCTCCCCAACTTCATGGTCGACCAAGACCAGGAAAGGAATCAATAGGAGACTCATGAGACACAAGCCAGGGGACAGAGAAGAGCAAGTCTTGGGAGGTGCAAAACTGACCTACATTTGAACCAGTCTAATTCACTTACCACAGCAGCAATTTCTGCTCCGGTTTTGTGGTTTAAAGCAGCCAATACAATTGAGGCGATAAAGAAAAAGAAAGTGCTGAGTCCAGTGTTGACCAAGTCCTAAAGAAAGAGGGAAGACAGGAGTCATTCAAAAAGCAACTGAGGAACTTTCTAAGATTCATGCTATCCAGCCTCTCTGGTGACTCCAAATCTCTCAGTATCATAGGGGCATTGCTCACACAAAGAAAGAGGAAATAACAGCACATAGTGTTCCTAAGCAATCACTACAGCAAAGTCCACACCTCATCTGCCATGTTACCAAGTCTTGATTTGAAAAGCAACCAAAACTGACAACATGAATTACCATTCATAGAGTTCTGGTTTATTTATTCATTTATTTGTTTACAGTTTGGGGAGCTGAACTCAGGTTCCTTACATGTGCTGGCAAGTGCTCTACCACTGAACTACCCCCAGCCTTTGAGTATCATCTTTTTTATTTTATTTTTTTTGTTTGTTTGGTTTTTTTTTTTTTTGAGATAGGGTTGCCCTGTAGCCTCAGCTGGCCTGGAACTCACTATGTAGATTAGGAAGGCCTAGATCTCAGAGATCTGCCTGCCTCTGCCTCCTGATTGGTGGGATTAAAAGTGTATGTTCCATGCCCTATTCATCTTTTTTTAAAGTGCTCGTACAGGGGCTGGAGAGAAACTGCTTTCTGCACACAGTAGGGCAGGTGCACACGTGAACTGGCAGCAAGTGTATCTGTGGGCACAAAACCTGCGCAAGATCAGGCCACACAAAAATCCCAGCATAGAGGAGAGACAGGCAGAAAATTCCACCCCTAGTGAGGAAGTCACTGGCAACTGGGCTGCTGGGCGCAGGGGGAGGGGGGTGTCACTTTTATTCAGGGAACTGGCCTCTGAAAGCTACCTGTGCTCCAACAGATGGCTCTATACATACACTTGCAGTAGTAAATGGACTTGGTGGTTTGAAAAATGAGAAAGAGAGAAAAAAAAAACATGAAATTGGAAATTGGGAGGGAACACTAGTGAAGTGGGGAGGGGGGAGATGTAGGGGAAGGAATGGATGGACTTTATCAAAATACATCATGTGTGTGTATGAAATTCTCAAACAATAAAAAAAAAAAATAGAAAAAAAAGAAGGCTCATATTCCCTTGGTATGAGCCAACCTCCCCGAGAGTTCAAATGTACTGAAACTGTCAGAGCACCACAGCACTCTCCTGCCGTCCTGTGTGACATCTGAAACATGCTGTTTTCATACACTGAAAACAAACTTTCTTAACAGACTTATGTCACCAAAGCTTGGAGGGTTTTTCCCAAGCTTTTTTAAAGCCAGTGAGGTTACACACCTGCTGTTTCATAGACTTAACTGTTGCCTCGCTTGTGGAAAGGAACATAGCACATTGATCAAGAGTTGCACGTAGACAAGAGCCCTAACCAACACATGACTTTAGACAAGCTGCTCTGCTCTTCTGTTTCAAGTGGGAACATCAGCCCCTTCTTCCCAGAGCTGTTCTGGGAGTAATGGAGCTGTTCTGGAGAGTAAATGAGCCGAGCACTGAGCCTGACCCCAGCTGGGGTCCTCTACATGCTCACTGATACTTGTTATTCTTACTCCCACATTAGGTCCCTGGTATCCTGGATTGTACCTCCGTGAGCCCACTGGGGAAGAAATTTCAGGAGAAAGACCAATCTATTTAAGTGGCTAGCTGGCTACACCATCAAACCTAGGGGATCCTCTGGTCCAGCCTGGCTTCTAGGTTGATTCTCTTTTTAAAGATGCTAAGATATAACATTCTATCTTAAAAGTATCAAGCCTGTGCAACAGGAGCTCAGCAGCAAGGGCTCCTGCTAAGCTTGAGGAAAGCTGCAAAGTACGGACCATGGGACTGTATAGATGTCTACCAGTAGACAGATTTCAGCTGTACCCTGCCAATGCCAGGACAGATCACTCATTAATTCAAAACAGAAAGTATTTAGATACCTTCAACTCTGGATAGGTACTAAATGGCTTTAAAAAAAAAAAAGGATGTACGATATATTTCTTGGGCTGTGCAGATGGCTTAGCGGTTAAGAGCACTGACTGCTCTTTCAGAAGACCCAGGTTCAAATTCCAGCATCAACATGAGGATAACAACCACCCTTCTAGGGGATCCGACGCCCTCTTCTGACTTCCACGGGCACTGCACGACATGGGTGCACATACATACATGCAGACAATATATTCATACACACTAAAAAAAAAAGTTAGGCATGGCAGCGTGCAAGAATGTATCTGTAACTCCAGCACTTCATAGGAAGACACAGGAACATCCTAGAAGGCTGCATGACCAGCTGGTCTAGCTGAAATTGTGAGGCCAGGTTCACTGATAAACCTGATCTCAAAAAATAAGGTGATGGGGGTTTCAGAGAAGACTCAGGGGTTAAGAGGACACAGGTTCAATTCCAGCACCCACATGGTGGCTAACAACCATCCATAACTCCAGTTCCAGGGGAATCCAATGCCCTCTTCTGACCTCCATGGGCACTGCATGACACAAGTATATTTATATACATGTAGTTAATACACTCATACATACAAAAAAATAAAAATATAAAAAGATTATGAACAACAGAGGAGGATACCTGATGCTGGATGCTGACCTCTGGCTTCCACACACTGACACAAAGAACATACACATATACATATTTAGACCCACATACAAATTCTGCATGCACACACACACACACACATACATACACACACCATACTTTCCAAACCAAAAGCTATTCAGAAGGGAACATACTTTAGGATACTGTGTTGAAACCAAACACCAAACAGAATACTGTATCACTAGTAACTGTAAAAGTATTGATGTGCAGCTGGGTGTGGTGGCACAGGCCTTTAATCCCAGCACTCTGGAGGCAGAGGCAGGTGGATCTCTGTGAGTAAGGGGCCAGCCTCATCTATACAGTGAGTGCCAGGCTGGCTAGTACTACAGAAAAACCCTGTCTTAAAAAAAACCACAGGCTAGAAAAACTTTTTTGAGAAAAAATCTGAAAATTGTAGGAGAACAAGTGGATTTAAATTTGTTACAGTTATGATCATTAACAGTTGCCAACAGAAATTGAAATGATGAATCTGATCAGGAGGTACAATGAAAAAACTTAAGGATACCTAAGTAATAATTTTCTTTCATGATTTCCTACCATGTTATCAGACACACCAATAACTGCTAATACAAGTACATCTCTTACCTCCTTATTCAACTGTACTAAATGCACTAAACTGGAAGACTCTGACTAAAAATGAGCTTAAAAAGTCAGGCATGATGGGGCATGCCTGCAATCTCACCACTTGAGAGTTGGAAGTAGGAAGATCAGGAGTTTAAGACCATCCTTGGCTACAAAGGACAGCCTGGGGTATATGAAATTCTGTCTCAAAAAATAAATAAAACCTAGTATCACACTTCTCCCCATGTTCAATGCTACAACAAAACCAGCCGAGTTTTCAACTGACATTAACTTTTCTAGATTTAATTCCTTTTGGTGTTCCCATCAGTTCCTGTACCAAAAGAGGGCTTTTCACATCAGGATGACACAGGGAACATTGATTTCATAGAAAAGGCTTTCCCCTCTTCACATCCTATGACAGCATCCCTGTGGGGCACAGGGATGGCTCCAGCTTCCTCCCATGGGGCCACCTTTTCTCCTGGTGCCCACAGGAACCAAACACCAGCCATAGAGAGACAGAGCATGGCTTCTTGTGTGACTCTAGACACTAGGGCAAGCTGTGGGGCCGCAGCCCTGAATGAGGGTAGGTGGTCTGTAGCACTCTTCTGCTATCCTCCAGCAGCTGGGCACCAATGGGCTCTCATAAGCAGAGGGGTGGCTCCCTGTGTTCCTGAGCATCGTTTTCAGTGAGTCCCTTTACTGTTCCACATGCTCATTTAAAAAGAAATAGCAAGAAACTCTATGATATTGAAATTCTTTTCTCATTCAAGGACAACTAGCAGTCCAGAAACAGGGGCCTGAGACTGACCAGCTCTGAGCATCCCAGGCTAACTGACAAGTGTCCAAACAGGGCAGAGAACCCGAACTGCCAAGACAGGAAGGACACATTTCCACTGCAGTCCTCCTGGTCAAACCTGCAATCCCCACTGCTCCCAAGTTAAGGGCTCTTCTCCAAGGTTTGAGTTACCGCCATTTCCACTCACACTGTCAGTTCTCCAAAATTATTATTATTATTATCTTTTGGCTTTTTTTTTGAGACAATGTTTCCCTAGGTAACTGTGGTGAGCCTACAACCCCTTGTGTAAAACCAGGCTGGCACTGAACTTACAGTCTCCTCCTGCCTCTGCTTCCTAAGTTCTAAAATTACAAGAGTGAGGTAAGACATGCCACCAGAATCAATATTTTTATAAATGGCTTTTGGGTCTAGTCTGAAAAATATGCAAATGTATTAATTCAGCTTTTGTTCCCACATTCTGCAAGTGCCAACATAGCTAGTCCTCTCAGATGACTATAAGACAGAAATGACATCTTTGAAAGGGCCAACAACTTCAATATGTTTCTATCATTAGTTAAGATGCAATTTAATTTTACAGTTTTACTCAACCCAGCAAAGAAATTTACAACTTTACAGCTGAGTTATAGGGGAATTTTTAAGTATCAAAATGAACTAGAACCAAACGTGACAGAGAGATTCCAACTTTCCCTGAGAGCCAAGCAGCAGACAACTCACAACCAGAGGGACGACTTGTACTTACTGTCAGGTTCCAGTTGATCTGGGAGATCCTCATGTGAAGGTTAAGGCTAAATAGAATCAGCAAGACTCCGGTCACCACAAATGCACTGCAGCTTACAAACTCAAAAAAGTAGAGGCCTTCACATGGGGAGCACTCCATGATGGTCTCAATGCAGATGAATGCAATCAGGGCCAAGATCTAAGAAGAAAATTGCAAACATACATGCACATATATATTTAGTACACATCTGTGGTCACACATGCCTGCTGTGTTTAAATAAAACTGAACAGCACACAGCCTGCAGATTTCTATATAGACAGCAGTGTGACTGTCCAAAGTATGGCCTGCCTCAGCCTGTGGGTGGGAACAGGTGGGACAGAAAGGATCACATTCCTAATGAAGACAGTGGAGGCACCACCAATACACAGAAATCAGCCAGGTAGTACGTGGCATGGGAGGAAACCCTGGCCCTCTGGAAGAAGAAAGAACCATTTCATTGTTCCTCCATTGAAGTCCCTAAAAAGAAGTGGCTCAACTTAATGAATTCACATACTTTTGGAAAGTGTCCTCCTAAATTTCAGCAATAGCTAGGCTGATTAGTTAAGGAAAAAGATATTTTAAATTTTCCAATATAATCAATTGCTTTCTGAAGACCAAAAGTAACATTCTAAAAGTGAGTTTGATCATAAAGCCAAAGAGTTATCAGTGGACATGACCAAGTGAACATTTAGAGGTAGGTTCAAAGGACAAGGTCCAAAGCTGCTAATGACTGGCTGAGCAAGGGTAGTCTTGAGCCTGATCAGCTTTTGACTCTAACACACAGTTCCCCTTGTCAAACCTGTACCACACTCAGCCCCCTCATCACTGAGGCAGGCAAGGCAGTTCTGAGGTCACCCAGAGCCAGCAGCCCAGCAGTCCCAAGGATTATGCAAAATGCAGAAGCTCCACCTTGGCTCCTGGCAGTGCAGAATCAAACCTGCTTTCCACAAGGGCCAAGGTGCCTTCGGAGCCTTTCCCTTCTCCTGAAATCTTGCTCACACCTTTTAACCCTCCAGTCAATGCTTCCTCCCAGGGGCTCTATGGTTGCTTCTCCCAGCTATATGTGATTCTGTTCCACTCTTAGGGTGTTCACTCTACCTCCTGGGTGTTTGGCAGCAGGATCTGGCCATCTCCCTCTACTACAACACCAAGCTCTGTAATGTGCACAGAGCCAGTACTGCTCAGCCACAGCAGCCTCATACCTACTCTTCCTGAAGTTGTCAGGGCTCTCCGCCTTTCCCACCTTTGTTTGCTTTTCTATTCCAAGTTAACACATAAGATATGGGTCTTGTTAGTCAAAGGACACAAAATTTCAGTCAGCAAGAATTAATTCAGGAGATCTACTGAGCAACATGATGGCGCTAAGTAGTGTTTTACAACAGTGTTTATATTTTTAAAATAGCTCTTTGGTAGAAAAAAGTAAAGCAATGGGTGTGCCCATTACCCTGCTTGAGACATTCCACAATGTACACTATAAATAGATACAAATTTTATTTATCCAATAGAAAATGAAACAAAATATGGGCAAGTTGTGATATGGAGGCAGGCAGATCTCTGTGAGACTGAGGCTGGTCTACAAAGCAGTTCCAGGCCAGCTAGGGCTACAGAGAGATCTCATCTCAGAATCTACCCCCCCCTCAAAAGAAACTTTAAAAAAAAAAAAAAGAAACAAAATAAAGGATATGGGTCTTTAAGCACACATTTAGTGCTTTCCTAATGAGTCTCCTCCTAATTCTCCATAGAACCATAGACCTAAATTCTCCATCTGAATTATATGCCTAACTTGCAATCAATTCACAAAAGAAACAGTTCATATAAGGGAAACTCCAAAAGGACTTTTTCTTTTTTTCACCCATGTAATCGGATCTACTAATCTTAGGCAAGAAATAACATACTGTGCTGATGAGCTACAAATGTTTCTGGTGTGCTAACTTCAACCACATTTGCGTGGAAAGGTAACACCTACATTCCTAAATGTTCAAATAAAAATGGCTCAAGAACATGCAAATGTAACAGGCCACTCATAACAGCAAGTGAACAAAACAGACAAGAATTCCTTCTCCCTAGCCCATAGTCTAATTAATAAGCTTTTAAAGGTTAAAAAAAAAAAAGTAGGCAAGTTGTGATAAGAACAAAGGAGAAAGATTAATGCTGCCATGGTTGCAGTGTGGCTTTGGGAGGCCTGGCTGTCAAGCAGGTGGCAGTGGAGGAAGGGGGAGGCTGTCAGGAGGAAGGGTGGCGTGAGGTGAGGCAGCTGCAAGGTCTCCAGGGCTACAGCACTGAGCACCCACGGGGAGACTCTCAAATGCACAGAGAGGACACGGAGAGGCTATATGCACGGAACAGTTGGGGGGTCTCTGCAATATCCTGGAGGGAAGGATGATATGGACCAGGGGACAACAAACAGCCTAGATGATGAGCAAGGATGAATTCTGGGCACGGGCTGAAGGCAAAGCTCACAGCATTTGGTAGTAGATGAGACCTGAGAAAGGAGACAAATGACAAATGCTTCTGCCTAATTGTAATGCTAAAAGAATGGCAGTGCCAGAGATGTGGAAGCCCACCAGGAGCTGACTTTAGGTGAGGTCAGGAGCTTCTTTGGGACATGGGACATGCAAAGGATGAAATGGCCCCCAGGCTTTGCCTGTTGTTTGTTAAATACATAAGTTTTAGGTTTGAAGGAGAGGCTAAGATGGCGATTGACACTTAGGGAGCGAGGGCAGACAACAAGAGGAAGGCCTAGGTTAGGCCTGGGCACTCCTACATATCCAAAAAGAGCCAACTATTCTAGATTTCGCTCTCAGGTTGCCAGCAGTCACCAGGCATGTGAGATCCAACCTCTGAGTTGGCCTCAACCATCCATGTCCCTGAGAAGATTGGACTATTATCTGAAAAGTCACTGTGGAGTCTGCCCTGCTCTCTCACTTTGGGGTCACTCCCTCTGAGGGCAACACGCTGACAATTCATGAGGACACTCAAAGAGCCCTATGGAAAAGTAAGTGCCTCCTATCCATAGCCAGTGAACAAGCCATCTTGGAAACAGGGTCTCCTGCCTCAGGAGAGCCATCAGATAACACAGTCCCAGCAGACATCCTAACTAGAACCCCACGAAAACCACAGCTAAGCCACTCTAGAACTCCTGAGCCCCAGAAGCCAAAGGAAAACAAGACTACTGTTTTAGGCCACTAGGCTTGGAGACAATTAGTTAGCCATCAGTAGATAATACACCTGGGGTGTGGGAACCTTATTCATATTATAAGTACTGGGAACACAGAGTGCCTTCTACCCACGAGCTATCAAAATCGTGCACTATATAGGCATTTCTCATTGTTACCACTAGCCCAAGTCTGCAACACAGGCATTAGTCCCGTTTTACAGATAAGGAAACTTAAGTCCTATTAAGTAGACGGGGAGCAGGAAGCAGAGCCAGGAGTCACAGCCAAGACTGGATCTCCCGTCTCTCTAGTTCTCACTGCCTCCCTATCAGTTCCTTGTCCACAAAGTAACATTTGCCTGACTTTGCATACCTCAAACTGTGTTCCAAATACAATTTTTAAAAAAGGTCTCTGTGAACAATAATGTGCCATATACAAAATAAAGAAATAAAAAATGTTATGGGGACTAGAGAGATGGCGCTCAACGATTAAGAGCATTTACTGCTCTTACAGAGGTATAGTTCCCAGCACCCACATTAGGTGGCTCACAACAACCTGTAACTCCAGCTCCAGGGGATCTGATGCCCTCTGACCTCTGAGGGCTCCTGCATACAATTGGTGCTCATAAACTCACATGGGCATACACACATACATATAATTCTTTTTAAGTTATAATCTACACATAGGTAATTTTTGTTTCTGAAAACATATTATACATCTTATTTTTTAGCCCGTTTCTTCTAAATAGTATCCATAAATATTTCTAAATAAAGGGAAAATACATGTTGTTTTTAACAATCACATAGTATTTGCATGTAAAGATAAACACCATCATTTAAACAATCTCTAATGATGCTATTTAGATGTTTTCTAATACTCTGATATTATGGGCAGTACATTTTGGGGAGCAGGGAATGGAGACTGACATTTGGCAAAGAAAAATGCCAAAATGTCTTCCAACACAGTGAAATCTAATAAGTACCTCTGAAGTAAACCCATCTATTAGTCAACAAGAAGAAAGGATGGACTCAGCTGGCTGTGCTGGAACTGAGGAATCAAGTCATTTGACTTATAGCAACTTTGCAGAAGACCAGTAAAAACTGTCAACAGGTTTGAGAAAATGTGAGGAAGCTACAGCCTTTGCTACTCAGGAGGACCTGGGTGTCCCTGAAGAGACTTTTCCATGTAGGACTTACCAGCTGACACAGAGTTGATATGCAAACTGATGCAAGGTTGTCGGGTTTCTACCTGTGGCTGTGACTAGCAACATCAAAACAGAGGAAGGGAAAGGGAAGGTGTGGCTGATCAAGTTATTATATTAAACAATATTTAAACAAATTTTAAAGATTTTATTACATTGTGTATGTATGTGTCTTCTCCTTCCACGAAGTAGGACCTGGTAATTGAACTCAGGTTGGCAGCAAGTACCATTACCAACTGAGCCATGTCAACCAGTCCTAATAATTTTGAAATAGCTGGAAAACCCCACATTTCCCCTGACTGAATAAGGCCTTTCTGGAGACTGTGCTGTGAACAGTCTTCACTAAGATACCCAGTTCTCTGCTGTGCAAGCACATGGTGGGGCTGGAGATCTGTGCTCTGAGACTTTCTAGAAGGTTTATTTTAGAAGATGAATATGAGAATATGATGCTTCAGGGCTCCTCACTTGCATCAATTCCCTGCAAAATCCTGGAAAGGATTCCAGCAATGTGCTCACATGGTTGTTTTTGCAAAGCCTACAAAAAGCAAGCTATTTTAACAGCAATCATCTCAGACCACCACCTCCTTCCACTTCACTTCTGCTCCTTGTGGCAAGTGATGATGGAAAAGCAACAGACATTCTGGGGATTCAGCTAATTGGAAGCTGAGTGAAGAATGCATTAAATTTGGGGTTAGCTGTGTCTTTCATGAGTGGTCAAGTTCCTGGAGCCCTACCAGTGCAGAAATGGCTTCCAGCATCCACTACACTGACTGAACTGACACTGTGGAAGAGACAGACCCTCAAATTCGTGAAATTAGTGTGTCATATCATGCCAATGAGAAGTAGGTAAGGGGTGAGGAAGAAACAGGGTTTAAGCCACACGGAGCCAGCAGGTTGTTGGGGATCCTTCGGCTCTCCATGAATTAGACTGGAAGAGAAGCCTGCTACCAGTGGCACTGGATGGGAACTGTGCTCTTGTCTTGAGGACATACTCAGTACTACAGTGTATACCATCAGGGCCATGCTCAGTATCTTCTCCCCTTTTGGATGGAAACCACATGGAACAGAACTAACTTTACGGTTTGTGGGGTATAACCCTAGAGCAGTACCACGAAGAACAAGTATGTATGTATGGGAGGGCATAGATCTGCCCTCCATATTCCCAACAAACTTTGAACTGACAGTTCCAAAATAGAATGTCACACAAGGCTGCCTCCAACTCAGAAACAGTCTGAAGAAACCAGTGTTCGGGTGACTCCTACACATATTCATCAATAAATCAGTCCACCTACATATACTCATCAGTATAAGCACCCTCCCTTCCCTAGTGCTTAACTCTAGGCCTTGAACATTCTAGAGACATTCTCTATCACAGAGCTACACCTCAACCCTTTGAAGGACATATTAAAAGTCAAGATTGGTGGCATGCACCTTTACTCTCAGCAGAGGCAGGCAGCTATGTGAGTAAACCTGGTCTATATGGCAAGTTCCAAGCCAGCCAGCCAGTAAGGGTTACACAGAGTGACACTGCACCTCCCAAACGCATACTGATTATATAGCAATACTGTTCAATATAATATAGTAGGAATCTACATAATAAAACCCAAGTTTCATATTGATTTTATAATATTTTAAAAAATGTTCAATCATATTAAAGTTCAAATCTAACAGGGAAGAACTGTCATTTGTACATATACTTCTTAAAGATTTCACTTATTTTTATTTTGTGTGTGTTGTATGCATGTGTGTATGTGAACCATGTGCTTGCAAGTGCCCAAGGAGGCCAGAAGAGGATATCAGATCTCATGGAACTTGAATTACTGAGTTGCCACGTGGGTGCTGGAAACCAAACTTGGGTCCTCTATAAGAGCAGCAAGTGCTCTTAACTGCTGAGCCAGCTCCCCAGCCCCCATTTGTATACATATTTTAAGTATTTTTGATATATTTTTGATATTTTTTCCTTTCCTCTTTTTATGTATATAAGGTGTACTTGTGTACATATGTATGTTTTCATGTATGAGGGTACACAGGCATTATCCTTGATAGTTGGCCCACCTTATTCAATGAGGCAGGGTCTCTCAGTCAGACTTAGAGTTTACTGATATGGTTAGTCTCACAAACTAGCTTGAACTAGGGTGTTCCTTTCTCTACCTTCTAAGCCTAGAATTACAGACAGGCCATCACATCTACCGGGCATTCATGTGGGTTCTGGGGATTTGAACTCTGGTCCTCACAGCCAGTGCATTAATTACTGAGTCATCTCTCTGGCCCCATTTTTTTTTTTCTTTTTTGGAGACAGAGTCAGTTTCATGTATCCCAGGTTCAGATCCAACTACTTACAATAGTCAAAACTGGTCTTGAACTCCGGGTCCTCCTGTCTTCACTTCCAAATGCTACAATTATAGGTGTGCACTATCACATCTGGCTAGGAAAGACCTATCTTAGGGAAGCCAAAACAAAATTAGAAAGAAAATGCTTTTTTCAAGACATTAAAATTTTTTTCACTACCTTTTTCTTTATTATTATTATGGAGGGACGGGTGCACACCACAGTGTATGTGTAGAGGCTTGCTTTTATTTTTTTAATGCACTTATTTTTTAATTCTTTATTCTCTGTGTATGAGTGTTTTGTCTGTATGTAGTAAATACACATGTTGTGCAATGCCTGTGGAGTTTAGAAGAGGGTGCTGGATCCCTTGGAATTGGAGTTACATATGGTTATTAACTAACTGCTATGTGGGTACTAGGAACAGGACCCAGGTCCTTTACAAGAGTACAACCAGTGCTCTTAACTGCTGTCATCTTTCTAGCCCCAGTTTTATAATCTTAATTGTATGTATCCTTCCTTAATCTGAGCCTCCAAAATCTTTTATGAGTTTCAAGACTGTTCCCAAACCTGGATCTACTGGACTTGGGAGAAGAAATTGAGTAAGTGAAACACCTGTGTGCAGCCTCAAGGTATAGGAGCAATTTCATTGAAATTGGCCAATGATCCAGACAGGGTAGAAATGAGGCAAATGACAAACCCACAAATCCATACTTAGCTTCCAACAAGAGAAATGAAGACTGGGATATAACTTCCTCCAACCAGATTCATAACAACTATAAAATGCTAATCCTCACTGTGAGTCATCTCCCACATTGAGTGACCCCACAGTCCTCAACATTCTAAGTGTCCAACAGGAGAGCTCAGGTTAAAATATACACAGCATGTCTTCAGAACAGCAAGGAACTTGAGGCAGAGAAGTGGGCAGGATTACATGTGCTGATACAGAAAGACATCCAGGGGATACTTCTAGAAAGAGCAGAGTTGCACATGTGGTGCATGCTTGTAATACCAGTGCTTGGGGAGTGGAGGCAGGAGAACCAGGAGTTCAAGGTCATCCTTAGGTACATGGTGATTTTGAAGCCTGGCTACCCAAATAAGCAGGAATGCAGTGGTACACTGGAGAAGATCACAGGTTACAGGGCAGCCTGCATCACACCTTTAAATTGGACGGAAAAAAAAAAAAAAAAAAAAAGAGGGTCAGTGAGATGGCTCAGCAAATCAAAGTGCTTTGCCACCTGAGTTCAATTCCAGGATTCATAGTAGAAGGAGAGAAATCACTCTCAAAGCAAGCTAGTCATGGTGATGTATGCCTTTAATCCCAGGCAGATCTCTTGAGATCAAGGCTAGTCTGGTCTGCACAGTAGGTTCCAGGCCAGCTTTGGCTACAGGAAGACCCTGTCTCAAAAAACAAAAAACAAACAAAAAAATTATCCTCTAACCTCCACATGCACATTGTGGCACACACTCACACAGAAAGGAATCAGAACTGAAAGTTTTATGTTTTGTACTTTAGCACTCCTGTATGAATTTGTAAGAAAGAGATATTCTAGAATAAATGTTTATATAAATGTATGTCTATACATTTATAATACCTGCATATTAGAGACCTAAATATATGTATATATAGCTACACATATATGTAAATAGGTCATATTTACATAAGGTTAGAAAGAATCTACAGTAATCAAATATTGGTTCTTAGAAGTCACTAACATTTAACTCATAAGCAAATTGAGATTTTTTTTTTAGTGTGAAGGTTGGGGATGTGGCTCCGTTGGTAGAGTGCTGACCTGGCAAGCATGAAGCCCTGGGTTCAGTCCCCAGCACTACCCAAAACTGAGTTTTGCAGCATATGCTTATAATTTCAATGCTGGGGAGATGGGATTAATAAGCAATGTATTCATCAACATGGTAGAAATGTGGATAGGTCCATTATTGCTATTTTTTTTCTTGTAGGGTTGATTGTTCAGTTGGTTTGAGACAAAGTCTTTTACTATGTATCCTAGACTGGACTCTGAACTCATGATCCTTCGGTCTCAGATCTTCAAGCATTTGGATTATAAACATGTGCCACCTTGCCCTTCTTGCTATCACTTTAGCCTTCTTTTATTTTCCAAAAAGTCTGCAATTAGCATGCTTTGATTTTATTTTAAAAAAATTAAATGCCCCATGTATGAACTTTTTTTTAAATGGAGACAGGGACTCACATAGCCCAGGTTAGCCTTAAACTTACTATGTAGTCAAAGATAACCTTGAATTTCGGATCCTCTTGCCTCTACCTCTTGAGTGCTGGGGTTACAGGGATGTGCTACCACACTCAGCTTTATGCAGAATTCTAGATAGAACTCAAAGCTTCCCAAATGCTAGGCAAGCACTCAAATGCGCTTGAGCCAACCCAGTTCTGAAAACTTTAAAAAATATCCAGGTTTACTTATTAAATGTTAATGACCTCTAAGAAACAATCCTTATTTACTTTGAAACCATTCATGAATATTTTTAAATGAAACAAAAAACTTTACTGGAAAATGAAAGTCACCCTGCACAGATCTGTGTTGATTCCATGCGCTGGAAGAGCTCATCCTCTTGGGAGCCTGTTTGATGATCACACCAACATTTATTTCCCACCCACCACTCTAAGTTGATGAGTGGGTACACAGAAAGAGACCAGCCTCCCTCTCTCCAGCATAATAGCTAAGACCCTGGGGAGGAACACTGGCCCTAACACTTTCAAAGCACCTGCAAAAGGTCAGTCTAAATCCCACTCATCCCTGATCAGTGGTGTTTCAAAGAATCTGATACAATGAAGATACATGCCCACAAAAATTACAGCACTTACAACAATTAAAATACATATATATATAGAGTATATATATATATATATATATATATATATATACACACAGTATATATATACATATATATACTGTAGGAAAGAGATATCCTAGAAGCCATGTTTATACATTTATAATACCTGCATCTTAGAGACCTAAATATATGTATATATAACTACACATATATGTAAATAGGTCATATTTACATAAGGTTAGGAAGAATCTACAGTAAAGCAATCAAATATTGGTTCTTAGAGGTCACTAACATTTAACTCATAAGCAAACTGAGATTTTTTTTTTTTTTTTTTTTTTTTTTTAGTGTGAAGGTTGGGGATGTGGCTCAGTTGGTAGAGTGCTTGCCTGACAAGCATCAGCTACACATACTGAACTACACAAGAAGACTTAAAAGCACCAGATCATTTGAAACTCTGGCTTATACTTGGGGGCATTTCTTCTGTGCTTACTCTGCAGGTGTAGTCAGGCTGTCTCACCTATAGAGGAGCAGCCCAAATTCACACACTGAAGCCACACAGTGCTGGGGTTTCTCTCGTTAAGTCCCATGCCATGTCCAACATAACTATATCCCTGGTCTTAGGATGCTCACAGCACATGGAATACCTCCATGGTTCTGAAAAGTGCAGCCAGGCCTGTTTATCTCTATTTGATACATGGGTTGTGTTCCATGAGCACAGAATCCTCCTCTAGAGGCTACCTAGTAAAACTTTATGCACAGTGTTTAGAGGAAAACTAGTTTTGGAAAAACACAAGCAGCATGTGCTTGTCTGTACTCAACCTGGCAGGTCATGAATAATTTACAGAATAAAGCACAAAAGTCCACTGACCGAGCAGGGTGGCAATGATGAGGGACCCTATTGGCTGAGTGATCACACAGCAGTATCTATATGCACTTCAGAAGCAGTTAAGGCTAATTCTAACATCCTCAAAATGTCACTAGACATGGCAGCACACACCTGTAGTCTCAGTAGTCGAGAGAGAGGGGCAGGAGAATACAGTTTAAGACCAGCTTCAGCCACAGTAAGTTCAAGGATAGTTTGTGCTGCATGAAACACCCTTCTCAAAAGAGAAAGCAAATACTTGAGGCTGTAGAGATAGCTCATTGGTTAAGAGCATGTACTACTGTTACAGAGGACCCAATTTCAGTTCCTAGCACCAACGTCAGGAAGCTCACAACCACATATAACTTCAGTTCTTGGGATCTGACTCTTCTGCCTTCTGTCTCATACACAGACATATATACGCATAATTAAAAATAAAAAAATCTTAGGACCTAGAGAGATGGCTCAGCAATTAAGAGCACTAGCTGCTCTCACAGAGGACCCGGGTTCAATTTCCAGCACCCACATGGCAGCCAATAACTGTCCTTAACTCCTCTTCTGACCTCTTTGGGTATTGCACAACACAGGTGCACTTACACAAGCAATACACTCATACACATAAAAAAATAAAAATAATATTAAAAAAATAAAATTTAATTTAAAAATCTTAAACGTATTTGAGGACTGAGACATGGCCTGTATTTAGCCACACAGATGCAGCAGGCAAGTTACTAGCACATGGTATATGTTATTTTTCTCATTGCTATGACAAGATACCTCATAAAAGCAACTTAAGGGAAGAAGGACTTATTTTGGTTCAGTCCATCATGGCAGGGAAGTCACAGCAGCAGGAATTGAGGCAGCTGGGCACAAGTATTTGCAATCAGTTAACAGAAATGGATAAATGCTGCCACTCAGCTCACTTTCTCCTTTTCATTCAGTTCAGGACCCCAGCCTATGGAATGGTGCTGCCAACATTTAGGGAAGGTCTCCTCACCTCAATTAGCCCAATCTAGAAACTCCCTCACAGACATGACCAGAGGTTTGACTCCCAAGTGATTCTAGACTCTGTCAAGTCAACAACTGCTATTAACCATCACACATGGCTTCTGCCAGAGGATCATGGTTTGTCCCATGTAGAACAGAGAAGGCAGGGAGGGCAACACAGAGGCCAGGCTATGTCTGCAGGATGTAGTAAGATGGGATCCTAAGGCTGGGTGTGGTGGTGCTTGCCTTTAATCCCAGTACCCAGGAGGTAGAGGCAGGTGAATCTCTGTGAGTTCAAAGTCATCTTGGTCTAAATATTGAATTCCAGGCCAGCCACGGCTATACAGTAGTGAGACCATTTCTCAAAAAAAAAAAAAAAAAAAATCAGCCAACCATACAAACAAAAAAGATGGGATCCTGGCACTAGAGGACAGAAGAGGTGCTGGGCCTTTTCCCACCCTCTTTCTGAAACATGAGAATAGAGCTGAGCAGTTGCTCTGCAGATATACAAGCTTGTTAACTGGCGGCTCCTCTTTAACCTGCCTTCTAGGAAAGCCATGTCATATGGTCTGCAAAGGAGCTCAAAGAGCCATGCTTTACCAGGCACCCTAGAATGACAACAGCTCACAAGGAGGAGGCACCTACCATAAGGAGACCATTAAGCTCTGATACATACTACCAGCTTCACATCTATTCAAGAAGCAGGCAGTACCCTCTACTGTGTGGCCCAGGCTGTCCAAGGCCCCAAGAGCAGTTTTTCCCCAAGCCAATCTCTTACATGAGACGTCTAACATATAACTTATCTGGAATCTTTCTATACTTTGGCTATGGAAAAAACCCTTATGACATAGTTTTTCTTTGAGGACACAGAATGAAAGCTGGGTGGTCAATGCCCAGAAGGTACCTGGCATGCATGATTACCGTTTTAAAAAGGATCTTACTATAGGTGCACCCTAATTTTTCTAAGAAAGATAATCCACGGGTTCATCCCCCTTGGGAGGTCATCCCACAAGAAGGGTAGATTTAAAATAATACCCTTTTCTCCCATGAGACAATAGCATAACCAGAGAATGTTTTTTGGTTCTAAAATGTGATGTTGGGGCTGCAGAGACAGCTTAGTGGTTAAGAGCACTGGCTGTTTTTGCAGAAGACCTGGGTTCCTGTGGTAGAACACTTCAAGACTGATCATAGCTATACCATGTCCTAGCTAAAACCCAGTAGTTAAGCAGTTAAAGCTAGAAGCAGTTAAACTCAAAGTGTGGGAGTAGAAAAGTTTCAGCAAGGTGTGGGTTTGAGAAAAGGTCAGAATGCACCTGGTCAAAGTGGCTAATGGCTGATCTATGGCTTCTGTACTTTCTGCTCGGCTTGCTCTTGTACAATAGGAATTGTTAGAGGGGTTCACCAACACTAACGCTTGGGAACTTAAACTTTTCACCCCGAGATGTTTGGGTTTTTTTTTCTTTTTTCCTCACACACACACACATATATATATATATATATATATATATATATATATATATATATATATATATATCTGACTTTGAGAAACACCTGTGCTATATTTGTATGGTCACTGGCTAGCTATAAAACATTTTCTTTTGGCAATATCTTATGTCTGAGTGGTCTTCTCTGAACCTTACACATTCAAATCCCAGCACCCATATGGTAACTAAACATCACTTATAACACCAGTTCCAGGGGATCCAACCACCTCTTCTGTCCTCTGCAGGCAATGCACAACACAGGTTCACTTACATACATGCAGGCACAACACTCATACATATAAAATAAATTAAAAAAATGTAAAACGAAGATGTTAACAGCAGGTGTCAATTATTTAACCTGCAATTATCCTTTCTATAGGTGATCTTTGAGGAGTCACAGTTGTTCTACTGCTAAAACTATGGATTTAAGAGTTGCAAAAGATGCTGGGCATGGTGGTACTTGTCTATAATCCCAGCACTTGGAGGGTGGAGCAGGAGGTTGCTAATTGAAGGTCAGTCTAGTCTACTAAGATGTGGTGAGACCCTATCTCAAAAACCAAAAAGAGGGAAAAAAGGAGGGAAGGGGAAGAAAGTGTTAAAAAGGATTAAAAGTCAACCATCTGCCCTATGAGACAGGCTCCTGAGGAACTAACCCACGGCACACTGGGGAGATAGGCAATTAATCAGCAGTAATTACGTGAACAGCAAGCCAAGAGATAGAGGCAAGGAAGTTCTTTATTCTTAAGAAAGAGATGAGACCAGCCAGCCCATACCTTTGATCCCAGCACTAGGAAGGCAAGGCCATCCTGGTCTACATAGTGCATTCCAGGCCAGCTGAGGCTACAGAGAGAGCCATCTCAGGGAGAGAGTGAAAGAGAGAGAGAAGAGAGAGGTCAAAGTTGCCAAGGGCTCAGGGAGGTCAGAAAATCCAAGAGGGCAGGTAGCCAGGGCATGCCAGTAGGCAGCCACTTTCCAAGCTAAGCAGCCTCTCCCCACTATTTCTACTAAGACAGAAAGAAGGGTGAAAGCTACTCAACCAATGTTCCTGAGGGATTAAAGGTAAGCAACACCACACCCAGCCTCAGATGGATTTTTCAAGGCAGGATCCGCTGTATAAATAATTTTGCTGTTGGAATCCTAAAGCTATAAGCTAAAGTGGAACTTTGGAGAATGCATTACTTTTTATTTAAATGTTTATACTTGCAGAATGCTTTAAACCTGCTCATTAACAAGAGCTGGCCACAGGATCGCAGTCTCAGGCAAACTACAATGGACTTATTTGGGGATATTCAACTACTCTAGCACATAAGTAGTGTTGCCCAATGAAGTGCAAAACATTCTCTAGTTTTTAAAAGAAAAGCCAGAAAATCTTCTGTGGTTTGATGATATACTTGCACGTGATTTCGGAAAGCCACAGGGCGGTCAGCATCTTTCTTGCCAAGAGAATGTCCACAGAGTTTTACAGCAAATGCCACCCTACCCAAAGGCTTCATTTTCAGACCATTTAGATTAGTAATGGAGCAAAAACAACACACTTTCAGAGGGCAGAGGAAGCAAACTGCCTTCAAACCAGACCCAGCTGGGGATATTTTAGAGATGCTGCTAGCACTGGAGTTTCTTTCCCGCCTCCTCCCTCTTGTGGTACCAGTGTTGTGGATGAAGCTGAAAGCCCAGAAAGCAGCATCCTATCCCATGATCCAAAAGCAAAGGCTCCTCCCTTTCTTTCTGCTTTAATCCCAGGCACCTAACCCTGCAGCTCCGACGAGGCCCCTTAACCAAGTGAAAACAGGGCACTGCTTTTCTCATTCACTAAAAACCCAGCAGGCTTTGACAGCTTCATACTAAAGATTAACTCAGGCCAAGAGTGAACTATACATTCTAAGAGGCCAATGGTAGGGGCCCAAGAAGACCCAGCTCACCAGGACCCACTGCCCTTGGGGGCCCAGCACCTCAGCCCATCCTACTGAGGAATGGTTCTAACCTAGACATGGGGGTTGCAAGCTAAGGGTTAATGGCCCTCTGGGCCCAAAACTCTGACTACTGGTCTACCATGCAGCTCAGTGTAAATGGTGTTCCCAGCTCTAGCACAATGAGAAAAGTGGCCCCTAGAGCATGTGACACTGATATCATAAAGCTCACCTTCTGTGGAGACTGTCCAGTCTGAGTCAAATACCATGCTGAGGTGGGCAACCATAGGCTTTCACTCCTGTAATTTAATCTTCACCCATCCAGTGAAGATCAGGACTGGCTGACTGGTTTTTAACTGAGGCCACTTGCCTCTCCTAAAGTGAAGTCTGGTTTCTGTTTCTTTCTGTACAGTCCTGAGGTTTGAATCCAGGGCCTCCCATATGCTAAGCCAGCACTCTGCCACTGAGTTACACTCCCACCCCAGGATCACAGTTTTGTGTGGTGTAAGTCTGCGTGCATGTGTGTGTGCACACGTGTGGGCCAGAGACATGCTCAGAGCCCAGAGGACACTGAGTGCTCTCTATTACTCTTCGCCTTACTCTTCAGACAGGGTCTTTCACTAAACTTAGAGCTCATGTTTTATGCTGCTAAGATGGTGGCCAGCAAGATTCAGTGAGGATCATGATGATTTTAATTTTTTTTAACATGAAAAAAATTGTGTATGTGGAGGTCAGAGGTCAAGCCACAGAGTCAGTTTTCTCTTTCCACCATGTGGGCTCCAGGGATCGAACTCTGGTCACCAGTCTTGGTGGTAAGTGACTTTACCTGCTGAGCCAATCATGGTTTTAAGTTCCATTTTACTGATATGGAAAGAGGAACAAAGAAGGCAAACAACCTGCCCAACATCACATGGTCTCATTAACAGCAGAGGTGAAGTCAAACCCAGTCAACAAAATCTCTACAGTAGCAGTGAGTATTCCAAATGCCCAAACTGACACTGTGAAATATTCTTACCCTAGAAATATTCCTACCAAAGGGAACAATGGTTCCTTCATGAAATGAATCTAAAGAAGGAAGGAAGGTCAGACATAGACATAGTATGTGCCAGTCCAAACCTTGGTTTCTAAATACTGTTTCAGTTAAAGGAACGTGGACTCCCTGACCAGTTCAAGAATGTGGTAGGAGAGCTTAAGGTATGCCTAAGCATCCTGTGCTCAGAGAATGAAGGGAGTTCTATGTAACAGTCATGGGAACCCACACTGGCCAAATGTGAAACAGTTTGAGGTTCAAAATAAACAATAGGGCTGAAGGCATAGCTCAGGGTTACGGTCCCCTGTACCAGGAAAATAAAGTATTAAAATATATGAAGAAGGCAGGTGTGGTGGCACACACCATTAACCCAGCCTGGGAGGCAGAGGTAGTTAGATCTCTGTGAGTTTGAGGCCAGACTTTTCTACATAATGAGTTCCAGGTCAGTCAGGGTTACGAAGCGAAACCCTGCCTCAATAAAATAAAAAAAAAAAGAACAAAACAAAACAGAAAGATTCACAAACTCAAGTGAATATAAATAAGGAGAAAGGAAACTGGCAAGGTTGCACATATCTGTAACACCAGCATTTGGGAGCCTGATGTAGGAGGATCCCGAGTTCCAGGTTCTTCATTATAGTCAAACTTCAATTGATATAGAAGGAAGTGTGTGGATTTATAAAACCATCTTTTGGCAACTATCGTAACAACACCTGATTCAATGAAGAATCAATTTAAATGAATGTGTGAAAGTTTGAGGAAGATTTACATAGTCTAATATAGTCTCACCATAAAAACACTTAAAGAGATGACTCAGTGTTTTGAGAGCACTGATTACTCTTGCAGAGGTTCCGAGTTTGGTTCCTAGCATCCACATGACAGCTAACAACTCTCACTCCAGTTTTGGTGGATCTGACACCTTTTTCTGGCCTGTGGGTACTGCATGCACATGGTGTACTTACATACATACAGGTAAAACACTCATACACATAAAATAAAAATAAATAAATCAAAAATTTTCTTAAAAAGGAAAGAAGAGCTGAGAGTGATAGTGCACACCCTTAATGCCGGCACTTGGGAGGCAGAAGCAGACAGATCTCTTTGAGATCAAGGCCAGTCTTGTCTACATTGTGAGTTCTAGGTCAGCTGGGGGTACCAGGAGATGTTCCCAAAAACCAAATAAATAAATACCAGAAAAAGTGTAACTTGACAGTGCAGAAGCTGCAGGCATAACTTTAAGCAGGTTAGGGTCACAGTAACAGAAGAAACTAATCGTCTGCCTCTGATATGATCTGATGCACTGAAAAGAACATATCCTCACTTCTGTGGTAGTTCTCAGAGAACCACAAAGTGACCAGAATCCAAACAGTAGAAAACGTCAGACAAACCCAAATGAGGGATATTCTATAAAAACAACTGCTTGTATTCTCTCAAAATGTCAGCAGCATGACACACCAGGGCTAAGAGAGTAGTCTAGACTCAAGGAGGTTACAGGGATAATGTTAAAATTCAACATGCAAATTAAGATTCCCTTTTACTAAAATGTTTTGTGACAACGAGGGAAACAGGGACATCTACAGCACATAAGTCGCAGGGGGTGACTTTGGACTTCTGATCCTCCTGCCTCTACCTCCCCAAGTGCTTGGATTTCAGGCATGTGCTTTTTCTCGAAAAACTTTAGTGTCCTAAAGACTTTCTGACATAGTCATGGTATAGTTACCCAAATCAGGAAATTAACACCACACACAGTACCAAAAAAGACAGGAGCTGCTACAGACTGAGACCTAGGAAACAGGGGCTAGAAAGACAGCTCAACAGACTTACACCTACCTATCACTCCAGCTCCAAGGGATCTAATGCTGCTGGCCTCTATGAACATGTACACTCGTATGCACATACCCACACATACAAACATAATTTTTAAAATATAAAAATATCTTTAAAAAAGAGATATATTAAACAAATGCAATGAGTGGATCTTGTTTAGTTCCTAATTCAAACAAACCAAAAAGGTATTTGTGAGGGCACTGGTATAAAATGTGCTTATACTGTTGGTTATTGGCTGATTAAAGGAATTAATACTTAGAGGTATTATCCGTCAGTTACGGACAATGGTTGATACTCTAAGTTCAGTGTTATAGAAGGAACTTATAATCTGATATATTATCTGATCTCTTATAACACATGTGGTTGATAAACAGAAAAGTTATAAGCATGGTCTCCCTTATTCTAAGAGAGTTCCTCATATTCTCTCTTACAGTGTGGAAATGCTGCTTCTCTGCCAGCCTATTTTGCCTTATATTCAGTCTTCCTTCAACCACACTTAAAAGATGAAATCTCAGTTAAAATTTGAGCATTCAGGATTGCTGATAAAAGTTTTCAAAGCTGGAGTAAATATAGCTATTTGTAAACCATGAAACAGAAATTTTAAGGATCAGTTTAAAGAACTGTTCATAACAATTCAGTTGTTTCTTGAAATTTTTGGTTTTACAAACTGCATTAGTTAAAAGGTTTGAAGCTCTATATCTGAAACTATTTCTGTGTTTTCTTGAGAAATCCAAGCTGTCTATAACTTCCATGGGTTTTTACACTGACCAGAAACTAGAGGAAAGAGCTTCATAGGCACAGTCAGGTGATCAACTAAGATATTTAAAGAGCATGGTTCTTGCTACACCAATCGGTTAACTATCTTGCCATTGTCAGGTACGTGCATCCTAACTTTCCACAGTTTCAAATTAAAACTAAGTGATGATGATGACCTTGAAAAGAGACAGATGCACACTTACTAATTATAGACGAGATGTTATGATACCTGAGATCTGTTTTAAAATATTACAATAGCCAGGCCTTTTATTTCAGCAATTGGGAGGAAGAGGCAGGCAGATCTCTGTCAGTTCGAGACTAGCCTGATATACACAGTAAGTTCCAGGCCAGCTGTACCTACAGAGAGACCCTGTCTCAAAAACCAAACCAAAATTTACAAATTAAAAAAAAAGGAGGAAAGAGTTGGGACAGAGCATGAAATGGTGATAAATGTCAAAGCAAGGAGAAGGCATCTGGCAATTTCTTTTGTTTATTTGAGGTTTTTTAATTCTCAATTTTTGATTATCTCATGCACGAGTATTGTCTTTCCATTATTCTCATGCCTCCCAGTCCACTATCCACTGTCTCCCTACTCCCTCGGTTTCTTGTCCTCTTCTTTGATTATTATTGTTACATACACATACATTTATAAGTACACACACTACACTGAGTCCACTCAACGGTACTCATATATATCTGTGATTAGGGCTGCCCACTGGGAATCATATCTACTCAGGATCTAGTCCCTGGAGAAAACTGATTCTCCCTCAGCATCCACTGGGATTTCTTACACTATTCTCTTTATTAGTATATATCTGAAGGTTCTGTTTCAAGAAGGTAAATTGTTTTAGAATGCTAAGGGCTAGCAAGATGGGTAAAGGTTCTTGCTACCAAGCCTGACAGCTTAAATTTGATCTCAGGAACCCACATGGTAGGAGAGACTCCCACAAGGTGTCCTTTGTTGTAAGCTGTGGCACAGACTCACCCCCAATATATATACAGACACTTCATGAAAGCTGCACAGATGGTAAATAAGCACATGAAAAGATCTTTAGCATCATTAGCCACAAGGGAAATGCAAATTAAACCATGATGACACACCTCTTCACACCTACTACAATAGTTCTAACTTAAAATAAAATAACAGACTATAGGGCTGGACAGATGGCCCAGTGGTTAAGAGCACTGGCTGCTCTTACAGAAGACCTGGGTTTGGTTCCTAGCACCTACATGGCAGTTAACTGTTCATAACTTCAGTTCCAGTGCATTCTGTGGGCATTGTATGACAAGGATGCAGGCAAAACCTTCATACACATAAAATAAAAATAAGCCAAAAAAGTTTTTTAAATAAATAACAAAGAATGCCAAGTGATAGCCAGAATGAGAGGCAATGGTAAGAAGCAAAAGGATGCAGCCACTCTGAAATGGTTTGGCAGTTTCTTATAAAGTTAAGTATGGGGCTGGTGAGATGGCTCAGCAGATAAGAGCACTGACTGCTCTTGCAGAGGACCTGGGTTTGATTCCCAGCACCTACATGGCAGCTAACAGTTTGTAACTCCAGTTCCAGGGCATCCAAAGCCCTCTTCTGACCTCCAGGGTCATTGCAAGACGTGTGCACTACCTACATGCAAGCAATACACATGTACACATAAAAATAATAAATAAAATGGTTTTAAAAGTTAAATACATACTTACCACATGGCCTAGCAATCTCACGCCTAGATATTCCCAGAGAAATAAAAGTTATAGTCACACAAACACCTATATAACAAGGTAGACAATATCATTTCTATTCATGATGACTAAAATCTAGAAACAACCCAAATGTTCTTCAGTGGGTAAATGGGTAAGCAAGCAATGGCACATCCACAAAATGGACTGCTACTCAGCAAGAAAGAGGATGGACGGGATGACTGACATGCATAATGAGGATGATATCTCAATGGATCTAGTCTAAGATGGCTAAGTGGACAAGGCCAGATTCAAAAGGCTCCAAGTAGAGATACTCCATAGAAAACCAAGAAAGCTGTATGGGTAGAAACAGAATCACAGTTTGCCAGGTGTCAGCTAAAGTCGAGGGAGAAGACTGGGAACATCGCTCAATGGTAGAATGCATATTTAGCATGCATGAGGCCCAGGGCTCCATCCCCACCACACCAAAATGCATAAACAAAAGGTTACACATGCAGGAAACAGTCGGTCATCTCAAATTAGTAAAATTCCAGAAAATATTTTTCTTCTTTTAGTTCATTGGCATTTTCCAGTTATTTTTACAAGAAAGAAGGACCAAGCTGAGGACCCTGCCCAGTTCCTCTCTGCAGCTCAATTCTCCGTGACTCCTAAAAGCTCTCAGCAAGCACTGCCTTGGGACTTGATCCCTTGTCTCTTGCCTGTTAATGATGTGAGCCTCAAAGTTGCCCCATTCTTGGAATCATGTACAGTTGGTTCCCTGCTTCACACCCATAAATACACAGTAAAATGACTGGACAGTGACTGAGCCAACAACCAGTAACAGCATCTATGACATTACCATTAAACCATGTCACAGGTAACTGGACATCTCCAAAGAGCGGTAATTAATGTCCTGTGTCAGCCCAAAACACAGGGTCAGGTGAGAGGCTACATACATTTCTAGAGATCATTAGAGAGAAAACCTGCAGAGCTGGCTTGTCATCTGCCCTATTCATGGATGACAGCTTTGAAACTTAGCACTCAACAGACAGAATCATCCCAGCAGCAGCCGCCAAACCTGTGACCAGGTGGACTTTAGTCTGCGTGAGCTTAAGGTTCAAAGACTGAGTGACAGGAATATATAGCAGGGGAGAGCAGAGCAGTCAAGTGGAAACAGGTCTGATGATGTAGGTGACAAGCACCATGGTGAACCTAAGGCTGAATCTAAAAGCACATATCATTGGTGGTGATGGAGAGGGGTTAACTAAGGGGTGACCAATCTTTTCTAGAAATCTTTTTAGTTCTACCACAGAAATCCGCTGATTAACATGAAAAGATATTAGCATTAAGCCCAAAGCTTATTAAAATGGATTCTCTTTTGATTCCAAGCACATGCCAAGAAAATCCCAGAGTGATATGTAGAACATTTGCTTACTATAAAAACAAAACAAAAACTCTAAGAAAACCAGCCTGTAAGCCAATAGCCTGCCAGCTACAAACAATAAAAACAAATTAGACAGTGTCCAAATATCACAACTTTAACATTCCAGCTCAGTTAGCTGAGACTGTCTCCCCAACTGACTGCAGCTACCACCTTGGAAACTGCCCAGAACAGATTTTCAGAGCAGGGTCCTGAAAAATAACTAGGGGGAAGAGGATGGGGAAGATGACCAGAATCTGGACTACCTATGAGCCAGGAGTCAGGTTCTGTTTATCCTCTAGCATCCACTTGGACCAAGGTACACTTAGACCCAGAGCCAGGAAGTAGGTGTAGACAGGGTCTAGGCCCAGTCAGCTCCTCTCCCCCGCCACCACCCCAAAACCAGGAAAGTTTCACACTGGTGGACATAGGAAATTGTGGACTTTCTTCTCTTCTCTAAAGTTCCCGCTTCGATCTCTCAGTTCAGACCCCAGGCACTGAGGTGCAAAGGGTGATGCCTGCAGCTCTGAAGAACACACTGCTCCTGCACTGTCAGAAGAACTGGTGCTCAGGGATGGTTTCTTTAATTAATTATTTAATTTTGGGGGGAGGGGTGTTGCTAGTGAGTGTGTGCCACAGTGCACATGTGGAGCTCAGAGGACAACCTGAAGGAGCTGGTTCCCTTCTTCCACCATGTGGGTACTAGGGACCTAGGTTGTCAGTCTTGACAGCAAACACCTTTACCTGCTGAGCCATCTTGCCAGCCTAGTGGTCAGGGTGAGTTAGGCCTCAGCTGCCTTTTTCTTTCCCTGTCCTCCTGCTGTGTAACCTAGAATGTGGCAACAGCTGTGAGATATGTGCAACAGAGCAGGTGCCTAAAAGACCAGCACTGTAGTCACAGGCCTGGGAAGAGACCCAAGAGACAGCAAAAGGGAAAAGCAAACCCACAGAGTTGTTTATAAACTCCTGGGCTCACTCTGGGTGGGATATATGTTGATCTGACCCTAAGGAGCACAGGAAGACTCAGAATTTATGGGATATGTCACCACCCAGGTCCCAGCCTGGCCACTGAGTGTCAAAGAGCAAGGAAGGAGGCAAAAAGAACTGCTGGTGAATCCTCAACCCCCAGAAGGCTGCTCAGAACTTGCCACTCAAATCCAACCAGACTGGCATGGCTGCCTCCTAAAGCAAATGATCAACAATAACAGTAACAAATCAACATTCCTTACAGGGTTTAAGGAAGATCAATTTACAGCATAAAACCAAATGTCCATGGTACAAACCAAAATTACTCTACAGACACAAAGAAACAGGAAAACAAATGGGAAGGTAATTTCTTCAAAGAAATAGAATCTGTAAACTGGAAGCTAAAATGATAAAGTCACCAAATCTGAATTATCTGTAAAGGGTAAAGCCGTGGAGACTTCTGGAACATTTACAAAGAATGTACTAAGAGGCCAGCAAGATGGCTCAGTGGGTAAAGGCACTGGCCACCAAGCCTGGCAACCTGAGTTCAATCCCCAGGACCCACATGGTGGGAAGAGAGAACTGACTTTTGCAAGCTGTCCTCTGTCCTCCACATGTGCATGTCATACATACACACACACACACACACAGAGTAAGTAAATGAATGTAATAAAAAATTAAAAGGTCTACCATATGTGTGTTTGGAGTTCCAAAAACTGAGGAAAAAGAGCATGAAATGGAAAGAGTTTAAAGAAAAAACGGCTAACAGCTGGGCCTGGTGGGGCAGGCCTGCAATCCCAGGGGGATTGAGACAGGAGGATTGTAAAATTCAAGGCCTGATGGGTAACTCAGCAAGACCTCATCTCAAAATAAAAAATGAGGATAGAGCTAGCTGTGCATAAGGCCTTATGTTCAGTGCCCAGTACTACAAAGAGAGACAGAAATGGGGAGACACATTCTGACAACTTCCTCATATCTGCAAAAGATATCATGTAAAGATTCAAGGAGCTCAGCAAACCCTAAACAGAAAACACCCAAAGATATGTGCACATAATCAAATCACTGAAAACTAGGAGGTCCTGAAAGTAGCCTGAGGAAAATGAGATGGAGATAGCAATTCAAGTGATCTGAGCAGTGGTATGGGTACATCACCCAGAAGGCAGGAAGAAGTGGAACAGCATTTTAACACGAGGACTCAGGGCCAGCAAACCTGCTCTAAAAGTAAGGCTACAAGGCTCTAGAGATGGCAGAAATGGTTGCCAAAAGGAGACAGAATCCAGAATGGTAACATGTGCCTGCAATTCCAGCACTTGGGAGGTAGAGGCCTTCCCCCAGACCGAGACTACTTCACTACTGAACCACATCTCTAGCCTAATCTCACTCTTAGGCATTAACCTCAGTGGAAGAAACAGAAACAACATATGTATATTTATAACAGCTCCATTCTTAACTGTTAAAAACTACACTCAACCCAAATAGTTGTCAGGAGGTGAATGAATAATGTGTCTTAAGTGAGCTGGGTACCTGTAGTCTTACTCCTAGTCCTCATCAATTCTGCTAAGACTAGGTGAGCCAACAACTATGGGGACCCACCCCATGCCCCTAGAGCAGAGTTACAGATATGTGCTGCTGCACCCAGCTCTTCAGTGGGCCCTGGAGATCTGAACTCAGATACTCATGCATCCACTCACAGAGCTATCTCCTCAGCCAACTCCACGCAAAGTTCTTAAGCGAAATAATGTAAATCTATTGTTATAATTCCAAAAGCAGGCTGGGTCATATTCAAAGATGAGCTCTAGGACGGCATCTACAGTGCTCCAGTTCAGCAAGCCTGCACATGCAGGAACAAGATCAGCGTGACGGACAGTTATTAGAGGAGAGGAGCCACCCTCGCTAGCTGATTACAATACTGTCAATTTTCACTTTTCTGTAACAGCCTGATTAAGAAAAAAATTATACATATGAATGTTTAACCTGCATGTATTTAAGTGCACCCGTGTGGTCAATGTTCTCAGAGGCCACAAGAGGGCACTGAACTCCCTGGAACTGGAGTTACTGATGGTTGTTAGCCATCATGTGGGTGCTGAGAACCAAACCCCTGTTCTCTGCAAGAGTAGCTCTTCCACTGAGCCATCTCTCCCATCCCACTTTGGGGGGCAGGGGTGTTTGAGTCATAACTACTTTAGGAGTTCTTTTTTCTGGGGCTGGAGAGATAGCTCAGAGGTTAACAGCACTGGCTATTCTTGCAGAAGACATGGGTTTGAATCCCAGCACCCACAACTGTCCATAACTCCAGTTCCAGGGGATCTGACTTCCTCTTCATCCCTGCACTGCACGACGTGGGTGCACTTGTACACCTGCACACAATACATGTATATACAAAAAATAAAATAAAGCAAAACAATTTTTAAAGAGTTCTTTTTTTCTATTCTGGATTTACATACTAGATTTCTATTCTGTGATTTACATTCAAGTTCAAACGTGATATTCCTAATGTAGACAAATGTGTTTGACTCTGGCTGTGGCTCCTTGACATAAAGGAGCTTTGTAAGCTTCGTCCAGCACCAGATTCCCCAAAGACACTGCACCAGATGTGAGGCTGGGACAGACAGAGGCAGAAGTAGAACTGCTTCAAGCAGTAACCTGGAGAGTCTCTAATGAAGAGTGGGAAGGAATCAAACAAGCAGCAAAGGTGGCAGGAGGGGCTAATGGCTGGGGAGTGACTGGGGAACCTGGGAAAGGTATGCAAGCAGAGAGCATCAAGGCCAGCAATAGAGAGAGGAACAGGGCTTCAGGAAACCCAGGCCTGGTCTCACCCCTCTGGAGTGGTCACTCATTCCATTGCCTCAAGACAAATAACTCTAGGCTGCTTCTCACACAAGGTGCCATGCTCAGAACCCTGAGGGGTCACACACAATGGGGTAGGCATCCCACACAAAGGCCCAACACCCAGGCTGGCCAAGCACCTCTAACTTGACCTAGCTAAACACAGACCCAAACACAGATGGTCAGAAGCTCGCTGGGATTTAACTACCCCAAAGGCAGGGTAGTATAGGAGTGAGCAGACAACCGGGGGATAGACATTTTACATGCATCATCAGAATAGATTGTATGTACAGTTCAGGAAATGGAATGCTTACAACTCTGCTTACACATTCCTTTATGATTCCTCTGACCCTTCAGTGTTGTTTGAGTTATGCTATGGTAAAATACGAAACACCATGGAGCAGAGCACATTCTGAAGGCTGCCCTGCGTTGTGTACTACCTCCCAGTGCAATGCACTTTGTTCCACGGGACCTCTTAAACCGGCATTCCTTAAAGCAAGATTTCACTCCCTCTGCAAACAAGTCAGGCAGCAACGCTTCTCAGACTCCTCCCTGCAGTCGACTCTGCTCACTTTAAAACAGTATGCTTCTCTATAAGTCTTCTTGGCAGCAACCACACAGGAGACTGACACCTTCTTGAGAACATACCTTCCTCTCTAGTAGTCAGTTCCTCCCACAATCCTTGACCAACTCTCCCACAGGATTCTTTCAGGCTGATGGTGGTCAGCCCTTAGCTACCTAAGACAGCCACTGCCATATGAGGCCTTCCATAGTGAGGAAAAAGCCCTTAGCCACCCACCAGCCTTGCCTCCAAGTTCTCAGTCCAAGGCAGTCAGTGTTTAAAAGCCTCTACCAGACAAGTATGATGGACAGACATACTCTACAAGCTGGCCAAGCTGGCAGAAGATAAAGCACCTGGCTAGCCTCAGGCAAAAGTAGGGCCAGAGTGCAGCTGGGCATTGCTGAGGCCCCTTCTGATGTATCTTCTTCAGTATGCTGAAGGAAGATATGGGCCACTGGGCTTCCAGGGCCACATGCTGCCCATGACTATGTAGCCAGAGAGAAAAGCTGAGTCCCACTGAGTGAAACACTGACTCAACTCCTGTGAATTCAGGGGGCCATTCCAATGTACTCTGCAGAGCCTGGTTTACCTGCAGCAAACGCAAAAGACCAAAAAAAAAAAAAAAAAAAAACCTATGCCTGGCAACTCAGAACTGACCAACAATAGGTATGACCTCAAAGCAGCTCAGCTATCCATGAAGGTATGGGCCCACTGGTGAGCATCTGCATTCCCAGCTACTTGGGAGGCTGAGATAGGAGGATCACTTGAGACCAGGAGTTCAAAACCAGCACAGGAAACAGGAAAAAAGAAAAGGGGCACAGAGGGAGGGAAAGGAGGAAGGAGCCCCTCACACACACCCAGCTGGAAATTCCACGGTGTCTGTGCTTGTCTCTACTACTGTCTCACACGGATTGTCCAACAGTTACTCTGATAACTTGGGGAAATTTTTAAATTTTTATTTATTTTTATTTTATATACATATATATATGTGTATATATATATATATATCAATGTTTTGCCTACAAGTAGGTAAGTGAACTACATGTATGCAATGCCTGTGGAGGCCAGAATAAGGTACTGGATCCCCTGGAATTGGAGTTATTGTGAGCTGCCATGTGGGTAGTGGGAACTGAACCCAGGTCCTCTGCTCTTAACCACTGAGCCATATCATCTCTCCAGCTTCAGGATATGGATATATGTATATTTATTTGTTTACTTTTGAAAGGGTAATTGAGCCCATGGCCTTGGGGATGCTAAGCCAGTACCCCATCACTGAGCTATCCCTGACCCCACACCTTAGGGTTTTTTGGGGGTTTGTTGTGAGTGTCTTTGTTTGCTGTTCTTTTTTTTTTTCTTTATTTTCTTTCTTGAGATAGGGTCTCACTACGTAGTCCTGGCTAGCTAGGAACTTGTTATGTAGACCATCTGGACCTTGAATTCACAGAGATCCCAAGCTCTGGGATTAAAGGTATATACACGTGTAGCAGAATTTAAGTTTTAATGGGGACTGAAAAATTTAAATTCAGCAAATGGGCGCTCCTGTTGAAATGAGTCAGCAAGTTAGTTACTTGTCTGTCTATATACATTTAGTCAGTCATTTGGTATTGAATACATTATCATCTACATACAACAACAACAACAAAAAAGGTTGGAAGGTGCTGCATATGTTGCTTATTAATTCAAACTAAATCTGTTTGAGGGGCTAGAGTGATGGCTCAGTGGATAAGAATACTGGTTACTCTTGCAGAAGACCTGGGCTCAGTTCACAGCACTCATATGACAGCTAACAACAACTTTCCGTAACTGTATTTCCAGGGAACCCAACGCCCTCTTCTGGCCTCCACGGGCATTGCACACATGAGTGCACTTATATACATGCAGGTAAAACACTCATACACACAAAATAAAAATAGTTTTTAAAAGCTAAATCTGTTTTAAGTAGTATATCTGAAAGATATCTAAAGTTTACATTTTTGCTTAGCTGAGAATTTACTCTGTTTGGTTTAATATCATGCCTAGGCTGTATCTGTAAAATAAGTTTCCCTATTAAATAAATAAGACATAAACTGCTGAAAGAAAAACACAAACTGTTGGTAGAATGCTTGCCTGGTATGCATGAAGCCCTAGGGTCAATCCCCAGCCCTGGAGAGGAAAAAAAATAAAAAAGTAGACACAGATGCTCCACAGAGAATCTCTATGCCAATTACAAACAGACTGTGGAGAACCCAGCATGGTAGAGCATGTCTGTAATCCTAATAACTCAGGATGGTGAGGCAGGAGCACTGAGAGGTGGAGGCCAGCCTCAGCCACATAAGGAGACCCAGTTTTAGAAGACACAAGCAAGCAAACACACATTCCCTTTGGCAAACAGCAACCTCTTCTCCCAGGAGAAACTACCCAGAGCCAGGGTATGTGGCTGGGCAAGCAGAGCATGGAAGCTGCGTCTCAGTCTCCCTTCATCCTCATATATATCAACTGTGCAGTGCATACCTGCCCAACTTGAACAATAGTGACATAGAGCAGAACGTTGAAGACTGACAATAAAATTGCTGAACCATTCTGGCTAAATCTGCAAATCTTGATGCTCTATTGAGACATTTATTGTAAACAGCTAGATTTTCTTTTCTAAAAAACTTTTCATATATGTTAATCTAGACACACACAGATATACACACACAAACTGCAAGCCACTTACAGAACTCCACATAGGTCACAGATGTTTCCACAAACCCCTGGGCCTAAGGGGCTTCCCTGGGGCTTGCTGGCAATCAGTCATTCTTTCTGGGATCCACTCTCCTAATAGTTCTGCAGCCCATGAGCCTCCAAAGTCCAGACCAACATCTGAGGCTTTCCCAGACATCTATTGAAGGTAGCAAGGGTGACACATAGGGCATGTGCAGGACCTGCCTGGCTAACTTACCAGAATGGCTATCACACCATCCTAACCACCCCACTGCTCCACACTTCAGGCCCCCACACAGACATACACAATGACTTGTTTCCATAGCTCTGGCACCAAAATCACATTCTATGAGGAATACAGATATTTTCTGCCAAACTATCCTGCTCTCACTTTGGGAATATAGAAGTAAAATTATATCCACCAACATGAAGGAATTTACTACAGTCCAAACCACAGGGCTTCCCAGCAGCTGCTTGTTCCAGAACACTCACTCAGACAATTTGCCTGGGCTGGTTGAATAACAGCCCCCCCTTTTAAAATACTTTATCATTTTTTATTTTATGTATATGAGTGTATTGCCTCCATGTACATAAGTACACCTGTGTTGTATCCCCAGAGGTCAGAAGAGGGCATTGGATCCCCTGGAACTAGAGGTACAGACAGTTGTTAGCTGCCATTTGGGTGCTGGGAATTGAACCTGGGTCCTCTGCAAGAGCAGCCAGTGCCCTTTAACTGCTGAGCCATCTCTCCAGCCCCTCAATAATAGCCCTTTAAATAGAGCATCACAGATGGACTTCACTCCTCATGTGTGGTGTTTTCTGAGCTACTATCCTAAAAATGCCAAAAGGCACTTCATAATTCATCAGTCTTCCCCACTGTCAGGTAATAGATAAGAAAGATAAGAACATAAGAAGGAGGCTGGGGGTGGAGCTGGGTGAATGAGGCTGGGGGTGGAGCTGGGTGAATGAGGCTGGGGGTGGAGCTGGATGGTGGAGCACCATATTCGAGGCCTCTGTCAAAATTCACACAACTACAGACGAGTCCTGAACTGGGATTAGGGGCCGCTCTCAGACCTCATCAGGTTTCTTTGTGCACTAGATGGTGGTTAACAGAGAAACTCACAACTGGTCAAAGTAGAGAGAATAGGTGGCGGCTGAGTGCACCACCGTGAGACATATAATAATCTCTTCCCAAGGCTCCAGGGCCCACAAGGAAGAGGGGGTGGAAAGACCGTAAGAACCAGAGGTCAGGGAGGGTGGGAACAAAAGTGTCTTCTGGACATGACAGGCCTTTTGCACTATGCTCTCAGCACCAATGGCTGCCTACTCAATTCAAGCCAGTCAATATCCCAGCATGGCAGGGGAAGGGGTACATGAGCCCCCATCCCTAACTGAGGAGTTACAGATAGCTGATGGCTTCTGGGGGAGGGATAGGCCAATTTTCACCTGTATATAAGGAAAGGGCATGTACATGTGTCTCCACGACTCTGAGATTCTATGTATGGTCACCCTGAACTATTATTAACTCTCATGATCAACATGAACTAGATGGATCTTCCTAACGTTAGGACTTATTCCAAACGTTAATAATCCAATACACTGAACTTGAATGAGCTGGTAGGAGTTCCCCACTATGGACAGTAAACAGGAGAAAATGTGGTCTCTGCCATGAAGATATTTATTAATCGATCAACAGACCATAGGTATTCCTTATCCAAATGTGGTCAGAAAGTCAAGGTCCAGAGACAGGGACATGCACAGTGCAAGCTAGAGCTTTCTCATAGGTCACCACAGGACAGAGGTCATCAGCCAAGCAAAGACAAATCAGTGAGGGAAGGCTGGGCAAGCAGGGAGGACCCAAGTCTCTGCCTCACCCAGCCCAGGGTGGGGCTCCTCAGGTTGAGGGTAGCGGACAAGTGGCAACAGCATGCTACTGAAGCTACTGAGGGAGAGTGAGGATCTTCTGGTCAGGCAGAGGTAGAGTTATAAGCAGGGAACTTGAGAGGAAGAGTGACTGGGTCAGAACCTGGCCAAGTGAGGCAGATGGTCACAGTAATGGCTAACATTCATCAAGTGCTGCCCTTGACCAGGCTCTAAGCTCAGTATCATCCACTCAGCCTCTGGTGGCAAGTAAGTCTCTTGCCCATACTTCTGACTGTTCAGGTCTCACTCAGGTCACTCAGACCAGGAAGGGCCTGACTGAGACCCTAAAGGCAAAGTCTAAGTCAGTATCTATTTTTGTGAAGGAAAGTGACCAGGGATAAATGAGAAAAGTAACGGGAATTCTAGAGTGGTGAGCCTTGGGCCATAAAGGATCTTTGCCTAGAAGTCAAGCTATGTAGGGGGAACACTTTAGGCTGGGAGGTCAGAGGAATAGTATACACAGCACAAGGCAGAAGGATCTAACAGGAAAGGGTAAAAATCCAGTCCATCCAGGTCCCTTCCAAAGCAGTCTCCATCTCAGGATAAACTGCAAAGGATTTTGAAGTGAACCAAAAAGTAGTTTCAATGCAATAGTAGACACTGTCCTAATGTAACTTTCTAAATTATCTGATTCTATGGAACTCACTACTTTATGCCTTTCCTAGAACTATTTTACAGCTCTGTTAAGGTGGATATAACTAAGTTATTAAATTGCAAATTAATGACTATGAGAATTCTCTGAATTTTCCCTTGAAGAGGTTGTAACATCTTAGTGGTTCCTTCATTCATTAATGAAACTGCTTACATATGTATGAGTCATCAAGTTTGAAAGGGCATGGAAACTCCAAAGAAGCTGGTACTAGGCTGAGACTCTAGAGGTTCCTGATTCTTTGGGCCTCAACCACACTGATGACACAGGAATGCTAACGGAGTCTGTCTTCCTTCCTCCTCCCTCACCAGCAATCCCAGTGGACTTTAACAGGCTATTGAGCTGGAGAGGTACCTCAATAGTAGAGTACTTGCCTAGAATGCATGAGGCCCTGGGTTTTATGCCAAATACACCCCCAATTGGAGGGCAGATACGTTTTTTGAGACAGGGCCTCCCTGTAGCCCTAGCTGACCTAGAACTCCCTATGTAGACCAGGATGAACTTGAACTCACAGAGATCTACCTGCCATGCCTCCCAAGTGCTGGGATTAAAAGGGTGAACCACCATATCCGGCTATTGTTATTCTTTTTAAAATCATTTTATTTATTATTATTCTGTGTATGTGGTATGTGGGTGACGCACGCATGTGCCACAGCCTGTGTGGGGGGTTATAGGACAACTTTCAGAAGTCTGTTCTTTCCTTTACTCACTGAGCCCCCTCACCAAGCCTGCATTATAGTTTTATTGACATCTACTCACTGGGGTTTTGTTATTCTTTTGTTTTTAAGACAGTCTTGCTATATAGTACTGGTTAGCTTGGAACTTGTATTGATCCTCTTGCCTCTGCCACCATGCCCAGCTATTTATTGATTTTTGTTTTTAAGACAGGGTCTCCCTATAGCCCCAGGTTGCTTGGAACTTGCTTTGTAGACCAGGCTGACCTCAATTTCACAGAAATCTGCCTACCTCAATCCTCTGAGTGCTGGATTAAAGACAAACCTCACAATGCCTGGCTTATTTACTGATTTTACCTAAACTCTAAAGTCATTTAGACAAGTCTTAACCTTAAATTATACACATTTACAAACACCCAGGAATTGCACAGCTAAAGAAAGTTTCCACTACAAGAGCCCTTGTTTCTAGATTTTGTTCTTTTCTTTCTTTTCCCCTGGCACTGAAATCTTTGAGCCTTAAACTGCTTTTCATAGCTACGCTGGAATAAATGAGAAACCACAAAAATGAAGGCTTCCACTGCACCCGTCATCAAACCGCAGTGGCAGTAAAAAGATCACCCAGAACTAGCCCTGGTTTGATGAAACTCTGATGGTTTAGGTGTTTGTTAATTCACTTAATATCCAAACTTGAAATCTGTGAGGGTAGGACATGTGTGTGCATGCGTGCGTGTGCATGCGTGCGTGTGCATGTGTGTGTGTGTGCATGCGTGTGTGCGCGCGTGTGCATGCGTGTGCGTGTGTGCATGCGTGTGTGTGTGTGCGTGTGTGTGTGCATGCGTGTGTGTGTGCGTGCATACGTAGTGGTGGTGCTGGGGATGAAGCTGAGAGTCCTACTCAAGTGAGGCAAGGGTTCTACCACTGAGCCTCTCCTTCAGGCCCCAGGGACAAAATTCTACTTCTATTATTCCCTAAGGCCTTCTGCTGCCTTGACTGGAGTCCCATGCTCTGATTCAGGCTCCCAAAAAAGTGCAGCTCTTTGCTTTTAATCAGAGAGAGCTTTCTAAGAGCAGTCACCATGCTCCTCAGCCCCTCTCCCAGCTGCAGACTGCCTCTACGTGAAAAAGCCGGTGTCCACCCTACTTGAGGGGTCTCAAAGGATCCTGGCCTGGCAACAGAAGCAACTCCCTCTGTAAACACAGTTATCAGACAACTTCAATAATAATTACAGGATCCCTGGTTTTCATTCCAAGCAAACAGCTTGGCAAAGCTTCCTATGATTTCCCCTACTTTTGCAAAAATCTGTCTCCTAAGCAAAAGCTTCTGTTTCCCAGTAGCAGGAGACACTCTTACTAAAAAGCTAAAGAGAAAGCCATTACAATGTTATTTTATCTCATACTTTCTCCCTAATGTTGCCCACTTAAAACAGATCCCAGCAGTTTATGAATGAATATACATTATGTTTCCCTATGGGTTCCCTGCTTTCAAATAACTTGATCTTATAAACTATGCCAAATGATAATCCATTATTTTTTTCCCTTCTTTTATCACATGTATATTCAACTACTTACTCAGCACCTTATAACGCACCAGGCACTGGGACAACTGCAGAGATCTTTAATACAGTCTCTGCTTCATGGAGCAGACCCACAAAGAATAAAGCAAGGTACAGGGGCACAGAGAAGGGGTACCCTACTGCAGACAAGGTGGCACAGATCTCTAGAGCAGTAACCTGGAGAACAGAGCCAAGTGCACATCTTCAGGAAAGGGGTAGGGGCTGAAGAATAAACCCCAAGTGCCAGGACAGCTAATCAAAATGCTAACCATGGGCTGGCCATATAGCTCAGTGCAAGACCTTGTTAGCATATGCCCTGGGGCTCCACACCCAGTACCTCCAAAACAAGTTCACTCAAGTTTCTGATCAACAGGAAATAATCAGTACTAGAAATCTGCCTTACTATGCTTTAGTTCGTGTTAGATTTATTTTTTTGGAGATGGAGTCTGCCCCAGCTGGTTGTAGACCAGGCTGGCCTTGAACTCATAGATACTTGCCTGCCTCTGCCTTCCGAATGCTGGAACTAAAGATGTGCACAACCATGACCAGCTATATTAAACTTTTAAAAATATGGTTAGTGTTCAGCCTCTCATTCCTTATTTGTTTCCTTAATATTCTCTAGGGATCCCAGGAGACCCCATTCTGAAAGCTAGTAACCAACCCCAACATTTGATGGGAGGAGAACAGGCCATACAAGGCACAATGGGATGAAGTCTGACCCCTTTGGGAAACTTTTTACACAAAAGTCCTAAACAGCAAGTTAAATTGGGACTGGAGAGATGGCTTGCCATTAAGAGCACTGGCTGCTCTTCCAGAGGACCGGGGTTCAGTTCCCAGTATCTATATGGTAGTTCACAACCATCTAACTTCAGTTCCAGAGGGTCCAAAACCCTCTTCTGGCCTTGACAGGTACCAGGCACATACAAGGTACACATACAGACCTTCAGGCAAAACACTCATACACATAAAATAAGAATAAATACAATATTTTTTAAAGAAGTTAAAGATTTCCATGGGACTAGGAAGATGTCTCAGCAGTTAAAGCACTGGCAAAGGATGAGTTTGGTTCCCAGCACCCCTATCAGGGGGCTCACAACAGCCTGTAACTACAGCTCAGAAGATCCAATGCCCTTCTGGCCTCCGAGGGCACCTGCATTCACATGGGACAGTCACGCAAACACACACAAACACATACACAGAGCTGAGTTTCCAAATACTAGAAAGGTAAACACTTCCTCCCAGGAGGAGACAAATTCTGAATTCTGTATGTCACTACGCCTGTGCCCTCTTGAGCCTGCTGGAGCTCCGTTCCCAAGTCCTGCACCACCCTGCACTGGGTTCAAAGTTGGAATAGTGCTTTGCTGCTGCCTGGATGCTGAGGCTGCCTCCTAGGGCGGGATGCCTTGCCCATTCCTCTCTACTTCTCCCAGTCTACCCTCTCTCTTTTCTGCACCCTTTGAAGTCCCTCTTGCTGAGAAATCCAGTCTCATCTAATAACCTTATTTCCATGCAAAAAATACCAAGAAACATTGTGAGTACACAGGAGTGTATTATGTGAATTGCTTGTAATTCAATACTTGAAATACTTCACAACTTAGAAGTAAATTTTTTTTTTTAACTTAGCATATCCTTATACTTGGTCCAAGGAGACAAGGCAGGGATTTGGAACTATCCAGGAAGGCTCACTATGGTAAGTGTCACAAGCCTTCTGCCTTTGACTACAACTCTGTTACCCTTAAAACAACTTCTTCCAGGAACTCTGACACCAACCTACAGGATTTGGAGCTGTTTCCAGAAATACAGACACAAGAGGCAGTAAGAGAAGCTGTAATGCTAGTATCTCCAAGTGTTTTCAACAGCTCTGGGGACAATCACCATGAGCAAAAAAAAAAAAAAAAAATCAGTCTTGGGTGCCACTATGACAACTTGGTTCTCACAGGGTGGGCCAAACATGTGATGCAATTCAGGAAATCAGCAACTCTGGGTCAGAAAGGAGTCTCTCTCAAAGATTCAAGTAGGCATCTGTCTTAGTCTATTTTCAATTCCTACAACAGAATATGAGATTGATTACTTTTTACAAAGTATTTTATTTATTATCTTCATTTTATGTGTATGAATGTATCGCCTGCATTGTGCAATACACCCGTGTTGCACAATACAGGCAGAGGTCAGAAGAAGGCATCAGATTCCCTGGAGCTGGAGTTAGGGACAGTTGTTAGCCGCCATGTGGGTGCTAGGAATGGAATCCAGATCCTCTGCAAGAGCAATCAGTGCTCTTAACCGCTGAGTCATCTCTCTAGCCCCAAGAGACTGATTCTGTTGGATTAAAGCACTAATGGCTAGAAGTCCAATGGTTTCTGGTGAGGACCTGGCACTGCTTTGACTCCTGGTGGCAGGAAGAAGAGCAGATGACTTGTAATAGGAGAGAGAACATGTGGGACAGGCAGGCTCTCTGTAACAACCTATTCTCAAGTAACTGCTGTAGTCCTGTGAGCAGAGAATTTACACATCAGAAAGAGGCATTACTCCATTCATGTGGTTCTTCACCCATGATACAAAACACCTCCCACAGGACCCCCCAACACACACATGAACTTTGGGAGGACACATTTAAATACTTTTGGGGGGAGTCAGGAAGGTACACACAAAACCCACCTCACCTCTTGACACCCATGGCCTGCAAAGACATTTCCCAATTTCTAGGTAGGAACAAAGTTCCTCCAGGGCTGTCAAGAAAGACTCAGCTTGGTCTGGGGACCCAGGAGAAACCATGAGGGCTTAGAAAGCACACTGATGCAGTCATCTGTGTGTACACAACACACTGGAGACCAGGAACACACAAAAAAACTGCAGGTAGGCTATGGGACAACATGAACACGTCTTTTTTAATGTTGAGAGATGTGATAGGATTACCCTTTGATAAAGCAAAAATTAAGATCAGTAATAATTCAAAGGAAGCATTCAGATGAGAAAGCGAGAGTGTAGGGCTTTTGCCACAGAGGAACTTATGCCAGCAAGAGATGGCTATGTTAGCAGTGGCCTCACAGAATGAGGACTGGAGTTTAGATCCTCAGTACCCCTTGTAAGGAGCATGTATCTAGCCAAACGGCAAGCTCCAGGTTCAGAGAGACTTTGCCTCAACACATAGGGCAGAAAGTAATCTAAGATCCCAACACTGGAGCTGGAGAGATGGCTCAGTGGTTAAGAGCACAGACTGCTCTTACAGGGGACCCAGGCTCCACATGGCATCCCAGCATCCAAATGGCAGCTATGCATTTACTTTTTTTTAATGTGAGTTCTAGGGATCCAACTCAAGTTCTCATGCGTGTATACAAACACTTTGCTAACTGAGGCATCTCCCAAGACCAGTGATTTGTAATTTTTTATGCATATGGCATAAAATTCAAAAGGTATGAAAAATCAAATCCTTAGCCACCCATTTTCCTACTCAGAGACATAGAGACAGAGCAGTCTTAATCTATTCAGGCTACTATAATGAATGAAGTACCCTAGCTGAGCTAATATATAAACAATAAAAATGTATTGCTTCCAACTCTAGAGGCAGGGAAGTCTAAGATTGGGTGTAAGTCTGGCAAGAGCCTGTTTCTTCTATGTATCCACACATGTGAAGAGGAGGGGCATGTCCTTCAACCTCAGGACTAAGCCTAAGACTTAAGCCTAGGACTAAGACTAAGTTTAATCTTTTTTCTTTTTTTGAGACAAGACCACCTCACTGGACTGGGACTCTCACTCTTAACTATCTCATTAGGTATTAGATTCCAATAGACAGACAGGGAGAAGGACAGCACTCAGATCACAGCAAGTGTCTACAGGTTTTGATGAGAGTGAAGAGTCCAGGGCTTTACAGATCTTCAGTGGCCTAACAAGAAAAGCAACTGCTGAGAATCTCATGACTGATAAGAGACACAAAGTCCATTCCCTAAGGAAACACTCCCTCCCACCCCACCCAACACACAAACACCTCTGCCTGGCAGTCACTTCTGCCCTGCCTTAACTGTCCCTATGAACTTTAGAATCAGCTTTGTCTATACAAAATTGTGCCAGAGTATGTTGGTCCCAGCACTCAGAAGGCAGAGACAGGCAGCTCTGTGTAAGTTCCAGGCCAGCCAGAGTTATACTGTGAGATCCTGTCTCAAAACACCAAAAACAAATTAACCTTGCCTGGGTTTTGGTATTGTGCTAAAAATTACAGATCCTAAATGGAGATCTTGATATTATAACTAAACAGTTTTCCAGTCCATGATATAGTATGTCTGTCCATTTATTTAGGTCACCTATGATTTCTGTCTCCAGTGATTTGTAGTTTTCAGAGTGGAGACCTTGGGCCTGTTTTGGTAGATTCCCATCTAAGTATTTTATTCTTTACAGAACTAGCAACTATTTTTATTTTTTCTTTTCCTCCCTCTGTGTGTGTAAAAGAGAGAGAGGTTTTACTCTGTAGCCCAGGATAGCCTCAACTCACAGCAATCTTTCTGCTTCAGCCTGAAAATGCTGGGATTATAAGGGAGCAACTACACCTAGCATTTTTTCAATTTCTAAGAATTTATTGCTAAAATATAGAATTATGGTTGATTTGTAAATATTGAATTTATATCCTATAGCCTTGCTAACTCACTTAACTAGCTTTTAAAAAATTGTTTTACGTGTATAGTGTTTTGACTGTATGTAAGTGCACCATGTATGTGAAATGTCCCTAGAGGCCAGAAGAGGGCAGCAGATGCGCTGGAACTGGAGTTGCTTATGGTTGTTAGTTGCCATGTGGGTGCTGAGAACCAAACCCAGGTCCTCTGGGAAAGCAGCCAGTGCTCTTAACCACTGAGTAATCTCTCCAGCTCCTAATGCTAGCTTTTTTTATGTATTACTGGGCAAGTAGCTACAGAGCTCTTGCCACCTGCTTACGAGTTCTGTTTCTTCCTTTCTAGTCTATATGCCCATCTTCCTTTTTTTTCTTTCTATTTTTGCACCAGCTAGACCTTCCAGTATGATGTTGTAGCAAAGACCATACATCATTAACTGACCCCCATCTGAGGGGGGAGCATTTGTACTGTTCCATTAAGTGGCAAGTTAGCTGTAGACTTTTTATAGATGGTCTTTTAGAAGATGAAGAAGCTCTCTTTTCTTCCATGTTTGCTAACAGCATTATCAGAAATGAGTGGATTTTGAGGTGAGATGGTCCAGTGGATAAAGGAGCTTGCTACATGACCATGGAAGCCTGATAATCTGAGTTTTGTCCCCAGAACCTACATAAAGGTAGGAGACAGCTGACATCACAGAGTTGTCCTGCAACCTCCACATGCATACTTCAGCATGCACACATGATAAAGGTGTGCACACAAGAAAGCTTTAAAAAAATAAGTGGATCTCCTCAAATGTTTCCTGCATAGCTTCTCTTCAAACTGTTAATATGGCACAATACATAATACATTTCCTGAATCTTAAGAGCTACACCACCCGTTTGTTTCTGGGATAAATCACAATTAGTTACGGTGCATTAGTATCTTTATATAATTGCTGGATTTGATTTCCTAGTTATTTTGTTGAGGACTTTTGGGTCTGAATTCATGAGTAATACCAGTTGGTAATATTCCTTTTTTTGTGCTGTCTTTGCCCGGTTTTGTAGAGCAAACACACATACACTATATTTAATGTCCTTTTCTGAGGTCTTATATGATAATTTGCTATTTTTAATGATCATAAAAACATAAGTTCTAGGGGCTGGAGAGATGGCTTGTCAGAGATGGCTCTTGCAGAGGACCCAAGTGTGATTCCCACATGGCCGCTAACAACTGACTATAATTCCAATTCCAGGGTGTCATGCTCTTCTGACTCTTTTTTGGGCATTTTGTGCACTTATATACATGCAGACAATATATTCAAACACATAAATTTTTTTAATTAAGAAAAAAAACTTAAGTTCTAAATCTGCAGTTCTACCAGAATGAATTTGATCCCAAATATTTGATTGGGAAGACAACAATCTTCCTCAAGCAAAATAGGCAAGTTTTACAGGAAGCCGCATTGAACTACTGGTGGGCAATCCTCTCATCACCTATTGTCACACACATGACTTCAGGACACAACAGAGCCAGAACAGATGATCTTCAGTACTGAAAATGCAGATGCACATGGCTTCATGGTTTGACAGGATCATTTGGTTTGCCAGAAGAAAGCTGTGTCAGGGGCACACGCATGCACACACGCATACACACACACATGCGGAGGCTGGAGATCAACATTGGGTGCCATTTCTCTGGTGCTGTCCACCCTTTTTTTTTTTGAGATAAGATCTCTCACTGAAACTTGGGGCTTATCAGGCTAAACTGACTGACTAGCCAGCCCCAGAGATCTGCCTGTCTCTGCCTCAGCAGTGTGGCAATGACAAGAACAGACCACCTTGTACAGAGTTTAACCTGGGTGCAGGGACTGAACTCAGGTCCTCAGGTTTGTTACAGAGTCATTTCACCGACAGTTATCTCCCCAGTCCCTGTGCCTGGCTTTCTAAAGTAGGAAAGGAAAGTCTGCCCAAGTTGAACCTCAGTTACCCAGACGTTCTGACATAACTGAGTGGGATTTGGGACTGATAAACTGTGTACAGTATCTATAGTCATTTAGCAGAGCTGAAGCTATGTGAATGTGGCTATTTTACGTGCTATGCAGCTTCTTTATGTTCCCATTGACTTTTTTTGTCCTGTTTTACCATCACATCCCACATATCCTCAAGAGTACAATAAAACAGTGGTGTGCTTACTGGCTTGAGGTTACAAGCTGACAAGGTTTGCTATCAAGTAAAAGATGTGCCATCACCCAACCCTGAAATGCAAATACTCAAATTTGGGTTTGAATTGCCTGAGAAGGAAATTTAGGTTACTTTAACCTCTCATTCGTTTACAATTCCTAAAATGCAGTTAGTCATTACTCCTGGCATTCTACTACAGAGGAAAGGGATGGAATGGGCTCAAGAGAGTTCAGGATCAAAGATCTGAAGGTGCAGCACCAGAGAACTTGCCTCAAATGCACAAGGCCCTGGGTTCAATCCCCAGTACTGTCAAGCAAAAGGTGAGTTGAAGATCAGCAGAAGTAAAATTTTAATTTACATACCTCCTCGTACCCTTCCTGTTATTTAAAAATAAAAAAGGGTCCTAGGGTCTGGTGAGATGGCTCAATGGTTAAGGGCGCTTGCTTTGATGACCTGAGTTCTACTGTCAGGACACCTACCAAGTTATGCTCTCATCCCACATGGAACAAGGCATTTGTATATATACGTGCACACACATACAAAAATGTAACAACAACAAAAAAAAAACCCAAGAGGGCTGGAGAGATGCTCTTACAAAGGACTGGGGTTCCGTTTCTAGCACCCTCACTAGACACTGCACAACCACCTATATCTCCAGTTCCAGGGGATCTGACACCCTCTTCTGGCCTCCATGGGTACTGCAAGCCTTTGAGAAAGGCCCTCATTCACAGAACAGGGCAGACCTATTAGATAAGAAACCCGCATGCTTGGGAGCAGCATACTGCCCACCATGGGACCTTTACCTGGGGAGACCCTAACAAGTGCCTACTTACTGTAGATAGGGTACCAACGACAGACGAAACTACGATTCCACCAAAGTCCAACTTGGCAAATTAATGAGTTTATATGGTTTGTTTATGGAGCATGGGTGACCCCCAAACTGACACACCACTAAAAAGTCTTCTCACCCTTACAGAGCAAGGATGATGACCTCCCCATAACTGCACAGATGGAGTCCTCCCTTCAGTTAACTTTCCACACTCTATACACTCTAGCTCTTGAGACCATGTGCAGCTGGAACAGAACCACATAGAGCTGGCAAGGAGGTACAGCAGAGAATGGTTGGCATCTCAGGCAGAGGCCTCCCTCTCCAACCCCTTCCTTTATGAGCAAATATCAACAGGCCCAATCTTGAAGGTCACTTGTGAGTAGTTGTAGCCACTTCTGACAAAAATGGTACTGGCTATTATGCCTGATAACATTCTACGATATCACAACACACCAAAACCCTTCTAAAAATACTGCTCTAGCAGTGGAAAAATTCCCTTCTAGAACACCAGGCTCATAAGGATCACACAAGCATCCTTGGTCTGGCACCTTCTGCCCTCAAATCCATCTGGTTCAGGAGGCAATCAGGAGAAACTCCAAAATATCTGAATGGCTCACAACATGTATGCCTCAATTTCCTCATCCACTAAGTAAGGAGAGCAGAGACATCCCTCAGTAAATAATGTCTGATGGGCAGAGAAGTGGCTCAGGGATTAAGGGCACTTCTTGTTCTTATAGAGGACTGATGGTTGTCAGCCACCATGAGGGTGCTGGGAACCTAACTCAGGTTCTCTTAACTGCTGAGCCATCTCTCCAGCCTCAAAACCTAAGACTTTTAAAAGTCAAATTTTATTAGAAAGTCACAGGATTAGTACTTTCTCTTCTTACAGATGGGAACTGAGCTGTATGACATCTTAGAACTATCTTCATGACTTCTTGTTTATTTGTTCCAGTTTAAATTCAGAGTGCAGTTTCTTTGGGGGAAATAACCCTTTTAAAAGCCCTAACTTTTATCAAGACTGAGAAGCCAAGTACACACAAGACCATTAAGTTGCCACATCTTTCAAATGGCCTTTCCTTCACCTGACTGTGCAGGATCTATCCGTGTTTAAATTCTATGCTATGGCAACTCGGAGAGATTTTGAGAGGCTGGTCCCCAAAGTTCTTTCATATAAAAACCAAGCTCTGCAACATTATGGTACCTTTCTATATGGCCTAAGTACCACTGGCTTCCATTCCTGTGTATAGGCAACAATGTCCCAGTCAAGAGCTGATAAATAGCACATTGTGCAAACCACCATCACTTCTCAGTTCTTTTCCTAATCCTTTGATGGGCATGCTAAGAGTTCATGAGGGGCAAGTCCTATACACTTTTCGAAAGTCCACTGAGTAAACTAAGCAAGGTACTTGACAAGGCTTTATATTCCACTTGGCTCAACGTTTGGCCCTATCTTTTTCTTACTCATTTCTGATTATCATCAATACTATACTCAAACACTGGCTAGCTTTTAAAAGGCAATTATATACATCTCCCCAGCCCCTAATTCTCTTTGTTAACAACAATATCTACAGGACCACTACATTCTTGAGAACATTCCAGTTTACTGCATTAAAACCGGTTTAAAAAATTAAGGATAAACCTGCTCCATTTATTTCCCATTACAGCCCTTCAAAACTATCCTCCTGCAATCAGAAGACCAGGTCTTGCACACACAAGAGACAAAATCCTCTGTGATATTGCAATCTACAAACACTGGGATCTTTATTTAAAAGGTGCCCACACATGGTATTACTCCCAGAATGTATGCACTCAACTAAACATAACTGGACCGATGCTTTGAGAAAGAAAAGGTACATATGTTGCAGTTCTGTGCAAATGATTTCTGATTGAGAAATCTATAGTTATGAGACAAAGTCTTAGAGGAAAGTTAACCTGTGACAGGGAATATGAAGGACACAGAAGTTTTTCTGATCTGGACCACTGCCCATACAGGCCTGCTACAAAATCACAAAACAGAAACAGCTGACAAGCCCCTGAACCAAGCACCCCGGGAGCTAAAAAATATGGACGGAGAAATGCACTCTAAAACAAATAAGTCCAACAGAAACTTCCCTGTTTCTGTCACCTCCCAAACTGGAAGCCCTCCCGGAGTCACTTAACTCTGGGTACCAACTGGGCAGTGCCGGCCAGCCACGGATGCTGAGGTGCAGAACTACGGGATGCTAGATGGGACCAAACGACTGCAGAATAAGCTAGAGACTTTGCGGGCAGATCTGGACTCTCCCACTGCATCTGGGCTACATGCCTCCTCCATTCAACAAATATTTATTGAGCGTCCACCATCTGCCGGGCACCCTGCTAGGCGCCAGGGAGGAAATCATGCCACAGCCCCTAGCCTCTGGAATTAGAGACGGACGACAACCGTCTGGGGGTTGAGCGGACCGGAATACCTGCCACAAGTTGCTGGGCACAATATACCCAGGGGACAGCATGACCCTTGCGCCCGGCTTTGCGCAACACCGAGCCCAGTGGCGATGGGCAGAGCGGACAGGTAGGCCCCGGTGCAGGTGTGCAGGTACAAGGCACACCTGAGGCTTCGGAGCTGCACAAGGCAGGCTCCGGCGGAGGGCGGGGTCCCCAGAGGAGCAGGGACAGGCACCCCGGGGGAGCAGGGTGCGAGGGGCGGAGACCGCGACGCCGGGACCGAGCGCAGGCCGGCCGGGCCTGCCCCCGCGGCGGCGCCGGGGAGCGGGGACGGAGGCGCGGGCTAGGCCGCCCGCCCGCCCTCCCGCCCGCCCGCACCTGGGGCCCCGCCCGGCACCTACCACTTGGGCGACCTTGAGGCGGCCGAGCGCGCCGCGCAGGTAGTCGGGGTCGCAGCGCAGGCCGGCCAGCCCGCGCCGCTGGCTCACCGGCTCCGTGGTGGGCTGGTACGGGCTGCTGGCGCCCGAGATCATGGAGGTGCTCGAGGCCTCGCCCTCGAAGCCGTCCAGCTCCTCGCCGCTCCGCATGCTGCCGCCCGACTTGGGCCGCCTCGCGCGGCCGGCTCCCCCGGCGCCAGGAGCGGGCGGGCTCAGCGGGGCCGTCGCATCGTCGCCGTCGCCGTCGCCGCCGCCGCCTGACTGAACGCCGCCGCCCGCCCCGCCGCCGCCGCCGCCTCTGCGCCCGCCGCCCACTGCGGCCGCGGCTCGGTCCGCTGGGGCTCGGCTCCCGCCGCCTCGGCAGCGGAAAGGGAGGGAGGCGGGAGCGGGCTCAGAGGGAAGGAGGCGGGGGCCGCGCGCCGGCCCGGAGGGGGCGGAGCCAGCGCCTGCCAGCCGGCCGCTCGGAGGCGCTCGGCGGCGGGGCGCGGGGAGGGGCGGGGCAGGCCGCGGCCTGGGGCGGGGCGTTGTTTCTTAGGCCACGCCCACTCCTCGCCCTCACCTGCGAGGCCCGCGGGCCGGGTCCAGGAAAGCTCCGCTGGTGTGTTAGGGAAGAACGCCTCTAGGAGGGTCGCGGGGAGGGAGGCTGAGGGCAGGGGTGAAGTAGGCTAAGGAGTCTTGGAGCTGCTTTCTCCCGGTACTGTCTCAGAGTCTGCTTTAAAGAAAGCGGTTCTCTGCGGGAAGGCTGGGAGTTTCCTGGTGAAAATCATGTTGGGCTGGAGAGAGGTCTCAGAGGTTAAGAGCACTTTACTTATCTTCCTGAGGAGTACAAGTTTGGGCAGCTCACGACCACCTGTAACTCTAGCTCCAGGAGAACCACAGGCATCTGCCTCACGTGCACATACCCCCACACAGACACACACTTTTTTTTTTTTTTTTTTTTTTTTATTTTAAAGGAAAAAGGATCTGCTATACCAGCGCGGTTAAATGGCTCAGTGGGGAAAGGCACTTGCTGCCTCGCTCCATGACCTGAGATAGATCCTTAAGAGCCACATGTTGCAAGGAGAGAGCCTACTCTGTCAAGGTGGCCTCTGACCTCTACACTCTTACACCCACCCATCCACACACAAACACACATACATACACTAAATAAATGTGATAAAGATATGCTTCCTTCTATTGCCTGGTCCAACCTGGGCCTGATGCACAAGTGTGTGGGTTCCTATTCTGGGCATCCTGCAACAAGCCAGTTCTAACATCAGGATGCAGCAGGCAAGGGTGAGAGGTGGGGGATTCCTGAAGTCGGCAGAACCCACACAGTCCCAGTGTAAGTTTTGGATTCATTGGTCTGGCCATGCAGGGGCATAAGCACACAATAAGCCCCTGGCAACTAATATTAGTTTCTTCTCCTGGCTGAAAAAGTTTTCACTACCTTAGTCATCATGACAGGTGAAACACAGCTTTTGCCCTGAAGGCATTAATTATAGACCAATTTGCAATTCAAGTGTGAAGGTTAATTTTAAGCTAAGTAAAACACTGACTTTCTAAGAACTGTGGCTTTGACAAGGAACCTTCTACACCCTAACTACAGAGCTTCCTCTGCTCTAGGCACAGGGTGAGGCACTTGGATAAGGTGTTGTAATTACTATTTTACACACGTGGGTACAAAGCGCCAGAATGGAAGTGGCTTGTACAAGTTCCAGCTTTTTTGAATGATGGACCAACAATTATGGACAACAATGTTAATACTTAAGTTATTTGATTTGCAAATATTTGGGGGCACTTACTGTATGGTAGTCAATAAGCTAAGAATTGAGGACAGAACTGGTGAGATGTGTTCAGTGGGTAAAGGTGAGATGTGTTCAGTGGGTAAAGGTTGCCAAGCCTGCCAACTTTGGTTCAGTCCCTGGGACCCATATGGTGAAAGGAGAGACCCAACTCCTTCAAGCTGTCTTTTGACCAAACAACCATACAAGTGCACAAGTGCCCTCTGCCTCAAAAATGAATGAATGAATTGGCTGTCCGGATGTGGTGGCACAAGCCTTTAATCCCAGCACTCAGGAGGCAGAGGCAAGCAGATCTCTGTCAGTTTAAGGCCAGTCTGGTCTACTTAGGGAGTTCTAGGCCAGCTGGGGCCATAAGGAGACCCTGTCTCAAAAAGACCAAAAACAATGAATCAATCAATCAACATAATATTTTTTTTAAGCTGGGAGGCTGGAGAAATGGCTCAGCAGTTAAGAGCACTGGCTGCTTTTGCAGAGGATCCAGGTTCAGGTCCTAGCACCCGCATGGCAGCTAATAACCACTTTAACTCCAGTTCCAGGGAATCCAATGCCCTCTTCTGGCCTGCATGGGCATTGCGCACACAGGTACATTTACATACATGCAGACAAAATACTCATACACATAAAAAATAATAATCCAATAAATAAATAAAAAGAAGTTGAGCGTGGTGGCGCAAACCTTTAATCGAGCCTCTAGGGAGGCAAAAGCAGGTGAATCTCTAGGAATCTGAGGTCAGCCTAGTCTATATAGCCAGTTCTAGGCTAGCCAAAACTACATTTGACCCTGTCTCAAATTTCTTAAAAAATATATAGAATTGAGAACACACTCTACTCTCTCTGAGAATTCCAGTGAAATGACAGCTCCAAGACTTTGTTTTTTTTTTTTTTTTTAAGGCAGAAAACCAGAGACAAAAAAAAGGGTCACAGTGATAGCAAGATATGAGAAGCCAGAAGGTAGCCGTGTGGGAAGAACTTACAGAGCAACCGGGAGAGGGAGAACACGGCCTTGAGAGGATTAGAAAAGCCAAGGCAGGCCATTGAGAGCCCTGAAGAAATAAATGGACCCCTTGATCTTCTCCCATGCCTGTGCCTAAAGAGTTCTGAGGGGTGTGGGCGGGGGTCTTCGTGTGAGTGTGTGTGTTGTGTGTGTGTGCCTCAGGGTTATTGAGAATATTGTAGCACAACAAAAAGATTCAGATGATTCCATGTGCTGTTTTCAAATTCATCTCAACCTTAAGCTGAATGGCTTGAAGATTGGAAAGACTTCCAGGACTGGAAGTTTCACTTCACCCTTTGCCTAGAGTTGAGATGGATCTACCTCCATGATCTCCTGATGTGGGGCTGGGTCCTCAGGAGCAGAATTGGCTCTCTTCTCTCCTTCTGGAGCTTGAAGGACCTCGCATGGGCCCTCTCTGAATCTACTTCTCAATGCCTGACACAGTCTGCCATCTGCTTGTGAAACTTCTTGCTGGGAATAATGGCAGTCTCCGCATACACATACCTGCTGTGAAGTCCCTGCCTGGCACACAGAACTCTTCACAATGACAACCCCCACCTCCTCTGCCTTCACAACTTTGGTGAGAATGTGGCCTATGTGGATGGATCCAGGTTACAGAGGTCCAAGGAGTCTCTTTTATTTAAAAACAATTTGTTTGTTTGTTTGTTTGTTTGTTTGCTTGTTTTGGAGATGTGTGTACTTGTACTTGTGTGTGAGATTGTCAAGACATTTTCCACATCACGAATGTGGAGCTAGCGGACAACCTCCACATTGCTTGAGATGGGTCTCTTTTGTTGTTACCTGCCCTGAACTCCAGCTGCTGGCCCAGGAGCTTCCGGAGACTCTTCTGCCTCCACTTTCCATTTCCCAGCAGGGGCATGCTGTGATGACAATCACTCATGTTACTGGCTGTTACATGGGTTCTGGGGATTTAAACTTACACTCAGGGCATCAGGCTACTGAAGAAAGTGCTTTAACCACCTCCCCCAGTACCTTGGGGCATCTCTTTTTAAAAAATTGTTTATTTATTATTTTTATTTTATGTGTATGAGTGTATTGCCTGCATGTAAGTATTCATGTCATGCAGTGCCCATGGAGGACAGAAGAGGGTATTGGATTCCCCTGGACCTGGTGTTATGAACAGGTTTTGGCTGCCATGTGGATGCTGGGAATCAAACCCAGGTCCTCTGTACAAACAGCCAGTGCTTTAACCACAGAGCCATCTCTCCAGTCCCCATCTTGAGATATCCCTTAAACAGAACTAGACACACTGGAGGGCAAGGCAGGGGTACCATTCCAAAAATCTGAATGGATCAAGTGAAAGTTTGCTTATCAAATGTACAGACTCCAGAGATTCTTTCCCAAGAGCTCATAGAAGCCAAGACCTCAAACTTGCTCTAGAGAGCTTGAGCAGCCAAAAAAAAAAAACACCCCAAAACCAAAGACCTAAAGGTCTTGATGATGAGAATTCCTCCTGAGACAGCCAGATCTCCCCAGCACTGCATCTACAGCTGAGAAATCTTACCTACAGCACAGGTTTTCTAATGAGCTTTGTAGGGCCAATCAGCTTTGGAATATGAATGACAGCTAAGAGCCACTGAACACTTAAAACTTTTATTAAACAACAGAAGTCAGAACCAGGATGAAATCAGCAAGAACACATCATTACAGGCTCACAATGTGTATTTGGACTAAATAATACACTGATATTTGCAAAAAAGTAAATGATTAAAATGTATAAGTATATATATGTGTGTCTTTTTATAATTATATATCATTTGTCTATATGCAAATATATATCATTAATATTTGCAGAGAAAATAGGTAACCACAAAAGACATAGACTCTGGGTGTGCTGATGCATGTCTATAATTCTAGTACTTGGGCAGCAGAGGTAGCAGAAGAGCCTCAATTTAAGGTTAGAGTGGTCTTCATAGTCAGTTCCAAGACAGCCAGGGTTGTGTAGCTAGACCCTGTCTCAAAAAAAAACCCAAAATAATCTGGGTATAGTGGCTTACATCTGTTTTACCTCAGTACTCCACAGGCTGGGGCTGAAGGATTGTCACTGGTTTGCAGCCAGCCTGGAATACCTAGTGAGGTTTAAGCCATCTTGGGCTACAGTATGAGACCCTGTGTCAGAAAGAATAACAACAACAAAAACAAAAAGAGTAAGATCAGGCGAAGCTCAATATGGTGGCAAATGTCTATAATTCCAAGCACTGAGGAGGCTGAGGTGGGTCTCAAGTTAGAAAAGAAAAGAGGGACTGGAGAGATGGCTCAGCAGTTAAAAGGACTGGCTGCTCTTGCAGAAGACCGGGGTTCAAATCCCAACATCCACGTGGTGACTAACAACCATCCGTTACTCCAGGTCTAGGGGATCTGATACCCTCTTTTGGCATCTGCTGGCATTGCCTGATACAGGTACCTTTACATGCAAGTAATACATGCATACACATAAAAATAATAAATACAATTTTTTTAAAAAAGAAAAAAAACAACAAAACTTAACAAATGTGGTGATGAATGGTTGCTTTTGGGGTTTTGTTGTTGTTTTGAGACAGAGTCTCACTATGTAGCCCTGAGGCCTAGAACTCATAATGTAGACCAGGCTGGCTTCAAACTCACAGAAATCCACCAGCTTCTGTCTCCAGAGTGCTGAGATTAAGGTGTGTGCCACAAAACCCAGCCCGTGATGGTTGGTTTTAATGTCAATTTGCCACATATTACATTCACCCAAGGAATGGTCCTAATTGCCTTAACTGATGTTGAGAGACCTGCTCTAAATATATATTTTACATATAATGTTATTATATATAATATATAACATACCACAACATGTACACCCTTGAATATTAAATAGCATGGCATAGAGGTACAGTCCAAGGGAAAGACTTCCATGAAGTTAGAATAGAAAAAAAAGACAATTTAGTCCCATTTTTGAGAACTGAAGGGCATAAATGTTTTATGTGAGGGACCCCACCCCCAGTACCCAGCACAGTGAATGAAAATGAATCACACTCCTCAGACAAAGAGACATAAATCAGTTAAGACTTAAAAGGTGTTGCCTCTGGAGCTGAAAATGTCTTAGGGGTGATAGGCTTTGTATTAATAAAACTGTTTCGTTCTCTCAACTATGTGCACATAGAACTTTGATAAAAATGAAAGCTAGCCAGGTGTGGTGGCACACACCTTTAATCCCAGCACTCTGGAGACAAAGGCAGGCAGATCTCTGTGGGTTTGAGGTTAGCCCGGTCTACACGGTGAGATCCAGGCCAGCCAAGGTAACATAGTGAAATCCTGTCTCAAAATAAATAAAGAAAAAATAAAAGCTAAATTTAAAGTAAATTTAAAATTTTTTATTTATGTGTAATAAGTGTATTACCAGCTTGTGTGTAAGTGCCCTGCTGTCATGCAATCATGATCAGAAGATCAGAAGAGGGTGTTGGATCTCCTGGAACTAGAGTTACAGATGGTTCTTAGCCACCATGTGGGTGCTGGGAATCGAACCCGGGTCCTCTGTAACAGCATACTGCTAACTCATTTCTTCAGTTCCCTAAAAGTAATTTTTAAAAAGGACATCAGGGCCTGGGGGTAAAGTTCAGTAATGGAGTACTGACCTAGCATGCCCAAGTCCCTAGATTCCATCCCAAGAAAAGAAAAATCTTGTGAGTAAATAAAGCAAAGTCTTTGTAACAGGGACAGAGAGCAAGTATTGCAGCCGCTACGTCCAGAAGAGTTCATGTTGAACGTGAGCAGGTGGAGGAGGGTGCTCACAAAGGTATGTGGATCACCAGCAAACATCTCCTCCTATGAGGGTCACGATGTCAACTGAGATATGAGATCTGAATACCAGGATGGTGAGAGTTACTGGAAGAGTTTGGACACGCAGAAGGAATGTGTGAAAGGTCCAGGAATGAGCCAATGCAAAGCACACTGAAGACAGCCTCAAGTGCTGGGTGTGGTGGCGCACAGACATTCCAGAACTGATCCGGGAGGATCAGGATTTCAAGGCCAGCCTAGGTTACACAAGACCTTGTCACAAAAAAAAAAAAAAAAAAAAAAAAATCAGAGAGAGGGCCGCTAAGATGGCTGAGCAGGTAAAGGCACTTGCTGCCAAGCCTGACAACCTGAGCTTGATCCTGCAGACTCACATTTAAGGAGAGAACTGACTCCTGCAAGTTGTCCTCTAACTGCCATGGTTCATGCGCACATAAATAAATAAGTAAATAAATGCATAAATAAATTTTAAAATAAACAAAGGTGGAGGAGGGGAGAGAGGAGAGAAAGAATCGAGTACAGAATTCAGGGGGAAGAGCCTGACAGACGAGGTCAGAGGCTAAGTGTCAGTGTGGCCAGCCCCCACAGGACCTCGTGAGGCATGTCAGAGGGTGGGCTCCACTCTGAAGAGTGTTTGGTACCAGAGCAGCCAGGGAGGCCTGCCTCTTGGGAATCTCTCTGGCTTCTGTGCAGGAGACGGATGGAGGAAGACTGGAGGCTCCTTTTCAGTACTTATTAACTGTTCTCTGTTCCTGGACACTTGCCTAAGTTTATTTTTAGTTCCAGAAACAGACTCAAAATTTTCTCTTCTGATTTTTAACAGAAAGTCACCGACTTCCAAGGGGTTTTGTTGGGAACCCCACACGGATCCTTTAAGGAGTAGACAAAAACAGGTATTAGGGTCCTGTCTTCAATGAGACCCTGGCCATAGCTGGGTGAGTGCTAGAGGCAAAAAGAAGCCAGTGACTGACAGAGGAGCAGGCAGCACTTGGATGGGTCCCCATCCCAGGGGCTGATCCACATGTCCTGGCTGATTCAGGGCAACTAGGCTCAGACAGACTGCTGAGGAAGCCAGATGCTATTTGATTCACGGCTGACCTGCAGGAAGGCGCACCCTATTTGAGACTCTGAATGGATCCTGAACGGCTGCTGAGCAGCCAGCTGGAACAGAGGGTGAGCTTACACCCACAGACACGAAGCACCTCAGAGCACCTAGGACGGGGTCTTCCTACTCCAGGCAGTGTAAGGGCCCAGATTGGCTCTAGTTTCACCTCTGAACTCAGCTGGCTTCAGACCAAGCTCACCTTGTGACATCCTTGCATAGTGATGCTTCAGCTGACCCCAGTCAAGTTTAGCATCTTTGCAAATCCTTGAGGTTCTTGTTTAGACCTGGACTTGGCTCCTTCCAAGGGCAACTACCTCCAAATCTGGGGACTCTTTCCTGTACCCCTCTCTCTCTACACACACACACACACACACACACACACACACACGCCAAAGAGACAGAGAGATACTCTTAGCATCAGCATTCATAAAGAGCCTCCTCTACTCAGAGCATTGGGCCCACAAGTTTAGATTCTAAATTCCCTCAGATTCTGGCACCCATGTGTCCTGTCTCTGGGTGGAAGGATTTGACCATGGTGAATCGAGAAGGGTTCCCAGTTGATTTAACTTTCTACCCAGGCCCTCATCCACTTCATCCTTGTGAGTGCTGGGAGTGGGAGTAATTTTTCTATAACGTCAATGAAGCAGTTGATGTCATTCACAGTTTAATACACTCAGTAAAAGCAGGAGCTGAGGGGATTCTGATTCTGACAGAAAAATACAGACTAGCAGTAAGCAGATTTCAAACATACAGTATAGAATTAAAGCTGTCATAGTGAGGCATATCAGTAATCCCAGTATTCATGTGGCTGAGGCGGGAGGATTACCATGTTTTTGAGACTAGTCTAGAATACATAACAATGCTTTGTCTAAAAAAAAAAAGTTGCCTGGTGGTACAGGTCTATAATCCCATCTACTTAGGAGGTTAAGGCAGGAAGATGACAAGTTTGAGGGAGGCCTACCTGGCACTACAGAGTGAGTTCAAGACCAGCCTGAGTAACATAGTCAAGACCTTGTTTCAATGTAAAAAATAAAGAGAAGGCTGGGGTTGTATTTCAGTGGTAGAATACTTGCCTTGCATGTGCAAAGCTCTAGTTAGATTCCCAATACTAGAAGAAAAAGGAAAATCCCAAAACACAATTATCAACCTTAAGCATGTAACCAAATGTAATACATTTTTATACTTGCTGCTTCAAGACTAATAACTGGATGTGAAACAATTCTGATTTCAAAAGGCCTTTTAAAGAAAGGCACCAGTAGAACACCTTGTGTCTGAAGGATTATCACTATCACCTCTGATAGTACCATCCTCCTCCAGCAATGTTCCCACATGCATGGGGGAAAGGCCAGGGCTGGGCAAATTCCAAGCAGAAGTGGTCTAAGGGTTAGAGTTAACTGCTGCTTCTGTAAGGTCTTGTCCCTTTGGTCAAAAAAAATGCTTTCAGAGTCTTCTCTAAAAATAGTGCTTGCTGGGATTTTCCAGTTTGACATTCCTTCTGTGACCAAGGACAACTCTAACCAATTCATTTTGCACCCCTCACCACAGCCTCCAGTGGCACCCCATCTTTGGGATACCCCAATCTGTGGTTCCAGGCACCTCCACACCTGACTGGCATTTGGTGGTAGGAGTGGGAGATTAGCCTGGCTGCCTTCTTCTTTCTCTTCCTTTTGGGCAAAGGCCAGAACTGTGGCCACAAGGAAATGTGCAAACTGCTTTTACTTATCCCTAAGACTGTGTTCTGCTGGGCCAAATGGTGACTAATGCAAGCCATCTGAACTCCAGGAAGCCACTGAGGTAACCAGCAAGTGACATGCACAGCCTAGCATCTACTGATGGCTCGTGGCCATGTGCCAGGCACTGGGCTATGTGCTGGGGCCACCAGGCTTTTGCAAGAGAATTAGGTCTGGGGAATAACTGTGCAACCACAGTGATCTTCCTGTCCCTGCATCTAGAGCTGGGAATATAGAACTGTGCTGCTGCTGCTCACTGTAGCTTCCCCTTATTACGCAGTACCTAGACCCTAGTACCGCCCACATTTAGGGTGGGCCTTCCCATCTCCATTAACCTAATTAAGATAATCTTTCACAGGTATGCCCAGAGGCTGTCTCCTAGGTGATTCTAGAGCCTGTCACGTCGACTATTAACTATCCACCCTGGGTCATGGCAACCCCTATTGCTCTGCTGTCTTCACCCCATTTGGGCTCTGGTGCCCTGTGGTAGGCTGTCATTTTTCATACTGCTGTGGCTAACTTTCCATGCCAGGCTATCCTACCCCCATCCATAGGAAACTTCTCATCCCGTTAAAGTTAGACAAACATGCTCCAGGTCTCCACGGCTCTCTGCTACATCCACAGATGTAGCATACACATCACCCATGTTAAAGGCTTTAGGACCAAATTGTGGAGAAAGATCCCTGTAGGTTATGGCTTGCTTTTTTTTTTTTTTTGGAACAGGGTCTTCCTATAGCCCCGGCTGGCCTGGAGTTCACTATGTAGACCAGACGGGCCTTCATCTCACAGAAATCCACCTGCCTCTGCCTCCCTAGAGCTAATTAAAGGCATGTACCACCACACCAACCAGATTCTGAATGTAGTTAGAGACATCATGTGACTCATATGGCTTGCTTATACCCCCAGAGACATCAACCCTGTCTAGGCTGGGGCCACTTATTCATCCCATCACCAGTATCTTGAAGACCAGCAACCCATGTCCAGAGGTCCTTCATGGGTGTCCAGGTCAGGGAGAAGGCCCCAGAGGGCTACACGCATATCTGCATATCTGGATGCCCACACATACAGATGGCAGAGAGCTGCCTTGCCCACAAAAGCAGGCAGTTGCCCAGGTGATGGAATTTATGGTGCACCAAGGGCCTGTCTGCCCTAAAATAGCTATCTTGCTCAGTCTGAACTAGCAATTTATTTCTTCAGTTTTAAGACCTAGTAATTGCTTCTGCCCAGCCTGGGGGAAAGTGTGTAGTCTGGGGAGAAGGAGGCCACAGCAGAGATGTTGGGATTCTCATCCCTGGCTCTGCTCTTTTCTTCATGACCTGGGCATTAAGACCAACCCTAGTTGTACTTCTCCATCTCTAAGGTGGTGATTTCTAAGGCCTTTTCAATGTAGTTAGTAAGGTCTGTCCTGGCCACCCAATTCAGGGCTGGCTGTTCCAAGACACTGTCTGCTTTGGGGGCATTGTGCTAGGCACAAATCTCAGCCAGTGCACTAGGTTTCCCTTCAAGGCAGGAGATTCTCTATTTCAGATGATGAAACTGAGAGGCAGGTTGGGTGACTTCTTCACAGCCACTCAAATGTCAAGTTCTGGGGATAGGACTCAAACTCGTCTAGTTGACTCTGGGCTCCCAGTAGAGACAGGCCAGGGGTCAGGGCTGCAGCAGTGGGCTACGGTTTTCCTCTGCCAGTTCTGTTGAATCCCATGAAGACTTATGTTTCCAAGTGCAGAGAGCACCATCTGGCAGAGCAGCTGAATAGAAGCTATGTTGGGTGATGTTTCCCAGGAGGCTGGGTGTCAGCTACAGTGAGATGTTTATTTCACTTTCCTCTGGGCCTAGGACAGAGCTACTCATAGGGCATCACAATAAAAACCTGTGCTGGGGCAAAACCTCAAAGGGTGGCCTAGTCATAGCAAATGAGAGGAAGGAAGCAGGGTCGGAAGAAACAGGCTGAAAGGCACTATTGCCAGAGTCCAAATTCCAAAGATCATAGACTCACAGACCTGGTTGGAGCCTTAGAACTTGGCATGTGAGTTTTCAAAGCACAATTTATCACACACTGTGTAACCTGGAGGATAGGTAGGAAACTCTATGCTTGGGCTGTTCAGAAGAGTCACCCATTAAACCCATTAAAGAAATCTGTCTAATGTAGTTTAACCTGGAGTCTTCCAAGCCTGCTTGAACATGATTAGTGAAGGGTAGACTTGGGTTTTTACAAACAGGAAGAGGAACTGTCAAAGGAAAGGTAGGTGGCTAGGGGTAGTGACTGCACCAGAATCCTGGGCACAGATTTTTATTTCTGGGTTGTCCTAAGCTATGAGATGCAGTACAAATCAAAAGATTTGTTCATTTCCCGCTCTCCCCATCTCCCTGGGCCTGTTGGGTGACAGATGTCCTCTGAGGTTAGGAAACCATTCAACAAGAACTAATGAACCAGAATCTTTGGAATGTCTTCACAACATATATCTTCTGAATACAAAATAATATATTTGTAGCCAGGGTCTCACTATGTATAGTCTTGGCTAGCCTAGAACTATCTAGACCAGGCTGGTCTTGAACTCACAACAGAGACTCCCTTGCCTCTACCTCCCTAGTGTTGGGATCAAAGATGTGTACCACCATGCCTGGCCTATGTGAAAAATTTAAACTATTAAGAGTATTACATTTCCTGTATGCACCCAAGAATTAAAATTCCAGGCTGTTTGTCAGATGAGTCTGAATGGGTCAAAAATGGGTTCACAGTAGAATGGTGCCAAATATTTCAAATATCAAGGACAAAGGAACATGACACAGGCTGCTGACAGATGTACTGAGGCACCCCCACTCTATAAAATAAATTACTGCCTTAAAAAGAAACAGAATTTTAAACTGTTGAATTCTTCCCCAAACAAAAGTTTAAATGCTTCACATGATGTTTGCTTTTCTAGAACTTTAGTCCTTTAGTAAAGGACGCTGCTCATGGGGTGAATGGGTTTGAGGCAAGGCCACCAGGAAGATGGAAGTCTGAGGAATGTGAATTCAGTTTTATGTAAGAAATAGGTTCCATTAAATGTCAGAGAAAAACACTACACTTGAAAACATCTCATTGTTATTTATCTTGAGTTACTTGCTGAAACAGCCAAGATGAAACACAAAAGTAAATGTCAACATTACTGGAAAAAATTTGAGCTCTCCCCATTTTCTTGTCTGTTGCTAAGGACTGGACTCAGGGAACCCAGCACATGCTAAGCAGATACTCCACCACTGATCAACATCACCAGCCCATCTCACACAGGATTTTTTGAGTGATGCTAGGGATTGAACCTAGGGCCTTCCATAGTCTAGGCGAGCTTTCCACCACTACAGGCTAGATCCTCGGTCCTTTAAAAACTTGAGAGTCTCACTAAATTGCTCAGGTTGGTCTTGACCTTGAACTCCGTCTACAGTTCAAGAAAACCTTGAACCTGTAACCACCCTCTGAAGTAGCTGGCTTTGCAGGTGTGCCCTACCAGGCCTGGGCACTCCCCGCCCCCACCCACAATTTGCTGTGTAGCTGAGGAAAACCCTGAACACCTGATCCTTTTGCCTCTACCTCCCAAGGACTGGGAGTAGAGGTGAACACCTCATGCCAGGCCAACACATTCTATATTGTTTAAGGTCTTTTGCTGTTGTTGAGACAGGGTCTCCCTGTAGCCACAGCTGGCCTGGAGCTTGCTATGGAAAAAAGGCTGGCCTTGATCCCACAGAGTTTCACCTGCCTCTGTGCTACCATGCCAAGCTTTTAAAAAGTATTTTCTGTGTATGAGTAGAGTGTCTGTATTGTGCAAGGAGGTTAGAAGCAGCATTAGATTCCCCTGGAACTGGAGTAATGGAAATTAAACCCAGGTCCTCTCCAAGGGCAGTTAGTGCTCTTAACCACTGAGCCATCTCTCCAACTCGTTTTTAATTTTTTTGAGACAAGGTATCATATTCAAGGCTGATGGAAAACTCTATAGTTAAGGATGACCTTGAACTCAGATCTTCTTGCCTCAGCCTTCTAGGTGCTGGCTGGGCCACTAGGTCCAAGAGAGAGAATTAGCAACATATGGAAGGTCAGACTCCTATTTGAAAGATGGCTGAAGGGTAGGGGAATGACTTCTTGTCCCACAGAGGTCAGTGGTCCTCTGCTCTGGGACCTCCATTCCTACAGAACCTTGACCTTGCAAATTCCTGCTGTCTCAGCAAAGCTTCGGTTCCCTCTCTTCCCCTTACAGTCCCTCAACTGGCATTCAGCCAGACTGTGGTGGCCTGCTCACTGCAAGCCTGCAGGGTGTTCTGCCCCCAGGGCTGTGCACTCCCATTTTCCTCTATCACTGTTGTTGCCTTGTCACTGGCATCCTAGTCACCATCTAGCTGTGCCTCTCTGAGAAGCTCCAAGGGCATTTTGCATCCTGCTGGCTATCTACTGGCCATGCAGGGGATGGAATACAACGCCAAAAACACTGGTCTTGCTTCCACTATCTTGCAGGAATGCACTGAGAATCACAGGGAGTGGCCAAGGTGTATCTTCCTTCTAACCTCTATTTTCTTTAGCAGGAAACTACCAACCCAAATGCCACAAATGAGAGGAGTGGGGCTAAGGAGGAGGTTGCTGGAATAACATTAATGACATTGCTTTTAGGACCAATCACCACACAAAACCTACTCCAAGCCATGAATACATGAATCACCTTTATGTTCACGACTGGGAAGAAATTTTACCTGCACTTTACAAAGATGGGGCAATGGGGACAAAGTGTGATGCTTCTCAATTATGGCTGTCTTCTTCTTTCAACATTTGTGTGTGGGGAGCAGAGATGTGAAGGTCAGAGGACAAACTGTAGGAACTGGTTCTCTCCCTCTGCCATGTGGGTCCTGAAGATGAAACTCAGGTCATCAGGCTTGGTGACAGGAGCCTTCATCCACTGAGTTGTCTGGTTGTTTCTTACCTAAAGTTGCACTTCTTTGATTCCAAAGTACTGAGAAAATGCTCCAGGACTAGAATCCACTGAGCTCATTCCCTCCCAACACTGCCTCTGCTTTACTCCATGTGCAGCTTCTAGGCCAGAGATGGCCAGCCAGGAAGTCATGGGTGGGTGAGCAGTGGATATGAGGGTCCAGAAGAGAAGCCAATGGACAGGTCAGGACTCACATGTTCTCAGGGCCATTGGCACTAGTGAAGGTTTCTCAGACCCCTCTGAGGGGCTTTGCCACAGGTAAGCCCTAAAACTCTCCATGCCTTAAAAGGGAAGTCTTCTCTATGCAAAAAAGTGAGAGGCCCCTCAGCCTGCCTTTTGCAGCCCAATACTTTAACTACAACCCTTTCCCCCTTTGCAGAGGGACAGAATACTTCTCTATTGACATAGTTAAAATTAAAAAAATTTACATTTATATGTATCTCTATATGCAGGTCAAAAGTTGAAAACTGATGAATTCAAGGCTGGCCGTGATTACTCATGCCTATAATAATCTCAGCAACTGGGGAGCTGGGACAGGTGGATTGTCTCACGGTCAGCCTGGGCTACAGAATGAGATCAAGTCTTGGGAGGAGGTAGGAATAAGGAATCTCCATTAAAGACTTGGCAGCTCAATGTATTTCTTTCAACTTTTCTTTGTTTTGTAAATTTTCAAATAAAAAGGAATAAGTTTGTAAGAATCCAATAATCAAAAATGTAACTCATGAGCTGAGCTTGGTGGCTCACACCTGTAAATCTGCAGTCCTTGGGAGTTGGAGAAAAAAGGACAAAGAGTTCAGGCTACCCGGACTATGAGACTCTCTCAAAAAAGTGTGTTAGGGGGTGGTAAGGCTGGGAGTGCTTTTAATCCCAACATGTGGAGAGGCAGGCACATCTCGTGAACCCAAGACTAGCCTAGGCTATATAGTAAGTTTCAGGTCAAACAGAGCTATGCAGTGAGACCTTGTTTTTTTTTTTTTTTAAAAAAAGGGGGCGGGCAGAGTATTCCACCCTTGGAGCGGCTCATTCTCCATTTTTTTTTTTCCTCAATAAATCTATACTTGTTCTGTTCAAAAAACAAACACCCTACAATTCATGTATTCCAATATAAAGAACCCAATGTTCTTTAAAAAATTTTTAAATATTTTATTTATCATTAATGTATATTTATGAAGTATACACTGCCTTTATGTAGGTAGGTGCACCCATATCATGCAATGCTCACAGGTCAGAAGAGGGCATCAGATCCCCTAGAACTCTAGTTAGGGATGGTTGTTAGCTGCCACATAGGTGCTGGGAATCAAACCCAGGTCCTCTGCAAGAGCAGTCAGTGCTCTTAACCACTGAGCCATCTCTCCAGCCTCTTAAATTTTGTTTTAAAAAGTCAGGTGTTATGGTGCACGCCTTTAATCCCAGCATTCAGGAGACACAAGCAGGAAGATCTCTGTGAGTTAAAGTCCAGCCTGGTCTAAACAGTGAGTTCCAGGCCAGTTGGGGCTATGGGGAGATGCTGTCTTAAAAAAGACAAAAGAGAGAAACAAATTTTTAAAGGCTTTTTGTTTGTTTGTTTTTGAGACAGGGTCTCCCTCTATCCCACCTACCCCACTCCTGACCTGGAAATCACTATGTAGCCCAGGGTGGCCTCAATCTCACAGATCCTCCTGCCTCTGCCTCTTAAGCCCTGGATTAAAGGCATGTACCACCAAACCCGGCCTAAGACCTAAGTGTGTGGGTATATGCACGTGAATGCACTGTCTATAAAGGTGTCAGAACCCCTTGGAGCTGGAGTTACAGATGCTTGTGAGCCACCTAATGTGGAAACTGGGAATCAAACTCAGGTCCCCTCCAAGAGCCGTACTCCATCTTAACAGATGAGCCATCTTTCCAGCCCAAACCCAATTTTCTTAAACAGATTTTACTGTACCCTATTTAAATAAGTAAGTACTGGGTGTGGTGGTACATACCTGTGACCCTAGCACTCAGAAACGCTAAGACAAAGAAGATCCTGGGTTGCAAAACAGCCTGGGCTACTAGACAAAGATCCTGACTTCAAGAACAGTCTGGGTTACTCAGTGAAACTCTATCTCAAAAAAATAAGTAAATTAGTTGAAAGGCATCCTGCACACAACTTTGGATTCCACAACTGATAAAACATAGCTTTACGATCTATGGTTTTAATCTTATTTTTATTTTATTGGTGTATGACCTGCATGTATGTAAGTGTACCCGTGTCAAGCAATACCTTGCAGAGGTCAGAAGAGAGTATTGGATCCTGTGGAACTAGAGTTAAGGACAATTATTAGCTGCCATGTGGGTGCTGGAAACTGAACCTGGGTCCTCTGCAAGGGCAGCCAGTGTTCTTAACCGCTGAGCCATGTCTCCACCCCAGCTTTAAGATGTTTTATCAGAATTTCTGATTATTAGCCAGGTTTCATGGTATATGTTTATAGTCTCAACACTCAGGAGCCAGAAGCAGAAGGACCACAGTAAGTCTGAAGCCAGTCAAGTTCCAAACCAGCCAGAGTAAGATCCTGTCTCAATACCTAAAACCAAACCTAAAACCAAACAACGAAAAAGAATTTCTGATTATTTCAAGTGAGAGAAGTACACATTTTAAAAAAAGTTTTCTTTTTTCTTTTTCTATTTATTTATTGCGTGTGCAGGTATAGGTCAGCGAAAACTTGCAGGAGGCAGTTTTCTCCTTCTACCATGTGTGTGTCCCAGTGACTGAACTCAGGTTGTCAGGCTTGGTGGCAGGTGCCTATACACTTAAGCCACCTCACCAGCCCAAAGGTATACATTTTTAGCCACACTATCACACACCAATATACCCCATATACTTAGAAGATAATGGATCTCCAGTGGGATGATTTATCAAAGACAGTCACCAAAACTTGTAAGCAGTCTGGATTCATGTTTATTGAAGCCAGTAATTAGACATCTTTTTTTCCCCAGCACTAGAAAGCAAGGTTTCACATGACTGCATACTGTACCCAGATAGAGCCACACCCCTGAACTGACTAGTGGGGGATAATCTGCAGTCCTATTTTTAAGTTAAACACACCAATGAACTTAGCATATACACAGTGAACTTTCACTTACAGCATCAACATTAAGGTCATGATGTACAGAGCAGTCACTTTCAACTTCATCAACTTAAGAAAACACAACAGTCTCTTCAGTTTAAATACTGTTTTTAAAATGCCAATCAAAAAAAAGTGCAAATAAAATAAAATAATCTAGCAGCATATCTGTCTCATTTTAGGAAAGACCAATTCATAGCCCTCATCTGGGCCATAACTTTAAGGCTGGGCTTATTTTTAATTTTTCACTTAAAGACAAAGAGAGGTAATTATTATAATGTGTATAAATAGTCATAAAATTGTCTTTACAGTCTACCATACAAGTGTATTCTGCAAATGAATTTTACTTTAAAAAGTAAAGGCTGTCTATTATTTGGCCTTTGGTTCCAATGCTTGAGAATTGTAAAATAACAAAAATTACCTCCCCTCCTCAAATCCACTCCCAAAAGAACCCTGAAACTCCCCAAAGCTGGTAGACTTTGGCAACCACTGAGCACATGATTCCATGTATCAGTTTCTTCCGAAACCAAGAGTATCCACTTGTCAAAAGAATAAAAGTGGTCTCCAAGAAACCTTCCTTCACAAGTCCGGCATCTTATCATTTCATGAGTTTTAGTACATTTGACATTGACACAAAAAGTGCTTAACAGTTCAAATGATAACTTTTAAATTTTTGTATTAAAATTTAAAAATCACATTATATCTCTCTTAGGCACAAGCCTTTCCAAGAATCTCCTCTTGTTTCTGAGGTCACTCATTTTGCCCTGGCTGTTACAGAGTGACATAGCTTTAGTGTGGTCATAAAATGTTTGGCATCCACAGGTCACTACACCACAACTCTCACTCAAGTCAGTGTACTGTCACTGCCTAGACAACCTGGTAATTGGAAGCCACCATGTACGGTAAAAAAAAAAAAAATCAAAACAACCCAAAACAAATAATAAAACAAAACAAACCCCCAAATAACAAAAAACTGAATTACAAAAGGAAAAAAATAATATATTTCAACAATAAAACTGGCACAAGAATATCTTTTTGTTTGTTAGAAACAAAAAGGCAAGTAAATACTCAACTTTCTCGTTAACAGTGTTCAGACCTTTACAAAAGCAACTCAAGACAGTTTTAGGAGTCTTGTTACATAACACAGGATGTTAACTTATGCCCAGTACTACATTAGTGGTTAGTCAAATCTGGTACGTGAAAGTAATGACATTAGGGACATTATGCTGAGACACAATACAACAAACATTCATATATAAAAAAGTAAACTCCACGTAAGCAAACTGGTTTTTTTCCCTTGGTTTGGACAACAAATGTTTTATACATTAAAGTCATGGTAGTGTTTACATTTACATGCACTGTGTCATATAGAAAACTGAAAGTGCCATTTCAAATCCACAGAAGTCATTCTCAGAATGGTGGTGTGACATGACAATGTGCATGGATATGCCCTCACCAGGAGACACATGAGACTCTCACTTCCATAAGAAGTGCTACATTTTATGAAAAACACAAACTTACCATTTTCAATATAAAACACCCACACTTACTTGCTCATCTGATAGCACTGATCAGACCAGGGAGCTTGAACCAGACCCTTTTTATCAGTGAAGGTTACCACGGACTACTAAGGCAGGGATGGTACAAGCCAATTAACCAGAATGCAATGCCATTAAATGCCCCCCGCCCCAACTTTCTATAACACACTGCCATTATGGTACGAGAAGTCAATCACCCATTCTCCATTAGTACGCCAGCTGGTGGTAGTTAAATTAAAAAAAAAAAAAAAAAAAGCAGGAGCTATTTTAAAAATACAATTCAAAGTAAAGTAATTTTGTATCTGCTGACTTTGAACATAGCCCACAGTGACTGCCTGTCCCAAGATGTATATTTGTCCAGCCCAGCATCTCTCCAGCATGGCCTGGGCCAAAGCATGTGGGTGCTGGGTGGCTGCCATCTTTGCCACCTGTTTTAGTTCCACCTGACTCACGAACCCCCCACAAAACACATCTTCCATAAATTAAAGATGTATTCAGAACAAGTCTAATTCCCATTTTGTATAGTGTTTAGTTTGGAAATGCTTTTGATTTTAAGTCTTAAACAATGTTACTTGACTTCTATTGAACATGGATTTACTAACACTGCTCATCGCCTCCTTCCTCCACCTCCCTTAACGTTCAGCTCCCCACCATCACTTCTCTTGTTCCTCCTGAACTCTTTTTCCTTCCTGGACTTTCTGCTACTTAATCTGCCTCCCAAGAACAAGTGACTTTGCTATTACACAACAGGTCAGGCTAATCACCATCTGAACAATGATTCCTAGTCTCATTTACTCCATCCTGATAGAAAGTGGGGCCCCTTTCTCTGCTCTAGAAGCAGCCCAGCTACGCTTGCTTCCCACAAGAGAACCACATGCCCGAGAGTCCAAGGGTTATCCTTAACAAGTGTACCCTTCCGAAATGTGCATTTCACACTCGGACAAGCCAATGAAGTATATATATTTTTTTAAAGTTCATCTCCCCTACCCCAAAAAACTGATAGCATGTGCCATATCAGAAAAATCCTGGTCTTAACAGATCAATATACATAGTTATTTGGTCATTTGACATATGCACTTTTAAAGGAGGATCAGGCTTCATTTTCTGTTGAAGAGTTTGTTACCATGGAGTCTGGTTTTCGAGTCATTCTATCCAGTTCTTCCTGAACATTTGACAACACAGTCTTTTGTCCTTAAAAGAAGAGGAAAGGGAAGAAAGAGAAAAGAACAAGGGAGAGCAAAACAGCAATGTGAGAAGACTTCTAAAAAGCAGCATTTGGAGCTACAGATCTCTGTCATCACTCGTGATAGTATCCTCTACAACAGTGAGGCAGAATCAAATGTCACTGGTCTGTGTTCCTCCAACTATTTGGCTGCCCCTGCCAGGGGGTAGGGATGCTTTTGTGCAAAACACAAGAGGCCTTTCTGAACACGCTCCCATCCTCCACGCACAGCCCCTGTGCACTTTCTCTGCCATTTCCCTGGAGGCTACCACCTGAATTTCAGGCATGAAGTAAGTTACTTTCTTGATCAGACATCCAGGTTGTGTTTCTAAGGACAATACTCTAGACTGATTTGTGGATTGAAGGTATAGCTCTGAGAGGACACTTGCATTAATATGCTCAAGACTCTCCCTGGGTTTGATCCCCAGCACTGGAAACAAAAAAAACAACACCCATAAAGACCTGACTCATAAGAAATACCATGTTTCAAGAAGAGACCAAGAAACAGGCAGTTCAATCCTGTATAAAGTTGGTACTCCTATCTTGTGTTATCAAACACTATCTGGGGCTTGGACAATGATTCCTATTTCTAGGAAGGGACAAATAGTAGGTTGAGGCTGGGGCCCAGTTCAGATTCCTGAGTGTCTAGGAACTTAGAAACTGGTGAAGGCTCAGGTTGCCCTGAGGCCAGAATGATCTTCTAGCATTCTCTTCTACTCTGGAAACTTTAATTAGAGAAAAATACTGCATTAACATTGCTTAATATGCCCTTTATGTGCTTGCTAGGTGTTGTGGTACACATCTCTAATCCTACAAAGAGGATCAAGAACTCAACCCCAGCCTTTGTTACAACATAGTGGGTTTGAGGCTAGCCTAGGCTACACGAGGCCCTGTCTCTAAAGACAAAAGCCCCAAACATTCTCTACTGCTTGCCTAGCATGCACAAACCCCCAGGTTTGATCCCCAGCCTCACAGAAAGGAAACAAAATGTCCTCCGGCTTCTTAAGGAAATGTGTGATTCCAAAGGAACTTCACTCTTGCTTCAGAGACCTTCAAGACTGACTTGTCCCACCAATCTAGATATATGGATGGACAGACGGGTGTCATGAGAGCAGAGAAGACAATGATCTTTGGGTAGGATAGTGAGGGTTTGCAGGCTTCGGCTCACTCAAAGAGTAGGGGAGTGGAGCAAATAAAAATCCTCTCACATAAAATTAAATACATGTCAACAGTGGACCCCACAATGATTTCCAGTGGAAACAGCTTCCACATCAAGGTTACAGTGGCCTGAATTAAATCACACTTTAAATGTGTCATGGAAACCTACAATGCCATAAGGCAACTGGACTGAAAGCATGGCACAATGCCCAGTCTAAGTGCAGACCTACTTTGTGTGTCTGTTCAGAACACTGAAGGTCTAAAGGCTGGGTAGAGGCAATCACTGCTGTCTGCCTCCCCATCCAGTCAGCACTGTCACTCAAAAGGGATCCAAGTCTCCGAGAGCCCCTCTGTACCTGACTTCTTGGCTGTGCTCTGTACTCCACCAGCACCAGGACTTCCAGGAGAGCCTGTTTTTTTACTCAACAGACTATTGAAGAAGCTGGCCAATACCCCTTCACTTGCTGCATTATCTAAGAAAATAAGAAAAACAACAAAAATCAAAACATCACTCAAACTGGATGATTTAAAACAAAGAGAAGTGGGAAGTTAGAGAGATGGCTCAGCAGTTAAGAGCACTGACTGCTGTTGCAGAAGGCTGGGGTTCAATTCCCAGCACTTTAACTCCAGTTCCAGTGCCCTCTTCTGACTCCTTCGGGCACTGCATGCACTTACATACATACAGGCAATACACTCATACTCATCAAATAAAAATAACAAACAAAACAAAGAGAAGTGGTTCTCAGCTTGAAATCAGGCATTTGTAGCTATCACTTCCCAGCACCCTGACCACATTCATGATTTCCTTCCACCTTACCACTGCTGAGGATAATTAGGCAGTGATATTATTATCAAGTGGAAGCATTTTAACACTGTCCACCTTTCAGGCACACAAAATAAACTGTGTTCCACACCATCTCTGTGCCCCCAGCACAGCATTGTAACTCTTAAAATGCACAGCCTGTTAAAAAACCTTGTATCCTAAGTAGAAGATGCTCATCAAACACACAAGAATTTACACAATTTTGTTCTGGTGGTTTTATTGTAGAAAATATCTTTGAGTATCAATATGCAGCTGAAATAGCTTCATAAGAACAGGAGAAAAAAATACCCAACCCATGGGCATCTGCAAGGTCCGGAGTCCCGCACAACGCCACGTGCTAAGGGCTACCAATTCAAACAGAACGGGCCCTAGTCTCTGCCACCCATAACTCCTCTCCCTTTGGAAGACGGGAAGGGGAAAGTAGCTCTCCTTGGGAAGAAGACAGCCTAGCTTTCCTGGACTTCTACTTGAGAGCCTGAGCTATTGCTGGAGGGCTTGGCATAGGACCAAAATCCCTCCACAGAGATGGCATACGTACTTTTGATGTTTGGGTCTGGCTTCTTTACTGATGTTCCTGGGGAGGCACTTGGCACACTGGCTGGCCCAGACCGGCCCTGAGTCCTTGGAGAGCCAGAGGGTCCTCTTGCAGGGGATTCCTAAGTCCAAAACCAGATCAGGTCACACATAGGTATAAAAATAACAGAAAACACATATTTCTAAATGAGCCCATGGTTTCACATGACACTTTTCAGTCTAGGATATATGAGTTGTTTTGCTCCCAGCTCACTCCCTTTCTATACCTCAGTATCTTCTGAGAAAAAGAGTTAATAAGCTTATTCTGATTCTTAGGTGTAGTCCTCAAACATTTCCTGAGATTCTACTATGGTCCTGGCTGTGGGCTTATAGGGAGGCCAATTCACTTTGAAATACAAAAGCCCACATAAACAAATTATTACAAATAATGGACTAAAGTTTGAAGGCACTCATGACACTAGGTCACATGACCCTCTGTATGGTACTCACGGAGGCTCTTGTGGGCGTGGCAGGTTGCTTGGCAAGGAGTGACTGCAAAGAGAGGGACAAACTAATCATTAACCAAGGCCTGCAGCATGCACTGTCTGGAATAAAGCTTAACTCCTATTATTCCACTAGAGGGCGCCAATAACAAATCATGTTTTATATTATAAACGCAAAACACTCTAAATCCAGCATTTGGTACGTGATAAAGAACTGCAAGAAACCAACAAGCCAAGAAGGAGGCCATAGAAAAAAAGTTGGGTAAAAAACTGTCAAAACCTAACAGGACATGCCTATAACCTCATGCAGATGATGACTCATTTAACAAGTTTGGGTCAAGGAGAAATCTAAGACTAGGTTTGTATTCAAGACTATCAGCTTGGGGGTGGGAAGGTGGGCCTGAGGGAACTTAGCCAGAGGAGTGAGGGATTAATATAATCAAAATATACTGTATGCACACATGAAATTCTCAAAAGAATAAAAGTTCTTGCCTAGCACACACAAAACTGAGTTGGATTCTTAATTCTGCCATAAAACCAGATGTAGGGGCACACACCTGTAATCCTAGCACTTGAGAAATACAGGCAGAAGGATCAGAAATTCAAGTTCATCCATGGCTATATATTAAGTTTAAGGCCAACCCAGGATATATCAATGAGATCCTGTCTTAAAAAAAAAGGAAAACCAAAACTCAAAAAAATGTCAGTTACTTACAAAAATGTGTACTACTTGGGCTTTTATACACTGTGAAATAATGGACATGAGGCCATGGCCCTTAAAAACACACTAAGCCTATCCCCATAGGAAATGTGCAAGGCAGGCAGAGGGAGGCAGAGGCAGGCATCCTGAGACAGGTGTACCAATTCCTACCAATCCTAGGATGAGGAGAGAACGAGGAGACCTGGTCTCAACCTTGATACCTCTGCAAGCTCTGATTCCTCACATGCAGACAGCCTCAAATCCTGCCTTGGGAATTCCAAGCATGAGAAATCCTCTTACCTGTTGCTTCATTAGGAACACCTGCTCATCCTCAGCTGCCAACTCTTTGTCATGGACCAGCTGTGAAATGATACATATTTGTGACCATAAGCAAAGAACACTTTCAAACATTTGTCAAAATATATGCCATAAGGAGAATTTTGGGCTCAGGTCCCTACCACGCCTAGGGGAATCCTTCTTGAGACTGTAGTTACATTTTTTTAGCTGCGTACTGGAAGACTTAAAAAACATCTAAAGTAGCCATGGTTCATGAGCCAATTGATGTTTTTAAGTCTAGGAGCTTCTAAACAAAATCTCCAAGATCAGTCTTCAGGAGATTACAGGAGGGAAGCACCTAGCAACAATAATTAAAGAGAAGGCAGAAGCACCGTCAGTGCTTAACAGGAAATACTACCCATTTCAATTTGGGCATTCTATAACTCATAGCCCTACCCTGAGTCATTTCAGTAATACCAGACATCATTTTCAAAGACTAAAAACAAAGCCAAGAGTTATTTTCTGTGGTGGAGTAATGGAAAATCTATTTAACAGTTGCTTTTCCCATTGAAAACATTAAAGCCTCCAGGGAATAGTGGAATACCTTTCTCACAGGAGGTTTTACAATAAAGTCTTCATATGCATCTTCTGGCTTCACGGTTGTAAAATTTTCATGCAAAATAGCTATTTTCTTTTCATTGTCCCAGCCTGCAGGTCTAAAGGCAAGAGACACAGATTAGGTTTGCTTTTCCGGAGACTGCCTTCCCACATATTTAGAATATATTCAAGTTATAAGAGACTCTCAGGTGACATTCTTTTTCCACAGAGCTGGTCTACAGCTGCTGGCAGAGCCTTGTAGCTTTGGGCACATTAGCTAAAACGCACAATGGGCATATCCCATCAGATCAGTATGACAGGTCCTGCTCCATGAGGGAACCTCAGGGCCCCCAGGCCTAAGGAGCCAGTGTGCCACACTGTCCCAATAGAAGGGCTCAGGACTCTCCAACTGTGCCTGTACGAGCAAGGGCAGAATGGGGCCCCTGTTTAGATCAAGAAAGCACAAAGGACAGAGCTCAGTAGGGGACTCTTATTCCCAGTCTTTGGCTTTCTTCCTTCCACCTTGTCTCTCTCTGATATATGATACTTCTTTATAAAAATTATCTTATGGATAGTTCATGAATTTTGCTGGCATGTGAGGATGTGCCCTGAAACCAAGAGGAAACCAGGGTCTGTTTACCTCCTGGGTACTGAGAAACAAGGAGGCGTTAAGGCTCCTACATGAGTGTTGCACAGCTCAACATCACAAGGCAGGTCAGCAACAAAGTTCCATCAGTTTAAGTCTCAGCCTAGTGTTCCCACCTCTCTTGCTGAAAAGTAGCACCCGTAGAACATCCTATACGACACATTTCTGAACTCTAGCTCTGAAAAAATAACTGATCATTGTCACAATCCTCATCCTCCATCCAACTCTATTATAATGAGGAGGCTCATCTGGGATGCTGTTCCTAAACAGCCTTGCTGACTTTACTGGTACCCACATAGGCAACTACCAACAGTGCAAAGGGCAAAGGATCAACTGACATAATGCTAATGCCCATGTGGCCTCCAAAAACCTCAAGATGCTTCTCTATTTCAGACCGGCCCCAAATACAACCGGACTCCTGCTCCTCAGACCCACAAAGTGATTCAAGAACTGAGTGATCACAAAACCATACCACTCATTGAATCTGTGCCTTTGGAGCCTGTCTGGCTATGTTGGTTGATTCTCCAGATCATACATGTACCTAAGTAACCTCAACGAGGCTCTCCTGAATGTCAGGAGGGAGGTAAGCTCTTCTGTTTTCTAGGAGCACCTGACTCACACACCTCCAGCCTCTCAAAGATGCCCTTGCCCACTTCCTTCTGGTTTGCCTGGGATAGATTACTCATCTTATTGCATCACCCCCTCTGCCCTTCCTCTACTAGATGTCCCTTTCTTTTTCAGGTATGAGTCTGTTTCTGTGCCATAGCAGGGACCACATCTCATTCATTTTTTTGTCCTCAGCAAAGAATCTGGGTGTTGAGGAGTTGCTGAGTAAATTGTACTGAATGGACAAATGTAATTGTGAAGCCCAGAGCCTATCAAAGTGTGAACATCAACTGATAAGACCACAGCATCATTTATGTATGTATCTAGCAACATAATTCTCCAATGGAAGAAAAGATAGCAACTCAGGAAAATGGGTATCCAAGACTTTGGCAGTACAATCAATCCCAGACTGCAAAATGCAAATGCCAGAAATGAAAGGACTCGGTACAGGTAAAACCCACAATGACATGAACACTGAGAACGGTTACAATCATCCCTGTCAAGAGACAGTCACCAGATGCTTTTAACATGACACTAGGGTCCTCAAATTGAAATCCCTTCAATTGTCTCCACAGTCAGTGCTTCACTAGAACTGACAGTAAGTACACAAAATGGCTGGCTTACACTCTGACAACCTTCTTCCAATGAAGAAAGGCAGCATCCCAGACCACACCATCTACTTCCCTCAGGCAAAAGAGTCAATCCAGAAGGAACAGAGATCCATCCCAAGCACTTTCCCTAGACAGAAGAGCTGCACTTGTTAAGTATAAAATCTAAATAGCAAAAACACTTGACAAAGAGCTTAAAAGCATCACCTCGGAAGAACTCACATAAAAACTGCATCTTTTTCCACAACTAAGGCAGGCGTGGTAAAGTGGAAACCATATGTTTTATGAACGATATACTTATACAACAAGTCGAGGTTTTTTTCTTCCTTTACTGAGGTGTAAATCAAGGCAGCTCCATCTAATCAATCTGCTTAAGGAAAACCAAGTCATTGTGAGAAAAAAATCATATACAAGCACAATTCTTTTTTTTTTTCCCCTGAGACAAGGTAACCCTGTATCCCCAGCTAGCCTGAAATTCACTATGTAGGCCAGGTTGGCTTCAATTTCACAGAGATCTGCCTGCCTCTGACTCCTGAGTGCTGGGATTAAACGTGTGCACCACTATGCTGGGTTGTTTTGTTTTTTAATTTCTTTATGTGTATGAGTGTTTTGCCTGTATTTATGTAGGTGTATCACCAATATGCAATGCCAGGGAAGGTCAGAAAAGGGAATGGAATCTCCTGAAACTAGAGTTATGGGTGGTTGTTAGCTGCCATGTGGGTGCTAGGAACCAAACCCAGGTCCTCTGCAAGAGCAGCCAGTGCTTTTTAACCACTGAGTCATCTCTCCAGCCCAACAAACACAATTCTTAAAGTACTAACTGACCTGTTTTTTATTCACATACAAACAACAAAGCATCCAAAATTAAAAAACTGAAAAGGAACAAGAGCAGAGGAGCCATGATAAATGCATAAAGCACGTTGATGCTGGTCTGGTTCTTCCACCGACTGTTGATTCTTCAGGATGCTTCCCAAAAAAGCAAAATTAGTGGCTCACTGAGGACAACACCCTCAGCATGGAGGTACACAGATTCCTTCTGAGGCAGAGGGGTCACACAGGAGCAAGTCTATCATTGAGCATACATTCAAAGCTAGGTATTAGCAAGTTAATGGGTTCAAAGGAGGCAGCTATCATTCCTAATCCAGGGCATAGGACTACAGCACCAACTGCTGCTGTCTTTGTACAGAAGATTCAAAAAGCAGGAATCAAAGTTCCAAGCCAGCCTGCACAACACAGTAAGACTTATTCCAACACAGTAAAATAGAAAACTAGGAGAAAGATATACACAAATATTCCATGGAAAAATACAAGTACTCTGTGAGGCCAGCAGATGGCTGAGTGGGTAAAGGAGAGAGCTAACTCCCCATGTTGTCCTCTGATCTCCACATACACACCTTTAATCCGGGAACTCAGAAGCCAGAGGTTGGTGAATCTTTACGTGTTCAAAGCCAACCTGGTTTATACAGCAAGTTCTAGGCCAGCCAAGACTTCATAGTAAGAGTTTCCAGAGGAAAAAAGTAAATAAAAAAGGAGGGGCTTTGAAGACACCCCATATGTGAGGAAAGCCTGTGCCACTAAGCCCAACACAGCACCCGAAGGATACACTGGAGGCAGAATCTCCGTAGGTGTGACTGGATGAAGTCCAAATGCTCATCCCTGTAGTCATGCTCCTTCTCCAGTATGCTCACTGCATCACACTGAGGGGAGACAAAACCAAGAGAATTAGCTTTTGTTTTTCTGCCTGTTGAGGACAGGAAGAGTGGCTTCTTCAGAAATAAAGCATCTCCAAAAAGCACCTCACCAAGGGCCCAGGTACAAATTAGAGCAGAGGAAAAGGAACTTTTCTTTCATACTGGGCAGTCTTAGTTTATCCATAAAGTACAGATATAGAGGCCTGGCCAACTCACTGTTTTCAACATCAAATGAGGCCTCAAGAGGAGACAGGCCCACTTGACATAGCTGTGCACTGCATTTTATAGGGCTTCATCTCAAGAACAGGACGAAACAGGCATAATTTATAATTGGACAAGGTGGCTTTGAAATCTAAAATGTGCTACTTTCCTACTCTTCTCTAAGAAACACCTTCTCTAAAATTAAGCTTAATTTCTCTTTCTACTTCATCATTCTATATTTTCAACATTAATTTGGACCAGATAAACCAGTCTGTAGAGTTTTAAGAAAACTTTCACTTAAGTTTGCCCATGAAATCACCAGGGCTTTCTGAACTGAATGATAAGTTTCCAGCAGCATTAAATGACATTATGTTCTACCCTAACACATTCAAAGTACCTTAAAGAATCCTGAATAAGCCCAATTCTCCCTTGGGAAGAAACTTCATCAAAGCTTCTCCAACTTTCTTTCAGACGGTGACTGTTCACTGGCCAAACCCAGCAAAGCTTACAATTCCCTGGACGCACCTTTGTGCACACCACCAACACTGGGATCCCCAGGTTATGAGTCAGCACACTGTCACCCAGTGGCAGGGCAACACTGTCTTCATCCGAGCCTGAGGTCAGAGGCCCTCTTCTTTGTGGGGAACCCTGACAACCTTCTTCAGGCTCGACATAGTCTTGAAAATCTTTCATAACTGCCAAAGAAAAAGAGAAAGACGCAAATGAAAATAACATTTGGGTGGTCAAAAAAAAAAAGATAGTAACAATCATAAAACTGCAAATGACAGAGGATGAACATGACTGAAGCATTAAGGATCTGGGACAGTGATGCCAAGTCTGACACATGTTAAGTCTGAGCTGTGTAACTGCAGAGCAAGACATTCCTCCAATACCTTCCTATTGAATTTCATCCAATTCAATTCCTAAACAGGTTTTAAAGGCTGTGATTCTTTTGTTTTTTGATAGTACTGGAGATTGAACCTCATGTGTGCTAGGCAACCACTCCATCACTGAGCCCCAGTTCAAGTTTTGAAAGTTTTCCAGGCTCTTACTAGTTTCAACTATAAAACAAAACTCCTTTTTAAATATACCCTACATTTTTCAAAATCTCAGAATAACTGAACTGTTACTTCATCATGGATGAGCAGTAGAACTCTCTTTCACAAAACTTGATGGAATCATCCTCAGAAATTTTTACAAAGCACTTATACTCTGAATTCCAGAAAAGCAGCAATTTCTGTACAGTTGAAGCCTGTCTGCACTGAATAATGAGGCTGTGCCTGTCCAGCCCCAGCCACATTTCCTCTCTGTCCAAACTCTTATTGACTCAAGTAATATCTTTAGAGGCTTTCCAGTTACACACACAGTGTGCCTGACCTAGCTGTGCCTAATACAAAAAGGGCCAAGGCACATTTACTTCTTGGCATAGCCATTCATTACCATGGTTAAAAATGGTCTTGAAGCTGCATGATCCATGGCTATAGTTAAGCCAAGTCAACACAAGGCCCTGTTATGTGAGCACTTTAATGTTCATATGAATTGGTTTGTTTATTTTTAGATAGGGTCTCACTATGTATTCCTAACTGGCCTGGAACTCACTATGGAGATCAAGCTGGCTTTGAACTTGGAGTGATAGATACCCCTGCCTCTGTTTCCTGAGTGTTAGGATTACAGGTGTCAAACACCATATATGGATCTTCACATGACAGCTAAAGCCCCTCTGGGGTGGAGGAGCCAACATGCAACTCTGCCTTCCCAATAGAGTCCAATAGAACTGAAAAAGTCTAAGACATTTTATCAAACGTTCACCAGAAACATGTTCCCAAAGTAAACGTAGATGACAGCACTACCAAGGACCAAAAGAAAGGCACACATTCTCCTCTTCACCCACAGAACACATTCATTTAAAAAAGCTGAGATTTTACTTATAGATTTTCATTTATTGTTGTATGTACTTCTGAAATTACCTAGGAAGAACTCAGTTTTCAAACAGTAGATTTGAAACGGCAGATTGAAAGCTAATCAGTTGACATGGTTTGGATAGGAAGGTTCGACCAAAAAGGCTCAGGTGCTGAAGCTTCTCCAGCTGGTGACACTATGGAGAGGTGACTTTCAAGAAGACACTAACTTCATCAATGGATTAATTAATGGATTCATAGCTGAATGGGCTATTAGTGAGCAGAACCTTAGGTAAAGGACACAGTCACTAAGAATATATCTTTGGAGAATATATACCATGACTTTCATTCTCTCTCTCTCTCTAGGGCCACACTCTGTAGCCCTGGCTAGTCTGGACTTGCTATGTAGACCAGGTTGGCCTTGGACCACAGAGATCTACTTGCCTCTGCCTCCTTGGTGCTGGGCTTAGGGGAGTGTAGCACCATACCCGGCCTTCTTTCTTTCTTTACCGAGTCTTAAGTAGCTCAAATTAGTCTCTAATTCACTACGAAGCTCAGGATGACCTTGAACTTCTGATCCCCTTTGCCTAATCCCTAGTGTGACTATAAGCATAAGCCATCATGCCCAGTTTATTTAATGCTGGGGGCTCAATCTAGGGCTTTGCGCATGCTAGACAAGCATTTTACCAATCGAGTTACATCCTTAGGCCCTCCCTTTTCTTTATGCTCCTCATCTACCAATAGGTAAGCAACTTTCCTTCACCATGCCCTTCCGCCCATGATGTTTCTGCCTTACTACAGGCCTAAAAGCAATAGGGTAAGCCAGCAATGACTGGAATCTCTGAAATCATGAGCTAAACAAATCCTTTCTCCTTGTTTTTTTTGTGTGTATACACATGCATGTATGTACATGTGCATATATCTGAGTGTGGCAGTCAGAGGATGACACTGGGTGCCTTTTTCAATTATTCTTCACTGTAATTTTTGACATAGACTCTCTCACTGAACCTGGAGTTCACCAATTTAGCTTGGCTGGTCCCAAGGGTCTTCCCATCTCCTCCTCCACAGCAGTGGGATTACAGCTGTGTGCTACATGCTACCATACCTGCCTCTTACATGGATGTCAAGGACTGAACTCTGGTCCTCTGTAGCAAGCATTTTACAGACTGAACCGTCTCTCTACCTCTTCCTTCGTTTCCTCAAGTATTCTCATACAGAGTCAGAAACTAACACACTGATTAAGCCCCTCAAGTATAGGTAGTCTTTCATATCTACTGCTCTGTAATTAAGCTGATGCACAGAACTTCACTGTCAACACAAAGAGATGATTTACCAAAGTTCTCTGGACAAAACCAAAGACCTTGGTGTGTTGTTGAAGAAGTTTAGAGGAACCAAAGATCACAATATTTTCCTTTTTAATTAATTAAGCGTATGAGTGTATTGCCTGCATGTATGTTAGTGTTCCTTTGTCTGCAATGCCCAAGGAGGCCAGAAGAGGGCATTGGATACCCTGGAACTGGAGTTATGAACAGTTGCTAGGTACCATGTGGGTGCTGGGAACCAAACCCAGGTCTTCTGCAAGAGCAGCCAGTGCTCTTAACTACTGGGCCATCTCTCTAGCCCCACCCCAATACTTTAATAACATTTTAACAAAAGTCAGATTAGTGGAAAATATAGAGGTTAGCTGGGTGAGATCTAATCACCCAAGGCTGCAGAAAGCATTTGGCCCAACAGGAAGCAGGGCAAAGCCTGGACCAAGATGCAGGTGAACTGAGCTGCAGTGGTAATGGGGTGGGGTGGAACAGCCTGGTGGCCTGCTCTAGGAGCTTCCTTTTCAGGTATCCTTCAGACTCTTATGTTCTGCATATGCCACGATGAGAAAATAGACCAGAAGTCCTAGGTGAAACGAGTTACACTCTAAACAAGGATTTAAAAATCTGGCTGTTCAGTAAAAGTAAGAAACTCACATATTTTACATATTTTAACAGTATGAAAGTGAGAAAGAATTTTTAAAAAGGAACTATGTAATTTGGATAGTAAAATGTCCGTTTTCCTCAGGGGAATATGTACATCACAGAGCATTAACGCTGTCTCTCTAGGTGGTATGGCAGCCAGTATTTCATAGCAGAAGCCACCAGCTCATTGAGGACTCCCCTTCAGCATTAGAAGGGAGTGGGTTCTGGAAGGAAGGCACAGTACTACCTTCACCAGTGCTGCCTCTTATCTTCTCTTCCCCATCTCACTGACCACTTCTGGAGACACAGCTTGATTTTGAGACACTCACAAGGCAGAGTAAGTCCAGGACAAGAAACAGAACAATAACATACTGCTATGGTTCAAAGTGATGGGTCTGGTTGATAAAGAAGGAGTAGTCTTGTGGTAATTTGTCAACTAGATTTTTGAATCATTCAAATACAACAATACAAATACAGAATTCTGGGTTTGCCTGTAAGAGTATCTTCACTTCAGGTTACTTAAAGAGGGAAGATCACCCTGAATGTGGGCAAAATCATTACAGCCCAGGGTCCCAGATTAAATAAAAAAGGGAAAAGGAGAAAGCAAGCGGAGGGTGGCATCATGTCTTACTGAAGCTGCACTGCCACCCGCGAACATGCTTCCTTTCCCATGCTGGACTGTATTCCCAAACCACAAATCCAAAAGGCCTTACATTGCTTGTAGGTAATTCATCACGAGAAAAGTAACTAATACACCTACAAACAAACACCACCTTCTGGCAGCTCTAGGGGTTGCTTTCCCTTTGGCTCAGACAGTTCCTACAGGCAGAAAACTGCCTCAGACCCTAGATCACCATGCAACCTAACCAAGAAGCAAAGTACTCACGAAATCAGCAGTTTCAAAAATCACACATTCGAATCGAAACTGGATTGTATAGTAATCCTTCACTTGCTCAAAACAATACTAGAGTCCAATTAATCTGGAAGACTAGTAGTCCTCTGAAAGAATATGGACAACTTAACTACTTTCCGGAAACTTAACACCAGCACTGACAAAGGCACTCTTTCAACATGCAGCACAAAGGCACTGCTCCCATTCTAAACATTCCTGACAAGGGATGGTGACAGTAGAGGCTCTCAGAGGGTTCACCAGAATCAAGAAACACAGACATGGCTTCAGCAATTCCTAGATTGTCCTCCAGTGTTCTTTCTCCTCTTCCTCTAAGGTGAAAAGAACCCTAGTATTCAGAACACATGGTGACAGAGAAGACATTTTCTGGAGCAGCAAGACAGCTCAGCAGATAAAAAGTTCTTGCTGTGCAACCCTAAGACCTGAGTTCAAGCCTCAGAACCCAGAAACCCACCGTAGAAGGAAAGAACCAAGTCCTGAAAGTTGTCCTCTGACTTCTATACACATTATGGCATACACCTGCCAGCCCCCTACACTAACACACACACATGCGAGTTCCATTTCTCATCCCCATTAAGACAGCAGGCTTGTACAGGCAAGCATTTCCTCCCTTTCTCTATCTTCTGACCCACTGATGTACTGCTAGAGCTCTAGTTGTCAAGAGGAAAAGAATCACACCCTAAAAATGACAGAGCAGTAAGCACAAGGGGCCATCGTTTCTGAGCTGTCTTCCCAGGCTGCTCCACAGTCCTGAGCGGATTACCTCTAGATTTCATTTTTAGGAGAAACAAACCCAAGTCTTGTTTAAGCCAGTTTTCTGTCATTTTTGCCTCTGAATCTAATCTTAAGTGACACAGACATCGATGACTAAGACCATAAAATTAATTCAGTGTCTCATGCCATGAGCTCCCCGAGAATAAGCACACTATCAGCTGTTATCTCCAGCACCTAGAGGAACACCTGGCACCTGGCGGACGCTTTCCTTATCTGAGAAAGAGTAGTACCCTTAGCCAATGTTGTTCTTTTTCTGTTTTAATAAATCTTTTGAAGGTTACTAACCCAAGAAAATCAGTTCAGAGAACTGAAGAGCCCAGCATGTTAACACACTAGTCTGAGTATGAAGCTGTGTGTAGTGGACTGGAAACAGCTCTTCAGCCTCAGAACTACTCTGCCAAGTTGTCTTCAGCATTTTTACTTCGAAAAAAAAAAAAAAAGAGGCATTATCTAAAAAGGTCAGTGGTTGAAGACAGATGAGTTTAGCTGCGTAACAATCACTATCACATGTGGGTGCGCCAGGAAACACACACAACAAACTGAACCACATGCTAAGCGGCTTTTAGTTAACATGAGACGGGGCAGGATGAAGTAGAGACAGAAGACATACAAGAGGAGATCCAATTTGAAAAGCATTATCAAAATTTTAGAACCCTTTGTCAGTTAAGTGTAAAGATCCTGTGTGCCATGGCCCAGAGTCCTCACCAGTTCACAGCAAGTGACGTCATCCTGTGGCACTAAGCCAGGAGCCTCGAAGCCTGTCTTGGCCAAGATGCTCCCTGCCCCTCCCATTTCCCTGGCAAAGGGACAGAAGCTGATGTAACTGCACAGAAGCAAAGAAAGGAAAAACATGCTTCTGAGCCATAAAAAAAAAAAAAAAAAAGCCAAACTTCCTTTAATTTGAAAGGGTCTTTTTTCTCAAAAGGATTCAGTTCCTTTAGTCTTAAATAACCTTTTATTATATTTTAAGGCCCCGCCCTAACCCCACAAAATGACATTCTTACTTCACTATAATCATATTTGCTAGATTCCAAAATAAACTAAAATCAGATCTAAAAGATTTATCTTTTTTCGGGCTTTTACTAAACGTGTCAGCAAGAGGGCGACATGGGAACTGCATGGGATTCCAGAGTCACAGACTTGGAGTTTGGATGGAAACTGTGCACAAAGACTCAGTCTCCAGCTGGTGACACTCCTGAGACATGACTGGACCAACCTCTTCAGTGGACTGGCCCACTCCCGTGACTGCAGATGAATGGTGATCAACAGGGGGGCCTAGTTGGAGGGAGGGAACTCTATAGGTATGCCTTTGAAGAACAGCTCTTTCCTTCTCTCTTCCTGCTTTGTCTTCCTTCTGCTATGACACACAATCTCACCAAGACAAGAAAGCCAAGAGACCGTGGACTGAACTTCTGAAACCATGGCCCAAGAAACTTTTCCTACTTATTTCTCTGAGGTGCTTTTGTCACAGTAAGAAAAGGCTGACTAGTGCTTGTATACACACAACCACATAAATACTGACCAGTGAGGGCATACACACACACACACACACACACACACACACACACACACAAATAATACATCTTAAAACAGAAGCTGCTTTGCATAGGACTCAGGCTACAAAGACCATAGAAAACTCCTACACCCTGATACTAAGCAGCAGAGAGTGATGAAACAGTCTGCAGAACCACAGCATCAACCACATTTTGTGAAGTGAGAGAACTTGTATTTAAAAAGAACTAATGATTCAGGGTAAAGCAGGGCATGTCTTTTAACACCAGCACCATGGAAGGCGGAAGCAGGTGAACCTCTTCGAGTTCAAAGTCTGTCAGACTGACTAAAAAAATAAAAATCGAAATAAGCAATAAAGATAATGAGGAACACTGACATTTTTTTCAGTTTAAACACCTGAGAGATCTGCTTTGAATATTTTCTTCAAAGTATTCTTCTCTTTCTCTCTTTTTTTTTTTTGGTCTTTTAAAGACAGTTTCTTTGTAGTCCCAGCTGGTCTGGAACTTACTATGTAGACCAGGCCTGCCTCTGTCTCGAGTGCTGGTATTAAAGACATACACAACCACTTCTGGCTCAAAGTATTCTTTTTTTTCAAATTTATTTTTATTTATGTGTGTAAGCCTGCTTATCTGCATATGTACCACATATGCGCAGGTGCCCATGAGGCCAAAAGAGAACATTGGATCTCCTGAAACTGGAGTTACAGGAGGTTGTGAGCCACTTGGTGTGAATACTGGGAAACAAGCCCAGGTCCTTTCCACAAGCAGCAAGTACTCTCAAGTCCTGAGCTATCTCTCTGGTTCTTCAAAGTATTTTTCTTCTTGTCTGCCTGTATATATGTGCACCATGTGGATGCAATGCCTGCAGAAGTCAGAAGAGGGCACTGAAAACCAAACCTGTGTCTTTTGTGAGAGTAGCCAGTGCACTTAGTGGCTGAGCCATCTCTCCAGTCTCATCTTCCAAATATTCTTGATAACTAAATTTATAACAACTGAAAATATTATGGCAAAACAAAAGCAAACTCCTTGCAAGTAAACCTTCCTGACTGAAAAGGAAGATGGCCCCAGTCATGCAAACAGACTAGTGAAATTTTCAATTCAGCAAATTCTATATCACTTACATTTCCGTTCCAGCTCCCTCATTTGCTCTGGTGGAATTTTCATTTTGTCAATGTGCTCACGTAAAACACTAGCCCATTTCTGTAGGGATTCCATCACAGTCCAAGGTCTAGACATGTCTACAACAAAAATGACCAAGGTCTCCGGCAAGGACTCAGCAGAAACTGCAAATTTCAGTAGGCCTTTGTGGTAGAGGTCTCCATCCAGAATCCATACGTTGCAGCGTGTGTGATCTGAAATAAGTAGGAAGCTAAGTTATCACCTGACAATGACCAGCACAGCTATGAGAAAAGCAGCATTAGGAAAGTAATGAGTCTACACAAAAATCCTAACCTGAAGGGGCAAATGTCCTGTGGACAGCTTTCATCCTAATACTGAACTGCTTAGGTTTAAAATATTTAAATTACCACAATATCTACATAAAATTTCAACGAACTCTAAGGAACAGAGTGAAGGTAATTATTTCTCAATAATAACCAAAGGATTCTAATGTTCACTGGCAAACTGCTTCAGTCTAAATAATTCATTGTCCTAAGACACCAGCAATTGTGAGGTGATGAGTAATGCCAAAGAGCCTGACTAAACAAGCCTTACTGTGTCTGTCCACATATAAAGGACTTTATATTTAAATTCCAGGATAAGATTAGTACTTATATACACTAAGGTATTAATTGTTGGATGCCTGATACTAAGAAATTATAGTCATTTTTGAAGGATAATAAGTTATATTTTCCAAACGTCTTTATCGTTTAGATATACTTACAGAAGTTATTATGAAATAGTAATAATGTCTGAAACTGGCTTCAAAATAATCCAATGTGAGTGAGGCAAAAAAAGCTAGAATACAGGTGAAAAAAATTATCAAGAGTCAGGAATTGTTAAGCCAGATGATATGTTCACTGTGATTTATACCAGCCCCTCTCCCTTACATGTGCCTTCTGTTTCCTATTTGAAAATGTTAAAACATACAATCATTAAGTCCAAATGCTAACCTTTAATGGCTCTAAAATCAAACTTGGATGACTGAAGTATAGAAAATAATTTCCTCAAACAGGATAATTTTAGAAATTTTTTAACAACTCTCTTGAGATTTATATTTTTCCTATAAAATATACCTTGAGGGAAAACTCTTATCATAAAAACAAAATTTCATAAATTTTTTTCTTGATAAATTCTAACATATACTTTTAAAACCTATGTACCTCAAAAAATTATTTTTAATTATGTGTATGCATGTTGTCTGTGTGGGTGTATGTGCACATGAGTACAGATGCCAGAGGAGGCCAGAGGTGTCTGAGCCCTCTGGAGTTGGGAGATATAGGTGGTTATCAGCTACCTGATGTGGGTGCTGGGACCCAAACTGAGAGCCTCTGTAAAAGCAGTAAGTGCTCTTAACCACTGAGCCTTCTTTCCAGTCCTAAAACTTACCTTACTTTACCTACATTGTTGGTATTATCAATTTAATATGCCACAAAATGAATACTCATGATTTTAAGAACACAAAAGTATCTAAATCTAACTATATTTTCAAATTCTATATTTTGCCAGGCATGGTGGCACACACCTTTAGTCCCAGCACTCAGGAGGCAGAGGCAGGTGGATTTCTGTGAGTTCAAGTTCAGCCTGGTCTACATAGTGAGTTCCAGGTCAGCTGGGACTACAGGGAGACCCTGTCTCAAAAATACAAAAAAAAAAAAAAAAAAACCCAAAAAACAAAATTCCAAAAAACAAATTCTAATATTTAAAAAATATTTTTTTGCATTTATTGAGAGAGAGAGAGAGAGAGAGAGAGAGAGAGAGATTCTGTCTGTGCATGAGCACACACAGTGTTCCACAGAGCACACGCAGGAGAGGAGAACTTCTAGGAGTTAGTTTTCTCCTTCTATAAAGTGGTCCCAAGGATTGAACTGGTTGTCAGGATTGGCGACAAATGCCTTTACCTGCTATGCCATCTTGTGCACTTTCAAACTGTAATATATCTAGAATTTTGAGTTTGGATCTGTGAATAACTCCAAAAATACTGCTCTGAATTCAGTCTGCAGTCTGAGTATCTACACAACAGCAGGCAAGGTTCCCTTTTCAGCTTTTCTTGCCACTCTCCACTACGTATAACTCATCTGTGTGTGGAGATCACACAGATCACATACAGCATTACAGATTCTTCAACCATTAGGCAGAAGTTCTTTGATGTGTCATGTCTTACTACAAATCAAACTATTTCCCTATCTGGTGATGTCTGTGAAATGTATATTTACAACCCGGTCACATCACACAATTAAAAAGACTAGGACTGAAAGATCTCTCTCTCTCTCTACTCCATCCATCCTTCCACCCCGACCCCTAGGTAAGAGCAACTGTTCTGTCAAACAATAGTAAGTAGCAGCCAAAAGAAAAAAACCAAAAAGGTGTTAATCTAAAAGATATCTGAAATAGATGTTAGGATGTGCATCAACACAAAGACAAGTAAACATGTCTTTACTGTGATGCTTTGTCATGAAGTGTGCTTATGCCATCTTGGAAGTGGAGATTCAGAGTATCTACACCATATTTTGTCCTTTTAAAAAGGTCTGAAGGCTACCACCACATTTCCAGTACTCCATTTCTCTCTCATTCTGTCTACCTGCAGATGCATAAACACCCTCTTCTTCACAAGAGCAAACTCAAGTGAAGGGTGGTTAGGTCAGTTACCAGAAGCCACATAACTGCTGAATACAGGAGTGGTATTCTGAACCAGTTCTGGCTAGCTCTAAAGCCCAAGTTCTTTCCACAAAAATCACGGTGCCCTACAAAGAATGGAAGCAAAAGACACAGACACCCAGTGCAAACATGTGAGGTCCTCTAGGCCTGACTTAGTGGCCTTGTTCCCAGATCTACAACCTTGGACTCCAACAGGCCTAGATAGACACCTGATGCCTGTTCTAACATAAGACAGAGGTCTTGACACTAGGCCCAACTCCTGTCTTTCTTTCAAGACTTTTAAGGAATGTTCAGAAAGACAAGACATAGAATAAAATCACGGGGGCTCTAAATTAGCACTAATGAAATGGAGGTTTCTAAGCTTTAAGGAGAGACCCTTATTTATGTCCTCTACTAAACAGCCCATAAAGAAGGCAAAATTGTAATTCTGGAAAGACTTTTGGTTTATTTTCTTCAATTTAGCAATAAGGAAATGGGGAACTTTTAAAATCACCTTTATATCATGATAATTAGTATTTAAAGGACAAAGGCAAACAAAGAATGTAAATTACTACCTTTTATTTGTAGATAAGCTTTCTTACACAAAAAAGACCCAGGTACCAATAGTTATTGTGTAATTATTCAACTGGAATATTTTTATGCTTTCTTTTTGCTGGATTTTTTTTTTGAGATAGGGGCTCCCTGTAACCCTAGCTGGCCTAGAACTTGTTATACAGACCAGGCTGGCCTGGAACTCACAGAGATCCATCTGCCTTTGGAGTGCTGGGATTGAAGGCATGGGCCACCATTCCCAGCTTTATTAATTATTTTTTAATTATTCAAAAAGCCAACGTAACCTGAAAAATTATAAAGGAGGTATTGGAGCAGCTGTAGCCAACAACAATTTCTCCATCCAATGTACAATTCTGAAAGTTCCAAAGTGGTATCTAATCCTCTTGTTTATCATGTGTTCTGAAGTGTCTTAACTACCAAGTAGGTAGAAACCATTCCTTTACCCATGTGTTAGAAAGGATGCATTAAAGGGGAGTACACCTTTCTGGCTCTACTCCCTATATGAGAAGAAATGCATCTCTAAAGTCTCAAGAGACTCAAAACACTCTTCTATGAAAGTATTCAAAACTGATACACTCTGATCACACCAAAATTTCATTCAGATTCTCCACTAGAACCAGGCAAGAGTAATGGTGTGTCAGGTCAGTTTGCTAGACACTTCTCTCACAGAAAACCCCAAACTTTAAAGAACCTGTTATTATTATTATGTGTGTGCAAAACTTTACCTTTAGTACCTCAAAGTACAGGCTAACCACAGATCCTCCATTTTTGTTATCATGCTCTGAAGGAGCTGGGGAAATGGCTTAGTGGGTAAAGAGTGCTTGCTGCACTAGCACAGAGGCCAGAGTTAAGATCTCTAGCATCTGGTGGTGCACGCCTTTAATCCCAACACTTGGGAGGCAGAGGCGGGCCTTGCCTAGAAAACAAAACCAAAAACAAACCCCAAATGCCAAAACCCCCTCCAGCACCCACATAAAAAGCTGGGTGTAGCTGTATATACCTGTAATTCCAGTGCTGTGGGCATGGAGACAGGAGGACTGCTTGGGTTTGATGGCTGCTAGCCTAGCTCCAGGTTCATTTGGACCATGTCTCAAAGGAATTAAGACAGAATGATAAAGCTAGACACCTGATATCCTCCTTTGGTCTCTAGCATATGCCTTGGCATGGGTAAATGCACACAAGTGTACATCCACTAGATACACACACACACACACAGTATATATAAAAATTACATAATATATAAAAATTGATATAAAATCATGTTATATATAATTCTATATAATACATATATAAAAGACAGTGAGTAAAGTCCCATAAATGACACACATTTGATCTACTCTCTGGTTCTGAGAGAAAGCAGAGAATGGCTGCAGGAGTCAGAGTCCTGCACACAACTTCATGATGGAGTTAACACTTCACTCACCATCTCGGTCCTCGTCATGGATGCTGAGGTAGAGATACTCTAAACCTCTTCCCTTTTTGCCGTGCTCTGCTCCTTGCAGTTTGGTCATGAGAGTTGTTTTACCAGAACCATCTTCACCTACAAATGACATTTGCAAGAAGACAAGTATACTATATCTTATTCTGGGTAAATGAGGCAAGTCATAACACTAAGCAACCACAAAAGCAGACCTTGCTCTGAGAGTAACTGGGAAGAGGCAAGATTCAAAGTGATGATCTATGGCAGCTTACTGCACAGTGGAAAGAACATGGCAAATCCATTTCCATTTCTAAGACATGCATTCAAAGAAGTGAAAGCAGAAGGTGAGGCCAGTTTCTCAAAGTAAACTTCCGACACAGGAAAAGCAAGACATCTCTAAACACAATTAACCTCAAACCCTAGGAACACTGAACTAAAAGTACAATTCTGCTTCACAATCATGAAGAATGCTATCTATTATTTAAACACACTTGCTTTTAGGACATCTTCACAAGCATTCTAAAGGCTGGGAAACTGGCAAAAAAAATAATTACAGACTTAAGCAAAACTCCTAAGTACAGTGTCAGTAATTACCAAGTGATTCCTCATCTCCCTTGGACCAAGTAACACCCTCCCCCACCAAAACACCCTCTAAACATTAAGTAGAAGAGACACTACCAGAAATCACTGAGCATTCCTGCATTTAATAAGGAATTAAGAGAATCTAAAGCAGCCCACAAATCAAAGATTCTCTCTCCAGCCATAATGCCTTCCTTTTGTCTTGCTCTTCACAATCCACCTGGACCACGGTGAGCATACCTGCTCTTTCTGAGAGACCTGACTCTGCAGCCTGAGCTATTTATCTAAAGCACTGATCTAGCCACAACCTACCACAGTGGCCATCACCCGGAGAGAAGAAACCTAGGGAGACCACCAAGGCAGTTCCTCTCATAAGGTTTGGGGAATGTGGAAGACATGAAAATCTGTAGCCTTCAGGAAAAGAGGATTAATTCTTCACTTTTTCACAATCGGACTCCAATTGACCTTAGCATATACAGGAAGTTGTGTCTTTCAGTGCTCAAACGCCTCACCTCCGGTAATCGCTAGGCCCCCTGTACACAGACAACTCTCCTCCAAAAGTCTCTCTGAACAGCATCAAGCAGTGTGATGCGCCCACAACGTCTGCTCATGCCAGGCAAGATGTAGTGCAACCACGGACACATCTGCCTCAGCTAGGCTGAAGAGTCTCAGAAATAAAACTGAGCTGTCCCATTGCCCAGCCCCCAGCTCCCACTCCACAAACAGCTTTGGTCTAAATGCACCTAAACCTTCTCATTTGTATGAGGGAACTGAGGCCGGAGAGGTTAAATTAAATGACTCTGGTAACCAACAGTGAGGCAGGAAGTTCCTGGGGCAGACTCCAAGGCCGGCTGTCTTTTGCGAGGTTCCTTAAGCCTCTGCTAACTGCTCCTAAGGACCGAGGACAGCGTTCACAGTATCTCCCCACAGTTCCCAGCCCAGGTCACTCGGCTCTTTCCCCTCTCTCCCTTTCTCCGCACCCTCCACTCAGTGAACTCACGGCTAAGCGCGGCTCAAGTCAAGACTGATGGCTCCGCCACAAGACTGAAGGAATGTGCCCACAAGCCCACGCCGCACCACTGGACTCCAGACCCTCCCGATGCCCTTGCCAGGGACTAGCCTCAACTCCAGGGCAGGCAAGAGGCACGGGGGCGGCCAGGGTGGAGCCGGCTGGGACCTGTGGGAAGGGCGCCGCCTGACCCACCCCAGCGCCCCAAGGCAGTGCCCGGCTGCTCACCAAACACCAGAATGTTCTTGCCAGACGGCAGTTTGGACCTGGCGCGGGTGGACACTTCGCTCAGGATCGAAGACCTGCGGCAACAACGGCAAGAGCGGTCAACCCGGGGCCGCCCAGGACAACCCGGCCCGCGACTACCCGTCAGTGTCTGTCCACCGCCCGGCCCGCTCTCTGCCCGGCCGCCCCCGCAGCTCGGCCCGCGGCCTCACCATAGGCTCTGGCCCTCCTCCTCCTCACTGGTCAGGTCGCCGGCGGCCGCCACCGCGGGTCCGTTGGGGCCCAGCAGCAGCTTCTTCTCCACCCCCACCGGCGCCATCTTGCCAACTGCAGCCACAAAGAGGATCCTCCCCCGGGCCCGCCGAGGACCCGCAAGGACCCCAGCCGGACACCGCCCGCCCGCCCGCCGGCTGTGCCAAAGCCGCGCTGCCCAACGTGCCCTGCGGCTGGCGACGTCCGCGCGCTCCTGCGGCTCTCGAGCGAGGTGGCCGCAGTGCCGGAGCGCGCCGGGTCAGGCAGCTGAGCGGGCAGCCCTGCGCGCGGGGGTGGGGTCTTGGGCGCCGCCCGGACAGGGTGCTCTGGTGACCCCTGCAGGCCGAGGTGCGCAGCGCCCGACGCTGGCCACGCATGCCTAGGGACTCCCACTCTAGTATGCATTGAGGCTCACACCCGACAGGGCCACTTGTCTCTCTCTGTGTGCAACGGTCACATGCTAGCTCACTGAACTTTTGTTTAACTCTTAACCAGTGAGCAAACTATAGCCAGGAAGATTTAAGAAATCTGGGCTTAGATGTGGCTTAGTTGGTAGCCTAGTATTCACAAAGCTCTGGGTTCGATCTCCAGAAGTGCATAAATTGGCCATGATGGTGGTGCGTGCCTGTAATCCCCGCACTCGGAAGGTGAAGACATGACAAGTTCAAGGCCATCCTTCACTACTTGGCAACTTTGAGTGGCAACTGGTCTATATGAGACTCTGCTTAAAAAAAAAAAAAAAAGTGAAAATCACCCCAAGGACCCAGTATTAGAAGGTGGCATCTTGTCACTCCCAATCATGTTCATTCATCTTAAACTGTAATACAATGAATTTGGCATAATCCCTTCGCTGCTTTTTTCAAGTTCTCATAAATGTTGCTTTTCACCTCCTTCTTTGTAGACTGTTAACTGAGACAGTGATTTTACCATAGTGAACAATACTCTTGGCTATGGTTTGTGAATCTGATTTTTAAAATGGTATTTTTTTCTGGGCATGGTGGCACTCACCTTTAATCCCAGCCCTCAGGAGGCAAAGGCAGGCAGATCTCTATGAGTTCAGGGCCAACCTGGTCTACATAGTGAGTTAGCTGAGGCTATAAGGAGATCCTGTCTCAAAAAAGACCACCACCATCACCACCACCAACAAAAAGGTATTTTTCAGGGAGCCACCATTAGAAAGCGGGACAAAAGGGCTGTAAAAGGATAACTTTAGGTATGGCCTCTACCTAAGGGCTCTTGCCTGTCTCTATTTAAAAAGGCTAACTTTAGAAGGCACTGCTAAATATCACAAGGAAATGACAGAAAAGCAATCACCTGAGTGGGTTTCAGATGAATAGGATAGTGAGTGATTCTGGATCTGCCAAAAACTTCGAAGTGTAAATTACAGAATCCAACAAACATAATCTGCCAACTTGAACGTAAAAGGGGAAATGGAGGGGAAAGCAGCAATGTTGGAAGTCATAAAAGAGCAAAGAGTATGTGAATTTTCACAGGAAAGAAGAGTTAAAAATTATGGGTCAGTGAGCTTAATCCCCACTAGCTGAAATACTCTGGTGTGACCAGTTGCAAAAGAAGAAAACAATACCAGATACAGCAGCTTTTTTTTCTTGAAGGAATATCAGGTAGAAGGATGCCACAAACGTAAGAAATGCTCAATTTAAACAGCACATTTGACAATTTACAATGCAGACAAAAGATCAACATGTAGGCTAGATGATAGCATTGAGGCTTGTTAAAGACTAGGTCAGCCCAATGTGGAATAATGAGCTCAAAACCAGCCTGGGTACACAGTGAGATGCTGTCTCAAAAACAGGGTTGGAAAGTAGCTCAGTGGTAAAGCACTTGCTCAGAATACATACGACCCTATGTTCAATCCCTAGGCCTGCTAAACAAAACAAAAACTTAAGGTCATCAGAGAAGGTCATCTTAAGCTACACAGTGAATTGAAGGCCAGCCTGGGCTACACGATACCCACCTCAAACAAAAACAGTCATACCAAAAGGACAGGAATTATTTGAAAATAATTAAAAGGTAAAACTATATTACCTATGACTGTAAAGTTGGTCACATAGAATACCAAAAGACATAAAAATTAAGTCCATAAGATCTTACTGAGTCTAACAATGGGGTTGAATTCCTTCCCGGGCAACACATTTTATACAGATAATAATACATCCAGAGGTCACTGACTAAGCTCATTAAGAGGATATGACACTGCTTTGCTACAGCATGAAATAGCCAAGGCTCGTCAAGATGAAGGAAAAAAAACGTGTTGGGACAGGAAGGGAAAATGAGACACTCTTAAAAAAAAAAACTGAAGTGGGGGGCTGGAGAGATGGCTCAGCAGTTAAGACCACTGATTGCTCTTGTAGTGGACCTGGGTTCAATTACCAGTACCTGCATGGCAGCTAACAACCGTCCATAACTCCCTGGTCTAACCTCCACAGGCATTGCACAACACAGGTGCACTTATATACATGCAAGCAATGCACTCATACACCTAAAATAAAAAACTATATCTTAAAAAATAAAAACTAAAGTGAGATGGCTTGGTGTGTAAAACCACTTGCCATCAAGCCTGACAACCTGAGTTCTATCTCAAGGAACCATATGGGGATCAACTTCTGCAAATTATCCCCTGACCTTCACGCACATGCACACATGCACACAAAATAAGTAAATAAAATGTAAAAAATAAAAAAAATAAACATACAGTGAAAAAGAAGAGAACATAGAGTTGCTAATACAACCTCACAATTAACCTTCAGAAGAGGAAACATTTTAATTCACAAAATATCAAATATTTATTTAGTGGGTGAGAACCTCAACTGAACATCTTGAGAAACTTTTTCAGTTTTTGGGATGGACTTTGGCACTAGGCAAAAACAATGAAATCCAAATGTCACACATGGTGTTCATGACAATATAATGGTAAATAATGTTTAATAGCTGCTATTTTCCCTTCTGAGACATGTTCTTTCAGCTTAAGGAAAGTAAAGGCATATCGCTAATAAGGAATTTTATCTTTCTAATCTTCACATTGAAGTTACATTTGCTTTACAAATGACTGTAATATTTTGAAGAATTTCAGTGATACAAAAAACATTTAATTAAAACATCCCTATTTCAACATTCTATATCTCATGAGAGTTTAGAAGAATATTTAACATTTGATAGCCTTTATAGAATTGTATTTTAAGAGTTCAACCCCAAAACTGACAGTTTCTTCCAATCAGGGAGCTACACAGTTGGGGCCTTTGATCAGTTTGTGGTATTTGTGAGCAAGGTCTACAGCCCTCCGTCCTTGCTGAAAGGGGAAAGACCACAAAATTGAATTCCAGTGGTTTCCCATTTTTTTAACTCCACGGAAAAGATAATTTATCTCTTCTTTGGTAAAGTTTTTACGAATTCTTCTTTTTTCTGCAATGAATGAAAAGTGTAGAATATATTAATACTCACCAAAGAAAGAAATGAGACTCAAATAAATGTGTGACTTATTACATAAACTACAGAATGAGACAATTTTATGTCTGGGTGAGAACCTCAATTGAAATGAAATTCTCTTCAATTTTACAAAAAGACTGTTAAGTTAGCTGCTACCAGTGTGACTTCCTTGGTCATTTTAATTTAATCTACTGTAATAAGACCTAGAATATCTTTCAATCAAGAAACAAGTTTATAATCATTTGATTTTAATGCAATATTCCTATGCAGATGGTTCACAAACAGCTTACCTATCTTATCTTACAGATACAGTCTTCTTAAAGGGCTCCATAACTTCACAGGACAGAAAAGAACACCAACACTTGTTATTTTATGTATCAGGTTTAATTATTTTTAAGAACAATGGTCTTTTGAAGTTCACTTAAAAAATCGCATGCACTAGCTATTAGGGTGCTTGGCTTATCAAAATTAAAAAACAAAACAGGTCACACAATGGTGAAGAAGTTTGTGGTTTTCTTTTCTGAGACAGGCATTTGCTATGTAGTTCAGGCTTGCCTCAAACTCACTATGTAGTCCAGGCTCGCCCTGAATTCGGGATCTTCCTGCCTCAGGCTCCTGAGTGCTGGAATTACAGGCATGCGCCTCCAAACCTGGAAGCTTTTCACTATCTGGTTTTTGATGAGTAGTTTCTATAACATAAAGAGTACACAGTTGGTAAACAATTACTTCAATTGTTTTCTGGTGATTATTACTAGGAAATAGTTGTGTGTGTGTGTGTGTGTGTGTGTGTGAGATGTGTGGGCATACATGTGCCATGGCACACATGTGGCAGTCAGAGGACAACTCTGTGGAATCAGTTCTTTCCTTCTTCTTTTTAAAAAATATTATCTTTATTTTGTGTGTATGAGTGTATTGCCTGAATGTATATATGTCCATGTTGTTCAATGCCTGCATAGGTCAGAAGAGGGTGTCAGATACCCCTGGAACTTGCGTTACAGAGGTTTTTTAACTGAAATCAAACCTTAGTCCTCTGTAAGAGCAGCCAGTGCTCTTAACTGCTGAGCCATCTCTCCAGCCCTGTCTACTACTTTTATGTGGGTTCTGAGGATCAACCTTGGGTCCTCAGGTTTTTCCTGAATACTGAGCCATCTTTTCCGACCTAGGAAATAGTTTTCTTTAAACTTTTTAATTCATTGTTAATTCATGTGGTCATTATAGGCAGATGCCGGAGAAAAGTGCTTTTGTATTTCTGCTTTAGGCTGCTATTTACTTTAGAAGGAATGGATATAGTTGTACTTAAACATGTTGGTAAAATCTGGCTGTTTGTCCCTTTTTCTAAGGTAAGTGCCATAGTTTAGAAAATCTTAGCAGCAGAAGCTGAGAAAGCTATGTTTGCTGATTTCTTAGCAGTATTTAGAATGTGGGCTCCACGAAGGCAGAGACGTGTGTGCAGCTTATTCATTACTGTGCTCCCAGCACTTGGAATAGTATCGAACATAGAGCAGGCTAACTAAACACTGGTTAAGAGAAAAAGCTATTGTTGATATCTCAAAACTTAGAAATGAAGTCACCACTACTCTGGGGGATGCTGGAAGACTATGGTTACTCAAGAAATAATTTGAAGCCTCATTTTATAAATGACCTTTTTAATCAAGACTTATAATCAAGATTGATAGGTTGTAACTTTTAGGGTGCTGAAGTTGTTCACATGAAGTCCCCGTTTCTACTGAGGCTGCCACTCCCCAACTTATTTTAGCATTTGTGCCCAAATTCTCCAGCAGAGGCTTGGTAGTTTTGAAGACCACTCTGCACCTCGAGGTTTCACTTTATGGTGCCTTTAGTGCAATTTAAAAAAACATTTTTGTTTTTTTTTTTGTTATTTTATTGTTAGAGACAAGGTCTTGCTATATGGCTCACATCTGCTTCAAACTTTTGAGCCTTCTGCCTTACCTTCCCCAGTGCTGGGATTACAGACATGTGTTACTTACCTCCAGCCCCAGAGCTATTTTGTTTGAGGCAGTCTCACTATGTAGCACTGGCTGATGTGCAATGTAGACCAGGCTGGCCTCAAACTCACAAAAATTTTCTTGCCTCTGCCTCTCAAGTGTTGGGATTAAAAGGCATATGCCACCATATCCAACATCTGGGTATTTTTTAAAAAAGATTTTATTTTTAATTATTATCTGTGTGTCTGTATACTTAAGTGCAGTGCCTGTGAAGGTCAGAAGAGGGCATTAGATCCCTTAAAACCAGAGTTAAAAGGCAGCAGTGAGCCATCTTATATGGGTGCTGGAAACCAACACCCTTGCTCTTCTGCAAGAACAAGTGCTCTTCATCACTGAGCCATCTCTCCAGTCCTTTTGTTTTGAGATGGGGGATCTGGCTATGTAGCCCTGGGTGGCCTGGAACATGTTATAGACTAGGCTGGCCGTGAAAGTACAGCAATCCTCATGCCTCTGCTCCTGAGGCTGGGATTACAGGAATGTACCACCATGCTTGGTTCCACAGTAGAACTTTTAACCTAGAAAAAGACTTAAGATACATGAAGTGAATTTTAAGTATCTTTCAAGGTTCTGGCTGTGAAAACAACCAAATAAATGTTCTATGAAACAAAATGCTTCCTAGATGTACCAAGTCCAAATGTCTGAAACAAACAAGAACACCTATTAATGTTACTGATCTCCAGATTCCTCTGATGAGTTATGTATGCAGCTTCTTATTCTTACCCTATAGGTATTAGTTTCTATGCTGAGAAGGAAATGATAATGATAAAATTTGGACTAATAATAAGCTTGATATATTAACCTTATGGTTAAATTAAAATTATGTATATTTTAATTAATTTAATTTGTGTGCCTGTTGCACTTGTATGTATTTACAAGTGGAGGCTAGAGGTTAAAGTTGGGTTTCTTCCTTTATTGTTTCATCTTTTTGTTGTTGTTGTTTTGAGACAGGGTCTCTCTGTAGCCCTAGCTGGCCTGGACTATGTGGACCAGGCTGCCTTGATCTCACAGAGAACACCTGGATTTCATTAATTGACTAGACTGGCTACCCAGCCAGCTCTAGGAATCTGCCTGTCTCTGCCCTCCCAGTAATGGTATTACACATGTGCCACCATGTCCATCTTTTAAATGTGTGCTAAGGATCCAAACTGAGGTCCTCATGCTTATATAGAAAGCACTTTACCTGGTGAGCATCTCACAGTCCATAAATTAAAATTTCTATAATCTAGTTTATTGTTTAAGAAGCACTTTTATTTTTAAACAGGAAGGTAAGATTGATACTATTTGTCTCTTCAATTTTGATTGAAGCACTATAGTTATGAACAAAAGCTTTCTGCAAAGTATCTCTAAAGTACTTGTATAGAGAATAACTTTGTTCTTAGAAAAGAAACCTGAACCAGAGGATAGAACAAGAGTCCCTAGATGCCTTGCATTTGATCCTAAATTCTGTTATTCTATCAACTGATTTTTAAAATAGTAAAAATAATATCCACAAAGCACAACACACAGCAGATACTTAATACAGGTTAGTTTCCTAGTGCTCCTTCCATAGCTGGTAGGCAGCAAGTATGAAGAAAGGAAGAAGACTATCTCTTTTCTCAAGGGCACAATCTCATCTGAGCCAAGGGTTATCATTCTAAGTAATTAATGACAACAATCATTCAGTTGCTCTCTTCTGTTTAGGACTATGCAAAATTGAAGCCTATTTAAAGATTATATATATATTCACTTATTCCTTCAGGGGCAGTAGATTCACTACGAAGTTGTGATCTTCTACGTGGAGTCAGCAGAATTTCTGAAAAATATGGAAAACATTTAGGATGTTAATCTAAGTAGTTGCATATCAAATTTATTAGTATGATACTTCTTACTGCTTACTAGTAGGGATCCTTAGATAGACTAGGAAGAATTTTTGTTTTATTTTTAAGAGACAAGGTCTCACATAGTTCATGCTGGCCTCAAACTCTCTGTTTAGCTGAGGATGACCTTGAACTCCCAATCCTCTCGCCTCCACCTACTGAGGGCTGAGACTGCAAGGTGTATGCCAGAATGCCCTGTTTGGAAGAAGTTTTGAGTCACCAGAGACTAAATCTACCTCCTGAGCGTATCTTGTTATTAGTTGCTTAGAAACTTTAGGTTTTCTTTTCAACACTGTTTTACACTCTAGTTTTTAATCTACTTAATATCTTAGGTAACAGTTCAGAAAGTATGGTCATAATTACAGCTTTAAAGCTAATGAATTAATTACTTTTGTTACAGATAAGTGATTTCCTTAGTTCACTTTTGTATCTGTCTTCAGCTTCCACAATGACTTTGTGATGATCACATTGGTACAGGCAAGAATGCAAAAGCTTGCTAAAATTTCGGCTGTTGAGGGGTTTTCTTACTGTTATGCAACCTAAAAGGAAAAAAATTAAGTTGATGCACAGATGTTTGAAAATTACGTACGAACTCTATGAAAGCAGATAACCTTTGCTGATGGTAAACTGAAGTGAACTTTGGAACCTAACTATATATATTTCAAGAAACCCTGAGAGACTGAGAGAGACACAGAGATAGAGAGATAGAGACAGACAGACAAAGAGAAAGACAGAGGAGGAGAAGGAGGAGGCACATCCATTATAATGAGTTAAATGTTGGGAGAGAAGTGTGAACAGTTATGGTAATACAGAAAAGGAGCATTCAAATGACTGTGCTGGCACATACCTATAACCCCAGCTACTTAGGAGGCCAGAGCAGGAGGTTTGCAAATTTAAGCCTAGCCTGTGCAGTTTAGTGATCTCAAAAAACAAAAACAAAAACACATTTTTAAGGGCAGAGAGTGTAGGTAGAGAGTATAGCGCTTGCCTAGCCTGTGCAAAACCTTGGGTTCAATTCTCAGTACTAAAGAAAAGAAAGGAAAGGAGGGGAGGGGAATGGGAAAGTAGAGTACTTGGTAGAAGACTTGTGTAGCATGCATAAAGCCCTGGTTTAATCTCTAGTACATAAAACTGGGCAAATACTTATAGTCCCAGCAGTGGGGAGGTGGAGGCAGAAATTCATGGTTATCCTTGGGTATACCAAATTAGAGGCCAGCCTGGGCTATATGAGACCCTATCCCAAACAGATAACTAGAAAGGAAAAAGCAACAAGGAGCATTTATATTAGTTTGAGCTATGGAAGAAAGACACTGAAAAGAGCAATCTTTAGGCTCAGTCATCCTTTTTATTCATTTTTAACATTTTATTTTTTTTAATGTGTATGAGTGTTTTGCTTGCATGTATGTAAGTATACCCGCCCTACATGTATGTAAGTGCACCCATTTCATGCAGTGCCTGAGGTGGTCAGAAGAGGGCATTGGATTCCCTGAACTCGAGTTACAGACAGTTGTTAGACACCCTACCGGTGCTGGGAACCCAACCCAGGTTTTCTGAAAGAGCAGTTAGTCAGTGCTTTTAACCACTGAGCCATCTCTCCAGCTCCCATTTTTATGGAAAAATTTAAATATGTAAAAGGGCAGAGTATAATGAACATATACGAATAATCACCCAGTCTCAATAATTATGAATCAAAGAAAAATCACATTTTATCTCCATCTCCATCTACTCTGACATACCCATGTCGACACTGGAATGGGCAACACAATATCACACCATCTGCATTTCTTATGCATCTCTAATGTGAAGGACTCTTAAAATATTTTATTTATTATTTTTATTTATGTGTATGAATGTATTGTCTGCATGTGTGCAAGTGCACCATGTGCAGTCAATGCCCACGGAGGCCAGAAGAGGTTGTTGGACTCCCTGGAACTGGAGTTACTGGCAGTTTTTAGCTACCATGTTGGTGCTGGGAAAGAAATGATACATGCATATAGAGGCCAAAGGTTAACCTCAAGTGTCATTTCTTAGGAGCCATTCATCCTGTTTATTTAGACAAGGTCTAGTACCTGAGAGACTCACCAATTACCTAACTGCACCTCTCTAGCACAAGGATTACAAGCAAGTGCTGGCTTTTCATATGGTTTCTGGGATCGAACTCAGGTCCTCATGCTTGCTAGGCTATCTTCCTAGCCTCTCCCCTTCCCCTGTCTTACATGTTAAGATAGACCAGTTGAGTTAAGTAATGTCAGTCACAGTATACATACAACTTTTCAATGTTGGAGTAAAACTGGACACCTCCACCCTCATTTCCTTTTCCACATTGATTTTCATATGGCACTTGCTTTTTATCACAACAATCCCTAAAAACCCAGCTTCTTAAGAATAGATTATCATTAGGCAAGCCACAGTGCTGCAGATCTATAGTTCTAGCTTCTTGGGATAAGGTAGGAGGATCACTTAAGCCTGTGAATTTGAGACCAGCCTAGGCAATATATAAATAACTCATATCAAGAAAAAATGACTTTATTAGGTGTACAATCTGGGAGCAAGACTGTAAAGAGCATACCTCCATGGTCTGTGCTCCAGGTTCCAGCCCTGAGTTCCTGCCTTGGTTTCCCTCTATGATGGACTATGAGCTGTAAGCCAAACAAACCCTTTACTCCTCAAGTTGGTTTTGGTTGGTGTCTTTATCATAGCAATAGAAGGTAACTAGGATAGTAGTCCACAGTTTCAACACTGAAATACTTTGTTAAGCTGGGAGTGGTGGCTCACAGCTGAATCCCAGCTACTGTAAGACTGAGGCAAGAGGACTAGCATGAATTGAAGGCTAACCTTGGCTACATAGTGAGTTCCCGGCTAGCTCTGAGACCCTGTATCTAAAACAAATAAAAAGAAGCATTAGATAATATCATTAGATATTAATACCACCCCCCACACACACCTCTCTAAGAGATGGGGTTTCAGAACACTGCCTAGGCTGGCCTCAAACTACAGGGCTCAAGTGATGTTTCCTGCCTCAATCTCCTAAATACCTGGGATTACAGGTGTGCTGATACATAGGAAAGACTGAAGAGAAAGACTCTGAAATTATAAAAGGAGAAAAGAAGAGATGGAATTCAGATTATGGTTATACATCAGCTTTTGAGCAACAAAGATAAATGTCTTCATTCAAGATAGAATGGTTATTTTTCTGAGCTGAATAAAAGTAATACCCACAGAGCAGAGTAGTAGTAAGAATGAACACAAGAGTTAGTAGATGTGAAGGGAGAGAAAGGATGCAATCAGTAAAATGGAAACTTACCAAAACAAAAATAGTGAGCAGATGACACTAGGAACATTAATAAGTTTATTATAAATATAAAAATAGGTATGCAATACTTAAATCTCTATAATGTTTAGAGTAGAATTGAGAACACATACCTATTTCTCTGCTCTCTGAAAACAAATTTATCTTGTTCATTAAGGTTAAATTCATAGGTGATGTTACAAAAAAATAAATGAGGTATTAAGGCATTTACTTATGTGAACCAGTATTGGGAACTCAGCCTAATGCAAATTCAGGGCATCAATTTGAATGTTTTAATTCAAAACTCAGACTACCATTTATTCAAAGGAGATGAAGTTAAATCATGAAGGTAGAACTATTATAAATCTCAAAAAAATCTCTACATTATGAAATTATTTCAACAAAAAAATATTTACCTGAGCACCTATTCCTCATTATTCTGGAGTTTTCAGTTGCTTGAAAACCGATAACTTCTTCATTTATTATGTCTAAACACAATGTAAATGGATCTGGAAAAAATTTCAAAACACAAGATCCTCTGATTAATGAGAAGGTTTGACATTTATAACATTTATTAAATCTCAAGAGATTTATAACTTATACTTCACTCCTACATGTCCACTTATCTTAGAAGATAAACAGAAAGAGTGTGGATATGAATAAAAGGAAACTGAGGTATTCACATCAGAGTCCAAAGTGTGGTTTATACTTGAAAGGGCAGACAGGCTAATTTACATTTTACTTGTAACTACCCAAATATCTGCTTTCTTGGAAGCCAAAAGAGAAGCATTTTAAATCATACCTGTTTCTAGTACCTGCTGCTTTCTGGTTTTGACGGTGTGAGTTGGATGTTTAAAAGCATGGTTACTAAAAGAAAATAGATACATGACACTAGTTGGTGTGGAAAAAAAACATTTTAAGCATTAATGTGATTCTGAGAGTGTGGCAGGCAGAAAGAGCTGGATCCAAAATCTACTTCTATACCCTGAATGTTAATGGTCCCTCCAAAGGCCCAGTGTTAAAGGCTTGGCCCTGAGGTTGGCACCACTGGGAGATTCTGTGAATTTTTAGAAAGTGGAACCTGAGCCTGTCCTTTTTGTTCTGCTTCTTGGCTCATGAGATAAATGGTTTGCTCCAAGAGATGCTCCTGCCATGCTGTGTTGTCCTTGCCAGAGACCCCAAAGGAATGGGCATCCTGCCTCCCATCATTTCAGACTATAACTTCCAGAACCATGAGCTAAAACAAACGTTTTTTTCTTCCTAAGTTAATTGTCTCAGGTATTTTGTTATAGTGATGGAGAACTGACAACAGCAGCAGCCAGATTTTGCCAAAGTAGGATCTACAATAGTTACACCTTGTTTCTAGAACTAAACAAGCCTCTAGAGGGCAATAGCACTGGTTCAAGAAGAAAATTAAAAGAAAAAGACTGTAAGAGTAACAGAGGACTGGAGATGTTGCTCAGCTGGTAAAACATTTGCCTGGCATGAGTAAGAACCAGTCACTTGAATTTTGATTCCCAGTAGCTGACAGTGGGGAGAAGGGGAGAATTGCTAGATGTATAATAGGCTGACTTAAAAAAGGGAGGGCTGGAGAGATGGCTCAGCAGTTCGGAGCACTGCCCATAACTCCAGTTCTAGGGAGTCCAATACCCTCTTCTGGCCTCTGCAGTCATTGTACACACATGATGTACTTACATACATGTAGGAAGAACACTCATACACATAAAATAAAAACATTAAAATACATTTGAAAAGGAAAAAAAAACAAAACAAAAAGGCTGGGTATGGAGGTGCACATCTTTAATTCCAGCACTTGGGAGGCAGAGATAGGTGGATCTCTAAAACAGAGCCCAGCCTGGTCTATATAGTGAGTTATAGGCCACCTGGGGCTCCAGGGAGACTCTGTCTCAAAAAAACAAACAATAACAACAACAAAACCCCAAAAGTTAAAAAACAAATAAAAACAAAACACAACATTAAAAAAAAGCAAAAAGATGGTGTGCTGGTTTGAGTGCAAAATGTCCCCCATAGGTTCAGTATTTAACGCTTGGTCCCCAGATGGTGGCGCTGTTAGGGGAAGTCATGGGGGAAGCCTTGCAGGAGGAAGTACACCACTAGGGGCAAGCCTATAGCCCTCAGCCCACTTCTACTTCACACTCCGGGCTTTCTGCATGTAGATGGAGTGTCTCCTGCTCCAGCTGCCTGCTGCTGTGCCTCTCCTGCTATATGGACTCTCTGCAACCCTAAGCTCAAATAAACTCCTTCTGTAAGTTGCCTTGGTCATGGTATTTAATCAAAAGTAACTAATACTGAAGAGCTGCAGATGTAGCTTGGTTAAATACCTGCCTAGTACTTATGAAGCCCTGGGTTCAGTCCCCAGTATAACATAAGCTGGAGGTAGAGGCAGAAGGATCAAAAGTTCTAAATCATCTTTGGCTGCATAGCAATTTCAGTGCCAGCCTGGCATACATGAAACTCTGTCTCAAAAAAATAAAAAGGATGGTCTTGAAGACAGAGCTTCTGTATAGCTGGTAAGTCTACCTGCTTTTCTGGGTTCTGAGAAAAAGCATAATTTTTCCTTTTGTTTTTTTCTATTTTTCTTTCGGATACTGTCTCAAAGCCTAAGCATGCTTTCCCTGACACTCCAGGCTTTCTCATTCTCTCTGAAGTGCCCCTCCCCTTCCACTATGCAGTAACTTGCTGACCTCCACTGCTGAGCCTGCAGGCTTTCTCAGACCCTAACTCAAAAGGCATGACTTTCTCTCTTCTTCTCCATCTCCCTCCTCCTGACAGATGCTGAGATGTATAGCTTGCCTGTCTTGTTCTTCTTTCAAACTCTAATAAAATTGTCCTTGAGCTTAAAAAATAAGGTCTTGCAAAGAAGAAAAGGAATGACGGTAGTATAATTCATCTTTCTGATATTTAGTTGGCCTTGCAGTCTGACCAGAGCATAGACTCCTCTTCATTTTCCTTAAGCACAGCAGCTATCAAACACAAGTAAGGGTTACAATTCTATATCCACTCCCAAATGCTACCTGTGAGGGGAAAAAGGACAATACTAGAAACAAAATTCGGGAAACAAAGGAAAAACCCAAACAGATTCTCATCACATCCTACTCCCTTTATCATATTAAACTCACAAACTACTTTTGCCACATTGCTAATAGATCATCAATGCCTGCATTATTTCAAATACAGGGACTTCAATTAAATCTTCTTTTGTGAGCAATCTTTCTAAAATTCAAATACGATCATTTTACTCAAATTAAAAGTCTTCAGGGGATGGGGATATAGGTCAGTTGGTAGAATGCTTGTCTAGTATGGTGGTTTGAATGAGAATGTCCCCCATAGGCTCAAAGTATTGGGGCATTTTGTCCCCAGTTGGAGGCACTGTTTTGGAGGTCTTAGAAGGTGTGGTCATGCTAGAGGAAGCACGTCACTGGGGGCGGGCTTAGAGAGTTCTTAAGCTTCTGTGCCTGCTCTAGCCACCTCTGTCAACATACCTCCACACTGTGATGGACTCTTACCCTTTTGGAACTGTAAGCTAAATAAACTCTTCTTCTTCTAAGTTCCCTGGGCTAGTGTTTCTATCACAGCAACAGAAAAGCAAACTAATATACCTAGTGCATGAAGCCCTGGGTTTGATCACCAGCACCACATAAACTGAGAGTGGGTAGCACACACAAGGGTAAGTTCAAGGTCATCTTCAGCTACGCAGGGAGTTTGAGGCCACACTGGAATTCATGAGACTGTGCTTCAAATAAATATATAAACAAACAAATAAAGCAAGCAAAACTGTCTTTAATGGCTACCCATATCCTGTGAATTAAAACCAAAAAATTCTGATGACATGCAAAGCCTTTGATCCAGATCTCCTCATACAAGCTCACTGATTAAAATTCTATACTTTACAGTTCCTGAAAATGTGGCTCAGTTGACAGAGTCCTTATCTAGCATGTAGGAGGTCAAGAATTCGATCCCCAGCATGATCACACACGCCTGTAATATCAGCACTTGGAAAATAGAGGCATGGGGATCAGAACTTCAAGGCCATCCTCAGCTACTCAGCAAGCTTGGGATACATGATATCCTATCTCAAAAAATTTGCTCTCCCAACCATGCTTATGCAAGCAACCCTAATTAAATGCAGCAGGGTTCAAGTACACATACACACAAAGACGTGAGAGATGGAAAGAGATTTGCTAGGAAGATGGAAAGGCTTGGCAGGAAGGGAGGACAATAAGAGAGAATGTGGGGAACATGATTGGAGTAATTTACACATATCAAATTGCAAAAATAGAAAATAAATTTGTAAAAATAAAAAAAAAGGGAAACAAGAATGAGTACTTTAGATTTCTTCCAAGACCATGTTTTATCTATGATCCCTGTATTCAAGTACTTTGCAGTGCGGCACACAATGAATGCCTGCTGAATAAATACGATAATTATTAAACCATACCTTGATTGAGAGACAGAATCCTTCTGGTCAAAAGTCGCTTTTCCATGTAAATTTTGAGTGCAGCTTGAACTGGTTTTCTGTAAGGTCTTGTTTTGCGCCCTCTCTCGAGGGCAAGGATTAACTGGACTTGTATTCTTCCGCAGGGTCTTCATTTGGCTGTCACTTGCACAGGCTTTTTTAGACACAACTCCACAGGATTGTTTAGACTGGACTGCATCATTACATTCTGCTTTGGTCCCTCCAATACTGTCTGCACAGAGATACTTCAGTTTATTCTGACTTTGTATTTTCATAGATGAGGTATTATCCTTATATTGTCCTTTTTTTATGTTTTCCTATAATGTAAAAATGACAATTTCAATATAATCTATTTCTTTATAGTCTACTTTACATTTCCTTTAAATAATATACAAATAAATAAACTATTTTATGATTGTTAATAGAACATATATAATAAAAGGAATAGTTTACATTTGGAGGAAAAAGAGAACTTAGTAATAAATGATACTGGGACACTTCAAAAGCTACCAGGGGAAAAATTAATGTAGCTACAAAATGGCTTCACAATAATAAGGTAAAAATGAACCAAATATTTAAATTTTAAAAAGTGAAATAAGATGGCTAGGTGGGTAAAGCACTTGTTGTCAAGTCTGATGACCTGAATTCCATGTCCCAAGGCCCCCATGGTAGCAGAGAATCAACTAGCACAAGTTAACTTCCGACCTCTACACCTGTGCCATTACATCAACACACTGACACACATACAAACAAACAAATGTAAAAAAAGAAACATATTATAAAAGAAACTATGTGGTTTTAATATTCTCAAGGGGTAGAAGGCCTTTTCAAATATTATACAAAATAAATAAAACACAAAAGAAAACTAATAATATTAATCACACAACATATCTTTGAAACTCTCGTAGAGACCAAAGACAATAGAGGGGAATGACCTCAAGAGGCAAAAAGGGCAAGAAGCAAAGCAGTGGCAGCCAGACACAAGGAACACTATGCATAAATCATCTCTTAGGCCCTGTTTTTAAATAACACTAGTAGAAACTACTACAATGAAATACAGAAAGGATCTACAATAGTATGGAAAAGTATGCAAAAACAATAAGCTAATTGGGCAGAAAGCATAAGTAGCTCTTTAATATATGAAAAATCTCCCATCTCACTTGCAGTAAGAGAAGTAACTATAAAAACTGCATTGTAATATTTTCCTTATCTATCAAAATGACACATTCAAGGAACTGGAGAAACAGACACTTTCGAACATTCTATGAATAAACAATTCAACAGTTTCCCTCCTTCCTTCTTCCTTTTTTGAGACAGGGAGCAAGCTGGCCTTAAACTCAGAGATCTGCATACCTTTACCTCCCAAGTGCTGGGATTAAAGGTGTGTGCCATCATGCTCAGCCTTTAATTTTTTTGAGGGTGGTATTAATTTTCATTACAAAACCCATGTATGTGTAAAATAAATCCTTGTGCACAGTTAATGCTATTTACTAAGATACTGTAATAGCTAGAAGTTGTATATGATACCTGTCAGAAATTCAACCAAAAGAATACTCTGCAACAGAATAAAGTTTCCAGTAAAAATGAATTACACACCTATAATTGACTGTAGTACTCTACAAAAACACATTAACAGGTTTTTTTTTGTATATTTTTATTGAATTTTTGTGTACTTTATACAAAACATCTTAATCATCTTTATACCCCCATCCCATTCACATCTCCTGTAGCCCCCTCCACCAGATTTCAGGCATTCTGTCATATGTTAAGGCCTACTGAGTCAAGTTTTTGTCCCGGGTGTCCCTCAGTGCAAATTCATCAACTGAAGTTTAGTCAGCCTATCTAGGGTCTCTCCCTTAAAGAAGATCAACTCTCCTTCACCCAAGCAGTAATCATCTGCCAACAGTTCTTTGCTCAGACTGGGGCCTGCTGCCCATTTCTCTTGTTCTATGTTTGGTTTTTGTCTCACTGAGTTTGCATGAGTAAAAGAACAATTTCTGAAAAGGCACAAATCCATATAAACAAGCAGTAATGGAAGAATAAGTAAAAGCATAAGAAATTCAAAACTAGAAAATAGACAGGTGAATAACCTACGTATTTACCAGATTTGGTAAAGCTGATTTCAAATCTGACTACCTAAGGTATACTGCCGACCCCAAAAAGATATATCAATAAAAAAGTTCAAAACACTGGGGATAAAGATTATACAAGCTTCCCAAAAAAGACTACACTAAGGGATTACAATGGCTTTGCATCCCAGGAATTAACACTATAAGCTGTAAGACTATGGAGCAATGGGCAGGGAAAATAAAGGAAAGTAAGAAGGGAAAAAGGCCCCTCACTCTAGGATCTAGTTTGCTTTTCCTGCTTGCTATGAGTCAAGAAACATCAACATGGGCCAATGAAATGGCTCAGTGGGTAAAAATGCTTGATGACTGGAGTTCAATCTCCAGAACCCACATAAAGGTAGTAAAAGAAAACAGAATGCATAAAGTTATCTTTTGACCTCTATACTTGCACACGTGCCCATGCACATATCACACATGGTTCTAGTAATTTGACAGACATGAAGACTAACCAATATACATACACAAAATAATAAGTAAAATAATTTTAAATAAAAGTAAACTATAACATAGCTGGATGTGGTGATTCATGCCTGTGATGCCTGTAAACCATCTGTCACACATCTGGGATTACAGGTATATGGCAGCAGGCTCGGCACATTCGTTAAAGTAAGAGAAATAACGGAGCTGGAGAGATGGCTCAGAGGTTAAGAGCACTGATTGCTCTTGCAGAGGACCTGGGCTCAATTCCCAGCAACACATACCAGTTCCAGGAGATCAGATGCCTTCTTCTGATCTCTGCGGTCCTAGCATCTCCTTAGAGGTTCACTGCATATCAGATTCCAATAGAACCTTCCAGATTCCTTAACATTTAAAAACCATTTTATTATTTTAATTTTATGTGTATGAGTGCAATGCCCACGGAGGTCAGAAGAAGGTGTCGGATCATCTATGGAGATGCTATGCAACACAAATATTTACAAAGAGTTCTATATTCTTTGAAACAAAGAAACTAACCTCATTTCCTTCCCTTTCAAGTTGTTCTATTCTGTGCATAACTTCCTTTGCTATCTTCCAGTATTCTTCAAGATTCTTTTCTTTTCCCTTTATGTCCTTTAATCGTTTTGCTTCATTTTCATCAAAAGAATACTCTCCTAGACTTAGAGATAATCTCTCAGCTTTGTAACATGGAGGGAAATAGTGAGTTTATCATTACTAGAAATGTTATTGTCACACTTAAAGAGAATCCCATACCGTACTCCATCCCTCCTTTACATTCTAACCATACTTATCTTAACTGGTACTGAAAATAAGTGGAAACAATGCAGGGCAAAGGTCTAGGACTTGGTCATAAATTAGATGCTACCTTTCAGAGTTACAGAAAACTAACACATGAAAATGTTATTGTAGGTATAAGGTACTGGCTTTAAAGTAGTATATTTGGGGTGCTGGAAATTAAAGTCAGAGTCAATCACATGCTAAGTATGTGCTCTACCACTGGGCTCCATCTCTAGCCTCAAATTAGATGTGTACTGAAAACAGTACCCTTTTTTATTATTTTTATTTTATGTGTCTGAGTGTACCGCCTGCATGTATGTAAGTGGGCCCGTGTCATGAAATGCCTGCAGAGGCCAGAAGAGAGAACTGTATCCCCTGGAACCAGAGTTACTGACAGTTGTTATGGGTGCTGGGAATCGAACCTAGGTCCTCTACAAGAGCAGTTAGAGCTGTTAACCACTGAGCTCTCTCTCCTTTTAAAAACATATTATGCTGGTAGGTTTTCTTTCACAAGAACAATCCCATGGCTACTACAAACCCCCTGTGCTCCAGACTGGTCATTATTCTTTGAATAGAGCAGGCTCCCTCCTAACGTAAAACCTTTGTGCCTCCCTGTTGCTTAGGCCTGAGTCATTTGCCCATGGCCATTTCCTTCATTTCATCTGATTAGCTCAAACATTCAGCTCTCTGCTCAAGAATTACTTTCTCCTTACACTTTTTGATTTTTTTGACTAAGGTCAAGTAAAGAATTATTTTCTCCAAAAACTTTTACTGCTTTAAGTCTAGACCAGATTACTTTGTTATAGGTTCCCAAGTGCCTGTAATCTACCCCCTCATAATCTTTATGTCAATTTATAATAAGATCCAATTCTCACTTTTTTAGATTATTCAGTTACTCTTTCACTACTTAGGCTAACTTTATAGGCATAAACTATTTTCTTATAACTGGATCCTCAATGCCTAACATAGTACTTAGCCCATAATAGAAATTCCATTTAAATAAATGAATGAATATACTTTGTGACTTAGAAATAAATTATGCTTAGTTCTTAAATTTAAGTCCTACAAACTAAACTTGTCCACAAGGCATACAATAAGTAAATTCCCAACCACTATTCTCTATGTTCTTTTCTATACAGACTTGCATATGCTGAAAACACCCTACTAGCCACATACAAATGATATGCACCGCTTTTCAAGTCTTAAAAAATGTAGAAGCTAAAACAGCTTGGCTTATTAGAGCAAATATAAATTTCCCTTTATCAACTTTGGTTGATTTTTTTTGAGACAGGGTCTTACTACATCTAGGCTGGCTTCAATTCATACAGATCTACCTCCCAAGGCCTGGGATTAAAGATTAAAAGGTGTGTATCACCACTTACCACTGATATTTTCTTTTCTTTCCTTCTTTCATTTGTTCTTTCTCTCCTTTTTTAAGTTTAAAAAATTGTTATTTTTATTTTTTGTGTATGAGCACATTGTCTACATATAGGTAAGTGCCCCCCTGTCATGCAATGCCCACAGAGGTCAGAAGGCATTAGATCCCCTGGAACTGGAATTATGGACAGTCATTAGCTACAAGGTGGGTGCTGGAAATCAAACCTGGGTCCTCTGCAAGAGCAGTCTATGCTCTTAACTACAGAGCCATCTCTCCAGCCCTCTCTCTTTTTTTAAAACAGGGTCTCACAATGTAGCCCTACTTGGCCTACAACTTACTACATAGACCAGGCTGGCCTTGAACTCACAAAAATCTGTCTGCCTCTGGTCCTGAGTGCTTGGATTAAGGGGTGTATCACCATGCCTGGCTGACTGATATTTTCTTTTTAAAAATTTGTTATTTTTGTATGAGTGTTTTTCCTGCATGTGTAAGTGTAACTGTGTCATGCAATGCTCAGGGAGGTCAGAAGAGGGCGGAAGATCCCCTGAAACTGGAGCTACAGATGGTTGCTAGCCATCACAAGGGTGCTGGTAACCAAACCCCCATCCTCTGCAAGAGCAGACAGTGCTTTTAACCACTGAGCCATCTCTCCAGCAGGATATTTTCTTAAAGTAACATTAAACTTACTAATTTTTTGGCAGTTGTGAAGCACGTAAGTGGCAGCTTTATTTAGTTCCTCATTCTTAGATTCAGTTAAAGCTTGTATCATCAGTGGAAGCCCATTGTTTTTAAAAAGTTCATATTGATTTTCCTCTGTAAAAAATACAAAAAATTTAAATGATAATTATTTTGTCATAAACTCTGTACTCTTGAAGAAGATCCAGATTTGGTTTCTAGCATCCACATGGTGGCTAATAATTGTCCTTAACTCCAGTTCCAGGGGATCTAATTCCCTTTTCTGGCCTCTGTAGGCATTATGTGTCATACAGGCAAACACTCATATACATCAAATTAAAACAAAGGTTATGAAGGTGTAGGTGGTGAGATGGAGTGGATATATAGAAGGGGATCTGAATATGATCAAAATAAATTTCAAGGAATCAATAGAAAAGATAGGTGTGGTGGTACATGCCTTTAATCCCAGCACTCAGGAAGCAAAAGCAGACAAATCTCTATGAGTTCCATGCCAACCTGATCTACAGAAGAATTCCAGTACAGTCAAGGTGACATAGTGAGATCCTGTCTCAAAAAAAAAACAAAAATCAGGGGCTGGAGAGATGGTTCAGTGTTTAAGAACACTGGTTGCTCTTGCAGAAGACTGGGTTCCATTCCCAGCACCCACATTTGGCTAACAACCATTTGTAACTTCAGTTCCAGGGGATTCAACATCCTCTTCTGGTCTCTATGAGTTTTGCATAACATGAGTGCTTACATATGTGAAGGCAGAATACTCATGAATATCAAATTAAATTTTAAAAAAGAATTGATAATTAATTTTTAAGGTTAAGAGACAGAATAGAGAAATTAATGGTAGAAGTAGAAAGGAAGAGAGCAGAGGAAGCAAGAGAGAACAAAGGGAGAAAAGTGGGAAAGTGAGAGAAAGAAGGGAAGAGATTGGAAGAGAGGAAAGTGGAGAAGGCTGGAAGGAAGGGATAGATTAGTCAAAGGGAGAGTGGGAGGGACATAGAAAGAGGGAAGAAAATGGAGGGGAGGAGTGAAAGTGGGGAGACTAAAGGTAGTGAAACAACCGTAGAAAGTGTTCAGGTCTTAGCAACTGAGAGAGTACAATATGAGAAAGAAAATGAGGAGCTTGAATGACTGGGAGAAAAGTAAGGTTTTAAGCTTTTTGTACAACTAGAGTGGGAAAAACAAAGTGTGTTTCTATGCCACTGTTTTTATGCACACACTCATAAATCAAATACTCACCACAATCCTCTGTGCAGTGACCAAGAGTAAGGATGATGCTAAATCTTTCTCCTGAATAAAGACTTTCATGAAGCAGTAATGCCAGAAGTTTTGAAACAATGTGGTACTTGGATAATACCACTGCAAAAGCAGCTACATAGAGAAGACAGGAAAGAGTAAGTACAAATCTCAGATTTATAAGTATACATGTACCGTATGTTTTCTGAGCTTATTCAGGAAGAATATCATATGCCTATATAATATCTAGTATATACATGTCATGTAGAATCTACTATATGAGCATACATATGTTAATTTAAATCAATATTTTATAATAAGATGATGGCTTATTACAATAGTGCTCATTAATCCCTCAAAAGCAAACTCTTTAAAAGAATGGTTTCTTCTTGGTTGTTTTGCATGATACTGTGAATATAAAAGCATCAAATATTCCTTAAAGTTGAATATATCCACTCCCACCTTACATATCTCCTCCTATCTACACTGGACAGTAGGAACATCCCTATATAAACAAATCCTGCTTGACACTGAAATATTCTCTCATCTGGCCATGACTCCAGTAATATTAATGATGCAATGAAGCATATATGAACCTATGTGGAGATGTGGCAGAATTCAAGAAGTCTACTACTTTAATCTCATAGAGTATTTCTTTATTGAATTTTCGATTGAGATAGGGTCTCATATAGCCCAGACTGGCTTCAAACTTACTATAGAACAGAGGCTGGCTTTGAATTTTGATCCTCCTGCCTCACCTCCCAAATTCAGGGATTATAGGTATACACCACCATGCACAGCCCTCACATGCCTTTTAACAGAGTTCATCCAGCATCTAACAATACTGATATGAACAATAAGCCTGCAAATCCTCATGGGCTGTTTATCTTTAAAACATTTTTACATTTATTTACTTATCGTGTGTATATTTGTGTGTATGCTGTGGCATGCATGTGGAGGTCAAAGGACAACTTGTAGAAGCTGGTTCCCTCCTTTCACCATGTGGGCCCCAGGACTGAACTCAGATCCTCAGGCTTGGTGGCAGGTAACTTCACCTGCTTGACTGCATGGAACAGTCATCTCACTGCTCTATGTGACTAGATCTTAACTATTAAAATTTTTTTAAATTTAAGATTTATTTTTATTATTTTAAATTGTATGCATACATGTCTGTCAGTACATGTGAGTACAGGTGCCTGAAGAGGCCAGAGGCATTAGAATCCCATGAACTGCCTGATGTGGGTGCTGGGAACTAATCTCTGATTCTCTGTGAGAGCAGTATGTAGTCTTAATCTCTAAACCATCTCTCCAGCCCCGATCCTAACCAATTTTATGTCTTTAGGACTCAGCCCACAGCAGGTATTCAATTTCTTATTAAACAGTCATCTAAATCTGGAAAGGTTATTTGTGAATGCAAATAAAGTTCCTTACAGAAGTTTATAGGTTATTATGCCTGAGTATTTGTACAAATGAGAAGCAAACGTGTCCTCAGTTTTCATGCATTGGGTAAGTCAAAACTCATACTCACCACAAAAAGGCATATTTTAATTTTTTAAATTATGTTTCTGTGTTTGTGTGAGTGGTTTGCCTCATGTTTGCAAGTGCCCACTGATACCAGAAGAGGTCACTGAGAGTTTTAGAGCTGTAGTTATAGGTGATTGTGAGCTCCTTGACATGAAGGCTGGGAACTGGAAGAGCAGCAAGTTCTCTAACCACAGAGCACTCCAGCCCCAATTTAATTCTTTATAAAGTTCCTAACATTTTATAAATTGGGTTTTCTATTTCTGATGTCTCAAGGTTTCTAGATTTCTCATCAAAAATCTTTATTTAAAATGGCTTTTTAGGTGAAATTAATATTTAGAAATAATAGGATCTATTTTGAGTCTATCATTAGACCTGAAGTTGGAAGACATATATGAATCCTTAGAGAAACTTTAATTTCTATGGGAATAATTAAAATAATTAAGAATTATAATAGGTCATTTCTATGATTTTTTACACTCGCAAGAAGTTGGAACTGTACTGTACGATAGTGCTTAATGTAGCATTTCAACACTTACTGTGTTTAATTTAAATAAAATTCAATTACAGAAAATCTACTAAACATTTTCACTCACGATTATTAGCAATACATGCATCCACAGTCTTTGTCACTACCACTGCAAGATTAGCACTGGAATCAGTCTTGTGTGAGTCAGACTCCAACTGCACAAGAACTTGAGATAATACATCCAAGCCACCAGCAGATACAAAGCATTTCTGAACACGTGCTTAAAGAATAAAGTAACAGAACTATTAGTATCTCAAAAAGATTGGTGTACAGTTTAATTTACACTAAATATAAAATTCAATCCTTTCAAATACTAAAACTCTCCAAATTACATAATTTAAAGTAGAAATTTTATCTATAGCAGAAAGTATATCTACCTACCTATCTACACACACACACACACACACACACACACACACACACACACACACACAAAGTACTTCACTTCCACATAGTGTAATTATATGTATAAGTGGGCCTGGAAAGATGGCTCAAAGGTTAAGAACACTGGCTACTTTGCAGAGGACCCGAATTCAAACGCCAGCACCCACATGTAGCTAATAACCGTCTGTAACTCCAGTTCCAGGGAATCCAATGCCCTCTTCTGATCTCTGAGAGTATTGTAAAACACAGGTGCACTTACATACATGCAGGCAATATACTGATACACATAAAATAATATATTTAAAATTATATATATAATATAGTACTTTGTTATGTATAGGAAATCTTATATTTCATTTCTGAAAATTGATATATTTTGTAATATTAATATAAAGGACAGGTTCAGCAGGGGTGGGGAGTAAGAAAATGTTATATGTCTATCAGTACTGGGGAGGCAGAGGCAGGATATTGAGTTCAAAACCAAGCCTCAACAACTGTAGCAACAAACTGATTGATTTCTTCATCTTCTATTACAGTCAGCAAGCTAGTGACTTTCTCAATTCCAACATAATGTATACCTCAGATTGCTTGAATTTACAAGGGGCAAGGCATTTAACTGTTCCAAAAACACACATGCATATTATTTGCACCTTCTTGGAGCACAAAACTAACATATCATTGAGACATAATAACTATTCCAAGCAAAGATTCATGACACACACACCACACACCCTTGAGACAAGGTATCACTATGTACCCCAAGCTGGCTGCACCCTCAGGATTCTCTTGATGCTAACTTCTAAATGCTGGGATTATAAGTATATATCACTATGTCCCAGTCTGAAAATTATGTTGATGGTCAAATATCCTATAAATCTCTGATCTATACAGCTGCCATTTCAGAAACAGGCTTAAAACAAATGGATAGTAGGCTAGTTACAAATCCTGACATGAATGTTTTTCCTAGTTTACCCTAGTTCCAAGAATTAAAGCAAGATGATTTAAAAGCAAAAATCAATTTTGTATTGTTTAATAAGATATATTAACATAAAATATCATATCCAGAATTTTACCTAGTTATCTATTTATATCTATCTATCTAATCTAATCTTAGTGCTGGAAACTCAATCCATGACCTTGTACAGTTTTCATAAGCACTCTTCAGCTCCCTTTTTAAAAAAACATATTTTGTGTTTAATTAATTTTATTTTTTAATCAGAGTCTCATGTAGCCCAGGCTAGCACTGAATTCCTTATGTAGCTAAGACTAGCCTGGAACTCCTGACTTCCCTGCTTCCAACTTTTAAGTGCTGGGATTATAGGTATGTACCACCACCTTAGAAAGGAACTAGAAAAAATATTTAATTTTTTTTCTTATGCTTATTAATTTATATGGGTGGGATGAAGGCTGCATGTCACATTGTGCATATGGAAGTCATTTTTTTGTGTGTGGTAGTTGGTTTCTGTTTTCCACATGGGACCTGGGGATTAAAATCAGGACATTAATCTTGGTGGCCAGTACCTTTAGCTGCTAAGCCATCTCCCCTGCCTTTTAAACACCCCTTAAAAATTTTGATATTATTTTATTTGCATGTGTGTGTGCACACATATGGAAGTCAGAGAACAACCTATGGAACTTTGTTCTCTCATTCCTTGATTTGAGTTCTGGGGATCCAACTTAGATAGTCAGAGTTGGCAACAAGAGCCCTTATCTGCTGAGCCATCTCACCAACCCAGAAAAGGTAGTTTTTAAGGACAAGCAAACATCTTTAATATTATGGTTACTACAAATCAGTTTCTTCACTAAAAAGTATTCTTTTTAGTATTTATTATTTTTATGTGTATGAGCATTTTGCCTACATATATATGTGTAACATGTGCGTGCAATGACCGCAAAGGCCAGAAGAGTGTTGATCTAGAACCTGGAACTAGAGTTATGGACAGTCATGTAGGTGCTGGGAACGGAACCTAGGTCCTCTGCAAAAACATCAAGTGTTCTTAACTGCTGAGCCATTTCTCTAGTTCCGTAAAAAGTATTCTTAATTAAAATTTTTTTTCAAAAAGGATTTGTTCTTATTTACTATTTTAATTTTATGTATATGTTTATTGCCTGCATGTATGTAAGTGTACCTATGTTGTGTAGTGCCTGGGGAAGTCAGAAGTGGAGTTACAGATGGTTGTTAGCCGCCATGTGGGCGATGGGAACTGAACCAGGTCTTCTGCAAAAGCAGCCAGTATTCTTAACTGCTGAGCCTTGTGCATTATATAAAAGGGCTCAAACACTGAACTATGTCCTGAAATATTTTTACATGTTTATTTGAAGATTGCCCTATATAATCACAAATTTGTAGTGAGAATCTTAAATAACAAAAATTCAGGTTTGAGCCAAGAGTAGTAGTGGCAAATGCCTAAAATCACCTCCTCCTAGACTCGGGACTTTTGATGAAGAGGGTGTTGAAAGAATGGTGAAAAGCCCGATGACGGGAAGGGTGGGAGCTAGAGAGATGACTCAGTGGTTAAGAGCACTGTCTGCTCTTGCAAAGGACCTGGGTTCAGTTCTCAGCACCCACATGGTAGCTAACAATTGCCCATAACACCAGTTCCAGGGATTCTGATGCAGACATTGCACCACACACATGCACTTACATACATGTAGGCAAAACACTCATGCACATAAAATAATATTTTTAGAAAAGAGCCAGAGGATAGGGAGCTATGCAGGAAAAAGTATTTTCTGATGGGCGGGGAGCAGAGGGTTGGGTGGAGAGAGGGATGTAGACTAAGATGATCAAAATACATTGTATGAAATATTCAAGTCAATAAAAAATATCTTCTGGACATGACATAGCCTTCCCACTCAGAAAGTCACTGCAGCTATGGTTGTTTACACAAGACCTACACAAGGCTGGGCCTATCAACATTTCATTATGTATGGAAGGGGGGGCCCATTGAACCTCATCCTTCCCTGACAGACTATTGACAGTTATTCGTTGTTGGGAAAGAGGTATCATTTTCTTCAGTTGTGCAAGCACTAATAAATTGCCTTTGTTTCAGTAAATAACTTCCCACCCATGTGTAGGACAGAAACTCAGTAGGCCACACATACAAAAAGAAAACATGAAAGTAGGCCAGGGATTTGTTGAGAATTCCAGCGAAAGAGAAAGAGGGATTCAAGTAGGGAACAGGGATGGAAAATGATCTAAATAAATCACATAAATATGTTAAACTGTTACATTTTTATTTTTAAAATCTAGGCCACTGATACAGCTCAGCAGGTAAAAGTACTTGACACACAGCCTGATAACCTGGGTTCAATCCCTGGAACCCATGGTGGAAAGAGAGAAATGACTTCCTGAAATCCTCTGATGCCCATATGTATGCTGTGACCTAAGTCAGCATTCATTCATATGTAAATCTCTTTCTCTTTCTTTCTCTCTCTCTCTCTCTCTCTCTCTCTCTCTCTCTCTCTCACACACACACACACACACACACACAATCCATGGGGCTGTAGAGAGGCTCAGTACTTAAAAACACTTGCTGCTCTTGCAGAGGGCCATCCAATTACCAGCACCCACATGGTATAGCTTACAACTGCCTGTACCTCCAGGTTCAGAGGATCTGGCGCTCTCTTTTGGACTCTGTGGATGCCTGTATGCATGTGGTACACAAACATACAAGCAGGCAAACACACATACATATGAAATAGATTTTTTTTTTAAATCCATGAACATTATTAATCTTCCCACAATGTAGATGTTGTTTATTTCAGTCAACTACATTACAGTGACAGTATAATTGAGATAAATTATAAGGAAGAAAGTTTAATTTTGAGATTTCAATCAATGCTTTGTGGTCGTGGAAAGAAAGTCAAAGAAGTCATCATGGTGAGACTGCATGACAGAGGAAGCTGCTCATCTGGCTGTACCAGGGAGGCAGAAACAGAAAGGTGCCAGGGTCCCAATATTCTCCTCAATGGCACATCTCAATGACTTATTTCCATTAAGGCCTACCCCCTAAAGATTTCATGAGCTAAAAATAGCACTAGGACAAAGCCTTCCATACATGAGTTTCTAGGGGAGACATAAAAATCACAGCATATGCATGGCATATATGTCATTAAATTTACAACTAAGTAGTTGAGCTTCAAAAAAAATATTTTATTATTTTTATTTTATGTGTATGAGTATACTGCCTGCATCTGTGTAAGTGTACCCGCATTGTGCAATGCCCATGGAGGTCAGAAGAGGGTGTGGGAACCCTTGGAACTGGAGTTATGGATAGCTGTTAGTTGGAATGTGGATGCTGAGAACAAAACCTGGGTCCTCTGCAAGAGCAGTTAGTGCTTCTAACTGCTGAGTCATTTCTCCAGTCTAGCAGTTGAGTTTTTATAATTTTTTTATTATTTATTTTTATGTGTATTAGTGTTTTGCCTGCATGTCGGTAAGTGCACCTGTGTCATGCAGTGCCCACAGGGGCCAGAAGAGGGCATGGGATCCCCTGGAACTGGAGTTATGGATGATTGTTAGTTGCCATCCAGGTGCTAGGAACCAAATGTGCTGGTCCTCTGCAAGAGTAGTCAGGGTTCTTAACTGTTGAGCCATCTCTCCAGTCCCAATAGTTCAGTTAAAAAATATTTTTTCAAGCAAGGTATTTCTCTGTGGCTCAGGTTAGCCTTAAGAAATCACTATATAGCTCAGGCTGGCCTTGAACTCTCTGCAGTCCTCTTGCCTCAGCCTCCCAAGTGCTGGGAGCCCACAATTTTTGGCTTCGGTTTTTTTTGTTGTTGATATTATTATAATCAATGGGGGCTAGAGAGATGGCTCAGTAGGTAAGTACTTGCCATGCAAACATAAGAACATGAGTTCAGATCTCCAATAACCATTTTAGAGCTAGATTTGACAGTAGGCACTTGTAACTCTGGTGCTGGGGAAGCAGAGACAGGCAGATCCCAGGGGTTTGCTGGCTAGCAAGTCTAGCCAAAACAGCAAGTTCCAGATTCAGTGAGAGACCTTACCTCAAAAAATATGGTAGAGGAGGGCAGAGGAAGATACCTGAAATTAGTCTCTGGCCTCCACATAGGCAAGTGTATCCACAGTCACATGTGCACACATAAACACTCTCCACATACATGAACACGCAAACCATAGTTTAAATTTGGAATAATTTGTTGAGGCATACAGGAATGTAATTGATTTTGTATGACTTTATATTCTCCATTCTTCCTAAAATTACTATTACTTACAGTGGCTTCTTTGGATTTTCTATATATTCCAGCATGTCATTTATGGGAAAATAACATTTCTTTTCTTTTCAATCTCTAAGTATTTTGTTTCATTTTTCTTGCCTTACTGCATTGGCTAAGACATCCAATAAAAGTGTTAAATAAAAATATTGAGACTAGCATTGTCTATATAGGCCATTAGCACTCCCAGCTTATCAAGAGTTCTTAAGAAAATATTTTGCATTATGTATAGTACTTTTCTGCAACTACTGAGATTGTCTTATAGTTCTTCTTTCCTAGTCTGTGAACATGGCAAGTTTTACAATGCTAAGCCCATCTTGTACTCCTAGGATATAGGCCACTTGGTCATATGTATTGTATTTCTTCATTTAGTTAGATTTTTAGAAAAAAAGTTTGAGGAAGAGTCTCACATTATAGTCCAGTCTAGCCTGGAATTCAGTATGTATACTAGGCTAGACTCAAAATTGTAGCAATCTTCCCGACTCAGTCTTTCAAGTGATGAGATTACAAGTATGAGCTGCCAAACCAGACTTGATTTATTTTTTGATTTTATTATTTATTTTGTTTTTTTTGAGACAGGGTCTCCTTGTACCCCCAGCTGTCCTAGAATTTGCTATGTAGACTAGGCTGAACTTGATCTCATAGAGATCCACTTGCCTCTGCCTCCCAAGTGCTGGGATTAAAGGCATGTACTACCATGTCTGGCCCAGGCTTCATTTTTATATATGTTGCTAAGTTTAAAATTTTTTTATTTATTAATTTATTTTTATTTTATTTTTTGAGTGTATACATGTATGCATGCATAAAGGTACACTACATGTATGTAATGCCCACAGAGTACAGAAGTGGGGGTGTTAGGTCCCCTGAACCTAGAGTTAGAGATGGAATTAGGATGTAAGCTGCCATATGGGTGCTGAGAACCAAACCCAGGTCCTCTGCAAGAACAGCCAGCGTTTGTACCTGCTGAACCATCTCTCCAGTCCCAGTGTTAAGTAATTTTATATCTAGGGCTGGGGATGTAACATCTTGCCTAGCATGCACAAAGTAGTGGGTTTAATACACAGCACTACATAAACCATAAACCAAGCATGATAGCCAACATCTTTAATCCCGGCACTTGGAGAGTGGATACAGGACATTAAGAAGGCATTCAAGGTTATCCCTGAAGGTAGAGAATTTGAAGACTATATGAGACTCTGTATCAAATAAATAGTATTTTTATATCAATGTTCATAAAAGATACTGGCCTATAAGTTTCTTGTGATGCCTTTTTTGGTGTAGGTATAATGCTAGCCTTATAGAATGTGTTCACAAGTATTTTTTCCACTTCTATTCTGGAAATAATTTATGTAAAATTGCTTTTGGATTTTTTCCCCTGAAATGTTTAGTAGAATTCACCAGTAAAATGATCAGGCCCACGAAATTCCTATATTTATTAAGGCTTTAAACTACGAATTCTGTTTCTTTGACACACCTGTCACCTCAGCAGTTGGGAGGTGGAAGCAAAAGGATCAGCTCAAATCTGCCTCAAGGCCTTAATCACATAACAAATTTGAGGCGAGCCTGTGCTGAACAAAAACTTTGTCTTGAAAAAAACAACAAACATTATATTCAAATCACCTATTTCTTTTACATTTTGTAATTTGTATATTTTAAATAATTTGTTCAATTCATCAGATTTCTCAAGTTTCATAGCATAAAATTGTTTATACTATTGTTTTATTAAATTTTTAACATATATTAAGATCCAGAGTGATGTTACCTTTCATGCTGACACTGGTAATTTGGATCCTTCAAGGAGGTAGGCTGGGGCAATGTTGTAGACAGAATATTAACACTGTAGCCCAGGCTGGCCTGACTTTTCATAATCCTCCTTGCTTAGTCTCTCACCTTCTCAGAAATCTGTGTCTTTAAGTACTAGCAATTTGGGACTTTTCAGAGTATTTTTGTTCATTTTCAAAAAAGAATTTATTTATTAATATGGTATGCACATGCTGTGTGCATGTGTTAAGTCAAAGGACAACTTTGTGGAATCTGTTCTCTCCTTGCACCTTTACGTGGGTTCTGTAGATCAGACTCAAGTCATCAGGCTTGCATCATTGAATAACAAATGTCTTTACCTGCTGAGTCATCTCACCAGCCCCATAGTTTGTGTTCATATCTAATTCAATTCTACTGTTGTCAGACTGTACATTGTGTGGGGTTTAGTTTTTCTATCTCACTGTCCTGTTAACATGAGGGTATCTAGGGAGACGAAAAAACTATATTGCAGGGTGGGTATAGTAGCACATGCTTATAATCTTAGCACTTGGAAGATAGGGGCAAGAGGATCAGCAGTTCAAGATCCTCCTGAACTACATAGTGAGATCTAAGGCAATCTGGGCTACATGAGACCCTTCTCTACTCCCACTCCCAAGAAGCAACTATGCTACTGCCACCACCTTTCCAATATGCTCCCAATGATATCTACTTTCAATTTTTTCTTATCTTCAAGTGTCTAAATCCACCCCAAATGGCCCAAAATAAAAGTGCAAAATTCATGAACTGAATTAATGAAATAATGATTTCAATAGTTTTTTTTGTTCTGCTTTGAAGTGTTTCTTAAAGTATGACCCAGAAAGTGATGAATACTTACTGTTATTTGCAAGAGTAAGTCCAATGAATGAGCATATAGGACGAACAATCTCAGGCCTCATGCAATTTATTAGCCATTCATTAGCATGTGAAAAAAGTGAACAGCAAAACATTTGATTCTCATCTGAAAGGAATAAAGTCAATCATGTTTTACTTGACATTTAAAAATAACAGTTTTCATTTTTTATTTATAGTTAAGTATTTGAGATGACTACCATTTTGAGGATTGTTGACACTGACACACAGAGTGCTGCACACTGAAGACCACAATTGATAACTCTGGAAAACATTATTATCTGACAAATCCAACTCATAATCTGAAAGAACTGTCCTATTAGGTTAAAAAAAAGATAACAAATTATTATAAGTGCATTAAAATCTTAAGCAATGAATAATTAATAAGAAATTTTATTGACCTACCTGAACAACTGTGACAGAACTTCAATACAACCTGTTTCTCTCACAAGCGTTTGTCCATTCCCTTAAAAGAGCCATGAATTACATGATGTGACTCTTGATTAGAAATAATTTTGCAAAATTTTAAAACAACACTTTTAATAGTTTTAAGCTATCTTAAATTATTCCAAAGTACACAGAATTATAGTAGACAAAAATATATAATCCCAGTACTTGGGAGGCAGAGGTAGGCAGATCTCTGTGAGATGGAGGCCAGCCTGGTCTACATTGTGAAATTACAGGGAGGCCCTGTCTCTAAAATACCAAAAAAAAAAAAAAATCTATAATCAGTTAGCCAGGCATGGTGGCACATACCTTAGTCTCAGTCCTCAGGAGGTAAAAGTAGAGGCAGAGGCAGAGGTAGAGGCAGGTGGATTCCTGTGAGTTTGAGGGTAGCCTAGTCTACATACTGAGTTTCAGGGCAGTTGTGGCTTCAGGGAGACCCTGTCTCAAACATAACAGCTATAAATCTATAACTAAATTTATTATGATAATACACTATGCTTAGAGACTGATAATGTTCAAATTTCCTCTAAAAATTATAAAATGCTTGTTTTAAAATATTAAAATATTCTCCAAAGAAGAAAAAATACATTCACTCTTTTTCAGTTTTTTCAAAGTAGCAAAAATAAAATCCAGAAGCATTTCAAGTACCTACCGATTTGAAGAATTAAATGAAGCAATATATTAAAAAAAAAAGTAGGGGTTAAGGAAATGGCTCAGCCAGTAAGGTGCTTGCAGCAGAAGCATGAGAACCTCAGGCTGATCCCCAGCACCCATGCTAACAAACAGCTGAGTGCAGCATCTGTACTCTAAGCACTGGGGTGCCGAGAGCAGACGATTTCTGGGGCTTGCTGGTTAGTCAGTCTAGTTAAATTGACAAACTCTGGGTTCAGACTTTAATCTCAAAAAAAGACTGAAAAAAGTAACTGAAGAAGATACCCGATATCAACCTCTGGCTGCTGCACACATGCATTCACACACACACTGACAAACACAAATTCTTAATTAGGTACACATGAACACTGTATACTATATTTGCAACTCTTTTGTAAATTTACAATTACCCCCAAAATAGAACAACTGATGGTGAATATGGTAAACCTGTGACCAAATGGTTAACTCAACCAACTCACTAAGTGCTTCTCTTTTTCCTTTTAAAGCTGTTTCACTTCATTGATTCTTAAGTAGTACAAATCACTATTTCTTAAAACTAACAAATATCAAATTATTAAAAGGACACTGTTAATTCCTTCTTTAAAGCTAATATCTCTCAGAAGTCAATGAGATAAACAGATACTCGTACAACTAGAATTCCTAGAGTATTGATGATTATTCCAAGAATCTTAAAATGTTTAAACATTCAGAAGAGGATGTACTTACGATTATTTGAAACCAGAACCAAAAGAACATAGACAGACATTCTTTTCAAATTTGTGTTGGAATCATTGTTAGATAAGAGCAAAGTTAAGTCTTCAAAAAATTCTGAAGTACACAAAGTTTCCTGACAGTAAACTGAAACATAAAACACAACGTTCATTTACTTATGTATTTTTATTCGTTTCATTCAACAGTTCTTAATCAAATTTAGACCCCTCCTCCCAGCCCCTCCTCAAATCCCCACTGGACCTCATGTATTCTGTCATACATGTTAAATCCTATCCAGTCAAGCATTTGTGCCTACATGTCCTTTAATGCAAGTTCATATACTGGAGTCTGGTCAGGCTATCTAGAGATGGTAAGTAAGGAATACTCTCCCTCTCCCAGTAGTAACTAGTCCCCAATAGATCTCAGTCTAGGTCTGGCCCACCACCAATTTCTATTGCTCCACTCTGGGTCACAAACCAGTTTGAAAATATGTTAAACAACATATGAAATTGTCAAACTGGGATGGTTCTCAACCAGATCTCATCTAATTGATATTTATTAGAAACAGAATAAAATTTCTGACAAATTAATATGTAGTTACTTAAGTGGTAGTCGAAAGCTGCTCTATCTTTTAAAAAAAATTTCGAATTACATTTAATCTCAGCGTTTGGGAGACAGAGACGGATAGATCTCTGTGAGTTTAAGGCCAGCCTTGTTTACATAGTGAGTTCCAGGCCAGTCAGGGCTATAAGGAAAGCCAGCTCACAAAACCAAAAACAATAATAAAAACCAACTCAAAACTTCATAACATTTATTTGTATTTACATGTTTGTATGTGTGTGCACACTTGCATACATGTAGGATACAGTACTCATGCTCACGTGGGGCTCAAGAGGACAACTTGCAAGAACCGGTTTTTTCCTTCTACTATATAGACTCAGGTTGTCAGGTTTAGTGACTAGCACTTTTACCCACTGAGTCATATAGCCAGTCAGTCTCAAATCAGCAATATCTTAATCAAAAGTACTTGACCTAAGCTCCGAAGTACACATTAACATATGCTAGAATTGCCAATAAAATTATAACCAAATATTAAAATTATACTAAAAATTTTGAGAAGATGAGTAAAAAACAAAGGAAGAAAAATAACAAGAAATTCCAGGTATCTGCTTTGGATAACAGGGACAAGCAATATTTGTTCTATTTCTTGAAACTTTTGGAGTAACAGTCTTTACAAAACTCAAAAATGACACTGGGCATGCTTCAATCCAGTCTGGCTCACATAGTGACTTCTAGCTGGGCTGGGACTAAGGAGACCCAGTCAACCTCCCCCTTCCCCCACCAATGCTTGGGAGGCAAAACAGAACTGTGATTTCAAGACTAGCCTGCACTACAAAGAAAGATCTTCATACCCCTCTCCCCAAAGAAAAAAGTCAGGAAACAAACAAAAAATTACTCCCAAAAATGAGAGCCAGTGTCATGGTCCACATCTGTAATACCACCTACTTGGAGGTTGAGGCAGGAGAATAGTGAGTTCTAGGCTAACTTAAGCTACCCAATGAGACTCTGTCTCAAAAAAAAAAAAAAAAACAGAAAAAAATTAATACCTACTGGATACAGTTCTCTTTTGTTTTCTTTTTTGATACTCATGTAATATGTAGAAATGTGCAAAAATAATTTGGAGGCTAGGGTTACACCTGATAGAGCATGTGCTTTAGATGTATAAGCTGGGACCGGAGAGACGGCTCAGTGGTTAAGAGCACTGGTTGCTCTTGAAGAGAAGCCGGATTTGATTTCCAGCACCTACACGGTAGCTGACAACAATCCATAACTACATTTCCAGGATATCTGACATCCTCATTTGACCTCCTCAGGCATTGTACAACACAGGTGCACTCACATACATGCAAACAATACACTCATATACATAAAATAAAAATAATAAATATATTTTTAAAAGATGTGTAAAGCACTGGACTCAATCTCTAACACCAAAAAAATTAATAAGAGTCAGGTATGGTGGCACACACCTTTAATCCCAGCACTGGCAGAGGCAGAGGCAGAGGGGCAGAGGTAGAGGCAGATGGATCTCTCTGAGATGAAGGCCAGACTCATCTACATAAGGAGTTTCAGGTCAACTGGGTTACAGAGAGACCCTGTCTCAAAAAGAAAAAATTTTAAAAGATAATAAATTAAGCACAATAATATGACAAATATTTTACTCAGTGCCTAGCACCAGCTACTAAACCCTATTTCAAAAGCAAGGGCTAGATGGTTCATCCCTAGATCCTCACTGCCAAGCACAGAACTGGATTCTTAACAGTTTAAGACATAATTAATGAAAATATAAAGTTGGTTTGACAAACTGATGGTGATCCAAACTCATTTCTCATTTCAAGTATACTGCAGAAAAGTGTTCTGCAAAATGAATTTCTACATCCAAAGCATACAAAATGGTTTTGGATTAAAACATTTAAAAAAGAAATGAAATACTAAAATTATTTAAGTATAATACAAAGTTTAAAGGACAATAAATAAAATGTTATATTTTACCATTTTCTTCTGCAATAGCTCCTAATACATATAAGGCTGCCTCTTTCACCATGCTATGCTCACTGGATTTTGCAAGATCTTTTACAAATATCAAACCACCAATTTCCCGGAAATGAAGACCTGCATCACCTGTAGGTTTTTCAGACAAAACAAAATAAAAATGATATTTACTTTGACTAGTCTATTTAAGATTTAAAAAATCAAATGAAAAAAAATGTTGTAACATAGAGTAGAAGAGAAACAACCATCTATATCTTTCTTCTCTCTAACTACTTACCTACCTATCTACCTATCTATCACAGTACTAAAGAACTAAAAACTAGAATCAGAGTGAGTTGAGGTGATACATGTATGCAGGCCCAGTGCTGGAGAGGCTAAGTAAGGAATTATCAAAAGTTTGAGGCCTACAAATGTTACTTAGATGGAAGGAAGGAAGGAAGGAAGGGAGGGAGGGAGGGAGGGAGGGATGGACTAGAATCATAAATAAAAGTTCACCATCATGTCTTACTGTTTAGTTGACAAACTGAATGAATAGTGACCAAAACTTCCTTTTGTGATGAAGGGTTGTCCATTTGATACTTTAAACACTCCAATAATAAGTTCAGGTCAGTCTTCATTTCTATAGAAGAAAAGTTTATTATTTTAAACCCAAAGTTTTCTTTCAAAGACCAATAATTCAAATTCTATTTTGTAACTAGATAACTTTGAAATGTTTGATTTTTTTAAAATAATACATATTCATTAGCTTTATAATCTAATAAATACAAATATATAAAAAGATGTGAATTTGAGTCAGGAATTGTGGCACACACCTTTAGTCCCAGCCCTTGGGAGACAGAGGCAGGTGGATCTCTGTGAGTTCAAGGCCAGGCTGTTCTATGTAGCAGGTTCTAGGTCAGCTGAGGCTACAGGGAGACCCCGTCTCAAAAAAAGACCAAAAAAGGGTCCCTTTTCTCTCTCTCTCTCTCTCTCTCTTTTTTTTTTCCTGAGATAGGGTCTCCCTGTAACCCCAGCTGACCTGGAACCTGCTACATAGAGCAGCCTGGCCTTGATCTCACAGAGATCCACCTACCTCTGCCTCCCAAGTGCTAGAACTAAAAGCTTGTGCCACTACACCCAGCAAAAAGACGTATTTTAAATACCAAAGACTTAAAATGATCTTACAGTTCCTTGGCATTCCCTTTCCAGGAAATACAATATAGAAAATACAAATATTCTTTTTAAGTAAAGCTATACTGGTTTAAATAAAGCTGTACTGGTTTAAATATCTGCCATTTAAAAATGCACTGAATGAAAATGAAAATACATTTTAGAATTCACAGGATGCTAATGAAGTAGTATTTATGAGGATTATGTATAGTACTAAATTCCTATGTAAGAAAAGAAAATGGTTCCTAAGTCAATGACCTAAAGGGCAAACTAAGTACAAGCAAGGAAAGAGAATTATAAAGAGAGAAGCTGAAATCAGTAAAAGAGAAAAACAAAAGATCTGAAAGACCAATAAAACTGGTAATTCTCTAGCCAGCCTAATTTGGAATAATATGAGTTCAGACAGAAATTTACCAATGTCAGAGGTGAGAGAGAAGAGCCAGGCATGATGGCTCACACCTGTAATCCTAGCACTTAGGAGGCTGGAGCAGAAAGATCTTCACAAGTTCAAGTGATATATACTAAGTTCCAGGCCAGTCTAGGCTACAGAGTGAGGCCTTATAAGGTGGTTTGAATGAAAATGTCCCCCATAGGTTCCAAGTGTTTGGACACTTGTTCCCCAGTTTGTGGCACTGTTTGGGGAGGGTCATGGAACCCTTAGGAATTGTGGCCATGCTGGAGAAAGCACATCACTGCGGATGGGTTTTGAGAGTTCTTAAGCCTTGCAAGATTTCCCATCTCTCTCTGCTTCCTGCACCTGCTTGAAGATGTGATTGTTCAGCTTTCTGCTCCAGCCACCTCCTTCGGTCATGCCTCTCCCACCATTTTGGACCTTAAACACAAATAAACTCTTTCTTATTTAAATAGCCTTGGTCATGGTGTCTTATCACAGCAAAAGAAAAGTAACTAATACACTTTATAAATAAATAAACCATCACTACAGATTCTGAAGATATTCAAAAGGAAGTACTGGACCAATTGCTTTCAAAGATATACATCATCAAAACTCATCTAAGAAGAGAAAACTTGAATATTATATTTATGAAAGAAGTTGAAATCATAATTACAAACCTTCCCATAAAGAAAACTCAAGTTTCAAAAGATTTCTTTTGAAAACTCCACCAAACATTTAAGGAAGAAATACTATCTAAAAGGTTAAGAAGAAACACTTTCCAACTTTTTGAGACAGGTCTATGTCCTAGGCTGACCTCAAATATAAGATCCTCATGTCTCCGCCTCTCCAGTAACTAGGGGCACACTACTATGCCAAACTTCTCAACTTAGACTGGCACTGGCATTACCCTTGTCTCAAAACCAAAACTGTTAGAAAACTGTAGATCAATACCATGAACATACATGCAAATCAGTAAACAATTTTAGCAAACTGAATTCAATAATATATAAAAATAACAATATATCATGATTAAGTGGGTTTCTCCAAGGAATGCTGGGTAGATTCCACATTTGAAAGAACATCAATGAATATAATGTATCAAACTAAAATCAAATTCTCTTTTATGATTTAAATAAAATAGAAGAGAATTTGCCTAAGTTTTTTTTAGTTTTAATTTATTTTATTTTAGCTTTAAAAATTATTTTATGAGGTTGAAAAGATGGCTCAATGGGTTAAGAGCACTTACTCCTTTTCCAGAGGACTGGGGTTTGGTCCAACAAGGAGCTAACCATCATTTGTAACTCCAGTTCCAGGGGATGTGACACCCTCTTTTGGCCTCTGAAAGCACTGCATGCATATAGTACACTTACATGCAGACTAATACTCATACACATAAAATAAAAACATACATCTTTAAAAAGATTTTAAAAATTATTATATTATATTTATTTATTTACTTATGTGTGCACACATTTTATGCGTACACATGTGGAGGTCCAAGGACAATTTGTAGGAGTCAGTTCTCGTCTTTCACCATGTAGGGTCCTGGGGCTCTAATTCAGGTTGTCAGGCTTGGCAGCTGAGCCATCTTGCCAGCTTCAACTTTGGAATACATTTTTAATTAACATTTAGAGTTCTGAAAAATATAGGATGAAGGGCTGAAGGGAAGAGTTAAAAATATAAAGGAGCATACTAAAAAAACAAAACTAATATACATCAAGTGATATTGAGTCTTCCTCCTAAAAAGAATCAACTAGCAATTTGCTTCCATGAAGTCATTTGTGATAAATTTACTAGAAAAATATAGGGCAAAGGTTATTACTGAGTTTACTTTGGGCAACAGTGAATATTTTATTAATGATTATTGTATATGTTAACCAAAACTACAACACTGTAAGTTTGTATGGATATCCATGCCCAATGTCAAAGAAAACTTCTAACAGGACATGGGTGATTTTCAGCTCTGGGCACAAGGTAGGATTCAAGAAATTTCTTCTCTGCGTGCACTGACATTCCCTATAGCACTTCCCTCTCATATTGAAGATTTCTTATCAGACTCTTTTTCTTCCCAGCCAAAGCCCTTGCTGACTTACAGAACTATCATGTTTCATCTTGGTTCAACCTTCTCTGGGCTGAGCAACCTAGTTTCTTTAATTCCTGAAGAAAACAAGCAAACAAAAACTAAAGTACATACAATACCAACAAACAATAAAAGAAAATGTGATCAAGTAGACCTAAATTTTAAGATATCATGCGTAATACAAAAAAAAACAAAAAAAAAAACCTCAGCCTGGACAGGAATATCTGCAAATCAGATATTCAATAAAGAGCTGTGTTCAGATTCACAAAGAATTCTTAAAACTCACAATGAAAAGACAACCTAGCCAGGTATGGTGGCGCATACCTTTAGTTCTAGCACTCCAGAGGCAGAGACAGGTAGATTTCTGTGAGTTTGAAGCCAGCCTGGTCTACATGGGAGTTCCAGGCTAGCCAGGGCTACATAGCGAGACCCTGTCTCAAAAAATAAAACAAAAGAAACAAAAAGATGACCCAATTTTTAAAATGTAAGGAATATTTGAATACACATTCTGCAAAGAAGAGAAACTGCCAAAAAGTACATGAAAAGATGTACAATGTTAGTCTTTCAGGAAATAAAAATCCAAACCACAACTGGATATCATTTTACATTGTATCTAAACAAATGACAGATGAGAGCCTATGGACAGATATCCTTAACCCTTTGGCTATGATAAATTAGGGACATGAATTCCACAGTTTCCTCGTGAGGTTACGTGAGGTTACGCTGCAGATACCCGTGTAGATTTGCTTAGTAATGTATTCTTCTGTTGGTCTTCCTTATCATACTTCCCCTGCGGCGAACGCCTCCGGCCAGCGGAGGAAGAAAGCACACGATCACGAGGAGTCTTCCAGTATCACACTTTATTGGAGAGCCTCTTGGTTAACAGATGGGCGATGATGGCGAGAGGCGGGGAACAAGGCACCTACGGCTGCTTATAAAGCCTGGAAGGAGACGGGGCACCTATTGATTGGCTGCAAGTAGCTAACCACAGGTGGACGCCACGGGATAGGCTCAGGACAGGTCATGTGGCACGCATGTGCAGTAGCAAGATCCAGGTTGGCGCCAAAGCACTACCTAATTAGGAGTTGTTTACCACAACGCTGCCAGGAAGCCAGCGCCATCTTGTAATAGCGTTTATGACGGCTCCCTGCATTCCCCTTTTTCTCAAAAAAAAAAAAAAAAAAAAAAAAAAAAAAAACTCAACCTTCAACCCTTATCTCAGGGTCTACCCCTGGGGAAACCAAATAAGACATAAAAAAAGAGATGTGGGACTAGAGTTAGAGATTTGATAAATGGAGTGTGCTAAGTGGTCTGAGGGAGGCACTGCCAATTACAGCCTTTCTTCAGCTTTTCCAGAATCTATACTCTCTCCTCAAAAAGGTGTCATGTCTATAATCTTATAAGAGTACCTTGACAAGTGGTACACAATGTTAGGTCCTTGGTGGACAGAGGCAGGAGGATCCCTTGAGCCCAGAGGTTCTAGGCCAGCCTGAGATGACTCCAAAGACTTCCTTGACATCACAAACCCTCTCTAGCTTCTATGTGCTTACATGCTTTCATCCGATTTTTTATTGTGTGTGCATAGGCCAGAAAACAATTTATGGGAGTTGATTCTCTCCTTCTAAGAAGTTAGGGGAACTTGGGCCAATTGAGAAAACAAGGCCCACCCCTTAACAGGGGCTGCTTCTTGCCCCCAGAGCTGCTTTCTGTCTCCGAAATACTTTGCAACTGCTGAGAGCAAGAATAAAAAGTCCACCGATGGGAAGAGCGCACACAAGGGAGGCTGTCCCAGAAGGGAAAGACCACAGGTCTGTCCCGGGCCCTCAGATGGACTCTTACCTCTGGGGCTCCTCTCACTCCAATGGGAGCTGTTTGTCTGCTCTAATAGTCTGTCCTTGGGTCTTCCTTCCTCTCTGTGTGGCTATGCTTCTGTGTTCCCTGGTTCCGCAGCATCCCCTTTCCTGATGCTGGTCACTTTCTCAGTGGCTTTCTTGCTTCTTGGGCTATCATTTTCACCTTTTTTTGTACTTAGGGCTCTTCTGCCTTTCTAAGACATCCAATTCTTTGTTTTTCCCACAAAAAAAAACCTCAGCAGATCTCCTGTACATCCCAAGACCCCCATAACACTTCCACTATAAGGCCTGACTCTACAGGAGCAGTGTCTCCAGCAGATCTCCAACAAGGTTCATTATCTCTGCAACCTATCAGCTTCCCATCTTCCACCCCTCAGCCCTCTTTAAAACTTCTTGAACTTGGGGCTAGAGAGATGGCTCAGTGGTTCAGAGTACTCGCTGCTCTTGCAAATGACCTGGGTTCAATTCCCAGCACCCATATGGCAGCTAACAAACCTCTGTAATTCCAGTTCTAGGGGATCAGATGTCCTCTTCTGACCTCCTCAGACACTACATGACATGGGTACACTTGCATACATGTATGCAACATACTCATACACATAAAACAGAAATAATATCCCTCCCTGAACACTAGCTCTCATAGTTTTGGAGAACATTATGCAACCTGCTTAGGGAGAACATCAATCAAAAGTCCAACTCCAGCTTTAAGGCCTAATAACCACAATGACTGGCACAAGCAAACTATAGTGGTGTAGTAATGGCACTTTTATCTTGGGGATAATCAACAGCCTCCTAATTAGACTTAAAGCCCACTCAATAGGAGGAAACTCACAAAGTGGTACCATAACATAGCTGAATACATGTGGGGAATTAGGCCTCCCAACACAAACCCCCTCCATGGCTATGTGATGGTATGCGGGCCCTCCATGACTGCGCCATGGTGTCTGATTCTGCTTAGGTTAAGAGTTGTTCATTAACCTGTGACCGCAATCGCAGAACATTCTTCCACCTTTCGCAGAGACTATCTTGTCTGTGCTGCCTCTGCTTTATGGCCTAGTAAATATGCCTTGAAGTGCTGAGTCCCTGGGTGGGCACGGGGTGCTCTGTCACGTAGGACAGAGGTTGTTATCTTTTTTGGCCACTGGGTCAGTGGTCCCTGGTCTTCTGCGTTCCTCAAGGATTGTTAGATTGTATAATGACGTATGGAAACAGTATAAAAAGGAAGAGACATTTGTTAGTAAAGGCTTCTTCTTCTCAACTTCCATGGTGTGTGTGTGAGTTCTTTCATCAAGCCTCGCCGCTCCTCGCAGGGACTCGGACCCAGGGCCGTGCATGCGCGGCAATTGGAGGTTCCCACCGAAACCTGAAAGCAGGAGAGTCACGGACGGGGTCGTTCTGGAGACCAACAGGGACGCCTCTCGGTAAGAACGCATTGTTAAGAATGGGCAATCAGCCCGGGAAAGTGCAGCTGCAGGATCAACTTAAAATATTCTTAAAACAGGGAATGGCAGTAAAGAGCCACACCCTGGAGAAATTTTTAAAAGATATAGAAAAGACTAGTCCATGGTTTTTTATTAATGGAGATTTAAGAGTTTCAGATGGGGAGGAGATCCACCGAGATCTCCAAAAACTCCTACAGAAGGAGAGTCCGGAGTTCTTTCTCTTATCCACCTTCTCCCTATGGTGCCTAGTAAAAGACGCCCTACTCACTGATAAAGTCCGCCTCCAACAACTGGTGGCTGAGGCTCAGGCCATGTTTACTGATATTCTGGACCAGGATGCCAGGGAGTCTCTAAAGTCAAAAGACTCAAAAACGGAGGAGGTAAATCCTCCACAAGCGGGGGAAGGGCCGAGACAGGCTGGGACTAGGGTAAATGTTAGCTTTTTCACTGGAGCGGGTGCCTGCCCAAAGGAGGGGGCGGGCGCTGAGGGAGAAGCAGCCCTAGGAAAAGATTGTTCCACAGGCAAACCTCCGCCATATGATCTAGCCTCAGGAAGGAGCTGGGGGGAATGGCGCAGGCTCGCGCACAGGGTGTACAGCCGCCACCCAGGGAAGCCTCAGAGAGTGCCGGGGCATGGTGGCTTGGCTGGCCTTGGAGGCCAGATGCACAGGCACAGCGGCGGGGGCGTGGCTCAGGATGTTCCTGCAGGCAGCCCAGGGCACAGCCCAGGTGTTCCGCACTGGGCAACAGACTGCCCATCTTCTGGGAAACCCTGCAGTCGGGACTACCCATGCCTGTGGCAGTGCCCAAGAATTGGCATGTAATAATAATTGACCTTTAAAGACTGCTTTTTCTCAATCCCCCTACATCCCACAGATAGCCCTCGTTTTGCTTTTAGCCTTCCATCTCTTAACTTTCAGGAACCTGTACTTCGTTTTCAATGGACGGTGCTCCCTCAGGGAATGGCAAACAGTCCCACCATGTGTCAGGCCTATGTAGCTGCAGTTTTGGATCCCCTCAGACGGGATTTCCCTTCCCTCTATATTATACATTATATGGATGACATCTTATTGGCTGCGCCTAATCAGCATTTGGCTCTGCAAGCCTTTGCTGCCTTGCAGGGTTATTTGGAAAACAATGGCCTCGTATTGGCCCCTGAAAAGGTGCAAATGCAGCCCCCCTATAAATATTTGGGTCATGTTCTTCAACGACAGGGGGTAAGACCCCAAAAAATGTGCATTGATACATCCTAGCTTAAAACCTTACATGATTGGCAGAGGTTTTTGGGCGATGTACAATGGATTTGGCCCTCCCTTTCCCTTAAAACAGGTGATTTAAAACCCTTGTATGATCTCCTTCCTGGAGATCCTGATCCTACCTCACCACGGGTTTTAACTCCCAGAGCTGGGAATGCCCTTCAGCTGCTCGTTCAGAGCTTAAATAAGGCTTGTGTTCAACAAATTGATTACAATCAGCCCTTGCAGCTGGCTGTTCTTCCTTCTCATTTTACTCCTACTGCTGTTTTTTGGCAACAGGGCCCTATATATTGGGTCCACCTGTCTGCCTCACCTAAAAGAGTTGTGATTCCATATTATGAATTAATTTTACAGTTATTATGGAAGGCCTTTAAACTTAGCCTTCAGATGTTTGGAAAATCTCCTAATAAAATTTTAGTACCTTACAACAAAGAGGAGTTACAACATTTACAAAATAGTTTTGATGGATGAACACTGTTTGTGACATCTACTGGGGCAGTATTTGATTGTCATTATCCTCCTAGCCCTCTTTTGACCTTTTTTAAGAGACATCCAGTAATATTTCCCACAATTGTTAAGGAATCTCCCTTGCCCCATGTGTCTACTGTGTTTACTGATGGTTCCTCTAAAGGGTATGCGGCCGTTATCTCCCCCAAAGGACGCTTCCGTGTGCCAGTTAATGATCTGTCAGCACAGGGGGCAGAGCTTCAAGCATGCTTACTTGCCTTCCAGTTGTTTTCTACTGAAGCCTTTAACCTGTATACTGATAGCATTTATGTTTCTCAAGTAGTTAAACCGCTAGAAACAACTTCATGTGTTTCCCCATCTTCCAAGGTGCAATCAATACTATTACAATTACAAAGAATAATTTGGGACCGAACTCAACCAATATTCGTTAGGTATATTCACGCCCATACTAATCTTCCTGGACCACTTTCAGATGGTAATGCCGAGGCTGATTTACTCACTAGGCCTCTGGTTGCCTCAGTGGAGGAGCAGACTGTCAATCTTCACAGAAAATATCATCTTAATGCCCAGTCTCTCAGCCACCATACAGGCTGTTCCAGGTCTTTAGCCACTCAAATAACTTCCCAGTGTTCTAAATGTGCTCCATTCCACAATTCCTCCAATGTCGGAGTTAATCCTAGAGGCTTAAAAACTAATCATATTTGGCAAATAGATGTTACTCATCTTAAAGAAGCAGGTAAGTTACAATTTATACATGTGTCAGTGGATATGTTTTCCAAGGTAATTTTTGCCTCCCTCCATTCAGGGGAGCACATTAAAGATGTTATTTCCCACTACACACAGGCCTTTGCCTATATGGGGGTCCCTAATGTTCTTAAAACTGATAATGGACCTGCGTATGCCAGCCACAAATTTGCTACATTTTGCAAAGAATATAACATCTCTCATACATTTGGGATACTTCACAATCCCACAGGTCAAGCCATTGTTAAAAAAAAAAAAAACCCATGCCACCTTAAAATAATATTTTAATAAAATAAAAAGGGGGGGAGTATGTCCTTTCCCCCAATGTTCAACTTGCTAAGATTTTGTTTATTTAAAATTTTTAACAGTGGATAGCACTGGCCAATCAGCTATGGAAAAGCATTGGGGTAAGCCCTCCCAGCAGTTGGGATGGGTGAGGTGAAAGACCTTATAACTGGCCAATGGCAAAAGCCCACACCCCTGCTGGCTAGAGTCCGCAGGGCTGTATGCATATTCCCTCCCCATAGGGATAAAACCATCTGGGTCCCGGAGCGATGCATTCGCCCGGCAGAAGTCCCTGATAACCTAGACCAGGGGGAAAATCCCCCTGAGTAGAAATTGTTTTTCTCCTTTTCCCTAGACGATGATGCCCTTGCTGTTTCTGGGAATTCTGCCAATGATCTGGCCTGAAATCATCATCGGAGCGGACCATCAGCATCTACCTTGGAACTACACCTGGCAAGTCCTGTCACATCTTTGGTACACATCTTTGATTCAGCAAGATATTCCTTGGCCGGTGATGTCCCCTAATCTCTACAAAATGGGACTTGGGTCTCAAAATGGCTGAGGGTTGGAAGACTCCTTTGCTCAGACCTCACCCCCCAATACCGGAAGGCAGATCTCTGCCTCAACAATACAGAACTCGCTTAGAGATGTGTTTCCGTCAGTCCACTCCCCAGGATACACCTCATTTAATCGGCGAGTTTTGCTCCGCCTCCAGGAACTCTATGTTGCTCCCCAACATCAGGGACGAGAACTTAAATCTGCTTGTGGTGGAGTTGAATGGCATTTTGTTAAGAACTGAGAATGTGAGACCACAGGGAATACAATAATTACAAACTATAAGTTGGTTTGCTAAAAATGGATGGCTTACTTCTCTTTTGTCTTCTATTTTGGGACCGTTAATAGGATTATTATTGCTTGTTACACTTGGTCCTTGGTTGTTTGAAAAATTGACTCAATATATAAAAAATCAAATGGATAGGGCTACTTCTCGTTCTATTCAAGTACATTATCAAAGATTACAATTGTTGGATGTTAAACAAGGAGGACGCAGTCAGACTTGGGGGCCCTGTACCTCAGCTGGAAATGTTGCCTCGGCCCCTAAGCCTAGGTCTCGGCCCCATCGCCCTAAACGGGCTGGGCCTTCTAATAAATCAAAGGTGAAGATCGTGGCAAAGTCCAAGACAGGCAACTGACAGGATGGGACCCAAACCGCCTAAGACAGGAGAGGCCCTCCTAAGACGGGTAAGGAATGGGTCGCCTGTCTGACCTAAGACAGGCTTGCCATGATAAAATAAAAAGGGGGGAATTGTGGGGAATTAGGCCTCCCAACACAAACCCCCTCCATGGCTATGTGATGGTATGCGGGCCCTCCATGACTGCGCCATGGTGTCTGATTCTGCTTAGGTTAAGAGTTGTTCATTAACTTGTGAGTGACCGCAATCGCAGAACATTCTTCCACCTTTCGCAAAGACTATCTTGTCTGTGCTGCCTCTGCTTTATGACCTAGTAAACATGCCTTGAAGTGCTGAGTCACTGGGTGGGCATGGGGTGCTCTGTCACGTAGGACAGAGGTTGTTATCTTTTTTGGCCACTGGGTCAGTGGTCCCTGGTCTTCTGCGTTCCTCAAGGATTGTTAGATTGTATAATGACGTATGGAAACAGTATAAAAAGGAAGAGACATTTGTTAGTAAAGGCTTCTTCTTCTCAACTTCCATGGTGTGTGTGTGAGTTCTTTCATCAAGCCTCGCCGCTCCTCGCAGGGACTCGGACCCAGGGCCGTGCAGGCGCAGCAAATACACATGACTGGAAAGATCATAGATCTTAGAGAAAACCCTAGACAAACATAATTTCTTACTATGTGCTAGATACTGATCCTTATATTTACAGACAAGTATGCCACTCACCACTCATCAAAGGAGCTTCTTTTGCAACAGATGAAGTCTACTACAGAGTTCTACAACTTGCTACACACAGAAGTTGTTTGAATTGCCCAGCCCTAAGTGACACATCTACAATGGAACCTCTACATCTAAGATTCACTGAACCTAGTGGAACAAGGGGCAGAGAGAATTCTAATACATCTCTCAACTCTCATCAATGAAGTTTCCTCATGCAACAGAGGGCCATGAACACAAAAGGACAGAAATGGCCAAAGAGTATAATATAAGAGTCTGCAGAACATGGATCCTTGGACAGGACTCCTATATTAAATTCCATCCACCCAGGGCTCAGGGACCAGTGGAAGAGGGGGTAGAAAGATTTTAAGAGCTAGGGGAGGGAGTGCATGACAATATGGATATAGAGAAAGGCTCCTGGGACCTTGTTCATATGAACCTACAGCAATGTCATCAGCATGCACAAAACCTATGCAAACTCAAGCAGACAAAAACCCAGCATAGAACTGTGAAAAAAGGCAGTAGGCCCAAGTCTTAGCTGAAGAATTACTGACAGTTGATTACTGCTGGGTGAGGAAGAGCTGATTTTTTTTTCTGTCTTTTTGAGACAGGATTTCCCTGTATCCCCAACTGGGTCCTAGAACTCCCTATGTTGACCAAACTGGCCTTGAACTCACAGAGATCTGCCTGCCTCTGTCTCCCAAGTGCTGGAATTAAAGGCATATACCACTATGCCCGGCTCAGAGCTAATCTTCTTAAAGGGAGGGACTCTAAGACTGACTAGACCTCAGTGGATGAACTTGCACTGAGAGATGTCTAGCGACACTAACTTGACTCCATAGGCCTTAACAGGTATGACAGAATGCATGAAATCCAGTGGGCATAGGGTATAAAAGGGTGCCAACTGGGAAGGGGGCATAAAGATGATTATGATGTTCTGTATGAAATACACAAAAATTCAATGAAAAATTTACAACAAAAAATAACATTAAAAAAACTTCCTTGAACTCTGCTGAAGCCCCTTTAATCCTTTGTAGACAAATAGCTAGACATCACTATGTGATATATAATGAGGGATCTGAGAGTAACCATTTGTAATTAAAATTGGAATAAGAAAACCTATTTTTGCCTGTGCAGGCCATCAATTAAAGTGGAACTATGTGGCAAATTGCTGCCAATAAAAATGTTGAACCTTGTGCATTTATTGTTATTCCAAAAATTCTGGGGCTAGGGATGTAGCTCAGCTGGAAGTGTACTTGCTTAATATGAACAAAGCCATGGGTTTGATCTGCAATACCACAGACCAGGCATGGCAGCACATGCCTGTAATCCTAGCACGAAAGCAGGAAGATCAGAAGTTTGAGGTCATCCTGTGCCACATAGCTTGACGCTAGCCTGAGCTATATGAGAGCCTGTGTCAAAATAAAAAAATTGCGACATTGTAGAAAGACAAAGACCTGTTCATCTGTTTCTGACTTAGCACATGCATAACAATGAGCCACCATGTCTAGGGCCCATTGTTCTTTTATATTCTGACAGTAAGTCAGCTATCATATGACATATTAAGGTTGCTTAAGATTCAGAAAGTAAACAACTCAGCTTCAGGAAATCCCTGAGAGATGCACTAGGCCCCTCTTTCTCCAAGCTTAGACCAGTGGAGTTGCCTGGGAAAGTACTTTCCAACCTGCCATGTTGCCTCTAAGTTGTACAGTGTTAACATCTTTCATGAACTTTCACCAATGCTGGGGTGAGCTTTCAGAGATGTAGCTTTGAGTCATTTCTGTTTCTATAAGCAACCCTGGTAAACTCACTGGCTTACCAAGTGGTCTTATTTTGGTCTGTTATCAATTACCTATTTGGGCTAAGTGGACATTTGTTCACATCCCCCCAGGAAATACGCTGCATAACTTAAGTAAATTGCTGAATGATTCTTTCACTTTCTCAATGCTGTCAGACATGACATACATACACATAGACAAATCTATTACACACACAATTATAAATCTAATAAAATATAGAAAGCAAATGCAACTACACAAGGCCTGACTTTCTCACCTTGTATTTTCTTTGTGTCCTTGCTTTCCATGCTTGTCTTTTTTCTTTATATCTGTAAGATAAAGGCATTTTACTAATTAAATCAGTTTCTAAGGAATATTCTGGACAGGAATATTTTGGTAGCACGTATACTAGAACTGGAATTATACAGAGAAGATTAGCCTGGATCTTGTATAGGATGATTCAAAATTCATGAAGTAGTCCATGTTAAAAATAATTGAAAAAGAATGAAATATTCTAGGCATTGTGGTACATGTCTGTAGTTCCAGTTCATGAGAGGCAATGGCAGGAGGACCATGTATCTGAGGCCACTCTGGGCTATATGGACCATTCCAGGCCAGCAAGGTACTTTGAAAAAACAAAACAGAACAAAACAAAGGAGGGGTGGCAAGATGGTTCAACAGGTAGACTCCTGCCATCACACCAGGGCTGACGACTGGGAAGAAAGAAGACTCTCTAATCTCTACAAGCAAGTTGTGGCATGTGTACACTCACTCACACACACACACACACACACACACACACACAGAGTTTAAATGCAGGGAAAAGAAAAGGAAGAATAAAGTGTAACTTTTTTCCCCCCTTCTAGTTTTAGGATCAAACCCAAGACTCTGTGCTATTGGACAACCACTTTACCACTGAGCGGCACAACAACAGTCATTTTTAAAGTCTAAGTGCCTTGAAATTGAAGCTAACAACATACACTTTTCTTTGGTCTTTTTTAATCTTTTTAAATAAATGGCCACTTTGCACAATAAAATAGTTTAGGCAGGCATAAGGCCCTGGGTTCAGTCACAGAAGCACATAAATCAGGCATAATGAACACCTGTAATCCCAGCAGTTGGGAAATGTAGAGAACAGAATCAGAAGTTCAAGGTCAAGGCTGGAGATACAGCTTAGTGGTTAAGAGCACTGGTTGCTCTTGTAGAAGACCCGGGTTCAGTTCCCAGCACCCACATAGATGCTCACAACTGCCTGTAACTCCAGTTCTAGGGGATCCTTCACCCTCTTCTGACCTCCAAAGGCATTGTACACATACTATGCAGTTAAATACATGCAAGCAAAACACTCATGCACATAAAATAAAAATATTAATCTTTAAAAAATAGAAATCCAAGATCATCTTTGGCTACATAGCAAGACTGAAACCAGCATGAGATAAATGAGACCGTGTCTCACAAATAAACAAACAGGGCCTGCAGGATGGCAATTCTAGCACTCACTATTTCTGCTAAGTTGTTGAAGGTGGACCCCTAGCTTGGAAACAGTCCTCTGATGGAGGCAAGGAGAAAAGGCCAATATGCAACTTGTACTATATTTTTCTGTTTTGAAAGTTTAAAGGGATTGTAAAGTAAATCACTCGAGGCTCAGGAAATTCTGAGGGTAGTAGGAATCAGCTGCCCAACGAGACGGAGAACCCCTATCCCTAATGAGGTTCCATAGGTACCAGATGCGAATCCCTCCACCAGGTCCTGCTCACTCCACCCTGTGCCCTCCGTTTCCGCTCTACACTGCCAAAGCCCGCTCACCTACAAGGCGGGAAGAAGTCCTGCGGCTCGAGGCTCCCAGCTTCTCTGCAATCAGAGTTCAGGTCCCAAGCGCTGCTCTGGCGGCCTCACCTGGCAGTCTTCGTGGTGCACCGAGGTCGGACGCACCGTCCGGTCCTCGCTCTGACGAACAGACTCCCCGGCGGAGCCCACGCGTCCCTCGTCCCAGAATCACCGGGCTCAGGGGAGCCCTGTCTGAGGGCCTTTTCCCACTAGGCCTGGGGCGCCTGCTCAGGAGAGCCCTTCCTCCCTCAGTCAAGCCATCCCCTCAGCTGGGGGTCAGCATGGCGTCGGCGAGGGCCCGGCGCTGGACGGAGGCAGGCCCCGAACCCAGGGAGCGAGGCCTTGGCTGCTGCCCTCAAGCCGAAGTGCGTGGCCTCACCAGCTCTCTCCACCTCGGAGCGCCGGGCCCCGACGCCTGACTGGGTTTCCCACCGGCTGAGCCACGCGCACATCCGGTGGGCGGGACTTCCGGCCAGTCGCCGGGTGGCTGGTGCTGGCCAGGGCAGGCAGCCGGGGTGTCACGCAGGACATTAGATGGAAAAGACTTTCAATTTGACGGTAATTATCTTGCAGCCAAAGTGTTCAGGACTTCCTTTCGAAGGGCGTTCGCTCCAGAGGACGGGGTGGCGGAGCCCATTGGCAGGGACGAGGTGCACAGACATGCCCCAAACGGCCCAAGTTGGCCGTCACTCCTGAACTTGCTAACCAGGTTTTTCTCACTTGCGTTGGGCATTCCATTGATGGACACCCACAGCACACAGAAACAACCTCACTGGGTGACTAAGCTGTAATTTTAGCTCAAGTCAAGCCAAGCATTCTCCCCACCCACAACCTCGTGAAGACCATCAGGACCAGCACTCTGGGTTTTAAATGGGATTAAGACCTAAACTTGTCTAATTGGTCCTGTTGTGCTTCCTTTGGAATAAAATCTATCCAGTGGGAGTGTTGGGATGGAAGTGAAATACTGTCTGAGGGGCAGTGCATGCTATGGGTAGGGGCCAGTTGATACAGCAGACAGCCAAGTAAAGACAACACACTGGTGTCCAAGAAAATCAAATCTCTATGAAGCATTCCCTTGGCAAATCTAACAGGTTCTCTGGGGATTGCTCTCCTCGGTGACTAATCTGCAGTAGCTACTTTAAGGGCCTTAAGACAGTGGGAGTTACATTAACACATTCAGCCGTACCCTAAATCAGAAGCGGCCTGGCCCTGCCTCCCATTTCCAGATTTCTGGTTTGCTGCTATGCCAATCTTAAGGAATTTTCTTCTCTATTATGGTGGTGTGCTGCATAGCTTTTGTGTCAACTTGACACACCTGGGTTGAGGAAGGCTCAATTGGGGAATTGCCTCCATTGGACTGGCCTGTGGCCATGTCTATGAGTTATTTTCTTGATTATTGAGTGATGTGCAACGCCTCAGGCCACGGTGGGTGGTGTCATCTCTGGGCAGGTTGTTCTGTATTGTATAAGAAAGCAGGGTGAGCATGGGCCAGGGGCCAAGCCAGTAAGCAGAATTCCTTCATGGCCTGTGCTTCTCCTCCTGCCTCCAGGTTTCTGCCCTGAGTGCCTACCTTGGATTCCCCGATGAACTGTGTGACCTGGGAGATGTAAGCCAAATAAACTCTTTCCTCCCCAAGTTGGTATAGGTCAGAGTGTTTTGCAACTAAAGGCAAACTAGAACATCTGGTGAATGCTATATGTTCATGTGATTATTTGTTAAAATGAAATTTATGGATAGATTAAACTCATAAAATCTCAATGAGCACGTACAGTGGTAGAACCTTAGCTGAATGACACGACAAAGGAATGGTTTTGTTTTCTGATAAAACTACATATTCTGATGTAATCTTTTAAAATTCTGCACATTTTAACAAATGATGGTCTTAAAAGTATCTAGAGCTAAAATCCACAAGTGGCTTAAATTCATTATTTAAGATAAGAAAAAAAATTTATTTTTTCTGATGAAACATGTATGTGCTATAACTGCAAACCAGCAAGCAGTATTAATGAACTAAATCAGAGATAGCTTTTATTCACTGGGAAAATATTTGCTTTCTCCTCCCACCCCAAACAAGACAACTACATTACAAATGATAAATGTTTATTGAGGAACAATTTAGCAGCTCTCCTTTAACAGAATTTTAGAGGCTGGAGCACAAGATAAAGACAATTACAGTTTTAATCATTAACACACTACATACAGTACTTAATCTACAACTGGAAAGTTGCAGAAGTTTGTGACATGCCACTATAAATGTAAGTATTATTAAAAATGACAAACTGCTTGGTGATTATTTTGATAACTTCTTGAGCAGCAGCTCCTATAAGAAAAAGAAAAAAAGCAAATCTTTGAAAAGAGTAAATTTTAAGAGTCAAAAATAAACCAGGGGTGGTTGATAATGTGTGCCTATAATCCCAGCACTTAGGAAACAGGGGCGGGAGGATGATGCAATCATGGCCAGTCTCAGTTATGAAGTAAGCGAGAAGCGAGCCTCAGCTACAGGAGACCCTGTCTTTAAAAAAAAAAAAAAAGGCAAATAAAAATAATTTCATAAAGAAACATTTTTTCAGAATGGGGCTGGAGAGATGGCTTAGCAGTTAAGGGCACTTACTGCTCCTGTAGAGGACTTAGGTTGGGTTCTCAGTACCCACATTGCAGCTGACAACCATCCATTACTCCAGTTCTAAGGGATCTGACACCCTCTTCTGACCTCTGTGGGCATTGCATGACATGGATACACTTACATATATGTAGGCAATACATTCATACACATAAAAGTAATATGAAATATTAAAAAATATGGGGGCTGAAGAGATGGCTCAGTGGTTAAGAGCACTGGCTGTTCTTGCAGAAGACCCAGGTTCGAATCCGCACCCACATAGTAGCTAAGAACAGTTCATAACTCCAGTTCCAGGGGATCTGATGCCCTCTGCTGACCTCCTCAGGCATGGCCCAACATGGGTGCACCTACACACATGCAGGCAATACACTCATCACATAAAAATAATATTTTAAAAAATCTTAGAAAGTTTGCTTTAGGAACTTGCCCAATGAAATACTGCACGGAGCCATAAATTTACAAAATGAGATTATTTTTAATTATGGTGGCTTAGAAAGTTGGCAAGATATAGTAAATAAAGCAAAGTTTAAACATATCAAAGTGTAAATAGTAGTTTGGTTGGTGGAATTTTTGAAAGGCTATACAGAGGCATAAAGATCTTTTTTGAAGGACACCCTTCTGCTGTATTTAAGGTGTTTGTGTGTGTGCTTTAATTTTTTATGTGTTAACATACAAAGAAGTGGGTTTCACAGTGATGTTTTCATACATATATAATTATACTTTGTTCTTATTTGCCCCTGTCCTGCCTCTTCCCCTCCCGCTGGTCCTCCTCTCACCACTGCATGTTTTACCTTTACAGTAAAATGTGATAAAAGCATATTTGGTATAAACACAATAGGGTGTAGGGAATTTGCAGAACTGGGGATCAAACCCAGGAATCAAGAATGCTATGCAAGCACTCAACCATTAAGCCACAACACTGCCCTCCCAACTTAAGAGATACATCTGTAATTTAAATAGGATCTATACTAAATACCACGAAGCTGCTCTAAAAAAAAAAAAAAAAAGCCAAAAGAAACAGCAAAACATTACTAAGAAGAAAAATTTTGTATCTTTTTAAACCTGAAGCAGCTTCTTTCTAAAATACTAATACCATGAAAGTTGTGACTTTACTATGTATCAAATCAAGAAAGATAGAGACAGAAAGACACAGCCTTCTCTGGTTGTGTCTCTTACAATCTGTCCTAGATCTGAATAAATATTTTGCCCTTTTCTATGAATTGGCATGTTACTATTTGGTCATAAGAGACTGATTTTATTTAAACAAATTATCTAGAATCAGATTTTAACTTAGGCTTGCTTCCAATGTAGTTCTCTTAGGTCTGCTTCATTAGCATTTTGAACTCTAAATATTAATCACACTGGATCTGCCTTCAAAACAATCATCTAGGAAGGAAACTATCACAGGCCATAGGAGATCATAGGCAGAAAAGTCATTTTTTAAGGCATTACTGGCTTAAATCCCTCCTCCCATCAACATATTAGAAGGCTTAGTTTCTGGAAAGAGGATGAGGTCATGAGGGTGGGTTCATGCCCTGTAATGGAGATCCTGGAAGCTTGTCTTGCCATATTTTAATTTATACGAGGTTACAACAAGAAGAAAAAAAAACACCACCCATGAATCAAGCACTAAGTTCTTACCATCAGACTCTAACTATTCTGGCACCCTTACTTTAATCTTCCATAACTATGAGAAACAAATTTCTTTTTTTTTTGAGATAGGGTCTCCCTATAGACCCAGCTGGCCTGGAACTCACAGAGATCCACCTGCCTCTGCCTCTGGAGTGCTGGGATTAAAGACATATGCCACCGTGCCCAGCAAGAAATAAATTTTTAATGTTTATGAGAATGTTTAGACCCATGTGTAGTACTGTTAGAGTGACCTGAATTGACTTAAGACACGGAGAAAATGGTGGGAGAAAAGAGATAAAGGAAATAAATAGGTTTTTAAAATTTTATTTTCATGGACAAAAGAGATGGCTGATTGGCTGGTGGGTCTTGCAGAGGGCCCAGGTTTGATTCCCAGCATCCACATTGCAGCTAACAACTGTCCTTAACTCCAGTTCCTGGGGAATCTGACACCCTCTTTTGACCTCTGTGGACTTTGCATGACTTGGGTGTACTTACATATATGCAGGCAATATACTCACAAAAAATATTTTAAAGTTTAAAAAAATTATTTTTACGTGTATGAGTGTTTTACCTGCATGTATGTAAATGTACCACATGCATGCCTATTGCCCTTCGAGGCCAGCACATGGCATTGGATCTCCTGGAACTGGAGTTAGAGATAGTTGTTAGCTGCCATGTGGGTGCTAGAAACTGAACCTAGGTTTCCTGGAAGAGCAGTCAGTGCTTTAACCACTGAGTCATTTCTCTAGTCCCAGGCAAATAGATCTTTAAGGCCAATGTACCTTTGTATCTTGAGGTACAAAGATCTAGGAGCAGGAAATCAAAGGGGATGTCTCAGGGAAAAAAAGGTTAAAGGGAAAAGAGGATCTTTACTGGAAGATAGTCTTTGTTTCTGAGGACCGTCGGGGCAGGGAACCAGGAGAATGAAGGACAGAAAGGGAAAAGAGCACAGAGGGGCTGTATATGTGCTGGGTTAAGAGAGGCTCATGAGCAAAACTCTGAACCGGAGGACAAAAGGCTCTTCAGGAGTCTAAAATGGATGGCCATGGGAAAGACAGAAGGCAAGGAGGACAGCATGGAGAGGTAACAATATAAACCTAACACTCTGCTTCACCGACCCCTAACTAAAATAGCTAAAAAAAACAAACTTATTTCAAATAATTGTTATACAACAATCAATCAGTCATGTCATCTCCAGAACTCACCTCCCAAGAATGCAGCAATGGTGTGTGGCTCTGCAGCTCCATATCGGCAACTACAAGGAAGGGTGGAGGCATGAACGTTAGTAGCTTTATGACCAACAGGCAGAATATCAGCTCTTTATATGCCCTAAAGAATACTCACAATTCATGGACGTAATCATCTTTCACCATTACAGATAAACCGTATTCCTGAAGAAAGCTAGTAAGACAGGACTTCAACTTTCCTATATCTTCTTCAACTTGATAGTTAGATACTCCTAAAAAAGTATGTATCATATATAATTAAAATAAATATGTGATTCAAAATTAATGACTACTTAAACCAGTTTCAGGTGGTCTAGTCAAAATAGTAAGGTATGGAACTAAAGAACAAAGAAATAAGTATAAAATCAACATTTGTAAATATCGGAAATCTATAACCAAACAGACCAACTAGAAACTGCTAAAACTTGCTGGGGGTATGGCTCAACTGGCTAAGTGTGTGCCTAGCAGACACAATCTCTAGGTTTGAGTCCTACAACATATAAACCAGGCATAGTGGTGTAGTCATATAATTCCCACATTCTTTTTTTTTTTTGTCTTTGCTCATTTATTGTTCCCTACCAAGTATCTATAAAAGTGACATACAATGGAGCATGTTGGTACACACATTTGATCTCAGCACTGAGTGACAAAGACAGGCAGATCTCTGTGAGTTTCAGGCATTTAATAATTATTTAATAAAAGAACTGAATGAGAAAATGTCTTGTTTCTTTTCTTTTAAAAATGTTCTTTATTGTCTTTTTTTTCTTTCTGAAACAGGCCTTATGTGTCTCAGGCTAGCTTCAAATTTGCTATGTAGTCAAGGATGAGCTTAAGCTTCTGATTTTCCTGCCTCCACCTCCCAAGTGCTGGGTTTATAAGCGTGTGCTCTGTGATACCAAGCTTTTGCCATGGTGGGGATGAAACCCAGGATTTAATGAATGCTAGGCAAGCACTCTATCAACTAAGCTGCACCTCCAACCCTTTACTATTCATATATAAGAGATAAAGTGACACCTGAGGACATAAAGCTCCAGTAACAGGTAACATTTATTAACATTAGTAGATGCTGGATACTATCCTAAGTATATAGTTATGTATAGATTTAATTCTCATAAGAATTCTATGAACTAAATCATTTCCAGATACATATGAGAAAACTGAGGTGCAGATTAAAATTACTTAGCTCATAAACAGCAAAACTATTCTTGGAGTTGAAACTGGGTCCTGAGGAATGTTAGGGTAACCTGGCCAGCCAGCCTAGCCAAATCTGTGAGTTCCCAGTTCAGTGAAACACCCTGTCTCAAAAAACAAGGTGGATGCTGGGTATGGTGGCCCAAGCCTTTAATCCCAGCACTCAGAAGGTAGAGGTAGGTGGATCTCTAGGACCTCGAGGACAGCCTGGTATTCGAAGAGAGTTCCAGGCTAGCCAGGCTACATAGTGAGACTCTGTCTCAAAAAAACTAAGTAGGGGCTAGAGAGACAGCTCAATGGTTAAGAGCACACTGGCTGTTCTTCCACAGGACCAGGGTTTAGTCCCCACCACCCACATGGTAATTAACAACAGTCTATAACTCCCCGTTTCAGGGGATCGGACACCATCTTCTGGCCTTCATGGGCACTGCACACATGTGCTTTACATGCATGCAGGCAAAACACGCATACACATAAAAAGAAATAAAGTGGACAGCAATTGAGGAAGACACTTGATGTCAACCTCTGGTCTCCTTATGCACGTGCACACGTATGTGTACACACACACACACAAAGTTGTTTTAAATCACTAAGTATTAGAGTGGTTTGCTATGTAATAAATAACCAAAATATATTCTAATCAAATGATACAAACAAAGCAACACACATTTGATAATTCTTTTTCCCACCTGGTAAATCTCTTCACTGTGACTATACACTGCAGGCATTACTATAAGAGTCAGGGCAACAGGTTTTATGGCATGTTTAGAATGCAGCTATGCAATAATCCTCTATAATTATAATTATCAATAGATAATCTTACCATTGTAGGTTTTATGATTATAGCAGTTTTCCAATTACTACCTTTGCAGGCAAGAAAAAATTCCTGTATCTTCACAGTTCTGAATTCAAAAGTAACCAGTATACTGCTTGTGGCTTTTCTTTCTCTAGATTAAACTTAGTATGAATTTTAAGAGTAAATGATCAGGAGCTGGAAAGATGGCTTAATGGTTAAGAGCACCTGCTGCTCTTGCAAAGGACCCAGGTTTGTTAACAACTACCAACATGATGGTTACACTGCTGACTTCTCCCCCCTGAACACATATAAAGGCAAAACATTTATGCACATAAAATTTTTAAAAATTCTTTAAAAAAGTAAACTATGAGCTGGGCATGATTGCACACATTTGTAGTCCCAGCACACTAGAAGCTGAAGCAAGATCAAGAGTTCAAGGGCAGCCTGTACTATAAGGGAGTTCTAGGCCAGACTTTAAAAAATAAAAAGAGCTGGGTGTGACAATTCATGTCTATAGTCCTAGCACCTGGAAGGCTAGGCAGGAAGAGTATTATAGACTGAGGTTAGTGTGAATTAAACAGTGTGTTCCAGAGTAGCTTAGGCTATAGAATGAGTCTTTGTCTATGTCTATGTCTGTCTGTCTGTCTGTCTCTCTCTCTCTCTCAGACACAGAATGAGACCCTGTCTCAAATATGCCACGCACAGAGCGCCTATTTTTTAAAAGATGCAAAATTCAGGCTGGAAAAATGGCTCAGTGGTTAGGAGCACTGGCTGTTCTTGCAGAGGACCTGGGTTCAATTCCTAGCACTCACATGACTGCTAACAACTGCCTATAACTCCAGTTCCAGGGGAATTCAATGCCTTCTTTTGGCCTCTGAGGGCATTGCATGAAATGGATACCCTTACACACATGGAGGCAACACACTCATACTCACAAAAAAATATATTTAAAGATGCAAAGTTGAAAACACGAAAAAACATAGATCTATCAGTGACTTAAAAGAATACATGGAAAACAGAAAATTATGAAAACTAGCAGGGAAAAGTTTTCTTTAAGTATTTAACCAACATTTCTCTATAATAGTTTATTTCTCTTTAATAGAATTTTGTGGGTAGTTATACTTAAAAAATCAAACAGTAGTTATTCTGAATATTCAGAGACTACCAAAATTCAGTTCAAGTGTCTAGGAAAGGTTTTACTGATCTAAATATGTTGGCTCATTCTATAATTCCAATATTTAGGAAGATCATAAGCCAGCCTGAACTACATAAAGAACCTGTCTAAAAAAAAAAAGACAAAAAAAAAAAAAGATTTTCTTATATTTGACAAATCAATTCAATTGCTATTTCTTACCTGGATATCTACCATGTTGTTTATAAAACCTATCAACAGCTCGCAACATTAAATATAATACTACCTCATTATCTGGATTGTCCATGCTAGAAACTGAAAGAAAAAAAATATCAGTATAATTGGGTAACTTACAACATATAAACAACAAAAGGCTGAATTTATACTCAAGTTTCAGGATACAAGACAATATTAACAAAAGTTGAAATATTTTATGACAATAAAGTAGAAAATGATAAACATATAATAAGAGGAACTGCATTAAGATGTAACCCAGTGGTATTAAGGACAAACTAGCTGGCTAGCTGGAGTCTGTCACGGTAGAGACATGATGACTTAGCTGTTATATATAGCACACAATGTATTCAGTAATCTGAGTATGATTTTATGTATTTTTATATAAATTAAAATCATTCCGATAAACTGATTAGAAATGAGAATATATTCATATTTTATATCACCATTTACTCAACACTATTACACACACCATATCTTCTTCTCTCTTCCTTTTTTTCTTGGTCTTTTAGAGGCAGGATCTCCCTGTAGTCCCAGCTGGCCTGGAACTTGCTATGTAGATCAGGCTGGCCTTGAACTCATAGAGATCTGCCTGCCTCTGCCTCTTGAGTGCTAACCACCACCCGCAGCTTCACATCATATCTTTTAACCTAGCATCAAATTATTATACTTACTAATTTCATCTTTGTTGACTGTATCCAAACCATATTCTTCAGCTAACGATCGACATCTTACCACTCGAAGAAATGCAGAATTACTGCCTAAAAACAGTCAAGACTTCAGGAATAAGGATTGTGATAGGTGAACATACTGAATCACTGGTCATTTTAAGAACAGAAAATTGCACATGTACCCTTCACAAACATGGAAATACAAAGAAGTGCTTTCTATTAGCTCTAAAAGTAAGAGGGTGTTGGATCCCCTGGAGCTGTGTGTGTGTGTGTGTGTGTGTATGCTGTATGTTCATCCATGCATGCTTGTGTAGAGGACAGAGGTTGGTTTTGAATAGCTTTCTCTATCTACTTTATTTTTGGGGATAGGGCCAGCTCTCACTGAACCAAGAGCTCACCATTCAGTTAAAGTGAACTCAGCTCCTCACACCTACATGGCAAGCACTTTACCCACTGAACCATTACCCAATGCTTTTGCCTACTAAGGAAATAATGGCGAGGATCCCAGAAGCCCAGCCACTTAAAAACTAGATAGCAAATTCTGCAGTTCATTATAGTCATTTAACACAGATCAAATAAGTAATTACACCAATACTGTCAATGTTCATGTAACTGAGGACTTTCATCTTAAATCCTTACACAAAATTTCCTTTAAATTATTAACCTAGGGACTGGAGAAATGGCTCAGCAGTTAAGAACACTGGCTGCTCTTGCAGAGGATCTGCGCTCAGTTCCCAGTACCGACATGACAGCTAACAACCATTAGAAACTTCAGATCCAGGGAATCCAACAGCCTATTCTGGTGTCTGTGGGCACTGCACACACTGGTGCACTTTTAACATACATGCACGCAGAACACTCATAAACATAAAATATAAATATTTTTAATTACGAATCCAAAAATAATTGTGTATTAGTGACAATTTTCAGTGAACTTCCTGCCTTTTTAATATTGCCACAGATGAGCTGTATTTATGGCCCAATCTTAAAATATCCTCTTAATTTATTATGAAAAAATAAAACAAAAGGAACTTACAGAGCAATTTCAACTCTTTCTCTGAAATGGACTCTGGTGCCTGTAAAAAGATAAGTACAGGGTTTTTTCCAACAAATACATACATACATACATACAAATAACAGAGGGCACAGCACAAAGCCAATGGGTCTGAGACTGGGAAGCTTCCATTAAGAGCTGGGAGAACATTTCAAATACACCTGTTGTCTTACAATAGGCGTGCTCATTAGACAGGTAAGTAAGCACTCCCTTGAAAGAAGCAAGGAGCCAGGCCACGCCCTCTATCTCTAACCCCCTCTGGTAGCCCTCCAGGCCTGTAGGCAAGTACCATCAAGGAGCAGTGGGCCCAGCAGTTTACCTGGCCGATGGACTGCAGCAATTTGGCAACATGATTACCCACAGCAGCTGCATCCTTCTTCGCTTTTTCACGGTAACTGGAAAAGGACGACAAAAAGCTACAATTAACTTTTAAAATGAGCCAAAACTTTAATCACTATTAAATGAACAAAAAATACTGGTCTGGGAACATATGAATGTGAAAATGTCACCAGAAGCACCTCTTATAGATTAGGGTTTTTTCTGGAGTTGATGATAGGGTTTTTGAGGTTCACTAAAACCAAGGCTCTATTATACTCCATGGCATCCAACTTCAATGTACCATCTTACAGGGGCTTATAACCCTGGCTTCTGACAGAGGACCAGAGAGAATATGTTACTTAGAAGCTATCTCCTTGATGTGAAGTCCAAGGTAAATGAAATACTTCAAACCTGTAGAAATCATGCAAAACACATTTTAGGTCTATTCACATTATGCTTTCTAAAATGATTGGTATTAAAGCTGAGTATCTCCTGTGTAAAGTCAACTTCTTGTGTGTGTGTGTGTGTGTGAGTGTATGTGTGGTTCTGGGGATCGAACTGAGGTCTTCACATATGCTGGGCACAAACTCTGCTAATGAGCTATATCCCTAGTTAAAAGTCATACTTCTTTTCTTCAATTGTCCTTTCCCAAATTTTCACTATTTAAACCCTTAGATTAGGAGAACAAACCAAGATTTCTTTGACAATGACCAGAGATGTCTGTACAGCAGTATTTGACCCTGGAGAAAACCAAGTCAGTAGCCCTGGATTCATCAGCACTGTACACCACTTATACAAAGGTAACATTTAGGGAGATCCATCCTTTCAAGTCTGTAAGTCAGGTTAGAGATACCTGGATAATGTTGTTTACCTACAGTCATAGACTCCTTAATTTATAAATGAATAATGGTTTAAAAATTCATTAAAAATTTCAGAGGCTGGAGAGATGGCTCAGCAGTTAAGAGCATTGGCTGCTTTTGCAGAGAACCCAGGGTTTGGCAGAGGATCTAGGGCTTGGTCCTCAGCCAATGGTGGTTAACAACCATTCATAACTACAGTTCTAGGAAATCCAATGCCTTTTTTCAGCTTTTGAGGGCACTGCTCACAATGGGTGCACTTACATACATGCAGGCAAAACATTCTTTTTTTTTTTTTTTTTTTAAAAAAGGCTTCAAATTTCTGAAGCGGGATTTTATGGGATCCAAATCTTAGTTCTGTCATTTACTAGCTGCCTCATCCTCAGTAAGTTTCCTTTAATAAGGTTTTAGTTTTTCCATCTGTAAAGGGGGACAAGAACAGTATGTGTTATAATGTTGTTGTGAGATATATATATGTATTAGTGCATAGAATAGTTTTTAGAACTGCAGAGTAAGCAATCAAATATTAAGTTTTACCTTGAAATATGGAAGAAAAAGCAGCCCTCAGAGATAGCTATACAGGAACTTGGCACTTTCTACCTTTTTTTTTTTTTCAGTTTTTGTTTTTTTATTTTGGCTTTGTTTTTTTAAGATTTATGTGCGTATATGGGGGTACATGCCTATAGGTACCTGAGGAGGCCAGAGGTGTTAGATACCTTGGAGCTGAAGTTACAGGTGGTTGTGAATCACCCAATGTAGGTGCTGGGAACTGAACTCTGGTTCTCTGCAAGAGCAAAAAGTGCTCTGCTCTTCACCACTGAGCCATCTCTACAGTCCCTTGGTTTTGTTTTCTTGAGACAGACTTGCTATGTAGCAGATGAAGATCCTGAACTTCTGATCCTCCTGCCTCTACCTCCCAAGAGCTGAGATGACAGGCATACACCAGGATACCCAATTCCACCTAATTTTATTGGAATCAAAAAGTACTCTTTAAAAAAATTATTTTTAAACCGGGGGTAGGGAGAACCCCGTACCCCAAATTCTTTCCTTAATTTTAAAATAATAAAGTTGTAATAGACTTCCAACTGATTTTCTGTTTATAATTTAAAAATTTATGTATGTGATGTCTGACTATATGCCACATGTGTGTGAGTGCTAGAACTCAGAGGAGGGGCTGGGTCCTCTGGAGCTGGAGTTGCATGTGACTGTGAGATGCCTGAAGTGAGTGCTGGAAACTGATCTCTGGTCCTCTACAAAAAGAACTGGCACTCTTAATCTCCAACCTGTCTCTCCAGCTCCCAAATGATTATTTAATTTTTATTTTATGTGTGTTTTGTCTGCATGAATGTAAGTATACCCAGGTTGTGCAATGCCCATAGAGGCCAGACAAAGGTGTCAAGATTCCTTGGAACTGGAGTTACAGATGGCTTTTAGCTGCTATGTGGATGCTGCAAACTGAACTTGGGTCCTCTGTAAGAGCAGCCAGTGCTCTTAACCAGTGAGTCATCTCTCCAGCTCCCAAATTGATTTTTTGAATTAAATGTATTCTTTGACAATTTCATACCTGTAAATAATACATTTTGACTATCTTACCCCATACCTTCTTCTACCTCCCTACGCCCCCAGTCTACAAGTTCCTTTCTCACACTCAAACCTTTCTGTTCTGTGATCCATTAAACTTAACCCAGGCTATCTATGGGAGCATAGGTGTGGAACTATCCAATGCAAGATGGTGGGCTACTCCCGTTTTTCTTCTCCCTGATTTCTGATATGTGTTACATAGAATAAAATGAGTAATATACACAGATAGAATAGTCTGTTATAAACATGGTTTGAAAATAGTCACTTACATATTTTGCAGTTTTATATATTTGCTTGAGTCTGCAATCATATCAGGAATTGTGCCTCGAACAGGTAAATTTCCTTGACCTTCTTTGGCCACAAATTCCTTTAAGGCACGAGCTAAAATCCAAAATGGTGGAGTCTGAAAGAACAAGAGAAAACTAATAGTAAGTGGTGTTTTATTTTGAGCCAGAATTTAAGGCAGCATCATTTTTACTTCTTGTTGTTGTTACCTGTTTGGAGATATTTATGCAGCGATCATCATTAAATATATCTTCAATACTTCTTGGGATCTAACAAGGAACAGAAAACATTTACTGACATTAAGAATTCCCACTTCTATTTTCAATGCTATTTCTACAAATACTTTTTCTTATATTTTCAAAGTGTAGTAAAACATCAGCTTCCAAGGCAGCTTTATTTAGAATCAGAATCTAATGGAGATCTGATAGGGAAAGAGAATGAAAGAAAAGCCTCTCCTCCCACTTTTAGCATTCTAGACACCCCAATTCCTACACCATACACGAACAAGTCATTTTACATAGTCACAACTGAAGACAACAAAGATTATGGATATTTACTACAAAGCTGGGTTTAATAGTGGTTCACTGCTTCCCACCTTATTAAAAATTTGAAATCCTTGCACCCTAACCAGAGGCTGCTGAAGGAGACTACCACTCTAACAAAAAACAGTTACACAATTTATTGCTACTAAGATTCACAAAAACTTTTCAAATTGTAGATTCTAATTTCCAATACTGTGTAGAAAAAACAAAGTTCTTTGTGATAACCTCCTGACTCGTCATTCTGCTTCTAACCACAACCCCCTCCCATTCTGTTCTATTCATGGGAATCAAAATGGTCTTTTAGATGACTGGGCATCTAAAATGCACTGTCACATGCCTTTAATCCCAGCATCCAGGAAGCAGAATGCAATAGACTCTGTGAGGCCAACCTGGTCTACACAGTGAGACCCTGTTTTTTAAAAAAAGTTTTCGAGAAACATTAAGCAGATCTCTTTTTCCCTCCTCAAACCCTTCAATGGCACCTGAGGCCTTTTCTGCCTCTCCAAACTCAAATCCTTCCATTACTTTCCCTTTTCTCCACTCTAATCATACTTTTTCTTACTAATTCCTGAACCAATGCCAAGTTTAATCTCACTTCATAAGCTTTGCATGTTTTTCTGCTTGTAAAGCTCCTCCGCCAGATACTACATGTTATTTCACTCAGGATTCTCCCTGGCCTTCAACTTACTATGTAACCTGGGCTGGCTTCAGGCCTCAACCTCCCATGCTGGGATTATTGGTGTATGCCACCATACTGAGTTTATAATTTTTCAAGTGTAGAATGTCATTAAGAACATCTCCAGTTACATCTAAATAACTGCTATCAGAAGAAAATGCAGGATAATGTAATTTAACTTTTTTGAGCAACAGTACTTTTGACCAGCAAAATATTACCTACATTATATAATTCTTACCTCCAAATTCTTTTTAAAAATTTTCATGTGTATGAGTATATTGCCTGCATATATGTGGGAGCACTCATGTCATGCAGTGCTGGTGGAGGTCAGAAGAAAGTGTCAGATCACCTGAAACTTGAGTTAAGGATGGTTGTTAACCCTCATGTTGGTGCCGGGAGTTGAACCTGGGTCCTCTGCAAGAGCAGCCAATGTTTTTAACAGCTGAGTCACCTTTCCAGCCCCCAAATTCTCACTATTTATAAATCTGTGCTTAAATAATTCATACAACTATATTACTATTTTATACTAAAGTACTGATATTTTAATGAGGATAATACAAATATCCCTTTTTTTTAGACAAAGTCTCGAGTAGTCCTAGCTATTTTTTTAATTTCTTATGTTGGAGGAGGATAATCCTGAACTCCTGATCTTCCTCCCAGCTGGTGGAACTATAGGCATGCACCACCACACCAGGCCCAAACCTTAGTAAAACAAAATTTATACTGTGAGTGGGCATGGTAGCACACACTGTAATCCCAGCACTTGAGAGGCAGAGGCAAAAGGAGTTCAAGGCTAAAGCCAGCCTTGGCTACACAGAAAGATCAAGCTGAGTCTCAGTTTTTATATCTAATTTACTATACACTTAAGAAATATTAAATTAAATTGTTATAATCAACATTCATATCTGCAAACTTCAGAAAATATTTTTCTTATGACTTTCTCAGCAATGTTTAATACCTGAGTTGTATTTAGTGCTGTGTTCACATTTTTTATAGCTTCTTCAAAATTTTCTTCATCTTCTGGAGCTCCATTCTCATTCTTTAAAATTCCTATTGAAATAGGAAATGGCAAACAAACAATGGCTCTTGGTGGTCTTTCTCCTCCCCAGTGCTACACAAACACCTTGTCGATTCTCAAGAAAGGATGCTGAGCTTAACATGAAGTACAGCTTATCATCTGTCCTTCTTAAAACTACATAAGAAAGGCCAGGTGTGGTGGCACACACTTTTAATGCCAGCACTCAGGAGGCGGAAGCAGGGAATCACTGTGAATTCAGGCCAGCCGGTTCTACATAGTGAGTTCAGGCCAGCCAGGGCTACACAGTGAGACCCTTTCTGAAAAACAGAAAAAAAAAAAAGCCTACATAAAGAATAATAGCTCCTTCATCCCCAGGGAAAATGGAAAATAAAAACTCATGATAGTATCATCTGACAAAAGAGTTAAAAGAAGTCCAGTCAGGCTAGGTATGGTGGCACATGCATTTAAACCCAGCACTTGGGAGACAGAGGCTGATTTCTGTGAGTTTGAGACCAGCCATGTCTTCATAATGAAACTATCTCTCCAAAAAAAGTTCAATCAACATTGGCTTCAAGCAACTTGTATTTCAAACTTTATATAATACTTAATCATGATGCATAAAATTACCTTGTCTAATCAAATCTCTGAAGTCCTCTTTTTCTTTATAAGTTTTAGGAATTCGTCCATTTGTCTAAAATGATTAAAAAATTTCAAGATCTAGTTATAAAAACTCAAAATATGGAAATTGAGAGTCCAAAGTTTTCCCCATTCTCCAGTGAGATTCCATCAAAAACACACTTGAGTGAAATCAGGAACTCACTTGACTTGAAAACAAAAACTCTAGGTCATTTTTCTACATTCATTCCCCATAGCTAGTTTCAGAATGACATGTGCTAAAATTCCAATTTATTAAGATACCAATAGTAAAAGGGTGATAGAGTTAAATTTAAAAGTTCCCACTTGTTCTATATCCTCATAAGGAAAAACATTAACCTCCCATTATATTCAATACACTACCATATATTGAAAGCACAGTCACATAATTTTTTTTTTAAAGGACATACTTCACTATACCACTGTGCTAAGTATTTAGCTACGATCACAATCCATGGAGTGTGGCTGTGGTCCTAGAATGAGACACAAATCCAAAAAAAAGCAGCATTAGTTACTACTCATTTTATGCCATCTAGTTTTCAACAAATTCAGTAATATTTAAAACCATTTCCAATATGTATGGAGTAGTAAGAGGAAAAATGAACTGTGCTAATAAAAATTGCTTTAGAAATGATTTTTGAGGGTCCTGGGGGTAACTCAGTAAGTAAAATGCTTGCCAGGCATAGTATAAACATTTGTAAACAAAGTACAGGTAGGCAGATCCTGGAGCTCACCGGCCAGTCATCCCAGCTGAATGCCTAGTGCCAGGTTCAGAGATACTCTCAAAAACTAAAATAGGCAGCAACTGAATAAAACCTCCTGACACTGACCTCTCGCTTCCACAAGCGTACCCACAGGTTTGTTGGCCCTCCTCAAGAACAGATAGATACACACACACACACACACACACACACACACACACGTTTAAAGATAGTATCTACTTAACCCTTGTTTTCAGACACACTACCCAAAGATGCAGCTCAATCTCTGGATTTCACTCATCAACTCTAGACTAAAATGAGAACTCTCTGTTTTCTGACAAACCTGCTAGAAAGGTAGGCAGATCCTGGAGCTCTGGATAGCTAGAAAGGAATAAATGCTCTTTATAGAATCTGTTACAAATATCGCTACTTCTGTAATGAAATACAGTTGCATTGATGATTTTCAAACACTAAAAGTTTAGTTTTGAGGCAATTTCAACAAACATCCACTTCAAATTCAAACTATTCATATGTATGTGTGTTTTGTTTTGAAAGAGAGTGTCTCTATGTACCTCCTAGGATAACCTTCAACTGTCAGTCTTCCCCTTCAGCCTCTCATGAGCTGGGTTACAGGTATGTGCACCATACCTGGCTCAAATTCAAACTATTTTTAAAAGAATATGTATATCCTCAGAAATAGGGTCATAAATAAAGCTTCTTGGATTTTGTTTTTAAAAATATTTTATTATTTTTATTTTATGTGTATTGCCTGTATGTGTCTGTAAATGTACCTGTGTCCTACAATGCCCATGGAGGTCAGAAAAGGACCTCAGATCCCTTGGAACTGAAATTACAGATGGCTGTTAGTCTCAATGTGGGTGCTGGGAATCAAACCTGAGTCCTCTGCAAGAGCATAGCCTATGCTCTTAATTACTGAGGCATCTCTCCAGACCCATACCCAATTTCTTAGCTTGGGTAATGATTATACAGTGAAGTTTAGTTTATCTACTTTTCTTCAATAAAAACATTTTTTTAGCTGGGCATGGTGGTACATACCTTTGATGCCAGCACTCAGGAGGCAGAGGCAGACAGATCACTGTGAGTATGAGGCCAGTCTGATCTATATATTGAGTTCCAAACCAGCTATATAGTGAGACCCTACCTCAAAAACATTTTAAATTTGGGGGAAAATTAATTTTTTGAAAGCATTTTATGGAGGCTTATATTATTTTTGTTTTTCATACTGGTATAATTAAAAATTCTAAGTTAAAAAATATTTGGGGCTGAAGAGATGGCTCAGTGGTTAAGAGCACTGGCTGTTCTTGCAGAGAAACCTTGCATTTGGTTTCCCGCACTCATGTGGCAGCCAACAAACATCTATAATTCCAGTTCCAGGGGATCTGACACCCTCTTCTGGCCTCTGCAGGCATTGTACATGGATTTACTTTACAAACATGTAAAATACTCATCCATATAACATAAAAATAAATATTAAAAAAATATATCTGAAGCTAGGTATGGTGGTATATGCCTATAATTCTAACACTTGGGAGGCAGAGACAGGAGGACTGCCAAAAATTTGAGGAGGCCAGCCTTATATACATAGCAAGTTCCAGGCTAGCCAGGGCTACATATTGAGATTCTGTTTCAAAAATCCAAAAAGAAAAAAGAAATTTGAAGTTCATCTATAAATTTAAAATCACACACCATACTACCAACCTTTTTTTCCATATGATCCAAATCATAAGACTGAAAATGTTCTCTCAATTCAGGAAATGGCTTATCTAGTCGTAGATCCTCTAATGCATTATCTGGATGAGATTCTATTACTGTGAAACAACCCAAAAAAGATAATCTTAATTCTTCAGAAATATAATTACTACATTAGAGGAACTTAAGATCCATCCATCCATCCATCCATCCATCTATCCATCTGCCTGCCTACCTACCTACCTACCTACCTACCTATCTATCAAACTGGATCAATCAATCAGTCAATCAATCAATCAAATTGGATTGAGACAGGCCTTACTCTAGCTCAGGGTAGCCTCAAACTCATGGCAATCCTGCTGCCAAAGCTTCCCAAGTATTGGGATTTACACATGATCCACCATACCTAGATGAAAGTCTATTTTCTTTTCTATTGTGTTACAAAAGTACAATTTATGTTTAGTAAAATATATAAATCTTTAACAGAAGGGTCTATCTTTCTCTCTTTTTTTCAGGCAACCCAGCCTGGTCTTGAACTCCAATTACTCCTGACTCAGCCTCTTGAGTGCTAGGATTACAGGCACAGGCATGTGCTATCACATCTGTCTGATTATATGTTTACATAAAAGCATGATTCCTTTAAAACAGAATTTGTTATTATGCTGAAAAAGCTCAAAGCTGACAAAATGGCATGCACAGATGATACCTGGCAATCCCGCCTTCCTTCTCTATGGTCTTCAACAGAAGGCATCACCATCTTACCTAGACCTCTTCCCTAGAGACCTGAGAGGTCGCCTGGGGTTTCTGCTTCCTTGCCCTCAATATCAGTTACTCCTCACTTCCTGATCTGACTTTGTACACTGCTCTCCACATAAGGGAATACAAAGGAATGAAATTTCAGTTAATTTTACAAGTAAATTCTGTCACTTGTTATGTGACCTCAGACAAATATCAAATATCTCCCTGTGCCTGAGCATCACCCGTAAAAAGTAGATACAATAGCACAAACCTAATAAAGGCTTGGTAGAGAGTAAACGGAGTAATTTACATAAAGGTAGCACAATGTTAGTAACACTAAGTTTCATTATTACATACCCTCAGCCTCTTTCCCCATCTCTATCACATCTTCTCTCAGTTAAAGCTCTCAGCCTTTCTCTCCCTTACTGAAACCACTGGAAATCTAACAGCATCTCCTGCCTTCAATCTTTACTCCTTTAAGTACATTCACTCTCTATTCAACTTTAGAATGATTCATTTAAAACACGATTTTTACCCTCTCACTTTCTTATTTCTCTTAGCCCTCCATTGTCTACAACAAATCTACTCCTAACTGCGCACATAGATGCTACTCCTCAGTGATGCTGACAGCACAGCTGGCATGGAATGAAAACACTTTCTTTTTTTAGTTTGGTCTTTTGAGCCAGGGTCACCCTGTATCCCCAGCTGGCCTGGAACTCATTATATAGACCAGACTGTCCTTGAACTCACAGAGATCCGTCTGCCTCTACCTCCCAAGTGCTGGGATTAAAAGAATGAAAACACTTTCTTGAATAAAAGCATTGCTCGAGTACTAAATGAAAATTCTATGAAATTCTAAGATTAAGATTTACAGGAAGAGCTAATATCAGCCCTGAGCTGATGTAGGCCTATCTATGAATGTCTTTGGTCTCCTTTAACACCGTCTCCTTAGGAATAATAGACAAATGGCTGGCTTGTCACATGTAACTGAACATAAAACTGGGGGAAAACAAGGCAGAATGAGAGTGGAGCAAAAGATCAATGGGGAAAATGGCAGTGTAACTTCTGCGTCAGGGTTGCCTACAGACCGTTTCTCTCCTGTGGTAGCCAGAGATACACCTCACTGCATTAGGGAGCAAAAGAAACCAGCACTTGCACAATGCTGGGCCTCCTAACAAGATGAAGGAGGCCCTGGCTAGCTCTGCTTTGCATCCTTCCACACTGCTACACAAGGAAATAGTAGACTAAGGCCTACTTTAAAGTTTCTAAAATTATACCTCAAGCAACCAATAGCAGGCCCCACATGCATAACAATTTTACCTGGATGTTCTTTTATAATAATCCTCATATAACCAACTAGTCCATATGTCCTACAGATCAGAAGAGGGATTTGGGAATTCCAGAGGACATCTGCTAAACGTAGTAGTGTACTGTAAAGGGAAGCAAAGTGAGACAGTAAAAGAATGAATATATGGCAGACATTAAGCTGTCTCAAAACAAAGCAACTTTCTTACTAAACAATGCAAAGATTATCCCATTACGTTTAAATAAACTGATGAAAAGTATACTGAACCACAAGGATTTTACTTACATATCAAAAATGCATCTTTTGGACTAGCTGTGAAAACTTAATCTATTGTATCAGGAAGAATACTGCTGAAAAACACTTTCTAAGCATTTCTATGACAGAGAAAAATATTTGTAAAGCCCACATAAACACCTACAAATCTTCTTGTAAACAATAACAATTCTAACTAATTTGGTTTTCTCTGGTATTTCGGTTTTTTTTGAGAGACAGGGTCTTATTGCATAGCTCAAGTTATCGTGAAACTTACTGTGTACGTCAAACTGGCCTCAAACTCATGAGCCTCTTACCTCTGCCTCTTGAGTGCTGGGACTACAGACGTGTACCTAGCTTCTATTTTTTTTTTGACACAGGTTCTCACTTACATAGCCCCGGGTTAGTCTGGAATTTGCTAATGTAGACCTGGCTAACCTTGAACTCACAGAGACCTGCCTGCCTCTGACTCCTGAGTGCTGGGATCAAATGTTTGCACCACCATGCCTGGCCCAATTTTTAATCACTTAGCAATAGTTAACGTTCACTTAAACGCCTCTAAATATAATCCAAATAAGCCTTGTTTCTCATTATTTTTCTCTTCCCTCTCCTCTCCTCAACTCATATAAGAGCATTAAAGGTTTAAGAATTTTAGAAACCAGACAAAATATATATACAGAAAAAATATAGAGAGGAAAAAAAAACCCGGCGAACCAAGTAAGTTACAACTAAAAAAATGGGGGCTGGGAAATGGCTCAGAGGTTAAAAGAACTGGCTATTCTTGTAGAAGATCCAGGTTCAGTTCCCAGCACCCACTTGGCAGCTTACATTCATCTTCAACTCCAGTTCCAGAGGATCTGGTGCCCTCTTCTGGTCTTGTAGGCACCAGGCACACAGATACATGTTAAGCAAAGCACTCATTCACATGAAATAAAAATAAATCTTAAAAAAAAAGATACTTAAGGGGCTAGAGAGATGGCTTGTTGGTTAAGAGCTCTGACTGCTCCTCCAGAGGACCTGGGTTCCATTCCTAGCACCCACATGGTGAATAACAACCATCTGTAACTCCAGTTCCAGGGGATTTGATGCCCTCTTCTGACCTCCATGGACACTGCACAACATGAGCGCACTTACACACATTCAGGCAATACGCTCATACACGTGAAATTAAAAAAAAATTTTAAATGAACAAAAAAAAGGACTTAAAAGATATTAACATACTAATTTACCTTTCAGGAAGCTGAGTTGCAATCACAACAGTAAACCTACAGAAAAATGAAGGATCATTGTCTAGAAGGTTTTCTGGACTCTAAATAGGACAAGGAGGGAAAAAAAAAATCCAACAATTTCACAATCATATGAAACACAGCAGAAACAGTAAAGCTATTTTAAAATAAATGAAGTAACAAATTCAATTCTAACTGGACATATAACTTATTATACCTCTTCCACAAAACTTCCGGAGACATCGCTATTTAGTTCTTGTAAAAATTCCATGGCAGCTTGAGCTCGGTTCTTTTAAAAAACAAAGCATTTGACTTGAATTAGAAAGTACTTAACTACAATGGAATCCCCAAGTTTACAGATCAAGAAAAACTCGCTCTGAGACTTTCCAAACTTCATGCGTAGACCTGGCAAGTCTGTTCTCAGTGCTCAACTGAGGCTCAAGTAGAATGTTACTCAGGGTAGAACTAGTACTGCCCAGAGTTCTTAAACAACCACATTATTTGTTCTCAACTTTTCTGATTAGGCAAATGTCAAAAAGTGGGCATCAGGCAGGGTTACACTGGATCAGTTCAGATGCACTCCAACCACCCACATACAATCCTGTGTAAAAACTGCAACATTTAGAATGCTAAAGTAGTTTTCTAAGATTTTCATTTGAAACATAGAAAAAAAAAACAACTTCTGGCTAACTTCACTTCCGAATTTGTTAACCAGAGTACTCCATCCTATGAACATTAATATTACTCAAGACTTTAATATAGGACAGTGTAAAATCACAGGCAGTACCTCTAAATTCTTAAATTACCAATATACAAAGATTTATCAAGTTAGAAAAATAAACTAACTTCTTTTACTTGGAGAAGAATCTCTTCTAAACTTAAAGCTTATCAGACAGTAAAGATACAGTGGCATTATTAGATCTCACATACAGCCATATTCTGTAACAAAATGATTGCATACCTTGCCAATACTGCTTTTTTGAAGGAAAAAACTAAAATGGATAGAAAAAAGAGTAAAGATTTACATGGCTATAAAGGAAAAGTTGTTCATAATAGCATGTATATTCAAAGTATAAAGCAAATATGTGGGGGAAGGGTGCTGGGGACAGAACCCAGGGCTCGCAGGTACAGGCAAGCCACTTACCACTGAGCTATGCCCCCAGTACACAAACTATTTTCATAATACACTGTAACAGCCTTCTGGGAAGAAGAAACCTGATGCGCTAGTAAATCAGTGTTTCCCAAGGTATGTACCACAAAACACACATTTCACAAGATGCTCTGAGAGAAAAGAGTTCCAAGGCTTAAAAAAAAAAAGAGGAAGCGCCAGATGGTGTATCTTTCTTGGAAATCCAAAACACACATGATAATAAAGTTTTATAGTAAAGAAACTTTACTTCCTTTGACCCATTTCTCAAACTCATTTGACCACAAAACCCACTGTCCCATTTAATAGCTATTAACCAATGTTCTTCAGACACCTGGGAAATGTTGTAGGGAACTATTTGCTTTTGCAGGAAATTACAAAATATTCATTCAGGATTCCTTCTATACATACTTGGGTCATATTTCAAAGGCCCAGATAAGAAGCTGCTGTTTGGAGCCAGGATGCAATTTTGTTGCACAACACATGACTCCATAAGAAAAAGAAGCCTGGGGCTGGAGATGATGGCTCAGTGGTAAGAGCGCTGGCTGCTCTTACAGAGAACTTGGATTCAGTTCCTAGCACCCACATGACAGCTAACAACCATTTAAAACTCCAGTTCCAAAGAACCAATGCCCTCTTCTGGCTTATGTGGGCAGCAGGCATGCACATGGTGCACACATCTGCATACAGGCAAAACACTCACACATATAAAATAAAAATCTTTAAAAAAAGAAAGAAAAGGACACCTTATTCTTAGTACATCTTGCATAACAGCCAAATAAGAAACAATAACAGCACTTCTTTCTTTACAGATACCAATAAAAGAAACTTAAACCACCACCCAAAGAAAAGGCATCAGTGTGAAATATAAACTAAATTCTGGTTTTCCTTGTATTAATGTTTACATGTTATTGACAGATAAATATAGTGAGGGATCCCAGACTCTAAATCCTTGAAACACTAAGTATGAAATCCAATTTGAGAATGCTCTGAAAGTCTACATATGATAATCTATAAAGAACATTATACAGATCGTCTGTAAAACAGCTTTTTACATGGCGAGTACAGTGAGGAACAACTGGACCAAGCTTAAAAGATACCACAAATAAAGGCATCATTCTTACAGTCCCCAGATACAATAATTATTGTATACTAACTCCTAGATTTCACAAGGACAAATGACCACTTTCCAATAGTAACAATAAAGACATAAGGACCACCGGTTAACAGTTCATTTGCAACCCCGCGCTAGCACCTCACCTGTATTTACTGCTTCCTCACCACAACCTAAACAAATGGTCGTGAGGTAAAATTAATAACAGCACTGCCTTTGCTAACACGTTTGTATTTGAAAAGAACACAACGTACTTGTTTCCAGCATCTTCTCCAATGACCTGATTTCCATCAATAATTGTAAATGATCCAATACCTGGAAAGACAAAAGAGTCAATCAAAAATGTCTTGGGGTTTATTTTTTTGCATTTGTTTGTTTATTTATTTATTCATTTGTATCTGTGTATGTGTGTGGCTATGTTTGTTTGTTTATTTATTTGTATTTGTGTGTGTGGCTGTGCACATGCTATTTCACATATATGGAGCTCAGAGGACAACCCAGGAAGGAAGGAGTTGGTTCTCTCCTATCACATAGGTTCTAGAGATCAAACTCAAGTTGTCAGGCTTAACAGTAAGTATGTTTACATGCTGAGCCATCTCATCAGCCCAAAGATATTTTGTTTTGTTTTTTAATCAGAACTTTAAAGATGTCACCTTAGACCACAAACACTAATACTTCATTACCTGGTAGTACCAAGTTTTTAAGAATTTCAGTTCCTGTAGCTGTTGCATTTATTAGGCAAACATGAGCAGATTCCAAAGCCTCTTGCCCATGATCTCCCCACAACCTATAAAAGAAGACACAAATTGAACATTTAAAAATTTCATAAAAACATGATTTTTTTATTTGAATGGTGATACTTAAGGTATTCTTGCATAAAGTAACATAACAACCACAGCAAACAAGTGAGACAGGAACTGATGTTGCTGTGGGGATTACATGGCAAAGTCACTGAAAATTTTGATAGAACACACTTTGCACAGTATGATCAGAACTATAAGCTTTGTCTTCCAGATCCTGTTGTAACTCCTTTTAAACTTGATAACTTATAGAACAGAAAGTCTACAGATACACTTGACATTAAAGAAACATCTTAGCCAGGTGCGGCAGCATGCACCTACTGCCACATCTATTCATAGGTCAAGGCAGAACCAAGTTCAGGGTCAGCCTGTTCTCAATTTCATTTCTTCTAAATGATATGGATCCAAAACATTTAAGATTGTGGCATGAGACATTTTACCCCAGTGATTTCTGCAAGAATAAGCAAACGCTCTATCAAGGAAACCCATCATCTGAATAGCTTCACACTGAGCTCTGCCAATGAAGATCTTATTTTTATTTTTCTAATTTTAAAATTTTTACTTTTTAAAAAAAATTCTATGTATACGAGTGTTTTGCCTGCATGTATGTAAGTACACCCATGTATGCAGTTCCCACAAAGGCCAGAAGAGGATTTCAGATCCCTTGGAACTGAAATTATGGACAGTTATTGGCTATCATGTGGGTGCTGGAAGCCTAATCTAAGTCCTCTGTAAGAACAGCAAGTCCTCTTGATCACTGAGCCATCTCACTAGTCCCTTAATGAGCATTCTCACAGCATGGTTAACTGATGTGTACATTAACAGACAGAGGTATAATATAAAGAAATCCCCTTTCTGTCTAGAACATGTCACAAACAACTGTTTCATCTGATCTGTATTTGATGAGCATCTATCTTTCCACTAAAAAGGGTATGGTCCATGCTGCTCGCATAGACCTGAATAGCTCTCAAGTGGAAGAATAGTCTGAGAAATCAGGCCAGAAACATGTTTTTTCCTTTCCCATGGAAGTGGGGCAGATAGTCATGTTTGATCAATAAAAGGTTGGGCAACTGGAGAATGAGCTGAAGAATACTGTTGCATCTCTAGGATCTATGTTTGAAGAAAGGATTCGGGCAAAAAGCAATCCTCTCCACTTCCCTGCTGCCTGAACAAGGCCTTGACCACAGGCTGCTACCTGCCTACCCAACTTGGTTTCTGCTCCATTCTGACTCTTCTAATCTAATAACTAGTTCTTGTTATGAAAGGCAAATCTCAGTCCTTTAATGGAAGGGACTCAATAAAAATCCTCTCTGGGCTCTTGGTAACCTTCAACACCTTCTGGGTTTGGTTGCCTGCAGTTCTATCTGCATTCAAAACACAAGAACTCCAAGAGTTATAAGAACTCAGGGTAAGTTACAAGTATTTTGTCACTTTGTTTCTTTCCCTAGAAACTTGGAAGCAAGGATGAGACTGAATGCCTTCTCTGATAAAGCCAGTTGGCCCTGAGCTTAAAAACATGCACAATCTTGGGGCAAGCTACCTACTTCATCAAGACTTAATTTCCCCATCTGCAAAGCACAAAGAAGGTCTGCCTTCAAAGGTACTCTTAGAACTAAGTGCCTAAACCCCTGATCCAGCACTAGCTAGGCTGTTAATACAAAGGGAAAAACTCCAATTCTCAGGTACAAATTGTAACTTCTTTTGTGTGAAATACTTGACTTCTAAAACAGTGTGAAGAAAAGTATTTATAATGATATGTTGAAATGGTAAAATGTCCATTAATGGTAATATTTTGGACATACTAAGTAAAATAGATATGATGCCAGTTGATTTCAGGGGGCTGGAGAGACTCCATCACATGGGTCTTTGCAATGAGATTTTTTTAAAGTTATTTCTATTTTATGTGTATGAGTGTTTTGCCTGCATGTGTGTAAGTGTACCATGTACATGCAGGTAAGAGCACTCTTGCAAAGGACCAGGGTTCAGTTTCTAGCACCCACATGGTGGATAACAACCAACAGTTAATTCCAGTTCTAGGGGATCCAAAGCCGTCTTCTGATCTCCGCAGGCACTGCACCACAGGAGTGCACTTACATACCCGCAGGCAATACACTCATACACATAAAATAAAACATAATATTAAAAAAATTTTAATAAAAAAATTGATTTTGGGCCAGGCACGAGGAGGCCTGATCTACATGGTTAACTTCCAGGTTAACCAGAGCTACATAATGAAACCCTGTCTTGAAAAAAAAAAAAAAGATTTTTTGGGTGGGGGAATGTACGGGGATATACATACATTCAGTTGGCAAAGTTGCTTGTCTAACATGCGTGAGGCCCTGAGTTGTATCCTCAGCACCAAATAAACTGGGTGTGGCAGTCCAAACCTGTAATCCCAGCATTTGGGATGAAGAAACAGGAGGATTGCCGCAAGTTTGAGGCCGCCCTGGTCTACATGCTGCTGCTGCAATTTTCTGACACCCCAGCCTGGTAGTGTGCATCTGTAATCTCAGCACTTTGGAGGCAGACGCAGGAGTTCAAGGCCAGACACAGTTATATATTGTATTCAGAGCAACCTGGACCACATGCGACCTTGTCTCAAGCCGAAAAGGCTCTTTTTACTTTTTTACCCCCTGGGGACAGGGTCTTGTATGTAGCTCGGGCTGGCTGGCTTCGAATTCCCGATCCACCTGCGTCTGCTTCTCAAGTGTTGGATATCCTCTGTGCGCCGCCACGTCCGGCTTCTTTTTACTTGTTTTAAAGGCGTCCACTATGAAACAGGAACACAGGCAGCTCGCACGAGGCTGGGCATTTCTCCTGGACAGCGCTGGCCTACGACAATGCGCGGTGTGCGGCGGGATGGGGTACGGGATCCCCTCCTTCCGTGAATCGCGGAGGGCGGGCCGCCACCGTGGGACTCCGCGACACCGGGCACCTCATCCGCGCACTGCGTGGCGCCGCCCCGGGAGAAGGGGCGGCCCGGCCTCCCGGAGCACCCGGCCCGGGGCCCTGAGCGCCTGCTCCCACTCCGCGCACCGCCCGGGTGAGGCCCGAGAGAGGCCCGCCTATGCAGCACCCCGCGTAGGCCGCGGCGGGCCTCAGGGAGCCCGTGAGCCCGCCCGCTGGGCTCGGGAGCCCCGGCTCACCTCAGCTGCCGGTCGTACTTCTGCTCCTTGAGCAGCTTCCCCGGCTGCGCCATAGCTGCACCCGCCCCGCGAACAGCAGTGCCCCCAAACGCCACCACCCACTCCTCGCGCGCAGGCGCACTAAGTGCCCTGTGGATGCTGCCGCCTCCCGCGCGTCGCCGGTAGGGGGCGCTGCCGCCTCACTGCGCACGCATCACGGGGGACAGTAAGGGTGTTGATCCGAGGTCAGGCAGGGATAAAGACTATTTCTCTGTATATGCCTTTAGTTGTGGGGAGCTCGGGCTTTAGGATCAGTCAGACTTGAACTTAAATCGCTTCCTAATTGTGAGACTGGCTTCTTTCTCATTCAAACCCTCAGTTTGCTCACCTGTGCAACGGGAATGCGTGACTCTCCATCACATGGGTCTTTGCAATGAGATTTTTTAAAAGTTATTTCTATTTTATGTGTATGAGTGTTTTGCTTGCATGTGTAAGTGTACCATGTACATGCAGTGCCTGAGGAGGCCAAAAGAAGGTGTTAGATCCCGTGGAACTGGAGTTATAGTCAGCTGCTAAGCTGACATATGGGTGCTGGGAACCAAACCCTAGTCCTCTGAAAGTGCTCTTGCCTCCTGCACCATTTCTCAAGCCCCATGAGTGAGATTTTTAAAAATTTATTTTTATCCTATGTGTATGTATTTTGCCTACATGTATGTAAGTGTACCATGTGTGCAGTACCTGCAGAGGACAGAAGAGGGTATCAAATCCCCTGGAACTAGAGTTATGTTTCATTGTTAACCACCATGTGGGTGCTGGAAATCAAACTTGGGTCTGTTGGAAAAAAATAACCAGGGCTCTTTACCAACGAACCATTTCTCTAGTCCAATGAAATGAATTCTTCTTTTTATTTTTTTAATATATAGGGTTAGACTTAAAAATTCTTGTATGAACAAAACTTTCATTATGATGATTATTACTGTTCACCTGTTTCTTCCTTCCTGCCATGTAACAAACCCACACTTTGAGGGCCTGCTTTGAGCGATGAAGCTAGCTGCTCCTATCTGCAGAGCAAAGATTGCTTAGTTTCCACTCTTCTTCTTGGTGAGTTCACTGTCCCGTGAGCCAAGAAGGAACAGCCCTCTTAGAGAGAGAAGCTGCTGGGGTAGACAAAGGAGTTCCACCTAATTTCTCTCCTTCATGAATGTTCTGTGTAGTATAGGAATAGAAATCTGCTTTTAGCAGAAGGACCAGCAGTGTTATCTCTAGAAATCCAGTTAGTGAGGGAGGCTGCTGGTGGTAGTGCAATTCCCACAGGTGACAGAGGGGGAGTCTGGAGAGGTTTGGGACTGGACTCTGCGAACATAGAAACAAGGAGGAATTTAAAGCTTCAGTTGCTATCATCAGTTCCATGTGGCACAGGATGACTGTCCTGCAGTGATCAGTGCCAAAGAGGGATTTTACTTCATGAGGAAGGTGGGGGACAGGGGAGATGTTTAGAGGGCTAGTGACCATCAGGGAGGGAGAGGAGGATTTGGTCCCCTGTCTATCCCAGTCTCTACAGGCATCTCCAGGTTAATAATTTGCCTGAAATAAGGCAGAAATGAACAGATTCCCATATTCACACAGTGCCCTCTGGGGTGGGGAACAGAAGCAGGGCACAGTTTGACAGTAATGTTGCAGCGATGATGAATGCACTTCCCCTGGGCACAGCGTCCAGGACCAGGGTGAGGGCACACCCTCCCAGGACTTCCCTTTCCAATACTGTGGAACCCAACTGATGGGAGAGAGAAGCATGAGGCTTTCCCAGCCCACCCTGTGCTTCCACTGTCACATGATCTGACAGGTGAAACATAAGAGATAATAAACTATACCCAGGGAATGTCAGAAGGTCAAAAGTGAGAGTTGTGGGCTGGAGAGACAGCTCAGCAGTTAAGAGCACTGGCTGCTCTTGCAGAGGACCCCGATTTGGTTCCCATCATCCACATGGTGGCTATTAATGGCTGGAACTACAGTTCTAGGGGATATGACGCCCTCTTCTAACCTCCACAGGCATTCACGACGCGGGTGCGCTTATATACATGCAGGCGATACACTCATACACATAAAATAAAAATAATAAATAAAATACATATTTTAAGAAGAAGTGACAAGTGAAAGCTCACTACCTAGGCTCTTGTGCACATCTGCATCAGGAAAGGAAACATCCACAAATGTGATTAGAAATGAGCTGCACTGGGGGGAGAATAATGCTGCCTGTGAGAGCCTGTGAGAAGGAGTGTGTTGCTGGTGCCTGCAAAAAGATACCTCAGTGCCTTCCTTCCTGCCTTCCTTCCTTCCTTCTTTCCTTCCTTCCTTCCTTCTTTCCTTCCTTCCTTCCTTCCTTCCTTCCTTCCTTCCTTCCTTCCTTCCTGCCTTCCTTCCTGCCTTCCTTTCTGCCTTCCTTCCTTCCTTCCTTCCTTCCTGCCTTCCTGCCTTCCTTCCTTCCTTTCTTTATGAATGTTTGTTCTTTGACAATTACATTCAAGTTTACAATGTATCTTGGTCTTCTCTAGCTCAAATCCCTCCCTGACCTTCCTCCCCACCACCTTCCCATGCATTCATTTTTTAGAACTGAAGTCACAGAGTAACACAAGCTGAAATGGCTTAAAGCAAAAGAAATGTTTCACAGTTCTGAGGCTAGAAGTCTGAAACCAAAGTATGAGCAGGAGCATGCTCCTTCTTAAACTGCAGGGGAAATCCTTGCCTCTTCCTAGTTCTGTTGACTTGGCAGGGGTCCTTGGCTTGTAGCTATGGCACTACAAACCCTGAGTCCCTGGTCACATGGTGCTCTCTGTGTCTTGGGCTTTATCTCTGCTTAGATGGTACCCAGGTGCCCAGGGAGGGGCATCATCATCCCAGCAACATACTGCCAAACTATGCCCTCCCCCCTGTCTTAACTATGTGTGCTAAGCCTCAATTTCTAAATACGATCACATTTATAGTTCCTGGTGGATTAGGATTTCAATCAGTTTTGCCTGGCTATGACTCAGCTTGTAGAGGATGGAAAGGTGCGAGGGCTGGAGCTGTGTGTAGGGGCTGATCAGACAAGAACCCTTGCCACCTGTAAGTCAAGGCTACCAGTGCATGTTTTTCCTGTTGCAGAAGGCGGTAGGTTTCAGACCAGGAAGCCATGACTTAAATAATTCAGCTCATTGATTTTCTTTTTTAAAATTTCGTATCTTAAGAGAGGGTCTCACATAACTCAGATTGGTCTCCAACTCACTATATAGTTTAGGATGATCTTGAACTCTTGATCTTCCTGCCTCCATTCCCCAGTGCTGGAATTACAGTCATGTGCCACCACACTCTGGCTGACCAATGGTTTCAGAGTCTTCCATGGGATGCTTGTTAGGAATGCAAATTATAGGCCAGATCATTGACCTTCTCAACAAGAAACCCTGGGGTGAGGGCCAGGAAACAAGCCTTCCAAATGATTGTAATGCATGATCAGGTCTGATAGGCACTGATCTAGTCCACACACTGCAGCCACACAAACACTTACTCAACAGGCAGGAGAACATAGCCTCTTATCTACAAAACTGGCCTTGTACAAAACTATCTACTTCCAGCTGGCCTTGGTGGCAGACACCTGTAATCTTAGTACTTGGGATGTAGAGATTGGAGAATCAAGAATTCCAGTTCAAGGTCATTCTCTGCTATGTAGCCAGTTTGAGACCAGCCTGGGTTTCATGAGACCCTGTCTCAAACAAACAAACAAACACTGACTGGTTCTTGCCTCTCTCCCTAACCCCATAAGCAGTCAGAGACAACAGTGGATCTGTAATACTCTTCACAGTCATACCACTCGTGGCCAGCCCAGCACTTGACATTTAAAAAAAAAAACTTTGATAAATACTTGCTGGATAAAAGGATAAACTTCTGAAACTACTTCCACTATATTTTCTACATTAAAAAATATGTTACTTGGACTGGTGAGATGGCTCAGCAGGTAAAAACATTTGCTACATAAGCCCAATGACCTGAATCGGATCCCAAGAAACCATAGTGGGAGGAGAAAACTGACTCCCAGAAGTTGTCCTCTGACTTCCACACATGTGTCACACATGCCCAGCTCTACTCATGCACACACATAATATACAATCATAAGAAGTAAATAAAATTAAAATGTTACTTAGCAATGTATCTATCATCTAATTTGTTAATTCTATTTCTAGCAATTTATCCTAAGAAAATCATCAGACACACACAAAGATGGATAAAGATGCTACTTGCAATATTGAAAATTGGAAAATATACCAGAGCAGTGTATGAATATTAAGTGTCCAGTTCTCCAAGGCTAATCAACCAGCGAAATGCTTACTTAGGACAGTAAGTGAAAAAGCTCATCACAAAGCTTTCTACATTATCTTCCTTATTTTATGTGTCTGAGTATATTACCTGCATGTATGTAAGTGTACTCATGTCCTGCAGTGCCCACAGATGTCAGAAGAAGGCATCGGATTCCCCTGGAACTGGAGTTACACACAATCGTTAGCCACCATGTGGGTGCTGGGGATTGAACCTAGGTCCTCTGCGATAGCAGCCAGTACTTTTAACAGCTGAGCCATCTCTCCAGCCCTTTTCTACATAATCTTGATTGTTTACTAATACATAGAGGAAAAGCCTGGAGGGAAGGTCTCCAAAATAGTAACAGTGGTGGTCTTTGGGAGTGACATGACAATGACTTACATCTTCTTCCTTATGAGTTTAAAAAATATTTATTTCTCTTTCATTTTCTGTGTATGTGTGTGTGCCTGCACGTATGTATGTGCACTGCTTGCATACCAGTGTCAGAAGAGGGCAGCCAGACCCCTGAAACTCCAGTTTTGTGAACTGCCTGCTAGGAACCAAACCAAGAGCAGCAAATGCTCTTAACTGCTAAGCCATCTCTCCAGCTCTCTTCATATGAATTTTTGATTCTTAAAAAGTTTCTACAATGAATAGATATCACTATAATTTGGAACAAATTGTTTGGGCATTTAATGTCAAATAAGCTAAGTGAAAAGGAAAGAGGAACTGAGGATTGCTTCCTGAGTACCAGGAGTCGCAGATTGTCATCTCATCTGTCCATCCTTTTAGTCTGCTAGGCTCTCTATTCCTACCTCATAGATTAACACATAAAGAAAAAGCGAACTAAGACTCCAAGAGAGGTGAAGCATTTGACCCCAAGTCACACAGCCAGTAATGCTGGACCTTAAGCCCAGCTCTATCTGTGTCCACAGCTCAGGTTCATTACTTCTCACTATATGTATACATACATACTTAAATACTTCAAGTGGAATTGTGTGTGTGTGTGTGTGTGTGTGTGTGTTGCTAGGGATTAAATCCAAGGAATATATGTCTTATGTATGAGTGTTTTACCTGCATATATGTAAGTGCATCCATGTAGTACATTGCTTGTGGAAGCCAGAAGAGGGAGTCAGGTCCCCTGGAACTGGAGTTTTGGGTGGCTGTGATCCAACATATAGGTCCTGGGAATTGAACCCTGGGTGTCTGCAAATGCAGCTAGTGCTCTTATACACTAAGCCGTCTCTCTATCTCTAGCCATCCAAGTAAAACATTTTTTTTTAATACTAAGAGCACAGATTCAAGCCTGGCCTATGTGTCCTATACATGGCAAGTAGTGATGAGGAGGCACGATTCTACCTATTGGTGCAGCATTGGATATATCTGCTGTTTCAATGTATGTCTGCAGAGATCCCTGTGATGTGGTCAGGGCAAGAACACACTCTCCACCCCACCTGTGCTGGATACCTTCAGCTGTCAACTTGACACACCTGGGTTGAAGGAGCATCGACTGGGGAATTGCCTCCATGTCTGTGGGGGTATTCTCTTTATTGTTTCGTGATGTAAAAGGGTCCAGTCAACTGTGGGTCGTGCCATCCCAGCAGGCTGTTCTGTATTGTATAAGAAAGAAGGCTGAACGTGAGCCAGAGGAGCAAGCCAGTAAGTACCATTCCTCCATGGTCTGTGCTCCAGCTTCTGCCTCCAGGTTCCTGCCCTGAGTTCTTGCCTTAGGCTCCTAAACTGTGACCCGGGAGATGCGAGTCAAATAAATCCCCTCCTCCCCAAATTGGTATTGGTCAGAGCGTTTTGTCTCAGCAATTGAAGGCAGACTAGAACACCATCATTGTTTTGTTGTAAGGCAGAAACACTTTGCTTAGGAAAAGGGAAGTGAGATGTGCCCAAGGTTGTTTGATAAGTAAGGCATGGCTTTGCAAACAGCCCTTCCCCATAGTTCCCACGTTCCTTATCCCCGCTCCCATAAATAGTGAAATCCAGGAAACAGGGACGCCAGTGAGACCAAAGAGTAAACCCTCAAGCACAGAAATCAATTCAGCTTTAAAGAGAGCATGTAATTGAAACTGGAGGCGTCTGGATGGGGGCATCGTCTTCCCCAAGTTGACCTGAGTGGGCTGCTGGGGCCACTGGGGCTTCACCTGGAAGGCACGTGTCACTGGCTCTGCTTACTTGCCTGAGTTCCCAGCACTAGAGAGAAATTTCTGAAAAGAGCTGCAAGGAAGAAGAGAACTGGGTTTGCTATTTGGTATTAAAAAGGCAACGCACCGTGTGTATTCTCATTCTCCTAGAAGGTGCGAAGGACTTTATGCTGTGCTGTTCCCACCTCCTTCTGTACCCCCCACTCCCATCTCTGTTCTCCTCCCTAGAAGCACAGCATGCTCCCCAGTGTAAGTCCTCATGTATGTACACAAATGAGAAGCAAATGTGAACTCTGCCTCCTCCCCTTGCAATGATTTTTAAGCAGTGTTGAACAAGGGGGCCAACAGCTCTGTATTTTCATTCCTGTTCTGTCATTCAATGTGCATTCTCAGCCCATCACTTAACCTCTCTGAGCTTTGCTTTTTTTTCAACTGTAAAATGAAGCAGAAATCTCCCCAGGGATCCTGTGAGGGTGAAGCATTCCAATTTTATTCTTTTTTTAAAAAAAAAAGTTTTAAAAATTATTTTAATTTTATGTGTATGAGTGTTTTGTCTGCGTGTGTGTGAGTGCACCTGTGCCTGCAATTTCCACAGAGGCCAGTAGAGAGCATTGGATCCCCTGGAACTGGAGTTAAGAATGGTTGCTGGCTGCCATGTGGGTGCTGGGAAGCAAACCTGGGTCCTCTGCAAAAGCAGCAGGTGCACTTAACTGCTGAGTCATCATCCCTCCTGTCCTGCTCCTAATGGCTGAGCCCTCTCTCCAGCCTCATGCACTTTTGTTCTTTAAAGTACTGTAACTGCATATGGAAAAGGCTTGGATTGCTATGAAGAGAAGGGGTGGTCAGTGGAGTCTGTGTCCTCCCTAAATTCTGAAAGACATTGAAGCTCCTCCAGACAGGGCACTCTAGAAGACAAGACAGAATACCCACTTTGTCTTGCCAATCTGTGGCTGCTTGGAGATCTGTTTCTGACTTGGAGATCTGGGGCTTTAATAATTTAGAATCTCTAACAGTTGCTGGTCTTGGGGACCATCTCCTGTGTCTTGATCATGAGTCCTCTGCCCCCACGCTGAGGTCAGCTCTCTTTTGAGTCCCTTCCTGCTCTTGGGTAAGAGAAGGGGATCTTTGCAGGACTTGGAAGTCACTGAAGTTGGCCCAGTTGACTAGCTATTGGAGAGTGAGACGCTTTTTTCTGGGGAACTGGAAGAAGAAGAAGAAACCGAGACAGACATAGAAATATAAGAGAGCCAGGTAGGTGGCATGGCAGATCCTTCCCAAGGTCAACCAAGAGCAGAAACTAAGAGTGCCCTTGGTCAAGGTCTGACCATCAGAGACTTCTACAAATGATTCATCAGCTCCTATTAGACATAGGGACCTGGGTGGGACCATTTTTTTGTCTTTCCATCCACCCGTCTGTTTATCTGCCTACTGAGGCCTAGCTGGAGACAGGCCCTATCCTTGGCACAAAGCCACATGCTAAGATGAATCAAATTGGGCTGGCTGGAGCCAGGCAGAGGACAAACCAGGAGGAGGGCACAACAAGGTGCCCTTCCACAGGTCTGGTAGGTGTGGAAATGTTGGGCAAAGGCAAACAGTGAGGTTGGGTACAGGGGTGGAGGCCCTGAGCACCCAGCAGGTGCACTGGCAGTCATGAGGAGGCAAGGAGGGGCACAGACAGCAGACTTGGGGAAGACAGGCAAACAGTCCCTGAGGAAAGAAGGAAACTACAGAGAGTGGCCGGGAGGCAGGGCTTCATACTTGATTTCAGAAACCATCCCTGAGTCTGCCTGTGTCCAAGCCCAGTGTTTGATGCCATTCCTCCCTACTTCTACTTCAGGACTTTGATTCCACTTGGACCCAGGGTTTGAAGATTGCCAGTCCTATTCCAGAATCTTCCCCAGGGCTCCCAGACCTTCATATCTATAGGAGCCTTTTGTCCACAGAACCAAGTGGAAATGGTAAATAGACCAAAGCACCTGAAATGAGACAAACTGGAAATGATCCCTCACGTTCTATCTAGATGACCTTGGGCAGGTCATTTCACCTCTCTGGGGCTCAGGCCCCAATTCTGTCACATAGTGGCAATATGACTCTACTTGTCGAAATGGCTATACGGCGGGAAGGACCTAAAGGTTGGCTCAGTACTGACCACAGCATCTGACAAACAGGCTAAGGTTCATTTCTGGACACTTGCTGGTCAGTGCATCTTTCCTTTCCAACCCCAGGGGGCCGAGAACCCTGAGCCCAGGTCCTCAGTGGTGGTGGTTACTGCCTGGGGACAAGCCTGGGGAGGGGATGCATGTGAAGTCTTGAAGCGCTCAGTGTGGATGATCTCTCGTGTTCTGGAGTCCACACACGTGCTGGAAGAAAGGAATGTGAGTGATGGGGACCCAAGAGCAGGTAAAAGGTGAGGAAGCGGCTGGGCTCCCTGACCTCTGATCCCGACTTAGGGCTCCCCTGGCCTGCTGGCGGCTGGGGGCTGGGCAGGACCGGCCTCTGAAGCCCTGCTGGGGGGTGGGGGGCGGGTCCCCGGGGAACTGCTCCTCCCGCCCGCCGCCACTTTAAGAGGCTGCTCCACCGCAGCAAGCGGGGCCGGAGCCGCAGCCCGAGCGAGCGGACTGAGCGGAGCGGGCAGGTGCACGGCCGCGGGGACAGCAGCGGCATGACCGGCCACCACGGTTGGGGCTACGGCCGGGACGACGGTAGGCGCAGACCCCTGGTCCTCACCTAGCTGGACTCACCGCGACTCGCGCATCCGGTTTGGGGAACCCGCGAGCCTCACGCTCCAGCACCCCCGGGATTCCGCTCTTGGGCAACCCCTAGACCCCTGCCCGCCTGCGGGGCCCCAGCTCTGCCTCCCCTCGCGGGGTGCAAAGTCCGCGCTACGCTGGGCGGCGAGCCACCGCGAGGCTGAGCGCATCCTGCCTCCGCCTCCGCGCAGCCCGGGACCGCAGCGCTCGCTCCACCGCGGCCCCGCACTCGCTCTCCCCCGGCGTGCGCCGCGCGTGGAGCTGGCCCAGGGCGGCGGGGGGCGACGCGTCGCAGCGCCACGCGCGGGTGTCCGTGCAGGGAGCGCGCACGGCGGGTGCGGGGCCCTCCAGCGAGCTGGGCTCCGCGTAGGCAAGGGCGCGGGCCCCCGGAGAGTTTCCCTGCCGGGTGTCCGAGCTGTAGTGCCGCCTGTACGTGTCGGAAGGGGCACTTGGGGACGCACGCGAATGTCTGGGTGTTAGACCCAGTGTCGCCTCTCAGCACGTCCCATGTGAGTGGCAGCAATGGGAAGAGGGGTCGGCACCAGCGTCCCGGATAGCTCCTTTATTCTGCCTCAGTTTCCCTAGCATGTAGAGGAAGAGAGAAGCAGGTGAATCAGACAGCTTGCCCGTGAGTCTGGGACAGGTCAGTTCCATTTGAGCCGGTTTCTTGCCGAGAGACTGGGTGTGTGGGGCCAGGGATTCCCCGTTTCCCGGAGAGGAAGGATGATCACTCAAGTTCCAGGCTGTCCGGAGGGGAAGCTAGGCAGGACAAATGCGGGGAGGAGGGGAGTTTTCCTTCAACCCCACTTTTTCCAGGGACTGTCGCTTAGTGAGGGCGAGTGGACATCCTGGGTTACTGTTTGTGGTAGGAAACTGCAATGGTCCAGAAGGAACCCTGTAGTCGCTGCGGTGTCTGCCTCCTTCTGGGACTCCAAGGGACAAAGGGCCATATTTTGGAAAGGAATCTTAGAACTGGACGTACTAGACTGGACAGAGACAGTCAGAAAAGGCAGAGACAGAGAGAGGGCCAGAGAAGGTTCAGGTTGTTAAAAACCGTGGAAGACCATCTTCCCCGCAGCACACACTAGAGCCAGTTTTTGGGTGCCTCTTCCAGAGTCCCAGTGCCCCTTGCTGCTAGCTCTGTCCTCCAGCTCTGAGCCTCCAGCATCCTGAATAGCTGGCTGCCCCTCACCCAGGCAGACCTAGGTAGTTCAGTCTAGGAGCCGGAAGGACAGAGGACAGAGGTGCCGGCATGCTGCAGCGCTCACAGGGCTTCAAAAATAACCCAGTGAGGCTGGGCCACCATTCTGAGTCATCCATTGGGGACACGGCTCTGTCGGCACCTGCTGCTGTTTTCTCGAGAAAACTTAAGAAGCCAAAAAGGGGGAGAAGCACCAGCCGGCAGCAGCTCTAAAAATAGGCTGCAACTCAGGATGTTCCCCAGGGAGATGCTGAGCCTCCCGGCTGCAGATGGAGCCTCTGGGAGGCAGGTGGTGGGCGCCCGTGGGTGTGCATGCAGGTGTGTGTGTGTGTGTGTGTGTGCACGAATGCATGGGTGTATGTGAGCCTGGGCATTCTGCTGTGGTCCTTTCACTCAGTTTCCAACAGGAGGTGTCTGTATGTGAGGGTACATATGTGTGTATCAGATGTAATCAGTAGGGGTGTGTGTGTGTGTGTGTGTGTGTGTGTGTGTGTATGTGTGTGTGTCGGTATAAATGTATATTCTGGACTTGGAATCTCTTGACCTGGTGAGCCCAGGTCACTGCGTGTGTAAAACTATATGTGTACATATGAAGATCTCTATAGATCTGTTAGTACATGCCTGGGGAGACATCTGGAGGCAATACAGACACATGCTAACTAAGTGTTTCTACCAGTACATGTGTGCATATGTGAACATGCAGGAGTGGCCTTTAGCTTTCTAACTGATAACATGAGCATCTACCTTATGTGGTTGTGAAGAGCAAATACATGTCATATAACCAATGCCAGATTGTTGTGAGTTTTTGTTGTTATCACAAGTGCCAAGTTTGCACTAATTTGCTCATGGCGCAGAAAGAGGCTAAATTCCTGATAGGGTCAAGTAGACTGGTTTCAGATGGTCTAGGGCCTCCCTGAGTGTTTGCTGGGGGTTGAGGATTGGGTGGATTCACCGTCTGGAACAGACTCAGCCTGTAGCTATCTTGGTGTCCTTTCCTTACAGTGCCTCTTTGGGCCTCCTATCAGAGGTTGGAGAGGCTGTTTCCCAGACAAGAAAATGGAAGCTGAGCAGGGAAGTGGCAGAAGTGGGATTAGAATTTGGGACTTTGTGGTTCTAAAGCAGTGGCTACTGTCCCTCAGGGCTTCCCTCAGCCTGCAGCCTGACCGACCCGAGTCCTTGCCCCCTCTCTACTTGCAGGCCCCTCAAATTGGCACAAACTGTATCCGATCGCCCAGGGAGACCGCCAGTCACCCATCAATATCATATCCAGCCAAGCTGTGTACTCGCCCAGCCTACAGCCACTGGAGCTTTTCTATGAGGCCTGCACATCCCTCAGTATTACCAACAATGGCCACTCTGTCCAGGTGGACTTCAATGATAGCGATGACCGAACTGGTAAGTGGCTAGCTGCCTTAGGGCCCTCCCCATGGGTAGGACAGGCTCAGGATCCAAAGCTTGCTGTGGTGGAGAAGGGAAGCTCTACCTCTCGGCTGCTGTGAAACCTTGAGCTCAGCCTCAATCTCCCATTGTATAAAATGGGAGCGAAAAGATCTCCTCGCTCAGGGCATCGAGGGGGCAATAAATAAAAAAGGAACTGATGTTTGTAGTCCCAGCATAAAAGAGATGCTCAAGAAATGCTAAGTCCCTTCCTTTCCTTCCTCTCAGTGCTTCCGATCAGATTTGTTTTCACTCTTGGCCTCTTACTGACCTGCCTGTGGCCCCAGGCCAAGCCCTCCTCCCTGTGATCAGGCCAGGCCCCCGAGGAGAGAGGACAGAGGTGTTCTGTGTGCCAAACTTCTTGCTAGCACTTGGGCAGCAGCTCATTTCCTCTTTCTTAGGACCCATGGCTGTGACTGCAGCTCAATGGCAGAGCACTCATCTAGCATGCACAAAGCCCTAGGTTTGATCCCTGGCACAAAACAATAATATACAAACAACCTGCCTGGGACTGGGGTTGCAGCTCAGTTGGCAGAATGCTTGCTAAGAATCCACAAAGTCCTGGGTTTGATCTCCAGCATCTCATAAAAACTGGGTGCGGTGGTGTGCCTATGATCTCAGTACTCTGGAGGTAGAGACACGGGGATCAGAAATATAAGTCTATCCTTGGCTATATAATGAGTGCAAGTCCAGCCTGGACTAGAGACCCTGTCTTAAAAAAAACAAAACCAAATCAAACCAAAATGACAACAGCAACAACAAAAAGGGAGGAGAGTGTGGCAGATCCTCAGGAGCAGACGACAAAACATCCCGTTACACCGAATCCTAGAAAAACTTCACACGGAGCCTTGGGCCTTGGGAAGGGGACATAAATGTATGAAGGACAGTTTATGAAGGAGACATGCCTGGTCAGCTCCATTGATCTCTTTCCAACTCACCCATGACCTCAAGGTCACCATCATCATGGACCAGAGTGAGGCCCACAGGAAGTTGTGGTAGCTTCTTTCAAGGCCTCTTTGCTTTAGGATTAGAGTCCAGGATCTTTCAGGATAAATTCCTAGGCAGAGGTCTTAGGGAGTGCCCTTTAGTGAAGGAATTTTGTTCTTATCACAGAGCCCGTAAGGGAATGAGTTGGGTAAGGAGAGAACCTGCTAGGGTTTCTTATGTAAGGAAGTGTTGACTTCTTTACTTGTACCTACCCCCCTATTCAAAGAAAGCACTCAAGAGAACTTAACTTTCAAATAGAAATCAAGAGAAGAGGAAAACCAGGCCTTCATAGGGTGATCTGGATTGTTAAGTTCCCGAGTTCCCTGGGAGGCTATGAAAAAAAAGGAAGAGATCAGCTATAGTTCTTGCTGCAGAAGTAAATCTAGCAGACTGTTAGGAAAGAGACCACCATCCTATAGGATTCTAAGAGAGACATGTACAGAAAGGTGGTCCCCTAGATGTGGATCAGGAAGTTTTACTGCCATGGGACAGGCTGGGGCCCTGTGTAGAGCTTCCAAGCCCAGACCCTAGACTCTTTTTGTCAGCTTTTACTATGGTCCAGCTCCTCACATAAGGCAGGGCACAAAGAGGGACCCCTGGACTGCCTTGGCCTCCTCAAGGATCTCACAAGGTATGAGGCCCTGCTCTGGTCCCTTCATGAAGGGGTCTAGTGGAACTCTGAGCCTAGAGCTGTCACTTGATCCAGGAGCTCACATTCAGGCCTGGCTGGGGCCCTCTTCACTATCAGATCCCTTTCAGCTAGAAATTCTATCAGTCCCAAGAGACCTTGTGTGTGGCCCCAGTTCACTAGCTATCAAGGTGAGAAAGTTACAAAATCAGCACAGGTGGGACCCTCCAAAGAGGCCATTTGTACAGGAGATGGCCCTGGGAGCCACTGAGACCATCTGGGAGGGTAGGGCCTCTCAGGAGATGGCCTCCTGTTCTGGGGTTACATGGAGTCCTAGAGAGGTTCCAGGTTGTAGGAAGGCAGTGCAGCCTAATGGTTATGGATTTGGGCCTTGGGAAGGAGACATAAATGTCTAAATGACAGTTTATGACAGGACAGGGGATATGGGTTTATAGTGTAGCTCAGTGGCTTGTTATATGATCTCTCCTTAGTTTCCTCCTTTTTAAAATAGGGCCAAGGGGATGGAGAGATGGCTCAGAGTTTGTTAAGAGCAATGGCTGCTCTTCTAGAGGACCCAGGTTTGGTTCCCAGCACCCATACGGCAGCTAACAATTTTCTATAACTCCAGTTTCAGGGGAATCTGATGCCCTCTTCTGGCCTCCAAGGGCATTACATGCACGACTGTGCTTAGATGCATGCAGGCAAAACACTCATCAGATAAAATAATTAATTAAAACAAAATAAAATAGGGCCAAAAATAGATTAAACCCCTCTTGGGCTATTACGAGGACTATACAAAATAATTTTTCCAACCTAACTGTGGGTCAGGGCCCCAGATATGGGACACTATTGTTAGTGGGAACAAAGGGCCGGAAAGGCAGGAGCCCAGCTTCCACAGGAAATCAGGCAGAAGTTGGGAGGAGGGCCCAGTGCAAAGATGTACTTTGTCAGAACCAGGTTCTTTTGCTACTCTCAAGCTGTCAGGCTTTCTGTCTTGACCTAGCTAGACTGGGGCCTGTAAGGACTGGTGGGACAGACCTATGTCCTGTCCAGCAGGTTTTCCAGATGAAAATATAGCCCATAGCTGGACCTGGTAGTATAGGCCTGTAATCTTAGCTACCCTGGAGGCTGATACAAAGGAATCACAAGCTGCTGGCTTAGGCAATTTTGCAAGATCCTATCTCGAAAAGTCCTAAGGGCTGGAGATGTAGCTCAGTGGTAGAGGCCTTATGTTCAATCTCATGCGAGGTCTTATGTTCAATCTCCAATATAGCCAAAATAGATTAAAAAGAAAAATCAATGTACCCTGGGCTGCTGCTTGGGTCCTGGCACTGTCACCCACCAGGCTGAATATTCCACATGAACTGTCATACTCCACTTCTACCCACAGTGGTGACCGGGGGCCCCCTGGAAGGGCCCTATCGCCTCAAGCAGTTCCATTTTCACTGGGGCAAGAAACACGATGTGGGCTCAGAGCACACGGTGGACGGCAAATCTTTCCCTAGTGAGGTGAGGTCTTTTCCCTGCATCCCTCTGTTGCCTGGGGAAGGAAGGGAGATGAGATAGAGGGCTCCAGATGCCTGGGGTAGAGGGCTCTGGAGAACATGCAGAGGAGCGCCTTTGGGAGAGACCCCCTCCATCGGTCCGCTACGCACATCGCCCTGAAACTGGGCACCGCCAAGTTCTAGGAAGGACCTTATCAGTCCTGCCGCTCCCCGCCGACAGTGTTCAGGAGGGGACTCCGCTATAGGAGGCCCTGCATGGACTTCCTTGCCTAACTCACCCTCCATCCTCTTCTCCATTGTACTATTTGTGACCTTTCCCACGTACCTTCAAGCTTTGGCCTCTGCTATTCCCTTTGCTTGGAATGCCTTTTCCCAAAGTTTCCATCGGATAACCAACTGCTTAATTTTTGGACTCAGCTGCAGGTGTTATCTGCCACCTCCTCAGGGAGACCTCAGAGGATGGTGTGGCTTTTACAGCTAGGTGGGAGGTGGGAGCAAGCCAGACTATTCCTTGAGGACACTGGAACTTGGGAAGGGCAGGGTCCAGAGTAGGGTGGATGCTACCTGTGGTTCTCCAGGGACTCCCTGGGATCCTGAGCTTTCGAGGCTTGTAGCCCCACCTCCTGCAGAGGGAGCAAGGTGAGCCTCATTCCATCCTCCTGCTGCCCTTGGAGGCACTCAGCCCTTGGCCTGGCCTGTTCTTGCCCCTCTAGCTACATCTGGTTCACTGGAATGCCAAGAAGTACAGCACCTTTGGAGAGGCGGCGGCTGCCCCTGATGGCCTGGCTGTGGTTGGTGTCTTCCTGGAGGTAGGTGGTGGATCCATGGGGCTGCAAATGGCATGAGAGACTGGTAAGAAAGGGATTGAGAATTCATACTGTCTTCTCTCTGACAGACGGGGGATGAGCACCCCAGCATGAACCGTCTGACAGATGCACTCTACATGGTCCGGTTTAAGGTGAGACCAGGGGTTGCTTGCCCCTGACCTAGAGCAGCCAGCTGGAGAGGAAGGAGAGATGAGCTGGCTGCTCTAAAGCTCACAATGGCTCATTCAATTCTGCATTCTGTCAGCACCCCCAGTTGAGATCTAGGGTGAGGGTTGGTTTCTTGAGCCATGCACTTGGCCTTCTTCATCAGGGTCCCATGGATGCCAAGTGCACATCCTGGTAGGATACAGGATTTATAAGGTGCTGGTCATCTGGTGGTCTCCTACACTGTACCACTGAGTGTATCCATGAACACAGTGACCAGAGAGCTCCAGAAGCCACAGCTTTTACATACAAGCAAACTAGAGGGCTGAGCCCCAGCTAGGAGATGGAACCTGGGGTCACAGATATATTTGCCCACGATTTGCATCAGCGGGTCAAGAGGAATCTCAAACCCTGCTAACAGCAATGAGCAAGAAAGCTGCTGAACTGGTCTTGGTGGGAGCTCTGTGCTAATTCCCAGGTCCACCTTGCCCAGGGTACCAAGGCCCAGTTCAGCTGTTTCAACCCTAAGTGCCTCCTGCCCACCAGCCGGCACTACTGGACCTACCCAGGCTCCCTGACCACACCCCCACTCAGCGAGAGTGTCACCTGGATCGTGCTCCGGGAGCCCATCAGGATCTCTGAGAGGCAGGTGAGTCCTCTCAGAGTCCCAGGAGGACTCGGCAGCACTCAGGGCTCAGCCCCAGCAGGGTGACAACTCCTCACACCTCAACCAGCAGTCTGAAGTCTGAGCCCTCCCAATTCAGCTCCCCACTCAGTTCTTTGGCTAATAAACATTAGGATCTTTGGGTGATGTCAGTGTGCTTGTTAGGCCCAAGGACTCAGGTATGGCAGGGAGGGAGAGGCTGGAATCCCGGGATCACCCTGACTGTGTTGTAGTTGGAAAGCTGCAATTGTCCAAACACTAGATACTTGTCAGCTAGAACAAGGATACTTGGAACTAGAACAAGGTGACGGGTCCATGTTCAGCGGCCCATTAGAGAGCAAATAACCAAGGTTAAGAACTTAAAGCAAAGAAAGATTACAGGGGTGAGGCCTAGTACAAGGAGCAGGAGGACAGAAGGACAGAGCTCGCTGAGCAGCACCCAGGTCACAGAGGACCACAGCGCCCCACTCTGCCCCAACTGTCCCTTTTGCCTTTTTTAAAAAATTTCTTTATTTTTATTTTATATGTATGAGTGTTTTGCCTGCATGTATATAAGTGAGCCATGTGTGTGCAATGGCCATGGAGGCCAGAAAAGGACATCAGATCCTCTGGAACTGGAGTTACGGGCAGCTGTTAGCCATCATGTGGGTGCTGGAAACTGAAACCCCTGACCCTGCAAGAGCAGCCGGAGTTCTCACCCACTCCGCCATCTCTCTAGCACCCCCTCCTCCCTCTTCTGCTTTCTTAAGATGGAGAAGTTTCGGAGTCTGCTTTTCACCTCAGAGGATGATGAGAGGATCCACATGGTGAACAACTTCCGGCCACCACAACCACTGAAAGGCCGAGTGGTCAAAGCCTCCTTCCAGGCCTGAGTTGCCCACCTGCCCAGCCAGCCACTAGGGCGCCATCTTCCCAAGGGCTTCCATGTCAACGGACACCAAAACCATCTGAGGCTTGCTCCCGGGGGGCGCTGTGGGCCCTCCTCCAACTGGCTTTGTTCCTTGGCCACACTGGAGGGTTCTTGTTGGGACCCTTGAGTCAGGGGCACCCATCTGCTACTCTGGGGGCTAGAAGAACAGGAATAGAGCAGAGTCCAAGCCTGGGGCTGCCTCTGCTCTTCAAGACCCAAAGGTCCCTGGGAACCTCCTCCTGTCTTCCCCGCTGGCAGTGTCAGCAGCCCCACCTGGAGCTCACACTGTGATGGACAAGACAGAGCTCCCTGGGGCAGGCAGTTGTCTCTGCCAGAAAGACTCAAGCAATAATTAGAGGTGGGCAGAGCTGCCCACTTGGCATTACCTCTTCTGCAGGGCCTCTGCCATGCACGCACCTCACTGCCAGGTCATTAAAATAGCATCCAGATGCTGGAGGTGATGAGGCCTCCTCTCTCCAGTCACCTGCTGCCTCGGGCAGGCCCTGGCAATAGCTTATATACTATCTCCTTTTGTCCCTGCCCAAGCCACCAAAGCCACCTACATGACTATCCATGTTCTAACGAATAAATTCATTTATCCATGTGTCCAAGTCTACCTGAGTGCCTAAGCTCTGTCGACTACAGTTCTAGCCTGTGGGGAGCTGACGGTAGTGGGTCACTCACACTTGAGAGGAACTGTGTTGGGCAGAGGCTATGGGAGGAAGAGCAGCTATCTTTCTGGGTGAAGAAATGCAATTTTAGCCAGTGTTCCAAGGCAGAAAGAAGGAACAACATGTTTGAGGTAGAGGAAAGGTTTGAGGTAGGTGTGAAGCTCTGAGGTGAGAGCCTAGTGGGCTGTGGGACTTTAGGGGAGGGCCTGGGACTTCGGGGGAGCCATGGAGGATTAGCAGTGTGAATGAAGATGATCCCTGCAGAGTGTGGCAGGAGGAAGAAGTGGTGGACAGGGGCCAGGAGACAGAGAACAGCAGTGGGGAGCTGGGTAAGAGAGATTTGGAGATGCAGCTCAGAAGACAGCATTTAGCTGTGTGTGAGAGAGAAGAGACCAGAGAAATGTCTCCAGAGAGAGGGAGGCTTCCATATGGACTGGAACCCGAAGAAGAGCTGATTGAATTAGATGCTGACATTGACCAGCCCTGGGAGGAAGATTTAAAATTGTACAAAATCTAGGTCTGAACCCTATACTTACAAAACCCTGAGAATGAGTGCCTCCTTAAATTTGCCCCCTAAGTAGTTCCTTTGTTTTCTCCTAGTCCCAGCTCAGGCCTACAGAGTTCTATGGCTGCTCAGAGTTCTATGGCTGGGTTTAGAGTCGCAGTGAGTCCCAGTGCTTGGCAGGCAGCAGGCTGTGTAAAGGTTATGGGGTCAGGAAGGGAGACACCAATGCAGTCAGAATGCAAGTCTGGCAGTGGGGTGGGGAGGGCCAGCAGAGGGGCTCCCTGAGGAGAAGGGCAGGGGTCTAGTTCAATTCCCATGAAAAGGAGGCTGAGAGCAGGATTCGCAGAAGCTGATGGCATGCCACCTGTTTGTTTTGGCTCTGACTCTTGTCATTGTCACGATGTCAGAAGGATGCTCCCAGTTCATGGGGCACCTCTGGGCCTTAGGCCTCTAACTTCAAACTCAGAATGGAGAAGCTTGTCAAGCTTCATGGTTCATGCCTATAATCCCAGCTGCTGGGAGGTTGAAGAAGGAGAACAGTGAGTTCAAGGACTACCTGGGCTACAGAGTGAGTTCAAAGTCAGCCTGGTGACTCAGTGAAACCCTGTTCCCAATTAAGAAGTAAAAATTAAAAGCAGGGAGAGCTCCTGTGCTTCCACTTCTTGTTGAGTAACTATTGGCAGTTGATGGCTGCTGAGGGAGGCAGTCACTTTTCTTTGGGAATGTGGCTTCTGGTAGGTTGCCCCAGTGGATGGCTCCACACCCCATCTCACATGGTCAGCACTAACTGAACTTAGTAGGCGGTCAATAAGTGAATAATAATAATAACAGTTAATAATAATAAAGAATACATGAAGTTGGAAGTGAGAAAGATGGGTTGGTGGGTCTGAGGGAGAGTTGGAGATAGGTCGTGGGACATGGAGAAGGTAAAAATATAATGTATAAGTACATGAACATTTTAAATAATAAAAATATTTGCTGGGATTGTAGATTAGATGTAGCATTTGTCTAGCATGCTGGAGGCCCTATGTTCAATCTCTAGTACCAGAAAAAGGGGAAAAAGGAGAGAAAGAGAGAGGAACAAGAAGGGAGGAAGAGAGAGAGGAAGTAAGGAGATAAAGGAAAAAGAGGATGAGGCTTGCTCAGTTGACCCCTCCTATTGCCATGCTCAGGGCACACTTGCCTCCAGAGTGAGTCAGGGTGAAAGAATAGCAAAGGCAAGACCCCTTAGCAACAGCTGTGCCTCTCTGATTTGGAATTGGCTTCATTTTCCAGGTCTCAGGAGCAAAGGGTGAAGGAGGCATTTGGAGACAACTCTGCCTCAGTTGGGGGAAGGTGGCCTTGGCAGTGGGGCAGTAAAGCTAGCGTGAACTGTAAGAGCAGGCAAAGGACCTGGGGCCGATGTCCCACTCCCTCTCTACAATCCAGAAACTGCCATTACTCTCATTTCATAGGCGAGGTTATGAAGGCAAGTGTCAGAACAGGACTGAAATGGATGTTTGACCACTCTCCTACTATGCGCCATCACCTCAACCCAACGGGGGAGGTGGCACGGTGGGGGTCACCTGGAGGTGGTAGAATAAACTCAGTTCTACTAGATGTACCAAAGACCTTGTATAGCTCTGCTGAGGATAGTGGTACCTCAGGCCTGCCTCTGTGGAGGACTTGGAAAATCAGAGCTGTTTTTGTCATTGTCCCAAGGCTGCCAAGAATTCTCATTCCCTAAGTCCTTTTTCTTAATTCATTTTTTAAATTTAGAACTAGTTTGAAACCCAGAGTGACCTCCTTATGCTATAATCACAGTCCAAGATTTGACCCTTTTACATCCAGATGGGATGTACCGGCTGGAGCCCAAATGCCTTCAGCAAACCTGAGCTCAGGGGACCTAGGTCTGGGTCCTCAATCTTCATCCAGGACAAGATCTTGGGCACAACTGAGAAAACCCAAGACAGGATAAAGACTAAAGACTCAGAGAAGCCTCCCCTGGTCAGCCACAGGGAGACACAGATCCAAGCAGGGCCCAGGCATATTACTTACAGATGCTGAATGTATGTCCAGCTGGGGCCACAGGCTCCCCTCACAAACACCTCTTTGAGGAGCAAGGTCCAGGACTCTAGAGCAGGCCCTCTCTCTGGGAGCTGGGGAGCTGGGGGTGGGGGTTGGGGCCATGAAGCTAACAGCTCCTTGGAGCTCTTGATGCAGAGGACTTGCTCTTAGTGCTGTGATTGCTACCATGGCTACTACTGCTGAATCCTGGGAATGTCCCCTATGGGCTGGGCTGGCTGTAGCCACTTACCCTGTGGGGTGTTCATATGGGGTGAGGTTGCAAAGAAATCGACAGAATGATTATCTACAAGGGGGAATCACAGATGAGGTCTAAGCTGTTAGAGGCTAGAGCAGCAGAGGCCTTTTGGTTGCAGCTGGAGCTGGCTGGGGACAGGGAGTGAGGTCAGGCAATAGTGTCTGCCCAAGCTGGGCATCTTGAAGAATCTCTAACATTCATGGGTCTCTGTTCCAACTCTGAGGCTGTCCTCAAAGGTAGAATGTACCACTGGTGGGTCACGATTCAGGGAGAGCAGTGAGACGAGACTCTGAGCATGAAGCATTCTGACATTTGTTTCCTAGGCACATCGGGGCTTGGGGAAGGTATCTGTCCCTTTTGGAGTCTTATCTATCACAAACCCAAGGGCAAACATTACAGTACTTGTCACTCAGATGCTCTGAAGTTAGTTTCCTCCTCTTCAAAATGGAAATGACACAATATGAGCCACATTATGTTGCTTCAGATTTTCCTGTAACTATATCAAAAATGTAAACGGAAATAGTTCTGTGTTTTGTTTTGTTTTGTTTCAGGACAGGAGATTGAACCCAGCGCCTCACGCTTGCTAAGGGTATGTCAAATAAGTCATTTCAATAATATGTTTCGGAGCTTGAGGTGGAGCTCAGTGGTAAAGCAATTGCCCAGTGTACCTAAGGCCCTGGCCTCTGTCCCCAACACTGCAGCAGCAAGAGTATATTTTATTTTAACTTAATGTTATCCATATCATACTCATTTTATGTATCATCAATATAACCTATTTTTGAAATATTTTACGTCTTTTTTTCTGTACTAACCTTTGAAACCTAGAGTATGTGTTACACTTAGAGCCTGTGTTTATTCAGATGAATTGCATTTCAAGGGCTCAAGAGCCGCATGTGGCCCAACCGTATTGGATGGTGTAGTCCTAAATGGATGTTACTCCTTACTGAGTCATCTGCTGATGCAGTGTCTGAGAAGACCCTCTGGCTGGGCTTGCAACCATGTGAAGCAATGGCAGGAAGGCAGCGGACCTACTCCAGGGTTTCGTCCTCATCACAAGAGCAATCTTGGTCATTTAATGTCAAGTTGGCTCCCTTGCCAGGCCTTCCTCATCCAGGAGACATCTCCCTCCTCCCAGCTTTGCCCCAGCCCTGGTGGCTCTGCTCAGTCACCTGGCAAAACCTCTGCTTGTTCCCCAGTAGAAAGGCCGAGGATCTGGCAAGGAGCTGACCACAGGAGGCTGTTGCAAATTAACGGCATGTCTCCGAGGAAGATCCTTCCTAGGTTGAGGAAACTTGATTCGAGTGGGAGGATTTGCTAGGGGAATGACCCCAAGCAACATAGCTGGCATCTCTGGAGAGGGATACATCCTCAGCTGCAGAGAACATGCAGCAGGCAGTGCAGCAAGACTTGGCTGGCTTGGTCCAGCATGGATTCACTAAGAGGAAGTACAGATCTGGGGACTCAGACTCTCAGGCTTTGGGGACTACCAATGCCAGTTAGAGATTTCCCTTCCGGCCAAGGGCCATGAGGACCCCAGAAAATCTAAGAATGGCTGAGGGCTACTGGTTTGAAGGAAAAGAACCTTTCCCAAGGCTTGGGAAGCACCAGGCATCACCTGGTGCACATCCTCCAGCCACCAGGGAACTTCAGATGTCATCCCGGGCTCCCTGTGGTGCCACATTCAACCCCACAGGATGGAGTCATGCTTAGGCCTTGGCAGTGCCCAGTTTGGCAGTCTGTGAATCTAACCTAAATCTCTCCAGTCATACCCCAAGTGTTTTTGTCTTCGAGGATATGGGAAGGTAAGCAGGTAACTACTTTCTGTCTTCCAAGCTGCCTTCTTGGGGCCAGGCATTGTGAAGAAGGGAGGCCTAGGGGCAAGTGAGCTCCAGGGTCACATGTGGCCCACCTACAAGAGTCCCTCAGGTTTTCATGAAGAAAAGACAAATTCTTGGTTGCTTTGGGAATGGGTGTCTGGAAGGTTCCCTACCCTCTCTCTCCCGTTACCAAGGCCGCCATTGCTCTGGAGGAGTGGAATTTGGGAATCTAACTTAGACAGGGAGCCATGAACATGTGAACTGAAACCACTTTAAAGACAGAACTATGGAGGCCAAATGGGGAACAGAGCCCCCTGGAGTGAGCTGATGGGAAAGCTAGAATTTAGGCCTCCTAGTTTAGTGCTCTTCACTCTGGCAGAAGGGCTTTTCGTATCAGAAAGACATGTCCCCAAACAACTTTCTGCTTGCCTGTCATGGGGTCCAAAGTCCTATTTGAACTTTCTGACTCACAATGAAGACGTTTTAGATGAACGTGAGTGCCTTGAGGGACATACAGGAATACTTTCTCTTGGGGTGATTGTGTCACCTCCTTTTTAGTCTGCTGTATGACTTGTTCTCTAGACCTCAGTTTCCCTACTTGTAAAGTGTCAGTGACAGAGGAGAGAAAACAGATTTCCCAGAGGCAGAGACAGATTTGAGGCTGAGCTGGGGGTCAAACAGCTTTGGACTCAGCTGTGAGTCAGTCACTTCCCTCATCCCCATAAAGAAACCTGACAGAAACCATGGTGCTCGGCAAACCAGCAGGGGCTTGATAACTGGAAGAACCACTGCTAAGACCTCCGGACCTTTGCCCATCACTGAGAAAACACGGGGACTGGGTTTCCTACCAGCCTCATGCAACAAGGGCTCAGAGCTAGATCTAGTTCAGTTACAGAAAATAAAGACGTTCTGTTTTTCACATATCCAAGTCTGTGATCCATGACCCGTATAGCAATGAGGTCTGTACTTTTGGAGAATGCCAATGCCTGGAAACGACTTCTCCCCTGGAGAGCGGAGCTCTAATGGTATTATTTCAGGCAGGGGAAGGTAAGCTTAAAAGACATTTTGGGGGTGGCCAAGACTTTGAAGGTCTGGCCCCAGCACTAAATCCATAAACCTGTGGTTTTGGGGCTCAATGCAAGGGACCTGGAGGGGAGTTCTTCACCCCTGTGCAGTTCTGGGTCTCAGGGTGCAGAGCTACTCACATGTGCCCTTTGCCCTCTAAGTGGGGGGCTGGAGACCTCAACCCTAACCTGGCCACTTTAGTTGGCACCAGTGGCAATTCTGGCAACTCCTGGGGTCCACGCCAGGGCATCAGCATTCAGCTTTACTGTCTTTAAAGCGCCTGCCTGGAGCCCGGCACCCTCTCCCATGTCAGAGGTCACGCTGGGGAGACGTGGAAAGTGCTTGTGAGCAAGCTAAGCCAGGGGGAGCCTGGAGCAAAGAGGAAAGAAGTCAGGTGTCAGTTCCTTGTGGCTCTCCAGCCTCGCTAAGCCCTTGCTGTTGGGAAGATGCCAAAGACTGGGCCTTCAGCATCTGCAATCTGCAAGACCCCACTATGCCAAATGGGGCTTTCTTCTTCACACTGATACTTGGAAAACTAACGTTGCAGTTGTGGAAGCAGAGAAAGAAATGGCCCCTTGCTCATTGCCTAAGTCCTTAAAACTTTTTAAAAATGGTTTTTGAGACAGGAGCTTTCTATGTAGCTTTAGTTGGCCTGGAACCTATTATGTAGACCAGGATGGCCTTGAATTCACTGAGACCTTCCTCCTCTGCCTCCCAGGAGCTGGGATTAAAGACATACACACTATGCTCCATTAAAAAGGCTTTTAAATATAAAAAGTAAAGTTAAAGAATAATATAATGAATACTCATAGACCCACAGACTTGCTGTTTGACAACTTTTTCCTCCTCTGTCTCCTCTTTTTTTCTTCTTTCCTTTTTCTTTTCCTTGCGCACGTGCGTGCGTGCGTGCGTGCATGTGTGTGTGTGTGTGTGTGAGTGTGTGTGTGTGTATGTGTGTGTGTGTGAAGGTGCCCGCAAAGGCCGGAGGAGGACATCAAATCTCTTAGAGCTGGAGTTATAGGCAGTTGTGAACTGAACAGTGTGGGTGTTTGGAAATGAACCCAGGTCCTGGAGAAGAGCAGTAAGCCCTCCTAATCCCTGAGCTATCCTTTCAGCCCCCTTTTCTGTCTTATACATACACATATAGCATCCAGTAGCACCTTGCTGGTTTCAGAGCTTTTACCACATGAACCTTTGGAACATTACAGATCTAAAAGTATTCATTTTTGTAGGTGTGATGGTCTGTGTTGTCAACTTAACAGAATCTAGAATCACCTGGGACATGGGCCTCTGGGCAAGCCTGTGGAGGATTATCTTGATTATATTAATTGAAGTGGGATGATCTGGCCACTGTAGGTGGCCCTGTGCCTTGGATGGGACCCTGGAATTCACAAGTAGAGGAAAGGATCTGAGAGGCAGCCTGCATTTATTTTTCTCGGTTTCTTTTAAGTTTATTCACTGGTTGATTGATTGATATTTTATGTGTATGTGTGTTTTACCTGCATGTATCTAAGAACATCATATGCCCTTGAAGGTCAGAAGAGGAACTGGGAGGATTGTTAGCCACTGTGTGGGTGCTGGGAACTGAACTTGGTCCTCTGCAAGAGCAGCCATCTCTCCAGCACTGTTTTCTTCTTGATTGTGAATGTGATGTGATCAGTTGCTTCAAGCTCCCGATGTCTTGAATTCCCCACCGTGATGGAATATACCCTTGAACTATGAACTGGACTTAACTTTTTCTCTTTTAAGTAGGTTTTGTTATTTTATTACAGCCACAGGAAAACAAACTAAGGCAGGAAGAATGTCAGATAAATGATCCTGTGTTGTTTTCAGTGTGCCATATCAATAGGTATGTAATACTGATTTATCTTTTTACTGTTGGTATTAACTTTGCATTTATTTATTTATTTATTTATCATTCATTCATTCATTCATTCATGGTGCTAGAGTTTGAACCCAGGGCCTCATACATACTCGACAGGTATCTGCTAGTGAGCTACCCTCCCAGCCCTTCTTAAATTTTTAAATTTAAGCATAAACTCATACACAGGAAAGTATATACCACTGATAAACATCAACAAACTGAACATGCCTGTGTACCCAGAATCCAGATCAGCACAAGTGTTTTTCCTGCACCTCAACTCTATGTCCCCAAGAAACGGCTGCCTCCCCAAGGTAACTGTCATTCTGACTTCTAACAGCATAAATCATATTTGTCTGAACTTCCAATAAATGAGATCATTCCTCCTTAGTTTCTAGAGATTCCGTTTATATTATGTATGTGGGATTCTCAGAGCCTACTGTTATGGTGTTCCAAGAGCCTGCTTTCTGTCTTTCTTCTCTCTCCCTTCCCTTTCTTCTTTGACAGTTTCATACATGTATATAATGTACTTTGATCTTGCTCACCTTCCTCAACCCTCTCTAATCCCCCCACTCTTTCTGAGCCCTTTCTCCTTCCAGCAAGTTCCCCTCCTACTCTGTCTGTTTAATGACCCACTGAGTTTAATTAGGGCTCCCTGTCTGAGCATAGGTGTGGGGTTACTCAGTGGAGCAAAGACAACCTACCAGGAGCTACACCATTAAAGAAAAACAACCACCCCTACTTTTTTATATTAATAAATGCATTGTCTCCCCATAGGGGTCTGGAATGAAATTTAAAGAAAATAACTTACCTATATGCATAATTTCTTTTTAAAAAAGATATTTTTAGCCAAGTGTGGTGGCACACGTCTTTAATCCCAGCACTTGGGAGGCAGAGGCAGGAGGATCTCTGTGAGTTTGAGGCCAGCCTGGTCTACATAGTGAGTTCTAGGTCAGCTGGGGCTACAGGGAGACCCTGTCTCAAAAAGACCAAAAAATAAAAAAGATATTTTATTTGTTGTTATTTTTATTTTATGTGTATGAGTGTATTGCCTGCATGTATGTAGGTGTACCTGTGTCATGCAATGGTCTCGGAGGTCAGAAGAAGACATAAGATTCCCCTGAAACTGGAGTTACAGACAGTCATTAGCCATCATGTGGGTGCTGGGAGTTGAACCTGCATCCTCTGCAAGAGCAGACAGTGTTCTTAACCACTGAGCCATCATTCTGGTCCTCTATACACAATTTCAAACAGTCAATTTAATGCCTTATTTGTAATATCAAGGATAGTAATTTGTTGTATGTAATAAGATACTGTTGAATTACCTTTCTGGTAGGAGAGACGAACAAATGTCTAGTCATCCTAGATAGGGTACCAACAACAGACTGGAGAATATAGTTCATCCAAACCCAGCTTGATAAACCAATGAATTTAACTAGTAGTAGCATGCGGTACTTACTGATGACGACACCACTAAAACAAAACCTCCCTCCTCCCCAGCAATTGTTAATTATTTCTATATCTTTAGGGATGGATGAGGCCTCTTGCACCCCACCTCTTGCTGTGCCCCACTTTGTAAGCCCTCCCCCTTTGTATAAGTGAAGCTTAATAGACCCATGTTAGTAAAAGTCATGTAGGTAATAATGACTGCTCTGATTTCAAGAGGGCAAAGTTTGTGTCATACCTGGAGGACAGTGTTTTACAATGCACACATTCATTTACGCAGCCATAACCAAAATTGTGTTTACATATACAAATGGTGTCATTTTAATAAGATGATGTGCATCAGTAGGTAAATGTGATGTGATGAGGTCATCTTCTGTTCGTACTCATAACAAGGCCTCCATAACATAGCAGCTAATAGGCAGAGAGTCTGAGTATCTGCCCTCTGGGATGATTTTCCCAGATGGTGAATAACTCAGTAAAATTCTGAACACTGACTTAGTCTGTTTTCCATTGCTATAATAAATTCCCTGAGACTGAGAAATTGGTTTAAAAAAAAAGAGGTTTACTTGCGTTGACAGCTCTGAAGGATGAAAAGGAAAGAGCTGAAGCTGATATTTACCTAACTTCTGGTGTGGGCCTTGTGATGATTCTACTCATGGTGGAAAGTGGAAAGACGGAGAGGTGTTAAAGAATGCACAAGTTTCAAAGAGAGAGCTTGCTTTTCAACAGCCTTCTCTGAACACAGCTAAGACCCCCTCACCTGACTTATGATAATCTTTCTAAAAGATGCAGTCTCATGCAATCCAAGCTGGCCTTGAACTCACTATATAACCAAGGATGACCTTAAACTTCCAATCTTCTTGCTTCCACCTCTAGGGAGCTTGGATTATAGGTGTATGCTATCCTGCCTGGTTTATACAGTCCTGGGGACCAAATCCAGTGCTTCACACATGCTAGGCAGGCACTCTGAGCTATATCCCCAACCCCTTAATTGTGTCCTGGAAAGTTTCAGCACCTCTCAACAGCTCACGTGAGTTTTGATGGTTCAAATCATATTCAAAGCCGAGTGAACACAGAGTGCAGTCTCCTCTCACCGCACACACCACAACAGTGTTCTTGGAAATTTTCCTATCTATGAAAACTGTGAAAAAATTACTTTGTGTTTCCAAATAAACCGTAGCTCTCAGTGTTCACAAGCAGGTCAGTCACCCACCAGAACAACCAGGTGGGACACTGGAGCATCAGAAGGCACTCAGACAAACCACCTCTAGCACCCCTGACTACTCCAAATTCCAGGGATCTCTCCAACCAGTAACAGCGCCTCCAGAGTCTTCTAAACAATCTCTACGATAGGTGCATGGGTCTAGAGAGGCCATGGCAGAGGATAAGCAAGAAAGGAGGGTGGCAGGACAGAGGGCCAGCCTTTCTTGAAGCAGGAGGTAGGTAAGAGCACCCCACCAGGGCCTACAGCAGCAGGCTGGGTATTGGAAGTGTACAGCTCAGATACTCCGCACAGGCCTCGCTGTCAACCACACAGCGCACACAGATGTACTGGCTCCCCGGCTTTTCTGGCCTTGTATAAAAAACTCTTGTTCAACTGTTCTAAACCACACAGGAAATGTATCTTTGTATTGGACAGTAGGGTCCCATTATCTGTAGCCTCTACAGGGACCTCCATGTGTTGAAACCCTCGCCTAAATAACACGCCAAAAGGACTCACATGTATACTTAAAGATAAAATTAGGGGACTGGAAAGATGGCTCAGTGGTTAAGAGCACTGGTTGCTCTTGCAGAGGATCCGGGTTCAGTTCCCAGCATCCACAATGCAACTCACAGCAATCTGTATATCTAGTTCCAGGCGATTCAATGCGATCGCTGCGCACACGTGGTGCGCTTACATACATGCAGGCAAAACGCACATACATAAAATACATAAATAAACGAATAAACAAATAAAATGAGTACAAAATGGCACCCAATGGCAAGTGACAATAAAGAGAGTAAATACACTTACGTTTCTCTTATGCTATGTTTAACTTAATAAATGCGAGATACAAATTATTTTAAAGTACCTTCCTCTGGCTCCCCCTGAAAACATGTTTCATGCACTTGTGACATCATGACACACCAGTGATCCACGGAGCCACTCATTTAATCAGATTCAGAACATTTAACGTAGATAACTTTTACGAATATATTTTATTTATTATTTTTATTTTATGTCTACGAGTATACTACCTGAGTACATGTTAAGTACACCTGTGTCATGCAGTGCCTGCAGAGATCAAAAGAGGGCATCAGAGGCCCTGGAATGGAAGTGAAGGACAGCTGTTAGCCGCTGCGCGGGTGCGGCAAATCAAACCCAGGACTACTGCAACAGCAGCCTCTTAACTATGGAGCCATCTCTCCAGCCCTAAGGTACTTTTTTTCTCAGGCAGGATCTCATGTAGCTGAGGCTGGCTTCAAAGTTACTATGTAGATGAGGCTAGTCTTGAATTCCTGTTCTTCCTGCCTCTACCTCCCAAGTTCTAGGATTATAGATGTGAGCCATGACATGCAGCTTGGTTGTTTTGTTTGTTTGTTTGTTTTTGTTTGGGGAATAGGGTGTCACTATGTAGCCCAGGTTAGCTTGGAAATCGAGAAACTCTTGCCCCTGTGCCCTGGAGTTAAGGACATGCACCACCTGCCTGGGGAGGGAGGTGTTATTCTTCCTCTTATTTTGCAGAGGAGACACTGAGGTTATGATACTTACTTCAGATCACACAGCTGGAACTTGCTGGGGCCACAGCTGGGGCCACAACTGGCCTGCCTCAAAGCCAGGTCTGAGCCCAGGCCATTCCCTACACCCTGAAAAAGAGTTAAGTGGCCTCCCCATCACCTGCTATGTTGTGCCAGGACAATGTTATTTTCTAATGCTAAGCCAGCTTGAGTAGCGGGCAGAGTTGGTTGCAAGACACACACACACACGCACATACACACACATACATAGACACACAGACAGAAAGATATGCACATACATACACACAGACAGAGGGACATATACACAAATACATATATATATACAGACAGACACATATATACATAGATGCAAACACACAGACACAGACACAGACACAGACACACAGACACACACACACACACACACGAAACAGTCTCACCTGTTCTGTGAAATGCAGTGAAGAAGAAGGCATCGTCCTCTTCAGGAGCTTCTTGCATTATTTCCCCAACCTGGTAGACATGTATAACACTGCCATTCGGTCTCTGGTTCTTCCTATTCAGTGATCTATCACTAGAGGCTTCAGCAAAACCTGGCCATGCTGGGAAAGATCCAACAGCTTACTATTTGTCAAACTATTGACATACTTTTTGCTATTCATTGTACTCTTGCTTCCTCTGCTGGCCAAGGCTCCAGTAGAGAGTAGAGTGGACAGCTGACCAGTGCCACTGACTGACACTGGGCTACGAAGAAAAAAGGGTTTGCACCAGAACCAAGCTAGTGGCTCCACTGTTCCCCAGAGGGCTTGGAGGAAAGAAGAGGACATTCCAGGTAGAGGACCAACAAGGGGGAAAGGCCTGGAGGCTGTTCCGTGGAACTGGAGGTTAGTATGAAAAAAAAAAGGACTGAATTTGACCCAGTCTCCAGCATAGCCTGGAGATGGGGGCGCCCTGATTACAGGCATAGATCCTAGTTCTTCAGACAGAAATAGCTCTGGAGCCAATGAAAGGAGGTCACCTCTGCCCCCACACCTCACGTACTTCCGCTGCCCTCATTCTGAGGTCACCCCACAGCTGGGGGTGAAGTGTCTACCCCCACAATATGGCTGTTCTCATTCAACAGATGGAGAAACAGGGGCTCTAAATCCAGCCAAAGGCTTTTGCCCAACTCATGTATCCAGTCAATGACAATGCTGGGCTTCTCATCTGCCTGACCTAAGGCCCTGCCTTGTAAACCACCACAAGACACAGGGTACTCTCTTATCCCTTGGAGAAGCAAGTATAAACAGTGTTTAGGTGGTTAGGGGTCTGCGACTTCATCCATGAGCCTCAGGGTTAACAGGGAGACCACCCTGGTCCTCCACAGGGGAGGAAAAACTATCTAGTCTAGACTCTTGGTCTTCTATGAACGGTTGTTTAGGTAGAGGCTGGTAGGCTTTGATTGTTGCCTTTTATTGATGAAAGAAAGTTTGACTTTCTACCAGTATGCTTAAAAACACTAACCATGCATTTCCCGCAGGGGGACCAGAAAAACACCCACACATTGTTAATACACAGGAGGTGACTGTCCTATTTGAGATACAGCCTTTACCTAGGGTAAGCAGGCAAAAACACAGCACAGGATGGGATTAACTATCTCCCTTCCACAGAAAGTTTGGTGCTCCCTTCTGTCTCCCCCAAACTTACCCCTTAGATTTTCTAAGTATAGATAAAGAAGCTTCCAGGAGAATCACTCGGCTAGGAGTCTAGAAAGCAGGGCCCAGATTCCTTTCAGCCACCAACTTAACAGGATCTGGAGGAATCTGGTGAAATCAGTTGAAGTCTCTGAACTCTATATTTCGGAAAGTAGATAGATGGAATTCTTAGTCAGGCTTGTATGTAGCTGTGATCCAGTATCCAGGAGAAGCAGCTTACAGGAGAAAAGATTTATTTTAGTGCTCATTTTTGGAAGGGCCAGTCATTCATGGCAGGGAGAACATGGTACAGAGGAACAATTTTCTCCACAGTAGCCAGGGAGCAGAGAAAAGGCATACAGGGAGGAACCAGGGTGAGGCAAAGTTCCCAAGAGGAGTCCCCAGTGACCTACTTCCTCCAAGCTAGGCCCCGCCTCATACCTTTCACCTCCTCCCAAGGGTGCCATCTTATTATGAATCCGTTAAGGGATTAATCCATTCATCAGGTCATAGTCATCACACTCCAGTTGTCTGATGGAAAGGTCATTGCAAACTCACCCAAAGATATGCTCTACTAATCTAGGTGTTTCTTAATCCATCAAACTGACAAAATCAACCATCACTCTGGCATGGTGGCACAGGTCTCAAATTTCAGCACTTAGGAGATAGAAGCCGGAGAATTACGAGTTAGAGGCCAGCTTGGACTAAAAAGTCAGGTTAATGTCAGCCCTGGGCAATGAGAACCCCGCTTCCTCTCCAATCACAACAGTATCTTTATAAAGCATAAAATACACAGGCTCTGTCAGAAATGAAGTGGGATAAAGTCTTTTTCTGATGGGATTTTTTCAGACTCTCACCTATCGGCATTCATTGAGGAATTTGGAATGAAAACCAAAAACTTCACCCAATGACCTCTTCCTTCCGGTGGGCTGTGGTCCTCTCTCTGGAAGCATTCTGTGGGATCAAGTCCCAAGGAGCACAACTGGAGAAAGCAGAGGCAAGTTGTGTTTTTTAGTCTCGGAGACAGAGCAGGCAACCCTAGCCATAAAATTCAAGTCCTTCCAAGTCAAGGACCTTTGCCCTTGCTGGTTTCTTGACAGAAAATGTTTTCCCTTCTTACCTTCAGATCTCTCCAAAGCCTGTCTTATCAAAAGAGCTGTCCCTTATTTCCCCATGGATAACAGTAGCACCTCACAAGGTGGCTCTACCCTTAAACCTGACCACCTGAGTTCCGTTCCCAGAGTCCACAAAGTGGAAGAGCAGAATCCACTCTCACAAATTATCCTGTGACCTCTGCAAGCACACAGTGGTACAGGAACACCTACATGTGTGTGTGTGTGCACGCGCACACACACAAATGAATAAATAAAGAAATACGTAAATGAGAAAGATATTAAAAAGAAAGAAAATAGTGGTACTTCTAGTCCCCACCCCCACCACCTGGTCCGGTGGCCTCCTGGCTTGGTGCACAGGGAAAATGGGCTGTGCTTCTTCTGGTCCTCACTCTTCTCCGAGACTATAGCAGATATTACTGGTCAGTGGGGATGGGTGGGTGGGAGTTCTGCATGATTAAATACACGAGGCCCAACAACGAAATGGGAAGGAAAAGAATATGAAAGTCCCTATAGTGACCTAGAGTTGAGCATTGTGCCCTACTAAACTTTTCTTTCTAGGAAAACAGGTTTGCACCATGAGGGACGGAAGAAAGCAAATGGAGAAAAACATAAACCATTGCCATAATTATGATCACAATGCCCTCTTTTCTTGGTTCAACATTAATTTTTTTCATTTATTTATTTTCATTTTATGTGTATAAGTGTTTTACCATATCATGCAATGCCTACGGAAGCCAGAAGGCGTTAGAGCTCCTGGAACTAGGATTACAAGCCACTATGTGGGTGCTGGGAACCAAACCCAGGTCTTCGGCAAGAGCAGCCAGTGCTCTTAAGTGCTGAGCCATCTCTCCAGTCCTGCAAGCAGTCTTTTATATCACATTCTGTCCTGGGAAACTCCACACTTCAGGGTGCAGTTGCTTAAGCCATGTCTGGTTATTCCGGCCAGGTGGTCCAGGACACTGATATCTTGCACCTATCATCATTGCTCACATCCCAGGCTACCTGTTCCTTGCTTTGCCTGGAGTTGCCCAAGGGCTTTCTCCAACCAGAGACTCCCTAGGAGAGGCAAGGAGGGTCTCTTGGGCGCTCGCGGTTTCTTGGAGAATACTGTTTCTTTAGAAATCACAAGCAGATTCAGGTCCATTGCTTACTGACATCGCTGTTTCCCTGAACGGAAACTGCCGGATGAGAGCTCTTGGCGCGCCCTCTGCTGGCAGCCTCCTCTTAGCGGACTGCAGGCGGAAGCGCAGCAAGGGCATTCTGAAGATCAGAAGTGCCTCTCCTAACGTCCTTTTGACTCGTCCCACAACAAATTTATAGGGCCTTTTGTCCACTACTCCCCAAACTCACTTTCAAGAGAGGAAATGAGTCATTTACAACTTAGAGTGCAGATGATAGCTACAAAGCCCATTCAAAGCAAAAGCCCTTTCTTTCAAAGCAATTTATTTTTAATTATTTTAAAACTTACTATTATTACTATTAAACTGTGGGTGTGTGGGTGTGTGTATGTATACACAGGTACCATGGTGCGCATGTGGAAGTCAGAGGACAGTTTAGTGGTGACAGTTCTTTCCTACATTTGTGTTGGTTCTGGGGATTAAATTTAAGTCATTGGGGTTTTGGAGTAAGCACGTTATTCACTGAGACATCTTGCTGGGTCCCCAAGTAGTTTTAGAGACTCAGAGAAGTGACTAGCCTAAGGTCACATAGCAAGCAGATGGCAGAGTTGGGCCTCAAGTGTGGGACCCTTGATGTCATAGAAAACTTTGAATAAGTATGAGTAGGGATGGATGTGGGATGGGAATCAAAAAGGGAGCCAGACTGTTTTTCCCCTAGTGAGTGGATCACTTGCTTTGTGTGCAGTTGCTGGTATGTGGAAGAGACTGAGAAACTCAGAAGTCTTTCCCTGAGGAATTTACTTATCCTCCCAAGAATAGATCAAGCTTTGATTCTGTGCCCTACTGCTTAACACAATCAACCTTCAATCACATAAACCCAAGGTAAGAGTTGCTTTAAAGGAGATAAAAGATGAGGCAGGGCTTGTATTATCCAAGAATCAACTCCTTGATTTTGGACTTCTAACCCCCAGAACTACTTGAGAAGAAATTTCTTTTTGCTTAAGTCACCTAGTTTGTGGTACTTTGTGAGGGGGCATAGGAACTTTCACCAGCCTTATGAAAGAGAAATCTTGTTCAGATATTCAATGAGTCATTCCATTACCAACATGTAAATGAGTTTTAATGAACTCATTGAACTCATCTGTTTATTGACTTGTTTATACGGCTATAAAGCCTCACCTTATAGCCTAGGGTGGCCTCAAGCTTCTGGGCTCAAGTGATCCTCTTGCCTCAGCCTCTTTTGTAGCTGGGATGACAGGCACACACCACACGGTTTGGCTATTCAACCTAAGTCTTTCAAAAAAAGACATCTGGCATTAGAGGTAATAGGGAAACATATAAAGATGGCTGAGCCCTTGCTCTCCTCAGTCCCCGACCCTAACCTATACCGTGACTTCCCCTCAGAAGTCCAAAAGGCAACTTGTTTGGTTCTTCAGGCAGAAAATACCTCCCATGGGGCATGGCATTCATTCATTACACTCCTGTAGTCCCAGTACTCACGAGGCTGAGGCAGAAGGAACATGAGCTCATAGACATCTTGGGCTACCGAAAAAGTTCAAGTCCAACAGGAGCTACATAGTGAGATCTTACCTTTAAAAAAAGGGGTGGTGGTGGTGGGATTAGGGGACTGGAGAGATGACTTGGTGGTTAAGGGCACTGGCTGCTTCTGCAGAAGACCCGAATTTATTTCCCAGCACCCACATGGCAGCTTGCAACCATCTGAAATTCCAGAAACATCTGGTGCCCTCTTCTGGCCTCTCTGGGCATTGCACATTCAAGCAGGCCACTCATTTACATAAAATAAATAGTTTTTAAAAGGTGGGGTGGGGCTGAAGATATGCTCATTAGTTAAGCACAAGGGCTGCTCTTGCAGAGCACTGAGGTATAGTTCCCAGCATTCACATGGTGACTCATAACTGTTTGTAACTCCAGTCCTGGGGCACCAGATGCCCTCTTCTGATCTTCATGGGCACCAGACATGCAAGGGTGCACGTATATACATGCAGGAAAAACATTCATACACATACATCATAAAATTCAAATAAATACAATTTTTTAAAAGGAAACATGGAAGAAAAAGAAATGCCTCCCACACATGCCATTTGGGAGACATAGGCAGGTGGATCTCTGTGAGACTAAGGCCAGCCTGTTCTACATGGTGAGTTCCAGGTCAGCTGGGGCTACAAGGAAATCCTTTCTCCAAAATACCAAAACCTCCAAGCCCCAAAAGCAGAACAAAACAAAGCACAAGAAGAAACGCTTCCCAAATAAAATAGCACAAGAAAAAGCAGGGCAAGACACTGAGCAAAAGGCATGCTATTTACCACATGTACTCGCCTGCTCTCTCTAACTACATGTCCAGGACAGTCTCATGCTTCAGGAAGGAATCTGAGCTTGTGCAGAAAGAAGCATGTGGAAGTTGAGGTTTTCGAGCCACCATCTCTAACTGGTAGAGTGGGGGATAACCAATCAACAGGTGGAGGGATGTAATGAGAGGATGTGTGGTGAGATTGTAACCAGAATACTGGTGCTCCTGTTGCCTGTCACCACAAATGCCAAGTAGAGGCAGGAATTGACTCTAAGTTGTGCTTTATTTGGTGAGCCAATGATCTAAGGAGGCTGTGGGTTAGCATCCTCTCATCTTCAGCCAGCAGGCTTTATAGGCAGGAGACACAAAGGCAGTCAATCATTTGGGAACTCAGGCTAATCCCTCTGGTCAGGTGGACAGCCACATTTCCAAGGCTTGTGGTGTCTGTGCCTCCGTCACAATCATCTCTTGTCCTCTTCCCTCATTCTCCGGACTTGTGGACTCAGGCACTTCTTGAATGCTGTTTAATTAGTTTCTTATGGTAACAACTTGGTTTTCTCCAAAGCCACTGAAACTGGAAAGTTAACTCAGAACAAGTAAGCCATTGACAATGTATACATATATATTTTAAAAATAATTTATTTTTATCTTATATGTATGAGTGTATTATTGCCTGCGTGTATATAAGTGCACCCGCATTGTGCAGTGCCTGCAGATGTCAGTAGAGGGTGTCAGATCCCCTGGAACTGGAGTTATGGACAGTTCTTAGCTGTCATTTGGATACTGGGATTCAAACCTGGGTCCTCTGCAAGAGCAGTCAGTGCTCTTAACCACTGAGCCGTCTCTCCAGCCCTGACAGTGCATAACATATTAATCAATTTTCATGTTCACATGCAAATTCCTTTCTGCAATATGGGCTACAAAAGTGCCCTTAGCCCCTTTTACTCAGTACGGAAATCACACCGAAGAGTTAACTGCAGGGAATTCTCATTGCTCTCATCCAACCTCATCTGTTAGGTTTGACACCAAAAGTCATACTGGTGGGTCATACTGGCCCCACCTTTGTTCCAGTTCTACCTCTGCTTGGAAGGCTGTTCTTCCCAGGTCTCCCCAGACCCCTGAGGCTTCAGAACACAAGATTCTGGAGGAAATCTCCATGCAGCCCCCTATCTTCTTCTTTCTGCTCAAAGCTCTAAGCAAGGGAGTTTGGGGAGATGTCTCAGAGGATAAATGTGTTTGTTACTCAAGCCTGAACACCTGAGTTTAATCCCCAGAACTCAGTTTTTAGAAAGCCAGATGTGATGCAGGCATCTGTATGCTCAGCGCTCCCAGGTGGAGTTGGAGGCAGAGGTGAGAGAATCATCTGGAAGCTCCAGGGTCAGCTACCCTGGAGCACCCTTTGCAGCAGAAACCGGAAGAAAATTGTCTCAAATGACTGGAAGGGAAAAACTGACTCCTGAAAAGTTGTGCTCTGATCTTTGTAGGATCTCTCTTCTCTCTCTCTCTCTCTCTCTCTCTCTCTCTCTCGCTCTCTCTCTCAATAAATCAGCAAACAAACAATAGTTTAAAAATAATTATAAAACTGTAGGATCAGGTTTATGTTCAAAGTTTTTAGGACTAAGGTAATGTAAACACTAAGGCTTTACAGTGCCTTAGTGAACTTGCAAAACAGAAAGATAAAATTAAATGCCCTGGGCATCAAGGGTGCCACTTCTGCTAATTGGCAAAGACATCGAAAGCATTTACAAATTCTTTCAGATGATTGGAACTGATGTTGCAATTTTGGCAGAAACAAACTGCCACCACGTCAGGTCCTTCGGGTACAAGACTGACGTCAAATCCAGTTTTCCTCACATAGAAAGTCTTGTCTGTGTAGCTAAGCAATCAGGAGACTTGGCTGGAATTACCCCGGAGAGCCATCCTTTTTACTCCTCTAACTCCTCTATCTTCTGTTGGTTACTTTTGAAGCAGAGACTCATGATCCCAGGCTAGCTTTGAACTTCCTATGCAGCCAAGAATGACCTCGAACTCCTGATCCTTCTGCCTCTACTTCCAGAGTGCTGGGATGGTAAGCATGCGCCACTCCTGGTTTTAAGTGGAGGTTGAACCCGGGGCTTCAGGCATGCTAGGCAAGCACTCTACTGATGGAGCTCTGGCTCCAACTCTGTCCTCTAGTTGTTTTAAAAATACAGTTTTTCTTTCTGTGATTATATAAATTATGTCAAATGGGTCTCTCTCTCTCTCTCTCTCTCTCTCTCTCTCTCTCTGTGTTTCTCATTCTCTCTCTCTGTATCTTTGTGTGTGGTGTGTTAATACATTCTGTATTGATTGAATAAGGTTTCCTATAGTCGAGGATGACCTTGAACTCTGATCCTCCTGCGTCTATCTCCCAAATACTGGGATTTCAGGCATGGGCCACCATTTTTGGCTCTGATAATGTATGTTTATAAAGGAAAATTTGTAATTTGGGAGACTACAGGTGGGCAAGTGGCACCAGGGGTGAGCATGTACTGGCCTCTGGCCGCTGGACTCCAAGGGCAGGCCACAAGGGGCATGTAGTGACACAGAGGAGGAGTTTAAGAAGGAAATGAAAGAATTAGTGAGCTGCCAGAGAACCAGTGGATAAAAGGACTTCATAGACATGGCCTCATGTATCCCACACTGCAGAATGGAACCTGCATGTATACATACCTGGCAAAAGCCTGATACACACACACACACACACACACACACACACACACACACACACACGCACGTTGCCAATGGCTTGATTGTTCTGACTTAACTTTCCAGTCCTGGACCTGGAGAAATCCAGGTTCACTTTTGTCCCTTTAATACAAACTGAAAGTATAGCCAGAGTCTAGGCTACAGGCCTAACTCCAGATGGTCCAACTTGTCAGGTCTGAGCACTTACCCTGAAGAAGGCAAACAGAAGCAATGAGAAAGGGTAGAAAAGGATTTTAATAAACATGGCCATGTGGTGAAGATGGTAACTAGTCACTTTTCTGTAACTGTGATAACATGCCATGACTAAAAGCAACTCATGGAAGAAATAAGAGGGAGGCCCGGTGGTAGGAGCTGGAAGCTGAGTGCTCAGACCTCTAAGAGCAGACACAAGGCAGAGAAGGAACTGGGAGCAGGTAAAGCCATGAACTCACAAAGTCCACTCCCCCAGGTGACGTACTTTCTCCAACAAGGCCACACTTCCTAGAAATTCCACGACCTCCCAAACACTGCCACCTACTGGGGACAAGTGTTCAAAAACTTGAGCCTATGAGAGACATTTCTCATTCAGATCACCACAGATGGAAAGTAGGTATTTGAGCCCATCTTCAGTACTGGTATGAACTTTAAACAGAGGAAGAATTGGAGCAGGAGGCAAGAGGTCTGCATACTCCTCTGGTCCAGGTGTTCTCTGGTTGATCATTGTCTCAATTCTGGTTCTGCAAGTTGTCCAGAAGTCCCTAGAGCTTAAGGGATAATCTGATTCCCGTGAGAAGACTGCTTCTACTTTGGGGTGCTCTCATCTTGGGGTGACCTGTCTGTGAGGTTGTATTATTACTAGAATCCAAGATGAGTGTAGGTTTAGGATACTGACTGGAGACTTTCAGGTAGCTTTTTGGAGGTCTGGAATAGGACACAGTAAAAACTGACCATAAGAACCTTTGGTTACTTTTATATTGGTACCTTTAGACTTGAAAGGGGGTGAAGTTTGGTTAGGTCTCACCAGGTTGATTTTGTTTTGTTCTGCTTCATTTCTTTCCACTTGATGTTTTGTTTTTGACACAGTCTTGCTATGTAGCTCAGATTGGCTTCAAATCCATGATGCCCCTGCCCCAGACTCCCAAGTGCTAGGATTACAGGCATGTATAACAGCTGGCTTGGTATCATCGGTATTTAGACAGGTCTTCCTTGAGCGATCAGCATGGTTATGCTCAGAGCTAAGGAAGAGTTTGAACCAAAGTTTTAAGACAAAGCATACAGATGAAAAAATGAATGCCGGGATGCCAGGCTTTAAATCTGTTTTTAGTTACCTAGTGGACCTACGTGAGGAGTCGGTGCTTTTCAGCAAAGCAGTTTCTAGGCACCTATTATAAAAAGTACAGGAATCAGTGGATCAAAAGTATACCTTATTTGCATTCCTACTTGCTGACTCAAACTCATGATCCTCTTGCTCTCACCTTGGATTATAGGTGAACTTCACCATGCCCAGCTCTATAAATTAGGATTTAATAGTTGTCAGGTTGATTTGTAAACATCAATAACTCATTTTAATTTACATTTTTTTTTTTTTTTTTTTGGTTTTGAGCATGACTGAAGGTTGTTTCATGTTTTCTCTAAAAGGGCCAGTTGATCTGTGCTTTCCGTTTTTCAAAGGAAGATAAATCCTCTTCCTTCATTTGTTTCCTGTAAGAGCTTGGGACAAGGGAACCTTGTCTTAGGAGAAGGTTGAGTTTTAGTTCCCTTGTCTTAGGGAACTTGAGTTTGCTGATCATAAGCAGTGAAGGTGAAAGTTGTAATGAGTACCATATCCTTACAGATTCATTTTCACTTTGGAAGTAGGGATATCTGGTAACTAAGAAAAACTTGCTGGGATATAATGCAGTGGTAAAGCATTGGTCTAGCATGTGAGAGACTGTAGGTTCAATTCCCAATAATGCACACACACACACACAAATAACTGTTTTTTGACACTGCTTCTTATTATATAGGCCTGGCTTGGCTTATAACTCTCTATGCAGACCAGTTGGCCTTGATCTCACACAGATTTGCCTACCTCTGCCTCCCGAGTCCTGGGATTAAAGGCATGTACCACCATACCCACTGAATTTCTTTTTCATAAAAAGAAAGAAAAAAAACAGGAGAACTCTGTGGTTTCAGACTTGGTAGAATGATGTAATTTTCCTCAGGAAAGTAGTAGAGGCATTGATGTGTTGCTAAGAGTCAGCTCGGAGCCAGTTACATTGTGGCCTGAGCATTTAAACTTTTGCTGCCTCTGTCCTGAAAAATAACCCCTCTACAAGCTCAAATGAATTATTTGTAAAACAAACAAAAACACAAGTGTGCTTCCCGGTTCTTTCAAGTCCATTTACTTAATTAGAGCATTTTTTTTTTAAAGCATGGATCTAAAAGAGCCCCTCAGTGTCCAGAAAGAGAGATATTACAAATTCTGACTTAGAACTTCCTGAAAGGGTTCCGCCTGGTGGTACAGGCCTTTAATCCAGCTACTCCTTAAGCTGAGGCAGGAGTATTACAAGTTCAAGGTCTGCCTGAGCTACTTGGTGAAACCCTTTCTTTCACAACACAGAAAGAGTGGGGGCAGGGAGAGGAGTGGGATATATCTCAAAGGGAGGGCATTTGAGTAATATAAAGGAGGTCCGACGTTCAATGCTAGATACCACAAAAGCAAAACAAAATGAAACACAACCCATAACAGAAAATAAGGCATGCCAGGGACATTTAATTCCAGCAGAGGACAGGCAGATCCCTGTGAGTTCAAGGCCAGCCTGGTCTACACAGCAAGTTCCAGGCCAGCTGGGGCTACAGGAAGACTCTGTCTCAGAGAGAGAGAGAGAGAGAGAAAGAGAGAGAGAGAGAGAACATGCTTTTAATCTTAGCACTTGAGAGGCAGAAGCAAGTTCTGAGTTCTTTTTTTTTTTTTTTTAAAGAGAGTCTTGTTATATAACCCTGGCTAGCTTGGAATTCCCTATGTGAACTAGGCTGGCCGTGAACTCACAGAAAACCCAGTGCTGAGATTAGTGTTTGAATTAAAGGGGTGGGCTGCCACACCAGCTAAAAAATAAACAGGTGGTAACTGGCCTCTGACTTTGTTAGGACCAGAAGGGGCAGGGGGAATCTGTTGTTCTGGTCCTTTGCCTTTCCCGACCTACCCACCAGTTAAGTGAGATAACATCACTGTCAGTGATGGGCCTATATAATTGTGAATTCAAAGCAGGGGGAACTAAGCCAATGAACACTTTGGGTCAGAAATTTGAGTTTTAGAAGGATCATCCTGGTTGCTCTATAGAGGAAGGACGGTTAGAGTTTAAGTTGGTAGCAGAGAGACTGTGGGATTTGGATTAGGACGCCCACAAACAGATGGAAGGTAGGTATTTAGGAATTAAGAATGATAGATTCAGTAAGCGGAAGGAGAGTGGGAAGAGTCAGAGAGGCGTCAAAATGACCCCGCGGCTTTGGACGTGGCTCTCTGGGTTCCCGTGAGGCCATTGCTGGGTTAGGAAGAGCATGTTTAGCAGGAAAATAAGGTCAGGGCAAATTAGGCTTGAGTCGCCCATAAAGCCTTCAGGGCAGGTGGTGTTCAGGTGGATGGATATTAAGGGTGTGGCATTTAGGAGAGTGGCCTAGAGAGATCTGCACCAAAATAGGGAGGAATTTATGCGGGATATATCAACAGTAAAGAATTAGAGATCTGTCAGTTCCAGGCTTGCAGGGTGTGGCGAAATGGCCAGCTGGGGGCACAGCCACGTGACGGCCAGATCTCGCGGCTGCAGCTCAAATACTATCCAAACCCAGGGGAAGGGTGCAGGGCGGCGCTGGCCCCTCCCCGCCCCGCCTCTCTGCCTCCGTCTTGTCCTCGTCATCCATTGGGTGATACTATGTCCATCAAAGGCCCGCCTCCGTAGATAAGCCAATCAGGAATGGCGGGAGGGCGCCTTCTTCTGGAGCTGGTTCCTCATCTGCGGTCCTCTCCCGAGAAGTAAAATCCGGGCAGCGGTACCGTCCGCCGCACTGTTCGCCCGCGCGGGGCTGAAGGGATCTGCCGAGTTCCTGCGGCGCCGGCTGGTGAGCGGAGGAGGACGGTCCGAGGTAAGGGAGGGGACGGGGGTGGGGCGGGGGCGTGGACATCGCCCCGCCGGCCCCGCGGGCGCCAGGCTCTCCTTGGCCCGGGGCACCCGCTCAGGTGATGGGGCGGAGGGCGGAGGCATGAGGTGAGAGGGCGGGCGGAGCTGGAATCCGGTCACGGTCACCCCACTCGCGCGCACGCGCCACGTGGGCCGGCGGAGCGGAGGAGAGTGTGCGGCTTGGCGGGTCCCCTGCGTTAGCTACCTTCGCCCTAGAACTCCCGGCGAGCTGGGTGGGCGCCCAGTGCCTTTGCACCGCTTGGAAAGCCACGGCTCAGGGACACTAAGCGGGTGTCCTCACTCTAGAATGTGGCTGCGCCAGGTTTTGGCGGAGACCGGGTTTGGGAAACCACGGATCTTGCTTTCTTACCTAGGAGGCGCTGGCCATACCTTTGAACTTGAGACTGAATTATGTCCCAGTTCCCGGGGAAGGTTTTCGTTGCTCATTGTTGCCTGCCTTCTCACGGCAGGGTCAAGGGATGTCCGAGGCCCTCAGTGCCCCTGACCTCATCTGCCCCAAGATCTGTGAGGTGGTTAAGGGACAAACCTCACTGGCTTTGGGAAATGAGTTTGATAGTGAGTTTATACCTTTGACCTACTGATTTTGGAAATTAGCAAAGAGAAGGTTGCTGCACAAGGCCACGCAATTTGGTGCTTAATAAATAGCAGGCTAGTGGAAACCAACTCTTAAATCCCCAGTAATAGCCAATCGATAAGCAAACTGTGATTGTCAATGCAAAATTGACATTACATTATATTACATGCTGGACCTAGTGGCTCACATCTTTAATTCCAGTACTTGGGAGGCAGAGGCAGTTGGATCTCTGTGAGATGGAGGCCAGGCTGGTCTACATCATGAGTTCCAGGCCAGCTGTGGCTATAGGGAGACCCTGTCTCAAAGAGATCAAACATATCCATAAAATAGATTACTGCCCAAAACGTTGCTTTTAACAGGGACGCCAGATAGACTCAAAATCGTCGATGAACAATATAAAAAAATCTGTGCAGAATGATTAAAATATTAACCACCTTTTTAAACTCTTTTTTTTTTTTTTTCTTGAGGTCACTATATGAGCCCTGCCCGGCCTGGAACTCATTATGTAGGTCTGGCTGCCCTTAAACTCATAGAGATCTCCTTGCCTCTGCCTCCCAAGTGCTGGAATTAAAGGTATGGGCCACCACACCAAATAACTACCTTTTTTTAAAAAAAAAAAAAAAAAAAGAAAATAAAGGGAATTATCATATTTTATTAAATCCTTTCAAAATCCTGTGAGAGCTGCAACGGGTGACTGTAATTCCAGCTTTTTTGGAGGCTGAAGCAGGAGGATCTGAAATTTAAGGCCAGTCTGGTAACGAAGAGAGACTCTACTTTAGAAGTAAAAGGAGACTGGGCATGTCGCTGTCCAGTGGTGGACATTGCCTTTAGGCCATGGGTTCAATCCTCAATACTGCACAAAACAAGAAGGAAACAGAAACTTTATGCCTATCCTACTGGCAGTAACAAGTTCAGACTAGTGAAGCAGTGTCTGATGTTAAATAGCTAGTGTCACACCTGGTCACAATAGCTTGGGTCTCTGAAAATGCCACAGTGAACTAATATTTAAGGGTCTATTTTGTGTGGGCTGGACCCAAGATAGCTGCTAGTAATTTCTAAATTCATGGAGAACCTAGACTAGTGGGGAAGGAGATATCTATCTGAACACTATATGGTCTGTAGGTGACCTAGGTAGTAGGCTCTGGTCTGAGAAAGGATTTGGGAAGGAGAGGAAATAGAGGCACTAGATCAGCTGGGTGGAAGGTAGGAAGACTTTATTGGCTCTATAAAAGCAGAAGTATTAACAAATAAAAATTTTCAGAAGTCAGTACTTTTCATAATTTTAAATTGGAAGCTTTCATAAACTTTTATTTTTCAGGCTGAAAAAAACCTCCACTTGCTAACATAGTTTCAGAATGTCAAGTACTGTGTCCTACTGGATCTTCAATTCTGCAAGGAACTGCATTGCTACATTACAAGGGGGCAGACGTTTATACTCAAGGAGTGTGATGAATAGGAATCAATTGAAATGGAGACTCTTTTCTCCTGCACTGCCCGCCATAAAAAACAGGTCCCCATGTGGTAGCTTTGCTTTACAGAAAGCCTCCAGACACACATCAACTGAGGAAGAGGATTTCCACTTGCAGCTCAGCCCTGAGCAGGTCAATGAAGTGCTTCGAGCTGGTGAATCATCCCACAAGGTTCTTGATTTCAACAGTGGAGTCCGAAATTCAGTGTTGAGGTTTGAAAGCAACCAACTGGCTGCCAACTCACCAGTGGAGGACCGACAAGGTGTTGCTTCCTGCCTGCAGACCAATGGGCTGATGTTTGGCATCTTTGACGGACACGGTGGCCATACATGTGCGCAAGCAGTGAGCGAGAGGCTCTTCTACTACATGGCAGTGTCCCTGATGTCCCACCAGACCTTGGAGCAGATGGAGGAAGCAGTGGAAAGCATGAAGCCCCTGCTGCCCATCCTGCAGTGGCTCAAGCACCCAGGGGACAGTATCTATAAGGATGTTACATCAGTACATCTGGACCACCTTCGTGTCTATTGGCAGGAACTGCTTGACCTGCATGTGGAAATGGGGCTGAGCATTGAAGAAGCATTAATGTACTCCTTCCAGAGACTGGATTCTGACATCTCGCTAGAAATTCAGGCCCCCCTGGAAGATGAGGCGACAAAGAATTTGTCCCTCCAGGTTGCTTTCTCTGGGGCAACAGCTTGCATGGCTCATATCAATGGAGTTCACCTGCATGTGGCAAATGCTGGTGACTGTCGGGCTATCCTTGGTGTCCAGGAAGATAATGGTATGTGGTCCTGTTTGCCCCTCACCTGTGACCACAATGCCTGGAATGAGGCTGAGCTGTCGCGACTTAAGAGAGAACACCCTGAGTCAGAGGACAGGACACTCATCATAGATGATAGGCTGTTGGGGGTCCTTATACCCTGCAGGGCCTTTGGGGATGTCCAACTGAAATGGAGTAAAGAGTTGCAGCGAAGCGTCCTAGAGAGGGGCTTTGACACCGAGGCCCTCAACATCTACCAGTTCACACCACCCCACTACCATACACCACCCTATCTGACTGCCAAGCCTGAGGTTACTTACCACAGGCTGAGGCCCCAGGACAAGTTCCTCGTGCTGGCCTCAGATGGCTTGTGGGACATGCTGGGCAATGAGGATGTGGTGAGGCTGGTGGCGGGGCACCTGTCCGAGGTAGGCCGCCACAAGCCAGACCTGAACCAAAGACCAGCCAACCTGGGGCTCATGCAGAGTCTGCTGCTGCAGAGGAAAGCCAGTGGACTCCATGCAGCTGACCAAAATGCAGCCACACATCTGATCAGACATGCCATTGGGAGCAATGAGTATGGGGAGATGGAGCCAGAGCGGCTAGCCACCATGTTGACATTGCCAGAGGATGTGGCCAGGATGTACCGGGATGATATCACTGTCACTGTGGTGTTTTTTAACTCAGATTCAATTGATACATATTACAAGGGGGGTTAAGAATCTCCTATCCTGTTGCCAAGGCTAACACAATTGCCCTTTAAAACATTTTCACTTACTCTTAAGTGAGCTATTCAGATCTTACTGTTAGGATAGGCAGATAGAGGTTGCTGAATAATCGACTCATGCGAGTTGGGGAGCAGCCTAGTTTTAACAACAGTAGCAATGATTTTTATGTCTTTGTGTGTATAGTAAACTTTCCTATGCAGAGGGTGGCAATTAAAGACGACTTGGCTTAGGCTCATGTAGCCCGTGTCTGTACAAAGACACTGTGTCATTGTAACTGTGTCATCCTGTGCTTTTAAAAGATAAATTTAATCATGATTCTAAGAATAAAGAATTTGAGGATCTTCTGAGACCCAGCTTCAAAATTTACAAATATGATAATTCTGGACTTATAATCATACATACATTTTAGGCTAAGAAGTTTTCATTTGTTTTTTAATTATGGAAGCCTAGGTTTACAAAGCACACTACAGGGCACTTTCCTATGCAATAGTCTTAACTTTTTTTTTGCATGTGACTTTTGTGATATTGTATTTTAGCTCTAAGTTTATTTTAAAACTGAATTAATTCTCAAACTTGCAAGCAGGCCTGCTGTAAGTGGGTTTGGGACCACTCATTTTGTTTCTCAGCAGAGCACAAGAGGGGCTAACCCTATGGACCAGCTGAATTTAATTATGCAACATTTGGTCCCCTCTACTGAGTCCCAACCCTGAACCTTTGAGCCACACTAAGAGGTAATTTACAAAAGTTTAATCCCTAACTCTTGGCCTTTTTTTTGCTTAGTGAAATGTTCCTGCTAGGCTGAGCCTCCGGCCTATTCATAGGTTTTAGTCTTTCTGATTATATCTCCCAAACACTGATTCCATCTGGCACAATCTTTCTACCTCTGCTGTGCTGCTCAGCCTCACTCTGCTGCCACTGGAAAGTCTCACTTGTTCTGTCTTCACAAGACTGCAGGACAGGAGGCAGTGTGGTCACAGGATAGTTGTAGTGGGCGTTTAGGCAGGACAGGTTTATTAGTGGTTTGTGGACTGAAGAGTTGTGCCTGAATCTAGAGAGGTGAAAATACGAAGGTCCTAAGAGTAGCCATGAGCCAAGGCTTTCTGCATTTTGAGAGTCAGGAGGGAGGAGGGTGGCTTATCAGATGGGATACCTGGCCCTGACTGTTAGAAATTGCCTTAGGAATTAGACCGTTTTTACTATGGGAGCTGAGCAAAAATACAAATGCAACTCATCATAGCTTTTGCAGGTTGCAAGTCTTTGTATTTACTTGAAAATTAACCTGGATGGATCTTTTTTAGAGGATGAATTTCCTCTTCTCCTGGTGGGTGTGGCATATAAACAGCAGGAAATGTGTCCCTAAATGGAAACACAAATATTTTTTGTAGGATTAGCCCTCAAAACTTGGCAGCTTTAGTTTCCTGTACCTCATCAGAACTCTTCAGTGTTGGTGAACTGTTAGTTGGTCCCTTGCCTCCTTTCATCCACTGTACATCCAGAGAATAGCAGATAACTAGGTTTGGCTTCTTTGGCTTTTCAGGTGACATTCTGTTGAAAGTAGAGACTGGGCTGATGAGATGGCTCACTGGGTAAAGGCTGCCAAGCCTGCTGACCCGAGTTCCATTCCTGGGACCCATGTGGGTAGGAGAGAAGCAGCTCCTGAAAATTATCCTTTGATTTCCACAGATACACACTCACACAAAATAAATAAAATGGAAAACAATTCATAAAAGAATTAGGACCCCTCTGTACATTTTCCATCGTACCTGTTTAGTGATGTGGTTTCATATGAGAAATTTTATTTTGAGTATTTAAATCTTGGTCCTTTTGTTCTGAAACTATTTCTGTTCCTTCTGGTCTCTTAGACCATTACTAAATAAAATGTAAGCAATTTTCCATTGAGGATCCTGTACCCACATTTGGGCATTCTTACTTTCTGTAAGACTCTTTGAGAAGTCTACACCCATGTTCTCTGGTGTGTCTTACTTTCCTCTGAGTGCCTCTCTCTCATGCTTAAGCCTATACTAGACTATTAAACCCTAAAAATAGAATATAAAATGTAAATTAAGCATGGTGTCTATTGCTGGTAATCCCAGTACTTGGGCAGTGGAGGTAGGAGGATCAGAAGTTCAAGGCAGTTCAAGGCCAACCAGGATACATGAAGCACTATCTCAAAGGAAAAAAAAAGAAAGTGAGTCTCAGGCACTGAGTTTGAGGTGGGCTAGGCTATATAGAGACCTTGCCTTAGTAAAAAAAAAAAAAAAAGTCACTACCATTGTGCTCTGCTGGAGGTTAGCTGATTGAATAGAAGATTCTATTTATTTTGACATTTTCTTTGTCCTTTATTTTTCATGCTAGTTAAATCTTGAAGTATCCTTGGAGTCTTGAGTGGCATATAGTGTCTGGATCCTATTTTGGAGCCCAGCATGGGTCATAAATGTATCTGATTCAGTAACTTATCCTGCAGTTGATAGAACACAGATTTCCCATCTGTATCTCCAAGTGTGTCTGTGTTTTTTCACTGTCTAATAGATGTCTGCTTTCCAGTTGATATATTGAGAGAGAAGGAAGGCTTAGTTATTGTCTACCTTTTTTTCTCTGTGCACTCAGCTCTTCCCAGGCCTGTTCCAGGGAGCATTGCCTTCTGGCTAAAAGCCAGTGTGTCTGCCTCCCTGGCCATAGGTCTTGGCAGTGGCCTTGAAACAGAATGGTCTGCTGCTTTGAGACAGTGAAATTAGAGATTTGGGATCTTTGTCATTTCTTCCAAAGCCCTCATCTCGCCTTCCTTACGGTGATTAAAATGTTCAGACTTTTAAATTTTAAATAATGAGATTGACCATATAGTATTTTAGATGTAACTTTTGAAGAAGTACATCTTGGTGCTTAAAATAATGTATTTATGATTTGGGGTAAGAAACTGATGATATTGGTGTAATTTAGACACTGTTTTGTGTGTAAATGATACAGTGCTGTTGATTTTGGAAATTGGTAAAACTACAAAGATACAAGCTCTAAATGTATGTTAGATCAAATTCATAAGATTCTGTTTTCTGAGGTGTTATTTGTAACATTAAAGCTAATTTATTATAATGTAAATGTTGAGGTATTTTGATATATAGATTTTTTTTTTTTCTCCAAAAGTACATTTGGCCTAAAAGGTTTTTAGCTTTTAGGCACACTGGACAAAATTTAGTTGAGACACAATCAAGTTGACAACTTTTAAATGTAAGTGAAATACAAATGGCTTGAGCTTGAGTTAAAGAAGAGTATAATTACGTAGAACAACAACAATAAAATGTATTTAAAAGGAGGCTAGTTCAGTTCTTTTGCCCATCAGCTTCTGGTGATCCCCTCTTCATTTGACAGCTATTGGGAAACCTTTACTTCCTAGATTAAGCCAGAATATTCTGGAACTGAGCCATTCCAGTTTCATCACTAAGTGATCTATCTTTGAAATGTGACTGTTCTACATAAGGAATCCCTTATGTAGCTTTGGATTTGAGGATCAAGGCTAGTGGCCCAGCCCATGTTATAAGCTGTCATGTGTGTGTCCTAAGGGGAGGCATTGTTTTGACTGCTGTGTAGCCATTTCTTGAGCCATTTGAGGCCCTGTCCCTTCCTCCTTTGGCTCCTGAAAAATATTTCTTACCAAGCATTTTCTTGGACTAATCATTTTCCATGTTTGTTAATAATTACTGGCATTTGTATTTTAAGCTGTGTATCGATATCCTGTTTGACACTGATTTTCTAACCATGGAGAATATTTAAGTAAAACTTGTAAATAAAAGCGATAAAATGAAGTTTGGTTTCCTTTCATTTGAATACTAGTTTTTCTAGCCCTTAATGATGTTAGGCTGTATTTTTTCAGCCCTCTATCTTAAAAGTTTAGGCTGTTTAAGGATCCCAAAAGAGAAACATGGTGCTTTAAAACTTTTGGTAGCTACCTGGACACACAGGGAGGCCTCACTAATTAGCCATGTGTGTGGAATCCAAAGAAGTAAACAGAAATGAAGACTTTTGTTGTGAGGGTTGCCACCCACTCTAGGCTAAGGCCTGCCAGGATTTCATAATTTACTGAGAACCTACTTGTAAAATCAGCTTTTGTATTAGTATAGGGCCAGCTTTGGGGAAAGGTCTAAGCTGTTTTCTCCATGAACTGAGGACCCCACTCCATGATTACATTGTGCCTCAGTGCAGGCAGAGTGCTGTTGCTCAGTGGGTCCTGATGGAAAGGAAGATACAAGTATTTAGTCATTAATATTTAGGTCTTGAGAGGGAAAACATGCTTTTTAAGGGGTACACTGTGATGTGTCAACTCAAGGTAATTAGGATATTCATCTCTTTGGGTCATTTCTTGAGCAGGTTTTGCTGAGGAAAACTGGAAGGAGGGGTGTTAGATTGAGGAAACGCCTTGCTTTTTTAAATTTTTATTTGAAACATGGTAGAACAGGCTCTGGGTGAAAAAACCTGGATCATAGTAGGGCTGGGAATCAAACCAAGTTCTAAGTATTGTTCTAATACTGGGCTCTTAGAAAGGGATAATAATGCATAGAAAAGCTGTTTTTAAGGTGTTGCCCCGGGGTACAACAGCTGCAGAGGAGAGGGTGGTAATGAAAGAGTTAACTCTCTTCTGTTGTTTTTGAGACAGGATCTCCCAATAGCCACAGCTGAGCTGGGACTGACTGACCTCCACCTCACAGAGATCCACTTGTCTCTGCCTGCTGAGTGCTGGAACTGATTCCCCCAGCTGTTTTGATTTTTGAGAAAGTTGCTTTATGTAATTTTTGACTGGCCTGGAACTTGCTATAGATAGAGCAGGCTGGCCTTGAACTCACAGACCTCTCTGCCTGCCTCTGTTTCCTGAATGTTGGGATTAGTGCTCAAAGTAGAGCTGTGTATCACCACTCCCACTAAGGGTTAACTTTTGATACTACTTTGGCTACCAGGAGTCAGTTTACACATTTCAATGTCCCATCATTTTGGAACATAAAAATAGAACTCAGGGGCCAGGGTAATGGCTCAGTTGAAAAGTGCCTGCTAAACAAGCATGAAAACGTGAGTTAGATTCTGGCATTTGTAAACAAAATGAAACAAAACAAGTCATGTAAAAAAAGAACACATATAACAAAGTCAGGCATGTGGCACGTACTTATAATCTTGTGCTGGGGAGGGAAGCAGGCAGATCCCTGCGACTCACTGGCTGGCCAATCTAGCCAAATCTGGCAAGCTCCAGGTCAACCAACGACAGACCATGTCTCAAAAAACAAGGTGGATTGCTCTTGAGGAACAACATCCCAGGCTGTCCTCTGGCCCCCACACCCAAGTGCCCACATGTGTACACACGCAAACACATACCCACATGTACATGTGTACGTAAAAATGTACAAAATAGAACATAGGAAAATTAAATTTAAAAAATGAAATGTTTTAGCTTTTTAACCAGAAAGGGAAAAAAAAATAAAAATAAAAAATTTTCCGGGGGGGGCGGGGGCAGGATCTTGCTTTATTGTCCAGACTGGCTTAGAGATTTAGCATGTCCTGCCCCCAGCTTTGATGCTGGGGTTACAGGTAAGTAACACCATGCCTGACTGGAAAAACTAAAATTGTAAATTTGTTTCACCTTTCACTTCTAGAGTTTTTCTGTTTCACTTGATGCTGCTAAATGCCTTTAAGTCATCCCCAACTTTGGTGACCCTCTGAATTGGGAGTGGCTGGATTCTAAAGCAAGTGACTCCACCTGCAATCAGTGAGTCTTTACTAACTCCGCTGTAGTGTCTCGGCCCCATTGGGCCCTGACCTTGTCTGCTTTCTCCACACATGTTTGGGGCCTGCATGGGGCAGCAGGGACGTAGTGAGGAGGTCAGGGTTCCACTTCTGATTTTCACTACCCAAGGAAATAAGCAGGCTGGACTCCTGGAAAACTCGTCTGTGGAGGAACACTTTGGAACCTACCATATCTTTTCTCACGCCTCTGCCTGCCTAGCTCAGATTCTGGAAAGGCCCTCATCGACCTTATCATCCTGTAGTAGAGAAATAGATGGGATATCTTCTTAGGGTTGTGGCTCTGTCCACCCTGTGCAAGCCTTGCATGCTCTGGAACCATCCGTGGCCACAAGGGACAGGGAGGGGCCACCCAGAGAAAGGAGCACATAGATGGAAACCCAAGATCTGATCTAGTCCAGTGTTTGGGGTTTCTGGGTAATCGTGGAGGTAGCCAGAAGAATTCCAGGGATATGAAAGTAGAGCTAGTTAAATGTGACTGGATGGGCAAGGACGGAGCTCAGGTGACCTGACCTGTAGGGACAGGAAAGAGATTGTGTGGGGTAAGCTGGGTGTGGTGGTGAATACTTATAATTCTAGCACTTAGGAGATGAAGGTTGGAGGCTCAGAAGTTCAAAGTCATGCTCACCTGCATGTAAAGTTCAAGGCCAGGCTAGGCTACATGAAGTTCTGTCTTAAAAAGATAAAGAGAGCAATTATACAGAGTGGCCTCAGAAAGGGCTGTGGGCATGACTTTTCTTCATTAGCCTGGGCTGGGACAACATTGGCATAGGGAGTCCTGCCTCAACCTTTGTTTCCCTGTGGTGTTACCAGGGCTGTAGGTGTTTGTCCTTGTTAATCTCTCCACCACCGTCCCCAAAGCTTCAGGCCTGTCCCTCCCACACCTAGGCTCCTGTTCTGCCCCAGTGATAAAAAAGCTGATTGTGAAGTGAATGAGCACAGATGGATGAACAGACAGATAGAGAGACATTAAGGAACTCGAAGATGAAGAGGAACCAGCTAAAGAGGGAGGTCAGACACCAAGAGGAAAACAGCAAGCTGTGGCATGGAAGTGAAACGGAGAGAGGAACATCAGCCAAGAGGATCTGGTTCCAGAGAAAACATGGGTGTGGATGGGTAGAAATGCCACTTAGTTTAAAAGAAAGAAACAGAGGGGCTGGAGGGATGGCTCAGCAGTTAGGAGCACTAGCCTCTCTTGTAGAGGACCTGGGTTTGGTTCCCAGCACCCACATGGCGGTTAAAAACCATTTGTAACTCCAGTTCCAGGGGATCCAACATCCACTTCTGACCTCTGTCAGAAGTGCACTATACTGGTGCACTTACATACATGCAGGCAATACACTCATACACATAAAATAAACACAATAAATGAAATATTTTAAAAGCAAAGGAGAAAAAAAACAAACACTGTAAGAGAGGCAAGGCCTGAGTTATAACCTGATTTGGGTTGTCTTGGGTCACTGCATGCACCTATATAATAAGGTGGAAGAGAAGATATTATCCCTGTGAGCTCCTAGAATGACCTAACCTCTGAAACATTGCGGTGCATGAGGAGATGGGAATATCATCTTGTCAGCATGCTTGTGGAAAAGGAGAAGGTCCAGGGTGCTCTTGGAGGTTCCATAGGTTTTAATAGCCTCAGATAGGACTTTAACATGGAGGAATGAGAAAGCTGGACCTCTTTTGGGCCCTACTGGGTGACTAGGTCACTAATCCTGAAGGGTACAGTGATGAAGCTTCAGTAGGGTGCTCTCTGCTGTGAAGTTCTGTGCTTGAGGCAATGGAAAACTCAGAGGTTGCCTCTAGATGGCGCCGTCGGGTCATGCTGGTGTCAGCGGCCGCTGGAGTGGAAGGAGAGTGTTCCTGAGTCAGCAAAGTCCTGTGACCTAACTTCAGCCCGAGCAGAGTTTTCCTGTAGCCTGAAATATCTTCAGGAAGGTTCACAGAAATCTGGGAATCTTTGGAGCTGGAAATAAGTGGGGATTGGGGGAAGGACCCTGTCCTGTGCTTGTGGTCATTCAGTCTGGCTTTGTGGGAAGGGACTGCTGGGACCCAAGCCTGTGAGAGCTATAAGTGTGCAAAGTGTTTGCCAACTGGACCAGTTGTCCTCGAGGTTGTTTCTTGCTGCGAGCTACACTACATCACTAACCAACCCCATTTTTCTTATTCTACACCGTACAGCCATCCCCACAGCCAGCCTCCTGAAAACTCTGGCGTCTATTCCCTCTTGTCATACGTCCTGTCCCAGCTCCAAGAATAGTACAAATCATCTTTTTCTTTCTGTGCCCCAAATGGAAGCTGCCCCTCTGACCACAGCGCAGTCAAATCTGACCTGTCACTCCTCTGCTCATAACCCTTTCATGGCTCCCCATCACGCTTGGGGTGAGAGCTCAGACCCCTCTTCAGATTGGCCCTCCCCACATCTTCTCCCTCCTTCCCGATAGCCTCCTGGAGCTCTGTGTTCTTAGAGTATATCCACTCTTTGGCCTTGCTGTTCCCTCTCATTGAAACACCTGGCACTCCTCTTTCATTTCCTCTTGCTTACCCAGATCGTTCAGCTGATTTTACTAAAGCATCACTTGTCTGGAAGACTCCCTGACTTTCTAGGCCTTTCTCCTAAATATCCCCTAGAAATGGACCATCCATTTCATCTCCCCAGGTATCTACCATCATCTGTCGATGTGCTTTCCTGGCAGCACCAAGAGCCTGGTCTGACTCTCCCTGGGATGCCCATGGATCAACTCAGTGTCTGACTGAAGTAGGTGCTTGACATTTAAACTGCGGAGGGGGCTAGGGATGTAGCTCAGTGGTAGAGCACTTATCTAGCATGTATGAGACCATTCCCACCATCACAAATAAAAAAAAATGTCAGGGAGGAAAGAGTGAAAGAGATCTTGAACTTCGTCCTCCAGATGAAGTCACCTCTTCCTGAGTTAGGCCACCATCCCTCTGGCTACCCCTGGGATGGGATAGAGCCTAGAATCCTTTACTTTTTGCTTCTTGTTGGAATTTTATTTATATACTTTAAAAGCTTTATTTATCTGTATTCTATGTGTATTGTATGAGTGTTGACCTTCACATATGTATGTGAACCAGAAGAGGGCATTTGGATCCCTTAGAGTAACAGATGGTTGTGAGCCACGTGTGGATGTAGGAAACCAAACTTGGGTCATCTGGAAGTGCTGCAAGTGTTCTTAACCACTGAGCCATCTCTCTAGCCCTCATTGGGGTTTTATTGACACCACAAAGTCTCCTTTTTTCTCCCATCAAGGATTGGTATCTAATCACCCTTTTCCTCATCATCCCCCTCCCTTTGAGATAGGGTCTCACTATGTAGACCAGGCTGACCTCAAGCTCACAGAGATCTGTTTGCCTCTTTCTCTCCAGTGCTAAGACTAAAGGTGTGTGCTACTATACTCAGCCCTTTTCTTTTTGTTTTTGCTTTTTTTTTTTTTAAGACAAGATCTTGCTATGTAGCTCAGGCTGACCCTGAATTCTCCATCTTCCTGTTTCAACTCTCTCAAATTCTGAGATCACAGCCATGCACTCTCATCCAGTATTCCCCTCCTCTTGAATCTGGGCTGACTTTAGGGAATTACTTATAACCAAGCAAATACAGCAAAAGATAATACTGGGGAATGGCAAAGACAAAGTGTCTTGAGAACTGGTGGGTCTGATAGAAGGTATAAGTGGTTTTATTATACTATCCACTCTATTTGGTCATGCTGGAAATTTAATTTCCAGTCCTCTTCCTGGTTTTCTTTCTTTGCGGCATTAAGGATTTTGTTTAGGGCCTTGCATACGCTACGCAAGCCCTCTACCACTGAGCTACATCCCTCAGCCCTTAGTTTTGATCCATCTTCATTTAAAAAATTATTTAGCATGTGTGTGAGCATGTGCACATGCCGTAACATATATGTAGAGGTCAGAGGACAACTCTCAGGAATCAGTTTCCTACTCCACCATGTGCACCCTGGGAATTGAGCTCAAGTCGTCAGGCTTGGGGCAAGTGTGAGGTGACGTCCCCTGCTTCCCTTACTGTCTCTCCAGCCATGCTTCAGCCTGATCTGTTTTGATCTTGTTCTGATCTGTTTTCAGTCCGGGAGTGAATACAATAGAGGTTCAATGTATGATAATTAAAATTTTTTTTAATTTTTAAAATTTATTTTTATTTTATGTGTATGAGTGTTATGCCTGTGTGTGTAGTGGACCCATGTCGTGCAGTGCACTTAGAGGACAGAAGGGAGTTTGGATCCCCTGGAACTGAAGTTATGAACAGTTGTTAGCCACCACGTGGGTGCTGGGCTCGAACCCAAGTCCTCTGCAAGAGCAACCAGTGCTCTTAACCACTGAGCCACCTCTCCAACCTCAATTTATGATAATTAAAAATATTCTATTTATTATTTTTAGTGTATGAGTACATTACCTACATGTGTTTAAGTCCACCCACGTTGTGCAATGCCCACAGAATTAGAAGGCATCAGGTCCTCTGGAACTGGAGTTACAGATGGTTGTTAGCCACCATTTGGGTGCTGGGAATTGAACCCATATGGGTTCATGCTCTTAACCACTGAGCCATCTCTTCCGCCACCCCTCTCCCCAATTTATTATAATTTAAGATAACAAACTAGGTCTCAGCCACATTTGTAAGTGTATGTTCTGGTCAGGTGCTGTGCTGAACATTTTTCATGTCATTGTCTTCTTTAAACTAGACATCATGGTACAAACACCTGTAATCCCCGAGACTGGAAGGCTGAGGCGGGAGAATTGTGAGTTCCAGACTAGCCTGGGTTATATATCGAAACTCTCAATGAAACAAAATGAAAACAAAAGCTGAGCATGCTGACACAGGCCTGGAACTCTAGCACTTGGGACATCAGGAGTTCAAGGTCATTCTGAGCCATAGACTGAGTTTGAGGCCAGCTTTAGGCTATTTGAGATCCAGTTTCAAAAACCTAAAATAAAACAATACTAAATAAAATACATGTGTTATTTTGTTTAATCCTTACAAAACCTTATGAAGAAGCATGGCCAGGCACTTTGCAGATGGAGAAGCTGAGCCTGCACAAATACACACTGCTAACCCTATGTCAGAAAACAACTAATGCAAAGTTGAGCTTCCAATGCTGCTGCTTGACTCCACAGTTCCCTCATAGCATTCTGGCAGCTGTGTTGACTATTTACTCCTCTGATAGAAACACATTCCACCGGCTCCCCAAAGGCTTGGCAGCACGGTAGCTCGAAGCAGTAAGCTGTGGGTCCCCAGAAGCACTCTAGCAAAATAAAGCAAAATCTGGGGAGACACTTTGCAAGATGTGAACTGGATGGGATGGAAAGGACACACCCCGAGGCTGGAATCTCTGTTTATAAGTGGGGTGGGAACCATATACCATATAGCCACAACTCCCAGCCTGAGTCAGGGGAGATCCCATGTATATCTTTTCCCTGTGTCCCCAGCCAGCTGGGCTTTTAGGACTGGGAGGGCAAGACTGGTAGAAGCCAAGGGACTCCACCCTCCTTCCTTCCCTAGATCTGGTACCGCTGGCTTAGGGATGGCCTGAAGCTCCTCTGGCACACAGTGAGGCTTGCTCCTCCCACCTAGCACCTGTGAAAATTTATCTCAGATGGAGAGAAAGAGGGAGGGTGGGTCAGGCCACTACATCAGGGGATTTGAACAAAAATGGTCATGGCACTGGTGTTTGTAAGAATGAAACCGTGTGTCAACGTGTGTTCCCCGAACACAGGACACAGACCTTGGTGTATCGGTTCCAGCAGGCTTTAAACGTGACTGTGAAAAGAGAACGCAATGGCCCAAGAACTTCATAGTAAATATTGGAAACAGGATGACGGGAAACCAACAGAATGTACAGTGTGACCCCCAAGTTGAAATCCTCTCCCAGCCCTCACACACACACACACACACACACACACACACACACACACACACACACACACACGCCTGCGCTGGCTCCCTCGTGATTTACCCCATTGGCTAGGCAGGCAGGCAGGCAGTGGGGGAGGGGAATGAGACTATCTTGGGAAGGGGATGAGATCACTCCAAGGATGGCTGATTTAGAATTGGGTAACTTTTTCCACCCATATGGCTCTCAGAGACTTCTGTACTGGCTCATAAACCTTGGCGCCAGCCTCTGGGGTTGGCCGTGGGGCCCTTCCTAGTGTGGAGATCGTGGCCAAAGCTGGGTGGGGTTTGGGTAGGGTTTAAATTGAAACAGAGTGGCAGAGTGGGAGTGGGGGTGTGCGGCTGGGCACCTAACAATAACTCTGAGGCAGTGGATCTAGGTGTCTTGAGGCTCCCCAGGAAGCAGTGTGGGTACATGGTGCATTTTATGGGTGCAGGACTATCCCGCAGGGCAGTCACCTTGCAAAGAGCAGAGCAGGATGCCTAGCAGTGCCTCTCTAACACCTGCTGTGTCTGGGAATTTCAGTTAGTCAGCCTGGCTCTCTTAGAGGATCCCCGCATTGGCCCTAACCCTATAAGATATAGTTGTGGAGTGAAGAGGTCTGGGCTGGGGAAGGATCAGGGTTCAATTCTAAGTCAGTCTCCCTTGGGCCTGTACCTACAGACATAATGCCAGTCAGCGAACTGGAGACTTGGGCTCCAGCCTTAAGGAAATAGTGTGTCTCAATCCCTGAACTTGGTTATATCTCTGAGCCTTTTCCCAGGTGGTTGACCCAGTTCAGCTGTGCTTCCCCTCTTCAGCTGCCTTTATCAACTCCCTACCCATGAGCTGAGTCAGGTACCAACTATGCCCAAGTCAGTGTCCATCACGTCACTTTATTCATGCTCATTTGAAGCCAGGGACTACCCAAAGAAAATTCTAGGATATGCTGGATGAAGGAAAGGAGAGCCCCTAGAAGGACAGGGTTCAGGGGAGGACCAGCTGTGGGTGCTCAACCTTGTTCTGTGCTGGGTTCAAGCTGTTCTGTGCCCAAAACTTCCCAGGGAAGCCAGGAGCCTTGGGCCTCTCAGACTCCATCATATATAAGAGAAAATGGTTTGAGGTACCTGTGAGGCACCCAGACCTGGGCTTGGTAGGTAAAGAGTAGGAACTGGGCAGAACCAGAATGCGTGAGGCTGTTTCCTTGGCTTGGGTTCTTGGTGGCAGGGAAGGGAATGGAATTCTCTGGTTGGATGGAGTTGCTCCTGGAAAATCCCCACAAGCCCTTTCAGCAAATTGCTTTGTGCCTGGCTCTCGCTCCTGCAGAAGTGGAGGGCATGGACCTTCTTGCTGCTAGGCCACTCAGACAAGGCCCTTGCCCTTTCTGAATGCCACGCACTGGGCTCTGGTACAGCTAAAGTGGGGGCTGACACATCTACGGAATGTCGTCTGTTGACCCCTTCAAATTCTTTCAGTCATTCTGAAAAGCTGGGGTTGGTGTTCCCTTGGAGTTCCTGTTGTTTGAGAAGGAAGTTGAAACTCAAAGATGCCATGTGTTTTGCCCAAGGGCACATACCTGCATCAGGACTGGAAGCCCTCTTCCCCGCTACTGAGAGCACAGAGCTCCAGTCTTCTATTTCCTCTCAGAATCTCCAGAAGGGCAGTGTGCCCACAAACTGAGGATGACACTTCCAGCTCAGTGCCTTCTCATCAAGGCCTGGCTTGGCCCGGTCTGGCTGTGTGCCTCTCGCTCTCAGAATAACCCTAGTAATTCTGGGCATGGATTTCAGGCCATCACCTGGGGCCTATTTTTGTCCTTCGGGTAACAAGGAAGTCTCACCTTGCGCAGTAATTACTTGGGACGAGGCTGGAGCATGTGACCCCTCCCCCACAACTGATCTTGCTGCCCTACTGGGAAATGACCCGGACTGGAAGGGAAAGGCCTGGCTCAGCCATGCTCTTTCTTTCCCTGTTCTAATCACTTCTTGGAGTTCTTACATCCAGTCATCTCAGCCAGCCCCCATCCCATACCACCACGTACATGCACACCATGACCAGAGAACCGAGAACATCTTCATTTGTCCCTTCCATCCATTGTCAAATCTTATGCACCTGAACAGCCAGAAATTTCCTTCTCCTGTATAGCAGTGGAACAAGTCTAGCTCCTCTAACCCAGTGAGAGAGGTTTCTAGAATCCAGGTAGAGGGGCCATTTGGAAATCCAGCATCTAGAACTTGAGTTTCAGAATTTGGGGTTTTGGAATTTGGGAGGGGGTAGTGACTGATGGTACTTGAAGAGGTGACAGAGGTTGTGGTCACACCCACATATACTATGAAAGGTCAAGCATTATCTCAGGAGTTATGAACTCCCAAACTATTTACAGAAAAGGTGTAGCCCATAGACACATAGGGGAATGCCTCATGGGGCCCTTTACTACTAAAACAGATGTGTCTATAAGGGAGGAGGAATTATCACAGGTACTGATTCCAGAAGGGAAAGAGATGCTCAGAAAAAAGATTTGTAGGAAGCTGGTGGTGGCAAATGGTCGTAATGACATTGCTGGAGGCTGAGGTGGACCAGTTGAGAGTTCATGACCCCAGAGAAAGCAAGACTGCTGTGTCCCCCAAACTAAACCAAACAAACAAAAGACTAGAAAGAAATCTGATTTTTAGAAAGATACCATAACAAAAGCTAGAATGAGTTGTAGCCATGGTAACAATAACAGAAGTAGCTGTCCCATTGTTTTAAAGGCCATTAGGTATCCACTCTGTGCTGAATCAGAGTTCTGCACTATCTCAGTGCACAAAGTGTTCTCTGGATGGAGAGTGGGCAGTGGCCCTTGGGATGAACTTCATAAATATGGTTGGGTTTTACAAGGTCTGTGGCTCTTTGGAGACGGACACTGCTGAGCCCTTGGTCCTCAAACACCAGGAATATATGGTCTCCTGCTGTAGTGCAGGGCACCAACAGCAAGACTGGCCCCTCGGGGATGCCGCTGGGGAGCCAGCCAGCCCACTGAGTTAGCCTCCATCCACTTGGCCCACTCCTCTAGGCGTTGGGACTGGAAATAGCAGCTGCTCAAGAGCTGACAATCAAAGGGCAGCTAAAAAAAGGCCTCTCAGTCTGGGCTCTGTCGCACACGGCTCACAGGGCCTATTTTGAGGGAGAGGGTGCCGACGTGCCAGTGGAAAATCCGTGGGGCGGGAGTCTTCAAAGGTGAAGGCTGTATGCCTCACTCTTCCCATCTTAACTGACATGTGCACACATGCACGTGTACACACACCTATACCTGTGCTCACACACATACTCATGCAAGTTGCACCTTTAGCTCTCTTGTCCAACTGCTGGACCCGCTCATTCCCATAACAACCAGGGAAAGGGACGAGGGAACTGAAGCTCAAAGCTCAGCCTGTATCTCAGTTGGTAGAGTGTTTGTCTAGCATAAAAGTTCTGGGTTCCATTCCCAGCACTGCAGCCCTTGGGAGGTGGAGGCAAAAGGGAGATGCAGAAGTTTAAGGTCATCCCCCGCTGCACTGAGAGCTTGAACCTTGCCAAGGGTAAATGAGACCTTGACTCAAAAACCAAACCCAAACCCAAGACACAAACCCAAAATGAAAAATTCAAGGTTGCACAGCTAGGAAGTAGACAGGCTGGTGACCATCAGGCAGCCCCCTCAGTGAGCTAGCTGACCTACTGTGCTCTGGAGAGCTAAAGTCTCCGAGATGGTAACAATAGAGATGTGTTCTGGGTTGGATGAACCCATGGGAAGAAAACCCACTGGAAACTCCCACATTGGTTCTGAGGTCCTTGCCTGGCTGCAGGAAAGGCAACCTCTGCAAGAAGCCCAACCCCCGCCCATCTGTGACCACCTGATCCCCCTTTGCCTGGGCCTCCAGAGACTGGCAGTCCCTGCCAAGTTTCCAGGGAACGTGTCAGATAAGGGGTCTGTGCTCATGACTCTCTCCCCCTGGTCACTATCTCTGACCCTGCTGCCACCACCAAGTGGATAAGAATAGCAACAGCCTGGTAAGGGGCACCCACAGGGGCATCACAACTCAAGACAAGTCTCCTATTCTCTCTCCATTAGTACCAGCCCCACCTGCGGCTTGGCATTCTGCGCTCAAAGTCCCACCACACACAGTAAAACTCCAGTTTCAGCCCCAGCTCCTGCTTCCCTAGCAGAAGATCTGGGGGAAGCCATGCCCCCTGTGTCTGAGCCTACCCTCTACAGAAGAGCTGTGTGGCCTGGGGCTGGATGCTCTCTCTCTCTGGGCCATAAACAGGACATAATGGTATATCAGTTCCTTAAAGCATGACAGTCAGCTGGGTCCTCTCCCCAGGCGAGAGCCCTTCAGTGTCCTGATAATCACAGCTGTGTCTGGCTTCTGAATGACCTTGAGAATGCTTCCTCTAGGCAGTGAGGATTCAGATGGGGTGACGGCCCCCATATCACATGTGGAGGGGTACCCGGAGCAGATCACAGAATAAAGGTGCATATTATACTGTTACCTCTGCATGGCTGTCTTTGTGACGCTCCTGCAAGTATACAAGGGTGGCCACGTCACTCTGAGGGAAGAGGCTGTTGTCATGGAACCCATGAGGAGCGTCACTGTGACACGGAAAGGGAGGTAGATCCGGGGAGCCTTGTCCCCACGTTTCTGAGTCATTGTGAATGACACCTGGCTGTAATTAAGGCATCTGAGTCCCCAAGTCCTCTCATCAGCTCTTGCAGCCTGACTCACCACAGGGACCGGCACCCCAGCCCCACCCCCATTCCCCATCCCAGTCTTGCTCTCTTCACATCCTCATTCTCAGATGACCCTGCCCCTTGATCTTCCAGCCTGCCTTCTGTCAGTCACCCACCTACTCAAGGGATCCCAGGGAGGAGATTGGGGATGCTAGAGAAAGAAAGGAAGGGATGGCTGTCTGAGCTTCCACACTCACAAGCATTTTCACACCACACAAATGAGGCCAGAGAACACACACTCTTTCAGGCTCACAACTGCACAAGACTGACAAAGTGTTAGGGTCACCATTAGGGTCCCAGGCTCAGTCTCTCAACACTGCAGTGCTATAGATAGGTCCACACCATTCCTGTATCCTCGCAGTCCTGTCAGACCTCTGAGGCCCCTCATTAGAAACATCTGCCCACAGCAGCAGGATGGTCTGCTGGTGAGACTACATGAAGAACTTCTTCACTGAGGCCCAAGCTAGAGCCCTGGGGTAGGTGTAGGTGTGTGTGGGTCTCTGGGGTCCCAGGACTGTCTCATTCTTTGGGGGTGAGGTCTAGACTGACCTTGGGGCCTCTAGCTTCAAGAGCTCTATCGCTGAGGCTGGAAAAAGTTTAAAAATATCTTCATGTTTACATTCTTTCCAAGTCCGCCTCCTAGACTTCAGTGCTGGGTCTCTTTGATCTGGCCCTATGCCTCTGGAAGGGGCCTAGGAGAGGGGGAACATAGGCCCCTGCTGGGTGGATCCCCCAACTCCCCACCCCAGTCAGAACTCAGTGATACCCTTCACATCATATAGCCAGAGAGCCCAGGTGAGTGGCCCAGAAGGCCAGTGGGTACTGGATCTGGGACTTCTCCATCTTTCCTCCCTCTCCCTCGAGTGCCTCTATGTAACATGAGTGTGGAACTGTAGGCATTTGCTGCTGGGGAAAGCCATAACAACTGAGCTCTTATGGTGTTCTTTGCTCTGTGCTAACCCCCAAACCTGGCTCCCCCAAATCCCATTTTACTTGATTGATTGAGATAGGGTCTCTCTGTAGCCCCAGCTGGCCTGGAACTCACTATGTTGACGAGGCTGGCCTCAGTCTCACAGAGATCTGGCTACCTCTGCCGCCCTAGTGCTAGAACTAAAGGTGTGAACCACCACATCCAGCCAAAACTCCATTTTATAAATCAGTAAATTGAGGCTTAGATATAAAGCAAGGAAGAGGCAGGGCACAAGTGGTGTGCTTGTCTGTTCATGCTGGGCCACTGATTATCTTCTACCTTGTTCACTGTGGTACAGTGTGGACCTTGTCTGCTTCATGAGGTCCAGCCCACTAACATAAATCTCTACAGGCACCCACTGGCTCTCTGACAATGTTGTTCTTCTCTGTGAGTCAGGCATATGTGCCCCTCTGACGATCCTCATCCTCTACTCTAGAATGGGGCTAAGGATCACAGGAGAGGTTTATGTCCACAGATGCTCAGGGAGACAGAACCTTTGACTCTGGTACTCAGCTCTAGCTGACCAGAGTGGCCTGGGTCCTGGAAGCACAAGGAAGAAGCTGTTGAACTAGAACAGATGCTTTCATTCGCTCTCCATCATTCACTCTTTCCTTTGTTGGTTCCCCATCTACTTACTGACCAACCCATCACCCATTTACTCACTATTCCATCCACCATCCAACCATCCATCCATCCATCCACTCACCCACACAGCTACTCATTCATTCACCCATTCATTCATTCAAAACAAGAACCCAGAGTGCAAGAAAACTCCAGCTTGGCTGCGACATAAACCCAGGGCAGTCCCTCCCCCTTTTAATCTACCTCTCCAGCTTTACCAGAAGGAGCTAGCTGAAGATGTTGGCCATGTTGCTTGAGAAAGCAGAGACCAGCTGAAGGCCGTGGATACTTCTAGAGAGGTCACATGGACCTTAGACACACAGGTATGTCTTATGCTCTGGTTCCAAGACTCCCAGGTATATCTCTTAATCTACCTAGCCTTTGAGATCATCCATTAGAATATGGAACCAACAAGGAGGTGAGATGCTACCTCCAAAGAGCTTTTTGCATGCTGAAGACATCTGAGTAGATACAAATTAAGCAGAGAATGGGGATTGGAGAAGCCCTGTTTGGACTGGGATGATCAGAGGAATCCTCAGTGTATGTGTGTGTGTGGGAGTGTAAGCCCCTGAGTGTCAGTCAGGGTGACTGAAGTGACCCCAGAGTCCACGTGCAGGCTTTCCCCAGGTCAGCCAGGATGCCCGTCCTGTCTCTTTTGTCTGGGCTTGGCCTCCATCCCATAGCATCTGCCAGCAGTGGAGAGATTATCTCTAAAAATAGGGCTGGGCCCCACTGAAGTTGTTTTCTCCCTTCCTCATAATTTACCATCATCAACTCAGGGACAGGAAGTTCTACCCTAGCTCTACAGGGACCATTAGGAAGGGGCATGTGGAATCAGCCTGATTGGGTTCAGTCTAGCAGCCCGAGTCACAGATCAGTCTGGGGGTATAATCAGGGCCCTGGGGACATGTCTTAATCTTGAACTAGAGGTAGAGATTCATTCATTCCTCCCTCACCCCAGTGGTGTCTATCTGAGTGACTCCCCTTACTTTCTGGAAATATCCCCACATGCTCACCAGCTTGTGTGTGAGACCCAGAAGTAATGCAGAGCCTCATGGGGCAGAAGGACCCATCCGTAGCTTCACCTTTTCTGTCCCTGCTTCATGGGGCCCTCAGTACTCCTCTTCAGACCTAGGGACCTCTGCTCATCCTAGGTGCAGATAGCTCATGCACAAGGACCTGAGTACACTCACATGAACAGAAGACATAGATTCACAAGGCTGTACCTGCTCATTGAAAAGAGATGTCCTGAACACAAGGACATAAGGACACACTCCTGGAAGATACCCTCACCATCATCTGTATAGCTACACTCCAGGGTGTGAGGCTGATGGGCTCTGGAGGCCCAAGGAAATGACTCACATTGTTTTGGCTTCAAGATCTCACCAACAGAGATGATGCCCTCGTGTCCTTCCTTGTAAGGGCCTTAGTCTTGCCTCTCAAGCCTCCAGAGCTATTCTGCATAGCAGGAAATGGTAAGGGTGTGAAGAAGCAGTTCTGTGCTCACTCACTTGTGAACATGTGGACGTGCCGACATGATACAGCCATCCTTTAGGGTCCAGGCAGGCTCTCTGAGCCTTTATTATTGGACAAAGAGCTGCCATTTGTTATATTCCCACAGCTATCCCATAAAGTCAGTGTTTAGGCTCTGGGGACATGTCTGGTGACAGCGCCTCCACTCTAGGAAAGTGAAGGTCTTTTACTCTGTCCTGGTCCCCAGTGGATCTTTCTCAGTGAGTTCAGATGGGGCTGAGGCCAACCTCCCAGCTGGGGACGCTGGATCACTCACGCTGCTGTCTTCAGGGGCACACTGTCTGCTGGCTGATCCAGGTCCTTCTTCCTCGCCAGGGCCAGGTGGGTGAAGACAATAATAAGGATGAAGCCTAAAGAGCCCAAGAAGGATGAGTCAACCACAGAAGGCACTGCGGGATGGATCCCTCAACAAACTCCTGCCCGTGGTGTGGGTTTAATAAAGAGATGACATTGCCAGACTGTTCCCTAGGCTGTGTGTCCGATGGAATCAGAGTGCTTGATTTGCTCTGCCCTCTCCTTATCAAGGTCACCTAAGCATATCCCAGGCTTCTAAGCTCTCTTCTCAGGAGGATCAAAAAGTCAAGGTCTGTCTACGCTACAGTGAGTTCTAAGCCAGCCTGGGGCAACTTAACGAGAGCCTATTTCAAAATTAAAAGTTTTTTTTTATTTTTCAAGGCTGGAGAGTCAGGTATGGTGGCACAACCTTTAGTCCCAACACTTAGGAGGTAGAGATAGATGGATCTCTGTGAGACCCAGGCCAGCTTGGTCTACATAGGAGTTGCAGGCCAACTGGAGCTACAGGGAGACTCTGTCTTAGCAAGGAGCAACAAACAAACAAAACCAAAGCGAAATAACAACCAAAAGGCTGGAGAACTAGTTCAGTAGTAAAGTGTCGGGACTGTGTAAGGCTCTAGATTAAAAGCTCCAGTAACACACACACAGACACACACACAGACACACACATAGACACACACACACAAGTCTTTTCTTTGGAGGACAGTTTGGATGGAGTTCATGAGAGAGCCAGTTCACATGGGCCTTCAAAAGAAAGACATCTCACAGTCTTATACTAGAACCAGTGAAGGAAGCCAGCAAGGGGCAAATTTAGAATTAGGGGACTAAAGGCGTAAAAGGGACGGAGAAGGTAACTGGAATTGAAGGAATTAGGTCGGATAGACTTGGGCTTTGCCACTATAGTTTTGGACAAGTCATTTAACTTTTCTGAGCCACAGTGACCTCATCTGCAAAGCTGGGAGGTGGCAGGATTGAACTCTGAGGGCATGGAGAGCATGCTATCATGTGCTTGCTATGGAGTCTGACACAGAGGCAATGCCTGATAATGTGATGTTAAAAATTGTTTCCAACCTGGGATGGTGTATAATGACTAGGAAAGTTAGGAGGCTCTTTCTTTTCAGATCTGGGGACATTACGGGGGACAAGGGATACTGTTTCCCTGGAGGCTGTGACTCTGACCACTCACTGCCCTCTCCCACGCAGGAGTTCAACCTCCATTACCTATTGCTGCGAGGGTACCCAAGAGGACACCCAGTGCTGACGGCTTCGTGGGCATACCCTTCATACGGCCCACCTTGCGCATGCACTGCCCTTCCACATTGCAGCGACAGACAACCACTGGGGTGGGGGAGGAAGATGAGAGTGTTAGGAAGGGCTCCCAGTTGTTTAGAGCCCCTGTCTGATCAGTTGACTGACAGGTGTTTTTGTGCACACCTGTGTGTGTATGTATGTATGTATGTATATATGAAGGTATGTGCTCCTCTGTGCATGTGGCAGTGTGCACACAGATATGCAGGCCCAGTTACAGATGTGTAAATATGCACAGGGATGTGCTATCTTTGTGAGCATGTGTGGTATGTACCCTAATGGCTCTCCCCGACCTTGGCTGTGCCTGAGTCCCAGCCTCACCTCGGACCAGGAGTTGCCACATCTGAGCATCATGGTGGACAACCACAGGGACCATGTATTCACCCGGCTCTACCCAATGCAGGGCCAAGGTGAGGTAGGCGTGGGAATCTGTTGGGACACAGGCAATACGTAGGGTCACTAGCCTGGACAAGCTCTATCAGAACTGCTCCCCTAGGCCCAACCCAACCCCGTATTTCAGTTCCATGTGAGCCCCACCACACAACCTCCCTCCCTTACCCTGCCACATACCATTGAGAGACTGAAGGCGCCAGTCCCGCTGCATGGTGGGATTGGGACCAAGGGCAAAGCTGTAGGGACCGTGCCCATTGACCAGGTCACTGTCCTCCTTGGCTCCACTGACAACCACACCATGGTCTTGGCGGGGTGTGCAGAGATGTCTGTTGGGTCCTGGGGCCAAACTCAGTGCTGGGATAGGAGGGGCCTTCAGGAAGTGGACTATGATGGTGGCAGAGGTGCTCAGTCCTGGTTCATCTGCATTGTTGGGGGTGAGGATAGACCGTAGAGAGCCTGAACTGGTCCCCAAGTAGCCCACACAGTCCATCGGTCTTCCGCTGCTGCATCCTTACCATGTGCCTGTACTTCTTCCCATCCAGACACCGTCCCATGTCAGCCTCTTCCTCACAACGGGCTTCGTCCTTTCACTCTCTGAACAACTGCCATGCCAACCATGTACCTTTCTGGATGTCTCAGTGTCCTGGTGCCACTATCTATCTGGGTGGCAGTGCCCTAACCGTGGAGGAGTGCGTCTTCCGTGGGCCTTCTGATATAGTCTCCCTGACGTGCCCTTCCAGGTCCAGCTGTTAATCCTTTTAAAGTACCATTCACAGGCCCCTAAACCTGGCCTCAGTGTCCCACTTGACCCATCTCCTAACACTCCTGTCCCAGACACAACTCCTTCTACCTCATATCCCAGTACTCATTGTCCCTGCCTGTCCTTGGATCTGATGCCCTGAGAAGCCCAAGAGGCAAGGTTGAGAGATTTTGAATATCAAGCTAGAAGGGTGGTTTTCAAATGGAACTACCTTTCCCTGCTCCCCTCTAGAAGACCCCATTGCTGCCTGATCATACCTGTGTCTTTGGCTTCCACAAGCACTGTGTATGTGTCCCCAGGCCGAGCACCCTGCAGGGACTGGGCTGTGTGCACCTCCCCGGAGACCTCCTTGATGCAGAGCCAGCCCTCTGAGTCATTGACTAGGGAGAACCTGAGGCCCAAAGGAGGAGTGGAGTTGGGAGGAGGCATTGGGACTATATATAGGGTCTTGCCTAGAAACTCCCAGGAAAGTGTGACCTGCTTAAGTCTCATATTCTCTCTGCCTCTCAAGAGTAGCAACAGTGCTGGTGAGTCCAATCTCTCTCGCCAGTTTCAGAATTTGTTGAGGTTATGGGGTTTGAACCTTAGGTAGGGTGAGGATTATCAGAGCCTGGGATTCTGGTTCCACTTCACTAGTTGCAGAGCACCCAAGCAAACAAGCAAGAGTCAGAGCGCAGCCATGTCAGTGCTTCGATTTGGGTGGTGATGCTCCCTCCAGGAGGAATAACTGGAGTTCTTGTGGGGTCTAAACACTCCCTCTATACCTACCTGTTTCATCCAGCCCTGATCCTCCAGGAGTCAGAGCTGGCATTACTCATAGTTTGAAGAATATTCCAGGCCATAGGTAATGTGATTTTCTTTGAGGCACTGAAGTCATCCCTGGGGATGAGCCAGGGGGAGATCCAGCCTAGATAAGAGGCAGGCTTTCGGCTTACCTGATGGTTCTGCTCATGGAGTGTGAGGGCTGGATGGTCAGCAGGAGGGAGCCAGCTGGCGTGTTGACCGGGACACTGGTCTCATAGCTCTCCTGGTCTAACTTGAGAGGTGGCATCACCCTCTCCACCAGTATAGTCACAGTTGCTGTGGCTTCAGGGCCTGGGCCTGGGCCCACCAGTTCCTCCACGTTCCATACCACCACTACCACCTTGTGTTGAGGAGCTGTCTCATAGCTGAGGTTCTGGAACCAGCGAGTTCTGGGTCACTGTGTGGGTCAGGTGTGGCACACTTGTGTCCCTTTCCCATCAGCCCTCATCCTGACCTTGTGGAGTTTGAGCTGGACGTGACCAGAGTCTGGCTCCCAGGCCAGATCAAAGATTCCTTCCGGGTCTCCCTCTTCAATGGCGAAGTCCATGAGGCGGAAGGCTGGCTCAAGATCGGCATCTTGTGCCATGAGTGTGGTCACCACAGTTCCAGGCTTCACATCCTCAGGAAGACTTAAAGGCCCAATCTGGAGAGATAAAGAGGTGTGGTGAACCCCATCAGCATTCTTCCAGGAATCTCCCCGACTCCACTACCGCTTACCTGGGAAGTAATGAATTCAGGAGCATGGTTGTTGATGTCTGTTATCATCACTGCTACCTCACAGGTACTGCTAAGGCCTGAGGCAGGGGAGCGATTGTCAGTGAGGCCCCAGCAGGAACAGAGAGGCGGGGGCCCAGGTCATTGTCAGGCACTTACCACCCTCTGCTCCTCCTAAGTCAACAGCCAGCACCTGCAGCAAGATGTTCTGGCCAGCTATGAGTGGGACAGTCCCCAGAGTTACACTGCCTGATGTAGAGTCTAGCTCGAAGAGTTTCCCCTCAGACCCCTCCTCAGGTTCAGGGCTCAGCAACTGATATACAACTTGGGAATTGGGTGATCCAGGGGCATCTGCATCCTCTGCTGACAGCCGAGTCACTTCAGTACCTGTAAGACAACACCTATCTGGGTGGAACCACAGACCAGCCTTAATAAGCCCTATCTACTTCTTGAGCTCGTGTGTGTGTGTGTGTGTGTGTGTGTGTGTGTGTGTGTGTGTGTGTGTAAAGACTCTGATATACAGAGGCCCACCTCCCAGGGAAGCAAGATGGTATGATTCCTGGGGTTTCCACCCTTCCCTCTCTCCTAATAAGGCCCATAGCCCACCTGGAGGACTGAGTTCAGGGATGCTGATTGATGGCCCATGTGGGGAGCAGACAGGAGCATTGTCATTCTCATCCATCACCACCACCTGCAACTCCAGGGGTTCTGCGAAGTCCTCACCATGGGAATTCTGAACTCGCAGTTGGAGCAGGTACTATAGGGCAGTGGAGGGCGGGCCTTCAGATCAGGGCTCAGTCTGGCCTACGTAGAGGTCTCTTCTGGTGGCCAGCTCCAGTGCTTCTGTGGGGGGTGTGACAAAGCATCCTCCAGTCTGGCCCCCCGCCGCCCCCCGGTTTCCTCTCGCCACACCTCAGCCTGGGCCTCTCGATCCAGCTCTGTGGTGACATAGAGCCTCCCCTCTGCATCCACATCGAAGGGGCCTGGGGGCTGGCTCTCCAGGTGATAGTGAGCATTCCCTCCGCTCCAGTGTACCTGTGAGGAGAGCAGAGGGAAATCAGAGTGAGGAGGAAAAGCTGAAGGGTAGGAAGGATCTGTGGCAGTCCTTATCCCTCAACTGGTTCTCGGGCAGAGTATGTGGCTAGCTGCTCCACGATCACCTTACTCTGGTCCAGGCATGGACCTTGCCTGAAGTGCCTAAATGACCAGGTTATTTTATGTTCTGCTTTCTCAGGCTGGGCCTGACCCAAGGGCGTTCCTAGAAAAGGCCTGAGACATTCCTGGCTGGAGTGACAATCCCCATGGCGGTGAAAGTTGGCAGCTATTTCCCCTGAGGAAGCCTTGGGCAAGCTTGTGAGGTCAGGACACACACCCATACCTGCCAGAGGATGGCAGGTGAGGACTGTAGGCTTGGTCCCAGGGCCTAACTACTAACTCCACAGTGGGAAGAGAAGGGAGGAGGAGTGGGAGTCAAGTTGGGTCCTGGGCATTCCTCCCAAGTGTGTAAGTGATTCGGGCTCAAGCTGTACCAGCCTTGGGGCTACTTCAGATACTGATAGCTGCTACTCACCTGGGCAATGTGGTGTGGGTAAATGACTCTGAGATTTTCTGCAAGGTGAGCAGGCTCTAGGGGTATCCAGGTATTCTCTACTATGGAGATCTCTACAGTGGCTGTGGCCTGGTGTCCTGAGGCTTGGTCACCCATGTCCTTGACCTGTACCAACAGCTGGTAAGGCCCTTGCAGGGAATGGTCTAGGCTAGTGCTTCCTAAAAGGGATAGAATAGTCAATAGAGCATGTGCCCAGAGAGCCAAGGCTAGGAATATCCTCAGCAGATACCAAACACAAAGCCAAACATATGACAGATGTTCATAAAACTTGACCAAAGGATGAGAAGGTCTTTGAGCAGCATCATGAGCATCCAACTAGGACTTGACAGATTGCGACTTCACTTGCATATCTAACCACATAGAAAGAATAATGGATTGGTGAGGTAGATAGATGGCCAGGGTGGGGAGGAGAGCCAATGGGAATGGATGGGTAGATCGATGGGAGTTTGAATGTGTGTGTGGGAGATTATATGGATGAGCAAGTGTTGGACAGATGGACTGTACAGGTTGTGGGGGACTAGATGGATGGCAAGACAAGGTAGCTGGCTAAAGTACAGTTCACTTATCTTTCTATCCTGACCCTGTGCTTCTGGTCAAACTTCCAGAAACACATCTCTCCTGCGATCACTCCTGAGGTGTTCCTACAATGGCTTCCTCATTCATCCCTATTTGTTCTCCTTCCACCTCATTTCCAAACTCTCCAAGCTTGGCCTCTGCCTATGATTCCTTTTGAATCTGAGCTCCAACCCATCCATCACTTACACTTCTCAGGCATTCCCTGACCCTTCCTTCATCACACCCAACTTATGCTCACCTTCGGGGCTGAGGGCCAGAGCCCCTAACTGGGGCTCCAGTTGGAACATGTCTGGCAAAGGTTGGGCTGGGGACTGGCTCAGAATGTGAAATCGAAGATCCGAGTTAGCTGTGCCTGGCGCGTCCCCATCCGAAGCCTCAAGGAAAAGGAAGGGAATGCCTGGGGGTGGGGATACATTGTCAGGGATGGTGGAGATGGGGAATCTCCCTCTCTCTCCTCAGGGCTTCCTTCCACCTTCACCACTGTGTAGCATTCTGGAGGTGAACCTGTTTTTCAACCCACTTCACAAATGAGCAAATTCAGGCTCAAAGTAGATGGAACTCCCCGTGGTGTGGTAGCCTGGACCCTGCTGCTTTGTCTATGCCAACTCTTTTTATTGTCTGCCGTCCTCTCAGTGCCCACCTGACGTCACTTCACATTGACGGCCCTTGTCACTCACCAGGCCTGGTGCCCTGGCTCAGCTGAGCTCTGTAGATGGACTGAGAGAACTGAGGCACCTGGTCATTCTCATCTTTCACATGCACAGTCACAGGCTGCGGTCCCCACAATACCCTTCCATCCTCAGACTCCAGGGTAACCTGGGAGGGAAGGGCAGTTAGTCCCCAGTCCTGTTTTGCTTCCTTTCCCCTGTGCCTCACTCTGTCATACCTGTAGTTGGTACTCTGCCTTTTCCTCTCGGTCCAGGGCCTTGGTAGCCACTAGGAAGCCAGAATCTGGATCCACAGCAAAGCGGTCTTCAGCGGCTATGCCTGAGCCTTCTGACAGCACAACCCGGCCTCCAGCTTTCTCATGGGGTAGGGGTAGCTGGTGGGAGAGAACAGAGAAAAGGAAGTATGGACTAGACCCGAAGGACCCCTTTTACCCACAGGCCCCTTTTTACATGTGGGGAAACTGAGTCTCAGAGGGATCTGGCACCTGCCTGAAATCACAAAGTCAGTAAATAGCAGGACTGAAGTGGGTTGGTGGTGCATGCCTTTAATCCCCTTTAAACTCGGGAGGCAGAAGCAGGCAGATTTCTGTGAGTTCAAGGCAACCTGGTCTACATAGGGCGTTCCAGGCCCGCTGATGCTACGGGAAGACTCTTTCTCATAAAAGACCAAAAAACAAAAACAAAATAAAACAAAAAACCAGAACTCCTCACCTGCCTCCCCATACCCGATACTCTCCCCTCCCACCTTCTCTGCAACCTCTCTGTCTGAAGTTGAACTCCCTCACCAATGTTTTTCTTCTTTTATTTATTTCTTCCTTTCCTCCTTTCTCTCTCTCTCTTTTTTTTTTTTTTTTTGAGATAGGATCTCACTCTGTGCCCAAGGTTGACTTTAAACTCTTCATCTTTTTTCACAGTCTCCACATGGATTGCAGGCTTGTGCTGCCATATCCAGTACCAGCCTTCTATTCTTTAACTCAAAGCTCTGCACAAAGCTTCTGGGACAAAAAAATCTTGTTACTCACATGAATTGATACGCTCCAGAAAGCAGGATTCAAAGGAAAGCTTGAGCAGAAAGGGGGAAAGGTGTGAAAGCAGGAGGCACAGAACACTGGGGATGTGGGGAACCCACTCAGCTCTCAGGCTCACCTTTGTTAAGTACAAAGGGAAGTTTCCACCGTAGTTTTCTGGGACTTCTACACGCAGCTCTGCAGACTGGATCTCGGGGAAAACCTGTGGAAGAATCCTTGCCTGTCCCATGGGTGTTGGCAGGGAAAGGAAACCGATGCTCCTTTCCCAGGCCTACCATACTGTAGTTCATCCACCCACTGGTCTTGGGCTTCCTGTTCACAAAACAGGTCCATAACTCTAGCTCTGGACCTCCAACCCCAAACACGATTCCTGTGGTCAGTGTGATGGGTCTGTATAAAGTTGGGGACAAAGGTTCTAACCCCCAAGGCTGGGACCTGAAAGAAAGGACAGAGCCCAACTCACCTGGGGGAGAGAGAGGTAGAGCAGCCATATCCAGGCAGGGATCATGGTCAAATGGGCCTGAGGGACATGGCAGTGAGAATCTAGCCCAGACAGGCAGGAAGAAGAGTTTCCATACAGACAGCTAGAGGGATCTCACTACGGACTAGTCTCCTTTTTCTGATGTTCCTGCTGCCTGCAGGCCAACATTCAGCTCCTCAGCTAGACCCAGGGAGGCCCCCAGGCCCAGCCATCCTGCTTCTTGGCTCTTGCCCTTGCAAAGAACTCCATAGATGTTTTATCTCCAAACCTTTTGCTTCTCTCCTTAGCTTTCCCAGCTCCTACATTCTGAAGTCATAATTATCCAGATTCTCCCCCACCAAATCACAGAAATTAGAAGATGGAAAGATAACTTTCTTCCTGCCCTGTTCCATGTTGAAGGCAAGGCCTGAGGAGCAGGGCCTGGCCAAGGTCATGGAGGACTTGACCACAAGAGAATCCCCTTGGGAACAGAGAACTCCTGGCTAGGGCCTGGGGACTGTCTTGTTTCTCACTACCACCCTCTAGACACAGAGTGACCCTTTGACGGGGAACTCTGTTTCTATCTTGAATTTGGTAGCATCCGGCAGGTGGTTGAGAACATTAACAACTCCTCTAATAAAGATCCCTGGGAATTCTTTCCCGGACATCTGAAGGACAGGGAAGTACCCTCAACCTCAGCCTTGCCCTCCCAAGAGTTCCCAGTTCCTCACTCACTGGTGTCCAAAGCAGCTCCCTTGGTCCAGCTGTCAGAAAAGAGGACTCCTTCTTCAGGGAGTCTGGCAGGCTGGGCTGGGTCGGGCAGGGCAAGGTAGACACTTAAGCAGGTAGGCGGTCCTCCTCAGGAGTGGAAAATGCCACTGAACCCACAGCAGCAGGCCTGGTTAGGTCTTGCCTAGATTCCCCCTCCAAGTTATTCATTGACTTTGGAAATGCTAGGGCTGCTCAGCATCCGTGACTGCCAACCCCAGGAGGTGGGCAGATCATTGGTCTGGCACTCCCACCTTGACACAGCCCAATGGGTATTCCTTGGCCCTCTGGGTTGAACACAACTTTTTTTTTTTTTTTTTCAGACTTGGCCCAGTTCTCCCCTGTGCAACAGCATCTGTAGCCACATATTTTCACATGCTGTTCCTTGTGCTTGGAATGCTCTTCTTAATCTTCATCAGTGTGGTGAGTATCAATTCATGTTTTAGTACTCAGCTCAAATAACCCTCTGTCCAGGAAAGTACTTATCCTTACAGGCTGGGTTATGACCTCCTCTGGCAATGACCCCATCCTATACCATGAACTGCCTCTACCAATGTGCAGAAGACACCAGCTTGTCTCCCATTCATTAGCCTAGGAGTCCTTTCAGGGCAGGACTCAGGGTTCTACACATGACATTGCCCTTGTCCTGCCTCAGGTATTCCCAAGTGGCTCATGGACCTGGTATTTTGTACCTGAAGGACAGATGAGCAATGAGTGACCGAAAGTGGGTGTTAAGGGCTCTAGATCATCCTGTCAGAGGGACTGGTGGACAGAGACAAAAGCCTGTGAGCTCTCCTGAGGCTCCCCAAGCTTCACAGTGGCTCTTGAATACTGACAGAACTTGGCAGTGGACTGTCTTCTGCCTCTAAGAAGAAAAAGAGAAGTCTGAGCCAGCTCAGGTGACTTTGATGGAGTTGCAAGGCTGACCATGGCCTCCCTTCCTCTCTTATGAGACCTGCCAAGCAGATCCAGGAGAAGCTTTCGTTTCTGGGAGTCCCAGATGAAAGGAGAGGGTGGGAAGTCCTTGGAACTTCTCTCCCCTGAGGGTTTTCCCTGGCATATATGGTTAGTCTCTCAGACTATAAGCTGGACCAGGACCCCTCAGCTGCCCTAGCTTGTTCCAAACTGAGTGCCTACTTTGGGGTCACTGAGGCATCTTGCCTGGATCAGTGCTATGTGGGGTTGTTGAAAGGTGTCTCAAACATATTGAGCCCCTATTATGATTGCCTAGAATTGTTCTGAGCACATACTTTTGTTACTTCACCCACTCAATTCTGAAGAGGGCACTGTTCCCATGTCACACATTGGGGTATGGAGAGGCTAAGTGGTTTGCTAAATGGTTGCATAATGAGTAAGTAACAGAGCCAGGGAGGTCTGGGCCCCTCTTTAGGCCTGGGGAAGTTTACCCACTCTGAAATGAGCAAGCCCCCCACATGCCTCAGAGAATGTGGGAGAGGCTCAGAGGTTCCCTTCCACATACACGCACTGAGGAGTTGCCTTCAAACCTCTTTTTGCCATTGAATGAGCAGCAACCAGTGTTCTGATCAGTTCTCAGGATCTCTCAGGGGTCTGTGGAATGAAGAACCATAACCCTGGTTGGAATCTTCTCAGAAGATGTCCCACACTACCTCCAGGCTTTGGAGGTGAATAGAAGCAAGAAACAGCCCCCATTGAGCCTTTATCCACCGATCACCAAATGGTGATGCTAATTCCTGAAACCACGTGTTAACAGTCCTCTTTATCCATGAGGGATATACCCCAAGACTCCAGGGGATACCCAGACCCTGGATAATATCAAACCTTCCATATATGTTTCGTCCTATACATACCTTCTTACTTAAATGAAGCACTTCATAGCCTCTCTTTGGCATATATGAATTGTCAGTATTGTCACTCTATAAAGGTTACCTGATGACTGGCATCGTGATACTAGACAACTGATCTGATAACTGAGATAACTTCTAGATGACTAACAGGTGGGTAGCATATAACACATGGATCCTCTTGACACATCCTGGGTGAGACAGAACTGGGTGACTCAATATTTCATCATGTTATTCAGACCACCAAGCAATTTAAAACTTATGAATTGTTGAATTCCTGGAACTTCCCACTTCGTAGCTTTAGACTGTAAGTCAACTAATGGTAACTGAAATTACAGAAAGTAAAATCGTGGTTAACGGAGACTACTGTAGATAAACTCCAATGCTGTCACTTGTGTCAAGAAGGATGAAAGAAGGGCTGGGAAGGCCTAGTAAAGTGCTTGCTAGGTAAGCATGGGGCACAAGTTGAGATCCCCTGCACCCAAGCAAAAAGTCATGACAGTGCTTATAATCCCAGCAAAGAGGAAGTAGAGACAGGAGGATCCCTGGGGCTTTCTAAGCAGCCAGTCTAGCCAATTAGCAAGCTCCAGGTTCAGTGAGAAACCCTGTTTCAGAGAGTAAGAGTAATTGGAGAAGACACTGGACTCCCGCCTCTGTCCTCTACATGTATACCAGTGTGTGCACACATGTATACAGTGTGGGGTGGGGGTTGGGGGTGGAGGATGGAGGAGAGAGAGAGAGAAAGAGAGGGGAGCCAGGTGGTAAGGTCTGCGATCCTAGCCACTCAGGAGGCCAAAGCATGATGATTGCAAGTTCAAGGCCAGCCTGGGCAACTTAGAGAAACTCTGTCTCAAAACATAGAAAACACAAAATTGTCTGAAAATGGCCTGGAGATGCAGCTAAGTGCCTGAGTGCTTGCCTATTGTGTGTACTGGTAGGTACTAGATGGGGCGGGGGGAGAGCAAAGAGTTCCCTTCTGGGAGGGTTTGAATGGGTGGGGAGACAGTCATGGCACACAGGCACACATTCCTTCACAGATGTGAAATCTGCATTCCAGACAGGGAAGGCTCTAGGGACATGGTCTTGCCAAAGACAAATTAGTCAATGTGTCGGCCTAGTGACTCGTAGAACATGGAGCCCTGCAGCATAACCTCAGTCAAGAAGTGGAAGAGCCATCAGTGCCTGAGTGTGCCTCCCTCCGTTCCACTCTTAACCCCACCTCTGACCAGGTTTCCCACTGCTGTCCTCCCTTCAACTGATTCCCAGCCCCTCAGGAAGGTTAGGCCTAAACACCAGCTGCAGAGTCACAGCCCACGTTCTTGTCAGGCTGTGAGATCCAAAGGTAAGTGTGCTGCCTTGGGCAGCCTCAGCTTCCTTTATACATAAAGAGAAGTAACAGAATCTTCAATCGGCTAGACAATGCCAGGACCCAGCACAGAAAGTTCTAGATAATGGACTGGGAGGAAGTTTTGTTTCCTCCTGCTCCTTAAACATTCCTAACCATCACAGCCTCCTCACTTCTTCCCTCCACTGGGCTGGCTATATCCATGCCAAACATTAGGACCATCAAGACCATATACTTGGATGTGTGGGCAGGGAGCCCCTATCTCTCAATTTCAGGAGCTCTTCCTGTTCCCTATCAGAGAAACACAGTCAACAGTCTTGACTCATCAGGAAATAGTCTTTATTACAAAAATCTGCATGTAAACAAATAGCAACTATACTGAACAGCCTTGCTCCAGGGCACATATACCCATGTGGAGAAAGGCAGAGTCCCACTTTGAGCTGGGCTCAGGCTGCTTGGGACACATGTGGGCCTGCACATGCATCTCTATGAACCCAGTCCTGGGTTCTAGCCACTGGGAGCTACCTCTCTGGGCAGCACTGTCTGTCTGTCCATGACCATGAGGCAGGTTGTACACAGCTGGATGCTCTGAGGAACACAGAAGGTGGGCCAGTCCTGAGGCACCGAGGGCAATTGGCTGGGCCAACCCATCAACCCATCCATCCATCTGCCCACCACAGTGAGAGCCCATGGGGCCCTAGAGGACTGAGAGGTCATGGCAGGACTTGGACTTGGCACGGAAGGCCATCTTACGGCTGTTGCGAGCTACGATGCGGCCCAGAAAACGTTTTGCCTTCTTGCCAAGGCTTTCCCGTCGCCGTGTGCCAGCTTGCCGGCGTGCATTATCCTCTTTGCTGTCCCTGCGCAGGCGTATCTGGCGCACGACACCTTCAAACAGCGCCTGGACATTGTGATGCAATGCTGCTGATGTCTCTATGAACTTGCAATCGAAGACCACTGCACAGGCTCGGCCCTCTGTATGGTGGGGATAGGCATATACCAGTAAACAAAAGGTGATGGGGTGGAGCCTAATCAAACCCTGACCACATCTAGCAGCTATCATTCAAAAATCCTCTAGTAAGAGGAGGAAGAACCCTGGATCCTTCCCAGGGACACAAAGACCCCAGTTCCTGTTCTGAGAATCTCAAGTACTGCTGGATCACTAGAGAGGGAGAATGCTGGAAAACTTAAGGAGTCTCTAAAATGATGGCCCATAAAAAGCATTCAATAATTTAAAGCCCAGTGTTTAAAAAGTAGTCTGTAGTAGTGAACCAAGGAAAATGAAAACTGCTTCGCAGATTAGTTTTATGGTTTGATATTATATTACAGGGAATGATCCAGTGGACGGGCATGAGGGCGATGTCACCATGTCTGAAGCAGTCAGTGCTGGAGGCCACAGAGGACAACACTAAGTCCAGCGAGGGGCCAGCTTACTCTGAGACTGGTCGGGGGCCTGGAATCAGGTTCTAACCTGGCCTGATTCCCTACGCCTTCTTTCACTTTCTCTGCCTTAATCCCTGCTAGACATGGCCGGAGAGGCAGTTGAGGAGGGGGCTGCAGCACCTCAGCTCCCCAAGCAGATATGATTCTTTCCCCAGCCCCTGGCAGGCCTTTGGGAGTCCAGTGGATCGACAGCAGCTCCACTGCCCTCAAACACGAAGTTCTCTTCCCGGACATTTTTAGCCACTGATGAACCCCAGGGACACAAGCTGAGCCAAGACTAACTGGCCCATAGCCCAGCCAGGATCTCCCTCCCTTTCTTGACCTGCTGCCTGCTTACCATCCACAGAGACCTCACGAGAGCGCACCAGGTCACTCTTGTTGCCCACGAGGATGATGGGCACATTGTCTGTCTGCCGTGCCCGCCGCAGCTGGACCCGAAGTTCTGAGGCCTTCTCAAAGCTGCCCTTGTCCGTTATAGAGTACACAATGACGTACGCATCCCCCATGGCCATGCAGTGGCCAGGCAGCCAGCAGCCTCCATCCTGGAGAACATATACCCGACTCTGTTATTCTCAGGACCCTTCCCCATCTCACTCTCCCTCTCCTACCCAGTGACCCAGCCTGCATCCTACCTGCTCCCAAATATCATAGACCATGAGTGATGCTTCTTCTCCATCCACTGTGATAGAGCGATCATATGTGTGCCCTAGGAATAGGAAGGAGGCCAATAATCCAGTTACCAATTGACTGTCAAAAGTCCCCACTGTCCAGTTTTCTGTTCTGGCCACACCTCCCACTCCTTTTCAGAGTTCCCCCGTCACTGGCCTCCACTAGCAGATGGATCCTATGGTCAATGAAGTGATAAAGGCAGGAGCTGGGGGCTGGAAGGGTATGGTGTGCTGGACCCCCACCTCCACGTCTCAAAACTAGCAAAGTCCTGGGTGTTCAGAGTTCCTTGCCATCCTGTTGCCTGGGCCAGAGATGGCTGTGATCACAGTGGCTGGAGTTAGAATACTGAGTGTCACAGCCCCCTGGAAAGGGCCATCTAAGTCTCCTCTCCTAGAAACTCCCTCTTGTGTTCCTGCCAACCCTGGCAGGGTGGAATGTCCTGTCCCTATGCCACAGAGAAGTGGTACCCAACCCTTGGGTCTTCTATTCTGGGCATATCCTCCCTACTAGGGACTGCCAGGTGGCTAGGGGAGAGTTTGCGGGTCGGGGAAGTAGGCAGGACTTTATGGTGGCTCTATTCGGTTTCCCCATCTTGAGGTGGAAGGTTTAAGACAGGATTCTGAAATCCCCATAAGGAGTCGTCACTTTGAGTCCAGGTCCCCAGCCTCCCAGCTCCCCACCCCTGGGCGGCCCGATTCTCTCACCTGCTGCTTCTGCTTCAGGTCCATCCTCTACACCTCCAAAGATGCGCGCCAGAGCGCTCTTGCCCACTCCAGGTGCTCCCAGCAGCAGCACCTTGTAGACGCTCTCGTCGGAGCCGCTGCCTCCAGAACTGAGAGAGTCAGAGGAGCCTTCCGGCCAGTCCAGCTTGGGGCCCTGGGTCGGGGTTCCCGCCGCAGCTGCTGCCAGGGAGCCCGGGGTCAGCGCTGCCTGCAGGTCGCGCTCATCCACAGGCATGCTCCGGCGGTGCAGCGGGGGTGCCGGGCCCCAGGGGGTGCTGCCCCGACGGCGGTCACGCTCCCGGCCCGCACCTCTGCTCCCGCCCGCTCCATTGCTGCCATTCAGGGTCATCGTGTTCGACGCCGTCTGGGGAATCAGGAACAGGGCGAGCACCTTAAGTCGTGGGGGGACAGGATGCTCAGGGTTAAGGACCTGCTACCTTCCGTTCCCAGCCACAAGGGTCTCTTAATCCGAGACCCAGCCCTGATGCTGAGGTTCACCTCGGTTCTTCAAGACACTTACCCACTCCTACACAGCCGCCGTCAAGACCGGATCCAGGCTCTGACACAGCCCAGTGGGGAATCAGATACAATCTACTAGAGACCCCGGCTTCAGACCCCTTGTCTCTGTCGCTGCTGCAGCCTTCTCAGCTGCCTCCTCAGCCCCTCAGCCGGTGCTGGGTCCTGGGCTCTAGGTCCGCCTATTTAAATCTCCGCCAGCCCCCGTCCCCGCCCCCGCCCCCGCCTCCGCCCCCGCCCTCGTCCTGGTGCGGGGCTGACGTGTTCGCCCACTCCCGGGAATCCCCCACCCTCCTTCTAGGACCTCACACCCGCCAGGGGCGGGGCAGGTAGCTGGGAAGAGGAGGGAGGAGGAGAGGGGGGAGGGCGGGGGAGGGCGCCTCATGTGGAGGTTGCCCGCCTTGGGTTATAGGACGAGTCAAGTACAAATCCCTCTGGAGGAAAATGAAGTCTGGCCCTTTAACAGTGAATTGTCCCTTTCCTTACTCAGCCCTGGTCTGTTACCCTGGTCAATAGACTAGTTACGGACTGGACACACAGCCTATGACACACACTCCCCCTAGCCTCAGGTCCCAGCCAGAATTTAGAGTCTTAAGTCAGCATTTCTAACTTTAACACTAAGTCCTTCCTATTCCCATTCCTGTTCTGGGAGTTAAAGATTCTCCCTAATAAGACTGCCTTTCAGGGTGAAGGTTGGTCACCCGTGAATCCCTGGGGGACCTTCAAAGGGTTACTAGGGATGGGTCAGTGAAATCTGTTAGAGTCTAGCAGGTGGAGGTATATGCTTGTAATCCTGGGGAGGAAACACAGATCCAGAGAAGGAAAACACAAACTCAGCCACCATCCCACCTCCAGCATTGCCAAGCAGCTGCCCGCAACTCTGCTAAAAATATCTGGCCCTGGCCCTGGCTCTGGCAGTGACCATTCTACTCCTGAGCTGGAGGCTGTCTAGAGTGTGGAGACCCAGACTGATAGTGTGGGACATCAGTAGGAGCCAGCTCCTTTATGGTCTCCCAAGTTCTCTCTGGTTCCTAATTGGACCTGCAGAGCGGTGCACATCCCACCTCAGAAATGCAGGGTGTGGGCAAGAGGTGGGGAGGTGTTATCACCTGTGTGACAGATCCTTTAGCCAAGGACAGGATGACAGGTAAAAAATAGATGTACAATGCCACCATGGCCCCAGAGCTCACCTCTCTCAGACATAGGGTGAAGACTGGGATCTTGGGGGTGCTCTGAGGGCAGGCAAAGTGATAAGGAAGGCTGGGTGTCTAGTCCTGGTTCTGCTTCTTTCCCAACCTCAAGATGCCCAAACATGAATTGGATATCATGACCTATTTCCCCCTTGCTCATCTCCAGGGTGAGAAGGGGAGGCAGTGTACAGGCTGTGATATATTTTGGGACAGAGACTTGATCTCAGATGTTTGACTGTGATGAGCATGATGGGGGTGGAAGGGCACCCATTTGGGGCTCAGGTGACATCATAGATGGATGGACCCTAGTGGGCTGTAGCAGGTTGTCATGGAGACCTGAGCCAGGTTTTCTGACTACTGCGTCAGTCTCCTTGGCAACACCTAAGAAGGCCTTGAATTGAGAAGCCTGGCTAGCGGGTAAGGTTAGGGAGTTTATGATGCAGAGCCCTCTTGCTCTCTTAAGGTCTTCAAAATAGGTAAGAGTTGGCCTGAGGAGCCTGTTCATGTGTCCTTCCCATGAGGGAGGGATCGTGGAGGCCTGGGTAGCCCACGCAGGCTTTGGTTTCTTGGATAAGGCTCAGTGGGAAGAGGAAGCGAGGGGCCCAGTCTCCCTTCACAGGGCAGAAGTCTCTAGAATCAGTACACCACTTCCCATCAGGAATCCTGGCTGGCTGTTTATGACCTCCCTCCCCACAACAGACAGACACACACCATGTGACTGAAAAGAACTCTGAGATGTCCAGGAGAGTGCCTGGCAGAGGATGGGTGCAGGGTAGCTGTGAACCTTCCCAGCAGGGGACATACAGGGAAGCAGCTGGCTTTCCCCTCTGGTAATCTGAGCTTTTGACCTCAGTAGTGTATCTCTATTGCCAAGGGAACGACATCCACACAGAGCCACTCAGACCCCAGGCATTCTGGTGGCTATCACAACAAGTCAGAGATGATCATCACAAACCTAGGTACAGCCAGGAACACCAAGATCCAATATCAAGATGTGACCTTGAGATCACTCTCTGCCCTGCCCCCACTACCTGGTCCTCCCTGCTTTCCCAGCTGAACCTGGCGGCCTAGAAGGAAAAAAAACAAGGTTGGAATCAGCTCTGAAACTCTCTGTCCCTTCTTAACAGTTTTGCCTCTGTCCATTTGTTCTGATTGAGCCTCAGTTTCCTCCTGTGTAGACCAAGGCTAATGTCTCCCTGGGGGTGTCTGAGACAGTAATAGCATGAATACATTGGCCCAAGAGTGGCACATGCTCTGTCTTAGCAGCACACTTCTATTCCCATCATCCTTGGTTGGATGGCGCACATTAAGTGAACCCGTGGACTGTGTCTTGCTTCATTCTTTCCAGGATGTTGGTTTACCCTGGAGAAGGTTAGCGATCCCAGGAACAATGGAGATAAGTCTCCCTGTCACCTATACCCAAGTCTTCTGTGGGACTCCACTCCCTCCCCTCTACCTCATGTGATTCAATGCTGAAAAGAGAGCTTGGCTGGTTTGACCATTGATCTTCGTTGTCAACTTGACTGGATTTAGAGTCGCCATGGAAACCTCTAGATGTGTCCTGGAGGGTGTTATCAGAAAGGTGTAACTGAAGAGAGAAGATCCACCCTGAATGTGGGCAGTATCACTCTCTGGGCTGGAGTCCAAGACCACAGAGAAAGTTAGTGGAGCACCAGCAATCATCTGTCTTTCCTGACTGTGGATGTGATGTGACCAGCTGCCTCACAGTCCTGCCACCATGCCTTCCCCACCATGATGGACTATACATATCTCCTCACGTAAACCAAAATAATCCCTATCTTTCCTAAGTCACTTCTTGTTATGTATTTTTTCACAGCAATGAGAAAAATAATGAACACAGTGTCTCCATCCTCCTCACACCACAGTCCTCTTACCCCAGGGCCTCTGCTCTGCTCTGAGACTCCATTCATTTCACTGACCTGTGCTAAGTACCATGTGCCAGACTCTTGCCAAGAGCAGGATGATGGGTGAAAACAGATGTAGCTGAGCGTTCACATCTGTCATCTAATCCCCTGAGGCAATCTCATTTAGTTGCGATTTGTTATTCCCATTGTGTAGATATAGTAACCGAGGTCTGAGGGATCATAAGTCAGAAATAGCAAGGTAGATATATGTGGTGGAAGGTTTCAGAGAACTTACACTTTATCCTCCACCTCCCCATCACTACTATGCCTTCACAGAGCAGCTGAGGTTCCAGAAGGTTCCTTGGGTGTGGGCCGGGGATTCACAGATGGTGTCCCGCAGGCAGCCAGGGGCCAGGCACAGATGAGTCAAGATTGTCAAGAGACTGAAATGCCCAGCAGCTTGGTGTCCCTCGCTCATGGTGGCCTGGCTACCAGGAAGGCTAACAGAATGACTCAGCAACACCTGCTTTCCCTGTGACACAGCTAAATACAGGCATCACAACCATCTCAGACAGACAGGGCCTGTCAGGCAGAGGTTCCCATGTAGTGAGGCCTACAGCTTGGGAAGGATCCTTGGGCTAATCACCCTGGTGATCCATTCTGTCTCTGAAATTTTCAGCTGCTTCACTTATGAACATGAGGATGGAGTGTCTGGAAGATCACCTGAGATAGTTCAAAGGCGGTTTTCCACCCACACAGCAGCCCCAAAGAGATGGCCTTGACTATTCCTATATCACAGATGAAGAAACCTGAGTAACATTCGCTGCTGGCTTCATCTCTTTGGTCTTAGGGCAGTCATATCCATCTCCTCCTCTTAGTCATCAGGGGCAAAGCAACTCCTTCTAAGAGTGAGCTGTGATAACAAAGGCAGCTGGGTCTGGGGTGGTCTAGGCCCTTCTGCCAGCTGAGCAGCATTTTTTATTTATAGCAGGAGTCATTAGGATATTACCCTAGAAGTTCATTCCTCACTTGAAAATCGTAAACAAAACGAAACAAACAGCTGGCTCTCAAGGACATGTCTGCTGAGGGCCAGCATGCACCTTTAACCCCAGCAGTGGAGTGGTAGAAGCAGCTGACCTCTGAGTTTGAGGCCAGCCTGGTCTACAAAGCCAGTTCCAGGTCAGTCAGTGCTACATAGTGAGACTTTCTCACATGTGTATAATCCCAGCACTCAGTAGTGAGGCAGGAGGACTGCGAGTTTGAGCAGCTTGGTCTACACAGTGAGTTCCAAGCCAGTCTGAGTTGCACACAGTGAAACTCTAACAAAGAAACCTAATTAAAAATATTAAAGAAAAAAAACCCTAAAACTAAAGAACAGATTTGACAAGGACCCAGGATCCCTGCTAAGGACCCATGAGGACCTGCCCACAGTTACATCTGGTTTCCAGGAAGGACGGGTATCTTATCCTTTCTTATCCTCAGAGAAAGGGACTGAAGCAGGCAGTCTTGGGGTAGAGTCCCCCAAAAGAGCTTCTAACTGGCTAAGATCCAAGACCTATGGTTTCTTTGGATGACACAATACTCTCTTAGCACAGGGTCAGGGAAGGCAGAGGCCCCAGACTCAGTCATATTATTTCACAGAGCTGAGTTCTTGGAGTGACACTAACCCCCAGGAGTGTTGGAGAGGGATCTGCAGGATCCTTTCAGCAGAGAAAAGTGGTATCCCTGTGTTGACTGTAGACTAGTCTGAGCGTCACCACCAGTAGGGCAAACAGGCATTATATCTACTAGTGTCACAGTATACATGACACTCCTCAGCAAACTACTCAAATCTGAGCTCCTCTGGGCCTTTAGACTAACCTCTGGTAGCTAAGAAACAAATCAGATAGCAGGACTTCTCCAAAACAGCTTGCCTGGATTTTTTTTTTTTTTAAGTCGAGTTAAAACATGCAAAGCTAGGTGCTATAACCTGGTTCTGAAAATGTTTCTAAGGGTCACATGTTAAAAGGCCTGACTCTCAAGCGTAGCTACAGGGAGGTGGTGGACCCCTTAAAAGGTTGGGTCTAGTAGGAGGTCTTTGGGCACATGTCCTTGAAGCAGATACTGGAATTCTAGCCCCTTCTTCTTCCTCTTTTTTCACTCCAGTCATGAGGTGAGGATATTTATCTGCCACATACTCTGCTGTGATAGGCTACTTTACCACAGGCCCAATCACCATGGAGGCTAAAACCTCCAGAACAGTGAGCCAAAATAAATTCGCCTTTAAAAACATTCTACTTTTTATGTTTGTGCCTTGTGTGTATATGCCACAAGTATGGGAATGCTTCTGAAAGCCAGAAGAGGGCATCAAATCACCTGGAGCTAGAGTTACAGGTGGTTACTATCTGATATGGGTACTCCGAACCGAACTTGGGTCCTCTGGAAGATGAAGAAGCACTCTTAACTGCTGAGCCATCCCTCCAGTCCCCAAACCTACTTTCTTTATAAGTTTATTACTTTTAGGTATGTATTTGAATTATGAAAAGTGGATTACCACAGTGGGAATAGTGGAGAAAATCCTAGAAGCTAAAGAGAGATAACCAATGCAATATAGAGACTTGAGGACCTGATTTTTAAAAATCTGCAATTTAAGTGCTATTTCTGGAAAACTCATATGTGACTAGATACTAGATATTAGTATTTTTTTTTCCAGATAGGGCCTCCCTCATGTGGTAGCCCAGGCTGACCTTAAACTCACTATGTAGCTGAGGATGACTTTGAACTCGTGATCCTCCCTCCTGCCTCCAGCTCCAGAGTGCTGGAATTACATATGGGCATGTACCACCACACTTACATCAGAACTGCCCACCCTCTTTTTTTTTTGCCAGATACAAAACTGTGGTTATCCAGTCTTTTCTTATAGTAATGCAGGACACAGTGCTTTAAAGTGAAGGGTCATGTCTCTGCAGATTCCTCTAGAAATATTTCTATAAACACACATGAATACGGCCAGTGTCACAAGTCAACTGAACCTACTGAGTTGAATCTGTTGGTGGCAGCACTGGCTAGCCAGGTATATGCATATATTTCTTCTTCTTTTTTCTTTCTCACTTATAACTTTTATTGTGTTAATAAAACACCAGGAGAGATTTTAGAAACAATGAGCTGCATCCTTCATAGGCACTCACAAACAACTACCTTCTCCACAATTCCAAACGACTCCATCAAGATGAAAGATGCTATGGTATGGTGGGAAATGAATATAAATTAAGGATTTATTACAAAATGCAAAATGTTAGTTTCTCATTGTCAGTGATTCAAGAAATAAAGCCACGAGCCCTTAGTAGAGCTGGGACCAGGATACCCGTGTGCAGTTTGGCGATCAAAAGCCAAGCTCAGGAGCGGGCTGACAGACACTGGTTGACAACCTCTAGCAGGTGGGTATTCTCCAAGGCAGCTGCTACTCGCTCCTTATCCGCAAGCTGTTTGTTCACTAGGTCGGAAAGAAAGGTAGAAAAACGGTCAAAGCCAATGCTGGACAGGCTGCTAGCCTCAGTATAGATTCTAGCTCCACTAATAAGGCTCTCTTATTACCTTCTCTTAGGATGCCAAACCTTGACCAGACTATCATCATCGCTTGTTATTCTGCCTTGTTAGGAATACCTACCCACCCAGCCCACCCAGGGCAGCTCACGTCTGCTTCCAGTATTCCTCAAGCTTGACACAATGACCTGTGACCTTGGGGAGCGTGGAGGAAAGCTCATGAGAAGCAAGAGACAGAGTCAGGTCAGCTTTGATTTAGGCTATAGTCTGGCAATTTCATTCACCTAGTTCCAGTCTTGCCCTATAAACTGAGGCAAGGGGGAAGCCTCAGATAGCCTGGAACATCCTCCTCACTACCAGCCCACACTAACCTGCATGCTCGGAGGCGTGGGTTCCAGGTGTAATGTGCACATCCATCTGGGAGGAAGACAACTTGGCCTGAGCACCCACTCATCTGCCCATTTTTTGTCCCCGCCCTCCAGACACCATCTCCACACTGTCCTTCCACCCAATCACTCCTCTGGAGTCTTTCCAAGTCTACCTGTGGCCACTCCACCTCTACCCAAGGAACTGGGAGCTGCTGTTGATTCAAAGGTCTGTCATCTGTAACTCCCTACTGCCCTTTCTGCCACACTCCTCTGTATTATTATTATTATTATTATTATTTTGTAGTTTTCAGTTCAGATCTTTATTCTTGTCACATCAACTTGGAGAGTCTCCTACTAATTCATCTCTGAGGGTTGAGATCCTTCCAGTCTCCACTTGGATACTCCCTCTCTTCAGTAGACCCTCCAAATTGTTTCACCTTCAGGCACAATTCCAACTGACCTTGAAACGCTGGGGAAGGGAGCGAAGAAGCTTGACTTTGATAGACAGGCCAATAAGGGTGGCCATGCTGCAGTGTGGGATGGTGGGTGTGAAGGCCACTGCCACTGTGCTGTCAGGGTCGCTAACCTGGATTGATAAGGGAAATTGCAAAGATCACACCAATGAGCCCAGCCCAGCCACTCTCACCTTAGTTTGTTGCTGTGGGTAAGTCTACTAACTTTTTGTGGGCTCCAGCTTCAATATCCATAAATTGGCCCAAACAATTTCCCCTCCCAGATGTCCCTCTAGGTGTCTGTGAACAGAGAGAACGCCAGCCCCTGATGTACAATGAAACATCTCCCAGACCATACTATTAATGACTCACTTGAACCCGAACTTGCTCGACTACGTTCAGTTCCTCCAGGGTCAGTGGATGCTCTGGGTCATTGATGGAGCGAATGAGATGTGCCAAGTGAAGGAAAAAGGACTACGTTTTGCCCACTCCAAACCGGCACCAGGCATGCCTAGAAGAGACACTCCTCCACTAGTTTGCTGGACATCACTTTACCTGGATACCCCCAGCCCCCACCACCCCGCCAGCGCCCAGCAGCGGTGGATATCGAAGATCTCGCGGGCATCGATGCTGTCGGGCACCTGCTCGTCTTCCTCGCCCGCTGTCACTGGCCGCTCCCCGGAGCGCTCATAGATGAGGGGGTTGGCATTCTCCAGGATCCCGCCGCCGCCGCCGCCGCCCACCATTCCGGAACCGCGGGTCCCACACACCTTCGGTGGTGTATACTTCCGCTCCCACAGCGCACTTCCTGGGGACCGGGAGAGGGCGTGGCGTGGCTACGGGGTCGCGCGAGGGACATGCAGCGCTCCCGGGATTCAACCCGTAGTTTTCAAGAAGCGGTTTTGTCATGCTGGCTAATCCTCCTGAATAATACTGATTGCTGTCGCCAGGGCATTCAGAAGAGACTCCAGCGACTTTGAGCTGTGAGGTCCTCTGGGGAACTGGAATGCAAAAGCCTATTCCGTTTGATAGGGGCACTAAGCCCCTCTGAAAATGAACTCATCACTTTCCCCAGGAGATTAGGCTGTGTCGGTGGCATTTGGATGTTGCTATTTCCTCAGAGTTATGACTGTTTCGAAATCTCCCAGTGATGCGCCTGCCTCCCTGGAGGAACCGTAGATCCAGGAATGATCCGCTGTGTTCCTAGAGCAGGGATCCGGAGGCAATAATTAAGTATGTATTGTGTAGTTAAGTGACCGTAAACTTCCATCAGAGATAAGAGTGAAAGTCCCGCAGGGGATGGAGATCATTAAGAAGTGTCACTTTCAGGAATATAGTTTACAAGAGCAAAGAAAGAGTGGGAAGGTGCGGGTTCTCAGACTAGTAAACTATTGAACCCTGACCGCAAGCAGTTTTCAGGATGAAGGACAAACCCCCAGGACTGAGTTTGCTCATGTAGCTTTCTTGAAGAACAAAGTTCCCAAAGTTCGGTCCCATTCTCCATCTGGAACCTGGGCATGCGCCAGTTCCAGCTTTCTGTGCCCTCCGCTCCCGCCAAAACCCCACTATGGTCCTGTGACTACAAGGACAGTGAACACAGGGACTCGAGACAGGGAAAGAATTCCTGGTGTCTCAGAGGGGCTGCAGATGTTACATTGCCCGGTTGGAGAAGGCTATTCCTTGTTTGTTGCCCTAAGGACTCACTGCAGCCAGGCCCACTTATCTCTGTAAGACCCACATATAACCCTGCCTACAAACTGCCCTGTCCAAACTTGGGGGGAGGCCCTGATAGGCTGTTGCCTGTCTGTGAAATACAGTACACACCATAGCAGTGCAGACCAAGAAGCTGAAGATGCTGTGGCTGGACAAATTTCCTGGCTGCTCTAGTATGTAGGCTCTTGCTGCTTCTTCCAGTGCAGAATGATACCTCTTTCGGGAGTCAGGGACTTGGATAATCCAAGTTACATAACTACAAGAGTCAGAGACTGAGACTCTGGATGGGGAAACACGCCAGAAATAGGAGCTTAAGGACATGGCAGATGACTGTGTGGGAACTGTGCACTCACCCAATGACCTCCCAAAAAGTACTCAGAGATACATGACCTCCAGTAGCATAAGGTCAGAGATGTCTGAGGGTACCCAGCACTCAGGATCCAACCCAGTATGAGGGAGGAGCACTGGAGAAGGGCAGGGATTTGGGACATTTTCATTCTCTTTTAGTGATTGTGGATGTAGCTATAGCTGCTACTTCCCATAGGGTAATAGCAACAGTAATAATAACACTTTGCCACTGGGGCTGGAGAGATGGCTCAGTAGTTTAGAGCACCGGTTGTTCTTGCAGAGGACCCAGGTTCGAATTCCAGCACTCTGGCGACTAACAACCATCTGTGACTCCAGTTCCAGGGGATCCGACACCCTCTTCTGTCCTCCATAGGCATTGTAAGTCATGGGTACACGTACATACATGCAGGCAATACACTCGTACATGTAAAATAACAAAATATTTAAAAATACTTTGCTGCTGCCATTTGTCTCTGAATGTACCCTCCACCATTGGTCAATGAAAAAGACCCCCAGAAAGGTTTTATGCCCAGGGGATATAGAAACCCTAGTCCCATATCCCACAGCTACACTGGGAAGTCCTTCTGTTCTGTTCCCCATGCACCCAGCTTAGACTTGGGGCAAGAACATGGTTTGGTCCCCAGGGCAAAGGGAATCCGCCAGGCAGTTTGCATGCCCTATCAGTAGGTGAGCCAGGATGGCATCATGCCCAGGGGGTGTGTGCAGGCCTTGATGCCTCTAACCTCAAGGCATCTTACTGTGGACCCTGATGACCTCCCATCTGGCCACCTGAATCTGATCTGCCCCAAAGAGGCAACACTCACTTGACCCCAAGCCCCTCCTTACCAGACTTTTCCTTTGCCTGATGTTGACAGGCTCTGGGATGTCATCAGAAGTGTGGCAGGCGGGAAGATCTGCCTGACCCAGTCCTGTCTCCTGGTTAGAAGAATCTTTGGCTTGATCTCTCACAAACATTAGAGGCCAGAGTTGGGATGCATCTTATTCTGTCCCACTGAGACTTGGCTTCTCAGGGACCATGAAAGTGATAGGATCTTATGTAAGCATCCACCTAAGATGAGCAGTATGCATTCATAATTATTTTTCACGTAAATGACCACAAACACCCTCTTTTGGGGGGCTAAGCTTTTTTCACGTTTGGACACAGGTTCACTTCCCTTCACTTCCTCATGCCGTTACATGACGGTTCCCAGCTGAAGTCAAAGCATTGATGTATCCAGTCTCTAAACAGAACCGTTTTGACAGGTTTGTCTATTGTGCAACAAGTGTCAGGCATCAGTGGCTGGTTGTCTTAGTGAATTCCATGAACAGAGATGCCATCTGGCAAGGCATCTGTTGTAGACAACATGTGACCAGGGAAAGGAGGTGTTCCTTTGGCCTTAGAAAGATGTTGATTGCTCTCTTTGGTGGCTCTGAGTGGCTGCTGCACTGGACTCATCTACACCAAGCAGCACTAAATGCTGATCCATGTGGATCAGGTAGGGGAGGAAAGTGGCAGATCCACCTGGCCAATTTGGGGAGTTTTCTTATGGAAACAGGTTAGATCTGCCAACTCTTCAACATCACAGTGTGGTATCAGCAGGATGAAATCTGTGGGAGATGACAAGTCCAGCAGGGGAAAGAGGGCCTCACTGGACACCTCTCTGTACCCTCAGGTATGCTGATGAATGGGGCTCCCTGTCTGGAGTAGAGACACATTTGTCCTACGGGAATTCAGGTTGTGCCACATGTTCTGTGTCACCAGTATAGGGTTCCACGGGAGAGGGTCTGGTTGGCTGTATTAACCAGGAAGAGACTCAGCCCAGCACCAGATACCTTAGCCTCTGAGGAAGGCATAAATGTCTCCTCTCAAGGAATCTACCCTCAGTTACTGTGCCAACCTGCTGGGACAAGTGTTATAACAAAGAACAAGTGTATATGTGCTTCAGAATGGAGACAATGGGAAAGATGAAAGTCTGGACTTGGGATTAGGGAGGTCCCACTGCCCTGTACAAAGCTAATGCTGATTCATTCCTACAGCACTCTACAGCACTTTTCTTTTCTTTCTTTCTTTTTTTTTTTTGACAGGGTCTCCCTAGTTCCAGCCCATCTGGAAGTCACTATGTGGACCAGGTCGGCCTCAATCTCACAGAGATCCACCTGCCTCTGTTTCCTGAGGGCTGGGATTAAAGGCACACACCACTATGCCCAGGATTTCTACAGCCACTTATAGTGTGATAGGTATGGGGTACGGCTAGAAGTGGTGAATGTCACCACACACAGCCAGTGGCTTTCATAGAGACACATAGGAGGCATGGTGTCCTATCTTCAGGAGGAGTGGGATGCCCCCGCCCAACTTGGAGGCTTCTCTGAAAGTTTCCCCAGAGCCTGTGGCCTGTATCTTGGTGAGAAGGGACTTTAGAGGATTGTGTGTCATGGGGAGTGGGGACTAAGAGTGACCGGGAGCAAAGCAAGACCCAAGTTCTGGTTTTGACCACTACATATTTCTTAGAATAGCTATTTGCTATTGTTCCCGGGTATCTATAAAATGCTGGTGTAATAAATGCAGAGGGTCTGAGATGAAGCTTAATATGCCTCACATCTCTGTGTCTGAGGACTATTTGATCTCAATATCCACACACCAGCTTATGTGGACTCTAATCTACCTGTGAATGTCAGGCTGTGCTCAGCTGTGAAAGGGGGTGCATTTATTCTTCAGGAGGACTAGAAGGGACAAAATTAACTTGAGCCTCACTGCACTGTGAATCCTGAGAAGTCTCTTCCTATCAAGTTCAAAAAAGCCCTCTCTGCCTCAGTGGACAGCTGAACCCTGGGGATAGAACACAATATTTGGAGCTCTGAGAGGTAAGATTTCTTGGGTTCTGCACCAACAGAGAGGGCCTCCATATGGCCTTCTCAGAAAGTAATCCACAGAAATAAAGCCCAGGGTGTGTGTTCCTGGGTGAGGTTATGTGAAGTTTTGTCCTCACTCCCATTCATTTGTCCCATTCCCAGCTCCATCTCCCCACCTGCTGCTGCTGTTTCTTGCTCTGGAGCCTGCTTAACCTCATTCTTCCTGATCTCCTTGGGGGATATGTCTGCTGAGTGTGGAGACTTGCTGATGGAGGAGTACATAGGAGATACTGAAGACCCCGATACTCTCCAAGTACAGTTCCAAGAAATGATGGGGACTCCATGTTCATGATCCTTGTCCTGAAAGCAGCACATTTTCAGAGTGGAAAGTAACTTCAGGACTGGGGCTCTGGCTCAGTGATACAGCACTTGCCTCACATGCAAGATGCCACAGGTTCAATCCCCAGTACTTGTCCCTGTGTTCCCAAAGTGGCCTGATTCCTAGGAGGCAACTCACAGCTATGGGTCCCTGGTGAGCTGTGTAGTGTCAAGATCATGACTTATGCCTTTATTTGGTCTCAGGTACCAGTACTCTCATCTCAGTAAATCCTTATGTCTAGTGGAAAAGAGTAACATCTTATCCAGTTCAGAAGAAGAAATGATACTGTACGACTTGCCCAAACTACTCAGGTGAGAAGGACATGGTCATGATTTAATTAAGGCCTTTCCAGAGGTTCACGCTCTATCTTTGAGTGCTGTGCCTCTTGTACACCCCCAACTGTTGTGGTTCTAATCAACTTTAGACCAACACATCTTTTTTTAAAATTAATTTTTTGATTTGTTATTGTTTTATGTGTGTGAATGTGCTCTCTGTATGTTATGTAAATGCACCTGTGTTATGCAATGCCCACGGAGGTCAGAAGACAGTGTCATATTCCCTGGAACTGGAGTTATGGACGATTCTTAGCCTCCATGTGGGTGTTGGGATTCAAACTCAGGTCTTACGCAAGAGCAGCCAGTTACTTTAACTGCTGAGCCCATCTCTCCATCCCTAGACCAACACATCTTGAACCAAAAAGTGAGGCAACATAACTCTTGGTGAGAGGCCAGTTTGTCACCAGGTGTCCACATCTATAGGTGTCTATGTCCCTGTCTATTTCTATGAGTTCCAGCATGTGCCCAACCTCTTCAAAGATGTCAGGCTACTCCGTGTCATTAATTTTTATTCTTACCTTATTGTCCCTAAATTATTTGGAGCCTCCAATAAGAATCCTTCTCCTCTACTTTATTTCATTATGCAAAGGTGTCAAATTGTGCTCAGTCAACCTCTGTATTACCTTAAAGCATCTTCTCTCAGTCACCAAGCAGCAGGATCTTTCATCTCATAGACCCCGAGACTTCCCTAGCCTCCTGACTCTGAAAGACGTGGCCTCCTGGGGTACCAGTTTTCTCAGTTTGGTACAAAAATCTCTCTTCTTTAATCCACTCCACTGAAGATCAACCATAGAGCATCATGAAAGTGATGAAAGGGCTAATTATTGCATTTCCCATTCTTGACACTAGGTGACAGAAGAGAGCTGAGGATAACCTTCAATGGGGTTCAGGAACTGGGTAGAGGGAAGAGCCCTTCCTGCAAATGCGGGAGGACTGGAGCCTGGTACCTCCACTGGAGCCAGAAAGCATATATGGATGTATATGCCTCTGTGAGTGCTCCACCTCCCCATGGACAACTCATATGACTCTATGGTTCTATCTATCTATCTATGTATCTATCTATTATCTATCTATCTATCTATCTATCTATCTATCTATCTATCTATCTATCTATCTATCATCTATCCATCTGTCTATCTATCCATATACACTAGAGTACATGAAATTGGTTGGGTGGGAGGTAGTAAGAGGTGGGTGCAGATAGGGAAGGGGATCTAAATATGTTCAAAATATATTCTATGAAGTTCATAAAAATTCAATTAAAAAAGGAAAAAATGAATGAAGAAAACTAAAAACAAACAAACAAAAAACCAACAACAAACAAAACAAAAAACTGGCTCCATGACCCTGAGCTTGGAGGAACTGGATAACTCTCAGCATCCACAGTTCAAATGTTACTTCAATCAGGGAACTGAGGGTAGAGGAAGCATCTGCCTAGGCAGTAGTCTGGACCAGAGTGTGTTGGAGGAGAGAATCAACAGGCCTTGCTGAATGGGACAGACAGGAGAATCCATGCCTGTGTTACACCAGGGAAAACGACCAGAAAGATGCCAGGGAGGATGTTCTACTGTGCTGGGCTGTGGGTGCTCTATACTCTTAGGGGTCAGAAAGTAGAAGTCAGTTATCAGAAGGCACTAAAGGCTGTTTGAGGTTGAGTTTTAACACATTACTTCCTCTAAAAAGTCAGACTGGTTTAGGTGTAGCCTCCTGATCCTGTTACTCTTTTAAATTTATTTTTGATTTATTTATTTTTATTTTATGTGTGTGAGTGTATTCCTTGCATGTATATAGATGCACCAGTGTCATGTAGTGCCTGCAGAGGACAGAAGAGGGCGTTGGATCCCCTGGAACTGGGGGATGTTAGTCCCCATGCGGGTGCTGGGAATTGAGGAATTGAACCTGAGTTCTCTGCAAGAATAGTCAGTGTCCTTAAAAACTGAACTATCTCTCCAACCCCTGTTCTTTGTGAGTCTGAAACTCCTATTTAGAGACCTGTATCACCAGCTATATCATAGGCTCTGGGAGCCAGATATCTACAGTATTAGAACCACCAGAACTCCACTAAATGTTTACCTAGTAGATAAATGGCTGTGAAGTTGATCTCAGTAGGGACTTGCCACAGGAGTAGCCATGGAATGGAAATGCAATGTAAATTTAAAAGATGCAGTGGTGGGTATATAACAAGTACCAGAGTCGCAACTTGTTTCATTGAAACAGCCATGACCTAACAGGGAGGGGTATGTGTAGAACTAAGATCATGACCGTACTGGATGAGAGACCCTGAATGTGGACTCCGTAAACTAAGTGCTGAAACTAGAAGGGATTTCAGGATGAAGGGCGTACTCTGAGCAGCCTGCACTGCTCATACAAGTCTCTTTTACCCAGATCAGACTTCTCCAAGATCCATCCCATGCCCCATCCCTGGCATCCCGAGCATGCACTTCCTTAGAGAAGTCCATCTAGCTTCTGCAGTTTGAGCTTCCTGCTCCCTTCTCCCCATCCCAACATCTGTATGGGGCCTGTGGTTACAAGACTATGAACATGATGACTCCATGTGTGGGAAGGGGTTTCTGGCAATTCAGAAGGGTTTCAGCAGCCCTGGTGTGCCTCCAAAGAGGCTAAAGAAGGAGCAGAGACAGGAGGTGACGGCCCATCTGCTGCCCTTTGTTCTTGTCACCTCTGCCTAGTCAGTGCAGTTCAAGGACCTTGCTCTGTTCCATCAGACTCTCTACCTATGCCACTTGGGTTCCAAATTCCTGTCTGGGCAGGGCAAGACACATATGCTTTTGCTGTTGGTGATAGCAGCAAATCCCAAGCTGCACACACTCAGGCCTGAGAGACGGTCATGCTACTGGATCGACTTCCTGGCTGGCTGAATGCTGTGGCCTGTGGACCCCTGCTTTTCCTTTCACAAGTGCATGGTGAGATTCCTAAGGGGAGGATGGCGGTCTCAAGTCAAAGCTGCCAGAACTGGAGTCAGAAGCTGAGACTGCAGGAGAGAAGGAAGGCACTGGGGAGAAAGGAGTCGGTGGAGATGACAGATGAAAATGTCGGAAATGTGGACCTCCCAATGGCCCCACCAAAGCCCAGAGTGTAACCCCGCTAGCACACATGGGTCAGTGATACTTAAGTCATCCACTATTGAGGAGCTAGCTCAGCATGTGAGGCTCTGAGTTGTTCTTGATCTTTACGTTAGGGGACAGAGAGGCAGGCTCGAAAATTCCCTCTATGTGTGACTCTAGCAGTAGCCACTTCTGACTCCTAGAGAGCAACAACATAATACCTTCATGTTGTCAGACTCTAAGTCTGTTGCCCCATAGGACAGATACAAGTCTTTGCATCCTTTGAAATTGCCCAGGGCAAGGTTACTTTCCCTAGGAAATACAGAAGCTTCCAGTGTCATATCCTACCACTGAATGGAGAGGCCTTAGAGTCCCCTTCCCCAACCACCTGACCTGGGGCAAAGACAGGCAAAGACAGAGAAAATGTCATGTCTGACAGTGCCAGAAAAATTCAGTGCCTTATCGGAAGCTGAGCTAGGAGAATACTGTGTTCACATTGTATATGTAGCTCTTGATGCGCCTTACCCTAACCCCTCCTAGTGTGAACTCTGGTGGCCTCCTGTCAGGCCTTCCCAACCTAGTTTATCCTAAGCAGGATGTAGTCACCTTACCCTGTGACTCTTACCTGCTGTTGCCTGGACTCTTGAGAACCACCAAAACTTGCCAGGCAGGAAGACTTGCCCAACTTACTCATGACTACTATTCTAAACATTCTTTGTTTGGATTTCTGGCAACTGTAAGAAGGTACAGAATTATGGCCTATCCTCTTATCCTCTTCTATCCTACCCAGGCCTGGCTCATTCACAGAAACATCAAGCAGTGATCTTACATACAGTGCCTAGAATTATTTAAGATGAGACATATGATCTGGGTGGAGTGGCATGCAACTGTAAACCCAGCACCTTGGAGGTTGAGTCAGGAGGATCTCCAATTGCAAACTAGCCTGGGACATCTCGCAAGACCTTGTATCAAAACAAACGAACAAACAAATAACAAGAAAAAAAAAACAAGGCAAAAAGAAGAAATTTGTTCACCTATATTCGGTTTTTACCTGTTTGTTACAAACTTCCCCCTTTTCTGGGGCTTGGCTTTAAAGCTTCTGGCAGGAAGACACTTCACTAGGTTGTATACAATTTTATGGAGAGCTTTTAAAAATATATTTATTTTTATTTGTATAAGTGTGTATGTCTTGTCTGTATGCATTTAAGTACACCCATGTCATGCAATGCCCACAGAGGCCGGAAGAGGGAATCAGGCCCTTGAACTGGAGTTAAGGATGGTTGTGAGTTACCATGTGGGTTCTGGGAACCAAACTCAGGTCCTCTGCAAGAGCAACCAGTGCTCCTAACACCTGAGCCACCTCTCTAGTCTCAAGAGGTTTTCTTTGAGGAGTAGACATCATGACTTTAGCCATGTTATAAGCAAGACCATTTGGGTAGGTTTTGTCTGTTGCTGTAACAGTGTGGTGGGCTCAGTGAGGTACCTGGACAGAGATGCCATGTGGGAAGCCATCATGTGTAGACAAGTCACAGGAGAGGCGTGTGCCCTTGGACTTGGAAAGATGTTGGCAAATTGTCCTGCTTAGAGTGTTGGGATTACAGTAACATGCCATTAGTCCCCAGTGCCAGGGCTTTTTGAAAGAGTATGATTGTTTTTTAGATGACTCCTCTGTGTCAGAGGGAAGGAAGGCATAATGTGATAGGACTGACCACAGGAGAGATTCCACTGGAGGCTGAGATTAATGAGGCCAGGATTCTGGCAAGTGAGGAGGAAATGGGACTAGACCAGGAGCCCAGGAGCCCAGGGGGTATAGCTGAGATGCTAAATATGGAAGATTAGCTGGCAGCTGCATGGCATAGCTGGGAACTGGATCCTGGTCCTCCCCCGGCCTGTCCTCATTGAGAAGAAGAAACTGCTGAGCAGGAGGAGAATGTATTGGACCAACACTGCACGACATGGGTCAGACGATGCCTCTGCTTCATCTTCCTAGGGTAGGTAACTGCCCAGGGCTCCCCTTGTCTTTGTTGACCTCATTAGTATGCACATGCCCTTCATCATATAATTGCCTCCTCCTCAATGTCAGGACCCACTCAGGCAGGGACCACTTCCGGGTGATGGGCACGGGTCATCTCCCAATGAACCTGGTAGGTGTGCCACATATTTTAATTTTGTCTGTCTAGGCTTAGCTCTGAGAGAAAGGACAGACAGTCCAGACAGACTTCTCCACATGGAGCAGACACTAGTGGGAGCTCCCTGCTCCATCAGCCACACTGACCCTAACTGGGAGCTAAGGCTTGATCTCAACAGGACTCAGTGACACTTGCCTCATCTTGTTGGGAGAGAAAACCCAGCAGCAAAGGCCTGCCCCACTGGCTTGTGTTCAACCAGGACAAGTAATAACTGAAGTTGGATATCCAGCCTTCCATGTGTCCTGAAGGCCCACAGGTTTCAATTCTTAACCAAGACTTTGCCCCAGAAGATCCAGGAGCTAAAGGAGACTGAGGACAACCACACAGAGCTGAGCATATTGTTATGTCACGGAGTGTCCTAGGTGCAAGTGATATCAGCCCGATGTGTCCATCCATGCTCAGAGGAGATAAGGCCAACTCTACCCTTAACATATCAATACATCCACTCTTCAGCCATCTGCTCATCCAACACCTATGAGAACTTCCTATATGCCTGGTGATACCAAGCCTGCCTGTCTTGTTTCATGCCCTTAATGAATAAACCCATGACAATGAGTATGTGTGAACCCTAATGGATGCTAACCTTCTTCACACCCCACTGGGCCTAGACCCCATCCTCCCTTCTTTGCCTCATCTTCTCCTCATCCCTTTCTCCTCCTCTCCAAGGCCTAGGGCCCTTTTCAAATGAAGAGGATGCTTCGAGGAATGTTGACAACACTGTGGTGGGCGTCAAGTTTCCATGTCCATCTCTCAGCAAGTCTGATGTTCTCTTCTATCTATAAGTGACCAACAAAAACTTGATTAGTCACAGCTTTTGTGTAAGTCTTATTAAGTTTAAACTGCTGTGATTTAAAAAAAGTCAGATTTCTCTATTCTTAAAATGTGCATATTAGAATTTACTTTAAAATGCCCACCTTCTTTGCAGGTAAGAAATTTCACTGGCATTTCCATGTCAATTGACTTTTTAATAAAAATATTTGCATTAAAATAAATATTTAAGGGACTGGAGAGGTATCTCAGTGGTTAAGAGCACTTGTCGCTCTTGCAGAGAACTCAGATTCCGTTCCCAGCACCCACATGACCACTAACAACCATCCCGTAATTTCAGTTCCAGGAGATCCAACTTCTGGCCTCTGAGGGTGTTGTGTGCATGGGGTGCACTTACATTCAGGCAAAACACTCATATACCTAAAATCAAAATCAAAATAAATTTTAAAATATTGAGTGATTGAGTCATTATCTTCAATAATAGTTGCAATACCTCTCATAATATTTCAGAGTTTAGAGAAACAGACATTATACTTTACCTAAAGGTGGCACCCAGGTCTGAGCAGGGCCCGTGAGGTGTGTGGGTCTGCTAACTATTGGATGGATAGCTTAAACTTGGATGTAGGTGGCAAGCTTGTGTCCCAAAGGGATGGCATGGGACTCTATGAGGGCAACTGAGAGCCAGCGCCACCCAGTGTGGGTTTTGCAAATACCAGCCATGTCAAGCACCGTAGAGTGCCAGAGCAGCTGGGTCATAATTACAGAATCATCCTTCAGGGACCCGCCAACCCCACCCCAAGGCAGTTCAACTGGGGGCTCAAAGCATTTCCCTTTGGAGTTATGCTTAAACCTGCCTGGTTTTCAAACTGACAGAGACCAGTGTTAACTTCAATAACCTAGACACACAGCCAGCAATAAAAACAAGATCATGACTTTTTAATTAAGTTTTTTGAGACAATGTTTCTCTATGTATCCTTGGCAGGCCTGGAACTCACTATGTAGACCAGGCTAGCTTGGAACTCAGAGAGATCCATCTGCTTCTGCCTCTGTCTTCTGGGTGCTGAGATGAAAACTGTGTATCAATATGCCCAGTTCATGGATTTTTAAAGCACAGGATTTCAGGGGTTAAGAAGCTTCAAAGGAGAAACCACTTGCCACAGATAAGTAAAGCTGGAGGTTCAAGTGTCTGGGCCATCCTTGCCCGAGTAGTGATGGCTGACTCTCAGAACGGATCCTCCCGTGTGGTGGAAGGTGGGCTACCAACCACACAAGTAGGCGGCAGTTCGTTTCCTTCAGCGACAGCAGGGACATTGATGTTTCAGGGTCTACAATGATATCATGTGACCAACAGTCATCAGAAAAGATAAAAGTATAAGGTACAGAAGACATGAGTACACACACTGGTACACCATGCATATTCATACATGTTCACACACTCAACACAACGCATACGTGGGCGGGCACACAAATGCACTGGAGCCTGCTTTACCCAAATAAAAGGATTCTTGTGAGCCACACACACAAAAAAATCTCAATAGGAATGTTTCCAGAAATTGTAGGCTTGTTTTGTTATCTTTTTTGAGTCTTTAGGCACAAATTTATCATTTTCAGTACAAATTCGGTATTTTGGATTCTAATTAACTAATTGTTTTGGTTTTCTGAGACATGATCTCCCTGTGGCCCTTAGCTGATTCAGAACTTACTATATAGACCAGGCTGACCTCAATCTCACAGAGATCTGCCTGCCTCTGGGATTAAAGGCACATGCCTCCATGCCCAGCTTAGTACTTTCGGTTTTTACAGATGTGTTTAAATTGTTAAAATAAAAAGCCAGGAGGCCTGGTGTGCAGAAGCCACCTCCCGTTCCCTGCATCCTGTGCCTCTGCCAGTACCTTCTGCAGTGTGAATGAGAGACAGCTGACAAAGAGCTCTAGGGACCTCCTGGATACCGTGCTCCCTCAACAGACCTGTACTCGCCACGTGTCCCTAGAGCACGACCCTACCATTTGGCCCAGAGTTGCACCATAGCCAGATTGGGATGGCCTTCAGAGCACAGGGTGCTGAGACCTTATTGCTCTACATTAGAGCACCCCGAGCTCACATGGAAAGTCTCTGTCTTATTCAGGAATAGCCACACAGCAAAAAACACAAATTATGAATGGCTGAGAACCACATCTGTGGTGAGGTGTGTGAGATCTGGGAGCCTCTGTGCTTTAGCTGCTCCATCACTTAGCCTCTAGGAAGTGGGGGCTGAGGGTTGAAGATGGTCTCTAAATGTAGATTAGATACAAGATCTTTTTGGAGAAAGCCATAGCCCAGAGGCTAAGCCGGGGCATGGATGGCTATGGCTGGACCAGCCTTCTGCTGGCCTACAAGAGAAAACACCTAGAAGTTTTAGGACATGGGGGCTTGGAAAAGGTGAGGACAAGGTGCCAACAAGACAAATCTTCCAGGAAAAATTCCATGTTCCTCCAGGGACCATACTGGGCACATTTCCATGATCCCTGATCATGACATTAAAGCTACAGGCATGCAGGTGGTTTTCAGAGGTTTCCTCTGTGTTACCACGGCCACCCCAGGCACTCTATGTGGTGGCAGTAGAACTTGACTTTCCATCATTTGGATCTCACTCAGAAGAAAAAGCACATGATCAGCAGGAACAAGGATGAGGCCATATATAGCCCTACACAGAGGCTAATGTTCAGACTTGAGAAACTGGCCCTAGAAAAGGGTGTGACCACCTTGGCTTCCTCAGGGCCTGGAATCCCTAGGAGCTCTGGAGTTTCAGGTCCAGCCTGTGGTGCAGGATCTTGGAAAGGTGGGTCCTGGGGCCCTGCATGCCCAGTGGATGGAGATTCTCAGCGTATTGGTGTCTCCAAGACTTCCCTGGGAAGGTGAGTCCTTTATTCTCCTGCCCCCTGCCTAGGGCTCTCTAGTCACCAGGATTGCCCTGGTCCCTAGAATACATGACCACTGGGTTGTTCCTACTGTAGTGTTGCTTCAGGATCACAAGCACTTGGTCCTCGCTCTAGCTCTCCAGGCCTTTAATTTCCTCATGGCAGGCTGGGCAGAGGTCTGGAGTGGACTATGAAACCTTTGCAAACTTGACGTCCGTGCTCAGATGGCCTGCCAGGTGATGTGCTTCTTCTGCGTGGTGTGCTTCTTCCAGAGCCAGAGAATGACTTGGTCTGGAGTTTTCATAGAATCTACAGATGCCTTAACCATTTTCCTCAAAATGCTCACCATATTCACGTTCAAAGAAAATGTGAATCTATCTCCTCATGGTCTGCAGCACAGCCTGAGGGCCACCTTCAAACCTGTGCCTACCAGTGCTTCTGGACAGGTTCCCTGGCATAGGTAAAATTTAACCTAGGTAGAGTCACACCCTTAAAGAAAACCAAACTCCCTCTCCCAGCAGTTAGCAGTTGCCAATAGTTTCTCAGGTAAGGTTGGGGCTTCTTATCCACTTCAAAAGCTTTGTTGTAAAATGATTTGATTTGTGTAAATAGATTGGAAACTTGCACAAAGCTATGAGATACACATCAGTTCAAGTATGAGAATATTTCTTTCACTGGAAACATTTCTCTTATGCTTCCTTATGTTAACCATCGTCTGATCATTGCTCTGGGGCAATCACTTGATTATTTTCTGATGGAATAGTTTGGAAATTGCTAAAATTTAGAACCATTGTTTCCCTGGCTATTCTACCATAGAAAAGGAATCATTTGTGACTGATTCTGCTACTAAGTATAATATCGATTGAGTTTCAAGTGGTATTGTCCTTTGATCAACAGTGTCATTCTATATGTGAACACAGTACATTTTACCCATTTATTTGTTGATACATGTTTGAGTGACTTTGGCTTTTTGGCTGCTTTTAACAAAGCGGTTACAAACTTTTTGAAAGGGGTTTTTGTGATCGGTGCCGTTCTAATTTAGTTTCTATGATAAAACACTGACCAAAACCAATTGGGAAGGAAAAGGTTTATTTCAGCTTATAACTCCCAGATCACACTCCATCACTGAGGGAAGACAGCAGAAACTCAGGGCAGGAACTTGGAGGCAGGAGTTGAGGCACAGACCACAAGGAGTGGGAAATGCTGCTCACTGGCTTGATCCTCTGGTTTGTGCTCAGCCTGCTTTCTTATACAACCCAGAATACCTGCCCAGGGGATGGCATCATACACAGTAGACGGGGCTCTCCCACATCACTCAAAAATCGAGAAAACGTCTCCTGGACATGCCTGTAGGCCAATGGAGAGAGGTAATTCCTCAGCTGAGCTTCTTTCCTCCCAGGTCTGTTAGGTTGGCAGCCAAGGCTACCCAGCACAAGTGTTTTCATTTCCTAAAGGTTTGCAAGGAGAATCACTTGATCATAGACCAAGTATGTGTTTAACTTTCAAAGAAAATGCCAAACTGTCTTCCAAAATGCTTTTGCACTTTGAGTATACTTCCAGTCACATGTGAGTTGCTCCATGACTTTGCCCACATTTGGCATTGTGGGTTTTAAATCTGATTATATTGAGTGGATGTGTAGTACTATGTCATTGTAGGTGTTTCTTTGAACTTTGAGTCTCTGCTTTCTTCTCTCTCTCTCTCTCTCTCTCTCTCTCTCTCTCTCTCTCCCCCCTTTCTTTTCCTCCCCACCCCCACTCACTACCTGCCTCCCTCCACAGAAATGACCTGAGAGTCTTCTTCATTCCACATTTTTCTATGGCCTTTGCTTTAATCAACACAAGGTCTCTGAATGATGGTGCAGGAAGTGGCAGAGCATGTGGGGACTTCCTGCAGCAGAGCTGAAGACCCCTGGGATTAAAGAAGCACGGCCATGTTCAGGAAACATAAAGCAGCTGGCTCCTTGACCTCTAGACTGGAGGAGCTTGGGACTTCTCATCCCCCGCACAGCCCTGCAGTTCCTTCGGTCAGGATATTGAATGTAGAGAGACCATGTGCAAGGAAGGGCTGGGATTACAGATCAGAAAAGGGTACACTGGAGGGACAACACTGTATCAAGAACAGGCCTTCCTGATTGGAGTATGTAGGAGAAGTCATGGCTGTGCAGTTCTCTAAAGAGAAAGTCTTGCAGTGCTAGGCTGAGCACCCTAGACTATTGGCGCCTATACAGACAGAGTCAAAGCCAGTTATTAGATGGCAGTAAAGTATGTTTGTGGTTGATCATTATACTTGATCATTCCTCCAAGAAGCCAGACTAGGCTAGGTGTGAGCTCTGAATCCTGTACTTTTTTGATATATGTTGCCAGGATTCCTGTAGCTCTGCAATTCCTACCAGTGGACTTGTGTCTATATTTTTATCATAGACTCTGAGAGCCCAGATTGTCCCTAGTGTTTGAGCCACAGGGTCCCATTAAATGCTTTTCAAGTGGGGACAGGTGAATGACTCAGTCCAAAAGGCAGAGTACTGCCCATGCTGACAACCTATGTTTAATCCCTAGGACCCACACAGTGGAAAGAAAGAGAACCAGCTCCTGACCTCTACATGTGCTTGATAGGACTCTAGCAGTCATGCATACATACATTTACATAATTAGTAAGTGTGAAAATAAAAGATTGTCAAGTGGAAAATTAACTATTAAGGAGTTGCAACTTGAGTAGCAACATTATAGAAGTGGAGGCAGAAGGGCCAGAGGTTCAGTGTGTTCAGTGAAGCAGCTATGATCTAGAGGGAGGTGTACATGTAGAACTTAAGATGTAAGGAATGAGGGACTTTAAAAGCAGATTCAATAAACTACGAGTCTTGAGAGTACGGAGCAGTCTTCAGGATGAAGGCCACACTTAGGGTTTACAGCCTGTGCTGGATAGCTTCAATGGTCAACTTGACACACCTTCGAAGAGTGACCTCAACTGGGGAGTTTTCTCTATTGGATTGGTATGTGGGCACGTCTGTGAGGCATTTTCTTGATTACTAAGTGATGTGGGAAAGGCCCACCCTGCAGTGGGTGGTGTCTTCCCTGAGCAGGTGGTCCTGGGTTGTATAAGAAAGCAGGCTGCGAGCAGAGCAGAGAAATAAGCTGGTAAACAGCATTCTTCTGTGGTCTGTGCTTTGGTTCTTGCCTCCAGGTTTCTGCTTGAGCTCCTGCTCTGACTTTCCTCAATAAAGGTAATGTAAACTGAAGTAAGCCATCTCCTCCCCATGTTGGTGCTGGTCAGTGTTTTATTGTAGCAATAGAAAGCTAACTAGAACAGGAGTTGGTACCAGAGTCATGGAGTATTGCTGTAAATCACTTGACCGTGTCATTTTGTGGATTGTTGAAGCATTTAGAACTTTGGCCTGGAAAAGATGTCAAGGGCTCAGAGTTTAGTGAGCTGTTCTGTGGGAGCTTGGAGAAATGCAGCTGATGGAGGTTTGGCTTGTGAAGTTTCAGGGGGTAGCTTGAGAGGCCCTCAAAAACTCAATCTGCTATTTGCATGATATTTTGGGCTGAGAACCTATGGTTTCTGGTTAGCTGGGACTTAAGTAGCTGTGATTAATAAAAGATCACTGAAGTGAAATCTTTGTTTTACTGGGGTAATTGACGCTGGTTAGCTGGGGCTGAAAAATCAGCTGTGACTAAGAAGAGACCAGCATCATTGAGTGAAGTGTTCTGGGAAGTAGTTCTTCAGGGTCAGCATTTAGAAGCTGAGGTTTCGGGGGGAGGCTGCATCTCAAGCTGGAAGCAGAACTTAGTAATGTATAAGAGTCTCCTATGTGGTACTGGTTTTGGTGGCATAAAAGCTGCACAATTGAAGAGGTCATGGAGAGAATCTGAGGCTTGACCACCATGTAGAGGCTATCAGTGAAAGTAGAGACTCTAGGAAATTGGAGATGCTAGGGCAGTGGGATGACCCCCAGGGGCAGTGACAGATCTGGAGTCCTCCTGAGCTTATGAGACTAGCTGTGTGTGCTGTGGTTGGCAACGTCAGAAAAGTGAATCTGCCGAAGCCTTTTGGAGCCTAGAAGATCATGAGTGAATCCCAGATATTGGACACTGAGCTCTTTTTGTGGTTCAGTTTGGGTTTTACTTTGATCTGATTGTGTCCTTGTTTTTCCCTTCTTGTAATAAGAAGTTTGTAACTTTGATTTTACAAGAGCCCACAATTCCGAGACTTTGCATTAATTTGTGTGTGTGTGCTTGAGTGTATTGTTCAAGTGTATGTAAGTGCACCTGTGTTATGCAATCCTTTAGGAGGTCAGAAGAGGGCATTGGGTCCCCGGGAACTGGAGTTATGGATGGTTGTTAGCTCCCATGTGGGTGCTGGGAATCAAACCCAGGTGCCCTGCAAGAGCAGCCAGCATCTTAACTGCTGAGTCATCTCTCCAGCTTGACTTTGGATTAAAGAGACACTGAGCTTTTAAAGTATTGGAATTTTTAAGGACTGATTGTGAGAGTTTTAAAGTTGTACTGTGGTTTTATTTGCTTGTTTGTTGTTTTTTTTTTTGGTGGGGGGTGAGGTTTTGGGTCTGGGGCCCCCAGTAGCTCCAGGTGACCTGGAACTCATTATGTTGAACAGACTGTCCTCAATTTCTCTCCTTCCTCTATCTCTCCAGGTTCCTGCTTGAGCTCCTGTCCTGGTTTCCTTAATGAAGATACTATAAGCTAAATGAATGCTTTCTTCTCTAAGTTGGTTTTGGTCAGTGTGTTGTCACAGCAATGGAAAGCTAACTGGAACACTGCCCTTGCATGCTACTCGCCATCTGGGGTATCTTGACTATGTTCCCACTCAGAGAAGTATCACCCCCCTCCTTGATCCCCAGTTTCTCCTGTACAGCTTTCTATTCTCTGATCTTCACAGCACTGCCCACACTGGGCAGGTGAGTACAAGGACAAGCATTATGGAGACTCTAAGTGTGAGGACAGGATTCCTGGTATCCCAGGAGGGTTTCAGAAGCCATGTTGTGCCTTTCAGGAGGCCAAAGAAGGAACAGAAAAAGCAGAGATGGTTTTGCCCCACCTGCTGGCCATTGGCTCTGTCATCTCTGAACTTTGTCCTGCCCCATCAAGTTCTCTGGCCTACACCCCTTTAGGTCCAAATTCCTGCTTGGGCAAGGCCCATATATTCTGTTTCCTATCTGTACAACACAATCTTCCTGTAGGAGCACACACTCGGGCCTGGGAGCAGATCATGCCACTGGACAGACTTCCTGGCTGGCTGAAGGCTGTGGCCTGTGGGCTCCTGTTGCTGCTCCATGTCCAGGGTGAGATTCACTCAGGGGTGGCAATGGGAACTGGCATCAAAGCTGCCAACTACTGAAGAGTCAGAGCCTGTGTTTGTGAGAGAGAAGGCACCAGAGAGGAGCTGATAGGGATGACAGATGAGAGCCTGGGCAGCATGTACTTCCCAAAGCTCGCCAAAGCCCACAGGGAGATTCCCTATAAACAAAGGGTAGGAAGGAACTGTCCGAGAACACTTATTTCCTTAGAGATAAGGCAGTGTGGATGGGCCAGTGTGACAGGCTCTGAGGAGAACTGGACCTGCAGATCGGGGGGCAGAGCTGAAGGGACATTCCCTCTTTTGTATGTGGCTGTGGTTGTATTGCTACTGACCTTAGGCTGATAATAAAAATGTACCTTCATGTGGCATGCCAGTGGGCTCCGAGTGTGTCACCTCTTTGGCCTGAGAAGTGTCCTGGGCAAGGTTCCTGGCCCTGAGGGGACACAGAAGCTCCCAGCCTGCGTTCCACAACGGAACTCAGAGGCCCTGGTTCCCCTTCCCACTGTGTACCCCGGTGACAGTGAAGTGGAAACTCAGAGTGTGGTGGCAGCTGATCAGGATGAACCAACACTGGTAGCATCTCTTCCCCACAGGTCAGGACCCAGCCAGACCCATCAGGACCACGCACACGGGGCAGGTGCGAGGCAGCCTCATCTATGTTGAGAACACCGAAGTGGGTGTCCACACCTTCCTGGGAATTCCCTTTGCAAAGCCACCCGTAGGACCACTGAGGTTTGCGCCTCCTGAGTCCCCTGAACCGTGGAGTGGTGTGAGAGATGGGACGTCACAACCGGTCATGTAAGTTCTGGGACCTACCTCCTGCAGTGCTTCCTTCGTTTTAGCTTCGTTACGGTTTTCTCTCTGTGCCGGAAAGTCGCCTGTGCATTTTCCTGATTCATGTGCTAAGGTTTAAAGTAGAACAACTTTGCTGGGCTCTTGGATTTGAGCTTGGTACCCATATGGAGCTAGCTACAGGACTACAGAGAGGAAGAGAGACAAAGTTGCTCCCTGATTCAGAATATGCTAAATGTTTTCTGCCACAGTGGAAGGGATTTCTGGGCAGGGTCAGTGTGGGCTTATTAAGCATCAAGAACTGCATAGTTCAGGATCATACACTCCAGGCCCCTGAAAAGGGCAGCATTCTTGGGTCGTTGGCAATCTTACCCTCCACAGTCATTGTGACAACTCATGGGGCCAAGTGCCATTGACCAAGAAACATATATGGGCTTACAGCTGGAAACTATGTGGGAGAAGGAGGTTCCCAGAGAATATAGCCATTGGATGGAGGACATTTCATATTATGGGTCATTATTGCTCCTTCATTCCTACAGTATTTGGGTGGGCACAGCAATGCCCAAATATCTTAGTTTTATTTTCTGTGGCTATGACAAAATACCCTGACATATCAACCTAGAGAAGAAAGGTTTTATTACAGGTCACAGTTCTAGGTTACAGTCCATTATATAGGCCATCGGAAGCAGAGGCTTAAGGAAGCTAGTCATGTCACATCTATAATCAGGAACAGAGAGCAGTGAATGCATTGCCTGTCTGCTAATACTCAGTGTAATTTCTCCATTTCTTTTTAAGATACAATCTCACTATGTATCCTTGACTGGCCTGTAACTCTTATATAGACATATAGATTAGTCTGGCCTTGAACTTACAGGGATGCACCTGCTTCTGCCTCCTGCGTGCTGGAACTTAAGGCATGCACTATGATGCCTGGTTCTTTCCCCATTCTATTAAGTGCAGAATCCCCTTCTGAAGGTATGGGGCCACCCACAATGGGCAGGTCTTCTCAACTCACTTAACACAATCAAGATAGTTCCCCACAGTCAACCTGATCTGGACAGTCCATCACTGAGATTCTCTTCTAGGTGATTATGCACCCAGGAAGAACAATAAAAACTAACATTACACAGTACATTAAAGAGTACAGGTGAAAGTGGTGAACGTCACTACATGCAGCCAGTCATTTTCACAGAGACTCTAGATGTCTCTATGCTGGGTAGCTTCAGTGTCAACTTGACACATCTGGGTTGAGGAAGTCTCACTTGAGGAATTGCTTCCTGTGGTCTGTTGAGTGATGTGGGAGGTCCCAATCCACTGTGGGTAGTACCACCCTTGGGCATGTTCTATATTTTAAAAGAAAGCAGGCTGAGTATAGGCCAAGGGAGCAAGCCAGTAAGCAGCATTCTTCCATGGCCTGTGCTTCAGCTCCTGTCTCCAGGTTCCTGTCCTGAGTTCTTTCCTTGGGCTCCCTAAGTGATGGACTGTGACCTGGGAGATGTGAGCCAAATAAACCCTTCCCAAGTTGGTATTGGTCAGAGTGTTTTGTCACAGCAACTGCAGGCAAACTAGCACAGCCTCTGTATCCCAGCCTCTGAAAGAATAATACCCAACTGGATGGAGGCTTCTCTGGAAACCTAACTCCATTTCAGGCTCCATATCCCAGCCTCTGAAAGAATAATACCCAACTGGATGGAGGCTTCTCTGGAAATCTAGCTCTATTTCAGCCTCCACAGAGTCTGTGGCCTTTTCTCTTTGTAGGAGGTGACTTTAGAGAAGGATCATGTGCCAAGAGGGCATCACAGGGAGCAGCTGCTGAAAGTGGCTGTGTGCAAATCCAGACTTAGACCTGGTTTTGATCACTGCGTATCTTTTGGAATAACTGTTTAATATTGTCCCAGGTGTCTACAAAATGTTGACATGATGAATATAGAGGGTATGAAAGAGAAGACTCTGATCCCGCTTCACACCTCTATGTCTGAGGACTGCCTGTATCTCAACATCTATGCACCAGCCCATGCCCATGAGAGCTCCAACCTGCCTGTGAGTGTCAGGCCATGGTCAGCTGGGGAAGAGGGTATTTCTTCTGCAGTATTACTATGAACAAAATCAATTCAAGTCCCAGTGCAGTGTGAACCCTGATGAGTGGCCTTATACTGTTGGGTTCAAGAAGGCCTTTTCAGTCATGAGCCCTGTGATTTGGACACAGAACACTAGAGCTCTGAGAAGTCAGAGGCTGTGGCTAATTAGGACTGAACTCTACCAACTTGAACCCTACAGACCCACCCAGGTGTTCAAGTGCTAAACATTAACATCACCAAAATTGCAAACTGGGGATTATCTGCTGTGGCGACGAGGTATGGGTGGTCTTCCTGATTAATTTTCAGGAGAGACATTCATACAAATACCTTTTTGTTCCACTTACAGGGGTGCGAGTAATGGATGGTAACATTGCTTTAGATCTAGGGCCATCAATCCATTCTCGGATTCCAGGGACTGGGGGGTGCAGGGAGTGGACAGGGAAATATGCTGAACGGACTAGAGGATATGACCTGGGTCCTGAAGTCCTAAGTTCTGTGCATGTGTCTACCTACACAGAAACAAAGCAGTTATTAACCGAGTCGGCAGACCAGCTGGAGCTTGGGCTGGTGGGACTCTCCTGGCGTCTGTCTTGATTTCCCTAGGTGATGGTTTGGATCCATGGTGGTGGACTTGTTCTAGGCATGGCTTCTATGTATGATGGATCCATACTGGCAGCCACAGAGGATGTTGTGGTGGTCACTATCCAGTACCGTCTAGGTGTCCTGGGCTTCTTCAGGTGAGGCTGGGCTCGTGCTGTACGATGGAAGCCGAGTAGACCCGGAACAGCTGTGACCCCTGTCCCAACTCCTTTTCAGCACTGGAGACCAGCACGCCAGAGGCAACTGGGGCTTCCTGGACCAAGTGGCCGCCCTACGTTGGGTCCAGCAGAACATCGCCCACTTTGGAGGTGACCCTGACCACGTCACCATTTTTGGAGAGTCAGCAGGAGGCACAAGTGTGTCCTCACATGTGGTGTCCCCCATGTCCCAAGGACTCTTCCACGGAGCCATCATGGAGAGTGGGGTGGCCCTGATGCCTGACCTTATCTCTGATACCTCTGAGGTAGTCTACAGAGTAAGTACCTTCAGTCACCCTGACTGCAGCTCCAGCCCTCTGCTCTGGGACTCCTCTGGGACTCTGTTCAGTGGGGAAAGCACTGATCATGGGAAATGACTTCTTAATAGTAATTTCTGCCCATTTCAAGGGTTAGAATCTTCTTCCTTCTGCTTTAAACATACTGAGTATGTTTCATGGCAGCTTCCATCAGTGGATTAGAGAGATGGCTCAGTAGGGAAGAGTTCACTCTACAAGCATGATGACCTGAGTTCAGATCCCCAGGAGGTGATAAGAAGTCTGTAATTTCAGTGCTCCATTAGAGAGAGAGAGGAGGTAGAGACACAAGAATCCCTGGAAGGTCACAGGCCAGCTAAACTGGTTTGGGGAGCAGTATACAAAGACCCTGTCTCAACCAAAGAGGAACGTAATAAATGACACCTCAGGTTGTCCACTGACCTTTACAGGTAAAATGTGGTATGCTCATACCAATTATCACATATGATCTCATATGTGTGTGTGCACCGCCCGCCCCCACCAATAACAAAAACATGTAGGCAGAACAGTCCCTTTCCTGATTGTTACCATTGAGCAACAGGACAGCGTGAAGAATTTCACACTTGCTCCTTCCATATACAACACACATGTAATACTTAGGATCAATAGCTTGGGATTGGGAAAGATGAGAGCCCCTGCCTGGTCCCTTGCAGACAGTGGCCAAGCTCTCCAGATGCGAAGCTGTAGACTCCAAAGCCCTGGTGAACTGTCTACGAGACAAGAGTGAAGAGGAGATTCTGGCTATTAACAAGGTTAGGAGAATTGTGTGACTTGGATCCCTGGTTATCAGGATTTGGGAGAGCCAGTTCTTACTATTCTGAACCAATTATTTCCTCTCCACGACCATCATCCTGCTAGTCCTGGTTGCAAATTGAACACTAAGGTACATTAATGTAGCTGTGAGATCTCTTCTGAAAGGGAAGGAACTTCCTGAGACGAATAAAGAAATGAATAAGAAATGGTGGGTGTAACATAGTGTACATCTGAATGTTTGACCTTCAACATGGACCTTCAATGACCCTCAGGTCTTCAGTATCATCCCTGCTGTGGTGGATGGGGAATTCCTACCCAGGCACCCGCAGGAGCTGTTGGCCTCTGTGGACTTTCACCCTGTCCCCAGCATCATTGGTATCAATAACGACGAGTATGGTTGGACCATCCCCATGGTGAGGACCAGTTCTGATCACCTGAACACTCATATGGTGGGTGGAGGGCACTCAGATCTGTTTGAGCTAGTTTCATCTTATCCCATATTTGGTCCTCTGCCTCTCAGTTCCTGGGCCTTGATCATACAATAAAGAATATAACCAGAAAGACTCTCCGGGCTGTTCTGAAGAGCACAGCAGCACAGATGGTGAGAGTCCTTGGGTCATGTTCAAATAGAACTCCCATACCTCCTTCATAGACAGCATCCCCAGAAATCAAGTTCCCTGTATGTGTGCTTCAATGTGGAGGCCACCCTAGAAATTCACGTTTCCCTGTATTCCCTATCTCATCCTACAACCACTTCCTCTTCCTGGGGTTGCTGCCTCCCCACCCAAGAACCTGCCTAACCTCATTCTTTCTGGTCCCTTGGTGTAGAGGTTACCTCCTGAGTGTGGTGATCTGCTAATGGAAGAGTACATGGGGGACACTGAGGATGCCCAGACCCTCCAACTCCAGTACAAAGAGATCATGGCAGACTTCATGTTTGTGATTCCCTGCACTCCAAGTGGCACACTTTCAGCGTGAGCACATTTATCACAAGGCCTATGAGTGTCCATGTCCCATGAGTGCATCAGGACTCTGGTACTAGGTATCTGAGGGGCCTTACCCCAGAAAATCCCTCTGTCTTATATAAGAGTGACATCTTCAGGTACAGATGAGGAGTCAGGTTACTGATGTTCTGAAACTTGCCCAAACTACTTACCTGGGAAGCCAGGATCATGATTTAATCAAGGGCTTTTCTCAAATCAGTGCTCTAGGCTGGAACTCCTCACTCACCTGTTGTTAATCCAGATAACTTTATACCAAGATATCTTTCACCCAAATGTGTGGCAGGACAGTTCCAGGTGAGGGGTCATTATGTCACTGTTTCCTTGTTCCAGGTTCACTTGCCCCTGTCTACTTCTATGAGTTCCAACATGAGCCCAACTTTGCCAAATATGTGAGGCCACCCCATGTGAAGGCTGACCATGCTGATGAGGTTCCCTTTGTCTTTGGATCCTTCTTCTTGGACAGCAATAGTGAGTCTTTGTTTATCAAGAGCTGGATGGAGTCTCAGATGGGTACTTGAGTGATATCTGAGTTCTCAGCTCTTAGAAAAGAGAGAAGTAAATGTGCTCCATCTCACAGCTCACAAAAGCTACTCCATGTTTAGAGCCTGGACCCTTTCCTGTCTATCCCACGCTACAGGGAATGAGTGTACAGTGGAGCAGAAATGAGCCTGCGGGAAATTAGGGTCTTGGATGGCTCTTTGGATCTGGGGTGGTGAGGGAGGTGGTCAGGGTCAAACTATAGTTGAGATGGTGGATGTGAAACATTGAGTTGGCAGCTGGATGGAGGTGGCTGAGGTCTAGACTTTTATCTTCCTATCTGCAGTTGACTTCACTGAGGAGGAAAAGGCACTGAATAGGATGATGATGAAGTACTGGGCCAACTTTGCACGACATGGGTGAGAGCATGCCCCTTCCTCAGTCTATTCAAGGGTAGGACCCCATTGTGAATGGCGGACACATTTAGACATCTATCCTCTAAGTCTCAGTTACTGGTCATCTTGCAGTGACCTGGCATATGGGACAGAGTGTTGTTTGTGCTGTTCTTTAGGTCTTTCCTTTGAGAGGGAGGCACAAAATAAGCCAGGTAGCCTTGCCCCACAGGGAGCAGACACTAGTGGATGACACTTGTATCACTATACAAAGACACTTGGCCCTTCATTCCCCTCAACTCTCTGGACTGATAGCCCACTGTCCTGCCCCAAATCAGGGATCATCAGGCTTTGCATCAGGGACCCTCACCCTTCCTTGCTGGGGGTTATATCCACAGGAACCCCAACAGTGAGGGCCTTCCCTACTGGCCTGTGTTGGACCAGGATGAGAAGTATTTGCAGCTGGACATCAAGACTGCTGTGGGACGTGCTTTGAAGGCTGAAAGGCTGCAGTTCTGGACTGAGACCCTGCCCCAGAAGATCCAGGAGCTAAAGGGGGCTCAAGACAAGCACACAGAGCTATAGTGTCCTGTATCAGGAAACCTGTGTGAGCTGGAGTGCTAACAGCACCCTCCTGGCATTCCCAAAGCCCACTGAGGAATCTGCTTTGATTCCAAAATTCACATAAACATCGCTAACCTCCACACTTGTCCATTTAGCCAACATGTATAGCAAACCCTCAGCATATTCTCCTTATCCCGTGGGGCCATCTTTTGTTAGTCAGTAAATGCTCTCATAATGTGGATGTGTGAACCCCAAAGTCACCTCATCTTTTACACTTTACTGGATCCACGTCCTTCATTCATTCATCCTCTCATCTTCTCCCCATCCTCTCTCCTTTTTAAACCCGAGGTCCTCTTTAAATGAAGCAGAAACTTTGGGGAATCTTGGCTTCATGGGGGTAGAATGTGTTAAGACACCATGTCCTCTCTCAGCAAGTCTCATGCTTTCACATAATTTTTTAAAGTCACCAGTAGAAAATCTGGTTATCCAAAGCCCCATTGTCTTTCCAGGTTTAGGATGTTGTTCCAAAAAAAAAAAAATCATAAACTGCAAGCTGGGCTCTGTGGTATCTGTAGTCCCAGATATTTGGAGGCAGGATGATGACATGAGTCCAGGGCAGCATAGCATGCCGACATCTCTGAACCAATACACACACACAAAAATCTTGGTAACGTATAAAGAACAGAAATAAATGTATGGTCTTGTAAACTTAGAATTCCAGGGTTTTGGATGACCATAGATTTGCTGAGTGGTGAGGGATAGCTCTCTGGCTCCAAGATTATACCTTGTATCCCTCAGGAATCTCCCAGGCCTTCAATGCAAGATTGAGAAGGCTGAGCTCTGAGTTTTATGGACTGAGCAGCTACCATTGCTTTTAGCCTTCCCAGCGTGCAGACGGCTATTGTGAGAATATGAAGCATCTCTCATGGAAGGTAGTCCTCCTAGCCAATCCCCTTTATAACATATGGACTTTCCGTCAGTTCTGATCCTCCAGGAACCTTCCTAATGCAGCTGCTAGAACAAAGTCATCATAAGCTGCAAGCTGGATGCTGTGGCAGATGTCCATGGCCCAGCTACTTGTAAGGCTGAGGCAGGATGATGGCATGGCTCAGGGTTTCTAGGATGCAGGGACATTGTATACCTACAGCCCAGTGCAGAATAATCTAAATGCAATTAAATTAATCTTTCAGGTGCATGGTTCAAAAAGGCATATAACTGTCACCATATCAGGTTTCAAATGTTTCTTTCACCCCAAAGTGTTCCGTCATTCATCTTTAAAGTCAGTCAGATACCAAAGCCCAGCTGTTCCTTCAGTGGGATACTTGAGGAGAATGAGGGAGGGAAGGAGAAAGGGAAGGAAGGATGGTGGGAGGGAGGGAGACAGAATCTATTCTAGTAGGGGTTATGACCTCGAGTGTTGGATGGAGATACTGGATCTACAGCATGCCTTGCTGAGTGGGGTCTGGGAGAAGAGAAAGCATGGTTGTCATTTGGGGTCTGGGTTACCTTACTTAGGATGATTATATCCAGTTTCATCTGTTTAAATGTGTATTTTGTAATTTTGCTTTCTGTAACAGATGAATAATATTTCATTGTGTTGACACACCATATTCTCAAGATCAGTTCATCAGTTGGACAACGAGGCTGTTTCCATCTCCTGGCTATGGTGGACAGGGCAGCAACGAACATGAATGAACAGATATCTCTGTAATAGGATAGAAAATCGTTTGCATGTATGCCCAAGAGTGGTCTCATGTGGGAGGTCTAGTTCTAGCTTTTTGAGGAGCCTCCACACTGATTTCCATAGTGGCTGCACCAGTTTGCACCAGTTTGCACCACTTTGCTCTCCCAACCTCAGAGAACAAGTGATTTCTTTTCCCCGCGTCCTTGCCAGCATTGGTCAGCATTTGTATTTTGGATCTTAGTCATTCTGACTATGGTTAGATAAACTTTCAAAGTAGTTTTAATTTGTCTTTCTACTGATGACTAAGGATGTTGAACATTTTATAAAGCATTTCCCATCCATTTGTGTTTCATCATTTGAGAACTGTCTGTTTAGTTCCTTGCCCCAATTTTTAATTTTTTTTTTTTGATGCTTAGATTTTTGAGTTCTTTGTGTATTCTAGATGCTAACTCTCTGTCCGAGGTATAGCTGGTAAAGATTTTTTTCCACTCTGTAGTTGCCTCTTCACTCAAATCATGGTGTCCTTTGAAGTACAGAAACGTTTTATTTTTATGAGGTCCCAGTTGTCAATTGTTGGTCTTAATGCCTCTGCAATTGGGCCCTGTTTATAAAGTTCTTTCCTGTGCCTACAAGTTCCAGTGTATTCCCTATTTTATCCTGTGTCAGATACAAGGTATCAGTTCTTTTGTGGTGTGAGAAATACAGATCTAGTTTGGTTCTTTTACATGTGGCTATACAGTTTGACCAGCACCATTTGTTGAAAATGCTGTCTTTTGTCCAATGTGTGCTTTTTGGCCGTTTGTCAAAAATCCTAGAGCTAATAAACACATTCATCAGAGTAGCAGGATATAAAATTAATACACAAAATCAGTAGCCTTCCTATATACCAGCAGCAAACATGTTGAGAAAGAAATTAGGGAAATGATCTCAATTAATGATAGCCCCTCAAAACATCAAATATCTTGGAATAAATCTAGCCAAGAAAGTAAAGAACTTATATAGTAAAAACTTTAAGACACTGAAGAAAAAATTTAAGAAGATGCTAGAAGATGGAAAGACCTCCCATGCATGTGGATCGGTAGGATTAATATTGTGAAATTGACTATCCTGTCAAAAGCAAATCTGAAAATTCAATGCAACCCCCATTAAAATTGTAAAATTGCAACACAATTATTCACAGAAATTGAAAAAAAACCCAGAACTTCAAGTTTCACATGGAAGCACAAAGCACCCAGCATAGCCAGAAAATCAGAAATAATAAAAGAAACCCTGAAGTTCAAATTATACTATCCCTGATTTCAAAGTATACTATAGAACGGTAGTAATAAAAACAGCAAGGTACTGACATAAAAACAGACACATTGATCAAGAGACTAGAACTGAGGACCCAGATTGAAGAGCTTTCTGTACATTATTTGTATGCATCAAATTCATCCATGTGTCTGTACAGCTCGATACTTTTCAACAATAGTAAGAGACATGTAAGCACCCCAATTCAAATATGAGACTATGTCCCTCAAAACAGCTCTATGAGGCCCCTTTACATTAAGCATTTTCCCAAGTCCTGCTTCCTGACAGCCAACTAACTGCTTTCTAGTGCTGAAGTTTAGAAACGGAATATAATTTGGAACATGAGTCCTCCGTGTATACTATCGCCGAAAAGGAATGATTTGTTTACTTGTGATGTAAGTGTGTCTTCACATGTCCAGTCGCCAGTACAAGTATTCTTCTATGGTATATATTCATCATGGAGAGTGGGGTGGCTCTGATGCCCATCCCATTCTGATGCCCAGCTCCCCTGAGATTATCTCAACCACCTGCTGACGCAGTCCTCACCTTCTGAGTCTCTTGTTCTCTGTCTGCTCTAGGAGGACAACAAGGGCCACAGAGGTGCCACGGAATTGCCTCTTTCCTGGAAATCGCTGAGAGTCTCAATCAACAGCATTATACACGCCCCTGCCTCACATAGGTTGAGAATTGTCTTTGGCTAGAAAAGTTGTACTTTGGGGCCCCTGCTATGTTTAGAAATGGGGGAGGAGAAGGAACGTCTTCTCAGGCTGTCATTTCTCTGCAAGTGAAATAAGCACAATTTCATACCTACGATCATTACAGCGTACCCTCAGAGATCTGCAGGGACCTACACTTGGCTAGGGATATTGGAAAAACCCTTCTCCCTTCCTGGCAGGCAGGGTCTGTCCCAGCCTGGTCTCTCTACAAATGGGGGCCAACCTGTGTGGATGTGGACAGATGGATCCGAGGCTCTGGTGGGCTGCCCAAGAGACAGAAGTGAAGAAGAGGAGATTCTGGGTATCAGGAAACTTTGATTGAATGATGTGGTTGTATAAGAAGTGGGGCAATAGGCTGTGGTGCCAAAAAATCCTTACTACTCCAGACCAATGACCTCATCTCCGTGGCTTGCTGACCTTGGAGCCTTCAAAGTAAAATGGAGACCAAGTTCAGCTAATCAATGTATAAGTTCTTTTGGGATCGGCATGAGGATAATTAATTTATTTAGTATTAGAAATATCTGGAACCAGAATGATCTCTCACGTGAATGACCTTCATGCTTTCCAGTTCATCCCTGGATCTGGTGACTTACTGATGGAGGCATTCATGAGAGACACTGAAGATGCCCTGAGCCTCCAAGTACAGTTCCAGGAGATGATGGCAGATTTTATGTTCATGATAGCCACCCTACCAGAAGCATATTTCCAGGTGTGGGAGTTAAGGACCAGTGGAGGGCAGTATCAGCTGTGCACCAACATACAGCTCAAAAGGCTGCTGTGGAGCTAGAATTCAAGGCCTTTTCCACTCGCGCCTGTGTTTTCTCCACCTGCCCCCACCAGAGGTTAACATGACGTCATGCTCAGGGGCAGAAGGATATGTTTTATGTTTATTGTTTTTGTTTTTGTTTTGAGAAAGGTTCTTACTATGTTGGACTGGCTACCTTAAAATTCACTATGTCACCCAGCCTGGCCAGAAACCCTTGGTCCTTCTGCCTAGAGTATTGGGATTGCAGGGGTGAGCCACTAATCTATGAGCAAGTTGCATGCTGGAAAGGTATGACTGTCTTGTGGCCAACTTCTCTGTGCCAGAGATAAGGATGGCATCCTGGGATTGAGCCTAGGGGAGATGTCATTAGCATCTGGGACTAATAAAGGTAGGACGGTTAAAGGTAACTCTGGATCCTGGCAGCTGTGGGTGGAAGAGCACCAGGCCAGAGGTTCAGGGTCAGGCTATACCTGGAATAAGAACTATGACCAGACAGCTGTCTGGAGTGGCTGGGGCCTGGACTCCTGATATCCTCCTGTCTGCAGTTGACCTCAGTAAGAAGGAAGAGCTGCTGGATGATTAAGTACAGGTCCAACTTTGCATGACATAGATGAGAGACGATGCCCCACCCTCAGCTTCCTGGAGGTGAGTAACCACCCAGGGCTCCCCTTGTTGGCCTCACTAGAATTCACAAGTCCTTCATCCTATGCCAGGACTCGCTCAGGTAGGGGTCTCTTGTGGGCACCGGTCACTGGTTATCTCCCTGTGACCTGCTGTGTAGGCCATATGTTATGATTTTGTCCATAGAAACCTACCTCTGAGTGAAAGGACAAACAGCACAGATGGCCGTACCCCATGTGGAGCAGACACTACTTGCTTGTCAGCTTCAGGAGAGCTGCTCCTCTGCCCACTGGCCTGCTTCATCTACTATCCTGACCAAATTAGGGGATAAGGCTTGGGCCCAGCCAGACTCAGAGTGACCCTTACCCAGTTCTGCTGTGAGGATGTATCCCCAGAAACCATAACAGCAAAAGGTCAACTCCATTGGCCTGTGTTCAACCAGGATGAGCAGTATCTACAGTTGGACATCCAGCCTGCTGGGGGGCTGTACCCTGAGAGTTCACATGCTACAGTTCTATACACAAAACCTGCCCCAGAAGATCCAAGGGCAGCACACAAGTTATAGAATGCTATGTCAGTGCAACTGGCGTATGTGTTCATCTTTGTTGCTATGGCTGTCATCCTTTTCTGACCTCAGACTCTAGTTTCTTCAGCATTTCAATGATGATGACCAGCAACTCTCCAGGAATCTCCCAGGCCTTCGATGCCAGAATGGGAATCCTGAACACTGAGTTTCATGTACTGAGCAGCTACCATTGCTCTTAGCTTTCCCTGTGTGCAGATGGCTACTGTGAGAATACAAAGTATCTCTCATGGAAGGCAGCCCTCCTAGTCAATCCCCTTTATAACATATGGACTTTCCATTAGTTCTGTTCCCCTAGGGAACCATCCTAATCCAGAAGCTATAACAAAATCATCATAAGCTGCAAGCTGAATGCTGTGGCAGATATCCATGGCCCAGCTACTTATAAGGCAGGGGGAAGGCATGGCTCCAGATTTAAGGATAATCTCTTAGACAAAGAGAAACTGTATCTCAGTAATATTTATGATATGTGTATATGAGTATGTATCTCAATAATAATCTGTATGACTTATAAACAACTGAAATCTGTTCACAGTTCTGGAGACAAGAAGTCCAAGGTCAGGAGCCAGTAGATTTGCTATGTGAAAAAGGTTAGCTCTCTGGCCTAAAGATTTTACTTTGTGTCTCCAAGGACCCAAATGGATAAACAATGGTGCCCATGGCTTGACAGTGTCCTAACAGCCCCAACTCTTAATATCATGACCCTGGAGATTCAGTTTCAACATATGATACAACTTAGATGTCACCTTTGATTAACATTCAAGACAATTTGACTTGGTCATCTAAGCCCTTGCAAGTAGTGGAAGCACATTATTTTATGAGAAATGGGTCTAGACATTTCCATTAGCCCCTTGATCCTGAGACTGTGTGTGTGTGTGTGTGTGTGTGTGTGTGTGTGTGTGTGTGTGAGAGAGAGAGAGAGAGACAGAGAGAGAGAGAGAGATGTGTGTGTGTGTGTTATTTTTTTGTTGGTTTGTTTGTATTTTGAGACAGGGTCTCCTTGTAGCCCCAGCTGGCCTGGAACTTGCTAGGTTGAGCAGGCTGGCCTCAGTTTCAGAGATCTGCCTCCCTCTGCCTGCTGAGTGCTGGGATTAAAGGGGGAGGTGCTACCACACCTGGCTTTTGTTGTTGTTGTTTTTAGAAGTTATATTTTTGAAAAGCTTTATTGTTGAGTAATTTATATGTAATTAGGTTAGATTTACCTTTTACCGGCAAGGTTTGGCAAATTTGCTTAAAAAAAAATGGTATGTACAAGTACATGTACTTCAAGTATGAGAATTATTTCTTTCAGTGGAAAAATCTTCATGTTTCTTGATGTTAATCATCACCTGATCTCTGCTTCAGGGCAACCACTTGACTGCTTTCTGATGGAATAGTTTGGAAACTGCATGATTTAGAGATACCAGAGCCCTGGCTATTCTATGATGGAAAAGAAATCATTGTTACTGGTTCTGTCACTAAATACAACATCTTTGAGATTCAGGTGGTACTGTCCTTTGGTTGGTAGGACCATTTCTCATATGAACACAGCATATTTTTCCTACTTCCGCATTTGGTGCACATATTAATGACTCCTGTTTTGTGCTACTTTTAACAAAGCTGTTAGGAACATTTGAAACATGGATTTTTGTAGTCAGTGCTTTCATTTCCCTGGTTTAAAGACCCAAGAGTAGAATGGCTCAGTCATAGGATTAGTGTGTTTAACTTTTGAAGAAGATGCCAAATTGTCTTCTCACTTAGGAGGACACCAGTGGCTCCTTGTCTTTGCTAACACTGGGTTTCTGGGTCTTAAGTCAGATTATACTGAATAGGTGTGTAGTGGTATCTCACTACGGGTGATCTCCGAGCCTCTGCGCGCTCTCTCTCTCCCTCTCTCTTTCTGTATGTCCCTTGCCACTCATTTCTCTTCCTCTCTCCACAGTACCTGAGAGTCTTCTTCATTCCACCTTTTTACTATGGCCTTGGCCACCATCAACACAGGTCTCTGAATGATGGTGCAGAGCACATGGGAACTTTCCCCAGCAGAGCTCAAAGCAAGCAAGCAAGCAAGCAAACAAACAAACAAATAAAGCCACAGAAAACAAACAAATGAAACACCCTAGCAAACAATGTTTGGGATTCACAGGAAGTACCAGGATGTCAAAGAAACACGAAGCAGCTGATTCCTTGACCAGAGGTTGGAGGGGCTGGGAACTTCTTGGCTCCAACAGCCCAGAATTTCCCTGTTAAGGAATTTAGAGCAGAAAAAACATCTTCCAGGAAGGATTCAGACAACAGATTGCAGAAGAGAGCATCGGAGGGGGAACATTGTAACAAGAACAGGCCTTGCTGATTGGAGGATGTAGGAGAAGCCATGGCTGTGCAGTTCCAGGGGGAAAGTCAGAAAGCCACCAAAGAGGAAGTCTTGTAGTGCTAGCTGTGAGTGCCCTAGACTATTGGGGCTTATACAAACAGAGCCAGGCCAGTTCTCAGAGGGCACTGAAGTCTGTTTGATGTTGATCTCCCTGTTCATTCCTCCAGGAAGTCTGCCTGGGCTAGGTGTGAACTCTAGATCCTGTACTCTTTGATTATCTTGTCAGGGTTCCTTGTGATACTGAAATTTCTATTTATAGACCTGTTTCTCCAGCTTTATCTCAGGCTCTGAGAGCCCAGATAGTGCCCTGTGTTGGTGCCAACAGGGCCCCATTAAATGCTAGTCACTTGTTGACTGGCCAGTTGACTCATCTGGTGAGAGAGTTTCCCTTGAAGCCTGATGACCTGAGTTCCACACCCTGGGACCCAAATGGTGTAAGGAGAGAACCCAGTCTCATAAGTTGTCCACTGACCTCCACAGGGACATTGTGATGATGCCCATATACCAACATAACCCACTAAATAGATAAATGCAAAATTTTAATAGCAATTTTTAATTTTTATTTAAAATATTTTTATTGATACAAGAATTTCACCCACTCATCTTATAACTTTCCTGTATTCATGTCCTCTGTTATTACTTGTAATTTTTAAATTAAAAATTTTTATTTTTATTTTATGTGCATGAGTGTTTTGCCTGCATGTATGTAAGTGCACCTGTGTCATGCAATGCCTGAAGAAGCCAGAAGAAGGCATTGGATCACCTGGAACTGGAGTTACAGAAGGTTATTAGCCACCATGTGGGTGTTGGGAACCAAATCTGGGCCCTCTGCAAGAGCAGCCTCTTAACCACTGAACCATCTCTCCAGCCCTCTTTCACTATTTTTTCTTAAATGCCCATCAAATCTAATCTGTGCTTCCCAAACGCTCTTGGGTGTGGGTCTAACCTTTGGAGTCTGGTCAACCTACCAGGCAACACCCCAATAATGAAAACAGATTATTCCTCTCAGCATCTATCAAGGATGTGGGTGATGGGAAAGAAGTCCCAGCCATAGAAAAAATTTTAATGTTTATCAAGTGAATAAATGACCATAAAGATGATGTTGACAGGAGATGACCACTAGAGTAGCCAAATTATGGAGGTGTAATAAATAAGGAATGTAGATTTAAGAAGTGCTGGAGCTGGGCATGGTGGTACGTACTTTTAATTCTAGCACTCTGGAGGCACAGGTAGATAGGTCTTTATGAGTTTGAGGCTAGCCTGATTTGCATAGTGAATTCCAGGACAGCCAGGGCTACATAGTGAGATAATATCTTTTTAAAAAACTGCCAGAACTGCAGTGTGTTTCAGTGAAACAACCATGGCTAAGGGGAAAGGTCATGTAGACTCTAAGATCACTGTAAGGGACGACGAACCCAGAAGGTAAACCGGGTAAACCATGAGTCTTCAGGCACAGAGGAGTCTTCAGGAGGACGGCCACACTCAGGGCTTTCTGTCCTTGCAGATACTGCTCTCCATCTGGAGCTTCTTGACTGTGTTCCTCCTCAGAGACACCCTCCTGGCCCCTCCTGCCACAGCTTTCTGTTCTCTGTTCTTCACAACATCAACCATGTTGGGCTGATGAGTACATTGACAGGGATCATGGTGACTCTTAGGAATGAGGACAGGAAGATTTCTCAGTTACAAGTCTTCTGACATTGCTTCAGTGCTGCTTGATCTGCAGACACCACGAGGATCGCAATCACATGATCATTGCACATCTCAGACAATGATCATCCACAAGATCTTCCTTGGTTGTAGGATTGGTGGCAGGACAAAAAATCCAGACATATTTAGGAGAAGTGATTCCTGTCTCCAGACTCCCTGAGAGCTTGTCTGTGCAGAGTGGCATCTTGAGTTCACAGTGCCCCTGCAACCTCATGACCACTGACCATCTCCCACCTACCAAGACATCCATGTGATGATGATTAATCTTCCACCATCTTATTGTGGCTCCTAAACATTTCTTTCTTCCTCCTCACCCTAAACTCATCTTATTTTCTGAAGGTGCTAGATTTTGTTTAATCTGCGTTTTGTACTGTTAAAACACTTTTCTCTGTCACTGAGAGGCTAAACCCTGGGGGCTGGAGAGATGGTTCAGCAGCTAAGAGCACTGACTGCTTTTGCAGAGGACTAGGGTTCAGTTAACAACCATCCATAGCTCCACTTCCAGGGGATTTGTACTCTCTTCTGGCCTCCTAAGGCATTATGCACATGGGTTCATTTACATGTGCAGGCAAAACACTCATATACATAAAAAATAAATAAAAATCTTTAAAAAATAATTAGAAAAATGGCTATAATCCTCATCCCGTAGACCTCAGGACTCCTCCAACCTCTTCTGATCAGCTAGACCTCCTTGGAGCATCAGTTTTCCAAGAGGGAAAGTCCTCTTCCTTCATCCACTACATTTAATCATAAGCCTAGAGGTAAAGGGTGAAAATTCCTTCTCTGACGGTTGAAATACCAGGCATGACAAGGATGCCACTCAGTCTCCGCTAACGTGAATTTAAGACAGGAAAGATTTTCGTTTTAGTGAGCATCACCAGGCAGGTTGTTTGCATGGCATGTGTAATGTGTTTATTGAATTCCTTCTTCTTGCTCATCTCTGCTTGTCATTCTGCAGACACACAGTAAATTTCCAAATAGGATGTCCAGGAGATGTGCGTGTGTGTGTGTGTGTGTGTGTGTGTGTGTGTGTGTGTGTTGTGTGTGTAAAATAGTAAATATATATAAATAGTAAATCCCCCAGGAAGCTGTGGATGAGTGAGCCCCAATGCAGATCTGCCTTCCTCCACAGCTTCGCTGGCCCAGGCCTCCTTTCACCTGTCAGCTTCTTCCACATCCTCACTCCTTCCTTTGACTTCCCAGATGCTCAATTCTTTGAAGGTGTCTTTGGAGAGAATTTCCCAAAACAGAGTGACTTGTCACCAAGACACCTAAGTTCTGATATTCTGTCAGGTAGAGACACTGAAAAGTCCAGTGTCTTAGTTCATTCAGGTGGTTGTCATAAGTGTCGTCCACTGTCTGGCTGATACAACAGAAATTTACTCCTACCTGTTCTGGAGACTAGATGTTCTGATCAAGGTGCTGCTTGACTGGTATCTGGCGAACTTGCTATTTGGTACATAGGTGTGTCACTATGTCCTCACATACTACAAGAAGCAAATAGGCTCCCACAGGCTTCAACCCTAAGAGGACTGTATCAGTCCTTCTTCTGCTGCTAAAACAATATCTCAAGCTGCCTCTCTTAAAGAATGGAGTTTCTTTTAGTTCTCAATTTGAAAGCGATCAGATCAGATACTGATGTGCCCTGGGTCATCCACAAGGCACCATGGACTAGAAAAAAATGCAGAAAAGCAGGAAGAGGAATGGCCAAGTGTTGAAGAAGCATACAAGGTGGACTTGCTTTACAGCAATCCACACCCCTTGGGCCCATGAGAACTCCACCAGTTCCTGCAAGGGCAACAACCCCAAGACCTCACTTTCTATTAAAGAGTCTGGAATAGCTCAGGTGAGTGCTCTACCACTGAGCTCCAATGTTAGCCCAGTGTGCAATGATTTACATGCAACTAAATTAATTTCTTAGCTAGGTGTGGTGGTACACATCTACAGTTCTACCACAAGTAGAGGCGAAGCAGGAGAATGATAAATTCAAGAATAGTCTGAGCTACATAGGAAGTTCAAGGTTAGGCTCAGCTCCAGAAAGATTGTGCTACTTTTCTCATCACTGTGCCAGAATAATTGAGAGGAAAAGTCAGGTTTTGTTTTGGCTCACGGTTACAGGGATACAGTCCATGGTGAGGGAAACATGGCAGCAGAACCAGCGCCTGTCTGAGGTGGGGACTGTGAGGAAGCTGAGTCCTTCCTTGTAACAGTCAGTAAGCCGAGAACTAGAACTAGAAACTGGACTTGGCTATACCCATCCATGCCAGCCTACAGTGCCCTAAATTCACAAGATTCTATAACCTCCCACCTGCTGGGAACAAGTGTTCAAACACTTGCACCTATGGGAGACATTTCAGATGCTAGTCCTAATAGAGTTCCTGTCTCTGTTAAAGAGACCATCTTTAAGTAGTACCATTCAATCACTCTGAGTAAAGTGTGACATGCAACCACATCAAGTTTAGATGCTTTCTCTCGTTCCAAAACTTTAGGTCCAAAAGGACCTAAAGTCCTTTTGCTGTCGTTCACAGCCTTGAGCTCTGCTCAAACAACCATGTGAGTTCCCTCTATTGCTATACAGGGCCTTGCCTTCATCTTATGTGACTGGAATCTTTTGTGACTTTTTGTGTTATTTCACATGATGTTTTTGATCTCTTTCATTATTCATTACCATTCTAAGTGTTCACACCACATGTTACACATGTTATCCACATACCTAATCCATACACAGCTGGGTTACTTGCTTATTTTGTTTGTTTGTTTAGTTGTTTTTTTTTTTTTTTTTTTGAGCCAAGGTCTCTATGCCTCCCAGGTGGATCCTGAACTCGCCATCTCACTGCCTTGGCATCTTGAATAGTGAGATCACTGGCTTAGGCCTCCAAGTCCAGATTTAGCTTTAAAAAAAACTTTAGGGATATTTACACATATGACATCATGTGATCACATGCTTTCACTTCTCGGAGTTAAGAGCTAGAGCAGAACTGCTGAGTCATGTGCCATGTGTACTGAGCCTTTAAGGAAGGTGTAGAGCTGGGCGTGTAGCTCAGTGGAGAGAGTTTGCCAGGTACGTGCCAGGCCCTAGGTTCCATGCCCACCACGGAAATAAAATAGACTCTGATCTGGGATTAGACAGTCCTAGCCAGTGAGACAGCCGAGGAAGAGGGTCACAAGTTAGGAGCTGCCTGAACGCAGAAGAAGGTTCAGGCTAGGCTGGGAAACAGGCCCCATCGCAAAGCTAAAAGCTCTTTCAAACATCGAATTAAACTAAGTGGATAGGTTTTAAAAAAGAAGAGAAGATAGGAAGTTAGGAGGGATTCCGGGAGAAGCTGGGGAGAGGCTAAGTGATGTGTGACTATATTGTATTCATGTATGACATTACCACAGAATAACAACCCTGCATGCGACAGCTATAGCTCAGTGGAACACTCTTGTCTAGCATGTATAAGACCCTAGATCCCGACCTCTGTCTCCTCTTCAGAGCTCTGTGGAAACTGACTACACCAGGGTTTGGTGAGTATCAAAATCCCAGGTGCCCTCCTAACATGACCCAAGCTTTCTCATATCTCCAAGTGGCTTATAAAATTCTGATGAGCCACAGCCCTGATGTCTCAGTAAGTTCAAACTGCCATAATTAAATGATCATAATCTTGGAAGACAGAGGCAGGAGGATTTCATGAACTCAGGAGTTAAAAGTCAGTCTGTTGCATAAACATGCACTGCTTTCAAATTATACATATATATTTTTATATATAGTTTATTATATATGAGTTTGTATGTATCTTAATCTGTGTGGCTTATATACAACAGAAATTTGTTTATAATTGTGGAGACCATAAAATCCAAGGTTAACATACCAGCAGCTGTGCTGTGGTGAGGGCCTGCTCTCTAGCCCAAGGATTCTGCCTTATATTTACACCTGGCACATGGGATAAATTATATTGCTGATGAACTTGGCTTCTGAATGGGCCTAACTCATAATATCATCACTGGAGAGTAAATGTCTGACTTCAGCTTATGGTGTGTGATATACAGGTGAAGGATCAGACCAGATCCAGTAGGATAAACCGATGAAAAGACAATTGGTACTTTGTATACTAAAGTCAGCAGTGGAGAACTAGCCACAGAAAGCCCTGGGACAGCCCTTGACACACGCACCACGTGGTCAGGTGACAAATTTTCAGAAACCATTGCCTTAAGTGTGTTAGGTATTCTCTTTATGGGGTCCAGGGAATGGAATTGTTCCCTTATCAGTCAAAAGTATACAATAATTTCTTGGGTCTGGTTATTGTGATATTATTTTAATACACTTATGTGCTCCTCCAGTCTCCATTTACCTTGATAAATATTTAGGATTGACGGGGTTATAGGCGGAGTTATATATAAATCTGTGCCTCATGGATGAAGCTGGACAGATGGTGTTGTTTATGTTTCCAGCAAGACTCACAGTCATCAAAATGGAGTCAAAATGCCCTTGTAGAATAGTCTCTCAGTGCAAGACACAATCTGGAAAAGTTCTGTTTTATACAATGGCAGTCACTACCTTAAGGCAGAGCAGAGCTTGATCTCAACAGCGCACTGGAAAGACTTCTGTTTTTAGGCTACTTTTAATCAAGCTGTTATGAACACTTCAAACACGGGTTTCTGTGATATCCTGTTTTCTCTCCATGGGATAAAAACCTGAGAGTAGATTTTCAGGGTCATAAGACAAGAGTGTGTTGAACTTTGAAGAAAATGCCAAACTATATTCCAAAATAACCATATTGTTTTGCATCTCCTTTAGACACGTGTGAGGGTGCCAGATGCTCCACATCTGGGCCAACACGGTTTATGTGTCCCTAGGAGTGAAATGCTTCACCACTCAGTGAATATTTAAAAATTTTAGTCTCTCTCCCCCTCCTCCATGTGAAGGTCCCACACCTACTCTCTACACACAGAATGTGAGCTTCTTCTTCATTCTGCACTTTCTATGGTCTTGGCCTCCATCAAAGAAGAACCTCTGAATGATGGTGCCATGGGTGGTAGAACACATGGGATCCTTTCCCCAAGCCAGTCATCACAGTGGCCCAGGATTAAGAGGACTCGCCAGGCTGTCCAGGCAGCATATGGAAGATAGTGCTTTGACTTTAAGGTTGGAGGAACTGAGGACTTTCCAGCTCCCACAGCCCAGCTGTTCCTTCAGTGGGAGACTAGAGGAGAGAAAGAACGTCTTCTCAGGCAGGGTATGGGGGCACAGAGTCTTGGAGAGTTGACACTGTATTTTGGCACACTTTGCTGCTTGGGGGAGGCCGGAGAAGCTGTGGCTGTAAATGCCTGTGGAAACATCCAGAAAAGCTCTAAGGAAGAAGGCCTGCTATGCTGTGGGAATCCTAGAGTACTGAGGGCCAGAACCTGGGTCACATTGATGACTTTCTGAGGTTGATTCCCATACCACTTCCTCCATTAAGTCAGGCTGGGCTGGGTGGAAGTTCTTGACTTATACATTTTGTTATATCTTTCCAGGATTCTCTGTATTTCTGAATCTCCTGTTAGTGGACTAATATCCCCAACTTTATCATAGACTCCAAGAGCCCAGAAAGTCCCAGCGCTGGAACCAACAGTGCCTCAAAAATATTTGTCAACAGGATATAAATGATTGCGATGTGATCTCAGTAGGCTCTCGTCAGCAGTGGACACACAGTATGGAGAACGACAGCTAAGAACACTGTCCAACAAAGAAACAGAAACCTTTTCAAATAAATTATTCATAGAGCAAATGGGCTTAACAGAAATATGTAAAACATACAAATACTATCAGATATAGATTCTTCTCAACAGCCCATGAAATTTCCTACAAAATAAATCTTGTTAGAACACCAAGCAATTTTTAAAAATATAGAAAAATTAAAGTTATTCCTTCTATTTGATGACAATGGAATAAACTCCAAATCAATAGCCAGGGAAACTATAGTACTGTTGCTAAAACTCCTTCACTTGTGGGGAGCAGGGGGACGGGAGGAGTATGTAAATGTCCACCCTGTGCTCCCGAGTTCCCAGTGACAAACTGAAGTACAGTTCCACCAAAGTTCACTATGGGGAACCACTGAGTTTCACTGGGCTTACTTACAGAGCCGAGATGAGGGGTTACTTCCAAGAGTGTGGGTGCTCCCCACTAATCCTGCACTGGAAAGTCTTCACCCAGCATGGATGATGGGAACCATGACTATGTAGTTGGAGCCTCCCTTCCTCTCGTTGTCTTCAGCCTACATATTCTAGCCACTCTCTGAGGCCACATGCAATTAGACAGAGCTGCCCAAAATAGCTTGGGAGGAGTGGGTGGATACTCAGGTGAGGGTTCCATGATCCTTTCTACCTTTCCTTCTATGAGAGAAGGTCAACAGTCAACAAGCCAGCTGTGAGGACCAGCTATACTCCTGAAGATGGTGGCTGTTCACCTTGGAGGACAGTCCTGCTTAAGACATATACAATCTCATGGAGATTATTACAACACACTACTGAATGATAACTGGACCACTGAAGAAATCAATCTGGGGGGCTGGGGAGATGGCTCAGTGGTAAGAGCACTGGATGCTCTTGCACAAAACCCATTTTTGAATCACAGCACCCACAAGGCAGCTAACAGTTCTCCGTCGTAACTCCAGTTCCAGGGGATCCAACGGCCTCTTATGTCCCCTGCCAGCATTGCATGTCATGACATTACATTCATGCAGGCATAACACTCAGACACATAAAATGAAAATAAAATCCATTTTAAAAATTTAAAAAATGAATCAAGAAGGAAGTAAAATTTCCAAGAGTCAAATGGAAATGAACACAGCATTCCAATGCTGCTGTGGGATTCACGGCAGTCCTACGAGGGAGGTGTATCTGTCTTGGGCCTAATTAAAAAAGAAATGTCCTTTCACTTTCCATCTGTGGATTTCTTAAACACCCACGTCCTTAGAGAAGCCAGAATCTCCAGTCACAGCTTTCCACTCCATGCTCTCCACTTGAACACCAACACCGGGTCTGTGACTACAAGGATAGGAACTCCAGGTTTGGATTGAGGGTTCCTGACATTAAGTATGGCTTCAGAGGCCATTCTATGCCTTCCTAGAAGGCCAAAGATGAATTGAAGAGGTAGCCATTGTCCAGTGTGCGCAGCAAGTCTCCTGTCAGTCTGCCCAGGCAGTGCAGTTCTCCTGCAACCATTGTCTTATTCTGCCCAGCCAAGCTCCCACCTATGCCTCTCTGGGTACAAATTCCTGCCTGGGCAATGCCCACACTGTCTTCCTCCTGTTGGAGAAGCACAGGACATCACACACTCTGGGATGCTCCAAGGTCACTGGACTAACTTCCTCTCTTCCTAATTCTGTAGCCCTTGGGCTCCTGCTTCTCCTCTTCCACGCACAGGGTGAAACTCCCTAAGGCAGAGATGGAGACGAACATCATCAAGGTTACAGGTTTTACAGGTGGAAAGGGACCAAGATGAAAAGCTAATGGAGATGACAAATTCACTGAGGGAAAATGAGCCAAACAAGGGCCCGACCAAAGCCTGCAGGGGGGTCCTTGTACCACACAAAGGGTCAGTGATATCTGAGGACACTCAACAGTGAACAGCCTGTGCATTGTGAGAGCCTTTGAGGAGTGCCAGGCCTGGAGGTCATAAGTACCAAGCGGAGGGTCAGGAGCAGAGAGACTGATGGGACATTTCTCTCCTCTGTGTGTGGCTGTGGCTGTGACTGTGGCTGTGACTACTACTGACTCTTGGGTGGTCTTGGGTACCTTCATGCTGCCATTGGGGTCTGGATGTGTCAGCGCCTTGGCCAGAGACACCCTCGTCCCCTCCAAAAAGAACCTGGGTAAATTTCCTCACACTATGGCGGGCAGAAGCCTCTAGCCCCACATTCCACTGCTGAATTAGGAGACTCAGTGTTCCCTTATCCATGTACCTGATCCTGGGCAAAGGTAGAAATTGGCTTCCAGGGCAAAATACATGTTATCAGTGCTTCTCACATAGTCTGCAGGCCCTTATCAGAAGGTGAGGCAGGGAGGTACCAAGCCCAGGGCAAGTGTGCAACCCTTGATGCCTCTCAGCATGATATTCTAGTGTGAACTCTAGTGACTTCCTGCCAGGCCTTCCCAGTCTGATCGTTGCTCAGAAGGATCACTTATCTCCCCTTGTGAGTCTGGCCTGCCATTGCCTGGGCTCTGGGAGGTCTCCACAGCTTTCATGGCAGGAGTGTATGCTGAACTCTCTCATGGCTTCTTCTCACTTTATTTGCTCAGATTCCTTTGTAGAATCATTGGCGAGTGTAAGACGGCATGGAACTGTGTCCCACCCTCTTCTGTTTCCCCAGGCCTGCTTCATCCACAGGGACATCGAGGTGGGAAGGTCAAACACACAGTGCTCAGAAAAAGGAGAGGTGGGGTCAGGTGTGATGGCACAGCCCTTACTCAGCATGTGGGAGGCAGAGGTAGATGAATCTCTGTGAGGTGGAGGCCAGCCTGGTCTACATAGTGAGTTACCAGCCTGTTAGGAGTGATCACGTTGTGCTGGCACGAACCTGCAATCCCAGAAATCTGGATAAAGCAGAAAAAGCAAGACATTCTTCAGTTGTAGCCAGCCTGGGCTATGTTGTATGAATTTCTTTAAAAAGAAAACTAATTATGGGCTGAAAAAAATGGCTCAGTACTTACCAACACTGGATGCACTTGTAGAGAACCTGGATTTGGTTCCTAGCACTCTCATGGAGGGTAACAACTGTGTCTAATGCCAGTTCCACAGGAATATGTTGCCCTCTTCTGGACTCCATGGGTACTGCACACTAATGGTTCACATACATGTGGGAAAAACACTCACAGAGGAAAATATATAAAAATTTCAAAAAATCTGGTTATTTATATGCAATTAAAGGTTGTGAGAAGAGAGGGACTAAGAGTTCAGTGTCTTCACTGAGGATCCAGGCAGGTAACGGATGCTAGGAGAGAAGGAGACATTTTCTGCAGTGGTATAGTCACTGAGACATTGTCCAGAGTATAAACACTCATGCTTCTGGAAGAAATTCTAATAGACATCATTGTATCATAAACGACATGAAAATAGAAGAGGGCCGAGTTGAGAAGACGCAGATCAGTGGGAGTGGAAGGGGACAATAGGGAGCAACTGGGGAGAATGTGAGCACATCATGTCCACGCATGGAAACATCAGACTGAAACATCGTTATCCCCGATGCACGCACATAGAGAACTTTAAAATTCTAGCCCAAGTAATAAACTTTGCTGTGAAGACTGCCTACATCTAGACAAGATGTCAAAATGTCTTCTTAAAATATACCAAATCTGGGGCTGGAGAGATGATTCAACAGTTATGAGCCCTGACTGTTCTTGGAGAAGACCCAGGTTCAATTCCCAGGAACTCCATGGTGGCTAACTGACTATCACTACACTTTCAGGGGATCCACACCTGCTTATGGATTCCACGGATACTCATGACACAGGTGTACATACATACATACAGGCATAACACTCATACATATGAAAACAAAAGTGCTCTTTAAAATACCCACTCTGCCTCATAAAGAGAAAGAAACAAGCAGCCGCAGAAAGAGGAGGAGGAGGAGACGTGTGACAGTGTCTTTGGTTTTTGCAGAGTGGTCACACATTTGGCTGTCTTAGCTGGGCTTTCCCATCTCCTGGCTGAATGTCCACTTCCCACACTACATGAGATTTCACGCAGAGCTTCTCTTGGAGGATGAAGCATGGTGCTTGTGTCAGGCTCTGAGCAGGACCATCTCAGCACATTTCTCTGTTGTAACACTGTCAGGCATAAGTGTCTGTTGGCCTTGGTGACCTCCATGGTTGGAGATGTCATATGGTAAGGCATCCTGTGTAGGACGAGACTCACCAGAGAAAGGGGCTAGCCTTTGACCCTTGAAAGATGAGGTAAAGTACCCTCTGGAGTCTGTGAGTGGCTGCTGTCCAGACCATATCAGGAACACTTGATGCCAAAATGCTGACCCACGTGGATCCCAAGTGAGAGGGCGGCAGCACATCCACCAAGCTGAGTTTATTATCACTTTGACTGTGGAAACATGTCAGATCTGCCAAATTCATAAGTTGTTCTCTGGGAGGCAAGGTACCGGGGAGGTGGGAGTTGATGGAGGCTAACTGCAGTCACAGCAGCCGAGAGAGGGCCGCACTGCACACTGCCCTGCACCTGTAGGCACGGAGAGAATTGGGACTTGGTTAGGAGCCCACAGGCAACCTGCCTTGGAAGTAGCATTAGGGGGAGAAGAGCTGGCAACCACGGTGTCTATCACCCACTTTGACTGAAGTTAGAACTTGGAAAAACTAAGTTTATTGAGATCATAAGTGACTTTCTATTACTTCACTCTTTGAGCCTCAGCACAGCTGCCCAGCTGTTAAGATCTTAGCACAGCTGTTATCTCTTGCATCACACTGAATGGACAATGCTTCTTGTCATTTCTTGCTACTCTAGGTTGATATCAGGGATGGATGGAAATGTTTCAGTGTGATTCCCACAGTCCTTCTGTGGCTCCCAGAACCTGGCAGGGTAGCAGAAAGGAGACTTGTTCTCTCATTCCATATGCTGGAAGCTCCTGAGGTTAAACAATGGCACCAAGTCACAAGCTTGGCCTCTGAGAGCCTGGCTGGATTCTTCCACATGGGGTGGCCCTGTTGCCTGACCTTGTCCCTTCTTCTCCTGAGATTGTCTCTGCAGTGAATACCCTCAACCATCCCTTCCCTGACCTGCTGCCTCCTGTCTGTTCAGTGAGGACATGAAGGCTCATATGAACTGCCTCCTTCCCAGGATGCCCCGAGGGGCTCGAGTCAGACTCCACACCTTCAGTCTCACATAGACAGTACAGGTGCATCTCAGGGTCCCCCTCATGGATCAATCAAGTGTCCAGGTCGGATGGCATGTCTGTCTCTGACCTCTGCGTGTCAGGAAAGTGGGGTTAATTTTGCAATTGTTACATTCATTGATGAGTACACGGTGACATTTGGGGGCAATAGCACCAACCGAAGCTGTGACCCTCCCAGCCCCTCCCTGCAAGAGTAAGTCAGCACTATCTCCTCCTTCTCCAGGTGATGGCAACTTCTTTGGATCAGAGTCCTGCTGGGCTGCCTATGAAGGAAGAGTGAAGAGAGACTTTGGTTATTAACAGGGTGGGAGAATTTGGGGGTTTGAAGGACAAGGACACGAGAACATGGACAGTCAGTTCTGACCACTTGGAATCAATGACCTCCTCTCCATAACTTGCTGTCACTGTGCCCATGGGGACAAATCTAGGTCTAGAATCTCTTGGGAGGAGGTGAACATTTGGGAAATCAGGAAGGGAGGATTTAACATAGTGACACGGGACTATGTAGGTGACTGACCTTCAATGCAGACCTTGAATGCCATTCAGTTCAAGATCATCCCTGGTGTGGTGGATGGGAATTTGGGCACAGGCATTCCCAGGAACTGTAGGCCTCTGCTGATTTTCACTCTGTCCAGAGCATTATTGGTGTCAGTGTTGACTAGTACAGCTGAGCGATGCCCATGGTGAGGTGCAATTCCAAGCCCCTTGGGACCTGGGGAATCATTTGGTGAGTGGTAGACAAGCTCAGAGATTCATTGGTCCATGTCCATCCCACCACACACCGAAGACTGTTCTCTGCCTCTCAGGTCATAGACTTTGGCTATATCATAAAAGAAATAACCGGAGGGACTTTGTAGGCTGCACTGCAGAGCACAGCACCCAGACAGTGAGGTTTCTTGGGTCTCACCCCAGTAGAAAGAGCCTCCATACACTCTGCTCAGATGGCAATCTGCGGAAATGAAGCCTGGCGTGTGTGTTTCTCGGGGGTGGGATTTTTGAACCTTTGCCCTCACTCCCTGTCCCAGGCCCCATCTTCCCACCTGAAACCAGTGCCTCCTTTTCAGGAGCCTGCCTCTCCCCATTGTCCTGAAGCCCTGGGGTAGATGATGTCTGCTGAGCATGGGAAAGTACATGCAGACCCCGATAATCTGCAATTACAGTTCCAGAACATGATGGGGCATTTCATGGTCATGGTCTTTGTCTGCAAGTAGCATGTATTCTAGTGAGTAAATGTAAAAGACACGTTTCAGCTCGGGCTATAGCTCAGTAACAGAACACTTGCCTCCTATGCACAATGCCATTGGTTCAATGCCTAGTTATGAAAAACAAAGAAGCCTGGGTCATAGGAGCCAACTAAGATCTGTGTCACAGGTGAGCCTGTTTTTCCAGACTCCATTTATGTATTTATTTTGTTTCTTGTACTATGTACCAAGGGGCCTCATCTCAGAAAATCCTCATGTCTAGTGTACGAGTGTGACATCCAGGTACAGATGAGGAAACAGGTTAAGGATCCTCTACTTATTGTCTAGATGAAACTTAGAGGTCACTTTGATCAACATTTAGGATAATCCACACATTCGTATGTTTCTTACCCATGTGGTGAGTACCCCAGTCTTTTGATGCTTCTGCACATGTCCAGTTGAGCCTCAACCTTGATTTAGAGCATGTGTGTGTATGCATGTGCATGTGTGTCTCTTCTGGGAATTGCTTTTTCCTCCCAGAGACTGGTGATGCAAGGAAACTTACATTTGCATGTCCAGGACATCTGTAAATATATACGAATGTGGTGTCTGTCCTGGAGGTAGGATGGAGTATCGGAATTTCCAGAAATGTCTAGCAGAAGAGCTTGATGTCCTCTGTCTCTCTGAGCACCTGTCCCTGTGTGGAGAGTTCCCTCTCCTGCTCCCCGCTGCTCTGAAGCGGCAGGTTTGTCACAGTGCTACACCTTCCCTGAGTCTTTCACGTCATTAATTTTTACTCCTATCTTATGGTTGTCCCTAAACTTTTCTGACCCCTCAGTTCAAAACTGTCTTCTACAAACATGTCACATTGTGCTATCTGCCTGTGTCCCCCAGAGTGTTTCTCTCTGCCTTTAAGAGGCTGGATTCTATGCTTTTCTTGTGCTGCGCACCCTGAAAACCAGGGGACAGAAGAGCGATCCTTGAAACCGTCTGCCTCAGCTCAGGGGCTGGGTAGAGGGAAGAGCCCTTCCTCTGAGTGCAGGAGGACTGGAGCCTCATACTGCCGGGGCCTGCAGACGTTACTGAACTCCAACTGCGAACTTCTGTCAAGACCCAGGGCATTTCACCAAAGTGACTTTTAGACTTTCAGTAGCTGTATTGTTCCTGTAAAGCTTTCATGTGGAATGATGTTTAAGTAATTAGATTTGCATTTTTCCATCATAGTTTTATGAATTTTCATAAATATATGAGATATGTGACAACCTGAGTGCAGTTCAAGTATGGGAATATTTGCTTCACTTAAAAAACTTCCTTCATGCTCTTTTATGTTAATCATTGCCTGACTTCTGCTCCCAGACAGCTTCTTGACTGTTTTTTGGTGGAATAGTTTAGAAATTGGGTATGAATTAGAAACCTTGGAGCTCTACCCATCCTACCATGGAAAAAGAATCATTTGTCACTGGTCCTGTTACTAAGTGCAAGTAATTCAAGTCGTGCTGTCCTTTGGTTGAGAGTGTCCACATCCGAACACAGCACATTTTACTTTGGTTGAAAGTGTCCACATCCGAACACAGCACATTTTACTTTGGTTGAAAGTGTCCACATCCGAACACAGCACATTTTACTTTGGTTGAAAGTGTCCACATCTGAACACAGCACATTTTACCCATGCACCCAGTTATGTTCATCTGAGTGATGTCTATTTTTTTCAACTACTTGTAATGAAGTCGTATGAACATTTAAAAAATTGGTATCTAAAAATAACAAAAACAGCAGAGAGAAGACTCAAGAATAAAAACCATAACGAAAATTCAGATTTTCTTTCTCGACCACAGCATCCTAGTGATTGACATGTGTACCCTGGCCACCCCATGAAGACCTTAGTGAATATTACAAATGTGTTATATCTGCAGACAGGATTCAAAGGAACTGCCCGAAGTATGCTACACACATGAACCCATTAGTGTGTCATGTTAAAGTTACCTTTTCTTGTTCTGCTTCCTAAATTTTTAAATAACCCCACATAAGCATTTATATGTGTGTACATTATAGATTAAGGTCCTCATATGAAGGAGAACAAGTCCTTATTTTCATTCTGGGATACATTGACCTTCTAGAGTCATCCCCTTCACTGGAAATTTTGTGACTTTATTTTCCTTTACAGCTGATTAACGTTCCATTTCATGTGTGTACCAGATTCTCATTAACCGTTCAGCAATTGATGGACAATTAAACTGGCTCCATATCCTTTTTATTTCTGTTATGAACTTTCTGAACCACTGGTCTTTGTGATCAGTGTTTTTATTCCCTGGAACTGAAGACTTGAGAGCAGCAAGACTGAATAACAGAACATGCATGTTTAACTTTTAAAGAAAATATCTAACTGTTTTCCAGAATGACCATATCATTTTGTATCTCCTCCAGCCACATAAGAAGGTACCAGTGGCTTCCTGTCTTTACTAATACTTGGCTTCTGGGTCTTAGAATTCATTATATTGAATCATGTATATTGGTATCTCATTGCAGCTGTTTCATGAACACTGAGCATATGTTTCCCTTTATTTAAGATCTGCTTTATCCTTTTAAATTATGTGTCTGTGTGTGGGCTTCTGTGGGTGTGAGCACATGGGAAAGTGCCTGTGGAAGACAGAGGCCTCAGATCCGTCAGGAGCAGGAGTTAAGAGTGTTGTAAACTGCCCTATATGTGTGCTGAGAATTGAACAAATGTCTTCTACAAGAGCAGAATGCACTTTTAACCATTGAACCATGAGCCTCTGCTTTCATATATATGTGTACACACACACACACACACACACACACACACATACACACACACACTCAATTTTCTTTCCCGATTATCTACCTGCCTGTCTACACACAAATATTTCTGATACTTTTCTTCATTCCACACTTTTGCTGTGGCCTTTGTCTATGTCTACACAGGGCCTCTGAACGATGGCATAGGAAGTGGGAGAGTGCACGGGGACGTTGAAGTCTGGGATTAAGCAGCAGTACTGGGACGACCTGGAATCACGAAGAAGCTGGTTCTTTGACACAAGCTTCGGGGAGCTGGGGACTTCTCATTCCAGGAGCCCAGCAGTTCCTTTGCTCAGGGAATTGAGAGTAGAGAGAAAATCTACCAGGAAGGTAGGACAGGAGTGGACAGGAGTCATTGGAAGGGTGACACAGAATCAAAGAGGCCAGTTCAAAGAGTCCAGTTAACTGGAGGGAGCAGGAGAAGCCATGGCTATGCTGTGTCAGGGGAAACAGAGAGTCACCCAACGGGAAGTTCTTAGTGCCAGACTGTGGGTGCTCCAGACTATTGGGGGGTTGGAAAGATAGAGCCAAGGCCAATTCCCAGATTGCACGAAAGGCTGTCTAATTTCACTGCCAAGACCAATTCCTACAGGAAGTCAGGCAGGGCTAGGAATGATCTCCTGATCCTGTAATCTTTGATGTATTTACTTTGTGATTCCTTGTGGTAATAAAGTCCTATTTATAGACCTGTACCTCCAGCTTTATCATAGGCTCTGAGAGCCCAGATAGTGCTCAGTGCTGATGCCAACAGGGTCCCATTGGTGTTTGTCATGTAGGTGCGAATGAGGTAATTCATCATGGACGAGACTTTGCTTTCAAGCTTGATGACCTGAGTTCCACCCTGAGACCCACATGGCAGAAGAAGAGAACTGCCTTACACAGCTTGTCCCCTGATCCCCAAATGTGTGCCCAGGTATGGGAGAGTGCCCACACATGCACACAATGGATAACAAATAAAGAAATTCAAAAAAACCAACAAGCAGGGAAATGCTTATAAAGTTGGTGTTGGCAGGTGCTGGTCACTAGAGTGGCCACATCATTGAGCTGGAGTGTGGGATGCTTGCTTAGGAAGTGCCAGAATAGCAGTGTATCTCGATAAAATAGTCATGACCTAAGAGGAGGGGTTCATGTAGATCCTATGATCATTGCAGGGTACCAGGAATTCTGAAGGTAGGTTCAGTAAACTGAGTCTTTGGGAACCATTCTTTTTGAATTCTTGCCATTTTCATAACATGTAATTTGATGGTATTAACATCCCCTCCCCATCTACACCTTGATTATAGACTCTTTTCTGATTTAATGTACTCCAATACATATTTAATAAGGCCTATAGGGTCTAATTTGAGTCTTCAAATACTTTCAGTGTGGGTCCGTCCACTTGAGCTCAATTAACCTACCAAGAATTCCACATTTGAAAGAGACTGTCTCGGAGTGTACCAGCAACCATCTGTAGCCACAATCTCCTTAGGTGAGGCTGGAGTTTATTATCCCCGTTCCCATGTGATGCTGTGAATTTTTCTGGTTTGAGCTTATATGGGACCTGTGCATGCTGTTACCGTTGCTGTGCGCTCAAAGGACTAACTGACCAGCTGTCTGGCAAACTGCTTCCTTGTGGTCATCCACAACCTCTCGCTCTTACAGTCTTTCTGTCTTCCCCCTGTTTTGATGATCCCTGACTCTTGGGTGGGGGGCAGAAGTTTGAGATAGTTGTCCCAGAGTGCTCAATGATAAGTAATCTGAAGCCTCTTGTTGTTTGTATTTGGCTAGTAGTGTGTTTCTGTGTTAATCACTATCTGCAGTATAAAGAAACTTCTCTGATGAGAATTGTATTAATGTAGGGGTATAACAATGTCACTAAGACTCAGCTTAAGATGATAAGTAAGTAGTAGAAAACTAGAACTAATTTCTCCCCTAAGTCCTGAGATCTGTCTAGCCTCAGATTCCTAAGCCTGGCATCAGGCTCCATCCCAGGAAGTGAACCTTAAACCTAATCAAACAGTAATTGATCAGTCCCATAATATTTGTACCACTATTGCACTGATAGACATATCTTGCCAGGCCTTTGTTACTGTTAAACTATGAGTCTTAAAAGCACAGAGGAGTCTTCAAGATGAAGGTCACACTCCCTGTGCTTAAATGCTGTTACTCATGTGTGGCATCTTGAGTCCACACCATTCAGAGAATTGCTCTTGGCTTCTCTTGTTGTACCTTTCTGCTCCCATATCTCACAACACCGCTCACTTTGAGCTGGTGAGGTCAAGGGTAGGAATCCTGATGACTCTAGGAGTGAGGACAGGTTCAGGGTATTCAGAAACACTGCGGAAGCCATGCTGTGCCTTTCAAGGAGGATAAAGGAGAAAGACCAGCCCAGGTGACTTTGCCCCTCATTTTTGCCATTGCCTAATCAGGGCAGTTCTCCAGCAATAAAAACTTTGCCCCATCCAACCACGTTTCCCCACCTACTTTCCTTCTGCCTTAAATTCCTGGCTGAGCAAGGCCCACACATTGTGTCTGCTGTCTGTGAAGGAGTCACCCTGTATCAGCACAGACTCAGGCCTGGGAGCTGATCATGACACCAGACAGACTTCCTGGCTGGCTGAATGCTGTGGCCTGTATGCTCCTGCTTCTCCTCCTCTGTGTGCAGGGTGAGACTCTCTAGGGGTGCATTGGGAAGGGAAAGGTATCAGAGCTGCCCACTTCTGCAGACTCAGAGACGCAGATGGTGGGTGGGTCAGAGGAGGCGGGGAGATGAGAGACGAGGGGACCATGTTCCTCCCAGTGCCCCGTCCACGGTCACAGGATGGACCTGAAGCTCACAGAAGTCCATAGATATCTAAGGACAGTACATACTATAGTGTGAGGAGTTCTGACGTGTGCTGAACCTGTATGTCAGGGGAAAGAGGGACAGAAGGGACACATCCCTCTGTGTGTATTTGTGGCATTTCCTGATACTGAACTTGGGATAGTAACGACAATAATAATATCATGATATTATTGCCAGAGTTATGTCACACCATTGACCAGAGAAAGCTCCCTGGGAAAGTTTTCTGGTCCTGGAATGTACAAAAACCAACTCCCTCCCAGTGTTACTGCTGAACTAAGAGACCCAGGATTCCTCTTCTTCTGCGCACGCGGTGACAGTGAGAAAGGAACGGTCTCATTCAGGGTGGTGTCTGATCACAATGAACTGACCCTGATGGCAAATCTCTCCCTACAGGACAGGACTCAGACAGTCCCATCAGGACCACACGCACAGGGCAGGTGCGAGGCAGCCTCACCCATGTAAAGGGTCAAGGGGATGTCTACCAGTTCCTGGGAATTCCTTTTGCCAAGCCACCTGTAGGACCCCTGCGGTTTGCACCTCCTGAGTCTGCTGAACCTTGGAGTGGTGTGAGAGATGGGACATCACAACCAGCCATGTAAGTCCCTGGGCCTAAAGACGGGGGTGAGCAGGTGCACTGAGGTCTCGTTCACACTGTAGTTTCTCCTCCATCTCAGCTCCACAGCAGTTTTCTCTCTGTGTTGGGGAGTCTCCCATGCATTGTTCTGATGCATTGGCTAGGGTTTAGATTGGAGTGTCCTTGTCAGGATCCTGGGTCACAGCTTGGACCATGTAAGGGTTTAGCTCCAGGGAGCTCTCTCTATAGGAGAGGACCAGAGTCAAAAGTGTTTCCAGGTTCAGAACGTGCAAGTATCTCTGCCATGATGGGAGCGTCTCTGAGCGGGAGTCATTGTGACCTGACCTGCTAAGCATAGGAACCCCTGAGTCCATTAGTACACACTGCAGGTCCCTGAGAAGTGGGCAGTGATGGGTCCATGGCAATGCCAGCCTCCACAGTCACTGTTACAACCATTAAGGCCACGTTCCAGGGACCAAAGAACAAGCCTATGTGTTTCTCTGCGTAGACTGTATGTGAGGGTGTTCTGAGAGCTTGGCCATGAGATGAATGGTGTTCAACTACCCTATAATACTCTCAACAGGAACTGAGGGGCAGAAGATTTTCTTCTGGGTCACAATTCTAAATTATATTTCATCCGAGAGGATGACATAGCATCAAAAGCATAAGAGAGCTGGTCCCATCACATCCATAGTCAGAACAGAAAGTAGATAGTGCAAGGTCATGCCTGGTGATGCTCATTTTGCCTTTTCCACTTTGAAACAACTCAGAAGCCCATTCCTAGGGAAAGGTGCCACCCGCAATGGGCAGGTCTTCCCACCTTAATTCAAATAATCAAGGTAATCCTGCTAGACTTGCCCACAGCCAATCTGATCTAGACAGTCCCTCACCGAGACTCTTTTCCCAGGTCATTGTACATTGTGCCAAGTCAACAGTCACATCTAACTATCACTAAAGATATCAAAGAGAGAAGAAGTGGGGAATGTCACCACATGCTGCCAATCATTGTGAAAGAGACCCTCTGAAGTCTCCATGTCCCATTCTCAGAAAGAGTAACAACCAGGCCCACATGCAAATGCACCTGGTTGAAATTTTGGCTCCATCCTACCTTCCACCACAGACCTTTATGGGAGGGAAGCGTGGAGAATGATCCTGTATAATGTCATGGGGAGCAGCAGTTGAATGTAGCTAAGAGCAAATCTAGACTCAGACCTGGTTCTTATCACCACTCATCTCTTGGTCAAACTTTCCTCCATTGTCCCCAGCTGTCTACAGAATACTGATATGCTGAATGCAGAGGGCCTGAAGGAGATGAATCTGGTCTTCCCTTCCTATTCCATGTCTGAGGACTGCCTATATCTCAACATCTACACACCAGGCCATGCCCATGAGGGCTCTAACCTGCCTGTGAGTATCAGGCTGTGGTCAGTTGAAGGGACATTTCTTCAGCAGGATGAGTTTAATGGACATAAGTAACCAGAGCCCCTCTGCTGGGTGGAGGAGTAGCCTTATGCTATGTTGTCCAAGAAGGTCTTTTTAGCCATGGTGAACATCTGAATCCTGGGTGTGAAGCACAGAGCTATAGGATTCTGAGAGGTCAGACTCTGTTCTAACCAAGACTCACTATCAATTTGAGCCCTGCACAGCATCTCAGGTGCTCATCTGAACGCTTCAGGATCTGAATTCTAGGTATGGATTGTCTGTTGTAGCAATGACATTTGATGATGCTTTTCATAATATTCAGGAGAGGCGCTCATGGAGTTCCTTTTTTGTTCCAATGTGTAGGTCTAGTGAGTACTGTTGCCATTGCCACTCTGTTCTTAGAGCCGTTCATCCAAGCTGAGATGCATGATGGGGATGGAGCCACTAAAGTTCCATGCCTTCTGCAGAGATCTTACCATTCTAAGAAGTTCTATGTGTATTTATAGCAGCTCAGTGTTAAGCAGTCGAAAATCGAGTAGGCAGTCCAGCTAGAGCTTGACCTATCTCAAAGTCTCCTGGCATCTGTCTTGGTTTCCCTAGGTGATGGTGTGGATTCACGGTGGTGCACTGGTTATGGGCATGGCTTCCCAGGTGGATGGAGCCACACTGGCAGCCACTGAGGATGTGGTTGTGGTCCTTATTCAGTATCGACTTGGCGTCCTGGGCTTCTTCAGGTGAGCTAGGATTTTGGACTGGGATAGGGGCTGAAAAGAACCAGGGCAGGTCTATGATCTCTGTCCTCATCACTTCTCAGCACTGGAGACCAACACGCCAGAGGAAACTGGGGCTTCCTGGACCAAGTGGCTGCTCTACGCTGGGTCCAGCAGAACATCGCCCACTTTGGAGGCAACCCTGACCGCGTCACCATTTTTGGACAGTCAGCAGGAGGTACAAGTGTGTCCGCACATGTGTTGTCCCCCATGTCACAAGGACTCTTCCACGGAGCCATCATGGAGAGTGGGGTGGCCCTGCTACCCGACCTCATCTCTAACAGCTCTGAAGGCGTCTACACGGTAAGGGTCCTAAACCACCATGCCTGACCCTGCTGCCTCAGAGTTTCCGTCTGATACCCTGGAACTCTGCTCAGTGTGGAAAACTTGGCCCATGGAAAATGGCTTAATTCCAGGAATTTCTGAGAGGCTCAAGGGCTAGAACCTACTCCCCTTTGCTTTATATAAGTATGTTACGTGGTCAGCAAAGTTAAACATAAGAGTTTCCATGATTGGCAAAACAAGTATGCACAGGCTGTGGACGTGCTTCAGTAGGCAAGCCTGAGGACCTAAGTTCAACTCTCCAGAACCCATGAGGGGCTGGAGGTAGACACACACACACACACACACACACACACACACACACACACACACACAAGATATTTTTTAAAGTATTCAGGTAGAAGGGTCCCTATCCTGTTACCTCTGAATAATCAGAAAAATGACTATAATTTCATACTTACCCCAGTACATATTCAGAAAAGTATCTGATATGTTATTTGGAGTCTGAGTTGGGTTTGGGAAAACCCTTGATGCTGTTGGAAGATGAGTTAGCATTTGTATGATGCATTTACAGATCGTGGTCAAAATGTCTGGATGTGAGGCTGTGGACTCAGAGGCCCTGGTGCGCTGCCTGCGAGGCAAGAGCAAAGAGGAGATCCTGGCTATTAACAAGGTTGGAGAACTGTGTGGGTGGGATCCCTGATCAATAGGCTGTGGGAAAATCAGTCTTAAATGTCTCTGAACCACTTACCTCATCTTCAAGGCTTGTCTTTTTAGTCACAGGTGCAAAATCAATACCAGGATAGACTCTGCCAGGTCTCAGATTTCTTTGTTGGGGCTGGGTGCAGGTAGGAGTGGCGGGCACATGCTGAGACCAATAAAGAAGAGAAATGGTGGACTAAGTCAGTAGGCATCAGAATATGTGCGTGGTTGACCTTCAGCAATGACTTCTAATCCCCCCAGGTTTTCACGGTGATCCCTGCTGTGGTGGATGGGGAGTTCCTACCCAGGCACCCTCAGGAGCTGTTGGCCTCTGTGGACTTTCGCCCTGTCCCCAGCATCATTGGTGTCAACAATGATGAGTATAGTTGGATTCTCCCAATGGTGAGAACCAGTTCTGATTACCTGGGAACCTGGAGTCTTCTATTGTGGTTGGTGACGACCTAGGACCTAGGTCCATTCCAACCCGTGTGGAAGACTGTTCTCTGCCTCCCAGGTCTTGGGCACTGCGCCTACCATAAAGAAAATAACCAGAGAGACCCTGCGGGCTGTCCTGAAGAGCACAGCAGCACAGATGGTGAGATCCTCGGCATCCTGTCCAAACACAGACAGGGTTCCCATATTTCCTCCTCAGATATCATCCCCAGAAATAAGGTGTATGTATGTGTGTTTCTGTGTGGAGGTCACCCCAGAGCTTTCATATTTCCCTTTATTTCCTATCTCATTCTGGAGCCACGTTTTCTCTGTGAGGATGTCATATCCCCATCCAAGAGCCACCTTCCTAATCTCATTTTTTCTGGTCCCCTGGTGTAGAGGTTACCTCCTGAGTGTGGTGATCTGCTAATGGCAGAGTACATGGGGGACACTGAGGATGCCCAGACCCTCCAACGCCAGTACAAAGAGATGATGGCGGACTTCATGTTTATGATCCCTGCACTCCAAGTGGCACATTTTCAGCGTGAGCACATGTGGAATGAGGCCTGGGGGGCAGCTCAGAACTGCGGGTCCCACATGAGCTCTGTGGTATTCAGGTCAAAACTCATGTCTTTATCAGGTCTGTGGCACCTGAAGACATCATCTCTCTAATCCTTATGTCTAGTTTTATGAGAGTGAAATCTTATCCAAATTAGGAAACAAGTTACAGATGATACTAGTCAGCTGCGGGTGTCAGGGTCGGTGTTTAGCCAAGGAATCCACACAGCTAGGGCTCCAGCTTGGAGCCCCATAGTTATGTTGTGATTCCAGATAACTTTATCCCAGGGGGTGCTGTCACCAGATGTGTGGCAGGACAGCTCCAGGTGAAGGGCACTGTGTCACCATGTGTCCTCACCCCTAGGTTCCCATGCTCCTGTCTACTTCTATGAGTTCCAGCATCCAATGAGCATCTTCAAGTATTTCCGACCGCCTTACGTGAAGGCTGATCATGGCGAAGAGATTCCTTTTGTTTTTGGATCTTTCTTCTGGGGACTCAAAGGTGAGTCTTCCCTGTTTCCCATGAGATAATATGGTTCCAGATGAGGGATGACTGAGCTCCAAGTCCAGGTGAGGAAACCAAGACTCTGTGCTAAAACAGGATCAAGTGTACAATACCTCCAAACTAAAAGATACCTGAGGACTAGAATCTGCACCCTTCTCCATCTGTTCTAAGATAGAGAGAATGAGGACACATGGAAGAAGAATGAATCGGAGAGAACTGAAATAGAGGCTAAGATGGATCTTGGCTCTGATACTTAGAGAAGTAATCAGACCAAGGTTTCAGGGTCAGGATACAGTTGGAGTGGTGACTCTGGAGCATGAGCGGGAACCTCATGAGTTTGCTAGGACTTGAACCTTTGTCTTTCCCATGGCTACAGTCGAACTCACTAAGGAGGAGAAGCTGCTGAGCAGTAAGATGATGAAGTACTGGGCTAACTTTGCACGACATGGGTGAGAGCATGCCCCTCCCTTAACTCCTCAGGGGTGGGTCCCCACCCTGGTCTCCATTTGGGGTTTGTCGGCTCATTAGCACGCATGAGCCATTCCTACATATATAGTTGTCCCCACCCCAGGGCACACTTAGACACATTGTAGCTTTCATCTATTGGACATTTCTCTATGACCTGGCCAGTGGGCCATGATGCTTTGGTACTGTTCTTTAGCTCTTGTCTCTGAGAGTGAGACAGAAAAGGTGCCAATAGCTTTGTATTTGATGGAGGAGACATGGGTGACTCTTGTTTCCTTTGAGAATACCTGCCCTGCAGTAACCTCAAGATGCTAGCTACTTGGTCCACTGCCCTGCCCCAAATCAAAGTGTCAGGCTTTGGATCAAAATGACCTTCTGCCTTCCCTGCGGGGACGTATCCACAGGAACCCCAACAGTGACGGCCTACCCTACTGGCCCAAGTTGGACCAGGATGAGCAGTACCTGCAACTGAACATCCATCCTGCTGTGGGTCATTCTCTGAAAGCCGGAAGACTGCAGTTCTGGACCAAGACCCTGCCCCAAAAGATCGAGGAGCTAAATGAGACTCACAGCAAGCAGAGAGACCCATAGTGGTCTGTATGGGGATAGATGTGTGGGCTTCAGTGCTATGGTGGGGTCTGCGTGAGACTCCCAAAGCAGGCTGGTTGATTCCAGTATTCACTTCACCATTTCGAATCTCTGCATTTCTCTCTTCTCCTACATGTGTAATAAATCTTTGCATGTCACTCCTTGTTTATCCTGCGGGACCATCTTTTGTTAGACCCAGTCAGTCACTGGTCCTGTAATAGTGCACATGTGTGAGACTCTAGTGACTCTATTTTCTTTCAGACTCTACTCAGACAAGGGTCTTTCATTCCTTCCTTCCTCAACTTATCTTAACCCATCCTCTCTCTTCTCCAAGCACTTGACCCTCTGGAAATGAAGCATTTTGTTTAGGGATTATTGACAAATGGGGATCAGTTGTGTCCAAATCCATGAGTCTACTATTTTCTTATACATATACATGGCCAGTAGAAACCCTGATTTCCTAGAACCATATTCTTTTCATAGGTTTAGGATGCTGTTGAAAGAGATCATTAATTGCACACTGGGCTCTACGTCAGGTATGTTTGGTCTCTGATGAGGTTGTCACAGAAGATTAGATGAATCTAGGAGTTCCTGAATAGTCTGAGCAAGCCACTAGGACTCACATCTCTAAAACAAAGTCAAAAAGTTATAAGCTAAATGACTTAAAACATAGTTGTATGTACAAAGTTGTGGACCAAAGTGTTTTCAGATTTGCTGGATGGTCAGCACCTGATTTCTGGCTCAGAGATTATACCGAGTTTCGTTACTGGGTAGAGTGGGCAAGCAACAACACCGTTGATCTTCCAACTTCCCAACTGCTCAGCACCATCACTTTAGAGGTTACATTTCAGCAAATGATTCTGAGCCCCAGTAGACTTCAGACCATCGATACTAGAGTTCTCTGACATCAGTCACTGAGGATGGCAAATATAGAAAAAAAAACTCTGTTGTCCTTGAATATGAAATCTTGTCTCTTTCTTTTCCAAATGTCACTGGGCCCACTTCAGTGAAGAGGAGCACTGGCCGTGTTCAAGAGCCATTCTAGCTGGGCTAGAAGGTAGGGATTTGGTCAGCAGGTCCATGTACTTTCCTCGTGGCCCATCTTCTGAAGTTGGCTCTTATTCTATGGAGTTCTAGAGACACTGTGAAGCTTATGGTGCATAAGGAAAACACATTTGTCAGGATCTTTGGCTGTGGCATGAGTTTTGGACGTGCAATAGGGAGGTCATAGGTAGCAGAAAAGATGCCTGTCCCTGGACCCCTGCAGGCTTCTCTACAGATGGAAAAGTCTTTCTCCATTTCATAATTTCTCCTGAATATTTGATGCCTTCATCATTCCCTGCTTGTATTGATCTTCCACGGGCTTGATTTTCATTCCTACCTTATTGTTGCCCTTAAACTTTTCACCCACATCAATACAGTTATATTTTAATTTTATGTCATTTCCAAACACTCAAAACTGTATTCTATCTGCATTCTTGTTCCTTCAAAGTATTCTCCCCATCAGTAAGGTGTGTCTTTTCTTCTACACTCAGGGTTTCCATTTCCTTCTATTAGTGAACAATTTGTCCTCATTCTCCAGTTTGTCCTGGACAGGGTCCCCTTTTCATCTGCTGTATAGAGTTCCAATCTTACAGCACCATGACCTTTGGGTTGAAGGTGAAGATGACTGTTTCCTGTCCTGGACACCAGAGAACAGAGAGGGAAAATGTGAAGCCTTGGGTCGGCAGCTGAGCAGACGGACACCATCACTGTGACCTGCATGTGTTATCTAGTTCCTATTCAGACCAGGAGTTTGGTGATCCCCTTCTCTTTGCAAAGCGATTTTAAATCAGAAGCAAGAGAAGGACAACAGAAACCAATCTCTGGGTCCTTCCTGCTGTGTGGGAGTCATGTGAGCACTGGTCTTGATGGGAGTCATCGTGCCTTTGCAGCATCCTCCCCCTTTTCGGCTCCCCCTCCCTTCCCCTCGTGCTCAATAAAGTTCTTTTGCTATTCAATTCACAAATTGTGTGCAGGTTTCATTTATTGGTCTTGTGCATGACGAGACAGTTCAGTTCTCTGGTATTGGGGGTTCTTGTGATCAATGATAGTCTGGAGACATTGCACCATTCCCATGCGCTCCCGAGTCTTCTCTTCAGTCTTGTTACAATGAAGATCGCCTGAGTCTCACTGCTGCACACTGTGTGGTTTTCCTTTCTGCCTCTGCCTCTGGTCTGGCTTTCTCTACTTCCTGGTCCTCCTTATCTGCGCAGTCTCCGCCCACCACAAGCTGTTGCTGCCATGCCTTCCCTACTGGGATAGACTGAGACTCTCTAAGCCAGAAGCCACAGTATGCTCCTTTCTGCTTCAAACATTAGAAGGTTTTTCACTACTAAGATCCTTCATACCTCAGGCAGTGCATTCCATTTCTGTATTTGCAATCTATAGGAAGTTTGGAAACATTAGAACTCTTTCTATGATGTCATATAAAGGGAATCGTTTGTGACAAGCCATCATTACTAAGTACAGTGACTGAGATTCAAGCTGCCTTTCTCTACTTTTATTGCAGAAAACAATTCTGTGTATTCTCCCAATACAACTTACCCACTGAGCAGTTGCACATTTTAAGGCTGTCTTTTGGTAGGGGAGTGTCATGTTTTTAGACGAGGTCTCACTGTACAACCAGCCTGGGGTCACACCATCCTCCGTTCAGCCTCAGTAGCACTGGAATCACAGGCATGCAACACCAGGCTATGTTAATCACGCTTTTATGAACATTCTCAAAGATAACTTGGGTGATCATGTTTTCAAGCCTTTCAGTAAAGACAGCTATAGGGAATCGCATAGTCGGGTGACAAGTGTGTATGCTTAACTTTTAAAGACAGTGCCAAACTGTCTTCCCGAGTGGTTGTGTTGTTTTTCATGCCCTGTATCCAGGTGTGAGGTATCAGCTTCTCCATATCGTCACCTGCACTTGGACATAGGTGCTTTCACTAGGATTCCATTGGATGGATGTGCCATTGTGTCCCGTTCAAGTGCTTCCCTGAACTTTTCTTTTTGTAGTATTCTGCTGTTCTGTTTCTTCTTTGTTTCTTATACTGCTTCATTATTGTACAGCGTCTTGCTGTGGAAATCCAGTTGTACTCTCATACACACACATGCACACGCACACATATGCACACACACAGAAACACACATAAACCATATTATATATATTAAGCCCTTTTGAGCCAAATTTGTGTGTCCAAATACTCTTTCGTGTAGATTCATCCACTGACAGGCCAAGAGTCTGACCCTTAAATGAGAATGACCCTCCTCATCCCCAGCCACCAGTTGCCAATACTTCTTCATGTAGGATTGGGGTTTCTGACGCTCTTCCCCACATCTGTGCTGGGATTGTCTGGCTTTAGTTTACATGGAACTTGTGCATGCTGTCAACATTGCTGTGAGTTCATGTGACTAACTTGCCAGCTGCCTGGAAAACTCTGTTGCCTTGTCGTCATCCACCTCCCCTGGCTCTTACGATCTTTCCTCTTTCTCTTCTGCTATGATTCCTGAGCCTAGGAAGGCAGAAGTTTGATGTAGTTGTTGTTTTCAGGAATAAGGAGTCTGATGCCTTCTATTCTCATCTTTGAGAAACGTATACACTCACATTCACCACCTGCTCCCACTCCCTCCCAGATCCAGCTCACTTCCCATCAATCCAACTTCATGACAGTTTAGTGCTGGGATTAAAGACATGTACCAGTCACACCTGCCTGTAGTTCTCTTCCTGCTTTTCTTCTTACTGTCCTCCTCCTACTCTTCCTCCTCCTCCTCCTCCTCTTCCTCCTCCTTCTCCTCCTCCTCCTCCTCCTTCTCCTCCTCCTCCTTTTCCTCCTCCTCCTCTTCCTCTTCCTCCTCCTTCCTCTTTTCTTTTAAAAAGCCCATTAATTTGTCTTTCTCTATCAGTTGCCAGTAGCTCCCCACTTAGGGTTGGGACTTCATGGCCACTTCCCCACTCTATGCTAGTATTATGTGTAGCTCGAGGTCGCACAGGTTTGTGCATGTTGTTACAACCACTATTTTGTCATATGTGCATCTGCCCTGCTCTGTCTACAAATATTGCTTTGCTATGGTCATCCACCACCTCTGGCTCTGACAGTCTTTCTACCCCTTCTTCCACAATTATCTCTGAGCCTTGGGAGGACAGGGTCTGATATATATATTCATCCATTTAGGGCTGATAATTGTGCAGTTTCTTATTCTCTGTCCCTTGACCATTTGTGGTATGTGTGTTAATCTCCATCTCTTGTCAAAGAAGCTTCTTATTAAGGGCTGAGGGACACACGAATTTACAGATATAAGGATACGTTATTAGGAGTGTGTCTAATAGTGTGCCCATTTAGCAGAATAATAGTAGTAGTATGTTCTTCCCTAAGTCTTGTGACTGGTATAGCCACAGGTTCTTGGCCCTGGTAATGGTCCCAAATATGGATTTCCTCTTTCGCAGTGAGACCTTAAATGCTATCAGAAAGCAGCTGGTTACTCCCACATCTGTGCCATCATCGTTCCAGTGTGGGCAGTGGTCTGGCCATGTTGGTTGTTACTGTGGCTCTCAGGTTGGGTAATACTGATGATTACTTTTCTCTTCTGCTAGTATATATAGCACCTTTCAGTTCTATGAAAGTTAACAAGTAGGGATGAGGCTTCACAGTGAATACCAGTTTCTTTTCTGCTGTTGATGACTCAAGTGTGCTGTGCTTTCAGCAATAGGATCTTAATATATATTTTTAACAATCCCCACACTGTTCCGAAGACCAACCTCCAAAGTCTCTTTGGACACTGAAGACTGGGAACCACTGTTAAAATAAAAAGGAAAGTAAAGAATTCTGTTTGGCCAAGACTACAGATATGTTTTGTATTTCTCTCCTTTTCATAGAGGCAAGTGCCAAGGAAAATAAATTAAAAGACAGATGCCTAAACATACCTGTGATAAAACTAATTAAGGTAGCTTCTTAAAAGCATTTATATAAACATACTTTATAATGCGTCTTTTCTCTCCTTTATACACAGTCACAAAGCTGTAGCTATACATATATCCAGGATTTCCTCTGTTGTTTCTCCACAGCACAGTCTGTAGCAACCAGTTCTCCAGCTCAAAGGAAGGTTTTGCAACGTCGTGTATTTGTGGACGAACCAAACCACTGCATAATCAGTGTGCCACCCTGGATGCTCCTGAGTTGAATATAGTCAAGTACAAATCATGTCAGGCAATGACACATCAAGAATATCACATCTGAACATATCGCGGGATGCCCACCCAGTAATTAAACCGGCAACAAAGCATTTTGAAATTGGCTCACAAATTACTGTAGCAAGAAAGCATGTTCCTTCTTAATTTAGTTCACCGGATCATTCTGGACTGAACTGAGAAGTTGACTGTGAACCAGGCTGCCATGGTGGACAGTGCTATTGTGGGCACAGTAGAGGCTATTGTGGCAGTGAGGGTCTATTTATTCATATTTAGTTCATGTTTTGTCTCCTGTATGTAAGTGCACCCGTGAATGCAATGCCTGCAGAGGCCAGAAGAGAGTTCTGGATCCCCTGGAACTGGAGTTAATTGATTATTGTTAGTCACCATGTGGGTTCTAGAAACTGACCCTGGATCCTATGCAAGAGCAGCCATGCTTTTACCAACATCTCTCTAGACCCTCTATCTAATTTTTATGCAAACACTGAGGACCCTGGTTACAGCTTCACTGGTTCCACAGTAAACTCAGCCTGTATAAAGTGGCAGGGTGTGGACTTTGACCATTAAGCCCTGCATAACACTGTTACTGTTTCTACTGAACAGACCTAGGACAAGAATACCAGAGGGTAAGGGAGAGTCACTGGGTGACGGCTGGGTGACGGCACTCACTCTGTACATTGCCTCAGAGTGTTACAGATAAGGTCAGTCAGCTCAGTCACGTCATCCTCCATGATGGCACTGTGGAAGAGTCCTTGGGACGTGGTGGACACAACACATGCAGATACACTTGTGCCACGTCTGACTCTCCAAGAATCGTGACACGGTCAGGGTTGCCTCCAAAATGGGTGATAGTCTGCTGGACCCAGCATAGGCAGCCACTTGGTTCAGGAAGCTCCTGTTGCCCCTGACATGCTGGTCTCTGTGCTGAAAAGACAGGGATCATGGGGCTGTCCTGGCTTTGTTCTGCCCCCATTGCCCAGTCCAGCCCAGCCCTAAACTCACCTGAAGAAGTCCAGGACATCCAATTGATATTGGATGGTGACGACCATCACATCCTCCATGGCTTCCAGCATGGATCCATCCTGAGTGGAAGTCATGCCCCAAACCAGTCCACCACTGTGGATCTACTTTGTCACTTGGAAAAGTCACAGAAGGTGCTCAGGATCCTAGTGGGGCTAAAACCTAGACTTTCTACTGCTTTGCCTCCATCTAGCTGTACATACATAGACCTTCTCAGGTCCTCCTGACCTGTGTCCGCATCCCATCAGTAGATTTTCAGCTATTTCCAATGTCCAGGAATCCATGTTTTGATTACTCATTGCAATTGAACCTTTCTGACTCTGATTTTGAAAAGGGCCTGCAGACTGTACAGTGGTAGATTTGACCATATATCCTTTGCCCTGGAAGCCAAGTTAGGCTTTTGACAAAGGTTAGCTCCGTGTTGAAGGGAACCGGGAGTCTCTTAGTTTGGCACTGGGATGCGGGCCTGGGAGTTTGCATGTCATAGGGCCAGAAAACTTGCTAAGGGTTCTGTTTGAGGGTTCGAGGGTGCTTTTCTGGACAAAGTGGTGACACATTCAGAACCCAGTTGTAGCTACAGCCATACACACAGCCACAGCCCCCCGACTTACACACAGGGAAATATCCCATCAGATCTCACAAAGATCTACTAGCCTCCCTCCTGAGTGCTGGGATTAAAGGCATGTGTTACTATATGAGCTACACAAGATTATGTTTGAAAATGTCCATAACTGCTTGATAGCCTGGTGCTACATGCTAGTAATCCCAGGACCAAAGTAAGATGATGTGTGTGAATCCAGCCTGGGCTACTGAGTGAGGCTCTGCCTCTAAGCACCGACCCCTCCTCACCAAAAGTTAGCCTTAAAATGCAGTCACTCAAAAGAGTAGCTGCTGAGCCATAAAGATTGCTGTTGTAGAACATTATGTAAGGACTGTGCTCCAAGCCTCGTGCAGTTTATAAACAGAGCAATGGAAAGCCGTGCATGGGATCGTGAGGTTACTTTGAGGTGAAAGAACATTCTGAAATCTGAAGTGAAAATGAAATTGAAATTGAATCAAATTTACCACATTACCCCTCAGTTCAAAACTGTCTTCTACAAGGATGTCAAATTGTGCTGTCTGCCTGTGTCCCCCAGAGTGTTTCTCTCTGCCTTTAAGAGGCTGGATTCTATGCATTTATTGGGTTGTCCACCCTGAATACCAGGGGACAGAAGAGCGATCCTAGAAACCTTCTGCCTCAGCTCAGGGGCTGGGTAGAGGGAAGAGCCCTTCCTCTGAGTGCAGGAGGACTGGAGCCTCATATTGCCGGGGCCTGGAGGCGTTACTGAACTCCGGCTACGAACTCACCTCTGTGTGGTTTCCATTTCTGACAAGGCCCAGGGCGTTTCACCAAAGTGGCTTTTAGACTTTCAGTAGCTGTATTGTTCCTGTACAGCTTTCATGTGGAATGATTTTTAAGTAATTAGATTTATATATTTTCAGCATGGGTTGATAAATTTGAATAAAAGTATGAGATAGTGATGACCTGTGTCACTTCACGTATGGGAAAGTTTGTTTCACTCAAAATATTCCCCTTTTGCTCCTTAATGTTAATCATTTCTGACCTCTGCTCCCAAGTTTTTTGATGGAATATTTTGGAAATTTCATATGATTTAGAAACATTAGATCTCCACCCAGCCTACCATGGAAAAGGGATCATTTATCAATAGTTCTGTTACAAAGTGCCATCTCTCTTAGATTCACATGGTGCTGTCCTTTGGTTGAGTGTCGTTGCACATCTGAACACAGCACATTTCACCCATTCACCCAGTTATGTGCATCTTAGTGACTTCTAGGTATTTTTTTCATAATTTTAATGAAGTTGTATGGACTTTGTAAAAGTTAGCATTAATTAATAGTAACAAAATAACACAGCAGAGAGAGGTACTCAAAGAAAAAGAAACAATAAAAATTCATATTTTCTTTCTAGGCCACAGCCTCCTTGTGATTCACATGTGAACACCTCGACTTCTGACATGAGGATCCTTGTTATATCATACATAGATTGCATGCAGAGATAGGATTCAAAGGACCTGCACAATGTGTGCTACACACATGAAACCGTTAGTGTGTTCTTTTAAAATTACCCTTTCTTGTTCTTCTTTCTAAATGTTCTAATAAATTGATACATGTATTTGTTTACATGTATTCATTATAGATTCGTATCCTCAAATAAAAGAGAACATGTGTTTTATTTTTTTCTTTCTGGGACAGGGTGATCTCCCTTAATACTAAGCATTCTGATATTTTATTTATTACTACTTTAAAATTTTATTGTTATGAATGCTTTGCCTGCATGTATTAACTGTACCAATGTTGTACAATGCCTTCAGAGGTCAGATGAGGGTGTTGAATCTCCTGGAATAGAACTACGGATGATTTGTTAGTCACCGTGAGGGTGCTGGGAATGAAACCAGGTCCTGTACAAGAGCAGCCATCTGCACCTAACCACGGAACCATCTCTCCATCCCCAACACTACACCTTCTACAACATTCCATTTTCCTGCCAATTTTGTGATTTCATTTTTCTTTAGAGCTGAAAAACAATTTTACATATATGCCAGATCATTAATAACCACTTAATTAGTTGATAGACAACTACACTGGCTCCATCTCCTTGGTACAGTGTGCTATGAACTTTCTGAATCAGTAGTCTTTGTGTTTTCATTTTCTTGAACTGAAGACCCAAGAGCAGCATTGATGAGTAAGAGAATGGTGTGTTTAACTTTTTAAAAAATGCCCAGCTGTCTTCTAGAATATCCACAACATTTTGTTGTCCTTCCAGCCCCCATAGGAGACTACAAGTTGTTCCTGTCTTTATTAATACTTGCTTTCTGGGCCTTAAATCTGATTACATTGAATGGGTGTGTATTGGTATCTCATTGCAGGTGTTTCCATGAACTTTGAGCCTATGCTTTCTTTTTATTTAAGATCTATTTTATCTTTTAGATTATGTATCTGTGTGTGGGCCTCTGTGGCTATGAGCATATGGGAAAGTGCTTTGGAAGACAGAGGCCTCAGATCCACCTGGAGCAGGAGTTACAGGGGTTGTTACAGCTGCTGTGAGTTCATAGGAGTAACTGACCAGCTGTCTGGAAAACTGCATTCTTGTGATAATTCACTGCTTTTGACTTTCATAATATTTTTGTTTCCTTCCCTTTCTGCAATGACCCCTGAGGCTTGAGGGGCAGAAGTTTGAGACAGGTATCCTATTTAGGATTAAGCACTCTTCAGGTTCTTCTTTTCTGTGTATTGGCTAGTTGTGGTTTCTGTGTTAATCATCATATATTGTAAAATAAGCCTCGGGTGAGAGTTGAGAGGTTTATTAATGGATGGTCACTAAGACTCAGTTCAATATAAATATTTAGTAGAAAACTAGACCCAATTTCTCCCTTATGTCCTGTGATTCATCTAGTCTGAGATTCCTAAGCCTGATATCAGGCTCCACCCTAAGAAGTGAATCTTAATTCCAATCAAACAGTAGTTGATTAGTCCCATAATATTTTTACCATTATTGCACTGATAGGCATATCTTTCCAGGTCTTTGTTACTGTTAAACTATGAGTCTTAAAAGCACAGAGGAGTCTTCAAGATGGAGGTCACACTCCCTGTGCTTAAATGCTGTTACTCATGTGTGGCATCTTGAGTCTACACCACTCAGAGAATTCCTCCTGGCTTCTCCTGTTGCAGCTTTCTGCTCCCTGATCTCACAACACCCTCACATTGAGCTGGTGAGGACAAGGGTAGGAATCCTGATGACTCTAGGAGTGAGGACAGGTTCAGGGTATTCAGAAACACTGCGGAAGCCATGCTGTGCCTTTCAAGGAGGATAAAGGAGAAAGACCAGCCCAGGTGACTTTGCCCCTCCTTTTTGGCATTCCCTAATCAGGGCAGTTCTCAGCAAGAAAAACTTTGCCCCACCCAACCAAGTTTCCCCACCTACTTTCCTTCTGCCTTGAATTCCTGGCTGAGCAAGGCCCACACATTGTGTCTGCTGTCCATGAAGGAGTCACCCTGTATCAGCACAGACTCATGCCTGGGAGCTGATCATGTCACCGGACAGACTTCCTGGCTGGCTGAATGCTGTGGCCTGTGGGCTCCTGCTTCTCCTCCTCTGTGTGCAGGGTGAGACCCTCTAGGGGAGCATTGGGAGGCGAAAGGTAGCAGAGCTACAGACTTCTGCAGACTCAGAGACTGAGATGGTGGGTGGGTCTGAGGAGGCGGTGGAGATGATAGAGGAAGGGGTACGGTGTTTCTCCCAGTGCCCCATCCGCGATCACCGGATGGACCCTGAAGCTCACAGAAGTCCATAGATATCTAAGGACAGTACATACTACAGTGTGAGGAGTTCTGATGTGTGCTGAAGCTGTATGTCAGGGGAAAGAGGAACAGAAGGGACATTTCCTTCTGTGTGTGGCTGTGGCTACAGCTGCTATTATAGACCCCTGGATAATGGCAATAGCAATAATAATAATAGTAATAATAATAAGATACCTTCCTGCCAGTGGGCTCTGAGTCTAGAGAAGTACCCCGGCACCCTGCAAAGAGCCCTGGGCAAATTTCCTGGCCCTGCAGGGTGGCACAGAAGCCAAGTGGCCCCATCCCACAGCTGAACTGAGAGCCCCAGAATTCTCTTTCCCATCGTGCACCTTGGTGACAATGACATAAGAACTCCCACAGTGTGCTGCTCTCTGATCAGAACGAACCAACACTGATGGCATTTCTCTACCCACAGGACAGGACCCAGACAGCCCCATCAGGACCACACACACAGGGCCAGTGCAAGGCAGCCTCATCCATGTGAAGGACACTGAAGTGGATATCCACACATTCCTGGGCATTCCCTTTGCCAAGCCACCTGTAGGACCACTGCGGTTTGCACCTCCCGAGCCTCCTGAACCATGGAGTGGTGTGAGAGATGGGGCTTCTCACCCTGCTATGTGAGTCCTGGAGTCCAGCAGACTTCAGGCCCTAGGGTGAACAGGTGCTCTGAAGCCTGGGCCACACCGAAGTGCTTTCTCTATTTCAGCTCCATAACAGTTCTCCCTCTGTGAGGGAGGGTCTCCCATACATTTTCAGAAATACACGTGCTAAGGTTTAGAGTAGAGCCACTATGCCAAGTCAGAACTTGGCACCCAAAGAGTTAGCTCCAGGGCTGTAGAGCAGCGCAGATTCAGTTTATACCAAGTGTTCTTGCCAACATGGGAGGGATCTCTGGGCACGGTCAGTGTGTTCTATTGATCAGCAAGAGCTCCTGAGTCCTGTATCATATACTACAGTCTCTGAGAAGGGTAGAGGTGGTGGGTACTTGCCAACTGAGTTGTCACAGTGACTGGAGAGTGACTCTCCAGTCACTGTGACAACTCATAAAGTCAAATGCCATTGACAGAGGATCAGGGACATGTGCTTAAAACTGAAGATTTAAAATACTTTTTATTTTAATTTTTTATGAATATTAGTGTTACACCTGTATGTATGTAAACGCACTTGTGTTGTGCAGTTCCCGTGGAGGACCGGAGAGGGCATTGGATTCCCTGGAACTGGAGTTATGGACAGTTCGTTGTTAGCCACTGTGTGGGTACTGGGATTCGAATCTGGGTCTTCGATAAGAACAGCTAGTTCTGTTAACCACTGAGTCATCCCTCCAGCCCAAACTAATTGCCGATTTTATAAGAGGAGGTTCTCTGAGAGCATGGACTTGGGATAGAAATCCCCATTATCCTATGGAACAGTATTGTTCATTCATTCCTACAGTATCTGCGTGGGCATAGTACCCAAGCATCCCATTTCATTTCCTGTTGTTGTGATAAAGTATTGACAAAGGCCACTTAAGGATGAAAGATTTTATTATGGGTCACTGTTCAGCATAAGGGAGAAGTCACAGAGGTAGATTGTTAATGAAGATGGTCACATCACATCTACAATCAGGAGCAGGGTGCAAGTGATTCATGCATGCTTGCTAATGTTCAGTTCCCTTTCTTCACTTTATACAGTTCAGAAGCCACTTCCTAGGGAATAGTGCCTCCCCAAATGGGCAGGTCTTCCCATCTCAATTAGCATAATGAACATAATCCCCATAGACATTCCCACAGAGCAACTTGGTATAGACAGTCCCTCATCGGACTCTCTTCCTAGGTCAATGTGTGTCAAACGGACAGTCAAAACTAGCCATCCCCCTAGGTGTTAACAAACACAGGGAGAAATGGTGACTATCACTACATGCAACCAATCATTTTCAGAGACTCCTGTGAGTCTCACTATCCCAGGAAGAGCGAGATTCCACTGGAGGCCTCCCTATAGGTCTGCCTCTATCTCAACTTTCCCAGAGCCTGTGGCATTTACTTTGGTAGGAGGAGACTTTAGAGAAGGATCTTGTGTAGCAGTGCATCACAGGAAGAAGCAACTGAAGGTGGCAGAGAGCAAATCCAGACTCAGGGTGTGTTTTGACCAATGCCCCTCCCTTGGATAAACTGCCTGTCGTTATTACCAGGTGTGTTCAAAATGCTGATCTGATGGATATAGAGGGTCCAAAGGAGACAAAAATGCTCAAGACTTCCACCTCCATGTCCGAGGACTGCTTATATCTCAACATCTACACGCCAGTCCATGCTCACGAGGGCTCTAACCTGCCTGTGAGTATTGGGCCATAGCCAGCAACAAGCTTTGTGTATGTGACATTTTTCCTCCAGATGACTGGAGGAACAAAAGCAACCTGAGTCCCACGGTACTGTAGACTCTGATTAGTAGTGTTACTGTATCGGGTCCAAGAAGGCCTTCTCATCCGGGATGAGCAGCTAAACTCTGGATATGGGACATAGAACACTAGAGATTTGAGAGGTCAGAGGTTGTAGCTGGATCAAACCAGAACTCTCTGCAAACCTGAGTCCTGCAGACCCACTCAGGTGTCCAGTGCTAAATACTGAAGTCATTCAAATTCCTAGCTGTGGATTATCTTTTGTGCCAATGAGACTTGATGATGCTTTTGATAAATAATCAGGAGAGACAATCATGGTGACACCCGTGTTTGAGGGGGTCTAAGCATAGTGGTGACATTAACTCTTAGACTTAGGGCCATTAGTCCAAGCGGAGGTGGGGACAGGTACTAGAAATACACTGATGGAATCACTGGACTTTCACATACTTGGCCCAGGTCCTGAGGTACTGTGGAGGTCTGTTTATATGTCTACCTGTACAGAGGTAAAGCAGTTGAAAATCTAATAGACAGTCCAACTGGAGCTTGATCTGGGTAGGAGCCTTTTCATATCTGTTTAATTTCTCCAGGTCATGGTGTGGATCCACGGTGGTGGACTGGTTGTGGGCGCAGCTTCCCAGTATGATGGATCCATACTGGCAGCCACTGAGGATGTCGTGGTGGTTACTATACAATACCGCCTTGGTGTCTTGGGCTTCTTCAGGTGAGCTTGGGGCTGGGCAAGGCAATAGAGGCCCAACAAAACCAGGATAGCCCTGAAATCTCTGTTTCTGCCACTTTTCAGCACTGGAGACCAGCACGCCAGAGGCAACTGGGGCTACCTGGACCAAGTGGCCGCCCTACGCTGGGTCCAGCAGAACATCGCCCACTTTGGAGGCAACCCTGACCGCGTCACCATTTTTGGACAGTCAGCAGGAGGCACAAGTGTGTCCGCACATGTGGTGTCCCCCATGTCCCAAGGACTCTTCCACGGAGTCATCATGGAGAGTGGGGTAGCCCTGCTGCCTCACCTCATCTCTGACACCTCGGAGGTGGTCTACATGGTAAGGGTCGTCAACTGCTCTATGACTGACCTTACTGCTTCAGTCTTTACCCTCTGATACTTTGTGTGAAAAAGGACTATGGGAACTAGCTTCTTTCCAGTAATTGCTGAGAGGCTCAGAGGTTAGAACCCATTCCTCTATTCCTTATACATGACAAGTATTTTATATGGCCAACAAAAAACATTTAGCAGCTTCCACTATTGGCAAAAAGAAGATGACCAAGGTTGGGACGATGGCCTAGTGGGCAAAGATGCTTGCCGTGTAAACATGAGAACCTGAAGTCAAATCCCCAGAACCCACAAAAGCCTGGCGTTGGTAACCTGTGTCTTTATTCCCAGGCTCCCATCGTGAGATGGGAGGCAAAGACAGGGGGAGATCCTCCATGCGCAAAGGCCAGTTAAGCTGGTGTAGGGCAGCAGCCAAATAAGAGACCTCGTCTCAAACAAGGGGGAAGGTGACAGACGTCCGAGATGAGATTGTCCTCTGCCTTTTGTACACAAACCTTGGAATATACACTGTTGCCCTGATATCTGAACGAGAGAGAGAGAGAGAGAGAGAAAGAGAGAGAGAGAGAGAGAGAGAGAGAGAGAGAGAGAGAACAAAAACAAGTAGTAGGTAGAAAATTTCTTGTGGCTGTCACCTCTGAGCAACAGAAAGATGGGAATAATTTTGTATTTACTCCAGTCCCCACACAATACAAAGTATAGTGTGATAGTTAGGGGCGGTAGCACCCAGTTGAGATTGGGAACACTTTTCTCCTTTCCTGGATGATGAATCAGCCTCTGTCTGGTCCCTTTACAGACAGTGGCCAACTTATCTGGATGTGAGCCAGTGGACTCAGAGGCCCTGGTGCGCTGTCTGCGAGGCAAGAGCGAGGAGGAGATTCTGGCTATTAACAAGGTTGGGAGAACTGTGTGGGTGGGATCCCTGGTCAGCAGGTATGGAAGAGGCAGTTCTTACTGCTCTGAACCAATGACCTCATCTCCATGGCTTGGTATCCTTTTAGTCTTGGATGAAACATGAATGCCAAGACAGAACCTTTGCCAGAGGTGGAGTAGTACCCTCACGTGAATAAAGAAATGGGAGAAATGATAGGGGCAACTCACTATGCATGTGATTGGCCTTTAATATTCCTCTCCCCAGGTCTTTAAGGTCATCCCTGCTGTGGTGGATGGGGAGTTCCTACCCAGGCACCCTCAGGAGCTCTTGGCCTCTGTGGACTTTCACCCTGTCCCCAGCATCATTGGAGTCAACAGTGATGAATATGGTTGGGTCCTCCCCATGGTGAGGCCTGGTTTTGATTATCTGGAAACTCGGAGATTCATATATTAGGTGGTGGAGACTCAGAAATTCTAGGACCCAGGGCCATCCCACCCCACGTTGAAGACTGTTCTCTGTCTCTCAGTACATGCGGACTGCACATACCATAGAGGAAATGACCAGAGAGAACCTGCGGGCTGTCCTGAAGAGCACCGCAGCTCAGATGGTGAGATCCTCTGCATCCTGTTCCAACACAGACAGGGTTCCCATATTTCCTCCTCAGACAGCATCCCCAGAAATAAGGCGTATGTATGTGTGTTTCTGTGTGGAGGTCACCCCAGAGCTTTTGTATTTCCCATCTCATCCTAGAGCCACTCTTTCTCCCTGAGGATGTCCTATCCCCATCCAAGAACCTGCCTAATCTCATTCTTTCTGCTCCCCTGGTGTAGAGGTTACCTCCTGAGTGTGCTGATCTGCTAATGGAAGAGTACATGGGAGACACTGAGGATGCCCAGACCCTCCGATTCCAGTACAAAGAGATGATGGCGGACTTCATGTTTGTGATCCCTGCACTCCAAGTGGCACATTTTCAGCGTGAGCACATGTGGAATGAGGCCTGGGCAGGCGGGGTCCCACTTGAGTTCTGTGGTATCCAGGTCAAAACTCATACCTGGATCAAGTCTCTGGTACCAGGAACTGAGGGCCCTTATCTCAGTAGATCTTTATGTCTAGTATAAGACAGTGACATCTTATACTAGGTACAGATGAGGAAAAATGTTACTGATACTCTGTTGATTTGCCAAAAACTCCTCAGCTGGGAACACCAGGGTCACTGTTTAAGCAGGCATTTCCCCAAGTTAGTGCTCCAACCTGGAACTCCTCACCCAACTCTCATGATTCCAGATAACTTTGTATCAACGTAGGTTGCTACCAAATGTGTAGCAGGATAGCTTCAGATGAGGAGTAAGAATGTTACCTCACGTACTCCCTCCAGGCCACCATGCCCCTGTCTACTTTTATGAGTTCCAGCATCAGCTCAACGCCCTCAAGGGTATCAGGCCATCCCATGTGAAGGCTGATCACACTGAGGAGCTTGTCTTTGTCTTTGGATCCCTCTTCATGGGCAACAAAGGTGAGTCTTTCTTGTTTTGCATGAACCGGATAGGGCTCCAGATGGGTACCTGAGGAATGACTGAGCTCTTGGTCCAGTGAGGAAACTGAAGCTCTGGGAAAGCACAGGATCAACTGTTTTATAAACTCATAGCTCAAAAAACTATATCAGTGTTAGAATTTGGATCCTTTCCATTCTAGCCTGAGCTAGAGGGAACGAATGCACAGTGGAACAGAAATAAACTTGGGAGGAATTCAGTCAGAGGCTTGGATGGATCTTGGATCCTGGATGGTAAAGGAGAGAGGAAAGTAAGGATGCGGTTGGCATGGTAATTGTGATGCTTGAGTGGCACCTGCATGGTGTGGCCAGGGCCTGGACCTTTGTCTTCCTCATGCCTACAGTTAGCCTTACTGAGGAGGAGGAGCTGCTGAGCAGGAGGATGATGAAGTACTGGGCCAACTTTGCACGACAGGGGTGAGAGCATGCCTGCCTCTTTAAGTTCCTGTGGGCTCACATCTAGGGTTTTTTTAATTGCCAGGATGAGTCCTTCATCACATGGTAGAGTTTTCCCCACCCTACGACATACTTAGACAGACACCTTGCAGGTATAAGTTACTGGTCATCTTTCAGTGGCTTGGCAGATGGCCCACAGTGCTCTGGTGCTGGGCTTTAGATCCTGTTTCTGGGAGGAAGACACAAAGCAGCCAGATAACCTTGCTCCACGGGGAGCAGACACCAGTGGGTGACTCATGTATTCGTATACACAACGCTTGCCCACCAACTCCCTCTACTCCCTGGTCTGCCCATCCATGCCCAGACCCACAAAAGGGGATCAGGGTGACTTTCATCCTTCCCTATGGGGTCATATTCACAGGAGCCCCAATAGCGCTGATCTACCCTACTGGCCTATGTTGGACCAGGATGAACAGTACCTGCAGCTGGACATCCATCCTACTGTGGGTCACCGCCTGAAGGCTGGAAGGCTGCAGTTCTGGACTAAGACTTTGCCCCAGAAGATCCAGGAGCTAAAGGGAGTTCATGATAAGCACACAGAGCTGTAGTGCCTTGTGTCAGGAAAGGTGAGTGAACCTGAGTGCCAGTACGGTCATACTTCCATTCCCACATCCCAGGAAGGAGCCTGGGTTGATTCTGACATTCACATGACCATTCCCAACCTTTACATTTGTCTTTTTCTCTAGCATGTGTGACAAATCCTCAGCATGCCAACTTGATCTTGCTGGGCTATCTTTGGTTAGACCCACTCAATAAATGTTTATATAACCATGATAATGAGTGAACCCCAAAGCACCCCATCTTCTTTTACACTCCACCAGGCTTGTGTTCCTTCTGTTTCTTCCGTTCTCTCCTTTTCTCCTTGTCTTCTCTCTTCTTAGCCCCAGGCCCCCTTCAAAGGCAGCAGTGGTCACCTAGTGGTGGAATATGTCATAATTCCATGTCCTCACTCAACTTGTCCCATATTTTTACCTATTTATTAGTGGTCAATAGAAAACCTGATTACCCAGAGTCTTATTGGCTCCCTAAGTTCAAGTTGCTGGTCCAAAAAGTTCCCAAAGTGCAAGCCTGGCTCTGTATACTCCTGTGACTTTAGCTATTTAGAGGCTGAGACGGCAGGATTCTAGGAGCCCAGGAGTTCCAGGGCAACTTGAGCAAGGCAGCAAGACCCACATCTCTAAACATGCCCCAAACTCATTAGTTGGGTAACTGATAACAGAAATATATGTAACATTTTGTAGACTGAGAAATATAGGGTCAAATTTCCAGCATATTAGCTATGTGACTAGACTAGCTCTTTGGCTCAAAGATTACACCTTCTGTCCTCTCTGAGTGGAATGTGTGAACAGTGGCACTCTGGATCTTCCAAAGTCCCAGCTTTTAATATCAGAACATTAGAGATTAGCTTTCAGCAAATGAAGTTGACTCTCATAAGGTTTCAGATGTAAGTTCTCTGGTATCAGCCACTGAGAATGCAAACAACTAAAAAAATTCTCCATATATCATCATTATGTATGAAATCTCATCCATTTTCCCCCAAATGATGGCTGGTCCACGTTTGTGGTAAGCAGCCCCGAGCATGTTCATGGGCCCTTCATGCTGGCTTAGGAGCTAGGGGATTGGGCAGCAGGTCCAGGCAGGTTTCTTAGTGGCCCATCTTCTGAAGCTTGCTCTTCTTTTCAGGGATTCTGCAGACATTGTGGAGCACACGTGCATGAGCATAATACATCTGTGAACAAATCTGGATAGTCACTGTGTCCTGGAAGCGGGAAGAGAAGATCTATAAGTAGCAGAAAAGATTTCTGGCCCTGGATCCCTGAGGGTGTCCTTCTGCCTTTCAAAAATCCTTCTGAAGCCTCCTGACTCCTTGATAACCCTCCTTTTGATCTTCTGTATGATTCATTTTCATTCTCACATTATTTCTGTCCTTAAGCTATTCAACCCCACTAATACCAAGTCTCTTGTATTTTATGCCACTTATAAAGTTGCCAAATTGTGCTCAGTCTGTCCTTTTGTTTTTCTGAAGTATTTTCTCTATCATTAAGCGATGATATATATGACATATCCTATGCCCTATAGATTCTGAGACTTAACACATCTTCTGACCAACTTGTTCTCCTTGTGTACCAACATTCCAGAACAAATCCCCCCTTTTCAACCACTACATTGGACACCAATCATAAGGCACCATGACCTTTGGATTGAAAGGGAAGAGTCCTGTGTTTCCTGTCCTGGTCACTAGGTACTATTGCTTAGTTTCTGTTGCTGTGATAAAACACTAACCAAAAGGAACTTGGGGGAGGAAAAGTTTCAATTCAGCTTACAACTCCCAGGTTTTAAGCCATCACTCGTGGAAGCCAGGGGAGGAATGGCCACAGGCTAACTTGATGAAGGAATTTCCTCGGTTGAGGTTCCCTGTTCCCAGGCCATTCTAGTTTGTGTCAAGTTGACAAAAACTAACCGGAACACTGTCATTAAACACAATGTCTCTGAGATTCAAGCTGTACTTCTTTCTTTTATTGCAGAGCACCATTCCGTGTACACTCCCAGTGTGACTTATCCGCTTAGCAATTGCACATCTGCTATTCTACATGCTGTTGGGAGTACACGTATGCACATTGGATGATTTTAAATCAAGTTGTTATGGATATTTTCAAATATAATCTTGCATGACTGTATGCTTTCAATTCTTTGGGTAAAAACCTAAGGATGGAGTTGCTGAGTCTTCTGACAAATGTGCATGTTTAACCTTTAAAGACAATGGCAAGCTGTCTTCCAAAATGACTGCATCATTTTTAATCACTCTACTCACAACTTCTAGTTGTTCCATATTCACACCAACACTTGGGCATATGGGTCTTCAATATGGTTACTTACATTGAACAAATGGGCAGTTATGCCTCATTGCAGAAATTTCCCTAGACTTTATTTTGCTATTTTGTTTTATTTTCTTCTTTCTTTTTCTTTACTTTTTGCATAGGGTCTTGCCATGTAATCCAGGCTAGCATCAAACTCAGGAGCCCCAGTCTCAGCTTCCCAAATGCTGAGATTATTTGTGTTAGCCAATAGGCCTGGACTTTTAGCCTCTGCCTCAATTTTACTTTTTCTTTCTGCCTCAGTCTTCCTCTGCTCTGCTTCAGTGTTTACCTTTTGCTCTGTAACTCCAACTCTCTCTTTTTTTCTTTCTTCCTCTTCTCCTTCTTCATCACTATATTTGTAAGCTTTCTCTAGCCTTTATCTGGCACATTCCTGTAATGCCCACACTAAAGAACCTGAGGCAGGAAGATTAAAGTCGTAGGCCAGCCTGACTACATATCTACATTATCTCAAAATATACAAAGAAAACAATCTAGCCACTCTGTCCAAAGTGGTAACTTGGCCCGATTTTTGTGAGAAGCAGGACAAATCATGTACATAGAACTCTGGTCCCCAGGGCCACCCAAAAGATAAGGTGGATATGCAAAGAACCCAGGAACATTTCTCAGTTACAAGTCTTCTGACATCACTGTAGAGTAAATGTCGGACGTCAGCTGATGGTGTGTGATATACAGGTAAAGGATCAGACCAGGTCCAGAAGGACAAACCGATTAAAAGACAAATGGTACTTTGTATACTAAAGTCAGCAGTGGGGAACTAGCCAAACTAAAGCCCTGGGACAGCCCTTGACACACGCACCACGTGGTCAGGTGACAAATTTCCAGAAACCATTGCCTTAAGTGTGTTAGGTATTCTCTTTATGGGGTCCAGGGAATGGAATTGTTCCCTTATCAGTCAAAAGTATACAATAATTTCTTGGGTCTGGTTATTCTGATACTATTTTAATACACCTATGTGCTCCTCCAGTCTCCAGTTACCTTGATAAATATTTAGGATTGACGGAGTTACAGGCTGAGTTATATATCAGTCTGTGCCTCATGGATGAAGCTGGACAGATGGTGTTGTTTATGTTTCCAGCAAGACTCACGGTCATCAAAATGGAGTCAAAATCCCCTTGTAGAATAGTCTCTCAGTGCAAGACACAATCTGGAAAAGTTCTGTTTTATACAATGGCAGTCACTACCTTAAGGCAGAGCAGAGCTTGATCTCAACAGCGCACTGGAAAGACTTCTGTTTTTAGGTTACTTTTAATCAAGCTGTTATGAACACTTCAAACACCATTTCCTGTGATATCCTGTTTTCTCTCCGTGGGATAAAAACCTGAGAGTAGATTTTCAGGATCATAAGACAAGAGTGTGTTGAACTTTGAAGAAAATGCCAAACTATATTCCAAAATAACCATATCGTTTTGCATCTCCTTTAGCCACGTGTGAGGGTGCCAGATGCTCCACATCTGGGCCAACACGGTTTATGTGTCCCTAGGAGTGAAATGCTTCAGCACTCAGTGAATATTTAAAAATTTTAGTCTCTCTCCCCCTCCTCCAAGTGAAGGTCCCACACCTACTCTCTACACACAGAATGTGAGCTTCTTCTTCATTCTGCACTTTCTATGGTCTTGGCCTCCATCAATGAAGAACCTCTGAATGATGGTGCCATGGGTGGTAGAACACATGGGATCCTTTCCCCAAGCCAGTCATCACAGCGGCCCAGGATTAAGAGGACTCGCCAGGCTGTCCAGGCAGCATATGGAAGATGGTTCTTTGACTTTGAGCTTGGAGGAGCTGAGGACTTTCCAGCTCCCACGGCCCAGCTGTTCCTTCAGTGGGAGACTAGAGGAGAGAAAGAACGTCGTCCCAGGCAGGGTCTGGGGGCACAGAGTCTTGGAGAGTTGACACTGTATTTTGGCACACTTTGCTGCTTGAGGGAGGCCGGAGAAGCTGTGGCTGTAAATGCCTGTGGAAACATCCAGAAAAGCTCTAAGGAAGAAGGCCTGCTATGCTGTGGGAATCCTAGACTATTGAGGTCCAGAACCTGGGTCACACTGATGACTTTCTGAGGTTGATTCCTATACCACTTCCTCCAGGAAGTCAGGCTGGGCTGGGTGGAAGTTCTTGACTAGTACATTTTGTTATATCTTTCCAGGATTCTCTGTATTTCTGAATCTCCTGTTAGTGGACTAATATCCCCAACTTTATCATAGACTCCAAGAGCCCAAAAAGTCCCAGCGCTGGAACCAACAGTGCCTCAAAAATATTTGTCAACAGGATATAAATGATTGCGATGTGATCTCAGTAGGCTCTCGTCAGCAGTGGACACACAGTATGGAGAACGACAGCTAAGAACACTGTCCAACAAAGAAACAGAAACCTTTTCAAATAAATTATTCATAGAGCAAATGGGCTTAACAGAAATATGTAAAACATACAAATACTATCAGATATAGATTCTTCTCAACAGCCCATGAAATTTCCTACAAAATAAATCTTGTTAGAACACCAAGCAATTTTTAAAAATATAGAAAAATTAAAGTTATTCCTTCTATTTGATGACAATGGAATAAACTCCAAATCAATAGCCAGGGAAACTATAGTACTGTTGCTAAAACTCCTTCACTTGTGGGGAGCAGGGGGACGGGAGGAGTATGTAAATGTCCACCCTGTGCTCCCGAGTTCCCAGTGACAAACTGAAGTACAGTTCCACCAAAGTTCACTATGGGGAACCACTGAGTTTCACTGGGCTTACTTACAGAGCCGAGATGAGGGGTTACTTCCAAGAGTGTGGGTGCTCCCCACTAATCCTGCACTGGAAAGTCTTCACCCAGCATGGATGATGGGAACCATGACTATGTAGTTGGAGCCTCCCTTCCTCTCGTTGTCTTCAGCCTACATACTCTAGCCACTCTCTGAGGCCACATGCAAGTAGACAGAGCTGCCCAAAATAGCTTGGGAGGAGTGGCTGGATACTCAGGTGAGGGTTCCATGATCCTTCCTACCTTTCCTTCTATGAGAGAAGGTCAACAGTCAACAAGCCAGCTGTGAGGACCAGCTATACTCCTGAAGATGGTGGCTGTTCACCTTGGAGGACAGTCCTGCTTAAGACATATACAATCTCATGGAGATTATTACAACACACTACTGAATGATAGCTGGACCACTGAAGAAATCAATCTGGGGGGCTGGGGAGATGGCTCAGTGGTAAGAGCACTGGATGCTCTTGCACAGAACCCATTTTTGAATCCCAGCACCCACAAGGCAGCTAACAGTTCTCCGTAGTAACTCCAGTTCCAGGGGATCCAACGGCCTCTTATGTCCCCTACCAGCATTGCATGACATGACATTACATCCATGCAGGCATAACACTCAGACACATAAAATGAAAATAAAATCCATTTTAAAAATTTATAAAATGAATCAAGAAGGAAGTAAATATTCCTAGAGTCAAATGGAAATGAACACAGCATTCCAAAGCTGCTGTGGGATGCATGGCAGTCCTGCGAGGGAGGTGTATCCGTCTCGGCCTAATTAAAAATGAAATGTCCTTTCACTTTTCGATCTGTGGATTTATCAAGCACCCAGGTCCTTAGAGAAGCCAGAATCTCCAGTCACAGCTTTCCACTCCATGCTCTCCACTCGAACACCAACACCCTGTCTGTGACTACAAGGACAGGAACTCCAGGTTTGGACTGAGGGTTCCTTAAGTACGGCTTCAGAGGCCATTCTGTGCCTTCCCAGGAGGCCACAGAAGAAGTGAAGAGGCAGCCATTGTCCAGTGTGCGCAGCAAGTCTCCTGTCAGTCTGCCCAGGCAGTGCAGTTCTCCTGCAACCATTGTCTTATTCTGCCCAGCCAAGCTCCCACCTACGCCTCTCTGGGTACAAATTCCTGCCTGGGCAATGCCCACACAGTCTCCTTCCTGTTGGAAAAACACAGGACATCCCATAACAACACACACTGGGATGCTCCCAGGTCACTGGACCAACTTCCTCTCTTCCTAATTCTGTAGCCGTGGGCTCCTGCTTCTCCTCTTCCACGTACAGGGTGAGACTCCCTAAGGCAGAGATGGAGACGAACATCATCAAGGTTACAGGTTTTACAGATGGAAAGGGACCAAGATGAAAAGCTAATGGAGATGACAGATTCACTGAGGGAAAGTGAACCAAACAAAGTCCCCACCAAAGCCTGCAGGGCGGTCCTTGTACCACACAATGGGTCAGTGATATCTGAGGACACTGAACAGTGAACAGCCTGTGTACTGTGAGGGCCTTTCAGGAGTGCCAGCCCTGGAGGTCATAAGTACCAAGCGGAGGGTCAGGAGCAGAGAGACTGATGGGACATTTGTCTCCTCTGTGTGTGGCTGTGGCTGTGACTGTGGCTATGACTACTACTGACTCTTGGGTGGTCTTGGGTACCTTCATGCTGCCATTGAGGTCTGGATGTGTCAGCGCCTTGGCCAGAGACACCCTCGTTCCCTCCAAAAAGAACCTGGGTAAATTTCCTCACCCTATGGCAGGCAGAAGCCTCTAGCCCCACATTCCACTGCTGAATTAGGAGACTCAGTGTCCCCTTATCCACGTATCTGATCCTGGGCAAAGGTAATAATTGGCTTCCAGGGCAAAATACATGTTATCAGTGCTCCTCACATAGTCTGCAGGCCCTTATCAGAAGGTGAGGCAGAAAGGTACCAAGCCCAGGGTGTGTGTGCAGCCCTTGATGCCTCTCAGCATGATATTCTAGTGTGAACTCTAGTGACTTCCTGCCAGGCCTTCCCAGTCTGATCATTGCTCAGAAGGATCACTTACCTCCCCTTCTGACTCTGGCCTGCCATTGCCTGGGCTCTGGGAGGTCTCCACAGCTTTCATGGCAGGAGTGTATGCTGAACTCTCTCATGGCTTCTTCTCACTTTATTTGCTCAGATTCCTTTGCAGAATCATTGGCGAGTGTAAGACGGCATGGAACTGTGTCCCACCCTCTTCTGTTTCCCCAGGCCTGCTTCATCCACAGGGACATCGAGGTGGGAAGGTCAAACACCCTGTGCTCAGAAAAAGGAGACATGAGGTCAGGTGTGATGGCACAGCCCTTACTCAGCATGTGGGTGGCAGAGGTAGATGAATCTCTGTGAGGTGGAGGCCAGCCTGGTCTACATAGTGAGTTACCAGCCTGTTAGGAGTGATCACATTGTGCTGGCACGAACCTGCAATCCCAGAAATCTGGATAAAGCAGAAAAAGCAAGACATTCTTCAGTTGTAGCCAGCCTGGGCTATGTTGTATGAATTTCTTTAAAAAGAAAACTAATTATGGGCTGAAAAAATGGCTTAGTACTTACCAACACTGGATGCACTTGTAGAGAACCTGGATTTGGTTCCTAGCACTCTCATGGAGGGTAACAACTGTGTCTAATGCCAGTTCAACAGGAATATGTTGCCCTCTTCTGGACTCCATGGGTACTGCACACTAATGGTTCACATACATGTGGGAAAAACACTCACAGAGGAAAATATATAAAAATTTCAAAAAATCTGGTTATTTATATGCAATTAAAGGTTGGGAGAAGAGAGTGACTAAGAGTTCAGTGTCTTCACTGAGGATCCAGGCAGGGAACGGATGCTAGGACAGGAAGAGACATTTTCTGCAGTGGTATAGTCACTGAGACATTGTCCAGATTATAAACACTCATGCTTCTGGAAGAAATTCTAATAGACATCATTGTATCACAAACGACATGAAAATAGAAGAGGGCCGAGTTGAGAAGACGCAGATCAGTGGGAGTGGAAGGGGACAATAGGGAGCAACTGGGGAGAATGTGAGCACATCATGTCCACGCATGGAAACATCAGACTGAAACATCGTTATCCCCGATGCACGCACATAGAGAACTTTAAAATTCTAGCCCAAGTAATAAACTTTGCTGTGAAGACTGCCTACATCTAGACAAGATGTCAAAATGTCTTCTTAAAATATACCAACTCTGGGGCTGGAGAGATGGTTCAACAGTTATGAGCCCTGACTGTTCTTGGAGAAGACCCAGGTTCAATTCCCAGGAACTCCATGGTGGCTAACTGACTATCACTACACTTTCAGGGGATCCACACCTGCTTATGGATTCCACGGATACTCATGACACAGGTGTACATACATACATGCAGGCATAACACTCATACATATGAAAACAAAAGTGCTCTTTAAAATACCCACTCTGCCTCATAAAGAGAAAGAAACAAGCAGCCTCAGAAAGAGGAGGAGGAGGAGACTTGTGACAGTGTCCTTGGTTTTTGCAGAGTAGTCACACATTTGGCTGTCTTAGCTGGGCTTTCCCATCTCCTGGCTGAATGTCCACTTCCCACACTACATGAGGTTTCACGCAGAGCTTCTCTTGGAGGATGAAGCATGGTGCTTGTGCCAGGCTCTGAACAGGACCATCTCAGCACGTTTCTCTGTTGTAACAGTGTCAGGCATAAGTGGCTGTTGGCCTTGGTGACCTACATGGATGGAGATGTCATATGGTAAGGCATCGTGTGTAGGACGAGACTCACCAGAGAAAGGGGCTAGCCTTTGACCCTTGAAAGATGAGGTAAAGTACCCTCTGGAGTCTGTGAGTGGCTGCTGTCCAGACCATATCAGGAACACTTGGTGCCAAAATGCTGACCCACGTGGATCCCAAGTGGGAGGGCAGCAGCAGGTCCACCAAGCTGAGTTTATTATCACTTTGACTGTGGAAACATGTCAGATCTGCCAAATTCATAAGTTGTTCTCTGGGAGGCAAGGTACCGGGGAGGTGGGAGTTGATGGAGGCTAACTGCAGTCACAGCAGCCGAGAGAAGGCCGCACTGCACACTTCCCTGTACCTGTAGGCATGGAGAGAATTGGGACTTGGTTAGGAGCCCACAGGCAACCTGCCTTGGAAGTAGCATTAGGGGGAGAAGAGCTGGCAACCACGGTGTCTATCACCCACTTTGACTGAAGTTAGAACTTGGAAAAACTAAGTTTATTGAGATCATAAGTGACTTTCTATTACTTCACTCTTTGAGCCTCAGCACAGCTGCCCAGCTGTTAAGATCTTAGCACAGCTGTTATCTCTTGCATCACACTGAATGGACAATGCTTCTTGTCATTTCTTGCTACTCTAGGTTGATATCAGGGATGGATGGAAATGTTTCAGTGTGATTCCCATAGTCCTTCTGTGGCTCCCAGAACCTGGCAGGGTAGCAGAAAGGAGACTTGTTCTCTCATTCCATATGCTGGAAGCTCCTGAGGTTAAACAATGGCACCAAGTCACAAGCTTGGCCTCTGAGAGCCTGGCTGGATTCTTCCACATGGGGTGGCCCTGTTGCCTGACCTTGTCTCCTCTTCTCCTGAGATTGTCTCTGCAGTGAATACCCTCAACCATCCCTTCCCTGACCTGCTGCCTCCTGTCTGTTCAGTGAGGACATGAAGGCTCATATGAACTGCCTCCTTCCCAGGATGCCCCGAGGGGCTCGAGTCAGACTCCACACCTTCAGTCTCACATAGACAGTACAGGTGCATCTCAGGGTCCCCCTCATGGATCAATCAAGTGTCCAGGTAGGCATGTCTGTCTCTGAGTGCCAGGGACGGGGGGTTAATTTGGCAATTGTCACACTCATTGATGAGTACACGGTGACATTTGGGGGCAATAGCACCAACCGAAGCTGTGACCCTCCCAGCCCCCTGCCTGCAAGAGTAAGTCAGCACTATCTCCTCCTTCTCCAGGTGATGGCAACTTCTTTGGATCAGAGTCCTGCTGGGCTGCCTATGAAGGAAGAGTGAAGAGAGACTTTGGTTATTAACAGGGTGGGAGAATTTGGGGGTTTGAAGGACAAGGACACGAGAACATGGACAGTCAGTTCTGACCACTTGGAATCAATGACCTCCTCTCCATAACTTGCTGTCACTGTGCCCATGGGGACAAATCTAGGTCTAGAATCTCTTGGGAGGAGGTGAACATTTGGGAAATCAGGAAGGGAGGATTTAACATAGTGACACGGGACTATGTAGGTGACTGACCTTCAATGCAGACCTTGAATGCCGTTCAGTTCAAGATCATCCCTGGTGTGGTGGATGGGAATTTGGGCACAGGCACTCCCAGGAACTGTAGGCCTCTGCTGATTTTCACTCTGTCCAGAGCATTATTGGTGTCAGTGTTGACTAGTACAGCTGAGCGATGCCCATGGTGAGGTGCAATTCCAAGCCCCTTGGGACCTGGGGAATCATTTGGTGAGTGGTAGACAAGCTCAGAGATTCATTGGTCCATGTCCATCCCACCACACACCGAAGACTGTTCTCTGCCTCTCAGGTCATAGACTTTGGCTATATCATAAAAGAAATAACCGGAGGGACTTTGTAGGCTGCACTGCAGAGCACAGCACAGCACACAGTGAGGTTTCTTGGGTCTCACCCCAGTAGAAAGAGCCTCCATACACTCTGCTCAGATGGCAATCTGCGGAAATGAAGCCTGGCGTGTGTGTTTCTCGGGGGTGGGATTTTTGAACCTTTGCCCTCACTCCCTGTCCCAGGCCCCATCTTCCCACCTGAAACCAGTGCCTCCTTTTCAGGAGCCTGCCTCTCCCCATTGTCCTGAAGCCCTGGGGTAGATGATGTCTGCTGAGCATGGGAAAGTACATGCAGACCCCGATAATCTGCAATTACAGTTCCAGAACATGATGGGGCATTTCATGGTCATGGTCTTTGTCTGCAAGTAGCATGTATTCTAGTGAGTAAATGTAAAAGACACGTTTCAGCTCGGGCTATAGCTCAGTAACAGAACACTTGCCTCCTATGCACAATGCCATTGGTTCAATGCCTAGTTATGAAAAACAAAGAAGCCTGGGTCATAGGAGCCAACTAAGATCTGTGTCACAGGTGAGCCTGTTTTTCCAGACTCCATTTATGTATTTATTTTGTTTCTTGTACTATGTACCAAGGGGCCTCATCTCAGAAAATCCTCATGTCTAGTGTACGAGTGTGACATCCAGGTACAGATGAGGAAACAGGTTAAGGATCCTCTACTTATTGTCTAGATGAAACTTAGAGGTCACTTTGATCAACATTTAGGATAATCCACACATTCGTATGTTTCTTACCCATGTGGTGAGTACCCCAGTCTTTTGATGCTTCTGCACATGTCCAGTTGAGCCTCAACTTTGATTTAGAGCATGTGTGTGTATGCATGTGCATGTGTGTCTCTTCTGGGAATTGCTTTTTCCTCCCAGAGACTGGTGATGCAAGGAAACTTACATTTGCATGTCCAGGACATCTGTAAATATATACGAATGTGGTGTCTGTCCTGGAGGTAGGATGGAGTATCGGAATTTCCAGAAATGTCTAGCAGAAGAGCTTGATGTCCTCTGTCTCTCTGAGCACCTGTCCCTGTGTGGAGAGTTCCCTCTCCTGCTCCCCGCTGCTCTGAAGCGGCAGGTTTGTCACAGTGCTACACCTTCCCTGAGTCTTTCACGTCATTAATTTTTACTCCTATCTTATGGTTGTCCCTAAACTTTTCTGACCCCTCAGTTCAAAACTGTCTTCTACAAACATGTCACATTGTGCTATCTGCCTGTGTCCCCCAGAGTGTTTCTCTCTGCCTTTAAGAGGCTGGATTCTATGCTTTTCTTGTGCTGCGCACCCTGAAAACCAGGGGACAGAAGAGCGATCCTTGAAACCGTCCGCCTCAGCTCAGGGGCTGGGTAGAGGGAAGAGCCCTTCCTCTGAGTGCAGGAGGACTGGAGCCTCATACTGCCGGGGCCTGCAGACGTTACTGAACTCCAACTGCGAACTTCTGTCAAGACCCAGGGCATTTCACCAAAGTGACTTTTAGACTTTCAGTAGCTGTATTGTTCCTGTAAAGCTTTCATGTGGAATGATGTTTAAGTAATTAGATTTGCATTTTTCCATCATAGTTTTATGAATTTTCATAAATATATGAGATATGTGACAACCTGAGTGCAGTTCAAGTATGGGAATATTTGCTTCACTTAAAAAACTTCCTTCATGCTCTTTTATGTTAATCATTGCCTGACTTCTGCTCCCAGACAGCTTCTTGACTGTTTTTTGGTGGAATAGTTTAGAAATTGGGTATGAATTAGAAACCTTGGAGCTCTACCCATCCTACCATGGAAAAAGAATCATTTGTCACTGGTCCTGTTACTAAGTGCAAGAAATTCAAGTGGTGCTGTCCTTTGGTTGAAAGTGTCCACATCCGAACACAGCACATTTTACTTTGGTTGAAAGTGTCCACATCCGAACACAGCACATTTTACTTTGGTTGAAAGTGTCCACATCCGAACACAGCACATTTTACCCATGCACCCAGTTATGTTCATCTGAGTGATGTCTATTTTTTTCAACTACTTGTAATGAAGTCGTATGAACATTTAAAAAATTGGTATCTAAAAATAACAAAAACAGCAGAGAGAAGACTCAAGAATAAAAACCATAACGAAAATTCAGATTTTCTTTCTCGACCACAGCATCCTAGTGATTGACATGTGTACCCTGGCCACCCCATGAAGACCTTAGTGAATATTACAAATGTGTTATATCTGCAGACAGGATTCAAAGGAACTGCCCGAAGTATGCTACACACATGAACCCATTAGTGTGTCATGTTAAAGTTACCTTTTCTTGTTCTGCTTCCTAAATATTTTAATAACCCCAATAAGCATTTATATGTGTGTACATTATAGATTAAGGTCCTCATATGAATGAGAACACGTCCTTATTTTCATTCTGGGATAGATTGACCTTCTAGAGTCATCCCCTTCACTGGAAATTTTGTGACTTTATTTTCCTTTACAGCTGATTAACGTTCCATTTCATGTGTGTACCAGATTCTCATTAACCATTCAGCAGTTGATGGACAATTAAACTGGCTCCATATCCTTTTTATTTCTGTTATGAACTTTCTGAACCACTGGTCTTTGTGATCAGTGTTTTTATTCCCTGGAACTGAAGACTTGAGAGCAGCAAGACTGAATAACAGAACATGCATATTTGACTTTTAAAGAAAATATCTAACTGTTTTCCAGAATGACCATATCATTTTGTATCTCCTCCAGCCACATAAAAGGTACCAGTGGCTTCCTGTCTTTACTAACACTTGGCTTCTGGGTCTTAGAACTCATTATATTGAATCATGTATATTGGTATCTCATTGCAGCTGTTTCATGAACACTGAGCATATGTTTCCCTTTATTTAAGATCTGTTTTATCCTTTTAAATTATGTGTCTGTGTGTGGGCTTCTGTGGGTGTGAGAACATGGGAAAGTGCCTGTGGAAGACAGAGGCCTCAGATCCGTCAGGAGCAGGAGTTAAGAGGGTTGTAAACTGCCCTATATGTGTGCTGAGAATTGAACAAATGTCTTCTACAAGAGCAGAATGCACTTTTAACCATTGAACCATGAGCCTCTGCTTTCATATATGTGTACACACACACACACACACACACACACACACACACACACACACATACACACACACTCAATTTTCTTTCCCGATTATCTACCTGCCTGTCTACACACAAATCTTTCTGATACTTTTCTTCATTCCACACTTTTGCTGTGGCCTTGGCTGTATTAACACAGGGCCTCTGAACGATGGTGCAGGAAGTGGGAGAGTGCACGGGGACGTTGAAGTCTGGGATTAAGCAGCAGTACTGGGACGACCAGGAAGCGCGAAGAGCTGGTTCTTTGACCCAAGTTTTGGGGAGCTGGGGACTTCTCATTCTCCGCAGCCCAGCAGTTCCTTTGCTCAGAAATTGAGAGTAGAGAGAACATCTACCAGGAAGGGCTGGGACTGCACATGGACAGGAGTCATTGAAGGGGTGACACAGAATCAAAAGAGGCCAGTTAACTGGAGGGAGCAGGAGAAGCCATGGCTATGCTGTGTCAGAGGAAACAGAAAGTCACCCAGGAGGAAGTTCTTAGTGCCAGACTGTGGGTGCTCCAGACTATTCAGGGTTGGAAAGGTAGAGCCAAGGCCAATTCCCAGATTGCACGAAAGGCTGTCTAATTTTACTCCCAAGACCAGTTCCTACAGGAAGTCAGGCAGGGCTAGGAATGACCTCCTGATCCTGTACTCTTTGATGTATTTACTATGTGATTCCTTGTGGTAATAAATTCCTATTTATAGACCTGTATCTCTAGCTTTATCATAGGCTCTGAGAGCCCAGATAGTGCCCAGCGCTGATGCCAACAGGGTCCCATTGGTGTTTGTCATGTAGGTGCCAATGAGGTAATTCAGCATGGACGAGACTTTGCTTTTAAGCTTGATGACCTGAGTTCCACCCTGAGACCCACATGGCAGAAGGAGAGAACTGTCTTACCCAGCTTGTCCCCTGATTCCCAAATGTGTGTCCAGGTATGGGAGAATGCCCACACATGCACACAATGGATAATAAATGAATAAATTCAAAAAAATCTTCAAGTGGAGAAGTACTTGTAAAGTTGATGTCAGAGATGCTGGTCACTAGAGTGGCCACATCATTGAGCTGGAGTGTGGGATGCTTGCTTAGGAAGTGCCAGAATAGCAGTGTATCTTGATAAAATAGTCATGACCTAAGGGGAAAGGTTTATATAGATCCTATGATCATTGTAGGGTACCAGGAATTCTGAAGGTACGTTCAGTAAACTGAGTCTTTTTAAAACCATTCTTTTTTGAATTCTTGCCATTTTCATAACATGTAATTTGATGGTATTAACATCCCCTCCACATCTGCACCTTGATTATACACTCCTTTCTGATTTAATACACTCCAATACATATTTAATAAGACCTATTGAGTCTAATTTGAGTCTTCAAATATCCTTCAGTGTGGGTCCCTCCACTGGAGCCCAATTAACCTACCAATAATTTCACATTTGAAAGAGACTGTCTCGGAGTGTACCAGCAACCATCTAGAGCCACAATTTCCTTAGTGAGGTTGGAGTTTATTATCCCCGTCCCCATGTGATGCTGTGAATTTTTCTGGTTTGAGCTTATGTGGGACCTGTGCATGCTGTTACCGTTGCTGTGCGCTCAAAGGACTAACTGACCAGCTGTCTGGCAAACTGCTTCCTTGTGGTCATCCACAACCTCTCGCTCTTACAGTTTTCTGCCTTCCCCCTATTTTGATGATCCCTGACTCTTGGGTGGGGGGCAGAAGTTTGAGATAGTTGTCCCAGAGTGCTCAATGATAAGCAATCTGAAGCCTCTTGTTGTTTGCATTTGGCCAGCAGTGGGTTTCTGTGTTAAGCACTATCTGCAGTATAAAGAAACTTCTCTGGTGAGAGTTGTATTCATGTAGGGGTATAACAATGTCACTAAGACTCAGTTTAATATGATAAATAAACAGTAGAAAACTAGAACTAATTTTTCCCTTAAGTTTTGAGATCTGTCTAGCCTCAGATTCCTAAGCCTGGTATCAGGCTCCATCCCAGGAAGGGAACCCTAACCCCAATCAAACAGTAATTGTTCAGTCCCATAATATTTGTACCACTATTGATTGCACTGATAGGCATATCTTTCCAGGCCTTTGTTACTGTTAAACTATGAGTCTTAAAAGCACAGAGGAGTCTTCAAGATGGAGGTCACACTCTCTGTGCTTAAATGCTGTTACTAATGTGTGACTACTTGAGTCCACACCACTCAGAGAACTCCTCCTGGCTTCTCCTGTTGCAGCTCTCTGCTCCCTGATCTCACAACACCTCTCACATTGAGCTGGTGAGGACAAGGGTAAGGATCCTGATGATGCTGGGTGTGAGGACAGTTTCAAGGTATTCAAAAACACTGTGGAAGCCATGCTGTGCCATTCAAGGAGGACAAAGGAGAAGGACCAGCCCAGGTGACTTTGCTCAGACTGCTCTCCATTGCCTAATCAGGGCAGTTCTCCAGCAATAAAAACTTTGCCCCACCCAACCAAGTTTCCCCACCTACTTTCCTTCTGCCTTAAATTCCTGGCTGAGCAAGGCCCACACATTGTGTCTGAGGTCTGTGAAGGAGTCACACTGTATCAGCACAGACTCAGGCCTGGGAGCTGATCATGTCACCGGACAGACTTCCTGGCTGGCTGAATGCTGTGGCCTGTGGGCTCCTGCTTCTCCTTCCTGTGCAGGGTGAGACACCCTAGGGGTGCATTGGGAAGGGAAAGGTAGCAGAGCTGCCCACTTCTGAAGACTCAGAGATGCAGATGGTGGGTGGGTCGGAGGAGGCGGTGGAGATGAGAGACGAGGGGAACTGTGTTCCTCCCAGTGACCCATCCACGATCATAGGATGGACCCTGAAGCTCACAGAAGTCCATAGATATCTAAGGACAGAACATACCACAGTGTGAGGAGTTCTGACATGTGCTGAACCTATACGTCAGGGGAAAGAGGGACAGAAGGGACACATCCCTCTGTGTGTATTTGTGGCATTTCCTGATACTGAACTTTGGATAGAAACGACAATAATAAAATCATCATATTGCCATAGTATGTCACAGAGTTGGTCAGAGAAATGCCCTGACGGCCTTCTAAAGTTTCCTGGGAAAGTTTCCTCATCCTGGAATGTACAAAAACCAACTCCCTCCCAGTGTCACTGCTGAACTAAGAGACCCAGGATTCCCCTTCCTCTGCACACCACGTTGACAATGAGAAAGGAACGGTCTCATTCAGGGTGGTGGCAGCTGATCACAATGAACTGACCCTGATGGCAAATCTCTACCTACAGGACAGGACTCAGACAGTCCCATCAGGACCACACGCACAGGGCAGGTGCGAGGCAGCCTCACCCATGTAAAGGGTCAAGGGGATGTCTACCAGTTCCTGGGAATCCCCTTTGCCAAGCCACCTGTAGGACCCCTGCGGTTTGCACCCCCTGAGTCTGCTGAACCTTGGAGTGGTGTGAGAGATGGGACATCACACCCAGCCATGTAAGTCCCTGGGCCTAAAGACTGGGGTGAGCAGGTGCACTGAGCTCTGGTCCACACTGTAGTTTCTCCTCCATCTCAGCTCCACAGCAGTTTTCTCTCTGTATTGGGGATTCTCCCGTGCATTGTTCTGATGCATTGGCTAGGATTTAGAGTGGAGTGTCCTTGCCAGGATTCTGGGTCACAACTTGGACCGTGTAAGGGTTTAGCTCCAGGGAGCTCTCTCTATAGGAGAGGACCAGAGTCAAAAGTGTTTCCAGGTTCAGAACGTGCAAGTATCTCTGCCATGATGGGAGTGTCTCTGAGCGTGAGTCATTGTGACCTGACCTGCTAAGCAGAGGAACCCCTGAGTCCATTAGTATACACTGCAGGTCCCTGAGAAGTGGGCAGTGATGGGGCCTTGGCAATGCCACCCTCCACAGTCACTGTTACAACCATTAAGGCCATGTTCCAGGGACCAAAGAACAAGCGTATGTGTTTCTGTCCATAGACTGTATGTGGGGGTGTTCTGAGAGTCTGGCCATGAGATGAATGGTGTCCCACAACCCTATGATAATCTCTACAGGAACTGAGGGGTGAAAGGTTTTCTTCTGGGTCACAATTCTAAGTTACATTTCATACTGGAGGAAGACAGAGCATCAAGAGCATAAGATAGCTGGTCACATCACATCCATACACAGAACAGAAAGAAGAGAGTGCAAGGTCATGCGTGGTGATGCTCATTTTGCCTTTTCCATTTTGAAATAGCTCAGAAGCCCATTCCTAGGGAAAGGTGCCACCTGCAATGGGCAGGTCTTCCCACCTTAATTCAAATAAGGTAATCCCTCTAGACTTGCCCACAGCCAATCTGGTCTGGCCAGTCCCTCTTTGAGAATCTCTTCCCAGGACGTTCTACATTGTCCCAAGTCAACAGTCACATCTAACCATCACTACAGGGGCCAAAGAGACAAGAAGTGGGCAATGTCACCACATGCTGCCAATCATTGTGAAAGAGACCCTCAGAAGTCTCCATGTCCCAGTCTCAGAAAGAGGTACAACCAGGCCCACATGCAAATGCACCTGGTTGAAATTCTGGCTCCATCCTACCTTCCACATAGCTTGTGTTCTTAACATTTACAGGAAGGAAGCGTGGAGAATGAATCTGCATAGCGTCATGGGGAGCAGCAGTTGAATGTAGCTAAGAGCAAATCTAGACTCAGACCTGGTTCTTATCACCATTCATCTCTTCTTCAAACTTTCCTCCATTGTCCCCAGCTGTCTACAGAATACTGATATGCTGAATGCAGAGGGCCTGAAGGAGATGAATCTGGTCTTCCCTTCCTATTCCGTGTCTGAGGACTGCCTATATCTCAACATCTACACACCAGGCCATGCCCATGAGGGTTCTAACCTGCCTGTGAGTATCAGGCTGTGGTCAGTTGAAGGGACATTTCTTCAGCAGGATGAGTAGAATGGACAAAAGTAACCAGAGCCCCTCTGCTAGGTGGAGGTGTAGCCTTATGCTATGGTGTTCAAAAACATCTTTTTAGCCATGGTGAACATTTGAATCCTGGGTATGAAACATAGAGCTATAGAATTCTGAGAGGTCAGACTCTGTTCTAACCAGGACTCACTATCAACTTGAGCCCTGCCCAGCAACTCAGGTGCTCGTCTGAACGCTACAGGATCTAAATTCTAGATATGGATTATCTGTTGTAGCAATGACATTTGATGATGCTTTTCATAATGATCAGGAGAGACGCTCATGGAGTTCCTTTTTTGTTCCAATGTGTAGGTCTAGTGAGTACTGTTGCCATTGCTGCTCTGTTCTTAGAGCCGTTCATCCAAGCTGAGATGCATGATGGGGATGGAGCCACTAAAGTTCCATGCCTTCAGCAGAGATCTTACCATTCTAAGAAGTTCTATGTGTATTTATAGCAGCTCAGTGTTAAGCAGTTGAAAATCGAGTAGGCAGTCCAGCTAGAGCTTGACCTATCTCAAAGTCTCCTGGCATCTGTCTTGGTCTCCCCAGGTGATGGTGTGGATCCATGGTGGAGCACTGGTTATGGGCATGGCTTCCCAGGTGGATGGAGCCACACTGGCAGCCACTGAGGATGTAGTTGTGGTCCTTATTCAGTATCGACTTGGCGTCCTGGGCTTCTTCAGGTGAGCTAGGATTTTGGACTGGGTTATAGGCGCTGAAAAGAACCAGGGCAGGTTTATGATCTCTGTCCTCGTCCCTTCTCAGCACTGGAGACCAACACGCCAGAGGTAACTGGGGCTTCCTGGACCAAGTGTCTGCTCTACGCTGGGTCCAGCAGAACATCGCCCACTTTGGAGGCAACCCTGACCGTGTCACCATTTTTGGAGAGTCAGCAGGAGGCACAAGTGTGTCCGCACATGTGGTGTCCCCCATGTCACAAGGTCTCTTCCACGGAGCCATCATGGAGAGTGGGGTGGCCCTGCTACCCGACCTCATCTCTAACAGCTCTGAAGGCGTCTACACGGTAAGGGTCCTAAACCACCATGCCTGACCCTGCTGCCTCAGAGTTTCCGTCTGATACCCTGGAACTCTGCTCAGTGTGGAAAACTTGGCCCATGGAAAATGGCTTATTTCCAGGAATTTCTGAGAGGCTCAAGGGTTAGAACCCACTCCCTTTTGCTTTGTACAACTATGTTGTGTGGTCAGCAAAGTTACATCTAATAGTTTCCATCACTGGCAAAAACAAGTATGCACAGGCTGGGGAGGTGCTTCAGTAGGCAAGCCTGAGGACCTGAGTTCAAACCCCCAGAACCCATGAGAGGCTGGATGTAAACATACATACACACACACACACATACACACACACACACACACACACACACACACAAGATTTTTTTTTAAGTATTTAGGTAGAAGGGTCCCTATCCTGTTACCTCTGAATAATCAGAAAAATGACTATAATTTCATACTTACTCCAGTCCATACACAGAACAGTGTCTGATATGTTATTTGGAGTCTGAGACTTGCAGTTGGGTTTGGGAAAACCCTTGATCCTGCTGGAAGATGAGTTAGCATTTGTATGATGCATTTATAGATAGTGGTCCAAATGTCTGGATGTGAGGCTGTGGACTCAGAGGCCCTGGTGCGTTGCCTGCGAGGCAAGAGTGAAGAGGAGATCCTGGCTATTAACAAGGTTGGGAGAACTGTGTGGCTTGGATCCCTGATCAATAGGCTGTGGGAGAGTCAGTCTTAAAGGTCTCTGAAGCACGTACCTCATCTCAAGGCTTGTTGACTTTTCAGTCTCAGGGGCAAAATCAATACCAGGATAGACTCTGCCAGGTCTCAGATTTCTTTGTTGGGGCTGGTGCAGGAGGAGTGATGGACACACGCTGAGATCAATAAAGAAGAGAAGCAGTGGACTAAGTCAGTGGGCATCAGAATATGTGCGTGATTGACCTTCAGCAACGACTTCGAATTCCCCCCAGGTTTTCAAGGTGATTCCTGCTGTGGTGGATGGGGAGTTCCTACCCAGGCACCCTCAGGAGCTCTTGGCCTCTGTGGACTTTCACCCTGTGCCCAGCATCATTGGTGTCAACAGTGATGAGTATGGGTGGATGCTCCCAATGGTGAGAACCAGTTCTGATTACCTGGGAACCTGGAGACTCATATGGTGGTTGGTGACGACTCATAGATTCTAGGACCTGGGTCCATTCCAACCCATGTTGAAGACTGTTCTCTGTCTCCCAGATCATGGGCTCTGCGCCTACCATAAAGGGAATAACCAGAGAGAACCTGCGGGCTGTCCTGAAGAGCACAGCAGCACAGATGGTGAGATCCTCGGTATCCTGTCCAAACACAGACAGGGTTCCCATATTTCCTCCTCAGACAGCATCCCCCAAATAAGGAGTATGTATGTGTGTTTCTGTGTGGAGGTTTTGTATTTCCCATGTCATCCTAGAGCCGCTTTTTCTCCCTGAGGATGTTGCATCCCCATCCAAGAGCCACGTGCCTAATCTCATTCTTTCTGGTCCCCTGGTGTAGAGGTTACCTCCTGAGTGTGCTGATCTGCTAATGGAAGAGTACATGGGAGACACTGAGGATGCCCAGACCCTCCAACTACAGTACAAAGAGATGATGTCAGACTTCATGTTTGTGATCCCTGCACTCCAAGTGGCACATTTTCAGCGTGAGCACATGTGGAAAGAGGCCTGGGGGGCGGGCAGCTCAGAACTGCGGGTCCCACGTGAGCTCTGTGGAATCCAAGTCAAAACTCACGTCTCAATCAGGTCTGTGGCACCTGAAGACATTATCTCTCTAATCCTTATGTCTAGTTTTATGAGAGTGATATCTTATCCAGGCGCAAATTAGGAAAAAAATTTACAGATGATACTAGTCAGCTGCGGGTGTCAGGGTCAGTGTTTAGCCAAGGAATCCACACAGCTAGTGCTCCAGCTTGGAGCCCCATAGTTATGTTGTGATTCCAGATAACTTTATCCCAGGGGGTACTGTCACCAGATGTGTGGCAGGACAGCTCCAGGTGAAGGGCCACTATGTCACCATGTGTCCTCACCCCTAGGTTCCCATGCTCCTGTCTACTTCTATGAGTTCCAGCATCCAATGAGCATCTTCAAGTATTTCCGACCGCCTTACGTGAAGGCTGATCATGGCGAAGAGATTCCTTTTGTCTTTGGATCCTTCTTCTGGGGACTCAAAGGTGAGTCTTCCCTGTTTACCATGAGATAATATGGCCCCAGATGAGGGATGACTGAGCTCCAAGTCCAGGTGAGGAAACCAAGACTCTGTGCTAGAACAGGATCGGGTGTACAATACCTCCAAACTAAGATACATGAGGACTAGAATCTGCAACTTCTCGATGTATTCTAAGATAGAGAGAATGAGGACAGATGGAAGAGGAATGAATCTGAGAGAACTGAAACAGAGGCTAAGATGGATCTTGGCTCCGATATTCAGAGAAGTAATCAGACCAAGGTTTCAGGGTCAGGATACAGTTGGAATGGTGACTCTGGAGCATGAGTGGGAACCTCATGAGTTTGCTAGGACTTGAACCTTTGTCTTTCCCATGGCTACAGTCGAACTCACTAAGGAGGAGAAGCTGCTGAGCAGTAAGATGATGAAGTACTGGGCTAACTTTGCACGACATGGGTGAGAGCATGCCCCTCCCTTAACTCCTCAGGGGTGGGTCCCCACCCTGGTCTCCATTTGGGGTTTGTCGGCTCATTAGCACGCATGAGCCATTCCTACATATATAGTTGTCCCCACCCCAGGGCACACTTAGACACATTGTAGCTTTCCTCTATTGGACATTTCTCTATGACCTGGCCAGTGGGCCATGATGCTTTGGTACTGTTCTTTAGATCTTGTCTCTGAGAGTGAGACAGAAAAGGTGCCTATACCTTTGTCTTTCATGGCGGAGACATGGGTGACTCTTGTTTCCTTATTTGAGAATACCTGCCCTGCATTGACCTCAAGACGCTAGCTACTTGGTCCACTGCCCTGCCCCAAATCAAAGTGTCAGGCTTTGGATCAAAATGACCTTCTGCCTTCCCTGCGGGGACGTATCCACAGGAACCCCAACAGTGACGGCCTACCCTACTGGCCCAAGTTGGACCAGGATGAGCAGTACCTGCAACTGAACATCCATCCTGCTGTGGGCCATTCTCTGAAAGCCGGAAGACTGCAGTTCTGGACCAAGACCCTGCCCCAAAAGATCCGGGAGCTAAATGGGACTCACAGCCAGCACAGAGAGCTGTAGTGGTCTGTATGGGGTAGATGTGTGGGCTTCAGTGCTATGGTGGGTCTGCGTGAGACCCCAAAGCAGGCTGGTTGATTCCAGTATTCACGTCACCATTTCGAATCTCTGCATTTCTCTCTTCTCCTACATGTGTAATAAATCTTTGCATGTCACTCCTTGTTTATCCTGCGGGACCATCTTTTGTTAGACCCAGTCAATCACTGGTCCTGTAATAGTGCACATGTGTGAGACTCTAGTGACTCTATTTTCTTTCAGACTCCACTCAGGCAAGGGTCTTTCATTCCTTCCTTCCTCAACTTATCTTAACCCATCCTCTCTCTTCTCCAAGCACTTGACCCTCTGGAAATGAAGCATTTTGTTTAGGGATTATTGACAAATGGGGATCAGTTGTGTCCAAATCCATGAGTCTACTATTTTCTCATACATATAAATGGCCAGTAGAAACCCTGATTTCCTAGAACCATATTCTTTTCATAGGTTTAGGATGCTGTTGAAAGAGATCATTAATTGCACACTGGGCTCTACGTCAGGTATGTTTGGTCTCTGATGAGGTTGTCACAGAAGATTAGATGAATCTAGGAGTTCTGCAATAGTCTGAGCAAGCCACTAGGACTCACATCTCTAAAACAAAGTCAAAAAGTTATAAGCTAAATAACTTAAAACATAGTTGTATGTACAAAGTTGTGGACCAAAGTGTTTTCAGATTTGCTGGATGGTCAGCACCTGATTTCTGGCTCAGAGATTATACCGAGTTCCGTTACCGGGTAGAGTGGGCAAGCAACAACACCGTTGATCTTCCAACTTCCCAACTGCTCAGCACCATCACTTTAGAGGTTACATTTCAGCAAATGAATCTGAGCCCCAGTAGACTTCAGACCATCGATACTAGAGTTCTCTGACATCAGTCACTGAGGATGCCAAATATAGAAAAAAAAACTCTGTTGTCCTTGAATATGAAATCTTGTCTCTTTCTTTTCCAAATGTCACTGGGCCCACTTCAGTGAAGAGGAGCACTGGCCGTGTTCAAGAGCCATTCTAGCTGGGCTAGAAGGTAGGGATTTGGTCAGCAGGTCCATGTACTTTCCTCGTGGCCCATCTTCTGAAGTTGGCTCTTATTCTATGGAGTTCTAGAGACACTGTGAAGCTTATGGTGCATAAGGAAAACACATTTGTCAGGATCTTTGGCTGTGGCATGAGTTTTGGACGTGCAATAGGGAGGTCATAGGTAGCAGAAAAGATGCCTCTCCCTGGACCCCTGCAGGCTTCTCTACAGATGGAAAAGTCTTTCTCCATTTCATAATTTCTCCTGAATATTTGATGCCTTCATCATTCCCTGCTTGTATTGATCTTCCACGGGCTTGATTTTCATTCCTACCTTATTGTTGCCCTTAAACTTTTCACCCACATCAATACAGTTATATTTTAATTTTATGTCATTTCCAAAGACACAAAACTGTATTCTATCTGCATTCTTGTTCCATCAAAGTATTCTCCCCATCAGTAAGGTGTGTCTTTTCTTCTACACTCAGGGTTTCCATTTCCTTCTATTAGTGAACAATTTGTCCTCATTCTCCAGTTTGTCCTGGACAGGGTCCCCTTTTCATCTGCTGTATAGAGTTCCAATCTTACAGCACCATGACCTTTGGGTTGAAGGTGAAGATGACTGTTTCCTGTCCTGGACACCAGAGAACAGAGAGGGAAAATGTGAAGCCTTGGGTCGGCAGCTGAGCAGACGGACACCATCACTGTGACCTGCATGTGTTATCTAGTTCCTATTCAGACCAGGAGTTTGGTGATCCCCTTCTCTTTGCAAAGCGATTTTAAAGCAGAAGCAAGAGAAGGACAACAGAAACCAATCTCTGGGTCCTTCCTGCTGTGTGGGAGTCATGTGAGCACTGGTCTTGATGGGAGTCATCGTGCCTTTGCAGCATCCTCCCCCTTTTCGGCTCCCCCTCGCTTCCCCTCGTGCTCAATAAAGTTCTTTTGCTATTCAATTCACAAATTGTGTGCAGGTTTCATTTATTGGTCTTGTGCATGACGAGACAGTTCAGTTCTCTGGTATTGGGGGTTCTTGTGATCAATGATAGTCTGGAGACATTGCACCATTCCCATGCGCTCCCGAGTCTTCTCTCCAGTCTTGTTACAATGAAGATCGCCTGAGTCTCACTGCTGCACACTGTGTGGTTTTCCTTTCTGCCTCTGCCTCTGGTCTGGCTTTCTCTACTTCCTGGTCCCCCTTATCTGCACAGTCTCCGCCCACCACAAGCTGTTGCTGCCATGCCTTCCCTACTGGGATAGACTGAGACTCTCTAAGCCAGAAGCCACAGTATGCTCCTTTCTGCTTCAAACATTAGAAGGTTTTTCACTACTAAGATCCTTCATACCTCAGGCAGTGCATTCCATTTCTGTATTTGCAATCTATAGGAAGTTTGGAAACATTAGAACTCTTTCTATGATGTCATATAAAGGGAATCGTTTGTGACAAGCCATCATTACTAAGTACAGTGACTGAGATTCAAGCTGCCTTTCTCTACTTTTATTGCAGAAAACAATTCTGTGTATTCTCCCAATACAACTTACCCACTGAGCAGTTGCACATTTTAAGGCTGTCTTTTGGTAGGGGAGTGTCATGTTTTTAGACGAGGTCTCACTGTACAACCAGCCTGGGGTCACACCATCCTCCATTCAGCCTCAGTAGCACTGGAATCACAGGCATGCAACACCAGGCTATGTTAATCACGCTTTTATGAACATTCTCAAAGATAACTTGGGTGATCATGTTTTCAAGCCTTTCAGTAAAGACAGCTATAGGGAATCGCATAGTCGGGTGACAAGCGTGTATGCTTAACTTTTAAAGACAGTGCCAAACTGTCTTCCCGAGTGGTTGTGTTGTTTTTCATGCCCTGTATCCAGGTGTGAGGTGTCAGCTTCTCCATATCGTCACCTGCACTTGGACATAGGTGCTTTCACTAGGATTCCATTGGATGGATGTGCCATTGTGTCTCGTTCAAGTGCTTCCCTGAACTTTTCTTTTTGTAGTATTCTGCTGTTCTGTTTCTTCTTTGTTTCTTATACTGCTTCATTATTGTACAGCGTCTTGCTGTGGAAATCCAGTTGTACTCTCATACACACACATGCACACGCACACATATGCACACACACAGAAACACACATAAACCATATTATATATATTAAGCCCTTTTGAGCCAAATTTGTGTGTCCAAATACTCTTTCGTGTAGATTCATCCACTGACAGGCCAAGAGTCTGACCCTTAAATGAGAATGACCCTCCTCATCCCCAGCCACCAGTTGCCAATACTTCTTCATGTAGGATTGGGGTTTCTGACGCTCTTCCCCACATCTGTGCTGGGATTGTCTGGCTTTAGTTTACATGGAACTTGTGCATGCTGTCAACATTGCTGTGAGTTCATGTGACTAACTTGCCAGCTGCCTGGAAAACTCTGTTGCCTTGTCGTCATCCACCTCCCCTGGCTCTTACGATCTTTCCTCTTTCTCTTCTGCTATGATTCCTGAGCCTAGGAAGGCAGAAGTTTGATGTAGTTGTTGTTTTCAGGAATAAGGAGTCTGATGCCTTCTATTCTCATCTTTGAGAAACGTATACACTCACATTCACCACCTGCTCCCACTCCCTCCCAGATCCAGCTCACTTCCCATCAATCCAACTTCATGACAGTTTAGTGCTGGGATTAAAGACATGTACCAGTCACACCTGCCTGTAGTTCTCTTCCTGCTTTTCTTCTTACTGTCCTCCTCCTACTCTTCCTCCTCCTCCTCCTCCTCTTCCTCCTCCTTCTCCTCCTCCTCCTCCTCCTCCCCCTCCTCCTCCTTTTCCTCCTCCTCCTCTTCCTCTTCCTCCTCCTTCCTCTTTTCTTTTAAAAAGCCCATTAATTTGTCTTTCTCTATCAGTTGCCAATAGCTCCCCACTTAGGGTTGGGACTTCATGCCCATCTCCCCACTCCATGCCATGATTATGTCTAGTTTGAATTCCCACAGGTTTTGTGCATGTTGTTACAACCACTATTGTGTCATATGTGCATCTGCCCTGCTCTGTCCACAAACATTGCTTTGCTGTGGTCATCCACCACCTCTGGCTCTGACAGTCTTTGTACCCCTTCTTCCACAATTATCTCTGAGCCTTGGGAGGACAGGGTCTGATATATATATTCATCCATTTAGGGCTGATAATTGTGCAGTTTCTTATTCTCAGTCTCTTGACCATTTGTGGTGTCTGTGTTAATCTCCATCTCTTGTCAAAGAAGCTTCTTATTAAGGGCTGAGGGACACACGAATTTACAGATATAAGGATACGTTATTAGGAGTGTGTCTAATAGTGTGCCCATTTAGCAGAACAATAGTAGTAGTATGTTCTTCCCTAAGTCTTGTGACTGGTAGAGCCACAGGTTCTTGGCCCTGGTAATGGTCCCAAATATGGATTTCCTCTTTCGCAGTGAGACCTTAAATGCTATCAGAAAGCAGCTGGTTACTCCCACATCTGTGCCATCATCGTTCCAGTGTGGGCAGTGGTCTGGCCATGTTGGTTGTTACTGTGGCTCTCAGGTTGGGTAATACTGATGATTACTTTTCTCTTCTGCTAGTATATATAGCACCTTTCAGTTCTATGAAAGTTAACAAGTAGGGATGAGGCTTCACAGTGATTACCAGTTTGTTTTCTGCTGTTGATGACTCAAGTGTGCTGCGCTTTCAGCAATAGGATAATATATATTTTTAACAATCCCCACACTGTTCCGAAGACCAACCTCCAAAGTTTCTTTTGACACTGAAGACTGGGAACCACTGTTAAAATAAAAAGGAAAATAAAGAATTCTGTTTGGCCAAGACTACAGATATGTTTTGTATTTCTTTCCTTTTCATAGAGGCAAGTGCCAAGGAAAATAAATTAAAAGACAGATGCCTAAACATACCTGTGATAAAACTAATTAAGGTAGCTTCTTAAAAGCATTTATATAAACATACTTTAGAAAGAGTCTTTTCTCTCCTTTATACACAGTCACAAAGTTGTAGTTATACATACATCCAGGATTTCTTCTGTTGTTTCTCCACAGCACAGTCTCTAGCATCCAGTTCTCCAGCTCAAAGGAAGGTTTTGCTACATCATGTGTTTGTGGATGAAACAAACCACTGCATAATCAAGCTTTGAAAAACACAGTGTGTCAGCCTGGATGCTCCTGAGTTGAATATCGTCAAGTATAAGTCATGTCAGGCAATGACACATTAAGAATATCACGATATCCCATCTGAACACATGGTGGGATGCCCACCCAGTAATTAGACTGGCAACAAAGCATTTTGTAATTGGCTCACAAATTACTGTAGCAGGAAAGCATGTTCCTTCTCAGGTTATTTCACTAGATCATTCTGGACTGAACTGAGAAACTGACTGTGAACCAGGCTGCCATGGTGGACAGTGCTATTGTGGGCACTGTACAGGGTGGGTATGGCAGTGAGGGTCTATTTATTTATATTTATTTTATGTTTTGCCTCGTGTATGTCAGTGCACCCGTGAATGCAATGCCTGCAGAGGCCAGAAGAGGGCACTGGATTCCCTGGAACTGGAGTTAACTGACTGTTGTTAGTCACCATATGGGTTCTGGAAACTGACCCTGGGTCCTATGCAAGAGCAGCCATGCTTTTACCAACATCTCTCTAGACCCTCTATCTAATTTTTATGCAAACACTGAGGACCCTGGTTACAGCTTCACTGGTTCCATAGCAAACTCATCCTGTATAAAGTGGCAGGGTGTGGACTTTGACCCTTCAGCCCTGCATATAACAATGTTACTATTTCTACTGAACAGACCTAGGACAAGAACACCAGAGGGTAAGGGCTGAGTCAGTGGATGAGGCCTGGGTGTTGAGGATACTCACTCTGTACATTGCCTCACAGTATTAGAGATAAAGTCAGGCAGCTCAGTCACGTCATCCTCCATGATGGCACTGTGGAAGAGTCATTGGGACATGGTGGAAACAACACGTGCAGAAACACTTGTGCCACGTCTGACTCTCCAAGAATCGTGACACGGTCAGGGTTGCCTCCAAAATGGGTGATAGTCTGCTGGACCCAGCATAGGCAGCCACTTGGTTCAGGAAGCCCCTGTTGCCCCTGGCATGCTGGTCTCTGTGCTAAAAAGTGACAGGGACAGGGATCGTGGGGCTCTCCTGGCTTTGTTCTGCCCCCATTGCCCAGTCCAGCCCAGCCCTAAACTCACCTGAAGAAGTCCAGAACATCCAATTGATATTGGATGGTGATGACCATCACATCCTCCATGGCTTCCAGCATGGATCCATCCTGAGTGGAAGTCATGCCCCAAACCAGTCCACCACTGTGGATCTACTTTGCCACTTGGAAAAGTCACAGAAGGTGCTCAGGATCCTGGTGGGGCTACAACCTAGACTTTCTACTGCTTTGCCTCCATCTAGCTGTACATACATAGCTGTACATACATAGACCATCTCAGGTCCTCCTGACCTGTGTCCACATACCATCAGTAGATTTTCAGCTATTTCCAATGTCCAGGAATCCATGTTTTGATTGCTCATTGCAATTGAACCTTTCTGACTCTGATTTTGCTAAGGGCCTGCAGACTGTACAGTGGTAGCCTTGACCATATACCCTTTGCCCTGGAAGCCAAGTTAGGCTTTTGACAAAGGTTAGCTCCGTGTTGAAGGGAACCGGGAGTCTCTTAGTTTGGCACTGGGATGCGGGCCTGGGAGTTTGCATGTCATAGGGCCAGAAAACTTGCTAAGGGTTCTTTTAGAGGGTTCGAGGGTGCTTTTCTGGACAAAGTGGTGACACATTCAGAACCCAGTTGTAGCTACAGCCATAGTCACAGCCACAGCCCCCGACTCACCCACAGGGAAATATCCCATCAGATCTCACAAAGATCTGCCAGCCTCCCTCCTGAGTGCTGGGATTAAAGGCATGTGTTACTATATGAGCCACACAAGATTATGTTTGAAAATGTCCATAACTGCTTGATAGCCTGGTGCTACATGCTAGTAATCCCAGGACCAAAGTAAGATGATGTGTGTGAATCCAGCCTGGGCTGCTGAGTGAGGCTCTGTCTCTAAGCACCGACCCCTCCTCACCAAAAGTTAGCCTTAAAATGCAGTCACTCAGAAGAGAAACTACTGAGCCATAAAGATTGCTGTTGTAGAACATTATGTAAGGACTGTGCTCCAAGCCTCGTGCAGTTTATAAACAGAGCAATGGAAAGCAGTGCATGGGAACGTGAGGTTACTTTGGGGGTGAAAAAACATTCTGAAATCTGAAGTGGAAATGAATTTGAAATTGAATCAAATTTAACAAATTATGGATCTAAAATAGGTGGTTTCAATTGTATGTCTGTTATTCCATGGTCAAGCTCCTGAAAAATAAGCTCAATACTATATTAGTTACTTTTTTCATCACTGTAACGAGAAGGTAGACTGAGCCTTTGAGAGAGGGGGGACATATTTGGCTTCAAAGGATCTCAGTCTATGGCATTAGAGATGCACGCAGAAAGAACGTGTGATAGAGGCTGCTCACAGCTGGACCAGAAAGAGAAAGCTAGACTAGGGTCAGGTGCTGGTATGATCTCCAAAGACCTGTCCACAGTTCCGAATTCTGCCAGTCAGGCCCTATTTCCTAAAGGCTCCGCAGTCTTCAAAACAGCCTCCAACTTGTGATTCAAACCATAGCAACTCCTGAAATGTCTCAAAAATGTTCTGGTGAAGGGTCCTGTATGTTTGTAGAAATAAAAAACCACAGAGAGGCATGTTTGCAGCAGTGAGACTAAGGTGATCTCCTTCAGTGCCGTGGATTCTGGACAGAGGACCCAGGAGTCCTTGGTGTTCTTACAAAGTTGTTGGACAATCAATGGTCACAAAAGCTCCCAACACCAGATGGCAATGCTGGTTCACCTCTCTCAAGACTAGTAAAACCCACATACAGTGAGTGTGTTCAAAAGTGACAGAAGTTTATTGAGCAGAAGTGGATGGAGGGAAGGAGAAGGGAGGGAAGGAAGAAGGGAGGGAGGAAGGGAGAGGGAGAGAAAGGATGATGTGATTTGCATTTAGATTAGTGATCACCAGAGCTCTCACACAATAAGAAACATCCAAAAATTAGTTTCGACTGTCCTATAGTTGCTTAGGGTATAAAAGGGCTTTACAAAGAGGAGGGACCAGGCGCTGCCAATCAGCAGATTGTTTGTTGTCTGCCTGTCTGCCTCTGTGATTTTTTTTCTAGGAACTAAGAAATCTTTAACTGCCTTTGGTAGATAGTTGTAGGAAACAGCATGCTTTTAGTAATAGAAAACTTCACAGTTTGGCCCAATATGACCCTTTTGTGGAGTCCAGATCACTCCTGATCTCAGTAGCTGCTGAATAATCCATTCAGGCCTCAGTGAGAGTATTCTTCTGCTCAGTTGCTGAGTCAAAGGCATAACATTATTCTCAACTGGTCCCTGATATCCAGGGTAGGCAACACAGGAATCTTCACTTTCAACACAAAGGTCATGTTGCCTTGCGATAGGTATTCAGTGTAGTCGTTGAAAATGGGAGACTTTGCCCTGGGAAAACGTTGCATAATCAGGGCAAGTTTGTCAGAGGTGAGGGGATGGGGAAGTCCCAGAGTCTATGGGACATAAGACATACCTTCTTAACGACAGAAACAAATGTTCTGGGGGAACGAAAGGACAGACTGAGCATAATTTGGCATCCTTATAAGTGACATAAAATACAAGAAACTAAGCATTGTTGGGGTTGAGTAGCTTAAGGGCACCAATTAGGTAAGAATAAAAATTAATCACACGGAAGATCACAAAGAATAGGGATTGATCCAGGAGTCTGGACATTTCATGAGAACGTATGAATGCTAGGAAGACACTTCCATACATGCAGAATGCCTCAGGGATCGAGGGCAAGATGTCCTCTGCTCCCTATTGACTTCCTCCATTCCACTTCCAGGACACAGCTCACAGCCAGACATTTCACAGACGTGCTATGCTCATGCAAGTATGGGCAAGGAGTGGGATACGAAGGGTTTGTCATAGATTTAGGATGACAAATGTGGAGTTTAGAACTGGTTATGTGAATCAACACATGATCCTTATTGGGCTTTTGGAACCTCAGGTTGACAACATCTACACAAACTCACACGTCTTTCCTGACACAAGGCACTACAGCTCTCTGTGCTTGTCTTCAATCCTCTTTAGCTCCTGAATCTTCTGTGGCAGAGTCTGGTTCCAGAACTTCAGCCTTTTAGATTTCAGGGCATGGCCCACAGAAGAGTGGATGTCCAGCTGCAGGTACTGCTCATGTTTGTCCAACATGGGCCAGTAGGGTAGGCCTTTGCTGTTGGGGTTCCTGTGGGTATGCCCACATAAGAAGGGTGAAGATCACTCTGATCCAAAATCTGATCTTGTGATTTGGGGGGATTGAGGGTAGTGAACCAAACAGGTCAGAGTTTTGGGGGGATTTATGGGTCTGATGTTATGACATAGGGATACAACGTCACCCATTAGTGTCTGCTCTATGTGGGACAGGGCTACTTCGCCTGTTGTATCTAATTCTTAGACACAAGATATAAAGAATAGTACCATACCACTTGTAGCAATGGGTTTCATGTGTTGTTGGACCAAGTCTCCTTTCCACCAACCCTGCCAGGCTCTGGGAGCTGCTAGAGACGCGGTCGGTATTGCATTGAAAATTACCCCATCCCTTGGGATCTCAGGCTAGGGGGTACAAGAATGGACAAGAAAGCCTTGTCCATTCAAAATGATATGAGGAGAGCTACGAAAGATGTACAGCGTTGAAGAGAATATAAAAAGCCCAGGCTGGAGGGCTGGAGGGTGGAGGGATGACTCTTTGGGTAAATGTGTTTACTATGTAAGAATCAGGACCTGCATTTGAGTCCTAGTATCCACATAAAACACACATAGACATACACACAGACACTCAGCATGCATACACCTACAACTCCAAAACTATTGGAGGAGAATTTCTGGGGCTTGTTGGTCACCATCCCTGCTCCACGTTCATTGTGAGACCAACTGTTAAGGGAATGAGGTTGAGTATGATAGAACAGGATAGCTAACACCGCCTTCCTGACTTGACACATACGTGCACCCACACACCATGTGCATACATCACCGAGGCCTGAAAAGCACTCACACACATATGCAAATTAACAAATAAAAGAATAGTAGTGTTTTTAAAAGCCCAAGCTTTTGGGGTAGGAATCAGAGAGTAAAGAGGTGATTGGAAGCCACCAAATGATTCCAATAAACTGAGGCTGGCCAAGTGCTGACAGTTGGTGACAGTGTGAGGGATACCATGGGCTGCTGCTCTTCTCTTTCTCAGACTGGCTTCTGCCTTGGGTACTCGGTACTTTTTAGGTAGCCCGAATTCTCTGTGCCTAGGATCCAGGGAGCTGTCCAGTGAGGCCCTCCCTTTTCTGATGGATTTGTTCCTACAAGAGCCCATCCCTGTGGCACCTCCTCTCCCAGAGTATCATATTTTGATATTGAAGAATTTGACAGATCTGACCCATTTTTATAAGAAAGAGAAACTCTTTATATCAGCCTGTTGGCTCTGTTGCTCCCCTTCACCACCCAATCAATGTGGATCAGCGTGTGTGCTGCCACCTGGTATGGATGACACCAGGACAACAGTCACTCACAGGTACCAGAGGTCAATCTGCCATCCTGTTTCCAAAGTCAGGGCCCACTCCTGTCCAAGCTGACATTCTGTCTACACAGGAAGCCTTGGCACTTGACATATCTGTCTGTATCTGTCTATACACTCACTGAAGTCTTTAGTCACTGATGCCTGACACTGCTAATGCAATGAGCAAAACCAACTGAAATGGGCCTGGTAAGAGTCTGGTTCTAGCCTCAGTGAGAACCCTACAAAAGAAACTCCATGACTCCAAGAGAAACTATCCCTGAAATTGCATGTAGTGGAGGCAAGAGTTCTTTCAGCCAGGAGAAGGAAAATCTTAGCCCAGAAAGGGACAGTTTATCAGCAGTAGATAAAAACAAAAGAGAGGTGCATGCATTTTACCTCTTTTTAAAATAAGGAACAGAGTTGGGATTACAAAGAAACCACACATAATTTAAGCACAAGGGTGAAAGAGTGGCCCCACGGAAAGGAGGTGGTGACCACATGCCCTTTGCCTTGGAAAGGAAGTTGGACTTTTGTGCAAAGTCAGGTATGTGGGGAAGGACCCTGAGCCTCTCCATTCAGCAGTGGGATACAAGACTGGAGGCTTCTGTATATCCTAGGGTCAGGAAACTTGTGCAGGGTCTTTTGGAGGGTGACAGGGTGCTTCTCTGTGCAAGAGGATGACATAATCAGAGCTCAGTGGCACCATGAAGGTGTAATTAGCTTCATGATTATCCAAGAATCAGTAACACCTACAATCACAGTCATAGCCACAGCCACACACAGAAGGAACATGACCCATCAGTCCCCTGTACACAACCACCTGCCTGGTAATTCTGACTTACAGGCTGGGAACTCCTCAAAGCCCCTCACACAGGACAGGCTCCTCAGTGTTCTTGTTCTCAGGCATCACCCTCCATGTGCTACACAGGCTACCCTGTGGGCTTTGGAAGGGGCAGTAGGTGCTAAACTTTCCCATATTGTCGTCTGTCATCTCTACCTGCTCTTCCTTCCCTTGTTCCTTCTCTCTCAGTCTTAGTCTCTGACTTTGCAAACTTTGGCATCTCTGATTGTGTCCCCACACCCCAGTAGGGAATCTCTCCATGTACATGGAGGAGGAGAAGCAGGAGTCCACAGGACACAGCATTCTGCCAGCCACGATGTCGGTCCAGTGACATGATCTGTTCCCAGGCCTGTGCTGCTGTGGGATACACTGTGTTTCACCACCAGGAAGCAGAGCATGCTGGTCTTGCCCAGGCAGGGCATTGGTGGGGCAGGGGGCAGGGCAAAGTTTCTATTGCAAGAGCAGTTCATTGGTTAGGCAGAGCTCACAGGAACCAGTTCTTGGAAGGGGAGGCAAGCCCTCTTCTGTTCTTTCTGTTTCTCTTCCTGTGTGGCCTCCTTGAATGTCACAGCATTGCTTCAGAAACCATTCTGGATAGGAGCAACCCTCACTCCAAACATGGTATCACCTATCACCATGTTCACTGTCCTTGTAGTCGTAGGCTCAGTATGTGTGTGCAGTTCAGATCAGGGAGCTGTAACTGGAAAGATGGGATGGTTCTCTAAGGAGGGGCATGTTGAGGATCCCAGAGGTGGAGAATGGGATGGACACTGAGAAACTTCGTGTGGGTAAAGGAGCTGCAGGAACAAGCCCAGGGAGCTCTGAGCATGCCCTTCTTTCTGAAAACATTCTGCTTTCAAGAGTCACAGTCTACTGAGGGACATCAGGGTCCCTCCTCCCTTATAGTCATGATCTTAAGTCTGCCTTCTCTGTTGAGCTAGGGATGTTTCACTGAGACACGGGAACTGTGGCAATTCAATAGTTTATGTTTTTATTTTTCATTTCCTGTGTGTGAATGATTTTGCCTGAATGTTTGTTTCCATGCATGCAATGCCCACAGAGGCCAGAATAGGGCATTGCATCCACTGGAACTGGAGTTATGGACTGTTGCTGGCCACCATGTGGGTGCTGGGAACTGAACCTGGGCCCTGTGCAGGAGCAGCCATGCTCTTAACTGTTGGGCAATCTCTCCAGCACCAATTTATTTTATTTAAATCTTTATAAACTGTTTCGTTATGACATTTTATGCACTGCACAGTGTATTTCGAGCACACCCATCCCCTGCTTTTTCCTCCCCACTTTTTCCCCTCCTTTCCAACTTATCCATCCTCTATTTTCTTCACAAATTAAAAAATGCGCTTTAAAATGTTTATGCATATGACTATTTTGCCTGCATATATGTACGGGAACCATGTGTGTGCCTGGTACCAGTGGAGGCCAGAGGGGTTGGATTCCCTGTACTGGATGGTTCTTTGCTACCATGTGGATGTTGGGAACTAAACCTTGCTTCTCTGCAAGAGCACTAAGTGCTCTTAATCACTGAGTCATCTCTCCAGCATCCCATGTGCTTTCACATTCTCTTTCTTCCTCTCTCTCTCACTCTCTCTTTCTGGCAGAATTCTTTTTTCATCAGCACACAGGCCTCCAAGAAGATGCTAGTTTTAGCCCAGGCAAATGCTATGACACAGAAACCTCATAGAAATTAGTCACACAGATCTACAAATAGATACATATGCATATAAGAATGCTGGCAGAGACAATGGCATCCATACCAGAGCTCAGGTAATTACCAGATCAGACTCTTTGATATTTATGAAAAAGCCTCTGCCAATTCTGAGAACATATCTTGCCATAACTGGTAAATATTTGGTCTTTTAACAGATGGCCTATGAGTAAAACCAATCTGTCAATCCTGGCCAGGCAGTTGTCCGCTGTCTAAATGCACTGGGGGAGGTAGAGTCCGAAATTGTCTACGGAGCAACAACTCTTGGCATATGAGGCAAGACTGTATCTTCATTGAGATCACTAGAAAGTGAGTACATTTTCAATTGGTTGTGAGAGATTATTTAGGAACTGGTATCCTGGGTAGACTCGATAGTGGAAGGTTGTAAAAATTGTATGTATTTTATTTAGGTAAAAGTATTTTTCCATCTTTAATAAGCCAAACTTGATGTAAGGTGGCTCCCTCTCAGGATAATGTTTTTCCACAAATGATTGAAGAAGAGAGTTAACAGGAAAGGCGGTAAAGAAGGAGAGAGGCATGTGCCTGGGGGCTTAGCCTGCCCTGCAGTCTTATGATTTCCTAGGCTAATGACAGAATTTAATTTTGGGTGCCTGAAACCATTTTCAACATACTGATATTATTAATTATAGGTGAGCACTTGGCAGCTGGAAAGCGCCTTTGTCTTCATATGGGATCATGAGAGTAAACGACATGAACAGCATATTTGGAGTCAACATAGATATTTGTTGACAAAGCTTTAATAAAGATTAGAGTTTTAGTTAATACAATAACATCAGCTTGTTATGACATGGTCCTTGGTAGGAGAGGGACCAACTCTGTAGTTGAGTCAGAGGTGACTGTGGTTATTTCCTTCTTGGGTAACTTCCTGTGTTTTGGTTGAACTCTCATCTATAAAACACATAAGATTAGAGGGAGCAGTGGAAAATCAGAGATGTTAGGAAAGGGATTAAGAAAATCATCTAGGTTGGGTTGGGTTTTCTCACCCACTTCCCCATGTCTATGCTGGGATTTTGTCAGGTTTGAGCTTGTATGGGACTCGCACATGCTGTCACGATTGCTGTGAGTTCATATGAGTAACTGGCAAGCTGTCTGGAAAACTCTGGTTCCTCCACTACCTCTGACTCTTAAAATCTTTCTGCCCCATCTCCCACAATGATCTGCTAGCCTCAGGAGGCGGACCTTTGAAACAGGTGTCCTATTCAGGAATAAAAACTCTGCAGTTTCTTGTTCTCTGCACATTGGACAGTTGTGGGTTTCTGTGTTAAGCATCATCTGCTGCATAAGCAAACTTCTCTGGTGAGAGTAGAGTGATGCATTCATCCTATGTGTCGAGATTGCGTTGAAGCTGTGTCACTTAGGGGTAAGCGTCTCTGTATTTTGATCCAAAAAATAAATAATGATAAATGTTGGACAGTATGTGGGGAAAGAGGAACGAACACGTATTCATTGCGGCTGGGAGTGCAAACGGGTGCAGCCGTTATGGAAATTAACGTGCAGATTCCTCAAAGCTAGAAATTGATCTCCCACACACAAGATCCAGCCATAATGTTCTTGGGTATAAATCCAAACGACTCTCTATCCTACTACAGAGATACCTGTTCACCCATGTTCATTGATGCTGTAGTCCCAGTAACTAGGAAACGGAAACAACCTAGATGTCCATCAACTACTAAACACATAACAAAGTGTGTGTGTACACTTGCACAATGGGTTATTATTAAGCTGTTAAGAAAAACAAAATTATGGTTTTGCAGGTAAGCATATAGGACTGGAAGTAATCATCCTGGGTAAGGTAACCGTGACCCAGAGAGACAAATGTCACGTGGTTTCTTTCAGGGCTGAATGCTAGTTTTGATTCTTTGGACATGTGTGTTTCAGTCGGAAAATCTGTAGAGGTCAGGAATCTAGTAAGGGGCTATGGAGAGCTCATTAATGGGAGGAGTGGTTGGATGCAGTGATATAACGGGGAAGGGCGTAATGGATTAGGAAGGGTTAATGGGCGTGGCAAACAGGAGAGCAGGGAGAGGAAGGACTATGGGAGGAAAACGAACACTAACATCTTTTGAAAGGGTTGAATGGAAACTTACTACTACAGAAGCTTCTTTAATAAAGTCATGTGTATGAGTGTTTTACTTGCATGTATGTTAGTGTACACATGTCATGCAATGCACTGGAGTCCAGAAAAGGGCGTTGGATCCTCTGAATCTGGAGTTTCAGATGGTTGTTAGCCATCATGTGGGTGCTGGGTACTCACCTCAGTCTTCTGCAAGAACAACCAGTTCTCTTAACCTCTGAGCCATCTTTCCAGCCCCTCTGTAGAAGCTTCTTAAAATATATACAAATGCAATATAAAAGAGTTTAAATTGAGCTACTCTATAATGGGAGTGGGGGAACATTGCCCCTACCAGACACCACAGGCAAGCAAATTAAAGGACCATTGCCAGAAATGCACTCTCCCTTTTGGAGCTGTTGACTGGGAGGTCCCATAGACCCTCAAGCAACACTGGCTTTTGCCATTTCTCTTGGTTATTGGCAAGAACTTGAAGGTAAAACCCTATTGCCGAAGACACTACATACATGAGCTATAGATCAAGCAAGAAATCCAGCTGCTGCTGACCTCAAGGCTCGATGGGCTACTTTTCCTAGTACTGGAAGATGCTACGCATGCCACTGGAAGAGAAAAGTAATTATCACTCCTGCCCAACTGTGAACAGAATGTGACAATAACAAGTGTCCTGGCAAAATATGCCCACTAGTGCAGTAGAGGCATACATGTTATGGGAGTAACCAACCACTTCATAATTGGATTTAAGGACCAATTCAGATGGTGAAGCCCATACTGGGCACTACTATAGAACTTGTGGCTAAAAAGTCACAGGCTGCATGGTAGAATCTATTAATATTACTATGCTAAAAGGACACAGTATTAAACCAACTTCTAATGACTTATCGTATATCCATAGTTTAGTGCATCTCTCAACTCTCACCAGAGAAGCTTTGTAGTTGTTGTTGCAGCAGATTAACTCAGAAATCCATAACTGGTCAATGTGCAGAAAACAGAGACAACAGAGTGTTTATCCCTGAATGGGACACTTACATCACACTCTCTCCTCCTGAGACTCAGGGCTCACTGTGAAAGAGAGGGCAGAAAGATTGTGAGAGACAGGGTTGGTGAGTGACTACAATGAAGCAGTGTTTTCTAGACAGCAGGACAGTTACTCATATGAACTCACAGCAATGGTCACAGTATGCAGAAGTCCAATGCAAGCTGAAGTCAGACAAAATTCCAGCATGGAAGGATGGGAGAGGTGGGCAAGAAGCCCCAGCCCTAGCTGAGGAACTATTTGCAATTGGTAATTACTGAGAGACAGAGAGTCAGTTTTCTTTAAGGGTTGACATCCCACAGTGGCCTAAATCCAAAGATGCTGCAACCTCACAATACAGTACCACCTGCTGGGAACAAGTGTTCAAATGCATGCACCTGTGTGAGACATTTCAGTCCCTAGTCCTGAGAGAGTTCATGTCTCCAAAGCAAAAACTCTCTTTAAGGTGCACCATTCAATCACTCTGAGTGATGTGTCATATGTGACCACGTCAAGCACATCAAGTTTGGATGGTTCTTTCACTTCAAAGATTTTCCTAAAATCCTTTAGCTGATGTTCACGGCCTTGAGCTCTGCTCATCGCCCACTCGAGTTCCTTCTATTGCTATACTCGGCCTTGCCTTGATCTTATGTGATGGAATCCTTTGTGACTTGTGTTTACTTCGTAAGATGTTTTTGATCTCTTTCATTATTCAATGCCATTCTACATGTTCACACCACATGTTGCACATGTTATCCACATACCTAATCCATACAGAGCTGGGTTACTTGCTTATTTTGTTTGCTTGCTTAGTTTTTTTGAGCCAAGGTCTCTGTGCAGCCCAGGTGGATCCTGAACTCACCATCACACTGCCTTGGCATCTTGAATAGTGAGATCACAGGCTTAGGCCTCCATGTTCAGATTTAACTTTAAAAAGAAAAAAACTTTAGGGATATTTACACATATGTCATCATGTGCTCACATGCTTTCAGTTCTCAGAGGTAAGAGCTAGAGCAGAACTGCTGAGTCATATGCCATGTGTACTGAACCTTTAAGGAAGTGGTAGAGCTGGGCGTGTAGCTCAGTGTAGAGAGTTTGCCAGGTACGTGCAGGGCCCTAGGTTCCATGCCCACCACGGAAATAAAATAGACTGGGATTAGGCATTGCTAGCCAGTAAGACAGCTGAGGCAAGATGGTCACAAGTTTGGAGCTGCCTGAACACAGAGCAAGGTTCAGGCCAGGCTGGGAAACAGGCCCCATCGCAAAGCTAAAAGCTCTTTTAAAACACTAAATTGAACTAAGTGGATTGTTTCTAAAAAGAACGGAGAAGATAGGAAGTTAGGAGGGATTCCAGGAGAAGCTGAGGAGAGGCTGAGTGATGTGTGACTATATTGTATTCATGTATGACATTACCACAGAATAACAACCCAGCATGAGACAGCTATAGCTCAGTGGAACACTCTTGTCTAGCATGTATAAGACCCTAGATTCCGACCTCTGTCTCCTCTTCAGAGCTCTGTGGAAACTGACTACACCAGGGTTTGGTGAGTATCAAAATCCCAGGTGCCCTCCTAACATGTCCCAAGCATTTTCATATCTCTAAGTGGTTTATAAAATTCTGAGGAGTCACAGCCCTGATGTCTCAGTAAGTTCAAACTGCCATAACGACATCATCATAAACACCTATGCGCTCTTACAGTCTCCATTTACCTTGATAAATATTTAGGATTGACACTCTGCCTAATTACAGGCGGAGTTACTCATCAGTCTGTGCTTCATGGGTGGAGCTGGACAGATGGGGTTTTTTATGTTTCCAGAAAGGTTCAGAGTCATCAAAATGGAGTCAAAAGCCCCGTGTAGAATAGTCTCTCAGTGCAAGGCACAATCTGGAAAACCTCAGTTTTATACAATGGCAGTCACTACCTTAAGACAGAGCAGATCTTGATCTCAACAGTGCATTGGAAGGACTTCTGGTTTAAGCTACTTTTAATCAACTTTTATGAACACTTCAAATGGGTTCCTGTAATATCCCATTGTGACTCCATGTGATAAAAACCTGAGAGTAGATTTTCTGGGTCATAGACAAATGTGTATTTAATTTTGAAGAGAATGCCAAATGGTATTTCAAAATGACCATATCGTTTTGCATCTCCTTTAGACACCTTTGAGGTTGCCAGTTGCTCCATATCTGGGCCAACATGGTTTATGTGTTCCAAGGAGTGAAATACTTCATACTCATTGAATATTTACATAAATTTTAGTCTCTCTCCTGCTCCTCCAAATATAGGTCCCACACCTACTCTCTCCACATTGAAGAATAAAGGGCCTGGGACGATGACTCAGTGGTTGAGAGCAGTGGCTGACCTTAAGTATGGCTTCAGAGGCCATTCTGTGCCCTCCCAGAAGGCCAAGGAAGTAAATAAAGCAGAGGCCGCTTTTGCCCAGAGTGCTAAGCATTGGCTCTCGTCTCCTTTGCCTAGGCAGTGCAGTTCTCCTGCAAACATTGCCTTATTCTGCCCAGCCAAGCTCCCACCTGCGCCTCTCTGGGTACAAATTCCTGCCTGGGCAATGCCCACACAGTCTTCTTCTTGTTGGACATTTCAGAGCAACACACACTGGGATGCTCCCAGGTCACTGGACCAACTTCCTGTCTTCCTAATTCTGTAGCCTGTGGGTTCCTGCTTCTCCTCTTCCATGCATAGGGTAAGACTCCCTAAGGTAGAGATGGGGACTAAAGTCAGAGCTACGGGTTTTACAGGTGTAAAGGGACCAGGAAGTGAGAAACTAATCAGGATGAAGGTTCAGCAAGGGAAAGTGAACCACGGAATGCCTCCACCGAAGCCTACAGGGCTGTCCTTGTACCGCACGATGTCTGAGGACACTCAACACTGAACTTCCTGTCTATTGTGAGGCCTTTGAGGAGTGCTGGGCCTGGAGGTCATAAGTGTCAAGGAACAGAGGGACTGAGGGGATATTTCCTCCTCTGTGTGGGACTGTGGCTATGACTGTGGATGTAACTGCTGCTGACTCTTGGGTGATATTGGGCACCATCATGCTGCCATTGGGGTCTGGATGTGTCAGCACCTAGGCCAGAGAAGCGGCACCCTAGTACCCACCAAAACGATGTTGGGCAAGTTTCCTCAGCCTATGGCATGCAGCAGTCCCTAGCCCCACATCCCACTGCTGAATTGAGAGTCTCAGTGTTCTCTTACCCATGTATCTGATCCTGGGCAAAGGTACAAATTGGCTTGCAGGGCAAAAAACAAAACATGTTATCAGTGCTTCTCACAGACTGCAGGCCCTTATCAGAAGGTGAGGCAGGAAGGTACCAAGTCCAGGGTGTGTGTGCAGCAGCTGATGCCTCTCGTCAAGGCATTCTAGTGTGAACTCTGCTGACTTCCCGCCTGATCTCCTCAGTGCAATCAGTGCGGTTCTCCTGCGACTATGTCCTTATACTGTCCAACCACGCTCCCAACTTTACCTCTTGGGTTTCAAATTCCTGCCTGAGCAATGCCTCAGTAGGGTCACTTATCTAACCCTGTGACTCTGGCCTGCAGTTTCCCAGTCTCGGGTTAGGTCTACACAGCTTTCTAGGCCAGAGTATATGCAGAACTCTCTCATGGCTACTTTTCACATTATTTGCTCAGATTCCTTTGCAGAATCACTGACAACTGTAAGAGGGAACAAGATTGAGTCCTCTTCTCTTCCAGCCAGGTGTGGTTCATCCGTAGGTGGGAGAGTCTCACACACAGGGCCCAGGATTACCTAAAACGGAGGCATGAGGTTAGGTGTGATGGTCCACCTTTTAATCCCAGCCCTTGGGCGCCAGAGGCCGATGAATCTCTGCGAATTGGAGGTCAGCCTGGTGTATATAGAGAGTTCTAGCTTGTTACAAATGTCTCACTTCTCTGAGAGAGAGAAAGAGAGAGAGAGAGAGAGAGAAAGGAAAGTGATAAGAGGTGGGAGAGAGAGCAAGAAATAGAGAGAAATGAGTTAGTTGTGGTGGTACAAATCTGTAATCCCAGCACTCTGGATAAAGAAGAGGAAGCAAGAGGTTCTTCTCTGTAGGCCAGTCTTGGCTATATTTTAAGAATCTTTTTAAAACCAAATTAATGATGGGCTAAAAAAATGGCTCAGTGGTTAAGAGCAGTGGCTACCCTTGTAGAAACCTGGGTTTGGTTCCCAGTACTCACACAGAGGCTAACAACTGTCCCGAACTCCAGTTCTAAGGGAACCTAAGACGCTCTTCTGTCCTCCATAGGCACTGTACACACATGGAGCACTTACGTAATACAGGCAAATACTCATACACATAAAAATAAATAAAAATCTCAAGAAAAAATATGATTACTTATATGTAATTAGTGTTGCTAGAAGAGAGGGACTAGGAGTTCAGTGTCTTCACTGAGGATCCAGGCAGGGAACGGACGCTAGGACAGGAAGAGACATGTTCTGCAGTGGTATAGTCACTGAGACGTTGTCCAGAATGTGAACAGTCATGCTTCTGTAAGAAATTCTAATGGACATCATTGGATCATAAAAGACATGAAAATAGAAGAGGGCCGAGTTGAGAAGATGCAGATCAGTGGGAGTGGAAGGGGACAATAGGGAGCAACTGGAGAGAATGTGAGCACATCATGTCCACGCATGAAAACATCCGACTGAAACATCATTATCCCCGATGCACGCACACAGAAAACTTGAAAATTCTAAACCAAGTAATAAAATTTGCTGTGAAGACTGCCTACATCTAGACAAGATGTCAAAATGTCTTCTTAAAATATACCAACTCTGAGGCTGAAGAGATGGCTCAACGGTTATGAGCCCTGATTGTTCTTGGAGAAGATGCAGGTTCAATTCCCAGCAACTCCTTGGCAGCTAACTGCCTATGACTCCACTTCCAGGGGATCCACACCTTCTTCTGGCTTCCATGGGTCCTGCATGACACAGGTGTACATACATACATGCAGGCATAACATTCATACACACAAAAATAAAAATTTTCTTTAAAATGCCCACTCTGCCTCATAAACAGAAAGAAACAAGAAGCCGCAGAAAGAGGAGGAGGAGGAGACGTGCGCCAGTGTCTTTGGTTTTGCAGGGTGGTCACACATTTGGCTCTCTCAGCTGGGCTTTCCCATCTCCTGGCTGAATGTCCACTTCCCACACTACATGAGGTTTCACCCAGAGCTTCTCTTGGAGGATGAAGCATGGTGCTTGTGCCAGGCTCTGAGCAGGACCATCTCAGCACGTTTCTCTGTTGTAACACTGTCAGGCACAAGTGTCTGTTGCTCTTGGTGACCTCCATGGTCAGAGATGTCATATGGTAAGGCAGCCTGTGTAGGCTGAAAGTCACCAGAGACAGGGGCTAGCCTTTCACCCTTGAATGATGTTGGTAAATAACCCTCTGGAGTCTGTGAGTGGCTGCTGTCCAGACCATATCAGGAACACTTGGTGCCAAAATGCTGACCCACGTGGATCCCAAGTGGGAGGGCGGCAGCAGGTCCACCAAGCTGAGTTCATTTTCACTTTGACTGTGGAAATATGTCAGATCTGCCAAATTCATAAGTTGTTCTCTGGGAGGCAAGGTACCGGGGAGGTGGGAGTTGATGGAGGCTAACTACAGTCACAGCAGCCAGAGAGGGCCTCAATGCACACTGCCCTGCACCTTTAGGCATGGAGAGAATTGGGACTTGGTAAGGAGCCCACAGGCACCCTGCCTTGGAAGTAGCATTAGGCAAATCCACGGTGTCTATCACCCACTTTGACTGCAGTTATAACTTGGAAAACATAAGGTTATTGGGATCATAAGTAACTTTCTATTACTTCACTCTCTGAGTCTCAGCACAGCAGCCCAGCTGTTACAGGCTTAGCACAGCTGTCATCTCCTGCATCACACTGAATGGACGATGTTTCTTGTCATTTCTTGCTACTCTAGCTTGAGATCAGGAATGACTGGAAATGTGTCAGTGTGATTCCCACAGTCCTTCTGTGGCTCCCAGAACCTAGCAGGGTAGGAGAAAGGAGATTTGTTCTCTCAACACATATGACTCATATGCTGGAAGCTCCTGAGGTTAAACAACGGCACCAAGTCACAAGCTTGGCTTCTGAGAGAGCCTGGCTGGACTCTTCCACAGTGCCATCATGGAGAATGGGGTGACCCTGTTGCCTGACCTTGTCTCCTCTTCTCCTGAGATTGTCTCTGCAGTGAATACCCTCAACCATCCCTTCCCTGACCTGCTCCCTCCTGTCTGTTCAGTGAGGACATGAAGGCTCATATGAACTGCCTCCTTCCCAGGATGCTCTGAGGGGCTCGAGTCAGACTCCACAACGTTCAGTCTCACATAGACAGTACAGGTGCATCTCAGGGTCCCTCTCATGGATCAAGGCAAGTGTCCAGGTCGGATGGCATGTCTGTCTCTGAGTGCCAGGGACGGGGGGTTGATTTGGCAATTGTCACACTCATTGATGAGTACACTGCAATAGCACCAAGTGAAGCTGTGACGCTCCCGGCCCCCTGCCTGGAAGAGTAAGTCAGCCCTGTCTGCTCCCTCTCCAGATGATGGCAACTTCTTTGGATCTGAGCAAGTGGACTCAGAGTCCTGCTGGGCTGCCTATGAGGCAAGAGTGAAGAGACTGTGGTTATTAACAGGGTGGGAGTATTTGGGGGTTTGAAGGACAAGGACACGAGAACACGGACAGTCAGTCCTGACCACTTGGAATCAATGGCCTCTTCTCCATAACTTGCTGTCATTGTGCCCATGGGACAAATCTAGGTCTAGAATCTCTTGGGAGACAGGTGAACATCAGGGAAACCAGGAAGGGAGGATTTAACATAGTGACACGGGACTATGTAGGTGACTTAACTTCAATGCTGACCTTGAATGCCGTTCAGTTCAAGATCATCCTTGGTGTGGTGGATGGGAGTTTGGGCACAGGCACTCCCAGGAACTGTTGGCCTCTGCTGGTTTTCACTCTGTCCAGAGCATCATTGGTGTCAGTGTTGACTAGTACAGCTGAGCGATGCCCATGGTGAGGTGCAATTCCAAGCCCCTTGGGACCTGGGGAATCATTTGGTGAGTGGTAGACAAGCTCAGAGATTCATTGGTCTATGTCCATCCCACCACACACCGAAGACTGAAGACTGTTCTCTGCCTCTCAGGTCATAGACTTTGCCTCCATCACAAAAGAAATAACCGGAGGGACTTTGTAGGCTGCACTGCAGAGCACAGCACCCAGACAGTGAGTTTTCTTGGGTCTCGTCCCAGTAGAAAGGGCCTCCATACACTCTGCCCAGATGGCAATCTGCGGAAATGCAGCCTGGGGTGTGTGTTTTTCGGGGGTGGGATTTCTGAAGCTTTGCCCTCACTCCCTGTCCCAGGCCCCATCTTCCCACCTGAAACCAGTGCCTCCTTTTCAGGAGCCTGCCTCTCCCCATCGTCCTGAAGTCCTGGGGTAAATGTTGGCTGCTGAGTTTGGGAAAGTACATGGAGACTCTGAAGACCCCGATAGTCAGCAATTACAGTTCCAGAACATGATGGGGCACTTCATGGTCATGGTCTTTGCCTGCAAGTAGCATGTATTCTGAGTAAATCTAAAAGACGTGTTTCAGCTCAGGCTATAGCCCAGTAACTAAACACTTGCCTCCTATGCACAATGCCATTGGTTCAATCCCTAGTAATGAGAAAAAAAAGAAGCCTGGGTCGTAGGAGCCAACTCAGAGCTGTGTCACAGGTGAGCCAGTGTCTCCAGGACTCCATTTATATACTTATTTTGTATCTTGTACCATGTACCGAGGGCCCTTATCTGAGCATATCCTCATGTCTAGTGTACGAGTCTCACATCCAGGTACAGAGGAAGAAACAGGTTAACGAAACTCTATTCATTGTCCAGATGCAACTTAGAGGTCACTTTGATTGACATTTAGAATAATCCACTCATTCGTCTATTTCTTACCCATGTGGTGAGTAGCACAGTCTTTTGATTCTTCTGCACATGTCCATTAGAGCCTCAACCTTAATGAGTGTTTAGAGCATATGTGTGTATGCATGTGCATGTGTGTCTCCTTTGAGAATTCCTTTTTCCTCCCAGAGACTGGTGATACAAGGAAAAATACATTTGCATGTCCAGGACATCTGTAAATATATATGAATGTGGTCTCTGTCCTGGAGGTAGGATGGAGTATCAGAATTTCCAGAAATGTCTAGCAGAAGAGCTTGATGTCCTCTGTCTGTCTGAGCACCTGTCCCTGTGTGGAGTTCCCTCTCCTGCTCCCCGCTGCTCTGAAGCGGCAGGTTTGTCACGATGCTACACCTTCCCTGAGTCTTCCACGTCATTAATTTTCACTCCTATCTTATTGTTTTTCCTAAACTTTTTTGACCCTCAGTTCAAAGCTGTCTTCTACAAAGATGTCAAATTGTGCTGTCTGCCTGTGTCCCCCAGAGTGTTTCTCTCTGCCTTTAAGAGGCTGGATTCTACGCTTTTCTTGTGTTGTCCACCCTGAATACCAGGGGACAGAAGAGCGATCCTAGAAACCTTCTGCCTCAGCTCGGGGGCTGGGTAGAGGGAAGAGCCCTTCCTCTGAGTGCAGGAGGACTGGAGCCTCATACTGCCGGGGCCTGGAGACGTTACTGAACTCCGGCTGCAACTCACCTCTGTGTGGTTTCCATTTCTGTCAAGACCCAGGGCATTTCACCAAAGTGGCTTTTAGATTTTCAGTAGCTGTATTGTTCCTGTAAAGCTTTCATGTGGGATGATTTTTAAGCAATTAGACTTATATATTAACAGCATGGTTTGATAAATTTGAATAAAAGTGTGAGATAGTGATGACCTGTGTCACTTCACGTATGGGAAAGTTTGTTTCGCTCCAAATATTCCCCTTTTGCTCTTGTATGTTAATCATTGCCTGACCTCTGCTCCCAGACAGGTGCTCGCCTGTTTTTTGATGGAATAGTTTGGAAATTTCATGTGATTTGGAAACATTAGATCTCTACCCATCCTATCATGGAGCAGGAATCATTTGTTAATAATTCTGTTACAAAGTGCAATCTCTATTAGATTCACGTGGTGCTGTCCTGTGGTTGAGAGTGTCGTTTCTCATCTGAACACAACATTTTACCCATTCCTCCAATTTCGTGCATCTTAGTGACTTCTGTTTTTTTTTTTTTCATACTTTTAATGAAGTTGTCTGAACTTTGTAAAAATTAGCATTTATTAATAGTAACAAAAAAACACAGCACAGAGAAATACTCAAAGAACAAAAACATAATAAAAATTCAGATTTTCTTGCTAGGCCACAGCGTCCTAGTGATTCACATGTGATCACACACCTCTGACATGGAGACCCTTGTTGTATCACACATGCATTGCATGCAGAGATAGGATTCAAAGGACCTACACAATGTGTGCTACACACATGAACCCGTTAGTGTGTACTTTTAAAATTACCCTTTCTTGTTCTCCTTTCTAAATGTTCTAATAAATTGATACGTGTATTTATTTACATGTATACATTATAGATTCGCATCCTCAAATAAAAGAGAATATGTGTTTTATTTTTTTCTTTCTGGGACAGGGTGATCTTCCTTAATACTAAGCATTGTGATATTTTACTTATTACTATTTTAAAATGTTATTGGTATGACTGTTTTGCCTTCATGAATAAACTGTACCAATGTTGTGCAATGCCCTCGGAGGTCAGATGAGGGTGTTGAATCTCCTAGAACTGGAACTACGGATGATTTGTTAGTCACCGTGAGGGTGCTGGGAATGAAACCAGGTCCTGTGTAGGAGCAGCCAGCTGTACCTAACCACGGAACCATCTCTCCATCCCCAACACTACACCTTCTACAACATTCCACTTTCCTGCCAATTCGTGATTTCATTTTTCTTCAGAGCTGAATAACATTCAATTTTACATATGTACCAGATTATTAATAACCACTTAATTAGTTGATAGACAACTAGACTGGCTCTGTCTCCTTGGTACAGTGTGCTATGAACTTTCTGAATCACTAGTCTTTGTGCTTTCATTTTCTTGAACTGAAGACCCAAGAGCAGCATTGTTGAGTAAGAGAACATGTGTGTTTAACTTTTTAAAAAATGTCCTTCCCCTTCTGCAATGATCCCTGAATCCTGAGGGGCAGAAGTTTGAGACAGGTGTTCTATTTAGGGATAAGCACTCTGCAGCTTCTTCTTCTCCGTGTATTAGCTAGTTGTGGTTTCTGTGTTAATCATCGGATATTGTATAAGGAAGCCTCTGGTGAGAGTTGCAAGGTTTATTAATATATGGTCACTAAGACTCAGTTCAATATAAATATTTAGTACAAAACTAGTACTAGAACTAATTTCTCCCCTGTGTTCTGTGATTCATCTAGTCTCAGATTCCTAAGCCTGATATCAGGCTCTACCCTAAGAAGTGAACCTTAAATCCAATCAAACAGTAGTTGATCAGTCCCATAATATTTGTACCACTATTGCACTGAAAGGCATATCTTTCCAGGCCCTGCAAATAGAGATGGGGGGAGGCTAGTACCCTCACCCCCATCTTGGGGCTGGGGCTTCAGGAAACCGGGCTGGCATACCAGGCTCCAGATGGGAATGGAGGAGCAGTGTCCTCAGGGAGAGTACGAGAGAGGCAAACTCCCCCGGGGAGCGAGCTCAGCCCAAAAGCCCAAGTGCCAGTCCCAGTCCAACTCTAAGTCCCGAAGCCCATCCTAGTCCCAGTCCTCAAAGCCTTAAAAAACCCTCATCAACCTCCTGGCTTTTAGGGTGGGGGGGTTGCCATGACATCTGATTGATGTTTAAGGCAAGCTTCTGGCCAGGAAGTAGTCTTTTTTTTACAGCTATTTGTGAATTTTTTGAGTCCAGAAACTTATCTGTCAAGGAAGCCTGGGGTCTGTGAATTTGGGGTCTGGAGACTTATCTGAGCTATTTGCACGGCCTGGATTTCTGAGGAGAAGTTGTGAAAGTTGTTCTTAACTCATGCATGTGTTGTAAACTCTGGCTCCAGGTTAGATTCCATCTTCCTGAGTTTGAAACTGTTGAGGGTTTCAGTCACATCTTACAATCTGGAGTCCACACCATTCAGAGAATTCCTCCTGTCTTCTCCTGTTGCAGCTTTCTGCTCCCTGATCTCACAACACCACACACATTTAGCTACTGAGGACAAGGGTAGGGATCCTGATGACACAGGGTGTGAGGACAGGTTCAGAGAATTCAGAAACACTGAGGAAGCCATGCTGTGCCTTTAAGGAGGATAAAGGAGGAGGACCACCCCAGGTGACTTTGCTCCAAGGGCTGGCCATTGCCTAATCAGGGCAGTTCTCCAGCAATAAAAACTTTGCCCCATCCAACCACATTTCCCAACCTACTTTCCTTCTGCCTTAAATTCCTGGCTGAGCAAGGCCCACACATTGTGTCTGAGGTCTGTGAAGGAGGTCACCCTGTATCAGCACAGACTCAGGCCTGGGAGCTGATCATGCCACTGGACAGACTTCCTGGCTGGCTGAATGCTGTGGCCTGTGGGCTTCTGCTTCTCCTCCTCCATGTGCAGGGTGAGACTCCCTAGGGGAGCATTGGGAGGGGAAAAATGGCAGAGCTGCGGACTTCTGCAGACGCAGAGACGGAGATGGTGGGTGGGTCGCAGGAGGTGGTGGAGATGATAGGCGAGGGGAACCGTGTTCCTCCCAGTGCCCCATCCACGGTCACAGGATGGACCTAAAGCTCACAGAAGTCCATAGATATCTAAGGACAGAGCATACTATAGTGTGAGGGGTTCTGACGTGTGCTGAACCTGTACGTCAGGCGAAAGAGGGACAGAAGGGACACATCCCTCTGTGTGTATTTGTGGCATTTCCTGATACTGAACTTGGGATAGTGACGACAATAATAATATCATGATACTGCCAGAGTTATGTCACACCATTGACCAGAGCAAGTTCCCTGGGAAAGTTTCCTGGTCCTGGAATGTACAAAAACAAACTCCCTCCCAATGTCATTGCTGAACTAAGAGACACAGGATTCCCCTTCCTCTGCACACCGTGGTGACAGTGAGAAAGGAACGGTCTCATTCCGTCTGTTGGTAGCTGATCATCATGAACTGACCCTGATGGCAAATCTCTACCTACAGGACAGGACTCAGACAGTCCCATCAGGACCACACACACAGGGCAGGTGCGAGGCAGCCTCACCCATGTGAAGGGTCAAGGGGATGTCTACCAGTTCCTGGGAATCCCCTTTGCCAAGCCACCTGTAGGACCCCTGCGGTTTGCACCCCCTGAGTCTGCTGAACCTTGGAGTAGTGTGAGAGATGGGACATCACACCCAGCCATGTAAGTCCCAGGGCCCAAGAGACTGGGGTGAGCACATGCACTGATCTCTGGTCCACACTGTAGTTTGTCCCACAACTCAGCTCCATAGCAGTTTTCTCTTGGTGTTGGGGAGACTCTCCCATGCATTAACTTAGAGTGGAGCGTTCTTGCCAGGCTCCTGGGTCAGTGGTTGGACCCGTTAAGGTTTAGCTCCCGGGGTCATAGAGGGAGAAGAGTCAAAAGTGTTTTCAGGTTCAGAACAGGTATCTCTGCCATGATGGGAGCGTCTCTGAGCAGGAGCCAGTGTGATCTGCTAAGCATAGGAAACCCCGAGTCCATTAGTACACACTGCAGGTCCCTGAGGAGGTGACAGTGATGGGTCCATGGCAATGCCCCCCTCCACGTTCATTGTTCCAGCCAATAAGGCCAAATGCCAGCCACCAGAGAACAAGTGTGTGTGCTTCTGTGTGGAGACTGTATGTGGGGGTGTCCTGAAGCCTAGCCATGGGATGAATGGTGTCCCACGACCCTATGATGCTCACAACAGGATCTGTTGGGTCTTATGGGTCACAATTCTAAGTTACATTTCATCCCCAAGGAAGACAGAGCATCAGAAGCATAAGAGAGCTGGTCACGTCCCATCCAAAGACAGAACAGAAGCTAGAGTGTGCATGGTTATGCCTTGTGATGCTCGACCCGCATTTTTCACTTTAAAACATCTCAGAAGCCCATTCCTAGGGAAAGGTGCCACCCACAATGGGCAGGTCTTCCCACCTTAATTCAAATAAGGTACTCCCGCTAGACTTGCCCACAGCCAATCTGGTCTGGCCAGTATCTATTTGAGAATCTCTTTCCAGGACGTGCTACATTGTGCCAAGTCAACAGTCACATCTAACTATTACTACCGGTGCCAAAGAGACAAGAAGTGGGGAATATCACCACATGCTGCAAATCATTGTGAAAGAGACCCTCAGAAGTCTCCATGTCCCTGTCTCAAGAAAAGTAACAATGAGGCCCACATGCAAATTCAACTGGTTGAAATTCTGGCTCCATCCTACCTTCCACATAGCTTGTGTTCTTAACCTTTACAGGAAGGAAGCGTGGAGAATGATCCTGTATAGCATCATGGGGAGCAGCAGCTGAGTGTGGCTAAGAGCAGATCTAGACTCAGACCTGGTTCTTATCATCACTCATCTCTTGGTCAAACTTTCCTCCATTGTCCCCAGCTGTCTACAGAATACTGATATGCTGAAGGATGACGGTCCGTTGGAGAAGATTCTGAGCATGCCTTCCTATTCCATGTCTGAGGACTGCCTATATCTCAACATCTACACACCAGCCCATGTCCATGAGGGCTCTAACCTGCCCGTGAGTATCAGGCTGTGGTCACTTGAAGGGACATTTCTTCAGCAGGATGAGTAGAAAGGACAATAGCAACCAGAGCCCCTCTGCAGGTGGAGGAGTAGCCTTATGCTATGGTGTCCATGGTCTTTTTAGCCACGGTGAACAACTGAATCCTGGGTATAGAACACACAGCTCTAGAATTCTGAGAGATCTGACTCCAATCTAACCAGGACTCACTATGAACTTGAGCCCTGCGCAGCGACTCAGGTGCTCGTCTGAACACTGACGGTATCTAAATTCTAGGTATGCACTGTCTGTTGCAGCAATGACATGTGATGATGCTTTTCATAATAATCAGGAGAGACTCTCATGGAGTCTCCTCTTTTTGTTCCACTGTGAGGGTCCAGAGAGTAGTGTTGTCATTGCCGCTCTATTCCTAGAGCCATTGATTCAAGCTGAGATGCATAGTGGAGATGGAGCCACTAAAGTTCCATGCCTTCACCCGGGATCTTCCCTCACTAAGAAGTTCTATGTATATTCTAAAGCAGTCGAAAATGTAGTAGACAGTCCAGCTAGAGCTTGAAGTATTTAGAAACCTCTTAGCCTCTGTGCTAAATTCCCCAGGTCATGGTGTGGATCCACGGTGGTGGACTGGTTGTGGGTGCGGCTTCCCTGTCGGATGGAGCCACACTGGCAGCCACTGAGGATGTGGTTGTGGTCCTTATTCAGTATCGCCTGGGAGTCCTGGGCTTCTTCAGGTGAGCTTGGGATTGTTGGGTAATAGGGGTTGAGCAGAACTTGAGTAGGTCTATGATCTCTGTCCTCATCACTTCTCAGCACTGGAGATCAGCACGCCAGTGGCAACTGGGGCTACCTGGACCAAGTGGCTGCTCTACGCTGGGTGCAGCAGAACATCGCCCACTTTGGAGGCAACCCTGACCGCGTCACCATTTTTGGATCGTCAGCAGGTGGCACAAGTGTGTCTGCACATGTGGTGTCCCCCATGTCCCAAGGACTTTTCCACGGAGCCATCATGGAGAGTGGGGTAGCCCTGCTGCCCGACCTCATCTCAGGCACTTTTGAGGATGTCTACAGGGTAAGTGCCCTCAGTCACCACAGTCCTGACTCTACACACTCTGCTCTCTCCTCTGACACTCTGCTATTCTCTTCAGTGACACAAACAAGGACACCACAAATAGCTTCTCTCCAGTATTTTGTGAGAGGCCCAGGGATTAGAGTCTACTCCCTCTTGCTTTATATATACTGAGTCTGTTATGTGCCCATCAAAGCTGCATCTAGTGACTTCTATCATTGACAAAAATTAGACATGAGGAGATGGTTCAGTGGGTAAAAGCCCTTGCCGCACAAGCCTGAGGACCTGAGTTCAAATCTCTAGAACTCATAAAAGGTTAGATGTGGCACCACATGTCTGTAATCCAAGAGCTCCTATGGCAAAACGGAAGGCAGACACAGGGGAATCTGTGGAAGGTCTCAGTGCAGATAGGGTGTTACAGACATTACGAAAACCATATGGCAACCTCTCTCAAAAAAGGTAGAAAGTAAGAATAGATCAGCAAGGTTGTACTCTGAATTTCTAATGCCGAAAATGACACATACACACACCTCATATTCATCCGTGAACACACACACACTAACACCCACACAGACACGGACATGGCCACACCACACCTACCCGCCCACAAAGGAAGATTTTTTTTTTAAATTATACAGACATGGTCTCTATTCTGGCTCTCCCTACTGAAAAACAGGAAGATGTCTATAATAATTAATCCACACACAGCATAGGGTATGATAGGTTATTTAGAGTCAAACGTCTTGGGATTAGGAAATCACTTCTTCCTAACTGAAGATAAGTTAATCCTTGCCTGGTCCATTTACAGACAGTGGTCAAACTATCCAGGTGTGAGGCCACGGACCAAGAGGCCCTTGTGTGCTGTCTGCGAGACAAGAGTGAGGAGGAGATTCTGGCTATTAACAAGGTTGGAGAACTGTTTGACTGGGAGGACTGGTCATTGGGGTGTAGAGAGCCAGTCCATACTTCTCTGAGCAACTTACCTCATCCCCAGGACTTGGTGTCCTTTCAGTCCTGGATGCAAAATAAATACCATGATAGACTAGTCTACGTGTAGGATATCTTTCTTGGGGTGGACATGTGTGTGGGTAGGAGGGATGGACACATGCTAAGTGGAGAAAAGGTGAAGTAACTCAGTGGACATAAGAAGATGTATGTGGGGAGCTGGAGAGATGGCTCCGTAATTGAGAACACTGGCTGCTTCTGCAGAAGACACGATTCCCAGCACCCACATAGGAGCTAACGATTGCTGATAACTCCAGTTCCTATGGCTCTTCTGTCCTCAGTGGGGATTCCATGACATAGTGCACTACATACATTCAGGCAACACACAACTGCACATAAAATAAAAATAATACATGAAATATTTAAAAAGGAAATGCTTTTTTAAAAGAACATTCATTTGATTGACCTTCAACAGTGAGGTCTAATGTATTCCCCCCCCACCCAGGTTTTCAAAGTAATTCCTGGTGTGGTGGATGGGAAGTTCCTACCCAGGCACCCTCAGGAGCTACTGGCCTCTGTGGACTTTCGCCCTGTCCCTAGCATCATCGGTGTCAACAGTGATGAGTATGGGTGGATCCTCCCCACGGTGAGGCATATTTCCAATCTCCTGGGAACCTGGGGACTCATGTGTAGAGGGTTTAGACTCATAGATTCTGGGCCCAGGTTGAAGACTGTTCTCTGTCTCTCAGTACATGGGCACTGCTCATACCATAGAGGAAATAACCAGAGAGAACCTGCGGGCTGTCCTGAAGAGCACAGCAGCTCAGATGGTGAGATCCTCTGCATCCTGTTCAAACACAGACAGGGTTCCGATATTTCCTCCTCAGACAGCATCCCCCAAATAAGGCGTACTGTATGTGTGTTTCTGTGTGGAGGTCACCCCAGAGCTCTTGTATTTCTCATGTCATCCTAGAGCCACTTTTCTTCCTGAGGATGTCATATCCCCATGCAAGAGCCACCTGCCTAACCTCATTCTTTCTGGTCCCCTGGTGTAGAGGTTGCCTCCTGAATGTGCTGATCTGCTAATGGAAGAGTACATGGGAGACACTGAGGATGCCCAGACCCTCCAATTACAGTACAAAGAGATGATGGCGGACTTCATTTTTGTGATCCCTGCACTCCAAGTGGCACATTTTCAGCGTGAGCTCATGCGGAATGAGGCCTGGGGGGCAGCTCAGAACTGTGGGTGCCACATGAGGTCTGTGGTATCCAGGTCAAAACTCATGTCTCGATCAGGTCTCTAGCACTTAAACACATTATCTCTGTTAATCCTTGTGTCTAGGTTAAGAGACAAAGTGGGACTCAATTTACCAGTACTCTATTGACTTGTCAAAACTAGTCAGCTAGGAGTGTCAGGGTCCCTGTTTAGCCAAGGGATCCACACAGCTAGTACTCCAGCCCGGAGCCCCATACTCAAATGTTGTGATTCCAGATAACTTTATACCAAGGGATGCTTGCACCAGATGTGTGGCAGGACAGCTCCAGGTGAAGGGCCACTGTGTCACCCTGTGTCCTCACCCCTAGGTTCCCATGCTCCTGTCTACTTCTATGAGTTTCAGCATCCATTGAGCGCCCTCAAGAATTTCCGACCACCCAATATGAAGGCTGATCATGGCGAAGAAATTGTTTTTCTCTTTGGATCCTTACCGGGACTCAAAGGTGAGTCTTCCCTGTTTCCCATGAGCTAATGTGGCCCCAGATGGGTATTCAAGGGAGTGTCTGAATTTTCAATCCAGGTGAGAAAACCAAGATTCTGGATGATGACAGGGTCAAGTGTACAACACTTCCAAACTAAAAAATACATGACGGTTAGAATCTGCACCCATCCTTGTCTGCTCTATGATAAAGAGAATGAGGGCACACTGGAGGAGGAATAGATCTGCAGGAACTGAGTAGAGGCGAAGATGGATTAGATCCGAAGTTTAGAGAAGGAAACAGACCAAGATTTCAGGATCTGGCTACAGTTGGAATGGTGACTCTGGAACCTACTAACGTGGCAAGGACTTGAACCTTTGTCTTTCCCATGGCTACAGTTGACCTCACTGAGGAGGAGAAGCTGCTGAGCAGTAAGATGATGAAGTACTGGGCCAACTTTGCACGACATGGGTGAGAGCATGTTCCTCCCTTAACTCCTCAGGGGTGAATTCCCCACCCTGGTCTCCACTTGTGTTTTGTGGTCTCATTAGCATTCATGAGTCCTTCTTCACATGAGTTGTCCCAACCCCAGGTCACACTTAGACATGTTCTGTCATCCACTGAGCATTTCTCCATGACCTGGCCAAGTGGGCCATGGTACTTTTGTACTGTTCTTCAGATCATGTCTCTGAAATTGAGAGAAAAGGTGCCAATAGCTTTGTCTTTCATGGATCGGCGAGTAGTGTGTGACTCTTGTTTCCCTATATGGCAGTACTTCCCTTCAGTCTCAAGTCCCTGGCTACTTGGTCCACTGATTTTCCCCAAATCAGAGTGTCAAGCTTTGGATCAACGTGATCTTGAATCTTCTCTCTGGGTGCATGTCCACAGGAACCCCAACAGCGATGGCCTGCCCTACTGGCCCAAGTTGGACCAGAGTGAGCAGTATCTGAAACTGGACATCCATCCTGCTGTGGGTCATTCTCTGAAGGCTGGAAGACTGCAGTTCTGGACCAAGACCCTGCCCCAAAAGATCCAAAATCTAAATGGGATTCACAACCAGCACCGTGAGCTGTAGTGTCCCAGATCAGGATAGATGTGTGGCTTTGGTGCTACAATAGGGTCAACCTGAAGTTCCCAGTGAGCCTGGGTTGATTCCAGTATTCACATCAACATTCTGCGTTTTCTCTTCTCCTAGATGTGTAACAAACCTCTGCATGTCACTCCACACTCACCCTGCAGGACTGTATTTGTTAGACCCACCCAATCAATGGTCCTGCAACAGTGTGAATATATGAGCTTGAAAGTGCCTCTATTTTCTTTCACGCTCCACTCAGACTAGGCTCCTCATTCCTTCCTTCCTCAGATTGATCTTCCATCCTCTCTCTTCTTCAACCCTTGACTCTTGAAATGAAGTATTTTTTTTTTTAGGGATTATTGACAAATGGTGATCAGCTGTGTCAAAATCCATGTGAGGCTCCTATTTTCTCCTGAGTATAAAAGACCAGTAGAAACCCTGATTTCCCAGATCCCGATTGTCTGTGTAAGTTCAGGACACTGTTCAATAAGATCATAAACAGAAAGCTGCATTCTGTGGTAGGTAATTTTGGCCTCTGATATTCAGAGGCTGCAATAGAAGATTGCATCAGTCTAGGAGTTCCTAGCCAGCCTGGGCCATCTCTTAGGACTCACATCTCTAAAACAGAACCAGAAAGTGTAAGCTGGATAACTTAAACCAGAGTATATGTACAATTTTTGGATCAAAAAAACAGACTGAAAATGTTATCAGATTGTGGGGTGGTGAGGGCTGGATATCTGCTCAGAGCTTATCCCGCGTGTCTTCTCTGGTGGAACGGGCAGACAGTAACACTGCTGAGCTTCCTAGCTTCCTGACTCTTACTATCGTATTAGAGATTATATTTCAGCAAATGATTTGGAGCCACAGAAGCCTTCAGACCATAGCTTCTAGACATCTGTGACATCGGCCACTGCATTGCTCTGTCTATTTGATGATGCTTCTGTTTAAGATAGAACATTTTGGCTTCTGTGCAGCAAGCATAGGAAACAGCCTGGGCTACAGAGGAAATTCACAGTCAGCCTCAGCTCCAGAGAGGCCATGTTAGTTACTTTTCTCATCCTGCCTGGCAGCGGTCAGGAAGCAGAAGTGGATCTGGAAGCTGCACCGGGTCACAACCCTCCAGCCCGCCCCCAGTGGCCCAAGGACACTTTACCAAAGGGGTTTCACCGGCACCTTTCAAATGTCCAGTACTTTTTTTTTTAAGTTTTATTCTCAAATAATCTGTATGCAACTACATTCACCATCACCTGCAGGGCTTGTTGAATTTGAGTAAATGTATGAGACACGCCACCATCCCAATGTCAAGTACGAGAATGGCACTTTTATTGTTAAAAAGTTCCCACAATTCCTTTTATGTTGGTGATTGCCCTGAACCACTCTCCCTGGCAACCACCTGACTGCTTTCTGGTGCTGTGCTTTGGAAGCTGCATATAACTGGAAACATCACAGCCCTGTTCGATCGTCCTCCATTCTCTGGCATGGCTGGAGCACAACAGCCATGCTGGAGATGGAGACCCACCCACAGTATGTTTTCTCCAATACAGTTTCGTCTAGGACTTTTAATATAAATGCATGGTGAATCTTGTCAAAGATTTTCTACATCTATTGAGATGACCATGGGTGTTTTTGTCTTTTAGTCCATTTATATGATTTGTGACATTTACTGAGTTATGTGTATTGAATTATCCCAGCATCTCTGTAATAAAACTGACTTGATCGTGGCAGGTGAACTTTTTGATGTGTGTCTGTATGTGGTTTGCAAGTATATTGTTGAGAATTTTTGTATCTATGTTCATCAAGGATGTGGGTCTACAGTTTTCTTTGTGGGTTTTGATATTAGAGTGATGCTGGATTTATAGAAGGAATTTGTAAGTTCTCCATTTCTATCTTTTTGAATAATTTAAGTAGTACTGGATATAGACTTTTTTGAATGTCTGATAGAATTCTGCTATGAATCCATCTGGGCCTAGATTTTTTTTTAGTCAGGATGTTTTGTATTACTGTTTCAATTTCCTTATATGCTATGCACCTGTTTAAGCTGTTTTTATCTTCTAGGTTTAGCTTTGGTGATTCCTGTGATTTCAAATATATATCCATGTCTTTCAGCTTTTCATATTTAATAGCATATAGGTTTTAAACTATTCTTATAATGTTCTGAATCTTTATGCCGTCGTGATATTTCCCTTTTCATCTTTGGTTTTCTTGATTTGGGGTTGCTCTTTCTTTCTTTTGGTAAACTGGGCTAAAGTTCTGTCTGTCTTGTTTATCTTTTGAAAAAAAACAGCTCTTGGATTCATTAACTCTTTGTCTTGTTTTCTTTGTGTCTATTTCATCAATTTCTTTGCTATGATTTTTGTTATTTCTTCTTGTCTGCTGGGTTTGGACTTCATTTATTGCTGTCTTTCAAGATTCGTAAGTTGCGTTCTTTCTGATTTTTTTAATGTAGGCACTTAGGGCTATACACTTTCCTCTTAGGACTGTTTTTAAAATGTCCCAGAGGTCTTGTTGTATTTTATTATCTGTTTCATTTAATTACAGGAATACTTTTACTTCTTTTAAAATTTCTCCTCTGACCCATTCATCATTCAAGAGTGTGTTACTTAATCTCGATGAGTTTGTGTAGTTACTAGGGCTTCTTCCAGTGTTGATTTTAAGTTTTATTGCATTATGGTCTGATAAAATGCATGCAATTATTTCAATATTTTGTATTTGCTCAGATTTGTTTTGTGGTCCAGAATGTGGTTGACTCTGGAGAAAGTTCCATGGAGTTCTGAACAGAATGTGTATTCTTCAGTGCTCGGGTGGAAAATTCAGATGTCTGTTAGGTTCATTTGATGGTATGGCATTATTTAGTTCAGATGTCTCTCTGCCTATTCTCTGTCTGGTTGACCTGTCTAATGGAGACATTTGGGTACTAAAGTCCCCTACCATTAGTGAGTTGGATTAATCTGTGTCTGAAAGTCCCATAGTACTCTTTTTATGACATTGGGTGCACCAGAGTTTGGTCCATGTATGTTCATGATTGTTATAACTTCTTTATTATTTTTTTTAATCGGACTGAAGTGACTCTATCTCCTCTGATTACTTTTAGTTTGAAGTCTGTTTTGTCAGATATTAGAATGGCAACTCCTGCTTGTTTCTAAGTACCATTTGCTCAGAATTTTTTTCATCCTTTCATCTTAAGGTAATGCCTATCCTTGAAGGTGACATGAGCTTCTTGCAGACAACAAAAAGATGGATTTTGTTTCTTGATCTATTCAACTAGTCTGTGTCTTTTGGCTGGGGAGTTCAATCCACTGATATTTAAAACTATTATTTAGAGATATGTATTGTTTTCCATCATTTTACTTTCTGTTTGCATTCTTGGTCTAACTTTTTGATTCACCAGTTATACTTTCATTTAGTTTCATTCTGTTGTTCCGTGGGTATAGTTGTTCCTTTCTTTAGCTCTTTGTATTGCTTCAAGAATTCTTCAAAGGACTTGTTTTGTGGACATGAATTATTTCAGCCTATTCATGTTATGGAAGAGTTTTCTTTCCTCTCTGCCTCAAATAAACATTTTTGGTGTGTAGAGTACTCTGGATTGGCATCTACGGTCATTTAGAATGGGGAATACTTTGGTCCAGGCTCTTCTGGTGTTCATAGTTTGCATTGAAAAGTCAGCTGTAATTCCGATGGGTTTTCCTTTATATGTGACTTGTTTTTCTTTTGCAGCTTTCAGTATTCTCTCTTTGTTCTGTAGGTTTAGTGTTTTCTATGATAGGCCATGGGGAGTTTCTTTTCTGGTCCTGTCTATGGTGTTCTATGTGCTTCTTGTATTTGTATGGGCATGTCTTTTCTTAATTTGGGGAAATTTTATTTTATAGTTCTGCTGAAGATCTAGTAAATATCATTATCCTGGAATTTTTCTCCTTCCTCTATGCCAATCATGCATAAATATGGTCTTTTTATGGTGTCCCACATTTCCTACATAATCCATTTATGTGTTTTTAAAAAAAAATTTCATAATCTGGTTGATTGTTCCAGTTTTTCAACTTTATCATGCAGTCTTGATATTGTGTTTTCCATTTCATTGATTCAATTGGTGAGACTTTCTCCTGTCATTTCAAATTGATTTATTGAGTTTTTTACTTCATTCTTCATTTTAACTTGAGTTTTCTTCAGTATTTCTATTTCTTTTGTGAATTCAGTCAGAAGTTTATCTCTATATTCTCTTAGTTCTTTGATTTGTTTGTTTGTGGATTCTTTAAATTCATTGAATTCTTTGATCATGTTTATGATTCTTCTTTTAAATTTTGTGTCCTTGGTTATCTCAATGGGATTCTCATTGTAGAACTCTCCTATAGGATTGGTGATGTTTCGTGGGGACATATTATTTGTTTTTTTTCATATTATAATTTTTTGTGCGCTCTTGGCATACAGATTTCTTCTGCTGTTTGTGATTCTGTGTGACTCTGCATTCGTTTGTTGATCTGAAGTCTGTTTCTGTTTGTATACTTGATGTACTTTGTTGTTTTCTTATTGGATATGAAAACCTGGTTGACCGGGCTTCATATTCTTTCTTTTGATTTATGTTGGAGGGATAGATGACTGTATTCCAGCTGCTCAGAATTTCCTGTGGAGGCATAAGTCAGGGGAGATCAGGTTTCTCAGGTTCTCTCTTAAGGTCTGGAACCTTTAGCCAGAAGGCACAGCACATGGGACGATTGCTAGACAGAGGCTGAATTCAGGTGTTCTCAGGCAGTCTGCTAAGGTTTGGTCCACTACAAAAAGATCCTGAAGCAGTGGGAGGTTCTGTAGATGGTGCCAAATGTAGGAGGATGGGCACAATGCAATTTGGAGGGCTCACAGTCATGCAAAACTAAGAGGGTAGTGCAGAGATCCTGGGAGACTAAGAGTAGAAGTGCCTGTGCTCAAGGATAGAAGAAGAGGATGTGGGGTGAGGGACATTGCAGTTTCTTTGCTGGTGGGGGAGTAGAACACAGTGGGCAGGATCAGATGCATCACGGAAGAAGGCTGGTCTCAGAAATCCAAAGCAAGGTGTGGGTGAGGACCTCTAGGTTAAAAGGATGGTCTCTGGAATCAAAGGCAAGTTGGACAGCCTGTGAATGCTCCCGAAAACTAGACAAAAGAATTGAGCTGGTCTGAGTACAGGGGATCAAAATGCAGGGAGTGAGTCTGGACTAAGAGGGTAGTCCAGAGATCTGGAGTGCTAAGAATAAACCGGGCCTGTGCCCAAGGCTAGAAGGAAAATAGCATGTAGTGTCGGGGAGAATGGAGTTCTCACAGCAAAAGATTTAATTGTGTTGGTGTTCTTTTTAAGTTTCCTATTATCTTGTATTAATGATACATAATACTGTATTTAATGATGGTATTTTCATTAATGTGATGTCTCTTGTCCCCTTCATGACCTCTGATCCCCTTCATCTTTTCAACTAGCCCTTCTACTTTCATGCCTTTTTTTATGTCCCAGTAACTTCAGTTGCAATTACTTACAGGAGTATTGGTGGGATTTATATACAGGACTATGAGCAACTCACTAGTGGCTAAACTACTATATAAAATGTCTCTTCCTCCCCCAGCATTCATTACCTGCGTACAGATCCTCAGCATGTGAATTTGTGTGTTTGCGTGTGTGTATGTGTGTATTCATATGTTATGATGGGGATCTGAAAGACACAGGTCTACTTATATGTGTTGGTTCTCTCCTTCTATCATGTGGGTCTGAAGGATCAAACTCAGGTCTTGCTGAGCCATCTCACCAGTCTTCAAACTCCTCTGTATTTGTAGCGGGTTAAGATATCTTGATATAACAATAGAAGATGAGGTGATACAGTGTTCTTATAAATTAGGCCTATGGGAGTTTGGTTGCTGGTTTGAGGTGGGAGTGAAACACTAAGAAATGCCACTTTTGATCTCACAGATAACTTTTTCAGAGAGGTGAGGTGAGTATGGGAGTGTTGTTGAAAAGAAGGAAAATGGTGTATACTGGTGGGTCATCATAGGAGGCTGACAGCTAAGTCCTGCCAATAAGACTTATTACAATGGAAGGACCTCAGGATCTTGACTGTACCTTGAGGTGGGAGGGAGAGTTTTAGACAGAAACAATACAATATACAAAGCTATCTTAACATGATGGGGCCTTAAAGGTAAGGAGAGACACCCTTTAAAAGTCTGGAAAGAGCTATAGTAACAGTATGAGGTATTCATGAAATAGCTCAGCAGTTAAGAGCACTGACTGCTCTTGTAGAAGAAGGGGTTCATGTGTTAGCTAATAACTCAAGTTCCAGGGGATTCAAAGACTTCTTTTGGCCTCCACATACAATGTGTACATGAGTGTACTTATATACATGCAGGCAAAACACTCATACACATTTTAAAAGAGTGAGAATGAAAAGGTAATGCACATAGAGGGAGATAAGGAGATAGAAGCAGAGAGGGACAGGAAGAGGAGGAGGGAGAGGGGAAGGGAGAGGGGGAAGGAGAGGGAGAGAAAAACAATCCTTGAGAGTCATTGCAGATGGAGCACAGAGAAACATCTTCAGAGAGAATCTCTGGACTAAATTCCCCAGCAGTCTCCTGAGGAGTCTTGGACCAAATTCCAGAAGAAAGGCCTGACTTTCAGCAACTTTTTAGGGTGGTGAGAAGTTTCACATCATGTGATTTAGTTCAATACAACACATGTGACAAAGCACATAGAGGAGTCACGTCTTGAGAGCTGTCAAATCACAGCATAGACATTATAAATTCTCTGTCCTAGAAAGAGTTACAGGACAGTGAGGTCTTATTCATGTTGCAAATAAAACCTGAAGAGGCCCTTCTAACAAGTGTGGCTCTCACAGTGTCTGCAGACTGAACAGCACTGAGGCAACGTCAAAAGATCCATCACTGGCAAATTTGCGTGGTCATGATCACATCATCCATGTGATGGGTGGTCCAGGGAATAACATTCAATATATGACTAGCTGCGCTGTTAATGAAAAAGAGCCAAGGTACCACTTCAGACAGTGATAGATGACATGTGCCTCACTGCAACTGGAAGAAAAGTTACACATACAGTCATCTGAGAGAGAGACAGAGCAAGAGACAGATATACACATAACAGAGTAGAACGACAGAGAGAAAAAGGGAAACCAAGGCATATCAGCTACCACAAGTCAAGTGAGCTCTTCGAAGCAGGGGCAGGTGAATCCTGAGCTGATTCACAACTGGATTTCCTAGCAAGACCCTGTGCAGTAATGAAGCAATGAAAGAAACAGAAGAAACAGAACAGCCGAATACTACAAAAACAAAAGTTCAGGAAAGCACATGAACGAGACACAATGGCACATCCATCCAATGGAATCCTAGTGAAAGCACCCATGTCCAAGTGCAGGTGATGATATGGAACAGCTGGCACCTCACACCTGGATACAGGGCATGAAAAACAGCACAACCACTTGGGAAGACAGTTTGGCACTGTGTTTGAAAGTTAAGCATACACACTTGTCACCCGACTCTGCAGTTCCCGACATCTGTCTTTACTGAAAGATTTGAAAACATGATCACCCAGGTTATCATTGAGAATGTTCATAAGAGCGTGATTAACATAGCCTGGTGTTTCATGCCTGTGATTCCAGTGCTATTGAGGCTGAATGGATGATGGTGTGACCCCAGGCCAGTGAGACCTTGTCTAAAAAAAATGACACTCCCCTACCAAAAGACAGACTTGAAATGTGCAACTGCTGAGTGGGTAAGTTGTACTGGGAGAATCCACAGAATGGTTTTCTGCAATAAAAGTAGAGAAAGGCAGCTTGAATCTCAGTCACTGTACTTAGTAATGACGGCTTGTCACAAACAATCCCTTTTATATGATATCACAGAAAGAGTTCTAATGTTTCAAAACTACATATAGATCACAAATACAGCAATGGAAAGCACTGCAGGAGGTATGAAGGATCTTAGTAGTGAAAAACCTTCTAATGGTTGAAGCGGGAGAGGAACATATTGTGGCTTCTGGCTTAGAGAGTCTCAGTCTATCACAGCAGGGAAGGCATGGCAGCAACAGCTTGTGGTGGGCGGAGACTGCGAAGATAAGAGGGACCAGGAAATAGAGAAAGCCAGACCAGAGGCAGAGGCAGAAAGGAAAACCACATAGTGTGCAGCAGTGAGACTCAGGTGATCTTCATTGTAACAGAGACTGGAGAGAAGACTCGGGAGGGCGTGGGGATGGTGCAACGTCTCCAGACTATCACTGATCACAAAGCCCCCAATACCAGAGAACTGAACTGTCTCATCACGCACAAGACCAGTAAATGAAACCTGCACACAATTTGTGAATTCAAGAGTGAAAGAAGTTTATTGAGCATGAAGGGGAGGGAGGAGCCAAACAGGGAGGATGATGCAAAGGCACAATGACTCCCATCAAGACCAATGCTCACGTGACTCCCACACAGCAGGAAGGATCCAGAGATTGGTTTCTGTTGTCCTTCTCTTGCTTCTGCTATAAAATCACTTTGCAAAGAGAAGGGGGCTTTGGGAGGAACAGCTATGTGCTGCCGACCAGGGTAAGGCCAGTTGTTGGACTATGTTTTTAATTTGGAACCAGGACTTCAACTGCAGTTGGCAAACAGTTGTCAACAAACAAAACGTTTTCACCAGTGGAGGATTCAAAGATTGAGGCCTCTTCCAGTCTGTCTGGTGAGGATCACCAAACTCCTGGTCTGAACAGGAACTAGATAACACATGCAGGTCACAGTGATGGTGTCCGTCTGCTCAGCTGCCAACCCAAGGCTTCACACTTTCCCTCTCTGTTCTCTGGTATCCAGGAGAGGAAACAGTCATCTTCACCTTCAACCCAAAGGTCATGGTGCTGTGGGATTGGAACTCTATACAGTAGATGAAAAGGGGACCTTGTCCAGGACAAACTGGTGAATGAGGGTAAATTGTTCACAAATAGAGGGAAATGGAAACCCTGAGTGTAGAAGAAAAGACACACCTTACTGACGGAGAAAATACTATGAAGGAACAAAAAAGCAGATTGAGCACAATGTGGAAACTTTGGATATGACATAAAATACAAGAGACTTTGTATTGTTGTGGATTAAGATTAAGGGCAACCGAAGGTAAGAACGGAAATCAAGCCCATGGAAGATCAAGACAAGCAGGGAATGATTAAGTCATCAGGAAGTTTCAGGAGAAATTCTCAAAGGCAGAAAGACTTTTCTGCGAAGGGTCCCAGGACAGAAATCTTTTCTACTACCTATTGACCTCCCCATGACAATTCCAAGACACATCCCGTTGACCAACATCTCCAGAGATGTCTTATACTTATGTAAATATGGACTTCACAGTATCTTCAGGACTCTAAACAGTAAGAGCCGACTTCAAAAGGTGGTTCACTGAGAAACCTACCTGGACCTGCTGGCCAACCCCCTACCTCCTAGTCCCACTTCAAGGGCCCTTGTCATGCCCAGTTCTGCTCCCCAAAGTGGGCTGGTAACATTCAGAAAAGAAAAAGACAAGATTTCAAATGTAAAATCCTCACAAAGAGATTATTTTCTGAATTTGGCATCCTCAGTGGCCGATGTCACAGAAGTCTAGGAGCTGTGGTCTGGAGGCTTCTGTGGCTCCAAATCATTTGCTGAAATATAATCTGTAATATGATAGTAAGAGTCAGGAAGCTAGGAAGCTCAGCAGTATCACTGTCTGCCCGTTCCACCAGAGAAGACACGCGGGATAAGCTCTGGGCAGATATCCAGCCCTCACCACCCCACAATCTGATAATATTTTCAGTCTGTTTTTTTTTGATAAAAAAATTATACATATACTCTGGTTTAAGTTATCGAGCTTATATTTTCTGGTCTTATTTTAGAGACATGAGTTCTAATAGATGACCCAGGCTGGCTTGGAACTCCTAGACTGATACAATCTTCTATTGCAGCCTCTGAATATCAGAAGCCAAAGATACCTGACACAGAACGCAGCTTTCCATTTATGATCTTAATGAACAGTGTCCTGAACTTACGCAGACAATCAGGATCTGGGAAATCAGGGTTTCTACTGACCATTTATACTCAGGAGTAAATAGGAGCCTCACATGAATTTTGACACAGCTGATCACCATTTCCCAATAATGCCTAAAGAAAATGCTTCATTTCAAGAGTCAAGGGTTGAAGAAGAGAGGATGGAAGATCAAGTTGGGGAAGGAAGGAATGCAGGGGCCTAGTCTGAGTGGAGCGTGAAAGAAAATAGAGGCATTTTTAGGCTCACACATTCACACTGTTACAGGACCATTGACTGAGGGGGTCTAACAAAAGATGGTCCTCCAGGATGAGTATGGAGTGAGAGGCAGAGTTATTACACATGTAGGAGAACAGAAAATGCAGAATGTTTATGTGAATACTGGAATCAATCCAGGCTCACTAGGAATCTCAGGTTGACCCTCAAGGCCACACATCTATCCTGATCTGGGACACTACAGCTCTCCGTGCTGGTGGTGAGTACGATTTAGGTTCTGGATCTTTTGGGGCAGGGTCTTGGTCCAGAACTGCAATCTTCCAGCCTTCAGAGAATGACCCACGGCAGGATGGATGTCCAGTTTCAGATACTGCTCACTCTGGTCCATCTTGGGCCAGTAGGGTAGGTCATCGCTGTTGGGGTTCCTGTGGATATGCACCCACAGAGAAGATTAAAGATCATTTTAATCCAAAGCTTGACACTCTGATTTGGGGAAAGGCAGTGGACCAAGTAGCCAGGGACTTGAGACTGAAGGGAAGTACTGCCATATAGGGAAACAAGAGTCACACACTACTCGCTGATCCCTGAAGGACAAAGCTACTGGCAGCTTTCTCTCTCACTTTCAGAGATATGATCTGAAGAACAGTACAAAAGTACCATGGCCCATTTGGCCAGGTCATGGAGAAATGTTCAGTGGGTGACAGAACATGACTAAGTGAGCCCTGGGTTGGGACATCTCATGTGAAAAAGGACTCATGAATGCTAATGAAACCACAAAACACAAGTGGAGACCTGGGTGGGGACCCACCCCTGAGGAGTTAAGGGAGGGGCATGCTCTCACCCATGTCTTGCAAAGTTGGCCCAGTACTTCATCATCTTACTGCTCAGCAGCTTCTCCTCCTCAGTGAGGTCAACTGTAGCCATGAGAAAGACAAAGGTTCAAGTCCTTGCCACCTCAGGAGGTTCCAGAGTCACCATTCCAAATGTAGCCAGATCCTGGTCTGTTTCCTTCTCTAAACATCGGATCTAATCCATCTTCGCCTCTACTCAGTTCCTGCAGATCTATTCCTCCTCCAGTGCGCCCTCATTCTCTTTATCATAGAGTAGACAAAGATGGGTGCAGATTCTAACCCTCATGGATTTTTCAGTTTGGAAGTGTTGTACAATTGACCCTGTCCTAGTCCAGAGTCTTGGTTTCCTCGCCTGGAATGAAAATTCAGACACTCCCTTGAATACCCATCTGGGGCCACATTAGCTCATGGGAAACAGAGAAGACTCACCTTTGAGTCCCGGTAAGGATCCAAAGAGAAAAACAATTTCTTCGCCATGATCAGCCTTCATATTGGGTGGTCGGAAATTCTTGAGGGCGCTCAATGGATGCTGAAACTCATAGAAGTAGACAGGAGCATGGGAACCTAGGGGTGAGGACACATGGTGACACAGTGCCCTTCACCTGGAGCTGTCCTGCCACACATCTGGTGCAAGCATCCCTTGGTATAAAGTTATCTGGAATCACAACATTTGAGTATGGGGCTCCGGGCTGGAGCACTAGCTGTGTGGATCCCTTGGCTACACAGGGACCCTGACACTCCTAGCTGAGTAGTTTTGAGAAGTCAATAGAGTATAAGTAACTTCAGTCCCACTTTGTCTCTTAAATAAGACACAAGAATTAACAGAGATAACGTCTTTAGGTGCCAGAGACCTGACCGAGACATGAGTTTTGATCTGGATACCACAGAGCTCATGTGGGACCCGCAGTTCTGAGCTGCCCGCCCCCCAGGCCTCATTCCACATGTGCTCACGCTGAAAATGTGCCACTTGGAGTGCAGGGATCACAAACATGAAGTCTGCCCTCATCTCTTTGTACTGTAGTTGGAGGGTCTGGGCATCCTCAGTGTCTCCCATGTACTCTTCCATTAGCAGATCACCACACTCAGGAGGTAACTTCTACACCAGGGGACCAGAAGGAATGAGATTAGACAGGTGGCTCTTGGATGGGGTATGACATCCTCAGGGAGAAAAAGTGGTTCTAGTATGAGATGGGAAATATGAAAGCTCTGGGGTGACCTCCACCCAGAAACACATATACATACACATTACTTCTGGGGATGCTGTCTGAGGAGGAAATATGCGAACCCTGTCTGTGTTTGAACAGGTTGCTGAGGATCTCACCATCTGAGCTGCTGTGCTCTTCAGGACAGCCCGCAGGTTCTCTCTGGTTATTTCCTCTATGGTAAGAGCAGTGCCCAGGTACTGAGAGACAGAGAACAGTCTTCAACCCGGGCCCAGAATCTCCGAGTCTAAACCCTCTACACATGAGTCCCTAGGTTCCCAGGAGATTGGAAATATGCCTCACCGTGGGGAGGATCCACCCATACTCATCACTGCTGACACCGATGATGCTAGGGACAGGGTGAAAGTCCCCAGAGGCCAATAGCTCCTGAGGGTGCCTGGGTAGGAACTTCCCATCCACCACACCAGGAATTAACTTGAAAACCTGCGGCGGGGGGAGGGGTTGCATGAGAGGTCACTGTTGAATGTCAATAAATGGCATGATGTTTTATAAAAGCATTTCCTTTTTAAATATTTCAGTATTATTTTTATTTTATGTGCAGTTGTGTGTTGCCTGAATGTATGTAGTGCACCTATGTCATGGAATCTCCACTGAGGACAGAAGATCCATTGGAACTGGAGTTATTGACAATTTTTAGCTGCTATGTGGATGCTGGGAATTTTGTCTTCTACAGAAGCAGCCAGTGTTCTGAATTACTGAGCCATCTCTCCAGTTCCCCACATACACATTCTTATGTCCACTGAGTTACTTCACCTTTTCTCCACTTACGTATTTGTCTCAGCATGTGTCCATCCCTCCTACCCACACACATGTCCACCCCAACAAAGATATCCTACACCTAGACTAGTCTATCGTGGTATTTATTTTGCATCCAGGACTAAAAGGACACCAAGTTCTGGGGATGAGGTACGTCTCTCAGAGAAGTACGGACTGGCTCTCTACACCCCAATGACTGGTCCTCCCAGTCACACAGTTCTCCCAACCTTGTTAATAGCCAGAATTTCCTTTTCACTCTTGCCTCGCAGACAGCGCAAAAGGGCCTCTGAGTCCGTGGCCTCACATCCGGATACTTTGACCACTATCTGTAAATGGTGCACGCAAGTGTTAACTTATCTTCATTCAGGAAGAAGTGATTTCCCAATCCCACGAGGTTTGACTCTAAACAACATATCATACACTATGCTGTGTGTGGATTAAATATTATAGACACATTCCTGTTGTTCAGAGGGAGAGCCAGAATAGAGACCATGTTTACAAAATTAAAAAAAAATTTCTTCCTTTGTGGGCATGTAGCTGTGGTGTGGTCATGTCTGTGTCTGTGTGTGCATGTGTGTGTATGTGTTCACATATGAATATGAGGTGTGTGTATGTGTCATTTGGGCATTGGAAATTCAGAGTACAATCTTGCTGATCTATCCTTACTTTCTACCTTTTTTGAGACAGGTTGCCTTGTGGTTTTCGCAATGTCTGTAACACCCTATCTCCAGTGGGACTTTCAATGGATTCTCCTGTGCCTGCCTTCCGTTTTGCCAGAGGACTCTTGGATTACAGACATGTGGTGCAACATCTAACCTTCTATGGGTTCTGGAAATTTGAACTCAGGTCCTCAGGCTTGCGTGGCAAGGGCTTTTACCCACTGAACCATCTCCTCAGTCCGTGTCTAATTTTTGTCAATGATAGAAGCCACTAGATGCAGCTTTGATGGGCACATAACATACTCAGCATATATAAAGCAAGACGGAGTAGGCACTAATCCCTGAGCCTCTCACAAAATACTGGAGAGAAGCTATTTGTGGTGTCCTTGTTTGTGTCACTGAACAGAATAGCAGAGTATCAGAGGTGAGAGCAGAGTGTGTAGAGTCAGGACTGTGGTAACTGAGGGCACTTACCTTGTAGACATCCTCAAAGGTATCAGAGATGAGGTCGGGCAGCAGGCATACCCCACTCTCCATGATGGCTCTGTGGAAGAGTCCTTGGGACATGGGGGATACAACATGTGTAGACACACTTGTGCCACCTGCTGACACTCCAAAAATGGTGACGCGGTCAGGGTTGCCTCCAAAGTGGGCGATGTTCTGCTGGACCCAGCGTAGAGCAGCCACTTGGTCCAGGTAGCCCCAGTTGCCACTGGCGTGCTGGTCTCCAGTGCTGAGAAGTGATGAGGACAGAGATCATAGACCTACTCAAGTTCCGCTCAACCCCTATTACCCAACAATCCCAAGCTCACCTGAAGAAGCCCAGGACTCCCAGGCGATACTGAATAAGGACCACAACCACATCCTCAGTGGCTGCCAGTGTGGCTCCATCCGACAGGGAAGCCGCGCCCGCAACCAGTCCACCACCGTGGATCCACACCATGACCTGGGGAATTTAGCACAGAGGCTGGGAGGTTATTAAATACTTCAAGCTCTAGCTGAACTGTCTACTAGATTTTCGACTGCTTTAGACTATACATAGAACTTCTGTGTTAAGATCTTGGCTGAAGGCGTGGAACTTTAGTGGCTCCATCCCCACCATGCAACTCAGCTTGAATCAATGGCTCTAAGAATAGAGCGGCAATGGCAACACTTCTCTCTGGACCTTCACAGTGGAACAAAAAGAGGAGACTCCATGAGCGTCTCTCCTGATTATTATGAAAAGCATCATCAAATGTCATTGTTGCAACAGACAATCCATATGTAGAATTTAGATACCTTCAGTGTTCACACAAGCACCTGAGGTGCTGTGCAGTGCTCAAGTTGATAGTGAGTCCTGGTTAGATCAGAGTCAGAACTCTCAGAATTCTAGAGCTGTGTGTTCTATACTCAGTATTCAGATGTTCACCGTGGCTAAAACGACCATGGACACCGTAGTGTAAGGCTACTCCTCCACCTGCAGAGGGGCTGTGGTTGCTATTGTCGTTTCTACTCATCCTGCTGAAGAAATGTCCCTTCAACTAAACACAACATGATACTCACAGGCAGGTTAGAGCCTTCATGGGCATGGGCTGGTGTATAGATGTTGAGGTATAGGCAGTCCTCAGACATGGAATTGGAAGGCATGCTCAGAATCATGTCCAACGGGCCCTCATCCTTCAGCCTATCAGTATTCTGAAGACAGCTGGGTACAACGAAGGAAAGTTTGACCAAGTGATGAGTGGTGATAAGAACCAGGTCTGAGTCTAGATTTGCTCTTAGCTACATTCAACTGCTCCAGATGACGCTGTACAGCATCATTCTCCACGCTACCTTCCCATAAACGTTAAGAACACAAGCTACGTGGACGGTAGGATGGAGCCAGAATTTCAACCATGCGCATTTGCATGTGGGCCTGGTTGTTACTCTTCCTGAGACAGGGACATGGAGACTTCTGAGGGTCTCTTTCACAATGATTTGCATCATGTGGTGACATTCACCACTTCTTGTCTCTTTGGCACTGGTAGTGATGGTTAGATGTGACTGTTGACTTGGCACAATGTAGAATGTCCTAGGAAGAGATTCTCAACCAGGGACTGGCCAGACCAGATTGGCTGTGGGCAAGTCTGGCAAGATTAACTTATTTGAATTAAGGTGGGAAGACCTGCCCATTGTGGGTGGCACCTTTCCCTAGGAATGGGCTTCTGAGCTGTTTTAAAGTAGAAAAGGCGAGTCAAGCAGCACAAGCCATGACCTTGCACTCTCTAGCTTCTGTTCTATCTATGGATGTGACGTGACCAGCTCTCTTATGCTTTTGATGCTCTGTCTTCCTCGGTGATGAAATGTTACTTAGAATTGGGACCCATAAGACAACCATCCATCCCTCAGATCCTGTTGTGAGTATCATAGGGCTGTGGGGCACCATTCATCCCATGGCCAGGTTTCAGGACACCCCACATACAGTCTCCACACAGAAGCACACACACTTGTTCTCTGGTGGCTGGCATTTGGCCTTATTGGGTGGAACAATGAACGTGGAGGGTGGCATTGCCATGGTTCTATCACTGTCCCCTCCTCAGGGACCTGCAGTGTATACTAATGGGCTCACGGTTTCCTATGCTTAACAGGTCACACTGACTCCTGCTCAGAGACGCTCCCATCATGGCAGAGATACCTGTTCTGAACCTGGAAACACTTTTGACTCTGCTCCCTCTATGACCCCTGGAGCTAAACCCTTAACGGGTCCAACCTCTAACCCAGGAGCCTGGCAAGGATGCTCCACTCTAAATTAATGCATGGGAGATTCTTCCTAAGACAGAAAGAAAACTGCTATGGAGCTGAGCTGTAGGAGAAACTACAGTGTGGACCAGATGTCAGTGCACCTGCTCACCCCAGTCTCTTGGGCCCTGGGACTTACATGGCTGGGTGTGATGTCCCATCTCTCACACCACTCCAAGGTTCAGCAGACTCAGGGGGTGCAAACCGCAGGGGTCCTACAGGTGGCTTGGCAAAGGGGATTCCCAGGAACTGGTAGACATCCCCTTGACCCTTCACATGGATGAGGCTGCCTCGCACCTGCCCTGTGCGTGTGGTCCTGATGGGACTGTCTGAGTCCTGTCCTGTAGGTAGAGATTTGCCATGAGGGTCAGTTTATTGTGATGAGTTACCACCACCCTGAATGAGACCATTCCTTTTTCACTGTCACCATGGTGCGTAGAGGGAAGGGGAATCCTGGGTCTCTTAGTTCAGCAGTGACATTGGGAGGGAGTTGGATTTTGTACATTCTAGGACCAGGAAACTTTCCCAGGGAACTTTAGAAGGCTGTCAGGGCATTTCTCTGGCCAACGATGTGACACACTGTGGCAATACGATGATATTATTATTGTCGTCACTATCCAAAGTTCAGTATCAGGAAATGCCACAAATACACACAGAGGGATGTGTCCCTTCTGTCCCTCTTTCCCCTGACGTACAGGTTCAGGACACGTCAGAACTCCTCACACTGTAGTATGTACTGTCCTTAGATATCTATGGACTTCTGTGAGCTTTAGGGTCCATCCTGTGACCGTGGATGGGGAGACTGGGAGGAACATGGTTCTCCCTCGTCTATCATCTCCACCGCCTCCTCCGACCCACCCACCATCTCTATCTCTGAGTCTGCAGAAGTCAGCAGCTCTGCTACCTTTCCCCTCCCAATGCTCCCCTAGGGAGTCTCACCCTGCACACAGAGGAGGAGAAGCAGGAGCCCAAAGGCCACAGCATTCAGCCAGCCAGGAAGTCTATCCGGTGTCATGATCAGCTCCCAGGCCTGAGTCTGTGCTGATACAGTGTGACCTCCTTCACAGACAGCAGACACAATGTGTGGGCCTTGCTCAGCCACGAATTTAAGGCAGAAGGAAAGTGGGTGGAGAAACTTGGTTGGGTGGGGCAAAGTTTTTATTGCTGGAGAACTGCCCTGATTAGGCAGTGCAGAGCAGTTGGAGCAAAGTCCCCTGGGCTGGTCCTCCTCCTTAATACTCCTTTAAAGACACAGCATGGCTTCTGCAGTGTTCCTGAATACCCCAAACTTGTCCTCACACCCTGTGTCATCAGGACCCCTACCCTTGTCCTCACCAGCTCAATGTGAGGGTGTTGTGAGATCAGGGAACAGAAAGCTGCAACAGGAGAAGCCAGGAAGAATTCTCTGAGTGGTGTGGACTCAAGATGCCACACATGAGTAACAGCATTTAAGCACAGGGAGTGTGACCTCCATCTTGAAGACTCCTCTGTGCTTTTAAGACTCATAGTTTAACAGTAACAAAGACCTGGAAAGATATGCCTATCAGTGCAATAATGGTACAAATATTACGGGACTAATCAACTACTGTTTGATTGGATTTAAGGTTCACTTCTTAGGGTGGAGCCTGATATCAGGCTTAGGAATCTAAGACTAGATGAATCACATGACATAGGGGAGAAAGTAGTTCTAGTTTTCTACTAAATATTTCTATTAAACTGAGTCTTAGTGACCATACATTAATAAACCTCTCAACTCTCACCAGAGGCTTCCTTATACAATATACGATGAGTAACACAGAAACCACAACTAGCTAATACACGGAGAAGAAGAAGCTGCAGAGTGCTTAATCCTAAATAGGACACCTTTCTCAAACTTCTGCCCCGCAAGGCTCAAGGATCATTGCAGAAAGGGAAGGAAACAAAAATATTATAAAAGTCAGAAGCGGTGAATTATGACAGAGAAGCAGTTTTCCAGACAGCTGGTCAGTTACTCCTATGAACCACAGCAACGGTAACAGCATGCACAAGTCCCATACAAGCTGAAACCAGAAAAAATTCCAGCATTACATGAGGATGGGGATAAGAAAATTCCAACCTCACCTAAGGAAATTGTGGGAGCAGACAGTTGCTAGTGCAGAGATGGTCTCTTTCAAGTGTGGAATTCTTCGTGGGTATATTTGGCTCCTGTAGATGGACCCACACTGAAGGGCATTTGGAGACTCAAATTAGACTCCATAGGCCTGAATTAATACTGGAGTATATATATATAGTGTATATATATATATAGTGTATATATATATATATATATGTATATATATATATATATATATGACAAGGTGCAGATAGGGAGGTGATGTTAATACCATCAAATTACATTGTCTGAAAATGGCAAAAATTCAAAAAGAATGCATTTTTAAAAGACTCATACTTTACTGAACCTACCTTCAGAGTTACTCCAATGATCATAAGATCTACATGAACACCTCCCCTTAGGTCATGACTATTTTATCTAGATACACTGCTATTCTTGCACTTCCTAAGCATGCATCTCCCATTCACTCAGCTCCATAACGCGGCCACTCTAGTGACCAGCACCTGCCGACATCAACTTTACAAGCATTTCTCTACTTAATGTTTTTTTGTTGGAGACCAAGTGACCTCTGTCTTGCCCTTCTGAACATGTAACATCTTGTGACTCAGTGCAAAACATCCTGACACCTGTTGACACCAATTATGCTAGGCTAGAGTCTCTTGAATGCCTCTTATTGTCTAGCAAACAAGCCCCCCTACCTGTAGCTGCCCTTGGCTACACATGGCCTCAGCTCCTGGTTCTTCCTGTGATTTGTATCCTAGCAACCTTAGTCCATGCCCCATTTAGCCCCTGCCTCATTTCCTAATGTCTTCTTCCTGATATTCATAACCTTATGATGGGCCTTTGTCTCTGTTAATCACCACATTCCTGTATGGGTGCCTGACTCTTCCAAATTATATATACCCCCTAAAAGAATAAAGATTTGACGATTTGATCAGGAGATTGTCTTGTCGGCCCTCCGTGTCCCCTCTTGTTTCTTTCACCCCAAGTTTCTGAGGACTCGTGCTCTACTGAGGCCAATGGGCCGTGGCAATTTTTTTTACATTTATTTATTTGTTATCCATTGTGTGCATGTGTGGGCACTCTCCCATACCTGGGCACACATTTGGGGATCAGGGGACAAGCTGTGTAAGGCAGTTCTCTCCTTCAGCCATGTGGGTCTCAGTGTGGAACTCAGGTCATCAAGCTTGAAAGCGAAGTTTCATCCATGTTGAATTACCTCATTGGCACCTACATGACAAACACCAATGAGACCCTGTTGGCATCAGCACTGGACACTATCTGGGCTCTCAGAGCCTATGATAAAGCTGGAGATACAGGTCTATAAATAGGACTTTCATTACCACAAGGAATCACAAAGTAAATACATCAAAGAGTACAAGATCAGGGGCTCATTCCTAGCCTTGCCTGAATTCCTGTAGGAATTGGTCTTGGGAGTAAAATTAGACAGACTTTTGTGCAATCTGGGAGTTGACCTTGGCTCTACCTTTCCAACCCTCAATAGTCTGGAGCACCCACAGTCTGACACTAAGAATTTCCTCCTGGAAACTTTCTGTTTCCTCTGACACAGCATAGCCATGGCTTCTCCTGCTCCCTCCAGTTAACTGGCCTCTTTTGATTCTCTGTGACCCCTCCAATGACTCCTGTCCACGTGCAGTCCCAGCCCTTCCTGGTAGATGTTCTCTCTACTCTCAATTCCTGAGCAAAGGAACTGCTGGGCTCCTGGAATGAGAAGTCCCCAGCTCCCCAAAACTTGGGTCAAAGAACCAGCTTCTTCTTGCTTCCTGGTTGTCCCAGTAATGCTGCTTAATCCCAGACTTCAACATCCCCGTGCACTCTCCCACTCCCTGCACCATCATTCAGAGGCCCTGTGTTGATGTAGCCAAGGCCACAGCAATAGTGTGGAATGAAGAAAAGTCTCAGGAACGTTTGTGTGTACCCACGCAGGTAGGGAGTTTGGGAGGAAAAGAAAGTGTGAATTATGTGAAAGAAGAGGCTCAACACTGGAAAAATGGCTCAGCTACTAAGAGCACATATTGCTCTTGCAGAGTACTTTTCTTCAATTCCCAGCATATGGCAAATCACAACCACATGTAACTCCTGCTCCAAGTGGATCTGAGGTCTCTATTTTCCAAGGCACTTTCCCATATGTTCATACCCACAGAGGCCCACACACAGATACTTAATTTAAAAAGATAAAATATATCTTAAATAAAAAGAAAGCATAGGCTCAAAGTTCATGGAAACACCTGCAATGAGATACCAATACACACCCATTCAATGTAATAAGATTTAAGGCCCAGAAAGCAAGTATTAGTAAAGTCAGGAGCCACGTATATTCTCCTTTGGGGGCTGGAGGGAAAATAAAATGTTATAGATATTCTAGAAAACAGTTTGTCATTTTTTAAAAAGTTAAACATACGTGTTCTCTTACTCAACAATGCTGCTCTTGGGTCTTCAGTTCAAGAAAATGAAAACACAAAGACTAGTGATTCAGAAAGTTCATAGCACACTGTACCAAGGAGATGGAGCCAGTCTAGTTGTCAATCAACTAATTAAGTGGTTATTAATAATCTGGTACATATGTAAAATTGAATGTTATTCAGCTCTGAAGAAAAATGAAATCACAAATTAGCAGGAAAGTGGAATGTTGTAGAAGGTGTAGTGTTGGGGATGGAGAGATTTTTTTCAGTTGTTAAGTTCAGTTGGCTGCTCCTGCATAGGACCTGGTTTGATTCCCAGCACCCACGCGGTGACTAACAAATCATCCATAGTTCCAGTTGTAGGAGATTCAACACCCTCGTCTGACCTCCGAGGGCACTGCACAACTTTGGTACAGTTAATACACGCAGGCAAAACATTCATACCAATAAAAGTTTAAAATAGTAATAAATAAAATATCAGAATGCTTAGTATTAATGAATATCACCCTATCCCAGAAAGAAAAAAATAAGACACATGTTCTCTTTTAATTTAGGATGCTAATCTATAATGTATACATGTATAAAAAATACATGTACCAACTTATTAGAACATTTAGAAAGGACAACAAGAAAGGGTAGTTTTAAAAGAACACACTAACAGGTTCATGTGTGTAGCACACATTGTGTAGGTCCTTTGAATCCTATCTCTGCATGCAATACATGTGTGATACAACAAGGGTCCCCATGTCAGAGGTGGGTGTGTTCACATGTGAATCACTAGGACGCTGTGGCCTAGTGAGAAAATTAGAATTTTTATTATGGTCTTTTCTTTGAGTACTTCTTTGTGGTATGCTATTTTGTTACTATTAATAAATACTAACTTTTACAAAGTTCATACAACTTCATTAAAAGTATGAAAAAGAAACAGAAGTCACTAAGATGCACATAACTGGGTGAATGGGTGAAATGTGCTGTGTTCAGATGTGGAACGACACTCTCCACCAAAGGACAGCACCACTTGAATTTTATAGACATGGCACTTTGTAATAGAACTAGTGACAAATGATTCCTGTTCCATGGTCGGATGTGTAGAGATCTAATGTTTCGAAATCACATGAAATTGCCAAACTATTTCATCAAAAAAGAGGCGAGCAGCTGTCTGGGAGCAGAGGTCAGAAATGATTAACATAAAACAGCAAAAGGGAAATATTTTGAGTGAAACAAACTTTCCCATACTTGAAGTGCACGCAGGTCATCACTATTTCATATCAAACCATGCTGTTAATATATAAGTCTAATTACTTAAAAATCATTCCACATGAAAGCTTTACAGGAACAATACAGCTACTGAAAGTCTAAAAGTCACTTTGGTGAAATGTCCTGGGTCTTGTCAGAAATGGAAACCACACAGAGGTGATTTGCAGCCGGAGTTCAGTAACGTCTCCAGGCCCCGGCAGTATGAGGCTCCAGTCCTCCTGCACTCAGAGGAAGGGCTCTTGCTTCTACCCAGCTCCTGAGCTGAGGCGGAAGGTTTCTAAGATCGCTCTTTTGTCCCCTGGTATTCAGGGTGGACAACCCAATAAATGCATAGAATCCAGCCTCTTAAAGGCAGAGAGAAACACTCTGGGGAACAAGGCAGACAGCACAATTTGACATGTTTCTAGAAGACACTTTTGAACTGAGGGGTCAGAAAAGTTTAGGGACAACAATAAGATAGGAGTAAAAACTAACAACGTGAAAGACTCAGGGAAGGTGTAGCATCCTGGCAAACCTGCCGCTTCAGAGCAGCGGGGAGCAGGAGAGGGAACTCCACACAGGGACAGGTGCTCAGAGAGAGAGAGAGGACATCAAGCTCTTCTGCTAGACATTTCTGGAAACTCTGATACTCCATCCTACCTCCAGGACAGACACCACATTTGTGTATATTTACAGATGTCCTGGACATGCAAATGTAAGCTTCCTTGCATCACCAGTCTCTGGGAGGAAAAAGCAATTCTCAGAAGAGACACACATGCACATGTATACACACACATGCTCTAAACACTCAACAAGGTTGAGGCTCTACTGGACATGTGCAGAAGCATTAAAAGACTGTGCTACTCACCACATGGGTAAGAAATAGACAAATGAATGGATTATTCTAAATGTAAATCAAAGTAACATCTAAGTTGCATCTGGACAATGAGTAGAAGATCAGTAACCTGTTTCCTCATCTGTACCTGGATGTCACATTCGTATACAAGGCATGAGGATTTTCTGACATGAGGCCCCTTGGTGCATGGTACAAGAAACAAAATAAATATATAAATGGAGTCTGGAAAAACAGGCTCACCTGTGACACAGCTCTGAGTTGGCTCCTATGAACCAGGCTTCTTTTTTCTCATACTAGGGATTGAACCAATGGCATTGTGCATAGGAGGCAAGTGTTCTGTTACTGAGCTATAGACCGAGCTGCAACATGTCTTTTACATTTACTCACTCAGAATACATGGTACTGTCAAACAGAGACCATGAACATGAAGTCCCCCATCATGTTCTGAAATTGTAATTGCAGAGTATCGGGGTCTTCAGAGTCTCCATGTACTTTCCCCCATTGCGAGACATCATCTACCCCAGAGCTTCAGGATGATGGGGAGAGGCAGGCTCCTGAAAAGGAGGCAGCGACTTTGGGCGGGAAGATGGGGCCTGGGACAGGAAGTGAGGGCAAAGCTTCAGGGAATCCCACCCCCGAGACACACACCCTGGGCTTAATGTCTGCAGATTGCCATCTGAGCAGAGTGTGGAGACTCTTTCAACTGGGGCGAGACCCAAGAAACCTCACTGTCTGGGTGCTGTGCTCTGCAGTGCAGCCTACAAAGTCCCTCCGGTTATTTCTTTTATGATGTAGGCAAAGTCTATGACCTGAGAGGCAGAGAACAGTCTTCGGTGTGTGCTGGGATGGACATGGACCAATGAATCTCTGAGCTTGTCTACCACTCACCAAATGATTCCCCAGGTCCCAAGGGGCTTGGAATTTCACCTCACCATGGGCATCGCTCAGCTGTACTAGTCAACACTGACACCAATGATGCTCTGGACAGAGTGAAAATCAGCAGAGGCCAACAGTTCCTGGGAGTGCCTGTGCCCGAACTCCCATCCACCACACCAAGGATGATCTTGAACTGAATGGCATTCAAGGTCTGCACTGAAGGTCAGTCACCTACATAGTCCTGTGTCACTATGTTAAATCCTCCCTTCCTGATTTCCCAAATGTTCACCTCCTCCCAAGAGATTCTAGACCTAGATTTGTCCCCATGGGCACAGTGACAGCAAGTTATGGAGAGGAGGTCATTGATTCCAAGTGGTCAGAACTGACTGTCCATGTTCTCGTGTCCTTGTCCTTCAAACCCCCAAATTCTCCCACCCTGTTAATAACCAAAGTCTCTCTTCACTCTTCCTTCATAGGCAGCCCAGCAGGACTCTGATCCAAAGAAGTTGCCATCACCTGGAGAAGGAGGAGATAGTGCTGACTTACTCTTGCAGGCAGGGGGCTGGGAGGGTCACAGCTTCGGTTGGTGCTATTGCCCCCAAATGTCACCGTGTACTCATCAATGAATGTAACAATTCCAAAATTAACCCCACTTTCCTGACACGCAGAGGTCATAGACAGACATGCCATCCCACCTGGACACTTGATTGATCCATGAGGGGGACCCTGAGATGCACCTGTACTGTCTATGTGAGACTGAACGTTGTGGAGTCTGACTCGAGCCCCTCAGAGCATCCTGGGAAGGAGGCAGTTCATATGAGCCTTCATGTCCTCACTGAACAGACAGGAGGGAGCAGGTCAGGGAAGGGATGGATTGAGGGTATTCACTGCAGAGACAATCTCAGGAGAAGAAGGAACAAGGTCAGGCAACAGGGCCACCCCATTCTCCATGATGCCACTGTGGAAGAGTCCAGCCAGGCTCTCAGAGGCCAAGCTTGTGACTTGGTGCCATTGTTTAACCTCAGGAGCTTCCAGCATATGGGTCATATGTATTGAGAGAACAAGTCTCCTTTCTGCTACCCTGCCAGGTTCTGGGAGCCACAGAAGGACTGTGGGAATCACACTGAAACATTTCCATCCATCCCTGATATCAACCTAGAGTAGCAAGAAATGACAAGAAGCATTGTCCATTCAGTGTGATGCAGGAGATGACAGCTGTGCTAAGATCTTAACAGCTGGGCAGCTGTGCTGAGGCTCAAAGAGTGAAGTAATAGAAAGTCACTTATGATCTCAATAAACTTAGGTTTTCCAAGTTCTAACTGCAGTTAAAGTGGGTGATAGACACCGTGGGTTGCCAGCTCTTCTCCCGCTAATGCTACTTCCAAGGCAGCGTGCTTGTGGGCTGCTTACCAAGTCCCAATTCTCTCCATGCCTACAGGTGCAGGGCAGTGTGCAGTGAGGCCCTCTCTGGCTGCTGTGACTGTAGTTACTCTCCATCAACTCCCACCTCCCCGGTACCTTGCCTCCCAGAGAACAACTTATGAATTTGGCAGATCTGACATGTTTCCACAGTCAAAGTGAAAATAAACACAGCTTGGTGGACCTGCTGCCGCCCTCCCACTTGGGATCCACGTGGGTCAGCATTTTGGCGCCAAGTGTTCCTGATATGGTCTGGACAGCAGCCACGCACAGACTCCAGAGGGTAATTTACCAACATCATTCAAGGGTGAAAGGCTAGCCCCTGTCTCTGGTGACTTTCAGCCTACAGGATGCCTTACCATATGACATCTCTGTCCATGTAGGTCACCAAGGCCAACAGACACTTGTGCCTGACAGTGTTACAACAGAGAAACGTGCTGAGATGGTCCTGTTCAGAGCCTGGCACAAGCACTGTGCTTCATCCTCCAAGAGAAGCTCTGCGTGAAACCTCATGTAGTGTGGGAAGTGGACATTCAGCAAGGAGATGGGAAAGCCCAGCTAAGACAGCCAAATGTGTGACCACTGTGAAAAAAACAAAGACGCTGGTGCACGTCTCCTCCTCCTCTTTCTGCGGCTGCTTGTTTCTTTCTCTTTATGAGGCAGAGTGGGCATTTTAAAGAGCATTTTTGTTTTTCTGTGTATGAGTGTTATGCCTGCATGCATGTATGTACACCTGTGACATGCAGGACCCATGGAAGCCAGAAGAAGGTGTGGATCCCCTGGAAGTGGAGTCATAGGCAGTTAGCTGCCACAAAGTTGCTGGGAATTGAACCTGGGTCTTCTCCAAGAACAGTCAGGGCTCATAACCGTTGAGCCATCTCTCCAGCCTCAGAGTTGGTATATTTTAAGAAGACATTTTGACATCTTGTCTAGATATAAGCAGCCGTCACAGCAAATTTTATTACTTGGGTTAGAATTTTCAAGTTTTCTGTGTGCGTGCATCGGGGATAATGATGTTTCAGTCGGATGTTTTCATGCGTGGACATGATGTGCTCACATTCTCCCCAGTTGCTCCCTATTGTCCCCTTCCACTCCCACTGATCTGCATCTTCTCAACTCGGCCTCCTTCTATTTTCATGTCTTTTGTGATCCAATGATCTCTGTTAGAATTTCTTACAGAAGAATGTGTGTTTGAAGTCTGGACAACTTCTCAGTGACTATACCATTGCAGAAAATGTCTCTTCCTTTCCTAGCATCCGTTACCTGCCTAGATCCTCAGTGAAGACACTGAACTCTTGGTCCCTCTCTTCTCACAACCTTTAGTTGCATATAAATAATCAGATTTTTTGAAATTTTTATATATTTTCATCTGTATGAGTGTTTTCCCACATGTATGTGAAACGTTAGTGTGCAGTACCCATGGAGACCAAAACACAGCATCAGATTCCTGTGGAACTGGAGTTAGACACAGTTGTTACCCTCCATGAGGGTGCTTGAACCAAATCCAGGTTCTCTACAAGTGCAGCCAATGCTGGTAAGTACTGAGCCATGTTTTTCAGCTCATAATTAGTTTTCTTTTTAAAGAAATTCGTACAACATAGCCCAGGCTGGCCTACAATTGAAGAACATCTTGCTTTTTCTGCTTTATCCAGAATTCTGGGATTGCAGGTTCGTGCCAGCAAAATGTGATCACTCCTAACAGGCTGGTAACTCACTATGTAGACCAAGCTGGCCTCCAAATCACAGAGATACATCTACCTCTGCCTCCCACATGCTGAGTAAAGGCTGTGCCATCACACCTGAACTCGTCTCCTTTTTCTGAGCACTGTGTGTTTGACGTTCCCACCTCGATGTCCCTGTGGATGAAGCAAGCCTGGGGAAACAGAAGAGGGTGGGACACAATTCCATGCTGTCTTACACTCGTCAATGATTCTGCAAAGGAATCTGAGCAAATAAAGTGAGAAGAAGCCATGAGAGAATTCAGCATACACTCCTGCCATGAAAGCTGTGGAGACCTCCCAGAGCCCAGGCAAATGCAGGCCAGACTCACAAGGGGAGGTAAGTGATCCTTCTGAGCAAGGATCAGACTGGGAATGTCTGGCAGGAAGTCACCAGAGTTCACACCAGAATAGCATGCTGAGAGGCATCAAGGGCTGCACACTCGCCCTGGGCTTGGTACCTTCCTGCCTCACCTTCTGATAAGGGCCTGCAGACTATGTGAGAAGCACTGATAACATGGATTTTGCCCTGGGAGCCAATTTCTACCTTTGCCCAGGATCAGATACTTGGATAAGGGAACACTGAGTCTCCTAATTCAGCAGTGGAATGTGGGGCTAGAGGCTTCTCCACGCCATGGGGCGAGGAAATTTACCCAGGTTCTTTTTGGAGGGGACGAGGGTGCTTCTCTGGCCAAGGTGCTGACACATCCAGACCCCAATGGCAGCATGAAGGCGCCCAAGACCATGGGCCTGATGTGTAAGTTAATTGGTTATTTTTCCAAAATTAAATAAACCATCCCAGAATGGCCTTTCTGTTTATGGGCTCTAGGTGGGTTTCCCTCCTGATTCAAGAAACTTTGAAACTATCCCCATTTACATGTCTCTATGCCTCATTTTCTAAACTCTTTTAAGCCGTCAGACTATTTTTGTGATTTCTGCAACCCATCTCCAAGCATGCACACCACTCTACTTCAGTCCCCAGATGTCGCCTTACATGCATGGAAATCGACCTGCCTCTTCCAAGCCAGACAAATTCTCCTTCTCCCAAATGCTCTGAAATATTAGATCATGTTCTCTTTTTAAAATACTTTTCAGAATTTTAATGTATTTGATTATATTCGGACTCCCCACCTACCTCTACCCCTACGTTACCACCCCCTGACCAATTTCATGGCCTCTATTTTTTTGTACTAGGAAAACTACCCCTCAGAGCCTTGAAGTCAGCACCAGCTGGAATTCTTGCTTGTTCTATAGCTCATGTATGTAGTGTCAATGGTAATAGAGTTTTACCTGCAAGTTCTGGCCGGTAAACAAGGCAAATGGCAATAGTCAGTGTTGCTTGAGGATCTATGGGACTCCCCAGTCAATAGCTCCAAGAGAGTCCATTTCTGGCATTGGGCCTTTAATTTGCTTGCCTGTGGTGTCTGGTAGGGGCAATGTTCCCCCACTCCCATTATAGTGTAGCTCAATTTAAATTCTTTTTATACTGCATTTGTATATATTTTAAGAAGCTTCTACAGAGGGGCTGGAAAGATGACTCAGAGGATAAGAGAGCTGGTTGTTCTTGCAGAGAATGCAGGTGAGTTCCCAGCACCCACATGATGGCTAACAACCATCTGAAACTCCACTTTCAGATGATCTAATGCCCTCTTCTGCCCTCCAGGGCATTGCATGACATGGGTACACTTACATACACGCAGGCAAAACACTAATACACATGACTTTATTAAAGAAGCTTCTGTAGTAGTAAGTTTCCATACAACCCTTTCAAAAGATGTTAGTGTTCATTTTCTTCCCATAGTCCTTCCTCTCCTTGCTCTCCTGTTCGCCACACCCATTAACCCTTCCTAATCCATTACATCCTTCCCTGTTATATCACTGCATCCAACCACTCCTCCCATTAATGAGCTCCCATAACCCCTTACTAGATTCCTGACCTCTACAGATTTTCCAACTGAAACACACATTTCCAAAGAATCAAAACTAGCATTCAGCCCTGAAAGAACCCACGTGACACTTGTCTTTCTGGGTCTGGGTTACCTCATCCAGGATGATTAATTTCAGATCTATCTCTTTACCTGCAAATGTCATAATTTCGTTTTTCTTAACAGCTGAATAATATCCCATTGTAAAATGTACCACACTTTGTTATCTATTCATTAGTTGACGGACATATAGGTTGTATCCGTTTCGTAGTTAGTGTGACTAGAGCATCAATGAACGTGGGTGAACAAGTATCTCTGTGGTAGGATAGAGAGTCCTTTGGGTTTATACCCAAGAGTATTATACCTGGATCTTGTATGTGGTAGATCGATTTCTAGCTTTTGAGGAATCGCCTCATTAATTTCCATAATGGCTGCATCCGTTTGCACTGTAACCACCAGTGAATAATTTATTCTCTTTCCCCACATACTGTCCAACATTTGTCATTGTTTATTTTTTGGTTCACAGTATTCTGCCTTGAGGAAGAGGAATCTCAAAGTAGTTTTAATTTGCATTTCCCTGATGGCTGAATATCTTGAACATTTTAAAAATATTTCTCAACTATTAACATTTCATCTTTTGAGAACTCTCTGTTTAGTTCCTGGCCCTAATTTTTAATTGAGCTATTTGTTGTTTCAATGTTTAATGATTTTTTGAGTTATTTGTATTCTTTTTACCAGCCCTCTGTCAGAGGCACAGCTGGTAACAATTTCTTCTCATTCTGTATGTTGCCTCCTCACTCAGATGAAGGTATCCTTTGCTCTACAGAAGGCTTTTTTTTTCACAAGGTTCCAGTTATCAGTTGATGGTCATAATGGTCTGAAGGCTTCTCTGGCTCCAATTCATTTGCTGAAATATAATCTCTAATACGATAGTAAGAGTCAGGAACCTAGGAAGCTCAGCAGTATCACTGTCTGCCCGTTTCACCCAGAGAAGACATGCAGTATAAGCTCTGAGCAGATATCTAGGACTTATCACCCCACAATCTGATAACATTTTCAATCTGGTTTTTATAATCTAAAAAATTGTAAATATAATCTGGTTTAAGATATGCAGCTTATAGTTTCTGGTTTTGTTTTAGAGATGTGAGTTCTAATAGATGGCCCAGGCTGGCTTGGAACTCCAAGACTGATACAATCTTCTATTGCAGCCTCTGAGTATAAGAGGCCAAAGATACCTGACACAGAATGCAGCTTTCCGTTTATGATCGTATTGAACAGTATCCTGAACTTATGAAGACAATAGGGATCTGGGAAATCGGGGTTTCCACTGGCCTTTTATACTCAGGAGAAAATAGGAGCCTCACATGGATTATGACACAGGTGATCCCCATTTGTCAATAATCCCTAAAGAAAATGCTTCATTTCAAGAGTCAAGGGTTGAAGAAGAGAGAGGATGGAACATCAAGTTGAGGAAGGAAGGAGTACAGGGGCCTAGTCTGAGTGGAGCGTGAAAGGAAATAGAGGCACTTTTAAGCTCACACATTCACACTATTACAGGACCATTGATTGAGTGGGTCCAACAAAAGATGGTCCTGCAGGGTGAGTATGGAGTGGCATGCAGAGGTTTGTAACACATGTAGGAGAACAGAAAAAGCAGAATGTTGATGTGAATACTGGAATCAACCAAGGCTCACTGGGAACCTCAGGTTGACCCTATTGTAGCACCAAGGCCACACATCTATCCTGATCTGGGACACTACAGCTCTCCGTGCTTGTTGTGAGTCCCGTTTAGCTTCTGAATCTTTTGGGGCAGGGTCTTAGTCCAGAACTGCAGTCTTCCAGCCTTCAGAGAATGATCCACGGCAGGATGGATGTCCAGTTTCAGATACTGCTCACTCTGGTCCAACTTGGGCCAGTAGGGTAGGCCATCGCTGTTGGGGTTTCTGTGGATATGCAACCACAGAGAAGATTAAAAATCACTTTGACCCAAATATTGACACTCTGATTTGGGGAAAGGCAGTGGACCAAGTACTCAGGGACTTGAGACTGAAGGGAAGTACTGCCATATAGGGAAACAAGAGTCATGTACTAGTCACCGAACCTGAAAGACAAAGCTATTGTCATCTTTCTCTCTCACTTTCAGAGAGAAGATCTAAAGAACAGTACAAAAGTACCATGGCCCATTTGGTCATGGAGAAATGCTCAGTGGATGACAGAAGATGTCTAAGTGAGCCCTGGGTGGACAACTCATGTGAAGAAGGACTCATGAATGCTAATGAGACCACAAAACAAAAATGCAGACCAGGGTGGGGACCCACCCCTGAGGAGTTAAGTGAGGAACATGCTCTCACCCATGTCGTGCAAAGTTGGCCCAGTATTTCATCATCTTACTGCTCAGCAGCTTCTCTTCCTCAGTGAAGTCAACTGTAGGCATGGGAAAGACAAAGGTTTAATCCTTACCACCCAGGAGGTTCCAGAGTCACCATTCCAACTGTAGTCAGATCCTGAAATCTTGGTCTGTTTCTTTCTCTAAACATTGGAACTAATCCACCTTCGCCTCTACTCAGTTCCTGCAGCTCTATTCCTCCTCCAGTGCGCCCTCGTTCTCTTTATCATAGAGAAGACAAGGATGGGTGCAGATTCTAACCCAAATGTATTTTTTACTTTGGAAGTGTTGTACACTCGACTCTGTTCTAATTCAGAGTCTTGGTTTCCTCACCTGGATTGAAAACTCAGACACTCCCTTGAATACCCATCTGGGACCACATTAGCTCATGGGAAACAGGGAAGACTCACTTTTGAGTTGAAATAAGGATCCAAAGAGAAAAGGAACCTCTCCGCCATGATCAGCCTTCATATTGGGTGGTCGGAAATTCTTTAAGATGCTCAATGGATGTTGAAACTCATAGAAGTAGACAGGAGCATGGGAACCTAGGGGTGAGAACACAGGGTGACACAGTGGACCTTTACCTGGAGCTGTCCTGCCACACATCTGGTGACAGCACCCCTTGGTATAAAGTTATCTGGAATCACAACATTTGAGTATGGGCTCCGGGCTGGAACACTAGCTCTGTGGATCCCTTGGCTAAACAGGGACCCTGAGACTCCTAGCTGACTAGTTTTGACAAGTCAATAGAGTATCGATAACTTGAGTCCAACTTTCCCTCTTAAACAAGACACAAGGATTTACAGAGATAGTGTCCTTAGGTGCCAGAGGCCTGATTGAGACATGAGTTTTGACCTGGATACCACAGAGCTCACGTGGCACCGACAGTTCTGAGCTGCCCCCCAGGCCACATTCCACATGTGCTCACGCTGAAAATGTGCCACTTGGAGTGCAGGGATCACAAACATGAAGTCCCCCATCATCTCTTTGTACTGGAATTGGAGGGTCTGGGCATCCTCAGTGTCCCCCATGTACTCTTCCATTAGCAGATCACCACACTCAGGAGGTAATCTCTACACAAGGGGACCAGAAAGATTGAGGTTAGGCCGTTGGATCTTGGATGGGGATAGGACATCTTCAGGGATTAAAAAGTGGCTCTAGGATGAGATGGAAAATATAAAAGCTCTGGGGCGACCTACACACAGAAACACACATACAGTACGCATTATTTCTGGGGATGCTCTCTGTGGAGGAAATATGGGAACTCTGTCTATGTTTGAACAGGATGCAGAGGATCTCACCATCTGAGCTACTGTGCTCTTGAGGACAGTGCGCAGATTCTCTCTGGTTATTCCCTTTATGGTATGAGCAGTGCCCATGACCTGAGAAACAGAGAACGGTCTTCAACCAGGGTCCTAGGATCTATGAGTCTAAACCCTCCACAACATAAGTCCCCAGGTTCCCAGGGGATTGGAATATGCCTCACCAAGGGGATCATCCACCCATACTCATCACTGTTGACACCGATGATGCTAGGGACAGGGTGAAAGTCCCCAGAGGTCAATAGCTCCTGAGGGTGCCTGGGTAGGAACTTCCCATCCACCACGCCAGGAATTATCTTGAAAACCTGGGGGAGGGAGGCATTAGAGGTCACTGTTGAAGGTCAATCAAATGCATGTTGTTTTATAAACACATGTCCTTTTTAAATATTTCATGTATTATTTTTATTTTATGTGCAGTTGTGTGTTGCCTGAATGTGTATAGTGCACCTATGTCATGCAATCCCCATTGAGGACAGAAGATCCATTGGAACTGGAGTTACCGACATTGTTAGCTACTATGTGGATGCTGGGAATCGTGTCTTCTGCAGAAGCAGCCAGTGTTCTCAATTACTGAGCCACCTCTCCAGTTCCCCACATACATATTCTTATATCCACTGAGTTACCTCACCTTTTCTCCACTTCCTTATTGGTCTCAGCATGTGTCCATCCCTCCTACCCACAGACATGTCCACCCCAACAAAGATATCCTACACCTAGAGTAGTCTATCATGGTATTTATTTTGCATCCAGGACTAAAAGGACACCAAGTCGTGGGGATGAGGCAAGTAGCTCAGAGAAGTAAGGACTGTCTCTCTACACCCTAATGACCCAGTCCTCCCAGTCACTGCGATCTCCTAACCTTGTTAATCGCCAGAATTTCCTCTTCACTCTTGCCTCGCAGACAGCGCACAAGGGCCTCTGAGTCCATGGCCTCACATCCGGATAGTTTGACCACTATCTGTAAATGGACCAGGAAACGGTTAGCTTACCTTCCAGTCAGGAAGAAGTGATTTGCCAATCCCAACAGGTTTGATGCTAAATAATATATCATACACTATGCTGTGTGTGGATTGGAGTAAATATGAAATTATATTCATCTTCCTGTTGTTCAGAGGGGAGAGCCAGAAGAGAGACAATCTCTCCATACCTAAAGAAAATTGTCCTTTGTAGGCTGTGTGGGTGCGCATGTGTCCATGGCCCTGTCCGTGTGTGTGCGTGTGTGTGTGTTTGTGTTCACGTACAAATATGAGATGTGTGTATATGTCATTTGGGCATTTGAAATTCAGAGTACAACCTTGCTTATCTATTCTACTTTTTACGTTTTCTGACACAGGGTGCCTTGTGGTTTTCCTGGTGTCTGCAATAACCTACCTGAACGGACAACTTCCAAGGACTCTCCTGGTTCTGCCTTCCGTTTTGCCATAGGAGCTTTAGATTATGGACATGTGGTGCCACATCTAACATTTTATGGGTTCTGGAGATTTGAACTCAGGTCCTCTAGCTTGTGTGGCAAGGGCTTTTACCCACTGAACCATCTCCTCATTCTGTGCATAATTTCTGTTAATGATAGAAGCCACTAGATGTAGCTTTGATGGACACATAACATACTCAGTATATATAAAGAAGAGGGAGTAGACCCTAATCCCTGAGCCTCTCACAAAATACTGGAGAGAAGCTATTTGTGGTGGTCCTTGTTTGGTTCACTGATCAGAATAGCAAAGTATCAGAGCTGAGAGCTGAGTGTATAGAGTCAGGACTGTGGTGACTGAGGGCACTTACCCTGTAGACATCCTCAAAGGTGTCTGAGATGAGGTCGGGCAGCAGGGCTACCCCACTCTCCATGATGGCTCCGTGGAAGAGTCCTTGTGACATGGGGGACACCACATGTGTAGACACACTTGTGCCACCTGCTGATACTCCAAAAATGGTGACGCGGTCAGGGTTGCCTCCAAAGTGAGCGATGTTCTGCTGCACCCAGCGTAGAGCAGCCACTTGGTCCAGGTAGCCCCAGTTGCCACTTGCGTGCTGATCTCCAGTGCTGAGAAGTGATGAGGACAGAGATCATAGGCCTACTCAAGTTCTGCTCAACCCCTATTACCCAACAATCCCAAGCTCACCTGAAGAAGCCCAGGACACCCAGGCGATACTGAATAAGAACCAAAATCACGTCCTCAGTGGCTGCCAGTGTGGCTCCATCAAACTGGGAAGCTGCGCCCATAACCAGTGCACCACCGTGGATCCACACCATGACCTGGGGAAATCAAGACACATGCTAGGAACTTCGAGGTACATCAGGCTCTAGCTCAATTTTTGAGTGCTTTAGAATATACATAGAACTTCTTAGTTTGTTAAGATCTCGACTGAAGGCATGGAACTTTAGTGTCTCCATCACCACCACGCATCTCAGTTTGAATCAATGGCTCTAAGAATAGAGCGGCAATGGCAACATTACTCTCTGGACCCTCACAGTGGAACAAAAAGAGGAGACTCCATGAGTGTCTCTCCTGATTATTATGAAAAGCATCATCAGATCTCATTGCTACAACAGATAATCCACATCTAGAATTTAGACACCTTCAGTGTTCAGACAAGCAACTGAGTCGCTGTGCAGGGCTCAGTTGATAGTGAGTTCTGGTTAGATCAGAGTCAGAACTCTCAGAATTCTAGAGCTGTGTGTTCTATACCCAGGATTCAGATGTTCACCGTGGCTAAAAAGAACTTCTTGGACAGTACAGTGTAAGGCTACTTCTCCATCTTGCAGAGGGGCTCTGGTTGCTATTGTCCTTTCTACTAACCCTACTGAAGAAATGACCCTTCAAGTGACCACAGCCTGATACTCACGGGCAGGTTAGAACCTTCATGGGCATGGGCTGGTGTGTAGATGTTGAGATATAGGCAGTCTTCAGACATGGTGTTGAAAGGCATGATCTGATTCATCTTCATCGGGCCCTCTCCATTCAGCATATCAGTATTCTGTAGACAGCTGGGGACAATGGAAGAAAGTTTGAACAAGAGATGAGTGGTGATAAGAACCAGGTCTGAATCTATATCTGCTCTCAGCCACACTCAGCTGCTGCTCCGCATGACGCTATACAGGACCATTCTCCACGCTTCCTTCCCGTAAAGGTTAAGGACACAAAATCTATGGAAGGTAGGATGAGGCCAGAATTTCAACCAGGTGCATTTGCATGTGGGCCTGGTTGTACCTCTTCCTGAGACTGGGACATGGAGACTTCTGAGGGTCTCTTTGACAATGATTGGCAGCATGTGGTGACATTCCCCACTTCTTGTCTCTTTGGCACCTGTAGTGATGGTTAGATGTGACTGCTGACTTGGCACAATGTAGAACGTCCTGGGAAGAGATTCTCAAGGAGGGACTGGCCAGACCAGATTGGCTGTGGGCAAGTCTAGCGGGATTAACTTATTTGAATTAAGGTGGGAAGACCTGCCCTTTGTGGGTGGCACCTTTCCCTAGGGATGGACTTCTGAGCTGTTTTAAAGTGGAAAAGGCAAGTCGAGCATCACCAGGCATGACTTTGCACTCTCTACTTTCTGTTCTGTCTCTCCATGTGATGTGACCAGCTCTCTTATGCTTTTGATGCTCTGTCTTCCTCTGGGATAAAAACTAACTTAAAATTGTGACCCTGAAGAAAACTGTCCATTCCTCAGATCCTGTTGTGAGCATCATAGGGTGTGGGACACCATTCATCCCATGACAGCCTTTCAGGACACCCCACATACAGTCTCCATACAGAAGCACACACACTTGTTCTCTGGTGGCTGGCATTTGGCCTTATTGGGTGGAACAACAAACGTGGACGGTGGCATTGCCATGGAACCATCACTGTCACCTCCTCAGGGACTTGCAGTGTGTACTAATGGACTCACGGTTTCCTATGCTTCACAGGACACACTGACTCCTGCTCAGAGACACACCCATCATGGCAGAGATACCTGTTCTGAACCTGGAAACATTTTGACTCTTCTCCCTTTATGACCCCTGGAGCTAAATCCTTACAGGGTCCAACCTCTGACCCAGGAGCCTGGAAAGGACGCTCCACTCTAAATTCATGCATGGGAGACTCTCCCCAACACAGAGAGAAAACTGCTATGGAGCTGAGGTGTAGGAGAAACCACGGTGTGGACTAGAGGTCAGTGCACCTGCTCACCCCAGTTTCTGAAGCCGTGGGACTTACATGGCTGGTTGTGATGTTCCATCTCTCACACCACTCCAAGGTTCAGCAGACTCAGGGGGTGCAAACCGCAGGGGTCCTACAGGTGGCTTGGCAAAGGGGATTCCTAGGAACTGGTAGACATCCCCTTGACCCTTCACATGGGTGAGGCTGCCTCGCACCTGCCCTGTGTGTGTGGTCCTGATGGGACTGTCTGAGTTCTGTCCTGTAGGGAGAGAGAGATTTGCCATCAGCGTCAGTTCATTATGATCAGCTACCAACACACGGAATGAGAACGTTCCTTTCTCACTGTCACCACGGTGCGCAGAGGGAAGGGGAATCCTGGGTCTCTTAGTTCAGCAGTGACATTGGGAGGGAGTTGGTTTTTATATATTTCAGGACCAGGAAACTTTCCCAGGGAACTTTAAAAGGCCGTCAGGGCATTTCTCTGGCCAATGATGTGACACACTATGGTAATATCATGATATTACTATTGTCGTTTCTATTCAAAGTTCAGTATCAGGAAATGCCACAAATACACACAGAGGGAAATGTCCAGCACACGTCAGGACTCCTCACACTGTAGTATGTACTGTCCGTAGATATCTATGGACGTCTGTGAGCTTTAGGTCTATCCTGTGATCGTGGATGGGGCACTGGGAGGAACACGGCTCCCTCGTCTATCATCTCCACCGCCTCCTCCGACCCACCCACCATCTCTGTCTCTGAGTCTGCAGAAGTCGGCAGCTCTGCTACCTTTCCCCTCCCAATGCTCCCCTAGGGAGTCTCACCCTGCACACAGAGGAGGAGAAGCAGGAGCCCACAGGCCACAGCATTCAGCCAGCCAGGAAGTCTGTCCGGTGGCATGATCAGCTCCCAGGCCTGAGTCTGTGCTGATACAGGGTGACTCCTTCACAGACCTCAGACACAATGTGTGGGCCTTGCTCAGCCAGGAATTTAAGGCAGAAGGAAAGTAGGTGGGAAAACTTGGTCGGGTGGGGCAAAGTTTTTATTGCTGGAGAACTGCCCTGATTAGGCAGTGCAGAGCAGTTGGAGCAAAGTCACCTGGGCTGGTCCTCCTCCTTAATACTCCTTTAAAGACACAGCATGGCTTCTGCAGTGTTCCTGAACACCCCAAACTTGTCCTCACATCCTGTGTCATCAGGATCCCTACCCTTGTCCGCACCAGCTCAATGTGAGTGGCGTTGTGTGATCAGGGAGCAGAAAGCTGCAACAGGAGAAGCCAGGAGGAGTTCTCTGCGTGGTGTGGACTCAAGATGCCACACATGAGTAACAGAATTTAAGCACAGGGAGTGTGACCTCCATCTTGAAGACTCCTCTGTGCTTTTAAGACTCATACATTACAGTAACAAAATCCTGGCAAGATATGCCTATCAGTGCAATAGTGGTAAAAATATTATGGGTCTAATAAACAAATGTTTGATTGGATTTAAGGTTCACTTCTTAGGGTGGAGCCTGATACTAGGCTTAGGAATCTGAGACTAGATGAAACAAAGGACACAAGGGGGGAAATTAGTTCTAGTTTTCTATTAATATTTATATTAAACTGAGTCTTAGGGACCATCCATTAATAAACCTCTCAACTCACATCAGAGGCTTTCTTTTACAATATGCGGTGATTAACTCAGAAACCACAACTAGCCAATACACAGAGAAGAAGCAGCTCCAGAGTGCTTAATCCTAAATGGGACACCTGTCTCAAACTTCTGCCCCTCAAGGTTCAGGGATCATTGCAGAAAGGGAAGGACATTTTTTAAAAAGTTAAACACACATATTCTCTTACTCACCAATGCTGCTCTTGGGTCTTCAGTTCAAGAAAATGAAAACACAAAGACTAGTGATTCAGAAAATTCATAGCACACTGTACCAAGGAAACGGAGCCAGTCTAGTTGTCAATCAACTAATTAAGTGGTTATTAATAATCTGGTACATATGCAAAATTGAATGTTATTCAGCTCTGAAGAAAAATGAAATCACAAATTGGCAGGAAAGTGGAATGTTGTAGAGGGTGTAGTGTTGGGGATGGAGAGATGGTTCTGTGGTTAGGTGCAGCTGGCTGCTCTTGTACAGGACCTGGTTTGATTCCCAGCACCCTCACGGTGACTAACAAATCATCCGTAGTTCCAGTTCTAGGAGATTCAACACCCTCATCTGACCTCCGAGGGCATTGCACAACATTGGTACAGTTAATACACGCAGGCAAAGCATTCATACCAATAAAATTTTAAAATAGTAATAAAGAAAATATCAGAATGCTTAGTATTAAGGAAGATCACCCTGTCCCAGAAAGAAAAAAATAAAACACATGTTCTCTTTTATTTGAGGATGCAAATCTATAATATATGCATGTAAACAAATTCACGTATCAATTTATCAGAACATTTAGAAAGGCATCAAGAAAGGGTAATTTTAAAAGAACACGCTATCGGATTCATGTGTGTAGCACACATTGTGTAGGTCCTTTGAATCCTATCTCTGCATGCAATGCATGTTTGATACAACAAGGGTCCCCATGTCAGAGGTGGGTGTGTTCACATGTGAATCACTAGGATGCTGTGGCCTAGCAAGAAAATCTGAATTTTTATTATTGTTTTTTTCTCTGAGTACTTCTTTGCGATGTGTTGTTTTGTTCCTATTAAGAAATGCTAACTTTTACAAAGTTCATACAACTTCATTAAAAGCATGAAAAAAAGTCATTTTTTTCTTTCATTCATTCTTCAAAAGAAGTCACTAACATGCACATAACTGGGTGAATGGGTAAAATGTGCTGTGTTCAGATGTGGAACGACACTCAATCAAAGGACAGCACGACGTGAATCTAATAGACATTGTACTTTGTAACAAAACTATCGACAAATGATTCCTGTTCCATGGTAGGATGAGTAGAGATCTAATGTTTGTAATTCACATGAAATTCCCAAACAATTCCAACAAAAAACAGGCGAGCAGTTGTCTGGGAGCAGAGGTCAGAAATGATTAACATAAAACAGCAAAAGGGAAATATTTTGAGTGAAACAAACTTTCCCATACTTGAAGTGCACGCAGGTCATCCCTATCTCATATTTTATTCAAATTTATCAAACCATGCTGTGAATATATAAGTCTAATTAGTTAAAAATCACTCCACATGAAAGCTGTACAGGAACAATACAGCTACTGAAAGTCTAAAAGTCACTTTGGTGAAATGTCCTGGGTCTTGTCAGAAATGGAAACCACACAGAGGTGATTTGCAGCCGGAGTTCAGTAACGTCTCCAGGCCCCGGCAGTATGAGGCTCCAGTCCTCCTGCACTCAGAGGAAGGGCTCTTCCTTCTACCCAGCCCCCGAGCTGAGGCGGAAGGTTTCTAAGATCGCTCTTTGTCCCCTGGTATTCAGGCTGGGCAACCCAATAAATTCATAGAATCCAGCCTCTTAAAGGCAGAGAGTAACACTCTGGGGGACACAGGCAGACAGCACAATTTGACATGTTTGTAGAAGGCATTTTTGAACTGAGGGGTCCAAAAAGCTTAGGGACAATCATAAGATAGGAATAAAAACTAATGACGTGAAAGACTAAGGGAAAGAGTAGAATCCTGTCAAACCTGCCGCTTCAGAGCAGCGGGGAGCAGGAGAGGGAACTCCACACAGGGACAGGTGCTCAGACAGACAGAGGACATCAAGCTCTTCTGCTAGACATTTCGGGAAACTCTTGATAGTCCATCCTACCTCCAGGACAGACACCACATTTGTGTATATTTACAGATGTCCTGGACATGCAAATGTAAGCTTCCTTGCATCACCAGTCTCTGGGAGGAAAAAGCAATTCTCAGAAGAGACACACATGCACATGCATACACACACATGCTCTAAACACTCATTAAGGTTGAGGCTCTACTGGACATGTGCAGAAGAATCAAAAGACTGTCCTATTCACCACATGGGTAAGAAATAGACAAATGAGTGGATTATTCTAAATGTCAATCAAAGTGACCTCTTGTTGCATCTGGACAATGAGTAGAGGATCAGTAATCTGTTTCCTCATCTGTACCTGGTTCACTCTTACACTAGGCATGAGATTTTCTGAGATGAGGGCCCTTGGTGAATGGTACAAGAGACAAAATAAGTACATAAATGGAGTCTGGAAACACCAGCTCACCTGTGACACAGCTCTGAGTTGGCTCCTAGGAACCAGGCATCTCTTTTTTTCATTACTAGAGATTAAACCAATGGCATTGTGCATAGGAGGCAAGTGTTCTGTCACTGGGCTATAGCCCGAGCTGCAACATGTCTTTTACATTTACTCACTCAGAATACATGGTACTGGCAGGCAGAGACCATGACTGCCAGGATCGCCGGCAGGTAGGGCGGTGGCGAAGCTGGTCCAGCCGGTCTCCTCCAGGGGCTGAGCGGGATGGTGAGTGTCGCGACCCAGCCCCTCTCCACTCCGGAGAAAAACAACAACAACAAAAAAAACCCCGAGTCGGGAGTCTGTCTAGCAGGATCTCGTTTATTAACTGTCACAAAGTAACTTATATAGGGTAGGGGCGGGGCTAAAAGGGAATGAAGGACCAATCAATCTCTGTAACATAATCTGCAGCTAGGCAAAGTCCATTCTGATAGGCTGTCAGACTCGGGTGAGGCACTGACAGCTGCATTCTAAACGGTTGATGACGGTTGGTTTGACAGTTGGAAACGTTAGAAGTCTGGCCGTGGCCACGTCAATCTGCAGCTCCCAGTGCGCCGTATGAGGACACCTGTCAGTGTTGCGCAGTCTGGCCTCAAACTCACAGATCCTCCTGCCTCTGCCTCCATCAGCTTATCCTACCGGTGTGCACCACCATCACCGGCCCCCAGCAGCCTGCGAGAGGCCCGGAGCGGGGGCTGGCCGGCGTCCTGCCCTGCCTGGAGCTGCCGAGCCACCCTGCAGCCTGGGTGCTGGAAAGCGGCCGCCATTTTACCTGGGAGCCGCATCGCACCACAGACTCCGTGGCTGCAGCCCAGGAGGGGGTGATCCTGAGGGGGGCAGGGGGCAGTGGGGGAAGGTGGGGCGGACCGAGGGGGGGACGGTTGGCCCCGCGGGGTGGGAGGCCGGCCTGGCACGGAGATCAGCAGCCCAGGAGGGGGCGATCTTCGAGGGCTCAGGAGTGGGGGGGGCGGATCGCCAGGGACAGCGCCCCGAGAGGGCGTTGGCCAGGGCAGCCGCCTGGGAGAAGGCAATCATTGGCGGCGCCTGCCACGCCTCCATCTCCCAAACTGACAGCTGCAGTCGGCCCCACGGGGAACTGCAAACCCGCCCTTAAAGGGCGGGCCGGAGCTGCACCGGCCCTGGAGGCCCAACACATGACCGCAAAGTCCTCCATCATGTTCTGGAACTGTAATTGCAGACTCTCGGGGTCTTCAGAGTCTCCATGTACTTTGCCCCATCAGCAGCCAACATCTTACCCCAGGGCTTCAGGACGATGGGGAGAGGCAGGCTCCTGAAAGGGAGGCAGTGGTTTCAGGCACGAAGATGGGGCCTGGGAAGGGGAGTGAGGGCAAAGGTTTGGGAATCACAGCCCCGGGTACACACACCCTGGGCTTCATTTCTGCAAATTACCATCTGAGCACAGTGTGGAGACTCTTTCTACTGGGGCGAGACCCAAGAAACCTCACTGTCTGTCTGCTGTGCTCTGCAGTGCAGCCTACAAAGTCCCTCCGGTTATTTCTTTTGTGATGTAGGCAAAGTCTATGACCTAACAGGCAGAGAACAGTCTTCGGTGTGTGCTGGGATGGACATGGACCAATGAATCTCTGAGCTTCTACCACTCACCAGATGATTCCCCAGGTCCCCCGGGGCTGGAATTGCACCTCACCATGGGCAAGGCTCAGCTGTACTCGTCAACACTGACACCAATGATGCTCTGCACAGAGTGATAATCAGCAGAGGTCAACAGTTCCTGGGAGTGCCTGTGCCCAAACTCCCACCCACCACACCAGGGGTGATCTTGAACTGAGCGGCATTCAAGGTCAGCATTGAAGGTCAGTCACCTGCATAGTCCCATGTCACTGTGTTAAATCCTCCCTTCCTGATTTCCCTGATGTTCACCTGCCTCCCAAGAGATTCTAGACCTAGATTTGTCCCATGGGCACAGTGACAGCAAGTTCTGGAGAGGAGATCATTGATTCCGAGTGGTCAGAACTGACTGTCCGTGTTCTCGTGTCCTTGTCCTTCAAGCCCCCAATTCTCCCAACCCCTGTCAATAACCACAGTCTCTTCACTCTTGCCTCATAGGCAGCCCAGCAGGACTCTGAGTCCATTTGCTCAGATCCAAAGAAGTTGCCATCATCTGCAGAGGGAACAGACAGGGCTGACTTACTCTTGCAGGCAGGGGCTGGGAGCGTCACAGCTTCAGTTGGTGCTATAGCCCCCAAATGTCACAGTGTACTCATCAATGAGTGTGACACTTGCAAAATTAACCCCACGTCCCTGGCACTCAGAGACAGACATGCCTACCTGGACACTTGATTGATCCATGAGGGGGACCCTGAGATGCACCTGTACTGTCTATGTGAGACTGAAGGTGTGGAGTCTGACTCGAGCCCCTCGGGGCATCCTGGGAAGGAGGCAGTTCATATGAGCCTTCATGTCCTCACTGAACAGACAGGAGGGAGCAGGTCAGGGAAGGGATGGTTGAGGGTATTCACTGCAGAGACAATCTCAGGAGAAGAAGGGACAAGGTCAGGCAACAGGGCCACCCCATTCTCCATGATGGCACTGTGGAAGAGTCCAGCCAGGCTCTCTCAGAAACCAAGCTTGTGACTTGGTGCCATTGTTTAACCTCAGGAGCGTCCAGCATATGGGTCATATGTGCTGACAGAACAATTCTTCTTTCTGCTACCCTGCCAGGTTCTAGGAGCCACAGAAGGACTGTGAGAATCATACTGAAACATTCCAGTCATCCATGATCTCAAACTAGAGTGGCAAGAAATGACAAGAAGCATTGTCCATTCAGTATGATACAGGAGATGACAGCTGTGCTAAGACCTTAACAGCCGGGCTGCTGTCCTGAGACTCAGAGAGTGAAGAGGTAACAGAAAGTCAATTATGATCCCAATAACCTTAGGTTTTCCAACTTCTACCTTCAGTCAAAGTGGGTGACAGACACCGTGCGTTTCGCAGCTCTTCTCTCCCTAATGCTACTTCCAAGGCAGCGTGCTTGTGGGCTGCTTACCAAGTCCCAATTCTCTCCACGCCTACAGGTACAGGGCAAGTGCAGTGAGGCCCGCTCTGGCTGCTGTGACTGTAGTTAGTCTCCATCAACTCCCACCTCTTCGGTACCTTGCCTCCCAGAGAACAACTTATGAACTCGGCAGATCTGACATGTTTGCAAAGTCCAAGTGAAAATGAACTCAGCTTGGTGGACCCACTGCTGCCCTCCCACTTGGGATCCACGTGGGTCAGCATTTTGGCGCCAAGTGTTCCTGATATGGTCTGAGCAGCAGCCACGCACAGACTCCAGAGGGTACTTTACCAACATCTTTCAAGGGTCAAAGACTAGCCCCTTTCTCTGGTGAGTCTCAGCCTACAAAGGATGCCTTACCATATGACATCTCAGCCATGGAGGTCACCAAGGCCAACAGCCACATATGCCTGACACTGTTACAGCAACAGAGAAACGTGCTGAGATGGTCCTGCTCAGAGCCTGGCACAAGTACCATGCTTTATCCTCCAAGAGAAGTTCTGCATGAAATCTCATGTCGTGTGGGAAGTGGACATTCAGCCAGGAGATGTCACAGCCCAGCTAATACAGCCAAATGTGTGACCACCCTGCAAAAACCAAAGACTCAGGGCCACGTCTCCTCCTCCTCCTCCTCTTCTTCATTCTGCAGATGCTTGTTTCTTTTTTATGAAGCACAGTGGGCATTTTAAAGAATATTTTTATATTTGTGTGTATGAATGATATGCTTAGATGCATGTATGTATGTATACCTGTGTCATGCATGACCCATGGAAGCCAGAAGAAGGTGTGGATCCCCTGGAAGTGGAGTCATAGGCAGTTAGCCACCATGGAGTTGCTGGGAATTGAACCTGGATCTTCTCCAAGAACAGTCAGGGCTCATAACCATTGAGCCATCTCTCCAGCCCCAGAGTTGGTATATTTTAAGAAGACATTTTGACATCTTGTCTAGATGTAGGCAATCCTCACAGCAAATTTTATTACTTGGGGTAGAATTTTCAAGTTTTCTGTGTACGTGCATCGGGGATAATGATGTTTCAGTCGGATGTTTTCATGCGTGGACATGATGTGCTCACATTCTCCCCAGTTGCTCCCTATTGTCCCCTTCCACTCCCACTGATCTGCATCTTCTCAACTCGGCCCTCTTCTATTTTCATGTCGTTTGTGATCCAATGATGTCTATTAGAATTTCTTACAGAAGAATGTGTGTTTGAATTCTGGACAACTTCTCAGTGACGATACTACTGCAGAAAATGTCTCTTCCTGTCCTAGCGCCCATTACCTGTCTAGATCCTCATGAAGACACTGAACTCTTAAACCCTCTCTTCTAGCAACACTAATTACATATAAGTAATCATATTTTTTCTTGAGATTTTTATTTATTTTTATGTGTATGAGTATTTGCGTGTATTACGTAAGTGCTCCATGTGTGTACAGTGCCTATGGAGGGCAGAAGAGGGTCTTAGGTTCCCCTAGAACTGGAGTTCGGGACAGTTATTAGCCTCCATGTCAGTACTGGGAACCAAACCCAGGTTTCTACAAGGGTAGCCACTGCTCTTAAACACTGAGCCATTTCCTTAGCCCATAATTAATTTGGTTTTAAACAGATTCTTACAATATAGCCCAGGCTGCCCTACAGTGAAGAACCTCTTGCTTCCTCTTCTTTATCCAGAGTGCTGGGATTACAGGTTTGAACCACCACAACTAACTCATTTCTCTCAATTTCTTGCTCTATCTCTTTCCCACCTCTTATCTCTTTCCTCTCTCTCTGTTTCACTGTCTCTCTGTCTCTCTTTGTCTCTCTCTCTCAGAGAGGCGAGACATTTGTAACAAGCTAGAACTCAATATATACACCAGGCTGACCTCCAATTCACAGATATTCATCGGCCTCTGGCGCCCAAGGGTTGGGATTAAAAGCTGGACCATCACACCTAACCTCATGCCTCCGTTTTAGGTAATCCTGGGCCGTGTGTGTGAGACTCTCCCACCTACGGATGAACCACACCTGGCTGGAAGAGAAGAAGACACAATCTCGTGCCCTCTTACAGTTGTCAGTGATTCTGCAAAGGAATCTGAGCAAATAATGTGAAAAGTAGCCATGAGAGAGTTCTGCATATCCTCTGGCCTAGAAAGCTGTGTAGACCTAACCCAAGACTGGGCAAATGCAGGGCAGAGTCACAGGGTTAGATAAGTGACCTTACTGAGGCATGGCCCAGGCAGGAATTTGAAACCAAAGTGGTAGAGGTGGGAGCGTGGTTGGACAGTATAAGGACGTAGTTGCAGGAGAACTGCACTGACTGCATTGAGGAGGTCAGAAGGGAAGTCACCAGAGTTCACACTAGAATGCCTTGACGAGAGGCATCAGCTGCTGCACACACACCCTGGACTTGGTACCTTCCTGCCTCACCTTCTGATAAGGGCCTGCAGTCTGTGAGAAGCACTGATAACATGTTTTGTTTTTTGCCCTGCAAGCCAATTTGTACCTTTGCCCAGGATCAGATACATGGGTAAGAGAACACTGAGTCTCTTAATTCAGCAGTAGAATGTGGGGCTAGGGGATTCTGCATGCCATAGGCTGAGGAAACTTGCCCAGCGTCGTTTTGGAGGGTACTAGGGTGTGGCTTCTCTGGCCTAGGTGCTGACACATCCAGACCCCAATGGCAGCTTGAAGGTGCCCAATATCACCAGAGTCGGCAGCAGTTACAACCACAGTCACAGCCACAGTCACATACAGAGGAGGGAAATGTCCCCTCAGTCCCTCTGTTCCTTGACACTTATGACCTCCAGGCCCAGCACTCCTCAAAGGCCCTCACAATAGACAGGAAGTTCAGTGTTGAGTGTCCTCAGACATCATGCGGTACAAGGACAGCCCTGTAGGCTTCGGTGGAGGCATTCCGTGGTTCACTTTCCCTTCCTGATTCTGTCATCCCCATTAGCTTCTCATCCTTGTCCCTTTACACATGTAAAACCCGTAGCTCTGACTTTAGTCCCCATCTCTACCATAGGGAGTCTTACCCTGTGCATGCAACAGGAGAAGCAGGAACCCATGGGCTACAGAATTAGGAAGATAGGAAGTTGGTCCAGTGACCTGGGAGCATCCTAGTGTCTGTTGCTATGGGATGTCCTGTGTTTCTCCAACAAGATGAAGACTGTGTGGGCAGGAATTTGTACCCAGAGAGGCGTAGGTAGGAACTTGGCTGGGCAGAATAAGGCAATGGGTGCAGGAGAACTGCACTGCCTAGGCAAAGGAGATGAGAGCCAATGCTTGACACTCTGGGCAAAAGCTGCCTCTGCTTTATTTACTTCCTTGGCCTCCTGGGAGGGCACAGAATGGCATCTGAAGCCATACTTAACGTCAGCCAATGCTCTCAACCACTGAGTCATCTTCCCAGGCCTTTTATTCTTCAATGACAGATTTATTTGGGCTTCTGTTTAATCTCCATGAGATTATGTGTGTCTTGAGCAGGACCATCCTCCAAGATAAAGAACCACCATCTTCAGGAGTTCAGCTGTGCCCTCTTTAAAGCATCCTCATAGAAGGATCAGAAGGAAGAATCATGGGACCCTCACCTGAATATCCAGCCAGTCCTCCCAAGCTATTGTGGGCAGTTCTGTCTAATTGTATGTGGCCTCAGAGAGTGGCTAGGGTATATAGGCTGGAGAAGAAGGGAGGCTCCAACTACATGGCCATGTATCCCATCATCCATCCTGGGTGAAGACTTTCCAGTGCAATATTGCGGGGACACACACACTCCTGTAAGTAACACTTCATCTTCCTCTCCCCCCACTTCCCACAGGCAAAGGAGTCTTAGCAACAGTTCTATAGTCTCTCTGGCTATTGATTTGGAGTTTATTCCATTGTCATTAAACAGAAGGAATTACTTTAATTTTTCTATGTTTATAAAATTTGCTTTATGTTCTAACAAGATTTATTTTGTAGGAAGTTCCATGGGCTGCTCAGAAGAATCTATATTTGCTAGTATTTGGATGTTTTACAGATTTCTGTTAAACCCATTTGCTCTATGAATAATTTATTTGAAAAGGTTCTTTGTTTCTTTGTTGGACAGTGTTTTCAGCTGTCGTTCTCCATACTGTGGCTCCACTGCTGATGAACGCCTACTGAGATCACATCGCAATCATTTATATCCAGTTGACAAACAATTTTGAGGCACTGTTGGATCCAGCACTGGGACCTTCTGGGCTCTTGGAGTCTATGATAAAGGTGGGTATATTAGCCCACTAACAGGAGTTTCAGAAATACAGAGAATCCTGAAAAGATACAACAAAATGTACAAGTCAAGAACTTCCACGCAGCCCAGCCTGACTTCCTGTAGGAAGTGGGTATGGGAATCAACCTCAGAAAGTCATCGTTGTAACCCGGGACCTGACCTTGGCTCCTTCTTTCTAGCCCTCAATAGTCTGGGGTTCCCACAGCATAGCAGGCCTTCTTCCTTAGAGCTTTTCTGGTTGTTTCCACAGGCATTTACAGTCACTGCTTCTCCTGCTTCCCCTGCTCCTTTGGCAGCAAAGTGTGCCAGAATTCAGTGTCAACTCTCCAAGACTCTGTTCCCCAAGCCCCTGCCTGGGAAAATGTTCTTTCTCTCCTCAAGTCTCCCACTGAAGGAACAGCTGGGCTGTGGGAGCTGGAATGTCCTCAGCTCCTCTAAGCTCAAAGTCAAAGAACCATATGCTTCCGTATGCTGCCTGGACAGCCTGGTGAGTCCTCTTAATCCTGGGCCGCTGTGACGCCTGGCTTGGGGAAAGGATCCCATGTGCTCTACCACCCATGGCACCATCATTCAGAGGTTCTTCATTGATGGAGGCCAAGACCATAGAAAGTGCAGAATTAAGAAGAGGCTCACATTCTGTGTTTAGAGAGTAGATGTGGGACCTTCATATGGAGGAGCGGGAGAGAGTCAAAATTTTGTAAATATTCAATGAGTACTGAAGTCTTTCACTCCTTGGGACACATAAACTGTTTTTGCCCAGATGTGGAGCAATTGTCACCCTCACACATGGCTAAAGGAGATGCAACATTATATGGTCATTTTGGAATACAGTTTGGGATTTTCTTCAAAGTTAAACACAGACTTGTCTTATGACGCAGAAAATCTAGTTTCAGGTTTTTATCACATATAGTGAAAATGGGATATCACAGGAACCCGTGTTTCAAGTGTTCACAAAAGTTTGATTGAAAGTAGCCTAAAACCAGAAGTCCTTCCAATGCACTGTTGAGATCAAGATCTGCTCTGCCAATGTATAAAATTGAGCTTTTCCAGATTGTGCCTTGCAGTGAGACACTATTCTACACGAGGCTTTTGACCCCATTTTGATGACTCTGAACCTTTCTGGAAACATTAAAAAAAAAATCTCTCCAGCTCCACCCATGAAGCACAGACTGATAAGTAACTCCTGCCTCGACTTCATGGTGCTAGAATGATAGCTGTGTGACCATACCTATCTGAGAGATCAATATAGTTGCATGCAAATTACTGTACACAGGGAGCATTGGAGGTCTGTTGTGGAGCCTAGTCTGTTCAAGACCCTTTAAAAGGTGTGGGCTGTTGAGGGGAAACTAGGTCTTGCGGGGAACTAAAAGCTTTTATGCTAAGAGAAGAAACACAGACTCAGAAAAACAAGTGACAAATGTTCTCTCTCATTTGTGGATCTTAGCTCCAAATCTTAGACGGGAGAGGATACCTTGATGTAACCACAGGAGTCAGAAAAATGGAAAGACCCATGAACATAAAGGGAAAGAAGGAAGTCTACCTCTCTCCAACAATCAAAGAAGTTTAATTTTGCAACAGACAGAGATTATTAAAGATTTCTAAAACTGATCAAAATACAGAGATTTTTACCCCTCAGTGACACATCTTCAACGCAATCTCGACACACAGGATGAATGCATCGCTCTGCTCTCACCAGACAAGTTTCCTTATGCAGCAGCTGGTGCTTAAAACAGAAACCCACAACTGTCCAATGTGCAGAGAACAAGCAGCTGCAGAGTTCTTATTCCTGCATAGGACAGCTCTTTCAAATTTCCACCTTCTGCGGCTAGCAGATCATTGCGGGAGATGTGGAAGAAAGATTGTAAGAGTCAGAGGTAGTGGATGACCACAAGGAGCCAGAGTTTTCCAGACAGCTTGTCAGGTACTCATATGAACTCACAGCAATCGTGACAGGATGTGCAAGTCCCATACAAGCTCAAACCTGACAAAATCCCAGCATAGACATGGGGAAGTGGGTGAGAAAACCCAACCCAATCTAGATGATTTTCTTAATCTCTTTCCTAACATCTCTGATTCTATTTTGCGCCCTCTAATCTTATGTGTTTTATAGATGAGAGTTCAACCAAAACCCAAGGAGGAAATAAGCATAGTCACCTCTGACTCAGCTAGAGTTGGTCCCTCTCCGACCAGAACCATGTCACAAAAAGCTGAGTTATTTTATTAACTAGAACATTAACCTTTGTTAACAGAGCTTTCTCAACAAATATCTACGTTGACTCCAAATATGCTGTTCATGTCGTTCACTCTCATGATCCCATATGAAGACAAAGGATCTTTCCAACTGCCAAGTGCTCACCTATAATTAATAATATCAGAACTTTTAAAATGGTTTCAGTCACCAAAAATTAAATTCTGTCATTAGCCTAGGAAATCATAAGACTGCAAGGCAGGCTAAGCCCCCAGACACACGCCTCTCTCCTTCACAGCCTTTTCTGTTAACTCTCTTCTTGAGCCATTTGTGGAAAAACATTATCCTTACAGGGAGCCACCTTACATAAACTTTGGTTTGTTAAAGATGGAATAAGAGACCTACAGTTTTCACAACCTTCCATGATCGAGTCTACGCAGGATACCAGTCCCTAGATAATCTCTCACAACCAATTGAAAATGTACTCACTTCCAGTGATCTCAGTGAAGATACCCAGTCTTGCCTCATATGACAAGAGTTGTTGCTCCACAGACACTTTAGGACTCTACCTCGCCCAAGCCATCAAGACAGAGGACAACTGCCTGGCCGGGATTGACAGATTGGTTTTACCCATAGGCCATCCATTAAAAGGCCAAATATTTACTGGTTACGGCAAGGAACCTTCTCAGAATGAGCAGAGGCTTTTTCATGAATGCTAAAGAGTCTGATCTGGTAATTAATTGAGCTCTGGTAAGGATGCCATTGTCTCTGCCAGGCTGAATTCATATACGTGTATATATCCATTTGTAGATCTGTGTGCCCATTTCTATGAGGTTTCTGTGTGCCAGCATTTGCCTGGGCGAATATTGGCATCTGTCTGGTGGTCTGTGTGCTGATGAATAAAGTATTCTGCCAAAAAGAGAGAGCGAGAGAGAGAGGAAGAAAGAGAACATGAAAGCAGATGGGATGCTGGAGAGATGACTCGGTGATTAAGAGCACTTACTGCAATTGCAGAGAAGCAAGGTTGAGTTCCCAACATCCACATGGTAGCAAAGAACCATCCAGTACAGGGAATCCAACCTCCTCTGACCTCCTCTGGTACCAGGCACACACATGGTTCCCGTACATATATGCAGGCAAAATAGTCATATGCATAAACATTTTAAAGCACATTTTTTAATTTGTAAGGAAAATAGAGGATGGACTAGTTGGAAGGGAAGGGAATCCGTCAAAGTGGGGAGAAAAAAGCGGAGCAAAGGTGTGCTTGAAATACACTGTGCAGTGAATAACATGTCATAATGAAACAGTTTATGAACAAATTAAAACAGTAAATTGGTGCTGGAGAGATTGCCCATCAGTTAAGAGCATGGCTGCTCCTGCACAGGGCCCAGGTTCAGTTCCCAGCACCCACATGGTGGCCAACAACAGTCCATAACTCCAGTTCCAGGGGATCCAATGCCCTCTTCTGGCCTCTGTGGGCATTGCATGCATGGAAACAAACATTCAGGCAAAATCATTCACACACAGGAAATGAAAAATAAAAACAGAAACTATTGAATTGCCACAGTTTCAATGTCTCGATGAAACATCCCTAGCTCAACAGAGAAGGTAGACTTAAGATCAGGACTTTAAGGGAGGAGGGACCCTGAGTGTTCCTCAGTAGACTGTGACTCCTGAAAACAACATGTTTTCAGAAAGAAGGGCATGTTCAGAGCTCCCTGGGCTTGTTCCTGCAGCTCCTTTACCCACACGAAGTTTCTCAGTGTCCATCCCATTCTCCACCTCTGGGATCCTCAACATGCCCCTCCTTAGAGAACCATCCCAGCTTTCCAGTTACAGCTCCATGATCTGAGCTACAACACACATACTGAGCCCACAACTACAAGGACAGTGAACATGGTGATAGGTGATACCATGTTTGGAGTGAGGGTTGCTCCTATCCAGAATGGTTTCCGAAACCATGCTGTGCCATTCAAGGAGGCCAGAGAGGAAGAGAAACAGAAAGAACAGAAGAGGCCTTGCCTCCCCTTCTAAGAACTGGTTCCTGTGAGCTCTGCCTAGCCAATGAACTGCTCTTGCAATAGAAATTTTGCCCTGCTCCCTGTCCCACCAATGCCCTGCCTGGGCAAGACCAGCATGCTCTGCTTCCTGGTGGTGAAACACAGTGTATCCCACAGCAGCACAGGCCTGGGAACAGATCATGTCACTGGACTGACGTCATGGCTGGCAGAATGCTGTGTCCTGTGGACTCCTGCTTCTCCTCCTCCATGTACATGGTGAGATTCCCTACTGGGGTGTAGAGACACAATCAGAGATGCCAACGTTTGCAAAGTCAGAGACTAAGACTGTGATAGAGAAGGGACAGGGGAAGGAAGAGCAGGTAGAGATGACAGACGACAATGTGGGAAAGTTTAGCAACTACTGCCTCTTCCAAAGCCCCCAGGGAAGCCTGTGTAGCACATGGAGGGTGATGCCTGAGAACAAGAACACTGAGGAGCCTGTCCTGTGTGAGGGGCTTTGAGGAGTTCCCAGCCTGTAGGTCAGAATTACCAGGCAGATGGTTGTGTACAGAGGACTGATGGGTCATGTTCCTTCTGTGTGTGGCTGTGGTTATGACCGTGGCTATAGCTGTTACTGATTCTTGGATAATCATGAAGCTAATTACACCTTCGTGCTGCTGATGAGCTCTGATTATGTCATCCTCTTGCATGGAAAAACACACTGGCACCCTCCAAAACGACCCTGGACAAGTTTCTGGCCCTAGGTTATACTGAATCCTCCAGTCCTGTATCCCACTGCTGAACGGAGAGGCTCAGGGTCCCTTCCCCATGTACCTGATCTTGCACAAAAATTCACTTTCATTTCCAAGGCAAAGGGCATGTGGTCACTGTTTCCTTTCCATGGGTCCACTCTTTAACCTATGTCTGTTTTCTTTATAATCCAAAACTGTTTCTTTTTTTAAAAGTTAAAAATGCATGCACCTCTCTTTTGTTTTTATCTACTGCTAATAAACTGTCCCTTTCTGGGCTAAGATTTTCTTCCTCCTGGCTGAAAGAACTCTTTCCTCCACTACATGCAATTTCAGGGAGAATTTCTCTTGGAGTCATGGAGTTTCTTTTGGAAGATTCTCACTGAGGCTAGAACCAGACTCTTACCAGGCCCATTTCAGTTGGTTTTGCTCATTGCATTAGCAGTGTCAGACATCAGTGACTAATGACTTCAGTGAGTGTATAGACAGATACAGACAGATATGTCAAGTGCCAAGGCTTCCTGTGTAGACAGAATGTCAGCTTGGACAGGAGTGGGTCCTGGCTTTGGAAACAGGATGGCATATTGACCTCTGGTGCCTGTGAGTGACTGTTGTCCTGGTGTCATCCATACCAGGTGGCAGCACACACGCTGATCCACATTTATTGGGTGGTGAAGGGGAGCAACAGAGCCAACAGGCTGATATGGACAGTTTCTCTTTCTTATGAAAATGGGTCAGATCTGTTAAATTCTTCAATATCAAAATATGATAGTGTGGGAGAGGAAGTTTCACAGGGATGGGCTCTTACAGGAACAAATCCATCAGAGAAGGGAGGGCCTCGCTGGACAGCTCCCTGGATCCTAGGCACAGAGAACTGGGGCTACCTAAAAAGTACCGAGTACCCAAGGCAGAAGCCAGTCTGAGAAAGAGAAGAGCAGCAGCCCATGGTATCCCTCACACTGTCACCAACTGTCAGCACTTGGCCAGCCTCAGTTTATTGGAATCATTTGGTGGCTTCCAATCACCTCTTTACTCTCGGATCCTACCACAACAGCTTGGGCTTTAAAACACTGCTATTCAGTTATGTGTTCATTTGCATATGTGTGTGAGTGCTGTGCAGGCCTGAGTGATGTATGCACATGGTGTGTGCGTGCACGTATGTGTCAAGTCGGGAAGATGGTGTTAGCTATCCTGCTTTGTCACACTCAACCTCATTCCCTTAACACTTGGTCTCACAATGAACATGGAGAAAGGATGGTGACCAGGAAGCCACAGAAATTCTCCTCCGATAGCTTTGGAGTTGTAGGTGTATGCATTCTGAGTGTGTGTGTGTGTGTGTGTGTGTGTGTGTTTATGTGTGTGTGTATGTTTTACGTGGGTACTAGGATTCAAATGCAGGTCCTGATTCTTACATAGTAAACACATTTACCCAATGAGTCATCCTCCACCCTCCAGCCCTCCAGCCTGGGCTTTTTATATTCTCTTCAACATTGTGCATCTTTCATAGCTCTCCTCATATCATTTTGAATGGACAAGGCTGTCTTGTCCGTTCTTGTCACCCCTAGCTTGAGATCCCAAAGAATGGGGTAATTTTCAAGGAGATTCCCACTGTCTTTCTAGTGCCTCCAAGAACCTGGTAGAGTTGGTGGAAAGGAGACTTGTTCTAACAATACATGAAACCCATTGCTATAAGTTCATGGGGCTGAATGAGGGCGCCATTTACTCTCAGTAAGCCTGATGGACAGTCTAGTGCCTGGGAGTGTGTCTAACCAGAGTTTGCAGACCAATACACCTGAAACACTGAGCCGAGGGTGATGAGGAAGTTGTAACATCACAGTGTGGTGGCAGCTGATTTGCCAGACCCAACCTTGATGTCTCTGTCCATTCACAGGTGGAGACGCAGACAGCCTAATCAGGACCACCCACACAGGGCAGGTGCGGGGCAGCCTTGTCCATGTGAATGGCACTAAAGTGGGTGTCCACACCTTCCTGGGAATTCCCTTTGCCAAGCCACCTCTAGGACCACTGCGGTTTGCACCCCCTGAACCCCCTGAACCGTGGAGTGGTGTGAGGGATGGGACTTCCTACCCGGCCATGTAAGTTCTCCTGGGACCATGGGGGAATAAGGCCCCCAGATACACAGGAACTCTGAGTTTTGGGCCGAGGTGCAGGGGGTTCACCATCTCAACCCCTCAGCTCCAGTCCCTCTGTGATGAGGATGACTGCTGGTGCCAGCAAAAGGCAGCAGTGATGGTCCCTTAGAAAGTCACCCTCCACAGTCACCATGCCAACATATAAGATCAGATGTCGTTGGCCAAGAAACAAGTATATGTGCTTCCAACAGGATACTCTGTAATAGAGAGAGGTTCCTTAAGAGTCTGACATGAGATGAAGGATGTCCTTGTCCCCTATTGGAAAGTGCCATCCCTTCATCAGTTCAGCACATATGTGGGCACAGGACTCCAATATCCAGGCCTTAACAGGAGAGAGAAGTGGTGACTGTCACTAGCCAATAATTTTCATAGAGACTCCAGAATTCTCACTATCACAGTCACAGGATATCACCCACCTGGAGGCCTCCATGAAAGTTTGGGTCCCATATCCTTTTCCTCAGAGTCTATGACATCTATGTTGGCAGAAAAGGATTTTGTGTTAGCAGGGCATCATGGGTACAGGAAGTAGTTAAGGATGCTGGGCGCAAATCCAGGCTCTTGGTCTAGTTTTGTTGTTGTTGTTGTTGTTTAAGATTTGTTATTTGGGGGTTTTTGTTTTCGTGTTCTTTTCTTTTTTGACAGGGTTTCTTTAGGTCCCAGCTGCCCTGGAAGCCATTATGTGAAACAGGCTGTCCTGAATCTCACAGAGATCCACCCACCTCTGCCGCCCAAGAGCTGCGATTAAAGGCACGGAACACCATGCCTGGTATCAGGTATGGTTTTGAATATTGTACATCTTGAAATAAGTGTCTGCCATTGTCACCAGGTGCCCACAAGAACTGGATATAATGACCGGAGAGTTCCTCCAAAGCATGGACCTGAGCATCCCTCCCATTTCTATGTCTGAGGACTGCCTGTATCTTAACATCTATACACCAGCCCATGCCCATGAGGGCTCTAACTTGCCCGTGAGTGTAGCCTACATTTTCTGGGAGTATGTATTTCTTCTGCAGGATGATTGGAAGGGTCAAAATCAACCAGAGCCTGTAAGTGTGAACCCTGATAAGAAACTTCTCCCTATTTTTTCTAGGATTGCCTGCTCTGCCCTGGCAGACAGCCAAATCCACGGTATGGGACACAGAGTCCGAGAGGCTCTGAGAGATCAGAGGTTATGGCTCTTTGATCAACTCAGGTTTTACATTGCCAGCTTAAGGCCTAAGAACCATTCGAGTGACCAAGAGCTGAACACTACGGTCATTCAAATTTAGAGCCATGATCTAGGAATTATGACAGTGATTTTTGTTGATGATTTATTAATAATCAGGATGCGCACTCAGGGAGATGCCCATTTTCATTCCACCTCAGATCATCAGAGAGTAATGGAAAGATTTGGAGACATTAATCCAAGCTTGGATTGGATTCTTGGGAGTTCAAAGAGATCAGAAAGTATACCGATAACAGGGCTGGGGCTATCTGAAACAGGTGAGGAGGTCCTGAGGAGTTCTATGCATCTTGCTACACAGAGAGAAAGCAGTCAGTAGTCTAGGAGACTTCTGAAGTCGGCCTTGGGCTGGTGGGAACCTCCTGGCATCTGTCTTGGTTTCCACAGGTCATGGTATACATCCATGTATGATGGATCCACACTGGCAGCCACTGAGGATGTCGTGGTGGTCATTATCCAGTACCGCCTTGGTGTCCTAGGCTTCTTAAGGTGAGTCTGGGGCCCATAGGCAAAGGGGGCTGAGGAAAGTCAGGACATCCCTGTGATCCCTGGACATACTACTTCTCAGCACTGGAGACCAGCACGCCAGAGGAAACTGGGGCTACCTGGACCAAGTGGCCGCCCTACGATGGGTCCAGAAGAATATCACCCACTTTGGAGGCAACCCTGACCGTGTCACAATTTTTGGCGACTCAGCAGGAGGTACAAGTGTGTCCTCACATGTGTTGTCCCCCATGTCCCAAGGACTCTTCCACGAGCCATCATGGAGAGTGGAGTAGCCCTGATGCCTGACCTCATCTCTGATACCTTTGAGGATGTCTACACGGTAAGGGTCCTAAACCACGATGCCGGACCTTGCTGCCTCAGACTTTCCCTCTGATACTCTGGAACTCCGCTCAGTGTGGAAAACTTGGCCCATGGAAAATGACTTATTTCCAGGAATTTCTGAGAGGCTCAAGGGTTAGAACCCACTCCCCTTTATACAACTATGTTATGTGGCCAGCAAAGTTACACATAATAGTTTCCATCATTGGCAAAAACAAGTATGCACAGGCTGGGGAGGTGCTTCAGTAGGTAAATGCACCTGCCAAACAAGCCAGAGGACCTGAGTTCAAATCCCCAGAACTCATGAAAAGCTGGATGTGGTAACTCATGTCTGTAATCCAACTTCTCCTATTACAAGATGAAATGTAGAGACAGGGAAAATCTCTGGAAGGTCCCAGGCAAAATAGGATGTTGTGGGCATTGACAAAACAAGCCCCCACTATCTCGAACAAGATAGTAGATAGTAGAAGATGAGGACTAACACTGGAGGTGGTTGCTCCTACAGAGGACCAGGGTTCGGTTCCCACCCATATAGTGGTTAACAACCATTTGAAACTTCAGTTCGAGAGGATTTGACACACTCTTCCGGTCTCTGAGGCCATTGCACAACACAGGTGCGCTTACATACACATGGGGAAATCACTTAAACATATAAAATAAAATAAATAAAATTTGTAAAAAGTATGCAAGTAGAATTAGCCCTCTACCTGTCACCTCTAAGTAACAGGAAGATGGGAACATTTTCATCCTTACTCCAGCACACACACGCACACAGTTTCATGTGATATTTGGAGGCAATGGCATCCAGTTGAGACTAAGAAAACTCTTCTCTTTGCCTGAAACAATGAATCAGCTCCTGCTTGGTCCCTTTACAGACGGTGGCCAACCTGTCTGGATGTGAGCCAGTGGACTCAGAGGCCTTTGTGAGCTGCCTGCAAAGCAAGAGTGAAGAAGAGATTCTGGCTATTAACAAGGTTGGGAGAACTGTGTGACTTGGATCCTGGTCAACCAGATGTGGGAGAGCCAGTTCTTATTATATCTGAACCAATTACCGCATCTCCATGACTTGGTGTCTTTTTAGGCCTGTGTGCAATACAAACACCAAGATGCACTAGTCTAGGTGTAGGATCTTTGGCAGGGGTCAAGGAGCATCTTTAGAGAAAGAAACAGGAGAAAGGTGGGCATAACTCAGTGGGCATCAGAATACCTATGTGATTGAACTCAACACTGAACTCTAATGCCCCCAAGGTCTTCAAGATTATTCCTGGTGTGGTAGATGGGGCGTTTCTACCCAGGCACCCCAAGGATCTGTTGGCCTCTGTGGACTTCCACCCCGTCCCCAGTATCATCGGTGTCAACAATGATGAATATGGTTGGAACGTTCCCATGGTAAGGCCCAGCTCCAAGATCCTGGGACCCTGGGGGTTCATACAGTGAACAGTGAGGACTCACAGATATGAAGACCCAGGTCCATCCCAACCCAACTGAAGACTTCTCGGCCTCCCAGTTCCTGGGCACTGCTGATATCATAAAGGAAATAACCAGAGAAAACCTGCAGACTGTTCTGAAGAGCACAGCCGCACAGATGGTGAGACTCCTTGGCTCTGATCTCAGTATTGAGGGCTCAGGGCTGCAGAGATGGCTCAGCAGTGAAGAGCACTAGCTGCTCCTGCAGAGGTCCCAGGTTTGATTCCCAGCACTTACATGTTAGCTAACAAACATCCAAAACTCCAATTACAGTGGATCCAATATCTTCTTCTGATCTCCACAGGCATTACAAGACATGGGTGCACTTACACACATGCAAACAATACATTCACACAAAATATTAAAAATATTTGAATAATAATAATTATAATAATTTTAAGTATCCATAGAGGAGGCTGGAGAGAAGCTCAGCAGTGAAGAATACTGGCTGTTCATGCAGAAGACCCAGGTTTGAATTCCAGCATCCACGTGGGATGTGATGCCCTCTTCTGTCCTCAGGAGGCACTGCATGACATGGGTACACTTACACACATGCAGGCATGACACTCATACACATAAAAAATAAAAATAGATTATTTAATGTCTCAATACAGAAGGCTTACATCCCTTCAGACAGTGTCCCCAGGAATTAAGTTCACAGGATGTGTTTCTGGGTGGGCTCATCCCAGAACGTGTACCTGTCCCCCTAATCCTATCTCTTCCCAGGCTTCATGACCCAAACTTGGGCTGCTGCCTGTCTCTCCAAGAGCCTGTCTAATCTCATTCTCTCTGATTCCCCTGGTATAGAAGTTGCCTCCTGAGTGTGCTGATCTGCTAATGGCAGAGTACATGGGGGACACTGAGGACCCCCAGACCCTCAAGCTACAGTACACAGAGATGATGGCAGTCTTCATGTTCATGATCCCTGCACTCCAAGTGGCACATTTTCAGCGTGAGTACCTATGGAATGAGGCCTAGAGGGCAGCCCAGAGCTCAGGGTTCCAGGTGAGCTCTGTGACATCCAGGTCACACTTACATCTTGATACTTATGTTTAATGTAAGAGAGTGACATCTTTCCCCTGTACAGATGAGGAAATAAATTGATGATAATCTGTTGACTTTCCAAAATTACTATGTTAGGAATACCAGGGTCACTTTTTAACTAGGGATTTTTCTTAGCTGGTGCTCCAGTCTGGAGTTCCTCACTCAATTGTTAAGATTCGAGATAACGTTACATAAGGTATAATTTATAGAAATCTTGTCACCAAGGGTTAGGACAGTTTCAGGTGAGAGGTCACTCTTACCATATGTCTTGAACCCCAGGTTCCCATGCCCCTGTCTACTTCTATGAGTTCCAGCATCCACCCAGCTTCCTCAAGGATGGCAGGCCACCCCACGTGAAGGCTGACCATGGTGATGAGGTTTACTTTGTCTTTGGATCCTCCATGTTTGGCAGCAAAGGTGAGTCTATGAGCTTGTGGGGTCCCCAGGTGGGTACTTGAGAGATGACGGAGCTTTCAGTCCAGTCAAGAAAACCTTGGCTCTGGAATAAGACAGGACCAGTTGTGACCAATTCCCAGCTCACAGCTATGTAGGACTTAGGATCTGGACATTTTCCAGCCAGTTGTGTGATGGAGGGAATGTTATCACACAGGCTCAGAAATGAACTTTGGGGAAATCAATTAGAGGCTTGCAGGAATCTTGCATCCTGAGTGGTGAGGGAGGGAGGGAACCAGACCAAGATTTCAGGGTCAGGCTACATAGGGCTGGTGACGGTGCAGCATGAATAGACACCGGCATGTGGTGACCATGACCTGGACTCTTGTCCTTCTCATGTCTCCAGTTGACTTCACTGAGGAGGAGGAGCTGCTGAAAAGGAGGATAATGAAGTACTGGACCAATTTTGCAAGACATGGGTGAGAGAATGCCCCCTCCCTTAATCTCCTCAGAAGTGAGTCCCCATTTGGGCTTTCCTGATGGGTGAATATCTCATTTGCATGCATGGGTTATTCACCATATGCAGATACATTGTAGGCATCAGTTTCTCTCACCTTTCAGTGGCCTTGCCAACGGGCCTTAGTGGTATGGTACTACCCTTTAGATCTTGTCTCTAAGAATTAGATACAACAGGCCAAGTAGCCCTGTCCCACATAGAGCAGACACTAATGGGTGACATTTTATCTTTATATCATAATACCTGACCCATAAATCCCCCCAAAACTCTGACCTGTTTGCTTCACTACCCTCAAACCCCCGAAATCACAAGATCAGATATTGGATCAGAGCAACCTTCACCTTTTTCTATGTGGGCATACCCACAGGAACCCCAACAGCAAAGGCCTACCCTACTGGCCCATGTTGGACAAACATGAGCAGTACCTGCAGCTAGACATCCACTCTTCTGTGGGCCATGCCCTGAAATCTAAAAGGCTGAAGTTCTGGAACCAGACCCTGCCACAGAAGATTCAGGAGCTAAAGAGGACTGAAGACAAGCACAGAGAGCTGTAGTGCCTTGTGTCAGGAAAGACTTGTGAGCTTGTGTAGATGGGGTCAACCTGAGGTTCCAAAAACCCAATAAGGAGCTTGTGTTGATTCATATAACGATTCCTAAACCCCACATTTGTCATCCTAAACCTATGACAAACCCTTTGTATCCCACTCATTGTCCTGCGAAGCTATTCTTTTGTTAAACCCACTCGATAAATGTTCCCATAATAGTGTGACTATGTGAGCCCCACAGCACCCCCATGTTCTTTCACATTCCACAGGGACTGGTCCCTTCTATCCCTTCTTTTCTGGTCTTCTCTCCTTTTTCCAGCCTAGGACTCTCATTAGAAGAAGCAGAAGCTTTGGGGATTGCTCCTACCTGGGAGTAGGTTATTTCTAAGTTTCATATAATCTCTCACAGAGTCTCTGGTTTTCTCATATTATGGTGGCGAAATGGAAACTGAACCCAAATCCTTATTGTCTTTGCAAGTTCACACTGCTGCTCCAAAAGGATCTCAGCCTGGGCTCTGAGGTTGGTATCTGTAGCCCTTATTATTCAGAACCTGAGACAGGACTATTACATGAGACCAGGGCTTTCAGGCTAGGCTGAGCAAAAGAGTAAGACTCAAATATCTACAACAAAACAAAAAATCATCAGTTGGGTAATATACGAACAGCAGAAATGTATGTAAGGTTTTATAGACCAAGTGAGGGCTGTGAGGATTTGCTGTGTGGTCTGAGACGCTAGCTCTCTGGCTCAAAGACGGCATACTGTGTCCTCACTGTGGGGGTGTGCAAGCGATGTGTGTGTACTGTCCTTCTAAATGAAAACTCATCTGTTTCTTTCCCAAATGGTGACTGGTCCACTTTTGTGAGAAGCAGACTAGGATATGGTCATGGATCGTTCAAGCTGATACGAGTTGAGTAGAAGGTCAGGTGGGTTTCTCAGTGGCCCTGATTCTGAAGTCTGCTCTTACTCTCGGGGGTTCAGACACTGTGAAGCCCATACTTGCATGAGCATAGCACGTCTGTGGAAATGTCTGGCTGTGAGCTGTGTCCTGGAAGTGGATTGGAGGAAGTCAATAGGTAGCAGAGGAGATCTTCCCCTCGATCCCTGAGGCATTCTTCATGAAATGTCCAGACTCCTGGATCAATCCCTACTCTTTGTGATCTTCCGTGTGATTAATTTTCATTCTTACTTTATTGCTGCCCTTAAGCTACTCAACCCCACCAATGCTTAGTTTCTTGTACTTTATGTCACTTTTAAGAATGCCAAATTATGCTCAGTCTGTCCTTTCCTTCCCCCAGAAGATTTGATTCTGTCGTTAAGAAGGTGTGTCCTATGTCCATAGACTCTGGGACTTCCCCATCCCCTCACCTCTGACCAACTTGCCCTGATTATGCAACGTTTTCCCAGGGCAAAGTCTCCCATTTTCAAGGACTACACTGAATACCTATCGCAAGGCACCATGACCTTTGTGTTGAAAGTGAAGATTCCTGTGTTGCCTACCCTGGATATCAGGGACCAGTTGAGGATAATGTTACGCCTTTGACTCAACAACTGAGCAGAAGAATACTCTCACTGAGGCTTAAATGGATTATTCAGCCACTACTGAGATCAGGAGTGATCTGGACTCCACAAAACGGTCATATTGGGCCAAACTGTGAAGTTTTCTATTACTAAAAGCATGGTGTTTCCTATAACTATCTACCAAAGGCAGTTAAAGATTTCTTAGTTCCTAGAAAAAAAATCACAGAGGCAGACAGGCAGACAACAAACAATCTGCTGATTGGCAGCGCCTGGTCCCTCCTCTTTGTAAAGCCCTTTTATACCCTAAGCAACTACAGGACAATGAAAACTAATTTTTGGACACTTCTTATTGCGTTAGAGCTCTGGTGATCACTAATCTAAATGCAAATCACATCATCCTTTCTCTCTCTCTCTTCCTCCCTCCCTCGTTTCTTCCCTCTCTCCTCCCTCCCTCCATCCACTTTTGCTGAATAAAGTTCTGTTAATTTTGAACACACTCATTGTATATGGGTTTTACTAGTCTTGAGAGAGATGAACCAGCATTGGCATCTGGTGTTGGGAGCTTTTGTGACCATTGATTGTCCAACAACTTTGTAAGAACACCAAGTACTCCTGGGTCTTCTGTCCAGAATCCACGGCACTGAAGATCACCTTAGTCTCATTGCTGCAAACATGCCTCTCTGTGGTTTTTTATTTCTACAAACATACAGGACCCTTCACCAGAACATTTTTGAGACATTCAGGAGTTGCTATGGTTTGAATCACAAGTTAGAGGGTGTTTTGAAGACTGCGGAGCCTTTAGGAAATAGGGCCTGACTGGTAGAATTCGAAACTGTGGACAGGTCTTTGGAGATCATACCAGCACCTGACTCTAGTCTAGCTTTCTCTTTCTGGTCCAGCTGTGAGCAGCCTCTATCACACGTTCTTTCTGCGTGCATCTCTAATGCCATAAACTGAGATCCTTTGATGCTAAATATGTCCCTCCTCTCTCAAAGGCTCAGTCTACCTTCTCTCCACAGTGGTGAAAAAAGTAATTAATGTAGTATTGAGCTTATTTTTCAGGAGCTTGACCATGGAATAACAGACATACCATTGAAACCATCCATTTTAGCTCCATAATTTGGTAAATTTTGATTAAATTTCAAATTCATTTTCACTTCAGGTTTCAGAATGTTCTTTCACCCCCAGAGTAACCTCACGTTCCCATGCACTGCTTTCCATTGCTCTGTTTATAAACTGCACGAGGCTTGGAGCACAGTCCTTACATAATGTTCTACAACAGCAATCTTTACGGCTCAGCAGTTACTCTTCTGAGTGACTCTATTTTAAAGCTATCTTTTGGTAAGGATAGGCTGGTGCTTAGAGACAGAGTCTCACTCAATAGCGCAGGAAGGATTCACACTCATCATCTTACTTCAGTCCCGGGATTACTAGCATGTTATCACCAGGCTATCAACCTGTTACAGACATTTTCAAACATAATCTTGTGTAGCTCATGTAGTAACACATACCTTTAATCCCAGCACACAGGAGGGAGGCTAGCAGATCTTTGTGAGATCTGATGGGATATTTCCCTGTATGTGGGTGGGGGGCTGTGGCTGTAACTATGGCTGTAGATACAACTGGGTTCTGGATGTGACACCACTTTGTCCAGAAAAGCACCCTCGAATGATCTAAAAGAAACCTTAGCAAACTCCCAGGCCCGCATCCCATTGCCAAACTAAGAGATTCCAGGTTCCCTTCCCCATGGAGCTAACCTTGGTCAAAAGCCTAACTTGGTTTCCAGGGCAAAGATATGTGGCTGCCACTTAATAGTCTGCAGGCCTTTATCAAAATCAGAGTCAGAAATGTACTATGTCCATGGTATATGTGTAACCTTTGAAACCTATCACTCCAGGTATCCAAGCTAAGCCCTACTGACATACATTTTGCCAGGCTGCCCAGCCTGGTCCAGGCTTAGGAAGGACATTTACCTCCCTTGTGACTCTTGGATGCTGTTCCCCAGGCTCTTAGATGTCACCAGAAACATCCAAGCAGGAAGATCTGCCCAAATCACTCTCAGTTACTGTTCTGAACATTCTTTGTTCAGGTTCCTGGGTGAAGAATCACTGACAACTCTAAGAGGTCACAGATTTATGTCCCAGACTCTTCTATCCTACTCACGCCTGGCTTATTCACAGAGGCATTAGTGTGAGAGAGGCTTACACACAATTCCCAGGATTGTTAAGATGAGACTTGTGAGCTACAGGTGGCATATATCTGGAAACTCAGAACTCTGAATGAGGCAGAGGCAGCAGAATTCTCAGACTGCTGGGTTATATACCAAGAATCTGTCTATAAATAAATAAATAAATAAATAATAACAAGAAAAATAATAAAATTTTAAAACATGAGTATTTATAGTCTATTAAGAGTTGTTGAGGGGCTGGAGACATAGCTCAATGGTTAAGAACACTTGCTGTTCTTTCAAAGGCCCCAGGTTTGATTACCAGCACACATATAGCAGCTCACAACCTTTCATAACTCCAGTTCCAGGGTTTCCAACACCTGCTTCTGGTATCTGCAGGCTTTAACATGAGAGAGATGCTCTTATTATATGCAGGCAATACACTTGTATACATAAAAAATAAAATAAAATATTTCTCTAAAATATCTCAATAGAGGTGGCTCTTGAGTTAAGAGAACTAGGACGTTATGCAGTAGACCTGGGTTCCAATCCCAGCACCCACATGGAAGCTAACAACCATGCATAACTCCATTTTGAGGGGATCCAACACCCTCTTCGGCAGTACCCAGGGGACACTGCACAACGCAGATGCACTTACATCCATGCAGGCATAACACTCATATACACAAAATAAAAATAAATTAAATAGACTTCATCCTGTTTTCCTTCAAGCTTTGGGCACAGGCCCACTTTTTCTCTTAGCACCCCAGATCTCTGGACGATACTCTTAGTCCAGACCCACCCACTGCGTCCTGATCCCCTGTACTCAGACCAGCACAATTTTTCAGTCTAATTTGGTAGAGTCTTCACAGGATGTCCCCATCTCCAACTTGTCTCTTCCTGCCTGAGACCAGCCTTCTACTGTGGATGTCCCCAGCCCCAACCTGCCTTGGATTCCAGAGACCAGCTTTCTTTCCTGGTAAATCTGATCCTACCCACTGCGTCTCCACTCTTCTACTGCCAGAGGGACTTCAACCTCCCCTACCCCATATCCTATTCTCCTTCTAGCCTTGCGCACAGGCCCACTTTTATCCCCGGATCTCAGGACTGCCCTCTTTTCTCTGCCTGACCATGTGCTCTCCATTTTGTACTGCGCACATTCCCCTACATCAGTACCATCTGCATCCTTTCCCCGTGCTGCAGGACTCTTTTAAAGGGGCCCAGTCTTTTGCAGACTGCCTGAAAATGCCTGAATTCAGCTTCTGCCTAGTAAGCTTCTCAAATTTTTTTGTGCCTGCTGGCTAGAGGGGCATAGACCTTAACAGAGAGCCTGAGAGTATCTGATCTCCCCTGCCTTGTACTGCTGTGGGAACTCCTGGGCAGCTGAACTACAGCCAATGAGTCCCTCCAATATAAAATCAAAAGAGAGAACCTGAAGCCTTGACCAAGCAAATTTTCATATCCAATAAGGAAGCAAACAAGTCACATCAAGCATACAAACAGAATCAGGCTTCAACTCAACAAAGGAAGGCTTGAGTCTCACATTAGAATCAGAAACAACAAACGAAATCTGAACAATGAAAAAATAATACTATGAAAAAAAGCAAATAAAATCTCCCCATCAGACATCTCCAGTCCAATAGAAGAGTTTTATGAGAACTCTATAGAGATAAACCCAGGCACAGAATTTAAAAGAACAATCATAAACATGATCAAAGAAGTCAGTAAATTTTTAAAAACACAAACAAATCAAAGAACTAAAAGAAGATAGAAATAAACTTCTGATTAAATTCACAAAGCAGAAATAGTGAAGGAAACTCAGGCTGAGATGAAGAAGGAAGTGAAAAACTCAATTAACCAATTTGAAATGACAGAAGAAATCCTCACCCACACAATGAATGAAATGGAAAACACAATATCTTGAACTATAAAGTTCAAGAATTGGAGGACTTAAGAAAAGATTATGAAAATTTTTAGGAATATTCAGGAATGGAATATGCAAGATATATGGGGCACTATGAACAGACCAAACCTTCACATCATAGGTATAGAGGAAGGAGAAGAATCTTAGGATAATGGTATTGACCAGATCTTCAACAGAACTATAGAAGAAATTTCCCCAAAATTAAGGAAAGCCATGCACATTAAAATACAAGAAGCACATAGAAAACCAAATAGATAGGACCAGAAAAGAAACTCTCCATGGCATATCATAATAAAAACACAAAACCTACAGAGGAAAGAGAGAATGCTGAAAGCTACAAAAGAAAAATAAGTCACATATAAAAGAAAATTCATAAGAATTACAGCTAATATTCAATGCAACTATGAAACTTGGAAGACCCTAGATTAAAGTATTCCCAGTTCTAAATCACCATAGATGCCAACTCAGAATATTTTACCCAGCAAAAATGTCTATTATACTTGAAGGGGAAAGAAAACTCTTCCATGACATGAAGAGGCTGAAAGAATTCATGTCAACAAGACCAGACCTTCAGAGACTTCTTGAAGCAATAAAAAGAGCTGAAGAAAGGATAACTATACCCAAGTGGTGGCAGAAAGAAACTAACTATGGAAACACAAAGTTACACCTAGAATGCAAACAGAAAGTTAAATGATGGGAATAAATATACATCTTTCACTAAGAACCTTAAATATCAATAGACTGAACTCCCCAGCCAGTACACAAAAGCTAATTGAATGGATCAAGAAACAAAATCCATCTTTTGTTGATAGCAAAAAACCCATCTCATCTTCAAGAAGAGACACTACCTAAAGGTGAAAGGATGTAAAAAAAATATATTATGAGCAAATGGCACTAAGAAGCAAGGAGGAGTTGAAATTCTGATATCTGACAAAATACTTCAAGCTAAAACTAATCAGATAGATAAAGAGGGCTACTTCCTTCTGATCAAAGGAAGAATTAGCCAAGAAGAAATAACAATCATGAACATATATGCACCAAACTCTGATGCACCTACCTTCACAAAAACAGTACTACAGGACTTTGAGATACAGATTAATGACAACTTACCAATAGTATGGGACCTCAGTATCCCACTATCTCCTTTAGACAGGTCAACCAGAGAGAATAAGCAGAGAGACATCTGAATTAAACAATACCACATCAAATGGACCTAATAGACATCTATTGAATTTTCCACCCAAGCACCAAAGAATATGCATTCTATTCAGCACCCCAGGGAACTTACTCCAAAATCAGTCACACAAAATCCAAAAAAATTGAAAGAATTCCATGTATTCTATCAGACCACAATGCAATAAAGCTTAAAATCAACACCAGAAGAAACCCTAGTAACTACATGAACTCATGGAGATTAAACAACACAGTCCTGAATGAAGCCTCGGTCAAAGGAGACATTAAAAGAGAAATAAGAGTATGCCTTGAGTTCAACAAAAAGGACCAAGGGATAAACTAATTTCAACAGAGGTTATTATTCATCTTATGGTATAAAATGTCTATAGCAAAAGTAGCTCATGGAATTCTCTATTTTCTCACAACAATGAAAAAGTCACTAACACAGACTAATGCAAATGTATAGTACAGCGGACAATTCACAGTTGTTGGAGAAGATAGATAGCAACACCTGCCTAAAATTCCAGAGTTAGTGATTATGCTGAAGATTGTAAACTTCAGTTTGATAATGTGTTCCCAGGTGTCAGTTGCTTCTCGCTTCCTAGTGTTAACACTTCCTCAAGACCTAAGGCAAGGTTTATTGTTTTTGTGTTTTCTATAAGGTTTAACTAGAAACTTATAAAGTACAATGCATCCATGGGTAATACTAATTCATTACTTAATCTTATGTGTGTATTTTGCATTCCACGTTCTTTTAGTAAGATGATGCTTACTGAGCCATAAATAATTGCTATCTTCATGTCTCCAGCAGTACCTACTTTAAAAAGATCATCATATTTGAATTTGTTGACTACTGTACTCTTTCACTAAAGGAGGAGTAAACAGGGTCATTGGACTGTCACCTGAGTATTCAGCCAACTCTCCTAGCCAACTGTATGTAATTTTTCCAAAATTAACTTTTTAATGTTATTACGTCTCATGGTACTAAGAAAGAAAGTAAAAAGGTAAAAGATGATGTTAAAAAGATATGGGAATGGAGATATTTTAAAAATGAAAAGTCTGTGCAAATGATTGAAGGTCTGAGTCGATATGTTATGGTATATGAAAGATGAGAAAAAACTATATATATATGTAATCCTAAAATTTCTAAATCAATAGTTCAGATACTTTAAGGAAAAAAATATATGTTTAGTCAAGTTTTATTAAAGAATTTTTGGGTTTTGCCCAAGCTTTAGCTGTAGAGTATGCAGTAATTAAAAGTACCAAATTGATGGAACTAAACTTCCTGGGTGTTTAACAAGGATATTTAGAGGCCTATACTAATCTGGTCAGAGGGACTTAAAGAGACAATTTTTTGTCTCTTGCCCTCCAAGGACAACTAAGTTCCAGGGGACTATGGGGCATCTCTCAAAATGTCCTGTAACTGTGAAGAGTCAAATGTCCTCTTGTTCAGGGAGGTCATGGAGACCCCACTAGAAGGACTTGAACCAGTGTCCAGTCTGCAAAGAGGAGGGTCAGCACAGGAAAATGATTCCTTGATGCTTCTAAGTGAAGCCATGGTCTAGCAAGACCTCCTGACTTATCTTCACATAAATGGAACTGGTAAAACAAAGACCTAGGGAGCCAGGGGCTCCTTCCAAGCCCATCTGACCCCCCTGAAGAACAGATACTCAACTGACCTTAAGAATAAAAATAAGTTGGTTTATTTGGGCCAATTGTATAATCTTAAACATCCAACAGGTGGTATTTCTAATGCAGCCTGAAAGCATTCTTCATCTTCTACTACAAACTCGCCTCTATGTGGGTTTCATTTCTGTTGATGCACAGGACATGTCACCAGGGGTTTACTCAGCACTTGTTAAGATATTTAGTACCTACTATGGTTTGAATCTAAACTGTGCCACACAAGTTCATGTTTTGAGTGTTTGTTCCATAGGTGGAAGGCTATTTTGAGGACTGTGGATCCTTTAGGAAGTAAGGCCAACTGGTAGATTAAGGAAAACCTTCAAAGGTCATTCCCACCCGTTTCTGGCCTAGCACACTCACTCTCTCTCTCTCTTCTCTCTCTCTCTCCTCTTCCTTGTTCTACACCATGTGAGCACACTCATCATCACCAGCTCTTGCCACCACAAGTTTCTACCACCACAGAGGGAGCCACTTTTGCTATAATGGCCTAAGGTTGGCTGAAATGGTGAGCCAAAATAAGTCCTTTCTCCCTTCAATTGACTTAGTCAAGCACTTTATCAAAGCAATGACAAGACAAACAATTACAGAAAACTGGTACCAAGAACTGAAAGTGTGTGCGGGCATGTTGTGTGTGTCTGTGTGTCTGTGTGTCTGTCTGTCTGTCTCTCTCTCTCTCTCTCTCTCTCTCTGTGTGTGTTGTTAATTGACACTAGGGCCTCATAAGTACTAGGCAAGTATTCTACCATTTAGCTATCTTCTCAGTCCAGTATTGCTGTTCTGATAAACATGACCAACATGACCATGTGTCTTTTTTAAATCCTTTTGAATTTCTTTGTAGGAGAAAAATGGAAAAGTTTAGATACTGTCCTGGTTGGTTTTGTCAAATTAGGCACAACCTAAACCCCAACTGAAGAATTGCCTTAAACAGATTGGCCTGTGAACATATCTGTTGGGCATTGCTTTGATTGCTAATTGATGTAGGAGTTTCAAGATGACTGTGGTTTATACCACCCTAGGCAGGTGGTCCTGGAACGTTTAAGAAAGGTTGCTGAGTGGGCTAGAGCGTGAGCCAGTAAACAGCATTCCTCCATGGTTTCTGCTTCCAGCTCCTGCCCTGAGCTCCTGCCCTGACTTTGCTCAGTGATGAATTATGCCCTGGAAGTGTACATTGAAATAAACCTTTTTCTCCCTCACCCCAAGTTGGTTTTGATCAAAGTGTTTTATTATAGCAACAAATAAGTAAATAGAACAGAGATACAGGGTTGAGAAGATCTAGAATTCTGTAAGCATATTTTAATGGATGGTTTATCTGGGAATTTGGAGTAGCAGAATTGCAGACAACAAGCAGAAAAGCAAGCAGTGAAGACTACAGTCATGAGGTTTCACGTGGGAACAAAGGCACTACTGGGAATCTGGCTATTGACCATTTCTGTTACATTCTCATAAATGATCTGACGACAATCTGCTCATGTTCGTGATTTTAAAAATAATGAACAAATGTATTTGGCAGAAGAAATTTCAAGGAAGCATAACATTCATGCTGTAACCTGGTTACTGCATCTCAGAGGATGTTGAAGCCTCAGGGTACCTCCAGAGGAGACCAAAAGAAGCACACGAATCAGTGGGGGATGCGGGGGATGGTCATGCTTCACTTACTGATTTCTGGCTCCTCACAACCCCTGCCTACTTTGCATTTTCTTCTGCAACACCCACATTGCCAAGCCCCACCCCGAGTTCCACCCACCCTCTGTTGGGTCCAAACTCCAGTTCTGGTCATCAGCAGCCTGCCCTATAGCAGATCAGACACACACCTGTGAGCCAACCATGAGACTGGAACAAATGCAAGCTTGGGTGGCCTGTGGGCTCCTGCCTCTCCTCCTCCAGGTTCATGGTGAGTCTCCCATAAGGGTGACAGAGAACTATATCAGAGCTGCTAAACTGTGCAGAAAGCAGAGTGGAGAGTGGGCGAGGAAATGGGCAAGAAAGGGTTATAATGGTAGAGTTCATTGTCCTGGAACCCTGCATACATACAGCAATCCCCAAGAATTCAGGGTGGGACCCCTAAAGGCAGAGAGCACAGGGGCTACCTGAGGATATTCACCCTAGAGGACTGAGCTGAGGAGAAAGGGATTCTGAGGAACAGCAAATAAACAGGGCTGGATTGCAGACTGAGTGTGGAAAATCGGGGTATTTTTCCCTGGGTTTACGGCTAGAGTGCGGCTGTAGCAGGTGGTACTTACATGACAATATTCCATGGCCATTTGAGTCTGATGTACCATGCCCTTGGCCAGAGGGGTGGGGTGGCCTCGCCTTCTCCAAGGGGTTCAGACAAGGCTACTCACCCTTAGGAAATACTGGGCCAAAAGTGCTGCACCTGAAATCAGATCTCGAGGCCACTGAGTGCCTCTTACATCATGTACCTGGCCTGAGACAATGGCTTGACTCAGCTTTCAGAGGAAAAGTAACAGTGATGGCACTCTGTGCCTGCTGGGCAGTTTCCACCTCAGTAGGAGTTTGGGAGACAGAATGCTGAGCCTGTTCACCACCCTCCATCTTCTCCTCTGAAAGGCTCCTCCCTCTTCTAGGCCCCAATTCTTGCCACCCTTTCCCAATCTCCCCAAAAAAAGCCCACTCACCTCTCCTTCACACCTCACCTCCGAGAACCTTTCTTCCTTGCTTGATCTCCCAGAAGTCACCAGGATCTTCCAGGCAAGAGATCTTCCCGGCCTCTCTGATGGCTCCCATTTTAAATAATGCCTGTCTTGATCACATATTAGAAAGGACCATTAGCAAGTCATAGGAGAACACAAATGTGGATCCCATTCTTCTCTGTCTCACCCAGTCTTGGCTCCTCCACAGGAACTATCATGGTTACTGGGCCTTACACCCAGGGCTCAGGATTCTAAGAATACAGAAGGGTTCTTGCCCTAGGCTTCAACCTAAATGGTTACAAGCTCACCTCATTTTTGGAACCATGCTTTAACACTTCCTGACCCAGAGGTCACCCCACACTACTACATATTGGAGCTTCTTCATACCACTCAATGGAAGGGCTTTACTTCAAGGATAGATAAATCACTGTTGATGCAACAAGTCTATAATTGTGGACAATATTGCAAGCTTTTGTCCATTACTATAACAAACATAAGCACGGAGCCTCAGTGTCTGGTGAGTGAAGTAAAATAGCATCACTAGAGATTTCATTCCACAAGAACAGCAATGTGCAAGCAGCATGCGACTGGGACTAGGAATATGTTTTTGGACTTGGAGCATTGTAGTGACTGGATTGCTGTGTGTGTCAAAAGTCCAAATCCACATAATGATTAAAGAAAGTGAGTTTTTTTAGTTCACTATTTAGAATCTTAAATTCACGATCTCGTGGCCCACTATGGTGGGGCTCTGGTGGGAGCCTTCTAGCTAGGACACAACATGGCAGTGGCATTTCATAGCAAGAGCATGTGCGAGAGAAATTACATGATGAGAGAGGAAGCAGTACCTCCAGGAGTGGCCAGAGTCACCGCTGTGAGACAGTCCACTCTCACTGCAGGACTTAGCCCACTCTGAAAGTCCAGTAGTCATCCCTGCATGAGGGCTTCTGTGACCCACTCACTAGACCCTGCATAAAGGCTCCTCAACACTCCGCACTGCGGAGTAACCAGTATGTGAGCCTCAGGGGAGACAAACCATAACCAAATCACAGCATTCTGTCCCAGCCCCCAGGTCCAAGCCCTCACAATGCAAGGCTGTGTTCATTTCATGCTCTCAGTCCCTTTGGGCATGATTCAAAAGTCCAAAGTCCCAAGTCCCATCTAAAACTCAAGGTAAATTTCTTCCAACTGCAAGCCTTTAGAATAAAAACAAGTTAGGTTGTTTTAAGAATTAATGTTGAAGAGTAAGCATTCCCATCGCAAAAAGGATGTGCGGGCAGGTAGAAAAGGATAACAAGGAAGACAGACTCCCAAACCCCAAGAGCAGCAGCCTGGGCCCACGGCAGTGGACAGTGTCCTTCAAGGCCTCAGGCAGCCTCATTCCTGTGACATTTCTGGTTGTAGCCCACCTGGCTGCTCCCTCAGGTTGTATGCTGTTACCTGTGGCTTTCCTAGGCTGGTGTTGCCTAGGAAACATTGTATCTGTACAGTTCTAGAGTTGTAAGGTCTCACTCTCAGAACCTCATAAGGGATTCTAGTAGAAAATATTGGCAGTGGCTCCAGCCAGAAGCAAGCCTCCTACACTTTGAAATCTCAGTGGAATCTGCTATGTCCTGATAGTCCTTGGATTCTCTGTCTGCCAAATTAGTGCCATAGAAACATCACTAAAATCTGCAGCTTACTCACTTGGAGCAGTGAGAGGAGACATGCCTGGGATTCCTCAACCATAGTTAGAGCAGGGATGTATTATTATGCCAGAAATCAGGGAACCGAATCCTAAGGCCTCCCTAGACAGTGAGCATCTGGAGAGCACCTGGGGCTGTTTTCTGAACTCATCTGTCCCCGACAGCTTCTGTTCTCATGTCAATGGAAGGAGGAAGGAGTGGACACCTGGAAGACTTCTACGATGTCTTGAGGGTCCTTTCCCACTCTTCCGATGCAGTCCTCTGGCTCCCTCATGTCTATAGTATATCTTTTGTTCCTTCATACTCAAAGTCCCTGTTTTTAAAAATATTTAATTTATTATTTGAATTTTATGTTTATGAGTGTATTGCCTGCATATATGTAGTGCATTGGTGTGTGCAATGCCTGTGGAGGTCAGAAGAGAGTATCGGATCTCCTGGAACTGGAGTTATTGATGGTTATTAGCCACCATGTGGGTCCTGGGAATCGAACCTGGGTCTCTGCAAGATCAGTCAGTGTTCTTAACCACTGAGCCAACTCTCCCGCCCCCTCAAGTGCCTATTTTGTTCTTTAAGTGGTCATGATGTGAACTTCCCAAGATCCAGAGAAAATAATTAATAAATTGAATAATAAAGCCTATAATCTACTTTCAGAAATATCAGAACAAGCTCAATATGGAGACCTGGATTGCTTCTGGCCTTTTATACCATTATTTGACATAAACTCCAGCCTTCATATTGGATAACCTTCACTGAAAAGATAGGGAGGGTGAAAGAAAGATAGATAGATGATTGATAGATGGTAGATTATTGATATGTAGATAGACTGATAGATAGATGATAGATAATTGATAAATGGTAGGTAGATAGATAATTGATAAATGGTAGGTAAATAGATGATAGATAATTGATAGATGATAGGTAGATGATAGATAATCAATTTTCTATTTAATTTGTGTGTGGGTATGTGTTTGTGGTTTCTTTGGTTTTTCATTATTGTTGTTGATTTGTTTTGTGTTTTGAGACAGGGTTGTTCTACATAATCCCAGGCTCACTTGAACTTACTCCATAGCCCAGCAAGACCTCAAACTTTCAATCCTCTTGATTCAGTCTCCAAAGTACTGAAATTATAGACATGTGCCATCTTTCCCAGCTAAAATATATCTGTTTGTGTTTCTTTGTTTGGTTTTGCTTGTTTGGTCTTTCTCTGATCCTGGGAATCAACCCCAAGGCCTCATGTATATAGAGCAAGCGCTGGACCACTGAGCATACTCCCAGCCCTTCTTGTGGAAGGGGTTTGAGGGAGGCTGACACAGAGTTTCAGGATACAGCCCATGTGGCCACAAGCCCTTTATCCTCCTCCCTCTGCTTCTTCAGAGCTGCGGACACTCCAGGCTGTGCCACCACACTCAGTTTGGGTCAGATGCTATTTTCTATTATTTCAAAATCATGTTAATGCAAACCGTTTTTTAAATCAAGATTCAGTAGTTCCATAAATTAGAAAATAACAGATGTTTCTTGTTTTGATGCAACCTTTGAGATATAGTTAAAATTCCTTAACTACCCGTTTAACAGTCCACTTCAGAGGCTTTACACTGTACAGAGTTTCCCCAGTGGAGCTGAATCTTAGCCCTACATACGTACCAAGCCCTTCTCTGTAGCGCAGATTCTGAACCTGTCATATCAACAGAATCAGGAGTAGCAGTAATGGGAGGCCAGGGTGACAGGCAGGAAGTGTGGGGAACTAGTGTTTGTAGACCTGGGTTCCTGGAAAAGGCTGAGTTGAGATGACAAGGTGTTGAATCCCCCAGTGAGATGGTACCAGATTGTGCAGACCCAATTCTGGTGTCCCTTCTTCATCAACAGGCCAGGACTCATCCAGTCCGATAAGGACCACCTCCATGGGACAGGTACAGGGCAGCCTCGTCCACATGAAGGGCACTGACGTGGGTGTCCACTCCTTTCTGGGAATTCCCTTTGCCAAGCCACCTCTTGGACCACTGCGATTTGCACCCCCTGAGCCCCCTGAACCGTGGGATGGTGTGAGAGATGGGACCTCCCACCCAGTCATGTAAGTTCTTCTGGGGCCCTGGGGACTTCAGGTCTGGGGTGGGCAGGTGCTCAAACCCCTGGCCAGCATCTCAACCCCACAACAGTGTTCCACTGTGTGGGAGGATTCCTGCAAGTAATATTTGGAAGACTTTGCTAGTACAATAAGGGTTAAACAACTGTGCCAGTCTCCTGGCTCTGGATTTGACATCTGAATGGCATTAGGTCAAGCTATTCCTACTGTTCTCTACCACCAAGGAAGGGTGTTTGGGAGAGGTTTGGTTTGAGCTAATGCCCAGAAACTGTAAGAGATGAGAATCCCAGAGACTGGACTTGGAATGAGAAAAGTTCACTATCCTATGGAAATTAATTTCCACCGACTCATGAACTCCAGTGTGAGAAATGTTGATTATTAACACCCATCACCAAGGGTTGCCAAAGAGATACCTAAAAGTCACAATTTCTAGCCCTCAGGAGGCGAACGCTCTGAGGCTACCAACAACCTTAAGGCTTTGCTAGAGAAGACTGGGCTCCGTCCTAGTTTCCCCAGAGCCTGTAGTCTGTACCTCAGTGGGCAGAAACTTTAGTGAAAGATCATGTGTGAGCAGGACATCAAGGGGAGCAGTGCCTAAGGGATCCCGGAAATACATTTTAATCAAAGATTTGGTTTTATCCAATGCTCTGTTACTGGGATGACTAGCTGCCTCGGTTGGTCACCAGGTGTCTTCAGGACATCACTGCAATGAACACACAGGCTCTTAAGCTGTTGAATCTGACCTTGCCGCCCATTCCCATGTCTGAGGACTGCCTATACCTTAGCATCTACGCACCAGCTTATGCCCATGAGGGCTCCAACCTGCCGGTGAGTGTCATGCCATGTTCATTCAGGGAAGGAAGACATTTCTCCACCAGGAATATGATATAGTCAGCCTGGGCCATGCTGCAGTGGTGAATGCTGATGAAGAGCCTCTTGCTATAATCTGATCCATCTTGTGTCCAGAAGACCCATCAGGTATACAGGAGTTGTACTTTGAAGTCACCAAAAATTAAGCCATTGGTTTTTTTCATTGAGCTGATGAGATTTTGGAACACTGGGTTGATTTTTATGCAGCACATAAAGTTTCCCCACAGAAACTCCTGGGGAAAATGCAGTGGGGTTTTGATACTTTGAGATCCAAATATGGGAAACTTGAACCCCTCACCCATGGCAATGTCTGCAGGGCATTTGTCTAGGTTGGCGGCTGCACAGAAAAAAGGTTGTCCTGGCTCTAGGGGTAACCCAGGTAGGTTGTGTGGAAGATAAATGACACCTGTCTTGATCCTCCAGGTGATGGTATGGATTCATGGCGGTGCCCTGGTTATAGGCATGGCTTCTTTGTATGATGGTTCCATGTTGGCTGCCATTGAGGGTGTTGTGGTGGTCACTATACAGTACCGCCTAGGTGTCCTGGGTTTCTTCAGGTAAGTTTGTGACTAGACTGGGCAATGGAGGTTAAGTTAAGCCAGGACAGCCCTGAGAACACTTTTCTTGCCACTTTTCAGCACTGGAGACCAGCACGCCAGAGGAAACTGGGGCTATCTGGACCAAGTGGCCGCCCTACGTTGGGTCCAGAAGAACATCGCCCACTTTGGAGGCAACCCTGACCGCGTCACCATTTTCGGAGAGTCAGCTGGTGGCACAAGTGTGTCCTTACATGTGGTATCCCCCATGTCACAAGGACTCTTCCACGGAGCCATCATGGAGAGTGGGGTAGCCTTGTTGCCCAGCCTCATCTCCAACTCCTCTGAAGCTGTCTACAAAGTGAGTACCCTCAAACACCTTAACCCTGACCTGCTGCCTCAGCCATCACCCTCAGAGCCTCTGGTTCTCTGTCTGACCAGTGTGGACAATGACCACACTGTACCCAGGCCACTGCATCCTTTGAATGAATTACAGAAGGACTCTAGGATCAGAATCTACACCCTGCCTCCTCATACAAGCTGAGTACCCCATAAATCTGTACCTAGAATTTGTTCCATTATAAGCAGAAGCATGTCAGGAGGTATGACAGTCCTTGTTAGCTGTCACCTCTGAGCCTTGAGTAAGCAGGAACAATTTCATGTCGGCCATTACCAACACACCTGTAGGTGGACTTTGGGAGATTTGGGGAACACCTAAAACCAATGGGGCCTTGAGAAAACCCCTTCCCTGCCTAGAATGATGAACCAGCCTCTACCTATTCCCTTCACAGACGGTAGCCAACCTGTCTGGATGTGAACAGGATGTGAATTCAGAGGCCCTGGTGGGCTGCCTACGGGGCAAGAGTGAAGAAGAGATTCTGGCTATTAACAAGGTTAGACTGAATGGTATGGTGTGGAAGATACAGACAAGGGCATACATAGATAAGGCTGCCTCGGTGGCCTTCAAACTCCCCTGGACCTTGACTTCGTTTCATCCTTTATAACCTGGGATCCAGCAAGGAATTTGGAATCTAGGATGTGGTGAACCAGGTGTAGGACCCCCTAACATGAGTGGGAGAATCCTGGAATGAGACAGACAGCAGTGGGAGATTAGCCTGGCATCAGAAGTTTCAAGAACATGACCTTTCTCCTTGACACTGAATATCCCTCCAGGCCTTCAAGATCATCCCTGGCATAGTAGATGGTATCTTCCTGCCCAGGCATCCCAAGGAGCTGCTTGCCTCAGCTGACTTCCACCCCGTCCCCAGCATCATTGGTGTCAACAATGATGAATATGGTTGGATCATCCCCTTGGTGAGGACCAGGTCCAAGGCCCTTGATCTTTAGGTTGCCTATACAAAAGTTCCATGTGATCTCAACCACAGCACAGCTTCTTTTCTTATCACACAGGGCATTAGCACCACTGACTCACAGAAGAAAATAGACAGACAGACTGTGCAGGCTGCACTGCAGAGAAGGTCAGCACACATGGTGAGGCTCCCGGGTACTGTAAACAACACAGAGGGCTCCCCCGACACCTGCCCGTGCAGAACACTACAGGAACAAAAGCAGAACCATGACTATGCCTGTGTGTTGGGTGTCCCCAGATAGCCCTTTCCTGGTTTAACTTTGTCCCATCCCAGGCCCTGTCTCTGCATCCTGAGGCTGTTGTCTCCAGGCTCCAGAGCCTGCCTAATCTGACTCTTCCTGATCTCCCTGAGCTAGAAGTGGCCTCCTGAGGTTAATGACCTGTTGATGGAAGAATACTTGGGGGACACTGAGGACCCTCAGATTCTCCAAGCACAATTCCAGGAGATGATGGAAGACTTAATCTTTGTGATCCCTGCACTGCAAGTAGCACAATTTCAGCGTGAGTAATCTGGAACTGAAGCCTGATATCGAGGGGCAGTTCAGAGCTGTGGATCCCAGTTGAGCACTATGGTATTCAGATCCTCATTCATGCCTATGTTGGGCCCCACATGACAGGCACTTAATGGACTTCATCTCAGTAAATCCTTAGGACTGGTCTAAGACACAGGCATCTTCCACACTTTACAAAGATGGTCAAGATCATGATCTAAACAAGGCCTTCCTCAGCCCCTGCTTCAGCCTGGAGCTCTTCATTTTATTGTTCAAATTCTAGCCAGCTTTGGACTAGCCTTCCTATTGTCACAGGTGAGGCAGGACATCCCCAGATGAGGATGCATGTTCACAGACTGTCCTCGCCCTCAGGTTCCCGTGCCCCTGTCTACTTCTATGAGTTCCAACATCGGCCCAGCTTCTTCAAGGACGTCAAACCACCTCACGTGAAGGCTGACCATGGTGATGAGATTATCTTCATCTTCAGATCATTTTGGGGAGGAACCCAAGGTGAGCTATCCTCATTCCCCAGGATCCAGATGCCTCAGGCATGAGTAGTTTCATTGTCTAGATGAGGAAACTGAGAAAAAACCAATATGGTGTATATACCATGATGTAGCTTAAAAGACTGCTCCAAGGTTAGAAACCAAATCCCTTCCCACTCTGTTCTCCCTCGACTTGTCCCCGTCTATGTGGACATAGGATCAGGCATGGCAGTACAGTGGTTCTTTATGCTACTTATTTATTTGCTTGGTTTTTTGTTTTTTGTTTTTTTAGAGACAAGGCCTTACTAGGTAGCTTAGGCTAGCCTGTAACACATGGCAGTCCTCCTGGCTGAGCCTCCTGAGTGCTAGCTTTATACTACCTCCAGTGAGCAGGGTATTCTAAAGGCTTTACTGTCCTAAGATCATTTCTCTAGTCAAAGAGGAGAACGTTCTAGGGCAGGAATGAGTCTGGGGGAATATGAATTGGAGACCAGAATGCTCAGGACAGAATTGACAAGGGCAGGGTGTGAATCCTGGGTGGTGAAGATGGAAAGAACCAGGCCTAGACCCAAGATCAGGCTACCACTGGGATCATGACTGTAAAGTGTGAGTTAGAAGCAGCATGGAGAAAGAAGATCTGGACCCTTTCCCTCGTCCTACCTACAGCTGACCTCACTGAGGAGGAGGAGCTGCTGAGCAGGAGGATGATGAAATACTGGGCCAACTTTGCACGGCACGGGTGAGAGAGCATCATTCCCTCAGCATCCCTAGAGTGGGTAGCCGTCCAGGTAGCCATCTGTCTGTGCTGGCCTCATTAGCATGCATGGTTCTGCATCACATGACAGACTCATCCCCACCTTCAGTACCCATTTAGACAGGAGACACCTTGTAGATGCCAGCCACTGGTCATCTCCCAGTAACCTGAAGAGTGAGCCATAGTGCCGCAGAAGTGTTCTGTGAGGCTGGCTCTGAGAAAAGGGAAAAGCAGGCCAGGTGTCTGTCCCACATGGATCAGTATCCCTGCCTCTGAGTGCCCAAAATTCCCTGACTGCTTGGTCCACTGACATGACCCAAATCAAGAGATCTGTTCCAGGTTCAGCAGGGCTCAGGGTAACCTTTGCTCCCCCTGTTGGGAGGGCGTGTTCACAGGAATCCGAACGGTGAAGGCCTGCCGCACTGGCCGGTGTTTGACCAGAATGAGCACTATCTGCAGCTGGACATCCAGACAGCTGTGGGTCATGCCCTGAAAGCCTGCAAGTTGCAATTCTGGACCAAGACCCTGCCCCAGAAGATACAGGAGCTAATGGGGACTGAGGGCAGCCATGCAGAGCTGTAGTGCCCATGTCAGGTCATGGTTTGTCCTGAGTGCTGGTGTGGTTATCCTGAGGTTTCCAAGCACCCTCGGAAGAGACAGAGGGGATACATGCATTCGCGTAACCATCCAGCCCTTCTTCATTTGTCCACATACCCAACAGTCATGAAAACTCACCTGCATGATACGTTCCTTCCTACATCTGCAAGGAGTCATTTGTATTGCATACAGCAAACACCCAGGAAGCTATGGATGGCTGAGTCCCAATAGGCAGCACGTTCTCCGTGCCTCACTACATGGGTCCCTTCCTCCATTCCTTACCTCACCTCCACCCACTCTCCCTCCCCTCGGACACCCAGGCTCTCCATTCATAACGATGTCCCTTGGAGAGAATTTCTAATCTGGGTGACTAAATCCACTTCTCAGCTAGTTCTTGTCCTCTCAAATATTCTAATATATAAGGACCACTAAAACATATGGTATGCTAGAAGACCTTCAAGAGTTCATTCAGTTAACTATAGCAAAATTATCATAACTAGGTGAGTTCTACACAACAGAACTTAACTGCTCTGAGTTCTGGAAGCTGAAAGTCCTGGTCATGGTGGCATCTGATTTGATATCTCAGAAGGACATGCTTTCTGGCTTATAGGTGGCAGTTTGTCATTGTGTCCTTCCCACTACAAACCAGCAAGCAAGCTCCCCTAGGCCTCGCTTATAAGAGCCCTGTACTAGCTCTCCTTCTCCTATAGCAAAATATCTGAACCTGCTACTTAACAAAAACCTTTTCTGGGCTGATGAGAGAGAGAAAAGCAGAGAAATATTAGTTATTTTTGCGTCACTCTCTACCTTAAGAAGATTTATTTTGGCTCGTAGTTTTGAGGGACTTAAGTACATGATGGCAAGGTGATACAGATCCATTCATGCTTTTCTCAGCTGTTGCCATGACTTCACAGCTATGATGGACGCTATCCCTCTGGAACCATAAGCTTAAATAAATCCTTTCTTCCCTAGATTGCTTTTGATTGTGGTACTGTATTATAACAACAGAATAGTAATTAATACACCATATAACACTGATTAAAATAATGTCAGTAGTTTAGTGTTGTAAGATTTGTTATCCTATTTAACTTAAGGAATACTAAAAGGCTATACGTTCCTTTATGAAATTCTCAAAGAATAAATTTCAAAAAGTTTCATTAGCAAAAAGACTAAAGCATCCCTTAAAAAATTTTTTTCCATCTACTCCTGGGGAAGAATAGTATATTTTCAGTTGTACATGGAAAAGTTATATCCTATGTGACAGAATTAGGACCTTGTTACTGTCTTCATTTGGAAATTAAGCATCACATAAGGAGATATGATTGGATGTCAAGCTGACAAAGGGTGGACTTTTGATGGTTAATCTTGATTACCAACTTGAGTAGATCTGGAATCAACTAAGAGACAAACCTTAAAGTGGGTCTGTGAGGAAATTTCCAGGAACATTTAACTGATGGGGGAAGTCCCTTCCCCAGAGTAGGAGCGTTTTCTGGAAGCCACCCAGATTTCAAGAGGTCTGAAGGAAAGCAGTATGCGCCCTGTCTGCCTTCGCGGCTTGTTGGTGAGTGCATCTTCCTGTTACTGCTGCCATCAGAGCCCAACTTCTGCGGCCTTCTAATGCAGACTAAACACCAGAGGCTCTCAGTACCAGATTTTGACTGCTTGAAGCATCTAGCCTCAGAGTGAGCAGCAACTACATCCTCAGCCTCTCCAGTGTGAAGGTAGCCATTGTTGAACTCCCCAACCTGGGTCACTGAAGCCAGCCTAACAAATTCCCTTTTATAATATATATGCATTCTATTGGTTCTGTTCCTCTGGAGAGTCCTGACTAACACAGATTCACAGGTGACTCTTATCAGACCTTTAAAGACTATAATATCAATGCTTCTCAAACTATTGCAAAAAAAATAAGAAAGGAAGAAACTCTACAAAATTCTTTTTACACAGCTAGTATTATCCTGATAGCCAAACCAGATAAAGACCTAACACAAAAAGAAAAACTATAGGGCTGGAGAGATAACTCAGTTGGCAAAATGCTTGCCTTGCAAGCACGAAAACCTAAGTTTGATCCCCCAAACTCATGTAAAAATCCGGGCATGGTGACATTTGAAATCTGAGCAGTAAGGAGGAGGAGATGGGAAGATCCCTGGGGCTCAGGGGCCAGCCAGTCTAGCCTAATTGGTGAGCTCCAGGCCAAAGAGAGACTCTGTCCCAAAGTAAGTGGATGGTGCTCCTAAGGAGTTCTCTGGCCTCCACATGCATATACATATGTGAACTGTCAAACACATGTACATCAGCATATATACACAATCGCACACACACACACACACACGCACACATGCATAAAAAATAAAATTCTAGTCCAACCTTCCTGATGAACACAGGTGCAAAACTCCTGAACAAAATGCTTACAACAGGATGTTCGCATCTTCTAGGAGAATGGTATGGGCCTAATATGTGGATAACAAATAAAACCATCCTTGGATGACTTCCTGTTTGCAGGCTCTAGTGGGGGCTGTCCTCCTGATTCAAAAATGTTTTTAACCCTTCCTCTGTCCCCACGTACATGTCTGTATGTCTCATTCTCCAAAGCCCCTTTTAAGCCATCAGGCAATTTCTGTGTTTCCTCCCACCTGTCTCCAGGCTGTAACAGGCTACTCCACTTCAAACCTCCGGCCTGATGTTACACTAGTAGGAGTTTTTAAATCCAGCCATACTTCCCTTTGTGTTCTCTCAAAGCCAGAAAATCCTCCTTCTCAAGAACTGCTCTGAAATACTAGATCACTTTCTTATCCCTTTCCTAATATACTCACTGACTCTTCCTACCCACCCCTCAACCTCTATGTGATTTCTAAATGGGAGCTCAACCAAAACACAAGGAGCCATCCAATCAGGATGTGCTATAGTCACCTCTGACTCAACTACTGAGTTGATCCTCAGCCACCAGGGACCATATCACAAGCTGAACATATTGCATTAACTAGAACATTAACCTTGGCTAAGGGCTTGCCAGTAATTATCTATATTGACTCCCAATATGCTTTTTATATCATTCACTCTCATGGTCCCATATGGAGAAAGAAGTTTCCTAGCAGCCAAGTTTCCTGTAAAATTGTTATAGGCTGCCTCTTTACCTTAATGGGCAACTATTCTCCACAGTAAAAGGTACCAAGAATTAAATTGTCATTAGCCTAGGAAATCATGAGACTGCCAGGCAGCTAAGCTCCCAGACACGTCCCTCACTCCACTCTTTGTTGCTTTATCAGTTAACTCTCTTCCTTACTCATTTGAGGAAAAAGAAAAAAATATATATCCTGAGAGGGAGTCATTCATATCAAGGTTGGTTTATTAAGGATGGAAAAATAATTTTACCCAAAAAAGAGATAAGGCTCTTCACATTACCTGGAGGCTACATATTTCCTATAAACTCAATCATCAGGCAAGGATGACTGTCATTATAAAAAGTCATGTTACTAAATTAATGATATAAACTCACTGAACTGATCATCTCCTATTCCTCTCATGAGAGAGTGAATACAATACCCAGAGCCCGCCTGGCTTAAGTCCCTTTGAACTAATGTAAGGAAAGCCCTTTGTTTGTTTTGGGAAACTTTCCCTACCTCCCATCTCCTTGGGGCATTATATTCCCACCTTCTCCCACACCAGAAATTTCATAAGACATACTGCTAACGAACTTCTACCAAAGCCTTCTCCTGACTCATAGTCTTTCCTAATCCACCCAAGAGACCAGTTCTACCTAGAAACTCTATCCTGTAAATCCCTCCAAGACTCTGAGGACAGAGCCACACTCCGTCCTTCTCACCATTTCTACTGCTGCTAAGATTTCGGATCTCAGCTCTTGGATTCATATTTCCAGATTAAAGCCAGCTCCAAGACCTGGATGACTGGAACACACTCCCATGCTAAAACCAGACAGGTATTCAACTCTGGACCCTAAGCTGGAGAAAGGACTCCTGGAGAGCCATCCCTAGGCTAGCCATGCCTACTCCTCTGATCTCCTTGGAGGCGGTTCTGAAACTCCTATTCAAATCCAACTTAGTGAGACCACTCCCTCTCCAACCCCCACCTCTAAGGGCAGAATTCTTTCAGATAGTCCTCCCTGAAATGTCTTCCTGGAGGCTAGCCTCAGGGATTGATATTCATGATTTCCTCGAATTTGTAACTGAATGTTGGCTCCAAGGAGATCTTATGAACTTCACTCCAGCCAAAACTGAGTTTTATACTTTTCCTTGTAAGCATAATCTTTTATGACTAATAACATGGGTCTCTTGTTCGTCTATCTTCTTTATTAAACTTTGCCTGTCCAGGTCCTATTAAAAAGGTTCTTATTTCTAATCACTTAGTACAACCGCTAAATCTTGCCCATCAATGGCACTAATGCCAAAGCGACAAGCAATTGCTGTGCCTTTCCTTTGCTGACTTGGACAGATGCATGGGCATCACTCTCAACCCCGAAACAAGAGACCAGTTCTCTTCTCTGACTGGACAGACACTGAAGCTCTGACAGACAGGGCTCCTAAACTATATGACTCATATATCCAAAACATCTCTAAGATCTCCAAGTTCTTGGATAATAGGTCTCTATTATCAGGCCCCTTGCATTGGATACTCCTTTAATGGGTCAAGCCCCTCTTTGCTTACACAGCCTTTCTACAGAACGATCCTAGTTGGCTAGTTAAACCCTTCTCCATGTAATCTCACTATCACTATCAAGACTGCCTCTGCTTACCTCTCTCATCTAGTTGACTACTCGGACTCACCTGTTACAAATGGGAAATTTCTCCCACCCATTATTTTTCTCAAGTTCTATATCTGCTTCTCTATCCAAAGGCATAGATCCTCTCAGGACCCAGCTCTGCTGGGGCCTCACAGTCTTCCTCACTGCCCTTTTCCCATGGCTTCTGGGAAATGCAGACTCTACACAAACTTGTAAAAAAAGAAAAGATCCTCCCTCATCAGGCATGGTGGCATATGCCTTTAGTCCCAGCACTTGGGAGGCAGAGGCAGGCGTATCTCTGTGAGTTCAAGGCCAAACCACAGCAAAAACATGGTGCACATACATACGTGCAAGCAAAACACTCATACACTTATCATTTAAATTTTTAAATTTTAGATTTAAGAAAAGAAAGTAGAAGATAGACTAGTTGGAAGGGAACGGGTGGCAGTTAGAGTGGGAAGGGGAAAAGAGAAAGCAATCCAAAGTGAATATGAACAAAATACATTGTACAAATAAATGAAAATGTTATAATGAAACATTGTTATGTAATGACTTAAACAAGATAAATCTCCACAGCTGCAGTTCATTTCAATGGAACAGCCAAAGCTCAGCAGAGAGGGTAGACTTAAGATCGTGATTGTAAGGAAGGAGGGACCCTGAGTGTGGCCTCGGTAGACTATGACTCATTAAGGCAGAATGTTTTCCCAACGAAGGGCATGCTCAGAGCTCCCTGGGCTTGTTCATGCAGCTCCTTTATCCACATGAAATTTCTCAAATGTCCATCCCATTCTCTGTCTGTGGGATCCTCAACATGCCCCTCCTTAGAGAAACCATCCCAGCTTTCCAGTTACAGCTGCCAAAGAGGAAGAGAAACAGAAGAGGGTTTGCTCCACCTGCCGAGAACTGGCTCCTATCAGCTCTGCTTAGCCAATGAACTGCTCCTGCAATAAAAACTTTGCCCTGCCCCACTGGCTCCCCACCTATGCCCTGCCTGGGCAAGGCCAGCATGCTCTGCTTCCTGTTGATGAAACACAGTGTATCCCACAACAGCACAAGCCTGGGAGCAGATCATGTCACTGGACCGACTTCCTGGCTGGCTGAATGCTGTGGCCTGTGGGCTCCTGCTTCTCCTCCTCCGTGTGCAGGGTGAGACTGCCTAATGGGGTGATGGGGACAGAATCAGATTTGCCAAATTTTGTAAAGTCAGAGGCTGAGACTGTGGGAGACAGAGAGTTAGTGGAGATGACATGATGGTATGGGAAAGTGCACCACCCAGTGCCCATTCCAAAGCCCACAGGGTGTCCTCTGTAGCACACAGAACATCAACAGTGAGGAGCCTACCTGGTGTGAGGGGCTTTGAGGAACATCAGACCTTGAAGCACCAGGCAGAGGGTAGAGTACAGAAAGACTGATGGGACATTTCCCTCCCGTGGGTGTGACCGCAGCTGTTGGCTATAACTGGAGCTGCTACTGACTCTCAGATAATCACGAAGATTATATCACCTTCATGCTGCCATTGGGCTCTGGATGTGTTACCACCTTGACAGAGAAGCGCCCTAATATCTTTCAAAATGAACCTGGGCAAGTTTCCTGGCCCTGTGGCATGCAGCCCAAAATCCCAATACTGAACTGAACTCCATGTACCTGGCCTTGGGCAAAGGCACAAGTTGGCTTCCAGGGCAAAAAGGCAGTCTGCAGGCCCTTGTTCAGAAGGTGAGGCAGGAAGGTGCCAAGCCCAGAGGGTACGTGCAAACTTTGATGCCTCTCACCCCATGCCGTTCTAGTGCCCACCCTGATGACCTCCTGCCAAGGCTCCCCAGTCTGATCCACATTAAACAGATTGCATTTACCTCACCCCATGACCTTTGCCTGCTGTAGCCCAGGCTCTGAGAGGACACCAGGCTATCTAGGCAGGAAGATCTGCTGACTCACGCATGGCTCCATTCTGAACATCCTTTGTTCAGGCTCCTGGGGTCCGAATCACTAACAGCTGTAAGAGAACATGGAATTATGTCCCGTCCACTTCTATCCCACCCAGGCCTCGCTCATCCACAGGGACATCGAGACTTACACCCAGTGCCACTATTACTTAAGAAGAGAGTTGTGAGCCAAGTTTAGTGTCACACACCTATAAACCCCAAACTCTGCACGAGGCAGAGGAGGCAAGAGGATCTCCAATTGCAGGCCAGCCTCAGCTCCACAGCAAGAACCTATCTCAAAAAAAACTGTAATGCACAAAAACAGAATAGCACACCAATTTCAACATCATTACTAATCAGAGGGAAAGAAAAATACATTGACATCTGGACAGCGATTCCTAACACAACATAATCGGGAATTTAAAATACCGTATAAATGGGCAAATGCTAATCCAATCAGTCATGACTTTTTTTAGGTTTTCACTACAAGATAGATAACATTTACTGAGCTTTAATTATAGGATGATTTTCTACTGGAAATAGTTTTTAAATTTTATTTATTTTTATTTTATTTATAATGAATGTTTTACTTACATGTATGTAAATGTACTGTGTGCATGCTGTGTCCATGGACCCCAGAAGAGGGCATTAGATCCTCTGGAACTGGACACAGACATTTGTTAGCCACCATGTAGGTGCTAGGAATCAAACCCAGGTCCTCTACAAGAACCCAACCTTGATGTCTATGTCCATTCACAGGTGGAGACGCAGACAGCCTCATCAGGACCACCCACACAGGGCAGGTGCAGGGCAGCCTTGTCCACGTGAATGGCACCAAAGTGGGTGTCCACACCTTCCTGGGAATTCCCTTTGCCAAGCCACCTCTAGGACCACTGCGGTTTGCTCCCCCTGAACCCCCTGAACCGTGGAGTGGTGTGAGGGACGGGACTTCCTACCCGGCCATGTAAGTTCTCCTGGGACCATGGGGGATACAAGCCCCTGGATAAACAGGAACTCTGAGTTTTGGGCCGAGCTGCAATGGGTTCTCCATGTCAACCCCTCAGCTCCAGTCCCTCTGTGATGAGGATGACTGCTGGTGCCAGCAAAGGACAGCAGTGATGGTCCCTTAGAAAATCACCCTCCATAGTCACTGTGCCAACCCATAAGACCAAGTACCACTGACTAAGAAACAAGTATACGTGCTTCCAACTGGAGACTCTAGAGTAGAGAGAGGTTCCCTGAGAGCCTGGACATGAAATGAAGGATGTCCTACTACCCTATGGGAAAGTGTCATCCCTTTATCACTGCAGTACCTATGTGGGCCTTAAGAGTAGAGAGAAGTGATAACTGTGACTGCACACAGCCAATAGCTTTCATAGAGCCTCCAGGAGTCTCAATATCAGTCTCAGGAAGAAAGAGGTCCAAGGCCCCTATCCATCTGGAATCCTTTCTGAAAATTTAGATGCCATACCAGTTTCCCTAGGTCCTGTGGGAATCCCTAGATTTACCTTTGTGGAAAGAGATTTTCGAGTAGGGTCCTATGTTATCAGGGCATCATGGGGTGGAGAGAGGCGAGAAGGACGGCTGGGAGCAAATCCAGACTCTTAGAATAACTGTCTGCCATTGTTACCAGGTGTCTACAAAATGCTGATAAAAAGAATGCAGAGCTTCTGAAGAAAGTGGCGCTGGGCATCCCTCCCCTTCCTGTGTCTGAGGACTGCCTGTATCTCAACATCTACACACCACCCAATACCTATGAAGGCTCTAACCTGCCCGTGAGTGTCAGGCCATGGTCAGCTGGCATTTCTTTTATAGGAAGATTAGACAAAAATCAACCCGAACCTCACCAATGTGGACTGCTGGGAAGCTTTAGCCTATTGTCCAAGAAGGGACTAGGGCCCTATCTGTGGCTCAAATGAGGATGTGCTGAGGAATTCTACCTATGTGGCTAGCTACACTAAGACAAAGTAGTCAGTACGTCTAGGACATACCCCAGGTGAGCGTTGGGTTGGTGGGGACCTCCTGGCATCTGTCTTGGTTTCCACAGGTCATGGTATGGATCCATGGTGGTGGACTGGTTGTGGGTTCGGCTTCTATGTATGATGGATCCACACTGGCAGCCACTGAGGATGTCGTGGTGGTCACTATCCAGTACCGCCTTGGTGTCCTAGGCTTCTTCAGGTGAGCCTGGGGCCCATAGGCAAAGGGGGCCGAGAGAAACCAGGACATCACTGTTGATCCCTGAACCTACCACTTCACAGCACTGGAGACCAGCACGCCAGAGGCAACTGGGGCTACCTGGACCAAGTGGCCGCCCTACGCTGGGTCCAGCAGAATATCGCCCACTTTGGAGGCAACCCTGATCGCGTCACCATTTTTGGCGAGTCAGCAGGAGGAATAAGTGTGTCTACACATGTGGTGTCCCCCATGTCCCAAGGACTCTTCCACAGTGCCATCATGCAGAGTGGGGTGGCTGTGCTTCCTGGCCTTATCTCTAGCTCCTCTGAGGCAGTCTCCACAGTAAGTACCCTCACCCACCTAACCCCCAACCCTAATGCCTCAGCTCTTCCCTTCTGGTACTCTGGTACTCTCTATTCTGTGGAGACAGAAAGGAACATAGGAACTGCTTCCTTCCTGGAAAACTCTGAGAATCTCACGAGTCAGACCCCACATTCCTCTGCTTCATATAGGCTGAGTACATTATGTGACCAGCAAAGCTGCGCTCAGGGTTCCTATTCATTGGCACAAACAGGTGTGCAGATGGAATGGTTCATCTGGCTGTCATATCTAAGCTATGGGAAAGTGAGAACATGTTTTCCTAATCCACACACAGTAGGATATGATATTAATGTTTAGGGGAAATATCATCTGACTGTGGTTATGAAAAACTCTATCATCCCTTCCTAGAAGGATTATTTAGCCTCTGCCTGATCCCTTTACAGGTAGTGGCCAACTTATCTGGATGTGAGGCAGTGGACTCAGAGGCCCTTGTGCGCTGCTTGCGAGGCAAGAGTGAAGAGGAGATTCTGACTATTAACAAGGTTGGGAGAACTGTTGGTGTGGTAGAACTGGAGGACAGCAGTAGAGGAAACTAGTCCACACTACTACTACCAATGACCTCATCTCCATGGTTTGGGGTCCTTTTCATCCAGTTTGCAAATGAATACCAAGCTAGGTTAATCTAGTTGTAAAATCTCTTGGGGGACATGATGTGGTAAACACCTTGAGACAAATTAAGAAATGGTGGGTATAAATCAGTGGGCATCAGAATATATGTGTGCTCGATTTTCATCACTGACCTTTCAATGCCCATCAGGTTCTCAAGGCCATCCCTGGTGTTGTGGATGGGGAATTCCTACCCAGACACCCTCTGGAGCTGTTGGCCTCTCCTGATTTTCACCCTGTCCCCAGCATCATTGGTGTCAACAATGATGAATACGGTTGGATCATTCCCATGGTGAGGCTCAATTCCAAGGCCATGGGAACCTGGGGACTCATATCGTGGGTGGTGGGAGCTCAAAGAGTCAATGGTCCAGGACAATCTCACCCCACACTGAAGACTGTTCTCTGCCTCTCAGATCATAGACGCTGCTCACACAAAAGAGGAAATTACCAGAGAGACTCTGCGGGATATTCTGAAGAGCGAAGCAGTGCAGATGGTGAAGCACCTTGGGTCCTGCCCCAATAGAGAGGGTCTCCATATGTCCTGTGCAGATAGTAATCCCCGGGAGCAAAAGCTGGTGTCTGTATGCTCCCGAGCAGAGTCACCCCAGAACTTGCACCTGTCCCCCTTTAGCCTAACCCATCCTAGGCCCGATCTTTCTACATAAGGTTTTCTCCCTTCCTGCCCTAGAACCTAACATAACTCCTCCTGATCCCCCTGGACTAGATGCTGCCTTCTGAGTCTTGTGATTTGCTCATGGAAGAATACATGGGAGACACTGAGGACCCCCAGACTCTCCAAGTACAGCTGCATGAGATGATGGGGGACTTCCTGTTTGTGATTCCTTCCCTTCAAGTAGCACATTTTCAATGTGAGTATATCTGAAGAGGCCTGATGTCTAGTGGGTTAGCAAACTCTGTGGTATCCAGGCCCCCACCCATGTCTGTATCAAGTCTCTGGTGCCAGGCATCTAAGTAAATCCTTGTCTAATGTAAGAGACTGGCGCCCAGGTACAGATGGCAAACCAAGTTAACGATACTCATAGTTGTCCAAACTACTCAGGCTGAAGTCTAGGCTCACGATTTAACCAAGGCCTTTCATATAATCAATGCTCCAGCCTGGAGCTCCTCACTCGACTGCTGTGATTCCAGATAGCTTTATATAGAGGTATCTTGTCAGCAAAGATGAGACAGGACAGATCCAGGTGAGAGAACTGTCATCATGTATCCTTTCCCCAAGGTTCCCGTGCCCCTGTCTACTTCTATGAGTTTCAGCATCGGCCCAACTTCCTCAAGGATGTCAAGCCATCCCACGTGAAGGCTGACCATGGCGATGAGGTTCTCTTTGTCTTTGGATCTGCCCTCGGAGGCCACAAAAGTGAGTCTTCCTTCTTTTCCATAAGCTGAATGGGGGCCTCAGATGGGTATCTGAGTGGATGATGGATCTCACTGAAGAAACTGAGACTCTATGAGAGTACATGATCGAGTGTGCACAAACTTACAGCTCAAAAGGCTATAAGCACAGTCAGAATCTGAACCATACCTGGTCTGGCCTATACCTTCTCCATTTGTTCCCACCCTGAATTTGGTGTCAATCCTAGGACCATATGGGGTCAATTTAAAGGTCATTATAGTTCTTTAAATGACTTTACCATGTCAGAAGGAAAGAGAGCACACTGGAGCAGGACTGAGCAGAGGAAATTCAATTAAGGACTTTGAGTGGGTCCTGGATCCTATATGGTAGAGAAAGGGAATCAGACCTGAAACCCAGAGCTAGGCTACAGCTGGGATGAGCTGGCAACTGCACACGATGGCCTTGTCCTCTTCCAACCTGCAGTTGACTTCACTGAGGAGGAGTTGCTGCTGAGCAGGAGGATGATGAAGTACTGGGCCAACTTTGCACGACATGGGTGAGAGCATGCCCCTCCCTCAACGTCCTAGGGGTGGGTCCCCATCCAGAGCTCTTCTTGTCTATGTCGGCCTCATAAGCATGCATGCATCTTTCATCACATGAAGCCTCTTCTCCAATGCCAGGACCTACTCCACACTGGGATCCCTGGGTGCCAGTTACTGATCAGCTTCCAGGGACCTGGAGGGGTGGGCTACAGAACTATGTTCTTTATAGCTTGCCTCTGAAAAAGAGGGACAAAACAGGCCAGGTAGCCATGCCTCCTGTGAAGCAGACACTAATGGAAGCTCCTTGCTTCTAGCCCCTCAGTCCTCCACAACCCCCTGGAGTTCTTGATCCACTGCCTTGACTCAAATTAGGGAACCCAGGCCTGACTTTGAATGACCCTCACCCCTCCCCTCTGGGAGGACATATCCACAGGAACCCCAACAGTGAGGGTCTGCCCCACTGGCCAGTGTTTGACCAGGACAAGCACTACCTACAACTTGACATCCAGCCTACTGTGGGGCATGCCTTGAAGGACTACAGGCTGAAATTCTGGACCAACACCTTGCCCCAGAAGCTTCAGGAGCTAACGTCTGCTCAGAACAAGCACACAGAGTTGTAGTCCCATCTACCAGGAAGGTGTATAGCTTTGAGTGCAGGTATGGTCAGCTTTGAGTTTCCCAAATGCCCATGAGGAATGTAAATTGATTCCAATATTTTGTTTAGCCATTCTTAATTTCTACATTCATCCATTCAACCAAGACTTAGGAAGAGCTCTCTGTATGATACTCCTTACTAAACTGGCCGGGCCATCTTTGGTTAAACATACTCAATAAATACATACAAGGCAATATGGATGCGGGTGCCCCACAGTGCTCCAGCTTTCTCTACATCCCACTAGACCTGGGCGCCTTCCTTCCACACCTCATCTCCCCATCCTCTTTCTGTCTCTTCTCTAAGCTCTAGACCCTCCAAGTAAAGTAACATGGGAATGTTGGCCACACAGGAGTTGGCTATGTCAAAATCCAATATCGTTCTCTCTGCAAGTCTTGTGTTTTCTCACATTTACAAGTGGCCAGTAGAGAGGCTGGAGACTTGACTCAGTAATTAAGAGCACTGGCTGCTCTTACAGAGAATGCAAGTTTGATTCCCAGCATCCACATCTGCAACTCTAGTTCCAGGGACTCCAATGCCCTCTTCTGACCTCCATGGGCACTGCACTTAAAACCATGCAGGCAATACATTCATACACGTAAAATAAAAATAATAAGTACTTTTTTAAAATAAGTGGCCAGTAGAAAACCTGGTTACCCAAATCCCTCTCTTCACAAATTCAGGATGATGTTCCTCAAAAATCATAAACTGCAAGCCAAGCTCTGTAATAAGTATCTGTGGCCCTAGCTATTTGACAGACTAAGAGGATTGAATGAGACCAGGAGGTCCAGGTTAGCCTGAGCAATCTAGCAAGATACACCACTAAAACAAGATTTAAACAATCATAGGCTGGGTAACTTGTAGAGCACAGAAATACGGGCACACTGTTTTGGAGGCTGAAAAGCCTGGAGTTACGATGCCAGTAGATTTGTTGGGTCATAAAAGCTTTCTCTGTGGCTCAAAGATTTGCACTATGTGTCTTCACTGGGTCAAATGGGAAAACGACAGCACTCTGGACCTTCTAAAGGACCCAACTCTTAATATCATCACATTAGAGATTAGGTTTTTGCAAATGAATCTGAGTCACACATAGCCCCTAGAACTCCCTAACATCAATCACTGAGGATGCCAACCATTGAAAATATTGTTTATATTTTCCCTATATATGAAATTTCATCTGTTTCTTTCCCAAATGCTGATTTGTCTATTTCTGTGAGATGCAGAACTGGGTGTGCTCATAGACACCTCAAGCTGGACCAGGCAAGAATCAGAAGGGTTAACAAGAAGTCCTGGAGGGTTTTTTTGGTGGCCCATCTTCTGAAGTCTTTTCAGGGGTTCTGCAGACACTGTGAGGCCCACACCTGCATGATCATACCACATCTGTGAAGATGTTTGGCTCTGGGGTGTATGGGAAATGGGATGGGGAAGTCAAAAGGCCCAGATGTGTCTAGCAGAATGTTCCAGTCCCCAGACTTCCTGAGGACTTCTTCATATATGTAGGTATCCTCCTGCCTTCTGTAATTCCTCCTGAAATCTCCTTCCTACTTCACCCTCATGTGATTAATTTTCATTCTTACCTTTAGTTGTCCTTACATTTTTAAATTTTTGATCTTTATTTTATGTGTATCAGTGTTTTGCCTGCATATATATAAATGCACCATGTGCATACAGCACCTATGGGAAACAGAAAAGAGTGTCCAGTTCCCTGAAAGTGGTAAGTGATGCTTGTTAGCTGCTATGTGGGTTCTGAGAACCAAACTCATGTCCTCTTGGAGAGCTGCTCTTAATCACTCAGCCATCTCTCCAGCCCCATCCTTAAATGATGTCCCTTTTGTGTGTTATGTCATTTACAAAGGTGCCAAATTGTGCACAGTCTGCCTCTTTGCTCCCCCAAGCATTTTCTGTGTCATTAAGAGAATATATCCTACAGACCCTACATGCCCTCAACTCTGGCAAACTTGTCCTTTGGGGGCAACAATTTTTTCAGGGCAAAGTCTCTTTTCAGCCACTGCATTGAATCCAATCATAAGGAACCAGATGAAACTGAAGGTTCTTGCCTTGCTCGTTGTGGGCATGGAGAACACATGAGAATGATGTAAACCCTGGACTCAGGAGCTGACCAGAGGGAAGAGCCTTTCCCTTCTATGAAGACAGATTGGTGCCTGATACTTTGACAATAGTCTGAATGCATTATTGAACTACTGCAGCAAACAAGTCTCTGTGGATTTCTTTCCCACTGAGGCACAAGAAACTTCACCAAGAGGATTAGCAGATCACATTTTAGACTTTCAGTAACTGTTATGGTTTGAATCTAAACTGTGGCCCACAAGCCCATGTTTTAAGTATTGAGTCCATAGCTAATGGGTAACTTTAAAGGATACAGATTCTTTAGGAGATGGAGCCCAGCTGGCACAATAGATACCTAGGGGAAGTCTTTGAAGGTTATATGTACCCCCAGGTTCTAGTCTAGATCTCTCTGCTTCCTAATCTGCACCATATGAACACTCAGTGTCACAAGCTCCTGTCACCACAAACTCCCACCACTGTTACCAGACTTGTTAGAGTTAGAGCCTGGGCTCTGGCAGTTCTAAACAAGCCAGATCCAGTCTCCAATCCTCAGCACACCAATTAAACAAACAAATAGTATCATTGGAGTATGGTATGCTTGCCTTTAATGCTAGCACTCAGGAGGAATTCCAAACAGAGGGTGTGGCAGAAAGATGTGAAAAATGTACAGCTTGGAAAGTAAAGATATGTGAATACATAAAGTTATGAACAAAGAAACTAGCTGTTAAAAGAGATTAATGACATTAAGGAGACATCCCTCACGTTGCATTAGGACAATCAGAAAGCTGCTTTGAGAACAAGGGTCATCCCATCAAAGGTCTAAAATTGCAAATTAATTTGAAAGTCTCCCTGTTATAACAGAATACCTGAAAAAAAACGGGTTGGGGATGCCTTGCTAGTAAAGGGCCACCTAAGGGAATGTTTTCCCGGGTTCTGCAGAACAGGTTCCTGGAGGCCGCTGCAGCTGTAGTTCTAGGGTGTCTGGCTCCATCTAAAGATGGAAGCAGAACTTGGCATCATCCATGTGACTCTAGCTTTGCAAGCATACAGAATGCAAGAGTTACAGAACCAAAGGGGCTCGTACCAAGTTCCTAGGAAATGCCTGTATGGTCATACCATATGTAGCCATGTCATATTTCTTAAAGTGAGCCCCAGAGCAGGGGCTGTGTATGAAGGTCTGAGGGTGGAGCCTAATTTTGTCATGGAGACCCCAGTGTTGAGGATGCCAAGGAAAGCTGCAGGTACCAAAGAAAGCCACATTTTATCCACTTACCCAGTTGGCGCACAGCCGAGTGACTTCTTTGTTTTGTTTGTTGCTTGTTTAATTTTGATTTTTTTTTTTTTTGAAACAAGGTATCTTATAGCCCAGGCTGGCTCTGAACTCATGCTCTCCCTACCCCAGCCTCTTGAGTGCTAGGATTACAAGTATGGACCTCCAAGCACAGGTGTGTGTGTGTGAACAAGTTTGTGTGTGTGTATTCATCCATACAGAAACACGTTTGAGGCCAGGGCTTGAAGTCAGAATATCTTCCTCTGTCACTTTTCCATCTTATTTTTTGAGACAGGGCCTCTCACTGAACTTGACTCTCACGGTTTTCACCAGGCTGGCTGGACAGCAAGCCCCCAGGATCTGCTAGTTGTGTGCCCACGCTGGGGTTATAGGCAGGTGCTGCATCACTGGCTTTTACAGGGCTGTTGGGGACCCAAACTCAGATCTTCATGCTTACAAAGCAAGCATTTACCTACTGATTTATCTCCCCAGCCCCATCTATGGTTTGGCTATTTTTATTTTATTTTTTTAAACTACATCCTTGCTGGGCATGGAGGCATATACCTTTCTTTAGTCTCAGCACTCAGGAAACAGAGGCAGATGGCTCTCTGTGAGATCCAGGCCTGCTTTGTTTCCATGGCGAGTTCTAGGCAGCTGGGGCTACAGGGACACCCTGTCTCAAAAGACAATAAATAAATAAATAGCTCATTTATTGTGTATGTGCACATGGTGTATGTGTGTGCATACCTTTCATGATGCACAACTTGCAGGAGTCTGTTTTCATCTGTCACGTAGGTCCCGGGATTGAACTCAAGTCATCAGGCTTAGCAGCAAGCACTTTTATCTACTGAACCATCTTGCCAGCCTTGTGGTTATGTTCTGTTTTGTTGGGTTTTAAAAATATTCTTATTGAATTTTTGTGCATTTCATATAATAGACCTTAATCAAATTTAGACACACCCCCAATCTTTACCCCCACAACCAGCCCGCCCCCCCCCCACTGAATTTCATGCATTCTGTCATATATGTTAAGTCCTATCTGGTCAAGCATTTATACCCAGATGTTCCTCAGTGCAAGTTCGTCCACTGGAATCTAATCAGCCTCTCTAGAGTCACTCCCTTAAGGAAGATCTGTACTCACTCCTTGTTGGTTTTTTTTTTAATGTGCGTTAGTGTTTTTCCTGCATGTATGTATGTGTACCATATGAGTGTCTGGTTCCTGAAGAGGCCAGAAGAGGGCATTGGATCCTCTGGAACTGGAATTACAGATGGCTGCCATGTGGGTGCTGAGAACTGAGCCCAGGTTCTCTGCAAGAGCAGCAAGTGTTCTTAACCACTGAGCCATTTCTCCAGCTCCCCCACCGTGGCTATTTTCAATTAAGATTTATGGACAGTTCTATGCATTACTTCATGTGGCCACATGCTTTCAATTTTTTTAAAGATTTATTTTCATTTATGTATATGTGCTTGTGTAAGTGTATGCCATGTGGTGGGGGTGAGGGTTACCCATGGAAGTTGTAGGGCTGGAGACATAGGTCAGCGGTGGAGAGTTTGCCTATTTTATGCAAGGTCATGAGTTGGATGCCTGGCACCTTAGAAAATAAAATGAAGTCAAATCAGATGGCATAGCTCTGTAATCCTAGCTATTCAGAAGGTTGAGACAACAAGATCACAGGTTGAAACCTGTGAACAATTTCCAGGTGGGTCTAGGAAACTCAGTGAGATCTCAAAATAAAAACTGGAAAGTAAAAAGGACTGGGAACATAGCTTGGTGGTAGAGCTATGTATATATGTCTAACATGTAAAATTAGTCGATGTATGCCTAGCATGTGAAAGATCCTACGTCCGATTTCTAGCACCAAACACACACACACACACACACACACACACACACACACACACACACACACGCTATTTCTACCTACTCCTGGTTCTGTTCTCACTCTCTGCTTCTTGGTCTGCTGCCATGTGAACATTTACCACCGCACATCCCACTGCCATGGATGGAGCTGTACCACCTTGCCTTTGTTGCTCTGATGAATTGAACTTCCCTCCAAATAGAAAGTGACACACAAATAGCTAATATATTGTCAGGTCATTGTTGAGTGTCTCCTTCCACAGAGATTGCTTACTCTTTCAGGGAGGGACCCATCTTGAACACCCACTGATGGGCACAAGACTCCCTTCAACTCCACTTCCGTCTCCCTGGTGCTGTCTCTCCATCAGGCTTAGACTCTGTTTCTGCAGTTTAGTGGGTCCTTAGAAGGTAGATACTGGGTGACTGGAGTATGTCCCAGGGGCCTGAATAAAGATGACTGGGATGAGCTGGGCAGGCTGAACAGATCAGTAGTCCAGAGACAGGACAGGTGAGGTGGACCTGTCTTTCTGTTTGTGACTGACACTGCCACTGTCTGCAGATAGTAACAAGAATCTTCGCACTATGATTTCTCTCTGAATGTGGCTCCCCCTTAGCACTGTCCAAAGGAGACCCATGCAAGATTCTAGACCTAGCAGATGCAGAAGCCCCCTGCACTACATTCCAAGGTTGATCTGAGCCATCACTGGATTCTCTTCACCCAATATATCAAACATGGGGCAAAAATGTATGGCTTGAACATTAAGGCAAAAGTGACAGGCTTTGTCACTTCCTGCCAGAAGTCTCTAGGTCCACACCAGAAGCTCAGTGTGCGTGAGTCCTGTTTTCAGGATGCTCTCACCACAGTGCTCTCAGTGTAAGATCCACCACTGTCTTATTTCAATCTAACCAGCAGGTAGCCACACTCATTTCATGCCCTTGGGCCACTCCTGACTACTTCCTTTCCTGACGCTGCCAACCTCTCAGAGGTCACCAGAACCTTCCAAGCAGAAAGGGCTCCCTAAGCCTCATTGATGACTCCCTTTTAAAATAAAATCTGGTTGGGTATGGTGGCACACACCTTTAATTCCAGTGCTTGGGAGGCAGAGGCAGGTAGATCTCTGAGTTCAAGGCTAGCCTGGTCTACATAGTAAGTTCCAGGACAGCCAGGGCAACATAGTAAGACCCTATTGAACTTACACGGAGTGCCAACTGTAACTGACAAGTCATATGGGGTGTGGATCATGAGTTCCACCTTCTTTTGTTCACTTTAGTAAGACACTTAGAAGCCTGGGCCATAAAGACTAGGTGGTGTGATCTCCTGCTGGGTAGATTTGACTTAGGAAAAATGGGAATAGACAATCAGGTCCCACACTAGGAACCCCTAGGGTGAGAGATTCAAAGACCATCAAGCTCCCCTGGGGCAAACTCAGTGCTCACAGAATTCACCACTTCAATCCCCCTTTCAGGAAACACAACCCCCATGTCATCAGGACCACACACCAGGCAGGTGCGAGGCAGCCTCATTCATTTAAAAGACACTTAACCTCTGTGACCTCCCATTCAGCCATGTAAGTTCTGGGGGTCCAACGGACTTCAGGCCCTAAGGTGGGCAGATACTCTGAGCTCTGGGACAACTGCAATAGTTCTATCTCGACCCCAAAGCAAATTTTCCTCTGTGAGGGGAGGAAATTCCCATATACATTTTTCCAATGACTGTGCTGAGGCTCACAAGTTATAATAACCTTGTCAGACTCATAGTTCAGAGCCTGACATTCATAGGGTCCTAGCCACAAGAGCAAACATAGGTGTTCTATGATTTGGCCTGTTCCTTGTGTTCTCTGCCACTAAGGGAAGTTATATCTGGGAGAAGTTTGGGTTGGCTCCACCAACTTGTAAGAACCCCTGAACATTAACAGTAGGCACAACAGGTTCTTGATAAGTACAACAGTATTGGGTACTTGGGGTCTCTATTTAGTGGACCAAGCAGAAGGGCCAGGTGCCATTACAAGTGTTTGTTGTTCTACCTAGATGTGATAGGGCAGTTAAGAATTCCTGTGATTCTGGACTTGGAATGGGGGGCGGTTCCTACTACCCTTTGGGAAACTAAGTTCCATTCATTCATGCAGTATTGATATGAATGCAAGCCTGAATGGGTTAAGAGGAAGCAGTGAATGTAACATGCAGCCAATGACTGCCACAGAGAATACCAAGTCACAATCTTCCATCCTCTGGAATGGGGATCCAAGGTCCCCCAAAACTATGAAGTCTCTTTGAACGTCTGGTCTTTAACTCAGTTTTCCCAAAAGGTTGTGGACTTTAACTTGGTAGGAAAGACTAGAAAAGGGTCATAATGAACAGGGCATCGGGGAGAGAGGATATGAAGGACATGGCTCCTTCCTGGGAATTGCAGCAAATATGTACCTAGAATCTAGTTTGATTATTTCACAGGTGTCTACAGCACTCTGATAAAATGAATGATCTGAGCACGGCCCTTTTGAGTCTGACCCGCCTTCTGTCTCCATGTCTGAGGACTGCCTATACTTCAGTGTCTACTCACCTGTACACACCCATGAGGGCTCCAACCTGCCTGCAAGTGTCAGGCCATATCAGCTGGGGGTAGGAGGATAATATTTATTCTGCAGGAAGATTAAAAGGAACAAGTTTAGCACGGGCCCTACTACAGTGCTGACTTTCATGAGAAGTCTCATACTATCAGGTAAAAATGTAGTTTTCTCACCCAGGGAAGGCAGCTGGCCCATGGGCATGGGGACTGAGAGCCCTGATGACTCCCAGAGGTCAGAGGGTATGGTCTAGAAGTATACTGAAGATTTAATCAACTAACTGCTGCTTCAGAGACCAACTCAGAAGCTACCCAAGGGTTGCAATTTGAGCTCACTAAGTACCCCAGCCACTGGTCATACTGAGTCAGTAACAATGGAAGGGAACACTTGATTAATGCTGCTGCGGCACTCTTAGGGGGACACTGCTTTTCTTTCCACTTCAGAGGGTTTCTGGGAGGAGTGGAGCCAGGCTACAATGCATGAGGCAGAGTAAAATAGGAAAGGCCTGGACTTCCTGACTGAGCTCAGATTCCTCACCCTGGCACAGATCATGACACCCCAGGATATTTTTCTGTGGAGAGCTGCAGAGAGGTTGTATAGTCAAGGTATTGTTAAGGCTGGGTGGGAGTTTCCTAACATCTGTTTTGACTTCTCCCAGGTGACGGTAGGGATCCACAGTGGTGCAGTTATTGTAGGCATGGCTTCCTTATATGATGGACACATTCTGACTACCATTGAGAATGTGGTTGTGGTCACTATCTAGTACCGTCTTGGTGCCCTGGGCTTCTTCAGGTAAACCTGTGGCTGTGCTGGACAATGGAAGCTGAGAAGAAACACGACAATCCTGAGATCCCTTTCCGAGCTGTCTTACAGCACTAGAGACCAGCGTGCCAGAGGAAACAGACTACCTGGACCAAGTGGTTGCTCTACGCTGGGTCCAGCAGAATATTGTTTACTTTGGAGTCAACCCTGATAGTGTCATCATTCTGGGTGAGACAAAGGGTGGCACAGGTGTGTCTTCACATGTTGTATCCCCTATGTCCCAAGAACTCTTCCACAGTGCCATCCTAGAGAGTGGGGTGGCTGTGCTGCCGGACCTCATCTCCAACACTTCTGAGGTGATCTACAAAGTGAGTGTCCTCAACTACTTTAGCCCTGGCCTGCCACGACAGTCCATATTCTCAAAGCCTCCAGTTTTCTGTCTGTTCTGTTCTTTGAAGGCAATAAGGACCATACATGTTCACCGGGAACTGCATGCTTCCTGACAATTGCTGAGGGCCTGAAGGTTCAGAATTCATAAACCCCTGCTTCACACAGGCTATTTCTCTGGCCAGCAAAGCTATACCCAGGGCACTCAGAACCATGTAAGTAGGTTAGATGACTCCTCTGTGAGGGAGGCGGTAACAATTTCATACCTGCCACGGTCCACACAGTCACCATCTAAGATTTGCTGGACATTTGCACTCAGCTGGGGTATTGGAAAAACCCTTATCTGCCTTCCTAGAAGGATGAGTCATCCCCTTCTGATTCCTCTACAGATGGCGTCCAGCTTGTCTGGATGTAAGAAGGTAGACTCAGAGACCCTGGTGAAGTGCCTGCGGGGCAAGAGCGAAGAGGAGACACTAGCTCTGAACAAGGTCAGGTCCAATGGTCATGGGAGTGGAAGAAGAGTGGCAATAGCCTGTGGGGCAGAAGGTCTGCATGGCCTTCAGTGTCTCAGGCACAGATATGTCTTCTCCAGGCCATGCTGTTTGGTTGTACTGGATGTGAACACATGGAACCAGACATGGGACCATTTAGGTGGGATTTAGGGATAAGCCAGGAATCAGTGTAAGGTACCCAGAGGAGATCAGAAAATTCCCAGGATATAACAGTATTGCCTAACCTTGAATGTTCCCTCAGGCCTTCACGACCATCCCTGGTGTTGTAGACGGAGCCTTTTTGCCCAGACGCCCCCAGGAGCTGTTGGCCTCTGCTGATTTTCAACATGTCATTGGTTTCAACAATGATGAATTTGGCTGGTTTTTTCCCACAGTGAGATCCTCCCTACCCTCATGCCTGTGAACCCCTGGAAGGATGGTAGGGATTTAGAACAATGGGTCATCTTTATTGGGCCCTATGCCAGCCACCTGATGGTCTTTATCTGAGTAAATCTTTACAACTACCATCAGTGACAAACATCTGCCCCATTTCACAGCAGAGGAAACCTCACTTAGTGATATATATCAGTGAATTGCCTAAACTACTCAGCTAGGAAGGCCAAGGTCATGATTTATCAAGACCCTAACCACAACCTCAGCTCCATCTTAGGATCACCCTTTCACTGTCTAGATCCCAGTCAGCTATCTTATAACCAGAGATGAGACAGAGCAGCTCCGTGTGAGGGGCCACTATGTCACAATGTGTCCTTGCCCCCAGGTTCCCATGCACTTGTGTACTTTCAGTATGGGCCCAACTTCTTCAAGGACGTCAAGCCACCCCACATAAAGTCTGACCATGGTGATGAGCCTCCCTTTGTCTTTGGATCCTTCTGTGGCAGCAAGAGTGAGTATTCCTCAATCCCCAGGAACTGGGATGCTAAGGAGTGATTTGCCTCACTGTCTAACTCAGGAAACAAAGGCTCAGAAAAAGGTTTACATGGAGTATATAACCATCTTACAGATTAAAAGACTACTTTAGGGTTAGAATCCAAACCCATTCCCACTCCAAACTGTGTTCCCTCCATCCTGGCCAACTATGGTGTCAGGCATAGAAACTGATGCAGGAGATCAGGATGCATAATTGTTCCAGTGTAACATGGAAGGAGGCCCTGGGAGTTAAGAATGAAACGAAGACTAGGCATAATAATGTGTGCCTTTAATCCCAGCACTTCAGAGACAGAGACAGATGGATCTCTGTAAGTTCAAGACCAACCTGGTCTACATAAGGAGTTCTAGGCCAGCCAGGGCTACAGAGTAAGACCCTGTCTCAAAAAAAAAGAATGAAACCAAAGTAGATTCAGCATAAAGGCAGACTGGGGAAGGAGGCAGCCTGGATCCTGAATGGTTGGGAAGGAAGAGACCCAGTCTTGGGGCCCAGGATAAGTCTGGAGGAGGATTCTTGAGTTTACTGGAGCCGTCAAATGGAGTCTGAACACTTGTCGTCCTTCTGTCTGCAGTCAACCTCACTGAAGAAGAGGAGCTGTTAAGCAGGAAGATGATGAAATACTGGGCCAACTTTGCCTGAAATGGGTAAGAGAATGTCTCTCCTTCAACTCCCAGGGGCAAGTACCCACAGAGGGCTCCCATTGTGGGTGGTGGACTCATCAGCATGCTTGGGTCTTGCATCACATGATAGCCTCCTCTCCAAAGCCAGGACATGTTCATACAGGGGTCCTTTGTGGGTTCCCGTCATTGATCATCCTCTAGTGGTGGTGGACCATGGTACTGTGGTACTGTTCTTTAGAGCCTACCTCTATCACGGCCCTACTGCACATGGAGCAGACACTAGTGGGAGTTTCTTGCTTCTTTATACCAGGACACCCCCACCCACGCTTAAATCCCTATCACCCTGCCTTATAGGTCCACTGCCCTGACCCAATTCAAGGGATCTGGTCCAAGATCTGCAGGGCTCAGAGTGACCATAGCCCCACCAGGAAGGTGTATCCACAGGAACTCTAACAGCAAGGCCCTTCCCCACTGGCCTGTGTTCTACCAGGATGAACGGTACCTGCAGCTGGACACCCACCCTGCTATGGGTCCTGCCCTGAAGGCCCACAGGTTTCAGTTCTGGATGGAAGATCCTACCTCAGAAGATCCAGAAGCTCAAGGGCATTGAGGACAAGCATACAGAGCTATAATGTCCTGTGCTGGGGACAGAGTTGTTTTGAGTACAGGAGGAATCAACCCTGAGTGACCACATAGCCTTAGAAGACACAGGGTTTAGTCTAACACTCGTGCAGCCAGCCAGCCATTCAGACATTTTTGAAGAACCCACAGGATTGTGCTCATTGCCAAGCCTACCAGGAGTCCACTTTTGTTATAGACACAGCAATCCCCCAGGCAGGTATGGACATCACCTTCCTGCACACCCCATAGGGCATGGGTCCCTTCCTTCCTCACTCCCTTACTTCATCTCTGCCCATTCTATCTTCTCTCCCCTGACTCCCTAGGCCCTCCATTCCTAGTTATGTCCCGTGGGGAGAACTGAACAACTTTACCATTTTTCAGCAAGTCCCCAGTCTTCTAATATTCTAACAAATAAGAATCAGTAGAATAATTAGGCACCAGTGTCTTTCTTTGTTCATCCAAGTTGCTATAATAAAAGTTTTACAGCTGGGAGGCTGGAGAAATGGCTCCACAGTTAGGAACAAGCACTTCTGTTCAAGAGGACCTGAGATCAGTTCCTGGCACCCACTTCAGGCAGCTGACAACAGCCAGTAACTCCAGCTCCAGAGGGATCCAGCGCCTCTAACCCCACCAGCACCTGCACTCATGTGCACATAGGCAAATACACACACATATACATAATTAAAAATAATAAAAATTAGGAACTGGAGAGACAGCTCAGCAATTAAGAACACTGTTCTTGCAGAGGACCTGGGTTCAATTCCCAGCACAGACATGGTGGCTAACAACTGTCCATAACTCCAGTTCCAAGGGAATCTGACACCCTCCTTGGACCTCCATGGGCATTGCACAACACAGTGCCATTACACACATGCAGACAATACACTCATATACACAAAAATTAAAACTATATTAAATATATATAAATAATTAAAAGTATCACAACTGGGTGGCTTCTATACAACAGAAGTTATGGCTGTTTCAGAAGCTGGTCAAGGTGCCATCTGATTTGATATCTAGTGAAGACTTTCCCTCTTGTTTAAAGGTGACACCTTCTCACTGTGTCCTTCCCACCACTCACCAGCAATCAAGTTCCCATGGGTCTAATTTATAAAAGTGCTGTGTTAGACAATCTTCTGTTGCTCTATCAAAGTATCTGAACATGCGGCTCATAAAGAAAAGAGCTTCTTTTACATTGGTTTTTAAGACAGAAAAAAAAAATGATGTGTACGAGTGTATTGCCCACATGTATATAAGTGCATCCATGTCATGCAATACCCAAGAAGGACAGAAGACAGCATCGGATCCTCTGGAACTGGAGTTAGCCACCATGTGGGTGCTGGGATTCGAACCCTGGTCTTCTGCAAGAGTAGCCAGTGCTCTTAGCCACTGAGCCATCTCTCCAGCCCCAAAGACAGAAAATTTAATATTGAAGAGCTGAGCTGGAGAGATGGCTGAGCAGTTAAGAGTGCATACTGCCCTTATGGAGGACCCAAGTTCAGTTCCCAGCACTCACATCAAGTTGTTTACAACTGCGTGTAACTGAAGCTCCAGGGAATCTGATGCCCTCTTCTGGTCTCAGTGAGCACCTGCACTCACATGTACATAACCCTCATGCAGACATACATACATACAAACATACCTAGATTGGGCATGCCTTCTGTTGGGCCACTGATGAAGATACACTGGGCTGCCTCACAACATGGCAGGGTAGGGAAGGAAATGGCCAAGTGCCCAAAAGGCAAACATGTGGGATGGCCTTGTTTTTTAACAAACAATTCTAAGATTATATCTGTATACTACCAAACCCATGTTTGGGTTATTTTTTTAATCTTTTTTCTTTTTTAATGTGTGCAGACAGAGCAGCCTGTGCTCTTAATCACTGAGCCATCTCTAGTCCTGGCTTGGGTTCTTCCTAATAAAGCTGTCATGAACATTTTCAGACATGACTCTCTGTTATCATATCACATGCTTTCATTTTTCTGAGATAATACCTGATATTGAAATTTCTGAGCCACATGACAAATATATGTTTAACTTTCAAAGAAAAGGTCAAATTAGCCATGTGTAGTCTGAGAAGCAGGCTGAATGTGCCCAAAATCGAGGAGAAGCTCTCAAGATGAAGGACACAGTCACGTAGAAGAACACAGTCACACAGAAGAGGGACACAGAAAAAAGAGGTGGCAAGTGGCTCCCTGCTGTCGGACTTCCCATCCATGAAATCCTGGGAGTTATTTATCTTCAAAGAAGCTCTCTCCCAACCCACCACAGTCAAGTCATCAAGACTTTAAGTGTTACCCAGCTCATCGCCAGATAGAAACCATGGGAAGGCAAGGAGCAGCTCTTCAAATGTTCCTCTCTTGCAGCTTTTGTTTCTCTCAGTGTCTGGCAGCAGCTCTAGGCATGTAGGAGCAGCTGTAAGTATCATCTTTAAAAGCCTTACATAAGAATTAAAAGCCTCGGGCATCAGAACCTTCGTGCTTGCCAATGGTCAGAACTAAAATTCTAAGCCTGGATCTGCAATCCTTAACCCTGAAGACTTGACAGCTCACTGGAACGCCTCTGGAAACCAGTGCCTGCAGGTTCTCTTCTCGGGCCACTTCAGCCTTTTTAAAGTTGGCTCTTCAACTGTCTTCTTCTTCCTGCCTTGTAAGGCTTTGAGTTGTTCTCATGCTTTTTCCATTGTCAGGCAGAGGGCTGCCTGCGCACTGGGATTGCCTTCAGGCGCTGAGATGCCCAGGAGCCAGTCAGAAGCCAGGCACCAGGGACCTGCTGTCACGGCTGTGGCTGGTATCTGTCATATACAGCACCCGCTCCATCGGTTTTCAAGAAGCTGGCTCCCTTGCTGCTCTCACAGCTCGAGCTTATGACTGCTCAGCTGGGCTGTCGTTCTGCTGCCACTTTTTTTGCCACCCCTCTGCACTAGCTCTGCTCCTTCTCCCTGTTAGCAGCTCAATTAAGCTATTGAAAGTAGGCAAGAAACGATGACTTGAGATAATCTTTCTATTGGACCTAATACTGCAACGCTAAGGGAGGCGATGTGGATAATGGTCTTCTAGCCAACTGAATGAACAAGCCTGAGCAGCCTGCTTTTATAGCCTGAGAAGGAATGTTTGGACCAATCGTAGCCATTCATTTAGATCAATCTTCACTGCCTTTTACCACCAATCTTTGAGGCTTGGGTTTTGGCCCAATCACAGCTTTAGCACAGGTTAGAGTTGTCGCTTTCCTAGAGCACCAGAAGAAGTGCTTACCCCCTGGCCAAAGTGGAAAGGGTTGCATAGAGATGTTAAGTCTAAGGCTTGTGATAGCAAGACATCTGACTCACTATTTCAAACAGCCCTGCCTGAGGCTGCACCTTCAGGAGCTAAGGCAATTAGCCGGAATTTTTGCATAGCTATCTCAAAGCATCTGGGGAGTGCTCAAGATGGCTGGAACTGCCATTAGCATAGTCTGATTGGTCCTTAACCGGAGAGTTCTTTTGCTTAAGGTACCTAGCACAGCAAAGGAGAGTCCAGCAGTTACTAATTGAGTCAGGTTGCTTCAGTGTCTTCGCTTATTTCAGGAAAATGAAAATCTGGAGGCATGCTTACAACATAAACATAAAGAATTTATCATTAGCACTAACAGCAATTTTGTTATGTGTATTAGTGTATTGCCTGCATGTGTGTAAGTGCATCTGTGTCATGCAAAAGGTCTGCAGAGGTCAGGAGAGGGGAGGAGTTACACATGGTTGTTAGCTTGTTGGTGCTAGGAATCAAACCCAGGTCTTCTGCAAGAGCAACCAGTGCTTTTAATGCCTGAACCATCTTTCCAGCCCAGTTTTACCAAATTTTATCAATGCTTTTAACAATGTTTGCCCCATCCCAGTGCCCCAGTGGGAATTAGGTCCCCTTCATCTATCTCATAAAGGGAGTATTCCCAGAATCTTCAACAGGCTGCAGAAGCCACACAGCGCCTTCCAGTGGCCCACCCTCCAGGCCATTGGAAGATAATCAGTGACTGGAGCCCACAGAGGCTGTTAAAGGAGGCAGGACATGAGGAAACTGGTCACGCCCTGCCTGCTGGCCACTGGCTTCCAAGGACCTCTACTCAGTAAGTGCCTGTCTCTTGCAGTACCCACCCTGCTCAGCCCCAAACAGTGCAATACCTAAATCCTTGTAACTCCTACCTAGGTGAGGCCCCCTGATAATCAACAACAACAGAACAGCTTCATAGCCGGGTCCCACAGCAAAGCAAAAAAGAGGTCTATGAGCCAACCATATGAAATTGGGAGTGGCTAAGTGCTGTGGAGGGGAGGTAAGATATAGGAGCAGAAATTCCCTATCGTGGTTCCCTGGAAGCTTCTCCATGCAGTGGGGATGTCTTCCTGCCTTTCACAACTCCCCCTACAACCTCCTGGTCCTGAGCATCTCCCACTCACCATGAGCATTCTCATGAGTAATTTTCTTCTCTCTTCATTGTTGTCCCTAAACTTTCTCCCACTTCCCCCATAACCTTGTCTTGTTCTTGTTTTTTCATTGTATAAACTAACAAACTGCCCTCGATTTGCCTTTGTTCCCCTAAAGCATTTTCTGTCATTAAGAGGTTGTAACCCTGTCTTATAGACTCGGGGACTCCCCCCTCCCCCTCCCCCTGACCAAATTGTTCTTCTTGGGTATCAGTTTTCTCCAATTGGCAAAGTCCCCCTTCTTTCATGCACTGCTCTGAAGCCAAACCACAGGGCACCATGACCTCTGGGTTGAAAGTGAAGATGCCTTATCTGCCCACCCTGAACACCAGGGGGCAGACAAGGCTAACATTCAGCCTGGACTCCGGCTCTGCCTGACGCGAAAGGCATCTCTGCCTTTGTGCGCAGTTCCAATTCCTTGATGCTTCCACTGCGACCTGAACACATTATTGAACTCCTGTTGCAAACGCACCTTGTGTAGACTTCATTTCTGTTGATGTACAGGACACTAGACCAAGGAGGTTCACACAGCACGTTTCAGATTTTTAGTAGTTGTCTTATTTCTTAAGAAATTTATTGTGTGATAAATTACATACATTTGAATTCATCCGTTTTAGTTTGGAAAATCTGAACGAATGATAAGGCATATAACATCAACTATCATGTTTCTTTCACTTCAAAAAGTTTCCTCATGAGACCCTGTCTCAAAAGAAGAAGGAGGGCTAGAGGGATGGTTCAAGGGTTAAGAGTACTGGCTACTCTTGAGGAAGACCTGGGTTCAGTTTCCAGCACCCACATGGCAGCTACCAATCATCCATAACTTGGATTGCAGGATATGCAGGATATATGACACCCTCTTCTGGCCTCCATGAGCATTGCATGACCCAGATGCACTTACACACATGCAGGCAAACACTCATACAAATGAAACAGATATTTTTTTAAAAAAAAAGAAAAGAAAGAAAGGCTTCTCCCTTGTATAAAATTTAGGTTTCAAAAGCAGGAAATCCCTCACTGGGTGCCAGTGCCTTAACCTCAGGGATTCCAATCATCCAAAATAATGAGAAAGTACATTTTTACTTTTTATGCACAGTCTGTGAGTCTTAGGTATAACAGTCCTATCTGGACTACTACAAGCCCTGAATATCCAAAGCAATCTTGAAAGGGAACAAAGTTGAAGGCATTGAACTTCGTGATTTCAAAACATCACTAAAGTATCATAACTAAGACAATGTGGTTTTGAAACATGCAGACCAGAAAAAGAACCAGAAAAATCTCAGACACACACAGTCAGCTGATCTTTGACAAGGAAGCCAAGAACGCACAACATTGAAGCCCTGTATTTTCTACAGATGGGCATGAGAACAACAGATATCCAGTTTTAGGCAGAATGAAACGGGACCTTTATATCATACCATACTGAAGATTAGCTGAAAGCGGACTTGCGATTCTAATGTAAGGACCTGAATGTAGAAAGCTGGAAGAAAACATGGACACTATTCCCCAGTCTCTCCCTGCCTCTGGGAACACAATCATTATTCTGATTTGCTCATTACTCTGCGTCTGATGTGTCAGCTTCAATTGCTCTGCACAAATATGTAAAGTTGTAGGTCAATCCAAAATTAAAAGCGGAAAAAAAGAGTTTCCTCATCCCTCTTTACGTTAATCATTTCCCTGAACTCTGCTCCCTGGCGATCACGTACCTACTTTCCTGTGCTGTAGTCTTCTATCACAATATAAACAGAATCATTTGGGATCAGCTCCACGCTTCACATAATGCCTGTGAAATTTAAGGAGTGATTCATTCCTTTTATTTCAGAGTGGTTCTCCATGAATGCTCACCCCACACTTAATCCACTCATCAACTGATGGACAGATGAGTGGATTCTTTTGAGGAACTATTATTAATAAAGCGGTTATGAGCATTTGCAGGGGTGGCTAGTGCAGGCAAATACTTCCATTTCTTTTGTATAAATGGAGAGTAGAACTTCTGAGTCATTTAACAAGTATGTGTCATTCAACTTTTTTTAAAAAACTGCTGCACTGTTTTCCAAAACGACTATTTTTTTCATCATCCCCTGCCCGCTGCTCCACATCCTGTCTCAGCCTCCAGAGTGCTAGGATTACAAGTGTGTGCCACCACAGCTGGTGGGCTTATGGTCTTATATTGAATGGACATGTAGTGATGTTTTATTGAAGATGTTTCCCTGGATTTCACACACACACACACACACACACACACACACACACACACACACATACACACCACAAAACACAACATGTCAAAAATGTTTCTGAGATTTTTCCTCATTCCCCGTTTTTCCTCTGTCCTTGAATGATAATCCAGTAAGTGGCAGAGCACTTAGGAGAACTTCTCCGCGACTGTGGCACGCAGTAGACCAGCAGTAGGAAGAAGCTCTGAAAGCAAGGCAGTGTCTTCAGGGTAAAGACCATGTTCAGAGTAAATCTCCCTGCCTCTGCTCAAGTTACTCTCTTCACCCCAACCAAAGGTCATTTCCATTTCTCCATCTGTGGAGATCCTGACTACTCGCCCCCTGAACTTTCAGCTTCTGCTTCCACCTTCTTTTCTGGATTCTCTGGTCAGAGCTTTCTGTTCCTTTGTCTCCACTGCCAACACTCTTATTGAGTTTGTGAGTGCAAGCACAGTGAATGGAGAGACTCTTGCAGGGGTCTGGAGGGTCCCTGGGGTCTTAGCGGCGCTTCAGAAGCAGGTCCAGACTCCGTAGGAATGGGTGGAGGATGAGAGAGACTTCTAGGAGAGACAGGAAGGAGAGAAAGTAGAGAGACAACAGCAGATGATGGCAGATTTGCTGTAAACAACAGTGTTCATTTGTGGTGTTGGGGACTGAACCTAAGGCCTCATGTTTGTTAAGCGGGCATTCAAACCACTGAGCTATATCCCCAGATCTGAACAGTGTAGTTCTTAGATGGGGATGTGCTTGCAGCTGATGGGAGAGAAACAGGAAAGGCTGGAGCTGCAGAAGAGGCAATCCCAAGGACACAGAGGGGCTTTGGGGCTGCCGTCCCTGGGTGGATCTCAAAATAGGACTAGAATGAGACAAACAAGAATGATAGTATAGGAAATTTTTCAGCCACTTAATTCTCTAATACCAACTTTACTTATCTGGCCTTAGGGTTGAATGCCTCTAAATTTTCTGTTCACACAAATATGGAGAAGCATGCCTATAATCCCAGCATTCAGGATATGGAGGAAGGAAGATCATGAGTTTGAGGCCAATCCAGGTTATATTGTGACACCCTGTCTCAAAAAATAAACTCAATAAATATATCAATAAGTAAATGTATAAATCAATTTTCTGTTTGGGACAATAGAAGTGTGCCTTGTAGACATGTCAGAAATCCTGACGAACACCCTTCCTACTATTGGCTGAGAGACTAGGAGTTCTCTGTTTCAGTGACTGGGCTGGGATGCTGTTCTTTGAATAAAATCACAATGATTCTAACATCCTGGCAATATGATCTGCAGATGCTGTGGCTGTGGTTCAAACAGATCCAGGCCACACTTAACATCTTCCACAGACCTTTATGGTGAGCATATGGTATCAGATCTTTACACTTTCACAATGAAAACATGGATCGGGGTGGCTCCCTTTGAGATTTCAAAGAAAAATAAAGTGAGGCAGAAGTTTGCTGCAGGCTCAAAGTTCCTTCAAGGTTCTCCTAATGGAACCAAAGCAGGGATCTGGGGACCCCAGAAAGATAGAGAAAATAGCAATATGCCACCCTAGTCTTTGAAAGTCACAAACCCCAGGGTATAGCCTATGAAAAGTACCAACATGTGCCAGCAATGCAGTGGGCCTTGGAACCCATCCCTCATTGCAATGTGTATAAGATTCTGGGCTTGCAGGTTTAGGATGGAATCTCTGCACGGCTGGGTTTCAGTCTTGCTTTGCACTGATTACTCTTTTCCACTCTGTCTGTTCTTCCTTTTGGAATAGAAATATTTAGCCAATCCTGTCTTGTCATGTATCTTGGAAGGATGTACTTTTTTTTTTTCTTTTCTAAGACAGCTAACCTGGAATTCAACTGGGTGCTGCAATTATAGTTCATCATCATGCCAGGCAACAGCTGGGATTTGAACACCAGAGGGAGTCATATCATCTGGGTTTCTCCAGGAAACTCTCCTGTTCTTGATCCCTGCTCATTCAGGGCACAGTACACTGTATTCCCGGGCTGGCCACCAACCAATTGGGGTGGACCATGTTAGTATTCACAAGATAAGAGGTATTATAAAGGTCAAGTACTCCACAGCCTTCTGAAACTTCTGTCCACAGTTGTGAGGAACATGGGAACAGTGGTACAAGCTGAGTCCAGTGTCCTAGTCTGGGTGGCCTGTCTGCTCCTGGCATTTCCTGCCATAGCCACTGGTAAGACACACTCCCTGTGCCTATGAAATGGGGACTTCTGGCTTGGTGGGAGGAATGAGGAAGGAGGGGACGAAAGTGAGGCAGGAGGCTGGGAAGATGGCTCAGCAGTTAAGGGCATTGGCTGTTTTTCAAAAGGATCTGGCCTTGGTTCCAAGCACTCCCATGACTGCTAACAGCTATCTCTAACTCCAGTTCCAGGGGAGCTGATACCTTCTTCTGACATCCATGGGCAGTGTACAACCTGGATGCGCTTGAATACATACAGGCAAAATACCCATACATATGAAAGAAAAATTAAATTGAAAAAAGTGAGGCAGTAAGCATTCTTCTAGGAAAGGAGGAGTCCAGTCTAGAGAAATGCAGGAGCTGTCCATGCGTGTATGCGTGCGTGTATGCGTGCGTGCATGCGTGTGTGTGTGTGTGTGTGTGTGTGTTGTTACCATTGTTTGTTTTCTTATACTGCTAAGAATTGAAACCAGGGCCTGGTGCATACTAAGCAATTGCTCTACCAATGAGCTATCTCCCCATTCTTGTCCTTATGTTGTAAGGGGATCCAAGATTTATTTTAATCAGTCACAGTAAAACAAACAAAATTGTCAGGAAGGAAGCTTACTCTCAGCTCCCTGGAAGCTGGAGATGCAACATACCTCACAGTGCCACACAGAGAAGCCACCAGGCAACAAAAGGAGAACGGGGAAACTTGGCAAGACTCTTTCTTCTCCACAAGTGAGCAATAGGTGAGGCAGACTAACCAGACTTAAGATTAGCTAGTACCCTCAAAGTCAACCAGGCTCCAGATGTCAAATCATCAGAGTACAGAAAATAAAAGTGTGACTATCACACCATGCTAACACAGGAGTGATCTGAGGTTCAAATCAACCGGAGGTGATTTGGCCTGAAGGGGAGTTGTTTTGATACCCAGGCAGGAAGAGGAAGTCAGGGGGATCACAGGTAAGAGAGCCAAGCTTGGTAGCACACATCTGTGTTCCCAACACTTAGGAGGTAGAAACAAGAGGACCAGGAGTTAAAGGCCGGCCTCCACTACATAGCAAGTTCAAGCCCAGCCTGGACCGTGTCTCAAAAACAAAACAAAACATCATGGAGGTGGCCATAAGGCCCAGCTCACGGGCTAGCTTGCAGTGCTTAAGCAAAGTGCTCTGTGGAGAGTACTCAGAACAGAGCCTGACAGAATAGGCGCTTGGAAAGCAAATGTTCCTTCATTCTGAAAGTCTGTCTTCCATTCATCCCCTCATGGAGACTACAGACTCCCCCTATGGCCCCTCTCTCCTGACCTCAGGACCTAAAGTCATTCAGCCTGAAGTGGACACCCCATTGGGTCGTGTACGAGGACGGCAGGTGGGTGTGAAGGGCACAGACCGCCTGGTGAATGTCTTCCTGGGTATCCCCTTTGCTCAGGCACCACTGGGGCCTCTCCGGTTTTCAGGCCCACTTCCAGCACAGCCCTGGGAAGGTATTCGAGATGCCACCACCAATCCCCCGATGTGAGTACTCTGACAGAAATGGGCAAGTGGGCAGAATGATGGTGGGGGCTGCCTGCCAGGGCGTGTGAGGCTGAGAGCCCATCCTGGGATGCCCTGTGACTGCAGGTGCCTGCAGGATATGGAGAGAATGAACAACAGCAGATTCACTCTAAATGCAAAGCATCAGCTCTACTCTATCTCCGAAGACTGCCTGATCCTCAACATCTACAGCCCTGCTGAGGCCCCTGCAGGGGCCAGGAGGCCGGTATGCAGCCCAAAGGATCTCATCCACCCCTCTCGCTCCACCATGCCCATCTGCTCTTATGCAACCCTGTTCCGTAACCACCCCAGACGTCCTTGGAATTCCTGGGCTGCTGGGTGGGTGGCTGGAATCTCAGGAGCTGGGGGTCACTGCCTCACAGTCCTCTCTCTAGGTCATGGTATGGATCCACGGAGGCTCTCTAGTAGTTGGCTCTGCCACCTCCCAGGACGGATCAGCCCTGGCTGCCTATGGAGATGTGGTAGTAGTTACAATCCAGTACCGCCTTGGGATCTTTGGCTTCCTCAGGTAAGAAAACCAATCTGGAAGAGGGCATTGCAACCCTGTGGACAGTCTTCTAAAAGCGGGGGGACTGGGAAGGTGACTCAGTTGGTGGTTCTTGCCATAGAAGCATGAGGGCCTAAATTTAGATCCCCAACACCCACATAAAAACTAGGTGTGGCTGTGCATGTCTGTAATCCTAGCACTGGCTAGCCAAACTGATAAGGTCCAGGTTCCCTAAGAGACACTGTTTCAAAAAATTAGGGTAGCAATTGAGGATGATGTTTAAAGTCAGTCTCTGGCTTCCACATGCACACACATCACAGGCACTCAGATGCACATGTATACACACCACACAAACAAGAAACAGAGACAGAGACAGAGGGGCAAAGAGACAGAGAGAATGAGAAGCCAAGGGTTGTGGACCTTGCATTTCTTCTCTCGGGGGCACAGTTGGTTTTTCCCAAGTCTCCAATATGGGAAGGGACTTAAAGCCAGAACTAGTTGCAAGTGTTAACTACTTTAATCTCAGCACCTGGGAGGCAGAGACAAGGGAACTCTGAGATTGCGGCCAACCTGATCTACATTACAAGTTCCAGATCAGCCACTGAGATCCTATCTCAAAAAATAAACAAAGAAGCCAGAACTGAACATTGAACTTGGACAGAGGGTGTTGGTTTCTGAGCTAGAGCCCCAGAAGACAATGGGGACAAAGAGCAACATAATCTAACAGCCATCTGAGAGCCAAGCCCTGGCTGGCTGCCCTGAGACCCATTTGCCCACACTATATACTGGGCAAACAGGTGCCAGGCACTATTCGTTGCTTGGGGAGCAGAGGAGTGCCCAGTGCACTGGTATTTGAGTCAAAGCAAATTTGTAGTAGGCAAAGTATATGTGTCTTGGGAGCTAACCTGAACTAACCACTACCCCACTCTACTCCTAGCATCGGGGACCAGCGCAACCGGGGCTTCCTAGATGTGGTGGCTGCTCTCCGCTGGGTGCAGGGGAACATATCCCCTTTTGGGGGTGATCCCAACTCTGTCACCATCTTCGGTAACTCTGCAGGGTCCTTAATTGTCTCTGCCCTGGTGAGTCACCACAGAGAACTAACAGTTTGGGCCGGGTCTGAGGAGGCTCCTGTAGCCCCAGACCTCCTAGCGCTTCTGCTACCTTCTGACAGTCATCTGTCCTCTTCGTTGCTCCCAGGTCCTGTCTCCAATGACCTCAGGACTCTTCCACAGAGCCATATCCCAGAGTGGGGTTGTCACCATGAGGCATATGAAGGGCACTCAGCTATGGTCCGAAATTCAGGTCTGTCTTTCCTCCACACTCTTCTACCACACGTACCTCCACATCCCACCCAGTGCTACCTTTCGGACTGGGTGTGGAGAGGGAAAAGTCACTTCAAGGGAGTCACTATAGGTTCAGACGAAATAACTAGTGCAGGGGGTAGGTTCCTGGAGGGAGGCCACCTCTGAGCAGACCATCTTTAGCCCTTCCCCAGAGACCTTCTTAGGGAGCTCCCCTCTCCCCAAAGCTCCTTTGGGAACCCGCCATTCCCAGCCACCCTGCTGTTTAAGAGATGTCCATTCAGGTGTCTTGATCTCACCCAAGGTCCCCACCAAAGGCTGAGGAATAGCCAGGGGAAGGCCAAGCACTTCCTGAATGGGAACTGCACATGCCAAAGCTGCAGGCGTGAGAGAGTGTTGGGGCAAGGAAGCAGGAAGTCATCATACAGGAGACAGCGGGAAGTGAAGGTTCTGAAGAAGAAGATAGGAAGGACAGGGCCTGATGGGCCATGCCTGGGAATCTGGGCAAGATACAGTAGGCCAGAAGAGGCAGGCAACAAGTTCAAGCCACCTGAACTCGAAGGTGGATTGGAGACAACAATCCTGGAGGCCAAAGGCCAAGGAGATAGTGAAGTTCAGAGTTGACGCAAGAGAGACATGCTGGGGTAGGAGGTGCCGTGGGGTGTTGTGGAAGGAGTGATCAGAGGCTAGTTACCTCACCTGGCCCCAGACCTCAGCTGTGGTGAAGAAGTGGATTCTGGGTACAAGATGATTCAGCAGCGCACACTGCCTCTTACCTTCACAAGGCCAACAGCTTCCCTGCCTGTCGCTCACAGTGGAGGGAGAGATTTTCAGAACACAAATTTCAATCCTCCTCTGTCTCTAGAAGCTGTCCCTCCAGCCTCACTTCCCACCAGCCCTCTTGGCTCTGCCCCACCCTCAGTAACCCCTCCACTCTCTGCCAGACATGCCCGCCCTGGACATCCCCCACCCCACAACGTTATGTTCTCGTTCGTGATGCAACTGTACTAATCTAGAGCAGGACACGGTTCTCAGAGAGGCAAAGAGGGCACAGACACAGGGATTGGTCCGTCGGGTGGGTGCAGTCTCTCTGGCCCAGTCAGTGACATCACAGTCCAGTAGAAGAAGCAGTGAGCTGGAAATCAAGAGTGCTGAGAGGGAGACGGCACTCCTCTGTCTGTTCCCTAGAGCTTTGCAGACTCCTTGGGCTGCAGCTCCAACTCCCCTGCTGAGCTGATGCAGTGTCTGTCACAGAAGGAAGGAAAGGAGTTGCTCCTTAACAAGAAGGTATGGCACTTCTTTGGTGACCAGCAATGGCCCAGAGGAGTTCTTTCTAGCTCTTGCCAGATCAGCCTGAAGTGAGACTTGGGTCCCACCTATAAGGGGAAGGGACCCTGCCTTTTGGGGAAGAGATCTGCTGGGAAGCGGCAGGTCCTGACTTCTCCCAATAATTCCCAACTCTGGTGATTTCTGTTTCCTCAGTTTCCCTCAGGCACACAGCTGAATGACTCCTGGGGTCCTATCATTTGAGGTTTAGTCCTGATAGTGTCTTATCTTGCTTTCTTCTACAGGAAAGTGTGAAGATTACCTATGAAGTCGATGGCTCCTTCTTCCCCAAAGACCCTGAGCAGCTCCTCCTTGAGAGGCAATTCCCCACTGTACCCTACCTCATAGGGATCAACAATCATGAATGTGGCTGGCTCCTCCTCAAGGTGAGTGTCTCCCCGTACCTGAGCTCTTCAAGGCCCTTCCCAAGCAGTCCTCCACACCACATGATGGCAGCAATGTCATGTCCTGGGCACTTTTGACATTCTCATTTAGTAGATGAGAAAACTGAGGATCCAAAAGACTGAAGGAAATTGACTCAGTGCCACTCAGCTTCATTTTCACAAAGCGAATGGCAAATGTCTCAGTGCTGAAGATGCAGCGTTTGCAAAGTGTGCTAATCCACAACATATTCTCACTGGTGACTGGTTTATATATCATACTCTGTGAGACTGAAGAGTACGACTCTGTGCTTGGAGAACTTACTGCCTAAGACTCCCAGGTTTCAGACAGCATCAAGCACTTATCCTGGGGACATCAAAGGTCAAATGCCTTCTTGTCCATTCTGGGTGCACAGAACTCCCCACAAGAGCGTCCACACTGTGCTATATTCCTGAGCATCTTGTCTAATCCTGTGATTTTTGTCTATTCATCTTTACAGAAATGGCTTTCTTTTTCTCCTATGATGCTTAGAATCAAATGCAGGGCCTCCAGCATGCCAGTCAAGCATGCTGAGCCTACCCCAAGCCCATCAATTGTTTGAATGACTGCAACCCTCCCTCAAAGGAAGAGTCCCATCACGTTTCCTCACTCTGTTATTTGAGCCACTATGGTTTGGACCACTACAGCTAACAATGCAGTGTTAGCAACACTGTGTTGTTGGAAAAAAGTATTTCTTACTGAGTTGCCTGGACACCCCTGTTGAGACTCAATCAACCATAAATCTCAGGGGTTATTTCTGAGCTCCCAGTTCTCTCCCATTCGTTTATGAGTTTATCCCCGAGCCCCTTCACACCATCTCACTTGATAACAGAAAGGTGTCATCTCACAGTGATGGAGGTTAATCAAAGTGTCAGAAAGGTTAGCTTCTTCTGTGCACAGGGAGGGAGAATGTGTCCAGTCTCTCTCTTGTTTTCCCATACTCTTGAAGAAAGTTGCCCTCTGTTTTTACATTGTCTTGCATCTGTGCAAGTCTGTCTCTATGTCCAAAGTTCACCTTTACAGGAACCCCAATCATGCTGGATAGGGTCCCAGTGTAACGATTATTTCCGTGATCCCCTTGACTCAATGTGGCTACTTTTACAATCCTTTCTCCAAACACAGTCACTTTCTGAGATAAATTAGCATGCTCTCTGTTCATCTGTGAAATTTCTGTTCCTATCAATACAGGAGCTTAATACGGAGCTTGGCAGCAATGCAATGAGGTTTAATAACTGGCATCTCCTTGACGTTAGGACTTGGACACACATCAATTCAGTTCTCACAACAATCCTGTGGAAGCAGATCCTTGCCGTTTCTCTTCCACAGATTAGAAAGCTGGGGCCCAGGATGTTTAAATAACTCATGAACCTACTAAGTGGTAGACCTGGTATTTGAACTCAAGGAGTCAGGTTCCAAAGCTCTTTGAACTGGATTATCTTGCCCCAATTCCAAAACAACAGCTAGGGTACTCTCTTCAGAGGGAGGAATAGTTAGAACAGGAGGTAGAAATCGGTCGGCAGTTCAGGGTAAAAAGATCCCAAAGGAAAGTAACCAGTTTCTTGGCTAAAAGCCAAAAAGGTCCTCGGCAGCCTCAATCTTGCCAGAGATGCCAGAAGTGTTTGGGGCAATCTGATCTCCCTGGGGGTTCAGGGAGTGTTATAGGGTGCCAAACAGGAGTCACCACACAAGGAAGAAAGGCAAGGTAGATTTTATTATGGCTGGGCTGACTTCCCAACTCTAGGTGGGTGAGCTCTGAGAAGCAGCTCCGATTCATTGTAGCATCCAGCTTTTATAGGCAAGTCCAAGGTGTGTAAAGGTTAGCTTCATAAATATCCAACCCCAAATTCCCATCCGAGTTCACAGAAGCAGATGTTTACATGTTAGTCACTGCCTTTGTTCCCGAATGAGACACATCCTGACATTATATCCAATCCTGAAGACCCCGAGGAAATGTCAGACTCAGAGTTCTCTTTCCTCAAAAACCAGGATGTCACTGCTGTAAGATGGAGTCTCAATGGTTTGGTTGGAGACCATTATCACTTCACAGACACAGATGTGGTCATTAACAATGGTTATTTGCTTAAGATGTTCTGCATGAGATTAGATACCAACCGGGGATGGGGGGTCTTAAATTCTCACAGGTGGGAGGCAGGGAAAATGAGGTCACTCTGTTACAGGAGAATGTTAGAATAAATAAAGGCCTATTAAGGAAAGACTCCTCATTGCCAAGAGAATAGAGTCTCTGACCTGGGTGGAGACCTAACATTCTAGTTGGGCAGGGTCAGTCACCTGACCATGGGCCCACACCTAGGGAGGCGGGTTCACCTTAAGTCATGCTAAGAGATAGGAGGAATAATAAATCGTTTCATGAGATAATGTACTCTTTCCTTTCCAGTACCCCCACCCTAGCACAGTAGCTTACTATCCAGCTATATACGTCTGCCAACTTCTCTAAAGTATTCAGAAAAGCATAACTTCTCCTTTTCGTCTCTTTATTCTCTAAGCAGGCTTTCCTTAACACTCTGGGCCTCGCCAACACTTCGAACTTCCTTACTCTTTCTCTCCCCTGTTCCTGCTCTGTGGCTGCTTGTTCGCCATGTGTCTGACCTCCATGCTGGCTCACACAGCATGGCTTATTTTCCTCTTCTCCTCCATTCTCCTCCTCCTCCAGGCAGCTGCTGAGATTTACAGCCTGCCTGGTCTGGGAGATTTTCTTTAAATTCTGATCAAATTGTCAGTGAGCATTTAAAAAAAAAAAATGGATCATTTAAACCAGGCATGGAGGTATACTCCTGGAATCCAAACACACAGGAGGCAGAGGCAGAAGAGTCACAAGTGTGAGGTCAACCTGGGCTATACTGTGAGATCTTATTAAAAACACTTATAACATATAAAATCATGAAACAGGGTCTCACTCTGAAGCCCAGCTGGCCTAGCACTCACTATGTACCCTAAGCTGGCCTCCAACTTGAGGATATCCTCCTGCCCCAGTCTCCTAAGTACTGCATAAGCCACCACACCTGACAACAGTTGATGTTTTTAATGAGAGCCCATGGTGTCTTGATGTGATCCTATGAAAACGCCAAACAAGGGGCCAGGGAGATGGCTCAGTCAGTTACATGCTTGCCACGCAAACATGAGGACCTGAGTGCCATCCCCAACACCCACAAAAAGAACCCAAACATAGCCGGGCATGGTGGCACATGCCTTTAATCCCAGTACTCAGGAGGCAGAGGCAGGCAGATCTCTGTGCGATCCAGGCCAACCTAGTCTATATATCAAGTTCCAGGTTGGTTGGGACTACAAGGAGACCATGTCTCAAAAAATTAAAAGAAAAGAGAACTCAGACATGGCATTGATTCCTTGTAATCCCAGTGCTGAGGGACGTGAAGACAAGAGGATTCCTGAGGCTCACTGGCCAACCACTGTAGCCAAATTGGCCAGTTCCAGGTTCAGTGAGAGATCCTGTCTTACAGAATAAAGTGGAAAGAAACTGAGGAAGACATGTAACATTGACCTGGGGTTTCTCAGTTGGAGTGTGTCGACTTGTGGGTTTGACCATACACAGTTCTATCGTGAGTTTGTGAACACTGGCTTGGATCTGTTCTGCTGGAGCAGAGGACAAGTGATTGAGCTGTACTGAGAGAGTCTTGGTTTCTGTCCCCACAGGTCTGGAATATCTTGGATAAGGTGGAACACTTAAGCCGGAAGGACATGCTAGAGATTTCGAAGCCCTTCTTGACTGCTATGGTGAGGAGAGAGCTGCTGGGCATCCAGTGGAACAGTCTCTGTCCCCGTCCCACTCTGCTCACCAACCACCAAGGCTCCTGGCCCAACTGATGAATTTCAGTTCCATTAAATTAGAGACTCCAGGAGTGGTGGCTCAGGCCTGTCATCCCAACATTTGGGAAGTTAAGGCAGGAAAATTGCTGCAACTTCAAGGCTACCCTATGGGCTATATAATGAGTTCGAGGCTAACCTGGACTACAGAGTGAGACCTTGTCTCAATAAAAAGAATATGCTAGGCATGGTAGTGCACACTTTTAATCCCAGCATTCGGGAGACAAAAGCAGACAGCTCACTGTGAGTTCCAGGTCAGCCAGGTATACATAGCAAGTTCCAGGCCAGCCAGGGCTACATAGTGAGACCCTATCTTAAAAAGAAAAAAGCCCCCGAAAAATGAAAAACAAGAGATTAGTTCAAGGAATCTCCTCTTGAGATGAGATCTTATGATTCTCAAAGGAAAATCAACGTCACCCCCGTCACCATGGAGACCGTCCCTTCACGAACACATCCTAGGTACCCAGGCCTGTGCCATGCTCAGCCTGCAGAGAGGCATTCATCCTCTTTGTCCTCATGGCAACTCTGTCAAGTAGGGACTCTCCTTATCATTGTCACACAGGCGAGGAAACTGAAACAGATCTTGAGCCTGCTCAGTCTGACCCCAAAACAGCAAATGTTAAGATCTCATTGTCAGGTATAGAGCCAGATGGACCTAATGTCAGATCTCATCCCTGATCACTTGCCCACTTCTCCTGGTACCTCTGAGCCCAAGTCTTCACTCTAAATGAGGATGATACTTCCCACTCACCCGAGTTCTTCTAAGGCGACTAGACACGGTCTGTGAATTGCTGTCCGGGAAGCCAGTACCTAGGCACTGCTCTACCTATGTGCTTTTCCCTTCCTTTGAAGCCCCAGACCTCTCCCCATTCATGCCACCTCATCACTGGTCTCTGGAACTGGGGAGCACCCCCTCATTTATTCTGTCTATTTCCCAGTTAGCTTCAACTAAGTACCTGCTTGTAGACTGTACTCTGCATTGCAGACTTCACATAAATTTCTGTCCCAGTTTCATTTTCTGTTGATGTGATAAAACTCTGACAAAAAGCAACTTGGAGGAGGAAGGGCATTATTTCACTTTACAGGTTACAATCCATCATCAAGAGCATCCAGGGCAGGAGCTCAAGGCTTAACAACCTGGAGGTAGAAATTAAAGCAGAGTCCGTGAAGGAACGCTGCTTACTGGCTTGCTCAGAGACCTTACTTTAAAAAAAAATTTTTTTAATGTATTTTATGTGCATGAGTGTTATGCCTGCATGTATGTAAGTGCACCCAAGTTGCACAGTGCCCACAGAGGTCAGAAGAGGGTGTCAGATCACCTGGAACTGGAGTTAAGGATGGTTGTCAGTCACCATGTAGGTGCTACAATTCAAATCCAGGTCTTCAAGAACAGCCAGTTCTCGTAACAGCTGAGCCATCTCTCTAGGCCCTCAGATACCTTTATTATACAGTCCAGGCCTAACTGCCAGGGAATGGCACGCCCATAGTGGGTTGGGCCCTTCTACATCAATTAGCAATCAAGAAAATGCCCCACAGACCAGTCTGACATAGGAAATTCCCTGTTTGAGTCTCCGTCTTCCCACGTATGTCTCGGTTTTGTCAGGTTGGCAAAAACTGATCGGCACAATTTTCAAACAACTCAGCTAGGCAGATACTAACTTTCATAGTGGTTCAGACACCTGCTTGAGGTCACAGAGCCAAGCAGTGGCCACAGTGCTCACATTTAACTCTAGTCTTGAACTTATCCTACAAAATACTATCTATTAACAGAATACTCAGGAAGGCAAGGTGGTGGGTTGTAGTCCCCTGAGATGTGAAGGTGTGAGGCTCCATGAGAGGGTCTGCCACAGCCATGGAATCTAAGTGTGCCTGAGCCTGACCTCTTGTCCCAGGATGTGCCCCCTGAGATGATATCCATTGTCATAGATGAATACCTAGACAGTGGCACAGATGCAGAAGCTACAAGGCATGCCCTCCAGGAATTGCTGGGTGATGTCCTGTTCATCATTCCCACCTTGAACTTCTCAAGAAGCATCCAGGGTAAGCTGATCCTTGGCCACCGCTCTGCTCTCCCTGCACCGGTTTTCCATTTAAACCTCAAACAATTATTTTATCATCAAAGGTGATATGGCTGCTGATAGGTGCAGAGGCTTCTGTTTCTTTGCAACCCATGTCCTGCGGCCACCTCCAGCCCCCTCTTTTTTGGGGATGAAGAGTCACAGCAGTGGGTGGTGTCTCCGACTGATTTCCTCACAGGGGAAACAGAGGCTCTGGGAGTTACAGTGATATATCAAAGGTCCCCAGCATGTCCCATCACCAAGTCTTTCTTGGAGATTTGTTCAACTGGAAATTCATTCAACTGATGAGCAATTTGGTCCTCTTTCAATGCTTCTCTTGGAAGAAATCTTGCTTCCTCTAAGTCTAATACAGTCCTATGATAGACCCAGGTTCTTAATTTTGTGACCTTGGACAAGGTACAGAGCCCCTGTCTGGGCCTCACTTTCCTCATTTGTAAATGGGAGCATAGTGAAAGCTAATCCAAAGGTCATACTGAGCATGATGCAGCACACAGAACAGTGCTCAGTCAGGCCACATCTGGTGACTTGCACTTGTAATCCCAGCAGTCAGTAGGTGGAGACAGTAGGATGAGGAGTTCCAGGTCATCTTCAGCTACATCGTGAGTTTGGGGGCAACCTGAACTACTGAACTACATGAGACTATCTAAAAACAAAATAAACAGACAAACAGAACCCAGAAGAAAAGGGTACTCAATCCCTTACCAAGAGCTGAGGAGCACTTGCTGCCCATCCTTGTGTCTTCACCATTATCATTAGGATTGACATCATTGCAAGCTCGTGAGGCCAGAGGGCCTGATTCAGCTGTGGTACCTAACTCAGATCTTGCCTCTCTCTGCAGATGCTGGGTGCCCTGTCTTTTTCTATGAGTTCCAACATCGACCCAGTTCTTTTGAAAAGTTCAAGCCAGCCTGGGTGAAGGCTGACCACGGGTCTGAGGCTACCTTTGTTTTTGGGGGTCCTTTCCTCACAGATGAGCGCTCTCTCCTGGGTAAGGACAGAAAGACATGCAATCCTTAGGCCACCATGCTCCAAGAAGCCAGGGTGGACTTTCACGAAGAGAGGTCTCCAGTCAGCACTAGGGAGCCTTGGATATACTCCCTGACCCTGACCCTGATCCACGGCTTTTCTTCTCACCAGCCTTCCCGGAGGCCACAGAAGAGGAGAAGCAGCTGAGCCTGACCATGATGGCCCAGTGGAGTCAGTTTGCCCACACGGGGTGAGTGGGTAGTTATATATGCCTGGCTTTGCCCACACAGGGTGAGTGGATAGTTATATATGCCTGGCTTTGCCCACACGGGGTGAGTGGATAGTTATATATGCCTGGCTTTGGGCCTCAGATCTGCCCCTGCCAGGGCACAGACTTGAGACCTTGTTTCTCATTCATTCCTCTTATCCAGGGACCCCAATGGCAAGGGGCTGCCTCATTGGCCCCAATTAGACCCGTTGGAGCAATACTTGGAGGTTGGCCTGGTGTTGCAGACCAAGGTGAAGCTGAAGGAGGCTCGGCTAAGGTTCTGGACAGAGACATTGCCTAGAAAAGTCCAACAGTGGTACCAACAGCAGAAGAGCAGGAAGGCCCCAGAGGAACTCTGAGGCAGGGCCTACCCGGGCCTTCCTGACTGGGCCAACCCAAACGGTGGCAGAGTCCCAGCAGGGCAGCCTCGTTCTGTTCCTGCCCAGAGACTTTAACCTAGACCAGCCTGATGTGAGCTCATGTCCCTTAAAGCATCAGCCATTCCAGGAGGAGTCCAGTATTTTTCTGATGTCACCAAACTGCTTTCTACCTTGGGACCTTTGCACAAGCTCCTGCTCGTTCTTCAAGCTCTCCAGAGGATCCACTTCACCTGGAAAGCCTTCTCTTCTTTCTCTAGGCCATGTGTGCCCATTACAGCAGTCTGCCATGAGCTCAAACTGTCCATGTCTGTCTCTTTGTCCCTCCAGAAGCTTCTGGAAGTAGGGTAGGCCTGACCTCACTCTGTCACCCATACCAAGATGAGACAGAACCTAGAGACAGGGGATGCTCGGTGAATGAATGACACACGTAATTTATGAATGATGGCTCTGGCTTTGAACTCAGACCCTTCCGGTGACAAAATCATGTTCTAATCCCCCACGGATGTCTATCCGGGACTAGGGGGTAGTGACCACCAAAGGCAGATCCCTGGAGAGGGAAGGTTTTACAGCACAGAGAGGTCTAGCTTAAAACAGATTTTAACACCTAGAGGCCTCAAACTGAGGCTCGGCCCCTCCTCTCTGCAGGCTCAGATGTGTGTCCCTACAGGATAGAGATTGGTGGGTCCAGCGAGCTGTGTGTGGCAAGGTGGCAGGCAGTGGGCGGGGGGGTTGGGGCATGAGGAGTGATACACGACAAGACTGTGCACCCAGATGAGGGGTTAGATGTTTCTACTACATGCACACAAGCATGTGCAAGCCCAAAGTCATGCTTAGTCACACACACTGGCCGTCTCAGACACGCACGCTCACTGATAGGTTTCCAGTGAAGTTCAACACCATTTACTGGATGTATATCTTTGGGCAAGTTTCATTTTGTCCTGCTTTATTGGGTTTTTTTGTTGTTGTTGTTGTTGTTCTGTTTTGTTTTGTTATTTTTTGGTTTGTTTGTTTTTAAGTTTTTGGTGAACAAGTTCTCTACTACTTGAGCAAGTTCTTTCATCTTCTTGGTTATTCAGTTTTCCCACCTGTAAATTGGGAATAATGGTAGTAATTCCTCTCATATGCCTGCCATGAGCATTTAAAAGATGACTGACCATAAAGTACTTAGAACAGTGGCTAGCACATAGCAAAAATTCAACAAATGTTCCCTGGTCCAGATAGGGACACGAACTCCAGGGGCCTGTAATCATCTTCCAAAGGGTGGGATAGTAGAGGTGTCATAATTTTAGCATGGGCATCTTCTACCTAAAAATAGTTGGAGCTTGTGCTTGCCCAAAAGAACCCTGTGGTGTTCTGAATAGCCAGATGAATGCTCTGTGTGAGCCTTGCCATTCTGGGGGACTTAGGGCCCCTTGGTCCAAGCTCCTTCCCTAATATGTCTCTATCCCCCATCTTGGGATTTAACCTGCTACCTATCACCTCTACACTAGTTCCCATCCCAATTTATCTAGTCTCTGAGGTTACTGTAAGGACACTAAGAGGCTTTGCAGAGGCTCTGATTCTTGTGAATGACAGCACTCTCTTCTTTGTCTTCTTGACCTGGCCCACAGACCCCGCCCTCTAGATCCTTTCCTCTTCTGGTGCTGCCCCTCCCCCAAGGCTCTGAGCTGACCCCTCTTGATCTTGGGGAGTTTGTCCAGGGTCCCAGAGTACAAAGCAATGGCTAATAATAACCCAAGTTTCCTCGTGTCCATCACCTCCCTCAGGCCTTTGGTTGTCCCTCTTACAGAGGAATTTAAAAATGAGAATCAGAAGGGACGTGCCTTGACAACAACCATACAAAGAGCGACAGAGCCAGGATTCATATATGGAGGCTTGCTGACCTCCCTGTCCCAAGTCTGACCCCCTCCACTGCATGTCCTCCTGTCTGACATAGGCTATACTTGGGGATGGGCTTGGAGGGGCCTCTAACTTAGGTGGAAATCTGGAACTTTACAAAGTGGCAGGGCAGCAAGAAAGGCCCCAAAATAGGTATTTTGCAAAGTGATGGCTTCAGAAAGAAGGAGGAATTACTCTCACTCAGACACATCATGTGCCTTCTGTCTTCTGGACTTCCACTGTAGCCCTGGTGTAGGGCAGTGTGTTCAATGTTCTCTCCAAGGCCTCAGCCACCACCAATCAATTCTGCAGGTGTGGAGGGGCCTGAAGAGTGAAGAACCCAAGGAACACCAGCATTCAGACATCCTTCATCATGATCTCTAGGTCTCATCCTTCCACCAGCACCACCTAAGGCCAAGGAAGAGAAAAGACTCCTCTTAGATGTGCGAGCAGTAGTGATCGGCAGTGGACCGACCTCTCAGATCTCCTAGGAGACTAGACAACCCTCCCAGTAGACCCAGAATCAGCCCAGGGGGCTCAACACAGCAGGAGTGATGAGATGGATGGCCAGAGTCCTATCATCCCTTGTCTGGCCTTCAGGAACTTCCATGGGACCATCCTCTAGGGGAGGAACTGCTGGAACTGCCCGAAGTTGCCCCTGCCCCAAAGTCTGGGAGCATTCTGACTCACAGTGTGCCAAGGCACATCCCTGTCAGGGCCTCTGTGCTCCTCCAGGACCCTCAGGCCATAGCATGACCAGGCTGCTGGCCTGTACCAATCTCCTAGACTCTCTGCCATGCCTCAGTCCCCATTGCTCAGGGCTGTGGCCTGGCCCCTGCACAGATTGCTGAGCATACTCAGGTTTCAACTAAGCCTGGGAATGACACTCAGGTATGCCAGGCCAGGGTTTAGGAAGGAGACAGCACTGGCAGGAGCAGCAGGTAATCCTTGAAAGTACCTGGGACCTCTGAGGTTAGGATCTGAACTGTCCCAGGTTGAGGTCACCTGAAAATTATAGATAGGTAGTGGAATATCTCTCTCTCTCTCTCTCTCTCTCTCTCTCTCTCTCTCTCTCTCTCTCTCAAACACACACACATACACATACCACATACATCACATGAACCATGGATAGTCAGGGAAGTCACTGGAAGCCAAATTCTGGGCAGGGCTCTCTATAAGCTCAGGTAGGAAGAACTTAGATTCCTGGTCTGTGCAATGAGTCTGGGAGTTGATCTCCTGTAAAAGGCTGCAGGGGTCTGCCTTTGTCCTGTAGAGGTGCACATCCACATAGGCACTCTCGAAAGGGATGAGCTGGATTTTGGAGGCTAGCTAGGAGTTCATCTGCTTAACAGCTCAGGGAAGGGCATCCCCCATAGACAGTGTCTGAGTAAGTGGTGCTAGCCTCTGTCATCTGTGTGCTGTAAAGCCACAGTCTGAAGCCATTACCTTGCCGAACCCCTCTCTCTGAGGACTCAACTTACTGACCTGCTGCTTCTTAGAATTTCAGAACCTCACCTAAGTTAATATCAGTAACCTTACTGCAGCATCTGGAAGGCTCCTCTTGATATAAGGGCACATCTAGAGAGACTTGTGATTTAGAGGACCAAAAAAAGCCTCCAGAAAATGACCTCTGACTTTGATCTCTGTATTGTCACTGGAAAACATATTATACTCCCTAGGTTATAAGCCCAATACCACAATTTGTACAATGGCTTTGCCCCTCCCCCCACATTAGTAGGGATTGAACCCAGGCAAGTGCCAGGCAATGATCTACCACTGAACTACATCCCTAGCCCTTTCTTTTTACTTTGAGATACTGTCTAAGTTGTCTAGGCTAGCCTTGAACTTAATGTGTAAAACAGGCAGGCCTTAAATTTGTGATCTTCATTCCTCAGTCTCTCTAGAAACTGGGATTAAAGCCCCTGTTCTACCATGTCTGCCTCAACTCTTAGTTTTTTGAAACTTTTGATAGGACCTTGTGTACCCCAGGCTGGCCTCAAACTCCTAATCATCCTGCCTTGGTCTCACAAGTGGTAGGATTGAAGTGTGCCACCTGTCCGGCTATACTATCTCTTTATAATGACAGTCTTCCTGTTTGAACTGTAAAGAAGCCACAAACATGGAGAACACACAAAAGCAGCTCCCAGCATACTCTGGTGTGCAGTCTGGCCCCTTATACTTCACAGTGACTTGTGGAATCTTTTCAGCAGTCCTTAGAATTAGCCACTGCTGGCTCTACTGTACAGATTTGATCACTGAGGCTCAAAAAGGTACTCAGAACACATGGACATTGACTAAGTGAGCTTAGAGTTCCCCTCTGTCAGACTCACAGGGTGATACCCATTCCAGATCACTACCTGTTTTCCTTTCGTTCAGCTAAAACACTTAAGAATGTTCTCAAGAACTGTAGCTCAGATAATAGAGCGCTTCCTACCACGCGTGAATCTCTAGGCTTGATCTCCAGCACTGCACAAAACCTGACTAGCACTCAGGAGATGGACATAGGAAGATCAAAAGTTCAAGGTCATGCTTAGCTACTAGTCTAGGAAGCCTAGACTACAGGAGACCCTATCTCAAAGGAAAGGAGAGATGGAGAGAAACTCAAAGCCAGTATGATGGCATGTGCCTATAATCCCAGCATTCTGGAGGCAGAGGCAGGAGGATGGCAAACTAGAGGCCCACCATAGCAAAACCATGTCTCAAAATAAATAAGGGAAGAATCAAGAGAGTCATGAAAATAATGCTTGATTTTGTAAGAGCTGATATTTTACCTCAAGACAATAATGTATCAGAGCCCAGCTGCTGCCTGGCTACCTGCCCAATATCTTCTGGGAACCATGTGTACACTGGATGAGGCCATATGTTTCCCAAACATGTCATCATGGTTCTTGGCCTGACACAACTGCTTTCCATATGGGCCAGGTAAAAGGTTATTACTTCCCTGAGGAAAGGCCGCAAGAGCAGAGCCAGCTGTTGATAGGTTGGGTCCTTGAGGCCCACCCAAAACTCACCAGGAACCTGAAGAGCTGGGTAAGGGAGAAATTTATGTGTGATTGGTCCCTCTGGTACCTTTTTCACGACTCCTTTCCTCTGTCTACCCCACAACTTGGCCGATATTTTGAGTGACAGAGTCAGGATGCCTGGTACATAGGCATAAACTAATTTTGTCCAGAATCTCAGCAACAGAAGCAAGAAAGTTTCTGCAACCTAAGTTCCAGCACCCTAGCAACGTGAGCACAGCTCATACAGGGCCCAGCAGATGGTCAACTAGTTCTCTCTCTCTCTTTTACTATCTCTCTCCCTCCCTCCCTTCCTCCTTCCTTGCTGGGGATTGAATTTAGGGCCCCATACTTGCTAGGCAAGTGCTCTATCCTTGAGTTTTATACTCATTTTTTATTTGGAGGCAGGGTCTGACCAAGTTGTCCAGGCAGGCCTTGAACTTGCAATCCTCATGCTTCATCCTCCCTCAATGTTAGGATTACAGGCAAGTACCACCACATCTAACTCCCAACCTGCTTTTACTTTTTTAAATGTTTTTAATTACATTTTATTTATTTATTATAAATAAATGGACACACATGTGAGAAGGTACACATATAGAGGTCAAAGCCATTCTCTCCTTCCATTTGGGGGCTCCCAGAGATCAAACTCAAGCCATCGAGCTTGGTGACAGTCACCTTGAGCCTTCTTTCTGCCCCCTTTTTTTCCCTTTTTATTTTGAGACAAGGTCTCACTAGGATTGCCATTCAAGGATGGAAAAAACATTCAAGAATTGTGCTGGTAAAGAGTTTGCTATGTACCCCAGACAAGCTGTCCCATGAGCTTCCAAAGATCCTTCTGTTTCCGCTTCCCATCTTACCATAGGTACACGGGATGACAGATACATGCTAACATACCCAACTTTACATAGATTCTGAGGGTTCAAACTGGGGTTTATATACTTCCTAGAGGGTATCCTAGGATTTTGATATCTTGTCAGTTTGAGGGGATATGTTTTTCTGAAATCTGTTCCTCAGAGACACCAAGGAAGTATTTTACTATTGACAGCATTTAAAGTGTTTTACTTCGATCAAATGAGGTAGCACATCTGTACTCCCAGCACACCTGGGGCTGAGGCTGGAGGATAAAGAGACCATGTCTCACAAAAACAAAAGTAAAATAAAGGACCTCACCTATCCTTACTACATTCCTGGAAGCTCAGTACTATTTTTACCCTAATTTCCCTGGTGAAGAAACTAAGGTCCAGAGAAGTCAAATGATCTACCCACAATTACACAGTCAATGACAGAGCTAGAATTCAAACCCAGGCAGCCTAGCCCAGAACCATCACACTAAACTGGCTGATGCTGTAGGAGCTTGTGAAACATGCTATTGCCAAGGCTGGAACACGTGTGTTCTATAGCTGTAACGTCTCTTGTCTCTTCATCCTTTCTGGTAGTGTAGGAGTAAAGTTGTTGTCAACAAGGCTTTAAGAAACTCATCCCGTCAACAAGTTTTTGTGTATTCTAGATGGTCTCTCAGATTAAATCGCTCGGTCAAAGGATGCAGGTTGTTTGAAGGCTCTTGCTCCATGTTGTTCAACTTGAGAAGAAGTTGTATCAGTCCCACAGGTGCTATGGGATGCACATATCTGCTTAGCCAATAGCCGGAGGTATAACAGGAAGAGACATGCTAAATAAAATGCCATCAAAAACCCCCAGGTCATAATATACATGAAGTCTGCAAGCCATATCAGCCCATTGAGGCTTTCTATTTTTAAAAAACAGACATAATTTCCTGGCTACTTGGACATTCAAGGATGGAAAAAGCATTCAAGAACTGTGTTGGTCAAGAGTCTGCTATGTACCCTAGACTAGCTGTCCCATGAGCTTCCAAGGATCCTTCTGTTTCTGCTTCCCATCTTACCATAGGTACACTGGGATGACAGATACATGCTAACACACCCAACTTATAGATTCTGAGGAGTCAAACTCATATCCTTATGCTTACATGGTAAGTGCTTTACCCACTGAAATATCTCCATAGAAACCCCCCCCAGGAAAATTATTTTAATAACACCATTGGGAGAATGATATTTCCCAAGAGGAATGGGCTTGGCCAACCCAGAGCCTAATACCAATCAGTGGAATACTGTAGCCTGACCTTGTGGGTGGGAAGAAAACCAGAATGGGGTGGGCTATACCCACCATGTTGACCCTGTAAACTGTGGCCACCCTGAGCCTGTCTCAGGCATTCCTAAGAGTCCAGGTAATGATGGTTGGGCACCTGATGCCCAACCCTTAGAATGGAGGAAGGTTCACAAGGATGGGAAGAATGGGAAAGAATCCCCAGTAAAGGACATTTCTGAGAACTCATGGAATGGACCTCGAAGAAAAGAGTACATTTCAACCTCCTGCAGGTCTAGGGAGCTGGAAACCATGGGTCAATTAGAAAGCTCTGCCTCCCTGCCTTCTGCCTCCCTGCCTTCTGCCCTCCCTGGCACAGAAACCCCCAGAGTCCCATTTCCCAAAAGCGAGTCAACACTACAGGATGCCAGTCTTATCTTCGAATAAAGATGAACTTCCCCTTCACACTTGCTCCTTCAGCTCCAAACATCAGGTCAAGTCTCCCTTTCTTGGCCAGCCCCACAAAAAGATGATCTTTACTTTGAAGACTTGGGTGTTTGTCAGGGACCCTTCCCTCCTGGCCCCACTCACCACCTTGGCCTCACAAAATGACAGTTCTCATGGTGGCCTCTAGGCCTGGCCACCAGTTAGAACACTACCACATTGACTTAATGTCACTGGCGCAGTCTCGCCTTCTGTGATGATCCTATCTGAGAAAGCTGGACAGAGGATCACATGCAAGAGTCTGGACAAAACAGAGGCAAGCAAGGAGGCCCAAGGCCCTAAAATCCTCAGAGAGGATAGTTGGGGGCTGAAGGACTCAGTGACTCCAATCTTCCCACCTACTCAGTGCTTGAAGCTTCGCTAGCATTAGTTAAACTTCAAGCGTTGCCACATGAGCTAACTGGGCAGGAATTGCAGGTGAGCCAGTTTGGTTGAAGAGCCAAGACCATCTAGTGTGACCTGTCACCCCAAAGAGGAGGGACAAACTATGAGCTGGTAAGAAGCTGATCCTAACTCCTCCAGGCCAAGCCCTTGATGATGAGAATTGAGAAGATAAAAGTGGAACTTCCTGGTGCTTGTTCACACTGCAGTCACAGCTACTGTCTAACCTCATAAGTGGTGGCATCACTGTACCCATGGCAGAAGCTAGCTGGAGCATGAGATGGATTGTGGGCTTGAGCCTTACCCTGTGCCTGGTAGTCCAGACAGCCTTAGGTAAGACCCTTACCCCTTCCTGAAGGCGCCAACTCTAGCTCACCCTCTTCCAGACAGTGAGACACAGACAAGACCTGGGCAGATGGAAAACAGTGTTTTCGGGTACTCATCTACCACAGGCTGGAAGTCTGAACAAGTCATTTGTCTTCCTTAAGCCCCAAGGCTGCTCAGCAAAGTAGGGAGTGTGTCTCCTGCCATCCAGAACCAGGGACAGGACCTGAGAATACAGCATGTCCATGTCCCCATTTCTTTCTTTCCCTCTCTTCCTGTCCTGTCTCTCCTGCCTCCCATATCACATATGGGCCTCCTTTCTACCTAAATCTTTCTCTTCAGTGTCTTTCTTTCTAAAATTAATATTATCCTTTGAACTCCAAAAACAATATAACATGTTTTAAAAAACTTTACTGAGGCAGAAGATATCACATCGCATGATGCACCTAATTGTATAATTCTACATTATATTAACTGCATATATATCTCTCGATATATACAGCAAACACCATTCTGATCAAGATCTAGGACATTCACAGCATCTGATGTGCCACTTCTGAATCAACACCTTCAAAGAAATCGCTGTTCTGACCTCTAATTGATTTTACCTAAATAATTACCTTTTTTTAATTTGAGAGAAATTTTGCTAAATCCGCTTTTAGCATTGTGTAGTGTCGCCTTTTGTCTTCTTGCATATTTATACATGTATATAATTTTATTTTTTAAGATTTTTTTCATTATTCTTATTTATTTGCTAGTGGGAGGGGGCCTTGCACATGCCATAGCATATATGTGGAGGCCAGAGGACAGTCTGTGGGAGTCAATTTTTGCCCTCCATCATGTGGATCCCAGGAATCAAACTCAGGTCATCAGGCTTGGCAGCAAGCACTCTTCCCTGCTGAGCCATCCTGCTGGCCTTACAATTTTATACTCTGCTCTTTCTTTCTCTTGAATTCCTTTTTTATTTTATAAGTGTATTGCTTGCTTGTATGTAGGTACATCCAGGTTGTGCAATGCCTGCGACAATCAGAAGAAGGTGTCAGATTCCCCGGAACTGGCGTTACAGATGGTTGTTAGCCACAACCTGAGTGCTGGGAACCAAACTCAGGACCTCTACAAGAGCAGCCAGTGCTCTTAACCACTGAGCCATCTCTCCAGACCCTCACTTAAATTCTTATGGGATAATTTGAGTTTGTACTTGTATTTACTTTGCTTATTTCTCTGATATAAACGAAGCTTCCAGTGTGCACTAGAGTTCAGAAAGGTATTTTTTAATGGGTTAGGGTGGAGGATCCCAAAATGAAATCTCTGAATCTAAATTTTGTGACTCTTTATACATGTTGCCAAATTGTTTTCCCAAGGTGTTACATCAATTTATTCCCCATCAACAGTCCCTGAGAATGTACTTTTCACTATATCGTCAACAGAATAAGGTGTCATCATTTTCTAATTTTTCAGGTGTCAGCTGGAATTTTGGGCTTTTGTTAGTGCTTTATGTCTACTAGTAAAGTGGAAGGAATATTGGTTTTTGTTTTGAATGATTGGTTGGTTTGGGGCTATTTTCAAGCTAGATTTCACTATGTACCTAGGCTTCCCATGTCTATGTGGTATCTGTGTGTCTGTACAGGTGCTGTGTGTGTGTTTGAGGGAGAGGAGTGTGCATTTTCACATGCGAATATAGGCATGCACATGCCACAGTGTGGGTGTAGAAGTCAGAAGACAACCTTGGGTGTTGGTTTTTACCTTCTACCCTGAGACAGGATCAGTTTGCTGTTTCCCACTCCCACCCCCTGCCTTTGTGTGCCAGGCTAACTGGCCCAAAAGCTTTGGGAGTTTTCTTGTTTCTACCTCCCATCTCTCCATAAGAGCACTGGGATTATCAGACACTTGTGATACGTGTCTGACTTTTGTGGGTTGTGAGGATGCAAACTGAAGTCCTCACACCTGTATATAGATATATATATAGATATAGATATATAGATATAGATATATTTCCACATATATCACGTAGTGCATTTACATGCAGGCATAGCACTCATACACATAAAAAGAAATTTTAAAACTAAAAAAAAAAAAAAAACAATTTTTAAGCAAATGAGATTATACAGTACTAGGGATCCATAAATCATAGCTGTTTTCCCTGCTGAGCTGCCTCCATGCCCAAAGGGCCATGATTCTAAGTCTTTGTTTCTTTAAAGCTAGAGTTTCTTGTAACCTACATCACCCTTGAACTCCTGATCCTCCTGCTTTTAATCTCTCAAGTGCTGGGATTATTGTCATATGTCAGCACTACCAGCACAATAACTCCTTTATGCCTAGATATTGCTTAGGTAATATCTAGAGAGAGCTGAGGATGTGGGCAGGAAATTTCTGGAAGTGTGAGAGTGCTCTAGCACACCTCTAAATGCTGTCCAAACATCAGTTGCCACTTGGGCATAGTACCTGTAATCCTAGCTAGAGGGGCTGAAACAAGAGGAACATAAGGGGTTCAGGGGGTGCTGTTTTGTTTGTGTGTCTGGTATATGCACGTACACATGTGTCCAGATACACATGCCCATGCAAGCAAAGGCCAAAGGAGGATATCTTGTGTCCTGCTCCATAACTCTCTGCCTTATTCCTTTGAGGTAAGGTCTCTCACTTAACATGGAGCTTGCTGGTTTTGACTAGGCTGGCTAGCCAGCAAGCCCCAGCAAGGATCATGAATTTGAAGTCATCTCGGACTACAATAGCAAGACTTTGTCTCAGAAACAAAAATAAAAGTAAAGCAAAACAAAAAGCTCTCAACAAAATCTAGAACTATTAACAACCTTGAGATTCTTATTCTGAGAGGGTGGGATAGGGCTTAGGAATTTTGTTTCATTTGACTTTTGTTGTTTCATTTTGTGTTTTGTTTGTTTGTTGAGACACGATTTCATGTAGCTCAAACTGACCTAGGTCATATAACCAAGGATAATCTTGAACTCATGAGCTTCCCGCCTCAGCTTCTCAAGTGCTAGGATTGCAGGCACATGGCACCAACAGGAATCTGGGTTTGGGGCATTAATTCCCAAGTGATTCTGCTGCACAGCCAAGATAAATAATTGCTTGGATCACATTCGCTTTCTGTCATTTTACAGAACGAGCTCCAAAGAACAAGGATAAAGAATAATTCTGTTTTGACAAGGGAGGAAGGGAAGAAACAGAAAAGGGCACTTAGAAAGGGCAATAAATGTGAGGTCTCACTAGAAGTGGGGCAGGACAAAAACCTAGAAAAAGAGGAAGCATCCATAGGCAGAAGGCTGCATTCAGCTTTGTCTATTGCACACCAATTTCAAAGGCTGGCTGTGGTGTGAGTATGCTTGCACTTCGTGTGTGTGTGTGTGTGTGTGTGTGTGTGTGTGTTCTGTGAATATGTGCTGTGGATGGATACACCATAACCTACAAATAACTGCGGTTGTATGCGTATATATGTATATGTCCACAAGGAAATGCATTTGACTCTTCTCTTCGTATGTTTCTCATGTATGTCTGTGTATATACAAATTTGCAAGTGAGTATTGAGATTTAAGTTTGTATGAGGAAAGGCGCTGGAGAGATGGCTCAGCAATTAAGAGCACTGGCTGCTCTCGAAGAGGACCCAGGTTCAATCCCCAGCACCCACATGGCAAGTAACAACCATCCATAACTCCAGTTCCAGGAGATGTGACACCATCTTCTGACTTCCATGGGCATGGCCCCACTTGGGTGCACTTGCATACATGCAGGCAATGTACTCATACACGTAAAATAAAAATAATAAATAAAAATTTTAAGTTTGTATGCGTGAGGCTATGTACAGACATGATTCCATCACAGAAATGAATCAGGCAGGAGGACCTGGGGAGATGATTCAAAAAAGTGTGTGCTGCACAAGCCTGAAGACCAATATTCACGTGTCTGTGGCACATGTCTGTGATCACAGACTGGGGAGTCAGAAACAAATGGATCCCTGAGGCTTGCTGGCCCAGCCAGTCTAACCAATCAATGAGCTCCAGGCACAATGAGAGACCCTCTCTCCAAACAAAAGGTAGATAAAATTGAGGAAGATATCAGACACTGACTGCTAGCCTCTCCGTGTATTTGCACACAGCGCACAAGCACCCACACAGGTTCCTTGACCTTAACAGGTAGACACACATACACACCACATAGACAAATGAAGATGAAACTAACAAGGAAAATATTAGCAACAAGGAAAGAGGGGTAGAATAAATGTCCTTTCACTGATATTAAATGGCACAGAAATAAATGGATCATATAACAGTCATGAACTTTCATACACCTACCAGCATGGATTTGAAATCTTAGATAACGAAGGAAAATTCTGACAGAAGCACAAGAGAAACAGGGAAAATGCACAATTGTTATTTTAAAGCTTCAAGCTTTTTTATCATTATGAGAAGTAGTAGCCAAGCTGGGGAGATGGCTCAGCAGGTAAAATGCTTATTGTAAGCATGTAAGGGCCAGAGTTTGGATCCCTAGAAACCATGTAAAAGTTGGGTGGGTATGCCAGCCAACTTGTAATCTTGGCCCATAGGAAGCAGAGACAAGGAATCCATGGAGCAAGCTGTCTAACTAGAATAGCCAAAATGGCAAGTTCTAGGTTCAGTGATAGATTCCGCCGTTGAGAGGGACTGGAGAGATGGCTTAGCGGTTAAGAGTACGGTTGTTCTTGCAGAAGACCTGGGTTCGATTCCCATCACACATGGTGACTAACAACAGTCTGTAACTCCAGTTCCAGGGGAATCTGATGTCCTCTTCTAACCTCTGCAGGCACTGCGTAACACAGGTGCACTTACATACATGTAGGCAATACATTCATACACATAAAATAAAAATAATAAAGTAAGATATATAACATAGAGAACAGGCCAGTAAGACACCCAGTGTCACCCTCGAGTCTCCCACATGTACAAGTACACAGGTACATCTGCACACATACATGTACCTACACACATGAACACACACACTCATATAACACACACGTATATTTGTAAATAATTGATTGATTAGTTGACTGATTTTTTTTTTATAAAGCAGCAGCAGCTGCCCAAATCTGGTGACACATTCCTGTAATCCCAGCACTTGGAAAACTGAGACAGAGGATGATGGGATGATGGGGTCAGGGCCAGCCTGAGTTATATAAGGAGACCCTGGAGGAAGGGGGAAGAGCTGGTTCCCATGGCAGATGGGCCAAATTTCAATCTGTGGCTGAGAGTGATGAGACAGGATGACTGTCCCTCTTCTCTCCCCAGGTATTTTGCATATCCAGGAGCCTCTCGTGGTCACCAAAGATGGGATCCTCCAAGGAAAGCAGATCCATGTGGGGAAGACACCCATCCATGTATTCCTTGGAATTCCTTTCTCCAAACCTCCTCTGGGTACCCGCAGGTTTGCTCCTCCAGAGCCCCTGGAACCTTGGGATGGAATCAGAGATGCCACCACCTATCCACCTTCGTAAGAGCCAGAGGACTGTGGGCTGGGAGGTGGCCTCAGTTTCCAAACCTGGGTATGAGATTAGTCCAAATGGTGTTTAGGACACTTGATAGTACTGGTTTTGGTTTCTCATGGAAAGCTCTAAACAAGTGAGACATAGTCACTGACTCTGCCTCCGGGACCCTCCAGCTGAGTTTCCCAAATATATTGAACCAGTTCTCACATACACCCGGCCCCCTGAATGAACCCTGAATATTTCCCAAGAGCTTCGGCTTCAAAACAGCCAGCCTTTCCCCTACAGAAGGCGCTCCAAGACTAGAAATATGCAGACTGTTTCGGTTTTAAAGTTCCTGTGTCTTGCTGCCACCTACAGACATCATATAGCAAGACATGGACAAAGATTACCTTTTCAAGCATTGATGGTATTTTCTGGAGAATTAGATGTGAGCCACATGACAAGGAAAAGAACTGTATAGAATGACTATTTTTGGCCAAGAAAATAGGAGTATCATCCCCAAAATGGTGAAGACTAGAGCAAGAGTGGGTTTGAACAAAACAAAAGTTCATTTGGCTGCCAAGCATGGTGGCATACACCAAAAATCCCAGTAACTGGGAGGCTAGGGCAAGCAGATCAAAAGTTCAAGGCCAGTCTGGGCGACAAAGCAAATCTGAAGCCAGCTTGGGATACTTGAGACTCTCTCAAAAAGAAAAGAAAAAGAAACCTAAGCTATATACGAACTTCCAGGCCAGCTTATACTACATATGAAACACTGTCTTTAAAAAAGCAAAAAGAGAGGCTAAAGAGATGGCTCAGCAGTTAAGAGCACTGGTTACTCTTGCAGAGGACCTGGTTCCACAAGGCAGCTAACAGCCCTCTGTAAGTCCAGTTCCAGGGGATCCAATGCCCTCTTGTGACCTCCTCAGGCATTGCACAACACAAGTGCATGTATATACACACAGATCTAACAGTCATACACCTAAGATAAAAATAAATAAGCGAAAAGAAAAGCGAGAGATAACTCAGAGAGAGAGAGAGAAAGAGAGAGAGAAACTTGGCCTCTCTTATGCTTACACTCAGGGAAGCAGGAGAAGTCAGCAAAGAGGTAGCAGGAAAAGTTGAAGAATAGGATGATGCAGAAACCTGGTGAGGGAATGGTTCTCAAGTTGAGTTGCCTCAACATGGAAAACCATGACAAGAGTGGCTTTGGTGATGCGATGGGAACAGAAACCTCAACTGCTCTTTTTTAAAAAGACTATATTTATTTTATACATATGAGCATTTTGCCTGCATGTATGTAAGTACATCATGTGCATGCCTGGTGCCTACGGTAGCCTGAACAGGGAGCTGGATCCCCTGGAACTGGAGTTAAAAATGGGTGTTAGCTGCCATGTGGGGTGCTGGGAACCAAGCTCCAGTCTTCTGCAAGAGCAGCCAGTGCTTTTAACTGCTGAGCCATCTCTCTAGCCCCTTCTCAATTTTTCTTAACCCCAATGCTTAGCTATAAGATCTCTGGATTTCCTAGCAAGAAGCTGATGTTAACATCAGCATTAGCTGCTAGCAAGAAATCAAGCAAAGAGAGTTCAGTCAATAAAATGATTGTTTTGCAAGCATGAAGGCCTGAGTTTGATCCAGCAACAACAAAAACAGACAAGCATGGTGGTAGGCTCTTGGGAAGATGGAAACAGAAGGATCCTTAGGGCTCGCTGGCCTGCCATGGATGAGCCTCAGGCCAATGAGAGATCCTGTCTCAAAGGAGATGGATGGCATTTCTGAGGATGATATTTGAGGTAGGCCTCTAGCTTCCACATGCGTGTGCACACACACGCACACACACACACACGCACTTTTTTTTTAAAGAAGAGAGCTGTTCAGATGGCTCAGCAGATAAAGAAACTTAACCACCTGGATTCCTTCACTGGGATCCACATGGTAGAAGGAAAGAGCCAACTTTAAAAGGTGTCCTATGACCTCTACACATGCATCATGGTACATACATAAATAAATAAATATAATTAAAATTTGAAAAAGGAAAAAAAAGAAGTCAACCAAGGGAACAGGAGTATTACCAGAAAAAGGGCCCTGCCTAGTATGCCCAAGGCCCTGGCACCATAAAATTTCAAAGGAGGAAGAATTCAAACAAAGATCAAGGACCATATTTAAAGACAGATTCAAAACTAAGCATTGTGGCACATGCCTGTAATACCAGTACTTGGGAGATGGAGGCAGGAAGATGAAAAGGTCAAGGTCAGCCTCAGTCTGAGGGAAAGGGAAGGGAAGGAAGATGAGGTATACCGCTTGCTGGTGACCTTGGAGAGGCCAGGTGAGGTAGAAAGGGGGACAACTGGTTGAAAAGTTTATCCTGGATGTGGTGGAACATGCCTTTAATCCCAGCACTTGGTAGGCAGAGGCAGGTGAATCTCTGTGAGTTTAAAGCCAGCCTCATCTACAGAAGGAGTTCCAGGCCAGCCAGGGCTTCATAGAAAGACCCTGTGTTAAAAGAGACAGTGGGGGTGTTTATCCTGGGGCTGGGGAGGTGGCTTTCTTAATAAAGTATTTGCCTTGCAAGTATGAAGACCTTCAAGCCCCAGTACTCATATAAAAAGACAAGAGCCCGGATAAGGACTTGGGATCCCAGTACTGGGGAAGCACAGAGAAGAGGACTTCTAGGGCTCACTAGCCACCCAGCCTAGCTTACTCAGCAAGCTCCCGGACATTGAGAGACCCTATCTCAAAAAACAAGATGGATGGCCTTCTTGAGAAATGACACTGGAGGTTCTTCTCTGTTCTCCACATGCATGTGCTTATATGTGTATCTACATACACACATGCACCTACTGGCACACACACAAAAGAAAAAAACTGTGAACTAGGACAGATGCTGACAAGGGTAGGTGGGAGAGGACAGATTTGAATGAGGCATGCTGAAGTGCTGTGGGAAGGATGCTCTGCAAACGGGTTGGGACAAGAGGAGAAATGAACAGAGGGAAGAGGCAGACAGGGATTCCTGCACTCAATCAAGTAAATCCAGCCTCAACCTTGTAAGAATAGCCATTCTAAGCCCTACCTTTAATCCCAGCACCCTGGAGGCAGAGGCAGGCAGATTTCTGTGAGTTCAAGGCCAGCCTTGTCTACATAGTGAGTTCCAGGTCAGCTGGGGGCTACAGGGAGCTCCTGTCTCAAAAAGACAAAAAAAAAAAAAAAAAAGAATAGCCATTCTAGGGGCTGGAGAGATGATGACTCAATAGTTAACAACCATCCGTAACTCCAGTTACAGGGGATATGGCGCCCCCTTCTGATCTCCATGTGCATTGCATGACACAGGTGCACTTACACACATGCAGACAATACACTCAAACACATTAAATAATTTTTTTTTAAAAAAGGAATAGCCAAAAAGAATGGCCTTATGAGCTAAGACAGTAAAGGAAAAGGTGAGGTGGCCACACAGCCCATTCTCTTCAAATAACCCCAAAATTCCACATAGTGCACTGGGCTGAGTACCAGGATGCACTGTCATCTCTGCTTTCAGGAAGTGGTTAGATTACAGGGGAGAAAAATAACCAATTGAAATAACTTCAGCACTACAGTCAAGAGTGCACAGAACTCTAGGGCCACAGATGGGGTGCCCATAAGAGGGGCACCACTTGAGCTGGCCCTAAACAGGAGTAGATGTTTGTTGGGCAAAGAAGAATTTTGCAGAGGGCACAGGGGGATAAGGACTTGCAGGTGGGAGATAAGCAGTCATCTCTATCAAGAACAAAGAGTGGCTGGTGGAACAACTGGATGGAAAAGAAAGCCTGAGTCAGACTGGGGACATTTGGACTTTATCCAAAAGCAGTGGGGACCTAGGGAAGAGGTTTTTGGAAGAAGGGGTTTCCCATATTAGCCCAGATTGGCCTTGAACCCATGGCAATCCTCCTATTTCAGCCTCCCAAGTGCTGGGATTACTGGTATGAGTCCCTATGCCCTATGGAAAAGGTTTTTTACATTTATTTTTATTTTATGTGTTTGTATGAATGTTTTGCTTGCATGTAAGTGCACCCATGCATGCAATGCGGGTAGAAGCCAGAAGAAGGTTTGGATCCCCTGGAGTTATGGGTAGTTATTAACTGCTATGTGGCTTTGGGGAACAGAATTGGGGTCCTCTAGAAGAGCAGCCAGTGCTCTTAACTGCTGAGCCATCTCCCTAGGGAAGATTTTTAAATGGGGACAGGCATGGTCTGAACTGTGTTTGGTTTTATTTATGGTCAATTTTATTCATGTCCTCCAGAGAAATAAGAACAAGTTGGAGGATGGTGAACGGGTTGGGACTAGTTATGTCCAAACCACAGATTTGACGGTTTTGATAGCACAGCAGTCCTATGTACGGAAGGGAGGAAACATGTTCTACAGTTCCTTAGGCTAATTGGGAGACAGAAGAGACTGGAAGGTGAGACGTGAAAGGCAGAGTACCCAGGGCACCCAAGTTTTTTGCCTTGATGTCATGGGCAGTCTCCAACAGCAGACTACTCAGTCCGACCAGAGAGATGAATGCTGGGAAACCTGCCAGCATCCTCTTGGATCTCAGGTCTGGTTAAAGTCTCAAGGGGACAGGTGCACACTCACAGACACTGCCAGGACTTTGCATTTGGTTCATCCCCGCACTGCGGACCCTGGGTTGAAGCCATTGTCCTCCTTGTCAATCCAAACCCACCGTGTGCCCGCAGGTGCCTTCAGGAGACCTGGGGGCAGATAACCTCCATGTACTTGAACACGCGCAAACAGTACAAATGGCTGCGCTTCAGTGAGGACTGCCTCTACATAAACGTGTACGCCCCGGTGCACGCGCCTGGAGACCCTCTACTGCCGGTGAGTACTTCGTTTTCCACTACACTCCCTCCCACTCCACCACCCCACTCCTCACTCGGACTTTGGCGGCCTTCCTCGCCCAGGTGATGGTCTGGTTCCCCGGAGGCGCCTTCCTCGTCGGCTCCGCTTCCACCTACGAGGGTTCAGAACTGGCCGCCCGCGAGAAAGTGGTGCTGGTGTTCCTGCAGTACAGGCTGGGCATCCTGGGCTTCTTCAGGTGGGCGGGGCCTAGCCCTAGGGGTGGTCCCAGGAGCAGGAGGCGGGGACTGGCAGAATGGGGCGTGGCTGTGGGCCGGGACCGCGTGAAGAAGTCGGGGCGCTCGCGGCGCCCGATACATTTGGAATAGGGTGAGTGTAAGGAAGCCAGTGCGGTGGTAGAGCTGGGTCTCAGGGAAACAAGGCAGCGTAGGTTGGTAGCGCTCTGAATCCTGACCTTCGAAGTTTGGAACCCTGACCGTGACTCTCACGCGCCTAGCACCGGAGATAGCCAGGCCCGCGGGAACTGGGGACTGCTGGACCAGATAGCAGCTCTGCGCTGGGTGCAGGAGAACATCGAGGCCTTTGGTGGAGACCGGAACAGCGTGACACTGTTTGGTCAGTCAGCGGGAGCCATGAGCATCTCTGGACTGGTGAGTGGGAGTCCTAGTGGTCCAGCACAGACATAGGACAGCATATTCTCACACTGCACAGGCGCATGTGCAGATCTGTGTGTCCGCAGACATGTGGGTCCACAGACCTGTGCTCCCACCTCCCTACTGAGGACGCACCCCTCCCTCCAGCCAAAGGTGCTCTCTCCTCAAGAATAGCAGTGATGGGGCCCTGTAAGATGGTTCTTGGTGGGAAGAGTGCCTGCGGACAACCCTAACAATCTGAGTTCAATTCCCGGAGCTTACATGGTGGAAGGAGAGAACTGACTCCTGCAACTTGTTGGTATTCTCCTATGCACCTTATGTGTATCACTTTAATTCCCTTAATCCAAAAGGAACTGGCTGTGGTGGTACACACCTGTTAATCTCAACACTTTGAGGATGAAAGCAGGAAAAATCAAGAGTTCAAAGCTAACCTTTGCTACATAGTGAGTTTGAAACTAGCCTGGGCTACATGATTATCTCAAAAAATCCAAGTAGCTGGGCATGGTAGTACATGCCTTTAATCTTAGGACTCAAGAGGCAGAGGTAAGCAGATCTCTGAGTTCAAGGCCAGCCTGGTCTACATACAAAGTACTAGGCCAGCCAGGGCTACAAAGTGAGACCCCCTTTCTCAAAAAAAGAAAACACACACAAAAAAAACAAATACACAGGCAGAGCTGTAATCACAGTGTTCCAGAAGCAGACTTGACAAGCCTTGGCCAACCTGAGCTACACAGCAGGGCCCTCACTGTCCAAAACTAACAAATTAATCTAGTAGCAGAAGAAGTTTAAATCTAAATAGAAAAGCATTTTTACCCTCATTTTACAGATGAAGAAACCTGAGGCTCAGAGAAAAGAACTAAGTACATCTAAAGAGTCCTAGAGACAGGGATATGTCTGCTGTTGTGTCTGGCTTGTTTTTTTGTTTGTTTCTTTGTTGAGACACGGTCTCATGATGCTGCCCTTGCTGGCCTCAGACTTGGTATTCACACCAAGCTGTCCTGGAATTTGCTGCGTAAACAAAGATGGCCTCAAATGTGTGGCTTGCAGCCACCCTTCTGAAAACAAGGACAGATTTTAGGCAGGGAAGTGATAGGATCCTTTGTGGATTTAAAGAGATACCTCAGTCTGCTGCATGGAGCTGCCCTAGATGGAAACAAGAACACAGACTTGGAAACCACATGGGGGAGTGAGGGAGCAGGGTTTATCCCAGAAGAGAGAATGTGGGTAGGGAGAATGGAAGGCACAGGTACTTACAAAGGGACTCACACGGCCAAATGGATAAGACTATAGTAGTTTCATGTGGCAGAGAGCAGAAGAGGTAGGGACAGCCCCTCAGTCTAGGTGGATGATGGATGGGGAGGAGATTCTACCCGATTGAGGGCTGACTAGAGCAAGTCTGAGACATGTAAGTTCTGAGGTATTTAAGGATGTAACTGTTCCCCTGAGACCTGTCCACACAGGTAGTTGGAGCTGTATGAACTATAGCGACTCCTCCTATCCTCATTTGTAACTCTGTAGCACAGAAAGACCCCTTCTCCATACCAACAAATCACCTCCTATATCCTCAGATCAACTCTGGGACCCCTAGAGCCCACAGCACAGATCAGAGGTAGAAAAGGGCCAGTTTTAACTCTAGGACTCCGGCCTAGGGCTGGCTCCCTCCCAGCCGCTCCCCTCTCAGACTACTAATGGCCAGGAAAGCACCCCCAAACAACCCAAGTAACCCTCATTATACATATCGTGGATGCTCTGTTCCCATCTCTACAGCTGATGTCACCCCTAGCTCGGGGTCTCTTCCACCGGGCCATTTCCCAGAGTGGTACTGCGATAATGAAAGTCTTCATCACTCGTGATCCACTAAAGGTAGCTAAGGTGAGTATCTGTCCTCCCCAAGGGCTCATCAAGAGGTGGGAAGGATGGAGGCATCCCTGAGTACCCCTCTTTCTACAGAAAGTTGCTCACATGGCTGGCTGCAACCACAACAGCACGAGAATCATGGTAGAGTGTATGAGAGCTCTATCGGGGTCTCAGGTGATGCATGTGTCTAAGAGAATGGTAGGTAGAACATTCCAGTTGCCAACTTGGCTGCCTGCTTACTGTAGCCACCTGTAGCTACCTCCCCAGGGAAACTGTCTCTGGAACACATTGCAGAGACTTCCTTTAATTCTTATCCTCTCCTTCTTACAGGCATTCTTTCATATCGACATCAAGAAAGATCCTAAAGATGTGAGTAAGGCACAGTCTGCAATTTGAGTATATATTGAACACCTACAGTGTGCTAGGTCCTCAGGATGCTTGAGAAACTGTTCAGGTAAAATCCTTTCCCCAGTGAAATTGATGTCCCACCAGGAATATAGGGAATTTCCAAGTATTTGTGTATCCTTAGAGGGGCTACTAGGATCTGACTTGGTACCCAAACACTGCCATATAAATAAATCAACCATTCACCACCCTAGAAGGTAGTAAGTGAATAGCAACCATGGAAAGGGGATCAGGCCTGATAAGAAGAAGGGAATCTTAAATAGAATAGATAGTACATGCCTCGCTGAAGTAATATTTTATAAAGATTTCTGAGAGATGAGGGATTAGCTATAGCGGATACACGAAGCAAGCATCCCAAGCCTGAGTCGCCTGGTCCTATCTGTCATGGTCCCCTCCCACACTCACCTTCCCAAGGGTTATCATGAACTATCCCTAGGCTACAGTAACCCTCTGAGAAAGACCTGCTGAGCTGGACACACAAGGCACAAGGACTCTGGAGGGATATGTGAGATGACTAGCTGAAAAATGCCCTTGGCCTTGCAGGTTGTATGGTTCCTGAGCCCTGTGGTGGATGGTGTGGTGTTCCCAGAGGACCCTGTGGTGCTCCTGACTCATGGACAGGTCACACCTTTGCCCTATCTTCTAGGTATCAACAACCTGGAGTTCGAGTGGACCTTGCCTTTTGTGAGTGGATGGGAAGGGTTCTCACTGCAGTGGGTTAGCAGGAGATGCCTCTTAGGCAGTGTTTGAGTTCCAAGTCAGAACCTAGTAGGCCCTCTGAGCATACACAGTACCTGGGAATCCCCTGTAGTACTTTTGTAGGGAGAGCTGGCCAGAAATAATGGAATGGGAGGAGAGAAGTGTGGTCCATTCCTGAGCCTCCAGGGGACTGCACACTCCAGTGACCTCCTTTATTCCTTGGTCAGGGCAAATGTCCCCAGCTCAGGATGAGCCCTCTCAACCCTCCTTCAACCCTGGACTAGGTGGCAATGACACACAAGGGGCGAGACAGGTTGTGGGTCTTTCCTGGGCTGTATGTTGTCTGAGAATTCTCTGTGTAGACAGGCAAGACCTCAGGCCTGACACACCCCTGGGTCCTTCTCTTATGAGCAGCTCATGAAGTTCCAGCTAACCCTGCACTTAATGAACAAAAAACTCCTCACAAGATTTCTCTGGAGTTCTAGCACCCTGCTGGTAAGGGGCCCTGCTCCCAGGGTTGTTCAGTGTGAACAGGACTAACACCATCACACACCCTTTTTAAAACATAATAACTGGTCTTTGCAAGGAGTACTGAGACAAGAATGAAGTCTTTCTTTGGTGGGCCCTAAAGGGATTTGACATGGGACCAGATGGCTGCTGATGGGCAGGGTCCCTGAGGCACCCTCATGGGAGGTAATTTTCCTGTGGCAAAAATAGGGGTAAAAATCAACCAAAACTGAGACCTTCCTTAGAAAGGCTATTCCCAGATTCCTCGGGAGAGAGTCAATGTACCAAACAAAGGGCCCACCCTTGGCACAGCTGGCACAGCAGGCCTCAGGGTAAGTCTGGTGTCCTGGCTTAGAATATCACTAAGGAGCAGGTCCCACTGGTGATGGAGGAATACTTGAACGACGCTGCCAATAAGCATGACTGGAAGATGTTCCGAAACCACCTGATAGACCTAATTGGAGATGCCACCTTCGTGTACTCCACGCTCCAAGCTGCCCGTTACCACAGAGGTATGGGAGCCCCAAAGAATGGCCACACTGCCCCCCTGCACTTTCCAGCTGGGCTGCTTCAGGCTGGGGTCATCAACTGCTTTCCCATCCTCTCCACATTTGGGGGCTAGTATAGGACTCTAAGATGCCACAGAGCAAGCCAGAGGAAGAACTGTTTCTTAGAAACAAAGACAGAACCTCCGCCAGCCCAGGGGAGAAAGCTGGGGTGTCAGAGAAGGTTCATGGTTAAGAGGACAGACTTACAGGCATATTCGAAAGCCCTGCCTAAGCTGACTGAGCTTGTGAAAGTGAGGGTGAATGGTCAAAGGTGAGGCCAGAGAGGGCAGACACTGAAGGTCCTTCCATGCCATGCCAAGAACAGGAAGCTCAGAAAAGGGAAGAGTTTCCATGATTTTTGCCGTAATCTTGCCAATCAGATTTTAGTGACCCCACTCTGCAAATGAGAAATTGTAGCTCTGACAGTTTGAGTAACTTGCTCAGGGTCACATAATTCATGACTAATGCAGACAGGATTCTGATCTGTTCCATGACTCTAAAGCTGAAGCTCTGCCTAATGCAGGAGAGTGGGATGCCTGGGGTGGATAGGAAGCTCAGACTGGGGCTTTTTCTGCAGTCCTCCTCCATCTCACTGTTCATAGATGCTGGTTTCCCGGTCTATCTGTATGAGTATGACCATCATACTCCTTCAGGCATAATTGTCAAACCTCGAACTGATGGAGCAGACCACGGAGATGAGCTTTCTTACATCTTTGGAAGCCCCTTCTCCAAAGGTGCGGATGCCCTACCTGATACCTCCACTAAGTGTCCAGTCTCCCCATCTGTGTATGCAGGACCTTCCCCCATTGATTGTCCACAGAGAAATAGCCAGTCCCTGGCCTTGTGTACAAACCCAAATACAGAGTGGGAGGTTAGTACCCCAGCTCTTTCCAAAGTGCCACCTCCTTTCTGCCTCTAGGCTCATCCACAGGTGAAGAAAAGGCATTCAGCCTCCAGATGATGAAATACTGGGCCAACTTTGCCCGCACAGGGTGAGTCTGGCTCCCTGACATGTCTGGGCAGTGCTAGACCCATAGGAATGTCACAGTAGTCAAATCTGACCCACTCACCTTTATCCATCAGTCATGAGATCCTGAATGTCTCTAGAACATGTCCCCTCTGTCCCATGACCCACTCTCTTTCCGACCCTAGTACTGGAAACTGAAGTTCAAGGATGTCATAGACATATGCCCCACCCACCTCCATCCTTCCAAATGAAAACAGATTTCCAGTCAGGCTCAATGAAAGCTATCCCAGGGGGTATAATGGACCTTAGAGAGCATCAAGAGGTATCTAGCCCTGTCTGGGTGGCAGAGGAGGCTTCAAGTGGAGGCGATGCCTGAACTGAGCTTTGGCCATCCCCATGGGTATTTGCCCAGCCCCACCTTCCCTCCTCCATCCTTCTGTGGGGGGTGGGGTCTTTCTGAGCTATCATCTGACCACTTGCCTAAAACACCTGCACATGCCTCCAGAATAAAGTTTCATCCCCTTAATCTGATTTGAAATATGAAAACCCCTTCAGAATCTTTCCTGTGTCATTATTATCCCTTTCCCACAGCCATCTTCTTTACACACACCCCAACTTTACCTAACCTTGTACTTGTGTATCATCCAAAGTCCTGATCTGTTAACCTTTCATGTGCTGTTCTTATGTGGAATTGTGGAATGTCCCCCCTCTCTTGCTCGCTCTCTCTCTCTCTCTCTCTCTCTCTCACACACACACACACACACACACACACACACACACACACGTGCAGCTGGCCTCAAAATCATGATCCTCCTGCTTCCATCTCCTGCTGCATGCTAGAGGCATGCACCATCACACCCTATTCGTTCATAGTGATCTGTGTAAATAGCATTTCCACAAAGATCTCTTGGATCCCGGTTCCCAAAGTGAAGGCAAATGAGAGAAGGGTGAGCAAGCAGAGTGAGGAGGAGTAAAAAGTCTCTCTCCTCCCACCTTGGGGATAGGAACCCCAATGACAAGAAGCTGCCTTACTGGCCACTCTTTGAAGAGGATGAGAAGTACCTGCTGTTAGACTTTACTACAAGAGTGTGTGTGAATCTCAAGGAGAAGAAGATGGACTTCTGGGGAAGGTTGCACCAGCCTCCAAGTCCTTAGAAGCAAAAGTGAGGCTGAGAGTGAAGCAAGAGAGACCTGAAGGGCTTGTCCCACTATCCTGTCTTAAGGAGACTGGCCCTGGACACATCTGAGAACAAGAGTCCCGTTCACTCAATCTAGGACCTGCAGAAGGTCCATACTGCTTTCAGGCCATAGCTGGAGTCCTAGCCCATCATTTGGGGCCCAGCACCACCCTGTCCAGCCTGGCCTCCCATGACACTGCCATATCTCACCATCTAACTCAAGTTAGGCCAGGGCCTTTCATCAGCACAGTGTGCTCTGCTCCCCCAAGCCTCAGGACAGTCTTCGTCCCCTTTTCCAAGTCCTCTTGTCCTTGGAGATATAATTTCAGCAGCTTCTTACAGGAAGCCCATACAGACTGCCACCACCTGTCATTGCACCCTGCTGTCATTTACCCTGTTTACCCTTGTCATCTACCCTGTTTAACCCGCTTGTTCATGACTTGAGATCCTGGGCAAGTTATTCATGATACAGTTATGAGAAGCTTAGACTCTGTCCGCTCTGCCACACTTATCTCCCCCAGGGCTTCTGCAGTGTCTGTACTCAAGGATAGTCCTCAATAAAGATGTGTTGACTTGATCCACAATTTCTCTATCTATGAAATGGTGGCCCTTAAAGTAACAGAACATTGCTGTGTGTTCCTTCCTGGGCTGTACTTGCTAGGGAAGCTGCAGCAAAGTAACATGGGCTATAGAACGTTTGATTTGTGACAGATGTGGTAGTAAATGTCTATAATTCCAGCACTTGGGAGATAGAGAAAGAAAGATTCAGAAATTCAAGGTCATCCTCAGCTGCATAGAGAGTTTGAGGCCAGATTACATAAGACCCTTTCTCAAAAACAACAAAACATCTGGGTGTGAGGTGCACACCCTCTGTAACTCCAGTTCCTGGGAATCTGATGCCCTCTTCTGGCCTCTATAGGCATTGCATGATGTGGATACACAACATGCAGGCAAAACACTCATATACAAATAAAAATGAATAAATCGGAAAAGTTTAAGATTTATTTTATTTATACATGTATGTGTGTCTGTATGCATGCCATGTTGGTGTGGGGGTGTGTCCATGGAGGTCAGAGGAAAATGTTGGCTCCCCTGAAATTGGAGTTACAGGCAGTTGTGAGCCACCTGACAAGGATGCTGAGAACAAAACGTGGGACCTCTGGAAAAGCAGCAAGCACATTTTACTGCATCTTTTGCCCCTGATCCCCTACTTTCTATCTCCATGAATGTGACTCTTTGTGGTATCTCATAGAGTAAACTCATACAACACTTGTCCTTTCAAGTGTAGCCTAATGTCTACAAGGTTCATTCATGTTATTGAATGCAACAAAATTTTGATCTTTTTTGAGACTGGATAGCATTCCATTATCTGTGTATATCATATATTCTTTACCTGTTTAACCACTACTGGGGGACATTTGGGTTGCTTCTGCCTCTTGGTTATTGTAACTAATGTAGCTACAAATATTGGTGTTGCGTTCCACAGCAACAGAAAACAGACTGGTACATCCTCTAACTAAGATACTTTCATTGACTCAAATCATATTCCCCAGAATTTTTTCAAGGAGACTTGACTTTTGACTTTGACTTCTGTGTTTGTTTCAAGCTGTCCAATTTTAGCAAAAGTCCTGCCAAAAGTCAGCTTAGCCAAAGTCACTCCCCACACATTTGATATCTGATCACCTTCCATAACTAATGGGGTTCCTCATCCTACACATCCCCCATGTGGTGTCTGAGCACCTGGTCCAGTCTTCAGTAGGAATTGTTAAAGATAGGTTTAGTCAGAGCCTCTTGTACTTCTCGTTAACAATTTTTCCACCTATTGACCCTATTCTGCTCTTGTCTATAAATTCTCAGTTGCATATGCTAAACCGGGAATTGAGCCAAATTTCTCTTCTATTCCCCTCTGCAAAATCCCATTGAAAACGTTCCTATGTCTATTTCAATGACCTTAAATGAAGCCTGCTTGCTTCCCCTGAGCTTTAACAAGCATTAGAACTAATGTTTTTACATTTCTTTTATTTTATTGTCTGTATATGAGTGTTTTGCCTGCGTCTATGACCACCCGTGAATGCAATGCTCATGGAGGCCAGAAGAGGGCGTCGGGACCCCTGGAACTGGAGTTCCTTGTGGTTGCTAGCCACCATGTGGGTGCTAGGAACTGAAACCAGATCCTCTGCAGTAGTCAGTCCTCTTACCCGCTGAGCCATCTCTTTCGGTCTGTAATTTTTTTGTTTGTTTGTTTTTTAAAGACAAGGTCTCACATTGTAGTCCAGGTGACTCACTAGATAGCTGTCTGGCCTTGAACTCATGGCAATCCTCCTGCCTCCAAAGTCGTGAGGTTACAAGCATAAGTCACCGCCCCAGCTTGATTTTCCTTTAACAGACACGGTCAGCCACTCGCACCCTGGTGTAAGAGAGTTTCTTCCCCCTAATTAGAGGAAGCACAGTTTGCGCAGGACCTAAGAATTAAAAAGGAAAACCTAGGACGGACCTTCGACCTTCCCTTGTGTTTCAGCAACCTGGATGGGATTCGGGTGGACTACGTGTTTCACACCCTCCCCATCCACCCAGAAAGGTGACTGTACAGGTGCCAAGCCAGCGCCTGCACAACGCCCATCCTCGGGGCTGGAGCCTGACTCCCGCCTGCGGAAGCTGCGCCCCCTCTTCTCCAACACCTCCACACCGGAAGCAGCAATTACGGGTCAAACGGCCTGGGAAAGGGCCAATTAGTGCGGAAGACACGGCCCCTCTGCAGATTCCGGCAGCCTCCGCGGCGCTGTGGCCAGCTCCTCCGTGCGCCCCAGGCTCCCGCGGCCTGCGGGTCTCAACCCTCCCTGCCAGGCCCGCAGCGCCGGCTGCCAGGGAGCCCCCGGGGACCGACGCGCCGTCCGCGCGTGCCAAGTGCGGTGACGGATCCCGTTACTGGCTCCTGACCAGAGCTCAGGCGGACTCCAGGGCGCCGGGACCTGGAACTAGCAGCGGCTGGCGGTGGAAGCAAGGGGGCTGGCCCCGGCTGCGAAGACTCCTGAGCCTCCCAAGCCTGTGCCTTAGCACTGGTCACCGATTCGCCAGGCTGGCAAGCTAGCGCAGTGGAGCAGGACAGCTCCAGTCTGAGGGCTGCCACTGAGGGACTCACACAATGCCTGGTCTGGCTTCCAGAGCCCTCATTGCTTCTCTAGGTCTGGGCTAGAGAGCCCCAGTGAATGCATCGACTCCTCCTCTGGGTCCTTCCCCTGAACACCCGAATCACCCACATATAGGTGACCCGAGAGGGATCAGTTCTTGCCTCCAGGGGCCTGTAGGCTGCTTGAGCAGAGACTCCTGGGGCCCGGCTGGGACGCCCAACCTGATAAAAAGCCCTGAGAATCAGGGAAGGATCCGGTGCGATAAAGAGGAGCCAGACGAAGGAGCAGTAGGAGCCGGCTTGGGAAACACCACTTCAAGGCCCTTCTCATTCCGTCCGCTCTTAGTGCTGGACACTCAGGAACACTAGAGGGATAGGCAGACCTATGTCTAGGACATGCAATAGAAGGAGCTGAAAGTTCTCGAAGCAGCAGCGGAAGGGGGCAAAAAAGGTCACAGCTTTGGGGCTAACTAGCACAATGCTTGCCTTTCTCCGTCAGTGCTCTAGCCTGGGTTACAGGTGCTGAGGCATCTGACTAGTCTCAGCTGCCATAGCCTTTTCTATGCCCACACCCCTCTCAGATGTGGCTCCGGTGGGAGAACGGCTAAGTGTCTGCCCTGTGTTCCAAGATCTCTCTCAGACCCAGTGGGTCCAGACTTTCTTTACGGGAGAGAAGGCCACTTATTTGAAAGAGTTAGGACTTCCTTTTCCACAAACTAGTGCCAGTAACTGTGGAGAAGGGATAGCGCCTGTAAGAGACTGGGTATGTGGCACGATGGAGCAGAGGCAGGCAGATCTCTGTGAGATTGAGGACAGTCTGATCTACATAGTGAGTTCCAGGCTAACTGGGGCTACAGGGAGACCCTGTCTCCATAAAACAAAAAAGAAGGAAAAAAAAATGAAATTGAGCACAGAGACTGATCAATGAAAGGACACAGTGATAATGACATCATTAGAGTGAGGTGCAAATTCATGGAAGAAATGGAGACAGATAAAGAGACAATTGACCAAGAAAGTCAAGAGGTGGAGGAAGGAAGCCAGAGTTGATAAACACAGCCAGTAGGCAAATAGAGTAGGAACAGGGATAGTTCTGAGGGCAGCCCAGGCTAGGAGAGAGCGGGGCATCAGCACTTGGAAGGAGGGTGGCAGCAGTGGCTCAGCTTCGCATCCTGGCTGACCACTGAAACACAGGGGATTATGGAACAGTTCAGCTAGACGCTGTGGGATCACAGAGGAGACCATCTAACTAAGGTGGGCTAGGAAGTCCAGGAAGGACTTCAGGAGGAGCATTTAAAAGAACTAGTAAGGAAAAGGGGAGGCACTGGACATGAAGAGGGGAGGGAAGCTATGTGAGCAACAGGGAACAGCAGGAACAAAGACCTTGAGTCAGGTGTGTTTGGTTCTGGCAGTGACCTAGAGCTGAAGCTCCAGGATCATACGTCTAAAGGGATCTGAGGTACTCAGAAACATGTTCTAGGCAAACCTACTTTCCAGAAGGATCTTTGTGGTTACATAATACAGAAGAACTGGAATAAGGAGAGAGTTGATAGGGAGATCAAAGAGAATGGCACAGGAATGGACAGATCATTCTTTTTTTGTAATTTTTATTGAATTTTTGTGTATTTCATACAGAACGTCTTAATCGTCTTTATATCTCCTTCCCCATCAGCACCGTCCCATAGCCTCCTCACTGGATTTCATGCACTCTGTCATTTGTGTTAAGGCCTATCAAGTCAAGTTAGTGTTCCCAGATGTCTCTCTTAGTGCAAATTCATCCACTGAGGTCTAGTCAGCCTATCTAGATTCCCTCCCTTTAATAAGAACAGCTCTTCTTCATCCAGAAGTAATAATCAGCTGCCAATAGCTTTTTGAATAAGATTGGGGCCCATTTCCACAGTTCCATAAGGGGTTTTTCTTTGCTTGAGTTTGCATGTATCTTGTGCATGCTGACACCATTGCTATAGATTCATATGAGCAAAGTCCCAGGAGCCTGCAAGATTCTATTTCCATATGGTAATGCACCTCCTCCCCTAGCTTTTATAATATTTCCACCCCTCTTCCACAGTGGTCCCTGAGCCCTAGGTGGGTGGAGTTTAATATAGGAGTCCTGTCCAAGGGCCCAGACTCTGCAGACTCATTCTTTACACTTTGGCCATTTGTGTCCTTTTTGGGTTCCTGGCCCTCCCAACCAGCCCAGCCTAGAAATTCATATAACCCTCCCCTGGATTGGGGACTTCAGCCCTTATCCACTGGGCCTCGAAGAAGTCCCATGGAAGAGTCCAGACCAGAGCCAGATCTGCCCATCCTACCCCATGGAAAACTAGCCAAGACGGGACTCTTAAACCCCTACCACCAGCTCTGTGGACGTGAGAGCTTGAACTTTGGGTTTATTTGGGGAACCAATCGACAAGGAAAGCAGGTCCATTTGAACTCTGGAAGAACTCTAAGGGTGAAACTAAATGGCTCCATCAAGCAGGGTTCCCCATACCTCTCCTAGGCAGAATCTGGGAGCTTTATGGTCTTGTCAGGGCCTGTTCTTTGTACGTCCTCAGGTAAACCTCTTCCCTTCCACAGCCTGCTTTTCTTCGCCTATACACTGTGAACGGCTCCTGTGGTGAGACAGCACTCTGGCCTCAACAACCTCCTGCTGTTACACATAACCCTGTTCACTCCCAGCACTTCCAGGCACAGGAACTTGTGGACAAATATGTTGGTGACCTCACCAAGGAACTACTGAGTGATCATTATAGATTAAGGAGCAAGAATCTTTCTGATAGGGAGACTGAAGGTGGAAGAAAAGGGCTTTCAGGAAATTAGCATTAGTAGCAGGAATATCCATCAGCATGGCAGAGGTGCCTGTGGCTGATTCATGGCTCTTGCCTAGGGAACAGCTCTGCTTGCCTGGGGAAGGGCTAGTCTAGCCTCCAGGGCCTTCCAAGGACACCAATTCCAGGACTCCAAAACTCTGACTGTTGCTGGACCTTTTAACACCTGGTAAGATACCTCCAGGGATTTTCTGTTCCCAAGTCATGGGATGCTGTAATGCTAAGGAAGTCTGCTAGTGGGCAGGGGTCCTGGGTTGTTTTTTAGGAGAATCATGTGATATTTATTTTGAAATAACAGGGTATGAAAAAATCATCAAGAAACACACAATATGAGACTAGAAGTGTTAACTTCTTATGACATTTGTGTGTTCTCTAAGGTGATAAACAGGAGAGTTCACCTTCAATTCTAAAACAACACACCAAACACAAAGGATCAGAGAACAGGGAAACTCAGATTAGAATGGGGCTGATTGGGGGGTACTTCTGAGGAACAAAGTGTCTCCATCATTGAATGAAGGTATAGTCACATGGTACAAATGAAAAATAGGTTGCACCTGCTATAGTAACAGAGTTTTCTACTGTGAAAACTAAGCAGAAGTAAGATCACAGGAATGGGTCCCACTTTCCTGCCTGTATCTTACAGATCAGTGATTTCCCATCCCCCACGTCACAGTGACATTGGCCATCTAAGTGCTTGTTTCCTAATCTACAACATGGGAATAATAATATCTAACTCCAGGCTTTTTGAAATTCAAATGGCTGAACAGGATCCTGGGTTTTAACACAGCTGTTGCTTCTGTTCTGTGATCTTGAACATTCAGTTGACTTCTCTGACCCTCCCTCTCAGGTGACCTACCCATCCTGAGCACATCTGGGAAGAGCAATAATAAAACTATAGTAAAACAGTCATTAGTAGTGGGTTGGTCTGATGTGAGAAGCCAGGAGGCAGCCTCCATGGAGAACTGACAATTCTGGGTGCCAGTCTTCTCCTCAGCCTCAAGTATGACTGACAAAGAGCGAGTGCAGCACATACCTCCAGGGGGCACCATGATCTACAGTCTGGAGGCCTTGAATGTAAGTTGAACTGTCCATATGCAAGCACACTCATGCTACCCACACCCTACAAAGAAAGCTCTGATTGGACAATCGCTTAGTAACCATATAACTAAAAGCATCCACACTGGTTAGTCTCAAAGGCTGAACTCTTTCAGCCGGGTCAGACCTCTGTCAGCTAACTCATTTAATGATGAATTGAAGCAGGACAATCTTTTGAAAGGTGCTGAATGTAGTAGCAGATCCCAAAGCTTTAGGCAGCACCTTCTTGAGCCATCCCTGATTCTGCCACATGCAGCTCCCTCTACTGTGGGAAAACATGAACTCCCCAGCTTTGTTCTGCAAGGTTCCTTTTCCAAGACCCTGATCAGCTCATTTTATGAGATTTTGGCTAGATCTTCTGTTATTTCAGAGTAAAAAGGACTTTCTAAGATTATCATAGCTGGAACTGAAGAGATGGCTCAGCAATTAAGAGCACTGGCTGCTCTTGCAGAGGACCTGGATTTGGCTCTCAGCACCCACATAGTGGCTAACAACTGTCCCCTAACTCCAGTTCCAGGGGAACCTGATTGCCCTTTTCTGAACTCTGCAGGCACTGCATGACATGGGTGCACTTACATACATGCAGGCAATACACTCATACACATTGAAAACTAAAAATAATAAATAAAAAATTTTAAAGGGTCAGAGCTGCTATTACTAGAGAGCTTTTAACTACACTACACACCAAGCAAGGTACATTCTGGTGTTTTTGCCTACACAGTATAGCTATTCCTTTTCCTGTGACATCACCCTGTCTACAGCAACTCATAGAATCCTGTTTAAGGATGAGCAAGTAACCCAAATTTGGTCTATTGATGTCAATCCCAAGATTTTTGTGGGAATACCTGAAAGGAGCAGTCTTCAATGCACTGACAGAATGGAGAGCACATGAAGGTAAGCCAGAGGATGAATGGAACTAAAACAGAAACAAGAGATTGAGAGGAAGATTTCTGGTGTGATCCTTGAACACCTGGATCCAGCCATGCCTAAAGTTAATGACATAACTAGAATCTTCAATTAAGTGAATTAACGTATATTACCACTCTTTTTATGTGTAAGCCAGTTTTGTGTTTGTTTGCTGGGGATTGAATCTATGGCCTCATGCACTAAGAAAATGCCTTACCACTAGATAAACACTCTACCAACTAAGTTGTATCACCACTACTGTAAGTCAGTTTTGATTGGGTTTCTTTTTTAGTTCTTTTTTTTTATTTTAAATTGTTTTGCCTACATTTATGTACGTGTACTATGCTTGTACAGATAGAATCCACTAAACTAGAATTACAGAGGCTTATAAGCTGGCATGTGGGTGCTAGGAACCAAACATGGGTCCTCTAGAAGAACTGCCAGTACTCTTAACCACTGAGCCATCTCTCCAGTCCCCTGATTGGGTTTCTATTGCAACCAAAATAGTCCTGGTGAATAGAAGTAAACGCCTTTGTCCTCAGTTTATAAATGAGGAGACAGAGAGACTAGCTAATTCTAGGATTTTAAGCAAGTCACTGAAACTCTATGACACCAGGTTATCCTAATAAAAAAATGAAAAGACCGGGCTGGGAATGCAGTTTAGTTGGTAGAGTGATTGCCTTGCATACAGAGAGCCTTGATTCAGTCCCCAGCACTGAACAAACTAGATGTAGGGACACAGACCTATAATCCCAGCACTTGAGAGATAGAGGCAAGAGGATCCAAGGTCATCCTTAGCTACACATGGAAATCAAGGCTAGCCTGGGACACATAAAACCCTGTCTTTAAAAAAAGAAAAAACGATGACAGGGTTTGCCTGGCTATTATACCCTTCAAATGATTCAGTTACTTTTTGAGTCTCAGTTTCGTGAACTGCAAAACAAAGCAGTAATTTCTTCCCTCTTTATCTTGAAGGGATTTGGGACTCGAGTCCAGTGAGAGAGTATTTGGAAATTGCTTTTCTAAAGCAAATATAGTACCTATATTTCATAAGTGTGGAAGAGCTCAGACCAGACAACCGTTATTATTTCCAAATGGCTATCTCTTCCCAAATAGTTCTTGAAATTTATCTTAACTTTGAAAGATTTACTTGTTTTTTGTTTTGTTTTGAGATAGGGTCTCATGAAATCCAGAATGGATTCCAACTCCTATGTACCCTTTACCTTCTGAGTGCTTTGATTACAGGATTGCACTATCATGCCCAGCCTCCAAAACAAATTTTTAAAGTTTTAAAAACGAATGCAAGAATTTTTCCAGTATTGGAAATCAAACCCAGGGCCCACGGCTTGCTAAGAAAATTCTCTATCCAATGAACTACATCCCTGATGCCATAATAAGATCTTTCTTAAAGATTCATTTTTATTTTATGTGTTAATGTGAATGCCTGCATGTATGTATATGCACAATATGTATGCCTGAGGATGCCATAAGAGGCTATCAGACCTCTTGGAACTGGAATTACAAACAGTTGTAAACTACCATGTGGGTGCTGTGAATTGAACCTGGGTCCTCTGCAAGAGCAGCAAGCTGTATTAACCACTGAGCCATCTCTCCATCCCCAGTAATAAGACCTTAAAGTGCGTTTATAAGGGTCTTCTCCACAGTAGCTTCTTGGAAAGAATCTAGCTCAGGCCAAGCTCAGGTAAAGTATGAGAGCTGACACTAAATGAAGCTCTCTTGGGAATAATTCCTTGTCACTGTCACAGTTTGAGTTATTAAGGAAGTTGCTTGTGGGATGCTTATTAAGAAGTACCCTTGGAATCAACACTTGTGTTCATTTAAGTCACTGACTTTACCTCGACTATAAGGCATGCCAGGAGCTCCCCTGAGACAGATGAGTACAAAGATGGTGGGACTAGAGATGCTACTGAGAGAGAGGATGAATTTGGCCAATAAAGTGAAGAGAAGTCAGTAAGACAGAAGAATTTAGCCAGGGCAGAACAGACCAGATCTGGACTCATTGGTGATTCACTGAAAAGCATCCTCTTGAGGAAGACAACTGCTATCTGCTTTCTTAATTGTTCCTTGTGTTCCTAGAAGGGTGTTGGGTTCCTGAGGTGGCTGTGGCCTGGTAATTCTTTCTGTTTATAAAGCTGTACACAACCTACCTGGACTGTGTGGCTAGGAAACTTGGGAAAGAATCCAAGAACAGGAAAAAGTGTCAAGGTGTCACCAGCAGACATACAAAGGGAAAGAAGGTAGAAAAGATGCATTTGGATTCCAGAGTCGATAATGAGCCAGAAGTGAGTGTTAAATTATTCAACCTTCTTTATTGATCCATTGATTTCTATTTGCAGGTCTTGGTTTATTCTTGGTTGGCCTTTCCTGTGTCTGAGACACTGAAAAAAGAAATGGGAGGAGGAGGGAACAGATTTCTAAGACATGGAAAGAGAAGAGATGAGGTATGGTGGCACACACATGTAATAACAGCACTCGGAACGATGAAGCAAGAGACTGAGTTTGAGGCCACCTAGACTACATAGTGAGATCTTATCTAATCAAGAAAATAAAGAAGGAGGAGGAGCAGGAGAAGGAGAGGGGAGAAGGAAGAGGAAGGAGGAGGAGGAGGAGGAGGAGGAGGAGGAGGAGGAGGAGGAGGAGGAGGAGGAGGAGGAGGAGGAGGAGGAGAGGCAGTGCCACAGAGAAATTTGTCAATGTGACATACATCAGGAATTTACAATGTCCATATCTTTGGGCCTCTTGGTTCTACCTCTGAAAACAGATGCTAAAAGCACTATCCAGAACTTTTCAGAGAAAGTCTGTGTAATCACAAGGTTCATAGCAGTTTTATCTGTAATAGTGAATAATAGGAATCAATCTAAATGCCCAACAATAGGGGATTGGAATAGTGGAGCAACAAGATACCATTAGGAATATTGAGTGACAGCATGGAAAAATACTTATACCATAGGCTTCGGGTGACACCCCTAACAGAGCACTTAAGACTGCATATATAGTAGGTCATAACTATGTGGGGAAATGTGTGGATACAATAGGCCAAAGAAAATATTTGCAATTATTAATTGCAATTATTAATAAAATGTTTGCAATTATTTGTTGTGGTGGTGGTAGTTTCCTGGGCTATTTTGTTTTTCCCACCCCCTCCTCCTCCACTGCTGTTTGTTTTTGAGATGGAGACCTTACCATGCTGCTCAGCCTAGCCATGAACTCCTGAGCTTAAGCTCAGGCAATCTTTCAGCCTCAGTCCTTCAGAGTAGCTAGTACTGCAGGCCCATACTACTGTGTCTGCAGCAATGGTTGATTTAAGGTTACAAGTCTCCTTTAATTTCCTGTAATTCCTAAACTTTCTATGTAAAAAGTGTAAGTTTTGAATAATTTATTTTTTAGTTTTAAATTTGTTTAATTTTTTATTTTTTTGTGTATGAGTGTATGTAAGTGCATCCGTGTTATGCAATGCCCATGGAGGTCAGAAGAGGGCATTCCCCTGGAACTGGAGTTAGAGGTGTTGTTAGCCATCATGAAGGTATTGGGAATCTAACCCAGGTCCTGTGCAAGAACAGCCAGTGCTCTTAACCAATGAGTCATCTCTCCAGTCCCGTGAATAATTTCTTTAAAAGTCTTAAGGTTACAGAGTAGTAGAATACACACAAATTAGCAGGGAGTCAAATTCTTACAGCTCTAGAGGGCTGTTGTGTCCCAGGTGGGCTGACCATCTCTTTGACATGCAGCAAAGAGATAAAGATAGAATGAATGGTGCTAGGGCTGGGGATATAGTTTAGTAGTAGAGTGCTTAGCTAACATGTACAAGATCCTGTGTTCAGTCCTCAGCACTGCAAAAAAATAAAAATAAAAAAGAATAAGTGTGGCTGGCAAGATGGCCCACTGGATAAAGGCACTTGTATCTAAGCCTGACAACCTGTGTTTGATTCCCAGGACCCACATGGTAGAAGGACAGAACCAAATCTCACAAGTTGTCCTCTGACCTCTGTATGTGAGCCATGGCATGGATGTTTCTTACCCACACAATTAAATAAATTTTAAAGGAAAAAAATTTAAGTAAGTGAGTTCGGGGGGCGGGACAACCATTCTGTAGGGAACAATCAGGGGCCCCTAAACTCACACTTAAAGAAGTATGAGTTTTCCCTGCAGAGAAAAGGAAGAAAGTCATGCCAGAGGCATGTGGGAAACATGAGCAGGCCAGTATGGCTGGATTGCAGGGTGCCACGGGGAGAAATGAGAGACCGGGTTGGAAAGGAAAGTAACGATTGTCTGGGGTCAGGAATGCTAAACTGAAGGCCTTTGTCTTTCTGCCAGGGCGAACTGGAGACTTGGGGGAGGGGTCTCAAACTGGAGTGTGGTATGGTTCAAGTTCATGGCTGATATTCTCAAGCCTCCTGTCTAGTGTGTTTCCCATCACTTACCAGAAGCTAGAGGGGGAGGGGAGTAAAGCTTCAATGCAAACCAGTAAGGTCAGCAAGTCCTCTTGACCCTCACCAGGACCTCTTCCCACCGCACCGGGCTCCCTCTCCATCCTGAGGCACCCAGACGAACCCCTCCACCCAGTATGACAAAGAGGCTCATTTGGAGCCTGGGCAAGATTTGCAAACGTCAAACTTGTAATTACAAGGATGAAATCATCTGGTTTCTTTTAAGCAAAAGGGTTTATTGATCCCAACACTGAAGAAATGCTATTCTGGGTAAATTTGCTCCTCTTTCCTTTGCCTATAGCTTGGCCAAGCTGGTGGGGGAGGGTAGCAGGAGAGCTAAAAAACGGGGAGAATCCTCTCTGGGAGGGAAGAAGAATGCTGTAAGGGCCAGGAGTGAATTTTATAGAATGTGAGTTCTGGGTGAAAAAGAAAAAAAATGTTGAGGATCCAGGAGACTGCCTTATTCAGGCAGATGACACCTTTGCCCTGGATTTAGGACCGTCTTCTCCTAAAAACTAGAAGCTGAGTGGAGCTTTAGGCATGCTGCCAGCCACTGGTGTCCCTTCAGTTCCACCCCCTCAAGTCTCATTTGTGGCTCTAGATTCTCTTTCAGCTTCAAGATGGTAGAATATTTCCTCAGTGACTGAAAAAAAAAAAAAAAACTGTTTCTTCAGAAAAAATGACTGGAGATTCAGAGACCTGGAAAGCCAGATGTGCCAGACACCAGACCTGGATAAAGCCATCCTTTCTTCTGGACCTAGGGAGGCAGGACATCCAGGCCTTGACTTTCCAAAACAAAGAAGGCAAACACTTGGCATCAGGAGCAGGAAGGGGTAACCCTCAAAGGCAAGAGTTGCACCCTACTCTAAGACCTACAGTAAGACCCCTTTATTCAACCTGTAAAGGAGCCTTCTGGGACAGCATGGGTGCTACAGTATGAAGAACCCAAACTACAGCTTTATATGAGTTTGTAATTTAGTGAGGGACTCCAACAGGCAACTCTATCAGCAGGGAATTGTTAAGAACATATCTTGGGGTTGGAGATTTAGTTCAGTGGTGGAGAATGCTTGCCTAGCAAGTGCAAAGTCCTGAGTTTGGATCTTACCACAAGTGTATGTGTGTATGTGGGTGTGTGGGTGTGTATGTACACTGTAATCCTTCTGAGTGTGGTGACATATGCCTGTAATCCTAGCACCTGGGAGGCTAAAGCAGGAGGATTGACAGTTTAGGGCCAGTCTAAGCAACATGAGAGAGACTGTCTCAAAAAAATAAAAAGGCCAGATATGGCAGCATATTATATAACATTAATAGAGGCAAAAGGGTCCAAAGTTCAAGGTCATCATCAGCTATGAGCTATGTAGTAAGTTCCAGGCTATCGTGGGCTTCATAAAACATAAAACTCCATCTCAAAAAAAATCCTGAATCACTCAGCCACTCTGAGCCTCAGTTTCCTCATCTGTAGAATAGGATCAATAATGCCAAACTTGCAGGGTTGTGCAAAGGTGTAAATGAAGATAGTATACCCATGTTTATCCAAGTTATTATCTAACGGGCCAGAGTCTTATAACTGTCCTATTTACCTTATTTGCCTTTTCTGAGCTTCTAATTTCTTCATCTTTCTGATGAAAACTGAAGACCAGACTTAGGTGGTTGTGTGTATTAACTGAGACAAAGGGCACAGAACACTCAGGTCAGAACTTCATAGTTGGGCTGGACAATTGGGGGTTCTCCATCCCTGCCCAGCAATTTTTGTGTCATTCTCTTTGTGCATATTCATATGTATGTTTCTCTGTGTGTGAACATGTATGTACCAGGTATACATGTTACATGTGTGTGGAGGTGAGAGGTCAACATCGAGTGTCTTCCTCTCTACCTTATTGTTTAAATCTCTCATTGAACCTGAAGCTTGCTGATTCAAATAGTCTAGAAGTCAACAAGCCCCAGGGATCCTTCTGCTTCTGCCTCCCTAGTGCTGGGATTTCAGGCATGCACCACCACCAGACCCAGGTTTTTGATGTAGATACTGGAAATCTGAGCTCAGGTCTTCATGCTTAGGCAGCAATAAGTTTACTGACTGAGCCATCTCCCCAGATCCGGACTGCTTATTCTCTCTCTACCTACTAGAGACCAGATTAGGGATGCCGGGAAGGGACTACTTACACAGACACGGGAAATACTCAGGGGAACCCTTAGGCTGGCTGGATGCTTAGTATAGGAAAATTCTAGGTACCAAAGCTTCAGAGAATCTACTCATGTTTGGAGCAAGTGATAGGGAGAGGATTTCTAAGCAGTAAAAAGACACCCCCAGATTGTCATCAGTAGATCTTAAAGAGCTGGATCAGAGCAAAATTCCTTTATAAGGTAGAGACTAGATCAATCCATTCTCAACCAGATTGGTGCCGATGCTGTTAGAAGCTAAATGTACCTCATTTGGATTAAAATTTCCTTTATAAATTTCTTTTATCCCATTTAAAAATAGGTAAAAACAATTTTAAACAAGAAAACAGGCATACAGAGGTCAGTGGAGGAGAGTTCCTACAGCCTGTGGCTTGTTTCCCAGTCATGTGGTCCTGGCCCAGCCACTTGGATGCCAGAGTGTGGGCTACCCTGTGGCCTAGGGTTGACAAAGGGCCGTGGTTCTGGGTCTGTTTCTCAGGTTTTGCTACCCATTTCCCTAAGGACACTGCTCCCCATCCCTACTCAGCTGACAGTTGAGCACTCTGGCTTGCTCTGCACTCCTACCCATCTAGGTCCAGCTCCCTTGTCTTTGATTTTTTCCTTGCTAAACCTTAAGACCTCTGTCTCACCATCTAGGGTATTTGGTGACAGAGTCTCACTAAGTAACCCAAGCAGGCTTCAGACTTGTAACTCTCTTCTCTCAATCTTCCAAGTACGAGTATTACAAGACTAGGTCATCATTCCCACCTTCAACTTTTATTTCCAGTGGAAGAAACAATTATTGTCTGAGACAATGAGCTGCAGGGTAAAATGGAAAGTCTCCTATGACATTCCACCTAGACAGAATGTGGTAGTACTGACTGGTATCACATGGGTTACCTCTGGGATGCATTTTACTCTTTTTGCTTTCTCTCCTACCTTGAAGGCCAGCAGCAAAAATTCCAGAGATAAGGCCCTGCTGCTCTTTAAACAGGTCTTGTTGACTGTGAATCAAAGTCAATTCTCACAATGACTGTGTTGTCCTAGTATATCTTTGCTGGACTAGAAGACTCAAGGGTGATATAGCAGATTCATAAAGGATCCTACCTGTGAGTGATTTAGTTCTGCCTTGGGTGAAGGCTGCCTCACCGACATTCTAACATGTGCCATGCTACAGATATTTAAAGCAGGTTATGTCAGTACTTTGCCTGTGGAAAATTTTTTGCCAGTTTGACCATAATATTTATACAGCAATAAAAATGGTATGCTTTGGGTTTGGGTATGTAGCTCATTCATTAATGATTGCCTAACATGCACAAAGCTCTGGGTTTGATCCCTAGTACCCCATAAACCAAGCATGATGTCAACACACCTGCAATCTCAGCACTTGGAAGGTAGGGGTAAGAGAATTGGAAGTTCAAGGTCATCCTTGGTTACATAATGAGTTTGAAGCCATCCTGACCTACACAGGACCCTGTCTTAAAAAATAAATAAATAGGAGCTGGAGAGATGGCTCAATGGTTAAGAGCACTGGTTGCTCTTGCAGGGGACCAGGGTTTGAATCCCAGCACCCATATAGCAGCTAACAACCATCCGGAACGCTAGTTCCAGGGGATCTGATACCCTCTTCTGACCTCTGCATGAACACAGGTGCACTTACATACATGCAGGCAATACACTCATACACATAAAATAATAAAACACATAAATAAAACTTGCATCTTTTGCCAGATGTAGCTGATACAAACTGCTTAGTGGGCCCATAGCACATTTCACTCCCTCGTTTGGGAAAAATTGCCTTTTTCTCTCTTTCAACTATCAGACTTTCAGGATGTCGGTCATAGGCCTTCAAAACCTGATATGATGTAAACTGACCAATCATATCAGTATATCTTTCTGATGTAGTGATTTTACAGAGGGAAGATTACCCAGACCTAGAACACAAATCAAGAGTCCTTCCGAGTAACTTTATGAGATGTTAGAGGAGTGGATGTTCCTAGACTTTGTCAGGGAATGAACTCCATCCAAGACAGAGTGTTTGAGAATTAAGCAGCAAAGAGAAAATAGAGACAGAAGAGTCCTCACTGTTTGGGTGATGTTCATTTGTACCCTTCTTTGATTTGTTTACTTGAAATAAAAGACATCTTAGAATAAAAGACCTCTCAAACCTAAAGTTTTAAGTTTGTTGGAATTGAGTTTCTGTCACTAGCAATTGAAAGAAGCCTGAGCAAGGCTGGTAAGATGGCTTGGCGGGTAAAGACACTTTCAGCCCAAACCTGATGACATGAGTGCAATTCCAAGAACCCAAGTAAAGGGAGCAGGAGAGAACTGACTCCACAAAGTTGTCCTCTGACCTCCACATGCACACCAAGGTATGTGCACCCTCACACACATACATCATGCACAAAAATACAGACTAAAAATAATTAAATGAAAGAGTCCTGAGCAGAAGATTCTGAGATAGCTAAAGGCCCACCAGTAGCCATTCTTGGCCTCTACAACTGTACTCTATTTATGTGCACAAGTCCATTCCTACAGGCTAGGGGTGAGGGTTGGGTAGGATTGGTAATCCTAAGAAGGAGCTAACAGCTAACTCTCTGTCTGTTACTCAGAAGGATTGTGTCTGTTAAAACTATCAATCTACAGGGCCTACAGGGCTTCCTCCCCACCCCACCCCTTTTTTTTTTTTTTTGGTCCTTGACAGAGGGTCTGGTTGCCCAGGCTAATCTCAACCTTCTGGACTGAAGCAATCTTCCTGCCTAATGGCCTCAGTAGCTGGGTACATGTTGCCTACAAATGTGACTACAGAAAAACCTTGAGTGTGAAGCCTGGGGATATAGCTTAGTGACACAGCACTTGCTAAGATGAGGCCTTGAGTTTGACCCCCGTCATCATCATCACACACAAACACAAAACCACCACTAACAACAACACCCCCCTTGATTCTGAGCAATCACTCTTTAGATTTCAGTTAAGATGATCAACCATTCTCGTTTGCTAAGGACTGAGTGACTTCCTGGGGAACATTGCTAAAACTAAGACAGTCCCTGGCAAACTAGAGCAGTTGGCTATCCATGTTTGGGTTGGCATCTATAAAATGAGACTGGACCAGACTGGATGTGAAATTCTGCCAAAATCTGTATCCAGTCTGGCACTGCCAAATTACCTCGGCACTGATTCCAGAGACTTTAGGTGTATCCTCTTAATGCTTAGCAATCTGGACAACTGCTGCCAGAGTTGGACTGATTTTTTGAAAAACTAGTATTTTAAGGATCAGGATTTATTGAGGATCAGCTTTGTTTCAAACTCTGCCATAAACCCAGGGTCAGACTTTCTGCTGCTCTGACTAAAAGACTTCCCTAGAACTTGCAGATCTTGTTTTTTTGGATTTGATTGCACATTTGGGCAAATATATGGACTGGCAACAGGTTATATATAATTTGGTTTGCTTTTCTTTAGAAATTTAAGTACCAAATATATGCTAGACATACATAAAAGTTCTTATACTAACGTTATGAACTTAAAAGTGTGTATTTTGGAAATTAGGAATCTGATTAGTGGTCGGGTGCTTGTCTAAAGCCCCTGTGTAGAAGGCAGATGAGCTGCACAGAATTCCAAGGCCCACCTGACTCCATAGCCACCACCATGATTCGGTTGGACTTTTGCTTCCACCTTTCAGTGCATAGTCTACATCCCTCCCTGTCTGCATGAGGCATGCAGAGCCCCACGAACTTAGGTTTCCTCGAATTCCAGTGGCCATCTGGGGTTACTCTGCGAGGCCGGCGAGTCGAGAAGTTCCAGATGGCCCAGGAAGGGCGGCCGCTCCTAGTTGCTAAGGAAGGGGCGGATCCCTACTCGGCAGTTGCTTACTGAGCTGCCCGCGAACAGGCAAGGGGAAGAAGATTATGCTGCGGAAGGAGCCGGGTTTCACTGCAACCCAGCCGCCCGGCGAGCGGGTGGGTGGCGCATGCGCGGCGCGGGCCGCGGAGTTGTGAATGGTGCGTCTTGTTTGCTGGAGTTTGAAGCGGGCGGGCGCACGAGGAGGAGGAGGAGGAGGAGGAGGAGGACTACGAGGGGTGGGGTCGGCGGGGGGGGGGCGGGTAGCCGAGCGAGGTGGGCGGCGAGAGGAAGTGGCGGCGGCGGCGGCAGCAGCCGGGGGTGGCCGGAGCTGTGTCTGCGCGGGCGGTAGGCAACGGCTGAAGCGGTGGTGGCGGCGGCGTGGGCTGGGCTCGAGCAGGCGGCCGCACCACCTCAGACTCCCCGGAGCGGGAGCCCACGCGGGCGGGCGCCTGAAACAAAGAGAAGCGGGAGTCCGGACGCCGCGGGTGGGCGGTCAGTCGGTCAGCGCAGAGCCGGCCAGCGGGTGTCCGCGCTAGCGCCGAGCCCGGCCGGACGCCGCGGCCCCAGGGCGGGAAGATGCCGCGCGTCGTGCCCGACCAGAGAAGCAAGTTCGAGAACGAAGAGTTCTTCAGGAAGCTGAGCCGCGAGTGTGAGGTGAGGCGGGTGCGCGGCGCGGAGGCCTTGGCGCGCCCGGACTGGGCCCGGGCGAAGAAAAGTTTGGGCGGCGCGGCGGCGGCGGGCAATCTCTCCCGGCAGCCGTCTGCCCGCAGGCTCTGCTTGCCCTTATCGGAGGCGCGGGGAGCGGGCGGGCGGGCGCCACCGCGGATTTGACTCCTGATTTGGGGCTGACTCTGCCTTGCAGATTAAGTACACGGGCTTCAGGGACCGGCCCCACGAGGAGCGCCAGACGCGCTTCCAGAACGCCTGCCGCGACGGCCGCTCGGAGATCGTAAGTCTGCGGCCGCGGGAGCCCGGGGAGGCCGCGGGGGACCCGGCGCGCCGGGCACTTGTTGCGCGCGGCCCAGGCGGGTTCCGGACGGCGCGGCGGACGCTGTGGCTCCCGGAACTCCGCGGGCGCCGTCTCACTTCCTACTCGGGATTGGAAAGGCGAAAGCAGACGCTAGCGGGTCAGGACACGCGTTCTCTTTGGCTCGCTGCGGTGGCTTCTGTGCCCCGCGAGTGGAGCCCACGCCGGAGCCAAGCTAAGCAAGCAGAGGTTACTGTAGTGGGCAGTGACATGGACTTAGTGGGATTGGAGGGTTTGTAAGGAGAAAGCACTCAGACGTGCACAGAATCATTTGAGGTCAGCGACGGTTTCTTAGATTGGCAAATCTGTCTCGCTCCAGTACAGCTGAGAATCAATCTTGACTACATTTATCTTGTAGTCCTAGTGGCGGGGGGAGGGGGAGACGGGACGGGACGGGGAGGCGGGGAGCCCCAAAGGATGAACCGTTTTCTTAGAATGGTATGCCTCAGAAGAATCTGAAAGAAACTATTGTCTTCGCTTTTCTAACCTAAACATGCCCCTTTTATATGTAGTTCCTCGAGAATTACATATGTCCATGAAACCCGCAGTTGATCTGGAGGCTCCTGTTTTAGATTTAAAGCCTACTGCTCATCAAGCCCTGGGTTGAAAGAAAGAAACAAAACAAAACCCAAGTGTCCTAGTTCCTCTCATACCCTTTAGTTGCCCTCCTTAAAGGTGTTGATGAAGAAGCAGTGAAAGGAAGAGGCTAGAAAAGAGGTGGAATTTTGTTGTGTTGTTTTTTAAGTCGAAGCAGTGTATAATGGAAGAATCTTACCTAGTGTGTCCTCATTGATGGGCCCTTTGCCGTAGAGACTTGAACCGGAGGTGCAGTTTGAACACAGAGTAACTATTAGACATACTAGAAAATGTATTCCTTCTCCCCTTCGTAGTCAATTCTTTTTATTGAGGTGTAATTTCACATACTGGTAGCTCACTTTTTGTCACTAAAATCAGATTTATTTCTAAAGGTTATTTAAAATGAAGGCTATTGGAATTACATTACAGTGAGGTAGCACTGATTAAATGTTAGGAACTATAGAATATTTGGTCATTCGGTATATTATGAAAGAAAGTCTACAGTTTTCAGCCTATCTCATGGTTTCTTGAGTAGTTGTGATAAATGATCCAAACATGTAAGACAAGCCAGGCGTGGTGACACATGCTGTGAGCCCCAGTACTGGGGAGACAGAGGCAAGCCAGTCCTTGTTAGATAGAGGCCAGCCTCGTCTACATAGTGAGTTCTAGGCCAGCTGGGGCTGCAGGGAGACACTTGTCTCAACAAAAATATGTAAGACAAATACCTTGTGATTTTTGTCTCTGATTGCTAGAAGCAAAGGATTTTTCAGTAGTTGATCCAGTGATGGTGGGCACCCTTTAAGCTTGGTTTGTGTGTGTGTGTTTTTGTGTTTGTGTATGTGTAGCAAAGGTGGATGGTATATCTAATCAAAAGATTTCTTGGAGGTAATTGATGCTTAATGTAAAAGATGAGATAGAAATAACTTTTTTTTTTAACTGAGAGGTTTTTTTTTTTTTTCCTGCAATGAAGCATGCCCAGTAGGATTTTTTATTTTTTATTTATTTATTTATTTATTTTTGTATCAGACTTGAGTGTGTGGAATTTCAAATTGGACATAATACTTTAGACACTTCAAACCACAGTTAATCTAAATAGCAGTATTTTAATGTTGTTATATATGATATGGCAGTGTTGTCGGTTGCTGTATTTGTTACAGATTTCAGAATGAATTAAATAGTCTAGGCTCTCCCTCTCCTAAATATTTGTTCCTATAAATTTTCTTTTTTTCTTTGAGGCAAGAGTCTTAGGTAGCCCAGGCTAGCCTTGAATTCAATATATATCCTTGGTGACTTTGAACTTCTGATTTTCCTGCTTGTAATACCCAAGTCCTGGATTCTAGGCACTGCTATGCCTGGTTTATGTGGTACTAGGGATCAAACTAGCTAAGAAACATCCCCCGCTTCCTACAGATTTTATTTAATAAGTTTTGTTTGTTTTCTGACAAATTTTAAAGGTTATGGTAGATTGAATTTTGTGAGATTTGCATTGTTTATTTTTCCTTTTATGTTTTATTTATAGGGAGAGGAAAGCACACATGTACCACATCACACAAGTAGAGAGCAGAGGACAGCTGTTCTCTGCTTCTGCCCTGTGGCTTCCATTCCAGGGACTGAACACAGGTGGTTAATCTTAGCAGCAACTGTCTTTACCTGATGAACTATCTCACTGGCCTTTTTCTTTAAGCCCAAGCTGGCCTTGAGCAGGTTTTTTGTTGCTGTTTTTGAGATGTGTTACTGCAGCTCAAGCGGGCCTTGAACTTGCCACAATCCTGCCTCAGCCTCCTGAGTGTTGGGATTTACATGTGTGTCACCATGCCTGGCTATATGTCTTCTTTTGTTGAGGTTTTTGTTGTTTTTACTTTTATTTAGTGAATGGCATGCATATATGTGGAGGTCAGAAGACAACTTTCAGAGTTGGTTCTTTCCTTCCACCGTGTGGGACTTGGATATCATCACCTTTACTGGCTGAACAATCTCACTGGCCCTTTGTTGAATAATTTATATGTGTTTGGGAAGGAATTTTAACTTTTCCTTCTCTTTCTAGTTTCACTTTTTAGTTCATTGTTATCCATTCTTACCCCCTAGTACTAAGAACTGAACCCTAGAGCCTTGAACTTGCTAGGTAAGTATCCTATGACTTCAGCTCTCTTGCTTTTTTTTTTTTTTTTTAACTTTGTGACAGGATCTTATTAACTTGCTTTGAACTCGTGGGGTCTTCCTACCAAATGGCTAGAATATTATCTACATTTATTTATTTTTGGTGGATTTTGGTGGGGGAGGGGGGACAGCGTCTCAAACTCAGTAATCGAAGGTACCCTGAACTGACCTTTCTGCCTCATATTTAAATAAAGAATTCTGTAGGCTGGCTATATAGCTCAGTAGTTGAGCTCATGCCCAGCAGAAAAACAAAACAAACAAAAAGTAGTTGCAATGTCTTTAGCTCATAGAAGTAGAGACCATTTTAATTCCGAATATTCTTCTGGATATAGATTGTAAATTTTTTTTTTGAATCAAAGGCATTTGATTATTTGAACTTAGAGGTTATATAATTTAATACCTGAAATTTATAACTTAGGAACAGGCTGTGGTTTCCACTGGTTTAGTTGTAGAAAAGACCATTGTTTTGTTTCTTTTGACAGACTGACTATATTATAGTAAGAATGATTTTTTTGTAAAAAGATTTTATTTGCATGAATGTTCTGCTTGCACACATATAAGTGCACCACATACATGCCTCATGGCCACAAAGACCAGTGAGGGTGTCAGATTCCCAGGAACTGGAGTTACATGCAGTTGTTAGCTGCCATGTAGGTGCTGGGAACCGAACCCAGGTCCTCTCTGCAAGAACAGCCAGTGCTTTTACTGGCTGAGCCATCTTTCTAACACCTGTGTTATTCTTAAGATTGTTCCCAGCTTTTATCCTATCCCAGTTGATCTTTTTCCTCCTCTTTTTATTTTGTTCATCTCCTTAATATATGAGTGAAGTTAGTAAAAATTTTATTTTGCATTTAGATGTAAAATAATCTCTCCTTTAATAAAAAAATTCAGACTACCTTATGAATAATAGTGGTTTGTGGTGAGAAGTAAAATGTATTTAGTAAAGTTTATGCCTTCTTATGAATTCTTGATGGTAGTATGTTGGAAATGTCTTCAATAATAATACAAGAAATAATTATGAAAAAAAATTATTCATGAAAGGTATGATTCCACTGGGAGAAAAGTAAAAGCTAATCTTTTTTTTGGTTTGTTTTGTTTTTGTTGTGTTTTGAGGCAGGTTCTCACTTGTAGCACAGACTATCCTCAAACTCCTAATTCTCCTACCTGTAATGTATACTTTGAATTTTTTTTCTTTTTAATTTTTTTCTCTAATACATTTTTTTTTAAAGTCTCGCTGTGTTCCTCTGGCTGGCCTTAACTCAACTATATAGACCAGGCTGTCTTCAGGCTCACTGAGAGCCACCTGCCTCTGCCTCCCTGAACTCAGATTAAAAGCATGCACCAACACCCCTGACTTTATTATAAGCTTTTAATCCCAAAAATTGAATGGTAAAAAGTATGTTGAGTTCTTATAAAGGTATTACTCCAATGTTTTCAAACAGAATTTTGTAATTCTTATGTATGTGTAGGTATTACATTAAAAGGACAGGGATGTGGTGTTTGCCTTTCATTTTTGAGGTCGTCCTGGGTTTGAGTCTCAGGACTGCAAAAACAAAATTTTGAGGTCAAGTAAATTTGGAAAATTCTTTAGAATAATCAGTTTCGCCACTTCATCTTCCTCGTGAGAGAAATGTTTAGGGAATAGACGTGAAGAAGAGAGGCAGGAATTCCCGTCCCCTTTTTTAAAAATATATTTTATTTGTGAGTGTATGTGTGTGTTGAGCACATGTGTCTTCTCAGACCTTCACATGCAGCTGTTCAGGTGAGGAGGTCAGAGGACAGCTTATTAGAATCAGTTCTCTCCTTCTATCATATCTTGTGGATCCTGGAGATCCAACTTAGGTTATCAGGCCTATGCTGCAAGCACCTTTACCCATTCATTGAGTCGTCTCTAACCCTCTTTTTTTGTGTATTTTTGAGAGGTCTTTTGTAACCCAGGCTGAGCTTGGAACTCCTCGTTCTCCTGCCTCTGCCACCTGAGTGCTGATATTAGAAGTGGACATCACACTCACCTTTAGGAATTTTGTTCTGAGGTTGACATTCTATCAGGATGTGATATAATAAACTGCCAGGTCATAGCACTGATGTGGGGCTCTAGAGGTGGGAGGATTTGCTTCTGAGTTGAACGCAGTACTAAAGAAACATGCCTCAGGGATTGACCTAGGATAATCATTCACAAGTTGAATCTCACCAGCCGACATTCTGCTCTGAAAATTTTGTCATCTAGGGTTAAGAAAGTTAGCTGTCTTATTGATCTAAATAATGTCTCTTAAGTTGGGTTCATGGGCTTATACCTGTAGTCTCAGTACTGGAGAAGCTGAGTGAAAAGAATTGCTTGAGCCACAGAATTTGAGGCCAGCCTGGACAAAGTAGTAAGATCTGATCTCAGAAGTGAACAAAGCTGAGTGTGGTAGCTCATGCCTGTCGTTCTTGGACTTGGGCAATTGAGACAGTAGGATTGCCTTGAATTTGAGGCCAGGTGGGCAACTTAATGAGTTCTAGGCTACCTAGTGAGTTCTAGGCCATTTGGGGCTACAAAGTGAGATACTATCTGAAAAACCAAACTGGGACAGGGAGAAGGGAGGTTATATCCCTTCTTTTATTTGGCACACATTTATATAGTGTGTATTTTGTGCCTTTCTAAGCAATTTAATAAATAAGGCAACTGAGGTATGCCTCAGGTCACACAGTCTGAGCAGTTTTCCTTACAGAAATCTCTTTTTTTTTAGGAGGGGATGAGATGGACAGGGTCTCATGTAACCCAGGCTGATCTCGAATTTACTGTGTAGCCAAGAATGACCTTGAATTCATGAATCTGCTGTTCATTTGGGGTTGTGCTGGTGGGGCTTTTATGGGTAAAACTTTACTAATAGTGTTTTGGAAGTTTGTTTTTTTTAAGTTGATGTTGTAATATTGATGTTACTTCAGCTTCTAGTCATAGAAAATACCTTCCCAAAGGTATGCCAATTGATTAAAGAAATGCCATCAAAAAAGTTGAGATTTAGCAGTTAAGGTGACAAATGTATCTACAGTACCAGTAATAAAAATAGGAAGTAGACGTGGTGTCATGTGACTACAGTCCTAGCACTTAGGCTGAGGAAAAGGATTACAAATTCAGTGCCATCTTGGGTAGTATAGTGAACCCCCCGCCAGGGGTGGGGATGGGGATGAACTGCTGTTAATCATTGGGAGAACTAATGGATAAATGTGTCAGCTGATAACTTTAAACAAATTGCCCAACATGTGAACCCCGTGCTTTCTGGTGAGGATTATGTTTAGAAACAATTGATGCTTCAGAATATATTTAGTAAAATTAACTTTCTCTGGTTCCAGCAAAAAAGAGTTTATACTTAGATGATTAAAAAGATGCATTTTTGAAATGGGTTCTTTATTTCTGAATTTTGTTTGGAAAGAGAAGTAATGTTATTTCTTCTTTTTATGTGGGGGAAGTAATAGTTAAATTGTTCAGGGGCTACATGAATTGATACTTTGTGAAATGGTTTGAGATTGTTCTAGTTGTTGAGCTGTAGCATCTGATTCTTTTATAAATAATAGGTGAATATTCAGTACTTTCTGTAATAGCCTGATCCTGCTCTCCTAAGGTTAAAAAATATATATATATATTTTTTGGTCATCTAAGTTTCTAGAGGGGGGTACTATTGTATCACATAGTAATATATGATTTATCATAGGAGAGATAATCCATAGTGCATTTTTATCATGGGCTTTGAAACTCATGCTTAAAACTATACTTACGTGATGCAGTTGTTTTATGCCCCATGAACTATGGGTGTTTTGAGCAAGGAAAATCACAAAAAATTGAAATATTTCATTTATACAACTTTAAATTGTAGTGTGCTTTAAAATTCAAAACTCTTTAGATCATCAGTGATTTTTCACATTTTAAAATGTTTTTAAATACAAAAATAGAGGTTTCAGGGAGACATGAGCAGTGTGAGTCCCTAACGTCAGCAAAAACTGACCTGAAAGAAAGTATTGATTCCATGTCTGATTTTATATTTAAGCAGCCAATGGCAGATGTCCTCAAAATGGAATCAGATGTTTGTAACTTAATACTTAAGAAAAATGATGAGTGTGTGCTTTTTACTTTTAAGTATTCTCAGTGCTGCCTGGCTTAAGACATAAACTGATGTAAAAATAAATGACTGCCTGCATAATTTATGTAATGTCTTGCTCCTGATCCTGTTTGTATTGATTTTTCTAAAAGGCTTTTGTGGCCACAGGAACCAATCTGTCTCTCCAGTTTTTTCCGGCCAGCTGGCAGGGAGAACAGCGACAAACACCTAGCCGGGAATATGTCGACTTAGAAAGAGAAGCAGGCAAGGTAGGAAACATCTCTTTGCAACTTAAAATACTGTGGGTTGTTTTATTAGATACTATCTGATAACTTAGATTTTAATAACCAGATTGATTGTAAGTCTGATTGCCCAGGCATGTGATCAGATTTGTTTTCATGTTATAAGAATGTAATACAAATTTTTAATGACTTTTGTATCATTTGATTCTTAATTTCATACCTATAATGTTCATCATGGGAAGTTCTAGCTCATAAGAAAAGTTGTGTGATTTCTTGCATTTAATATTCAGAATTTAATTCCTTTAAAGTATTAGCAAGGAATTTTTTTTAACTAAAATAATGTTGTTAAAAATGAAATGGGAACAAATTCTATAGGCATAGCAATAGAATTTAGAAGCTATGGGTAACTGATTTTGTTAATATAAAAATTTTAATTTTTAAGAAAAAGTGAAAACTTGAACTTAGAGCTAACCTTTTGTTTGTTTGAAGAGAATTTCTATGAATATGAATAACTGCATTATAATTTTTATGTTAGAAGTTGAGGTTAGAGTTACAGAAAATATAGGTGGGAATGTTTTAAGCTAGAGCTAGTAAAACCTAAGTGTGTATTATATTTTTTTGTTAAAATTTTAAGGAGTAGTATGTTGGTTAATCATTGATCAAAGAAGTCAAAGAGATATGGTCAATATATATTATATGAAACATTCTAAGGATAAAAAGTATTATTTAAAAAATTGGTCAAGGGGCTGGAAAGAGAGCTCATCAGTTAAGAGCACTGGATGCTCTTGCAGAAAACCCGGGTTCAATTCCCAGCACCCACATGGCAACTAACTACCATCCATAACTTTAGTTCCAGGGGAGCTGACACGTTTTTCTGACCTCTGCAGGCATTTCACAACATGGGTACATTTACATACATGCAGGCAGTACATACTTACATAAAATAAATTAAAAATATGTCAAGGAGTTGATCTCATGAAAAAAAAATGTTTAAAGAAAAGTAATTTTTGGATCTGATTTTATATATGCAGTATATCTCCTGTTTCATGTGTAGAATGGTTTTGGTTGGTTGGTTGGTTGGTTGGGTTTTTTTCTGAGACATGGTCTCCTAGACCTAGAATTCCTAATGTTCCTGCTTCTACTTTTGATTGTGCTAAGGTTACAGGTGTGTGCCACCACACCCAACTTGTAGTTTATTACCATATCTGTTTCTAGCAGCTTGTCAAATTACGTTTCTAAGTGTCATCATGAATAGCATAAACTTATTTGCAAAATGAATCTATCATCCTAGGGTGTGGTGATTTATACCTCTTCAGTCTGAACCTCGTATCTGGAATCGGTTGTGAGTTCCAAGTCAGTCAGACCCTATCTTAAAAAAAGTAAGCAGAGGGCTAGAGCGATGGCTCAACAATTAAGAGCACTGGCTGCTCTTGCAGAGGACCTGAGTTTGTTTCCCAGCACCCACATGTCAGCTAACAAGTGTCTATAACTCCATTTCCAGGGAAATCTTATGCTCTTTTCTGACTCTGAGGGCATTGTACAACATGGGTGCACTTACATGCAGGCAGTACACTCATGTGCATAATACACTCAACACACAGAAAATAAAAATAATAAAATATATATTTTTTTAAATAAATAGAGCTGGTGAGATGACTGGTAGATACAGGCACTTATTTTACTGGCAACCCTAACAACCTGAGTTTCATTTTTATTTATATAAAATAAATTTTTTTTTTATAAAAGCCAAATGTGGTGGCTTTTACCTAGTCTGTAATCACAGTCCAGCAGTACTACCACAGGTAGGATGTGAGTAGAATACCAAAGGAGCAAAAACAAGAGAGACCCTGACCTCAAAATAAAGTGGAACACACTCAGCCCTAGCCCAAAGGGACAGGGCCACAGCCACGGCTGTTCCCCTGGATCCCTGGCCTGGCCTGGCCTGGTAACTTACAAGATTAAAATTGATATGATTGTTCATGGTTTTGAATAAATACAGCTTTTATTACAGGTGGACCATTTAGAAGATTGAGACAATAGTTTATCCTTGAGAATAAAGGAAATCCTTTGGGAAAATCTATATTTTAGATAATGGGAATCCCTGATGGAATAAAAGGCCTGTACAACATAGACATTTGTGGAAGCTTGAAGAGCTTCAAAAGGACCCTACTACCACTAAGAAATCAAGATGGCAGCCTACTGTGGTTTAACACGGAGTCCATGAAATGAATGATTCTTACCCAACACAAATGAACAGTGTATTTGACTTTCCAAAGACTATATATCATTTACTTTTTTTTTTTTTTTTTTTTTTTTTGTCTTATTGAGATAGGGTCTCCTTGTAGCCAGCTTGCCTGGAACTCACAGAGATCCACCTGCCTTTCCCTCCCAAGTGCTGGGGTTAAAGGCATGCACCACCACACCCAGCTATCATGTACATTTTTGGTACTGGAGAAGGAAGATGGCACATTAGTACAGATGGTAGGTTATGTTTCTGGAATTACGTACAATTGACCTGAATGACCTTATGGAAATGTTAGCTTCAATAAAATCTCTAACACGTAGGGAAAAAAAAAAAATGGAAGGAAAGAACTGGCTTCTGAAAAGTTGTCCTCTGACCATCATACATGTGTCCCATACTCCCTGCACATGCATATGCAAGCATGCATATACACAAGCAAATAAAAATAAATTGTAAAAACAAGAGCCGGGCGTGGTGATGCATGACTTTGATCCCAGCACTGGGGACACAGAGGCAGGCAGATCTGTGAGACTAAGGCCAGCCTGGAGAGACAGGGTAAGTTCCAGGCCTCCTGGGGTCACAGCACTGTTTCAAAACAAAACAGAAGCAACAACATGTAAACACTAGTTAAAAGATTTATTTTCCTATGTACAGTGAGGGATATTTTCTGTTGAATTTTATGAAGTTAGGTTTTTTGTTGTTTTTTTTTTTTTCTTTTCTTTTTTAAATGGGTAACAGTTGGAAGAGGTAAGATAATGCTGGATCTAAAGTTGAGTAGTAATCACAAAATTTACTTGTGTGTTATTTAACTAGAAAATTCAATGCAGTTAGTGTTTTTTTTACTACTTGGTGATTCTTAGAAATAAATAAAAGCTTGGTATCTCAGTGTAGGGTTATTGTTTTGTGTCTGTTTGGTGTGTATATATGTGGCTAAATGAAGAAATTACTTTTTCCTTGTTCAGAACACTTAAAGCCAGGAAAATGTTTTTTTCTTGTTTTTTTTTTCTTTTGAGACAGAGTCTTTCTTTGTAGCCCAGTCTGGCCTGGAACTATAGTGTCCCCAGACTGGCCTCAACCTCATAGCAATTCTTCTACCTCTTCTCTAAAGTGCTGAAATTACAGGTATGAATTACTCTGCTCAGCCCAAACATCTCCTTAAAAAGTTTCTTTAATACTGGTAGGTAGCTCAAATACTTAACGGCATAAATCAAAAAAGAAGAAAAATTTCCCCTTCCCCTAATGCTAAGCTATTTTAAGTTTCAGAATTGATCTCTTAATGTTATTGGTCTTCCAGTATTTAATAATTAATAAATAGATTGTTAATGGTCCTAGAAACTGTGTACTTGAATTAGTTAATGCTATCTGTTCACTTGAAGATACTATCCTTGGACTTAAACCGTGATAGGTTTTTTTACATGACTAGTAATCATTCTAGTATTTAGAGGCTATGTTTTCAAATTTACTTGTAAATAATAAAACTAATACAATCCATTAGGAAATTCACATCTTACTGATACTGGTTTCAGAAATTTATTTTTCTAAACAATGGACAGATGGCAAATATTCTCGGTCTCTGTTGCCGCTATTCACCTCTGCTATTGTCATGTCAGAGGAGCTGTACATTGTACATAAACAAGTGAGTGTGACTATACTCTAAGAATGGTAATACTAGCCAAGTCAGTGTCTTTCCTTCAGATATAAATTGTGTTTATATGTAGATGATGTATCTTTAAATATGATCTTGCCAACCAACACCTGTACTGCACGAATGAGAAAAGAGAGGCAAAAAGCCTCTCAAATATAGCTGCATCCTACAAGATAAAGTACTGCACTAAGTTAGAAAAGGGATACCTCCTATATTATCCATGGAGTTCAGGTCTTTGATTTCTCTTTCTCCCTTTTTATGTTTTACCTTTTTATCATTAGACTTTGATTCCAAACAGACAGTTGGAAGAACTCCAAATCTTAATAATTTGCCAATGTTAATTATTCTTTTTATCAGATCCCAAAGTTTGAATTCCTGATCTCCCTGTCTAAGTGATAGGTTTGTTAGCCCCTGCTTCATCCTAGTTATTGCTCCTTTTTTTCTTTTTTTTAAGCAGGGTCTCACTATGGAGTCCTCCCTGGCTGACCTCAAACTCACAGAGATCCACCTGCCTTTGCCTCTTGAGTGCTGGGATGCCCAGCCCTAGTTACCTTCTGTTAAGCACTTTATTCCTCTTCACTGATACGTGTACAGGAATGTTTGCGAGTTTAAATAGGATGATCTGGGTAAAGAAGCTCATATCTGACTAGAGCGCTAAAGAAGTTGGGAAATGATAGCCAAGCAGGTATCTAGAGGGAAATGTTCTAGACAGAGGAAAAAGCCATTGTAAAGGATCCAGGATAGGAGCCTGCAGTAGGTATTATATGAACAGCAAACAGGCCAGTCAGTAAGACTGGAGTAGACTAAGAATAATGAGAGCAAGGAGTCAAGAAGGAGTTGGTAGTATGACTGTGCTAGGCCATTGTAATGATCTGGGTTTTTTTCAAGAAAAATATTTTAAAATTCTATTTTTGTTTATTTATGCATATTTGTGTGGGGGTGTATGCATGTGGAGGTCAGAGGACAGCTTGTGGGAAGTGTGTTCTCTTCTCTGTATGGAACCCAGGTCATCAGGCTTGGTAGCATGTGCCTTTGTCTGCTGAGCCATCTCACCTGCCAGAGCTGCCTTTTTTTTTTTTTTTTTTTTTCTGGTTTATTTGTTTTAGTTTTATTTTATTTCATTTCTTGAGACGAGGGTCTCCCTATAGATCCCATCCCGGCTGGCCTATAACTCACTATGTAGACCAACTAACCTCTCTCATGAATACCAGGATTAAAAGGTGGACACCATCGTATTATTTTAGTTTTTTGGGTCAGGTCTCACATAGCTATGACTGCTGTATAATATAGGCTGACCTTGGCTCCTGTTACTTTTCAAAGCCTCAGCCTTCAAAGTGCTGAGGTTACAAGTGTGAGCCACCATAACTGTGTTGATGCTGACTTTCATTCTGAGTGAAATGAAGTGTAGTTTCAGATTTGGAGAGATGAATGATACAGTTTGTGTTAGGTTTGACAAGATCACTGTGGAGCCTCAATTGATAATACACTGCAGGGGCGAAGGGAAGTAGGGAAACCAGTTTGGGTGGCACAGTAATCTTGGCCAGACAGTGGGGAACAGTGAGAGGCGGATCTGTTCTGAAATGAAACCAACTGGATTTGTTTATGAATTGGATGTAGATTGGATGTAGTGGTTGAGAAAGAGAAGAATTAAGAATGACTTTACCTTTTTGGCTAGAACAACTGGAAACTTGGCATTGCCATCATCTTGGATGGGAGTGGCTATGGATGGAGTAAGGAGCAGGTTTGTTCTGTGTGGGATACGTGAGTTTGTGATAGTATACTGTTACTGCTGCTTCTGTTTCCTTGATGCCCACCCTTAGCTCTTTGTTTTCAAGTTTTTATTTTATGTGCAGACCTGCAGAGACCAGAAAAGCATGTTAGGTCCCCTGGAACTGGAGTTACGGACAGTTGTTAGCCACGATGTGGGTGCTGGGAAACAAACCTGGGTCTTCTGCAAGAGCAGCCAGTGCTCTTAACCACTGACCCATCTTTCCAGACCCAACTCCTGAACTCTTGAACCTTAACATTGCTTTTTTTAAAAGTGATTCACCATCTATTGAGAGTCTCAAGAGTTCGGTGATCCTTGAAAATGATGAAGTTTGTTGAAGTTTAGTTTAGACAAAATAAAATGTGTGTAATTTAATGGCATGATTTGTACATCTTAACAAATGTAAAAAAAATATGTAATGCCACTATAGTTAAGGTATGTTTCAACCATTCCAAAAAATCTTGTCATGCCTCCTTACATAAGTCTGGGAATGGTATAGCTGTGTGGTTCTAGTTTAGGGGCTCTTGAGGTTGCAGTCAAACCACTGGATAGGCTTAGGCAGTCTTTGAAGACTTGACTAGGACAAAGAATCTAAGCTCATATGCATGTGTACATCTCTATCCAGAGAAAATGAAGTCATCGTGCTTTATTTATTTGTTTGTTTTTTGAGACAGTGTCTCACTGTGTAGCCCTATATGGCCTAGAACTCACCATGTATACCAGGCTGGCCTTGAATTCACAAAAATGTATCTGCTTCTGCCTCCCAAATGCTGAGATTGAAGACCCAGCAATACCATACTTTTTATGATCACTTCTCCAGTCATTTGTGTCTTACTCAGTTTATTAGAAGATAGTCACTAAGTCTAGGCCACATTCAGCAGTAAGGGAGATTATTGCTCATGGGTATGAATACCAGGATGATGGGATCATTTGATCAATGTTGGAAGCCAGCCATAATAATAATTTTCTTAAATTTACTGAATTCAAAAGAACTTAGAATGTTAATAGAGAGGAAACATCAAGCTTTATATTCTTTTATTCAAAACAGTGACTTTGTGATTTGGGAAAATGGCCTCATAAAACAACCTCTTTTATTCATTCTTTTGTTTTTGTGGTTGTAAGAATATTTTCAGCTAGGTCTAGCGGCACAGGCTGTAATCCCAACTTTTCTGGGCTACAGAGTGAGTTGAAGACCAGCCTGAGCAACTTAGTGAGGTTTTGTTTCAAATAAAAAGCAAAAAGAAAGCTGGGGCTGCAGTTAGTTGTAGAGCTCTTGCCTGGCATGTAGGAAGTTCCAGGTTCAATCCCTACTCAAAAAAAAAAAACTAAAAAACTTTTTTTTTTCCAAACAAAGGGTCTTTGATAAAGAAGGAATGTTAATAACTATTAACCTAAATAGGTACTTTCTATAAGACCAAATAGCCTAGGATTTTACTTTTTGAAGTGTCTGAAATTTTTGTACCGAATAGTCTATTTGAGCTGTCTGCATTTGGCTTGTTCCGTTGTTGTTTGTAGTACCAAGGGCCTTGTATGTGTTAGGTAAGTATGCTACAACTAAGCTGTATCCCCTAACTTAGGCTCTTATGAAAATAATAATACAGTATAGTAAAAAGAACTCTACAGTCAAAAGCTAATCATAACTATTTTGGTTATCTGTGATTTGTAATCAGAATATCTGCCTTGTTCATGTTCTTCATGTGAGAATTAAATGAAATACCAGAATATGTGAAATGTATTTTCAAATTTCTGTTTGTCTTGTCGTGTATCCTAGGCTGACTTTGAACTCCTGATCTTTTGTCTTTACCTCTCAAGTGTTGGGATTATAGGCATATGCTACTATGCCCAGCATTGAAAATGCATTTAAAATCGTAAGCTCCTATCCAAAGTTCAGTTACTCAGTGGTTTTTAGGGTAAAGTTATAGTGTTAGTGCTGCAGCATGCCTCAGGTACATTCATTTCAGGTAGGCACACATACATCTCTGTTGAACATTGCTTCTTTCCCAGTCCATCTACCCTGGTATGTTGCAAACCTTGGCAATCAAGATGGTCATAATTTTTCTTTAAACTGCTTCTTTTTAATTTAGTTGTCAGAAGACAAGGAAAAAGCAACTTATCAGAACCTAAATCAAGTTGAAACTTTATATACTCAGCAACTCTTAAATTCTTTGCCCTTCTCTCTTAGGACCTTTTTCCAATTACGTTTTAGTTCAGATGAGTGCAAATGATTTTGGTTGACCATAATTAATAATCTTGAGTGGTCACATTAATTTTTTTAATATAATCTTTGTTTCATAAAGCTTCATTGGGATTTTGATTTAATGATTATATACTGTTATTGTATAATCCAGTTTGTGAATACAAAGATTATGAAAACTTATTTCATAAAATGAAAGGATGGACTTTATAGTTTGCTGTTTGTCTTTTTTTCCCCTCTGTGGAAATGGGATATTCTATTCCTTCATGCCTCAAGAAGAGAAAGGTTAAACTCTTTAAAAAATAACTTTGTGGGCTGGAGAGATGACTCAGCAGTTAAGACCACTGGCTGCTTTCCCAGGGGACCTTGGTTTGGTCCCTAGCACTCATAAGGCAGCTAACAGGAGTCCATAGCTTCAGTTCCAGGGGGTCCAAAGCCCTCTTCAGGCCTCTGTAGGCATTGCACACATGGTGTCCTTACAGCCAGGCAGATAACTCTCAATACATATAAGATAATAATAAATTTTAAAAATAACCTTTTTATTTTAATGGTATTTAAAAAAAAATTTATTATTTTTATTTTATGTGTTTGAGTAGATTGTCTGCATATATGTAAGTGCACCCATGTTGTGCAGTGCCCATGGATTTCCGAAAAGGGCATTGGATTCCCTTGAGACAGGTTATGAATGGTTGTTAGCCACCATATGGTTGCTGGAAATCGAATCCAGATTCTCTACAAGAGTAGCCAGTGGTCTTAACCGCTGAGCCATCTCTCTAGGTCCTTAAAAATAAGTTTTAAATTATACTTACTTATTTATGTGAGTGTTTGGGTACGTGCTTGTATGTGGATGTCAGAGGAAAATCTGTAGGAATTGAGTCTCAAGGATCTGTACCTCCTGCTAAGCTTATACATGACGCCTAACAACTGCTATAATTCCAGTTCCAGGAGATCCAACATCCTCTTCTGACCTCCAGGGGCATTACATGAGACAGGTGCACCTACCTACACACAGGTAGTATACTCATACACATAAAATAAAAAAAAAAAAAAAACTTAAAAAGGAAAGTCTTGGCAGTAACCTCCCATATCTATTTCTTTATCATCTTTTCCTGTTTTTATTTTTGTGAGACAGAGCCTTACTATGTATGCCTGGCTGGCCTGGAACTTGCTGTATAGACCAGGCTGACCTTGAACTCACAGAGGTACACTAGCCCATCTCTGCTGGGATCAAAGGCAAGCACCACTATGCACAATCACAATCAGATGTGCTTCTTGAATCTAAACTGGTTGACTCCTGCATTGACTCCACTGTTGGGATACTAGTTTCTCTATCTGCTATGATAAACCTCTGTCTTATAATGTTCCTTTTTAAAATTTCATGTCTGTTTCTTGGCTCATGGTCTCATTTTGTAGAGAACAGTTGCTTTTAGGAGAAAGAGTACTTAAACACACTTTTTTTTTTACTTTGCCTGTTCGAAATGTCTTTTTTATTTTTACTGTAGATTTTTTTGTGTTGAAGGGTTTGTGGTTGCAGATTATTAAGATGACCTTGTTCCACTGTCTGGCTTCCATTGTTACTATTGAGAATCTCAGGTCATTTTTTCCCCAATACATTATTTGTGACCAATTTCATCTTCTCTGAGAGTTTGTGAAATGGTCTTTGCCTCCAGGTTTAGTATTTGCTTATGATGTAAGGTACTGCAGGTACACAACATGCATTTGTTTTACAGGACAGTTTGTAGTGTAGTCCTTTTCAGCATGGTAGCTTTTGTCCTTTGTAGGAAAATTTGTATTTAATTGATTAATTTGTGTGCTTTGTTTTCTGTTTCTGGAACTTCTTTTGGGGTGTTGAATTTCCAGGAACTGTCATGTTAATTATTTTGTTTTCTTTTTGTTTTCAGTCTACTTTTCAGAAATTTTCTCTATCTTCCAAACTTTTTATACAATTTTATTTCTACTATCATGTATTTAATTTCTTAGAGCTCTTTTTTTTCTACTAGTGTTCCTTTTTGCATGGCATCCTATCCTTGTTTGTCAAGCTTTTATTTGCAGATATAACTGTTGGGTTTTCATACCCTTATTTAGAATCAGAAGACACAAGAAATTACAGTTAAGTCCAAGACACAATGTTTCTTGGTTCAGCCTTTCATTTAGAAAAAGTACAATTAAATCAAAGTAAAATAATTGTATAGGGAACACATTAGTGATATGTTAGTACATTTTTATGAGTTCATAGAAAAAGTCTAAAGATCTCATGTAGCATTATTATTGTTATTGGTGGTGGTTGTGGTGGTGGTTTTTTGAAACAGGGTAAACAAGTTCTCAAGGAGTCTAGGCTGACCTTGAGCTTGCTAGGTAGTAGAGGATGATCTTGAACTCTGTATCCTCCTACTCTGCCTCCCAAGTATGAGGTGTGAGCCACTATGCCCATCCCAATAATGTATTGAATGTGTTTATATGTGTATGCACATCTAAGTTTCAGGAATATTCCTTGGTTTTCCATTTTATTTCTCTTTTGAATTGTATGAACTAAGTTTATAAGTTGCATTGAGTCACTACTAGAGCTATTTTTACACCTACATGGATCCCAGTTGTTATTCAGAGGCAAATGTGACTGGATGACTGTGGTGATTATCTGGCAGTCCAATAAACTGGCTGGACATTTTGGAACAGGGAGGTCCTTGTAGCTAAAGGAGGATGAATCAGAATCAAGTATTCTCTAAAGGAATCTGTTAAGTCGTCTACAGAAATGAATACAGCTGAGCAGCAGGATTCAAACTTCTTCAGTGGAATACCTTGTTTTCCTGGGTGCCTCTGACCGTTAGCATTACAGCTTGTCTGATGATTCATTAGTTCGTGGTAGAACAACTGCTCATTGTCTGGGAAAAAAATAGCTCTTTCCCTTGGAAAAAAATTGCCACGTAAAACACTGGTGGAAATGTATGTGTAAGCAGTGTTTTTGTGGTGCTCCCTGTTTTGTAAGTTTTATGTACACTGACTTGTCTAATTTTTCCTGAAAGAGGTATTTTTAGCCATTATTGAAATATGAGGAATCTGGGTCTTTTGAGTAAAAGTAAGTAGTCTGAAGACCAGGCATGGTGGTACACACCAATAATATAGCACTTAGGATAAGACAGGAGGTTTGTGAGTTCAAGACCAGCCTGGGCTACAGACTGGAACCCTATCAGAAGCAAACGGAAACCTCAAACAACAAAGTAGTTTGGAAATGATTAATAAAGTGAAGCTAAGACTCCAGATTTTAAAAATTGTACCTATTTTCTGCTCTTCTTTAATCAGTGTTTAAATATTGGATCTGAGTGTAAGGGGCCATGATCATTTCCTTTTGGTGTTTCCCTAGAACTTCAGTGTATACACTAGAATGACAAACATTTAAATTTCATCAGTTTATTAGAGCCAAGTGAAATTCTCTCTCCAGTTGAAAGGTATTTTTTAAGGATCTAGTCTGTGTTTCTTGCTTTTGTCAAAAGGTGAGGTTGATTTCTATACATACTGATTTGTGACTCAGTACTGAAGTGCAGGGAGAATTTTGTAAATCTACAGTTATTCTGCTTTAATTACTTCAAAACTATCTTCTTTAGAATAATTTAAACAAGGAAATTATTGCAGCTACCCTTTATCTCAGCTCAGCTACCTAGAAACTAAAAGTCTGCTTTTTCCTGAGAGTGGATAGATATAGAAGACAGTTGAGTTGAAGATGCCACTGCTTATTACAACCTTACCTGTTCTTAGAATCCATAGCCTCAAGACCCTCAAAGAAGGAAGTATTTGTAGAGGTTAATAAACAGGAAATTGAGTGGATTTTCTCATACCTTTTTCTGACATGTAAATTTCAAAACCCAGTTTTACTAACTTTTTAACTTTAAGCAGAAGTTTGAGACTAAGTGTAGGGACTGTGAAATAGTGTTCATACAACTTTAAAAATATGCTTGGTAATATAAACTGAATGTTGAGCATGTATGTCTAGAGAGTCTTGGGTCTCATGAGAAAGTTTACGAAAGAATGCTTGTTTGCTGGAGCAGTATCTTCAGAATGCCAGTTCTCCCTTCTTGTTTCTCATGAAACACATTGACCTAAGTAGACATACCAAAAAGATAATGTTGTTATGTTCATCTTATTTTGATGAATTATTATATTCTAGCCATATTACTATTATTCGGTGTTCTGTAAACATTTGACTGTGGTTCTCATGAGTATGAGAAGCCATTTTATCATTCATTTTTATGATCAAATGATATTCTATTGTATTAATAATAATATAGTTGATGATATAAGCATGCCTTTACTCAGCTCTTGACTGGCTCAAGTAATGGAGAGTTTGAAACTACAGAATGAAAATAAAGTGACATATAGATCTTAAGTTTTGCTAAACCAACTTTTACCTTTCTTAAAAAAAAAAAAACAACAAGGTTGTGGTCATGCTTTAGCCTCATTCCGTGATATTTAACTTTTGGAAAAATAAGCCTTTTTTTTTTGCTTTTTTGTAGTTGATTACATTTATTTACCAGCTATAAAGGCTTTGTAGAATCTATTTTGTATAACATCATTTTTTCTAGAACAATTAGATTTAATTTCTGGGTCATACCATAAATTTTCAAAGTTTGAAAATAGGCATCTTCAGTGAAAAATATCTTTGTGTTTAAATAACATTATTGAATTAACATTACAAAATACCAACTGTTAAGAGAGCATTGTATTTTCTTTAGACTTTGAGGCCTGGTATTCATGAATGTATAAAAACACCAAACCATTTACTTTGAAAATTTACACATAAAACTGTATTTATTTCAATGTGAACATTACATAAATCACCAGATCATCTAAATGTTATTTTTAATTAGTATTTCAGACATTAGTCTTCATAATGAATGTATCCATTTTCTAAAGCCACTTAGGGAATTTCCCAAAACAGATCAGTGGTCTCTTTGTCATGAAAGATTTATAAAGAAGTAATCAGTGGGCTTAAAAAATGAATTCCATAAAAAATATTTTTGTCTGTAAATGTTAATATGAATAAGCTAAGAAATTGTGGAATCTGCAGTTCCAAAAGATGTAAACCATTTATGAAGAATGAAAATCGTTTAAAAGTGGCATGAAGTTGACCTTTCCCTGCTGTTATATGAGAATTACCCATGATTAGTACAAGGATTTAGCATAAAAAAGGCTTTGGTAGGTGAAATGTTACTCTCCGTACCCTGAGTAGTCTTCATTGGAGGTGTGTTAAGTCACATTTTCTTGATGTGAGTGTAGAGGAATGTTGTTTGTAGGTTTTTTGTTGAAGAGATTGAACACGAGGTCAGATGGAGTTTTAAATTTACAGTTTGGCTGGACTTAATGGAACATGCTTGTGATTCCAACACTTAGAAGGTGGAAGCAAGAGGTTAAAAAGATGGCATTTACTCTCTTGGCTGCATCATTTGAACTAGCCTGTGCCTCATGAGACCCTGTCTCCAAAGTGGGGGATATATATATATGTAAATAAATTTACACTGTGGAAAGGAATGGGCATTTATCAGAACAGAAGGAAATGTGTGGTCAAACGGTTTCAGCTATAACTGTAGACTGTTTCCCTTGGTCCAGTGGGAGGAGAAATGGAACCTTATGTTTTTTTGAAGGGTTTTCCCTTAAGTAAGAATTAGTTCAACATGGTTTATTGAAATCTTTATTTTTAAAAAATGGTTGTGCTTAGCATAAAGGGGAAACACATAAACCCTATAGGCTTACATTACAGGAATATGAGGAGTAATATTTTGGCATATTTATAATTACAGTCAATTCTTATTAAATATCTAAAAAATAAGAATCCAAGACTCTTTGCTCAGGAGATGGCTAAATGAGTAAAGGAAAAAATGATGCTTCTAACTTTTCTCTTAAAATGAGAAACTGTCTTACCATTTTCCTGTCATTGTATAAGTAGTATGAATGTCAAAATATCAGTTGTAGCTCATAAAGCACTAGGATTATCCAATGAAAGTATATTTTGTGTAGGTAGGTTAGGTGAAAATTTCACTTATAGAAATGTATTGATTACATGGATTTTTGGAAAATTCATTGAAGTTCTACTTCCTCTGGATTTTAAATTATCTTACCCAAGACAGTGAATCATTAAATATTAAGGCTGATTTTCATTCAGTAGCCTGTGTTAAATGAGGTACAAAAGATGTAAATGAAAAAGTAAAAAAAAAAAAAAAAAAGCTGGGCATGGTGGTACAGGGCTGTAATCCCAGCCCTTGGGAGGTAGCTACAGGAGGTTCAGTTCAAGGCCTGCCTAATCTGTATGAAATTCTATCTCAAAAAAGCATAATTTTTTTTTTTTTAAGTAACTCAATTGGGAGCTGGAGAGATGGCTCAGCCGTTAAGAGCACTGGCTTCTCTTGCACTGGACCCAAGTTCACTTTCCAGCACCCACATGGTGGCTAACCACTATCCATAACTCCAGTTCCAGGGGATCTAACGCCTTCTTCTGCCCTCCATGGGCACTGCAGGACATACATGCATACATAACTCATACACATACAAAATAAATAAATACATCAAAAAAATTAAATTTAACAGTGTGATGGCCAGTACCTATAATCAGCGCTTGAGTTTGGAAGTAGGACCATCCTGAGTTCAAAACCAGCCTGAAGCACAGCAGTATGGCTGGCAGTTAGGGAAGAAACAGTTGTAGGAGCTGTGAATGTATTTTAGCCCAATGAAAATTAATTTGGTGATTGAAAATAATCTCAGTTTGGAAATTCTACCTAAAGTGACTTTGCTATAGTGTTACTTGCTTGAAAATTATTGCTGAAAACATTGGTTATCTTTTGGAGAAAAAAAAAATGTAAAACTAAATGTTTTAAGTGACCTCAGCATGTAAGGATACTGAGATTTTCTGATAATACTAAAGATGTGTAAGATGAGAGATACTTTTGGACTAAACAAGGTTCAAAATTCCCAAAATTAATTGATACCCTTTTAAACTTCAGGCATAAAGTATGCTAAATATATTTAATTTTTCAGTGACTTAAGATATTACAGAATATCTTAATAATACAGAATATTCCTTTTAGATATTTCTCTAACATATAAGCAGATTAGATATTGAGTATGTTAAAGAAACTCTGCTTATATTATCATCAAAAAGTATTTTATGTGCGGAGTAAGCATCCCCATTTATTAAGAATTCGGTAGGGGACTGGAAAGATGATGGCTCAGAGGTTTAGGGCCTTGGCTATTCTTGGAGAGGACCTGGGTTTAGTTCCCAGCACCCACATGGTGACTAACTCCAGTTATAGGGGATCTGACGCTATCTTTTGGCTTCCACAGACATCGCACATATAAAATATAAATAAATGAGTACAAATTCAAAAATAATTCCAACTGTGAGTTGAAATAGCTAGATTTGGGGGTTGTTCATCAGTTTCTAGACAAATGTTTACTATATTTATAATCAAATCTTATGACCTTAAAACATCTACATTTGAAAGATTGTGAAATAGTTTGAATTAAATTCCTTGTAAAATATAGTTATTCTGGTACTGGAGAGAGATGGCTCAGCGGTTAGAACGCTGGCTGTTCCTGCAGAAGACCTGGGTTTGAATTCTAGCACCCACATGACAGCTAACAGCCATCCCTAACTCCAGTTCTAAGAATCTGACTCCCTCTTCTGACCTCCAGGGGCATTGCACAACAGATTTACTTACATACATGCAGGCAGTATACTCATACACGTAAAAAGAATATTTTTATATGAAACATTTATTCTGGGCTGGGTGTGGTAACACACCTTTAATCCCAGGACCTCTGGAGGTAGAAGCAGACAGATCTCAGTGAGTTCAAGGCCAACCTGCTCTACATAACTAGTTCTAGGCAGGCAGGACTACATAGTGACACAGTCTCAAAAAAAAATAATAAAAATTAAAATAGTTATAGCTATGGTGGATTATTTATGAACACCTAAAAACAGACTATGTATTATCTAAAGTTGTGGCACTAAATGTGTTGTAACATTATTTAGTTAAAAGCAATAGAAATCAAGTTTGGCAATTCTTAGTATCCTAATGAAAGTTTTTAAATTAAAAAAAAACAAAGGTTGGCATTAATAGCTCAGAGGTAGAGAACTGTTGCTTGCCATTTGTGAAGCCCAGGTTCAATCCCTTGAGTTGGCAAGGGGATAGTAGTAGAAGTCAGTTCTGGCTAATAACTTGGGTAGAGCGGTATTATCAGATATCTGTGGGGTATAAAGAGGCTAACCCTAGGTAGCTATGGAAATCTAGGATGAAGAAGCGTTGCATGTTCTTTTCAGAGGGTAGAATTCCAGTTGTTTTCCATCTTTCTACCCAAGAACATCAAGATAAAATTCTGTTTGTTGTAGCTTTAGCTGGAAGGGCCAAAGATACCTATAAAATACCATCTGATAGTTTTACAAATCTTCTCTTTTGTACGTGTAGCAGTAGTCCTTGCACATGCTGGGGAAGCATTCTTTCTGTGAGCTATGTTCCCAGTCCTTTCACAAATCTTTTAAATTTTTCTTTTTAGAATAATCTAGAAGAAGCCAGGCATGGTGGTACATAGCTTTAGTCCCAGCATTGGAGAGACAGAGGCAAGTGGGTCTCTGAGATCAAGGCCAGCCTGGTCTACATAATGAGTGCCAGGCCAATTGAGGCTACAGGGAGACCCTGTCTCAAAAAGACCAAATCATCATCATCATCTGGAGGAGTTATGAGTAGAAATAAAATCCTAAAGGACTAGAGATGTAGCTATGTGCTAGAGTATTTGCTTCAAATGTATAAGACCCTGGGTTTAATCGCTAGCATCCTCCCCCCAAAAAGAAAAAAATGTATAGAATAAAACCAAAGGCTATTTATCTGTTTATTTTCCTTTAATCCTTAATTTTATGATTTTTTTTTAAAGAAAACTACAAGGTTGTCATGGGTAAGCCTAATCCTTTAAGTTTTCGTACATGTGTCAGCTTTTTGCAGGTTTTCATCGGTGTTTTTTGTGTTTTAGGTGTACTTAAAGGCTCCCATGATTCTGAATGGAGTCTGTGTTATCTGGAAAGGCTGGATTGATCTCCATAGACTGGATGGTATGGGTTGCCTGGAGTTTGATGAGGAGCGAGCCCAGGTAGGATGATTTCAGGCAATGCTGAGTATGATCCCTTTATTTAGCCTCTATTCTTGCCTTCAGGGACCTGTTCTTGCCTAGTCTTTCATGAGTAGTATGTTTAGGCCAGTGAAACGGTTCATTGGGTAAAAGGTACCTGCTGCCATTCCCGAAGACCTGAGTTCAGTCTCTGGGACCCTGAAGGTAGAAAGAGAGAACTAACACAAGTTTCCCTCTAACATGGATACTGTAGGAGGTGTGCATACACATACATGTACATATATACAAAATAAGTAAAATGTAATTAAACATTTGAATACATAACACAATTATTTAGTCAAAGTTTTCCTTGCATGAGAGTCTTTAGAAATAAAGGCTTGAAGACTTAAGGAAGCTGTTTTATTTTTATGTTTATGATGGACAGCCTATGGGAATATGATTGAACATACAAGTGTGACCCAGTGCTGAAGACTGATAGTGAGGGGCGGGGATGGGGGAACATAGCAATGCCTGTCCCATCACATCCTTTTCTCTCCCTCTCTCCCTCCCTCCTTCCCTCCCTCCCTCCTTCCCTCCCTTTCTTGGTCTTTTAATTAAATTTGAAAAGAATAGTGTGTTTAAGAAATATTGAAGAGTCTTGAAAATGTTGAGGGCACTGGGTATGGTGGCAACACACCTTTAGGCCCAGCACCTGGGAAACAGAAGCAGACAGATCTCTGTAAGATTGAGGCTAGCCTGCTACACGGTAAGCTCCAGGTCAGCTGGAGCTACAAAGAAAATGTTGAGGACTGTGTTCTGGTCCCAATTTTGGATGTTCATTGAATTCACTGGTGTGATAAATTACCTCTGTCTGTTTGGTGGGGAATTAGAAGTCCAATAAATGGTTCTAGTAGTTCTTGATCTTTAGAACATTATGGGAGAGAGAGAGAGAAACAATTGAAAAGTCACATAAAAAGAACACTTTGGGCATGGCAATACACCTTTAGTCCTAGCACTTGGGAGACAGAGGTAGGTGGAGCTCCATGAAGTTCAAGGCCAACCTGGTTTACATAGTGAGTTCCAGGCCACCTTGGGCTACAGGGAGACCCTTTCTGGAAAAAAAGAACAACAACAGTGTTTTTGGAATGCCTAAGTAAGGAGCTTGGCACTCTCCCCAAAAGGTATTAATAAACTAGACTATAAAATTATTTAAAAACAAAACATTTATTCAAGATCACTGGAAATTAGCCAAAGGATACAAATTGAGAGGTCTGAATTCAGCAGAGCTATTCAGTTTTTATTACTATCACTGAGTCTGTGACACTGTAGTCAAGAACTGCTGCCCTGTCTTAAGTTCTGCCTGGACAGGCCATGAGACTGGTAGCTCTGCTGTCCTGTTAGAACTGACTTTATTTTTAGGGTCAGAGCTTGAGGGAAAAAAATCCATACCCAGGATCTTGTTAAAAAGCAAGAATACTGGGGCTGGAGAGATGGGTCAGCAGTTAAGAGCACTAGCTGATCTTGCAAAACACCCAGGTTCAATTCCTAGCACCCACATTGCAGTTAACCACTATTTGTGACTCCAGATCCAGGGGATCCGATGCCTTCTTCTGATCTCTTTGAGCATTGCATGACACAGGTGCACTTACATACGTGCAGTCAACACTCTCATACAAATGTAATAAAAAGAATAAAAAATTAATGTAAAAAACAAGAACTTTACCTAAGGAAACAGATACCTAAAGTGGCCCAACTAAAGGTCACACTCAAAAGAGATACAGAAAGCTTTGTGTGTGTGCAAATCCATACCTTCTCCAAAAAGAACACAGAAGGCTTGCATAAGCACTTATTCCCTGGCTAAACATAGAAGAGATTTGGTTAACTCTCCAAATTAAAAAACATTTCCCTAAGCCATACACAGATGAGTGACAAAGGATGGAAGCCTGCTGGCTCAAGGTGTTAAGCAAAATAAATCTACCATTGACTAATAGCAAAGCTGTGCTGACACATGGATAGCCTCCCAGAAAGCAAAACTTTAAAAGTTGGAGGACTGGGGAGATGGCTCAGTGGATAAAGTGCTTGCCATGCAGGAGTGAGGACTGAATTTCGGATCTCCAGATCTAAGGTAAAGCTGAATGCAGTAGTGCCTCTCTAATCTCAGCTCACCTCCATCAAGGTGTTGAGAAAGAAACAGGAGAATTCTGTAATCCTAGCTGCTCAGAAGACTGAGTCAGAAGAATCACAAATTCAAGACCTGCCTGGACCACACAGTGCATTATAGACCAGATCTCAAAATGGGCCAGGGGAGGAAGGGAACAAGGCGTGTAGCTCAGCAGTAGAGCACTTGCCTAGCAGATACGAGGTCCTGTGTTCAGTTCTTAACACTGAAAACAACAGTGGAAGTAACAGCAGCCACCACCACCACCACCACACAGGAAAAACTAATTTAGAAATCTTGACCCATTCTTTCTTCACCCATCACATGCCCCAGCGTTTCTTTCTAGGTTTTTATTGCTATTGTTAGTGGTGGATGGATGGTTGATTGAGGTTATTTGTTTCTCTTCCTACTGGGTATTGAACTCAGGGCTTTACATTTGTTAGGAAAGCACTACCACTCCTAAACCTCCATTATTTATTGGTTTTTGTTTCTCTGTTTTGAAACAATGTCTAACTATTCCTGGCTGGAGTGGAACTCACTTTGTAGACCAGGCTGGCCTCAAATATGTGATGCTTTTCTTGCCTCTGCCTCTTGAATACTAGTATAGGTGTATATCAGTATACATTTTTCATTTCTTTCATACATTTTTCATTTCTTCTCGTGTTGTTTTTATTTTTTGGTCTTTCTGAGACAAAGTCTCCCTGTAGCCCCAGCTGGCCTGGAACTCACTATGTAGACCAGGTTGGCCTTGAACACAGAAATCCACCTGCCTCTGCCTCTGGATTGCTGGGATTAAAGGCATGTGCCACCACACCTGGCTCTGTTTTTGTTTTTAAAGAGTCTAAGGGTAGCCCGTGTAATCCTCAAACTCAGTATATAGCAGAGGCTGGCCTTGAACTTGTGATCTTCCTGCTTCCACACCTGGTTTATTATATCTTAACATACTTCTGCAGGCTATAGAGAGGCTTGAGGACCTAAATTTGGATTCTAGCACTAAAATAAAAAACCAGGCATGGTTTTTGTTGTTTTGTTTTTTTGAGACAATTTCATTATAAAGCCTTGGCTGACCTAGAATTCAGTATATAAACCAGGCTGATCTGGAACTCCCAGAGATCCACCTGCCTCTGCCTCCTGAATGTTGGGGTCAAAGGCTTGAGCCACTATGCCAGGCTTTTTCTCACTTTTTTCCCCCACACTACAATTTCACTATTATAATTGAAGTCTCTTTTTTGATACTCTCTACTTGAAAAGTCACTATTATCTATTTTTAATCTTTTTTTTTTTGAGGGAGAAAGGGGGAGAGAAGATGAGTGTGGATGATAGAAGAACCTCAGGTGTCATCTTGAGGAATGCCATCCACCTCCTTTGAGACAATGTGTCACTGTCCATGAGTTTATCAGTTAGACTGGCTAGCCAGCAAGGCCCAGTCCTTTGTCTCTGCCTCCTCAGCATTAGAATTACAGTTATGAGCTACCATGCCTGACATTTTTATATACCTTCTTAAGGATCAAACTCAGGTCCTCATGCTGTGAGGCAAGCACTTTTCTGACTGAGTCATTTTCCGAGCCCAGTTACCTTTCATCTTTAAAGGAAGTAATTTGTTTATCTTTCTTTTGAAAATTCTTGTTTGTGAAATGCTGGCTAAGAACCTTTTGTCTATTTTTCTGTTGAGTTGTTTTATCTCTTTGAAAATACTAATATTTCTTTATATGTTCTGTATAGGTTAGGAAGTTCTTCCATAAACAAAGATACCTTTGAGTATAATCGTAGACATTTGCATGTGCTAATTTCATTTCCTTAGTTTGCAGATTTATGGGAATAAATTTCAGTGTATCTATGATGTGTGTCTTTTTTTTTTTTTTTTGACACAGAGTTTCATGTAATCCAGACTGTCTATGTAGCAAATTTTGTAGCTGTGAAGACCCCTAAACTTCTGCTCCTCCTGCCTCTACCTCTAGGACAGTGAACCTGCAGGTATGAGCTACTACACCCAGCTTTCAGTGTCCTTTGCATATGCTTGGTTTTCAATAATGCACTTCTCTGAAAGCTTGAAAATGAAAATTGACACCTCACTATTGAATACTTTAATCAGATTTTCAACTTTGTGTGCCGTGGCATACATGCGAAGATCAGATAACTTATGGGAATCAATCCTCTCTTTCCATCATGTGAATCCTAAGGGTCAAGCTCAAGTCATTACATTTGTCAGCAAGCACCTTTACCTGCTGAGCCATCTTGCTTTCCCTTCAAATAATATTGGGGGGGGGTATTTTTGCTCTTTGAGATATGGTCTCCCTGTAGCCCCAGCTGACCTGTAAGTTGACCAGCCTAGCCTCAGTATCACAGAAATCTACCTGCCTCTCTCTCCTGCGTGCTGGGATTAAAGATGAGCACTACCACACCCAGCTCCTTCAAATAATTTTTAACAAAATACATCTAATATTTATTTACCAAAAGAAAAAGAAAATCAATTGCACATGTACTGTCATAAGCATTTTATATATTCAGCATCAACTTTGTCAGAAAAACTCCATAGGTTTAATTATGATTGTATATGTTATATAACTAAATAAACAATGATTACCAAAACATCTCATTTCTCTGAATGCAGTGGTACATGCCAGAACTACCTAATAAATTTGTACTTTATATTTTTAAAATCAATGAGAACATTACTATTGTTTGTTTGACATAGGATCTTCATTTATCTGAGAGGATGATGACCTTGAACTCCTGATCTTCCTTACACTACAATCAACAGGAGAGCATTTTATTTTTTTACACACTTTTTTTCCCCCAACTTTTCTATTATCAGCTGGGGCACCAATACTTTAACTTCAGTTTTGGACTTTTTTAACTTTAGTTTGCTAGTCACAAAATATATATTATCTTCAGCATAATGACCTTTCAGATGTTTTATTTGATTGCATAATTGGGTTAGGAAAATAGGACTATTATCAGAATTATATTTTTCTGTTTGAAGTACCTGATGACACTGATGTAAAACAGGAATCCTGTGGCTCTTGGTAAGATTTTACTGCCAATGACACCAACACATAAGCTAATTTGCTTTTTGTGTGTTCCCAAGAATATAGCTAGAACTAATTAGAGTCACTTGATTTTAAACAAAAAGTTATGTTCTACAGAGTAGTGAGTTAATATATCATTTGCAGCTGCACATGTTCAGTGATTACCTTTGAAATAGATACTTATGCTTCATATTTTTTTATTTTCGTGTGATAAGTGTTACAATTCTGACCTCGACAAAATAGTTAATGTCAGTATTCTGTGCAAATTACATGTTTATCAACTTTCTTAAAAATTAATTTCATTCTTAATTTTTCATTAGACAAACTATTGAAATTCATTGTTGAAGAAAGGTGTTATATCAAACTATAAATAAATATAGCAGTAGATTTAGGTAATATGGAAAAGTTAAAATCACTGAGGCAAGAATAGTCAGACTGTTCTATATGTATCCATGACAGAATTGCTAAACATTTATTTCCCATGGAGAATCAAACACTCAACTATGTTTTGCTTTGATTTGTTTTGGGGTGTGTGTGTGAAAGAGAGAGAGAGTGTTTGGGTAAGTAAGCATGTACATATGTAAAGGCCAGAGGTTGACCATGGATGCCTCCCTCAGTTGTTCTCTGCCTCATTTTTTAAGAGTGTAGCTCTCACTAGACTGGAACTCACCAATTTGGCTAGACTGACTATCCAGCAAGCTTCAGACCCCCATGTGTCTCTTCCTCCCCAGAACTGGGATTGCAGATAAACTCTGCAATATCCAGCATTTTTTACATGGGGACTGGGGATCTGAACTCAGGTCCTTCCACAGCAAACACTTTACTCACTGAGCCATCTCTCTAGTCCTTTTTTGTTGTTTGAGATAAGGACTCCCATGTTGTTCAGACTGTTCTCTTCATTCCTAGGTTTAGATGATCCTCCTACCTCAGCCTTCTACATAGGGGTTTTATAGGTGCATGCCACCATGGTCAGCTCCAACTGTTACACTGACCCCTAGCTGCTTTGGGCAGGTTTTGATATACGCTCTGGAGTAACACCAGGCTAGTCTGACAAGTGGCTTGGGAAATTAAAATATTGCAAGCCCTTGCCACCATTGCTTGAGGCTGGACAGAATCAGCTGTCCCTAGCCATTATTCTCCTTCATGGATGAGCAGGTAATTTTATTAGCAAGTGCTGTCCCTAAAACGGAGATGTTATGTGCATTGCAACAAGAAAAAAGGATCAGGATGACATTGGTAATTGCCCATCATCTTTCCATTTTACAGTTTGCTAAAGTGTGAATTCTGTCTGCTACACACACATTTTTCTTGTCACTAGAGAAGACCAAGACAGAACTTGGAACTAGGAAATAGAGAACTACCAAATCTCTCCTGGCTTATTTTTCTGCAGTAATTAGTAATACTTTTTAGTCATTTCATGGAGAAAAACCATGACCATTTCTAGAATATTTATAATGGCTTAATAATCTTCTAGGGAATTACATCACATCTCATGTTACATGCTTTGATTTTATCTTCAGTTTTCTCTGTTGTACGTAACCACATTGATCATTTTATGTTGATTTGTTAATCAGGTTTATTTTCTATTTACCTCTCTAGACTAGCAGCTATATGAGGAAACAGCATTCCTTCATATTATGTAAATGGAACCAAGCACTGTAATAAGGCTCAGTAAATAATGGTGAAATAATGAAAAAATGGATAAGGGCCAATGAGATGGTTCAGCAGATAAAGATACTTGCCACCAAGCCTGCTAACCTGAGTTCAATCCCCAGGGCCCACAAGTTGCCCTTCAACTTCCACACACTGTGGTGTATACATAGAAATAAATGTTTTGAGGGAATAAAAAAGTGAATAAATGTACAGAACAAAATGGGTACACTGTCATCTGTAAATGTATCACAGTTGATACCTAATGAGTAATACCTAAAAGCCTTAGGAATGGACAGCATTCTTTTGTAGGTACCTCAGATTTAGTTAAATATATGACTTCTTTATCCACAAGTACTTGGTAAAACAATAGCACTAAGTAGTGTCTGGTGATATGCTTAATAGACACTGACATGTTCTCTCATCTACTCCTTATGACTGCTTTAAAACAGTCTTATACCCACATTGTAAGTGAATTTACTGAGACTTACAGAAATGAAATAGCTTGTCCTGGGTTCTAGAGCTAGTAGGTACATCCTAAGAATGTGTTTTCCTACTCCTAGGTGCTGAGGACTGGACCCATAGCTTTATATATTCTAGGCAAATGTTCTCTACCACTGAGCTACATCTCCAGCCTCAAGAATGGGAATTTGACTATACCTTTCATTTCTACTTAAGTTGCAGGCAGTGAAATTAGAAATTTTAACTCTGCTAACAATGAAAAATGATTTATTACACAGAACAAGATATCATACTCAGAACTGATGTTGCACTTTATTATCAAAGGCCCTGGTCTTTTCATTTTCCTCTTGTACTCTGGCTACCATGTGATTCTGTCCTCATATTTGAAAGATAGCTGCTAAGTCTCTGAGCATTGCATCAGTTCCCAGGAAGGAGAAATGATGAAATGTCTCTTAAATGGCCTTCTTGGAAACCAATTAAATGACTTCTGCTTGTTTTCTCATTGGCAGAACTAAGTTACATGGCCACCCCTTGACGTACTGATTCTAGGAAAGTGAATGTTATGACTTTTGTTCTGGATATTTTCATTTCTGCAAGAATACCATCAAAAATACATGTCCATACTCAGTGATGTGTGACTATCAAAGGCTGAACATTCTGTGTTGTAGAGTGTAAGCAGTGAGGGGGCTTTGTAAGTTTGGGAGCCTCCTCACATTGTGTAGAAGATGAACGCTGATAGTGGTGTAAAGAGTGTGGTGCAATAACAGTGGGAACAGGAAGAGACTGGTTCAAAGTCTTACAATAATCTAGGTAAGAGCTCTTTGGGTTCCAAATTAGGAAAATGTAGAAATGAAGAGGAGACTACAGATTGCAAAAAGGCAGTCAGATAGGTAGTACGCTGACTCTGTGAAGGTAAGAGAAAACGCGTGAAAGATGGCTCAGGTTTCTAGTAGAAATGTGCTGTCACATACTCGTAAGCCTGATGCTGGGGAGACTGAGGCAGGAGGATTGTATTTCAGGCCAGCCAAGGCTATAATGAGACCCTGTCTCCAAAACAAAATAAAAGTACCTCTGAAAGTAGTTGAGGAGAGTTATAGTGTTGGTGTTTTGAGAATTACTCTGCATTCTGTCTCCTTCACACGCACAAAAAAGCCCAAATAAAAAATTTATTATTGATCAAAATTAAAATGGTTATTTCATGTATTCTGGCAGCAGGAAGATGCGTTAGCACAACAGGCCTTCGAAGAGGCTCGGAGAAGAACACGTGAATTTGAGGATAGAGACAGGTCTCACCGGGAGGAAATGGAGGTGAGAGTTTCACAGCTGCTGGCAGTAACTGGTTAGTACTTTCACCACACTCTCAGGCTGTGTTTGTGATGTTTGTGGATAATGTTTTAATAGTTTGTCCTTCATTTAAAAATTGTACGTTCTTGTATTATATGCAGTTGCTTTAAAGAAAGGTATTCTGATTTCAAAGTTATATATGAATTTCTCATTTATTTATTGACCTTCACAAAAAATATTTTTTACTGTAACAAGGTATATTTTTTCTTAATTGACTCAAATAATCGTATTCAACCTCCTGCTGCTTCCACTTCCAAGTGCTGAGATGACAGGTCTGTGTTGTCACAACTTTATTTCTTTTTTTAGAAAATATTTATATGTGTATAACTATATTACCTGTAGTGCACCTGTCATGCAATGCCCACAGGGTCAGGAGAGGACGTTGGATTCCCCTGGAACTAGAGTTACTGATGGTTGTTAGCTGCCATGTGGGTGCTGGGAATTAAACCCAAGCCTTCTGCAAGAGCTTTTAACCACTAAGCCATCTCTCCAACCCCACACACTTTATTTCTAAAAATGCCTCCTATTAAATAGAATATAATCAAAATATTATTTAGAACATTTTTAAAACCTTTTGCAGCTAATACTATTTTCCATTTTCTAGGAATATTATCTTGATTTTGAAAGTTACAAGGTTTTGTTTGCTTCATTTCCTCACAGTTGTGGGGGACCCTCAGGAATACTAGGCAAGTACTTTATCACTGGACTACACTCCCCCAGCCCATGATTTTGAAACAGTATGTTCTCCAGTGATGTAATCCTTTAGAAGAAAGCTTAATGTTTTCAAAGTACTCAAAGAACAGAGTAAACAGAATTTTCTTTTTAATGTTTTTATTATAATGTATATTTGTTTTTTTTTAATTAATAAAAATTTTATGTATATGAGTATATTGCTTGCATGTATGTGAGTGCACCTGTGTTATGCAACGCCCCCTGAGGACAGAAGAGGGTGTCAGATTCCCCTAGAACTGGCGTTAAAAGATGATTGTTAGCTGCCATGTGGGTGCTAAGAATTGAACCTGGGTTCTCTGTAAGAGCAGCCAGTGCTATTAACCACTAAGTCATCTCTAGCCCTGTATGTTTGGTTTTTGTTGTTTGCTTTTTGTTTGGTGGTGGCTTTTTTGTTTGTTTGTTTAGAGTCAGGGTCTCCCTGAACCCCCAGCTGACCTGGAACTTGCTTTCTAAACTAAGCTGGCCTCAATCTCACAGAGAGAGATAAAGGTAAGCACCACCACACCGGGCTAAAAAGTGAATAAAGTTGGTCTGATATTAGTGAGTTATCAGTACTAACTTTAATGTTACTAAAGTTGTATATAGCCCCCAACTGCTAAATCTGACTGGCAAATTCGGGCCTCATTACCCACCTAAAAGCCTCATTGTAATCCCAACAGTTAATAGTCAGAAATGAGATTCTCTAGGCAAACTGGCAAGCTAGAATTAAAATCAATAAGGTCTAGGTTCAGCCTGCTTCAGTAAATAAAGTGGCAAGTGATAGAGGAAGACAACTGATGTCAAAATCTAGCCTCCACATGCATTCATGTATGCCCATCCATGTTTAACCCACATATATGCAACACACAGACACGCGCACACCCAAAACAAAACAAAAATAAAACCTGGTCATGGTGGCTAGTGCTTGTAATCCCAGTGCTGGGGAGGCAGAGATAGGTGGTTCTCTGGGACTCCATGGCCAGTCAACCTAACCTACTTAGTGAGATCCAGACCAGTGAGAGACCCCATTTCAAATATATCAACTAAGCTGGGAGTGGTGGCATGTGCCTTTAATCCCAACCCTTAAAAGGTGGAGACAGGTGAATCCCTGTGAGATTGAAGCCAGCCTTATCCACATAGTGACTTCCAAGTGTGCTGGGATGAGGGAGAGCCTGTCAAAACCAAAACAAAACATTATATATATATATATATATATATATATATATATATATATATATATATATATATATATCAATTAAATGTGGTACTTTCTAAGCATTAAAAAAATCAATATTATAAAGCTAGGCATGGTAGATCTCATCTATAATCATAGTGCTCAGGAAGCTGAGACAGGAAGATGACTACAGTTCTAGGCTAGCAGAGCTACATAGCAAAAATGTCTGAAAAATTAAAAAACAATGTCCTTTCCTAAGGTAGTCAAATTCATAGACACAGAAAGTGTGATAGTTGCCAGGGAGATAAAGCATTCCAGTTTTGCAAGATGTAAAGTTTAGAGATCAGTCAAACATCTATGAATGACATTCCATGTTCATAAAAATGTTTATGATGCTAATAGATTTTTATGTATTTTAACACAATTTAAAATTTTTAATGTTTTGGGGCTGGAGTGATGGTTCAGTGCTTATGAACACTTGCTCTTCTTCCAGAGGACCCCAGGTCAATTCCCAGCACCCACATGGTGGCTAATAACTATCATTAACTCCAATTTTAGGGGATCTCTCTCCCTCTTCTGGTCTCTGAAGGCATTGCATATACATGAATACTTCCATACATGCAGACAAAACACTTACATACAAAAAATAAATATTTAAAATTTTTAATGTTTAACTTTTATATAAATTTATTTAAATTATAACATAGAAGTGTGTGTGTGTGTGTGTGTACAAAGACAGTAATTACAAGCCCAGGCTTTAGAGCCAGAATGAATGTTCTGAATCTGACTCTGTTACTTACTTTGCTACTTAAAACAACATACTTTTATATGTGACTGGGTTTCCTCATCTATAAAATAGTTCTAATAATTATGTATCATAGAGTCATTTAGAAGATTAAATGGGTAAATTACATGTGAAAGCACCTTTTGAGTATGTGGTACTAACTAGGTATCAACTATTTTTATTCCCTTTTTATTGTGTTGTGATACATCTATTTCAGAATAAAATTTTAAATTATGTCTTTTTAATGATTAGTATATGAAGTAAAACCAAATTTTGTATCTTTTAATGATTGATAAATTCATTTGTCAATGAGTTAATTTGCCCAAGAGGCTGATAGCAAATGAGGCCATCCCTGAGAGTACTTCTAGCTAGGAGGGTGTAGGTGGAATATATGTGATACCCATGTTTTCTCTGAAGCTTTTATAATGTTTGTGATCTTAGGCTTCTTCCCATTTCGCTCATATGCACTTTGTAGAATGTACTTTTCTACCTACATTGAACTTACTATATAACCACAGATGGGCTTATAATTACTGTCTTTGTATACATATACACACTCCTAGTTATACTTTAAATAAATTTACATAAAAATTAAACATTAAATTTTTATTTTTTTATTTTATATATGAGTGTTTTGCCTGCATGTATGGAAGCATAAAGTATCTGTCAGGCTCTTCTCAAGTCTTCTTAATCAGTCATAATTAGCCCTTCTCTGTAGTTCCATAACTGTTCTTAAATTCTCCCTTTCCCTTTCTTTTCTCCTTCTCCTTCCCCATTCCTGCCACTCTTCCCTTTTCCCCTTCCTGCCCCTCTTGTCCCTTTTCTCCCTTTTCCTTTGCTACGGTTTGTTTACTTTTGAGTTTTTTGTTTGTTGTTTGAGATAAGGTTTCATCCAGCACAAGCTCACCTGGAACTTACCATGTAACCACAGATGAACTTAAATTCTTGATCTTCATACTTCATCTCCCAAGTGCTTGGAATACAAAAATGTTAACCACCACACCAAGTTAGCTCTTCTTTTCTTTTAGGATTTATTTTTAATCATGTGTATATATCTGTGTGTGGGTTAGTATACATGAGTATAGTACCTGTGGAGATCAAAAGGTGTTCAGTGCCCTGGAGCTGGAGTTAAAGGCAGTTATGAACTACCACATATGGGTGCTGGGAACTGAACTCTGGTCATCTAGAGAGCAGTATACACTTAACTGCTGAGCTATCTCTCCAGCTCCTTGTTTATTCTACAGTATATTGAAACAATTATAATAAAAATAACTGTCCTTTGCTTCATTGAGACCCCATGAGATAAAGCCCTTGATTTTTGTTTCCCATGAATTATCTACCACAATGTTTTTACATTGTTTACTTGATAAATGAACATCTTAAAAAAAAAAAAAACTACCTGTCTGAATTACAGAATAGTCTGTGTGAATAACTAGATGATACACACTAATTCTCTTAAGAAGATTTTTAAGTGTTTATAACTTGATGGTTTGTGTTAATTGGTTAAATAGTAGCCTCTGTTGTACTGGATTCTGTAGTAGGGACTGGGGATGCATATCCTTGCTCATTTTTAAGTCTTAACAGAAAATGGATCTAGAAACAGGGTCTGATAGCATATATAATGGTAGTTCAAAGGGAGATGGTAGTGTTATAGAGGACAGACCATTTAAGTTTGTCTCTGCTTGGGAAATTCACAGAATATACTCACAGGGATTTGAAGGATAGCATGGATTTGTCACCTTGGGGCAAAGCTTTCCCCACAGGAAGACTAGTGAGTGCAAAGCAGTGAATGAGTGATGGAGCTTGTCAGGACAGAGAACATGGTCAGTCTTTCTAAAGTAAATAGATGTACTTGAAAAAAATAACTACTTTAAAATTAATGGAGCAGTTTTCCTTTATCTTTTGCTTTAAATTACTGAATGTTAATCACAATGCTTATGTTTGAGAAAAGGTCTCACTGTGTGGCCCTGGCTGGCTTAGATCTTCTGCCCCTGTCTCCTGAGTACTGGGATCACAGGCATTTACAGGCATGCCCCACCATGCCCAACACAAATAATCTTTTTTTAAATTTTTTTATGTGTAAGAGTGTTATGCCTGCATGTATATAGTGCATCCATGTAGTGCAATGCCTACGGAAGACAAGAGGGTGTCGGATCCCCTGGAACTGGAGTTACGGGTGGTTATTAGCTGCCATGTGGGTGCTGGGATTTGAACCTGGATCTTCTGCAAGAGCAACCAGTGTTTGTAACCACCAAGCCATCTCTCTAGCCCCACAAGTAGTCTGTTTTAAATAGTCGGATTTTTCTAATTTTTTTCAATGTTGTCACGTGGAAAAAAATGATGTTTTTGTTTATGTGTGTCTATGAACAAAAATAAGTGTTGATAGGAAATGCCAAATGATTTGTCACTCAGATAGATTGATTCCATTAGTTAGACAGTCACTGACTGGGGGCATGGTCTTGTAGTCAGACCTAGCTCCCATTCCTGTGCCATCTCTTGCCAGTCTATCTCAAGCTCCAGTTTTCTCACAGAAATTGAGAGAATTCAGTGTGAAAACACTTATGAAGTACTTAATATGGTGCTTGACATGTGTATGCCAACAGAAATAATAGCTCTAAAGTGCTTTAATGCTAAAAGCCCTACCATAGTGCTGGCTCCAGGTAATTGAAATATCTGGCTAACAAGAGCATCCTTTTAGTTCTCTGTGCTGTATTGAGGCACTTTACATCAATGATTTATAAGATCCTATAGTGCGTTACAGCAATAATTTGAAATACTAGTTCCTGTAGAGAGCTGTCATCTAGAAGAGTGGGCTGGAATCCATCTCCAGAGCACACACTGGCAATTGATGAATAGGGGTTTGGGGTTTGTGTGTCTTTTGACCCTTTGCATATTTATGCATTCTGCCTGCCTTTCCTCCTTCCTATGGTTCTTTCTTTTGTTGTCTTATCTGTGAACAGTTCTTTTGATTTAGTTTTTTTTCTAAAATAACAGTGGAAGAAAATGTTTCTGCCCTGTAATTCAAACATCTTTAGGGATTTAAGTATCATCTAATTCATTCTTATAACAGTTAGTGAAAATAAGACTGCCAGAAAAATTAATTGACATGCCCTCTTTCAAATGGTTTGCTAATAGAAGAAAAACCAAGGAGCTGAACCCTAGTTTCCTAACCAGGACATCTCCACAAATACAGCCTAGCAGTGGGAAATTAATTTCTACACCACCCATAAAGACAATTAAGCTGAAAAATAAAGTCTGCTGGGAGAAGTTAGAAACCATTTTGCCTGGAATAAAAAAGGCTGAGGCAGAGAATATTGGTTCTAGTGGGTGGTCCTGATGCCTGACTGGAGATGACAGCCAGGGAACAGTGGTAACTCGTGGGTGGCAGTAACTGAGTAAATGGTGTTTGAAAGCCTCAGATTTTGGCACATTGAGGCTTAGGGTTGTCCACCATTGTTTAAATAACCTCTGAAATCCCTAGCCTGGCTACACTAAAGTGGTAATAGTGCTACTCAGGAACATTTAATGCACATGTAAAATTAAAGTTCTGTTGGTGGGAAAGCAGAACTTCAAGTGGTTGTAGCTCAAGGAATTTCAGTTTTCACCATTGTGTTTTAATATTTTAATATGAATTGGTTACAAAACTCCTTACACATGCTTCCATTTTGCCATTTGTACCATCATTCATGGTAAAATTTAGCCTTTCCTTTTGTTTTTTATTTAGGAAGAAACTTGTACTGGTACAGTTTTTGGGGGGTTTTGTTTTGTTTTTTACTCTTCAGAAATGCCAAGTTACCATTAACTTGGCAAATGAAAGGTAAACGGAAAAAAATTACTCATTTTAGTAACCTTAACCAAATATTGTTAAATAATTGTAAAATGAGATATATAAAAGGAACAGAATATTATGTATGATATCTTTAAAAATACTTATTCTTTTTATTTCACATATATTCTGCAGTGCCCAAGGAGGTTAGAAGAGAGCATAGAGAGCATCAGATCTCCTGGAACTGGTTACAGATAGCTATTAGCTACCATGTGGGTGCTGGGAATCAAACCTGGGTCCTCTGCAAGAACAGCCAGTGCTCTTAACTGCTGAGCCATCTCCCCAGTCCCATGTATAATATCTTATCCTATAGTAGGAATATATTTATTTGAATGCATAGACACTCACTAGTAGGCTACATAAGAAACTGAAACTACAGTGGAAACCAGATCTCTTAGGCAGGGGAAATGGACTATTGGGGCTGGAGAGATGTCTCAGCATTTAAGAATGCATAGAAAACTGAGTTTGGATCCCAGCACCCACATCTGGTGGCTCACAACTGCTTATAACTCTAGCTCCGGGGGATCCGACTCCTTTGACTTCCCTGGGCACCTACACTCATGTAACATACCTATACATACTCATAATTTAAAATTAAAAATAAGCTATTTTTTTAATGAAGGACCTGTTTTCACTTTATATTCTTTTTACTTTATGAATTTGATATCACATGCATCTATTATTTAGGAAAGAAAATTTGCTCTTAGGGGGCTGGAGAGGTGATTCGGAAGTTAAGAAAGCTTGCTCTTGCAGAGGACTTGAGTTCAGTTTCCATCACCCACATCAGGCAACTCACAACCACCTGTAACTCTAGTTCCCAGAGAGGCACCTGTACACAACTATACATAATAATGTAAATAAAAATAATTTCTTAAGAAAAGTTGCTCTTAGTGTAACACAGAATAATGAAAACAGGAAATTTTGTGACTTGTCTGTATTTTTTTACATTGGCTATTTTTTGTTTTATTTCATTTTGCTGAGTTAGGGATATCACTGTGTTGCCCAGACTGGTCTCAGATATCTCAGCTCAATGCTGTCCTGCTTCAGCCTCTCACATCCTAGCCTTACAGGCATAGACCACCATACCCAGTTGGTAAATAATTTATTTTTAAAACCATTAAACCCTTCTTTCATTTGAAAATTTATACCAAGACTGAGTCTATAAAAAGGGTTGCTGCTCTGGTCAAGGCAAGGGTAGAAATTATTCTAATTTCCCACTAGGGTCCCTGGAGTGTTTTCAAGGAACCCAGAAGATGATAGATATTTTGGACTTTTGGTATATAAATGACCATACAGTTTGTAGTAGATTGCCTCGTTTTGCTTGCTAGCTCTACTATTTGTTGCTGTGTGACTGACATTAGAAAGTTACGTAATCTCCTTCAGCTTCATCTGCAAGTCTACCTCACAGATTGTTGCCTTAGTATCTGGTGCTTAGAAAGGAGACTTGGGCTGGATAGAAGGCTCAGTGGTTAAGAGTACTGGTTATTCTTGCAGTGACCTTGGATCAATTCCTAGCACCCACATGGCTGTTAACAGCTGTCTAACTCCAGTTCCAAGGGAATCCGACACCCTCTTTTGACCTCCAAGGGCGTTGCACTACACAGGTATACTTATATTATGCAAGCATACACTCATACACAGAAAATACGAATAATAAATAAATTTTGAAAAAAAAAAAAAAAAGGAGACTTAGTGGAATCTGGTATTTTGACCTACAATGAATCTGGAATGGCAGTAAAGTAGGAACATCCTGACCTTAGACTGAAGCTAAAATATTTTTTTTCTTTTTCTTTTGTTTTTTTTTATTTTTGAGACATGGTCTCCCTGTAGCCCTAGCTGTCCTGGAACTTACTGTGTAGACTAGACTGGCCATGAACCCACAGAGATCAGCCTGCCTCTGCTTGAAGCAGAATGCTGAGATTAAAGGCATGCACCACCACACCCAGCTTTCAAAGATACCATTTTGTCAAGCTATTTTAGATTCTGGTATATTTGGGTTGGTCAGTCAGTTGGTTTGTTTTTGTTTGAACTAAACAACCAAAAAGAATTAACTGGGAAGAGTGTACTGGTAGTAGATGATGAATTGGAAAGATGCCTCTGTTGTCTGTCTGGTAGCAGTTCATTGATTGTCCTCTTTATCCAAGCTAATAGAGCACTTAATTCAGCTACACAGTGCTAAAAGATTTTTCTCTATCATTATAGAAAGTGCTTTCATTTGGTTAGATTACAAAGTGTTAGCAGATAAATAGTTGGGGTGTTTTGTTTTGTTTTTGGTCTTTTTGAGATAGGGTCTCTCTGTAACCCCAGCTGGCCTGGAACTCACTGTGTAGACCAGGCTGACCTTGAACTCAAGAGATCCTCCAGCCTCTGCCTCCCAAGTGCTAGGATTAAAGGCATGTGCCACCATACCTGGTTAAATAGTTGTTTTTAATGTTGTAGAAATAATTATTGCATATTCTACCTTAAGTTTAATATGGAAACAGGAGAGATGGCTCAGTGATTGAGAGTGCATACTGCTCTTGCAGAGGGTCTGAGTTTGCTTCCAGTCACCCACATCACGCAGCTCACAATGATTTGTTACTCCAACTCCAGTGGATCTGACACCCTCTTCTGGCTTCTGTGGCAACTGCATCCACATGCACATATTTCCACAAAAAACACATAATTTAAAATAAGGATAAATCTTTTTAGAAAAGAAGTTTAGTACAGTTCAGCAAACCAGGAGAATCTTGTGTAGAGACTGCTTGGAAATAAAAACAAGCAAAAAGCTTTATGTGGTTTTTATACTTGTGTTATGCATGTTTTGGGAGCCTGTGTGGTTTAAGAAATCTTAGCCTCTATTTATTTTAAATTCCCAAAGACTTGAGTTTTTCAGCACTTCTAACTATACTAATACTCATTATTGTCTAAGAAAAAAAAAAGCATCTATTTGTATGTACATACACCATGTGTACATGTAGCAGTCAGAGGACAACTCGGGAGAGTTGGTTTTCTGTCTTTCACCATGTGGGTCCTGGGAATCAAAGTTGGGTTGTAAACTCAAGGTAAAATCAGGGTGATGGGAGTTTGGAGACGACTTCTTTGCCCTCATCTCATGGATCATCACCCACAGAAGAATTTCTTCTAAAACACTCACCCTACATTAGAAACCTGTAAAACCTGATGACAACTTAGTAAGTTTTGAGGGAAATATGTTAAGTTAGGACTTAAAATTTCTGCTTTGTCCCTTAGCAATAAGGAGAAATAACAATGGCTAACGTTATTGTCCACTGTGATTTAATGCTAGTCTTTCCTAGGTCTATGAATTTGACCTGACTCTGCTTCTAGTCCTAAGAGTGTCTAGGCATCAGTAATAATTTTTAGTTATAGGCTTATCTGTCTTTTCAGTTGTATGCCTGAGCTCTAATGGCTATTCAGCTCTCCAGTCCTTTAGACTTATTTGTATGATAAGAGTTTAGCCAGATCTCTTAAACACTTTGCCAGTCAAATTCTATAATTCTGTGTTCTAATTTTTAGCGAAGTATCAGGCATAACATGAGAATGAGTAACATGGTATCTGTATATAATACTTTTTTGGTGACTTGCAGCTGTTTTTAATGATAAAAGCATTTTTCCATAAAGCGTTATCTACATTTGTTTTGATCTAGATAATAAAAGAACATTGATCTACCCAAAAACTTGAGTTTATTTGACTAATCCCTGCTCTTGGCTATTTCAGCAAATTCTGGCTAGTAGGGAAAATTTCACATGCTTACTTAGTAACTGTACATTGCCTCTCATTTAGAGTCATCTCATGACCTCCTAGAAACTGGATTTGCTGTTATTTTTGAGAGAGAGAACAAACCAGGAAGAACTGCTATTGAGAAGTCTTAATGAAATCTAGTTTACTTCAGAAACAAACTATGGATGTGGTACTTTCAGGGTGATGGGAGTTTGGAGAGGACTTCTTTGCCCTCATCTCATGGATCATCACCCACAGAAGAATTTCTTCTAAAACACTCACCCTACATTAGAAGCTGTCAAAATTGGAAACATTGCAACCCATCCAGTTGTAGAATTCCTATCTTGTCGAAGCTGTTTCTGTATGCCTCCTAATGACAGCCTAGCCGTGTTGTCTTCTAGCAGTTTCCTCCCTGCTTCCCAGCTCTCTCATTCCCTCTTCTGTCCCATTCATATGTATTAGACTTCCTCCTCAGTCCCCTTTTCACAAGGTAAATAGAAACTAAAAGCACAAAGCAATTGCAAAATGACTTTTCTTTACTCCTGCTTTCCCTGCTATAATTTTAAAATACAGTATTTTAGACAAGTAAACCCACAGCTGTTTCTATACAGTCATAACCACTACAGAAAACTGCTGCTGTTGGTGACCATCACCCATTTGGAATCATCTCATTCTCAATATAGTTTGAAAAGTACTCTTATTGAAGACAAAGGCTAAACTATTCTTTTCACAAAGTACTATTGGTAGGTTAGTGATTTATAAATATATAATTAAGATTGATTTTCCTTAGTGTTTCTTCATTGCTCAGCTCCTTTCTAACCTTCATTGATGAAACCAGACACATCGCAATCTCTGATCCTGTAGAATCACTTGGTCGTTACAGCACACTTAGCATTGATTCTATATGGAACATAATCTGCTAACAAAAAAAAAAAAACAGTTTAAATCTATATGCTAGAGAAACAAAATTATAAGAATGATTGAAGGAGTTAATGATGAATTTTATTTTGTTTGGAAGTTACTGACAGTTGTCATTTTTGTACAGGTAACAATATTCTTGATTTAAAACATAGCTGCAGTTTCTAACTAACTTAGTCCAGTTGTAGGACTAAGTGTAGCCCTAGCTTTGATGCCTAGCACTAGAAACTTGTAAAAAGAAAGAAATCTTAATGTATAAGTGAGATTTGTTGACCTCTTGTTTGGAAGGTCAAGAGTGTCCTTCTCTAGTAACTGTTTTTAGATTTCTGAAAGAAGAACTCTGCCCAGCTGGCCTCAAACTCATGATCCTCCTGCTTCAGCCTCCCAAATGCCATAGTTAGTTATGTGCCACCCTACTTGACCTAATTTAGATCTCAAGAATTAAGATCAGAATGTGATTTTTGGCTAAATTTGTTTCAGAAAATGCAGACAATGGAAAAATTAGTTGATACTATTAATACACAGTTTAGTTAATGAAATTGTACAGATAATTGTAGTTAGCAACTTCTGGCATGTAAAAGAACTAGCAAAGAACAAGAACGTGTAGGTGAAACATGACAGTGGCTTGGACTAAAGGGAAAAAGTGATAAAGGTAGTCAGAAGTGGTCAAATTAAGGATACATTGGATCCAGAGGGATGACTCAGTGGTTAAGAGCACTAGCTGCTCTTCCATAGGACCCAGATTCAATTCCCAGCACCCAGATGGCAGCTAACAACGGTTTACAACTCCAGTGCCAAAGAATCTGACACCCTCTTCCTGGCCTCCACCAGCATCGCATGTGTACACAGTGCACTCAAATACATGCAAGGCAAACACTCATACAACAAAAAAATAATAATAATTTTTTTTTCAAGTTAAGGATATATTTAAAGGTGAATGATCAGAATTTGTTGTTGGGTGTGGGGAAAAGAAATCTAAAGGGTGATCTCAAGGCTTTCTGTTTAAACAACTGGTAAAATAGAATGGTCATTATTTAACAAAGAAAAACTTGTGTTGGAGGAACCAAGTTCTGGATACAAATAGATGTTTGTTCTTAGCATTTGGAAACACTGAAGAAAGTTTAAAATACATCAGAATTTGTGAAAGAGTCTGAAAGAAGATGTTGCATGTGGGAGCTGGTGAGATAACTCAGTGGGTGAAAGCACTTGCTGCCAAGCCTGACTACCTGAGCTTGATCCCCAGAGCTACATGATGGAAGAAGATCCCATATATTATCCTCCGACCTCCACATTAACACTGTGGCACATGCAATAATTAATTAATTGTAATTAATTAGGCTGGGGAGAGATGGCTCAGAGCACTATTGCTTTTCCAGAGGACCTGACTTCAGTTCCTAGCACCAATGTTAGGTGGCTCACAGCTACCTACAATTCCCACTTCAGGAGATTTGCTGCCATCTCCTGGCATCTACAGGTACCCACACATGGCACATGAGTGCACTCACAAATAAAGATAAAAATCTTTGAAAAAATGTTTTACATGAACCAAAAGATCATTATATTATCTAAACATGATACTTTAGATAATAGATGCTTTCTATTAAGTAATTTGCCATAGGTGTTTTAAATAGGATGTTCATTCTGCAGTGAACCTTGAAATGTTGAGTGTTTATAATTATAATTGTTAAGCCTCTTTAAAACAAAATTTGAGGTCCTACTGTTTAGCTCTGACTGACCTGGATCCCATTATGTAGATCAGGCTGACCTCAAACTAACAAAGCTCTACCTGCATCTGCCTCCTGAGTCCTGGGATTCAAGGTATACACCACCACAAATGATTTATAATTGTTAAGGCTCTTAATTGTTAAATATTGTTATAAAGATACTTGGAAGTATTAGAAGTATACCAATTTTTATTTTTACTTAGGAGATAATAATAATAATACAAAACTAATTCTGGGTTTCATTTCTTGAGATTCCTAGTTTAATATTCAGTTGACAGATATGGAATTCACTATTAACATTTTTCATTTACAGATTATTGCTTCTGTGATTCAATTTCCTTAAATATAAAGTAGGGGGAAATAACATGTAGGGTGTTAGGAGCCATTTAATTCATTCATGGAAAATGCTTAAAACAGTGCCTCATATATAATTGTTGCTTAATAAAATATCACCTAATACTAAAAGGAAAAGTTTGTTTCTAAGGTGTATTGATACAGTAAAGTTAAATCTCTAATTTTAAAAATAAAACCATAGATTTTTTTCTTTTGTATGTAGTATATGTTTATGATAATACCCTCCTGAATATAAAACTATTTTTATTCTTTATTTTAACAAAATATGACATACATAATTGTGATTGTTTTGCTTGTGAAGATATTGGTTAAAAGTTTGGGGCTATGAACACTGTTTATATGATACTGTCTTCTATTTTATGTATCCGTCATTTTGGTTTTCAGGCCACTTGTCTTGACCACCAAATTATGATTTTGTCATTGCAGGCAAGAAGACAACAAGACCCTAGTCCTGGCTCCAATTTAGGTGGTGGTGATGATCTCAAACTTCGTTAATTAGTAGCAAAGCACATGTGCTGCCATCTTTACATACACCTTGCTTCTAGTTAGCAGAAATGATTCATGTTAAGACCAGAAACTGTGACACCTGGAGGCACTGCAGTACATGTCTCAGCCTCTGGCAGTAAAAGGCACCATCAGCTGCCGTGGTTTTGCACTGTAATGCCTGTATTTCTGATTTTTAAAACATGTAGCCAGTAATAATTTGAAATTTTTTTCTATGCAAGCTTACCTTGTTGGCATTATTTTAGTGGGTTGAAGCTCTCTACTTTGTAAAGCTCATTCTCTTAATTTAAAAGTTCATGTCATTTAAAAACAAGTTAAGAAATTAAAATTTATATCAGAGGGTTTTCTTAAAATCAGTTACTTAAATTTTTTTTGTATTTTTTAGATGTGATGATTATGCAGTTTTGTTTTGGGTTTGTTTGGTTTTTTTTTGATAAACATTCTTGGGTTTTGTTTTATTTTCTCCATTTCCTTTTGTGTTTTTGTATTCTACAGCATTTAAAAAATGTGGATGTGTTTGCATTTTTTTACAAGCTAGAAACCTAGTAGCATAGAACTGTCTGCCACAGCCTTCTAACACAGAGTTTACAGTTAAGTCACAGTATCCTTTTAAACGCTAATAATCACCCTTTCTTTCCTTTTTAAACATAAAATTTTTTAATTGGTATTAACTCTTAATTTGCCTCAGATCCGTTGTAAATTATGTTCTGTAATCACAAGTTCAGGTGGAGAAATTCTCTGTAGATAATAATGTTCTGCTGAAATGCATAAAGAAGTCCAGCTGGCTTCTGTTTTCTTCAGGGATTTTTTTTTTTTTTTTAAGTCAATCAAAAAGGGATACTGGAACTTCTTGTATGTAACAGCATATTAAACTGGAGGCAGTGATGAATCAGCTACAAAGGTAAATTGTATTAAAATCATGTTTAAGATAGTTGCTTTTATGTGTATTTTATATTGCATGCTTTTGTAGAAACATTATTGGGTGATGAAGATTAGTCTTAGAAAATGTTCATTTGTGCAGAAGATACATTTTCTTCAGTTGATTCTGGGCAAAACATTCACAGTTATATATGATATTTTGCAAAAGGACTATTAATTGGGCCTTTTGAGATGAATTAGGGTAAGAATATTTTTTAAATAGGCTTGGTGTCAAATTGCAATTTTTTTTTTTTAAGATGAAACTGGAAAAAGTGCTAAGTCATTTGGCACATGCCTATAGATACTGTCATGGTTGTATTCATCAAATTGTACCACATTACCGAATTTTTTGCAAAATGTATTTTATCATACTAGAATGGCATTATTTTAGAGGATTTGAGAAACTGACATGGTCAGTTCAGAAAATGAAGTTTCAATAAGGTCATTGCATTTAAAAAGCATATAAAGATACTTGATTGATGAAGGAGACTTGTCTTTCATTGTATATAAACTAATAAACAAATAGCCTGTATCTCAGAATAAAAATATTTGTTATATATTTGAAGTCATGCATGGTAAGGAGTGTGTGAATTATTATAAACAATATGTTACAAAAGACGGTGCTAGTCTTGTGTAACTAAGTACTATGAATGAATTCGGTTGGTATTTGGTATTGTACAGTTCACATGTTTACACTCTTGGTGCCCTAATTTCCTCTGGGGGAATCGCCTTTTAAGTGATCCTTACAGTGGTGGTTTGAGGTTACTTTATTGGCCCTCCTTCATTTTTGACTTCTGCACTTAATTTTTTTTTTTTAATAACATGATGGTACATTTTTCTTTGTTGCTTCTAGCCAAAGGCTTTCAGTCCACCAATAAATAAGATCATATGGTATTAAATGTTCTTGATGCCGTCCTTCTGTAAATAATGAATGTCCCATCATTTAGCACTGTACTGCTTCTGTCTTAATGCTGGCATTAAGAACATAAACTTCTTTTCTCCAATAGTGCAGTCTTTGAGTCTACTTTAAGTTATTGGGGCAGTTTGATATTTTTTTTCATGATCTATATTTAATATTACATCATTGCATAATCTTTTCTAAATTCATCTCCATTAAAACTTGCCTTAAGCTACCAGATTGCTTTTGCTGCCATTAGCCATACTGTATATTTGTATGTTTAATTTACTTTCACAATAAAATTCTGTGTAGTGAAAACAAGGTCGTGGCTCTTCATTGATATAATATGATCATTTATCCTACTACTGGCTATGACATGAAAATTGTTTTTATTGTTTCTAAATTGCTCTTTGATCCTTTCTACATTTTTTAAAGAAAGAAAGCAACAACAGTGACATCTAGTGGTGATATCTGCTAAATCCAAAGAGGCCTTTTAAATGTATAGCTCACAATATACAGTAATTTTACTGTATAGCTCACAATATACAGTAATTTTACAGTACATTGGCTTTCAAAGTCTGGTTGAAGCCGTTTATGGTTGTACAGTCCTATAATCCCAGCACTTAGTCAGTAGAAGCAAGAGGATCAGGAGTTGAAGGTCATCCTTGGCTTCATAAAGAGCTCAAGGCCAAACTGGGCTGTATGAGGCTTTGTTCAAAAAACAAACTGAGGCTGGAGAAATGGCTCCACTGTTAAGAGCCTTGCTGCTTTTGTATAAGGCAAGAGTTTGGTTCCTGATACCTCAGTGGTTGGCTCCCAGCTACCTATAATTCCAGCTCCAGGGAATCCAACACCATCTTCTTCCCTCTGTGGGCATCACACACATGTGCATATACATAAAAAATAAATCTTCTTTATTTAAAAAAAAAAAAAACAGGCTTATTTGGGGCTGGAGAAGTGGCTCAGTGGTTAAGAACCTTTGCTGTTCTAGAGGACCTGGGTTCAATTCCCAGCACCTACATGGTGGCTAACAACCATCGGTAACTCCAGTTTCAAGGAATCCAACACCCTTTTCTGGCCTCTGCAGGCATTGCACAACACAGGTACACTTAAATTCGTGCAGCAAAATACTCATACACATTAAAAAATACATATTTTAAAACCTGGCTCACACTTAAACTCCAGCACTTGGAAGGCTGAGGCAGAATTTGGAAATTCACCATGAATTTGGAGCAAGAGCCTATCTCAAGACACTTCTCCTCCCCTCCCCCAAATCTAATTGGTTTATCCATCATCTGAGATATGACCATAAAACAGTTACCTTTGGGCAAAAAAGAATATTAAAAATTGTACATCCTAAGCTGGGTGTGTTGGCACAGGCTTTTAACCCTAGCACTTGGGAAGCAGAGGTTAGTGGATCTTTGAGGCGAGCCTAGACTACATAGTGAGTTCCAGGCCAGCTGGGGCTACAGGGAGATCCTGTCTCAAAAAAAAAAGAAAAAACACCCCAAAACCTGTACATCAAAAATAATACCATCTGGAAGGCAAGTTTCAGGAATATACACATTAGTGACTTGGCATTTTCCTACATCAGAAAATTGTCTTTTACTTTAGAAGTATGCCTTAAGTTTGATCTATAATAAACAAATTTGCTTTTTCATCACCAGATTTCATATAAATGACAAAACACCCAAAATACTAAATTGATACCATTAAGGAAGTTCCACCCAAAGCCAGGAAGGCTGAGGCAGGAAGATGATGAATTCAAAGCCAGTCTGGGCAACATAATTAGACTGTATCTCAAGAAACGAATATGAAAGAACACTAGTTTTTAGATTTGACAATATTAAAATGGGAATATTTAATGTACTTATCAGAAAATTTTAAATTTTATGTATTGACTGTCATCAAAATTATAAGTGAGTAAAGGACACAAATTTAAAAATCACAAAAGAAATACTAATGGGGAATGTTGAAGTTCTATTACTGGTGAGTTAGTTTTTGAGGCAGGGTCTCACTATGTAGCCCCGGCTGGCCTGGAACTCACTATGTAGACAAGGCTGGCCTCATTTCAGAGATCCACCTTCTTCAGTCTCCCAAGTGCTGGGATTAAAGACTTGCTGTACCATGACAAGCCCTATTACTGGTTTTTAAAATGATTACAACAAAGTATAATTATTAATCCACTAGAATCATTTATAGGAAATGATATAAATGTAGTACCCTAAATAGACATTGTTTCTGCTCTCAATGACCTGGTCTGTACCCCAGAGTGGCCCAAAGCAATAGCAACCTTTAAGTTACATAGGAAGTACAGCCTGTTAACAGTACATCTATCTTGGTCTTGATGGTTAAAACAGTCTAAAATGGGGAGATACTCAAGCTGAAAACAGATATTGAGAGTCAGGTAGCCAGCTAGTCAGCTTGGCAAGTTTGAGAACAGATAAGGACGACATTGTGGACTTTGGAGGGGACTTGCAGAGTCCTGGGTGGGACACGCAGTGCTGGACTGGCTTTGTCAGCTGTGTGAAAACCTTTGGATAACTGTTGAGGGAGAACAGGAAGCCATTTAGGGTCAGGAATTTGATGGGATGTATGCTTGATCAAAGAGAACAAGGCCAGAAGCATAAATTTTGTCCCATTAATCATATGGTAACCTGGTAGAAGGGCACAAGAATAGCTTAGTGAGCTTGGAGACTACAGAGCTAAGGAAAAAGTACAGGAAATAATTTTGTCAGTTTTATCTGCTAAAAATAGTCCAATTACAAGTGTTACCTTAACACATACAAAAAATTATTGACTTGAAGATTTATCCCTTATGAGCCAAGTGTCAGTGATTGATACAGCCTTATAGAACAGAACTGGAACACTGCCAGCCATTGAGACAGAACCAGCAAAGGAAGTACAGTATGAAGAGGGTACTGGTTTTGGAAACACCTGAAGCTGACATCATTTGTCTTTGTTTTCATTGGACCAAGCTAGTCACAGCGACACCCATCTCCAGATGTGTAGGGGATTGCAGTCCTACTTTTTGCCCAGAAGAATCTAAATGTTTGTGACTATCTTATCACTACAAATACCACTGTCAATTATTAAATACTTTGGGTTGGCGGTGTAACTATGTTAGAGCACTTACTTAGCATGTGCAAGACACCGAGTTGACTCTCCAGCACCACAAGAAAAGAGAGAAACAGGGAGATGACTCAGTGGTTAAGAGCATTGACTGCTCTTGCAGAAGACCTGGTTCCCAGCACCCACATAGTGGCTAACAACTGTCCATAACTAGGGGATCTGATACATTCTTCTCACCTTCTTGGGCATTGCACAGTACAGGTGCACTTACATGTAGGCAATAGAGACACAAAAAATAAAAAATTTTAATTTATGTGTATGAGCATTTTGCCTGCCTGTTAAGTGCACCACGTGTGTGCAGTGCATGCAGAGGTCAGGCGGCATCAGATCACCTGGAATGGCTGTTAGCTCTCATGTGGTTGCTGGAAACAACCCTGGTCCTCTGCAAGAGCAGCCAGTGCTCTTAACCATGGTCTTTATTCTTGACTTCCCTTCTTATATTCAATCCATAAATCCTGTCAATATATTCTATCTTGTCTTCCATATTTAATTTTTTAGTTACTTACAAAGCATTTAAACATGAAGTCATGCAAAAGACCCAACAATCTCTGAGGTAGATATGGTCATTTTACAGATGAGAAAACAGGCTTAGAGAAATTAACTGCCCAAGCAAGACACAAAGCTATTACATGACAACTGGGGTTTTAAATTTTCAGTCCATGAGCTTAATTAGCTACTGAGCTCTGACCTGAGGTATCCCTGTATGTCCTGTTTGTACTGCCATGATTGTCTTCCTGAATACACTTTTCATTAATTATTTATTGTTGAACCTCCCTTAGTTTAGTAGAATGATCATTTGAAGGTGTTATTCCCAATGTACATCCAGGTTTCTGGAATTTTTCCCTTTTCTTTGGTTGGTTTAATTTATTCATTGAGACAGGGTCCATATAGCCCATGCTGGTCTGGAACTCACTCCCGCTTCTCTCTAGCACTCTTCTGCCACTCAAAACTGTCATTCTCATCTAACACAAAAACCAGAATGGCTCACATGTGAATAAGATAACATTGTGTATCTGTGTCTGTGTCTGTGAATTTAACAGAAACCTGCCTACTACCCGAACAGAATTTCTTTGGAGTTTGTGAAGCATAATTCTTACCCCACCTAACTTGTTCCATGTGTCTTCTAGAATCCCACCCAGCTTGTTCCATCCCAATTGAGGTCCCACACCCTTTCCCTTCCATAAATAAAATCCAAGTGTTTTTTAAACAACCATTCCTAGTCTGGTTGGATTAGAGTTCAGTTTAGGTAGTTTGGGGGTTTTGTTTGTTCGTTTGTTTGGGGATGGGATCCTGAGTCTCAGGCTGGCCTTGAATTATGTAGCCCAGCATGACCTTGAACTGATCCTCCTGCCTCCACCTCCCAAGTGCTGGTATTACAGGCAGGCCACCACACCCAGCTTCTAAACATAACTCAAAGCACACATCAAAGTTTCTTCTGCCCCATTCCTACTGGACTTCCTAGTGACCTAGTTCTGTTGTTTTGGCATACAACGATGCTACAGGAAACAGCCTATTTTTAAATGCCAACAGCCGTGACTTCAAATTTTGATGAAGTTTCCCATGTTACACTCCTGTGAAAGCCTGTCACTCCCCTGCTGAAAACTATCACTGGGAAACAACGTAATAGAAATTAGGCTCTTCTGCCTAGGACAGGGAACCTTACCTTTACCTTTTCTGGGCCTCATTTTGCCTATAAAATGCGACTGACGCTGCCAAGTCTTGTCATCAGAAGAGGTTGCGTTTTAATTTCAGAGTGCCCTAGAGTAGGCAGGCAGGAAGTTCAGGCTGAATACGCTAAAGGAGCCCGGCTTCCATTCACAAATGAGGAAACTGGGGGACAGATGGCTAAAGGTTTGGTCAAGACCATAAAGCGTTAGCAGTCAAGCAGGAGACAGCCTGTCTTTGGGATCCACGCCCTTAGCTGGCCCAGCACTTCCGGATACAGTGGAAGAGAGACCTGCCCCAGAGCCCTCCACACCTCTACTCTCTCTCCCAAACAACCTTCTACCCCTCGTCAGGGCTCCCGCCCACCACGCACTCCCTTTCAGGGGGACCACTGCTCTAGGACATAACTAGGTCTCAGGGAAGAGTGCATTTCTGCACAACTACAGACAGCTGCTGCCAGCCTAAGTGTGGTGACAACCGGGGTGGCCTTGAGGGCACCCGCAAGCCATGGGTCTCTGGGACTCAGTACTTTTCCTGTGTCCTGAGCCTTAGGTGATGATGATGTGCTCTTTGCTCTGTCACGCTAGTGAGACCTGTGTAGACGACTAGACAGTATCTACCTGTTGACGTGTGTTGTGTTTTTCCTTGTATACGCGGGGTATGCGATGGTGGGGCCTCTCGACTGGGGTCCCTCGCTTCTACAGTAGTCGTTCTTCCAGCCTCAACCTCGCGGGTCATCCGCGCTTCCCTCCCCCGCGTCCGGGTTTGCGCCTGCGTGGCTCCGCCCCCTACCCCGAGCCCCGCCCTCGCCACGCTTTACGGCCTGGCACACCGCTTTTGCTGCAGTTGCTCGGCGCCGCTGCTGCCTCCGCCGCCGCGGCTGCTGCCGGTGAAGTAAAGCGAGGTGAGGTGCTGTGTTGTGGTGGTGCTGCCGCCGCCCGGCGCCGGGTGGAGATCGGGGCCTCTGCGGGCTGGCGAGGGAGCTCGTCAGTAGCTGCCTTATCCCCTCAGGTCCGGTGCTGTCCGCGCTGCCGCAGGGAGGCCGCCCGGGCCCGGCGAGCCGAACCAATGCTGGACCTGGAGGTAGTGCCGGAGCGCTCCCTGGGGAACGAGCAATGGGAATTCACCTTGGGTGAGTGTGGGATCCCCTCCAGACCCCATTCACGCGCCCTCACTAGCCTCTTCCGCTTCTGGTCTCTATCCCTGATGCCCCAGCGCCCCAGGCTCTTCTCTTCGTCCCCTCTGGTCTTCAGGCTCCCTCTCCGCCTGTCATTCTTATAGCCAACAACGCCTTATCCGAGGGCCTCAGCAGGGTCCCGCCTGAGGAGTATAGTAATAATAATTATAACAATAGCAGGAACACCCGACTTAGAGGCAGGCCCTGCTCTTTTGAACGTATTTCTCTCTAGTAACCTTCCCTGGGGTCTGAGGATCAGTGGGTTCTATTATTCCTGTTTTGCAAACTACAATAGCTAAGAAGTAGGTAGCACCCCTAATCAACGCTCCAGTCTCGGATCTGTCTTCCTTTGGTTTTGGACAGCTGGAAGAGAGGACCGGGACTTTATGGATTGCCTTTTTCATAAGAGTAACCTAAGTTCAGACCCCCATCACCAGATGATGGGGATCTTGTCGAAGCAGTTGAGCCCGTGTTTGTTTAAGGAACTTCTGACTTGTTTTCTTCTGTTTTGAAATGTACTCGTAATATGTGATGGCGTAATTGTAGATGTCAGAGTTGAAAATTGAGTGGAAATAATACATAACTTGTAGAAAATGCAGTTTGGTCTTTTTTTTTTTAAGGTTAGTTGGCTTTTTTATGTGAACGAGGATGTTTGCATTTAGTAACTACAGTGTGTTTACTTTGATGTTCCAACACTAAGAAAAGGGTGCTGTTTATTTGTGTGAGCCTGAACTTTTGTCACTCTGGTCTGGGCTACTGGACTGAGTCAGCTGCTCCATTGGATTGTAGCTTATTCATGAGCATGGAAGACTCATGTCATAGAGATAGCATATTGGAGAAGGCTAGCTGGGCAGATTGCTGGTACAAACCTGCTGCTGCTGCTACATGCCTCCTGCTGGTTGTAGAAGCCAGTCATTTCTAGAGGTCTTAGCTTTCTCCCATAGCACTTAAACTACAGAGCTCCCTCAGAATTCTTGAAATTGAACCTGCTCTGAAACTGTTCCATTCATCCTCTTCTGAAGCTCCAAGAGCTTGATTGAAAAGCTAATGATATCATGCTAATGCTGTTGCTCTTCTAATTAACATCTTTTCTCCCCACCCCTCACCTCCTACTACACCTGAACCTCCTAGCACTGGTTTTAAGAGCCACAGCCATAGCTTCAAAATGCTTGATAACATAACTACACTATACATCTCTTTGTGGTACAAGTCCCTTAGTCAAAAGGAAGGAGTAGGAGAACAGTTGAGAGCAGGGAGAGGAGGACTTCCTCTAAGATCGTTCTGTCAGCCAAACCCTAAGGCCTGCTGCCTACCATGAGTTTGGTAGAGGCAACCAAAACTGAAGGGACTCACTGGATTTGAATTTGCTCAGTGGATTCTGAGGTGAACTTTGTTGTAGAGTTCATAGAGGGGACCTGAGCCTGATGATTACAGTACTCAAGATCTGCATTTTGTTTATTTTTGGTTTTCACTGTGTGTGTGGTGTGGAGGGGGGGCGGTGTTTTGGTTTGTTTTGTTTTGGTGTTTTGGTTTTTTTGGACAGGATCTGTAGATCAGACTACCTTCAAGCACCCTATGTAGCTGAAGATGGTCTTAAACTTCTGGTTCTCTTGTCTCTACCTCACCCCCGCCCCAGTGTTAGCATTACAGGTTATCTGCCACTATGCCTGTTTATGCAGCCCTGGAGCTGAAACCCAGTGCTAGCATTCTACCAACTGAACTACATCCTCAGTCTGGTTTTTTATTGTTATTTGTTGGTTTGGAGACAGGGTCTCATATAGTTCAAACTAGTGGAGGCTAGCTTTGAACTTTTGATCATCCACCTTCCAAGTACTGTGATTACAAGAGTGTGCCACCATATCTATCTAAAGTCTGCATTTTTATATTATCTGATTCTTTATATTTATTTATTGGGGGGGGAGAACATGTGCCATGGTGCATGTGTGGAAATCAGAGGACAGCTTGCAGGGAGTTGGTTCACTTCCTCCATGTGAATCTAGAAGATCAAACTGAGATCATCAAGCTTGGCAGCAGGCACCCTTGGCCACTATGCCTTCTTTCAGGACATAAAAAAGGTGTAATTCAAGTTTCTCTTCTCTCAGTCTCGTCCCCTAATCCCAACACATTTAAACTGCTGTTGGGGCTGTTAGGTGGGGGTAGGTATGGGAAATAATCTTTCTTTAAAATTATGTTCATAGGCAAGAGAATCAGGCAGTGATTACATCTTGTTACCACAGCACAGTAAGATCCTCTTCATGTGCCAGTTTAGAAATAGGCTTATTGAGCTAAGTAAAGATGATAAATGCATAGCTAGCTGAACCAGGGTTTCCTGCCTCCTACTGCTGGCTCTCCTGAGGATGGATTTAACTTTTTCTCCAGGTTTCTTATTGGAATCTGTGCAAATGCAGATGTATCTGGTCCTTGTGATCAGTGCCTGGCATTACAAAGAGCTGCATCCAACCTCTTGGCTGCCTTCCTGGGCTTTGTATAATGTTAGAAGATTAGGGAAATGTCAGTGACACAGGGACAAGAAAACTTAGGCCAAGCAGAGCCTCTCTGAGTCCTACAGATGGTTTAACTATGGAATAAACATTGTGCAAATTTGAAATAAAGTTTTTAACAAGATTTGCTGAATATGTTATTGTGAAGGCATATGTCTGGATTTGGGTTTTGGGGGTTTTTTTGTTTTGAGATAGTGTCTTATTGGGTAGCACAGACTAGCCTGGAACTCTAAGCAATCCTCTTGCCTCAATGCCCTGAAAGCTAGAATTACTGGTATGACACCATGCCTGGCTTGGATTTGTTTTTGAAATTAGTCTTTAGAATGCCTAAAGGTAGATTTAAAAGAGTTACTTTAGAAAATAGCTTTCTCAAGGCTAGTAAAATGGCTCGACAATTAAGAACACTAGCTGTTTTTGTAGAGGACCTGGGTTCAATTCCCAGTACCTACATGACAGTTAACAACTATCTGTAACGCTAGTTCCAGGGGATCTGACTCCCTCTTCTACAGACAGTACACAACAGTGATGCACTTACACACATGTGGCAAAACACTCATACACATAAAATAATAAGATATATTTTAAAAAGAAAATAGCTTTCTCCAACATTGCCTTGTTCTACTGAGACAAATGGCTCACTGTGTTGAAGACAGCATGTAGCACTGTGAGCTCTACTCATAAACATTGGAAACTGAATAAGAAATAGTCTTTGGGGCTAGAGAGATGGCTCAGCGGTTAAGAACACTGAGTGTTTTACAGAGGACCCAGGGTTGATGGCAGCTAACGACCATTCATAACTCCAGCTCCAGGGGAATCCGACGCCCTCTTCTGACCTTCAGGCATCGCACAGCACAGGTGCACTTACATGCCAGCAATACACCCATACAACATGATATTAAAAAAGAAATGGTCTTTATTCCCTGAAGAACCTAAGTTAATTGCATAGCAGGCATATAGAGATAGTTTTTTTTTATTATTATAATTCAGTAAAAGATGTATAAGATATTGTGGAGAAGGGACTTGACCTAACCTATGGGTTTAGGGAAGACTTAGTATTAATCCACAATAGAAAGATAGGTGATATGTGCAGGGAAGTATATAATCAATTTGAAATTATAATTATAGTATAGTGTACTGGCTAAAGAAAAAATAGACTTCCCATAGTCCTAATTCTGTTTGGTTATAGTTGCCTAGGTTACTATCAAAGATAAGAGGAGAGACTCAGAGTTCGGTAGAGAAGAGGGTTAAGTCTCTTGTGGGTATCAGTTTAGGAAGTAGAGCTTGGAAACTGGATTTGGAGAGGCAGGGGAGAAGGAAGAATTTAGCGGTCGTACAGACTGGGAAGTAGAGGAACAGCAGGAAAGAATGCTGTTGTTGGGGAGGTGAGGACTCCTGGGGAGGGGAGTTGCTAAGACCATGGTGTGAGACCTGTGTGTTCTCTGTAGTTGTTTTAGCTCACAAGTACGTGTAGTGTAGATGCTCTTCCATTACAGAAATGGCAAGGCTGAACGATGCAGCCAACTTGTTCATGTTCTCGGCAACCTTTTCTCTATTGTGTGTCAGACCCTATGCTGTAGAAGGCTGCAAAATTTTATTGGGGATTATAACTCGAGACTAAGGAAATAGCTCGATTAGTAAAGTGCTTGTCACAGAAACAAAAGAATCAGAGTTTGATTCCCAGAATCCACTTGAAAAGACAAAAAAAAAAAAAAAAAACTAAGTGTGATGTAATATCAGCAATGGAGAGGTAGAGACAAGTGGATCCCTGATGATTGCTGCCTAACCTGCTTGGTGAGCTAGAGAGAGCCTATCTCAAAAAACAAGGTGCACAACTCCCAAAGTTGTCCTCTAGCCTTCATACAACACTCAGGAGCTCACACTCAAAATCATACAAAGTATAATTTGGCCTTTTGATTCCTTCACCTTTCTTCAAACTGAACAATAGCCCTTCAAATAGGATTGAAATTGAAATGTCTAAGTGAGATGAGCCACAAGATTCAACTTCTGATTCTTCATTTGAAAGCTTTTTTCTGTACACCTTCTCAGTGTACAGGTCAGCTCATCTTGAGTATATCTTCTGTGCAGCCCTGGGGTTATATAGGCATTGCTATAACCCCTTACCACACAGTCCTTTAGTCCCACTGAATACATAGTCTAAAACAATTACACAACTTGCTGGCTCTGAGCAGGGAACTGGGATCTAGAGCAGTAAATAGCACACACTGTCTTTGCATATACAAAATTAATTTTTTGTTTTTAGATTGTCTAGAACTGTCTCTCCTGTTTCTTCCTGCTTAATTTTAATGGACTCTAAAAACAAACTTTTGTTGGTCTCTTGCGAGTCCCTAGAATGTTTGAGGTGTCTTTGGGATTTGCATTGCTTAGGCTGGAGGTATATGTAAATTTATAATAGGCCTTACATTCAAAATTAAGTGTTTAAGAGACATTTATGGGTGTTTTAGTAGGAATCTAATGACATTCTCTGTAAAAATAAGTTGATTCTAATAGATAGATTATTTAAATTTTGTTATTGTTTTGTTTTTGAGTTTTACTGTGTAACCCCAGCTAGCCCACAACTTACTATGTAGACCAAACTGACCTCTAACTCACAGAGATCTTCCTGTCTCTGCCTCTTGAGTGCCCCACCATACCCATCTGACTTTAAATTTACAGCAAGTCATGTGGGGACTAGAGAGATGGCTCAATGTTTAAGAGTACTGGTTGCTCTTGCAGAGGACTGAGGTTCAATTCCCAGCATCCACATGGTGGCTAACAACCGTCTATAACTCCAGTTCCAGAAGATCTGATGCTTTCTTCTCACCTCTGTGAGCATTGTACAACATCAGTGCACTTACACAAATGCAGGAAATACACTCATACATGTAAAATTTTTTAAATAAAAATGTAAATTTTTATTTAATAAGTCATGTGTCCTATCATACTCTCATTTGAGATGCTCAGATTGATGCCAGAGGGGAAGAGAAGGGACCTGTCCTAGGTTACAGGTAATGTTTGGCAGACTAAGAACTAGAACCTTGGCCTCCAGAGTTATGCAGGCTCTTCTGAGCCTAGTCTTTGGTTCCTGCTGACTTTGTCTTCTCTGAGCTCTTTGATTGCTTGGGATCAGTGTGGCTGTGTCTATCTCTAAGAAGCTTTTTCTGTGTTCACTTTCTCCCCTTGGACAATCTAGTGTTCCCTAGTGCTTGCTGCTTAACTTTATCCTACCTGTGTGAACTCCACCCTGTGTGCAGGCTTCGGGACTAAGGCTTAGCACTGTGGTAGGTGTCAATAAACGGACAACACGGTAACCACACAGGTGTCCTTCCTTTGTTTCAGGAATGCCTCTGGCTCAGGCCGTAGCCATTCTTCAAAAACATTGTCGCATCATCAAAAATGTCCAGGTTCTCTACAGTGAGCAGGTGAGTGGTGACCAATTTGTTGACTGATATAGAATCCTTAGTGAGTTTACCTCCAGAGGAGACACCCTGGAAGAGGCTAAATGGCAGGAGTTGCTCTGTTCCAATAAGAAAATCTTTAGGATCAGTTATCAGGTACTTCTCCTTGATGATGAAGCATTTGGTCTTGATGATGTCATATTGACAGCTTTAGAAGAGTAGTAAAAAGTAAACCTGTTTTTTAGTTTTGTTTGAATATGTGCTTAACTTACCTCCTGACCCTTAAAGTAGGGACCTTTCAATGGGAGGTCTTCCCAGGGACTGTCTCTGGTTTTCTAAGATGCTTACCCTTCTCTCCCTGCCTTCCTCCCTCCCTACCCCCCCCCCGTCTGTGTGTGTGTGTGTGTGTGTATTTTTATGTGTATGAGTGTTAACTGCGTGCATGTAAATGTACCATGTAGGTGGAATGCCCTCAGAGGCCAGAAGAGGGTGTCGGATCTCCTGGGACTGGTGATGTTGCAGTCCATTGTTAGCTGCTATGTGGGTTCTGGGTTTGGAACCGGGGTCTTCTGTAAGAGCAACAGTACTCTTAACTGCTAAGCCATCTCTCTAGCTCTTCTTTTGTGTTTAAAAATCATTTCTGCTTTGTTATTTGGCTTGTGTTCAGAATTGTTAAAGTAAAGATCTCTAGCTAGCAGGGCATACCTGGATTGAAAAGAAACAAATACAGCTCACCCCTTTATTACTCTCAAAAAGCATCTTCTGTCCACTGAAGACTATAACTCTATGACATAGAACATGTGCAGCTTTGTAGAATAATAGTCTTTATGTTACACACCTTAGGGAATAATTTTGAGCCTACAAAGGCCAAAGGATGTCTCTGTGGCCTTTCTGGGACTTTAGTATTGGTTTGATGTTTTCAGTTCCAGCTGTTCCAATTAGTTTCAACTCTCGAAGCAAATTTTTGACATGAAGAGTTTTAGATTATAGATGAGTAAGACTTCTGTGAAGCTTCAGTTTGGCTTAGAGCAGCATTAGCATTAGGCCTGTTATCTCTACTAGAGACAACATTCTGCGGTACTGTATCCTTTGGCCAGTCTGAGGTCTTACATAAAGGATCTTTCTGAGAAGGGGAATGCCACGTGCTTGGATATTCATCTGCACCTGCCTCAGAACAGGGAACTTGGCAGAATGTGTCGGGGTTCCGTGAATCGTAGTGCCGAAGTTGGTTTCTCATTTGTGAAGGATGAATGGTGACTTTTAAACTCTTTCAAACCATCCCTAACCAAATCCAACAGGTAGTAGCCATCAAAATAGAGGAAACGGGCTTGCTTGTACACATGGAGCTGAAGATTTAGTACTCTAAAAACTGGATGTATTGGAAAATACACTCTACCCTTTCTAACAGTTTCTAAAAATGATATACAATTCTCATATCATTCATCTGTCATTCCAGTATTTGCAGGAGTGTTAACATTAAACTCATTTTCCCCAGTATTTTCTAAGCATCTAGAACTAAGAAACAGTTGGTTTGGGAATTGTGATACTAGATCCCATGTAGCCCAGGCTGGCCTTGAACTTCTGATCTTCTATTTCCACCTCCCAAGTTCTGGTACTATAGACATGTATCACTATGCTCAACCCAAAACATGGGTTTTATGTCTAGGTCCACATTCTTCTATTTATTGCTTGTGCAGCTTGTAGAAATTTAATAACCAGTCTATAAAATCCATGTATTATTAGTAGAACAGTCTTCTGAGAAGGATTAAAAGAAAATGATCTTATATCTCTGATGTAGTACTTGCAGGAATCTTACTGTGTAGCCCAGGCTGACCTCCAACTTGGAATCTTCCTGTATCAGCCTCCAAAGTGTTGGGGTTACAGTTATACACCACCATGTCATCTTTACTATGGTGCTTTTTTTTTAGTTGTTTTGAGATCTGATCTTCCTGTAGCCCTAGCTGGCCTGGAACTTGCTTTATAGACCAGGCTGGCCTCAATTTCACAGAGATCTTCATGTCTCTGTCTTCTGAGTGCTGAGACCAAAAGTGTGGGTCACCATGCCTGGCTTGCCTTTGTTTCTTAAGACCACATCTCTGTTACCTACTTTTGTCTACTTTAAAATCCTTTTTGAAAACTTCTCTAAACCTTTTGAACTGTGTAGTAGTTTCAAGAAAGGTTGGGTTTGAGATAGTGGTGTTTTCTTCTACTTGTAGCAGTCCAAGTCCATTCTTGAGAGTTTTTAGACATTAAGCTTTGAATTGATTGCATCCGGACAGAAGCAAGAAGATGAGACAGACGTAAGAAGAAAGCGTTCCGTGTACCGAATCTGTTCTTGGTGCTTTCTGACCTACAGTCTTTGTCCTCAGAACAACCTTGGAGGAAAGAGGGTGAGGGTACTCCTAGATAGAAACCAGAGCTCTTGAAACTTTAAGGTCATTAGGACTCTGTTTGGAGCTGTGTACTGCTACTGTGTACTCCCCTCCCCACAGAACTGAGAAGGGGCGGGTGGGGAAATTTGACTCCCTCCATCTTAAACTTAGGCTTTTAAAAAATAAGCCCTTGTGGTACGAGATGGGGGAGGGAAGGAAGGCTAAGAGTGCGGTCTCATACATAACCAGCTCACAAGAAATTTCTTAGTCCAAAAATTTGGCCCAAAATATTCAAAGAAAAAAATGTGATCCCTGTGGATAGTCCAGAGAGCCTGGGGGTGGACATAGGTTCAGGTGTTGTGCATAAGCACTACTTTGCTAAGTTTGGATCCTGAGGCTTTTCACACGACATGTATTCCTAACCACCTGCTTTGTTAGTTTGATGGCTGTAAACTGTTAGATATGACCCTGTAGTCTCAAAAGAAAACGGCTTGCATACTCAAGTTGTCCATTCCTCTCCTGTATTTGTACTTAAGTCTGGAAAGGAGAGGCTCATTTCCGCCAATATTATGAATCAGGACTTGTAGGCTAGAAGTAGGAGAACACTGTGCATTTATGAACCAATTTTTTTTTTCAAGTTTTCCAAACTTCATTAGTTGAGGGAAAGGGACTGCCTTGGATATTCCCCGTGCATTGCATTCATAGTATAAGAGTTTCAGTGGATACTGGTGAATAAATCAGTTGTTCAAAGTGTGTTTTATTTTTGTTTTGTAGTCTCCTCTAAGCCATGACCTCATCCTTAACCTGACTCAGGACGGGATCAAACTACTGTTTGATGCTTTCAATCAGAGACTTAAGGTAACCATAAATGACAACTGTAGTTTCATATCTGGCTGGTCCAGTCTGTCTGGATCTGATTAATATGTGCAATTATAAGATGTTTTAGAGATGTAAAAGTGGGTATCCACTTCTTTGATTCAATGGAGGGGGCTAAAGCTACGCTGTTCCTCTAAAAGTGGATAGAGAGTTGAGATGGTTGAAAGGAACCAGGAAAAAGCTCTTGTCCTTTGTTCAGGGGCTAGGAAGAGTGTTGGAGATTTGGGGGACATGCTGGGAGAAGGAGAAAGAATGTTGGTAGACATGCTGTAAAGAAGGGGCTTTTATACTAACTAGGAAAACAAGAGAAAAGCTGATGTTGACCCAAGTCTAAATTTTAAGAGGTACTGAGAATGGGGCCTAACTATAGAATAGAACCAGTGACTTTAGTCAGCCTTATGTATCTTGTTTTACTTCATTGTTATGCCAGTATGACTTGGAAGATTGAGTGTGGAGGTATCTTTTGGAATATTAGGCCTTGCTATTAATACCAGCAAGAGTGAGTTGATTCTTTAACTCCACTGTGGAAATATAAACATCTTGTGGGTGTATAGGGTATCTTAATTGGCATTGGAGTGCAGTTTGCTAGCACCTGCTTTAGTCCAGGATGTTTTTAATATATGTTTTTAATACTCTGTTTTCAAATGCTTGGACCTCACAAGTTAGTCATGTGACACCAGACTCATGCCTCAGAGTCATGAGTTTAAATGTGGCATACCAGGACTGTTTTCCTGCTCAGGTTATGGAGTATAGCCTTTCCAAAACACTACTTACTCCCACTTCCTGTCTTCCAATCACAAGTGAGCTACTGGAGAAATTAGGACATGGAAAGGATCCCCTTGGAAGAAATGATCCCTCTGGGAGATCATCAGCTAATCATGGGGGTATCTGGCAGAGAGATAGAATGCCTGTACCTTCTACAGGAAGGACTTCTGGCTGAAAGTGGAGAGTCTCTGTCAGAATTAGCTCCTGATCTCAGTGAAATAGCAACCAGCTTGGCATGGTTTCCTGCCATGCGAGGCATTCTGAAGGGGACCTTGGAGATCTTCTTGATCACAGCTGTCACCTGTCCCCTTTACGTTGCCTAGCCTAGCACCATCTTTCATGTTTGCAAGCTTCATGCTGCTCTTAAGTACCTTTATATAGGCAGACTTATCTAATAATGCCTTGCACACCTTTCCTCTGCAAACCTATTACACCTCACGGGGCTTAATGGAGCCAGTGAACCACCTACATAAGTTTGGGGAGAAGGGTTCCTTCAAGTGCCTTAAGGACTCAGCAGAGGGAACAGTTCTATCCAGCAGAGAGGATCAAAATAACTTCATTAACAATGGAGAGGGTTCTATCTTGATTCAGCGTTACATTCTCTCTTTTTTTTAAAATTACATTTATGTAGTATGTGTGTGTGTTTGGGTGTGTGTATGCCACAGCACACATGTGGACATCAAAGGACAGATTGTGGAAGTTCAATCTCTCCTTCTACCATGTGTGTCCTGGAGATGAAACTCAGGTCCTCAGGCTCCAGTGGTGACCACCTTTATCCACTGAGCCGTCTCGCCTGCCCTAGTGTTATGTTCTCTAAGAAAGTTCAGGATAGCTGAAAATATAGCTTAATTGACAGAGGTCCTGCCTCACCTTCATGAGGCCTTGAGTTTAATCCCTAGCACCATATGTATTAGGCATACATTTGTAATTCCAGTACTTGAGAGTTAGAAGCAGAAAGATCAGGGGTTCAAAGTCATCCTTGACTACATAGGGACCTTGCAGCCAGCCTGGGCTAAATGACACTGTCTCAAAAAAATAAAATAAAAGTTAGGGACATTGTCTGGTCAAAAGTTAGCTAATTTTTTTAAAGATTATTTTATATGTATATGTGTATGCTTGAGTATGTATGCATCACTTGTATGCAGGTACCTGCCTTTGGAGGCCAGAAGTGGGCATCAAATCCCTTGGAACCAGCAAGCTAGCTATGTGGGTGCTGGGAATCGAACCTGGATCCTCTGATGGAGCATGGAGCAGCAAGTGTTCTTAACCTCTGAGCCATCTCTCTCTAGCCCAAAAGTTTGCTATTTTTTAATGTGCATGTCTCAGTTTCTGTGTCAGTGCTAGATACTCCCCACAACCTCTTCACGTCTGAGCTCAGATTGCAGGACAAACAGACACTGAGCCAGCTCTGCTTGTGCCATCCCCTGTTGGAGAGTGATAGATGGTATTCCCACCCCACTCGGTCATGCTGCTGGCTGCCAAGCCTTGACACCATAGTATGGAGAACTTGGTAGTGTTTATTGCTTGGTACCATTAGTGACTGAATGTTCAGTGCATTTTCATTTGTTTCTACTTTGAGTTCCTGGCATTTCTTCTAAGCTGAACCTATTAAAGGGCACAAGGTTCTTCAAGCTCAACCAGATCTCTTTAATTAGGGACATAATCTAACACTCATGCACTGTTCTGTGCTTATATATTGTGGCTTACTTTCTAACAGGACAGTACTCTTTTTCCATCATTTATATTATAAATAAAATAAGGGTTTTGGGGGAAAACAAGTTGGCCTGGTTTGGGGAGTGTTTTGTTTTTGTTTTTTAATAATTTGTCTACATTTGGCATGGAAAGGGCTCAGTATTTGACGCAGCCACATCAGGTTGTATAGAGGTGTTTCTCTGGAAGGTGGCATTGTCTTGTGGGATGATACCTGTTCCATTATGACTCAGCAGTGGTTTAGATGGAAGGTCCTTGGCCCAAAGTATCCACAAATATCATTTGAGTATCTATTAGAAGTGGGGGGTTACGGTTTGGTATGGTTTGCTATAATCCTAGCACTTGGGAGGCAGAGGGAGGAGGATTATTGCAAATTGGAGGGTTTATATAGTAAGACCCTGTCTCAAAAGGAAAACAACAGGAAATTATGGTTTATGTTTTTCTTCCCAGTTTTGTTCTTTATTTTATTTTGAGATGGAGTCTCTCTCTATTGCCCAGGCTTGTCTCAAACTCATAACTCAAGAGATCCTCGATCCTCCATCCTTACTCCTGAGTAGATAGTCTGTAGCTATCTAACACCACACATGGCTTTTTCTTTTCAGTTTTAAAATAAGAATAAAAGATAGTTTGTGGTGTTTTGGTGTTTGAGGTTTTTGGTGATGAAACTGAGACCCTCTTGCATACTAAATGTTTGCTGAACTGTTAATCTCTTCTCTAGTCCTGTTTTTGGAGTCTTTGTTTCGTTGGAGTTGGTTTTTGAGACAGGATCTCAATAACTCAGATAGCTCAGACTGGCTGTGCACTTCTGATCCTCCTGCCATGGCCTCCCAAGTAGATCTATCATTGTATCAACTTGAGTATTAACAACTCTTAAACATTTTTTTTTAGGTGATTGAAGTTTATGACTTGACTAAAGTAAAGTTAAAATATTGGTAAGTGTGGGGGCTGGAGAGATGGTTCAGTGGTTAAGAGCATGTACTGCTCTTCTAGAAGACCCAAGTTTGGTTCCAAGTATCCATATCATCTTCACAAAAGCCTTGCTCCAGGGTATCTAACTCCCTCTTCTATCCTTCACAGGCACCCACATGCATATAGCATACATTCACACAGACATATATAAAAATAAGGGCTGGAGAGATGGCTCAGCACTTAAGAGCACTAGCTGCTTTTGCAAAGGACCCAGTTTCTGTTCCCAGCATCCAGATGGCAGCTTACAAATGTCCATAACTCCAGTTCCAGGGAATCCAACACCCTCTTTTGACTTCTGTGGACATTGTACGTACATGGTGCAGTTAAATACGTACTGGCAAAAATGCTCATACGCATAAAAATTTTTAATTACAAATAAATAAAAGTAAAATCTTTGCCGGGTGTGGTAGCGCACACCTGTACTCCCAGCACCTGGGAGGCAGAGGCAGCAGATCTCTGTGAGTTCAAGGCCAGTCTGTTCTACATGGAGAGTTCAAGGCCAGCTGGGGCTACAGGGAGACCCTGTCTCAAAAAGAACAAAAAAATAAGAAATAATAAAATCTTTGTTGTCTCAATTGCCTGTATGTGTTATATTTGGTATAAACTAGCTTTGTCGTCTGCCTTTATTAAGTTAGTAAAGGATTTCATTTGCAACAGTCCAGGGATTATAGCCTGGTACCATGATTTCCTGAGGCAACCTCCCAGCTTCCTCAGATTCATGAGGAAGTACACCTCATTAAGAATATACTGATGTTTATAAAGCACTTTATATATAGAATATCTAATTTAACTCTCTAAACAAGGTCGCAGTTCACCTCAGAAATGCTTTGGCAGTCTCCTGAGTCATAATTGCTCTTCCCTATGTAACATTTCTTTGACATCTCTTTTCAGGTTTTCCTGAGTAACAAAAGTAGAATAACAAAACCAATGCTGAAGAGACCACCATTTTAGAGCCAGAAACTGGAAATGACCTGTATAATCTATAGATACTTAAGCCCTTCTTGTGCAAGGTGCTAAGCTAGCATCTAGAATATAACTTTCAGGGGCTAGAGATTTTATGTACAGCCCAATGATAGAATGCTTGTCCAGCATACACAAAGCCATGGGTTCATTTCCTAGTACTGCAGCAACAAAAAAGAATGTATCTTTCAGTAAGCCTCTCTAGCAGGCTTCCCTTTAGTGAGAGCAATTCCTGGAGCAGCTGTATATATCAGTTTCATAAGAATTGACCTTGTTACCTAATTAATTTTGATTTATTGTTGAAGAATAACTCTTGTTCTGGGTGCAGTGGCCCATACTGGTAATCCCAGCACCTGGGAGGCTAAGATAGGATTGCTGCATGTTCAAGCTCAGCCAGAGTCCAAAGCAAGACTCTATCTCAAAAAATAAATAATAACTTCCAGCCACCATTTCTTATGATTTGTGAACCCATCTTGTAAAGCCTAGTATTTAAGAAGTATTTTTATTTTTCAGTGGAGTGCATTTTAACTCTCAGGCCATAGCTCCTACCATTGAGCAAATTGACCAGTCTTTTGGCGCAACCCATCCTGGAGGTAAGCCAAGTTCATCTGACTCCTCTGGTCATCAGATGCAGCCTATAGCAGTAAGGCTTCCCCATTTCAGAATTGTAGTGTTGGTACTTGGGTGTGAACAAGATCTCCTCCCCCTTGTTTTGATCAGTTCAGAAAGGAGACATAAGGAAGGAATTATCCTCCTGGAATCATTGCTTCCTGCCAAGCTGGTTTATGTTAGAAACTTCAGGTGCCAGTCAACCGTGTCATTTCTTCTCCCTCCCCCTGCAGTATACAACTCTGCTGAGCAGCTCTTCCACCTCAACTTCAGAGGACTGTCTTTCTCTTTTCAGTTAGACTCCTGGACAGAGGCTCCCAAGTATGAGGTTAGCGCTTCCTGTCCCCTGGGGGGTGGGGGGTGGGAGTTGTTTAGTTTTTTTCTTTTTTCTTTTTTTTTCCTTTTCTTGGTTTTTTGTTTGGTTTTGTTTTTTTTCCCCACTGTTCAAGTAGGATGAGGAACTAGATATGAAGCCCTTCATTGGTTACCTTGTCTTTGAGTTCTTCAAGGGGCTGAAGGAATGAGATGAGTGGAATCAGCAGGAAGAACAACAAGGCTCAGGCCAGCATTCCTAGAAAGAGGGTATTTTACACTGTAGGGGCTCTCATACTTTTTAAAGGTAGATCCAACCATGTTCTTCTTTTAAGATCCTATACACTGTAGTTTTCTCAGTCGCCAAGAGTTTTAAGAGTTCATTCTCTGGATTTTCGGTTACTTTTTACTTTAAAGCCGAGCTTAAAATAGAGGAATGGTGCTACATACTTGTAATCCCAGCACTTAGGAGGCTAAGGCCAGCCTGGATTACACAGACAGACCCTGCCTCAAAACATGAAATAAAAATAAATGCACTTGTTTATCTAAGGTGAGTTAGTTGACCCAGAGCCAGGTTTGACCATGTGCTTTGACCTGACCAGTTCTTAAAAACCATGGATTCTAGGGAGGACCAGAGTCTGTGTCATATGACCTAAAGTGTTGCCCTTGGTAAAATTCTTGTCTTGTTTACAGCCCAATTTTGCCCATGGTCTAGCTTCTCTTCAGATACCCCATGGAGCAACTGTAAAACGAATGTACATTTACAGTGGAAACAGCCTACAGGATACCAAGTAAGTATAAGGAACATGAACTTTGTGCTACGGTCATGCCTCTTTGGGAGGGAAGACCATGCCTTATTCATTCTGTGCCTGCTTCAGGGCTCCCGTGATGCCCCTGAGCTGTTTCCTGGGAAATGTGTATGCTGAGAGTGTAGATGTTCTTCGAGATGGAACTGGACCCTCAGGGTTGCGACTTCGCCTACTTGCTGCAGGTAGGCTACAAGCTTTGAGCTTCGTAGGTGTTACATTATATCCATATAGGAACATACTAGAATCAGCAGTATATGGTTGGAGCCCACTCCTGATTTGTGGACATGTTTCACTGTCACCTTAAGGGTTTCAGACTTCTACACACATAGCCAGGTGAGGTGGTGCACACTTTCAGTCACTGCACTTGGGAGGCAGAGGTAGGTGGATCTCTGTGAGATCAAGGCCAGCCTGGTCTACATAGGGAGTTCCAGGCCAACTGGGGCTACAGAGAGCCCCTGTCTCAAAACAAAAGCAAAAGCAGATTTCAACATGCAAAATTTAGGGGAGATCAGCATTCATCTTTTCATTGCTATGTAGTTGGTAGAGGACAGATGATGCCATATTTTATTGAAATTTTTATTAGATAATCTAATGCAGCTTTAATTTTATCAAGGGACAAGACAAAACTTTATCTTTTATGTGTATGTGGGGTGTGTGCATCTGAGTGAGTGTGCTAGTGCACCCACCTGTAAGTTCACATGCCGAGGCCAGACAGGATATTGAGTAACCTCCTCTGTTGCTCTCTACCTTATTGCCTCAAGATAGGCTTTCACTGAACCAAAGGTCGCCACCATTTTGGCTGGGCTGGCTGGCCAGTAAGCTCTCAGGATCTGACTGTCTCTGCCCCCAGCCTGGCTTTTTATTTTTTAATCATGTATGACAGGGATTCTAACTCAGGTCCTCCTTACTTGCAGATCGAGCACTCTTAATCCCCTGAACCATCACTCTAGCCTCATAGATTTATCTTTAGTAAACCTGTTTGGGGTGGAAGGGGAAGGGTTTGTTTTTGTTTTGTTTTCCAGAGAATATAATATATAATATAATGTAATATAGTATATATATATCGCCCATTTCTTACAGACGTTTCCTAGGGAGTGTGACTAGGGTGATGCTTTTTAATAGAAAGTCAGTTCAAGTGTTATAGCCCCACAATAATTTTAAGAAAACATTTAAGGAAATCACCAACTGAATTAGTCTCCTAAAACTGAGGGCAGTTTTACCTGAACGGTCTTCAAATAGTGAATGAAACGACAAAGAAAGACACATTGGTCAAGTGTTACTTCCTACAGACCCATTCTGACATTCACAGGAATCTGGTACCTAAAGAAATATATTTGGCAAATGGTGATTTGGGCTCTACATTAATGGAAGTTCTTTATGTGTTCTATAGCTTACATAAGGTTGCAGTATTTGGACAGAGGTTCTTGAACATGATGCTTTCCCCCTGACCCTTGATAATTTAAACAGCCTTTGTCACTCAGCAGTATATGTGCTGCCAGGCATGGTGGCACACACCTATAATTTAGCAATCAGGAGGCTAAGATAAGAGAATCCTATTTTGAGGACAGGATTACTGAGAAGAGATTGCGTTACTTGAACTCAGCACCTAGTTCTTTCAGATTTTGGCTCTCTGAAGTTGTCCACATAATGCAAATTGATCATTACACATGAAATGAAAAAGCTTGGGCAACTATGAAGCCTTGTGCAGAATACAGTGATGTCTGGTTATCATGGCACCAGAAATTGAGGCTTTTCTCTGACTTTTGGCTTCCTTTTTTATTTGGGGTAAAATACATTAATCTTATCTCCCACCCACAGAATAAAGAGATTTTTAATATTGGCATGTCTGTAACTTATACTACGAGTACTTCGTTTGTGTAGGTATACGTTAACTAGAAGCAAAAAAGAAACTTTTGGCAGATCAGATTGGTTTGGGGGTTGTGTTATTGTGTTGTTAGGCATTTTTCCACTTCCTAGTTTGTCTTAAGTGATAACGCTCTTGCTCCCTAGGCTGGAAGGTGCTATGAGGTGTTTGTGTAGGATCAGGGAGTGAGTTAATGTACACTTCACTCTGTTTATGTAGGATTAACGTGTGGGTTAGTGTATACTTCACTGTGGTTCTTTTGGAGAAGTGTTCTGGTAGTGGTGGTCTCTGGTTAGTTTTATCTTGGGGCTGGAGAGATGGCTCAGCAGGTCAGAGCGCTTATACTCTTGCAGAGTAGTGAGTTAAGTTCCCAGCAGCCACATGGCATAGCTGCCTATAACTCCAGTTCCAAGGAACCCAGTGCCTTCTTCTGGCCTCTGCAAGCACTAACTACACACAAACACATAAAATTTTTAAAAAAGAAAAGAAAAAAGAAGAACCTCTTGGAGCTGGAGAGGTAGCTCAGTGGTTAACAATGCTTATTACTCAGGCTTGAGGACCTGAGTTGAGATCTCAGTACCTATTAAAAAGCTGGCTATGGCTGTGCATGTCTGTAACCCCAGCACTGTGTGGGACAGGAACATCAGTGGGGCTTGCTGGCTGCCAGCTTAAATTTGGATTCAGTGAGAGACCCTGTCTCAAAAGAATAAGTCAGATAGTGATGGAGCAGGACCCCCAACATCCTCCATTGGCCTCCATGCACAGGTGCTTGCAACAGTCTCTCTCTCTCTCTCTCTCTCTCTCTCTCTCTCTGTCTCTCACACACACATACATACACACACAGACACCAGAAACAGAAGTATTTCTTTAAGGCCAGAGATATATTAATGCTCAGTGGTAAAGTGTTTGCCTATCATGTATAACACCCTAGGTTCAAACCCCAGCACTGCTTAAAAAAGAAAATAAGCCAAGTATGGTGCCACATACCTGTAATCTCAGTACTACAGAGGCGGAGGCAGGAGGATCCCAAGTTTGAGACTTTTCATTGTTTAGCTCCCACTGCTTAATATCCACTGCTGAATACCCACTGCTGCTGATCTTACCACAGCTATGTAATGATCAGAGTGTAGTCTTCTCCACCACACCATAAGCTCTAGAACTTATGGGTAAGGACTAGATGGTTTTGTTTACCAGAATTTCCCCAGCAGCTAGTAGTGTCCTAACCCATGGTAGGCAGCAAAGAAATACTGGGATAATCATGTATGGTACCACAGCACCTATAATCCCAGCACGTGGGATATAAAGGCAGAAGGATCAGGAATTCAAGGTCATCCTTCAATATAGCAAGTTTGCCTCAAAGAAAGTATAGGGGTGCTGGAAAGATGTCTCAGTGGTTAAGAACACTGACTGTTCTTGCAGATGACCTGGGTTTGGTTCCCAGCACCCACATGGCTGCTAACAACCATCCATTCCAGGGGATCCAGTGTCCTCTTCTGGCCTCCATGGGCATTGCATGCAGATGTACCTACATATGGGCAGAACACTCATATGTATTAGATAAAATTTAAAAATAAAAAGTATTTTAAATAAATAAGTACAAATAAATAAATAAAGACTTGTAGAGCGTGGTGGCACATGGAATGTAGAGAAAAGTGGCAGATCTCTGATTCTGAGGCCAGCCAAGGCCACATGGTGAGAGTTACTCTCTGTCTCTCTCTTTCTCCTTCTCTCTCCATATATATATATAAAATAAAAAAGAGGGGTTAGGAGATGGCTCATTTGTTAAGAGCCAGTAGCTTCTTTGGAGCCCGGCTGGCCTTGGGTTAGATGTTTTCAGCCCTGACTAGAACCTGACAACCTTTCTCTTGTTCTCTGTAGGTTGTGGACCTGGGTTATTAGCAGATGCCAAAATGCGGGTATTTGAGCGCTCAGTATATTTTGGTGATTCTTGTCAGGATGTTCTTAGCATGCTTGGCTCTCCACACAAGGTCTTCTATAAGTCAGAAGACAAGGTAGGGGAAACGTTTATGGTGTGAATAAGCAGTCTGTCTTTTTAATCAACAGTAGTTTAATTTTGGGTAAATATGAACTCTGTTGTTCTCCCATACAACTTGTTCTACTTGGAGTAAAAGTTTTTTGTGCTCCATCATGGTCTAATGACTCTATCACTGTCCAAGTAACCCACTTGGAGATCAAGGCCCTGTCCATATTCAACCATATCTGGCTTCTCTTTCTCCTAGACTCTGCCAGCATCTAAGACTCCCCACATTCCTGCTTTTCCAACAGCTTAATGTTATATAAGGAACACAGTGTATAGACTTACTTTAACTTTTAACTATTTTAAGAGATTGGATTTTAATGTATTGTTATTTTTCTCAACAGATGAAAATTCATTCTCCTTCCCCTCATAAGCAAGTTCCATCTAAGTGCAATGACTACTTTTTTAACTACTTCACTCTTGGGGTGGTAAGTTACAGTGCCTTAAGAGAAGAATTTCATTAGTATTCGCATGGGCAGGGCACCCTTGAGTACCTATATATACACATACAGCCATAACATTGCCTGGGAATCAAGGAACTTTTGCTTAGTATTATTCTTGTGGGTTCAGATACCCCTATGTGGACATTCCTGCCACTAAGAATACTGAGAACCATGGGAATATTATGTTTCCTGGTATGTCTTTCCTTCTTTTCTAAGGGAAACATGCTTCAGGTATGGAGGCTGGAAGTTAAACTGTTGGGGGAACTATCTTCTGTAGTACATAGGACTCTTTTCTGGAATCCTAAAAGGGAAGGTGAAAAGACTCAGACAATGGGAGTGTGCTTTTGCATTTTTAGAGGACCACCCCAGAAACAGTGATGTAGCTATCTGCTCTGGAACTAGGCACTAGATTGAGGTGGTAACTGCCATCAGTCCTAGCAATCCAGCTGGTGGCTAGAATTCATGTATGAGAAATGATTATATAAACTGTATGCTAGAAGGAAACATCTCAAGGCAGGGTAGACCTGTGCCACGACTTATCATTGTTTCCTTCCTTCCATCCATCCATCCGTCCATCCATCATCCATCCATCCGTCCATCTTGTTATATAACCACGGCTGGCCTCAGACTTACAGTCAGCATGTGTTCTAGTTACTTTATGTTGCTGTGATAAAAACCCTGACCAAAACCAACATGGGGAAATAAAGGGTTTATTTTACCTTGTGGGTCACAGTTCATCACTGAGGGAACTCAAGGCAGGAACCCGGAGGCAGGAGCTGAAGCACAGACCGTATAAGAACCCTACCTATTGATTTGCTCCTTTGGCCTGTTCTCAGCCTGCTTTATTATATAATACAGGACTACCTGCCCAGGGATGGCACTATCCACTATGGGCTGAGCCCTCCCACATCACTCAACAGTCAAGAAATATGCCCCACAGACATGGCCACAGGCCATTCCAATGGAAGAAATAACTCAGTTGAAGTTCCTTCCACCCAAGTGTGACAAGTTGACAGCTGAAGCTATCCAGCACAGCTATCTCACTATACCAGCTAGACCATGAATCTTCTGAATTAGCTTCACGCTTTCCATGATCTGAAGTCCTGAGGCAGGAAGTAATAGATTCCAGAGGAGAAAAGATTAGGTCTGCCTATGTAGGAAAGACCAAATACAAGTCAGGAATTCTGGGCAACCTCTAGGAGGATACAGACTTCTGAGGGTATGATAGTGGCCCAAGGGAATGGTGCTCTTGCAACTGAACCCCTGAGTTTAAAGTGATAGCAAGGAAGATGGCCAGAATGGGTAACTTTAGTAGGATTTTATCAACTATTGGTAAGGGCATAGAGTCAGAGATAACCTTGGGGTCCCTCATCTAAGCAGCTGGCAGAAGCTGGAGAAAGGGCTGATTAGAAGAGAAGATGATCAGTAGGTGACCTCAGGTCCAGGTCTGAGTCCTACTGAGAGTTTATGTAAAACCTCACTTCTGTTGATTGTCAGCTTCCATGGAAGTAAAAAGTGTGTGGTTGGCCGTAGCATTCATATCATATTGCCAGGTGTCTTGAGTCTTTCAGGAGACAAGTAACTCCTGAATCTTCTTGGTAGCCTTTGACTAAAAATCTGTATTCAATAAGAAAAACTAGTTGTCATTTGAGGGAAAATTTCCCTTACCTGTTTTAGTTGCCAAGCAATAGAGGCTGTACCCCTGCACCTGCCAGGCCTCCTTTACTGAAAGTACCATGTTAAGACTGTTTGCCCTTACCTGTCCCTTTGACTATTTGGGAGAATGCTGCAAACATTCTCATGATGGAAATGCTTTTGGAAAGGCCCCTGCCCTGCCTCAGTGACTTTTCCGACTTGAGCACCTTTTTTTCTATCCTAGGACATCCTCTTTGATTCAAATACACACAAAGTGAAGAAGTTTGTCCTGCATACCAATTACCCGGGGCATTATAATTTTAACATGTGAGTATACCTTCAGTGAGCTTTGGACTAATTAAAGAAAGAAAGAAAAAAAAGGAAAAGAGCTGGGCTCGCCTTTAATCCCAGCACTCAGGAGGCAGAGGCAGGAGGATCTCTGTGAGTTCAAGGCCAGCTGGGACTACAAGAAGACCCTGTCTCCAAAAGACAAATAAAAAAGCAAAGGAAAGAACAAAGAACCAGAACTTGCGGCTCTGAATATTAACTAATTTATCTTTACTTGATCCTTCCTCCCACCCCTTCAATAATACTGCTAGGGATAGAACCAGGGCCTTGAATGGGCTTTGCAAATACTTTACCATTGATCTACACTCCTAGTCCCTGCTTTGAATTACTGCCATTTCATGAGAAATAAATATATACTAGGTGCCTGCCATGCTCCTGCCTCCATGTCTAATGCTTTACATCTCTGTACTTAGTTTACAAAGAGGGAGTTAATAATCAGAAACTCTGATATCTTTTTGGAGACGGTTTTGCTGTGTAGCCCTAGCTGGCCTGGTACTTACTGTGTAAGCTGTGAGGCTGGCTTCAAACTCATGGTATTCCTCTTCCCTCAGCCTCCCAAATGCTGAGATTACAGGTATGAGCCACCATGCCTAGCTAGAAACCTTGATATTGTATCCAAGTTAATATTCTCTTTAGACCCTGTTTGACTTTGGTGTCTAAATTGGGCCTCTCCCAGTGAATGCTATCAGGGACCAAAAGCCAGGGCTTTGGGTAGGTGTATTGGGTTCTAGTTTATCTGGGGTACAGGTTAAAGATGTGGGAGTAGTCAGGCCTTCCAAAACTCTTAGCCTTTAATCTCACTCATCTTTCTTCATTTTAGTTATCACCGCTGTGAATTCAAGATCCCATTAGCCATAAAGAAAGGTAAGTGGGGATGTGCTCGGACTGAAGGGGATTGGAGTCCTTTTCCTGTACTGGGCAGTAGAAAAAGCCAAGTGGAGAGAGAGGTAGTAGTCAGGTAAATGAAGGCTTTGCTTCTCCCATAGCCTCAGCTGCTCTGGGACAGGTCCCTTCTTCTCAGAGCCGCTTGTTCTTGCTCTGGAGTATCTTGGAAGCTGTAAACCTTTGGTGACTAGAATTGTTGGCTACTGGAGGGAGGAGTTTCCTAGCAACTCCATGATCATCCAGTACCTCTGATGCATCCTTTATGCCCACTGCTGATTAGTTCAGCTCACACTTAGAATGGCCTTCCTTCACCATTCCATACTCTTCACACAGCCAGTCTTCGCCCCTGTGTATTCCAGCCACGACACAAAGGGTGGCTAGGTCTGAATTCTGCCCATGACTGGGCCTACAAGTAGAGTGGGCCAGCTACCAGCCTGTACCATGTTCTCTTTTCAGAAAATGCAGATGGTCAGACTGAAACATGCACAACCTATAGCAAGGTGAGCTTCTGTTTTCCTGTTTGATACAGCCTGAAGATGAGGTGGGCGTGAACTTATCAGCAATCTGGAGCCATGTCCTCTAGGCTAGCCATTGGTCACAGATGTATACTGGTCCCTGTTAATCCCTACTGCCCCTGTTCCTTTTGCAGTGGGACAACATCCAAGAGTTTTTGGGCCACCCTGTGGAGAAGCCTGTTGTCCTGCACAGGTGAGTGGGAGGTTGCTCTCTCTGATTACCCCATCCTTCTTGAAGCTCAGAAGGCTAAGAGAAGTCTACCAGTGGATATTATACAAATCACATAAATTTCTGGGCTAAGGATACAGCTCAGTGGTGGAATACTTGCCTACCATGTGCCCTAGCACTAGGCAGAGTGGAAACAAGAAATCACAGAAGTTTTAATGTTGCCAGAACATACATTTGAGGATTGGACCAACTGTTCTTGATGTTGACTTTAAAGAGTTCCCCCAGTATTGCTCCCCTGTCTGTGCTAGGTGTGGATGCCCTCTCACCTAGTTGTTCAGAACAGCTGTCTTGGGCCCTCATTCCCATCAGATCTGCTGCCTGTTGCAGTTCCTAACGTCGTTTGTGGCTGCCGTGCTGCCTGAGGTCCCTCTCGTGACTTCTCACTTCCTGACTCTCACTGTCCCCATTTAGTACTGTTACAGCTTTCAGTGTTCTTCGGAAGGTTCCATGTTTAATGAAGCTATCTCTTCCCTTTTGACCTTGAGGGCCTGTATTGGAGACAGACATACACTCAGTCATGAGACCAGTAACCTGCATCCCAGAAGGGACTGGATGTTCTGATGTTTTGATGACATTGGCCTCTGTTTCTTTAATTCTGGCTTCTCTGGCCTCAGGTCCTCCTCCCCAAACAATACCAACCCATTTGGCTCCACATTCTGCTTCGGTCTTCAGCGGATGATCTTTGAGGTAAGTCCTGGAGTCTAAAAATAAGCAGCTAGGTGCTTTGTGATTATAGTAGGGACAGGCAAGTGATTGAGGAGAACTGGAGAGCGCCTGACTGCCATGTTAGACAGATAAATCCTTCCTCAGCAACCCTGTCTGAAGGTTGAGAAATGATGTTAGAAGGGCCAGCAAGATGGCTTAGCAGGTGAAAAACCTTTGCCATCAAGCCAATGACCCAAGTTTAATCCCTGGAACCCTTGTAATAGGCAAAAACCATCTCCTAAAAGTTATCCTCTCTCTGCCACATGCACACTGTGGCAAATGCATACACACACACACACACACACACACACACTCCCTCATGCACACACTAAAAATAAAAATGTGAAAGAAGAAAAGAAGACTTGGAAATTTGAGGTCAAAGAGCTTGAAGAAGTCTATAGCCAGCAAGATGAGGAGCTTCCGGGCACTGGAGCCATACTTGGGTGTGTTGAGACCTTTGTGCTCTGTGGATTGACAGTTCTGTGGATGGGCAGCTCTGGAGGCCCCGCTGACTGGGGAAAATATTGGAGAGATTCTAGTTCCCGTCTAGATACCATACCTTCAGTAGGCCCTTAGCAGTTCCAGAAAGAATAGATAAATATATGTGGTAAAGGCTGTGTATCCTATGAAGAACAGGCAGATCCTTGGACAAAGGTGAGCCCCGCCAGCCTGAATTCAAAGAAGTTGATGGTTCAGGAAACCCAGAGCCCAGGCCTGTGTACAAGTACATCATGTGTACAACCTATAGCCAACCCCAACTGCAAGTACATGCTCTGCCTACATCTCTTCCTCTTGACCCATGTCCTTTCTCACACCAGGTCATGCAGAACAACCACATTGCCTCAGTGACCCTATATGGCCCTCCTAGGCCTGGTGCCCATCTGAGAACAGCAGAGCTCCCCTAAGGACATCAACACCCATTCCCTTCTGCCCATGGAACTGTGCGTCACATCTAGCTCAGTGGGTCTCTGTGCTACCCTGTGGTCTTCTTGGGCTCTTTGCCACTGTTGAAGGTCTGTGGGATGTTCTGAGGTGGGATTTGGGCTGAATGCTCTGCCATGATACAAAGGACCCAGATATTCCTCTGTCCGTCCTAAGCCTGCTGCTGCCAGCAGAGGACACAGACTGCAAAGAGAAGCACAAACTTTGAGCCTTGATACCTGGACCTGGGGCCTCTCAACTAACATATAACGAGGCAGGACATAGCACTTGTCCTGCATACATGGGGAAACCAGGGCTTTTTCTGTGGCTGAGAACACAGGCTGCTGAGATGAGGACAGGTTCCTGCCTTTGGTCTGATGTTGCCTCATGGCCCTTAAGGCAAGCAGGTAGCATATTCGTAGTACTTGGTTGCAACATTTGCACTACATCCACTTTAGTTACTTGATGAGCTGGCTGTGGCCAGTGTAGCCCACCTGCCCTTTTCTGTTTCTCTTCTGCACCTGCTCCCTGCCATGTATGGTTCCCACTACTCTGGGAACCAGCTTTCAAGGTCACCTGTGCCAAGTGGTCCAACTTGGCTGGCAGGGCTGCATGTTTCCATCTTGTTTGCCTCTTTTATTTAATGCCAAAGTGTTAGCCAAAGACATCTTCCTCCTTTTGTTATGTTTCAGCATTCTGTTGTGCACTGTGGGCCAGCTCCCTGTTCCAACTCTGGGCACTGTCCTCTGGCCTGGCCATGTGGCTTAAGGCCTCTAGAGGCTCAAGGAAGACTGGGCTGCTTGGTTTCTTACATGGGTCTTGCTAATGGAAAGTAGCATATATATGTGCTTTAAAAATATTAATCCTTTTGAAAAGAATGGAAAAGAGAAATGTATAATTTTATCCCATTTTTAATATTTTGGTCTAGCAACTTGTGATATATAGATGACAATTTTGTGAGTTTTTCAAATGTGTGTACAGATTTTTGTAAATATGACTCTTTTGTAATTAACTCATGTACAGCCTCATCTTGTATAGTTCATGAATGTGCAGGGGACCTGCCCCAGCTGCCTGTATGGTTCCTAGGCCTACAGCCAGGTCTGTGTGGCACTCCCATGACTTTGTGATTAACTAGTGTCTTCCCATTTGGACCGTGGTCTGGCCAGAGACCCTGCACATCCCATTGTCAGGGGTAGCCAGGGCTGTTCCATCCTCTTGAAATGGAGGAATCTTCTCATCCCCTTTCCAATAAAGCACCTATGCCCTCAGCAACAGCCTGCTGTGTGCTGCTGCTGGGATGTTTGTACTAAAACAATGTGAACTGTTGGTTTTCTTGAAGAAAGATTGAAGAATATGTGAGGTTTTGACAGCAATTTCAGAGGACTCCTACAGGGGATGGTTCAGTCTTCTGAACAAGATTGGCAAGATTGTGTGGGTGTAGGTAGTGGACAAGACCATGACACATTTGTCCCTGTATGTGGCACCATCTGGGCCCAGGAAGGGCTGGCTCCAAGATGGGGAAAGATCTAAAGATGTGACAATGTTAGGAATCCATTGTGGAGAAGAAAGGAAGCTAATGTCAGTAAGAGAGTGCCTGCCAAGTCCAAGATGTCTGACAGGCCTGGCTTTGGGGAGATCTGCATGTAGCAGCAGCATCCTAGGAGTTCCAACTAAGTTCTCACTGGCACATATATCAGTGTTGCTACCGGTATTATTAAATATGTCCACTTCTCTTGAGTTTGCTGGACAACACATGGTCCACCAGCTTGGCCCTGGCTATCTCAATGAGTCAACATTACATACTCTGATCTGGAGGAAAGCATACACCATGATCCACATGGGACAGCCCTTCCTGTTTTGTCCTGAAGCTGAGAGCAGTTTGGCATTGTGGTGGACAGCTAAGAGTCCCATTGGAAGGGGCCTGCAGCCACAGGTTGTGGGTGTGCACAGACTGGCCCCTGGGCACCATGCAGCAGGCGCCACATAAGCCAGATGTCAGCTGCAGAGAGCCCGTGCACTACCACCAGTTCCCGGTAGAAGCAAGGGTCGAAGGTGCGAAGATGCGGTGCAGCTGAAGGCTGGGAGATGCCAAAAGTGCGAAACGCTGGATGAGGCTCAGGTGTGAGCCCCAGGCGCTGCAAACACATTCCCAGAAAGACGTCGTCAATGGGAAAGAGCTCAACCTGGGCGCAGGCCTCTGCTAGGCGGCGCAGTGTGGCTCCAGAAAGAACAAAGCCACCACCTCCTGCATAAGCGGGATAAGCAGGTAGTCCGTACACAGCCTCGGGGATGTAGTACTTGCTGGTCCTCAGGCGGATTGGCCTTGCCTGCACTATCACATCACCTGCAAGCAGGTCCTGTGCTGGATCCCGCAGCTCTAGGAACTGCAGCAGATTCCGCACGTGCACAAACACATCCGCATCGCCCTTAAAAACAAAGCGCACATCTGGACAAAAGGCCGAGGCCCAGGCCAGAAAGTGAATTTCCTTGAGCGTTAGGTTGAAAAATGTGTCTTCGAAAGCCCAGAGCAAGATGTCTGCGTAAGCCCGGCTCTCTGCAGCCAGCAGAGCACGCCAGTGCGTCCGCGTGCCCGCCCCGTCGGTGTCCGCGCCCCTGGGCACGCCCAGCAGGAACACTCGACGTACGAGCGCCCCCTGCACGCGACCCTCGGCGCCCCACGTCTGGCGTACGGCTTCACGCCGTTGGAAGTCCGAAGCCACAGACTTGACAGCGATGAGCAGGTCGGGCTGGCCGCCGAACGCGCCATCACCACGACACTTGAGCGGCTGGTTAATCAGCAGCGGGAAGCGCCGCTGGTCCTTGGCGCGCAAATATCGGCCAAAGTCAAAGGGCCCTGTGGGCGTGGGCGGCGCCGGAGTGTCCCCCTCGTATGCTGGGGGAGGCGCGCCCACTTCGGGGACCGGGAGTGCTCGGGGACCCCGAGTGGGCCGTAGAGCCTGCCGTCCTCGAACCCGTGGCGCTCTCGTGGTCGGGGCTGCCCCATCCAGCTGTGTATAGAGCAGGAGGCCGAGCGCGCTGCCGAGCAGCAGCGTGAGCGACGCGTCCCGGCGTAGGCGCAGCCTCCTCATGTCTGCACCCGACTTCCTTCCAGGGGTCGCTGCCCGGGGCACCCAGCCCCGCCCTCCCCGGAGGAGGGAGCTGGGGGCCACGCCCCAGGGGCCTCTACCCCTCCTTCATCCCCGGTCGACCTCCGCCTGAAGAGCAGTCTGTAGGGACAATGAGCTCCTCCTGGAAAACAGCGCCCCAAACCCCCCGGTCGGTGCCCCAAGGCCTGGCCGGGAGATGCGCGCCTCCGCCACACCCGCGCCGGTCCCCCGCGAGCCACGGCCAAATCCCCTCTACCCTTCTCGCCTGCACCGACCTCGTTCTCTGGGAGTCCAACACTCATGCACGACCCTCAGGAGGGGCGCCGAGTCCAAACTCTGGACCTCTGGCTGTCAGCTCAGGGTCCCAAGGGCGGCCATGGACCCAGCCAGAGCTAAACGCTGCGTTGGCAGGAAGGGGGGCCGTGCCGTGCCACGTGACCCTCCAGCTGTGTACGCCCTGACATCTGGAGCTCAGCTCCGCCCCGGTACTGGAAGCGCGGTCTCCGAGGGGGGCGACTAATCCCTCTGAGGATTCCTCACAAGAGACTCTCGCTAGGAAAATCTGACCTTTGTACTGCCTCAGATGCCCAAATTCGATGTTTCTGGGGCTTGGGAAGTATACATACCTCTGCGGAAGGCTGTCAGGAGCCCCAATTCTAGCTGGTGTGGTCCAAAGCCCTAGGCTGAGTACCTTAACTGGGTTTGGCCAGCCATTATCCAGGGCCATCCTTCAGACAGCTCTTCTCTTTAGTCCTGGCAACCAAGCAGGAGCTGTAACCTGCTCCCAGTGATACATGGCTTCTCCTTATGACACTGCCAAGCTTGCCACCAGTAAATACACACACACAGAGGCCACCAGTAAACACGAGAGAGAGAGAGAGAGACTCATTCCTACAACCCTGCCAGCTGCTCTCATGCCCAGATGCAGCCACAACTTCTCAGGGAGTTAAGTGACTTGTCCAGGATCTACGTGCAGAAAGTGGTGCCACCAGGTTTTCTGGAATTCAAGAATCTCCCTGTGATTCCTTGTCCCCTCGGATCCCTTCATTTGGACACAGGAAATGGGACCACTCCTGTCTGTCTTAACTTCCCAGGCAAGTTCTTCGGTCCTCACTCTCCATCTCCAGTTCTAGTTTTGAGTCTCCAGATCCCATCCCAGCGTCCTACGATAGAAATTACCGTGCTGGAGCCACTGCAGGCTAGACTGAAGTGGCGGAGATTGTCTGAGAGGCTCCTGGAAGGGGCTAGTAGGCAGAGTCAACCCAGGACCCAGGTGGGGTGTCACCTGGCTTCTAAATACCCTGGTTTTCCTCCTTCCTCTGAGCTGCTCTTGATCTTCCTCCAGGCCTGCCTCCTGTAGTACACCACCCACTCCCACTTGTTCATTAATATTGTGGGGTTTTATTGAAGAACAAGCCGTGCTATGTAGCCTAAGATAGCCTTGAACTGGTGATCTGCACCAGCCTACCAAATGCTGGGGTTATAGACCCATCTCCATTCATGACTCTAGTCCTGATTGTTCTCCTGAGCTCAGAACTGTAGACACAGCTGCACTCCAGGTTCATCCCGGAGGTCCTGGAGGATAAGCAGGAACAGAGAAATCAGGCCTTCACACTAGCAAACTGCCGCCCCTGACCATTTCACTGCATTCCTCCTCTAGGTTACAGGTTCCTCTTGAGCAGCTGTTGGTATTCATCCCCATTCTATCTCTACTGCTTCTCTCTCTCACCCCCTCCCCCCCCTTCCCCCTGCCCGTCTCCCGAAAATCTCTCTGAAGATCTCTCTATGACTATTATAAAAATCAAACCTGGGAAGGCTGGAGATGTAGCCCAGTTGATAGAGTGCTTGCCTGGCATACATGAGGCCCTGGGCTCAATCCCCAGCACTCTATAAAGCGGGCATAGTGGTACATACCTGTAATCCCAGCACTTGGCAGGCAGAGCAGCCAAATCAGAAGATAAGGGTCATCCTTAGCTACACAGGGAGTTTGATGCCAGCCTGAGCGGCTATATGATATATTTTCGTAAAAAGGAAAAAAAAAAAAAAGGCAAAATCCAAACTCTGACATCTCTGAGCAACCACTGAAAGAGAAGAACTTCAGAGATGGGTGTGTATGCATGCACACGTAGACACGCAGGTGCAGCGTTCGGATAAGGAAATGGAGGCAGCTCAATTAGCTAAATGTGTGCTTTTGTTTTCATTCATTTCTAAACCTTAAAACTTTATAGTTGGAGGCTAAAGAGGTGGCTCAGTGGTGAAGAGAACTGGCTGCTGTTGTGGAAGACCTGGGTTCAATTCCCAGCACTTACATGGTAGCTAACAACCATCCATAACTCCAGTTCCAGGGATTCTAATGCCCTCTTCTGGCCTTCATGGGCATTGAATGCACAGATGCACTTACATGCAGACAAAACACTCATGCATTAAATAAAAGTAAATGAATGAATGAAAATTTAAAAGTAAGCCAGGTGTGGTGGTCTACACCTTCAATTCCAGCACTCAGGAGGCAGAAGCACACCTGTGAGTTCAAGGCTAGCCTGGACTACATACTGAGTTCCAGGCCAGCTGAGGCTACAGGGAAACCTGTCTCAAAAAGATTTTTTTAATTAAAAATTATTAAAGTATTTTAAAAACCAAGAGCTGGAAAATAGTTCAGTGGCAAAACACTTTCCTAGTATATTTAGGAGCCTGGGTTCCATCCCTAGCACCACAAAAATCAGTCAATCTAGAGGTCCTGAGTGTGGCTAATGTGGAAGTTCACTGACCCAACCTCCCAGGTTAAACTTTGAAGTTTGGAACTTAGGGACAGTACAAGTTCGGTTGGAAGTCCTGGCACACAGATATCCAATTGGGGGGTGGGGAGGGTTCTGTTTTCTGAGACAGGGTCTCAATATGTAGTAGCCCTGATTGGCTTCCAAGTTGAGGCACTCCTCCTGCCCCAAACTCCTAAATGTCTCTATGCCAAGTAAGTTGTCCAAACATTATATCCCTTAGTCTCAGTGGAAGCAAGGTCAAAGACCCCAGCAGAAATTTTAAAATTTTCAAAATCTTGTTTCCTTTAATTGAGTTCACAAGGGACTCAGAGAAAGGATTTTTGTACTGCTGCAGAAGATCACACACTGAGATTAATTTGATCAGGATAAAATACCAGACTTGGAGTAGAACAAAGATGGACCTTAAGAGGAAGAGGAAGCTGGCCCACCTAAAGGATAAGAGGAAGGTGAAAGGATGAAGATGAAGAAGAGGAATGAGGCTTTTCATGCTTAGAAGAAATTCAGGCTGAAATTCAGCCATATCTGTAATCTCAGTACACAGAAGGCTGGGGCTGAAGGATCAACAGTTCAAGGCCCACCCAGGTACATAGTGAGTGAGACCCTGTTTGGGGCAGGGGCGGAAGAGGAGGATGAGGACTAAGAAACTGATGACTGTAGAAGAGAAGGAAGAAAAGGAAGGTTTTCCAAGAGGGAGAAATGCCAAAGACAAAGGAGATGTCCAGGCTCATTCCCTGACATGCAAGCATGATCACACCGCTGTGGTATATGCAATAGTTGTCCCTACAGAACAGAATGGGTACTTTTTACAGGAAAGGTGTAGTTTTACTGTATTTGCATTATCGTTTCAAATAAGATTTACTAATCTGTAAAATTCTGCATACCCTTCCCATCATGAAATTCTCTAGTATTTGAAATCTTAATTTTTCTAACTCAAGTTCATTGTTATAGACCTTTATAGTCCATAATTAAAACATGATCACTTGAAGAAAAAAAAACGAAATGGCTTGCCAAACCCCATAATATCCTTCACTTGTAGGCGACAACCCTCCCATCTAGCCACCTTAAACTTGTTCTTCTAATATTCTCTCCCTCTCACCTTCCTCAAGACCCCTTCTGAGCCTGCTGTGCCCAGAACTCTGCCTTTCACTCTCTGCTCCATCTGCCTCACACTCATCCCTTTCAGGAGCCTAACCCCAACCCGGGCTAGGCCTTCCGGTTCCCACAACTCCATTTGTAAAAAGGTTACATTTATTACCGCTGCAGAATGAGTATGAACCAAGAGCAGGGAGGAATCGTGTATCTTGTGCACATTATTTGCAGCACCTGGGGTGATATCAGGGCTCAGAAGGTTCACGTGCTTAATGAGACCTCACTGGAAGCCTTCTTCTAGAGTAGGAAAGAGTAAGGTTACGGCATTCACACTCTGCCTCCATCAAAGAGTCTGGGGCAGAATCGTCAGTGATGTGCCCCCCAGAGGCTCGGTGCGTTCTTGTATGACTGCTAGGAATGGCCGTCAGTTCTGCTCCAGCAGCTCAGCCAAGTGGAGGATAGTACTGTATGCTCTCCGACTCCAGTGAATGAAAAGGAGTCAGCCAGCAGTAGCAGCAGCAGCAGCCATAGAAAGCCCCCTAAAACCATCCAGGAGATCCAAACCCTGACTGAATTCCTGGTTGATGACCCGTTCCTCGGTACCAGACTTAGACCAGACCGCCATCCGGCTGGGCCAGGCCCAGCAGGTCTTCTGCTAGACTGGTTAGCTCGTTCTCTTCCAGCGCCTCCACCAGGCGCTGCAGTGTGGCGCGGCGGCCTTCTGCCTGCACGAAGCGCCGCAGCAGCTGGAAGGCCTGCTCATAGAGCCCTTCACGTTCATATTCGTAGGCCAGCGAGTCCAGTGCGGGATCCCTCAAGGCCCGACAGCTGCGCTGCAGGGAGCGCCCCACCCTGCGCCACTTGAGGCCGACTGAGCGCGCGAATGTCTGCTGGTCCTGCAGACTCAGCGGCCGATTCACTGCGGAGGGAGGAGGGGAGATGGGTGGGCACGCGGTCACGGGCACCATCGCGCGCCGAGTCTCGGGCCCGTGGGCCCAGCCCTTCTCCTGCCCAAATCAACCTCCTGGTAACCCCGCTTCTGCGCGTGCTCCTCACCTACGAGCTGACCATGGTACAGAAAAGTCTGGCCTGGCAGGGGCGGCGGCTTCTCCGACCCAGAGGGAACTGGGGACTGCGAGGGGCTTGGAGCGACCTCTCCAGCTCCACCCAGGCCAGTGGAGTCGCACGTCAGATTGCGGAGCGCATCTTCTAGCTTCGCGAGTTCCTCGTCCCGGAGCCGGTCCGGCTGCGGGAAAGGGTTCAGTCAGTGCGGGTGCTAGCTGTGAATCCCCGCCCATCCCATCCTAACCCCAGACCGCAGGCAGCACCTTCTGGGCTAAGATGCAATTCAAACAGCGCTCCTCATCCGTCAGCCAAGCGTCCAGCAGCTCCGCGCCGGCCCGCAGTTCCAGTTGCAGCCGCACGCAGGGCTGGGGGAGCGCCGCGGCTATGCACTTCTGCAGCGTGGTGCGAAGCGCCCCCTCGCGGTAGGCGCGGAGGAAGCGGCCGCACAACTGGCGCCCGCAGAAACGCAATTGCACGATCAGCTGTGGGTCGCTGCAGTGAATCTTGAGTATCTGTAGTACATCTGAGCTGTCCGCGCTCTCTACAGAGGCGAGCAGTTAGGCGACTGGCAGTCCCCAAATGGGGGTATTCTCCAAGCGGCCGGAGAAGGGGCGAAACCCCGTAGTCAGACCGCTGTCCCCATTCCCTGACCTGGGGTACTGGATTAACCAGAATACGCAGTTGGGAGACAGAACTGGGGTGCAAACAGCAACAACCCAGAAAGAGAGCTAGAACTTTCAAGGGGTATCCCAGAATAGAGTGGGTGTCATCTACTCTGTAAAGCCCCAAAAGGGGATAGGAAGAAGAAAGGGACTTTACATCAAACAAAGCTGTTGGGACTCTGCCTGCTAACTTGGCAGGCAGCGGCTGGGCGGGAGGGCTGAGATCTCTGGCTACAACCTAATGATGTTCTCCAGCCCAGAAAGGAGAGGTGCTCTCGACAAACCCCCAACTGGCTACAATCTGTGGTCTCCCACTTTGAGATGAGGAAGGGTAACACAAAGTCCAGGTGCTGGGGAAGGGTTTGGGCAAGGAGTTCTGCAGTGAGAGAGGAAAAGAGGAGAGAGAAATGTGCAGTTACTAGAAAAGAGTGAACTGGCTGGTCAGATGCAGGGAGGGGTGGACAGCGGGGAGGCAGTAGAGTAGAAACAGATCTAGATAGGACACAGACATGGGTACACATGTCTACACTCAAAGACACATATGCAACAAGCAAAGGAGGCAGGCCCCACACAGCCAGGAGTTCTCCCTCCGTCCTCATCATTCTCCCAACCCCACACCCCAAAAAATGTTTCCCTAAAGGCATCTGAGCCTAAACCCACAAAGGCAAGGAAGTGGGGCCTCAGTCCCACCCACAAAATTCCCAAGTCACCTCTTCTCCCATACCTGCCCAGCCACACACCTGACAGTGCAGTCTGCAGAGCCTTGTATATTGCCATCTTCTTCTGGGGATCTGTATAAGCTTCAGACAGGACCACCTTATCCATTGAAGACTCCAAAAATAGGTATGCACTGCCCACCCATTCTTCATGCCCATTTGGCTCAGAAGCCATTTCGCCTCCTACAGACAAACATAGGCATCCAGGTCATCCCTAGACTTGGAAACAACTGTCCAGTCTCAGGTAGTCTAGCTGTTCCTTCACAGAGCCCCAACCAGCCTTTGTGCTTCTGGCTCTTCACACAGCCCTGCTCAGCTCAACCTAGACTTGAAATGAAGCCTGTCCCTCCAATGGCTTCTAGAAAAAGTCCAGGGTGACAGTGACCGAAGAGGAACAGTGGGCCCTGAGGTGAGCTGCAGACTCACCTCCTACCAAAGCTGAAGGGAGACATTTTCCTTTTGGATGGTGCTCATGGCCCAAGACCAGCCAGACTCATGTTCTAGCCTTGCCTTCAGTTTCACCTTCAACCCCAGAACCTTTGCAGGTCCCAAGAACCACCTACATTCCCAATATACCTGGCTTCACTTAATTTTTACTCCCTAGATTCAGATTTGGTGTGAGAAGCCTCGTCAATCTACATATTCCATTCTCTATTTACCATTCTGCAAGGACCAGGTCAGGACTTGATATAGAACTCAAGCTGGAATAATGAGAATCAACCCTGCAACTCTGGCTGGACCCTAAGGAAGAGGCACTGATTTCCCTACCCTTGGCGCTCAGTTAGCAGAAGGAATAGGTCTCTTTAGCCACTACTTAGGAAGAGTCTAAGAACAGAACTTACATAGAAGGAAATAGCCAAGAGATGAGGACATACACTCTTAGGCACACTCCACCTCTGGATCTATCTGTCTCTGAAACCATCCTGGAGTGCTCAGTTATATGAGCTAAATCATTTCACTTTTTGATAAGGCCCAATTGGAATTGGGCTCTTGTCTTCTTCAACTCAAATTGTTCCGTTATTTCTTTATTGTCCATAGAGAGATCCTCAATGCTAGAATATCTTTCATTCATCTGCTGTCAAAACCCTGTTTCTAAGAGCCAGGTATGGTGGCACATGCTTTTAATCCTAGCACTAAGGAAGCAGAGGCAGGTGGATCTCTGCGAGTTCAAGGCTGACCTGATCTACATGGAGAGTTCCTAGCCAGCTGGGGCTACAAGGAGATCCTATCAGAGAGAGAGAGAGAGAGAGAGAGAGAGAGAGAGAGAGCCTGTTTCAACCTGTTTCAAGGGTGTAGAGAGATGCTTTTGTAGGGGACCCAGGTTTGGTTCCCAGCACCCACATGATGGCTAACAACTGCCCATAAATGCAATTCTGACATCCTTTTCTGACCTCTGAGGGCTCCTGCATGCATGTGTATACACACACACACACACACACACACACACACACACGCATACACACATTAAAATTAACAAAATTTAAAAGCCTACTTCTAGATCAGGGGGCTAAATTTCCAACCAGGAAGCCCTCACATTTAACCGCAGCTCAGTAACTTCCAAGCTACTGTCTCCCACCTCTTCCTCCCCACCTAAAGCAGCATCCTCCCCCACTTCCTGAAAGCTCCATCTCCTGACCCATCAGTCATATCTTTTACTTTTTGATCTTCCATGTTTACAAATGATGCACTCGGATGGGTGCTGATGCACAGCTCTGGACAGAAAAGGTGAATAGCTCCAACTTCCTTGTTTATATGAGCAAGAGACTGGAGGTAAGGGTGCCAGGAGGTTCCAGTCCACACCATGACATGGCTGAGGAGGAAGTAAGGCTTTTGAGCTCAGAAGAAAAAGTGTATCTCAGATCTGTCTCATTCCCCAATGGAAGGTCAAAGTTGAACTACCTGGGAAGGTCCCACAGCACAGACCTTGCCAAGAGAAATGATAAACTGGTATCTAAGTACAGAGGACACACACACTTTGGAGTTGTATCCCTACCATTCTTTTCATAGTAAGCATATTAATGTGTGCATTTACTACAAAACTATAGTCTGTAAATTAATAGGACATTGTTTATCTCTGGGGAAGTTGGGAGAAGATTTTAATTTTCTTTGTATTTAGCAGTATTTTCTATTTTATATAAAAGATATGTTTCTTTTGTATTAAAAAAAAAGTAGGGTTGGAAATATAGTTCAGTGGTAGAGTGCCTGCATCCTACCTGTAATCTTAGCATTCAGGACTGTTAGACAGGAAGACAGGAAGATCAGGAGGTTGGACCAGCCTGAGTTACAAAGCAAGACACCAGTCTGTAAAGAGGACAGACAGAGAGAAACAACAACTACTACTCCTCCTTCTCCTCGTCCTCCTCCTCGTCCTCCTCGTCCTCCTCCTCGTCCTCCTCCTCCTCCTCCTCCTTCTTTGCCATACTGGGGATTGAACCTTGGACCATTGTGTCTGCTAGCCAAGTGCTCAACTGTTGAGCCACACTCAGACCATGAATGTCTTCTTAAAAAGCAAAATAACCAGGGCTTAACCTCAGCGGTTAAGAGCACTAACTGCTCTTGCAGAAGACTCAGGTTTGAATCCCAGCACCCACATGGCATCTAAGAACTCCATGTCTGTAACTCCAATTACAGGGGATCTGACACAGGTACTGCATGACCTCCACAGGCACTTCATGATACAGGTGCACTTGCATACATGCAGGCAATACACACACATACACACACACACACACACACAATAAAAATAATAAGAAAAAAATTTAAAGCAAAATAACAAAAACAAGATGAAACTTGGGTGACAAGAGGGAAGGGAGCCATCTAAGGAGGCAAAACCAAGGAAGATCCATAAGAAAATGGCCCGGGGATGCTAGTTCATGCCTTCCTAACCTTCCTCCTTGGAATTGCTGATCTGATAAATATGGCTTCATCCCAAAGGATGGAAAGAACCAGACCTGTGTCTGCCCATCAGCCCTGCTCGGCATGGGCACTACACACCCGCAGATGGGAGGATGCACGATTACTTAAATTTACTAGTACTGGACAAATAGGAAAGTCGCCTGTCTGGAGGCAACTCAGTTTAACAGTAAAGGAGGAAGGTCTCTCATTGTCTGGTTAAGAATCCTTTCCAGGAGTCCTTCCATACAAATCTCCTCCACTGGAAGCCCCGAGCCGCACCCACCGGAGTCTTCCTCTGCTCTGGCAAAGCTGAGGCTTTTAAGGGTCCTGAGAACGCTTAGTGGGTGCACAGTTTGTGAGCACGGGTATCTAAGAACAACTGCCTCTACTATAGGTCGGGTGTCTCATTAACACATAACAGTTCCCAGGCAGCTCCTCTTTTAGCTAGGTGGGCCGGAATGCGGGCAGACTGGGCTGAGGACCGAAATCCCGGTCCGGAGACCAGGAGGGCACGCCCCCTATCCGACTGCGCGGTTCCGGCGCTGGCTGAAGGAGGTTCTCCCAATTCCTACCAGTCCACCTTCGAGCTGGGGGTTCGCAAGTGCCTGGAGAGGCATGAAGCGGGCTCGCAGAACCGTTGAGAACCAGCCCTGCTTCCACATCTTCTTGCCCACAGGTCTCTGCAGCCCCTCAAAACCCCTTAGTTATGGCAAGAAACGTACCACGGTCAAAGTCCGTCCCTCCTCGCGACTCCCACGGAGACAACCTAACAGAACGCTGCCACCAGCTGGGCCGCAATCGGGGTGACAACCTCGCGGTGCCCACGCTACCACTGTAGCAAGGGAGCTCACTCACCCTCTGCGCTAACCCGGCCGCCGCCGCAGGGCCTAGGCTCCCACACTTGCCAGGGTCCACCGGGCCCGGCTTCCGGGTGTGCGCGGACACTTTGGGGCGGCGCCCCAGCCCGAGCCGCCCCGTCCGCCTATTCGCCCAGCCTTCTGGGCTGCTCCTTCCTGCCCTGCTGTCCTCGGCGGCCAGTCCCCTGCCTCTAGGCAAAGCCCACCTAGTCCGCTGAGCAGGTAAGATAACGGTACCCAAGGTTAGACCGCCGGAAGAACCGCCCCGGTCGTGACTTTAGGAGCTTGCGGTTTTTGAGACCAAAGGGCCCCAAGGTTTAGAGCTGCCAAACGTCAGTCGATTCCTGGGGATCAAATTTTTCTGGCGCCCTCTAGGAATCTGGTTTGAGAATCTAATCTCTACTACTCCCTAGAGCTCAAAATGGTTCCAGGTACAAGCCTGGTCCGGGGTTCCGAAACCCTAGAATATATGGAAGAAACAGTCCAGGAGTGCTGACCGTGCAGATATGAGGGGGAAAACTGCCAAGTGCTGTAAAACGATGTCTACAAAAACTTTCTGACGCTTTGAAACAAAACTGGCAGTTTCAAAAGGACACGCAATTTCCAACAACCCCATCCTCCCTCTTTACAAAAAATAAACACAGCTGTGCTCTGGAGCGAATCTGTGGGCTTCCAGTAGAACTTAAATTGCTCAAGGATCAGGGTCCTAACTTTACAGCCCTTCAAGGGGCCAGAGCTGCCAGGCCCCAACACCGCGCGTTTTCCTCGGTTGGTCTGTCCTAGAAAGCACCCTGGACGTCAGTCTGGCTAGGTGGAGGCAGCGAAGGAGCCCCCCCTTTCTGGGAGGATCCATCTGGGCCGCACTGGTACCCCGGCCTCCAGATTGGCTAGTGGGTCCGCGACAAAAATCTATACTGAGATTTTTAACCCTGTGGTCACTTTCGAGTGGCAAAGCTGTGAAAAGGTTTTTCAACTTGAAACGTGGGGTCACGTGGAACTTGTTCAACAAATAAATAACAAAACCCAGCACTTGGGAGAGTAAGGTAGCAGAAGAGCGTCTTCAGTTTTTCCCAAAATAATTCTTTCTTATCCTTGGTGTGTGTGTGTGTGTGTGTGTGTGTGTGTCCCTTTGAAAATAGTAGTAAGAACAAGGATCTCTGCATTTTCTTTTCCTTTTTGGGGGAGAGGGGTCTCCCTGTAGCCTGTAGCCCCTTGTAGCCCCAGCTGCCTGGAACTTGCTTTACAGATCAGGCTGGTCTTGATCTCAGAGTCACCTGCCTCTGCCTCCCAAGTGCTGAAACTGAAAGCATAAGCCATCATGCCCGGCTCTGCATTTTCTTTAAATATATTTTTTATTATTTATCTGTGTGTATATGTGTGGGCTTGAACCGGGCACCCTGTGTGTGTGGAGGTCAAAGGACAACTTTCCGGGGTAGGTTCCACAAGGTGGATCCCGGGGTTTGAACTCATTACCCACTGAGCTATCTGTGCACCCCAGATCTCTGCATTTTCATTTTGCATTGTGCTCTGCAAATTACATGGCATTTCCCAGACCACTAGCGTGTCTACAGCTTTGCCTGATCCTCTGGCCTCTCTGAACTCGGAGACTCCCTCTGTCCGTTCAGGCACAGCTCTGGGAGAACTATAGGGGAGCCATTCCATGGCGGATCCTGGAGAAAAACTGCCAGAGGAAGTGTTGGCTCTCATTTTCCGACACCTGCCTCTCAGGGACCGTGCTGCCGCTGCTGGAGTCTGCAAAGCCTGGGCCACCGCGGCCACCAGCCGTTCAGTGTGGCATGACACGAGCATCAGGTGAGTTAGCTCTTCTCCTCACCAGTTCATCATGTAACTTCATATTTAAAAAAACAAACAAAAAAACAACTTACTGGCCACCTATATACTATACCAATTATGTATTGTCAATTTCTCTCTCTCTCTCTCTCTCTCTCTCTCTCTCTCTCTCTCTCTCTCTCTCTCTCTCTCTTGTGGGACTGGGGATTGAACTCTACCACTAAGCTCTCTCCTCAGCCTCGAGCTAGTGTTCTGAGTGCCTTACATAAATCTAATCAAATCACTTAATTCTCAATCCTCACAAAAACCTCCGTGTGGCAGATAAGTGATATTCTTTTTGCACAAACAGGAAACTGATGCTCAGAGACTTAATCACTTGGGGCCTTAATTAGCTATCGAGTGGGAGAGGCATTTGAACCTGGGAGTCCAGAGTCCCTGCTCTACCTCCATAGAGACTGCTGAGAAAGCCTAGTTCCTGAAATACCATTGGGTTTCTGATGCCAGGGTTTCAACCTGAAACAGAAACCACTGAAGTCTTCTAAAGGAATAAGATAGGCGTTCCCTCAATGGTCAGCGACTACTTGAGGGCAACAGCATGTTCGGGCCAGAGCAGTGTGTGTGCACGCTGGGGACAGCAAATAGGGAGGGCAGGTGGAACTCAAACTGAGGGGTCATAGAACTTTCTTCCCTGGTCACCGTGACACTGCTAATGTAACTTTCTAACCCAAGTTGTGACTGTGAACTGGAAGGCATGCTGCCACCATATTTGTCCTCCTGCCTGAACCACGTCCACAACCTACGGCTGGAATGTGAGCCGTTGAGGAAGTCCAGTCGCCGAGCAGCCACAGGGCTCCTGACTGCTCTGGCCAACCGAGTCCCAGGGCTGCGAGGCCTGCGCTTGGAATGCCGCGGAGAGAAACCGCTCTTCGACGCGGGCCGCGACATCCTGGACGCTGTAAACGCCGTCTGCCGAGCGGCCCGTGAGCTGCGCCACCTTGACCTGAGGCGCTTGCCCTTCACGCTAGATGACGCACTGGTGACGCAGGCTGCACGTGGCTGTCCGGAGCTCCGCAGTCTTTTCCTGGACAACCACGCGCTGGTGGTCAGCGTGCAGCCCAGCTCCGTGCTCCAGCTATTGGAGGCCTGCCCGCGTCTGTGTGCCCTTGGACTGCACCTGGCCAGTCTGTCACGGGCCGTGCTAGAGACCCTGGCGGCTCCAGATCGCTCCCCTTTTGCTCTCCTGGCGCTGCGGTGCGCGTGCCCTGAAGATGTTCGGGCGTCTCCACTGCCAGATGAAGCCTGGGCCGCACTGAGTCGCCGCCAACCTGGGCTGGAGGTGGAGCTGGAACTGGAGCCTGTGCTTCCTGATGAGGTCGTGATGCGCGTCCTGCAGCCATCCGTACCAGTGGCTGCGCTGCGTCTCAACCTCTCCGGGGACAGTGTAGGGCCGGTGCGCTTCGCTGCGCGCCACTACGCTGCAACTTTGCGCGTGCTCGAGGTGCGCGCCTCCGCCTCCAGCGAACTGCACGCCGCCCTGGAGGAGCTGGCGGCGCGCTGCGCAGGCTTGCGCGAGATACACTGCTTCTGCGTAGTGAGACCCTCAGTACTGGAAGCCTTCCGCACGCACTGTTCGCGCCTGCGCAGCTACACGCTCAAACTAAGGCGTGAGCCGCATCCCTGGCGGCCCACGCCGCTGCGGTGATTGGGCAAACCCATAGCTCCAGAACCGCGCAGACGCCGGAGCTTGCTGCCCAGGCACGCCCCAAATGCTAGTCCATTCTTTTGGGATGCTATTGACTGCTGCTCCCCGGGGGTATTGGGGTTTGGGGGATGGCATCCAGGCCAGTCCGAGGGGCCGTAAATCCGCTGGGTCCTCTCAACCTGTTTTCTGGCCCATCCTCTGTGCACTATGCGCCAGCTCTGAGGTCCAGAGTTGGGGAAGAGCGGACGTAAGCACCAACCGAGTCAAGGGTGAGTGTAAAATAAATAAATAAATCCTGCAGTATTCCTGAGTCTTGTGATCGTGGGTCAGCTCTGAAGAGGAGGTCACGGAACGCACAGGAGCTGGGAGAGCAGTCTGGGGCGGAGATGGGAGGATGGAGATGCCCAAGGTCCTTTGTACTGTGACTACGGGAGGGGACACGCTTCACCCTAGGAATGACCCCAGCGTCCTGCAGACTGGAGAGGGCCAGCATCACCCACCACCCTTCCTATTGGCCCACCCTTACCCAGGCTTCACGACATCTACAGCCTTCATCTTTTAGGAACTTCCTAGCCCACAGTAGCTCACCTATGGGAGATTTCTCCCAAACATAGAAAGAGAGGGACTGAGAAGGATGGGACCCGAACCTGGGTTCCCCACTGCACCGTATCTGCTCACACACATCTGTTTCCGCCGGCCCTTTCTCCGCTGGTGCCTGGGCTGCTGTCCGAGCCCCGCCCTGCGGGTTCGCACGTGGCCCCCGCCTGACCCGGCGCCCAGGGGCGGAGTAGGGCGGGGCGGGCGGCAAACGCAGCACTTTCGCGGCTTTGAGCCTCCCGCAGCGGCCGGGCTGGAACGCTGAGCCCGGCCGAGACTGCGCCATGCAGGAAGCGCCAGCTGCTCTGCCCACGGAGCCAGGCCCCAGCCCGGTACCTGCCTTCCTCGGCAAGCTATGGGCGCTGGTGGGCGACCCAGGCACCGACCACCTGATCCGCTGGAGCCCGGTGAGGGCTGGGGCCCCTCAACTCCCTCGGTGGTTCCTGGGGTTCCTCCAATGTCAGTGTACACCCATGTCTACCCAGCCCCCGCCTGGGACTGAGCTGTGGGTTCCTCGATTCAGCTGTCCAGAGTGTTCACCTTGGAGGGGGTGTGTGAGATAAGGATGAGGTTACTTCTTTTGGCGCTGAGGAAGGGTCTCCAGGACCCAAGAACCCAATGGACATAGGTAATTATAATTTTACCCCATTGACGGGGAAAACAGGCCAGGAAAAGAGAAGGGCCGGCTCTGGCCCTGGTTCTGACTCTGGTTCACGTCTGGGACCATTCCGAGGTGGAGCCGGGTTTGATATTTACTTCTTTCTGACAACTGAGTCTGGGTTGGGCTAGAGATAGGGATTCACTGTGGTCCCCCCAAAGTAGCCTCATATGGGTCTGGCCAGGCCTTGTCCCATCTCCCAATGAGCTGCGAATCTGGACTCCAGAGTAAGTGGGTGTGCCGGTGTTCCAGAGAGCAGGCCTAGCGGTGGGTGGGCGCCACTCACCGAGTCTGGTTTCTGCCCGCTCGGCGGGTGGGCATCGTTCTCCATAGAATGGCACCAGTTTCTTCGTAAGCGATCAGAGCCGCTTCGCCAAGGAAGTACTGCCCCAGTATTTCAAGCACAGCAACATGGCGAGCTTTGTGCGCCAACTCAACATGTGTAAGTCCCTGGGGCCGGGCGGGGAGCGGGTGCCGGCGACTAGGTGCAGAGGATGGAGCGACTCACATCCCCACACATCGTTCCCTAGACGGTTTTCGGAAGGTAGTGAGCATTGAGCAGGGTGGCCTGCTTAGACCAGAGCGAGATCACGTCGAGTTCCAGCATCCAAGCTTCGTGCGCGGCCGGGAGCAGCTACTGGAGCGCGTGCGCCGCAAGGTGGACAAATTGCAGAAACTGGAAAACACCTTTGTTGGTACTGCCCGCTCTTATGTGCCCTGTCCCAACGGTGCCTCTCGCCCACAGGTGCCCGCGCTGCGAGGCGACGACGGTCGCTGGCGCCCAGAAGACTTGGGCCGACTGCTGGGAGAGGTGCAGGCTTTGAGGGGAGTACAAGAGAGTACCGAGACGCGGCTGCAGGAACTCAGGCAGTGCGGGGACAGAGAAAGAGGGGCGGGGTGCTGGGTGAGGGCATGCTGGCCAACAAGGGCAGTCTCTTCCTCTCTTGGGTTGGAACCTCCATCCACTCACTGGTCCCAGCTGAGGAATTTCAATCACTACAAGATGGATTGGTCTCAGGGTCCTGACCTCTCTGTCCTGTGGTGTGTGGTGACTGGGAGAACTCTCAGACGCCTCAGCATCCTCCCACCCCTTCTTCTAGGCAGAACGAGATCTTGTGGAGAGAGGTAGTGACGCTGAGGCAGAGCCAAGGTCAGCAGCACCGGGTCATTGGCAAGGTGCTCTTCTCCACCCACCCCCGCAATCTGGCTTATCCTCCTTACTCCTGGGCACCTCAGTCCTTCATCCCTTTCTGTCAGACACACCTGGAACTGCCTTTCAAAGATGGACAGCTGGCCCGAAGTATGAATTAACCCTTTCTTTTCAGCTAATCCAGTGCCTCTTTGGGCCACTTCAGGCAGGGCCCAGCGGTACAGGAACCAAGAGAAAGCTGTGAGTGCAAATCCTGTAGTCTTCACTCCTCAACTCCCCTTTCCCTGTCAGGGACCCCCTTCTTCTCCAGAAACTCCTTCACCAGGAGTCTTCATTCCTCCCCCCATCACAGATCCCCCGCCATCTCCACTCCCAGATTCCCCTGTTTCAGGACCTCACCCTCAAATTCCTACTCCAAAAGCAGGAATCCTCCCATCCTCCCAAAACATCCCTGGCTTGGGGCTCAAACTAAACTCCCTCCCTGTCCTCTCTACCCCCCCAAAGGGCCCCCATCTCTGAGGGAGCCCCTTCCACTCCAGCATGTGACTGATGCCTGGCAACAGGCCTCAGCTCTGCTGACTTGGCTGCTGGGGCCTGAGGGAGGGAGGGAGGAAGGGAGGTTCAGGCCAAGTATGGAGGCTAAACCTGCCCACCCCTGCCTGCACCCTGGTCACCCTCCACAGGTCCCTGATGCTGGATGAAGGTAACTCATGCCCAGCATCTGCCAAATTCAGTGCCTGCCCTCTACCTGGAACCCTCCTCCAGGACCCTTACTTTATTCAGTCGGTAGGTGTTATTTTTCTCTTCCTTTCCCTAAGCAGGAATAGAATTATGAGGAGCCTGAGGAGCCTGTTTTTTCTTATTCCACCCAAAATAAATGGAAGCCAGCCTTTCCTCCAGCCAGACTCAGGATCCCCAGCATAGATTGAGCCTTCCTTCTCAAACCCTGTACTTTAGGCCTAGTCTAGGCAGTTGCTGGTTGGGCTCTTCATATAGCTAGATGTCAAAGGCTAGGCCTAGTCTTCTACTTACAGCCCTTCCCAGAGACTACCTTGGGCCTCAGCTCTCACAGGGCCAGAGGCCCCATCATCTCTGACATCCCAGAAGACTCTCCATCCCCTGAAGGACCCAGGCTTTCTCCGGCCAATGGTAGCAGGAGGTAAGGAGGACCGGGGCTGCCCCCAGGGAACCCTATGGGAAAGGGACTGGCAGCCCAGAGGTCTGTGTGGGTGGGGGAGAGGTCAGTGCCAGGGTCTGGTTGAAGCTTTTCTCTGGTGCAGGGAGAAGGGCCTGGCACTGCTCAAAGAAGAGCCGGCCAGTCCAGGGGGGGATGGCGAGGCCAGGCTGGCCCTGGCCCCAAACGAGTGTGACTTCTGCGTGACAGCCCCCCCACCGCTGCCTCTAGCTGTGGTACAAGCCATCCTGGAAGGGAAAGGGAGCTTCAGCCCTGAGGGGCCCAAGAATGCCCAACAGTCTGAACCAAGGGGTCCCAGGGAGGTACCTGACAGGTGAGCAGAACCCATTCCTGATGGTTTACAGGTAGATTCACATATGCTGGCCAATGAAACTTTACTGCCTTGTCTGTCCTGTGTTGGCTAAGGGAAGACACTGGACATTAGATTCTGACCCTGATCTGATTTCTCAGAGGATGCTACAAAAGTATCAGAATCATTTGGAAAATGGAAACTCCCAATCAAATATTCAGCAGTGGTAGGACTCAGGAATCTGCATATCAAATGAGTTTACTGCGGTGATTATAATATACACCACAGTTTAAGAACCACTAACCGGGTAGCTGACCTTAGTGGCAATGGCCTGTCATCCCAACTACTTGGAAGGCTGAGGCAGGATTGTCACAAGTTCAAGGCCTGCTTGGGCTACAGAGTGAGTTCAAGACCAGTCTTGGTAACTTAGTGAAACTTTTTCTAAAACTAAAAGGGCTGGCAAGATTGCTCAGTAGGTAAAGCACTTGCCATACAAGCCTGATGACCTAAGTTCGACCTCTGGAGCCTACAGAAGGAGAACGAACTCCAAAAAGTTATCCTCTGACCCCAACAACACAACATGGCATACGACTCCCATCATACACACACAATGATAATAACAAATAAAAAGTAAATTGTAAAAGAATAAAGGGGGCTGGAGAGATGGCTCAAGAGTACTGGCTGCTCTTGCAGAGGACCCAGGTTCAAATCCCAGTACCCACATGGTGACTAACAACTGTCCATAATTCCAGCTCCAGGGGATCTGACATCCTCTTGTCACCTCCTCAGGCATTGTACGGGGATACTTGAACATATGCAGGCAGTACAGCCATACACACAAAATAATATAAATTAATTAATTAAATTTAAAATTTTTTTAAAAAAAAAAGGAGAAAGGGGACTGGGCTGGGGAGATAATTTAGTAGTAGAGTACCTGCCTGGCATTCTCAGGTCATAGGTTCTGTCCCCATTACTGTAGCAGAAAGGATGTGCACACAAACAAACAAACAAACAAACAAAACACCAGTTTCACTGGTATTTACGCTTGTATAGAAAGGAGACATCTCCCAAGATCTCAGATCCCAGCTAGAAGATACCCTCTTAGAAATCCAGTATAGTTGCTTACTCCTGTAATCCCAGAAGGAGGTAGCAGCAAGAGGATCAGGAGTTCAAGGTCACACTTAGATAATAAGGAGTTGGTGGCTGGCCTAAGCTACATGAGACCCTACCTCAAACAACAGCAACAACAAAAAGATGTGTCCCTTTAGTGGGGACTAGAGATGGCTCAGGGGTTAAGAGCAATGGCTGCTCTTGCAGAGGACCCACATTTGGTTGCCAGCACCTACAAGGTGGCTGTCTGTAACTCCAGTTCCAGGAGATCCATCACCCTCTTCTGGACTCCATGGGCATTGCATGCAACCATCTGGAACTCCAGTTCCAGGGTATCTGATGCCCTCTTCAGGCCTCTGTGGGCACTGCATGTATGTGGTACACAACATGTAGGCAAAACATTCATATACAAAATAAAAATAAATAAAAACAATTTTAAAAGATGTTCCTTTAGCACTCAAACTGAGACAGAAGGACTGCTGTATGTTTGAGGCCAGCCAAGGCTATGTAGCAAGATGTTATCTCATCCCTTCCCCCCAAGAAAGAAAGGGGAAAAGCCCCCTTATTAGGGGAGAGGACTGAGGGAAAGTGTTGCTTCTAGCATTTTCTAGTTGTTGGGGAATTTAAACCTGATGATCTAGGTTCCTTGAGGACTAATAGAAGGTAGGTACTACAGACCAACAGCAGTTCTTTGTGCACAGGGGAACTCTGGGTCTGGAGCAGGGTAATCGGAGCCCAGAGAGTCTGCTGCCCCCAATGCTCCTTCGGCCTCCCCCTGAAACTGTGGAGCCTGCGGCATCCCTAGATGTGAGTGTCTCCTTGGCTGGGGCAGGACATGAGACACATGGAATTGGGTTGTTTCTACAGCCTCAGAAGGCACCACTTACCCAAGCTCTCCCCAGGTGCTAGGCCCTGGCCTCCAAGGGAGAGACTGGACCCTGATGGACTTGGACATGGAGCTGTCTCTAGTAAGAAGGGAGTGGGGAGGACCACATCCTTGGTTCATGACTAAACGATTGACCTAGTGACTCCCCAGCTCTCTTCTTCAGCTTCTGGGCTCCCTCCTCAGCTGCTTCCTGGTGTTTTTCCATGTAGATGCAGCCCTTGGCTCCAGAGAAGGGTGAGGCTGAGCTGACAGTCAAGGAGCTGAATTCCTCAGGTGCAGGTAATGGGACTCAGCACTTGGGAGGAGGCCATCACTGGGCTGAGTTACTATGATTGAGTGGTCTTCTGGGCAGCTTGGGTTATGCAGGGAAAACCCTGAGTTCAGGCTGCCCTGTAGAACCTTCTAGAGTCACTGATATCGTGACCATCCATCAGATGAGAGGTGGAAGATTAAGAACCATGTCTTTAAGCTGGATGTGATGGTGTGTGCATGTCTGTAATCTCAGCACTTGAAAGTCTTGGGAGTCCGAGGAGGACGGTTATGAGTTCAGTTTGTGCTCCGTAGCAAGACCCAGAGAGAGAGAGAGAGAGAGAGAGAGAGAGAGAGAGAGAGAGAGAGAGAGAGAGAGAGAGAGAGAGAACAGCCTGCCTTTCCTAGGGAAGGATCACACCACGCTCGGAACCCCACACCTGCTGGACGTTCAGGCGGATTTGGGATGCACAGCCCTGGCTGTTCCTGGCGCTTTAACCATTTACAACGCCCCTGAGAGCCGCGCCTCCTATTTGGACCCCAGAGCCAATCCCTCCTCCCCCTGAGACCCGCACATCTCTGCAAAGGTGGGCTGGAGAACCAGCACACAGCAGCACACCCAACTAGCCTTTCCAGCGCCTCTTGAGGGAAAGGCGATCCAAGCCCCCAGTATTCAACAGCCTCTCTCTTACCCTAGCAAGTCCTGCAACATAAACTGCATTTTTTTCCCTCAGTTTCTGATCTCTTTTTCTGTCGACCGAGAATCACTGGAGTTGGGGGGCGACTTTGCGTTCATAGAGGTGTCAGGTGCTAAGGCTTTGGCGAAGATCCCCTGGAAAGAAGTGGTATTTGGGGAGCCTGCGCCCGCCTCCTCCCCGCCCCCTTACACCGAGATGCAGGCCTGTCGCAGGCCATTTCAGCCTTCAGGAAGCGGAGGTTTCTAAGCCACATCGAACTTCACAATACTCGTGTTCTGTGACCCCTGGGCAAGTAGTTCACTTCTCTGCACTTCATCTGTGGGACAGGCAGAGGGAGGACTCGACAGAAGGAAGAATTAAAAGCACTTGGCAATTAGCAGGTCCGGGGTGCTGGGCACGTGGAACTGTGAGCTGAACTGGCCCCCTGACTCGAATCCGGGTGCGCTGGGAACGCAGAGGGAGAGAGGGCTACGTGACCGCCCCCAGCCGGCACGTGGTCGCGGTGGCCGTCCCAGAGCCGGGGCGCACGGCCCTCCCTCCCCGGATTCCCGGCAGCCCTGGCCGCCCCGCCCTTGCAGCTGCTGCTCCGGTCCCCACCTCGCCCTGCCCTTTCTGCACTGTCATCTCCTGCTCCACCGAGGCTCAACTCTGGAGTGGGGGCCGTCCCTAAGGCTCCAGGACCACGACGCTGACTCCACCCAACAGGGAGGGAAGGGAAACAGATTGGGCAGAACCCGCAGAACCCAGGCCTTACTATCGGCAGCCGCGCTCACAGGTCTGCGGGTCCCGCCCTTCGGCAGGACTGAGGCTCCGGGACTCAGTAGAAGGCAGGTGAGGGACCCTTGCGATCGCGCATGCGCCACCGCCTCCCGCACGTCCCACCCTGGCTGCCCCGCAACAAAGCCCATCCAGCAAGCTGGAAATCCCAGCTTTCCAGATCGCAGTTAAGCTTGTCCCTCGACGAACTGGCCGGGACATGACTTCGGTGTTCCCTTTAGAGCTGTGACAGCTTCAAACGGAGGGCCCAGCTGGAGTCTACCATGAAAATACCGTAGGGTATAAGGACGGAAGCTAATTCACTGTGCATTCTACCTCTCCAAGTCTGTCCAGAATAGGTGCTGGCCCCACCCCCTTCCTGTGCCTGGTGATGGGGGACACTCGTTGGAAGCCTCCTTGAGGAGAGCAGAGGTCCTGTGCACACAGTGTTGTGATCCTAATTAACACAGTAATAAGGACCAGGGCGTGTAGTAGAAACCACCTACCTCTGAATTCTCAAGAATTCAGGTAGTCATGGAAGCATTTGAGTCTTAAGGGCTGAGTTTGTGAAGTAGAGGGAAGGGAAGGATATTCCAGGCCAAGGGAAGAGCATCAGCAAAGCTCAGAGGCGCCCAGGACATAGGGAGTTCTCCCAGGACCGAAATGGTGAGTGGAAGTAACAAAGGACCTGGCACCAGGCCCCATCATTTCTTTCCCCTTCCGTGGTACAGCGTTGCACCATGGGCAACGCACAGGAGCGGCCGTCAGAGACCATTGACAGAGAGCGGAAGCGCCTGGTAGAGACGCTGCAGGCCGACTCCGGCGTGCTGCTGGATGCGCTGGTGGCGCGGGGCGTGCTCACTGGGCCGGAGTACGAGTCCCTGGATGCGCTGCCTGATGCGGAGCGGAGGGTGCGCCGTCTGCTGCTGCTGGTGCAGAGCAAGGGCGAGGCAGCCTGCCAGGAGCTACTGCGCTGTGCCCAGCGTACGGTGCGCACGCCAGACCCTGCCTGGGACTGGCAGCACGTGGGGCCTGGTAAGCGCGGGCGGGGAGGGGCCTCGACCACAGAGGGGGCGTGGCTTTGGGGGCATAGCAAAGGGTGAATGAAGGGTAGTGTTTAGTCTCCTCAAGCAGGGGAGAGGGTGCATAATTGAAACTCAAACACTCCCCGCTTCCCCAGGCTACCGGGACCGCAGCTATGACCCTCCATGCCCAGGCCACTGGACACCTGAGGCACCAGGTTCAGGGACCACATGTCCTGGACTCCCCAGAGGTTCCGATCAAGAGGAGGCTGGAGGCCCTGAGGGCTCTGAGGCAGTGCAATACAGAACTCCAGAGGAGCCAGAGCCAGAGTTGGAAGCTGAGGCCTCTGAAGAGGCTGAACCAGAGGAGCCTGAACTCCAAATGGATCCAGAGCCAGAGCCAGAGCCGGATCCAGAGCCAGAGCCAGAGCCAGAGCCTGACCCTGAGCCTGACTTCCAGGAAGAGGATGAATCTGAAGGTTGCTTTCAGGCTTGTTAGAGGTTGTGGCTGGGAAGTGGGGTCTTATCCCTACTCCACTAACCACCATCTCCCTTTATTTCTAGATTCTTGAAAGCCAAGAGTCCTGACCTGCTGATATCCTGCCTAAGCTGGATAAGACCTGAGAACCTACCAGAGCTTGAGCCAATGTACCAAGACTCCACCTGGCCTGCTGCAAAATGAATAAACTCTGGAGGGTTGGCCTGGGCCTGACTCTCCATGAATCTGGTTATTTGTCCAGGAACTGCGGATGGGTTCATGTCTGAATTCCACTGATCTAGGCAGGCTTATATCCCCTTACCCCCACCCCTGCAAGCTCAAAACTCCTTTTTACTCCCCCCCCCCCCTTAATAGACCAAGCTGTATTCCTGGAGAGCTCCTACCCAGGCCCTAATGAGACCTGATCCCTGCTCCAGTGCTTTTTACCCTTCAGGAGCTATCTGGGCGACTGTGAGGCAACAGCCCCACTCTGTGGAAACCCCCTGGGTTTGGAGAATCAATCAAGGTACGAAAGACTTCGTCCACTCGGGGAGGGAGGACTTGAAGTTCAGAGTCTTGAAGGGGGAACATGAGTGGGAACTTGAGACAGAGGCCCCACACATAAGTGCTGTTTTAATTGTCTGGTTTCCCTTTGAACTGGGAGCTCAGTGAGGGGTCTAACCAGTCACAGGCACACACAAAGAGCTCTATACATATTTGTTAACCAAATCCACATCTTCATAATAAGGACTTTCCAGTTGTGTTTCCAAGCCTCATAAATGGGAAAACTAAAGGCCAGAGTAGGAAAGGTACTGGGTCAGTCTCTCACAGCTGAATCTGAAGTGAAATGGAAGCAGTAACCATCTTTGTACTTCTGGCCATGGAGTCCCTCAGAACTTGGGACAACAAACCCTAGGGGCCTGCCCTACAGGGTTGATGTGGTTGCTCCCAGCCTATACCAACCTCTGCCAGAGACCAGTACTGAGGGTGAGGGCAAAGACAGGAACCACCAAGACCAGTGGAGGGGTTGGGGCACAGGGTCACGTGCTAGACTCAGAAGACCTGAAGCCCTGTGTGTGTGTGTGATAAGAGAGGGGACAGGAACAAATGGCACCTTCCCAGAGTATCCTGTCCCACTATGAACTTTTAGGAGCTGCTGCCTCCCAGCCCCAGGGAGTAGAGCCTAAGTATGGAGTAAGTAATGACCAAGTGAAATAGACAAAATGATGAAAAGCAAACCCCAGCCTAGCTGGGTCTCTGAGCCTGGGTGAAAGTCAAAACCCCATGGCTCAGGCAGTTACCTCAGAGGGGATCCCAACTCCCACCAGACCCAGTGAGAGGTAGACAGTAAGAATGCTGAAGGAGCACCAATGGGCCAGGTGGGGGAAGAGAGAGACTGGAGTACCAGATACCCAAAAGCCATCTCATGCAAGGAACAACCACCCCATATTCCTACTCTTGCTCAGCTCCCCTCACACCCCGCAGGCCTCCTTTGTTCAGGAATTTACACGACATGTTAGGTCACAGGATCCAGGAAGGTTAGCAAGTATAAAACTTTCTGATGTTACTGCACATCTTCCCAGGAGTGCCCCAAGAAATACCTAGGCTTTGGAACCATAAAGAGCTTCATATTCTGGGGGACTGTCTGAGGCCTGTGTCAAGAGCTTCTTCCTGTAACCCTTAACCAACATCAGTTGGGTAGCAGGCGGCCCAGTTCTGCTTCGTCCAGCCGGTTGGTGGCCATGATGTGTTCTAGCTGCTGCTGGTAGCGTCCCAAGTCCTTCATGAAGTGGGGCACACGGGTATTATCCAGCACTCCATGGGGCCGCAGTTGTTCCACATCTTCATAGGAGACCTGGAGGGAGGATGCTGGGTCTCAGGGCTGGTCAGGATCTCTGGTTTTCCAGAAGCTGATCCCGAGCCTATTGGAGGCTCATGGCCATTTGCTCCTGAGACAACTCCTTCCTTACTCCTGATTCATACTTCAGTAGGTACCTCTAGGCTCAGTCTTGGGTCTTCTCTCTTTCTCTTAACATCTTTACCTTCTTTGTCCTACACTACACTCCTCTCTAGTCCAGCCTATCCACTTACCTCCAAGCATGGGTCTCCAACTCATCCCTTCGGTACCCCCCACATCCAACATGAAACTGCCTCTTCCGGCCTCTGTAGTCACTACATGCATGCAGCACACTTAGAAACATGCAGGCAAAACACTCAAACACATTTAAAAAAATTAAAATAAAAAAATAATAAAGCTCCTCTAGCTCCCCCTTGATTCTGATTGGGTTTGCTTGCCTCAGCCTAGTACAAATGCCCAGGACTACAGACTTGATCACTGGTCATTTCTGCTGCGTCCTTCCCAGGACTTCCTAACTGCTCCCTTGGCCTGTCATACTCACATCCCTTAAAATGTAGCATCTATACATATATTTGTAGACTGGGTCACATACCTGCTCTGAGCTACCAAAAGTGTCATTTCCTCATGTTTGCTTACCTCCACCCAAGTTCCTCCCGCCAGAATGGCCTGGTATCCAGGCCTTCATGGAGCATGACTCAGAGAGGTGCAAGGAGTGAGGAAGAGTTGCTAGGGCTGCTGTAGGCCCACGGTCAGCTCACCTTGCCCAGCGAGGTCAACAGCGGGAAATCAATGGTCTGACGGTGCCGAAGAATGCGCACGATGCCGTCCAGGTACACCTGGTCCTTGCTGAAGCAGCCTGTGAGAGCAAGGATGGTGAACCCTAACCCCAAAGCCACCCCTTGCCTTGCCCCAGTTCAAGCACTTCCCTGGCTCCACGGCTCCTACCTGGCAGAGAGGTATCCGTCTGTCCTCTCTTGGCACGTACACAATACTCCCAGCGTACATCCTCATCCTTCACATATTGTGCCAGATCCTGGAAGAGCTGGCGGAAGGACATGTGTGCAGCGCGGTGGATGGTGTAGTAGAGTAGGGCTGCTCGCCACAAGAATGGCTGCTTGCGAAACAGCACACTGTGTAGGCTGGCCAGGCCCTCCTCGGTGGGGTTGGCTGGCCGCAGCCTATACTGCAGGCGGCCCTCAGCACTGTGCCATGGCTGTCGTGAATTATTCACACCCCGCAGGTAATGGGTGCCTGAAGAGAGGATGAGGAGGTGGCAGGATGTCTGGAGGACCCACCCCATGGACCTCTAGTGAGACTCTTAGATCTTCATGCCCCCAAATTCATCTCACACAAGTCTTCCCGAGCCCTAGCTAAGTTTACCCAACCCCAGGCTATGCGTAGATCCTTGGTCCAGGGCAGGCCTCTCCCTATCTCCCTGTCTCCTGCACCCCAAGTCATACCATTTCCCCCAGCTCTCCTAGAGACCAAAACATGTCAACCTGCCCCAAAATCCCAGTGCCCATATGAATTCCCTTGACAATCACACAAAGGCCCAAGCCCCAAGAAAAAACACTTATTGCCCAGAGCAGTAAGACTCTTGCTTAGTAAGGAGACAGAAGGAACAGTGACTCATGTTCAGTGCTCTCTTTCCTAGACTGGCTTCTCTCCTCCTAGACTAGTGTGACCTCCTGAAATTCCAATCTTAGAACTGGTCTTCCATCCACTCTGGAGGGTCTATATGTTGGTTGATCTGGCAGGACCCTCAGATTCTCCTTCAGGCCTGTCAGGGCCTCAGCAGCCTTGCCCTCACTGTCAAGGGAAATCAAAGAGGAACTGGAGAGATATCCCAGAGGAACAATGAGGGTGAGCCCAGGAAGTGAGCAAGCATGTTCTGGCCCACCTCTGTGAATAAGAAGAAAGATCTGCTCAGGAATGAAAAAGTCTGCCTTCTTCCAGAGGAAGGGGGTAGTGATGACAAAGGAGGGAATTACGGAGGCCCCACACTGCCCTTTTACCTCCTTCTCATCCCTACCCACCCATACAAACTCTACCCACAGCCTGACCTATCTCATGCCGCAGCATGCCCTCCAACCAATACTGGCGGGCTCCAGTCAAGTTGATGGCCAGTGTGGGTCGACTGTTCTCCACCATCATCACAGCCTGAGACAGCAGGTCCTCACTCAGCTGCACCACAACCTGCAAGGTGACAGTGCTGTGAGCCACAGCGTACAGACCAGTGTGTAGGCAGGCCACCTGATGCCACAGGGCAGCCAGGCTGGACATTAGCCAGGACACCCACCCTTTACCACTTCTGCTCAGAACCAGCTCCTACTTCCCTGGGGTCAGGGGAGGGCTGCATCTGGGGGTTACAGCTGGCCAGGTGTGGAACTAGGTCTGAGTCTAGCAGCTAGGCAGCCTGAGTAAGGAACAAAGAAGAGGGGTCTTATACACAGCTTACCTCCCCGACGCAGCCCTCTTTCTGCATGTATTTGCGCACAATGGACCAAATCTGGCATTTGGTCAGCAGCTGACCCCCTGTGGAAGCCTCAAAGTGTTCATAAGTACCAAACTTCTCCAGGACAGCTTCAATGATGCCAATTGCCTGTACACAGGACAATAGTGACTGATCAGGTTAGGATGCTTGAGTGGTCAGGTCAGGGTGAAATGGGCAGGTTGGACTGACCTGACGGATGAACTGTCCAGAGGCCTCCTGGTACTTCTCTAACACACTCATTGGCATGGGCTCCTGGTATTCGAACTGTGGATTGTAGGTGTAATGGGATTGGAAGAACTTTTCTCGCTCATCGTCCATGTTGGTTGGCCGCAGGGCCACCAACATGCAGGGGCTCTTGCTGGTACCATTGCCTACATCCTTTCGAGTCTTAGCAATGTGAGGCAAGGAGGCTGCAGGCCGCAAGGTGCCCCCACCTGGGTCAGATCCCCGTCCAAGTGGGGCTCTGCCCCGCCCCCGCCGGCCAGCGATATTTACAGTATAGGTGCTCTCACTTCGACGCATGTGGCCATGCAGGCCCAAATGCAGCTTTGAGAAGGTCTGCCACACAGGCTGGGGCTGCAGTGATGAGGGAACTGCCAGAGCCAAGGGCATAGCCAGAGACTGAGGCCAGGGGTACAGGGGTGGCCCATTTCGGTTTGAGGGCTTCAGCCTATGGCACTGGGATGAGGGACTGGTAGATGGGCTGCGGGGGGCCTGCTCATACACCTGAGCCCCTGAGTCCAGCACCATTCTGTCTTGAGGGTTATATCCAGCTGAGGTGTTCCAACTTCCCACACCGTCGGCCTCTGAGGACACAGAAGGGCACGTGGAGACCAGCATGAGTGGGTGTGGTCAGAGGAGAAAGCCCTGTGTCCACATTACCCTTGCTAGGTGCAGGGTCTGCTGCCTGGAGCCTGCAGAACTGCTCCTGCCCCAGTGGACTCCTTCCATGAGGTTTACCCAAGTAGTCTGGGCTGGAGCGAAACAAGAGGAAGAGTTTTATACACCTACCTACATGGTACCTACTAGAATCTCCTCAGTTGGTTAGCTCTAGAGAGCAAAGATTGAGGCCCTGCTCAAGCTTCCAATCACAGTCCTCAGCTCATCACCTAGTCTGGGAGTTGGCAGAATGCAGTCTCAGCTCCCTGGATAGACCAGAGCTGTGAGGGAGGCCCACAGGCTGCCTTGTACAGACAGCATCTTCTCAGTCCCACTTCTCCCCTTCCACCTAGCTCCATCCATATCCTCTTGCCCATTTGGCCTCCATCAGCTTGAATAAGTGCACCTTGCTTATGCCAGTTCCCACATGAAACACCCTTCTTTCCTGTGGGCCACCTGTTTAAATCCAAATTACAATCTGCTTTTGAGAACAGAGGGAAACCAAAATCCAAACCAGTCTCTAGTCTGTTCCCTATCTGAGGCATCTCTGCAGTGGTCATCCAAGGCCAATGTCAGAGCAACTCACCCTGACTCTGTGCCAGGGTTCAGTACAATCCAGTCTCTCCCCAGAGACTGACAGGAGATTCCAGCCTCTAAGCTCCCTTGCCTGCTTGGGAACTCAGTTCCAGCATCTCTCCTTGCTTCTACATCATCGATCTCTTCCTCTCCACTGGATTCTTTCCATCAGCATAAACAGATGCTGTTATTTCTCCAGCTTAAAACCTTTACTTAAATCCACTGTATCTCCCTCCAGCTGTTCCTTGTTGCAAGACAATATCCTGAGTCATCTGTACCATCTCCTGTTATCCAGCCTGTCCCAATGCACACACTAAGTACACCCCCTACCACTGGCCTATATCCCCAGCCCTCACTATCATGGTTTTAAATACATTAGTTCAAACTGTTCCGTGAACTTTAGACTAGTATTGTCACTTTCAACACATATCTAATTTTATTTGAGACAGGGTCTCCCTATGTAGCCCAGGGTAGCCTTCAACTTGAAATCTTCCCGTCTCATTTGAGAGTTCTGGGACAGGCTTGAGCCACAGCACTTAGCCTTCAAGACATCTTTACTTGACTGTTTAACAGGTACTTCAAACTGAACCTGTCCCTTGTTTAGAAAGGTCCTCCCTCATCTAATAACATGTGTCACGTTCTCACTTTCCTCAAATAGCTGCACAAACTCATGTTATAGAAAAGCTGCCCTAGGTTAAATGATAGTTAGTGGTATATATCTGTAATCCTAGGGAGGCTGAAACATGAGGATCATGAATTCCCAGGCCAGCCTGGGCTACACAGCAACATCTGTCTTAAAAACCTTAAAGAAGAGAGAAAATAAAAAGAGGAAAAATAAAGAAAGAAAGAAAGAAAGAAAGAAAAAGAAAGAAAATTGGTCCTAATAAACCTCTACAAACTTCTCTCTTCCCCCCTGAAACTGTGGTTTTCCTCTTGCAGTTGTATCTAAAGTGGACTACAGCTAACTTTATGTTTGTATGATGTATCTGATGGTTAGTTACCTGTTTTCTCCTTTTCAAGGTTCTACAGCCAGAACAGTGCCTGACCCAGAACACCAGCTCAATAAATAAATGAACTAGAATCATAGGAGGGATGGCTCAGTGGTTAAGATCACTTGCTGCTCTCCCTGGAAACCCGGGGTTTGGTTCCCACCAACCACATCCATGTAGCAGACACACATTAATTAATTAATTAATTAATTAACCAATTCATCTTTTTAAAAAAAGAACTAGAAAGGTTCCTTTCCAGAATTAGCTTTCCCATCTAGATTTGCTCTTCCTCTGTGAAGCTTTTCCCCACTTTGCATAGTGACCAGCTGCTTGAAAAAAAAGACTTCAAATCTCAGGCTTTATTCCTCTCAATTAACAGTACACTTTCCCACATACCTAAGTGGTCTCCAGGCCACTACCTGAGCCAGTGCTTCCATTCTCCCTTTTTTCGTTCCACCTACCTCCTTGTAATTACCAGAATGCAACCGTTTCTTTCAAGTCTCGGGTCCTTCTGCCAAGAATGCTCTGGCCAATGCCTCCCTGTAGCAAACTCTTAACCATTTTTCAAGGGTCCGTTTAGGCCTCACTTTCTCTGGGAAGCCTTCCCGATGTGTAAAGAGTCCCAAGGTCTTGATGCCCTAGGCAGTCACTAGGTCTGTGGTAACCCACCCTGCCATGAACTCCCCGAGGGCAGGGACTGGTCTCATTCATCCTTAGGTCCCAAGCACTCAAGCACTCAACACTAACACAATGAATGAAGGTAGGGTGAGGCTTGGGGTCCCTAACCGCTAAAGGCAGGTCTGGTGACAAATGAGAGGGTGTGGCCCGCACCAATAAAAACCCCACCCCGCCTCCGCCCCCAGGGAGGTTAACGTGGGAGAAAGGCCAATGGGAACCAAGCGATCCAGGAAGGGCGTACCCTAGGCCTTTTATTAAAGGGGCGTGGGGCTGGGTGAAGGGCGTGCCTAATGGAGGGCGGGGCTAGAAGACAATGGGGTCCGGGAATTCTCTGGTAAATCCAGAGGGCTCGGGTCCCTGGCCCGTCCTGGTCTTTGGAGTGGCATGGGGGTTCGGTCCGCGTGCCGCGCCCCCACCTGTTCGTTCTTCTCTTGCTGTCCGCAGTTCCTGCTCTTCAAAGCCGGTCTCCGGCAGCCCAGCTCGTGGGAGCCGGCGCCAGTGACGCAAGCACTCGGGCGCGCGCACGCGCACACGAAGACGCGCAGACTCAGGCCAGTCTCCACGGCCGCGTGCGCCGAAGCCCACTGTGGGCGGGGCCAGGCAGCGCCGAAAGGGAGGGGTCCCACCGCCGCGGCACGCCCCTAGGCGGGATTTCGCCGCAGGCCGCCCGCTCCGCGAGTTTGCTGACTTCTAAAGCCTCTCCACCGCGAAGCGACGCCACTTCGGCGGCGGGCAGGGCGGCAGAGACGGTGCGTGGGGGCCGAGACTAAGTACTCCGCAGGAGGCGGGGTTCCCAAGACGCAGTCCACACAGAGGGCAGTTGTCTGAATAGGAGGAATGCTGCCGGAATACCAAGACTGCAGCCAAGACTAGACGCGTCACTGTGCATGGACCCCTAACCTTCGCCGCTGCTTTCAACACCGCATTCCCCCACACACAGAGATTCAGACGTACGGTGGACGTGGCTTTATTACGCAGGCAGACAGGCATCAGGAACAGGGGCCCGAAGGGAGACAGGAGGATAACGAGGGCGTCGGCGTGGGCACCAGGCTGAAGAGCGCGCGGTGGCCGGTGGAAGGCGAGGGCGGCGGGCCGGCCAGCAGCGAGCTGAGTGCGGCCTGGCGCTGCTCTCGAGACACGTCCCCGCGCAGGTCCAAGAGGGCGGAGACGTGATCCTCGCTGCGGGAGCACCACCAAGGTGGTCAGCGGGGCCCTTCCCCTCCCGGCTCCTCCTCCCTCCCCAATCCTTCCACCCCGCACCCCCCCGCACCTCACGTCGGGAAATTGTTGCCGCAGGCCAGCCACCTCGAGGCCAAGCAGCGTGGGGTCGTGAAGGCTGAGCAGTCCTCTCAGCGCGAGCAGCACAGGCGCGCAGTGCGCACTCTCCTCCAGGCCCTGGGCATTTGGGGGGCAGGGTTTCCAGCCGGCCCTTGGCTCCCACCCGGTTATTGAGCTTCTCGACTGTCTGCCCTCCCAGTGAGCTCTCACCAAACCCAGGAAAAGCTCCTTAAGCTGGTCAGCATCGTGCCGAAGGCGCTCAGCAGCCTGGTTCCGCTCGTCGGCCCCGCGGCACACTAGGCGGCCCTGCATCAGCGCGTGTAGGTATTGCAACACCACGGTGCGCTCTGCCTCCGCCAGCAGCAGCTGCAGAAAAGGTGAGTCTCGATCGCCTTTCCCATTTGCACCGTCCCTTCCCCAGCCTTCCTCTCCCTGCCCCACCTGAACAGCAGGCTTCCGTACGCGCCAGAAGTCCCGGCAGAAGCGCGATGTCTGCTCGCACACACCGTCCAGCAACTCGGAACTCAGGAGCCACCGGCGGGAGGGCAGAGCGGTGAACAGGGGCTGGGGAAGAGGCGGCACAAATGGGACTGGAGAAATGATCCAGATGCACCAGGGTCCTCCCACCTCCATCCCGACTGGGATGGAAGCCTCACCTGGAGCTCCTCCTGAAGTGCTTCCAATACCAGGCGACAAATCCTCCTCTGTAGCTCTTCCAGGGCGGTTTCTATAGGAGCCAAGACCGTTGAAGCTATCCCGTCAGGCTGCAGAACAGTTACTGAGGAGCTGGACCGACCAAAAGTACTGCTTCAGGACCAAGGCCAAGGCTTGCATGGCCCTCCAGGGTTCAGCCTTTCGGGCGCCACCTTGTGGTGCACGTATGTGGTGGGAGAGGGGTGGGAAGGACAGCTCTCTTAAGCTTTGGAAGGTGTCAGGTACTTAGCAAGACTAGGAAGGGCATGTTCAGGGACTTGTGGCTAATGTAACCTTGAGCAACTCATTCTTTCCATTTCTTTGTTTCCTCATCTGTAAGGGAGGGGAGCTAATCTCAGTCAGGAGGGAGTAAAAATCATCCCCTTGTGTGTCTGTCCTCCCTGCTTTCACCACAAAGAACCTAACACTAAAGAGGCCAGGCCTGGTGACTCATGCCCACAATCTCAGCACCCAGGAGGCTGAAGCAGGAAGATTGGTACCAGTTTGATGCCAGCCTGGACTACTGCCTCAAAGCATAAGGAAGATGGAGGAGGAAGGAAGAAGATGGAGGAGGAGGAGGAGGGAATATCTGTTTCAACTTCAGATATTATCTAACATAGCCTCGGATAAGTATTTGCTGAAGGGTTGTGGTAGATACTTTGTATCTATTATCTCCTATGATTCTCAGACCATTCTATTATTGACCAAGTAATAATACTCAGATAACATAAGATTGGAACCCCCTTCTTTTTTGGCCTAAAGTGGCCAAATAGGGATGGGATCCATGCATTAAATTAACTCAGAACGTTCGTGAAAATGCAGTACCTCAGTGCTGATTGGTGGTTGAAGGCAGCTAGTAGGTAGGACACATAGTGAGGGACCAAGGCTTCTCCCCTGAGGTGGTCTCGAGAGAATCGGATCAGAGCATCGCTGAAGCTGCAGTGGGTGGAGGGGGCTCCTGAGCTTGCTGCTACTCTGTCCCCCACTCCACCAGTGCCCCAGAACCCCTGCCCCACTGAGAGTGTCCTATTCACTCAGAGCCCTTTGGCTGTCCAGGAGCAGGGATAGGGATTGTGAACGGGATTGACAAACCTCCTTAGGAACGCGCCCAGTTCTGACAGTGCCATGCCATGCACTTGCCGCTGCAGTGACTCACTGACCAGGCTGGTCACACGAATGTTCTCAGCCAGGATCTACAGATAGGGATGGGCAAACCTTCAGAAATTCCCGATTTCTCACCTCCCCTTCCCCCGTGGGAGCTGCCCACTTCCTACCCACCTGCAACACGATGGCTGGCATTGGTGAGTGGTAAAACCCAGATGGGTCTGTGTTGGGCTCCTGCTCCCGACTCCACTCAGCTACCTCCCCGTCCAGCGCCTTCTGTAGCCACTGGGCCACACTTGACTGCAAAGAAGGGGTGCGGATCAGCAGGATATAGCAGGGCACTGACCATACCAGAGACATTCAACTAGACAAAGGCCACGGTGGATTCCTCTGTCCTGTGGTCTAACTAGTTACCTGGACTTGTCCCACAAATGCTGCCTCCAGTTGCTCAATGTTCTCCAAGGTCAGGAGGGGCTCTAGCTGGGACACATCAGCCCCAGACCCCAATTCCAGGCTCCCCATCATTTCCTTCCTGGGAATGGATAGCTGAGTGTCATACTGAACCCCCAATCTCTAATATTCCTGTTTCCCACCTCCCCAAGGACACTAACCCCGTGTACACATGCAGTGCCCAGTGCAGCAAGGCGAAGGTGTCAGCAGCTCCCAGCTCAGGCCCTTCAAGAAGTTGTTGAACACTGCGGCGCAGGCCACTGTGCAGGGTGTGGGCCCATAGCTGGACCACATTGTAGTGTGGTGGGCAGCAGGGTGCCACTAATGCCTCAGCTGTGGCCATCTCAGCAGGCAGGGCTACCTGCAGAGCCTCCAGCCACTCCGCCAGAGCACCTGGCTCTGGTAGCACAGGTGTAGCAAAGTGGACCCGTTCCAGGCCTGCCTGTAGTCCCCGCAGACATCGCCGTCGCCAGTCTCGGGGAGCCTGCCCCAGCGGTGTTGTACGCTCAGCCTCCACCTCTGCCACACGAACAGCAGCCACCAGCAGGGCTGGATCCTCACGTGCCAGCTGCCCTGCAGCCCCTGCAGCCGCCTCTATAGCCTGGCCCAGTGCCTCAGCCAGAAGGCTCAGCCCCTGGAAGACTGGCAACTCGAGCCCTCCTAGGGGTGTCCACGTCTCCTCTTGCAGCTGCTCCAGCTCTCTCAGGCTCACATATGCCTCCAAGAATCGTCGGGCATCAATCAGGGTCTGTGTGTGGGCCACTGCAGCTGGCACTAATAAAGGAGAGGTGCCAGCCTTAGGTTTCAGTCTTCCCACTTGTGCTGTGAGTACAGCAAGAGATCCTGAGGTCTTGAGACTGGGGTGATATGTACTAATACAGTAGAACATTGGTCATCTGAAAGCATCCAGGCCAAGACCTAGAGGCCCTGCAGGCCACATGTCAATCCATGCACTTGAAATCAAGAATGCTAGAGGGAGCTGGGTGTGGTGGGTACATTTAGACCCACCACTCAGGACACAGAGGCAGGGGGATCTCTGTGAGACTGAGGTCAGCCTAGTCTAAATAGAGAGTTCCAGGCCAGCTGGGAGACCCCACCTCAAAAAAGAAACATAATGCACCTATATATGTATATATGTCTAATAGTTTTATGTGCCTAGGACTGAACACAGGGTCCTGCACATAGTATGCATGAGTTCTACTACTGAGCTACATTCCAAGTGCTTTCAATATGTTAAGCACTGTGGTCACAGCCACAGGAAGGAGTGGCCCTGCTGACTGTACCATTCCATGCTTGAGAACCCCAGGATGACATTACATCTTGTTTAATATATTTTAATATATTTTTTGAAACTAAGATTACTTTGTGGGATGTCCCTGATGGGAATCTTTCCATGTAATCGCTTGTTAGTGCCCAAGCTGCTCATAAATAAGGATGTTTGTGGACTGTTAGAAGCTGAGGCCCATGGTCCATGCACACTCACCTGCCTGCAGTCTTGGCAGCAACTGAGTCAGGGCCTGCAGTTGCTTGTGCTGGGCAACACGTTCCCGAAGGGGCTGTAGGGTTTGTGAGGCCTGAGCCAAATCTTGGAGCAAGCCATGGGCCTGGTTCAGTGCCTTGCGTGTTCCCTGCACAGCCTCAAGGGCCTGGGCCAGCTGCCACATACCTGTCTGCACACCTTCCAAATAGGACTGCACCACTGACTGTAGAGAGACATAGCCAGTAAGGTCTGCCCAGCCCTACAGGCCACCCCAATGCTGCTCCCCTGCCCTGCACCCACCTTGATGCGTGCTTCCAGGGAATAGGTACGCTGCACTTCACGGCTACGGTACTGGCTCAGCCTGGCCAGCTGCTCTGGCCGGTAGAAGACACCTGAGGCCCACTTGAGTGCTGCACCCCGAGCCAGCTGCTCTGCCCTCTCCTGCTCCGGCCACTCGGGCCCTGGGCAGGAAGAGCCTAGGCAGCTGTGTCAAGGAGGGCCCGTGACTGCCAAACCTGCTGCCCTTCCGTTTCCTCAGCCCAGGACAGCCCACTGTTCACTATCCTATAGCGCTCCAGCCAGAGCTGGCAGGGAAAACCCAACCCCACCGTTTCCCTCTTTCTTGCCGTCATCCTTCCCCCAGCCCAGCCAGCAAGGGTCATACCAGGGAGAAGTATGGGCTGTATTTCGTCGTTGACTGCTGAGTCCATGGCAGGCCTGAAGGAGCTGGAGATGAGGTAGGAGTGGAGACAAGGGCCTCGGTAGATCAGGCAGAGTGAATGCTCTTTTGGGCTGCTGTTCCTGTCTTTACCTTTCTGAGAAAGAAGAGCAAAGTTCTTACTCAGTCCCCTCGGGAAGAGAAAGGCAGGTGTGATAGAGAGGGCTACCTGAGAGGCCTTGGTCTGTGGGGGTTCTGGTTTGTTCCCCTGCAGATGCCAAGTGAGGGAGCATACAAATAGGCCTCTTTGCTGTCTGCAAGACTCTGTTTCTGCTCTGTAAGGCCCAGGACAGTTTGCTCCATAACTTACCAGATCTGACCGAGTGTCCAGTTCGCCCTCCTCTGCAAACAGCCTTGGCCTTGAGAATGGCCTTCTCCCTCCTGCAGAGCTGGGCACGCCCTCACTGCTCACAGGGCTTGGGTGATTCTAGCTGCTCTGACACCAGCAACTGAATTCCTCTCCCCAAGGAAGCCTTTCTCCCACTTCCCAGCCCAGAAGCCCCTTCTCCCCCAAGGCCCCTCCCTCTCCAAGGCAGAAAGGAAGGAAGTTGAGTCTCTGGCACTCTATTCCCAACAGGAAAAAGCATCTGCATGGAGATGGGGAGGGCTGGGCGCCACTTCCCTCGGTGGGGGCAGGTATGCACTCCCTGTGATCATCAAGTCTTGACCAGCTCACCCAGGACCTCTAAGTGTTCAGGGTACATACATGAAGCTGATTTGGTTTCAAGCAAAGCATGCTGGGGATGTGGGTGCAAACAACACAACCGTGTGAAAACTGCTGATGTCCCCCTCCCCAGAAGAGGGTATGTGCCTCTGAAGAGAGGAGCTCACCTGTTGTGAAGACAGGGTGTGGTGGGTAATGGCTGGGCAGGAATTGTGAAGGTTACATTGTTTCTGAGAGTGACACGCTCTGGCTCCACGGAGAACTGTAGGATGACAATGTAGCAGCCACCTGGTGCACCATCCAAATCCATCCTTCAGGACAGAGACTCTCATTCCCTAGCTTCCAGGAGTGTAGGCTGCAGAAGGCTTGTGATTCTGAGTCAACACTGGTGTACAAAGGCCCAGTAAGTACCCTTGCTGAACATGAACATCTCAGAAGGATTATTCCAACTTCAGAGCTGAAGACCCTATTTTAAATGGGTCTACTTGATTCTGCTTGTTTATTCACAAGTGTGAATCCTCAATGAACTTGCTATAGGTAGTCTATCTCCTAGAGAACTGTCCTAAAATAAACAAGTAATAACAATGCTAACAATAAATGAGACTATCAAACACACAGTCTTCCTGCGTGTCAGGAACTTCCCTAAGGAATTTACTTATATTCACACATAGGTAAGTACCTTTACATGGACTGAGAAGGGGTGGTAAAAAAGACCTCAGGCCTCTGTGAACTGTATGTAGTGTACAGACCAGAGAAAGATGATGCTGGGACTGGACAAAGAGAAGTAGGGATGCAGGAAGTGGGTGAGCTAGATAAAGTTAGTGCCTGCTGGTTTGGCAGGAAGTACAAGACAGCAGTAGCATGACAGTGGGCAGCCCTTAGGAGCAGTTTTAGGGTATTAAGTATGTCAGGCAGTATGGCTTCCATTCTCTAGATGGGGGCTGGGGCAATTAATTTGAGGGCAGGTTGTCAAGGAAGATTCAGGTGGTATACCCTCTACTACCGGGACTGTTTACTCATCTCCACATCCTTCTGTACAACTTGTCAAGTCTCCTAGCTGCCCTAGGAGTTGTTTTCTTCTCCTTCGGTAATTGGACATTTGCTTATGATCCCCGAAATTTTACGTTCGCATCTGCAGACAAGAATTGCACCAGACTCCCTGAGAAGACGCGAGGCGGAAGCGGAAGTAGCGTTAATGGCTCCTGCGACCCGGCGGCCAGGAACGGAAGCGGAAGTGGCGCCGCCGCCGGCCTGGCCTGGCCTGGCTAAGGGGAGGCGGCGGGCGGGCGGGCGCGATGGCGGAGGCCGGGCCACAGGCGCCGCCGCCCCCGGGCACCCCGAGCAGGCACGAGAAGAGCCTGGGACTTCTCACCACCAAGTTCGTGTCGCTTCTGCAGGAGGCCAAGGACGGCGTGCTTGACCTCAAGCTGGTGCGGCCCGGGCTGAGGGGCGACGGGGGAGATGGTGGGCCAGGCCTGGACCAGTAGAGGGAACTGCCGAGTCGGACCCTCCGAGTCCCCCGATGGCCGGCCGCCATCCTCCGTGTGCGTTCTCACACCGGAGAGGCGGGGGACTGTTTTCATTCATTCGGCCGAGGCCATTGAGCGTCAGCTCTGTGTCAGGCACCGGGCTGCAGGTGCTAGCCCTCGTGGCCCTACGTGGCTGGCATAGGGAAAAGAGCGTCAGAACATCCGATTGCTGCTAAGTCAGGTCTCTTCCCACCCTTCTGCTGGAGTACCTTGAAGGAACTCCAGGGCTGGCACCCAGGCTACCCGCTTCCCGAACCATGTCTGAGACTATTGGGATGTAGGTAAACTTAAGAGCGGGGCAGAGCATTTTCCGTTCTCTTCTATCCGCCAGGCAGCCGACACCCTAGCTGTGCGCCAGAAACGGCGGATTTACGACATCACTAACGTGTTGGAAGGTATTGGTCTGATCGAGAAAAAATCCAAGAACAGCATCCAGTGGAAGTGAGTTGCGAGGATGTTTGGGAGGGTAATAGGATGTCCCACCCAGAAGTGTCAGGGGTGTGGGCTGATGGGTGCAGGAGAGAGCCGGGGCCTGGGACCCCCGAGTTTTTAGCTGTCCCTCTCAGTCTCATTCCCCCGGTTCAGGGGTGTGGGGCCAGGTTGCAATACCCGGGAGATTGCCGACAAGCTGATTGAGCTCAAGGCAGAGATCGAAGAGCTGCAGCAGCGGGAGCAAGAACTTGACCAACACAAGGTGTGGGTGCAGCAGAGCATCCGGAATGTCACAGAGGACGTCCAGAACAGCTGATATCCTCCGGCAGTCCCTGCTTTGGAGAGTGGGCAAGGGGCCCTCTGGTCCAGCTGGGTTTGCTCTATGGAGCCCTGGGCTCTGTCCCTCTAGGGTGGATGGTCCTTCAGCCCCTGGTCAGATTTAAACCTAGGCTCTCTATAGCCCTTCCTCTTTCAGTCTTAGCCAGTCATCCTTCCCCACTTGAATTCTGGGCTCTAGAACTTTCTCTGAGGCCTTGTGTGTCAGATATCTGTTAAAACATTGGGTCTTGGGTATGGTCTGCCATCTGGCAAAATAAGAGAGGCATCAGCTGTTCTCCTTAACCCCCACACCTTGGCCTACGTGACTCATGAGGACATCTGCAGATGCTTTGCTGGTGAGCAGAGCCTGGTTAGGGGGAGCTGGGGGTGGGACTGAGCTAAGCACAGCCCTGAGCATTCGATTCGGTGCCCAAGGGGAGTTCTATCTTTTAAGAGAGCTCCTGAGGCCTACTGAAAGAGAAACCCGGCAGGGTAAGTCCTCAGTTGGAGAGTTACTGGGACTCTGTAGAAACCAACAATACAAAGAGGTACAAGAGTCCTGGGTTGATGCCTTGGTCTGCCCCATCATCATTGTTCTCTGGATTCGCTTGGGCATGGTAGAAGCGCATAGGGAAAAGTGAGTGTGCATAATGTTTGTACACACAGTCTCACGTGTGTATGTGGGGTGCAGTGGTGTCCATCTACAGACTCCAGTTAATTCAGTTGCATTGTGGATACGGAAGCTATTCCATCTTCATCTTGAATTCTACAGACTGATCTTGGGAAAGAGGCATAGACCTTGGTCAGAATATCTGTTCCTAGGGATCAGCATCATTTGAGAAGTGAGCTGGTACCTGTGGCCAGCCATCGCACTCCACAAATATGTTTGAATCCAGATTTCCTGGTTTTTGAGCCTGAGCTTTTGGGGAAAGAAGAGTTTTATCACTGCCTCAGTGCTATGGGGGTGGTAGGGGTTTAACATTTAGTCTCCTAGAGACTGGTCTCCTCCCTTGCTCCAAGAAACAGGCATCTCCATTCTGAGCTCAGGTTGAACTCATGGGCCCTGACTCATTCTCCTTGTCATTCTAGGAGACACCCTCCTTGCCATCCGGGCTCCATCGGGCACCAGCCTGGAGGTGCCCATCCCAGAGGTGGGTGCTCAGTCCTGGAAGGTGGTGTCAACTGAGGGCGGGTACTGGCTGTGAAGCCTGATAAGTTTTGGGTGGGGTAGGAGGGGAAGGCCTGGAGTTTGGGGTTATCTAGGAGGATGGGCAGCCTGAGTGGGAGGACATTCTGGCTCTGACCCAGGATCAGGCAGGAGCCATGCCTGCTTGCAATTCTCCCTGTCCCCATCCTCTACCACCCACCTCCAGGGTCTCAATGGTCAAAAGAAATACCAGATTCATCTGAAGAGCGTTAGTGGCCCCATCGAGGTGCTGCTGGTGAACAAGGAGGCATGGAGTTCACCACCTGTCGCTGTACCTGTGCCTCCCCCGGAAGATCTGCTTCAGAGTCCACCTGCTGTTCCTACCCCTCCACCTCTGCCCAAGCCTGCGTTAGCCCAGCCCCAGGAAGTCTCACGTCCGAGCAGTCCCCAGCTAACTACACCCGCCCCTCTCCTTGGCAGCACTGGAGTCTCAGAGGTGGTCAGCCCAGCAACTGAGATCACAGGTGAGGCCCTGTGGTAAGGTGTGATGGATTATTTTCTGGATCCCATGACAGTTACTTGCATTAGACAGCATTATGCTCTGAACTGGAAGAGGCTGCTGGGGTTGTCCTTTCCCTGGTCCCTCCCTAGCTTCCTTTGGTATTGTGGTGTGTGCCTTTAAAAAAATATTTTTAAATCATTTATTGGGGTTGGGGGTGCCACAGCATGCATGCAGAGTCAAAAGACAACTTGAAGGATTTGGTTTTGTCCTACCATGTCGATTCCATAGATTGAACTCAGGTTGTCACACTTTACCACAAGAGCTTTTACCCACTGAGCCATCTTGCCAGCTTTGAATATGTACTTTTTAACAAACTTTTTACTTTTTAAACCCATGTGGTTCATGATTCTTCTTCCCCTAAGCCTTGTACTCTGAGTCCCTCAGTGACTCTTTCCAGAATATTTTTTTCTGGGTGACTGGTTAAGTCTCGGACCAGTACTGTGGTCATCCTTGCCATGGAATCTAGTCCAGCCAAGTTTAAGGACCCACTTCCTGTTCCCATGTGATTGTGTTTGGGATGTGATTACAGTGAGTGGTGGCCCTGAAACTGAAAACAAGGACAGTGGTGAGCTCAGCTCACTCCCGCTGGGCCTGGCAACATTGGACACACGACCACTGCAGTCTTCAGCTCTCCTGGACAGCAGCAGCAGCAGCAGCAGCAGCAGCAGCAGCAGCAGCAGCAGCAGCTCATCTGGACCCAACCCTTCTACCTCCTTTGAGCCCATCAAGGCAGACCCCACAGGTGGTGAGTCTGGCTCAGCCCAGTGCTACAGTAAACACAGTTGGAACTGGAAAGTGGCTCTCCTGCCAACTCCTGCTCTCTGTCAGCCAGACAAGGGTGCCTGGCCTCAGGGTCAGTGCTGGTGTGCTTTGCCCCCTTACTGGGACTTCCTGGCTCTCACTCACTCCCTGCCTGCCACCACTTGGAACATCATTGAGCCTCATAGTTGAGACTTGCTTCTCTATGTATTCACCTCACTTTTCCTGTCTTCTATGTCTAGATCCCTTGAAAAAACAGTCTCTGCTCCACTCATGTCTGTCGGCTCATCACCCGCCCAGCGCTGCAGCTGTGCTGTTCTTGAATTATTGCTCAGCCTAGTGGGTCTCTAAGGGGCATAGATTTGGTGTTTTCTTGCTCCCTGATGGTGCTCTTTGCTCCTTTGTCTTTAATTCTGTCAGCGTTTGGCTTTTCCACCTCACTGGCTTCTCCTCCATCTCTCCCTGGCACCTCCTTAAACATTGGTGGGTCCCATTCCACACTTGAGGGGAACCAAGGTCTGGGGAGCTGGTGATGGATCCATCCTCTACGTAGTCTAGATCTTTCATGTGGTCTCCAGACTTCTGTGTCTGCCAGCCATCTTCTGCATCTCTAGTGGATACCTCATTCTGAGTCACTCAGGCTTGACAGCTGGGTATCATTCCAGTTCTCTTTCTGCCCATCTCACATTGGCTAAGTAAACTCTTGTCTTGAGACATCTTCCATCCTTGCATCCTTAGTACTCAAGATAACTAATAGCCACCTTGATTCCAGGTTCATAGGCATCCCTTTTTAAAGAGTATTTTTATTTTTTGATAATTTTATGCATGTATATAATGTGTTTTAATCATATAGAACCCAGGCCCCACCTCCTGATCCCCCGGTGCCCCTCAGTACTTTCCCCTCTCACTTATATGTCCTCTCTCTTTTTTGGGGTAGGGGAGGGGTAGCCTTTTGAGACAGTGCCCACTATGTAGACTAGGCTGGTCTTCATTTCACAGACATTCCCCTGCCTCCCGAGTTCTGGGACTAAAGGTGTGCACCACCTTGCTTGGCCTCTTCAATTTTTATTAACCCATTTGGTCTAATTAGTGCTGCCTGCATGCACATGGATATGAAGGCGACTGTCACAGCATAGAACACACCAGGGACCACATCCCAAAAATGAAGAGAGTCTCCTTTCCTTTGCGGCAATCAGTTGCCAGTAGCTACTCTGTTGAAGTCTCATGAACCCCTCTCCCAATCAATTGGCTGGCTTAATCTTGTGCAAGTTGTATGCAGGTAACCAGAGCTGCTGAGAGTTCATGAATACAAAGACCACGTTATAGCCAAAGATAGCATGTCATAGCACTTGTCTCCAATCTCTAGCTTGTACATTCTTTCCAGTCCCTCTTCCTTCATGTTCCCTGAGGGTTGGGAGGGTTGATGTAAATGTCCCATTTAGGGATAAGCACTCAACAGTCACTTATTCTCAACACTTTGACCAGTTATGAGTCTCTGAATTGGCTGCTGTCCACTGCAAAAAAGAAGCTTCTCTGATCATGGTAAAAACAGAAATTTAGGGGGCAAGTCCTAACACTTGAGAGGGAGACAAATTTCAGTGAATTTGAGGTCAGCTTGGTCTGTCTACATAGTGAGTTCAGGGCAGCCAGCATGCATGGTGAGACCTTGTCTCAAAAAAAAAAATTAAATATTCACACACATATTCAGAGACAATTTGACAGCATGTCCATTTAGCAAAACAATAGTTGTTAAGATCTCCCCTAGAGCCTGTGTTCTCCCCAGCTATGAACTTTTGGCAAGGTTAAAGTACCAGACATGAATTTCCTCCTGTGGAGCAGGCCTCAAATCTAATGTAAAAGAGAACCATTGGTTGGGTCTAGAGAAATGGCTTAGTAGTTAAGAGCACTGGCTGCTCTTATAGAGGACCCAGATTTCTGTTCCCAGCACTCACATAGCAGCTAACTACTGACCATAGCTCTAATTCCAGGGAATCTGATACCTCTGGCACTGCCCACACGCAGTACACTTAGATACATGCAGGCAAAATACTCATAGACATAAAAGTTACAAAGAAAGAAAGCAGTTGGTTATTTCCATAACCGTCATGCCACTGTTGCACTAATGGGCTCATCTTGCCTGGTAGTGTAGCATTCAGGGTCTGTTGCCTGGTAAGTCCATTAAAGACACCCTTCTCTTTACCCTTACTAATGGAATAATCTTTTTGAAATATCCTGATTGTGGCATTTCTCAGTTTATAAATATAGCTGGAAATACAGCTTAGTGGTAGAGTGCTTGCTAAGCATGTCTGAGGACCTGGGTTCAGGCAACAGCAATAAAAAGTACCTTTAATAGCTCCCTAAGGGGCTGGAGAGATGGTTTAGTGGTTGAGTGGTTACTGCTCTTCCATAGAATCCAGATTTGGTTCCCAGCACCCACATGGTAGTCCACAACTTGCTGTAACTCCAGTTCCAGGGAATCTGATGCCCTGTTCTGGTCTCCAAGGGCCACTGTATGCATGAAGTTCACATATACTCACTCAGGCTCACACACATACACATAATTTTTTTAATCTTTAAAAAATAGCTCCCTGAGCCAGGCATGGTGGTACACACCCAGCACTCAGGAGGCAGAGGCAGGTGGATCTGGTGAATTCAAGGCCATCCTGGTTTATATAACAAGTTGTAGGCCAGCTGGGGCTACAGAAAAACCTGTCAAAAAGACTGAAAAACAAAAACAAAAACTCCCTGGGCTGGAGAGATGGCTCAGCAGTTGAGACCATTGACTGCTTTTGCAGAGGACCGGGGTTCAGTTCCCAGAACCCACATGATGGCTAACAATTTTAACTCCAGTTCCAAGAGGAATCTAACGCCCTCTTCTGACCTCCATGGCCATTGCAAAACACGGTGTGCTTACATACATGCAGGCATACACTCATATACATAAAATAAAAATAGCTCCTTAAGTCACATTGGAGGAAAAAAGCTTAAAACTATTGTACATATATGGTATATATGTGTGTGCTGTGGCATATGTGTGGAGTTAGTTTTCTCCTTCCACCTTTACATGGGTTCTGGGGATTGAACTTAGGTTGTTAGGCTTCGTGACAAGGACTTTTTGCTGACCCATCTTAGTGGCTCCCCCAAAATCTACTTCTAAGCCCTGCATGTAACATCCCACGTTGTCCATTCTGCTTTCATTTTCTTCTGTGTGTATTCTCCTAATCAGAGCTTTGTAGTAGGTTTATCGTACTGTAGACTGTCCTCTGTCAGTGGCTTCCACCTCTGCTAGGTGTCCTACCCCAGGCTGCGTGGTCTCTGAGCCTGGCCCAGAGCAGGAACTCAGCAAAAGTTGGTATGGTTTGGGGTATCTTCTGTCACACAAGGTGTACACCACCAGCTTAGAAAGGGACTAGAGTTCTGTAGTGCCTCTGATTTAGAAAGACTATGTCATTTGCAATGGGTCTTTGGTAGCCTGGGCTCTCAACTCTAAGGGACTTATGTCTGTGGACAAAACCAGCAAACCCACATTTCCTCAGCTGTAGTAGAGCCCTGGGGCTGAAGGGTGTAGGACCTTAGGAAGGTGGGGACTATGATCGGACCCAGCAGGACCTCCCCTTGAGCCTGGCTTTCTTTTTCAGTTCTGGATCTCCCCAAAGAGCTGTCAGAAATCTTCGACCCCACACGAGGTAGGCTGTGTTCCTCCCCTAGGAGGGGAGGGGTAAGGAACTCACTGAGTGTCCTTCTAAGGACCTTATGGTTGTACTGGGTTCCCTAGATAAAGGGCAAAGCTCCGGGTGGGCATGTATGTGGGTTCCATTCACAGACTTTGGTGGGTAGAGAGGTGATAGCTAGAATCTAAGTGAATCACCTTCCTTCCCAGAGTGCATGAGCTCAGAACTACTGGAAGAGTTGATGTCTTCAGAAGGTGGGTAGCCCAGAAGATGGGAGTAGCTTTGAGCAAGGGGTTGGGTGGCTGCTGGGGTCTTGGACCAGGACCTCAGCTTAGTGCTTTCTGCAGTGTTTGCCCCCCTCCTCCGACTTTCTCCACCCCCTGGAGACCACGATTACATCTACAACCTGGACGAGAGTGAAGGTGTCTGTGATCTCTTTGATGTGCCTGTTCTCAACCTCTGACTGACAGGAACATGCCGTGTGTGGCTGGGACCCAGACTATCTGGGCTGGAAGCCAGCTAGGGACCCCCGTCCACCATATCCCTCACAGCTTGAGAACCCCAAACCTCCTGACTCGCCCAGCCTTCCCTCGTTGCTCAGTCTTCTAGCCATGCTGCCCTGTCCTGCTTTGGCACTTGAACCGTGCCAGTGGAGCAGGGCAAGGAGCCCAGCCCTCTCCACACAGAGCCAGAGTGCCTGCCTTTTTTGGAGCCTTCCGAGCCAGGCTCAGTTGCCACCTAGTGGCCCATGGGCCCCTGTAGGGCAGCTTGTCCAGCCCACTGCCCTGCTCCTACGAAAACACTCTTCACCCAAGGAGGCAAGGGTGGTGTGGAGCTGAGAGCTTGCCAGCTATCACCTAGCTTCCTTTCCCACCTGTTCACCCTGAGCTTCTGGACCTCTCATGTGTCCCCTTTCTGCTCATCCCCTGAGCCCTGCAGATCCTGGGGATAACTGTGGGGGGTGTTAATAAGGAACTAGGGTGTCTCACTAGGAATCTGTTGGCCCCTGAAGACTGGCCCAACCTCCTGATGCCCTGAACTCACCCCCTTCGCTTCCATTTATTCACTTCCCTCATGTAGAGCCATTTGCAGAGATTTAGAAGGATTTACAGTAACAGTGGATTCCTATATAAAGATTATTTTTATACTTTTTTCAGCAAAAGGAAATTGTAATATTTGTACAGCATCCAAGTGAATAAAGACATGCCTAAGGCTATCTGTTCTGGTTCTTTGGGGCCCCTTCCTGGGACTGCTGGATTGATGGCGGGAGTGGGTGGGCCACTTTACTGGAATGAGAGGTGTGGCCGCTCTAGGTCTGCCCTCTCTGCCGCACCTTGGTTTAAGGCGGGGCCTGGCCGCCTCAGCGTGGGTGGGGCCGCCAGGGCAGGTCCTGTCCTACCCTTCTGCCCCTGGGACCAACCCGGAACTAGCCTGGGCTCCTTTGGGAAGGCCACAGCCAGGCCAGTAGTAGGGGCCTGAGCTGTAAGGGCCACGGGAACCGGGTTTTGGGCAGACGGACACCTTCCGATCTCCCAGGCCAGGTGTGGCAGGAGGGGGCACGGTAGGTGGGAAGTGCAGGCGCCCACCGCCGTCTGGACCATGGCGCCTCCGTGGAACGTGGTGAAGATTGCCGTCCAGATGCCTGGCGCCATCCCACAGCTTATCCAGCTAGACCAGGTCACCTAGCCTGTCCACCCTCTATTGACCTGACCCCTACCTCTTACCTCTGAGTTCCCTTTCCCTCCGGTCAGCTTACCCTCCCCGGGGAAAGTCCCTCACCCCCAGCTCCTCCTTAGCCCCTGGAGTAACAGCTTCACTTGCAGGCAAAGCCCCTGGCCACAGTGCTGAAGGAGGTGTGCGACGGGTGAGTGCCGCGGGGCGGTGCAAAAGTGGGGGGAGGGTCAGGTGGAAGAGGCATCCCTGGACTTCCTTCCCTGAGCTCTGTGCCCCGCAGGTGGAGCCTGACTCAGTCAGAGTGCTATGCCCTGCAGTTTGCTGATGGGCACAAGCGATACATCACGGAGAATGTGAGCCCCTCCTAGTCCTACATTCCACCCTAAGATCCCTTTAACCCAATGGCCTTGATTCAGTAAACTCTTCTGAATGTGAGCCCTTTACTGACTTAATTGATAACCCAATTGACCATTTCTGAACCCTCTTTGACTTGCTCCCCTTTGCTGTTTCCTCAGAACCGCATGGAGATCAAGAATGGCAGCATCCTATGCCTCAGCACTGCCCCAGTAATGCCCCTTTCTGCCCTGCCCTGCCCCTCTGCTGCTGGTCAGGAGGCCCCAGCTCCAGCCCTTAGTGCCCCACCTAGTGGACACCCAGGTCCTCACATTTCTAGTTCCCGTGGTAACTCCTGTGTCTACCTCATCTCTGCTCTCCTGCCAGGACCTAGAATCTGAGAAGCTGCTAGGTAAGCTGCAGAGTACTAGTCACGAAGGGCGCTGTGAAGCCCTGAGGGACCTGGTCCTGCTGGCCTCAGACATGACCTTTGCCCAGGAAGTCATCAGCCGGGATGGACTTCAGAGACTAAGCACCATCATTGAGAATGAGGATGAGTGAGCACAGGGCCTGGTGGACTGGGGAACATGGGCTTAGGAATCCTAGTCTCATCCTACTCACCCCATGTCCTCTGTAGTCTAGGGGAGGTGCTGGCTCTCAGTCTGAAGGCCTTTTTGGAGCTCATGGAACATGGTGTGGTATCTTGGGAGACGCTCAGCATCCCTTTTGTCAAGAAGGTGGGTAGCCTTTTCCAGGGGCAGTTCCAAGATCTGGCTGGCCTTCATGGATGGTAGTGACACCCTCTACTCTTCCCAGGTGGTGTCTTATGTGAACATGAACCTGATGGATGCCTCTGTACAGCCCTTGGCCCTCAGGCTGTTGGAGAGTGTGACCTTGAGCAGCCCTGCCCTGGGCCAGCTAGTCAAGAGTGAGGTGCCACTGGACAGGCTGTTGGTGCACCTGCAGGTGTAAGCCTATACATAAAGTACAGATAGGGGAAGAAGAGCTGGACCCCAGATGTGAGCTCAGCTTGTTCCTCCTTTTTCCATAGGATGAACCAACAACTACAAACCAAGGCCATGGCACTGCTGACAGCGCTGCTGCAGGGGGCTAACCCCAATGAACGTAAGGTGAGTGTTCTGCCCCAGGTGGCTACTGAGATGGGTGCTATGCTCCAGTCTGGGACAAGGTTATCTAAGCCCTTCCCACACATTGCAGCACATGCTTGACTACCTATGGCAGAGGAATCTTCGCCAGTTCATCTACAAGGTAGGATGGACAGGACCAAGGAGAGCCCCTTCTCTGTCTTCCTTTCCCACTGAGTCATATTCACAGCTGGCTGTCTTCCAGAACATCATCCATAGTGCGACACCACTGGGGGATGAGATGGCTCATCACTTGTATGTGCTGCAGGCCCTTACACTGGGGCTGCTGGAGGCACGCATGAGGACACCACTTGACCCCTACAGCCAGGTGCATGTCTTTGGGGTGCACAAGCTGAGGGGATGCCTAGAATTTAGTCTTGAATCTATTATCTTGACGTGCCCTTCACCAACTTCAGGAGCAGCGGGAACAGCTGCAGGCCCTGCGCCAAGCTGCATTTGAAACAGAGGGGGAGTCCCTGGGCACAGGGTCAAGTACTGACCGTCGCAGGTCTCTCTGTGTCCGAGAGTTCCGCAAGCTGGGCTTCTCTGTGAGTGACCCCCTCGCTTAGTTCCTACCCCAGCCTCCATGCATGCTATGGTTGTCCCAAGACTGTGGCCCTTCCTAAGCTGCCTGCTGTCCTACCCCTAGAACAGCAACCCAGCACAGGACCTGGAACGTGTGCCCCCTGGCCTGCTAGCCCTGGATAACATGTTGTACTTCTCCAAACATGCACCCAATGCATACAGCCGGGTTAGTGACAGATTGGGGCAGGGTGGATGACAATAGTCCAGCTTCATCAGGGTGTCCACGGGCTTGGCTGAGCCTGTTGCCACTCTACTCTCACCCCCTCAGTTCGTGCTGGAGAACAGTAGCCGGGAGGACAAGCACGAGTGCCCTTTCGCCCGGAGCAGCATCCAGCTGACAGTATTGCTGTGTGAGCTGCTCCGTGTTGGGGAGCCTTGTGAGTGGGGCTGGACCCAGTGCATCTGGGGACAGGGGACGGAAGGGCAGAGAGGGCCAGGGGCTACACACATTTCTCCCTGAGCCCCTCCTGCCCCCCCGCTCCAGGCTCCGAGACAGCCCAGGACTTCTCACCCATGTTCTTCGGCCAAGACCAGAGTTTCCATGAGCTCTTCTGTGTGGCTATCCAGCTGCTGAATAAGACCTGGAAGGAGATGCGGGCAACACAGGAGGACTTTGACAAGGTGGGTGGGCTGGAAATAGGAAGGCCAGGCAGGAGCTGTTCTGGGAAGGGGTCCAGAGCTCAGTCCCCAAGCTGAGCTTAGGGTGCTCCTAGGTAATGCAGGTGGTACGGGAGCAGCTGGCCCGCACGCTGGCCCTGAAGCCCACCTCCCTGGAGCTCTTCCGAACCAAAGTGAACGCCCTCACCTATGGAGAGGTACTGAAGCTGCGGCAGACTGAGCGGCTACACCAGGAGGGCACACTGGCCCCTCCCATATTGTGAGTTGATAGTGTCCCCAGTCTCCGCCTCCACCTACCCCAGTTCCCTGTGGGCCATGCTTCAGGTCAGCCCCAGTTAACGACTCACACTCCCCATTCAGGGAGCTTCGGGAGAAGCTGAAGCCTGAACTCCTGGGCCTGATCCGCCAGCAGCGTTTGCTTCGACTCTGTGAGGGGATGCTTTTCCGCAAGATCAGTAGCCGGAGGCGCCAGGGTCTCTCAATGAGCCCAGGAAGGGCAGAGGGTGTGGGCTGGGGCCAGAACCCCTCTCATCACTTCTGTCTCTTCCCCTTTTTGTGCAGACAAGCTGTGGTTCTGTTGCCTGTCACCCAACCACAAAGTGCTGCAGTATGGAGACGTGGAGGAGAGTGCCAACCCACCTACCCTAGAAAGCCTGCCTGAGCAGCGTAAGGACGGCAGGGCTAGGCCTCCTGTACCTACTCTCCCTCTCTCCAGATGCCTCATATCGTAGGTCACCCTTGGGTCACAATAATCCACCCAGTTTTCTTTGCAGTCCCTGTGGCAGACATTAGGGCACTTCTGATGGGCAAGGACTGCCCACATGTCCGGGAGAAGGGCTCTGGAAAGCAGAACAAGGCGAGTGCAGTGGGATCAGATTCTCCCCTATCTATCGCTCTCTGTCCCCTGCTCACCATCCTCGTTCCCTGCATTCCTAGGACCTCTATGAGCTGGCTTTCTCCATCAGCTACGACCATGGGGAAGAGGAGGCTTACCTCAACTTCATTGCCCCTTCCAAACGGGATGTAAGTGTCTGAGCCAGGCTGAGGTGGGCAGGAGGAACAAATGGACAAGCCCCTCACAGAGATGGCCTCATCCATCCCTAGTTCCACCTGTGGACAGACGGGCTGAGTGCCCTGCTGGGCAGTCCCATGGGCAGTGAGCAGACCCGGCTGGACCTGGAGCAGCTGCTAACTATGGAGACCAAGTTGCGCTTGTTGGAACTGGAGAATGTGCCCATTCCTGAACGTCCGCCCCCGGTACCCCCTCCGCCTACCAACTTCAACTTCTGCTATGACTACAGCATCACTGAGCCTTGACTCAAGTTGGCCATGGGCCACAGTTGCTGCTGATGCAGCAGCCACAAAGGAGGGCAGAGAAGCACAGAAAACCAACCAGCAGACTCTCTAGCACAAATAAAGTCAGCTTGGCTTATAGTCATGTGTCAAACCAGCTCTGAACCTGTGGGTTAAGCCCCCTGATAGGACAGTTCGTCCTCAAGCTTAGTAAATGAGACAGGGCATCAGGCAAGATCACAGACCCTTTGGAACCCTGGTGTTCTAAGGGTGTAGGAATAGGTGGGTGCTGTTGCCTGCCTGTCAAGTGAGTCCTCAGTGATGGATGTGAAGAGAGGGCTGACCTGTCCCCTGGGTACCAGCCAGAGAGGAGGCTGGAGCGTTGGCTGACAGAAGTAGCAGGGCAGGAAGCAAGGTCCCAAATGGGTGCTTTTCTGGGCACCATTAACCATGTCTGGAAGCCATGCATCTCAGTTCTCAACCATGCTTGGCCTTGCCTCCTGTCCTAATGAATGACATGGAAAGAAGAGATACAAAGCTTGTTTTTCCTGGAGAAGGCTCCCGACTCCAAAGGGGTAGATCTGAAAATGGGAATTTAAAACCTAACAGGATTGTAGGTGAGGTGGTAACCACAGATAAGCCAGAGCCCCTGGGGGAAGAAGTGACGAGGCACAGTGGGTCCAACTGGAGGTCAGGCCTGAGACACAGACTCCAAACCCCTAAGGCAGAGACTCAATGACCCAGGGGATTCACAAGGCAGGCTGAAAGTTGTCACTGCCCTGAATTCCTTCTACATGCCATGCATTACTCCTTAAATACTGTGTTTAACAATGCCAGCCATCAGTGTTTTACCTTGAAAATTGATGAAATGATATCTCCTTTGGAGAATATAAAACTATACTTCCAATCCTCAGAGTGTCCATGCCTGGGCACAGAGCCTTGTTATCATATTTAGAACAGTCTGCTGTTGAGTTCAAGGTAGAAATGAGCAAGGCAGAGATCCCAGATACAATCAGTGTCCCGTACATGTAGTCAATTCTTCCTTCCTAGTGTCTCCAGTTACTTGTCCATACCACCATCTTGGCAATAGCCTCTTGACTTCTAGCCTTGAGTCTTGTTCTCTGATCATCTCAATTGCTGCCACACCAACATTGCAAACTGGAGATGATTATACACTCATACATACAGAGTATACTGTCCAATCTGTCCCTATTGTCCTACTGCCATGGTTACATGATTGAGTACTGATTGAGCTGGATGGGTTGTACAGATATGTTTTAGTGCTTTCATCTGAATGCCAGTGGTCTGCAGGATTCTTGGTCCAGGGTCCAAGCTGGCATCCTCTCTATTCCAACAAGGCTTACACACCCTCACCAGTTCATCTGTCCATCTGACCTCCATGGTCCCTTCTGCCTTGGATTCTCTCTCTCTCTCTCTCTCTCTCTCTCTCTCTCTCTCTCTCTCTCTCTCTCTCTGTCTCACACACACACACACACACACACGGCCATTTTCCCTGCTCTGATTTGTTCCCTCACCCTCTAAGTTCATTGCTGACCTAGGCTCCTGGTCCCAGGTGCTTCCTTCTATTCATGCATACCCTATACACCAGACTGTCCCTCTCTGTTGGCTTATTTGCCTTCAAAGTCTGTTTGGTGACTGGGAGAACACTGTCATCTCCGAATTCCCACATGAAGCACAATGGCTCCAGGCAGTCAGCTAATTCTAGAAGTGACAAACAGACAAAGTATGGGGCACACTAGATAGACTACCTCAGAGCTGCCATTGAGAAGCCATTGGCATTGTTCAGAGGGTTAGACTACACAGCCTGTCATGATTATCCTCCCCTATTTCTTACCCATTCCTGATACAGCACATTGAATGTGGCATCATTAGCCAGTTGCTCCCAGGTCTGACCAAGACCAATGCCTCTGCACTAGTGAATGTGGGGAGCAGGGGGTGGGGGCATTCCGAGAGGCCTTGAGTTCTCCAGGGTCTGTTCCCATGTGGTAGAAGCCAGAACCTAGTTGAGTCAGGTATCCAAAGTGTGGGACCACCCTAAGACCAGTATGGGGGATTCTGAGGGTCCTTGTGTTAGCTGAGATAGGGAAGGGAGGGGCCCTTTACTCTAAGAACGCCAGAGGAAGAGATAAGGTCTAGAGTTTTTAATCTTGTCTGAGTTTACAATAAAGTTGGTGGCTTGACTACAAAAGCTCAGTGCTGAGGGCTGGAAGCATGTCCCTAGGGACCAGGAGAACACAGGCCTTAGCTCTGAGAAGTAGGTGGCAGGAGGCAGAGTCTGGGCTCCCCCAGCACCACACCCAGCTCACCTGTGGGCCTGATCTTTGGACCAGGGCCTGTGGTAGTGACATGTAGTTAGAAGAGGCTGCTGCCTAGCTGCGGGGCACACTAGGACTAGAAGTGCCCTGGATTGGTGCTATCTTGAATCATGAAAAGGGTTCTGTAGTAGTGGGAGGCAAGAGGCACTGGGACAAGCTTTAGGTCCAGAGGCCTGGGCTGGGACTATGTTGGTGAGGGAAGCAGAGCTTGAGGAATAGTTACTGACCTGGCCTCAAAGTGTTAGGGTCAGGTCAGCCCCTCCTACGAAGCGGGACTGGATGCAGGTCACCTGAGGCAGCTGTGCTTGAAAGTGCCTGACAGCTGCCATGTTGATACCAGGACACATGGCCACATCCAATACCCGGAGCTGCTTGCATGCTTGCCCAATGGTATCCAGAGTTCTGTAGGGAGGCTGTGGGATGAGTGCCTGACCCAGGGTGGGGACCCAAGCCCAGCCCATACATTCTGGTACCATGTGCTAAATGCCATAAGACACTCACTGCTCTGTAAGCTGACTACAGCTGGACAGGTTGAGGTGCTGCAGCCTCGGCCAAGACCTGGCTGCCTGGGCCCAGCCCTCATCACTGAGGTGACTGCAGTGACTCAGAGCCAAGCGCTCCAGGCTAGGGCAGCCCCTGGCCACAGCTACCAAGCCTATGTCTGTGAGTGCTGGCAATAGGCTCAATGACAACTGCCTCAGCTGAGGGAATTGGAGCACCTGCAAGAACAGGGATAAAGAACAGCACTGGAACCTAGAGCCTTGGACCTTTCTATGTTTCCTGCCCCCAGTCAGGAATGACCAGAAGCCAGAGAAAGAAGCTCCAAGCAAAAAATGGGTTGACCCCTGGCACCAGCCCCAATACCTTTAGCTTGTCCAAACCTTGGCCAAACTGGCATCAGTCAGCTTGCTGCAGGCTGTGAGGTCCAACTCTTGAAGGGCCTGAAGCATGAGCAGAGAGGGGCCTTGTGCCTCAGGACTGGGCTCCTCAGAGCCTGGGGCCTCATGTTCCACTGCTGGTTGTAGCTGTGGGGAAGAAACCCCTGTTTCTTGAGTTCTACCTTAAATGCTCCTAGACAAAGACTCAGGAAGGGTAGGGGCAGCTGAGCCTGGAGACCACCTCCCCCTCCCTAACTTCGAGGATCTCATACCTGAGGACTTAGTGCAGGCTCCTCACTTGGCTCCTCTAGCCCTAGAAGCCCCCAGTCCCGGAGCTCCTTGCACCAAGCCAGGCGCAAGACTGAGAGGTGGATGAGGTAAGTGCAGATGGCCTGCATGGTCTGGTTAGTGAGGGCCACACAGGAGGACAAGTCTAGCACCTTGAGACTTGGGCCCAGGGCTGGGATCATGGAGAGCACTGAGGCATCCTAGGAGGAAGATGGGAGGGCAGCAGTTTGTGCCAGGGGTCACTAGCAAGGGTCTAAATACGGTTCCTGTGCCAGAGTCCAAAGAGGGAAGCAACATGGTCTCTGTGCTGGTTATGGAAGTTTGGAATGGACAGGGTGGGCTGCAGGGTGTGGGAGATCTAGAAGAGGCTGCTGAAAAATAAAGGCCAACACTAGGCATACTGTTAAGAAAGGACGTGGATAGACAACTTTAGGGCTGCTGCCTTGCCTGTGCTCTCAACCCTGCTGAAGAGATAGGCTGAGGCAACCCCTAGATCACAGCTCATTGGAGCAGGGGCGGACAGCTGACTAGCTGAACCAATCAGATGTACTTCTTCTCAAACTTGAACCAGAAGCTGGGTAAGAGCAGCAGGAGCTAAGGGCAGAGCAGAGGACCTGGCTGTAGAAAGACTATGGGAACTGTGGAGGCCTGAGAACATGGGGCCAGGCAGAGCAGCTAAGAGATACTGGTAGCCAAGGAGTGATCAGGGGAAGTGGGTGCTTGCCGTGAAAGGAGGCTGAGACAGGTGGGGAATGCTCTTGTAATGGCAATAGGTTGAAATAATCCACCAAAGAGGAACCAACACATTCTCAGACAGGAATGTACCCACAGGGGCAATGCTATGAAGAGCCCAATTTTAGTCAAGAGGTGCTGTTCCTGAATGACACTGCCTCCGATGCCCTGCCTGCTGAGTACTTTCTTCAGTGTCCCTTCCCCACTACTGTCCTCCATCACTCCCTTTCTCCAGTCTTCCTCCTTCTAGAATATTCATGTGAGGTATAAGATCACTTCATGAGCCAGGCCAGTGGGGACTCTGGGGTGTATGCCAACCACCACATCATCAGTCTAAGCTCCCATCCTAAATCCAGTTCCAACTACTTTGCCAAGGACACAAACACTGGATAACGTTCCCTGGGGCTATAGACCCAACTCCCCCAGGTGCCTTGGATGGAAAGGGAGGGGAAGTAAGCTCACCTTCAGTGAAGAGCAGTAAGCCAGCCTGAGGAAGGTCAGTGGGGGTGGAGCTCTGTGAACTGAGCCCAAGACCTGGGCCAGTTCCCGACCACTCACCAGACAGCACTCAGCCATGTCCAGGCTCTGGAGTTCCCGCAGGCCCCCCAGGGCTGTACACCCTGCATCAGTCAGTCGCTGCAGCTTCCCCAGGCTCAGACGCTGCAGGTGTCGCAGGCCTCGACTCACAGCCAAGAGTGCCCCATCGGTCAGTTCTGAGCAGCCACTGAGGTCCAGGGAGGTAAGGCCTGGCTGCTGGCGGCACAGGGTGGCCACAGCCTCTGTGGACAGGTCTCTGCAGCTGTGCAACCTCAGTTCCTCCAACTGTAGCCCAGTCACTTGACCCAGGGCCTGTAGGGCCTCAGGTGGCAAGCCAGTGCCACTTAGGTCTAGGGCACGCAGCCTGCCAGCTCGCTCCTTAACAAACTGCAGCAGATTGCTGAAGGAAAGCTGGGAGGAAGAGGAGCCCTGGGGACTGACGGAGCCCCGGGTGGGGACTAACTCAAAGCTGACGTGGCAATAGGCCAAGGAGAGGCGCTCCAGACTGGGGACACAGCCACTGAGATGGTTGAAGCTAAGGTCAGTCAGGTCCCGTAAGCCAGCCAGGTTAAGGTCACGGAGGCCACTCAATGCCTTGCGAACACACTGTGCGGTCTCAGGCTTAGCCAGTAGAGTGCCTGATGTGAAAAGACTGTTGCAGCCGCTGAGATCAAGGGTGCGCAGGGCTGGGCATCCCAGGATCAGGGCCACAAAGGATGCCTCTGTGGGGCTGCCCCCACCCAGGCACAAGCTCTCCAGGTGTGGGCCTAAGTGGTAAGCAACAGACTGCAGTACCTGCTGCGAGGCTGGTGAACCATCAAGGTTGGTCAGGCTGATGCATGAGATGCCCCGAAGGCCCAAGTTCTTGATGGCCGAGAGGGAGGTAGAAGACACAGGAATGTTGTACCGCACATTTGTCTAAAGGGCAGCAGCAGGCCTTAAGTTAGCTCTCAAGAGTTCAAAGGGAGTTCAGGAAGGGCCCTTCTGCAATGAGGACCCATCCTGGTGTGCAGTGTCATGAGCATTTGAGGGTGTGGGCAAATGGGAAAAGTGGTAAATGGGAAGAGAAGTCATGCTGTCTTTGGAGGGAGATGACAGGCAGGCAGGAAGCTAGTGAAGGACGGGACTAAATGCCTAGGAAGGGCAAGGACTGCCTGGGGAGTTGGCAAGCTGAGCACAGGAGGGTTGTGCCCTAGAGGACACTCAGTGAAGCTCACATGGGATGGGAGGACAAAGCATGCTGGGTGCCAATCTTTTGGATTTTTGAGAAACTGAGACCCATGAACCTAGCCTCTTATTTCAGGAACTTGGCATTAGCTAAGCAACAAGCCTTCCCAACTTTCTAGAGAGGACATAAATAGCAGTCTGAGTGGTTATAAGGGGAAAGTAAAGCAGGCACCACTCACAGCTTTCTGTGGTCAGGTGTCAGAGGTAAGCATAAGTAGGCCCCTGGGGGCTTGAGTGCCTCAAGCACACAAATGTTTGCAAAAATGGCTGTATATGTAGGCAAAGGGGTGTGTGTGTGTGTGTGTGTGTGTGTGTGTGTACACTAACGTGTGGGGCTGCCTGGGATACTGTAGCACATCTCTGGAGGGGGACAGGATCTAATACAGGAAGTCCCAGAGATGCCAAGGAAGTTAGGCTGTGGCTCAAAGGAGAGAATGGGGAGCAAAAAGTTGGAGTAGGGTGCAACCCAGGAGGCAAGCTCAGGGCTGTTAGGGGAAGTTGGCTTGAACAGGAGTTTGAGAATCCTCAACTAAGGGAAATATTTTCACAGAACTTTTCCTGATCTTATGGGAAAGAAGCTAAAGGGAGGTCAGCACAATTCGTACGGAGTAGGTCTGTAGGAGACCAGAGGACAAAATCCTATTCTCTGGGATGGGAGTATAGCTCGGTAGTGGAGTGCCTACCAAGCATACATGATGCCCTGGGCTGATCTCCAGCACCCCACCCCAACACCACTAGTCCTGTCTCCCTACCTCTTGCCCAGGTAGCAGGAAAGTGGTAGTTCAAGAAGGTTTTTGTTTTAGCATCAGCATGGCTCCCATGCAGGAAAGTGAGCTCTGGGAAACACCTACCTCTGTCAACAACAGCAAGAACAAGCTACTATTCTGTTTATACCCCACATAACAGCACCAAGAGGAAATGAGAAAGGCAGAAGTGATATACAGGATATCATCCTACAAAATCTTAACAGCAGGACTCTCCTAGCCAACACAGAACCAATCCCTATCTATGGGGAAAATATCCTGACTTCTCCCTCTGCAGAAACAGACACCATGGCTGTCATGGTGGGAAGGAGGTTATGTAAATGGCAAGAACGGGGGAGGGGAGGATTGAGGATGTAGCTCTGTTGGTAGAGTGGTTGTCTAGCACACATGAAGCCCTGGGTTCAATACCCTGCATCACATAAACTAGGTATGGTTGTGCATGCCTATAATCCAAGCACTCAAGAGGCGAAGGCAGGAGGATCATAAGTCTTAGGACATCTTCGGCTACATAGCAAGTTTGAGCCCATCCTGGGCTACATGAAACCCATTCTCAAAAAAGAAAAACAGATAAAGACCACCTTCTGGTCCCTGAGAGGAATCAGGGCTAGCCAGGATCTCTCTTCCTGATCCCACTTCTAGATTGTAGTCATTCCCACTCCCTGTGAGAAGCACTCACCAGAGATCCCCTTGTCGTGGGACAGTGGGGACTCCCAAAGGTCTGGGTCCCGCTCTCAGATTTAAGATGAGCTGAGAGGAAGATCATAGTATGCCAAGCTGAGGAAGGAGATGAAAAGATCACAGAGCGAAGGTTGTAAAAGGAAAGGAAAAGCAGCCCTCAGTCACTGCAAAGCCTGGCACATCACATGAGTCAGTCTGATGCTGAATAAACTAGGGCTGCGGGGGGGCGGGGGGGCGCTGGGAAAACTGGAAAGAGCTCCGTTGCCCAGGCAGCATCCACCCCCACCACTCATGTAGCTCAGGAGCCTGAGAGCCACAGGGGCCTCAGTGCTGGCAGCTGCAAGCACTGTACTCAGCCTCCTTCCCTTCCTGGGAGCTTGAGCAGCCAGGAGTGTTCTTCTGTCTCCCACTACCTCCCTGTGAACAAGGTGAACAAGCAGCTAAGGGAGGGTACTGGCAGCTATTCAGGGCCCAGACCAGAGCTAGCAGCCAGCACTAAAAGGCCACAAGACAAATGAGCAGGGCCTGACCCAAAGGATTTCCAGCCACTGGGGGAGGAGGAGACCTGAGACCACCTTTGTCCCCCTCACACTTGTTTTTCTGTTTGTTTTTGAGACAAGACCTCACAAAGCCCCAGTTCTCCTCGACGTTACTATGTGGCCAAGGATAACCCTGAACTTTCGATCCTGCAGCCTCTACCTCCCAAGTGCTAAGACTGCAGGCATATACTACCACTCCTGAGGTTGCTGTATGGAAATTACAAGGGCCAGGGATAGCGTTGCAGGAATATTTTACTCTTTGTGAGGAGGCAGGTGGAAGTAGGTTCCTTAGTTCTGGACTTTAGTCCTTCCTGGGCTCTAGGAAGCTGTTTTTATAGGCTTGGGGGAGAATTATAAGGATACTGCTCTAGCTTCAGCTACCCATCCACAGACAGACCAAACAGGCACCTGGTCTCCTCCCTTCCCCATGCAGGCATCTTATGAGCAATTGCAGTCACTTGGGAAATGCCCACTTCTAAAAACTACAGTTCCCCTTTGATTGCTGGAGGCCAGGGTTTTTCGGTACCTAGTGAAGCCCAACTCTGAGACTGTAGGCTCATATACAGGCTTGGAGAGACATCTAATAGAGAAATTCTTCTATCTGCTCGCACAGGAATCAAAAAGTTAAGGTACCTGCTCTCCAGAAGTCTGAAGGGAAATATTGGTCTGGTGCCCAGAAGTTGGTCTTCGGAGAGGAATTTACCACCTTGAACAGGGCAGTATCTGAACTATCTTCCATCTTGCTCCACAGTGACCAACCCAATGGTGGACAACCAGAACTTCCTAGGGCACCAAACAGAGCCTGGGTGCTGGCTTTCCCTACTTCACTATTTGGGATAAACCAAGATTAAGTGAACAGGAGAAGGAGGACTCCGAAGCTACCAAATCCAGGTACCCTAGCCTGGCCTAGTGAGATTTAGGCCTAGCCTGGTCTTGATAGTCTAAGACCTTGCATAGTACCAGTGGCTATGGGGAGTACCTCCTGTTTCACGTGTCCACATCTGGGCCTTGGAGGATGGGGTCTGTAGATTGCTCTCAGGGATAGAATAGAATGGTAGTGAAATGGGAGGGCCCTAGATGCCAAGTTCCTGTGGTTTGGCCATCCATTGCTCCTAGCCTGTTGGGCCTGAGCTTTGCAAAGGCACCAAACAGGTCTTTGCCACACTACCTGGAGCTCCCAGTTAGTTAGAGCAGCCCCAGCTCTACGACAGTGACTTCTACAATCTCAGCCACAGGTTTTAGCCTTCTCCTCCTTCCTTCCTTGTTCCTCATCCATCTCACTTACACCTAGGGGCCTGACTGCACCCTCTGTCCTCTCCTGTTTTCCAAGAGACTTCTAAGGCTCATGTTGCTATGCCTACTCTCCTTCCCAGCCACAGATAACGAGACCAGCTGCCTGCCTGTAGTCTGTGTTGAGCACAGAATACTCTTGAGGAAGCCAGGGCCTCTCTTGTCCTGCCTCCGAGTCCCAGCTCACCAAGCCCACCATCCTCTCCAGCTCTCCAGCAGCCTTCCCTTACCTAGCCTTCTTAGAAATGACCTATTTTGCTTTGAAAAGCAACCAAAGCCACCAGATGGGGAGTCCCTCTCTGTTCAAGCTTACCAGCTGGCTCCTGGTACATCTCTACCCTCTCCATCTCCTTTGGTTTCGTCAACCCTCTCTCCTGGCATGCTGAGCTCTCCCACTTCATCTGTGGGAATCCTGCTGTTTCTATTGATCCTTCCACAGACACCAGTCTTAGTCTGGTTTTGTATTTTGTCATAGTTTGTCTGTTTTTTTTTCCAAGACAGGGCCTTACTATGTACTCCAGGCTGGCCTTGAATTCACTATTAGCCAGGCTGGCTTTGTACTCACAGCAACCCTCCTGCCTTGGTCTCTTGAGTGCTACAGCATCTTTTCTCATCTCTCCAAACTCCCCCCGTAGATGCACTCTTGGAAACCCAAGGGGACACTCACATCTACTGTCTGCTGCCTGGTCATCTAGTTTCTGCCTCCTCACCCATTTGTTCCTAACAGAATCACTCATTCCTGGTCACAGCTCTCCTCCAGCAAGTCATTAATAAGTTGGGGCTTCTCTCTAACCTCTTATAGCATCCTCTTTGTCATGCTGCCTGCTAGAGATGGGCAGGAACTATTATCCTTGGCATTACTTCCCACTGACCTCTTGGCACATCTCTTGGCTTCTAGCCTGTTCTTCACTGGTCTCATTTGGGGACACTAAAGAAGACAGAGCCAGATCACAGATGAGTAGGTTCTCCCTGACTTGTTCCACCTGACAACATGTATATACATGCACATTTGGTCTCTGTTCTCTTCCATGAGCTCCCTGGGGCAATGTATCTTCTTTTCTTCTTTCTGGTGTGTGTGTGTGTGTATGTGTGTATGTGTGTGGTATATGAGTATGATATATGTGCACGGGTGTGTGAAGGGGCATGGAGGCCAGAGGAGGGCATCAGATGTCCTGTTCTATCACTCTCTGCCTTATCCCGCCGCCCCCCGACACATACCTTTTTTTGAGACATGTAGCCCTGGTTGGCCTGGAACTTGCTATGCAGCTACATAGACCAGGCTGGCCTCAAACTCAGAGATCCACTTTGCCTCTGCCTCCTGAGTGCTGGGATTAAAGGCATGTGCCACTATACCCAGCTCTGACTTTCAATTTTGCTGGTTATAGTCCTTGATCTTGTCACTGGGGTGATATTTGCAACAGGTAAATCTGACAGTGCTCTCCAGGTCCTCTGACAGGTCTCCCATCCACAGGGCAGAGGCTAGCATTCAAATGCTTCTATGAGAGACCGAGGTCTACTTCTTCAACTCATCTCTTCTCACCATCATCACTCAAACCTACACTGCAGTCTATCTGGCAAATCTGTTTTAAGTATCAAGCAAAGTATTTCTCTCTCCACGGAGGCTTTTCTGAAATTTTCTCCTCTGGGAATGCACCTTGGCCTCTGAATGCAGGACCCTAGCTCCTTTTGGCGCATGCTTTTCTCTCACACTGTAAACTCCTGAGTTTCATCTTCCTCATTTCTGCCTCCTCCAGGGCCCAGCACAGTACATGGCATGGACAGAAACATCTCTTAAGTCTCCGGTAATTTTCTGTCTTCCTTCTGTCCTTTGATTATTCCAGAGCTCTCTGTTGAGACCCTGGTCTCCAGCTCTCTTCTCACTCCCCTGAGAAAACCTGGCCTCCAAATTCACCAAGCAAAGTGGCCACTAAGGAAGGAGATATCTCTGAGGAACTCTGCAAACAGTTGCATATCCCCTTACCTCTACTTGTTCCCTCAGGAAGAGGAAACATTTCCTCCAAATCCAGCCTATAGGCTGAAGCCTGTCTCCGCCACCACCTCAAGTGGCGTCCACCAGTCCTGACTCCCCTTCTCCCTACAGTCATCCCTCATCTAGTGACTCTCTGCCTTAAGCATGCAGGACATTTGGGATTTCTCCTAATCAAAATCTTTTTGTCAAGCCTACTTCAGCCTCATTTCTGCCTTATTTCCTTTCTTCCATGGGGAAATTTCTTGCAAACAAGGTCACTCTACATTTCTTTCTTCTCTCATTTTTCAAGTTTCTTCCTTTTTTTCTTTTGTGGTTTTGAGATAGGGGTCTTCCTATCTCACCCAGCTGGTCTGGAACTCTTTATGTAGCCCAGGTTGAACCGGATCTCCCAGAGATCCACCTGCCTCTGCCTCCCGAGTGCTGGGATTTAAGGTGTGCACCACCATGCCTGGCCTCATTTTTCAAGCCACCAGGCTTTTCCTTCCATTGATGACCTCCCTAGAGCCCCACCGCCCCAAGTCCGCAGTGTGTGGAGGTGGATGTAAACTCCAGGCTAGTCTCAAATTCAATATGCAGTCAAGACAGGCCTTGAACTGATCCCACTGTCTCAACCTCCCAAGTGCTGGCATTACAGGAATGTGCTATCACACTTGACTAGCCAGCATATATTGTGGGTACCATTTGTTCTTTACTTTGCCAGATTCTTCATGGGATCTGGCACCATTAAGTCACTCACTGGATGCTTTATGTCATCTCCTGTTCCGTTCTGCTGTTTCTGTCTCTCTCTGAGATTGCATCCCTTTCTGTAGCTGTCCCCTCCTTTCTATATCTGCTGGCTGCTAGTCTTCTGTTCTTCACTCTCCCTGGGGTGAAGTTACTCAGATTTGAAGCTTTACTTCCTTTTTTTCTGGTCCTGGGGCTCAAACTTAGGGCACCGCGCATTCTAGTCAAGTGCTCGAGCACTGAGATACACTCTCAGCTCCAGTTATTCTTTAATGACACCCAGGTCTATATTTATTATCCAGACCTTTCTCTTAATGTCTCACACAAAAATTCAACTACCAACTGAATCTTGCCATCTGGATATTTCACACTTCAAAATCTTAACAAGTTCAAAATCAAATTCCTTTAGACATTATGATCATTGACACCGGATAGGTAATTCAACAACAGACTCTACTTATATAGATGCATTTGATAAATAACAGAGGATTCCACCTAATAGGGAAGATTAGATAGAAGTGATATTGGAACTACTTGAAAACTATTCAGATCAGCTTCATACCTTATAATATAAATCAAAATAAGCTTCATGAATAAAAAATGATTTTCACCAAAAAAGTTAAAACTAAACAGTGTGGTATCTCATGCCTCCACAAGGAGGTTAATACTAGGAGACTGCCAAGAATTCATGGCCATCCTTACATAGTAAGACTTTGTCTCATAAAAAGAAAGAAAAGGAAGGTAGAAAGAAAATTTAAAAGAAAAAAAACCACAAACAATAAATTTTATTTGAGCCTAAAACTACTCTAAAAATAAAATCTTATTAAAAAAAAAAAGTATGAGGTATGTATTTATCAAATCTTTAAAGGGCAAGGGGTCTTTAAATAGCAATGAAAGAAATAAAAAGAAAAGAGATACTCAGAATCAGTATCACAGAAGTTTAATTTCTCTATCTCATAAATAAAAACACCTATCTACAAATTAAATAAAGAGGCCAACATATTAGGAATATATTTTAACAAACACATAAAGACTTAAAGTATATAAAAAGTTCATAGAAATGGGTAAAAAATTAAGACTCCCACCAGTTAAATGGATAAAGAACACAAATAAACAAGAAGAAAATATAAATAGCTAATGAGAAAAAACTGATTTAATTTCACTGATAATTAAAATTAACACAAGAGCTATCAATGCTTGCCTTTCAAGTAGAACAGATGTCTGCATTCCCCTCCTGGCTGGGCTGCCTCCCTATACTGGTGCACCCCTCTCGTCCACACTGCACTGTGGAGTTCCAAGACACAAATCACACCCTGTCACTTGCCTGCTTTAACCTTTCTTAAAGCTCCACAGTAATAATGGAGAGAAAGCCCAAGTTCTATCTGGCACATCTGCCAGCTTGTAGTCTGACCCAACTCTCGTCTCCTCTACCAGCACTTTCCCCATATGAACCTCAATTCCGGTTACATGGAGCTTGTATGGCTGTTTTCAGAGCTATTCCACGCGTTAATGTCAGTTCTAGATCAGCCTTCATCCTCATCCTATTCTTTCAGGCCTTCCCTGGTGCTACTGGTTGATCTTTGGATGTGCTTATGTTTGTTGCATCCTTTCAGTCAGTGTCTCACACTGAGTGTGACACAGTATCATGACTACTATTGTTTTCCTTCATTGAACTATGTGCTACTTAGGGGAATTATATTTTATTCCCTGTATAACCCAAGCTCTGAACTCAGAGCCCAGGATGTATGAATGTAGGAGGATGGATGGATGGATGGATGGATGGATGGATGGATGGATGGAAGGTCTACAAGCAGAGCCATAAGCAAGCTGAAGTGAGGGACAATTGAGAATGGGCCAAGTGGGAGGGGTACCTTACCTCCCGAAGGGCATTCCGGGCTGCACAGTACCAAGCCCGACTCACGAGGGAGGCCTCTTTCTGATCTGACAGAGGTAGGAAGCTTAGAATATATGTGAGCATCTGAGGGAAAAAGACAAGGTATTTCGGGGCTGTTAGAATGGGAGCCTGCTAGAACTGTCAGAACCTACCCACTCTAGTACCTATGGGTCTGGGGACATCAGAGCCCTGGCTTCTGGTTCATCTTGGACACAAAGCTTCATGAAGTATTTACTTCTTTCTCCAGCCTCCAATCATCCCTAAAAATGAACACCTTACCTGTGCCACTTCTGAATGCAGACCTGTACCAAGTGATAAGCATTAACTTTTTTGTTGTTAAAAAAAAGTCTGGGCACTAAGGCCAGACAAACCTAGTCCAAGTTCCTCCTGATTTGCTTTTCTTATCTGTGAAATGGCAACTGTAGCGAGATTCAAATGAGTACTGATGAGAAATTACATAGCATACTGTCTTGCATAGAACGAAAGACAAGTGTTCTTCCTTATTTTTTAAAGATAGGGCCTCACTATGTAGCCCAGGCTGGCCTTAAACTCACAGCTATTCTCTTGCCACAGCCTCCCAAGCACTGGGATTATAACCATGAGCCATGACGCCTGGCTTTGCCTAGTCTCTTATCTTCTTGTTGTCTCAGCTAACTGTTAAGGTAGGACACAGCAGGGTTGGGAGGCACTGGCCTTCCCTCCAACTACTCTGAGTCTAGGAGTGGTGAGATTTGGGGCTCTAAACAGGACTGAGAAAGGGGCCACTTGGAATGCCAGGGAAAATTTCCTATTAATTATCCTTTTCTTCTAGAATCTTCTCTCCTTGAGTCATATTATGTTGTTTTCTATCTATGCCTTCATCACATCTATTGCTCTATTTCTGGATTCTTCTGTGGCTTCCAGAACTCAATTTTTTGATCTGTTTACGGATACAAGAATAACTAATAGCCTCATGCTGTCCTATTAACCAAGTGCTAGTCTAGTACTGCCAATTGTCTACTGGGCTCTCCACTCAAATGGTTCTTCATCACTTGAATCTCAAACAAAATTTGCATTTTGTCCTCAGTTCAACTTCCCTCTTGAATGCCAACTATAATCCAAACCTGGGGACCCTAGTCACACTCCCATTCTTTACTCCCCAATACAGTATGAAACTAAGGCTTCAGGCACGGCTAACCCAAACCCACTCAAATTCCAGCTCTATTACTTCCAGCTGTGCAACTTTATGCAAAGTACTTGACTTCTCTGAGCTCCAGTTTCTATGTGAAATGAGGACATTAAAAAAAACCTAGATCACAGTCTTATAGGGACTAGCTGGTCCATAAATGGTTTGCTAGGTTGCTGTTACTAACATTTCTTACCGTGCAGCTTCACCATCTTAATAGCTCAGATTTTTATCACCCTAGGTCTGGATTCCTTTCACAGTCTCCTTGTTTTGAAGCTCGTCTTTGTTAATCTATTCTATACAATCACAGGATTAATTTTCTAAGTTGCTAAGCACATAGGCAGTGCTTAGTCAATACTTACTGGGTTAAATTAAAGATGGAGAATCCTCTACCTCTACTTTCACCAAAGGTTTGCTCAGGGAAGGGGTCGGGAGAGAAAGCAGATTATTATTGAAAGGAGAATGGCTAATACCAGGAAGGAAAGGCCGGAGGGAGTGTTGATGGGTTGCACTGACCAAACCTCCATCCCTAGGGGGAGGCAGGGCGGGTTGTTTGGTCTGAGTGGTTGACCTATCTTCTGGGCTGATCAACAAACCCAGGGAGCAAAGGGAGAAGGAAACACCCTTTCTTCACCAGGAGGGTCCTAATTCAATACACTAGAAGGGGGCGGCCTTTCTAAGTCTACTCCAAGGAGGCAATGATGAGGGTGGAGTGCCATCCCATGAACCCCATCCCAAGGGACTACTACTGGTCATCCGTGGAATTTATAGGGATGAAAGGATAACCTCTGGGGCCAAAGAGAAATAAGCTGTCCTTGCACGGCCTACTTCTGCTAAGGAGAGAGAGCATTCCAGGACTTATGGGAAGAGTGGCCTGACTTCTCTGAGCAGCACAAGGGAGGCTGCCAGCACTCCACGTAAAACCGCTAGAATGGCCATCCCAAAAAAGCTACCGGAGACAAAACCTGTATCTCCTGGACCATGAGGGCAGGCAATCTTGCCCCTGGCTAACGGGAAGGTACGAACAATTCGTGGGGCTGCCATCACTAGAGGTCTAGGGTGAGAGGCCCGCCTGTCTTTGATTAGGGACCTCAGGGGCTGTCCTCCGAGTGGATGGGGTGGGAGCAGTCTATTTCCCACCGCGAGGAAGGGGAGGGGGAGGGGCGGAGAAAAGGGAGTGACCATTCCAAGCGGCCCTTCTGGGACGGTGGGGCAGACATCCTCCAGAACTGAGGGGGAGGGAATGGCCATCTCAAGGGACGGGGATGGGCAGAGGATCTGTCCTTGCTGAGGTGACAGAGCAGTCATCTTCTGGGACCAACGGGAAAGGAGAGGATGGTCTCTCAACCGAAGGGGTCGAAGTGGCCCCAAAGCGGGCCGTTACCCGGAGTCTGCAGGTCCTGGGATCCGCCGGGCGGCTCGTTTCCGCCAGGCGGAAGATGCCGGGCGAGCTTTCTGACAGCCCCTCCCCAGTGCTCGGGACCCCGAGGGCGGGGCCTGTCCGAACCCGGGCCAGAGGACGGCTTCCTCTCACCTCCAGGGGCAGCGACTCCGCCATCGCATCCCTGCTGCCTCCGCCCCCGCGCAAGGCTTTGTGGGAAGTGTAGTTCGGCTGTCTCCGGGGCGGGGCCTGAGAAGGAAATGTACCCCACTTCCGTCCGGAATCCTGACGATTTGGATCTGTACCGGAAGTCCATGGGTTGCCTATGTGGTGGCTACTGACTGCGGTTCCAGTTACTCGCCCTTTTTTCCGCGGCTGGGTATTTGCTTCGTACCATGGCGGTAAGGAGGGTGGGCAGGGTGGGGTCTGCATCAGCAAACTGCTCTTGCGGCTGGGAGAGTGAAAGCGAGGAAGGACATGAAAGCTTGACGCACAGGGCCAGATAGGGGCGCCATCCAATGGCCGGACTGTACTAGAGCGAGTGGGATGTGGGGGAGGGTGATAGTGCAGGACTGTACCAGAACTAGTAGGGGGGAGGGCGGGAGGCGAGGGTTGCCAATTCCCGATCCAACTACTACTACTCCAGCAGAGGCAGCCATTAAGTTCCTATGTAGTCCCCCTGCAAGAGTCGACATTCCAAAGCAGAACCTTACCAGGGAAGCCAAAAAAAAAAAAAAGATATTAACGTAGTTTGGATTGTTCCAGGGCCAACAGGAGGCGATCATAGCTGGAGGTGTTGTAGAGATGGTGTCCTGGCTCTAGGGACGATGGACTGGAGGGGTGGTGGGAACTGCTAGGTTTGACAAAGCTCGATAAAGGATTTAGCTGAGGTATAGATAAAAGTCTGCAGCTAACCAGGCTCATCATCTCTCTGCAGCCCAAAGGCAAAGTGGGCACGAGAGGGAAGAAGCAGATATTTGAAGAGAACAAAGAGACTCTTAAGTTTTACCTGCGGATCATTTTGGGGGCCAATGTAAGTGCTTGCCTCGTGTTTTCTATGCCTACTTATAGTCCCACAGCCCTCAGACCTAGTGCTGGAGTGCTGGTGACAGCCAAGACTTTAGAAGAGACCATTGGAAAGAAATGAGAAGGCAGGCATGGAGGCACAGGCCTAAAATCCCAGCACCAGGGAGACTGAGGCAGGAGGATGGGGAATTTGAGGACAGCTCTGGGCTCCATAGTGAGTTACATCTCAGTCTGAGATATGTAGAGATCATATCTCAAAAGGGGGGTGGGGAGGTAAGAAAAATCAGCCATGGTGGTACATGGCCAGGGAGTTTAAAAATGGAGAAGAGCAGAAAGTGTAGCTCAGTGGTAGAGCCCTTGCCTCCGTTTGATCCCCATTTGATCACTTACCAACAAAACAAAGCAAAAGATCCAGGCACAAAGCAGGTGTTAACTAGTAAAAGTAGAAACATGAATAATGAAAAACCCCCCCCCCCCCCCCCCCCCCCCCGGCAATACCAACAAATAAGGAATGAGCCTTGTAAAGGAATGAGTACTGGCTGGTTTGACTATCTTTACCACCAAATCTACTAAGGCTTCTTTTCCTGGCTGACATGGTATCAGAGTTGTCTGATTCGGGAATGGAGCCCTTCCACCAGCTGGTTCCTTCCTCCCAGTCTGGCTCAATTCTTGGTCAGAGCTGAAGAGCCTGTAACTTACGGGGAGCTTTCAACCTCAGCCTCATCCTGTTTGTTTGCAGGCCATTTACTGCCTTGTAACCTTGGTCTTCTTCTATTCATCTGCCTCATTTTGGGCCTGGGTAAGTGTCCCCGTCCTGCAGCAATGAGTGCATAGGGTCAGTAGCTGGTCTTTGATACCCTCATTCTTGTTCTGCAGATGGCCCTGGCCTTTAGTTTGGCAGTATATGGGGCCAGTTACCACTCTATGAGTTCGATGGCTCGGGCAGCCTTCTCTGAGGATGGGTCCTTGATGGACGGTGGCATGGACCTCAACATGGAGCAGGGCATGGCAGAGTGAGTGTCCCCCATCGCCAGCCCAGGTGAGCGGCCCCAGAGCTGGGGCGCTGGGGCCCAGACAGCCCAAGACTCACAATTACAACTTTAACAGAATGGAAGGGGTGGAACTGGGGCCCATCTACTGTCTTTGGCAGCCTCCCTTCTATCCACAGGCACCTTAAAGATGTGATCCTACTGACGGCCATTGTTCAGGTGCTCAGCTGCTTCTCCCTCTACATTTGGTCCTTCTGGCTTTTGGTACGTGGGCTGGGGTTTGGAGGAAGGGCATTTAACCCTCCTGTTCCTCATTCTCTATACCTGGTTTAAGTTACCTTTTCTCTCCTAGGCTCCAGGCCGGGCCCTTTACCTCCTTTGGGTGAATGTACTGGGTCCTTGGTTCACAGCGGAGAGTGGAACCCCAGCACCAGAGCACAATGAGAAACGTCAGCGCCGACAGGAGCGGCGACAGATGAAGCGGTTATAGCTGTCAGTGTGGCCACAAGCTACTGGGCGCTGGTTGGCTCTGTCAGGCTGCATGGCCCCATGCCTGGAGCAGTGAGGGTCTAGTTCAAGGGCCAAAAGCAGCCTGAGATAGAGGATTACTGAATAAATGTTCTGAGTGTGGCTAACCGCTGTGTGGATGATAACGTACAAGGCAGGAAGAATTAGTCTTAAGATGTTTTTTTTTCTGGCTCAGCTAAGCAGGGACCATGAGAAAGGAAAGAGGCTCTTGGATTAGCTAGGAAAACTTTATTTTGCTCCAAATAGGGAGCTCACACATGCATACATGTACATGTATACACACACATACACATCTAATACTGCTCAAGATACTGGTTCCTGGGTACAGGCTTCTGGAACCAGATTTCTGCTTCAGGCCTTTCTTGCTCTATAGTCTCTTGCATTGTATGCTGGAATCCAGATGGGTTTCCTGGTGGAAACGTCCTCACACTTCCAGGCCAGGAGCTTTGCTTAGTCCCAGTGCCTGCACCAGGTCATCTCCGAGTCCACTCTTCAATGTCCGTCTCACTGCAGGGACAGAGCAGGGTTAGCAGGTCCATGGGGATAAATAAGGCAGGCAAGCAGTGGACTCGTAGGGAACACTCACAGGACTTGCGGTTGCCACGAGAGCGCTTCCTCTCCCGAGCAGCTAAGGCTCGAGGACTGCTCTTGGTAACTGACTGCACCAGCAGGTCCATTATCTCGTCTGATGTGTCACTGGGTAAACTGGAGCCTGAGGTCTCCTCAGGGGGTGCAGTGGAGAGCCCCACTGCTATGTGTGTGACAGGAGAGCTGCTTTGGACCATGCCTACGGGAGACGAGAGGGAGGTCAGGCCAAGGTGTCCTTAGAACCCGTTCCCTTAGTGGCTTCAAGTCGTACCTCTGCTACGCCGGTTGTGTGTGGTGTCCTCAGGCCTGGTGGCAAGCAGACTCTTCATACTGGCATGACTGTCAGCGTCACCCCGGCCTGGCCCACTGCCCACAGCCACTGGGACAGACAGGTTATTGGGGGCCTCTCCAGCCACGCCTGAGAACTTCTCTGTCTAGAGAGGGTAGAGGGTGGGTAGGGAGCAGGGGAAAGAACCATGGGGTGGCAGTTAAGACCTGGAAGGGCATTCACCTCAGTGATCATGCGTCCCCTGGTCTTGTTGCGCTCTCGATATGTAGCCCGCTTCTGTTGCTGCTGTAGTACTCGTTCCCGGCAAGTCCGATACTCGAGTGCAAACTCTTTCAGCGTGTGGCAGAACTGCATGATGCGCACTTCTTGGGCTGCCTGTGTGGTGTAGCCCAGGTAGAGCAGGAAGGCGTGGAACCTAGGTTGGAGAAGGAGGGATGGTCTATTGAGTTCTATTTAGTGTTTAAGGGTAAATGGTGGCAGTTCTGCCTCTTTCAGGTTCATGGCACTACCTGTTGCAAACTCGACGGTGCACTACCCTCAGCATGACCACACGGCGGGTACACTGGGCTAGGAAGTGGTTGAGGCGGGCACGCAGAGCTGGGGCCAGCTCATGCTTTGCCAAGCTCCGCAGGCTGTCCTCGGCTGCTTGGCTCCGACACTCCAGCTGTCCTAGGTTCTCAGTCAGCTGTTCAAAGTCCACCTGAAAAGCAAGAGGATATACAGTTGTCCTATATATAAGTCACTGCCTGAAGTCTGAGTGTTAGTCATGCACCCCCACTGCCTGGCCGGTAAGCTTTTGAAGAGGCCAAATCTCAGCTGTGTCCCTTTGGTCCAGGCTGGACAGCTTGGACTACAGAGTTTGTACAAGGTGAGCTTAGTGAGATCCTGTCTCAGAAAGTAAAAAGAGGACTAGGGATATAGCTCAGTGCGTAGAATGCTTGTACTTGCTTTGCGGTGCATAAGACCCTGGGTTCAGTCCCCTTCTCTTCAAAAAAAAAAAAAGCAGGAAGACAGACCATCCAGTTGCTCCACGTAGGAAGAGAAGGCTTCTTGGAGGAAATGACAACTAAACAGACCCAAAGACTGAGTGGGTGTGGCCAGGCCATTAGAGGAAGTCTTTGGCAGAGGATTAGCTGCACAGCTATAGCAGTCAACAGTCTGGCACAGCAGCCCAATGGAAGAGGAAGGGGAGGAGAATCCAGCTTTAAGAAGCAGTGCTCCATTGTACCTCAGCTAGTCTAAGTGGAATCCATCTGGTGCTAACCTTGGCACAGCGAGTCAGGGCAGGGATTTCTGAGTAGAGGTCAGTGGAATCAGGCCGAGTCTGGAGCACCAGGGAGCAGAGATGGTACAGCAGTGATTGCCGGCGCACTGTGTCTTTCACTTCTGACACCTTCTCCAGGTAGCTCAGCTCAAAGCCACAGCTCTGAAAGGACCCAATCTGAGCCTGGGCCTGGGCAGCTCCAGAGCCCTGACCTCCAGTTCCCAAATGCTCTCACTCACCTGGGAGCCATTGAGGAAGTTGCCCACAGCCAACAGGGTAGCCAGAATGCAGCGGAAGGTGGTATTGTGCGCAAGCTGTTCCATGCCCACTTTCAGGTCAAACAGTGGCTCTGCAATTTCCTGGCATGGGGGACGAAGGCCTTCAGGCTACACAGTTCTTAACTCATCTGTCTCTCCTACCATTCCCACTCCATGACCCAGGTACCCGCTCCATGCTGTCATAGTCCAGCTTGAAAGCCCAGAGTTGTAAACGTGCAGCCAGGCCTCCAATAGTGGCAAGAGTCATCAGGAAATTCTCAGCAGGGCCAAGGGGTACATCAGGATTGGCCAGCTGGGCTTCCTCAATCTTCTGCCGCTCTTCCTCCGTTGGCATCATGGTCAGCAGTTTCTGAAGAGGCAGCCATCACCCAGAGAAGTCCCTCAACACAGGCCTGAGGCCCCCAGGCACCGTCGTTTACCACTCCCTTGTCCTGCTAGGAAATCCCCAGGGTTTAGGGAATTTCCTGCAAACATGCTAGGCCTCTGCCCAACACTGGAGGGAATGGGAATGCCTCCTGGCTAAAGGAAAAGGTCAGCCCTTCCACCACCCTCCTATATCCTTAAGGTTTTCCCACCTCAATGCCATCCTTGCTGACAGCGAACTCATCAAAGTTGAGCAGGGCAGCCTTAATGACATGAACTGGGGGCAAAGTGGTTAGGCCAATGTTGATGGCGTTGCTGCGCTTGGGGTCCAGCACTGTGGTCATTGTCCGGCGGCCTTCAGCTTTCTGCAAGGTTGGGAAGATGACAGTATTAAGACTGGGGAAGAAACTGGCTGGGACAACAATCTAAGAGAATGTTCCAAGGTCTTCCCCTCAACTCTAGATAAGAGATATAAAGCGCCAGGAGACAGCAGATAGTCTGAGGGCTCTATTGTTTCTTTGAAAGCCTCAGACAAGTCCTTCTTTCTTTGCCTTTTTCCCCATGTGTGAAATGAGGGACTAGCTTTAATAGCTCAATCCTCTGAACTCCAGTTCCTCCCCCTAGGGTAGATTTACCTTGGAGGGTAGCACATCCTTGGCCCGGGACTCAAATAGGTGTTCCAGCCGGGCAGTGTCCACTGAGACAGGCTCCAAGGAGGCCCACAGGGTAGGACAAGGCCCAAAACGGCTTCCAGAGTGCCTAGGGCCTCCAGCCAGCTTTAGTTCCCGCCAGAAGAGTTTTACTGTCTTCCTTTTGGCGGGAAGGGCTGGGCCATCAGGTAATGAGTGGGGAATGGGGGCAGGTGGAGGTGGAGGTGGTGGGCAGGAGCCTAAGATGGGTGGGGGAGGTGGGGGTGGAGGTGGGGGGCCTCCAGACAGCAGGGGTGGCGGGGGTGGTGGGAGTAGGACCTCTCTTCCAGTCTCCACAGACTCCACATTTAGTATGTCCTGGTCTTCATCCTCCCCCAGATCTGAGAAGTCCAGGTCCCCGATGCAGAGCTTGGGAACTCGGGTAGTAAGCTCTTGGATAGGCTCAGCCTTGAGACTTGGTGGAGCCAGTGCCTCCTTGGACTCTGGCTCAAGGCTCCGCTGGGTCCGGAGTAGGATTCTGGGGACAGGGCTCTGGGGTGTTCTGGGTACAGAGGCTGGCTCTGGGGAGTCCCACAGTTCCCTGGTACCTAGCAAAAAGGAAACAGCTGTCAGGTATATGCTGTCTACTGGGCAAGAGAGCAATGTGGGTAGATTCTTCGTGGCCATCTATTCACCTGTTACTCCATCAGTCTCCACGGAAGGCACGGCCAGCGCCTCTGCCCGGCCTTGGGCCAGTGCAGCCTGCTTCTCTGTCTCTGCTGCTGCCACATTCTCCAGGAACCGGGCTCTGGAGGGAGGTACTTGTCAGTGATGGTGTCTCACCCAAGTCCAGCCCAGGGTGGTATACATGCCTTGCTGAGCTTCTGTGCATTGCCCCCCCTCCCCCCCCACTACAAGCATACACAGGCACAGGGAACAGTCCATGCACTGAGCAGGCCTCTGCCCACCCCACCAAGGATAGGCTCTGTTCAATCTTCCACAAGTAGGCAGAGTTACAACCAAACTAGCATTCTTGGTCAAAGTACACAGAGAAGTTCTACTTAACATCTAACTGACTGCTATTCATGTTCATTCTGTCCAGATAAGGCCCTCAGAGCAGGGAAAGGGTGTAGCCGTCTGAATAGGCACAACGGGCTTTCCCCTCCCTTGGCATGAGTTATGGCCAATGTCCAGAAAGTGACCTGGCAAATAGTATGCACTGAGTTTACGTTGAAATAATGAACGGGACCCACTGCGTCTTCATTTTATTTCCCTTCCCTTCCCCTCTGACTCCCCTTTCTTTTTAGACAGGGTCTTAGGTGGCCCAGGCTGGCCTCAAACTTGCTATATGATGACCTTGAACTCCTGGTCCTCCTTGCTTCCACCTCCAAGTGCTAGGATTATAAAATGTATGCCATCACACCTGTCTCCAGTGTCTCCTTTCTAGTCCCTCCGGCCTCTGTTGGCTCAGTCCCTGCCCTTCCCTTTCATCAGCCTTAAGCTTCTCCATCACCCACATCTCACACAGCATTCTATATCCTTCTCCATACTCTATTGCACAGGGACCACTATGACCCAAACGAGCTGCTTCTAGTGCTTAAGTCTTTGGGTTACAAAGAAGCCATAAGTCTGGGAGAGGAGGTTCCTGAGAATCCCCCTAGTGGGGCTACATGGAACCCCTGCTGGGGAAGCAATGCTGAAGCCCTGAGCACATGGCAGGCCTGGAAGACTGGCCTCTGTACTTACTCCAGCCTGGCCTGCCCGGTAAGGGACTGGGGGACAGGTGGACTCTCAGGGGCGCTGGGTAGGGGGTGAGAGGAAGACATGGTAACTGTGGTGGCAGCTCCATTCCAAGACCCACTTGCTGCACCCATACAGAACTGGGCAGTAACGTCACAGTTCTTTCCCATTCACAGTGGGATGAGGAGCGAGGGGTGGCAGGATATGGGGAAACTGGAAGTGGAGGAGACTGATGTGAAGCTGGACAGGGTGCAGTAAAAACAAAAAGCAGAAAAGGAGTGACAGAAACAGACAGACAGAAAGTAAAGAGGGAGACATGACAAGAGGCCAAGGCAAGTGAACACTGGAAAGAGAGAAGCCACAGGAAGAGGAGGTCCAGTCAGAACCAAACCTCACCCTCCGGCAGTCACTTACCAAACAGGAACAGTTTGGTGAAGTCTGAAAAGAAAGAGAAAGCACGCGTTTGGGCAGAGGAGGCTAAGAACCCGTGGAGGGGTGCAAAGTGGAGGGACAGCTGGAGACAGGACTGGGATGTTCTATCTCCTTACTTACTTGTAGATGCTTCTCTCGCAGGAACTGTCCACCGAGGGCCCCACAGAAATAGTAGGAAAGAGGTTCACTGAGGTATGGAGGCCAGAAACAGGGCCAGTGGGGCTGGAGGCAGGGCTTGTCAGCAGGGTGGGGCCTACTGGTGAGGCAGGGCCTGTAGGGCTAGAGGCAGGGTCTATCAGCAGACAGGGTCATACCCGGCAGATTCATCCCTTTGAAGCTACCCAGGCACGCGCTTACCCAGGTTCTGGGCCACGCACAGGACAGCCTCCACCTTCCAGTGATCGGCGGCTCCTCTTGCCCTCCTCTGAGGATGGTTTCCGCCGTTCTCGCCTGCCTCCCGCAGCGGCTGCGGCTGCAGCCTCTTCCATATCCCCATCCTCCAACCGCAGGGCACTCTAGTGGAGGTGCCCAAGACATGAGCAAGTAGCTGAGGCTCAGTAAATGGGGTAGGTACTGGGGAGCTGCACCTCTCCCTCCTGACTCACCTCATATAGCATGAGCTGCGTACGAAGGTCAACATCGGTGCCAGCTGTGCCCAGGAGGCGCTGGACCAGTGCTTCCATGCCCTGCTGCTCCAGTGCATCGGTCACATCATAGAAGGAGTCCTGGTCTGGAAGTGCTGCCAGTGTCTGGAGGGTAAGGGACAGGAAGCCAAGGCTGAGGCTGGCTGATAGAGTCACAGGTCAGGGGCTCAGAGTTGGTACTTGGTCCCAATCCTACACCTTGTTGATGAGAGTGACAGTATACACCAACAGCTCTGGGTCAGTTCCATTCTTCTCTTCCAAGATGGAGACCAAATTGGCCCAGGGAGAAGAGCCTGCCACACAGAAAGGAGAGCAGTCACGGGGTTGGGAACAACAGGAGAGAAGGCTCTGAGTTGTAGGAAAAGAGAAATAGACAGGTTCTGACCGGTGATACTAGCCACAGAGTTCACTGCCCGGATAAACAGTGGTGCGTTGTTCTCAGAATATTCCACAAACACCAGCAGCAGCTTCAGGGCTGTCTTCACCACCAAGCGGGACTGGAGGAAGAGAAATCACTACATGTTGGTGGGGCTTGGACCACACTGTGTTAGCTCTTACAGGAAACCAGGAGACACAGACCCTGGTTCTAGGCCCAGGCTTGAAAGTATCTTCTAATTTTCAAGGGGTCTCAGGCTTACTCCAATCCAGCCCACTTTGTAGAAGAGGAAACTGAGGCCCAGAAGGAAGCAATGGGAAAAGGGTGCATATGTTTGGGTAGAAACCACTTACCAGGCTAGCACACAGTGTATACAGCCACTGTACTGTCTCACTATGGGCCACCACCCCCAGCATCCCGTCCACAAAAAGCATCAGCTGGCCCAGTGCTAGAGACATAGGAATGGGAAGAGGTCAGCAGCAGGGAGGGGCATGGGGACAAAGGTCAAGGGGGAAGTGTAGGGCTGACCTCGAAGGATGTAGCTCTGGTAGTTGTGGTCAGCAGCAGCACCCACACGGATCAGGCAGCTCAGTCCCTCTGAGTGTACGAATTCAGGCACCAGGTCCTTGTCTTCCTGGAGGCACCAGGGGGCAGGTTAGGGGGGTTTTGGACTAGTCACCTACCCTCAGCCCACCTCTGAGTCTCACCTGGAATATCTGCTTTAATGAGAAGAGGGATCGGCGAAGCTCAGGGCCACTGGAGCCATACAACTTTTCTGCAAGAGATGAGTGGGTATGAATTCCTTAAGGAAACACAGAGAGTGTCCTCTTCCACTAGGGCATAATAGCAACAACCTCCTACCAAGGAGGATTCTAATATTCTCAGACCTCTCTCTCCTCCATTTCCTGACTCTGGGTACCCTCTACTACTGCCATTACTACATCCCCCTGTGATATCAGCCTTGACCCTGGAAGGAGAGGTTAGTGGGAGAGAGGAAGGGCACATCAGATCTCCAATCTATTCAATGCACAGTCCTGACAGGCCTGAAAGAAGTGAGGCCAACTAGGCTAGGGCAGAAGGGAACTTGACAGCAGGGGACTGCTAGACACCAAAGCTATCATGTACTCACCCAAGATAGCATTGACCCTCACAGAGAGCTGGGTCCGCAGGATCAATGTGGGCTTCCGTCCTTTGCTGGAATAAAGCAGCCATGTCAGCAGATTCCCAGTTGATTCCTCAGGGTCCCACCCGCAAAGTCAAGACAGCCAAAGACTTCCACATGCCAACCCTGGCCTACTCTTTCCTTCCCAATTGCTACTCCAAAGGCCCAAGTGTTGGTCAAACAGGAGAGTTTGTGTAAACACAGGTATCTCAGGTATGTGAGAGAGCCCCCACACTTCCATCCTGACCTGGGGATTCTAGCATAGTTCCCTTGGGCAGCAGAGGTTTACTTACAGCCCAGGCTACAAACTGAGTGTCTTAGCTGTTGGTACTTAAGCTGAACCTTGTTGGGGACAAGGGTGGGGGCTTGGGTTGGACCCATGCCACCCCTGAAGGGAAGAGAGAAGGGTTCCCTGGCCTCCCTTCACCCTCTCAACTCTGACCTGATCTCTTCATAGAAGCCCTCCAGCATCTCCCGCTGTTCTTCCAGGGATTGTTCTGGGTCCAGGTAGTACCCAGAGGGAGACACTTGCAGGGCACAGTCCTCTAGCTGGGAACAAAGAAATATTAAGAGCTAGTACAGTTGGATTTTGTTGCTTTGGTTTCGTCGTATTGGGGATCAAACTCAGGGCTTTACACATGCTGAACAGGTCTCTACCACTGAACTACAGTCCCATTTTTTTTAAAACTTTTTATTTTGAGCTAAGGAACACAAATGAGGAAGGGGCATGAAGATGGGAGGAAGTTGCTGCCTTCTAGGAAGTTCACAGCCTTGTGAGGTGATAAGCTACAGCCACAAAACATTAGTCCTGAAAGAAAGCATTAGAAGTTCTGAGAGGCGCAAACCCAGCTGGAAGTGTCTGCCAGAAGAATGGCGAGAAGCAGGGTTGATCCAGACTCCCAGTTCCTCCAGGTCTCACAGGCTTTGTCCTTTCCTCGAGGGGGTTATGGGTACAATAGTCCTAGGTGAACCTGAGATTTCAAAGTCTGATATAGTCAGATTCTAAACAGGAAGGTACATGCTTTACCATTTGTTCCTTCCTTCAAGCCTAGCTGGCCATTTGGTCCCCTAAGTGCTTATAGGCAGGCGTGGTGGCACATGCCTTTAATTCCAGCACAAAGGAGGCAGAGACATGCAGGTCTCTATGAGACCCTGTCAGCAACAGCAGCAGCAGCAGCATCAACAGCCAGGCCTGGTGGCATAGGGCTGTAGTCCCAGCACACAGGAGGCAGAGGCAAATCGATTTCTGTGAGATCAAGGCCAGTGTGGTCTACATAGCGAATTCAGGCCAGCTGAGGCTAGAGACTGTCTCAGACAGTAACAACAGGGCTGGAGAGATGGTTCAATGGTTAAGAGCACTGGCTATTTTTGTAGGAAACCCAGGTTTGAATCCCAGTACCCACATGGTGGCTAACAACTGTCCATAAGTCCAGTTCCAGGTGATCCAATGCCCTCTTCTGTCCTCTGAAGGCATCGTACGACATGTACTTGCATACATGCACACAATACACACATACAAATAAAAAAGTAAAAAAACCCACAAAACAGCAACATATAAATAGCATCCCAACCCTGCCCCCACCAAACAAGAATAACAAAAAATAAATAAAAAGAAGTGCTTAATGTGAAGTCTGAATGAGGTGACTTCCAAGACTTTAAAGGCAGACTGCCTCTCCCAGACACTTCCACCACAGCAGTGCTGATAGACAGTGCTAATCAAAGTCCCCTGTACTTGAGTGACTGTTCTTGAGGTGCTACGGCACAGGGAGAGAATACCTCCGGGAAGGCAGGAGGGGAGGTCTTCTGGTCTCCACCTTATGGACAAGCCAACTCCATTTGTCCTGTTGTTTGATCAGTCCTGCCCAGCTCTGAACCCCACCCAACGGTTTCTAGCTGTCCTTGGTCCCTGAGAGGGAAGGGAGTCCAGTTCCTGCTCCTGCTCCTGTCTCTGTTTAGCACCTCTGTTCCTGCCTCAGAGCCTGACTTGACTCTTCCTGGAAGTTTGGTATGTGGGGCCCTTGGGTGACCCCCTCTCTGTGCCTGGGGCATGGGACACAGGACAAACACTCCAGCTTGTTCTCTGTCCCACTTCCTGCCTGGCTGCCTGCCCTCCCCTGGGCGCCTTGGGCGGGCCTGGCCTTTCTCTTCCCAGGGAGCAGAGTCATCTCCTAGGCCTACTGAGAACAGGTTTGAGAGGAGACTCTAAGGCCCTAGGGGTGGGGTATCTTGCCAGGGCCAGCTCAACACATGGCAACCTCATATTTCTCCTGATCTCTCTCGCCACACAGAGACTCAGCAACTTACCCCAAGCCTGATTCAGGTCCAGTAACATCTCCCTACATATTGCTCAGACAGAAGGTTCTGGGGAACCTGAACATCCCTTCCCTAGGGACTGCCTCCATAACACACACAGACTAGCTCATTCCTGAATCAGGCTGGTTGTAGGCACGGAGGACACAGCAGGAAGCAGACCTGTCTTTCCTTCTTTTCTTTCCAGCCCAGCAGGGAAGACAAGTCAGGCTTGACTCAGAAAAATTTCACAAATTAATGTGAATTCCGAACTTCCAGGAGTTCTAAGAGGAGGGATCAACTGCTGTAAATACTGTAAATTCTCAGTAACGCACACACCCAGGTATATGGCCTGGAATAGGCTGCACACGCATACAGGTTGAACCCACTGTGCAGTTCTCCATACATGTACCTTGTTCCACCCCAAGTGAGCAGAGAAAAGCCCTCTTCTTCAAGATGAGATTTGGGGCTAGGCAGTCCTAAGGCTAAGTGTCCGCCACTCCAGCCTCCTCAGCTAAGCAGGTTTAACCCTATTCCATGGGTACAGTAGTGGCCTCCCCAGCCACTTCACCTGTCCAATCCTACAAAGGGTTCATTATGGGGAGAAGATTCAGGGATAACATTTGGCCTTGAACCTCTAAGTCAGTTTCCTGCTCCCAACTGTCTGTTCTGGGTGGAGGTGGGAGGATGGGGACTAGGATTAGGTCAACAACCAAAAGGGTAGGTTTCCTGCCAGCAGGATGGTACATATTCTTCACACCTCCGGCCCCTTCCTGGGATCCCATTCTAAGAGCCAAACCTCTGGGTCTTGTTTCTCACACCCTGGGACTAGGCCAGGCTTCAGCAAGCCCAAACCCTGGTCCCCATTGACACTGCTTAGGGACAGCACACAGTATGGGCCTATATTCTCCACCCTGGCTTCTGTCTCTCTCACTTCTGTGGTCTCTGTCTAGCGGCAGGCAGCCCCTCTCCCAGTCTTCCTAGGCTGAGCTCACTTTGGCCTGTAGCCATGTTTCTTCTTACTCTCCAGGCTCAAGCTTTTCTGGCAGTCCAGACCCACTTATCACATATGTTTATTCTTTAATCTTTTTTTTTTTTTTTTTTTGGTCTTTTTGACACAAGGTCTCTCTGCAGCCCCAGCTGGCCTGGAACTTGCTATATAGACCAGGCTGGTCTTGAACTCAGAGTAATCCACCTGCCTCAGCCTCCTGAGTTCTGGGATTAAAGGCATGTGTTACCATGTCCAGCCTTATGTTTATTCATTTTTAATAAATGAATGAACAAATTTACTTTTCATAGTGCTGGGAATCAAACCTAGAGCTTTTTTCATAATAGGCAACTCTATCACTGAGTCATACCCCTAGCTTCTTTACATATGGTTCTATTTATTATTATTTCATTATTTTAAAAAAATTCAGAGTCTCATATGATTAAGGCTGGCCTCAGACCCACTATATAGCTGAGGATGACCTTGACCTCCTGATTCTCCTGCTGGGGTTATAGGCATAGGCCATCACTCTTGGCTGACATAGGTTTTGGTCAAATCTACCCCCTCACACATATATGGTTTTATAGAGGAGAGTCAAACATAGAGAGTTATTGTGTCTACTCCCTATTACAATTATTATTTTAAAATTTATTATCTTTTATCTGTATGTCTGTGCACATACATGCAGACACCGGTGGAGGTCAGAAGAAGGTGTCAAATTCTCTGGAGTGTAATACGCAGTTGAGAGTCACCCAATGTGGGTACTGGGAACTGAACTCCATTCTGCTGAGTTATCTCTCCAGTCCATCTTTATTATTATTTTTTTAAAAATAATAGTATAACCTGGTGGGAATGAACATGGAGGGCAGGGTTCAAGGAAGATGAAGAAGATAGAATCATATACTGAAGGGCTCTTAGGAGATAATTGGTCCACTGAATACCCAGTACTCTAAAGACCCTTTTCTGTTATCATGGATCTATAGCTAGACTGTGACTTTCTGGATGAGGTAACAAAAAGGGGTCTCAGGGAAGGAAACCAGCCTTTGTTATGCCTCTTCAGTACCAGATAACAGACTGCTTTAAAAAAAAAGATGTAGCCTTGGCAGGCCTGGAACTTGCTATGTAGCTGAGGCTGACTCCTGATCTTCCTGTTTCCATCTCCCAAGTGCTAGGATTACAGGCTTGTACCACAATGCTGCCTTAAGATGTTGCTTTCTTTTCTCTTTTTACCCACTCCCCTTTCTTTCTTTCTTCCCTCCCTCTTCTTGTTCCTTTCCAGACAGGTTCTTATAGCATTGTCTAGGCTGGTCTCAGACTCATGACAATCTTCCTTCTTCAGCCTCCCTAATGTTGGGATTACCCATTCTCACCTAAGGTGGCCTATTTCATTTCATTATTTTTCTAGAAAGTAATAAAACCAAGGTTCAGAAATTCAACGAATTGTCCAGGTATGGTGGTACATATCTGTAATACCAGCTTCCAGGAAGCAAAAGCAAGAGAATCTTCACAAGTTCAAGTCCAGTCTGGTCTAAAATGTGAAGTTTTATGCTATCCAGGGTTACATAGTGAGATCTTCAATCGAAAACAAAAACAAGGCCAGAGAGATGGTCAGTGGTTAAGAGCACGTACTACTCTTCCACAAGACTTGAGTTCAAGTCCCAGCAACCATGTTGGGTGGCTCACAACTGCCTGTACCTCCAGTTTCTGGGGGATCTGACACCTCTGACTTCCAAGGATACTTGTACTCACATGCACACACATACACACAGACATTAAAATAAAAAATAAAAAATAGATCTTTAAAAAAAATTAAGGGGCTATAGAGAAGGCTCAGCAGTTAAGAGCACTCACTGGCTGCTCTTGAAGAGAACCTGGGTTTCGTCCCAGCACCTATATGGCAGCTAACAATTGTCAGGAACTCCAGTTTTGTTTTTTTTTTGCCTCCACAGGCAATGCATGCATGTGGTGCACTTAAATATATACAAGCAAAATACTCATATTCATAAAATAAAAATAAATCAATTTTTAAAAAGTACAAACAAAACAGTCAGTTGTGGTAGCGCATGCCTTTAATCCCAGCACTCAGGAGGGAGAAGTAGGCGGATCTCTGTGAGTTCCAGGATAGCCTGGTCTACATAGCAATTTTCAAGACAGCTATAGTGAGATCTGTCTCAAAACAACAAGACAATAACAGTAACAAAACAAAACAAAAAAAGAAAGAAAAGAAATTCAGTGAACTGTCACAGGCAAGCACAGCCTTGAATGGAGGGTTAAATGATCCAGATCTTAGGATGGGTCTTGGCAGTGTTCCATAAACACTGAGGAAGCAGACCTTGGGCTAGGACCTACACTATTGCCAAGGGTAGAGATTGCTCCTCAGCTTACTAGATTCTGCAAATACCCCAAACTGGTCCTCCCAGTTCCAGCAAGGGAACACAAATGAACAAGCACACATACACTAGGAAAACAGTATCTACTTTTGCCTGCCCTCCACTAGGACCCTAGGTCATAGGGTCCATCACCAGACTGCAGCCCACTTCTCTAGTTTAGAAGGACCAGCAGATGGAACATGAGGACCACAAGGATGCCAGCTGCTCCCATAGCAGAAGACTAAAGAGTTCAGTTCGCCAGCAGAGTACCACGCAAGCCTCTCAACCCCCAGGGGGATGGGCACGGTGGCACATGCCTATAATCCTAGCATGCATGAGCTGAGGCAGAAGGAATGAGTTTGAAGCCAGTTTGTAAAACCACCCTGTCTGAAAAAGAAAACAAAAATCCTAGGGGAAATAGAGGAGGCTAGGGATGTAGCTCAGTGGTGTAATGCATACTTAGCCTCCATGAGGCCCTGGCTTTAGGTCTCAGCCCTGCAGAATACAAACATAAATCTTTGGGGATCCTTTCAGTTGGTATCTCTCCCTATAGGTCAGGTTCACACTTGAGTTCCTTTGCCACCAGGGCTTTGAAGGGTTAACAGAGGCTAGAGTAGGGCCAGGACACATTCTGGTAGTGCCACTCTGTCCCCCAGCTGGGGAAACTAAGCTGGCATCTAAAAGCTACTAGACATGGCAGGGCCTTTGGGCCTCAGGAAAGGCTTCTGAGGTCCTCCCAAAAGAGAAGGTAGGACTGACAGATTGGAATTAGGACCCAAGACATCAAAGGTTCAATTCTCCCCTGGGCTCAGGGCAAGTCCTTGGGCTAGGAGAACCCTAGCAGGATTCGAGACACTCCAGAGTTCTGCTAGGGACACTAGGCCTAGACCAGGGTACTGCCAGGCTCCCCTCCCTACCCCGCAACCAGGCCGGGAGATGAGTCAGAGGCTGTGGCCAGGAGCTTCCTCCTAGAAGTGGAGGAAATGAGCAAAGTTTCTCAGACTGGCAAACTGTGAATGGCTTAAAAAGGGTTCCCCAAGGGAACTCTAGGCCCAATGGGGGGTGGGGGAGGAGCCCCAAGGAGGGTAGGCTGGGGCTCTATACACGCTTTGGGAGATTGTAGGGTCTTCAGGGAAGATGGGCCAGTGCCCAGAGTGGGAAGGCAGAGGTCTCTTAGTTGTCTCTAGGATGAAACAGTAGGTAGAGAACCTCTCTTCTTTATTTTTGCCCTATAGCCTATGACAGGGATGCCTGGGCTTCCAGGCCATTTCTCCCTTCTAGAAGGCTAGCAAGGCAGACCTGAGTCATGCCTGTGCCTCTGGGGCACCCACTTATAGGACTTGGGGAGGAACCAGCTGTTGACATTTCCTGCAAGGAGCTCTGCTCCCCCCACCCCCACCCCCTCCAGCTCTCTGATGTCCCTGCCCCTGTCCTATTCTCAGTCTCTTTTCCTGCAGCCTTCTATTCTGGGTCTGTGGTCACAGTTTATATTTGGGACAAGCACATCACAGGGCATCTGACCATTCCTGGCAAAGCTGTCAACTCCAAGGAGTTCTGGCTCCAGGCAGTATGGCAACTTTATACCTTTCCCAAATCCTCCCAGTGGGGGACTGAGCATTTCTCAGGTACTCCAGGTGGGGACTTCAGTCAGACCAAGAAGTACTGAGTTGTGGGCGAGAAACAACACATCCATCATGGAGCTGAGTAGGGTCCTTAGCTAGGAAGCAGAGAACAAGGCACAGCACCTGGCTCGGGAGAGTTTTATATTCATTCATATTCATCAATCAGGGACAGAACCTATATGGGCTTTGTTGTACATGCTAAAAACATTCAGGCAATGGATTTTCTAACTTGAAGAGAAGGTTCTGAGCCATATTTCCACAGCTGACCTCCCAGCCCTGTTCCCAGTTTCGAAGAGGAATGTTTTAGAAGAAATTCAAGGAATACTGTTTTTCCTCTAGAGCTCCAGCCTTAAGTATGTATGTATGTATGTATGTATGTATGTATGTATGTGGGTACTTGGGTACAAGGGCTCATACTAGGCAGGTGTTCTTCCACTGAGCTACATCCCCAGCCCCAGCCTTATTTCTAAACAAGGAGTTTCAGAAGTGTAGGAACTAAGCGGTCTCAGTTTCACATCGCTTTCTCCCTAGCCCACCACACAGCATCCTTTTCCTTTATTTCTAATAATGAATGCCAGGTGGCCTCAGGCTGGATGTGCTTCCTCCAGGCCCCCATCAACAGAGCAGGATTAGGACAGGACTCCATCAAAACTCTGGAGGTAGGCAGTATGCCGCATCCTTCCAGCTGTGGTCTGAGAGCTAGAGCTCGGCCCGGACACCCGCCACTCCCCAGGCCAATAGTTTCCCCGACCCCTCCCGCCTGCACTCGGAGGCGGGGCTGGCCGCAGCGCGAGGAATGCAGGCTGCTGGGGGCCTGAAGCCCAGGGCACATTCCAGGGGAGACCCGGGGCATTGGGGGCATGTTTGCGTAACTCCGAGCCCAGCTGAGGCACCCCACCGACTCCCTCCCTTCTTCCTCACTCTTCGGAGCTAACCCGCAGGTCGAGAACCCTGCAGGGTGGCAGCTCGCCTCCCGGAGTCCTGGCCCGGAAAGAGTGTGCCGGAAAAGGCTGCATGCTGGGGGTTGAGGGGAGGCGAACCGGAGGGGAGGGGTGGTCCGGCTGGCCATCTGGAAAAGGGCCTGTGTAGCACAGAGCAAAGTCGGCCTAGGAGAGCCGGCAAAATAGAGCAGGCCAGCGGTTTAAAATTAGCCGGGCCCGCCCCCTCGCTTCCAGGCGTGGGCCATCAGCGGCGGGAGTACCAGGCGGTGGGGGTGGTGACTCAAAGGGCTTTTCCACTCGTGCAGCCTCCCAGGGTTCGGCAGTTCCCAGGGGACTCTGCTCACCCAGGCCAGCACTCCCAGATCGAGCCCCCACCCACCCCTGCGAGACTGAATTCCGCAAGACCCAAAGCAGGCCCCAGGCTCCAAGTCCCAGTCACTCTGAGTGGCCCGTCCCAAGACCGGCCCTTCTCGTGGCCCCGCCCCCACCTTACCTGAAGCAGGTGAAACTGGTCCCTCCCCAGCTCCACCTCCCCGACCCGCTACAGCCTGAACCGCCACCAACACCCTGCTCTCTGCAGCAACCCTGGCATGCAGGCAACCCCCAAGCATCTCTTCAGGTGGGCCTCACTTTAAAGGGCAGTCGGGGTGGCGCAGATCACAAACTCCCATTTCATTTCTATAATGCCCCCTCAAATTGGAGTCTGCCCCTGTAGACAGAGCAGCGCAGACCGTGAGACCCCAGCCGGAGACTTTCCCGGAGAACAGCACCCTCTCCAGCCACTTCGGGAGAAGCACCGCCCACCGGCTTTCAGGGCGCGGTACCTCAACCTTGGAACGCAACTTTCTCTGCACCCCGCCTCACCTTGAGAGGCGCCCCTAGCAGGCGGTGCAGCGCGGGGATCTGCGCGCCCAGGGGCAGCGCCCCGTCCAGGCTGCAGGTGGGGGCCCGGCGTGGCTCCGGGAAGTTGGCACACGCGAAAGGGTCGGTGTCTTCCAGGTACTGCACCCTCACGGTCACCACTGATACCGGGTCCCCGTCTCCGCGCTCTTCCTCGCCCGCCATGGCTTTGCCACAGGCTAGCACCGGACGCCTCCGGGACCCTTCCCGGCTGCAGCTTCCACTCGACTAGCTCTGCCTTTTGGGCCCGGCCGGACCCGGACGCGGCTGAGGCGGAGCCAGAAGGAGGTGGGGCTGAGGAAGGGGGTGGAGCCAAGACGAGGCGGAGAGCGCGCGCCGGGTTTAACCACGGCCGGAGGCGGTGCTTGGGTGATCCCGTTAGTTTCACTGCTTGGAGGGCGGGAAAACCCGAGCTCGCGCCCCGCCTCACACAGAACCGAGGGCGGGGAGAATTTCTCTAGGTTTGGTATGGGAGAAGCTGCTGCGCGTCCTTGGGGGGGATTTTCGGGCAGGTTGGCGGAAACGTCTTCTGATAATCTCGGTTATCTAGGACACTCTGTTAAAGGGACCATACGGGACTAATTCCCAGTTTGAGGGATCAGTGAAAGCACTTCTCTCAATTGGGGAAAGCGGTGAAAAGGATCTCTAAGTTTAGAACGAGAAGTGAAAATAGATCTCAGTTTTAAGGAAGAGATGGATTCAGTTCCCTTTAGCTGTGGGAGAAAGAGAATGAGTGCCCTTTCTCGAAAAAGAATAGAATGAGTCAGTTTGAGGAGGCAGGTAGCACATGTTCCCTTCAGCTGGGGTGAAGAATCAATGAAAGTGGAGTCAGTCTTCCGTAAGGGGCGAAATGAGTCAAATGCCCCAAATTGGATGGATTGTTCCTGGTTTAAAGGGAATTCCAAAAGATCTCAGATGCGTGAAAGAGGTGAACAGAGCTCCCTGTAGTTTGAGGGAAACGGAAGGCGGTGCCCCTAGGTTTGGGAGAGAACAAGCTCCTTTTCAACCCGAATGAACGGGGCTCGATCCTGGCCTTGAGGTTTCTGGGCACATTGCGGGGGTGAGGGGGGAGCAGCGTTGTCCATCAAGGATTTCCTGGAGTGCCCAGTGCGCGTGCGCAGCTCTGGTCCGGGAGGGGGCCCGAAGGGGGTCCCAGGTTTTGGAGACGGTTGCAGAAGGCGGCGGCGCACTGCCCCCTGCCGTCATCACGGCGTGGCGCCGCGGCCTGAGCACCTGGGGCCGGTAACTAGCTGCCCCGCGACCCCTGAGGCGGGGGGAGCCGCGCCCGGCCGACCCCGTCCTACTCTCCGCGGGCTGTCCCCGGGGGCGGTGGTCGCTCACCTCTCTGAATCCCCGCGAGGGGCGCTTTGGGGGAGCAGACTCGAGGGACTGGGCTTCAGGACTCGGGCAAGAAGGGCTGCGCTGGGGAATTTCCGGAGCTGCGTCTGGTCTAGTGGGATGGAGGAGGGGATCCCAACCGCGGGCGCTCGGGGCAGGGTCTCGGAGTCCAGACCTGTCCTGGGGGTATCGGAGCCCGGATTGGGGGGAGCGAGCCCCACGTGCCTGTGACGCGGGGGCGCCCGGTAGGCGGCGGCGGCAGCGACGCGGGGCCGGCGGCCGTGCGGTGCCGGGAGGGCGGCTAGGCAGGCTGCAGGATGCTGCGCGCTGCACTGCTCCTGCTCGGTCTGCCCCTGGCGGGGGCGGGGGCCGCAGAAGAACCCACCCAGGAGTCGGGGTCGCTGGGCGAGCCCCCGCCAGGCTTGGCGCTGTTCCGCTGGCAGTGGCACGAGGTGGAGGCGCCCTACCTGGTGGCCCTGTGGATCCTGGTGGCCAGCCTGGCCAAGATCGGTGAGTGCGTGTGTGCCTGCGCCAGGCCAGCGGCCGGCCGACAGCGGACCCGCTCCCAACCCCAGGGTCTCCAGATCCTGGCCAGCGTCTTGCACGGTGTAGGGACTTGGGCTCGGATTCTCCAAATCCCGGTTCTCACTCAGCTCCTCCGCCTCCTCTGCGGGTTTCCTTCCTCCCCCTTCTCGGTTTGAGCTCGGAGGATTTGCCTTCCCAAAGAGCGGGCTGCCCCTGCTCTCTTTAGCTTCATCTTTGGGCTCTTTTGCCAGCTCTGTTCTCCCCTTCCCCTGCAGTTAGCTCTCCCCAGTAAGCCTCTGTAAGGCCTCTCCTCCAAATGCCCAGCTTCTCAGAAACCTGTCAGCAATGAGGATGCATGGGGACACTGAAGAGATGATTTTCTCCCAGGAAGCCAGACATCCTGGTTCTGAGAGATCGTCCTTCCCTTAGACCACATCTACGAGTCCATCCTCCTCAGATACTAAACTGCCACTTTTCCTACCTTTGTACCCTACTTAAAGATGCTGCCACCTTCTTGTGTTTGGTGTGCCCTCCCCCCAATTCACATTTCTTCCTCTTCAGGGTTTAAGAAACTTCGTTTATTGGGTCTTTCCTGTGTGCTTTCAAACATCCGACCTCGTTCAGTCCTCACTGAAGACTATGCTTCAGATTACACACAACACACACATACACACACACACACACACGCACCACAAGCACTGGTACCCGCTAGAGCTCCTTTTCCCTGCCTCTTCTGAGCAGTCAGTGGCCCCTCCTCCCAATGGAGACCCTCCTTTCTGTTGTTGCAGGCTCTGCTGTGGGGGTGACTAATTATAGCTGAACGTTGCTACTCCCCATTTATGCTGGCACAGCTTGTACTCCAGTCTCACCAATACAGCCTTCATTTAGGAATGCCACAGTCTAGAATTTACCCACTTCTCCTCCTGGGACATTGCTGGGGGATGGGGTGGGGAAATGAGCAGGAGCAGAACTGTCCATGCTACCTTGGCAGCCCTGGATTAATAATGGAAAATGAAACTCTGAATAGCTTCGGGCGCCTGATTCTGCCAGAGAACTGGCTTTTGTGATGGTTCTTGGATTTGCAGGGCTGTGACTGGTACATGCTGAAGGGAGGAGGATGAGGAAGAGGAGAGGGCACTAAAGGTGGGACTGAAGGCAGGGAGAGCTAGTCTGAACCCTCCCTAGAGACCCAGCAGCAGTGACAGCATAGAGGGAGGGAGCAGCCTCAGATTTGGAGCAAGGATTGGGTTTGCTGAGAAGTCTGTGAATTGTAGAAGAGAGAGGTATATGGCAACTGTAGTTTTCTAGTTCTGTATAGGAGGTGTCATCCAACTAAAAAACTCCTCCTTACCAGTTTAAAAAAAAAAATCCTCAGAGCAGAGGGAGAGGATAGGCAGAATATTTAAGAACACCTTCCAGATTCATTGGTAGGACATCCTCCCCACTTTTAGTCAACAAATACTGATGTAGAGCCCACAGTATGCCAGCTACAGTTTCCAAAGGGTACTTCTTTGGCACAGGGACTCACACAGGTTGATAAGGAGGCTTCCTCTACTGCACCTCAGGAATTGTATTAGGGAAAGATGTGTTCAGTCACGGTCTAAGGACCCAAGGGAGAGCCACATTTTAGGGGGCAAAGGTAGGGGCAGCAATAGTGTTAGAAACCCTTTCCTTACACTTTCTTTTCCTAGAGACAGACATATTACTTTTCCCTAGGGTAAAATTTAACTGACATTTGTTAAGAGCTTACTATGTGTCTGACACAATTCTAGGCACATTTTACATCATTTTTATCTTCACTTTTTGTGAAGGGTTTTTTTTCCTTACACTAAAGAGGAGAAACTGAATTTTAGATAAATCAAATAATTTGTCTGAGAACACATAATTAGAAAGTAGTAAGGCCAGAAGAAGACTTGGAAATATCATGGCTATACACAATGCTGAGCATATATAACAAAATACATACACTGGGTTGGGAGGCCTATAGTGCTTCTAAGAGGAGGTATGTGGTATGTGTGTGTGCAGGTAGGTATATATATGTTTTACATATATATATGTAAAACAGTTACTCCTGACTATATAGTATAGTAATACATTAACATCCATCATTGTATATTAATAGGTAATAGTTATTGAGTGCTTACTGTAAATCAATGTGCTTAGTGTGTTTGTTTGAGATAAGGTTTTGTTACATAGGTCAGGCTAGCCTTGAACTCGTTATATAAACCAGACTGACCTTGAACTCAAAACAATCCTCTTGTCTCAGCCTTCCCAGTACTAGGATCAAAGGTGTGTGACATTACATTTGGTTTTTTCTTCCCCACTGTGGTACTGGGGATTGAATCTGGAACCTCATAAATGGTAGGAAGTGCTTCACCATTCAGTGTTCTACCACTGAGCTATAGCCTCGTCTTTATTTTAAGACACTCTTGCTAAGGCCTGCCCCACCAGGCCTAGCTCTGAGTGCTTTTTAACCATATTGTCTTATTTAATCCTCATAACAGTCCTATGAGATCACTATTGATTTTACTCCCATTTTGTTGATGAGAAAATTGAGTCAGAGAATAGTAGAGGACTTAGTATTCAAACCCAAGCAGCCTGATTTATTTTTCAGTTCTCTTATGCGTAAATAGAGACGGTTAGCATTTGCTTAACTTCAGATAATGGCTATGGATAAAGGTCAGAGAAAGAGGAGGTCAGTCCCTAACGATAAGAGTACAGAGGGAGGGGTGGTTTCAGAAAGGAAGACAAAGCAAGCAGGGGCCTTGCAACCTGGAGGATTTGTAGCCTTAGAGGTTGGAGATTCTAGAAGTTCTATATTTCTTTCTTCCTCCATCGGTGCCAAGGTCCAGGGTAAACTTAGAAGACAGAAGATCATGGGCCAGGGTGTGATAGGGTGTCCATGACTTCATACCTGCCGCTCTCTTCTTGTATTACAGTGTTTCATCTGTCCCGGAAGGTAACATCTCTGGTGCCTGAAAGCTGCCTACTGATTTTGCTGGGCCTGGTGCTAGGGGGCATTGTCTTAGCTGTGGCCAAGAAAGCTGAGTACCAGCTGGAGCCAGGGACCTTCTTTCTTTTCCTGCTCCCTCCTATTGTTCTGGACTCAGGCTATTTCATGCCGAGCCGGCTGTTTTTTGACAACTTGGGGGCCATACTCACCTATGCTGTGGTGGGCACCCTCTGGAATGCCTTCACAACAGGTGTTGCCCTCTGGGGCCTGCAGCAAGCTGGACTTGTGGGTGAGTAACACTAAGTAAACCGTTTTGCCAGCTCTCTCCCCTTATTCCCGCTTCTCTAGCTCTGAAGGTCGGATGCTGGTGAACCATTCCTTGGGAACTCTGTCATAGGTCCTTCCCACCTGGAGTGCAAGGCAGTGCTCAGTCCCATTTTGGTCTCTGCCAGTTGGATCTGTGCTTCTGCAGCATGACAGTTGAGGGGCCTGGCTCCCAGCTGTGTGTGGGCTGCTGAGGCTGAGAAGCCTGCATTAGCACCCTGTTGCCTCCTGCCCTCTGTTACCACACTGCCACTTGCCAGTTCTGCTTCCCTGAGATGCAACTTATTATGCCTGTGAGGGCTTACATCCTGGCTGTGCTCAGCCAATGCCAGGATGGCTTCTACTTTTTTGTTTTTAATTGTGTGTATATGTGTATGTGTGTGTGTATGTGTGTGTGTGTGTATGAATACAGATATTCTTGGAGGCTAGAAGGTGTCAGATTCCTTGGAGCTGGAATTACAGGTGGTTGTGAGCTTCCTGACTAGGTGTTGGGAACTGAACTCGGGTCCTCTCGAAAAGCAGCAAGTGTTCTTAACCACTGAGCCATCTCTCTAGCCCCTTCCAGTTCTTATTTTTAATAAATACCTGTTTTACATCTACAAAATGCTAACAACTGTACTGGATATTCTTTCCTGTTGTCTCTTCATAACAGCCCTGGTGGGATATAATTTATCTCATTTCATGGATGAGAAAGTAGAGATCCTTAAGTTCATTTGATTGTCAGGTCCAGTGGTTAGTCTCCATTAAAAAATATTTATTATTTATTTTATGTGTATGATTGTGTAAGTGCTCCTGTGTTGTGTAATGTTCACAGAGGTCAGAAGAGGGCATGGGATCCCCTGGAACTGGAGGTATGAATGGATGTTAGCTGTCATGTAGGTGCTGGGAATTGAACCCCGGTTCTCTGCAAGAGCAGTCAGTGCTCTTAACTGCCCCTTACCTCCATTTTCTTAAGGCTCTCTTCCTTTATGCCCTCTCCTGATCTCTTTGTTTTCAGTCCTGATATTGATAATTCAAATTTCTTCCAAGGTAAAAGGAGAACCTTGGAATTCCAAGCTGTGGACTCCAATTTGGTTTTCTTAATAAAAAGTGAACTATTTGGCTCAGGAAGGAAAAAGAGGGTCCCAGATCCTAATCATAGTAATAATTCTAATAATTGGTAATACTGGGTGCTTACCACATATTAGGTACTAGCTAAATAACATTTTGAGATTGATGTTGTTACTCCCTATTTGTCCATGGGAGAAACTGAGGCTCACAGAGGTTGTTTGCCATATTCAAGTCCGACTGATAGTAGTTTTCAAACTGTCTTCAGGTCTCCCCTTCCTGCTGAGAATTCTCTATGTTCCACATCCTGTTGCCTGAGAACCACAGTTGTGGGAGTTAGCCTCCCTAATAAAGCCAGTCAGCAGCCAATCCCACCTGCTGCAGTTTTTATTACCAGTGCCACCTGAGTGGTTTTTGGAGCCATCTAGTGAGTTAGGCAGAGGAGGAGGCATGGCTAAGAGAAGTCATGTGACAGTGACAAGTGCCCATATCACCCAGCCGGTGATTGCAAAGCCAGGCCTTAGCCATAGGCAGCTCTCTCCTCGCCTTCCTTCCAAGTCCCTTTTGGGTTTATTTCTTCTGGGCTTGTCCCAAGGAGTGACACAGGCGGCGGAGTCGTCCTCACTAATCACTGATTACCTTCTGTCTGTCCCTGAACAGCCTCCAGGGTGCAGGCCGGCCTGCTGGACTTCCTGCTGTTCGGGAGCCTCATCTCAGCAGTGGACCCTGTGGCTGTGCTGGCTGTCTTTGAGGAGGTGCACGTTAATGAGACTCTCTTTATCATCGTCTTTGGCGAGTCCCTGCTCAATGATGCAGTCACTGTGGTGAGAGTGCTCAGTGGACTGCCAAGCCCTGACCCCAGGCTGCCATGTTCTGACAACTGGGCATCTGACCAGGCTCAGACTTCCCTCCTAGCCACTGGGGGAGAGATAGGGTCTGAGCTTTCTTCTACTCCAGCCCACCCCCTCTCTGTCGTCTCCTCCCCATTCCTGACTCTCCTCTTGTCACTCAGGTGCTGTATAAGGTCTGCAACTCCTTTGTGGAGATGGGCTCTGCCAATGTGCAGGCCACTGACTACATGAAGGGAGTCGGTCAGTATTTCCCCCCACTTGGCCAAAATTGAGTGTCTGCATTCCCTGGGTTGCTGAGTCCCACCCACATCAGGACAGAGGAGGCCATTCTGGCTGTCTCATTTCTTACTCTCCTCTACGGAGAAACAGGGTCTGGGAGGAGCTTACCCTGGGATCCTGGTTTAGGATCCTGAGCCCCAGGGAGCATGGTGGGTGTTTTCTTCTTCCTGCTAGGCAACACTCTTGTCAGCCCAGCTTGGGGAGGGTCTGGGCCAGGGGTCATGCTGACAACCCACTCCTCCCCCAGCCTCCCTGTTTGTGGTCAGTCTGGGCGGGGCAGCCGTGGGCTTAGTCTTTGCCTTCCTCCTGGCCCTGACCACACGCTTCACCAAGCGGGTCCGCATCATCGAGCCGTTGCTGGTCTTCCTCCTCGCCTATGCAGCCTACCTCACTGCTGAAATGGCCTCGCTCTCTGCCATTCTTGCGTGAGTCCTGGGGATATTGCAGGCAGGTAGCTGGGAATGGGCACTGCAAACAGTCACCCTTCATATGGGTAGAGTTAAGATCTTAAAGAATCCATAGGCTTCTCTAAGCCCGGTGGTAATGGGCACCTCACACTCTCCTTAGAGGACAGTAAACCTGAAGCTATCCTGGAGAACTGTTTGGGGCCCCAGAACTATCCTAGGCACCCGAAGGTTCACTTCTGTTACCTGAAGTGCAGGCTGAGCTGCAAGTAGACTTGAAGGCCTGATACCACTGGTTATTGTGGCTATAGCACCCCAAAAGGTACCTCTGAGAATCTGCTAGTCAGAGCAAGAGACATTAAATGGAAACCTGGAGACCTGAACTCATCCCAGGACTCCTACTAACCAGCAGTCTGCATGTTTCCCAGGCTTTGGCTTAGAGTATCTGATACTCTTAGATGGGCAGCAGGCCCTCTTGCTTAAGCCCCAGAGGCTGAGCTGACAGGACCCCTCCTCATTTACAAACTTGTTCCTCCCTCAGGGTGACCATGTGTGGCCTGGGCTGTAAGAAGTATGTGGAGGCCAACATCTCCCACAAGTCACGCACAGCTGTCAAATACACAATGAAAACCCTTGCCAGCTGTGCTGAAACGGTCATCTTCATGCTACTTGGCATCTCAGCTGTGGACTCTTCTAAGTGGGCCTGGGACTCTGGGCTGGTGCTGGGCACCCTCTTCTTCATCCTGTTCTTCCGAGCCCTCGGTATTGCCGGCACCCTCTGCTTCCCTGCTCTCTTCCCTGTCCCTTCTCACCCCACAACTCTTCCCTCAATCCAAGTCCTCATCATTCATTCCTAAGCCTCCCCTCATTGTCCACCTCTCCCAGCCCCTGCCAGACCTTAGCCCACATGCTTGGTGCCATCCACTCACAGTGTCCTCCACTCCCAACGCCTTGCTCCTGCTGGCCTCCCTCCTGCTGTAGGCGTAGTCCTGCAGACGTGGGTGCTGAATCAGTTCCGGCTGGTCCCTCTGGACAAGATTGACCAGGTGGTGATGTCTTATGGGGGCCTGCGGGGGGCTGTGGCCTTTGCTCTCGTCATTCTACTGGACAGGACCAAGGTCCCTGCCAAGGACTACTTTGTGGCCACCACTATTGTGGTGGTCTTCTTCACAGTCATCGTGCAGGTGGGAGTTCCCAGGATTCTAGGTGGGGAGAGGGGTTAGCAAGCCCTGGGAGAGTCTTGGAATACTTTGGGACAGGGACTTCTCTTTCCATTGGGGAAAGCAGTGACCTGACTTCCCAAACCTTGAATGCATTGGGTGGAGGTGGAACTGAGGCCTAATTATGGGGAGGAAAAGGCAGCAGGGAAGTGAATAGGGCAGGGCTCACCTCCTGCCTGTCCATAGGGTTTGACCATCAAGCCACTGGTCAAGTGGCTGAAGGTGAAGAGGAGTGAGCATCACAAACCGACCTTGAACCAGGAGCTACATGAGCACGTGGGTACCAGAACCCCATTCATCCATCTGTCCCTTTCTCCCTTCTCCTCTGTTGGCAGAGTCCTGATCTAGTCCCCCTACCCGCCCCCTTCTAGACTTTTGACCACATTCTGGCTGCAGTGGAGGACGTTGTGGGGCACCATGGCTACCACTACTGGAGGGACAGGTGAGGGAGCTACCCCGAGGCTCCTTCAGCAGCAGTAGCCCCCCCAGCCAAGGCAGCACGGGGGATATGCCGCCCTTCTGAGAAGGGATGCAGTCAGGTCCAGGCTGGGTGATCTTTGCCCTTCAGTGGCATCCCAGTGCTCTTAGGATAAGACAGAGCTCCCCAGGGTTGCTCACCAGGCCTTGTATGGTCTGACATGTGCCAGACTCCAGCCCCACCATGCTCTGCTCTGTCTTTGATGGTCTACTTCATAATTACAGGGACCCTATTCTAGAGCCTCAGGTCCCACCATGCGTCCAAGCCTGGCCACTGAGACCATTGCATATGCTGTTCTGTCTACTAGAACACTCCTTTACCTCCCTCTTACTTGACTTTGCTTCATTCTTCAGATCTTACTATAGGCACTGATTCCTCAGGGAAGATTTCTCTGGCCTCCCTGACTAGGACAAATCCCCATTATAAGTATCCTTGGTAGTTCTTGTTATGGTTGTAATTCTTACAGTTATTTGTAATTACTTCAATTAATGTCAGACTTTCTCCTGAAATCAAATGCCATAAGAACAGGGACTAGCTTTGAGATTCTCCTTAGCTGAGCTCCCATACCAAGAAAGCCAGGCCAGTGCTGGCAGTATCCCTGCCCCATCTGAGGAAGGGCCAGTCAGCCACACCTTAAGGATGGTGCTCAGGGCTGGGCCTGGCATCCTCTGTAGGTGGGAGCAATTTGACAAAAAGTACCTGAGTCAGCTGTTGATGCGGCGATCAGCCTATCGTATCCGTGACCAGATCTGGGACGTATACTACAGACTCAACATCCGAGATGCTATCAGCTTTGTGGACCAGGTGGGCCAGCAGTTACCAGGTAGGCCAGTGGTGGATAGCCAAATGGTGAGCAGAGCAGGGCAGAAAGAGGTGACAGGCAGGTAGGCTTGTTAGCAGTGGGCAGGGAGTTGGAATTCCCAGTTGGCTCCATGGTCTTATGAAGTCACAGTTGCAGGAGCCAGCCTGGTCTGATGTTGACAATCAGAGTGTGGAAGGCAGCACAGAAACATGGGTAACAGCTGGACTCTGGAGTCAACATTTGTAGTTCAACTGTTACCACAAATAGACCAATGCAAGGCTAAGTCACATGTATTGCCTGAGCCTCAGTTTCCTCCATGATAAGAAGTCAGGAATGAGAAGAAGGCTGTCTATGTCAGATTTTATGAATTGAGTGTGTGAAGTGTTTCAGGGGAGCAATATAAGGCCTGGGGGTGCAGTTCAGCACTTGCAATAGCATGTGAGACCCTGTGTTTATTCCCCAGCGGTGACTCAAAACAGAGTGATCACAATAATTGTTAACATCTGTTATTCTCTTTATTCCCCCTGGCTGTCTGGGCTACCCTCCATCTGCTCCATATCTGACCTTGGTCTTGACTTCTACAGGGAGGCCACGTTTTGTCCTCCACAGGCCTCACTCTACCCTCTATGCCTAGCCGAAATTCTGTGGCAGAGACCTCTGTCACCAACCTGCTGTGAGTCCAAGAGTCCTCTTCCTCTTCCCCTTCAACAAGCTCTCCACTTGGTCCTCTCCCTGAAGCCCTTCTGGGAAGATCTGTCAGCACCTCTTTGCCTTTGCCCTTTCCTTTGCCTGTGCTGCAGGAGGGAGAGTGGCAGTGGAGCATGTCTGGATCTCCAGGTGATTGACACGGTACGCAGCGGCAGGGACCGGGAGGATGCTGTCATGCATCATCTGCTCTGTGGAGGTCTCTACAAGCCACGCCGCAGGGTGAGAGCTTGCAGGACACGAGAGCTCTGAGGGAGGGTGGGGGGTAATCTGCAGAATCTGTGATCAGAGACTCAAGAGGCAGTTGGTGCCAACTTGTGTCCAGCCATGGATGCCCAGTTGAAGGCTATAGGTTTCATCCTTTGTTTTGTTTTGCTGTTGTTGGGTTGGAGGAAGTGTTGGTCTTTTCTGGTAGCAGAATGTACATCAGATGAGAGAACATGAGTTGAGAGCTAAACTAGCTGGAACTCTAGAGGGAAACACTTTGGATTAGAAGCTGGTTGGTAGGCAGAGGGACACACAGGACCTGGGCATTGTTCCTGTGGGGAGAGGAGTTATTGGAACAGGAGTCTTGAAAAGCAAGTCAGAGATGGAAGCAGAGGCACTAAGGAAGACTTTGGCACCAACTTTGGGAGGGACAGACATCTGTTTTAGGCAATATGAGTTAGTCTAGTGCAAATTATGAAGCTTTGGAGCTGGAAAAACCCATCCCATCCAAGAGAGGATCTCTTGCCCACAAGGGGGCAGCAGCCCATTATCCTGAACCTTTGGAAATGAGAATTTGGTTGTTAACCACTCCTGGCAGTGTTACAGGCGAGGCTTTTAGAACATTGAGATAGACTTGGCTTAACCTGCATGTACTACTTCTGGTTTAATTTCTAGTTCTGCAGAGTAAACTTCAAAGGTTTCAAGGTAGCTCCTCCTACACAGGTCCTGGTACTCCCAAGGTAGCATCTCCTACCTCTGGTGTCTTCTCTGGTCGTGAGAGCCCTCATCCTCATGGAAGGTTCTACTCTGTGATTGTCTGGTGTAAGGCAGCTCTCTCACTTTCCTACTTCTGGAATTTTCTATTCCTGCAGCCCAGGATCCCTGCTTTGGCTCACTATTTTGGGGGCCCATATTGTCCTCACTCTGCCAAATCCTCATGTCTTCCTTGGTTGGTGGCTGTCAAACCCCATCTCATTCAACTGTTGGTTTTTTTTTTTTTTTCCTTTCAACTTTTTTCTTATGAAAAATGTCAGTAAAGAGAATAACTCTTATCTGTCTCTTGTACAACTCTAATAATCATCCATACATGATTAATATTTTTTACATTCTGTAGCTCCACCAAACTGGACACATTTTATTTTTACAGCAGATTCTAGACAGCATATCACATCATCTCTAGATGGCAAGAACCCTTTATTTTATTTTTAAATTTTGTTTTATTTCATTTTATTTAGAGATAGGGTCTTATTGTATAGCCTAGACTGGCCTCAAATTTGAAATCCTCCTGCCTCAGCCTATCAAATGATATGATTACAAGTATGAATACCATGCCCAACTAGCAAGAACTCCTTTAAAATAAATAAGACCAGGCTAAAGATGTAGTGCAGTGATAGAATATTTGCCTACCATGCATGAGAAGGGCCCTGGGTTTGATCCCCAGCACTGCCCAAATCAAGTCAAGTCAAATAAAATCAAATCACAGCACAGTTATTACAACATAATGGTTCCTTATTATATTAAGTATCCAGTCAGTGTTCAATAAATATCCTTTTTTTTCTAGCTGGTTTGTTCAACTCAGGATCCAAAAGAAGTTCACAATTTGTATCTAAGGAATGTTTCTTCATTAAGAAAAACTATAAGAGTTTCTTCTCTGCTTTTCCCTCGATATTTATTGAAGAAACTGGATACTTTATATTGGAGAATTTGTCATTTTTCTAGATATTGCTGTTTTCCAGCGTTGTTTAATATGTTCCTCCATCTCTTATATTTTCTGGTTATTAAATCTGGAGGCCTGATCAGAGTCAAGATTTCAGTTAGTATGCTATGTACTTCTTAATGTGTTACCTCAGAGTACATCATTGTGTGTGGGGGGGGGTGTCGTGTGTGTGTGTGTGTGTGTGTGTGTACGGTTGGTCAATGGATTCAGTTTAGTTCTTGTGTACTCAGTTTAAAAAGAACTAGAGTAAATTTGTGCTTATCTTGTTAAATGTCATCTTATTTAATTTAGCCATCATTCCATCGTTTGGATCCCATGTCTGCCACCAAATGTCTCCTCAGATTTATATCATCTGAAAATTTACTAAGCCTGTTAACTTTATATCCATCTAAATCATCATAAAAATGTTGAACAGGATAGAGCTGAGGACAGAGCCCTGTGGCATGCTACTAAAGACTTTCCTCCAGACTGACATGGACCAAGCATTTTTGGGGTATGGTTACTCAACTAGTTCTGAATCCACTTAGTTGTACCATGACACAATCCATAATTCCTCATGTTCTTTTCAGAAATATCATTAGAAAGAAACAGTATGCAGTTAAATAAGATTATAGCTTAAGAGAGAGGTGGGGCTGGAGAGAAATATTTGGAAGGAGGCCTTCTCATACATTGGAATTCCCTGAGAAGCTTGACAGTATATTCTTGGCTTCACCTCTGTAGTTTGGAGTAGAACTAAGAATCCTGGTTTTTAATAAGTCCCTTAGGTGATTCAAATGCAGCTGGTCTGATGCCTGGTGTTTTGAAACCGTAGATCATGTCACTGGGTTGGTTGGAGCTGAAAGAACGGATCAGCTCTCTGAGAAGAATGCTTAAGAGAGAAAGCCAAGAATAATACAGAGGAATCTATATGGAAGAAAGAGCCTGGGAGCCAGTAAAGAAGAAGCAGTAGCAGATAGTCTCTGCCTGGGCTGGAAGCAGGGCTGGCTGCCACACAGAGGCCAGGCTGCTGCCTACAGAGAGGTCACAGGACTAGCAAGTGACCAGGGAGAAGGGAGCATTGTGGCCTTACAGACCTCGAATTGCATTTCTGATATTTAAGGAAGTACTAGGCAGGAGGGAAAGTGTCAATATCAAACTAAAAGACCTTGGCCACAAAAAGGGGAGCCAGTAATATCAAATGGAAGCGCTTAAAAAAAACGCAAGGCCTGAAAGCAGAAAGGAAGTGGCCAATGGCAAACGGAGCAAAGGTGAAGGAAAGGAGAAACAGGAGGAGCTGAGAACCGAAGGAGGCAGAAGGGATTAGCTGCACAAAGCCAAGACCAGGGCTGAGGAGGACGGCTGCTTACTGCAGGAGAGAGGGGCACTTCCAGGCTAGAGGTAAAGGAGAAAGGCAAATAGGAGACTTGAAGGAAGCGCTGGGAAGTGGTTCAGAGAAGCAGAAAATATGAGGAATAAGAAAGGGTGCAGATAGATATGAGATAAAGTAACCTTGAGTGTTCTGAGCAAGGGCAGAAAGGGGCAGGCTGGGTGAGTGTGTGGAGGGCTTGGTCTGTCAAGAATTAGGAGCAGGTGAAGGGGCAGCTCTAAATTTGTACAGTTTTGGCATTAAAAGGATCCAGGTGTCAGGTGAGCTAGTTATATAAGTCCAAAGCACAGCTCTGGTGAAACGGTGGTGGTTGTAGATGTGGCTAGATGAAAAAGGACCATAGATACACGGGGACAAGTGGGCTGGCTGCGAGGGCCACACTGAGCTAAATGGATGTGCAAAGGATTTGGTTTGCAGTAGCCCCAGGAGATAAAACACAGGGCCCCAAATGCCTCTTTTCACTTCAAGTCTGAGAGAATTGAGAAAAGGCCAGCAGGGGATAAGGAAAGCCAGGCTTGGGGGTAAATTCCAGGGAAAAGCGAAGTTTGTTCTTGGTGATCTGAGAATACAGAGTTGTGTTCCTTTTGTATATTTTTATTTTATTTTTTAATCCATGGCTAAGTCTTGAAAAGCTGGGCTGGCAGGTCATATAGTGAACATGTTGGGGTTCTGGCTTGGGGTTCCTGTGGGAGGCCTAGCCTCATGGCAAGATGGGGCTATCATTTCCAGTACAAAGCTAGTTGCGGCCGCCACTTCATCTCTGAGGATGCGCAGGAGCGACAGGACAAGGAGGTCTTCCAGCAGAACATGAAGCGACGGCTTGAGTCCTTCAAGTCCACCAAGCATAACATCTGCTTTACCAAGAACAAGCCACGACCCCGCAAGGCCGGTCACAAGAAGGCACGTCTTTTCTCAGGGACTCCTCCTTTGGGGGCTGTAGACTGATAGTAGACAATTGTGAGCCTTCACATACTGGAATCCAGCTTAGGAGACCCCTCATTCAATCATCTTCAGGGGTTTGATGATTACAGCAGTTTAGTTCTCCTTTCTTTCTGAGACCTTAGTTGGGTAAGAGGAGGCCATGGAGTCACTTGCTATCAGCCATGAAACAGGCAGAAGGGCAGATTCCTTGGAGAAGTTTTTCCAGGAGCCCCTGATAAGAAGTGGGTTACTCTAGACTTCACAGTTTCTGGCTGGCTGACCAAGGAATAGTGGCATGGTAGAACCTCCCTGGTTGACTCTGCCATAGTACAGGGCAGAGGAAGGTGGTTAGAAACAGAGCCAGAGACTTAGGTTTGCTTTCTTGGTCCTCAGAAGAATGATGTGGCTGATGCTGAGTCTGCACTTGAGAAACCTCGAGACCTGGGCTTTCGGGACACAGGCAAGTAGGAGGCAGCAGGATGGGCCGGCAGGAGGGGAACAGATCCATCACCTAGAACCTGGAGGATCTCTGGCTGCACTTAGCACCATGAGCTGGACCCCTCCTCTCAGGGACTACATGGGCTTACCCAAGTGTTGGAATTAAAAACTTTTATTTATTATTTTTATTTTATGTGGATGAGTGCATTGCTGCATGTACGTAAGTGTACTTGTGTTGTGCACAAACCGCAGAGGTCAGAAAAGGGCTGACCCTGAGGACAAGGGAGCTGAAAGTGTGGCCCGCATGGCTTTCTCTGAGGACTTTTTACCTTCTGGTTGCCTCCTCAGGCTCTGCAGTCTCTTTGCCCTTCCTCTTAAGCCCCTGCTCCCTAGGCCCATTCCCCCAAAAGATCCAAGGAAGATGCATGTGCCTCTGCCAACATGGGCTTTTCTGGGAGGACAGGAGCTAGCTTGGAGTTGTTTGTTACCAAAAAGCAGCTGCTGGCTTGGCTGCCCCAACTGAACTTCTCTCTTTGTCCAGCTGCTGTGATTTTAACCGTGGAGTCTGAGGAGGAGGAAGAAAGTGACAGCTCAGAGACAGAGAAAGAGGATGATGAAGGGATTATCTTTGTGGCTCGAGCCACCAGTGAGGTTCTCCAAGAGGGCAAGGTCTCAGGTAATGACTTCCTTGCTGTCCTTCCCCGTGGAGCAAGCTGTTTCCTCCTTCTGTTATGGCTTCTGCTTCAGGCAACTCACTTTTTAAACTCACTAGTTTTTTAAGTTCACCACCAGCATTTACTGAGCATCTTCATTCTGTCAGAACCTCACACACATGATCTAGCTCAAACTCTCACAATACCCCAAACGGGGTTTTGTTGTTGTTAAACTTTAATGTTTCAAAGCTGAGCATGGTGGCACTTGCTGCAATTCCAGCACTTAGGAAGTTAAAGTAGGAGGATCAGGAGTTCAAGTCTAACCTTGGTTACATAGGGAGTTTGAGGCCAGCCCAGGCTGCATGAGTCTCTGCCTTAAACAAACAAACAAAAAAAACCAAAATTTAATATTCCAGATTTTTTTGGAGATACAGTTTCATCTTAAATCATAGCATCAGTACATTTATTAATCTACTCGGTCACGAAGTTTGTTGACTGAGTTATTGGAGCTTGGGTGGAATTAGTGCTAGAACACTTGTCTTGCATGTAGAAAGCCCTGGGTTAGAGCCTCAGCGCCAGGGGTAAAATACTGGACTTTTCTGGACTTTATCAGGTTCGTGGTGAGCACTTTTTATATGCAAGGCACTTGAGCTCTTCTTTCAGAAACCCAAACTTCCTGTAATCTTAGAGGCCTGAGGTTCTGGAATTCTCAGCTCCAAGTCCCTATCCTGCCATGCCATTAATGGGCACAGCTTTGGTCTGCATGAACTCGTGCTCCTGAGCTCTGTCTATCCAAAGGGCTGTGGTGGGTGCTCAGGGAGGGTGCCATTCATCAAAGTCTGGCCTGGTGCTTCTCCCTCACTGCCAATGTCTCAGTGGTGCTGGATGGTAAGGATGGGGCCTAGCAGGATGCAATTTCTGACTGTGCTGATCTGATGAGGGTAATCAGAAACAAGATATCTTTTCTGCCTGGCTTTCTTATGCTGTAGTTAATTTCCATTTGTTCAATATGTATCTCTCGAGCAGCTGTTCTGTGCCCAGCCCTGTGCTAGGTGTTAGAACACAACAGAAAGCAAAAAGTGTGGTGCTTCCTTTCAGCAGGACATTTATTGAATAATCACGCATATGAGTGTAATGTGGTGACCACAGAGTGCATTTGAGGATTCCACTGCATTGGTATTGAACTTATGTGTACTCTCTCTCTTCCGCCAGGAAGCTTTGAGGTGTGTCCAAGCCCACGCATCATCCCCCCATCCCCAACTTGTGCAGAAAAGGAGCTACCTTGGAAGAGTGGGCAGGGAGACCTGGCTGTGTATGTGTCTTCAGAAACCACCAAGATTGTGCCCGTGGACATGCAGATGGGCTGGAACCAGAGCATCTCATCCCTGGAGAGCCTGGCATCCCCTCCCTGTACCCAGGCCCCCACTTTGACCCGCCTGCCTCCCCACTCACTGGGCACTGAAGATCCCCAGGTCCTTCCTGACCTGTCTGCTGACCCTCGCTCTAGCTTTGCCTTCCCCCCCAGCTTGGCCAAGGCTGGCCGCTCTCGCAGTGAGAGCAGTGCTGACCTCCCCCAGCAGCAGGAGCTGCAGCCCCTCATGGGGCACAAGAACCATACTCATCTTAGTCCAGGCACTGCCAACTCCCACTGGTGTATCCAGTTCAACAGAGGAGGACGACTGTAGCCCGGGGCCTTGGGGAAGAGCAGGATGTGGAGCCTCTGTGGGGAGTATTCCTCAGGCATGGGCAAAGGAGCCTACTCAGCCTGGTACGGGCCTCCTTGGTCAGAAGGGTTTCCTGAGCTGGTCCTCACAGGGACCCTTCTCCCCACTCTCCTGCTCTTAACCCCTTTCACCCTTCATTTCAAAAATGGCTCAGGATCCAGTCCAGAGCTCTAGGGGTAAGACCCACAGGCTGATGCCCCTTCCCTAGGGCATCTCCCTGGACTCACTGTTGGCAGCTGTTTCTGCCCCCAAAGCAAGGGCATCGTTCCTCAGTGGATGCTGGTCTTCCCTGTTTTCTCCCCGTGCCCAGCACCAGGTCAGTGTCAGTGCCCTGGGAGTGAGGCTTGATGAGGGGCTGGTCCTCAGAGTGACTGGAATAGGGTACGGAGCAGGCCTCAGTCCTGGACTCTGCTAACTTGCAAGGTAGTGGGAGTCTGCCGCCACATTTTGCTTCGGCTGCCAGATATTGGGGTAATGGTACCCCCTTTTCTAGGCCCTGAGCAGGCCGAGTTCTAGGCCCTGAGCCAGGCCCAGTTCAGGGCTGTTTCTTAGCCAGTGTGTTGCTCTAGGTCTAAGTCTGGGACTTTCTGATGCTTGGATCTGAGTTTTCCAAGGAGGAGACAAAGTGGCCCTTGGGTTTTCACGTCACCACCTCAAAATTCCCCAAAGAAGGAACCAGGTATCCTAGAGCCATGGTTCCACTGCTGTGAGATCTGGGGTGATGGGCTACAGTGTTGGGGGGCAGTTGACTGAGTAGCGGGTGGCTTTCCTAGGGTAAGCTCCTGCCTTGTATTTTGTACCTTGGACTCAAGATACATTAAACACCTCTCAGATGGATGAGTGTCTTCTGTCCATTTGTCTGGGGGCTTCAGGGGTGGGAGCAAGAAGGCATCTGCCTACTCCAGGGCTTCCTGGAACAGTGGCTGATAGTCTCTCTGGTCCTCTCTGGTACTTTTCCAAAACTGTCCCCTTAGGGGCTATGGAGTAAAAATCTAAGGGATCACTAATAGGCTGGGGAGGGGAGTGTCTCAGAACTGAGGATCTACAAAGTGAGAAAGGCTAGCAGGGAGAGAAACTCCCAGATGTAAGGGTCTAAGCTGCCCAAGGATGAAACCTCTATATGTGGAGCCACAGAAGCATTTCTAGAAAACTTAAAGACAGGTGTGAGCAAATGCAGGTGTCTTTCTGCACAGACAGGTGGGAAGGCGGTCTAAAGGGAGTTGGTTACTCTGAGTTTTGCCTTTGGCTCATCAGGTCGATGGAGGTCCAAAGGGCTGGTGAACACAGCTTGGGAGGTTGGGAAGACAGGCAGTGTCTGCTCTGTAGGAGAGCAAGAAAGTCAAGAGCTGGTCCACATGGGGCCACCTGGTTGGGCAAAATGGCAGGGTGGTGATCACACTCTTTGGGATGAATGGAGAAGGCTCATGAAGGAAGAGATACTACATTCAGTCCTTGAAGGAACGTGTGTGTGTGTGTGTGTGTGTGTGTGTGTGTGTGTGTGTGTGCGTGTGCGTGAATGCATTGGATGGTGTTCTTCAGAAGCTTGGAGTTTTTGAGACAAGTCTCTGACTGGCCTGGAGATCACCAAATAGGTGAGGCTGACTACCCAGTGAGCTCCAGGGACCTGCCTGTCTCTGCCTCTTCCCCACTGAAGTTACAAGTGTGCACCACCATATCTAGCACATTATCACTGAGCTATCTCTCCAGGGTCCCCCTCCCCCTATACTTTATCTAGTAATAGTGATGATGACGATGATAATGATAGAGTCTTGCTATGAAGCTCTACTTGGCCTGGAACTTTCTAAGTCTATATGTAGACAAAGTTGGCCTAAAACACAGTGATTCTCAAACCTCTGCCTCTCCAGTGCTGAGATTACAGACATGTACAACCATACCTGGCTAAGATGAAGGATTTTAATCATGATGAGGGCCTTCTAGTCAGAGAAAACAGTATGAGCCAAGAGACATGTAATCAGATATATTTCCCAGGCTAGTCTGGGACCTGGATAAAAAAGGCTGTGATGCTTTCAGATGGCCTTGAATGCCACACCAAGGAGCCTGGGGTCCATTTAGGTCAAAGATGAAGGAGGTCTGGAAGGTGTGGGATACTGGCTGTCTCTGCTGTCTGGGGCAGTGCTGAAGAAGAGTGTTTAAGTTTAAGGTAGCACGAGGGGAACAGCTGTTGGGCTCTTATCTCTAAGCCTGCTGAAGCCCAGAGTCGTATTTTATTTTTGACTGATTCATGTTGGCAAGGAGGGAGAAGCTGAGGGAAGGTTAGGGGAGGGAGGCCTGTCCACATTCTATGATCTCAGTGGAAAAGGCTGCTCTGAGTAGACTCAGCTGCCAGCAGAGCCAGAGATGGGCTCCATGAGTCACTGCTGAGTCCTGCAAGCTCAGCCCACAGAGCCTGCTGTGGTCAGCCGCCCCAGGCTGGCTCCAGGCCCACCCCCCAATGTTCCCTACCAGGCCAGGGACTGTCCCTGTTTCTGTCTGTGCCTTTACCATCCCAGATTTGTGTATCCCTGTTTCTCCTGTCTCCCTTTTAACCTCAGTCTCTGAATCTGCCTCTATCAGTGACTCTGACTTATATGTGTCCCACAGATGGGGAGCCTCAGGGAGGCAGGGACAGTATGACCAGTCTCAGACACCCTAAACATTAATTCTATGCTGGGCCTGATGTACAGAGCTGTTAATATAAAAGTAGACAACATACATTCTGCTTACAAGGCACATTCTATGTGGAATGGGAAAACCACAGCCTAGTCCTGCCTCTATCCTGGCATGCTCATGCCCTCTCCTAACTGCCTGCTGTGCTCAGAGGGCCAAGGTCAGCTAGGACCTGTAGCTTGATTGCCTCTGGCACTGGGAGGGTATATGCGCCTGTCATGAGGTCCATCCACTTCTTAGGGCTCCTGGGGACCTGGCTGGTGGGTGGGGTGGGCAGCAGAGAAGGGAGAGGCAGTGACTCAGTGGGGGTGGCCCTGGACAGAACGGAGTTAGGAAGCCAAAGTTGGACCCAATGCTCACAGAAGCTAGAGAAGGGAGGGGAGAAAGACACGGCTCGGGGCTGGGGCTGGAGCAGGACAACTTCAAGGCCAGTCCTGCCCTTTGCTCCTCTTCAGTATCTTAGAGTCTGAGATGGGTAGGGGAACTGCTGTTGTTCCCACTGTGACTGCAGCTGATGTCCAGGGTCATGATGGAGGTGCCTGTCTTAGGGTCTGGGAAGGCATTATGCCCACTGTCTTCTCACAGGGACCAAGGGCATGCTGTAGGGGCTAGGTATCTTTTTCTGGTCACAGAGCCAACCTTCCTACAATTTCCCCACAAATTTGGAAGAGCCTCAGGTTGGACCCACATATTCCAAAAGGCCTTCAAACACAGGGCTGAGTGGTAGGAGGGTGAGCTATCCCAGTGCCTTTTATCAGATCAAGGTCCCCTGGCTACAGGTGAATTGAGGGGGTCAGGCATGAACACAGATGTCTGACACATCAGACCTTCCCCAGTCCATCTGGCAATCTAAGACAAAAGAACGACTTTGTTTTACAGGCAAGGAAGATGAGGTGTAAAGAGAAGAAAGTCCCTGGAGCTCTCCACAGCAGGTGAGTGATGGAACCATGTCTCAGCTAGTCTCTGGCTCCAGAACCCTAACTTCCTTGGCCCTGCTTTTCTGGGAGTCAGGAAAGAGATTCGAGAGAACTCAAGGAGGTGGAGGGTCTGGGTCTGGTGGGTTCTGGCAGGCCTGGATCAAATTCCCACCCAGAAGCCTCACTGCCACGTCCACCTTCCAGCCCAGCCAGCAGCACCATCCAGTCATAGGCTCACACAGCCTGTCTCTGGAAACTCAACGACAACGGTGTTGTTGTTTGCTTCATTCACTGAACCCAGAGCCTCATACTAGCAAGCAGGGACTGTACCACTGAGTTACACCAAACATAATCTGTTTTGTGGTGTGTGGGTCTGGGAACTTGAAGGAGAGATGGGGTTCCGGGGTCTTCTCCCCCCCCCCCCCCCCCCGCCACCACTCTCCATGAAGAGTGCTGCTTTGGACTTAAGGAGTCTCTTTCTAGGGCCTGCGGGAACCCTGGGCACACAAGGGCCAGATTTGGGGGGTGTGAGCAAAGAGTAGTCCTTCCGCGGGGAGGTAGGGGAGCTGGTAAGGTAAGCCTATGTCCCAGCAAGGGGGCTGGTGAGGCGCCTTTCTCTCCCACCCACAAGGACATCTTTTGATGGATGTGAGAGTCACCTCTCCACCTCTAGCCGACCCGCAGTTCACTCACCCTTTTCAAGCATCTTTTCAGCCTCTGGGCATGTCGGACAGTGGGCACAGTGAACGGCCTACGAGCGCCGCCGTGAAACGGCTCCCCAAGGCTTGGAGACAGGGCGCGAAGAGCGGGCTCCGGTCTGGACACGCTGTAGTCCGGACCTACCCGCTGAGCTGTAATTTCGTCCTCCAGCCCCTAGAGGGCGAAGCGTCGCCGCGTCCCCGACGGCCCTGCGCTCCCTTCCAGCCGCCAGAAGGCGGCGCTCGTGGACGCTGGGCGGCCGCACTGCACTCGCCCTCGAGGCTGCATGCGTGCGTTCCTTCGAGGGTTCTGAAGGCGACGTCTCTCGGGCTTCACAGTTTACCGCGCCACGCCCCAGGGGTGTGAGTGCAGGTGACCCGCGAGGGAGGGGCTCTCTGGGCTAGGCTAGTAGGCCCGGCCGGACTGGGCCCGCTAGAGTGGGGCAATAGGCCGCCTTGCGCGCGCGGGCCTGTTAAGTTTGGCATGAGGGCGTGCCGTAAGGTAGGGCCCACTCAACAAAGGCTCACGGGAACGTGACCCCGGCCTTACGCACAAGGGAGACTCTGCCGTTCTTCTCTCACCAGGCAAGAATTGCTGTAGGGGCCACGCTTCTTGGATCCTGGTGGTCAGCCCAGCACTTCCTACCGGCTAGTGCGTCCTACCTGCCCACGGAGCCCTGCTAGACCATCTTCAGTCCAGTTCCCGGATGAGTTGAAGTCACCTTATACACGGAGGCCCAGCCGTTCCCTTACTTCCCCAGAGCTGGCCCACTCAGGAAGTGATGGAAGAGCCTATTGAAGATAGAGACTTGTCCCTAGACCCCCAGGCCCACGCCACTGACTGGAGGTTTGCTGTATGCAGTTTTAGGGATGCATGGGAAGAGGAGGGATCTGCTCCCCAGATACAGGTTAAGCGCCCCAGTCCTCCAAGACCAGCAACAGGGGAAACCCAAAGCAAAGGGCGACAGGAAAGCCCCTTGTCCAGGGAGCTCCAATCACTTTCAGAACCAAGAGCTGCAGATGGGTCAGGGGACAGCCAGAGGAGCATATCAGGAAGCTCCTCAGCCCAGTCGGAGGAGCCAGCCCTCATAGGAGTGAAGAACCTATTGTATTCCATGTCCTCCCACCTCAGACTGGCACAGGGTGAGAATTCCAATCTAGAGGGAGGCTTGATAGGGGACCCAGGTTCAGACAGGGCATTGCCAGCTGGCTTTGGCCCTGAGGGATTGGACAGAACCCGGGTGGACCTTGGAGACCCATTATCAGAGTCGTCATCAGAGCTGCCAGAGGCAGGTAAGGAAGCTGGGCTAGGAAAATCTGGGAAGGGAATGGAGATACCTGGAGGTGGGCCTTGAGATTTGGGAGATCTTTGACCCTACTCAGGCAGAAACCATGGTCCATGGAGGGTTCTTTGGGTGAGTGGCCCAATTCACACCCAAGGCATTTTCCTTTTCAAGACCCCAGTGGATCCAGCTTCCCTAGGCCTGCTGACTGCCTCCTGGCCCACGACCTCACCTGGAAGCTGCTGGCCAGTGGCATGGCTGCTTTGCCAGGTAGCTTGGAGGACTAAGACATGATGAAAGAAGGGTAGCCCAGTGGGGCCAGTATTCATCTTCTCCTCCCTGCAGGGACTCGTGATGTCGAAGGCCGAGCAGTGCTGTTTCTGTGTGCCCACAGTCCAGCTTGGTCTCATCCCAAGTGCAGCAGCCATGAACTTCTGAGCCTTTTGCTCTATCTACGAGGCATCCCCAGGTTTGAAAGAGGAAGCTGGGAGCCTGAGCCTGAGCCATGAGGAGCCAGGATCTGTCAATCATGTACTAAAATGAAGTTTACTTTTTAGGCCTGAAGTACAGGCACTGGGACTGACCATATTAATTGATGCCAGAATTTGTTCCCCAAGCTCTTCTCTCTTCTGGGGTCTTAGCCAACTACAAGTGAGTAGAGTATTTTAGCTTCCTTCTATTCCTTTTGGGCCTACTTAGGAGTAGGCTGAGCTCTGATTCCTTGCAGGAAGCAGCCCCAGGGTCTGTGCAACAGGTGCTACTAGTTGGAAAGATGCCAGAGGAGATGCCTACAGGGCTTCAGGTACTGAGCCAGGTTGGCTAGAACGACTAGGTGGGGTCTTTCTCCACCGGGTCCTGCATCATACTACTTTCTTCTGCAGCTTAAGCAGCTGCCCTCTCATCAGAGCCTTCAGACCCACATTCCCACCTCGGACTTGCCCACTTCACTAGGAGGATGCCTGCCTTACTGCCACCAAGCCTGGCTGGATTTCCGGATGGTCAGTACAGCTGGTGGGGTTGGGGAGCTTATGCAGGCAACCTGGACTTGTGGGGGAAGCTTCTCCTGGGTCAGCTTGAACAGGGTGAAGCTGGCTACAGTGGTCTGGAATCCAGGAGGCTGGGACCAGCCCTGCACATTGGTTCTGCTTTTGTCTACCTATAGCGTCTGGAAACCCTGCAACAGCATTGCCAGATGGTTTGTGCCCTGCTTCTGAAGGCCATCGACAGTGTGAAGGCTGTGCCTCAGCCCGTGGAGTCTGGGGTGAGTGTGCACCCCAAGTCTCCTTGAATGTTCCCTTGACCTTTTTCTCTCCCAGAGTCACCAATGTCCATTGCTCACAATCACAGGAAGTTGGTCAGATTCTACAGCAGGCACGGTTCCTCATGCAGCAGGTGTTAGATTCGCCACAGTTGGCATGGCTGCAAAGCCAGGGAAGCCTGGAGCTGATGAGGCTGAAGCAGGAGATACCAGAGATGACCCCGAGTCCTGATTACAGGTAGATACAAGCCCAGATCCCAGCTCTTACCCCAGTTCAGCTCCCCCACCCCATGTCTTGCTAAGTACTCAGCTGGCTAACTCAGAACATACCAGGTTTATGGGGCAGGATGGCAGAGTGGAGAAAGGGAACTGTGTACAAGGTAAAACTGTATACCCTTCACAGGTCTGCAGTGGACAAGGCTGATGAGCTGTATGGCCAAGTGGATGAACTGCTGCACCAACTGACCCTGCAGAGCAACCAGCGAGTCCAGGCCCTGGAGCTGCTCCAAACTCTGGAAGCCCAGGAGGGTGGACTACGCCAGGTGGGAATTACTTATTGAAGTGCGTCCTGCCCCTGGTTTCAGGTGTGACTCCCACCACGCCAGATGTTTTTGCTTTCCCTTGCTTGTGTCCATCCAGATCGAAGTGTGGCTACAGGAGGTGGGCTGGCCAGCACTGGAGGAGCCAAAGGAGCCCTCACTGGACATGCTGCTGCAGGCCCAAGCCTCTTTTCAAGGGCTGGACCAGGTTGCCCAGGTAAATTTGGTTACTTGTTCATTCTGCAGGGATTGGTACACCTTGCCAGGGACTAGGGTTGTGGAATGAGGGAAGGCAAACAATCCCTCGTTCTCTTGGAGGCTGCCATTCAGCAGAATCTCTTATAATCAAAGGCTTATAATTATATGTATTGCAGAGATAAGAACTGTGGAGAGAAGCAACATAGAAGAACAAGTGGGTCAGTCAGGCAGAAGAGTTAGGGATCAAGAGCCAATCAAGCCTAGTTAGCAAACAGTATGTTCGAAGGTTCTGTGGCAGGAGAGTGGGATGAAATGAGCAGGTACATCTGAAGACTGGTTAGAGATCAGGTTTCTGGGCTTTATACTAGTGAAAAATTTAAGCAAGAAGATTCTATAATCAGATCCATATTCTAGACGATGACCTTAGTTAGCTTCTGGGTAGATAACCACCTGGAGGTCGGATGTGGAAAGCCAGTAAAGAGGCAGCTGCAGTAATCCAGGTGTGAAATACATTTTTCTCTAGGTGTCTGTGTAGGATTGGTTCCAGGACATACCTAATCTGTAGATGCCTAAATCTGCAGATACTTAAAGTCCCTCACATAAAATGGCATACTATTGCTATATCTCCTTTTGTATTTTAGGTATGATATCAGATTAATTATAAATACCTGGCATAATATGTATGCTATGTAAATAGTTGTTAGATTATACTGTTTGGAGAATAATAAAGAGTCTGTATATTTCAATACAGGTGAAGTTTTCCCCTCAAATATTTCAAATGCAAAGTTAGTTAAATCCATGGATGTGGAGCACACAGATAGGAGATCTGTAGAGATAGAGGCCAGCTGTAATGCCTTCTCTGGGGGAGATGGTAGTAGGGAAATGAATTTGAAAAGTCTGTAGGAGTTGATAATACATCCATATGAGTGAGGGAGAGGACAGTTGTAAGCATAGTGTGTAAGTGTGTAAGCATAGTATGTAAGTGCTGTTCCTAGGAATCAAGAACGTTGGGGGAAAGGGCCTTCAGGTGTCGAGTGCTAGTTGTGCTTTTGAGATGGCTGTCAGGGAATGAAGGACTTTGAGTATTGGCCTGTATCTTGTTGGGTACAAGTCTGGATGATGTTTGGGGGAGAGAATGCACTGCCCTCAGGAGCCCAGGTGAGGGAAAGAGAGTAGGAAGAACCACAGAGAAGGATAAGGAGGAGTTAGAGCTGAGGAGAGAGAGGGCTGAGTACTGCTGAGGTAGGAGTCAGAAGACCTGAGGGAGGGGAGTCTGTTTTAGGGAGATGCCAGTGGGAAGGACCTGAGCTTCAGCTGGGTCACCAGGCCTAGCTAGCTGAGTCTAGTCTGTCTTTCCAGGAGCAGATCAGGCAAGGGGAGAAGTTACTGCAGCCACTGACTGGCTGGGAGGCTGAAGAACTGGGCCCTCCTGGAAAGCGCTTTTTGGCCCTGAAAACCCAGTTGACAGAATTCTCCAGTGCTTTGGCCCAGCGGCGACAGCGGTTGGCAGATGCTGAGAAGCTGTTTCAGTTCTTCAAGCAGGTGACTGAGGGAGTTCTGTTCCTGGCTCTGTGGGGTCAAAGTGGTGGCTGCCCAGGTTCCACCATAATCTGAGCTGTTCTTGCTTGTCCTGCCTGTTCTCACTTGACCTCAAGATCCAACCACTAAGCGTGTAGCCTCGGACCAACTTCCTGGGGCCAGCCAGTGGGTGGGACACAGAGAACAGCAGAAGGTACTACAGGCATGCTGGGGTCCTACTATCATGCCTGTGGCGTCTTGGTGTTGCAGGCTTCAACGTGGGCTGAGGAGGGGCAGCTGATACTGACAGAACTGGAGCAGGAGTGCCCAGGGATTGTGCTGCAGCGGCTGCAACTGCACTGGACTAGACACCCAGATTTGCCTCCTGCCCACTTTCGGAAAATGTGGGCTCTGGCCACAGGCTTGGGATTAGAAGGCATCCGCCAGGAGTGTCGTCGGGCCTGGGCACAGTGCCAGGACACCTGGCTGGCCTTGGACCAGAAGCTAGAGGCTGCACTGAAGCCATCACCAGCAGGCAGCACAGCTACCTTGCGTGTCAGCCGGGCTCCTGCTGTACCTACTATCCCTCCACTGAGGAAGGCCTACAGCCTTGATAAGAATCTGGGGCAGCATCTTGGTAGGGCTGCCCATCGCAGTCACTGTGCTGCCATTGTTGCTGATAGCCACAGACCTGAGGTTGAAGGAGGTGCCCAGCCCAGGTCATCCCTTTCTGTGCCTCTACCAGGCAGCTCTGACCTTAGGAGCCCCAACAGGTATAAGCAGTGGTCAGGGCAGGGAGATCAGTGGAAGTTAGATGTCTTGGGTCCTGACTCTACCTACCTCATAGGCTACAGCTGGTATTGGCAGAGATGGTCGCCACAGAGCGTGAGTATGTACGAGCCCTTGACTATACCATGGAGAATTACTTCCCTGAGCTGGATCGACCAGATGTGCCCCAGGGCCTTCGTGGTCAGCGTGCCCACCTCTTTGGAAACCTTGAGAAGCTTCGAGACTTCCACTGCCATTTCTTCCTGCATGAGCTAGAGGCTTGCACCCAGCACCCGCCCCGAGTGGCTTATGCCTTCCTGCGTCATGTAAGCCCCATAGGAAACATGAGCCCAGCTGATGGCCACAAACCCCAGAGCTGTTGGACACATGCTTGGTGCCAGGCCTTGTGCTGGAGACAGCTATGAGTGAGACCCACATAGTCTCTGCATCTTAGGGTGTTTTTAATCGAGTAAGAAAGGTGGCTGGGTGTGGTGGCACCTGCCTTTAACTCAAGCACTCGAGAGGCAGAGGCAGGTGAACCTCTGTGAGTTCCAGGCCAGCTGGGGCTACAGGGAGATCCTGTCTCTCAAAAAAGCCAAAAAAAGAATGAAAAAGACTATTCTTGATTACAGTTTAGAAGGGAAATAAACCTGTGAATTAGTTGGGGCAGAGTTTCTACCTTAGAGGAGCAAATGAGTGAAGGCCAGAGGAAAAGCAGTGAGGCCACCTCAGGAAAGAGGCCTGGTGGCCAACATGAGCACAGCTGAGTGTAGTGAACGCCACAGTGATAGTCTCAGAGCTGATGTGGAGGCTGTCTGAGCACTGGGGGGTGCTTCTTTCCCACCGAGCCTAGACAAGCCTCTGCATAGCACTGGTTCTTGCTAGATTGCCCTCAGCAAACAGGATCTGAAGGGGAAGGGAGAAACACCCCACTCCACCCCTGAGCTACCTATTGACTTTTTTTGTCCTCTCAAGAGAGGAGTGTGGATAAGGTGGTGGGTAGCCTTTGGGAGTCATCCCTCTGGCACCTGGACTGAACTGTCTCTCCTTACAGAGGGTGCAGTTTGGGATGTATGCACTCTACAGCAAGAATAAACCTCGCTCTGATGCCCTAATGAGCAGCTATGGTCATGCCTTCTTCAAGGTAGGAGATTGTGAGATTGTAGGCAGAGCGGGACGTGGGTGGCATACTCCAAACCCCTTTATGGCCTCCCTCTTACGCGGTAGGACAAGCAGCAAGCACTGGGAGACCACCTGGACTTGGCCTCCTACCTGCTAAAGCCCATCCAGCGCATGAGCAAGTATGCCTTACTGCTGCAGGAGCTGGCAAGGGCTTGTGGGGGCCCAGCACAAGAGCTGGGTGCCCTACAGGCAGCCCAGAGCCTTGTGCACTTTCAGTTGCGACATGGCAATGACCTCCTAGCCATGGATGCCATCCAGGGCTGTGACGTGAGTTAGCCCAGGCTATGGTGGGGAGGCACCATGGATGCACAAGAGGAAGATGGGAGGGCTGGCATCTACTGGGCTTCAAATTTGCAGGTCAACCTCAAGGAACAGGGGCAGTTGGTACGACAGGATGAGTTCACAGTGCGGGCTGGGCGCCACAAGTCCTTACGTCGTGTTTTCCTCTTTGAGGAGCTGCTGCTCTTCAGCAAGCCTCGCCGTGGGCCTGCGGGTGTTGACATATTTATGTACAAGCGTTCCTTTAAGGTAGGTCCATGTGACCCTGGCCTCTGCCGCTGGTTCCCATTTCTGCCTCACTAATCCCTTCCCTGACTGTGCAGATGGTGGACCTTGGCCTCACTGAGTGTTGTGGGGAAAGCAAACTGCGCTTCGAGATCTGGTTCCGTCGTCGCAAGGCCAGGGACACTTTTGTGCTGCAGGCCTCCAACTTGGCCATCAAGCAGGCCTGGACAGCTGATATATCCCGTCTGCTTTGGAGGCAGGCTGTCCACAACAAGGGTGAGTCCATGTGCAAGCCCTTATCTTGTCCTTCCTTCCCCACGAGCCTGGAAAGGGTCTATAGAAACGTAGAAAAGCTTGTACCTTACCTCTCACACATACCCCTCCCCTGCTCCCAGATAGTATGTATTCTGCATGAGCTTGGGAAGAGTCTAGGGACCCGGAAAAGCTTACAAGGGAGGAGGTACAGTAGCAGCCGTCAGTGCAACCAGAAAGAACTCCAAAGTCAGGAAGTCCTGCTGCCTAACTTTGGACCCAAAGTTTTCTCTGAGTATCAAGGGGTCTTCTGCCTAAAAGGGACATGATGCTTGCCCCAGCATGGGTGAGAGGAGGGAGTCTGACACTGGAAAGGATCATGGCATAGAATGATTAATTTCTGGAATACGGATATGTAGAAAAGACTAAATACAGCCCAGCGAGCCCTCACTTATGCCTATTCTCCACTCAGAGGTGCGCATGGCTGAGATGGCATCCATGGGTGTGGGGAACAAGGCCTTCTGGGACATTGCTCCTAGTGAAGAAGCTATCAATGACCGCAACATCAACTATGTACTGAAGAGCCGAGGTAGTGGGCAGACGACTGGGGGTGGGAGTGAGGAGGTCATATGGACCTTTTTTACCCTTGGCTTTGGCTGTGACCTGTTCCTCTTTCTTACACAGAAGTTCGTTCTCGGGCCTCCATTGCTGTGGCCTCATTTGACTATGACAACCCCTATCTGGGGGCCATGGGCTCCCTTCCTGGAGACCGTGCCTCCTGCTCTGTTCTGGGGTCTCTCAATCTGCACCTGTACAGAGACCCAGCTTTTCAGGGCATTCGCTGGCCGCTGTGTCCACCCAACTTCCCAGAGGAAGCAGCACTGGAGGCCGAGGCAGAGTTGGGCAGTCAGCCCTCTTTGAGTATGTCTGGGCTTAGTCAGAGGCAGGAGACATGGCCTGGGTCCAGACCTCCTGCACTGACAGTTCACCCAATCTCCCTCCTTAGCTCCCGAGGACTCAGAGGTCTCATCCCAGTGCCCATCAGCCAGTGGCTCCAGTGGCTCTGACAGCAGCTCTGTGGGGCAGGTCCTGGGAAGAGGCCTTGAGGACTTGTCCTATGTAAGTGCCATCTTTTGCCTTATGCCCACCAGCCCCTCCCTATCCTGCCCTGGGACTATTGCTGCCATTTCTTTAAGGGAGCTGTTAAAGGTTGAGTCAGAACCATTCCCCAGAGAACCCTATGAACTCCCAGAACTTCAGGGAAGCAAAGCATTCATACCTGGCCTGGCAACCATAGGTCTGAGCCCAAGTTTGAAACCGAACAGTGGATCCAGCAACCACAAACTCCACGGAATATCTCACCTCCGAATCTGCCATAACCAGTGCATGGCTGGCACCTGTGCCACCCTTCATATCTAACATGTGCAGCCATATTGCTACCCTTTCTGATTCTGTGACCATCAACTGATTGACTTGGGGCCTCTCCAGGGAAGTCTGGCTACAGTGCATAGACAAATATCTTAATCCTAAGCTTCTGGGATTCTTCATCTGTCTCCTCTCCAGCCACTGCCCCTTGTTTTCTGGGACAGTTAATCATTTTGACTTGATGCTTTTTGAACAGTTTTCAGTTAGAATTGTTTACCTGGTCATTTGGGCATTGTGTTCTTACAGAAGAAGTCTAGGCCTCTGTCTTGTTATTTACTCTTTTATTTGTTTATAATAAAAAAACAGATTGATTTGTACCTTTGACTGGACACATACATTCTGGGAATTTCTGCAGTTAAAGTGAGCCTTGGCAAGTGGTAGTTTGTGGAACCAATATCTCTGGGCACCCTAGCCATCTTGTAAATACTTGCCTAGGACTGAGTAAGAGACAGACTTAGATAGGCCCCTCTGAATGAGCAGGTCCACGCAGCGGCCATATTTCCTGGCGAAAGGCAGTGTGAGCTGCAAGGAAACACCTGTATTATCCCTGGTTTCTAGACCATTTGCTTTTATCAGCTCTATGTGATTGGAGCTCCCTGGGCTTTGGTATTCTAGGGCTCAGTTCTTCCCAGAGCATCTCACAGGGCTCTGGCTACAAGAGAACTGAGCATAATGACCAGACAGTCCAAAGTGTGCTCCCTGCTGCTGATCTCCACTTCCTACCATGTATGTTGATTTTACCTTTATAAGCAACAGACAAACCAGAGACTTACTAGTAATTGGATAGTCATGTTTAAATTAAATGACATTATAATAATGCACTTGGTTATTAAAATGCCAGATTGCTGAGCCGGGCTTGGTGGCACACGCCTTCAATTCCAGCATTTGGGAGGCAGAGGCAGGTGGACCTCTGTGAATTCAGATCAGCCTGGTCTCCGTAGTTCCAGGACAGCTTTGGCTACACGGAGACCCTATCTCAGTGACCAAAACCAAAAGAAAATGGCAGATTACTGAGAAATTAGCCAAATCTTTCCATATAATTCTTAAGTCGTGTTACAGAAAATTAATTAAAACCCTGTTCATACCTAACAGGTCTACAAAATGAGTTCAAGGTCAACTTGGGCAATTTATCTAGACTGTGTCTCACAATAAATTTAAAACTAGAGGGTGGCTGGGATATAGCTCAGTTGTAGAAGACTTGCCTGAGTTGCATGATGCCTAGGATTCAATCCCCAGTACTACAAAAACAAAAAAAAACTAGGAAAAATCCCAAACCTTGATCATTCCTTTGTCCTTATTGAACATTTTTTCCGTACAAAAAAGCTTTTTTAAAAAATGCTGTGAAGTGCTGGGTTTGGTGGCACGTGCCTTTACTCCAACACTTGGGAGGCAGAGACAGGTGGATCTTTGTGAGATTGAGACCAGCTACACAGTGAGTTCCAGGTCAGCTGGGGCTACAGGGAGACCCTGTCTCAAAAAAGAAAAAAAAAAAAAACAAAAAAATAAAACAAAGAAAGCCCCTTAAGAGAACTGAGCGTGGTGGCATGTTCCTTCACCCCCAGCCCCAGCACTTGGGAGATGGATAACTGAGATTGAGGCCAGCCTGGGATGGACTACATAGTGAATTCAAGGCCCAGGCCAGCTGGAGCAAAATAATGAGACCCTGTCTATAAAAAAGGTTCTAAAGGAGCTTAAACATAAAAAAATGGTGACATCATAGCTGGTGACCTGGACGCTACTGATCAGAAAGGCCTAACTCTCATGTTTATAGGCTTGGGTTGGTATGTGCTTTTTCAAGTGTAGACAGGATTGTTAGTCATGAGGGCATAGTTGGTATCATTGGAGGAAAACTATAAAAAACAGTTGCCTAGGGGACTGGAGAAATGGCTCAGCAGTTAAGAACACTGGCAAAGGACCCGGGTTTGATTACCAACCACCCACATGGACAGCTAACAACTGTCTATAACTCCAGTTCCAGGGGATACGATGCCCTCTTCTGACCTCCGTGGGCACAACACAGGTACACCTACCTTCCTGTAGGCAAAACACTCATTAAGTAAAAATAAATTTTAAAAAGTTGCCTAAAACCGGGTGTGGTGGCATGTGCCTTTAATCCCAGCACTTGGGAAACAAAGGTAGGCAGATCTCTGTGAGTTCAAGGCCAGCCTGGTCTACATAGCGAGTTCTAGGCCAGCTGGGGCTACAGCAGGGAGATCTTGTCTCAAAAAGACTAAAAACAAAAAATCTTAGTTACCTAAACATTGCTTTTAAATAAGACTGGATTAATTAATTTCAGCCATCGTCCTCCTTGGGGCCAGGGATCAGTGACTTAATTAGCTGCACAGCTTTCTGGACAGCCCTGACCCTTGTACAGCAAGAGACAGTATCCATATGAGGCCATCACAGAATTGCCATTCCCCACACGTGAAGGTGGGCTGCCTCACCTCTACCCAGCTGTAGAGACGCTCCTGGGTGTGCCGGTCGTCCTTGAAGCCGGCGATGGCTAGCAAATCCACCACAAACTGCTTGGGACTGATGTTCAGGGTCTGCCAAGAGTCAGGCATGGCCATGGGAAGCTTCCAGACCCCCAGTGACATGCAAAGCAGAGACTTCCCTGGGCCTAAACTCACAGGGGTCTAGGGAACACACTCTTAAGTCTTGGTGTGGATGGGCCTGCCTGCCGTCCTGTCCTTGCCTTCCAGCCTCCCTCTCTCCCTCACTTCTTCCCCTTGTCTTCTTGTGTTACTGCAGGAGCTGGGGAGGCGGGTAATGCAGAAGATACAGGGTACCCTGGGGCTTGGGGCCTGTCATACATACCCACAGCCGGTAGGCCAGGGACACCACCTTGGCTGTGATAGCTTTGGGATCCTTTTGCCTGATGGAATCCAGGATGATGTCAGTCAGGAAGCGGTGACATTTCTGTGCATAAAACATCTCTTCCCAGGACAGAGAGAAACTCAGGAAAGTCACCTCTGTGAAGGAGGGAGGGTAGATATGGCTATAGCTCTCCACTCCCGGGGCTGTCGAGACAACTACTGGGGCATGGAGAAGTGTAGAGCTCCCAAGGGACACTCACTCTGAAGTACCCTGGGTGTGGACTCTGCATCTTCATAAGCAAGTACGGGGCCAGACGTGGCTCCAAAGCCTCACCTCGAGGTTGGGGGCTGGCTGTAAGTGGTGTATGCCTGAGGTGGTCCATCTGGGTGGTGTAGATGATGCTGTCTTCAAAGAACATGCAAGAGCCATCACTACCCACCACAGGGGGGTGAGTCACTTTGAGGATGGCCCCTAGGTTGTCCATCCCATTAGCATTGGGCAGAAGTTGCTCAGGGGCAGGGTGTTCTGTGAAAACAAGAGGAAGGGGCTGCTCTTAGGCTGAGCAGAGAAATGTCTTCTGGTGACCAATTAGTATATTCAGTCATTCCAAATTTCCAGAGGTTTTCAGCTTCTTAGAAGTGGTAACCTGGGCTGATAGGAGTCTAGCCTGGCCTTTCTTCTTCCTTGCCCTGCCATTATTTCAAGCCAAATTCAGAATTCCAAAGAACTCCAAATTCCTTTGTTAAATTAAGACTAGCATCAGATAGGGCTAATAAAAACCTAGTAGAGGACCTGCAGCCTATAAACTGTAAAACGACTAGAGCTTCCTGGGATGGCCTTTCATGTGTATCTACCCCAGAAAAATAGATGTTTGTTACCCCAAAGTTTGACAGGCCAACTTATGACTCAGGGAGTCCAAAATCCCCCCTCTAAGCAGGGCCTGAGTCAGGAGAAGGGAAGGTGACAGTACCATAGGAAGTAGTTTAAGAGAGTGGAGGAAATAGCCTGACATGGCAGTTCTTGGGGCACTTCCTTGGGCAGCCTCCCCACGGCTGGCCACAAACTGTCTTTAGCCCAGTCCCCATAGGCCCTCATGATGGGCCTTGGTGTCTCACAGACCATGTGTGCCTTTCCTAAGGGTCTTTCTCTTATTCACCTACCTCAATCGGGGCCCACCCTTTTGCTTGTGCCATACTAGAAACTGGCCTTTCATTGGCCCATCCACGTACTTTCCTCCACTGCTCAGCCTCTTTTACGCAACCTGGAATACACCCATGCTGTTGATACGCTGGCTTTGCCCCGGAACAAGCTCCTGAAATACACTGTTCATGTGCTCCTCTTTAAAAATCCTTCAGGGGCTGCCCGTCCCTAGTAGGATCAGACCAGAGCAGCACATTCTGAACTTGGCCCACAAGACCTGGCCTGTGTCTTCTGAGACAGATCAAGAATGCAGCAGTACTTACCTCTTTCCTTAGGCCTCTGCTTGCCCCAGTCCTTCAGGGTGACAGCTCTTTTTGAGGGCAAGTATGGCTTAAAGGTTGGCTCTGGGCCCTTGTCTTTCACTCCAGCTCCAACCCCAGTCTGCAGACCTATATCCTTCTCTGAGGCTATGGAGTGAACTTTCCAGGCAGCTGAGGTGCCAGGCTGGGAAGCAGCCTCATTTCCTGAAGAGACATGCAGGGCAGCTTCCTCCAAGCAGCTGCTCCGGGAGGCTGTCAGTGGCTGGAATTCCCATTGCTTACAATTGACCATATCCCATTCCCTCACCAGAGAGATGAGTTTTTGCATGGGGGTGACAGGAGCGTCTTTGGTTTCAGATTTCTGTGTGAGGTTTATTGTGGTACACTTCTTCTTGGGAGGACTCTCCGAGTGACCTCCCCAGTGCCTGGGGTTGGTACACAAGCCAGAGCAGTGTGAGTATGTGTTGGGATTGCCTCCCCTCTTGGCATTTCTGCATAGGGAGACCTGAATGGTCCGAGTGTACTGTTCAGCCTCTTCCTGGCTAGACCTGGCCAGGTTCCCCTTGGCTTTGTTCCATGGAGTCCTGTCACTGCAGTCTTGGAAATCCACAGGCATGCAGGCTGTGTTCTGGGGAGGGAGGGGCACAGTAGCTGTGGACCTGTAGTACAGTATTGTCAAGACCCAATAAACTGGGCTTTAAGACTTAACCTGCTCATCTAGAGCAAACTTATGCTGACACGGGTCACTATTTAGGTTTTAAACAGTCTGACAGAGGGCAGTGCCAGTGTGTAAGTTGTCTTTTACGTCGATATCCCAGGCCATAAGTGGCCAGCACATCCCTGTGCCTCCTTCAAGGTTCAAAAATCAGTTCTTACACTAGTAATACATTCAGGCCCTGCTTTTCACTTCACTAGCCCCCAATAGCTGGACTCCCTTGAGTCCTGTGCTAGTGGTCTTTAAGGACAATACCAACCAAAGACATCTGGCTTACTTCCTTGGCATCTCTACTGAACTCCACCATTGATCCTGTTCCTTCAGTCACCACATGCAGCTTCCTAATGGGAAAAGCTTCTTCATTCTCAGACTCTTTCTCCTGAGTCCAGAGCCTACAGAGACAAAGAAGGATTGGTTAGTGAACAGAAGCTTTCATCAGCCCATCAGCTCTGGTGAGCTCTGCCCACTGACTGGGAGATAATAATAGACAGTGGAGGAAAGAAGTCCTTTAAAGGGTTTTGGCTAGGACACTGAATAATCCTGAGCCCCTGTGTCTCTCTCACTCTCTCTGTGCCTCTCTCTCACACACATACACCCCATAGCTAAAAGGAGAATAAATCCCACCAGCGGGTGAGAAGATTTCTAAGAGGAATACATAAAGGTCCAGATTCCAAATGTGGGATCCTGAGTGAAATTCCTTACTTGTATGCTTCACATTGTGCAAGGGCTTCAGAGAGAGATGGAATATGATATTCCTCCACCTCCTGGCAGAAAAGAGGCCATTCCCTGCGAACAACAAGGAGATGTCAAGCTGGGGGTGGGGGGACGACACAAGTGCCTAGAGAAGCTGCCTTGAACAAGAATGACCATGTTGGAAATAAGAGAACCTCCTCCCAGAAGGCTGAAAACTTGAGTCTTTTTTGTTGCAGAAGGGGTCAGCCTCAGTGGTTTCATCATATGACTTCCTTGCTTTGCTTACTTAAATTCAGATGGTAGGAACAGTTTTCCAAGTCTCAGGAAGTTGAGAATGTGTCGGAACATTTGGCCGTCACCGTGGATGAGCAAGGTCTGTCCATAGGTGATCCAGTATACTCGCTGAGGGTTGGACAGCAGTTCTGGATACTGGAAGGAGTTGGATACCAGAATCAGCCCCAAGGCCTAGGTTTTTGGTGAGAGCTATGGTCAGTCACCTCAACTCATTTTCCTGACCACCTTCAAACAGATGTTTTGGGATTCCTGTCTCCCTATATAGAGGCCACAGGGACCCACAGCAGGGAGCAGAGACACAGAGGAAAAGCACATCACCTCTGCCTCAACTCTTAGGGTCCCACTACCCACTCCCAGGCATTTGGAGCCCCACATACTTCCTTCTTGGTCCAGACTCCTTAGAACTGACCCCTGTCCACATCCCTGAGGCCCTCTCAGCGTGTTGTGCATTCCATTTCTACTCACAGGATCAGAGCACTCTTAGCAGGGGAGCTGGGAGAAGGTTCTTATTCTAAGCAGTGCTAGAGGCTGTATGAGGGTCAGGTGACAAGTCCCAGAGAAGTTCAGGTAGGGAAGCCAAAGTGGGAGGGAAATAGCTGAGGTCAGTATACCTTCATCAGGGTCTGCAAGGTGGTTGCATACCAGTGGCTACCAACATAAACCTTGATGATCTGTTGGGGCGAATATATAGTGATCTCTGCTGTCCACTCACCTACAGAAACAAATGAGAGAGAACACATCATATGACCAAGAGAATATTAGCAGGGCACCTCAGTCAATAGTGTTTGCATGGTAAGATTCCAAAGCCTAATCACACGTGTTGCTTCTCTGAGAAGCAGAAGGCCTTGACACCAGCCTTCCCTGTTGCTCAAACAAAGCTTCCGAGAGGATGAGGTGGACATGGAAGGGCAGCTTTGAGGATCAACTGGTGACTTGGGTGGGGAGAGAAGTCCTCTGGGATTCCAATTCCAAGGGCACTGTCCTTTCACTTGGCCCACCTCCCTCCAGTAGGCTGGGCTGCTGCTCCTGTCCACCTCACTGCTAGCCCCCTCAGGTCTCTGAACACTCAGGATGGAGCTGGGAGTCCCTCTGTTTGAATAGAATTAGACTTGTGAATTCTGGAAGCTAGAGACTGAATCCATTACACTTCCAGTGTCTGTTCCTGTCCTGGTGTATGGTGCGTGCTCAGTAAATGTTGAATGTTGCTGAGTAATAGTAACGTAGCTTAAACTTTACCTAAAAGCTTTGTAATAAGAGTTTATTAACTGGTGAACAACATTGGATTTGGACTCATTGAAACTCTAGTTTCAACATTCTACAATTTGAGCAAATTTTCTCCCTGTGCCTCTGCTCTGCTCTAAATGGAGTTATGCGTCATTTCCTCCTGACTGGCTATGAGAAACAAACGACATTGCTCATGTTGACTCCTGGGGCCAAGGCAGGCCTGTGCTTGGTGATCTGTGCAGCCCAGACTGAGCAGCAGCCCAGTCTGTTACATTGAGATGGACCATGGACTTGGAGGTGAGAAAGGGACACAAAGTAGATGTTGGCCTAACTTTCCTTCGTCTTCCATCTATAGTTCCTGGCCCTCTTCTCCTTTCCTCTCCACTACCTAGACCCTCCCTCGATGCTAATTTCAAGCCCAGAGATTTTCCCAATTTACTGAGTACATCCATGGGTAGCAAAGTCCTCGGCTCCAGATGAGTCTTCAGAGCCACTTTCATTGGCTCGTAGGTGATGTCCCTCTTGTCCAGGAAGGCACAGAGCTCATACACCTCAGAAATGGTCTCAGTGAGGGGCAGTCTGCAAGTCCCCAGCCAGTTCCTGCCCAGAGGAAAGTCTGTTTTAAAGTACTCTAGTATTGCACCTCTAAGGAGTCCAGCCTGTAAACTTCCCATGACCAGGGCATCTTGCCGTGGTATAAACCTATCACTGGTAGCGTAATTTACTTGATTTAGCCTGGTGATATCTTGAAGGAGAGTAAGCTTACATATAAGTTTACCCGTTGGGACTGAACTCAATGCATTTCAAGCCTTGAGATCTGACCTTGAGGTTCAGAAGTTAAGCAAGACTCAGCCTCTTCTTTCCTGTCTCCTTATTTAAGTATCTGCCTGAGACCTTTATGGTATGGCAGCCTACTATGGCTTTGAGGGATTACTAACATCCTTTGTGCCCTAGATAGAGGCTTAAGGGTGAGTACCAGTCCTCTATTTCCAACCCTCCCTTCAAAGGCACTTGTATTTGTCTTCTGAAGCATTATAAGTAGACATGTCTTGGAGAGATAAATGATGGTAAGAATCTAAAGGTTCCAAAATGACCCAACTAGGGCAAAGTGTAGTCACAGTTCTTTTCCCCACTCACAGGAAAACCCACTCCTACCTTGAGTTTTGGTATTAATGAATTTTGTAGCCCTAACAAAGTGTTCCACTTTTCTGAATGCCAGTTTAACCTTCTATAGAATAGTATTATAATTCATGCCCCCAGAATTAATAGGGGTGTTCTGAGCTCATCCCTCAAGGTAAGGAGCCAGGTGTTGTGTCCTGTAGAAAGCCTGCCCTGACTTGTTTCTCAGGAGCACACCCCAGGCTCTAGAAAGCCTCCCTGTAAGGCTATAGGGAATCTCTGCAAAGGGGTCTGCTAAGGGTAGCCAGCACTCTGAAGATATGGCTGTGGCCTGGTCACCTAAGATGTAGCATTGGTAATGGATGAAGTATGAAACAACCTGAAAGCTTTGAGCCATAGGGACACTTGTAACTTGGTCCCAGCCTGATTCTCAGGGTCACAAACGGTGGTCAGGGGCTAAATAGGGAGCTACAAAGGCATTTTTTCCCCTTTGGCTCATGGGCAGAGCTCAGCCTGATGGAACAAAGTGGTCCCCTGAGAGGGACTGAGACTCACTTGACATGCTGGAAGAGAACCCCATTCCCTGTGATGTACAGTCTGCTTCCATCCAGGGTGCTCTCAATGCGAAGCTGCCCGAGTGCTGAGTCTGGATACTTGACCAGCAGACCCAGTGCCATCATGTACAGTGGCTTCACGGACTCGAGGCTGGCTGCACGGCCCCCCTTCCCAGGGCTTGCTGGAGGACAGGCGGTCCGGGCGCAACCACCTATATGGAGAAGAAAGAGACGACTCCTAGATCCACTTTTGCTCTTATGTGAATTGGAGCTGTGGGTCTCAATTCTCCTGTTACTCCAGTTAAGACTTAGGTGGTCTAAAGGGAACAGTTTGTTTCTAAAGTCCAAATCTGGATCATCGTTTTTTGAGACAAGGTCTCACTATGTAGCCCTGGCCTGGAATTCACTATGTAGAACCAGCTGGCCTTGAACTCAGAGATTTGCCTATCTCTGCCAAAATCTGGATCATCTTAACACCAGTATAATGTTGTATATACTCAGTTTACAGGTCAAAACTATTGGGAGGTGAAGTGGGTATGCAGTACATCATCTTGGTATATCACCAGCATCTGAACTTCAGGACTCTCAATACAGCAGCCATCTAGCCTCAACCTCTGCAGGAATCTGCATAGTTCCAAGCTCTCTTCTAACTATCCAAGGTCAAGATCAGCAACCACAGTACATAACCCAAGACCATAGGCTTCTGGTGTTCTGCACCTCCTGGGTAGGCTTTCCCCAGGTTCTGTTTTCAGGCAGTCTGTTCAGGTTGATGGGTCATGGGACTTGCTCTCCTGCAGTAGGCACAGAGTATAATTCACAGGACGTAGTTATTACAGCTTGTAGGACTCTGCTTAAATGACAACATTGGACAGGATAGAAAACTGCCAGATTTTTCAAAGTATTTTTTGAGACAGGGCCTCACTATGTATCCCAGGCTGTCCTCGAACTTGTGATCTTCCTGCTTCAGCTTCCCAAGTACTAGGATTAGAGATGTGTGCCACCATGCCAGCCTCCTGCTGGGGAATTTTCATGGTTCATCTCCAATCTTCAGAACAATCAGATTGGGTTCTGAGCCCCATCTGACTGTGGTTTAGGGCAAGGTACTTAGTACCAGTTAACTGCAGAGCTAGGTAGGCCTAGGGTTTGCAGTCAACTGTACCCCTCTTTAAGGGTATCAGAGACATTTTCCTTGGATATGATGCTTTATAAAAGGTCAGTGCCATGCTTTGTATTTGAGGAAAACCTGTCTACAGACATGCCTTTCACCTTTGCATTGCTTGTGAGGAGCAGGTACCTGTGACGGTCCTACCCGTCTCACAACACCAGTGCTTTCTGAGGGTCAGAAGGCCTTGGGGAGATGCTGAACTTAGCCTTCTGTAAGTGAACTATAAGGCCCTGGAACAGGATCCTGGGACCTGCTGCAGGACACCACTCCCCCATATAGGAAGGGATTTCCATTGGCCTGGGAAAAGGCTGAGTCTCATTCCCAAGGGGCAAACAAGCCAAATTTCACATGTGTGAGACAGTTATTCACTTAAAAAAATTTTTTTGGCAGCTCTGTTATTTGAAAAGGTCCTACACAATTCTTAGAAGGCCAGCTGGGCCCCCCTGAAGGAGCTGGCCTCCTGAAACACACACAGTAATTTCTGTGGATGTGCAGGAGCTGGGGAATAAGCTGATGAAAGGCAAATCAAAACTGTAAAGGAGAAACAGCTGCTATGAGGCAGAACACGAAGGTCTAGCTTGGACAGGGATCAGGAAATGGCAGGAACAAGCACAAAAGTGAGTGGCTGTGATATGGGGCGGACAAGAGAAATTGGGGGTGACATACTGAAGTACTGGTAGAAAATACACCCAAACATGTCCTGCCCGTTTTAGCTGTGCCTACAAGAGGGAAGCTGGGAGTTTTAGGTGGGTATCCACAGCAGAGCAGACCACATCTGCTAGGAAAGTGTGCCCTCAGGCTCAGTCTTCTCAAGACATTCCAGCCAGTTTCCCACCCAGGCTGAGCTCCTCCTGCTCCAAGCCTAGCAGGACTCCTTTTGGCCCTGGCTTTGGTCGGGATGCTGAGCAGAAAGGGCACACAAGGCTCTAGGCTGAATTCCTCTTCTCAGATCCTAAGTCAGTCTCACCACCTGCTTCTCTCCCACCATCACCCAAAGCCTAAAGTGGCCATGAGAGGGAAAATGCTGGCTCTTAGCTCCTATAGCTCAAGTCCAGTCTGTTCCAGAATATCAAAGGGTCCTGGGCAACATACCCATATTCATCCGGTACAACCGTACAGCTTCTGTAAGCTCAGGGATTTCCAGAATTTCTACTTCGGCTTCTAATACATCGATGTTGGAGAAATTATCTGGTAGTAAAATCTTGTGTGAGCGGAGAAAATTCACTTGAAAAACAAGGGACAGGACATGAGTTAACAAAGCTGGTCCTGACTTAACTACAGGCTCAGATTTGGGCAGTTTTCTGGTGCTTCATCTCATTTTTGGCTCTTTTTGATCTGAAATAATTGATAAATGTACCTGATTAGATTAGCTTGAGGCTCTAGTTTTCAAGGAGAAAGACCTCAAAATTACTTTGTTTTCCTGTGTAAGTCCCTGGGTGTGATCTCCTGTTACCTGGCCTGGAGCTCCCAAGCCAGACCCTTTTTGTGAACACAATGACCCTGAAACTTAGCCTGACAGTCTGACCCAAGGGCCAGTTACTCATTCCAAAGGAGGAAGTTGTCTTGGGTTACTTAGAGAGGCCGGACCTCGCAGAGCCAGGCTGCCAGATGGAGACACGTCTAATTTGTCCCTGATGATTACAGTATGAGAGGCAGAGGTGGAACAGATGTAAGGCCCTGGGTGAATCGACTTGGAAATTTAGAAGCATATCACAGCTTCCTAGGTGCCTTTGAATGTGGGTGGCTGGGACCACGAGCATTTGGGTCCAGGGAATAACTCAGTGTTTATGCCCTGTTCATTTAGATGCTTATTTACTACTCTGGTTTGTCTAGATAGCAATAGCAGCTTAGGCTCAGAGAGGCCATTCAGTTCACAGGCTCAGGAGATCCTGTCCCAGGGCAGTGGGGAAAGGAGGCGCTCCTGGTAGCTTAAGATATCTCATCCCTCAACTCAAGCTGACCATTCTACATTATTCTGCAGGAACTGTCATCATCCACCCCTTTTCCTTGCGTTCCAAAAGTAGGTAGGATCATTCTCTGGAACCCATTATTTCCTTGCAGTACGGTGAGAGGAGCTGAGGCTTGCAGCCCAGCTAGAGGCATAAGGGAAGGATAAGAAAAAAAGCTGACCGGAATCCAGTTCACTGTCTGCCCTTCATGTCAGTTCCCAGTGGCTCTCGACACTACCTTAGGGATTTTCAATGCTCCTTTATAGCTAGGCCATCCTCAAAGAAATAGACTAAAATAGCTCTGAGCTAAGTGGATATTTAATGCTGGGACTCTGCCTGCCTCCTGGAAGACTATCATGCTTCTACCCCCTCTGCTCAGAGAAGCTCCTCAGGCCGTAAGGACCGAATGGGCAGCTTTGAGTGTGGATAGGTGGGATAGGTGGGATAGGTGGCCACGCCCGGACAGAGCCATCACCAGCGAAGCGGAACTCGCTGCACTCGCACTCGATCAGGGCCACAGTCTCAGCCAGCCACAGCAGGTTGTCTTCAGTCACCAGGCTTGGATACTTGGCCACCAGGTCCAAGGGTAGGAAGCAGTAGTGCACTTCCTCTTCTGTGTCTAACAGTGGTGTGTCCATGAGTCCCAAAGGTGCCTTATCATGCAGACCTTAAAGAGAACCAGAAGGGGGATCACCACCTCTCTGAAGCCAGGGCCCTCACTGACCCAGGAGCCCCAGAAGAAGCCGGAGGAGCTACCCAGGGGGCTACGCCTTTCACTCTTTCCAGATGTTAAGGATAAGGAGTGCTGTAAGGAGCATTAAAATCTGTTTTTTTCTACAGAAAGTGAAGGACACTGAAGGATGTGACTTTTTTTTTTTTTTTTTTTTTTTTTGATGTGACATTTTGGCTAATGTTCCTAAAGTCACTAAAATGGATTCATTTATCCATGTGCTTTCTAACTGACCTACAGATGCAATAGATGCTTTTGACTCCTCTGGAAGCTCAAAACCCATAATCATGAACTCCTGATGTCCTAACATAGCTCAGCTATGCTGCAAGGGATTTAGAAGCCAGAGATCACTCAGACATGCCCCATGTGGTGGCCGGAGGTAACTTGACAGAATGGAGCCCTCACTTATAGGAGGGGAGAGGAAGGACAGCCTCGCCTTGGCCAAAGTGAAACTTGTGCAGAGGAATGCAGGTAGAGCAGGGTGCTGACTTCCAGTAGGCGAGCAACCATGGGCAGGACAGGTAAGAGGCATTAGGTTAAAGGAGGTGACTGGGAGTTAGATAAATCATGCAGAACTAGCTCAGAGTTGAAGGCACCTTCTGGGTGGAAGTTACTTCTGCTAAGAGTGAGGAGAGAGGAAACTGGTGTGGGCTTCAGGCTGTGGGCCTACCCTGGGCTATACCTGTGAAGGCTGGGCTTTTTATTGGAAATTCTGAGGGCTTGCTGATACACTTCCACGTTCGCCAGTAGTTCAGAGACGCTCTCTCGGCGACAGGAATGTCTGCAGGCCGCACACGGAGGTGATGTTTCCCTTCCTTCAGATTATCTAGAGTCTGTTAGATCGAGAAGATGGCTGCCTTGAAAACCTGGACCTGGTAACTACTGTTTCTACACTAAACACTCAGAAAAGCAGTATGTGACTCACTTTGGGAAGGTATCAATCAATCACAAAATGTAAAAATTTAGGGTTATAAGATGGCATCCTAATATTCAAAACCCCAATGATTATTTCTTCTGAATTTTAAAGAATTTTTTGTCTTCTAATTTTATGCTAAATAACAGGAATTTTGATTTTAAAAAACCTATGGACTATTTTACTTTCTTGCTGTTTTTGGTTTTTTGAGACAGTACATTGTGTATCTCAGACTCACTGTATAGCCAAGGATGGCCTTGAACTCCTGATCCTGCTGCCTTCATCTCCTAAGTTCTGGGATTACAGGTGTTCCTCACCATGCCCAGCTATGGAGTAATTTCTATTTAATCATTTGAGACAACACTTTCTAGTATAATTTAATTATTATTTCTAGTGTACAAATCCATGGTGGTTTACTCATTATCTATGTCATCCTCATTCTGGAAGGGGATCTAATACATAAAGATATAATGAAAGTGTTTTATTCACAGAGACTTGCTTGTTTTGCCTCACACAACTCTGGGAGACATATGTGGTATTTTACTAATGAGACAATTGAGTTCAAAGGCACTTGCACAAGAGGTCTCCCAAATTCAGAGCATCCTGGTTTGAAGGAGCCGGTGACCAGAAGTGGGTGAAGGTAGAGCACCTCAGGTAGGCAAGGCTGAAGGTCAGAACAGAGGGTAGGCTGGGGGGGGGAGTTTCTTCATGTCATCCTCATCCAAGGACCTGTTCTCCCTCTACAGTCCTGCAGGGAGCACATTATCATAGCGTTACACTAAATTTTTCTGACCTAACTCTAGAAGATAGTATTTTCCTATTAAACTGCTACACAAATAGAGCAAGTGATTCTTTACAGGCACCGATCAGCTTTCTCTTCTAAGAGCCAACTCATCTGGACACTACCAATTCTGGTAATGTACAGAAAACTTCAGATTCCATAGTAAAAGAACCTGCTTCTAATTGCTAGCTACACAGGCCCTTGTCAAGTTGGTTTTAGGAATCCCTAGTATCAAGAGGAGCCCCCTAGTGGCCATATCTAGGAACTGGCCCTCTCAAAACTGCCAGAGACAATCTTCCACATTAGGGGTGGTTAGAGGACTAGAGTAAGGACTGAGCAATGGTGGGTTCATGGGAGATATTTTCCTAGAACATCAAGCCATGAGAGAGACAGTGCATGTGTGGACTGCTGGAAGGGAGACGGCCACTCCTCCACTGAGGAGATACTCAGCATGCATTTCCGACTTTTGTTTGGACTCAAGGGTTCTTAGTTTGGAGAAAAGACAGAAGGGCTGAGAAGATGGTTCAGTAATGTCCTTGTTCCACAATCATCAGGACCTCACTGTGGAGCCCTAGAGCCATGTAAAAGACAGACATGGCAGCATGCACCTGTAATCAATACTGGGAAGGCCGACGCAGGCAGATTCCTGTAGCTCACTGACCAGTCAGTCCAGATCATGGCACACAGCTTTAATCCCTGGATATGGTAGCACAGGCCTTGAATCTTGGCACCTGGGTGGCAGAGGCAGGCAGGTCTCTGTGATCAAGGCCAGCCTGGTGTACATAGCGAGTTCTAAGCCATCTGGGGCCACAGGGACACTGTCTAAAAAACCAAAATAATAATAGAATGGAGAGCAATGGAGAGTGACAGCAGACACTCTGGTCTCCACTGTTACCCTCACATATGTGCATGTGCAGCCACCCCACACATAGACATGGAAGCCAACAATTTGCATATTCTAAGACTGAGTATCAGTTACAAACTTTATGGATATCCAGGATCACAGTTACTCATTCCACATCATTAAAAAAGGACTCCATGGGAACGGAGAGATGGCTCAGTGGTTAAGTGTTGGGTATAATGCTCAACAGTTAAGAGCACTTACTATATTCTTGCAGAGGACTCAGGTTCAGTTCCTAGCACTCACATTAGGCAGTTCACAACTGCCTGTAACTCCAGGTCCAGGGAATCCAGTGCCCTCTTCTGGCCTCAGGGAAACCTGCATGCACTTGATGTACATAAACTCATCTAGGCACACACACATACACATAAATTTTTTTAAAAAGTTAAAAGGACCCCAGTTTTCTGGTTCTCTTGGCGAAGATGTGCACACAGCCTTAGCTTTGTCAAGCTGTCAGAAATCATGGGGGAAGGTTTCTGTATGAACAAGGAGTTGTCATCAGGCAAAGAGGAATCACAATGAGGTTCCAGGATGGTGACTGAATTATAAGCAGGCAGACATTGAATCAAGATGAAGGCTGACAACTTGGTAGTATTTGTTCTGAGAAACAGGACACAGGAAGGACAGGACAGGGCAAGGTCAGTAGAGATGTATATTCAGCTACTTGCCTCTGTGCCTTAAATGTGACATTGTTTGGGTGTACGGAGGATGAAAGGGAGAAGATAAATTGAGAGTAATAAGCAAAAGCCAGAGAGCAAAGGGCCCTGAAAGCTGGTGGAGCAGTTTGGGGTTGTTCACTAGTTAAGCGAAACCCTTGAAGAATTTAAATTAGGAACTATTACCTGAAAGTTGTTCATACTTTCTCCACCTGGATAGCCAGCAATCCATAGATTCTATCTCCTGCCTCTCAATTGTCTCTCCCATCCCCAGGCTCTCTCCACATAGTGACCTTTGAAATACACCAAAGAATCCAAATCACTCCCCATCTTAACAAGTTATTGCTCTTTATTGCCTGTGGGATCAAGTCAAAAATTTTTTTACATTGCACACAAATCCCTTCACAATCAGTGGGAGCAACACTGTGTACACATGAAAAGCATAAAGGCCTTAAACCTGAACAGACCTGGATTTGAATTCTGATTCTGTCCCTAAGACCTAATACTTTTTATCAAGGCACATTCATCCTGATTCCTTCTACTACCCCGTGCCCACAAAGCAGGCTCTAATAGTATTCTCTTTCTGTGGCATTGGGAGTTGAATCTAGGGTCTCTTATATGGTAAGCAAGTCCCCTACTACTGAGCTATATCCCCAGTCCCACCTCCTCCTTCTCTTAAAACAATTAAAATATTTATTTTTATTTTATTTTTATGTGTATGAGTATATTGCCTGCATGTAAGTGTACCCAAGTCATGTAAAGCCCACGGAGGTCAGAAGAGGGTGCCAAATCCCCTGGAGCTGGAGTTACAGACAGTTGTTACCCACCACGTGGATTCTCGGAATCAAACTCGGGTTTTTTGCAAGAGCAGCTGGTGCTCTTAACTTCTGAGTCCTCTCTCCAGTCCTAATTTCATTTTGTGTGTATTGCCTGCATGTATGTATGTACACCCATACATGCAATGCCCACAGAGGCCAAAAGAGTATGGCTGATGCCCTAGAACTGGAGTTACAGGTGATCGTAAGCTCCCATGTGGGTTCTGGGAACTAAACTCAGGTTCTCTGCAAGAACAGCCAGTGCTCTTAACCACTGAGCCATCTCCCCAGTCTCTAAAATTTTCTTTCAATTTACTTATCTTTTATGCATAAGTGTGTATGCATGTAAGCCTACTGTAGGTATGTAGACACACATGCTATAGCATGCATGTGGAAGTCAGAGGACAACTTGCCAGAATTGGTTTTCTCTTTCTACCACGTGGGATTTGGAATGAAACTCAGGTCATCAGGTTAGGCAACAAGCATCTTTATCTGCTAAGCCAATGTAGACTCCCACTTTTGAAAAAAAATTTTTTTGAGATAGGGTCTTGTAGCCCTAGCTGGCTTGGAACTCCCTACGTAGACCAGGCTGGCCTCAATCTCACAGAGATCTGCCTCCCTCTGCTTCCCAAGTACTGGATTAAAGGCATGTACTACCATACCCAGTGCTTTGTTTTTTTGAGACAAGATCTCCCTGTAGCCCCAGCTGGCCTGGACCTTGCTATGTAGACCAGGATGGTCTCAATCTCACAGAGATCCACCTGCCTCTACCTCCCAAGTGCTGGGATTAAAGGTGTCTGCCTAGCACTTTTGAAAAAAATTTGAGAAAAGGTCTTTAAACCGGATTTGAACTTGTGATTCTCCTGCTTCAACTTCCCAAGTAGCTATTACCAGGTCTGGTAATTATTCTTTTTTTCCTCACACCCCAGAGGTAGCAGATTCAGTGTTCTAAGTGGAGAGGCTGGAAATGGAGCCTAGGACTTGAGAGTCCAGCCTCTTAATCACTGTTCTCTACACTCTTCTCCTGGCAAGCTTCTGGGTTGAATTCAGGCCTGTTCTGCCACTTGTCACACAACCTCTTCAAATTTCAGGTTCCTCACATGCAAGCACTCAGAGACAAGCACTCAGAGACAAGCACTATATTGACAGCTACGTCTTCAGTTCCCCCCACCTCACCTTGGCTGTTCCCTGTGCCCAGAAAACTTCTTTCCCCACTTCTCTGGCTACAGAACCTTGTGCCTGTCCCAGCCAGAACTAGCCAACCTCCCCTTTGTTGCCACAAACACCTGCATACTTCTCCCTGCAGGCTTCTGGATTGGACTCAGGCCTGTTCTTTTCTCTATCCACAGTGCCTGGCAGATAGGCTGGGTTCATGCATCCGCTCTTCTAGTCTAGAACCTAACACAGCAGAAGTGCTCAGAATTGAGTTATGTGAACGACTGCATGAAAGTATAGGGCTGGAGGGCTGAGTCTTTTAGAGAGAAAAGACAAAAGGAGCTGACAGAGAAGTGAACTGCACTCACAAGCTGAAGATGATGTTGGGTCTCCAAAACTATAGGTAAAGCCAGCACACAACCCACAGGGTTCAAGGGGCAGTGAAGAACTTGGAACCTAGAAGCCAGAGAGAAGACTTAAGGGGAGAGGAACTCCGACGAGGAGGGATCAAGAGGATGGCACGAAGAAAGGGCTCAGATTGGTGATGCACAGAAAGACCAAGCACATAGTAGAGACGATAAGAGTGAAAGTAGGGAGAGCCTGGAAATGCAGCAGAGCCTCTAGGTTCATTCTATACCTGCTTAGTAGTCACAGGAGCTTGTTCATGCTGCCTGCCAGTCCAAGCCCCAAATTCCATCTCAGTGGATAAAACAGTGGCACTTCTGAGCAGCTTTAAATGGGCCAGGTGGGAAGGAGCCACTGAAGAGGAAGGAAATTCCTGTCCAGGACAACAACCTTCCTGAGGCTGGTCCAGCATTCCCTATTTGGAAGCATTGTTTGATATGGGGTGTGTACTTTGGGATGGGCCAGTAACGACAGTCAAGTAGCTTGAGAGGAAGTCTGCTAGCTAAGGGGAGGATGATCTATCTCCATTTCCTGCTGTGTCCATTAAACTCTGAGCAGCTCTGTTTTTGACCCCAGAAAGGAATGTTTCCCAACATCTTTTAAAAAAGAATAACTCTACAAAGCAAATAAATCTACAAAAATCACAATCCTAGCCAGTGAGGTCATGCTACAGGCTAACTGAAGGGGTCAGGCTTGCAACTAGGTGCAGGAGCGTCAGCAAGGCTATTTTCTGAACTCTGTCAGTGAGTTCTTGCTCTGACTTATAGAAGTATTAAGTCCTCTGCCCATAGGAAGACATTTAGATGCTTTAAGAAACCACAAAAACACTCCAACTCCGTTACCTACTGCTTGTTTATGCTCTGCCAGCTCTTCTCTTGTAGCAGAGCCTCCTCAAGACCTCAAGGACTTGGCTTGTGTTGGTCTCTGTCATATTCACATCATCCAGGACAGTACCTATAGGACCTCAGTGCATTTTTGTTGACTTAATGAATGAATATTCCAGAGGACCTGGGCTTCCATGGGGCCTTTGACTTCTCTGACTGAGTTAGCATAGAGCACATGGCAGGACTCTTATGGGCTGACTTCTAGTCCACTTTCATCTGCCTCAATATTTCTTTTAGGAAATTTACTCTTCGTATATTATTATCTGGAAAGTTACTAGAGGGGGTCTTTCTTTCTTTTACAGGGTCTTCTCAGGCTGGACTTGAGCTTTTAGTCTTCCTGACTCAGGCTCCCAAATTCTGAGATTAGAGGCATGCCTCACTGTGCTTGGCCAATGAAGGGTTTCTTCAGGGAAGTACAGACCTGAATTCAGATGGCTAATTGCTTAGCATAAGGACAATTAATGCTGGTTTTGGCCTAGATGGCAGTAAAAAAATATGTCAATCAGAAGCAATGTAAAACTGATGGTACAGGGGCGTGTGTGTTTGTTGCTAAAAGATGGCTGACAAATGCACCCTGCTGGCAGAATTTTGAGACTTAACAGGATTTTCAAAGCAGCAACAGTTTCTGGAGATGCCTTATGCTTTTATGGATATTGGGAGAAACATAATGGTGAAGGAGTGTAGGGAACTTGCAAATCCCTGCCTGCTGTGTAGAGACAAGATGCTCCTGCACTGTTCTGATGCAAGGAAGCTGTTAAGACAAAAGGGTGTATGCAATGGAAGAAACCAAATAAAACACAGCTCTCAGCACCTCAAACTTGTCCCTCTATTGCCGGTTCCAGTCCCCTCACTCAGTAGAGGTTCGGTCCAATCTTTATGTCTCAGCAGATGTTAACTAAACACCTGTAAAGATACTTGGAATGTAAACATGAAAAGAGTATAAACCAGAACATGAGAAATACATATGAATGCATGACCCCAACAGAATTAGCAATGATAGAACAGGACTTGATTCTGTTGCAAGAACACATGGAGTCAGGCATGGTGGTGTACACCTTTAATCCCAGCATTTGGGAGGCAGAGACAGGGGGATCTCTGGGAGACTAAGGCCAGCCTAGCCTACATAGTGAGTTCCAGGCCAGCAGGGGCTATAGGGAGACCCTGTCTCAAAAAAAAACAAAACAAAAAGAAAAGCTGATCAACAATAACTGTTTAGAAATGTGCTAGACTTCCTGTCGGCTACATTTATGTCAAAAATAAAAAGGGGACAGTCTAGGGGAAAGTAACAATGAATGAAAAGCTATCAAGAGTAAGCATAGTGGATGCTCAGAGATGTGGTTGAACTTCAGAGTATGTGTATGCACATGCACACATATGTACATGGCCTTGCATGCATATATGTTTGGGATATAAACCAGGACAAATAGATGGGCCAGTCTGAGAGGACTCTTGAAGGCATGTCAAGGTCTTTATGCTTGAGTTGTCCACTTAACCATACCCACAGACAAGCCACATTGTTGGAATGACTGTCTGATGTTTATATAATCCCCTTCCTCTCGAAGATCACAGTAATAATCTGTCCTAACACCATAAATGATAGGAAATGTGAGATTCCCATTGGTCTGTTTTATTAAAAGCATCATTTGTATGTTCAACCTCAGAACCTCCCTGGATCCCTTAAGCACAAGGACACAGGCTTATTGGGATTGCTTGTTGGTAGCAGAGTGTTCACAAGAGAACAATTTAGGGTTCAAACTTTGAAGCCCCCAGAAGGCAGTAAAATAGAAAACATGGGCACAGGTAGAGCTTAGGTGGTAGAGTAAGTAACTATCATGAAGTCCCACATTCAATTCTCAGTGGGCTTAAAGGGAAAAGTAAAAATGAACCAACAGTCTCTATTGAACCTTGAACTCCTTAAAGGGAAATTTCACATTCTTCAGTAGCAGCTATGACTCCCAGTCAGGCTAATGGCAGGTAAAAGGCTCAGATGGTTTAATTTTAAGAGGACTTCTCATTTACAGGTAAATTTTAGGAAGGCCTGTGATGTTGATGTATGGACCTGGAATAATTACTTAGTATCTTCCCTATGAATATACAACATTCTGAAACTTCCAGGTTCAAAGATTTACCTATCAGCTTTGGAGGTCTCCCAGCTTCCACCTCTGGATTCAACTATTCCCATGACTCCAGACCTGTAAGTCTAGTGACTTCTCACTCTCTCCAGTTGGATGTTATTGTTTTTTTCATAGCTTTTCCAGCTTGACATGGCCCAAGCTAAATTTGTGATCCCTGCCCCCTAATATGCACATCCCTCAGAATTCACCATTTACATGATTACTCAGGATAAAGCAAAGGAGCTGTCCGTTCTCTCATGTCCTGCATCCCAATCATCAGCAAACCCATCAAGACATGTCCAGGATTTAAATTGTTTCTAACTATTACCACTGAAGATCAAACACCGTTATCTTCCATCTGGATGCTGCAGGAGCCTCCTAGCTGATCTTGCACCTCTCCTTGCCCCTACAGAATCTAGGCCAGGAGTAAACACTTTTTTTCTGTAAGAGACTAGATACTAAATATTTTAGACTTTGCTAGTCATTTGGTCTCTGTCAATTCAAATGCTCAGCTCTGTGTTATAGTTTAAGACAAAAACTGTATTCCAACGAAACTTTACCAATCAATACTGAAATATGACATTTTTCAATCATGTGAAAAAGCAAAAACACATTCTTAGCTCACAGGCTACAAATACACACAAAAAAGAATGGATTGGATTTTGTTCACGGGCTATATATAGCTTATAGACTCTGATTTAATGCCAAGTCAGCAGCCACTGATTTTTAAAAGATTTATTTATGTGTATGTGTGCCTTCATGACTTTATATATAAAACATGTGTACAGGAGCCTGTGGTCAGAAGAGGGTGTCAGATCCCCTGAAACTGGAGTTATAGGCAGTTATTAGTTGCCCAGTGTGGGTGTTGGTAACAGAACCCTTGGAAAGAGCAGTAAGCATTCTTCACTGTTGAGCCACTCTCTAGTCCCAACAACCTAATTTTACATATTATAAAACTTAAATTGTTCATTTGTTTGTTTTATACTGGAGATCAAACCGAAGGACTTATTGTAAGCAATCACTCTATTACTGAACTACAGCCCTGGCCTCTTTTTTTTTTCCCCCCCTTAGCCAAGATCTTGCTAAGTTATTCAGGATGGCCCTGAACTTATTTGGTAGCCCAGGCAGGCCTTGAGCTTGAGAACTTCCTGCTCAGCTTTCTACATATCTGGGATTATAGACCTATACCACCATGCCCAACTAAAGCATATCAATTTAAAATGTAAGGGATTTTAACATATTTTCAGAATTGTACAACCATCACCACCCTCTGTTTTAGCACTCCAAAAAGAAACCCTGTGCGCTTGTCCTTTCCCTGTATTCACTTACCCCGTCCTTCCCACCCCGCACCCCAGCCAGGCTGCATCTATCTATTTTCTGCCTTTGTAATTCATTCCCACCCCATCTTCCCCTTTGTTTCTAGGGGAGATAGGGTTTATTTTAGCTCAGAGTTCCAGGTCACAGTAATATTGCAGGGAAGTCCCAGTGGCAAGAGCTCAAGACAATTGGGCACTTTACTTGCATAGTCCAGGACCAAACAGCGGGGGCTGGAGAGATGGCTTAGTGGTTAAGAACACTGACTGCTCGTCCAGAGGATCCAGGTTCCATTCCCAGCACCCACATGGCAACTAACAACTGTCTGTATAACTCCAGTTCTAGGAAATCTGACACCTTCCTCTGGCTTCTGCAAGCATTGCATGCATGTAGTGCACTTACATCCAGGCAAAAAGCTCATACACATAAAATAGAATTAATAAGTAAAAAATAAAAAAAACAACAAAGAGGAATGAATTGATACTCGCATACTTCTCTCTCTTTCGCTCCCACTCTCCTGCTTTTTTGAGACAGGGTTTCTCTGTAGCCCCTGCTGACCTGGACTTGTTGTATAGACAGCGTACTGAGATCCTCATCTCTTAGTTGGGTGTGGTGGCACATGCCTTTAGTCCCAGCACTCAGGAGGCAGAGGCAGGGGAATCTCCGTGACACTGAAGCCAACCTGATCTACATAGTGAGCCAGCTGGGGCTACAGGAAGACCCTATCTTTAAAAAAAGAAAAGAAATTGCACATGTCACCATATCACTCACATACATGGCTCACGTTATATTGTACCATTCTTTGTTTCCCTAAAGCCCACAGACACACTGCCTGGAACCCAGAAGGTTTTCAATAAGTAGTGGTTAAGTACATGAAATAGGCCTGCTTAAGAAGTTTTTAGGGACTGGAGAGATGACTCAGCAGTTAAAAGCACGGGCTACTCTTGCAGAGAACCCAGATTTGATTCCCAGCACCCACATGGCAGCTAACTACCATCCATAAGTCCAGTTCTAGGGGATCTGATACCCTCTTCTGTCCTCTTCGGGTACAGCACGACACTATGCACTTACATACATGCAGGCAATATACTCAAACACATAATTTTTTTTTTAATCTTAAAAAGAGTTTTTAGACTACAAATTCAAATTCATTTTCTCCATGCACACTGTTTGTTCATTCAGGCAGCCTCCGAGGATTTGGACAGGCCTTAGCAGTAGTAAAGTAGTGGGAATATGTGAGACTACTGACTTGCTTGAGGCGGCTGTTGGTTCCCAGCTGTATTTACACTCTGCTTCAGTGAATAAATACCACTTTAGCTGGGACAGCCCAAATGTTTATTTCTTCTAAAACACCATTTCCCAAGCATAAGCACTTGTTTCACAGTCTGTTTTAGGCAGGCCGATCCACATAATTCTTCAAATTCTACTACTCACACATCTTGGAAATTTGGAATTGAACCAACTTCTTGGCCTCCGAGTTGTTGCCTCCCATTCACAAGTTGCTTCCAGATACGTTTTGTTTCAGTTTGGGAAGCAAGGACAGAAAAGGGGGCAAAGGGCTGAAGAAACTGTTTGCACAATAGGCTTGCGTTCTTTTATAAACTGACCTGCTGCTTTGATTTTCTGCAATCAACAAGTTACTCCCTTTCCCAACAAAAGGTGCATTGGCATAGAGCCATCAGCAATCTTGATACGTCAGGTCATTTAAGTGGTTTGGAAGCCATTTGCAAACAATTCTAGTATTCCATTTCTGTGGCAGTTGAACAAAAATTAAACTCCAGTGGGAAGCTTGAGAAAAATTTTAAAGAGTACTACAACAACTTGCTTTGCACTATGGTAACAGTTTTTTGATTTCTGAATATATGAGAAAATTATTTAATTATTTAGCAAGGTCATCCATAAGTGCATACACTACAAAATAAATGTTCTTTCTGCTCTTGAACCAGATGCACAGGCTATCACAATTTTCTTCTAAGAGGTATTTCAGAGGCATGATTGTTGGTTATATAATGATATTGTAGCCATGAGTTAGCCCTTGTGGAAATAGAATAAACATCTTGTCCAGACAGTAGGATTAATATGGAACATGGGCAAATTTCCTTCCCAGTCAGAATATTTAGTTCTTCCAGATTAAAAAAAAAAAGTCCTTGTTCAAGAACTACTGTATGATCTACTTAAATAAAATATATCAAATTAATACAACCTGTTTTTTATTTTAAATAAAATGATTGCTGTGATTTGGAGAAAACTTAAAACTTAAAAACTTAATGTTTTTGGTGGTACTTTAGGCATTTAATTTTTTAATTTTAATTTTATGTGTAAGAATGTTTTGTCTCTATAAATGTAAATGCACCACAATCATACAGTGCCCATGGAGGCCAGAGAGGGCATCAGATCCCCTGGAATTGGAGTTACGGACTGTTGTTAGCTGTCATGTGGGTGGTAGAAACTGAACTTGGGTTTTCTACAAAAGCAACAAATGCTCTTAACCACTCAGTCATTCCTCCAGCCCCTTTTGGAGGTACTTTAATGCTTTATAAGAAAAATATTTATTAGAAAAGAAGGGACTAAGAGATGGCTCAATGATTAGAAGGACATGCTGCTCTTGCAGAGGATCAGAATTTGGTTCACAGCACTTATACTGGGTGGCTCATAATCTGTAACTCCAGTCCCAGGGACTCTGACGCCCTCTTCTGGTCTCTGTAGGCACCTGAAAGCATGTGCACATTCACATAAACAGACAGATACACACACACACACAGTTTTGTTTTGTTTTTTTAAGGAAAGGAAACTGGTTGTGGTAGCATGCAATCTCAGCACTTGGGAGTTACAGGCAAGAGAGTGTAGAGTTCAAGGTCATCCTCTACTACATAGTGAGTTCAAAACCAGCCTGGGCTACATAAGACCCTGTTCCCTCCACCCCTGAAAAAAAAAAAAAAAAGACCAGGTCCGGTGGTACATGCCTGAAGTCCAAGCTCTAGGTGAAGGCAGGAAGATCAAGAGTTAAAGGTCAACATTGGCTACATAATGAGTTCTAGGTCAACTTGAGCTATATGAGCCCCTGTTTCAGAACATTAAAAGATTGAGGCTGGAGAGATTAAGAACACTGGCTGCCTTTTCAGAGGACTCAGGTTCAGTTCCCAGGACCCATATGGCAGCTAACAACCATCCACAACTCTAGTTCCAGGGAATCCAATGCCTTCTTCTGGCCTCTGCAAGAATTGCACACGCATGGCGCACTTACATACATGCAGGCAAAACAGACATACATGTAACAAAAATAAATTTTAAAAATTTAACTAAAAAAAATATGAAGGGAAAAGGAGTCTCCATGAAAACACAGAAATGAAGGCAAAGAAAAGATTCCGCAATTTAATTTTGCTTTGCCCAAGTGAATATTGAGTATCTAATGGGAACAGTGAGATGTAGTTTTTTACATGGGTTCTCTGTATGGCCCAGACTGATCTCAAACTCATGCACTCAGGAGATCTTCCCAACTCAGCTTCCTAAGTAGCTGGAACTACAAATATGTCTGGTGAAAAACAATATTCTAGATGAATCTAGATTTTAAGTCTCAGACATTGTATATATAGTAAATCCTACAATTTTATATTTTATTTTCTTTTACAATTCAACAACACAGGTCTGTAAGCTCAGTATCTGGAAGGCAGAAACAGGAGGATCCCAAGTTCAAGGACAGTTACAGTCACAGGTAGGGACTGGTGAGAAGGCTCAGTGGATTAAGGCCCTTGCTACATAAATCTCGCAATCTGAGTTCAATCTCTGGAATCTAGGGAAGGAGAGAACTCACTCTATAGAGCTGTCCTCTGGCATGTGTGTGCATGCGTGTGCACACACACACACACACACACACACAAGTAAAAATCAAACAAGAAACCCAGGTTGGGCATAGTGGCACACACCTTTAATCCCAACAGAGGAAGGAGGAGATCTCTGTGAGATCAAGGGCAGCTTAGTCTCCTTAGCACTTCCAGGCCAGCTGGGACTACAGGGAGAGCCTGTTCTCAAACACACACACACACACACACACACACACACACACACACACACACCCTAAGGGTTGGGTGTGGTATGCATACCTCTAATCCTCACACTCGGGAGGCAGAGGCAGGCAGATCTGGTCTACAGAGTTCCAGGCCAGTTAGGGCTCTATAGTGAGACTATCTCAGAAAACAAAACAGGACTGGAGAGATGGCTTAGTGGTTAGCAGCCCTGGCTGCTCTCACAGAGGATCTGGGTTCAATTCCCAGCACCCATATATTAGCTAACAATCATCTGTAACTCCAGTTCCAAGTGCTCCAACACCTTCTTCTGACTTTCTGTGGGCACTGCATGACTCGGGTGCACTTACACACATGCGGGCAGTACACTCATATACATAAAATAAATAACATGTTAAAAAAAACTCTCACAAACACACAACAAAACCATGAAGCAAGTCCAGTATATTGTTCATTATTTTAACTTAGTCATCATACTTGTCCATTAAAGGAGGCATCTTAGCCACCAATATATAAAAGAACATAACATTTATGATTAAAGCCTCTGTGACTGGTCATCACTCTTGATGCACATCTTACCTGCAACAAAGGCATCAGTTGCAAACCCAGTGCTTGCTCATAGAGCAAATTCAGTTCTGCACAAGTGGAGAAGGAGAGCTTGGAGGTGTAGAGGTAATAGTGCACGTGCCGAAAGGTGGAGCCGTCTCTGTCAATGAATAGCCTCTGGTTTTCTGAAGAGGTCAAGGCTGAAGCCTCTTTCCACAGCAGCGAGTCTGGGAATTGAGCAAGTTTGCTTCTAGGAACTGAGAAATGCCAGCCCCCAACATTGAAGTGAAACAGATCCTCTGCAGATTCATGGGGCATGCCAGGCTCCTCCTAAAGGGAAAATGACGTGAGAGCTATGACACAAAAAGAAATTCAAGGTGTCCCAATTAGAAAAGAATGAGTAAATTATATTTGATGACAGCACGGTCATACATAAGAAAGAAATTCACACAGGAAGTTATGAGCTCAGCAAGACTGAAGAATGTTAGACAAGTACTTTCAAAAATCAATTACATTTTATAGATTAGCAATGGGAAAGCTAAGCGTGGTACCATGCAACTGTAATCCCAACACTTGGAAGGCCAACGCAGGAGAATAACCACAAATTTGAGGCCAGTGTGGGCAACATAGTGAATTCAAGGTCAACTTTGATTACACAGCCAGATGCTGTGTAAAAAGGTAGGCGGGTGTTTGCTGGGAAGATGGCTCAGTGGGTGAGAATGATTGCTGGGAAACAGAAGGACTTGAATTTGGGTCTCAGCATCCACAGAAAAAAGCTGGTTGTGAATCCAGGCGTGGTAGTGGGTATGTTTAATACCTGCATTTGGGAGGCAGAGGCAGGCAAATCTCTGTGAAATCAAAGCTAGCCTGATATATATAGTTTCAGGACAGCTGTGGATACAGGGAGACCCTGCCTCAAACAAAACAAAACAAAAAGATGGGTATAGCTGAATGTGCACCTGTAACCCCAGCAGTGTATGTAGTGGGTACAGATGAGGACAGAAAAATTCCTGGGGCTTGCTGGCCGTCAGCCTAGCAGAAAAACACATAAGCTTCAGCTTAAGTGAGAGATCCTTGTCTCAAAGGAATAAGGAGAAGAGTAACAGAGCAGGACGCCTATGTTGTCCTCTGGCCTCCACATGTGTACACATAGGCTTGCCCACCTGAGGAACACATGTATGTATGTACACATACACAAAGTAAATGAGAGAAAAAGAACAATGAAGAAAACAATTCTGTTTACAATGTCTTTGGGAAGGAAAATAATGTTTCAGGGTTTACACTTTGAAAACTTACTACACAGCAAGGATAATTAAGACAGGGGCTAGAGAGATGGCTTAGCGGTCAAGAGCACTGGCTGCTCTTGCAGAAGACGCAGGTTTGAATCCCAGCACCCACAGAGTGGCTAACAACCATCTGTTAACTCCAGTTCCAGGGGATCCTACACCCTCTTCTGTCCTCTAAAGGCATTGTATGACATGGGCACACTTACATATATGCAGGCATTTACACACATAAAATATAAATAAAAAATTTAAAAAGAATAATTAAGACAGTGTTGTCCATCAGCTGGTAAATGAATAAAGTATAGTATATCTATAAATTGAGTATTTATTATATATTCTAGTTATTAATAAAAAGCACTGAAGTATTATAACATGTCCCAACATGGATGAACCTTGAAACATTATGCTAAGAAGCCAAGCAAAAGATCACATACGTGATTGTATTTATGGGCAATGTGAAGAAAAGGCAAATTTATAGAGGCAGAACAATGACGAATGGTTATCTACAGCTGGGTAACTAATACTGGGTGTAGGTTTCTTTGGGGAAAGATGAAAATATTGGTTGTGATGGTTGTACAATTTCATAAATATAAGATCATTGAATTATTCTAATTAAAACTGTAAATCATTTGAGTGTAGTGGCAGGAACCTTTGATCCCAATTCGAGGGAGGCAGATCTCTATAGGTAGGAGGCCAGCCTGGCCTAAGTAGTGAGATCATATCACACACACAACTCCCAAGTGGTAAATCATATGGTACATAGTTATATCTCAAAACTATTTTTAAAGATAGTTATATATTATTTATTATTCATGTGTACAAGTGTGTGCCAGAATGAGTTTCTGTGCACCATGAGCATGCAGGAAATCCACAGCCTGCATACACGCTGGAGCCTATGGAGGCCAGAAGAGGGCATTAGATCCCCCAGAACTGGAGGTATAGGCAGTTGTGATCCACCTGATGTGGGTGTTGGGAACTGAAATCCCGTCCTCTGCAAAAGCAGTATGTGCTCTTAACCACTGAGCCCTTGTTTTCCTTTCTTAAAGGAGCACTGCAATGAATGTTCTCCATCTCACTGACCTCTCTTGGATCCTGGCTGCAAAGACCTTACATCATTGGGGGCTAAATGCCATGGATGCCTTTTCATATATAAAAAGACAAGCAAGCCTTTAATTCCATCACTTGAGAGGCAGAGGCAGGTGGATCTCTGTGAATTCAAGGTCAGCCTGGTCTACATAGTGAGTTCCAAGCCAGTTGGGACTATAGGGAGATCTTATCTCCAAAAAGACGAAAAAATAAAATTAAAAAATTAAAAACAACAGCAACAACAAAAAATCAATTCATAATGAACCAAAAACCTTAATGTAAGATTTGAAACTCTGAAACTTCTAGAGGAAAACATTGGTAAAACACTGAAGATATAGTCATAGCCAAGTTTTATGAAAACGACTCCAATAGTAGGAAATAATTTCAAGAATTAGCAGATAGGATTTCATAAATTTAAAAGGCTTTTGCCAAGGGCTGGAGAGACAACTTAGTGGTTATGAGCACTGCCTGCTCTTGCAGAGGACCTACGTTCAGTTCCCAACACCCACATGATGACTAACAACTATCCATAATTCCAGTTCCAAGGGATCTGATGCCCTCTTCTGGCCTCTGCAAGCACTGCATGCACAGGTGCTCTTACATACATGCAGGCAAAACACTCATATACATAAAATAATTTTTTTTTTTATTTCAAAGGACTCTACCTAGTAAAGGAAACCATAGTGAAGGAGCCAGGTTTGGTTCCCAGCATCCACTTAGCAGCTAACAACCATTCACTAACTCCAGTTCCATAGGATCTGATGCCCTCTTTTGACTTCTATGGGCATTGCACTACGTGGGTGCACTTACATACATGCAGGCAATACACTCAAAGACATAAAATAAAATTAAAATTAAAGATTCTAGAAACTCCAAAAATTAAACACCAAAATTCAAGTCATCAATCAATAAATAGACTAGTGAATAGATGGTTCTAAAGGGGAGAAATAAGATGACCAATAAACAACAAAGAAATGTTCAGCATCAGGGAAATGCAAATTGATGCTACACTGGTTCAGCAGTTAAGAGCATTGGCTGCTCTTACAAGAGATCTGAGTTTGGTTTTCTGGCACCCACATGGCAACTAACAGCCGTCTGTGACTCCGATTCCAGGGGATCTGGCACCCTCTTCTGGCCTCTGAGGGCATTACATGGCACAACTGTGCTTGCAAACAGGCAAAACATTCATACACATAAAATTAAAGAAAAAGACGACACTGAAATTCCATTTCATCCCAGTCAGAATGACTATCAAGAAAACACCAAACTGGGACTGCAGAGATGGCTCCGTGGTTAAGAGCACTTGCTGCTCTTACTGAGGACCAGAGTTCAGATCCCAGCACCCATGTCCCATGGTTCACACTACCTGTAACTCCAGCTCTAAGACATCTGACATGTCTTCTACAGGCATCTTCACACATGTAAAACACATATACACCACCACCACCACCACTTGTTGGTGAGGATGTGGAGAAAGAGAAACCTTTTATCACTGCTGGCAAGAATATAAACTGGGGCTACTATTGTGTAAATCAAAATGGAGGGTCCTCAAATACTAAAAACAGAACTACCATATGACCAAATTATACCACTCAACCATACAACTCCTGGGTATATATCTTTTATTAGTTATTTTTCTCTTTACTATGACAAAATACCTGGTAAAAAAGCAACTTACAGAGCCACCAGATGGCTTTGTGAGCAGAGACACTTGCTGTGCAAGCCTGGTGACTGGAGTTTGATTCTGGGGTCCATGTAAAGTAGAAGGAGAGAACTGACGCCACAAAGTTGTTCTCTGACCTCCAAATGTGCATCGTGGTCCATGTACCCGGCACCCACACATACACACCATGTGTACACATAGTATAAAAAGTAATTTAATGGAAGGATTTGCTTTGACTTAAAGTTTAAGATCATACAGTCCATGATGTCAGAGAAGCATGGCAGAGTTCATGGCAGCAGAAGCATGAAGCTAGGACTCCTCACATCTGGGAGGACTGGAAAGCAGAGAGCAAGGGTATGCTGATGATCCTTCTTCACTTTTTATTTAGGCAGGTCCCACAGACCATAAGATGGTGCTACCCACATTCAGACTAGCTCTCCCTTCCTCAGTTAAACCTCTCACAGACATTGCCAGAGGCGTGTCTCCTAGGTGATCCCAAATCTGGTCAACTTGGCAATGAGGATTAACCTTTATATACGTGAAAAGTTCTAAATTGGCATGCCATAGATATACATGGATACCTATGTTTATTGCTGCACTAGTCACAACAGCCAAGATACGGTTACAGCCTAGAGGACTATCAGCAGATGAGTGGGTAAAGGAAATGTGGTGTATATACATAATGGAATTTTCTTCAGCTGTAAAGAAGAATGAAATTATGACATTTGCAGGAAAATGGGTAGATCTGGAGATAAATAAGCCAGACTCAGAAAGACAAGTGTTTTCTTTCATAGGTGGAATCTAGATTTATACATATCTATAACATGTATTCATATATATGTCATGAAAGAAGAAAAGAGGCTATGAGAAGGTAAGAGGTCCAAAGAAAGGGGAAGAGAAGAACAAGAGCAGGCAGTGGACTATATAGGCATGGAGACAAAGTGGGACTATTTGGAAAGAGAAAGGCAATTTGTGGTGGAGGCAAATAAGAACAAAGTAGTGTGTGAAAATGTCACAACAGAACTCGCTAGTTTTTATGCTAACTAAAAATAATAAAATTCATAAAAACATTGGTAGTAGGGGACCAGATTATTAAAGATGGTTTAAGAAAAGGGAAAAAATCCTGCTTTTCCATCAAAAACCTGCATTTCTTATTCTGAGGAAGGAAAAGAAATTTATCACACAAAGGAGCAAGGGGGTCATTTCTTCCCTGGCAAACCTTATCTAATTATTCAGAAATAAAGATAAACATTTATATTTGCCACTGGAAAAGCTCCGGGTAGAGGGATGAAAAGACTATACGTTACAAAATGGTGTGATGACTCAGAAGGAGAACTGGAAAAGCTAATTCAATGAGATCATCTAGGCTTTTGAATACTGCCCCTTCTAAATGTGACCAAGGCTGGACGTGACAAACTGAGAATAACTAAGGGCCCCTCCTATGGTGGAAATCATAAATAAATATACAAGGATTGGATTTTGTGCTCTGTTCTCTTGACTAGCTTGTTGAGAGCTTACAGGAAATAGAGCTTCAGAGTGTTTTGTGGTGCTAAAGAAAACCTGCTCCTTAAAGGTTGATTCCTCTTATTAAAGACTGGGTAAGACAAGAGTCCTGGCTCAAGAGTGTGCCTCCACATGTGTCACCATCAATAGAAAGGCTCTCAAGAGGTATTTGCAGGAGAGAGTAAAATTTAAAGAATATAGCTGTTCTTCCCAGAGCTTTCCAAGGACTGCTCAGGAGCTTATTAGTGCAGAACTATTCCAGTCTGGAGAGAGCATTGTCACGGATAAGCTTGGGGAACCTGTGGTATTTGAAGAACAAACGGTTTCTCGCCAGACTGAATTGCAGGAAGAAAGGTCGTTTTAAAACAGCTATTCCAATTCCGCTCCAAAGAGCACAGATCGCTCTCCCCAAACCGAGTCTCTACCAAATCAAGCTTAAGGTATAGAGAATCTCGATACTCTAAAATCAGGACCTCAACTCCTCAGAGCCAGTTTTGGCAATCTGTTAGATCAGGAATTCCCATCATGTCTCCGAAATCTGCCCCGCCACCCTAACTGTCAGATTTGGATTTCCCTTCACACCCCACTCCCATGTTGCTCTAGAATGAACCATGGCTCTAGGGTATAAAACCTCGTCAGTTAGAGGCACACCCCCAGCCCTCAGACGTGGCGTCCTTCAAACCCTCAGTGCTGAAGAGTACTTCATCCCTTAGCTACTCAGACCCAGTCTCTTCCAGATTCTTCTAAACTGGGCCACCCTCGGACCTTTACATCCTAGAGTCGGATCCCTAACCCCGTATCCCTAATCCTGGGCGCCAGCTCCCTCCATTCGGCGCTTTAGTAGTTTTGGCGCCCTGTAAGGACAGACTCCATACCATATTCCCAACTTCTACAGCAGGAGCACGGCGCGGGACCAGGTCTAACGGCCTTCCGGAGAGTCCAGGCAGGAGGTTAGTTGGGGGCGGGGCCCAGTGCTCGGGGGCGGGGCCCGGTGCTCGGGGGCGGGGCCCGGTGCTCGGGGGCGGGGCCCGGTGCTCGGGGCGGAGCCTGGCGCGTGGGTCGGGGCACGCGATCGGTGGCAGGTGAGCGGCGGGCGCAAATGGCGGAGCAATGGGATCTGGACGAGGAGGGCCTCCGCCGCCTCGGGGCGCTGACCCTGGAGCAGCCGGGTAGGGCCAAGCCGGGAGGGTGTGGGTGGCGAGTGCGAGGAGGAAGCTGTGAGGAGAGAACTGTGGTGGACACCCTGGGAGATCCGAGGTAGAGGTCAGGAGCTGCAGAGGAGCGACTCCTAAGGCGGAGGAGGAAACTGAGGCAGGAGGGTTACACTGAGGTGCAGAATCTGCAGTAACAACAGAGAGGACAAAGAATTGAGGGACATCAGGAGTGTGAAGTAGAAGAGAAGGATCAATAGGCGGGCAGGGACCTTTGGCAGGTGTCAGAATTGGGTGGGAGAAATCTCAACTAGTGGAAGGAAATGGAGCCTTCAGAGGGACATGGGCGGGAGAAGGGAAGTGCTGAGAAGGGCAGCTGGGGTGCTGGGTGCTGTTGAGGAGTTACAAGGAGTGTTAATTTTGGCACTCTCTCAGACTTCCTGCTTTTTCTGGTTGGGGTGCAGTAGGATGAGGCCAGCCTGGTCTACATAGTGATTTCCAGGCGGGCCAGAGCTACCTAGTGAGACCCTGTCTCAAAACAAACAAACAGAAAACACCAAAAAAAACAAAACAAAACTCTGTCCCCTCTCTTTGATGGATTTGTGTACTTCTCCTTTAAAATTTCAACTAAGCCTGGTGTGATAGCCTTTAATCCCAGCACTTGGGAGGCAGAATCAGGTGAATCTCTTGTGAGTTCAAGCTAGCCTTGTGATTTCCAGATTGGCCAGGGCTACATAGTGAGACAAACAGAAAACCCTCAGCTAACTGATCTTAGTCATTTAATTCAGTGCCCAACCATGCCTTGATTGCTTTCTGAGTTTCTAAGGAAGAAGAAAGCTGGAAGTTAACATTCTGAATGAAATTCTTGCTCTTCCTAATAAATTCGCTATATCCTTATTGCCAGTCCTTATGTTGTTTTATCTGCCTTTAATCTCTGTCACAAGGCTGTTAGGCAGATGCAGTTATGGTTCTCATTTTACAAATCAATAAAGATGGGTTAAACTCTTGCCCAAAGTCACAGAGATGGTGCTTCAGAGAGGGTTTATGAAGTGAAGACGGATTTCAGAGTCTGTGGTGTATCCATAACAAATATCTTTCTTCCTTTCCTTTTGCATTTATAAAAGAACATTATTCTAGTTTTCTTTCAATTGCTGGGACCAAATACTCTGACCAGTATCAGCCTGGAGAGGAAGGGGTTTATTTGGCTTTCATCTCCCAGGACACAGGTCATCACTGAGGGAGCCCAAGGTAGAAACTTGGGCCAGGAACCTCAAGGCAGGACTTGAAACACAGGTCAGGGAAGAACTCTGCTTGCTTCTCTGGCCCATGCTCAACCTATTTTCTTATATAATACAGGACCACCTGCCTGGAGTGGCACCACCCACAGTGGGCTGGGCCCTCCCACCTCACACAACAATCAAGAAAATGCCCCACAGACATGCCCACAGGCCAGTCCAATGGAGGTAACTCCCTCAACCCAGGTGTGTCAAGTTGACAACTAAAGCTATCCAGCACAAACATAAAAAACTTTATTTGTAATTTAATTTTAAACTTACCACAACCAGTTCATGCTGATAAGTCAAATATTACATGAATAATAAAGAAAGTGCTCATCTTTTTTTTTCTTCTGTAAGTACTGTAACTTCTGTCTCATATGATCCAGGCTGGCCTGGCCTTGAACTTGGTATTATACTGGGTTTTTATGCAGTTCTGCGAGTCAGACTAGGCCTTAGTGCATGCTAGGCAAGCATTCTAGTAACTGAGACACACTCCTAGCCCACTATTTTCTTTTCCAAACTACTTTGACATCTTCCTGCATTTTACAAGTCAGCTAAGAAAAACTCCATTGACTTGGTATACTTCTGTGCCTTCCATGTCACTAAGAAATTACTCATGCTGCTGGAAAAATGGCTCAATGGTTCAGATCACTTACTGCTCTTCTAGAAGACCCTGGGTTCAGTTCCCAGTGGTGACTAACTCCTGTTCCAGGAGATCTGATGCCCTCTTCTGACCACTCTGGGCATTGCACACACAGGTGCACATATATATACATGTAGACAAAACACTCATACATGTAAAAATAAAAGTTAACTCTAGTTCCAGGGTATCTGATGCCCTCTTCTGTCAGGCATTGGATCCGCTGAAACTTGGGTTACAGATGGTTGTTAGTGCCATGTGGGTGCTGGGAATTGAACCTGGATCCCCTGAAAGAACAGCAAGTGCTCTTAACTGATAAGCCATCTCTCCAGCCCTATAGTAGCAGCATGTATGTGTGTGTGTGTGTGTACCCATTGAACTCAGGGCCTTTTATACCCTATCACTGGGCTAGATCTCTAGCCCCAACAATATTTTTAAATTAATTTATTTATTTACTTATTTGTATGAGTGTATTGCCTGCATGTATGTAAATACACTTGTGCAGTGCAATGCCCAGAGAGGTCAGAAAAGGGCATCAGATCCCCCTGGAACTGGAGTTATGGATGTTGTTAGCTACCATGTGGGTAGGAATAAAACCTGGGTCTTCTGCAAGAACAGCCAGTGTTATTAACCACTCTGCCATATCTCCAGCACAATAGGTTCTTTTTCTTAAATTTTATTTTAATTTAGTTACGTGTACGAGTGTCGTGTCTCCTTGTTCTCTGAAAGAGCAGTCCAGGCTATTAATCATGGGACCATCTTGCCAGCCTCCAACAATAACTTCTTAATATCAAATATTCAACCAGAATTCTTACTTCTCTAATTGTCCTATAATTTTTTCTTTTAAAAAAAGATTAATATAAAGTCCATACATTAGTTGATTGATGTGTGTCTTGATATGTAGGTTCTTCCCTCTTTTTCCTTGACTTTTCATATTTGAAGAAAGTGGGTCATGTGTCTTGAAGAATTCACTACAATCTGGATTTTACTCACTCTATTTATCATTCTTCCCTGTTCCCTGTATTGCCTATGCATTGGCAGTTATATGAGGCTTAATCAGATTCAGGTTTAATTTGTGTGAGTCTTTTTTCATAAGACTGCCTCATGGATAATGGTGTGTAGTTCTGTAGAAAGTATTTAATACCTGGTGCTCTGTGTATTTGGGGTAGCCATTGAATATGACTTCCTAGTCTGTTAACTCATTAGGCATTACAGAAATCCCACTGTTCTTCATTAGTTAGAGCAATTCTAAAAAGACAGATTTCTTGGGGGCTGGACAGATGGCTCTACAGTTAAGAGCCCTGGATACTTTTAGAGAGGACCCAGGTTCAGTTCCCAGCACCCACATGGCAGCTAACAACCATCTGTCACTATAGTTCCAAGGGTTCTCTGCCTTTTTCGGACCTCAGTGGGCATTGCAATACATGGATGTCTATGATAACACAGTGTTTGATTGGGAGTCTCATGTATTTGTTAACACTCTTTAAAAGTTTTTGAAGTTTATTTCTATTTTATGTTTGAGTGTTTTGCCTGCATGTAAGCACACCACATGCATGCAGTGCCCAGAGAGACCAAAAGAGGGCATCAGATCCCCTGGAACTGCAGCTACTGACAGTTAAGCTCCACATAGGAACTGTGCTAGGACTTGAAACCAGGTCCAGTGCTTTTAACTGCTGAGCCATCTTTCCAGCCCCATCACTCTTTTTAAAGATTTGCTTTATTTTAAATTACGTGTATGTGTGTGTGTGTGTGTGTGTGTGTGTGTGTGTGTGCATATGAGTGCAAGAACCTTTGGCCAGAAGATTTTGTGTCTCTTGAAGTTACAGTTGGAGTTACAGTAGTTGGTTCTGAGCTGCCCATTGTGGGTGTTGGGCACTCAGCTCAGGTCTTCTTCAAGAGCAGTATGCATTCTCAATAGCTGAGCCATCTTCCCTGTTCCTCTTCTCATTCCTTGAATGCTAAAACTGAATGTATACTTTCTTACATGACCTACACCTCATACAAATCATAAAAGAATGTCTGTCGCTGTGGCAGTTTGTTAGTTAAAGGATAATTCTGGTACCATTTTTTCTGTTCTTCAAACTAGACTGCAGTGAAAAACATAAATAATCCTAGGTCACTGACAGAATTGCTAATTGTTCTTAACCTTTCTCATAGTAGCAGAATCTGAGGGTATTAGATCGTTGTGAACAGCAGAATGACCAGTGCACTGCTCTCAAGGTCAGAACTATTTCTTTTGTATTTAAAAGATATTCATGGAGCTGGAGAGATGGCTCAGTGGTTAAAAGCACTGTCTGCTCTTGCACAGGACGTGGGTTTGATTCCCAGCACCTATGTGATGGCTAACAACCATCTGTAACTCCAGTTCCAGGGGATCTGATGCCCTGTTCTGACATCTGTGGGTATTGCATGACATGGATGCACTTACATACATGAAGGCAGTACACTCATACACATCAAATAAAAAATATCAATAGACTATAAAACTTACCATTTTCAGGAATATAAGTCATGGTCCTTTAGTTCATTTGCAGTGTTGTATCATTATTCTAGTTTGCTTTTTGTTACTATCATAAAACACTCTGAAAGTGTTTTCTCCTTCAGGAGGCACAATATATCATGAAGGGAAGTCAGGACAGGAATCTGGAGGCAGGAACTGTGGAGGATGGAGGAACTCTGACTTGTTCACAGGCTCATGCTTAGCTAATTTTCCTATACAGCCCGAAACCACCTACCTAGGGATGGTACTGCCCACAATGGGCTAGGTCCTTGTGAACCAGTTAATAATCAAGATAACCCTCCCTGCTCTGCCCACAGGCTAGTCTGATCTAGGAAATTCCTCATTGGAGACTCTATATGTGCCAGGTTGACAGTTAATGCCAAGTAGGACAACAGTTATTACCACTATCTAGTTTTAGAAAAGTTCCATCAACCTGTTGGGTCATCACTCTGTATTTCCCACTTTCCTTAGCTCCTAGAACCTTCTAGTCTACTTTCTATTCTTTAAGCATTTGTCTCTTCTGGATATTTCATATAAATGTCCTTTTCTGTCTGGTACACTTTAGAGGTTTATATATATTTTAGCATGTATCAATAATTCATTCCTTAATAGACTTTATTTTTAGAGACATTTTAGATTTAAGGAGAAATTGTGCATAAAATATAGAGTTCCCATATGCCTTTTTCCATGTATATACATTTATCCACATCATACAGCTTCCCTTATTGGTAATCTTTCATTAGTGTTACACAGTTGTTACAGTTGATGCATTATTGCATACCAACATTGATGCATTATTGACTGAAGTCTACAGCTTACATTAGGGGTCACTCTTTGTTTACCATTCTGTGACTTTTGGCAAATGTATAACACTGTGTACCTAACATTATAGTATCATTACCCTAAAAGTCACCAGGAGAGCTGAGAATATAGCTTCATGGTGGAGCACTTGCCTAGTGTGTGCAAGGCTGGAGCTATAGCTCCACGGTAGAATGCTTGCCTAGAGTACACAAGGCTGCAGGTTTAGTGAACAATACTGCAAGGGTATAAATAAAAACCTCTTTGATGTCATCTATTTATTCCTCTCAAAATACCCAACAACCTCTGATCTTGTTTCTTTGTTATCATGTTTGTTTGTTTGAAACAGGGTCTCATTATTCATAGATCATGCGGGTCTTGAACTCACTATTTAGCCCAAGCTAAGCTCAAACTTGTGAACCTCCTGCCTTGGCCTCCTGCCTCATGTTCTCCTGCCTTGAGAATAAGCCCTGCCCTACTATTGATCTTTTTGCTGTTGCCTTTTACAGAATGGCACAGAGATGGAAACACACAGTTTCTACCTTTTTGGACTTTCTTTTACGTAGTGATATGCACTTAAGGCTCTTCCATATCTAGATGGGTGTGGTGGCACACACTTGGAATCCCAGCACTTAGGCGGTGGTAACAAGACACTCAGGAGTTAAAGGCCAGGCTGAGCTACATGAGACCCTGTCACACACACACACGTATGTCTAGGTAGAGCACTTGCTCACCTTATATGAAGTCCTAGTTTTAATCCTAGCACTGCAAAGAAGAAAAAAAAAGTTCTTCCATAGCTTTTGATGTTTTGCTTGCTGAATAGACTCCAGTGTGTGGATATACCATTTGTTTCTATATTTATCTGTTGAAGAACAACTTGATTGCTTCCATGTTTTAGCAACTATGAATAAAGCTGCAATAGCAGTGATGTAGAGTTTTTGTATAGACATAAAGTTTCAAATTACTTACCAGAGTGTAAGTGCTAGGTCCTGTGGTTAGAAACGTTGAGCTTTATAAGAAACTGCCAAAATATCTTTATAGTAGCTGCACCATTTACATTCCAACCAGCAATGATGAGTGTTCCAGTTGCCCCATAATCTCACTAACATTTGCTGTTGTCAGTATTTTGGATTTTGACAATTCTAGTAAGTATATAGTAGGATCTCATTGTTCTTTTAATTTGTTATTTCCTAACAACTTATGATGTTGAACATTTGTCATTGTTTGCCAACTGTACATATATACATGAAAATTTTGTTTTTATTTTATGTGTATGAGTGTTTTGCCTGCATGTATGTATGTGTACCTGTGCATGTAATGCCTGTGGAAACCAGAAGAGGGCATCAGATCCCCTGGAACTAGAGTTACAGACAGTTGTTAGCTGTCATGTGGGTGCTGGGAACCAAACCCAGGTCCTGTGCAAGAGCAGCCTGTGCTCTTAATTGCTCTCTCCAGCACTTATATACATATACATTTTTGTGTGACATATTTGTTCAGATCTTTCACTCACCTTTTAATAGGACTGCCTATCTTCTTATTGTTGAGTTTTAAGAGTTTTTAAATATATTTTCTGGATTGGTACTTGTCCTTTATCAGAGAAAATATTTTGAAATAGTTTCTCTTGCATGTTAATCAGGTTTCCATTACTGTTACAACTAAAATAAGCCAACTTATAATGGGGAAAGGGTTTTTTATCTCTGGTTTTAGAGAATGCAATCTGTGGATGACTGGCCCATTGCTTTGGGGCTCATATAAGGCATCCTATACAAATGGAATGATACAATATTTGTCCTTCTGTATGTGACTAATTTGATTTAGCATAAATTTTTCAAAGCCATCTATGTCATAGCATGTATCAGAATTCCCTTCCTTTTTAAAGCTGAACAAGATTTCATTTTATGTATATTGCATATTTTGTTTCTCCATCTATGGATGAGCATTTGGTTTGTTTCTACTTTGGAGCTGACTATGAATGACATTAGTTTGAACACTGTGGCACAAGTGTCTGTGTCAGTCTTTGTTTTCAGTTGTTTTAGATATAAAGTATCCTCAGAGGTGGACTTGTTCTATTGTTTTTATTTTTTCTTGCTCATTCTCATTCTTTTTATGTGTATGCATATGTATTTTATGTGTATATATACACATTGTGTATGAAGGTGTACATGCATGTGTATATGCATGTGTGTGGAGGTCAGAGGATGACATTTGGTGTCTTCAATCATTCTCGTTATTTTCCTTTATTTATTATTATTGTTGTTGTTATTCTTTTGAGACAGTCTTCGCTTGGTCTCACCAGTTCAGCTAGACTGGCCAGTCAGCAAGCGCTAGGGATTCTCCTGTACCCACTCCTCAACCCTGGGACCATAAAAATGAGCCTCCCTGCCTGGAGGCATGACTTTTTTACATGGATGCTAGAGACTGAACTCAAGTCTTCATGCTTGCATGTCACACTTTCTACACTGAACTATCTCCCCAGTGCCCTTGTTTCATCTTTTAGTCTTCATTTCTGAAATGGTCTTTTAATTTAATTGTGCTCTTTGAGTTATGTCTTCTTTATTTTCAAAATTTCCTTTTCTTTCCAATTACCTTTTTTTGAATTTTCCTAATTCTAATGTACATTTTCAGCAGTCCATTTTCTCTCTCACCCCCTCTTTTTCTCTCGGTCTCAAGATTTCTTTTCATTCTTAAAAATTATTGAATGGGAGGGTTGAACCATGATGGTAGAACCTTGCCTACCACACATGTGAGGCCCTGGGTTTGATCCCTAGCACTGGAAAAAACATGTACACCTACAAACCTCAAAAAGCTCTCATTGATAATGACTGTATCTGCTAATATTACTATCTAGGAATTAAAACTGAGAAAAATAAAAAGATTTATTAATTCATTAAAAGATAACCATAATATACCCATGTTAACCTAATGTTCTTTTGAAAACTGTTTCCAAAATAAAAAAAGTATCTGCTTTAAGGAAAGTATCATTTATTTATATTCTTACAAATCTCTTTTATGTTTGGTTTAATACAAATATTTGCTTCATTTAAAATTGTTTTGATATGTTATTTGTTTGAAATATATATTAAAAAAATCTGACACGATACAGTTACATAGTTGGAGTTTCAGGCCAGTTGTGGGCTGCCATGTGGGTGCTGGGAACCAAACCTGACTCTTCTGCAAAAGCAGCAAATGCTCTTAACTGCTGTGCATCTCTCCAGCCCCAATATTTGTCTTCTAAAACTGTATCAGTGAGTTTTTTACACTCTGTTATAGTGAAATTCATTAGTATATCTTATGTTTGAATGAATCTTTTATCCACACATGACCTTAACATATCATGAATTGATCATTTGAAAAATACTGACTCACTGATTTATGTACATATTCTAAATATTGAGAGATTTTCATTGTATGACATAGAAATCAGATATTTTGATATCACTATTAATCTCATTAGAAACATCTAAGTATTGGGAAACATCAAACCATGGTGGAGAGATAAAATTTTTTGAAAATTCTATTTTGGTGAGACAGTGTTGGGTATGAAACTTAGAGACTTGTGCAAGGTAAACCTATGTTCTACCACTGAGCTATATCTCCAGCCCCCGAATCTTAATTTTTATTATGTTTTTCTTGGAAACTGAGATGTTATCAATGACTATCAGTTACTTTCCTCAAATGACAGGTTTTGCACACATGTCTGCTGTCACTCAAGGTGGTACACCCCAATAACCCCAACACTCAGGAGATAGAGGCAGGAAGGTCAGAAATTTAAGGCCAACTCTGGCTACATGATGAGGCTAGCCTGGGCTACATAAGATCCTGTTTCAAAAAACAAACAAGATTAAAAAGTCTATTAAATATTCAATCAGAATAACCATAATATTTCAGGGCTTTTTCCCCAAGTAAAAATGTTTCATTAAAAAATGGCCAGGTGCTGGTAAGAAGGCTCAGAAGGTAAAAGTGCCTGCCACCAAGCTTGACAACCTGAGTTTGACCCCTAGGACCCACATGGTGGAAGGAAAGAACCAACTCCTTCAAGTTGTCTTCTGGTCTCCACATGTACACTGTGGCACATATGTGCCAGTCACACATACCCACGTGTGCACACATGCAAAATAAATAAAATAAAATACAGCCTTTTTCTTTAAAAAGTGGCTGTTAGTTCATGGAGCTGGATTGATGGCCCAGGAGTTAAAAGCACTGACTGTTCTTGGAGATGACTTAGGTTCTGCTCCTGGTGCTACAAGGTGGTCAACAACCATCCGAAATTCCAGTTCCAGGAGACCTGATACCCTCTTCTGGCCTCCATGGGGATTGCATGCTCATGGTACACTTACATACATTCAGGCAAAACACTCATGCACATGATATAAAGACAAAAATGTAAGTGGCTAGTTCACCTAATGACTAACTCAATCACAGCGCTTCTCAGAGCCACCGCTCTCCGCTGTGCAACAGACCAGAAACATTTCATGCTTACTTTCCATTTAGTCATGCAGTACGAAAAGAAGCGTACCAAAGGATCAAGATTTTAAAATTAATCACTGTCACTTTTGGTCAAGAGCTTCTTTTCTGGTTTTGTTTTGATACAGGATCTCTTTATGTCGTCCTAGCCTGTCCTCAGACTTCCTTAGGATCCTTCTGTCTCATTCTGCCAAGTGTCAGAATTAATAGTGGCTTCTACCACATCCATCTAAGGACATTCTTAAATTAACACTGGCTTAAAAAAAAAAACAACTTAAAACTTAGAAGCAATGAAGAATGTGATGATTTCTGGTGAGAGCTGATGCTGCTTCCTTGATCCATCACCCTTAGGGGCCAGTAGGTTTTCACATTACTATCGTAACTGCAAAGTAATACAATACAAAAAGCAATTAATGTCTTCTTATTGTTGTGAAAACAATTCTTTAGAAAATAGTTTTGTCTTTGTGAAACCCTGTGTGTGTTTCAGGGAGCTTTAGTTGCCTAGAGACCACACTTTGGGGACTGCTGCATTGTAAGGGTGTCATTTGTTTTGAGGAAGTATACTTCTGGAGGGCTTTCATTTTTTGTATGCATATATCTCTGTTTTTTCTTTTTCATACAGAGTTCTTCATTAAAACGTTCACTACAACCTTTTCTTTGAAGCTCCTAAGGAGTTTAAGGCAGCAAGGAGGGTAGGCCAGAATAGTTTTCTATGCACAAGGATTTCGGAGCTCCCTCTTCTGTTGAGTTCAGAAAGTACTGAAACCCAGGACCTTGTTGTGCAGCCCGAGCTCTGACATCCCCTCCTCCCTCCCCACTGTCTGCACCTTCTCATTCAGTTGTTACTGTTGTTTCTGTCCCATTCTATCTAGATTCTGTGTACACTAATCTCTCCCAGATATGGCTCTTGTCTTGAATCAGATCTTCAACTTATGACATTTAAAAGTTTATGAGGTCCAAACTGCTCCAGCACCTGAAAATGTTGTTTCAGTACAGTTCTCTGGTACTTTCCTACAAGCTGGATTTTTTAGAATCCCCTTCTAGTTTTGGTTGCTATTCTCAACTTGGCCCACCAAACTTGCTAGAGAGTTTATATTGGCAATTTTGAGATTCATCTCTTTTTCTTTTTCTTTTTGGTCTTATTGACACAGGGTCTTCCTGTAGCCCTGGGTAGTTTGGAGCTTGCTATGTAGACAAGGCTGGCCTTGAACTCACAGAGATCCTGCGTCTTCCTTCCACTAAAGTTGTGAGCCACCATGCCCAGGGATTCATCTCTTTTTCAATGCTATTAGAAGTCTGGTGGACTTTACTTAATTACACACAAAAAAACTGTATTTTTCTTCATGTCTTGAATTTTTTCCGTATGAGAATCTGCAAATAGACTTAATTCTTTTTGATGACTTCATAACACTAATTAATACATATCACTCATGAGTCATGTATCATGCATTTATGGGGGGATACTTGACAAATGGTGTATCACTGAACTGCATCCTTACCCGTAATCCCAGCACTCAGAATATGATGCAGGAAGACTATTGAAAGTTTGAGGACAGCCTGGGCTATATATAAGATCCTGTCTCAAAATTTTGTCCGTTTTTAAATTTGTTTTGTTTTAAAAATATTTTATTGTTTTTATTTTATGTGTATGAGTGTGTTGCATGTGTGCAAGTGCACCCATGTCACTCAATGCCCTCGGAATCAGAAGAGGGTGTCGGATACCCTGGAACTGGAGTTAAGAATGGTTATTTGCCACCAACTGGGTGCTGGGAATTGCACCTGGGCCCTCTGCAAGAGTGCCTTCCAGTGTACCTAACTGCTGAGCCATCTCTCCAGCCCCTTTGTTTTATTTTTTTGAGACAGAGTCTCACCATGTAGTCCCAGCTGGCCCGGAACTTTCTACATAGACCAAAGCTGGCCTTGAACTCACAGAGCTCCACCTTCCTCGGTCTCCTGAATACTTGGATTAAAAACATGCGCTACCATCTCCAGCAATAAATTTTGTCTTGAGGACTTTTAGGGACTTGCAGTACAACTCCGAGGTAATTAGGAAAACCCAAGAGCTCTGTAATACTGAGGTTCAATATCATTGTATCAGACCAGATTGCTGCTTTTTAAAAGATCTGATCTCTTTTCATTAACATTTCATGTACATCTGATTGTTATTTTTCCCAAATGGACAATAATCACATCCCACTAGACACACAAGGAAGAGATCTGATCTTGTGAGCCGTGGATATCATGCCTTTCATAGATTGGTTATGGGAGGAAGAAAAGCCTATTTTCACTGACTGCTGTTTATCCATTCAGAGATCATAACATATCTACTGATGGTCTCTTTTCAGAACTGGTGGAGTCTCTTTCATTGCAGGGATCTTATGCTGGAAAAATTCATTCCATTGGTGATGCCTTTAGAAACTTTAAAAATCTCCGATCCTTAGATTTATCAAGGAATTTGATCACTAGCCTAAAGGTAGGTTCTATATTTCATGACCATCCAGGTCAACTTAATTTATATTCTCACAAGAGGAAATAAGAGACAGTGTCAGTCTTCCTTTTAATTATTTTCCAACTACAGTTTATTATTTTCTATAAAACTCTTTCACCTTTATATTTAAAATTCTTTCTTATAAAATATTGGGTAAATTTTATTTTTTTTACTCAGGGAAAACTATATTAAATTTTGATTGCTGCTGGGCATGATGGTGCACACCTTTAAACCTAGCACTCAGGAGTTAGAAACAGGAAGATCTCTGTGAGTTTGAGGCCAACCTGGTCTGTAGAGGGTGTTGTGTTCCAGGCCGGTTAGGGTTACATAATGAGACTTTGTCTCAAAAAAAAAAGAAAAAATCTTTGACTGCTTAGGGCAATAGTGGAAATTCCAGTGTATGTAAAAAAAAAAAAAAAAAATTAAGATGGGGCTGAGAGATGGCTCAGTGGGTAAGGCCCAGGTTGTGGTTTCTAGCACCCACATGGTGGCTGACAGGCATCCGTAACTCCAGTTTCAGGGGCTCGAGTGCTCTCTTTTGGCTTCTGCAGGCATTTAATATATGTGGCCCACTTACAATGATGGCAAAACACTCATACACATAAAAATTAAAAATAAACAAAAATTAAGATAAGAACTTGCAAAGTAAAGATTCTTAGTTCTTCCTGTGGGAGTAAGTTTGGATGGGTTCAGAACATACCCAGGGGATTCTGATGATGGTGGTGTGTATGGTACAAATGGAGAAACAACTCTGTTGTCACTGTAAATTTTTTTCTAGGAGGATCAGGAAATGGTAGCCTCAACAAAGAAAAGAGAAAACTGTCCTGGTCAGAGGACTGTGCAGCAGAGAGCAGTCTAAGAAGTAGGAAGGAGCCTGGAGAGCAGGCTCAGTTCGTAGTAAAGTGCTCGCTGTGCTAGCAGGAGGCCTGGATCCCCAGTACCCACAAAAAGTCAAGCCCTGAAGTATGCTTATAATCCTAGCTCTGGTGCTTGCTAATCCAATCCGTGAGTTCCAGGTTCACTGACAGACTCCTGTCGCAAACAAACAAGGTGGAAAGCAATGGAGGAAGACTTTTAAAGTCATCCTCTGGCCTCTTCATGAACACACACATGTGCATACACACAAATACACATTTAAAAAAAGAAGTAGTAAGAAACCAGCACTATAGTATAGTGAGGATGAGCAAGCACGAAGAACTCTGCCAACAAGTACACGCACACACAGAGACAGAATTGTTTTCTTTGTGGCAGACCTCCAAATAGCGCTTTTTTCATAGAAATGATACAGATTTACAGATGCTATCCAGGCTTAATTAACAACATCCTAGGCTGTTCCACCAATTTTATGCTTCTCAGAGGCTAGCTATTCAATCACTCAATATACACCCAATCACAAGGTCTAATTCAGGGCCTTAAAAGAAGCCTCGGGGCTGGGAGAAAGGCTCAGTTGGTAAAGTGTTTGCCATGTATGTAAGTATAAGGACCTGAGTTCAGTACATGCAAAAAGGGCATGGTGGGCATCTATATAATCTAGTACTGATGGAGGCAGAGATAGTCAGATCTCTGAAGCTCATTGGACAGCCATCAGAGCCAAATCATGAGCTTCAGGTTCAGTGAGAGACCCTATCTCATAAATTAAAAAGACTGGAGGGACTGGGGAGATGGCTTAAGCCAACATGGTGGCTAACAACCATCCGTAACTCCAGTGCCAGGGGATCCAGTGCTTCTTCTGGCCTCCTTGGGCACTACACTTACGCACATGCAGGCAAAACACTCATACAAATGAATAACATTTTTAAATGTTTTAAAAAGACAGTGAAAAGGAGAGAGGAAAGATGCTGAATATCCACACCCAGGCACACACGTTTATAAAAAGTAGCAGCAGCCACCCAGGCTGCATGTGGAAGTGTACACTTGAGTCTCAGGATTCAGGGAACAGAAGCAAGAGAATCATGAATTTGAGGATAGCCTAAGCTACTTAGAGAGATCCTGTCTCAAAAACCAAAACACAACCAAACAAAAAAACATTTTAAAGGCACTGGAGAGATGGCTCAGTGGTTAAGAGCACTGGCTATTCTTACAGAAGACCCTGGTTTGAATCCCAGCACCCACATGGCAGCTAACAACCATCCATAACTCCAGTTCCAGGGGATCTAATACCCTCTTCTGTCCTTCTCCAGCACTGCATGACACAGGTGCACCTATACACACAGACATAACACTCATACACATAAAATAAATAAATTAATACATAAAAATAAAAACATGTAAAATATTAAAACCAAACAACAACATGGCTGGGCTTGGTGACACATGCCTTTGATCCTAGCACTTGAGAGGCAAAGGCAAGCCGACCTCTGTGAGTTCTGGACCACCTTGGGTTACATAGTAAGTTCCAGATCAGCCAATGCTACATAGTGAGACCCTGTCACAATTGAATAAATAAATAAAATTTAACAATGAAGCAAAAAATAAGATCAAATTTCCAATGGGATTTTAAAAGCAGAAACTCCAGCAATTAAGAGTAGTGGCTGCTCTTCCAGAGGGCTCTGCTTTGGTTCCCAGCGCCCCCACCAGGCAGCACAAAATCTCCCATATTCCAGTTGCAGAGAATTTCAAAACTTTCTTCTGACCCCCATGGGCACCCACATACATGAAGCATACAGACACACACACATATACGTAAATAAAAATAAATCTTTTAAAAAACAACTCCAAATAGAACTAAGTGTTTATTTAAACTAATTTTTGTTTTTGTTTTTTAAGACAGGGTCTCACTATGTAACCCTGGCTGGTCTGTAACTCACCATGTAGACCAGGATGGCCTTGAACTCACAGAGATCCCACCTGCCTCTGAGTGCTGGGATTAAAAGCATGCGCCCCCCTACATCTGACTTTAAACTACTTTTTAGCAGCCAGTTATATTTTGCCCATCTGTTTCAGGAAGGATTATTTCAGAGTTGCATAGATCTGCTGTTTTCATTCATGTATTTATCTTTTTTTGAGACGTGGTCTCATGCATTGCAGACTCAATATATAGCCAAGACTGACCTTGAACGTCTGATCTCCCTGCCTCCACCTCTCAGTGCTGGGATTATAGGTATGCATGACCAGGCCTCATTTATGTGGTGATGGGGATCCAACCCAGGACTTTTTGCATGCCAGGAAAGCACTCTGCCAATGGAGCTACCTCCCAACCCTGTTTTCTTTATATTAAAAATAAGTGTACATTGTTGTAATTTGTATGGTTTAAAATATTTTATTTATTTTTTACTTTATGTGTATGTGTGTTTGGTTGTATATATGTAAGTGCATCATGTGCATGCAATGCCCTCAGAGGCCACAAGAGGGTATCAGAACCCCTAGAACTAGAGTTAGAGTTGACTGTGAACTACCATATGGGTGCGGGTACTCTGCAAGAGCAGCAAATGCTCCTAACTGCTGAGCCACCCTCTCTCCAGCCCCCCATAATTTGTCTTTATACCTTTCCACTTCTATAAATCAGGTGAAAACTCTTGAAGATTAATCACATTAGTAAATGTAATCAAACACAACATATAAAAGACTCCTGGTACAGTGCTTGGCGTATAGGAAGTACTTGATAAAATGTTAGTTTTCTACATTATTTTTTGCTCCTATGATTTACCTGCTTATATGCATTTCTAGCAGATCTGAATCGTTTTGCTTAGTTTTCCCAGGGAGGATTTTTTTTTTTTAATTTCTAGCATCATGGTAGAGAATTCAGAAATTCACACCAACTGGGAAAAGTAAAAAGAGGATAAAAAATGTTTTCTTGACTTTTTACACTGAGAAGCATTAAGATTACCTGAACCAGAACACTGCAACGTTAAGACAGCCTGATGCTATACTACCCAAGAGTGGACTGATAACCATTCCTAAACACTAACTGTTTAATGGACTTGGATAAAAACAAGCACATCAAAATGTAAATAGAACCTTACTCAAATAGATCTTTGAATTTCAACGTTTTCCTACAATCAGAAAATGGCAGTTTTAAACAGGAGAATTAAAACATTATAAATACCCATGGAACCTAATTACACGTTTCTGAAACAGTTCTTAATGACAGAAATATTTTTATGGCAAGCATTTTAATCATCAAAAGTATGCAAAAGCAGCTAACTACCTGAATACATACAAGTTATTTTTTTGAGACAGGGTCTCATGTTTTCTAGGGTGGCCTCTAACTGGATACATAGCTGAGGATGGCTCTAAACTCCAGATCCTCTTGCCTCTATCTCCAGAGAGCTAAGATTACGACTGTGCAGCACCTCATTCAGTGTACATGGTGCTGGGAGATAGAACCCAGGACTTCCCGGGTGTTAGGCCGGCACTCTGTCAACTGAGCTACCTCCCCAGATCCTATTCTTTTTAACAGCAGGTTCAGAAGAGCTGGAAAATTGTGTCTTTTCCTCTGAGTTTGCCAGTTCTGATTGTACTGTTTGCTGCCAGTTAAGTGGAGAGGTGGGACTGCCAAATCTACAGAAAGAGAACTATACAAGGAAGACTATTTTCTACAAGACAACTGAATGATTGAAAGGCAGGGAGCTTGCTTGGTGGCCATAACCTCAAAGAGAGAAACAAGAATGAAAGAGGTCCTAGACTATACTAGACTTGGAGGTACCATGCTTTGGTTTCTCCAAAGCTGACCCTAAAAGTTAGGCACTGAGATGTAAGAACACCACCACCACCAATACCACCCACCATATAGATATTATAGATATTTATATCAAATGTACATTTTACCATGCTCTTCTCTCCTAGAAGCAACTCTTTTGCCTATCTCCCTGTTGGGGAGCCAACAGGAAGTTGATTACACATATTTGAGTGTCAGATTTCATAAAGGAGGAGATGTATTATGCATGTGAATTATTTAACATTTTAGAATACCCAGTGCCCATGCACTGCAGCATTGCTCTTCTCCAGCAGCTGAATGGGAGCTCAGACACTGTCTCTCACTGGTGCCCTGGGTAACGTGTGTAGTGCTAGAAAGATGAATTTCCATCTTTCTCTTTGATAGATTACTACCAATGTGCGGTTTCATAATGTGATCTTTTTTCTTGCAGGGCATCCAGTATTTATGTTCTCTCCAAGACCTGAACTTGTATTATAACAACATTCCTTCATTAGTGGAAGTGTCCCGCCTACAGCCCTTACCCTTCCTCAAAGAACTAGATTTAAGACTCAATCCTGTTGTAAGGAAAGATACCGATTATAGGCTCTTTGCTGTGTACACGCTGCAAACTCTGGAGAAACTGGGTGAGAACCTTCTCTCTTCTTCCTCTGCTCCTCCCTGGAATCTTACTTGAAGTCAGCTGCTCCTTAACCTTTTGGATGTTGGCCCAGAGTGTGTACTGGGCAGAGACAGTTGTTTATCAGTCAGTGTTTATGCAACTCTGTGTTGGCAGGATGTATGACGTGTACTTTTATTGTTTGTTGAATGACCAGCTATGATTTTATCAGTAACCTCCAGCTATCGTTTCCTTCAGCTGATGGCTTCACCACCTTCCTTCTCAACACAAAACTTCCAAGTTGAGACTTATTTTTCAAGGTGCCCGGCTTTACCAACTGTATTAGTAACAGAAACCTAATACAATAATTCTTTAGGAATTAGTTAACAAGGAACAAAAAAGAATGGTTCAAGCGAGCTGGTCTGTGTTTCCTTACAACTTCATTGTTGAGTATATATTGATATAAAATTTAATTTCACGTGCCCCTGAGAAAGTTATGGTAGGGAAACTATGTGAATTCTTTCAGAAAAATGATGTGGCGTTCAGCCTTAACATGGAATCATTTGCTCTCCAAGCTTGACTCTCCTGAAGGGGTAGCTGACCTAGGCGGGAGTTGTTGCTATGGGATCACGTAGTGTCTCTAAGTTGCTGCTTGCTCTGGTGACAGCACAATAGACTGTGTTGTGACCTGTCTCTAACACACAAAGATGGGACTGGTCTTTAGTTTTTCTTCTGTAAGTATGGTTTTCTGACCTACCGCCACTGACTCCAAAAAAGAAACATGCTCAGACCTCGGTTTCTGCCTTCAGATGACCGAACTGTCCGTGACAGTGAGAGGAAAGCTGCCAAGCTGCACTTCAGTCAGCTGGGCAACAGTGAGAATTTTCTTTTAGAGGTGGAGAAAAGGTAAGAAAATTGTCTATGATTTTTTTTTAATTTGGTACTAGTTGAAGTGAAATTCTAGTTAACTTTCCTCATTTTCCAGAAGGTCTCAGAACTGGAATAAAATGATCTATTCAACAACAAAAAAATATCCCTAGGGATAAGAATCTAGCCCTCTGCTTTCTTGAACTATGGGGTTTGCTTTGAATATAACTGTTGTAAATTTTCCAGCGTTGTCACAGCTTATCGATGGGCACACTACAAGTTTCGTTTCTGGTTTTGGTTGGATTTTTTTTGTCTTTCTTTTCTTTTTTTTTTTTTTTTTTTTAATGTGTATGAGTGTACCGCCTGCATGTATTTAAGTACACCTGTGTTATGCAGTGCCCACAGTGGCCAGAAGGTGTCAGATCCGTTGGAACTGGAGTTATGGACCGTTATTAGCCACGTGTGGGTGCTGGGAACCAAACTCAGGTCCTCTGGGAGAGCAGCCAGTGCTCTTAACTGCTGAGCCATCTCTCCAACCCCCCATTTTTTGTCTTTTTGAAATAGGGTCTCCCTGTAGCCCCAGCTGACTTGGAACTTGCTATGTAGACCAGGCTGTCCTCCATTTTACAGAGATCTGCCTGCTTCTGCCTCCTGAGTGCTGGGATTAAAGGCATATGCCACCATACCCAGACTAGAAGATTTCTTATTTCATAAATTCAACCCTTTATGTGTAAAACTATCATTCAGTGTATAGTCTTCTCTTCCTGAATATGGACTTCTTTTTCAGAGGCAAAACTGTCTTGAGGCTCTCAAGTATCTCATTGGTAGATTTTTTTTCCCATTTCTTGTTATAAAATTCAGTCAAAGGAAAATATCATGTCTTCTGCATTAAAGTCAGACTATTTATTTACTTGTCTTTTTCACATAGCGTTTCCTTATAGCCCCAGCTGGCCTGGAACTCACTGTGGAGATCAGTCTGGCCTTGATCTCCCAGAGTTCTGTCTGCCTCTGCTTCCCACGTGCTAGGACTAAAGGCATGTACCATCACACCCAGCTTAAAACTATGCTTTTAGAAATCAGCCTTATTAGGACTAGTGAGATAGCTTGGTAAGCAGAGGTGCTTGCCACCAAGCCTGACAACCTGAGTTCAATCCCTGGACTCATATGGTGGAAGGAGAGAATGGACACCTACAAGATGTCCTGTGACCTCCACTAACACCCTTTGGCATATGTAGGCACACACATTATACTCGTAAATAAATAAATGTGGGGCTGGAGAGATGGTTCGGTGGTTAAGGGCACTGACTACGCTTGTAGAGGACCTGTGTTCAGGCCCCAGCTCCACATGGAAGCTAACAACTGTCTAGCACTCCAGTTCTAGGGGAGCCAGCACCCTCTTCTGACCTCCATGGGTATTGCATGACATGAGTGCACTTACATACATGGAGGCAAAACAATCATACACATAAAATAAAAATAATAAATAAAACATTTCTCAATTAAAAAATAAATGTAATAAAATTTAATTTGCCTTATTAGTTTTGAAAATTAGATTGAAATTCTTTACAATGTAAATAATACATAAAAGTACATAGTTAAAAGATCAAAATCACTCTGTATCTTGCCAATGAGAGTGGACTATAATACTTGGTGCATAGCCTTCCAGACACCTGTGTATTATAAGTACATATAGGTCTATTTATTACTCTATTCAATTAATCTATTATCCATCACCCAGAAATAAATGCTAGTTATATAATTACATATAGCCTCATGAAACTGGGGCGATAGCTCCATCAGTAAAAGTGCTTGCTGCACAAACATGAAGATGTCAGTTAGAATCCAAGCATCCACATTAAAAAAAAAAACTGGGTGTGGTAACATACATCTGTAATCCCAGTACTGGAGAAGCAGAGCTAAGAGACTTCTAGGGCTCGCTGGTCATCCAGCCTACTCAGATTCAGTAAGAGATCATGTCTTAAAAAATAAGATGGACAGCAATTAAGGAAGACACTTGACATCAGCTCCTGACCTCCACATACACACATGTGCACATGCCCACATAAGCACATACATATGCCACACACAACAACACACAAAATAATATGCTCTTATTCTTAGGTATATGTAAATGTTGTGCATATATGTGTGTTTTATGTGTATAAATATGTGTAAATATGCATATGACATTTACTTTGTAATAATTTGCTTCATATATACTGTTTAATTTAACATGATATCATGAATATATCTCCACATTATTTGTCTTCCATTTATTTATTTTTTGTTTTCTTTTGTGATATTGGGCATTGAACCCAGGTCCTTTGAAATGTTAAGCAAGCCCTGTACCACTGACCTATCCCCACAACCCCTATTATTTACCTTTTTCCTCTCACTGGAATATAAGCTCCATAAAAATGAGAACTTTATCGATCTTGCTTATTGTAGTATATGTGGTCCCTAAAACAAAAATGCCTGGTATAAAGAAATCACGTGTTAGTAATGCATGAAGGAGCTGGCAAGATGGCTCAGTAAGCAAAGCACTTGGAGCAGAAGCCTGGTGACGTGAGTTGATCTCTGTAATCCACATAAAGGTGGAAGGGGAGACTTGACTTCACAGAGTTGTCTTCTGACTTACACGCACACACGCGCACACACACACACACATATTGTGGCATGCCGTCCTACACATATACATCATGCTAATAATAATAAATAATAAATGGGCAGTACCTTCTTTTGCAGTGACATGAGCTATTTTGCTCTGATCTCTATGTTTTATAGTATAACCTTCAAAAAGCATCCTTAGTTTTCTATTTTTTCCTTCATTCTGTATTTTTAAATATAAGGTTTATTGAAGATAAACTACATAGAATAAGATTTTCCTTGTTATAGACAGAAATAGAATACATTTTTTAAATCTTTGTATATATGTATTGTATATGTATATATATGTATATATATTGTAAACTAGTTCCTATTTTAAATACATTGGAATTTTGCATTTACCATAATATGTCAGAGATAAATAGATGTACAACTTAATGAAATGTCTTATTAGGTAAGTAATTCCATCACTATTCTGTTTAAGTTCCCTATAAGTGACTGCTAAGCCAGGGTAAAATGTTCCTGGAACATTTGATCTATGCCCAGTATTAACATGAATGTCTTACCAGGTCCCTGGCATTGGGTAACATTTTTGAAGCTTCTTGGAGTCCCAGTTCCCTTCCCTATAAAAGGGGAGTCTAGGTAGTAGAGGAGCTTTATGATTAAATAAGATGAGTGTGAAGGGCCTGGTACGTGGTCTAGTTTCCTGCACTTCTCAAGAAAATTACCTCATGTGCAAACATTTGCCTCTTTTATCAGCTACAGTAGCCTCTACTGTAATTCTTGGCAGTAGAACCATCCTTTCTGTGTCCCAACTGTGATTATTTTAATTCAAACAAAATCATAGTCTCTTAATCCTTCATACTTAAGTTTCAGACAAGAAAACAGTAAATTCTAAATGTTCTGGCTTTCTCACTTTAAAGGTTGAATTATAATGTCCCATATTATAGTTTTCAGTATAAATATGACTTTTTAAAAAATACAGCTTTTTTGTTTTTTTTAAGCTGGGCGTGGTGGCACACACCTTTAATCCCAACACTCAGGAGGCAGAGGCAGATGGATCTCAGTGAGTTCAAGGCCAGCCTAGTCTACATAGAGAGTTCCAGGCCAGCTGGGGCTAAAGGGAGACCTTGTCTCAAAAAGACAAAAAATAATAAGACAGCTTTTAATTGAAATATTTGCAAAACATAATTATATTAATATCTCAGAGCATTTGGGAAAAATATCTGAGCACCATGAGATAATATTTCCTAAGAAGCATAGATTGGTATTCTCAGAAGCTTTTTCTTGAGTTTCAAATAAATTCTTCTCTCTGACAGCCCTAGAGAGAAGACAGTGAAAAACTGTGTGACAGATGAGGGCCCTGCATCGAAAGTCAATGCTGAGGTTGACACCAGGATTGAAACAGGTCAGCGCTGTCTCTGTGTTCATAAAATAACCAAGGCATCAGTTGTCTCTCCTGTCATGGCCAATCTGGGGTACATTGAAGACAAAGTCATTATGAAAGCACAGATTTGAAGCAAGTCCAAGATTTACTGGCTGTATTTTCTTTCTCACTGCCAGAAGGCCCCTGTGCTGTACCAGGTATAGCCCAGAACCTTTCAAAGTACACACTGTGCTCCGAGAATTCAGTTTCATTGACATCACCTTATATTATTTGTACGCCCTAAAATTACATTACCCATCCCAGGCTACTGGGCATTGATTGCTAATGAGATTGATTTCCTTGGGCAGAGACTCATGACTCATCTGCATCTACTGCAGCTCACACCCTGGGCCTCCTAGACTTCCTACCAAGCACCTTCCCAGCTACAGAATCTCCTGGGATTGTGTTATATAGTTTGCCTGTTTTTGTATGAGCTGAATTAGACTTCATTAATACCATATCATGTCATTAGTACACACAAAGATTCACTCCACGAGTTAAAATGCCCTGAAAAAGTATACAGTCTCTACTGAAAATAAACTGCTTTAGTAGCTAGACATCCCATTTCCAAAGGCTTTAGGGAGCACCAGTTGTTGATATTCCAATGTGACTAAAGTGGTTATGTCGTGTTAATGGCCATGACACAGGCTAGGAGAAAGCTTCCCATCAGAGAAACTGCATCAGATGCATCCTTGTGCATTAACCTGGCAATCTCAGGCCACTTAAATCAGATGACCATTCAAGGTTTCTGTGCCTTTGAAAGATTTACTCAACTATATATAAACTCTAAAAAGCAGATTTCCTAAAATCCCAGCAATAACTTTAATAGATTGAGTGTGCAGTTTAGATGTCAAAGGTTTCAGTTGCTTTATTTTCCTGACCTTTTAACCTACCCATGTGGACATTTATTAAACCATTTCCGCAGTGTTTGATGATAAACCATAAGGTCTGACTTTCCTTTTTCCTTTGTTTTTTGATGTCTCAGTGCACCTAAGTGAGGAGAGTATGTGTTGTTTTATTATTTGTTTTTTAAAAAAAATGTGTTGCCAGCCATGGTGGTACACACCTTTAATCCTACACTGGGGAGGCAGAGGCAGGTGGATCTATCTATGAGTTCAAGTCTAGCCTGGTCTATCTAACAAGTTCCAGGCTAGCCAAGGATACATAGTGAGACCCTGTCTCATCAAAACAAAACAAAAGCATAAAAACATTTTATATATTTCAGAATTGATGCAATTTTTTTTGTTTGCTTGTTTTCTTTGAGACAGGGTCTTCCTGTAGTCCCAGCTGGTCTGGAACTCACTATGTTCCAGGCTAGCCTCAGTCGCACAGAGATCCCCCTCCTCTGCCTCCTGAGGGCTGGTATGCATCACCACACTCAGCTTCAAAACTGATGCAGTTTTTATGTAACGATTTTGGTAAATGCTGAATTTTTTAAGTGCACAATCTCCACTGAGGATAGACGGCTGTACTAGACAGACAGCCTGTTCCCAAAGGCTCTTGGCAGCACCATCTGTTGCCTGATTTTTTTCAATATAAAATTTATTTTACCACTTTGAGACATTAAAGAGGTTTGCTTTCCACTGCAAATTGTGTTTGTGCTCGATCCCTGGGGAGGATGGCCAGTAAGCTCTGTGAGTAATGCAATATGATTGTGGTTATACCATGTTAATGAGCCTGCTGCAGTCTTTCCTGGAGGACAGCTCCAACCAGTTAGTGGTTCAAAGCAATGCTTTTGAATGGCCAGGGGACTCCCGCTGTCTTGGATCTGTGTCCTGTTCTCCTAGGTACATAATCTGAAAAATATTTTTTGAATTATTTTTATTTTATGCGTATGAGTATGTTGTCTGAATGTATGTATGTAAGTGCACCCTTGTCATGCAATGCCTGTGGAAGTCAGAAGAGGGCGTCAGATTCCCCTGGAGCTGGAGTTATAGACAGTTGTTAGCCACCGTGTGAGTGCTAGGAATCAAACCCCGGTCTTCTACAAGAACAGACAGTGCTCCTAACCACGTGCGTCTCTCCAGCCCCTAGGTACATAGTCTTTAACACTGATCTCACACTCTCAAAATGAGCATACTCAGGTCTCGTCTTCAACCTCCCTGTTCTTTCTCTACTCTTTGCCCTTTTTGATCTAATCTGTTCCCACACTTCTATTTATAAGTAAATAGGTTTATTAATTATTTTATATTTTCTTACCTATTAAAAATACAAGGTGTCCAGAATCTCCACGGCGGCCCCTTTTAGTAGTGTACACTACGAATCATCTCTGTGTAACATGACAATCCCTCGAGCTAAATGTTTCCTCCCCCCAAACAAACACCTAAAGAGCTCTTTAGGTTTCATGAGTGTCATCACAACTCTGTCATTACCCAAACTCAGACTCACACAGGCCCCGCTGCTGCTCGACAGCACATCTGAATGTTCATACTCTTCGGTGTGACTCACAAACTGAGTCCTCCTTTCCATTTCTTGTTTAAATTTTATTAATTTTATTTTATGAGTGTATGTGAGTGCACTTGTGTTGTGCAATGCCCTCGGAAGTCAGACGAGGGTGTCAGATTCCCCTGTTATGAATGGTTGTTAGCCGCCATATGGGTGCTGGAAATCGAACCTGGGGCCTATGCAAGAACAGCCAGTGTTCTTAACCGCTGAGCCATCTCTGCAGCCCCATCCATTTCTAAAATAGTCTGTTTAATAGTTCTGCTTAATATTTACTGAGTCCTGGCCCAAACACTGTCTGTGATCTCATCTAATCCTCATAACCTTGAGGTTGATTTGACAGGTGACGAAACTGAAACTCAAAAGAGGTGAAATAACTTGCCTACTCATGCAGTAAGTGGCCATTCGGATGCCAACTCTGGTCTAAATATTGTCAGCGTTCTTCTAGTCCCGTCTTCGTTACTTTGCTGCCAGATTATTTCCCTTAAATTATTTCTCTTAAATACAGCTGTGATCATTAATTATACTCTCCTGTTCAAAAATTTCATGGCTCCCACCCAACTGCTACATTAATTCAAACCCTTTAACCTTGCATACAAGGCCCACTAAAACTTTCTGAAACCTTATCTCCTTTTTCTCTACTAGAGTCTCCAGTGTTCCAAAGAAAGCAGATCATCCCCTCCCTCACGCACACTCCTGCTTTCCTCCTGTAGACCAGCGTTGCCCCTGGAAAGCTCTCATTCAGTCCTACCCTTCCTTTATGATCCAGCTCAAAGTCCTTTCATTTTCATGAAACTGAAAATTCTTCAACAAAAAGATTTTGCTGTTTTTAACAGATGTCTATTTTGTGTGTATATCTGTTCATGTGAACATGTGTATGGGAATATATACATGTGTGTTGGAGGCCAGATATTGACAGATGCCTTTTTCAAGCACTGTCGGCCTTCTTGTGTGTGTGTGTGTGTGTGTGTGTGTGTGTGTGTGTGTGTATGTATGCATGTGTGAGTGCTGTACATAAATGTGTATAGTCACATTTTCATGTGTGTGTGGTAGGATGTACAAATGTTTGTGTGGAGGACAAAGGTTGATAACAAGTGTCTTCTTTGATCACTTTCCACCTTACCTATTGAGGCAGGGTCTCTAACTTGAACCTAAAGCTTGCTGATTTTAGCTAGCCACCTTGCCCTTGGGATCGTCTATCTCTACCTCCTGGGGGCTAGGATTATAAACAGGCCACTGTGCCTATCCAGTTTTTATGTGGGTGCTGGAGATAAAACTCTGGTCCCTAACACCAACATGGCAAACATTTTCTTTAAACCACTGAGCCATCTCCCCAAACCCTCCACCTAATGTTTTTGAGACTGGATCTCTCATTGAACCTGGAGGTCATCAATTTGGTTAGGTTGGCTTGTCAGTGAGCTCCGAGGATTCTCCTGTTTCTGCCTTCCTCGTGAAGGAATTACAGGTATATGTAGCCACACCTGGTTTTTTCGTGGGTGTTAAGGATCAAATTCGAGTCCTCACATTTGAATGGCAAGAATTTTACTGACTGAGTCATTTCCCAGCCACAGATTTTTTTTCCTATTTTCATAAATTCACATTTCTCCTCTGGAATATGTACTGTGGTTGAAGAAAAAGCAAACATTTTCAAAAGCACTTTTGCAGTATCACTAGGAAGCATGAGACACCTGAGCAGAGTGGTGGACAGCTATAACCCCAGCACTCAGGAGGTGGCGGAGGATTCTGGGTTGGAGGCAAGTTTGAACAACTTGAGAAGTTCCAGGCCAACCTGGAGGAGAGAGAGAAGGAGAGAAAGCTAGAGAAAGAGAGATTGAGATTCCAGGCAATATACATAAAAGTGCCAAATGAATGATACATTAATATTCCTTACACTCAGGGCTATATTAATCTAGTGGATATATCAGAGGACTACACACAGTTCAAAACTTTTTGGTGTTTTTGAGACAGGATCTCCCGGTAACCCTAACTGATCTGGACTCACTAAGGAGACGTGGCTGACCTTGATCTCACAGAGATCCTCCTGCCTCAGCCTCCCAAGTGCTGGGATTAAAGGCACGCAACACCACGCCCAGCAAACTTCTATTTTTTTTAAAAGAATAGGCTTTAAAAATTTTTTTTTCTTTAGATCCACACAGACTTGAGCAGAGTACAGAGCGTTTGTATATATCCCCTGCTTACACACACACACACGCGCGCACACACACACGGTCTCTTCCACCATCAGTATTCCGCATTAAGATAGCATATTTATTATAATTAAATGAGCCTGCTGGAACCTTTCCATTATGATTCTTCCTTGTGGTTGTCCATTCCAAGGGTTTTGACAATGTATGATAACATAATGACGTGCAGCCACAGTCACGAATCCTAGAGAATAGTTTCACTGGCCTACAGAGCCTCTGTGCTTCGTTCTTACTCTTCCCCAACCCCAGAAATCCCTGGTGTGTTTACTGTCTCTGTAGTTCTGCCTTTTCCAGAAATCCTACAGTCAGAATTATAAGGTTCGTACCCTTCTGAGACTGGCCTTTTCAATGTCCACGAATTGTTATTTTTAGTTTTGTTTCTTCCATGACCTTTTATGGGTTGCTAGCCCATTTCTTCCTAGTGCTGAATAGTAGTCCATTGTTTTCTACTTTACTTATCAAACTCACTTTCTGAAGAACATCTTGATTACCTCCTAATTTTGTAATTATGAAAAATCTGCTATAAGTATCCTTATGCAGGGTTTTGTGTGGACATAAGTCTCGGTTACTTGAATAGTTTCCAAGTAAAGTATTGGATTGTACAGCAAGAGCTTTGTAGTCAATGGCCGAACTGTCTTTCATGTGTTGTGGAATCCTGTGTGGAATCCTGGGCTGGCCTGACGGAAGGAGAAGCTGCACTGTGGTTTGTGGAAGTGCTGTAAACAGTGTGTGAGGGCTGAAGAGATGGTCCAACAGTTGGGCGCTAGCTGCTCTTGCAGAGTGCCCAGGTTCTGTTCCCAGCACCAACATGGCAACCAAAACCTGTCCTGGTCTGTAACGCCAGGTTCAGGGAATCCAACACCCCCTTCTGACCTCTGTGGGCTTTGCATGCATGGGTGTACTTACATACATGCAGGCAAACCACTCATACACATAAAATTCAAAATAAATAAGATTTAAAAAGAGCTGTGTGAGCATGGTTGGAAACACAGTTGGTGATAGTGCAATTGGACTGGAGAGTTTTGTTGAGTAGATCAGATTGTACAGAACAATATTAAAGAGAATTTGCATATTATATATATATAAAATGGATTTGGATTTGATAGGGACTCTGCTTGTTCTTTTGGCTTTTAAATAAGACTACACTTAAAATGTGATGATTTAATTAATATACCTTGTTTTAAGTTTTTTTGTGTTTTTTTTTTGAGACAAGATCTTATGGCCCCAGCTGGCCGGAACTCTATGTAGGTCTGGCTGGCCTCACTCTCACAGAGATCCATTAGCCTCTGCTTCGCTAGTGCTGGGATTAAAGGCACACAACACCACTCACAGCATAATATATCTTGTTTTAAAAGTACAAAGAAAAAATTGCTATAAAAATTAACCTCTGGAGAGATGACTCAGTCAATAAAGTACTTACTACACAAGCAGGACCCAAGTTTGGATTCCTAACTACCACATAAAAATCCAGGAGTGGTGACACATACCTATAAGACTGCAGATGGAGACAGAATGATCCCTGGGTTCGATGACAGTTAGTCTCATTGAATTGGTAAATTCCATAGTCAATGAGAGACTGCCTCAAGAAACAAGGTGGAAAATGATAAAATCGCCATTCCAGTCTGTACATATGGGCACATCCTCCCCCACATGCACACACACATGAACATGTACACATGCGTAAACTAAATATACACATAGTTTTTAAAATGCTTTTTTATTATTATTTCTTATTTTTTATGTGTATGCATGTATTGCCTGCATGTACATAAATGCACCCATGTCTTGCAATGCTCTTGGAGGACAGAAGAGGGCATCGCATCCCCTGGACCTGGAGTTATAGACAGTTGTTAACTGCCATGTGGGTGCTAGAATTCCAACCCAGGTCTTCTGTAAGAACAGTCAGCCCTAGACCCCAGACCCAGACAGGGTCTCCCTGTAGACCCAGCTGGCCTAGAACTCACTATGTAGACCAGGCTGGCCTTGAACTCACAGAGATCAGCCTGCCTCTGCCTCCCGAGTGCTGGGACTGAAAGCATACACCACCAAGCCCAGTTCAGACATAGATTTTTGTTGTTGTTTTTTAATTCACCTCCGTGGCTCATCCCTACACCTAGCAGACAAGTCAAGGTCTTCTTTAACTCATTGAAACCCATCCCATTTCAACTTGTTGATTTTTATTATCTTAATTTAGCCATGGTAAAGTAGTAGCTGGATAAAGGTCAGCAGGGAATAGCAGACACAGACACACTCAAATACCGGCTTACACAAGACAAAAGTTCCTTTCTCTCTCATATAGAAATGCAGATGTTGGCCTTTCAGGGCTGTTGTGGGGGAGTTCCAACGTGGAATAATGGGAGTAATTAGCAATCTCTGTTACTGAGAGAAATTTTGCAAAGAAATGTGTATCTACCTACTAGGCAAGATCCTATGTTAGGCAAAGAAATGACACAGCAGCATCAAATCTTCATGTACTCCCAGTCCAGAGTGATTTGTCATAGATAATTAGGTCACAAGTCGGGCTGAGACAAGAATTCCACTGTGACAGAGAAGCAAGTCAATACTGACTGGGGATCTGGAACAGGCTTCACCAAGAGGGAGATACTTGAGTTGGGTGTTTGGTGGGCAGATTGAGGGGAAAGAGCAGTCAATGTAGAGAGAAGAGCAGTAACCCAGGTTATGACGGATCAGGATATTGGCTCAGTTTGTGACCAAAGCTAAGACCAAGATGCAAAGAGTTTGGACTCTAACCATGTCCATTTTTATTATTCACTTGAAAATGAGTAACCATGATATTTTAAAGAAGAGCATGGTTAGGTGTAGGAACCAGAGAGATGAGAGAACTCAAGCTATATTCAGTCAAATAGAAATCATCTTGGGCTACATGATAGAGAGAGAGAGAGAGAGAGAGAGAGAGAGAGAGAGAGAGAGAGAGAGAGAGAGAGAGAGAATATACTATATAGTTCATATTATATGAGAGACAGAAGAGTTAAGAGACTTTAGTTTAGGGTTATCTCGATTTCATTTACAGCTGAAGCCCAGGGAATGGCTTAGTAGCACTTAGCAAAGAGCTCAGACTCTGGAGGATTTGTTTGAACCTGTGAATCTGGAAACCGGTGTTAAGTGATGTATGGGGGTGGGGGGAGACTTCTGCAACGTGAGGATTGAGCGGAGCCTCAACCTAAAGCATGGTTACTGACCAATCGTCTTTTCTCCAAGGATCAGGTTGCAACCAACAGTTTCTGCTCCTGGTTTGTTTTTGGTTTTTTTCTTCCCGGTTGTGCTACTGTGAAGGCTACCAGAGAACACAAAGTTTGAGAGGTTTCAAGTTATCTTGTATTTACATTCATTTCACTTCTCACCAGAAGGCAGCTCAGAAATTGGAAGCATCTGAGAGCCCCAAGTACACTGAGGGGCTAGTTCCCGGGAGGGGAGGTGGGTGTTCAATCTGTGTTCTTACTTGCTCTGGCTCGTGGTGTTTTCTGTTGCCAGAGGCAGTGGAGGGGAACTTGCAGAAAAGTGCATTGTTTGAAGAAGGCCCACGGTTTTGAAACTATCTTAATTCTTGCACAATCCTGCTAGGAAGAATTTCCCTAAACCAATGCAAAACACTTATTTCAGCCAAGTTCCTGCAGAAAATCCAGGCTCGCCTCGAACTTGCTTATAAAGACCAGGGTGGCTTCGAGCTTGGGATCCTCTTGACTCAGCCTTTCCAGTATTGAAGTTACCGATATGTGCTCCCAGCCAAATTGGAGCTTCCTGATATCATTTTCCAGGGTGCCAACATTAGGACCTATTTTTTTTTCTTTACAGTTTAAAAGTTGTTTCTCTAACCATATGCAAGAAATACTGGGAGCCCTGAGGACTTTGCATTCTTCCCTATGAAACTGGTCCTGATTAGATGTTCTCTTATTAAAAATGAGGAAATTAAGGCAGAAAGAGGCTGGCTTGAAGTGATGAATCAGTTCAGAGCCCTGTAGATGCGCATAGTACCAGGAGTCTATTCTTAGCATCTGTTATGGCAAAAGTTGGTTGAATTGATGATGTCAGGCTCCATTATCTATCCACTTAAGAAGAGTGCAAAAATAATATTTGCCTTCCTCTGAATTTCTGTAGAACACTTTATAATTTATGACGCCATTTCATATTTAAGATCCTGTTTTCACCTCCTTTCAACTCTAAAAGATAAGCAGTTTAAGTTTTATCATCACTGTTTTACTAATAAAGAGGGAATTCAGAGAGGTAAAGCAATTTGCCCAAGTTCTAGTTGTTTCCAAGCAATGACATCATGACTAGCTTCAATCTTGTGACTTCCCCTCCAGTATCTTTTTGTAAGACATGCTGCCTTTGAACTTTGTCAGAGCTTCATTGTATTCCTTTTTTTCAAAATACAGATTCAAACAAAGGACTTTTTATTTCCTTCCCCTGCCGGGAAATAAAGGATTCCCTAACCAGCACTTCTGCAACCCAGGGCAATGGTACACCAGCTCAGAAATTAGATGTTTTCCCACTAGGGACACAGGTAATGTATTTGGTCTTCTGCTCATCTATTGATTAGCCAATGACTCATACTAATAATATAGTGTCATATTTATTTATCATGTAACCTTAGCACATTTTATGCTAGGGACTGGTCCTCAACCAGTGATGTAACTGTTACAAGTTTAAAGCTGGTTATAAATTTGCTTCCCTTTAGCAAATGTCTCCATCACCTGAACCTCTTACATTTTCTAATTCTTCCTTTTAATTAGAAAGTCTTACATTTCAAGGTGACTTTCCCAAAAGCTGCTCCTCTACATGGCAGGCAGAGGAAAAGGTTAAAAGGTAAGACGGCACAGACAAGACAGGCAAATAGAAAAGTAGAGACCGTGCAGGAGTTGGTGAAGATTAAAAATGGCAGGTTTTAGAGAAAATGGTGAGAGTAGCCGTGCAACAAAAACGCTGAACTACTGAATATCAGCAAATGTGGTCTGAAGAGCAGAACTGATCTTTTCCTTTGGCCTCTGCCTTTTCTTTGATCATTTGTAGGCAATGAAACTGTAGAAAATAGTCAGCCAGGGAAAAAAAAGAAGCAAAAGCTGTGATGAATGCAGATTTGAATGACTGGAGCTGCCTTAGTGAGAACATACTGAGGGTTTTTTTTTTTTTTCCAGTATATAATACCTTACTTAAAACAACAGGTTAGCTTTTGTTTCTTTGGTTTTAGAGATCCTACTTGAGTGCTTAGAAACTATCTCCACTATCATTTTTAAAACCTTTCTATTAATGTAAGGAAGCAGAGACAGTCTAGTCCAATTTACAGTTCAACTTAGATAGTACTTCTTATTTTTAAAAATAAAACTTTTCTAAGATTACTTCCTGGAGTCAAAGAAAAAGGAATTGAGTAGCTTACTATAATCTTTTCAGTTTAACATATAAGGAAGTGCAACTTCTTTCTCTAGATGGCTTATACATTGTATGTGGATGCTGGAATAGAACCCAAGGCCTTGGGCATGACGGGCAAGCACTGTACCACTAAGGTATATCCCTAATCAAGACACTGAATATTTTAAGATACGCTTAAAAGAACAAATATAGAGGGCTTTCTTTTTGCTTTAGTTCTTACCTAGTTATACCTCAGATTAATTTACAGCTTATTAAAACTCCATCAGTTGCCTGGCAAAGTGTCATACTTGTAATTCCAGCATTCAGAAGGCAGAAACAAGATTGCTGTGAATCTGAGGCTACTGTGTTCCGCATAGTAAGTTCCAGGCCAACCAGTGCTATACAGCAAAATCCTTTTTCAAAAAAAAAAAAAAAAAACTTGTTAGTTCCTGTGATTTTCCTTTATCAAAAAGTGAAATAAATACAGAAATCCCTTAAACAGAAAAAAATTAAGCTGGAGAACGTGACCTTGTCTGGGGAAGTGGCTCAGTGGGTAAATCTGGATTCCTGGCATCAGCGTAAAAGTTGGTAAAGGTTCTGCTGTGACCCCAGCACTGCCTGGTGAGGCAGGTGACAGAACACAGATGGATCACAGGGGCTCACTGGCCAGCCCAGCCTAATCAAATAGATGAGCTATGGGCTTAGTGACCAACCGTGACTCAAAAAAATAAGGTGCAGAGCAATAGAAAAAGACACCTGACATCCACGTCTGATCTTTTCCAGCCCACCCTCCCCCACTTCTCCACTCCTCTGCACCTCACATGAAAAAGAAAAAAAATACGTCGTGTTTAATTTGTATGCAGACAGAATTCAGCATTACACTGTTTGCTCTGTCCTTTCCCTTCCAAGCATAGTTTGTTTTTAAGAAGGCTCTTTACCTGCTCCAAAAGCAATCCTGGAACCTCCCTGTATTGTGACTATTTCAAAACCAGCTCAACCATGGAGCAACTGATGGAGTTTTAATAAGCTGTAGATTAATCTGAGGTATAACTACGTAAGAACCAAAGGGAAGGTCTGTTTTCCGCACTTGCAGGATTGGACATCCTGGGTCGTAGAAAAGTACTCTGCGTCCGCTGGTCCAGTGCACGCGTGTCTGAGCACTCACAAACGCCTTCTTCCTTAACTTTCAAACTTTTTTTGGATACAGGAAGCGACAAGAAGGGAGATGCCAAGTGACAACCACCAGGAAGATGGTAAATATTCTGCGTACTGGGTGTTCCCCACACTGTCAGAGAAATGCGGATGGGATGAGATTCAGGAGATGACTCCGTGCGGCTCCAGGTTCCGGTTTGGTCAGCTAAGCCTTTTTCTGCTTTCCTCAGGGACTGCATAGATGCTTAGTGACCTATGAGGCTTCTCTGTGAAGAGCGGCTGTTCTGGCCTCTTTTTTTCTTTCTGCACTGTTTCTTTTTCTTAGGTTCTTTTTTACTTGTTATTTCTTCTATTTATTCTTTTTCTCTCTCTACTAGTTTATATTGTATTATTCCCAAAATGGCAATGTGTCTTTAACTTATATGTTAAAAATTATCACTGTTTTCAGTTTTCTTTTTTTCCCTTATTTTAAATGTTCTCTCAGATCATTTAAAGACCTTCTAGTACTTTCTCCATTTAACCCCTCCAAGCAGCTATGTGAATTTTTTTTTTTTTTTTTTCAGTTTCCAGCGAATGTGCGCCGGCCAACTGCTCCACCCCTGAGCTACATTCCCCCAGCAGTTTTCCTATGGATTTTTTTCTTCTTCTTCTTTTGAGACAGGGTCTGCCTATAGCCCCAGCTAGCCTGGAACTCACTATGTAGACCAGGCTGTCCTTGAATTCACAGAGATCCACCTGCCTCTGCCTTCCCTCCCAAATGCTGGGATTAAAGATGTGTGCTACCATGTCTGGCTGGATTTTTATTCTTTATATTTTTTTAACCCCACAAGATATTTTTCACACAATGCTTATTTCAGTTTATCCATACATTTACCACTTTGTTTTCATATCTTTCACAAGCTCAGAAATCCTTTACTAGATCATTTTCCTCCAGTTTATAGAACAGTGTGGGCCTGTTTGTGATGAACTCTTTCCACTTCATTTGAAAATGCCTCCATTTCACCATTGTTCTTGAAGGAGGTTTCTGATGGGTGTAGATTTCCGGATCAGCAGATGTCTCTTTCAGAATACTGCATGTATTCCAGCTGTTCTTTCTTTTGTGCTTACTTTTCAGAAGTTAGTTGAGAATTTATTACTTTTTCTCCTGATGGCTGCTTTCAAGATTTTCTAATTGTCTTTTGTTTTCTGCAGTTTCTCTATGATGTACATATTTATTTATGTTTGTCCTGTTTGCTATTTATTATGCTTCTCAAATCCATTAATTATATCTCATTGGAATTGAGAAGTACTTCAATTATTTGTGTACTGTTCTTTATCTCATTCTTATTCTTTTTTGTTTTGGGACAAGGTTTCTATGTAGCCACAGCTAGCCCTAAAACTCATTACATAGACCAGGCTGGCCTTGTACTCACAGAAATCCATGTCGCTGCCTCCCAAGTGTTGGGATTAAAAGTGTGGGCCACCACTCCTGACACTCTTATTATCAATTAAATAAATATGTATCAGAGATTTCTCACTGTCTTTTTCTCTTATTCTTCTATAGTTTTCATCTTTTCTTTGTCTAGTCTACATTCTGGATAATTCCCTCCAGTCCCATCTGTCTCTTCAGTTGTGTTTAATTCACTATTAAACCTGTATGCTGAATTCTTAATTTCAATTGTTTTTTTTTCCTTCTCAGTTCTATGTTTTTCAAATCATCTGGGTCACTTTTTCTAAGAAAAACTTAGGCTTGTTTTACATTTCTTTGAACAGACTAAACATAGCTGCTTTAGAGCCATATGGTATATATTGTTTATAGTATTTGAGATCTTTGTACGTATTCATTTATTATTTTTTTTCTACTGGTTTTCTTCCATATTAGTACCTTGGGTTTTTTTTTTCTGTTTTGTTTGATGTTTGCTTGCTCTTATAGTTGAATAATTATTTGAGCTACTAAATGATTAGTCTTAAATGCATTTGTCTTTTCTGGAATAAATTTTCATTTGCTTCTGCCAGTTACCTAGAAAAGTATCAGTCCAGGATAACTTTAATTCCAGTCTTAGGTTCCCTGGACCACCCAGATGATCCAAGTTATTATCAGAGCCAGTTCATGTCCAGTATACCTTTACTCTGAACACTGTATCCTGCCCAGAGTTCCCTATCAATGTGTGTGTGTGTGTGTGTGTGTGTGTTGTGGGGAGGCGGTTGTCATACCTCTAACTTTGGGGGTAACTTGTGCTTTTCTCCCTTTCACCCTAGAATGTCTTTGGATAAAAGTGGCTTTCTGTGCTAATGTACCATTAGGAATTCTTGTTTCCTAGATTTGGACCTCACTCTCCTCTTAGCTCTTTGTTGCTTTTAAGGATCTATATAATTCATATTTTTATATGTCTTCAAGAGGATGATAGTCTAGATTATATAATTTGCCACTCCCTAAAAGAAGTTCTTTATACTTAAGTTATTTTTGTTACCTAAAGATACTGTTCTATGGCCTTTTACCACACTGTGTATGCTGACCCTGGGTAAAGCACTGATGATCTTATCCGCCCTTAGGAATATCAGGACTAGAAAAAATAATATGAGTAACTCAAAAATAGCATATTCTGTTTCCTTAAGAAGCATATGAAACTCTGAGGGTAACAAAGAGCTGCTTTGTTTGCCCAACTATGAGACTTCATGCATGACAGATACAGAGAAATTATTTATAATTGGGTTAGCACCTAGGCCAGGGAGTTTCATAGGTTTTACATTCCCTACCATTTAACTGGTTTAGGTAGCAGTTCCCAAGGAGTGAACCTAGAGCCTCTGGGTAGAATTTGGGAGTGAGAGATGGCAAGGAGTCTATGAAATCATAAGCCAGATATTGCCTACAAACTCAATATATAAAATCACAACTGTTGTCATGGAGAAGTTCATCAACTTTTGATATGGAATTACTGTCTTTGAGCCAGGTGTGGTTATACATACCTGTGGTCTCAGCAGTTGGTAGGTAGAAGAGGCGGGAGTGCTGTGATTTCAGGCCAGCCTGGGCTACATAGAGACCCTATCTCAAAAAACAAAACAGAAAAAGGCCAGGTATGGTGGCACACACATTTAATCCCAGCACTAGGAGGCAGAGGCAGGCTAATCTCTGTGAGTTTGAGGCCAACTAGATTTACATAATGAAATCCTGTCTTAAGAAAAAGAAAAAAAGAGGGAGGCATACTATCCAGAAAGCTCTGAACCTGCAATTTAAAAAAATTTTTGTTATTTTTACATGTATGAATGTATTGTGTGCATGTATGTAAGTGCACCTGCACCATGCAGTGCCCACAGAAGTCAGAAGAGGGTGTCAGATCTCCTGGAACTGAGGTACAGCAAGTTGTTAGCTGCCATGTGGATGCTCTGAATCAAATCTGGGTCCTCTGCAAGAGCAGCCAGTGTTCTTAACCGCTGAGCCATCTCTCCAGTCCCCCGAGCCTGCAATTTTAAGAGGAATTTCTTAGGGGTTACTACTGATAAGAAGTTTGTCTCCAAAATGTTACAAATTCTTTACTGCTTGCACAAATGTCCCCCGTGTTTTATTGTCATCCATCTAGAAGTACTTTTATCATTATGCTATGATTTATTAGAAATTAGAAGCCGCCTCCTCCTAAGAACTTTTCCTAGGTTAGTGAACAGAGGTACCCAACTTGGCCAAGATGAATTCTCATCATGTTTTGTTTTGTTCTGATTCCCTCCCTGAGGATTAGAATTTAGGCGCTACTCGCCCGGGCAGTCCGCAATCCGATCTCCAGAGAAGATGACTAGAGATGGATACCGAGTTTCTTTTTTAGACAATAAGTCTTCAGGTTCTTCTCCAGAAAAGGATGTGATACCAAAACCTGATGTGTATCCGCTTACCCATGATGTCTCATTGGGCAAACGCTTGGATGTGGGTGATTCGAACCAGATCCTTCCCTATCAGTTACATTCTGATGTTGGTCTGGAACATTATGATAGTCATTATTCTCAAACTCTTTCCCTACACGGAAGTCTTGTCAAAAGGCCTCAGAAAAGCAAGAACTACCGAGAATATAGCATAAAGCCTTCAAATGACACAAAGGCCACCTCATCCCATTCCTGTGGAGACTTACTGAATTCTCTGTCAAACCCGGACTCCAGTACAGGAAGGCTTTTGAAACTTAGTTCAGGTAATAGCTTCCTGTTGGTTTGCAGGTTCTAATGAAGATAGAAGGATAACTGGGAACTTTGGAATTAATATTTCTTAATTGCATTAGTATTTATGTTTCAGGGTCAATAGTGGCTCGTGGAACTTCTAGAAATCTGGAAGGTACGAGTTTAACATGACAGATATGTTAGAGAGAAACTGCAGAAATGTGAGTTTCACAACTACATGCTCTTTTATTTAAGTAGCATCTTAGGACATATTTTCAACAACATCTAGTCTTCCCTGACCACGATCACTGCTATTCTGAGTTCTTTCAGAAGAAGTCAGTTTCAGGGTTAGTAATAGAGATTAGTCTTCAGTTATTTATTAATTTATTCAAAAAAATACACTGTACACCTACTATGTGCCAGACATTATTCTAGTTCTGTGGATAAGGTAAGAACAAAATCAAATCTCATATGTAATCATATTTTGTAATATTCTATTTATTATTTGTATTTTACTGTATGAGTGTATTACCTGCATGTGTGTAAGTACACCCGTGTCATGCAATGCTCACAGAGGTCAGAAGAAGGTGTTGAATTCCCCTGGAACTGGAGATATGGATGGTTGTCAGCCACCATGTGGGTGCTGGGAATCGAACCCAGGTCCTCTGCAAGAGCAACTAGTGCTCTCTCCAGCCCCATGTAATATTTTTTTAACTCCTTGATTTTATTCTAATAAGTTAATACAAATAATAAATTAATTTATAAATATGTCAGTCTATACGTGTTAAGATGGAAAATAACACAGTATAGAGAGAGTAATAAGAAAGAATTAATGTTTTAGATTGAATGTCAGGGGAAAATTCTCTGGTGAGGCATCATAAATGTAGAAACCTGAATGAAATGAACGTGTAAGAAACATGGATAACATTAAAACTCGGAGCGAATGAGAGGCTCATCCAGGGAGTGGACAGATCGGAAAGAGATCGAAGGATGGACACTCAGCCCTCTGAATATTTGGAGTTGAATAGTTGAAGAGAATGGGCTCTGAAAGAAGAGGAGAAAAGCTAGAAGGGAGTGTTACACTAGGATCTAAGTGAAGAATGTGTTACAAGAAGGAGGAAGTGGTAGCTCCGCGTCACAAGTCTCTGGTCTAGGCATGTAGCTGGGACTGACAGCTATTTGGCAGTGCAAAAGCATTAGTGAGCAGCTTCAGGGATACAAGAAAATAAAAGCCTCATTGAGGAAAGGTATAAAAAAACAACTTGGGTGTGGAGCAATAGAGTGCCAAATCTACACAACCCTACAAGAAGTTTTGCGATAATACAGAGCGAAGAAATTGGGGGGAGTGGGGGATGCATGGGGTCCTATGAGACCTCTAGAAATCGTCGGTGGAGGGAGGATTGATGATGTACTAGAAAAAGGGGAGCCATTGCAGGGGAAAATCCTTATCTAGCCAAGAAGAATGGAGTCTAGTCCGTCAGCAAAACAGTTGGCTTTAAATGAAGCCCCAACAGCTCATCAAGGAGGAGGAGGCGGAGGATTTACTGGTACAAATATGTCAATTGATAGATTTGGTGGTGGGATGGCATGGATATTTTCTTTGTCCGTTTTCTTGGTGAAATAAGGGAGGTTAGCATCTGAGAGAAAGGAGAGAGGAGATAGAAGACAAAGTCTGAAGATAAAAGCTATGTGAAATAATCTCAGGAAACAGAATAAATTGACCAGATAATATATGAGAATAGTTGGGCAACAATAAAGGTCCAAATAATCTAGTGGTCATGAGTTAAAATGAGGAAAGTCAGAACAGATGTGTGGTGTTCTCCAACCACGTTCCACTGCTCTATTGTAGGCTAGAAACATGTGGACAGTTGCATTTAACCAGAGCTGAGGTTTTGTCAGGTGGAGGGAGACAGAAAGGATCCAAAGAGTTAAAGGTGTATGCTAAGCAGTAGTTATTATGACCCTAGATACCAGCAGATGTGAAGCGTAAGACAGGTGACGAGCAGGTTCACTTCCCAGCCTGTTTCCTTCACAGATCTGTATGCCACAACCCATTTCAACAGTGACTCTGTTCTGCTGGCCAATGTAGAGCAACAATTATCCAGCAACCTCAGTGATTTTGCATCAGTACCTGGTTCTTTCCCAAACAACCCTGTGCTGGGAAACTCTCTGCAGACACTGATGTTACCTCCGGGGACTTCAGAAAACAGAGAGATTCCAACCAAGAGATCATTAAGCCCATCGAGGAGAGGATTCAAGCGGAAGGACAATATTCTTGCCAACCTGAATCCAAAGCATGGTTTCCAAGATGCTACAGGCAGTGAGGCAAGCATTGGCTTGTGTGTGTGTGTGTGTGTGTGTGTGTGTGTGTGTGTGTGTGTGTGTTTTCAAGATACAAGAAGGCTCAAGACTAGATTGTGTTCTTGGAGGGTAGGGATGACTCTTACCAATAGTGCAAGATGTTGTAGAAAATTTTTAGAGGCCTGTGGCCCATTTTACCAGGCTAAAGCCTGTGATTCTTCTGCTCTTGGGAAGCCACCATATAAAAGAAAATTTCTATCACAAGAGAATTGACCCTGATCTACGTCTAGAACATAAACGTGGTGGAGAAGTGCTTTAATAATAAATGTCCTGTGCGAGTTTGCCAACTGGAAGGAACAAAGAAGTTGCCACAAGTAACTAACTCACTTGAAATAGTTCTTATAAAATAATTGTTTTGCTTTTCTGTACAGAAATTAAAATAATTCTAAAAATTTTCCAAAGTAGCCACAAGCAAATGAATTAAATTATCAAGAGAATTTTTTTAGCTGAAAGTGGCTCAGATAAACAACAACAACAAAATCAAGAACCAGTTCTAAATATACAATGAAATTCATTTTCATAAAATCGCAATGAGACAGTGTTAGACAAAACGTTAGTATTATTTAGTTCTTATAAGTTTCACTCTACCTTTGTATGCATTCCTCAAAGAGAATGCCTTTCACTTTCCCAGGTTGTCTGAATGCTAACTTTTCTCCAGGTCTTACTACCATCATAAAACTTTCTCTTTAGCTCTCAGAGTCAAAGGACCTTTGAGCCTCTGATTCTTTGTCATATAATCATGTGCCAACCAGTTCCTTTAAGGAAGTAGAGTATATGTTCTAAAACAACTATTTCTAGTCACTTAGGTTTTTAGTTGTTGGAAATCTTTTTGCATATTGGGAAGAGTTTTCAGAAATTGTTTCTCAATTCTCTGGAAACTTCCTATTCAGTTTTCAGAAATTTGAAGGTGAGAGCTGGGCTATTCTTCAGCGGTAGGTCACTTGACTAGTATGTATGAGGCCCTAGGTTCAATTCCCCCAAAAAAGGAAAAGAAAAAAAAAAGGAAATTTGGAGATAGCTATAGCTATAATTTTCGTGCACCAAAGGGGGCAGTCTTGTAATACTTTCTTTGGGTCTGTTTTTACATTCTCAGTCACAAATGCCTATTTTATCAGACAAAAACACTTTGATGACATACTTAGGGTGAAGGCATGGTAACACTTGAGATATTTGGGATGCTATATTGCCAAATGATCTAGGAAAAGGGTTCACTTCGATTTCTCATTACACTTAGAATCTCTACATTTTCTGGACTCTCTTTAAAACTCCCAATTTTTACCTGTTAAGCATTATTTTTCTTAATATGGAAGGCTTCCAAAGGTCTGCTTGAATATAAACATAAAAGCAGACTTCTTTGCTGTTAGAGGATTCCTCAGACTAGAATTCAGCCTCACACATGCTAGGCAAGCACTCTGTCACTGAGCTACATACATGAGACCCTTAATATAAATACGAAAAAATGTACTGTTCAGCTTCTGAAATCTGTAATTCAAAAGTTGCTGAAAAGAAAACAGTATTAAGCTAGGCGTGGTTGCATCTGCCTTTAATACCAGCACTCCGGAGGCAAAGGCAAATAGGTCTCTGTGAGTTCCAGGCTAGCCTGATCTGTATAGTGAGTTCCAAGAAAGCCAGGGCTAAAGGGTGAGATCCTACCTAAAAAATTTTTAAAGCATTAAAATATTTTTAAAAGGCTTTTAAAAAATATTTTGCTTATTTTTTTAAAATTTTGTGTGTTTGAGTGTATTGTCTAGTGTGTGTGTGTAAGTGCATGTAGTGCAATGCCCATGGAAGTCAGAAGAAGGTGTCAGATCCCCCTGTAACTGGAGTTATAGGTGGTTGTTAGTCACCATGTGGGTGCTGGGATTCAAATCTGGGTCTTTAGCAAAAATAGCCAGTGCTCTTAAACCCTGAGCCATCTTTCCAGCCCTTAAAAAGCATTTTTTAAAACTCACAATAATCTGACAAAGCACAAGATTAGACTACATGAATTTGTAACTAGAAAAAATAATTTTTTGAATTTTTTAGATTTTGGTTATTATTTATTTATTTTATGTGCATAAATGTTTTGCCTGCACATATGTAAGTGTATGTGTCCACGCAATGCCCCTGGAGACTAAAAAAGGCCTTGGATCTCCTGGAACCAGAGTTATAGATAGTTGATAGTTTTCTGTGTGAGTACTGGGAATTGAACCCAGGTTCTCTGCAAGAGCAGCCAGTACTCTTAACCACTGACCCATCTCTCCGGTCCCCAAAATTTGTTTTTGAACAAATAATTTTAGAGGCCCAGGCAAATTTTTTAAATTAAGATATTGAATTAAGTCAACCATAAGGCCTAATGTACTAGAAATTAAAAGATTCATGAAAGTAACAGAATTATCTGAAAGACAATAACGCCTGCGCCCAACTCCTCAGACTGTGATAAAGAAAGGTGATAGAAGGCATTTATAAATTTCCAAGTTTCTCCCTAATAGCCATACAAAATAAAAATCCAAAGAAAGCTAATGATAAGCTGGGCATGGTAGAGTGCACCTAGAATCTCAGCACTTGGGAGGTACAGGCAGTAGGATCAGGAATTCAAAGCCACCCTTAGCTACATAGCAAATTTGAGGCCAACCTGAACCACACAAGACTCCGTCTCACCAAAAATAGAAAAAAACCCAGTACCAGTCAATATTTATTTTTCACAAATTTCTATAAAATAGCTTTTATGATGTGGCCAGACTTTTCTGTGACTTAACCCAGATGACTTCTTCAGGCTGACTTCTTAAAGGATCCCATCTTCTTCCACTTCACATTTCTCCATGTCCTAAGTCCTTCTTTACTCTGGACTCATGATACAATTTGCTGAATAAATGTTTATCCCATTTGTAATGACTTTCCCTACCAATCATAGACCATATGTGTGACTCAACTCATAAATGTTACTGTTTTGGGTGTTGTGTTTCATTAGCTAATTAATCATCCCTGTTTCTTACATCAAAAGAGCCAAGAATTGAGAAATAGTTTTTAATTTATATCAGATTGTGTGTGTGTGTGTGTGTGTGTGTGTATGTGTGTTTGTGCATTTTGCTAGGGATGGAACTCAGGGAGAGCACCTACCACTGAGCTATGTCCCCAGCCTGTATTAGTTTTTTTTTTAAGTCTATGAGACTCTATAGGAAAGAGTAGAAGATAAACTTTTACAATAAAATGCAGGATAATATGTCAGGTTAAAGTGAACAGTATAACTGTGGATTTTATTATACTGATCTATCTAATCTGTGAGTTTAAAAAGATTTTATTTTTATTTTATGTGCATGAGTGTTTTGACTGCATGTATGTAAGTGCACCATGTGCATGCATTGTGCATTGCCTGCAGAGGTCAGAAATGGTATTGGATCCCCTGGAAATGGAGTTACAGGCAATTGTTAGCCCCATGTAGATCCTGGGAATTGAACCTCTAGAAGAACAGCAAGTGTTCTTGACCACTGAGCCATCTCTCCTGCCCCTTTATTTTTATTTTATGTGTATGAGTGCATGTATGTAAGTGCACCATATGTATGTTGTGCCCAAGGAGGCCAGAATAGGGCCTTGGATCCCCTGAAACTGGAGTTTTGGAGAGTTGTGAGCCAGCAAGTACATGCCGGGAACCCAATCTGGGTTGTTTGCAAGAGCAGCAAGTACTCTTAACCACTGAGCCAGCTCTCTAGTCCCCTATCTATGGTTCTTACTGAGTAAAAGTATCTTTAAGGGCTGGAGAGATGACTCAGCAATTAAGAGGCACATACTACTCTTGCAGATGACCCAAGTTGGACTTCCAACACCCATTGCTCACAACCTTATATAACTTCAGCTCCGGGGGGATCCAATGCCTCTAGGCTCTTTGGGCACACATACTCATAGGCATAGACACATACATGTGCACACTCACGTACACACAATATAAAATAAATCTTATAAAAGAATGTATTTTTTAATAGATATCTTAGCTGAGTGTGGTGCACACCTTTAATCCCAGCACTAGGGAGGCAGAGGCAGGCGGATCTCTGTGAGATCAAGGCCAACCTGGTCTACATAGTGAGTTTCAAGCCAGCTGGGGTTACATGGAGACCCTGTCTGGGAAAGATAGATAAATGATAGATAGATAGATAGATAGATTGATAGATTGATAGATCTTTAGTATTTAACTCAACAATAACATTTAACCTATAATGCTTAAAATGTTCGACTGCATTTATATTTGTTACGTATTATATAATATAGTTATAGTAATTAGAAGCTTATTATGTTATAATTTCTCATTAAATTACTTCCAATTTTATTTTATCATATATGGTACTTTAAAATGTTCTTTAGTTTAATCTTTTTATATTACACAATACATTAACCATTCATGGAGATGTTCATATATTCTGAAAACTTCTATAAAAATCATGATAGAAGATCCTAATACCTTTGAATACCCCCTTGAGGGGCTGGAGATGTAGCTCAGTGGTAGAGCACTTGCCAAGGAAGGCATGACTCCCAGTACCATCAAAGAAAAGGAAAGAAGGCACATGAAATTATCCTTGAATATCTTATGTGCTTGCCTTGTACATGAATAATGTGCTATTCAAATCTAAACCGAAAGATGACACCTTCTTTATTTAGAAAAATTGTTAGTGCTTTAGATGCCTAGATTCTTACTTCCCCTATTGTGTAAGAATGACACAAATGGTTCTGGGTTTGTTTTGTTTTTTTTTTCTTGAGCCTCTCTCTAGTGACCTGGCTAGTTTGCATGGTTTGCCAGGAAACCATAGTCCCCCAATCTCCGCCAGAACGCCCCACGTGGCTACCGTCCTCAGACAGCTGCTGGAGCTGGTGGATAAGCATTGGAGCGGCTCTGGCTCCCTCCTCATCAACAAGAAGTTTCTTGGTAAGTGCAGGCAGTCTCTGAGCTTGAGGGAGGCCGAGGGAGAGGAAGGGGAGGGAGGGTAGGGTCTTGCTTCTGCTCTGTGTTCTGCTCGCAGCCACCTAGTTCTCTCAGCTTGCAAGCAAAATTGTGTATCACTTACCAAGATTTCCCAGAGACACGGTAATCAACAAATCTGCATTTTCCTCACAGTCATCTTTTATTTTTTGTGGGGGTGGGGGTTGAGGGGTTGGGAAGATAGGAGTTTGTGAGGGTTGTTTGTTTTGAGACTGGGTCTCACTATGTAGCTCTGGCTGACCTGGAACTCACTATGTAGACCAGACTGGCCTTCAACTCACAAAGATCCACCCACCTTTTAGAGTGCTGGGATTAAAAGTGTGTGCCACCACACCCAGTTCCTATTTTGAAAAATATTTTATTATTTTTATTGTATGTGTATGAGTGTATTGCCTGCATGTATGTAAGTATGCTTGTGTCATTCAATGCCCACAGAAGCTAGAAGAGGACTCAGATCCTCTGGAACTGGACTTATTGGCAGCCCTGTGGGTGCTGGGAACCAAACCCTAGTGCTCTTAACTGTTGAGTCATCCCTCCATCAATCTTTATAATTGTTTTATTCCTCCTATGGTGTGTGTGTGTGTATTGTTTTTGGTAGTACACAGAATGATCAGATATGTATAGGACAGAGTGCTTATGGTAATAACTACAAAATGATTTTATGATTCTTTGGAAGTACAAATAATGAATACAACAGAAATTAGTTTTGATCATGGGATTTTACAAGGACTGCTGAAATGTTGATTTGAAAAACTCAAATGAGTAAACACCTTGGACTCTTTCGAGGGATTATCTTTTAGAAACGGGGGGAAAGAGTTTTACAAATATTGGCTCCATGTGCTTAGTTGTTGTTCAATGGAAGAAGAATTCAAGGAAATTCTACTTACTGGTAAAACTTTAAGTAAAAACTAGAAAGTTGAAAATTGTTTAGGCTGGAAAAAAATTATTTTTAATTTTTGAGGGCTGCAGGTCTAGCTCAGTAGTAGACACCTGTTTAGCTTGCACAAGTCCCTGGGTTCATGACCAGCATTACAGAATAGTTTTTTAAATTAAAAAAATTCTGCTTGAGGCTGAGAGGGAAATGGAGAATATGTGAGTATAATCAAAACATACTATGTACATATATAAACTGTCATAGTAAACTCATTCTATATATAATTAATATATGAACTGTCATAGTAAACCCATTCTATATGTAATTAATATATGAACTGTCATAGTAAACCCATTCTATATACAATTAATATATGAACTGTCATAGTAAACCCATTCTATATATAATTAATATATGAATTGTCATAGTAAACCCATTCTAAAGGGACACAGAGAAAGAATAGTAGCCTTCCTTTCTAAGTTCACCCAAGGTTGCCATTTTGTAGGAAATTATCCCCCGGAGCCACTAAGCAATTAGTCCAGACTAGTTCATCAAGTAGGGCTGAGGACCTGGGGTAGAACACCTCTTAGGACACTTCAAAATCCAGGTAAAAGGAGCTGTTGACTTGGAATTCTGTGCTTTAGTTTTCAAGACTGGCCCATGTACCCACCCTGGATTTTTGGCAGGTCCTGCCAGAGATTTGCTTCTGTCGTTGGTCGTGCCAGCGCCTCCTCCTCCGCAGTGGTGTCGCTCACAGCCTGACGACAAGGCGGCAAAAGCCTTCCGGTGGAGAGAGAGTGAACCCAAGGAGGCGGGGCAGCTGGTCCCTAATGACGTGGTATGGGCCGCATCTTTCCCTTCTCTTTACTAGAAAAGACAGAGCAGCGGGTCTGAACAGCCCTGGGCCCCAGAAATCATCACCCCCGTGAACACCGAGACCTTCCAGAACCAAAATATGAAAAAGTCGGGCTGAACAAATCAGAAACACAAACTCCTTAGGATGGGGACGGTGGGAAGGTTCTGCAGGAACGATCATTCATCCCAGCCCAAATCTAAAGTCCTAAAGAAAGACTTGAAATAGAAACGTGGGAGGATGGGGGCACAAAAACAGAGTGAAAATGTTTATGCCCACTGTTGAAAGTCATGGTGGAAGGCGAATGCCGTCTTTCCTCCCTTCCTACGGAGCGGAGGGCGCGGAGCCAGGGGCATTTGAGCACAAGAGAAAGGACTCATATCCCATTTTTTTTCTGTCCCTAGCTTCAGAACATTTCAGACACTAGAAACTTTAGATTGATGACTCGGAATGCTAGCCCCTTTGCAAACAGCCAGAGCTGGGGCTAGCCCACAGCGAAGACTGAGACTGGTGGGACAAATTTGAATGAGCTGTGTTTCCCTTGAGTTAAATTTCTAGTGAAAAAGTCACACAAGTCTCTAATCCTCTGAAGAGTACCAGTCAGGATTTCAGATTCTTAATATATTGGGTTTGTTTTGTTTTTGTTTTTGTTTTTTCTGTTCTAAAGGAAAGTTTGAAGCAAAAACTGGTTAGAGTGCTGGAGGAAAACCTCATTTTATCAGAAAAAATTCAGCAGTTGGAGGGAGGTGCTGCTACCTCGATTGCTAGTGGGCACCTATCCCACGCACACGGTGAGTCAGGAAAGCCATGTCGGGATTTCCCAAGACAATTGCCTGTAAAAGACCTGTTTAATCAGCTTCAACAGCCAAAGGTCTCGTGGCTGCCTTTGGCTTTCCTTGGCCATTGCTTTTCCTTGGAAATTAGTGGAAACTGTAATCCTCCCTCAGGAGGTGTTTGTTTATTTTATTTATTTCCCGATACTGGGATCTACCCCCAGACATGCTGGGCAGTCGTCCTAAATGAGCTGCACCCCACCGTCTTTTCGTTGCCACCCGACGCCCTGTGACCACATAAAACATATGTGAATGGTGTTTTTAGAGTGGCACCACTTTTTGTGATTACAGCAAGAGAACGTGTTCTCTATAGAAAGTTTGAAAAAGAAGAGGAAGATGTGGCTCGGTGACCCAGCATTGACGGCCACCTATAGTTCTATTTTCTTCTGGCCCTGCCTCCATGTAATAAATGTTCAATTAAAAATTTTCAATTATACCCTGATTTTTTTAAAAGGGAACTTATATACAACAAAATGTACTTATTTTAAGTTTGACCCTAATGAAAATACAGAACATTTCTGTTGCTCCAAAAAGTTCCCCTACATGCTTATTTAATCAGTTTCCCTCTGTACCCCAAGTGACCAAAGACCTATTTCTACATCTTTTTTTCTTAATTTTAAAAACTTATTTATTTATTTATTTATGTGTGTGAAGGTATTGTCTGCATGTATGTAAATGCACCCATGTTGTGCAATGCCTGCAGAAGACAGAAGAGGGCATCAGATCCCCTGAAACTGGAGTTATGGACAGTTGTTAGCTGTCATGTGGGTGCTAGGATTTGAACCCGGGTCTTCTGCAAGAACAACCAGTTCTCTTAACCACTAAGCTATCTCTCCAGTCCCTATTTCTAGATCTTAATGTCATTCAGTGGCACAGGAAACTCCTATAATGTTGCATGTGTAGACCACATTTATCATTTCTAATATTTATTATATGTAAATCTTCCATTAATTATAATAGTAGTTGTATATCTATGATTATATAAAATATAAGTAATTCTAAAGAGTTTCCAAATATTCAAAAGAAAGATCTAAGGTAGAAGAAACCCTGAATGAAAACACTTCTCTGAGATCACCTTTCTTTCCTTGTAATGGAGCTGAGTCCAGATGTGTATACTACCTTAATGCTATGTGTGCTCATATACACAAATCTTTGTGTACATTTCAGACTATTTTTCTAGGGGATGCTCCTAGAAGTATATATCAAAGGATATGGACATTTAAAAAAATTTTTTTTAGACAGGGTCTCTCTGTAGCTCCAGCTGGCCTAGAACTCACTATGTAAATCAGGCTGGCCTTGAACTCACAGAGATCCACCGGCCTCTACCTCCCAAGTGCTGGGATTAAGGACTTGGGCCACCACAACTGGCAATATGGACATTTTTGAAGAGTTTTTCACACATTGCCAAATGTTTCCCAAGAAATGTGGGGCTTCTTGTTTGTTTGTTTAAAGATTTACTTGTTTTTATTTTACGTGTATCAGTGTTTTGCTTACATGTACACATGTACACCATATTCATACAGTGTGCATAGAAACCAGAAGAGAGCATTGGAACCCTGGAACTAGAGTTATCACCGGTTGTTATTCACCGTATTGGTGGTGGGAGCCAATCTCAGATTCTCTGCTGGAGCGGCAAGTGCACTTAACTGCTGAGCCGTCTCTCCAGCTCCAGCTGTGGTTTTGACTTAAAATCACATCAGTATTGTACTTGAATGTCCTTTTTTACTCCACCTTTGTAAATACTGAGTATTTTTTTAAAATTTACCATTGTGACAAGTGAAAAATAAGACCCCATGTAAGTCTTGATCACTCCATTAATAACACGTTAGCCGTGTGTTTTTAAAGTCTACGTTCAACTTTAAACTCTTACTCAGCTTCCCTAAGCAAATAGAAGCACTCAGATTGATATGAGAAATTTAATTTGGTTACTGGGCATGGCAGTGCATGCCTTTTTTTTTTGAGACAAGGTCTCACTATGTAGCCCTGGATAGCCTGGAACTTATTATGTAGACCAGGCTGGCCTCAAACTCACAGAGATTTACCTGCCTCTGCTTCCTGCGTGCTTGGATTAAAGGAATGTGCCACCACACCTAGCAAGAAATGCGATATGGAAGCACCGAACTTCTATATTTTGAAAATAATCCTTTGAATCAACCACAAAGCCTGGTTCCATATTTGGCTTACTAGTGATTAGTGCAGCTATAGCAGCCCTGTTTTCCAACTTCTAGAAGTTACTACTCAAAATGTAATCCAAAGTAACATCACCTGGGAGCTTATTAGACAGGTAGAATATTGAACCTCTCCACAGACCTACTGAATCAGAATCAATTTTTAACAAGATCCCCTGGGAATTGGTAAGCATATTAACGTTATTCTGGAAGACTGGCTCCTTTAAGACCAGAGTCCCTGTGCTTTGACATACCTCATGACTCATGACTGCAATTGAGGGTAATACATTTGAAGAGGAGGTGTGACTGCTTCGCCACAAATTCTGTTCTTGCAAGCCATCACTGAGTTATTACTATGTGCCTGACACAGTTCTACATGGTTTCACAAACTATGCAGGGAAAGAAGGACATAGGCTTCCAAACTAAAAAGGAGAATCCAGAAGACCTAATATTTGTTTACTGTGTATGCAAGTGAGGACAGGTACCTCACTGAATCCTCACAGTGGTGATTGTGGGCCAGGATCATTAGCTCAGAAACTCAGAAAATTGAATTACTATGTGCAGTATTACATGGCTGAATTCAAATTTAAACCAGTTGTCAAAACCCATATTCTCCTCACATATCGCCTTTCTCTGTGGGAGGGAATGGTGAATGACATGTGGAGGTGAGTGCCAGGGGCCCCAGTTCTCAGAGTATTCACTAGAGTGGAATCCTGCTCACCTCTGACTGCTGTACCCTTGTAGATGATCTTCTGCGCAAAAACCAACAGTTGACCATGCAGGTGGCTTGCCTGAACCAGGAGCTTGCTCAGCTGAAAAAGCTGGAGGAGACAGTTGCTCTTCTCCACGAAAGTCAGAGGTAGGAGCTCTGTCTAACTAGCTTGGGAGAACATGTGTCTACTTCCCTGTATCTCCTCTGCTTTTCTTGGAAGCTGATATCTATATCTATGTAAATTAGTGCAGTCTGTATGTAAACCTCCTGAACTTAGTCAGTTAGCTCAGGAACCAGAGGACTGCTTTTAGGACTGCTTGGGAACAACTCTTCTTTGCTGGCATTAGTGGGTTGCAACAGCTCAATAATTAGTTTTTCACTGACTGTAATAGGACTCTTGGGTCAGCCAACTGTTTTGGTCATTATAATATACCTCTCAAATCAGCCATCTGGCTCCCCTGGAAAATGCCTGCTTCCTATTGGTCACAGAAGACTCACCAAGAGCACTCCGTAGAATGATAGGGAAAGAATCTGGAGTACCCACATAGCAGAAACCTCTTCACAGAGGAGCACCCTCAGGATGCAGACCTGGGGAGGGGGTGGTGGGCGGGACCTCAAAGCCATTGGCAATTCTAAAGAGGCTCTTGAAATACTGATTTGCCAGTCTACCTTTGCTAAGACTTTTGATGATGTTTAAGTACAAACAGCAAACCCCCTACTTTCAAACCCAAACTTCACCAACTTTCAGTGGAGTAGCGTTACAATCAGAGGATCAGACCTAGACCCTGTCTGGATGGCTTTAAAAAAAACAAAACAAGATGAGTATGGTGGTGCACACCTTTAATCCCCGCACTCAGGAGGCAGAGGCAGGTGGATCTCTGTGAGTTCAAAGCCAGCCTGGTCTATATAGTGAGTTTCAGGGCAATTGGGGCTACAGGAGAACCCTGTCTCAAAAAAGACCCAAAACAAAAAACAAAAATCAAAATAAAACAAAATTTCAGCTGGGCATGGTGGCACATGCCTATATCCCCAGCGCTTAAGAGGTGGTGGAAGGAGGATCAGTACTTCAAGTCCAGCCTTGGCTACATAGTGAGTTTTAGGATAGCCTGGACTACATGAAACTATCTCAACAAAATAACAACAGCAATGGAAAACTCCTTTTCGTTATAATTATTTCAAGCTTTACAAACTAAAGAGAATTGCATAAAGTTGTGATTCTCAAACCTAGGTCTGCATCAGAAACACAGGAAGATGCAGATTGCTGGGCTCTCAACACCTGAGAATCTGCATTTCTGATGTTTCCAGGCTGTGCTGGGGCTGCTGGCCTAGGGACTCTACTCTGTGAACACGAGAGCATCTCTCTTAAACCATCAATATCCTGTATCTTAGATTAACTTTCAACAATTCTGTTTTCTTAAACCACTCACTCTGCATACAGGCTCATTTGTTTCATTTCCTCTTGATCCTTAGGGAAATATTTTGGTTTATCTTGTTTGTATAGTTTTATGAAACATTTACATCAAGTCAAATCTACAAATAAGATTAGCTCAGAAATAATCTTGCTCTGTTTCCTGTCTCCTCACTAGCCTTCTATTGTGGATGTTCTGGGTGCATATTTGTGTTTCTCTTTAGTACATAAGAGCAAAATGTTGCTTTAACTTTTTTATGATGTGTGTGTGTGTGTGTGTGTGAGAGAGAGAGAGAGAGAGAGAGAGAGAGAGAGAGAGAGAGAGAGAGAGAGTGTAGGTCAGCTTATGGGTTTGGTTCTCTTCTTCTACCATGTGGGTCCCAGGGATCAAACTCAGGTCCTCAAACCTGGCTACAAGCACCCTAACCCACTGAGCCACCTCACTCACTTAGCATTTTGGAAATTAGTTTCCGGTCTGTAGAGTTAGTTCTCAGTCCATTTTTGTAACTGCATTAATACTCCATTGTGTGGTTGCACCATTCATTTAATTAGTAGTCTATTGATACGCATTTAGATTTAACAGTATTGAGGTGCTAAAAATACTGGAGTTTTTAAGAGTCGTTGGGTCTGGTTCAATAGTAGAATGTGTATGCAACAAATATGAGACCCTGGGTTTGATTTCCAGCACCAACTCCCCTCCAAAAACAAACCAACAAAATAGTGCTGTGACTGATAGTACTGTGTGTGATTCTTGTACCAGTGCATGGGTGGATTTTAACACCGTGTGGTGATACGGAGTCCAAGAATGCAGTCCTGGCTTGCAGAGGCAGTCTATTAGAAGCTGGGATTTGGGGGAAGGCAAGGAAAGGCCTGATCAGAAGCCATTGTCCGAGTGCTTCTACTTCCCTCATCATGAAAGTGCTTCGGAAAAACCAGAACCACTCTACCCAGTGTGAAATGTAGCGTTGCTTCAGTCAGTCTGGAACACAATCGTGTGCTGTAACAAAGAAACTGTGGGTCTGCTTCTAAAGCACCCCACTCAGCACGAGACATTTGTGTTGAAAGATGTTACTTCATTGTGCGTTTGTCTCTAGTAGCCGTCTCAGACCTGAATGGTATGTATGGCTTTGCTGTGATTTCATGACTCCCTTTTCCCCTCCCCTGGGCCTCAGGTCCCTGGTGGTAACTAATGAGTATCTGCTGCAGCAGCTGAATAAAGAGCAGAAAGGTTATTCCGGGAAGTCGCTCCTGCCTCCTGAGAAGAGTCCTCATTTGGGGAGATCGTCGCCCTTTGGGAAAAGCTCGCTGTCTTCCTCCTCACCAATGGCACATGACACCGGTCAGTATCTAATACAGAGTGTCTCAGAAAAGGCCCCTGAGCCTAGTCTGTGGAGTTAGGGCTGCCATCTCCCTCACCCAGGAGGGCTCTCAGTGACATTGCCAGTGTGGTGCAGCCGTGTCTACTCCGGAGATTAAGAAAAAACCTTCTAATTCCTTATATTGTCCCTCTTTATTTTCCCATCTATCTCCTCCCATTTGGTCATTCTTTCCTTCTGCCTACAGAAATTGTTGGCACCTAGTCCTAGACACCATATCACACAGAAACATTTGATTGAAAATGTCAAAAAGGAAAAAAAAATACACACTCTTCCACAGTGTCATTTTGAGACTGTGCAGTAGAAAGTTACAAAAAAGCTTCTATCCAGTGTCTTTTGTGTTCAAAGAAACTTCAGAGACTCTGTATTGATTCACCAAACATGGTTGGAGTTTCCTCCTACCACAGTGAAAAGTGACAGCGTCAGGTATGTCACAAATTCGGAGCTTACAGTCGTACTAAGCAAGCCAAAATGAGAGCTCTGAAGAGATGTGTATGCTTGTGTGTGCGCGCATTGCATATGTGTGTGCCTATGTGTGCATGTGTGTATGTCTGTGTGTGTCCATGCATTCGTGCCTGTGTGTTTACCTCTGTGCAAGCCTGTGTGTGTGTGTGTGTGTGTGTGTGTGGAGTGTGTGTTTAAGGAAGAGAGAGAGGAATGCTCATGTGAGGAAAGCTCCAGTGAAGTCTTAGTGTATAGGCAGAGCTGACAGGTTAGGGCGGGAGCAGGGCTTGGGAATACCTCTGGCCCAATACCAGGGCCTCGGAGAACAGATGATCTGCCCTCCCCAGCAGGATGGTGAACAGATGGGAGAGAATCGGCCAGAGGCCCCTCACTGTGGGACACTAAGCCCATTGCTGGCCATTAGGCCCAGTTTTTCAGAAACGATGTCAGGACTTCCTGTACTAGAAGGGGCCTGGCCTAGAGACAAGTGTGGTCTAGGCCTCACCTGTAAAACTCTTTTTTTTCCCTGGGTCACAGCTTCCTCAGCTGTAAAATTAGAGAGTCAACTGTTCACTCTCTCAAGTTCCTCCTAGCCCTGAACTTTTTGAGATTCTGGCTGGAGCCCAAAATGACTTGCCCTAGCAGCCCCTGTCGGCAGTCATGGTGCCAAGACCTGGCCCTGGACCTCTGCCAAGTCCTAGTTCAGGCCCAGTCTGCTGTCTCATCCTTCCTTCTGCTGTGCAAATGTTCAGGATGGAGTCTGCACATTGAGGCCCTGCTGTAGACTGTGATGTCAGCACACTCAGGGTCAGGGCCCAGTAAAAAGCTTTGCATTTCCCTAGGGCCCTCTGGGACAGGCTGGCTCCGCTCTGCACTAATGGAAGAGACTCACTAATGGAGGAGAATCCTATCTCTTTTCCTGAGCAGCACTACCAGTGGGAAGGGAGTGCCAAGCAGAGTGTGTATGCAGAAAGATGATGGCACTGAGGTATGAATGCCATGACCCCATCACCGAACCCAGTCAGGCCATACTGGTACAAAAGGTATCTTTATTGAGGTCTGGGTAAGAATTAGGCACTTGGCCAGAGCAGCAGCTTAAATATGAGGCAAGCAGGCAGGGGTCAGCCATGCCCGGGACCAGGCTGGGGTGCTGAGGCTGCAGGCACAGACTCCGAGACAGAAGTCCGGGAGACAAGAAAGGAAAAAGGTCGGAGGCCTGATGGGATGGCCCCATGGGACTAGGCAGGGAGCTCTAGGTGGCAGGTCCAGCAGGGAGGGGACCAGGCTTTCTTGCTCCATGTGCCCCTTCATCCCAGGCCTGAGACTCCAGTGGGGGGCAGCCTCACTGGGGGCCTTCCCAGATCTCACTTCTTCACCTTGGCATCATAGGTGCCAGCATTCTTGTAGGCACTCACGTAGCCACTGTCGTCCAGGATGTCCTGCCGTCCAGCAATGCCTTTGCCCTTGCCACTCTCGTCGAAGCGCTCTTTGTGGGAACCCGTGTACTTACTGGTGTCAGTCAGCCGGTCCACAGCACCCCCCGTTTTTGCTTTCTGTTTGGACAGAGTTCCCCCCAAGGACACCTAAGAGAGAGCCTGCAGGGCCCAATCCATCCCCAACTGAGATTCCCCACATCCCCTCAGTAGCCACCAGAGACTAGCAGGGCACTTACAGTGACACCTAGGTTGGCTGGTTCTTTGCCTGCCACCAGCTGGCAGATGGCATCGAAAGCCTCTTCTTTGCTTTTCCCCTTGAACCGCTTGGCTGCCAGCTCTTCCAGAGCCTTCTTGAACTCCTCATAGTTGATGACCCGAGCAGATTTTGCCCTGCCAGTAACCATGTACATTATGAGGTTCCCCCTTCTTCGTGTCCTCCCAGATTCCAGCCCCCAGTTCCCCACCTTCTGGGATCATGAGAAGCAGGGGCTGCCCAGGGCTCACTTGACTTTGGAGAAGACGATGTCAACATCTGTTCCCGTTACGGCCTTTCCGTCAGCCACCTTGCAGTCCTTACACAGCTTGGCCCAGTTCTTGCCATTCATCTCTTGCCCACTGGCCTTGGGGTCACCATGGATGGCAAACTTTCGGAAGCTCTCCTCCAGCCCAGCTACATCAGTGCTCGCTGCCATGCCACCCTGTGGAGACCCATCTCAGTCACCTGCCAGCCAAGCTGCCCTCCTCCCCAGGCCCAGAACATCCTTACCTCCACCTCAAAACAGTGGCCTCATTCTGTTACAGACCCTCAGAGTCAGGAATGGGTTGCTTGGGGCGAGGGATAGAACTCAGTGTCTGCCTGGACCCCAGAGCCCTGAGGAAGAGTCATGAGCAGAAAGGTCTCACTGCTCAGTGCCAGCCCTGGCTCTCGATAGGGCTCAGAAGATGAAATCCTGATGCCCACACTACACTGGGAACAGAGTGGCACTGTCCAGAAAGCCTGCGAAGGCAACAGCTGGGGCCCTGGCTTTGTCTGTCCTTGGCACAAGGCCTGCTTGGGTGAAGTGAGAGGGGGCAGGGAAGCAGTGGCCCCCTCCCAGGAAGCTCCATGCCAAGCCTGGTCAGACTGGTAGGTATTTAGTGAAGACAGCGTCAAGGGTCATAAAGGCCCATCACAGCCCAGGCCTGACAAGGGAGCAGGAACAAGGGCAGCAGTGCATGCCCTAGGCAGGGGTGCAGCTGGCCCAGCCCAGGCCTTGTTACTATTTGCTGTTAAACAAAAACATGAGGGGAGCGGGAACTTAGGGCTGGCCTGGCCACAGTTTGTGAAGCCTGGAGACAGTTGCTAAGGGAGGGTAGTGCTGCTTGGAGAGTGTTGCTAAGGGTAGGATGGTGTCAGGGCGGCTCAGGGAGAAGCTCCCAGTGCTGCTGGGCTGGGCTGGGCTGGGCTGGGCTGGGAAGCAGGGGCCCACGGGTGGGGCATGCCAGCACTCCCTAGGCCTAAGGCACAACCGTGGCTTCCTGGCCCCTTGCCACTGATTGGAGCTGTAGCTCCAATTGAAGAGAAGGAAGATTGGAGGCTCCTTAAGTGAATGCTCCCCAGACTTCTCCATGCTGCTAGTGGGAACATGAGATTCATGCTGTGATCCTCCTCTGAAGCATATAGCTGCTTGTCTACACTGCAGGCCTCCATTGAGGTCCCTTACCACACCCTGAGCATGGCCACGCCAGTTCACATTCCCACAGCTCATCTGCACTAAGCCCTGGCCCTCCACACCTTCAGCTTTGTACCGCTGACCACACCCACAGCCCTGGGCTGTGACCTCCTCCATCACACTCTCAGTCCTGGGCCTGACCCTTTCCTCACTTCCATCCCTACCTAAACACTAACACAACTCACTGAAAGCTCCCCAGTATACCCTCAGCTCAGCTCTAAAGTGTTCCCCGAACCCAAAGTCCACCACTGCGGTCCCCTCCATGTGCCACACCCTTAGCTCCGCTCTGAACCTCCCTCTGCCGATCAAGCCCTCTACCACACCTGCAGTTCCAACTCTATATCCTTCCCATCTGCATCCTGAAGACCTCCATTACATTCACCAATCTGATTCTGTACCATAGCTTTTACCAAGACCCCCTGACCACACCCTGAGCATCCCCAGTTATTCACAGACCTGCAGCTCCTGACACAGCCTACTCTGAACCACCCCACAGTGTCCAATTGGCATTGGCATTTCCATACTCCCAAGTAAGGTGTTGAAGAAGCCCTGCAGCTTTCTAAGCACACCCTCAGCACCCCCTTATGTAGATACCTAGAGCTCCCGACAGCCCTGCTTTAAAGCCCCCTCCCCCGTGTCTCACCTACAGTGACATTTCCATACTCCTAATGCACCGTGTTAAGATATACCACGACACCCCACCCGCTGCATCCTCCTGACCACACCCTCATCCTCAGCCACCATCTTTAGCTCTGCCTCTTATAAAAAAGCCTCCAGTAACCACAACCTGGATCTCTGATCAGCTTCCTCTTCTCCATTACCATTAGTCTGGACACTGAAAGTCCCTTCCTGGTGACCACACCTGCCCATCTGTAAGTTACAGTTTCTCGGACTGTGAACACTCAGCAATACCACATTGCAGAGACCTCTGTCGGACCACAGCCCAAGTGGTATCGCACTCCCCCTTGCTTCTCCCAAGGTGTAATCTCCAAACAGGGACCGAAAGCCCTGAACTTGGCTCACCAAGGGTAAATATGTCCAGGGGAGCCACAGGATGCTTGTTTCAAGGAACTGGAAGGATCCTGTGACTGGTGCTCACTCCTGATATAGGAAGATGGATTTTTGGTAATCCTAGGGCTATTGAGGTGGAGCAGAAACATAGGGTCTGCAGACCTTGGCTGGAGTGGCCATGCCCCTGAACTGAATCCACCCGTCAGCTACCGCTGGGACAGCTGTAGTCATCAATCAGCCGAGCAAGGAGGTGGGGGCTGTGGGGTGGAACACTTGGGGCCAGGGCTGGGCTGCTCAGCTGGTGTCCTCAGCTCAGCACCATCCGGGCTTGAGACCCTTTACTGGCGCTCCCACCCACCCCTTCCTGTATAGGATATTGATTTAGGTGGTCGGTGTCCAGTTCTCCTACCGGCTTCTATCTCAGTGGCTGCTCCTGCAGCGTGCCTTCGGATAGACAGGACACAGGAACAGGTCGACAGATGCAGGAGACCAGGCGGCTCCGCAGCTCCGCTCCCTGCCGGCTCCGGGGCGGGACTGCAGTCAGGGTGGCTCCGCGGTATTATCCCCTGTTTCTCGGTCTCCATAGAGACAATGAGTCCCACCCCCAGGCTGTCTCGGCGGGAGAGTGACCAAGGTCACGATGGCTCCGCCCACCAGACCCCGCCTTCTGAGCTCTCCCGGCTCTGGGCCCTCGAAGTAGCGGCAGCCTTATCCTGCCCCTCCCCCTCAGCTCTGCGGTCCTGGGCGGTGATAGCAGCCCAGGACAGTTCTGCATGTCCGAGGATGGGGAGTTCCCACGGCCCCCTAAATGAGAGAACACCTCCCCACAGTTCAAGGGGGGTCTCCAACCCTCAGGGGAAACACACCTTCCCAAAGAGCCAACCTGATTAAGAAGCTGAAGTGGAGAAGAGGAAGAAAGTGAAGATCCCTTCCCTCAGTGACAAGAGTCTATAGTTGGTTCAAGACCACATCCACCATAGAGTATGTGCCATTCCGCAGCTACTCCACGTTCTCCAGAATACGGTCCAGATTCTGGAGCAATAAAGGACGAACAGAGAACCACGCTTGCCTAGCCCCAGAGTGCTAGTTGCATGTATGGAGATCACTGCCCAGGAACTGGCTCCTGGACGTCGGAGACGGCTGAGCCCTTCCATTCTCACCTCCCAGCCCCCTGATCCGCTGCTGCTTCGCATTCAGTTCCCAAATGCAAATACTATTAAATAACCTTGCTGGGAGTGACGACTGTAATCTCCAGAGTAATCTCAGCATTCTGGAGACTGAAGGAGGCTCAAACTTTTAAAGCTAGCCTGGGCTACAAAAAAAAAAAAAAAAAAGAAAGAAAGAAAGGCAGGAGGAAGAGTAGATGTAGCTCGGGGAAGAGTGCTTCCCTCTCAAGCATAAGGCCTGGGTTAAACCCCAATCCTTAAAATCCTCCCCTGAAAGCCTTTCCTAAACCCACCCCACGGCCTCCAGGTCAGCTAACAAGGGTCTGGCTTCCGTAAGGCCCCTGATCTTTGCCATTAAGAAAGTAAGTTCGTAGCTGCAGGGACGGATCAGCAGTTAAAAGCACTGGCTGCTCTTGCAGAGGCCTGGAGTTCAGTTCCCAGCATCCGCACAGCTAACAGATGTTAACACCAATTCCAAAGGCTCCAGTGCCCCCTTCCGGCCACTGCGGGCATTGCATGGCACAGCACCTACATACATGCAGGCAAAACACTCATATACATTTTAAAAATTAAATTTGTTTAAAAGAAAGTGAGCTCTAAGTCCACAAAAGCATAAAAAAGTTTATTGGAGTATCAGGGCCGGTGGGGCGGATATTGCTGAGTCGTGGGCAAGGGAGGCTGATCCTGCCAGCCACGAGGCCCCTAAAGTGCACTCTGTGCGGTGAGGATGGGGTGTTGCATAGAGTCGGGCAGGCCGCTCCTTCTCCTGCCCTCCTGCCACCAGCGCCAACTAAGGCAGGCCGCCCTCACGGCCTCTAGGCGTCCCGGGTTCGCCGCTGCTGGGGCTCACGAAGACTGCAGGAGCACGCCCCTGTAGCGCCAACCCAGACTCTCGGCCCCTGCTGCCCGAGGCGCCCAGAGCGGCACTGCCTAGGCGCGTTTGCGCCACTGGAATCTCTTCCATGGACGCCGAGTCGTAGGCGCCTACGGGGACAGCTGCATGCACCGGGCTGGAGCTGGTGGAGTCGGATGACGCGCTGGAGTGGCGGCCAGGGTTGCGAGTCCCTGCGCAACGGAGGGGAATGCGAGACTGAGGACTGCGGCTCCGGCCTTACCTATCCCTCCCGCGCAGAACTAACCCAGCAGGACCCACCGCGGGGGCGGGGGGAGGACCTCACCCCGTAGTCTGGGCAGCGGGGACTCCCGGTTCAAGACCCCAGACCTTGGCAACCTATATATACGCCGCTTCCTCTTTTTCTGTAAAGACAGAGCGAATGTGGGCCACTTCCCCAGATCCCACTTTGCCAAGAGCGGCAGAGACACGGATCAGGGTGGAGGCTTCTTTTCCATCTCCCTCTTCTTGGGCAAAGGGCCAAGCCCAGTCCCTCCTACCTGGGGTTGGATCCGCGGAGGCAGAGCCTGTGTGTCTGAGGAGGACGGCCGCGGAGGTTCCACTTGGCCTTGGGTGGCAAGAAACTGGGAAGGGCTGAGGGCAAAGCAAGAGAGTAAGCTCTAGATGCTGTACCCCAAGTCTCCCTGCTGAAGGCTGCCTTCTTAGCAGGGCAGACAGGCACTGATTCATCCAAGGCCTTGCTGGGCTGGACCCACGCTTCTCACTGCTCATTCTCTCTCCTTCCGTGGCCCTGCCATGCTCATGGATATCCAGGTGGTACTCACTTGGCATTTAATGCTGCTGGCCTGGCCTGACCCGAGGGCTCTGGACGCACATGACTGAAGGTTCTCATGTAGAACTCCATCTCCTGGGGAAAGTGGAAGGCAGGGAGGCTGGAAGGCCAAGGGTGCATGCAGGGCCTAAGCCCTGAGCACACCTTCTCTAGGAGCTGCAGGCCTCTTCCCCCAAAGGTGTAGGGCTGTTTTCCTGGTTCCCACTTGTGCTGGAAAAGCCCTTCTACAGGGCGAGGCATCATACACATTTCCAGATCTTACCTGATCTCTAGCATTCATTTTACTTAAACTCCATCTACAAGGCTGCAGGCCTTTGGGTTCAATATGTCCAAGATAGGGCTGCTCAGCTAGGAGCACTCAGAGTGGCCCTCTCCGGCTCCTGGTTCCTCCTAGTGTTCTAGCCACTGAAGTAGTTCTTCCCCTGGCCAGGACACAGTGCAGCTGTTCACAGGCCGGCATGTGGGCTCCAGGTTGTGAGCACTGAGGGGCCCCTCTGGCAGGGTGGAATCCTGGGTGCATCCCTCACCCTCACACAGTACAGGCCACAGTTCTAGCTGCTGGGAACGCGTATGGGTGTCACCCCTGCCTCTACCCCCAAAAGGGAAGGCTATAAGTTCACGGAATAAACAGTCGTGCAGCCTGGAACCTTGTTCCTCACACTAGGAGCCTGATGGTGGTAGACGCAACACCGAAGCAAAAGCGCTGGGATGGCTGGGTCTGCCTCCGCAGGAGTCAGACGCCCCCAGCGTCACTAGGGAGAACTGCAGGTGAGGAAGCAAAAGCGGGGGGGGGGGGGGGGGGGACGACTCGGAAAGGCGTGGGGCAAAGGGCAAGGGGCGGAGCCAGACAGCTGAGGGAAGCACCCGGACAGCTGTCCCTAGCTAGGAAGCCGTTTCCATGGTGACAGAGGCGTCCTGACTAATGCAGAGAGGACACTGTAACAGCAAGCTGTATCTAAAACAAGCCTATGTTTTGGGGGCAACAGCTCCAGAGAGGGGCCCCTCCCTCATTCCTGCTGGGTCGGGGTGGGGAGGCTGCCAGATGGGTCCCATAGAGTTCTGGGGCCTGGGATAAGGCCCAGCCAGCCACTCAGCCACCAACTGGCTGCACAAGGCTCAAAGACTGAGGCCCTAGGCAAGCCCCATGTCCAATATCTGTTCAGACTGATCCTTCCAGGAGGAGGAGGAGATTCCTACCCTAAGCAGAGCAGCACAGATCAGTGGCCAGTCCTAGGAACTGGGACCTCAAGGAAAATTTCCTCACATCTTTCCTCTTCCAGAGACCAGCAAAAGATTACAAGACCTCCCCTTGAGCTCCTAGACTCCAGGATGGGATAGAAAAGATTACAAGGCCTCCCCTTGAGCCCCTAGACTCCAGGATGGGATAGAAGTCAGGCCCTAACCAGCTAGAGAAGTCTCAAAGTGTCATCAGGAGGTTCCCTCCTGTACTCAGAAATGACCCTCAGGATCTCCCCTCAGAAACCATCAAACATTTGCACATTCCTGAATAGTGCCTTGGAACCTCTCAGCCTTAGCTGTTTCTCTTTCTCTCTCCACTGTAAAGGGGACAAGCACCTAGCTCCTACTGGGTAGGACTCCCTTCAGGTCAGTTGTATATAGAACAGAAATTGTCCTTGCTGCTGCCACATTTGGCCACAAAGCCTAAGCAGGGCAAGCACACAGGCCCTGGAATCTAGATGTCCCAGGACGAATCTCACTCATGTCAGCCAACACTGTGTGCACACAGCTCAGTGCCCAGCAGTAGGGCAGGTATATGATGCTGAATAGGAGGATCTTTACCAACTACAGCACCAGGTCAAGTGACAAGAAGTTCTCGACCAACTGCCAGCACTCTCCAGACCAGCCCACAGGCAGGGTCCAAGCCCTCATGATGAAAAAGGAGAGGTGGGGTCCTTTTCCAACCCGCCCACCAGCCTGTGTTTGTGTCTAGTTGCCATGAGGATTTGGGATGCAGGGCTCAACCTTCCCAGCAAGACTGCCTGGGCTGCTTGCCTTCCCAGTCTCTGGGGGCTTTGAGAACTGGACCACCTCCATCTCCAGCTGCTGACCTCAGGAAGCCAGAGGTCGTGGGAATGAAGATAGGCTGGTCAGCAGCTGGACTGGCTAGGCCAGAACCTAGGTTGGAGGGTTCCCAGCTTTGGGGAGGGGTGTGTGTGTGTGTGTGTGTGTGTGTGTGTGTGTGTGTAGACATTAACTTTTCCCAGACTATGCTTCTATTTAACCTTTCTAAGCCTCAGTGGGCCCATTTCTAACATGAGTTGGTAACTCAAGCTGCCTCCTAGTAGAAACAGGATAACAGATATAAGAATTCGAGGTTGGGGGCAGGAGAGATGGCTCAGCAGTTAAGAGTACTTGTTACTCTTGCAGAGGACCCAGGTTCAGTTCCCAGCACCCATAAGACAGCAACAATCAGCCATAACTCCAGTTCCAGGGGATCCAACACCCTCTTCTGACTTCCTTGGGCACTGTACAACATGGATGCACTTGCATACACACATACATACATACTTACATACAACACACTCATACACATAAAATAATAAATAAAAAATAAAGAAGTCAAGGTCATAGCTGAAGAGAGCTGGTGGCTCCACTCTAACCACCCAGCTGATGTCTTCATCATTGGCTTTCTCCAGCACATCATGGAGCTGGAAAGGTGTGTACACGGGATTGCAGAAACACAAAGGGCACCTTTTGGCTAGGTTGGTGCCTATGTGCCCAGTATAGGCTGCCTCCCCAACAACCCTATTCAGCTTCTGTTCTAGGCTTGCTTCCTTGCATAGTCTCCTCAACGATTTTGCTGCACAGCCCCATTTCCCAGCACACACACACCCAGGTCCAGCCCTCTGATCGATACCTGAATGGGCCGCATCTTGCGGGGGCATGACTCAAGCTCCTTGTGGGTCTCCTTTGCTTCCTGAGCTGGGCGATGCTGCACGATGTACTCGTAGGTGGTGAGTTTGTGCCACACTGGTGGGTGTGGGAAGAGAGGTGTCAATAGTGGAGAGGTGATTCTGGGACTTAGGAGGAGGGCAGCCAGCACTCCCTAACCACATACATACTAAGCTGTGGGGGAAAACCAGACCTACTACAAAGAACCAGTAAGGCACGAGATTTCAGGGCTGTACAACCCAGCAAGGTACCTCCTTGAAGTTGAGGCTCTTTCCCCTTTAAGGCAAGTTTGGAGGAGGTACTTACTTAGATAAATATGGAAGCAGAGCAGGTGCCCGAGCAAGGCTGTAGAGAGCAGGCCCAGAAGGATGAGTAGGGCAGCCAGGGCCAGGATGGCGGGAGCCTGGGTCTCCACAGGGGCAGCAGGCAAGAACACAAACCACACATCTGTGTGATTCTTCAGGACTGCAAGGCACAGACAGACCCTGCTCAGCAGGACCCAGCAGGGATGGGTGCACTGACAAAAACAAGCCTGGGGGAATGGCAAGGGGATGGGCCTGGAACCCAACTGACCTTCAAAGTGTTGGTTGGTGCGAAGCCGCATGGGATTGACAAAGAACTCCACGAAGACATAAGTGGCCACCAGCACCAGGAGCAAGACACCCAATAAAGCAGATGCCACACTGTGTAGAAAGAGCCTGGCCCAGCCATGGGCAGCTGTCAGCACTCAGGAGCTCCAGCTTGGTAAGGGCCAGGAGCTCAGAAGGACCCACAACTGGGATAGGAAGTCAAGCTCCTGACCCCAAAGCCCCAACTCCTCAGAAGCCAAAGCCATAGAGCCTGAAGATAGGCAACCATTTATCAGGCTCCCTCTCTTTGTCTGAACCATCAAGGTGAAAGACTCCAAATTCACCCTCAGCCAGCCCAAGTGGAACCCCAGGCATATTCTCCTTTCAAAGCATGCACGCACCTCCATCCACAACAGTGCCCCGCAGGCTTCACTAAGATCCGAGATTCATGCACTAGATATATGCATCCCCAGGCCCCCAGCCCATTCTCACCGATAGTTCCTCTCGCCCACGCAGTTGTTAAGCCACTTGCAATGATGATCGAAGCCACACACGCACTTGTTGCAGGCGCTGCAGTGCTTGGAGCGTGCACTCCTGCGAGGGGTTGGGGGGGAAGGCACCTCGCGGTCGGCCAGCCCCTCCCGCCCTGCGCCCTATGGCAGCTAGTGTAGTGACCTAAGTCAGGCCTGGTGGCCAATTACCCACCAAGCGCCTCCACACAACCGCGAATTGCGGCAATAAGGAACACCGGCGCCCTCTGGCGGAACCTCCGGGTGGGACTCCTGAAGAAAGTGAGGCACCCCAAGTAGTGGAACCACGGAAAAAGAGGGGCTGGGTGCACAGTTCCTGTTCTTGAACTGCATGAGTCTGAAAGGAGACGTCCTTCCTCTGCACCAGACCACACACAAGAGGCAGATGTGGGGGTCCAAAACAGGGATGTTATAGGGGCTGGATTTGCCCTTCAAACAGCTCCATTTTAGGGTCAGTTTCCTTGCCATTCTAAAGGAATTTTGCTGGCATTCTTCCAGAAAACCTGTCTATGGGAGCTAACTGGAAAGGGGCCAAAAGGAGGGGAGAGAGATGCCATCTACCGGTATTAAGGAAACTCATGGGCAAGGGGCAGCGAGGGGAGGCCACATTAAGGCATCAATGGGGTCTGGCCCAGGAGTCAGCAGCAGACTCAAAGGAATGTGGTAGAGTAGGGCACAATCACTCACTGAAGGCAACTGCCAGAACTCAGAAACGTGCTGGCTGGTGCCTAGGGAATGACAGTGTTACTGCCTAATCCTCAGCACCTCAATGCTGTAAGCCTTCTGAGTCCTGCAGACAGATGGACCAGGCTGCATGGGTCTTCAAATTCCAAGTGTTGAGCTGGCCTTGGGTTACTCCCTATCCCTCATCCCCTGCCTAGGGCCAGGGACTGGGAAGCTGGAGAAAAGTAGGGAGGGACCCTAGAGAGACAGTAGGACCAGCCAAAGGATGGAGGACGGATGTTCCACATTCCGACTCCTCTCTCACCAGCAAGAGGACCAGTAGCAAACCATTTGACCTCTTTGGCCTCAGATCCCTCAAGGGCAACTGAGAGAATATGCTCAGGGCCCTGGCAGCCCTTCTTGTGACCCTGACTGCTGCTCAATAGCTATGTGACTCCAGGACACCTCCCAACTAGCTAGCTGAGCAGTAGACTCATCCTCTTTTATTAAAGTACACAGTACTAAACATTCAAGCCTTAACTCCCCTCCTGCCATATCTGGGTGTTTGTGAGAGACTGGAAGATGTCACCTGCAGAGTTAGAAATTTAGAAATGTTTGTGGCATGGCAAATGCTTCCTTTTTTTTTTTCTGCTGGAAACATTATTCCCCATTCTTCCAATTATCATGTCCTTACCTTCTCAGCCCTTGTTTTGGTTTGTTTTGTGTTTTGAGACAAGGTCTCACCATGTAACTACAGCTGGCCCAGAACTCCCTCTGAGACCAGACTGACTTAGAACTCACAGAGATCTGCCTGCCTCTGTTTTCCAGTTGCTGGGACCAGAGAATTGTGTGACTAACTGGGCTTGTTTTGATTTTTGAGTCAGGGTCTTACTACATAGTCCAGGCTGGCTTTAAACTTACAGCAATCCTCCTGCTTCAGCCTTCCAAGCGCTGGGATTCTAGGTTTGTGCCACCATGCCCAGCTCCAACACTCTTGACTATGCAAAACTCAAGTGTTCTAAGGCATGAGGATAACTGAAGCCTGGCATGCCCTTCTCTACCCTGAATGTAACTGATCCTCCAGGCACACACATATCCCACAAATACCACACACTCACACACACACACTCATAATCATGCACTCACACATCCACGTCGCACAGGTTGCAATGCAGGTCTTCAATGACGTGTGCATGTTGACTGCGGTTGAAGATTGGCAGGGGCCCCGAATAGCTCTTGTCCCGCACATTGGCATCAGCTGGATCAATGGTGACAGCCGTCAGGTGCACTACCAGGTGGCCGGCAAAGATGGCGCCCATGCACTAGCCCAGCAGGTTAAAGACTCACTCCACATTCTGCAGGCTGGGAACTCACCCATTTTCTATGGTCAGAGAGCGTCTCGTGCCCGTGCTGACTTCCTCTATGCCAAGACTCTGCCCGTGCTACTCTTATCTCCTGCCCCCACCAGAGCCTCCTCAACAAGCTTCGCATAGGACCCCAAGCCCCAAAGTAAAAGGGCCATCTGACAAGGAAGTCCACAGACTGGCACTCCTTGCTGTTGCAGCAAGGGGCCCAATCACAGGGCCTTGGCTTGACCATTTGAAACCTGGTACAGGCCAGTTTTTGGTCTCAGTTTCCAGAAGGTGAAGTGAAACTAAAGGCTATCTCCTAAGGTCCAAGGACCTAAGCTTCAATTCTGATCTTGCTTTTATTTTATTTTATTTTTTTCTTTTTCTTTCACAGGAAGCCACTTCCAAAAGAGAAGCAGCTATCCCCTTTCAACAGCAAGGACCAGATGGAGAATCACTTGTAGACAGGCTCATCCACTTACTCCCTCCCCCACCTGCAGTCTAGGCACTTGGCATCCTAGACTGTCTGGGATGGCCTCACGCATTCATGGCTAGCTAGAGGCAGTACAGCTAACTCCTGGAACTGAAATGAAGCTTTCCCAGGATTTAGTTGAGCCAAATACAGGATATGAGTGTGCTGCCAACTTGCTGCAAAGTCTATGTGCAAACTCCACCCAGGCAGGCAGCTATCCTCTTCCTCTCCTGCCTCTGCTCACTCACCCATGATCCGCTCTCTGTCCTCCTGCTGACCAGATACCATGCCCCCATCATTCAGACCTACCCACCATTCATCCTTCATTCTTTACCCATCAGCTGTCCAATGGAAAAGGGTGACAGGAAAAGCTGACAGGGCTTCCAGGCAAAGCCCACTGTTGTCAAAAAAGAGGGAAACCTGGGAATAAGAGGGAGATGCAGAAATGGGCGGATTCCAATGTGCAAAGTCATAAAGGTCTCAACAGGATCTTAAGCCTCGTTTCTATTTTTTTAATGTGTATGAGTGTATTACCTGCATGTATATAAGCGCACTGTTGTCATACAGTGCCCACAGAGGACAGAAGGGAGCATCGGATCCCCTGGAACCGGAGTTACAGACAGTTGTTAGCAACTATGTGGGTGCTGGGATTCAATCCGGGTCTTCTGTAAGAACAGCCAGTACTCTCAACTGAGCTATCTCTCCAGCCCCTTGAACCTCATTTCCTAAGGTAGGAAGAAGCAACTGGGTTTTGAGCTGGTAAAACATTATCACATTTTTTTTGTTTATGTGCATGTGTACATGTATTAAAAGAATGCTCTGGCAGCAGAGGTGGCCAGGAAGAGGGGTGCACAGGGAAGACTTACTTGGAAATTAAACAGTCATCCAGGTCAGAGAGGCAGGTGACAGTAGAAGGGGGGAAATTGGATAAAGAGGTAAAAATCAGTAGGTTGTGATGATGACTGGCTCTTAGCAGTGGGAGAAAGGGGAGCCAAGTCTGTGAAGAGAGGCTGAGAAAGGAGCCACAAGCAATAGCTCTGCTGCTGGGCACATGCCAGGCTGTAATAGATAGTATTCTTCTCTATCAAAGTCTGTTGTCTGTACTTCTAAGCAACACTTACCATGGGGTATGACCACTATATCCAGCCTACCAGTCTTTCCTCCACCTGGCCCCTAAGCACCCAAGTTCATCTTTGTATCCTAGAGTCTAGGCCTGTTCCAGGCCCACAGTGGAGACTTGGTACACACCATTATTCTACTTCTTTCCTCAGGCTCTGAAACCTGAGAATGAAGGAAGCTTTGATGAAAGGAGACTTTGGTGGAACCATACAGCCTTGGCCAGACTGCCAGACTAGGTGGCTCTGGGAGTTTCCACATGGCCCAAAGTAGATAAAGAAGTAAAAGGTGAGGGAGATCAAAGACTCAAACCATTCCACTTCCTCAGTCAGGCTACCTGGTAGCCCTTATGGCCTCACTAGGTACCAGCTGTGAGACCTTCAGAAGGAAGTCACTTATCCTGCCTGAGTCCATTTCTTCATGTGGTAGTTTGAATGAGCAATGTTGTCCACTAGCTTATGTATTAACAATTGGTCTCCAGTTGGTGGTGCTGTTTGGGAGGTTATGGAACCTTCAGGAGGTGGAGCCTTGCTGAAGAAAGCACATCACTGGGGTGGCTCTGAGGGTTTGCAGTCTCATTCCACTTCCAGCTTGCTGTCCCTGCTTCCTGCTTCAGCCGCCATGCCTGTCTGTTGCCATGTCTTCCCCACCGCTATGGACTCTCTCTGGAACCATAAACTAAACAAACTCTTCTATAAGTTGCTTTTATTTCATCACAGCAACAGAAAAGTAACTAAAACACTTCTTTAGTAAAATGGGGAGAATATCTTCGTTATAGTTTATGAGGATCAAAAGCGATCATCCATGTAAAATGCCTGGCACATGTAAGTGTTCAATAAATGCTATTTTTGTTTACTGTTATCACTCTGATCTCTATATTCCAAACAATGCTGTTATTAATCTGAGTTTCTCAGGTACCCGAATGGAAGAAAGCTAGGTAATCCTGAGGAATGGATGGAACCATTCTGGGCCATACAAAAATGCCCCAGAAAAGGTTCCACCTGTTCACACTAAGGTCATATAAGAATGCCCCATGAAGGGCTCACCTAAGGATGACAGCCTTCTCTAGACTCCCTCTCTGTTCACTTGCCCATGTCACTTACCAGCCCAGGGCTCTTGAGTCTGCCAAGAAAGCAAGCTTGTATTTAACAGCTTAAGTGCTTTGATGTTCATAAACCTCCTGATATGCCCTCACCTCAACCCAGCCCTTGGAAGCAAGCAGAACCCTTCCCGTCAGACAGAAGCAGCTGAGACCTAGAGAGCTGGAGAAGCTGTTCTGACATGCGCAGTCCAGATGGTGCTAGGCTGAGAGCAAGCTCAGATGCTGATATTATGCCCTGGGCTCTCTCAGAAATCCTCTTCAGGAAGGCCATACCAGGACACAACCATGGGAACTCTCTGATAGGGGCAAACAGAGGCTTAATGCACCCCAGAACCAGCCTTAGCCATGTCTTCTGTTCCTGGGGGTTATGACAAGACTAGGCCAATCATACCACAAAGCTCAGGCAAGTTCATGTTTGTCACTGTTCCAGGCACTTGCAGGGCAATTCTATGTCATCTCTTGGCCTATATACCTTCACCCTAAAATCAATGAACTTGTAAATAGTTTTGAGAATAGCATAACAGCCTGTCTATAAATAAAACCACATTTTTAATGTACCGAGTAACTTACTATGTGAAGGAAATGTACCGTGACAAATTTTTTCACAAGTGGAATAATTATTTCTTAACTTGCCATCTCATTGGGGACTGAACCCTGCACAGGCAGGCAATCACTTTACCAACTGCACTATAGCCCCAGCCTCTAACATTTCATTTCTTTGGCTCAGGCATAATCAATCAATCTGAAAGAGTTTTAAGACTCTTGGTTCCTGCTGGCACCTCAGGTGATAAGATCCTCTCTCCGTGATGTTTTAAATGTTCTGAGGAACTTTAAGGGCTGTCAAATGAGGGGTCCAGGCCGGGCATAGAATCAACTGGGTTCACTCTGTGTTATACCACCCTGTGCTCCCTAAGACCCTAGGGCCAGTCGCAGGCCTTCCATCTATCCATCTCCCCCACTCTTACATGCACCAGTCCCACATATTCCCAAGGATACAGCATAGCCAGCAGGCACCCAGTGGTGAGGCAGGAGGGGAACGAGGACCCCAAAGCCAATCACTGCAAAGAAGAGGTATAGCAGCCAGGCCACAATCTGGAGTGGGTGAGGGGGCCAGCTCCACCCATTCCGGCGGGACCGCTGGCCCTGCAGCTCCGGGGAAGGTCCACTGGCCTGCACAGGCGCTGTCCACACATTCTTCTCAGGAGCTGTCTTGTTGGAGGGCTTGTTGCAGATGTTCATCTCCAGGGGGGAAAAAAACAGAGAACATTAGCCCAAGGAGTCACATAAGGCCCTATCTGCAGCCAGGACTTACCAGGAGCTGGGGGAGAGCAGAAGGGATACAAAGCTACTTCCTATCTGGGGAACCTGGGTTCCCAGCCCAAGAGAGACATGCAGTGGGGAAATGGTGGTAATGAGGTGCCGTTCCAAAGCCCCAGAGCAGGCTCTAACCCAGCCTGGCCAAGACAAGTGGGGAGGGTTCAGGGTTACTCAGGACACAGTATAGCTGCCTGTTATTCAAAGCTCTGTCTCCACGGCCATCAGAGTGAAACTCAATAAGACATGTTCTCATCTGGTAACAATATCAGGCTGGGGCCAGAGCGATGAGAACACATGCTGATTCTGTTAGGATTAGTCACCTCCATCCTGAGGTCCAAATGCAAGTGTCAGAGAGCGCCCTCCGCCCCCCGCGCCATCTTTTCCTAAGGGAAACAGGCAGTAGGGGTACTCAGAGGGAGACATGGCTGCAGCTGCTTGGCAGATACTAATCTCTTTAGGACCAGGGACCCAGAACTTCTCCTGTGTGTTCAGAAGGGTTGTCTAAGGTTTCTTGGCTGGGGGTGAGTCAGCACACAGAGAGAGAGGAGTAGTCTTCTTTGGTTCCTTCTAGCAGAATAAATATGTTTCTCTATGTAAATCTGAGCTTAGTGTACAGATTTGCCCAGAAAGAAGGCCTAAGGTCCTTTCACTCACTGAAGGAGCTCCAAAGGCTGGGCCTTGGCCAGAGACAGACCACCAGAGGGCAGCAAGCCCCTACTCTACTCTGCATCCTTGCCCGATAGCTGACCAAGGATATCTGTCAAGGCAGGAGGGGATGGATTTGTCCTTACAAGAGGAAGAGCCTTACCGATCAGTACCATCTGGGCTGAAAGCTCAGCAGGCAGCAAGTCCAAGAGCTAGGAACAAAACCTGGCAGCCAGACGCTCTTTCAGGAGCCCCTACCCGTGGACCAACAGTCTGATTGCTATGGTTTGAAACTGAAATGTCCCTCACAGGCTCATGTTTTGAATGCTTCATCTCTAGCTAGAGGTGCAGTTTGGGGAGGTTCTGGAAACTTTGGGAAGTAGGACCTAACTAGAAGAGACAGGTCATTTGGAATGGATCCTGGAGAATGTTATATCTGTCTGCATAGTGCCTTGCTCTTATTTACTGGACTGCTTTGACACAAAGAACTTCTGCTACCATGAACTGAGCTGATTCACCATGCCTCTCCTGCCATGATGGATCTGGAACCCTCTGAAACATGAGCCAAAATAAATCTTTCTTTAGTTGTCTTTGTCAGGTATTTTCATCACAGATATCAAAAGCAGGTAATACACTGACTAGACAAAAATGGTAGCCCAGACCACCTCAGCACCTCTGTCTGGACTAGCTTATCTTATAGACCAACAAAATATAACTGGATCACCAAAGTCCACTATAAGCATCCTCTGTTGCAAAAAGCTTCTCTGGGAGTCCCAAGTAGTCAGGAGCCCTTGTGCTCAGTCCTTACTGGGAGTGCCATTTTGTCATTTGGAGTACTTTGACAGCCCCATGTCTATCACTCTGTTATACTAGCTTCCCTCAAAGGCAGCAAACATGCTGTGATTCATTCAGCTCCTCCTCCCATGTCTCCTCTCCCAAGCACCAGGAACTGTACCTTGTACATAGTAGATGCTCAGTGAATGTCTGCTGACTTGAAAACATCTGAAATAAAAGGAAACATCGTTAAGGAAAAGCTAGCCTATTCTGCTCTGTCTTCAATCCTCCCACTCCACCCTCTTCCACAGGGCCAGGGCATGACTCTATGATGCACCCTCCGCCCCTACTTCCTCTGCCCATTGGCTGTCACCCTGACTGCTGGACATTCGCTCAGAGCCACATTGTTCTTCAGCCCACCTAAGGCTTGGAGCCTCACTGCCAAGCTTTGCAGTATTTGAAGTCATTTCTGAACATTCTCATCTCAAAGCTAAATACAGTGACCTTAGTTTTCTCCTGAGACTTGAGTACAGTCCTCTGATCATTTACTCTGTCTTCACCAAGAAGCACCCAAGGAAAGAAGTGTCCTGGCTTTGAAGGAAAAGATATAGGTTTAACTTTGACTTTGTCCTTATTATCTGAGAGGCCCGAGATTCCTCATCTGAAAAGTGAGGTTAGGCACGCTCTCTAGGATGACACTTAGACCAATGACACTGGAGGTAAATCCCTAAAAAGTAGATACTGACTTTACATGGTAGATGTTGTAATTACCCTCAAATAGATCTGTGGTTTGTCTCATATCCTTTGGCTACAGCTACTTTGTCTGATAGTCTGCAAGGTTTATATTCAAAGTGATAGGGTTGGTTGAAATTGCTTTTACTTTTTCATAGGAATGGAACACAGACAACATTGAAAACATGTACTTGTAGGCTGGGGTATAACTCAGTGGCAGAGTACTTGCTAGTATATGTGAAGCCCTGGGTTTGATCCAAAAAAGCACACACACACACACACACACACACACACACACACACACATACACACTTGCATATAAGAAAAGTAGAGTGAAGGAAACTGACCATATGATAAAATGCTACAGTCACCATTTAGTTACCCTCAGTAAGAAATTCTTTTTAGGGCTGGAGAGATGGTCCAGCAGTAAAAGCACTTGCTGTTCTTGCAGAGGATTAAGGTTTGGTTCTCAGCACTCACATGGAGATCTGACGCTCTCTTCTAGCCTCCACATGCACTCTAGCATGTGGTGCACTCACATCATGGCAGGCAAAACACTCATACACAAAATAATTTAAATTCACCAAACCAAACAAAAAAAGATAATTTTTTTGGTCTTTTTGAGACAGGGTCTCCCTGTAGCCCCATCTGGCCCAGAACTCTTTATGTAGACCAGGCTGGCCTTGAACACACAGAGCCTCTGCCTCCTGAGTGCTGGAATTAAAAGCATGAGCCATGCCCAGCCAAAAAAGGGAAAATTTTTTAAATCCAAACACTGCTACAGTCCAGAAAGTTTAGCAAGTTTGTTTATGATTGTTATAAAGCTGAAACGCTGAGACTTGTTCACTAAAACATTTTAATTCTTTACATCCCTATATTTATATATCTTAAAATTGCATATATGAGCTGCCAATACCTGATTTATCTACGCTGTTTCTCCACTCACAACCTTTTAATCCTATGGGGATAAAATACTAAGATTCAGAACGACCAATAATAGGAAAAAAAGAAAAAAAATCTGTCTTTTTAAGGTAAGTTCACATTATACAGTCATTGCTGGTTTTGAACTTGTGGTGATCCTCCTGCCTCTTCCTCCAGGGTGCTGGGATTACAAGCATGTGCCACCACACCCAGTTGAGAAAAAAAATTTTTGAGAATGTTTTCCATCATAATTGATTACTTTGTGTGTTTATGCATGTGTGTCCACATGTCCATGGATATGTGGGTGCCTGTTTGTGGGTACACATGGACATGAGTGTGAAGGCCAGAAAATAATCTTGGTGTCATTGCTCAGGTGCTGTCCACCCCACCCCTCTTTGTTTTGAGAAAGGGTCTCTCACTGGCCTGGAGCTCACCAAGTAGACTAGGCTTCCAGTTTATTCCAGAGATCTACCTGACTCCCTCTCCCTGGCACTGGGATTATAAGCACAAGTCATCATGTAGGTTCAGGGGATAAACTCAGGTCTCGAGCTCACAAGGCAAGCACCTTACCAACCCTAATCCCATAGTGGATTCTTAAGCATGTTCTCCACATATGCAGAACACTAGTTGGATATTTTAAAATAGTTTATTGCTGTTTTTTTACTTGTATGAGTGTATTGCCCTTGTACAATGCCCACAGACATGAGGAAAGGACGTCAGATTCCTCTGGAACTGGAGTTATGGATGGTTGTTGGCTGCCATATGGGTGCTGGGGATGAACCTGGGTCCTTTGCAAGAGCAAACAGTGCTTTAAACCACTGAGCCATTTCTCCAGTTGTATATCTTTTGGCATAATGTTAAATGTTTGATATGGATAGCATACAGCGAATATACAATATACAACCACTGACATGGTTCAGTGGTTAAGTGCACCTACTGCTCTTCCACTAAAAGGAGCTGACAACAACTGTCTATAACTCCAGTTCCATGAGATCTGGCCTTCATGGACATTGTATGCACCTAGCACACTTAAATACATGGAGGCAAATTTGTTTTATACATATAAATTTATACACATAAAACAAATTTTAAAAATGTAAACCCAACTATATAGGCCTCACTTGCCTCTTATAAAGTACCAATAGGTCCATTCTGGAAGCACAGATTATTTTAAAGGCTTTAAAAAAACCACGTCTTTGTATATGTATGTGTGTGTGTGTGTGTGTGTGTGCACATACATGCGCCATGTGGGTCCTAAGACAGAACTCAGGTTTTCAAGCTTGGCAGCAAGTGCCTTTGCCCACTAGGCCATGTTTTGAAGTCTTGAACAATTTCTCACCAAATGCTGGGAGGGGTGTCTTAATAATTCAGTGGATAGTTTGGCAACAGTGTCTAACTTCATCAAGTACTGTTGTGCTGGGCCTGTAACAATGAGGCTTCTTTACCCCACAAGCAGAAAGTGCACTCTTCCAGGTGGCTTTTGTAGCTAAGTGTTTCCTGAGTACTTTATACCAATAGTTTTTTATTTTTCTCATGCAATCTGATTTTTTTGAGGCCATGGTGTAGAGAGATTCTTCTTTGAATTTTGAAGAGCTAGGCATTAGACGGTAATTGCAGCCCAGTTCTGAAGTTGCTTTGTTAGTGAGTAGCTCCAAAGAGCTGGTACAGTATTATTCTTTTTTCTTTTCTTTCTTTCTTTCTTTCTTTTTTTTTTTTGACAGTTTAATTCTGAAGTCCTGACTGGGTCTGTGGCCCAGGTTAGATCAAACTCTCAGCATTCCTCTTGCCTCAGCCTCCTGAGTACTGGGATTACATGAATAAACCAACATGTCCAGCTCAAATATTTTAACAATTAGGTTCTCTATCTCTGTTTTTTCTTTTAACTTAGTTAAAGGATTTGGATCATTTGATTAATGGGTTTTCCATGTTTCTAACTTGCTATTAGAAGGCTATCCTTCTAATTTCAGGAATATGCCACCACACTGTCTTGGATGGTCATTCTAATCTAGTTATCTAAAGATGCCTGTAGCCACTACCAAGCACTAGGTACATATCAGACCCATGCCTCTGTTTCTTTCTTTGGAAACTCCCTCAAGGTACAGTGCTGTTCAGTTGTGGGGATGACAAAGGGAAAGCCAAGCTTGGAGTCCAAACGCAAAGGTGACAAAGTGGATGAAAAGCTGACATATTTTTCTTTGGGACACCCCCAAGTGAACAAATCTTTGTCCCTAGGTCAAAGCCCTATGACCTTATAGTTCTTCTCTGAGGCAAATCTCTGTGGACCACACATGGGCTCTCCAGGGACACCACCAACAGGACAACTATTTTGCAGTACAGGGGATTGGATCCAGGGCCTTGCATATGTAAGACAAGCACCCTACCACAGGGTTATAACCCTAGCTACAGCAGCACTCTGAAGGAAATATATGAATTTGGTCCCCAAGCTTGGCTCTCCCTGTATCATCCCCACAACTGAATAGCCCTTTACCTTGAGGGAGTTTAGAGAAGGAAAGAGTCCTGTGGCTGATATGTTCCTAGTGTTTGGCTGTGGCCACAGGCATCCCCAGTGTTAAGTTACCCCAGAGTCACCATCTGAGGACAGAGGTTTGCTACAAACAGCCCTTGGGGCAGAGTATTGTTGGCCCAGAGAGGTGCCACTTGCCTAAGGTTTCAGATATAGGGATGAACTCCCTCAGGGCAGCAACAACACTCAGGAAAAGACACACAGGACAGCCAGAAGGATGTTGCCTGTGCCCAAAGTCCAGGAGAGCCAAATCTTAACTTGATAATATTTTCTCTTATTGAATTAAAGGTCACAAATTCTTTTTGGCCCAAAAGATTTTAATTAAAGGGCTGGGAGGTCGGAGGGAATCCAAAATGGGGTCCAAAGTTCACAGATGGATCCAAATACAGTCATCAGGCTTAGGGACTTTCTGGCTGTCCCTCCCCTCTAATAGTCCTCTGGGAGACCAAACTGAAAGATGTGTGCCCTGCTCCCCAATAACATGACCAGATGGTGTATGAACCCTTGGCCAGACAAGCCTTACTGGGGCCCAGGCCACTTACTGTGCACTGATGATAAAAACACAGATAAAGGCAGGGCGTAGTGGCACACACCTTTAATCTCAGCATTCAGGAGGCAGGCGGATCTCTGTGAATTCAAGACCAGCCTGGTCTGCTTAGCAAGTTTTAGGCCAGCTGGGCTACAGGGAGACCCTGTCTCAAAAAGACCAAACACACACACGCACACAAAGAGAGAGAGAGAGGGAGAGAGAGAGAGAAAGAGAGAGATGAGACCATGTACCTCCCTTCAGCAGCTTTTCTTTCTGAGGCCCAAAGAGACTCAAAGCATCAGGGCAGTGGGTACACGGACATGTGGGCAGTGCTTGCAAGGGCCAACCATTCAGACTGAACATGCCTGGGTCAGAAGCAGTGAGACATGAACCCTGAGTGGCTGCAGGGCTGACATTACACAGGCCTAGGTGGGATGCTTTGAATGGGCTGGAGGAGCCATGAGGAGTCAAAGGAAGAAACTTGAAAGTAACAAATTACACACAGCTTTGGAGATTTCTAGACTCAGAGGCGAGGAAAGCAGAACAAGAGGGGACAGGGCATGACAGAGGGTGCGCTACAGGAGGTTGGCCTAAGAAAGCAGCAGCCAGCAGTTTTGCAAAGAGTTGGTCAGAGGGTCAAGGTGAAGCACACAAGCTCCTCCTTGCCCCTATTGCACCCCCAGCTGCTTAGCAATACATGAACCCTAGTAAGATATTCTTCATGCACCTTCTGCCTCCAAAGGACAAAACATACAGAGACTGGCAAGGATGGAGGGGAGACCCGTGAAATTATACAGCCATAGGTATCTGCCACCTAATCAAGGGCATGTGTGACCTCTCTGGAAGACTAAAGGAGCATGTAGGCCCCTCTCTTGTCCCTACAAGATGAAGGCCTTTGCCAGTAAGACAATTATATGTCCTATTTAACATTGACTAGATGAAGCTTCAAATGACATCTTCAAAATAAAATTAAGCTACCCTTATTTATATGCTTAAGTTAAATGAAGAAGATCTTAGCATTTCAAGTTCTCATAATGAACAGTAGAACAATTATATAATTGATCTACTTCCTGCCCACTACTGGTCCAATAAAGAAATAAATTTATGCACTCAGGAGGCTAAGGCAGGAGGATCAGTTGGGCCCAGGAGTTCTAAGCCACTCTGGACAACATAGCAAAACAATGAGATACTATCAATAATAATAGGAAGAAAGAAGAAGGAGGAGGAGGAGGAAGAAAAAGAGGAAGAGGAAGAAGAGGAGGAAGAGGAGGAAGAGGAGGAGGAAGAGAAGAAGAGGAAGAGGAGAAGGAAGAAAAAGTAGTATTTTTTCTGAAATTCATGCATGTGGCAGTTAAAGCAACCAGACTTGGGAGCAGTCTCAGTTCTAGAGAGCCTGTGAGCATTCTTGGATTCCTGAAAGATGTCTGAGCACTTCAAAATCAACTTATCTAATAAAGAAGGGAGTCAGAAGAGGCCAAGGCACTGGGAAGGCAGGATGCTGGGATTAGGGACAAAAGTGACAGGGATGAAGTAGAAGCCAGGTGGGCTCAGGGATCAGAGCCACCAATGGGGAGAGGCAGATTGGAATCAGGAACGCAGGCTAGTAATGGAGACAGAGCCTTCTGGTTCTTGCACTGCTGCTCATATGTCAAGGAAGCTGGGACAAATTTCGTAGGTCTTATCTTTTTGGGCACCTTCTTTACTCATGTTTCGAAACATTAGCCAGAAGGCAATTTGGCAATGTCTACCAAACCTAAGAACACATTTATCTTGTGGCCCAGACATTCCATTTCTGTTATTTATCTTACACTCTCGTAATACACAAAGGTTCATTGCATTGTTTCTTATAACGATAAAGGACAAAAACAAATATAAACATGCTATAGCATATCCACACAAAGGAACCCTATGCAGCATCAAAAGCAAGAATGGAATAATCTTTGAGACATAGTTACTTGAACAAACAAGACACACAGTTACAGAGTGAACTGTCAATTGAATAAAAACCAAGCCTGAGGGTTGGAGAATGGCTCATAACTTAAAGAGCACTTGCTGTTCTTCCAGAGGACCTGAGTTCAGTTTCCAACACCCACATCAGGTAGCTCATAACCACTTGCAACTCAAGCTCCAAAGGATCCAACCCTTTTGGCTTATGAGGGCAGCTATTCACACATGGCAGACACATAAAGAAACACACACAGAGATGCATACATTTAAAAAATATAAATAACTCTTAAAAAAAAACAAGGCTGTTAGAATTCAGGAGGTTAAGGCTAGAGAGTTGCAAGTTTCAGGGCCAGCCTGGTCTATATAGCAAAACTCTCAAAGAAAAAAGAGGATGGGAGATATACATCTATGTTTCTATACACAGATTATTTTGGGAAGGGAATATAAGAAACTAAATGCAGAGACAGTCCCTACAAAGATCTAGTGCCCCACAAGCTGGGAGTAGGACAGATTTGTTTTTATTGTGTGTGTTCCTTGGTATTGCTCATTTTTTTTAATATCATGAGCATTTACTTTCAAAAATAAATAAATAAATTGAGGGGATAGAATAGCTCTTTGGAAAGAAGCCCTTAGTTTAATCCCCAGCAACACACACACACATACCCCACAGACAAATACATCAAATAAGAAATAGTTGAGAGTGTCACCTCTGGCCCTCCTGGTTTCATTGGGCTGCTATTTGAACCAAATAAACTCGTAAGATCCAGAGGTCTCTTACCAGGCCAGAAAAACTAGGAATTCCTGCCCAACTACCATTTGACAAGAGTGCTTGTCAAAGTGCTTTCTTACCCTTAAAAGCAATTCTGAGCCACTCAGCCACAGAGCTGTGACGAAGAACCACAGAATTTCCTAGCGATGTTAGGGATCTTGTCAAAGTTGGAAGCAGACCCTAGGCAATGCAGCAAAACTGCAGGGCAAGACACTGTTCTGGTCCTTGGCCAAGGGCCAGTTAGTGCCCAGTAGCCCCAGAACAAGAGGGACAGTGCGCTCCACAGTAAAGTTTTGTTCCTAAGCATCTTTCCCTTCTCCTAGAGGCTTTGCAGTTTCTATGTGAGGCTCCCATGAGTAGTTCTAAATGAGTTTTCAGGATTTTCCCAGGATCTAATTTTGAAATAATTTTCACTGACATCTAACATGCCTCAATTTAAGTCACATAAAGGAGAGCTGAAGAGAAAATGCTTCATGGTGTATACTCTTTGTAAGTGCAGAGTCATTTATAAAAGACTTTTAGGGGTAAGTACTCTGTTTACTAAAACTTGCCACTGGTTTAAAAAAATCTCTGGTCTTAAAAATTCTGAGAAGTGGCTTATACTTCAACTAAGGGATGCATATCACATAATTCCCAGAAAATAAGTTAGAATCTAAAGCTGTTCTCAAAGACTTTGGTCCTGAATAACTTGGCTTTCTCTCTCATAAACAATATGCCAAAGTCAGTTGCTATGGCAAGAAAAATTTGAAACCTTGAAATTGTTCCTGAGTTGACATGGTGTGCAAACATTTCTGTACCATTCACTGGCAGCAACCACTACAAACTGGGATATGAGTTAAGAGAAAGGGACGAAAAATCAGGGCACAACAGGGAACAGAACAAGGCCAATGGAAGGAAGTAAGGGTTGTTGATTTTCTAACAGGAAATCAACTGGAGATTGCAGGAGCCAGCCTTGAGGAACACCCACCAAGAAAGTCATTAAGAACAAAGTAAGAAAAACAGAAACAAACAACAACAACAAAAATCTAGCTAATTAAACACCACCACTGTTGCTTTTAAGCATATTCATAGTGATTATCTGTTTATGCATTGGTTTCCCACAGCAAAATAGCAGTTCCACAAAGGGAGTGACCACCCTTCATCCAACCCAGTTCTGCCTTGGTTAAAGAAAACAAAGTCACTTCTTACCATCTTTGCTGCCATCACCCTAATCCAAGCCTCCATCATTGCTCCCTTCCAGTGTTTCCATGAGAATAAAAGCCATCACTGGCATTTAAAGGGCACTAATTCTAGGTCAGGCACTACCCTAAGTGCTTCCACAGAATTCATTTCATTCAACACTCAGAGGTAGGTTGGACCTATTATTTCAAATCATTCTCACAGATCTCTCTAGTCATTGGTCTGAGATATAGATCCCCCCACAATTTTTTCTCATAAACATTACAACATCCCCTTTGCACAGAGGAGGGCAGGAAGGTTGGGAGAGTCTTGATAAGTTATAGGAAGTACACCTGTATAAGAAGGCTAGCCATCAACTGACTTCTGCACAGCAGCCAGAGTGTAAAGACCTTTTCAAAACTTGAAAGTCAACAAACTCTTCAGTGGCTCCCTTCACGTGACTGGATAAAGATGAAATCCCTCACCACTCGTTTTCTGTTACCCACTAGCACTCTGTTGCCTCCGGACCTTTGTGTTTGCTTTTCCTCTTCCAGAAACACCCTTTCCATCGTACTTTTCCCACCTCCAAGCTTAAAAGTCAAGATAAGGCCGAACCTCCATCTTCATCCCTACTAGACACGACCTGCTATCACTCAGTCACGTGTGTGGCGCCTGCTCTCAGCCCCTCCTAAATTCTCCGTGGGTTCTGGAGACCGAAGGTGTCTGTTCCGAGGCCCGGCGTCTGGCGCACAGCCCGGCACCGCACAGCCTGGCACTCGGTGCAGACCGAAGACCCTGACCAATGCTACACGGAAGTCCTGCTCCGCCGGACCCCTAGAGCGCCGCAGGCCGAGCGAGCACAGTCCCGCCACGCACCGCAGCAGCGTGACCGGGTGACTCAGACCCGGCTCCGAGGTGAGAAACGCCGCAGCGGCTCCTCACCTGCGCGTGGTGGCGGCCGTGCCAGATGCGCGCTGCCAAGGTCAGCCAGCGGCTCGGCCCCGCCCTGCCCATCCAACCCTCCCCAGGCCGCCGCGCTTCAGGCAGTCCGGGCAGAATCGGTCCCCAGGATCGGGAGGAGATGCGTCCCGCAGCGGGACTCCATCCCGGACCGAGGTGGGGCCTCCGAGTCCTGCGCCTCCAGCTCGGGCAGACTGTCTGTGCAGTCCGGCCAGGTCAGGCAGGCTGGGCCTCGTCCGGCGCTGGGCCCGTTCCCCTGGCAACAGGGCGGGCTACGGCGCCCCACAGCGGCCAAACCTCGCTGCGTCAGTTCGCTTTGGTATCCTAGCTCTAGGCGGGGCTTGCCGGTCCCCCCCTCCCGTCTCCCCTCTTCCTCCCGCCCCGCCCCGCCCGCCCCCGCGTGCCACAGACTGGCCCTTCCTAAACAGTGCCGGCTTTTCCCTAACCGTTCTCGCAGAAAATGCACTCCCCGCCCCCAATCCCCAACTTTTCTTCTAGGAATCATCATTTGCCCCATACTCGTCCCATATCTAGTTTCTCCCGTGAAATCACCACTCTTTGTTTATTTTTTATTGTGTATGAGTGTAAGTGCAATGCCCACAGAAGAGGGCATCAGATTCCCTGGAACTGACGTTACAGAAGGTTGTTAGCCACACTGTGGTGCTGGGATTCGAACCCGGGTTCTCTGCAAGAGCAACCAGTATTCTTACTACTGAGCCATTTCTCCAGCTCTGAAATCACCATTCTTAGGAAGAACCTAGTCAACCTACACTTGTGGGTTTTTTATTTGTTGTTTATTTTGGTTGGTTGATGTATTTTTGTTTTGTTTTGTTTGTTTTTGATTAGTTTCAAACAGAGTCTCTTGGTGTAATTGAGCTGATCTCAAATTTATGATCCTCCTTTTTCTACCTCCTGAGTGCTGGGATTACAGTACAAGCGTGGACCAGCTGCACTCTTTAATTAGTATGTGCCAGCATCAGGCACACCATGGAGAGCACCCAGAGATTCCCACCATTGAGGGAGATTACAGGTTGAAGGGAAGAAATATCTAGATAAATACATTACACAACTGAAAATGTAGCAATGTTCTTGAGATAAAGTATCAACTGTAAGAACAGTATAGATAACACAAAATGTCTACGTTTTAAAATATTTATTTCATTTTAATTATATGTGTGTGTGTACGCATGTGTGTCAGTGCCCAAGAAGGCCAGACACCAGAGGAGGCCAGACTCATTGGGATCTACTCTGGATCTGGAGTTACAGGTGGTTTTGAGCAAATAGACCAGGGTCCTGGGAACTGAACTCAGGCCCTCTGCAAGAACATGCTCTTAACCCCCAAGCCATCACTAGAGCTTTAAAATATCTAATTTCTTTATTACCCTTATATCAATCACAAATCCTTCAGGAAGCTTCCATCTTTGGGAAACTCAGTATAGGTCTCCATTAGACTTTTCCTTCCTAGATCATCCTAAAGGACCCAGGATCAGCTGCTACATGATTTTAAGAACAGACTGAGCTACACAGAGAGACCCTGCCTCAAAACAGGAAGCAAAACCAAGATCTACAGGAATCCCTTTGTGTTTGAGATCAATGGAAAGACTGAAGCATGACTGCCAAGGCCCTGCTCAGTCAGCTCCTGTCTACCTCCTTTGTCAGTGGAGTTCTTTCCTATCCTCTGTGATGACTGCAGATCCTGGAACCAGATTCACCCTCAGGCCTTTTCCCATAGGTTATCCTTCACTAAGACTGTTGTCCTAACTGCTCTCTTCTCTCTCCAGGGCCAATTTCTATGAAAACACAAGACATATGTTTTTTTCTTTCTGGGGCAGATGTCAGCCCTTCAGGTTTGTTCTTGCCAAGAGATATTGCCTTCAACTCACAGGGCAAATCTGCCTAGGGTAGAAGAGCCTCAGTCATGGAGAAAAAGACCAACTATGTGTGTTGTTTGTACACCTTGGATACATAAGTGTAAGGACTGTGATCTGGCTACCGTGATTCCTAGGAACTGTGAGAGGACACTTCTCAGTAGACTGGGCTTATTCTACCCTGTCCCTGAGCCAGTAATAGGTCCTCCATCAGAGCCATGTGCTGCTCCCAAGCTTCCTGGAACTTGACCCGTCTCAGGGCAAATCAGTGATTATTGTTCAAGTCCCAGTTCTTCCAGTCACCAACAGACAGCTTAACTTCTCTAAATTTCAGTTTGTTCCCGTTTGAAATGAGGCAACGAGCAGCTACTACATAGGGTTGTATGAGGCCTGAAGGTTTATCATGCAGATGAAACATACAGAAAGTGTGTGATAGGGCATGGAGAAATGGCTCTGCAGTTAAGAAAATTTGCTGCTTTTGTAGAGGACCAGGTTTGGTTCCCAGCACCCACATAGTGGCTCACAACTGTCTGTAACTCCACTTCCAGGGGATCTAATACCTTATTTTGGTCTCCATAGGCATTGCATATATGTGGTACACTTACATGCAAGCAAAACACTCATACACATAAAAATAAGTAAATATTTTTTAAAAGGAAGTGTTTGAGGGGTTGTGGCTGTTGGTATATATAATCAAGTTCCTTCTACCAGGAAATGATGTTGTTCATTTAATCAATGACTGCAATTAAATTTAATTATCAAATTAGCCTGAATGGGAGGTAGCCAGCCAGAGCTCATCTTGTCTGGAAACACTTCATCTGGGTCACAATACCCTCTCCAGTAGACCTTAAATGAGTCAGCTCATCCTGTTCATACAGCTTGTTCCAATGGCCACCTGCATCTCCTCCCTGGCCACCACTGCCTACTGGTGGGTCTTGAACCTATCCCCACTTTCATGTCCTCACAGCCCATAAAGACCTTTACAAAAAGAGGAGATGGGGAGAAGGAGGATGAAGAGGAGGAGGAGGAGGAGGAGGAGGAGGAGGAGGAGGAGAAGGAGGAGGAGGAGGAATCGTAGCAGCAGCTAAGGAGATGTTTCAGTTGGTAAAGTGCTTGCCTTGCAATCATGAGGACCTGAGTTTCATCCTCTGCACCTACGTAAAAGCTGACATGGCAATCCCAGTACTGGGGTAACAGACACAGGAGGATCCCTGGAACTTGCTGACCAGCCAGTCTGGCTGAATCAGCGAGCTCCAGGTTCAGTAAGAGGCTCTGTCTCAAAATAAGAATAACTGGGCCTATGAGATGGCTCAGCAGATAAAAAGGCTTGCCATGAAGACTGAAGACCTGAGTTCAATCCCTAGAACGCATGTAAAGGTAGAAGGAAAGAACTAAGTCCTCTGACCTCCATATGTGCTCTGTACCACATCTCCCCCCCCCCTCTCTCACACACACACACACACACACATACTGTAACAATTTTTTAATTAAAAGAAAAATAAGGTGGAGAAGAATTGAGGAGGACACCCAGTGTCAACCCCTGGCCTCTACATACACTCATCTGCACACACATACACACAGAGAGAACAAGAGCAAGAGAGTGAAACTGAGAGAGAGAGATTTCTAAGACCTTGCCTACCCCTAACTCCAGCTGGCCCCTGTAGCTTCACTGGCTGCCCTTCCTTTCCTGGAAGGACTCAGCTCCCTCCTAAACAAGCTCTCCTGGCTCTGGGAACTGCCAGAGGAGCCTCCTGGGCCAGCCAGCTCATCCTCCCTGGGCTTGAGTCAGCAGAACTTGCAACACTACACCACCTGAAACATCACTTCCAACAGGAGAACTTCCTCTGAGTCTCAGAGAAGAGGCCCTCACTTCCACAGCACTACGGGCCTCTGCTTTCTAGTTCTTTCTATCACTGGCTCTTCCACTGTGTAATGATCTGATTCAGGCTTGTTCCTCAAGTCAGATCATAAGGAAGGAGACCCTAGTGGAGGAATCATGTTCTTACTCACCGACACTTCCCTAATAGAGCCTAGAACACAGTAAGCACTCAATAAATGCATGTTGAGCAGGCCGTAGTGGCACAAACTTACAATCTTAACACTCATAAAGCTAAGCCAGGAGGACAGTGAGTTTGAAGTCAGCCTGGGTTACATAGCAAGACTCTGTCTCAAACAAATAGACAATAAATAACTGCATTAGGAATAACAAGAGGGAGGGAGGAAGGATGGAGGGGAGGATAGTGTTACTTATAAGGATACTTATGTGAAAGCTATTATGAAGTAAAAATGTAAAAGATTTCTGCAATCTCAAGAGAAACTAGAAAATTGCCCTTTATAACATAAATAACCACTTACTGAATTACTTTTTAGGGTTTTTTGTTTATCTGTTTGCCTGCCTACCCGCCTGCCTGTTTATCTGTCTGTTTTGAAACAAGGTCTCCCTGTAGCTGCAGCTGGCCTAGAACTGACTATGTAGACCAGGCTGGCCTCAATCTCACAGAGATCCACCTATCTCTGTCTCCTAAGTGCTGGGGTTAAAAGCATAGGCCACCACGCCTGACCTGAATCACTTTTATATAAAAACTTATTTTCCTGAACTGGGGATGTAGCCCCAGGGGCAGACTACCTGCCTAACATGTATGAGGCCTGTAATTAACACCTATCACTGGAAAGAAAAAAAATGTTGACTTTCCAATATTACTATTCCTTCAGCATAGTACATCTATTCATTTTTTCCCATATCCCTTATGAGGTTCTGTGTGTGTCTGTTTATTTTGTTTTCGCTTTATTACATTCAAGACATTTTGCTCCCGTTAATTTTTCCTTGTTAAGTGATTTTTATGACTGTTCTGTGCTTTAAGGGAGAAGTATCACCATGCAGCATTTAAAATATTCTCTTAGTTTCCTCAGTGAGAAGGCTCTGCCATCTCCTCTTCCGTTGCCTATAGCCAGTGAGATTTGGAACACAATGTCATCCTTCCAGAACTCTCCTCAGAGCTAGATAAAATCTACTCTGTGTTTCCAGTTAGGGACAAGTTGTTTGGAACCAGCCCTTATACAACAGAGCTGCTGGAAGGCTGCTCCTAGGAGACAAATAAAATAAAAATCATGGTGTGTGGAAAATGTGCCCACAGAGTCCTAGAAACCAAACATTTTATGGCTTTGACCGCCAGTAATTCAGTTTTTATTTTACATTTCTTGGAAAACTGAAGGCTTGTATTTATCATGTGTGTTACCTAAGATGAAGAAAGGGATAAAGAGGAGAAAGAGGGTAAAGGAGAGAGAGAGAGAGAGTTATGTAAGGTTCAGGGTTCGAGAGATGCAGCAGGCAGAAGGGACCAGACTCCGCTGGCAGCTGACAGGAACCGGCTTTATTGAGAGAAGACCAGATGGGACTAGCTGCTCCCCACCCACGAGTGGAGAAACGCTAGCCGGGGCTAGCCTCCCCGAAGAGATGGGGGAGGCTAGCCCCTTCACCCCCATCTTGGGGCTGGGGCTCCGGGGGACCGGGCCGATGTGCTCCCCGGGGGAGCGAGCTCAGCCCAAGTCTGAGTCTCAAAAGCCCCCGTGCACATTGTCCAAGTCCTCAAAGCCTTAAAAACCTTTAGCCCCCTCCTGGCTTTTAGGAGAGGGGGGTTGCCATAACATCTGATCATAACATCTGATTGATGTTTAAGGCAAGCTTCTGGCCAGGAAGTAGTCCTTTTTCAGAGCTGTTTGTGAATTCCTTGAGTTCTGAATCTTATCTGCCAAGGAAGCCCAGTGTCCTTTGTGAATTTGTGATCTGGAGTCTTATCTGAGCTATGTGCAAAGCTTAGATCTGTGAGAGATTGTAGCTCTGGCTCCAGGTTTCCTTCCATTTTCCTGAGCTTGAAACTGTTGGGGGTTTCATTCACACCTTACATTCCAGCCTTTTGAGTCATGGGAATGGGGGCGCAGTTTCTCCTCTAGCTACTTCCGGCTGAGGTGGGGCAGTGATAGGGGGGTAGGGAATGACACATGAGGCTGGAATGGGTTCGAGTCCTCATCACGGTTAGGCAGCGGTGCATATTTCCTGGTGAGAAGGTGAGAAGAAGGGCGAGAGCTGGTGGCAGTCCTCCCGTGTAGACTGGCAGAGGGACTTGTGGTGAGACACTGCCTCCTGCATAAGAGACTGTAGACCAGGTGAGGAGATAAGCTTGACAGGCCTCCCCCGCTCCCTGCCCCCTGGTGGGATAAGCGGACAGGATAAATCTTTAGAGGCTTAACTGCTGGTAACACTGTTTCAGACCTGAAAGGGTTAGTGAAATGGGAGATTTGACACTTTGTAGGGATCAGGTCCAGGTAGAGATCAAAGACAATTCTGCAAAAAATTTAAGGGGGTAGGGATGGGAGAAAGATTGGCCCACGATGGAGGTCAGACAAGTGAGGTGTGTAAAGGTTAGCTTCATAGTCTTTGTTTCTGATTGAGACACATCCTGGCCTTATATCCAATCCTGAAGATCATGAAGAACTGTCAAACTCAGAGTCACAGATACACACGTGGTCATTAACAATGGTTATTTACTTAAGATGTTCTGCATAAGATTACATACTCCTCTTTCAAGATTCATACCTTCAATCACTTACATAGACTTTCTTATTTTCTTTCTATTCTGGAAATATCCAGCTCTCGTAATCTTACATAAATCCTTCTTTATAAAACACTTCCTTTCCTTTTACCCTCTTATTTTCTTTCTTAATACCACGAGACATAATAACATTAAAGCTGAGAGGGGTGGTTGGATATTTAGGTGAGAGTCTAATGACTCCACTTAACAAACCTGTAAGTGGACACAGCTGAAGTTATGAAGATGGCAGTATGGCTCAGAAGAGTGCTGTATGGTACCGTCTTACTAAAAGAACACACATAATGTTATGAATTGGATATTATTGGTGTATACATTACACTTTATAAACTTCCAGGTGAGCTTGTAGAAAACATAAGAAATGGGGAGAGAGAGAGAGAGAGAGAGAGAAAGAGAGAGATCTCCCAATGCTTTAGGCGTTGAGTGAATATGCTAGTAATAATCATAATAATTTGTTTAAATTAGGAAACCTATATAGGGGTGCCCAGGGCGTGAAGGGATAAGGAAATGTTCTATCTCAGAGAAAACTATTTAGATCATAAAGAGAGTCTGTAATTGAGAACAATGAAGGATGTATTTTAAAGTCTGACCCAAGGAGTGAGGGCTGTCAGGGGTATTTTAGAGAATGTAGGGAGGAGGTAGAGTAGCCCTGGGGGTGTGGGGAGGCCCATTGATTCCCACCATGGAGAGCTGCTAAGGGTGTGTCTTACCCCAGTAGGAAGAGGAGGACAGACCATGTGGTCCCCTACTACAAACAGGCCTTTTGTCTACTGTGGCAGCGGCTCTGGGTTCCTCCATTGCTATGGTGCAGAAGGTCAATCCTCGGTGGCCAGGCAGATGAGTTCTGTCAGTGAAGAAGATCTGAAGGCGGGTTGGGGAATCTGGGGGCCACATGACTGGCCTACCTCGATTCTGCAAAGAAGGTCAGTCATCCTCCGGGCATCCCCATTTTTTCCATTGTGGGCATGACCCTGGCAGTGGTTGCTGAGTTGGGGCAGGCTTGTGCCCAGTGTCCTTCGTTGTCACCGTGGGCCTGGCAGCTGTTGAGGCACTGATGCTGAGTTGCTTGGAGGTCTTCTTGGGAGGAACCCCGAGTGCCACCATCAGTAGTTGAGCCTCCTGTATCAGGTGGCACACTCAGTTTGCCTTTTCCTGTTCCTCTGGGTTATGGAATATTTTAAAGGCCGTTTTTCAGCAGCTCTCCCTGGGAGGGTAAGGGGCTTCTGGGGCCTTTGTTAGTGGACAGGTTAGAAGGAGAGAGAGCATTTGTGCCTGGGCAGCAGGGGAGAGTGTAAATATAAAAGGAGGCGAGATAAGTCGATAGAGGCAGGAACAAAGGAGAGTCAGGTACAGGAGTTTGAGTGCTTGCGTGGGGACGGCACTGCCTATGAGAGCTTTCACCTGCATGATATCCCAAAGATCTCTAGACTGACAGCTGCTAGAGTAGAGGCGGGTTGGAATTTAGGACCCAGAGGGAACCGGCCAGAGCCGGGCAGCCAGAGACAGAAAGCTGACAGCTTGGAGTTTGGGAGTTCAAGGCCTGGGCCCTAAAGTGGGAAAGGGTTTGTGCATTGTCCCAAGAGAGACAAGCACCAGAGAGGCAGGGGGAAGAGGAGTGGCACGCAGCCGCCTTAGCAGGCTCAAAGTCTAAGTCCCAACTCTAACCTGGAAGGCACACCCAGGTTCAGAGATCCCTCTCGTTTTGGATTCCATGCAGGTAGGGACGCTTACCTGTCGTAGGATTCCCTCGTAACCCACCTCCCAACCACCCTCACTTTATCCTCCCCACCCATTCCCACTACAAGCACGTGCTCCGGTGCTTTGCCGCATTCTCAGAACACTGTGCGACCCCCACCCCGCTCTAGGGCCCACACCCGGAACTCTCAAACTCCCGCCTGTACTCTGTCTCTGGCGGCCAGGTCCCCAGGCCAGGGCTCCCTCTGGGCCCACGCCCAAACTTGCTGCGGACTTTAAGCCTGCTAAGGCGGCTGCGCGCCACCCTTCTTCCCCCTGCCCCTCCGCTGCCAGCGGAGTCTGGTCCCTTCTGTCTGCTGCGTCTCTCAAACCCTGAACCTTACGAGAGAGAGAGAGAGAGAGAGAGAGAGAGAGAGAGAGAGAGAGAGAGAGAGAGAGAGAGAGAGAGCGCGCACAATCTAGATCTATGGATCCTGGGGTGCTACGGATTTCAAGTCCATGCCAGCCTTTTCCCAGCTGCTGGCTCTGCAGCTGTCTTCCAGCGTCCCAACAGGACTCCAGGGGAGGAGGATTTCCTTTCTTTCTGAAATCCATCTTTTTGCTTGCTTCTTTCTTTAGGGAATAGTACATTCATGCAAAGCTGCTGGCTGCTCTGGCTTACTTTATTTCAGAAATTGTGCATGGCTGAACCACCCGAATTTTTCCTCGAATACTTTAAAACAAATTCTGCACCAGGACCTCTCAGGTCCACTCTCAGAGGAACTTTCTTTGAGTGTTCATATCACAAAACCGTATGTAACCCAACACAATTATCTGTAAATGCTCAGAATCCAAAAGAACAACGTTCTGAGCAAGAATGAAGGTCAGTACTGGGAAAGAAGTGTTCTCTTCCCTGACTGGGGACTGGGTCCTACCTCACTATGACAATGCCCAATTCATGCTCCAAAGAAAAAAGTGAAACCCCACACAGGGACCAGTGGGCACATTTGACGGTTCTCTCTGAACAAGGATTCACTTAATGATCACATTACAAAGCCCTGGATCTGGCTGGCAGTTAAAAATACTTCAATAGAGCTGAAGAAATGGCTCAGTCAGTAGATAAAAGTGCTTGCTACACAAGCATGAGGATCTAAGTTTGGATCCGCAGAACCCTCATAAAAGTTAAACACATAGTGCAAGCATATGTAATCCTAGTGCTCCTGTCAGGAGCATCCCTGGAAGTTCCTTGGCCAGCTAGCCAATGTATGCTGGGGGAAAAACAAAAGGGACCCTGTCTCAAACAAGGTGGAAAGTGAAAACCAACACCCAAGGTTGTCCTCTGACCTCCATTCCCATGCCCAAATTCATACACACCCAGACACAGACACAGACACAGACACACAGACACACACACACACACACAATACTTCAGTAGTTGGGCATAATGGCACATGCTTATAATCCTAGCACTAAGCAGGCAGAAGCAGGAACAGCACCACAAGTCTGAAGCTAACCTGGTCTACATAGTGAGTTCCAGGCCAGCCAGGGCTATATATTAAGACCTTGTCTTAAAAATAAACAAATAAATATTTCAATAATCATCTTGCATGTCTGGCCTTTCCAGGATGGAAGCAAGAGTTGTTTTGAACCCCGTTAGAGGTCCCTAACTGTAAAAATCCACCCATCCTGACAGTTGGAAGTTTCAGGACAAACGCAATGTGAATAGCTGGGGTTCATGTTTTTACCAAATGGTTGGTTCAGGTCATTCTGACTCAAAATGAGCCCAACACTTCCTCCCCCCTCAGTGATCCCCAACTCCAGGGGAAGAGGACGGAGAAGGTAAGATGAGACGTACAACTGAGACTCCACCAGGAGAAGACCCAGCATTCCTGAAAGCTGAGGAGGGGGTAGTGGGAGGGGTGCATGGAGCTCCTTTCTCCCCTCCCCACCGCCTTTGTTTTCACTTTGAGAAACACCACCACTCACTATTTGCATACCCGCGGTGAGAGACCTCCACAGAGGAGGGGCACCACTCATAGGTGGTTGCGTTTTCAAAGAATTCGCTGGAGAAAATTGGAGGCAAGACTGTGAACAAAACCCCCTCCATCTGGTTTCGGTTTATTTAAAAAAAAAAAAAAAAAACCAACACGTACAGGCCTCCCCACCAGCAATCAGAAGACAGCTTGTGCTTCCCAAGGGGGGTATTAGCCACCAGGGGCGGAGCTGAATTATGTATATGCAAATAAATTACAGCAGCAGCCAACAGCAACCAATTTTTGTATCTTTTGCAGTTGTTCTGCCAAGAAAAGGCCTAAGTCAGGGGTGATGGGAGCTGTAAAGAAGCAAGTTTTTGGAATTAGTTTTAAATATGAAGTTGCCTCAATTCTGCCTTTGGAAGACATGTTTCTAATCCAGAAGGAAAAAAAAAAGTTAATAGTTTTTCTCCTGGGTCTTGCCCACTGAGTAATGCCAACCTCCTAAGCTGAAAGTCAAGGGCAGTACGGCCTCACAATTAGTAACAGAGACTCTAGATGGCTATGTGACCTAGGGCCTGACTCCTTTATCTTTATTTTATGTCTATCAGTGTATTACCTCATGCATGTAAGTGCACCAAGTGCACACAGTGCCCTCAGAGGCCAGAAGAAGGTGTCAGGTCCCTTAGAACTGGAGCGCAGGACGGCGTTAGTCACCATGTTGGTGCTGGGAACCAAACTTGGGTCCTCTGGAAGAGCAGTAAGTGCTCTTAACCACTGAACCGTCTCTCTAGCCCAGTCCAGCGCTTTTACATTGTAAGTTGCAACCCCGTATGGGGACATACACACACACACACACACACAGACACATACATTTCAAACTGAAGACATATTGAATCTGAGGTGTTTCTGGCAATTCTTGTTCATATTTTTTAGATTTTATTTATTATTTTTATTTTACGTGTATGAATGTATCGCCTGCATGTATGTACACCCACGTTGTGCAGTGCCCATGGAGGTCAGAAGAGGGTGCTGAATCCCCTGGAACTGGAGTTATGGATGGTTGTTAACCACCATGTGGGTGCTGGGAATCTAACCTGGGTCCTCTGCAAGAGCAGCCAGTGCTCTTAACCACTGAACAATCTCTCCAGTCCCAGCTCTTGTCCATTTTAAGTCATGCAAATGCACAATAGGCTTGGTTCTGCACACCCAGCAGAACTGTACACTGTGCATGCCATCACACCATGCAAAACCAATGAAAGATGCTTGAAACACCTCACTTCAGATTTGAGACTAATGCATGTTATGAACCATAGTGTTTTTTACTGTGCATATAGAGTTTCCTGTTCTTATAGAAACATAATGGCTTCATTGGAAAAAACAAAGATTTAAAAAATATTTTTGTCACTCCTCAGCATGTAATCAAATTAATAGATTTTTGGATTGTATTGTGTTAGAGTGTTTTGTTTTAAAAATTGCTATTTGAGTTGCTCAATTATGTTTCATTTTAAAAAATCATTATCCACATGCCTTTAATCCCAGCAGAGGCAGGTGGATGTCTGTGAGACAGAGGCCAGCCTGGTCTACATAATAAGTTCCAGGCCAGCTGGGGCTATAGGGAGACCCTATCTCAAAAAGACAATAAATAATAATAATAATAATAATTAGGGGCTCTAGAGATGGCTCAATGATTAAGAGCCCTGGCTGCTCTTGCAGAAGACCGGTTCAAATACCAGCACCAACATGGTAGCTAACAACCATCCATAACTCCAGCTCCAAGGGCTCCAACACCATCTCTGGACCTCTGCAGGCACTGCCTGACACCAGTTCACTTATATGCAGGCATAACACTCATACACATAAACTTTTTTAAAACTCAAAATATTGATCAACTCTGAAAAACTGAAGATGCTGTATCAAACACTCAACCAAGACAGGCATGGTGGCTCACAACTGTAATCCCAGAACTTGAAAGGCTGTGGCAAAAGGACTTCTGAAGTTGGAAAGGCCATCCTAAGTGACACAGTGAGACACTGTCACAAAAACACACACAAAAAAGCTGGTAATGTGGTTCAGTCATTAAAGGTGCCTGATGACCTGGGTTCAATCCCTAGAACCAACCTGAAGGGGGAAGAAGAGTCACCAGGCGCATAGGGGTGCATGTCTTTAATCCCAGCATTTGGAAAACAGATCTCTGTGAGACCAAGACCAGTCTTGTCTACATTGCAAGTTCCAGGCCAGCTGAGGCTACTGGGAAACCCTGTCTCAACACAACAACAACAATAAAAAGGTAGAAGGAAGAAACCAAATCCACACAAAGATATCCTTTGCCCTCCACACATATGCTGTGGTCCACACATGCCCGCCCCCAAATATCATACAAACACAATAAAAATAAACAAAAATTTTAAATGTTAAAAAAAAAAAAAACAAGCCAGGAGCAATGGTATACATCTTTAATCCCAGCACTGGGGAGGCAGAGGCAGGCAGAACTCTATGAATTCCATGCCAGCCTGGTCTACATAGAGAGTTCCAGACCAGCCAGGGATACACAATGAGACCCTGTTTTCAAGAAACAAAAACAAACTTAAAAAAAAAAAAATTCAACCAAGATTTAATTCTTTATATAAACATAAACAAGTACACATACCACATTAGCATATAAACTTGTGTTTATCTTTATTAAATAGTAAAATCTTACATATATATCAAATAATTATTCTAAAATAAAAATTTCAGTGACTTATCAGTAAATGCTTGATTGGTATTCCTATTTTATATACCTGGGATCACATAAATGTTTCTTGGGCAAAAGAGAAGAAAATATAAGTCAAAAAGGCTTAAAAAGCCCTGACCGAGGACGTGACACTTAACTGCTGGAGTCTGTTCCCTTATATGTAAGGAGCTAATGATAGTGTCCAAAAGGGATCTGACTCAGAGTCAGCTAAGTATTCTTCCCAAGTGCTTTCAGCCTGGCCTTGCTTTTCCCCTGGGGCTGATCCAGAGCACAAAGTGTTTCCCACCTTCCAGGACTCTACTCCCTAAGCATCTCTGCCTTCAGTCTTGGAGAAAGTACAAGAATTCAGAAGAGAGTAATAGAACCAGCATGAGAATCCAAGAGATACTTCCGGTATCCTGTGTCTTACTGTCCCCTCATCCATGGGGCCTGATCTCTAGGTGCCCACTCTAGATAAGATACCCCTAAAAACTGAGAAGTGTTTTGGCTCACACACAGAGCATTTACAGATGAATCAGTAATCTTCAGGGCTCCCGTGTGTGGCATTCAAAAAGCCCATAAGCATCCAGCTGCCCCTGACCTCAGTCCTTGGATGTCTATAGACATCTTAGCTCATGCCTAAATGAGACCTCTGCTCTGGACCTCACCTGGATGCAGCAGCAAGTCTCCAAGGCTACATTCTTCCCTTCTTCCCTAAATCCACTTCCTGAACAGCTGGGATGGAGGTCACATTTACTCAAGAGCATCCTAAGTTCTTTTTTTGCCCTCAGAATATAGTCTTAGAGGCCACATGTGGCAAGCATAGCTCTGAACTAACACAGTTCTCAAGAGCATGGATTGGACTTGGGGTTTAAATCTGTGTTTAAATGTTGATTCTGGTCTGGAGAGTTGGCTCAGTGGTTAAGAGCATTTGTTGCTCTTGCAGAGGGCCTGGGCTCAATTCCCAACACCCACATGACAGCTAACAACTGTCTGCAACTCCAGTTCCAAGGGACTCCAATGCCCGCTCCCTCTTCTGACCTCCACGGGCCTTGCATGATATGGGTGCACTTTTATAAATGCAGGCAATACACTCGTACACATAAAATAAAATAATGAATAAAATATTTTTAAAAGTTGAGACTTGTCCAAGGGTATTTGGATTCTTTTAGCCTCTGGATGCCTCTGTTCCCTTGAAGGTAAAATGACAGTAATTAAATTTACTACAAAGAGCTATCTTGAAGCCTCTGTACCCAATCCAGGGCTCAAAACAGAGTAAGAGGATTGGAGGCCAGTGCATGAAATGAAGGTTAAGGGCATGCTGGGAAGAAGTTATCTGCCAGGACTTGGGAAGATGATGATACCAGTTTTGGACATGCTGAGTGCAAGCGGCTTACGGTGTCCAGGAGAGGCATCCAGGGCAGCTGGATGTGTGGGCCTGGAGTCAAGAGGGAGGCCAGAGAGTGTGGGTGTCACTAGCATGTGAGTAGGAAGATGAGCTCATGGGTGGAGGAGGTGAGCATGAGGCCTCCACAACCAGACACTCACCCACAAGGAAGACAAGCTCATGAACCAGATTAAAGGAAAGCCAGAGAGGTCAGAGGAAACCCAGCAGCGGTGGCTTCACTGGCACCAAAGGAAGACAGAGCTGCAGCTGTCAAGAGAGGCCAGCAGGGCAGAGGCTTCAAGGAGGCCAAGATGGCTTGAAGGCAGACATAAGTCTGAGATTCAAGGAGTAGGAGGTCTGGTGAGGGCAGGAGTGGGAGCTGACTCTGGGCTAAGTGGGAAAATGGAGTGGAACAATGGCAGCGATAGAAAACTTTAGATAAAAGTGTCTGAGAACCAGGGAGCGCACATGAAAGCAATGCCTGAGGAAAAGGTTACAGGATCGAGGTCGCCAATGAGGTTGCCAGAACTGGAGTGCTGCTAGGAAGTGGCCAGTGGTTCATGGCTCTGTCTCCAGTCCCAGCCCAGGACCTGGCACCTGGTAGGATGGCAATAAAGATTTGCTATATTGAGGCTGAGGCTCTGTGGATAAAACTCATGAAGACCTGAGTTCAGATCGCCAGCACCCATGTAAAAGCCAGGAGTGACGTGGTGGATCCCATCTTGAACTGACAAGTGGATCCCAGGGCCTAGCTGGCTAGCCAGTCTAGCTGAAAGGGTAAACTCCAAGTTCAGTGAGAGACTTGTTTCAGAAAAATAAGGTAGAAGGGCTGGGTGTGGTAGCTCACACCTTTAATGTCTGAACTCAGGAGGCAAAAAGGCAGGTGGATCTCTGTAATTTCCAGGTCAGCATGGTCTGCATAGTGAGTTCCAGGCCATGCAAGGCTACATAATAAGACCCTGTCTCACATAAATAAATTAATTAGTTAAATGGAGCCTGATAGTAGAAGACACCCAGTGTTCACCTCTGGCTCCCACATGTCCACAAAGGCACACGTATACACATGCATCATACATACATATCCACACAAAAAGTTGCTATCTTACAGACTGAGGCTGTAGCTCAGTGGCACAATGCTTACCTAATATGTACAAGGCCCAGTACTGAAATTCCAGTACTGAACACAAAATTACTGTCTTTCAAGATAGTATGAGATGAGGTGTGCAGCATGGATGGAAAGCCTGGCCATGGACAGGAAAAGGGGTCCCTCTGCCACTGTGCCAAGGGAGTGAGTAGAGTGGGTACTAGGCATGGGTATTGTAGGGCAGGGTTCCTTAGAACTGGATAGCATTTGAGCTGAACCACGGGGCAAAAAAGGAGTGGCTGAGTATCTGGCTCCAGGAACCCCAATATGGCTTCAGGGCATTGTGTGAGTGCTCTTGGACCCTGCCTCTTCGCACTGCCTGCTATGGACTTCCAGCAGTCACCGGCCTTTATCGCCTTCACAGCTGCACCCTTCCAGACGGCCAGCAGATGGTGCTAGTGAGTCACCAGTCATCATCCCACTAGACGGCAGCCAGCCTGCTAGTTCCAGATCCTTGGTCTACCAGAGCCTGGGGCACGCAAGGGTTGGCTAATCAGGTTTCTGACTAAAGGGGGTTGGGAGATGGGACAAAGCACTAAAACTGTAGGCTGAGGGCTTGGAGCCAGGTGGTTCCAAGAAGCTCTGCTCCTTCAGGTTGCCCTTCATTTTGCTGCCATTTGAGGTTCTGCCTTATCTGCTAGGGCTCCTGCCCTCTGCCCCTCTTTCTTCCTCTTCTCTGGAGGCCCCTAACAGCCCAGATTCCTGATTCTGGCAGAAGCTGGTTCTCTGCCTCAAGGCAGGCACAACCTGGCACCATGCCTCAGACAGGGCTTGGCTGGCCCCTCCTAGTTATGACTGCCTGAAACACCTTCCACTTCTAGAACACGGACCCCTGATGAGGGGAAAGGGTCAGTGGCAGAGGAGGTCAGAGGGTGCTAAAGTATAGATTCATGGTGCCGTGGTCCTCTGGCCTAGATAATGGGAAGATTGAGAAGGGAGGGTTATATAAAATGTGGCAGGTAGTCTGGTCTTTTTTGTTGTTGTCTTTTTTTTTTTTTTTTTTTTTTAAACAGGGTCTCCCTGAAGTTCTAGCTGACCTGGAATTCACTCTGTAGACCAAATTGGCTTCAATATCACAGAGATTCATCTGCCTCTGCCTCCTGAGTGCTGGGGTTAAAGGTGTGTACCACCACGCCTGGCCCTACCCGGGGACCAGTCTAATCAAGATTCCAATCTCACAAGATGAATGGTTCCACCTGAAGTAGCATAATGTTCTAGAGGCTTAGCTAGAAACACCCCTAACCCATACTGTACTCCACAGCCAAAGTCAAACCTTCCACCCTATCTGCTCTCATTCAACTTTCGTCTATCAGGGCTTCCTAGTGTGCTTCATAGGTCTTCTCTTAACCTTGCTTTCCTCCTTCTAGTCCCCATTCCATCCCTTCCTCCTCTTGCTCTTATGGAATAGAAAAGCAAATGTACTATTTGCCTCGATCCTGAAGGCTGCCAGGATCCCCCTGTCTATCTCCTTTTCTCCTACTCCTTTAAGGGGTTGAGACTGGAGCCCCTTAGCCAGACTCTTAGGTGGGTGACTAGATCTGGGGGAGCGGGGGGTCTGACCAATGCAACCTCTTTGGTCAAAGCAGGGTGCTGGGGCTGGAAAGATGGCTCAATGGTTAAGAGCACTGACTGCTCTTGCAGAGGACCAGGGTTCGATTCCCAGCACCCACATGATGGCTAACATCTATCCATAACTCCAGTTCCAAGGGATCTGACACCTTCTTATGACCTCTGCAGGTACTGCATGACACAGGTACACTTACATACATGCAGGCAATACACTCATATAAATAAAAAAAAAATTTTAAGCAGGGTGTTGTGTTCACCTCTAGGCCTGAACCATGAACTCAGGACAAAAGGAGTCAGTGGGTTTAGAAAAGGAATGCTTCTCTGAATTTCCAGAGGCAAGATGATCCAGGCAGAGGAAGAGCTGTAGAAAGCACAACACACATACATATGCACATGTACACACAGAATCATGGCAGGGGGAATGATACAGCCATATGGCATAGACAGGCCATAAAGCCACATGGACACAATTACTTCTAAACAAATACGGGAATATAAGGTTATATACCCAAGGTCAGGCACGCACACCCTCCCAGGCAAGTCCTGCCTTCTAGGCAGGGCTAGCCTGTCTTCTATATGTCTTGGAGGAAGGGCAGGTGAAATAGCTTTGAGTGGAGATGGGGACTCCACCCAGAGTTTCTCACATTTCAAGAGTCTAGGCTCCAGACCCCTCTCTGAAATTTCCCTGGCCCACCAGGAGCCCATGCCTGGTGACAGAGTGGACACAGGAGTGATAGAAGGAGCCACAGGAAGCTGTGACAAGGAGTCCATAACCTCCCAGGACTTGGAAAAGGCAGAGATAAGGAACTGGGCAAGGTCTGGAGGTTCACAAGCGCAGGGATCTCCCCTGCCACGGGGATGCACCTACTGTCAGTATAGGGCCTGGCACAGGTATTGGCACTAACTTCCAATGCCTGCCAGAATTCTGGCATGCGTGCTACACACAGGGTGCCAGACACGGGGGTGGCAGGGAGGGGGCTCCAGGCCACACACAAACAAGGACCTTCATACACAGAGGGAGGGAAATGCACCCACACATCACTTATTTCATCCCCTGGGGATTTGGGGGAGCTGGGCAGGGACCACCCTGTCCTGACTCTCCTTCCAAGTCTTCTTTTTGGCTTGGCTCTTGGGGACGGGGTGGGTGAAACAAAAGCAGAGGGAGACTTTGATGCCTCCTCTGATTTTCCACGCAAATCTTCCCACAGTATGTGGGAAGGAGATGAAACTGGGCATCCCCAAATCTAGACCCTGGAAGAAAGTAAGAAGGTGAAACAGAAACGCCCAAGAATCAGGCTGTAACCCTCCTCCCCAGCTGTCGCTGCGAACTGCTCAGGCCTGAGTGCGCATTTAGGAGGGTAGACCTGGGACCCAAGGCCGTGCACCGGGTGCGGCTGTGGCCAGTGGCTGGGTTCCACGCGCGCTGTGTTCTGGAAAGCATGGTGGTCACGGCAATATCCAAGTGTAATATTTGAATGGAAGTCGTGCTTGCCTTTGGTCTCCTGAGGAAGAGTGAGCAGGATGTGCTCACCTGGGCGTGGCTGCTCAGGGCCCTTGGCGCGTTGGTGAGGGCATAGGAGTGAATGGATGCAGGACACAGGGTTCGTCAGGCAGGCCCTTTCTCCAGCGAAGCTGGCGAGCGAGGGCTCCGCCTCGCGCAGAAACTTGGGACTTTGTTCCGGCTTCTTCGAAAGCGGATCTGGCCTAAGGGGCGGAGCGGGTGGGGGGGCACCTGCCCGGCGAGGGGTGCCGAGAGAGAAGTGTAAGAAAGCCCCGCCCCCGCCCCGCCCCCGCCCCGCCCCCGGGGCGCTTTATAAGCTGGGTCCGAGGGCCGCAAAGAAAGCGAGTGTCCCTCCCACCCCAGGCTGGTGACCCTCCTCTGTGCCCCGCGTCCCAGCCCCGAGTTCCTCGCCTCGCTCCCCCCAACCCGGCCCCCGCCCCGCCCCGGCCCGGCCCGGCCCCGCCGCCATGGAGCGCTGGCCTTGGCCGTCGGGCGGCGCCTGGCTGCTCGTGGCGGCCCGCGCGCTGCTGCAGCTGCTGCGCGCGGACCTGCGTCTGGGCCGCCCGCTGCTGGCGGCGCTGGCGCTGCTGGCGGCGCTGGACTGGCTGTGCCAGCGCCTGCTGCCCCCGCCGGCCGCACTCGTGGTGCTGGCTGCTGCCGGCTGGATCGCGTTGTCCCGCCTGGCGCGCCCTCCTCGCCTGCCGGTAGCCACTCGCGCGGTGCTCATCACCGGTGAGTGCGGAGCGCGGGGACTCCAGGCTCGAGGGCGGGACCTCACACCTAGAGGGTTCCCCGTGAGCACGGCCAAGGCTGGCTCCTTCCTCCCCTAGGTGCTAAAGAGCGAGCCAAATAGGAAGCTCCGGGAGCCTCCCCAAGTCCGGGCTAACTACCTGCCGCTCTGGGCAGTGTTGGAGGGAAAGTGAGGTAGAGTGTGGGCAGGTGCTCAAGGAAAACTAGTGACTGAGAAAAGGAGAGTCTCCCGGAGTCTGTGCCATGCTCCTTCCCAAGAGACAAGGCGTGGAGCAGAGGACAGTACTCCAAAGGACTTCAAAAGACCTGAGACGGGAGGATGTCATCTCTTGAACCCTGCCTGACATTCCCACGTCACCTGGAACACCCCATCTGCTACTCTCTGGGGACGGAGGAAGGAACTTAGATCGGAGTTCAGCCCACCTCCCCGCCAGTGACCCGAATCCTTGGAGTTCAGAAAACGCCTTAGATCACAGCAGCTGGGCAGAAGCTGCTTCTCAGGTCCAGCCACCCATCGCCCAAACTGCAGAGGCAGCAGTCTGCAGTCCGCGCCTAACACTTCATCCTGTCTAGTCCTGGGAACCCAGGAAAGAGGTCTTGGAGAGCCGAACTCAGGTGCCTCTGATGACTGACTGAGCTCCCTTTGTCTGGAGCAGGGAATAAATCTGTCATCAGAGCTAGAGAAGGGGAAGGGTGTGTGTGTGTGTGTCTGTGTGTGTGTGTGTGTGTGTGTGTGCAGACCCAGCAGGAAATGGGGAGGGGGAGAAAGGCCAGGGGGCACTGATCCACTGCATGGGAGGAGGGGCAGCCTTGTTTCTCTCAGCCACTATGACTTACTTTTCAGAGATCTTGGTCCATAATGTATGATCAGATGGGGCTGGGAGAACTCATGAAATCCTTGAGCTGGGCCTTGGAGGAGGTCGGGTGGAGACAGGTGGAATATAAAAGGTGTCTTAGATCACAGAAAGGGTGTGGGACAAAGACTTAGACAGCAATAAGCATATGACCTGGGAAGGGGGTAGACAATAACCAGTCTGGCTGTGGGGGTGTGGTGGGATGTAAGGTTTCCTAGGGAGGAGACTTGACTGTCAGGTAAGAAACCAGATTGTACTAAGGTAGGGGAGGGAGTCACAAAGGCAAAGAGGGTGGAGACTGAGCAGGACTTCAGGCTGGATGGAAGAGATCTCCAGGATGAGTGTAAAGCCTCAGGGACCCCAGTTTCAGGAAGTTGAGGAAGGAAAGCTATCAAACCTTTCTGGCATGAAGCAGAGACTAGGTGATGGCTCTTCCCAAGACAGAACAAATCTCTTCCCGTCTCCAAATTTGTAAGCTACTTCAACAAGACCCAGGCCATGTCAGGTTCTACTGGCCCTGGGTGATCTTTCCTAAGATCTCACCTCAGGTCTTTGCTACTGCATTTACATCTAGCCTGAGCAAGAGGTGAGAAAAGGGATGATTTCTGTGACCTGGGCTCCCTCCATCTCTGACTGTGAAGCTCCATGTTTAGAGATGTGAAGAGAACTACCCAGCCTATTCCTGTGTAAGCATCAGTAGGCTTCTAGCCTGCTTCTAGCTTTCCAGTGCCTGCAAATTCTGGGGTTTCCCCAACCACCACCAGGCTACAAGGCCTGCCCCACCTGCCGAAGAGCAATGTGCCTTATGCCTGCAGAACTGCCAATACCCCCTCCCGAGAATGCCCAAGAACTGCATGGACTCCCCAAGAATGCATCAGCCATGGACTCAGGTTTGGGTTGTGTGGCTGAGTGCCTTGTGGGCATGCATGTGTCATGTGTGTGCTGATGGGGAAAAGTGTCTAACACATGTGTGAACATACTGGCAGGTTGGAGTTATATATAAATATCTGAGTGTTTGCAGATGACCAAGAGGGTAAGTTGCGGATGACTGTTGGGACCCCAGAGCTGAGGCACTGGGAGGCTTTAGTTTTCCAGTAGAGAGTTGTCTGTTCTAGGAGCCAGCAGAGGCGAGTGTGTATGCATTCACACACACATTCCCCTCCCCCAACCAGACCCCCTCGACGCAGGCTGGCGGGCTGGTGGGCCCCAGCCGCACACAAAGCGCATTTCGCAGCCCCCTGCCCAGCTTTGTTCCCCTCTCAGCAGAGGGGGCGGGGCTGAGATGGGGAGGGGGTGCTGATTGTCCAGGGGTGAGGAAGCAGAGCTGCTTTGCAGCTTTTCTGCTCAGCGGGACCTCAGGGCTGACTGGCTGCACAGAACCTCCTCCCATACTGGCCCTCCTTCTCCCCTCACTGGCCACCCACAGAGCCAGAATCCGAATGGAAACCGTCAAGGAAGCAGGGGCTTATCACCACCAAGGACCCTCACACGGGCCTTGTCCGCCTTGTCCGGTGGTTCTTATCTCTGCATACCAAGGACAAGAAAACTAGGCCTTCAAGAATGGTAGCTGGCTTCGGTCACATTTGGTGGTGTGGGGAGAGATTCAAATGCAGGTGCCTTGTGTCTGTCCTGGGAGGGAAGTGGTCTGGGTCTCAGAAAATATGCTTCTTGTCACTAATTGGAATTTCAAGGGCAGGATTCAAGGGGGGAGGTGAGAATGGTCTTCCAGCTTGCCTACAGCTTAGAATAACGTAGAGGGTATACGGAGGCTGAGAGAGGTACCTAGGTTGGACAAAGCCAGGATGATGGACCAGAGGGTTTTGGCCTCATTCTGAGGACCACAGGATCCAGAGGAGCAGGATGGGAAATTTCCTGCACTAGAGTGAATGAATTGCCATTTTTAAAAAGATCCCTCTGGCTGCTTAGGTAGAGGATGAATTCAGGAAGCAAGACGGAATAGCACTAGATCTGTTTTTTCTTTTATAAAGTAAGGTTCATCCAGCCACAGCCAATGGGTTAACTATGGAGATGGCTAATGGTAATCATGGAGATGACAGCTGTCACAGAGTTGATGTGCAGGGCTTGGCCAGAGGGCAAAAGCTCACCAGATATGTATGTAAGGAAAGAGGGAGGGCTGCTGGGTTGAGTGTCCAGGATTTAGGAGCCTGGATCTCATCCAGACCCTAGTGATCTTTGGGTTGGCTAGTGCTAATCTGGGCCACAGTGAGAGTTCACTGGCTATCCTGCCCTGGCTAGGCTGTGACACTGGTTTTGGCAAGGAGGCAACCAAGAAACTAGATGCCATGGGCTTCACAGTGCTGGCCACTGTGTTGGAGTTGAATAGCCCCGGTGCCCAAGAACTGCGTGCCTGCTGTTCCTCTCGCCTGAAGCTGCTGCAGATGGACCTGACCAAGCCAGAGGACATTAACAGAGTGCTGGAGTTCACCAAGGCTCACACCACTAGCACTGGTCAGCAGAGACTGTTCCACTGGGGGGGGGGCGGGGAGGCATGACTGGGTGTGAGGGGCAGGGACTACATGTTCGCTGCTAGGCTGACCGGAGACTTCCCTCCTGTTTCTGTGCCTTCAGGCCTGTGGGGCCTGGTTAACAATGCTGGCCTCAACGATGTAGTGGCAGATGTGGAGCTGTCTCCAGTGGCCACTTTCCGTAACTGCATGGAGGTGAACTTCTTTGGTGCCCTTGAGCTGACCAAGGGTCTCCTGCCACTCCTGCGTCGCTCAAGGGGACGCATTGTAACTGTGGGCAGCCCAGCAGGTGAGTCCCTTCCACTCTGGAGTATAGCAGTAAAGGAGCTCCTGCGGGGCAAGGGAAGATCTGGGGAGTCCCCAGCCAAGGCTGAGCGGCCTCATCCCTATGGTATCCCTAGGAGACATGCCGTATCCGTGCTTGGCAGCTTACGGAACCTCCAAGGCAGCCATAGCACTGCTTATGGACACATTCAGCTCTGAACTGCTTCCCTGGGGGATCAAGGTCAGCATCATCCAGCCTGGCTGCTTCAAGACAGGTGAGGGTTCAGGTTTGGGTGGGACACACATGGGTGCTGGTCTGAAGAGCTGGTGACTTTATCTATAGGTTTAGTATAGGTGTATCTATAGTTAAATAGATTAGTGGCCTTTGGCTCTCCCGGCTGCTGCTGCCTTCTGAGCCTGCTACCCGCCCCGCAGAGTCAGTGACAAACGTGAAGCACTGGGAGAAGCGCAAGCAGCTGCTGCTGGCCAGCCTGCCTCGAGAGCTGCTGCAGGCCTACGGAGAAGACTACATCGAGCACCTGCACGGGCAGTTCCTGGATTCACTCAGAATGGCACTGCCTGACCTCAGCCCTGTCGTAGACGCCATCATCGACGCACTGCTGGCAGCTCGGCCCCGCCGGCGCTACTACCCGGGCCGGGGCCTGGGGCTCATGTATTTCATCCACTTCTACCTGCCCGAGGGCCTGCGGCGCCGTTTCCTGCAGAACTTCTTCATCAGTCACAGTCTGCCCAGAGCACTGCGGCCTGGCCAAGCTGGCCCTTCTGCCCAGGACAGGCCCCAGCACCCAAACCCTTCCCCGGTGGGGGCTCGGTAAGCCACGTGCACAAATGGCTGGCTGTTCCAGCACAGGAGGTTCAATGAGCTCTTGGTCCTCTCACCTGGCCTCAACTGTGCCCTAGAGTCTGTCTTACAGAACCCAACCTCCACTGCTGATGTCCAGTCCAGGCCTGAGAGTGAAGTCTGCTAGTGAATCTCTGGGCCCACACAGACCCTCCTGGGCACGATGCTCCATACTGTAGCTTGGAAAACCCAGCCAGAGAGTTGAGTTCAAGATTTAGCTGTAGCCTTTGACAGGATTCTACAGACAATCTCTCTGCAAACTAAAGAGCGACTGGGCAGGTGGGGACCTCCTCAGGATTCTCTCTTCGCACTAGTCCCTCAGTGCGGCAAGTCCAGAGTAAATCCCAACTGCCTCTTGACTGGATCAAGAATTAGGTCCCCAACCACCTGACCCCCAAGCCACAGGGAAACTGCGACTTGTACTTGCCTGATAGTTGCTTTTTAAAATAAAGATACATTTTTATTTCTCCTAGAATGGGGGAGATGCAGTGTTTGGAGGAGGTGACTGCCTAGTTGCCTTAGAAACAGGGTGTGGCTTGTGATAGGGGTTGGGAACTGCCTGGGAGCTCCTGGGGCTCAGCAAGGGGGCCAGCCTCTAAGCGCAGGCCTGACTGGGCTCCCCAGGCATTCTGTGGTTCACATCTCTCTTCCAATGACCTCAGGCAAATCATTTATCCCCAAGTCTAGCATAGTGAGGAAGTTGCAGGGTTCAGTGAAGAAGTTATGGTGGTCTGGGGCCTCCAGGGCCAAAATACAGCTCTGCCCCTGTCCCTAGGCGCACCCCCCTCCACCAGTGTTTATCTCTGTACCTGAGCCTTTAGCAGAAGGAGCTATCCTCCAGCGAGTCCCCTGACCTGTGGCTGCTGAATCCACTGCAACAGTGTAGCCATGAAGAAAGCGGGGAGTCTGGGAGAGGTACTAGGGCCCAAAGGAAGTAGCAGACAGTAGGCTTAAAGAGGGTAATTTTATTATCTCAGGTAGGCAGAGCTGAGGGAGAGGACTGCAAAGCTACTTCCCCCTTACTCCAAGGACACACAACACTCTCCTTCCCATGAGCCACAGCTATACGATGACCCACAGTGGGGAGAAGAGGCTCACACTGCCCTCGTGGGTTCTTGGATTAGGAAGAGACCACAAGCTTTTCAGACATGTCAGTGGCTATAAACATAGGGTGTGGGGAGTCACTGCTCTGGAGGGGGTCTTGGTCCATTCTTAGTCAAAGGAGAGGTAAACAACCCCATTTTAGGCCTAAGAACAGCCCCAAAGGGGGTCAGGGAAGCTGGGCAACCTGTAAGACAATGTGCTACACCCTCCCCTGGGGCAGACAAGTGAGCCACAGGCTTCATCACAGCACACACAGACACAAACAGCGCATTTGGGAGCCTTGGATCAGAAGATAGGGATGTAATTGTCAATTTTGGCGCGATGGCGCTGTGCTATACACTCAGCAATCCACACGATGTTACGACATTCCTGTTCTTTGAGCTTCACAAAGGCATAGAAGACTCCAAAGTGGAACTGGTTCAGGAAGGCCAACTTGTTCAGCTTCACCTGTGGACAGAGGCAGGTATGATGCACAAGTGACCAAGGCCAGAGTCAGGTCTAAGTCACAGCCTTCTGCCAGGCAGGCTCTGAAAGAGCCCCGTGCTCACCTCATGTTCAAAGAATCGGTCCTCCAGGGTCTTGTCTCCAGGATTGCTACCTGCACCCTCAAAGAGCAGCTTGTACTCCTGGCCAGGAAAGGGGAGGAAGTACGAGCGTGAGTGGTACTGGGTGCTGGGAGCCAACATGCCCATCTTCTAACCTGTCAGCCAGAGCACTCACCGGATAGTAATCAGCCACGTTCTTGACCTGCTCATAGTCATCAGCCCGAGCCAGCTGAGCCAAGCCCTCAGGGTAGAGTCGCCCGCAGTGTGGGAAGAGCTTGGCACGGTCCTCCTTGGACAGCTCTGTGCCGAAAGAGTTGATGGTGATGATGAAGGCGCGGCGGTCTGCTTCAAACTGCAGGGCCAGTACATAGGCAACAAGAAAGGGAGGAAGAGCGGACACTGCCAGTCAGCTGGCAGAGCCTCCTCCTGTCAAGGGTCAGTGGGGACAAGGAGGCAGAAGAGTGGGCAGGCACTCACCTCCAGGATAGGGCACATGGCGTCAGCTGTGGTACCACCCAATAGAGTGCAGAACTTGTAGAAGGACTCTAGATAGGCCTGCACAGAGAATGTAACTTACTTAGCACAAGCAAATAACTCTGGGAGGCTTCTCGGGAACCTAGTCAAAGTTTTTCCTCCATTTTCTAGTACTTTTACAGTAGGAGCAGACCAGATCAGTTCTGTCAACCTCCCTTCCACCAGAACATCTACTAGTTTCAACAGTTAATCAGCCAAACGGCAGTATTGCCTCCTATCTAGGAGGGACAAAAGTCTGTGGCCTACTACTGTCTGCTTCTGTACATGTCCCTACCTCTTCCTCCTGGATAGCCAAGCTCAGAGCAGACTCTTATCTTCTTCTTTCCAGTGCTCTGCCTTCCTTTTCATCTAATCTCAGAAACTTAACCCTTCCTCAGCCTTAGAAAACCAGGTGTCCAGGGGCTAATGAGGAAAGGTTATCCTGAGAGTTCACAAAATGTCCTGATTAAATCCCCAAGCTCCCCCTTGTTATACCCCACCTTGCAGAACACTCCTTCTCCAGCCCCCAGACATCCCCTGGGCATCCACACAGGAACCAAATTGTCAGGTCAGTTCCAGCTGAAGGATGGTTATTGCCTATGTGAACGTCAGCCTCACAGTCAATGACTAGGCACATGGGCTGCCAGTGGGAACATGTACATTTTGTCCAAGCAAATTGGATCTGCTGGGCATGAGGGAACTACAGGTCAGCCTAGGTACAAGGTCCTTCCCAATACTCATTCACGAGAGAAGGACAGGTCAGCCCAGGTATAAGGCCCTTCTCAATACTCATTCACAAGGCCAATCAGGCTTCTTTCTACATACTTCCCCATGATCTTGCAGACCCCACAGGGAACTCTCTTGCATAAACCTTCACACAGGCCCCTCCTACTTCCATTTCTGGCAGAGTCATGGTGACTGGATCTATATGCTGGGGACTATTCTGAGTTAGGGGAGGGGCCTAGAACATAGGAAAAGCTTTTTACACTCAAGTGTCCCCTCCAAGTTGGCTTGAACCCCACAGACTGCCATTCTAAGGGAGATGAGATGAAACCCAGGACTCCATGAGCCCAGATTTAGCCTGGCCAGCCACACTATGCAGGATGGACTCAGGGAAGAGCCTGCGGGTGACCACTGAGGTCATGGGAATCAAAAAGGCCAGGATAAGTGAGGAATAAGAAGAACCCTAGAAAATACAACAAAGCTCAGTAAAGAGAATCTCAGGAAATCAGAGAGACTGGGGGGCAGAAACAGCTGCCACCTCCCACCAGGGTTCCTACAAGAGTCAGTTCCCTGTGGCCTTCCTTGAGGCCAGCTAAGGTGGCTATGCTGAAATCTCAGGACCTACCCCAGTGGTAGGTCCCTATCTGTGGGCAAAGCCACTCGCCAGGTCTTGGCTTCCATGCCCTGCTTCCTACGTATTTGCTTAACTATTTGTATCAATCCCTGGAGAAACCTACATTCTCCTCCAGAGACCAGGGCAGCAAAGAAACTGGCAAGACCCAAGCACCAAGGTCACCTCCCCAGCCCTGCCCTGTTCCCTGGAGTGTGCCAGGCCATGGCTGCTGCACCAGCTGCCTACAGTTCCCACCTGCCAGGTGACTGAGGGTCCGCCTAATCTCCCATCTGTGGCCACCGGGCTGGGACATTGCCTGATGGGCAGGCAGCCCTGGCACGGAGCCTACACAATGTTAGGTCAGTGTTTATGAGCTGGTTCCTCGGCAGTCCTTGCCAGTGACTCCAGCTAGAACCAGTCAGGCCCGGCAATGGCGGGGGTGGGGGGAGAGCTGGAACAGCCACACCCCTTACCATCTCAGGGCAGGGAATTAGGCAATGGGCCAGGTCAACAGGTGGGACTCTAAAAGGTTCTGTGCATGTGTGCATGTGTGTGTTGTGTGTGCTTACACATGTACACACTTGCCGCTAATCTGCCCTCTCCCTTGCAGTCACAGAGGGCCTTCTAAGAGTACTTTGCTCTGTTGGAAACTTTCAGTAGCTGACCCTGCTCACAGAATAAAGTTCATTTTTTTTCAAATTTTATTGTTTGTGTCTGTACACGTATGTGAGCATATGTGCCACAGCAACCACATAAAGGTCAGAGAACAACTAGTGGGAGTCTGTTCTCACCTTCTGTTGAACACTGAGAATTGAATTCAGATTGTCAGGTTTGGCAGCAAGCATATTTATACACTAAGCCATTTCATCAGCCCAAAGTTCAAATTACCTTTTGTTCTTGAGATGGGGTCTTTACTATGAAGGCCAGACTGATCTGTAACTTATTGTGTAGACTTGTTAATCAATCTTGAACTTGCAGCCATCTCCCTGCTTTCACTTCCTGAGTGTTGGGAGGTGTATGCCACCACTTCTAGCTAAAGTTCAAACTTCTGGCCTGGCATTCAAGGCCCTCAGTGACTTGGCTCAGTGCCTGCCTCTTTCTCTAGATCTCTTTCCCACTATCCATGTGGAACCTGCACTTTCATAGTAAAGCCCCTGCCATCTGGCCCATGCTCCATGCTCTCCTTCTGTACATGCCATCTCTCTACCTGTACCATTGCCACCTCGATCACCTTCCACTAGATCCTTGCTGCATGCCTGCCAAGGTCCCCAAACAAGACTAGAAGGCCTGGGCTTATGCTGAGCCAAATTTCCACCAGCTAGCTATAACCAGAAAATCCTTAGGGTGGAGGCTAGACAGAGGTCCCCAGGGTTAGGTTAGCAAGTCCTTTGGCCAATGACATCCTCAGCCTCTCTTCAGGGCCTTCCTACTACTGATCCCTACTGACTACAGTCTATCAGGAGTCTTGGCATCACAACTTGGAACCTTACATAACATAGACTGAAACAAGTCTTTCCCAAATGTCCCTAACAAGTAGCTATTACTTAATCTCTGCTGAGACTTTGTGGACCTAGGAATCTCAAGCCCAGCCCCTAACCCCAGAGGCTATCCGGTCTATGTCACAGTGGAAAGCAGGTAAGAAGGGAATGAAGACAGTGAGATATAGTAATGGCTCAGGGTCTGGGAACCTGAAAGGTCACAATGACCCAGTTGTGCCCAGTTAGGTCCTCCCCCATATAACTAAGCATACTACTGCCTTTGCTCAAGTCCTGTTGTTCTGGCTGTCAACAGCCCACATGAGGTGGTCTAAGAGCTATGCCCTGGGTGGTGGCCTGTGACCCGCCTGGGTGCTGGGAGAGTGACTGTCTAGGAGCCAGCTCTGACAGACCAAGTGAGAGAGCACTAGCCACTCCTGCTGATCTTATCTGAGCATGCCGCAGGCACCACAGGATGGATAACCTGTTCCATGAAACCATCAGGAACGCCAGAGAACAAGAGGATAAGTCCTCAGGACAGGAGCCTGGTGCAGCTGCATCCTGTCCCAGCATCTCACGAAAATCACCATCCCATCACACCCGCCGACCCACCCATTGACAAGCCAATTCCCCAACGCTCCCAGAAGTACTACCTTGTACAGTGTGTTGCGGATGATTTCAATGTTCATCTCATCGAGGTCCTGCTCTGAGATGCAGTCTTGGAAAAATGCCGCTGGGGAGGAAAAGTCAAGGATATGAAGAGTGGGCAAGCAGCCTAAGTGAGAGGGCCCATGCCACAAGGCCTTTTGGATTAATACTGGGACCCCCAATCCAGTCTGAGATTCTGCTTGGAATTAGCAGAAGCAATTCTCTGGGCCATGTGCACTGACCTGAGCTTTTCCTGCCTCTTTGCTCCTAAAATTGATTTATAAAGGAGGCGGCCAGCCATAACATGATCTAATCGCTGCTGGGGCAGACCCAAGTTTAGACCATGCCAAAGACAGACTTGCATAAGAGGCCATGAGATTCTCCTTTCTCCAGGGGCAGCTGGATCTGGGGGCTGAAATCCACTGCTTGCATCCCCTAGGAGAGCCTGATGTCCACACATGGAAAACTAACTTCCTTCTCCTTAAGATAAAAATGAATTCAGCATCTGGGCATAGACCAGTGATCTACTGCAGGGCTAAGAGGAGAGGCTAGGAAGGACAAGATCAGGCAATTCCATTCCTCAGGAGAGCCTGGAGACTTGTCTGGTGTTTCTCCTTTAAAGATGAAGAAGCAGTCAAGTCTGGTGGCTCATGCCTTTAATCCCAGCATTTGGGAGGCAGAGACAGGTGGATCTCTGTGAGTTCAAGGCCAGCCTGGTCTACATAGCAAGTTCCAGTCCAGCTGGGGTTACAGGGAGACCCTATCTCAAAAAGATCAGAAGGGGTAAAAAAAAAATGAAGAAACTGTAGAAGCCACAAATAGCCAGAACTAGCTCAAGAGTTACTGGGAAAATCAAAGGCAGTGAGCACATATGGCTGGCACTTCTCAGTTTCAGGGCCCTCTGGTTCAACTCTGATGGCTTCCTGGAGTAGTGCTGGTTCATGCCTTCTCCTCAGCCTTCTAGGCAGACAGGAGCCACATTAGTGAGGCGGAGCCCAACAGGAAGTTCCCCCCTGACTCCCCTCCCTTCCTTGGCCTCTGACATGGACCCTGCATCCTGCCGGACACTGTCTGACCTGGCCCTTGGGACCTGCTTAGTGGAAGAAAGTAAAGCTGTTTGCTTCTCTTTTCTGCCTTACAGGCAGCCAGTCACTGTGGCCCTGCTCGGGGACACAGTCTGACCTCTCAGAACTCCAAGGCTCAAGTTTCTCTCTTCATAAGTTCAGTCCTCCTGTGCATTCTGAGAAAGTAGACTATTTCTAAAGTTAGATGGCCAAGTGTATCCTATGGGTTGCATGTCAGGCAAAAATCAAAGGAAAGGAGAATAATCAGATGGGAAAGAATGACAATGGGAAATTGAGGGAAGGACAAGGTCAGCAGCAGCAGGCAGGGGCTCACTTTCTGCTTTACATCACCCCACCTCTCATACTCCATGAAACATACACTGAGGCACTGATGCTAAGACCACTGCCCAGGGACTGTTTCCACCACAGTGGCTCACCCAGGGGCGTGTCCACCAGTATGGCATTGTAGAGCTCTGCAGGTGTCTGTGCGATATTCACAGCCTCCATCTGCTCAAAGCTGCCTAGTGGGTGGCATTTGGGCACAAGTTCAGCAATTGAGCGCTGGTGCAATGTGCCTGTGATGAGCAGGATCACGTTGTCAATCATGTAGCTGTAACTGTGGAAAGCAGACAAGAGCAGAGGAGACTGTTAGGGTAGAGGACTTAGAAGGCCAGCACCATACTCTTGCCCATTCCCTGCCGCCTTAAACCTAAGTGCTGGCTCAAGGATACTCTAGGGGCTCTATCCTTGAATATCTCCCTGCCTAGGTTCCTATCAAGTTCTCAACCTGCATCCAGTACGAGGAGCACAGGACAAACACGGCCTCTCCCTGGAGAGGATACAGCATTCATGACCCATGAATGTCTGCAACACAAGCAATTCCACTACTGTGTGAACAGTGTTCCAACAAGACACAGGAACCACCAGCACATGCAGATGAGGCACACAAACCATCCTAGGGGTGGCTGTGTCAGAAGCTTGACAGATAAAAGAACTGGGAGATAAAAATGAGTTCTGGGAAGAAGGAACAGTGTGAAAGGCCTGGAGGCACGCACGGAGTGAGGCCGAATCTGAGGAACTGGCAGAGGGTACAGATGCTGGCAGGGCAGCGCTATCAGCAGCAGGGTGCCTGGAAACGGAGCTCAGGCCAGGATGAGGATCCCAGTACATTTCAAGTACCAGGGATCCGTAAGTGGGATGTAAGCAGGAAATCAGAGTACAGTTAGGAGGGGTAAGGCTAGAGAGTAGTGAGTAGCCTGAGGAAAAACTTCTCCACGAAGGGCCAGAGAGGAGCTATCGGCCTCACTCAGAGTGAAGAACTGGGTTAGGCAGACCTGCATAGCAGCTCTACTTTGAAGACAAGAGGTCCACCTTCCTCCTCCTTAGAGCCAGATGCCAGTGTCAAGCAACTATGCAGGAAGACCTGTATGAGATCCAGAGGCTAGTCTAGCTCAGGTCAGTTCTAGGCTAGGGCTTCCCTAGGCTTCCCCTGCAAGAGGCTAGCTTTTCCCACCACGCGCAGCAGGAAGGGCTATGGTAAGGGGCAGGGGATGCTCAGTTAAGACTTGGCAAGGAATGAGGCTCTGTATCCAACCAAAAGACATGGCCACAGAGGAGCTGGAGCAGAAAGTTCTGTGTAATCACCTATTGGGAGGGCAGGATACCAGCAACGGTCGGGCTGCAGTAGCCCTAACTATTATCCATCTTGTTACAAGGGATAAACTCAAAGTACAAGGGAGCTGGATGAGGCATCAGGGGAATGTCCTCAAAGGCAAGGCTGGGCCATGGAAGGATAAGAATTAGGATGGAGGCTACTGTGAGTTGAACCCTGAGCACTGCTTTTATCCTGTTTCTAGGAAAGCTAGAGCAGGATTCTGGCCCTGGGCAGGACCTCAGCACCCAGTGCTGAGACTGTTCAGGGAAGACTTGGTAGGAGATGGTCCCCAGGATACAGGGACAAATAAAAAAGAGTGATGGACCAAGGCTCACATGCCTCAGCTCAGAGAGTCAACCACTATGGTACTCCCAAAAAACCCTCAAGGAAGGTACAAGTAAAGAGCCTCAGCTCCTGTTCCATCCTGACCCCATATTCCTTGTGCTTGCTGAACACTCCCTCAGCTCCCACCCAGCTCTTTGCCTGGTTATAACCTCTGGTCTCCTGACCCTGGGGTCAGGCAGCTGCCCTCTCTCCATCCCCAGTCTGGCTGGGTCAGCTATAGGATGTACAATGAGAAGAGACAGGACCTTCTCCTTCCCAAACTGAGGGCCTTAGGCAGGGCCCATTTGCAGTTCCAAGTCAAGAGGTCCATATGGCCAGCCTCCTGCCCCAAACCCATGGAGCTGGTAGAGTAGAGGGACTACAGAGAGAGCCCACCAGAGCTCTGAGTCTTGGTCTCTGGCCACAGCCTATAAGCTACTCCTCACTAGACACATCTAGTGCCTCTGATGTCTCCTGCACTTCATGGATACCAGGACACACCCACCACCCTTCACTACTTCACATGCACATAATCCAGCCACACTGCAACCACTGTACTTCTAGAGCTAGCCACAAAGAGTACCCCGTCCCCCCTTAGAACCTACGAATGCTTTTACCTATTATACCCTTTGGCAAAGTTGGAGAATAACTCATCCCTTGAACTCATATTATTCAAATGATCCCATAACCACCGGTCTTAGCACCATGGCAGATAAAACCCAGATCGGGAGAATACCAGGTCCTGTCACAGAATAAGGAAGAGAGCTCTGTCCCAGAGCCACTGTCCATAAACCTCCACTTATAGCCAGGACCCCATGTTCTGGTTCTAGCCTTCTTTTCAGGGGGACCCCCACAAGCAAATTTCCTCATTCTAAACCTCACCCCTCCTTGTGCCCACAACTCAAGGTATTTGTTTAGGTTGGAGGCAAGGAAGGAATAAGGCCCCAAAAGAGGTGTCCTGGTGCTTCTAAGGGTCCTGGCCCAGCCTTAGAGAACCCTATGGGAAGATGCTGTTACCTGGCTTCACTGCTGTCCCTCCACTGACGCACAACCAGCTAGCTGTGATTCACTTTTCAGCTCGACAGCTATCAAGAAGCCAGCAGCAGCTCTCCCTCCTTCACTTCCCTAGTTCCTCTTTGCTATTGAGTCTTAGTTGAGCATAGAGGAAAATACCAGGCCAAGTAAGGGCCACTCACAATCATGGCACTCAGCCCCTTCTAAGGCCTCCTTCTACTCAAGCCAGGCCAGCCTCTATTCTGTGCCAGGCCCAGCACTTCCCTCCCCCTGGGCCAACTGTTAAGGTTGCTGCAGTGGAGGCCCCTGTTTTCCCTTCCTGCACAGTGAGGCTCAGAATCCTCTTTCCTGCAAGATAGAAGACAGGACAGGCCTGGCAGAGATGATAAGACCCAGTCATATGCCTTTCTACCGTCAGCAGGCAGGAAACCTTCCTCTTCGCCTGGCTTCTGCAGCTGCCTCCCTGCCCCCAGAGAACTGCTCCACCATTTCTCCCCTCATTTGGCCTCAATAGGAGAGAATGAAGTTCCAGCTGGTCAGCATCTCCCTCCAGGGAAAGACAGCTGGGGAGTGGATGGCCCACTGCCCGCTAGGCCAAAGAGGCTCTTTTGGGGTGGGGGTGGGGCAGTCTATAATCCTCTGCCCTGGGGCCCTCCTTTGCCCTGTGCCTCCAAATAGCTTGGGCTTGGAAAAGTCTAAGACTGGAGTTTAGGAAACTACTTCCTCCAAGAAGCCTTCAGAGTCCCTAGCCGACTTTGCTCCTCCATTGTGCCCTATGGTGCCACCTGTTGGAGCAGCATAGTTTCTCAGCCCTTGGGCCAGGGAGCCGTGACTGGGTTCTCCTGCCAACCTGCAGCACCTACCAAGGGTCCTCATTTTCTGCTAGTAACAATGTCTGTACTTGATTATATATAGGTCCTCTGAAGAGCCATATCAAGGGTTGAAAATGAACAGAAGTATCTGTTATGGCCTTAGCACACCACCTATCAAATCTCCCTTTCCCCTCCATAATCAGAATTAATGACATAGAAGAGCTACTAAGGCTTTGACCTTCCCCTCATTAAAATCCTGACCTTTGTCCAAGGCCCAACTGAGTTCTCCCATCTGATTTGAGGCTTGTGGGCCTTGTGGAGCCCCTCACAGTAGTACTTTCCCACAAACCAGAAGAATAGGGTCAGTGCTGGCTTACTTCTAGGCAGGGGAGAGCCAAGGAACTAAAAACCAAAGTAGCCCTAGGCCTCAGTCAGCAGAGACATGCAGTACACCCAGAAACTCAGCTTGTTGTGGACAGTAAGGGCTAGAAGGTCAGAATAGGGAAGCCTGAGGAAACCTGATGCCTCCTCTGTGACCAAGCAGGCTCAAGGTGGAGTCAACATGTCCTAGGGAGGATGGCAGATGTGTTGGCAGGCCCAGTGAACACTTGAAGCCATTGTCCTGGGACAAAGCAAAGCTTCCTTCCAAGTGCCAGCTTCATCTGTTGGCAATTCTCCCAGATGGTACAAGTTACCCACACGCAGGTTCTGCCAGTGGGCCCTTAGGCTGCAGTCAGGTATTATACACTGGGGAAGGGCCCTGCCAGAGCGGCTTACTCATCCAAAGATAAGGGCATTTAAGGGCCACCTGGGACATCCAAGCTTACCCTCCTACAAGCAACTTTCCCAACTTATCTTCTAGGACTGACTCTCCTATGTAAAAACTTCATGGAATGGCCCAGATAATGGTTTCCTCCAAAGCCAAAAAAAACTGAAGACAGAATCTACCCCAAGTCACACAGCAAGTTAATGGCTGGGCCTGGTAAAAGATCATAAAACTAAGCTGGGTTATCTTAATATTATATGTTAATAGTCTACTTTTTTTAGACTGTCTGCCCAGTGCCAGGCAGTGGACTATCAGTTGTCTCAGCACCACTTTCTTTCCACATCCATGTATTTCCCTCCAGGCACTGGCTCTGGCCTCAGCCAGAGTCTTTCAGCCTAGACCCCTGTCCCCAGTTCTTCTCTTATATACCTTTCCCTTAGTCAAGCAGCCACCTTCTCCAAGAAGCCAGTCATGAGACCCCAGCCTGGGATAATCCCAACATAGGGCCCAAAGGAAGGCTTCATTAATCTCCTTCTGGAATTCTCTTCACACTTGGGATGATTTGTTGGTACAGAAGAGGAGAAGGAGCAGCCAAGAAGATAGGAATTAAGTCAGATATCATAGAAGGAAGAAAATGCTGGGGACTGGATGTTACTCAGTGGCCAAGCCTAGAGACCTTGGCCACATGAAAGCCAAGAGCGGGGCCAAGGCCTTGTTGTAGAAAATGACTGGAGGCTTGAGGGATGGCAGGGAGGTAAGAGGACAGGGAATGTTAAAGTATAGGCCCCATTAGATGGGCTTTTAAAAAATATTTTATTATTTTTATTTTATGTTTATGAGTGTATTGCCTCCATGTGTCTAAGTGCACCTGTGTCATACAATACCCATGAAGTCAGAAGAAGGCATCAGACTCCCTGGAACTGGAGTTATGGATGGTTGTTAGCTACCATGTGAGTACTGGGAATCGAACCTACGTCTTCTCCAAGAGTAGCTAGTGATCTTAACCACTGAACCATCTCTCCAGCCCTGCATGAGATGAGTTTGTAAGGATGTTTAATGGTGCTAGAGATTCAAGGAATGGTGTTAGAACAGATGGAAGGTGGCAAAAGGAGTCTCAGAGTTCAGAGAATAAGACAAGGGGACTTGCAATAGTAGTAGAAGGATCCCAGGAAGAGGAGGTCCCTTCCATTGGAATGAACTCAGGGGCGGGGTGCACATGCAGTGCTGGAAGGTGTACTAGTTTCTACTGACTTTGTAGATGAGGAGGTGGGCCATCTGCCATGAAATGAGGAAGCTAAGAGATAGGAGAGAGATGATATTTAAGATGGGGGGGTCATCCCACCCTTGATGAAGGGGCTGCAGGGTAAGTAAGGAAAGCCGCAAGTTGCTGGGCAGAAACAAGCTGAGGCTAGCTAAGTGGGTGAGCATGCACGTCTGGCAGCAAGAATGACCCTCCATGGCTGGCTTCCCCGGCCTTGCTCCCAGCAGTGGAGGTAGAGGGAGGACAGCTCCGGGCTGGAGGCTCTGGGATTCCTCCAGGGCTGGGGAACTGCCAGGCCGGGCGGGACCATGAGTTGGGGAGCCAAGAGCATTGCAGATGTTGGCAGAAGAGAGCTCAAATGACAGACCAGGGAACCTCAGCTGGGGAAGGCGGGAAATGAAGACAGAAGGGACAGCAGGGAAGGATGCAGTCCAGTGTCGTGCTAAGTGCAAAATGCTCCATAAGGGATTGAGAACGGGCTGGGGAGCACGAAGGATGCGGGTGGAGAGGGGTGTCTGACTCAGCGATTCCAGGGTTGGAACAGTTCCAGATGGTGACACAGCAGCCGCGGGAAGGCGGGGGGACTTGGAGGGGAAGGCTGATGTGGAGAGCAGAGAAATCACTGGAGATGAGGGGTCAGGGATAAGCAGCCACAGGCTCGGACCGGCCGACATGTGGATGCTGAGTTGTTCCAGAGTGAGGGCAGGAGTAAGTGCATGGAGAGGCTGTAAGCCACAATCACCCATGAATGGAAGGGGCGGGGAAGTGGTGGATTCGGACAGCCTGCCACAGGATCGCACTTGGCTCCTTTAATCACACTTGGTGCTTGCAGCCAATCTCTAGCCAAGAGTTGGCGGCTGCTCTGTCTCAGTCATGCTCAGAGCCCTCTCCAGTTTCATGGCTGGCAGGCTGACACCAAGACAGGCCAAAAGTGGATGCACAGGCAGGTGGGCAAGTTGGCGGCAAGATGGATAACATCTACCCTCTGACCAGTGGCATGGGGTCAGGCTTCCTCTGGCCAGTCTCACTGGCAAATCCAGAACATGTACCAGGAAGCTGAAGGAGCCTTGTGCAAACAAGCCGAAGGTGAAGGCTGGGCTCTGGCAATAAATGTACTACTTCCTGGTATGTCCTCAGCTCTTGTCTTGGAGCAGGGGACAGACAGACCCAGGCCAGGGTTGGGTGATAGATGGTATGGTGAAGTGTGACACACAAATACTCAATAATGCAGCACATAATCTACTCCATCTGTCCTATCTTACTAGGTCCATGTTGGCATACTTTGACAGGAAGCATGCAGTTTGAGTATGAGCCCATCTAGAACTCCCCAGCAGAGAGGCACCTGGAGAAGAGATCTGTGGCCAGAAGAGGGCTTGTTTCCAACTTGGGGAAGTTCCCTGAGCCTTTGAGGGCTCCACCTGTGAACCCTGCCTTAGGATGAAGCCCTCTGGCTAAATGTGTCATTTGAGTATATGGATCCTCTGTAAGTGGTTGTTCCCAGTTGGGAGTGGGAATCAGGCCAGGAAGCAGGCACTGTCCCTGAAGAGACAACTGGAGTAATGTATCTGGTCCCAAGGAAGAGGGCAGGAGCACTATAATCAGTGAATGGGAAAAACAAGACACACAGAAGAATGTGGGGATACTTCTCCACAACACCCCAATGCACAGCACACTCATAGGCTGGCCATTGATCATACTTCTGCTCACCACTTGCATGAGGCAACCACCTGGGCTGGGGCCATTCTTTGTCTTCCAGACCCTGGCTCATGACTCCTGGGCCATTCTTTCAGAGACCGCCTCTCTACCTTTCAGGGTTCCAGGCATACAGATTTAGTTTAAGTAGCCTCTCCTAGCCTGCAAGCCAAAATTCTCTCCTCTGTTCAGCTTCTCTAGGAGCTTGGTACAAGAAGAATCCAAGGGTCACAATGGGGAAGCTGGTACTAAGGATTATTAATAAACATGAGAACCTAACCTAAGTTCTTGGAAAAGGCAGCAAGGCGTTCAGTCTTCCCCAACCCAAACCCCTACCCAGTCTCCGTGACCTGTCAGAGAAGATGGAGAATGGACCTCAGCCCAGCCCAGGCCAAAAGAACTAGTTGGCCCATCCAGGATGTTCAGAGCTCTGTCTGCACCCTGACCTTGACTCTAGCATGCAGGGAGTGGGAGGTCTAAATGAGTGTTTGGTGTAGATTAAGTGAAAGGGGTGGGGTGGGGGTCTCCAATCTTTCCTAATCTTTAACAACAGGGGACAGGGAAAGAAATTGGTAACACCACTTTACAGACTGGGAGCTGGAGATCCAGGGTTGTTGAATGACCAGCCTAGTCAGACTGCCTGGGAGAACTCTGAAGGCATTCTTTAATGATCGCTGTCCTGACAGAACTGTCATCAGGTCAGCTGACAGAGGCACAATGGCATCTGGCCTAGGCCATGCTGGTGCCAGCTTGTGCAGATATATTGACCCTGCACAGCACTATGGGCTCACTCACGTAATGAAATCCAGGAAGCTGGCAAGTGGCTCATAAGCATGATTCCTCATGTGCCGAAACTCCACTACCATCTTCTCCTTGAGTCTGTCATCGATGACTGACACTGTCAGAGGTGACGCTTCACTGGCCAGGAAGTTGCCATAGTCTGTACTTTGCAGATGCAGCTTCAAGTCTGAAAGCCAAGAATAGAGGGTAAGGACTAGCTTTGCTGAACCTTACTCAGTATTCTAAGTTTCCATCCCTACCCAACTCTGGGTCCAGTTCTCTCCTGAGAGTATATCCTGTAGCTCCCTAACTTCCATCTCTCCATTGTCTCAGAGCCTACTTACTACAAGGTAGCCAGGCTAAGCTCTAGGACCACAAGCCAGCACATTGAGCCCCAGAGTACAAACACAAGTAGAATATTTTCACACCAAGATGACATGTCTGGGAAATCTCAACACAAGGTATGATTTACAGTCCATAGCCTTTGAAACTTTAACTTGGAACAGACTATAAAATGGGTCCTGCCCTCCAGGGTATTGGTGTTTGAGGGGCAAGCCATGCAGACATGAGACATGTGAATAAAAAGCAAATACCCTAAACTATAGGGGTAAAGGAGAGAGTGCACAAAAATAGACCTGAGCAGAGAGGGCCATGCTGGGTTGGGTCACAGCAAAATGGAAGGGACTAGAAAGCATGAAGGTAATAGCCAGGAGACTATGAAATGAAAGGGGCCTGAGGGTTAATGAATGGCCTGGGGACAGACTTCCTTAACAGTGGCTAGAGGCAAGCAGACTAATCCTAGGAGTTCTCCTGGATTAGGCATAAAGGTAATGGACAGAGGATGACCTGTCCCTGTACCCAGTCTATTCCTCACATAGTAGCCAATGGACTTTTTATTTCAGTTTACTTTTTTCCTGGGAATTGAACCTAGGGCTTCACACCTAATAGGTAAGTGCTCTATCACTGAACTATATTCCCAGCCCTATATTATTATTATTATTATTAATATTTTGGTCTTTTTTGAGACAGAGTCTCCCTGTAGCCCCAGTTGTCCTGGAACTCGCTATGTAGACCAGGCTGGCCTTGAACTCACAGAGATCAGCCTGCCCCTGCCTTCTGAGTGCTGGGACTAAGGGTGTGCACCACCACACCTGGCTTATTACTTTATTTTTTATGTGTTTGTGTGCACGTGGAATTATGCGTGCACATGCACACATGGGTATGTTTGTAGAGGTCAGAGGACAACTCAGGTGTCATTCTTCAAGCTCCTTTCAGTATTTGAGACACAGTCGCTTATTGGCCTGGAGCTTTGCCAAGCAGGCTACACTAGCTGGCTAGTGAGCTTATAGAGATTCACCTGTCTTGCCTACTACTTTGCCATTGCTAGGATTACAAGCACGTGCCATCCCACCTAGCTTTTTATGTGGATTCTGGGGATCAAAACTCAGGTCATCACACTTGTGAGGCAAGCACTTTACCAACTGAGGCAGCATTCCAGTCCCTTATTTTACATTTTTCAAACACAATCTTGCTTTTAAAATTTTTTAAATTATTTGTCTGTGTGTATGTTTGTGCATGTGAGTTGCAGGTGCCAGAGGAAGGTGGAGGCATCAGATCCCCCAGGAGCTGGAGTTACAGACAGGGACTCTACTCTGGCCCACTGTGGTATTCTAAAGTCTGGTGTATATTTATTTATGCTCAAAAAATTACTATAGAAATAATGAAAAATGGGAGGGGGTGAAGACGGAAAGTTACTTCCCAATTTTGATATTAGAGGCACTATGGTAACAACGGAAATACTAAGGACAGTGACTGAGAAAAGACCTATAGGGGGAGCAAAGGACCAAGAACTCTTCAGGTGTTCTGGAGGCCCAGAGGACCACACCATCTGATGCTGCTCAGAGAGGATGAAAGGTGGAGCACATAGCTCCTCCACAGACTTCAGGGGTCTCTATGATGCCCTCCTACTCTATCACATCAAGAATGCCCCAGTTTTCAGTCAAGAATGCTAAAGGAAACAGAAGAGCACATGAGCTAGAGTGTGGAGGAAGGGTACCCAAGGGCTGGAATAGATACCTTCCACCTGTATGTCTGGGGCCTAGTGGCAAGTAGAACTCATGTCATCTGTGGCTCCCAGGCACTAACAGGGTGAACCTAATCCTTCCTGAGGCAGGAAGAACCTACTCTCTTCATTCCTGCCGGCCAGTCACATCTGCTCTTCTTCCAAGACCACCCTAAAGGAGATAGAAAAGGCAGGCAAAGCAGGATAAAGAGAAGTCACCAGAGTAGCTACCTTTTAGCCTGAGATATGTGCACACCTCCTTCCTATGTCTTTGGCCCAGGGCATCCACAATGCACCCTGCTCAGTACTCTGTTCTCCCTGTTTGCCCAGTCTGGCCACTCTGGGAGTAAGGCATGGGCAGCAGAAGGTGCTCAACTGAGAAATACTTAGGTTGTTGCAGTATTTGATAATTCAGTTGGGTTTTACTAATTCTACCAATTGTTACTGTCCTGGTAATATACTGCCTGAATTTCTACCTCTAGAAATGGACTTTTTTTGTATTAGATTTTAATCTTGAAATTGGGCAAGTGCATAGGTCTTTTTAAAAGAAATATGGAGCTGAGGATATAGCTCAGTAGGTAGAAAGCTTACTTAGCATACATAAAGTCCTAAGTACTTATATTCCTGGACCAGAAACCCTTGACCATGTTTTTTTCCTAACATCAAAATGTTTATTGAAGGGCTGGAGAGATGGCTCAACAGTTAAGAATGAAATAAAACAGAATAAAATTAATAGCTGGGCAGGGTGGTGCACACCTTTAATCCCAGCACTCAGGAGGCAGGCAGATCTCTGAGTTCAAGGTCAGCCTGGTCTATATAGTGAGTTCCAGGCTTGCTGCGGCTACAGGAAGACCCTGCCTCAAAAAGTCCAGAGGGGGGAAAAAGAATAAAATTAATTAAAAAATATTAAAAGAATGTTTATTGATAGATACAAATATATAAAATTAGGGCAGAAACATGACTTGATATGAAATAGGCTTCATTTCAGTTCTATAAGGTAAACCAATTCACATTCTTTTTGTTTGTTTGGTTTTTGAGACAGGATCTTACTGTGTAATCCTGGCAGACTTGGAACTCTCCGTATAGATCAGGCTAGCCTGGAACTCACAGAGGTCCACCTGCCTCTACTTCCTGAGTGCTGGGATTGACAATTTATATTCCTTTTAAAAATATTATTTTTATTTTATGTGTATGAATATATTGCCTGTATGTGTGTAAGTGCACTTGTGACATGCAGTGCCTACAGAGATCAGAAGAGGGTGTTGAATTCCTCCAGAACTGGAGTTATAGATGGTTGTTAGTCACCATGTGCTCTTAACTGCTGAGCCATCTCTCCAGTCCCATATTTCTTTTTAAAAATTCATTTATTTAACAGATGGTCTTCCTGTGGTCCCAGCTAGCCTGGATCTTGCTATGTATACCAGAGTGGGCTTGATCTCACCGAGGACTGTCTCTCTCTGCCTCTGCCTCCTAAGTGCTGGGATTAAAGGTGTCTGCCCCCATGCCTGGCTAACAATTCACATTCTTTCTTTTTTAATTAAAAAAAATTTTTAACAACAAATCATATTCTTAACCATTTGTTCTCATACCCACTAAAAGCATTTCAGAAGCATGAACAACCTTTTTGTTTTTTTCTTTTTGAAAGTCAAGAAAGCCAAAGTTTTATTCAAAAAGGACAATTTTATTAAAATTAAGAAGAAAACACCCGGGACAGGCAAACTGTAAATCTCAGCAGCTTCCTGGAGGAAGAGAATGGAGAAGGGAAAAAAAAAAAAAGAAGCCATGGCATCTGAACTAAGCTGGCATGGAGGTCAGCCATTTGGCAGCAGGCAGCCACATGGTAAGGGGGGACTTCAGTGGAAGAGTGAAGCCCAAAGTAATTAGGGAAACACAAATGTTAGGGCAAGGATGCTCAGGTAAGAGACAGAAGAGAAAAATGAAGTTGTACTTTTCAGAGTGATCCAGAAAAGCATGGCTGCACTCTGTGAGAGATTATTGCTAGCAGTCTTTCAGAGCCAGTCAGTTCTATACAATAAGCCTATAAACTATATTTTCTTCTGTAAACTTTCTGTTTTCTTTTTGTGCTGGAATCAGACTCAGGGTCTATGCAAGCCAGAAAGGTCTTCTACTAAGTTATGTGCCCAGCTCCCCTCCAACCCCCACAATATTTCTACTTTTTTTATTTTTATTTTTCAAGATAGGGTTCCACACAGTCCAGGCTGGCCTTGAACTGACTCTGTAGCAAGATTGGCCTTAAACTCCTGATCCTCCTGCTTCCTTCTCCCAAATGCTAAAATTACAGGCATGTACTATCACACCTGGTTTGTCTTTTTGAGACAGGGTCTCTCTGTAGCCGCAGCAAGCCTGAAACTCACTATATAGACCAGGCTGAGCTTGAGATCTGCCTGCCTCTGCCTCCTGAGTGCTGGGAGTAAAGGTGTGCACCACCATGCCCAGCAATTAATTTTATTTTATTTCATTCTTAACTGCTGAGCCATCTCTCCAACCCCTCAATAAACATTTTGATGTTAGGAAAAAAAACATGGTTAAAGGTTTCTGGTTCAGGAATACAAAGTACTCAAACTTCCACTAGGAGAAGCTCCAGAGCTGACAGCAACCAGGAAACAGGACTCGAATTGGTGTTCTGTGTCAGACCATCAGCCAAGCCAAAACTGTCCATTTATCCATGCAGCTACTGCAGCTACTCAAGAGCCATTTTCAGGCCAAGATGGATGCACAGGAAAGGCCACAAGGCAAAACTCAGTCCTCTTAGTGGAGCCCCTCCTGTTAGTCACCCCACTTTTCCTGAAATAACAATCTGGGTCCTGATGCCCAGCCCAGCCTCCTGATCCCTCCTATTCAAAGTACCAAAGGGCCAGGCACCTGTGCACATTCAGCCCTTCTGAGTGCTGGAACATGCTCTAGGAGGATTCCCCAGACAAGATGTCACCTCCCACTGGGGATCCTCATGAGTTCTCCAGCAACATGAAACTTTCCCTGTCCCAGGCCCCACCTATGTTTCACATGGCTTCTCTCTCTAGGAAGGCTAGCTCAGCAACTTCCCATTGCCAAGCACTCTTTCATCTCTTCAGCTCCCAGTGACTCTCTATTAAATACCTAGTACTGGTTAGGTGGGAGTACTCTCCTTGGGTCTACTCTACCTAGAAACACAGAGGCTATGCAACAGACTGATTCTCATGCTAGAGCAGCAACCTTTGTGCTGGATCTCCTGGCCAAGCACATTTCAGACTTATTAACAAGAACTGGGATGGAATCAGAACTTTGCCCAGAGTCTCATAGTCAGTGTATAGAAAGACCAGGATATCATGTAGGCCTAGGGGACACTTGTCAGTCTCCACCTCTGGTCTCCTCTGCTCCCCTTCTCTAAGCCTCCTTGACCATATTCTTCCATAGCCCTTGGCTAGGGAAAGCCTTTCAGGTCAAATCAGTTGTCAAACAGCCTTTGGACCCAGAAGAGTTGGTCACTGGCCAAGAAACTGGCCTGTAAGCCATTTGGACACTTACTGCCCACCTGCTGTCATAACTCAATGACAAATCCGTCTAGCATTACCTGTGACACCAGCCACTCCTACAGAAGCTAGAAATGTGTGCTTTTGATTGAGTAGGGCAAAGCTGGGGTCTCTCCTTAGCATACACCCAACCCCTGGGACTTAGCACAGGCCTCAGAGCAAACACCCCTGTGTCTCCACTGCTATGTTCTGCTGACGCTGCATCTGGGGAAGCCGCGGCTCCAAGCACTGCTGGAATGCAGGCAGCCGGGTGGTTTCTGCTGGCGTTTGTCAGATCAGAGCAAACCCGGGAGACTCTACTGAGAATCCTGCCCAAGGCTAAAGGAATCTTCCTTACCAGGAAACTCATTTTTAAAAGCCCCCAGAGACAATGTCAAAGGGCTGTTCCAGACCACTTTCCCTGGCTAAGACCCACATCTCCCTGTGACCCAGGGAAAAAGGACAGCCTGCCAGCCAAGAAGGCGACTTGGAGGGAGGCAGGCAGGCTGATCCCTCAGCTCGCCCACGAGGGGACCACACAAGGCTTCTAAACCAGCCCTGACCCTACTGGGAGAAACCTGGCGCCCAGACGGAGTGGCTGGCAGCCCCAAGCCCTTCAGACAGGCCTGGTCAGGGCTAGGACAAGGCGGGTTAGGACGCCCTCTCCTCCTCAGCTTCCTGCTCTCTCTGAAGGATGCAGAGGAGGAGGGGAGATGCCTGGAACTTGTAGAGAACTTCGTGGGAGACCTGGCTACCCGGCCCTAGCCCAGCCCCTCAAGGGCACTCGAGGACAAGCAGGGGCTCTGGAAAGGTAGGGACTAGTTTGCTGTGGGTCCTGGGTTCAGCAGCCTGACAGCCTTACTGATGGCTCCTGAGAGGACCAGACGTGCCTGGACTGAGACATGAGCTGTATTCTGGTTAGAGCAGACTCAGGGGATAACTCTGGTCTACCCACAAGCCAGCTGTCTACCCCAAATCCTCCTATCAGTGGCCGAGCACCAGGAGTGTCTGGCCAGTTGGGGTTCTCTCACAGTAAAAGACTTGGAGTCTGATTGCTCATGTTCAAGAAGATGCTGTTGCTATTAAGTTCTTGCTTCAGTCTGATCTAAACTCTACCTCAGAAGAAGCAGACCAACTCAGTTTACCCACATCCTCAGCCTTGGAGACTTAGACTCAGGCTTGCTCCTCAGCATCCCACCCTCTAGGACCATCCCAGACCTCCCCTGCCTCTCTGAGTTTTTGTCTCAAGTATTTTGGCAACTATCTCTCATTAAATTCATCTCCCAGTGTCATACAGGTTTCCTCCTCCACATTTCTGCTGCCCATTCCACAGTCCACTCTCCATACCGTCTCTAAAGTGAAGTCATCCAACTCCAACATGTCACTATCACCTACTCAACAGGCTTCATGGCCCTGGAGCAACAGTTCTGCTTCCCAGACATCCCTAGACCCATGCTTTCAGCCCTTATACTGCCTTAACCCTTGATTCTCTGGCCTACCTGTGCTATCCTCTGACTATAATCATTTTCCTATCATCTCAGCTCCCAGAAAATGCTCTAGGGAAGTCCATAGGCAACTCTATAAAGAAGTCCTTGAAGTGCAGGAAACAGCCTGTTTCCTCAGGCAGAGCCAGGAAAACAGAACGAGGTAGTTACACCCCTAACCTAAAAGCCTAGAGACTATATATACCTTCCCTCTTTCAAAAGGCAGCCCCAGTCACCTTGAGGTTGAATGTCAAAGGTCACTGTCCCAGCTCCAGTAGAGCTCTGTGAAAGTAGCCTTTTTTGGGAAGGCTGTAGACAACACTCACCTGGCATGGCTATTTCTTCTAGGGCGTACTGTCCTGTACCAGCTTTGAGGTAGCCTCACAGTATCTACCTGCCCCCCACATCTCCCTACTTATTCCTTGGACCAGGACCTTTCAGGAGCAGGGCTCCAGTCCCTGCTGCCACTGACCCTAGGCTCCAAATTAGTACAGTGGTATGGAGTCCCAACCTCTCTGTGACACAAGCATGGGCTTGGCAGAGAGCCTCAGTCAGGCCATGAGAGGTGGAGCTAGGCAGCCCTGCCCCCATTCTCTTCCTGAAAGCATTCTCTAAGCCTGCCAACGTACGGAAGGGGATCTTTCAGGCCATTAAGCAGGCTCTCAGGGGCAGGTAACACATGGTCTCTCCAGCCTCTTGGCCTCTGCAGCTTTTCCCCAAGGACCTAGGAAAGGAAAGTCTTGGCCTATGCACCCACAGGTGCTAAGGGACCAACACACAAGGCAGTGTCCCCAGTTCTACAGTTACCCATGGCCTCATGGTCCACAAAGGGGTCTGCTGGCCAGCTGGCCACAATGGAGTGTGAGAGGACAGTGTGTTCCCAGACTTCACTTCTGCTTTTCCAGAGGTTACTCAATGATGCTCTCCTGGGGAGCTCAGGAGTTTTCAGGAACTGTATGAAACCAGATGCTAGAACATGTTCCCTAGAGCCTAATGTGCCAACCCTACCATTTCCTGCAAGGGTGGCTGGTCCATGAGCCCAGGCATGGGGTCTGCTTTGAAGGAACAAGACTTTACCTCCAATGCCATGACTTTTAGGGGTTCAAAACAAGAAAACACAGACAGATGGACACATGTAGACAGATGGCCAATCTGGTGATGCAACAGAGCATGTGCCACCCTGACCCTTCTGGATGAATGTGCTGTGCCAAAGCCTCCTCCCTAGGCTCAGAGAAGTTACTCAGGCTCATGTCAGCTCCAAAGCAGATGTGTGCACTGGCTGTCTGAATCTTCGGGGGCAGAGCGCCACATCTGGAACTCACAGTGTGGGAGTCTCAGCATGGGAATCATTAACCCTGGGTTTACCTAGAGCCTGCAGTTACAAACTGAGTAGCCTCTTCAGCCTCTGGGCCTCCACTAGGATCCACCTCAGGCACTCTGTAGACCCCTACGTAATGCCAACTGACCATCTCTGTGTTCTAAGTCTTGCTATCAAATATCAACATTCTCCTTCCCCACATATCAGCCTCTCTTCCTTACCACCCTAGCTGAGTGTTCTGGTCAATGAAGGCATACTCATCATTCTTCAGTTGGTGCATGCCATAGCTCCAGTCCCTTCTGCAGACTCCCTTTGCCAGATTACTAGTTTCAAGATAGAGCTCCTTAGGCAGGTAAGAAAAAAATTTTGTTGCAAATATGAGAGTGTGTATGTTTGTGTGCACGTGGATGTGTGTGTGTGTGTGTGTGTGTGTGTGTGTGTGTGTGTATTTAATGTGTACATAAAGACAGGGCTCATTATGTAGCCCAGAAGCCTCCTGCCTCTGCCTCTAAATGCTAGGATTACAGGCATGTGTTACCATGCCTGGCTCAAGGGGAAAGAAAATTTCAGCTTTGAAGTTCTAAAAATGTATATTCAACTCTTGTCCCACAGCTTGGCCCTGAGTATCTTATAGTACATCTCTGGGCCCAGACTTCTGGCTGACTGCCTGGTACTCGTACTGCCAACCTTCCATTTCCAGCAGACAGGACTCCACACAGAGCCTCACAACTCACACCCTCAGCCCAGAAGTATCCACTCCAGCTGTTGCTCAGGCTGACCTAAGTAGTTCTACAAAGAATGTCCCTAGGGACTGGAGAGATGGCTTAGTGGTTAAGAGCACTTGCTGCTCTTGCAGAGGATCTGGGTTCAATTCCCAGTGCCCACACAGCAGCTCTGTCACCTTCTGGCTACTGCAGGCATTGCATACATACCAGGCACACACACATACAGGCAAAATATACATATAAAAATAAACCTAAAGAAAAAACAAAAGAATGCCCCTAGTCTTCCTTCCCATGGTCTATAACAATCCTTCCCCCGAGGTTCTAACATGTCCTCCCTCTCACTGCCTTTGGGGAACCTTGAATAGCACAGGTAGACATACAGACACCACTCTACCGTCTAGTAGAGACAGAAGATGACTGGCTCAAGATCTAGGATGCCTGTTCTAAAGCCCATGCATCACCTCACCTACCAACAAGATCATACAAAGTTCTGAGAAGCCCAGAAATCAGGACAGACAGAGGCTAAGACTCTGCCTCATATACTACACACTGGGCAGCCCTGAGCTACAGCCTCAGGGTCTTGGGAGCAGGCAGGAAGTAGAGTAGCCAAGTGCAGCTCCTGCTCCTTGGGAAGCCCCTGGGCTGGCAGGCCAGCAGTCCTGGGAAGAACCTGGAGTCCACTGCTGGCACAGCTGCACACAGTTATTGGATTTCAGTTGGTGTGAGGCAGGGCTCCTGCAGGGAAAGGACAGTAAGTTCTCCCTTCTTGGTCTCTGGACCTGAATATTATTTCATGCTGGAGGCTTTTCAGTGAGGTGAGGCATTGACAGCAGTGGGTGGAGCTAACCCACAGAGGTGGCCCAGCTGATACCAGCGGCACCACCCATCACTATCAGACCCAGGGATCTAGTGGGAGGGTCACTCCCCATGTCCAAGAATCAGCAGGATGCCTGCCCCAGGTTTACCACCCCACTCCTAGCTCTGGGACAGGTGGCAGGTGGCAGCAGAGCCACAGTTAATTTACCCACATGATCTCAGGAACACCCTGTCCCTGTAGCTGGGACAATGAAAGCATCTCTCATAACCCATGAGGAAGTCAGATCATCGGACAATCAGGAGGGTGCCAGACAGGCAATGGCTTATGTGCCAAAGGGAGGGGCAGAACTGGTTACTACTGCACCCAGGGCAAGTTTCAAGAACCTCTCCTCTGAGTGGCGATCCAACTGGACAGCCTTCACCAGGCCATCCCCTCCTTGGCCCTGTGGCTTCATATGATTTCCATGTCCCAAAAGACACAGGCTTACAAGGTACCTTTCATGTATCCCCAACCACAGCCTAGCAGGACAATCGAAGGACCTCAGCCTGGAAGGCAGGAGCCACACCTTACTCAGCTGCTAACCTGTGCTTTGACCTTTCTTCTCCAGACTTGCCATTGCAGTTACAGAACCTGAAGATCAGGAGAGGATCTGGGACTATAAAGAAAGGTGTTTTGCATTACCCAAAGATGTAAATTTATCTGGGTTTACGTAAAAAAGGTAAAGTGGTCTGACTTGGCCAGGTGCCAGGCAGCCAAATGAAGGTCAGCAGTAGCAGTAAATGCTCAAAGTTGGCCCATGTCCCTGTCTAGCTCCTAGGTTTGTAGGCCCATAGCACCTAAGTGATCTAGTCAGTCCTCGATGCTGGGCTCTTGTTCCATATACACAGATCTCTGGAAAAAGGACATGGCAGAAAGCTAAGGATTGCTCAGATGGGGAAAGGTGTTCTACAGCTGTCCAGAGGCTCTGGTCGTGACACTATGGCAGGATCGGAGCATCTTGCCAAGTTCATGGTGTCTAGAGGCAGCCCAAAGGAGAGACTTAAGAAAGAAATACTCATTTTGCTTTGAACTCAGACCTTGTGGATGGGCTCAGAGGATCAAGTCTCATTCAAAGCTGAGAGAACACATTGCCTTCAGTGTACAACCTGATTCCCTATAGGTCATGGAAACTGCACAAAGCAGCCCAGGTCGGGGCAGAGCTGATCACACACATGCTCTGCAGAGTCAAGGAGTCTGAACTAGGTAAGAAGGTAGCAGCAGCAGAACAGGCTAGTCCTATTCAGCACTCTTCACCCACCCTGCCTTCATCTTACCCCCAGGTACCCTACTCAAGGGCACAGTAAGACACGTGTGGGGCAACAGTAACATGCCAAACTGAATGTGCTCAGCACTGTAGACCTAGGCTGGCCTTTGGAAGGGAGGTGGTACCCTGCCCGGGTAGCTTTGTAGTTTTTTAAAAGCTAGATATGGGGCTGGAGAAATGGCTCAGTGGCTAAGAGCACTTACTGATACTGCAGATAACCAAGTTCAGTGCCCAGCACCCACACTGGGCAACTCACAACCACCTATAACTCCAACTCCAGGAGAATCCATCTTCTCAGGCCTCCACAGACATCTGCACATATATGTACAAGTCTCTCCATATACATAATTTTTTTAAATCTTAAAAAAATATAAATAAAAGCTAGATACAAATGACAAAAGTTACTGGGCAAGGCAAGAAGCATACGGTCTTGACAAGGATTGAAGGAAGACACTCCAGGACCTCTGTTCCCCTGGGCCTGGACACACAGAATCTACTTTGAAACTTAGGGGATGGTTTTGAGCTGCCACATGTGACCTGGAAGTCACAAGGTCCTGGGTAGCAAGTCATGGGTTGTAGCTCACCTGAATTCCTCAACTCCCAAGCTATTAAACTCTAATATAGACTCTGTGTGGAGGTCCAAGAGACTGGCAAGAGCCCCAGAAGCAGGGATTCTTTGCACTGACCACCTCTAAGTCAGGGGCTAGATACAAATAGGCGTAGCCCAGGGAGCTTTGAATAAACAAATTAAAGAACAAATGAAAGGGGGAAAGTGCAAGAGCAAGACAGGTGTCAAGAGATCACGAGTAAGTCCTTGGACTTTATCTGGGATGATAAAATATGATGGTTGGATAAGTTATTCCCAGAAGTCTATCCAGCTCTGCATTATTCCAGCCTGGTCGGGCCCAGGTCACTGTGACTCCCTGTAACCCAAACTATGAAGGCCACTTAGGGGCTCAGGTTAGAATGGTGGCCTGGGTACCCATGGAGCAGCCTTGGCAGGAGTGGTAGCAGATTCAGGGAAGACTCTGGATCTCAAGCCCTCAGAGCAGAGGCAGCAACACGGACAACACAGATGACTCCTCAGAAAGGGGGCCCACCTAGAAACCAAATACAAAGTCTCAGGTAAGGTCAAGGCCTGAAACCATTGTCTGAGAGTCCAAGGTCTGGGATGGTGTCCTGGGATAGGCCAGAGATGGCCAGGAAAGCAGTGTCCAGCACCCAGTTAGGGATCCCCACATTTCCCATTCCTTTACCCTGCCACAAGTCTGCCTGTCTATCCCAGGACAACCCACAATCACACATGGTCAGCTCAGTCCAGACTCTTGAGCATACTTCCACAGTCCTTCAGGGGAGCTGCAGGATGCTGGATGGATAGGCAGAGAAAGTATCCAGGTTATACAATAGAAATCTAGATAAAGTGGCTCTTTATGATCTTGATTTTCAAGGGCTGGTAAGATGGTTCAGCAGTCAAGAACACTAGTTGCTCTTGCAGAGGACCCAGGTTCAGTTCCCAGTACCCACATGATAGCTAACAATCGTCCATAATTCCAGTTCTAAGAGAATCTGATGCCCTGTTCTGACTTCTGCAGGTATTGCATGACACGAATACACTTAAATAGATTCAGGCAATATACTCATACACATAAAATAAATAAAAATAAAAGAACTTGATTTTCCTGTCTCTTAAAAAAAAGGGGGGGAGGTGTGGGTATGGTGGTGCATACCTTTAATCCCAGCACTCAGGAGGCAGAGGCAGGCAGGCAGATCTCTGCAAGATAAGAGTTTCAGTCTGGTCTACATAGTAAGAGCCAGTCTAGCTGGGACAACAGGGAGACCCTGTCTCAAAAAAACAAAAACAAACAAAACAAAAACAAAAAAAAAAGAATGGGAAAAGAAAGTCAGCCTTGAATATTGGCTGAGGTCAGCAACCCCAATGGGAAGCCCCCAAATGAGAGCACAGGGTGAGGAAAAACTGTCAGTTACCTGACAATGACCTCATTTTTGACATATTAAGATCTACATGTTTACTTGGAGTTTGGTGCCAGGTTTAGGTCTCTCCCAGAGCCTGTACACTTGTACCTGTACGTACCAGACACATGCCTAGATGTCTTAAAGAAAACTTAGAAGAGTCTGCATTTTCTGGATTAACCATGGCAGCAGAACAAGAGTGAAATCCTGGTGAAGGATACATTTCTAGGAGCCTGAAGAGCAAGGGCTTGACCCCTGAGGATCTTTAAGCTCCTAATTGGAACCCCCAAGACATCTGGGCTCAGAACTAGCACACTGTGCAGTGAATGCTCCTCCATCTCTGAGAGCTGCTAGAAATGACCCAAGTAGGCCTAAATGAAGAAAGCTTAATGGTCAGGATGGAGCATCCTATACCAGGTATCAGGATAGAAACCATCAGAGAATGTCCTCTGGTCTTCTCTCTCCTATCCATGGAAGTTGGGGCATAAGAAAGTAAGAGCAGAAAGAATGAGACACAGCCTGCCTCATCTGAGAGGCTACCTAGGACTTGAGAGACTGGAAGGAGAGCCCATGACAAAATCCTAAAGGACAGGGCAGTTGTGGGCAAGTGCTGTATAGAACAGAATCAGGAGCTCAAACATACATACATACACACACACACACACACACACACACACACACACACACACACACACATGTCTTCTCCTGGCTCTCTGACAGTAGAGTGATCCTAGTGCATCCCCTTGTGGCTGGAAGGAGGATAAGTTTGTGGACAACAATAAGAGGGTCAGCCCTTGGCGGGAAGAGGGTGCTCCAGCTCCAGTTCCCTCTCAACACATCCCTCCAAATTTAAATCATACCTCAGACTCTTGGTCTCCATCTCCCCGAGCCATTAGTCCCTGGAAGCATGCAATTGCTGACACCTCTAGAACCATGCAGAAACGTGTCATAAAGAATGGGAATTTAGGCCAGAAGTAAATGGACATAAGCCTGGAAAAGTCAAAATGAAGATCAGGTGGGTATGAATCTGGCACAAGAAACTGGTCTGTCCTGCATAGAGCCTTCTGAGAAGTAAGGTTAACAGGATGTGGAGGGAAGCTTGGGCACTCTCAGCCCACTACAGTCTCATTTTTCAAGTCAGTCAGACGCTCCTAAGTCTCTAATTCCTCTTAACTCTCAACTGTTTAGTTTCTATTGCCTGTTTCTCTAATCAAAATAAGGGCTTATTACTCAGAAATGGGATAACCTGTGATAGTGACTCCTCCAACATAGGACCTTAGCTGTCTCTCCCCTACATTTCAAATCCTAGTAACCTGTTAGTACCATGGGCCTATCACTCATCTAGTCACAAAAATATCTATTGAAGCCAGGTGTGGAACCACACACCTTTAATCCCAGCAGTCCTGAAGCACTGGCAGGCTGATCTTTGTAAGTTTGAGGCCAGCCTGGTCTATGCACCAAGTTCCAGGCTAGCTGGAGTTACATAGTAAGATTCTGTTTTAAAAACAAAACAAACAAAATCTATTGAGCATCCATTCCAGCTAAGACTGCATTGTTGAATCTTATCAAGCAACAATGTGCAAGTCAGTGATTTCTGTTTCAATTTATATATGCTCAGCATGACACAGATGGCTAGAGAGAGCCATGTCTAATGTGTAGCCCTATAAGAAACTCCAAGAGAGGGCTGGAGAGATGGCTCTTCTTCCAGAGAACCCAGGTTCAATTCCCAGAACCCACATAGATGGCTAACAACCATTCATCATAACTCCAGTTCCACAGGATTCAACACCTTCTGGCCTCGGGAAGCATGTGATGCACTTACATACATTCAGGCAAAACACATAAAATAAAAATAATAAATAGAATATTTTAAAAAACCCAAGAGTCTGGAAAGACTGCTCAGCGGTTAAGAGTACCACTGCTCTTGCAGAAGACCCGGGCTTGGTTCCCAGCATCCACATGGTGACTAACAAAAACATCCATGACTCTAGTTTCAGGAGAGCTAATGCCCTAGTTTGACCTTTCAGGCACTGCACAACATGGGTGCACTTATACACATGTAGGCAATACACTCATACACATTAAAAAAAGAATAAAGATAATAAATAAAATAAAAACTCAAGATGTTCTGGAAATGAGAGAAGCCTTATAGCCCTGAACCTAAGCAGGCACAGGTGACTTATCAGACAACCTATTACAGCAGATCCTTACAACCTCTTGGTCCTTAATACAGGCCTTCCTATAAGCTGAATTATATCTGGTTGTTAAATCCAAAGTACAACAGCTCCAAATTAGAAAAGACACCAGAATGCTGCAGTAGACATCTGCAGGAGGCAACTGTGGAGTCAACAGCAAAACTACTGGAGGCAAACCCAGGCCCTCAGGATAATGGTTCTGTTCAGCTCATGCCTAACTGCACTTACGCAGGAGACACTCTGCTCGGCTGGGTACATATCATTCAAACAAGCAGAAGCTAGGCATGGTAGCACATGCCTGTAATCCCAGCACTTAGAGGCTGAAGCAGCGGGATGCTGTGCTCAAGGCCAGCCTGTGCTACATAGTAAGACCTTGTCTAAACGGAAAAACAAAGAAACCAGGGAAGAGAGACTATTGTATCAGAAAAGTTTTATAAAAAAAAAACATTTAAACATTGAAAATAATGTGTTAACAGCAGAGCACACTAGTACATGTCTTTAATTACTGCCAGTTCGTGGCCAGCCTGGGCTACAAAGTAAGTTTAAGACTAGTCTGAACTACAAAGTCAGATTCTGTTTCAAAAAACAAAATAAATAAATAAAATAAGGTGCTGAGCCCTTTCCCTTCCTGACACCCAGAAATCCTAATTCTACAAGGACCCTGAATTGCTGACATGTGCCAGCTTTAGATGGCTGCCTCCAAAAGCCCAGACAAGACCTTAAACACTGGCTCTATCTCAAAAAACAGGCCCAAGAAATTGCTGAGTAAATCCAAGAAAAAGTATGTTATCACTCACCAGAGCAAGTTCTAACGTGACCTTCTAGGGCAGAGCTTGTGAAACAGGGGTTATTTGTTCCAGTGTAGATTGTTACTAGCTTGACCATAAATAGCTTCCCAGATAAAAATCAGGTTTAAGTATATACTAGTGCTAGATGTAATCTGAAGGGAAACCAGGAATGGAGGTTAGAGGGAGAGGTAAAGGAAGACAAAAATGGCCACGCAAGAGGTGACCTGCCCTGTGCTGATATATCTGGTCAGGAGGCCCGGGGCTCTAGCCTGGGAGACATGAAAAGAGTTCAGCCCTAGCCTAGGCCCCAAAATACTGAGTTTTCAGGTATAAAGAGGAAGGCGGAGCAGGCAGATATCTGAGAGATCAAGGCCACCCTGGTCTATACAGTAAGCTCCAGGCCAGTTGCGGACACAACACACACCAACACACAGACACACACATATGCACACGTACACAACCAGCACCTTTGCCAGCTTAGACCACTACTGGTGTAGGTACCTTTTCTTTGCCTGTTTGTTCTTCTTTAAGTATTTTCACCAGACATTCTAAGTTTTAAATGTATTACTTGCTCAATTCCATTACATTCAAACAATGAAAGAGAACATAAATTAGGCAATGAAAAATATCCCCCTCCCAGGTGGGTATAGTGGCGCACGACTTTAATACCAGCAGCCAGGAGGCAGAAGGAGGTAGATCTTTATGAGATCAAGGCCAACCTGATGTCTTTATCAGGCCAGCTGGGGCTTCAGGGAGACCCTGTTTCAAAAAAAAAGGAAAAAGAAAAATGTCCCCCTCCCAGCCTTTCCGGTCTCTCCCTCAGAGGTTGTCTGTCTTGGGGCCTTGGCTTCCAAATGCTTGCTCATGTGCATGCAGTCTACTGTTCTACTACAATGGGATTGTGTTATACACAATGCTTTGCAACATTCTCCCAACAATATTTCTAAATTTCTAAATAAGAACTTCATGATTTTAAGCCCTTGCTAGTGTTCCATTGTAATGATACCCCATGGTTTATTTAACCATACTACAACCAGACTAGTAGATATGCCATTGCCATGCTCTTTTCAACAAGGCTGCCATAAATACCTCTGTGTATGTTACCATATGCTAATGTACAAGGTACTCCACCTACTAGACATGGAGATGCACACCTGTAATCCCAGCACCTGGGAGACAGAGGCAGGAGAATCAGAGTTCAAGATTATCTTTGGTTACATAGCAGGTTCAAGGCCACCCTGGGCTATGTGAAACTCTGTTTAAAAAACAAATTATACATGTACATGTGTATGCACGTGTTATATAGATATGCATGTATGTATAAGAAAACAAGAAGGAAAAAAACACTACCATACCCCATAATCACACAGGAAGGGACATGACAGGAATCTGGAGGGAAAGGGAAATTCCTGGATGTTTCTCTTTCTGCCTTGTTTACCAAATTAGACTCCATGCCAGGTGTCCTTGTTAGGCCACACTTATACACACTTGGCCCACAGTTAGGCTGTTCTCTAGGTTGCCTGGCACAACTTGTAGGCAGGATCAGGCTCTTAAGGCAGGCCTGGCCTGGCTGCAAGCCTAGAGATGGCTAGGCAATGTATCTCACTGCTTCCAGAGTACTGATGACTTCCAGATTGGTATCTTTAGTGCTACTTCCCCACATGGCCACATGCCTACTGGACTCCTTCCTCACACATATAAGACTGGACACCTCCTCTTCTACCACCCTATCTACACTTAGCTGGGGTCCCCATCTCAGAAACAGCTGCAGGACTCATATAAGACTTGTAGAGTCAGAAACTGGACTTCTAATATTCCTGACCCCATATATAATAAAAAGTGAATTTTAGCCTCTAACCTGATCTCTGACCCAGTCCCTTCTTCCCTCTCTGCTCATGTTGTCACCTAAAGCCAGTATCCTGCCTCTAATCTGATTCCTCCTGCGCCTCCAGAGCTTCAGAGCAGGTTCTATTTATATCATACCACCAACCCTTATGTTATCTGCAATTCCCGTTTCATCCAGTAAAGGATCAAGTTCCAGATGGATCACAGCAGTCTTCTGCTTCTCTATAGCCTCTTCCCCCACTTTGGGGTAGAGGTACAGAAGCAGCAACAGGTTGGAAGCAAGCAATCAAGGCAGCAGGCATGGTTATCACCAATGCTCCAAGTTAGCTCCTTGATCCTTGAAGAGCGAGCTCTCTTCATGCAGTGATGTCACTGTCCAAGAAAGTTGGGAGAATTGGATCCTCAAATACTGAGGGAAAAACTTTAGGGCTGTGTGCAGCCCAGCTCTCACACTTATGTTTTCTCCCTTCCACAGTGCAAACTGTCCCCAGGTTACTATCTTCTACACACATCTCCCCAAGGCCCCCTGAGCACCTCTCTCATGACTGTTAGGTCTGTGACATCTCTTTCTTTGGATCACATTGGCTCTGAAGGATTTAGGAATGGGCTAAGCTAATCTTACTGTCCAGGCTGTGGTCATCTAATTTCTCTAATCCTTTGACAAACAAAACAGAACACATAAATATTTTCACACAAAATGATATAAAGAAATTCTTTTGTTTTTGTTTTGAGACAAGGTTTCCTATGTAGCCCAGGCTGGCCTTGAACTGGAGATCTTCCTGTCTCAGTATCTTACCACACGTGGCCTCAGAAACTCTTTTTTCAAAAAACTATTTCTGTATTTATTGTATACATTCATACACACAAGTGCACATACATATGTGTATGCCCACCATAAGGCATGTGTGACGGTTAGAAGAAAACCTGTGGGAGTTGGGTCTCTCTTTCCACCGTGTGAGTCCCAAGACTGAATTCCAGTCATCAAGCTTGGAAGCAGGTACTTCTATCCCCTGAGCCATCACACCAGTCAGCAACTCTTAAACAAGGTATTTACCACACATTGACTTTGACTTAAGAATCGTCTCTCTTTTTTAAATCAAAATTTTTATCTCTCCTGACCTGCATGTACGTCCAAGGCACCCACAGCCTTCCACACGCCAGCAGGATGCCACCCAGACACCATGCCCGCACACACTTCATGTGATTTATTCCTTCCAACTGCTAAAGCTTCTCTGATACTTGATAGCTTTGTTCTGAGCTAACATTTCTGTTATTAATTCTGATATCATTAATTCTCCATAGGGTGTTCTTTCTACCTCCTTGACTTAGCTAATTTTTCTGCAATACCTTTATTGAGATTAATTTATCATACAATTTGGCCATTTAAAGCATACAGTTCATTGTTTCCAGTATATTCACTCAGCTGTACAATTTCATATCATTTCACTTTTAGAACATTTTAACATCCCTCTGCCAAAAAACCCCACCTATATGTTCTCATCCCCTCCCCAAAGTACCATGTGCCTACTGTACATTCAATGCTGTTAGGACATTTACTACACTGCACCTTAGGCACAGCTGCCCTAAGGGAGGTCTGTGTGATATGACTGTACTGCCCACTCAAGGACCATCATGGTTCCTACTTCCTAGGAGTAAAAGGAAAGAATGACAGCCAGCTTCTCTGACTCTTCACTAAGTTCCAGGCTCCATGTTAGCACTTCACAAACATCTTGAAAAGACACACTTACCTTTTGTGAGACAGTTTCACTATGCTACCCAGGTTGGCCTCAAACTCCTGAGCTCATCAAGTGATCCTCCTACCTCAGCCTCTTGGGAACAGACATGAAACACTATTGACAGCCAACTGGCTAAGAGATCCTAGTCTCATTTTACAGCTAAGGATAAATGATGCTCAAAGTCACAAAGCCATTAATGGTTAAGCTGAGATGTGTTCATTAGTGAGGTCTATGGGATCTATTCATCATCTCTGCCTGTCTACTTCAAGCACTCCCTTTCTCTGCTTTCACTAGGGTCACTCATGACCTCTGAATGGCCAAACCCAATGAAAGGCTCTTTCTACCAAGTTCTAAGCTGTATTTGGGACTTACCATCCCCTTCATTTTCAGAGTCTCTCTTGGAGCTATCTCTCAGAGGATGCCTTTGGCCCTTTAAGATGCTTTTCCTCATCTACTTTAGTGGCCTTTATCACCTGCCTGCTTTGTAACCGCAGGTACTTTGAAAACTAGTCTTCACTTAGATGGTTCACAGATCCTCATTCTCATCTCACTTTTCTCCAACCTGTTCTTTCTCCTAAATGCTATCATCATTTCACTCTGCCATCTATACTGTTGGCTAACCCAGAAATGAGGACGTCAATCTTAATTCCTTAACTGTTTATCTATTTTTGAAACAGAGCTTCATATAGTCTAGGCTAGCCTCAATATGTGGCTGAGGATGACATTGAATTCCTGATACTCCTGCTTCCATGTCCCAAACGCTGAGATTACAGATGGGTGTCACCACATGCACAGCTTCCCTGACCCCCAATTCTTTCTTGCTCAATTGCCTTATCTTACACTCTTCCTAAAATCCCCCTACAGTGCTCCCAGCCAATACCTGAACATAGCTGCCACTATATCTGGCCTGGATCTCCATAAGAACATATAAACTGTTCTTCCTCCTCCACTTCAGTGGCATTTGTCACCACCCTGCTTTACAACTGCAGGTACTTTTGAAAGCCCAAGTCAAACAGTTTTACCCGCCATACTCTGAAGTCAAGGAAAAATTTTCTGGATTTTGCAATCTTTCAAGAGTTGATCTGTTTAACTTTGTAGCCTTAATCCCAGCCATCCCAATTAATCAGTGCTAAATGTCTTGAGACTCCTGGAAGACACCATCAACATTTTATTTGCACCTACAGTTTCATATGACTGCTGATTGCCCAAATTCAGTATAGAGTTCCTATTCTTCCTCCCACAAGACTATCTCCTGTAAAATAATATTAAAATGCAGAAGATGTGAACAGAAAAAAAGTGAAGAGGAGACAATAAGGACAAAAGTACTCTTGGGGGACTGGCAAGATGGTTCAGTTGGTAAAGTTCCTTTGGCATAAGCATGAAGACTTTAGTCTAGATCCCTAGCACCAATTAAAAAAAAAAAAGGCTAAAAAGGCTGAGTGTAGCTGTAACCCCAGTACTTGGCGGGTAAGAGGGACACAGGGAGACAGATTCCTAGAGCTCACTAGCCAGTTAGCCTAGCTAAATCAGTGAGCTCCAGGCTCTTTAAGAAACCTCGTTTTAAAACAATAGCTGGGTGTGGTGGTGCACGCCTTTAATTCCAGCACTTGGAAGGCAGGGGCAGGAGGATCTCTGTGAGTTCAAGGCCAGTTGGGGCTACAGGGAAACCCTGTCTCAGATAGATAGATAGTTAGATGATAAATAGATAAATAAATAGGTATATGCGTAGAGAGATGACTCGGTGGTTAAACAGCACTGGCTGCTCCTGCAGAGGACCCAGGTTCAGTTCAGAGCATCCACATGGAAGTTAACAACCGTCCTTAACTCCACTTCCAGGGGGATCTGTGACTCTTCCTTCTGGCCTCCAAGGGCATTGTATGATGTGGGTGCACTTATATAAATGCAGGCAAAAGACTCATATACAATAAAAAATAAATTAAAATTTTTAAACAAACAAAAATATTTCCTTAACCAGGTATGGTGGCACACACCTTTAATCCCAACACTCAGGAGGCAGAGAAGGCAAATCTCTGTGAGATCGAGGCCAGCCTGGTCTACATAGTGAGCTCCAACCGGCCAGAGCTACAAGGAGACCTGTCTCAAAATAAACAACAACAAAAAAAGTGAAGTGACATCCATCTCTGGCTCCACACCCTGGTATACACATGTGCACACACCCACATGCCACACCCACACCCACACAAATACAGAAAAGTGTTTTGGAAAATAACCAGCACATTATACATGTGAGGGCTTCATGTAACACCAGAGGGTCTGATGCCTTCTTCTGGCCTCCAAGAGCACCTGCATGCACATGATGCACAAACACACACTCAAATCCACACACATACACATAAAAAAATAATTTCTTGAAGTATTTAAAACACCAAAATAACCATAAATCACTAAAAAATAATAAATGTATAAAAATACTAAATACAAAAACCCATCAAATACGTATTTGATTATATTTGCAAATTATCAGGGAATGGGTTTTATTTTGTTTGTTTGTTTGTGAGACAAGGTCTCATGTACCCCAGGCTGGCTTTGAACATAGCTTGAGGTTCTGATCCTCCTGCTGTGATTGTAGGGATGATCCACTAAGCCGTTTTTTTGTTTTTTGTTTTTGCAGTGCTATAGATCAAACCAGGACTTTACACGTTAGGCAAGTACTATACTAACTAAACTATTTCTTCAGCCACTAAGGTTTCTGAGATAAGACTTCACTATGAAGGCCAGGCCTCAAACTCACAATCCTCCTGCAACAGTCTCCCAAGTGCTGAGATTACAGGCATCTACCAATTACAAGGTTTTTAATTTTTTGGAAGGCAGCTATGCTCACCACTTTACCATCAGTTTGGTTTAAATTAGTTTTTCAGACCAGGTGTGGTGGCACACACCTTAAACACCAGCATTCCAAAGGCGGAGGTAAGTTCCAGGTCAGGCAAGACTACATAGTGAGTCCCTATCTCAAACAAGCAAACAGACAAACAAAAAAATTAGTCTGCATGTGTATGTGTGTGGTGTGCATGTATGTGTTCAAATGTATGGGAGTACACTTGTGTTTGCATGCATGAACATGAAGATTAGAGTTTGATATAAATCATTCTCCATTTTATTTACTGAGGCAGGTCTCTAACTGAATCCGAAGACTGCAGATTCAGATAGTCTAGTTAGCCAGCTTGCCTTGGCGATCCTGTCTCTGACTCGTGGACCATCATACTCACTCACCTTTTACGTGGGCATGAGAGACCTGAACTTCATTCTTCACACTTATGTGGCAAGTGCTTTATCCACTGAGTCAACTCCCTAGCCCTTTTAATTTTTTTATTACTTTATTTATTTTTTATTCTTTTATTTATTTGGTGTGTAATGTGGCATACAAGTGCCATAGCACCTTTGTGGAGGTCAGAGGACAACTTGCTGGAGTCGGTTTTCTCATGTTCTCAAGTTTGGTGGCAGGAGCATTTACCACTAGAGCCATTTAATGAACCCTGGATCCCATGGAGCCGGAGTGAGCAGCCTAGAGTCAGTGCTAGGAACTAAACTCAGGTCCTTTGCAAGAGCAGTCCAAGCTCTGAAGTGCTGAGCCATTCAGTCCTTAATTTGGTTATTTTAAAAAGTAATTATCCTTTTCAGAATTACTTAAATATTTACAAATGAAATAAATTTCTGAGATTTATTCCAAAATAATTTGGGAGTCAGAGAATAAGTGGATCTTTATTTTAGGGGAGGGTATTCTAGAGATTAAACTGAGAGCCTTGTGCATGCTATATAAGTGCTCTACCACTGAGCTGCACTCCCAATCCAAGTGGAGTTATTATTAAAGATGATAATTGTAACAATAACAACTGGTAATTAGAGCTGAAGAGACGGCTCAGATTAAGAGCACTGGCTGCTCTTGCAGAGGACTGTTGTCCTGTTCCACATGGTGGTCAACAACCATCTGTAACTCCAGTTCCAGGGGATCCAATGCCCTCTTCTGGGCTCCATGGGTATGACACAGGTCCACTTAACATACATGCAGGCAAAATACTCATACATGTAAAATAAAAATAAATAAAAAGAATTAGTAATTGTTATACTTTGGTGATTATTATTTATAGGTTCATTATACTTTCCAAGTTGTGTATGTTTGGTGATATTCATAACAAAGAGGGTTGTTTAATATTGTATTTATTATTCTTATTTTTGTGTATGAGTGTAATGCCTACACGTATGTAAGTACATCTGTGTTGTGCAATAGCCAAAGAAATCAAAAGAGGGTACCAAATTCCCTAGAAATTTTGAGTTATAGAAGGTTGTCAGCCATCATGTGGGTACTGGGCATCAAACCAACGTCCTTTGCAAGAAAAGCTAGTGCTCCTAACCACTGAGCCATCTCTCCAATTCCAAATAACAAAGCATTTTAAAGAAAAAAGAAATTTTGGAGGGTAAAAGGTGGAGCGCGATTTACCTGTGAATTTTTAGCATCAAGTTATAGAAATCAACATCAATGCTCGTGAAAGACAGCTCTGGATACGACTTGAAAATTCAGGCTCAGAAGTGGTAAAGCCTTAAACCCATGCCTGGCTTTGGTATGAGGCCTAGTATGCTGAGTGAAGTATGCCTTCAAGAAGTGCTTCTGTGCCAGGTGGGGGTGGTATTAATATGTGTCCATGCGTGTGCAGGTATGGAGACCAGAATTCAACAGCGTATGTTTTCCTCTATTGTTCTCCACTTTATTTTTGAGATCTATCTCTCACTGAACCTGGAGCTCTCCATTTTGGCTAGACTGGTCAGTGAGCCCCCGGGATCTGCTGTCTCCCTGGCTTCCAGTGCTGGGGTTCCATGGATGTTGAGAGTTCGGTCTTCATGCTTATGTCATGTGGTGGTGGTTTGAATGAGAATTGTCCCCCATAGACTCCAAGTATTTGAACACTTACTTGGTCCCCAGTAGCTGGTGCTGTTTGCAGAGACTGAGGAGGGTGGCCTTGCTGAACAAAGCAAGTCACTGGGGGTGGACTTTTATAATTCAAAGCCTTGCTCCACTTGCAGTTTCTCCCTCTGCTTCCTGTGCCTATTTGAAAATGCAAGCACTCAGTTTTTTGCTCCAGCGGTCTCTGCTACCATGTGTCCCTGCCACAGTGAACTCTTAACCCTCTGGAATGGAGAACCAAATAAACCCTTCTTTCTATAAGTTGCCTTGATCATAGCGTTTAATCACAGCAACAGAAAAGTAACTAATACATGCCATGAGCATCTTATCCACTAAACCATCTCCACTCAGGGAGTGTTTCTTGAATAAACAAACTTACACTTGAATGGGGAAGTAAATCCTTAGATAAATACCATATTTATATTTAACAATCCCAAATTTTGCCTCAATGGAAGGCAAAGTCCCTTCCTTCACTGTTTCTGCTCTCAAATCAAATGCTAAGAAGACGGGCTTCTTCCCCTTGGTTCAATTTGATTTTTTAACAGATTTATTTATTTTCATTTTGTGTGTATGAGTGTTTGCCTGCATGTATGTATTTATGTCCACCATGAGCATGTAGGTGCCTGGAGGCCAGAAAAGGGCACCAGATCCCCTAAAACTAGAGTGACACATGGTTGTAAGTCATGTGGTATAGGGTTAGAAACTATAGGGTTCTGTCCTGTACAGAAATAAGAGTACTGAATGCTCATAACAAATTAGCCATCTCCCCAGGCCCTCCCGCCACCATTTTAAAACTAAGAGTCTGGGTTCTAAGAACAGTCATACTCCCAAGTTAAGTGTGATTACACATTCCTATAACCACAGTACTTGGGAAGCTGAGGCAAGAGGAACAAGAGCTGGAGAGATAGCTCAGCAGTTAAGAGTACTGGCTATTCTTACAGAAGAAAGACCCAGTTTGAATTCCAGCACCCACATAACAGCTAATAACTGTCCATAACTCCAGTTCCAGGGGATCTGACACTCTTTTCTGACCTCCACAGGCAATACATGACATGGCTGCACTTACATACACAAAGGCATTACATTCATACACATAAAAATAAATAAATAAAAAGAGTTGGAGGCCAATCTGAGCTATAGAGCAAGGCTCTTTCTCAAAAAGAAAAAAAATAGTAATAATAAAATGAAAATTAAAAAAATAATTGTACTCCGGTCCCCCAAAATTTGGGGCTCCTTCTGCTACCTCTGAAGGTCCAACTCTTTCTGCTCACATGTTGAGTTCCATCTGAAGTACCCCACACCAGCTCCCTACATGGCTTGTTTCTCATTCTTTGCATCTCAGCTGAAATAGCTATCCTTCTTCAGAAGGCCCTTAACCATCCAAATTCTCAAAAGAAAATTCTTGATCACTTCTCTACTGTCTCTTCCACAGGTATCAACTGCTGTATATAAAACACTTAATTCTTCTACTTAATAACAACAATAAGGGATAACATGCTGAAAGAGAACTTAACCATAAGCCAAGTTTGTACTAAGCACTTTCTGAAGTTCAGCTATTGAGTGTCCTTCAAAGTTTCTTATGCTGAAATTTAATATATATTGTGAGGTATTAAGAGAGTAGAGGGGCCAGAGAGATAAGCAGGCTTAGCAGGTAAAGGCACTTCCTGACAAACCTGATGATTTGAATTCAATCCCCAGAACTCACATAGTGGAAGGAAAGAAATGATTTCTGCAAGTTGTCCTCTGATCTCCATACAAGCATGCACACACACACACACACACACACACACACACACACACACACAATGAAAGAGAAAAGTCTCTATTTAAAAAAAAAAAACAACAAGGACGGTAGAAACTCGGTGGGAAGTGCAATGAAGGGGTCACACAGCTGGACTGCGAGAGCCTCGAAGAGACAGTTCAGATTCCTGAACATCCACACGGAAGGCCGAACTCAGCAGGCTTGGGGAGAAAACTGGACCACAGCAAACTACAGACAAGCACTAGAAAGGGGGTAAGAGAAATCAGAAACCGAGAGAGTACCAATGCCTGCTGCTGTTATGTCCCTGCCACTCTACCGAGGAGCAAAGGAAGAGCTGCACGAAGGCTAAATCCAGTGTGCCTGAATCCACTGGCAGAGGATAGGGGCACAGTAACCTTCAAACACAGCTCCAAAGAAGAGGTACAAGACCCTAAAGTGGTGAAGGTAAAAACTTAATGTGTCTAATGTGTCTTCGTGTGTTTAGTGGTAGAGCTTTTCAGACATGATAACATGATTGAAGTCACCAAGATGGAACCCCCATGACTGAATTTTGGTGGTTTTATTGTTAAAGAAAAAAAATAAAAAGAAAACGTGAGAGAAGCTAGGTTTGGTGGCACTAAATCCCGGCACTCACGAAAAGAGGCTGAGGCAGTAAGGCAAGAAGGTGCTGAATTCAAGGCCAGCCTGAGCTGCACATCAAGATTCTGTCTCAAAAAACAAGGGTTTGGGAATGTAGGTTAGTGGTAGGGACCTATGTCTAGCAACGCTTGAGATCCTGGGTTAGATCCCTAGCACTGAGGGGAAAAAAAAAAAAAGAATGTAGAGAGTACAGAGGAAAGAGAGAGGAGAAAGGAGAGAGGCAGCAAGATGGCTCAGCAGGTAAAGGCACATGCCACCAAGACTAATGGTCTGAGCTGGATCCAGGACCCACATGATAGGAGAGAACAGATTCCCTCAGGTCTTCTTCCTGACCCTCTCTCCCCCAACCCCACACACATGCCACGGCACACATGTGCACATACATACATGAATATAATAAATGTAATAAAGAAAAAACAACAGAAACAAAAATAGGAATACATATATACACATATGAATATATATGTATAAATGTATACATATTCTCCATCTCTTGCCAAGTAATGAATGTCCTATATCACCTCAAAACTTAACCTGCAAGAAAGTCCACCTTGCACCTCCAGAACCACAAGTAAAAAAACTTTCTACACACCCAGTCTGTGATACTGTATTACTGTCAACAGAAAACAGAAAACAGACTAACAGCACTGTATGTAGATTACCTTATTGAACCACTATGCCCTCCCCATGAAGTAAGTGTTAAATTATCATCATCATTTTACAGACAATTAAAGTCAAGACTGAAAAATTACATACTTGTTCGTAACCACAGGCCATGAGGTAGCAGGTAAAGGCACTTGCTGACAAACCTGATTATTTGAATTCAATCCCCAGAACTCATATGGAAAAAGAAAAGAAATGATTTCTGCAAGTTGTCCTCTGATCTCCACACAAGCACACATACACACACACACACACACACACACACACACGATGAATGAGAAAGTCCCTATTTTAAAAAAAAAAAAAACACCAAAGAGAGTAGAAACTTGTGGGAAGTGCAGTGAGTCACACAGCTGGACTGCAAGAGCCTTGAAGAGACAGTTCAGACTTCTGAAAATCCAAATTGAAGGCTGAACTAAGCAGGTTTGGGGAGAAAACCATTATACTACATTGATCCCTTTTCCTGCCCTGCTGGCATTCATCTGCAGACTATGAATCTCAAGAAACCATCATTTAATCAAACACCTCAGCCCTTATGCAGTGCCTAGTCAAAAAAAAAAAAATGAATGAAGCTGAGTTGATGTTGGTGCACACCTAATTCCAGCACTTGAGAGTAGAAGCAGAAAGATTAGGAGTTCAAGGTTAACCTCAGCTACATTTCTAGTTTGAGACCAGCCTGAGCTATATAAGACCCTGGACAAAACAAACAGAAAAGTGAATAAATATATTCAAAGAAATTCTGTATAATTTTTATTGTACATCTCTATCTCCCCTCCCCAAATTTCTAGTACAAGATTCAACCTCAGAAGGTATTCAACACACCCAGGGAAAAAACCTCAGAAGCCCTAAAGAGACAGAGTTCTAACAGACAAGAGTAGTCAGTGTGGCAGACAGCCTGCTGGAGTAGAATCCAAGGAGGAAGACTAAGGTGCCATACTTGCTGTACCTCTTTTGGTTTCAGTTTTTGAGACAGGATCTCATTATATATTCCAAGCTGGTCTCAAACTCATGATTCACATACCTCCACCTCCTGAGTGCTGGGTGCAGACCTGGCTTTTACTTGCCCTGCCTTGTAAAGCAAATAAACAACCCAGCCCTGCCCTCTGCCTCCTGGGAACTTCCAACATCTGAAACATGTTCTTTGAAATCTTTATTATCCCAGTATATACTAAAAGCTTTCACCAGGGACCACAGGCTTCTTTGGTCTCCTGACTTCCTCACATCCCCTTGGAGATGCAGGAGACAAAAACATCCAGTCTTAATCCAGGCATGGTGGTGCACACCTTTAATCCCAGCACTCCAGAGGCAGGCGAATCTGTGTGAGTTCAAGGCCAACCAGGTCTGCATAGTGAGATATGCATTAGCAGTAGCATCCTGTCAGCCAGCCTCTGGCACATCACCTTCAGCAGAGAGAGCCATTTTGCAGAAGATAAATGGAGTTTCTGGTCACCCCTGCTTTAAAAAAGTATTCATTTTATATGTGTGTGTGTGTGTGTGTGTGTGTGTGTGTGTGTGTGTACACTGTAGAAGTCAAAGGACAACTTGCAGGATTCAGTTTCTCTCCTTCCACCAAATGTCAGTTGCCGGGACTGAACTCAGGTTGTTAGGATTGACAGCAAACGCCTTTATCCACTGAGCTTTCTCAGTGGCCCTCTTTTCTGCTTCTGATTATTTTCTGCCCTTAAAAGTCCTGAGCAACCAAAGTCTCAAGAATCCCAAACTCTATGTCAAGAAGCTCCTAGGAAACCAGCACTGACAAACGCCACCGGAGTTCTAATTGAGTGGAGAAGACATTTTCATCAAACATGGCCAGAGTTTGGAAAGATGAAGTTGGAAGTCAAGAGTGGTGATTCACATCTGTATTCTCAGCATTCAGGAGGCTGAGGCAGGAGGATGGCTCCTAATTTGAGGTTAGCCTGGGCTATACAATGAATTCCAAGCCAGCGTGGGCTAAAGAGTAAGACCTTATCTCAAGAAACAAAACAAAAAAATATTCCAGCTACTTATTCCAGGCAGGAAGATCACAATATCAAAGCCAGCCTGGGCTACAGAATACAGGTCAGCCAGTACAAATCAGTGAGACCCTGTCTCGAAATAGGGATGGAGAGACCGCTCAGTGATTAAGAGCACTGGCTGCTCTTACAGAGGGCCTGGGTTTGATTACTAGCACCCACATGGCGGCTAACAACTGCCCATAACTCCAGTTCCAGGGAATCCAACACACTCTTCTGACCTCCACGTGCACTGCAGGACACGGGTACACTTACATATATGTAGGCATCACATTCATGCACATAAAATAAAAATAACAAATTTTTAAAAGTAGAAGAGGGCTGGGGGGTATAGTTCAATGGTAAGCATCTGTAAGGCCCCTGGGTTCAAATCCTAGTACTTGAAAAAAAACAGATGAGGTGGTACTGGGGGCTGTGCTTCATGGGTGAAGAAGGAAGCAGAGAAACAGCAACTTCAATAACAGACAATATGAGTTAACATTTACTGAATGCTTACTTTGTTTTTAGAGCTTCTTGGGTTCTTGGCACTGGGCTAAGCATTTTATACAAACTAGCTTTGTGAACCTCTCACAATTTTTATGAGAGAGATGCTGTTTACATACCAGATGAAGAACTCTAGGCCCAGAGTTCTTAAATAACTTGTCTAAGACAATTCAGCCATTGGTAGGCTGGGATTCAACCCTAGATCTGTTTGACTCCAAAGTCACATCACCCAGGTACACCAAGTGCTGGGGGCTAGTTTGTGTAAAGAAGAAGAAAATGTATGAAAAAGCAAGGGGTCCCTGAATGCCACACTAATGGTCAGGAGGATGTTCCACAAGGGAGCCCATATTCAGTTCAGCAAGAATGTCCTAATGTGTTTATGGATGAAGACAGAGTATCTGCTGTAAAGATAGGAACACAGGTTCCTAGAAGTTCTACAGGAGTAAGGAAAGTCATAAGCAAAGCCTGATGAAATCAATGGTATTCACCTTTAGGTTTAAGCAAATAAAGATCTTCCTCAAGGAATAAACACCTTTGTAACAGTAAAAAAAAAAAAAAATTCCTCCAGTCCCAATACAGTCCACAGAACTCACATTAAGTATTAATGAGGCATCAGGCCCTGCCCCAGGAAGTCTCCAGAAGTAAAGTCAAAATCGGGTTGCTGGCTGAATTCTTCAACCCAGGAGCATGAAGTGCCCCCACTTCCACTCTGAGAATGAGGGCAAACCCATTTTCCTGCAGATTAACATTACATTCATAAAACCTAATACTGCAGTGTAACCTCAGAAAGTTTTCTATTTTAACAGTATTTTCACTTGACAGTTCTAGTTTCCAAGGTAAACAATAGCTAAATGAACTCAATTTCGTCTCAAAAGTATTTTATGAGAATTTTCTACACTGAATGCATCATCAAGCCATCCTCCTCCTCCAGCTAGAAGTTCCGCTGCTGTTTAAAGGAATTCCTTAGGATGGGCACTCAAACCCTACTGTTTCACCGCGACCAGGTTGGAGGGTCTGGAATTAGGACATGTCTAACTCAGTGCATCTGTTGCAGCTGGGCCTGAGGGAGTCGATTTCACTTTAGATCTGTGTAGCTGAGAAGAAAGGAGAACTTAGCTTCTCGGCAGTCTTGTGTAAGAAACTGTCCCAACAGGATACCCTCTCACTGAGGAGGTGAGGATTTGGGCCAAATACTTGGGCATGAACTTCAGTTTTACAGAGCCACCCCCTTGCTTTCCCAAACACTCTCTTTAGAAGACACTGCCCAGCCAGCGGTTCAGAGTTGGGAGGAACCTCTGGCTGAACTGGCTCAGCAATTCTTCCCAGGAAGGCTCAACCCGCAGACCAATACCAAGACACTATGGTTGGTTCCCAAAGACCTTAGGGGAAGGGAGTGGGCTTTTCCACCTAGCTTCTCTAAGCATTGCCACGTGACAGCTCCCAGGTTAGGCCAGGATCAAGAGGTTTGTAGGGGCACTCCTCACACCCCTCAATCACTCCTCCTTCCCGGCCACGTGACGAGCACAACAGGGTTTCAGACATTCCAAGCAGGGGCAAACCACTGCGGTTCAAAGTCGTGCTTGTGTCAGGGCCCGCGCCGAGCCACACCTACGGGTAGATCCCTCCCGCACGCCCTCCATCAGCTCGCAGATTCCCAGAGGCCTCAGGGACGCTCCCAGGCCCCCGCTTCCGGATTCAGGGCGGTCTCCATGCAGGCCTCTCAAGACCCCTTAGTTAACCCGGACCCTTCGGCTCACCCTCCAGCGTCTCACACTGCACCAGGTTGAGGTAGTCCGCCTGGCTGAGCACCCCGGCCTTCAGGCCGCGCACTAATCCCTCCAAATAGCCATTGTCCACGTTGAAATAAAGCTCCGGGAAGAACGACATGGCTGCGGCGAGGGCGGCGGGACCCGAGAGCCCCGATCAGCCGGCACGCACACAACCGGACTCCAAGATCAGCTGACGCGGCGCCCGCAGCAGGCTGTCAAGTGCGTCAGGTGACGCACAAACGCGTCACGTGACGCCCAACGGGGCGGGGTTCTGAGCTGCGTCCAGCTTCCGGGTAGGTCTCTGCGCATGCGTCTTGAGGAGGCGTGAGCGGTCGTGCTTGCGCACTGAGGGGAGGTGGGTCCTCCGCGGTCCAGCACAGAGCAAAGCAATTGCTATGTTGAAAGTTGACCGCGTGGTGGCGCTAGTACCCGCAGGATTGCAGGCGGGCCGCAGACTTTTCCTGAGTCAGGTGCACCTAGCTCTGCAGCGGCCGAGCGAAGGTGAGAGTGTGAGCTAGTTCTTATGTTGCTGCGGCAACCTCCTAACTAGACCAGAACTGAAGTCCGATGAGGGGTGGATTTCGTTGTAGGTCACGACTAATCCTAAACAGGCCCCGGAGCCCAGCCACACCCCCTAACTAGAGGTTATGCCCGATATGCAGCGCTATGCCCCGCTTTCCCTGCATTGGTTGCCCTAGATTCTTCAGGGCCGGAGTATGGCTTCAATCCCCCAAAGTTGCCGGGTGCCTTAAAAGCACGCATATGCAAGGCTCAGAGGATGGGGTAAACCTTAACCATGAGGTTATGGTGTGTGTAGTTTCCTGGCATGACGATGCCCCCCCTGCCGCTCCCGTAAACCCAACACCCCTTCGATAGCTTCGTCCGAAATAACCACAACTTTGGGAATGGTCCCATTCTTTATTCGTATCCCCAGTCTCTGCCCGATTTCCCTGGGCTAGGTGCGGCTGCAGGGGTTCGTGGCAGTACCCAGCTTGCGGCAGTAGCAGAAGGCATTGAAGAAGCGGCAATAGCACGTGGCGCATGGGTCGCAGCAAGGTACCTGCTGTCCTAGGCAGGACTCGTGCAGCCGTACGCAGCGACGCGGGGAGCGAGACTCGCGGTTCTGTGGGTCTAGCACCTGCATTAGAAGGGAAGCAAGAAGGTGTGACAGCAGGTTCAGAAACCTCTCCCACCCCAATTCTAGTAGAATGACAGTGGAGTGTGGGGCAGGGGTGGTCTGCGATGTCTGGCCCTGGTCGGGTTATCCGTGGTCTGAAAGGAGGGAGAGGAGATGGTACTTGAAAGTTCCCCACCCGCTGCTTCACCCCTTTCCCTGAGCAGTTACCTCCGCCAAAGCTTCTGCTTTCTGCAGCAGAGCCTCTTCTTCCTGGTTTGCAGTTGTCCCCTTTCGAGCATTCAGACTTAGGCCTGGAGCAGAGAATGTGAGGGCAGCACACCTCCCATACACAAAGTACCCACCTCCCAGGGCTGAGATTGGGATTAAGGTATGAGGCTTATACCAACCAGTCAGGTAGGTTTGTAGCAGCAAGTGTGCACCGTCCCACCTATCTCCAGTCCTGCTCATACTCACCTGGGAATTCTGGGAACAGGGCCAGGTCAGGCCTCCTGATGCCCTCCGGGGGTGGTAAGCCCATCTGGACCCCCTGTGTGGCAGGCAGTGCTAGTAGCAGGGCACAACTCAGCAGCATGGCAGCCAGCATGGCCTGTCTCAGCAGGAAAAAAACAAAAAACATTAGTCTCTTCTCTTCCTTGGTGTACCCTCCAAGTGGCCAGAGAGACATCTGGGGAATCAGAATCCCTATCCAGTCTGAGGACCTACCTTTGCTTACACTGGTCCTTGCCTAGAGAGTTCCTGGCCACTTGTGCCCTGAGCTTATATGACAGGGTCTAATAAAGGGCCCCCATGTGACTGTTTCCTGCAGCAAGGGCATAAGGGGCCCTCCCTGGAAGGTGGGGGCACATTTCAGGCTTTCTTCCTAGAGTCAGAGCCTTTGGGTGTTCCACTGGAGGGGTACCCATCTCCAGTTGGACATGCAGTCTCCAGGAACCAATTAAGCTTTGGGAACAAGATAAGGTGTCCAGTCCCCAAAATTTCCATAGAACCAGGACCTAGGGGATGGGCCCGGCTAGAACCATTAGCAATAACAAGGCAGGCGGCCCCAAGATCCTAATTTAATTTCTGGCCCTGGAGATATTCACTTAGGCTATCTATGTGGCATGTTGTTTTCTTTGCTTCCAGGAACTTGGTCAGAAGCATCAAAGGGGGCCAGTGAGTGTCATGGGACAAGAGTGGAGTGAAAAACCAGAAGTAGGTTTCTTTAGGAAAAGAGGTGGGGAGAAGCCTTTTGAGCTACCAGGCCCTTCTAGTTCTTCTTTCCCTCCCCCTGCCCCAGGCTTCTTTAAGACCCCTACCCCTATTCCTGCCCCTAAGCCTAAGCCCCTATCTGCCTAGGGTTCCTGGAAACCAAGGGAGCAGAACAGACTGTTCTCTGGGTGGGCACGCAGCATCAGAGTGAAAAGCTTTTAGGCCGCCTGCCTCATTAGTGCTAATGGCTGCTCCCTTCCGCCCTGTGTTGTCAGGCCTCTGCCCACGCCTGCTCTCATCAGCTTGAGGACAGGGTGAGGACTGCCAGTCTGTGGACACGACATGACACACAGGACTCCACCTGTCCCTGCCCTGCCTTCGCTCTTCCCTCGCTCCTCTGGAGGGCTTTTTTTAAAAAAATTTTTTTAATCATACACCTGCCTATCTGGGAAAGGGATTGGGATACAAGTTAAATCAGCTTGAAAGTCCCAGTACACAAAGCTGTGGGAGATGAACAGACTATCAAGATTTGTAGCCCAGGCCAAACAGATTCTTCTGACCAGGAGAATGCCTGAGAAAAATCACAAGGTATGAAAACTATAGATTTCCAGCAGCAGCCTTTATCTAGAGTCCCTATCAATTGGTGTTTGAGGCCAGACTTCATGGGAAGGAGGTGCTCGGCAGAGGGTGAACCTTTGGCAAGTCTCATCCACAGAGGCCCTATTATCTAGGATCAGGCTGGCATTGGACTGTCCTGCAATTGTATTGACTCCAGGTACAGTCCTCAAGCTCCAGGGGTCCACTTTCTACTGCCCAGGTAAGATGGGGGCATAAGAAATCAGAGAAAGCCTCTTTGGGGAAGCAATCCCTAAACTCATCCCTTTGGACCACAAAGGGGTAGTCCCCTTTCTCCTCCCCAGAATGGTGCAGGCAGTTTGGTGTTGCGTCACAGAGCAGACCTGGTAACTGAGTCCTAACCAGAAGCTGACTTTTCTCAGAAATGGTGGCTGGGTTTGGTACCCCACTTCAAGACTGTCTCTTCTCTAGGTAATAGGGCAAAAGTATTAGGCTTCATCCTGGGTCACTTGGAGCCCAGGCAGAAAACCCCAGATATATTTATCTGGCCCCATTCCTGGAGATTCTGGCCAAAGAGGTGAGGAGCAGAGACCGCAAGCTGGAAAGGTGCCCCATTAAGCTGAAGCACACTTTAACCCCAGCACTTCGGAGGCGGAGGCAGGAGGCTTGTTGAGGTGGGAACTCTGGATACATGGCTGGGCCTATTCAGTATCTATTCTAAGGACTGCTCTTCACATCTCCAGTGAACCTCCTCCTGCCGTGAAGCTCAATTATCTTCACCTGGCAGTATATCAGTCTTGTGGGCAGCGATAGGTAAGAGTCAGAATCTGGTCAAGATCAGTGAGAGAGACAGTCAAGAGAACCAGCCATCAAAATACAGTGACATAGGAGCTGGCTCAGTGACTAAGAACACTTGCTGCTCTTTCTTTTTTTAAAATATTTTATTTATTTTATTTTATGAGTATGCATGTTTTACCTGCACATATATGGATCTATTATATTGTTGAAATACCTAAAAAGGCCAGAAAAGGGTATAGGATTCCCAGGAATTGGAGTTATAACGGTTGTTAGCCACCACATGGGTGCTGGGAACCAAACATAGGTCCTCTGGAAGAGCAGATTGTACTTTTAATCTCTGAAGTATCTCTCTAGCCACCACTTGCTGCTCTTGAAGAAGAACCAGGTAAAGTTCCTAGCACCCACATGGTGGCTCACAACCATCTGTGACTCCAGTTCCAGGGGCTCTGACACACTCTTCTGGCCTCTGAGGGCACCAGACATGCACGTGATACACATATATGCATGAAGGTAGTCATACATAGGCATGAAAATAAATAAATAAACTTTAAAAAAATATAGTGACACAGATGATGGGCAGCAAGATGGTGTCCACCAGCAGCATCATTCATGCAGGTAATGAAGCCACATGCTTCACTAATAAAGTTCTCTGACAGAAGAGACAATCCTAAAGTAAGTGCCTCAGAAGCTTTGAGATCAGCAAGACGACCATTTCACTCGGATAATTTCACAAAATTCTAAAGGAAGTATATCACAACATTTCCTGACGCATCAGGACCACCAAATACTGCAGAAATAATAAAAACATTAAGTCATTACCTCATAAATAGAGAGAGAGGGACTGGAGAGATGGCTCAGTGGCTAAGAGCCCTGGCTACTCTTTTTTGTTTGTTTATTTGTTTTTTGTCTTTTTTGAGGCAGGGTCTTCCTGTAGCCCCAGCTGGCCTTGAACTCACAGAGATCCACCCGCCTCTGCCTCCTCTGAGTTCTGGGATTAAAGGTGTGTGCCACCATGCCCAGCTCATAGCCCTGGCTGCCCTTGCAGAAGACTTGAGTTTGGTTCCCAACACCCACATTACAACTAGCAACAGTCTGCAAATCTACTTCCAGGGATCAGACATATCTTTTGGCCTCTACAGGCATCACATGACATAGGCGCCCTTGCTAACATGCAAGCAAACCACTCATACACATAAAATATAAATAAATTAATTAATATATAATAAATTTAAATGTTAAAATAAAAGGGGCTAGAGAGATGGCTCAGCAGTTAAGAGCACTTATGCTCTTGCACAGAACCAGGGTTCAGTTCTCAGCACAGCATGCACATAGCAGTTAATAACTGTCCTTAACTCCAGTTCAAGAGAATCCAGTGCCCTCTTCTGGACCCCACAGGCATTGCATGCACATGGTGCACTTGCATAAATGCAGGCAAAACACTCATATACATGAAATAAAAATAAATTTAAATTTTTTAGTTTAAAAATAAGGGCTGGAGAGATGGCTCAGTGATTAAGAACACTGGCTGTTTTGCAGAAGACCTGAGCTCGAATCTCAACACCCACATGGCAGCTAACAACTGTCTGAAACTCCAGTTCAGTTCCAGGGAATCCAGTGCACTCTTCTGCCTTCTATGGGGATTGCACACCGGTGCATTTATATACATGCAAGCTATACACTCACGCACATAAAATATATATTAAAAAACTTAAAAATAAAAGAAATACAGACAAACATATTTCAAGAATTAAGAGAATTTATCCAACATAGAGGTTGGATAACGGCTGTCTGTCATCAGACAAAAGAATTCTCTTTACAATAAAGGACTTCCAAGATAATGAAAATTTGTATATTAAACAACTTTACTTTGCAAAAACAATGAAGTATAGAAAAATTAGATGGATATTTGCATCTCCTAATACACACACACACACACACACACACACACACACACACACACATATCTTGGTTGGCTTCTCCACAAACTTCCCCAATTGCTATGTGCTTTAAACTTATTAAGTCTATATTTTTAAAAGTCAAACTATTAACTTATTCTTGATTATTAAGTGGTGTTACTAGTGCTGAACTATTCAAAGCACAGAATATCTAGTAAGCTATCACAGATTTCTCATGGTTTCATTTTTTCTGTTTCTGGTTAGACAAGAAGAGAATTATGAAGTAGAATAGTGCTTTAGGGAAGTGGTTGTCTTGAAATTAGATTAGGATTGATGAAATATACTCATTATTTGTTCTTAATTCTCTTTCTTTTCATTCACAGCCTTACCCGAGTATAACTAAGCATATCCTATTCTAAGTAAACATATAGTTGAAGCCAAGTATGTGGTACATGCCTTTAATCCTAGTACTTGGGAGGCAGAGATAAGCAGATCTCTGTGAGTTCAAGGCCAGCCTGGCCTACATAGTGAGTTCTAGGCCAATTGGGGCTGCAGGAAAGACCAAAAACAAAAAGCAAACTAAGCTAAGAATTAGTTCAGTTTGTAGAGTGCTTGTACAGCGTGAAGCCCCAGGGTCATGCTCCAATTAACTGAGCATGAGGATACACACCTGCAATCCCAGAACTCTAGAGATGGAGGCCAGAGAATCAGAAGCACAAGATCAGGTTGGGGGCAGGATAGCATAGTCAGCAAAGTTCTTGTCATGAAAGCAGAACCCAAGTAAAAAGCCAAGCATGGTGGCACATGTTTATAATCCCAGAGACAGAGACAGGTGAGTCCCTCAGGCTTACTGGACAGCCAGTCTAGCCTGATGGGTGAGTTACACGCCAAGTGAGAGATTTTGTCTCAAAAAACCAAAGTGAATGGCACCAGAAGAACAACGTTCAAGGTTGAACTCTAGCCTCTACACCTAAATACATACATACCCTAACACATGTAACCCCACATACTCACAAAAATATAGAAACATTAAATATAGGGGAAAAATCTGTTTCAGGGCTTCTCTCCCCAGAACTCACATAAATGCTGTAAATGTTTGTGTGGCAGCCTGCCTGTAATTCTAGCCTTGGAAGGTAAAGATGGGATTCCCAGAGCAAGCTAGCTAGCTAGACTATCAGTGATATTCTGGGTTTCTCTGAGAGACTCTGCCTCAACGAAAAAGGCAGAAGAGCCATTGAGGATGATTCTCAGCATCAATCTCAGGCCTCCACATGCATGCACACAGGTACCCACACATATGTAAACATACACATGCATGAAAGAAAAAAAGCTCAAGGTCATCCTTGGCTACATAGTGAGATGAGTGCCAGGCCAATGCCTGGGCTACACAAGACTCTGTCTCAAATATTAATGAATTAGTAATTAAAGTGATTTTTTTTCTGGGTTTTTTTTTCGAGACATAATCTCCCTGTAGCCCCAGCTGGCCTAGAACTCACTATGTAGACCAGGTTGGTCTCCATCTCATAGAGCTCCACCTGCATCGGCCTCCAGAGTGCTGAGCTTAAAGGAGTATGCTACCACACCTGGTTGCCAAAGTGATTTAAAAAAAAATTCAGTGTGCTGAGTACTTTGATACAGAATGTCCAAGGGCCTGTTGGGCCAGTTTGGGCACCTACCTCAGCTGAAGGTGGGCAGGGATTTGGCTAGGGAAGGCTTCCTGGGAGAGGAAACCTTTCATATGGTCATGAAACTTGAGTAGGAGTTGAGGAGTGCCAGGCAAGGGGCAATGTAAGGTCCCTGGACTCATAACTGACACACTGTTTACCATTCTATCTAGTTATACTGCTTAACACATGGCTCTGCTTCAAACCTGGTTTCTGCCCAAAGGCCCAAGCTGGTAAACAGTCAGTAGACTCTTTTCTCTGAACTGGAATCGGGAAGACAGGAATCCTGCAAAGTTTATCCAGTGAGTCAGTCAGCAAATATCTGTAGCCATCATCACATTGTACAACTACTGTGAGCAGGCATGGGATCAGACCATGTGCTACGAGAGGCTGGCATTATTCACCTCGCCCATAAGCCCAAGTAGAGTCCAGAGAAGAAAATAAGTATCTGTTCCTATTCTTTCTCTGTTTGCTTTCCAGCATTGGCCCAAAGCATGGCCTATGAGTTTCCTGTTATAGCTCTCTATGTATACATATATCTATAGTTATACCTATATTAATTTTCTACGTGCACATGTGGTGTTTGTGCATAACGTATGTTTACATGTATGGGCATGTGTGTGCCTGCACATGTACGTGGAGGCCAGATGTTGACACTGCAAGTCTCCCTTGATCTCCTTCCACCTTGTGCATTGAGGCAGGGTCTCTCAGCTGAACCCACAGCTCACTCACACAGCCAGTCTGGTTAGTCAGCCTGTTCCAGGGATCCCCTGCCTCTGCCTTCTGAGTATTAAAATATACAGTTGAGCCTCCGTGCCCACCTGGCTCTCGGGATCTGAACTCCAGGCCTCTTTTTTAAATTATTATTTTTACAGTTAAAATCTTCTGCCTTTCCATCATGTTCTTGCTGTTTGTTTGTTTGTTCCCCTTGTTGTGGGTCTTTTTTGAGACAGGGTCTCCCTATAGCCCAACCTGGCCTGGAATTCACTATGTAGACCAGGCTGGCCTCAGTCTCACAGAGATCCACTTGCCTCTGCCTCCCAAGTACTGGGATTAAAAAAGGCATGCACAACCAAGCCCGGCTTCATGTCCTGCTTTCTTGAGTGCCATGGTTTGAACACAGTTTGTGTCACCCTGCCCTACACCAAGGTTAATGTGATTACAGCCTAATACCCAGGGTGGCAGTACTGGGAGTAGGTGGAACCATTTAAGAAGGACCTAGTGGAAGGTCCTTGGGTCACTGAGGAACTACCTCTAAGACTCTATGAGTTCTTACCAGAGGGTTCTTATAACAAGAGAAAGCTTGAGGCTGGAGAGATGGCTCAGGCTGCTCTTGCAGAGGACCTGGGTTCAGTTTCCAGCACCCACATGGTAGGTAACAACCATCCATCACTCCAGTACCAGGGGAATCAAATGCCCTCTTCTGGCCTCCTTGGGCATTGCATGACACGGGTGCACTTAAGTACATGCAGGCAATACACTCATACACATAAAAATAACAAATATTTGAAAAAAGAGCAAGCCTGTCCCCACTCAGCTGTCCCCTTCCTGTTGGAGAGGCGATGCTTTGATCCAGATTGCACTCCAGCCATCTGCCATGGGACGTGTACCAAGTCTATAGTATGCCATGTGGACTTGTCAACCTCCAAAACTGTGAGCTAAATAAAACTTTTTTGGTTTTTGGTGTTATTATGGAAAATTATTTGCTTTTCAATAACATTCATTTATTCTTTGAGAATTTTATACATATATGCAGTATGTTTTGACATATCCACATACCACTCCCCCTTCTAACTTGCTACAGGTTCCTCTCAAAACTTCATGTCCTCTTATATTAAAAAATGTACTTACTTACTATGTTTATTTTATGTGTATGAGTGTATTGCCTGCATGTAGGTAGGTACACATGTGTCTTATAGTGCCTGAGGAGCTCAGAAGAGGAAGTCAGATCCTCTGGAACTGAAGATACTGATGGTTGTTGGCTGCCATGTGGGTGTTGGGAATCAAACCTGGGTCCTCCGCAAGAGCAAACATTGTTCTTAACCACTGAGCCATCTCTCCAGCCCCATACTTTTTAAATAAGTATCATGTCTCAAATATTTATTATAGTGATAAAAAACTGACTAATCCAAAGGTTAGTGTTTTATGCTAACCTTTAATTCCAGCATTCCAGAGGTGGTGGCAGGTGGATTTTTGTGAGATTGAGACCCAGCCTCATCCACATGGTTAGTTCTGGCCCATTTGTGACTACAGGGATAACACCTCAAAAAAGACAAAGAAAAAGAAAAAAAAAGAAGAAAAAATAAATATTGACTCATCCTTTGAAATAGATATTGCTAATTTTTTAATATTTTATTTATTATTTGTATTTTGTGTGTATGAGTATATTACTTGCATGTATGTATATACACTTGTGTTATGCAATACCCACAGAAGTCAGAAGGGGGCATCCAATATCCTGAAACTGGAGTTATAGACAGTTATTAGCTACCATATGGGTACTGGGAACGAAACTCAGGTCCTCTGCAAGAGCAGCCAATGCTCTTAACCGCTGAGCTATTTCTCCAGTCCCTGAATATTGTTAATATTTGAGACAGGATCTTACTGTGTAGTTGAAACTGGCCTAAAACTCACTATGTAGGCCAGGCTAGCCTCAAACTTGTAACATCCTCCAGCCTCAGTCTCCTGAGTATTGGGAATATAAATAGGTACCACTATACCTAGCTGTTTTGTATTAGTTTTAAAAATATTTTATTATCTTTATTTTATGTGCATGAGTGTTTTGCATGCATGTATATAAATGTACTCATGTCTGGCAGTGACCACAGATGACAGAAGAGGGCACTGAATTCCCCGGAACTGGAGTTACAGATGGTTGTTAGCCACATATAGGTGCTAGGAATTGGACCCAGGTCCTCTGTCAGAGCTGCCAGTACTCTTAACTGCTGAGCCATCTGTCCAGCCCCTGTCTTAGTTTTTCCATTTTTTATTGCATTTATTTACTTATTTGAGGGGGCATGCCATGATGTACATGTGGAGGCCAGAGGATAACTTGAAGGTGTCACCTCTCTCCTCCCATTACATAGGTCCCAGGAAGCAATCTCAGGTCTTCAGCATGGTCACAAGTACCCTTACCCACAAAGCCATTGCACTGGCCTCCCCAACCTTTTTACTTTCTCGAGACCTGGTCTTGCTATGTAACCCACACTGATCTGGAACTCATGAACTTCTGCCGCAGTCTCCCAAGTGTTAGTATCACAGGCATGAGCCATCACACTCATCAAACATGGCTGCCACTTGGAGTTTTTACCTTGACCTTTTCTAGCAACCTACAGTATGAGGGCCAGTCCTCAAGTTTATACTGAACACTTGTTCTATATCTAGTAGTCTATAAAATGTTTTAGTCCATTTCCTCTGTGAAAGAACATAAACACTCTGTGGGTGGTTTTCTGTTTTGTTTTGTTTGGACAGAGTCTCAGTGTATGACCCAAGTTGCCCTTGAACTCACAGTCCTCCTGCATCAGCCTCTCGAGTGCTGGGGTTACAGAAATATACCTAGCTGTATGGGTGATTTTTATTTATTTTTAAAAGTATTTTATTTATTATTTTTATGTGTATGAATGTTTTGCCTGCATGTATGTAAGCTTATCATGTGTGTGCAATGCCTGTAAAGGTCAGAAGACAGTTATAAACCCCCTGAAACTGGAATTACTGACAGTTTTTAACCTTCATGTAGGTGTGGAGAATCAAACCCAAGTCCTCTGGAAGAACAGAAAGTATTCTTAACTGCTCAACCATGTCTCCAGCCTCTGACTGATTTTTTTTTTTTTTAATGTGTATGAGTGTATTGCCTGCATGTGTGTGAGTGTATCCAGGTCATGTGGTGCCCACAGAGGTCAGAAGAGGGAGTCAGATCCCCTGGAACTGGAATTATGGATGGTTGTTAGTACCATGTGGGTGCTGGAAACCTAACCTGGGTCCTCTGCAAGAGCAGTCAGTGCTCTTAACTGCTCAGCCATCTCTCCTGCCCTGATTGATTTTTTTTTTTAATGCACAAGAGTGCCTGCATGTACTCGTGTCATGCAGTACCCGTGGAGGCCAGAAGAGGGTGCTAAGACCCTCTGGAACTGCACAGTTTACTGATGGTTGTTAATGACTATGTGGGCGCTGGGAAACCTGGGTCCTTTGCAAGAGCGGTCAGTGCTCTTAACCTCTGAACCATTTCTAGTTACAGTGCCTCTGCAGTTCTAGCTCTGCCTCTGCCTCTGCAGCCACCACACATGGCTGATTCAAATCATCTTAAACTATAAAAGTATTTATTGTTTCATATAACTCAAAAAGTACAGAGGCTGGGCCGGTTTCAGTTGAGGTTTGATAGAAGACCTCTTGAGTTTATGAGCACTCAGTGAGACACACTCTGTTGGTTGGCTGCCCAATGCCTGTTCCCAGTTTTGTTTGGAGTTGCGCCCAAACGCATTGACTTCCTCAGATTCCCTAAGGCATTGAAGTTTCCCCAGAGAATGTTTATGATCTATGGGACTCTAACTGAAGTCTCTGGGAAACTTTAGATTCCCTGACAAGGTGCTAAATCAAGGTTCCTAAAGATGAAGGTGACCTCTCAAAAGAGAGAAGAGACTTCTGGGAACTTTTTGCAGTTGTTCATGATGGCAATACAAATGGCCCCGGCCTCCCTGCTCCATAAATTTGGTCTCCTGGTTTTGGGATCAAAATGGAATTTGGCTCATTTTTTTTCCTCCCTGAAACCAAATAACAGCTGAAGAAGTCCCAAGGGGTTCCTAAGCAACCCAGGCTGGGATCTACTCCCTAGGATTGGTAAAGAGAACTCCCAGCTCCTGAGACCCCTCTGTTGACCATTGAAGGTGGGGCCTCTTACTGCTGCAGAAAAGAGAAAGGAGGGAGCTAAGAAGTTCCTATAGGGGAAAAATTATTCTCCCCAGAATATCCTTACATAGGATGGAGTGAGAGACCTGTTCAGTGCCAAACACATGCCTCAGAGGGCTCCATCTGAGGGAAAAGGAGCTGGAGTAATTTGCAGCCACCCTATGTTGTTCCTCCTAGAGAGTGGTAAGGTGAGGGGCTGGAGGTATTAACTCCTGACACTTCTGAGCCTAGAGGCAGATACTAGCAATGACCACTCCATCAGGGACCATTGAAGAGGTAAGGCCCAGGAAAGGACAGGGTCTCAAGAGCACCTGTTTCAAATATGTCTAAGCATGTAGATCTCAGAGCATGGTGCTCACACCAACAAGTGCTTAACTAAGAACTTATGAGAATGTCAGTTTGGACCAGCCCAGACTTTAGAATCATATACTCCCAGGACTGGGCTCAGCTGTGTGTGTGTGTGTGTGTGTGTGTGTGTGTGTGTGTGTGTGTGTGTGTGTTCCTGAATGCACATGTGAAAGTCAGAGATCAACTTTGGATGCCATTTCTTAGGAGTTGAGCTGTCTTAATTTTTGAGACAGGGTCTCTCACTGGAACCTGGGGCTCACCAATTAGGCTAGGCTGGCTGACCAGTCAGCTCCAGGTATTATAAGTATAAGCTACCATACCTGAATTTTAATGTGGGTGTTAGAGAACAAACACAGGTCCCCAGGCGAACACAAATATTTTATTGACTGGGCTATCTCCCAGCTCCCATCAGCTACCAAAATTTCAAATATTGAAATTTTGTGCATTCAATACAATACATCTTAATCACGTTTAGACCCCTCCCCCATCTGCAATCACCCATAGCTCACCCACCATATTTGAGACATTCTGTCACATATGTAAAGGCCTAATGAGTCAAGTTTGTGCCCTCAGATGTCCCTCCATGGTGTGAGTTCATTCACTGGAGCCTGTTCAGTCTATCTAGCATCACTCCCTTAAAGATAAACTCTCCCTCACCCAGCAGTGAGTGATCAGATACCAATAGTTCCTCAGCTAAGGTTGGGGCTTCCTGCCCACTTCCCCTCTGATTGAGCTAACAGACACTTCAGGAAGGTTTAATATAACTGAACTTTGAGAATTCTTTCTACTCTTTCTAACTCCAAAGTCTAAAACCCTCCTCATACAAGACCTACGTGCCAAGGAATAGGGAAAGGCTGCTTAGGGTATCGCAGAGGAATATTTTCATCCATGAAATATTCACAGAGTGTTTACTCTGTGCCCAAGCCTCATACAGAGATGGTACAGATCCTTAGGAATTACCGAGAGCCTGGGCATGAAAGGAATAATGTTGTGAAGATTGGGGCTAGAACAAAAAGAATATAGATCTCTTGGGGCTCTTGTGGTCTGAGCAACTCCTTGTACATGCTAGCAGAGCAAGACTCAGCCTTGACAGTCCGGGAAGGCCCCTGTTTCTTTCTCTATGAACAGAGCTATCCACTTCAGTATGCTTAGGGATGGGTTGTATGGACCCTATCAGTAGAATATTTAGTGCATATGGCCCTTACAATCCATCTGAGACTACCTGACCACAGGCTAGCCTACAGCCAAATTTTCAGAATTAAACCAAAGTCAGAGAGGAGCACACAGAAGATGGACCCCACATCTTTCCGGGCCTGAGTGCCATTTACCAAAATTGCCCTAGCTCAGTAGATAGCACTTAGGTGGACACCCCAGGGATTCCTATGTCTTGCCTCTCTTCCAACCCGTTACCTCTTTGACATACCTCCTTCTTTTACAACCTTCCATCCTCCATGGCACTAGCTCCCCAAGTTCTACTATGTGGAGCCTCCATCTGCATCCTGGATCCTAGGACTCAACTCTCAAGTATCCCTTAGCAGTGTTACCCAATATATGTTACACAATATATGCCCCTCTTGCTATTAATAGCCCTTTAAAAAGTAGTGTACAAGGGCATTTGGCTGACATCTTTGCAGCTTATCCTGAAAACCGGTTGAGGAGACCCACACAAAACGCCGTCCTCCTCTTACGCTATATCATACCAGTGTACTCAGGGCTGTCTACAAGAGGCATAAGCTGGGAAGGGCTACGGCCCACCGAAGGAGGTTCCAAATGTGGTAAAGCTCCTCCACGCTACCTTCTCACACTCATCACCACTTGGTCTGTAGTCCCATCCCACAAATGTTACACAGCCTGTAATGCTGTGTAACGTTGAAGATGGTGTCTTGTGCACATCTTGGTTCTTTCTGGGGGTGGATCCAGGTAGCTTTCCTCAGCAGTTCCCTGAAGGCCTGGGACAAGGGACTGGCTTCAGACAAGAAGGAACAAAAGCTTGACAACAAACACTCTCTGAACCTGGCATCCAAACTGATAATATTTTCATTTCACAGAAAAGTTTACAGGTGTTAGGGGAATCAGACCAGATTCCTTCCCCTGCCTGGGCCTGTTCATGTCCCCTCCCTGCCTGAGGCCCTTAGGAATGAAAGAAGAGCAGCAGCCCTAGGCTAAGACCTAGCTTGGGCCAGCATGTGGAAGAAAGGTGGCTCATACAACTGGTCTACAGCTACATCTCTGCATCCAAGGATGAAACCCACAAAGGGGTCACCTTGACAACCAGCAAGAATTGGCCTTTGCCCCTCACAAGCTCTGGTCTCTGTTTCTCAGCTAGCTGAAGGAATGCAAGGTTTATGACATCTCTGGAAACAATTCAACACTGGTTTCACACTCTTATCTGAGCCCTCTGATCGCCAGAGATTGCCTAGGCTTCTGCTTCTTGTTTGACAGCCCACCCCCTCCTGGTGATTACTCCGTACACCCTGGGATAAAGCCCGAGGACTTCATACCTGAGATCTACTGTTAAAGTGTTAAAGGATTTCTCTCCTCGCATCCCCCAATGTCCTCTTCACAATCAGCTGAATATATCAGAGACTTTGTACCCTGACCCGTAGGCCACAGTCTCTCCAGGGATTGCTTGCTTAGTTGAGTTTCAAAAATGGTCAGGACCATACCCACATGGAAGCCAGTTTAAGAGGACAGGTGTAGATCAGGTATAGGAAACAAGGAAGGGACCAGAGAGCAGGGGCACAAGAGTGATCACAGCAGGGACGGGAGTGATCCGTGGTTGGCTGTGCCCTCAGCCAAGCTGAAGGATCTACAAAGATTTGTTTCCTCTTTTGTTTTGTCCCAGAGTTCCTGAAGGAGTCGAGAGTGACCCTGGGCCACAAGCCTTCACCCTAGCTCAGTCACCTAGCCTGGATTTGGTAGACTCTTCTCTGTGTTTGGAGTACATCAAGGTTTTAGCAGGTGGCAGACAGCAGGTGGCAGGCTGGAGCAGTGCTGGCAACTACTGTGCTATCTCTGCCCCTAGGCTTCAGTTGACACCTATCACTAAGGCACTCTCGAGGCTCTACAAGTCAATATCTGCCCAGCTTCCCTCTGCCTTAAATCCTTGTGAATAGGAAAGGAGACAGATCTTTATGCTCCCATAAAGGCAGTGTCCAAAGAAGAAGGGATGTGGTACAGAGAAAGTCTTTCTTCCCGAGGCTGTGGCAAGTTATCGGTATGCTCAGGAGGAATGAACAGGATTCCTTTCTTGGAGCAAGGAGCCCCTCTGGGGCTTGGGAGAGGAGGAAGGATGCAGTGTTTAAAGTGTGGAGACTTGGGGTTCATATTCAACCAAGAGCCACCAGAGCATGCACCAACAGCCAGATGAAAAGACACAGAAGACCTACCAGAACCTTTTTGTCTAGCCAGGAGTGTCTTTTCACCTCTTACTGTCAAGTTCCTCTTTTGTCCCCGGCTAGAAGCACTGCCCAGATCCCAGACTAGTGGGCATCTGGGAGCTCACAGCTCCCCCTTGTTTTGGAATACTCACCATGTCTTAATGAGATTCTACTCTCTGGGAAAATAATTCCCCTTTCACAGAGACACCACTGTCACAAATGACCAGTATAGCAGCACTGGGTTTAGGCCTAAGGGAACTCTTGCAGGTCCATCTGTATATCCTATTACCTGTTTGCCTGTCTGACTCCTCATAAGTAAAAAACTGCTTATTTATTTATTTTATTCCACAAGATCCAGCCCTTCCACAGAATGTAATGTTCAGAACACATAAATAACATCAGATGCCACAGACTTTTTCCTGGGAGAGACATTTGCATACTCAAGAGGATGAAGCAACCAGAGACTCCTCAAAGGTGTTTAAGGCAGGAGGGTCTGAGTGAATTCTTGTTGCATAGGATGGGGAGATTTTTGATCCTTGCTGGGTACAATCAAGAATGTGCAAGTGGGTTGGGCATGGTTGCCCACACCCTTAATCCTAGCCCTCGGGAGGGAGAGGCAGACAGATCTCTGTTAGTTGGAAGCTCAACCTGGTCTAGGGAGTTCTAGGCCAGCTAGGACTATATAGTGAGATCCTGTCTCAAAAAACAGAAACAGCTGGGTGTGGTGGCACATGCCTACATAGCAAGTTCTAGGCCAGCTGGGGCTATAGGGAGACTCTGTCTCAAAAAGACCAAACAAACAAACAAACAAGAATGTGCAAGTGGGGAGCTGGAATGATGGATCAGAGGTTTGGAGCACTGGATGCTTTTGTAGAACACCCAGGTTCAGTTCCCAGCACCCACATGGTGGCTCACAACCATATGTAACTCCAGTTCCAGGCAATCGCAAGCCGTCTTCTGACCTCTGTGGGCACTCATGTGGTATATAACGCTACATGCAGGGAAAACACTCATACATATAAAATAAAAATAAACCTTAAAAAATGTTTAAAGTTCAAGTGGTCAGTGAGATGGCTCAGTAGTCAATATTGCTACCATATTTTTTTCTTTTTTAATCACCTGTACTTTCTTTTTGTAATGATTTTTTAAATTACGTTGACTTAAAAAATAAATTTAAAAACGACACAAAGAAAAGAAAAAACAAAACTGAATTTATTTATTTACTTACTTAACTTAAGTGTGTGTACATGTGTGTCCGTTCTTGTGAAGTCCAGAAGAGGGCATCAGATCTCCCAGAGCTGATGTTAGAGGCATTTATTTGCAGGATGCCTGGTTAGTTATGTGGATGCAGGGATCCAAACGTAGTCCTCATCATTGCACTCAAGCACTCTTTTAAAAAATATGTTATTATTTTTATTTTATGTGTATGAGTGTATCACCTGAATATGTGTAAGTATATCCTTGTTATGCAGTGCCCTCAGATTCAGAAGAGGGTGTTGGATTCCCTTGGAACTGTAGTTACAGATGCCTGTTAGCTGCCATGTAGGTGCTGGGACTCGAACCTGAGTCCTCTGCAAAAACAGCCAGTGCTCTTAACCACTGAGTCATCTCTCCAACCCTACACTGAAGCACTCTTAACCAGTGAGCCATCCTCTATCCCTCTCTTTCTTTCATTTTATTGGGGGAGCCCTCCCTCAACAAATCACTTGCATGAGACAGACAATAACAGGAAGAGTCCTCAAAAGCAAACCAAAAGATAAACTGGAATTAACCACCTACCAGATTACATCATTGAGGGGAGATGGGAGTTGAGGGTCCGCATGCTGTAGTAGCAAGAATGTGCTAAGATATTCTCTTAGGGTAATGGGGACAAGATTCAGGATAAAGGAGAGACACCAATTCTTGCAATGGCCCCAGGACATTGAAATGTGAGGCAAGCCAAAATCTAGAATTCGTCAGTGTGAGGTTAATCTTCATTGTCAACTTGACTCCATTTAGAATCACCTAGGAGACTCACCTTTGGGTATGTCTATAAGGGTGTTTCCAGAGAGGTTTAAGTAAGGAGGAAGGACTCCCTTGAATGTGGACAGCACCATCCCATGGGCTGGGGAGTCCAACTGGGTAAAAAGAGAAGGAGCTAGGCACCAGCATTCATCTCTCTCCGTCTGTTTCTTGACTGAGGATAAAATGTGATCAGCTACCTATCCCCAAAGGGCTGCAATTCCACTGACCTGAGAGGCAAAATGAACCCTTCTTCGAATTACTTTTCATCAGATATCTGATCACAGCAACAAAAAATATTAATAACTAATACAATCTGCTATTGTTCCCCATTATCGAGTTGAAACATAAAATGAGATTCTCAGATTATTAAACAGCAGAAAAAAAAAAAACATAAATAAAGGTCCCAGGGCTCCCTGGCAGGGTATAAGGGGGCTTTCAGAAATGTCATGAAGCTGAAGGCAAACAAAGTCACACCGATAGAAGACTCAGTGAATCACAGCAGAACTTCAAAAGAGCACAGGTTCTCAGCTTGAAAGTCTCCCGCACCCAAATCCTTATTATGATGGTGAAAGAGTGGGACCCTTTGATTCTCAGTGAAAATATCTGGATAGATGTACATGAAAACCCTGAACCTAGGGAGTTCTGAACTCCAAACCATCTATGGGAATTCTGTCTTCTATGTACTTAACTTCATCTGTGTTGGGACACAGAGGCCCCGTTGCTTGACAGCTATACAGAGCCTTCCGTGCAGGTAGGCTCCTTGGAGGACAATGCTTGCTTTTTTCACTCCTGACCATGCCATCTTTCCTAGTCACCAGACACATTCTACCATGAAAGGGAAACCCCTGGGATTGATAAATTCAATTCTCAGCACTGTAGAAACTCATGGCATGCCTGTAATTCAGGCACTCAGGAGGTGGCAGCAGGACTGATACAAACTGGAGGCTAGCCTGGTCTGCATAGCGAATTCCAGGTCAGTCAGGACTCCATAGCAAGATCAAGTCTCAAGCTCAAACAAAAACAAAAACAACAAGGGGCTGGTAAAGACATGCCACTAAGACTAACAACCTAAGTTGGATCCCACATGGTGGAAGGAGAGAACTGACTACACACCCATAAGTAATGTAATTTTAAAAATTAAAATAAGGGCCAGGTGTGGTGACACATACCTTTAATCCCAGCACTAGGGGGTCAGAGGCAGATGGATCTCTGAGATTGGGGCCAGCCTAGTCTACATAATGAGACCTCCCCCCAAATCAAAACAAGCAAACAAAAGAATAAATAAATAATTTGTTTTGGACCACTGAGATAGCTCAGTAGTAAAGACCTAGCCACCAAGTCTAACTATTTGAGTTCCATTCCCAGGACCCACATGGTAGAAGGAGAGAACTGGCCTCTACACACTCACCATGTCATATGCAAGTGCACACACACGCACACACATCAATCAATAAAACAATAAATAAATGGAATAAAAACTTAAATGTCTTTAACTGGGTGTGGTGGTGTGTGCCTACAGTCACAGTACTTACGAGACTTGGTCAAGAGGATGAGTTGGGCCTAGAGTTTCAAGACCACATCTGGACAACACAGCAGTAATGCCTCAGAGGTAGAGCTAAGTGTGTGTGGCACGTGCCTTAAAATCCCAGCTGCCCTTTTTTTTTTTTAAACAGGGTTTCATTGTGTAGCTCCAGCAGGCTTGGAACGCACTATGTAAACCAGAATGGCCTTGAACACAAAAAGATCTGCCTGCCTCTGCCTCCCAGATACTGAGATTAAAGGCATGTTACCACCAACCCTGGCCTTTTTTTTTTTTGTTTTTTTTAAACAGAGTCTCATGTAACTCAGCTTAGCACTAAACTCACTATATAGTCGAGAATGACCTTGAATTCCTGAGTCTCCTACATTTACTTTCCAAGAACTGTAATTACAGACATGAGCAACCACTCCTGACTCTCTTTTCTTTTTTTGTCATGCTAACGGTGGAATCTAGGGCTTCAGACATGCTGGGCAAATGCTTTGCTGTTGAGCCACCCATGATAGGCATGTAATAATAATAATATTTCCCTTAGTGTTTTAACTGAAAGTAAATGAACGCCTCCTTGTGGTTCTTTGTTTACTTACATTTCCTTTTTGGAACCTCCCCACTTGATCTCCTCTGTTAGTTATGACCCCACAGCTCTGTCCTCTTCTTAGTGTTCCTCACAGTGGTCCTCATCAGATTCCAGAAAGAGAAAAAGAAACTCTGTGCTGAATTACCCCAGGCTGTGGGAGTAGCTCAGCTTCCCAGAGAATGACTTGATTGCAGTAACAGAGATTCCTGGAGAGTTGATAAAAATCAGTCAGAAGCATCCAGACACAGAACCCGTAACACTTCCTACACACACACACACACATCATCATCATCATCATCAGTAGTCACACTGTACCCTGCATGAGTATATAACTAGCATTTCAAGTGGACAGACCACACCTTAGTTCAAGTGTGTGGATTCCACTAAAGACCAATTAACCACCTCAGTATAATTCAGTAACAAGCAGGGCTAGTTTCATGGGTCTAAGCTATGTAATTGCATGGGACTTCATGCTCAAAAGGATTGCATGATTAGTTTTATGCTCTGCTGTTGTCATCTTGAACTAAGTCCCAAAAATTATTTCTTGGGTAAATACTTCAAGACCATGACAGAGTAAGTGTGTCGATTTGAAATAACATCACAGAAAGTATCTCTCCAAAGAAATGAATTTGCTTAAGAATAATCCATACTGAATCATTGCGTGCTACGAAGAATCATGGGCACGCCCAGAGAGGCAAGGGAGGACAAGAGGTTTTTAAAGGTGAAATGAGTAAGGTAACATAAGTAGTTTTGAAAGAATTATCTTTGGCTACAAAAAACATCAGCAAGGTGGCATCAGTTCAAGACTGAAAAAGCAGTTGCTAGTTACGTAGAAAGTGTGTGTGTGTGTGTGTGTGTGTGTGTTAACTTTTGTGCAATGTTGTGGTTTTCAAGGAATTCTTGTAGTACTCATGTGTATATGAGAACTCTTGCTTTGTATAGTCTCCTGGCTCCATTTTGTCAGAGTTTGACATAAGTGACTTTATTTGACTCTGAAAACTTCCATTTTGTTTTGGGGGATTTTGTCTGAGACAAGATTTTGTTATGTAGGCCGTGGCTAGCTTAGCACTCAATATGTATCCCAGGATGCCCTCAAACTCACAGAAGTTCTGCCTCAGCCTCCTGAGTCTGGTGTGATTCTGACAGTTTCCATGTAGGTGAAAGATGTGGGTGGTTGAAGACTCATAACTGTGTCTAATACATATTAAAATTCCGCCAATGGGTTGGAGAGACAGCTCAGCAGTTTAGAGTACCAGCTGCTCTTGCAGAGGACCCAGGTTTGACTCCCAGCACTCACAGTGCTGTCTATAACTCCGGTTCTAGATGGTCTGACGCCTTCTTCTTACCTCTTGGCCATTATATGATGCAGGTGCACTTAAATACATGCAGGCAATACATGTATATATGTAAGAAATAAAACTAAAAATATATATTAATATTTTAAAAAATAAAATATATATTTTTAAATACTGACAAGTATAGTGACACATACATGCAACCCCAGCTAATCAGGAGGCTGAATCAAGATTAACAGTTCAAGGTCTACCCGGGCAACTTGGTGAGAATTTGCCCCAAAATAAAAATAATAAAAACAGGGCTCGAGATATAAGCCAGGGGTAAAGCACTTACTAGTATACCAAAAGTCCTGGGTTCAATCCTTAACACCAGAAAAAGGTTGTTGTTACTGTTACTATGTGGTTTTGTTTTGTTTTGTTTTGTTGGGATTTTAGTTTTTTGAGATAGGCTTTCCCAGTAGCCTCAGCTGGCCTGGAACTCTATATAGATCAGGTTGGTCTCACTCACACAGAGATCTGCCTGCCTCTGCCTCCCAAGTACTGGGAATAAAGGCGCCACCACACCTGGCCCTACTCTATGTTATTAATGAGAAGAGTCAGTGAACTACAAAGTTGTTTTTCAAACTTCTTTAAGCCTAGTTAATTCACTACCCATGCCACACCACACTATGTTCTTTCCCTAATGTATCTGTTAAGCAAGTTTTAGCTGGACATGGTGATACATGCCTGCAATCCCAGGACTTGGGAAGCTGAGGCAAAAGAATTGCCAAGAATTTGAGACTATCCTGGGTAATATACTGAGATCTAGGCCAGCCTGGGCTACGAAGCAAGATCCTGACTCCAAAAGAACAAAACAGCAACAAAGCATTTTTTAAATTCCAACAGTGCCTCTGACAACCCTTAGGAATTCCACACAGATACTCGGCCAGCCTTTCAAACGCACTGATACATTGCACAGTCCCACTCAGACATGAACCCCTTTCATCAGTTCTACCAACAGCCCCTAAAATTCCATTCTATCCCCCCACCCAGCTACCACAGATTCTCTCAAAGTTTACAAAGACACACACACACGCACACACACAAACACAGGCCAACTGACTGAATGTGGCACCATCTGCAAGATTCTCTCCCATTTGACAGACAACAGATTCCTTCCCAGGATGGTTGGTATGAACAGAAAGTACGTGCAGACTCCTAAATCTACAGTTGGTATTTGGACATTTGAAAAGTATTAGAGAAAGAGAGAGAGAGACAGAGAGAGAATATGAATGAGACTTTTCCTGGGTACTTAGGAAAGCTAAAAAGGTTGGCATTTTGAAAAAAAGATAGAAATGTTCCTCTAGTTTTCTAGATTTTCAGGGAGGTCCAGCAACTGTCATTATATGGAAACGGCAAGGAAGCCAACATGATTTTGCAATCTTGCACAATTTGGAGGTGGGGGGCTTTAGAAACTCTGCCAAAGCTCCAGCCTGGGCCCTCTGGGATTCAAGGCCCTGGTTTAGTGAGGGCTGCCCAAATCAAGGGAAAAACTAACAACTCCACTGCTTCTCCTGATACAACAAATCAGGGTTTTAGATAAGAGAAACCAGGGCCAAGAGTGGGTGGAGTGAAAAAAGCTGTGTCCTGCTGCTCTCAGGTTTCCTGTGAGAAATCCCAGTGGAGGAGACACTGCTAGCTGGGAAAATGAGTCACGGGCTTCACAGGCCAAGGGAGATGGAAAGCAGATTCCAGGAAATAAACGAGGAGGAATCTCAGGAAGAGTTTTCCATTTTAGTGTGAAGCTGTCAAGGCACTATGCTAGTCTGGACACTCCGGAGAAAAACAGCAGTGAGAAAGACCAGAGGAAGCACATGGAACCAGGCAGCTCAAGCAAGGGAGACCTTGTACATTTGGCCAATCTGGAACAAATGACCAAGATGGCCCCAGCTAAGCAAGGTAAGGATAGAAGGAGAAAATTTCCCTGTGCCTCAGGCTTCCAGCCCAGGGAAACCTGTCATCACACTTCTATTAAGGGATAAGGAAGAAGGTTTGTGGGTATGTGGGCTACTGTGGAGATTCTGGGACTGTTCTGAAGAACATCAAGGAGAGCACTTTGGGGAGCAGAGGCACAAGAAACTGGGAGGATTCTTTGTATTCTATTTTTGGTGGTTTCTTGTAAATTTGTTAAGGTGGAAGGGGCACTTCCTAAGTGCTAGGCAAACTCTTTGGTACTTTATATTCATTTACATAGCACTTCAGGTCTCCACTGTTCACTGAGCTCTCTGAGCAAGAGAACTAGTTCCCTCCATTGAACAGGCAGAGGGCACAGCAGGGGCAGAGGCCCAAGGTGGGACCCTCTAGTCTGAAAAGAACCAGGAATCTTGTGGGGCTGGAGCACAGTGAAGGTTCAGAGACCTGAAGAAAGTCTGGTGGGGGGTGAATAAGACTGGGAAGATCAGTGCCCTTTCAGGAGGCTGAGTGGGGGAGGGCCCACTCAGCACATTCTCGTCTATGTGACACTGGAAATAATTAACCTGAGATCATAACAGCTGCCACCAGCACCCTTAAGGAATTCAGGGCCTCCCAAATGACATGTAGGTCAGCACTCCCACTACGAAATCCTGAAGGAAAAGGAGGGTCTCTGGTCCTTTTATTAGATGTGCTGACCTGTGCTCACTATACATCAGCGTCCCTGGCTTCCTGGGACAGCTCTGTGGGCTCTAATGAGCCTAAGCTGATGGCTGCTGTCCCCCAAGGACAAGAGCCCCTAGTATGATTCTCTTCCTGTCAAGGTAAATCAGGACTTCAAGGATCCCAACTCAGCTCACAATGGCTTCTGGGGGAGCAAGGGAGCACTGGAGAGGAAGGTAAGTCTTGGGTCCATCCCAGCTTGACCAATGGTTCACTGTCATGACTGGAAGTCATGGCCTTCCTGTGCCTGGAACTCAATAACTTTTGAGATTTGGGTCCTCTGAAAATGAAAATCCGGCAGTCAGGTGACTCAGCCAGGATGTAGCCTTGGAGTAGAGTACTCTGAGCAGGAACAAGCAGCTCAGGGTGGTGATGAGGGAAGCCGTAGGACATTGTGAGTGCAAAGAAGAGATCCCTGACCAAGCCTGGGGTCTATAGACTCTATCCCAATGGAAGTGAGGTTGCAGCTGAGACCTAACGAATAAGCAAGTGTGAGTTAGGTAAAAGAAAGAAGAAAATGCATTCAGGTACACAGGCCAGCCTGTGCAGAAACAGGGAAGGTGGGGTTCCTTCAGGGACACAAAAATGTTCAGTCTGACTGGTGTTAGGCACTCCTGGCGCGGAAATGGCTAGAGATGAGTACCAGTGAGGAAGTAACTAGGGGCTGAGCTCCACCTGTAGAGCAATCCAGCTACCCTGTAGAGACTGGACCAACTCAGTGAAAGCAAGGACACTAGATACAGACAGAAGTTTCAGGCAGTGGCCCGGTCCAGGGCAGGGTGGTAGAGGTTGGGGCTCACGTGGGGCATGATAAGAGTATTGGGGCAAAAGATCACATGAGGCCCCAGAAGCACAACTGTGAGGAAATGAGGCCAACTTTACACATTAATTCTGGATACCCAAGGGGCCTCCCAAGTGGAGAGGAGTGGAGAAAGAGAAAGAAGAGTAAAACTCAAGGTACCATCGTGAGTCCAGAAACAAGGGCCTGGAAATTACTGAATTCCCTACAAAGACATATCAAGAAAGAGGGAAGGGGATGGAGTCCCCAAGATCCAGGAAGAGAGCTAGCATAGAGAAGCAAGGAGCAATTACAGAGTGGAAGTCACAGAAGTTAAGGGAAACTGTCAAAGAGGGGAAGGTCAGGACTGGAATGGTTCCAAGGAAAAGAGAACTAAGAAGTGGAGAGACAGGAAGCAAGTGTCCTTCCTGAAGGGTCTTTGGGCTATGGAAACAGTTTCAATAGTGGAGATGTTCCAGGGTCCCTGACCTGAGACCAGGTTTGAGTGTAAGCAGGACCAACTAAACAGATTGTGCGCTGAATCACTATTCAAAGGGACAGGACTCAGTTGACAGGGCATCCCTGATATGGGGTGCCCCATCAACTGCATTAATGGTATTTGGGTAACGTCTGCAACTGCACTGAAGACACTTCCCACACGGTGGCACCAAAAGCCAGCTCTGTACTTGGGCTCAGATCAGGCAGAGCAGGGGTCAGTTTCATGAGCCTCCTGGCAATTCATAGTACTATAGTAAGAGAAGGTTGCCAGGCGCCTGGTGTCCAAGACTCTTCCCACCACCACAATGCTAGCCCCTCTAGTCTGTCAGAAAATCTCTAGCAATAGAATATTCATTGAAATAACTACGTACCACATTCCACAGCCTCCACAGCCTAGCCTAAAAGGATCCTAGGGAAGCAGTTTATCCCATGAACTGGGAGAGACAAGGATGTCCCTCCCACTTGTCCCTTAGGAGAAAGGAGTCAGGAAGGAAGGAAGGATGCCCGGCCCAACTCCAGGGACATCTAGTTACCCCACCCCTTGCCCAAACCAGTACAGCCCTCTCACAGCTCCCTCTGGAGGCTTGAAACTGGACCAATAGGGATAACAGTAGAGACACAACTGGGTGTTGGGTGAGTCCCCAGGGAAGCCAGCCTGCCTGCCCAGCCTAAAAACTTCTACCTCCTAGTACAGAAGTCAGCCTGGTGATGTTTCAATAAGTAATGACCATGCTGCTTTTAAAAATGATGCTAAGACCTGGCATGGTGGCATATGCCTTTAATCCCAGCACTAGGGAGACAGAAGCAAGAGGATCTCTGTGAGATTCAGGCCAGCCTGGTCTACATAATGAGTGCAAGGCTAGCTGGGGGTGCAGGGAGACCCTGTCCCAAAAAGACAAAAAAAAATGGTGCTAAGTTAAAGCAAACCTTTCGTGGTATAAGTAAATACAAAGGAAAATTCAATCAAGTGAAATTACAACTTGGGGACATGATGGTCTAGCGGTTCAGGAAGGGGCTTGGCAGCTCTCAGGGGAAATGGATATAAATACAGACTGTTCTAGAGCTTTTCCACTCCACTGTGCTTATTGTGTTGAGAGATACAAAACTCTCAACATATTCAGAGACATAAAACTCACCCAGCCCTAACCTATTCTGACCATACCACTTCTTTTCCCTTCCCTTCCTCCTCCTCCTCCTCCTCCTCCTCCTCCTCCTCCTCCTCTTCTTCTTCTTCTTCTTCTTCTTTTCTCTCTCTCTCTCTCTCTCTCTCTCTCTCTCTCTCTCTCTCTCCTTTCTTTTCCTTCTCTTTCTGTTCCTTTTCTCCGGCCTACAGAATTCAAATATAGCAAGATACATGCCTATCTCCTAGCTGTCACCTTCTTCCTGGGGCAATCTTCCTCCAGATCATTTCATGACTGCTTCCATTTTGTTATTCAGGTCACAGCTCCAATGTCAACAGCTTGAAGAAGACTTCTTTGACCATCTTCACTAAAGTAGACCCTCAGCCCCATGACTCCATACCTCATTGCTTTCAAAGTCACCTTATTTGCTGAGTGTGGTGGTGCATGCCTCTAATCCCAGCACTCAGGAGGCAGAGGCAGAGGCAGGTGAATCTTTGTGAGTTCAGAGCTAACCTGGTCTACACAGTTCCAGGGCAGCCAGGGGGGCATAGCGAGACCCCAGTCTTTTAGAAAATGTAAATCCCCTTATTGATATGTTAACTCACTTATTGCCTAACCCCATTGGCTACAGTATCAACTCCTTAAAAGCAGGGACCTTACCTATCTGGTTCATCAGTGTCCCCAGCATCCAGAATGATAGCAGGTACACAGTAGGCACTGGGTGCATGCCTGACACCCATTTTTAGTGACCATGGAGGACCTAGGGACATCCACAAACCTTCAGTCCCTCGACACACATACACTCGAGCTATGTCATCCATTTAGCTCTATTTAAATAAATGAATGCTCAACATTTTTTAGGCACAGATCTTTTCCCTCTTGAACAACTGTTTCTTTGGGATAAATTTTACAAAGGGGAATAGCAGGAATAGCTGAAAAAAGACAAACAGGCTTGCACTTGATATTCTGGTAACACCAATATTACTCTGAAAGCCTCAAACCAATTCCCCATTCTTTTCAGAGTGTCCATTCACAGACCATGTTCTTCACTACCAGTCTAGGGGAGAGGATATCTCATTGTTGATATTTGCATTGTGTTCCTTATTAATGAGGCGATTCACTTCCTTAAATTGCATTCTTTTAATGGTTCAGGGGACTGAACCCAGAATTTTGTGCATACTAGGCAATTGTTCTACCACTGAGCTACATGCCCAGCCTTCAAATTGCAATTTTAATGAATGAATGGATGGGTACAGTTAAAACACCAGAAAGAAGTGGTTCCATGAATTGACCAAAAGGTAGGAATGGTAAAGCTTGGACTTGAACATGCAGCAGCATCCTTGATCCTTGACCTTTGACATCTATTATGAGAAGTGAGATCTATGCTGGGGCTGGAAGGGTACAGAGGATGAGTGAATATGGACAAGGGCATATAACCCCACACTTAGCCCTTCTGAGCCTGCCCCTGCTCCCATCACACAATGAAGTGCACTATTGGGCTACTTTTTTACCCTTCCTCACTAGAACTGTTCCTGACTTAATTGACCACTGTCTCTTCCAAGAGCAGTCTCTAGCCTAGGACCCTCTTTCCTCTACTCACCTGTCCTGCCTTCTGGAAATTTCCCTACAGATACCACCTGCCTAAACTGACCATGTCACCGTCCTCTTAATTTAATTCTCTAAGCCTCCCCATCACATTGAGGAAATACCCAAGCTCAAAACCCTTGTAGCACTTAGAATGCCTCCCCCACTCTCCAGATCCCACGAGGCACCAAGCCCTGCATTCCATCTTCCAAATATTCCTTGAATGTCTCCTGCTCTCCATCTCCATTGCCTCCAACTGGGACCTGACTACTATTAACCCACCTAAAAAGGGTACCAACCTCCTTGCTGTCCCCACCCCTTAATGCCTAAGTGACTTTAGCAAAGCATAGATATGACTACAGAATTCCCCAGTTCAAAGTCCAGGCTCCCATCATCCATAGGATAAAATCATGTTCCTCAGTCAGTGCCCAAGGCTCCTCATGACTATTCCCTTCCCAAATGTATATGTGTATAGTTCTCCACCCACATTGGGTTTTTGTTCTACCCGCCCCTCCAAAAGAAATTGGTTGCATCTCTGCTCTTACCTTGAGTTCTGCTAACATCCCACATCAGATGCTCCTTAAGGTCCTGCCTTCTATGTTCCAAGGGGTCCCTGACAACATCCATACATACTAGGAGTCTCCTCCTCCTCTTCCTCCTCCTCCTCCTCCTCCTCCTTTTCTTCTTCTTCTTCTTCTTCTTCTTCTTCTTCTTCTTCTTCTTCTTCTTCTTCTTCTTCTTCCTCTCTCTCTCTCTGTCTCTCTCTCTGTCTCTCTCTCTCTGTCTCTCTCTCTCTCTGTCTCTCTCTCTCTCACACACACACACACACCACACAGCTTTAGGTTTGGTGACACAGAAGGTGTAGAAAGTTGGGGATCTACCTGTTTAGATTGTGAGTCCTCATGGGTAAGGATGGTGGTGACTTTGACTCAGAGTGGTTGGACACACATCAGACATTCCCTGAATGCTTGATGGCTATCTAATAAATGAATGAATGGTATGCCACCACACAGAAGGGGAAAGTTTCTCTTTTATCTCTTCTCAGAAAGCAATGAGAAACTGCGTCCCAAAGAGTTGTAACCTGTGGAGGGTTGTGGGATAAGGTGAGGGAAGTTCCTATTTGTCTTGGTTTTTGAACCTGAACAACATAATTTCCTAAAGTGGACCAGGCAGAGCCATGCATGAATACCTTGGGCTCACTAGGGCCCTTACCACCCTCTTTATCTGTAGAGGGATTTTTTTCCCCCTAGCATGACACTTCATCAAGAATGCAAGCTCTTTCAAGTTAGAGAGTACCTTTACAGTCCAGCTCCTAGCCCAGTGCCTAGCAAAGGATGTGCTCAGGGGAGTGATGCTTGACTAAGGCAGAGCCAAACTGACGATGACTCAGGGAACCAATTTGGGATTCAGACCAAGCCCTTCCGTACCACATGACCTGGAAAGTTTTTGCCTTCTCTGAGCCTCAAGTGTCTCTATGAAGTGGTTTTTTTCTGTACCTTCTGGGGCCTGTTTGTTAGTGATTAGGAAGAGGCCTGAAAGGTCTCCAGCACACCACGGTACTCAGATGCTAGCCCTCAGATGCTCCCCCTCCAACCCCTCTGGCAAAGGGGAAAGGGCCAGGTGAACTCAGAGGTGTGCCATCATCTGCTCACTGCAGCCCTATCTGTGTCTGGTGGTTACAAACAAGGGCAATCTGCAGTGGGAGTAAGTGGAAGCCAGAGAGCACAGGTGGGGTGGTATTCGGTCTGTTTTCCAAGTAGGTGGGGTGAGAAGTATAAAGCATACCAAACAGAAGACTGGTGGGGAGAAAAATCAGAGGTCACCGGCTGGGAAGGATGGTCAGGGAACTGGAGACAAGCTGGGATAGGAAGCTGAAGCAGCAGAGAGGTAGAGGATACGGAAGTAAGGCCACCTTCAGCCAGATCTCCCTAAGATTCCATCACAGTCTCCATAGCAATGAAGAACCACTGGAAACTCTTACATAGGAGAACACTATAACTGAATTAATGATTTAAAAGATTACTTAGCTGGGTGCGGTAGTGCAAGTCATTAATCACTGGCAGTCAGAAGCAGGTGGATTTCTGTGAGTTCCAGTATAACTAGGATGGACAGAAACAAATCGTAGCCTAGGTCCAAATATGAGCTGTAACAATGAATGGGGGACCAGACGCAGGACACAGGGACTGGCTACGAGGAATAATTGAATCGCCCACTAAAAGTGGGGATTTGGTGAGCTGGAGAGATGGCTCAGTGGTTAAGAGCACTTACTGCTTTTATAGAGAACCCAGGTTCAGTTCCAAGCACCCACATGGCAGTTTATAACTGTCTATACCTCTACTTCTAGGGACCCACTATGCTTTTCTGGCATGCACATGGTGCACATATACACAGACAAAACACTAATACTTAAAAATAAATGTCTGTTTTAAAGAGTGGGAATTTTGAGGCTGAGGATGAAGTGCGGTGATGGAGTGCTTGCCTAGCATGTGCAAGGCCAAGGGTTCAATCCACACTACTGAGTCAGAGAGGTTTTGTTGTTGTTGTTTTCATTTGGGGAGGTTTTTGTTTGTTTAAAAAAATTTTTTTAAAGACAGGGGGGCTCTATTTGTAGCCCCAGCTGGATTGGAACTCACTATGTAGACCAAGCTGGCTTCAAATTTACAGATCCACTTGTCTCTGCCTCCTGAGTGCTGAGATTAAAGGTGTGTACCACCATGCCTGGCAGAAGGGGAGAATTTTAAGAAGTGAAATTCCAGAATTCCAGTCTTTGAAAGAGTCCCTTAGGGACTAGAGAGATGGCTCTGCAGTTAAAAGCATTGGCTGCTCTTGCAGAAAACCTGGGTTTGATTTCTAGTACCCACATGGCAGCTAACAACCATCCATAACTCCAGATCCAGGGGATCTGATGCCCTCTTCTGGCCTCCATGGGTACAGCATAACATGGGTGCACTTACATGTAGACAAGGCACTCATACATATAAAATTAAATTAAAATAAATCTTGTAAAAAAGAAAGAGATTCTCAGACAGTGTCTTGGTGAGCCAAGTGATGGCACAGAGATGGCTCCATGCCACTGTCAGCTGAGGGACCAGCATGCTGCCTAACTCTGGGTGCTCAAAGAATACTCATTGAATGGATGAACGAATACATAAATGACAGAGTGCTGATAATGGGGGAAGAGAATGAATTTTAGAAGCTGTTAAGCAAGTATAACCTAAAGGAGTAGGAGCCAGGCATAGTGGCAGGCATAGTGGCCCATACTCACAAATCTCAGCATTTGGGAAGTAGAAGCAGGAGTATTGTATTTGAAATGAGCCTAGGCTACAATACCTTGTCTGAGAGAGCCAAAGGCAATGTGGCTCAGTTGGAAAGTACTTACCTAGCATGTATAAGGCCCTGGGCTCAGTTCCCAGAACAAGCAGAAAGAAGGTGGGGGTAGGGTAGCTGAGCAGTACACCGAAGGCTCATGCATTTGCTCATTCACTCACTCATTCAAAAAACATTTCTTGAACTCCTACAGTGAGCCAGACAATGGTGACAAGTACTTCTGAAATCTCTGCCCCACAATGCTTAGAGACCACAGTCAGGCCCCTAATCACACATACTTGCTACCTGGCCCTGGTAGAAGGAATGAAAGGAGTTGGTCAGAAGCTGGACAGAATGCAGCAAGGGGAGACTATCTGCAGAGAAGGTGCTGGAAAAATGCCATGCTGAGGAGGTGACCTTAGAGCTGGACAAGGGCACAGGGGTACCAGTTTTGAGAGTTCCAGGGAGCGTCAACCTTTGGCCTCTGATGGGTACCTGAGTAGAAGGACAAATTACCTCTTCAGACAATCATGGGAACTGGGGAATCATTCACAAGGGCATCCAGACTCTGGAACACACAAGGGCTCTGGGTTAAAACCTGGTAAGGTGAAAAACTGGGAAAGGTTGAGCATTCTCTGATAAGAGCCTGGGAGGATGGGGATGTTGGTGAACCAAAAGCCCTGCTCTACCATCCTGAGTTGCCAAGAACTCATGACCTGGGTTAGAGGCAGAAATTCAGGGACCTCTTAAAATTCATCAAAGTGCTCATGAGTATGCCTGACCTACCTTTAAAGATGAGGGGATGTGGGGCTGGAAAGATGGCTCAACAGTTAAGTTTACTCATTGTTCTTGCAGAGGACCCTGGTTCAGATCTTAGCACCCACATGCAATCATCAGTAACTACAGTTCCAGAGAATGTCATTCTCTTCTGGCCTCCGCAGGCCACATACATGTGGTGCACTTGCATACATACATGTTAAAAAGAAAAAAAAAAGATGAAGAGATACAAGAGTCAGTGACCAAGGAAATCAAAGGATGAAAGATCAGGAAGGAACCTAGGATCAGGGCCCAGTGTTGGAAACAGCTCATAGCCTCTAATTAAAGGGAAGGATGGAGTAGTGAAGTGAGCTCTTTGACTCCATCCCAGGTCAGCTCTCAGCTCCACATTAACTGCATCCTAAGGAGGGCCAGCATTCTAGCCCTGGCCTTGGGAAAGATGAGGCTCTGACCCCATGGCCAATGTGTGCTAGCAGTCTGCATACTCACACCCTGTCAGATTCCTCATTTATTTTCTAGGAGCAAAATCTGTGACTGTCCAGAAACCCAGTGAGTGGTGAATGCATGGCCTGTGTAGGACCCCAGACTTACCAGCCAGACAATGACAGAAAGGGATATCCGACCCTACAGTCCACTGAAGCTGGCTAAAAAGGTGGGGAGGGATGACTGGCAGAGCTTGTACCCAGGTGTGAAAAGGCTAGGCTTGTGACCTTCCTACGGCCTTCCCAGAAATGGATCCTAACCCTTTTTTCCGGCCACCCTACTTACAGTGACAGCTCCAAGGACCTGTTTATGGTGTTCACAGGGAGGGGGCCCGAGGTCTTTAGAGATGCAGTGATCTGGGGAACCCGCAGTAGGAGCGTCTCCCTAGCGCCCCCTACCCCAGCTTTAAGGTCTGCATGAGGTTCCCAGGAAGCCTCCTGGTTCCCGCAGATGCCCTCAGGTCCCCCCAGGTCTTCCCTTCCACAGGGTGGTGGACCTGGTAGACAGAACACCTTGGCCGTTACCCCGGGGCAGAGCAAGCTGCGGCCGCCTCTCAGGGGAGCGGGGGCCCGGGGAGCGCAGGAGGTGGGGCCCGGCGGGCCAGAGGCGGGGCGGGGCGGCGGGGCGGCGGGGCGGAGGGAGGGGCAGGCGCCAGCGGCGGCGACAGCGGCAGCTGCGGCGCGACCAGGCCGGGCCAGGCGGAGAGCGGCGACAGCGCCAGGTCCTCGCAGTCCAGCGCAGCCATGTGAGTGCCCACGCCGTTCCCGGGGGCCGCGGGGGGCGGGCGCGGTGGATGCGGTGCCTCCCGCTGCCCGCGGGGTCCTGGATCTGCGTCCGGGTCCCGCCTCAGCCCATCCCGCGCCCGGGATCGCGCCGTGACTTTCCTCCCCTCCCCCTCCCCCCGGGCGCGAAGGACGCAGCTTCGCCCCACAAAAGCCGCCGCCTCCGGGCCTGCCGCGCCCCGCGCCGCCTCCTTCCCTCCCAGGGCCAGGCCGCGCAGCCGTGCCCCGGGGCTCCGTGGTGGGCAGGCCGGAGGGCGGGCCCTTGGGCCTCCGACAGGCGGCCTCCCCCAGCCCCTGCTGCCCACGCCACGGCCGAGGCTGATTGGGAACTGGGAAGCGGGCGGCAGGGGGTGCAGACGGCCTCGCCGATGAGCCAATCCCCCCCGCCAGGCCGAACTAAGCCGCTTTGGGGCCAGGCCTGAGGTGACTGAGTTTGACCAGGGCCATACTCTGCACCCAGCCCTGGCCGGAGAAGCTCGTCCTTGCCGTGGTCAGTGAGCAGACCCTGTCCCTGGAAGTGGAGGGTACCATGCGGACTCTGCATACAGCCAGGACTGGGCATTCTGTAGAACTGGTTTGCGGAAGGGATTGTTCACCAGAGCTGGAGCCTCGGCTAAGTCAGCTTCAGCTGCTTCTGTCCTTGCTTAAGCTTGAGTGTGGCCTCTTATACTGACCCTTCCAAGTCGGTTCTAATGTGTGTCCAGGCTGCTCTCTGCTGTATGCAATCTAATGTAGTAATAACGATGCCACTGTCTGCGCGGCTGTGTGCACCCTGGGTCTGCAGCATTCAGCTGTCACGCAGCCCTCTTAGGAGGGTTATGACCATCTTGCAGATGTAGAGAGTGACCCAGAGATGTTAGTAACATTCTCAAGGTCACACAGCTGGTTTGAAAAGAAACAAGAATTAGATCTGAGCCGGGCGTCAGGGTGCATGTATTTAGTCTCAGCACTCGGAAGTCTAAGGCCATTCTAGTCTACATGGTGAGCCCTGTCAGAAGAAGAATTATCAGAAGAATTAGATCTGAATCTTTGCCCTGCACCATCCACCTCCCTAGTATTGGCAGTGGCAGTGGGGAGTGAAAGCTAGAGCTACAGAACACTACAGTAGGACAAGGACTGGCATGGCTCCCTCTTCTACCTCCCACCCATTCCTGGGCTCTGTGGGCAGCAGGGTGCGATGAGCCGTCCCAGGGTGGGAGCACACAGATCACTGGACTAGGTTCTGCCTAGGTGGAAAAGCAGGCGGGGAGGGCTTAGGGTGAGTCACAGCGTTCCCAATCCGCCACCGCTAGGACTCGCGTCCTAGCCAGGCCCAACCGGGGGAGGCTGTCCAGCTCCCAGAACGCGACCGGACAGGGAATGGGACCAGCTGACTAGGGAGGAGGCCGGCAGGAAGTGAGGCCACCCAGCCACCTCCACCCGGTTCCGGGGTGGGGGGTCCCAGGCCACAGCAGTCCCCCCCTCGCCTTTCCTTCCCGGCTCTGGTTGGCGACGGCTAGGTGACGTCAGCTTCTAGGTTTGGGGCAGTTGCCATGGAGACGGGGACAGACTCCAGAGCGACCCCCTTCTCCCTTGCAACCACCCCCTGCCTGGGTTATTTATAGCTTCTGTTTACCTCAGTCTGGGGTGGCCCTGAAAGCTGAATAGGGCTGGACCTAGGGACTACCGGAGACCGACACTAGCCTGACTTACTACCGTTCTAAATGAACGGTACCGGTCGTCCGGGCTTTCTGCCCCACACAGGTGTGCTAGTCTTGACAAATAGGAGGTATTGTGGGCTGCGAGAACAGGGTTAATGCAGATAGGCGAAGGTTCCGTTTGCTGCTGTTCTGCAAGCTCTGTAACCTTTGGGATCTGGGACCTGGATTTCTTGCCCCTGTCCAGAACACTGTAGGGTTGACATGAGCTCAGAGACTCCTGGCCTTTAGCAGCCAGCAGTCAGCATCCACCAGTTGGAACAGCCCCTCTCCCGTAGTTCAGGGGGATTCAGCCCTTTCCATCCACCCCCCAACAAGGGAGATCCTGCTCATCCCCACCCCATGAAATGATCAGTCAAATGTAAGCCGGGCAGTGGGAGTCTGTACAACAGTTACCGTATCATGGCTCCTGAGTGTAGTGGGTAGGTAGCAGCAGAGTTGCTGCTAGAGAGAGTTGATGGAACAATCAACATATTCTGAATCCAGAATCCCAGGACATCTCCACCTTGCCTGATCCCTAGGGAGATGGTATAAGATGTAATCAGCAAGTGGGAAGGGAAAGGAAGAACTATAGGTAGGGAGCAGGGGAGTCTGGGTGGACACAGACTTGTGTCCTAAGATCTGATCTAGCCTCTCCAGCAGGTCAGGATCCTGTTGCAGAATTTGGGCAGCCCAGTTCCCTCCCTCCTTCATCTCCCCAGGTGCTCAAGCCCTTGTAGATGGCCCAGGAAATTACAGAAGTGAGCAAGCAAGTGGACCCCAGGCCTTAGGCCCTAGAGGGTGCACACTAGTGAGAAGAAGACAGACCTTAAAGGGGAACTGACATCTTAGTTATGTGACTCTGGGCATCAGAGAGGAGAAACTGTAGAGGTGCCAAAAAAGGGAAACCAACCCAGGGTGGACTTCCTAGAGGAAGAAGTTAGAGGTTCAGACTTGAAGATCTTGGGAGTTGATCAGTCTTAGAGCAATAGAAAGAGAAGGCTGGGAATGTGGGAATGTAGCTTAGTGTAGAGAGCTTGCTTAGAGGTTCTAGATTAGATCCCAGCAACACACACACACACACACACACACACACACACACACACACACACAGAGGCATGCAAAGGATGTGGGAGGAATAGGGGTTGCTGCTGAAGATGCTAAGAGCCTTAAGGAAGGAGGTCACCATTGCTAGAGAAGAGGACAGGACCCTGGGAGGGAAGCATGGGATTTTATTCTTGGGAGCAGCAGGTGGCTTTGGATGATTCATGAATCTGAATAGAGAGATTCAGAGTCCTAGATCAGAAAGCTTGGCCTTGAATCTGGGCCTTGCCACTTACCAGCTGTATAATCTTGGGCAAATTAATAATAGCAGCTAATACTTGCTGTGTGCTCACAGTGAGGCAGTATGTCTACCACAACTTCCCTCCCCAATGTACTTCCTCCTCCCCTAAACTCTCCCTTTAGAGGGAGGTATCTCACTTCATTCTCCTAGCAGTGCTGTGGTTATTATTATCCTCATTTTATGGGTATCTGAAATCTAAAAGCTTAAGAACTGCCTTGCCCAAGGTCACACACAGCCAATTGGCCTTAGCTGGGAAGCAGGCTTAATAAAAGTTAGCCACACAGGGTTGTTGCTGGAATTAAATGTGATGGTGTTTGTTCAGTGTAATGCCTGGCACATAGGAAACACCCAAAGGGGATTTTTTTTTTTTTTTTTTCCTGTAGCCTCTGCCTCCCAAGTGCCGGGATTAAAGGCATGTGCCACCACACTCAACTTTTTTAAAAGAGGACTTTTTTGGCGTTGTTAGGTGACCGAAACTTGCTGAAGAGTGTTGTTACTGAATAAAGAATGGCTGATTGCAGGATAAAGGGGAGACAGGGAACCTACTAGGAGGCCGCTGTAAGATTCTAGGGTAGAGCTGGCAACAGCTTGAACTTGAACTTTATTTTTTAAATAAAAGAGGAGCTCGAGAGATGGCTCAGCGGTTAAGAGCACTGCCTGCTCTTGCAGAAGGGTTCGAATCTCAGCACCCACATGGCGGCCAGCAACCATTTATAGCTCCAGTTCCAGGGGGTCCACCACCGTATTCTGTCCTCTGCAGTCATCGCAGGACATGGGTACACTTAAAATAGATGCAGGCATAATACTCATAGAGATGAAATAAAATAAAAAGATTTTTCCAGGCATGACGGTATACTTCTTTAATCCCAGCACTTGGGAGGCAGAAGCAGGCAGATCTCTGTGAAACTGAGGCTGGCCTGGTCTATATAGTGAGTTCCAGGCCAGCTGGGGCCATAAGGAGAACTTGTCTCAAAAAAAAAAAAAAAAGGATTTTATTTATGTGTATGAGTGTTTTGCCTGCTTGTCTGTATGTGCACCACATGTGAACAGTGCCCATGGAGGCTAGAAAGGGGCATCAGATCCTCGAGAATGGGAGTTAAAGCAGTTGTGAGCCACCACGTGGGTTCTTGGAACTGAATCACCATGTGGGTGCTCTAGAATACCTCTGAGCCATCTCTCCTGCCCAAAGGTGCAGAGTTTAGAGATATTTGTTTATTTATTTACTTACTTATATTGGGGATTAACCCTAGGGTCTTAAACAAGCTGGAGCAGGTGCTCTACTGCTGAGCTATATATCCAGCCCTTTAAAATTTTTTAAATTTTTTGTAGGGTCTCATTAAGTTACCAAGGCTAGCCTTGAACTCACTCTGTGGCTCAGGCAGGCCTGCCTGAACTTTTGATTCTCTTGCCTCAGCCTCCCAAGTAGATGGGATTATAGGCCTGTTCTAATTACTAGGACTGAATTCAGAGACATTTAAAAGCTACATCAGGCAAGAGTGGGTGACTGAGTGGGGGTGGGCTGTAACTGACTGAGGCACCAAGGATGACTCCCAGTTTCTGTTTCAAACAAGTGGGCATATAGACAGTAAGGCTGTGATGGACAGATTAAGATTGGGAAAGTAGTCATTTCAGTCCAGTGACCTCAAATTCAGCTCATCCCCTTCCAGGCTACTGTGCATTGTCAGTTAGCTTGTGGAGAGACATCTGGGAGGCAGTTGGATAGGAAGCTTAATGCTCATAAGAGTGGTTTCAGTGAGAGACAGATAAGGATGTTAACAGAGATATACACAGGCCAAAAGCTTCGGGGATAGAGAGACAGACAGGGTGTCTGTGGCTAGAGAAGTGGGTAGAAAAACAGGACCATGTTGCTTCTTGAAATTCAAGGGAAGAAGGGGCTTAAGGAAGAGGAAAGGAACCACCAAGTCCAATACTTTATTGAGATCATGCAGGATAAGGACTAAACAAGACACTGGGTTGATTCAGCAACTGGGAGGTCAGCAGTAACCTCGTCACGAACAGTCAGAGGAGGGGTGAGTGTAAAAAGCCAGACAGCATAGGAAGAGGAGTAAGTGGGTGTGGCAAGGAAATGGAGGTAGACCATTCTTCCAGAAACTTGGCTCAGAAAGGAGAGGAACAATGGGGCGAGGAATAGGGGAGCTCCAGTGAGACAGGACATACAGAGAGATAATTTCTTCCTGCAGTTATTGATTTTCTCTCTCTCTCTCTTTCTTTGTGTGTGTGTGTGTGTGTGTGTGTGTGTGTGTGTGTGTGTGTGTTACTGGAGGTTGAACATGCTAAGCATATACTTTACCACTGAGCTACATCTCAGGCCCCAGATTACTTTTAATGTGGAAGTTATTCACTTAATCCAATTTATACTGAAATATATACAAAATGTAGCTAGGCACAGTGGCACACGCCTAAAGTTCCAGCTACTCTGGAGGCTGAGGCCATCAAGATTGCATGAGCCCAAGAGTTCAAGCTAGCTTGGGGAATATACTTAAGATGCCATTCCCAAGAAAACAAAACAAAACAAACATATATACATATCCATATATACATATGCACACACACATATATAAATACACAGTGTTCAGCTTGATAATTTTTGTAAAGGAACATACCCATATATGATCAGGAAATACAACCCACAGCAGGAAATAGAACATTGCCAACACTTTGAAAGACCCCTTGTACCTGCCTCCAGTTAACAGTCCTAATCTGACTTCTGCCACCATAGATTACTTTCTGTCTGTTTTCTTTGTTTTTTTTTAGATAGTCATGTAGCTCAGACTGGCCATGAACTGATCTTCCTGCCTCTGTGGGGATGAGCCACCATGCCTGTTTTTGAACATTATCAAGGAAATTATGGGCCAGAAGTGGTACATGCCTTTAGTCAGCACTCAGGAGGCAGAGGCAGGTGGATCTCTGAGGCTGAGGTCAGCCTGGTCTATGGCAAGTTTCAGGCCAGCTGAGGCTACAGGGAGACCCTGTCTCAGAAAACAAAACAAACAAAAATCAAGGAAATCATACATATCTCTTGTTTTTTTTCCATTCAATGTTATGCCTGTAAGATTCACTCATAGTATTGCATATAGTTGTTTATTTCTCATTATTTCTGTTGCATAGTATTTCTGTTATTTATTGATGGACAATTGTATATTTATTATTTTTATGTGTATGAGTGTATTGTTTGCATGTATACAAGTGCACCTGTGTCATGCAATGCCTGAGGAGGTCTGAAGAGGATGTCAGATCTTCTGGAACTGGAGCTATGGATGGTTGTTAGCTGCCATGTGGGTGCTGGGATTTGAACCCTGATCTTCTGTAAGAGCAACCAATGCTCTTAATTGCTAAGCCCTCTCTCCAGCCCTGCATTTGGATAGGTTTCCATCTTGTTTTTACTTTTAATGTGGTAGTGACTTTAGCTTGTTTGTGAGTTGGAGAGCAAGTCTGAGACACATCTGTGGGGAGGGAGAGAGAGACCAGAGCCATACAGGACCATATACCAGATGGGAAATGAGAAATGGACTGAGGTTGAGAATTGCTCTTTCAATCCAGACAGACTGCTGTGCCACAGCACCAGCTTGAGTGTAGGTACAGGAAGGATAAGGGCTTGAGTTGCCAGGGTAGATCTCTGCCAGGGAAGAGAGAGCAACAGAGTGCTGAGGACACTGGCAGTAGGCAATAGAAGGGTGGCTGTGAATGCAGACTGGGAAGAGTATGCAGAGAAGGGGGGAAGGAAGGTGGGAGGGAGCTGGCAGAGAGAAAGCAAGCAGAGGCAGACTGTCATTTCTGTACAGGGTGGTGTCTGAAATACTGGGCTGTATCTACAATGACTGGCACATGCTTGGCATGAGGTTGTCATTCAGGGAGTAACTGAATAAATGAGTTGAGGGCTTTAGAGACCAGAGGTCTCGGGTAACAAGCAGCTGAGGTAGCAGTGATGGAGAGACTGAAGGTTTTGCACAGTGTGGCTGTGTATTAGGAAAAGCAGATGAAAAGGACTGCAACTGAAAGATGCGCAAGTTAGCGTTAGATGGACAGTTCATGGGAATGCATAGGTCGCCAGTGGGTGCATGGCACTCAGTCTCCAAGAGAGAAGGGAGCATGGCATTTCTCAAACCAAGGTCCTTGAGCTTCCTGCAGTTGAATTGGGGGTATTGCAAATGAAGATCCCTGGACTCAGGGAGAAAAAGCAGTGTGGCAGAATGGCACCTCAAGGAGACATGTTGGTGGTGTGGATCCAGGCACCCCAAGGTCAGGGTATAGAGTACCTGGAGGACCCTGAGCACAGTGGCCTCTGTCCATGCTGGAGGTGGACAAGGGATATTCAAGTAAGAAATGTTGAAGGCAGGAAAGAGCCAGCACTAACAGAATTTAGGGCCTGAGGGGGCTCCTGTGAGCCCAGGGCCAAAAAGATGATGTCTGCAACCTAGCTTCCAGGATAGGGGGAGGCCCTGGCTAAGCCTGCAACCTGATCCTTTACCCCAGGCACAAGAGAAGGGGGAATGCCCAGGCTGAATGCCCTTGGAGGTGTAAGGGGGCTGTGGATTCCCTGCACCCAGTTCTTTGTGTCTTAGCGCAGCAGCAGGTAACACCAGGTTGATGTAGTCTCCCACTTTTAGCTCCTCTCCTCAGCTTCCTCAAGTCCTCATACCCAGTGCCCCACACCACTGGCACAATCCCTCTGCTCAAACCCCCAATTGCTTTCACCTTTCACACACGTAGAACCCCCAATTCTCAGCCCTCTGTACGTTGAGCCCATTCTCAGCACCCTGACAGCCACTCTGAACTCCCTTGTACCACTGTCTAACATAGCCTCTTCAATCTGGTACCCGACTCCTTCACAGGCCCCCTAACCTCAGCCCCTGCCAGACCCGTCGGAGGAAAACCCCTAGTCACCTCTAGCAGAGGCCAGGCAGGCTTAGGTCCCGTGCCCTCCTAGACGGGGGACCGGTCCCGCCCCATCCCGGCGGGCTGAGTCAGGAGGCAGGAACTGGGCGGGGGGAAGGCGCCAGGAGCCACTGAATCCCTGGCCGGAGCGGCTGGGAGCGAGCTTGGAAGCCAGCAGGCTGGTACCAAAAAGACCCGGGCCGGAGGGGACATAGGGGGTTAGCGCGGGTCGGTCCCGACCTGGACCTACCATGAACGCCAAGAAGAGAGGTAGGACTCAGCCTGGGGCCGCCGAGGCTTGGGGGCCGGCCGCAGGGATGCAGGCCGATTTCTCGGGACCTGGCGTGCGTGTTTCGTTGGAGCGGGTGGAGGCGGGGGTGGGGGTGGGCCGAGAATCTCTTTTCTCCGAGGGCAGGGGTGAAAGCGTGAGTCCGTGCCTCAGTTTCCAAGCCAAGTCTATCCGGGAGTGGAGGAGGCGGGGCACTTCTCGGCACTGCCCCCACTCCGGGAATCCCCTGCGCCCATCCGGCATCGCGGCGCCTGCGAGTCGGTGGGAGCTGGCGGGGTCGGGGGCGGCGAGCAGTGCGTACCCTGCGCAAGGGGGGCGGGAGCCCAGCCTGCTCCGGCCGGGCCTGTATCGCAACTCTACCGGGATCCTAACGCGCACCCCGCCCCGTAACCTCCCGCGGCCTCCCGGGGTGGTGGCTCCCGAGCTTCGGGTCCACTGGGGGGGACAGAAGGGGCGGGCAGGGGCAGGGCTGGGGACGCCGCCCCGCCCCCGGTAAACAGCCGCTTCCGCACATTCTTCGCGCGGCCCGCCCCTTTCCTGCCCCTTCCCAGCTGGAGGAGGGTCCCCGCGCGATCATCTCCGCAGGAAGTAGGGGCCGAGCCGAGGCCACGCTGAGTCCGAGGCCGAGTCTCCCGCCGCTGCCCTGTCATTAGCGCGCGGGCCGGCGAGGCCGACTCCGGTGGCTGGAGCCCACTAGGGCAGCCGCACCTGGGGGTCAGGGAGGGCCTGCTCCAGCCCTTGACCCAGCCGTGGGAAGGGGACTTCTTCAGGGACCCGATTGGTGCTGGACACACACACCCCCGCCACCCCCAGGGAGCCCCGCGCGGACTCATTCCATGATGTCCCTGTCGGTGCGGCCGCAGCGCCGCCTGCTCAGCGCCCGGGTCAGTAGGAGCCAGTCCTTCGCAGGCGTCCTCGGCAGCCACGAGCGCGCGCCCAGGTACGCAGCAAGGGATTCACGGGGTTGAGAGCCAGATGGGGTCGGGACTGGGTGAGGATTTGGGGGATTCCTGATGGACAGTTTCTAAAGGTAGTCTCTTCTTCAGGAACGCCCCAGTCTTCAGCCCACCCGGACCCCCACGGAAGCCCTTAGTGCTCTCTCGGGTGTCCAGGATGTTTTCAGTGACCCATCCAGCCTCCAAGGTGCCACAGCCAGAGCGACTGGACCTGGTGTATGCTGCCCTTAAGCGGGGACTGACGTAAGCAACTCCCTCCTGACGGAGTGACCCAGGATCCCACCCAGAAGCTCCCTGTGTTTCTTCTGCAAGTTTGACACTTCCCCAGTCCCACACCCTCTTCTTACTGTCAGCATCCTGTTGGCTTGAGGCTGGAGAGATAAGTTGACTCTTGTCACTTACCTATCCGGCAGGGCCTACTTGGAAGTGCATCAGCAGGAGCAGGAGAAGCTCCAAGGGCAGATAAAAGAGTCCAAAAGGAATTCTCGCCTGGTGAGTGATGGTAGGGGATGCCCTGGACCAATGCCCGTGTAATGCAGGGCCTGGGTAAGGCAACCTTGCACCATATTGGGGCTATTTTTTGTGGTGACTTGGTCTAGGTGTTTCTATCCCAACTTCTTTGCTATGTACACTTTCTGCTTGAGACCCTGGCCTGCTCACAAAAGTTTCCAGTAGGGGAGGTCAAACTCCAGTCATGACAGCAAGAGATTGTATTTCAATGGTACTGAAGAGAGGGCCAGAGTTCTTCCTGGGAAGAGGTCAGTGATTTTCAAAGGAGGAAACATTTCTGTTAAATCTTGAAGGATTATCTGACCCTAGTCATGTCAGCAAGAGATTATATTTCAATGGTACTGAAGAGAGGGCCAGAGTTCTTCCTGAGGAGAGGTCAGGGCTTGTCAAAGAAGGAAACATTTCTGTTGACTCTTGAAGGATTTCTGGATGGACAAGTTGGGGTCCTCTGCATGCTTCCTAAGTATCTATTCTTATCTTCTTTTGTAGGGTTTCCTGTATGACTTGGACAAGGTAAGTTATAAAGAATGGTGTTGGAAAGTGGTTGGTTAGCTCATAGTGAGAAGAAAAGATCCTGAGCCTTAGGTTCCTTCTGACTCAACTCTTCCCCTAGCAAGTCAAGTCCATCGAACGTTTTCTGCGACGACTGGAGTTTCATGCCAGTAAGGTATTTGTACAACATGCATGAAGAATGGGTTGGGGGTTTGGCCATTCTAGGGAATGGGGAAGACGGTCTTAAGTGAACGACCCCACTGCTCAGTCCCAGTCCCATCTTGTCACCTCCACTGTCACCTTCCCAGATTGATGAGCTGTATGAGGCATACTGTGTCCAGCGGCGTCTCCGTGATGGTGCCTACAACATGGTTCGTGCCTACAGCACAGGATCTCCAGGGAGTCGAGAGGCCCGAGATAGCCTGGCTGAGGCCACTCGAGGGCATCGAGAATATACAGAGGTGAGAGATGAAGGCCACTGTGACAGAGGCACAGGGTGTGGCGGGGCTGATAAGAGGGGACCAGTTCTTCATCCCGCCCCGTCTCCACCCTTCCTTCCCAGAGCATGTGTCTCCTGGAGAATGAACTAGAGGCACAGCTGGGCGAGTTTCATCTCCGGATGAAAGGTACTGAGTTGTGAGGGCAGGTGAGAGACAGGAATGAGTGCGTTTTAGACTCCCCCAACGTGGCTTATCTTCTTTTTGTGCCCAGGGCTGGCTGGCTTTGCCAGGCTGTGTGTGGGTGATCAATATGAGGTAAGAGGTTGTGCTTGGAAGGGCTGGGACGGGAGAGTCACAATCCCAAGTACTGCTTCATTGTACCTGTTTCCCCCAGATCTGTATGAAATATGGCCGTCAGCGCTGGAAATTACGAGGCCGCATTGAGAGCAGTGGAAAGCAAGTGTGGGACAGTGAAGAAACTGTCTTTCTTCCTCTGCTCACGGAATTCCTGTCCATCAAGGTGATTTCTCTGCCTAGATCCTCAGGACAACTTTGGTCTATAAACCCCGTGACCCTGTGACCTCATTGTGACTATCTCTCCTGATCTTGAGACCCTCATTCCTGTGATGCCTTCATAATACCATGGGTGATCCATGGCTTGGAGGTCTCTATGATCCCTATGACCATCATGTGCTCTTGAAAACAGTATAACTCCTATACCTTACAACTTTAATCCTGGGATTTTTCTTGGATCTAACCTTGTGAATGTTTGTCTCCTGAGCCCCTATAAGGAGGGGCTCAGGAGATCAAACCCTAAAACCTAATGACCGTACCACTTGAACTTCTGTGATAGCCATGCTCCCAGATTGCTTCAAGCCTCCATGGCCCCATGACCGTGGGAACTCCCATCCTTATGGAGTCTGCATGGCTTCATGACCTTAGGAGAGACCTCTGAATGCCCCTGCACCCTTGTGACCCCACCATGCACTCTTGGCTACAGGTGACAGAACTGAAGGGCCTGGCCAACCATGTAGTAGTAGGTAGTGTTTCCTGTGAGACCAAGGACCTGTTTGCTGCCCTGCCCCAGGTTGTGGCTGTAGACATCAATGACCTTGGCACCATCAAGCTCAGCCTGGAAGTCATCTGGAGGTTGGTAGGGCTGAAAGGCTTAGGGGCAGGGCCAAGGAGAGCTGTGGCATGACTAATGTCCCCTGTCCTTCTCAGCCCCTTTGACAAAGATGACCAGCCTTCAACTGCCTCTACTGTCAACAAAGCCTCTACTGTCACCAAGCGCTTTTCCACCTATAGCCAGAGCCCACCAGACACACCCTCACTTCGGGAGCAGGCCTTCTATGTAAGTCATAGTATAGGCCCAGGCCTCACCATCTTCTAGGAGATTTTTAGGAGTGATTCTGAAGTGCCTTTTCCTCTCTTTCAGAATATGCTACGGCGACAGGAGGAGCTAGAGAATGGGACAGCGTGGTCTCTGTCATCTGAATCTTCAGACGATTCATCCAGCCCACAACTCTCAGGCACTGCCCGCCACTCATCAACTCCCAAGCCTCTGGTGCAGCAGCCCGAGCCCCTGCCCATTCAAGTTGCCTTCCGAAGGCCTGAGACCCCCAGCTCTGGCTCCATGGATGAAGAGCGGGCCATGGCCCCAGCCCTGGTCAATGGGCATGCCCCCTATAGCCGGACTCTGAGCCACATCAGTGAGGCCAGTGTGGATGCTGCCTTGACTGAGACTTCAGTGGAGACTGTGGGCTGTGAAAGCCTAGCCCCAGGACCTAGCGCACCTGTACACCCAGACCCCACCCATGAGGAGCAGCCTAGTAGTGTTCCTCCTGTCCTAGACACTGGCCATTCTGCCACCACAAGACCCACCCTCAGTACAACTAATGCTACCCCCACACTAATGTCCTCTGCCCCATCTACGCAGCTAGACTTAGTTAACAAGACCACAGACTCTGGCCCTTCTGAGTTGCCAAGTTCTACCACCACTATATGCTCCAGCTATAGTGCCATAAGCCCTCTCAACAGTGTTCCAAGCCTCACATCCAGTACTATAGGTTCTACCCACAAACCCATGCTCTCTGCCCTCACCACTACAGGAGCTATGCCCAGTGTCATAGACCCAGCTCAGACTACTATAAGCCCTACCTACACTACACCAAGCTCCACCCACACAACTGTAAGCCCCACCCACGCCTCACCAAGCCCCACCCATACCTCTCCAAGCCCCACCCTCACTACCCCAAGCCCCACCCACAGTACTCCTAGCCCCACCCATACCACTGTAAGCCCTACCTACACCACTGTAAGCCCGACCCATACTATCCCAAGCCCCATTCACACGATCACAAGTTCTATCCACAAAGCTAGGATGTCAACTCATACCACTACAAGTCATAGTCCCAATGCTATAAGCCCAGCCCAGACCACCATTGTTCCCGTCTCCATATCAGAAGGCCCTTCTTCCCCTTCTCCGTCTCCAGACCTTGCTATGGATTCCACTCCCTCAGTCTCCACGCTCCCAGGCACTGAACTCCTGCCCTGTAGTCACCTAGTCTCCACTCCCTATACTCAAACAGACCCTACAGCACCCAGCACCTCCTACCAGAGTCCTGCTTGTTCTGGTCAAAAGCTCCTCACAAACCCTGATCCAAATCCCCCAGAGCCCATCCTTAAGAGTCCAAGCCCCACTCCCTCATCCATAGCCCCTGCATCTCAACAATCAGAACCTAGCCTCACCACAGCTGTTCAAGCCCCAGTCCCTGAAATGACCAAAGGGACTGTGGACAGGAGGCTGGAAGAGGCCCTGGGGGCCCTAATGGCTGCCCTAGATGACTATCGTGGCCAGTTTCCTGAGCTGCAGGGCCTGGAGCAGGAGGTAACCCGGCTGGAGAGTCTGCTGATGGTAAGGAAGGTAGGCTGGGCTGCAGCCGCACAGGGAAGGTAGCCAGCCAATGGCAACAGTTCTGACACCGTTTACTATCCCAGCAGAGACAAGGCCTAACTCGAAGCCGGGCCTCCAGTCTCAGCATCACTGTGGAGCATGCCCTAGAGAGTTTCAGCTTCCTCAATGATGATGAAGATGAAGACAATGACGGTCCTGGGGACAGGTGAGAGGGCTGACTTAGGCAAGACTGGGGCCTACTGGGGCGAGGAGAGATGAACGGGAGGAGGTGAAGCAACGCCAGGCAGAGGAAAGGCAGGTGGGTTGGAAGAGAGGCAAGATAGGAATTGGTGAGGTGGGGCCGAGTGGAGTATATGAGGATGGGCTTGTGTCAAGTGCAGCTGTGTGCATTCCTCCCTTGTATACCTCATGTGTCCTCCATGTCTCCAACTCATCTATCCCCAGTGCTTCTGGCTGCCCTCATGTCTGCAGTGTTCGCCTCCCCCGCCAGTCCCCATCAGCTCGTGAGCCTCCCGTCTCTCCTCTTTCCCTTAACCTCACCTTGGACCAGCCTTATGAAGGAGCTCTTTCAGTGCCTCCTCTTGCATCCTGTGTCTCCCTGCATCGCCCCTCTGTGAGATCCCGACTCTCCCGTAGATCTCGGTCCCTCAGCTCTCATTCCTGGAATGGACTTTACCGATTCCGGTTTGAGGGCCGGGGCCGGTCTATCCTCCCTTTACTGCCTCCTAGGTTCCAGTCCCAAGCCCCACGCCCTTTGCAGTCCATGTTTCATAGACCATCCCGCCTGCCACCCTACTATCACCCATCCCGGTCCCAGAAGCCCCTGCGGTCCTAGATGGAGGTAGCAAATGACAGACTGATTATAAGGACCCCTGCCACCTGCTGCTGTTCACAGTCGCTTCCTCCTGAAAGTCCTCTGTGAACTTACCCATTGTGTGTGTCTGTGTATTGTCTATTCTTCCATCCTGGGTGGGAGGAACTTAATAAAAATAAACTCTGGGGCCAGATGTGTACTCCTGGGGTGCTTGACTCCATTTCTCTCTCAGGCCCCCAAGCAGCCCGGAAACTGGGGCTGAGGACAAATTAGACTCATCGAGTGCCCAGCCCCTTAGTACAGGGTGTCCAGCCCTGGATGCCACCTTGGTCCAGCACCTGTATCACTGCAGTCGCCTCCTGCTGGTGAGGCAGATAGTACTCCCCCACCCTTCCCTTGAAACCCCTTGCTCCAGGGAGCCCTGCATTCCAATCCTGGTCCTCTAAACCTCCTCTGAGTTCTACACCCCAGTGTCCCAGGGCCCTGGCATTTGGTTCTTGCTGAATGTGATACATCCCATACTCTTTCCTCCCGACCTTAGCTTCTCCCAATGCATGCTGGGATTTGTAGCTCCCTTCCTCTGCCCCCAATCCCCTCCATGAAGTCTAAATTACTTGGCCACCCCTGTTCTCCAGAAACTGGGCACATTTGGGCCTCTGCGCTGCCAGGAGGCATGGGCTCTGGAACGGCTGCTGAGGGAAGCTCGTGTGCTTGAGGCAGTGTGTGAACTCAGCAGGCTATGGGAGATCCCTGCCGTCTCTGCCCAGGAAGGTAAAAGCCTCCTGGATTTGGGCTGGCCAAAGTTCATACCTAACCTCCCCATGGATGTGCCTGTCTGCCCCTTGCCTGACCTGTTCTGTTGCTGATGGTTTCCCTACCCCTCACAGTGGTGCAGTTCTCAGCTTCTCGGCTGGGCTTCCTGACCTTTTGGGACCAGTGCACAGAGGGACTCAGCCCCTTTATTTGCCCTGTGGAGCAGGTGCTCCTCACCTTTTGCAACCAGTATGGTGCCCGTCTCTCCCTGCGCCAGCCAGGCTTAGCTGAGGCTGGTAAGTGGGATGCCTACCTGCCCCTTTTGTTTCTCAACTCCCCAATGACAAAACCTTAGGGAAAGCCAGGTCAGCCTTTACTGACAAGCTGAGCATTGAGGAGAAACAGTGAAGGCTTGCTCTTAGGGAAGGGTTGAACAAGGAGCCTCTGGACCTGAACTAGAATGGGAGCATTCTCTTCCCCAAGAAGTCTGGGTTCGTCCCAACTCAGGCTGACGGCAATGTCTCCTGCAGTATGTGTGAAGTTCTTGGAAGAGGCTTTGGGGCAGAAGCTACCCAGGAGGTCAGGCCATGGGGAGCAGTTCACCATCTTCCAGTTCTGGAGTTACGTAGAGACCTTGGACAGTGCCACCATGGATGCCTATGTGACTGAGACTGCAGAGGAGGGTGAGGCAATGGCCCCAACTACAGAATGTCTGGCCTTGTGGGTGGGCCAGAGGGTGTGGATAAAGATGAGACTTGTTACCTCATGAGGCTCCTTGCTTTATCACCTTGTCCCAACCCCACTCTTCTTTCCTTCTTTTAGTGTTACTGGTACGGAATCTGAACTCTGATGACCAGGCTGTTGTGCTGAAAGCACTGAGGTTAGCACCTGAGGGGCGGCTACAAAGGGATGGACTTCGGGCCCTTAGCTCCCTACTGGTCCATGGCAACAACAAGGTCATGGCTGCTGTCAGCACCCAGCTCCGGAGTCTGTCACTTGGACCTGTCTTCCGGGAAAGGGTGAGTTTGACAAGACTCTCTTGTGGGCAAGGCTGGAGTTCAGGGTTCCCAGTGTCTGACTAGTCTGCCCTCCCACCTTTGTCCAGGCCCTTTTGTGTTTCTTGGACCAACTTGAAGATGAGGATGTACAGATTCGAGTGGCTGGATGCCTGGCCTTAGGCTGCATCAAGGTGATCCTTGCCAGCCTACCCATGCTACTACCTCCACCCTCAGTTCCTCCTGTCTGCTCCACTGAGCCCACCGTAATGTTCTGTGTCCTCATAGGCTCCTGAGGGCATTGAGCCCCTGGTGTACCTGTGCCAAACAGACACAGAAGCTGTGAGGGAAGCTGCCCGGCAGAGCCTGCAGCAGTGTGGTGAGGCTGGGGAGTGAGAGACATGAGAAAAGTGGATCTGGGAACATCTTGGCTGATGGGGGTAGGGTGGGTAATGCTGGGGTAAAAGGGTCTGGAAGAGGCTAGGGCCACTCTTGACCTTAGCCTCACACACTACAGGGGAAGAAGGACAGTCTGCTCATCGACGTCTAGAGGAGTCCCTGGATGCTCTGCCCCGCATCTTTGGTCCCAGCAGCATGGCCAGTACAGCATTCTGAACTCTTCGATCACCGGCTCTCAGTGCCCCTTCCCTCATTTTCAGGGCTCACCAGGCACTGGCAGGGAGGGTGAGGGCTGGCTCGACACCCCTTCCCACAGATTCCTATCAATGAAAATCTAATATATTCTTCAGTTCCCCTTGGGGTTGGTAGAGTCAGTGCCTGAAGTGAAGTGCCTCCCAGCCTCGGCTCTGATATTCTTTGCCACAAATAGTGTCCGTGGCTTGGCCATCTTGCTCTGCCTCGCCATATCCCTTGGTTTTGTATTTTATTTACAGAGTTTTACAGAAAATAAAAAAGCAAAATGCCTTTCCTACACAGCTTGCTGCACTCCTGGGCCCTCTGCTCCAACTCTTTCTGAAGTGCCCTTCCTGGCACCGATGAGTCCACACTCCAGCCGTGTCAGTAGCATATACATTTGCCCTGGAAATCCTGATGGAAGAAGGCTGAGGGTTGGGCTTCCCTCAGGGAGGGAAGGGATCAATGCTGAGCTTGTAGGTGGGACTGGGAGCTACAGCCCCTGAGTGGAGCTAAATGTGTACTAGGCCCAAAGAAGGCCCAACCTATGCTAATCCTAGGCTGGCTGTGGGCAGAGGAAGCCAGCCAGAAAAGCCAGCGTGGACTGCTTGAATTTCTTGCCACCAGGGGGCAGCAGAACTACACCAGTGGGTACCAGGCTTCTGTAGGGTCCCTAGAGATGAGATCAAGCACCTTCCTTGAGCGGTGCTGAAGTAGCTCCTTTAGGCTGGAGAGTGACTGGGGAATCCTTGCTGAGGGGAGGAGCTGGAGCCTGGGAGATTGGAGACCCAGATGGCTGCCCTGTGAACCAAGAGCAGGGCCCTTCTCTCCCGAGGGACCTCCTCCTCTGAAATAACAAAGAGGCTGAACTCTGTGGTCTCCAACAGCCTTCAACTTGTGTTACTGGAGGAAGTGGGACTTTCAAGAGAGGGCTTCCTCCCCGCTAGCTGCCTGACACTGGAGTCTGTTAACCCAGGAGGTTAAAGTCTTGTGGGAGGAACTTGAGGGTGGGGTGAGGTTTCAGGATGACAGGCCTTAGCTAAGAAGGTCCTCAAGGGAGTTCCATACCCATGGCTGTAAAAATGGACGCTCCATCCTCTCCCATTCAAACTTCAATTATCCAGAGAGACAGGGCATGAAGGCCTCTCACATCCCTTGAACAGACTCTGGTGTCCCAATACCTGCAGTGATAGCACAGCAATGTGACACCATGTGAACAGAGCGATCCTGGGAAGCAAGGTGTGTGCCTGCACTCAGGAAGGGCTGTAGGGTACCAACAGTTGCTTTGTTGGGGGAGGAGGAAGTAGTGACCAGATCCCTGGGGAGCCGGGTAACAACCCCCCCCCCCCCACAGTGCTTTAGAGCAGCCTATGGAAAGGTTTTTGGCTGAGGCCTTCACCACCTGCTGGGGAGGCCATGCTGTGTTGAGCAAAAGAAACAACGGCAACAGGAAGGAGCACAGGAAACACCTGTGAGTGGATGCAGGTGGCTCAGTAGAGCCGGCTGGGGGTGGGGTGGGGGTAGGCAGGCAGCCCTTACACACTGCATAGCTTCGCTCCCTCTGTAAGAACGATGACCTGGGCAGGATAGAGCAGTTTATCAGTTGGTCAGCTGGGGTGGTGTGGAACAGATAAAGGAATCATGACAGAGACCACACTAATGTCTACAGCAGGTCACAGCTAGAAGCTGGTCCCAGAGCTACCAGGGGAATCCCGCAGGCTTGAAGGCACACAAAAAGGCTCACTGGTAGGGCAGGACTGTCCACTGGTTGGTGGGGAAAGAGGAAGTGAACCCTGGCTGACCAGGTTCTAGGAAAGTAAAGACAGCGACTGGGCCAGAATAACTTCAAAGCTCCAATGCACAGGACAGAAGAGAGCCCAGACAAGCAATGTGGGATAGAAGAGAAAAAAAAAAGTCATTATGTCAGCCAGAGGACGATTTACAGTTGTCACTGAAAATCTCTGCTTGGAAACTCCAGTGTTGGGCAGGAACAGGACCCCTACAAAGGAGGATCCTGAGGCCAGAGTATAGGATTCTGTTCTAGATGAGGAAGGGTTAAGTCAGGATAGACAGGAGCTACAGTTAGGGCACTCTGAGCACAGACAAGTGAAGACCTATCCAGGCCAGGGAAAAGAGGGCCTAGACCCTCAGGCTTTTGCCCTTCAAGCCTTCCTCCTTCAAAGCAGCAAGGATCAACCACAGGACAGCCACCTGACACCTCCTCCCATCCCCAACCTTAAGTCAGGCTGACTGGCCTCCTTTCAGCTCAAAAGCAGATCTTGGATATTAGATGAAGGACAGAACTCTTGTTCTTACTACCTATATCTCCAACTCCAGAGGTGCCTCCTATTAGGCATAGCTGCCCCAGAACTCTCCTACCTCCTACCTGGCAGTCATGCAGGCTAGAGAGCAATTATTCCTCCTGCTCAGTAAGGAAAGTTAGAAGCCTGCTGTCCCAGGTGGTGAGAAGTTGGTGACATTATCTCTGGTCAAAGGTATCAAGGCAAGGAAAGCCTGTGTCCAGAGGGAGCGAATAGAAGTGCGTCTCCAAGGCCTATAACACACTGAAGAAGTGTCTCATCAAAAATTTGAGTCCACTGAGGCCATAACCATGCCTTGGCCATCATCTTTAGAGCTCTGCACCGAGCAAACTGACATGTGTGCACTGCAAATAAGGGGCCAGACTGAAGGTGATTCAGGACACGATTTATTGTGCTGGTGCCTGCTAGAACTTCCTTCTGTTATGCCCAGACTGAAGGCATGTCATTTCTGACCACAATAATAAGGTCATCCTTTATAGGAGCTGACCAGTAAATGTCTCCAGTACTTACATAGACCCAGGATTTACAAAAGTAATCACTTGTTTCCCCGCATTGATTTTTTCCAATGTTTAGGGTTGGGTTTCCTTGCGGGGCAAACCTAGAAGTAGTTATGGCGTAGGCCCCAGTGGCTCTGGTCAGGAAGTAAGGTGTGGAGGTCAAAGCCCAACTCTGGGAACCAGGTGTTTGGGGGGGATTTACCTTAGACAACTGGGTTAGGATCTCTCCAGTAGAGGTGTCTAGAAGCTGCCAAGTAAGGTTATAAGGTTAATGTGGGTTAGATTCCACATTCCCAAGTATCAGCACAAACATTATGAATGGTGTAATTTTAGCTTGAGGGCATTGTCTGTGTCCTTGTGGACTTTCCATATCTTGGGATCTGGTGTAGAGGTTGGTGGCGGCAGTAGATCCTCAGGGTCCAGGTGTGGATCTACTAACTGGCCATGGGTGTGATGAATCCAGGCTGCAATTCCGTTAGGAGCACCATGTAAGGTCCCTTCCAGGGAGGTTCTAGGGTTTCTCAGCAGTGTCTCCGTACACCACTGCCTCAAGAGAATCAATCAATTGGCGGTTATCAAATTCTGCAATCAATTCAGCTCTTAAATTAGGGAGGATGGGGGGCACCTTCCAAACATGATTTCATATGGGGTTAATCCTAGGGCATAGGGTGAGCTAGGCACCCAATATAATGCAAAGGGGAGGAGAGCCACCCAGTCCCTGTCAGTCTCCATGGTTAATTTGGTAAGGGTCTCTTCCAAGGTTCTATTCATTCTTTCTACCTACCCTGAACTTTGGGGCCTGTATGGACAATGTAATTTCCAATTTACCCCTAATATTCTAACCATTTCCTGTGTTACTTGAGCTGTGAAAGCAGGGCCCTTGTCTGAACTCAAGAGGGCAGGCATACCATATCTTAGAAGAATTTCTTCAAGTAATTTCTTGACTACAACTTGAACCGTCTCATGTTTGGTGGGGAACGCTTCTGTTCATCCTGAAAAGGTATCTACCAAGACTAGAAGATATTTGTACCTATATGTGCCAGGCTTTACTTCTGTGAAGTCCATCTCCCAGTGGGCTCCTGGGTTGGAGCCCCCTAGTCAGGTTCCTTGTTCTTTGGGAAAGTTTTCTGCATTAGTCAATTTGCAGCTGAGGCAAGTAGAAGCAATAGAGTCAACAAGCAGTCAGAGGTTTAGGACCTTAACATGGGCATTTCTTAGAAGATCCTCTGTTTTTCTGGTTCCTAAATGGGTGGTCTGGTGAATGTGGGTGGGGAGTCTTTTAGCCAAGTCACTGGGCAGGATAATCCTGCAGTCCCCCGTGCACTACCAGGTGTCAGGTTTTTGAGTCATGGGAAACTTACGTATCAGCTTTAGGTCTTTTTGAAAATAATTAGATTGGTCCAGTAATGTGGGCGACTCTGGGTCTGGCAGTCATATACCCAGTACCTTAGTTGCCTGTAGGGCTGCCTCCTTGGCTGCCTAGTCTGCCTTTTGGTTTCCGAGGGCAATAGGCGTTTCTGCTTTCTGGTGCCCAGGGCAATGAATAATGGCCAGTTTCTTTGGTAGCCATAAGGCTGTCCATAAATCTAGGATTTCTTATTTCTTGACAGTCTTTCCTTCTGCAGTGAGCAGCCCTCTTTCTTGGTAAATGGCCCTATTCACATGGGCCATAGGGAAGGCATACTGGCTATCTGTGTGCACATTTAGTTTCTTGCCTTTGCCCAGTGCTAGAGCTCTAGTCAGGGTTATCAGTTCAGCTTTTTGGACTGAAGTCCCCATGGGCAAGTCTGCCGCCCAGATGGTTTTAGTCTCTGTTACCACTGCAGCCCCCGCGTACCTTTGTCCATCCTTCACAAAGCTGCTGTCATCCGTGAACCAGGTGGCTTCTGCATCAGAAAGTAGCTGATCGGTCAGGTCCTTCCTGAGCCCATGGACTTGGCTCAAGATCCCCACTCAGTCATGCAAGGGTGTGTCTAGGTCTGGATCATGCAGCAGAGTGGCCGGGTTAAAAGCTGCGCTTGGAAGGAAATGGATCCTCGGAGGTTGAGAAGCAGACTTTGGTAGTGAGTCATACGGCTGTTTAAGAACTCCCTCAATGGCGTGAGGGGTAATGACCCTAAGGTCAATTTATCTACATCCTTGACCAGAAGGGCTGTGGCAGCTATAATTCGTAAGCATGGCGGACATCCAGCAGCAACGGGATCTAATTTTTTAGACAGGTATGCCACGGGTCTGTTCCAGGGTCCTAGAGTTTGAGTCAGGACTCCCTTAGCTACTCCCTTTTTGTCCACGAATAAGTGGAAGGGCTTAGTGACATCAGGGAGCCCTAGGGCTGGGGCTGACAAGAAAGCCTGTTTAATCTCATTGAAGGCTTTTTCCTGTGCCTCAGTCTAAATGAAGGGTTCACTCTCTCAGGTGGCTTCCTAGAGGGATCTTGCCAACTCAGCAAATCCCAGAATCCATAAGCGACAGAATCCAGCTGATCTTAAGAATTCTCTTACCACCCTTCCGGAGTGGGGTGTGGGTATTTTTAGCACTGTCTGTTTCCTAGCCTCCATAAGCCAACTTTGCCTCTCCTTTAGTGTGAATCCCAAATAGGTGACCTCTCTCTGGCATATCTGGGCCTTCTTTGCAGACCCCCATACCCTAGTTTACCTATGGTTGTCAGGAGGTCCTTGGTTCCCTGTCGACATGCTGAGGCATCATCAGCAGCTATTAAGATGTCATCTACATACTGCAGTAGGGTGAGTTGAGGGTGCTCCCATCTGTACTCACCCAAGTCCTCAGGGAGAGCTTCATCAAACAGAGTAGGCAAGTTTTTGAACCCTTGTGGCAAGCGGGTCCAGGTCAGCTGCCTGTTGAAGCCAACTTCTGGATCTTGCCATTCGAAGGCAAAGAATGGCTGGCTGTCCTTGGCCAGAGGTAAACTGAAGAAGGCATCTTTTAGGCCCAATACTGTATACCAGATACTGGAGGGCAGCAAAGAGCTCAGGAGAGTATAGGGGTTGGGTACTGTTGGGTGGATGTCCAGGACTCACTTGTTGACCTCCCTCAAGTCCTGTACTGGCCGGTAATCATCTGTTTGGTTTTTTGACTGGGAGAAGGGGAGTATTCCAAGCCGACTGGCAGGGCACTAGGACACCTTGATCTCTTAGGCGCCTAATATGTGGAGTGATTCCCCAGCCTGGCCTCATGGGACACTGGGTACTGTTTGACCCTTGCTGGCAAGACCTCTGGTGTAAGTTCTATCCAGACGGGGGATCAGTGGATGGCCAGCCCCATGCCTCCTGTTTCGGCCCAGGCTGTGGGGTACTCCTGTAACCAAGAGGAAATTTCTTCCCCTGTTAGAGATACTGGTTTCTGGTGTAGTCTGAACTCATCCTCCAATTGTAGAGTTAGTACTTGGATTGGATGACCCTCCTGACCAGTTATTTGAACCCCAGTAAGGGAGAAATAGATGTGGGTGCCCAATTTTGGTGAGCAATTCCCTACCCAGAAGGGGGTAAGGGCATTCTGGTATGACCCTGAAAGAGTGGGACACCTGGCCGGTGCCTAAGTCCACTTTTCTTCGGGTGGTCCATGAATATTGGTTCATACCGGTGGCTCCTTGTACCCAAGACTTCTTATTTGATAATTTTCCTTGAAATTCAGTCAGCACCGTATGTTGGGAACCTGTGTCTACATGGAAGTTCACAGGTGTCCCCTCTACTTTGAGAGTTACCCTAGGTTCAGGGAGGGGATCCAAACCCCATATCCCCTAGTCGCTTAACTCTCCGAGCTCAAGTACTTGAATTTGCTCTCAGCCTCGGCCCCATTCAGCAGGATTTTCTGGGCAACCCTTAATCCAGTGGCCTTTTTGCAGTAGGTGCATTGGTTTTTCCGCAATTTTGGCCACCCCTCCCAGGGTTTTTTACCTTGGTCTACAAAGAGGTAGCACAGTTGCCATTCACGCTCACCTGGTGACTTGACAGTCATGGCTAGAAGAATCCTGGCAAAATACCGGGTCTGCTTGGCACTAGCAGTGGCCGTGGTCCCATGCTTGTTTCTCCTCTGGGCTCTCTATAATTGTAAATCTTCTCAGCCACTGCCAAGAGCTCTGGCAGGGTCCTGTCTGCTAGTCTATCTAGTTTCTGTAATTTACACCTGATGTTGGGCAGTGACTGGTTTATAAAACCTAATATAACTGCATTTTTATTCTCAGGTGCTTCAGGATCCATAGGCGTATAAGTGCGGAACCTCTCGAGAATCCTTTCTAAGAAAGCTGCTGGGGATTCTGTCTTTTCCTGCTGTAGGTCACTAATCTTGGCCAAATTGGCTGGGTGCCATGCGGCAGCCCAGACACTCCCCATCAGAGTCTGGCGATAGACTGGAGCCTCTCCTTACCTTCAGCCAGGTTGAAGTCCCAGTTTGGTCAGATCAGTGGGAAAGCTTCATCAATTAAGGCTTGGCTGGTGGTGGGATTCCCATCCACCCCGGGGACCAGTTTCCTGGCCTCCATCTGAATCCGATCCTTCTCCTCAGTAGTGAATAGAATCTGCAATAAATGTTGGATGTCATCGCAAGTGGGCTGGTGAATGAACAAAACAGACTCTAAAAGGTCAATGAGGCCCGGTGGTTTCTCAGAGAATTTGCCCATCTGTAACTTCCAATTATACAGGTCACTAGTGGTAAACGACCAATACTGCATTAGCTGGTCTCCTTCCTCGTTGAGGGGTCCTATTGCCCTTAAGGGAAGGATGGTAGAATCTGCTGATGGCTGTGGCTGTTCTCTTTGGGCCCTCCTCCTAGTTGGGGGAGGACTTCCCCTTTCAGGAACCTGGATGGCCTCTGCCTCTCCTGGAGCTCCACCTGTGTTGGTAGTGCAGGCCGGTAGGGAGGAGGCTCCAGCAAAAGCTCCTCTTCTGTGCCACCAGCAAGATAGGGTAAACTGGGGTGGACAGTTTGGTTTCACTTTTCTGCCACTTTACCTCGAATAGAGGGAGAATGTTTGGTTTCGGGTTCGGCGGTGGCAGGAATGGCTTAAGCCGTTTGGGTGGTTCCTTGACCAGGACCTGTCAGGTTATGATGTAGGGAACCTGGTCAGGATGCCCGGATCACCCGAAAATAAGATCTTTAACCTTATAAATGGTGGGGAGATCAAGTGTCCCCTCTGGTGGCCATCCAACGTTGAAAGTCAGCCACTCATTTCTGCAAAAGATAAAAAGTCTACCTCTTTAAGTTTCTAACCCTTGTCCTCTAGCTTTATTCTTGAAGTCAGAAAAATGATCCTGAAAGAGACTAAGAGGGGTTACTAGCAGGGGTTACCTCTGCCCCATCTCCAAAACAGAGTTACGAATAGGACAAACAATAGGGACACACAGAGAGACAAAGCAAAACTGCCTGGCACCTTGAACAGAAACTGAAAGTAGGATGTCGGCCTCTGCCGCTCCACAGGTGCAACCCACTTCGCCCTTTCAAGTTTACAAGTGGAATCCAATCCCTATCAGGTGGGTCTGGGACATCTCGTGAGTCCCAATGCCTGGAGTCTTCCAGCGCATCACCTAGACCACCAACAGGCTAATACGGAGGCGAACCCAATATCAAAAGCACGCGATGTACACAGACAAAGACTCTTACCTGGCAGGCAGGGCTCTACGCTCTGGGGGTTCCGTGAGGGCCTTGGGGATCCCGGACAAGCCCCCAAATGTTGTGCCCAGATTTTGCAACTCCCAGAGACCAGAGTGCATGCAAAAGCAAAGAGCCTTTATTTCAGGCTTAAGCTCAGGCTCTTTGACTTCACCGATGCAGTGGGTTTGTACAGAGTGCATCGACCTGGGGAGGGGAGACCTTTTATTGGGGTCGGGACAAGGGAAAGGGAGTCACCAACTTGGTAGTTACACGATGTTGACCCTTAAGCAAACTTAAGCAAAGAACTTCTTGTCACATCAGGATTGGCCAATTTCAAAAAAGCATTTGGCGCTAACATTTGGTGCCTTTCTGCTGATTTCTGATTGGCCAGGCATAAGCGCAAGAGCTTAAGTAATTTATCTACAATTTCAAAAGACCATCTGGTGCTTCCTGCCAGATTCTGATTGGCTCAGGCCTAGGGTGGTTCCTTCCTGGAACATTTTGTGGGTTTTCCAGTAACCGGAGGTTAGGTCTAGATCATCTCTAAAATGGAGGCTGGTTTCACACTTCCATTTCTCTCCTTTCCTCTTACTGTCTTCCAGCCTTACCTTTTCCTCTGGTTTCCCACTTTTATTCCTGGTGTATTCAAAGGTGCAAAGAACCGAATAAAAAGAAGACATGTTTATGAAAGCAAAGAAGCAGATGGTCTGACATGTGGAAGAGGACTGCTTCTTTGTCTCACCCACAGTGAGGGGGTGCCTTCCTTGTGTATTTCCGTGCCTGGGATGTGGGTACAATTTGCTGAATCCCAAGCACAAGAGATGCCCTCTCCTTTTTCTACATCCCCCCAGACAGCCCTGGAAATGTACAAATTTGGTCTACCCATCTCCCATCCGTAGAATTCTGGCTCTTGGCTTGGCTGCTGGGCCAGGCTTTTCTGGGCCTGGATGATGGAGGAAGGTGAGATGGAAAGACTCCAGTTCCTTCTTTAAAAGCTATGGAAGCACAATATATCATTTAGTAAATAAGACTGTCATTGGCCCGCAAGAAAGGCCTCTTGTTCCAGAAGACTGTGATCAAGTGATAGCCTCTAGTCTAAATTTCATGTTAAAATTCAAGGCCCAACAGCTGCCTCTGAACTTGCTATACAGTCAAAGCATATAGGCATGGAGCAAATGTTGACTTAGAGCAGCTAAATAAGCAGCTGAATTGCTATGGCTAATACCTGTGTTCCTAACTCCTCTAAGCTCTTCTTCTTCCTCAGGCTCCCCCTTAAACAGGACTCCAGAGTTTCATTCTATTGAAACACATGGTTTCCATCTACATGTGAGGCTGAAAGTCAATCACTTTATTTCAAGACCCCTGCATCCAAGTGATGACTGGACATTTCCTTTTGAACATCCAAAGCATTTCAAACTCAACACCCCAAAGTCTATTTCTTCTTTAGGGCTCTTGAGGTCATCAACTTACCTAAGTACTCAAGCCATAGAACTGGGCATCATGCCTGATTATTTTCCATCTCCTCTGCCCAGTTATCAAAATCCTCTTAACTAAAATCTCTAAAATTGAACATTTTTGAACTTTTGGCAATTTCTTTGTGTGTGTGGCATACATATATGTGCAGGTATGTGTGCACATGCATGTAGAAAGCAGAGGACAAAGTCAGTGTCTTCCTCAATCACTCTTCACCTTAATTTTTGAGACAGAATCTCTCACTTAATCTGGAGCTCACCAGTTTGTCTGGAATGGCTGGGCAGCAAGTCCCAGGGATCCTCCTGTTTCTGCCTCACCACTTCCAGATTACAGGCAATTACAGGCATGTGCCACCAAGCCTGGATTTTCATATGCATGGCTGCAGGTCTCTATGCTTGAGCAGCAAGCTCTTTACTGATTGAGCCATTTCCCCAGCCTCTCTGTCAAGTTTTTTTGTCCTCATGCTACCCTGTCATTTAAAACAATAAAACTTTGGTCTTGCCCCTTTTGAATCTATTCTCCATGATGCAGAGTGATTTTCTTTACTTTGTTGCTTGTTTGTTTTGAGACAAGGTCTCTCTGTAGCCCCAGCTAGCCTGGAACTCCCTATGTAGACCAGGTTACCCTTGATCTCATAGCGATCCATCTGCCTGTGCCATTTTATTCTTGGACGTGGGGCCATCCACTAGTGTGGTCAACCTACCATGTGCTACACCCTTACAGAAAACTGACACTCCTCTGGCAGACGCCACCAACCATCAAAAGCTCCTCAGCTAGAGGTGGGGCTCTTATTACTTTGTTGCTTTGTTTTGTTTTGAGACAGGGTTTCACTGAGTAGCCCTGGCTGGTAGCCTCAAACTCCCAGAGATCTGCCTGCCTCTGCCTCAGTCTCAGAATGCTGAGATTAAATGTGTGGGCCACTAAACGCAGCTACTCCCTTTTTTGTCTTTGCAGTTCATTTTCTGTGAATTCATGCTTTCTTGCAACAGTTTGTTTTTTTTTTTCCCCTTTGAAGGAGGGTCTCTCTGTAGCCCTAGCCGGCCTGGAACTCACTGTGTAGACCAGATCTCACAGATACTGCTGTACTGCTGGCCTCTGCCTCCCAGTGCTGTGCCACCATGCTTAGATTTAACAGTTGCTTAAAAAAAAAAAAAAAAAGTTTTACAAGTTTTAAATTCAAAGCTTATTGTGGCCATACATGCCTTTAATCCCAGTGCTGGAGAAGCAGAGGCAGGAGACTCCTCTGTAAGATCCAGGCCTGCCTGATCTAAATAGCAAGTTCCAGGCCAGCTGGGTTTACAGAGAAACACTTTCTCAAAAAGATAAAACTATTAAACAAAGAAAAACAACAATAAAAAGAAACAACACAAAGCCCTGTTAAGTTCAAGGGTAGGAAGCATATATTCCACCATCTTTGAACCTCCAGGGTTCAAAGAGGGAGCAAGACATAATGTACTCAATAAACATTTGCTTAACTGGAGCTGGAGATGTAGCTCAGACACAGTGTTACTTTAGCAACTTAGCATGCATAAAGCCCTGAGTTCAATTCCTAGCACCAAAAAAGAAAGAAAAAAGAATTGTAGAGAGAAATGTGTAATGAACTGGGTCTTGTCATTTTCTTATACATGTCCTCAATGGATACAAAGAAAATAGATGGATACCTATGTAACCTTGGGCCCTATATCAAAGGGAAGATTCTTGTCTGTTATTTAGAAACAACAGATTACCCTTTGATTTATTGATTCTCTGGTGTACAGGGTTTAAAAATATATAAATGAAATAATTAAAAGTTAAAAAATAAAAATACATAAAAAAGCACAATTACTTTTACTAAGGAACCAAGAAAAGATCTTAGAGATAGAATCATTCAGAATCTTACCAAAAAAAGTATGTCTTTTCCCAGAAAGAATGGCTTCAAACCCAAGAAAAAGCTAATCAGACACAACTGATTCTACTGATGAATCTAGAAAGATCAAGTCCATCGGAAGATGGAGTTGGGAGTAAGGGTAAATAACACAAAATGGAAAAGAATAACAATGATATTTATTGTGTGATAACTGATAACTATTGCTGCATCAAAAGCTTCTCTTGCCTTTTCTCATGTAATTTTTACTACTATCTCAAATACAGTTAAAATACAATTATTTGTATGTTTGTTTTTTTGAGGTCTCACTATGTAACACTGTCTGGCCAATGTGTAGATCAGCCTGACCTTGAACTCAGAGAGATGCACCTGTCTCTGCTTCCAGAGTGCTGGGACTACAGCTGGCTATTATCTTATAGAGGAGAAATCTGTAGATGAGCTATTACTAATTCACCAGTGATCATAGAGCTATGAAAAGGTTAGCACAAGGGGTCTGCAAAATGGCTCAGTGGATTAAAGACTCTTGCCATCAACCAAGTCTGAAGACCTGAGTTCAATATTCAGAACCACATGGCAGGAGAGAACTGACTCCTGCAAGTTGTCCTCTGACCTCCATACATGTATCACTGCACTCAGGCTACCTCCGCACCCCTAGCCCCCACCAAATAAATAAATGTTAAACAACAGCAAAAAAGTCAACGCAAGACTTGAATCCAGAATAGTCTAACTCTCAGATGCAGGGAGGGTGATATTAAATACTTTAGTATATGGGGCTAGAGAGAGAGCTCAGTGGTTAAGAGCACTGGCTGTTCTTGTAAGGTCCCAGGTTTGGTTCCCAGCACCCACATGGTTGCTAATAACCACCAGTAATTCCATTTCCAGCGGATCCAACACCCTCTTCTGACCTCCTCAGGCATTTCATGACTTGGGTACACTTACATACATGCAGGGAAAACACTCATACACATAAAATAAAAAAATAATAAATTTAAATATTTAAAATATGTAAGTAACATCTAACATCTTCGTCTAATTAGTGATCAAAAGCGTTCTAGTAATCTAGCTTCTGAAGCTACTCTCCTATAGGGAGACAATGTAAACCTCCTCCTATCCTACAGCCTTTTTTGCGGGGGAGGAGGAAGAGAAGTTTTGCTATGTAGCTCAGAGTTGACTGAAAAAAAATCACCATTAGCCCAGTTAGGCATTCAATTCATGATCCTTCTGCCTCAGCCTCCCAAATGCTGGGATTACAGCATCATTCTTGGATACAACATGACTTTTTTTGTTGGTACAGTGGATTAATCTCAGAGCCTCATGCATCCTAGTAAGTATTCTATTACTGAACTACAACATGCCTTTTGCCTGCATAAACACTGACCTACTTGTCAGTTAATAAAGCAGCACGTATCAAACTCCCAGGAACCTGACTCAAGAATTTGTTCTTGGGATTTTGCTCCTACCAATGAGGCTGAGGGCCAGGTCTTAAAACATGATGACTTTTCCAAAGCCATATGGTAAGCTGGACAGCCTTCTGCTGAAAAGGCCTGAACACTCCCCATAAGTGACAGTCAATGGGAAGGACTTTTCCTTCCATTCTCAAAAAATAAGCAGGTGGGGTAAAATGAAATCACTCAGCAGGTAATGCTGCTTGTGATCAAGGCCTGATGACCTGAGTTCAATTCCCAGGAACCACATGGTAGAAGGAGAACCAACTCCTGCAAGTTGTCTTCTGATCTCCCCACATATGTATGAACAAAACAAAATATAATATATAATTTACATATATTATATAATATAATTAAAAAAATAATAGGCACCCTTATAATCTCCTAGCTTTTCTAAATGATAACCCTAACAACACTAAGTGCACTCAGGCAAACACACACACATGTAATGCCCAGAGAATGGACTCCCCAAGGACCACCAAGGAATCCAGAGTGTATGCAAAAACAAAGAGCCTTTATTCCGGCTTAAGCTTGGACTCTCAGATCTCACCAACGCAGTGGATCTGTGCTGAGAGCCCCATCCTAAAGGGTGTGGGCCTTTTATTGGCTAGAGACAAAGAGAGGAGGGGCATTACAGTGGCACATTATGACTGGTTAGGGGAGCCTACTGAGTTGGGAAACTACTGAGACTGGTCTAACAGGGGTCCCTTGGTCTGGGCCTATGTGTAAACAGACTGTGAAAAGTACCCCTGGGTCAGTTCCTGTGGCATACAGCCTTAGCCCCCAAGTTATGCCATTTAGCCATTTTTGTAGGAGCCCTGGTTCTTTACCTTTTGGGGTGAAGTTCAGAATTATGGGGTTACAGTTAGATGAGCAGTGGCCTCTGAGCCCTCCCCCAAGCTTTCTCCCCCATCCTAAGGAATATAACCCTGGAGCCTTAGTCGCCTGAATTAGGTAGGTGGCAACAGGCACCGTCCAGTAAATTCATCCTGTGGACACACAGTCCCAGGAAGTGCAAAAGTATGCTTCTGGTCCTCCACAAGTTTCCGTTCAGTTTCTGTTGTCGGCAGGGCAGATGTAGAAATGATGATTCCTGGTCTAGCTGCGGGATCCCAGGTAGTTGCATCCGTAGGACAATGCTCCTGGGCTGTGGATGGAGTGATCCCAGCCTCTGTCTAACAGCTCGCAGAGGTCAAACATGACAGTGGGGTACCAAGTACCAATGGGTCCCGGGGAGGAAGTGGCATTTATTGTTTTCCCCGTCACTGTATTACTGACTATCCAGGTGAGGTTTTTGATATCATGGGGAGAGTTGGAGGCGAGGGTTGGCCCTGTGAAGAGGCATAAAAAGGCAGCGAGCATTAGGGAAATGCAGCAATTTTTAACTTGAGGGGATTGTCCTTGATGTGTGAGATTTTCCATTTTTTGGAGGTCGATGCAGATACAGGCAATGGGTCTTGGGGAACCCCTGGCCCATCAGGGTGCGGATCAGCTGCCTGGACGTGGGTGTGATGCATCCAAGTGGCGATCCTGTCCACCCTAACTGCTGTCAGTGTACTCAGGAGCACTACATATGGACCCTTCCATGGACCCTTCCAGCGAGGTTCCAGTGTCTCTCATCATTGTCTGTGAACATAGACCCAGTCGCCTGGCCGATAACTGTGTGGAGTAGGAGGAGGTGCTGTCTCATAAATAGCTTTCAGATGGGGCCATATATCCTTGTGCATATAAGCCACAGCCTCAAGAGAAGCAAGCAATTAGCGGTTATCAAACTCAGCAATTAAGTCTGCTCTTAGATTGGGGAGAATGGGAGGGGGTCTTCCAAACATAATTTCATAGGGAGTCAGTTCCAATAGGTAGGATGAATTTTGTACCCTACATAGGGCAAAGGGGAGGAGAGCTACCCAGTTCCTGCCAGTCTCCATGGTTAATTTGGTAAGGGTCTCTTAGAGTTATATTCATTCTTTCTAATTACCCTGAGCTCTGGGACCTGTATGCACAATGTAACTTCTATTTTGCCCCCAACACCTTAGCTAATTCTTGGCTTACCTGAGAAGCGAAAGCTGGTCCATTGTTGGAACTCAGAAGGGTTGGTATTCCATACCCTGGGAGGATGTCCTCCAGCAGCTTTCTGACTACCACCTAAGCAGTCTCATGCTTGGTGGGAAAAGCTTCAGTCCATCCTGAAGAAGTCCATCTACCAAAACTAGTAGATATTTATAACCATACGTGCCTGGTTTTATTTCTGTAAAGTCCATTTCCCAGTGGGTCCCTGGTTTAGAGCCCCTCATTTTGAGTCCCTTGTTCCTTAGGGAACTTCGCCTCGTGAGTTAACTGACAACTGAGGCATGCAATGGAGTCAACAAGTGGTCAGAGGTTCAGCACATTAAGATGAGCATTTTTTAGGAGACCTGCTGTTTTCCTGGTGCCCACGTGGGTGGTCCGATGAATATGATTGAGGAGGCCCTTGGCTAAATTACTTGGCAGAATAATTTTACAGTACCCTGTATGCCATCGGCACCGATCTTTTGGGTCATGGGATGTTTCTGTATCAACTTCAAGTCTTCCTGAGAATTGGGTTGATCAGGTAATACTGGTGGGCCAGGGTCTGGTAGTTGAATTGTTAGGATCAGAAAGACCTCCAGAGCCACTTCCTTAGCAACTCGGTCTGCCCTCTGATCTCCTTGGGCTATAAGCCTGTTGGCTTTCTGGTGCCCGGGGCAATGGACAATAGCCAGCTTCTTAGGCAGCCAGCCATAGGGCCGCCAACAGTTCTAAGATCTTTTGTTTATTTTTAATAGTTTTTCCCTCAGCTGTGAGCAGCCTCCTCTCCTGGTAGATGGCTCCATGAACATGGGCTGTGGTGAACGCATATCAGCTGTCCGTGTGTACATTCAGGTATTTGCCCTTTCCGAGTTTAAGAGCCTCAGTCAGAGCTATCAGTTCAGCTTTCTGGGCCAAATTCTCCACCGGCAGGGCTGCCACCCAAACAGTCTCGCTCTCTGTCACCACAGCCGCCCCCGCATTCCTCTGTCCATCCTTTAGGAAACTGCTGCCATCTGTGAACCAAGTGACTTCTGAATTGTAGAGTGCCTTATCAGTCAGGTCTTCTCTGAGCCCATGTATCTGGCTCAGATTCCCCATGAAATCGTGCAGGGGCTGCAGGGGTGTGTCCAAGTCTGGGTCCAGCATCAGGGTGGCTGGGTTGAGGGTAGCATTTGGGAGGAATCGAATCCTACGGGGATTGAGAAGTAAGCTCTGATAATGAGTTATTTGGGCGGTACGCAACTAGCGATGTGGCGTCTGCTTGAGGACTCCTTCAGTAGCTGAGTAGTGATGTACAGTTCCTGCCCTAAAGTCAACTTATCTGCATCCTTGACTAGAAGGGCGGTAGCAGCTATGATCCCCAGGCATGGCGGCCATCCAGTGGCGACTCTATCTAGTTTCTTAGACAAGTATGCCACCGGTCTCTTCCAGGGCCCTAAGGTTTGGGTCAGGACCCCCTTGGCCACTCCCCTTCTTTCATCTGTGTAAAGGGGGAAGGGCTTAGTAACATCGGGGAGCCCCAGGGCTGGGGCTGTCAGGAAGGCCTGCTTGATCTAGTTGAAGGCTTTCTCCTGCCTCTCTGTCCAAATGAAAGTCTCATTTTCTTTTGTGGCCTCATAGAGAGGCTTAGCCAACTCAGCAAATCCCAGGATCCATATGCAGCAAAACCCTGCGGATCCCAAGAACTCTCTTACTGCCCTCCGGGAATGGGGGACTGTCGCAAGCTTTCACAGATTACTCTTGCCCCCCCAGCCTGCGCCTCTCCGTCTTTCCCCAGGAGTAAACCAGACATAGCCGGGTCGTGTCAAGCAGGAAGCCGTTTATTGAAACCAGTGCACACAATATAAAGGTAAAACCCACAGCCATTAGCATATGGCACCAACCCCTCCACCAATCATTTTAAAGGTCAGCCCGATCATGCTTTCATTTTACACTGAGGCCATAGTTGTCCACGTGCTGTTCACGAGGGAGGAAGTAATTCTTCTCCAATGACATTTAAGCCATTTAATTACCATGTTAGGTATCTGTTTTTTCTGGTTGGCCTTTGTTTAATTTCCTCTCAGTGCCATTTTGTCCTGGCCATGTGGTGCCGGCCGGTCAACTGGGATTTCTTAGGGCCGTACAGGGTACAGGCATCTTCAGCACCATTTCTCTCCTGGCATCAGTAAGCCATCGTTGACCTTCCTTTAGTATATATCCCAGATAAATTACTTTTTGCCAGCATATTTGGGCCTTCTCAGCAGACACCCGATATCCTAACCTGCCTACAGCTGCCAATAAATCTCTAGTTCCTTGTTGGCATAGCAAGGCATTGTCTGCAGCTATTAGGATATCATCCACATACTGTAACACAGTGAGCTGGGGGTGTTCCAGCCTGTACTCACTAAATCTTCATGGAGGGCTTCATCAAAGGGAGTGGGTGAGTTTTTGAATCCCTGAGGCAGGCAAGTCCAAGTCCATTGAAGCCAATGTCTGGGTCTTGCCATTCAAAGGCAAGGAATGGCTGGCTCTCCTTGGCTAAGGGCAGGCTAAAGAAGGCATCTTTTAAATCTAGCACTGTATACCAGCTCCTGGAGGGTGGCAAGAAACTTAAGAGGGTGTAGGGGTTGGGCACTGTGGGGTGGATATCCATGACCCATTTGTTTACTTCTCTCAAGTTCTGAACCGGCCGATAGTCGTTTGAATACGGCTTCTTTACTGGAAGGAGAGGTGTATTCCACGCCAACCAGCATGGCACCAAGATACCTTGGTCTTTTAGTCGCCACATGTGTGGAATGATCCTTGATCTGGCCTCTTGGGACATGGGGTACTGCTTTACCCATGCTGGAAGTACTCCGGGTTTTAGCTCTACCCAGACTGGGGGCTGGTGGGCTGCCAGTCCCATCCCTCCAGTCTCTGCCCATGCCAGGGGAAATTCCTGTAACCAGACAGAAATCTCTTCCTCTGGCTGGGGATTAAGTCCCTGATGCAATCGAAATTCATCTTCCAGTCGTAGGGTCAGCCCCTGAATGGGATGGCCCCCTTTATCTGTCAAATGAGCCCCATCAAGCAAAAAGTGAATATGGGCTCCGATTTTGGTGAGCAAGTCTCTACCCAAGAGTGGGTAGGGGCAATCAGGCATGATTAAGAAGGAGTGGGACACCCAGCCCATGTCTAGGTCCACTTCTCTTTGCGTGGTCCATGAATACTGGTTTATGCCAGTTGTTCCCTGTACCCAAGATTTTTTGTGGGATAGTTTTCCTTGGGTTTTGGTTAGCACCAAATGCTGAGCACCCATATCCACATGAAAATTCACGGGTGTCCCCTCCACTCTGAAGGTTACACTGGACTCGGGGATGGGATCTGAACCCTGTCCTCCCTAGTTGCTCATTTCTCCGAGTTCAAGAACCTGTATCTCTTCTCGGGCCATCCCTGCTCAGCTGGTCTCTCTGGGCAATCCTTTCTCCAATGGCCCATCTTTTTATAATAGGTGCACTGATTTCTTTCATTTTTGGCCACCCTTTTGGGTATCTCCTACCTTGTTCAGCAGATAGGTGTCACAACTGGCGTTCTTGCTCATCAGGCATATTGGCAGATGTGGCCAGAAGAATGTTGGCAAAGTCAAAATCTTGGCAAAGTGCTGTCTGCTTGGCGCTGGCAGCGGTGGCAACACAGGCCTGCTTATCATCTGGGCTCTCTTGGTGGTTGTAAACTTTTTTGCCACTGATAGGAGTTCTGGTAGGGTCTTATCTGCCAACCTGTCTAATTTCTGCAACTTGTGTCTAATGTCAGGCGCTGACTGGCTTACAAATGCTAACACCACCGCATTTTTATTTTCGGGTGCCTCTGGATTCATAGGAGTATAGGTACAAAACGCCTCAAGAATTCTTTCCAGAAATCCTGCTGGGGATTCTGCCCTCTCTTGCTGTACATCACTAATCTTAGCCAGATTAGTCGAGCGCAGTGCAGCAAACTGGAGACCCCCCATTAGAGTCTGGTGGTAGACATGAAGTCTCTCCTTACCTTCAACCATATTTAAAATCCCAGCTTGGCCAAACTAGAGGGAAGGCCTCGTCGATCAAGGCCTGGTTAGTGGTGGAATTCCCATCCACCCCGGAACCAGTTTGCAGGCTTCAGTCTGGATCCGATCCCTTTCCTCAGTGGTGAACAGAACCTGCAACAGCTGCTGAATGTCATCCCAAGTGGGTTGGTGGGTGAATAAAACAGATTCCAACAAATCAATAGGACCCTGAGGTTTCTCTGAAAATTTAGCCATTTGTAATTTCCAATTATAGAGATCACTAGTAGCAAACAGCCAATATTGCATCTGTTGGTCCCCTGCTCATTAAGGGGCCCTAGAGCTCTCAGTGGAAGGACAGTGGAATCCGCTGCTGACCACAACAGCTGCCCTCTTTGGACTCTGCCCTTCCCTCTCCCAGACCAGAGCTGCTTCCGCCTCTCCTGGAGTGTCCTAAGGCTCTGCCTGTGGTCGGGGCAGGTAGGGAGGTGGCTCAAAACAAGAGTTCTTCTGTATTTCCCTGCAAAACAGGGTAGAGGGGGGCAGAGGGTTTGGTCTCATTCTTCTGCCACTCATCCTTGGGTAAGGCAAGAACAGTCGGCCTTGAGTCAGAAGGAAGGAGGGAGGAACGGCTTAAGCCAGGTTGGGGGTTCATCCACCATAACCTTCCAGGTTGTGATGTAGGGGACCTAGTCAGGATGGCCAGGGTGTCTGTAAACTATATCCTTCACTCTGTAGATGATGGGGCGGTCAAATGTGCACTCCTCCAGCCAGCCGACCTCGAAAGTCGGCCATTCGTTTCTACAAAAGACAAAAAGCTTCCCCTTTTTCATTTCCAGCCCTAGGCCTTTAGCTTGTGCCTTAAACTCTGGGAAGTGATCCTGAAAAAGACTAAGTAGGGTTACCTGGCTTTGTCCCATTTCTTCCAAGACAGTGAGAACCACAAACAGAACAGAGATCACAGACACACACAGAAGCAAGACAAGATTGACTGGTGCCTTAAACTCAGTCGTTTTGCGTTTGCGACCTGCTCTATCCCTTCAAGTCCTAAAGTGGGATCCAATCCCTATCAGGTGGGCCCAGGACATCTCCCAAGTCCCACAGCCTGGGGTCTTCCAGCATGTCCTCCTAGACCTCCTACAGGCAGTTACAAAACTGGGCCCGAAACCAGAAGCATGCAACAACTGGAGACACAAAGAAACTTACCTATTGGATGAGGCTCCACGCTCTGGGGGTCCTGTGGGGGTCTTTGGGATCCCGGACGAGCCCCAAAATGTAATGTCCAGAGAATGGACTCCCCAAAGACCACCAAGGAATCTAGAGTGTATGCAAAAACAGAGTCTTTATTCAGGCTTAAGCTTGGACTCTCAGACCTCACCAACACAGTAGATCTGTGCTGAGAGCCCCATCCCAAAGGGTGTGGGCCTTTTATTGGCTAGAGACAAAGAGAGGAGGGGCATTACAGTGGCATATTATTATTGGTTAGGGGAGTGCGCGCTAGCACATTTCAGACTGATTGGAAGATGGCCAAGGGGTTTCTCATTGGTGGGGGCTGTCTTCAGGGCAAAGGAATATGCTGACTGTTACTTAAGCTTATTGCAGGGTCCTGCTTTTACTTTATAAGGTCTTATTGTGCATTGATTTGCTTAACATGCCTGGGTTTGTTCTCTTCCCTGGCCCCTGTAACCGGGGTCTTGCAACAGCTTGAGGCTGACAAAATGGAGTCACAGCAGTTTGATTCCTGTTATCCTAAACCAAGCATTTTACAGAAGCAGAAAGAGCGGTTATACTAAGGGGGCATGGGCACAGTGAAGAAGGGGGGCTCCACAACACACACATTAATCGATACCACCCCAAGATAATCCTCTAAAACCATCCTTTATAAACCAGGAATGGAGGTTCATGCCTGTAATCCCAGCAGCAAAGAGAGAGACAGACTGCTATAAGTTCAAGGGTACCTTGTGCTACACAGTGGGTTCTATGTCAACCAGGACTACATAATAGGACCCTGTCTCAAAACAAATATAAAAACAAAACACAGGAGCTGGTGAGATAGCTCAGCAGATACAGGTGCTTTCTGCCAAGTCTTATGATCTGAGTTCAATCCCTAATACCCACATGGTGGGGAGAACCACCAACTTCTGCTAATTATCCTCTGACTTCCACATACACACCATGGCACATGAGCCCAGGCATACACACAAAGTAAATAAACGTAAAAAGGAAAAACAAAACCCACAATCCTTTATAAATCAGAATGTTCTCTCAGTTCTCGTGTATGGGGTAGTTTGGGCTAGTACCTCAGAGAAAAAAATCTTACTTCTTAGTGACAGGGATCAAATCCAGGACCTCAAACATGCTAGGCATTCCACCGCTTGGCTACATTCCTTATTTTTATCATCCCAACTGTATCTCATATTATTGCTCCCTCTCAGCTTGTCTCTGTCTAGCCTGAAATGTCTTATCCTTTGGTTTGGTTTCCTTTCCTTACTCTTTGGAGATGATTACATAAGCATACACTTCCTATAAGAAAACATCCTTTTGTTCTTTCCAAGTGGCATCAGTATTTTCTCAGTCCTCTGACAGAAGAGCACACAGGTTGTCTTCAGAAACAGTTTCAAGGTACTTAGACCCTATTCTTGGTTTCTGATATCTCAGGTATCATATAGTTGTTAATATAGTTGAGGTTTGTTTCCTTTCAAAGACACTACCTTATTTATCCACATTAATACCTTAGAAGATATTATCTTCTTTTTTGTTGGGGGGGGGATGTCTTTTTGAGACAGCATCTCCCTGTAGTCCCAGCTGGCCTTGAACATGCTATGTAGACTAGGTTGGCTTTTAACTCACTGAGATTCACCTGCCTCTGCCTCCCAAGTGCTGCACCACAATACCTGGCCTAGAAGATGTTATTCTAAGTTACTCTTAAAATGAACTGAGATAAAGTCTTAAAGGAAGGTATTTAGAAGAAAAAGAGGTTAAAGATGTATTTTATTTGTGGTACTGGGGATCAATCCCAGTTCCTTATGCATGGTAGTCAAGTGTTCTACTACAGAGCTACATCCCCAGCCAGAAGCTAATGATTTAAACACAAGTCAGCATTACTATGGTTTCTGATACCTAAGTTCCAAGTGAACCAGGCATTAATCTCTTTAGAAAGAGAAGACAGAATGCAAATATCTCAAAGCTATCTGTTTGGTAATTTGCCTCTCTAAGTCTGCTTTTTACTTATGCTTGAGCCCTGATGTGTAGATATAAGTGGGATAATTTGGCTTCTAGAAAAGAAAGGACCATGTGTAAAATATATATATATATATATATATATATATATATATATATATATATATATATATATATTTCAAATATATAACACATCTTTAAAAACAGCATTTAATTCAAGGCAAGTAATTGGGGCCAAGAGTGAAAAAATTTGAGTCCAGGTGTTGAGAAATCCAACTATCACTTTTCTTCATGTTCACATTCAAGAAGCTGAATGTTACTGGAGAGAAACAACATACTGGGCCACCTGGTTTAACTTTAAACTCAGGATCACATGCATACCCAATGCCACCAAGGCAGTCCTACTAAGGTCTTAGGTTCCCTCTCTCTTGCATCTGCACCCACCTTCACCTTTGTTACCCATACTATCAGTGAAGTCATCCTATCCAAGGTCAATTGTGTTTCTTATTTCCTCCGATGGATTTCAGTTCTTTATAGTGAAGCAAGCCTTCCCTTCCTTTTAGCATTCATCTTTCTTCACTACTGAATCACTTCTAATGACTCATAAAAATGCTCAAGAACTCCAGTATTTTTAAAAAAATATTTCCATCAAATTGTTCAGCGGCAGTGTTGAGTTCCGTGGGACTTGAACCCCCATCACGCAACCCGACGCCTTGCCCTGGGACTCGAACCCAATGGCACCCAGTCAAAATAACCAACGCCAGATGCAAAGACAAGAGGTTTTTATTAAAAGCACTTGTACAAGTGGGCGCCCTGTCTCGGGACACAGAAGCGCGCCCGCTTGCAGTGGCCTGTCTACTTTTAAAGCTTAAAACCGCAGGTGGGGAATTCCAGGAACACTGTTACTTTCCGAGAATTTACAAAGTTTCAGCAAAGCGGGTAGTAACAGTTTTGCAGCAATAGGTCACAAGGTGATTTTATCACAAGATTTCTCAAGCATGTTTTGTACATTCTGTGGTTTAGAAATTTTCCATTGTCTTAAGCAGTTTCACTTCCTTAAGGGGGTGTACACGGTAAATTTTCATAGCACTTCAGACTCTATTTTATTCTTCATTCCCCCCTGTTTTTATTGTCCTAGTATTAATCTTAATACTTAGCATTGAGTGTCATCTTCCTGACTGAGGGGTCTGTAACTCTGTGTTAAGACCAGCGTTTGGATGACCGAAAGCCTTTCCCTCAAAAACTGCAAGAGCCGATTGATTATGCACGGCCCGATAGTTATTAATAAAAGAATGATAAGGAGGGGCCCTACTAGAGTAGATATCAAGGTTGTAAGCCATGGGGATTTACTGAACCAGCTCTGGAACCAACCCTGTTGGTTTTCAAACTCTTTTTGTCTCTCATGAAGACGTTCCCTAAGCTTGGCCATGGAGTCCCTAATAACCCCAGAGTGGTCTGTGTAGAAACAGCAATCTTCCCCCAAGGCGGCACAAAGTCCACCTTGTTTCAGGAGAATAAGATCTAGTCCTCGCCGATTCTGTAAGACAACTTCAGAAAGGGAGGTTAAGGACTGCTCAAGCAGGGAGATAGATTTTTCCAATACCTGTAGATCTTCATTCATAGCAACCTGGAGTTGATACATGCCCTGTGTCTGGACATAACTGGAGGACCCAACTGCCAGCCCTGAGATTCCAATTCCAGTGGCCAGCAATAGTCCGACAGTCAGGGCAGTAATAGGTTCTCTCACCTCTCGGACCAGGGGACCCAACTTGATCATCATGTTGTTGTCATCATAGTATCTAATCCGGGGTACCAGCTGAATGAGGACGCAGTAGTCCTTACTTTGATTAAAAGCAGTGCCATGTATGCATGAGGTTAGACCGGTGCTGCATGCCCACCAAGTATTGTTAGGGGGAATCAGATAATAGTTTCCTGTAGTAATGCCTTGAGTCTGATTACAAAGGGACTTATGGGTTGGGGGAATATTTCCCACGCAAAAGCCCGAGCCTCCTACCTGAGGGAGGGTTATTTTATGGGGGGTTGTGGAGGCACAGGCGGGGGGAGGAGCAGTGGTATTAGTAAAGTTTCCTAAGAGAGCAATGGCCTCATAAAATGGAGGATGTGCGGTAAGGCAAAGCCAGCAGGACTGGGTCCTATCTGGCTGGGAGTCATTGAGGGCCAAAAAGGACCCTTGTACTAGTTGCAGGAGCCGGTCTTCCGTGGAGGAATTGCTCTGGGCATACACCAGGTTAGGTCCTACAACCTCAGTTGGTAAGGGCTGTACTTTTAATTTAATTTTAAAAATAAGGCCTGTATCATAGTTTTGTTTGTATAGTCTTAATCCCCATTGATATCCTCCTACCCAATCAGTCTTAGCCCTTCCTTGGGCGGTAAAACTAATATTAAGAGGGTTACACCAGGCCCCATGAGTGCGATTTCCACATTCTGTTCGGACATATCGTTGTCCTCCACCATCAGTATATTTAACTGCTTCCCAGTCGGGCCGGGTGTAATGGCCTTTACGGTAATGTAATCCCAGCTGGAACTGGGATTCCAATATGCATCCCCTGTGGTCTCGCAACCCCAAGCTGCACAATAAAAGTCTCCCATGCCTCCACATTTAGGCGCTATGTGGCGAGGCTGATGGAATCCTGGGCACACATAGAAATCATAAAAAACTAGTTTTGACCTGGTGGAAAGTCCACTGCATCCCACATCAGTTGTGCTGGTCGATCCTGTCCCAGCCTGAGGAACAGGGCTGTTCATCTCTAACCCTTGTACATCCCAAGCGGCCCCAACCGCTAGTTTGCATAGGTCAGGGTAGAGGCTAGGCCACCAAGTATTGAGGGTATGGTTTCCACTGATGGCCCAAGCAACTTCCCCTCGGGCTGTAAGCACTTGCCAGGTTAAATTCATGACTTGGTGGGGGGTTGTATCAGCTATGGCTAGGCTGCAAAGGGAGAGGCTAAAGCATATAAAAATTAGTATTTGAGCAGTCTTATCTTTAGGGGATTTTGGGTGCGTTGCAGTCTCCATTTTGCTGCGGTCCCGAAGTTTCTTCCTTGCTGGCCGGTTTCACGTGAGAGGTCCCGAAGTTTCTTCCTTGCTGGCCGGTTTCACGTGAGATGCGTGGATCCAAGTAGTGATGCCGTCTACTTTGATGGCTGTGGGAGTGGTGAGGAGTACGGTGTAAGGTCCCTTCCACCGCGGTTCCAGGTTCTCTGCTCGGTGTCTCCGTACCCACACTTGGTCCCCAGGTTGGTACTGGTGAGGAATCACGCTCAGGCTGGGAGTCTGGTAAGCATCAGCCAGTGGTTTCCAAATTTCCTGCTGGATAAGCTTAAGGGCTGGTAAATGCACTAACAAGGAGGGGGAAGCCTGCATAGGAACTTCAATGTTGGGAGGGGCAATAAGAGGCGGGGGTCCCCCAAATAGGATTTCAAAAGGTGTTAATTCATGGGGCTCAGGAGTGTTTCTGGCTCTATACAGAGCAAGGGGAAGTAGGAGGACCCAGTCCCTACTGCCAGTGTCCAACCTTAATTTGGTTAAGGTCTCCTTAATTGTTCTATTCATTCTTTCTACCTGGCCTGAGCTCTGGGGACAATATGCACAATGTAATTTCCAATTAATCCCCAATGCCCTGGCCGCAGCCTGACTTACCCGGGAAGCAAACGCAGGTCCATTGTCCGACCCACTTACCTGGGGTAGCCCAAAGCGGGGAAGAAGAAGATTAGGGGCGTCAGGGCCAGGCGCTTCCCCCTGAGCCCAGGATAACTCTAAAAGTAGGGGAGCAACCTGTGACATTTATGGTGGACACTGGGGCTCAGCATTCCGTACTTACCCAGGCAGAAGGACCCTTAAGCAAAAAGAAAATTTGGGTAAAAGGGGTGACAGGCGTGAAACCATACCGCTGGACCTCCAAGCAAAAGGTCCAGCTGGCCACCGGCACTGTAACCCACACTTTCCTCCACGTGCCTGACTGCCCACATCCCCTTCTGGGAAGAGATTTATTAACCAAGATGGGCGACCGAATCCAATTTCACAAAAAAGGGGCGAGAGTAACAGACAGCCAGGATCGGCCCCTCCAAATCCTCACCCTAAAACTAGAGGATGAACACCGCATACATGAACATCAGCAAAGGACCCACGGGGCAGGGGATGAGTGGTTGCAAGCAGTTCCCAAGGCCTGGGCAGAGACAGGAGGAATGGGGATGGCCGAAGGACAACCCCCCATCCTAGTGACTCTAAAACCTGGAGCAGTCCCTGTCTCCATCAAACAATACCCCATGCCTAAGGAAGCAAGGGAAGGCATAAAGCCCCATATTCAGAGACTATTACAACAAGGAATACTTACGCCTTGTAAGTCTCCATGGAACAACCCCCTGCTCCCCGTTCGGAAGCCTGGGACTGGAGACTATCGCCCAGTGCAAGATCTCAGAGAAGTGAACAAAAGAGTTGAGGACTTGCACCCCACGGTACCCAACCCATATAATTTGCTGAGTACTCTGCCCCCGAACCATGTTTGGTACACAGTGCTAGATTTAAAGGATGCTTTCTTCAGCCTCCGGCTGGCACCAAAGAACCAGCCGTTTTTTGCTTTCGAGTGGAAGGATCCTGAAAGTGGGACGTCAGGCTGCCCCTACACAGGAGGATTGTGCGGAGGCAACACTTCAATTACTCCATACACTGGGGGACCTGGGATATCGAGCATCGGCACGAAAAGCCCAGATCTGTTTGCAGGAGGTTACCTATCTGGGGTACATCCTAAGAGAAGGAAAAAGATGGCTGTCGGAAGCACGTAAGGAAACTGTCGCTTCCATCCTAACTCCCCAGAACGCCAAACAGGTGAGAGAATTCCTCGGCACTGCTGGTTTCTGCCGACTTTGGATTCCTCGTTTTGCGGAATTAGCTGCCCCCCTATACCCATTGACTAAGAATGGGGTTCCATTTACATGGGGGAAAGAACAAGACAAAGCCTTCGATCAAATAAAGACTGCTCTTCTCTCGGCCCCGGCATCGGGCCTCCCTGACATGGCTAAGCCTTTTGTATTGTTCGTAGATGAAAAAAGAGGAATAGCCAAGGGAGTACTAACACAGAAAATTGGGCCTTGGAAAAGACCAGTGGCGTACCTGTCGAAAAAATTAGACACGGTAGCGCCGGCTGGCCCCCTTGTCTCAAAATGGTTGCAGCTATTGCTCTGTTGCTTAAAGATTCTAAAAAGTTAACCCTAGGACAGCCCACCGTCATCATAGCACCTCACGCCGTCGAGACCATAGTCTGGCAGCCTCCAGATCGCTGGATATCAAATGCACGTCTCACCCACTATCAGTCTCTCCTCCTAGATGCTGAGAAGGTATGGTTCGGGGCCCCTCATCAGCTTAACCCAGCCACGCTCCTTCCCGAAACTAAGATGGATAATCACCATGACTGCCAGCAGATCTTGGTAGAAACTCAAGGAACCCGACCAGATCTGCAGGATCGACCCTTGCCTAAGGCCGAGGTGAATTGGTTTACTGACGGTAGTAGCATGGTGACAAATGGCCAGCGGGTGGCTGGAGCGGCTGTAGTGGACCAAGAGGGTGAAACTGTTTGGGCTGAGTCACTGGCTCCCGGGACTCCATTTTATTCTTCAGCAGTACACTTGCCATGTGCGTGGCCCTGGGTTAGATCCAAAGTGTAAAATAACAGACTCCTTTGAACTCACATCCTCTGTGCTTATCCTCAAATTTTTTGTCACCCACAGCAAAACTTTTCTCAAGTTGTCTTCATCCACTATTTCCTTGTGTTCCTATTTACTCTTTAACCCATTCTAGTCAGGTCAACATCTTCATTTGAATTGGGCCACCAGCATCCTGCCTGAAACTTCTAGCCTTGGCTTCTACCACTCAACACTCCAGACTTACCTTCCTGTCTGCCTCCTTCTACATTACTCTCTCTCTAACTGCAGTTTCCCAGGTCTTAGAATTTCTCTTCTCTCTTAGGGGAACTAAGTTAAAAATCATAAACGGACAGTGCTACAATTGTGGTTGAATCAGCTCATGAAGTTTTAAAAACATCTGCTTTAGTTGCTAACATTTGAAAACCTGAAGATTTTCAGTACCTCTAAATTCAACTTTCTGATTCTTCTATGGGGAATAGACAGTTATCTGTCCGTAATGGGCCACTTTCTCAGAACTGAGCAGATGGACCAAACTGAAGCGGTTTCCCTTAATGCTGGGTACATTTGCTATTTGGACTTCTGAAGTAAGAGAGTAGGGAACACAGTCCTAAATTACATTTCATTAAGTACCAAAAAGCCTTCGCCAGGGATCACCAGAACACGTGGCATAGGGCCTCTGTCAACTTTTACCACTCCTCAGGCAGGGTCCACAGATGCCTCCCGGGGAGGAAGAGGGGGTTGAGCCTTCACTGACAGGAAACTTAACTCTCAGGCAAGACAAGAAATACAGGTTTTAAACACAGAATTTGGGCGCTGGAGATATGGCTCAGTGATTAAGAGCACTTGCTGTTCTTCCAGGTTCTAGTCTCAGCACCCACATAGCAGCTAACAACCATCCATGTTCTCTCTGGCCTCTGCATGATACAGTGCACTTACACACATGCAAGCAAGAAATTCATACAAAAATAAGTATATATATATATTTTAATACAGAATTTCGGGGCAGGAAATATGTCTCAGTGGTTAAGAGCACTGGATGGCTCTTGCAGAGGACCTGGGTTCAGTTCCCAGCACCCCCACGCCGGCCAAGAACCATCCTTAAGTTCAGTTCCTGGAATCCCACGGCCTCTTCTGGCCTCCGAGAGCACTGCCGCACTTACAGGCAAAACAGGCACACATGAAAATTACAAAAGTCTTTTCCTTTAAACACAAAATTTTACATTGGTACCAAACGCAGCTGTGGTACCAAGACGACTGCTGGGACTGTTGGGTACACTCATCAAGCCTGGGCTGAGGTGGCCTGGGGATATCCAGAAAAGGCCATGGCCCTCTCATCTCACACTGGGCTTTAAGATCTTTTTCTAAGGCAGAAACATCACCAAAGACAATTGAGCAAAGACAGATCTTGCTGCGCCCCAGGGAACTGTGAGCGCGAGGGAACTGTGAGCGCTCGAGGACCTGCCTCTCTTCACTCGCTGGCGGGCCACAGAGCAGAGCTGAGGGCGGGATGGGCCCAGCAGGGGCGGAGACTGGGCGGGCCGAACCTAGAAGCCTCCCTAGCCCCAGGACGCGGCCCGCGCGCGCTTCCTCCAGCCCCTCCGACTCCAGCCCTTCTAGACTTAAAGTGGGGTCCGGGGCGGCAGCTAGAATCAGGTTCACCACGACGAGATTCCGACATCCCAGAGGCCGCGAGCCTCCGCCCAGGAAGCCCCACCCAACGAGAATTCGGACGCCGCCGCGCCAAGAAAGCCCACGCGCGACCCGGTGAGGGCGCGGAAGGGCGCGTGCGGCATGACGACGCGACCCGCGGCGCGTCCCGTGACGCCATCGCGCCGGCTTTTGAAAGTTGGCGCCTGGGGCCGCCTCCCATGCTGCCCTGCGCCAACCCCTCCCCTCACCTTTCCTCCCCCGCCCTCTACTCGCTGCCGGCCGGCCCCCCCACCCGTCCCTTCCCTTATCAGCACCCGCGGCCCCGGCAGCGCCGACGCAGGCGCACTGCACCGCGCCGCCGCCATTTTGTGTCCGAGCCTGTGGAGCGATTAAACCGTGCGCGGAGCTGCTTCTTTGGCGGCAGCGGCGGCAGCGGTAGCCGGTGCAGGCACGCGGAGCTAGCCGGGGACGCCGGGTGGCCGGAGCAGTGGAGCGGCGGCGGAGCGGGCGCCGCGGGGGGTGTGGCGCGGAGGTAAGGGGGCCCGGGGTGGAGGAGGTTTCGCGGGCCGCCTCTAGGTGTCACGATGGGGCCGCTCCGGTCGGCGCTGGCTGCAGCCCGGCGCCAGCGCCGCCGCCGGGGGGTGTTTGTCTCCCTCTACCGTCCCTGCTGCGGCGCGGCCGCCGCCATTGCCCGTCGCCGCCGCCAGGGCCTGGCCACCCCCCTCCACGCCCGCCCGCCAGCTTCCCTCCTCCCAGCACTGTAGGCCTCTGGCGGCGGTGGCGACAGAGGCCTGCGCGCTCGGCGACTCCATTTTCCTTCCTTTGTCTCTGCCCTCGAGGCCGGCGCTTGGCCCGGCTGATCTCCGGGTCGCGGCCCGCCCTCTGCCCTCTTCCCCTCCCGCGGCGGGTGGCCTTTTCCGAGGCTCGATTCGGAGTCTCGGTTTCGGCGCCCGACTCGCTCCAGGGTTCCAGACCCTCTGCCGCCGGCGCGCGGCTGGGTCCCGGAACCATGTGGGTGTTGGGTCCCAGCCGCCGCGCCCAGCGCTGCCCATCCTCCAGCCCACCGGGTCCCGGAACCTACCCGGCCGCCTCGTGTGCTTCCCCAGCAGCTGGGTTGCCCGCTGCTTGCTCCCGGTCCGAGCGTCGCCGCTGTCGGTGTCTGTCTCCGACGAGTGGCGCAGGCGGCGCTGGTGTGGCTGCGAGCTGAGGGACCCCAGAGCTGCCGAGAGCTCCCTCTGCTAGGCAGGCTGAGCTGCTCGCGCCTCGACGCCGCCCGAGCGGGCGGGGGAACGCGCGCTCGCCGCCCCCGCCGGGCCCCGCTGCGCCCCCAAACTCAGGCCAGGGCATCGCGTGGGACCCGGCCAGTGCGGCCCCCAATGGTGGGAGGAAAAGACGCGCATTTCCGCACCAAATAGTTTTTCCCCAGCCAGGCTTGCACTTCCCTGCCGCTGGTAATGATAGCAACCTGACTTTATGCGCTCAGAGATCTCAAAGGGACTAAAACTTAATTTCACTCTGATCTCAAGTGACGTGACCCACACCTAAATTCGGGAGTATGGGCCGGTTATGTTACGTTTATGCAGGCGACACTGGAGTTTGCGCACTCTCCCCCCCACATTTAAAATGTCCTGACGCTTACTTAGTACACCACTTAGGACCTGATGCTCTAGGGCTAGGCTGAGATAGTTCAGCCCCTCTGGGATTGTGCAACCCGATCTACAGCGCCAGTAGGGCAGATGAATTTATTCTTGACTAGACTGGTTGGTTATTTGCCTGTTCGCTGAAATGTAAGGGTTGATGTTGTAATTGAATCTTGGGTCACTCGCAGCAGCTGGTTTATAAATATCTGCCTAATGTAACTACTCTTTAGTAGCAGACTTCCTGAATTCTTGAGTTTAGCTTTAAGTAAACATTTGCACACATAGAGACTTCTTTTTCGAATTTAGAGCTACTAAGAAAGCTAAAATCCCATAGGCCTTCTGCATAGGCGGGAAAATAAGTTAAACAAGGCAAAGTATTTTGCATTTAAAAGCTTACTCTTGAATTGCTGAAATTAGCTTTTTTTTTTTTTTTTTAAGTTTACTAGGAGCTTTAAACATCCTAATGCTAAGAAAAATTGTGCTCTCCACTGTAGGCAATTTTGTAATTTCTGACAGCCTGCCTTGTATGCAAGTCTGCCAACAACCCCCACGTTTGGCACCCCTCCCTCCTCTTTGAATGAACCTAAGGTTGGGCTAGTTAAGCCTCACTAGCTACACTGAAATCCTATTGAGCTATGCCCGCAGTCATTGAACATCCATTCCTTTGAACTCAACAAAATATTCCTGCTGTCCCTCCCTCACGGTAAAATTGCGTTAAGTAACTAAATGGTGCAGTATTAATGGAGTGTCAGCCTTGGGATTAGAACCACCTTTCATTATCTTAACATATTAGATCCAGTTGTGTAATTCTTTGTGTTATTTTCAGTTTTACTGTCAAGTATGTCTATGACAAATGGCATGTTTTGTCTATTAAAATAAGCCCCGTAAATCAGTTATGGTGGCAAATGCCAGTACTTCAAGGTTATTCTGAACTATAGAGCAAGTATAAGATCAGCCTGGGCTACATGAGACTCTCAATGCACAGAGTAGTTTGGTTTTGATATTTTTTTTTGTTTGTTTGTTTTTTAGTACTGGATGTTGAATTCTCAGGGTCTGAAGTAAGCTAGGCAGATCTTCCACCTTTGAGTTATTAAATTCATGACCCATTTTTACTTTTGAGGTGTTTGAGGGGGTTCTCAGTAAATTGCCCATGAATTTATTCTGCAGTCCAGGCAGTCCTCACACATTAATACTTTTTACTCTCCAGTACCTGGGATTGCAAGCTTAGATCCAGACACATTTAAGAACTAGATTGGTTAGGAATGAGTGGCTAAGTTTAGTCCCCAGGACTATAAAAACAAAAATGGCAATATCAGCAAAGTACAATGACAGGGTGTGTGTGTGTGTGTGTAGTGTGTATGAAAATGTTATGAGACTCATTTTCTATGCTAACAGTTTTTAAAATGGAAATTAAAAAATGCTAAATCTATAAATTAAGGATGAATTGATACACCAAAGAAACCCAAAGGGCCCACTTAAGACTTTTCAATTATTTATTTATTTATTGGTCTTTTTGAGACAGTTTCTCTATAGCCCCAGGTGGCCTGGAACTTGCTGTGTAGACCAGGCTGTCCTCAATTTCACAGAGATCGCCCGCCTCTGCCTCTCTGAGTGCTGGGGCTAAAGGTATATCCCACTGTGCCCTGCTTGAAACTTTGTAATTTTTTTATTGTGTATGTGAGAATGCAGACATGAGAGTGTGGAGATTGAGGACATTGTGGCGTGAGTTCTTCCATCTTTATATGGATTTTATTTTGTGTGTATGTGTGTATTGCCTGCATGTTTGTAAGTGTACCAGTGTTGTGCAGTGCCCATGGAGGACAGAAGAGGGTGTCAGATTCGTCGAATTCCCTAAAACTGGAGTTACAGATAGTTGTTAGCCACCGCGTGGGTCCTGGGATTCAAACATGTCCTCTACAAGAACAGCCTGTGCTCTTAGCTGCTGAGCCATCTCTCTAGCCCCATGGAATTTATTTGTGATTAATTTTATTGGAGATAGGGTCTTATGTAGGCCTTGCTGTCCTGGAACTCGATACATAGACCAGGCTGGAATCTACCTGCCTCTGTCTCCTGGATTACTAGAATTAAAAGTGTTTGCTATCATGCCAGACCCTTTCTTCAGATTCTGAACTCAGGTTGTCAGGCTTTGGTTGAAAACTCTTTACTCACTTAGTCATCTTGCCCAGTTCAAGGACCTACTTACTTAATGTGACAGAATGTCTGCCTACATAAGAAAATTCTGCTGGCTGGGTATGGTAGTGCTTGCCTTTAATTCTAGCACTAGGGAAGCAGAGGCAGGTGAATCTCTGAATTCAAGGCCAGCTGGGGCTACAGGAAGACATTTTTTCCTCAAAAAGGAAAAAGAAAAAAAGAGTAGTTGGAAAGTTATCTTTAGGGATCTCTTAAACCTAATATAATTTAGGAGATGTAAAAGTTAAGCATAAGATGCGTTCTATGAGTTTTCTGATTTTGTATTAAAGGATATTCAGAAATAAGGGAACCCACCTGGGACTAATGAATGACTTAGGAACTCCCAGATGGAGGTCACATGTGACTGACTAAAGCCAGAGGGAGGAGTCCTGTGGCAAGATTTTGTGCACTCTTGTACTTGCTAGCAGAAAGTTACCTTTTGAGATTTTTTTCCTTCAGGGATCCTGCTTGTATCACAGCCATCCCATCCCATTGACTTTAGAGGTTCCATGTCTTTCTCTTTTTTTTAAAGTAGAAATTCTAATTTGGCCATTTATGTACCCTATTTACATGTCTTGACTTAAGACTGGTGCTAATAATAGATCCTTTTTCAAATAGTGATTTGTCATAATTTTAAGACTGAAAAAGAAATTCCAGTCTCAGAAAGGACAATAATTAAGCAAATATTTTTAACATTGAAGAGAGTTGTTCTTAGGTATATGGGCTTGTCGTATCACTTTAAAAAACAAAACAAAACACTTAAAACCAAGCATGGTGGTTCATGTCTATAATCCCAGCACTCAGTGGCTGAGAAGGATCATGAGTTTGAGGCAAGCCTGGGCTACATAGTAATACCCCTATCTCAAAAACAACAACAACAAAAAAAACTTTCTTGTTAGTTTTGAGACAAGGTCTGGATATGTAGCTCTGACTGACCTGAAACTCATGATGTAGAGTAGGCTGGCCTCAAGCTTTCAGAAATCCTCCTGCCTCTCCCTCCCAAGTGGAATTAAAGGCCTTCACCACCGCGGGGATACCATATGGACTCCCTGTAGTCATTGTCTTCCTGTTTTTCTGCCAGTAGCATTGTGATTTAGACCAGGTTGACCTTGAACTCCCAGAGATCCACCAGCCTTTCCCCCCCTGGGGGGCTGGAATCAAAGGCCATCTTGCCCAGCCCATTTTGCATTTAAGAGACTTAGTATTTGAATGCAAAGATAGGGTATTACATAGACTGCAGCAGACATACACCTCCCACATAGTGCTGTATTTTTCATAAGTTACTGGTCATCATTTTGAAACAATTTTCAGGAATGTAAATTTCATTTCCTTTGCAGCCTGCTGGTCATAAGCAGACTCCAATATGAAATTATTGGACAAAATAATGGCTTATGTATATAAACTACCTTTCACCAGAGGAGCCATCTCTTTATCTTGAGCTAAAAAAATATTTTATCAGCTTAACTTATGAACTAGTTAAGTGGAGATGCATTTTCACTTTTACCTTATATACCATATTCTATGGAAGCTTTTAAAAAACATTTTTATTTTATGCGTATGAGTATTTTGTCAGTATATATGTATGTGTACCAGGGCGTACCTAGTATCCTTGTAGTCCAGAAGAAGGTGTTAAGATTCCCTGGAACTGGAGTTGAAGGGTTATAAACCACAATGTGGGTGCTGGGAACCCACTGGTCTCCTACAAAAGCAGCAGGGCTGTTAACTACCAAGCCATTTCTCCAACCCATTTTTGTTGTTTTTTGAGACAGAGTCGGTATAGCCCAGGCTAACTTTAAGCTCGCAATCCTATTCCTTCCTCCCAAGTGCTGGGATTGCAAGTATATGCCACCATCTTTAGAAATTTTTCAAATTTAACTCAATATTTCACTTGGGGGGGGATTCTGTTTTTCTATAGAGAAATTCCATTTTACCATTACTTAAAAGCTTGGCAGATCGTTGGGGGGGGTGAACTAAAGAATTCCATTATTTGACTGAAACAAGTATTTGATTATTGATTCTAGGATTTTCAAAGGTCAGTGAAAGTTTCTCCCTTTAGTTATCTCATTAAACTTATTAGCTTGTGATGCAAACTTAGTAAACACTACTCACATTTACTGAAGATAAGGAAATAAATTACTAAAGGATTGTTACGGCAGCTGTAAGCATTAATTTTTGGTATTTGAGTATGTGTGCCATGATTATGGTGGAGTACTATTTTAACAGTACATTTCATCTTTATGTGTCCAGTGAATATCTATAAAGTAAATGAGTGTTTTGTTATTGATTTGATATTTATAGAATCACTAAATGAATAAATATATTAAAAGTTATTGTTTTGTTTTTGAGGTATCAGGCTGGCTTTGAACTACTGGCAATCTTACCTTAGCCTTTCAAGTGCTGATTCTGTAGGCATGCATTACCACAATCAGCTGGTTTATTAGTTGTTTTTTTTTTCCAATTATATGAATCTTCCGTATGCCCTCACTTTGTTTTCAAGCTATATGGTGCATTTATGTGAATGTGGTGTTTTATTAAATTATTTCTGCTTCTCTTTTAGAATGACCACAAACCAAAGAACAAGATGCACTAGCAGACTGACTTCCATCTAGGGACTGGAGAGCTGGGTTCTGTTTTCCTTCCTCAACTTGACTTTGCAGCCACGGAGAGGTAAGTACCATTTCCATTTTTTGTTCTTAAGAAAATGGGACTAGCTAGACCTACCCATAGGCCTGTAATCTCAGCTACTTGGAAGGCTAAGACAGGAGGATTGTAAATTCAAGGCCAGGCTGGGAAATTAACAAGAGTTAAAGCCAGGCATGGTCTGTTTGCCTGTAATCCCTGCATGGGGGAGCCTGTGTGATACTCTAGATTTAGTCCCCAGTATTGCAGGGGAGAAAAGGTGGGAGGTAATAGAACCCTTTTGCATCTGGAGTCTTTGCTGGGTGATTCTTGGGCATATGAGATGCTGGGTATTGAGTAATTGAGAGCGTGCAAGCTTTATTGTCAGAAACTCTGCTGTGCCACGTACTAGCTGGGTAACGCTGGGCAAGTTATTTTACTGTCTGTCTGCCCTTTACAGTCCTCATTTGGGAGAGGATAGTAACACCAATCTCAAAGTCTGTGTTCAGAGCTAATTAATTAGAATGTATATAGAATATATATAAAGGCTTAAGGATCATTCTGACCATGTGTATAGAAAAAAATTGTAGGAAATTCTGGCTGTTTTTCTGTAGAATTCCTTGAATTGTATATTTTGACCATTGGGAGATGACTTGAAAAGTCTGTGGCATATGGCAGTTTATAATTTTTTGTTTGGTTTTGTATTTTGAGACATAAGGTCTCCCTGTAGACCCACCTTACCTGGAACTCACTATATAGATCAGGCTGGCCTCAGTCTCAAAGATCCACTTGCCTCTGCCTCTGCCTCTGCTTCCTGAGTGCTGGTGTTAAAGGCGTTCGTTGCCACATCCTACAAGATTTGTTTATTTTTATTTTATGTTTATGTTATGCCTGTGTGTAGATGTATGTACATCATGTGCTTTCCTGGTGTCTGTGGAGGCTAGAAGAGGGTGTTGGATCCCCAAGAACTCAAGTTACAGGTGTTTGTGAGTTGCCATCATGTGGGTGCTAGGAACTGAAACCCATGTCCTCTGCAAAAAACAGCAAGTGCTCTTAACCACTGAGCTATCTTTCTAGCCCCAACACAGTTTCTACTTTTTATGTCAGTTTGGTTTTGGTCTTTTTGAGATAGGGTCTCTCTGTAGCCCCAGCTAGCTTAGAACTTGCTATGTAGGACGAGGCCGGCTTTGAACTCACAGAGTCCACCATGCCCGACTCAGTTTATGATTTTTAAAAAAATATTATTTTTATTTTATGTGTATGACTTAATTTACTGTAGTATGTAAGTACACTACTGTACCTTGTCATGAAATGCCTGCAGAGGTCAGAAGAGAGTGTCAGATTCTCCTGTAACTTATGTTACAGATGTTTTTTAACCACTACATGGGTGTGGGGAGTCAAACACAGGTCCTCTGCCAGAACAGCCAGTGCTTTTAACCACTGTATCATCTCTGTAGCCTCTAGTTCATAATTTTGATGTGGAACAGGTGGGATCCTTTTCCCAGAGAAGTTAGTATCCTGGACACATTTTTTCTTATTTGAGTTAGCCTAACTGATGGTCCCTGTTTGCATTATAATGTGAACATCATTATCAATTTTTGATAACCTATTATTTATACTGTAGACTTATAAATAAATGTTGGGATCTGTATTGTTTTGGGAATCTTTGAGTAATTAGTTTGGGATAAATTTTTGCTTTTCAGGCCAACAAAAGCATATCTTTTTTACACTAGAAAAATGTGAAAATAATTATATTTGTGTAATGGCAAAAAGTCTAGAAAGATGTATTTTTGAAAATTACATTTCTTACATTTATTTATTGTGTGTATGTGTCAGTGCATATGGATCATGATGTACTTGTGGAGGTAAGAGAATAAGTTGTGGGACGAAGTTCTTTCCTTTCACCATGGGGGTTCCAGGGATTGAATTTAAGCCTTCAGACTTGGTGGCAAGTACCTTTACCCATTGATCCATCTTGCCAGCCCTAGAGGTTGGGGATTTTAGATGCTAAAATTAAGTTTATATGAGTGACTCATCTAACTGACTTCTAGAATTTTTCTTAGGAGCTTTGCATGGAATGGAGCAAACAGAGAAAGGATTCAGAGTGAAAGCTCTGTTCTTCAATCCTGTTTCTAGATGGGCAACTTGATATCTTGCTAGATGAGAAAAACAAGGTCTATGTAGTAATATTCTGTTGCTCAGAAATAATTTTTGCCCTATAGATTCTTTAGGAATGTTGTCACCAATGGCATACTAATAAGCTGCTGAAAAGAGAAACAATACTGATTGGAAGAACTATTGAGCCTTACTTGTTTGGGGAATGGGATAAGAACATGTTGCTCATTTTCAGTGTTAATGGTTTAAGATAACTGTTTTTCAAATTGGGATGCAGATGCCCTGAGGGTATTCTAGGGTATTTGCAGCCAAAAGGTAGACATGACTCATTTTTGTGGAGCTTAAATTATGCTAATTTACTAAGTTAAATAATTTAGGTAGAAGTAATTTTTAAAAGTCATATTTAAACAAGCCTGCAGTTTTGAAACAGAATGAAACTGTATTACTCTTTTGGACAATGCAGGCTTATACAAAATTAGGTATATTCATATTCTGTCATCTTTATATAAGTACTATAGTAGGAACATTTGATAAACATTACTTTTTGTTGTTGGTATTTGCTTGCTTATATGCTTGTTTGTTGGGACAGCTCCTGCTCCTGTAGCTCAGGCTGGTCTCAAACTTGAGGCAATTCTCCTGCCTCAGTTTCCCATGTCCTTGGATTATAGGCATATACCACCATATCTGACTACTATCACCTGGATCTTGTATGTGTATGAATGTCTGCTCCTGTGCATGTTTTGGGGTCAGAAGACAGTTTGTGGGAGTTGATTCTATTTTTTCACTACGGGTTTGGGGACCAAATTCAGGTCATGAGGCTTGGCAGCAAGTACCTTTACCAGCTGAGCCATCTTGCTGTCCCCTCACTCAGTTGTGAACAGTTTATACTAATTTTGAGGGTTGAGAATATAAGTGATAGGAGAGCTCTTCCTGGTATGTACAAGGCTCTGCCTGTGTTCAGTTCTCAGTATTAGAGTGAAAAATATCTGCTACTGTTGTTAAATGGGGCATGGTGGCTCACACCTGTAACCCCCAGCATTTAGGAAGCCAAAGCAGGAAAATCATCTTGAGTTTAAAGACAGACTGGGCTACATAGTAAGATTCAGGACAGCCTAGTTCCCCAAGTAAAGACCTTATCTTAAAAAAAAAAAAAAAGAAGAAGCTAGGTATAGTTGCACATGCTTTTAATCCCACTACCTGGGAGGCTGAGGCATGTAGCCTGGTCTACATAGAGAGTTCAAAGCATGCTTGAGCTACATAGTGAAACTTTGTCTTAAAACACACACACAACCCCACTTTATACAGATTTTTAAGCCTCATTTCCCCCAGTTTATGTTGTGAAGGATAATTCTTAGAAAGCAGTTATTTTGTGTGTTTTTACCATTGACAAACATTCTTACTGCTTTCTGGGTTTTTTGTTGGGTTTTTTAATTTATTTATGAGTGTTTCGTATGTGTGTATGTAAGTACCCAATGTCCATGCAGTGTCTGTGGAGGCCAGAAGGGGGCATCAGACCCCCTAGGCACCAACACCCTAGAACTGGTGTTGGATGGTTGTTAGACACCATGTGGGTTCTGAGAACTAAACACAAGGTCCTCTGCAAGAGCTGCTCTTACCCACTGAACCAGCTCTCTAGGCCCCATGTATTGCTCTTGACCTGACTCTTAGGAATTTGCTCTATGTTTGTATGGTGGTACACGCCTCTACGAGGCAGACAGAGGCAGGCAGACCTCAAGACCAACATAGTCTACAAGCAAGTTCCAGGCGAGCTAGTGCTACATACTGAGACCCTGTTTCAAAACAAACAAAAACAATAAATCAGTTTGGATGTATAGATTCTTTGTGTTTATTTTTGCAGTTACTGGGGATCAGACCCAGGGACTTGTATCACATACACTTGGTACAACTGAGTTGTATGCTTTATCACTGAGCAAATACCCCTTGCCTATTATAAAATGTTCTAGACTGTATGTAGTTTCATCTCGGTAACTTTAACCCTCACAATATGGAGGTGAGAAGATAGCACGTTCTAGGCCAGTCTAGGCTACAGTAAAACCCTACCATCTCCCTGCTCCCAATATACCCAGGTATGGTGGTTCATGTCTCATAATCCCCAGCACTGGGGAAGCTGAGACAGGAGGACTACCAAGAATTTGAGGCCAACCAGAGCTACATTTAGCTTGGGCTACAGAGTAACACTCTGTTGTAGAAACATACATAGCCAGGCATGGTGGTTCAGACTACAATCCTAACACTCAGGAAGTAGAGACAAAAGGATAGGGAATTTGAGGGCAACTTGAGCCATATGAAACTGTCTCAAAAACAAAGAGAAAACCCTCACAATATTCTATGGAGAGAAAAGGGCCAGTCTGGTAGATTGTGTCTTACTGTCTTTTTTTCTCCATCTAGTTATCCCTTTCTGCCTTATCCTCCCTCAGGCTCAGATTACCATGTTATAATATTTTCTCCTTACACAGAGGTTCCTCTAAATATCTTGCATTGCAGATATGCTATTCATTGAAATGATTTTTCATTAAGACATCTTCAACGAACTAGATTTTATAAAGTTCTCCTCAGTTTGGGTTACAGACAAAGGGGATGATAAAGCCAGAGTCACACTTTGTTCCATGCTTGTGTACAATCACACAGTATGCAGTTGTTAACTATTTTCCTAGGTGTTTTGTTAGCTTTAAAGTAGAAGTCTTTACAACCAGGCTTGGTGGCACAGGCCTCTAATGCTGGCCCTGGGGAGGCAAGGGCAGGTGGATCTCTGTGAGTTCAAGGCCAGCTGGGACTACCTGGAGATCCTATCTAAAAAAGACCAAAAAAATACTGGTAGTCTTTACATATAAGGATTTATCTAATTGATAGCTGAAGGAAGAAAAGGTAGGACTTTAAAGACACTCCCCCTCAGTTTTGTTTTGTTGAGACAGAGTCTCCCTCTAAGCCCCAACTGGCCTGGACTCGCTGTGGAGACTGGACTGGCCTTGATCTCACAGAGATCTGCCTGCCTCTGCCTCCCAAGCACTGAGATTAAAAGCATGCGCCACTATGTCCAGCTTTGGTCCCCAAATTTTTAAGTCACCTTGTCAGTTTCCTTGTTTTACAAATAAGAAAACTAAGCAAAATTTACCCACAGTCATGGATGTAGGATAGTTGCCTAGGCCTTGTTTGTTTGACACAGGGTATATGTGTAGGTGTATATGTATATACACATATATATGTGTATACACATGGAGAGTGAGTTTGTTTAGGTTGCCCTTGATCTCCATTCTACTGCTTCAGCCTCTTGAAGGGCTAGAATTATTGACATATGCCACTGTTCCTGGTCTTAGGTCTTTTTTTGTTCTTCTCTGGAGTGACTTTGAATACCCTCTGGGTTACATAGAATTTCCTGTTGCTTTTAGTTCATTGGCTATTTATATCATGTACAAAGTTTTTTAGATTTCTTTTGACAGAGAAATTTTATCAATGTATATATTAGGAAAAACAATGTAGAAACTGCTGCTCTTGAGTACAGCAACTTATTGGAGTATTTGTCAGATGTTTTCCCCTTGTGATGATGGATAGCAAACAAAGGGCCTTGAACACACTAAGAAGGGATTTTGCCACATCCTCATTCCCATATTTTTAAAAAATAAGATGGGCCAAGCATGGTGGCACACAGCTTTAATCCCAGCACTGGATTGAGGCAGATGGATCTAGTGAAGATCCTGTCTCAAAAAAAAAGGTTGGGCTGGTCAGGGCTCAAGAACAGGCGTTTTCTGCAAAGGCCAATGACCCAAGTTCCATTCCCATAACCCATATGATGGAGGGAAAGAATTGACTCATACAAATTGTCCCTTGACCTCCAGATGTGTGTGTATACCCCCCAAATAAATTAATTGTATATTTAATAGTTATATGTAAAACTAATAAAAATGGAGAGTAATAGAAATACCTGACACCTAGCCTGCACACATGAGCATGCACACACAAAACTAAGAGGTTTGTCCTCAGGTGCAAGGCATTACTAGACCTTAGATGCTGACTTGATAATATTGACACTCTACTCCTAGCACTAGGGCTTTAAGATTTTTGAGCTTGTTTCTCTCTCTCTCTCTCTCTCTCTCTCTCTCTCTCTCTCTCTCTCTCTCTCTCTCTCTCTCTCTACCTGTACATTTTTGGAATCATCTGATAATCTCCCTGTTCTAAGAACAGACCATCTTTGGGGACGGGTATTGGTAACAACACATATTTTTAGTGTAATCCAATTGAACTTCTGTAAGGTCTGAAGTATTTCAATCATTGCTTTTATTTTGTGTGCTATGGATGTGCACATGTGTGCTTGTGCATATAGAAGCCGGAGGTCAACCTTGGTTGTCATCCCTCAGGCTGTGCATATTGAATGATAACTTTAGGTGGTAAGGGCAAACTCAAGGCATAAAAGAAAGAGATGGAGACACATGACAGAATGACCTCTTGGTTTTGTTTTATAAAATAGGCTCTCTCACTGGCTTGGTACTTGCTGATTAGGCTTGGCTGGCTGGTCAGTGATCCCCAACAATTCTCCTGTCCACACCTTCCCAGTCCTAGGATTAAACACATGTATCTCATTTATTTGGATGGGTTCTAGAGATTGAACTCAGGTCCTCATGATTTTATCAACTAAAGTATCTTCTCCAGGCCTTCAACCATTGCTTTTTAAGAACAGATTTATTTTTATTACTTTTAAGTGTGTGTGTTTATGTGTATATGAGTGCAGGTGCTGTGGAGACCAGAGGCATTGGATCCCCCTGGAGCTAGAGTTACAGGTAGTATGAGCTGCCAAATGTGGGTTATGGTAACTGAACTCAGGTCCTCTGCAAGAGCAATAAGCACTCTTAACCCTGGAACCATCTCTTCAGCCCCAATCATTACTTTCCTTTTAAAAGAATATTTTGTTTTTATTTTATGTGTATGAGTGTATTTCCTGCCTGTATGTAAGTACACACCTGTGTTTTGTAGTGCCCTTGGAAGTAAGAAGAAGGTGTTGGATACCCTGGAACTGGAGTTATGAACAGTTGTTAGCTGCCATATGGGTGCTGGAAACCAAATCTGAGACCTCTACAAGAACAGCCAGTGCTCTTAACTGTTCTTCTGCATCCCCTCTCAGCTAGTCTTGATTTGTGTTACAATGTTATGGCGAGTGGTGGCACACTGGATTTTCTTGAGACTGGAACTCCCTATGTAGACCAGCCTGGCCTCTAACTCACAGAGATCCACCTTCCTCTGCCTCTTCAGTGGTGGGATTAAAGGCGTGTGCCACCTCTCCCAGGTTGGCACATAACTTAATCCCAGCGCTGCAGAGGCAGATGGTCCAGGCCAGAACTGCATAGTGATACCCTTCCTCCCCCCCAAAAAAAAGAACATTATGCTGCTATTTATTATTACCATTATACTATTTGTTGCAAGTGTACATTGTTGGGTATATGAGATTCTGATCTAATGGTAGTTAACCTTATAGGAAACTTCCTAACTAAATAAAAATGTGTTGGTTTTCCCAAGGTAGCCTTTGTGAGTGGATCTGAGGTAAAGAGACAGTAGGACAGTATAGTAAAACTGTGAGTAGGTCTTTCTGTCATGTGTCTACATTTTTTTTTCTCTCTTCTTTCATTCCTGAGCTTGTCCTTACTTCCTAAGTTATTCAGTATTGGTGGTACGCAAGGATAGTAGTGAAACTTGAAGACTTGACTCCTTGAGGCCTAACTAGTTTTGAAATAACTTTTCAGATTTTACTTTAAAAATGACCAAATCAACTCAGATAGCTCACCTGCACTCTCAGCACTCCACTCCAAAGGGTAAGGCAGGAGGATCCCGGTGAGTTGAGAGTAACATGAGACCAGCTTAAACAAAACAGCTCACAGCTAGAAAACTATAGGCTTATATTTAGAGTGAATATTAAATTTTAAGTAATCACTTTCTAAGACCCATGGTCAACACAGGAGGAAAAAAAATTTTAGTTTTAGCAATTCCTCTCCATGAAGTTCTCCTTTATCCACATAAGCTGCCCCTCTGTGCCTGTTACCTTGCTATCAGCACTCACGGTACTGTAGAGTCTATAGAGCTGCTTGTCTCCGTGCCAGATGAGGAGCTAAGAGCAGAGCCCTGTGTAGAATTCAAAGTTTAATCGGAGTGAGCAATGACACAGTACAGTTGAAGGCGCCTCTAGTGCCTGTGCTCTCTGCTTTACTTGCAACCTTTACCCTACTTCTCCCATTAACTTACAAAAGTGCTGCTAAGACTGTTTTCTTAAAAAAAAAGTAAATAAAGGTGTGGGGGAATTATCTCTAAATTCAGCATCAAGTACTTTCTTGATAAAAGAATCATTCTTCGAGCATTTTTTCTTTTTTGCTACTAAATAACTGTTTTGCCTCTTTCTGTAGTTATTTCAGTGTCTGCCATTAGAAATATTTTGATAGTATTTCTTAGATACCCGGGTCCTAAAATTTTTTCTTCAGTTGCCTAGTAGGATATTTGACATTAGCCTTTACTACTCACAAATAGGGGCCAGACCTGCTAGTACAGGCCAATAATACTAGCCACTTGGGAAGCTGTGGTAGAAACCCAAGTCGAAGGCCAAAGTGGGCAAAGTGAGGTGGAGGCAGGTTGGAATAGAGCATTTGGGTGGTATTAAATTTTATTTCCTTACAGAATTTTGAGATAGGAGTCAGGATCCTAAGTAGACCTCAAGCTTGGTATGTAGTTAAGGATGACCTTGAGTTCCTGATCTAGCCATCACACCTAGCCGCTTAACCTTTTTTTGTTGTTGTTGTTTGTATTTATGTAGACGTGTGTGCACCTGGATGAGTTTATGTGTACCACATTTCACTTGATAGAGGTGCTGGGAACTAAACTCAGGTCCTCTGCATGAGTAGTGAGCACTCTTAACTACTGAGCCATCCATCCCTCTAGTCCCTTAACATTTTTTCAGAAATTTTGTAGAATGTATTTTGGTCATATTGAGACCCCCTCCACCATCTTCACTGTCACCCCCCTCCAGTTAGCACATGAAAAAACCATTCATCTTACACTACATATCTGAACTAGGTGCCAGAGAAATCATATCTTATTAGAATGTCTGTGATCTATAATTCTTACTCACAGATGGGCCAAAGTAAGGACCCCCTCCCTTTTCTTTCTTTTGAGCCAGAATACATCCAGGTTTCTTGGAATGGAATTTTCACACCTGTTTTCTGTTTCTCTTACACACTGATTATGTCAGATAGTGATTTGTCTCTTCCTCAGCAGTCAGAAACACTTGGGTTTCCTCATCAAAGTCAATTATTCACAGCCAGGGAGTACATATAAGTTACACTTTGGTTGTTGACAGGTCTCACTCAGCAGTTACCCCACTGTGATCCAAGGGCTTCTCCATCACGTTGTCTCCTCACAGAGTTTTATTGTGGGTAAAAGCAGAAGCTAAGTTCTCACTGTAGGTGGCAGTTAGCTCACAGGCTTCCAACCTAAGGTTCTCTAAGAGGTAGTTGGGATGCTTCACATCTGAAATCTATACACTTGCTGATTACTGCAACCAGGTCTTGACAGCCGCTGGGTGATGATGAAGGCCAGGTCAACCATGGGTGCACTGTGCAGTGGCTGCTTGTAGGCCCAGCCCCAGCAAGAGAGGTGCCTTTGAGGTGCAACCCAGTGGGGTGATTGCAACTACTTTCTGACTACACCTACCACCTGGCTCCCTTTCTTGAGCTTTTCAGCCAGGGCGCACAGTTCTGCCCACTTGTTCAACTTCTTTTTAAAAATATCTTATTTATTTTATTTTTATGTATATGTAATGCCTACTTGCACCATGTCATGCAGTGCCCATGGAGGTCAGAAGAGTGCATCTGATTCCCTGGAACTGGAGTTATGAACAATTGTTAGATGCTATGTGGGTGCTGTGAACTGAACCTTGGTCTGCTACAACAGCAGCCCATGCTCTTAACCACTGAGCCATCTCTCCAGCCCTGGTTCAGCTTCTTAACCTTTTGTTGTTATTTGTTTTGGTTGGTTGGTTTGTTAAGACAGGATCTCACTATATTACATAGTTCTGACTAGCCTGGAATTTGCTTTGTAAACCAAGCTGGCCTCAAATTCACAGAGATCCTTCTGTCTCTGCCTCCCAAGTATTTACCTTTTTTTTTTTTTAAGTTATTTTATTATTTTTATTTTATGTGTATAAGTGTTTTGCCTACACGTATGAAAGTACAACTGTGTGTGCAACGCTTTCAGAGGCTAGAAGGTATTGTATCTTCTGGAACTGGAGTTAACAGGTGGTTGTTAGCTGTCAGTAGGTGCTAGAAACTGAACAGAGTCCTTTTCAAGAAAGAGCTTTCTCCCCAACTCTTAACCCCCCCCCCCTTTTTTTAAAGAATTTTACAAACTGGTATGATTGCACACAGTTGTAATCCCAGCATTCTCTCTTTGTAGGGTGAGGTAAGATGGCAACCAGTCTAGATCACATAGTGAGAATAGTGAGGCATGGCGGGGGCAAGGAGGGGGTTAGGCTTTTTTGTCATCCAGTCTTTTAATTTAAAAATCTGGAAAGTGGGACACGGTGGTACACGCCTTTAATCCCAGCACTTGAGAGGCAGAGGCAGGTAGATCTCTGTGAGTTCAAGGCTAGCCTGGTGTGCATAGCAAGTTCTAAGCCAGATGGGGCTACAGGAAGAGACCAAAAAAAATTTTTTTTTAAAGGGGCTAGAGAGAAAACTCTGGTTAAGAGTGCCAACTGCTCTTGCAGAGGACCCAAATTTGATTCCCAGCACCACAATGCAGGTAAAAACTGTCTATAACTCTAGTTTCAGGGATTCAATACTCTTCTGACCTCCTTGGATATTGTATGACGTGGATGCACTCACATGTATACAGGCAATAAATTCATACACAAGGAATAAAAATTAATAAATATCCAGGAAAGAAGGGGCTACAGAAATGCCTCACAGGTTAGGAATACTTGATTCTCTTTCAGAGGTCCTGGGTTCAGTTCCCAGCACCCACATGACAGCTAACAACTGCCTGTAACTTCAGTTCTAGAAGATAGGATTGCCAATTCTATTCTCCAAGCACCCCCATATATACATTAAGTAAATCTCTTTTTTTTTTTTAAATCTGGAAAATAAATTGTGTTTGGGGCTGCATATATGTAATTCCAGCTCACAAGACAAGAGGCAGGAAGATCTCTACAAGTTACAGGGCAGCCAGGGCAATGGATGCAAAACAATGTTAGGTGGACAGCAGATACCCATGTATTGGTCGTTGCTTTAGAGGATTCAGAGGTAAGGCATAATTACCACTCTTAAACTAGTAGCTTAAAGAATATCACACTACAGTTAAAACAGGGTCTTTTGGAACTAGTCAAAGTCAAAAAGGTTTTGCTGTAGGAGATGGTTTGAGCTAGGAGAGGATAAGACGCTGCTGTGGAGCTGCTTCAAAGTTGAGGTTAAATGCGTAGAAGAGATGGGAACAAACTGTTCTGAGCTGGGAGTCAAGCCAGAGTGTCTGAACTTGATTGATTCAGTAAGCATTAATTATGAGTTGTGTGTGTGTGTTTGATAGATACAGTCTTGTTGTATAACCTAGTCTGACCCTAAATTCATGATCCTTTCGAGTGCTGTGATTAGACTGAACCACCATACTCAGTTGTCTGTGTTGCAGAACTTGAGGGTCTCCCTAGCTTGCCCAGGCTGACCCCAAACTTGTGGGCTCAAGTGATCCTCCTTTCTCAGCCTCTCAAGTAGCTGAAACTTAGGCATTTGCCACCAAATTTTCTTCATTTATGAGTTTTTTAAGGTTTTGTTTACTTGTTGTCTTTGAGACAGGGTCTCTCTATAGCCCCAGAGGCCTGGAGCTCACTATGTAGACCAGACTGACCTCTCTCTTATAGTGTGTCACCGTGCCTGGTTACATTTATGAGTTTTTGAGCCTCATTTTAGGAAGATAATTAATTGTTCATTAATATAGAGAGACTTAAAAAAAAAACCAAGAAGGTTCTGAGTTTTGTGTCTACATACCTTTGTGCATGGATTCCCACATGTACATGCAGGTATGTTGTAGAGATCAGTATTGTGAGTGTCTTCCTCCATTGCTCTCCACCTATTGAGGAATTGGCGCTGCATGGCCCCCCCCCCCCCCACTTTTTTTTGAGACCATTTCTCCCTGTAGCCCCAGCTGGCCTCGATGAGATCTTCCTGTCTTTGTTAGGATTAAAGATATACACCATCACATCTAGCTTTCCAGCTGAGTGTTTTTTGAGACAGAGTCTCTCACTGAACCTGGAGCTCACTAATTTAGCCAGACTGGCTGACTAACAAGCCTGAGAGGTCCTCCTGCTTCTCCTCCCCAGTGCATGGATTATAGGTACCAATTGATGTGCAACTTTTTTTGCATAGGTGCTGGGGTTGGAACTCGGATCCTCAGGCTGTGTGGCCAGGACTTTACTGACCAAGTCATCTCCCCAGCCTTGTTCTTCTTTCAAGAACTTACTCCCTCATTCCTGGATTTGATCATTTACCAGGTTCTGTTAGCTGACCACATTCATCCTATGGAACAAGGAATTTACCAAAGAAGTTGGTTTTTATGGGGAGATTTAAGGTTTTTTGTTTTTGTTTTTTTTTAGAATTTTAGGAAATCAAAAGATGAGTTACTCTTCACCTAAATTCCTAAATTTTTATTTTATGTTTTTGAGACAGGGTCTCACTGTGTAGTTCTGATTGACCTGGAACTCACTATGTAGACAACTGGCCTTGAACTCACACAGATTCCCCTACCTCTCTGTTCCCCATTGTTGGGATTAAAGGTTTATACCATCATGCTCAGCCCTAAAATGTTTTGTCTTCTTAGGTGGCCTGTGAGGACACAGAACAATGAAGAAGCTTGCTATTATATGGTGGTTCCTTTATTTAATCTTTATGAAAATTTTTGCAGTAGATGCCATTATAGTTCTTTTATAGAAAGGGAAACTGAGGCACGGAAGTTAGTTTATTCTACCCTAGGTCACCCTACTAATAAGTAGAAGAACCAGAATTGGAATTCTGGTATTGGTTTATTTTTGTTTTTTACATTTATGTATGTGTCTACATGTGTGTGTATGTGTGTGTGGCTGCGCATGTACAGTGACATATATGTCGTCAGAGGAAAATTTGCAGGAGTCATTTCTTCCACCATGGGAATCCTAGGAGTCAAATTCAAGTCAATGTTGCAGTAAGAACCTTTACTTGCTGAGCCACTGTCTCATGGGTCTCAAGATGTTGGTTATTAATGACTATTCTGCTGGTCTTCACCCTCCTCTTTTAAAAATATAGAACAAATGTTCTATATAACCCAAATTAACTTTATCTTTGGGTTCCATGTCCACCAGTTCAACCAATCTAGGTCAAAGATACTCAGGCAAAAAATTGCATCTATTTTGAAGGAATACCCTGCTCAGCCAAGTTAATATTAGTGTTTTACTGGGCCACAATCTGAATATTTAAAAGTTCTTTTATTCTAATTACCAATCACATTCAGTAGGACTGTTCTGGTTTCACTGTAACTAACAAACTTTGGAAAGTACCCTTTTAGCCACAGCCACTAAAGGTTTAACCGATAAAATGCTGCCATGTTTTTTATTTGTATAGATTTTATTATTAATGAGATTCCTTTTTTTCTTTCTTTTTTCTTTCTTTTTTTTTAATCTGACATTTGTTGAAGGCTTTTTGTCTTGATTTGGTGCTGAGGATAGAACCCAGGTCTTAGGCAGCATAAGCAGGCCTTTTGCCCCTGAACTACATATCCCCTTACTGTTACCATTTGGGTTTTTTTGGTGGGGGAGGGTGGCGTTGAGACAGTGTCTAGTGGAATCCAAAGTGGCCTTGAGCTTCTGCTCCTCTCGCTTATACCTGCCAAAGGAGTTACAGGACCGAGCCACCATTCCTGGCTTCCCAAATGGTCTGTCTTCTTTGTCCAGCTTTTTGTTTTGGCATTTGCCGTTTTGTCCTGTAAGTTTTAGTTATTTATATAACAGAGTTAGTGTGTTGTCCTGGGTATTAAAAATACTTTTTTCCTTACTGGCATTTTTAGAAAGGATCTTCCTAGCTTATACTTGCATCAATCCCCTTTGTAGATGAAGATGATCTTAAATTTCTTCAGATTTTCCTGCCTCCATCTTTGAAGTGTTATAAAGAAGTGCTTTACCACACCTAGTTTATGTGATATGATTGAACCCAGGACTTTGTGTATGCTAAGCAAGCGTGATATCTAGTGAGCCAAAGTAGACTATTTTCTTTTTTATTTAATTCAACATGGGTTTTGTTTGTTTGCTATGCTGGGGATTGAGTATGCTACCATAAGACTAAACCTCTACTCTGTTCAATATATTTTTTGTCATAAATGTTTAATTTTAGCTTGAGATGATCACTTCTATTTTCTATTCCTAAGCGCAAAGCCTTTGTCATTCTTAGATCTGAGGGTTAAACATCTGTCTTATTTTTTTCTTTTCTGATGCTAGAGATGGAACTCAGGCCTTGTGTATGCTTGGCATGCATTATACCACTGAGCTACTGTAGTCCTTAAGTTTTTTTGAGACAGGGTCTCCCTGTAACCCCAGCTGGCCTGGAACTCAGTTCTGCCTGCCTTGAACTCACAGTTCTGCCTGCCTCTGCCTCCCGAGTACTGGATAATAAAATGAAAATAAAAATTTTTAAATGCAAAAAGAAAATGCAAATTAGAGAATAATCACAGTTTGAGAGACAAAAAAATTGATCTCAAGATGTGACCACCTGAAAAGATGTGTTGTATAGGTCTCAGAATGAAAAAAAACACCACCTCCTTTTTATGGAATTATTTTATGTATATGAGTGTTTTGCCTGCATGTATGTAAGTGTTTCTATCCATGCAATGCCCATGGAGGTCAGAAGCCCTGGAGCTGGAGTTAAGGAAAGGTGTCAGCCACCATGTGGGTGCTGGGAACTGAAACTGGGTCTTCAGCAAAAGTAGCCAGTGCTAGTGCTCTTAACTGCTAAGACATTTTAGCCCCCTAAACATCCTTTTTGAAGAAAAGCTTTTCTAAGACATTGCTAACTCCAGATGCAGTTTTACCCACTGTATCCTTTGTTGTAAGCCAAGGGCATAATCTCCTCCTACCCTAACCCTCCGTCCCCCAAAAAAATCCCAGTGAAAACAATTTTGTAGGGGATAAGACCATGTAGTCCATTTGTATCTAGCTTTCTGGTAGTCTGGCATAATTCTGGGATAAAGCCTGGATAGAATGTTGAATTCCACAGAGAGGTTAAGTCAGATAAGGGCAGAAAAGTTTATTGAATTTACCCATTAATGGTCATTGCTGACCTCTGAGCAGTTCAGTAGAATTCTAGGGAACAGAAACCAAACTGGTGAACTAAGGAGTGGAAGAGAAGTAAAGGATTAGCGACAGCAAGTGTGGAGTTGGGCATACAGAAAATAGATGACAGATACTACATAGTGAAATGAGATTTAGGGGAGGTTTAAGATGAGAAATATTTGAACAACACTGAGAGCTGGCAGAAAAGCCAAGAAAAGGATGTGGAAGACTGATCTAGCAAGGCCCCCTGAGAGTGTACAGGCAGGCTGTGGCACAAGGGAAGGTCCAGACTCAAGGCTCTCTTTTGAAGACTACATCCCTGCATCCTCTTTGACAGCAAGTCAGAAAAGTGCTTTCACACCACTTTTTCTCATAACCCCTCATCTCTAGTTGCATAGATCACCCCTCACTCAGTCTAAGGGAAACTCCTCCTTCCCATTTCTTTTTGCAGAAGTTGAAAAAATGATAGTTTGCTTACTTTTCTCCTTTTTAGTATTTTTGTTTTTGTTTTTTGAGACAGGGTCTTACTATATAGACCTCTTTTTAAATTTTTTTGATTTTTGTTTTTTGTTTTGAGACAAGGTCACATATAGCTTAGTGGAGTTGTTATATTCTTGCCTCTACCTCTGGAATACTGAGATTACAAGTATACACCATCACCCCAGTTTTTTTTTGGGCGGGGGGAGGTTGGAAATCAAACCCAATTCATGAAACATGCTAAGCAAGCACTGTACTGACTGAACTACATCACCAACCTCTCTTATTATTACTTTTCCAAGATGATAGAGAATACATTAAGAATCTGACCTAGAGTAGCATTAGGGATAGGAATGTAGCTCAGTAGTTGAGTATTTGCCTAGCATGTTCAGAACTCTGAGTTCTATCCCAAGTACTGCACAGAAAACAAATAAAACATACTATTTATGATGATACTGAAGCCCAGAGGACTTGACCAAATTTGTTTTAGTTTTTTTGTTTTGATGGGTTTTGTTGTTGTTTGGTTTGGTTTTTTAAGTTAGTGATAAGTTAGAGACTAGAATCTTAAGTTTCTTTATCCTCTATCCAATGCTTTAGAGTCAAAAGTGATAGGTAGCCATATATGTGTAGAAATAGCCTTTGGACTATGAAACATTGCAGATACAGACTTGAAAGTGTACAGATGATTTAAAAGCCCAGAGTGGCCCCAGAGAAAGGTAGAGTGTCTTGGTGTACACTAAGGGACTGGTGGATGAACTCTCAGAGACAAGGGAAAAGACCCAGGACAGGCAGCAACTAAAAGAAGCTTTATCAAGGAAGATGAAAATAATATAAACTCCTTTTTAGTTATATTAGGCCACAAAAGAGATTTAATGAAACCTAGAGAGTATGGTAGGAACAAACAAGGAAGAGAGGAAAGAGGAAAGGAGAGAGATTTAAACAGGAATTGAGTTTTGAAAGAGGAGTCTGTAGAAGGAGAAGATGGATTGGAGCTGCTAGTCGGGGCAAGGCAGCTAGGAGTGCTGTAGTCCCCAGGGAGTGAGGAAAGAGGCCGGGTCTAGACTATTGGGTTAGTTACTGATTCAGAGGAGAGATTTCACTTCTGGAGAAAAGTTAGGTTAAAGCATCTACTGTGGCAGGAGATGCTCTAAGATTTCTAAGCAGTGACAGGGAGTCTTATTTGTTCTTTTATACTACGTTTCTCTACAAAAATAGAATGTAGTGCTTTAAGACCTTAGTGGTTGCTGATGTTCGTGGACTCTAAGTCACATGTTCTTTTCAGTGAGAGCACTGTCAGCTCAACTCCTTGGCAACACAATTGGTTTCAATTTGTACTCTTTTTATACCAATTCTTTTTCTACCTGTTACAATTCTGTGATCTCTTTTAGGTTGGAATTGGTTATTTATATGCATGTTCTAACATTTTAAGTTTTCAGATTCACAGCAGAGACAAAATTGATTTTTTTGTGTTCTTCAAATTGTATGTTGCAAACCCCAAAGAGGATAAAAAAGCCCAAAGATTAGATTTTTTCAAGGTAGCCCAGGCTGACCTCAACTTGCTGTGTACTTAAGGGTTGCCTTGAACTCCTGACCTTCTTTCTGCACCGCCCGAATGGTGAGATTATAGGCATGGGCCACCACCCTGAAATCCTCAATATTTTATTAAGAATATTTAAGGATTTGGGGATTATACAGTGATTCTTTGATAGGGCCATCATTAACATTTATTATGAATATTTAGTAGTTTTCCCAATGCTGTCTGTAACATAAACAGGGATTTTTCTCTGTTTTTCTAATTCCAAACATTTGGATTAGCCCATTTGCTATGATACTAACTTTGGAGCTTTCATGATCTAGAAACTTAAAAAAATAGGCAAGGGTAGTTTGATGGTCCATCCCTATAATCTCAACATTCAGTAGGCAGAGGTGGGAGGATTGAGAGTTCCAAGCCAGCCTACATTACTTAATAAGATTCTGTCTTGGAATCCAAACAAATAGTAAACTGGGAGCAGTGATGCCCACCTATAATAATGTCAGTACTCAGGAGGAGGCTGAGGCAGGAAGATTACTTTTAAGTTGTAAATTCTGATCTGTGTAATAGGGGCAAAAGGTTATCCCAGTGCTGCTGGTCCTCAGACCATACTTAGAGTAACACAGGTATAAACTCATCTAGTACAGTAGCTTTTAACTAACCTCATCTGTTGAGAACTTATATAGCTTAATCTTTCATTAACTTGCTGGGCTGACTCTAAACACAGGTCTGCCTATGTTTTAGAATTGGATTCAAATATTTAGTTAGGAATAACCTTATATATACGTATGTATGCTTTTTGTTAGGACATAATATTGCTTTGAATTAGATGATTACTCCGACTCATTTTACTTTTTCTAAATTTTTTCTATTTTTTTAAGAGTGAGTGTGTGTATAAACAAATGTCTACACATGCAACATATGTGTGTGAACAGAGGTTAGAGGATAACTTAGGAGAGTTCTCTCCTTCCATTATGTTTTTTGTTATTTATTTTTATCTTTACACATGTTTTGATTGCTGATATGTATACTGGTATGTGTATAGTGTCCACAAAGGCTGTAAGACAGTGACAGAGCCACCATATGAATACTGGATCATCTAGAAGTATAGCAAGCACCCTGAGCCACCTATCCAGCCCTCAGTGTTTGGTTTTTACTTTCAACACTGTACCTAGGCTGATACTCAATGCTAATCGAATTGAATATGTAATAGAAAATACACCAGCCATTTCCCACTTTCTGACTCTTAAATCTTGGGGATACCAAGAGTACTCAAATACTCTTGAGAGTAAAATGTGGACCAACAAGATGGCTCAGGAGGTAAACGTGTCTCCCAGCCTGACCCACTTGGGTTTGGTCCTGGGACCACATGGTGGAAGGAGAGAACCAACTCCTGCAAGCTGTTCTCTGACCTCTGTACATATACGAGTAGTTTTTGGGTTTTTTTTTTTTGTTATGTGTAGAAGTATATAGTTTTAGTATACAACATTTTAAATTTTTAAAAAAAATTTTTCTGGTCCATAGCCCCAGCTGGCCTAGAACTCGCTGTGTAGACCAGGCTGGCCTTGAACTCAGAGATCCACCTGCCTCTGCCTCCAGAGTGCTGGGATTAAAGAAAGGCATGTGCCATCATGCTGGGCTAACATTTTCAAATATGTATACATTAGGAATCACTACATCAAACTAATTAACATATTAACATGTATTACCTCACATTTGGGATAAGAGCACTTGAAATCAAGTATGTAGTGCATTATTAGCTATAGTCTCCATGTTGTATAATAGCTGTCTTGAACTTCCTTCTTCTAATTGAAACTTTGTATTTTTTTTTACCAATACCTCCTAAATGTATAAAATTTACACTAGCTTTGCTAATAGCTTTTAATACATAATCAAATATCCAGAGTTGAAGTTTCTAATTGGCATCTTTTTTGTTGTTGTTTTGCAATTGGGTCTTACTGCGTAGCCCATGCTGGCCTCAAACCTCGTCCTTCTGTCTTAACTTTGCAAGTGCTAGTAATATAATCATGTCCCACCATATCTGGGTCTGACATTCTTTGTATTAGAAGGCTATCCTTTGCCTTGTATGATGTTTAGTACTTTTCTAACCATTTAATGCCATTAGTGACATCCTACCCTAGTAGTAACTAAAAATGTCCCCAAGGCCATACCAAATATCCCTGGAAGCTGAATCCCCTTGGGTTGAAAACTCTTGATCTATGGATTATTCTTCCAACTTTCTTATTTTCCTTTGGATGATTTACTTGTATAAGAATCCAAAGCTAATCCTGTAGCTTTTGTAATTTTAGACTGATATTCACCTGGACAGTATAATTTTGCATCTTCTATCATCAATTTCTTAATTGGAAGTTGGATATAGAGACTTGATTTATTTCACATTTTTTTTGTTTTGATAGTCAAGATTGCATTGTAGTTGACTGATTTTTTTTTTTTCCCCCTCCCTTCCATCAAGGGACGTAAATACTGTTGAACCACCATTGATACCTAACTCATTCACCATAATGTTTTAGTCTCACTGTGTAGCTCTGATTGCTCTAGAACTCACTGTGTAGACCAAGATAGTCTCTAACTCAGAAATCCCCGCCTCTTCATAACTGGGATTAAAGGCATGAGCCACCAGGGTTTTTTTGTTTTTTAAGTATATTTGCTTTCCTTCAGGCAAATCTTAAATAACAATCTGTGTTCTTCTTTAATAAAGGAAAGGGAAATGGAAGGTGAGGCTGTGGAAGCCATTGTGGAGGAGTCGGAAACTTTCATTAAAGGAAAGGAGAGAAAGACTTACCAGCGACGCCGGGAAGGGGGCCAGGAAGAAGATGCTTGCCACCTACCCCAGAACCAGACAGATGGGGGTGAGGTGGTCCAGGATGTCAACAGCAGTGTACAGATGGTAATGATGGAACAGCTGGATCCTACTCTTCTTCAGATGAAGACTGAAGTGATGGAGGGTACAGTGGCTCCTGAAGCAGAGACTGCAGTAGACGATACCCAGATCATAACCCTTCAGGTTGTAAATATGGAGGAACAGCCTATTAACATAGGAGAGCTTCAGCTTGTTCAAGTACCTGTTCCAGTGACTGTACCTGTTGCTACCACTTCCGTAGAGGAACTTCAGGGGGCTTATGAGAATGAAGTGTCTAAAGAGGGTCTTGCAGAAAGTGAACCGATGATATGTCACACTTTACCTTTGCCTGAAGGGTTTCAGGTGGTGAAAGTGGGGGCCAATGGAGAAGTGGAGACCCTAGAGCAGGGGGAACTTCCTCCTCAGGAAGATCCTACCTGGCAAAAAGACCCAGACTATCAGCCACCAGCCAAAAAAACAAAGAAAACCAAAAAGAGCAAACTGCGTTACGCAGAGGAGGGCAAAGATGTGGATGTGTCTGTCTATGATTTTGAGGAAGAGCAGCAGGAAGGTCTGCTGTCTGAAGTTAATGCAGAAAAGGTGGTTGGTAATATGAAGCCTCCAAAGCCGACAAAAATTAAAAAAAAAGGTAAAATGAGTTTATCTATAATAGTCTCATAAACATTATTTGGTGGTAAATAGTCTACATATAAGATATTTTGTTAAATGTGTTTTTTTTTTTAATTGGTTGGTGCCAGTCCTTTTAACCAGTGCAAAAGAAGGGTTTTGCTTGTTTTTATTTTTACATATTCTGTACTATTTTTAAGAACTAAAGAGAAGTGAGTCTAATGACATGATATAATTTCTACATAGATTAAATGTTCTTATGAAAAGCTAATCAGATATATTTGTACTTATTAAAGATTGGAATTAATCTAAACAATGAAGCATTGCAACAAGTGTTTTGTTTTGAATATAGGTGTAAAGAAGACATTCCAGTGTGAGCTTTGCAGTTACACGTGCCCACGGCGTTCAAATTTGGATCGTCACATGAAAAGTCACACTGATGAGAGACCACACAAGTGCCATCTCTGTGGCAGAGCATTCAGAACAGTCACCCTCCTGAGGAATCATCTTAATACTCACACAGGTGCTGGATATGAATGTGGGGGCTACAACGTGACAAAGGTTAAACATGTTTTTAAAAATCATCTAAGCACATTAAGCAGGAAGGTGAAGAAGTAGTAGCTTTGTTTTTGTGATATTTTGTGTATTGGGTACCTAGGGCTTTGTGCATGCCAGGCAGTGTCTGCCCGCTGAGCTCAGCTCTCCTGTTGTGATATTCTTTATGTAATGTTGATTTTATTATAGGCAGATGATACTAGTTACAAGTGAATGTCAAGTGTAAGTGGATGTCTGGGGAGGAGGCTCAGTGGTTAGCAGAGCCAGTTGCTCTTGAAGAGGACCCAAGTTGGGTTCCTAACACTCAAATCAGGTATCTCAGAACTGCCTGTAGCTCCAACTCCAGGGTTTTACACCTTTGACTTCTGCATGCATCAGTATTCATGTGTATATATACAGACATAGACACGTAATTAAAAATACTAAAGCTAGGTATGATAGCATATACCTTTGATCCAAACACTTGGAAGGCAGAGGCAAAAGCAGGTGGATCTCTGTGAGTTTGAGCCTAGCCTGGTTTACATAGTGAGTTCCAGGACAACCAGGCCTACATAGCGAGACCCTGTCTCCATTTCTATAGTAGAAATGATAATAAATTAGTAAATCTTTTAAAAAGAAAGCTAAGCTAGAAATAGTACAAATGCCATAAAGATGATATTACAGAAAAGAAAAAAAACTATATACCCTATATATCTGTGGTTGTTACATGAGATAATTGATGAAGACTTTACCATTATGTTGCTGTGAATTTAACACTGACAATAAATGAGCCCCAAAGTCCTGGGCCAGAAATGAGAAAGAACATTAGAAATAGAAGTAAAATCTGTGTGAGAACTATGGCTCTTTTGTTTGTTTCTGGTTGCTGTATCTCAAAGAAGAAGGTAAGTAATTTACCTACTTAAAGATAGAATGTATTAAGGATCATTCTGGCAATTCACTTATTTGTTCAAATGCCAGCATACTTTAATACTGTGTTCAGGTATTCTAAAATTTTGTTGGTTGTGGCCAGGTTCCGATGATGTGATTGCATAGCGGACCTCTCTTAGGAAGACTTTTCTGGATCCTTTTGTTTTTTCAGCTTAGGTACTTAGCTGTAAGTCCTTAGGCAGTTTTTCATTCAAAAGTTTCCACATTTTCTACCTCATACAGAATTTTTCCTCTGTGTTATGCTCCACTTCATTTTTGTATAATAATTCATTTTGATACACTAGTGTTGAAAATCAAACAGGTGCCTATTGTTCTACAAGAAGTCTGCTATATATTAGGATATTCATTGCCACTTTGTTTATAGTACCCCTCTGGTTTCTACTTGCTTGATAATATATTTCATCTGGTACTTTGAAGATACTATAATGGGGACATATGACTTAAAATGTAGCTGGCCTTATAATAGTATATGTCAATATGGCTATGCATTGGCAGGCGTACTCTTTAACTATACCTCAGCTTTGAAAAGAAGTTCATTCATCCTATTAACTGAGCCTGCAAAATTCGATGTATGTACCAGAATACCAGTTTATGGTGAGGAATAATCCTTCTCCTTAGAATTTCTAAATACACTTACATTGCATTATAGGGGGCACATTTGCCCACATCAAGTTCTAGCAAATGAGAGGTGACTTGCTGAGCATGAACATTGAACAGAAGGACATAGGTGGTCATGTGGTACAGCCTGCTAGAAATCCCTGCTCCACAGCAGTATCCACTTTTTTGATAGTTGCCATGCTTGTTTCAACCAGTGGCAGACCTCTTTTCTCCCCTGTATAATACTAGGTAAACAGCAGAAGTGTCTATTCAGCTTACATTGTTCTGATTGAAATGAATGCTGCTCTCCTTCTCTTGATAATGATCTTATTTACTTTTCTGTGTCATCGAACTTTTCCCTCTTCATACACACAGAATCTTTTCCTCCGTCCTATCTCAGTGGTACTGAAGAAACAAATTGAACAAGTAAACAAATGTTCCTTTGAATTTCTTAGTAATTGTCGTACTCCAGTGACACTTCTTTTTTATTTCCATATAGAGTGGTTTCAGGTCTACTGAAATCCTAAAATATATTATAGAAACAATATGATTCTTTGAGCCAAAGGCAAAATAAAACATATCAGCAGTTCATAAAAATTTTAAATATTGTATGAATTGACATTCAGATCAGAACATTAGACATGGATATTTAAAAACTTACCTGTTCAAATCCTTTAAAGGTGATGTGTTTTTTGTAGTTAAAAGCCTTTAATGAACCACTTGAATGACTTATCAAAACAAATTCGTATATAAAACAACCTTGTATATTTCTTACTTTGTTTTGATTTTTGAAACTGGATAACATGCTACAGACCAAGCTGGCCTTGAACTTGTGATCAGAAGGATCTGCCTCTGCCTCCTGATTGTTAAGATTACAGGTGTTGCCAGGAGTGGTGGTGCACACATTTGATCCAAGCACTGGGGTCGCAGAGGCCAGTGGATCTTTGTGAGTTCAAGGCCAGCCTGGTCTACATAGCTCAAGGCCAGCTGGGGCTATAGGGAGACCATGTCTCAAAGAGCAAAAAAAATTATAGGTTTGAGCCACCGTGCTGTTTGTGGAGTTTGTTTGTTTTAAAGAAGTTTCTAGTTGTGTGACCCAATGGTACTGTATAGTCGTGACATAAGATTTGATGTGCTAGCCTGGTGTGGTGGCACACACCTTCAATCACAACTTTAAGGAAGATTTTGATTTCTAGGCTACCTGGGTTACATAGTGAGACCCTATCTCACAAAACAAAGGGAAGGAGAGAAAAAAAAAATGGACAGGCTAGTAGTGCACATCCTTAATCCCAGCCAGCACTCAGGAGGCAGAGGTGGGCAGAGCTCTGAATTTGAAACTAGCCTGGTTTATGCAGTGAGTGCCAGGCCAGCAGGGCTACATAGTAAGACCCTATCTCAAAAAAATAAAAGCAAAAATCCATTAATTCGAGAAAGCATTAGAGTATGAAAGATTTTATGTATATTTAGCAAGAATTGAAATACACTAGAGTGTCTATTAACTTTTAATTCATAGTGACAGAATTATTCATAACATAGAGATAAGAATGATTTTTCTATTCAAAGGCAGTAGATTCAAACGAATACTTAACAAAAACTAAAGTTTAGCATGTGTTCTCACATCTTAGGGACTAGTGCTGAAATTTCAGTCAGGCCTTCCTTTGCTTGTGGAACTACTACTGTCCATCTATTGCACAGCTAATGGGATGACTAGAGGGTTAGGCTTATGCAACAGCTCAAGCCACACACTGAATTCCATCTTTTACTGTGCCCTTAATTTTGTCTTTCTGTTATCCCCTCTTTTTTTAGGTACTCGTCCTCACAAGTGCCCAGACTGCGACATGGCCTTTGTGACCAGTGGAGAATTGGTGCGGCATCGTCGTTATAAACACACTCACGAGAAGCCATTTAAGTGTTCCATGTGTGATTATGCCAGTGTAGAAGTGAGTGTCTAATTCTTTGCAGATTGCTTTGTTAGACCATGATTCTGATAGGAGAATATAACACTTTAAAAAAATATTTTTAATTTTTTTATTTTATGTGTATGAATGCATTAACTTCACATATGTAAGTGTTCCCGTATTATACAATGCCTGCAGAGGTCAGAGAGGGTTTTGAATCCTCTGAAACTGGAGTTAATGGAAAACCAACATGTGGGTGCTAGGAGCTGAACCCGGATCCTCTGTAAGAGCAGCCATTGCTCTTAACAGCTGAGCCATCTCTCCAGCCCAGAGAATATAATACTTTTAAATGACTTTAAAAGATGAAGATATCTAGTAGATCTTTACCCAGTACCTTACCTGCTAAGAAGATGGACTATCCAAGGCTCTGGGTAAAGGTGCTTGCCAGCAAGTCTCATGACCTGAGTTTAATCGCTAGAACTTGCAAGGAAGGAAGAGAGAAACAACTCCTACAAATTGTCCTCTGACCTCCACATATGCAATCAGTTTAAAAAAAAAAAAAACACACAACTATAACCAGGTCATTTAAAAATGAAAAGTTTAGTGGTTTGTAAATTAGACTAGGTTGGACTGCTTATCGAGTTTGGAGCCAACTGTACTACATAGTGAGACCTTGTCTTAAAAATAGTAATTAAAGAGTAGATGGTTTAGAATTAGAGATATAAAATTAATCATACAGTTCTATGAGGCATTCATGAGGCCCTGAGTTTGTTCTCCATCACTGAGAGAGAAGAAATAATTCTTTCTTTTACTTGTTTTGTTTGCTTTTCGGGCAGGCGGGGGTCGATGTTATTTGTTTTTTGAGACAGTCTTACTATGTTAACCCTGACTGGCCCCAGACTTCACTATGTAGACCAGGCTGGCTTTGAACACACAGAAATCTACCTGCCTCTGCCTCTCAATGCTGGTGTTAAAGACTTGCCCCACCACACTTAGCAGGGCGTTTATTGACTTTTTTTTTTTTTTTTTTTTTTTTTAATGTGTATGAGTGTAATGCCTGCATGAGTGTAAGTGTACCCGTGCGTGCAGTGCCCATGGAGGTTAGAAGAGCCTTGACTTCCCCTGGAACTGGAGTTACAGATGGTGGTTAGCTGCCATGTAGGTGCTAGGAATTAAATCAGGTTGTCTGTAATAGCAGCCAGTGCTCTTACCACTGAGCCATCCATCTCTGCTGCCCTGGTTATTGACTTTATTGTTTGAGGCCTCCCTATTACCAAAACTGGTTAAGGATGCTACCAAAAGGAAAAGCATTTCTATAAAACTAGTAAGCAGTTAAATCTAATAAATAATATGAAAAATAAGTGATCATTGAGTCTCTATAAAACATAAGAATAATTCAATAATAAGGAAATTATTGTTATACATTTTAGGGATTAAAAGAAAATTGTATAACTTTTTATAGGTAACAGGAAGGGAAACTAAAACTTAGTATTCTTCACTGTGTAGAGTCCTAACAACTTGAGCAGAAAGAGAAAAACTAAGGTTAATTCCATCCTAATTAACTCTGAAACAGTAGAAATAAGTAAGATCTAGAACAAGGAGCCAGGTATAATGGAAATTTCAGGTCAGCCTCGGCCAGAGTGAGACCTTGTCTCCAAAAAAAAAAAAAAAAAAATCGGCTAGGTCTGGTGGTGCATACCTTTAATCCCAGCATGCTGGAGGCAAAGGTAGGTGGACTTCTGTGGGGCTAGCCTGGCCTACATATGGTCTACATAGCAAGTTCCTGGCCTGATTCTAGACATGTAGATCAGGCTGGCCTCAATCTGACAGATCCATCTACCTCTGCCTCCCAAGTGCTGGAATTAAAAATATGCACCACCATGCCCAGCTGTTTGCTTTCTTCTTTTTTCCTAAAGACATCTTAATATTACTGTTTTCTTTATACTAGGATCTGTAACTAATTGAAGAAAATAAAATAACTATATTATAAATAGAAGGGAGGAGCTGGAGAGGTAGATAGCTCAGTGGTTTAGAGCCCTGCCTCCTCTTGCAGAGGATCCATTGGTTCCCAGCATCCATGTGGTGGCTAACAACTTCCTATAACTCCAGTTCCAGGGAATCCACTGCCTTCTTTTGTCCTCCACAGGTATTGTACAACAGGGGTACACTTAAATACATGCAGGCAAAACATTCATACATATAAAATAAAAATAGATACTGGTTTTTGCCTTCTATTTATCTTTCTGCCTTTATTTGGTTGGTTAGTTGTTTTTTTTCAGAGGTAGGGAGGTGAGACAGAGTTTTACTATGTATGTCAGGTCGGCCTGGAACTCAAAAATTCCTCTGCCTCCACCTCTCAAGTGCTGGGACTAAAGATAGAGGCCCCCATCCCCAGCTTGTTTGTTTATTTTTGAGAGGGACGTGCTTGCTACTCCAGTCATGTGGTAGCCAGAGGACAATTTGCAGAAGTCCGTTCTTTCTTTCTAGTATGTTGAGTCCCAGGAATGTAACTCGGGTCGTTAGCTTTAACAGCAAGTTCCTTTATCTACTGATCATTTTGCCTGTCAGCACCCCCTCCCCCCCACATTTCTTGTAGATGATTTTTTTTTTTAACCTTTAGAGAGTATCTAATAGTATTAGTTGAAAAACATAGACTAGGAAGAATTCATTGTGACCAGATACAAGAGGACCTGTACAGAAATCAGTAATTTGTGTGTGCCAGGTGTTGATCCCAGTGACTAGAAATCAGTAATTAATGTACAGGTTGAGTATCCCTTTTCTGTATTGCTTGGCACTAAAAGTATTTAAGATTTCTTCCAGGTTTGTGATTAATCTTTGTTTTGTTTTGGCTTTTTAAGGTTTATATTCTTTAATTATATATGTGTGTCCATGTGGGGCTGTGTATATATGAGTACAGGTACCCACAGAGGCCAGAAGAGGGAGGTGGACCCCCTTAAGTTAGATTTGCAGGTAATTGTGAGCCACCCAACATAGGTGCTGAGAACTGAACTTTAGTCCTCCGAAAGAACACTATGCACTCTTAATCACTGAGCTATCTCTCTAGCCCCCTTGTTTATTTTTTATTTAATTTTTGTTGTGGACTTTGGAATACCTAGCATATGTATAATGACATATATTAGCAGATGGATCCAAGCCAAAACATATAAGCCATTTATATTTTGTGGTTGAGTATGTAGCTTGGGAGGTACTAAGTCATACATGAGGCCCTGAATTCGTTACCAGCACTTTAAAAGAAAAAAAGGTTTTGGCCTCGGAACTTTTTTATTTATTTTCAATTAGGGATAGATAACCTACACTTCCAAATAGAAGAAAAACCATGAAACTCTTGAGATGGTTCTGATTTCGATAGCAGGGAAATTACTTAAGCTGGATAACAATAAAAATGGTGTCTGTACCATCTTTATGGAGAAAAAAAATGTATGAATAAATGAAGACTATAAGTTAAATCTAAATTTCTACCAGGAAAGTAGTTGTGAATGGCTAGCTAAGAAGGATATCTTGAAAATATAATGAATGAGGGATATTGGATATGAGTGCTACTGGATATTGTTAAAACTATGTGGTAAATTGTAAATGTTAGGAAGACTTCAATTTAGTAATAAAGGCCTTGCCTAGCATACATGCAGCCCTGGGCATGCACTGCAATGGGATGGGGTACAGGTAAATTTAGGAATGCTATTAAGACATTGACCATTGAGCAAGTGTGAAAATTTAGCGTGCAGCATTTATAATTGTGGGTTAAAAAAACAAAAATACTTAAAAATTGAGAGAGACATTATTGAATGTTCAAAGTAGTCCTTAGAGTCAAATTTGAAACTCCCTGTTTGAGTTAAGGTACTTAGAGACTATAAACATGAGAAATAAGAGACCCTGCTTAGATCTTGGCCCATCTAGGAGATGTTAATGGTAGGACAAAGGGTGGGAATTCAGACATCAACTTGGATTTGAATTTTATAGGAAATTAACCCATAAATAGGTTTGGATTATTTTTAAAGTATTGTGAAAACTTTCAGACATAGAAATAATGGGAAGGGCTGGAGATGTAGCTCAGTAGTATAGAACATTTGCCTAGTACAAGTTCCTAAGTTCAAACCCTGGGACCACCACTCTCCTCCATCACCACCATAAAATTTACAGGAGTAGATTGTAGTTTACTTCTATGTACCTTCTCACCCAACTTATTAGTGATGACAGTCTTGCCTCAACTATGCCTACCTATTTAACCCCCTTCCTTGAGTTATGATAAGGCTATGAAATGCTACAGATAATGAAGAAACATCTTTTAGGCTTTTTCTAACTTTAGTACGCCCAAACTAAGCTTTGTGCCTAACCCATAGAGTTCATAGTCTGTGTTAACAGAAGTATAAGAGGTTCGGTTGCTTTCGTGTTTCAGGTCAGCAAATTAAAACGTCACATTCGCTCTCATACTGGAGAGCGTCCGTTCCAGTGCAGTTTGTGCAGTTATGCCAGCAGGGACACATACAAGCTGAAAAGACATATGAGAACCCATTCAGGTAGGACTTTTCCCTCCTGGTGTTAATGAACTACTTTCCTGTGGATTCTGTGGTACCCTGTAAATTACCACATGCCTTCATCACTTAACCTGAATGCTCTGGCATGTCCTCTGAATTGAATATTCTGAAAATACACTACAGTTATTTTATTCAACTGGAGTCTTTATATAACATGAAATCAGTTCTCTTAAGGGAGAAATTAAATAAAATTAAAATGTTTTTATTTTTAAAAGTCTGGGCTGGGAATGATGGTGTACACCTTTAATCCCAGCACTCAGGAGGCAGAGGCAGGCAGATCTCTGTGAGTTCAAAGCCAGCCTGGTCTACATAGTGAGTTCCAGGACAGCTGGGGCTACAGGGAGTCCCTCTCTCAAAAAAGTCTGGGTAGATATCTAACATACATGGTTTTCCCAAGTACTGCTTTTTCAAAAATGCTAGGTGTGGTGGCCCAAGCCTATGATCCCTACACTCAGGAGGCTTTAGGTAAGAATTCATCTCAAGTACCAGACTAGCCTGGGCTACAGGACAAGCCCCTGCCTCAAAAAAACAAAACAAAACAAAAATTAGCTGGGGGTGGTGGCACATACCTTCCATCCCAGCGCTGGGGAGGCAGAGGCAGGCAGATCTCTGTGAGTTTAAGACCAGTCTGAGCTACATAGTGAATTCCGTCTCAAAAAAGACTTAAGAAAAGAAAAATGCCCCCCTAAGGTAAGCCTTGCTGTAAGAACTACCTTCTTAACGTGGAGGATTATGTAGAGAGCTGAACAGAAGTTCAGGGTTTGTTTGTCATTTCTAAAGAAGGGCATGAGCTGAGCAGTTACATTGAGCCTCACTTTGCCAAGTCACACTTCAGAGTCTATGTGACCTAGCATTTGTGTTTGCCACCTCAGTTATCTGCCAGAATATTTATTCATTTAATTTGTTCATTCTGTATTTCCTTTTAAGGGGAAAAACCTTACGAATGTTATATTTGTCACGCTCGGTTTACCCAAAGTGGTACCATGAAGATGCACATTTTACAGAAGCACACAGAAAATGTGGCCAAATTTCACTGTCCTCACTGTGACACTGTCATAGCCCGAAAAAGTGATTTGGGTAAGTAGACTTAGTACAGGAAGTGGAAAACAGCAACAACAACAAAACAGCCTTTTGAAGCATTCATGAAAGTAAGACCATTCCGAAAATTCACCTTAAACTCAAACTCTTGTGTCTGTGACTGGCATATTCTCAGTGGTAGCCATTGCTGAGCTGCTATTTTCATCCCATGTCTTCTCTTTATTGCTATCAAACTATAAGATTATACATTCTGAATAGAGCTCATATATAAATTATTGGAAACTATAATAGGAGGAAACAGTATACCTTTAACATTAGTAGCTTTCATTCCCTAAATGGGGAAGTAACAGTTATGTTTCAATTAAGGTCCATCTACTTCAGGTTGTTCCAGAAAATTTGTACTTTTTCTCAGTAATTCAAATATTTTATTGGTTTGTTGGTAATTATTCTTGTGTATGAATAAGCCAGAAATTACATAGAAAAGTTCACCTATAGAAATTTTAGTGTAGCCCATGCTTACAGATATGATCATCTAGATTTCTCTCTTTGTCTTTCTTGTTCAAAAAGGGGGTACAGAGGTATATGTATGTAATCCCAGCTTATGGGACTAGAAACAGGAGAATCTATTCAAGGCCACTCTGGACTATTAGAGAGATGACTCAGTAACATGCCTCTGTGGTCCTAGCACCTGAGAAGGTTGAGGCAGGAAGATCCTTTGAATCTAGGAGTTTAAGCCTACCCTGACCCAATAAAAAAATACATTTTACCCAGTCTGTGCTGTTAACCCAGAAAACACAGCTTCCTGAATACTACTGTATTTTTTTATCTTTTACTTATTCTTTGTTTTTTCCCTCAGTGTTGCATATCGGACCCAAGGCCTCACACATTCTAGGCAAGCACTGTACTGCTAAGCTATACTCATTTTTTTACATGTGCTTCCATTTTTGTAGCTTACAAATTTTCCATTATGTTACTTTTTACTCAGTTCAACGTTTATAATATGAAGTAAAGTGTGTCTTACTGTAGCTTTATTGTAGTTGATAAGCCTAAAGCTCAGAGATTTCTTCACCAAAGCTGTCCAGCACAACTTACGAGTGAAAAGGTGGGCAGAAGTCCTTGAGTCCTAGATGCAGGCACACCTCAAGACTAGCCAGGTCTACATAGCAAGTTCCAGGCCAACCAAGACTGCACAGTGAGACCCAGTCTTTAAAAAAAAAAACAACCCACACTTTAGTCCTCTTCTTAGGCTGGTTTTGTTTTGTTGGGAGACAAGGATGTTTTTTCATGCTGCTGAGAGTGAAATCCAGACTGTCTCCATGGAATAAGGCAGAAAGAGCAAGACACCTTACATTCTACTCTTCTGTGTGCTCAGTTCTGGACACACAGACACGTGTACTTTAAGAAGAAATCAAGAAGTTTGTGTTGTGTCTCTTCCCTCACCTCCTGATAATGCTGGGAATTAAACCCAGGACCTTGTACATACTAAGCAAGTGTTCTACTTAGTCTACACAATTGGTCCTCTGGATTTTTTTTTTTTAAGGGCAGGGTGATAATACATTGATAGGAGTCAACTTTGAATATCATGTGGTCAAGATCTTAAATGCAGCTGGCCCTTCTTTCTCCTGAGCAATACAACTAGTTGCCCTTGTCAGAGCTGTTCCCATTCTCCTTAGTAAGCTCATTTATTGACCTACTCATTTGTTCCATAAATCTGTTGAGGCCACTGTGTAGATGGCACTATGCTACAGTATAGGATTGGAAGAGTCTCCTCTTTCTCTTAAACACTCACCATCACCTTCCCTTTCAAAATAAAAGAGTAACAGTAAAACTCCCCAATTTTCAGACTATTATAAACCAGCTAAGTTCCTTCTGTCCTCATTTATCTTCACCCTCTGTGCTCCTAGAAGCAGGTGTTGCTTTGTCTCTTCACCCTCACCCCATTTGCAGTTTTCTGGAGTATTTACATTATTACAACATTTACTGACATATTCTCACTCCTTGATCTTTCCACTCAACACGTTCATCTATCCTCACAAAATTATTTTAGGGACTAGAGAGATAGCTGAGCACTGTCTGCTCTTGCAGAGGCTCCAGTTTGGTTCCCAGCACCCAAATGACAGCTAGCAACTGTCCATAACTCCTTTTCCAGGGGAATCCAGTTCCCTCTTCTGACTTCCTCAGGCATTGCATGACATGGGTGCACTTACGCTCATGCAGGCAGCACACTCTCATATACACACACACATGTGCATGCACACGCACATAATTATTTGAAATTATGCCTGCTGGTATAAGACTGTAATCTTAACTACCCAAGAAACTGAGTCAAGAGAGTCACAAGCTCAAGGCCTCCTGTGCTACAGTTCAAGCCATTGTGGGCAACATGGTAAGATTTTGTCTTCAAAAGAAGGCACAGGGGCACATACCTTTAATCCTAGCACTCAGGAGGTAGAGTCAGGCAGATCTCTGAGATTGAGGCCAACCTGGTCTGCATAGTGATTTCAGGCCAGCTGGGGGTACAAGGAGACAGCCTGTCTCAAAAAAAAAAAAAAAAGCTTATGATAAAGCCCAGTGGTAGAATGCTTGCCTAACAAGGGCCCTAGGTTCAATCTTCAGTAACCCCCAAAATTTTAAAAATAAAAAATTCTGTCACTCCTACCACCTCACACATAGGTTGCATTGCTGGAGGTTGAACCCAGGGCAATAATGTATGGTAGTTAAGCGCTCATCTAGTTATTTCCCTAAATCCCTAGGTTTAGCTCTTCTCTTGGCTAACCTAATGAACAATTATGTCCCACCTAGCTTTCCCTTCTCTATATTCTGATTTCCCTCTCGTGTGTATAGCCATCACTCTAGTGACCTTATTAGTGTCCCCCACATGTGGAATGTAGCCAACTCCTTATCTTACTGACAGAATCTTTCACCCAAATGATAACACCTGCCCCTAACAGAATTCTTTCATGACCATACTGCATTCTGTTTAGAACATGTTCTTCCCTTATTTAACTCGGTTTCCTCAGCAGCCTTAACTCAGCTTTAAAGACTGGCACATATTTTTTCTTTTTACTCTTAACTTTTGCCTTAATGATTTAATCAATTCCCATGGTTTTATGAAACCAAGTCTTAATAACTCTTAATTTTATGTTCCAATTGCAAACGTTTTCCTTTGAATAAGTGACCTTGCCACCTACCTGGCTTTCCATGTCATTGGGTATCATTCCTGACACCCACTTTACACTTCCTTTCCCCACATTTAGTTAGTAACTTCTGTTGATTCACTTTCTGGCTCATCCATTCCTTCAGTTTGTTTCCGTGTCCACTGCTGTCCTTGTTCAGGCTTCCATCTTGCTCCACCTACTGGTCTTAAGGGGGAGCTGGGGTGACACATTAGGGATTGAGCCCAGGGCCTCCTACGTGCTAGGCACGTTCTCTGCTTCTGAGCTTGCATTCCCAGCCTTTGAAGTAATTTTTTGAGAAGTAAAGGAAATGTATTATTAACTTGTTGAAATACTTATTTTTGAAGTTCAACTTGGCTTTGTATTTTGCTTATAGGTGTCCACTTACGAAAGCAGCATTCCTATATTGAACAAGGCAAGAAATGCCGTTACTGCGATGCTGTGTTTCATGAGCGCTATGCTCTCATCCAGCATCAAAAATCACACAAGAATGAGAAGCGCTTTAAGTGTGACCAGTGTGATTATGCTTGTAGACAGGTAGGTGCTGTCCAAGTCAGAAAGCCATTGATGCCCCATCCATGTCAGGTATTATCAGAGGGCTTTTGTATACTTGGTATGATAGCTACTGCTAATAATATCTTCAGAAGGTCTGTGGAATCACTAAAATCAAAGATCATTCCCCTTATCAAGTGTATTTGGTTCTCCAGCCAATATATTTTGAGTCACAATTGACCTCTGAAGGCAGACTTCTCAAAACGATAGGGGATGGGGGTGTAGCTCAGTTGCAGAGAACTTGTCTAGTATGTGTGAGGCCCTAGGTTCGATCCGCAGTATTATAACAATAAGTTTAAATTATACATAAGAAGAACTTTTTGCCAGGTGTGGTGGCATGTGCCTGTAATTCTAACACTCGGGAGTTGAAAGCAAAAAATTAAAAATCATACTTGGCCACATAGTGGATTTGAGGCCAGCTTGGAGTACATGAGACCTGGCTGGAAAAAACTATGAGTATTAAGTTGAGAGAAGGAAAAAAATCTGATCTTGGGAATGATGGATGCAGGGAAACTCAAAAAGCAGCCCAGCAGGGCTGAACATCTCTGTGCCAGGACTTAGGGAAGTACTTTTGCAAACCCTATGAATATACTGTTGTTATTATATGGGCAAGCAGTGTTAACCCCTTGAAGATGAAAGGACTATGGTCTGCATTCACAACATTTGGGTGGCAGCCCTGTGACCAGGCCCCCTGAGGCCTTTCTCACAGGTGGCTCTGTTTCAGGAGAGGCACATGATCATGCACAAGCGCACTCACACGGGGGAGAAACCTTATGCCTGCAGCCACTGCGACAAGACCTTCCGCCAGAAACAGCTCCTCGATATGCATTTCAAGCGCTATCATGACCCCAATTTTGTCCCTGCGGCCTTTGTCTGTTCTAAATGTGGGAAAACTTTTACACGTCGGGTAAGGATCAGAGCATCACTTCCCATTGTGGATCTTAATTTTGCATGGTTGATCTTCCCCAGAATGCAGTTTTTGCCACTGAAGTTAATAAATGTAGAGATACTTTGCCATTTGGAAAGGGCTAGTCATTCCTATCCCAAGCCTTTCTGTCCATGGATGAAGCTTTCTGCTGATAGGAACTGCAGCATCTTTGAGTAGACTATGGTATAAAGGCATTTCCTTAGGCAGATGGAATGTGTACCTCCACCCCGACCCCTCAGCCAGCTAGAATCTTTCATGGTCCTCTCTGTTGGTGTTAGCCGTGTCTGCGCATGTAGGCAAACTTGAAACTCCCCTGTCCTTGACCACAGGCACTAAGCTTCTCCTTAGAAGACTCAGCCTTCCTAAAGCTTGATTTTATTGAACTAAAATAAGAACTTCCAGTCTGACCTTTTTAATAGTGTAAAACAAAATTTGTTCCTTTTGTCAGAATACAATGGCAAGGCACGCTGATAATTGTACTGGTCCAGATGGTGTAGAAGGGGAGAATGGAGGAGACACAAAGAAGAGCAAACGTGGAAGGAAAAGAAAGATGCGTTCAAAAAAAGATGACTCTTCTGATAGTGGTGAGTGACTTGTTGATTTGGTTATAGGTGACAAATTGGAGGACTCAGTTTCTAATAAATATGCATAAGATATAGAGGTGGACAGATCACCTTTACTTCCTTTAAACTTGTAATCTTTCTAGCCAGTGTGGTGGTACACATCTCCAGAGGTGGAAACAGGAGGATTAGAAGTTCAAGGCCAGCCTTGCTATCAAGGAGTATCAAAAAACCATTGGTTGCTATATGACTTTGGGAATCCCTGTAGTTACACTTAGCTACAGGGCCCCCTGCTGTCATAAACTCTGCCTTTTCTTTCTCTGAAGAAATTATTGATGACTTTTAACAGGACGGTTGTTGGGGGGTTTTTTTGTTCGTTTTGTCTTGCACTTCTGATTTGGGACCTACATGTAGTGTCTCTTTATCCCTTTTGAGCACTGGAATGAATCTGGACTGCATCCCACTGCTGGCAAAAGCCACACAGTTCTGCCGAGTTGGCCGTCTGCATAGATAGACCAGCAAATTCTGTTTTGAGGAATTTTTCTAAGATCTCTCCAAGCCAATAAGCTTTTAACCCTATTAACCTTTGTGTACTCTCCCCCCTAATTCTGACTGAATTTAATTTTCTAGGCATTGAGTTTGAATAAGTTCTGCAAGGAAGCAGCTTGTTCTTGTCACAGTGCCACCTACAGTTCCCCAAGTATTTCACTTAGCATTTCTGTCACTAGAAAAGTGAGGCATTTTGTCCTGAAGATGAAGCATTAACCACAGATTTCTTTACTTTAAACATTTGTTCCAGAGAAGTGAATGTTAATAACCTGTGTGTTCTAGAGGAAAACAGGCAATGTGATCCTTTGTGCCACAGTAATGGGCAGTAAATTATAAGCACTCTTGACTACGTACAAGTGTGGGTAGCTGAACAGCACAGATGTCAGAGGCTTGAGTTTCACTTCTTTACCTTACAGATCATTAAGCTTCTTTCCTATATATAAGGATACACACTGACTCACTCACTTGTGGAAGTGGGGGCAGAGGTTATCCTTAGGTGTTGTTCCTCAGGAGCTGTCCACCTTGTTTTTTGAGACAAGGTCTCTCACTGGGACCTGGGACTTGCCAGTTAAGTTAGACTGACTAACCAGTAAGCCCCTGGGATACTCCTGTCTCTACCTCTGCAGCACTGAGATTATTATAATAGCCATTATCACCACTCTGGACTCTTCTCTCTCCCTCTCTCTCTCCCTCTCTCTCTCTCTCTCTCTCTCTCTCTCTCTCTCTCTCTCTCATGTGTGATATGGGGGAGGGGGTATGGATGCATGGTGTGAACATAGACTGGAGGCAATAGATTTTCCCCTAAGGCTGGAGTGACAGTCAATTGTAAGCTGCCCTGTATGGGTGCTGGGAACTGAACTAAGATCCTCTACAAGAGCCAAGTGCACTCTTAATTGCTGAGCCATGTCTTTAGTCGCTAGACTTATTTTTTAAAATAATGTGGGTAGTAGCAATCAAACTTGGGTTCTCATGCTTGTATGTCAAGCATTTTATTGAGCTCTCCCCTCAAGATAATATTTCTCAATTGAAATACTGAACCCCAAATTAAATAAGAGGGACTTTAAGTTGCAATGTACAAGATAAATAAAAATTGTTTATATAGCCAGACGTGGTAACATGCATCTTTACTCCAAGCACTTGGGAGGCAGAGACAGAGGCAGGCAGATCTCTATGAGTTCCAGGCCAGCGCTACAGGAGACCCTGTCTCAAAAAAGACACCCCACCCCCACCCCCACCCCGCTTCCCAGTTGTTTATATAGGCCGTGGCTCAAACTGGTTTGTCTCCAACTCTTGTCTCAGCCTCTCAACACATAGATGCACTACCATATCCAGCTGTCTTCTGTCCCTTTAATCTTCAAATCACTGTTGATTTGGGTTGGGAGTATACTACAAATATGACCCAAGAAAATGGAAGTAGGTATGTGCTGAGTCAGTAACACCACATAAGAAATCTGAGATTCAAAAGCCTTATTATCTGACTTCTTTTCCATATTCTCTTTAGCAATTAACTCCCTATAGGTATTACTTTGCAGAGGATAGACAATTCAGACATTAAAGAGAGAATGAAAGGGTTTAAGGACCCTTTGAGTCTGGTGGATCTAGAAATTAAGTCCAAAAACTTTGCCCAAAAAAGAAAAAGTAATAATCACAAAGGCTCAGTTAGTAGAATGCATGCCTAGCATGCACAAAGCCCTGAGTTCAAACCCCAGCACTGCATAAAGCAGTTATGATGGCTCCCACCTGTAGTATCATGAGTTGGCAACAAGTAGATAAGAAATGTAAGATTATCTGTGGCTACCTACAATTTGAAGTCAGCCTGAGCTATGTGAGACCCTGTCTTTTAAAAAAAGAAGAAAAAATGGTCCCAGAAGAACTCTTCACATGCCTCTTAGTAAATAGGGCCTCACATTGTATCAAGAATTTCTGTATTTCCTTATCATTTGTCAGTCACAGATGAACAGAACTCCATCTTCAGTGATCTGGGTTAGGTTTAGGATCCTCCTTTATCCTTGTATAATAAGGGGAATATTTGGTTTTAAAGGGAATTTTTTTTTAGCAAAGGTAATAGATACAGAGCAAACCTTTGAGAGCACCTGATAATTCGCCTCTTTCTACGCTCTTCCTTCCCTACTTCCTGTGCTTCTGACTTCATAAGAAGAAAATGCTGAGCCGGATCTGGATGACAATGAGGAGGAAGATGAGCCTACGGTAGAAATTGAACCAGAGCCAGAGCCAGAGCCTCAACCTCAGCCTCAGCCTCAGCCTGTGGCCCCTGCTCCAGCCCCACCACCTGCCAAGAAGAGGAGAGGACGGCCCCCTGGACGAACTAACCAGCCCAAACAGAACCAGCGTAAGTTGCTTGCCTGAGCTCAGTAGGCATCTTCTCCAAGCATGTGAGAAAGCCAGATGGGTCTGTGTTCTTGGGAAGATGGGAACTAAGCCATGAAAACAAGTTAAGGTCACACTGGCAAACAAATGCTCAGGAAGCTATTTTTTAGATGTTTTTTACTAGGAAACATGTGAGACAGTCTCTCAAAGCTTGTTATATTCCAGGAGAAGAAGTCCTAAGTAGAAGAGTACTTACCTCCTACAAGATGAGCACTGTTGTGGGAGGGTCACAGTCAGCTAGAAGAATTGCTGTGGTTTAGAATACAAAAGAGCTAATTTTTTAAGGATAGAAGGATAAAACAATTTGTTTGCCAAGATTTCTCCTCTAAAAGAAATTCTGGTCTGTAAAACTGTGAGTGGGGTAACCTGCCTGTAATCTCAGCACTTGGGAGACTTGAGCTGGCCTGGGCTACTTAATGCCAGGTCAGCCTCTGGACTGTACTCAAAAAAGGAAAGGAAATTGAGGTATTGAGGTGAGGACTCAGATGTGTTTTCTTTACACTGTACTCAGCAGATGGCTGCTGGCTCCTTACTTTCCTGCTTATTTTTCTCTCAATCAGCTGGGCCTCTTCCTCCCCCCATTTAATAGGTACAGGATTTAATCTTCTACTTTAATGTTCTCCCTGAGCCCCATGTTTAGACGTCCATAACAGAAAGAGGTTAGGTCTGGAACCGGCCCCCTCATTTCACCTACACACACCAGAGTGAACAAAGTGGTGGGAGGGCTGCAGAATCACAAATGTCAGCTGTATCACACAGATAGGAAATGTTCTAGTCATGTGCTATGTGGGGCTAGATTTTTTTTTTCCCTGCTGTAAATCCTAAATTTATAGCACAAAGGAAAAACAAAAGATTTTAATGTACAAATATGGAAGCATATGGTAATAAATACCAAATGTTGGTATTTTGACAGTTTCTAGACTGTTGGGACTTCATGTATGGCCACTTTCATTTGGGTGGTAAGGTGGGATTAAGATTTATTTTTATTTTATGTGTGTGAGTGTTTTGCCTGTGTGTGTGTACATGCACCTTGAGTGTAAGAGGAGGGCTTCACATCCCGTGGAACTGGAGTTCAGGACAGGTCTTAGCTACCATGTGAGTGGTGAGAGCCAAACCTGGGTCCTCTGGCAAAGCAGCCAGTGCTCAGAACTGCAGAGCCGTCTCAAGCCCATTTTGTCTTCTGATCGGTTTTCTCTGTGGCACCACTAAACTTTGCTGTGTTGCTGCCATCCCGTTCACTGCCATCTTCTGAAAGGATCTTTGTGATCTCTGGGGCTTTAATGGACTACTTGTTTTGTTTATGCTCTTTGCCAGCAACAGCCATCATTCAGGTTGAAGACCAGAACACAGGTGCAATTGAGAACATTATAGTTGAAGTCAAAAAAGAGCCAGATGCCGAGCCCGCGGAGGGGGAAGAAGAAGATGCCCAGCCAGCCACCGCAGATGCCCCCAATGGAGACCTCACGCCTGAGATGATCCTCAGCATGATGGACCGGTGATGGCAGGGCTTTGCTCATCGCCAGGACTATTTGGGCTGTGTTTAAACGGCCCAAATCTTAATTTTTCTCCCTTTCTTCTTTTGGCTTTGGGAAAAGCATAATTTTACACCATTTTACGAAACATGCTGAGAACAAGAACTTCAAGAATTATGTTAGGAAAATGTGATTTAACTAGAACTTGCTGTTTTGATGTTAGCAAATCATGGAATGTTCTGAGTCGCCGAGGGTTTACTGTGAAGTGCTGAGGACAGTGTTGATGCCTAACTAGTTTTCTTAGATGGAAACAGAGACATTGAGCCCTCTCTCTCGATTTAGTAAACCACTCCAGAATGGCCACGGGTTTCCCAGAGTTCTATGGTCTTCCCAAGAGAATTTTTAATTGTAAATGCAGACTTGGGAAAGACTTAGACTTTTAACCTGTTTTTTGCTTTTGCTTTTCCCTGACTCCCTTTGCTCGGAGTCAGCTGCACACCAGTAGTACAGCATGCTACGATCAGTTTCTGTCCTGAAAGCTTTGCCTTTTTCTTGGCAAAGTTTCTGGTATGGTCAAGCTTGTAAATAACCTTTTTTACATTTTAATCTTTTCCATTAATTAAGAGGTTGAAAAGAAGGGCAGTGTAAGAAAACCCAGCATTTTAATTATGTGCAAATTCAGTTACCACGGACTCAGTGGTGTGTAAATGTTGAATCGGATCACAATCATGTAGCAGAAAAGCACCCAGATTGCCACCTGCTAGTGACGACACCCGTGCGGAAGTCGTGATCTCCAGCCCATGGAGCCAGCATTTGAACATTGTACAATTAACTTTCATTTATGATTTCCCATCAACATTTTCTTTGCTCTGTTTGTAGCTGATTGTTGCATTTTATAAATCTTCGGTTAAAGCCAGAAGAGTGATTATGAGTGGGTCACAGCAGCCATCACAAGCTGGGCCAGAAATTTTCACTAGGTCAGTAATTTAAACCTTGGATCTGAAAAAAAAAAAAAAAAAAAAAAAAATTAAAAATAATAATGTGAAGCAAACCAACTTAAAAAGTGATTCTTGCACATGAACTGTCACATGTTTAATGTGTGTTTTTAGAAAGCCTCAGTCTTACTGATTTCAAACACCTTTTTCTTCTGTGTATTGCTTTTAAGAGAGCCATCAGTTAGCTACCAGACTCTAGGTTGATGCATTTTGTACTTAGCTGTACTGTGTGATATTTTTCATTATTTTAGGACGCCAACATGAGACCTGTAATAAAATATGTAATGGGGTTGAAAGCTGGGGAGGAGGATCTACTGCTGTACAGCTAATAAATCATAACGGATTAACAGGCACTCTGAAGGCTCTGTCCTATGTGATTCCTATTTGTTGGGGGCCCACAGGGGTTGTACATGGCTCCAGGTTTTTATTCTCTGACATGATACTTCCTCTACAACTGAAAAGAAGAGGTAGATGCTCTTGGCTGATGATATGGAGTGCAGGCTGCAGTAAGTTTAAATACACTGCAAGTAGAGAAAAATGGCTAAACAGTTGCCAGTGATCCACCTTAGCAGTGCATGTCACATGCACAGAGCAGGTTCTGGAGCTACCAGGGAGTACTAATGGGAAACTTTGTCCTTGAGATCTTGGCTCAAGGAAGGTTAGGGTCTACACTTTGTCCTTAGCCAGACACAGGGGAGCAGAGAAAAGTTGGGCTCAACTTGTCCTAGACAAGACTGTTGGAAAGGTGAAACAGGCTGTGAAGGCAAGATTCTAGGCAGTGTGCCTGCTCCATAATGCCACAGCATGATGTCCTGCAGGAGCTGAGTAGGGGTGATAGACTCACATGTTAGTGAAAAGTCATCCTGCTGACAACCAGGTCTTCTAGGCAGGTCACTTTGACAAACCCATTTTATTTTAGCTTCAAACACATACTATGTTACAGGCTTTTTGTTTTTTTCTCCACTAAAGGGCCAGATGTATGTGACTTAGTTTTATTTGTGCATTTGAGTTGCTGAGAAAAATAGGTTTTCTAGGCCTGGAGATTGCAAAGCAGGCAATCATCTCTTAAGACTGTTGGAAAGTCAATCCTTCGTCCTGCTTAGACACCCCCTTGCTGAGTGTATTACCTGCATGTATATAAGTGCACCTTGTTGTGCAATATTCACAGAGATCAAAAGAGAGCATCCGATCCCCTGGAACTGGAGTTTCTAACAGTTGTTAGCTGCCATGTGAGTGTTGGGAACTGAATCTAGGTCCTCTGTAAGAGCAGCTAGTACTCTTAACTGCTGAGCCATTTCTCCAACCCTAATTATTTGAAACTTTAAAAGTACATTAGTTTTGGCTGGTGGATGAGGAGGGGCAGGAGGTGTCCTGATGTAGCTCAAGACAGAAAGTGATACTTTTGTACTCATGCTACATCCTGTGTGACTCCATTAAATACAAACCCTCTAGCATCAGAAGCTTGTCACTAATCCGCTGTTGTGCTGAGAAAACTTTGGATGGTGAGTTCCCAAACCAGTCTACAGCTCCTTCCTTACTATTAAACCGCAGTTGGTCATCTGTTCTTTCCATCCTCAGCCCTATCCACGGCTGCCCTGTCAGCGTACATATGATTTTGGTCAGGATCTTGACTATTAAAACCACCTTGGAGGCAGAGACGGGGAGATCTTTGTGAGATTGAGGCCAGCCTGGTCTACATATCCAGTTCCAGGCCAACTGGGGCTACAGGAGGGCCCTGTCTGAAAAAAGTAAAAAACCCACCTTTGGTGAGTGAGTCACACGCACCAAGGTGCCTCATCCACTGCTCCCCAGCAGACGCTGATTCCTACGTACTGTACTGACCACAGCAAGCTGAAGACCTTACTTAAGGTGTCAGTCACAGAAGCTGCCAGAATGTTTTGGTCTCAGACACCAGGTTATATAGTTAGACCCCACTGATTGTTAGTCTCTTCAGATCCTGGTTTTTCCCTGTACTCTACACCTGCCCTAAGCACCCAAGGGCACCAGGACTAACCCTGCCAGTGTTGTGCCTGGCCTTGGCCTCCAGGTCCTTCTGCCTGAGAGCTGCTGCAGCCCTTTGACAATCACCCCCTCGTCATTTTAATCAGAAAAATCTCAGTAAGGGATGCTCTCTCCTATTGTTTCTGAAGTCCCAGGGTTGCCATGGCAAGCTTGGCAAGTATGAGTGTTCACTGAATGCCTGGCACTGCTGCTGTGAGTCCATCTCTTCAGTAAACATTGAAGCCAGGCATGCTGGCACACCACTATAGTATTACACTTAAGAGAAGGGGGTAGGAAGATTGAGAGTTCATCTTCCTCAGCTACACAGCAAGTTGATGTCAGCCTGGGCTACATGAGATCTGTCTCCAGAACGCACAGCTGCCTGGGAGTGATTGCACATGCGCTGGAGAGGCAGAGTCAGGCAGATCTCCAAGTCGGAGATCAGCTTGGTCTACACAGTTCCAAGCCATCCAGAGTTACATAGACTCTTCAAAAAAAAAAAAAAAAAAAAAAAGGGACGCATCTTTAATCCCTTATGTTTAGGAGGCAGAGGCAGGTAGATCTCTGTGAGACTGAGGTCAGCCTGGTCTACATACCAAGTTCTTGTCTCTCAAAAACACAGTGCATGTATGTGGTTATGCCTACAATTCTTGTATTCTGGAAACTAAGGCAGAATTGGCACAAATTCTAGGCCAGCTGGAAATACATAGGCATAGGGAGACCCTTGTCTAAAACAGATCGAACAGGCCCTAGAGATGGTTCAGCGGTTAAGACCACTGACTGGTCTTACAGAGGACCAGGGTTCAGTTCCCAGCACCCACGTGGTGGCTAACAACCATCCATAACTCCAGTTCCAGGGGAATCCAGTGCCATCTTCTGACCTCTGTTGGCATTGCATGACAGGAGTACACTTACACACATGCAGGCACTACACTCATACACATAAAAATTAAATATTTTTTTAAAAATTATGGGGCTGGAGAGTTGGCTTAGCAGTTAGCACTGATTGCTCCCAGCAACCACATGGCAGTTAACTGTAACTCCAGTTCCAAGGGACCTTGATGCCTTCATCTGACCTCTGGCCACTGCACAACACAGATGCACTGACATGCAGGCAATACACTCAGAAACATAAATTTTAAAAAGATAAAGCTGGATATGGTGGTACATGCCTTTAATCCCAGCACTCAGGAGTTAAAGACAGGCTGATCTCTGAGTTTCAGGCCAGCCGAAGCAACAGCTAAATGTGTCTCAAGCCATGACCCCAAAAACAGATCAAGGGAAGAGGCTGGAGAGATGGTTCAACAGTTAAGAACACTGGCTGCTCTTGCCAGAGGACCTGATTTGGGTTCCCAGCACAAAATGACAGCTAACAACTGTAACTGTTCAAGGGAATCTGATGCCTTCTGGCCTCTGCAACCATTTCAGTCATTGGTATACTTACATGTAGGCAAAACACTCAAACATAAAATTTTTTCTTAAAGATCAAGGAGACTGGAGAAATGGTTCAGTGGTTGTTAAAAGAGAGCTTTGTGCTCTTGCAGAGGACCAGAGTTTGGTTCCCAAAACCCGCATCAGGCTGTTCACAATCACTTACATATAACTCCAGTTCCAGATGATCTGAAGTCTCCTTCTGACCTGAGTGTGCCCCTGCACACATGGGCACATACACATACAGACACACACAAAATAAAGATCAGCCACACCTTATCCTGGCACCCAGCACTTGGAAGGCTCAGGCAGATGTATCTGCCAGCCTGGTCTACATAAGTGGGGTCCAGGCCAACCAAGGCTACATAGAAGACTCTCTCAGACCAAAAAAAAAAAAATTTTTTTTAAAGGGTTGCTCTGTTTTCAGAATCCAGACCCTGTTGGGTCGTTGCTGTGGAGGGTCCTCACTGGGCTTTCAGGCCGTCAACATGGTCAAGTGAGCATAGAGGCCAAGCAGCTCTTAAAGGTAAAGGTAACCAGTTTGGCATTCACTGGGGCTTTATTCTCCTTGTGATCTACCTGGGATTTACGAGGGGTCCAGATCCTGAGCCATCAGTTATAAGCCTACTTTGGAGATAATCATTTGGTCATCTGGACTTGGAAGCAATTCAATATGGAGGTGTGTGCTCTGGCTGGATAAGAAATGAGACATCGTTCAGATGGTCATCAATTGGTATTTTTAACAATTTTTTTTAAAGGGGTTGTTCTGTTTGTTGTGCTGCAAATTGAATCCAGATTTCATGTAGACAGGCAAATGCTATCATATACCCATTTAAAGAGAGAGGGTCATCTCTTTTCTTGGCTAGCAAGGAACTTCCGGGCTCAAGTGATTCTCCTGCCTCAGTTTGGGAATAGCTGGAACTAGCGTGGGCAGGAAAATCATACCTGGAGGATGTCCCCGGTCTCAGAAGCCAAAGGACTGCCACCCAACATATATATATTTTTCTACTTTCTAGGACTTTCCATCTCTGCCTGGCTGAACTGTGGACAGGGTAGAGGCTGTTCCTTATCTCAGAAGTGGAATTTAATGGAAAGCACTCTCTCTCTTTCCCTCCCCCCTCCCTTTCTCCTGTGTGTGTGTGTGTGTGTGTGTGTGTGTGTGTGTGTGTGTGTGTGCCTATGTTAATCTACGAATTCTCCAGTATCTACTACAATAGCATGCTTCTGGCATGCCTCACATCTGTGACTTCTTGACTCAGCTCCGGAGACCAGTTTCCCTCTCAGTGAATTCTGCCTGAACTCAAGAATACAATAACAGGACACCCACATGTACCTGGCCTTTGTTCATGAGTCACTTCCTCTTCCTGAGGTTCCTGAGGTTCAGGCCATACCTTAGCTAGAGCTGCCTCTAAGAACCCCTGATATCGACCCCACTCCAGCTCTGCAAGAGTCTGGATCTTTTATTGGTTTTGTTTTGAAACAAGTTCTCTCTATAAACCCTGGGCATCCCTGAAATTCTATGTAGCCCAGGTTGTCCTCCTGCCTCAGCAGATGGTGCTACAAATTACAGATAGGTTGCCACCGTACCCAACCTGGCTTAAGTCAGATCACCGACAATTAGTCACTGTGCCCAGGTTCGGAACCGGGCAGAATCCTGGGGGTTGGGTGGTTGTTGGCTCCTTGCTAAAGACACACCCTCCTCTGGCTTCCTCTGGACGCCTGCACCACCTACCCAACTTGTAACATGGGACAGACCAAGTTGGAACTCGGGGATCCCCGGGTGGGTAGCGCCCCCTGGTGTCGCATCAGGGACTGTGGAGAGGGGTGAAAGTAGGACACGAGGAACCGCAGGAGGCGAGAAACAGGCAAGACCCTCCCCGCCACACCATTCCCCACACCCTGAGCGACAGCGGCAGCCGGGATTTGACCTCCCTTCCACAACCTCCAACCCGGGCGAACTCAGCCAGCGAGGCCCGCGGCGGAGAGAGGCCGCGGCCAGGCAGGAAGCGACTGTGTACCTTCCGCTGCGGGAGGAGCAGGTGGCTGCTGTGTGGCCCGGGGGCCCAGGCTTCCTGTGTGCCCGCCCGCCGGCTGCACTTTCCCGCCAGCGGCCTTGGGCCCTCGGGCCCTATGGCTCAGATCCCCGACGGCATATCCTGTGAGCTACGAGGTAAGCCCTGGCCCTTCCCCGGAGCCCACTGGCTTCAAAGAGGTAGCGCCCAACTAGAGATTCGCCCAGAGCCTGGGGTAACTCGATCAGAGGTTCTTAGTTCTGGAGGGCCAGCACCTCAAGCTCCACACCGCTCCTTCCCTCACTCAGTCTAGCACAGAGTGGCCCTGTTGGGAGAACCAAAATTTCCCAGTAGATTGTCTTTCCACAGGCGAGATAACCAGGTTCCTGTGGCCCAAGGAGGTAGAGGTGCTGCTGAAAACCTGGCTTCCCCAGGAGGGTGCTGAACGAAGTCATATCTTGGTATGATGGGCAGAAGTGGGGGCCAGGAGGGTGACACAAAGTTTGCTTTGCCCAGAATATCAGACTCTGTCTCCCCCAGGCACTTCTCCGATGGAGGGCTTATCTGCTGCACACCTGCCTCCCGCTCAGGGTGAGTCCCAGGTCTGGCCAACGCTCCCTTCTCCCACTTGCAGGGGCTGTGTCTGCAGAACTGCCCTTGCTCTTGCTGTCTTTCCCTGTCTCTAGGCTTCCAGCAGCAGACAGGAGGGGAGTCTGGTGTCTGGACTCCAGGCTGCCTAAAAGACTAGGCTCCTGAGGGTGTGGCTCTGGCTTACTCCCTGCTGATAAAAGTGCTTTCCCTAGGTGGAGTGCACATTCAGCTACCTGGAGGTCCAGGCCATGACACTGCAGGAGACACCACCTCAGGTGAGATATTTAGATCTAACCCCATTTGGGCTTACAACCTGATCTTTACCCCCTGGACAGAGCTCTAAAGGAACACCAGCTTCCCCACATGGAGCCAAAGCCAGTCTCACCCTCTCCAGGTCACCTTTGAGTTGGAGTCCCTGCCTGAGCTAGTCCTGGAGTTTCCTGGTATATCTGCCGTAGAACAGCTGGCCCAGCATGTGGCTGCTGCCATCAAAAAGGTCTTTCCTTGTTCAACCCTAGGGTGAGACTTGGCAAACACAAGGGGTTGAAGGACAACAGGAAATGCCCCAAGTGGGCATCAGTGAGCTGCTTTTCACCTCTTAGGGGCCTGAAGTCTCTAACCTCTTCTCCTTTATCCCCTCCTTAGGAAGTTATTCCGGAAGACCACGCCCCCCTCAATGCTGGCTCGACTGGAGAGAAGCCATCCCTTAGTGTCCACAGCAGCCAGCAACCCCTGTGGTGAGAGGCCAAGGCAGGGCCACACAAATGAAGCTTGTCCCCACTCAGCAGCCCTTGGAATTGGGGGTGGGGCTCCTAAACTGAACAGAGCCACTTGTTCAGTTCACCCAGCCACCACCTAGTCTGGGTCTGATCTTCCTCCATCTCTGACTTTTTGTCTCTCTCTTTTCCTCCGTCATATATGCCTGGCACCTCCCTAGGTGGCTTCTTGGAGGCATATGAAGCTCTGTGTGACTACAATGGCTTCCCTTTCCGGGAGGAGATTCAGTGGGTAAGGGTAGGGTCCTTTCTGGGAGTCCTGGAGATTTCTGGCCCCACCCCATGTGTGCTGAGCCCCTCCCTACCCTTCATGATCCCAAGCCAGCTGTGGACACTTTCTTCGCATCCAGGATGTGGACACCATCTACCATCATCAGGGCAGCCGCCATTTCTGCCTTGGAGACTTTAGCCATCTTGGTAGCCGGTATGGGGCCTGCCTGAATTGGGAGGGGAGGAAGGCTGTAGGAGTCATATTTCTGGACCTCAGCATCTCCATGGAGGGGATGCTGGGCCTAGGATCTAGCCAGAGGGCCCTGAGCTCCTATCTTCATACCCAGAGACCTGGCCTTGAGTGTGGCTGCCTTATCCTACAACCTGTGGTTCCGGTGCCTCTCCTGTGTGGACATGAAGCTGGTGAGGGCACAGATCTGGGAGGCCCAAGGGTGTAAGGGCCAAGCTCCAGACTACTGAGTCTTGACCCTCTGGTCTCAGAGCCTCGAGGTCTCAGAACAGATTCTGCACATGATGAGTCAGTCTTCCCATTTGGAGGAGCTGGTGCTGGAGACCTGCGGCCTAAGAGGGTGAGGGGCTTGAGCGCGGCTTGGGATTGAGGGCTAGTGGCTTGGGAGTGATTGGAAATCCAGGGCATCAGTCTCACACACTCGATCTTGCTCCTCAGAGACTTTGCGCGACGACTGGCACAGGCACTGACCGGACATTCTAGTTCTGGGCTTCGGGAACTCAGCCTGGCTGGGAACCTGCTGGATGACAGAGGTATAGGAGAGCCGAGGGGACCCCAAGGCAGGCAGCTGGGAGAGGTGAGGCTCACAAAGCCGCCCTATTCCCAGGTATGGCTGCACTCAGCAGGCACCTAGAGCATCGTCCAGGAGCCCTGAGGAGACTTAGCCTAGCACAGACTGGGTTGACACCGCGAGGTGGGCGGGGCTGATGAGGGGTGGGCGGGAGGGTGGGAATGAATCAGCCTGATTGCTGAGCCACTCTGTCCACCACCTTCAGGAATGAGGGCCCTAGGCCGGGCACTGGCAACCAATGCTGCCTTTGACTCTACCCTGACCCACCTGGATCTTTCTGGGAACCCCGGGGCACTGGGGGTCTCTGAAGACAATGGGGTGAGTGGCAGTTTCTAAGATCAGAAATGGGGTTGCTCAGGCAGTGGGATGGCAGGAATCCCTAGACATTGACCCCTGACTCCTTTACCACCATCCTCTACAGGGCCTCTATACTTTCCTGAGCCGCCCGAATGTCCTAACGTTCCTGAATCTTGCAGGCACTGACACGGCGCTGGACACTGTGAGAGGGTGGTCGTGGGGGATATTCGGTCGGGCTCAGACGGAGCAGGGTAGACCGGAGGGCAGGCTGTAAGAGGGAAGTCTAGGTCCTCCATAACCTGTACCCAACTTGGTCTTTCCTCAGCTCTTTGCAGCGCTATCTGGTGGCTGCCGCACCAGCCTCAACCATCTGGACGCTTCGAGGAATACCTTCTCCCGAACGTAAGGGACAGCTGGCCGGGCGGAGGGACAGGCTGCGGGTAATTGTGTCCCTGCACCCAAAGCCCCACTTCTCTTGCTCCTCACCCCAGGAAGTCCCGAGCAGCACCGACCGCGCTGCTACTCTTTCTCAGCGGCGCAGAGACCCTGGGACACTTGGGCCTGGCCGGCTGCAAGCTGCCCCCAGAAGCGCTCAGGTCAGTGTTACTGCGCATGGCCACGCCTCTGCGCGCGCGGTCACTACCTAGACCAGGCCTCCAGTGCCTCACCCCTCTATCACGCCCACAACCTCCCCCAACCCCATCCTGGGCCTGCTTTTGTTTTCGCTCCATACTCTGAGTCCCAGATCTTGCCACGCCTGTGTCCTTTCCCAGGGCTCTTTTAGATGGCCTCGCGCTCAACACACACATCCACGACCTGCACCTGGATCTCAGCGCTTGTGAGGTGGGCGCTGGGTCCTAGCTGTGAGCTCCGGGCACGCCCATACATTGGGAATGGAACTGGGAGGTTGCTGGGGAAGTGAGGAGGTTGGCTGCCTGCTGTTCCCTGCCGAGGCCTGAGGGTCCTTAGTGCGCCCCGCTTCCACCTCCAGTTGCGCTCCGCGGGAGCCCAGGTGATACAAGACTTAGTTTGCGACGCAGGTGCCATAAGCTCCTTGGATCTGGCGGACAACGGTGAGGCAGCCAGGGAACCCATCCATCCACCTGTTATTATTCCCGATTCCCACCCCACCCAGGCAGCATCTACTTGTGAGTCACCCTAGTTGTCCCCAGGCTTCGGCTCAGACATGGTGACTCTGGTGCTGGCCATCGGGAGGAGCCGGTCCTTAAAACATGTGGCCCTTGGAAGGAACTTCAATGTCCGGTGCAAGTGAGTCCCTATCCCATCCCTGTGCCTCTCAGCACTCCACCACCCTGGATATCCCTAACAGGAGCCTCTGCCCGCAGGGAAACCCTGGATGATGTCCTGCACAGGATTGTCCAGCTCATGCAGGATGATGACTGTGTAAGTTCACAGGACCTTGTAGGGTCCTCAGGAAGTAGATTCTTCTAACTTCTCACTTTTGCCTCCTCAGACCCTCTTTGATGAGCCCGACTCCAGTCATCAATGGCTTTCTTTTAACCCCAGCCCCTGCAGTCTCTATCTGTGGCTGAGTCACGGTTGAAACAGGGTGCCAGCGTCCTGCTCCGAGCCCTGAGCACCAATCCTAAACTGACAGAATTGGATATCAGCGGCAACGCCATGGGGGATGCTGGTGCCAAGCTGTTAGCCAAGGCTCTGCGTGTCAACACAAGGCTCCGGTGGGCAGGGATGTTATAGTGGGTGGGGCCAATACGGGGAAGGGTGTACTGGGCTAAGGGTAGCAGATGGATGCATTTAGATGAATAAATAGTTCAGCCCCGGGGTTTGAGTGGAACCTTGCTGGGCTCCACCCCCAACTGAAGTCTGGTGGGTCCCAGGTCTGTGACCTGGGACCGGAACAACACATCTGCTCTGGGCCTGCTGGATGTGGCACAAGCTCTGGAACAGAATCACAGCCTGAAGTCTATGCCTCTGCCACTGAATGATGTGACCCAGGCACAACGAAGCCGTCCAGAGCTGACAGCACGTGCAGTCCATCAGGTGGGGATGCCCTTCTGCTCTCTACTTTTTGGTGCATTGTGACTCTACCTCCTGGTATTTCTCAATATTCCTTGACCACAGATCCAAGCATGTCTCTTGAGGAACAACCGTGCAGACCCTCCTTCTAACTGCGAATCCCAGTTTCGACCCTTGGGTCTGATTTCAGACTGTTCAGAGCAGGTCAGTGTCCCTTTCCTCCACCTGAGTATCTGGGTTCCATGAATCTGAGAGTCTGGCTTTCCTGGGGCCAAGATGCCCAAGTCCCAGACAATTCCTTGCCCTTGGTCTAGAGACAATCCATTCCTGAAATAACTACCCAGAGAATACCCTTGGTTGCCTCACTGTAAGTATGTTAAATAAACTTTCCTGATTGTAGCCCCATCTGACTTCACATTCACAGGGCTCCTCTCCTCTCTCCATTGACCTCTTGTGTGGCTAGGCCCTGCAGCCCCATGTCTGACAGCAATTTTCACTAACCTACCATTTTGAGACCTCTCCATTTCCAAGCTTCAATTCTCAGCTAAGCTCTGAAACACAGCCACCTTGATCCAGACATCCTGAGGGGTGGGCATCATGCACTGCACATCTTCAAGTGATCGTTTTTATTTTTACTACACTCATTTACTTATTTATGTATATTGTACGTGTGAGAGAACAAGCATGTCTGTGCATGTCATGGTGTGTATGTAGAAGCCAGGGGATAAGCTGCAGGAGCCGCTTCTCTCTATCATCATGCTCAAGGTATCAGGTTTAACAACAAGGACTTTTAACCTGCTGAGCCACCTCAGGCCCTCAAGATGATCTTATCATCTTCTGTAAACCCCATTCTCTTCCCTAGAGCCCAGTTTATCTGGTGCCCGTACTATCAAATGCTGTAAACGGAGATTTGGGTGACCTTTCATGTCCCTCCTGGCCACACTGGAACCTTCTGCCTCTGGATCCTTCAAATATAGTCCTTACCTCCGTCCCAACTACTCTCTCTGTCATACACCGACACACAGACACACAGACACACACACACACACACACACACACACACACACACACACACATGTCCTTGGTGTGGATGGTGGATAGGACAGTTTTTAAAACAGTAATCAAAGCATTTTTTCCTTCCTGTTCTAGGCATTTAGGAATATCAGGTCCCTAAAATGGCCAAGAGGAAGAGACACTGCTCTCCTCTTTGAACAGATAGGGTTTCCTAAGCATCTTAGTTGTTTTCACCCATCCTATCAGAGACCCTGGGAGGGAGGCAGGCAAAGTCAGTGAGACTGAGAGGGGACAACGTTGGGACTAATCCATGATTTCCCCCAGGAAGTGAATGAACTATGTCAGTCGGTGCAGGAGCATGTGGAATTGCTGGGCTGTGGGGCTGGCCCCCAGGGTGAGGCTGCTGTGCATCAGGCCGAGGATGCCATCCAAAACGCCAACTTCTCTCTCAGTGTGAGCACTCCCTCTCTCACTATGAGCACCTTTCTCCTAGTCATGTGTCATGTCAGCTTTTAACTCCTTTTGTTCCTTGTCCCTCAGATTCTCCCCATTTTATATGAGGCTGGGAGCTCCCCAAGCCATCAGTGGCAGCTGCAACAGAAACTAGAGGGCCTCCTGGGACAAGTAAGTGAGATCTGCCGCCAGGACATCCAGGTGAGATGTTACTCCTGCACCAGCTCCACCTCTGTATGCAGGTTTGACTCCCTATTCCAAAGACTTGATTGTGAAATCCCCTTAGTCAGTGGGGGATTCAATGGAGCTCAAACCCTTAAGCCAAGGCATGTGGGCTCTAGACACACTGTTACCATTTTATAACCTTTGCCCAGGACTTCACTCAGACCACACTGGACACAACAAAGAGCCTCTGCCCACAGATGTTGCAGAGACCTGGCTGGAAGGAGCAGTTAGAGGGAGTCCTAGTTGGCTCCAGTGGCCTCCCAGAACTGCTCCCAGAGCAGCTGCTGCAAGATGCCTTCAATAGGCTCAGGTAAATGAGAGACGGGGCTGGGCAAGGCTGGACAGAGCCAACAGACTCACCCTCATCCTTTCTTGCCTTCAGGGACCTGCGCCTCTCAGTCACAGGGACCCTGGCAGAAAGCATTGTATCTCAAGCTCTGGCTGGTCTGAATGTAGCCCGGGATCAACTGGTGAGGGGAAGATATGCATATATTGCAGTGACCTGTCCATCACCTCCCAGGGGGCCCTGTAATGGTTTCTGAGGTCATGTAGGTTACTACGAGAGCTACTTCAGAGTTCTCTTAGATTTGCTCATCTTTGGATGGCCTGGTATTGCAGGTGGAGAGTCTGGCTCAGCAGACACCAGTGACATTGCCCTCTGCTATATCATCACTGGATGGAGATGAGCCCAGCCCCCTTGAGTCTGGGGAACTGGAAGGTCTTTTCTTCTCTGTGGAGAAGGAAGAAGAGGGAGAAAAGGTACATTGTTTACAGAATTCCAGGCCTAGAACTCCAAATCTTCCCCTCTTGTTCTGGGGTATGGAAGATGGGAAGCAGTTCTAGGATTATGCTCCACTCCCACCTTAGACTGAGGTTGTACTCTTCTCTCTAGGATAACGGTTCTTCACGGAAATGGCCCAGCCATTGTTTTCACCTGGTCCCCTCCCTTCATAGTAAGTCAGGGCCTGGAGGGGCAAAGAGTTTACCCAACCTGACAGAAACTCTGTTAAATCTGGGTACCTAGACCCTCATTCAGCCCTGTTCCGCATGTACCCTAACCGTTCCCTGGCTCAGGCCACGACCCTGTGCAACCTGCCAAGTTGGGGTCCGCTCGTGGTCAGTGCCAAGTGGGACCTGAGCAGACTAAGGCCGGGATACCGTCTCCCCCGCCCCTTTCCCTAACCCCAAGACGCGCATGCTTGTCGGCTGCACGGAGCCGCGCGCACTCGGGGCCGCGCTCAGCACCGCGGACAGCGGCGGCTGGGGGAGGGGCGGGCGGCGTAGCCGGGCCCCTCCCCGCGCCCTGGGCGGGTCCCCCGCCGCCCTCGCGCCTCCGCCACCTCCCCGGGTTCGACGCTCTGTGCTCTTCTGGTGCTTTCGCCTCAGGTGCTGCTGAGGAAGCAGAGCCGGAGCCCGAGCTGGCGGCTCCCGGGGAAGATGCGGAGCCTCAGGCGGGGCCGTCCGCGCGGGGCTCTCCCAGCCCCGCCGCCCCCGGGCCGCCCGCTGGCCCGCTGCCTCGCATGGACCTGCCACCCGCCGGGCAGCCCCTTCGCCATCCGACCCGGGCCCGGCCGCGGCCCCGTCGCCAGCACCACCACCGCCCGCCGCCGGGGGGCCCCCAGGTGAGCGCCCCTACGCTCCGGAGCTCGCGACTGGAGGGTCACGGGGGTTCCGTGGTGCCTCACTTGTGATGGAGGACAGGAAGACGGGTTGTGGAGGCCCAAGTGTACCCGATCGCGCCCTAGCTTCTTCCTGGCCACCCTCAGCCCTAGGCCGGACCCGTGGGGGCCACGGGTGTGTGGGGTTCGTGTGAGGTGCACTCGGATGGGGGACTCCCGTCTTGGAGTGGTCTGCTGCATGGGGTGAATGAGCAAGAGTGGGTGTCCGGCTTGCCCTCCCTCCTCTGCTGGGCAGCTGGGCCGCGGGGACATGCCCGCGTCTGCGGTGCGCCAGCGGGTGGATGTGTGGGGAGACGTCTGTGTGGGCTGGGTACCGGCACGGGTGGTGGGCACTGGCAGAAGGAGAGGAGGAGCTGGCCTGTGGCCCCCTGAGGGTCTGACGCAGCAACCGGCGCCTCTGTCTGAGCTTGGAGCAGGCCGAGTGGGGTGGGGGCGGGGGGTAAGTGTACCGCAGGAGCAGTTGGGAGTGGAGGAGGTAAGGTGGAATGTGTGACCCAGGGGTCATGGAGGTGCTCCAGGTAGTTCCGTTATAGCATCCTCTGGCAGATGGGGCCAGGGTGTGGACTGGGAATGTGTGCTTTTGAAGCAGTGAGTGTATCCGGGTATCCACAGCTTCCTGGCTCTGGGATGTTACTCAGACCATGCTCCTGGGAAGACCGGATGGGGGAAGAGGCCACAGTTGCTCTCAGACTTGACTCCTAACCTGCCAATGTCTCCCAGGTGTCCCCAGCCCAGCTGCAAGAAGGGAACGGGCTTAGTGCCCGCGTGGATGAGGGTGTGGAGGAATTCTTCTCCAAAAGGCTGATCCAGCAGGATCGACTGTAAGTGAGAGTCGGTTGCTGGGGATGGAAGGTGGAAAGTGCTTGGGTTTCTTCAACTCACTGACAGTTGTCCCTGCAGCTGGGTCCCAGAGGAAGATCTGGTCACTGAGGGTGGTGCCACTCCTGTCCCCCGTACACTTCGAAAGAAGCTAGGCACCCTCTTTGCCTTCAAGAAACCTCGCTCAACACGGGGTCTGCGGCCTGATCTAGAGACCAGCCCTGGGACGGCAGCCCGTGCCAGAAAAACCACACTTGGGGACCTGCTGCGGCCACCAGCCCGCCCAGGCCGCGGTGAGGAGCCTGGAGGGGCAGAGGCCGGTGCCGGCAGCCCTGATCATGCTCGTAGGAGTCGGCCTCGCTATACACGAGAAAGCAAGGCCTACTCCATGATACTGCTGCCTGCTGAGGAGGAGGAGGCAGCCCTGAGTACCAGACCCGACAAGGTAAAGCCTGGTGTCAGGGGCTGAGGGCTTTTCAAGAATGGAGGGCAGTGGGCTCCCTCTCCACTCAGGAATCTCTGTTCCCAGCGGCGGCCCCTGGAGCGGGGAGACACAGAATTGGCCCCATCCTTTGAGCAGCGGGTACAAGTAATGTTACAGAGGATCGGTGTAAGCCGAGGCAGTGGAGGTGCTGAAAGCAAGAGGAAGCAAGTGAGTCGGTGGGGGTGTGAGCTGAGGGGGCAGGTGGCAGGTAGCAATCTGTGCATGACATACGTGACCAGGAAAGAGGAAACTCATGGCACAAATAGATCTAATTGTCAGTTACACTCTCTTCCCCCTCAAAATAGTCACTGGATTTGACTTCCCTCTTGGTTCTTCAGGCCACAGATATATGCCACCTAGAACTCAGGAATGCCTTTCTTTGCAGCTCTAACAGAAATTTGACCTTGTCACCTTACTTGAAAATAGCTGGTCTTCCAGGGGCTTCCTCGGGAGATTTTATCCAGACTCTGAATCCTGCTACAAGGTTGTAGGGAGCCTTAGTCCAGGCCACCTTAGACCTCCCTGCTCTCTTCCTTCGGAGGCACCTCAGTGCCTCATATGTTGAATGGATGATATGTTCTCTGTCTAGTCATGTAATGGGCCACACAAGTTCCTAACCAACTATTCCTGAAGTTCCTTGTGGGCTTTCTCTCTCTCTCCCATGGTCACCCTGCTAATGTCATTCTAATCTAATGTCATTCTAATCATTGTCCCTATTAAGAACTACACCCCTGGGTACCATCCACATTCGTTTTTTAGGAAGAACACGTAGTGAGACTAGTCTGAATTCAGTAATATTGAAGTGCAGAACACATATCACAGAACTAAGAAATCATGTATCTGCTGGGTGTGATGGTGCAAGTGTGTAATCTCTGCACTTAGGAAGCTGAGGCAGGAAGACTGCAAGTTAAGACTTGCCTGAACTAGACAGTGACACCATCTTAAAACAACAAAACTAAAGAAATTGCAGTATTTCATGTTGTGACTACACATATGTTTCTATGAGTCAATTATCTGCCATCCCTGACTCTAAGCTTACAGGGCAGGGATGAGGGTTGCCATGTTATGTTCTTGCATGGTGGGCATTCTGTAACTGGATGTTTGGGTATTCTAATTTGCTGTTTTATTTTTGTTTTAGTTTGTTTATTTTTGAGACAGGGTCTCACTGTGAAGCTATGGCTAACCTGGAGTTCACTATGTAGACTAGGCTAACCTCAAACTCACAGAGCTCTGCCTGCCTTCACCTCCAGAGTGCTGGGGTTAAAGGCATGTGCCACCAGGTCTGGTCTTGTAGCTAGGTTTCAAGAACAAGAATGAACAACGAGACAGGGTTAGGGCAACAGCAACAGGACTGAGGTTTAACTGACTTATTTCCTACAGAGCAAAGATGGTGAGATCAAGAAGGCAGGCTCAGATGGTACGTAGGACCCTGGAGTAAGGGAATACATTTAAGGGGAGGAGGTGGCCTTGGGATAGTGCTCCTCTGGGGAAGGTGGAAAGGCCAGGTTTTTCTTCTCCTTACCCCCAATGACTGGTGCCTGAGCCCCCAGCCCTGCCTTGCAGGTGACATTATGGACAGTTCCACGGAGACCCCTCCCATCTCAATCAAGTCCCGCACTCACTCTGTGTCTGCTGGTAAGTGAGGGCTACTGTGTATGTTAGGGGAGGTGCTAGGAAGGGGATCAGACCACTGCTCCAATCCATCTCCAAGGCCAGGCTCAAGACTTGACTGACACTTCTTTCTCCCCCAGACCCTTCGTGTAGACCTGGGCCAGGGGGTCAGGGGCCAGAGGCTGCCACTTGGAAGACACTGGGGCAGCAGCTAAATGCAGAGCTCAGAGGCCGTGGTTGGGGCCAACAGGATGGTCCAGGCCCTCCCTCCCCTTGCCTCAGCCCAAGTCCCCGGAGAACCAGCCCCTCCCCAGACATCCTCAGCCTCCCAGAGGACCCTTGCTTGGGCCCCAGGAATGAAGGTATGTAGACACCCTATTCCTACCCCAATCCTAGGCTGGGGACTGGAAGAGTACCTGCTGAGAACACAATTCCTCTGGGAACACTGAAAGTGGGAGGCAAGGGCTTGGTATGGCCAGTTATTGGGAGCACATCCTGATACCTTGGCCTCCCCCAGATGGCCAGCTGAGGCCGAGGCCTCTCTCTGCAGGGCGACGAGCAGTGTCTGTGCATGAGGACCAGCTCCAGGCCCCTGCTGGTGAGGGAGACACCTCTGTGCTTGAGTGCAGAAGGGGGAGGGGGGGCTCCTGGATGTCCATCTTGGTTCTGGTCCTTAGAGCCACCAGTGGTGTGAAGTCTGGATAAATCAGGAAGCCCAAAGGCCTGGTGCAATAATTTGACAAGCCCTTCCTACTAGTCCTGGCTCCACCTCCTGGAGTCTGCCAGGGATGGGAGGATACAAGACAGAGGAGCTATGGCAGTAGCATTTGCATGTTTTTACATGCACTGGAGGTAGGGGGATTGTGGGGATGGCCAGATAGCACATCCTTCTGTATTTCTTAGAACGGCCCCTGCGGCTGCAGCGCTCCCCTGTCCTCAAGCGCAGGCCGAAGCTTGAAGCACCCCCATCCCCAAGTCTAGGTAAGAGGGGGCCAGGGCCAGTTGGGAGGATAAGATGGCTCAGCACAACTCATAATCTTCCTTTCTCTCCCGTCTCCCCTCACAGGATCTGGCCTTGGAACAGAGCCTCTGCCTCCATACTCCACAGAGCCCTCCAGTCCGGAGGGGAGCCCTCCCTCCCAAGCCACAGACCAAAGAGGCGGCGGCCCCAACCCCTGATCCAATCTTCTCCTGCCGCATGAGATTATTTTATTAAAAAACTTGAATGAAACAGTGTGTGTACAAGTCCTCGCATATGCTCACGGTGACCCCTGAGTTAATTCAGATTCTGGTTCCATCACCAAGTCCAGGGCCCAAGCCACAAGCTGAGGAGGGAGCCTGGGAAGAAACCATGGTTATTTGTCAAGATTACCTGAGACTGGTGTCAGCAGAAGAGGGGCAGCCCCAGGCACTCACCTGGCAGCTTGGACCTGGGCACGAAGGAAGGCAGAGGGTGGTTCATATTTATATTGAAAGTCAGAACCATCACGATGCCTCTTTGGGGGCTCCTGAAAGAAATGTTGTATCTAGAGAGAGTCCACTAAGGACTCCCTAATGCTATCCAAGGCTACCTTTGGTCCTCTTCCAGTGCTACCAAAGGCTGTCCCACCTCCTTTCCAGTTGCAATGGCGTAATGCTTACCCAGATAGGGCAGGGCTCCTGGGCTCCTGTCTTTGGAAAAAGCTGCAGTTTCTTGACGAGTGGTCCTAGCTTCCTCAACTCCAGGCTATGTCCCTGGGCTCTGGTTGCATGGGCCTTGTGTGGATTAGGGGCATGGCCAAGGGGTACGAGACTGGAGGTACAGGTCAGGAGTGGGGTGCTGGGTGTACAACTTTGGGCAAGGGAACTGGGGGCTTGGGGGCTTGGGGAGGGTGAACAGACAGCTGGTGAAGGCTGAAAGCTGCCCCTCTGCCCAGGGTCTGGAGAAGCCAAGGTTGACAGAAGGCTGACACTGGCACCACTCTCCTCCAATGGCATGCTGCTAGGTGAGGCAGGAGTTCCTGGGGAGGAGACTGTGAGTACAGCCCTTTTAGCTCAGGTCAGCTGGGTGATCAGTGAGCTCAGGCAGGCCAGAACCTACTATACAACATTTCACAGCATTCTGCATAGTTTAGTAACTTGACTAATAATACTGAGCGCTTATGGCCTAAGCCTGAAGAACTGGATGAAGGATAGAGATGTGTCATGTAGAGTTGTGTCTGGAGGTAGGAGCTCAAGGTCTGGGGATTCTGGAGAGAATCATCAGCATAGTAGGCCTTGAGTTTTAAATACTCCCCTTTGACCTCTCCAGTTCTCCATACCTTGTGCCTTCTGACTTGAGTCTATAGAGCTCAGAATCTGCTGGTCATTCTCAGAGATGTGCAGCAATAAGCCTGAGACAGTGTATACAGCTTCTCCCTGTGGAACATGAAATCTCAGTGTAACTACCCTAATTCTCCCTATGACACCTCCCAAGGAAAGTCTCACACTGACCGTGGCCTGGCAGCGGGAGGCAGTCCAGTGGGTAATGGGCGGTGCTGTGCTAGGGCCTGTCAGCATCAGACAGCTCTCAGCCAGGCGCACCAGTGCACCTCGATGCTCCTGGTCCTCCTGCACCTCATCCAGAAGCTGAGACAGTGTTAGACCTGGAGACAGAAATCAGGCAAAGGACTGAAGTTCAAAAAGAAGGAAGGTAGATGTGTGGGAGTACTTACCAAGGAAACGTGAGGTGATGGCAGAAGTCAGTTAAGGTCAGTGGGAAACCCTTGCCAGTACCTGCACTGGAAGTAGACTCTGAAAGGTGGTCCCTAGAGAAACAGAGTACAGTCTTCTGGAACAATCCTGGTACCTATCTATGCAGATTTGCCACCCCATGACCATGCCACACTCAGCCTCAAGGCCTAACCCCACACTACTTACTCAAGGCAGTCTTGGAGCTTTTTCTGCACATCTGAGTCCTGATTGCTGGGAAAAAGAGGAAGGTAGAAGGGCACAAGTTCACTCAAAGATCTATGCCAAGTAGAGTGAGGAGATGGAGGGTAGAGCTTCATTCACTTTTTATGGTGTGGGGGAACAATAGGGACTGAATTCCCATGGCCTCAGGCAAGTTAAGGCCGTGTTCTGCTCCTGAGCTACATCCCTAGCCCTTGGAGGGACCACTTACCAACTAGTTACCTGTGTCCGGGGCTGCTCTGTGGGCAGCAGGTTAAAGCGATCCACCTGGAGATAGAACTCCGCAGGCTGGAGAGGTTGGAAGGCGGTGTATCAGGAGTTGTCCAGAAGACTTAGGCACTGTAATCAACCCGCCCCAAGAGCGCCTAACCACTCACCGCGCGGCCCTCAGCGACCTGGATGCGGACCTCGCAGACCTGCAGCAGCATCAGCCGGCCCTCTGCCCCGCAGAATCCGAACTCCTTCTCTTCCCTGTGGCAAGCGTGGTCCTCACTACCCAGAGCTCAGGGATACTCACCCTACAGGCCTGGGACTTGAGTTTCCTCACCTCCTCTCTAGGGCCCGCCCACCTCCTGCACTGGGCTCCCACTTTCCCTAGGAGAGGACGCCTCTCTTACCAGTCGGAGGTGTTGAGGGCCTCGCGCGTCACCAGGCACCGGACACTGTGGAATCCGTCAGACACGAGCAGCATGGCCCCGACATCAGAGGCGTCAGGGGCGTCCGATGGACCCGGGGTCTCCGAGTCTTGGAGAACCTAACCATAGTAAAAGTGTCAACCCAGTATTCCGGCGTCCACCCAGGTCTCTCTCGGGCTCACCAGTGGTCTGCTCACCTTGAGCAGCTGGCCGGCTCGTGGACTTGACAGTATTTCTGAACCCAGGATCAGCTCTCGAATCCAGGGCCGCAGAACCAGAGTCCCGGAGGCGGCCATAACCGCGGCGGCACCTAGCGGCGCGCGGAGAGTTTCCCGCGGACGCCGCCGCTTCGCCTCCTGGCCGAAAAGGAAGCACGTGACAGGACAGGAGAATCCAGAGTTTCAAGTCCCGCCCAGTCACGCTCCTGCGCATGCGCAGAAGGGCTTCCTGGTCCCTTTGCGGGCTCCCGCGGTCTAGCCAGGTTGGTGGCTGCTCGTTCTAACCGAGGCCTCACTCTAAGCAGCACGTGAGCAGTTCCTCCGTACTCTTGTAGCACCGAAAAGGAAAGGGCAAGGGCTGGCCTGGATGGGAGGGATCCTGGTTAGGAGGCTGCAACCAGGAACCATGCTCGAAGCCACTTCAGCGCCACGTGACCCTCCCCCGCAAGAGGTTTCCCAGAATATTATGACCTAGCTACAAATTCACGGTCTTGTAAGTCCAGTGGAAATGACGGCGCAGACAGCTTAATAAATTTCATTTCCCTCATTCTCCTCTCGGATTGGTCGACTCCCGGACGCGCAAACCATAACGTAATGACGTAAGAGTAGAGTAAGACCTCGCCACCTCCATCGCCGTTTCCTAGGAAACGTGGACTCCGCGTTCCTGTGTCGCGGCCCCCTTGACGTCATGGTTCGGGTGGGAGGGCGGGGCGAGTGCTACCGCCAGGGGCGGGGCGGCGCGGGCCAGCCGGCCGGGCCGTGCACCTGCGCCTCGGCGGGCTGCCTGGGGCACTGTCCCCGGCCCGCCAGGCCCCGCAATGGCCAAGCCGCAGAGGACTCCGGCACGCAGTCCGGACAGCATCGTCGAGGTGAAGAGCAAAGTAAGGGCTCCTCCGGCCTCGGCTGCGGCCCCGGCGCTAGGCGCTCCCAATTCCCTTTCTCTCCTTCACTGGCTCCTTGGCCTCCATCACTTCTTTCTGTCCTCTATCCTCCACGTCCTATTCCGCTCTTCTGTCTGTTTTTCCTCATCCATCCTCCCTCCTGCTGCTGCTGATCTCCAGAGCCCGTCTGTGGCCTGGGTATGTGGAGAGCGAGGGTAAGACCTTGGACAGCGTCCCTTGTACTGGAACTGAGGTTTTGGCTTAAGGCTGCAGCTTTTGCAGCAACCCTTTCTTTCCCAACCATGACAGCCTCAGCCTTGTAGTGCGAAAGACGGCTCAGGCTCTGTCCTGACCCTTCTCTCTTCTTCCCCTCCCGCCTCCAGTTTGACGCCGAGTTCCGACGTTTTGCGCTGCCTCGCGCTTCGGTAAGTGGCTTCCAGGAGTTCTCGCGGTTGCTGCGTGTGGTACACCAGATCCCTGGCCTGGACGTGCTGCTTGGCTACACGGATGCTCACGGCGACTTGCTGCCCCTCACCAATGATGACAGCTTGCACCGGGCCCTGGCCAGTGGGCCCCCGCCGCTGCGCCTACTGGTGCAAAAGCGGGGTGAGGATGGGGTACAGTGGGCTACCTCCTTGGGTTAGGGTGACCGGGCAGGTCTACAAGGGTAGTTCATACCCAGGGTTCCCAGGCTTCCTTCACCTTCTGCAGTCCCTGCCCTTGGTCTGACCTCCAAGTGGTAGGAAACATTTGACATTGCCCCAGAAAGGGCCCAAATTGGAGAGCATTCTCTAATCTCAGCACCCCCTTCTCCTGCAGCAGAAGGTGACTCCAGTGGCCTGGCTTTTGCCTCCAACTCTCTGCAGCGACGCAAGAAAGGGCTCCTGCTACGACCAGTGGCACCCCTGCGCACCCGGCCACCTTTATTCATCAGCCTGCCCCAAGATTTCCGTCAGGTTTCCTCGGTCATAGATGTGGACCTACTGCCTGAGACCCATCGACGTGTAAGACTGCACAAACATGGCTCAGACCGCCCCCTGGGCTTCTACATTCGAGATGGCATGAGTGTGCGCGTGGCTCCGCAGGGCCTGGAACGGGTTCCAGGCATCTTCATCTCCCGTCTGGTACGTGGGGGTCTGGCTGAGAGTACAGGGCTGCTGGCAGTCAGTGATGAGATCCTCGAGGTCAATGGCATTGAGGTGGCCGGGAAGACCTTGGACCAAGTAACAGACATGATGGTTGCCAACAGCCATAACCTCATTGTCACTGTCAAGCCTGCCAACCAGCGTAATAACGTGGTGCGAGGGGCATCTGGGCGTCTGACAGGGCCTCCCTCTATAGGGCCTGGGCCTACTGATCCCGACAGTGATGATGACAGCAGTGACCTTGTTATTGAAAATCGTCACCCTCCCTGTTCCAATGGGCTGTCTCAGGGCCCCCTGTGCTGGGACCTGCAACCCGGCTGCCTACTTTCTGGTGCTGGCAGCTCTCTGCCCTCCTTGGATGGCCAAGAGCAAGCCAGCTCTGGTTGGAGGAGTGGCATTCGAGGTGATGGGAGTGGATTCAGCCTCTGACAGGAAAAGACGCAGCGCTTGTCACTTCAGGCTGCTGGGACATGGCAGGCACTTTCCAGTTGGGGAGGGGACATTAGCTTACACACTGAACCCTCTCAGCCTGGTGAACATTAAAGGTTTTCTACAAATGTAGATATGGTCCTGTGTCCCAGCCCCAGTCTTTTTCCTGACCCTACAAGTCTGCCTTCTGCCTTGGACAGGGCAGGAGTGATGAGGGCACTGGAGAGACCTTCCTATAATTATGCAGCAGAAGGGCTACTGGGCTTAGCTTTTCTAAAGTAAGAAAGCTCCTGCAGAAACACAGCGACTGTGTTACAAAAGGTTTAATTCTGACAAAAGGGCTGAAGGGCTGGGATGGCCCTTCTGTAGTCACGGGTGACTAGGAAGAGTGCTTTGGAGATACTGCCCACCCCACTGCTCCTGTCTTTGGACCTCTGCTCTATGACGGGACCCGACCCTGCCCTTTGCAACTTTGTGATCTTCAGCATAGATCTCCCTGCCGCTCTTTCCACAAAACTGGGCTCAGGCATCCATCTTCACAAAGACTTTGGGGCGGGAAAAGATCTTGATGGCCTCTTCTATTTGTACCAGCTTCCGGTCTAGCTCAGCACGGTGACCTTGGGCTCTCAAAGAATCTGCACCGGCAGGGAGCAGAACCAGCTCACGCAGCAGCTGGCTCTGGCCTAAAAGGGCATGAGAAGAGCAGTGAGTGTTGGGTAGGGGTGTACGGTCCCCAGTGAGCTCCCCTCATCTACCCTTCCCTAAGTACTTACTCTGGAGCAGGTTGTTCAGTGTCTCTAGCCGCTGCTTCTCAGGCATAAGTGTGTGGCCGGGGGGCATGGCAGGGTCTGGCTGACAGTGCTGGCGGGCCTCAGCCTCCCGCCTCCACAGATCCCTGCGCTCCAGCAAGCTGCAGATAGAAAGGCCCAGGGTTGATGACACCAAGGCAGAGGCTGGTTCCCACCCTCCACAGAAGTCCCTCACCATAGATGTCAGGCCATGGGACCTACTAATGTGGTACGTGACCCTTCTGTGTGGCATTGTAGTGTTCCTGGGCTTGCCGCTGCTGCTCCAAAACCTGTGCGAGGACCTGCAGTGACCGGGAATGGCGCCGGGGGGCCCTCTTGGCAGCTCGGGCATTGTGACTAATGAAGTCCACACCCAGGCCTGCCCCCTGCAGGGACATGGCAAGCATGCTGAGGACTCCATAGAATTGTGTTGGACCCCAGCACCCCACCCTCAGGAACTCTGCCCAAGAGCCTTCTGGCCCCAACAGATCCTCTCACCTTAGCTTTGGGACCTGGTGGGGAGAGCTGAGGACTGGGGACACGGGATGGTGGGAGCCCAGGGCCACAGCGGGAATGTGCTCGCAGGAAGTGGGCAGGCTCTGTTACAGAGGCAGGGCCAGGTTCCTGGAAGATGAAGCACAGCAGGAAGAATCCTATGCCCATCTCCCTCCTTTCCTCTTTCTTGAACACTTCTCAACAGCATTTAAACATGCTTATCTCTCACAGGTCAAAGGAAACAAACTACTCTCTTTGCCTTAGTCCTCGTCCAGCTAACACTCTTTTCTGCCTCTTTGCCACACATTCTGGTTCTAGCCCCCCAAGGTCACTGGCACCTAAGTCCTCAAATCCAGGGCTGCTTCCATGGGTCTCGCTGTCCTCAACTTAATTGTCAATAGCACCGTGATCTCACTCCTGAGATCCAGAGCTGCATATCCATCCGCTTCCTGAACACAGGCCTACCCCTGGAGTCCCAGATGCTTCAGCCCCAACACAGCCTTATACGACCTTATTCTTTCTCAGATTCCTGCTTCTCTTTCAGAACTGCTGGATAGAGGAATGGTGCCTACCACCACACCCTCACCACTGCCCTCCGCTTTCCTCACATATAAATGCTGCACAGAATGGTGACAATGCCTATAATTCCTGCACTCAGCTGGCTGTAGCAGAAAGACTGAAAGTTTGAGGCCAGCCTAGTCTGCAAAGACTTCAAGAACAGCCTGCTTTAAATAGCAAAGTCTCAGAAAGAAAGGAGTTGGGAGTGGTAGCCTAAACCTGTTAACCCAGCACTTGGGTGGCTGTGGCAGGAAGACTTGTCAAAAGTTCAAGGCCAGCCAGGGCTATATAGTGAGTTTGAGGCTAGCCTGGGCTATGTAGTGAAACCTTGTTTTGAAAGAAAAAGTGGTAGTACACATCCCCAGCCTTAGGGAGTGGAAAAAGGAGGGCCAAGAGTCCAAGGCCACTATCAGGCATGGTGGGAGGAGGGGGGAGAGAAAGGGAAGGGGGAGGAAGAGGAAACAGAAGAGAAAGGAGAGGAGAAGGAATAATTGGTAGAAAATAGCAAGGCTGGGAATATAGTTTAGTTGGTACAATGTATGCCTAGGACACATGAATCCCTGAATTCAATCCCACCATGAATTAAGTTGACAAATAGCTTAACTCATTCTTTCAGATGTGATCCAGCTGACTTTTTGGCCTGACCTTATGCTTTTCTCTCTACAAATTATACCTAGTATCCTCATTGCCCACAGTCAGTCTGGTCCCAGAACTTACACCTGTGAGGTTTCATCTCTATGGAATGTTCTCTTTCACTCTCCCCCATTTGCCCTGAAGCCAACACTACCTCAGAGAAGACCAACCCCAGGTGTCTCAGTCCTTTGTGATTCCTGCCTCCCTGTAGGTTAGATCACAGTATAATTGCCAGTTGACCAAATGGACAATACTTCTGGCTCCCAGAGACAGGGTACCTGCATCCTAGCCTTGACTCGAGACTCCACCTTGTCATACTTGGGTGAGCGCCACAGTGCCTTCAGGGGCTTAGGCTGGCCCTGTTCCCGGCTTCGTTCCTGTTCTCGGAAGCGCCTCTGAATCTCTCTGATCCGTTTGAGGTTTTCCTTCTCATGGTCTTTGGGATCCTTCCCTGAAGAAAAGATGCCTAGGCACTGACCTATATATGGCCATGAAACTTACACTACTAGATCACACACAAGCTCATACTCTACCCCTACAGAAAGATCTCCCAGACCATCTGGGGCTGGCAATGCACTTGCCTAGTATGTGAGGCCCTAGGTTCAATTTCTAGTATAATAAATAAATAAATAAATAAATAAATAAATAAATAAATAAATAAAAATTTTAATACCACCCTGATCTTTTCATCTAAGTTAGACACTACACACATACCACACATCACCTTATTCTCTTATGTGGTGTCTCCAGGTTATTGTTTACGGGTTTGTTTTTTTTTTAAATATGGTCTCCCGGTAGCACCAGGTGGCCCAGAATTTGCCATGAAGATCAGGCTGGCCTCCATAGACCCACCTGCCTTTGCCTCCCAAGCGCTTGAATTAAAGATGTGCACCACTATGCTCGCCTATAGTTCATATTTTTACAGTGAAGTATATACCATTAATCACCTTGTCCTGTCTTCGCTTGTTTATTGCTTTGAACCTTGGTTCGGTGGTGCCCATGCTTGTGTTTGACCATTTTCCTAGCAGCTATGAAGCATGGCACAAAACAGACACAAGGTAGATAATGTTTCATCAGTGCGTGAATGATCCTGCCGGGAGGTAGCGTAGAGGAAACAGACCCAAGGCGGTAAAGCCTGGGCTCAAAGCAAGAAAGCGTCAACCTATTTTGATCTCGGCTTTTGACCTCCGAATGCCTCTCTGCCCCTTTTGGCAGGGACTTACTCTTCGGAGAGACCCCTGAACCAAGGGAGATGCCTCCCAGTTGCAACAGCACTTCTCCCACGCCTCGCTGGCCACGCTCCAGGATCTCTCGGGCCCCAGGTCTGATGCGGGGGCCACGGGGAGGAGTGGAGTCCACGTCGCAATTCGAAGTCAGCAGGTCCAGCTTCAGCGAATTTCCCTCAAGGCGCCCTTGAGCTGAGGGGCAGGATGGGGCGGAGACCGGGTTCAATGATGGGTGGAGTCCTTGCCCAGCCCCGGCACCCCGCAACTCACCTGAGGCTGGCCGCCGGTAGTAGTCAGGGCAGAGCGGAGGGTCTGGGGGGATGGGCCCAGAGATGCGGGACGGGCCCTCGCACATGCCGCCGTCGCTCTGCAACGGTGCACGGAGGCCTGCTGCGCTGCACAAGTCCCGCCCACGCTCCCTGCCCCGGCTCCGTGCTTCTACTCTGGACCCGAACCCTGCAGCCCCACGGTGCCCCCATCCCAGTCCTCCACCCGGTCTCCCGCCCGGACCCTGGGCCCGACCTGCGCCCGCCGCCCCGCGACCCCACCCTAGCCCACTTCCCTGAGCGGTACGCCGCCCCTCCCCCGCAAGGTCCCAGCGGGGGCTCTCACTCGAACAGTTTTACCGCCAACCGCTGCAACCCGGTGGGAGTTGCTGTTGCCCGGCAACAAATGGCTTCCGTCCCTGAGGTCAGAGGTCAGATGACCTCGGCGAAAAGCCTTCTGGGTTTTGTAGTTCCAGACGAGGAGCGACTGCAAGTCTCCGCTCTCGGCCGACCTTCGCTTCCTGGCTTGTCCCGCTGCCCACTAGTCCGATCCCTCTAGAGGCCTGCAGCCCTCTCCTAGTCGGATGCACTGACTCCACACAGCCATGGCCTCAGCAGCGGCCAAGAGGCAGCCCGAAGCCCAGAATGATGGGACTGCTATAGGATTAGCCCAGATTGCAGACAGTGCTGAGGTGACTCAGGCCCTCTAGCCTTCAAGCACTTGCCTGCAAAGATCTGGAGGTTGGGGCGTGGCAGGAGGGGCGGAACTCAGGTGACCCTAACTGCCAGCCAAACCCTACAAGTTGAGAGGGGCCTGAGTTGGCAGCCTTCATCTTATATATTGTGGCTAATGTTGAGCTCTAAATGACTGATCCCTGCATACTTTACCTGGCCATGGCAACTAATTACCTAGGTGTATCCTCTAGTGTTCAGGAACAGGAGAAAAGTGTATGGTGCCAGCACAAGAGGCCTGCAGAAGCCCAGGTGAAGACAAATGTCCAGCAGGACACAGCTCAGAGCCAGAGCTCCAAGAGGAAGCAATGAAGCTGGGAGAAGAAGGACTCAATCCAGAGGTGGAAGCTGGAGAGGAGAGAGGACCCAGGCCTACAGCATCCATCGTGAGACCCAGCCATGGGCCCAAGAGGAAGCCCATCAAGTGAGGAGGGCTCTCGGTAGGGAGGAGTTACAGGGCTGGGGAGGTGGGTCTTCCACCCCAAGATTCCTCAATCCTGACTCCTGTAAGGCAGGTCCTTGTCCTCTGCCAGTACCATCACTCTCCACGCCTGTTTCTCTAGAGCCCTCCGAGGGGTCACCGAGAGACAGAGCCTGCAAGTCTTGTAGGAGACTGAATTTAGATGACTGCTGGGTCCCTACTGGGCCTGGGGCTTCACTGACCAGGAATGGGACAGCTGTCTAGCCCAGGGGATAGTGGGCAGGCAGGGCTAGGCCTGAGGCTCAAGACACAAGAGCCAAAGGCTGAAGGCTCCCTCTTTCAGGCCTCTTGCCCCTGGCTTGGCTATCCCAGCCCTTCCAGGGCCTAACCACCATGCCCAGCCTCGGGTTGAAGCTGAACTGCCACCAGGGGGACTGCTGCAGAGGGAGGAGCCAGAGTCCTCACTGCCTGCCAAACAGCACAAAAAAGCCAAGAAACGCAAGACTGGGGGTGCTCCTGTGCCTCCAGCTGTAGCCAGCACAGCGCCTGTACCCACAGAGACCTTGGGGCTAGAGAGTGAGTAGCAATCCCTGGGCCTTTCTATTTTTCTCTGTCCGCTGGGTGTGACATGGCACAGCCTGTCCCTCCAGCCCTTTCCCTGCCCTGGGTTCTTGTAGGAAAAGCTCAGCGCCTGCGGCCGCTATACCAATACATTAACTATTGCAACCCTGAGCTGAACCAGGCGGAGGAGGGAGACAGGGAGCCCGAGGCGGAGCCGGAATCAGAATTGGCCCCGGTCCCCGAGGAGGCAGGTGTGGAACGGACGCAGCTGCAGAACCTGCTGCCGGTGGCAGGTGAGCTGGGCTTAGGCCTTGCTTTGCCCTGCCCTCATGCAATAGTGCCCCTCACTCATGCTCTGGCTCCTCCTCGGGGAGAGGAGATTGGAGAGGAGTCTGGGGATTTGTCCAGCCTGAGGGTGAGTGGCAGCCTCAAGGCCGAGGTGGATAAGACAACCCAGGTGGATATTGACAAGATGCTGAGTGTCTGTGCTGCTCCTCTTGTGCCGCCACTCTCTCCTCAGTACAAGTGACCATCTGGAACTTCCCTCCGCCCAGTTCCCAACTAGGGCAGTAAGCCTGTAGGCCTGGGCCATGTGATGAAGGGATACGGTCCATGTTTCAACTTGGGAAGTTGGGCTTGCTGAAAATAAATATTTTTCCCTTCTTAAGACTGTGATTCCCTAAATATGATGCCAGTATTAGGAAAGAGGGTGGGGATACCAGGGAAGGAATCACCCATGTAAGGTCTTCTGGATCAGCTAGAACCTTGACAAATAAGGATCACAGACTTGAGTCTGAAGTGAGTGAAGGGGCTGGAGAGTGGGCTTTGTGGTTAAGAGCACTGACTGCTCTTGCAGAGGACCTGGGTTTGATTCCCAACACCCACATGGTGGCTAACAACTGTCTGTAACTCCCGTTCCAGGAGAACCTGACGCCCTGTACTGACTTCCACAGGTATTGCATGACATGGGTGCATTTACATACATGCAGGCAATACACTCATACACATAAAATTAATAATATAAAAAAGTAGGTGAAGTAGGCATGAGGCACAGTTCTGTGTATCTCCCCAGGTGAATCTGAAGGTCAGACAGGCTAATGGTAGGAGATGAATAGGGCAGTGAGGAAGAGGAACTTGGGACAGAGGAAAGAGGGGTGTTAGGAAACAAGTGTTTGATCCTAAGTGTACTTGCTGCTCTTGCAGAAGACTAGAGTTTGGTTCCCAGGACCCATGTCAAGCAGTGTACACTTTAACTCCAGTGGAACTAGGGGATCTAATGTGATCCTCTTGGCTTCATGTGTCCAAATATGTTTACATATACATATAGATAATAAAAATAATAATTAAAAGCATGCTTTCTATTTATTACCATGAAGCAGCCAGACCAGACTTTGCCACAGAATGGTTTCTGGTTGACAAGGTGTCAGTGCCTTTTCTCTTGTGGCAGGGATGATGGTGGCAGGTGAATGCATCCACATCATTGGATGACTGCCATCTCTAGCCTTTAGCTCTCTGGGACAAGCCAGCCAGTGAGGGATATTGTGGACACAAGTTTCCAGGTCTTTCTGTGTATCCTTCAACCACTTCAAAAATGGAGTACTCCACATGAAATGGATATTTTTTCCTTCCCTCCAATTTGATTTTTCTTTTGTACGTCTAAATTATTTAAGCCAAAAACCTGGGTGTCACTTCAGACCCTATATCCCGTTCTTTACTTCCTGACCTCTACAAATCAATCTACCGTCTCATCTGAAAGGGTCAGCACCTGTGCTTGGGTCACAGTCATCTTTAAGTAGGAGCCTCAGAAGTGTCCCTGCCAGTGTTCTCTGGGCTGACCGATTCATGTAGTAGCCCCATCACACATTTTCCAGTGCCCCCAATGATGTCACTGTCCTTTTAGCATCCTGTTTCTCTTACTCCAGCTGCCTTGGAACTTCTTAGTGGCTGCCTGTAGCTCCCTGACCAGCCAGACCTTGTACTGCTTTCGTTCCACACATGGGGCTTTCCCTATCTAAAACATCGTTGTTCCCTCACCCCTCCACTTGGCTAGTGCACACATACCCTTGATATATGCCTTCTTTCTGCTGAGCCATGAAGCACCAGTGTTTCCCTGAACTTGGAGCATCTTCAAACAGCTGTCACTATGGACCATAACTATCTTCATTAGACATCTACCCAGCAGAAGGCCCCCATCAAAGGTCCAAAGACAAGGAGATCATAGTGAAAGGTAGAGGCCCCAGAGATTACAAATATAAATCTGAACAGCTAAAGCCACCTAAAGTCCACAGAGCCTCTGGAATGATGGCTTAGTCTGGTCATTGGATGGGACAGAGTGGGCAGACACCGAAGAATGACACAGAATGGGCTTTAGCATGGTTCCAAGCTGCTGCTCCTTTTGGAAAGTTACCTAAATGCTTGCTGGCCTACGGCAAGGTGACTGCAAACCATTGGTTCAGGACATTTCTTCCATTAGCCTATAGATTTCCCTTGTGATTCAATCACCCAGGTGACATTGCCCACAGGGGCCATGCAGACAGAATCTTGTCCACAGGTGAGCACTAATTTTTCAGGACTAAAATCAGTTAGATGATTTAGTATGACCTCCTCGTCTATGACTGAGAAACAAGAAGCCTACAGAGACATGGCCTCACAACAGACCCAGTGGTCCTGTCCTCCCCAGAGTTCTACATAATCTGTAGACCCACGTATCTGTTCTTGCTGGTTGTCCTTCAGGGCTGGAAGTGCAAGGCTGGCACTGAGGAGAAAGCTCTCGTCTGTGCTTAGAGAACTGTTCCTGAGTCCTTGTCCCGTGGGCAGGAAGGGTAATGGGAGCTACAGAAGGAAAAAAATCACTGCTCTGCCTAGACACTCATGTAGGGGCAGATGGTAGGGTGACAGCCACTTTTTCTCAGGGAGAATTGATGCCAAGAGGCTCTCCAGCTATTCCTGAAGGAGAGCCTTCTAGACCCAGGATAAGTCAGGATCAAAACCCTGCTGGTGTGGGACAGGCTACCAGGAAGGCTGCTCAGCGTGGCTAAGGCAGAGGATACGGTTATCAGGGACTCATGCTGGCTAAGTCTGGGGGTGATAAAGAGTGTAGACTAGTGGGGGTCTTGACCTGACATGCACACCAGCGAAGACAGAACAAGGAAGAGTGAAACGGACAGGGAGGGGAGGGAGCAGATGCCATGTCTGGCGGAGTTTAAAGCCTAGATTTGCTTGGTGGTGGGTGACTAAGCAATAGGTATTTTGGGAGTTTTCATCTGGCTGACATATCACAGGAAAAAGCAAACTGCAGAAAGTTTCTGCAGTGTTCCTCGGCGATGTTGCTGCCTTCTTCCAGGAGGGGGCGCTGCAGGACAAGCTTAAAACCGGCTTTAGGCTTCCTCACCCCTGGGCTCTTTTGGCCACATAAAGGCTCAACTCACCTTATTCCTAGTGACTGCCAAGCTTCAGTTCCAAAGAGATAGTGGAGAGATCAGGAGGCTGGAGGGATGGACCTAGGCTCTTGAGCGGATGGCCTCAGAAGACTCTTGCAAAAGTCCAATTTTATGCCCACTGCCATCTGCTCTAGCACTTTAGGAATCTGTGTGAACAGTAAAGTTCTCTAAAACCTAAGTACTACTCTGGGTCATCAAGCAGACACTTTGTTTTCTTGATCAGGCTCAAACTTGGGAGCCGTGGCTCCTAGTAAAACACATAGGGACAGCTGGAGCTGAGCTGTGTGTTCTAAAGATGGGGCAGACTCTGTTAGTGCCTCTCTTGAGGGTGGGCACTGTGTAGCTGCCCTCCTGATCAGGACAAGCTGAAGCCTCCTGCAGAAAAGGCAACGTCTAGCTGCCTGAAAGGTTTCCCAAGTTCTGGGCAGGGGTAGTTAAGGGTGAGGAGTGGGAGTCTTGACCAAGTAACTTTGCCTCTCTATGCATCCATTAACTATTTAAATAATGTTTTGTTTTGAGATGGGTTCTTGATGTTTAGCTCTGGCTAACACGGAATTCACTATGAATATCAGGCTGGTCTTGAACTTGTGAGATCCCCCTGCCTTTGCTTCCAAAGTGCTAGGATTACAGATGTGCAGTACCACACCTAGGGCATATTAACAGTATCTTTCAGAATGGTTTGGAAATTAATATGCATGAAGTGTTTACTCTGAGGGACCAGCATATCATTAGTACACTTCAGCCTTATTTTACCTCACAAAGACAATGTCTGAAATGAGAACACTACAGGAAAATAGGCATGGTGATTTCTACATGGGGTGCCAAGAGGAGGAAAGCCTCCCTGGGCCTTTTTGGCAAGGAGTCTGGGGTGAGAAGAGTGTGGAGGAAGGAACAGAGGTCATCTAGGCTTCACAATCCAGCAGGCTGGCCAAGGAAACAAAGGGAGCACCCCACCCAACTCTGACCTGTCCCTGTCTACAACAGTTAATAAGCATGGCTGGTGACTGGCCAGTGGGCACAGGCAGTGCCAGTTAAACCTGCTCCAAAGGGCGCGTGGGCCTCTTCCTCCACAAGCTCCTCCCCCAAGGGCTTGCCCGGAGCTACACCTGGTTTCAAAAACAGAACCCTTCATGACCTCCAGCCCAAGAGGCCCCAGGCTCTCATCCCACCTTCTTGAAACAGGTTCGACATCAGTCTACTAGGACATCTTGCACCCTGTCATCTGAGGAAGTCCTTTTATTTGGAGAACTTCTGGAACTTAGCCATCAGGAAGTACGCCAGGAACAAGGATCAGCAGTAGCAGGAGTGTACGTGGCCCAGCCGATGGTGACAGATCCATGGCAGGCCCAGAGCTCCTGTGGAAAAGGAAAAACACAAAGAACCCCAAGCAATCTACTACAGCAATAAAGAAGCCTTTCATTATTAAAGAAACCCAACCCCAAACAAACGACCACACACCATGATGTCACACTCTTATTTACTGACATTTATCAGATGTTCCACAGCTCGGCTTTGTCTCTTCTCTCCCTAGCCAACAGCGCCTGAGAGTATAGTACAGAAACCTCCTTTTCTGTAGGAAGGGTTCCCTGAAGGCTGAAAAGGTCTGGTCACAAGGGAGGGCTGGTAAGGATCCCTGAGGGATGATCTATTTCGCTCACCCTTCCTTACATGCTCTGGCCCGGGAAGGCAAGTTTTCTTGCCATCTTCCTTCAGGACTCAGCTAAACTAGCTCCTTATTGGGCTCTCTCATCCTATCAGACCACAAATCAGGATAAACAGTTGCCGGCCCTGCTCACTGGTAGAATGACAAGTGGCCAGGAGGCAGCCCCACCTGGTACACACTATTAGCCTGAGTGGTGGCAGCAGGAGCATTTGCTGCCTTCCAAGTCATCGAGCAGATGGACTGCCATTTTCCTGGGTCACCTTCAATCTTCTCCTAACCCTAGCCCAAGTCAGTTTATTAAACAAATGACACTGTCTCTGCTATGGCCAAGCCCCGAGCCATGGCTCCCTGTCCCCTGCACAGACTCATAGGTTGTTCCTCTGAAGTGCTTCACACAGGTTCTGGTTGGCATCCGGCTCCTCTGTCAGCATCTCCACAGTCTCCCACTCCCCAGATCGGCTCGATCTTTTAATAGCATCCACCACACTCTGCATATACAACCCATCCTCGAATGAGGCAGCCATGGAGACAGGGGTGCGGTCCCAGGTGCGGCGGTCCCCTTGCCCCTGGAAGGACTGGCGCAAGGCCTGCACCATATAGACCATGCCTTTCAGGTAAAGCAGGGGGACATCCTGGGGCCCCTGCTCAGGCAGCCCTGCATCCACAGCCAGTGAGTCCCTCACCAGCAGCTCCTCCTGTGCGGCAGAGTTCTTCTGCCCATAGAGGTTAGCTCCCCGGGCAACAAGGCGTCCTGCTGAGCCTACCACCATGACCTCGTGCACAAAGGCACCTGGCATGTTGAAGTTGAGTGTCACTGTGCTGCACACCCCACCACCCATGAGCATCTGGAAAAAGCAGAAGTCGTCGCTGGTGACATGCCGGATGCCACGGATGGTAGCATTCTGCCTCACGAAGGTCTTGAGGAGCCCATGTACCTTCTCAGCTTTGCGGCCAGTCAGGTGGGTCAGCAGGTCCACGATGTAGGTGCCCATGGTATGCAGGCCCCCGCCACCCATGAGCTCATCACATATCCAGCCATAGCTGGGGCTGAGCAGGCTGCCCGAGTAGATGCGGGCATCGCAGATCATCACCGCACCCACGTAGTGCTCTGCAATCAGCTGTTTCATGCGCACAAAGGCAGGCAAAAAGCGTAGCACATTCCCCACCAGGCTCATCAGCTGTGGGTAGTAACGAGACGCTGTCACCATTCGGAAAGCATCCACTGATGTTGCTGCCTTCTCACACACCACATTCTTCCCAATACCTGTGAATAAAACACAATGAGTAATCTCAAAGTTCCTCAGGGACAAGAAAAATCTTGTTTCTCAATCCTGGCATGGTGGCATGTGCCTGTAATCTCAGCAATTGGGAGGTAGAGGCAGGAAGATCTAGAGTTTGAGGTGAGCCTGGGTTATATAAGACCCTGTCTTGGGGTTGGAGAGATGGCTGTTAAGAGCAGTTTCAGGGGATCCAATATCCTCTTCTGGTCTTTATGGACACTGCATTGCAGATGGCACACTTACATATATGCAGGCAAAACATACATACACATAATTTTTTTTTTTTAAGACAGGGTCTCCCCATAGCCCCAACTGGTCAGATCTCAGTATAGACCAGGCTGGCTCAATCTCACAGAGATCCACCTGCTTCTGCCTCCTGAGTACTAACATTCAAAGTATACAGCACCATGTCCAGCATAAAAATAAACGCTTAAAAAGACCCTCACTCAATACACACACACACACACACACACACACACACACACACACACACACACACTTACTTCTCCAAGGTAAATGGATCCAGGAAAACCTCCTATAAACCAGAAGGTGATGTGAGACAAGAGGAAGAAGATTCAGTATAGACTAAGGAGTCTGAGACTGGACTGCAGTTCTAGGTTGGAAAAGAGGAGCTAAGTTCTTTCATTAGAATGAGGCTGTGCAGGAGAGCTTTAGTGTCAACTTGACACGCCTGGGTTGAAGGAGCCTCATTTGGGGAACTGCCTCCATTGCACTGGCCTGTGGCCATGCTGTGGGGGGTATTTTCTTAACTGTTGAATGATGTGGGAGGGTCCAGCCCACAGTGGGCACTGCCACCCCTGGGCACGCAGTTCTGTACTGTATAAGAAAGCAGGCTGAGCATAGGACAGGGGAGCAAGCCAGTAAGCAGTGTTCCTCCATGGCCTGTGCTTCAGCTCCTGCCTCCGGGTTCTGTCCTGAGTTCCTAATTTGGTCTCTCTCAGTGATGAACTGTGACCCAGGAGATATAAGTTGAATAAACACTTTCCTCCCCGAGTTGGTTTTGGTTAGTATGTTTTGGCACAGCAATGGAGAACCAAACTAGAACAGGGGCAGAATGTAATATACAACTTAAAAGGAGGAAAGGTTGTTTTGGTTTATGATTTTAAAGGTTTCACTTCATGGTCAATTGACTGTATTGCTTTTGGACCCACAGCTACATCCCAGTACAAGGAGGCTTCTAAATAGAATTATTTACATGTGTGTGTGTGTGTGTGTGTGTGTGTGTGTGTGTGTGTGTGTGTGTGATGGTACTTATCTGGCAGCCAGAAGACAATTTGAGGAAGACAGCTCTTTCCGTCCACTACGTGGTTCTGAGGATAAAACTCAAGTAGTTATGGTCCTGGTGGTGGCACACCCCTTTTCCCACGGGTCACCTTGCTGGTCCAAAGAGTATGTTCTTAAGAGAAATGAAGAATTAAGGCTGAAGAGTTCCAAGGCTGGAAATTGAAGAGTGTGTTCAACTTCATGTGTCAACTCAGTTACAGTATGAGACCCATCGAGTACTGTTCTAGATGTTGCTGTGACATGATTAACATTTAAGTCAGTACATTTTTGGTAAGGCAGATTATGGTCCATAATATAGGTGGGCCTCATGTAATCAGTTGAAGGGCTTAAAAACTGATGTCTTTTAAAAGAGGGAATTCTGTCTCCAGAACACTTTTAAGCTTCAAACCACAACACATATTCTTGCCAGAATTCCAACATGCTGATCTGCCCTGCAGACTTTGGACTTGTCAGCTCCTACAAATTGTATGAGCCAATGTTTGAAACTAAATCTATCCATCCCTATATGCCACCTCCCCCGACTGGCTCTGTTTCCCTGGACCCCTGACTGATACAGGTGGGCTGGAGGTGGGCATATATCATAGACATGTCGTGCACCATTATGAATTTATTATATTATCAGCCTGGGGCCATATAATCTGTGTATTCTAGGGGATGGGCTTGGAACTCAAAGAAGGCCCTAAGGGTCTTACAGATGATGATCTATAAACAGTGATTCACAAATTAGAATGGTCAAAAGGCAGAAGAAGCTTGCCTGTGGGAGGGCAAAGGGCATGAAAGCAGCCTTTCTGCCTCACACCCGTTCTGGGTGCTCTGTAGCTGGAATGTATTGGGAGAACAAAACAAAGCTCACAAAGCCCCAGAGAGCCCAGGACCAGCACAGCTTCCGCCAAGAGGAGATGGGAAGAAGGAGCACTCCTCCTTGTTCAAGGCAACTGTGAACTGGAGGCTGGCCTGGACTACATGAACTGCAAGGACTCATGATATAAATAAAATAGGGCTGGTGAGATGGCTTAATAGGTGGGAAAAAAGCCCGACAACTAAGTTCAGTTCCTGGAAGCTATGGCAGAAAAAGAAAACTGACTCTGAAAGTTATCTGCTGACTCCTCACATACTCTGTGGTACACACACACACACACACACACACCATACGCAGACATACATACAATAATAACATAATTTAAAATAACATAAACAAGCAAATAAATAATCCCAAGCCTATGATCCCAGCTATTCTAGAGGCTGACGCAGAAGGATCACAAATTCAAGATTTGCTTGGGCTAGAAATTTAATACCAACCTGGCAACTTAGTAAGACTTTGTCTCAAAATAAAAGAGGACTGGGGACACAGTTAGCTTTTGCCTAGCAGGTAAGGTCCTAAGTTCAATCCCCAGCACTGGGAGAAAAACAAAATGCAGCAAAACCCTAGTAGTGGTCTAATGACAGACACTGATTTTTAATTTGAGGCTCCTAAGAAATTTTCCTTCGACCAGGCATGATGGCACACACCTTTAATCCCAGCACCAAGGCAGAGGCAGGCAGATCTCTGTGAGATTGAGGCCAGCCTGGTTTAATGGTGAGTTACAGGCCTGCTGGGGCTACAGGGAGATCCTGTCTCAAAAAGACCAAAAAACAAAAACAAAAACAAAAACACCCAACCCATTTTTCCCCCTTTGGATTTTTTCCCACTCAGTGGAGATGGTGATGCTGTGCAGGATGGCCTGGAGGTCAGGGACAGGCAGTGATCATCAACACCAGGAGGCTGACGGGTAGAACTGGGCCCCATCATAGTCAGATCAGTCTTGAGAGGGACTAACCTGTGTTCTAGATCCTGGTGGAAGGGCATCTTGAGCAGTGTATGCCCCTGGGCTTTTCCTCCAGAGCCATCCAGGCTAACCTGCACTCCACAGGTACTCCCTGGCCTGAGGAACCACCAAACCTTGACACTCCTCTCCTGGGTCCAAACCGTGCCTTTCCCAGGTATGTATTCCTGCAACAACCCTGGTGCTTCTAAACACCCTCCCTCCCTCCCTTCCTCCCTCTTTTCCTTCCCTCCCTCCCTTCCTCGCTCTTGGTCTCTCTTTTTGGGAGGATTTTGAGACAAGGTCTCCCCATAGTCCCAGCTGGCCTGGATCTCATGGAGATCCACCTGCCTCTGCTTCCCAAGGGCTGGGATTAAAGGCATATGGCACCAATGCCTGGCCCCTCATGTTTTCCTGTGTTTGGACAAGATAATGGCTGGGCTGCAGACAATTTCTGATGGCTTACTGCTTATAAGCCAGGGCACAGCTTGTCTTGATGGATAAATGGATTCTGTTCCCACAGGCTCACTGGGGAAAATTCATCAAGCCATCTTTCAGCAGAAACAATGGTTACTGTTGACTACAAATTTTGTTACAAGAAAAATGAAACTCCATACAAATGGCCAACGTCTCACATGATGCATGGGCCTTTAGTTGCTGACTACCTAGAAAGAGCCAATTTTGGGGGCTGACCTTAAGCAATTGACATTTGAAATTTCTGTCATCAAAAATTTTTCTCCATAAATCTCATAGAGCTTTGGTTTAGTACTATAAAATGAGTCATAACCCCTTTGTGAGGAAGAAAACACTGAGTTAACTGAGGCAATGTAACATCAGGGTTGCATTTTTAATCATCATCACAGGAGAGGCTGAGCACACATCATAAAAACACAGCAAAAGGACTTACTGTGACTCTGCTTTTAAGAGTTACACAAAAGCTACATTTTCCAGGCAAATGGTTTCTGTGTTTAGTATTACGTCTTTCTTATTTATTATTTTTATTATTGATTGATTGAGACAGGGTCTCTTTGTAGACCCAGTTGACATGGAATGCACTATATGACAGTATTATGTCTTTAAAAAATTTTTTTTTAGCTGGGCATGGTGGCACCCAACTTTAACCCCAGTACTTGGGAGGCAGAGGCAGGAAGATCTCTGTGACAGTCTGGTCTACATAGCGAGTTCCAGGCCACGCAAGGCTGCAAGGGGACTCTGTCCCAAAAAATATTAAACAAACAAAATAAAACAACTTTTTAAAGTTGTTAGCCGCCATGTGGATGTTGGAAATGGAACCTGGGTCCTCTGCAGGAGCATCAGATGCTCTTAACTACTGAGACATCTCCCCTCCATCCCCTTCCCCATTTTTGAGATCCACCTGCCCATCTCCCTGCACCGCCATGCCTGCTTGTGTTTAGGGTTTTGAAAAAGGTCTTTTAAAATAAGCATGAACATGGAGTTTTCTACTTTTGTGGGGGAAGGAATTGAGACATGGTCTTACTCTGTAGGCCAAACTCACATCAATCCTCTAGTCTCCTAAGAGCTAGGGGTAAGACATGAACCACCATACCTACACCTCTAGAGTTTCCTTATTATCAGTACAGCTGATCAGGCCTCTCACAGAAGTAGGAGCCTTTTGGAAGTTCATGTCCAAACAATGGACACAGCAGATGGTTTGGTGTCTTTGGACAACAAGGTGTATTTCTTACATCTACCCAAGCCACCCTGACCTTCCAGAAGTCCACAGAACATTTACTGAAACACATTTATGAACCTTAGGGCTGAATCCCAGGATGATGAACCCCAGAGCCACAGCAAGGAAGGAACACGTGGAACAGCACCCTATATCATTACATCGCCGACTTTGGACACCCTTCAATCTCCTGCTCTTCCTCATATAACCAAAGCTTTCCAACAGTGCTGGCAGAATGACAAGAGACTAGGTAGCTTGCTGTCACATGTCAAGACAGGGAACAGCATGAGCAGCACAGTGGCCAGAGGTTCTACACAGGTTCCAATGTCCCCTTCATTTGTGATTCCCGGGTGGGGGACAGGAGAATGACAGTACTAGGGGTGACTGCCAGTGGCTACTAAACACACGTGCTGACCAGTGAGGCAATTAGTTTCTCAGACACAAACCCACTGAGTGCTGCAGTTCTGACCACCCAGAAGCTTCTTGCATTAACAACTCACTGCTGGGGTTGTGATGGACATTAAAGCATGACACAGTGAAGTGAGTTTGGAGGAAAAGACTTTTATGACTACTGGGAGCCTGTGGTTGTAAAATTAGATAAGGAACCTCTGTTTTATGCCACAAGATATTAAGGAAGGAAGGGAAGAAAACTCTTTTTCAACCTGCCCAGTAAAAGAGCTTCTGAAAACAAGACCCAGGAGTCTTAAACTATGGGAATCAAAGCATTCGGAGGTAATCAGGATCCTGCAGGATAACCACGCAAGCTTCAACTTCAGTTATACTTGGGTTGCCCTGAAATACATGTTTATATAAGTTTATCCAGTTTTCCTGCCAGGAAGTCAAAGGAGAGATTACTGAAACTGAAAACTGCTTTTTGTATCATGGGAACAGGAGACACAGTCACTTGGGTGTTTATTAAACTCTTCAGCACCGGGGATCAAGCCCAGGCTTCACCTCCAAGTACTTTTTATCTCAGGTTTTCACGGGGGAGGACACATTTCAAGCTGAAAGTCTCTTTCCAGCTCAAGCTCCCTTAACAAGGCCCACAGGAGTTGCCCTGGTGCTGCTCAAACCACTGCTTAGTGTTCCTTAGTACCAGACGACAGGAAGCCAGGATCACAGGCTGGGCTCAGGACCTGTACTTCCCAATCCCTACTGAGAGGCCTGAAACTAAATGATATCACATAGCAGGGAGGAGAAGGAGCCCAAGAAGAGCATCACTTTTATATTTCATATTATGTTTTATAAAATCCAGGGACACACCCCCCCTAAAAGACTATTCAACTATTATCATGTGTATGTACCTGTGTGTATGAGTGGGTACATGAGCCATGGAACATGTGTGGTCAGAGAATAACTCTGTGGAGTTGGTTGTATACTTCCAGGGATCGAACTTGGAAGGGAGACACAGGTGGATCTCTGTAAGGTTGAGGCCAGGAAAGCCTGGTCTACATAGTGAGGCCAGGCCAGCTCCAACTGGAGCTACAGGAAGACCCTGTCTCAAAAAAAAAAAAAAAAGGAAGAGAGAACATTCAATGGTGGTAAAGATGTTCTAGGGGCATTTTTCCAATTCAAATATATATATTCTGGGGTCTCCAGAGATGGCTGAACCACTAAGAGCTCTGGCAGCTCTTGAAGAGGACCTGGGTTCGGTTCCCAGCATTCACATGGTGGCTAACAACCATCTATAACTCCAGTTCCAAGGAACCCGACACCCTCTTTTGATCTCCATGGGTACCCATGACATGGGTACATTTACATACATGCAAGAAATACACTCATACATAGAAAATAAAAATTTTTTAATTTTAAATTTTATTTTCTGTGTTTGAGTGTTTTGTGTGCATGTATATAAGTGCACTCATGTCATGCAGTGCCTTGGGAGGCCAGAAGAGGGCGACCCTCTGGAATCAGAGTTACAGATGGTTGTTAGTTGCCATATGCATGCTGGGAATTGAAACTGGGAAAATATATTTTTTAAAAAATTATTACAGGTTGGAGAGATGGCTCAGTGGCTAAGAACACTGACTGCTCTTGCAGAGGACCTTGGTTTGGTTCTCATCACTCACATGGCAGCTAACAATCACCTGTAACTCCAGTCCCAGGAGATCTGACAACTTCTTCTGGCCTCCATGGGCATTGTACTCATGGGTGCATATGCATGCAGGAAAATCATACATGCATATAAAATAAAAAGATCTATGTCCACAAAAAAAGATGTAGAAATGAGGGCCAATAGTTAAGAGCACTCACCAACTGCTCTTGCAGAGAACCTGGGTTCAGTTCCCAACACCCGCATGGCAGCTCACAACACCTGTAACTCCACTTCCAGGGGTATCCAATGACTCTGGCACCTGTACTCACATGCACACACCCTATCACACCATGTACAATGTGCTAGATATCTTCAGTTATCAACCTGACACACCTGGGAAGAAAGAACCTTAACTGAGGCATTTGCTCTATCAGATTGTCCTAGCATGTCTGGGAGACATTTTCTTGATTGTTGAGGGATGTGGGACGGCCCAGCCTACTGTGGGTGGTACCACCCCTTAGCAGGTGGTGCTAGGTTGTATAAGAAAGCAGGCTGAGCACAGGCCAGAAGAACAAGCCTATAGGCAGTGCTCCTCCAGGGTCTCTGCTTTAGCTCCTGCCTCCAGGTTCCTGTCCTGGCTCCCCTCAAGGATGAACTGTTTTGGGGAAGTGTAAGCCAAATAAACTTTTCTTTCCCAATTTGCTTTTGGTCAGTGTTTTATCACAGCAATAGAGAAGCAAATTAGGACACACATAATTTTAAAATAAAACTAAATCTTAAAAAAAAAAAAATTAGGTGGAAAGCAGATGTTAACCTCTGGCCCCTACATGTGCTCGAATTAAGCACATGCATCCACACACACCATGTGCATATCCACAGACAAAAACAAAAAAAAATTCTAACAAGGAGAGGGAAATGCAGTTTTGCCTACAGCCTAGGACTCAGTGAGGAAGAAATCAAGTTATTATTCCTTAGTGTTCCTGGGCTTCAGTTTCATTTTTTTCTTTTCTTTTGTTTGGGGTGCTAGGGATCCAAGCCAGGGCCAGAGCTACACCCTCAGGCCCCAATGCACCTTAGTTTCTTCCTTTTTTTTTTTATTACATTTGTGTGTGTGTGTGTGTGTGTGTGTGTGTGTGTGTGTGGTGATGCGACTGACATGAATGTGCAGAGGTCAGAGGGCAACTTTCAGGAGTCAGTTCTCTCCTTTTATCATGTGAGTCCTGAGGATCAAACTTGGATCATTAAGCTTGACAGCCCATATCCAATGAGTCACCTTACTGGTCCTCACTTTTCTTTTTTTAAAGACAGTGCCTTATGTAACTCAGGCTGGCCTTGAATTCACTATGTAGTCAAAGATGTTTGAACTTCGGATTCCACTGTGCCATCTCCCACATGCTGGGATTACAGTACGTACCACCACGGTTGATTTTTATGCTGTCTGGGGATGGAACCCTGGACTTCCTACATGCTAGACAGACACTCTATGAATGCAGTTACATCTCCAGTCCCTCAGTTTTCTTTAACTGACAACAGACACATTAGTGTGGGCCTGTGATTCTCAATGCCCAGTGTGATCCCCACCTGTGAAGCTTGCTGAGTCATAGTGTTGAGCCTGCCCTAGAGAGACAGCGGCAGTTGTGAGATGGCTTGAGAAATTACAGTCCTAAAAGGTTCTCAGGCAACACTGATGCTTCTGCTGGGCTGTGTAGGGACTCCCTGCAGTGCTGGGGAAAACCGGACAAGTTCTCCCAGACTCTTCCACAGTACTCAAGTCAAGGCAGAATTCTCACTGGTCCACAGACCATCCGGAGCATCTGCAGGCCTGACTTTTCAACTTTATGAGCAGTTTGAGAAGTCTGAGGACAGCAGTGGTTTGTCACACACACTCTCACACCTGTAGACCTTCCCAGTGCTGTGCGCCTCACATGATTACTTTTCAGTCTCTATTCCTTTTATAATGCTAAGTAAAGTTAAATGGAAGTTTTAGGTAATTGTGATAAGCTTCTCACAGGCTGGAGGTCTGAAAGAGATGACTTAAAATACTTCAACAGACAGAGAGCTAAGTGATTATGTCTTTTTCTCAGCTCTAAAAAGACTGTAGCTCAAAATTTAGACCCTTAATAAAAAAACAAAAGCAATGTAGAGAAAAAGAGCAAGAGACATCACCAATAAGAGAATGAAAAAGGGAAAGAAGCTCGGAGTACTGCACATCCTATAATCCCAAGAGGATGAGGCAGGATTGTGGGTTTGAGGCCAGCTCGGGCTACATAGTGAGACAATGAAGTTCACAGAGAAAGAGAGAAAGATGGGGGGGGGGGGGGAGAAAGAGAGCACGCCTGCCTGAGAGAAAAGAAAATATAATGCTACATTATACTCTTACATACATCTGTGTATGAGAGAGAAAGAGAGAGTTCTACGGGAGAAATGAAAGGAAAATATACTGTTCCATATATGTAAAGAAGTTCATACATGGGACTGTTACACACATGTAAAAAGATTGGAATCTGAAACTGAGCAGAGTATCCAAAAGTGTCTTCTGTGATAGTCCCTCTGAGGATTTTAAAATACACTGTATTTGTACAGCTGCTGTGCCTGTTCTGTTTTCCTCTGAACACTTCGAGAACTAGACACTCCGAAAGCTTCACGTGCAGAAACAATAGGTCCTGCTTTTGGGTCATTAATCTTTCAGGTCACAAAGACGAATAGATGTGTTTCACTTTAGAAATGATTGTATACTTAGCTTTATGCAACTCACATAATAAATATCTAAAAGAGAATCTTTTTTTTTTCCTCCAAAAGTGGGTATTAAAACCCAAGTGCACACCTTTAATCCCAGCACTTGGGAGGCAGAGGCAGGAGGATCTCTGTGAGTTCAAGGCCAGCCTATGTAAATAGTGAGTTCCAGATCAGCTGGAGCTGCAAGGAGACCCTGTCTCAAAAAGATCAAAAAACAAAAACTAAAAACCCAAGATAAGGCTGGAGAGATGGCTCAGTGGTTAAAAGCACTGGCTACTCTTGCAGAGAACCTGGGCTCGATTCCCAGCACCCACATGGCAACTAACAACCATCCATGACTCCAGCTCCAGGGGGTCCAACACCCTTTTCTGGTTTCTTTGGGCACTGCATGACCTGGGTGCATTTATACACATGCAGGTAACACACTCATACACATAAAATAAAATATTAAAAAACAAAGACAGGACCTCAGGGGTTGGAGAGTTGGCTCAGCAGTTAAGAGTGCTGGTTGCTCTTAGAGGGGACCCGGGTTTGGATTCCAGCACCCACATGCCAGCTAACAATTGCCTATAACTCCAAATCCAGGGGACTGGGCACCCTGTTCTGGTCTCCATGGGTCCATGGTGCGTATTTATATACACACACAAGCACACTCATACACATACAATAAAAATAAATAAAATCCAGGACCTCATATATGCTAAGCAAGCACTCTACCACGACCACTGAGATATATCTCAATCCTTTTTATTTTGAGACAAGGTCTTGATAAATATCCACATCAGTCTCAAACTTTTGATTCTCCTGACTTAGCCACAGCGTCCCTGCAACCTATCCACTCAGTAGGAGGATAATAGGTATGCGCCACTATATCCAGCAATTAGCTGGGTAGGAATCTGGGTCCTGACCCAGCTTTCAATGCCCAGAATGACGTCAAGCGAGTGCCTGGTATACAGGAGGCACTAAAATATTAATTGCTGGAAGAATGTTTACTGGTTTGTTTTCCTGTTAAGTTTGATTCTGATTTATGTAAAATGAACAGAAGAATCTGTCTACAGTTACTAGGAAAGAGACACTCACTAGGAACTGCAAAACAGCTCACCAGGCCACACCCGGTCAGGGGCAGGAGGTCGCCAAATCCACAGTTTCCCAAGGGAAGGGATATGTGAGCAGACTGTCCCGTGGATCTTGTGAAGGAGCCTTTCTACTGTATGGCAATGTGAGATTGCAGTTTGCCAGGAAGGGAGGTGCTCATTACAGGCAAGGGATGACAAAGCATGGGAAACAGTAGCCTTCCAGACAGCCTGCCCTGCTTCCTGTGGTGCTGCAGGTCACAGCTGGGCAGAACAAACACATCAGTCACAACTCAGTTCTCAGGGTCCAGGGAAGCTGACTTCCTTGAGGCAAGTTTGACTTCCATGGAGTGCAATCATGTCCAGCTCCATGATGGGTCATCTCTTAGAGAATTACCTGAACTTCTGCTCAGATTTCCTCATGAAGTGGGTAGAGAAGGTTGAATCCTTTTCCTTTAGCCCTACCAGAATCTCCAACATGCCCTTCCCCGTCCTGCTCCAGGGATCTCCTGCTACTATCTGGTAATGAGTACAAAGAAACACCCAGACCTAGGAGAGGGTAGTGAGCCTTAGCCCAGGGGAAAACAATCTGCCTGCTAGGGCCCATTGGTGCATACCTAAAGCCTTCACAGATATCTGTCGGGTGAGTGGAGGTGGGATGTTGATGCACACCAGGTCTACATCTTGATGCAGCAAGACGTCATCAGTCCGGCTGGTGTAGAAGGTGATATTCATCTCTTCCGCCAGCTGCTTTGCCTCCTCCTCAGTCTTCCCCCACAGGGCCTCCACGGTGAACCCTTCTGCCCTTAGCAGCGGGACCAGGACGCGGGCTGAGCTGCCAGTCCCAAACACACCCACTCCTGGCAGCATCTTCATCTGGGCCTCTGCTCAACAACTCATCTCCTTACAAGGGTCTCCAGCATGCCGACCTTCCCACAGTCTCGATCAAACATGGCTCCTAGAACAGTAAGAAATGCACTACTTAGGAACAGAGAGTACATGCAGCTGAGGCTCTGAGGCTATATTCCACTCTGACCCCCCACCTCCTCCGCCCCCGAGACAGGGTCTCTTCAGCTGGCCTGGAGCTTGCTATGCAGACCAGACTGGCCTAGATCTCACAGAGATCTGCATGCCTCTGCTTCCTGAATGCTGAGATTAAAAGTGTGCACCACCAGCCCAGCCTACATTCCAATCTTTTTCGGAAGGAATAAGTTTTCTGCCCTCAAAGCACAAACGAAGTATTGCTTCAAAATAAATGACTGTAGGTTCTTCTTCCAGGAACACTGAGGGCACCACGACAGTCTCATGGACAAAGCGAAAACAGGAAAGTAGAAAGTGGGCAAAGAGAAGGTCAGATCTTTACTCCATTAAATTTCCTGTATAACCCAGATCAAGTCATTTAGTCTGTAAGGCTTCAACCATAAATAAGGAGAGTGATCTTTAAAGTTTCTTCTTGTTATAAAAGTTCAACAGTTTCAGGATATGACAATCAAAAAGACTAGGACATAAAAACCAGTATAGGAGGGACTGGAGAGATGGCTCCGCAATTATGTGCACCTGGATGCTCTTGCAGAGGATCCAGGTTCAGTTCCCAGTACCTACATGATGGCTAGAAACTCCAGTTACAGAGGATCTAACACTCTCTTCTAGTCTCCATAGGCAGCACATGATATGGGTGCATATACACATATACACACATGCAGGCAAAACATTGCATATATATAAAATAAAAATAAATAGATGCTGGAGAGATGGCAATTAAGAGCACTGGCTGCTCTTGCAGAGGACCCACATTTAGAATGACTCCCAGCATCCATATGCTAGCTAATAACTGTTTGTAACTGCAGTTCCAGGGGATCTGCTGCCCTCTTCTGACCTCCCTAGGCATTGTACTGATACAGGAGCATTTACATACATGCAGGCAATCCACTCATACACATAAAATAAAAATAAATGAAAGTTCAAAAAAATGTAAAAACTAGTTTAAGAGGAAAGGAAAAGAAATTTGTGCTGCTGCTGGATGAACACTGGGTGGAGGCGGGTGGAGCTTAGCAGAATGTTTGCCACACATGTAAGGCCATGTATTCCATTTCTAATCCCCTCCTCCCAAAAATCTCTTGTGTGCTATCTCGTGTCCACTCTGGCTGCGGAGCCTGGCTGGCCCTGTACAAGACCGCAAGGTTTAGTCTTTCTTAGCTGTCCTCGTTCTTTCTGTGGGTAAATAATGTCTGCTGTCTCACAACAACCTTTCTTTCCCTCTCTACTCTCTCCATTTTCTCTCTCTTCATAATTCTGCTGTCTTTCTAGACTTCCTTTTTGTCAGAACACAACTCAGTCACAAGTATCCTCAATCATTTTCACACCCTGGACTCGCTTCAGCTACAGATCGATCACTTTCTACACATGCGGGATTTTTTGTAACTTACGAGTCATAACTAATCCAGGTGCTTGAATGATGAATTGATATTATCAGGCAAGTAAGATTCTGTTTAAGAGTTTTAGAGTTTTTTGTTTTACTTTGTTTTTTTTGAGACAAGGATCTTTTGGAAGCCCCAGCTGGCCTAGAGCTATGCAGACCAGGCTGACCTATGTCACCTGAGATCCACCTGCCTTGGCCTCCTGAGTGCTGGGACTAAGGTGTGTACCACCAGACAGGGCTCTGCATGAGTACTAAGATTATCAACAGGAGGGGAGACACAGCCACCTCGGCACAGATGTCTGCATCCTCTCCACACTTCGTGCTCCCTTCCACTTCACTCTACTCCTAAGGCACATATATGCACCCTACTTCTAAGGCATATATATGCACTTAAAATTAATTTATATTTTGAGTGTTTTGCCTGCATGCACCAGTGTCATGTAGTGCCTGCGGCAGCCAGGACATCAGTAGTGTAAAATGGATTAGATTTTTAATAACCTGCTTTACTTCCACTGACTCAAGGACAGCAGCTTCATTGACACCAGAAAGGGGTACCGGCTGGCTCCTGAGGAAGCCGAATGGCATGAAGCTGGGCGAGCTTGATGACTAGGCATTTCCTGCTCAAGCAGGCACAACTGGTTTTTCCTGGCTAATTTTGGTTACTACTTTTTCTCAGCCCTAAAATTTCCTCTTTGTCCCACTGTCCTCGCACATACCTTTTACATGCCATCAAAGATCTAAACAAATGTAACTCGGCCAAGTTCAAAAGAATTCCAATACCATATACCGGTCGGGAATCAGGGTGCAAAGTGCCAGGTTACCGGGAAAGCAGTAGAGGCTAGAGGCATGGGCTCTATCCTGTCACTCACCAGTTGTAACTTTAACAGGTATCTCAAGTCAGTTTCTCTTCTTTCTTACCCTCTTCTCTCTCTCCCTCCCTCCTTTTTCTCATTTGTTTTTAGAGGCAGTGTCTCACACTATAGTCTAGAACTCACTGTGTGCCCAGGCTGGACCCAAATTCACAGCAATGTGCCTGTCTCAACCTCCCAAGTGCTGGGATTACCATGTGTGGCCATAGATCATCTTTTAAAAAATGTTATCTCTGGGTTGGAGAGATGGCTCAGCGGTTAAGAGCACCGGCTGCTCTTGTGGAGGACCAGGGTTCAGTTCCCAGTACCCACATGGTGACTAACAACCATTCCAACTCTAGTTCCAGGGGACCTGACACCATCTTCTGGTCTCCAGGCACTGAATGACACAAGTGCACTTACATGCAGGCAGTACACTCACACACAGAAAATAAAAATAATAAACTATTAAAAAAAAAAGATTACCTCTGACTTAGGGTCTCTGTGTGTATGGGGAAGGCGTTAAGGGTAAACAAACAATGCACACATGTGGAGGACAAAAATTTTAAAAGAGAGAAAGGTTTATTAGATAAGTACAGAGAAAGATCTTTCTTCCATTAATGACTGACATGACAAGAAATATGTTTAAATTCTTTGTTATTTGTTTTTAAAGGAAGAAAGGGTTTATTTTGGCTTATAGTTCTAGGGGACACAGTTCATCATGGCTGGAAAACCTGGGAAGGCAGGAACAGAAGGTATCTGGTCACACTGCATCCAGAGTCAGGAAACAGCAATGAAAAAGAAACATTTCTGAGACAGAATCTCATGTATTTCAGACTATCCTCTAACTATGTAGCTGAAGATGACCTCTAACTTCTTTAACTCCTAATTCTCCCAAGTGCTGGGATCACATGCATGCACTACACAGCTCACAGTTATTTCTTTCAAAAGTCAAATTTAAAACAAATTATTATTCTGTGTGTGAGTGCAGGCACACACATGTCATGGTATGTGGAGGTCAGAGGAATTAACTTTTGGGAGTTAGTTCTCTTTTTCCACAGTGCATTCTGGAGATCAAACTTCAGTTGTAAGGCTAGTGTGGCACATCTACAGATGCTGAGCCAGCTCACTGGCCCAAACAGAGAATGAGGAGTAGCTCAGTGGGCAAGAGCACTTGCTGTGCAAGCATGAAGACTTGAGTTCAAATCTCCAAGCTGGGTATGGCTGTACATGCCTGTAAGCCCAGCACTGTGGGAGCAGAGATAAGTGGATCCCAAGGGCTCACTGGCCAGCCCGCTTAGCTGAAATGGTAAGTTTCTGATTCCATGAGATACCCTGTCCCAAAGGAACAGGTGGCGACTGACAGAAGACACCTGACACCTTTCTCCGGCCTCTGCAAGCAGAATACAGAGATGTGCTCTTATGTTCATTCAACACACACACACCAACCAATCAAACAGCTGCGTAGGAATACAAGGACAATTCTTTTATTTGGGGGAGGGTCTTTTTGAGACAGGGCCCCTCCGTAGCCCCTAAGCTATGTAGATCAGGCTGGTCTCAATCTTACAGAGATCCACTTGCCTCTGCCTCCCGGGTATTGGTATCAAAGATTTGTACCACCAGGCCAGGCTAAAGGACAACTCCTAAACTAATATGCACAGGTACAACAGGTAAGGTGTATCAGGTCTGTATTTAAGACCATGCAAGCCTGTTTAAAGTTGAGAAAAAGATCAAAGAGTAAGTTTTCTAAGATTCCAGAGTTGGCTGTGTGCAACAGAACTGTCACAACCATTGTGAACCCTTCTACAAGTCACTTAGTTTCCCAGAACTTCTGGGAAAACTGACTTATGAAAGTCATTCTTTAAAAATTGTATTTATTATTTTTACTTTGTGTATATGAGTGTATTGCCTGCAAGTATGTAAGTGCACCCAAGTCATGCAATGCCCTCAAAGGTCATAGGAGGGTAAGAATTACATTCTTTTTTTCAGTGCCTGGCTTTAAAAAAGAACATTAAGGATTTCTAGAAAGTTACTGCCTTGTAATACTTGTAAAGCTATTTTTACAAGTCCCATAAATATAGTTAATTGATTTTCAGCCAAAGCATTAAATCAACTCAGTGGAGAAATGAAATTTTTCTTTGTCTTTTTGAAACACGGTTTCCTGTAGCCCCTGTTGGCCTAGAACTCACTATGTAGACCAGGCTGGCCTCAATCTCACAGATCTGCCAAGCCTCTGCCTTCTGAGAGCTGGGATTAAAGGCATATACCATCATTCCTAGTTAGGAAAATCTTTTAAAATAATATTGGGGGCCAGTGAGATGGCTGGTAAAGCCGCCTAACACTAAGCCTGACAACCTGAGTTCAATCCCCAGGACCCACATGGTGGAAGAAAAGAACCAATTCCTGCAAACTGTCCTCTGAACTCCACATTCACGCTGTATGTAGCACTCGGGCCATGTGCTACACATATAGAAAGTATCGGATCAATCAGATATTCTCTATGGCAAACACAAACAATTAAATACAAAATTTAAATCAATAGATCAAAGTCCTAAATGTGAAAGCCAGAACCATAAAGCTTCTAGAAAAATATATCAGAATATTTTTAAGGTCACTGAGTAGAGATGAGATAGGCCTATAATCTAACACACAAGAAGCTAAAGCAAAAGAATTACAAGTTCAAGGCTAGCCAGAGGAACATAATGAAAGGCTGTCTGAAAAAAACAATGTTGCCAAAGCTGGGGGAGGTGGCCCACACCTTCAATCCCAGCACTCCAGAAGCAGAGGCAGGGGGCTGGTAGATCTCTGTGAGTTCCAGGACAGGGAAACATAATGAGACCCTGTCTCAAAAAATCAAATCAAACCAAAACCACACAAAACCAAAATTTAAGAGTATCTTGGGTGCTAGAGACACAGCTCGGTGGTTAAGAGCACCGGTTGCTCGTGCGGAGGACCCAGGTTTAGTTACCAGCACCCACATGGTAGCTGAAACCATCTGTAACTCCAGTTCCGGGGGATCCAACACCTCTTCTTACTTCTGTGGGCATTGTAAGGTGCATGTAAGGTGCACTTACTTATATGCAGACAAAACACTCATACACATATTAAAAAAAAAGCATTTTGGTAGCAGGGCATGATGATCCATGCCTACAGTTTCAGCACTTGGGAGTTGGAAGAGAAGGATCAGGAGTTCAAGGCTAGCGAGCTCAAGGCCAACCTCAGCTACATGAGATCTTGTCTAAAAAAGGGGGGCAGGGCTGACAGGGCTGGGGATACAGCTCAGTGGGTAGACTGCTTACCTAGCATGCAGGAAGCCTTGTTCAAAGCCCTATTCTTAATCCCTAGTACTACATAAAACTGAGAGTGGTAACACATGCCTGTAATCTCAGCTCTGGGGAGTAGGATTTCAAGATCAAGGTCATCCCTGTCTCAAAATAAACACCAAAAAGAGAATTTATGCACATCAAAAGATACCATTTAAGCTTGCCTAGCATGTGCAATTAATTCAAAAGCTGACAGGTGGATCTCTGTGAGACTGAGGCCAGCCTGGTCTACATAGCAAGTTCCAGTCCATCTGGGGCTATGGGGAGACCCTGTCTCAAAAAAGATAAAAAAAAAGAAAAAAAAAATTTTTTTAAGTTCCTGGAAGTTAACTTTTGGGACTATCAATATAGGAAGAACTCGAAGCTAAAGGTCAGTGATCTAGTGAAGTCTCAACAAGTGTATAGGGTACATAAAGATGTCACTTTTTATAAACATAAAGCTCTATGGTCAGAGGTGAAGTCAGAGCCCTAGTTAGTGTGTGACTTAGGCCCTCAATCTTCATTTTAAAAGTTGTGACATTAGCTAGGCTAATTATAGGCCCTGTTTGAGGTACTTATGTATAAAATGATACCTATAATTTATGAAAACAGATTCACTGATTCATTTTCAAGCACCAGTCATGGGCCAGGACTGGGCAAAGAACAGAATGCTTTGGTAAGCAAGACTGAGAGAGCTTCTGAAGTGTACGATCTGCAGGAGTAACCAAGTAAGTACATCACGACAATATGAGACAAGTGCTATACAGGAAGAGAACAGCACGCCTGAGAACATTTAGTAGGCTATAAGCCAGCCTCATATAGAGGATTAAAAGAGAGGGGCATGGTGGCACACACCTTTAACCCCAGGACTCTGATGCTGTGGCACAGAGATGGAGAATTCAAGGGTAATTTATAAGCTACACAGTAAGATTGTCTCAAAAAAAAGAAAAAGAAAACATACTGAATAATATATCTGTAATATACTTTAAGTTCCATATGCAAAAGGCATTATCAACAACTCGGAGTTGAACGGGATGAAAACACTGACACTAGCAGTCCAGTAAAGACATAAGCACAGGGGCTGGGGAGACGGCTCGGCGGGGAGATGGCTCGGCAGTTAGGAGCACTGGCTGCTCTTGCAGAGGACCGGGTTTGGTTCCCAACACCTACATGGTAGCTAACTGCCCATAACTCTAGTTCCAGGGGATCCAACACCCTTTTCTGGCCTCTGTAGGCATTACACACAGTACTGTACTTACACACATGTAGGCAAAACACTCATGCTCATAAAATATAAGTAAATAAATAAGACTTAAAACAAAAAAGAGAACCATAGCAGTTCAATGTCATTAAACGGCTAGCTTTGGGTTAGACATGTTTTTACTGGTAAAAGGTATCTGCCACTAAGCCTGAAGACCTGAGTTTGAGTCCTAGAATGCACATGGTGAGGAGAACAGGCTCCTGCAAGTTTTCCCCCTGACCTCAGACAGAGAGACAGACCATGTTAGCTGGGGAGATGCTCAGTGGGTAAAGCTCTTATTACGCAAGCATGAGGACCCAAGTTCAGATCCCCAGAACCCACATCAAGCTGAACTGGCATGTGCTGCAGGAACAACAGGAGACCCTGTATCAAGCAAAGGCAAGGACCAACAGCCAAGGCTGTGACTTCTACCTGGGTACATAGGCATGCATGTTCCTGCATTCACACATACACACACACATTCACACAGCTGCATATGTGGCCAACCAGCTTAGCCTATCAGGTGAATTCTAGGCCAGTAGGAAAAAAACCTCTGTCTCAAAGAACAAGGTAGATGGCACTGAAGAAACAACACCTCATCTCTGTCCTCCACTCATGTTCACTCAAGCACACACACACACACACACACACACACAAACACACACACACATACACACTAACTAGTTTGGGAGAAAAAAGCCACTCTGGGCCTCCCCAAAGCAGTCTCAGTCTCCACATAATCCCATAACTTCAATATAAAATGGGTTCAAAAGAGGTAAAACAAAACAAAATGTTCTGAACCTCAAATCGCAATTATGCAACCTGTGAGGCTCCATACTCAGTCAGGATGAGAACCTAAATCTACCTGATATTTTTCATTTACAGTTAAATATTTACTAAATCCAACAGTCAGTTTTTGTGTTCATCCACTTAGACCTGTCCACAGCATGTGACATGGTGGGTCCCATCCTCTCAGTTTTCTTTACTTGGCTTCCGGGACACAAGTGTCTCCTGGTTTCCCTCCCACCTCTCTGGTCACTTCTTTGTCCCTTTGTGCTAGTTTCTTGTGATGACCACTGTAACCACCACAGCTCAGCCCAGCCTGTTTCTCCTTTCTATTTATACTCCCTTTCTATTCCACCCAGACTCATGGCTTTAAATAACATCTATTCCCTGGTGACTCCCAAAGTTATCAGCCAGGTCCCTTCTTGAGCTTGAGACTAGTATAATCAACTGCCTATCTGACCTCTCTACTTGGATATGTAATACGCATCTGAGACTTCCAGCTTCTACCCTGCCCTCTCCACCCATACTGTTCCTCCAATCTACTCACACCGTACTGAGAGTGAGTAAATGGATTAAACTGCAATCACATCAAGCCATTCCTCTGCCCAAACCTACCAGAGGTTTCCCACCTCTTTTGGAAGAGCCAAAACTCTTCCACTGACCTCCAAAGCCCTACATGATCTGTGTGCCTTAAGTACATGCAGACAATACATTCATACGCATAAAATTAAAAATAATAAGTGACACATAAAAGAAACCAAATTGGAATTGATGGGGAAAAAAGAACAGGTGGGTGGGTTAGGGTGGTGTCGATCTGGGAGGAGTTGGAGGAATGTGATCAAAATACATTACATATGAAACTCTCAAAGAATTAATAAAAAAACAAAGACCAAGATCTACCTTGCCTACATAGCAAATCTGAGGCCAACCTGGGCTACATGAGACACTGTCCACTGTCTCAAAAAAAAAAAAAAAAAGCAACATTTTTTTTTCTGATATTGCTTCAGTAGTGACTGCCAGACTGACGCCAATCTAAAAATATGCTCAGGCCTGCTTTCTCTCTAAGCAATTTCACCTAATCTCTCAGCTTTACCATGACTTCCATGAAAACACTCCCAACTTCCCATTTCTAAGCGTCTACTGGAAATTCCCACTGGGTGGCTACCAACCTTCAACCGGAACTCCTCTTTCCCTCAAACCTGAACCTTCTCCAGTGCCCTCCCCCTCCCAACCTCCCACCCTAATGACACAACACCCAGTCATCAGAATCCTTTCCTCATTCATTTCCTGATATTTCTAAACACAATGAATCTGGCATTGTGCCAGGACCTGGGGCACACAAGAGTGACCCACGCAGGTCATATCCCTGGACCTCAGTTTCCAGTTCTTACTGAACTCTAGCAAGGAGACTGATTTAACTCAGGAACATAACTGTGGCAGACCATGTGTCAGCAAAGACTGGTTTGCCTCTAAGTCACTGAGGTAAAGCAATCTCATCTACGGTACACTTGCCTAGTCAACCTTAGACAGAAGCATGTCACATAGTTTTGGTTTTACTTTGGTACCAACAACAGGGTAAGTTTTTAATTACTATGCTTTCCAATGGGCAAATGTAACAGACTGAAGCCCTCTTTGTTCTCCACCTTCTGCACAGCTGTGTACCACAGCAAAAAAAACCACCTTGGGTCTTTCTTCCTAATAGATTTTGAGTACAGGACATTCCTGGAGGCCCAAGGAACACAGCAATGTCAATGCAAGGTTTTGGTTTTATTCACTATTATTAAATTTTTTTTAAAGATTTTTACTTTTAACTGGGCATGGTGGTGGTGCACACCTTTAATCTAAGAACTCGGGAGGCAGAGGCAGACGGATCTCTTGAGTTCAAGGTCAGTCTTACAGGGAGATCCTAAAAAGGACCAAAAAAAAAAAAAAGGTTTTTACTTTTAAATTATGTGTGTGGGTATGTGAAGGAGTCCTTCAAAGCCTGAGGAGTCAGATCCTCCAAGAGCTAGAGTTACAGGTGGTTGTGAGTTGCCCAACATGATTGTTAGGGATTAAACTTGGGTGTTCCAGAAGAGCAGTGTGTGCTCTTAAAAAGATGAGCCATCTCTCCAGCCCCTATTAAGAGTTGTTTAACGATGTCATATGTAGCCTCTGGTCACTGGAAAGATTAGGCAGATTCCTAGTTTATTTTAATGGTCCAATGGCCTTTTCTGTTTATTGGTTTGCTTGTTTGAGGCATCACTATGTAGTCCAAACTGGCCTCAAATGCATGGTGATCCTCCTGCCTCAGCCTCCCAAGTGCTGAGTTTATAGGTGTGAGCCACCACATCCATCTCTGGTGCCTTTGTATACAGAAATCTGCTTACCAGGTGGGTGCGATGGCTCAGTTTAAAGGCAATTGCCACCAACTGACAAGCTGATTCAATCGCAGCTTGGTATTAGAGAACCGACTCTCACAAACTACCCTCTATAGCACACACGCAGCCATTCATCTATATACATACAAAGAAATGTTATTTACACACATACATGTATTGGTTTCTTTTGAGACAGGGTCTCCCTATAGCCCCAGCTGGGCTGGAACTCACTATGTAGACCAGGCTGGCCTAGATCTTGGAGATCCAGCTGCCTCTGCCTCCCAAGTGCTGGGATTAAAGGTGTGCGCCACCACATTTGGCTAAGAAATATATATTTTTAAAAAAATTTTAAGGGGCTGGAGAGATGGCTTAATGGTTAAAAGCACTGGCTGCTTTGCAAAGTACTGGGTTCCATTTCCAGCACCCACACAGCAGCTAACAACAGTCTACAACTCTAGTTCCAGGGGATCTAACACCCTTGTGGCCTCCGTGGACATTGCAGGCACAGGTTATAGGTGTGAGCACTTACATACACTCAGGCAAACACTCATATGCTAAAAATAAATTTAACAATTTAAGTATTAAAAAAAATTGGGGGAGGGGCATTTTGAGACGAGATTCTCCCTGAGTCCCAGCTGGCCTGAACTTACTATGTAGACTAGGCTAGCCTTGATCTCACGGAGATCTGCCTGCCTCTGCCTCCCAAGTGTTAAAACTAAAGGCACACACCACTGCCGCCAGCACCACTATACCTGCCTAAAAAGATAAAGAACTCTGCTTACCATCTGGGCCATGTCCATGCTCAGAGTTAATCTTCTAGCTGCTAACTGTGGGATATAAAGCAATTTAGTCTTAGTTTTTGCCACACCACTCACATTTTTCTTTTGTTATTTTGTAATAAAGGAGCCAGCTATAAAACAGAAGTTATCTACAGGATGTGCCTAACTGAAAATATCTATTCATTTAAGTATTTTGGAATTGTCTGTTATTGTTTAAATGATGCTATGTCTCTTTATTGAGACTCTAGGCTTTTTCAGAACCAAGAATGGGTTTTCAGTAAAAGCAAGCAGATACTGAGTCCCTGAAAATTCACACAACTAGGTCTTCTGGTAGCATTCCTTTATAATTTCAAAATAACTTAAATGCATTTAAATGTTCTTTGCTTAACAATTAATATACTAGGGATATTAAGCATTGAAGGAGAAACAAAGTAATTTAAAAAGGAACACCTTAGTCATGCCTGGAGCCTTGTATGGTGACACATGCCTTTAATGTTAACACTCTGGAGGCAAAGACAGGTGAATCTCTATGAGTTCAAGGCCAGCCTACTTCACACAGTGAGTTCCAGGTCAGCCAAGGCTACACAGTGAGAGTCTGTCTCAAAAAAAAAAAGTGTCCTGATTTATGGACTCAGATCTCAGATCACCAGGCTTTCTCAGCAAATACCGGTTTACCTGCAGGGCTATCTTCCCAGACAGTTCTAGCCCTAGGCTTGTTCTTTAAAAAAAAAAAAAAATTTTTTTTTTGGAGGGCAGGAGAAGGAATTGAATTGCCTGGAATTGGAGTTACAGACAATTGTAAGCTGCCTTGTAGGTGCTGGCAACCAAACCTGGATCCTCCAAAAGAGCAGCAAGTGCACTTAACCACCAAGCCATCTTTCCAAGCCCTAGATAGTCTTTTTACTGTTTGTTTCTCTGACATCTGAGATAGGAAATGTCAGTGCTGCCCAGTTCTTGCACCCACACACCAATTTTATTCAATTCATTCACTCATTCTGCACTTGGTCTTATGTGGGTAAGGTTGAGAAGTCACTATTTTTCAGTGCATTCTACACAGGAGCCCGCTGCCGAGTTCTATCTCTAGTCCCCCTTGTCAACTTGAACAGAATGAGGAGTGAAGACCCTCAGAAAGGAAGTAAGTTCAATATCCCCATTTAACTAACAAGAAACTTTTAGAAAGGCTTGTTTTTAAAAATATACACTCTCATTATAGAAAATTACTGCTTTCAAACACTGTGAGTGTATGCGTCACTTGTGTATGGAGGCCAGAGGGCAATGTCAGAGTCTTCCTCAATCTCTCTCTACCTTACTTTTTAAAAAAACTTTATTTTATGTGTTTGATTGTTATGCCTGCATGTATGTAAGTGCACCCATGCCATGCAGTGCCCTCAGAGATCAAAAGAGGGCATTGGATCCCCTGGAACTGAAGTTACAGATGATAGTTAGCAGCCATGTGGGTGCTGGGATTTGACTCTTAACTGCTGAGCCATCTCTCCTGTACAGTATTTTATTTATTGTTTTTTTTTTTTTTTTTTTTTTGTCTTTTTGAGATATGGTCTCCCAGTAGCCCAAGCTAGCCTAGAACTCACTATGTAGACCACGCTGGCCACAAACTCACAGAACTTGCAGGAGTCAGTTCTCTCCTTTCACCATGTGAGTCCTGGGGCTAGAACTCAGATCATCAGGCTGGGCAGCAGGCACTTTTACCTGCTGAGTCATCTCACTGGCCCTAAAGGTTACATGATATACTAACTATACGAACTAGATTTTCATTTTTCTTATATTGAGCATTATGTTTTTGTTATAAATTATATAAATTAAGAAATTATGCTCCAGAAACTGCATGATTGTCTGGCTATCATTCTAAGGAGATATAATTGTAAAAAATAAATAATAAAGTTTTGTGGGTTTTTTTGAGACATAATCTTTAGCCTAGGCTGGCCTGGGCTGGCCTCAAATTTCATATGCAGCCAAAGATGACCATGAACTTCTGGTTTGCCTGCCTCTATTTCCCAAGTGCTGGGATTACAGGCATGTGTCACCACCCCGAGTGAGAGTAAAGATTTTGAGGATGTAAAGTGATCTGGCAGAACTTGAAATGTAGTTCAGTTTATAGAGAAACTCCAAGTCTTATCCCTGCATCATATAAACCAAGTGTGGTAGCACATACCTGTAATCTCAGCTGTCAGGAGTTGGAGGCAGGAGAATCAGAAATTTAAGGTAATCTTGGTTACATACAGAATTTGAGGCCAGCCTACAATATGTGAGACCCTGCCTCAAAAAAAAATTTTTTTTAATATATATATTTAAAAATAGGGGGCTGGAGTGACAGCTCAGCAGTTAAAAGCACTGGCTGCTCTTTCATTGGACCTGGGTTCAGTTCCCAGCACCCATATGACAGCTCACAAAAAAAGGTAGAGAGGGATGATAGTTCACCAAACACAATAAATACATATAACATCTTTAATTTTTTAACATTTGTTTGTTTGTATGTGTGTGTGTACATGTGCACGTGCCATGGCATGCTGAAGGTCAGAAGAAAACACTTAAGAGTCAGTTCTTTCCTTCCACTATGAGGATTCTAGAGATCAAATTCAGGTCTTCAGGCTTGGTAGCAAATGATTTTTTATTCTCTAAACCATCTCACTGGCCCTTAATTAAAAAAAAATTTTTTTTTAGAAAGTGAAATGCTAAATCTGAAAGCCTAGGTTCTATCCATGGAGTTATCTCTTCTCATGAAAATTTGAGACCTGATACTTTGAGAGAAAGTTATCCCAAGCCAGAAAGAAAACACACAGTCAGCACTCAGTTCTCATCTGTCATAGTCTTCATCCCCAACCCTTCATTACAGAGAACTGACAGACACTCCTACACAAGCAGCTCCTGGGAACAGCTTTGAGGGGTGAAGAAAGACTATCCTGCACCACAAAGAGCATGTATCTTTATCACTGGCTACTGGGAGAAATGGAAGTACGCAGCAAAGGCCTTACCAGCAGCTCTGTAAGAGCAGGACCTCGGAATAAGTGGTCACGGACAGGGCTTAAGTATATTTAACTAACAGAGGAATGTTTATTTCTATCTTTTTTTGTTTTGTTTTGAGACAGGGTCTCCCTGTTGCCCCAGTTCCAGCTGGCCTAGAACTCTCTATGTAGACCAGGCTGGCCTCCATCTCACAGAGATCTGCCTGCCTCTGCCTTCTGAGTGCTGGGATTAAAGGCATGTGATACCATTTGTACAACACCCTTTTTTGGGGAGCGGGGTGGTGGTGATGGTGCTCCTGGGCATTGAACACAGTACTTCATGCATGAAAGATAAACACTCTGTTGCTGAGCTAGAGTCCCAGCCCTTCATCTCTCCTATTATATTTAATCCCTATTTTCTAAGTATTTCTCGCCAAAAAAAAAAAAAGAGAGAGAAAATTTCATTTCCTTTGTTTTGGTTTGATGAGATAGTACTTTAGTGAGTTCAGTCCTGACAAAATGTCTAATTCGTAATAAGAGTACAGGGAAGGTCTGGTAAGAGGGTTCAGCTGGTAAAAAGTGCACAAGCTTGACAAGTTGAGCTCGACCCCTAGAACCAATCCCCTAAGTTGGTTGACCTCCATACACATCATGGCTCATGTGTGCACGTTCTCTCTCTCTCTCTCTCTCTCCCCCCCCCTCTCTGTTACACACACACACACACACACACACACACACACATACAAACACATACACAAATAATAATAATAAGGTAATCCCTTTTTAAAAAATTAAAAAGGAGCTAGAGGGATGGCTCCGCTGTTAAGAGCACTTGCAGAGGACCCACGTTCAGTTCCCAGTACCCATATGGCAGTTCACAACCATGTATAACTCCAGTTCAAGGGGATCCAATGCCCCCTTAAAGCCTCCATGGGCACCAGGCACATGGGTGGTGCCCATATACACATGCAGGCACAACACTCATGTGCCTAAAATTAAAACAAACAACAACAACAAAAACAAAAAACTAGCACTTGAGAGAGGATCTCTATGTGTTAGGGCCAACCTGTTTCAGGTCAGAGTTAAACAGTGAGACCCTGTTACAAAATTAAAACAAAACAAAAGAAAACAAAAACAAAATAAGCTAATAAACAGAGTATAAGGAAGTCTTATAACTTTAATTTTTTTTTTTTTAGTATCTCTTATTTTAGCTTTCATGACTCCAAGCTTATCTTCCTTTTTTTTGGCCTGTTTTGTCTCCCTGTTGCCCTAGCTGGACTGGAACTCCTTTTTGGATGGTACTGGGGTTGGGGACTAGGCTCTATCTCTGAACCACTATATTTCCAGACCTCTTTCACTTTTTGAGACAAGGTTTTGCTAAGGTCCAAGCTGGCTTTGAACTCATTCTGTAGCCCAGGTAAGCCTTGAACTTGTAATCCTCCTGCCTCAACTTTCTCCCTGGGGTTACAGGCCCATGTTACCAGGTCCTGCTCTTTCATTCACTGAAAAACAAACAAACAAACAAAAACCATCTAGGGGTTGGGGATATAGCTCAGGGGTACAGCATTTGCCTGGCATGCATGAGGCCCTAGGCTTGATGGCCAGCACAGGAAAAATAAATAAATGAAATAAGATATGACACCTAAATTTTTAAGCAATTGGGATTTTTAGCCTTCAAATATATTTTTTTGCTTTGCTTTGGTGTGGGGGGAAGAAGAACCCAAGGCCTTATACATATGACACAAGCACTCCATCATTAAGTACATGTACTATCCCTTAGCTTACTCTTTGTTTATTAAAACAAAATTGTTTGAATAAGTAATGCCCCTTTCTTATACTATATACACATTCTCCAAAATACCCAAATCTCCAATTCAATATTTTCCTAAATACCTTCCAGCTTCATTGCGAATCTTCCTAAGAATTTATAAAACTATAAATTCACATGAGTGAAAGCACAAGCAAGTCTAGTTAGTGGTATCTGATCTCCCTGTCTTCTAAAAACTAACCTCTGTACTCAGATTCTTCTGTCAGACAACACTTTCCATTTCTCCTATAGAAAAACCAGAAAATCAGATCAGTGAAAGGAGATTCTGTTAATATTACTGGTTTATCTGGTAAGAGTTCCTCACAGTTACCCTGTCAAATACTACTGATTACTTTATTGCAGGCCAGACTTGATAACAGCTCTCACTTACCCTGAAAACAGAGTGGGTGCTAAGTAATTATTTGTCAAAGGTTTCATTGCCATAGTAACTTAGAAACACTTTGAGAGTTTCCCTTAAGTCCACCCTTCTCTGCAAAGAAGTATCTGGTTGCTGAACTCAGAAAATGCACACAAATCCATGAAGCACATTGTAGCTTCACTTAAGTAGGACATTTCCCAACAGCTCACTCAGCAAAGCATTTCTCATTTTAAAATGTACTTCCATAACCCATCCACTTCAGCACAGGCCAACCGTTCCTTTCTAACTTACCTTGATTCTGGCCTCTAATCTTCTACCTCTGTCAACACTGATGAAATGGGACTTTCTACCCTGAAAATAATCATCTTCATGAATGAAGCCTTCCTGACCGAATCTTGTTAAATGGTATTGTTTTTCCTCAAGGATCACACTACTTTTGAGGATGCTTCATTCTAACTCAGGAGAACTGAACTCAGGTCCCCCAGAAGAGCAGGAAGTCAACAAGTGCTCTTTACCACTGAGTCGTCTTTTCAGGCCGCCATCCTAACTCTTGAGGTATCTTTATAAAGTAATACCATAAAGATGAAAGAGAAGTCAATAAAATTTATAGTCATCATATCTATAGTTATAGGCCAGCACTGATTTATGAAGCTAAGACAAAGCTTTGTTTCTGAAACTGATTTGACCTATTAACAAAATATCCATATATCTTCTCATCAGTCTGGGGGTGGGGAAAAACCCTCTGCAAAGGCAAAAATTAGCTTTATCAATTTAGCAACAAACTGATAATTATAATCAAAACTCAGCTTTGACGTTTTAGCGATGAGGCAGGCAGGAACATCTGCCCTGAGGACATCAGATCTTGTGGACCTCATCTGACCCTCATCTCCCCACCTTCAAGCCTCTGAATAAAATGACTTGACCTCAAGAGGAAAAAAAAAAAATTACCTGTTATAAAACATACTCGCACCAGGAATGGTGGGTCATGCTATAATCCCAGCACTTGACTTGTAAAACGGAGGCAGACGGATTGGTAAGAAAGTTCCAGCCTGGATTGGGCTACAGAGTGAGACAAGATCTCATTTTGAGTCCTAAAATTACTACAGAAATCATATATCTGAATTTTCTAGGATTTTCTTGTTGTTTGTGTTTTAGATAGGTCTCACTATGTAGAACAGATTGGCCTTGAACTTTAGCAATCCAATGGGCTCTAGTTCCTTAATGCTAAGATTACTGACATGTGCCACCACCTGGCTTTTTTTTCTCCCTCCTCTTCCTCCTTTCCACCTCCTTTTTCTAGAGACATGGTCGTGATACAAAGCCCAGGCTAGCCCAGAACTTCCCTTCCTCCTCCATTTACCTCCTGGATACTAGGATTACAGGCATGTGCCAACCATGCCCAGCTTGAGTTTTCTTTGCAAATTAAAAGGGGGGGAGGTAGTGAGGTGGCTCAGCAGGTAAAGGCATCTGCCAACAAGGCTAACAACCTGAGTTTGATTTCTGAGTTTGATTAAGTTGTCCCTGATCTCTACACTCCTACAAACACACACACATGCACACAAAATAAATTAGTGAAATGTAAAAAAAAATTAATGGAAGACTCCAGATGTAGCTCAGTTCATACCATGCATGCCTAGCATGCACAAAGCCCTGGATTCAATCCCCAGAAACTCATAAAACCAGCATGGATAGTGGTGTACTCTCAGCATGCAGGGAGGTAGAAGCAGGAAGAACAGAAGTTCAAGGTTATCCCTGGCTACATTTGAGTCCAACCTGGGTTATATGAGCTCTTATCTCAATAACAAATTGAGATAATAAAGGATTAGACCCAGACCAATAATTTCAGAGGTATTACAACCATATGGTAAGAGAACATCCCTCATAACAGATGTTTTTATCTATAAAACAGAGTTTTTACCAATGGAACTGCTTACTAAAATTCTCCACTTCTTAGCCAAAATAGAGGCTTTAAATTCATTGCCCTAAAAGCAGTAGTTTTCTTATGTTTCTGTAAAATGGATGTCCTGAACTCATGTTCTGTGGTATAGCTTTTCAGAAGGAAATGAGTTTCCTTATCAAGAATGAATCTAGCTTCCCCCAGTCAAAGGCAACCATCTTTTCCTCATCCATACCATAATAACATTGTGTCCTCATTTTTTTCTAATTTAAAGTCTGTTACTTTCAACCAAAAGGTCTTCCTTTATCGGTCTTTGTGCCCCATAAATCACAAAGGAAGTGCCTAACCTGAGTTTTTATTTTCCTCACGTGTCTTAGATGACACTATAGGAACAATGAACATAAACCTAAGACAGTTCATAAACTTCCTTGCTGTCTACAATGCAGTTTTAAACTTTTCCATTCCTGTTCTGTTTAGATTCTGCTGCAGTCTGGAAGGTAAATTCACATAACCACTCACAAACCCTCACCCTCCCTCTCACCATTCAAGTGTGTGCCAGAGCCTTGACAGAACACCTCACCTCTCACCTTTTGTCTTCACAAGTTCATCGGCTTTTCCCCTGAGCTATAAAAGGTAGGCCAGGGCCAACTAGGACACCGCTGGAGTGCATTCGAAGCTAACAGAGCCAACTAAACCTTTCTGGGATATTTCTTCTTCAAGTTCTTACCTGAACATCTGTTTCCTATAGATCTGTTGCCTGAAAGTCAAATCTTATTCTGCAAGAGGATAGACCCCACGAGCCCTTTGTCTGAAGCGTCCACACATCCTCATCCACAAAGCGCCCATGCTCACACAGGTATGGGGTGGTCCTGCTCGGCATTAGGCGAGACAGCATCTGTACAGGGATGGGTTAGGTTCAAGGACCTCCTGGATCCAAAACCCTACCACCAAACGAGCAAGTCCTATTTCTGAGATGTGGAAATCGAACCCCGAGGCGATCCTGGTACCCAGTTCAGGGCTGGTACTGGCATTCCGTGCAGGCCCCCTCCAGCTCCGGCTCCGCGTACCCACGCCTCTGACCTGGGGAGCCGAGAAGCGGCAAAGGCCCGGTCAGCGCCAGCTCCCGGCCGCGCCATGCCCTCCTTCACCCTCACCAGCGCCGGCCTCTTACCTGGCCCGCTGGCATCGCCCGCCCCGCGCCGCACAGGAGACCACGGGTCCCCACGGGTTCCGGAGCCGCCCGTCCGCCGCGAGGGAGGCGAATGCGGATGCGCGGGAGCCGGAATCCAGCGCACCGGTACCGGGAACACGCCGCCTGGTTTCTAAGGAACCGGAGGCTCTGGAAGGGAGGGGCGGGCTAGCCGGAGGGACAGCGCATGCTCTGTGACGGGGGTGGACCCGCGCGGGCGGGGCCGGGGTGGAGAGCTGCGCATGCTCGCCGCTTGAGGGCGGGGCTTGTGAAACTCCGCGGGGCGTGAGCTCCCCTCCCCTGCGTTTTCTTGAGTGGAGCTATGGCTACCGTGGTGGTCCAGCTTCAGGGTCTCCCAGTGGGGTTTGCCCCGACTGGCGTCAAGAACGTGGAGGCTTTAAGAATTGTGATTCACCCTGGTTTTCCTGGAATGAGAGAAGGTTTCGGGTTAGACGACTACCTGTCTTTGTAGAAGCCCAGGTGCCTCGAACTGGTCGGGCTTCCTTTATTGTTTGCTCAGATGTCTGTCTCGGTTCCTCTTCCTCTGGATATTCTCTGGTTGTTCCTTAAATGTCTGTTGTCTTCTAGACTGTGACCCCAAATTCCCTTGATCTCTCTTTACCAGAGCCTGTGTTCTCCCAAATAAATACATTTTGTAATGTTACTTTTTGGTTCACCAGACTGCTGTTGTAGGGAAGCCGGTAGGTCTAAGTGTGAAACTGGCTCTGTAGAAACGTGACTGGGGGGTATTCTGTGTGCGAGAAGACTCCACTCTGCCTGTCCTGTCTCCTGATGATTGCTCACTTAGCTGCAAAAGAAAGGCATCCCAGTCCTCCTTCCAGAGCAGCCGGTGATGACAGAACATGCCTGCTGAGCGGCAGTTCTGTGAGTTTTTATCAGCTGGGAAGAGGGGTTGGCCCTGCTTTGGGATGAGTTGACATGGGTGGAGAGTGAAAGAAATTGCAACCTCTAATCTTACTCTTCAGAAGGATTTTATCTCTCTTGGATTGAGGACAGAAAGGAACAGAGTTCGTGTGCTTGTGTTTGGTATTTCTTGATCATGGTCAATTCTCCAAGATCAGGGTTTTTCAGCAGTGACACTACTGACATTTGGGGCCTGATCATTTTTTGTTGGGCAGAGCTGCAGGATTATCAGTAGCCCTGGTCTCTACCCAGTAGATGCCAGTAGGACCCAACTCCAGTTGTGAATACCCAAAGTTTCTTATTAACATTTCTAAATGTCTCCTGGGGAGCACAGTTATTCCCAATTTAACCATTAGTTTGGAGAAAAATGGGCCTGCTCTAGCTTTATTTATGGAACCAGGACTTTTGCACTAATCTGATATCCCATTTCTTCTACACTAGCTCTTAAGAGTTCTGTGGGCACTGGAAGTATAGTTTAGTGGTAAAACACTTACCTAGTATATGTGAGGGCCTGTGTTCATTCCTCAGCACTGCCCCACCCCCCCGCAGTAAAACCTTTTGTAAGGTTGCTGAGTAAAGCATTCAGAGGTAATGCACATTTAGAAAATGGCAGTGTTAAGCCCCACATTAAAATTTTTTATTTTAGCCAGGTGTGGTGGCACATGCCTTTAATCCCTGCACTCCGTGAGTTTGAGGCCAGCCTGGTCTACATAGTGAGTTCCAGATCAATTGAGGCTACAGGGAGACACTGTCTCAAAAAGAAAAAAGAGAATTTTTTTTTTTTAATTTACATGTACAAGTGTTTTGCCTATATGTATGTAAGCACACCATGTGCATGCAATACACATAGAGACCAGAAGAGGGCATTGAATTCCCTGGGGTCAGTTGTTAGCCACCATTTGGGTACTGGGAACAGAACCTGGGTCCTCTGCAAGAGCAGCCGCTGCTCTTAACCATAGAGCCATCTCTCCAACCCCAAGTCCCACATTTAAAAAAAAAAATTTTTTTATATGCATGAGCATTATTATGCCTGCATGTGTCTGCAGAGGACAGAAGAGGTGTTGGATCCCCTGGAACTTTTGGTCAGTTATTAGCTGCCACGTGGGTGCTGGGATTCGAACCCAGGTCTTCTGCCAGAACAGCCAGTGCTCTTAACTGCTGAGTCCTCTCTCCAGTCCCCCCAAGTCCCACATTTTAACACAGGACTTTTAGAGCCTTTAAATAGCTGGTACTTGATGTTCACATTCAACACCCAAGAGCTTTCCTAATTTATAAACTACCAAAGAATCTTTGTCCAAAAACCATGTCTTCTTGAGATGACTCTGGTTCCTTCAGCAAACCTCACTCCAGTGACTCTTAGCTACCACCTGCTCTCTTTTGAAGCAACATTAGCCACTCTAGTCACTCTAATCAAAGCCTGTTTGCCTCATCTCTTCTATCTTCCTCATCATTCAGCCACTCATCTTGTGCAACATTTAGCTCCTATTTATCAACTTTGCCTTTTTAAAAAATAAAGTGATTTGATCTTTTAAATTATTTTTATTTACATGTGTGAATGTACTACCTGTATGCAGATGAGTGCACCTGTGTTGTGCAATGCCCACAGAGGTCAGAAAAGACTGTTGGATCCCCTGGAACTGGAGTTACACATGGTTGTTAGCCACCATATGGGTGCTTGGGAACCAAACCTGGGTCCTCTGCAAGAGCAACCAGTGTTCTTAACCACTTAGCCATCTCTCTTGCCCCTCAACTTTGCCTTTTTTTATTTGTGGCCTATTAATGGCATCCTACTTGGCACCTTTGTCTCTCTCCAATATCTTTTAATCCTTGTGGTTAAAGCATAATTACAGCATAATTTACTGTATCCCTTCTCTGTGCAAAATTCTGGTTTTATGAGATCAGGAGAGCCCAGAATGAAGCAAGAGCCAGCCAGTCCCACTAGAGAGCACACTCATGGAAGTATTGTGGCCCTATTTCCTGAGCACTGCTTGGAGTGCATATATTACCCACATTTTAAAGATGGGAAGCAAGCCCAGAATAGTTAACTTCCTTTTTCTTTCTTCCTTTATGCCAGAGATTGAACCTTCAATGGCCTTGTGTATATGAGGTGTGTCTTGGTTTCTTTCCTATTGCTGTGATAAAATTCCTCAACAAAAGCAACTTAAGGGAGAATGGGTTTATTTGACTCAGAATTCCAGGTTACAATCCATCGCTGTGGGGAAGCCCAGGAGACAGGAACTTGACATTAGGAGGTCACATTACATCCACAGTCAAGAACAGAGAGCAAATGATGAATATATGCATGCTAATGTTCAGCTTACCCACTCTGTTTCATACAGTTCAGGATCCTCTGACCAAAAAATGTTCCTACCCACAATTAAGACAATCTCTCATAGACATCCTCAGAGGCTAACCTTAATCTGAACAATCCTTCACAGGTCTGCCCAGAGGCCTGCCCCCAAGGTGTGACAATTAACTAACCAGCATATTAGGTGAACACTTACCACTCAACTAAATCCCCAAAGAGAGAAGGTAACCTTTTGATGGTTACTTAGTAAACAGAGAAGAGCTGGGGCTTTAAATATAAGCTCTTTCTCCTCGAACTCACAGGAAACTAATTTCAATATCCCTCAAAAGAATCTTAGGCTGCAAGATTTGGGATATCTTTAAAATATACAATTGTCCCGTGTTCTACACCCATGGAGTCAACCAACCAGTGGTCAGTAAGACTTTGGTGTGTTTTGGTTTTTCAAGACAGGGTCTCATGTAGTCCAGGCTGGCCTCAAAGTATGTAAGGGAAGCTTGGCTTAGAACTACTGATCCTTATGCCTCCAATTCCCAAGTGTCAGGATTACAGGCATAGACCACTATAACCAGCTAAGAAAAAAAAAATGTATATAGGAACTGAAGGGATGGCAAGTGCTTGCTATGTAAGCATGGGGCCCTAAGTAAGGATTCCCAGTAGCAACAGATAAAGCCAGCAACACATGCTTGTAATCCTAGCACTGGGAGGCAGAGACAAAAGGATCCAGAATCTTGCTAGCCAGCCAGACTGGTCAAACTGGCAAGCTCTAGGTTTAGTGAAACATTCTTGTTTCAAAAAAATAAGGTTGGAGGGTCTGGAGAGATGGCTCAGTGTTAAGAGTGGTGGTGTTCTCACAGAGGACTTGAGTTTGGTTCCAGCACCATATCCAGTGGCTTACAACCATCTGTAACTCCAGCTCCAGGGGATCGGACGTCCTCTTCTGGACGCTCCTGGCACCTGTACTCAAGTGCACCCCCCACACATATACACACAATTAAAAACAATAATTTTTTTAAAAGGTGGAGAGCGGGCAAGCATGGTGGTGCATGCCTTTAGTCCCAGCACTCAGGAGGCAATAGACAGGTGGATCTCTGTGAAACTGAAAACAGCCTGGTCTACACAGTGAGACTAGCTGTGGCTCCATTGAGACCGTCTCAGAGACAAATAAATAAATAAAGTGGTGGAGAGCAATTATGGAAGACATTCAACACTGACTTCTAGCCTCCATATGCACATGCATAGGCAAGGGCAACTGCATACACATGCAAATGTACACAACATATTCCCTCCCCTCACAATTTAAAAAATTGCTTCTCAAGTATATAAAAGATGGTATAAATGGCATTATGCATTTTATATAAGGGATCTGAACACCTGAGGAATTTGGTATCTGAGGGAGAAATGGTTTCCTGGAATCCATTCTCGTCGGACACTGAAGAAATACATTCTTCAAAACCTTACATTTGTGGGGGAAGAAACTCTGTGGCCCAACTTTCTGAAATTAAATTTATTGTTTTCCTTGTCTAAGATGAAAGCTATTTCAAGGGAACTAGTTAAAGTCTGTGCTCTCTTTGGGGTTTTGCAAACAGGAAGTTTCAAAGGTCCTTGAAGAGGCACCAAAGGTCTGGGTACTTGAGAGATAGGGGCCCACCAATCCCAGTCAGACTCGAAACAGAGATGAGACACTCACGATTGCTCATGGATGTGTATTTTAATAAAAATAACTCTGTCAAAATACAACAGGAGTTTTTTCATCTCAAGTACAATTTTAATAGGATGTTTTGTGTTAGAATTCTCTCAACCCTCCGACACAAGTTTCATGCTAATGCCAAGTATCAACTTGCAAAGACAAAGGCAGAACCAGTGTGCACAATGTGGAGGATGTCTGTCTCAGCTGTAGTTAATAATGGAGGAAAACCCTATGCAAAGAGGTGGGCGCTGGGAGCAGCCAGAAGCCACCATTTGGCCACAGGTCCAAATACCTGGGACTGGTGGTGAAGTAGGGCTCTACTGTCCAGCTGCCAAATGGCATGCATACCTGAGTTGTAAGCAACCAAAGGAACTTTCAGCCCCAACAGTACTCTGCCTCATCATCTTTGTGCTTAAGGGCTGAGAAGGTGCTAGATAGCCAGGCAGTCCTCACTTCTCTATTATGTGGTGTCCCTGTTCTGACAGCCTGCACCTAGCCACAGACCCATGAAGGTAGGAATTGGGGAGAGGGTTCTGACTTTGAGTGGTCTGCCAGTTTCTGCTCTGGAAGGAGCCATATTCTGGTGCCACAAGGGGAAGGTGAGTGGGAAGGCTGCTCCCCCAGGGCTGGACAACCCAACACAGTCAGGTCTTCCTCCTGCAGAGGGTCAGGTCCAGCCCTTTACTAAGCTGTTCCCAGAAACATTTCTTCAGTATAGTCTCCTGGAAGCAAGCTAGTAGAATTAGGGTGCATAAGGGGCTCCTCTGGTTGCAGTCAGGCCTGGACTACCAGCGAGACAGCTGGCTCCAGCAGTTTGATTTTGGCCCTGCCCACAGCTTGTGGGGCAAAGGCTTATGTCCCAAAAGTGAGCTGTCCAACTAGGACAGAGAACCCCTCTGGAGAGGAACAGAGTAAACAACTTGGACTCAGCTGAAACAGTAAGATAAGGCACAGAAAATGGGGAGGTGGCCATGGGTGCTGAATGTGAGCCAGGCAGACACCCAACCCCACACAACACACAGCAGTCCTGAGCCTTCATAAGCCCTCTCTCAGCTGCTCCAAAACCCAAGTCTGAGCACCCAGCCCCACCCATGTCCCACTCCTGAAGGTACCAGCCACTTGGGCACTGCTGGGACTCATGCCAACCTCACCCTCACAAGGCTCATTTGCCACTCTGCTTTAGGTCTAGACAGAATATCGTCTAGCCCACAGGGATAGTTAGTCCTGGCTCTGTTACTATTTGCTGTGTGACTTTGGCCAAGTCACTTAATCTCTTGGGCCTGTTTCTTTAACTGTAAAAGGAAAAGACTGGTGGAGGTGTTCTGTGAACTCCACTACAGCTGCGAATGCCTCTAGTTTTAATTTCCAACTGTTGGGCTGACCACTGTAACAACCTGATGTTTCTAACCTGAGTTTGGAGCTTGGTATTCCAGCCTTACATAGGATGAATTTCCTTTTTAGACAGGATAATACCTCCTGATGAGCTGCTAACTAGGTCCCTGACATAGACCAAGAAAAAGTAATAAAATATAGGATCATCCCCCAAAGCAAACTTTTGGAAGATCTCAGAGCCAGGGTTCCGGCCTCTAACTGACAGCTGGTCTAACTCACTTTTGTATAGTGGTGGGCCTGGTGAGGCCTGGTGGGCACCAAAAATCTCAGGTTATGCCACTCATTTGTGTCCACTAACAGAATAGGAACTTACCCAACCCAGATGCACACAGGTGGGCAGTTCAACTTTTAGCTCTGCCATAGCTGACCATAATCTTTGAAGAGGCTACTTGGGCTTTCGCTCACCCTCTGAGGCAGGTATGGAAGTTTCAGCCCCTCCGGGTGCTCCTATGTGTAGGCCCTCCTCCTCCTGGGCAGACAGTCCCCTCCACAGATGGCCCAGCCAAGTCCTGGCAGCATCTCAGCCCTTCCTGTAGTAGTGAGACTTTTTAGTTCCACTAGCTGTGAAAATCCATCTGAAATTGCTGGCAGGACATTTGTAAGGCCCATGGGGTCCCTTCCTCTAAGAAGGTCTTGAGCCAAGCTGTAGGGAGCAGCCTCACGCAGCTGTAGAGAAGTCTGGCCCAGAAAGTCAAGGGTTCCATCCACTTCAGAGACCAGGGACCAGTGACACAAGAGTCTGTCTCCATGAGGTACCAACTTCTCCACTGAAAGCATCAATCCCACCAGAGCTGATGATGAAGACCCAGGTGATGGTGATGGTCAAGACCCAGGCAAGAAGAAAGCAGCCCTGTCCTCAAGGGCCTCTGTCCTGGGAATGGAGTCTTCCTCTTGGCAGCCTGGCACACAGCAGCTCTTGGGTTGAAGGCAGGTAGTTTCCAGGCAATCAACTGAGAGTAAATTATTTGGCCATCTTAACAAGGGAAGGCAGGGTACTGAGATGGGGCAAGACAGAGGCAAGGCAGGCAGTGAGAGGCAGGTAAGAGTGGTAGACAGCATGCTGGCTGAGGACCCTGTAATTCCTTGCTTTGCTGTGTGCCCCTAGACTACCTTAATTCTCTGGACCCTGAACCTGCAGTTCTCTGCTTTGTCCAGCTCTCAGGGGCCTAGGAACCCACATTTCTTGGGATATTGCAAAGCAGCTTAACCTGACCCTGCCTGCCAAGCAGCCTCCCCAAAACGCATTCAGCTTTCCTAGGCAGCAGCTGGGCCTGTGGCTCAACAAAGGGGGAGCCTAAAATAAATCACTTGCTTTGAGGTGATGAGAATTTTTTTTTTAATGAGTTGGACTCAAATAAAAACACATGGTGTCTGGACAGCCTCAATGAAGAGGTACTGGATCACTAATGCTACGATAAATACTGTGTCTTTTTTTAATATATATATATATTTATATATATAATCTCATTTGTTTTTGTTTTTACTTATGAAAATAATAAGCTATCACCAACCTGGACAGGCTTCATCACTAAATTAGCAGAAACCAGCTCAGCACAAACTCTCCCGAGATAAACACTGGTGGCTCAGTCAGGAGGAAAAGACAAAAGACCCCAACCTCTCTTTTAAAGGAGAAGGTGCTACATGAGTAGCGCCAATACTGTGTCATAGGCCACTGCGAGTGAAAGGGGAGGGAGCGGGGGAGGGAGGGAGGGAAGGAGGGAGGGAAGGAGGAAGGAGCCGGCCAGGTAAGAGGTGTGGACTCTGCCCATGGCTTCCAGGTCTCTGTACCAGGTGCCTATGGAGGGCAGGACTGCTCCAGCCCTAGGGATGGAGGAGGGCCAGACAGAGCTAGCCACAGGGTCAGCTAGTGCAAGTAGTCATCAACTCTGGCAAAGGAGCAAGATCCCAGGCCTGCTCGGGCCATAAGCCGTAGACATTCAGATGCTTGGCCCAAGGCGAGCATCAGAGGAGGCTGCTTCGGCAGGTTCTGAGACTCTGTGGACGAGACAGAAGGTCTGGTCAATGCCTAGCCAAGGGCTTGGGCCCAGGTCATAGTTCTCTAGGGGTGAAGGTAGGGTTGGAGGAATGAACAGAATATTTTGAAACAGTGTTCAAGTGTCTGTTTGATTGTGCCAGCCACCAGGCTATGGCCATGAAGTCATGACAGGAACCTGAGGACCATGATCTTCTCTAGAGCCTGGCCCATGGTAATGTAGCAGACATCAACTATGCTGGGCAGAGTGAGGTTAGGGTGAGGTTCAACCCTGGAAGTCCAGAGCCCTGTGATTCATTAGAGGGCTTGCCAATCTTGACGCCAATCCTAGGAAGAGGGGAAGGGGCCACCCAGACCCTCATGAGTTAGCTTTTGCTTTTATTAAGTGCACTCACCTAAAATGGCGCTGTTGAGAGCAGCACACACAGGCTCCCTCTGGATGGGGTCAAGCTGCTGACCAACAGGACAGCTCCAGGGGTCTGAGTATGCTAGTAGACTAAAGGCATCCTAAGAGACAAAGCACTCATGAGAGGAATGCATCACACACTATATACAACCCCATAGATCCAGAAGGGAACAGAGCACTGCATGGTGCTCACTGTGAGTTCAGTATATGTGGACTGTGGACTGTAGGATGAGGCAAGACTACACCCTCTCCCTTTCCACTGCAGACATGACGACAGCAAATTTTGCCCTATTGCTACTGTCCCCAGACGTTTCCAGAGCCAAGCAGCTCCAGCATCAAATACAGAACTGCTCTGTGTGAGGGCCTGGCTTATCCTATACCTGCAGCATCTCCGTGTGGGCCAAATTCTTGCCGTATTCCCGGCCCAGCTGCTCGCTCAGTGCCTGTAACTCTCGGCCAAACAGGATGATCCTTTCTGTGGCAGCCTGGTTGCCCCCGCAGAGCTGCCGCCGTGGATGCCCATCATCTATACCCAGAGGCCAGCAGAGAATACATTAGAGTGGTGAAGAGGGCAGAAAGGGCCCTGTGAAGTTAGAGCCTCTGCCAGAGGCAGGCAAAGACTAGAAGAGCAGGTGCAGCAGCTAGAACACAGCTCCTCTGAAGTCCACCTAGCATACAGACTGGAGACAGGGTAGGACCTGGAATCGTTCCTCTTCCCACCCTGTGCAATGTGTAGTGTTTTGAGGCCCCCTATTCTCAAATTCCCTCCAGTCTTAAATGAAGGGGTTCTGGTCTTGGTAGCAGGCCTCAGCCCTCCTACACACTGGAAGTTATCTCATGGATGCATCCATGAATAACTGAGAAAGTGGTGGATTTGGTCCAGCCAGAGCTTCAAGCTGCCAAAGCCTACCATCTCGGCCCCTCCAATGGGGAAAGTGGGCATCAGGACTGTATGCTGCCTTCTCAGGGAAAATATAGTTGAGTCATATTGAGGAATGGTACCTACCCATGCTGGACTCATCTGTCTGCAGGTCCTCAGGCTTGTAGGCACCATTGACAATGCGTGTGGATATGCTTTCCAGCACACCATTGGGATAATGTTCTGCCTCCATCTCCATTTCACTGTCACTGTGGAGAAGGGGTGAGATGGGAGTTGAATTGGGCCTCCATTCAGGTTTTAGTTGCTACTGCTTCTGGTAAACTAAGCCTGCCAGGAGCATGTAAGGATAACTTAAGCTTCCCATAGCTCTAAAACTTAGCCCCTAGTATAATTACCCTCAAACACCTGTTACCTGATTTTCATTTTTGTCCCAAAGCTGCCCCTTATGACTCTCCCTGGTTTTCTTCTGAGCTGACATTCTTTAATATATCCTTCTCATCCCCACTGACTGAAGAAACAGAGTATCTCTGTGGCCTTGGCAGGGATCCAAAGCTAGGCCAGCTTTTAGGTATGCCTAAGACCTGCTGAAAGCCATCTGAACCTGCAGCCTATATCCTAGGTCACCTGCCTATCAACCTGGCTGTTCAGGAACCAGGTCCCATACAAACTCCTTCATTGTAGACCCTAGAGGTTCTAACAGACCCAACCTCCTTGGAGAAGAAGTGTCTTTGGAGGAGACCACATTCTCAGTCTCACAGGGTCAGCTCCTCTAGAGAAAACCAAAGCCAAGGAAACTGGCAGCTAAATCTTGAGTAGGGACAAAAGCCAGAACTAGCGCCTGGCCTAACTGGTCAACAGGCAGCAATCCAGTCACGGAACTACAACGGAGGTGAGGGTAAAGGACAGAGGGCCGCACTCCAAAGAACAGACGCCCAGCAGTGGGCACAGCAGGTACAGAGCACAGTGGAGGGAGCAGAGCAAGACAGGCACCTGGTCTCCTGGTTACTGGCACTGCTGTGGGGCTGGGACTTGGTGGAGTCTGTTGAGTTGGACTCGGAGTAATTGACGGAGGACGGGGAAGAGGAGGACGAGGAGGAGGAGGACGAGGAGGAGGAGCTGGGTGCGGGGTATTTACTGTGGTTCTGTTTGCTCTTGGTAGATGCGACGCCATTGCTGCAGCTGGGACTGTCTGCTCCTAGAAGCCAGGATGGTCAGAGGAGGGAGGGGTAGCTTAAGTAGGGCCCCAAGGAATGCCACAGTGGTCCCTTTCCCTTCCCCCCAGTCCAGCAGCTGGCTCTAGGCCCAGCATAGGGAAAGGTATGTGGAGGGTAGACGTTCTTCTCCACATCAGCTCTTCCCAGAGCCCTCTGGAGAGTGGCTGACCTGTGTTGTGCATGTGGGAACTACTGGGGCCATGTCGGGGGCTGAGGCTGGGGGAGCCAGGGTAGCTGTCCTGGGACTTGGGGCTTCGGGAGTTCAAGCTGAGGACCTCACTGTCAGTGCCATTCACCATTTCCACAAACTGTCGGCACCTGCAGAGGGAGTAGAGTATCGGTGCTGTGGGCCTGGCCAGAGCTGTGAGCTCCTGCTGCCAGCTAAGAGGCCAGGGTGCTCTGGGGCTGCTGGCCTGACTTACTTGAGCATGAAGAGCAGATTGGGGTTGTGCTCCAGAAGCCCAGGGTAGAAGTGCTGGGTTGTCTCAATGGCTTCACCCACCCGGCCCTCCAGCACCAGCTTCTGGATTTCTGTGAAGAAGAACATGGTTGTGAGTTAGGGCCACAGACCACCTGCCCCACCCCCTGCCCCCCACACCGCCCCAACCTTAACCACATGCCTGGAAATGGCAAACCTCAAGGCAGGGGTCAACCAGGAGCTGGGTGGGCTGGCTCATAGGACCCTACTGACTGGAGAAGCTCAGGGAAGGGGCTACAGACAGAACCTGGTTGCCCAGGCCCATAGGAGAGGCTGGTTTTGGTCAGGTATCAGGGAATCCTCAAGAAAAGAGGGAAGAATAATGAAAAGAATGCACATCTCAGGGGCAGGAGTAGAGTCTGGAGAACTTCTCCTGCAAGGCGCAGGTGGTCAGAGACCTGTAGAGCAAAGGCCCTGGCTATGTAAGCAGAATTTGGGGATGGGCTCCCAGGAAAGTGGTAGCTTGAGGGCACCTCTTTAGACAGATTGCTCTCTCTCCAGGCCTTATAGAGGAATGCAGTGGCTTGGGCTAGGACCCGCATCCTGACAATCTGTAGATGTTGCAATGTGCTCCCTATTGAGAGAACCACCTCACAGAGGCACCTGATAATGACACCTCTCTGGCCATTAGCATCTTGTGCTGCCTTCTCACTCTTACCCTGGGCCCTGATGTGTCTTGCTTTGAGTGACTTCTGGGTCTGAGGCTCTCTTGTTTGCAGACCCCAAGTCTAGGATAGGATACATTTTCATCTGTCTGGCTAAGCATGATAAAGACACATGCATACACACAGAGATTATAGGCTCAAGAGTCATAGGCAGATGCTCACAGACAAATGGGCACACATATATGCCCTTGCCTTTCCTCCTACCTTATGCTATGTGGGCTCTGTTCTCTATTCCACCCCTCCTTCCACTGAAGAGCCACACACACACAGTACCCAGGCAATATGAACACCAGAAGAGCTGTTTTCGGTCAAGGACTAGGCTGTCTGCAATGGGCAGGACTAGAGGTGTGAGCAGAGAGATAGCAACACAATAGCCACAGCATCAACTTCACCCTGAATACTGAATTCTCTCTCTTACCAAGAATAAACAGAATTAGTAAACTTGAGTGAGTGGCAGGAGAAGCAAGGCTGTGGTACGGTACAACATAAGCACTCTTTTTGGAAGTTCATGAACAGGAGGACTAGTGGAATCCAGGATTCAGGGGCAGAAGATAAGCATGGAGGAATAAGATTCAGCCATACCAGGACCAGGCCTGCACCTGACTTTCAGAAGGTGTTAATGACGGTGCTCTGACACCTTCCCTGGCCACTGACTAGACATTTGGCAATGCTATCTTGAAGGAAGGATAGCATGGGCTAGGGCAGGCTTCAGGTGGCAGGCTCATTTCCAGGGGGGGTGACAGTGAGGTTCAGTCTGGACTGTACTCTTCACAGGTTAACCAGGACTAGCAAGAGCCACAGAATTAGGGACAGGTGAGAAGGTAGAGGAGAGAAGAATTAATCTTACTTTGTCTGTTCTTTATGGACGCCTGTTCTTCCTGAATCGGGGTTTCAGTCATTCGGGCAAAAGCTGTGGCTGTGGCACAATACCCATGATGCACGAGGTAAGATGAGACCATGCTAGAAAAAAGGAAATGCTTAAGGTAACACTCAAGAACCACATTTCTCACTGAGCACTCGAGGGACAGACTATATTCCCATAAAGTCTCTCCTAAACATACCTTGGAGGTGTGACCTCCACAGAACTGAAGGGGCTGGAAAGAAATTAAACCTTCCCTCAGTGCTCATGCTGTCAGGTCAATCTGTGCTCACAACTCGGAGGAGTGGCTGCAGTTCTCTACCCTCAAGCTCATAGAAGTGGCTGTCTTCTGTGAACTGCAGCAAGTTCAGACCTGGTCAATGGACTCACCCAGGACTGCCTAAAAGGGCAACTGACCAGGCAGTGTGGCAGCTCCACAGAGTCTGCCTGGTACATGCACATCTACCAGAACCACAAAACTTAAGTAAATAGTAGGAAAGGCAGGGTAGTCCTCTGGGGCTGCCTGTTCCGGGCAGAAGTACCTCTTCTCCCCAGTGAGCCTGCCATTGGCACACTGGCTCTGAATCATGGGAGCTTATCAATGGGCCAAAAATTACTCCAGGATACACCATACATCAGAGGCCTAAGAATTCAAGATATCAGGCTGATTTTGCTAGGAAGAGATAGGCACAGCAGGGCTATCAGGAGCACAATCTCTGGGGAAGGATATAATGTCTAAAAAGTCATTTAACTCCATCTAAAGCTGGCTGACCAGTGCCACATGTATGCATGTGTATGCATGCACATGTAGAAGGATGAGTGCTCATGTCTGATACAGACAGGAGTAAATACCTAGGTATGGGAAAATGTTCCAAGTTTGTACAACTTGGGCTGTTTGTCTTATGTTTTAAGAATTAAATGAGACAACACAAATAGAGTGCCTGGCAAGAAGTAAAAAGTAATAAATGCAATATCATACTCCTGAATAATTATAATTATTATTATTTTAAAGAGCAACATATTTTGAAAAAAAAATGGTTCAGATGAGCCCATATAAACATCAGATGCCTCTAAAATGTAGTTTCTTTGACTTAAGAACTTCTAAAAGAACACTAAGAAATTAATTTTACTTATGGAAATCTCTATGTATGAAAGGGTTACCTACATCAGCAAAACAAGTCAGGGCTGAGTAGGGGCTGGGAGTACAGGTGAGCAGTACTGTGATTGCCTAGCTTGTGTGAGAACCTGGGTTCTATCTGTAGCACAGAGAAAAAGAGGGAGGGTGGGGGTGGGGGGGGGGAGGAGGAGGAGGAGGAGGAGGAAATGAAAATACTTAAGTCCTACCAGGGAAAACCAGCTGGACAAGGAATCTGTGGCAAATTTGTCTCCAAGATAATCTAGCTATGTGAAATTGCAGAATACAAATTATATGCAGGTCTTGGTAAATGCTACATAAAACACATACAAGTACATGGATACACACATATAACAAAAACATCAGATGCTGAGTCCAGGTCCTAAAAGCAACTCCACCTCTCCTCTTGGCCATCTAACAAGACTATTGTGGGTAGTGGCACTATTCTGGCCCGTCAAGGAAGCACTTTTCACTTGCTGGCTGGGAACCAGAGACAGTCGTGTTGTTCTTCCCAAGAAAGATCTGGCCATCCCTGCCTCAGCCCTTCCTTAGGGATGCCTTGGTATTAATCTCTCAAACCTTGAGTTCAATTTTCAGTAACAAGAGTGAAAGAGGAGAGGGAGGGGGAGGGAAAGGCAGGGGAGGTGGGGAAGCAGGGAGGGAAGAGGGAGAGAGACAAAGGGAGAGAGCAGGGGAACCCAGGATATACTTCAACCTTACCCCAGGTCCCCTAGTGTCTCTGCAGAACAATGACCAGCGTTAGCAGACACCAACTCCTTCCCAACTCCTGGGAGTCAAGCTAGGGCCCACCTCTTAACAGAATGTGTGTGCACTAGTCATTGCCACACCCAGGTCTGCAGTTGACCAATGAAAGAAGATCCAAACTTGGACTCCTGTAGGAGTCTCAGCAAAAGGCTTCTCTCCCTGCTTCCACTCTGCTATGGGGTACTAAGTTGGATACTGACCATGTGGAGCAACCTCAAACCAGAGTCTGGCAAGTTAGATTCTTATGGCAGAAAAAGTATACACAGAAGAAGAAACCACAGGGTGTTCTAGAACTTTTACAAACTAGCCTGGGGAGGGCTATGCTCATGATCTTATCATAGGAGCCTTCCGTGCTAGCTGAGGGGCAAAGGTTTGAAGGGAGCAGCTCCAGAACACAGAGGGAGCGATCCATTGATGAGAGGGAAGTAGCAGCAGCTGAATCACCTGCTAGTGTTTCCCAGAAGCATCCCCTGCAGTTGTGACCAGCAGACTGCACAGGTCTATGTCATGAGGCCTAGGAGGGACACTCACTTCTGCAGCACCGCCTGCCACTCTCCAAGCCGGGCGCTGATAGGAAAGCCATGGACAGTGCCCTGGACTTTGGCACGCCACTCCCGCATGTAATCCTCAATGTCGAACAGGAAGGGCTGCTGCCCAAAGTTGGCATCCACAATTTCCCCAGGTGTCTGAAGGCCTACGGTAGGGTAGAGGTTGGCCTGAGGAGGAGAATGAATGTCAGTCAGGCCCCTGAAGGCAGCAGGGCCTCTCTTCACCTGCATGGTTTCTACCAGCCAATACTAGAACTGGAAGGGAGTTGCAGAGGCACCAGGGATAAATCACATCTATCTACCTCTCTACCAGAGAAATTATACCCAAAAGCTCAAGGGAGGAAGCAAAAGAAAAGCAAGTTAAGACCCAATATGGAGAGTCTCCTGTACTACATCAAAGGCCATTGTATCCTCAAGGCCCGAGTGAAACTCAGCCAGGGCACAAAGTAGCAGGCAGGCTGCACAACCCTACATGCATGTGGACTCATAAAAAATGTACTAAAGGGGTAGATAATGGCTCCTCTCAGAAAGAGATCCGGGGCTAAGGACTGACCACCCAGAAGAGGTACATACGGGGATGGGGTGACACAGGAGAGGAGGAGAATGAAGGAGAGCGGGCAAAGTGAACTGCATTCTGGAGCTGGCACTGGGTAGAGAGAAGCTACTACTCTTCCTGTCAGAGGCTTACTCAGCACAGGAACTATGGCTAGTGACATACGGAACTCTGCTTTTCACACATCACTCCCATGACCGATTTCTGAGGTTACATCAATGCCTCCCATGACACCTAATATCAATACCCAAAGCCTCACCCACCTGCTCCCCAATTCCTCCACATCGCTCCACACCATATTTCCAGGCACTCCTTACCCCTTTTTTGTTTTGTTTTGTTTTTGAGAAAGGGTCTCATAATCCAGGGAATCTTCAATTCACTACATAGTTGAGGATGCCCTTGAACTGATGATCATCTCGCCTCTCCTCCCAAGTGCTGGGATTACAGGTATGTACCACCACCTCTGGCTTCCTGCTCCCTTTTCACCTTCCATCCTTATGCTATGGGTCATGCATGAGTACCACATGTCTTCCTGGGCACACTGGGTTCAGCCTACCATGAGCTGTAAATGCAGAGACCCCTCACTTCCTTCCATTTCTACTCATCTTCCACACCACAGGCAAAGCCTATCAATCTCTGCTGAAAGTCACTGCCCACAAGGATATTTCCCACTTTCTGGCTCTTGAAAGCATACTGCCCACACTCACATCTGTTCATTCATGTCATGTCTCCAACACCTAGATGCTTCGCCAGCCAAAGTCAGAATTCTTGCAAATCTGCTCTCTTTGCCTAGGGCCATAGGCCCTTTCTGGGGCTTCCAGGTAAGAAGGAAGGATTATGATCCATAGACAGAAAGTTCAAAGATGACCATGGATATTGCAGGTCAGATTCAGAGGCCCCTCAGATCACAAGGACATTTCCTAGGGTATTGTGGAATACCCAGGATCCTAAAGCAGCAAACTTTCCTCCCTTCCAGAACCAGCCAGAGCACACAGAGCCAAGCTTTGCTCCTAGCATTCTGGGTGGAAGCCCTGCATGTGACAATGCCTGTAATGATTCAGTGAAATAATGGAGTACAGACGTAGGGATAAGCCCTGAAGTAAGCTAACAGAAACCCCAATCCCTGTTTAAAAATTATTATAATTTTTATTTATGTATATGAGCGTACTGCCTGTTTGTGTTTAAATGCATCCATGTTGTGTAATGCCCACAGTGTTCAGAAGATGGCAACAGATCCTCTGGAACTGGAGTTATGGATGGTTGCTAGCTACCATGTGAGTGCTGGGAAGTGAACCCAGGTCCTTTGCAAGAGCAGTCAATGTTCTTAACTGCTGAGTTATCCAGCCCTATTGATCCCCTTTTAAGACGAGGAAATTTTACAAAATTCATCTTCTAGGCTCAGGGGAAATGGTAACATTCTAGGTCTCCAAGACTGCTGGCTTCCTCAAGGGTCTCTAATGGACATGTATAAGGATTCCTAAAAGTTCCTGGAACAATTTCCTATACTCTATACCCTGGGTCCACTGATTGAAAGTATTAGGGAGCTGACTCAGATCAGTCTGTGCCATGGAGTTACCCTAATTCCACTACCATCCTGACACCTCTAACCCCCACGGCTGCCTTAGAAAATGTCACAAATTTAAAATTTATGTCACCTGCTAAGAGTTGTAGAGGAAGACCAGGCCTTGCTGCTGAAGAGAGAGAAAGGCAGGTAACCCCCACTGGCACCCTCAAGCTGATAGCACAGTACACATCCCTGCTTGGCGAAAGGGCCAGACTCCATACCCAGCAATTACAGGTACCACCACACCCATCCCAAGCAACACTCAAATAGCCCAGGAGGGAGAAGACCCACTAGTAGTACTTACCGGGAGATCTGTGAAGGCGATACCTGTGGGGAGGAAAGGAACAGTGATCAGGCCATTGCACAGGGTGCCCCCTTGGTCTCCTGTGCCTCTGTGGACCCTTCATGGAAATGGTAGCCAAGCATGTGCTAGGGCGTAGGGCCTTCCTCTGCTGATAGTCTACCCAGAGAGAAATCAGGGCCTTGGCTAACTGTACACAGCGTTTCCACTATCTCAAGGGGAGTCTTCTAGGAAGAACTAAACCCAAATGATCTACCTCCTCAGGCTTTCTCTTGATCCAACACATTTACAGAAATCGATTGTGTGCCTTCAACCCTTTGTCATCCATCACCTGATGCACTCCTCATATCAATTCCTGGGAGAAAGCATTCTTTTTTCATTTTACAGGGAAAGTAAGCCTCAGAGGTTAAAGGGAATGCCAATGGTCACCAAGGTGTTGGTAATGGTGGTTCTACACATTCCTAGTCTGTCTTACGCTTTGAACTGACAGAGAAATGGAGACTCTCGGGAGGGTGGCTGCTGCTCATCTCTAGACCATAGTAGTTCCGAGTCCTTAGCAGTTCCTTATTATCAAAGCTTTAGTTGACAATGGCCTGTATACCCTCCAAAGCCTCCTGCCAAGAGAGAGGAATGCATCTCCAGAAACCTTAGCTTTGAGCTGCAGTGAAGGTTAAGGGCATGGGACCCCAAACATATGAGTAGACCTGAGCAATATCCTGAGAAGATGAGCCTCAGATCATGAAGCACCAAGGGAACTGCTCCCAAGACCTCACAGATGTCTTTAAAGATAAAATCTGTCATCTTCTGGAAGCCCTTCAGCTTTGGGCCTTAAGAGATTTCCAAACCATTGACTCCTTGGAGGTCCCAAGGCACTTCTTCAACCCCCATCCAGAAAAGAGAAATTTGGCATGGCAGCACAGGTGAGACCTGACAACAGCTTTGGAAGGGCTTACACTATCTCTGACATTAGTCTGTAGATGAAAAGGCAAGGTGTGGGCTAGGCATGGTAGCACAACCTTTAATTCCTGCATCCAGGAGGCAGAAGCAGGCAGATCTCTGTCAGTTCCAAGCCAGCTAGAGCTACATAATTGAGATCCTATCTCAAAAAACAATAAAAACAAACAAACAAAGCCCAAGGCACAGAGAGATAGCACATTTTTTTGCTTAGCTACTGAAGGTCACAAATCTTATGTTTCACCTTCCTGAGCCCAGTTCTGGGTCAGAATCACAGAACCAGAAGTCCCTTTTGAGGTAAAGGAAAGAAAAAAGACAATGAGACAGTCAATAAAAGCCACCTTATAAACTGTAAGGTCCAGGTATAAGTTAGTTGGAGTTGAGTCACAGGGTGAAGCAACTGCCACACTCCTGGATACAAGCTGACCTACCCAGCCCTGCCCAACTGTGCCTCACAATGTCCTTGAAGTGCTTCCCAGACAGTGAGGACAGAAAATACTCTACCCTACAGCACTGTACAAGGCAGCACAGCTCCCCATGCTGCAAGGCCAAGCAAAGACCCAGGATGCAAACAAGATAGCCAGACTTGCTGATAAGAACCCTGGCCAAACAAGGTCTGGGGTCCCTGAGGTTGAGACCTGAAAACCTTCTAACAGAGTACAGAGCTGTGTGAAGATGCCCTGTAAGTACATAGACCACCTGTGAACCAGATGGCACTCTTACATTTCTATTTACTCATTTATTCATTTACCACTAAATATTTGCTGAGGCCTTGCAGAAGACAGGCCCAGTAACAAGGATGGAGAAACAGCTGGCCCCCAAAGTGCCCCTGAATCCAGCAAGAGAGATGACATAGACTAATGACATAGACACCAAGTGCTAAGTACAATGACGAAAAGAGCAGGGAGGTCAGAGGCAGGAAATATCACCCTACTTCTCCAAAGGGGACAAGATTAGAGTCTGAAGCACATTATTGCTGGCATGTGACATAGAAACAGGGACATGGAAAGATTTGCCAAGCAGATATCGCTCTAACTTCATAAAATTTGATGACCTAGTAAATGTAGAGGACAGGCTTTATTTTTCAGGAAGGTCTCAACTAATAAAATTGTGGATGAAATGGCAAAACACGAGGTTCGAGCTAACAAGAGCTGATGGAAGTCAAGGCCTGAACATGCTAAGCAAGTGTTCTACCACTGAGGTGTATCTCCAGCCTTGTTTTGCTTTCTTTTGTTTTTTAAATAACTTTATTTATTTATTTTAATTAATTAATTTTTGGGCAGGGGTTATTGAGACTGGGATTTTCTATAGCCCAGTGGGCCTGAAACTGGCTATATATAGACCAGGTTAGCCTCAATCTCACAGAGAACTGCCTGCCTCTGCCTCCTGGGATTAAAGGTATGTGCCACCACATCTGACTTTTTAAAAAATTTTCAAGACAGAATCTTGTTAAGATGCTTAAACTAGTCCTGAAATTGTGATCCCCTTGATTCAGCCTTGCAAATAGCTGGGATTACAGCCTATGACAGTTATAGGCTGAGTTTAACACAACTGATTCTTTGGGGCTTTTTTTTTGTTTCTTTTGCTTTATTTTATGGTACTAGAGTCTTGAACCTAGGGTCTTGAAAACCTAGGGTCTAGGCAAGTGCTCTACTACTGAACTATATCCCCAGACCATACAATTGGTTCTTAAATGGCTGGTATCTACTTGGTCAAGCTCAGCTATACACTGAAGGGCTCAACTTGGCCTTTTACTCTTTCAATATTTAATAAATATTTTAAGAAAATAAGTTCTTCATTAAAGGAACTTATCTTTCTCATATTTTGGGTTAACAGAAAGCTGAAATGAACATCAAATACTGAGAAACAAACAAGACCAAAGAATGCTTTAAGAGGCTAGAAAAAATGGTCAATGTACTACCACATATTTAATTACAACATGTGTAAGGTTTTGCATATGGTCTGTAAAAAACAGTCATTAGGCAGATGAATACAAAAAATTTCCTGGCCAGCAAAGAGTTCATGGTCCTTGGGTGGTCCTGGCACATATTAAGGCCCAGAGGAAGCACTAAATGTACTGTAAGGTACTGTAGGTACAACACAGTATTTCCCAAATCTCCCAAATCTTACATTCCCACAGCAGACACCATGCTCTGAGCAAGACGTAGACAAGCTGGAGGGATGTGAAGGGGAGGTACCTGCAAGGGTCACAGAACAAGGTTGGCTGCGGTGTGAAAGGCTATGAGACAGGAGCCTACAACAATAGCCTTTGGAAATCCGGCAACAGAGGAACCCAGATCTAGGAAACAGCCAGTCAGAGAGCAGAGTAGTGAGCAAAGAGCCCTCTTGAGACTCTGCCCTGAATCTATGCGCTTTTCACTAGCTGGACACTAGCAACTGCAACTAGGTGACTGCCAGTCTTGGCAGTCTCTCCAGACGTGTACCCAGGGATGCTCTGCATCTGTGCCATGCTCTCAGTCACCCAGCTTCCCACCCTTTCCTGCTTGCTCTGGGCTGTGTGTACAAACTATCCTGCTTAAGAATGCTGGCTCTTGTTCATCTCCATAAAAAGCAAAAGCAGAAGTCAAAAGCAAATCTATTTCCTTCAGGTCTCCTTATTCTGGGTGATTCATCTGAAAAAGTCATACAGGGGTTGTGAGGAATGGCAGCTATATTTTTATTGCCCCAAAAGCCAGAAAGAGCAAGTTGCCCAGCTCCATTCCTAGGAAGCCTAGTGGCCTGGCTAGTAGGAGACTGCCATTTCTCTCCTTGTTTTATCATTCTGAGAGAACTAGGGTGTGGTTAGATCAGAGATCCCTGTCAGGCAGGCAAGACCAGCAGTTAGGCACCAACCTGGGGCCATTGCGGTCATATACCAGTCAGCACATACTACAGCAAGGTACCAGAATAGCCAAAGTTCCTCTCTCAAGTTCTTTATGCTTTTAAATTACTTAGTATATGTGTTCATGTGTATGAGGGATGTGCATATGACAAGGCACATGTGAGAAGGTCAGAGGATAACCATGGGTATCAGTCTTCCCTATCTGCCTTGTCCATGACAGGGCCTCTTTTGCTAACTGCCCTGGTATGCCAGGTTAGCTGGCCCTAAGCTTCCAGAGATTCACCTCTTCACCTCCCATCTCCCACAAGCTACCATTCCTGGACTTTACATGAGTTCTGGGACTTGAACTCAGGTCCTCACACTTGCTCAGCAAGTGCTTTATCCACTGATCCATCTTCCCAGCCATATATGGTTGTCTTATTACACTTGGAATTTGCTATCTAGTCAAGCTGGTCTTTAACTCATAGATATCATCTTCCCTCAGCTTCCTGAGTGTTGGGATAACAAACACATGCCAGGATGCCCATCTCCCCTGCCTTTTGTGGGGGGAAGGTTAAAATTTTATTTATATTTTATTTGCGTGAGTATATTGCCTGCAATACACCCATGTCATGCAATGCCAGCAGAGGCCAGAAGAGGGCATCAGATCGCCTGGAAGGCTATTAGCCACCCCATATGAGTGTTCAGAATCAAACCCAGGTCCTCTGCAAGAACAGCCAGTGCCTCTTAACTGCTAAGCTATCTCTCCGGCCTCATAGCCAGTGCTCTTAACCACTGAACCTCTCTCCAGGTCCTCTCTTTTGTTTTCAAAGTGCTCTTATAGTCTAGGCTGGCCTCAAATTCACTATATAGCTTGAGATGGCCTTGAACTTCTGATCTTCCTGCCTTCACCTCATCATCACTGAGATTACAAGCATTCACCACCATATCCAGCTCAACTTTTATTATTATTTCTTATCTTATTTTTATGCATGCATGCATGAGTTTATGTGTGCCATATGTGTGCAATAGTCCAGAGGCCAGAAGGCATTGGATCTCTCAGAACTTGAGTTACAGATGGTTGTAAGCCTCCACATGGATGCTGGGAACTGAACCCGGGTCCTCTGCAAGAGCATTAAGTGCTCTTATCTGCTGAGTTATCTTTCTAACCTCCTAGCTCGAGTTCGAATGTTAAGTTTCTACAAGTGTATAGGTCAGCTCCTTCTAGAACCCTTCAGACCCTCAGCTTCTCCACTGCTATCCTCCTTCACCACACTTAGTTAACTAGTCCAGCTACTTCCTCATCTTCCCTTCTATCCTGAGGAACCTCCATCAGATCTGATCCTCATTTCTCACACCCATCACCACAGACTTAACCTCAGGATATCTGCCTCCTCTCCTCGGCTTTTCTCCAATTCATCCTTCCATTTTTCTAAAATTTACCCGACTTTTTCACTGTAACTCTGCCAAGGTTGCTGTACATTAACTATGAACAGGCCAGAGTTCTGTACCCATCTGACTCCTCCTTGATTGTTTACCTTCTGTCCTGCAACCCTCACTGCTATTGCTCCATAGCAACCAACACCCCAACTATCAGAAGGACTGGCCAAATTCTGGTTCTGGTCATGGGCAGGCAAACCCTAACCACTAACAACGAAATTTGGAGTCCTCAAACTTCCTCTTATAAATACAATAGATAAGAAAAACCAGGATCATGATCAGAACAATGCTGCATTCTCAGCACCCACCCTGGGCTTAGAATAAAATACTGCTGAATGGACAGCTTAACAACAGACATGCCCTGTTGCTCTCCATTCACATTAAGGCTACAATGTCTTGAAATGACTACAGTTCCCCAGAGCTCTGTGGAGGCTCAGTAATACTGCCTTGTCTTCAAGGTCTGCCCTTGAGCTTCCTGACAACCAGAGTATCTCCACAGGGCAGGCCCTCCAAGGCTTCCTATGCACCTACCAAGGCTGTGGCCATTCTTGGTGTAGAAGCAGGTGCCATTGATGAGGTTGACACAACAGCCAATCACGTCCCCTGTGGTGAATGTGGGACCATAGGGCTGGCCAGTTCCAGAGGAGCAGAAGGAATGCCCATCATCGCCATGGTAACCATAGGAATGTTTGTCCCAACCTGTGGGGAAGAGAGCAGCAATAGCTAAGAATATGTACTTGAAAGAAGCCCCCAGAAGGCTGGGTCTGGTTGTGCACATCTTTAATCCCAGCATTCAGGAGGCAGAGGTTGGTGGATTTCTGTGAGTTTGAGGCCAGTCTGGTCTACATAACAAATTCCAGGTCATCCAGGGCTACATAGTGAGACCCTGTCTTTAAAAAAAAAAAAAAAATGTGCCCAAAGGTCTCAATTATACTCCAGTCTTGCCTCCCACCTTTGTCAGCATTCCTGAGTGCAGTGGCCTGTCATAAAGCTGCATATGGACATGGTCTTGCTAAGCTCAACACACATTCTGGCAGGGAGTTCAGCAGGTCACGACCCCTGAGGGGCTGAGGCAGGAACCAAAACCTAGAAGTAGTTCACTGGAACATAATGCAATGAGGAGAAGCCTCATGAAGGAATGAGATGGAACTCCTAAAGCCCATCAGGTGAGTAATTAAAATGTTTGTTTTTTAGACAGGGTCTTCATAAACTCCACACTGACCTCAAACTCAGGATATGTAGTTGAGGCAGGCCTAAGTCTCGATCATCCTGCCTCAACCTCCCAAATGCTAGGATTCTGGGAGAGCACCACCATGCCCAACTCTGTAAAAAATATTTTGGTTTTATTTAATTGAGGAATAATTTATCTACACTAAGATTCCCCCTCCCCCTTTTTTAATGAAACTAGGATTGAGCCCAGGGTCTTGCCCACGGTAGGTACCACTCCACCACTCAGCTATATACTAAGTCCTTTTTTCACACTTTATTAAGATATGCTCTAAATTGTCTAGATTGGCCCCAAACTTAAGATCCTCCTGGACAGCTTGGTATTACACGTGTCTATCACCATACCTGACAAAATTTTGCCTTTACATTGTTTTATTTTGTTTCTTGTGGTGCTGGGGACTGAACTCAGGGCCTCACATGTACTAAGCACAACACCACTGAGCTATACCCCAACTCCTCTTCCTTTTTAACAGCACAGTTCAAATGAATTTTAACAAACATATACAGTCATGCTACCACCAACACTACCACCATCACTTCAAAAAGTTCCCCCAGCCTCCTTACAATCAATCTACTCTACCCATCCCTCAGTCAAGGGAGTGCCTATTGATCTAATCTGTTCCTATTATAGTGCCTTTTCCAGAATGTTATCTAAATGGAATCACAGAACATGGTATATCTCACTTCCTGCACTTAGCATAACACATTTGAGATTTCTCCATGTTGTTAGGTATACGGGTATTTCATTCCTTCCTACTGCTAAGCAGTACTTTATTTCATGGCTACAAAACAGTCTGTCCATCCATTCAATGAGGAGATGACACCTACGCTGTTTCCAACCTCTGGCTATTATGAACAAAACATTTGCCTAGAGGCCTCTGCACAGGTATGTTTTCCTTGCTCTTGGTTAAATACTATACTTAGGGGTGGTACTGCGGAGTCATAAGTCTGTGTTTAACTTGATAAGAAACTGTCAGACTGTTTTCCAAAGTGGTTATTTGCATTTCCCCCCAGAAATGTATGAGTTCTGAATCTGTATTAGCTGTATGCTACATTACTTAGGTTTTATGTGTTTTTGATGTTAGTCATTTTAGTAGGTATATAATAATGTTGTGTTGCCTTTCTGCCTTTTTATTTTTAGAGACTTTTTTGATAACATCAAAACTAGAATATTTACATTGGGTGTGGAGGCACACATCTATAATCCTAGCACTCAGGAGGTTGAGGCATAAAGATCAAAAGTTCCAGGCACAGCCAAACATGGTGGCACATGTCTTTAATCTCAGTACTAGGTAAGTAGAGGCAGGTGGATCTCTGTGAGATTGAGGCCAGTCTGGTTAACATAGTGATTTGCAGGTCAGCTGGGGACACAGGAAGACTCTATCTCAAAAAAACAACAGGGTGTAGTGATACATGTTTTAATCCCAGCACTTGGGAGGCAGAGGCAGGTGGACTTCTCTGAGTTCTAGGCCAGCTGGGACTACAGGGAGATCCTGTCTCAAGCACACATACACACACATACACACACACACACACACACACACACACACACATACACCAAAAAATTTCCTAGGTTACAGAACAAGACGATTTCCAAAAAACAAACACATAATGGTATTAAATGTCAGTTTCCATGGGCTAGAAAAATGAATGGGTCAACAACAAAGAGCACTGGCTGCTCTTGCAGAGTACCCAGGTTTGGTTCCCAGCATCCACCTGGTGGCTAACAACTGTCCAGTTCCAGGCTTGAATGAACTCTTGTGGCCTCTGTAGGCATCACATACACATTGTGTACTTACTTACATGCAAGCAAAACACTCATCTACATGAAATAAATCCAATAAATAAATAAGTAAATAAATGAATTTCAGTTTTCAGGGGTGAAGATTTATCTAAGTCAGAGAACACCTGTTGAATATGTCCTGGGTTTGATTATCACCACCACCACCATCAAAACAAACAAAAATAAAACCAATAGATTTTTGCTAAAACTGATTTTGAAGGTGAGAATGGGGTCAAACTTTCTTTGTGGGGTAATGAAAACTTTTCAAAATCAGATTACAATGCTGGTTGTATAACTATAAACGTACTCAAAACCAGTGATCTCTGAGCATGGGTGGTGGTGCATGCCTGTAACCCTAGCACCCAGGAGGTAGAGGCAGGATAATGAGAAGTTAAACGTGAGACTGGAGAAATGGTTCAGTGGTAAGGAGCACTGGCTTCTCTTACAGGGGACTCAGATTCAGTTTCCAGCACCTACATGACAGCGAACAACCATTTGAAAACTCCAGTTCCAGGGGATCTGATGCTTTCTTCTGACCTCCACGGGCATTGCATGTCCCAGGTGCATTTACACTCGTATACATAAAACAAAAATAAATCAAAGAGAAGCAGTAGCAGTTGTTGTTGAAGGTCATCCTTGGCTACTTAATGGTTCAAGGCCAGCCTGGACTAGAGGTTGTTTAAAAAAAGAAAGGAAAGGAAGAAAAAGAAAGAAAGAAAGAAAGAAAGAAAGAAAGAAAGAAAGAGAGAGAGAGAGAGAGAGAGAGAGAGAGAAAGAGAGAAAGAGAGAAAGAGAGAAAGAAAGAAAGAAAGAAAGAAAGAAAGAAAGAAAGAAAGAAAAGAAAGAAAGAAAAAAAGAAAGAAAGAAAGAAAGAAAGAAAGAAAGAAAGAAAGAAAGAAAAGAAAGAAAGAAAGAAAGAAAGAAAGAAAGAAAGAAAGAAAGAAAGAAAGAAAGCCTTAAATTACTTTGAAAAGTATCTCAGAAAACCTGGACAGTCCCTCTATCTTCTTAAAAATTTTTTTGGGTGGGGATTGACAGGGTTTCCCTAGTCGCAGCCTGCCTAGAAGTCATAATGTGGACCAGGGTGGCCTTGATCTCACAGTGATCCACCTGGCCTCTGCCTCTAACTCTGCCTCTGCCTCCTGAGGGCTGGGATTAAAGGCACACACCACCATGCCCAGCCTCTTCATAGGAATTGTATAAGTAGTTGTGAAAATGACTCTGTTGCAGTAATCTTTTGGGGCATGACTAATTTGTATTTCTCCATAAATACAAGGTTAGAAATATGAGCATAAGTAAAAAACTGGGAGGCTGGAGAGATGGCTCAGCAGTTAAGAGCATTAACTGTTCTTGCAGAAAACCAGGGTTTGAATTCCAGCACAAACATGGTAGCTAACAACTGTCCAGAACTCCAGTTCCAAGGGATCTAACATGGTCTTTTGGCCTCTGCAGGTGTCTACACTCATACATACAAATTCAAACACAGAGACACAGGCACATAAGTAAAAATAAAATAACTATTTAAAAAACTGTTAGGTCAACAAAATTTAATATATTAAAAAGGAAAATAAGTCTTTTTTAAAACTTCTTTTTATTATTACTATATAATTATTCAGACAATACTAGCATAGAATTCTTAGAAGATTTTTAACTCCAGCAATAAATATTAATTTTTAAATTTGAAGAACTGAAGAGCTCTATAAAAAAGTTTTTTAAAAGGTCTGGCTCCACTGATACCAGGTGTGGTAGAGCATGCCTTTAATTCCAGCACTCAAGAGGCAGAGACAGGCAGATCTTTGTAGACCAGGCTGGCCTTGAAAAGTTGGGGCTACAGGGCAAGCGTGTCTCAAAAAAAGACCCAAAAGGTGGGGGGCGGGGGGGGGCTGGCTCCATTAATAAAGTTTTTTGCCATGTTAGCATAAGGATCTGAGCTCAATCCCTGTACCCCACATAAAGCTAGATGCAGTAGCATACTTGTAACCGGGTGTTGGGCAGGCAGAGATAGGCAGATCCCAGGGTCTAGCTGGCCAGTCTTGTCTTTAATAAATAAATAAATAAATAAATAAATAAATAAATAAATAAATGTTGGGCATGGTGGTGAACACCTTTAATCCCAGCACTTAGGAGGCAGAGGCAGGTGGATCTCTGTGAGTTTGAGGTGAGCCTGGTCCACATATCCAGTTCTAGGCCAGCTGGAGCTACAGGGAGACCCTGTCTCAGAAAAGACCAAAAAAATAAAATAAAATAACAAAGCAACTCTGGACATACCCAGGGTTTTCCTCTGGTCTCTACACACACACTATAAATGAATAACCATAAAACTTTATTTAGAGTCAATTCAGGATTCACCATCACTTCAAATATGGTTGAAAAGAGGTATGTTTTCCTATTTTTCCAATTTCCAAATTTTTTTGTCAATTTATATAGATTTTTCCAATAAGGAAGAAAAAAAATATCACACACAAAATACAAAACAATCACACAGTATCTCCTGACTGAATAAGCACCCCAAAGTAGTCCTGATCCCGGCACCTGTGACTACGTTACCTTCCAAAGTAAAAATAACTTTACATAAGTTATTAAAGCTCTTGAAATAGGAAGACTGTTCTGGATTATCAGGACAAGTCTGATATAATCATAAAGATCCTCATAAAATGGAAGATGCTGTACTGCTGACTGAAGATGGAAGGGGGCCTATGAGGCAAGGAAGGAAGGTGGCATTCCAGGCTAGAAAAACCAAAAATTGGATTCTACTCCACACCCAGGAAAAGAATGCAGTCCTACCCTAACCTGGCTTTTAGAGTATCTGCTCTCCTGCTCTCCAGAGTTGTAAGATTAGTTCAGGTCACTACTATTGTTACAGCATCAATAGGAAGCTACTTCAAGGCTCTGGAACGACAAAAGAAGTTACTAGCATCCGAAATTATCAGTGTTGTCAGGCAACAACTCAGTTCCCACCTCCTGCTCCTCTGAGAGTTGTGCAGTTAAAAACTTTCTAAGAAAATCACAGACATATAATGTACCTTCAGTGGAAACTATCATTTTGTGGCCAATATTTTTTCCAGGCACAAGAGTCTGAATGTATATATAAGGTATATACCTAGAGGATAAGTATATATGTCTATAAATACATGAGGATGTATGCAAAAGACAGTTAAAAACACAGTGTTCTATTCTTCCCCAGCAGCTATTCCAACATGATGGTTCATAAATAGCATGGGACCTTCACTATCTCTGGAAAGGACAAGTGTCATTCCCTGGATACCAAATAATTAACAAAGGCTCCTAGGAGATTGCAAAGGGGATGTGGAGTGTGAAAGGAGAAGAGAAGACAGGTAACATGTAAACAAACAATCAAGAAAGCAAGAAAAACCAAGTAGGTGTGCTCTGAAGAAAAAGCTAGAAATGGGAATGTGTACAGGGACTAATCAGGATGGATAGTCATATTAATTCTTGCTGATAGGGTGACTCCTGAGCAGAGTTCTGCTTGTCAAAAGGATCAGAGAAAAGGACATCTTGGATGAAAGGAATGAGATGAGTCCATCTGGAAAACAGAAAAGTAGGGCTGGAGTAGTGTGGCAGGACTGGTGGGGCGGGGTGCTAACAGCATGAAAGAAAGCATGGGTGATGTCCAAGACCATCTCCTAAGCAAGTGGGTAGATGGTGACATTGTACTAAAGGTAAGAAAGATGAAAAGAAATAGCAGGCCTTTTGAAAACAGTGGGTTTGAGCCATCTTCTTAGACATTCGATGCAGGTGAGATGACAACAGATCAAGTCACTTTGTGGTTCCATCCTACACAGGAGTGCAATGGAAATGCTCACTAAACAGTGACGTGTTGTACAGAAAACTCCAAGTGAAGTCACTGCAGAATTTTCCTATTGCATTGTCCTGATACAATGGCTTTCTGTTTTTCATTTAGGAGCAAAATGTAGGCTAGCCAAGGGCTGGATGAGATAGAATGGGCATACACTTCTAGTCCTGAAGAGATGAGAGAACTTAATGGGTACTCAGTACACAGATCCAATCCTCCAATCTTACATAAACCCTCCCCCAGGCTTTGAGGGGTTGTACTGTGAAGAGAAGCTGGTACTACCAATGCCATTCCTGAGCAATGGGTCCCCGTTTCTCACAGTTCTATTGTCAGCCTTAGTGCAGGTTTCCAACAGAGGGGGCAACAGCCTCTAGGAGAAAGATCCCCTGGAGTCCTGGGTACCTGAAAGATTTGTTTTTTAATTTTTATTTTATGTGTATAAGTGTGTTGCCTGCATGTATATAAGTACACCCGTGTTATGCAGTGCCCACAGAGGTCAGAAGAGGGTATTGGATCCCCTGGAACTAGAATTAGGGACTGTTGTTAGCTGCCATGTGGGTGCTGGGAATCAAACCCAGGTCCTCTTCAAGAGCAGCCAGTACTCTTAATTGTTGAGCCATCTCTCTATCCCCTGGCAAGCTTCTGACCACAGCATTGTCCTTCACAGATAACACTGATGCTCAATGAGCCAGCCATTTGCCTTCCTCAGGAAGGCGGCAGGGTAGGAGCAAGTACCACTTCTGAAAGCCCTCCAGGTCAGCTAGCTTTAATGTGGGGCAAGAAAGGAGGAGGCTGTTCTGAAAAAACAGCATGTATTCCTCAAAACTGAGTTCCATCAGATACAGCTTCAAGAGAGCCCTGTTAGGATTCAGGACTCCAGGCCTGACTGACTTCATCAATAGTATTACCCTTTTTGGTGTATGGTTGAGTTCTGTGCCTTAAAAGACTGGGCCGAGTATGGTAGCACACAATCTGTAACTCTAGACTTCAAGAGGCTGGCCGATAAGAGGATCATTTGGAGACCCATAGTATCACTGCACTCTTACCCAGGCAAGGTAGAACAAGCTGAGCTAGGATAGCTGCCTAATCTCCGCATCTGAGGGAGAGACAGCACAGCTCTTAAAAAGGAGATCTTCCCTATGCTAATCCTATGGCTCTAGTGGGGACAGCTAATCACTGGTTAACTCCCAGCCCCAGGGCTTACCTACCCAAGCTGTTCTCAAGCTCTTTTCTGCCACAGTTCCAACCTCATAGAGAAAGTCAGTTTAAGAGCCTAATGCTAATAAGCAGAAAAACAGAGATAACAGAGTCCTGGTGAACACCAGTGTCCCTAGGATCTGGCACGATTTGCCCTTTTAGAGGTCTGGGGACCAAGCTAGTCAGAGACACGTTTCTCTTCCTTAATGCAATCTAGCTCTTCTCCCTATTCCACCTTTTTTTTTTTTTTTTTTCTTGATAAGGTCTCCCTATGTAGCTCAGGCTGGCCTCAAATTCATAATTCTCCTGCTTCAGTAGTCTGGGATTACAGGCATGAGTAACCACACTTAATTCTACTTAGCCTGGATTTAGTACTTGATGTTAATATTCTGACAGATATACTGAACTATGTTTTATTTTGTCTTCAATTTCATTTTTCTTTGTAAAAAAGAAAACAAAAACCAGGGCTGGAGAGACATCTCAGTAGTTTAGAGCACTGACTGCTCTTCCAGAGGCCCTGGGTTTGATTCCCAGCACCCACATGGCAGTTAACAATTGTCCATAACTTCAGTTCTAAGGGATCCAATGCCCTCTTCTGACCTCCAAGGGTACTGCATGACACGGGTGCATTTACGTACATACAATCAATACACTCACACACATACAAAAATAATAAAAATAATTTTAAAAAAAAGAAAACAAGAACCAAACATTTTCTGATTGGATTTAAGGAACTCATACCAGCTACTATGATTAGGGCCAAAAATTTGTAGCTAGGTAGGTCAAAGACCCTAAGAGAAGAACCCAATACTATTATTCTTCTAAATGGACAGAGTATTAAATTGACTACTATTGACTTATCATTATAACCACAGATTAGCACATCTCTCGACCCTCATCAAATGGGACACCTATGTCACATCCCTCCCTGCAAACCTCAGCGACAGTTGTGGAAGAAGGGCAGAAAGATTATAAGAACAGACACAGTACATGAATACAATAAAAGTATTTTCCAGACACAAAGGTAAGCTTCACAATTGAACTCACAGTAGTTGAGTGCACAAGCTCAAGCCAGACAAAAATCTCATCATGGAATCCAGAAGGTGGGCATGAAGTCTCAGCCCTGGCTAAGGAGCTACTGGCAATTGACAGATGCTGGGAGAGTAAGAGTCAGTTTTCTTTAAGGGTGTGGCCCCTGGTAGATTGGCCATACTAGAAGAGATGGAACCACACCAAGGAGCATTTAGGCAACACAAACTAGACTCAATGGGTTTTTTTAAAAAAAAAAAAAAGAGAGAGAACATGAAGTGGGTTTGTGGGGAGGGGAGGGATAGATCAGGGAGTAGATGGGGGACAATATGGTCAAAATATATTCTATGAAATTCTCAAGTAATAATATTTATAAAAGAAAAGAAACCTGAGGGGGTGGCAAGAAAAATGAAGTCACTTTTCCATTCTAGAAAGAGTTCAGGTTCTAGATGCACTCTAACCCCAGCAAATACTTTAACTCTTCTGCTTCTTCATTTCTTAAAACTTACTTTTATTTTATGTGTATCTAAGTGCACCCATGTCTTGCAGTACCCACGGAGGACAGAAGAAGGCATCAGATCCCCTGGAACTGGAGTTATAGACAGTTGTTAGCTGCCATGTGGGTGCTGGGATACAAACCTGGTCCTTTGCAAGAACAGCCAATGCTCTTAACTGCTGAGCCATCTCTCCAGCCCCCACCCCCTCCCATTTTCTCATCTATGAAACAGGGCAGGAGATGCAAATATTCCTAGAGGCTTGGGAATCAACTATGGTTCTAAGTCTCCCTTCCTACTTAGGGATCCAGTAGCTACACCTGAGTGAACAACCCTCCAACCTACCACCCTCTCCTTAAGAATGGTACATGCTATTCCCCAGTCTTGGTCTAAAGCCAACAGCATGCACATTTATCCCTCTGTGGATATGCCTGGTAATGAGATTTGTCATTTCCACTAAAAAACTTCAGACTATTTGCCTAGTATGCTTTGAAACCCTCCTAGGTTTGATGCCCAATAAGACAAAGCAAAGACTAGAGACAGCTGCTTCGAAGAACAGCAGGATAGTGCAAGTCAGAAGAGGACAGGTGAGCACCACTGCCCGAGTCAAATCAAGTTGATTCTGGTTCAAAAGGATGGCTACAGTCCAAAGGGGGACAGGAATCTGACAAAATGCCACTCAATTTACCATCCTTCCCTCTCCAAAAAAATTAGACATTGTCAGTCTCAAAGAGAACTGATCACCGTGGCACCCACATGGAAATGCAGAAAATACCTTGTCACACGACAGGCCAGTAATACCAGGGGAAGACAGGCTAAATTCATCCCAGGAGGCTTCAAGTGTCCAGTTTAGCTATTCCAGCACCACACACTTCCCTTGAATCATCATCAACATGGGGAAGATCCAACACATAAGTATAGGGATGGCTGAGGAAATGGCTCATTGTCTTGCCATTCCCAGATGCAATGCCTGGGATGCCCCAGAGACCAGAGACTCCAACACAATTGTTACAGGAGACTGACTACCCATGCCACTCCCATCTACCAGGACACATCAAGGGTCTCAGTCCCAAGACAAGAAGGAATGGAAGAACACTGCCAAACCACATTATCAGCACATTAAGCCAAAAGCCTAGAAGGGAGCCTAGACTGTGACTGCATACTAGAATCTGGTTCCAGCCCATAGCTGTCCAAAGGGGCCAATCCATGTCTTCCCCACAAAGCTAGGCTGAGCTTGGGCCATTAAACCAGTTATCTCCCCATATCTCACTCATCACTGAACTTTGGGGTCAGATTTTGTTTTGTTTCATATAGGGTCTCTCTATGTTGCCCAGGCTGATTTCAAATTCATGGGTTCAAATGATTTACTGACTCAGCATTTCAGTCTGAATCCCAATTCTGTCACTCAGCTGAATTTCTTCAGTGATGGCAGGCTTAAATGAGAATGTGCTTGGGACACAGCCCAAAGGAAATATTCACCAGCGAGGTTTTTTCCCTTCACCATCTTAAATATCAGATTAGTAGTCAATCCTAGATGCTCTGTACCTCTAGCTCCCTTTTTCCCTGAAGGAGTGGACAGGGGTGAAGCTGGTCACTATCCACCTCTCCCAACAAAGTGAATATTCTACTAGCAGAATACCCAGACCTACTCTGTTCTTGCTTGTCCCCAGCTTCCTGGGGAGGCCACCTGGCCCTTGTAGCACATGGCAGAATTAAAGGGTTCTGCCCAGTGGCTCTCAAGGCCTGTTATAGAGGGGAAGGTGCTGGGCTGGTTAGCCAAGGAGATTCTCAAGCCTGGGGCTCCTGTGGAAAGAGCCAAGTGCCATATGGGATATCAAAGGTATGGGGCAACTACCCCATAAGGGTAGTTGCCAATGCTGAACCAGCCCTCTTAAGAAATCCAGCAGACAGATACTTTCTCTATAACACCAACTATCTTTTAAAAATGCACAGGTCCACTGTGTGGAACAGATCAAAACACTGGGTAATGCATGTCTTTCCACAGGGCCCAGGTGTCAATTTGAAGCCATGGGCAAGGCATGGGAGATTATAGCCAGCACCTACATAGAAAGGGGCCTTCTACAGGTCCTATTTGTGTCAATCTTGATATCTAGAAGAGTCCAAGGGATGGCAAGAAGGGTATAGCTGGGTCTGGCAGGTCAAGGCTATGATGGCATATTTGGTTGATTTATTTCCCTAAACCCCAGGTTCCCACAGGGCAAGCCTGGGCCTGTCGTCTACCCTGAACTATGTTAAGTGAAACAGGTAGCGCTGCTCTGCAAAGTTGAGTTGTGCAATCTCAGTTCCAAGGACCACTGTCGAGTTTGGCTTTTTGCTCATTTCCCATGGAGTTCCTTTCAAATCCTGGGGAAGGTTTAATGGATGGGTGGTGGGTGGGTAAAGTAGAAGTCTATAACTCTGTATACATCACTAGATCCTGAGAGGTGTGTATGAACAAAACCCTTCCCCAAAGGTGACTCAGACATGGTAGTCCAGAGTGTCCAGAGCCTTTGGACATAGATCCCTATACATAGCATTGGGTAGATGAGGACATGAGCAGGAAATGGACCCCGCTCTGTTTGAGCCTGATGTGGCCACAGCTTCATCAAAGTATACTAAAAGGGCTGACAAACTTAGATTTCCAAACTGGCCCTTCTACAGTCCAAGAAAACTTACCTCAAAGGACATAACTTTTCCTGAAAAGAATATAGGGTTTGCTGTTGTTTTATTTTTAGATGGAGTCTTGTTATGTTGTCTAGGATGGTCTTTTTAAGATTTTGTTATTTTTTATTTTATGTATACAAGTCTATTGCCTGCATGTAAGTGCACCATGTTGTGCAATACCCAAGGAGGTCAGAAGAGGGCGTTGGATCTTCTGGAACTGGAATTATAGACAGTTGTCAGCCACCATATGGGAGCTGGGAATTGAACTCTGATTGTCTCCAAGAGCACCCAGCGGTCCAGTGCTCTTAAACACTGAGCCATTGTTCTAGCTCCAGCTTAGGCTGATCTTAAATGCCTAGCCTCCTGCTTCTCCCTCACAAATGAAGGGATTACAGGCTTAAGCTACCATGTCTGGCTAAAAAATAGTCTCTCTTTTTTTTTTTTTTTTTTTTTTTTTGAGAAAGGGTCTCACTACGTAACCCTGAAATTCCCTATGTAGATCATGCTGGCCTCAAATTCACAGAGATAGATTCACCTGTCTCCGCTTCCTGAGTTAAAGGCATGTGCCACATGCCCAGCTGAAAAGTAGTCTTAAATCCAGTATTTTTACCTCTGTTTACAGAGAGCTGGGAACTGGTATTTAGAAGAACAGGATACTAAAGAAAAGGAATCCCAATACCTAGATATAAGAATTTCCAGGTCTAACTGAGCATCCCTCAAAAGATTACCAAGCAGCCCTGATGTACTATGTACTATAGTCTCTTGTGGTGAAGGCAGAAGCCCTTGGAAAAGTAGCTGCCCTCACTAACCACAGAGCCAAGGGCACTGCTAGCCTACAGAGCTGCAGGGAAACAGGGAGCAGAGGCTCTAACATGAGCAAAGCTCCTCCATAGGGACCACAGTGTATGCTAGGCCCTGATATTACTTACCACCACAAGAACCACCAGGAGGAGTTCTGACCAGTTCCCTACCTCTGAAGTCCAACTGCCAAACCATGCTATATTCTGAACTGCCTGGTAGAGCTTGTTGCCAGAGCTCCAAGGCCTCTGTGCATCTATACCACTCCCATTCAGTGTATCTTTGAAGGACATCTCAGGGAAGGAACAGAAAGAAAGGCAGCACTGGATTGGACAGCACTAAGCTCACAAGCCCCAACCTCTCCCGTAGGCCGGGTCTTGGCTTCAGAGAAGCTCTTGACTGATCCCTTTTCTGGGCAGGATTACCTTGAGACACCATACAGTAATGAACCACTGGGTAACAAGAAGTTAGCTTCTCTCTACCAGTCTCTGAGCACTAGCTTGGGAGACATGTACAAGCCTACAGTCCTAACAGGGGAATGTATGATCCCAGTTCTGTGCCCAGGAGCCCACTATGGTCATGAAGGACACTCAAAAGCTTAATAAGACCCTGGTGTTCAATTCACCCAGCTTCCCTCACAGAGGATGAGATCACTCACATGGAAAACCTTTGTGAAGCACTACAGCTCCTGAGAGGAAAGATGCTCCCCAGAGAGGTAGTGGCTCAATGACAGACCTGGTGGGTGCTCAACAATGAGCAACAAGGGTCCCAGCCTACATGAAGTAGAAAAGTAATTCCTGTTTGGCAGGTACACACAAGCAACATATCCAGACTACCAGAAACCCACCTACATACCTAATCTCTAAAATATCTGCTGTAGACCACCAACTGCTACTAGCATTTCCTTCAAGATTCTTTTCACTTGCTGTATGACTGCACCCTTAGGAAGGTAGAGAGGAAGCATACCGACGTCCCATTATTTATTCACTCTCTCACATGAACCTGGCACAGACCCTTATGTTTAGTCCTGATCTTTGCTCTCAGTGGTTCTTTTCCTAAGCTTTGTGCAGATGTAAATGTCAGCTGCCTGCAGAATGTGGCCCACCTAGTAGAGGCAGCTTTCATGCTTGGCCTGTATTGCTAACAGTCTACTCCCAGCAGGCTTGGTAAGGTGAGCTCTAGAAGGAGGAAAGATGCTCAGTTACTTTCCACCATCCTGTGGAAAGAAAGCAGAATGTTCCATCCTGTGTCCTGCTCCCCTCCACCCCATCGGGGCCCCAGTTCAGGGATTGGGTAACAGCTGCTCCAGGAGATATGCTCCCAATCCCTAGCTATGATCCTTCCAGATATTCCTTTTCCAACAGTTACAATTAAGGAAAAATAGGTCTCAATAGGCCCAAATTCTCTGAGGAATTATAGTAATCAAGGCAGTATACATCACAGCTGTCTTCCCTCAGAAGGGACAATGTTAGAGACCCAGCTCTGTTGCAGATGGGCCTCCTATTGACCAGCATGAGTTTCTCTGACTCTATCTGAGGCACAAGATACAGAAGCAAGATCTATCTATCCCCTAACCTCTCAAAGTACCCTAGCTTAGAAGCCCAAACCTTACTGGCCATCCACAACACTGCCTTTTTCATTCAGCTTCCTCAATCCAGAGGTCCCAGCCCTTGCCAGCTCACAAACACAAGGGTGTGGCCACAGCTACACTCACCTGCCTGCAGATCATCCTTGCTTCTGAGTCATTTAGCCCAAGGTTCCAACATTATTTTAAAGCCACACCTGTTCCCTGGTTTCACACTTAAGGAAGCCAAAGAACACCTTGCAAAAGATAAACAAAACTTCCACATCTTCCAACAGAAACCTCTGACAGTGCAAATTAAGACACTCCCATACATCCTCAAGAAAGTCTGAGCTGCACAGCCTCATAGAGAGGCGATCCTGTTACCATAGGTCCCAAGACAACCCCAGAGTGCCTTCCCTCCGCCCCAACAGCCTGAAAGGCAAAGATGCCCCACAGAGCCAGAAACCTACAGAAAAACATTGGAAACATCAACATCCTGACTGTTTATTTAGACATCTTCCAGAATCTCATTCCTGCTAGCACAGCCTGCATATATATATATACTCAAATACAAAAAGAAAAAAAAAGAGCACGCAAGGGAAAAGTGCAATTTCAATGATAGCATTATGATATGTAGACATCCATAAAAGAACTTAAGGGACTGGAGAGATGGTTCAGTGGTTAAGAGTACTGGCTGCTTTTGCAGAGGACCAGGGTTCTATTCCCAGCACCCACATGGCAGCTAACAACAGTCTGTAACTTCAGTTCCAGGGGAATCCAAAGCCACCTTCTGATCTCTGAGAGCACTGCATGACACGGGTGCACTTACATATATGCAGGCAATACACTCATACACATAAAATTTTAAAATAATAAAATATAAAAAAGAATTTCAAATGTTCAGGAGCTCCCTTTTTCAGATAGAAAAAATATTATCTCCCAGTAATAGCAATAGCTAATACTTATGCACCCCTTTTGTGTTAGGTAGTATTCTAAGCATTTTATAGAAATTAACTCATTTAGTGGGATGTGATGGTACACACCCAGCATTTGGGAGGCTAAGGCAGAAGAAAGTTTGAGGCCAGCGTGGGGTACATAGTGAGATCCTGTCCCAAATCTTCCCCATAAAAGAAATTAATCTTTAATTCTCATAACCACCACCCTAGGTATTTATATACTAATATATCTTCCACTTCATAAATGAAGAAACTAAAGAACCAAGCAATTAAATAACCATTCTAGGTAAATAAGCTGCAAGAATGCAAATGCAGACAATGAGGCTCCAGAGCCCAGTACCTTAGGCACTGAGCCATACATTTTCACAAGTCAACCACAGCCATCAAGATCTGTTTTCCAGGCCAACGAGATAGCTCAGCAGGTAAAGAGGCTTATAGCCAAGCCTAAGGACCTGAATTCAATCTCCAGGACCCACATGGTGAAAAGAGAGAACTAGTTCCTGCAAATTGTCCTCTGGCCTCTACATAGCATGAGCATTGTAGCACACGCATGCCCACATACACACAAGCACATGCATGCAATCACTCAATCAATCAACGTAAGATCTGGTTTTCCACATGACCAAATGTGAGTCAGCTGTTAATTCATTGACACTGAGTCCTATAAGTAGAAGGCAGACGAACTCCATGCATAATCTGCCACAGTGCTTAGGGCAGTAGGGATAGGATTAGTTCTAGACACAGGTTCCTCCATGCTGAAAGCAGGCCTTAGGTCAACAGGACCTGACTCAAGATTGGTCCCAGAACCACAGCTGGCTTACTGAAACCCATCACGTTGAAGCAAAGTAAAGTGCTTCAACCCAGGCCCTGCACAGACATTAGGTAGTGGTAACTAAAGATGTGTTTCATAGCCAGGCAAAGTGGTATATGCCTTTCATCCCAGCACTTGGAAAGCTAAGGCTGGTGGATTTCTGAGTTTAAAGCCAGCCTGGTCTATAAATTGAGTTCCAAGCCAGCAGAGGCTATGCAGTGAGACCCTGTAGAATAAATGCAGTCCAAGTCCCACAAGTCCAAGTCTCATAACTAATAAGGACATAATAAAGTGAGTCATTCAAAGGAGGGTGGCAAATGTCATCAGAGAGATGGTCAAAGCTAAAGAGACCAGGAAAGACTGACTTAGAAGTCAAGACAAAGGACATTCTCAGGGCAAGATCAGCATCTGCCAGGGGGCAAGGAGACAGTAGCTGTCAGCACAGAGAACACATGAGGACTCGGTTTTGGCAAGAAAATAGCCTCCATTTAGAGCAAGCAGGCTTACTTTCTGCTGAATCTTAAGCAAAGAACAAAGGTTTCCATAGGGGTGATTTGTTTAAAAGTAGAGTAGACTCAATGGAGTGAGTTGGGCTCTCCTGAGTTGGGGGTACCCTGGCTGCTCTCTTACTGCTCTTTTAGGGCCTGGACAAGCCCAATCAACCATTCATAGGCCATATCAGAGTTCTCTGGGCCCTTAAGGAAGAATACCACTGCCACCATTGCCACATGCCCTTCCCTCAGCTGCTGTACACTGTAATCAGAAACTAGATCCAAAGGCACCACAGAAATGAGTAGTCCGGGGTAGATGAGGAAGGAAAAAATGCTCTCAAGCTAGTCTTCTACCGGTTCTGGTTTGTTTCAACACTTAACTACATCAGGGACATGAGAAAATGACTTCCATTCACACTTGGGACCCTCCTCCCTCACAAGCATGTCTTACAAGAGCTCATGAGAGACAGTATTAGGAGTGAAGGGCCAAGTATTTCTCAAAAGCAGCACCTGAGCAGCCCAGGACTGGGCTTTCTAAGTCAACCTCTTCTGTGACCAACTGTGACAAGAGCTACTTAACTTATGCACCCCAACTTGCTCCTGATGGCACTGATAATCAGCATCAAAATAGCAACTTCCAAGCCATTTTATTAATAAAAAGCATTCTTTTGAGACAGTGTCTCATGTAGCCCAGGCTGCCTCAAACTCACTACATAGCAAAGTATACCTTAAAGTGTTGTGTCACCATATCTGGTTTATGGGTTTATGTAGTGCTGGGGATCAAACCCACAACTTTGCAGGCTAGGCAAACAAATACTCTACCATCTGAGCTAGATCCCCAGCCCTAAGAAAAGCATTCTTGAAAATAAATAATCAGCAATTCTCTGAAAACAGAGACAGTAGCTTGCAGTCCAATCTACTACTTTTAAGACACCAAGTCTCGCTGAGTCACTTTCCAAAGGGCTAGTCATTCCCATCCTTTCCTCCCCATCTTTCTAGTCCAGGTCACTCCACTTCTGGGCCACTATGACACTGATTTCCTTGCACCTGTTGCTGCCCTTTCAACCTGTATTGTTGCAAGTCCTCACTTAAATCTGTCAGGTGGTACCTCTAAACACCCAAGACATTCCCTGAGTCTCATTTGAACATGTCAGCCATATGACTCAATCCCATTAGCCTGCCTGCCCACATTCTCTCTGGACTCAGCTCTTTTGTACTTCCATTATCCCAGAACTTTCTTCCCAACCTGACTTTCCCTTTACCCTTTATCATCCTACCACTCCTGGTCTGACCCCTCCTTTTCTTATACCCTGAATGTCATTGCCTCAGGAAGGCCTGAGTCTACCACATTTACATCGTTCCCTATGCTTCCCCTTCAAAGCACTGACCAATACAAAAGGCCCAATGCAGGGTTATCAACTATGTATGTGTCTCCCTTACTGGGTAAGTTTCAGATAGACAGACTATGTCTATTTACCTCAGAGTTAGACTTGGTACATGATTGAGAACATCTATGATGCACTATAGTGGTTCATGGTTATAATGAAATGAGATGCTCTCTGTTAAGCACAAACAAAGCCTAGAACCTAGAACATAAGGGTTTGGTCATCTATAGCACCAAAAGCAAAATGCTTGGGGAACAAGAAAGATTCTCTGTTCACTCAATGCAGCGATGGGACCAGAGAACAGCTTTCCCAGCTTCCTATGAAAAAAAAAAGTGTGATGACACTCCTCCAGAAGTTTCATAGCATAAGGAGCCATGGTGGAGCTGCTAATGCTTACTGTTCATCACTAAAGCCTGGTTTAGAAAAGACAGACCTCCAAGGAAATGAACCTGTCCTGACAAGTTTCCCTGCAACACTGGAAAGGCCAGCCCACAGAGGCTAACCCCAGGGCCTCCTTGGCCAGGATCAAGGGTGATTCTTTTTATTCCAGTGGCCAGTGGCCTCTTTCAGAATGAAAGAGTATTGTCTGCCATCACTGATGAATGCTGAAGCAGCAGCCTGACACTGGACACCCTACCAGAAATCCAGGCAGGTTGCCAGGACACGAGGGAAGTTTCCCAGGGTCCTCACTCCCACAAGTCAGAAGGCTCAATGTCTCAGTTTTTCCCTTTGGTGAAGGTTTTTGTTGTTGTTTTTAAATATTTTATTATTTTTATCTGTGTGAATATATCGCCTGTATGTCTGTCGAGGAATGCCTGCAGAAGTCTGAAGTGAGTGTCAGATTTCCCTGGAACTGGAGTTATGAAGGGTTGTTAGCTGAAATGTGGGTGCTGGGAATAGAACCCATGTCCTCTGCAAGAGCAGTTTGTGCTCTTAACCAGTGAGTCATCTCTCCAGCCCTGTTGTTGTTTGTTTTTAATTTGAAGAAAGCCTCACTACATAATCCAAGCTTGCCTGGAACTCACAAGCCTCCTGCTTCAGGTTCCTAACAGATGTGTGCCAACCACATCCAGCCCTGAATGAGTTCTTCTACCTTTCTGTGACTCCTTACTGGTACCTGGATATCCATGGCATCTCCGGCAGGAGAGACTAAGTCCCAAATCTCAGTCCTCCTTCTGTACTGAACATAATCCATATACCCAGCTCTTGGTAACCTACAAACGGGGGGCACAAAAGGTCCTTACCACATGCTATGGTAAAATGAAAGAGCCTGTAAAGGAAGGGCTGCTTCCTCAACTCAGAGCACTCACATCACTCAGGGAGGAGCATATCTTCCACATTCAGAAATTACTGCATCTCTGCCTTGATGTCATTTACACACACACAAACACATACACACACACACACACGGGTTCCTTTTACTTTTTAAACAAACCAAGAGGTCACGTTGTGAGTCTAAAGATTCTAACAGTGTAACTTGCAGAAGTGGTAGTCCCGGTGTTCACCACTCCTTGCAGGACAAAGAATGAGAGAGCACAAGTGCTGTAGGAGGGCACTGGAGACACACAGGCAGCTAGAGTACCAAGTCCCAGGTAAAAAAGAAACCCATTTCACAAATCATTTCTTCAGAGTACAGAAGAAAAAAAGGAAAAGCCATAGAAAAACCAAGATTGTACTCATCCTTCCCTCCTAAGTTATCTTCTTGGGAGGACAATAGGGCAGTGCTCACATATGGAACATTGTGATGTAGTGCTGACAAATCATGAGAAACATGGCAGGCAAGAAAACATTATGACAAAAATCAATGTGGGGCCAGGTATAGTAGCACACGTCTTTAATCCCAGCACCTAGCACGCAGAGGTCAGTGGATCTCTGTGAGTTCCAGGCTAGTCGGTTATATAGTCTCAAGTAAAACAAAACAAAAAACCAATATGAACTCCGTAGGGCCATGTAAGCACAACTGCTCTTGTGGACACACTGGCACAAGAATACAAAGCCTGCTTTCACATACATGGAATGGTTGATTTATCACTCTCATTTAAACAGCCCTCAAAAACAACAAAAATGCTCTCGCTAAAACTTACTGATTCGTAAATTTCCTATGGTTTTTTTTAATGTGAATGGTGTACTGGGGGAGGAGTATATGTATTTGTTAGTGTGGGTGTATGTGAGTGCAAGAGTAGGTGCGTGCACGTGTGGAAGCCAGAAGTCAACACTGAACGTTTTTCCTCCATTACTCTCAAACTTTATTTTTTGATACAGGGTCTTCCTCTGAACCTAAAGCTCACTGGTTCAGTTATGCTGGCTGGTCAGTAAGCTTCAGGATCTATCTGTACATACACGTATACACACACACACATACACACACACACACACAGAGGATGGGGGATAAGCAGTGGGGTTACAGGCTTGTGTTGCCACACCCAGCTTTTATGTGGGTTCTAGAGATCTGAACTCAGACTCTCATGCTTGCACAGCAGGAACCTTACTGACTGAGTCATATCCCAAGTCTTCCTAAGTTTTACTAAACTTGCAAACAGAAAGTAATCAATATAAGTGTAGGAGATATAGGTCTGGTAGAGAGCTTGCCTAGCAAGTACAAGTCCCTGGATTCAATTCCCACCATCACCCCAAAAATGAGAAAGTAATCTACATACACAGCCATTATAATAAAAAACCTCTTCCCAATGACCTTGCAGGAGTCTTCTCAATTAAACCAGATATATTCATTTATCTCAATATACACACACTTAAATTTTAACTGACTGCTTTCAGGGGGAGGGTGGGCAGTGTTAGGAACCAAACCCACAATTTCATTACTGAGCTACATCCTCAGCCCCCAGTTCACTTCTGATTAAATGCTTCCAGTCATACATCTTAGGAAAAGAAAGGAGTCCTTTTGTAAACCATAATCTACCACCTCCTGTAGTTCATTGACATGCATTATTATAGTTCTTACTGCCCAAAAGCCCCAGCTTCAGTCCTCTGGTCCTCCTTCTTTTACATGGAATCAGGGTGAATTAACTGCTTATAAGAATATCTGATAACATCCTGCAGACCCCCAGCTACTTTTTTATTTTTTTAACATAAGGTGAAGATGGTAGTGACAGCCGGGGGAACAGCTCTGGGGGTCTGATAGTTACAAAGGGCAAACCTTAGCCTGGTGCCACTGGGGGCATGAACAGTCTCTCATATTATCAGGGACATGCTGCAGGAGCTCCTATCCTAAGACCCCAGAAGGATGAACTACAGCCACTACCGCCTCTACAAAATATACGCACAGGGAAAACTACAAGCCTTACCCTGATGATGGCACGGGGCATGGTGATTATCCAAAGCTCCCTGAGTACTCACAGCCTGAGAGGGATCCACGGTATGAAGGGATCATTCAGATCTGAGGTGAACCAGTACACTCGGATCTAGACATGCATATCAGGGACCATGTGGACCCATCCCTACACCTGTTTCTTGGAATGTCATGTGTAAGTATTGTTGTCTTCATGATTTTCACGTTCTGGGTAGGGGACACCCTCATCATGCCAGTCTGTGGGACTGAAGCACTATCCTTATAATAATCTGTACCTGGAATGAGGGGGTGATTCCACCAAAAACCTGAGCCAGTGGTTCACTATCAGATCTGAGGAGGCTTCATGGGCTTTTGTGCCCTCTAACTAAGATTTTCTCATTCCTAGAGATTTAACCTAATGAAATCCCTAATAAAATCCAGTGAGGGAGGGAGGGAGGGAGGGAGGGAGGGAGAGGGGGGGGGGGGGAGGGGGGGGGGGAGGGAGGGAGGGAGGGAGGGAGGGAGGGAGCGAGGGAGGGAGGGAGGGAGGAAGGAAGGAAGGAAGGAAGGAAGGAAGGAAGGAAGGAAGGAAGGAAGGAAGGAAGGAAGGAAAAAAGAAAGTCAGCTAGCCTACCTGGTGTGATGATGCATCACAAAACTTGGGAGGCAGAGGCAAGCGTACTTCTGAGATTTCCAAGCCAGCTTGGTCTACATAGTAAGTTTCAAGCCAACTGGAGCTATAGGGAAACACTGTCTCAAAAACAACAAAAAAAGTCCTGGGTCTGGAAAGATGGCTTCAGTGGTTGAGGGGTCATATGCTCATATGCTCTTCCAGAAGACCAGCAGTTTTCAACATCCATGTCAGGTGGTTCAAAACTGCCTGTAACTTCCAGCTGAAGGTGATTTGACATTCTCTTCTGGCCTCCAGGGGCTCCCACACACAAGTGGCATATACTTGCACATATATACACATATCCATAAATAAAAATAAATCTTAAAAAATAAAAGAAGAAGAAACAGCCTAAGCCCTTGGCCAGAACACAAACTCTTCTTCCAAATGGCTCTTCCTAATGATCCCCAAGAAACCATACCTCGCCAGATAACTTTTAACAGGGATAGGCCTTAGTATGCCGTTGTCCAGAACTACCTGGCAAAGTCTACAATATCAGGCCAAAATACCACTGAGAAGCAGTACTCACTACTCCTTGTCATTCCCCTCCACTTAACATACCTGTATCTACCACGGGAATTGATCTTTTAATCCCCACTTCCTGATATACATCTAGAACACAGTAAGTGTTCACTGAATAGATAACTGAAACACCTGCATTATACCAAACCCCAGTACTATCCTTAATGGAGAAACAAAAATGTACTTCTTCTTCAAAATAGAAAGGAAGGGGCTGGAGATATTAAGAATACTTGCTAGTCCTTGCAGAGAACCCAGATTTGGGTCCTAGAACTACCATGGCAGCTTACTTCCAGTCTGTAACTCTAGTTCATAAGATTCAAACACTTTCTTCTGGTCCTCACAGGCACCAGGCATGCATGTGGTGTACATACATACTTGCAGGCAAAACATTCATACATACAAAATAAAAATAAATAAATCTTAAAAGGAGGAGTTGGGTATAGTAGCACCCATTTTTAATCCCAGCACTCGGGAGGCAGAAGCAGGTGGATCTCTGAGAGATCAAGGCCAACTTGGTCTGCATAGGTGAGCTGGGGCTCCAAGGACCCTGTCTCAAAAACACCAAAACTAAAAAACAACAACAAAAAACAAACAGCATTAATAACAAAAACAATAAAAACTTTAAAAAATGAAGAGGGGGATAGATGTGGTGGCACATGCCTTTAATCCCAGCATGGGGGAGCATATGCATACAGGTATCTATGAGATTGAGGCTAGCCTGATGTACTCGGAGAGTTCCAAGCCAGTAGGGGCTCCAGGGAGACCCTATCTCAAAATAATTAATAATAATAATAATAAAAATGAAGAAATGTATCCATTTCTGGTTTGCAACATTAAATTTTCAGTGAGGTTTAAGTTTCCAATGCTAACAAATGAATTTTTCTGAAATGCATTATAAATTTAACATGTCAATACAGCATTTTGGAACAGCCAATTAAAGTCTGCTTGGTAGGGTTTGCTAGAAATGTTCAAAACTGGTCTAGCCCAAAACCTGTTGTGGTGTATACCTGTCACCCCAGCACTCAGAAGGTGGAGGCAGGAGGATCAGGAGTTCCAGGTCATTCTTGGCCACATACAGAGTTTGAGGCCAGCCTGGTATCAATATAAGAGACTCTGCAACCCCCCCTCCAAAAAAAAAAAAACAGGGCCTATTCCAACCAAATATATAGGGCATAAACACAGATATCTTAACTATATTAAAACATTAATGCCCCTCCCTAAATAACACTAGAATCTAAAGCAGCAAACACAAAAATGTTTAAAAGACTGGTCAAGCCAGGCATGGTGGCGCAAACCTTTAGTCCCAGCACACAGGAGGCAGAGAAATGGATCTCTGTGCATTCAAGGTCAGCCTGGCCTACATGGTGAGTTCCCTGACAGTTGAGGCTACAGGGAGACCCTATCTCAAAAAGACCAAAAAAAAAAAAAAAAAAACCACCTGGTCAAAACCTCAAACCCTGTTGGGTACATAGTTCAGTGGAAGACCACTTGCCATTTGCAAGGCTCTATGTTTAATTCCCAATATGGAAAAAATTTAAAAGTCAGCACGGAAAGGCTAAAGCTATAATCCCAGCTCTGAGAAGGGAAAGCACGGGAATTCTGAGTTCAAGGTCAGCCTGGGCTACATACCAAGACCATGTCTTGAAACAAACAAACTCCTTTAAACAAATATCTAGTAAGGAAAAAAGTCTGGTCAGGTATGGTACACCCACAGAAATGGCCCCACGTAGCCCACTGATGGTGAACATAGAAAACAAGAACATGTATGCCAATTCTATGAGTACATACTTATCTCAGAGGAACATAGGCATCTACGTAGACAAATAAAACATGGACCTACAGACAAGTGAAGCCTTAATGAGTGGCCAGCAAGGACAGAGATCTGTTATCCCTCAAACATCTCATCTAAAGGAAATATCAGTATCTCAAAATTTGGACCCAGCCAAGCCCCTTATCAATGTCCTCCCATCAATCCTCCAAACAACCCACTAAGTCTTCAAGGGCCTCTTGGAAATCACAAGAAGTTGGCAGGAAGGCTTGACTTGCTATCATACTCCATCCCACCTCATCTACCTACCAAAATACCTGCACAGAGACTAGAAAAGTAGAGAACACCCTCTCATATTCTAGCCTCTTACTCAGCACTGGAATACACAAAGGACGTTCACCATCATTTCTGAGAAGATGCCCCCCACTCCATCCACATATCTGTCCTATGCTTGATCTACCTACACATTCAGCCAGCCCTGCATGCTAGGAAAGTCAGGGATATCCATCCTTCCCCGGAAGAAGCCCTACACAGACTGCAGTCAGAGCAAAAATGAGGATCAGTATAAGAGGACATGTTGGTGCCCACCTAGAATTCCAGCACTTGAGAGGCAGAGACAGAAAGATTTCAAATTCAAGGCCAGTCTGAGCTATATAGGAAATTCTTCTCTCCTAGATTGCCTGTATTTGAAATCAGTCCATTACAGACAAATCTATGACAAAGATTAAAGTTATCAGGAAAAGACATAAAACTGAAGTGCTACTCCTTCTTTAGAAAAAGTCAGCTTCCCTCTCTGTGTCACAGGCACAGAGTTGAAGGCCAAGGCAACATTACAAGGATACCTGCACCTATGTTGAAACTAGAGAAGCTCATATCATATCACTTATACCACTTAAAGGAAAATGGGCTTGAGACTATCATCTGGAATTTATCAGCTCTTCAGGTTGGCATCAGTCTCCTCAACTGTGTCCAACAGGACTAAAATGAACAGCTGGGCAGAAAACAACTGCAAGTATGCTTGGCTGATACCAGATACAAGGTCCAAAACAGTTTACGAATCTGAAGCTACTATGTATACTGAGCTGCAAATTCAGATATTTTAACCATATTCCCTATTTATTCAGAAATCACCTCAACCAGGTTCCACGTGGGAAACCACTTAAAGACTTTGATCTTTAACATGGTGAAGTAATAAACAACAAAGGAGGCAGGCTTGGCAATACATGCCTTCCAGCACATGCCTGAATCCCAGGTTGGCTGGCAAACGCCAATGGGAGTGAGGCTTATTGAGGCGTAGCCCCAACAGGAGTAAGCTCAGGTCACTTAGTTCTGAGAGCAAACAGTTCAAATTCCATGAGTGACAATCACTTGTCAATTAATTTTTGAAATGGCAGGTGCCCTAGTCCTACAACCATCTTTCAGAATCCTCTACCCAGTGGTTTAGCATTCTGAAAACAAAGTCCCTCCCCATCTCTCAACTGTTACCATTACTCTAATGGAACAAACAGATGAGGAGAGTAGGACGAACGTTCTCTTCAACAATGACTCACCAGGAAGTCTGTTCATGTTGACACCTTGAGCTGAGAGTCCTATTCCCATGTACCTTCAAAAAAAAGCACACAGGGGAACGAATGAACACAAAGTATAACAACACATGTGTATGAAGAGGCCACGATGAAACTCATTACTTTGTATGCTAGCCTAAAAACAAGGAAAATTTATATTCACAAAATTTTTGGTTATCAAATGATAATGTATCTCCTAAACTATTTCTTATAAGAAAGAAAAATGGGAAAAGCAATGAATACAGACCATTTCAATATAGTGTACAGCTTTCAGAGAACTCTCATCTTTTGATTTCTTTCATCCAAGTACTAACTGCCCCATCTCAAAGAACCTTTTTATTTCTAGTGGAAAGCACCTTAATTTCTTTGCAACTAAAGGAATAAGAGGGCCTACAAGATGACTCAGAAGATAGAGGCAACTGCTGCCAAGCCTGAAACCTGAGTTCAGTTTTTGGGACCTACATGGTAGAAGGGAGTACTGACTCCAGCAAGTTGTTTATTGAATCCCACATGTGTGTTGTGACACACATTCATGTATACACAATAAATAAATAAGTAAATAAATAAATGCAATTAAAAATTTTTTAAAAACAGCCGGGCATGATGACACACCTTTAATCCCAGCATTCAGGAAGCTGAGGCAGGCAGATCTCAATGAGATTGAGGCCAGCCTGGTCTACATATCAAGTTTCAGACCAGCTGGAGCTACAGGGAGACCCTATTTCAAAAAAAAAAAAAGTAAAAAGAAACAGGAGATAAAGTGTGTTTAACCAAGTGTCACTGGTATAATACAGTGTACTTGAAATCATGGCTTCCAATCTTCTGGCTCCAACTAAGGCAGGAAAATCTATTCCTCAAAAGTACCTAAAGAACTAGGGAGTGGGTGGCAGAGTGATGAAAGGTCAAACTCAGTCTTCAGCAAGAACTAGGACACTGAAAAAGTATGGTCAGGCTGGACATATTCTTTATCATAGAGTCTTGACACAGCTTCTCAGGATGTCTCAAAACATATCACCCTCCTACCAGGCTGTAAAAGCGAACTCCCATTACCAGCCCCAGACACACAATTTTTCCACCCCAAGAACTCAAATAAGCTATACAAGGCAAGGTGGGGCCCTTCCTGTGGCAACTTTCAAAGACATCTTAGTGGCACTCATAAGAAGAGGTAAGCCAAAAAAGGAAATATCGTTTTATAAATGCTTATAGTGCATAAAGACACAGGTATTTCCTCAAGAACTTAAAAATAAAAGAATTAAGTAATTATCTTCTGAGAACAAAACAGTAGAAACTAATGTATAATATCTGATTCTAAGCACATGTGAACATCCACAGGCAGCTGAGATGCTCAGAATACTCAAAATATCCAAAAGAATATCCAAGCTGAGGTATAACTGTGAAAAATCACAATTTAAAAAAATTGTTTTGCTATTTAGACCCTCTCCTCCACCCATATCCTGCCACACCCCCACTGGACCTCATGTATTCCACCATACATGTCAGGTCCTGTCCAGTAAAGCATTTGTACACAGATGTCCTTCGGCGCAAACTCATCCAGGGAGTCTAGTAAACCCATCTAGAGATCACAGGTAAGGCCAACTCTCCCTCTCCCAGTAACCATCAGTCTCCAATAGTTCTTGGACTAGGGCCAACCAGCCACCATGTCCAGATTTTTATATGGGTGCTGGAGATACAAACTCAGGTCCTTGTGCTTGTGCATTTTACCAACTGAGTCATGTCCCCAGCCCAGAGAAAAAAAAACTGAAGTGCAGAGAGTTGCCTTAATCTGCCTGCTTCCAAATGGCTCTATATTCACATTCTGACTGTCCTATTGTGACTTTGCAAAGACCCTTCCACGTACTGCTCCTCATCTTGGACTACTCCTCCTCTGCTATACTCTACGCACCTCTTATACTCCTCTTTCCTAATACTCCGAGGATCCCCGTACCATAGCAGTCTTACCTCTGCCACACACTCATTTGTAGTGAATGGCCCACTTTTCTTTCTCTAGTTGTCTGGACCACTGGATTTTGGGGAAGCATCCTCTAATCACTTAAACAGAATAGTAGGCAGGAATGTAAGACCCACCCATCTTCCTTCGAAATCAGTAGTCCCCATCATGCTGGACAAGTATCAAGAAAAGACACAGACTAGTGCTTGGCCCTGATTAATTTAGCCCACAGTGCTTAGAGGAAAGGACGGAAAAAGAAAAGGACCAGCATTTCAAAAAGGTAAGGAAATCCATAACTCAATGAAAACTTTTTTTTTTTTTTTTTTTAAGCAGCATTTGGGATACGGGGTTAGATCCTTTTGAGGTCAGAAAAGATGTGGCCCAATACACAGTCTGTACTGGACAAAACTGCTCAGTCCATCCAAAAACCACATACACTGACTGCCAGAACAGGCCAGCTTCTTGGACCATCAGGAGCAGGAGCTGTGTGAGCCTGCTGGCATGAGTCCCATTAGATTAAAACTTGCACATTTTCCCAGAAAAACAGCAACCTAAATAATCAATGTTCTGCCTTTATGTGGTAGAGAATGCCAAGAGCTAGTCTCTGTTCCCTTCATGTCTGTTGAACAAGCAGCAAACAATCCAACTGTCCTGCAGTCATCCATCTAACCTGTGAAATGCAACTGCCTAAGCTGGAAGGCAGTCACTCATTCTGCCCTATGATCTACAACACAGGCAGTCCTGGCTTACAAGCTTCCCAAAACTAAGATGAGAGCTTATGTTTAGAGCATATTTCTTCCCGAATGACCCTTGACAGCTTAAAGCTAGTACAGGGTAAATCAAAGATCATCCAAGAAGTTATATATGGCCACCAGCCAAAATTCTGGTTCCAGACATTCGAGAGTTCTGGTTCTTACAGTGTCCCAAGGGAATGAGGAACCACTAAGACACTTGTGTTCAAAACAGAAGTTGTGTTTAGGGAGCTTGGGTACAGCTTGGTGGTATAGTGCTTGCCTAATATGTACAAAGCACCCTGGGTTTGATCCTCTGTACCATGAAAACAAACAAGAACATGTTACTTAGGCCTCCCTATAAAAGATTCTTCTACCTCCAGCAGTTGGCCTTCATCACCTTCCTATAGGATCTGTGATCCCCAGAAAGAATGGCTTTCCTAGATGATGGCCTCAGAACCTCTGCACAAAACCTCTGCCTCAACTGAAGAATCTGAGTGGGTGAGTTACGAGTATCCAGAGGAAACAGAGACCCATCCACATCTGGGTTTCATGACACCACTGGCTGTCAGTGACACAGGGAGTAGCTTCACAGGAACCCAACTGACATACTCAAATGAGTCAAATGAGGTCGAAGCTGAGTCAGGTGCCAAAGCCCCAACTCTTCAAACACTAGGTAACACTAAGACTTTTCCAAAAAGAAGATGCTCTGATACTACAAAAAGATATAAGTTCCTGGGCTACATGTGGAGGAACACTGGTCTAACATGTTTAGATCCTTGGCTACAAGCCCTAGCACCAAAAAGAAAAAAAAAAAAAAAGAAGAACTTTTATAGAGAGGTATAGTGGTATATGCCTATAATTCCAGGACTTGGGAGACAGAAGACAACTGCTCTAGATTTAAAGCCAGCCTGGACTACATAGCAAGTTATTCAGGCTATACTGAGACTCTGTCTCAATTTAATAATAATTTTAAAAGGGGAAGTGGGCAGGCATGGTAGCTCAGGACTTTAATCCCAGAACTCAGAAGGCAGAGGCAGGTGGATCTCTGTGAGTTCAAGGTCAGCCTGGGACTACAGGGAGACCTCTGTCTCAAAAAAAGACCTAAAAAAAAAGAAGAAGAAATTGCATGTCAATTACACTCAACAAAGAATAGAGAAATTACCTCAATGCAATAAAGTCTATTAAAATAAAATTTTACAAGTACTAACACTCAAAACTTATCCTCTAAGATCAAAAACAAGATGCTCACTATTACCACTTTTTAAAAATGTCAAACATGGAGTCTGACATAATAGTAAGGGGGTACCTGGATAACCAGAAGCAAAAGCATTTAGTTAGTACCTTCTCTTTAAAGACCCTGAGATCCTTCATGCCCTCCACAAAGATCCCCTGTGCCAGTACAGTGCTGGGGACACAGGGTGGGGGCCTGACCTCACCAGGGTTAAGTCAGAGCTGAGCCAGAGAGCCAGTGTGCACTGACTGACTGACTTGAAGCCATGGATTCCCTAAGGAAGTGAAAGCTGAGCTACACCTGGTAAAGGAGGTCAGAGAAGCAAAGAAGAGTGTATGTTGTCCAGAACCAACAGAATGCACAAAGGCTTAAAGGCAAGAAAGCAGACACAGAGTAGAGGAACTGAAAGAAGTTCAGCGTGGCTGGGTCAGAAGCTGGGTAGACCTAAAAAGAACCAAAGATGAACAGGAAACAGGGGCTGTGCACACACAGCCTGTATGCTAACTTAGGGAGTCTGAACTTCATGGGAGGTCAATGGGAAGTCATAGAAAAGTGTAACAAGAGTTCAACTATCAAATATGTGACAGATGGATTGAAGAAGCTGGCACTACCAAAGTCACCCAGTGAAAGAAGCTGGACAAAAAAGCAATAAGCCCTGAAGGAAGTTGAAAAAGCCAACCACTCTAGGACACAGGGGATTTACTAGAAAGAGGGGCTATAAAAACCCAAGACACTGACCAGCATGACCAGTCACCAAAATAAGGCAAACTGAGACCCATGTGCAAATTCTGAAATCAAAGTGTTCATCAAGAGTCATTAGCAGTCATTCTGTGACTCTGTTCTAGCCCCGACATTCATACCATGCACAAATACCTGAACAAGAAACATACCTGCGAAGAGCAAATAAATATACTAGACATTCCCTGGTTCAAATCTCATCTCTGCCCCTGAGTTCACAGGGGTCCCTGGGTATGTTACCTTGCCTCTGAAGGCCTACCTCACTCGCTGTCACCATGAGTCCAAGAGGCCTCAGTGCAGCCACTCAAGAATCAGATGAAGGAACACCTGAGCTGGTGCTCAGGGAGGGCAGATGGCAGATGACTGCGAAGATCACCCACTCTATCTAACAGGTCACTGACCGTAGGCTCTTCTAGTAAAAGAATCTGATAAAGTAAGCCATTCTCAAAGGCTTCATCTCAGAGCATCTAAAACAAATGCTTGTTTATTTGGGATTGCCAAGGAGAAAGGACATGAGCATTTGCTTCCTTGTTGGCAATGGGCCAAGCTATGCTAAGAACATGAACAGATACAGACTGCTTCAATACAGACTGGAAGAGAGGCAGCAAGGGCTCCCACTCCCAAACAGATGACAGAGTGGATGGAAGTTTGGCTCACTTATCCATTGGGCTTTCTTTTCAGGCATCAGGATATATCTGAAGGAGAATAATTTATAGCATAACACAAGTGACTGTAAGATAAACCTATCTGATTTGCTCCTTTCTTCTACATGACAGTGAAATACAGAGGAAAACCACTTCTTAAAGATGTGAGACGGCCAGGAGGTACAGGGGACAACAGACTAGTCCCTGATGGAAGTAGGGCCATGAGTTGGCCTCAAACCTCCCAGTTTCTGCTGCTTACTGTCAAATTCACAATTTCACAAGCTACAAGAAGAGTCACTCTGCCCCCACTGTGGTTCCAGAGAGACGAGTGTACCAAGTGTGAAGTGCTGGGCCAAGCAGGGTGGAGATCCACCGGTGCCCTGAAGAAGAGGCAGTCATGCCTTTATGTGCACAGGAAAGGCCCAGCTGACTAGACCAAGCCAGGTAGCAGATTACTCAGCTAGATCCATCCAGAAACTCTCATCATTGACCCACAGATTGCAGGGGTTAAACTAAGGCCCTGGAAAATAGACTGCCTTGAGTTGTGGCAGCTCCTTTGCCTAGGCTTCCTACCACCCATCCCTGAACCTTCCATCATAGAGGCACCAATGTGGTAAACCCATGGTCACATGGAAAGATGCAAGCATACTTGTCAATTTGGATTTTTTTTTCCCTCCTTGGTTTTCCAAATTTTCTACAATTAACATGAATTATTTTGTTGGTGGTAATTTTGCTTCTTTCCTTGAGAAAAGGTCTCACATAACACTGGCCTCAAATTATATGTATCCAAGGATGGTCTTGAACTTCTGATTCTCATGCTTCCACCTCCTGAGTGCTGGGATTACCCAGTTTATGTGGTGCTTGGGATCAAGCTCAGGGCTTTGTACATACTATGTAAGCATAGTCTACCAACTGAGGTACATTCCCAAACCCTGGTATCACTTTTATAACTGTGGAAAAATCACTTTTAGGAGCTAGCTACACCCATCTTTCTGGATCGCCCCAGGGCGGTTTCAGTTGATAGAAGACAGACTGGGGAACCCGGTTTCGTGATCAGCTCCTCAGTATACCTAGATCCCTGAACCTTGATAGGAAGGCAGAAGCTGTACTGGAAGAAATAGCAGAAACAGTCAAAATCCCTGCCAAGCAGTGGATCTGGAACCCAGGCTTAAATGGTACCTTGTGGTCTCACTCCAAGTACCACCCAGAGCATACTTCCAGGAGACCTGCTACAGTGAGCCAGGCTCAGCACAGCTCCAAATGACTGGAGACTTTTTCCTGACCTAGCTATGCTTTTTGATAGACAGGAGACAGGACCTTAGAAACCAAAACCATTTAACTCTAACTCTTTAGTTTCCTACAAGGCTAGAGGAAGAAGAACACACCTTTACTGTCTTTTCCCAACAGATGGGAAAAGCGGTAGGTCACAATTCACACAGGGAACCCTTTTGGAAAGAAGTCTAGTGTTCAGTTCTTGACTGAAGAATTTTTTGTTTTGTTTATTACATTTATTTACTTATTCATTCATTTGTTTATTTAGTGTAGGGATGTGTGTGGGGGTATTTATAGGTGTGGTTGTATGTGTGAAGGCATGCTTGTGCCACGACACACATGCGGAGCTCAGAGGACAGCTTGTGGAAGTCAGTTCTCTCCATTCACCATGAGGGTTCCAGGGATCAAACTCAGGTCAGGCTGGGTGGTAAGTACCATTACCTGCTGATTTTTTTTTTTTTTTTAATATTTTAGAAGAAGGCATTAGATTCTTCTGAACAGGAGTCTGAAGTTACAGACAGCTTTTATCCACCACGTGGGTTCTGGGAATTGAACCTAGGTTCTCTGCTCTTCACCACTGAGCGGACTCTCCAATCCCATGCTGAACTATCTTGTAAGTCCCTGAAGAGTTTTAAATTGACAGGATGCCAGGTATGGTGGTACATGCCTCTAATTCTAGCACTTAGGAGGCTGATACAGGAAGATCAGGTCAGCCTTGGCTACACTTTGAGTTCAGAGCCAGTCTGGACAGGAGAAAACTTGTCTCAAAAACAAAACAAAACAAAAACCACACAATTAAAAAAAAAATGAAAAATAAAAACAACGTGACAGAAACACTTCCCAGCAGACCCCTAATGCTCCCAACTCTGGAAGGCTAATCTCACGAGCTCTATCCTAATTCTGTGCCATGAATCTTAGATTTCAACCCACATCTCAGATTTCCTATTACAGGAGAGGTTAGATTGAAGGACCCTCAGCTCCTTGACCTAGCAAATTTAATCCTTAGCAGCCAGTAAAAGTTGTGTGCTAATGTAAATGTGCCATACCCATATGCAAATTCAAGATGAGACAGATCTTGGAAAAAGCAATCAAAAGTCATCAAGGGGGCTGGAGAGATGGCTTAGTGGTCATAAGCACTTCCCAAACCTGAAAAACTGATTTCAATCTCCAGATCCCATGGTGGAAGGACAGAAGTGACTCTAGAAAGTTGTCCACGCATGCCCCCCACACACACACATACTATATATATATAATCAATATAGTACATAAAATAACTTCTTTAAAAAAATCACCAAGGGAAGGGCTGTAGAGATGGCTCAGCAGTTAAGAGCTCTTCCAGAGGACTCAAGAGTTCTATTCTCAGAACCCACACTAGTGGGTTCCATGGGATCTGACACCTCTGGCCTCTAAAGTAGGCACTGCACTCGTGGTGCACTTGCATACATGCAAACAAAAATAGTAATACACATAAAAAAAATAAATTTAATTTTAAAAAATTTTGTTTAAGCACCAAGAGAAAACAGGCGAGGGAATGGGGGAAAGCCACCAAGATACATAACCTGTAATTCCAGCACTTAGGAGACTAAGAGGGAGGAGGTTTGGGAGTTTGAGATATTTTCTAAAAATAAAAATTAAGGGCTGGAAAGACGGTTCAATGGTTGAGAGCACTGGGCTCTTGCAGAGGACCCAGGTTTGGTTCCAAAGCACCCGTTTGGCAGCTAACAACAGTCCATAACTCCCATTCTAGGGAATCCAATGACCTCTTCTGATCTCTGTGGGCACTGCACAACACAAGTGCACTTATATACATGTAGGCAATACAATCATACACATAAAACAATAATAAATAAAATATTAAATAAATAATAAAAACTAGCCACCAAGAACAGGCTGGAGAGGATAGGGTAAACCTCAGCGGTAGAACACTTGTCAGTATGTGCAAAGCTGAAACAAAGGGGGAGGGGTCTGAGATTAAAGCGCAGTGGTAAAGCACTTGCCTAGCATGCACTGACTTTGATCTCCTAGACACAAACACACACACACAGAGTCACCAAGAAGATATCAAAGGAAAAGGGAATTACAGGACAATATATCTCATGGATATAGATATAAAACTCAAACTCCTTAACAAAATAGCAGTGAACCAAACCCAACATATTAAAACAATTATATGCTATGACTAAGTAAGTTTTATCTCAGTAAGGTAAGAAGAGTTCAACAAAAGAAAACGAATCTGCTGCTGCTGGTGGTACATACTTTTAATCCCAGGACTCACAAGGCAAAGTAAGAGAATTGCTATTGAGTTTGTGAACAGCCAGGTCTCGAATATGTCATGATAATAGGAAAACACAAAGAAAAACAACTAAATGTTGGTGGTTCACTCCTGTAGTTCTAGCTCTGAAGATGCTGAGGAAGTAGCCTGAGCTACAGTGAAATAGTTTCTCAAAAAAAAAAAAAAAAATCATCTCATTGATTCAGAAAATAAGTTCTGAGAGCCAGTACAAGATTGAGCAGAGGTACAGACATTTGCTGCCAAGCTTGCAACCCAAGTTCCATCTCTAGGAGGGAACCAACTCCCACAAGTTGTCATCTAGCCTCTACACATGCACCACAGCATGTGTACACACAAAATAAATAACAAATTTATCAAAGATACAGGGTACAAATTCAACAGGCAAAAATAATATCTTTTAGTCAAACAACTGTTTTATTTTATCCAGAAACTTCTGGTATTACTGTTATTAGGAATAGCTCCAAATTCTCACAAGGTGTCTTTTTTAGGAGGTTAGAGATACTTTTGATAGTTTTATATAATATACTATGTATTGTGATTATATTCATCCTCCATATTGGTAGTACTGGGGATTGAATGCAAATCCCCTAATCCTAAGCAAGCACTCTACTAGTAAGCTACAATTCCCAGCTCTTCAAAAATCAATTTTATTTATATATACTACTAGAAAAAAGCAATAGAGGAATTTAAGAAAATAATTCCATTTATAATGGAATGCAAAAGAATAAAGACTGGGGAGATAGCTCAGCTGGTAAAGTACTTGCTGAGCAGGTATAAGGACCCAAGTTCAGCACCTAGGAAAAGGCCAGACATGGTGGCATTCACTTGTAATCCCAGCAATGAGGAAACAGGCAGGTCCCTGGGGCTCTCTGATCAGCCAGCTTAGCCTAATCAGTGAGCCCCCAAGTCCCAAAAACAAGTCTCAAAAAACAAGGTGAATGACCCAAAGATGACCTCTGGCCTCCACATGCATGCACATATATAAGCACACACATCTGTACATATATACATACATTCACGAACACACATACACACACACACAAAGAATACAAAAGAATAAAATACTAACATGACATAGTAATATACGGCTGTAATCCCAGCACTCATGAGGCAGAGGCAGAAGAATCAGGAGTTTAAAGCCAGTCTGGGCTACATGGTAAATCTACATACAGGGTACAAGGCCAGGACTATAGCATCATACACAGTATCTTAAAAAAAAAATCTCTGTAACTAAACAAAAAAACAACCCATATACAAAATAGGCAAAGGATTATACAGACATTTCTCTTTTTTGTAATTTTAACTTTACATATTATTATTGTGTGTGTATGTGTGAGTGTAGGTATGTGTGTGCCAAAGCATTAGTATTGAAGTCAGAGGACAATTGTTAGTACTTGGTTCCAGGGATAAAACTCAGGTCCTCAGGTTTGCTCAGCAAGCACTTTTACTCAGTGAGCCATTTTGCCAGCCCCTTATATAGACATTTGTGGAAAGAAGATACAGATAGGGTTAGAGGTGTAGCTCAGTTAGTAGACTGCTTGCCTAGCAAATACAAAGCCCTGGGCTGAGTCTCCAGCATGGCATAAATTGGGTGTATTGGCATATACCTATAACTCTAGCACCCTAGAGGTAGAAGTAGGAGGGTCAGAAGTTCAAGACCATCCTTGGATACAGTTAATCTGAAACTAGTCTTCGATACATAAAACCCTGTCTCAAAAATATATAAACATATATATTATATAAATAATAACCATATACAATAAGCACATGAAAAAGATGTTCAAGTTGGGTGTGGCAGCACTTGAGAGGCAGAGGCAGGTGGACCTCTAGTCTACATAGCGAGTTTGAGGCCAGGTGGTCCTATAGGGAGACTCTGTCTCAAAAAAACAAAAAAAAACAAAAAAAAAAGAAAGAAAGAAAGAAAAGATGTTCAGCATCACTTGTCACTAACTAGAAAATACAAATGAACCAGAATGTTCATCAACATATGAATGGATAAACAAAATATGTCTGTCAATAATAAAAAGGAATGAACTCAAATACACAGCACAACATAAACCTTGACAACACTTTTATATGAAACAAGTCAGAGAACACAGGACTGTTATTGTAAGATTCCACTTACATAAACTATTTAAAATGGGCAAATGCATAAGCACAGAAAGTAATAAGGGGCTTGGAGGAAGAGAGAATAATTGTTATTTAATGGGGCAATGGAAACAGTGGCAATCTAACATCGTGAACCTAATTAATACTGAACTGCACACTTAAAGTGGACAAAATGGCATAGGTCTTTTAACACACACAGAGTTACATCCCATGGCTATGCCAGACAGCATGAGCTTCATCTGGCTTTTCCTGATAAGACAGGCAGAGCCCTGGCACAGAACTCAATGGAAAGCAGATCAGCCTGCACTCAGACTTTGTGTCAGTGCCAGAAATAAGTCCCTCTCTGCTAGCAAAGAGTAGATGAGAAAAGTGGACATGGGCCCAGCTCTTTCTACTGTCTATCAGTTTCTTCTTAGAGGAAAGTAGAGTTCATGGGCTGCCAAACCCACAGATACTTTAATAATGACTGTGTAAGATACAGGAACCAATGTACTTGGCTTCAGAACTTGAATATTTTAAACTTAAGTTCTATCAATGGGGATATCTAAAGACCCACAGTCTTCTGGTAAAAAGTGATGAAAAGCAAAGAAAAAAGAAGAAACAAGGTTCTCAGCCTCAGTGCTGAGATGGCTGTGGGCACTGTACACTCTGTATACACTCTGCTGCCCACCCTCTCCAATAAAAGAGCCATTACTATCCCCCTCTAAGGAGCTCCTGAAATCTCACCTGACAGTTTCATCTTGACATCTAACACCCAGCCACAACTGAGCAGGCTAGCAGTCTTGTTCCTATCAGAACTTGCCCTAGATAAAAGAAATCAACAGCCTCTATAACAGGAGGACTCTGGGACAGTGGCTACAAAATGGTCCCTGGGAGATCATTCAGGAAAAACACCAACTGATATTTAGGTCTGAAATGAGAGCTCATATCTGACACTGGGGATTTTATTTCACAGTCTGATGGGCCCACTTAAGGCTACAGGCCATCATGGCACCAGCTACTAAGGGTATATTGCTCCTTGCCACTGCCCAGATACCTCTCCAGGAAACCATGCAACCCACTTAGAGAAGGGCACAGCAAAGATGAATGGACCAGCACTATTCAGGGAAAAACAAACCAAAAGGCAAAAGGGCTTCGAGTCAGGCTGCACTTACATGCAGAAACATAAATCTGAGCACTGATCAGGAGACCCTGGTGTACACACTGCCACCAAACTAGGGAGCCTGCCAGACAAGAAGCAACAAACAGCCCCCATGGATGTTTGCAGGTGCTCAGTTCTGAGCTGCTTCTAAAGGTGTAACAGTCTCAAGTAATAAGCCTTGACTTTGCAGATCCCACCACATTGAAAACCAAACACAGTGCCCTTAACCAAAGGGTGTAGCCACTCAGTACCTCGGTTTAATGTGAGATGGTTCCCATCAAACCCTGTAACTAGTAGACTCTGTACTCGAATCTCTACCTCTCTGGCCCTAAGAAATTATAGAACCAAAGCACAGTCATATGTAAATACAATAAATGTGCTTAGGTACTCAGACATAACCTTTAATAGTAGGGCAGCTGTTTACCCAGAGCCAGGCCTAATGACACAGACCTGGAATCCGAGCTACTCAGGAGGCTGAGACAGGAAGATCCCAAATGCAAGGCCTGCCAGGACGAGTTCAACGCCATCCTAGACAACTTAGTTAGACCTTGTCTAAAAATAAAAAGGTTTGGGCTAGAGAGATGATTCAGTAATTAAGAGCACTGACTGCTCTTTCAGAGAAGGGGACCCAGGTTAGGTTCCTAGCACCCACATGGCAGCTAAGAATTGTCCATAACTACAGTTCCAAAGGATCCAATGCCCTCTTCTGGTCTCAGTGGACACTGGCACACACAAGTACAATTATACACACACATACACACATGCATGCACAAAAATAGACAGAAACATACACATACATGTAATGATTCTTTTTAATTCTTTTTTTTTTTTTTCTTTTTGAGACAGGGTCTCACTATGTAGTTCTGGCTGGCTTAGAACTTGATATTTAAACCAGGCTAACCTTGAATTCACAGAGATCTGCCTGCCTCTGCCTCCTGATAAAGATATACTTTTTTAGCCAGGTTCACACCTTTAATCCCACCACTCAGGAGGCAGAAGCAGGTAGATTTCTGTGAGTTTGAGGACAGCTTTGTTTACACAGTGAGATTCTAGACAGCCAATACTACACAGTGAGACACTGTCTCAAAAAAAAAAGGTAAATATAACTACTAATAAACACCTGGCACATGAAAGCAGCCCACTGTACAAGAAAGAGTGCACGCCAATTTCAGATCATGACTTTCTAAATGAGATGTAACCAGTTCTCCTCAGCAACTGTCCCCTCTGTTTCTTTCTTGATTCAGCTCCACTTTGGCACTGTCTTATAGAAAAGAATTGAGCCCTCAGACCATCTGGGCACACCCACCCTTCTCCCCTGTCTACTCTTCATTTTCTAGTCACCTTTGTCCTGAAGGCTAGAAGATTTCACCCCATGACAAAACTGTGATATATATGGCCTAGTAAACTGTACACTGAGAAAAAGTCTCAGCTCTAGACAAGAATGAGTGCTATTTTCAACCAGTGACATTTGCCATGGAAGCTTAGGGTATAAGAGTATATCTGAGCCCTGACATTTGACATTCTGCCCTAAACTAAACTTTCCTGAAATTCTAAGACATTTATAAAACAGGAAGAAAGGCAGGAGAGGCCCCTCCTCAAATATCTACATAGTCTAGGGCATCCTGTTCTTTTTTTCTTTCTTTTTACGGGAAGAGGGGGTGTTTTTCTTTTTGAGATACAGGCTCCCTGTAGCCCCAGCTGGCCTGGAACTCAATACGTAGGCCAAGCTGGCCTCAATTTGCAGAGATCTGCCTGCCTCTGCCTGCCTCCCTAGTGCTGGGATTAAAGGTATGTGTCATCACACCCAGCCTTTTCCAGGGTATCTTGCTCTGACATTTGGTGACAGGGCTGGTCACTGCTCTATCATCACGTTCTTCAGCCTTGTTTCTTACGACACAAGCCATGACTTCACATTTTGGTCACAACAAAAGCACTGGCAGTCCTGGAGCAATGAAGATGTCCTGTATGGACTCTGGGAGGCAGAGAGACATCTTTGCATTAAGATCCAGTTATCTCTTCTCCCAGAGGTGAGTCTTCTTTCCAACTTGGCCTCTGACTTCACAGAGACCCCCGCAACAGCCTTTTATTCCCTTCCAATGGCCTAGAATAGGAATGGCACACAGTGCCTGGCACCCAGAGCTGCCAAGTTCATGCCCTCTGCTCCAGCCTGACAAGCCCTAGGTTCCCTCCTAACAGGAATGCTCGTCTTTGTGCTGACTCATTTAGGGAAAAATAATCAAGCATTCCAGAAAATGAAGAAACAAAAAAGGAAGCAAATCTAGGAATTTCTCTTAAGAATTTCCCTAGAAGCTGACCCTCTGACTAAGGATGACCTAATTTAGAAAGAGGCACCCATGGGCCAGCAAGCTGGCTCAGTGGGTATAGGTACTTGTTGCCAAGTTTCACAACCTGAGCTTGATTTCCAGAACCCACATGGTAAAGGGAGAGGACAGACTCCTACAAGTTGTCCTTTGTCTTCCATGTGTTTGCTATGACATACACGCACACGCACACACACACATATACACACAAAGTAATTAAATAAATGTAATTTTTAAAATTCAAGGGCTAGGGCTGGAGAGATGGTTCAGCGGTTAAGAGCACTGGTTGCTCTTGTAGAAGACTCTAGGTTCAAATCCAAGCACCCACGTGGTGGCCAACAACCATCCATAATTCCAGTACCAGGGGATCCGACACCCTCTTCTGACTTCTGTAGGCACTGCACAACATGGATGCACTTACACACATGCAGGAAACACACTCATACACATAAAATAAATATAAATATAAAAAAAAATGCAACAACCCACCAGCTCCAATGAGCAGGCAGAGAAAAGAGGACTCAACCACTGCTGGTTCCTACTTGCCTTCAGACAGCAAGGACAGCACCTACTTCTCAGGTTAGGCAGAGTAAGGCCTCTGCCAGACCATAGATAAGCACTGTGCTTCTCAATGCACTGAACCATGCACAGAGATCAAAATTGGGGAAAGCAGGGACATCTTGAGTGAGGGGCCCAGCACAGACTATCTCTAGACTAAAAGGGCTTGGATATGGACTTGGTAGTTCTTGAGAGCAGGAAGGTGGTAGGCAGGATCTTGCAGTGGGTCTGGATCTCCATGGAAAATCATTCTGGGTGATCTTGACTCATGAATGCAAAATGCATCAAATATAGGATGGTGTTATCTTTCAAAGAGGAGCTGGCAAAACCAAATCACCAGAGAACTACAGCACAAGAATAGTCTTTCCACCTCTGAAGAAGCCTCCTAGCCTGCTAGTCTTCAGCATCCCTTCCCACCACCTGAACATATGGGAGGGAGGTCAGCTGAGAAAGAGGAAGGATGATGCTGAGAGAAGACCATGCTTGGCCCAAGGACCTAAAGCCACTGGCCCTGGACAGGGTTCTCAGCAGAGGGGCCTGGTGAACCAGACCATCAGTCTTCTTCCCCAGCCAGAGTCTGTACACACCACAACTGCCCTCAGGACAAAGTTCATGTGCCATAGCACACAAGGAGTTTTCCATCTGGCCCCTGTCTACCTGTCATGGGCACTTTTTTTTTCCAAACAGGATCTCCCTATGTAGCTCCAGGCTAGCCTTGAACTCACTATGTAGTTCAAGCTGGCTTGAGTTTTCAAAGCTTCCTGCCTCTGCCTCTGCCTCATGAGTGTTAGAATTATAAGCATATGCCCCCATGTCTAGCCAGCCCCCCACATCTTTTTATGTACTGTGTCTTCTGCCCAAAGCATCTGCTTCTCTCTTTGTTTAGCTTAAGAATTCTAGTTTCTCTTTCCATTCAGCATGACCACCTCTTCTGTGAAGCAGCCCCTGAACTCAGAGATGTGGAGGAAATCTCTCCTCTGGGCCACCTCAAATAGGGCACACGCTATGGGTCAATGATTTCTGTCTCCTGTGAGATCATGTGCGGGACACATCTCTCTCAGCTCTAGACAGACCTCACATCTGTGCTCCTGGAGTCCAGACCTAAGAAAAAACACTGAGTGTTCATCCTGCTGTACAGCCTGAATAGAAGGTTGCACTGCTACTTAACCAAAGGAAGTCAGTGGCAAGAGCAAGTCAGAGTTGGTTAGCTGTGGCCAAAGATCCCTGTTCAGGGGCCTAGGTACAGAAAAAAGCTCCACCACCCCTCCTTAGACCATCCAATGCTCTAGCCTCGGCTTGCTGTTCCTGGGTAGAGCTACCCATCACATGTCAGGAGGCCTCCGCCACTAGGATGATGTTACAGTCTATTTTGAGGGTCACACTGAAGCATTTGTCAGCCAGGATAGCCACACCTTCCATGTGTCATCACTAAAAGCTAGGGACAACCATAGGTCCATAAAATATGCCTGAGGATGTTGTTCTCCCTCCAGGGACCTTAGCTTCCTGGAAAGATCAACACAGATGCCCCTTATCTACTGGCACCACTGGCAGGGCCAAGGTGTCTCCTCGCCCTATCAGACCTGCTCCCAACGTTCTCAGTTCTGGTGACTTGGCAAAATACAGCTGAGGCCAATCAGTCCGTGCTAAGCTCTTACCTGAAATACAACCCTTCCTTCTACAGAGCACTCCCTCCTAAGAGAGAAGCACCCAAAAGGTACACCACTCTGACATGGAGCTAATTATACAAAAGATTCCTAAGTCCACATGTAGCACCTACTGAAAACTCCTGCTCATACCTCACTATGCCTCCTCTTACAAAAAGCTCTTAGGCTCACTACTGAGTAGACAACAGCTCCCTGAGAACAAGGCTGGTCTATTGTTGGCCTTGCTTCTGATCTCTCATATCCTATCCGGCACAGGGCTTAAAACACAGTAGGGATGAAAAAATGCTCTATAAGCCCTTGAAATAAAATCTTTCTGTGGCACTTAGGAGGCTTAGACAGCAGAACTATCACTAGTTTGAGGTCATCCTAGACTACAAAGCAAGACTTTGTCTCAAAAAACCCAAAACAACAATTATCACCGAAAATAAATAAATAAATAAAACCTTCTGTGAAACCAGACTAGTACTTTCTTATGCAAAAACTTTTAAAAATAAAGCCTTTTTTTTTTTTTTGCAGAATCCTGACACTAAAAACTGGATTCATAAATACCTCAAGCACACACAAATCTACAGAAAAACAAGTTTACAAATTCAATGACAAAGCAGGCCAACCAAGTCCAGTTGGACTAGCTTCAGTTCACACTGAACACCGTTCAGCTCTGTCTCTTGATGCTGTGATTATCAAAAATCCAACAGGATGTTCCTTCACATTAACCCAGGGAAGCAATGCAATAGCAGTCATAATGGGAAAAGTCAGCAGCAGCACAGACACGTGTGTCTGGGATCAGGCAAGGACATCTGACAAGTTAGACTATTCTATTGCACATCTTAAGCCCTGCAGCCAGGGCAGGCCACCAAACATCTCAGGGATCACCCATAAAACAAGTATATCATCATTTGCTCCAATCATTTTCTAGAGATGCTATGAGGCTCAGATGAGACAACAGAGGAAAACTACACAACCAGTAGCTACAATTAATGCTTGGATCACAGAGAAGACCTGGGTCAGAAATACATCTCCAACACTGACTGGAAAGTGACGTGTCTGTGTGACCTCCTCAAAAACCACACCTGGCCCATACCAACATCTGGCTACATCCATGAATAGCCTTTCAGGAATTCTATAAAGTAGCCATAAGAGGCCAATCATACTCAAAATTTTACAGCTGTCAACTGAAGCAGGTTATCACAGACATACATGACCCTTATAAAACTGAGGCCTCCAAATCAACTCAATAGTTATATTTACCACATGTAAAAATCCTGAGAACAAGGCCTAGGAATGTGGCTCAGTTAGTAGAGTTCCTGCCTAGCATGAATGAAGCCCTGGGTTCAAGCCTTAGCACTGCATAAATCAGGAATAGTGGCACATTGTAGTCCTAGCACTCCAGAGAGAGAGGCTGGAAGATCATGAATTCAAGGTCATTCTTAGTTACAAAAGGTTATAGGTCAGCTAGTCACTTTTCTTTAGATTTGTAGGCAACCCTTAGTCATAATCTAATATGACATAGAGTCTTCTCCTGCAAGCACCACTGAAATCTAAAAAGCCAGTTGAAGGAATCCAGACCTCTAAGTTTAAACACTCCCCTTCTGAAAGTTGTTCTTGTCTCTCACTAGCTCAGCTGTTATCTATGAAAATGGGCCATAGAGAAAAGATCCATTTTCCTTCTTAAAAGTTTAAGAGATCCGCCCATCAGTTTCCTTGGCAATATGAGATTTCAGCACCAACATTTTAAGTCAACATTGTAACTATTTTTGAGGTGTTTGCTTTAAGAGGTCAGTCTCACTGACACTAGTTCAAATGCATTAAATATATATTTTATCAGATGGTAAGAAGGGAAGATTAAAGCTTCAAAGTCTTCCAATAAATATTTTCTATCTGCATATATATTAGGTGGGAATGACAGTTAAAGAAGCCACAGCTTCCCATGATTAAAATTCTAGAGTCACTGAATTTGAGGGTTAAAGGCACTTGGAATCTGACATAGCTTTCCACAGAGACAAGGAGACTCAAGCCCTAATATTTGCCAAAGGTGGAAGTTAGAAGGCCAGTAAGCAGACAAGCAAGGTTCTGATTCTGACAGTCCAGTCCCCAGCATAGCCCCTTAATTTGGCATTTTATACACAGCACAAGGAAGACAAGTCTTTAGAAGAGAAATTTATAGCCCCTTAATTTGGCATTTTATACACAGCACAAGGAAGACAAGTCTTTAGAAGAGAAAAATCATTCTAAAAGCCCAGAGATACACACTTTGGTCCAAATGAGGGTCATGGTAGCATTCTCAAACTTCCCATACCAAGTTTTAGGTCTGAAGAAAAGTTTCCCAAGAAAGTTGCAGTCCTATTATCTCACAGCTTAAATGCCTGTTTCATTACAATCACTGGAAAAAGAGGAGACTGGGAGAATAAAGAAGAAGATAATAAAAAATGTCCCCTGTTGATATCTTGTGTCTGTGTAGGTCATCCTAAAATAGGGAGTCTCCCTAATGCTGACTTTAATGAGGACCTTCCTAAAGCTGGTCCAACTGGTGTTCAAGTCCCTGGACTGAAAAACAAGTTTATGAGTAGCAATGTCACCTGACTCTGACCATGTGTACACTGTTTACCCAGAGATGTCAGTGGCCACAGCTTTGATGCATGCTGCAAAGACTGTACAATCCCTTTGAAGCTTACTGAGGCTTTTCTATGACTAAATACCATAAAAAGGAACCTTGACTGTGAAAGGAAGGAAATCACAAACACCACACTAGTAGGGGAAACCCCATTCCAACTCTAAATTGTTAAACTTGCTACTTATATCCCTGATCTGAGAAGTAGCTAACTATAATTCTGAAAAACAAAGTGTCCTCAGCTTTATCTACAATGTGCCTACTTGTTATCAAGGCCCACTGCTTAGACCATGCCATGTCTATAGTCAAGGGAGAGGTAGCCCAGATCCAAGTGGGTCAGCTGCTCACACCAGTCCCTTATGTCAGCCAGAAACCTCAAACTCTGACCACAGGGAGCCACAGTTCAGTGTTGGGACAAAAAGGGTAGTAATGAGGGGCTTACCCATCTCTTCCTTTGCTGACAATCTTCACCTCAAAGTAGTAAATACCACAGGCAGCAGGTATTGGGTGGGTGGCACGCACTGAAGCTGCATCTTTGTGATTTTTGCCATGACCTGATGTGAAAAGACAAAGACGATATGTCAACAGATGGAAATGCAAATGGAAGCCTCACTTTTCTCTGCTCAATGGTAACTTCAACCCTTCTTGGCCAGAGGAAGCTCTTGCACAGTCGAAGGAATTAGACAACTGAGTAAACACATAAGCCTCCCACCTTTGGCTCCTCTCCACATGAGACTAGCAGTCCTGACTAACACTGTCCTCCATAACAAGACAACAAATGTACAGGCAATTGGAGGTACATGTGAGATACTAATACTGTTGACAGTCTCTCCAGAATCCAAGGAGCCCACTCTGGAGTCCAGGGGAAGGAAATGGCAGAAACAGAAGTCACAACAACTTTAGTAGCACAGAACCTACACCCACTCTGGGATGACTGGAAGGCAGGGCAGTCCTTGAACCTTTTGCTAATAGTGGGAAATGTTACCACCTCTTTTTGCAAACTCTACTGAAGCTAAGCATTGCTAAAGGGCCTAGCTGAAGTTGGAGCCAGCTAAGGACAAAAAGGGAGGCTCTGTAGTGAAAGGTCCAGTCCAGCACTGATTTTGGACACCTGCTGAAGTTCCCTTAGGGTCAGGTGTTTCGGGGCAGAGCAAGGCTGCAGTCACCCCGGCCTGGTTAGCCCCACTACTCTGGACACTCCGCAGGGGCTAAGGGCCTAACTCGTAGAACCAGGCAAAGAAAGGGACATGACGGGCAATACCAGGCAAGCACAGCCGCCCTGCAGACGCTCTGAACTTGTCTCCCCGCGGTCAGACGGGCTGATACCTTTGTAGTGGACACGGAGGTTCCCCTGCGAGAGGCCGATATAGTTGTACTTGTCCTTGGGGCTCCAGGAGCGAGGCAGCGGCGTCTCGTGCTGGTTGACCGCAGGATACAGGCGCTGCAGGCGCCTGCTAAGCTCCTGCTCCCCGGGTGATGGTAGCCCGCACCCGGCGTCCGCGCCGGAGGAGTCCCCAGCCTGAGGGCTCCCAGCTCCCGGGTCTGCCGTCGCCGCCGCCATCTTGGAGGGAGCTGCTATTGTGTCACTGGAGGCGGGGAGGAGCGCGACCAGATCGCCCGGCTCAGCCAATGGCTCGTGAGCATCCCAAGGGCCGCAGGGAAACTGAGTCGGTGTCCGGCAACTCTCTTTGGACACTAACATGCTTCGTCAGATTTTGAACTCAATATCCCACAATGCAGAGCGCTCTAGACCCGGGCTAACGCAGAATCGCAGGGAGCTTCGGGAGATGTAGTACAAGCCTGCTCACCCAGAAGCCTGTCGAACGGAAATTCTAGGACAAGGAAACTACAGTTCCCGGGTCCAAGCAGTTAGGGCCCCAAAGCTCACCTCCTTCCTCCATCGCCTCAGTTTACCCTCCTACCTCAGTTCTGCAGCTAATATCAAACTTGCTGCAGTGAACGGATCTCAAAACACCCTGTACTCGGGTCTGAGTCCACCTTTACTATTTGACCTTTCTCCAGAGGGCTGGTGGGGGGAGGGAGGCGTGGCGCACCCCTGGCCCCGCCCTTACCGCTGAGGCCGCTGGGTGCTGGTCCCCATAGCAACGAGCTGTACACTACCGCAACTTCTCAGGCGGCTGGGCCAGCCTTCCTACCGCTTCAGGGTTATGGCTACTCCGCAGTCTCGTAGCTACAGCGTCTCCAAGTCGAGGTAAGACCTGGCCGCCCTGAGAATGGGGAGGAGGACTTGAGTACTTCCAGAAAAGGAGATGACAACTGATCCAGACTGTTGTATTACCTACTGGTAGCAGTTCTTTGGGGTAGGGCTCCAGCGCCACAGAATCAGTGATGCTGAAACAGTTATAATAGAATGGGGGTGACTTGTCAGTTCAGTAAGAACGTTACAAGCTGGCAAAAGGGCAGTCATACTTTATCTTTAGCCAAAAGACTGAGAGCGATGCACCTTATCATTAGTAGTAAAAATCGCTGTTGAGAACATTTAGTCAGAATATGCAAAGCCCTCACCATACGGCTTTTCTTTATAAGTGGCATTCAGTAGGTACTGAATAAATGTCGTTTCCAGCCTTTTACCGATTCCCAGTGGCGGAGGAGAAGGTGACTTCATCTCAGCTCTAGTCCTACAAGGTCAGCTGCCTTGAAAGAAAAAGACTATAAAAGTCCCCAACGACAGGAAATGCCAATTTAATGATTTTACTTAGAGTTAACAAGAAACATGCAGCAGGCTTGAGAAAGAGAGCTGTTGTCCAACACAGGCATGATATAGGAAACTGTCCTCATCTATGAGGCTACAGGGATGGCTTAGTGGTTAACAGCACTTTGCTCTTGCAGAGGACCTGAGTTTGATCCCAGCACCCACATGGTGGCCCACAACTGCCTGTAACTCCAGTTCCAATGGATTCAGTGCCCTCTTCTGGGCCGTACAGACACCAGGCATACATGTGGTGCACATACATACAGGCAAAACAGTCATACATATAAAATAAAATAAAAAATATAAATATTTCTCATTCCCCTTTGAGGGTTAGTATTAAATATTTAATAAAATGGGGTCCAGTAAGATAATTCAGCTGATAAAGGTGCTTGCCCCACATTATAGAATGAGAGAACTGACTTCAGCAAGTTGTCCCTCTGACCTCCACCTGTGTGCCGTGGCTTATGCACACACACACACACACACACACACACAAGAAAATATTAAAAATTTAAGGGTGCAGATAGGGAAAGGGATCTAAATATGATTAAAATATATTGTATGAAATTCACAAAATTCTATTAAAAATTATTAATTAAAAATTAAAAATAAAATAGCAAATATCCTAGCTTTTTAGATAAGTCTCTACTGAGTGTCCTTTGTTTGTTTTCATTTTGGTTGGTTAAGTCTGTTTTTTACTATTCTCTTCTTAAGATCCCCAAAGCTAACAATAGCAGTAAGCTACTAAACTTTTCCATTTGGCAGGTTCTTGTGATTTCTGGAGTTCTCTATAGTTTTCCTGCTTGTTTTGCCTTTCATGGAAGTTACAGTGTGATGAAGAACAGAATTTCTGTCAGTTGTAATTCCACAACTCAGGAGACTCAGACAGGAGGATTACAAGTTCAAGGCCATACTGGCCTACATAGCACAACCTTATCTCAAAACTTAAAAGCTCCTGGCCCATGAAATGACTCAACAGATAGAGGAACCTGCCATTAAGCATGTCCTGGAACTGATATGTAGACCATGTTGGCCTTGTACCAATCCTTTTCCCTCTTCTTCCCAAACCCTGGGAATGTACCCCTGTGCCTGGCTATGTGTGTGTGTGTGTGTTTTTACATTTTTTATTTTATTAAAAAAAACCACATTTTTATTTGTGTATGTGTGACACATGTGTGGAGGTCAGAGGACAACTTTCGAAAAGAAAACAGAATTTGGGAAAGTGATTGATTAACTTGTTTCTCTCTCAATATTGTCCTCTTCTTAAGGTAACTAGGGATTGGACCTGAATCTTGTGCATATTTGGCAAGCACTCTGCCACTGAGCTATATACCCACCCTTCTTTTTGCCTTCTATTTTCATACAAGTTCTTGCCAAATAACCAAGGATAACTTTAAATTTGCAATCATCTTACTACAACCTCCTGACTAGCTGGGATTACAGGACTGTGCTACCAGGCCCACCCATGACAGTCAAAGTCATATACTTCTGGGTGACCCCCCTTCTTTCTCATACTGGTTGCTTATCCACATGTTTTGTCCATGTTTGTGCAATGTTAAGTGACACTAAAGGACTAAGTTTGTGACTTTACTGTCCATTGGAGTAGAACTGAGGAATCTTACAGAACAGGGTTTCCTAACTGAATTCAATGAGTTCAGTGGTCTTGAACTCACAGAGATTCACCTGCCTCTGCCTCTTGAGTGCTGGGATTAAAGGTGTGCAACACCACACCTGGCTATAAATAAATCTTTTTAAAAGAGAAGATGAACATACAGGTCTATCTAGCAGCATATCCTTATCCCACCGATTACTGAATTACTTCCTTCCTGTCTGGACCAGTCTACCTATATGTAGCCCTCTCTGTACTGATGCCCATATTGTTCCTAGCTTGAGCAAGTCTGGCTCTCTCCCAAGAGACTTGAATTTCAAGTTAGAGATGTCCTTAGGATCCACTTTCCACCCATTCTGTTGTCATAATTAACCTGTGTATAACTTGTTTTTCAGTTTATATACTATTTTGCTTACCTCACTCTTATTCAAACTTTATAAAACAGTGAGAAGCACAGTAAGAATATTCTTTTCACTAGAAACTAGGCTGAGAAACATTAAATTATTTGTCCAAGAGTGAGTGGTCATTTTGAAAACCCAGAAAACAGAGAACCAACACCCAATAAGCAATAAATGGAGAATCCAAAACTCCCTCTTCTGAACTCTGCCAGAACCTGTACAGAGATCTACACATAGAAACGCACACTTACACATAGTTAAAAACTAAAAATAGAAGCAGGGAGGGCATGGTGTTGCCTTTAATCCCAGCACTCAGGAAGTAGAGGTAGGCTGATGTCTGTGAAATCAAAGCCATCCTGGTCTGCATAGCAAATTCCAGGTCAGTCAGGGCTACATGGAGACTCTGTCTCAAACAAACAAATGATAAATAAATAGATAAATAAATAAATAAGAAAGTAGGGTCTGGAGAGATGGCTCGGCAGTTAAGAATACTTCCTGCTTTTGCAGAGAACCAGAGTTCAGTTCCCAGCACCCATATAAGGTGGCTCACAACTGCCTGAAACTCCATTTCCAGGGGATCTGATCCACTCTTCTGGCCTCCATGGACTCTGAACAGATATAGTACACATATATACATGCAGGCAAAACACTCATACACATAAAAATAAAATATAACAAAAAATTTAAAAATAAAAATAGAGGATCCTTACATGACAGCTCCTAGAACCCAAGTCCCAAGCTTTATTTTTATAGCCCCTATCAGAGTGTACCAGAGTCATGAACAGGAAACCATCATCATAGTCCCCGTGGATGGTAGTGGAAGTGTAGGTCCACAGGGTTCTCTGGGTTCCTGGGGAGGCTGTCCAGCTATTGGCAGGAGTTGGTGTCACTGATGACAAGGATACAGAATATATGAAAACTGTCTGGGCCTCGGGCCAGGAGCTGCTTGGCAGTATCTCTAAGAACCTGGAAGACCAGAATCTGACTCTTGACAGAAGAGAAGGCCGTGCTTTGTGGATCTAGGAAGGGTAGGAGGGGCTTCCCCAATGTGGGCTCTGTCACCCACCACAGCTTCTCTCCTCTGTGCAGAACACGTACACAATCTTCAGACGTCAAATGCATCGAGAAACGCAAGCTTTCCCAGAAACGAAGGACACTGGTTAGTGATGACCTTCTTTTGGAACCCTACATGTCAGCATCTGCAACCTGTCTGTCTTCTGTCTACAATTCAAAAGCAGCACCAACCTGAAACATGCCCACCAGACCAACTTCTTCCCAGTCGAGGAATGCAGACTCACCAGGCTTTGGGGGAAGAAGAGAGGGCGCCCTGGTTACTCCTTACCTAAAAAGACTTCCGAGGGGGATGAAGAGAGGGCTCAGCAGTTTAGAGCACTAGCTGCTCTTGCAGAGGACCCAGGTTAGGTTCTAGCATCCACATGGCACCTAACCACCATTTGTAACTCCAGTTACAGGGGATCCCTACAGCTGCTTCTAGCCTCCATGGGCATTGGACAATACAGGTACATTTACATACCTGCAGGCTAAACACTCATACAGATAAAATAAAAAATAAATTTAAAAAAATTTTAAAGCCTTCCCATAAGGCCCTAGGGCAGAGGTACTTAGGCTCTACCCTCAGACCCCTTTCACTTTTGACTTGACATTCTGGAGTGGTCCTTCTTTCTTCATACAGCCTGCCATGTGCCACACTCTGTACTAGGTGTCAGGTTGGTTCAATGGAATCTGCCAGGGTCCTTCTCTCCTTTATCGTAGTATGACTGATACAGTACTTGAGTGGTTTGTTGGTATACACTGAGAGTTCCATAAGTGCTTATGAACATGTGTATAAATTCAGACTAAGTGGTGTGTCTCAATTGTACTTTGGGTCTGAGTTCCTCATTTCTGTTCTTTAAACTTTTTGTCTAGGCCAGGCATGGTGGCTCACAGTATGAGACCCTTTTATTTGGAAGACTGAGGAAAACTGCTGCAAATTTAAGAGCTACATCCTGAGCTCTAGGCCAGCCTGGGCTACAACATGAGCCCTTTCCTCAAAAAGTATTCATATAGTCAAGTGTGGTGGCACACACTTTTACACACAGCAGATGGATCTCTGTGAGTTCAAGGCCAGCCTTATCTACACTGCAAGTTCTGTGCTAGCCAGTGTTACAAACTGAAACTGTGTCTCAAAACAAAACAAAAAGCCTGGCTTGATGGCCCACGCTTTTAATCCCAGCACTTGGGAGGCAGAGGCAGATGGATCTCTGTGAGTTCAAAGTCAGCAAGGTTTACATGTGAGTTCCAGACCAGCTGGGGCTACAGGGAGACCCTGTCTCAAACAGACAAAAAAAAATTATTTGTGTAAAATAAATATTGTCAGCCAGGCATGATGGCACACACCTGTAATCCCAGCACTCAAGAGGCTGGAGCAGGAGAATCGAAAGTTCGAAGTCAACCTGGGATACATAACAGGACTCTGTCTTAAAAACCCTCTCCACTTGACTCTGCCTGGAGGGGAGGTATTGGGAAAGAATATTGTCTTATCTTATTAAGTACTTTTAGTTTTGTTTTGGATTTTCTTTTTCAGTGTTGTGGATCAAACATGGGACTTCACAGATATTAGAAAGTGCTTCCTACTGAGCTACCACCTCATCCACTTCTGTTGATTTGATCATAGCATTGTTCTAATTTAATCAACAAATAGCCATTGTTTAAATCTCAATGGAAACCCCTCCCCTTGTTGTTTTTGTTTGTTTTTTAGACCAGGCTGGCTTTAATCTCACATAGACCCTCCTTCCTCTGTCTTCTGGAGTGCTGAGATTAATACCTGGCTAAAAATATATTCAAGTAAACTTATAGTTCTAGTTCACTTGGAGCACTGGGGGCTGGGTGTTGGTGTTCCTTTGGGGCATTTGAAAACACATGGGCCACTCTAGTAATGACCAGGGACTGCCAAGACCAGCCCCCATTTAAGGAGGAAAAGAGGGAAACATGGACTCTGCAGAGACGAAGTTTAGCCATGTTCCTTTAAGGCAAGCAGTTCAGTTCTCAGCCCCTGTCAGCTGCCACATAACTCAGTGTAGGACGGAGGCCCTTTCTCATTTGCTTCCACCACCAACCACCAGGGGGCTCTATCCCCGCCATCTCCCAGGTGTGGGGCAACTTCCTGTTTTACCTGCAGGGGGCAGCAAAGAGCAGGGAGTGCCTAGGAACTGCCTTTTCTAGCAATTCAGAGACAAAGGCCTTCCTCAGCAGTTAAAAAGCCCTGCGATAGAAGCGGCTCTGCAAAGAAAGGTGACCATGTTTTCTAAATCAAAAAGGGCAGAAAGAACATGTTTACTATTTTTGAAAGTCTGAAACACCGAACTCACCGAGGTGGGGGCCTAGTTTTCCCATGTGATTATTTCTCACTTTTATTGTTTTGAAACAGTCTGACAGTGTGGCCTCAAATTTATGGCCTTTCTGCCACATGCCCCAGTGGAGTCTGGGGTTACAGGGCAGGGCCACGAGCTATATAAAAAGCGTATTTGTTGCTTCCATGTTTGTTTTTGTTTGGAAACAACGGTCTTGCTGCTTGGCTCAGGCCAGCCTACCACCTGAGGGCAGTCCTGCTTCAGAGTTAGTATTATAGGTGTGAGCTACCACGCTCTACCTAAAAGTTTGGTCTTTCTTTTTCTTTCTTCCTTCCTTCCTTCCTTCCTTCCTTCCTTCCTTCCTTCCTTCCTTCCTTCCTTCCTTCCTTCCTTCCTTCCTTCCTTCCTTTTTCTTCACTTTAGTTTGCACTTTGTTTTTCTACCTTGACAGTTTCCCTCAGCTTATTTTGAATTTCTTTCTCTTTTTCACTTTTTTTGGGGGAGGGTCTCATGTAGCTCAGGCTGGCCTGGAACTCACTATATATTGGAGAATGACCTTTGAATTTCTTATGCTCTTGCTTCCACAATATGCAAGAAGAGATTACAGGCAGAATTCTGGAATTATAGGCAGGCACCACCACACCCAGTTTATACAGTGCTTAGGATAGAACCCAGGACTTGATGCCTGTTAGGGCAAGCATTTTACCAAGATAGCTCCATCCTCAGCCCTCAATTTTCTTGTGAAAATTTCATTGTAGAAAATTTTGAAAAATGCCGTTATTTAAAAATAATCACCCATGGTTCTATCATTTGAGAATAATAATCACTAATGCCTTTAGGATTTTCTGTTCTTTTGACTTGGCATGCTTATTCCCAAATTTCAAGTTGTGCCTAAATATGAATTTGAGGATCACACTGTGTGTAACAATGTTATTCCATCTGTCTCCCTCTGCACTAGCTTCCTAGGCTTCTTGCCTCTAGGCTTTCTCAGCTGAAACTTCAGGCACCCTGTTCTCGGAGTATCAGCCCCCTATTCATAGCTCTTCAAATCTGCCTTATTCCTGAGCTGTTGGTGCTATGCAGACAGTCTTTGTATCTCCCCATCACACAGTCTCTCCAAGTGATTGTAGTTACTCTCATGCTCCCATTTGAGCTGTATTGATGTCATCACCTCTTACTCTGTGATGAGCAGCCTCCCCTGGCTAACCCCAGCTCCCCCAAAACCTTCAATCACTTCATGTTGACTTATGATTATCAGTTCACTTATCAACCCCACTACCATCGTTACCCAAATTTCTCAAGTCTCTAAAACCCAGCAGGGATCCACATGTACTAGGGACCCAAAACTGCTGAGGAACAGATGAATGAATGGGTAAAATCATAGAACTAGGCCTCACTGGATCAAATTGTTATATTTTTTCTCCATGCCATGAGTACTTTATGAAAAAAAATCTGCACATGCTACTTCCTACTGCATGGCTCTGCTAAAAGTTCAAAATGAAATCCCATTCAGCAGGGGGCCTTCACCTATTTCCCCGTCCCCCAAGGGATGCAGACCAATCTCCTCCCAGGGTCCACAGCTCTACCTGCTGCATCTCTGTAGTCCTGTCTGCCTTGTCCATCCAGGCTTGAGGCTGGGTTTACCTCCTCCCTTGCCTCTTAGCTGCACTGTGCAAGAGAGGAGGTATTAGGGCTCTTCATATGTGTTTTTCATATAGCACAGGTATTCAATGTTCTCTGACTTATTCACATATACTGGGCTCCTGGCAAGCACTAAAGTGTATAAACTAGATGCTGCTTTCTCAGGACATCCTTGCTTATCTCAGTATATTGCGGTGTTACTTTACCTTTCCTCCTTTACAGATGAAAAGACTGAAGTTCGGAAAAGTTAAGCCTGTGCTCACACAGCTTATAAGGAAGATCAAGAATTTAACCCAAAATCTCTCTAACTAAAAGACTGCAGTCTTAATTATGTACCATGTTAACAATGTTGGTAGCTGGGTATTCTGGCACATGCCTGTAATCCCAGTACACAGGCAATGGAGACAAGAAGATCTTAAGGCCAGCATACATACCCTACATGTATATGCATGTGTATTCTTGTGTGTGTGTGTGTGTATGTGTGTGTGTGTGTACATGTGTGTGGTACATGAGTAGACAAATGCAGAAGGGAAGAGACTGGGGATACAGCTCAGTGGTTGTGAGGTTGCCCAGCATGTGTGAGGTTCTGGGTTCAATCCCCAGCAATGCCAAAAAGGGAGAAAAGGAGTAATGTTACCATAGTAATCCCAGTTGTCCCTCCTTGAAGCCCTTGCAGTTTTCCATGGGTGGCCACCTGTCCCCATGGCCTACATACACCAGTGGTCAGATGATTCTACATAATCGAAAGCCCTGTACAGATGACTGCCGGAAAAGAACCAAGTAAGCCAGGGTTGGCCCGATGGGGGATGGGCTGGTCTACACAAGGCTTTGGTCCAGGAGATATAGCTCAGTGGCATTTGCTACACCAGACCAAGTGTTCAAGGACCCACAAGGTGCTGGTAACATCTCAGCCTACCATCCTCTGCAGTAGCTGGCAGCAACAGCCTCTGGGGGCTTCCAAGCCCAGGTACCTGGAGCAACTAGAGAACTACCTACGAAAGGAGCTCCTCCTGCTGGACCTGAGCACGGATTCCACACAAGAACTAAGGCTGCAGGTCAGAGCCACACACGAAACATATCAAGTATAGAAAGAGACTCAGCCATCTAACCTGAATACCTCAGACCCTCGCAAGGGAACGGGCCTATCTTCTGACTCCACTTATTAGTCTTGTTCTGTTTTGAGACAGAGTCTCATTATGTAGCCCTGGCTGACCTGGAACTATGTAGACTAGGCTGACTTTGGACTCACAAAGATCCACTTACCGCTCCCTCTGCTAGGACTAAAGGCATGTGCCATCACGCCTGGCAGTTCTACTTATCTGAAGAGAGGAATGCCCTGTGATGAAGCCACTGGTCTGGTGGCAACAGCTAGAAGCTTAAGGAACTAATTCAGAAACTGAGTAAACATGAGATATCAGTGTAGATGCAATCCAGATTCTGGTATATATTAGAGACTCATATAGGAATCAAGACTGGGAATCCCTGACTTCTGACCTAGATATGACTGAAGCATTCACTGAGTCCTTGCCATGGGTACAGTTTGTTGCTGTTTGCAGGGGTGGGCTTTTGGTAGTATTGAGACAGGGTCTCCTATAGCCACACTCTCCCAAAATTCAATATGGCTGACCTTACTCTCACAGAGATCGCCCTGCCTCTGCCTCCCTAGTGCTGGGACAAAAGGTGTGAACCACCATGCCTGGCTGTGGGTACACTCTTATAAGCAGAAATTTGAAGGCATTCCACATGAAGTGGTGGGGGTGAGATTCAAACTCAAGGTTGATTCCAGAGCTTGTGCTCATCCCAATAGGAAATAATGTCCCTAAAACTTTCCTGTGTTTGCAAGAGAACTTCACATGGGCTAGAGAAATGGCTCAGCAGTTAAGAGCACTGGCTGCTCTTGCAGAGGACCCACGTTGAATTCCTAGCACCCACATGACAGCTACCAGTCATCCTTAACTCCAGTTTCATAGGATATGCCACCCTCTTCTGACATCTTCAGGCATTGCACACATGGGTGCACTTACATACTTGCATGCAAAACACTAATACACATAAAATAAAAATAAAAATAATTTAAAAAGAGATCTTCACTTCATATCCAGGTGCTCCCTATGGGGGAACTCTTTCTATAGGGGCTGGCAAATGGCTCAGCCAGTAAAGAGTTTGCTGCACAAACAGGAGGACCTGAGTTTGGATTCCTAGCACCCATGTAAAAAGTCAGGACCATCAGCATCTGTAACCCAAGGAGTGGGCAGAAACAGGTAGATCCCTGGAGCTCATTGGCCAGCTAACCTAGTCAATCTGTAAGCTCCAGGTTCAGTGAGAGACCCTATCTCAAAACAATAAGGTAAGGGAGCTGAAGAGATGGCTCAGCAGTTAAGAGCACTGACTGTTCCTGCAGAAAACCCAAGTTCAAATCCCAGCACCCACATGGCAGCTAACTATTTTAACTCCAGTTCCAGGAAATGTTGCCTTCTTCTGTCCTCCACAGGCATTGCATAACACAGGTGCACTTACACACATGCAGGTAATACACACGTATACATAAATAAAAATAATAAAATATTTTTTAAATAATAGGTAAGTCAGGTCTGAAGGTATGTGCCTTTAATCATAGCACTAGAGAGCCAGAGGCAGGCAGATCTCTGAGTTTGAGGCTAGCCTCTATGTAGCAAGTTCCAAGCCGGCCATAGTGAGACCAAGCCTCAATAAATAAATACATAAATACATAAATGTGGAGAGCAATTGAAGAAGATACTTGACCTCTATGTTCCACAGCATATGCACACATCTGTGCACACATACAAAAATTATTACACCCCCCCACAGAACACATACAATCTTTCTATAGCTAAATTGGACAGAACATACCTCTCCTTTGAGGTTTGAGAACATTCAATGTCCTATTCCCACAGGGCTTTCACATGAGAAAGGGCTGCAGATGAGAAGCTAATAAATGCAGGGTCTGGAAGGCAAGAGGTTCTTTCTGGGGAGCCAAAGGAGGAACTTGGACAAAGTGGCAGATTTGGTCCATGATGGTTTGCTAGGCCTCAGAGTTGGCACCAGGAGTGGCCTCTACAGACACCATTTTTCCTAGCTCCGTGGAACTGAGACCAGGTTGTACCTGGTCAGACATAAATTACCTGGTACCTCATGTGGGAACACTTCTCAGGGCTCATATGGGAGCCCACTGAGGGTGGCAGTAATGATCCAGGAAATGATAGGTTCCTTTTTCTTGCCAGCCTTACAGGGAGACCTTTGAGTTCTTCATAGAGGATTTCAAGACTTATAAGCCACTGTTATCCTCCATCAAGAATGCATATGAGGTGATGCTGGGTAAGAATGCAGCTCCTTTCTGGGGTCAGACTGGACTGAGCATGGAGTATCCTAGTCTGACTTTCTGGGTCTCCACAGCAGTAACTGTTCTTTGATGATGTTCGTATGCTTTATCCCATGCTATCCTGTAGAAGCATAGACTCTGTAGCAAACAGAGGGAATCCCAGGAGAGCAGCCCTTCTGAGAAGTTAAGGGGCTTCCCTACCAGACTCAAGTAATGCAAGCTGCAGCTGCGGAACTGAAAGCTTAGAAGTATAGATATTGGAGAGATCCTAACCCTCATCTGGACTGAGGCCTGGTTTTGCTGGAACAAAACCTTAGAGCCTTACATGATAGGGAAGCACTCTATCACAGAGCCACGATGCTCAGCTTCTGATCCCCACAAGTGTGAGAAGACCCAAAGCAGGTGGCATGGGTGGATGGGTGTGGCATATGTATATATTTGTGTATGTGTATGTGTCTCAGGGCTGGAGAGATGGCTCAGTGGTTAAGAGCACTGACTGCTCTTATAGAGGACCTGGATTTGCTACCTAGCACCCTCATGGCAGCTAACAACTGTCTATAATTCCAGTTTCAGGGAATCTGAAACCCTCTTCTGGCCTCCATAGGCTTTGTACACATGTGGTGCATGTACATAATATAGGCAAAACACCTACACATGAAATAAAAATAAAATTAATACAAAATTTAAAGATAAGATTTCATTATATGGCCCTAGCTGGCCTAAAACTTGCTACATAGACCAAGCTAGCCTCACACTCAAGAAATTTGCCTGCCTCTGCCTCCCTAGTGTTGAGAGGCACGTGTGACCATACCCAGCCAGGTACCATGATTTTGAACAAGGCATGCATACCTTTCTGTTTGCAAATTATAGTCACTTACTTTACCCATGACCTTGGATCTATGACTCCTGGCCCTTTCTTCTCCATAGCCCCCAAAGGGTTTTCCTACCTGTCCTTGCTTAGCCCACCAAAGGGAGAAAATTCGGGCCTTGGAGCCTCTGAAGGCCAAGATTGTCACTATGAGTGAGGACTGCAATGAGAGGATCCTGGCCATGAGGGCTGAGGAGAGATACGAAATTTCTGCACTCAAGAAAGAGAAGATGAATTTGCTAAAACTCATTGACAAGAAGAATGAAGAAAAGGTGTCACTGCAGAGCGAGGTAAATGAAAGTGGTATGCTGACCAGGTCCTAAGTTCCTGTTCCACCCCCCACCCTGGGGATGTTCCTAAGTACTGAGAAACCCCTAACCCCATTCACCCTTCGTCCTGGAATGGCACAGCCACAACCATCCCCAAGAGTCCCTACTGTCTCCACACTGTCCTGCTGCTGTGCTCAGCGTAGGGTTCAATGTGGCCCCAAAGGGTTGGCAAACTTTCCACACAGGTTGAGGCACCAGCACCTTGCTGGATTCTCAGGAATGGCCACTCTCTTGTTCCTAAGTCAAGGCAACCCAGCACCCATCACTCCCCTGTGGCGACTAGCTGCCAACAGGGTTCAAAGAAAGGCACTGACTATATAGTCACTTTCCCTGAAGGTGTCTAAGCTGAGGAAGAAATTGGCTGAGGAGTACCTGCGCTACCTTACCGAGCGAGATGCCCGCAAGATCCTCATTGGGGACCTGAATGAGCTGCGGTACCAACGGGAGGACATGTCACTAGCCCAGTCTCCAGGTAATCAAACTAGGTTCCTCTCCTTCTGGGGGGCTGAGACCTGCCCCTTGCCATTTACCCTGTACACTCAACAATCCTAGTATCTTACTTATTGTTTGTCTGTACTTGATAGATATCCCTGCCACTGACTGGGGCTGTGGATCTTTTGAGCTATACTGAGAACCACAGAATTAAATAAAGCCAATGCTTGCAGCTAAGACTCCCTATGGTTGGAGAGACCTGCTTAAGCCTGGATCCCTAGGGTAGTGATGCAGGGGACCCAGAGAATCCTAGAGAGGGCAAGACGACCTTGGGCACTCTCTAAAGGATATTCAACCCAGAGCTGGTACAAGTCCCAGAGCCAGGGTGGGTCCTTGGCAGGTGTTTGGGGAGAGGACCCTGTGAAGCTAACACTGGCTCTGAAGATGACTCGGCAAGACCTGACCCGCACGCAGATGGAGCTTAACACCATGAAGGCCAACTTTGGAGATGTGGTACCCAGGAGAGACTTTGAGATGCAGGAGAAGACCAACATGGATCTTCGGGAGCAGGTGCTGATGGGCAGGCAGTTAGGCATGGTAGGGCATGGTCAGGTAGTGGGTAGTTAGGACCAATTGCCTTGCCTGCAGCTGGAGAGCCTGAGGGCTGACTATGAAGAGGTCCGCAAGGAACATGAGTTACTGCTGCAGCTGCACATGAGCACCCTGAAGGAGCGGGACCAGTACTATATAGAGCTGCAGGAGATCCAGCGCACCTCCACCCCACGGCCTGACTGGACCAAATGTGAAGGTAATCATGGATAGGGGCCCAGGATCCTGCTGAAGGATGTGAGCAAGATTCTAGTTCTCTCTCACCACCTGCAGGTGTTGTGGCAGGAGGCTCAGAACGCTGGCAAATGCTGGCTGAGGGCAAGAACAGTGACCAGCTGGTGGATGTGCTCCTGGAGGAGATTGGTGATGGTCTGCTTCGGGAGAAAGACTTCTTCCCTGGCCTGGTAGGGGAGTCCCTGAGCCAGAGGCTTGAGGCCAGAGTCAGAACACATTAGCAATGTTGCTGAGACTTAAGCTTCTGGGGGAATCATCTGAGGCTCTTCCCTATTTGGGAAGAAACAGAGGGGCCCAGACATGAGTTGACACCTGCTTTTTAGGGCTATGGAGACAATGTACCCACTTTCCTTCGGTTTGATGGCACTGTGGAAAACAAGAGGCCGAGCAAGAAGGATGTGGTAAATCTCCTCAAGGATGCCTGGAAGGAGCGTCTTGCAGAGGAGCAGGTCAGTTCTCACCAGTTTCAGTGTATTGCCTCTATGTGGCCTTCAAATCCAGAGTCCTAAGGAGAGTTGCCTAAAGATGCCAGGGAGCGGGTAGGGGGCCAAGTAAGCCTGGGGCAGGCTGACCAAGCATTCCCCTCACCCTACAGAAAGAGTTATTCCCAGATTTCTTCTTTAAATTCCTGGAACATCGCTTTGGGGTCAATGATGCCATGGCCTGGGCTTATACCATTTTTGAATATATCAAGCTCTTCCGCTCCAATGAGATCATGAGTCAGTTTTATGATGTCTTGATGGGAAAGGTGAGTTTTGGCCCAGCCTCTACTTGTCTCCCTCAGTGAAACAGAAAGGACTTTTGTCTCCAGCATAGCACAGCTCTGCTCCCATCACCCTAGAAAGCATGCTGGTAAATGCTTTTCTTTGTAGATGATGGAGAGTGTATACATCAACCAAAAGGAGACACTAGCCCATCTGCTGAAGGAGATGATAAATACCGACAGTCAGAATGAAGGGTTAATAACCATGGAGCAATTCAAGTAAGAGCCAGTCAGGCTAACCCAAACTCCAGCCTAACATCTTGGCTGGCCAGGTTCTGAGGCATGCAGGAAAAAGGTGAGGATGGGCCAGGCCTCAAAGCCTGCTGTCCTTACCAGTGCCTATAATGCCAGCACTTGAGAGGTAAAAGTAGTAAAGTCATCAAGTTCTAGGCCAGCTTAGCACAAAAACCTATCTCAAAACAACAGGAGTTGGAAAGGAAGCTCACAAATTATAGAGAATTGAATTCAGGTCCTCTGTAAGAGTAACCAGTGCTTTTAACCACTGAGCCATCTCTCCAACTCCTCAAAATATTTTATAATCAAAGAAAGAAAGACTGGGTATGGTGTCACACACCTGTAATTCCAACATTTGGGAGGCTGAGACAGGAAGATCATCATGAGTTCAATCTATATAAGCTAACCTGGGTTATACAGTTAAAACCCTATAATAAATAGAGAAGTAATTATCCTGAACACTAGTGAGGACGGCCTGGGAGGGTTGGGAAGGTGGTGGGCAGCTGTAACTAGGCCCTTTTTGGCTCTCTTGCTTCTCCTATAGCACTATCCTCAAGAGCACCTTTCCTCTGAAGAAGGAAGAACAAATTCAGGAGCTGATGGAGGCAGGGGGCTGGGGTCCTGACAGCAACAGTACAGAAGTGTTCAACTACCACTTACTGTTTACTGAGGTGGGTGGAGACCCAGAACCTGCCCAAGCTCTTCCCTAGCCTTATTTACAATGTGGCCACACTCTGCCTCCCCGCATACCCTGCCCTCCAGGACGAGGAGGGCCAGAGTGAACCCTTCGTGCAGAAGCTGTGGGAACAGTATAGGAGTGAAAAGGAAGCATACTTGCAAGATCTGAAGCAGAATCTGGGTGTGGATCCGTAAGTGACCCTGGGGCCCACAGGCTATTGGCAAGTTCCACATGCAGGGCAAGTCCCATAGGATAGCATCTCAGGCACTGAGTCTCCCTGTCTGATACACATGCTGTTGGCTACTATAAACTACTCAAGCCCAACAGAAAGGTGGGCACCTGAGTATGGGGTCTAAAGAGGACTGTTCAAGCCTGTAAGCTTGTCTCTCTTTCATTTGTGGGGCAGCAATGATGAGGTGAATCTATTGAAGCTGCGTGGGGCCCTGATGAACATTGATCCCAGCCTGGATAAGCAGACTTTGAGTGCCTACTTGAGCCAGGCCTTTCAGCTCCCTGTGTCAGAATTGCCTTTGGAAGATGATGAGAAGCAAGAAGAAATTGTGATAAAGTTCCAGACTGCGCTCGACTGGCTTCAGATGGCAGACACCAAGCGCATAGGACCTCGAGAGCTAGAGCCAGCAAGCTAGAGCCCCATGGACAGTTCAATACTCTAGTGCTGCTAAATGAACTTTTAGTATAAAACACTTTATTTGAATTCATACTATTTTCCAGGGTGTGCTGGGAAGTTACACATGGGGCTGGTGGGGAATGTGGGTCAGGGCTGGCCCCAGGATATGAACCAAAAAGCAGAACAATCCATTTGTGAGACTTTATTGATGCTAGAAGATGAGAAGGCAACCTTGAAGACTGTGTGGCGTCAAGGGGCCAAAGGTGGGGATAGGGCAAGTGTTTAGGCCCAACCACTACTGGGTTGGGAAGACAGAATTGCCAGTGAATGCACAGGGGATTAGCAGCTGCCGGTACTCCAAGGGCAGATGCCTCTCCACAAGCACATGCAATGATACTTGGTCAGTGACTAGGCCCTGCCTGCATTAGAGGAAAAGAGGGTCAGCCAGAATCAGAACCATCACTCCCATACCAGCCTCCCTTTGCTGCTGCTCACCGTCGCATCAGCAATTCCAAGTCCTCTAACTTCACAGTCTTACGGCCAGCATGAGTAGCAAACACCTCCAGGTCATTGCAAAGGTGCTGGAAATACTTGTCTAGGCTGCCAAGAAGGTCAGGGTGGAACAAAATGAACAGTCTATTTATAATATAACAGGCTCCTCTACCCACTCAGGTGCCTAAGACTCACCACTTCTCCAGGATCTCAAGAGCTTTCTTCTCCATGGGCATCTTAGCATAGAAGCTAAAGAGTTTTGCATAGTGGCTCAGTCCAGTCTTGTAGGGATCTTGGTGGTGCCTAGGGCGTGCAGTTTGGGGCCTCGAGGGAAACCTAGCCGGCATAGACTCCAGAGGCTTAGATTCCAGAGGCTCTGAAGATAAGCTGAGGACAAGAGTAGAGTAGAATAGATAGAGGTGACTCAACTGCTGTTTGGGGAGGCTCCTATCCAGGGGCAAGCCCTGCTGTTTCCTGGGGAAACTGGGATGGTGTGATCCTTAGGTGGACCAAACCAGAAGTTCCAACTATCTATTGTGGGGCGTATGGTGAAGGGGCCACACAGAAGCCTCATCTTCCCCTGGGACCCTGATCCTCTAGTCTGGACCCAACACGTTAGTCTAGCCTCAATATATGATGGTATTTGCTCAAGCCTGTAATCTTCAGGACTTAGCATAGATGGTCTCTCCCGGAAAGAATCTATCACTGTCTGTCCCAAGCCCACTATTTCCTCCAGGAAGCCTTCCATGACTACACACTGACCTAGGCACATTCCCCTCACCCAGGCACCTCTAAATCCCTGGAGACAGACACCAGGATGAAAGATATGGTATTAGAGAGTACCTCCCAGCCGAGCTTGCGCTGCTGTACTTGGCAATCACCTGCATATCTATGAGGAGTGGAATGTGCATAATACCAACCTCAGGACATTCCCACTGCCCAGGGTGCTGGGTTCTTACACTGCACCATCAGGTGGTGGTGGTGGCTCAAGAAACTGATGCGGTTGCTTGGCCTTGAGTAAGTCAGGGGTGTTGGAGGTCAATTCAGACCTTGCTGCAGAGAAACAGTGGGGTTACAGGGGTTCCACTGCTGTACAGGTTGACTATCTCATTCAGCTGTGCACGTCTAGTCTTTTTTTTTTAATTCTCAAGGATCTCACAAAGTTCTAGTGAAGCAAGTGCCCCTCAGAATATTCCTGGTCCAATACCACCAGTTTCCAGACATAACCCAAGGAAGTTTCTATATGCCAGGACCTGAACACAGCAAGAAATATTCATTCGACCCCTGCACTAGTCCTCTTACCTGGCCTGCCAGAAGTACCCTCATCCTCTGAAGATTCTTCGAATTCCCTGGCCTGCACAGACTCCTGGGGTCCCAGGACTTCTGTCACCTCTGAAGACTGTAACTCTGAGCAGGAGAAAGACACAGCAGCAAAGCTAGTCCTGCTCAGTGAGGAAAGATGAAACCAGAAGCATCACCAGGGCCTTGATCTAGAATCTCCGGGCCCAATACTGACTCGGCTCTTAGGTGGAGAAGGAACTCCTAGTCATGGAGCTCTGGGGCACACGTGGGCTAGAGGAGAGGAATCTACGAGCGTCAACTCCCACCCAGGCTCAGCCTGGCTCCAGGCCAGCTGCCCCTCATACTTACTGTGGCTTTGCACTCCAGGCCCAGTGCTCCTGTGAGCCACATCTCTTTCAGTGTCTTCAGTCCGAGTGTGAGAGGGGTTGGGCAGGGAGGGATACACACTGGGAGAGCAGCCAACCAACGGCTGTGAGAAGGGCTGGGTGTCCTCCAACACTATGTCCGTTGGCAGAGTAGCAACATGGGTTCTAAGGCCGTCTATTAGAAATCAAGAGCCAGCTAACACTCAGTGTATTCCAAGCCCATCTGCTGATGACTGTAACTACAAGGGCTAACCCAATCGACCCCATGGGTCTTCCCTGCCTGAGTGGCCTCTAAAATGAAATGACCTACCGTCTAAGTATTGTCTCTTTCATAGCCCTCCTACTTCAACCTTCCAGCTCTGTGGTCTAACATTCCCAGGCCTCCATAGTTTGCTGTACCCCATCTCCCCACAACTGTTTACCCACGCCTCAACCTCTTCCTCTAACCAAAACTCTCCTCAGACATTGGCAGACTAGTTTTCTGGAAGAAGATCAGAAGTCAGCTCTAACTGATCATGAGACTTGGTCTTTTTCAAGCTTCCAACAAACTCTGGCCATTCTACCACACCCCTTCCTTCTACCTTCAGCTCTGCAGCACAGGAATATGAGGTCATAGAAGACACGGAACACTAAGACTGGACCCTACCAAGGCCTGGCAAACCTTGTGAAAAGAAAGCAGAAATTCCTTATAGATTATGGGCCAGGCTGACATTGTCCCTGACCTCACAAGGGGAGCAACCCTGACTCAGCAGCACCTCCTGCCTGTCATAGGGTGTGATAGCCTTCCCCAAAAGCTAGAAGAAAAAATTCCAACCTTACCTGGAGGAGCTGAGGCCAAGGAATTATCTCGCAGATCCTGCAAAAGGGCACCAACATCGACAGCCCGGCGGGTGAGAGGTCTTCGAGCCAAACCAGGTCTCTTCACTGACTGTGGCTGAAGAGGTGTGGCAAAGGTCAGGTTGAGGGAGCTGTTAAGAGGGAAGGAGACACAAGGAAAGCCTGAGGCCCAGGTTCCCCAAATGATTCTCCCGTCTGCCCTGGGGCTCTCATTGCTTAAAATGTGGCCACCATCTCATGAGGCTAACACTGGCAGGGAGCAATATGGCCAGATTCCATGAGTTAACACCTCCCTTAAACCTCTGCTCCAACAAACCCCAGAACAGAGAAGGGTACCTTGTATGGGATGAGGCATCAGCATTCCCATGTGGTTCTGTCAGAGACCATCCAGAAAACATAGAACAAACCATGGTTAGTTATCCAGACCCATGAAAGCTCTCTCAGGTTTCCAGGCTAAGGATGGTAACAGGTGTGTCCTAGGGCTCACCTTGGGAGAGAATCAAACCCTGGTCCACTTCCTGCTGAAATACTGACAATCTCAGCCTTTGCTTCCTTTTGCCAGGGGCCGGTAGACCTGGTGCCAGGGTTGAGGGGGGCTCCAGTTCAGGAAGTTGCAGCTCCAGGCTATTAAGGATGGAATTTATTTTAGACATGTCAGAAAGTCCAATTTTAGCTGTTGGGGCCCCCAAAAGGTATGAGAGAAGCCTGTGAGGGAAGTTCACTGCATACCTGGCCCGACTGCTTTCCCGTCTGGAGGACTGAACTACGTTTGATACCTCCACTGGCTTCACCACCAAGTCTGGCATCACGATGGAAGATTCTGGGGCTGTAGAAATATCAAGGAGAGGGTAGGGCTGACAGAGAGGAATACTATAGGACTGGCTGTTAAACTAGCACCTAATTTTGACTGGCAAGGCAGTGCCCACTTACCAGTTAGTAAGATATTCTTCAGCAGAGTCCGGGGTGTCTGTTCCTCCAGGTGCCCACTGGCTGGAATATGGGCCAGTCTGCCAACTGACTATGGATGAAAACATCACCAGTCTGTTCTTTTGCTTTTAGAGTTCCTCAAGTTAGGCTTTAGAGCACAAATAGACCTCAGGACTCCATGAAGGCAGCCAGGACCCTATATAGTGGTCATCTGGCTGAACACTTACCCTGGCTCCATGGGAATGCCTTCTGGTAGATGTCTTTGTTTGGCTACCCAATCTCTTGGAGGAAGGTGTTTCAAGAAAGGTTCTCTGGGCTCTGAGAATTAAAGGGAGTTGGGGTCAGGGGCTAGATGATACAGATACATGCTTTCATCAGGGGACTTGACCTAAATAAAGCTCTATTCCCTCAGGGACTGGAAACCAGAAACTACATGTGTTTTCCATAACCCCTATCCCTGACCTTGTCATAAGGAAGTGGATGAAGACTAGCCCTAAGCACCAGAAGAGAGGGACTATGATTGATCTAGCAGACAAAGAGGCTAAGGAAAGCTTCACGTGACTCTAGTAGAATAGTAAAAATAGGGTACGGCTTGGTGGAATAGGCCTTTAATGCCAGCACTCAGGGGGCAGAGGCATATGGAGCTCTGTGAGTTCCAGGCCAACCTGTCTACATAGTGAGTTCAAGGAGGCTTCAAGGAGACCCTGTCTCAAAAAACACACACAAAAAAAACAAGGGCTAGAGAGACGACTCAGTGGTCAAGAGCACTGACTGCTCTTGCAGAGGACCTGGGTTTGATTCCTAGCACCCACAGGGCTGCTAGCAACTGTCCCTAACTCCAGATCCAGGGGATCCAACACACTTCTGACCATCACAGGCAATGTATGACACACATAAATTTTTGTTTTTAAAGTAGGGGTTAGTCACATAGACAAGAGGACGAATTGAAGAGTATCCATTCCATATATTAAAGTAACAATCCAAGTGGGACATTTAAGCATTTTTAACTTTAAAAATAAGATTTGTACATTTTTAATATTTATTATTTTTATTTTATTTATATTAGTATATTGCCTGCATGTGGGTAGGTGCACTTGTGTTGTGCAATGCCAGAAGAGATCAGAAGAGGGAATCAGATTCCCAAAACTGGAGACGCAGACAGTTGTTAGCTGCCATGTGGGTGCTGGGAATCAAACCTGGGTCCCCTCTAGGAGCAGTCAGTGCTCTTAACTGCTGAGTCAGTTATCCAGTCCCAAGTGTTTTAAGTAGTTGTCAAGGTTTGACAAACATGTTCCATATGCGTCATCCCAGCTTTATTTCCCCTAGTCTCATAACTACAAAAATGTTCCCTAGGCACAGCTGACTAAAAGATCTAAAACATTCGGAGTGGCTGGCAAGATGGCTCAGTGGGTAAAAGTACTGCTGCGAAGTCTGAGAACCTGAGTTCAATGCCCAGGACCCACATGGCAGAAGGAGAGCACTAACTCCTGCAAATTATCCTCTGACCTCCACACATTATGACATGGGCACATGCACCTTCATGCACACACAAAAAAGTAAATAAAAACACATCCCAAACAAGCAAGGGCATGGTGGTAACAGGCCAGTAATCTCAGCTACTACAGAGGCTGAGGCAGAAGGATGGCAAATTCAAGGTCTGCCTGAGCAACAGAATTTCAAGACTAACTTAGGCAACTTTGTGAGACCCTGTCTCAAATTAAATACAAAAAAGGGTGCCTAGCATGCACAAAGTCCTGGGTTCAATCTCTATAATCACAGACAGAAACAAATCCCTTCTTATGAGGAACTTTACGTTAGAAAAGAACTTTGTTTTGTTTTGTTTTGAGACAGGGTCTCCCTATAGCCCCAACTGGCCTAGAACTCGCTATATGGAACAGGCTGGCCTGGAACTCAGAGAGATCCACCTGCCTCTGCCTCCCAAGTGCTGGGATTAAAGGCGTATGCCACCACGCCCGGCTAAGAATTGCATCTTCCAGTTTGACAGATGCCAACTTCTGTATCCTCTGCCCCAGAAGCTCACAATCCTCCTCCATGACACTCCACAACCTCAGGACAAAGTCCTGCTTCCTAGCAAAGCATCTTTCCGGATTCTGGCCCAGCAGAGGCTCGCATCGTCTCATCTTATTCGCATCTTCCCTATGGGGGTCAGAGCAGGACGGAATGTGAAGGGAGTGAGGCCACCTGGGAGGTGGCAGGCTGGAGTAGATTGCCGTGCACACTGAGGCCTAGTTGGGAAGCTTGGGCTGGTTTGAGTGAAAACAGCCTTGAAAAAAAAAATGTATCCTTTGCGTCTAGAGATCCAGGACTGCCGCCCTGTGATCTCAGGGCGTAGCCCCTCAGAGCACAAAGTTTGAGTCCGAATAGGAACGCAGAGTCAGATCTCTGGGCCTCGGGCTTTGCTCAACGGAGACGTTTTCCTCTCCAAGCAGGTGGTCGCTGGCTCCCACCCAGACCAGCCTCCCCAGTCAATCCACCTGCTTAAGCAACACCCTCACATACAGAGTCCGGCCACTCCGTCGTCGCCGCGGGGGCCGCAAGGTCGCAGTATCCAGCACGCGCCGCAGGAGCGTGCGCGTCGTAGGCTCGCTGTCCGGACTGTAGAGGTCCGCCATGCCTTCAGCCCCCGCCCCTCCTAACTGCTCCAGCTGTTGCAAGCGCAGGTTTCCCGCCGCCGCATTCGAGTCAGTTCTCGCGATGCCGCCGCACAGCCCCACGGGAACTGTAGTTGTCGCCCTACCGCTGCCCGCTGGGAGCGCGGCGTTTGCAAACAGGCTTTGGGGCCGTGTTACTTCGAGCCTGGACAAATGTATGCAGCCATTCCAAACCTCATGGTTTCTTCATTAATAAACTAAGGATAAGAGCCACCTAATAAATATTTTTTCAGTGACTTTTCTTTTCTTTTTTTTTTTTTTTGAGACGGGAGTGGTCTCCTTACATAACCTTGGCTAGCCTGAACTAGCCCCCTTGTTGACCCTCCCGCCTCTGCCTCATGAGTGCTGCAATTTCAGGTGTGGGCCAGTATGCGTCTATATATCAGAATTGTATATATAATATATATATGTAATATATATTATATATACTATATACATAGTATATATACTATGCTATATATATATATATTTTTTTTTTTCTTGTAACCCAGACTAACCTTGAACTGCTTATGTAGTGGAGGACGACCTTGAACTCTTAAACCTTCAAGCCCCCTATTTCCGGAGTGCTCAGATCACAGGTATATTCCATTACACCCAGCTTAAATCACTTTTATTTTTGTTTTTTGAGAGCTTTATTTTATGTGAGACAAAATCTCACATAGCCCAGGCTGGCCTCAGACTCACCATGATGATCTTGAATAAGGATAATCTTGCACTTCTCATTATTCTGCTTCCAACTCCAGTGTGCTGGGATTATGGTCTTGTGAAACCACACAGCATTTATGCATGCTACAGATAGGACCCTAGGATTCCTTCTGGTACTTGTGCAGTTGGATCCGATCTCTGATCTCTGTTATCTGACTGAATTTGTTATTGCTTTGTCGGGAAATTTCCATGGTCACTCTCAACCATCTAAATCTATAGTTCTTTTTTTTTTTTTAAGGATATTTTATTTTTTGCCAGGCATGGTGGCGCTCATTCTGCACAGGAAGAAGGAGAAACAGGTAAATCTCTGTGAGTTTGAGGCCAGTCAGGGCTAGGTACATAGCAAGTTCCAGGCCAGTAAGGGCTACACATTGAGAGCCTGTCTCAAAACAAAACATTTATTTTATTTTAAGTTATATGTGTGTGCCTGTTCTGAGTATGTGTACATAAGTGTGGGTGCACTTAGAGGCCCCTGGAGTTAGAGTTATTGGTAGTTGTGAGCCACTTGACTTGGGTGCTAGGAATCAAACTCAAGCCATCTCTCCAGCCTCTAAATCTAGTTCTTAAAAATTAATTATATTTTCTGGACATGGCCATACATGCCTTTAATCCCAGCACTTAGGAGGCAGAGGCAGACAGATCTCTGTGAGTTCAAATCTAGCCTGGTCTACATAGTGAGTTCTAAGTCAGTCAAGGTAGTGAAACCAAGTCTCCAAAAAATAAATAATAAATAAAAAATATTATCACAGGAAATGGCTCAGTGGGTGAAAGCACTTGTTCCACAATCATGAGGACCTGAGGTCAAATTCTCATCACCCATGTAAAAAGCCAGTAAGACTGCTTACTGACCAACTAGCCTACCTGAAATGGCAAGCTTCAGATTCAACAAGAGACTCTAACTCAAGGCAATAAGATAGCAATAGAGGAAGATATCTGACGTCCTGCTCAGGCCTCCACATGTATACAAAAAGAACATTTGAAATATAAACTTAAGCCTTTGCACAGTGTTTTTTTTATGTTCACATAATTAAGCTTAAAAAATTATTTTTCTGTCTGAGACAAGGTATCCTTGTGACCACAGTTGGCCTGGAACTTGATATTTAGACCAGGCTGGTCTGGATCTGACGCATGTACTACCCACCTGGAAAACATTTAAACTTTTAAATTCTATTTATTTATATTTTTATGTGTATGAATGTTTTGCCTCTATGTACATAAATGTACCCCTGTTGTGCAGTATCCACAGAGACCAACAGAAGCATCAACTTCCCTGAAAGTGACAGCTGTTAACTACCATGTGGGTGCTGGGAACTGAATCCAAGTCCTCTGTAAGAACACCCAGTACTTTTCACCACTGAGTCATCTTTCTAGCCCCTGATTAAACTTTGTTTGTTTGTTTATTTGTATTGCTCTTTTTGAGACAGGGTCTCCTTTGTAGCCCCAACTGGCCTTGAATGTGCTTTGTAGATGGATCTGGCTTTGAACTTACAGAGATCTGCCTGCCTCTGCCTCCCAAGTGCTGGGATTAAAGTGTGTCACTCCACAGTCAATTGCCCCTGATTAAAATTATACTTGTTAAATTATTGTTTTGAGATGAACTATATAGTTCTGGTAGCCTGGAATTTGCTATGTATACTACACTGGCCTTGAACTTGCAGTAATCTTCCTCCACTGCCTCCTCAGTGATGAGATTCTAGACAGGGACTACTCTCGGCTATTTTGATTTTTTTTTTCACTTTTTTTATCTTAAATATGTGTATATGTGTGGGTATGTCTTTGTCACAGTCCATATGCAGGGATCAGAGGACAAATTGTCAGAGTCACTTCTCTCCTTTTACCATGTGGGTTCCAGGGATTGAATGCAGGTCATTACGCTTGCTGGCAAGCGCCCATTAACTACTCCGTCATTTTGACAGCCCTTGGTTATTTTTCAAAAATTTTTATTATTTAAAAATTTTGGGATTTATTTATGTATTTACTTATTTATTTGAAGGAGGGCCTTACTATGAAGCCCTGGCTGACATGGAATTTGCTATGTAGACCAGGGTGGCCTCAAAGTCACAGAGATCTTCCTGCCACTGCCTGACAAGTGTTAGGCTTAAAGGTGTATCCATTATGCTGACTTTATTTTGAATGTTTATGAGTGTTTTGCCTACATGTCCATGTGCACCATCTGTGTATTGTGTGTGTGCAGTTCCCACAGAGGCCAGAAGAATGTATCAGATCCCCTGAAATTGAGTTAGGGATGGTTGTTAGCTGCCATTGGGTGCTGGCAACAAATATGTGTGTCCTCTTCGAGAGCAGCCTGTGATCTTAACTGATGAGCCATCTCTCTAGCCCCTATGTATTTATTCATTATGTGTATGTATATGTGCCTGAGAAAGTTTATGTGTACCACATGTGTGTGGGTGCCCTCAGAAGACATCAGATCCCATGGAACTGAAGTTACAAGTGATTTGGTTATGAGCCACTGGATGTGGGTGGTGGGAGCCAAACCCAGGTCTTCAAGAACTCTTAACTGCTGAGCCATCTTTCTAGCCCCATTGGCTTTTTTCTTTAATATTTTATTTTAATTTTAGATTGTGTGTGTGTGTGTGTGTGTGTGTGTCTTTGTGTGTCTGTGTAGGTCAGAAGAGGGTTTTGGATCTTCTGCAGCTGGAGTTACAGGCAGGTGTGAGCTACCTGATGTGGGTGCTGGGACTCAGGTCCTCAGCAAAAGCAGTACATGCTGTTAACTGATAAGCCATCTCTCCAGCCACCCCTCCTCTCCCCATCAGTTTTTTAAACAGCAAAAACACTAGGTTGAAGTAAGGGTGGGAGGAAGAAATGTAAAAATGTTTGCAGGGCTAGACTATATATGAGGAGTCTTGGAGGCTCCAGGAAGGAACCTGGACTGCACAGGAGGAATTAAGCAGAGGTATAACATATCAGAAATTTTCTCCTTTTTTGGCAGGCATAAGAACAGATTGTAGAGGAGGAAAGATTGGAAATAGAGACATGTGATATGGTTCTTGCCTTTCTGTAGAGATGACAAGATAGAGGGTGAGCAGAGAGGTGGGGATGACGTTTTTGTTGCTGAAGATCAAACACAACTCTTTCTTGTTCTACTACTGCACTACACATCCAACTTTTCAGATAGGGTTTGAATGTAGAAGATTAAATGTACTTAATGTAGAAGATTAAAAGTTATTTTATGTACTAAAGGTAGAGTTTAGTTGAGCATCATCTTCAATGCTCTGTGCATATTTATTAGCTCCTTAATCTCTATATGATGATGAAAATACTTAACAGCAGATATAATGATCTTTTGCTGAATTATTCCTCTATTGTAAACTTTTATTTAAATCTTTGCTTTGTTTTAAAAAAGGGTCTCATGTAACCTAGGCTTACCTCAAAACTATATAGCCAAGGATGACAATGAAATTTGGATCCTCCTGTCTCCTCTTCTAAGTGCTAGGATTATAGGTATGTGCCACTGAATGTGGCTCAATTCTTACTTTTAGAGAGTTTTGCTATGTAGCCCAGACTGGCCTTGAACTCAAGATTTTCCTGCCTCAGTGTTCTAAGTGCTGAAATTACAGGTATGCATCACTACACCTGGCTCGACTGCACACATTTCATAAAAATTTAAACATTCTAAGAGGTGGGGATGGGTGATGGGAAAGGCAGTGGAGAAGGTGAATAAGAACAAAATGTAGGGGTCTGGGTGACAGTTGAGTTAGTAAAGTGCTTATCAAACAAGCATTAGGACCTAGTTCATGCTCCAGCACCTTAAGTAAATAGCCAGGCATGGTGGCCTATGCTTATAACCCTAGTACTGGGGAAGTAGAGACAGATTGACCCCCGGAGCTCATTGGCTGCCCAGTTTAAAATGTATATACTTATGTTTATACTATTGTATGAATGATTCACTTGAATGCACATCTTTCATCCTATGGTACACACACTAATACATTTTTGGATGTAAAGACATTCAAGCTGTGGACCCAGTTGCTTATGTCATGAAAAACAGGATTTTTCTATTTATAAGTGAGAAAAACCTACACAAATACCCCAGGTTACATTGGCTCTAAAAAGAAACACAGTGGAAATATCTGTGTTGGAACTGAAAAATGTCCTCCCCCAACCTCCATTGTCTTCAGTATGTTATATTTTTTGTTTTCTCTGCTTCTCTCTCCTTTTTGAGAAGTCCATCTGTACCCAAGATGGACTGGAACTTCTGACACTCCTGTCTCTTTTTTCCCCAAATGCTGGGATACCACCACACCTGGTCCTGTTTTGCCTTATTCCAAACTTTCCAACCCTTTGTGATAAAGAACAGTCAACACCAGCAAGGCTCTCATGGGATGCTAGCTCCTTGATCTTGGATGCCTTTGCTTATAGAACCATGAACTAAATAAACTTCTTTAGTTTTAAAAAAGAGAAAAGAACAAACAATAAAATAACAAATGGGCCAGTGAGATGGTGCAGCAGGTAAATGTACTTGCAGCCAAGCTTGAGGACCTGAGCTTGTATGTGGGAGCTGAAATGGTAGGAGAGAACCGCCTCTGACCTCCACATGTCCTCTCAGGTACATCACACACACACACTCTAAATATAGGTGTTGGGTATCGTGGTACACACCTTTAATCTCAACACTCAGGAGGCAGAGGAAAGTGGATCTCTTGAGTTCTAGACCAGCCTTGTCTACATTGTAAGTTCCAGGCCAGTTCCAGCTATAGGAAGGGAGAAAGGAAAAAAGTTGGGAGAAATAGTACTCAACAAAGGAGAATCATTTTTAGGCAACTCGTTTGATCAATTGCCTAGCTTCTCTCAGGCTTTCCACAGTCTCAATCTCAGGTGATTTTGTTTTTAACTTTTTACTAATTTTTATTTTGTGTGTATGAATGTTTTTCCTGCATGTATATAAGTGCACTTGTGTCATGCAGTGCCCACGGAGGTCAGAATTGGGCGTTGGACTTCTTGGAACTGGAGCTGTGGACGATTGTTAGGTGCCATGGAGGTGCCAGAAACAGAACTCAGGTCCTCTGCTAGAACAGCCATTGCTCTTAACTACTGAGCCATCTCTCCAGCCCCATTTTGGATTTTTGTTGTTGTTGTTGTTCATGTTTATAGGGATTAAACCCATGCCTCCTTCTCACTAGGCAAGTGTGTATCACTAACGATATTTGAGCCGGGTTTTTATTCCCAGAGAGGGCCTCACTTAGTTGCCCAGACTGTCCTTGAATTTACTTCAACCTCCCAAATAACTGGGATTACAGGTCTGCACCACCAGGCCTGGCTTCTGGAGATGGTGGTGGTGGTGGTAGTGGAGGAGGAGGAGGAGGAGGAGGAGGAGGAGGAGGAGGAGGGGGAGGGGGAGGAAGAGGAAGAGGAGGAGGAAGGCTGGCGTCTTGTTATAATACAAATCTTTTTGCTTAAAGCTCTTCAGCTTTCCAATTGCCTGAATAAAGAAATCCCAAATTCTCTGTCGTGATCCAGTTTGTAATCTTTCAGTTTCTGCTACCCCAGCTGTCTCTTGCAGGCACTTCAATGGCTGGCTTAGCTTTTTATGCTTCAGGGGCCTTACATTTCCCAAGGTGATGGGTAGGAGGCTAAGAACTGCTACAACTCCCAAGTTCTAATAGGTCTATTTTCCCATGTCGCCATTCCCGTTTGTCTTCTGTCCTGCTCATTCCTTTGTAGCATTTATTCCTGACTACATGTCTATTTGTGTGAATTCACAGCTATTCATGTATGACAGACCCTCATCCTGCTAGTTCAGTCTCCAGGCGGCAGGGGGCTGGGTGAATCTGACTCCTCTCAACTCCACTACTCTGTTCTCCCTGTACTGGCCCATAGTAGGCATCCTTTAGTGACCTAGTTTAGATCAGTGAGTGAAAGCAGGCAGTAGGTGAGTCGGGAGAGTACCCCCAATACGAGAAAGTGATTCTAGAGGTCCTTTCGTGCTGACCGAGGCTCCCCCACGCCAAGGAATGCCGTCCACTCCAAGGCATTGGAGGACTTCTAGCAGCCAGCAGAACCTTGAGTAAATGCCAGCCTGCAGAGACCCCACCTCTCCCTTAGGTGGCGCTGTAGGAAGTAGTTGCAGAGTTCTTCCGAGGCATCATGGAACTTGTAGTCTCTGCGTGCTTATATCTAGAGCGCTTGCGCTCTCACGAGACGTGAGCCCTCTACCGTCAGGATTCCGGGTCCTTGTGAGAGGCAGTCCACGCGACAGCGTTCCATTCGAATACACTTCTCTCCTCCACCAAGTACGAGCAGCACCGGGAAAATAATCTGCTCTGAGGGGGATGTCGCGGTGGCCTGGAAAGCAGCCGGAATAAGCACGCCCCCGCCCCGGAAGTGAGCGTCTTCTGGCGCAGTGCATTGTGGGGGGCGTAGTCCTCCTTTCCAGGCGGTCCTTCGCGGCGTCCCCGGGGCCGACTCCGGAGCGCAGGCGGGCGGCCGGGTGGGTAGCGCGGCACAGGCGGCGGCAAGCATATTCTAGGCACTGGGCTCCAGTCCAGGAGGACTACGCCGAGCGGCAATAGTGAGAGGCCGCCGAGGGCCTCGCGCGGCGCTTCCCGTCGAGGAGCTGGCGGCGGGGGCTAGACCCGGCCGTCGAAGAGCGCAAGAGGCCGGTGGGCCGGGCCGGGCCGCGCGTCGCAGCCATGCCTGGTTTTACGTGCTGCGTACCGGGCTGCTACAACAACTCACACAGGGATAAGGCGCTGCACTTCTACACGTTCCCCAAAGACGCTGAGCTGCGGCGTCTCTGGCTCAAGAACGTGTCCCGTGCTGGCGTCAGTGGGTGCTTCTCCACCTTCCAGCCCACCACAGGCCACCGTCTCTGCAGCGTTCACTTCCAGGGCGGCCGCAAAACCTACACGGTGCGCGTTCCCACCATTTTCCCGCTGCGCGGCGTCAATGAGCGCAAAGTAGCGCGCAGACCCGCAGGGGCTGCTGCAGCCCGCCGTAGACAACAGCAGCAACAGCAGCAGCAGCAGCAGCAGCAACAACAACAACCGTCGCCGTCCTCCTCTACTGCCCAGACTACCCAGTTGCAGCCGAACCTGGTATCTGCCTCTGCGGCCGTGCTTCTTACCCTTCAGGCTGCTGTAGACAGCAGCCAGGCTCCGGGATCCGTGGCTCCGGCTCCCACCACTCCCGCAGGAGATGATGTGAAGCCTATCGATCTTACTGTGCAAGTGGAGTTCGCAGCCGCAGAGGGCGCAGCCGCTGCTGCTGCCGCGTCGGAGCTAGAGGCTGCTACTGCGGGGCTGGAGGCCGCTGAGTGTGCTCTGGGCCCTCAGTTGGTGGTGGTAGGGGAAGAAGGCTTCCCTGATACTGGCTCAGACCACTCGTACTCGTTGTCGTCAGGCACCACGGAGGAGGAGCTCCTGCGCAAGCTGAATGAGCAGCGGGACATCCTGGCCCTGATGGAAGTGAAGATGAAAGAGATGAAGGGTAGCATCCGCCATCTGCGTCTTACGGAAGCCAAGCTTCGTGAAGAACTTCGCGAGAAGGATCGTCTGCTTGCCATGGCTGTCATCCGTAAGAAGCACGGGATGTGAATGGGTACCCCCAGCAGCCTGGACAACTCATGACTCCTCCTAGTCCAAGGAATCCTCTGGCGGATGTTGAACTTCCCAATATTCTGGTTGACAGTGCTGAGTCTTAGGGCAGCTAGACTCTCTTGCTGGTGATCTAGCACCCTCGTTTGTTTCGTCCTGAAGTAGAGTTGGGGGCCTCACACTCAGTCTGGTGACACCAGCAATTATGACTTTGTCTGCTCTCCCTCCCCAGTTTATGTTGCAGATTCTGGTTAAGCAAAAGCTTCAGAACCACTGAACTTGAAACTTATCCTGGAGGGATGTAGGTGGGATTCCTAGGGACTGTGGGTTTGGGAAAACCACATCTTAAGGTTGACCAGCAATCAGAGACTTTGCTGTGTGTAGTGATAAGAGATCTAAGTAGCATCAGTTCTCCTTTTAGGCTTACCCTTTTCAGGTGCAGCCTGTGATTCTGATGGAGACTAGTTGATCTGTGCCTCTGCCTCCTAGGACTCCCTACCCAGAAGGTCATTTGTGAGAGGGCTCTGGGTGACCTGCTGATGGAGTTCCAGCTTACCAGGGACTTAGGTTTATCTTGTTATGTTTGCTACTGGTTACAAATTCTATTTTCTGTACAATTAGACTAAAGTTTTCACTGTGTTTGTTTGGCAAAACAAATTAAACAAAAAAAGTAAGGTTTTTATTTGGGTCTCGCCATTTTATTTTTATGAAAGTTACAAGTGTCGTTGAAGTATGGGGTTATAGATTTTGACCTATTTAAAAGACCAGACTAACCCTGGAAGTAGAGATTGAAATATAAATGGAGATACTTTAAATGACAAGGTTTCTCTATAAAGCAACCATAAGCCAATAGATCCTGGCATCATAGAGTTCCTTGCCCAAATCACTCCCAAGAGTTTGGTGTTGGTTTATCTCCATGGATTTCCTCCCTGGGTCTTGTGTGGGGGTGTATGTCTGTGGTGTGGGCGCACAAGTGTGTTTGTGTGGGTGTTGCTCCTCAGATGATAGCCATCTTTTTAAAAAGATTTTTTTTTTTTTTTTTTTTGAGATGGGGTCTTCTCACTGGCCTGGAACTTACCAAGTAGGCCAGGCAAGCAGGCTAGTGAGCCCCAGAGATCTGTCTCTCTGTCTCCCTAGTGCTGGGACTACAAGTTTGCACCACATCTGTCTTTTTTTATTACATAGATTCTGGGGAGAGAACTCAGGTTTACCAAATGAGCTGTCTCCCCAATCCCTTCTGGAATCTTTTTTAGCAAGAAGGTGCAACTGAAAACTAAGCTGAATTGTTTTGTTTCTCCTGCCTCTGATAGATTTAAATTCCTTATTGAACTCTCAGCTGGAGTTGAAGTTTGTTCACCATTTCACCCTTTGGGATAAGCAGTGTCTGGTACACATGTGAAGTTAACAAATCAGTGAAGTCCAGAGCTGGGAGTAGCCCATCATTTCTTTAGACACAAAGACTCTTGTACAGATTGGGCTTGTCTTTAGTACACCTTCATTGTGAAAGAGCTGGATGATTAGAGGGCATCAAGGAACTGAGATTTCTGACATCTAGATTTGTGGTTTTGGCTACCTTTATTTTTAGATTGGATATTGGAGAGGTGAGGTGACATTTTTATCCATAATTTAGCTCACAGCTAGTGGGGAGATATGCTGTTAAAAAATATTTTCATAGCCAGGTGTGGTGGTGCACAGTTTTAATTCCAGCACCCAGTAGGCTAAGACTGGTGGATCTCTGTGAGTTCAAGTCCAGCCTGGTCTACATAGTGAGTTCCAGGGCAGCTGGGGCTACAGGGAGACCCTGTCTCAAAAAAGACTGAAAAAATTTTTTTTCATTATTTGTGTGTGTGTGTGTGTGTGCACATGTACACACATGTACAGGTGCCCCAGGAAGCATCAGATCCCATGAAGCTGGAGTTAGAGGCAGTTGTGTCAACCAACATGGGTGCTGGGAACTAAACTCGGGTCTTCTTCAAGAGTAGTACATGCTTTTAATCACTGAGACATCTCTTCGGCCCTGTGAATGCCTTTTAAACCTACCTCTGCTTTTATGACTGTTGGAGCACAACTTTACTCCGACTCTAAAATATGACTCATTTCTGTGTTACTTATGAAGTCACCAGCCTAGGGATTTGCTCTGTGACTATAAGCTGAAGTATCCCTAAAACTCTAATGTCTACTTCCATTTTGGTCCTTTGGTTCTGAGTTGGGAAATGATTGTTAAATGAGGAAAGAAGCTGCAGCTTAGGTTGTATAGGTGCCCAGTTTGGGGAGCAGTTGAATCTCTGCCTTTGTAGGGATAGATCTGGCTTGCAATGCGGTGAAAGCACAGCAGTGCATTTCCAGGCTAATTGCCAGTCTCTCACATGTCAGTTCTCTTTCCTTGGAGTGGGGTCTTTCCCAGGCCTTACTATACTTAGTATATCCTTGAGTTCTTGTTCTTTGAAGGGATGGCTGCTGTTTGTGCCTTGGTTCTCTTGAACCTTTCAGCATTTGGAGGGCATAGTGCATGGAACTTGCCTTGTGTTTTGTTTTCTGAATAGCAGTGGGGAGGCCCCAGATGTATCACTAACAGTGCGGTGCATAGAGTTCTTAGTGGTTGAGTGATGAAAGGATCTAGCAGGATGTGGTGGTGTACTCTGGAGGCAGAGGCAGGCAGATCTCTATAAGTTCCATACCACTTGGGACTACAGGAAGGTCCAGTCTCAAAACACAAACCAAACCACAAAAAAGGAGATTTAATCAACCTTAGTTTAGTTTTACCAGTCATTCCCCAGGAGGTGGGATGACAGTAACTTAAAATGAAAAACTCTTACGGAAGCCGGGGTGCACTCAGATTTCAGGCTAGCAGAAAAGACTTAAAAAGGAAGACTTAAAGCTATCTGAAGCCATTTTCCTTTCCTGTGGTCCTTTAGGCTGGCTGCTGAGCCATTTGCCCAGCAGAGGCCTGACTTGGAAAGAAGCCTTCTTTCATGTTTGTCTTACTAAGTAAACTGTGAAAAAGATGTTGAAAGTCAAGGGGAAGGGATGGGAAGAGGATTTATAATCTGGCCGCTAAACGGGAAACTTTGGTTGAGCCAGTTATTTTTCTTCCAATAAAAATTAAACTCGGGGATGAGATGGCTCAGTGGGTAAAGGTGCTAACCCCCAGGCCCAACAACCTGAGTTCGATCTCCAGGACCCACATGGTGGGAGTACCGACTCCTGAAAGTTAACATCTGACTTACAAATACATGCCATGGCACCTGTGTCCCACACACAAACACCAAAATAAATAAAATGTAAAACATTAAAAACAAAACCAAACCAAAACCCTCATACGTGCTCTATTTGCTGCAAAAAAAAAATAAAAAGAAGCCAGAAGTAAAAAAAAAAAAAAAAATCTTAAGATTCCAATGAGTAAGAGTAACTTCTCCAGCCCAAGAAAAGCCTAGACAGCTTGAAATCGGTTTTGGAGGGTACTATCTCTGAAACATCTTGCCCGACAAGTGTTTAGACAGCCGAAGCGGTGGGTTCCGCCCTGGCTGGCTAAGGCTACAGCACACTGGTAACTAGAACGCCAAAGGGGAGGGGGCTTCGGAAGCGGATTCAGTCTAGGGGCCCAGGGAGGGGTGGCTGGGGTAGCCCGGCCAGCTCCAGGCTAGGCCCGGCTCCCACGGAGGCGGGGTCAGCCACGCTTGACCGCACAACCTAGGCCGGGCCAGGCCAGCTGGGACCGGACGACAACAGAGACCTGATCTTTGCATGGCGCAAACTCTGTATTCCAGAGGCTTCCGCTAGACCACAATTCTCAGGGGCTCGCCCCGGCAGCCTCCCTCCCGGATTTAGCCTCTCCTCCCGCGCTGCGGAGCCTTGTCTGGGCCTCCGCGCGTGGCACACTGGGAGCTGCAGTTTTATCCTGGCTCACTAATACCGGAAAGGAGAGTGATGGGACTGCGTTTCCCAGAGTGCAGCGGGGCGGGCGAGGGAGGGCAGCGGGGAAGGGACAGTCGGTCGCAGAACGCGCTGGGTTGCCGCCGCCACTGCCGCCATCGTGCCAGCCCCACGGGTGAGTGTTGGAGCCAGCGCGTCGGGGCGGGGGCTGGGCCGCAGGAGCCGCGCTCTAGGCTGCCCGGAGCTTCGGCTGCGAGTCCCCGGGAGGCCCCTCCCCTCTTCACCCCCCCTCCTGGCGGCCCGAAGCGGCGCGGGGCCCGCGCCATGTGTCGCGCGCGGCTCCGCCTCCCGCCGATCCTCTGTGGCCGCGGCCGAGGGAAGGCTGAGAACCAGACAGACGCCTGTCCGGGCCGTACGGTGTCCTGGCCGGTGCGACGAACTGCGTTGTGCTGAGATCTTTTTCTCTGGTCCGGACGTTCTGGATAGAGCTCTCAGGGCCCCGCCCCGTCTGGCCTTGCCTGGCTAACTCGAATCCTGCAAGCTCTGCAGGCGGGTTGGCGGGCCGACCCCAGACCCACGTCCCGCCACCAGCCGGCGAAGATACGGGGAAGGGCAACGCCACCCAGCTCGCTCCAGAGCCAGCATGGGTAAGGGTGCTCGCCCGCCGCAGCTGGGCTTGGGACCATAAGCCGGTTCCGGACCATAGCCCAGCAAGGATGTAGGTGAACGCTTCTCTGCTTGATTGCCTGATGAGAGTGCATGAAACCTACCTCTCTCTCCGTGGAACCAGTACTGGATCATCCAGCATGGAGGACAAGGGCACGGAGTCTGGGGCGGGACGGGCTTCTACGTGAGACTTCATCTCTTGCTAGTCTTAGAAGATCTGGACTTGCTGTGCAAGAGGCAGCTCCAGATTGGTAGGCCTGGCCTCCGCCCTTTTTTTATCAGTGACTAGGCCCTAGCTTTGGGTGGGTTGCCTACTTTGTTATAGTGGTGGAAGGAAGCCAAAGAAGTGTGAGCCTCCAAGGTTTTTTTGTCAGGTCTCTCAGGCATAGCCCATTTCTGAAATATATCAGAACCTCCTAGAGTCAGCATAGAATAGTACTGCAAGAGAGGATGGTACCTTAAGAATGGAATGATGAGGTAGGGTTTAATGCATGGAGAAGGAGACTTCAAGCTTGAGGTCCTTGAGTTCAGTTCTTGACAAGAGGTGGATGTGGAAGGGAACTTGGGGATAGACCTCTGATAGACTACGTTGGCCTTTTGAAGCTAAGTGGCAGAGCTGGAAGCTGCAGAAAGTCTGGTTTCCATTTCCTTGTTGGAGTTGCCTGTAAAGTCAGGAGCTGGTGTTGGGTCTTGAGATACTGCTTTTAATAATGGTATCACAGACACATTGGGTTCCTGGATAGGGGGTGAATCTAACCAGAGTTACTATTAGGCAGGCTTTGAAAAGGCCCTTCTATTTGAGTGATGATTAAAGGATTTGTTTAAAGAAGTTTCTGGGACTTGAGGGAGAACATCTCTTGTTAAGCTTTGCTATCTCTGACCCATTATGGCTTCTGTGCCACAGTTCTTTCAAATCTCTCAGAATGACTGAATTAGAACTATCATGCAGAAAGCCACTGTCCCTAGATCTTACCCCCCCAAACTTTGAATATTTCCTCAGGTACTGTTTTTCTAGTCATTGTGTTTTTCACTTGGAAGCATTCCTGTAATCCATTTCTCTGCCTAGTCATTCTGCCTGATCAAAGACAACATGCAAAGGCTGTTGAGATATCAGCAGGGCCTACCTTCTCTGAACTCAACTCTCCTAATCTATACCTTGGCCCCTAAGCATATGGAAGTCAGGTTCATCCAGTAGGCTCAGGAAAGACTACCCACAGAATACATAAGGCCAATGAGGTAGAATCACTTGGAACTGAAAGGTAGTTATTTCAAGACCCTCTTGGAACTGAGTATATAACTCAGTTGGTAGATTTAGTTTCAATCCCTAGCACTGAATAAACTGGGTTTGGTAGTACAAGTTTGTAATTCCAGTTTCTGGATTATAGTACTCTGCAGGGAAATGAACGAAACTCAGTAGTTACATCCTCAGCTACATAGCAAACTCAAGGTCAGCCTGTAATATATGAGACCCTGTCTCAAAAAACAAAAGACTCTCCAGCTTGTCTGGATTTGTGCTTTCTAGAACACAGGTTTCAGATGAGCTCAGTTTATGGCTGTGGTTTAGTCTGCATATTACAAGCTTCCATGTGACTCGGCCATAGGACTTATTTTTTCTTTTTGTTGTTGCAGTGCTGGGAATCAAACCCTGGACTTGTATGCTAGGCTACATAGACTCCAGGACCTCAAGGATCAAAGATAGTGTTCCTTCTAAATTTTTATCCAGGAATAGGAGGAATTCAGGTTTCCTCCCTTTTATTCCATTGGGAGTTCCTGGAAACTTCTATCTGGATAGCCAGTGCTAGGCATCCCACCCTGAGAAACCTTTGATCCTTCTGAACTTGGCAGGCCACCTAGGTTTGAGAGATAAAAGAACCCTGAGCTTCAGAATCTGTCTGTGCCCCAGGTCTTGTGGAGCTGACTTGGGAAGTGGGGCCTGACATAAGACAGTTGAGATACAGCTGCACACGTAAGAACAAGGTGTGAGAATGCCCAAATGCCCATTTAGTGTTTATTGATCATTTACATTTAAAAAATAATTTTAGATTATTTTACATTTAAAAATTTGTGTGTGTATTTGTGTGGGCATGAGCATGCCATAGCACTTGTATGGAGACCAGAGGGCAACTTATGGCTTATGGGAGTTGTTTCTCTCCATAATGTGGGTCCTGTGGATGGCACTCAGGACTTTAGATTGGGCAACAGGTACCTTTACCTCCTGACCCATCTCGACAGTCCCCAATTTTTATTTTCATTTGTATGAGTGTTTTGATAGCCAGTTTTTGTTTGTTTGGTTGTTTTTTTTTAGTCTTTTTGTGACAGGGTGCCCTTATAGCCCCAGCTGACCTGGAACTCAATAAGTAGACCAGGCCAGCCTTGAACTCACAGAGATCTCCCTTCCTCTTGACTCCCTAGTGTTGGGATTAAAGACATGAGCCCAACATGCTTGCTAGTATGTTTATTGGCATGTAGTGCCTGTGAAGGCCGGACGAAGGCATCATATCCAGAGCTGCCATGTGGTGCTGGGAGTCAAACCTGGGTCCTTGGAAGAACAGCAAGTGCTTTTAATCCCTGAGCTGTCTCTCCAGCCCCTAACCATTTATTTTTGGCACATTATTGCTGTGTAGTCCATAGTGGCCCTGACCTTTCTTTGTAGCTCAGTCTGTCCTTGAACTTGTAATCTTGCCTCAGCCTCACAGAGTGCTAGGGTTACTGGTGTTCACCTCTGCACTTGACTTTTCAACTCAAAATTTGGCTCCTTAGTAACTAGGATCCTACTTCTCTCTGAGCCATGTTTTACTTTATTCTGCTCTCTCTGCACTTCATGCAGTAAGATGGTATAAATGATTACAAAAGACACAAAATTGTCAAATTTTAGAACCAGAAGGTACCTTGAATTCAAGGACTGCCCAGACTACATAATGGGATCCTGTCTCATTACATTCCTTTAATCCTAGCACTCTGGAGGCTGAGGCAGGTGTAGCTCTGTCAGGTTAAGGACAGCCTGGGCTACATGGTGAGACCCTGTCAGCAAAAAAAAAAACAAAAACTAATGTCCCTTATTGAGGCATTAGTATCTTGTTTGACATTCAGATGACAAACAGTTGTTCCTTGAAGTCCTATCCTGCTGCTCAAATTTCTACCTCTGGAGTAGCTGGGATCACATTACAGGCCTATGTGCCTTCCCATCCCAATTTAGGTGGTACTGGGATCAAACACAGGGCCCCTGGTATCCTCTGACCAGCACTGAGCCACATCTGCAGCACTGGTTGTTCTTTGAATGGTAACCAGGACATCTTCCCAGAATGAAAGATTAGAGGAGGCCTCCCTAGAGAAGAAGGGTTCAGTGGACCTAGCTATTTGGTCAAAAGATGGCCATTATCTGAATGTTAGGAAGGAGGACAGGAACCAGCAGGTATATCAGAAATGATAATACTGGGGCTGGATGTATAGCTCAGTTGTAGAGCACTTGGCTAACCCCAGCATTGAAAGAAGGGAGAAAATCACAGTACTGCTAGCTTTAGAATCCATTTCAACTTATTTTCACTGAGGCCTCCAGGACAAGATTAGTCTTTGGGGACCAAGGGAAGTAGACCTGAAAAGCATTCTACAAGATGGACATTGGATGTTGGGCAGGGTTTCAATTACACCTTTTGTTTGAGCCTTTTGTTGTGTTAATTTTTTCAGGACTATTTGAGGATGATAATTCAGTTTGAATTGATTACCCTCTTAACAGCTTTTGAGATTTTCTTGCTTTGACCATATGTGGCAAGATTTCTTGAATTTCTCCCTGGGGAAAGCAGTAGTATGTGGCTTATCCCTGGAGTAAGGAGTGACTTCCAGACCATGTGAATGATTCTTCTGGTCAGTGCTCTAGTCATTAGGTCTCTCATCAGCTGCAGTGTATCCTGGGCCAAATGCTTTGCTTAGGTCTAGCTCTGGCTAGAGAGTATCTTAGTAGCAGGAAGGAGAACACAGGGACCAGGTATGAGCCTGCTTATTGACTCCAGGGTTCCCACTGCCAGGATAGCTATGGGCAGTCTAGGGCCTTTTGCTTTGTTTTGTTTAAATATTTTATTATTGTTTTAATTTTATGTGTATCAGTGTATTACCTGCCTATATGTAAAGTACTCCTGTACTGTGCACTGCCCATGGAGGTCAGAAGAGACTGTATCAGATTCCTCTGAAACTGGAGTTATGGACAGTTGTTAGCCTACAACATTGGCTAACAATTGGGTATTGGACCTGGGTCCTCTGTAAGAGCAACCAGTGCTTTCAACTACTGAGCCATTTCTCCAGCCTTTAAAAAAAATTTTTTTTTTAAAAATGTGTATGAGTGTTATGCTTGCATGTATGTAAGTTCCCTCAGAAGTCAGAAAAGATTCCTTGGAACTGGAGTTACAAGATGGTTGTTAGCCTACATGTGGCTGCTGGGTGTTGGACCTGGGAGCATTCGGTGCTCTTAACTGTTGAGGTATCTTTTCAGCCCTGCCTTTTTTTTTTTTTTTTAAGATTAAAATTTTAAAAGAATTATGTGTAAGGGTCTTTGTGGGGATGTGTGTGTGTGTGAGTGCAGATCTACCTGTGGAGGCCAAAGGTTTCAGATCTTGGAGCTGGAGTTATGGGCAGTTGTCAGCCTCCTGACATGAGAATCATACTCAGGTCCTTTGCAAGTGCAGTATATGCTCTTAACCACTAATCCATCTCTCCAACCCTGTTCTTTGTTTTGTTGATGGTAGTGGTTGTGTCAACTCTATAAGTCTCAAGGCTAGAGCCAGGGATACCATGGAGATGGAAAACACTCCTATGAGAGGAGTGTGTTAGGCCATAGGGAGGACTGTTTGCCTCAGTGTCCTCAGTACAATAGGGAAAATTCTGGGATGCTTGGTTTTTTGTTTTGTTTTGTTTTGTTTTGTTTGAGACAAGGTCTTTGTGGCCCCGGCTGGCCTGGAACTGTGTAGACCAGACTGACCTTAAACTGACAAGAGATCCACCAGCCTCTACCTCCTGAATGCTGGGGTTAAGGGTATGAGCCACCACTCCTGGCCCATAATCCTTCTTAACCTCCCAGAGTCATGGCTCCTGGAATGATAGATAACCATTCTGGCTTTGCAGGGCTAGTCATTGAAGGCCCAAGTACGAGGACTCACAGAAGTGTCTGACTTAGGTGTTCCCTTCACCTCCTGTGGACTCTGCTCATCCCATTTTATTTCCTGGCTCTGCTTAGTCTTGGGATGTTGCAGCCGTGTTGGCCAGATATAGTGGTGAAAGACCATAGAAGTGGTCTCTGAGGAGCCTCATGCCCCAGTAAGAGAGTGAAATTTGTGTGTGCCTGATCAGAAAATTCATGGTCTGAGGTTCATTTCACAAATGGAAACTAAAGGAAGACTAGGGCCCCAGAGATCTTGTGCATCACCTGGGAAAGGGGGATTACTGAGGAAGGAGGTGCAGAGCAGAGTCCAGAATACAGGTTTTAGGATTCAGCTTCTGAGTCAATGAGGGAGTGGCTATGGAGGCCTCTCCAGGCAGTGAGGAAAAGGTACGAGTGTGCTAGGAATACCTAGGTCTCAGCTCTCAGTCCTGGAAAGGGCTCTGCCCTGGCTGCCCACCTAGACACCAATACATCTCTTCTGGCATGAGGCAGAGAGTGGTTATGTTGGGTACTTGGCCATTTCTGAATCAGGAATGCCTCATGTGTGGCCTCCTTCAGGAGGCTGATTATAACTCCTTAAAGCTATGTTCTCTTTAGCCCCTTACTTGATTTCCTCCTGAGTTGTCCATAGTCAGTGATGAAGAGCCATTATCCAAGAGCCACCCCACAAAGGAGAAGTGAAGCGGCCTGGAGGCTAGATCTTCAAGGGTGTGACTTTGTGTCTGCCATTCACTGTAGCTGCCCATCAGGTGACCAGGGGCCTTAGGGAGTAAGCAAGAGGCCAGTCTCCACTGCCATATGCCACCTAGTAGCTTAATGGATAACAAGGATCATTTCCTGGCACCTTAATGAAAGATGTGAGTAGAGAAGAAATGGGTCATTGAACCACTTAAATTGAGCAGGGTTGCTTGGAACTGACAACTCCTCCAGAGGAGGAGGCCAGGCTCCCACGCATTCCTATCAACAAAATGTATTGAGGTACCATGGAAACAGGGGTGCTTAACAGTGCCCTGGTCTGGGAGACAGACCACAAATATGAATAACGATATTCTAACATGATGATGAGTGCTAAGAGAACAATAGAGAAGATAAAAGAGTAACTAGAACTTCTGTATATGACAAGGCTGATGTACCCATGAACCCACAGCAGCAAGGGCTACATGCTCTAGCCAGGAGCCCATCAACATTCCATTGTGAATGAGGTGGGGCCTTATGAACCTAAGGAGCTATTATAGGCATTTGATGGTTGCTTAGGGAGGAGGTCATTCTTCAGTGGTGTAGCCACTGGTAATTTGCCCTTGTTCAAGCAAATAGTGCCCTTTTCATGCTATGCAAGCAACACTAATTAAATACAGTGGGCCACAAAAAAAAAAAAAGAGAAAAGAAAAAAGACATGAAAGGAGAAGGGTGATTTGTTGGGAGGGAGGGGTTTGGAGAGGGAAGGGGATAATAGATAATGTGGGGGGTTATGACCAAAGTATATTATGTATGAAATTGTGAATAAAGAAGAATGGGTGGCTGGACAGTTGGGTAGGGACAGTTAGGGTAGGGACAGAATAGGGTAATCAGGGAAGATATGGTGAGGAGGTGGCATTTGAATTGACATGTGATAAGGATCCAGGTATGTAGTTGGAAGAGTGATCCAGGTAGAAGCACTTACTAGACTGGTTGAAGTGGTTCAGTGGGTAAAGGTGCAGACTACCAAACCTGAGTTCAGTCCCAGGGACCCACACAGTGGAAGGAAAGAACTAACTCCTGAAAGTAGTCCTTTGACTTCCCTATGTGCGTGTGCTCACACACACACAAATAAATGTGATAAAAAGGGCTGGATAATCCCAGCACTCTGGAGGCAGAGACTGGCAGATCTCTATGGGAATGAGGCCAGCCTAGCCTAGACAAAGTGGTGGAGACTTTGTTCCAGGTATCATGGAAATTATTGGAAGGCCACAGAAAGTAATACACAGATCCCAAATGCCACCTCGTCATGAGACTAGAGTAGTGAGTTTTGTTTGTTTTAAGACAGGGTCTCTTGTAGCTCTAACTGGCCTGGAACTCCCAGTGTAGGCCAAGCTGACTTGAGCTCCCTAAGTAGTCAAAGATAACCTTAAACTCATGATCCTCTTGCCTCCACCTCCCAGGTGGTAGAATTACAGGTATGTGCCACCATGTTGAGCCAAAGGGACAAGTTCTTTTTCTGAAGAACAGGCAGGTACCCTGTTAGAAATTCCCATCTTGGGATTGCTGCTGTGGCCCTGGACCCAAGGGGCTTAAGCGAGTTTTGGTGCCAGTCCTGCTATTAGAAGAGTACTTCTCTGGGCTGGTAAGATGGTTCAGTGAGTAAAAGTGCTTCCTGGAGCCTAATGACCTGAATTCAATCCCTGCTGCAATCCACAGTGGAAGGAGAGCAGACTTGGAATCGAGTTGTCCTCTGTCTTCCAACATGTGTTCCAGCAGTCAGACACATACATACACCATACACAAACACAGTAATAATAATGAATACTTATTTTTGAGATAGGGTCGTCCGGTAGCACCATCTGGCTTAGAACTCACTGTGGAGACCAAGCTGGCCTGGATTTCACAGAGATCTACCTGCCTTTGCCTCCCAAGGGACTAAAGGCATGTACCACAATACCTGGCTATGAATAAAATTTTTTAGAGTCTTTCCTGCATCAGGGTGGTGTTTGAGGTCTGACACATTGTTAGATGTTAGGGTAAATGACCATGACTGGCACTTGATTTCAAAACCCTTACTTAAAGCTCAGCACATCCTGCCTTAGTGATGAGTCCTCAGATGTGGGATCATCTGTGTGTGTGCCTGTCTGGAGTTAGTGATTTTTGCCTTGTCCATCATTCCTCATGCCATATATCAGACCTCCTAGGTCCGCCTAGGATTGCATGCTAGTCTCCTTTGTTGAGACAGTGGAACTGGTTTTGAGGATTTGAGGTTGATGTGTGTGTGTGTGTACTTGTGTGGTGCTGGGCAGTAAACCCAAGGCCTTATCTAGGCTAGATAAGTGCTTACTGAGCAACATCCCAGACTCTTAATTTTTTTTTTTTACATCTTATTTATTTGGGGGTGGGAGGACACATGTGATCCACATCCATGAGGAAATCAGGAAACAATTTATGGCTGTTGGTTCTCTCCTCTCAGAAGAGTTCCAAGGATTGAACTCAGTGCAGCAGGCTTGGTGGCAATCATCCTTAGTCACTGAGCCAGTTTGTTTTGGGTTTTTTTTTTTTTTTTTGAAACTGGATCTCCTTGTTGCCTCAGCTGGCCTTGAACTCACAGATCTGCCTGCCTCCGCTTTGGAGTGTTGGGATTAAAGGTATGTGCCATTATGCCTGGCTTTTTAATGGTTTTTGCTTTGTTTTGTGTACATGTTTTAACACAGAGTAGCCTGGAACTTATAGCAGTCCTCCTTCCTAAACATCCTGAGTGCTGGGAATATAGGTATGAACTACCAAACAATTCTTTCTCCAGCCCTGAATGTGGAAATTTTTTGTTTAGGGATGGAAGCCCTGGTTTGGCCCTGCTTTGCTATTCTCAGAGAGCTAAGCAAAGAGAGGTCTGGGGCTTCATGCCTAGCAACTACTGTTTCACTGACATGATTGGTTCACTTTTATCTCCAGACTCAAGTTGTTACTAGGAGTCTTGGCCCTGGAGTCCACTAAGCCTGGTCAGTCCAATTCTGCCACCTGTCAACTGCTGAGTTGATGAACTTTACCGAGTCTCATTTTGCTTATCTCATATCATTGTTGCTAGGGGAAAAAAAATTCACATAAAGTTCTTTGCACGTTTGGTTATATTTTTACCTCTGTGTGTGTGTGTGTGTGTGTGTGTGTGTGTGTGTGTGTGTATGTGAGAAAGAGACAGAGAGAGAGAGAGAGAGAGAGAGAGAGAGAGACACTTGGGTCTCTCTGACCAGGTAGGTCTAAAATAAAGTCCCTGAGCTTGAGTGTCCCTCCCTCCTTGACCTCCAGAGTAGCTGGGGTCACAGGTCCTCACCACCATTCCCGGCAACTTGCTGCACATTTCTACACTTTGATGTACACAGGTGACAAAGATGTTCCCAACTCAACAGTGGTATTGCATATTTTATCTTTGGAAATGCCTAGCATTGGAGAATAAAGATAAAATTTTTCTTTTGTCCAGTTGGGCCTTCTGGGACAGAGCTTTTAACCTAAAGTCCATGGTTGAATCTTGAGTATGAACAACCTAAAATTATTCACAAGATTTGGCCATCTCTACCTTGGCATACATTTCTTGTCAGAGGGACTTTGCATAGTGGAGATTGTCAGAGGATCTTTGCACCCCCAGATGCCTAAGGGCTCGAAAAGGCTCATACAGAGCAACAGTCCCTTGAGGAACCTGGCCTTGGTCAGTCTGTGAATTGGGTCTGTGTGTGAAGCAAGATGATGTGGTCAGCTGGCCTCTGGGAGAAACCACAGGATAAGGGTATGTCCCCAAACTCATGTGAAATTGCCTCTGAGCCCTTTTTTGTTCCTTTGCAGACTTTACTTTCACTGTAAATGAGTTAGGAACAAGCTCAGAACTTACTGGCTATTCTGAGGAGCATTCTCTTAACCTGACCGACCTGGAGTACATGGGGATGGGAGTTGGTCTCTTCACTTGCTTCTCTTAAGATTTATTTATGTTTATGTGTACATGTATGCGAGTATGTATGCATGCCACACATGTGCCTAGGGCCTTCGGAGGCCAGAAGAGGGTGTCCTATCCCCTTGGAACTGTAGTTACAGACAGTCATAAGCTGCCATGTGGGTGCTGAGGACTATATTCGGGTCCTCTGCAAGAATAGCAGAGCCATCTTTCCAGACCCTTACTTGTTTTTTGACACAGGTTTCATTGTGTAGCCGGATTGGTCTTAAACTCACTATGTAACACAGGCTGCTCTCAAAACTCATAACAGTCCTGCCACAGTCTGCCAAATGCTGGAATTTAAGCATGTACCACATATCTGGCTATTTGTTTTTTTGAGTTTTTTTTTTTTTTTTTTTTTTTTCTGTATAGCCCTGGCTGGCCTGGAACTCATTATCCTCCTTTTTAGCCTCTTAAATCCTGTAGTTGCAGGAATGTGCATCATATCTCTCTGCATAAGGTTTGACTTTAACCCAAAGACAAGAGTTATAAGGGATCGATAGAACTAGCTTTATGGTTTAGAGCTCAGGTATACAAGACTATTGTCAGCCCTGATGTCTCTGAATGAGCTTTAGCAAGATCCTCTACATTATTCAACCCCAGTATATTTACCTATAAAACAAGATGGCAGTGGAAACTTATTCATAAGTGGAAACTTATGTCATGTGTATGGCTACCTAGAAATAAATACATGAAGGTCTGGCAGGCTTATAGCAAGGTCTGGTATTAGCTCCAGGAGCTACTTTTGACCTCCTTAAAGCAAGTTCCTTATGCATAGTTTCTTGGGGGTTTTCTTTTAAGATTTATTTTCTTTTATGTGTATGTGTGTTTCTTATGTGAGTGTATGCCATATGTGTAGGAGTACTCACATACACCAGCAAAGGGCATCAGGTACCCTGGAGCAATAGAACTCTGGTCCTTTGGAAGAACAGCAGGTACTCCTAACTGCTGATCTTCCTTCCTAGTGCCATTTTTTCTTTTGTTTTGTTTGAGACAAAGTCTCTAACCTAGGCTGGCCTCAAATTTCCTATATAGTTAAGGATGGCCTTGAGCTTTAGATCTTCCTGCTTCTACTTCTTAGGTTCTGGGATCAAACCCAGGACCTTGAACATGTTAGGCAAACACTCTACTGAGCTACAACCTCCCCTTTCCCCCCCCTTTTTAAATACTTTTTATTTTAAGATAGGGTCTTGCTAAGATACCCAGGTTGGCCTTGAAGTTACTCTGTAACCCAGACAGGCCTTGCATTCGGGTTCTCTTGCCCCTAACCTTTTATGTAGCTGAGCTTATAAGCCTGTACTATCAAGCTTGGGTTCATCTAGTTTTAATGTCCTTCTCCCACTTTCTGGGAACCCCCGAGTTGTCTTGTTCTTCACAACCCGCATGCTTCCCCACTAAGCCAGAATTCCCTTTTGTCTCTTCAATAATATTTTGGTCAAACAGTATTGTTTGTTTTGTTCTTCTTTTTTGATCTTTGAGACAGGATCCCCCTGTAGCCCCAACTGGCCTAGAACTCACAGAGAACCGCCTGCTTCTGCCTCCTGAGTGCTCAGATTAACAGTGTGCGCCACCATGCCCAGCCTGCCAAATAGTCTTTATAAAGAAATTTTATCTTACCACTAAGAATAATACTATTGGGGGGGGGGGTGCATCCGAGAGATGGCTCAGTGGTTAAGGGCACTGGCTGCTCTTTAGAAGACCCAGGTTAGATTCCCAGTACCCATGGTGGCTAACAACCGTCTCATGCCCTCTTCTGACCTCTGCAAGCATTGTGTGACACGGGTGTGTTCACATACATGCAGGCAATACGAACAAAAAATAAAAATAATAAATTTTTCTAATAAAGAGTAATACTATGGGAAGAGAAAAAACCCTCTTGACCTTCTTATGCCCCACTGCCCTAACACTAGACAACACTTTTCCTGTCTCTGGATTGATTTCCCTCACCTCTACCTTTGACTTTCCAGTTTCTAGCCCTTGTCTGTTGTGCCCTCCCACATCTGGTAGTGCTGTTTCTTCTGACTGGTGTACTCTTTTAGACCTTTTCTGAGAGCTGCTCAACCTTGACGTGGGTGAGGGCAAAAGGCGAAATGACCCTCACTCAATCCTACAGCTTTTTGCTAGAGCTCTGGGAAGTAGTTTGGAAGTGGTAGAGCTGGGACACATTGAGTGAAGAACTAGTGTGGAAGGAGCTGAGATGTGAGGAGAGAGCTGTGATCTCTCATATATTTCAGGTTTGCAAATGGATATAACCATACTCTGATCCCTTAGCAGTATGACCAAGACTGAATCTGAGATCAGTTTTTTCTCCCACTTGTTGGTTTGTTTCTTGGATGTGAACTGGGACATGCCTGTGTTCTTATATACAGGCATGGCTAGATTCAGTCTTTCCCCTCTGCTTGTTTTATGCTTTCCTGGACATTTCTTAGTCATCTGAGCTCTGAGTTTCTATTTTTAGTGTTACTACCTCTTAGGGGACCTAAAATAAAGCTGGCTTAGCTTCCTGGCTCCTCATTGGCTGGACTGTTGGTCATAGGCTAGAGGACTGGGTTTATCTCTTTTCCTCTACACTGTCCCTCCCCTACTTGCTCCTCTGGCCTTGGGTGAGGTCATAGAGACTGGAGTGAATTACTACTTAACATGTTGAACAGTCGCTTTACCAAGCTTTATTGTGAATCTGTGTAACTAATAGCAACCTTAGAGTTAACATCCTCAATTTGCAGAGGAGGATACTGAAGTTCTTAAGGCAGTGACTTAGATTAGGTTCTGCCATTGCTAATGGTCATCTGCTGGGGTAAAACCTACCTTCTTATTACTCAGAACCCTCTTATCAAGACAGAGGATGTACTCCTCTATAGTCAGAGATAGTTACAGAACAATACAGGAGGTCTGTAGGGACACAGTAGGATGCAGGCTGCCCTCCCTTGGAGGGGTCTAGTAAGGCCAGAGTGACTTTCTCATCAATGTCTTTAGAATTTGGTCTCTAGCTGGATGGGGCCTTCCCTCAGCCCCTTGGGAAAAAGGCAGTGGTGGGACAGGAGAATGTGCAGAAATGCCTTTTTCTTTCAGTCTCCATCTATTTCCCCTTCTCATTCTCCACATGTCCCAGCTCTAAAGTGAGAGAACATGCACATCAATGAAGAAATGCCACCAGAAAAGGCCAGGCCAGAATCGCTTGGTCTCAGAGATATCAATTAGCCCCATGGGACTTGTGTGGTTAGAAGTAGGGTTCTGGAGGCCATCATGCCTTCCACCCCCGCAGTGGGCCTTCTGCTTGTCAACACAGCCCTGGTAGTGCTGAAAACTTGGAGGCTATAAGAAAAACATTCTACACAGAGACCTCAATAATTTCTGGTTGGTGACATGGGAAGAATAGTGAGACTTGGGCCTTAGAGGTTGTTGGAAGTATTAAATGAAAGATGTTAGAACTGGGGTTCCTTTCTCTCCCCTTACTGGACATCATTGGGCCTACTCCAATTTTCCCTTTCCCTGGTTACATCTTCAGCACCCATATTGTGTAACTGGCACCTATCTATTAAACTAGAGCTCCTCAGAGGAAGGGCTAACTGTGGTCTGTACCACTGGTCCAGTCTGGAGAAGTCTACTATGAGATCCCCAGGGTCTTTCCATATAGCCTGAGAGAACAGGTATCAACAAAGGACTTCCTATATGAAGAAGCCAGGAAAATGCAAGGGTCAGTGACTGGCTACTTCTTGCCCTTGGAGTACTAATTACTAACACTTCTATGTCTTGATGTTCCTGCAGGTCTCAGTGAGGCCGGTGACACTCCAGGATGGGAGACAAGCCAATTTGGGAGCAGATTGGATCCAGCTTCATTCAACATTACTACCAGTTATTTGATAATGATAGAACCCAACTAGGTGCAATTTATGTAAGTCTCCAACTCTAGAGGCAGAGTAGGACCCTAGGGGATCAATTTGGATGTTGGCTCAGTGTATCCAATATACAGGGTTTGGCAGCCCATTTTTTAATTGCTTATACCTCTCCATATACGTTTCTGTACACAGTAGAGGATACCAGCTACTTGGTCCATGCATTTCCTCCAATTATTTTTCATGAGAGTAGAGATCATGGTATCCTGGACAAGGAGTTTGGGCTTTGCCATTCCATGTGGTTAGCACTTTATCAGGTCACATGGTCCTGGGTGTGCCTCTCCTTCAGTTTAAGTAGAAATAGGGAGAAATTAGGACTCAAAATCCTCTGGAGGCAGCAGCCATGAGCATCTTCAGTGCAAAGCTGAGTTCTGGAAGCCCCACATCCAGCTTCCACTTGAGGCCAAAACATCTGAATGCTCATGGGGAGCAAATGAAGTTAACCCAAGGAGCAGGTAAAACCCTTCTAGGCAGGCCTTACTTGCTATTTTAATGATACGCGTTTACACATACATATACTTGACTCTGTCTGAAATTCAGTCACAGAAATGTAATTAATCAGGTGTACACAGGATAGGAATGGCAGGAGCAGCCTTAGGGCCTGGCAGCAGTCAGCAGTTATTTGTATCTGTCTCTAAAGTGTCAGGGTCCACTTAGAAATTTTGGAAAAAAAAGAATCTTAAGAATAGAAGATGAAATCTAGCAAATGCCAAAATGGCATTGCCATTTTGAGTTAGAGGGATTGAACCCAAGTGCTCATACATACAAGGCAGGTGATCTCCCACTAAGCTATGCATGCCCCAGTCCCTCTTACTGCCTCTTTTTGAGGCAGAGGTTTCACTATTTTCCTAGGCTGGCCTCAAACTTCATTCTCAGCTTCCCACATGGCTGGGATTACAGGTCACTGTCATATAATTAAAGCAGATCCAAGCCAGAAAAGGTAGTTGTTTTGTTTTTTGAGCCAGAGTTTTACTTTGTAGTGCTGGCTGTCCTCTAACTCACAGAGGTCCATCTGTCTCTGCCTCCCAACTCCTGGGATTAAAAGACCTTAGCCCTATTTTAGCAAGGTCTTTTATTTTTATTTGTTTGAGACAGGATCCCCCTGTAGCTCCAACTGACCTAGAACTCACTGTGTAGACCAGGCTGGCCTTGATCTTAAAGAGATTCTTCTGCCTCTGCCTCTGCCTCCCTAGTACTGGGATTGAGGGCCTACACCATTACACCCAGTTTTGTAAGCTCTTAAGGAGTAGTTATGTATATTGTTTCCTAATCACTGGCACATTTCCTCTTTGAAGATTGAGAAAACTTAAACTCAGAAAAGAAGCAACTTGCCTAATGTCACAGCTAGAAGTAGCAGAGGGTTCTCCTCCCCCCAGCTTCCCAAGACAGGATCTCACTATGTAATTATGGTTGGCTTCAAACTCATCTATCATCCTGTCACAGCCACCCAAGTTTTGAGATTAAAGGTGCATGTTACTGTGCTTGACTCGAAGAGGAGTCTGAGTTCTAAACCTAAAGACTATGGAAGGGAAGATTTGGGGGTATTGAAGGAGGCCTACATCAGCGGGATACTTGTTGGAGTATAGGTAATAGCCAATATTAGGGTTTAGAAAGCCTTGTTATCCTCTACCCATGCCAAACCTCATCGATGTCCAGAAGACTCCTTAGAAAGGCCTTAGTTGAACTCAGCCACAGCCTTGGAGACGGTAATGAACATAGAATTTTTCCAAGTTATTTCTAATAATGTCTCTAGGGCTGATACTTACTCCTACATTGCAGGAAGGCTTTTGGTTGAGCTTTGACCAATCTTTTAGAGCCGTGAAACAATAGGGTATAATTTAGAAACTTACTGCTAGCAGAAATTTGTAGCTCACCCTTAGTTCTCCTCTGTTTACAGACGGGGAAGCAGGTATAGACTCATTTTTCTAAGAAGGACTCTTTTCAGGACCTTAGAGATAGATGGTCCTTGTGCTAAAGCCCTTACTCTAGGTTTCCTGTGCTCTTTTCAGATTGATGCATCATGCCTTACGTGGGAAGGACAGCAGTTTCAGGGGAAAGCTGCCATTGTGGAGAAGTTGTCTGTAAGTAAGGCTAGAGCTGGGGTACAGGCAACCTCTTTCTTGCCCCTTCTGGCCTCAGCCCACTTCTTACTTTTTCTCTTGCAGAGCCTTCCGTTCCAGAAAATTCAACATAGCATCACGGCACAGGACCATCAGCCTACGCCAGATAGCTGTATCATCAGCATGGTTGTGGGCCAGCTCAAGGTAGTAGTGCTGCTGTGTTACGGAGAAGTGGCCAGGCCACGCAGAATTCTGAGACCCCTGCCTTCCCTTTGGATGTGACTTGCTTATTGAGGGACTTGCACAGTGACTCTATAGACCTGCATAATTAAATATAATAGTCATGAGCCATTTGCAACTGACTTTTCTTCCCCTCCCCTCTCTTTACACAGTGCTGGGTATTGAGCCTAGAGAGCCTGTCACATGCTAGGGTAGCACTGAACCGAGCTATACCTTTAGCCCTAACTTTTAAAAAAGTATTTTATTTATTTTTATTTTGTGTCTATGAGTATATTGCCTGCATTGTATGTAAGTGCATCCTTGGCTTGCAATACCCAAGAGGTCAGAAGAGGGCATCATATCCCCTGGAACAGGAGTTAGGGACCATGTGGATGCTGGGAATCAAACTCTGTTCCTCTGTAAGAGCAGCCAGTGTTCTTAACCACTGAGCCATCTCTCCAGCCCTGACAGTAACATTTTTAACGATTTTTCATTTTTCTAAGACAGGGTCTCACTATGTAGCCCTGGCCTGCTGGCTGTGTAGACCAGACAGAGCTCCTCCTGCTTCTGCCTCCTGAGTACTGGGATTAAAGGAATACACTGCCACACCCAGTAATTTTTGGGTTTTGGTTTTGTTTTGTTTTAAATATTTTATTTTATTTTATTTTATTTTATTGGTCTTTTTGAGATAGTCTCCCTGTAGCCCCAGCTGGTCTGGAACTCACTATGTAGACCAGGCTGGCCTTAAACTCAGAAGAAATCCACCTGCCTCCTGTCTCCCAAGTGCTGGGATTGAAGATGTGCATATTTTTATTTTTTTATGTGTATGAGTGTATTGCCTGCATGTATGTAAATGCATTCGTGTTGTGCAATGCCCATGAAAGCCAGAAGAGGGCTTCGGATCCCCTGGAACAGATTACAGTTACAGATGGTTGTTAGCCACCCACCATGTGGATGCTGGGAGCCAGACTGTGTCCTGCAAGAACAGCCATTGCTCCTAATCTCTCTAGGCCCTTTCTCCCCTTTTTTTTGAGTCAGGGTTTCCCTGTAGCCCCAGCTGATCTCCAGCTCACAAAAATCATCCTGCTTCTGTTTCCTGAGTGCTGCAAACCCAGTAATTTTTTGAAAGTTTCATTTTTACATTTTGTATGTATTTTTTCTATGTGAGTCTAAGTGTGCCATGTGAGTGCATTGCTCATGGAGGCCAGAAGAGAACATTGGATCCCCTGAAACTGGAGTTATAGATGGTCATTAGCTACCATGTGGATGCTGGGAACTGAACTAAGGTTCTCTGGAAGATCAGCAGTGCTCTAGTTCATTGAGCCTTCTCCCCAGCCTCATACTCAGCAATTTTAATTTATATAAATTAATTAAAACTTAGTTTCTTAGTTGCACTAGGCCTATTTCAAGTGGTCATGGTCAGTGATTTGTGGTTACCTATTAGCACACATATAAAACATTTCTATGATTGTAGAAAATTCTAAAGGAGAACACTGGTCTAGACTACATATACAGGTCAGAAGACAACTTTTTTTCCTTCTCTCTCTCTTTTTTTTTTTTTGAGAGAGAGAGTCTCACTATGTTCTGGCTAACCTGGATCTTGCTATGTAAAACCAGGCTGTCCTGAACTCAGAGATTCCCCCTGCCTTTGCTTCCTGATTGTTGGGATAAAAGGTGTGTGCCATCATGCCCTGCTGATGGTTTTGTTTTGTTTTGTGACAGTCTCTTGCCCAGGCTAGCAGATATGTGTCACCATACAGTGGAACTCAGTTTTGAGCCTGAAATCATTTACTCAGTCACAATCAGTGTTTGTAATAAATTCTCCTGATTGGGATTAACTGGCATTATGGAGCACTAAGGTTTTTTATAGTATGGGTTTTGTTTTTTATTTTTTGGTATTTTTGGAACAGGGTCTCTCTGTAACCCTGGCTGACCTGGAACTTACTATGTAGACCAAGCTGACCTGGACATCACAGAGATCTGCCTCCCTCTACTTCTAGAGTGCTGGGATTAAAGGTGTGCACCAGCATCGCCAACTACTGTAGTATTGTATCTTGTAGTGTTTACCACTTAATTTACAGCATCAAAGAACCACAAAACAGGCGTGGTGACACAAGCCATTATTCCTTGCACTAAGAAAACAGATGCAGGTTGATCTCTAAATTCAAGCCCAGCTGGGGCTACCTAGTGAGATGGTGTCTCAAAAAAATTGAGCATGTATACCAAGAGATATTGTTGCATTCAGACACGGGCATGTCCTCTGTTCTCTTACCTCGCTAACTGGTACATTGTACTGTCTTTTCTTATGTACATGGCAGTTTCAGTGGACATCTATTGGCATCTACTTACCCAGAAGTGTTTCACCCATATTAATTCACATTTACAAGTACCTTTCTGTACTGGAATTCAAGTCTAGGACAGTAGGGGCCTGATAACCAAAGTCTGCTTTCTCTGCCAATAAATACCCTTCGGTTCCTTGGCCCTTTACTGAATCATTTTCTGTTTCCTCACAGGCGGATGAAGATCCCATCATGGGTTTCCACCAGATGTTCCTATTAAAGAACATCAATGATGCTTGGGTTTGCACCAATGACATGTTCAGGCTTGCCCTGCACAACTTTGGCTGACCTCCTCCCGGCCAGATACTCAACGCTGTTTCCTCCTCCCTCCTCCTCCCAGTACTATCGCACTCCTTCAGATGCTCCAAATATCATACACAAATGAGCAGGGCCAAGGTGGACATGGTGCCGTGCACTTCAGCCACCATGGTATTGTGCATGATGTTTGGATGCTAGACTAGTTGCATCTGACAGGAGAAGTTTGTGTTGTACCAGCGCATGCCTTGGAAAGACTTAAGTAATGCAAAAGATTGTCTTTTTGTTTTTTGTTTTTTAATCTACTGACAAGTTGCTCTAGTAACCCAAAGAAGTGAAGGAGAAAGCAGCTGCCTCACCACCCAGATATTGATTTGTTCAGATGTTTCAAATGCCTCATGATACAATAAAACCACAAAAATTTTCTTAACAGTTTAAATTGTTTTAATTAGTTTAATAGTTGGCTGGGCATCAATAATTATTCTGGCCCGTTGTGTCTCATATGTCACCCTCCCAATTCTGCTTCAACAATACCTGCTGCAAGGAGCAACCTGGCTGAAGCAGCACTTTCAGCTAAGCTTCTCCCAAACTTGGAAGGGCGGAGTTCTCTCTAGCCCATTTGGTCTTGGGAAAGCAGGGAGGGCTAAAAGCAAGTCTGGCTTGAAGCTTCTCTCATACTGAAAGTTCTTCATTCAGTTGTGTCTGACACCTCCTGTGGCTTCTGCTCTGAGTAGATTCAGGTTTCTAGTGTCAGGAGAATTGATTCTCAATCCTGTAGCAGCTAGAAAGGCCTTGACAAATATGGCTTCCCATGTTTAGACTCTGGGCCAAGGTCTCAGCAAGACTGAAAAATAAAGAGTCCTGCTTTATTCCCAAAAGGATCAGGATCACATTCACATTCAGAGTGCCCACATCCTCCAAGCCAAGAGGAATCCTGTACCACCTGCTTGGAAGTCAGCCAGGCCCCATTGGGTTGGAGCATAAATTCCGCACTGTGGAAGAATTCACAGGGTGAGGGAGTCATACCCTATTTCTCCTCTGACCTCTGCAGGGCATTTATACACCATCTTCCCCCTTCCACGAACTCCATGCTGTCTTCAAATCCCAGGAAGTCTTAACTGTAAGGATACTTTGTGCCCTGCTTCTTAGTTTGGGCACAGAGTGCTTGCCCAGTACAAATCTAGCTTTTCATCCTTAAGACCTCTGGATGGTATAAAGCTGGTGTCAAAATAGCAACTACAGAACCAAGCCCAGGGTTTGGGCTATTGCCATTAGTGGTCTTAGGATTGGCCAGGCACACCTGAAAAACGGGATACCTTTTCTCTCCCATACTGTGGGGATAGCAAAGATTTCCTCAGACCCCACAGGTTGCCTTTTTACACGAAGCACAGTCCTGGATGATGTGCTGTTTGAAGGACAGCACACAGGAGGTTTCATGGGGACTGATTTCTAAGCTGCTGTGTACTTGGGGGAGTAGGTGTGGGGGAGAGGTAGATGCCAGCTGCCTCTTTAAACCACCCTGTATAAAATCTGCAATACAGCTTCTTCCATGTACCTGTGCCTGAAATGTCTGCAATAAAGAGGTGTTTGTAAACAATGGTTTCTTTCTTCCTAACCTGAGGTTGCCATGTGGGGCAAGGGAATACTGGGGACATGTTAATAGTAACTACTTTTTAAAGTAGAAACCCAACCCCGCCCCCTTGCCCTTGATTTTTCTGGGCTTTATGATTTTTCAAGTCTAGGTTTTCCTCCAAAGAAAAGGGGCAAGTTCATCCTGAGTAGTTAGTACCTGAGTAGTGCAGTTGGTCCAGCTGTAGGACTAGCCAGAGTTATAGCGTGGTCACGGCCTGGGTGGGGTCCCCAGAAGCTGTGGAGCTTTAGGCAGCCTAGTGTTCTACGTGCATATTCTTCCTTAGTCCTGTAAATTTTAGTCTGCTCGATTGGACTGTATTGGAGCGAGCTGCGGAGGGAGACGCCAATAGCTCAGAACCCGGAACCTTTCTTCCACGCTCTTAGGTTCCGGGAGCGGAGTTCAGAGAGGGCCGGAAGTGGAGGCGGTTGGTGGGGTTGGCGGGGCCCAGGGACGCAGTACGGGCGGCGGTTTGCGAACTGCGGGTAGACCTGGTATAGTGACCGGTGCTCTCCTGTCTATCCGGGTCGTGGCTGGCGGAGGTTGAATAGTGCGCGACGGCAGCGAAACTAACGCCGAGCGAGCCGGACGCTCGTGGCTGGGCCCATGGCCTCCTGCGCGAGCATCGACATCGAGGACGCCACGCAGCACCTGCGGGACATCCTGAAGCTAGACCGGCCCGCAGGGGGTGAGCGGGATGGAGGAGATGGGGTCTTTGCTAAGAGGCAGGCGTATGGCGTGGATTAGAACAGCCCTCGGGGGCCGCTGGCTGGAAGGTGAAGAATGGCTCTGGATCCTTCCAGCTGGTTACGAGGATGGGGATTGGAGTCAGATCTAACCTTAGCATTCCGAAGGAATGGCGCAGACCCCTGGGTGTTGTCCTTCCCCATCCTTTGCCAGACCGTTACGCCTCGTCCTTCAGTGTCTCAGCTGAAGGTGAAGCCCCCGTTCTGAATCCACACCAAGTCCCTTTGGTTTCCTGCCTCCAAAGACTCCAGTGTACATGGGATTGGCCCAGTGCTCCTACCCTTCGCTATGGTTCAGAAGATAAGCTGGAGTCTCTTTGCCTTTCCCTCTGAAATGCAGATTTCAAGCCTGATGTTGCTCTGAAACAGATTTTCTGTCAAAGGGTGGCCTACCCCAATTCTGTGTTCTTATTGGGTTGAAGGCAGATCACATAGTGCCTGGCTCTGATTGGATTAGGTTCCACATATCTGCAAGCCCAGTATGTTCCCATTTGAATTTTACCTGGGCCCTTAGTATTACCTTAGGGCTGTTCTTGCCAGACAAACGTGCCAAGGACTGAGAGTTAACAGGGTTATAATATTGTCATCGTAAAAGAGGATTGTTTTGGTGCTGTGATCGGAATCCGGAGGGTGTGTGGTGAGGGAGATAATAGTGCAGGTCTGAGAGGAGACTCTTTAGGCTAGATCTCATGTACATAGGAGCTTGAGTGGCAGGAAAGGAACTCAGAATGCTTATGTAGAAAGAGCACAGATCACACAAAGGAAATAGCATGTATGAAAGCATTAGATTTTCCTGACTGACTCAGAGATCTTTGAAAGTTGTAGTGGTTGACTGGTGACAGTGTGTGCACATGCAGTAGCTGAGAATTGATTCTTTCCTCACACTGTGTTAGACCTGCCTGGAGACCAAGACTGCCTACTAAACAAGCACTGGTGCTCACTCTGGGCAGGTTTAGCTAAATTATACATTGAGACAGTCCATTTGCTGCCTGAAAACCAGTGGACGTTTTGCTACATGCATATATTGTGTTTTCCCTTTACTCATAAGTTGGCTTTTGCCTCTGATGCTGATCATCAGCTGAGCTGACTACACACCATAGAAATTTGGTAGAGCCTGGTGTGGTTACTTGTGTACAGCATGGGCTTGCCGTTTGTTTATCTTCATCGTAGGTTTGGAAGGGAGAGTGGTCACTTTATCCCTGAGCAGCTAGGGTAGGTCTGGTCCTAGTGAATGATGCTAGAGGAGATTTCCTTATAATTTCCTTTTTAATTGACTGGCACTTGATTCTCTTTTGCTGAGTAGCTTTTGCTTGTCTTTTTTCATTAAGCATTTATTAGATATAGGACTGTTTTGTGATGCTGGGTGTGGTGGTGCACACCTTTAATCCCAGTACTTGGGAGGCAGAGGCAAGTGGATTTCTGGTCTGGTCTATGTAGTGAATTCCAGGCTGACTGGGGCTATGGGAGACCCTGTCCAGAAAAACAAGACTTTTGTGACTAGAAACTTGATATGTTCCTGAAGCCCCTTCTTGCTACTTTGAAATTTGGGCAGTGGTGTCTGAATTAATGGGAGTATTTGAAACCCAGCCAGAAGTCAGGCATGGTGGCACTCATCTGTAATCTCAGCACTTGGGAAGCAGAAGCAGGATGATTGTCAGTTGAAATCTAGCCTAGACTACATAGTGAAGACCTGTCTAAATAAGTAAATAAACAAGCAAGTAAGTAAATGTGGGGCTGGGGATATAACTCAGCGGTAGAGCACTTGCCTAGCATGTGCAGGCCCTCAGTTCCATCCACCGTCCATAGCATTACACCCTCTTCTCCCCCCAAAAATCTGATGAGCATGCATGGGATGCTCAGAATTCAATCTCCAGCACCGAGGGGGAGGAACCAGCCATTGCAAGCAACGAAATATAGTCTTTCTTGATTCCATATCCCACCCCTGCCCATGGTTTCTCTCCTTTTTGTTCACTTCCTTATGCTGATTTCCTCCTGTATTTACCTGCCCAAGATATCTCCTTAGCCAGTTCTTTGTGTGTCAGGTCCTTTCCTTTCTTGCTCCTACATCTTACCTGTGCGTTTCTTTAAGAGCCCTTCTCTGCAACCTTGCCATCTGTACTGGCCTGAGCCCTGGTATCTCACCCAGATTCTCAGCTATTCTGTATATTGCCTTGGAGTAGTCAGTCCTCTGCTGGAACTGACTTTGTTACCTTCTCCTTTAACGTTCTTTTATAGGGCCAGGCATGGTAGCATATACTTGTAATTCTAGTACTTAGGAAGCAGGAGGATCCCAGGTTCAAGGCCATCTGAACTACAATAGGAAAGCCCTATCTTACAAAACAGAGGGAGGGGCAAGCTTTTGTGACTCTCATTGCACATAAGGAAAGGCTAAGCAACTGGGCCTCCTGTCTAGTATTTGCATTCTTGTTTTCTCTTCATCCTTCACATGCTTTGCTTTGTTTTGAGACGAGGTCTCACCATGCAGCCTGGACTGGCCTGGGACTCCTTATAGCTCAGCATGGCACCAAATTCACAGTCTTCCTACCTTAACCTCTCAAGTGCTGAAATTATAGGCATCTGCCATCATACCCAGCATTTCCCATGTTTGTATATTGTGAACACAATGACTGTGATGTCTGGAGCATCCTCATGCCCCACCCCCGTTCAGTCAGAAGTCCTCTTATTAACTGGTTTCAGAAGTTTGGGAATTTGTTTGTTGTTTGCTTTTTGAGTCACTGAGGATTAAACCCAGGACCTCACACATGGTAAGCAAGGAGGCAAGCACTCTCATCACTAAGCTGTGCCATCAGAGGGTCTTTGATGGTTTGTACTCCTCTCCTAGGTAGAAAAGCCTCATGTTCATCCTTGGTTTTGATTTATACCCACACTTACAGAATGAGGAATGAACAAAGGGCCCTCCTCTCCATGGACATAATGTGCTCAGTTGAGAGTTCCTAGAGTACCTTGTGGTCTGGAGCTGCAGGAGAAGCTAACAACAGGTAGAAAGCAACCTTGTCAGGGTGCCCCTTTCTGTCCTTAGGCCCTAGTGCAGAGAACCAAAGGCCATCCAGTGCCTACAATGGGGACCTCAATGGACTCCTGGTCCCAGACCCCCTCAGCTCAGGTGATGGAACCTCAACAAGCAAACCTGGTATACGAACTATGCCACCTATTAACCTACAGGAAAAGCAGGTCATGTGAGTACCTGGGAATAATGGTGGTAATGGTATATTTGGGGCTTTTGCTTTAGCAAAATGCAGGAGATTGGGGTCAAAGGGAACCAGAAACTTCTGTTTCTATCCTTTTGGATGATCTAGAGCAGAACACCTTGACCACATTGAGTTTATGCTTAAATAAGAGGTAAGGATAAGCTAAAGGCATGGCTTGGATGCTTAATGTAGAATGGAATTAGCCTCATTTCTCAAGAGGAAGGTGAGCAAGGGGAACTCCCTGTCTAGAAATAGTGGACCAGGTAGAACTGGTAATCTGGGACTAGACAGCTTCAGGTGGATGTGTCCTTCTAACTCTCCTTTGAACCTTTTGGTGAGCAAGAGACAAGTTTGTGCACCCTCCCTCCAGTTGCCTCTCCGGAGATGACAGCTCCACCTGCATTGGGATTTTGGCCAAAGAGGTAGAAATTGTGGCCAGCAGTGATTCTAGCATTTCCAGCAAGGCACGGGGGAGCAATAAGGTGAGTACCAGGATATTATGGTCTGTGTAATGAGTGGGAGCACACTCAACCTCTCTCTTCTCTCCCATGCATGCTGCCAGTTCCTTTGGGGACCATCTTGACAACTAGTGTGTCCTGTTTTCAGAAGATTATTGTTGACTGACTGCCAATCCTCTGTAGAAATCTGGCCTGGGAGATGTCAGTGGGTACTAGGGTTGTACCTGTGACCTCTCCTGTCCTCAGGATTGTTAGGGATTACCTAGACTCTGGGGAAGCTGTTCCAGCCTTCAGCTCTTCATCATTCCTCACTCTGAGTTCTCAGGTGAAAATCCAGCCTGTCGCCAAGTACGACTGGGAGCAGAAATACTATTATGGCAACTTGATTGCGGTGTCTAATTCCTTCTTGGCGTATGCCATTCGGGGTGAGTAAGAACAAGGGCAAGGAGGAAATGTGCTGTTAGAAGCCCCAGAGATGGAGATTTGGTATTGGCTACTCTGATGGTACGAGAGTAGGGATATAACAGAATGCTTGTCCAGGACTAGGGAACAGGTGAGAAAGACCATACTTGAGACTGATGTAGCAATGAGGCAAACACGGGCAGGGCTCCTATGCCGCTGCCTTTGGCTGCTTGCTCATGACTCCCGACTCTTCTGACCCAGCCGCCAACAATGGCTCCGCGATGGTGCGAGTGATCAGTGTCAGCACTTCCGAGCGCACCCTGCTCAAGGGATTCACAGGCAGTGTGGCCGATCTGGCCTTTGCACACCTCAACTCTCCACAGCTGGCCTGCCTGGATGAGGCTGGGAATCTTTTCGTATGGCGCTTGGCTCTGGTTAAAGGCAAAATTCAGTATCCATTTCCAGGCATGGGGACTAAAAGTAGGGGGCTGGGACTAGGGGTGCCAGACATCCTTCACCATCCACCTACCTATCCTTAACACCCTACTCAGAGAAGAGATTCTAGTCCATATCCGGCAGCCAGAGGGCACACCACTGAACCACTTCCGAAGGATCATCTGGTGTCCCTTCATCCCTGAGGAAAGTGAAGACTGCTGTGAGGAAAGCAGCCCAACAGTGGCCCTGCTGCATGAAGACCGGGTGAGAAGGCTGAGAATGGTGGAGGAGACAACGGACGGAACTGTCATATTGTGCAGTGGACTGACTACTCACCTCCCTGTATTTTTAGGCTGAGGTCTGGGATCTGGATATGCTCCGTTCTAGCCACAGCACCTGGCCTGTGGATGTCAGCCAAATCAAACAGGGCTTCATTGTGGTAAAAGGCCATAGCACGGTAGGCCTGCACTGATTGCCTTCTTGCCCTCCTTGTCTTCCTCTGTTCCTCATCTGTTCCCCATTTCCATAGTTGCCTAGGTGACTTTACCAAAGAGGATGCTGAGTACAGAGTGATCCTCCCTTGTGCAGTTTACTCCTAACCTAGCTGTGCCACAGAGGCTTGCTTTTCTCTGTAACTCCCTGTCCGCATTCATCCAGTCACACAGAAGTGGGAATCTACTGTGGGTCATCCTAGCTTGCTACCATCTTTATATGGGAAGGTGCTCATCACACCCCTGGTCAGGAGGTAAAGCAAAGCTCTTTGGGTTCTTCCCAGTGTCTAAGTGAAGGAGCCCTTTCTCCTGATGGGACTGTCTTGGCTACTGCAAGCCATGATGGCTATGTCAAGTTTTGGCAGATCTACATTGAAGGTCAGGATGAGCCAAGGTAAAGGCAAAGCCTGAGGGATTAGGACCCTAGTCTCCACCCCCTGTCCAGAAAGGGAACCGGATCATTTACTCAGGTTACTCATCTACCTGCTTATAGATGTCTGCACGAATGGAAGCCTCACGATGGACGGCCCCTTTCCTGCCTCCTGTTCTGTGACAACCATAAGAAACAGGATCCTGAGTGAGTGAGTGGGCAAAGAAGTAGGTGGTGGGTTTGTCCATGGGCTCATAGCTGGGGGCCTCAGGTAACTAGCTAGTGCCTTGTTGCTTTTCAGGGTACCTTTCTGGAGGTTCCTCATTACTGGCGCGGACCAGAATCGGGAGCTGAAGATGTGGTGCACGGTGTCCTGGACTTGCCTGCAGACAATTCGGTAAGCTGGAGCTGGGGGACTCAGGGCAGGGCAGGACTGTGGCTTCTTTGAATTTTTGTTTTATTCAGTCTGCTTGTTGGCTTCCTAGCTTCTCCCCAGATATCTTCAGCTCAGTGAGTGTGCCTCCCAGCCTCAAGGTTTGTTTGGACCTCTCAGCAGAATATCTGATTCTCAGTGATGTGCAGCGAAAGGTAGGCTGCTTGGGTGGTACACTGGAAGAGCTGATGTCCTTGGGGAGATCAGGGATATGTGACATTCCCACAGCTCTCACAATCTCTAAGTTTAGCTAAGAATATGCTGCTTGTGCAGGTCCTCTATGTGATGGAGCTGCTGCAGAACCAAGATGAAGGCCGTGCTTGCTTTAGTTCCATCTCTGAGTTCCTGCTCACCCATCCTGTGCTGAGCTTTGGCATCCGGGTTGTGAGTCGCTGCCGGCTGCGGCATACTGAGGTGTTGCCTGCTGAGGAGGAGAATGACAGTCTCGGGGCTGGTGAGCTGCCCCAGGGTCAGGGTTATTTTAGTATCTAGGGAGTATCCAGGCACAGAGCCAGACCGGGGATTTAACGATCCACACTGTCCTTTCAGAAAGTTCCCATGGAGCTGGTGCCATGGAATCTGCAGCTGGTGTGCTCATCAAGCTCTTTTGTGTACATACTAAGTGAGTGTGTTAGGGAAGGCCACCATGTCCTGTCTATGTCCCTGTCTACCCTCCTGACCCTGGCACCTTTGGACATTCTGTTCTCTTTGTTTCTTTGTCCTGCAGGGCATTGCAAGATGTGCAGATCCGCTTCCAGCCACAGCTGAATCCTGATGTTGTGGCCCCACTCCCCACCCACACTGCCCACGAGGACTTTGGTAAGTAAGGGAATGAGAGGGAAGCAGGCTACCCTGACCTGGGTCTGAGCTCTGACTCAAGTAGTAGCCTTCCCAACAGCATTTGGAGAGTCTCGACCTGAACTGGGCTCTGAGGGGCTGGGGTCAACTGCTCATGGGTCCCAGTCTGACCTTCGACGCATCGTGGAACTGCCTGCACCTGCAGACTTCCTCAGCCTGAGCAGTGAGACCAAACCTAAGTTGATGACACCTGATGCCTTCATGACACCCACTGCTTCCCTGCAGCAGGTACTTCCTCAGGATAGGGAGGCCTGGGAATGTCCCCTTAGCAGACCTAGTGCTCATTCTCTGGATCTTCCCAGATCACTGCATCTCCTAGCAGCAGCAGCAGCAGCAGCAGCAGCAGCAGCAGCAGCAGCAGCAGCAGCAGCTCTCTGACAGCTGTGTCTGCTGTGAGCAGCTCTTCAGCCATGGACCCCGCCTTGCCTAGGTAAGCCAAAGTTGGGTGATCACATGGTCTGGTGTCAGATTATGACAAGTTATAGTTGCTAATGCTTCAGCCTTCTTGCCACCAGGCCACCTGAGGAGCTGACCTTGAGCCCCAAGCTGCAGCTGGATGGCAGTCTGACAATAAACAGCAGTAGCAGCCTGCAGGCAAGCCCACGCAGCCTTCTACCTGGCCTGCTCCCAAGCCCAGCTGACAAATTGACTCCCAAGGGGCCTGGGCAGGTGTGTGTGTGTGTGTGTGTGTGTGTGTGTGTGTGTGTGTGTGTGTGTGTGTGTGTGTGTGTGTGTTGTGGTCTGTGTATGTAGGAGAGAGGAGAGAATGACTGAATGAACAGGTGAATATAAAGGGCTGGGTAGCTATTGGAGGGCATTGGGAAGATTGGAGCTCTCTCCTCCTCCTCCTCCACACTTTTTCTACTTGACCCTGTTTGGTCTCAGAGACTCCATATTTTCCCAAAAGTTATAGCAATCTTTCATTTCCATGTAGGGCATTTCCTCAGTCTCCCATTCTCACCTCTCCTGAACAATTGTCCTGTTTTTGAAGTCCTGCATCTCCTTTCCCTGTTCCTCTGCATCTCATCATTATAGATACCAGCACTTGTCTCTGTGTCCCCCACCTCTTACCACTTAAGCCTCCATTTTGGTCTATCTCAGGTATCTTCTGCAGCCTCTGCACTATCCTTGGATTTGCAGGAAGTGGAGCCCCTGGGGCTACCGCAAGCGTCTCCCAGTCGCACCCGTTCCCCTGATGTGATCTCCTCAGCTTCCACTGCCCTGTCCCAGGACATCCCTGAGATTGCATCTGAAGCTCTTTCCCGTGGTTTTGGCTCCTCTGCTCCTGAGGGCCTTGAGACAGATAGTATGGCCTCAGCTGCTTCAGCACTACACCTGTTGTCCCCACGGCCGCGGCCAGGTCCTGAGCTTGGCCCCCAGCTTGGCCTAGATGGAGGCCCTGGGGATGGAGATCGGCATAGTACTCCCTCCCTACTTGAGGCAGCCTTGACTCAAGAGGCTGCAACCCCTGACAGTCAGGTGTGGCCTACAGCACCTGATATTACTCGTGAGACCTGTAGCACTCTGACAGAGAGGTGAGATGCTTCAAAGGGGGAAAGTGTGCTTATGAGAGGGGCATTTGAATTATCCACTGCTGAGTCAGCATGTTTCCTTAGCCCCAGGAATGGCCTCCAGGAAAAGCACAAAAGCTTGGCCTTCCACCGACCACCTTATCACCTGCTACAGCAACATGACAGTCAGGACACCAGTGCTGAGCAAAGGTGAGCACTACTTTCCTCTGTGCTCGTCTCCTGAGAAGGAAGGGCTGGCAGGTGAGTGGGCACCATACTCTTTCCCTCTCTTCCCCAGTGACCATGATGATGAAGTTGCCAGTCTTGCCTCTGCCTCAGGAGGCTTTGGTACCAAAATTCCAACCCCACGGCTGCCTGCCAAGGATTGGAAGACCAAAGGATCCCCTCGGACCTCACCTAAGCTCAAGAGGAAAAACAAGAAGGATGATGGGTAGGAGGGTTCTGGAGCTGGGGCCAGGGCCGGGTGGTCTCCAAGCTGCCTGATGTGGCCTGCAATGTCTCTTACCTATTCAGGGATTTGGCTGTGGGATCCCGGCTCATGGAGCACCAGGTAAGTGAGGGAGCACCTTTTGCCTCATGAGACCCCATTTCATGAGAGTGAGAAGGGACTTTGAGCTTTTCCTTTTTCTGGTTGGTTAAAATAGGTGGAACAGGCATTGTATAAGTTGTCAAGTGTTTCTGGCAGGTGGCAGAGCCCCCTGAGGACTGGCCAGCACTCATTTGGCAGCAGCAGAGAGAGTTGGCGGAGCTGCGGCAGAGTCAAGAAGAGCTGCTACAGCGTCTGTGTGCCCAGCTTGAAGGTCTGCAGAGCACTGTCACAGGCCATGTAGAACGTGCCCTGGAGACCCGACATGAGCAAGAACGTATCCTTGAGGACGGTGATAAAACATGGCATTGGGGAGGGACAGTATTCTTGTCTTAGGAAAGGTATCGATCCTATTGTATGCCTGTTTCTTAGCTATATCACAGAACGGCGGCTGGAGCGAGCACTGGCTGAGGGGCAACAGCGGGGTGGGCAGCTGCAGGAGCAGCTGACACAACAGCTGTCCCAGGCACTGTCTTCAGCTGTGGCTGGGCGACTGGAGCGCAGTATAAGGGATGAAATCAAGAAAACGGTTCCTCCATGTGAGTTTTACAGGAGACTTCTTTGGAATAGGTCAGGTGGGAATAGGAAAATCTTTAAACTTCCTCTCCTGGTTCCATCCCCTCTCTTCTTGTGTCTTAGGTGTCTCTAGGAGTCTAGAGCCTGTGGCAGGCCAGCTGAGCAATTCAGTAGCTACCAAACTCACAGCTGTAGAAGGCAGCATGAAAGAGAATATCTCTAAGCTACTCAAGTCCAAGGTGACAGAGGGCCCAAAATGAGGGATGGTGGCCGGGCAGTCCAGATCGGGCTCAGACCTTCAACTCTGCCCCTCTTACACCCCAGAACTTGACAGATGCCATTGCCCGAGCAGCTGCAGACACGTTACAGGGACCAATGCAGGCTGCCTACCGTGAAGCTTTCCAGAGTGTGGTGCTGCCAGCCTTTGAGAAGAGTTGCCAGGCCATGTTCCAGCAGATCAATGATAGCTTTCGGCTGGGGACACAGGAATGTGAGTGGGGTCGTATGACCCAGAATAGTAGGAGGGGTTGTACTCTCTGCTACCATCTATTTTATGATCCCTGTGGTCATCCTGCAGACTTGCAGCAGCTAGAGAATCACATGAAGAGCCGAAAGGCACGTGAGCAGGAGGCCAGGGAACCAGTGCTGGCCCAGTTGCGGGGCCTGGTCAGCACACTGCAGAGTGCCACTGAACAGATGGCAGCCACTGTGTCTAGCAGCGTTCGGGCTGAGGTGCAACACCAGCTGCATGTGGCTGTGGGCAGGTGTGTGGGCCTGGCTCTGGGAAAGGTGGTAGTGTAGGAAGGGCTAGATTAGACTTCCTATCCTCATCTACTCATTTCCCTCTGCAGCCTGCAGGAGTCAATTTTAGCACAAGTACAACGCATTGTTAAAGGTGAAGTGAGTGTGGCACTCAAGGAGCAACAAGCCACTGTCACCTCCAGCATCATGCAGGCCATGCGCTCAGCTGCGGGCACACCCGTCCCCTCTGCCCACCTTGACTGCCAGGCCCAGCAAGCCCATATCCTGCAGTTACTACAGCAGGGCCACCTCAATCAGGCCTTCCAGCAGGTATGACGACACAGTGTTAGGCCCTAGTGAGACAAGGCCCATATACCCATGTCTACTCGCCCAGCAGACTCCAGGCTGTCCGGCAGGCCGCTCCTGATTCTTTCTGACTGTGAACCATTGCCCTGTCATCCCCTGTCCTGAACCGCGTCCTGACCCATCACCGTGCTTCATTACCACCTTCTCAGGAAAATGTTTCTGACGTTTCTGATCTGATTTTCTGGAATGACAGTATAACTTTACAATCCTCTCTGAGTCTCTGAGCATTGCTTCTAGAACTCTTAGCATCCAGCTCTGGTCATCTTCCCCCAGGCCTTACACCGTAGACAGACATTCCATCCTATTAGGTAACATGCTGCTGTCTTGTTCTGCTCTCAGGCACTGACAGCTGCTGATCTCAGCCTGGTGCTGTATGTGTGTGAAACTGTGGACCCAGCCCAGGTTTTTGGGCAGCCACCCTGTCCGCTCTCCCAGCCTGTACTCCTTTCCCTCATCCAGCAGTTAGCATCTGACCTTGGAACTAGAAGTGACCTCAAGCTCAGGTGAGTGGCATAGTCGGGACCAGAAGATGAGCTGGAGGTGGGGACAGAAAGGAAGTAATTCAGAGTGGACAGATACACTCTTACCTGACTACCCTCCCTAATTTTTCTATCTTTTCCACCCTTCCCATCTAAGGTTTCCTTTGTCAACCATCGCTCTGGGCTTGAGTGCCACCAGGGGGCACTCCTATCTTCTGGCATCCAACAGTAACCTGTCCTTTTTTCCTCTATCCCCAGCTACTTGGAAGAGGCTGTGATGCACTTAGACCACAGCGACCCCATCACTCGAGACCACATGGGCTCTGTCATGGCCCAGGTGCGCCAGAAGCTCTTCCAGTTCCTGCAGGCTGAGCCGCACAACTCACTAGGCAAGGCTGCTCGGCGGCTCAGCCTAATGCTACATGGCCTTGTGACCCCCAGCCTCCCTTAACTACTTCAATGGATGGAGTAACACTGAAGGCCAGTAGTCAGGCCTAGGCCAAGGAGGAGCCATGTCTGCTGTTTACCTGCTCAGACCTCCACTTCTGGTGTTTGGAGATTGGGGGCAGGGCACACTGACAGTGGTCTACAGATTGTGGTAGCCAGCAGGGTTAGGCCGGGCCCAGGGTAGGTATTGTGCCTTCTTGGGTCCTGCCGTGCCTGAAGCATGACCCCAATATCGTGACACCACCTGAGTTGAATTTTCCATGTTCCTTTTTACCTCCAATTTGGATCTTTTTGTTTTTGAAAAACACTGAGAAATTCAATTAAAAGCTTTTGGAATAAAATGCAGTATATGTGTGGTTTTGATATGTCTTTGGTATGACTAACTGCTCTCTTTCTGTAGGGAGGTCTGTCTAAGCCAAACCATCCCCCCATCCCACCCCCACTCCACCATCCCCCCACCAGGAAAGAGGGGTGTCCCTGGCACCTACTCTCCTCTGATAAACTGCCTACCCAGATCTCTGCTGTCAGTTCAGGCAAGGCTCCTAGAATCAGCTCAGCATCAGCTTGTTCCTCTGGGTGATTTCACTCTGGGGTCCTTCTCTGCCAATCTGGCTACTGGAGGTGGAGCCACCAGCTGGTAAGGCCCCTCCCCTGGCTCCCATCCAATCACGATCCGTTCCTCCGGGGGCTGGGTCGGCAGGCGGCACTCCAAGCCCTTGCTCTGGCACTAGGCTCACAGCCAGGGATGATGCACGGCTGCTGCCGCTCCCGGCGGCTGCCTTATGCTCTGAGGCTGTTGCTGTTACTGCCGCTCGGTGAGTGTGAGCATCCTGGGCCCAGGCTGAAACCATATTCAGAAGTCCCATTCGGATAGTTCAGACTGGGGGAGCTGAGGGTAGAGCTCTGCCATGAGGACTACAGGGAAGCGTGACAGTGCTTCAGGATGGAAAATGAGGTGCAGAGAGCTCAGCTGTGGGGGGAATAACTGAAATTCTGTAGCCCCTCTTCTGACATGGACTCAGGCCGCGGATCCCTGAGTCTTTTGAGAGCCTGGCCCATCCTGCTTGGCCTCATCAGAGACACTTGTGTCTCTAGGAAGTGCCAGGTGAAGCTCATGTGGAGGCTGCAGAAAGACTGTCCCTTCTGCCCATGGCTTTGTGTCTCAGGATCCCACACCCCCAAACCCCTGTCCTTGAACTAGGGCCCCATAGAGTTGATCCCAAGACAATGCTCCGTCCATATCCCCATATCCCATACTACTCTGTGTATCCCAGTCTGGATCCTTTGAAGAGAGTCAAGATGAGTGATCCCCAGATGCCCCTCAGTTCCCTGGGGCACCCCTTTCACGCTGAGTCATATCCCTAGAGCACTTCCAGGTAAACAAGGCCCCGGCGCATGCACCCCGGCTCATCCTGTCCACCATTCTCCATCGCCAGCCCTTATACCTCTTCAAGCTGTAGCCTCTGGAGTTCCAAACAGCTGTGACACCATATACCAAGGCTTTGCCAAGTGTCTCATCCGCTTGGGGGATAGCATGGGCCGCGGAGGCGAGCTGGAGACTGTTTGCAGGTACTGGCAGGTGGGAGGTAGTGGGCAGGTGGGAGGCACCACTCAGTCTGTGCCATCATGCCACCCTCAGGGTCTGAATCTCTTTGCCCTCTCTTAATTCCTCCAGTCCCATTCTTTTAACAGGTCCTGGAATGACTTCCACAGCTGCGCCTCTCAGGTCCTGTTGGGTTGCCCGGAGGAGGCCGCTGCTGTGTGGGAGTCACTGCAGCAAGAAGCTCGCCGTGCCCCTCACCCAGACAACTTGCACACTCTGTGTGGTGCCCCTGTGAGTGTCCGGGAGCGGGGTGCTGGCCAAGAGACCAACCAGGAGACACTGCGAGCAACAGCTCCTGCATTGGCCCCAGCCCCAACCCCTGTGATACTTGCTGCTGCTTTGGCCATTGCCTGCCTCCTGGGGCCTCTGGCCTAACCAATTTGGTCAGCAGTGAGGTGCTTCCCATCCCTGCACGCAGAGGGTGGTCGTGGGGGTTCTACAAAATGTGCATGGTTTTCATTAAAGGTATTTATATTTGCACAATGCTCTTCCTTTCTCCTGACTGTGGCCCTCTTGGCTATGGCAGGGGGCCCCAGAAACTGATTCCCAGCATGACATGAGTGTGGCTCAGGGCTTCCACATGGGACTCAATCATTGGCTTCACAAACATTCATTTCCCAGTGGAGGCATCTCTGAGCTTTCCATTACGATGTATGTCCCCAGAGCAGCACAGTTTCCAAGAGCTGCTGTGGAGACCCAAGATCTGCTTGAAGGCATAGCTCTTCTCTGCTTTCCCAGCCAGGAAGAATAGGAGACCAGTTGGGCTCTGAGGGTGGGAGTTGTCAGTCTCAGCCTCCTAGCCCTGTCTATCCCTGTTCCTTATCCCTAGTAACCAGTTGAGGTAGCAGCCAACTATATATCCTTGTGGGCCTTTCACCCCAGCCTACCACCCTCCTCAGGCTCCAGTTTCCAGGCTCCTGATGTCTTATCAGCTCCTCTTTCTGCTGAACTATCACCTCAGCTTTCAAGACAAACTCAGATTCTGTGCTCAGTCTTCTAAGCTCTTGATCATCCAAAGGGGTCCAGAAGTCCCTGTTCAAGTTCACATTTAAGCCTCTGACAGTATCTGAAGCTGCAGAAATGGAGGTCCCCATGAGGGATCCTCTGGTCGCTGCTCTCCACAAGCTCTTTAAGGAAAGGTTTGCACTGTGGAATCCAAACAATCCAAGAAGGCTTTCTGGAAGCAGTAGAACGAGAATGTGTGGTGTAAGCAGAGCCCTTATTTACTCCAGTGGGAGGAAGAGCAGGAATCAGTATGTTACTCTTTTTTTGTCTTTTTTTATTTTAGTCAGAGCCCTCAAGCATGAGGACCTGAGTCTGATCCTTAGAATTCATGTGAAAAAACAGGGTGGTAGCATGTACTTGTAATTCCAGCCTTGGGAAGGCAGAAACAGGTGGATCCCTGAGGATTTCTGACCAGTCTAATCAGTTAGGTCCAGGCCAATGGGAGAGCCCGTCTCAAAAAATAAGGTGGATGGCACCTCAGGAAAGACACTTGAGAGTAAACTTTGGCCTCTGCATATGTGCACAGATAAACAAACACACACACACACACACACACACACACACACACACACACACACACACACACAAAATGGTACAGAGGCCAGCAAGATGGCTCAGCAAGTAAAGGTACTTTGCCAAGAAACCTGAGGACCTAAATTTGATCCCCATGACTCACATCAGTAAAGGAGAGAACTGACTCCTCCAAGTTCTCCTTTGATCTCTATATAAACACTGTGGCATGTATACACACACACATACACATACACATGGTAAATGTAATAAAACAAAATTCCTTATTAAAAAAAAAAGTGGTGCAGGAATTAGGTAAGCTGGTGGGAAGAGGGATTTATCAGAGACCGTTAGTAATTAGCTGGGAAAAGGGGGACTGTGAGATAATAGAGCTCGGCTGGCTAGGTTTATGACATCCATGCTAGGAGGCTGTTTCCACACACACTACACACAAGCTCATGTGCACACACAGAGATAGACATATAGACAGACACAGAGAGAAGATAGTCAGGTGTGATGAAGTCTGCATAGGCTTCAGGGTGACAGATATCTCCAGAGACCACCTCTCTCAGCCAGCTTCCTGGAGAGCCTCCCGCTGTGGCTGGCTCAGATCCTCCCATTAGCGACCCTTCTCTCTATGCTGACTCTACCTTTGTCCTTGTGTTTCATTGACCTAGATTTTTATCCCCACTTCTATCAACCAGTTGTTGCTTACCTCATATTCCTGAAGGAGAAAATTCAGGGTGAAAAAAACCCTTCTGGATGTGCCTTCTGGCTACCAGAAATTTCCTGAAGGATTAGTGAGATGTTCATTCTTTGGAATATTTATACATCTGTTTTTACATTTTATTACATTTATGATATATATATATGTATATGTATATGTACATACACCCACACACTTGTCACAGAGTGTATATGGAGGTCAAAGGACAACTTACAGGAGTACATTCTCTCCTTCCACTACGTGGGTTCCAGGCATTGAACTCAGGCTTGGCAGCAAGCACCTTAACTCACTGAACCATCTTGCCAGCCCTGTACATCTATATTTTTGTTAGAATACCCTTTCCTATTTCTTTTTTTGAGACAGGGTCTCCCTGTAGCTCCAGCTTGCCTGGAACTTACTATGTAGACCAGGCTGATCTTGATCTCTTAGAGATCTGCCTGCCTTTGCCTCCTGAGTCCTAGGATTAAAGACATTGCAACAGCTCCAGGAAAGTACTTCTAGCTCTAAATATAAGCCAAATCAAAACTACATCTAGGTCTATACAGAACCTGGGCTTTTTTTTTTCTGCCTCAGTATTGATAGCATTGACTTGTAATTCTCCAAGTGCAGATGAAAATCCCCAAATGTGGCTACCTCAAAGGCAAAGAATACCTTTTGTGTCTCTAGCACCCAATGTAGGGCTAAAGAATACACTATAGAGTATGTGGGGTGAAAGACAGAACCTGGAAGTTCAACACAGGAATTGTAAGTCAGCCAGAGCTTGGACAGAGAAAAAAAACCCATTGTAGAGGATGTGTCATTTTGGGACACCACCCTCAGCCTACGCACACTGCTTAGTGGGATAGGCTGTGGCTTCACACCTTCAAAGTCTTCTAGACCCAGTGACTGGCCAGCAGTAACATACTTCTAAGAGCAGAGGCCTGGCTGCTCTGGTCAGCCATTGTGATGGATTACCGTCCTCCTTTAGTGACCTACTTTCAACCTGATTTTTCACTCCCTAAGTCCCTACTCTTCTATGGACTGGGATGGAGTAGGGGGGATTGGGGAGGGGGAAGACTCTGTTTTCTAGCCAGGGGCTTAAAGGCTTTGTGTGTTTTATCCCAGAGCTAGAGCAGAGGGATGGGATGATAGCCAAGATACCAGGGCCCTGGGCACAGCTGCCTAAGTCAGAAAATCACAGTGATAGTGTTTCACAGTTGTAGCTCTATGGACAAGGGGTAGTTTACTGTTCAGCTATCTTGGGCCCACTCCTGTTTGTACAAGCCTAATTCTTCACTGTAGGCCTTGAGCTCTTCCCTTAGAGACCATACCTGTATATAGGGCTCAATAAATATTTATTAATTTGCTGAATATCTGTCAAGTGAACGTGTTTTATCATCAACCCTGGAATTTTATATTATTTTAAATTTTCTGTGAGGTTAGGACTATGATGATTATAGATTATAATATAATGGAAAGACAAGCAAACAAGATAAAAGAGGCTTGAGGGAGATGTCTTCCCTAAGACCACACAAACACTGGGGAAATGTCAGAGTTAAGTTTTTATCCTAGGTTTGTTTGCCCCCAAACTGTATGTTCTTCTTAATAATTACAGTATACTTTGGGAAATATTCATTTATTTTTATTTTTATGTGCATGAGTGTTTTGCCTGTATGTATGTAAGTGCACCTGTATCACACAGTGTTAGCAGAGGCCAGAAGACGATGTTGGATCATTTGGAACTGGCATTACAGATGAATGTTAGCCTCCATGTGGTTGCTGGAAACCAATCCCAGGTCCTCTACAAGAGCAGCCAGTTTTCTGAACTACTGAGCCATCTCTCTAGTCCCTCAGAAACAATTTGTAAACAAGGTCTTACTCTGTATCCCAGGCTGATCTGGAACTCACTGTGTAGCCTAGGCTGACTTTGAACTCTCACTGCAATCGGTCCTCAGATTCCTGTGTGCTGGGATTACAGGTGTATGGCACCATAGCAGCAATTTTTTTTAAAGGCAGGTCTCAATATATAGCCCAGGCTAGCCTCAAACTCAAAATCCTACTTCTTCTGAGTTCTGGGATTACAGGCATGTAATACCACACTTGGTTTAGAAGCAGTTTTTAAATTTCTTTCTTTTTCTTTTTATTTCTTTATTTTATGTATTTGAGTGTATTGCCTGCATGGATGTAAGAGCACCTATGTGGTGCAATGCCCACAGAGGACAGAAGAGGGCATTAGATCCCCTGGAACTGGAGTTAGGGATGCTTGTTAGCCGCCATGTGGGTGCTGGCAATCAAACCCAGGTCTTCTGCAAGAGTAGTCAGTGCTCTTAACCACTAAGCCATTCTTTAAGTCCCTAATTTTTCTTCTTTAAATGAAATTTTGTACAAAACCCTACAATTGAAAATAGACAAATAATTTTTTTTCAGTATTTTATTTTAGTACTAAGGCATAACATAAATCCATACTGTCAAATATATTTCCATACACAAAATGAGTTCAATAAAGATTTGTTGAACAAGTGAGCAACTGAAATGTACAAGTGGATGGAGGTTACAATGTCTTCTTACCTCTAGTATCTTTCTTTTCCCGTGCAACTTGATAGTTGAAATAACTTTAATACTATATAGAAGCTACTGTGAGTGCTAACACTCTTTCAAATTATTTTTATTTTATGTGTATGAGTGTTTTGCCTGCATTGTATGTATGTGCACCACAGGCACGCAAACTTATGGAGATTAGAAGAGAGTGTCAGATCCCTTCAAACTGGAGTTTTATAGACATTGTTAGCTGCCATGTGGGATCTGAACCCGAGTCCTATGGAAGAACAGCCAGTGCTCTCAGCCATCTCTCCTGCCCCCAGTGTTAACAATCTTTTGAAAATCTGCTTGTGGGCTGGAGAACACGTAACTCTTCCAGAGTTCCATTTCCAGCATGCAACTGCTTGTAACTCCAGCTCCAGGGAGATCTGACACCTCTGGCAGCCTCCAGCATCTACATTCACCTGTATACACCCTCCGTCGCGCCCCCCCCCTTTGTTGAAAATGAAAGAAATCCTTTTTAAAACTGCTTGCTGGGCTGGAGAGAAGGAGAAGGCGTAGCAGTTAAGAACATTGGTTGCTCTTCCAGAGGACCTGGGTTCAGTCCCCAGCACCCATATGGTGGCCAAGAATCATCTATAACTCCACTTCCAGGGGATCCAACACCCTCTTTTGGCTTCTATGGGGCACTGCACGACATGGACGCACTTACAAACATTCAGGCAATGCACAAATATACATAAAAATATTTAAAATAAAAAATAAAATTATATGTATAAATCTGCTTGCTTTGTGGTCTTGTGATTCACTTAAATATGTTTTGCGACGACAAATTCTAAAACAACAAAAAAACCCTGTTACTGTCTATAAGCTGGTCTCTAATTGACCACCAATTCAGAAATTAACTGCCACACTTAAGATATCTGAGTGTCCAAAATTGTTTTAATCACTGGCAAAATAGATTTTATTAGTCTAGCGCGGTGACTCATGCCTGTAATCCCGGCACTCGAGAGAGGCTCAGGCAGGAGTTTGAGGGCAGCCTGGACTACATAGTGTGTTCCAGGTTAGTCTTGAGCTTCAGAGTCAGATCCTGCCTCAAAACAAAACAGATTTTATTAGTGGAATTTAAGCCAGTCATTTGCGGGATGCCGAGGCATTTCCACCAACCTCTCACCCTTTAAGAAAGAGCCCTTTATCCTGAATCTTGAAATTTTCTCCCACGTCCCCTCAACTCCAGCTTTTCAGAGCACAGTTCCCTCCCGCAGCCTGTTGCTCCAGTAGCTTTGAGCCGCAGACCCGGTGATTGGCAGGCCCCTAGGGCCACCGCCCACAGTGTAGCCCCGCCTCCAGAGAGCCCGCGTGTGTTCCAGCAGGCGGCTGGGTTTGTTTTGGCGTCCGGCGCGCACTGTAATGACGCCACGACGCTGACGCCGGAGAATGGCGGCAGTGGCCGTGGCCTCGGCCGGGAGACGGTGGGCTGAGCCGCCGAGACTCCGAAGAGCCCGCCGCTCGCGCGAGGTGAGGCCGCCCGGCTCGGGGCTTCGGCCCAACGGGCTGGAGGGGCTGGCGAGCTTGGCTGCGGTGGTTTCCCGGTGCACCCGGGCCTGCCTCTGTCAGCTCCGAGCCCCGCGGCCCCGGTGCACTCGGGCCTACCGGCAGGGGAGCAGACGGGAGCAGGTGGGCACCTGGAGAGCGGGTGCCCTGGGACTGGCTTGACCTCGAAACCTCCTGCGGTGCTGCGACGGGTGCACTTGTTCAGCCGCCTTGCTGCTGCTCAACTGCCCCACGACCTGCGCGGGTCAGGTTGCTCTAGCCTGGTTGCCCTCTTCCCCTGTCTCCGAAGCCTACTCCACACCCTTCCTTTGCGAGTGAACGTCAGGGTCCTGCAGGGGCCATTGATCGCTTCATGGTACTGGCTGGAAAAACAGTTAGAATGCAGCTGTATTGCTTGCGCTGCAAACCTGTTACCTTTGCAAGGGAAGCCCTAGCCCCACTCAGTCTATGAAGCAGTTAAAACTGGCTTCCTAGTCATTGAAGGACTAAAGCCAGGCCTTTTAACTTGCCAGCATTCGGGGCTCCTTATCTGATGAGGCCTATTCCCACAGGCACTTCTGGGCTTGGTTTATGTAGTTTGTTGTTGAGGCGCGGTGAGCCTCCTGTTAGCCTTGTGGTTTCATACCTTTGAGCTAAGTTCAGATAGCTGCCCTTTTCTCAGTTTGTAAAACTTCCTGCCATTCCACCTCCACCCAACAGTATGGGAAACTTACATGTGTCCTTTAAAACCCACCTGAGATATCTTTTCCTTGGAAAAACCTTAAGCTGTTGGGGTACTAAACTATGAATGGCTACAGATTAAGCCATATTATGGAGCATCTATCACTGGCGGGATCTGAGACGATCACAGCAAACACCTATGTATATGGTAGGTGCTCTGGCCTTTTCAACCTTGATCTAATCTTGGAGTTACTTTTCAGGATTCAGATTCAAGAGTTTCACCCTTACCCAGATATAGTGGGGTTCATCTGTATTCCCAATATTTAATGAGGTGTAGGTAGGGAGAGTCAATTCAAGGCTAGCCTAGGCTACATATTGAGTTCAGGACCAGCTTGGGCTACATGAGAGCCTGTAACAACAACAACAAAACAACTCTGGTGTGGTGTTGAGTGCCCATAATTGCTGCACTCCAGAGGCAGGAGGATTGCCAGAAGTTTAAGGCCAAACTGATTTACATAGTGAGTTTCAGAGTTATATAGAGAGGTTCTATCTCAAAAGAAAGTTTCACTTTTGAATTTTTTTCCTTTTATTGTGGAGCAGCTAGGGATTGAACTTAGGGTCTATGCTCTTACCACTTAGCTTCATGGTCAGCTGCCTTTCTTAAGATTCTGATTTAGAAGATGTGGGACATGGTGTGGTAGTTCATGCCTGTAATCCCAGCATTTTGGGACACTGAAGAAAGAGGATTGCCATGGCTAGCTCAGACCAGTTAGTGAGTACCAGATCAGGGCTATAGAGTGAGACCTTGTCTCAAAAAACAAAAACTGAAAAAGAAAAAAATTTTTTTTCCTCCCTATAGTAGGGATTGATTCCAAGGCCTTGTATACTACCCAAGCTATAGCTACATCTCAGAAATTGTATTTTGGAAAACAAAAGAAAATCACATGGGCATGGTGTTGCACACCTGTATGTAACCCTAACATTCAGGAGGTTGAGACAAGAGGGTAGCTGTTTGTTTTAGGTCAGTCTGGACTACAAAGAGTGAGACCCTGTCTTGAAAAAGAAAAAAAAAAAAAAGTTGATGGCCTTATATATGCTTGTTGGTTGAAGATCTGTTATTGCCTCAGGAAGTTGTTGGCCTTGTAGATTCCTGTTGGGAACTCATTACCCACTCCTTGAAAAGACTTTTGAAAGATCTGAATTCAATTTCTGGCTTTTAAAGAATCTTGAGACTCTTTGATTCCTAATTTCAAAATAAGATAAATATGCTTATGACATTAGATTTCAGTAGATTGCAAATGGATGACATATGTCTGTGAGATGCTTAGCACAGTTGGAATTCCATAGATGGAAGCCATTGTTAGAAATGATCATTATTCCCAGAGTATCCCCCTCCCCATGCTGGTTATTAAACCCAGGGCCCTATTTATTCCAAGCAAATATATGCCAAATATATATTCTATCACCGAGCTACCTTCCTAGCCCCAGAATATATCTTTTATGTGTGTATGTGTTTGTGTGTCTGTGTGTTTCCTCTGACATTCAGGGTTGGACCTAGTTGAGAACTCTACCACTGACTTATAACCCTAGCCCTCTTTTTTACTTTTGATTTTGAGGCAGGGTCTCTGTTACTAAGTTGCCCAGGTTAATCTTGAACTTTACTCTGTAGCCAAGACAGATCTTGAACTTGGTATCTTCCTGCCTTAGCTTCCTGAATAGCCTGGATTATGGGCCTGTTCCACCAGGTTTAATAGAGAATTTCATCTTTTTAAAACTTCTTGCTTTCCATATTAAGTTGTGTGTAGGAAGCTGCTTTGTGTTATGTGATTTCTTTTGTCAGCAGACAAAGCTCTGATAATACTGTGCTTTTTGTCAGATAGATGCAATTGGCTCTTCTCCTAGAAAGGATCTGGAATGCTGACTCACGAGAGGATGAGTTTACTGAATAAGCATGTTTTCTAGGTTTAATTGTAATCCTGTGCATAAGTTATATAAATGAGACAGAGAAAGTATACTCTTCAAGAAATTCATTTGTCTCTAACACTGAGCTATAGTTTCACATCTCTGATTTGCTTGGCTCTTGGAACAGAATGCATGTGGAATCTGAAATGGACACAGAGGTTCTGTGTCAGTTAAGGTTATAGTTAACAAGGGAGAATTTGGTCTGGTATTCCATTTTCCTTCATGAGCTTGAGCATGTTTTATGAGCGGCTCTGACCTTCCTCAGAGCTTCCCAGTAATGATGTAAATGTGAATGTTCTCTGAGTATGCCAGGCTATTGACCCTTAAGCTTCAGTATTGCTGAGAGTGGCAGTCTCCATTTGCCAAGTGTTAACATAATAATATCATTCTCAGTATATATTGTGGCATATGGGGAGATTTTGAGAAGGAAAGACCTAGACGGTGGTAAGCAATTCTGCTTAGTGAGACCTGGAGAGAGGCTTATTTGAATACCCTTCCCTTCCAGAAATCTTGATATTAAGCTGATTAGATCATCACTGAGCTAATTCTTGGTACAGCCTTTCATTGTCATGGTATCTGATATGACTCTTAACTCTTAAGGTAGAAATATGTGATTTTTTTTTTTTTTTTTTTTTGATTTGCTGTGGAAAAATTATCTCAGAGAGACCATTTGAAGGTACAGGTTTGAAGTGGCCTCTCAGGACATCTTAAGAATAATTGGTGAGGGAATTCTTCATGTAGTGCTGCCTGGGCTATATATTCCTAGAGAGCAGACTATGACTACCCTTTTGGTTACGACCCTAGCCAAGCAGGAGCTCAGTAAACTTTTCTGGGTTAAAACCCCCTGGGAATATGGGAGGAGAACTCCAAGTGAATTACTGGGTCTGTATTTCTGATGGTGGACTGTCTTAGATGGAACTGAGGATAATGACAAAATGAGGAAAGCAAGGCAAACTTCTGAAGTCTCACTCTCATCACAGTGGGAGGAGAACATCTTTATCAACTATTGCCATGTAGAGCAGTGTGTTCAACTGTTGAAAAATCGGGTCCTGAGCTGGGTGTGGTAGTGCACACCTTTAGTCGCAGCACTTGGAAAGCAGAAGCAGGTGGATGTTTGTGAATTTAAGACCAGCCTGGTCTACATAGTGAGTTCCAAGCCAAGAGACCCTGTCTCAAAAAGACAGGAAAAGAAGGGAGGGAGGGAAGGAAGGAAGAGAGAGAAAGAAAGGAGAGAGAGAGAGAAAGAGAGAGAGAGAAAAATGGGGTCCCAAGCTACTATTTATGTGTATGAGTGTATTGCCTTCATGTATGTAAGTGTGCCTGTGTTGTACAATGCCCACAGAGATCAGAAGGAGTCAGATTCCCCTGGAACTGGAGTTTCAGACAGTTGTTAGCTGCCATGTGGATGCTAGTAATTGAACCCAGGTCTTCTGCAAGAGCAGTAAATGCTCTTAACTGCTGAGCCATCTCTCTAGCCCAAAGCCTTTGTTTTGATCCCCAGCACCACATAAGACTGACTGTGGTGTTAAAGGCCTACAATGTCAGCACTTGGGGTCCTGGAGGCAGGAGGCAGGTTTGGGAGTTCAAGGTCATTGGTGCCTAAATAGCAAGTTCATGTCATGCTGCTAGGCTGCATGAAGCCCTGTCTGAAAAAACTAAAAAGAATGAATGGATAAAGGCCTGTGCCATCCCACCAAGGTGTTAGAGAGATCTTTGTAGGTGGAGGGTTGTGAAGCTTTCGATGGGGAAAAGTCTTGGTGGCTGTGTTTAGAGAGAACCAGTGCCAGTTTTCCACCATTAGGAGATATTTACAAATCTGACCTTTGTGGTTAGCATCTTTACCCCTGGCCTTCCCCACAGGTGAGGTTTGGTCTGGACGCTTGTAGAAGACTTATTTTGGAGGTCAAATGACCTCCAAAGCCCAAACAGACTGTTATTGAGGATGTTTATATGCCTAAAGAGTATAGCTTTGGTTTACCTCAGAAAATTTTATCTTGAAAATACCTTAGAATCTCCCATTGTTACCTCACAGCAAATCAAAATCCAAGAACAGACCATGCTTAGTTCATTGTTGACAGAGAGTGAATATACCTGCATGTAGCACTTTGCTAGGTTTCAAGGAAGTTCTGGAAAGCTGAAAAATGATCCCTTCATCAGGGGGCTACCAGTGGTTGTAATGAAAGGCAGTCTGTAGTAGATCTGTGGAGTCAGGCTGGTGAAATATCCCTGTAATCCCAGCACTCAGGAGTTTAGGCAGGAGGATTACTGCAAGTTAGAGGCCAGCCAGGGCTACACAGTGAGTTCCAGGCCAACTAGAGCTATATCACAAGATCTTGTCTAAAAAAGAAAAAGAACAAAGGGGAAAAAATAGAGCCTTGAGCAGCATGACAGCTGATAGTTGGAATCAGGTTTCTGAAGACAGGCTCTTGAGAAAAGCTGTGTTGATACACCACCTCAGTGATGGGAGGAAAGAACTGAGACCTTCTCCCGGGGAAGCCAAGTTCTGCTGGGCGCCAGATACTTCTGAAGTCTTTCCTTGGATGAAGAACCAAGAGACAGGTCCATGCTTGGCTACCACTGTCTCAGTGGCTTTGGACAAGTCTACCTACCTCTCAAGGCCTGCCATTTCTATAGTGTCAGTGAGGAGGGGAGTGCTGAATGCTCAGTCCCTCTGCCACTGTCCAGCGTGCCTATACTTTTCCAGAGGAGTACTTTGCATCAGGCTGAAGGTGTAAACAGACTCTTTTCTGTGTTAGGCTGGTGACCTGACAAAATTGGTGTAGCATATGACTGTCTTGGGAGGTCTCTTTCCCAGGTTTTCTCACCCATTCTGTCTACTCCAGTACCCAGTACTGGCAACTGTGCTGGGTGCATGCACAGAAAGCTGGGAGGAAGAGGCTCTCACCAAGAGGTTTTGCCAGCCATTGCCATTGCTCCTGTCTGCATTTTCACTTCACCAATATGGGAAGAGAGGTAACAGATGGGACCACCTGGAGGAGGGTGTTAACCTGTGTCCCCTAGCTAGCAGCTTTTCTCCGCCACTTTCAATCTGTATTTGGGATAGTTAGAGAGAGTACTGTTAGCTGTCTACCTTTGAAGTGTTTCTCATTGAAACAAATGTGGCTCTTTACTGCTGACTTTCGATCTTTGTGTAGCTTTGTTTAAAGTGAAAAGTCAGGGCTTTTCCTTTATAAAGCTTAAATTTTTTCATCAAGATCAAACTAGGTATGCACATTTAAGAAGAGACCAGTATGTATGGCTAGAGACAGCTATTTGTTTGTGAATCTAGAATTTATGCTTCCTCACCAGGAAGTGACTTCTGAGTGACCTGTGTGCAGTCTGACTTCCCTCTCATTGGTGGTAGATGTTGCTTACTGGGTGGTCTTGAGGATGAGGACCAGTATTCCTGTGCTCAGCCTCAGGAAGGCTGGCTCAAGAGCTAGCTAGCTTTTTCTTTCTGGGCTATCCTAGAGCTCACTATGTAGACCAGGCTGGCCTCAAACTCACAGACATCCCTCTGTCTCCCAGACACTGGGATGGAATTAAAGGCATGAACAACAATGCCTGGTTAAGTAAGAGCTGTCTTTCCTGGGTTTAAATATTTTATTTGTTTCCCTGAAGTAAGAGATGAGTCTGCAAAATTCAAGGTCCATAGTTTTAAGCTTTGGTCTCTATAAGAAGGAATCTACTTGCCAAATGTTTAAACATAATGTCCTAAATTGTGAGGACTAGACAAATGACCTGAGTTCAATTCTTGGGATCCACACCGGGATTATAAGTATGCCACCATGCCTGGCTTTTTTTTTTTTTTTTTTTTTTTTTTTTCTTTCAATTTGGGTTCTGGGGATTAAACTCATGTTCTCACAATTGTATAGCAAGCACTTTACCAACTGAGCCATCTCCTCATCCTTTTGTTTTGTTTTTTGCCATCCTGGAGATCAAACCCAGAGTCTCTAGCATGCTAGGCAAGTACTCTACCTCTGAGCCATATCCCTAGGATCATATGTGATGGGTTTTTAACCAGTCTTGGGTATAGGCCAAGTGCGCTAGTACTTACCTTTAATCCCAGCATTTGGAAGGCAGAAGCAAACAGATCTCTGTGAGTTTGAAGCTAGCCTGGTCTACATAGTGAGTTCCAGGCCAGCTAGTGCTACAGAGTAAAGCCCTGTCTTAAAAAACAAAACAAAACAAAAAAACTGATGATGAGGTCGCTCAGTGATTAAGAACACTGACTACTGTTGCAGAATCAAATCTTAGCACCCACATGGCAGCTAACAACCATTTGGAACTCCACTTCCAGGTATTCTGACACCGTCTTCTGTCCTCTGTAGGAACTGTATGACACAGGTATCATACAGTCAAACACACACACACACACACACACACACACAAAAAAAAAACCAAAACAATAAAAAACAATGTCTTGGGTATGTTTTTAGTAGTAAACCTGCTCTTTGGTCAAGACTAGACTCCCCACCTTGAATTCAAGTCCTGAATCACCCTAATCTGAAGGCTCTGTGACCCACTCAAAGTGCCACAGTAAAACCTGGCTGGGACTCCTGCTTCCCTTCAGTTGGATCAGTTGCTGGCTTCATAAGCGGGTGAGGAGATGACATATTGGCCCTGAGCTCCAAGCACTAGTCATGGGCAGCCATAGCCAGCTATTTTCAGACATCAAATTCTGCATCCAGAGATACACAGTAAATGTCACGAGGACATTCCATGTGCACTGCAGCATACCTAAAACTGAACTTAGCATGCTATTTTCCAAACTAGGTCTCCTGCTGCAGTCTTGATCCTTCACCCAGGAATTGGAGTGCTACCTTCACTGTTCCCTCCCATCCTTATGTCTAAATCTCTAGTCCTTATAGATTTTACTGTTTATATCTTCAATTCCATCCCATTGTCTGGGATACCATGCTTCACTGGCCTATTTAGTCCATTTTGACCCTTGACTTACACCTCTTTCTAAACACAGATTACCTCTCTTTATGAACTGTGTAGTAGCCCTCCATCACCTCTCAAGAAGGCCTGGTCCTCACTGTAACCTGGTTCCTGCTGACCTTCGCAAACTTCATGCCCAACTTTATAACACCATATTACACATTCCCAAGCATACTCTGGACCTCTGGGCCTTGAAGTATGTTACCCTTTCTGTCTGAATTGCCATTCCCACCTATGCTTACTTGACTCTTTCTTGGGGGAGGAAGGTTTTGAGAACTCGATTACTTGATTAGTTCTTGCTTCAAGATTCAGGGTAAGAGGCACTTCCCTCTGGAAGCCTTCCTTAACATCCTGTGTCATTCCACATGTGTCTATTATTTCCTCAAGCTTAGCATTATGTCCTACTAGAATTAACTGTTTTACTGGGTATGGTGGCACATGGCTAGAATCACAGCTCTGGGTTATACAGTGCATTCAAGGTTAGCCTGGGCTACATGAGATCCTGTCTTAGAGAGGATAGAATTCTAGGCAAGCCTGGGCTACATAGCATGACTCTCAGCCTACTTCTGCTGAAAGAATCTGCTATTATGCTTTTCTCTTTCACTTGGACTATGAGTTTATTGTCATGTCTTATTTTCTGTGTCTATTAAAATAAAGCATACTGGAACATATCTTCTTTATCCCTGCCTGCATCTAATAGATATTTGATGAATGTTTTACTTGAATCGCTCATTTCACTACCAATTCCATATATCTTAATTAATAGGAAATTCTCAGCCAGTTCATAGGCCCTCAGATAGAAAGGGGTAGTCTAGGTAGAAAGGTTGTAACATCTGGAAAGCTGTACCATTAGCACTTCTTGACAGAGGCCCAGGGGCATAGTTTGTTTGTAAGACTGCAGACCTAAGAAGCTCTCTATGGAGGCCTTGGAGAGACCACTTTCTGAGTCCTTATGGTTGATGATACTGCAGGAAGCCTCCAACACTGTACACCCCCATTTCAGGAAAGATGAGAGTAATAAATGATTTTAACATTTAAGAAATATGGGACTTAACCAGGAGAAGGGACCTAAGCAGAGGGGAGAGGAAGACAAGGGCCCTGACAGCTGAGCCTGGTGCACATTCCTGCTTCCTGTCAGGCTTGCAGAGCTACAGAAGACAAATCCATGGAAATGTAAGTTAAGGCCATGGAAGTTAGACCTGACTTTTTTCCTATACCCTCCACTGAGCCTATAATCTGTGTTGTGTGTTGGTTTTCTGTTTTGGGTTTTTTGTTTTGTTTTGTTCTTTTGTTGTTGTTTGAGACAGGATCTCACTATGTAGCCCTCACTGGCCTGGAACTCACTATGTAGACCAGGCTAGCCTGGAACTTAGAGAGACCTGCCTGCCTCTGCCTCCTCAGTGCTGGTACTAAAGGTGTGTACCACCATGCCCAGACTTGTTTTTTGTATTGAGGCAGGGTCTCTGTAGACTAAGCTGTCATGGAACTCACTATGTAGCCTAGCATGGCCTTGAACTTGAGGCAATATTCCTAAATTTTGACATCATACATGTGAGTCATCGCAGTTGGCTAATGTATCTGATGTCTTATGGGTCCAGAGACATCCCTTTGCAAGAATTGTTTCTGCCAGATTTTGTCGTTGTTGATTGATTTTGAGACAGGGTTTTCTGGCTGGCCTGAAGTTGCTATGTAGGTACCAGGCTGGCTTCAAACTTGCATGATCTCCTGTCTCTGTCTCCAGAGTGCTGGAATTACAGGTATGCAGCGGCATGTCTGACTTCAATATTAGACTAGACTATCAAGGAAATAGGGGCAGGGAGGATGGCTGTTGTCCCTTCAGAGGTGTCCCTGACTATATTGACTTGCCTTCTCTTCTGTTTGCACAGGTGTAGACGGGGCACTGCCTACAGAGCAGGTCCTGCCAGCCTCACTGGGGAGGATGCCCCCGTGTCCGTGATGGGCTGTGGGACAAGCAAGGTCCTTCCTGAGCCACCCAAGGATGTCCAGCTGGATCTGGTCAAGAAGGTGGAACCCTTCAGTAGCACTAAGAATGATATATACAAACATTTCATCACAGAGGTGGACAGTGTTGGTCCCCTCCATTCTGGGTTCCCAGCTAGCAGTCAGTATGCACCCCCTTGTCCTGGTGTCCCCACTACTGGCCACACAGAGCCTCCTTCAGAACCACCACGCAGGGCCAGAGTAGCAAAGTACAGGGCCAAATTTGATCCACGAGTGACTGCTAAGTATGATATCAAGGCCTTGATTGGCCGAGGCAGCTTTAGCCGAGTGGTACGGGTGGAGCACCGGGCAACCCGACAGCCATATGCCATCAAGATGATTGAGACCAAGTACCGAGAGGGGCGGGAGGTGTGTGAATCTGAACTCCGTGTGCTGCGCAGGGTACGCCATGCCAACATCATCCAGCTGGTGGAAGTATTTGAGACACAGGAGCGTGTATACATGGTGATGGAGCTGGCCACTGGTGGTGAACTCTTTGACCGTATCATTGCCAAGGGTTCTTTTACTGAGCGGGACGCCACAAGGGTGCTTCAGATGGTACTAGATGGTGTCCGGTATCTGCACGCCCTGGGCATCACACACCGAGACCTCAAGCCTGAGAACCTCCTTTACTACCACCCAGGCACTGACTCCAAGATTATCATCACTGACTTTGGCCTGGCCAGTGCCCGAAAGAAAGGTGATGACTGCCTGATGAAGACCACCTGTGGAACACCCGAATACATTGCTCCTGAGGTCTTGGTCCGCAAGCCCTACACCAATTCTGTGGATATGTGGGCGCTTGGTGTCATTGCCTACATCCTACTCAGTGGCACTATGCCCTTTGAGGATGACAACCGCACCCGGCTGTACCGGCAGATCCTCAAGGGCAAATATAGTTACTTGGGGGAGGTGAGTCTCTCTTCCTCTTCTAGAGATGTTGGGGAGGCTCTTGGGTGTGAAGGTATAACATGCAGTTCAAGGTCAGAGTGATCTGCTCTGAGTACTATGCTTATGAGGACATGCAGACACTGTCAGAATGACAAAGGGACAAGCAGAATGACTTGTTTGGGTTCCTCTAAAAGTGAGCCCTGAGGTGAGGCTTTGGGAGCAGATAACTTATTTGGGAGGTGATTCTAGTAGCCACAAGTGAAGGAATGAAGAAAGGGAGGTAGCAAAGAAAGAAGCTAATAAGTACATTAAGAAATGGACTGGGCCTGAGGAGACTTGCTAAGGCAGTGATAGCAGGGTCTGTGAGGTTTGCCTGAAATGACTTGCTCAGGCAGTGATAGCGGGGTCTGTGAGGTTCGGCTAGCCTATTGGTGAGCTCCAGGTTCAGGGAGATATCTTGTCTGAAACTATAAGGTGGAGAGAATGGTGGAGGAAAATACTGTCTGGCCTCCACACATTTGTGCACACATCCATGTGAACTCACCCACACATGAACGTACATGCATCCATATACCACACCCACACCACGTAGATATGTTATCATATAGCCCAGACTAGCCTCAAACTCAGTATATAGCCAAGTCTGGTCTTGAACTCCTGATCCTCCAGTCTACCTCCTAAATGCTGGGACTACAGGCATGCACCACCATCCCCAATTTTAATTCACATATTTAAATGCCAAGTTATATGTCAACAAATACTGTCCTGTGTGGCAGATTCAAACAACAAACCATCAATTTGTGTCTCTAGATCCATAGATAGTTCTGATACTTGCAAAAATTTTCTTAGATCTCAGCACTGCTGGTTGCTAAAGGAAGGTGCAAAAGAATCATTGCTGGTTGATCTTTGAGAGGATGCTGCCTGGGTAGGAGAAAGGCTAACTGCAGGAGACAGTAAGTGCTGTAAGCTGGAATGTAATGGTGTGCATGGGGAGACTAGACAGTAGCTTTGTGAGGACGTAGCTGAGTCCCCAAAGCAGTGAGCCCCCTTCCCCAGAGTCTGCACAGTGCCCCTCTCAGTGCTGGGCTGCCAAGGTGCACGTGCGGGTGCTGGCTTTGCCCTTTGTTGTTATTGTTTTGTTTTTTGCTTTTTTGTTGTTTTAGTATTTTAAAAACTCTGGAAAATTGTTGATCAGGCAGTGTACCTAATTAGAGCTTGCACAGTCTTGCTAACTGGCTATTGATTATCTGAGGTGGGAGGATGACAAATGAGTGGAGTAGGGAATGGACTCAGGCCTCCTGCTTCTGTTGCAGCCCAGAGACTAGAACCAGCGATTCTATTCTGTGCTCTGTTGGAGTCATGGGGCATGAATCTGAGCTCTTCATGTGAGTGTGGGAGCTGGGCACTGTCTAGTATCTGCCTCCACTACCCTCTACTCCAGTTGAATACATCAGTTGAGCTCCAGAGACAAATCCTTGACAGGCCCTGACCATATTTTTCTGGTACTTGAAGCATAGCTAACCCTAAGAACAGATCTAACTACCCTCTGTGGAGAGCTTCGGGTCAGAAGCATTTGTCTGATGTTGCCCAGTGGAAGTGGCTTCTTCTCTAGATCAGTCTTTACACTGGAGGCCATTCTGCCTTCTTGTCCTGCTGGTCACTGCCTAGTTACACAGCTGGGGAAAATTTAAGAGACTTCAAAGTCTGTTCCCCATCTCCATGTCACTGGAAGTTACCTGAGGAGAGAGAATTAGAACAGGAAATGGCTACAGAATGAGCCTTGTTGGCAGGTACATGCCAACACAGGTCTAGCATAGAGTCACTGAGTGTGGGCAGTCTAGAACCTATACTGTGGGGCTCAGGTCAGGTGACTGGGCTCTGCCGCTTCATTCCAGCCATCTGTCTTATGTTGTGTGATACACATTTGCCATCATGAAGGCCCGGGACAAGGCCCTGCCAGAGAGACCTGTCTGGTTGTTGGAGGGATGCTGCTGTGCAAAGGGAGGACCTCCCATGCGAGCTCAGCAAGATGTGGAGGGATGCATTTCCTCACCAGGGAATAAGCCCCTTGGTCTTGGTGCTTTTCTAGGGCACTTTTCCTGTCATCTGCCTCCTCACAGCGATGTTTTCTGCATGCCGAGTCCTATCTGGTATCCTTGTTGGCTGCAGAATTTGTTCATATACCCTCTGTCAGGTTTATGGACTTCAACAGAAGGCTTCCTGCAGGAGATAGACTCATACAAGGGAACCTGACTAATTGAGCTTCAATATAAATTGGAGATTATTTGGGAGAGTAGAGCAGAAATGAAAGAGGCTGAGGTCAGGCCTAGGGATTGTTGGGAGCCCTCTACTGCTACAAAGAACCCCAGTTTCTTGACAGAAAGATAAATGCAGCAGAAAGTATTATGGGAAATACATAATTGGATTTTGTTAGAATGATCCCAGCCTGGCTCTTGGGCATGTTTGGGGCAGATCAGGGATTCCAAGCAGTGGGTTCCACATGTTTAGAAACAGGAGTATGCTCTACAGCACGTACATGAACTTGTAAAGGCAGATTTGGAGAGTTCTGAACAGTCCTATTTATATGGACAGCCTTTTGCCTTCACATTCCTGGTGGGGCCCACTGGTGATGGTGTTCCACATTCCAGATGCTACAGCCTAGGCCCAGGCTGCACTCTGCGTCTGTATACTCACTGCAAGCCAGAGACATTTGTTTCAGTCGTTCTCCACAGTAAACTTTTTCTCAGACTGTTCTGTTTATCCCTGGTGTTGGCCTTAGAAATTTATCAGCTCTGAAAGGTCCAATTCAAAAATGGCTTCCTTTAGAAGTAATGTTGACCACTGTTGTCCTGTAAGGCTTACTGAATACCAGGTATTGAGCTAGGTGTGCTATACCTAACATCGCTAATCTCTACAACAGTCCCACCATTTTATATGTGGAAACTGGGGTTAGTGGGGTTAAGTATTAAGTAATTTGCCAGTGGTCTCTCAACCAGAGGATATTTGCTAGGTTGAACTGATGAAGCATTTATAAATGTTAACTGGAAGGAACTTTCTCCTGAGGGAAGCACTGCTAGTAATTGATGTTGCCCTGGGGAAGGTCCCAGATTCAACTGCTGGCAGGCAGGATGTAGCAGAGACCTTACTGATGGTATACGTAGGAGGCTGCTGGCTAGAGCTGCCTGTGGGCACAGACAGAAGAAGGGATCATAGGTGCCAGAAATGAATGTACTCTTCACTCATTAGGGCTCATATAGGACATTGAAAGAAAAAGAAATGTAGGTGGAGGTAACCCTGAGAAGACAAACCTGAATTTTACCATATGGAGGTACTGGAGTAGAGTTTGGAAGTAAAGGGAGACATGTTGCTATGGGTAAGGAAGGCCTATGTGAAAGTGAGAGCAGTCTGAAGACACAGAACCACCTCCAGAGGTGAACTTCCAGTTACAGAAGGCCTTGGGAGGCTGGAGGAGCAGTTTTTAAAAGGAGTGAGATGGAGGTGAGTCATCAGTAGACTGACACTAAAGGACTGTGAGGGTCCTCTCCTCAGAGCTGCTGTTTCACTTGACAAGAAGTGTGACATCTTTGACCTGATGTCATTGCTTTTGTCAAGAGTTCTATTCCTAGAGGCAGGATGTATGAGGAGCCTCTTGGAGTGATGGTGCCATCAGCAGCTCTGCTGTCTGTCGTAATCAGCAGCCTAAATTGCCATCCTCCTCCGCTTGGGCATTCTGAGCCGAGGGTGAACCTGGGTGACTGCTCCAGGAACAGGTGGGCTTGGGCAAAGGTTCTCACAGAGCCTTATTGAGGAGAGTAAGTGCTGCTGAGCAGGTGACAGTGCTGGTGGGGACTTCCCCATGCTGATGCCTGGGGGATTTGGGATAGTGGGAGGTGGTCTCCTAGGGACAGGTCTCAGGGAGCAGCATCCATCCACTTGGGGTCGAGTACTTGAGGATATAAACTAGGCTAGCACTGTTTAGTGCTCATGAGCTGTAGGAAGATGAAGGCCAGGGCTGACTTTACCCCATCGCAGTTTCCCCGACCCTCTCTTCTTTACCTCACTGCTCTTCCTTGTTTCCCCCTCCCTCCCCCTTCTATATGTAGCCTGGCTTTGAACTCACTGAAATCATTGCAAGTCCTCCTGCCTCAGCCTCCCTCAGTACTGGGATTAGAAGTATGTGCTACCACACCTGGCCAAGGTGACCTCCCCTTCTTCCTCCTCCTTGCAATGTAGCCCAGGCTAGCCTCAAAATCATAGTAATCTTCCTGCCTCAGTCTCTAAAGTATTGGGATTTCAAGCATGCATCACCATATTTGGTAATGTTCCCCATTTCTTTTCTTTTTATAGGGGGTGTGTATCTTTTTGAGACAGGGTCTTCCTGTAGCCCCAGCCGACCTGGAACTCACTATGTAGACTAGGCTGGCCTTGACCTCACAGAGGTCCACCTTACTCTGCTGGGATTAAAGGTGTACACCACCATACTCAGCTTGGTTCCGCATTTCTTAAAAGTGACTCTAGTACTTGCCCTGGGAAGTTGATATAAAAGACATGCTAAGGATATGGTACATCTTGGTGCTTCTAGGTGAGGGAGTGCTGGTGGTCCATCACTGTTATAGAGTGTAGACATTCATCCTGGCTTATATATGCTGCATCTCTCTCTCTTCCTATCTATGGCTGTCATAGGTTAGGTAAAGTAAGAAAAGTTAAGATCTTACTCCAGGTAATGGAGAAGAGAGTACTGCCAAGGAGACATGGGAGAGTCAGAGATCCAGCAGCAGAATAGATTACAGGAAGGCAGGTGGTATGTTTCTGACATGCTTGGATTCTGCTGATGCTTTGATTATCTTTCTTTTCCTTCTTTTATTGTGGATGAGGATTATATTGAGGCCATTTGTGCATATCCTCACCTCATTTCTTTCACAGCTCTTGCTCCCAGAGTCAAATGATCCCCCCCCTCAAATCTATCTCTGCATCTTATAGCACAAGAAAATACAAATAAAGTACACCAGGACTTAGTCAGCATGGGATGGCAGGATGACTGAGATGAAGATGACTCAAGTCTTCTGCTCCAAGTGAGCTAGACCACATCAGAGAGTAGCTTCTTAAAGTGACTCTAGCACTTGTCCTGGGAAGTTGATATAAAAGACATGCAAAGGATATGGCATATCTTGGTGCTTTCTAGGTGAGGAGTCCTGGTGGTTTTGGATACCGTGCAGGCACTGGCTAGCCTGGAGCTTGCCATGTAGATCAGGCCAGCCTCAATCTCACAGATCTACCTTTGCCTCCCAGTGCACCACCACACCCGGCATGCCCCTCACTTCTGAGCTGCGCCCAGTGCCTCTAGACAGTGTAACACTCAGGGTTCTCCTCTCAGTTAGTCTATAGCTCTTCGCTGTGGTCCATCCTTAAGCTTTTCTTTTTCTGTCTGCTAGTCGCTGCTGGATGTCAAGTATTGGAGGGTAACACAATACATGTGTAACGATTCCTCCAAACTTGTCCAGAAGGGATCCCCTGTGAAGGGCTGTGCCCATCTTTCCAAAGCCCCAGATGATCAATAGATTGATACCAAAAGATAGCAGAGAACAGCTCTTGTGCTATGGAAACAGATGTCTCCAGGCTAGATCTTTGGTCACTGGGGAAGGTGGCCGGGTTTGGGCCACTGGGTGTAGGCACTGAATCCTTACTGGTTGGAGACCTACTCTTGGTTGGAGACCTTTTCTAGAAAGGTAAGAGCAGCTCGTTATGTAGGGCCAGGAGGCAGACTCTGGATTAAGATCAACTGTAAAACCCCAGGACTGGGGATATAGCACTTGCTTAGTATGTTTGAACCCTAACCTTGCATTCTGAGGGGAGAGAAGCAGAGTCTCCCTCGTGTGCCGTGTTATTGGCTGCAGATTCCCAGAGCCGAGTCCTCTAGGCATTCTTCTGTTGATGCTGCCCTGGATACACAACCCTCAGAAAGCACAGGCCCTTTCTTGTGATAGAAGCAGATCCCATCTCCCACACTGCTGCATCTAGCCTTCCTAGAAAAAAGCCTTGCTTTGCCCACTTCCAGCAGCACAACAACCATAGTCAGAGCTGCCTTTCTTCTCTGCCATTTTTCAGTGCCAGCCCTCAAAGCCCCTTCAACAAAAGGGAGCCTCATGGTTGTGCTCAGTCATCACCCATGTACCGGCGATCCCCTCCCCCCCTTTTCTTTGTCTGACTCCACCTGGATAGCACCACCCTCTCATAAGCTCTGTTGCTTTTAGGCTCTTCTGGGAGCTGCCAGGCTGTTATCTCTCCCACATTCTGACCTCTTTAGATCCACTCATGGCCTCCTACACTCCCTCTGCCCCAACTAAGATAGGTGCTAATTCTCCATAGAATGAACTAATTAATGATGACCTGGTCCAACCATCCCCACGGGCCATACCCTTGCATGTTCACCTTTCCCAGTCAGTCTGTCCATCTTACAGGGTCACTCCTCTTCCTGCCTGACATTCCTTATTTTATCTGTGTTCTAGTGCATGCACATTACTGAGCTCTAATCCAGTGTGGTCCAGCTCACTAGGACCAAAAGTATGAGTAACCCTTCATTTTTCCACGCATTCTCACATTCAGTGTTGACCATGTACTGGTTTTGAGCCAAGTCCAGGTATACCAAGGTTCTAGGGGCACAGACCTTTGAGGACAGAGACCATAATGTCTGTGAGATGCTAACAGCCACTGGCTCTAAATCACTTCAAAGTTAAAAAGGGGGTGGAGTTGGAATTTAACTGGGCTGATAGAATGCTTGCTAGCATACATGAAGTCCTAGATTTAATCACTATCACTGTAAGAACTAGGAATGGTGGTGCACACCTCTTACCCCAGCTCTTGAGAGGTAGAAGTAGGAGAATGATCCGGAGTTCAAGGTAGTCCTCAGCTACATAGCGAAGCCGGCTTAGGAGACATGAAACTCTGCCTTTAAAAAAAATAAATAAATAAAATTAAACCTTGCATGGTAGCACATACTTTTTATCCAAGCACTCAGCAGAGGCAGGCAATCTCTCTCTGTAAGATTGAGGCCAGCCTGGTTACATATTGAGTTCCAGGTCAGGTTGGGTTATAGGAAGGCCTCAAAAAAAAAAGGGAGGAATGAATTTTGTTGTTTTGTTTTTAAAAAAAGGAAAGAAAGTTTGGTCAGCCTCTGGAAACTACTTGGTTTCAGATGAATCTTTGAGTAGAAATAAAACAGATTACTTTTATAGCATTCTTATAGTTCTAGAATCTTCCAGGACTGTTCCAGGACATTGTTAAAAGCAGTTGTTGCTAGATCAGCTGGACAGGTTCAGGTTGTCAGCATTCTTTTCTTGCTAGTGTGAGTACAGCATCTTTCCCAGCACCTGACTTACACCTGTTCCCTTCCTATCCTTTACATTGTCAACTGTTGCCAAGGGACAGGTGAGGGCACAAGATTGCATTTTATTTCATATTCATCCCCTCCCCTCCCCCCCCCCTCCTTTCCCTCCCCGTGTATGTGTGCTTAGAACTAAATTCAGACTCTTGCATTGACTGACACCCCCTAGCCCTTCTGACTCTTTAAAATTGGGCTCAAAGAATTCTCCTGTGTAGCTGACACCTGCCTTTTTAAAACTCCAATTGCTTCTTGCCTTTTGGATTAAGATCAACTGTAAAACCCCAGGACTGGGGTTATAGCACTTGCTTAGTATGTTTGAACCCTAACTTTGCATTCAATTCCTAGCATTGCAAAAACAAACCAGAATACCTGAATTCTGTTCTTAGCTACTGAGGACGTTGAGATGGTAGGGTCGCTTGAACCCAGGAGTTTGAGACCAACCTGGGAAACATAGAAAAACTTATATATAAACAAAAGCATAAGCAAAACTTCACAGAGCGTGATGGCACACACTCGTAATCCCAGCACTCAGAAGGCTGAGGCAGACCAGCTGAGTGTCATAGTGAGACCTTCTCTCAACCAACAATTTCCCAAACTTTTGTTCTCTTCCTTCTTTTTTCTTCAGACTCTCCCACCATACTCAGTTTTCTGCTGCCTACCTCTTCTCCAACCCCTGTGGAATCTCAGGGTGTTGGATCCAGATTGGTCTGGAAACCCAGGAACCAAGATGTTGCTGTCTACACCAGAGCAGGGATGCCAGCTCCAGCCATTGTCCAATCTTGCTATATTTTTCAAAAAAAAAATTAGTCTGTGGGCAGCATCAGAGTGTACTGTTCTTATCATAATGAGAGTTCTGTTCTCCTGAGTAAATCCAAAGCTCTATTCCCCAAATTTCTTCTGTGCCCTTTTCTCTGCTCTCATTCAGGCCCACGTAAGTACAGAAAGGAGGCCTTTGAGGGTGGGAATACTGGGTCTGAAAATATAAAAATACATCTTGAGACAGAGCTGAGAGAACTGAGTCATGGTAGCAAACCCAGATTTGTTCTTCTTCCACCTAGCTGCTCTGCAGTGGGGCTACCTTCTCTTCCCAAAGTCATGGCCTGCATAAGGAACTTGTGGTGTCAGGAGGCCAGCTAGAATATCAGATCTATGCTTGGTACCACACATGCAGTCAAGAAGTGAAAAAAGAGATGGGAAACTGCTAGAATCTAGAACTTTTAAAACTACAAGAGACTTAGAATTATATGTGTTCAGTTTCTCCATGTTAAAAATAAGGAGGCTGTGATTTCTCTTAAGGTCATATAAAGAAATAGATTGGTCTCTGGACTTAGAGTCTGACACTTGAGTCTGTCGCCCTGATGCCATCCAGAAGAGAGCTGGGCCATTTGTTCTCTTGCGGTTTCACTTGAGAGTGGTCAGTCTGCTGGTAGAGGACGTCTAGGGCAGTAAGCAAGCAGGGTTTTCTGCCAGCAAGAAGCAGCTTCCTCATCCCTCTGCAGCCTAGTTGAATAGCTGGCTCTATCCTTATTCACTTAGCTCTCAGGCTCAAATTAAAACCACACATAGTAGGCTTGGGAAGTGTTCTTGCTATACCTTCCCCCCAGGTAGAGGGGCAGGGAGGAGAGAGCAGGTACCTGAGCTAGAACAAAATGCCTTTCTGTTTTGGTGCTTTTCCCTCTAAGGGAGAGTTGGGTGTCTACTGTGGAGTGGCTTTGACCATAGGCTAGAACCATAGGTATTGAAGCTGTTTTCTTATCTGAAGTGTAGAGGCAAAGCCAACCAACTTCTTAACATTTCCTGACAGGCATCTATACTCCGTGTCAGTCCAGATGCAGGTAGAAGCCTCTGGAAGACTAACCAGCTGCTACTTGGAACCTGTCCCATCTATCAGCCACTTAAGTCCCACAAGTATTTCTGGCCCCAAGTATATATACTAAGCTCAGAGTTCTGTCCTTCAGCCAGAGCAAGCAAATTTGTGGAAACTCAAGGCATGGTTGTTTATAATTTTTCTTTTTCATATGCCCAGAATGCTTCCTAGCTAGTAAATCATAGCAGATAAACGTAGGCTCTAGGGGCCTGAGCATGTTGGGGGAAACAGATGGGTTCAGCTACAAGTACTGAACACTTTCTTGGGAAGTGCAGAATTGGACTTGAGACCAGAAGTGGGACTGTTAAGTGTAGACAACCTTACTTTACTTAAAAAAATTTTTTTTATGTGTGTAAGTGTATTGCTTGCATGTATATAAGTGCACCTGTATTGTGCAGTGCCCATGGAGGTCAGAAGGCATTGGATTCCCTGAAACTAGAGTTACTGACAGTTGTTAGCCATCATGTGGGTGCTAGGAATCGAACTCAGGTCCTCTGCAAGAGAAGTCAGTGCTCTTAACCACTGAGCCATCTCTCCAGCCCCCTACTTTGCATTTTTAAAATTTATATTTATTTTATGTATATGAATGCTTTGCCTGCATCTTTGTAAGTGCATCCATGCATGCAATGCCCACAGAGACCGAAAGAAGGTGTTACATCCCCTGGAACTGGAGTTACAGACAGTTGTTATCTGCCACGTGAGTGCTAGGAACCAATTCTGGATCCTCTGCCAGAGCAACCAGTGCTCTTAACCAGTGAGCTGTCTCTCCAAACTTTTTTGAGTCCGGTTGGAGGTCTAGGTAGGGCTGTCAGGGACCATCCGACAAGGACAACCCAGTCTCCTCTTTATTGTCTGCAGGCTGGATGAGGATCCTCTCCCTGTGTTCAGCCTGCTAGACTTCCTACTGCAGATTCTTCAGCACATAAAGGTTAAGCTGAGGCACATTGGTTATTATGACTTGAGTCATGTTGGCTTAGGGACCCCTAGCGTAGCTGCTCCCAGCCCTTCAAAGATGGGGAGTGCTGGGAGCCTGCTGGAGAAGGCTGGGCTGGCCCTCAGACAAATGAGCCCATCAGCATTCTATACACAGTTCCACAAACACAGTAATTGATGAGGCGAGAGTCTGGGGGAGTGGAGGTTGGGTGGATCGATCTGGCTTACTTTGGTACTAACAGGCTGGTCGCTTGACAAGCAGCAGGGGTTGGTGCCTGGTGTGAACCTGTGCCGCTCTGGAGATGGAGATGTTTAAGCCTACTGTGAAGGTCTGATGAAACTCTTCTAAGACTGCTTCAGGCTGGTTCCAAACTGCAGGTGCCCATGGTTTGGCTAGGTGAGGATCTGAAGTGGGGAAGCCTCTGATGTATCCATGTTCAGCTTCTTAGCTTGTGAATCCAGCTTTGCCACTATTCTATCCTCTACAGAGGAGTTATTATTCTTGTGTGTGTGTGTGTATGTGTGTGTGTGTGTGTGTGTGTGTGTGTGTGTGGTGTGTTTAAAAATATACTTCATTTTTTATGTGTTTGAGTATTTTCCCTGCATGTATGTCAATGCGCCTGTGTCATGCAGTGCTGGAAGAGGTCAGAAAAGGGTGTTGGATCCCCTGAAACTGGAGTTAGAGACAGTTATCAACCAACCCCCAAGAGGGTGCTGGGAGTTGAACCAGGTCCTCTACAAGAGCAGCCAGTACTCTTACTGCTGACCCATCCCCCAAGCCCCAAGTTATTATCCTTTTTTACTCTTTTGTTTGAAGTCAGTTGTTGGAGATAGAGTTTCACATAGCCTAGGCTGGCCTCAAATTGACTATGAAGTAGAGACTCACTTTGAACTCCTGCCTCCACCTGCCAAGTGCTGGCATGAACCACCATGCCTGGCTTAGGAGTTGTTCCTTCTGTCAGGATAGACTTGAGACAGAGGCAGAACCTGTGTCCTATCCCTGTTCAGAGTATCCTGGGCTACAGAGTCAACTCTTAGAGCTGATCTTCTAGCAGGTCAGGCTGGATTGCAGTATATTTCCTAATGATCAGTAGAGTGGCACAGGTATTCTGACCTAACCTCTTCAGCTCTGGGTTTACCATGTCCATGAGATACCTTGATAGTCTGCTGCTTTCCATATCTTAATGAGTGGCAGGGGCTGCAATGAGTGTCCATGGTCTGGACTTGCTGGCCCTAACAGCGGCCCCTTGTGTTAAGGTGGCAGCAGCAGTCCATAGGACTTTCTTATCTGTGAAACAAAAGCTTTTCTGGCAATTCTCTAGTCCAGTCATCCTGTCCATTAGCCTCAACACTGGAACCTTATGGTACACAGACCCTCAGGAGAATCTGGGCCCATCTGAAGTGTTGCTCTCAGTGGCAGACTGATCTTAGCAAGGCTTCTCTAGGTCACTCATGACTGTATGTCCTGAAGCCTTGACTCTTCTCTTTCTGATGCTCTTGAGCTGGCCCTGTTAGGAAACTATTTGGCCAGGTTGCTTCCCTTTCACTTATAGCTAAGCTCAATAAAATCTGAGATCTGCCTTTTAAAAGACAGTAGGATAGTGACTACAAGTAGACCACCCCTTCCTCAGGACTCCAGCCCAAGAGAAGGGGACGGGGCAAGAAGTCAAACAAGCCATACTAGGGTAATGGTAATCAGCAGGTGTGTGAATTTGTTAGATGGCTGGCCATGCCTCTCTGGAAACTGAGCTCTTAAAAGATGTGCCTGAGCACCCTGGAGAGCATATTCAAGATCCTTCAGGGTGAAGGGTGCCATGGGGCAGGACAGACACACTTCATCTAGCAGTAAGAAAAGCAGTGGTGTCCCTGGCATCATAGTAGAACCTAAGCAGGTTCAGGGAAGCATCTAGCTTTGAGGAGCATTAGAGCCTAAGCCAGAAGTGCTCTCAGGAGATTCAGGACCCCAGAACACATCTAGTACGGTAGCTCAAGGATCCTTGGCATCTAGACTCACCTGGATGAGCTCCACTGCCTAAAGCAACACCCATTAGACAGCATCCATTGGTGGTTAACTCACTGCACCTGTACCTACTGATCATCTCATGTGATGTACTAGGCACTAGGGCTCAGTACCATCTAATGGGAATAATCAACTTGAATCCACTGACTGGCATAATTGCTGTAAGCATTGGAGACTAGCTGGGCATCTAAGCAAATCTCCTTTACCCTAAGAATAAAAGTTCAACCATGTAAAGATAAGCCAGGGAGGTTTAGGCCCAGAGATGGGTAGCTGCTTGGTGGATGATTGAGACACTGCAGCTTGATGTACATATAGCAGAACAGGCTTTGTGGTGGTCCTCTGTAGGGATAGAGGCTGGCACACTCAGCACTTACAGGAGCTTTTGTGGCTTAAGGAAGCCATACAAGCTGGAGAGAGCCCCTGAGAAGGGTCCTTGTCTCTGCCTGGTCTCAGGAGCCCCTGTTTTGTCAGCAGACTGGGAAACCTAGGTGCTTTGAATGGTTTTCTTTTCTCCTTCACTAGGAGGCAGAGGCAGGGAATTCTTTAGCAATTGGAAGGTGCTGCTCTCTTAATGACTGGAATTTCCCCTCCAAGTGGCCTGGTCCAAATATCTGCTTATTGGAGCTTAGGTCCAACTCAACATGTGTTGAGAAAGTTTGAATCATTCTTTTAAAAAATTTCACTTAGGGAGCTGGAGAGGTGGCTCAGGAGTTAAGCACTGGCTGTTCTTGTAGAACCTGGGTTGGTTCCCAGCACTCATGCCATCTATTGACAGCCTGTAGCTACAGTTTCTATAGATTTAATGTTCTCTTCTGGCTTTCATGGGCACCTACATGTGCAGTATACACACATACACAGACACACACACAAGTCACCTAGAAAGCAGCCCAGCTCAGTCACCTGGGTCAGCATTAGGGGTAGGGGAAGGAACGCTAGTATGTTGTATGGGAGGAGTGCTGCCTTTCCCTATAGAGTGCACAAATGCAGACCCCAGTGCTGTATTGTTGGAATCATTCGGATGGGAGGGTAGTGTTGAATCCTCTCATATTAATGCTTACCCTTGGCTTCTAGCCCTGGCCTAGTGTATCCAACCTTGCCAAAGACTTCATTGACCGTCTGCTGACAGTGGACCCTGGAGCCCGGATGACTGCACTGCAGGCCCTCAGACACCCGTGGGTAGTGAGCATGGCAGCCTCTTCATCCATGAAGAATCTTCACCGATCCATCTCCCAGAATCTCCTCAAGCGTGCTTCCTCACGCTGCCAGAGCACCAAATCTGCCCAGTCTACACGTTCTAGCCGCTCCACACGCTCTAACAAGTCCCGACGTGTGCGAGAGCGTGAGCTGCGCGAGCTCAACCTGCGCTATCAGCAGCAGTATAACGGCTGAGCCACCAGTTTATGGCATGGACACTCCATGGTCTCATCCTGGCCACTCTCTGCTGTGCCATCTGGGCCAAGTACCTTCTCTGGAGCTAGGCCTCATGGCCAGCAATTCATAGAGTATATCTGGGCCCAGTCCTTCTCTGTGCCTTTAGTAGTTCCCATTTCTTCCCATGGGCCTAGGCCTGATGTGATATGCTGGTGGCCTAGGGGGCTATGACACCACCTGAACTGGGAGCCTGGTAGACAGGTGCTCTATATCGAGTTTGGAGAAGGGGTAGGACCTGGTCCTCACTGATCCCCTTATCCTTTGGCTCTTGGATGAAGGGGATATACAGTTCTGGGTAGAGAAGGTCCTGAGCCCACAATTACTTTTAAAACCTCCCTTTCTTCCTTCCACAGAGCTTTCCCATCTAACTCCTGTATTCCATGCCATCCTGATCCTTAAGATTATGCTCCAAGGGGCAGTCCAGCTTTGGCCTTTTCTAGACTGCAGGCCCCAGATGTCTGACTGGACCCTTAGCCCCACTTAAGATTCAGGTAGCCCCACCCTTACCCCCAGCCAAGCTCTATTTTTTTTCATGGTGGGGACCCCTTCTAGCTCCAAGACTTGCCAGGATTCCTGGTAGTAGGACTTTGGCATGGACCTTAGCTTTAGGCTTCAGCTTCTCTCTGAGAGGGAGCCTGTCTGTCACCCTCAGTGCCTTCATCACAGAATCCACTGTTGTCTCCCTTCCCTACTTGGATGCCCATTCCATTCCCCAGTTCCTCCTCCCCAACTGTGGGGAGTTAAGGGAGCCCCATTGCTGCTACCCGGGAGATTAGTGTATCCGAATCGAGGAGAGGGTTCCCTCAGCATTCCATTGTCAGCCCTGGTTCCATCTTTGGTACTGGCCATTTGCTTTTTCTTTCAGAAGCTGCCATGCTTTCCTCTGTAGCTTCATGAAGGTGCCATCTAGTGTCTGGTTTGAGTATTGGCACCTGGGGGTGATTGGTGCACACCATGTTGCATACTCACAGTCCTTCAAAAGGAAGAGGAAAGGAAGTTGTTTCATTGGGGGAGAGTCTTGGGCAACTCAACTCCCTGTCTGCTCCGATTCTGCATCCTTCTCCCTGGAACTTAGCCATACTGTGTTACCTGCCTCTGAACCCTGGGTGCCTTGGGTGCTGGCCTTGCTGTGGGAGCTGGCCATGTCCTTTGTGCCCTGTGCCCACTTCCTTTCACAGCATTAACTTTCCAGTCTGGTCTGGCTGAGTCTTAGGCTGGAGGGAGCCTTTATGGGAGGTGGAGTGGGCTGGGAGCAGGGGCTGCTTTTCCAGAGAACCAAGCTAGAACGGTCCTATGGCTGTTATGGTCTCCCCTGCTGCCACCACACTAGGCTGGAATCCAAGCGCCCTCCCTTCTATAGCTGCTTTCAGTGGGTAGGAAGGGGCCAGAGCCTAGCTTGAGCCTTAGCTAGATTTAGGGCCTCTGCCAGCAGGGAGAGTCTGACTCCCACTCAGCTCTTCCCAGGATGCAGCCTTGGTCTAGGCCCTCTTTCTGCATATGCCACCTCTAGTGGGAAACCAAACCAAAGAGACCACTCTGTGCCAAGTCAACTGTGCCTTAAACACCCTTTCCTTAACATCCTCACTGCAGGATGGCCGTAGAGAACCCAAGCCTCATAGCCTCTGGATTCTACTCACTGGCTCCCTAGGTATCTCTGGGGGCCTGAAGCACTGGGGATTTATCTTCTCCCTTGCCCAGGATAGGCCTGGTCTTGAGGATAGGACAGAGGGAGTTTGGCATATTAGGCCTTTGATAGGTCCACTGGGCCTTCATACCATGGACCGTGGATGTAGAATGTGCAGTTATTTATTTTGTGTACTCTATAAATGTATCTTCTGTATCCAATAAACAGGCTGCTCTCCCCAGGGAAGGCTGCCATTTGTTCTGACCACCCTGCTTCTGCTGTGGGACCAGTGGATTTTCCCAGAAGAGAAAGCGTAAGGGTCATAGCTTGGGATGGAAGATCCTGGCCCCATAGCCCCACTCTGTTCTAAAAGTCAGGGGTAGAATTCTCAAGAGCCTCTCTCCTTTCTCTTGAGCCAGGATAAGACATGAGTACACAAGGGAACAGAGCATGGCGTCTTTATTGAGTCAAGATGGGGAAGGGGTCTGAGAGCTTAGTTGTAGGCTATGACCTGGTTGATCCAGGTGCTGAACTTGCTAACCCGGGTGTACACAGCTGGTGCTTGCACATCGCAGTTACCGGTGCCCCAGGAGACAATACCAATAAGGACCCATGTGTTCCCTTTCTGGCAGACAAGAGGGCCTCCCGAGTCACCCTGAAGGGAGGAAGAGGGACGTCAGCATGGCAGTTCGAGGAGGTCTATCATGCGGCAGTGCAGAGGACAGGGTGTCTGTGCTTACCTGGCAGGAGGAGGCACCTGAGCCACCTGCACAGATCATGGAGTTAGTGATGCTTGAACCCCAGTACTGCCGGCACTGATTGACAGTGACCAGGGGTAAAACTACCTGCTGCAGACGTGCTGGTGTCACATTGCCTGTGGGCCAGGAGAGGGTGATTAGGCTGGCCCAGGATACTTAACCTCCTCTCCCCCAGCTCTTACCCAAGTTCTTACCCACGCCACTGATGCGGCCCCAGCCGGTGGTGACACATGTGAGGCCTTCAGGCAGTGCCTCATTTGAGGAAGCCAGGCAGACTGGTGAGATTCGTGTTGTGTACCTGGCTGGTGAGGCAAGCTTCACGAGCGTCAGGTCATTGTTCACAGTGATGGGATTCCAGCTGGGGTGTGTAATGGCCTGTGGGACCAGGAAGGAGCAGCGTATGGCTGGAGTGGGTAGAGGCTGAGATAGGTGGCTCAGAGCATGCCAAAATTCCTGCGCCCAAAGTAGCCCACCTGTAACTCATTTTTCCTTCCCACATGCATCCAGGCACTCACCTTCGAGATGGACAGCACCTGTACAGGCTCGGCATTGGACGACCGGTCATATTCTCCCAAGACAACAAAGTGTCTGCCAGGACTGCAAGGAGAAGGGGAATGGGCAGCCGGGGTACAGAGGAAGAGGGGCACTGAGGGAAGGAAGTGGGAAGAAGCAGATGAGACAGAGCAGGTGGAATACACTCACGTGACTTCACAGTGCGCAGCAGTGACTACCCAGTACTGGCTGATGAGAGAACCACCACAGAAGTGGAAGCCATCTCTCTCCTAGGGTCAAAAGTCAAGATACGTGGGTAGGCACTAAGTTACACGTAGATAAGAAGCACCCGAGACCCTACCCCACTCAGGGTACAGTACCTGCAGGGACACCTGCCAGGGCCAGGAGCCTGACACTGCATTCTCCCCATTGACAATCCTCTGGCTGTAGCTCAGTGAGGGTGTGATGGCAGGAACTCCACAGCCTGGACATAGGGCTGGTGAGGATCCATACCCAGACCACCTCCCCCACACCCTTTCCCCAGGCACTCCACGGCTATACATTCCAAAAGCGTCCAAATCAATAGGGCTAGTAACTAGCCCTTCCCTTTTGGGTGTCTTTTGGGCCTACAAAGCTATCTCTATTACCCCTTATCCAACCAGCCCTCAAATCCTGTCCATTCCCCAACATCTATCCAACTTAGTGTTCCCTAGACCACTTTTCTCCCTGATTGCTAGCTAGGATCATCTTGGTCCTTCACCTGTCCAAGGCCTGAGCAGTTAATACCTTTCCTGCAGCCAGAGGGCTCTGCCTAGACTAGGCTTTGCCACATCTCAGTTTTATGGCTTCCTAAGCCCTCTCAGGTCTAGCTTAGTCTCCCGTCTTATTTGTGAGACCTGTCCCTACTCCCAGCCCGCAGGCTTGCTCCTTCAAATCTTGGCACATCAATTTTCCTTTGTCCACACATCTGTTTCCCTCCTAACCAGGGTAGCTCCTTCTCTGGGTCCCTAGATGAGCTGGGAACTAAGTTGCCTTCGGTTGTTCAGTCACAAATGATCCCAGGCCACTCACCCCAGGAGGAGCCAAGGAGGACCAGGCTAATGGTCAGGCTGAGCAGTAGCATTGTGGAAGATGTCTCGAGCTGAAAATAGCCTGGCTTTATGTGTATCCTTGTCCTTGGTCCTAAGCCTTGGGCCCGAGACCAGGCCAGCTGTGTGGTCTCAGCCCACTCCCATACTCACCTAGGAATAGGCTTCTCAACCAAAGTCCTTGGAATTATCAGGCAGAGCCCAGGTGTGAGGCTCTCACATCCACCTCCCTACACCTTGGTTTCTGATTGGCTTTCTGAATTACCTCGTATCCCAAGTGTTGATCACTGGGCACCAAGGACATATGGCTGAATTAGGTCTAAAGTGTCAGCCTGGTGGCTTGGACCAAAGAAGTTTCCCAGGGCTATCAGGGGTACTTGGCTCTCAGAGAAGGCTGCTTAGAGCACAAGGGTGTTAAGGCTGGTGGAAGGAATGGCCAGATGTGGCCAACTCTGCAGTGGAAGGCTGTGGAGGTTCTAGTACGTTGTGAATCCTAACAGACATTATCTCAGAGATTCCTCATCACTTTGGAATGGGAGTCAGAGTTTGTTCAGAGATGCTGACACTCCCAATAGCATGAAATGGGGTGGGACCCAAACCCTCTGTGTCTGACTCTGGGACCCACATTATTTACAAGTGTAAGCCTTCAGGAACTGGCAGCCTCTGAATTGAGGTTGCAGGTGGAAGGGCGGCAGCCATCAAATCTGACTGCTTCTAAGCCTCAGACTGCCATGGGCAAGCCCTAGTATCTACAGCTCCCTTGTTACCAAGCTCCAACCAATGGAGAGAAGACACTTCTATGTGCAGAGTATAACAGGTAAGTTGGCTGGATTTCTGTGGGGAGGGAGGTTGAGGGCTTTAACTGGCTCAAAAACACCTTGATTCAAAAAGTGAGGTAAATGAAATGGATGGATGGAGGAATGGACATGATCACATATAACAAAATACAAGCTGTAAAGTCTAGTGGAGATAGATGTTCAGTGTGTAATTCCTTTAACTTTCCTGTATATAAAAATTTTCATAAAGTGTTAGGGGGAAACACAAGTGGGAGCCAGGGATGTCAAGCCTGGAGAATCTCTCTAGAGAATGTGCCCTACCAGTTCCTGAAGCCCCAGTGAAGCTTAGCTACTCGGAGGGCAGAATGTTCCTACCAGTACCCAGCACCTAGGCCTGGTATTCAGTGAGTGCTCAGCACAGGTTTCTTATGTAAAGTATCACCTCTCCCTATGAGTCCATGACCCCTTTCAGCCCAGAGAACCTGGGAGTCAGTCTCCCTTTTCAGAGCCCCACATGTTGCAGACAAAGCCAACATTTGCTTCAGTGGCTCACATATGCTTGGTCACCTGAGGGATGTGACAGGTAGAAGCACAGGATGAGACAGGTAGGTGTGTAAGAGTGCTTGATGAGAACTTGTCCTTAGAGTTAGGGAACAGCTCCTCTGTCAGTACTTTAGTCCTCATAAGACCCAGGATAGGCCTGATGGAGACATGTGAGCTTTCCTAGGTGACTGATAAGCCAGGTAAAAGCACTGAATAGGAGTTGTCCATGGGTTCTTACAAGGCAGGGGTAATGGAGTAAGCTTCTACTATGTGGAGTTAGTTTACAGGAGACAGGATGGAGCTTTCCATCTCAAGCCAACAGTGCTGGCTAGGACTGGGGTTCACACCTCAAGCCAGAAATTTGGCCTGTGGGAAGCAGTGGTCCTTGCATGGATACCTTAGCCACAGAACCTCATTGGCTGCTTGTTCTGCCCTGCTTAAGAATGAGTCTTCTGTTTGTATTTCCTGGGTTTATTTCCCCTTGTTCCAAATTTTGTGTCTTGGGCCACTCTCTACTCCACCTCCATGGCTTGAACAGTTTCCTCCAGGAGCTCCAGGTTCAAGGGCCTCACCTCCTGGGTCAAGACAGCTGTGGTTCCAGGTGCAAAGCGGTAGCGGCCAGCTCTAAAAGGAGGAGGGACAGCCTTTCAGCATGCAGATTGTTCTGTTCTAGCACACCCCCTTGCACACCCCCTTGCTACCACTGCATTTTGCCCCTATGGTGTCTCTTGTCCAGTTGTGGTCCCCCCCTCCCCGGTGCTCCTACCTCTGCACGGGCTGTGTAGGTGAGCTCAGTGTTCTCAGCAGCTTGGCACCTGTTGCAGTGATCACACATGCATCCACACTGCCCCCAGAACCCAGGTCACCCAGGATCCCTGCAGTGATTGCTTCCACCAGCAGCTCCTTTGCGGCTTCCAGCTGTGGTATGTGAATGAGGTGTAACGGACCCTCTGATGTTAACTCAGGCTCCAGCCAGGCACTTTGTTAATCTTGAAGTCCACATGATTTACCATTTGTGCAAACACAACCTCTCTTCTCTTCCTCCATCCCAAATTTCCTTTCCCTGGGTTCTATCTCCCCCATCATCTGCTTGCTGTGCAATCTTCTCAGAGTTGCTTATACTTATAGCTCAACTTCCACCTACCAATCTAGTCCTCTGTCACTGTGTTTCTCTCTGGGCCTTAGACGTCTCTGAAACACACAGACATCCACTTCCATCCCACTCCAAAGTCCAGACCAGACTTCATTTAGAATTCCACCGGGATTGTCCTCTTTGATTCTTTATGAGCTTCAGCTTCTCTCTGCAGTCTACCCTTTAGTACAGTCTTAACCCTAATTCTCTATCATTACTAAGTCCCTACTCAGTGGTCACCTTGTAACAAGGCTACCTTCTGTGCTGGGCCAGGGTCATTCTGTACTCCCCATCAATAAGCAGAAATCACTCACCGTCATGTTTGGCTGGAATCGGTCTTCCAACAGTGCCAAGGCTGCATCCTGTCCAGAGCCTGCGGGTGGGAAGGGGCATCTGAGGTCTGCTGCAGGAGCCCCATCTGGGGGGGCAAACGTGAGGGCAGGGACAGGGGGTTGGTAGGAAAAGGGTGGAAGCGCTCACCGAGGGCCGTGAAGGGAAGACGGCTGTAAGAACCGTGCGGGTGCACTCCATAGAGCTGCGGGCCAGTCAGGTCAACACCGCCCACGATCAAGGATGCTCCCACGTGGCCTTGGTACCTGAGGACGAGTGGGCACAGTCACTGGCAATTGGGGCCAGGCTCCGCCCCTTGCAAAGCCGCCTCTAGGCCTGAGTCCCACCCCTTTTAGGGGCCTGGCACCCTACAGTGGACGTCGCCCCTCCCTGTCGCTCAGCTTCTGTTAGGCCGGCCTCTTCCGGTCTCTCCGCTGTTGCCGACCCTTTCTTCCGTCCCACCTCCTATCGGCGGCGCGCACCCTGTGGGGGCTCGCGTTAGCCCCGCCCCCGCACCGGAAGAGCGTCTGGCGCAGGACACGGGTGACCGTGCCCACTCGGGGCTCGCGGCCCGTGGACAGCGCGTGCAGCTCCATGTTGGACGCCACCATCCGCGTGGTCATCTCGGCGTCCGCAGCTACTCCAGCTCCACAGCAGCTGAGGGAAAAGGGAGGGTCGGGGGAGACAAGGCTAGGACGTGCAGGGTGGGGCGACCAGGCGGCCTTCCTGAGAGGCAGCTGGGCCGGAGGGGGGCCTCACTAGATTTTGGGGGCGATGAAGTGGATCTTCTCGCAGCTCTTGTCCGCCACGACCGAATCATTAGTGGCCCGCGTATCCGCGCCCAGGATGACTCCGTCCTGAAGAGGAGGAAGAACCCGGCCTCAGTACCCTCCCACCTCCTCCGCCCTGGCTGCCTTTCCAGCCTTCCAGGTCCATCACCGCGCTCACCCGGAACACGAGTCCCGCGATGGTCGTTCCAGTCTTGCGTGCATGTGGGACCCCGAGGCCCAGGACGCGTTCCAAAGCTGCATTCCTAGAAACGGAGTCGGGTGACTCTGGTTTCAGGTCTGCTTCTAGGGTCCTTGAACCCGTCCCCCAACCCAGCTCAGTTTCCTTCATCTCCTAAATTAAGCTCAACTTCGCTGCCCAACACGGCCCCCCATGCCTCTCTCTGCCAGTAAAAGAGAGAAGGCCCACAGCCTGTGCTTTACAGGCCTCTCGCAAGTAGAACCCAACTCCACCTCTGGCAGTTCTCGAACGAGAAGCCTCCTCTGTGCACCATTGCCGGCCTCAGCATCTCGCAGCAGGGAGACAGAATTGAGATCTGGGGGGCGATGATGAGAGGATCAGACAAGTGGGGCCAGGGGCATCAGAAAGGCGTCCGCCTTTGCTTCTGTAGGGTGCGCGGCTGGGGCTGACGCTTCCCGGTTTCACTTTCACCTCCTCCCAAGTTCAGAGGCAGTTTCTGCAGTTTTTCTTTCACTTTCACCTTTTCTTCAGGTCCCAGGTAGTTTGGGAAAGGGGTTGTGCCCCTTGCCAGGCCTGCCATGCTGTTCCCCACAGAGGGACAAATCTGTCCCCTCTGAACATTGTTTATCCAGCCCTACACCCCCAACCCCAACTCCATGCCAATGCTGCAAAGCTGTGGAACACAGGCCAGGTCTCTGCATTGGTACTGGCCCCTCGGTAGGTGAGCCTGGGCTGAGATGGGTCCTTTGCCACCTCAATGGTACTGGTCTTTGTATCTTCCCCCTCTCAAGGACGGGCGAATTGGGCTGGGGATGTAACTTCATGGTAGCATTGCCTAGCATGGACAAGGTCCTGGGTTTGATTCCCAGACCTGAAGAAAAAAAAAAAGGAAATGAAATTGTTTGTGTTTGTGGTATGCATACCTGTAATCCCAGCACTCAGGATGCTGAGGCAGAAGGGTTGGTGCTAGTATGGGATGTAGAGAGGTCCCGTCTCAAAAACACAGATAAGTCTTCTTTTAGATCTGATTTGTTATTCCCTCAGATTCTTTTTTTTTTTTTTAGTGTTGAGGATTGAATCCACGGTCTTAAAATGTTAATACAAAACTACACCTCCTCTAGTCCTATCCCATATTTTAGACTCTTGTGTCCAACCAGAAATTAAAAGTCTATTTCAAAATGTATTTCTCTATGCCCCATTCGGCAGCCTTGGGTAGAGCCAGCTCTAGGCTGTAGGTCCAACAGAAGAAGCATAGGGTAGGTTTCCTGAACAGCTCATCCAAGAAAATGAGAAGATGCGTATCTCAGGATATTTGGTTCTAATGCAGGCCTTAACAGAGCCCATCCTACCTCATGCTACTGAGCCCCGAACCTAGTAAGATAGGATTCCAAATGTAGGGACCCCAGTAGTGTCTTTCCCTTAGCCTACAGCACACAGGGCTTACACCAGCAGAGGTCTTTATTCAGGGGGGAGGGGCCCTGGGCTGGCAGCTGGGGGTGCAGGAGTGCCATGGCGGTAGGCACCCAGCAGGATGGAGTTGATATGCTCTAGTGTCGTGTTGCTGAAGACCATGTTGAGGTGTTGTGTCCCATTCATGGGCAGCAGGTGTACAGCCTGGGATTGGTGGCCCTGCCACTGGCGACAGAGCTCAGTGCTTCGTGTGGCCACGGTGTCATCACCATCCTCATAGAGCGCAGCCACAGGGTCTTTGTAGGGGAAATTGTGGTCATAGATGTAGGTGTGGGGTGTGGGCAGGCCCACGCCATACAGACAGTATACTTCCACGCCAGGTGCTGGGAGTCCTGCCAGTAGGTCACGTGACTGTAGCCACATATACCAGCCTTCCTCAAAATGCAGGTCCATAAAAAAGCGCTTGAAGTCATGGCCTGTGTAGTTGAAGCTTGGTGTGGAAATGAACACGTGGTCCTCAGGCCACACATTGTGGGCTGGAAACATCCAGGGAGAAGTTGTTGTTATGCGCTGTTCCTCTCTCAGCTTGATGCTGGACATGAGTGGGATGCCCTGGTTGTCACCTGTGGTCACAAATAGCAAGGAGAGGGGCTGGAGAGATGGCTTAGCAGTTGAGAGCTCTGGCTGCTCTTGCAGGTGACCTGGGTTCAATTCTTAGCACCCATATGGCAACTAACAACTGTAACTATGGGGAATTCTAGGGGAATCTGACAGCGTCTTCTGACTCTGCGCACATTGCAGGACAGGTGCACTTACACACATGTAGGCAATACATTCGTACACATAAAAAGTAAAAAAAAATAGATAGCAAAGGAAAGATGGTATATTATCCTTGTTCCATCTAGGCCTAGATTCCAAGTCATAGAGTACATTCCTACAACAGAGTAGGTCTGATGTTCAAAAAGTGCTCAGTATGTTTATTAAACGAGAGGCTATGTTGGTATCTCTGCAAGCAGAGCTGTAGGACCTCAAAAGGTGGGGGGTTACTGAGAATAGGATGTACGAATTGTGTGTGGGTGTGTACCTGCGTGCTGGCTATTCTTCCTCAGGTCTTGTGTAGTGGGCCTATGTTGCACAGGGGTCACAAGATTGTATTTGGGGAGAGTGCAATGAGATGATGGTCTGTTTACCTTAAATTACTCTCTTTCATTAGATGGTGAACTTCTATGGAGAAGGCTGAGCCTGGTTGTGCCCAGCATACAATGGAGCTCTATTAGTGGTAGCTCTGTTAGTGCTGGGTTCCTGGGGGTACTCCTCAGGGAAGAGCAGGAATGATCCCTAAGTTTGGTGCTGCTGTGACAAATCTGTCTTCAATAAGACAGATTTCTGGGCATAGAAAGTAGCTTTCAAGCTGGAGTGTACAAGACCTGGGGCCAGAAGGGGAAAATCTGGGATTGGCTTCCTTTGTTTTTTTTCCCTTGTTATTACTTATTTAGACTCTGAAAGGAGTCATCCTAATGGCCCTGCCAAGGTCACTGCCTTTCAAGGAGCCAATGGGAAGCAGGTGTGCCCCAAAGACAATCTCCCCAGAAAACACTGTCAGCAGAATTGGAGTGCGAGCTCAATGATCTGCTTCATTCCTTCTTCACTTCCCACCAGATGAAGGTGATGAGAGGCTTCTCACCTGAGGCCAGGACCAGCATGGGCTTGATAGAACCACCCCATGGAGCCCCAAGAGAGATGAAGCCATCAATGAAGCGGTCCTTCCAGGACTGGGGTTGATGCAGTAAGAAATAGAGCAAATGTAGGCAGCCAAGACTGTGCCCAATGAGGAAGACGGGCTTCCCATAAACAGCATACATCTCCTCTACCAGGCCTGCCAGCTTCTGATAGTACTCATCCTGTTGGCCTATAGATGTGTGGATAGGTCAGGGCAGTTAGGGTCTAGGACGACTTGTTCCACCCCCACCCCAGCACCAGAAGTCACTCACTGGGTTCCAAACGCCAGTCATAGGGTGCAGCCCGCACCGTCTCATCCCGCACATACCCGTTGTTGACTAGATTCTGCACCAGTGTGTGCATGTAACCTGTGGGGAGGGAGTAACATAGGGATTCTGTTCATGACACCTGTAGGCCAGGCTGATGGCCTACCAGAGCCCCAACCTGCCCCTGAGTACACACACCTGCTAGCTTGTTGTTATCCAAGTACTCAACAGGGTAGGTCTTGCCAAAGCCAGGGACACGAATCTGTACACCAGGGGCATTGGACACACGTCCAGAGCTGCGGTTGTAGACAACCCTGGGGACAGTGAAATATTCAGCAACTAGTAGCCAAGGGACATTGTGGAGGGAACTAGGCAGAGGCCATAGGGACATACCTGGTATTATCAATCCAGCAGTCCACCCCAAGAGGTAGAAACATATTAAGATCCAGCCAGATGGTGAAGAAGTCCTCCGTCTTGCGGTAGCATAACCAGTTCACCACATCCGGTTTATCCAACTTTGCTTCCAGCCGATTCCCCATACAGCCAGGCACTGTGGGCACCAGCTCTCATTCTGGACTCCTTGTTTTGCCCCGACCCCACCCTCAAATCAGCCCACCCCTCCATCTTCCACACTCTTAAGCTATGGGTGATAAACGATAAATGTTTGTCCTTTCTTCAGCACACTCCTTACTGTCCTACCAGCACTGCAAAGCCTAGGCTCCCTTTGGTCAGGGAAGGTGAGGAACCAAGGCGGCTGACCCCTGCCCCTGAAAAGCAAACATCCAGCTCGGCTTTCCGCTGCTGCCAAAGTCCAAGGTGAGAACGAATAGGCATGGAGGGGAGGCTGCGGGTAAAGAAGGCAGGCCTTTCCTGCTGTCCTGACCTGGGCTGGGCATCTTGTCCTTGGTGACAAGGAAGCCAAGAAGGAGCAGTGGGGCTTAATCCAGGGCCCAGTGTATCCTGTCATGCCCTGGCCAGATCTTGCCCTTAGGCGCATCTCATCCCATCAGCTCCCTCCCCTCCCCACCCCACTGGAATAGACAACTCCAAGACAGAACAGTGTGGTGGGGGAAGGGATGATGTCTCTATAGGACATCTTTGGCCCCTCCCCATACCACGTCAGACGTGGGGGCTGATGCTGAAGCAGAAGGGCCTTGGCAGCATCTGCTGCTGCTGTCAGGGGATGGGACCCAGGCTCCCCAAGTTCTTGCCTGGTGCATCAGAGGCCTAGCGGGGGCTTACCTAGGATGACAGGCCGTGTGTGGTTACTGAGCTCAGCCTTGGGCGTGGTGTGCGGGGGGAAGAGCACATTGAGGAGCCAAAAGGGGGTGACAGGAGGGAGCAGCAGCCCCAGAAGCAGCAGCACCCACTGCCATGGGGAGCCAGGCCGCCCCATTCCAGCCCAGTGCCTACTGCCAGATGAAGCCGTCCTGGTCTGGCCTTATCTGGAATGGGGATGGGAGGGGCCCCAGGGCCAGTGGGAGGGACAGAACAGCCAATGGGGGTGGCCAGAGAGTGCCACTGCCAGGAAGGGGCACAGCCTCAGGAGCCAGCTCTGGGCTTGGGTTCAGTTCTGCCTTTCTTCTCTTGGCGCCAGGGGAAACAGAGCGGAGGCAGCAGAAGTACACAATGTTTTATTGAAAAAGTCAGGCTCAGCTCGGCCAGCTCCATTCCACTTGGCTTGATGGGGGTCTCTGCCCACAGCAGCCTGAGCCAGGTCTTCCTGCAGGCAGGCCAGGCTCAACTCTCTCCCTTGCTGCTCTTCCCCTCTGCACTGATGGTGACGTTCAAACAATAAATATACAATAAATAGCATACCTGGGCCAGCTAGTACTTCAGATCCTGTCTCAGCCCCTCCAGTCTTCTCTAGCCAGGGCAGGCCCACACTGGGGTATTGGAGGGGAAAGTCCCCAAATCCCCCAGGGCCCACAGGTCCTCGGATCCATTTCCACTGCCAGGCCCAAGCTTGGTTTCCCAGGAGACCTAGCAAAGCTGGTCCAAGGCAAGGCTGGGCAAAGCATAACTGGCAAGTAGGTTTGGGGTATGGACTGCTTCCCTGGACACCCCCACTCCAGGCCACAAGCCCCCAGTGGACTCAGGAGTAGATGGTGATGACCTCACGGCCACCTCCTCGAACCAACAACACCCGCTCAAGGCCCTCAGTCAGCACCTCAAGGAATTCCATGTCTGTAGGGCATCAGGTCAAGGAGACAGCTATAGGACTGAGGGGTAACCACAGTCTCTTCCCACCCACTGTCAGCCTTTCCACAAAAAGATACAGTTTTCATCCCCCTCAGTGTTCTTAGGTGGGCCTGGCATGTTCAGTAGGACGAGGCGGGCATCGTGAGACCGTGTGACAATGACTTCGTTGAGTTTCACAGCAGTGTGCATACGCCGCACGTTGGACTGGTCCCTGCAGATAATGCAGTTGATCACGGGACCCTGAGAACCACCTAGCAACGTGGGTCCTATCCCTGGCCACCTGCACAGCTCGCCTGCCCCCCAATCCATGTTTATTCCAGACCTCAGCATGGCTGGGTCTACACTCACGGCTTGATATGCACCAGTTCCCGGAAGTTGTCAGGGGCATGACTGGGGTCCCAGGGTTCAGTCATATACTTGTCTCGTGTCCATGTCATCTGGATCTTGTCGGCCCCTGATGCAGACTCATCCTCCTCATCTGAGTAAAGGCTCTCTAGCCGCAGGGCTGAATGCCTATCCTTTACAAGCTGGGCCTGAGGACAACCAGAGGAGGCTTAGTGCCTGGGAAAATGAGGACCTGGTTGGTGTTACATGACCACCCTGCCTCAGGGAAATAGACACTGACTAGCTTAGGTGGGACGGGTGAGGGGTTTTTTGCTTGTTTATTTGAGGCTGATTTTCATTCATCCTAGGCTTGCCTCAAATTCTCTATGATCCTCCTGCCTCAGCCTCCCAAGTACCAGGATTATAGCATGAGCTACTATGCCCAGCTTTTTCTTTTTTTTAAATAAGCTCTCACACTGTAGCCCAAGCTAGCCTCAAACTTATGGCAATCCTCCTGTCCCAGCCTTCTGAGTGCTGGGATTACAATTATGAATGACTATGTCTGGTCAAGTGATCCCAAGTACTAGGATTATAGTCCCTGCATGTATGTAAGTGCACTCGTGTCATGTGATGCCTGTGGAGGTCAAAAGAAGGTGTTGGATTCCCCTGGAACTGGAGTTACAGATGGTTGTTAGCCAACATGTGAATGCTGGGAATCAAACCCAGGTCCTCTTCAAGAGCAGCCAGTGCTCTTAACCACTGAGCCATCTCACCAGCCCCACAGCTTTTAAAAAAATGTTTTATTATTTTTATTTTATGTGTATAAGTATATTGCCTACATGTATGTAAGTGCACCCATGTTGTGCAATGCCCGTGGACGTCAGAAGAGGGCGTCAGATCCCCTGAAACTAGAGTTACAGACAGTTGTTAGCTGCCATGTGGGTGCTGGGAATTGAATCTGGGTCCCCTGCAAGAGCAGTCAGTGCTCTTAACCACTGAGCCAACTCTCTAGCCCATAGCTTTTTTCTTTTTTCAAACAAGATCTCATACTGTAGCCCAGGCTGGCCTCAAACTTATGGCAATCCTTCTACCTTAACCTCCTGAGTGCTAGGATTATAGGTATGAGCCACCATATCTGGTCAAGTGACACATTCTGCTATCCCTACCTGACAGTGTCTCCAAAGGCCTGATCCAGCCCCTCCCCAAGTCTAAACCAAGACAGTCACTGACCTCTCTCTCCCGCTCAGTTTTGGTCAGCCTCATCTGCCGTAGCATTTGAGACCGCTGCTCCATCATCAGTGTGCGCTCATAGGTATATGCAGAGATGTCACTGTTATGCTGGAGAGAGGAGAGGCTGTGAACACTCGGCTGCATGGTAATTGGGATCCTTATGGCCACATCAGGGTAGGCAGCTCACCATCTCTACCACCTCCACTTCTGCCTCAAGGCGGAGGTGATATAGGAAGATGGCCAGATCCTTCTTCATCTGGATACTGTTGTCATCCATCTGGGCCACAGTGAAGATGCGCATCCGGCACTTCCTCCAAACCTGTGGCAATGGAGCAGGGGAGTGGTTCAGTCACACCCAAGGGTCCAGCTGACCAACCACCATGCCCCATCCATGCCCAACCACTTGGCACACCTTATGCTGGCGGAGCAGAAAGGGCAAAAGCATAAGCATGCCTCCGTCGTGCACGATCCACCACACGTCAATGTGGCCCTCCAGGTAGCGTTCGTGGTTGCTGGGGTAGAAAGCTATGTTCTTGGGCACCAGCAGGGCCAGGTGGGCAGCTGTGGTACAGCGCACAGTGTCTGGGGAGGAGGGGGACTGCTGACTGCCAGGCTATGGCCCTGTGGTCTCTGCCACCTCACTTAACCCTGGCCCTTGGCTCCTGACCCAGGTCAGGCGTCAGACCCTCACACACCAATAAAGGTCTTCCAGGCACGTGGGTCCTCGCTCTGTCGCCAGCCGTAGGGCCAGCCCAGCACCACGGAGTTATGTCTCATGCCGCCCAGGCCGCAAGACTGGATGAGGTGGGCCAGCCCCTCACGCACCTTGCTGGCCACCACTACCTGGCAGAAGCCTTTCACCTTCTCAATCTCCATCATGTTCTTGATTGTCTGTGGGAAATACACCAGTGTTAGAAAGCAAGGCCACTAGGTTCTCCCTCTGTTGGGCTCCCTCCCAAAACCCTAGAAGAGGCCCTGGAGTGAGCTGCTCACCCATAGGTTTCTAAATTGCATGTATGTATTTTGTTTGTGTGTGTGTATGTGTGTGAATGCAGGTATAAGCATGCCACAGCATATGGTGATCAGAGGACAACTCTTGGAAATGGGCTCTCTCCTGCCACCTTGCAGGATTGGGGGATTTAACTTAGGTCAACAAGTCTGTGCACAAACATCTCTACCTGCTGGGGCATCTCACTGGGCTGCAGACCTTATTTTCAATATGAGGAAGCTATACCCTCATTCTTGAAATGGCAGCCGTGTTGTCTATCTGTTCAGACCTGGTCCCTTCACTACATCCCAGCTGCAGCCCAGAAACCACTGATCTGGCTTGACACCCACCTTCCTACCCCCTCCCAGCAGGTACCTGCTCAGCAGCCTGGGCCTCGCCATAGCTCTCCAAGAAGCTGCCTTGGATGACTGAGCCAACAATTGTCAGGCCCTTCCCAGCTTTAAGCTGGGAGGCAAAGGTGAGAAGCCGAGGGTACTTCACATGAAGGTCTTCGTCTAGTTTTAGCAGCACCAAGAGCTGAGGCCTAAAGTGGTCAGATGATTAGGCAGCCTGAGACAAGGGCCAGGCCTTTCCAAGCAGTCTTCTTCCCTTATCAGAATATGGGAATCCCACAAGTCTGGCTAGTACAGATCAAAAGGTTCAACAAGCAAAAGGTTGCCTTTTAAACAACTCCCTGGAGGGAATGTATGGAACTTCCCTCCCTCACAATGCTCCCTAAAAACCCTAGGTGATCCCGTCGGTAAGGGCATGAACTCACCGCCAGTTCTTGGTGTGAGGAGGCCCCTCCTCCAGTCTCAACAGCGCATAGCGGGCAGCACTCAGGGACAGGCCTCGAATCCCGTCACCCCACTCCTTCTCAGCCCTACAGATGCCACCACAAGATACTGAGCCCCTGGTGTCAGCCAGATTTCCTTCCCTCTTTCTTTCCTTCCTCCCTCCCTCTCTCCCTCCCTCCGTCTCTCCTTCCCCTCCCCGCTCCTTCCCTCTCCTCCCCTCTTCCCTTCTTCTCGCCCTCTTTTGCATGCTAAGCAAGTGCTCTATCATTGAATTATACCCCAGCCCCTTACCTGGGGATTCTTATATGAATATGGGATAGAAGTCGGTCAGGCCGCGAGTCACAGCTCTCCTCATTTGTACATCCACCCCCAAACACCCATGGTAGAAGCAAAGGTGGCTCAGTTTGCCACTAACCAACCATTCTGACCATCCTGTTCATTCAGGCCCCCGCAGTGCCATACAGGCTGTTAACACGCTGACTGTAGCCTTTCACTCACCCTTGGTACTCGATGTACTTGTAGATCATGCCTGCGATGAGCATGGCGACCAGTGCATAGTACCAAGAAGAGACAAACATAAGAGCCAGGCAGAGGCTCATGCCTAGGAAGGATAGTGCCCTGGGCCAGAGGAGGAGAGCACAAGAATCAGGGCTCCAGGCCACAGTCTGTCCCTTGCTTTTGTGGCTCTCACAGGTCCCAAGTCACAAGCTGGGTGTGAGGAGCAGGTCAAGGCCTCCAGTCCCATCATTGCCCCTTCATAGTATTTCAAGATCAAAGGCTTCTCAGGAAACTCAAGATTTCCAGAATGGGGCTCCTGGCCTCCCCAACAAGCCCTGTGTCAGGGGACTTGCCTCAGAGATCCAGCAAGCACTCACCAGTGATAGTATTTGAATCGGGGCCGCCAGTTAGGAGTCCTGAGGAGTGTCTGCACAGCACAGGCCAGGTTCACAAACAGGTAACACATCAAAAAAAACCTGCAGGACCAGGAGGTGGTTGGTACAGAGCAGCCCCTTTGGTACCTCTTGATGCCCCATAGCAGGCTATACTTAGACAATTAACTGGGCCACACCATGGCTCCTAACCCCTAGAAACCCACTCCTATGGCCTGATGCAGATGGAACTACTCCCAAGAAGATGTCCTCAGAGCCAAGCGGCAGAGGGTGGCCAAGTATTCACCAGCAGAAGAGGCATGAAAGGCACAAAGTCCAGGGAGAGCAAGTGGAGAGCTGCAAAGGGACAGTGTCAAGGAATGCTGGGGAGTGCTTGGTGTGAGATGATGGACGAGATGACGATGTGTCCTGGGCAAGCAGGTGGATAGGGAGGGGCTGTCATGCATGAGAGTCAGGGAGAGCAAGTCAGGAAGAGATGACAAGGACCATATGCATTTTGTTCTGAGGTTAAGAAACAGGAGATGTCGTGCTATGTGTGGGAGTTAGGACATAGGCAAGGCTGACTGAATAAGCCCTCCGGAGGAGTCAGCTTAGGAATAGAGGCCTGAAGGGAAAAGCAGCAAACTCCACCCTCAGTGCTAAAGAGGAAGAGGAGACAAGGGACAGGAGTGTCAGGGGGCAGGAACTCCTACGAGGGTAAAGTCCTAAAAAGGACTGCCAGCAAGAACCCCATGACAAAGACCGATCCACTTCCTCTAGTGTAGACGAGAGGGGTTGCCTACTGGTACACCTGTGGGGGGAACAGTGAGGTGTGCACTTCCGTGGGGAATGGGGAGAGCTAGAAGACAAGGCAGCTCTGCTGTGACAGGCCTGGCTGTAGGCGAGGGTGGAGGCTGCTCAGAAGGAAGCCAGCCCTGTCAGGTCTGTGAGCTGAGTAGGTAGTGAAGGGTGGGCCCTTCAGAAGTGAAGATGAAGGACCGTCGGTCATGGATGGGTGAGGAACGTGGCAGAGGAGAATACAGAAAACAAACGAGCTGCCTCGGGGACCCTTGGGAATCACGCTGCGCACCCCCTGCAAGGCGCTGGCACACAGACCCTCAGCTGCTTCTAGAACGTTCAAAGCAAACAACTTTGAAAAGGATGAATGGGACAGTGGTGGCTTTAGTAAGATACAAGGGACCAGGTGCTTGCCCTGCTTGCCAGCCTTCTGCTCTGTGGGCTCTCCCACCGTGAGGCATGGGGCCTACTGGTCTCTTCAGCCTCTGTGGAAGTGCCAAACTGGCTTCTGAAAGCAGGAGAAGCTGAGCCCTGCAAGCTCCCCGCAAAGCCCAGCCAGTCTCCCAGTGGCACCTGAGACACCAGACAAGATCATTGAGAGGTGGTGGGTTTCTGAAGTTCAAGGAATATCCCCTACGACCACCCCTTTCTCTGTCTCCTACTCACATGGATAGAATTGGAGCCACCATGTCGAGGGAGGCGATGAGGATGCCCAGCTCTGCAATGAGCGCCGTCAGGAGGAGTGCCCATGTTGGCTCTCCGTTTGCTTTCCCATGGCCGAACACCTGTAGGCACCGGGGATAGAAGCTGTTCCTATCATCCCATCCCTATACCTGGAGCCCAAACTTACAACCTGGTCTCCGTCATCCTCCAGATCACAGCCCCGTGCCTATTCTTAGAGAGTCCCAAGTTTCTCTGAGTCTGCCTCTCCAGGTATCTCTGCTTTGGATGAACCACAGACAAGCCCTGAGGATTCTGGGTCTAAACAACACTGCTAATAGCAGAAAGGCTCAGGGAAGCTTTTATTAGCTCCTTCTGGATAGCTGCCAAGGCCTGGGGCCACTGCTGGCAGGCTATACTACACTGGATTCTGCCTCTTCCCCTAGCCAGTACAAGGGGCCACGAGCAGCCAGGCTGTGGGGGCGTGTAGAAGGGCTTACCCGGAGGAAGGGGATGATGTCATCCTTGGCGATGGCTTGCAATAGGCGTGGTGCGCCAGTGAGGCTCTGGAGGCCAGCACCACATGTTGAGAAGAAGGAGCCGACAACAATGACCCAAGGCGAAGGCCAGGCCAAGGTGCCCACCACCAGGTTCTTGCTGACGCCATCACCGTACCTGCAGAGGCCAGGCTTAAACCATAGTTCTAGGAAGGAGCTACCTAAGTCCTGGGTGGGGCCATCCAGAGCACAGAATGTCAGAGGTCAGGGAGGAGGGCTATGAGAAGAAAGGCAAAGCTCTAGCTTGTGGTGAAGACCAGCTGCCGACCCCTCTCCTTGTATTTTTGCCCTTTGTCCCATCTTTGATCCTAATGTCACCATCATCTCAGAACCTGACCTACCTGGCTACATAGATCCTCACAGATCATCTGGCAACCAACTGCCCGAGATGTGTGGGACCATGTGTGATAGGGGCAAGAGAAGCTGACAGGGAGGGGCACAGCTCACTCACTTGTCTCGAAGCACCACACCCTCGATGCATGCACCAAAGAGAATCACACTGCTGAAGTCTGGGCTGCATTAAGGAATCTAGGCTTCTACCATACTGCAGAGCACCAACTCATTTCCCACACAAGAGGCTGCCCCTCACAGCCTCAGCCTCAGGAAGCCGAGAGTCCTACGGTATGCACACACATGCCCCTAAAGTGTGTGCAAGTGCACGCACAGGAGGGTATGCATGTTTGCGTGTGTGAGGTGTGCCTGTGCACACTCTCTGACAACCCATGCATCTGCCCCACCGACCTCACGCCTGCGAAAGGATACACACAAGGGAAGTGGTAACGATGGCCAGAATGGTCCCCACTGGAATGGACTTCTGGGCATCGCGGAGGTCCCCGGAGCGGTTTGAGCCAGCCATGATGCCTCCAAAAAAAGAATTCCCTCAGGGATTTCCCAGAATTTGGGGCAGGGCTGAGTAGGTGGGCATTAGGGTCTTACCTGTCACCGAAGGAAAGAAGATGCCGACCAGCACAGTGAAGGATGTGGCGATGTCGGCTACCACGTATAAGGACAGGCTTTCCTTCAGGCCGAGGGTGTCTGTGGAGGGTAGCCCACGCTTCTCCACAACCTCACCCTTCTCCAGGTAGGCACTCCATAGGTTTTCTGTAGGAGGAGAAGCATTACTACTACAGCACCGCCGACTTCCCCGGGGAAGTTTGGGGCAGCCCAGCTGGAGGCTACAGACACAGAGGAACTCTGGGAACTCTGGGGACATCTTGAGCCCAAAGGCCAGTGTCTGCCACATACAGGACAGCTCTGACCACAGAGAGGAAGCTTTCCTGTTAGAAATCTGACAAAGGTGACTGAACCATCATCAGCCAGAACCTAACCCCTGCCTGCCTTCCAGACAGAGGCCCTTTATGCCTCCTGTGGGAACATCCCCAGGCCGCATAGGAGGCTGGTAGCAGGACATGAGGGGCTGCCAGAATTTTCCAGGGCCTGCTGCAGGCCTGGGATGCCAGCCAAACAGGCTCCATTCACCCAAAACGCAGCTACCCGGAGCTAGGCTAAGGCAACACTGTGGAGCTGGGAAAGCAGCCAGAACTTCCTCACAAGGAGAAGAGCTGGCCACACAAGGATAGCTCTGTGCAAAGTTTTCCTGCTCAGTCTGTGGGCTGGGAGACTGGGGGCACAGAAGGGAGGACCTACCCTGGAGCACACCAGCAGCTGCCCCAGGTATGCCAGGGATCTCAGTCACATTGTTGAGCAGGAAGTAGGGGTCACAGGACTCAGCAGTTAGGTTGGGGCTATGGCAGAAGAAACTCCACAGTCGGGTGGTCACTGTCTCATTGTCCATCTTAATTGTCTTGGCGCAGATGTCAAACTGATCCCGAGACAGGGTTCTGTTGCCCAGCATGCATACTCTGTAGGGATGGAAGCATTGGTATGTGCTCAGCTGAAGTCCTAGCCTGTTCCCACCCAGCAATCTTAGGGACCCAGGCTATCAAACACTGTCTCCTTACAAGTACAATGGCTGGACAAATGCTCTAGTTACTTACGGAAACACAGGAGGGTCAAAAATAGACTTGATGCCCCCAGCATAGATGGAAAAGATGGAGATGATAACACAGGCCAGGAAGAGTGAGGCAAATTTGTTCACATACTTGACACCAACAAACACCACCAGGGTCATAAAAGTCAAAAAAATTGTCCCGTAAACCCGCATATTATTCAGGGTGGCACTCGACATGTCATGAGTGCCCAGTGGGTGAAAAATAGCAGCTGGCGGAGCAATGTAGGTCTGAAACAAGAAGATAGAAATATAGGATTTGATTTTCCTGTCCAGGGAGTGCAACCTGTCATTTTGGTTTTCTTTTTAAAAGTGTATCTAAAAGAAGCCAGTCACCAAGGACCATATATTGTATGATTCCAGTATATGAACTGTCCAGAAAAGCAAATCCCCAGAGAAAGAAGGCAGCTTAGTGTCTGTCAAAGGCTGAGGACAAGGGAAGGTGATGAAAATGTTCTAAAACTGATTGTAGTGATGGTCACATCCTTCTAAGTATACTAATACCAATAACATATCTTCTTCTTTTCTCCTTAGATGAGGTCTAACTATATAGCTCAGGCTGCTTCAGACTTGTAAGTTTTTTACATTTATTTATTTTTTGTGTATGTGTGTGTGTACATATGCCACAGAGCAGGTATGGAGCAGAATACAACTTGCAGGAGACAGACAGTCTGCCATCATGTGGGCACCAAGGATCAAACTCTGGTTATTAGGCTTGACAGCAAGCACACCTTTACCCACTGAGCCATTTTGCTGACCTGAGTTGCATACTTCTTGAACAGATAGTGAATTACTTGGTATATGAGTTATAGTTCAACATATCCACTACTGAAAGGAAGGAAAGGAAGGAGATACAGGCACAGGCGCCAACTTATGGAAGGGAGAGCCAAAAGGAAACAGTTTGAACAACAAAATAATGATAATACTGGATTATACCCAATAACCCAGAGAGCAAAATAAACATCCAGAAGCCCATATAATTGCACAGTTGAATAAACAAATACAATGGGGAGAAGGGACACATTTTCTTACAGAAGAATTCCAAACACTAGAGAACATGAGAAAGAGAAAACAAACTAAAAACTCAGAAGATCTAGACACAGGGTCCAGGCAGCTGGTGGGAAGAGTCAGGTGTCTCTAAGAAGTTCTATTCTCTGGATCCTCAAGGGGCACCTGTGACCCCATGACAGCCCCTCTACCGCTTCTCCCATTGGTTCAGGCAGTTTATTAGTAAGTGGGAAGCTGGGTTTAAGACAGCACTTTACAGCTCAAGGACCTCCAGACAGAGTTCGATGTCCGTTCATTCTGACTTAGAGACAAGGGGAAAATAGATCTAAAGGACCTTGGCATAGAGACTAGGGGAGGCAGATATGGTCAGAGTCCACGCAAGCCTGGGAGGCTGTCTCTATGTCCCCATCAAGATCTTTTACCTAGCTAAATTCAATATTTGGCAGACCTGCCATGGCCCAAACAGTATTTAGGTGAATGAGACATCTAGGCAAAGGTGAAGGCAACCAGGCCTCTTCTCTGCCTGGCCCAAACTAGCACAGGAGTGAAGAAGAGACAGTCCCGAGTAATGATCCTTTTCCCTTGAGGCATCCCACTACAAAACCCCGGATCCTGGGCAGGGATGAGGGGAGCACTAATAGCCTCAAAAGCTTAGAGGGATTGTTTGGACATGACAAGAGTTGATCAGGACTTAGCCTGACTCACCAGCAAGATCTCAATGGCCCCTAGGATATACATGGCTGCTGCAAATGTTGTTCCCAGGTAGAAGCATAGGCCCACAGCACCTCCAAATTCTGGTCCCAGTGAGCGGGAAATCATGAAATAGGAGCCGCCAGCTACAGTGGAGAAAGTGACACAAGTCAAGGCTAAATTTTTTTCAATGAGGTCTGCCCATAGCAAAACCCCACACCACCCCAAAAGGACAAGAACCACCTTTCTCTTCCACAGACTGAGGTAGGAGCAGTGTCTTGTTCATTTATTTTTATCTCCTAGAGCCTAGCCCTGGTCTGCCCTGAATCTATGTTTCTATGAGTCTAATATCCCTAGAAGACTGGCAATCAACGCTGGGCCCCAAGATGATAAGGACAAAAGTGAGCCTATACTGGTGCTAAAACCTCTCTGGTGAAAATCTGGTAATAGGAACCAAAAAATAGAAAGGGGGTCAATCTCGTTTATGTTACCCCACCTCTGGGACTTCCCTAAGGTAACCATCAAGGGTGTTAAACCTGTTCATGACAATAGTGTTTACAAGGGTGAAAAGAGGCTTGTGTGGTGGTGTGTGCCTATAATCCTAGCACTCAGAAGGCAGAGGCAGAGCCAGCCTAGTCTACATGAGGAGTTCCAGGTCAACCAGAAAGACCAAAACACGCACGCACGCACGCACGCACGGCAGCGAACAACCATCTGTAACTCCAGGGCCCTGACGCCCTCTTCTGGTCTCCCTGAGCATGGCATGACATGGATGCACTTACATATATGCAGGCAAAACACTCATACACATAAAATTAAACCCTCCTCCCAAGTTTGGGAAATATACACATACACATGTACATACATAAATATGAGAAATATGAACTGTATACATACACACAGACCAATACTTTACAAGCTCCTAAGACCATGTGCCAAAGGCTAACGGTGATGAACTCAGCATGGTATAATTATGGGTGCTTTTGGTTTTCCATGCTAAGCTTTCCTGCTCCACTGAGTCCTCTTATGGTGAACAAACATTGTTCTTTCTTGGGAAGTGTGCATTACTTTGTTTGTTTGAGACAGGCTCTTACTGTGTAGCCCTGGCTGGCCTGGAACTTGCTATGTAGACGAGGCTGACCTCAAACTCAGAGATATACCTGCCTCTACCTCCTAAGTGCTGGGATGAAAGGTGTGCCCACAATGCCCAATAACTTTTATATTAACAAAACCCAACAGCAGTCTCAAATTCTGTTGAGTAGGGAAGTTCTAAATGGTGGCATTGTCTTAGAGTGATGGAAGGGACCCTACTAGAGAACTGCCTGGAGGGAGAGGCAATGGAGGACAGCAGGCAAATGAAGCTGGACTCTGGGCAATGTTCCCTATAACAGGCCAGGATAGCACTCACTCACCTGGAACCACACCATTGGTGGCGATGGCACTCATGGAGATGGCTGTCAGCAGGGTCTGTAGGAAGGAGTGCCTGGATGAGCAGCTCAGTTGGGTGGACTCTGTGGGTGACCACGGCCCATGCCCAGCCTGGCCCTAGCCCACTGCGATACTCACACAGCAGCAGCAGATAAGCACAATCAGGAGGGCCTGAAGCACACCAGCCGTGCCCACCATCCAGGTTAGCCTCAGGAACAGGATGACCCCAAAGATGTTCTGTAGGCAGGGCAGGTACACCCCCATGAGAGTGCCCATGCTGGGTGCCTAAGTGGGCAGGAAGGAGGGAGAATAGAGCATCAGAGAGGTCTGGATATGCCATGGAGAGAAGCCCCTAGTCACTCAGCAGCCCTATACCTGGGGTCCAGTGGTGTGTACGAGGTGGGGGTAGAAGCCAGAATATCATTTTCCTGATACATAGGAAGACAGTTCAGACTGGGAAGGGATGAGACCTGATTCTTCTTCTTTTTTAAATTTATCATTGCTATGTGTATGCATGATATGTGTGTGAGTGGGGACACAAACATGCCATGGCATGCATGTGGTGGTCAGAGGACAACCCTTGGAAGTCAGTTTTCTCTAATTCAAGTCATCAGGCTTGCACCACAATTGCTTTTACCTACTGACCCATCTTGCAGGGCCAATATCTGATTCTTCCTAAAATCCATGTGTAGGGTTTTGAACCTTAGCCCTTCCCCTTCATCCTGTACCTCCTTCCCTTCCTCTTCTGTTGGATCTCTTTTGTTTTCAAGATAAAGTCTATCTGTATAGCCCTGCTTGGCCTGGAACTGACTATATAGACAAGGGCTGGTCTCAAACTTATCAAGAGCCTTTTATTTTGGCCTCCTGAGTCACAATTATAGGTAAAGACTACCCATTCTGGCCCTCTTCTGTTGTTTTTGCTTTTTTGGACCAGGGTCTCACTCTTTAGTCAGGCTGGCTTGGAACTCACTATATTGATGAAGCTGACTGCAAACTTGTGGCAATCCTCCTGTCCCAGCCTCCAGAGTGCTAAGATTACAGGAATGCACTGCTATGTCCAGCTTCTGGCTTCTTCTGTTCGACTTCTGGAGACGTGGCCTGTCTCAGATTCCCACCTTCTCACCTAACAGATCGCACTACCCAAGCCAAAGCCCCAAACGTTGTCCCTGTTTGCTCCTTTTCTTCAATGCCCCAACTCCAGTTCAAGTGGATAGAGTCCTGCCTAGTCTGCCTCTCTGCTGCCCTGACATTGGCCTGCTCTGTCCCAGTCTTAGACCCCTGAACATGCAGCAGAACGCCTGGGGACACTGAGGGGTGCCTCCCATGCCTGCCAACCTCTCCACTCTGAAAACCAAGTCCAGTCTCTTCATTCCTGTTGAAAATCCTCTGCACCGCCTTCTAATCTCATGTGTAGCGTGCAGTCCAGGTTCCAGACTCCTTGGTTTGGGCCATTGGCTGCACTGCATCACCTTCCTTGTCAGTCCCAACTCCAAATTACATTCTTCCCTGGAGCTTCTGAACCTGGACATGTGCAAACTCCTCTTCAGTGAAATCTCACCCTTTTCAGGAAGTTCCCTGGGGCTGAGTGGAGCTGGTGCTTCAGCATTTCCTCAGCGTATGACATTTACTTCTGTGACAGTGGTCACTCCAAGTCACGGTACTCAATAGTTTACTGGCATATTGATGCCCCTGGTGCAGTAGACTTGGTTCATTTACTGGTCTGGTCTAACACCAGTGGGTCTTACATGTCCCCAAAATGTGCTCCTGAACCCAGTGAAAGGCCCCTTAGAAGTCCCTTCTTCCTGTTCTGGGAAGTTGCACAGACCAAACAGATTGGGCTGTGGGCAGGTGAGGAAGGTCTGGCACACAGGTCAGCAGGGGTTCTCAACTCTGTAAGGGTAGGTGAGGGGCCAGCCAGGAGGCCATGGCAGAGGGTATACACACAGAGGCAATGCTCATACAGCCCAGGGCAGTTGAGCCCTGAGAGCATCCATAGAATCCTACAAAAGCCTCCTCTGCCCTGAAGTTGGGGGAAGGAGAATCCTCCTGAAGGAGTCAGGCCTGAGCCTGAAAGGTCTTCAGAGGAGCTTTGCAAGAACAAAAGCTTCCCCACACTGTCCTGAATGGTACAGAACAGGTAAGAGACACACCTGGTTCTGGGCTCCCTTCTAGGCCCTTCTCAGAGGACACCACCTACTGCATAGTGGTAATAGCAAGAGCTTCCAGTCCTACCCCCATCTAAGGCTGAGTCACTCTCAGAAAAGGGCAGTGTGGGAAAGGGCGGGGCTGGAAATGCTTTCAGCATCCCTAAATAACCTCTGGCAGCCTCAGAAGGTCACTGGGCCGGAACAGGAGTGGCTGCTAACTAGAGGCTGCCTTAGGGCCCTGACGCGGTCTGAGTGGAAGTCCACCACCTTTCTGCTCCAAGTCTTCTTTCCTGAGGCCAACTGCTCCCTAACTTTGCATCAGATTTGGCCAGGCTCCTCCCTCCACGGATAAGCCAATGAGGGTAGGACCCTCAGTGATCCTCTCAAATCCTCATCTTAGGGTCAGATGTGCAGGGTAGCAGAGGCTGGAGTTCAATTAAGCCAAAGGAGCACCGCCCCTTACCAACCTAGGTTTCTCTCACACACTTGCTGATCCATGCACAGGCCTCTCTTGGGGGCTTTTTCATTCCCAGCTACCAGCCTCCTGGCATGGCCTGAGGGGACAGGGATAAGGCTCTTAGCACAGGATCCTACCATCCACTGAACAACATTTTCTTAGAAGTTGAGACCTCTCCTATAGGACTGTAAAGGGATGGCCAGAGACAGCTATCTTCAGTTTAGAACATTCCAGCAAAATCACAACCAGCAGGAAAGAGTGGGGGTCAGGTCTAGGCCACTTCAAGGTATCAGCTGCCCTGTCTGAAGAGTGGGTTGGTTTGTGTAAGTAAACCATAAGAAATAGGTGAGAGATACACTTTAATTTGGTCTACCCTCTCTCCCGGGCAGATCCCAGCAATGCCCACATCTCACAGACAGTTCTGGAGCTTATGACATGGTCTTATCTCAATCAGGAGTTATTTTGGCTTGTGCTGACCACCAAGGAGAAAGAACACTACAGCCAAAACCAGACCCCAGCTACTTCTAAGCACAGCCACTTCCCAAACCTCAGGGAGGCAGGAGATAGGGAGTGTCCCTTGCTTCCAAACTAAAACTGCAGAAGAAATTCCCAGCCCCCAGTTAAACAGGTCCATCAGACAGAGGAGCTAAACAAAGATGCAAAAATCACCCTAGGAGCTGGGAATGCAGCTCAGTGATAGAGTATATGTTTAGCATGCATAATGCCCAGGGTTCTAGTCCCATCAAAAACAAAATTAAAAAAAAAAAAAAGAAAAGTCATCAGGTATGGTGTCACACACTTGTAATCCTGGTACTTGGGAGGCAGAAGTAGGAGAATCGGGAGCTCCTGGCCATTCTCTGCTACATATCAAGTTCAAGGCCAGCCTGAGCCATATGAGGCACCGTCTAAAAAACATAACAAACCAACAAAACCCCAAACAAAACAAGACAAAAAGTCATCCTAAATAGTTTGGGGGACTAAGAGACTAAGGACCAGAGGGCCTGGGAAATGAGCAGGTGATGGGACCAGAGACCAGGAAAGATATAGGGAAGCCCCACAGAGAAGCAGGTTCCTATCACACACACGTGCTTCTCCCACAACAGTATTCAAGGAACCCAGGGCTACAGAAGGGTCTGCCAGTGGAGCCTTGGGTTAGCACAGTGAACAGCCTGGGGGGCGGGGGGGTTAAGGGGAGTGTTTGTCACTTGCTCTAGGTTTCATAGCTCCCAGGGACAAGCAGGTTCCTGGCTCCTCACTCTGGTGTGACGCCAGCAATCTGGCATTTCAGTTATCTATCTCATGGTAAACTCACAAACAAATCTTCCTCCCAGCACTGTGCCTCCATCTTAGTCAGTTAGTTAAGGCCCTGTCACCCAGTTTCCTCATCTGAAAAAGAATGCAGGACTACAAAGCGTTGGGCTTAGGGAGCCAGGAGGCTGAATTAAAGACTTGGAATGGGGGTTGGAGAGATGGCTCAGTGGTTAAGAGCACCGAATGCTCTTGCAGAGGAACTGGATTCAAATCCCAGCACTCATATGGTGGTTAACAACCATCAGTAACTCCAGCTCCAAAGGGATCTGATGCCCTCTTTTGATTTCCACAGGCACTGCATGATACAGTGCACTTGCATGCAGGCATACACTCATATACATAAAATAAAAAGATTAAAAAAAAAAACACTTGGATGGGCAATAGGCAGGATTCAGAGGGGATTTTAAAAAAGAAGGATAAAAGGTAGATATGGTGGCTATGTGCCTATAATTTCAGTATTTGGGAGGTAAAGGATGGAAGTGGGAGGATCAGAGGTCAAGGTCATCCTCAGCTACATAGCATGTTCCAGGACAGCCTAGGCCACAAGAGACCCTGTTTCAAAACTAACAAACAACAACCTGAAGATGTTAATGGTACCCAGCCTCACAGTTTTTCTTTCTTTTCTCCTTTTTTAAGACACCTCTGAAGCTGATGATCTAACTAATCTCAACCAGGAGTTACCTTGGCATGTGCTCACTGCCAAGAATTATCACAGCCAGGATCAGACCCCAGATCCTTTGAAGAATAGCCACTTGCCCAAGCTAGCCTCTAGGAATACCCAGGCTCAAGCAATCCTCCTACTTCAGCCCCTTCCATGTCACTGGGACCCCAGGTGTGTGTCATGTCAGGCTGCTGTTTCACAGCTCTGTTTTAAAGATAATATTCAAGAATCTGTGCCCATTCTAAAAATGATGCCTCACATGCTGACTGCTAGATATAGAGAGCTACTGTTTTTGCTGTCACTTTTGAGGGCCTCCCTGGCCCTCTACTCTCAGAAGCTCCTTCTTAGTGCAGTCTTTGAAGCCTCCTTCAGCCTAAGGCACTCAGTTTCCATCCTTCCTGCCCACCATACCTGGCACTCACTGATCCAAGTGTGTTCAATGCCATATGAGAAAACATCCAACTCTGTGGTGATCTGCCTGTCTTGCCAGGAATGACCCCTCTGCTGACACTGACTGGCTTACCTTGGCTGTTCTCCGACGGGCACCTTCCCCACTCTCAGCTTCCTCATGCTCCTTGGCTCCCTGAGTGAGGTTGGTGTAGCTGACAAGCTTGCCCAGAAGAGATGACACCTTTGGGCGGATGTCCAGCTCCTCCTGTAAACACAGCCACGGGGCAAGATGGCAACGTGCCAGGCCAGTATCAGAATACCTGTGTGTAGCCAGCAGCCTGGCTGCCATCCCAGTGCCAAGCCCTGGGGCAGGTCTGGGCCTGATCCCAGCTCTCGCCTGGGGAGGTGCAGCCAGCCAAACGGGCAGGTGTGGGCACCACACCCCAGCAGGCAGCACTCAAAGGCCGAGCCCAGCGGCTGCTTCTCTCTGCCCCACCTTGGTTGCAATCACTGCCAGCCCATTTGTGAAAACCACCCGCCTCAGGGGAAGGGTGGATAGAGAAGGGCAGGTCTGGCTGGCAGCTAGTCAGAACACACACTTCATCCTGCCTGCTTGGCTACCTCTGGGCTATGACTGGACTTCTGGGATTCACATATTCCTTAACTCATATACACACATAGTCACCCTAGTCACCTCAGGAAACACCAAGAAACACAAAAGAGGGATGTCTGGGACAAGTGTAATTTGTCTGCCTGAACCTTGGATCTTTCTGACTGATGTCCCCCAGGCCCTTGTCTATGAATGGACCTATCTCAGTTTCCAAGGTAGGGCGCTTGCCCTCCTGCCCATCCCTAGCCTCTCCTCAGGTAGGGGCAGGTCTCGAAGACTCCTAGAGCTCAGGTCGATCCCTATATGGGTCTAGGCTTTCCCTGCCCCTGTGGCCTTAGCACTGTCTAAGGCCTGCCTGCCTCTTGCCCACATTTAGCCTTTCCTTGTCTGTCAGCTCTTTTCTGACCCTATATACAGGGAGCCTAGTTGGGAATGAGGAGGCCCTTTGGGTATCTGGAGATTGAGAAAGCATACAATATTATTTGACTGTGAGGCCGATGAATATGTGGGTTCAGAGTTTAGGAATCTGAACCATATCTTAAGTTCACATCTTCTCAGCTTGGGTTTAGAAAAGAAAAAGGTCACATTGAGAGGCACAAAATGTAGGACCCTTTCCAGAGCAGTGTCCACTGAGAGAGTGGTTGTAGAGAGGAGAGTTGGACAGACGCAGGAAGGAAAATCAGCCTCTGTAAACCAGAGGGGAAAGAGCTGCAGGAGCCAATTAGGAAAGAAAGGGAAGAGTCTATGCATGGGAGAGAGCAGAACCCAGGACCAGAAGCCGCCCTAGGAATGGAGGGGAAGTCTAAGGAAGTCATCACTTTGGTGAGGAGCTGCAAGAATGGGAAGGTGAATAGCCCTGGAGATGATGACGGAGGTGGGCTGTGGGTGGCCTCTGGGAAAGCAGCGTTGAACTGAAAATATCAACAGAAAGCATCAAGGGATCAAGGCAGACAAAGGGCCACTGGAAGTGGAGCAAGCCTGCTGCTCAGCTGAGAGGCCAGGAAAGAAGCCCCTGCTTGCCCACCTGTCTACCACGCTTGTGGCCCAGAATGGCTCCCCAGGTACCTCAAACAGCGCCAGGTTCCTGTCATAGTAGTCACTTCCTCTGGAAGTCTCCAAAGGGCAAAGGAAAGGGCTGTTCTCTCTGTGGTTACCCTGTCCTGTGGAGAGAGAGGGAAAGAATCCCAGTGAGGTGCTGCCTTGAAGGCCCCAGCCTGCACCCCACTCTAGAATATCTATGCACTCAATCTTAGCAAGAAGGCTGAAAAATGAACACAGGCTGTCTCTGTAAAATACTTTGGAGGCCACAGAATTAAGATGCTGGGTCTGGGTCTCTTATTTGTTTTCTCCATTGTGTCTGCTCCCCATATCTTCTTCTATTATTATTATTATTATTTTTTTTTTTTTTTTTTGAGACAGGGTTTCTCTGAAGCTCCAGCTGGCCTGGAACTCAGTATGTAGACCATGATGGTCTTGAACTCACAGGGATCCATCTGCCTCTGCCTCCCCAGTGCTAGGATTAAAGGCCTGCGCAGCTTCTGTCGGCTGTTTTTTTTTTTTTTTTTTTTGAGACAAGGTTTCCTTATAGCCCCAGCTGGCCTGGAACTGCCTATACAGCCCAGGCTGGCCCCTATCACCAGGAGGCCTGCCTCGGCCTCCAGGGTACTGGGATCAAAGGTGTGTACCACCATGTCCGCCAACACAGTCAGTCTTCTTTGAGGGCCATAGATAATGGAGGAGCAGCCACTAATCAAATACCTGGGCCTCATTCCCTGTGGCACAAGACCCCAATGCCTCAGGGGCACAAGGGTCAGCAGGCTTAAGAGGGGGCGGAGCCTGCTGAAGAGGCGGGACCAAGCCAAACCCGCCCCTAGACTTCACCTTCCTCTCCCCCACCAATCTGGATCACCTAGCATGTCAGGCACCATGCTGCCCTCCAGATAGATGAAACCACACAGAGAGCCTTTGCCTGCCATGGCCCACTAGGGACCTGAGAGCTACCCCACCATGCACCGCGTGAGGCACTCAGGAGGGCAACCCAGAGCATGCTGGGAGATGGGGCCAATCTCGCATGGGTTCAAAGTGCCAGAAACAGCCATCCGGAAAGAGAGGGAACTGTAAGTCCTAGGGTTCCGTAGAGGGAAAGTGGGGCCATGGGAGGCTCTCTGGTCTCCAGATCTAGGCAGTTTGCCCTAAAACAGGTAAGAGGCCCACCCGAGCCTCCATTCACCTCTCAGGCGAAAATGTGCCTCACCTCATAGAAAACAGACAAGAGCCAAAGCAAATTCTTTCTACATATTTTTGCTGTGTGGGGCATCAAACCCATGATCTTATGGAGCACTATGGTTAGTGCTCTACCACTGAGCCACAAAACCATGCTTACTCTTTCTTCTTTTCTCCCCCTCCAATAGGGTTTCACTCTGTAGCCCAGGCTGGCCTCAAACTTGTGGCAATCCACCTGCTCCAGCTTCCCAAGTGCTGGGATTACAAATGTGAGCCATCATGCCTAGGTTTCATGCATTCTTTTTTGTGTATGTGTGCATACATATGCATGTGTATAAGTGTGGAGGCCAAAGGTCAACATCAAATTTCTTTCTCAGTCACTCTCCACCTTATTTTTCTCCACCTGAATTCAGCTAGCCTTGCTGGCTAGCAAACCCAGGGATCCTTGTTGCTCTGCCTTCCCAGCAGGGATTATAGGCACATGTGGCACCCACCTTTTTAACATGGATTTTAGGGACCTGAAAGCAAGCACTTAACGACAGAGCCATCTCCCCAGCTCTCATGCCCTTTTTTTTTTTGATCAGTCTGCCTTAATCCCTAAAGCTCAGCTGTTTTTATTAGCTTCATCTGTCCCCTGTGAGCCTCAGTGGGTGACATTCCCAGCTTTCCACCAAACAAACAGAAGACGGTAGACACTTCTTTCTGGATGCAAGAGTATCTTCCTTCTCTCCAGGACAACCTGGCCTCTGGAGACCTGGTTCAAAGTCTCACAGCAAACGTGGAATCAGATCATGGATTCAAAGAAGTCATGCTACTGTTGACGGCAATACATACAGCTTTGAGGGTAGATAGGTTAGCACGCTGTACTGAAATAGGAGTGGCAACTGCAGTGTTATCATTAACGGAGGCTGGTGTGGTATTATTGGACTAAGTGCTGGCTATGACTGTCAATCTTTCTTTGCAAACAGGCCACAATTCATTTTTTTTTTCTATTTGCATCTAAGGATGTTCTTTGATGCATCCTTCATCAGAATATTTTTTGCTGTCAGTATGTGGTTTAACTTGCCTTCTCGGAGCCCACATCCACTTAGCAGGTACCCAGGCTTGAAACTCCCTATGTTGTCAAGAATGATCTTGAACTCCTGATCCTCTACTTCCTCCTTCCAGGTGCTGAGATTACAGGTGTGTGCCACCACACCTGGCTCTCAGTTCCCACATTTGATGACTGCACGTAAATCAACAGCAATGGTGGGCCGTCATTTTAGCCCACCGAGTCATGATAAGTCCTGGGTGGGCATGTAGTTCCTCAGACACTGTGACATTTGTACTAACTCTTATGCTTATTGGGGATAAGGAATCACAAGAAAAATTGCAAAATCTAGTCATAGCTGCCTTTTACATAGAAAATTCTTCAGTGAAAGGTCTCTGAGAATTACTCTGATTTTTCTAACAAAAACAAAGCAATAAGAGCTGGAGAGATGGCTCAGCAACTAAGAGCACTGGCTGCTCTTGCAGAGGACCCAGGTTCAATTCTCACCACCCATATGGTGGCTAACAACCCTCTGTAACTCCATTTCCTGGGGGTCTGACGCCCTCTTCTGGCCTCCATGGGGTTTACACAATATGGGTGCATTTACATACAATAAAATAAAATTTGCACATAAAATAAAAATAATCATTTAAACAAACAAAAACACACTGCCACCATCCTAAACAAAAACAAGTGTTTCCTTTGAATAAATCAGATTTATCTTTTTGTCAGAAAATGGCAGCTATACAACCCACTTTCCTTTCTGCCTTGACTGCTAGGAGTCTCTAAGCTCAATGTATTCCTTAGATGTGGTCATCTTCTATTTAATGTCAGAGTTTTGCCCCCTTCCTCTGTAGGCTTTCAGAAGGCACTTTTGTTGCACAGTTCTGATCCTTTTGTGGAAAGAAGCTGGAAATAACTTATAAATTATTCTAAATGCACACACCATTGTTACTTTGTGTTTCTGGGGAGAATGCACTGTTACCTAGAAACTGTAGATCTGGGTATGATGGTATATATCCCTGTAACCCCAGCCCCTGGGGCAGGCGGATCCTCAGTTCAAGGTCAATGTGGGCTACATGGTGGTTTTCCAGGAGAGTCTTGGCTGCAGAGTGAGTCTCTGACCCCAAAAGAACAAATGAAAAAGCTAACGGAAGACTATGGATGTGGCTCACTTGGTAGAGTACTTGCCTACTACACACAAAGCCCTGGGTTCAATCCCTCATACCATATAAAAATGAGCATGGTAACACGGTGCCCAATACCAGTAGGTAGTATGTGCAGTCAGGAGGTGGAGGCAGGAGAATCGAAAGTTCAAGGTCATCTTTAATTTCCTATCAACTTCAAGGATAGCCTGAACTACATGAGACCCTGTCTTGAAAAAAGGCAAAGACAAAAGTCCTAGAAACTGTTGAGCTGAGCATCCCCCTCCATGACCCAACTGATCCCTTGTCTCTACAGCCAGTACATGTAATTTACCCCTTTTCAGAGATAAGAAGTACAGTGAAGAGGACGAGACCTTGACTTAGGGTCTACAAGAGCCAGGCAGGAGCTGGGCGGCAGGTTCCCTTTTCCTAGTCCATTCAGGGAACTCCCCAGGACACAGCATGATATTTTAACATCAAAAAGAGATCTAGGATATGAAATGTGGCTTCTGTGTGTTCAGATGGCCAGCAGTCTGGCTTAGATTCCTGGCCCTTTCCCTGTGTGACCCAGGGACAACTGCTTACCCTGTTTGCTGCTTGGTCATCTTCTATGAAGTAGACAGTAGCTCACCCCTCTTCTAACTGCCCTGATGCACAGAAAAGGGACTGTCTGGTATCAGACACAAGCAGGCACTCTTTAGAGTTCCACAAAGCCTCATTTAAGGACTGCTCCCATAGAACTGTGGGAATATGAGAGGGTCTAAACAGTAGGCACCTCAGGTCTGCACTGCTCTCAGCTTCAAGCTGCCCGCCCTGGACTCAGCTATTCCAAAAATTCCAAGGCAGGTTTGGGCATGCCTGCCTGCCAGGCCCAAGCTGTTCAGACATTAGTTGAGACCCCCAAGAACCAGAACAGAGCCTAGGCCAGGGACTTCCTGTGCAACTGAGGATGCCCCAGTGGCAAGGGGTGACCCAGGTGACATTTTTAGTCTCTATATACATGATATTTGCCTGAGGTACCCTTCCAGGATCTACCCACCCCTAAGCCAGCTGGATGAGTAGGCCTATTGCTCCTCAGAGTAAAGGTGTGGGATCGGAATTGGAGCAGGAGGAGTCCAGAGAAGGGAATCTGAAACTAAGTAGCTCTATGCTCTCTGACCCTTTGCCATCCCCTCCAAGATCAAAATCACTCACCGGGGTTCAGGGTATCCATGCTGCGGACACAGCCACAGTCTGGCTGAAAAGGAATAAGAGGAGGAGAAAGAAGGGAGTGGGAGGAGCTGGCCTAGCCTGGAGAGATCTGGCAAGACACAGCCAGCAACCAACACAGCTCCAGGTCACACCTGTCACCCTGCACGGGACTAAGGCAGGGCCAAAAGCAAGTCTCAGCTCTGCCCACTGGTCCAGGCTGATCCTAGGGATGAAGTTCAGCACATTGTCTGGTGACAAACAGACTTCCAGAACTAGGAGAACAGGGAAATTGGTTCTTTCTCTGACCCCTGGGACCAGGCACTGGGCAGGGGGCATTCACACAGAGCTGTGAAGCCTGAAAACCTTCCACGATGACCAGTGGCCCATGGCACTGTCCTATGTCACATCTACATGTTGGCAGTTAGGTGGATACGCCACCTAACGTTTCAATCAGGATCACCTCAGATATGTCACCATCACAGACAGATCAGAGGTTAGGATAGCATCACCTGACACAACATGCATTTCCTATCTTTCCATTACTGTCAGTCACAGACATCACAGGCATTTGTTATCAAACAATCATGTCGCCACCCTCATCACTGGTAACCCTGCAGGAAACAGTAGCCATGAGAATGCCCTGACCTGACCCTGTCTTCACTCTGTGATACCTATGGCTACACATGTGCATTTACACATGCATACACAGCTACACAGACAACGTTCCCAGCAACATTCACATTCCAAGTGTGGGCCTTGGCAAAGACAGGCAGCCAGGAGCCTTCTGGGCAGGAGAAGGATGGAAGGGCTCACCTCCAATCTCAGCCTTAACACCCAGGTTCAGGGCTCAAGGCATTAGACTATCACATCCGGGTTTGAATCCCACTGGAGACAAGTTACATAACTCTTCCCCGCCTTCCTTCACTCCTTCCTAAGTGCCAGTAACAGAACCTGTCCCATGGGGGAGGTTGTGAGGATTAAAACGAGTTGCTTCACGTCAAGTGCCTAGACAAGCCTGGCCCGCTGTACCTACAGAGCTATACTAAACGCAACAGAGGCCCCTTCAGCGGGCAGGCAGGGTGCAGGCAAGCAAGCGGGGGGGGGGGCAGACGACAAGAGAGGGGAGGTGAGTCACAGGGGAAGAGACGCTGACTCGCAAGAGGATGAGGGCGATTCTCAGAAAGTGCAATCGAGGCTACTGCTGGGCGGTCGGGGCCAGGGGCGCGCGTTGGACACTAGCCGGAGCTAGACAGCCCGCTGGCTGGCCTCCCTGGGCGGCCACGTCTGCAGCCCCCGCCCGCGGCCGGCAGGGGAGGAGCTGGGCTGTGGAGCACGGCCTGGCCGGGGAGTCCCGCGTCGGGACGATCCATCCGTCTGAGCGCGCATGGAGCAGGAAAAGTGGAAGACCTGTGCGCGCGAGGTCCGGCGGCGCGTGCGGCGCGGGTCTCTGGGGACGCCCCGCTTCCTGGCCAAGCCCCCTCCGGGCGCGCCCTCACCGTCCGAGTCCTCCTGCTCGGCGCGCTCCCCGTAGTCCACCCAGCTGAGCCCCTCGAGGTTGTCATAGTCGCCGCGGCGCGGCCCGTCCACCGGCACCACGGTGAAGTGAGGCATCGCGCGCGCTCGGCTCGCCGTCCGGGCCTCCCGCCGGCTGCCCCCGCTACCCCAGGCCGGCGCGCCCCGCCCGCTCGCATTCCTCCCCGCTGCGCTCACTTCCTCCGCCCGCCCCCCGGGCCGCCCCTCGGGGGCGGGGAGCAGGAGGGGCTCGGGCCGGCTCCTCCCCGAGGGGGAGCTGCGGTGGCCCCGGGACCCCAGAGCTGGAGCACTCCGGCGGCCTTAGGATCGGATTCCTGTGTGACCTTGGGTGAAGGGTTGCCTTCTCTGAGTCCCAGATGCTGTACTTCTGTAGTGGAAGAAAGTTGCTTGCACTTTCAGGGACTTTTCAGGTGAGACGGGGCGCAGGGTGCACTGGTTCTGCCAGGGCCCTGGACCTAATTAGTTCTCAGCTAATTGAGCGGGAAGGGTAGGCAGGACGCATCCAGTACCGCAGTGGCTACCCCAAACCTGCCCAGAGCCTCCTGTCATTCCTACATACACGCCCCTCTCTTCCATCATCTCTCCCGCTTTTCCCGGGAAGCTGAACGCCCACGAATGTACAGTCCCAGCCCTCTGTCCTGCTGGCAGCAGCCTTTCCAACAGGAGGTGACTGAGGCTGGATGGTAGGCTTTTCCCCAGGGAGGCCGCTGTCTCCTCCGCTGAGGGGACACCCACCGCCCCTCTTTGATTAGCCAAGCTACGTCATTTGGACTTTCTCTTTTACCGCCTCACCACCGGGATATTCCTTTACTCAAGTCCTTTACTTATTTGCTTCCAACTTCTTTCACATTCTGATAACTTATCTAGTTGCCTTTACTTTAGCATCTTTATCTGAGCTGTCCTTTCCCCTCGCCTCCTCCAAGACCCCCCATCAGAAAACCCCAGGGTCCATCTTACTTGTCCATCTCCATTCTTCTCCCATTTCTGGCCCAGGCAGGCTTTAGAACTGGGGAGGACTCCAGGCTGCGCCCCTTCGAACCCCGCCTCCAGCTCCAGCTCTGCTGGCGAGCGAGACGGCTCAGCCTTGCGGGACCACCCAGTCTAATCTTTCCTCCGAGGCGGTCGCAGGCTGTCTACCTGGCCTCCCTCCCCTCGAGGCACCCGTGGCTGCCTTCCAACCACGCTCTTCCCTGCTCACTCCTTCCATGCTCTGTTGCTCAGGCTGGAGCCCCCACCTCTTGGGAAGAGAAAGCCTAGCGCCTGTTGTGGCACCCATCTGGCCCTGTCTTAGCTCTCCAGGCCCATCCACATCCATCCTCTCAGCATGCCTCAACTTTTCAAACTTCACCTGCTCTTGATTCCTGCGTAGTCTCCCACGATGCCCACTCTGATGGAATACTTCCTTACCTCTGCCCCTCATCCTTACCTGCCAAACTCCTCCTTACACTGGAGATGTGGGCTACACCACACAACCCCGGCCACCACTTGGGTGTCTCAGACACTCTTATGCCATACCTCCTACCCGGATTGGATGACCCTGGGACATTTTTCTCCACATCAAGCCCACTGCCCAGCAGAGATGTGCTGGCAGGAAACTCCCTCTTCTCCCCACCACTGGACTGTGGACTTCACAGGGGCAGGACCTCATCAGTCTTGTTACTCTGGTATCTCTAGGACATGACCTCAACACATTTTTGGAATAAAAAATGAGCAGGTGCCCCTCTTGATCCACCCTGACGCTCCACTAATGTTCCCCATAGCGAGTGCCCACTGCCCCAAACCTGTGTCCTGGGGAGCGGGGAGGGGATCAGGTGCTGTGTGGGGCAGGTAAGTCCACTTCAGAGAAGCAATAACTTCAAAAAGAGACACCAGGGAACTCTGGGACTCCCAAACACCAACTAATCAAGTACTCTGTACTATCAGAGCCCTTGTGGGAAAATAATCTCATGGGCAAAAAATCAAAGGACATTTGAGCACAGACATTTCAAAAGAAAGTATCTCTAAGGAAGATTACTAGAGCACATTGATCAAAAGCTTAAAATGAGAGCCTGGCATGGGGATACACACCTATAATCTCAGCAGTGGAAAAGAGGAATTCTAGGTCATCATCCTTAGCTACATAGGGAGTTTGAGGTCAGCCTGAGCTACATGAGAGCCTGTCTCAAAAATTGAAAAACAGGGACTGGAGAGATGGCTCAGAGGTTAAGGGTACTGGGAGAAGATCCGAGTTTGTTTCTTCCCACCTACATCAGGAGGCTCATAACTACTTATAACTCCAGCTACACACACACACACACACACACACACACACACACACATACACACACACACACGAAATAAATTTTTTGTTTGTTTGTTCTTTGAGACAAGGTCTCCCTGTAGCCCTAGATGGCCAGGAACTCAATACTCTATATGTAGATCAGGCTGACCTTGAACTCATGGAGATCTTTGTGCCTCTACCTCCTGAGTGTTAGAACTGAAGGTGTGTACCATGCCCTCCTCAAAGTAACTATATTTTTTAAAAGTTAAAAGTAAGTGGCTGGAGAGATGGCTCCGTGGTTAAGAGCACTGGCTGCTCTTGCAGAGGACCTGGATTCAGTTCCCAGCACCCACATAGCAGCTAACAACTGTGTGTAACTCCAGTTCCAGGAGATCCGATGCCTTCTTCTGACCTCCATGGGTGCGCTACATGCAGGCAATACACTCATACACATAAAATAAAAATAATAAAATACTTTTAAGTTAAAATTAAAGAGCAAGCATAAGTATAAGCTATAACAAAGAAAATTATTCCAGTTATATATCTACATAACAAAGTAGCTTACAACAACAATAATATGTACAGGTAGGTATGGCAGTGGAAGCAGAGGATCAGGAGTTTAAGGCTGGCAACATACAAGGTTTAAGGTTAGCCTGGGAAATGGAAACGTCTCAAAAACAAAGCAAAACAAACAATATATACACACTAAGTAAGGTTCATCTCTTCATCCACATGGAGGAAATACTTCCAAGATGACCGTCATATGACTAGCATGTTGGTAATGGCTGTAGGCTAGAAGTTCACTGGGACTATGGGCCAAAAGCACTGGATTCTCTATATGTGTTTCTTCCCCTGTCTGCTCAGATTTTCCAAAAAGATATATTTTTATTTTATGTATATTTTATTTTATGTATATTATTTCCTGTTGCCCACAAAGGCCAGAAGTGGGTGACAGTTTCCTTGGAACTGGAGTTACAGGCAGTTGTGAACCACCCTTTAAGTGCTGGGAACGGAACCTGGGTCCTCTGAAACAGCAGCCAGCGCTCTTAACCACTGAGTCATCTCTGCAGTCCCTGTTTATCTTCTTAAGGGTCAATGGTTATATTTCATTCAGGCATTAAGAAGCCTTAATTAATTCACTTCATTAAGAAGTGAAGAGAAGCTTAGGTTTTTAGGCCCTATGTCTAGAACCTGGCTTGTTGTCATTTCTGACATATTCTACTGGCCAAGCAGTTAAAAAGCTCCAATTCAAGGGCATTATAGTGAGTCTAAGGATATAGCTTAGTGATAGATCACAGGCATGAGATCCTGGGCTTGATCTTAGCATGAAGGAAAAAAAAAAAAGAAAGGAAGGAAAGAAGCCAGGTGTGGTCGTACACACCTTTAATCCTAGCACTCAGGAGACAGGGGCAGGTGAACTCTGTGAGTTCAATGCTAGCTTCATCTATCTTGTGAGTTCCAGGCCAACAGGGGATATGGGGAGACCCCGTCTCAAAAAAAAAAAAAACCCAAAAACAAAATACATGAATAAATAAATATTGAAACTTAAAAGAAAGAAAGAAAGAAGATGGAGGGAGGAAGGATGGGAGAGAAGGAAGGAAGAGAAAAAAGTTGTGAACAGGGAGAAAAGGCACAAATCTCCATCTCCGGATGAGAGGGCTAGAAAGGAATATAGACTCCTATATTTATTATAATCATATTTGAAATAAATATTGCAAACAGATGGCCAAATAGCAGAACTGTTATAACTGAGAACGAATTCATAATTTGGAAGGCCAAACTGAGGTGTTCTCCCAAAAGGAGAGACCTGAGAATGAAACCCCAGCAGGGATACTGCTCATGAGGACCTGAGTTGGAACTCCAGCACCCACACAAAAAGCTGTATGTGGTGGCATTTTCTTGTAATCCCAGCACTGGAGAGGCAGAGACAAAAGAATCCCTAGGGCTTGCTATTCAGTCAGCCTAGCCTAATTGGTGAGCTCCATGTCAGTGATAGATCTGTCTCAAAAAACAGGATGTCTGTACATATGTGTACATGATTGCAGGTGCCCACAGAAGGCAGAGGTGTCAGATCACCAGTAACTGAAGTTACAGGCAGCTGTAAGCCACCTGGTGTGGGTACTGGGAACGAAACTCACATCTTCTTGAAGAACAGTGCATGTTCTTAGCCACTAAACCATCTTTCTAGCCTTTGGTGTGCACCTTTAATCCTATCACTTGAGAGGCAAAGGCAGAGACACCAAGAATAGAATTTGAGATCTTGCCGGGCATGGTGATGCATACCTTTAATCCCAGAGGCAGGTGGATCTCTGTGGGTCCAAGGCCACCTGGTCCACATAGTGAGTTCTAGACCCTGTCTCAAAAAAAAAAAAAAAAAAAAAAAAAAAAAAAATTAGAGATCTTAACATCTAATAGGAATTCCAGAAAATGAAATAAAAACATAGGAAAAGGTGACATATTAGGCTATCCTACAATTCTAGCACTAGGAGGCAGAGACAGGAGGATGTTTAAGGAGCAGCCTAGACTACATGTAAGACCTTGTCTCAAGAACCAAAAACAGAAGTTCTGGAGAGATGGTTCAGTGATTAAGAGCACTGGATGCTCTTGCAGATGACCTGGGTTTGGCTCCCAGCACTCATATGGCAGCTAACAACCATCCATAATTCTAGTTCTAGGTGATCTGACACCCTCTGTGGGTACTGGATGCAGGTGGTGCACTCACATATATGCAGGCAAAACATTCATACACATAAAATAAACAATAATTTTTTAAGATGCTGTTTTCCTGGTGTTGGGGCCTGAACCCAAATCCTGACCCATGCTAAGCCTGTGCTCTACCACTGAGATACACCCCCAGCAAATTTTGAGTTTCATTTTGTATTTTCCTTCTGACTAATAAGGGCAACTACCCTTTTATATGCTTACTGGAAAATTTGATTTCTTTTCTAGTTCCTATTCAAATGTCTTTCCCACTTTTTAAAATTCTGTGCTTGCATATGATTCTGTGTATACATATGCATGCGTGTGTGGACACTCATGTCAAGTGTGGTGATCTGAGAATAACTCTGTGGAGTTGGTTCTCTTCTTCCATCTTGACATGGGTTCTAAGGATCAAACTCAGGTCTCCAAACTTGTTCTGCAAGTACTTTAACTGCTAAGTCATCTTGCCAGTCCTATGTCTTGCCAACTTTTGTTGGTTGGTTGGTTGGTTGTTTTTTTAAAAAAATATTTTATTTAATGCGTATGAGTATATTGTCTTCTATATGTAAATACACCCATGTCATGCCTGTGGAGGTCAGAAGAAGGCATCGGATTCCCCTTGAACTGGAATTACAGACGGTTGTTAGCTACCATGTGGGTGCTGGGAATTGAACTCAGGTCTCTGCAAAAGCAGTCAGTGCTCTTAACTGCTGATTCAACTCTCCAGCCTGGGTTTGTTGGTTTTTGAGACAGGGTCTTACTGTGTAGCCCAAGCTGGGCTCAAACTCTTGATCTTCTTGCTTCTGCCTCCTGAGTGCTTTGCCAATTTTTAGATCAGATGGTCTAAGTCTGGTTACAGCCCTCTGTCAGCTGTATGTGTTAAAAGTATCTCCCTGTCTGTGGCTTGTTTTCTCACTGTTTTAGTGGTATTTTATAAGGCATACAAATTAATTTTAACGTAATTCAATCTGCCAATCATTTCCTTTGTGCGTTTTTATTTTGTTTTATTTTTGGTCTTTTTGAGATAGGGGCTTCCTGTAGCCCCACGTGGCCTGGTTTGGAACTCAGTATGTAGACCACACTGCCCTCAGTTCCACAGGGATCTGCCTGCCTTTGCCTCTTGAGTGCTGGGACTAAAGGCGTGTACCACCATGCCTGGATTATCTTCCTGCTTTTTCTGCTCAGTGTCATCATACACGGGTCACAATTATTTTCCTATATCCTGGGATATTAGTTTCTTTCTTTCTTTCTTTTCTTTTTTTTTTTTTTTTTGAGATAGAGTTTCACTATGTAACTTTGGCTAGCCTGGAACTCATTATATACACAGGACTGACCTTGACTTTGTGGATGATCCTACCTCCACCTCCTGAGTGCTAAGATTACAGGTTTGAGACATCACACACAGCCCCAAGCTGATTTTATATGGAATGAGGGAAAGCCAGAAAGCTAGGCATGATGACACATGCCTGTAATTCTAGCAGTTGGATGGCAGAGGCAGAAGGATCATTTAAGCCCAGATCTAGGCCAGCCAGGCATAGACTCAGTCTCTAAAACCAAACAAACCCTAAAACAAACAAAAAAATCCAACCTTTCAGAGAGACTGAGAATTCACCCAATGTCACAGTCCACAACAGGCTGATACTAATCTCACTTCTTCATGCTGTTCTGAGGGCTCCAGCTTTCAGTATAAGAATCTGGTGAATTCTTCCTAAGAACCAAGGCTGAAAAACCGCTCACCAACCAGGTGCCCCCATGACCCTGCTCCTGACCATAAAGAAGGACACACACACTTGACTCTCTATTTAAAATATTTATTCTTTCTGTATGCTGGGGCTTGGATGACTAGGAGAGGGAAAATGTACAACTTTGCCACAGTGACCTCTGGCCAAGTCACCAGAGCCAGAGCCAGAGGATGAGGGCAGGGCAGAAGACAGCAGCCATGAGGCCTGGAATGGGGGACGGGGAGGCTTTTGAGTGCTTCCGGAAGATCTGCTTGATTGGTGGCTTGGTCACCTTCAGATGTGTAGCCTGGTGTTTCTCCTCCGGCAGAGGCAGGAGGTGGGAGTGGCAGGTGCTACTCAGCTTTCTGTCTGGAAACCTGACCTCCACAGGGCTCTGCCCACTGCTTTCTTCTCTCACCTAGAGGGAGGGAGTCACCAGTCAGACACCCCCAGAGTAACCACCTCTCATGCTTAAACCCCTGGACCACCCATCTTTCCCCATGCAACCTGTGTACCTGTTCTACTTGTCTGAAGACCCGTAGTAGGTTTCCTCGAAGGACTCCTTGAAGCTCTTCTTCACTCCAGCCCCGTCTTATCAACTCCTCTATCAGTACTGGGTATGTGGACACATCCTCTAGCCCCTGAGGGAATCTATGTCGACACCCACCATGAGACCCTGGCCCTGATTCTAGTCTAGGGACTGCCGTTCCATCAACCCCAGGCACATATGACTGAAACTGAAGGCCAACTTCTAACTTCTTTTCTGGTCCTTTTGAGATAGGGTCTCCCTGTAGCCTGTAGCCCCAGCTGGCCTGGCACTCACTATACAGACCAGGCTGGCCTTGAACTGTCAGAGTTCTGCCTACCTTTGCCTCCCGAGTGCTAGGACTAAAGGCATGAGTCACCATACCTGGCAAGGCCAACTTCTTTAGGTTAGTGAATTCAACCTCAGAAGCTTGTTGAAGACTGAGTTTCTGTAGCTATACCCAGCTAAGGAAATAGTCAGCCTACAACAGATCTTCTGGGCTGGAGAATAGGGCATGAGTTGGGTTCCTCCAAAGGAACTCCTTAGCTAGCACGGAAACATGGAGTAGGTCCAGTAGGCCACAGGAAGACAGTGAGAACCTAAGAAGCAGGGCCTGAAGTGGGGAAAGGTGAGGTAGGCTGGAAGAACAGAGCCTGTTGCTGAGGACTGAAGGATGGGTAAGACTAAATATCTGCTTCTGCACTCCAGCCCAAGATAGGCCCAAGGGAAGCACTTACCTTCCAGATCCATCATAATTTCCACCAATCCCAATGAACTCAGAGCCAATAACTGTCCTGATGTGGCTGAAATGATCTAGGAGGTAGAGGTTGGTATTAGAGAAAGCAATCAGGTCCATCTGTAATCTGAGGAAGCTCAGTCCTGGCCCGTTACCTGCCCACAGCACTCCAGGCCACGACATCTGAATCCACCAAGCTCATGGATGGATGTAAGTCTGAACATGGCAACAACCAGGACAACAGGGCTGATTAGACTGAATTAGAATTTTTCCCTCATCTGGGTCCCTTGAGAATCTCGACAGAACTCTGCCTGTTCTGCTTAAAGGTGTGGAAAAATGAGAGTGGCTCAAGGATTGTGGACAAAAAATGAGACAGAGGCAGAGACATCAAATCTAACAGCACTGACCGTGGACTCAGGTCTGAGTAGCAGTCAAGAGCTCAATCTGCTGCCCCTGGATTGTTGGAAAGTCTGCTATTTCTCAGCATGTGCTAGGCTACTGGAGCTATCCCAAGTACTCTGGTGGTCACAGCCCAAGTCAGAGCTGCACAGCTCAGGTGGGACTTACCTGCCACAGTGGACACATTAGCAAACAGACTGCACTGCAGCACCCCCATGGACAGCGTCACCATCACAATGCCACCATTCTTTTTCTACAGGAATAGACAAAAGGACACTTGGTCCAGTCTCTCTGGACTGCCAGTGTGCTTCCTTCACTGTGGGGACCCTTGCAATCCATCCTGGCTTCTGGGATTGAGAGAAGCTTCTCCTCTATGGGTTTGGGGTTCCCTGGGTGAAACTGATTGGAGCCTGAGTTTCAGAGATGGAGGAGGGCTAATCAGCCCAATAGCTTCCTTTATTCAGAATCAGTCTTCCTCTCAGCCAGACATGGTGGTGCATGCTGTAAACCCAGCACTCAGGAGGTTGAGTCAGAAGTATCACAAGTTCCAGGCCAGGCCTAACTACACAAGAGACTCTATGTCTGTCAAACAAACAGGAATCTGAGTCCCTCTTCCCTTCCCTTTTATTGACTTCATTTATTTTTATGTGTATGAGTGTTTTACCTGCATGTATGTAAGTGCACGATGTGCATGCAGTCTTCACAGAGGCCAGAATAAGGTGTTGGATCCCCTGGAACTGGAGTTAAGGATGGCTGTGTGCTGTCATATGGGTGCCGAGAACTGAACCTGGGCCCTCTGAAAGAGCAGCCGGTGCTTTTAACCACTGAGCCATCTCTCCAGTCCCTTCTGTTTTTTTGAGACAGAATCTTGCTAGGTAGCCCGGGCTGGCCCCAAAGTCAGGATCCTCCTGCCTCCACTTGTCAAGTGTTGGGGTTACAGGCATGTGCCACTACACTCAGCTTCAAACAGGTTTTTAAATTTTTATTTACTTATTTTTAGTGTACGAATTTATTATCTACATGTACGTAAGTGCAGCAGATACAGATGGATGCTAGCTGCCAAGTGGGTGCTGGGATTTGAACCTGGGTCTTCTGTAAGAACGGCTGGTGCTATTAACTGCTGAGCCATCTCTCCAGTCCCTCAAAACTCTTTAGATGAAGTGTACTTAGGCCTGGGTTTGAGGGCCCAGTAGCTACTCACCAGAAGTTGCAGAATATCATCAGGAACATTCAGCAAATTGTCACACACAGCCCTAGCTGCTGAGTGGGAGAAGATCACAGGAGCCCGAGACACCTCCAGGGTCCGCTTCACTAGGGCATCTGAAGCATGGGACAAGTCTATCATCATGCCCAGGCGGTTCATTTCTTCCACTACTTTCTGCAGAAACAATTGGGTTTGGGGAGAGCACACAAAGGTTTATGCCTATATCTGTAGGGAACAGGTGGGGTAGGGTATGACATCAAAGTCCTCACCTCACCGAAGCTTGTCAGCCCACTGATGTTGGTGTAGAACTGGTGTGTGAATTTGGTGGAACTCTCTGCCCTGCAGGACAGACAGGAGAAAGCAATCTAGTTGACACAGCCTGGTTATCAGTGATGGGGGAGGAGAGGGCTCTGTTTATCAATCCATCCCACATTCTGAACGGATGAGGTCCAAGGTCAGCTATTTTCCAGAAGTATGAGAGACCTGCCTGAAGTTCAGCCTCTCCTAGTGGTACACTTTATCCTAAGCTCTCTAGTCAGGTCTACTCCAGGGTGGGCAGTTTCCCTACCACACTGTCATTCCACCCTGGCCTGGCACTGTCCTCACCAGGGTGTGCTGCAGGTGAAGGTGAGTGTCAGGTATCGAACTCCCAGCAGGTAGAAACTTCGAAGCACAGAAAGGCTGGTGTCCAGTGAGTGGCCACCCTCTACACCAATGAGGCAGGCCAGCTTCTGCGTGCTGTTCAGACCTAGAAAAGGTGGCAGAGTCAGGTGACCAGAGCCCAAGGACAGAAGCACTGGAGTGAATCCCAGACTATTTTCCATCACCAGCTCACCTTGAGCTGAGGTCACAAGCTCCAACTCAGGGTAATCGGCACACATGCGGTGAATGAGGTCAATCTGTTCCAGGGCAAGCCTCACAGCGTCCCGGTCCTGGGTTTGGCATGGGATGTGGGCTGACCAGAACTGGTGGGAGATTCAGAGGTCCACAATGAGGGTGATCTCCAACCCCCTGGGTTTGACAATCCTGCCTCAGCACCCACAGCACACAGTTGAGTCAGTGACTCCCCACAGTGCCCTCACAGCTATTTATCTCGCAGTGAACAAACTGAACTAATGACAGACAGGCTCCTGTTTGTCCATGTCCTGTGTGAATGCCTCAAACAAGGCTCCCATACCTTTGTGATTCCAGCAATCCCCACACTCACTAGGGGTTTCCAATGTATTTCCGCAGAGCCTGAGCACTCATGCAACTCACCTGTCTTGGCCTCCAAGGTCCCCATGCTCACTAGTGCTCACATGATGGTGTGCGGCATGCCCCATGTACCTAGTCACCCACCTACTTAGGTTTCTGTGTCTCCCAACATTCCCAACAGTCATTCAGGCACTATGGACCCTGTGTTACCTGGGCACCCACGAGGCCATCTCTAAGCCTATCCAGGCTGGTCTGACCGCGGCTGAAATTTCGAAGATTCACATCCTGCAGCTTGTTCTGGAAAAGTTCCATCAGGAGCTGAGGTAGGTCATTATGGCTGGTGTGAGAACAAGAACATGGCCTCTAGGTCAGGAAGGGAGTGTCAGTATCAGCCTGGGCCTAGCTTCCGTCACCTCACCAGGCCCCCCTGTCACACTGCCATCTGGACCCCTAAGGCAGAACTGGAAGGGGGTTCCACCAGCAATGGTGCAAAAGTAGGGGGCACCCATGGATGACACAAGACAGAGGATCCAGGGAGGTGCGAAGCGGCCTCCTCAGTAGCCCAGGAGTAAGCGCAGCCTCTTTCACCCCCATGCCACACTTACGCACCCATCCACAAGTGGGAAGTCTCGCATCAGGGCCCGCACACGCTCTCGCAGGCGGGGGTCACTGGTGGTGGCATTGGGAGTACCCACAGTGGTCAGGGTGCTGGAGGGGCTCTGAGAGGTCTGGTTACAGGCTACCCGCCGAGTCACAACCAGCAGCAGCAGGGACAGCCAGGGCCGCAGGCCGAGCGCGTGGCGAGCCTCAAGGCCCACAGGCTGCATGATGTGCAGGGTGATGGTCACAAGAGCCCGAGAAGAACAGGTAGGGACCGGCAGAAGGTGGGGGGTGGGGGTTCGGACCGTCAATCCACGGGACCTGGGGCCTAGGACGCGCCCTCGCTTGGAAGGGCGTCCAGGCCCACTACTCTGCAACGGACGCCCTGGAATCTTCCACGCCTCAAAGCGCAGTCGCTAGAGGGCACCACCGTCCTTCCGCTCCCCAAGGAGGAGGGCGCCCCCTTAGGCCTGGCGGGTCTCTGCTTGCAGCCTACGTCCGGTCTTGACCGCTGGTCTTGGCTCTGTACATGACTGGCTGAGTGGATCAGCAACTGAAGGAGGCTGCCGGGGAGCAAACAGGCAGGAGCCCAGGCCTATGTGTGGGCTTAGCTGCCAGCAATAGCCCTGCCCTCAAAAGAGTGAAATAGTCTGTGATGTTCTGAACTTTGTTTAGAAGAGTGAATTAGCATGGGCTAGTTGGGTTAGCTAGCATAGGTTTTGCTTGGTTTTGGTTTTGTTGCTTGCGATGAGGTCTCACTGTGTTCCCTGGGCTGGGCTGGAACTCCTGACCTCAAGTCATTCTTATACAGCAGTCTAGGGACGAGCTGCAACTATAGGTACAGGCTACCACTGAGTGACATAAAAAGATTCCCTAGTTGGATGTGTAATCCCAGAGGCTGGTGAGGCTAAGCAGGAGGATTGCCAAGTTTGAAGCCAGCTTGGGCTATATAACAATACCCTGTTATCAGAAAGAAAGAAGCCAAGCATAGTGGCTCACACTTGGGAGGTTGAAATTTGAAGATTACAGAGAATTCAAGGCTAGCCTGGGCTACATAGTGAGTTCCAGGCCAGCCTGACTATAGAGTAAGACCTTGTCTCAACTTAACAAACAACCTCCCCCAAAAGCATGATTCTCGTTTCCTCAATCACAGTTGAGTATGTATTATCTTTTTCTAAGCACTCCTTTAACAACTCTTCCTAAATATATACTAAAACTGTTTCTTTTAAAAAAATTTTTTTTGTGTGTGTGTGTGAGAATATTGCCTACATCTATGTAAGTGCACCTGAATTGTTCAATGCCCAAGGACGTCAGGAGAAGGCTTCGAATCCCCTGGAACTGGAGTTATGGACAGTTGTTAGCTGCCATGTGGATTCTGGGAATCAAACCCAGGTCCTCTGAAAGAGCAGTCAGTGCTCTTAACTAACGAGCCATCTCTCCAGCCCCTAAACCTGTTTCTTAATAAATTCCTACTTTTCTCAAAAAGAAAATGAAGGCTGTCAAGATGGCTGGGTAGGTAAAAATACTTGCCATGCAAACCTAAGAAGGTGAGTTTGGGCCCTCAAACCCATGTTCAAAATAACCAGCCTGGAGGGCGTGGTGGCACACGCCTTTAATCCCAGCACTTGGAAGGCAGAGACTGGTGGATCTCTAGGTGTGGTCTATAAAGCTAGTTGCAGATCTCTCTGAGTTCCAAGCCAGCTGGGGTTACAAGGAGATCCTCCTCCCCTCCTAAAAAGCCAGATGCAGTGGCACACTGCAATCCCAACTTGAACGCTCTCTCAGGCCAGCTAGTATGGAGCAGCACGAACAGGACAGATTTTGCCTCAACAAGATGGAAGGTAAGAACTGTCTCTCAAAAGTTGTCCTATCAAATGTTGGTGAGGATGTTCAGAAAGGGGAGCATTTATCCATGCTGGTGGGGGGCAAACTGTTGAAGCCACTATGGAAATCAGTGTGTGGATTCCTCAAAAAGCTAGAAATTGATCTATCATATGATCCAGCCATGAGTATATGCATATACTTGGGCATATACTCAACTACAGAAATACCTGTTCATCCATGTTCATTGCTACCTTCATAATAACCAGGAATTGGAAAAAACCTAGGTGTCCATTAACTGATAAATGGATAATAGAGGTGTGGAATACACAATGAAATATTCAGCTCTTTAATGAGATTATACTGGGCCTAGAGAGATGGTCAATGGTTAAGAGCACCAGCTTGATTCCCAGCACCCACATGGCAGTTAACAGCTGTCTATGAACAGTTCCAGGGGATCCGATGCCCTCTTCCGACATCTGTAGGCACTTCATGACATGAGTTCACATATACATGTAGGCAATACACTCGTACACATAAAATAAAAATAATAAATAAAATGTTTTTAAAAGATGAAATTCACAGGTAAATGTATGGAACTGGAAATAATCATCCTGAGTGAGGTAACCCAGATCTAGAAAAACAAATGTCTTATATTGTGTCTCTCATAGTTGGATGCTAGCTTTGGAATCTTAGATATGCATGTTTCAGTTTGAAAATCCAGAGAGGTCATAAAACTAATAAATGGCCCATGGGGGGGCTTCTTGGGACGGGAGGTAGAATACAGTGATATAAAAAGGGAATAATGGAGTCCAAAGGGTTAAATGGGTGGGTAATGGGAGGGCGGGGCAGAGGAGGGAGTTTAGGGAGGGATCACTAACACTAAAGGCCTTTAGAAAAGGCCCTATGGAAACCTACCACTATAGAAGTTCTTTAAAGTATATACATGTGCATTATAAAGAGATTAGGCCAGGTGTAGTGGTATATGCCTTAATCTCAATCTCAGTCTTGAGGCCAAGAGGCAGGCGGATCTCTGCACAATTGAGACCAGCCTGGTTCACATAGTGACTTCCAGACAGGCTGGGAGTAGGAAGACTGTCAAAAGAGAGAGAGAAAGAGAGAGAGAGAGAGAGATTAGAAGGTGTTATGCATGCTATCTGAAAGAGAAAGTTAATCATTAACCTTACCCAGCTGTGAATCCTCCAAGCTCTAACAATTAGCCTGACAAGATATGCCCACTGGTGCAACAGTGTCACAAATGTTATGGGAGTAACTAATCACTTTCCAATTGGATTTAAGGTCTGCCTCATAGGATGGAGCCTGTACATCAGGTCTAGGAACCTGAGGCTAGGCAGGTTACAGTCATAAGGGAGAGCTCAATATTATTATCCTGCCAAATAGATATAGTATTAAACTGACTCCTGACTTATTGTTATGGCCATAGATTAATGCATCTCTCATCTCTCTGAAGAGATGCTTTCTTATGCAGCAGATAGTAATCAACACAGAAAACCATAACTGGCCAACACCCAGAGAACAAGAGGCTATAGACTGCTTATCCCTAAATCAAACTTTTGCCTCCCAAGGCTCAGGGATCATTGCAGAAAAGGGCGTGGAAAGATTGTAAGAGACAGAGGTGGTGAATGACCACAAGGAAGCAGAGTTTTCTAGAAAGCTGGTCTTTTACTCCTATGTACTCACAGCAATTGTGACAGTATGCACAAGTCTCATGTAAACTCAAGACAGACAAAATCCCAGCATAAGAACCTCTAATCCTACCTAAGGAAGTATTGGCAACTTATGGTTGCCAGGAGGGGGAGAATCAGTCTCATTTAAGGGTGAGCTTCTTGGTAGGTTGACTAAGCTCCAGTGGATAAACCTACACAGAAGGGCATTTGAGGACACAAGCTTGACTTTATAGGCATGTGGGTGTATGTGTTTGTGTGTGTGTGTATTAGAGTACATGACACTGGGTAAAGGATAGTAAAGGAATACAGATAGGGGAAAGGGTCTAAATACAGTAAAAATGCATGACATTACAAAAATTCAATTTAAAGAGAGTAAAAAAAAAAACTTGTCCTCAGACCTAAACATACATGCCATGGCATGTAAGTACCGTCTCACCTTCCCACCGCTCTTTCACATACTAATAATTAGTGAAATATGCTTCTTTTTATAATAGGATCTCACTGTGGTATCCCTGGCTGGCCTGGACCTCACTATATAGACTAGGTATGCCTTGAATTCAGAGATCTGCCTACCTCTGCCTGCTGAGTGCTGAGATTACGGGCATGCTATGCCATGCCTGGCAATAAGTGAAATAAAAAATTTAAATATTTTATTTATTATTTTTAACATGTATGAGTGTTTTGCATGTATGCAAGCGTACTGTATGTGTGCAATGACACACAGAGGCTAGAAGAGGTCTTTGTATCCCCTGGAACAGGAGTTACGGACAGTTGTTAGCTACCAAATGGGTGCTGGGAATCAAACCTGGGTCCTTTGGAATTGGTTCTCTCCTTTGACCATGTGGGTACCAGGGATCAAACTCAGGTCATCAGGCTTGGAGGAAAGTGTGGAGCAAGTGTTTACTTGCTGAGTCATCTCACTGACTCTATTATTTTAGTTTATTAAATTAAATTAATTAATTTTTATCTTTTTTGAGACAGGGTCTCCCTGTAGCCCCAGCTGGCGTATGTAGACCAGGCTGGCCTTGAATTTACAGGGAACCTACTGTCTCTGCCTCCCAAGTGCTGGGATTAAAAGCATGTGCCCCCAGACTTGGTGTTCCCTCCATTTCTAAATGCCAAGAGCAATCTCTGTTTTTGTAAATGGACTCCAACTGACATGTTTGTTTGTCTTGGAAGGATATGAAGATGAGTTCAGCATTCCTGCATAAATCCAAAAGAAGACAAGAAAGGTAGAACAGGTAAAACGATCAGAAAGCACTATTAAAGTTTAGGGTCACAGTTATATGCTGCGGCACATATCTGTAATTCTAGCACATTGGAGGTGGAGGCAGGAAGATTATGAGTTGAAGTCTTCCTCAGCTATCTAGTGAATTTGAGGCCAGGCTAAGTTACACGAAACCCAGTCTTAAAAGAAGACCAAGACAGAGAATAAAACCCATCACTGCCACAACAACATAGGTGTGGTGGCTCACACTTGTAATCCCAGCAACTGGGAGGCTAAGGTAGGAGGAATGCTTCGAATTAGGCTATTCTGTACTACCCAAGGACTTCTAGGTCAATGTAGTCTCCAGCTTGAGACCCTGTCTCAAAAAACAACAACAACAACAACAAAAAACCAAGCAATATAGAAATCAAAAATGTAAAGATTGCACTCAGAACTTTCTAATTGTGCAGAATAAAGTCAAAATGGAGCCTGAGGCCAAAGGAAAAAATGTTTGTTCCGATAAACATTTTTTGTTGTAATTTGGAGAGAGAGAAAGAGAGAGAGAGAGAGGAGAGGAGAGCTTGGTAAACTGCACAGTCTGTTACCCATGTGTGTAGAAGTCAACTCCATCCATCTCTCCATTTATTCAGCTAGTGTTTAGTGAGCACTCATTGATTGTATGTCAGTCACAGTGCCAGTTTGCCATATATTGGTAAATAAGATGATTGAGACCCCTCTCAAGTCACCTGGAAACTAAAGGATGAGCCAGACTGGGCATGAGGGGCACACTTGTTACCTCAGTCCTCAGGAGGCAGGGCAAGAAGAGCACAAATAGCAGGCCAGTCAGGTGTACACACCAAGTTCTAGGCCAGCCAGGGAAGCATTATCAAGACCCTGTCTAAAGAAAAAGGTGATTTAAACAAGTAATACAGCCTGTCGTGGTGGCAGATGTCCATGACTGGGATTGTAGCTTGATAGACAGTTGTAGCTATAGCTCTTGCCTGCCTATCAAGGCCCTGAGTTGACTCTCAACAACAATAATATCACATACACACACAAAACACACACACACACACACACACACACACACACACAACAATTTCAGATACTTCTAATCAGTATAAAAAATAAAGTTATTTGTGGCAGTTTATGCCTATAATCCCAGAACTTGTTATTTTGAGGCGACAGGATCCCTGCTAGTTCAAGGCCAACCTGGGCTATATAGTGAGTTATATGCAAATTTGTGCCACATAGCTCTCTTCAGAAAAAAAGAAAGAGAAGAGAAAAGAAAACAAGAAAGAGAAATAATTGATGTTCTGTCACACAGGGTGGTCAGAGAAGGGTTAGGTAGAGATGGGAGTGAGGGAATTATAGGAGGCAGAGGGAGAGATTTTCCTGTATAAATACCTTCTGATAGAACTGAGTCAGACCTGGGGCTGGAGAGATGGCTCAGCAATTAAGAGCACTGACTGCTCTTGCAGAGGACTGGGGTTCAATTCTCAGCATCCACATGACTGTCCTTAACTCCAGTTCCAGGGGACCTGATGCCCTTGTTTGACCTCAGCATTTCACAACATGGGTGCACTCACCTACATGCAGGCAACACAGTCATACACATAAAAATAATAAAATATTTTAAAAAATAAACAAGACAGACCTAGGAGCAGTAGAAAGTCTAATATGGCCAGTGAGGAGAGATAACAGAAGGAACTGTGGGTCAACTTCATTAGCCATGGTGAGGAATTAATAGAGATGCAGAAAAGGTTACTCTGGCTGCTGCAAGCTATGTGGGAAAGTACTGAGTGTTACCAAAGAAATGAGTCTCTTAGCAGTAAAGGGGACAGTTAGTCTTGAGAATTCTGTGTAAGAGAAGCCAGCAGAGAAAGAACATCAGAGTTGGGCCTGTCTTTCAGACTCATCTGCATCAACAGCCCGAAACAGGAGGCAGTTAGAGTCAGCAACTCCTGGTCCTCAGCCTTAGTCATAGTACTGTGTAGATAGCACACTTGTCTTCAGGGGCCCCAGCAGTAAGATTGTTTCTTCTTCCCAGGTGCCCATACTGGCAAAGCTAGGAAGTGTCCATAACCTGGGTTAGAGGATGGAAACAGAGGCTTTGGGGCTCCTGGACTCTTCCCAGTGAAAATCTCCAGTAACCTACACAGGACTTCTCTGACACTCTGACACTTGCGGTGGCTGAGACAAAATTGTGGTTCCTGGAAGGATCAGATAGGTTGGCAGTTCTGAAACATGAGACAAAAAGGGTCACTTGGGGCTTATAAGAATGAGAGATTTGGGGCTGGAGAAATGCCTCAATGGCTGCTCTTGCAGAGGACTTGAGTTCAGTTCCCAGCACCCACATGATGGCTAACAACCATCTGTAACCCCAGTTCCAGGGGATCCAGATCCTGGTATTGCATGACACAGGTGCACTTACATACATATGAAGTAAAACATTCATACACATTAATAAAAATATAATTTTAAAAAAGAGATTTGAGAGATTCTCCAGTGCTCACACAAGTTCAATGAAAAGTTTAGAGGATGAAGGCCTGAAAAAATGCGGCTCATTTTAAGTTTATATGTATGGGAGTTTTGTCTGGATGTATGTAGCTGCACCATGTGCATGCAATACCCTTAGAGTCCAGAAGAGGTGTGCTGGGAACTGAGCCCTGGTCCTCTGCAAGGGCAGCCAGTGCTCTTAACCACTGGGTTATCTCTCCAACCCCAAATAAGGAGCTTTAAAAGCTTCCTGTATTTAGTTTTACTTTTTATGTATGAGTGTATTACCTGCATGTATGCAAGTGCCTCCGTGCCATGCGATACCTGTAGGAGGCAGAAGAGGGCGCCAGATACCAGGAACCAGAGTTAGGACCTTGTTAGCTGCCATGTGGGTACTGGGAATCAAACCCAGGTCCTCTGTAAGAGAAGTCAGTATTCTTAATGCTAAGCCACGTCTTCAGCCCCAGAGAATGAGACTCTTCAGAAACAAAAAAACAAAGCCTGGTGGGGTGGTGCCTGACTTTAATCCCACTACTTGGAAGACAGGCAAGCAGATCTCTGAGTATTTGCATAACAAGTTCCTTATCTGCATAACAAGTTCCAGGTCAGACAGGGCTACATAGTGAGACCCAGTGTCAAAAACAACAAAACAAATAACACACAAAACATGGAGGAAACAAAATATATTGTTAGCTTTTAAGCTGCTTAAAAAAAAAAAAAAAAAGATTTATTTTTATGCTGTGAGTCTGGAGTGTGCCTAAGGACAAGGCCATTAAGAAGTTCATTATTGGAGGGGGATGGATGAAGAGACGCCTCAGTGGTTGAGAGCACTGGCTGCTCTTGCAGAGTACCCAGGTTCAATTCCCAACACCCACACGGCAGCTAGCAATCATTTCTAATTCCAGTTCCGGAGGGTCTGACATCCTCTCCTGACCTCCACGGACATTGCATGATACGGGTGTACTTACAGACGTGCAGGCAATACACTCAGACACATAAATAAAAATAATTAAAAATTAAAAACACATTATTTGTGAGGTAAACCTGTGATTTGTTTGGTTTTTTAAAATTTACTTTTTTTAATTTTAGTTTAAAAGAACACATTTACTTGTGTGGTGGGTGAGGAGACATGCCTGCCAGGGTGTGCTTGTTTAAGTCAGAAAACAACTTGCAAGAATTAGCTCTCTGCTTTTACCATTTGGGTCTTGGGATGGAACTCAGGTCTCCACGCTTGGTGACAAGCACCTTTATGCACTAAACCATCAGGGGCTCTTTGTTTGCTTTTGTTTTGTTTATTTGTCTATTGTTTTTATTTAATGTGTATGAGGGTACTATCTACAAGTACATTAAGTCCATCCATGTCGTGTAATGCCCAAGGAGGTCAGAAGAGGGTGTCGGATCCCCTGGAACTGGAGTTATAGATGGTTGTTAGCTGCCGTGTAGGTGCTGGGAATCAAACTCAGGTCCTCTGCAAGAGTAAGCCAGTGCTCTTAACCGATGAACTATCTCCAGTGCCATGTTTTGTTTTGTTTTGAGACCTGTCTCACTATGTAGTCCTGGCTGGCCTGGAACTCACCATATAAACCAGGCTAGCCTCAAACTCACAGAAACCCAACTGACTTTACTACCCACATGCTAGGATTAACTTTGGATTTCTTTTAACTTTTCTTTATTATTTTTATTTTTTTGTGTACAAGTGTATCGCCTGCATGTAAGTGCACCCATGTTGGGCAGTACCTGTGGAGGTCAGAAGAGGGTGTCAGATCCCTTGGAACTGGAATTACAGACAGTTAGTTGTTAGCCACCATGTGAGTGCTAGAATTCAAACCTGGGTCTTCTGAAAGAGCAGTCAATGCTCTTAATGTTTGAACTATCTCTCCACCCTTTGTTTTGGTCTCCTGAGAAGGATTTTACTATGTAACCCAGGCTGGCCTCAAACACTTGTCCTTCTTCCTCATTTTTTTTATTACCTTTATTTTTTGGTCTGTGTGTCTGTGTGTAGGGAGTATACACTTGTATGTCCTTGCATGCCTGTGGAGGTCAAAAGACAACTTTCTGGAATTGGTTGTCTTTACACCACATGGGTCCTGGGCACTGAACTCACGTCTTCAGGTTTGGCCACAAGAACCTTTACTCTCTGAGTCATTTTGCCGGTCCCTGCCCCTGCCTCAGCCTTCTAAGTGTTGGTGGTATTATAGCTGTGTGCATTCAGACCTGGCACCTCTTAGGTTTTTTTTTGCTTTTTCTTTTCTTTTTGTTGTTTTGAGACAGGGTCTAATGATGTAGCACAGGCTGGCCTTAAACTCAATATGAAATCAAGAATGACCTTGAACTTCTAATCCTCCTGCCTCTGCCTCCCAAATGAAGGAATCTGAAGAGAGTGTGTGCCCCCTAGTTCATGTGGTTCTGGGGATGGAACTAGGTTTCATGCATGCCAGGCAAGCACTCTGCAAACTGAGTTACACCCAATCCCACCTCTTAGGTTTCCTTGAGATTTGTTTTGTTTGAGATAGTGTCTCCCTGTAGCTCCAGCTGGTCTGGAACTCACTATGTAGAACAGGCTGGCCTTGATCTCAGAGATCCATTTGCCTCTGCCACCCAAGTGCTGGGATTAAAAGTGTGCACCACCATGCCTAGCTTTTCTTGAGACTTTAATTATCAAAAGATGAGGATTCTATGAATTTACTCTTGGGACAGAACAAAGTCAAGAAAAGCTTTTATTCTTTTTATTCTTGCCAACTGTGTGTCCGCTACACCTGTCCTGACCTCATTTATCCTTCAGGCCCATTTCCATGGACCTTCCCTGGTCCTCTGGTCCACGTGGATTTCTGTTTCTCTAACCTCTGGTTAGAGTCAGGGAGGTATAATCTACCGTCTCAGATTCATCGTCACTGTCTGGCCGATCCCAGGATTTGGGTTTCGGTCACCGTCTGCGCCCCCCGCAGGTGCTCCACAGAGTGCAGCTACTTCAGTCGGACAATGGTGGGCGGGCCGGGTGGGAGGGCCCTGGCAGAGCTCCTCTTTGCCTTTGCCCTACTCTCTTCCATAAACACCAAAGCCCTGAAGCCTATCCCTCAAGTCACAGGTTCCATGAGTGACCTCACTAGGCAGTGATGACATCACAGTCCTCGGTTTCCATGGCAGTGTAACTTCAGAAACTTGGATTTCTTGGGCAAACTTTTCTGTCATTTCTCTACGAGATACCAGTCTGTTTGGTTGTCTGAGAGAGAATGGCAGATCGAATCTTCTACATTAACTCTAACTTGTCCTCTATCCCCTGCAAAAGCAGTTATTCAGGTAGGTCTAGACTATGCATCTGTACTAAAGCCTTTGGGGTGCACATATTCTCATTGGGCTGCAGTATATTTCTTTTAGGCTTGCCTTCCAACACCTTCAAACATTTCTATATCCATGAATAGAAAAAAAATGGCTTCTTATTTGCTCAGGGACCAACCATTCTTGCTCAAAACTAAGGACAAAGACAAGTCATATCATCTCTAGGCAAGTGCTTATTTAGAAACCTTCTAATCTTCATCAACTTAGCCTTCTCTTTAGGATATAAAATACTTCCTTTAATTTTTTATCTTTTTGAGACAGGGTCTTGCTGTAGCAAGCTGGTCTAGAACTCACTATGTAGACCAGGCTGACCTCAAACTCACAGAGATCCACCTGCTTCTGCCTCCCGTGTGCTAGGACTAAAGGCATACACCACTTACATCCAGCTCTAAAATGCGTCCTCTTTAGACTTTCCTTTTTTGAAATGTTAAAAAAGACTTACGGGGCTGGAGAGGTGGCTCAGCGGTTAAGAGTACTGGCTGCTCTTGCAGAGGACCGGGGTTCAATTCCCAGCACCTACGTGGAAGCTAACAATTGTCCCTAATGCCAGTTCTAGGGGACACCCTCTTCTGACCTTTCTGGGCATTGCATGACACAGATGCACTTACACACATGCAGACAATATATTCAGATACATAAAAAAAAATAATATTTTTGAGGCAGGATTTCCTGTAGCTTCAACTGACCTGGAACTCGCTATGTAGACCAGGGTGGCCCTGAACTCCCAGAGATCCGTGTTCCTCTGTCTCCCATGTGCTGGGATTAAAGGCATGCACTACCACGCCTGGCAAAAAATAAAATGTTTTTAAAAAAAGATTTATTTATTTTATGTGTATGAGTTTTTTTTTTGGCTACGTGTATGTCTACCAAGTACATATTTGGTGCCCAAGAAGGTCAGAAAAGGGCATGGGATCTCCTGGAACCGGAGTTAGACAGTTGTTATTTGCTGTGTGGGTGCGGGGAACTAAATCCTGGTCTTCTGTAACTGCTCAACCATCTCTCACTTCCTCTGAATTTTTTGTTTGTTTTGAGATAGTCTTATTGTGTAGTTCAGCTGACCTGCAACTCTGCATGTAGATAAGACCTCCAACTTGTGGAAATCCTTCTGCCTCTCCCTTCTAATGGTCTGGATTAGAGGCATGCCAGATGCTTTCTTTTTCTTTTTTTTCTTTTTTTTTTTTTTTTTTTTGTGTGTGTGTGTGTGTGTGTGTGTGTGTGTGTGTCTCTGTAGCTCCAGACTTGACTGGCCTTGGTCTTAACAGAGAGCCACTTGCCTCTGCCTCCCGAATGCTGGGATTAGCACTTGGCCAGATTAGACTCTTTTGTGGGGGAGCAGGGTCTCCCTGTAGTCCCAGCTGGTCTAGAACTTGGTGTGTAGAACAGGCTCCTTGATTTCATAGAGATCTGCTTTCTAAATGCTGGGATTAAAGGCAAGGGCCATCATGCCCAGCTTGATTAGCTCTTTACAAAGCCAAGTGTACTTTGTGATCAAGTGACAGTCTCAACAGTTTGAGGAAGAGTTGTGGAAGGCCTCTCAGAAACTTTAAGGCACTTCTTTCATGTTGTCATGAAAAAGCACAGATTGGGCCGCCCCCCAGATACATGCTGGTCTGAGCTGCTGTATACTAGAAAGGGGGGTGTCATAAAAATGAGAAAAGCAGAAAAGTCAGGAGATTTGGCTTTGAAGTGCTATTGAGGCTTGAGGTCCGAGGAAATGGTGCCCCAGGAAATTGTGTTGGTGTGAGAAGTTCCTTTGAGAACAAACTTGGTGCCTAAAATTTAGCTCTGGACCTGTAGCTTTAACTTAATATTTGGCCTTTCAAAAATGTCAGAGCTAGATACAGAGAAGAAGTTGTATCCCGTGTAGACCCATCTACTTGAGCCCAGGAATTGGAGGCCATTCCGGGCAACAAAGTTAGATTCTGTCTCAAAAAAGTAGTGTGTGTGAGGGGGTGGTAGGTAGAATGATGGCTTCATGGTTAAGAGGGTTTGTTGAGCAACTGTGAGGGTTTGGGTTCTGATTCCAGGTAACAAGCCTGTTGAGGTTTTAGAGACATGTGTAACCCTAGTGCTGTAGGGGCTGAAGACAGGAGGCTTGCTGGGGCTTGCTGACTGCCAGCCTAGCAGAAAAAGACAAGTTACAGGTCCAAGGAAAACCATACCTCAGAGGAATAAAGTGGACAGGGATAGGGAAGGACATGGGTACTCTCTTCCGGCTTCTGCACCTGCCACAAACAGGCACATGTATCCATAAACATACCTTTGCACACAACACAGAGACACACACACACACACACACACACACACACACACACATATGCAGGAGGAGTTTAAAGCCAATTGCAGCTATAGCTTTAACTGTATTAAGACCTTGTCTCAAAAGAAAAAAGTTAGGTATAGTGACACACACCTTTAGTCCCAGCACTCTGGAGGCAGATCTCTATGAGGTCACGCCCATCCTGGTTTACAGGTCAGCTGGGGCTATGGGGAAACCCTGACTCAAGCATATTTATTTTATTTTTATTTTTTATGTGTGAGTGTATTGGCTGTATGTGTGCTGGAAGAAGTCAGACAAGGGTGCTGGATTCCGTGGAACTAGAGTTATTGATGGTTGTTAACCGCCATGTGGGTGCTGGGAATCGAATCCAGGTACTCTGCAAGAGTAATCAGTTCTCTTAACAGCTGAGTCATCTCTCCAGTCCTGGGAAGAATTCTTTTTGTATGTTTGTTTGTTTCTTTTGAGAGAGTGTCTCCCTGTAGCCCCAGCTGGCCTGGGACTCACTATATAGACCAGGCTGGCCTTGAATTCCCAGAGATCTGCCTACATCTGCTACTGGGATTAAAAGTATGCACCATCATATCCAGTCGGCGAAGGGTTCTTAACAAATTTATATTACATAGTTTTAAAAAAGAAAAAATTGCCAACCATAATCATTACATTTCAGAAATGGAAGACCTTGAGAAACTTTTATTTGTGAAAAGGAGAAACTGAGGGGGTCCAGGTTGCAGATATCTTTAAAAAATTTTTATTTTAGTTTTTTGTTTTATGTGAATGAGGGTTTTGCCTGAATGTATATAAATGCATCCATGTTGTGCAATGTCCACAGAGGTCAGAAGAGGGCATCGGATGCCTTGGAACTGTAGTTAAGAATAGTTGTCAACTTCTGTGTGCGAGCTGAGAACAGAACCTGGTTCTCCTGCAAGAGCGACCTGTGCTCTCCGCCGGCCTACTGCTATTTACAGCTTCATTGTTCTCTCCGGAAATGGACAACGCATATGCTTGTTTTCCCACTGCTGTCACTGGCTCCCCAGGAGCCAAGCGCTTTTATAGAAGCATCCCTTCGAGGGGATCCACAGAGGTGACAGGGAAAGGCTGTGCTTGGAATGCTAAGCAGATAGGACAGCTTCAGCTGTCAGAAACAGGAAGGGATGAGAGGAAGGTCTCAGCAGCAGAGACTAAAGCAGAAGTAACTGCTCAGTTCTGGTTTTCTTTGCAGCAATAGCGCCTCCCACGGCTTCTCCTCCCCTGGAATACTACCATGTCCTCTACAAAGGTCATGCACAGGCCCAGGTGTCCTGGCATGGGGAGACCTACTGCCTGATTGGAGGTTACCGAGTCTATGGGGATGCTCCCCTGGGTACCTCTAAAAAGGCAGGAGAAGAGAAGTCAGCGCCCAGGCAAGCTTCCAAGAGACGTCGAATTCAGGAAGAGTCAGACCAAGATCTAGGATGTCCTAGTGCAAAAATTCCTCGCCTGAAACTGAAGCTCGGTGGCAAGATGCTGTCCGCACAGAAGCAGGTTGCTTTGACCAACTCTCAAGAGGTTAGGTCTTTAGCTGTCTCAGATAGCTAAGTCCTCTTTCGCAGTGACCTTCACTGACCACCTCTGGAAACCGAACCTCAGCTACTTCTGCCTGAGCCCTGTTCAACTAAGGGTATGATTTCATGAGAATTAGCCCCAAACAAGGAGCCTGAAAGAGGAGTAGCTACTTTGAGCATCCCATCTTGAACTCAATCCTCTAAAGTCCCTTCTTGGGTAGAAAAAAAGGGAGCTCTGCTAGCTGGAATAAGAACACTATGGAGAAAGCCCGGCAAATCCCCCTCTCTCCCTGCCTGACGCTCCTATGTTCCTTTATTCTCAGCCCACTGAGGCACCAGCAGGTCCCTTCAGTTCAATAAAATTATTTTCTGTGACAATATTTGAGTTGAAATCCAGTTTGTCCAAGACCAATCTGCATATCTCCCTGTTTCCCAAACGTAATTTCCTACACAGAGGACTCAAAGCTTTCTGCTTTTACAAAGGACCCTTGGGTGCACTTTCTGTGTGACTCCTACAAGTGATCGGGAGACATTGATGCAAGATGAGCTTCTTTAAGAAATGGAGAGGCTGGTGTGTAGCTCAGTCGTAGATTTTAGTATGCGTGAGAACTTGGGTTCAATTCTGGGAGAGGGAGGTAGAGACAGATGGATTCCTGGGGTTCCTTGGTCAGCTAGTCTAGCCTGCTTGGTAGGTTCCATCTGAGATTGACCTCTGACCACCACATGTACACATCTCCAACCCATTCCTTACCCCAACATATGTTTACATATTTCATTTAAACCCAAATCATAATTTATTATATTTAACATTTCTGACTTTTTGTTGTTTTACATATTATTTTTGGTGTTTTTGAGTTATGGTCTCCCTTGAGCTCCAGCTGGCCTGGAACTACCTATGTAGACCAGGCCGGCCTCCAACTCACAGAGATCCGCCTGCCTCTGCCTCCCAAGTGCTGGGATTAAAGGTAGGAGTCACCAGGTCCAGCTTTATTGTTTTTATTTTTATTGAATTTTTGTGTATCTCATATGCAATATCTTAATTATCGTTATGCTCTCTTCTCTATCAGCACCCTTCCATAGCCCCCTGCTGTTAAAATATTTTTAAAATTATTTCTGTGTGTATGAGTGTATTGTCTGCATGTGTATAAATGCACCCATGTCATGCAATGCCTTCAGAGTTCAGAAGAGGGTGTCAGATCCCCTGGAACTGCAATTACAGATGATTCAGATGATTGTCAACCGTCATATGGGTGCTGGGATTAGAACCCAGGTCTTCTACAAGAACAACCAGTGCTCTTAACTGCTGAGCCATCTCTCCAGTCCCCCAATATTTTATTATTTTTTGATTTTATGTGTACAGGTGTTTTTCCTGCATTTAAATGTACTCGTTGTACAATGCCCATGGAGGCCAGAAGAGGTCATCATAACCACTGCAACAGGAGTTACAAACTTGTTAGCCAGCATGTGGGTGTTGGGAACTGAACCTGAGTCCTCTGCAAAAGCATCCAGTGCTCTTAACCACTGAGTCATCTCTCCAGCCTCATCTTTTTTTCACATTTCTGACTTCTTTTAAAGGCAGGGTCTCATTCTATGGTTAAGCTGGCTTGGAATTCAATATGTAGTCTACAGGCTGGACAGATGGTTCAGTGGTTAAGAGCACTTGTTGCTCTCCAAAGGATCTTTGAGTCCTAGTACCCATGTCAAGCAGCTCATGGCTCACAGCTCACAATTGTCTGTAACTCTAGCTCCAAGGGATCTGACACCCTCTTCAAGCCTCTGTGAATGCCCCCAGACACTCAAATAGGTACACACTTGCATATACATAAATAAAAATAAAATTTCTAAAACATATGTTGGCCTCAAACTCTTGACAATCCTCCTGCTGCACTCTACCAGCTACTGGAATTATAGGCATAAGCCCTAAGACAGAGTTAGTTTTCTTACCCTAACAGAAGCAGATTCAATATCTTTTCAAAAGCCACTTCCTTTTTTTCTTTTTTGTGTGTTTTTAAAATTTTTATTATTCTTATTTTGTGTGTATGAGTGTGTTGCCTGCATGTGTGTAAGTGCAGTGCTGTTGGAGATCAGAGGAGGGTATCAGATTCCCTGGATCTGGAATTACAGATAGATGATTGCTAGCTACCATCTGGGTTCTGGGATTTGAACCTAGCCAGGGTCTTATGCAAGAGCAGCCAGTACTCCTAACTGCTGAGCAATCTCTCCAGCCCAACTTTGCTATTGTCCATCAAGAGTCCTCTACTTTTTTTTTCTTTTTTAGACAGGGTTTCTCACTTGTCATGGAATTTGAGGATTAGATTAAGCTGTCTGGCTAATGGGTGAGCCCCAAGGATCTGCATCCCCAGCATTGGGTTTATAAGTACACACCATCACTGGGATTTCTTTAGTATGGGTTTTGGGGATTGAATTTAGGGCCTCATGCTTGCATAACAAGCACTGTATGGACTGAGCTATCTCCCCAGCCTTTTTTTTTTCTCTTTATAAAGGGTCCCAGGGGCTGGAGAGATAGCTCAGCGGTTAAGAGCTATCACTGGTGGCTCTTACAGAAGGTCTGAGTTTGAATCCCATGGAGGCTAACTCCACGTAACTTCAGTTCTCGGGGATCTGATGCCCTTTTCTATCCTTTGTGAGCATTGTGCAACACGAGTGTACTTACATATATGCTGGCATAACACTCACACACATAAAAAATATAAAAGGGTCCCATGTATCCCAGATTGGTCTTGAACTCTTTATGTAGTTCAGGATGACCTTGAAATTTTTGCTCTTTCTGTGTCTATCAAGTGCTGGAGTCACAAATGTGTTCCACAGAACCAGTTCTTACTCATTGCTAGAAATCAAACCCCAGGGTCTCTTACATGCCAGGCAAGCAGTCTACCAACTGAGACACACCCTTAGCTTGGCATTAACTGTATATTAATTGTCTTGGTATTAAATGTCTATTATTATTGCAGTTGCTATCAGTTACTACTCAGGGCCTGGGAGTAAGATGAACACCTAAGTAGTTTGTGCTTCTCAAAGAGGAGCTCCTTGAGGGCTGAGGGATTACCATATGTAGGTTGGTCCAACCATCAGAAGCCTGTGACATATGATATGGCTTGGATTCCGGGTTTTGTCCAAAGAAAAGTGTAGGTTACTCATGATCCAGTCAGGTTCCTTTCTTGGGAATCTGAAGAATTCCCTGAGAGATCTCCAGGTGGTATTCAGCGGTTCAGTTTATGGACTGAGATGAACCACTCAGAACCCTTCCTGAAGCCAGACCACAAGCCACTGTCAACAGGACTTCCTTGAGCAAATGGTGGCAGAAATGTCAGGTTCTCAAGTGTGTGTCACCATATTCTACCAAAGAAAAGGACACATAGCTGTTTCTATGTCCAAAACATTTATTTCCAGGAAATGTTTGTACCTGCACAAAGGAAGAATCTTTGTGGGGTTTGGGGGTGCCAGAGTGATATCTGGTACCACTGAACAGGTCACCAAAGCCACAAAATAAGTCCTGAAAAGATAGCAGCAATAGGGAGGCTTGGGACTATGTGGGGAGATTTGGAGCGTGACCAGTTGTGTAACTTGAGTGTATGCTGTGTCGGTATCTCCGTTGCGTTCTGGTTTGGATACGGTTTCTGATGCAGACGTGGCAGGACTGAGTGACAAGGACTGTTCAGCTGCTCCTCTGGGATCATGTCCTCCAGCGGACTTTGCCATCTGTTTTCCTCTCGTACCTGGAGATGGCAGTTGGTGGTCAGTGACTCCTCCCACCCCCTGGTAAGAGACCCCTGTGCCACTCCCTTGCCCATCTCAGCATACCTGTTCCACTTTTTCAAAGACCCGAAGGAAGTTTCCTCGAAGGACACCCTGAAGCTCTTCTTCACTCCAGCCCCTTTTCAGCAACTCCTCTATCAGCACTGGGTATGTGGACACGTCTTCCAGTCCCTGAGGGAACCTGTGTGGCCACCAGCAGGCAAGTCTCAGACCTGGTACTTTAATCCCAACTCAAAACCTCAGGTCTATGTGTCCTGGGTACACTGCTTCCCAGTAATGGTCATAAGTGTGAAAGGACACTTGAAAAGAGTAATTACTTTGCTCCAGTCCTAAATCCTTCAGAAATCTCAAACCTCTTTGAAAAACAGAAAATGCAGTGCTCAGGAGCAAACCTGTGGCTGTGTATATAAGCAAGCACATTTTACTGACCTACATATCTTCAGTCCCTTCCTTGAATATTTTCTGAAACTCACTAAATTGTATTCTTAAGATGTATGCCTTCCAATAAATGTAAATGTCCCCTCCATTTACAAAAAAGGGGGGAGGGTTCTGAAGTTGTAGCTCAGTTGGAGAGTGCTTGGCTTGCATCTGTAGGGTCCTTGCTTCTATGGTTTCCTAGAACTAGAAAAGAAAAAGAAAAAAAAATCCTAAAGAAACAAAAGCAGGGGCCAGCAACACAAGCGATTTGGGGCTGGAGAGCTGGCCTAGCAGTTAAGAACACTGGCTGTTTTTGTAGAGAACCAGGTTTGTTTCCCAGCACCCACATGGCAACTAAGAATAATCCTAGCTCCAGTTTCAGGAGATCTGACATCCTCTTCTGACCTCCATGAGCATTGCACCACACTGATGCACTTACATGCATGCAGGCAAGCATTCATGCACATAAAATGAAAATAATAAAATATTTTTTAAATAGCAAGAGATTTGAGGCCAGCCTGGGTTATGTAATGAAACGTCTCAAAACAACAACAATAACAAAGAACAGAAGGAGAGAAAGAGAGAGGGAGAGGGAAGGAGGGAGAGAGGAAAGGAAGAAGGAAAGAAAAACTTTGATCAGGGCAGAGAATATGGCTAGCCCATACCAGACCTTGCTGACAGTCTGCTCAGAGGGAATGTATCTACTGGGAGTGGGTATGCATTCTGACAGGGTAGACAAATACATCCCTTAATGGAAGCCAGAAACTGAGGACAGACATGAAAACAGGAAGTAGACCCTGGGCATAGAGAGGTACCAGATGGGCAAGGCCTAAAGGCCTTAAGGACCGTGATGTGATGGTCCTTACAAGAACAGTCACAATCAAGTCATAGAGAAGTACTCACTGGCTGGTGCCATCATAATCTCCACCGATCCCGATGAACTCAGGTCCGATGACTGCCCTGATGTGGTCAAAGTGATCTGGAAAGACGGAGAGTCAGCAGTGTTGCTTCAAGGGAACGGGTGGCCCTGGAACTTGACTTGGCCACTTCTGCTTCTCATACCTCCGTGCGGTCCAGTTCCTTCATGACCTGGCACCCTGAAGGCCTTTAGGTTTGATCTGAACTAATCTCAACTGGCTCTATACTAAACTTGATGCTGGAGTAAACCATTTGAAGTGCCATTGATTTAGGCCGCATCCCAAATAATTTGTCTCAGAGTCCAGTCTTTCCAGGAGTAAGAAGGAAGAGAAAAGAACCAAGAGCACAGTTGACAAAAACCTAAGGCAGAGGCAAGAACAAGGTACTTTGGAAACCCACGCAGAGGTGAAGATGTCAGCACACAGCTTAGTTGTTTCATCCCCAGTCTCTTAGGTCCATCTGCAAATCCGTTTGAATCGTTTCACTCTAGTTCAAGGTGGTACTAAGGTTCTGGGTACTGCCCACCATGGGATTTATTATTTTTTTTTGAGACAAGATCTCACGTGATCCAGGGTGACCTTAAACATGCTATGGCGCTGAGGATGACCTTGAACTTCACGATCTTCCTGTTCTACATGGTATTACAGGTAGTTTTATGTGGTGCTGGGGATCAAAGCCAGGTCTTCATGGTGGGTAAGCCCTCTACCAGTGGAGGGAGCTACATCTCCAGCCCCCATCACGGAAATTTTGGCTAAATTGTTAAGGCTATGCTGAGATACCCCACGGCTCGACGAAGCCTGGGAGGGAATTGCTTTCAACTCTTTATTGCTAAGTGTGCACTTTTCTGGGTTTTAACCCCCTCCACGTTCTTCCTTTCCTTTTGCCTGTCTTCTCTTCCCAGCTATCATCTAGAATCCTGTACCTCTCTCTCCGCAGCTGCCTCCCAACCCAACCTCATGAAGCTGCTCGAAGACACTATTGCTGATGCCTGCTTGCTTTTCCGACCTCTAATTTAAAAACATGACTTTCATTCTTTTTTTTGTCTTTTTAAAAAATATTTTATTATAATGAATGTATTGCCTGCATGTATGTAAGTACACCTCTGTTGTGAAATGTCACAGAAGTCAGAAGAGTTTCCCTGAAACTGGAGTTACAGATGGTTGTTAGACACCATGTGGGTGCTGGGATTCAAACCCAGGTCTTCTGCAAGATAAGCTAGTATTTTAAACCACTGAGCCATCTCTCCAGCCTCTTTTTTGAGACAGGGTCTCCCTGTAGCCTCAGTTGGCCTGGAACTCGCTACGTAGACCAGGCTGGTCTCGAACTCACAGAGATCCACTTGCCTCTGCTTCCCGAGTGTGGAGATTAGAGGAGTGCACCACCAAGCCCAGCTTCATTTTCTTTCTTCTCTTATCCATCTCTCTCCTTCCTGCCTCATTGCAGCTGCTGACATTTACAGCTTGCCTGTCTTATCACTCTTTTCCTCTTAAACTCCAATAAAACTGTCCTCAAACTTAAGGAAAGGAATAAAGGAAGGAAAAGAAAGAAGAGAAGAAGAGAAATAGGTAAGGTGGAGGCTACCTGCCACTGTGGACACGTTGGCTAATAGGTTGCACTGCAGCACCCCCACAGACAAGGTCACCATCACGATGCCACCATTCTTTTTCTGTAGGGATGGTCAAATGGACACTTAGTTTGGGCCCCAGCAGAATTGTGTGCCTGTCTACCCCATGTGAAAAAGCTTTGGCACTAGAGGAGACTTTACTTCCCTGGCTTTTCGTTAATGGGTGAAGGCTTGACCTTGGTTTGGGTGATGTTTGGGTCCTGCATTTGAAGGGTAAAGGAATATTTATCATTAGAACAACTCCTTTCATTCAAGAGTTCAGGGGCTATGGATCATGGGCTTGTGGGGCAGAAGATGTTCAGCCTGAGGGCTGAAGAAATTGAGAGACTAGGGGCTCAAGTTCAAGGCCTTCTGGTTTGAATCTCTTGTTTTAGGCTCTAAGGCTGGACAGTTTCTCACCAGAAGCTGCAGGATATCATCAGGAAGATTTCGAGCATTTCTGCACACGCCCCGGGCAGCTGAGTGGGAGAAGATTACAGGTGCCTGTGACACTTCCAGGGCCCTCCGTGCCACAGCATCGGAGACATGTGACAAGTCAACCATCATGCCCAAGCGATTCATTTCTGCTACTACCTTCTGCAGGAACAGGTTGGAAGGAGGGTGTCAGGGATGCATGTGAACCTATTTATCACTTAGAAATGGGGCGCGTGGAATAGAGTCAGAGTCCTTACCTCACCGAAGCTGGTCAGTCCACTGACATTGTTGTAGAATGAGTGGATGCCCTTAGATGAGCTCTCCGCCCTACAGGATGGCCGGGAGAGAATCTAGTCAGTGACTGTGCCCTATCAAACCTCTCTATCGCTGCAACCCCGTGGAGTTAATTCAAGAACTCAGACGGGCTGTGTCCTAATAAAAGGAGAAATCAAAATCTTGTTTTGTGAAACCCAAAATATCAGCCCCTGTGGCTCAGTGCCCAGTCCTAAGGGTAAAGCTTGGTTTGTGCCCACAGGGGCAGATTTTCAACACCATTTGTACTGTGCTCACCAGGGTGTGTTGCAGGTGTGTGTGAGTGTCAAGTAGCGCACTCCCAGCATATAGAAACTTCGAAGCACGGAGAGGCTGTTATCCAGTGAGTGACCACCTTCCACACCTATGAGGCATGCCAATTTCCGGGTGTTGTTCAGAGCTGCAGGCAGGTAGGTCAGGTGATTACTTTCAGGAGCTAGACAGTAGCTTCATCACGTCCCTAATACCCTGCAGCAGTCCACCTACCTTTAACTGAGGTCACAAGCTCCAGCTCAGAATAGGAGGCGCACATTCGGTGAATGAGGTCAATCTGTTCCAGTGTGAGGCGCACAGCATCCCGGTCCTGGGTCTGGCATGGGACGTAAGCTGACCAGAACTGGGGATCAAAGCCAGGGGTTGGCTTGTATGGGGTGCTGCTTTGGAGTTCTCTCGGCCTTCACACTGAGAGAGTCATGGGCCCAAATGACTCATGTAATAGACTTCTTGTTCTGTGGTAGCTTTATACCCACCACCCTGGCTTACTGTTTGCCCCTATACCATATCGTGGCACTCTTTGGGTCACTATGGTAACTGTGTTCTCACCTGACTAACTTGGTGATCTTGGGGGACCCTAGTCTCCCCAACCTTCTCCAGCAGCCATGCTGGCACTTTTTGTGACCCTGTGATACCTGAGCACCCACAAGGCCATCTTGGAGCCTGTCCAGGCTGGTCTGGCCATAGGAGAAGTTTCGAAGGTTAGCATCCTGAACCCCATTCTGGTAAAACTGTCTCAGGACCAGAGGCAGGTCATTGTGGCTGGAGGAAAGTCAAGGAAGAGATTAGCTCAAACAAAAAAAGCTGAGTGATTCCATCTGTAATCACAGCAGGCACAAGGCTAAGGCAGGAGGATTGTTGAAAGTTCCATGGCAGCTTGGGCTACTTAGTGAGTGCTGGGGCAGCCTGAGCTAGAGTGAGGCACACACACACACACACACACACACACACACACACACCCCTCTTTGGCTTCCAGGTCTGGCAGGACATAGTTCCTAATGCTATTTCCATCCCACACTGTTGCCCAGACCATTCTGAGATTCCCCATGGCCTGGGCTGGGTGTGGGGGTTCCCATCAGAGAGGTCATGATAGAGGACTGAAAGGGCACCCATTGGTGATAGGAGACAGCATCTAGGGGTAGGCGGTAGCAAAGGCCTTTTTTATTAGTCCCGCAAGCTCAGAACCCTTCCCAGACCAGGAATGTGCTCACCCGGTCTCGCCCCCACTAGTCCCTGCATACTGCACACTTACGCACCCATCCACAAGCGGGAAGTCTCTCATCAGAGCCCGCGCCTGCTCTCGCAAGTCCGGCAGGTCCGGGACTTTGGGGTTGCCGGTCTTGCTCAGGGTGCTGGAGGTGCCTGGCTTGCTCTGAGCCCCAGTTACTGGCTCCAAAAGCGCCACTAGCAGTAGCAACAGCAGCAAAAACTTCGAGCACACCAGGCCAAGCACGTGGCGACCCTTGAGGCCGGTGGGCAACATCTTGCTCAAGGCGGGCACCGGTGAGGGTCGTGAGAGCCTGAGACGGTCAGAAGGCGACGATATCATCTCGACCCTTGATTCTTAATCACGCAGCCCTGTGAGAAGGGTGGAAGTCGTGAGATCCAGCCCCTGTCGTGGTGTGTCGAGCAGTACAGCCGCCAGGGGGAGCCGCGGCCCTACCATTTCAGTCCGAAGGGGTACCCGTGGGCTGGGCAGCAGCAGCCACTCTGCTCCTATCTGAACACCCTTGCCCATGCCCTCTCCCCTCTCTGCTACTCCAGGGAGCCCACCCAGGTGATTCCATGGTTGTCTTTAGGGATTGTTCCCCAAGAGAGTGAACCTGAGCCTTTCCAGACCGCACTGTATCCCTGACTGTCTTCTTTGGCCACTTCAAGAGCCACGAGTGTCTCTATAACCACAGTGCTCTTCACCGCCAAGGGGTGGTGGTGGGGGTTAGTTCAGCAGATAGTCTCTGGAAATGAGTTAAACTTATGGATTCTGGAGGCAAGGGCCCTCTTATCCGGACCTCTCGTCCCTACCTTACGTGCCACTCCTCAGAGACTCTAGCTAGCAACCGGGAAATGCCAAGATGACACACTCCACACCCCCCACTCCCTTCCCTGTCCAGTACTCAGTCAGTATGAAGACTGCTCTCCTTTCTCAGGAGATGCTATACTTGTCCAGGACTCTCATGGTGGCCATTTGAGATGAGAACAGAGTGACTATCTAAGCGAGGTTCAGGGATGCTTACCTAGTAGTAGCCCAGGAACTAAGTCAGTCAGTTCTTTGGATGGGTAGCAGCCTTCTTCCCAGGGCTGCCAGCTGATCCCTCCTACCTCAATGTGGACCAGGTCAGAAGTATAGGTCCTAAGGCCTGGCACCTGTTTCCTATGGCTTCACCCACTTTATCTTGTGGCTCTTGTGGCTTGAGCTCTCCCAGAAAGCTCGAAGGCTTAGTTCCCTTCCTTGCCTGGCAAGCCCCACCCCGTTCCCAGCCTCCCTGCTTCCTCCAGGGACTGCTCCAGTCATAAACACACACACACACTCAATGGGAATATGCCCCTTTATAGTAGTCCTGGCATTTAAGAGACTTCGGGAACTGTGTGTACGCTCCTTCATCAGAGAACTTTTTCTATTCTTGTCACTCAGTCCCTTAAGATTCTGTTCTGATCCCTGGCATCCACTAGAGCCACTTAATTTTTGGAACCTTTCTCAAGTGGTAGAATGACTTGGAGATGTGAGAAGCCCTCTTAAAAAGAAAATGGAGCTTGGTGGGGCTGGAGATGACTCAGTAGTTAAGAGCACTGGATACTCTTGCAGAGGACCTGGCTTCAGTTCCAATCGCGGCATGGCAGCTAACAACCATCTGTAACTCCAGTTACAGGAGCTTCAACACCCCTCTTTTGGCCTCTATGGACATTGTATGACTGTGGTACACTTACATGCATGTGAACAAAACACTCATACACATAAAATAAAAATAAATAAAAGTTTTACATTTATAAAAAGATATCGGGGTGTGGTGGCACACACTTTTAATTCTAGCACTTGGGAGGCAGAGGCAGGTGAATCTCTCTGAGACTGAGGCCAGCCTGAAATACATAGTGAATACCAAGCCAGCTGGGGTTACAGAGAGACCCTGTCTCAAAAGACAACAACAACAAAAGGATATAGAAATCTGGAGAAGAGTGCTTGCTATACAAATATGAAGCTCTGAGTTAAAATCCCCAAATCCCACATGAAAAAGCAGTGTGCTTCTTCTGTAACGCCAGCACAGTGGAGGGCAGAGACCAAAGACTGATGGGGCTTCCTGGTTGCCAACCTAGCTCCAGGTTCAGTGAGAGACCTTGCATCAATGGAAGAAGGCAACAATGATAGAGGCGCACCCAGTATCCTCCTCTGGCCTCCAAGTGCATGTACCTGCTCATATGAGCATGCACACACACTGCATATATACCATATACATACACAAAAGGAAATGAGGCCACTGGGCATAGTGGTGCATACATGTAATCCCAGATCTGGATGCAATAACAACAAAAGTAAAGGACATGAGTAAAAGTCTTCCAAGGAAGGTAGGGGTCTTGTGCACCCAGGTTGGATGTGTTTTAGGCACTGCAATAATGCCTGTGGTCCAGTGTTGCTATGCTAGAGGTGGGTCAACTCCTTGCCTACTGTAACTGAATGTCTGATACCCAGGGAAAGATGGGGGAGGAGATGGTAGACCTGGAGGAATCAGAGAGGGTGAGGGTGAGGGCTGGGAATGGAATGGGCCAGGCAGAGGGGAACCAAGAGGAAGTAGGTACCGTCTCTGTAGAAGATTAGCTGCACAGTGCAATGTTTCATAACACCCAACATCAGCCCTCAGGTAAACACATAAAGCCAACTGTGGAAATACAAACACTCCCAGACCCTAAGTATACTTAAGGCCATGTGAATACTTATGCTCAAGTTCTGAACAGGTTTTAGCCAACTGGGTGGGTTGACTGTCCTTTAACCTTACCCAAGGACATTTCTATGCTCTCTCTCGTAGGAGAAACAAGAATACATTGTTGAAAGCTTGTTCTGTAGACCCCTGACCCTAGCACCAGTGTCATAGACCTGGGTGCATTGACAATGGCTCTGACAAAAGTTGTCCAGATAGAGCCAGGCAAGGTTCTTACAACTATATCCCAGCACTTGAGAAGCTGAGGAAAGAATACTAACACTGCCTTTTTCAAGACCAGCTTGGGCTACATATAAGTTTCAGACCAACCTGGGCTACAGAGTAAGCCACTGTCTCAAAAAGAAAAATTGCTTAGATTCTGATAGTGGGTAGAAGTTGAAAAATTATGGTGTATTTTAAATTTTTTATTTTTATTTTTTTGTCTTTTTGAGACAGGGTCTTCCTGTAGCCCCAGCTGGCCAGAAATTTACTACACAGATCAGGTTGACCTTGAACTCACAGAGTTCTGCCTGCCTCTGCCTCCCAAGTGCTGAGATTAAAGGTATGGGCCACCATGCCCAGTTTATTTGTTACTTTTATTATGTGAAGGAGTATATAGCCTGCATGTGTATAAGTACACCTGTATCATGTAAATCTAACAGGGATCAGAAGAGGGTATCAGATTCACCAAGAACTGGAGTTACAGATGGTTGTTAGGTGCCATGTGGGTGGGTGCTGGGAATCAAACCCAAGTCCTCTGCAAGAGTAGCTGGTGCTCTTAACCACTGAGCCGCCTTTCCAGCCCCCTAATTATGGTATTTTTATACAAGTAGATACTGTACTTTGAACCTTCATTCCCCATTATCTCCTCCCATCCACCTTCCACTCTCAACAATCCCCTTCCTCTTTCCTTGTGTGTTCAAGGTACAAGGTCAGGTGGAGATGGGGCTCACTGAGTTGCCTACATGGTAGACATCTTCAGATTCCCTCCACCCGAGTCCTAGAGTCTCATGCTGCCTGCTTCTTGCTGGATATTGCTCTGGATCTGCTCCTATAAACAGACAGTGAAACTGCCCTCAAACAAAAGTCTTCTAAGGCAGGAAACTCCTTGGTTTCCACAAGCACACATCTTCCAATCACTGAACTGAGGCCACTCTTCCTGAAGTAGCACTAACAAGTTCTCCTTCCTTAAAGTCAGTGTTTATCGTGCTAGAAGGTGCTGTAGCCACTAAGGCACCCATATCCCCCACGTGCATGCGAGCTTCTCCCCACCTCTGCCTTTTTTACTTGCACTCTGGCTCATTTTTCTGTCCATACTTCATGTTGAAGGAGTTGCCTGATGACTCTGGTTCCAGCTGCATCACTGAGCTCCTCTTGTAGCCAGGCATTGTTTGATCTCAGGCAGCTGGAAAGATCCATTACACAAAGTCCCTAGCTCAAAGTCACATGTGATGTCTGGTAGGGTTGATGTGTGTGACTGAGCTGCTTCTGGGGACCAGATGCTATGGTAACTCAAGTGCACAGTCCACAGTCTTAAAGCTTTTGTCTTTGCGTGCTGTCTCATGTCCTGAAGGCAATCCCATCAGCTGGGGGTCAGGGGCAAGCTAGAGGAGCCTGGATTGCAGGAGCTGGTTCCAGTAAGACTCTCAAGGGTGGTCCTGGAATTCAGATGCCACTCACAACTGTTGCTATTCAGTTGCCTGGAGAAGGGGGCTATATCTTGAAGAACTCTAACAAATTCCAGCCCTACCTGGTGACTTACCTCCTCTACAAACAGGGACATGGAGGAGCCCCTATGCTTCAGGTTTTTCAAAAGCGGCTCTCCTCCCCTCCCCCTCCCTCCTCCTCTTCCTGTTCTTTCTCATGAAAGGCTTTAGCAGTTGCCTGATGCCTGAAGTGAACTGTACAAGGCCAGGATCACCCTTTTCTGGCACCTAGCCTCACACTATCAGTACACAGCAAGGGCACAGCTGACTTTCAGTGAATAGAGACAGCACATGGAGCTCAGGAAGTTGTCACTCCTTCCTTCATGGAACAAGGGCATGTGATAACAGTGAAATGAGAGGAATCCAAAGTGACTGTGTTCGTGGAGCTGTGCTTCCAGTTCAGCATGTTTTAGCCCAGTCCACCTTCACAATAAGCCATCAAGTATTTTTTTTTAAATCAACTTGTGTTTTTCAGTGAGAGAATTAAAGGGGGATCAGGCAAATGACCACCAAGGTGCCCTCCTGGCCAATGCAGAGGGGGCTTCCTTGAATACTCCACTTCTACATTTGCTCCTTTTACTAGGAAAGTTCTCAATGTCCTTCTGTCCGTCTGCCATCCATTCCTGGTCACTGAATGGAGCTGGCCTCTTGCTGGGGTGTGTAGTGAGAAGACTGGCAAATCTCCACAATGATCACACAAGCTGGTGTAAGGGTTGGCCTTACACCACAAAGGGTGGCCGGCAGGTCGTCAGATTCTGAGAGTCCATCGTCTCCAAACATGAACACACCATATGGGATTTTACATTTAGCCTCAAGTTCAGACTTGCCTTCTCTTTAGCTCAACAAATCCTATCCATCTGCAGCCTGTCCAAACTGCTCCTTTCTGTAACAACACACTGTGCTCCAGGTATACCTTATCCCAGAGTCTTCTAGCTTTAGGGTTTTATGTAGAAAGCCTCCCTCTTTAGCCTAGTTTGTTGCTTTTTTTTTTTTTTTTTTTTTGGTTCCTACAAGCTAGCTAACCCTGTGAATATCAGGCTGTAACTGAGAAACTTTTAGGTTTTTAGGTTTTTGTTTGAGAACATTTCAAACATTTAAAAAAGTATAGAATTCATAATCCCTGGGTTTGATCACCAACACCACTATCAAGATTAAATAAACAAACAGTAAGTAAATAAGTAAATGTAGAGAGAATGGCTTGTGGTGTAGCTTGGTGGCATAAATATGAAGTAGGGGTTGGCAAGGTGGCTCAGTGGGTCTCCCAGCCTCACAACTTGCATTTGATCCTTGGGGCCCACATGGTGGAAGGAAATAAAGGACTCCTACGAGTTGTCCTCTGACCTCCACACACATACTGTGGCATACATGGCTCCATTTGTACACACACATACACTCATATGTGCGTGACAAGACTTGCTAAAAATAAATAAATAAGGGGCTAGAGGATGGCTCTGTGGTTAAAAGCAGTTGTTGCCCTTGCAGAGGACTCAGGTTCAGTTTCCAGCACCCACATGGTGGCTAATAACCACCTGTTAGTTCAGTTACTGGGGTTCTGACACCCTCTTTTTACTTCTGTGGGCACCAGGCACACATGTGATGCACATACATACATGCAGGGAAAACACTCATACACATAAAAATAAATCTTTAAAAATTAGTAAAGGCCCTGAGTTCAATCCTTAGAACCCCAAAAATAAGAATAAAGTGGAGTCTATTGGCGTACAAGAGAGCAACAACTCTGGCTGGAGAGGTGGCTCAGTGGTTATGGTTAAGCACACTGGCTGCTATTGCAGAGGATCTGGTTTGGTTCCCAGCACCCACAATGCAGCCAGCTAACAACTGTCTGGGAGATTCTGATGCCCTCTTCTGGTGGCATTGTATGACACCAGCACCTCTACCTACATACAGGAGTGTACTCATACACATAAAATTAAAATATTAAAAAAAATAGCTACGTAACCAGTTCAACAATTGTCAAATGATGACTCATTTTGTTCATCAATACCCTTGCCCACCCATTTCTCATTTATTATTATTATAATTATCATCATTTGGCGCTGGAGATTGAACCCAGGGCCTAACACATACTAAGCACATGTTCCACTCATGAGCAACACCCTCAGCACTTACAGATTATTTTATTGTGTGTTCATGTGTGTAGTCAGAGATCGATGTTGTTTTCCTTAATCACTCTCTTAGGTTTTGAGCCAGGTTCTCTCCCTGGGACTATAAGCATTTGCTGCTGTTGCCTGGCTTTTAACTTGGGTGCTAGGGATCCGAACTCATGTTCTCATGCTTGTATAGCTGCCATGTTACTGACTGAGCCATCTCCCTGGTCTCGGTTACAAATTATTTAAAAATTTTTATTACGTGTGTGTGTGTGTGTGCATATGGACGTTAGAAGAGAACCGGCATGATGTGATTCTCTCCTCCCACCATATGTGTCCCAGAGATCAGACTTGGGTTGTGAGGCTTGGCAGTAAATGCCTTGATCTGCTGAGCCATCTTTCTGGACCTTATTTTAAAGCAAATTACAGGGCTGGGGTCTAGATCTGTGTTAGGAAAATGCTTGCCTAGCATGTGCAGAGCCCTTACTTTGAGCAACAGCACCACAAAAGTGTTAAAGCAAATCACAGATGTATATTTTGTCCATGCACTTCAAAGGCCAGGGCCTACCTGTCATTATAAAGGTGTCTAAAAAAGCTAAAAACACATGTTTTATTTTTTTGTGTGTGTGTGGGCATGTGTCGGCACACATGTGCCATGGTTCACATAGAACATCAGAAGATAACTTATGGGAATCAGATCTCTCTCTTCAATATGTGGGATCCCGGGATTGAACTCAGATTATCAGGCTTTGTGGCAAGGGCTTTTACCTACTGAGTGATCTGCCTGCCCTTTTTTTTTTGAAGACAATTTGGTCTCACTCTGTAGTACAGGCTGGCAAGGAACCTACTACATAGCCCAGGTTGACCTCAAACTCAGTGCAGTTTTCCTACCTCAGTGTCTCAGGTGCTGGGATCATAGGTGAGTCACAATATATCTTTATTTTTTTTAATATTTAATTTTTAATTTTTATGTGTATGCATGTATTGCCTGAATGTATGTAAATGTCATGTAATCCCCTCAGAGGTCAGAAGAGAGCGTTGGATCTCCTGGAATTGGAGTTAAGGACGGTTTTTAGCTACCATGGGAGTTCTGAAAATTGAACCCAGGTCCTTTGTAAGAGCAGTCAGCCTCTTTACTGCTGAGCCATCTCTTCAGTCCCACAATACATTTCTTAGTATCCTAAAATGTAATCTTCAAATTTCCATGATTGCCCAATTTTTGAGATCAGTTATTTAAACTTTCATGTAACTAAGACTCTCCACATTGCGTGTCGTTTTCTTGTGCTTAGTCTGTAGGCGGTTCTTCCCTTTTTTTAGTTCCTTGTACTTTACTTGTAAAAGAACACCATTTTAATCCTCAGGATTTTCCATGTTTTTTGAGTTTGCTAATTACATTCCATGGTGTCAATTAACATGTTCCTCTGTTCCTTGTTTTCTCTATAAACTGATAGCTGCAATGTACATATTTATTTAAAGAGAGTGAATCTCTGTCTTACAGCCTGTCCTACAAATCGTGATTTAAGCAATCTTCCTGCCACGGCCTCCTTTGTACCTAGGCCTACGGGCATGTATCAATGTCATCAACTACAGGAAGCTTTTAAAATTGCATATTCCCCAGGTTTGGTAACCCATAGCACTCACCTTTAATCCTAGCACTCTGGAGGCAGAGGCAGGCAGATCTCTATGGGACAGAGGTCAACCTGATTTACATAGTGAGTTCCAGGTCAGCCCAAAGGTCCCCTGTAAAGGCAGAAGACTTTTTAGGGAAATGGGGGTTTGAGGCTTGGCCCTAGTCTTCAACTCTTACAGAAACCAATTTTATTGCACTGAAGGGACAGCACTGGTGCTATAATGGGCTGAGAATAAAGGGACATGGGAGCTCCCGGCAGGGGAGAGGGGTTTGCTGAACTTTCTCCATGGTGTTCTCAACTAGCAGAGCTCCCTGGGGCTCCTTATTCTGCCTCCTGAGTTCTGAGGCAGGACTCTCCCTGGATAGCTACTGTCTGTTTCTTCCAGTTTTAGGAAGTCCAGTCGCTGCTGGCTTCTGCTGGTGTTTGCTGGTATGATTCAGAGCAGAGTCCATCCCCAGAGTTCCCAGTTCAGCCACTCTGCATCCTCTCTCTGCACCTGGCTCCTCCTCAACTTACACGGAGCAGACTCTTCTTTCTACCCAAGAAGGGACTTTAGCGGACTGAGCTGAGGGGAGACGTTCAGAGAAGCTGCTCCTCTCCAAGGCTCTTTGCTCATGCCAGCTGGCATGAGAGTGGGCGCCTATCTAAAGAGGGCTCAGGCAGAGCAGCTAGGGTTCTATTTCCAGAGGTGGTCAGTGCAGGTCAGTTCTGAAGAGGACTGAGCTAAGGCAGCTAAAGACCTGTTCTCTTGTCAGAGTTGTTCAAACAGCATGGTACTGTGAGGACCTCATCTTGCCACCGTGCCTCAGTTTCAGGAGAAGAATCTTTACACTAGGACATCCTAGATCTTGTTCTGACTCTTTCTGAACTCGATGTTTCACCCTGGGCGCTGGCTTCTCTTCTCCTACCTTTTTAGGGGTACCCAGGGGAGCATCCCATAGACTCGGTAATCTGCAATCAGGCAGTAGGTCTCCCCATGCCAGGACACCTGGGCCTGTGCATGACCTTTGTAGAGGACATGGTAGTATTCCAGGGGAGGAGAGCCGAGAGAGGCACTATTGCTGCAAAGAAAACCAGAACTGAGCAGTTACTTCTGCTTTAGTCTCTGCTGCTGAGACCTTCCTCTCAGCCCTTCCTGTTTCTGGCTGAAGCTGTCCTATCTGCTTAGCATCCCAAGCACAGTCTTTCCCTGTCACCTCTGTGGATCCCCTTGAAGGGATGCTTCTATAAAAGCGCTTGGCTCCTGGGGAGCCAATGACAGCAGTGGGAGAGCAAGCATATGCGTTGTCCATTTCCGGAGAGAACAAGAGACCCTCTAGATAACTGCACTGTGGACCCCTCAGTTTCTCTTTCCTACAAATAAACATTTGTTTTATTATTATATGTGTATGAGTGAATTGAATTGCCTGCACCCTTGTATTGTGCAATGCCTGCAGAGGTCAGAAGGTGTTGTGCTTCCCTGGAAATGGAGTTACAGGCGTTGTTAGTCGCCATGAGGGTGCCAGGTCCTCTGCAAGAGCAGCCAGTGCTCTTAACTGCTGAGCCATCTCTCCAGCCCTGACCCCTTTGAGACAGTGTCTTACTGTATTGTCTAGACTTGGCTCTAATTCCTGGGCTTAAGTGATCTGCCTCCGTCTTTCAATGGAGCGGGGAATACAGGCCTGCTCCACTGTGTCCAGCTCTACTACTTTGGAAAGGTCCAGAGTCAAATTCTAGGTACAAAGTTTACTCTTAATGTGACTTTTCACATTGACTCAACTTCCTAGGACACCATTTTCTCTGAGCTCCAGCCTCAGTAGCATTGAACCCTCATTCCCGTATCTTCCCATTTGTAAGATACCATCCATCACTCCTTGCTCTGGTGCTCGGCAGTGCAGACTGGCATGTATCTGAGGGGCCGTGTGTTTCTGTAACAGCATGGTAACAGTGCCTTGATCTGAAGATGAGGTTTACAAGAGGCTTTCCAGAGCGCTTTCTCAGATCGCTCCATTTATCACTTGACAAGGAAGTACACTTAGTTTTGAGTATAATCAGGAAAAGGTCTGTCCAGGCATCCCTCTGTTCCCAGTCTTTGAGAGGGAGAGGGAAGAGGAGTGCCACAAGTTGGAGGTCAGCAGGGTTACATAGTAAAAGTGTAAAAACAAAATCAAAAAACAGAAAAACCTCCCATTCAAGAAAAACCTCCCAAAGAGTCTGAAGGAAGAATTTTACAGCACAAAAGGAAAGGTAAAACCTTGATAAAGGGTGGGAGATTTCTAAATACTTGCCCAGAGATAACATGTCTTTGCCCTCAGTTTTGAGCAAGAATTGTTAGTCCTTGAGCAGGTATCAAGCCAGTTTTTTTCCTACTCTGAGGTGTGACTTGAGGGACAGGCTTCAGGGCCTTGGTGTTTGTGGAAGAGAATGAGGTAAAGGCAAACAGGAGCCCTGATAGGGCTCCCCCACCTGGCCCGCCCACCATTGTCCCACTGAAGTAGCTGCACTCTGTGGAATACCTATGGGTGGGCACAAGAAACCCAAATTCTGAGATTGATCAGAGGGTGAAGATTAATCTGAGATGGGTAGATTGTATCTCCTTGTCTCTAACCAATAGAGACAGAAATTCATGTGGACCAGAGGACCAGGGAAGGTTCATGCAAATGGACCTGAAGGATAAATGAGATCAGGTCAGGTGTAGAGGAAACACAGCTCGTAATAAAAGCAGACAGGCTTTTCTTGACTGTTCTATACTAATTTGAAGAATGTGTACCCTTTTACAATTGAGGTCTTAAGAACATCTGTTTTGTGGATATAGCTGTATTTAGAATGCTCACCTAGCATGACCCAAGCCTTTGGTTCCATCTCCAGTACTACATAAGAGTATGTTGGCGCACTTTTGTAATTCCTGTACTGGGGAGTGGATGTAGGAGGATCAGAAGTGCAGTCATCCTTGGCTACATATCAGGTTGAGGCCAGCCTGTTTTATATGAGATCCTGCCTAGAAAAAAACAGAGGTTCCAAGTCCAGTGGCACACAACTATAATCCCAGGATTCAGAAGGCTGAGCAAGGGCAGGGGCTAGAGGGTTGGCTAATAAGGCTTTGCCTCCAAGTATGAGGACCTGAGTTCAATCTCCAGGACCCACATGGCAGGAAAGAACTGACTTTTACAAGTTGTCTCTGACCTCCACTCTCGTCTTGGCAGGTGTATCAAACAAACACACAAAAAACCTTAAAGATTTCGGTAGAAGGATCAGGAGCTTTTCTCAAAACAACAACAACAACAACAACAACAACAACAACAACAACTAGCCAGGTGTGGTGGTGCGTGTCTAGAATCCCAGCACTTGGGAGGCAGAGGCAGCAAGATCTTGGTGAGCTTGAGGCTACTTTGCCCTACAGAGCGAGTTCTAGGTCAGTTGGGGCTGCAGGGAGATTCTGTTTCAAAATAAAATGAAAACCCCAAAGAATAAAAACCCAGCTATGTATCTCCCAACCTCTGCAAAATCCAAATAATTATGAAGTCCATAGTTTACCTAAAGTCACACAGACGTGTTAAGTTTTTGTTTTAAAGTGCGTGTGCCTGTGGGTATGTCCATACACATTAGGGGAGTCAGGCCTCTCCTTCCGTATGTGGGTCCTGGGATGGAATTCAGGTTGTCAGAGTTGGTGGCAAGTGCTTTAACCTACTGAGCCATCTTCCTGACCCCAATAAAGTGCTTTTCAACTGTAGCAGGGCTTCATATTATCCAGGCTTGGGTTCATGATTTATAGCTGACAGGTGATGACAAGCTCATCATATTTAAAGGTGCTTTAAGTCATTAACATTGTCATTCATTGGGAAGAATGTTGAAGGTGCCGCAAGGGAAAATGGTACTTGCCAGTGACATTACAAAGAAGGATTTGCAGACCACTTTAACAGAAAATGGGAAACGTAGTTAGGACACAATGACATAATACAAAAGGACAATACTTTCATTTCCTGTTCCAAAAACAAAAAGCAGCAGGGATTGGGGTAGAACACTTGCCCAATATACTTGAGGTCATGGGTTAAACTGCTAGTATGGTAAAGGGGAAAAAAAAAAGCCCTCACCCAAAACAAAAAGAAAACCCCAGAGTGGTTAAGAGAATGTACTGCTCTTGCAGGGGACCAAAGTTTGGTTCCCAACACCCATATGGGGATGTTCATAACTGCCTATAACTTCAACTCCAGGAGATCCAACACTCTCTTCTGACCTTGAGGGCACCTGCATCATGTGTACATACTGTCACACAGACACAGTCACATAATTAAAGATAAATCTTGAAAACAAAAAAACCCAACAAAATCCTACATGTTGGCGTGTCAGACCTCAAAATTTACTGAATTCTGCTCAAATGATAGCTCATAAAAAATATTAGCCAGGTGTACAGGCACACGCCTGTAATCCTAGCACTGAGCAGACAAGGAAAGAGGATCACTAGCGACCAGTCTGAGCATTACACATAATGAATTCAAGTCCATGCTGGGCTACACAATGACAAAGTCTCAAAACACACAAATTACTATTATAAATCATGACATGAGAAATCACAACATGAGGCTCAGCAGGTAAAGATGCTTGCCCAGCAAGCCAGAAGATCCAAATTTAAGCTCCATAAGAATGGAAGGAGAGGATTATATACAGTTGTCCTCTGACTTCTATGTATACACAGTGTGTGCACATATACATACAATAAAAAAATCATGCGTGATATAAGGTTTAAATCTACTTTATTTTTTGAATATCAGACAGCTCTCCAATGCTGATCAGCAGCTTACTCCTCAAAGCTACAAATAGCATATCATGCCTTCAGGAAGGCAACAGGACAGCCCAGCACCACTTACCAATAAGTTATGCTCACCCACTCTAGGGCCCCCCAAAGATGCCTGCTCTAGCGTTATATTTAAGCTAGCCAATAATCAGGCTTGCTGAGGAGGCAAAGGGACTTTCATTGATGATTCTAATCCTGGAAGGCTTCTCCTTCGTCGAGCTGCCAGCTCAATCTTCTGAACCAGGCTCACATCCCAGGGATGGGTCACAAAGCTGATGACAGTTCCTGGCACCTCACTCCCCACACGACCCACTCTTCCTGCTCTGTGGATGTAATCCTGCAGGGTAGGGGGAAAATCATAATTGACAACGATTTCCACATGGATACTGTCTAGGCCACGTGAGGCTATGTCTGTGCAAACAAGAATGTCTTGAGAACCCTTCTGGAAGCCCTGGAAGATGCCTGCTCTCATTGAGGCTGGCATTTGCCCTTGCAGCCTTAGGTGTTGGATCTTGTGGTCATCCAGAATGTATCCCAGCCAGTTCACAGTGCTAGAGCTGTTGCAAAACACAAGGACTGTTCCTGAGGGTCCAGTCTTTTCTGCTTTGTCACGATGCTTGATGATCTGAATCAACTCTGTCACTTTCTCTGCTCCTTTTAGTTTCATAAAGGTCTGTTTGACATGAGGCATGATGCAGTGGAGCTTGGAGCTGGTGATGGTGGTGAGAAATTCTAGGTTGGTGACTTTACTCAGTAGTTGACTCACACCTTCAAGAAATGTGGCTCCCACCAGCACTAACTGCGCTTTAGGATTGAAGGGATCTTCTAAGTCAGCTGGGTTTTCTGCAACAGGGCTCTTTTCCAAGATGTAGTCCACTAGTTCCAGGAAGCTTTCATCCAGCAGTGTGTCTGCTTCATCCAACACCATAAAGGAGAGATACTGTAAACTGATCAGCTGACTTTTCAGGGCCTTCCACAAAGCCCCTGGAGTAGCCACTAGTACATCTGCAGACGGTTTTCTGGACAGTTGCAATTTGATCCCTCTCATGCCACCGCCTCCCCCTAGCTCCCGCACTTGCAGACTTAAGGAACTACCCAACGACTGGGCTACAGTCTGCACCTGTTCGGCTAATTCTCGGGAAGGCACAAGAACCAGGCTTCGGGGAGCGGCAGTACTTCGGAAGTTCAGGTCTGATCGGCTCATGAGCCGTTGAAACATGGGTAGTAGGTAGCTGAGAGTCTTGCCACTACCGGTTTCAGCAGCGCAAAGGATGTGGCGACCGCGAAGCAGTGAGGGGATGGTCTTCGACTGCACCGTGGTGGGCCGAACGACTTCGGGTGCAGCGTCCTGAAGCGCTAGCAGCAGCCGGGGCTCCAGACCCAAGTCCGCGAAGCTGCGCGGGGACTGCAGGTTCCGTAGGGCGGGCGCCTCTTGCTGCGCGCGCTCAATGGAGAAATGGTCCCCACGCGCGCGCCGATGCTTCCAGCCACGTGAAGCCAGCGGCGCGCACTCCCAACGGCCCAGAGTGAGACGCGCGGGCTGATTAAACTCCGGCCGCCGCGCCGAGACCAGCAGAGGACCCGGTCGCACCAGCACCGGCGGCGGGGGACTCCGACCACGTCTCTGTCGCTGCTCCTGCCGTCGCTGCAGAGCCCGCGGAATGCGCACTACCGGCAAGGGTTCGTCCGAACCGCGAACCGCCAGGTGGCGGCGAGACTCCAGGAGCCACCGAACCGCGGGGGATAACAGCCGTGGTAGCGGGGCTACAGCCATCATTCCTTGGATGCAAGAGAGGCGCGTGTCCATGACGTCATCATGTGTGCGCCCGTGGTCCAGGGTACGGTGGCCGGCGTGGCTCAGTGAGACGTGTGGCGCTGGAATACCGTCAGGAAGGAGGGAGGATCTTTAGAGTTCAGTGGCGGTGAGGTCTGTAGTTCCAGTTGGGGATGGCGATGTCCAGACCCAGCTCATCTTTGGGGAAGGGCGTGTGGTGGAGGCTGGAGTAAGGGTCGGAAATAGGCGGCTGTGGGACCTGGCCTAGTGGACTGGTAGTGCGGGTGGCTTCTGGCAATTGGGTGCTCAAGTCTCTGTGATTCTCATTTGTCACTTCTTTGCCTCCGTGTTCAGTGTCGGTCTCCCCTGGAAACTCCAAGGGTGTGGAGTACGGGGATGCTTTTCCAGATATGGACTCGGATACATACTTAGTGAGAGTCTGAATGAATAATGGTAGGCCTGGGGACTGAGACAGGGTTGGAGTCTTGGATCTAGGTCCAGTCCTGTTCTCCTCCAGCTAAGAGCCCAGAGTGCATGTTGATGGCCTTCTGCTTATTTTCTCTATGACTAGGAGGTAAGGTCTCAGTTACTCCTTGGTACTCCTTCAGCTTCACCTGCACCCGCCATTCTTGCAGCGTGCTCATTTTCATTTGCTTCTCAGTCGGGTTTCCTAAGTTGCCTCCATACTGGTAGTAAGAAGAGTCCTGTTATCCCTACGAGGTGTTCAAGCTTATCTCGCATAGCCATGATTGGGCAGACTATTTGACTTTAATTCAGAGGTTCTTGTTAAAAAAAAAATCACTTCATACTTGAGCACACCTGAAAAATGGGCGTCTGTAGTATGAGAGTGCCTGGGTTGGGAGACAAAGTAAATGTTTGTGGGCTGATTACCTGGGAAGTTCCTAACATCTGTAGAACGTGTTTTAATTTCAGTAACTAGAGCTGGCACTCCATATCCATAGTTGAACATCTGTGGATTTTCCACTTGGGGGTGAAAAATATTCACATAAAAATTGTGTCTGTTGTAAACATACATAGACTTTTTTCTTACATTTATTCTCTAACAATACAGTATAATAACAACCATTTACATAACACTTATGTTGTATTATTCATTATAAGTGACTAGGAAATGATTTATGGGAGAGGTTTGGGATATAGCTTAGTGATAGTATTCTTGTCAAATATTTACGAAGCCCTGGATTTGAGCCCCAGCATTGGAGAAAAGGAAAAGTATATAGGATGATATATGGAGGATATATACAAGTATTGTGTCATTTTATATAAAAGACTTGAGCATCCTCAGATTTTGGTATCTGGGGTCCTTGGAACAAATATGTTGTAGATACCTAAAGCTGACAGTATCATTATGGACATGGTGGCATATGTCTTTAATTCTTTACTTGGGAGTTAGAGGTAGGAGGATCAGAAGTTCAAGGCCTACTTCGACTACATACAAAGTTTTTAAAAAAGCTTTACTTTGTGTGCATGTGTGTATATGCTGCATGGATGCAGGTGCCTGGAGAAGCCAGAGGAAGGTGTTGAATTGCCTTGGAGCTGGAGTTACAGGTGATTGTGAGCTGCCCAATATGGGTGATGGGAACCAAATGTGGGTCCTTTGGAAGAGCAGCAAATGCTTTTAATCACTGAGCCATCTCTACAGCCCCTGAAGTTTATTAAAATTTGTGTGTGTGTGTGTGTGTGAGAGAGAGAGAGAGGCAGAGAGAGAGAGAGAGAGAGAGAGAATGTTAACCAATGAGCAATCTCTCCAACCCCTGAAGTTTTAAAAAATTTGTGTGTGTGTATGTGTGTATGTGAGAGACAGGGAGACAGAGAGAGAGAAGCAGTCAGTTGTGATACATGCTTATATCCCAGCCCAGCTGAGGCAGAAGAATCCCAAGTTTGAGGCCAGTTGGGCTCACAGTGAGACTATGTCTCAAGCGGGGGGAGGAGGGGCTCTTAAAGTTTCAGTTATCATTATGATACAGAAATAGACTCTTTTGGAAACTGACCAATTAAAGCAACAGACAAAAGAGTTTTAAGTAGTGATGAGTGAACAGTCATTGGATTCTAAAGTGAGATTGATTTTGCCCCTCCTCCTGTATTTGGCAATGGCTGGAGACATTTTTAGTTGTCATATCTGAGGAAGTGCTACTGGCAGTTAGTACATAGAGGCCAGAGAGACTGCTCAGCACCACGTAATACCAAAGATAGCTCCACAACAAAGGATTATCTGGCCACAAATGTCTGAAGTGCGTTGCAGAGAGACGTAAGGACTGAAGAGACACCAAGATTTCCCTGCATGCTTTTTCTTCTTATAGGCATTCCTTTAAAAAAAAAAAGATGTGTATGAGTGTATTGTCTGTGTGTATGTAAGTGTACCTGTGTTGTGCAGTGTCCATGGATCCAACAGGAATGTTGGATCCCTTGGAACTGGAGTTATTGACAGTTGTTAGCTACCATGTGGGTCCTGGGCTCTTAACCACTGAGCCATCTCTCTAGCCCCCATTTAAGTATTCTTTTGCGAGTAGGGATTGAGACAAAATCTCATTCTATAGTACATGTTGATCTGGAACTATGTAGCCCAGGCTAGCCTCAAGCTTGTGGCACTCTTCCTTGGCAAACCTCCTAAGTGTTGAAATTATAGTTGTGAGCCCCCAGCTATCTTATGATCACATTTGAGTCTTGCCCTGACCTTGCCCCATCCCAAGAATCTTAAGCCATCGATTATTTTGGCTTTGGCTTTGGGATCAGGGACCTTAGGGCTCCTGAGAGTCATAAACAAATGAAGGAATGATTCAGGATATAGCGGGAGAAAAAAAATGTTCTGAGAGAACAAATTATACTCATGTATTTGGGGGAATATGCTGACTGAAAAACAGATGAGTTGGGATGTGTATGTATCATTCCAAAAGTCAAAGCTAGTGCCATGCATGACAGAGTCCGATTCTGGATTTTTATATACAGCCCTATTGTAGCAGTCTGGTGTCCTGGTAAATGGCAGCAATTCTTGCAATTAGGAGTTTGAGGCAGAAAGATCATGAGTTTGCGGGATAGCCAGGGCTGTGAGACCCCATCTCAAACAAACAAAACCAAACAATAGACAAAAACCCAAGAAGCAGTTAAGAGCACTGGTTGTTCTAACAGAAGACCCAGGTTCGAATCCCAGCTAACGGTTGTCAGTAACTTTAGTTCCAGAGGATCCGGTGCCCTCTTCTGTCCTCCTTGGGGACTGCATGACACAGGTGCACTTACACACAAGGAGGCATTAAAAAAAAATAATTTTTTAGGGCCAGGAAGATGACTCAGGAGGTAAAGGTACTTGCTCCCAAGCCTGACAGCTGGGAATTTGATCCCCTGAACGAAGTTGGTGGAAGGAGAAAACTGCCTCCTGCAAATTATCCTATGACCTTCATACATGTGCTTTACTGCCTGCATACACACACACACACACACATACACACACACACACACACATTAAATTAAAAAAAAATTAACTCAGCAACAGGGCTGGAGAGATGCCTCAGCGTTTAGGAGCATTGGTTTTGGAGGACCCGGGGTTCAGTTCCCATTGGGTGCTAACAACTGTCCATAACTCCAGTTCCCAGGAGAATCTGACTTTTCCTTCTGACCTCTTCAGGCACTGCATGTCACAGGTATACTTACACTTATGCAGTCATTACACTCATACACATAAAATAAAAAAATAAAAACAAAACTTTAAAAAAAAATATTGAAAACTTAAATGAACAACAAAATCACTGTAGCAGCTAGCTAGAATTGCCCAGATCTGTCTTGTCTTTTTTCCTTTGGGTGTTTGAGACATGATATCATGTAACTCAGGTTGGCTTCGAATTCACTGTGTAGATAAGGATGACCTTGAACTCCGGATCCTCCCAATTCTGCCTTCTAAGTACTGGACAAGTGTGGGCCAACAAGTCTGCCTCCCAGATCTGTCTTGAGAATGGTGAATTTTCAGTCAAAATAGAAGGGAATTAATGAAAAGGATGTACCAAGATTTTATGATTCTCAGTTTTTATATTACTTTCTAAGAACCTGGGGTCTTTTTCCCTTTCCAGATAGTTCTTTGAATGTCTGACCTGGCAAGTTTCATCTAATTCCATGTGCCATATAAAAGACAGAATTGCTTTGTACCAATCAGAACAGCCACACTGAAGGAGTTTCCAGAAAAGGACAGTACATTGCTATACATGCACATTTGAGTTTTGTTCCACTATTTAGAGCAGGGTGGCTGGTTAGTATACAGCTTTCTCATTCATTGTGCTTGAGCTCTTACAACATTGTTACCTCAAAGTCTCCCAGGTGTTTGAGCTTGGCTGAGTCTGTTCTATCACCTCTACTTTGTTACACCTTCAGACACTACCTAAGGCCCTTCTGTTTTCTTTCTGCTTATAGTAGACACTGGGTAGCCTCTAACTATTACTGAAATGCATGGCTTATAGGAAATAGGAAGGTTTACTTTTTGTAAACAAAAGAGCTACTAGAAGCAGGAAGTTGTGTTTCATGGCTCTCAGGTAATCATGGTATAGTCATTTGTTCAGCCTTTTTTTTTCCTTTTTGTGGTAATAGGGCCTTGCACATGTGAATGTACTTTGCCCTGAACTATAGCTCCTCTGAATTATTTGAAGCATATTTTCTGACTTCTTTTTTTTGTTTTTTGAAACATGGTCTCCCTGTAGTCTCAACTGGTCTAGAACTTGCTCTGTAGGCCAGGCTGGCCTTGATCTCACACAGATCTACCTGCCTCTGCCTCTGGAGTGCTGGGATTAAAGGTGGGATTAAAGGCATGACCCACCATGCCCAGTCCCTCCCACATGCATAGGGGTTTATGTAGTCTAGGCTAACCTTGAAGTAGCTTTGTAGCTGAGAATGACCTTGGACTTCTGATCTTTTTTGCTTCTGTCTCCTGAGTCCTGGGTTATGGTGTTCACCTCCACATTCAGTTTATTTGATTCTGGCATTGAATCCGGGACTTCACGAATGCTAGTACTGTATGAATTGAGCAATATCCCTAGTCCTAGACATTTGTTTTTTGTGTTCTGAGTTTTTAAAACTAGCTGGGTATAATGGTTCATACTTGTAATCCTCACATTCAGGATGCAAGGTAGGAGGATCATGAGTTCAAGGTCAGTCTGGGACACATAGCAAAACTGAGGCGAACCTGGGATATATACCAAGACCCTTGCTCAGTAGAAACCCCAAACAAACAAAAAACAGTCTACATTTGAGCCTGATAATGTAGCTAAGTTTGAGAAGCATAGATATAAATGAAGCACTTAGGGAATTGCAAGGCATTGTAGAAATAAATAGTGCTATTAGTATTCGCTTACTGTTCTATTTTCCTATGCTTACAAAGACTATAGTGTGGGTTCTGGCCGTTGTCTCTTTAGCTCTTGTCACCATATGTTTGAACCCCTTATCTCTTTGCATTGCACTACATTCCCTTACCCTATTCCCTCCCTCTTCTGGCCTTTGTCTGACATCCATCTGTTGTTTGTATAGGCTTATTGAAATACAGCTATGGCCATGCTACCTCTTGACTCAGAAGTCATTCATGAGTGACTATCTCCTAATCTTCCTCAAGAATATGGCCCGACTCATCATCATCTCCACTTCTTCCTTCACTGAAAAAATCAAATTACATTTATTTATTTATTTATGTATTTATGTGTATGTATGTATGAGGGTATGTGTGTACTCAGTGCTCCTTTGGGGGTCAGAGGACAACTTGGATTTGATTTTCTCCCTCTACCATGTTGATTTTGGAGATCAAATTCAGGTTATCATGCTTAATGGCAGGTGTCTTTACCCACTGAACCAACTTGTAGGCCCTAATGTATTTATATATATATATATATATATGTATATATATATATATATGCATAAATATTTTTATTTTATCTGTGTAGGTGTCTTGCCTGCATGTCTGTAAGTGCACTCGTATTGTGCAATACTAGTGAATGGCTGTGAAGGTCAGAAGAGGGAGTTGGAGCCCCTGGAACTGGAGTTAATGGACTGCTTTTAGCTATGTAGGTGCTGAGAACTGAACTCAAGTCCTCTACAAGAGCAGCCAGTGCTCTTTAATCACCAAGCCATCTCTCCATTCTCCATAATGTGTGTTTTTGACACTGTGTTGCATTCTGTGGCTCAGGCTATGCTGGGCAAGACACTTTAAATGCGCTCTGACTTTGTTAGAGCTTGTTTTTTTTAGATAGCATCTCACTGGGTAGTCTAGGCTAGCCTTGAATTCATAATTTTTTTGCCTCTACTTCCTGAGTGCTGGGATTATAGGCAAGTGCCATCTTTCCCAGTAGGAATGGCTTTTTTTTTTTGAGACAGGTTCTCCCTGTAAGCTCCAACTGGCCTTTAGCTTGCTATATAAACCAGCCTGGTCTTGATCTCACACAGATCTGCCTGCCTCTGCTTCCTGCTTGCCGAGATTAAAGACATGTACCACCACACTGGGCAGAAATGGCTTTCTAAACGAGGTCTTAGTTTTTGGGAAAATTGACATGGAAGAGACTGGCAAAGGTTTTTCCTCCCTTTTATTGTTTTCTCTGAATAGTGCTATTTCAATCAGAAAGGGTTATAATTAATGGGATAGCATATCTACATAGCTAAAATTAAGGTTATTATCTAAGAATGAAATTGGCAACCTTTTTCATTACATTTACTTATTGTGTATTTATGTGTGTGGTGGTTTGTCTGCTATAGTGGCATGTGGCGGTCAGAGGACAACTTGTAGAAGTCAGTTCTCCCTCCACTATTTGTGTTCTGGGGGTCCACCTCAGGTTGTCAAGGCTGGCGCTATCCTGCTGAGCTTTCTCACCCACCCATGAGGAAGAAATTGGGAGTCATCAACTTGGAAATAATAGAAGAGATTAGGCCTTAAGAGGAACAGTGCAAGGGATTGTCTGAATGACTAAGTTGCTGATCTGGTGTGATGGTGGGGAGAAGGGGAAGTGGTTGTGGCAGGAATTAGAAGGAGGCAGGACCTGCTTACTTTCTTGAGAGAAACCTTGTGGCAAGATGTGTCAGGTACTTCTGATGTGCCACTGGGAGTTCCCAAACTGGGTGACTGTAGAGTCACAGCCTAGGAAACAGGTACTCAAGACCATGGACCAAACCCTCGTGGCAAACTAAGAAGTCCTGTTCTTGTGGAGCTGGTTATCTTGATGGTCTAGAGGAGCTGGGAATTAAACAAGAAACTACACTAATCAATATGGATATATGGCCGTACTTGAACCATCCAGGAGTACAGGGTGTTGTGAGATTTTGTGATCAGGGACCAGAAGTGGATGGTCTTGTAGAGACACATCTCTACTAAGGGGGAATTCAAAGACCAAGGACCTTAAGTGTGGGAGTGTATGCATGAAGAGTGTTTCTGACAGAGGCAACTGGAAGTAGACAGGCCCTTGGGCAACAGAGAGCCAGTGTGGTTAGAGTAGAGAGTGAGTGGGAGATGTGGGCAGGTTTGGCTCATTTAGGGCTTTGTGGGCTGTTTGAAGGGTTTCAGTTCATCCTGAATTCTGTGGAAAGTCACTGAAAGGTTGAAAGAAGAGAGTAGTTTAAACTCCAGGCGTGACGGCACACACCTATAAACCTTGTACTTGGGGACTAGCGGGAGGGCAGTCAGATCAAGTGCTAAAAATCTTCCTCTGTTGCACAGTGTGTGAAGCCAGTCTCTATGCCCAGCTTAAGGAGACTGTATTGATTAGAAGAACATATCAATAGTAATGATCTTTTATTTGTTTTTCTTGGATGGAAACCAGGGCCTTATGCATACCAGGGCCTAGGCAAATGCCCTGTCACCAAGCTGCATCCCTAGGTCTTGATTCTGTCTCTTCTTCCACCCTCCATTGCCTTCTTCCCTCCTTTTTCTCTCTTCCTCCCCTTTCTTTCCTTTCTTTTCCTGTATATCCTTGGTTGGCCTAGAACTCATTGTTTAGATCAGGTTGGCCTTGAACTTGCAGGGATCCCACTGCCTCAGCCTCCCAAGTTCGGGGATTATCGGCATGTGCCACCATGTCTGGCTCTAGCCCCTGACTGTTGTTCCTGTTGCCTCTCCTTTTCCCAGTATTTTTAGAATGTGATCATATCTCGTCACCTCCACTGAGCCTCCATCATCTCTTACACTGAGTACTGAATTGCCTTTGAACTCCACTTCCTGAAATCTGTCTGCTACAGGCCCTTCTTTGTCCCCAGCATCCTAGTTTGCTATTAATACAGCAATCAGTGTGATCATATGAACACGTGAGTTAGCACATGTTGTTCTTCCACTTATAACACTTTATTGTCTCATTTTATGAAGATCTAACAAAGTTCTCATGTTCTACAAGGTTCTACGTGATCTGAGCACCGTCTCTTATCTGCTTACTGCCGTCACATCATGTAACTTCAGTTTTTCTCTCTTCTCTTTTCTGTGATCCAAACATATTGACTTCTTACCATTCCCCTGACATACCAATTAAGCACTGGCTGTTGTCTTTGTTCTTTTAAGAAAATATTTTATTTATTTTTATTTTATGTGTATGAGTGTATTGCCTGCGTGTATGTACGTACACCCCTGTCCTACAGTGCCCACAAAGGTCAGAAGGTGTTGGATCCCCTGGAACCGTTGATACGAATGGTTGTTAGCTACCATGTAAGTACTTGGGATTGAACATGAGTCCTCTGCAAGAACAACCAGTACTCTTAATCGCTGACTCCTCTCTCCAGTCCCTGACTTGTATTCTATATAGTTTAGGAGACTAGGGCAGTGATGAGGACAGACTAGACACTTAGTGAATAGTTGTTAGATGAATGACTGAGCATGAATTCTTTATATGATCAGAGGAAAGGAAAGCAAATGAGTGTGGGTTATAAAGCCCATCCTGGGTGACAGAAGGGATTTTTTCCTTTCTTTTAAAAAAATTGTATCATTTTTATTTTATGTGTATAAGTGTATTGCCTGCATGTGTGTAAGTGCACCCATGTGTACAGTGCCCTCAGAGGTCAGAAGAAGGCATTGGATTCCCTGGAACTGGAGTTACGATAATTGTTAGCCTGTATGTGGTGCTGGGAATTGAATCCAGATCCTCTGCAAGAGCAGTCATTGCTCTTAACTGCTGTACCATTTCTCCAGCCCCTACATTTCTTTTTGTAAAATTTAAAAAAAATTATTTGTTTTTAAAATCATTATTTGTGTGTGTGCACCTGTAGTCATGGGACAACTTACAGGAGTCAGTACTCTCCTTCCACTGTGGGGTCTGAGGATGGAACTCAGGTCTTCAAACTTGGCAGCAAGTGCTCTTATCCTCTGAGCCTTCTCACTGGCCCTTCAACTTACATTTCTAACTTATATTTTCTCTTTCTTCAGGTATAGCAAGAGGAGGAATGACTGTGAATAGCCTCTCTCTATGCTACCACAACAAACTCATCTTAGCCCCTATGGTTCGGGTAGGGACTCTCCCAATGCGGCTCCTGGCCCTGGATTATGGAGCAGACATTGTTTACTGTGAGGTAAGGTATGCTTAGTTTTCTGAGAGTCGTGGGGGAGGGGTACAGGCTCCATGTTTGGATCTGGCAGTGGTCAGGAGTAGGAGAGGCAGAATGGGACCTCCCTTCATGGTCTTAACTAAAACCAGGAGGGATCAACACACATGACATTGATTACTTCTGTTGGTCCTGCTGAGATCCAGTAGACTGGGCATTACAGAGGTGTTCTGAGCTACCATGGGCTAGATAGGTAGAGAGGTATTCTGTCCTGTCACTGCGCAGGCTCCTATAGGAATCACCATACATACAGTATACCACTGAACAAACTATGAGTTTAGGAAGAGGAAAAGGACCAGACCCAGGATAAAGAAATTGGAAGAAGTTGATGTTGGTGGTCAGGAGATTTTTCTGGTGGTGGGCCACTAAATGTACACTCTGGCTCTTCTAGAGAATATTAGGACTTCTGATAGGAAAAATGAAATTACAAGAATACCTGATACTGGGTTGTGAGGGAGTGTCAGCAGTAGTTCTCAACTGAGCGTTTATCAGAATCGTCTGGAGAATTTTTCCAGTTCCCAGTCATAGAATATGGTTATGGGGATATGTGTGGAAGAGGCTTCTCACCTCATCAGCCAAGAGGCAGAGAAAATGAGACAGGCATGCCCCTTGGACATACTTCCTCTAACTAGGCTGTTCCTCTTAGTGTCCATCACCTTCCAGTAATGACATTAGATTAATCCATTGATGAAGTCAAATCCCTCACAATCCATCTAAAAGCCCTGCCTTTGAACAGACTGCATTAGAGACCAAACCTTTAACAATTAGGCTTTTAAAAAAATGTATATGAGTATTTAGCCTGCATGTATGTAAGTGTACCACATGTAGAGGCTAGAACAGGGTGTCAGATCCCCTGGAACTGGAGTTACAGATGGTTGTGAATTGCCATGTGGGTTCTGGAAAGGAAACCTGAGTCTCTACAAGATAAACAAGTGCTCTTAATCATTGAGCAATTCTCCAGCACCCCACATCCTTTATGAGATAATGTTTTATGATTAGGCCAAGCTGACCTCAAACAATACTCTTAAAATAAATTCTTATTTTTATTTTATGATATGAGTGTATTGCCAACATGTGTGTAAGTACACCAGTGTTGTGCAAAGAAAGCCCTTGGAGGCCAGAAGAGAGTATCAGATCCCCTGGAACTGGAGTAATTGATGGTTTTAGCCATGTGGGTGCTAGAAATCAAACCCAGGTCCTCTGCAAGAGTAGCCAGTGCTCTTAAGTGCTGAGCCATCTCTCCATCCCCTCAAACTCTATAATCTTGCCTCAGTTTCCTAAATGCTAGTTTTATTATAGGTTGAGCCACCATGCCTAGCAACAAGTGTACATTTTCTTTTTTCCTTAACAAATGAGTCTTTTAAAGGAACACTTTTTATACAACCATAACATATTATATAGAAAGAAGAAAAGCTTCCTGAGGGCACTTTGGGAAAACAACCTTATGTTCTTGGTGTGAGTGTTGGAGGACAGGAATCAATGATAGAAGAGATTTAAGAATAGAAGGTGGCGGCTGGGCATGGTAGCACACTCCTTCAATCCCTGTATCTAAGGCAGAGCAGGCGGATCCCTGTGTGCTCAAGGCCAGCTAGGGGAGACCCTGTCCAACAAAACAAAAATCAAAGCAGGTGGGGCTAGAGAGTTGGCTCCATGGTTCAGAGCATTGGCTGCTCTTGCAGAGGACCCAGGTTTGGTTCCCAGCACCTATATGACAGCTAATAATCATCTGTAACTCCAGTTTCAGGGGATCCAACACCTTCTTCTGACTTTCATGAGCATTGTATGACATGCGTACATTTACATACATGCAGACAAAACACTTGTACACATTAAAAAGGGGGGGTAGACTAAAGAAATGGCTAAGCAGTTAGGAGCACTGGCTGCTTTTGCAGAGGACTCAAATTTGATTCCCAACACCTATATGGTGGCTAACAACTGTTCATAACTCAAGTTTCAGGGGAATCTGATCCCCCTTCTGATCTCTATGGGCATTTCATGACATAGGTGCACTTACATATGTGCAGACAATACATTCGTACACGTAAAATAAAAATTATATATGTTGGTGTCAGAGAAGGCAAAAGTTAGGTCTGTGGCTTGTGTCACATGATGCACAAAAGTCCAGTTGTAAGAAGAGCAGAAGAGGAACTGGGAATGTGTCTTGGTGGTAGTGTGGCATGGGTAAGGCCCTGGGCTTGATTCTGAGCACCATCATTAAACTAAACAGGTTAGATGAGATGGGAGGTAGAGGCAGGAGGATTTCTGTGAGTTCAAGCCAGATTAGAATACATATTGAGTTCTAAGTCAGCCAGTTAGGCTACCATAGATACCATAGCATGATCCTGTCTCAAACAAACAAACAAACAAACAAACAAAACCCCCAAAGTCTCAAACCAAAAACCTCAGTGTTTTGGAAGAACGTTTTTTTTTCCTCAGTGGGTATTAACTGCTTGCAGTGTTGTTCTAGGATTATGACTTGTCTGTTTCTGTGTCAAATTATCCTTGTTATCCTATCACTGTGATACTGTGCTAAGTGTGTGTAGGGAACTTGAGTCTTCCTGTTGGCCTTCACGTCAGAGACTATGAATGGAAAATACATACAAAAAAGAAAGAAGGGGGAGGGAAGGAAAGAAAGCTGTTCCGGCTCTGCAGGCCTGTAATTCCAGCACTTAGGAGTAGAGGTAGGAGGACTGGGAATTCAACTTTACCCTCCGGTATATAGCGAGTTGGAGCATGGCCCTAGGGCTCTTCCCAATAATGTCACTAAATTAATCCATTGATGAAGTCAGGGCCCTCAAAATCAATCATTTCCTAAAAGCCTTCCTCCCCTCTCAACGTGCAGCATTAGAAACCAAGCCTTTAAAAAAAAATATTATTAAAAAAAATTATGTGTTTATGTGTCTTTCCATGTGTGGGTTTGTGCACATGAGTGCAGTGCGGGAGTTACAGGCTGCTGTGAGCCAAGCTGCTTGATGTAGGTGCCGGATGGAACTTGAGTTCTCTGGAAGAGCAGCGTGTGCCCTTAACCACTGAGCCATCTTTTCAGTACCCCTCCCTTCCCCCCTTTTAAATAGCATCTTACCGTGCAGTCCAGACTAGACTCAAACTTTATACTCTTGCCTTTGTTTCCCAAGTGCTGATTTTATAGGTGTGAGCCATTATGCTTAGTCCCAGTGACATGAGACACATCTCAAAAACCCAACCAATCAATAAAACAGCTGACCAACCAAATAATAAATAAACACATTGACAAATACTGGAAGGTACTTGATGTGAGAATGAGGAGACTGGGAAGAACTGCAGTGTATCAAAGGGCCAAGGGCTGGGAGTGAATAGCAAGCCAGGAAGTAGAAATAGGGTTTCAACTCTCCTCTGTCAGGAATTTAATAGGTAAAGCGTTGGGAGAAATGCAGGCAGGCAGGTGGCCTGAGCCATGAAAGCAGTAGGGTGAAGGGAGCTGCAGATGACTTGCTGCTCATAGAGTGAGAGGAAGGAAGAGTTAGATGGGAGTGGTGTGTAGGGTGATGGGAAAGGCCAGGACTTGGGGGTCGGGTTTGATTTGTTTGTTTTCAATGCTGGGGATGGAATTCATGGCCTTACTGGTGCTAGACAAGTGTTCTCCCATGAGCTAGCTATGCCCTTGCTTAGCAATTTAAAAAAATGTATGTAAGTGTGTGTGTGTTTGTGTGTGTGTCTGTATGTATAGGTCAGGGAATAACTTCTGGGAATCAGTTCTCTCCTTTTCCCTTGGATTGGGGAATTTAGATCATCAAGCTTGTTTCTGAAGTGCTTTGACTCTTGCTGAGCCATCTCATTGGCTCCAGGAATTTTTTTTGGAGGGGTGGTGGGGACAGGATCTTACCTTTGTAACCAAACAGGCATCAGACTTCAGGGATTACAGGCTTGTGCCACCATATCCAGCGGCCATCCTTGGATTTTCTCTCTCTCTCTCTTTTTAATTTTATGTGTATGTGTGTTTGCCTGCATATATGTATATGTACCATGTGCATGTCTCTTGCCTGTAAAGGCCAGAAGAGAACGTTTGATCTATACTGTCTGGACTTACAGACAGTTGTAAGTCACCATGTGGGTGCTGGGAACCAAACCTGGGTCTTCTGTAAGAGTAGCCAGTGCTCTGAACTGCTCAGACATTTCTCCAGCCTCCCAGGGCAGGCTTTCTAACCTCTTACTCACTTGCTTTCCTTTCCTCTGGTCATAAAAAGAATTAATGTTCAGTCATTGATCTAACAACTATTCATTAAGTATCTAGTCTATGCCAGTCACTTCCCTAGTCTCTTGGGCTGTATAGAATATAAATCAGACAAAAATTCCTGCATAGCAGAGCTTTCAGTCCAATAAAGGGATACAAACAAAGGACAGTAAGTATATAGCTAAATATACAATTATTCAGTGTGCTGGGAAACTGGTAGGTTGCTAGAATTTTTAAAAAACAAATAAACTAACAAACAAAAAAAAACCAATAATAGGCTGACAGCACTGGGGATGACTTTCAATTTTAGACAGAGAAGTTAAGGACTGCCTCAATGAATAGATAAAATTTAAACAAAGATATGAATTACTCAAGTTGGTGTCTAGTAGAATACACAACAGTGGCAACAGCCAGTGCAAAGGACCTAAGGCAAGAGCTTATCTGGTGTTAGAGGAATGGTAAGGAGGTCAGTATGACTGAACCACAGGAAGAAGAGAGAAGTTACATGATGTGATGGCAGTAAGGAGATAAGAGTGTGGTGCCTGGTGCCTCCTGGTGGATCCAGATTTATTCTACAGACCAGCATTAGTAAAAACAACCTATGTGTTCTTTCTGGGTGAGTCCCTGTTAGAAACCTATTTGTGGGATTAAGTTGGCCAACCAGCCCATCCACCTTGTACAGAGGGACTCCAGAGGTCCAATCTGTGAGGGGATACCTGTTTGTTAGACTTATACATTTGTTTGGTTTTGGGGACAGGATTTTACTGTGTAGGCTAAGCTGGCTTCAGATTTGCAGAAATCCTCCTGCTTCAGCCTCCCAAGTGCTTAGATTATGAACATGTGCCACCATGCCTCACTCTTCCAACAGGACTTTTTTGATTTTTAATGTTGTGGGGTTTATTTTGAGACACTGTCCCCCAAAAAACAAAAAAGGACTGGAGATATAGCTTAGCTGGATGCTCAGTTAAATGCTTGCCTAGCATGCACAAAATCTTGGGTTCTATCCCTAATAATCCATAAAACCAGATGTGGAGTACACATCTGTAATTATAGTACTTTGGAGGTAGAAGCAAGAAGATTAAGACAATCCTCAGCTTCATAGTGCATTTGAGAGTAGTCTGGAATACATGAGACCCTGTCTCAAAAAGAAAGACCAGCCTGGGTTACAAATTAAGACCCTGCTAGGTGTGGTGGTGCATGCCTTTAATCCCAACACTCTGAAGGCAGAAGCAAGTGACTCTCTGTGAGTTCGAGACCAGCCTGGCCTACACAACAAGTTCCAGGGAGAGGGATACCCTACCTCAAAAAGACCAAAACAAAACAAAACAAAACCCAAAACTGCCTCCAAAAGAAAAAAGGTAGGAATGAAGATCTTGTTGCATGCTACAAAATGAATAAGGTATTTTTTGTTTGTTATTATTATTGCATTTTATTTTTATTTGTGTGTGTGTGAATAGATACAGAAATACGTAGAACATGTATTTACCTACATGTTGAGTACGTCGAAGGAAACCCATGGTTACCTTGGGGACCCTTGGTCACACTATTCCTTGATGCTCTCATGCATGTACAGAGGTGATTGTGTTTACCTGGCTGTGGCTATGATTTGTTGAGGCCTCTAGGGGGTCATTTGGGGGTGAATCTCCTGAGTGAATTGTCTTTTATTCTCTTTTGAATGCTCAGAGTCCCTTGGCCATGAATTTCTGGGCAGTGTGACAGGTGCCAGCTTCCTCTGACTTGTCTTGTACATCTGCTGAAGTAATCACTGAACAAAGCAGAGCAGTCTAGTCTCCAACCGAGAGCTACCCAGTAGACATGACATTTCCTCCATTTTTATGAAATTGGTTTTGAAGAAACACTGTTTCCTTTCTTTTCTGAATTTGTTTGAATATCTTCCCAGTTGGGAAGCTCACCTCTTTTGTCTGCACACAAAGTATGCTGGATAGATTTTTCTTTCCTTTGTTTGCCTTAGATCTTTCTCTTTGTGTTTCCATTCTCTAGACCTAATTTTGTCCTTGGCCATTTCCTGGGAGCCCTTCTCTGCCTACTCTTTGTCTAGCAATTGAGGTAGGAGGTCCTAGTGTCCACATCCTTGGTAGTTGTCTTATCTCTAGCACTTAAAATGGCTCATCCTTTCTCATCTCCCAAATCTTCATGGTCTTAGGAAAAAGAGCTAATTGATGGTAGTTCACTCAGGGCCTTTCTTGCCGTGCTTGGCTGGAAAGGACAGCACAACCTACCCCAAAGGCCATGATTTGTTGTTAGTAATAGGGTTATTGGCCAAACAGTGGTCATCAGGGGTATAATGAAGATCCTCCTCCTGTGTGACAGGCCAGTGTCCATGACCAATGCGTGTCTTTTGATTTCTCTGCAGGAGCTGGTTGATCTTAAGATGCTTCAGTGCAAGAGAGTTGTCAATGGTGAGTGCAGGATTGGGTGTGTGCCCAGCTAACTCAGGCAGAACTACTACTGTCCTTATCCAGGATCCTTCCTGGTTGCATTATATAAGTGTGTAGATCACATTGCTCCCTCAAGAGCAGTCACTGTTCTCCAAATGTAGCGACAAAGAATCAAAAGTGAAGGTTGGGGGTGTTGGAACAGTGTTTGCCTAGCATGCTTGAGAGCCTAGGTTTGATCCTCAGCACTACAAAATAATGAACAAATAAAAATCCAGATGTGAAACAGGCTAAGAATGCCTTCCTCCCATAGGCTTGATGGTATAAAAATGTCCATATTTCATAGTGCAGGAGGGATCTTATGGGCCTTGGAGTAAGGATGACTTTAGCATTGAGCCTAGCTCAGAACTTGATAGTTGTATGATCTTAGTCAAGTCTCTTGACCTCTCCTCATCTGTTTCTTATCAGTAAAATGAAAACCATAAGCCTAGCTTTACTTAAATCTTAGAGTTGGATGTGGATCAAATGAAATACCCCCTACCTTAAGCTCTATACAAATAGAGACAGGGTCTCCATGTAGCTGAAGCTAGTCTGGACTCACTATGTAGACGAGGGTGGTCCATGATCTCACAGAGACCCACCTGCCTCTGCCTCTTGAGTGCTGGGATTAAAGGCATTTGTCACCACTCCTGGTCCTTCTTGCCATCTTGAGCTACCTCTGTCAGGAATCACTTCTATTAACTTTCCCAAGAAGTCATCTTTTATCTTACATTTTATAACCCCTAATCTGTTTAGTGCTGGGATGATAATAATAGCTCCATTTGTGGAAGTGCTATTACATGTTTTAAAGGATTTCATGGCTGCCATATTGGATCTCTTTGAAGGTTAATAATAATAGTGCTTACTATAGAGCATCATTAAGAAGAGTAAATGGGGGGCTGAAGAGATGACTTAGCAGTAAAGAGCACTGGCTGCTCTTACAGAGGTCCTGGGTTCGTTCCCAGCATCCATGTGATGGCTAACAATTGTCTGTAACTCCAGTTTCAAGGAATCTAATGCCCTCTTCTGGCCTCTTTGGGAATTGCATGCATGGTGCATACACATACACACAATAACACTCATACACATTTAAAAAAATAAAAGAGTTATGTGTGTTGGTGCATGCCTTTAATCTCAGCACTCAAGAGGCACAGGCAGGTGGATCTCTGTGACACTGAGGCCAGCCTGGTCTACAGAGTGAATTCCAGACCAAACTAGCTGGGGTTATAAGGAGACCCTGTGTCCAAAAAAAAAAAAAAGTTGCTTTTTAAAAAAGGAAGAGGCTGCGGGTTCAGAGGATCTGGGTTCAATTCCCAGCGTGCACTTGGTGGCTGACAATTGTCTCTAATTCAAGTTCCAGGGGATATGATGCTCTCTTCTGATCTCTGTGGGCTCTGTATAGCATGAGTATATCTACTTTACATGCAGACAACACACTCAAACACATAAAAATAATAAATTAAAAGAAAAAACGCAAGAGTAATTGATACATGAGACCCATGTTTAAAACACAAAAGCAAACAATAAGAAAACAAAACTAAAGAGTAAAAATAGATGAGATATGATTGACTTTTATTAGTCGTAGTAACATTCTGATGTTCCATAAAGTTGCTGCTGAGAACTCTGATTATACAATACTAAATTATACAATACTAGACCATCAACCCCAAGGAGGTACAAGATTTTTGTACTAGGCATGGTGGCACATGCCTGTGATCCCAGCACTTGGGAAGTGGAAACAGGTCATCCTCAGTGACATAGCAAGTTCAAGGCCAGCCTGGGCTGTGTGAGACCTTGTCTCAAAAAGAAATCAAACCAGGGACTGGAGAGATGGCTCAGTGGTTAAATACACCTCCTGTTCTTCCAGAGAACCCAGGTTTGAGTCCCAGTACCTACAAGGCAGCTAACAACCATCTGTAATTCCAGTTGCAGAGGATTGTGTGCCCTCTTCTGGCCTGTGTGGACATTACATACAATGTGTTGCATTGTTTTTTTTACATACATACGCAGGCAAAACATTCATACTCATAAAATAAAAAATAAGAATAATACATAAAAGAAGTCAAACCAAATCAAATTAGATTCTTATAAGCCTCTGGTCACATTTTCATCAGTTAATCAGTATATAACCTTGTTTTATGTGTTACAATTTAAAAATATGCTATGTGATATATGTCATAGCATTATATATATATATATATATATATATATATATATATATGCACATGAATACACATATGTATCATATCAATAGCACTCTAATTTCCTGCCTGAATAAAACGTATCTAGGGCAGGGCTGGGGATATAGTTAGTTCAGTGGTAGAATATTTTCCTTTGAGAAAGAAAAGAAACCTGCTGGGTATAGTACACACCTGTAATTCCAACATTCAGAAGGCAGGGGCAGGAGAAAACAAAAAGAAAGGCTAGAGAGATGGCTCAGGAGGTAAGAGCACTTGCTGCTTTTAACAGAGGACCTCGGTTTAGTTCCCAGCACCCATATTGGGTGGTTCACAACTACCTGTAACTCCAGTTCCAGGGGATCTGACACCATTTTCTGGCCTCTACCAGCACTGTACGACAAGGTGCACTTACATGTAGGCAATACACTCACACACATATAAATTAAAAAAAAATTTCCAACACATATATTTTGTCCATTAGATTTATCTTAGTCGTCTAGTGACAAGAAACAGTGTTAGAAACACTACACAGCACTTGTGCAGTATGCTTGGGGCCATTTTAAACAACGCGATTACTAACAGAAAACAGAAAAATGCCAGGATGACTAAATATAATGTATAAAGAAGACTTTTATTTTTGAGATGGGGCCATTATATAGTCCAGAATGGTCTTGAAGTCATTACATAACTGAGGATGAGTTTAAACTCTTGATCCTTCTCCCTCAGCTTCCCAAGTAGTAGGATTATAGGTGTGCATCATCATGCCTGGCTGAGGGACACTGCAGTATGAAACCTGGAACAAGAATAGTGTCACATTGTTTGAATGCAGCTGGGAATTTGTGCATCATGTGACTGAAATTTCTTGCCACTTTTTGTCTGTGAATAATTAGAAATATCACAGGTATTGATTTTCAGGTTATAAATTTTAATGACCAAGCAAATTTATAAATATTGCAACTGTAAGTAGTAATGAAGGCTGACTGAAATGCAGTCAGTCTCTGCTCGTGGTACCTGGATGCTACATAATTAAGAAATGAAAACTGCTGGGCATGGTGGGCTTGCCTTTTCTATCAGGAAGAAGAGAGAGGCAGGCAGATTTCAGTGAGTTTGAGGCCAATATGGTCTACATAGCCAGTTCCAGACTACTTAGAATGAAATAGTGAGATCCCGTGTTAAAAAAAATAAACAGGGGCTAGAGAAATGGCTCAGTGATTAAAAGCCCTGGCTGTTCTTACAGAAGACTTAGGTTTGAATCCCAGCACCCACATGGTGGCTAGCAACTGTCCATAACTCCAGTTCCAGGGGAACTGGCTTCCACAGGCATTGCATGACATGGATTCACTTACATACATGCAGGCATAACAATCATGCACATAAAAATAAATAAAATATTTTAAAAAAGAAGTGATAACCTTGCTGAACCTCAGAGTGCTACCTTCTGGAGCAATTTGGACCCAAATTGAAACTCAAAGTTTCAGATATGTACATTTTCTTCCAACATTTAAAAAAAATGCAAAGCATTAACTATAAACATTTGTCAAATAACCCTAAAGTGAACTACCATTTATTTATGTGTATGAGTATATTGTCTGCATGTATGTAAGTGTACCTGTGGAGGTCAGAAGAGGTTGTTGGATCCCCTAGAACTGGAGTTACAGATGGTTGTTAGCCACCATATGGTGTTGGGAACTGACCCCCGGCATCCTGCAAGAGCAGGTAGTGCTCTTAACCTCTGGGCCATCCCTCCAGCTGCTAGAATCCCTCTTTCTTCCTTTTTGGGTTATAGTTTTGCTTCCAGGGCTTAGACTGGGTTGAATTTGAATTTTGATTGAGTGACCCATAGCTTGTGTTTTCTTGCAGAGGTGCTCAGTACAGTGGATTTTGTTGCTCCTGATGACCGAGTAGTCTTTCGCACTTGTGAAAGAGAACAGAGCAGAGTGGTCTTCCAAATGGTAAGAGATTCCCAGTGTCTAGGTCTTCTGAGGCTCCCTGTTTCTTGGGAGTTCCTAATTTCCACTTAATGCCAGTCAGTGTTGAAGGCATCCCCTACATTGCACAGTAGTGGCTTCTTATAGACTTGGCTTCAGTAGCTTTCAAAAATTCATTTATGATTGGTTATACTGTTAGAGACTGGAATTCAAGCCATTGCAGTCTATTCCATGCCTCTAGTCTCAAATTTTCTTCATTTTAGGAATTGTCTTTTTGGCACGATTGGTATATTTATTAAGTCCCTAGCATTGTTTATTCAGGCCAGGGTGTTTGTTTTTGTGTAGTGTCCATAGAAGGAAATTAGATTTTCTCAAGAGTAAAGATTTTTAATAGAGATATAAGGATGCTGTAGTTCTCTTTCTTTGGGCATCTCTTGGGGCTTTTTAAAGAATAGCTCCTGAATGATATTCAAATGTTTTAGAAATTGGTAGCAATGAATAGACATAGGTTAAAGTACATGGCAAAATGTTAATCGTAGACTTTGATTGGTGAGGGTCTGGAAAGACTACTCAGTGGTTAAGAGTGTGCTGCTCTTACAGAGGAATGGAGTTCAGTTCCCAGCACCCACGTGGCAGTTAATAATCATCCATAACTACATAACATTTCACATGTGGCACACCTACATACATGCCTGCAAAACACTCATACGCATAGGATAAAAATAAATAAATTTTTAAAAATTTAGAAAGAGTTTCATGAGCTAAAGAGATGGTTCAGAGATTAAGAGCACTTACTGCTCTTGCAGAGGATCCAGGTTCAGTTTCCAGCACTCACATGACTGACAACTATCCTTAACTCCAGTTCTAAGGGATCTGACACCCTCTTCTGGCCACTGTGGGTATTGCACACACAAGTGCACTATATATATGCAGGCAAAAGACTCGTACACATGAAATAAAAATAAGTAAAATCTTAAAAAAAAAAGTTTGAGTGGTGGGTTGTGAATATTTAGTATGAAAATTTTCTACTTTTTTGTGTGGTGTTTGTGTGTGCATGTCTGCCTGACTTGTGCACATTTGTGTGTGAGTGCACATGTGTGTGCGTGCACATGTATGCATGTGTGTGCATGTAGAGGCCAGATGTTGATCCTGGGTTTCTTCTTTGATCTCTCCCTACTTTCTTTACTGAGGCAGGGTCTTGCTGAATCCAGAGCTTGCTGATTTGGCTAGTCCAACTAGCTAGCTTGCCCCAGGATCCTGTTTCTGCCTCATGATCACTGGGATTACAGGCCAGCTGTCACTAATCCCATTTATTTATTTATTTGCTCATTTACTTATTTATGTGTGTGTATGTGTGCATGTGTGTATGTGTATGGGTGCTTATTTGTCATTGTGTGTGTGTGGAGGTCAGAGAACAACTGGAAGCTGGTTCTACCATGTGTGTCCTGGGGATTGAATTTAGGTTGTGATGCTTGGCAGCAAGTGCCTTTACCTGCTGAATCATCTCGTGGGTTCCCTAGCTTTTTTTATATGGTTCTGGTGATCTGAACTCGGGTCCTCATGATTGCTCAGCAAGTACTTTATCTACTGAGCTGTCCACAGCACCTCCTTTCTCTTTTTTCAGTATGTTTGAAAGTAACCATGACATCAGTGAGATTGTTTAGGCTGTCCAAGTCTGTCCTTCCTTTGGCAATGAACAAGTCTAGTGGACTGTGGTGAAGATAAAGCTGGCCTGACTCTTGTACTTGTTGGGAAATGCATATATATGCACGTATGCATATGTGTAAGATACCAGTGGGTATGTTTGTCTGCTGTGTTAAGACTGGTTGATACAGCTTCTTGTGTTCCCAGGGGACTTCAGACGCAGAGAGAGCCCTTGCTGTGGCCAGGCTTGTGTAAGTTCCTCCCTCCTTGAGAATGCCTTTATCTCTTCTGTGGGCCTTACTGTCACTGGTGACCCACCTTTCTGCCTCACTTTCTGTTTCTAGGTGAAGGGTCTCCTTTGCTGTGGCATCTGAAAGCTGACCTGGGACTCGTGTACCCATTGTGGTTAGCTCCCAGAGATCCTCTGTATGGAGTCTTCATTTTAGAGTTTTAGACATGGGATTCCCTTTCCAGGGATTTTTCTGGGAGTCCCTAGGCTTTAACTCACATGAATCATAAATAAGATGCATTCCTCCCCAGTTACAGTCAGGAGAGTACCATGGTTAAAGGGCTGACCTTTGGAGTTAAAGCAGATCTGGGATGGAATTCTGGCTTTGCTACTTACTAACCATGTGCTCTTAACTTACCAAACCTCACTGAGAACTTGGTTCCCTTAGGTCTAAAATGATGCCAATAGGCATTATAGGGAGCGGCAAGTAAAATAATGCATGTCAGTGTCTTTGCAGCACGTGGCACATCCTGAGTGCTTTGTAAGCATTAGTTCTCGTTACTGATGACATTGAGAGTAAGGAACTTGAGCATTAACTACTGCATATTGCAAACTGTTAATTACAAGCCAGGGAATGAGGGGTAAAGATCCTTTCTGCATCATAGAACTGTTTGGAGTAAGCCAGTTTTGCAGCCCAGCAAATGAAGGCCATCTTATACAAACTACCATGTCCTCCTCCTCCTCTTCTTCCTCCTCTTCTGTCTTTTTTCTTTTCTTTCTTTCTTTGTTTTTGAGATAGGGTCTCATGTAACACAGGTTGACCTCAAACTTGTGATCCTCCTGAGTCCTGGGAGTCCAGGTGTGCACATGTGGCTCAGTTTAGTAACGTCTACACAGGGTGTGCTCTGGCACAGGGCTCTAGTGCTTGTGCCACTTTTCTACCTTGGCAAATGGCTTTCCCTAACCCGGTCAAACTGTCATTCTAAGATGGAGTTCAGTCACTTAGTATTTGAAATGTCCAGTACAACTCCAGTGTAGTAAAGTCCTCGACATCCAGTTCTTTATAGATGCATGCTACATTATGTCTTCCTTCTGGAGCTCTGCTCAGATGAGGTAGTTATGCAGTGTTGGGACAGACTTCTTTTCTGATTTTCAGCTTTTGTCAATGAGAATTAGTGTGTTTCATAGCACTAGAAATGTGTGAGGTTCAGGAGCACAGACACACTGTTACTTTTCACTCGACTGTCTTCCTTCAGGTGGAATGTTTATTACCTTTTCTTCATGTTTTTCCAGAGAAAATGATGTAGCTGGTATTGATGTCAACATGGGATGTCCAAAAGAATATTCCACTAAGGTAAACAATTACTTTCCTTGTAAGCACACGATACAGATTAAAGGAGGCTGTTCTAGTTTGCTTTTTATTGCTGTGATGAACACCATGACTGAAGAAACTTGGGGAGGAAAGGGTTTATTTCATCTTATTCTTTGAGTGACAGTCCATCAGTGGAGGAAGTCAGGACAGGAAGTCAAGGCAGAGCAGAGCCATGGAGGCAGGAACTAAAGTAGAGACCATGGAGGATTGCTGTTTACTGGCTTGCTTCCCCTGGCTTGTTCAGCTACTTTTTTTTTTTTATACAGCCCTGGCCCACCTGCCCAGGGATGGCATCACCCACAGTGGGCTGGGCCTTTCCATATCAATTAGCAATTAAGAAAGTGCCTCCTAGACATGGCTACAGGTCAGTCTGATGGAGGAAATTCCCATCTGAGGTTCTCTCTTCCCAGGTGTGTCAAGTTGACAACTGACGCTAAGCAGCAGAGGCACTAACAGCATAGCAACTTTGTACCTGACCCCGTGCTAGATCCTGTGCTGGGCAAGGAAGATGCTCAAGAGGATCCTATCAGGCTGTATATGGTGGCTAGCCTTGAAATCACCAGTATGAAATCTAGGCTGACCTCCAATTATTGATCCTCTTGCCTCAGCCTCTTGAGTATGTGTGCCACTATGTTCATATGAACTTCTTGGTAGATGAAGGTTCAGTTTGTTACAACTTTGAGATCTCTATGGGGAATGTGACTGTTGAAATTTTGTAGGACCTTCTTTTAGATCAATGAATGGTTTTGTATAAAGGGTGAGAGTGTTGGCTTTTAGGATTCATCAGACTCTGATTCTTGATAGGATCTGTGGTGGGCACAGACAATGCTACCTTCCTATGTGGTTAGGAAAATGCCAGTTGCCTGTGGACCTTCACTACCAGGTTGCCACACTATGCTGTCATACCATGGTTGGAGCCGTCCTCTTTCAACAGTAAGAAGCCTTCTGTGTGCTTTTCCTTAGGGAGGAATGGGAGCTGCTCTGCTTTCAGACCCTGACAAGATTGAAAAGGTAAGTCTTACATAAATGAAAGTAGGGTCCTTAGACATTGCTGTAAATACAGTTGCTTAAAAAGATCTCTCTCCTATTCCAGATTTACTGAAGTCTACTGGATTCTCCCCTTGAGGCCTGGAAAATTTTTTAAAGTAATTTTGTCACGTGTCTAGATCTGGGAACTTTTCAGCCTAAAGTGGCCTTAAGTTTTGTAAAAGTCTAGAGTTAGGCACCTGTCACCTGAGAGACAGAGGGACTGTGAACTCAGGTAGAGCCTTTTTATTGCCTTTTTCCCTTTCTGGATGATCTGAGAGCTGAGGCCAGATCCCTTGGGTAAGAGCAGGCTCAAAGGTTGTGTGTAGATGACTGGGACTCTTCTAGTGGGCTAGAGGAGAGCAGCAATGTGTCTCTTGCATAATGATCATATGGAGAGTGCAACACAGAGCCTCCTCTCCTTCTCTCTTCCCCTTTTTGAGACAGGGTCTTGCTATGTAACCCTGGCTGGTTTGGTAGTCACTGTGTAGCTCAGGCTTACCTTGAACTCTGGGCAATCCTCCTGCCTCAGCCTCCTGAGTGCTGGGATTATAGGCTTGTACTACCATGCCAGCTTTACTCTTTGAGAACAGATCAGGCCAGGGTCCCATGAGGCAAGCTGAAGTTAGTTTCTGTTTTTTCTCCATCCTTTGGGGATTCTTCAGCTAGGCTTAATAAGGCCCTGGGAGTAGGTTAGCATTTGACACCCCAGTGCCGTGAGTTGCCTGGGCATGTGTGGGTAATAATGGTCTTGCCATATCTCATGCACACCTTCTATTTTTCCACACTATCAGTTCTTAGCTTATTGCTCTTGAGTCTTTTGTTTTCCCACAGAAATGAGTGACTGCGGAATCAGATCCAACCAGTGAGAGCTGCTATGTTGTGTGCCAGCAGTCAAAGCTCAGTCCTATATATTCATCATGTTCAGGGGTTTCTGGGACGTAGGGAGACCACTGCATGTTAGCTAGGGGTCTTCTCATTTTTCCCTTGTTTAGCCACAGATATTATCTCTTTACCTATTATATAATGTATAATATATGCATTTTGTCGCTTGTAGGGTAGTTTCTTTCTCAATGCAGATTCCAGTATGTATTTCATTTATTCTCGAAGTCCCTTGGAATAGACTTGGCAGGCTTTTGCTCTCTCTCTTTCTCTCTGATACAGTGCTTGTTGGATGGGCACCACCATACCCACTCACTCTTATCTTTTTGATAAAGAATAATAAATTAACTAAAACCCAAACCAAACAGATAGGCAAAAACAAAACTAAAGAAATTCAGAGAAAAATAGAGTAATAAACTAATCTGGATGTGGTAGCACATAATTTGTAAGCCCAGAAATCAGGAGAAGGCAGGAATGACATGAGTTCAAGGTTAGCCTAGGATACATAGTTCAAGGCCAGGCTGGACTATCTAAGACCCAGTCTCAAAAGTTCAAAAACAAACTCAGGTGGCAAATTTCTGTGAGACTGAGGCCAGCCTAGGATATATAGTGAAATCCTATTTCTAATACCAAGAAGTTGGGAGAGGAGGGGTTTACAATGGAATTTATTTATTTATTTATTTTTTTGAGAGAAAGGGTCTTATGTATCCCAGGCATGCCTTGAACTAACTATGTAATCAAGGATAACCTAGTTTATGTCGTACTAGATATTGAACCCAGGGCTTTGAGCATGTTAGACAAATACTCTACCAGCTCCAAATTTTATAATGAGACATACACACACACACACACACAACACTGATCCTAATTAAAAAGAAAAGAGATGGACATGGTGGTGTAAACTTTTTATCTTATCATTTAGGAGACTGAGGCTGGAGGATCAAAAGTTCAAAATCAAGGTTAGGTATGGTGGTGCATGTCTTTAATCTCTGGACTTGGGAGTCAGAGGCAGGTGGGTTCTGTGAGATAGAGGCCAGCCTGGGCTAAGTAGTAAGTTCTAGGCCAGCTGGGGTTATAGGGAGACCCTGTATCCAAAAAAAAAAAGTTCAAGGTCAGCTTGAGCAGCTTATCAAGATCCTCACTAAATAAATGAATACAAAACAAAGAAAGAGGTTATAGCTCAGTGGCAGTGTTTGCCCAGCATGCTTGAGAGCCCTGAATTAGCTCCCAGTACTGCAAGAAACAAAACAGAATAAAACAAAAAACCAAAGATCAGTTTTAGACTCCAGTCCTATCTTCTTCTGCCCCACCCACATTTCTTTGTGTACTTCCTGGTTACTCAGCCTTTCCCCTGTGCATGAAACTTATGGGCCATGGCTAACAGTTGGCAGGACCAGAACCTGAACTGAAGTCTCACTGATTCCCAAGCCCATGTCTTCTGATCCTCTTACCTGCCTCTTCCCCTAAAACCAGGGGAGGGAGGGGTCTGCCCCTGGTAGCCAATGGATTTGGTGAGGCAAGCCCACCTGCTGGTGGCTGTGCCGTTCCTTCCCTTATATTCAGACTTCTGTCTCTCTCATCCTTTCCCCTAGATTCCTTCATGCCACAGCGACGTATGATGTGATTTGAATTTGGACAGTTTGATGTCTAGAAGAGTTTCATCCTACAGCTTGGTGGCAAGACAGTCCCAGGTTGCCCTGTCCTCACCAGTGGCTAGAGCTTTCAGTTACCTAATTTCCTTCCTTATCCTTAATGTATAGGTGAACAGAAATTCTGAAGAGAGTACTTAGAGCTACTTGGATTCTTCTTATAAGGCAGAATGTTGTATCAGAGCAGTTTGTTGTAATCACAAGTGAGAGTTTTCAACATAAGCTTGCAAGGGAACCTTCCGGAGATGTTGCTGTGAACCAGAGGGGTAGGACTGTTTTAAAGTGAAACTTTTTTCTTTTATTGAGATAGGGTCTCATGTAGCCCAGGCTGGCATTCTACTCATTATGTAGTTAAGAATGATCTTGAATTTCCACTCTTGCCACTTCTACTTCCCAAGTGCTGGGGGTCCAGGTGTGTGCCACCATGACTAGCTAGAGTGAGAATTATTATGGAGAGATGGTACTTACTGTTCTTCCAGGGAACCCAGATTCAGTTCCAAACACCTACATGGCAGCTCACAGCTATTTGGCCAGCAAGGGCAGGTCTTGCTCATGACCTGTCCACCTTTTCATGAATACCATTCTATTGGTCTGATGGCTTGAGTGGCCTGCCTTAGATTGCCTCTTAAATAAAGGTCTGTATTATTGTAACTGGCTCTCTGCTGCCCCCATCTGTCTAGAATCAAAACTGGCAGCTGCTTCCTGGGCGTCACCTTTGCTGATCAGAAGTCCAGTTCTTAGAAGAGGGCTCTTGAGATCACCTTCCCTCCATCATGCCTGGCCTGAAATTTTTGTTGCAGGAAGAAGATAGCAGTGCCACAGACATGCATTGTCATTTATCTCTCTCTTGATCTCTGATTCTCATGTTGCTTGGTCATGCTATCTTGCTGATATTTCCTGTATGATTTCTTGATCTTTCTCTGCAACCCTTTGTAATTACTGTATAATAAGTATTTTAAAAATATACCGAATGTGTTGTCTTTTCCTTTTCTAGTTTTACTCTTGTATACCTGACTTCTCTAGAGAGAAATGGCCTATAGAGAGGACCCAGGTCCTTAAATCTCTTCCTATTTTCTTGGAAGAGGGGTATTCAGGGAATATTCCCTTCCATTTACCCAGAAAAGAAGCTGTCAATCATGTGTTCATAAACCAGCACTATGCCTCAGAATATATTGAGGATGGAATGTGTTCAGCAAAGCTTTTTATTTTTATTACTTATTTATTTATTGGTCTTTTTGAGTCAGTGTCTCCCTGTATCCCCAGCTGGCCTGGAACTTGCTATGTAAACCAGACAGGCCTCAACTCAGAGATCCTCCTCTCTCTGCCTCCCAAGTGCTGAGATTAAAGGTGTGTGCCACCATGCCTGACTTGGGCAAAGTTTTTGAAAGCACACTTTCTTAAGCTTTGTCTCTACAGACCTATTTGAGAAATAATGAGTAGCATTTAAGAGTCTATGTTTCTTAAGTTCTCAAGGTAATTCTGATCTCTTTCCTAACAAAGGATCACTGTGTTCCACATAGGAATGCATGGAGATCCATTTGTGTCCTTGTTCCCCAGAGAGGGAATCACTAGTGCTAGAGTTTTATGTGGTTTCAGTATGAAACAGAGGCAGATTCCTTGCTTCATGGAGCTTACATATGTATACACACAACACATAAATTCAGGTATTTATGAATATATAAACTGTTCTTGCCACTGGAATGCACAGGTCTTGTAGGAGTGTTAATTAGTATAAGCAGGTGCTGGTTCGTCTCAAACGAGATACATGTTCCTTTGTGCTCCTCTTTGCAGATTCTCAGCACTCTTGTTAAAGGAATAGACAGACCTGTGACCTGTAAAATCCGCATCCTGCCATCGGTAAGGATGTGTGTTACATTTGAAGGTCCATTCATTCTCTCAGGTGATGGTGGACTTAGGGGATGTGAATAATTCATGAGGCATTAAATTTTAGGTATAGGAGTCAGCAGCCACCCTTGGGGCCTAAGTAACCAACCTTATGCTGTATTCTTCTTCAGCTAGAAGATACCCTGAGCCTTGTAAAGCGGATAGAGAGGACTGGCATTGCGGCCATTGCAGTTCATGGGAGGTGAGTGGTTGTCTTCCTTATGACTGACTGTCAGGGAAATTTATCAACCATCTTCATGATTCCTCAACAGACAAGCAGCTTCTCTATGTATTTACCCTACCTCTGCCCAGCTTTTTGACATCTAGAGAACATTTAAACACTACATGGGCTTGTGTTTGTCTGTTTCATTCACTGAATGCCTACTGGTAGTAAGCACAGCTCCAAGCATTAGAAACATAAGAGGAAAAGGGCTGTACCTGCAGGATGTGTAAGTGGTAGAGATGGTGCAGTTTGCTCAAAATTGTATCACACAGCTAGAAAGTGATGGAATTAGAATTTCAAATCTTGTTTTCTTTTTTTAATGTTTTTTAAGTGCTGGGGACTTAACCCAGGACTTTGAACATACTAGACTAGTGCTTTACCACCAAGATATATCCCTAGTTCATTTTCTTTCTTTTTAAAAAATGTTGTTTTTATTTTATGGGTGTGAATGTATCGCCTGCACATGTGTAAGTACACCGTGTCATGCAGTGTCTGTGGAGGTCAGAAGAGGGCGTCAGATCCCCCTTGGAACTGGAGTTATGGAAGGTTGTGTGTTAGCTTCTATATTTGTGCTGGGAATCAAACCTGGGTCCTCTGCAAGAGCAGCCAGTGCTCTTAACGGCTGAGCCAGCTCTCCAGCCTGCTAGTTCATTTTCTTGATCAAGTTTCATATAGCCCATGTTAGCCTCAAAGTCGATACATAGCTGAGGCTGGCCTTGAAGTTCTGATCCTCTTGCTTCCACCTTGTAAGTATTGGGATTATGGCATGTACCACCCACCACAACAGACAACTTTTTTTTTTTTTTTAATACGGGATTTCACTATGTAACGTAGGCTGGCCTGAACTTTCAGGGATTATAGGCATAAGCCACCACACCCACTGAATTTCATTTTCTTTCTACTTCATTGAGCAATGGACTTCTCCCTTGAATGACCCCAAGCAGATGGCTTTTCTTTTAAAGGCACTACTTCTCTTGCCTGCCCTTGTGGGACTGCCAGCTGTTCCAACGACTTCTTTAAACAGTTCTTCTATCTGTAACTCATGTACTCTCTATTGAGAGCTGAGGTCTTTCCTTTACTTTTAAATTGAATATTATTATATATATTATTTACTTCTATTTTTTTTTACAGGATCTCACTATGTCTGACTGATTTGACAATGTAGCCCCAAGCTGATCTTGAACTCATGAGACCCCTTGTCTCAGTTTCCCAAGTGCTGGGATTGTAAGCATGAGCCACCAGGGCCTGCTCAGCTGAAGTGTTTCTGTAGGCTGCTCTCTGTCTCTTGGTCAGATCTGCTCTCTATTACAGCATGTCTTTTTTATACAATCCTGGTTAGTAGACTGGCTGGTGGCCTCTCTTCTCTCACATTCTTTTCTTTTGATCCTATAGAAATAGCCAGGTTCCTGATTGTGTCTGGTATAGAATTTTTGGTTATACCCTGAACAACAACATATAAAACAGAAAAGCAGAACTGCTTGGGTTGAAGCCAAGGCGGGTGGGGCTGGGTGGTGAGGGTGACAGATGCACATGTTATCACCTAAGTTTCTTCTTGGGGTGGCAGGTTTTGGACTCAACAGCTCAGTTTAAATCCCAGTTTGCTAGTTGTGTATCCTGGAGGAAAGCACTTAGTCTCTCTGATGAACACATTCTTTATTTGGCAATTAATAGAATTTCTTCATCATGGTTATTGTGAAATTTTTTATGAGATTGCAAATATAAAACTTTGCAAACACTATTGTTTTAATTGAGAAAACTTACTAGAAGTTGGAGGGAGTGGGAGATAGATTTGGTTGAGTTTAAGGAAGGACTTTCTGACCATCTGAAATTCAGCAAATACAACTGTTGACTGTAGTGTAAAATTGACTGCTGAGGGTATAGGGAGTTAGAGGTGATAGCTGGGTAGGCAGGTCCTTCTGAAGAATCATAGGGCCACACTCAACTAAGAACTGGTTAATCACTTCTTCTGTTTGTCTTTGTATATATCTTGGGCCAGGCATTGCTGCAGCATTGGTAAAATTTGCTTACTCATATATAAGAACCTGCAGTTGACCTTGGTAGGAGGGGGCCCTGGATTGTGTCCTGCTTCCCTTGTGCCTTGTCATGACAGCTATGGTCTGTGAGCTGCCCTGGCTGCCCTGGGCACAGGGCCTCCCCTGTGTCAGGTGCTTCACCCTAAGATCAGCTGTGCAACTTGGCCTCAGCACAGGCAGCTGTGTGGGAGTGGCCAGTCTGAGCAATGGCAACTGTTCTAAGTCCCTTTGGAAGGGCAGGGCTGGGACTGTTAGAATAGCCTTTTTGTGGCACCGTCTCTTTATTTCTGGAAGAGGCGAGGGGAAGCCAGGGAAAAGTAGTGTGACCTTGGAAGCCAGGACAGCACGTTGGTCCTCTTCAACCAGGCCTCATCTGCAGGCCCCTGAGAGCTGGGCTTAGTATTCTCAGCAGGGACTGTGCTGCTCCTGCCCCTCAGGACAGGATTTTTACCTAGAGTTCAAGGAGACTATTCCCTGCAAATGGTTCTAGATAACTCCCACATACTGTCTGATCTGCTTGAGGTTTGGTAGGGAGGATAATAGGATTTTGAGTAATGACATGGCCTTTGGCCTTCAGCTCTCAAGCCCTGTCTCTTTTCTTTATCTTTAAGGAAGCGGGAAGAACGGCCTCAGCACCCTGTCAGCTGTGAAGTCATCAGAGCCATTGCTGAAACCCTCTCCATTCCTGTCATAGCCAAGTAAGCTTCCCCTCTTCCTCACTTTTTTATGCTCTACCCCATTCAGAAGAGACTTGTGCTAGCATTTAAAATAACGGAATGGCAGAGCATTAAAAAACTGACTCCAGGCCTAGTGAGTTGACTCAGCACATAAGTGTGCTTGCTCCCAAGCCTGACAATCTAAGTCTGATCCCTGGAACCAATGTGGTAGAGGGAAAGAACCAAATGCAGCAGGTTGTCCTCTGACCTCCAGGAGGCACATCACTGCATGTGCTTCCCACCAAATAAATAAATGAAAAAAAAAAAAAAAAGAAAGCCTCAAAAAACTGGCCCTAATGGCAAAGGGGAAAAAAATCAAGCAAAAATATAAAGTTAGCTATGAAGTTGGCAGTTGCCTGTCATATAAGTTTGTTTCGTTTCTGAGAGGCTGACACAGGTCTCTAGGGCCAAAAGACCACCTCTAGTTTTCCATGTTGGGCACCTGGGAGTCCAGCTTATTAGCCTTGCTCCTTAGGACAGCACCAAGCCTCAGGGAGCCTGAGAGACCTGGAACAAGGAAACCCTGAGGAATCTTACCTTTGGTGCGAGAGAGGAGGTATAGGTGAAGGTGATTGCAGAGAGGAGTTATAGGTGAAGGTGATTGCAGAGAGGAGTTATATGTGAAGGTGATTGCAGAGAGGAGCTATAGGTGAAGGTGATTGCAGAGAGGAGTTATAGGTGAAGGTGATTGCAGAGAGGAGCTATAGGTGAAGGTGATTGCAGAGAGGAGTTATAGGTGAAGGTGATTGCAGAGAGGAGCTATAGGTGAAGGTGATTGCAGAGAGGAGTTATAGGTGAAGGTGATTGCAGAGAGGAGCTATAGGTGAAGGTGATTGCAGAGAGGAGTTATAGGTGAAGGTGATTGCAGAGAGGAGCTATAGGTGAAGGTGATTGCAGAGAGGAGTTATAGGTGAAGGTGATTGCAGAGAGGAGTTATAGGTGAAGGTGATTGCAGAGAGGAGTTATAGGTGAAGGTGATTGCTTCCTCTAAGCAAGACTTTTTTTTTTTTTCATTTTGAGACAGGGTCTCCCTGTAGCTCCAGCTGGCCTGGAACTTACTATGTAGACCAGGCCTCAATCTCATGGGGATCCTCCTGCTTTTGCCTCCCAAGTGCTGGGATTAAAGGTGTGCACCACTGAGCAAGAAATCTTAGAGGTGGTTTGCAGGGCTGACACAAGATTTTGGAGCCAGTTGCTTCTACTGTCACCTTAGGGTCCTCCGCAGCATAGACTAACGCTACTGCGTGGCCTTTGATGAAGGAGATAAGGAGAGAGCAATTTCAGAGAGGGTCTTTGGAGCACCAGGGTGAAGGGAGAGGCATTATGACCGAACTGGCTCTCCTCATTTCTCCCCATGATCTCCACTAAGTATGTCCTTCTCTCTAGGGCTTTGGCCCAGTCTTTATAGGGTATATGAGTGGCTGCCAAGCTTGGGGGTTCCAGTACCACAGGGTTTTATTTTCTTTTTTAATATTTAAATTTTAATGGGGCTAGTTAAGAGCACTGGTTGCTCTTGCAGAGAACCTGGGTTTAGTTCCCAACACCCACATAACAACTAACAACTGTCTGTCACTCCAGTGCCAGGGGATTTAACGCCCTCTTCTGGCCTCCACAGGCATTGAATATACATGGTGCACTTGAATACATGCAGGCAAAACACTCATATACGTAAAGTAAAAAATAAATCAGTTTTAAAAAGAAATTTTGGATACAGTCAGACCAGTGTGGCTATATCATCCTCCTGCCTAAACCACCTGTGTTCTAGGATTCCATATCACTGTACTTGGCTAACACCCAGTTTTAGGCCCACATCTTCAAATGTTGGTTACCTTTGACTGCTGCTTTGTATAATAAGAAGGAAAGGAAAATGTCTAAAATACCTCTTAAATGTCAGGCATGATTTAGGCTACTTTACATATATCACTTTAGAATGGGGTATGCACTAAAATCACTTTGCTAAAGCTCTGATAGCTGAAGCGACTTGGTAGCTAAATTTGAACTAATAATGAGTGACAGATCTGGCAGTCATCTTTTTCTGGACGTGCTGGTAGGTTCCTTTACGGATGTTTCTAACCCTCCTGTTGCTGCTTAGTGGAGGATCTCATGACCACATTCAGCAACATTTGGACGTAGAGACCTTTCGACAAGCCACAGCTGCCTCTTCAGTGATGGTGGCTCGAGCAGCCATGTGGAACCCATCTATCTTCCTCAAGGATGGTCTGCGGCCCCTGGAGGAAGTCATGCAGAAGTACATCAGATATGTAAGTCTTCACATTCTTTTCCTTTTCTTTTTCTTTTTGAGACAGGGTCTCCTAGCCTTAAATTCCTCATTCTTCTGCCTGTACCTCCCAAGTATTGAGATTACAGGCATGTGCCACCACACCCAACTTAAGAATAACTTTTTCTAAACCAGTTTTTCACTAGGAGTTTGATAGTTGTCCAAAGGAATTTTTTAATGAGTTCACCTGCCTTTTTTTTGGTACAACCCTGGGACACTTGGATTCTGTAATAGACTGTGTAGTACATGGTCTGAAACAATGAATGGGCCTCAAATTCTTCAGGGAGTTGGATCCAAATAGAAGGTACAGTCTTGCCTTTTTTGTCCTTCCTGAGACTTTGCCTTCTCTAAGCCATGGCCTTTGGGTATTTTTGTGACTGTTAAGCTGGAATGGAAGGATGAAGCATGTGTTCAGTTGTGGACAGTGTCTATCCTAGAGCCTCCCCTCCCTAGTGCTGCAGCCCTCATCCTCTGTGTTGTGCATAATGCAAGGTGGGCCTAGCCAGGCCACTTGCCAGGAGGAAAAGAGGAATGGCTCCTGTGGGCGTGGTGCTCTGTTCTGGCTAGTCATGAGACCAGCTTCTGCCCAGCATCTGGAAAGAACCTGCCTACCTGGGGACAGACTATTGGCTGTATTCAGAACCCCACAAGGCCATTGGCTGGCCAGACCTATAAGACCCTTTGCACTTGCTTGAATAAACGAGCTTGCAGCACCACCCGTGTGCTTCTCACTCAGCTCCCAGAGTTTGTGTCTTAACTCTGTGCCTACTCGCCCCTCCCCCACGGCGGAAACCCTTTGGGCCCCTTGGGCTGGCCCCGAGCGCTGGGACCCGTGACACTCTGGGCATCCTATTGTTCAGGTTGGTGACTATCAGCTCTTCAGCAATCTTAAGTCAGCTATAGACATGAGGCTTTATCTCAGCTCAGGTCAGCTGTCCAATTCTTCTGGCCACTTGGCAAGTGTGTGGCAAAGAAGACATGTTCAGCCAGTTCTGGGGCTGCTTACTGGGTAAAGGGTGATGCTATCACTCCTGCTTAGCCATCCCTTGGCAACTTTCAAAGAGGGTGTGTTGTCACAGAGAAAGAGAGTGGCCTCAAGCATCAGTAGTGATGCATCTGGTCTAGTCAGGTACTTTCTGGACCAAACAAGCTGAATCAGAGTCCTGCTTCTGGCTAGGGATTACCCATTTATTCCATGTCTTGTCCTAAACATGCCAAGGCACCTTCCTAGGCACTGAAGACAGGCCCAGAGGAGATTCTACAACAGTGTAGGAGGTGAGGGCTTGGAGGGGGTTCTGGAAGGCTGTGTGATCAGCTTTTACCTACTAGTACTCTCTGCCCTGTTCCTAGGTGGGTGGGCACCCATGGTATTCCTAGGTAGTCATCATCTTGCCTCCCTGGGCCTCACTTTGCAGACTGTGGAGTTGGGAAACGGCTATGCCTCTCTTTGTATACATACACAAAATGATAGGTAATGTGTATGAACATGCTTGGTAGATGGAGCTGTACCCCACTCTTGTGGGGGAAGTTGGAGAGAGGCTAGTCAAGATAGGGAAGGGAAGGTACTCATCCTGGTTGTAAGGAATAGAAGAATCTTAGAGTTGGATTTCCCCTGGTGTTTTATCTCTCCCTGCCCCAGAAGATTGGGTTAGACTGGGTTTTGTATGATATCTGTGGCTGAAGCACAGGTTGGTTCTCTGTACTTCTAGCCCTCAGGCAGGCTGTCCAGGTGAGTATGCTGTTGATCATGGGTACCACAATTTTTACTAGGTGGAGGAATATCTGGCAGGTAACTCTTATATGGGGTCACATAGGCTTGGGTATAAGCAAGGGTGGAGTGAACTCCTGTCTCAGGTCTCAGTGTTTGCGGCTAACACGTAGGCTCATGCTATTTCCCTCTCAGGCGGTGCAGTATGACAACCACTACACCAACACCAAGTACTGCTTGTGCCAGATGCTACGGGAGCAGTTGGAATCACCCCAGGGAAGGTTGCTCCATGCTGCCCAGTCTTCTCAGGAAATCTGGTAAGAAGGCAATGGTTTATTCGTCTGTCCTTGCAGATGTTGCCCAAACTTGACCTTGATCCCTAAGCTTACTTTGTTGAGGGACCAGGGATGCAACTTCTAGATGTGGATATGTAGGAATGAAGTGGTGGTATAGCTTTGCTTTATGGAAATGGGTATTTTCAAAGCTTTGAAACACTATTCTTGTACTGATTGCAGAAGAATTTTGGGAACTAGGCCACTGGTAGTGTGGAGAAATGCAAAAGTTAGGCCTGAGAATTCCTGAAGAAGGGGAAATGTTAATCAGGAAATACAGGGTTGTAGACTGAAGCCTTAGCATACACCTACACCTATTGCAGTACAGTCTGAAAGATGACCTCTTGGTCCTTTAGGTCTGGCACTGCTTAGCTTAGTCCCAGCTTCTTTAGTTTCCTGTCTTGTCTGTCTGTTTTCCTACCACTATACTTGCGTTCCTACTTGGATCCTCTGACAGAAAGCTCTTTGCTCCTCCTTCCCTCCTCTAAGGAGGATTTCTGAATCATATTTGCCCTCAAGGATCCATGTACAGGGGTTCTTTCTAGAAGGGAAAGCTCTGCCAAAGGCTTTGTGCCACCGTTGGCTTGTGATGCTGGATCTGATCCTCTCCCACATAGGGGAAGCAGCTGGATATCAGTGTCTTGTGAATTCCAGAAAAGAACATAACTCTGCAGCTCTGAGTTGTACTTCCATTCAGCCTAGGTCTGTGGTAACTATGGGCAGTGAGGAATCAGTCTGTTGTCAGGCCTCTGTCTTTTTCCTTGGGCCCACATGAAGATGACACTATGTATGCCCCAGGTATTTGATCAGCATAGGTCAACTCTGTCATGGTTGGCTGGCTAGGGACAGCCATTTGTATGGTCATCCTCTGGAACCTTTTCTTCCCAGCCCAGCCTCCCTCTAGTGTCCATACTCAAGGGTTTAAATTCATTCCCAGTTTTCAGTGTAGGCAGATGCAAGGGTATGTAGGAAAGACCTTCTGCTAGCCAGGCACTGGTAGAATTTTGATGTATGTGGTACAGGAGTTTCTTGGTGGTATGGGTCATAGGCTCCTGTAGTACCCTGGATGCTGTTTCTACTAAGGTTCCTACTTCTTTCTCCACAGTGAGGCCTTTGGCCTTGGTGCCTTCTATGAGGAAACCATGAGGGAACTGGATGCCCGGCGAACTGACCTCTTGTCCAAGACTCCGGAGGAGGTTGAGGAACCAGCTGAAGACACCTCTGGTATCATTAAGATGGCTGTTAAGTTTGATAGGTAGGTTTCTAGTGTATCTGAGGGCCTGTTCAATTGAGGATTTGTTGGTGTTGTATGTGATTAATATCAAGCTTAGGGACTTAGGGACTATAGGTTTCCTTAGTTTGAATACCTATTCCCAGTTTTCAGAATTCCAAAGGTACTTTTTTGAGCTGGAGGTCTTATGTAGCTCAAACTGGCCTTGAACTTACTATGTAGCTGAGGATGACCTTGAAGTCCTGATTCTCCTGCTCCCATATCCTGAGTGTTGGCAGTATAGTACGTGTTACTGTTCTTGACTCTCAAAGAGAAGGTACTTTCAGGGAGGACGGTCCCTGGAAAGCCCAAGCAGCACTGATGGGGTTGTGCATGTTGTCCTAAGACTGACTGAACTGAACTCTTTATTTTTTTCCTGATCACTCCCTTCTACAACTTGGGACAAGGACACCTTCTTTTGTTCCTCAGAGTTCATGTTTTGCCTCTGGAACTCCCCAGTGGCTGTAGAAATCTTGCCTTCATTTGGCTTTGTACCCCTGCCTGTACCCACTGCCCTGTACCAGGCCAGTGGTGCCCTCTCTAGGCAGAAGTAGCCTCAGTCTGATTGTTGCCTCACATAGTGACTCAGCTTTGAATGGTGCCCTCATCCTTGTCCTCTGCCATCTGGATCTAAGCCTTTTGCTAGTCCCCATACGCGGATACTCAGATCAGGAACCGGTCTTGCCTGGCAAGGGCTTGAGGAAAGGGGAAAGAGGACAGCTGTTGGGCAGTCATATGCCAGAGGGAACTCCCAGTAGAAATTGGAATTTTCCCCTTTCACCCTGTCACAGGCTGGCTCTAAAACTGGAGTTTACAGTGTCTATAGCAGAACAGATGATCCTGACACTCAGCTGATAGAATCTGAGCAGGCACTGTACTAGATCTTTGAGCCCACTGTATGGCCACTACATTCTGGCCTCTGTCTACTTTCTCTGATCTTGTCTTGAAAGGCTAAGTGAATCTTCCTTCCTGGCTGTTGAATTCTGTTTTATAGGCTAGACCTTAGAGAGCTACAAGTTTGCACATATATACCCCCCAGTTCTCCAAGCATGCAATAGCCCATCTTCCTTTAGGTAAAAACCTAGGCCCCAACTGTTGGTAGGACAGGAAAGGAACCAATGGGAATAGGCACAAGAGCCTTTGGGCAACAGCCTGATTTCTGAGTTTCTCCAAGTCCTGTAGCACCTATCAGTGGCTTATTGGTGGCCCTTGTTAAGGGATGGAGTAGAAAAGGTGAATGGGCCTTAACTCCATCCCCTCCTTTCCCTAGGAGAGCATATCCTCCACAAATTACCCCTAAGATGTGCCTGTTGGAATGGTGTCGGAGAGAGAAGTTGGCACAGCCTGTGTATGAAACTGTGAGTTCCTCTGACTGTTGCCTGTCCTACATCCAGCCAAGGCAGATCTCCCACTGATACTATCACACCAGCATGTTCACAGCTTATACCCTGAGCCCCAGACTACTTGACTTATATCTAGACTTACTTCCTGTAGGTGTGCACAAGTTGCTAGTAGCAGAGTCAGTTCTTGATAGCCCCTTACCTGTGACCTTGGCCTGTTGTCCAATTCTAGCAGACATATCTTTGGATTGGACCCCAGCCCCTGGAGCACAGAATTTCACCCACACATAGGGAGCCTGGGGTGGAAACCTTGAGATAGTCTTGCTTCACTTCCTTTGGTCCTTGTGGCTGTACCTTGTCCAGGCTGCTCTGTCTCCTACTGGCATTCTGGCTTCCACACTTACACTTTCTGGGCCTTGTGTCCTCCTTGCCAGAGTGAATTTTGGAAAATAAATCTAACTTCTGTTTCTTTTATTAAGTTACTGGCTCCCCAAAGCCTCTAAGATAAATCCCCAGTCCCTTAGCAAAGAGCACAAGACCCCTAAAACACCTTGCTATTTCAAGTCTTATCCATTAAACTCTTTATTCCAGCCACATCCCTGGACCCCTCCTCTGGATATACCTTTTTTGGCCCAACTCTTGTCCTTTGTCATCTGGTGAACTTCTGTTTGCTGGGAACTAGCTTGTATATATTATACATTACTAGGTAAAGGCCCCATATCCACGTGCAGCTAAGGCTTCTGATGACCCTTTGCTTAGGTTAGTGACAGAATTCTGACACAGTTGATAACATTGTCAATTTGCATAACTGCCTTTCTTCCTTGAAAGATGCACCAGACACTTTCACATGGGAGGAACATGTGGTCAGGCAGCCTTCATTTGACTTAGGTTAGAAGTACTTCTTTTTTGTTTATGTGCCCTTGATGTGATGAGGCAGGTGGGCAGTCTGTCCTGTTTCCTTTGTTTTTCTGCACCAGGTTCAACGACCTGTAGATCGCATGTTCTGCTCTGTAGTGACTGTTGCGGAGCAAAAGTACCAGTCCACCTTGTGGTAAGTTTCTCATCAGATGGCATGAGGCTGGGGGAGTGGGGCTCCAAGGCCAACTTTGGCCTAGGAGAGTTGGATGGATTACCATATACGAGGACACTGGATGATGACCCCTTTTCCAATTTACAGTAGAATCTCTTCTAAGGATGTGTAGAGTCGGGCTTTCTAGTCTCTAGTCCTATGACCTGCCTATTTGTCTTACTGATCTTTGCCTCATTTACCCAGGGACAAATCCAAGAAACTAGCGGAGCAGACTGCAGCCATCGTCTGTCTGCGGAGCCAGGGCCTTCCTGAAGGTCGACTTGGTGAGGAGAGCCCTTCTTTGAACAAACGCAAGCGAGAAACCCCTGACCAAGACCCTGGGGGCCCCAGAACTCAGGAGCCAGCACTACCTGAGGAGATATGCAAGAAGCCATTTGTGGCCTTGGGAAGTGCTAAAGATAGCCTTCTGGAAGGCTGGTGACCACTGTCCCTGTCCTGGTCCTCAGTATGTGAACCTGACATGAAGGTGGCTATGTGTGCCAGAGCCTAAACAAGACACCACTGGACAGTTTGCTGGCCCTTGCTGTGCAGGAGTTGGAGGTCCTGGCCCAAGTCATCAGCCTAAAACATGGGCCAAAGAGTTCCAGGGGTAATACTATCTCCTGTGGGTCTGAGTGGTAGAGCCAAGTTCCTAGTGACCTGAACACTTTCTTTGAAAACAAGATTTTCAGGTTACACCTCAAACTTGACATTGGTACAGTGCAATAAAGATACCCTGACCTTCACCCAGGGCTGACTGCTTTAGCTTTGGATTTAAGTCCTAGCATAATTATTCCACTCCCATCCTCTGTGCAACGCGGGAGCTTCCCAAAGCATTTTCCCCTGCATGTAGGGGATGAGCTATTACATTTCAGGTCCTCCAGACTTTAGTGACAGCAGGAAAGGATCAAGAAACCCATTTTCCTGAGGGGAAACCTGAGGTGTTAGTTGATTTTCTTGATGAGATGTTCTATGGAATCTTAGGAAAAAACTGAGGGATCTGATACCTCAGTAAGGACCAGCCTAGTGAAATGGGGGTAGGGACTCCAGAGTTTCCTTTATGCCTCATAGCTGGTTGGAGATCAGACCTAGTGAGGTGCCTGCTCAGGGTTGAAGGCTATTGACAACAGCAATTTGATTATTGCCAAATTCATCATTTACAGATCACACTGTTGCATTCTCTCCACCCCAATCCTTCTTGTGGTAGTGGAAGGAAGTGGCAGATTCTCTTTAATTTCCTCTTGGCAGTAAGAAGCAAACAGCAGGCTACCACATTTCTTGGGGCCTCCCTGCTCCCCTACTGGGAGGGGTGGCCTGACCAAAGGTCCCTGCCCTGCCCCACCTCCACTTCCTCTGCTGTAAACAGGAGGTCACACATGACCTCCCCCTTGCCAGACTACATGAGATGAGGAGGAGGATTTCCCTCTAGACCAAGCCTGTCTTTCCCATATCTCCTCTGGGCCAGCCTCATAGCTGTATGGCAAGCCAGTCCCCAGTGCCAGCCAACACCTCTGGCCCTGCCTGCCTCTGAATCAAAGGTCTGGTGGGTGGGGCTTTGCCTTTACTCCACTACTACCCCTCCTTGGTGCCCACACTCACTTTTCTCTGTTCATATAAGGATACCATATTTCTAGATGCCTCTATGAGCCCCTTGCCTTCTGACCTTAGGTAATTCACTTCTAGTTCTGTCTCACAGGGAGATCAGCTGTCTTCTGCTGTGTGAGGCTGGCTAGTGGAGAACAGGCTAGCTCTGTGATAGGGCACCATGTGGCTAATGGTGTTACTCCATGGTGAGACTACCTTAACTTTCCAGTCTCTTGCTTTCAGTGTAGGGCTCCACTGAGGAGGAAGATAGTTTTGGCCTGGTCATAGCCATCAAAGTTTAGAAAGTTCATTTCTGGGTTGGTTTGTTTATACTAAAAACTGCCTTAAAGCTGGGTGTGGTGGTGCATGCCTTTAGTCCCAGCACTCAGGAGGCAGAGGCAGGTGGATCTTTATGAGATTGAGGCCAGCCTGGTCTACATAGTGCATTCCAGGCCAGCTGGGGCTACAGGGAGACCCTGTCTTAAAAAAGACAAATAAAAAAATACTCTTTTAAATGCCCTCTTCATCCTTCCTCATACCTTGACTGCAAGAGGCCCAAGAGGACCTCTTTCCCTTAAGCATTCTGGGAGAAGAATCTAGGGACCAGGCATCAGATGCTGAGATCTCTATTCTCAGTGGTTGAGATCTAAGGTCTCTTCTCCCACCAGTGTGGTTTTCCTGGGAAAGCAGGGCCAAATTCATCTCCGGGCCACAGGAAGCAGAGCCAAGGGTTGGGTGCTGCTAAGATTCAGGCTCTATTGGGGAATGGGAAAGCTCTGAGCTTCCTAGGGAGAGGCTTATTGCCAGCTTCAGAGGGTCTGGTTAGTGTGTATGTCCAGTGATGGGGGATGGTTGGCAAAGATCCTGGTTGAATGTTGGCCCTCAAATGATCTTTACTTTAGCACACTTCGATGGTGTCTGCTCTGAACTCAGTGACCTGCCTAAGGTCTGGTACTGACTGAGAGGCCCAGTCAAGCCTGACGACTGGTCCTGCCACATTCTCCACTCCATGTCCCTTAGACTCTTTTAAGTGTTCCTAACTCCTTCCCAGTCCTCTCCTTAGCTAATCACATTTTGGGGGCTCTTTTTTTTAATTTGAAACAGTGTCTCCTACAGCCCAAGCTAGGCTTGAGCTTGTGTCTTATTTATTATTACTGAATGTGTGTTGGTACATGTGTGGAGATCAGAGGCCAACTTTGTGAGTCAGTTCTCTCCTTTCACCTTTACATGGGTTCCAGGGATCAAACGCAGGTTTGTGTGGCAAGTGCCATCTTACCAGCCCCTTTTACAGATTTTTTCTTTCTTTAATTTCACTTCTTTTTTTTTTTATGCTGTGCTGATTGAAACTAAAGCTTCATGGACACTAGGCAAGCACTCTACCAACTGACCTACATTCCCAGTGACAACTGTTTTTTGTTTGTTTCTTTTGAGACAGGGTCTTGCTCTGCATCCCTGGCTGGCCTGAAAGTTGCTATGTAGACCAGGTAGGCCTTAAACTTTTGAGGACTCTCCTGCTTCTGCCTCCCTTGCAAGTGCTGCGATTACAAGTGTGTGCCACCACCCCATGCCTAAAATAAATGGTTTTGATATGATCATGAGAGGGGAGATGAGTAAGGTGGGAGAGGTTGGTAAAGATTTCAAAACTACAAAAAGAAGTTTGATTTAGACAGAGTTGAGGGAGAATCCCACAGGCATAGGTCCTCCCAGGTGCTGCTCCTTTCAGGACTGTGCTCTCTTAGGCTGCCCTCTGCCCAGCAGGAAAGGGCAAAGTGCTGGCCTGGGTTCTTAGCACTCTGTGCTGACTTCAGCAGCTAAGTCTCTGAGGTTGTAATTGGCTAGTCTCACCCTATCCATCCAAATTGGGAGCTGCTCGAGGGCAGTGCTTGTATCTTCTATGGCCAGCACTGGCACTGAGGTAGAAAGTAGGTACGCAAATTAAAATGAGAGCCTGGCATGAGGGCAAGTATAGCATGGAGAAGAATTATTTTTCTAAACTCCAAGGTTCCTGTTTTCCTTAGGTGTGGAACAGGGAGCTGGGCTGGGCTGGGCTAAGCTGTACCAACCATCCCATGGCTCTGAGGCCTAGGAGAGCCTTCAGCAGTAGGGTCTCAAGGCCAGGCCTATGGCAACAGATAAAAGGCTTTTTGTGATTCTCAGGCCTGGGCTGTAATTCACACAATTGGGAAAAGAGGCATACAGAAGCTGAAGAGATGGCTAAGAAGTTAAGAACTTGTACTGTCAGAGGACTGCAGTTTAGTTCCCAGCACCCATGTTAGGGGCTCACAGCCACTTGTAACTCCAGCTTTAGGGGGATCTGATGCCTCTGGCCTCCAAGGCACTGCACCGACGTGCAAATACCCACACAGAGACACATACCCATATAAGTAAAATTTTTTTTTTTAAAGAAAGGGCAGAGAGTCCCATAGTCTCTGTCTACCCTGAGGTTTTGTCTACTGCACTGGTCCCCTGGGCCTCATTTTACAAGGCCCTCTGAGAAATCTGCAGATGGGTTAGATGGATGAGCAAGAGTCTGGGAACTGGCTAGATGAAAAGTTCTTGGGGGAAAGTCCTGGTCCTATCTGGAGAGCTAGTGGAAAGAATATGCATATTGGAGGGGGGCGAGCATGTGTGTGGCCCAGGAGGCCATTTATAGCTTTCAGGATCCCAGCTATTGCTGCCATTCTTTTCTTTCTCTCCTCTTCCTCCCCCTTCCTCCCACCTCCTGACAGAGGGTCACCTGTAGACATGTAGCCCAGGCTGATCTCAGATTTGTGTAGCTGAGGATGACCTTGCACTTCTGATCCTCCTGCCTTCTACCTCCAAGTGCTGGGTTTCAGATGGTGACTCATTTCCTGCAGTTGTTGCTCACCTCTGCCTGGTCTTCAGCACTCCATATTAGAGTCTCAGTTTATCCCAAACCAGGAGCCTTCTTTACAACGTAACCCCTTTCTAGGATTCTCAGGTACTCAGTGTATGGAAGAAAAGATGCATTGCTGAGCATTTAAGAAATGGGTAGAAGGCTGGTGTAGTTGTGCACATCTTTAATCCACAACTTGAGAGGCAGAGGCAGGCCAGGTCTACAAAGCAAGTTCCAGGCCAGCCAGGGCTACATAGTGAGACCCTGTCTCAATAAAACCAAATAGATAAATAAAGCGGTGGGATTTTCAAACCATCTATAGCTTCTCTGTGGTCCCTTGAGCCCCTGGTTCAGATGAAGTCATATCTGGAGGGATGGGGGATGGGATAAGTGTCCACTTTCTCAATCTAAATTACAGCTTGGGGCATATGTGTCTAGGGATGGGGTGGGGGACACAACCTGAAATTGCTTTGTTTTATGGGAATGGGGAAGTAAGCTGGCCAATTTTGGGGGACCTTATAGCATACTGGGATCATGTAACATGTTACTAGTAGCTGATCCAGCAGCCTGGGTCAAGTAGAGGGCTGCAGAGTTAATGTGGCATTTGGTTTTCAAGTTTCATACTCAGGCTTTCTAGGTTAGTTACCATAAAGTATTTTCTAACCACTTAATACATCAGTTCCCCCTCCTCTCCTCTCCTTTTTTTTTTTTTTTTTTTTTGAGACAGGGTCTCATCTAGTCCAAGCTATCATCAAACTCATTATGTTGATTTTGAACTTCTAATCCTTGGCCTGCACCTTGCAAGTTCTGGGATTACAAGAGTGTACTACCATAGCCAACTGCTTCTTTGTCCTTGACTACTATTATCATACCTTTAATGTCCTAAGTCCAGTTTCATCTAGGACTATGCAAGTCCTCTGCTTTAAACACTTTATGTTCTCAGGATAAAGTCCAGGCATCACACAGTAACCTACTGTACTCTGCCCACCCATCCAGACTTACCTTTGCTTCTGACCATTTGGAGATACTTTCTGGTCTCCAAGTCTTTGGAAATCTGTTCCCTCCTTGGAACAAACCTTCCTCACCCCTTACCTGGCTCTCCAATTCCTATTTATCCTGTGGAGGTCCTGTAGCCTGGATGGGAGAATGGGTGGTGGTGGTTGAGAACTTGGAGCTCCTTCCACAGCTCTAATCTTTCTGTACAATTGCAGATTTGCTGTTCTTCCCAACACTGAGGGGAGACTATCTCCGTATCCCCAGGTCCAGCATAAGTACTGGCATGAAGCCCTGAGCACGAATGAACAGGTCTAAGATGAATGTCTCACATTCTCAGAACATTCATTCCTTACTTTTCTGATCCTAGGCTTAGTTGGGCTTCCCCTAGGGCGCCCTCATAGCTCAGAAATAACAGACACCGAGATGTTTGCAAGGAGCTCTTCTTTGCCTTATGCTCCTAGGGGCTCCTGTCAGTGGTGTGGGATGTGTTTTACACTCCATGGAGTGGCATTTACTTGCATCCAAGCCTCAGACAGCACCTGGATGCTTCTAGCAGCACTCACCTAGGAAAGTTATGCCCTGCAGGCTCTGCTAGGGGATGGTCTCCAGTGTCTTTTTTTTTTTTTTTTTAATGTGTACGAATGTGTCGTGCAATGCCCGCAGAGGACTGAAGAGACCATTGGCTCTCCTGGAACTGGAGTTTTGGACGGTTGTTAGCCGCCATTTGGTTGCACGGTCTTCTGCAAGAACAACCAGTGCTCTTAACCGCTGAGCCATCGTGCCAACCCTCAACTCCCTGTGTTAATCATGCATCTCAGTAGAGCCCTAAGTAAACAAGTTTGAGTTACCAGACTCCAAGGGATAGTATCTTGGGCCGTCTCTGGGGAAGGCAGGCCCTTTGGGGTGGGGCCAAGAGTGAAAACAGTTCTGACAGTGTCGCTTCCTACCGGTTGGCTGCCATCGGTTTGGGTGGCACAATATCTCCTGGTTTCATGGTTGTGTGTTAGAATGCAAAATCCGAAGGGGCCTCCCCACGGTTTCTGCTCAACTTCCAGCAGGTCCCAGACCCGGATTTTCTGACTTGGAGGACTAGAATGTGCTAGCCGCCCTCCAAAGAGCAGCTGTCTGAGCCAGCTAACAGGGACAAAGGCGCAGCGATGGAGGCTGGGCCCCGCCCTCAGGGGTGGAGCTGTGGTGACCGCGAGTTCCAACTCCAGACTTGTTGCACAAGCCAGGTTTTCTTCAACGCCACCTCAACCTGCCGAGAGGCTCGATCCAGTCCCTGGCGCTGTCGAGATTCCACTTTTGAGGTTGGGATGGAGGGATGCCTGGGTGAGTGTGTGTTGGTACTCCCGAAGTATCCTGATGCACGTTCTCTAAACCCTGACTTAAGAAGTAGGTACACCGGTGAGGACAAATATCCGGAACCTCAACCCCGACGCTCTGGTAACTCTTCCTCGACCTTAGCTCCGCCCTGTGAGGAAAGGGATCTTCTCCAATTGGCCTGTGGTGGCCCCCAGTATAATCGGACGACACTATTGGCTCTACAATTGTAGAGCTTAGATCTAGCGGAAGGACTAGAGGCCCAACTACAACTCCCGAGAGGTAGCGGGGCTCTCCTTAGTCACATGACTTCCTCCTCTCAGAGGAATCACGCGATAGGCCCTCGAGGGGGCGGGGCTGGGGCCGGCGGCCGAGACAGCGGCCTATGGGCGGCCCCGCCGGATGGGCGCGCGGCGGGGGGGGCGGGGCGGAGCTGGGCGCGAGAGCGCGCCGGCGGTGGCGGCAGCGGCGGCGGCGACCGGGACTGGCTGAGGGGGGGGGGCGGGGAACTTTGGCTGAGGCGACCGCGGCTTCTTGGGCGCCCTAGGCTGTTGGCGTGGCTGCTCCTGGAGCGGTGGGCGCAGGGCCAGCTTTTTAGCTTGGAACGGAACGCTTGGCTTCGCGGGCCCGGCCCGGAAAGTTTGCAGCGGAGCCGCGACCTCCTGGCCGGCGCGGCCCAGCATGAAGCGGCGCTGAGGAGCCGCCGCGGCCGCCTGAGGAGGAGCCGCAGCACCCCGGGCCACGCCGATGACTACTGCAAACTGTGGCGCCCACGACGAGCTCGACTTCAAACTCGTCTTCGGCGAGGACGGGGCTCCGGCACCGGAGTCCCAGGTCTCGCGGCCTGCAGGTGGGTGCCGGGCCGGCCGGGGATGTGCAGCCAGCGTCCCCCTCCCCTGTCCGGCGAGTTGCCGCGTGTGCGTGCGTGTGGTGAGGGGAGCCTGGTTAATTCACGGAGGAGGAGGAGTCGCGTGGGTCGCGGCGACGTGGAAGTGACTGGGCTGGACACGAAACGGGGCGGAGGGAGGGCTCGACTCCGGGAGGCCTGAGGACGCCGGGGGTTTGGAGGTAGAGTTGGAGCCAAAGACTCAGGGGCGTCTGGTTGTCGCCGCTGGGCCAGCGTGGTGCTGAGGAAATCCTGTGCAGCATAGGGGTACTGGACTGTTTTGAGGTTGTTTTTAAAATTCTTGATTTGAAAGATGCGTTTAAATCTGTTTTTTTCCGGGAAAGTAGTAAAGTAGTGCTTTCGAATTGTCTTCCAGTTGTGCGAATTTATTTTCCACACTTAATATCTAGTGCGCTATAACGGGACTTTTCTGGAAACTCCGTTTGGGAAGTTTTTTTTTTTTTTTTTTTTTTTTTCTAATTAAAAAAAACAAAACAACAAAAAAAACCAAGGTAAAGTGCCTTCTCCCTCGCCCCCATCATAATTCTTCTAGAATGTTCTGGAAGTCTTTTCTTTCGAGAAAAGTTCTTCTTAGTAGATCTTTTAAAGGAGATTTTACATTGGGAAAGTTGGGCACCGTAATGCTTTGCAGGTCAGAACAGTCAGGAAATAGGAACGCTCCTGTGACCTGGTTTGGAACAGTGTGGTTAAGTTGTTTCCCTATTATATGTGCAGGAGAACTTGGAAAAGGGGATACTTAAGAGTAATCCCTGTTTACTCTTATCAGTGTTAGGTGAGTTACATATTGTTAATATTGATGTCCTATAGATCCGTTGCTTAGAGTTGCTGTGATCGTGAGTTCCAAGTATTCTCCGAGGAGCACCAGTTGTATCATTTTCTTTCCAGACGGTATATATTAGATATGTTTACAGATATGTAAATAATAATTTACAATAGTAATGTGTTTATTTTCAGTTGCATTTGCATTATTTGAGCATCTATTATTTTGAAGGTGTTAGTAGGTACTGAGTTGTGTAGTGTTACTTTGAGGCAAAAAAAATTGATAGCAAACTTACGTTGGGCACAAACAAGGTTAAAACATGTTGTATAGTAAATATATGGTCTATGAAAGTACTAATCCTACATGAATAATGAGTATCTTGTAAATAAGAATTGTATGTATATTCAAAATATTGAATAACATTAAAAAGCCACGAAGATAGCTTTAATTTTGAGGCAGCGTCTCATGTAGTTCAGATTGCCCTTGAACTCTGATCCTTCTGACTCTACCTCCCAAGTACTGGGTTACAGGCCTTTCTTTACCACCAAGCCTAGCAAGAAGATAGCTTTAAAAAAATTATTTAGGCTGGATGTGGTGGTGCACTTCTTTTTATTCCAGCACTCAGGAAGCAAAATCCCATGGTTCTTTCTGTGAACTTGAGACCAGCCTGGTCTACCTATTGAGTTCAGGCTAGCCAGGGTTGCTTAGTGAGACCCTGTCTTTAAAAAATTATTTTTTGGCCATTCAGAAATTTTTTTTTACATTTAAAGATTTATTGTTATTAGTTTTAGTTGTGTGTGTGTATGTACAGGTGCCCTTGGCGGCCAGAGGTATCAGATCCACAGGGAGCTTGAATTTATAGGCAGTTGTGAACAACTGGACATGACTGTTGGGAAGCAAATTCAGGTCGTCTCCAAGAGTAGTAGTATGTGCTCTTAAGTGGTCAGCCATCTCCCTGTCTCCATTTTGATATTTAAAAAGGATCTAGGAGGACTTAAAATTTGAAACTTGATTTATAGTTGAAATTTCCAAAGGTAAACATTAACAGCTTTATTTTCAACAGAAAGCCCTCTTTAAAATATTCTAGCAGGTTCCTCCCTCATTCCTTCCTCTTCCCTCCCACCTTCACCCATTTTCTTTCTCTTTCCCCTTTGTCCTCCCTCCTCTCCTTCTTTCATTCCTCCCCTTCTTCCTGAGATATAGTCTCTCTGTAGCCCAGATTGACCTTGACTCATGGCGGTCCTGTTACCTCAGCTCCAAAGTACTGGGATTGTAGCTGTGAGCCATCATTTTCTAAAGATTAACTTTTTCCCATTATGAAGTACATATGAAAAACTTTTTTTTTTGTAATCCCCCCCCCATGGTTCCTCCTTTTTGCTTCAAAAAGTGACATTTATTCAAAGAGAAAGGGAAAAAAATAAGATTAAGATTAGATGTCCATCCCTTGACTTCCTTCCCACTTTACTGTTCCTTAGCCCCCAAGGATTGAACCCTGACTAGGGCCAGATAGCAGGACAGCTCTTCAAATGAGGTCAGCAATACTGAGGGACACCTCTTCAATGGAGGTGTTGTAGAAAGTCTCAGTGCCTCAAAGAGTTCTCTTGTCATCTTCTGTGACCAAGTTAGCAGCCACAGCCTGGCAACCACCATGACTAATTGTGGATGTAGCTTTCCTTTTTTGATGGGAAGGTCATAATTGATCATTAAAGAAATCTGCTACACATCAATGCCTCTGGCCTATATCAGGAAAGATGACAAACACAGCCTGTCAGTGAGGACCCAATCTATCCAGACTGAACATATATGTAGGCAACCAGAATAAGGTAAAGGAAATATGCATCCCTTGTTCCCAAAGACTTTGGTGGGCATCCCAGGTTGTCTTCCAAGTTGCTGCCTTCTCAAGAAAGTCACTAGTTTGCCTCTTAGAGAGGGAATTACCTTGGACTTGTAGTTTTTTGGCAGTCTCAGTATGTAGCACAGACTAATCTAGAACTCACTGTGTAGTCTAGGCTGGCCTTAAACTTGAACTAGTTTTACCACCTCAGCCTCTAAGGGTGCTAAGATTACTAATTTGAGCTAGGATGCTCAGCTAATTCTGCTGATCTGTTTTTTTCTAAATATGGTTGTTAAATAAATGAGTAAATGCCACTGAAGTTTTCAGTTGATATTCATTGTTTTTCATGGTGATGAATGTTGTTTTGGTTCTTTGGCTTATTAGTTGATTCCATTTGACAGCAGATCTTGATAATTTTGGCCTGCTCTGGTTTTACATTTCTCTAAAGGTTTGATGTACTGATAGTACATCTAAATTTGCATACAATGATAAAGGTTTTAAATCGTATTTTGTGGGAGGAAGAAATGAAGCTTGAGGACAAGTATTTTTTTTCATTTTCATGTGTGTACAGTAGATGTGTATTCATGTGTTTCTGTGGAAGGACTCATGCCTGCATGATGCACATGTTGTGATCAGAAGATAACCCCAGGTTATCTTGTCCTCACCTGACTTGTTTGAAGGAAGGTCTCTCTTGTTTGCCACTGTGCTAAGCACCCTAGGCTGGCTGACCCTCGCTTCAATTACAGCCCTGCAGCATCAGTTCCAGGGATTCAAACTTAGGTTGCAGAATTGCAAGGCAAGTATCCTGGTCCTAAAGTATTTTTTAGGTAATTTAAGTTGGGTTTGATAACATTGACTATACTTGTGACTTCTTTTTCCTTTTTGAAACAGGGTCTCATATACTCTAGGCTAGCTTGGAACTCCATATGTAGTCAAGGATGACCTTGAACTCCTGATCCCCCATTATGCCCAGCTGTGACTGACTTTTTTAATATTGCTTGTGGGCTGGGGATATAGCTCATTTGATAGAGTGCTTGCCTAGCATTCATGAAGTCCTGGGTTTGAGCCTTACTACTACATTAAATTGAACACACACTTTTAATCTTAGTATTTGGGAAGTAGAGACAGAAGGGTCAGAAAGTTAAAGGCCATTCTTAGCAACCTAGTAAGTTCAAAGCTAGCCTGGGCTACTAAGACCCTGTCTCAAAACAAAAAACAGCAATTTTTTGAGACAGGGTCTCCCTGAAGCTCGAGCTAGCCTGGAACTCACTATGTAGACCAGGCTGACTTTGAATTCACATGAGATCCGCCTGCCTCTCCCCCACCCCCAAGTGCTGGGATTAAAGGCATACAACCTGACATCTGGCTGCTTATAAGATAATTTTGAATTTTTTTTCCATTGAAGAAAATTTAAGACTTTTTGTTTTCTTAGTTCCTAGTGCTATTTCTGATTTTTTCCGGTTAAAAATGAATCAAAGGTTTTCTTTGGGGGGTGGGGGGCAGGGAAGAGGGCTTTTTGATACAGGGTCTCCCTGTAACCCCAGCCTGCCTCATGCTTATATGTAGACCAGTCTGGCCTCAATCTCAGAGATCCACCTGCCCTGCTGGGATTAAAGGCGAGTTAAAAAGTATTTTGTAAACTTTTTCCGTAGTACCTAGCAGCAAAGTGATGACATACATACCTCAGTAAATAGAGACTTTAGAAGTATTTAATGTAAGTAGGAGGTAGAGGCAGGAGAATCATTTTGAGGCTGAATATGGCCTATGTTTGAGGCCAACCAGAGTGAATGATGACACCAGTCTCAACAAAAAGCCCCAAACCCCATTAGTGTAATGCCTTCCATTATTTTAAAGAGCAGCGTCTCCTACTCTAGTGTACTGTTTATATATCTAGTTTAGTGTTACAATAGTTACTTGAAAATTTAGAAGTTTCTGTATGTGTGTGTTGTGTGTGTGGCTGTGTGAACTCAGGAGACTACAGGACACTCTCAGTTGTCATCTTCAGAAAGGTTGTCCATTTCCTTTTGAGACAGGGTCTGTCTTGGACCTGGAGCTCACCAGTTAGCCCCCAAACCTAAGGAAACCTGTCTCTGCCTCCCTAGTGCTGATATTAAAAGCTTATGCCAACATATCCAGCATTTTTACGTAGGTTCTGGTAATTGAACTCAGGTTTTAATACTCGGGACACAAGTATTTTACCCACCTGTTTGCTTGCTTGTTCATTTGTTTTATTTAGAGACAAGGACTTAGGGAATAGTCCTGACTGTCTTTGTACTCACTATATACTCAAAGATGACCTTGTACACTTACCTGGATCACTCATATATGATCCTTCATTCACTACCTCCCAAGTGCTGAAATTATAGGCATATTCCACCACAGGTGCCTGGTTTTCAGTTTCTGTTTGTTTTTATTTATTTGACAGGGTCCCATGTAGCCTAGGCTGGCCTTCAACTCAACTGGGTTTCTGTGTGTGGTATATTCATATGCATATGCATATGTGTATGTGCGTGTGTGTGTTTCTGGGTCTGTATGTATGCATAGAGGCCAAAGAAGATTTGTTTTTCTGCTTTGTCACTGTCCATCTTATTCCCTTGAGACAGGAACTCTCACTGAATCTGAAGCTATACTGGCATCCAGTGAGCCCCAACAGTTCTTCTGTCTCCGTCCCCCACAGTGCTGTAGTTATAGGTGTATGCCGCTGTGTTTGGCTTTTTATTTGAGTGCTCAGGACTTGAACTCAGATTCTCATGCTTGTATGCGGGAGGCAGAGGCAGGAGGATCTCTGAGATCAGGTTCCAAATAAGATGGAACTACAGGGAGACTCTGTCTCAAAAAAGCCAAAACAAACAAAAAATAACCCCACAAAAAAATAAGGATCTGATGTCAGGCATGGCGTTGGAGACCTGTAATCCTAGCACTTGGGTTGTGGGAGCAGGAGGATAAGGAGTTCAAGGCCAGCCTCTACTGCATAACAAGTTTTGAGGCCAGCTTAGGCTATATGAGATCTTGTTTCACAAGAAACCAATAAAAGAAGAGCTAGAAAGATGACTTAGTAGATAAAATGCTTGTCATGCAAGCCTGATGACCTGAGTTTAATCACTGGACCCCCACATAAAAATGGAAGAGAAGAACTGACTTCAAGGTTGTCCTCTGATCTCCATATACATGTGGCAACATGCATGTGCCAGTACTTACAGATCATTGTACACACATGCAGTAATAATTTTTTTCTTGTAAATTTAAAAAAGCTGAGTGTGGTGGTGCAAACCTTTAATCCTAGCACTTTGAAAGCAGAGGCAGAGGCAGGCAGATCTCTGTGAGAGGCCAGCTTGTTCTACATAGTGAGTTCCAGGCCAGCTATCACTAACCAAGAAACCCTGTCTTAAGAAAACAAAACAAGCCAGCCACACATCAAAAAACTCAGCAAGAGGTAATAAAATTAAAAAAAAACAAAACAAAACAAACAACAAAAGAAGTTTTAAAAAGAAAGCAATAAAACAAAACCCTGTTTGTTCTACTTTTAAATTAAAACAAAAATTATTGTTTTATGTGTATAAGTGTATTGCCATGCATGTATGTAAGTGCATCCCTGTTGTGCAGTGCCTATGGAGGTCAGAGGAAGGTGAGGAGGGTGTTGGATCTCCTGGAATTGGAGTTGTGGATGGTGGTTAGCTGCTGGGAATTGAACCCTGGTCCTCTGCAAGAGCAGCCAGTGCTCTTAACCACTGAGCCATTTCTCCAACTCCTGTGTTTGTTCTTTTAAAAAATACATTTTTACATTTTATTTTGTATATATGTGTGCACATGCACATGTACATATACATGCCATAGCTTGTATGTGGAGGTTAGAGGACGGCTTGTGGAATTTTGGAATTTGACTCTCTCCTTTCACCATGTGGGCTCCAAGGATTGAACTCGATCTTCTTTACCCGCTGCGCCATCTCTGTGGCCCTCATTCATTTTCTTCATCCCTTCATGTTTTGAGACTAGGCTTTTTTGTTTTGTTTTGTTTTTCCTTGCTAATATTGTGATCTTGTTTTATTTCTTTATATATATATATATATATATATATATATATATATTTTTTTTTTTTTTTTAGTATATTTTATGTGTATGTGTGTTGCCTGCATGTGGGTATGTACACTTGCGTCATGCAATGCCTGTGGAGGTCAGAACAGAGGATATCAGATCTCTTGGAACTGGAGTTATGGACAGTTTTCAGCTACCATGGGTGCTGGGAATTGAACCTGGGTCTTCTGCAAGAACAATCAGTGTTCCTAACCGCTGAGCCATCTCTCTAGCCCTTGTTTTATTTCTAAGAATATATATGTGATGAAGGAAATGCTGCTGAATTTACTTTAGCATGTCATAAATTTAATTGCACCAGTCTTCAAAGAGCTTTCTTTCAGCTCTGACCTTCCAGATAAAGGTGAAAAGTGTTCTTTAAAATATCACATCGTAATGAGAGTATTCTGGTTCCTGGAGATGAAATGACTTGCTCAGTGATTACAGAGGTAGTAAAGACCCTACTTTGTGTTGATTTTAGAACAGTTTATATTACTACTTACTTCCCTGTGGGAGTTAGAGCCTGTTCCATCCTTGGTAAGATGTTGTCTTGAGGCTTCTGAACCAATTCTTGAAGTCCATGTGGTTTTGACAAAAGAGGAAAGTCTTCATCCCTTTCCCAAGCATCCACAATAGGATCTCAGCAAACCAAAGCAGAATTCCTTGTCCTCTGTGCTGAGATCCTGCTTCAGAGGAACTTTTCTCATTGCTGTGATTAGATCCTCAACAAAAAGCAACTTGAGGGAGGATTTATTTTGGCTTATGGTTTGAGGAGATACTGTTCATTATGGCAGGGAAGGCATAGCTGTGTGTTAGGAGGTAGAGAGATGAAGACTGGTGCTCTTTTATTTTTCTTTAAAACATATTTTTATTTTATGTGTATGAGTGTATTGCCTGCATGTAAGTGTATCCATGTCATGCAGTGCCCTCGGAGGTCAGAAGGGGGTGTCAAATCTCCTAGAACTGGAGGATGGTTGTTAACCATCATGTGGGTGCTGGGAACTGAACCCAGGTCCTCTATAAGAGCCGCCAGAGTGCTCTTAACTACTGAACCATCTCTCCAGCTCCTCATTTTTCTTTTGAGACCTTCGGTGTAGTCCTGGCTGCCCTTCAGTTCTTAATCCTGCCTCAGCTTTCTAAGTGTTAGGATTATAGACATGCACTACTATTCCAAACCTAAAAAACATTCATGATGGCATTTGCTATTGCTGTAATTTCTAAGGTTTTCCCATTTTCCAGTACAGGAGAGATATTTTGGCTTGTATTCTAAAATGTTAGTAGAGGTTATACTATAATGTTTTATAAGATGATATAAAAAGTAGAACTTGGGAGTACTCTGTAAATGGTTATAGGTGACAAGCACTTGGGATTATAAGGCAGGAGGATCAGGAGTTCAAGATATCTTGACTGTATATCAAGCTCAAGGCTAGGCTGGGGTACATCAGAATCAACTTGGTGGGTTTTTTTGTTTTGTTTTTCTTAAGACAGGTTCTCATATATCCTGAGCATATGTGACCTTGAACTTCTGATCTTCCTACCTCCAGAGAGCTGTTACAGGTGTATACTACCATGCTCAGTTTCTGTGATACTGGGGATTGAATACAGGGTGTCATGCATGCTAGGCAAGTGCTGCTCAACCAACTAAGCTATATTCCTAACGCAAAATCAATTTACTATGATTACTTGGCCTCCATAAAATATATTCCTAAAATTGAATATATTTTTATTGTTTTTATTGCAGGCATAGTCTAAGCTCTGCTTTTGAGGTTTGCTCTTTTTTTTATTTTTATTTTTCCTTCAGTGAAGTCTGATCATGAGAACATTTTTGGTGAGAAATTGTACTATTTATTTTTGCGTCATTAGAAACTAATATTAGGAACTGGAGAGCTGTAGCTCAGAGGTTAAGAATGCTTGTGCAGAGGACCAGAGTTCATTTCCTAACACTCATGTTAGGCAGCTCACAACTGCCTGTAACTCCAGCTTCAGGGGATCTGACATCCTCTTTTGTCCCCACAGGCACTCACATGCACATGCACATATATGCACATACACATAAATAAAAAGAAAATTCTTTTTTTGATCCCACAGCCTTGAGCATGCCTCTGATCTACCACAGAGTTATATTTCTATCCCTGAAGCAGAAACTTTTAAAAGAAGATAGTGAGTTGTATTACTGATACTTTTTTTCCTCATTATTGCTAGTTATAAAAATTTTATTTTAGATATAGGTGGAGTTGAGGGCACCATAATGTAGTAAAGGCAATCAACATTACTCCTAAGAGATAGGAAACCTGAGTAGGTTGGGCCCCATTTGATAGTACTGGTAGTTTGGTCACAGCAGTAACATGAATAAGGAAGGTGTTGTTTAAAGCTCTCCTGGTGGGTTGGGAGAATAGATACAGTAGACTTGGCAGTAAGCCTGGCTTCTAAAATTAAATCCAAGTCATCAAATTTGCCTAGACATGCCATTTGAGGTTTAGGTAACAGTGGAATTTAAGAGGAGTTGAGTTTTATGCAGGGAGATCTAAAGAGTCATAAGCAGGAACAAGCTTTTTTGTGTGTGCAGATATTTATATTGTATAACTTAACTATTTGCCTGTAGTTGGCAGACTTTTGGTTAGAAAAACAATCAGACCAGGCGTGATGGCAATGCCTTTAATCCCCTCACTCAGGAGACAGAGGCAAGCAGTTCAAGGCCAACCTGGTCTGCCTAGCAAGTTCCAGGTGAGCTGGGGCTACAGAGAGACCCTGTCTCAAAAAGACCAAAAAAAACAGAGCTGTAAGATTTAAGTAGTATAGCCTACGAAATAACAATTTACCGTAAGCTGAAGTTTATTTGGAAAGTTCTGTTTATACCTGAAAGTTCTAGGTATACCTGGAAAGTAACTAAAGGGTTTCAATTTTTTCCAAAATATAGTTTCAATAAGTCTTATTAGAGCGTATAACAGCGTTTGCATCTAAAACACATTTCAGGTCTGTTGGCTTCACACACTGGCTGCTCTTGAAGAGGAACCAGGTTCAGTTTCCAGTATCCACATGGCAGCTAATAACGATCCATAACTCCAGTTCCAGGGGATCTGGTGCCCTCTTTTGACCTCCACAGACATTGCACAACATGGGTGCACTTAGATATACGCAGGCAATACACTCATTCACATAAAAATAAAATATTTAACAACAAAAAGGAATTTAACTTGACAAAGATCAGGCAGCTAAAAAGTGCTGTGTTGGACTCCAAAGTCAATGTTCATCAACTTTGATTACTGTCTTGGGTTTGTGGAATCTCTTATTACCTCGTAAATATGATATATCATTCAGTTTTCATGGTTTGACTTTTTTGAGACAAGGTCCTTACATAGTCTAGGCTGCTCTTGAGCTTGTTGTGTGGCTGAGATTGGCCTTAAAATTGTGATTCTCCTACCCCTACTTCCCAAGTGCTGGGATTACAGGTGTATACCATGACTTCTCTTGTACTCATTCATATTCAGTACCCCCCAGGGTCTCACTATGTAGCCCTGGCTGACTTAGAACTTGCCATGTAGACTAGACTGACTACAAATTCAAAGAGATCTTCTGCTTACCTCTGCCTCCTGAGTACTAGGATTATTTGCTAAAATGCCCGACTTCCCTGTTTTAAAGTACTCTTCAATTTTTTTTTTTCAAACCAAAACAACCAATATGTTTAAATTCTCTTTTTTTCTCAAAAAAAAAAAAATGTTTTTCAGAAACAAATGAACTGGAGAAAGAGAGAGTGAGTGAATGACATATTTAGCATTTTCTCTACTTCTCCTGAACAGTTAAGGCCCTGAGGTTAGATACCTATATTCTTGGAACCACAGGGCTCCTTCAAACACCAGCAAATGCTGTGTCCTCTGGTCAGCCCTTCAGTTCCACTGTGGGCTGGTGAACTGCTCTTCTGAGAGGGCTCAAATGCTCCACAGACCAAATCCTAACACGTACCTAACACAGCAGGCTCATCATCATGTCATAGCAGAGGTATGCGCTGGTGGCCAGTCCCATGGCCATGCACGTGTTGACCAGGAAGGGCTTCCAGAGCACCGATGTGTGTGCCTTTTCCTCCACTCAGGGTGGGATGGCTGTCCTTCAGTGGGGATGATTGCCTGGGTATCTTGTAGTCCTCCACTCACCATTTCTTTCCTAACTTTAGTGTCTTGAATCATGCTGTCCACGCTGTGGGGGCAGGGAGGGACAATTCTGCTTTTTTTCTCTGGCCGGATTGTCCTTATCCTCACAGGTCTTTCCCTTACCCACTGGTGGTTGGAGAACTCCTTGCATTTCCCATTGTGAGGCTCCAGAATATGTTTGGGTGACTGGGGAGGTCGGGGCATGTGCTTGGGTGTGGGCTCCAGGTCTTCCTGGGATAGCTTCTTCCACCAATCCTGCATGGGGGAGTCACTGTGATGAACTTGGTGCCTTCTACCACTGCCAGGTAGAAGTACAGTTGGTTGGCTGTCTGAATTAGCCCCATTCAGAACTTGTGCATTTCCAGCAGCACTTTCTTGATATCCGTGAAAGAAGGATTTTTGCTCTTGTTCATCAGTAAGAAGCAGGTGTCAGACAAACAGAAGGTATGCGACCTGCTGATGCCCTAGCTACAGTGCGCCACAATGAGACCATGCTCCGGGCTGAGTGAGCCTGACTTTTGGACTTTGAAAAGGAAGTTCAAAAACGAGGCTGGTGATTCGGGGACTCCAAAGTCAAGCCATGACAGAGTGGAAATGCATGATCTCCTGGTTACCCCAGGTAGCCAGATTTTCCAACTCCAACTGTCTTACTGTGTAATACTACTTGATGTCTTCAAGTCAGTGTCAATTTCAGATTTGTGTCATCAAACATAATCTCTTTTTTTTCTTTCTGTGACCAATATTGGACATATTTTATTGACCCCCTTCTCCATGATTCAATTCAGCATGACCAGCCCCTGCTCTACTGTTCCTACACCATCTCCCAGAAGTGCTCACATAGGTTTGGCAAGGGGCCCTGGGTGAGAATTTAGCTTCTCTGGGCTTCTTCCATCTTTAGCAAGCTGGCTTTAATGTGGTCATTCTTGTCCTGGTGTAGTTTAATCCAAATGTGGTCAACTTGAGGCTTCCACAGGTGGGAACCTGTTCTTTGCAGCATGGCACGTGGGACTAAAGTCAGGTGACCAATCATAGTTTCTTCCCAGGGACTGACTTCTTGGTACCTGTTTTGGTTTTTGTTCTTAGGAAGCTTTGCCACACTGCATGGGAAGTCACTGGCTTCATGTCCAATGTCCTGGTAAATGGCCACCCATTTCCCGGCCTTGTCCGTCTGCTCAAACTCCCTTCTCCATCTCCATGGTGGACTGACCAGCTAGCAGACCCTTGGCGGTCTGCTGGACTAGCCTGCCAGCTACCACTGCCCCAGCTATTACTTCTGTATGTCATAAAGCACTCTTCTTAATAAGTATTTTCAGGTGCTGGAGAGATGGCTCAATTGTTAAGTGCGCATACAGCTCTTGCCAAAGACCTGGGTTCAGTTCCCAGCACCTTTGTCAGGCAGTTCATAACTGTGTGTCACTCTAGCTCCTGGAGGATTCAGTGCCTGTCCTGCCATAGACACCTGCATTCAACTGCACCCTCCCCTCCCTTAACAATAAAAATATCTTTTAGAAGGTACTTTCATTCTGCATTGGTGGGATGTATTAATAGTAGAAATGACTATGTATGCAATTATGTGTTCTTGATTCTCAGTATATTGTATTTTTTTTTTTTTTGAGACAGGGTCTCACTCTGAATGTCCAGGCTGGTCTAGAACTTATATAAAACAGGCTCTTCTTGATTCTTTTGACTTTGCCCCCAGAGTGCTAGGATTACAGGTGTGTACCATTACACCTGGCTGTAGATGTTAAGTGAACTGCCTTTAATAGATTTATGGGTAAAATTGACATTTTCTTCTGTTGCAGTATTTTTTTCCAGATTCAGCTGTAACCTGATTTTTAACTTCCTTCTGTCCTTCCTTCCTTCCTTCCTTCCTCCCTCCCTCCCTCCCTCCCTCCCTCCCTCCCTCCCTCCCTTCCTTCCTTCCTTCCTTCCTTCCTTCCTTCCTTCCTTCCTTCCTTCCTTCCACATTGGGGGTCCTGTTCTGTCACTCGCCATATTATTCCCTTGAGCTAGGATTTCTTGATGAACTTCAGATCCTTTTGCCTCAGCTTCTTGAGTATTAGTATTACAGGTGTGTGCTATCACATCTGGCTTTTATTTAATCTTCTTGAGTGAGCATGTGTATTCTGTTTTGTTGTTTTTTGTTTTCTGTTGTTTTGTTTGAGGCAGGGTCTTACTCTGTAGCCCAAGCTAGTTTTGGAGTTCACTGTACTTCAAGTATTTAAAATATTTTAAAATTTATTTTTATGTGTATGAGTGTTTTGTCTGCTTGTATATAAGTGCCCCTGTGTCGTGTAATGCCCTTGGAGGTCAGAAGAGGGTGTCGAATCCCCTGGAACTGGAGTTATGGACCGTTGTTAGATGCCATGGTGGTGCTGGAAATTGAAACCCAGCCCTCTGCAGGAACAGCCAGTGCTCTTAACCGATGAGCCATCCCTTCAGCCCACACTATACTTTAAAGAGTCTCCTGCCTCAGCTCCAGAAGTGCTAGGATTAAAGATACATTCTACTATGCCTAGCTTTTGTCTGCTTTTAGATTTAAAGCTTATCTTAGATGTTACTATCTCCTTATCATTTCAAAACTGGGTGTGGTGATACACACCTTTAATCCCAGCACTTGGGAGCAGAAGCAGGAGAATCTCTTTTAGTTCCAGGCCAGCTGGGGCTACAGTGAGACCTTGTTTCAAAACAACCAAAAATAAATGAATAAATAAATAATAAATAAATAAGTGGAACACCAAAAGTGTATTGATTGTTCTGTGATCATAAATGATGCTTGCTAACTGCAGGCCTCCTTGTAGGAGTTCTTACTAGGTTACCTTTGATGTCATTATCTGTAGTTCTTTTCTCTCAGGCTAATTAGATTCCCAAGGGAAGAGTCTGCCAGTCTATTGCCTAGAGAGTATAAACCTGTTATGCTATGAGCCAAGGGAGTAGAATAGCACTTAGAGTTTCAATATACACGTTTTAGAGAGTCTTTATTTCATCATCCTGTTTTCAGTTGCCTAGGTTCTAAGTGTCCTTTCACCTCTTCAGAAAATTTTTTCTTCTGACTAAAGGAAAAGCCAAGTAGTAGAGTGAGAAGGTGGGGAAATTGGGGAAGGTTGGTTATGCATTTAAAAACAACAACAAAAAAAAAACCCCTTTGTGCTCATCTTGTTTTTAGCTTTGCCTTCACTTCTACTTCAGTAGTACCTGGAGCTGTGTTTCAGTCTTTTTTGGGGCTGAAGTTCTTTTCACACTGCTGGCTTAAGTTTTAGGGCTATTTTTTCAGTCCTAAATAAGATACCAGGTATCCTACATTCTAACATCTAAAAATTTTGTGATTGTTACTGGAGAGCTGGCTCAGCAGTTAAGAGCACTGGCTGGTCTTGCAGAGGACCCCAGTTTGTTTCCCTTCTCCCACATTGTGGCTAATAACTGTCTGTAACTCCAGTTCCAGGGGATCGATCTGACACCCTCTTCTGACCTTTTAGCACTACACTAAACGGGTGCACTTGCATACATTCAGGCAATACACTCATATACATAAAATAAAAATAATAAATAAAATATTTTAAAATTTTCTTGTTGATTCCAGGCATGGTGGTACACACCTTTTATCCTAGCATTCATTCCGAGGCAGAGGCAGATCTCTGCAAGATCAAGGACAGCCAGGCTTACTTACAGGGAGACCCTGTCCCCTACAGAAATCTCAAAAATCATGTGGTCAATGTTTCTTAGAACAGTTGTGTTGTCTTCAACTGTAGACAGCTCTTAGATGATGCTTCTGTCCTGATTGATGTCAATCATAGCAGGACTGGGAGTGACAGCTTTTGAAATGCTTCTCCTCAGATAGAATTTGTTCCTTCTCCAGAGTTCTTCACTTTAGTTCAATACAGGCTCAGGAGTGTGGGTGCTCCCCTCCCTAAGGCTGCACTAAAATATCCCCATCCAGGCATGAATGTGACTTCCTAGCAGTCTTACAAAATGGCAAGCGAGAGTTATTTTTTTAAAAAAAATTACTGTCATTTAGTAGAGTTTCAATAGGACAGTAGTAAATGTTTGTCTTCAGCTCTTTTTAAATTATTTGTTTGAGTCTTCCTGTAGCCCCAGCTGGCCTCCAATTCACTATATAGAGCAGGTTATCCTCATCTGAGATCTGTTTGCCTCTGCCTCCAGAGTGCTGGGAATAAGGTGTGGGCCACCATCCCTTGCTTTAAAATTTTTCTTTAATTTTAACTTATTTTTTGCGTGTGTGTTATGTACATGTGGGTACATAAGTGCATATGGGTGCACATATCCATTGTGTTCCTGTGGATTCTGGAGGTTGATGCTGGGTGTCTTCCTCTATTCTCCATCTTAATTTTGAGGCAGGATCTCTCATTGAACCTGAGGCTCACTAGTTAAATTGGTTGTCCAGAGAGCCCCTGGGGTCCTTATGTTTCTGCATTCCAGCACTGGAATTATGAATGCATGCCACCATACTCAGCTTTTATATATATGTGTGTGTACCTTTTTACTAGATTATTAGTAGTATATAATTTCAATGGAACTTTGAGCAGTTACTACAATTTTACTTCATGCATTAAATTCTCTTCTGATTCTTTTCTTGCCCAGCATTTTATGTGAGTGCTGGCTATCCAAACTCAGATCCTCATGCTCACATGGCATTTTACCCCACGGAAGCCTCCCCCTGCCCTCTTTTTTCACCTGAAATTTCTTCAAAAACATTTTTTGTTGTTGTTGGGGTGAAATTCATATCACAAAATCTATATGCCAGGATTGTTTTTGCATACCTTTAATCCCACTCAGGAGGCAGAGGCAGGCTGATTTCTATGAGTTCAAAGTCAGCCTGATCTACATAGTCAGTTCCAGGCCAACCAGGGCTACATAGTAAGATCCTGTTTCTCCCAAAAGAAAAGAACCCAAACATGTGTTCTTATAATTAGCCAGATGTGGTGACATACACTTCTAACCCAACACTTGAGAGGCTAAGGTAGGAGGATTGTGAGATTGGGGCTAGCCTAGGCTACTCAGTGAAAGTCTGTCTCAAAAAATAAGTAGGGGTATTTCTCTCATGAAGTGCCTCCCACTCTTGGGAATTCTTACTTTTCCTTAGTAACCTATCCACAAACAAACATAAAAGCTGAGGGCTGGAATGTTGCTTATTTGTTAGAAGCCATAGGTTTGATCCTAGCACTCAGGAAGCAAAGGCAGGAAGATGCAGTAGTTCAGGTTATCCTTGGCTGTACAGTGAATTTTGACTAGTCTCTGTTATATGAGACCCATCTCAGAAAAACCCACAAAACCCAAACTATATATATATATATACACACACACACATACACATAGAGTTGAGTTGTATTTACAATGTTGTATAACCAGCTCTCTAGGTTTAAAAGATTTTTATCAACCCTATAAAAATACCCTGTATAATAGCTTTCCATTTCTCCCTACATTTCCTGATACCCTGTATCTACTCTGCTTGTTATTTATGAATTTGCCTATTCTAAATTTATATACAGAGTATCATATACTTGATATGTGACCTTTTGTGTCTGTGCCTTTCACTTAGCATGTTTTCAAGGTTCATTCATGCTTTAGAAGCACTTTTTTTGAGTTAGGTTCTTACTATGTTGCCTCAGCCTCATAAGTGGATTAGTGTTAGGGACCACCTCAGTAGGTTTTCCTTGTTCCTTTTTATATTCCATTGGATATAACATTTGTCTATTGAGAAATGTCTGGGACTTTTTACCTTTTGGTCACTTCAAATAATGCTGCTTATAATATGCTGGTTATAATGTGTTTATAATATGTGTACACGTTTTAAAATATTTTCATTTTATGGATTTTCTTGATCATATGATTCTTACTGTTTGCTTATTTATTTATTTTATGTGTATGAGTGTTATTCCTGCATGTGTATGCTTCCATGTTATGCAGTGCCCCTGGAGGACAGAAAAGGGCATCGGATTCCCTGGAATTGGAGTTACAGGTGGTTGTTAGCCACCATGTGGATGCTGGAATTCAAACCCAGGTTTTCTGCAAGAACAGCTAGTGCTCTTTAACCTCTGAGCTATCTCTCCAGCCCTGATACTTTTTTTTTTTTTTTTTTTTTTAAGATAGTAGGCCAGGCTGGTCTTGAACTTGTGACAATCCTTCTGTTTCAGTCCCTTCAGTATTAGGATGACAGGTATGATCCACTGTGCTTTGCCAAAGAATCACAAGCAGTATTGGATTAAGGAGTCAGGTGTTTTGTTTTTTTGTTTCTGTTTTGACTTTGAGACCTGGTCTCATTTGCTTGTAGCTCATTGGCCTTAAACTCTCTTTTAATGTAGCCAAGGTTGCTCTAGGACTCCTGATTTTCCTGCCTCTATCTCCCAAGTGCTGGGATGACAAGCATTGCCACCATGCTAGCTTTCATTTAAAAAAAAAAAGTGTTATTTTTGTTTTTGTGACAGGGTCTCTCTTTCTCTTCCCCTCTCTTCCTCTCTTTCTCTGTCTCTCTCTCTCATTTTTGAGATAGGGTCTTACGTGTATTCTAGGTTGCCCTTGAACTTAACTCACTTTGTAGTATATACCAGACTGACCCTGAGCTTTCAGCAATCCTCTTGCCTCAGCTTCTCAAGTATTTGGATTATAGATGTTTGTACAATAGTCAGAGGCAAGAGGATGGCTTCAGGTTCAAGGCCAGACGAGTATACATACCAATTTTTAGGCCAGCCATGGATGTATGATAAGACACACATACACCTGTCTCAAAAAACAAACAAAAGAGGCTGGTGATGTAGCTCAGTGTAGAATGTTTGCCCAATATGTGCAGGGCCTAGGGTTCAGTCCTGGACACCACAAAACAACAGCCGCAGCAGCAGCAACAACAACAACAACAACAAAGCTATTTTACAGTTCCCCAAGCAGCAATGTGATATTCATTCATGTGGTCTTTCAATTACTCATCTCTACCTTTGTGGAAAGTAACCGTGGTTAGGATATAATTGAGCAAGGATATGTTCCAATAAAATTTTATTTATAGACACCCAAATTTGAATCATGTTGTTATATACCATAAAAAATGTTTTTTTGTTTGTTTTGTTTTTAAACATTCATAGCTTTTAGGCTGTAGAAAAACAGGTGATAGCCAGATTTGGCTCATAGGCTGTATTTTGCCAACCCCTGGTTTACTGTTAGCAAGAACAAGAATAGGCAGTCTTTGTTCTCCAGATTACTGTATGCTTTTCTGAGGCCCTCTGGTGGCAGCTAAGAAGACAAGTAAATCTTGAAATGGTCAGACTTAAAATAAGAATGGTGAATTCTAGAGCTAGAAATCTGACCTGTGATTATAGGAATTGCTGCTATCATTTTCAGAGCTTGGATTTCGGGGGACACTTGGGGAAAAGATGAAGCAGTACTTCATCCCTTGTGTTCATGTCTTTGTACTACTTCAAGACATTCTTTTTTTTCTTTTTGTGTGATGTATGCATGTGAGCATGCTGGTATGTGTGCCCACCCATGCATGTGCATACAGAGACCAGAGGATGTTGTCAAGTGTCTTCCTCTATTGCTATCCACATTATTTCCTTGAGATGGGATCTCTCACTGAACCAGAAACTCACACTTTCAACTAGATTGGCTGGCCTGCAGGAAACTCCTCAGTGAGATCTGCCTATCTCTAGTCCCAATACTGGAATTATAGGCACATTCAGCTGTGCCCAACTTTTTATGTGGATTCTGGGAATCTGAATTTGAATATTCATGCCAGCACAAATATGTATATGTGTGTGTGTGTGTGTGTATGTGTGTGTGTGTGTATACCTATATATGTGTATATATATGTATATGTAGAATGTTACTTTTGTCTATAGTTTATTTGGAGGAAGATAGGAGTTTCAGCTTTAGTCAGCCACTGAAAGACATTGATATAATAATTAAATTACAATGAAACTATAAACTATATTGGTATAATTACCTAAGAATAAAACTGAAATCATACATGATTTTTGGCTGAAAATGTTGAGATATAAGGAAATGTAAGTTTTTTAAAAAAATTGATTGCATGATGGTGAAGAATGTAGTAGTTGCTAGTACAGTTGAGCTCCTAGAAGGACTTGCTTAGTATTAAATATTCTAGCAAGGGGTAGATTTTATTTTATTCTATTTATTTTGGGACAGGGTCTCTTTATGTAGCCCAGGCTAACCTTGAACTCTCTATCCCACTGCCCAAGCAATAGTGCTGAAGATTACAGATGTATGCTACCAGGCCTAGCAAGGGGATAAATTAAAAATTCTGAATTTATGACGATTAACAATCAATTATAAGTTAAAAGCCCAAGTGAATGGTTTTCTACCTAGGTAAAGGTTTTAGTGGTATCTGGTGGCTTTTGTAATCTCTGCTGTGAACAAATATGAATTGTGTGGGTTTTTTAAAAAATTGCTTTATGTGTATGCATGTATTGCCTTCTTGTATATAAGTGCACCCGTGTCATGCAGTGCCTTCAGAGGACTGAAAAGGATATCGGGTTCCTTGGAACTGGAGTTCCAGATGATTATTAGACACCATATGGATGCTGGGATTCAAACCCAGGTCTTTTGCAAGAACAGCCAGTATTCTTAACTGCTGAACCATATCTCCAGTCCCTGATACTTTTTTTTTTAAGTCAGTCTTTTTGTTGTTGTTATTGAGATAGGGTCTGATTCTGTAGTCCAAGCTGACTGGAAACACCCAGATAGGCCTTGAGCTCATAGTAATCCTTCTGTTTTAGTTTCTTGAGTGTTGAAATCACAGGTTACCATGCTCAACTCTTTAGAGGAGCTAAATGACATGCATTTTGATATTCCAGTTTTTTCTAATTTTTTCTTTTGTTGATTTTTATTTTTATTTTTTGCTTCCCTCCCTTAGATCTTGAGCCAGATGATTGTGCATCCATATACATCTTTAATTTAGATCCACCTCCATCTACTTTAAATTCACCACTTGGCTTACCACATCATGGATTGCCGTCTCACTCTTCTGTTTTGTCACCATCATTTCAGCTCCAGGGTCACAAAAACTATGATGGAACTGATGATATTCTTGAATCTAAATATAGCCCATTAGGTGGTCCCAAACCCTTTGAGTGCCCAAGTATTCAAATTACATCCATCTCTCCTAATTGTCATCAAGAAACAGATGTCCATGAAGATGACCTACATATAAATGATCCAGAAAGGGAATATTTGGAAAGGCCTTCTAGAGATCATCTCTATCTTCCTCTTGAGCCATCCTACCGGGAGTCTTCCCTTAGTCCTAGTCCTGCCAGCAGCATTTCTTCTAGGAGCTGGTTCTCAGATGCGTCTTCTTGTGAATCTCTCTCACACATTTATGATGATGTGGACTCAGAATTGAATGAAGCTGCTGCTCGATTTACTCTTGGATCCCCTCTGACTTCTCCAGGTGGCTCTCCAGGAGGCTGCCCTGGAGAAGACTCCTGGCATCAACAGTATGGACTTGGACACTCCTTGTCACCTAGGCAATCTCCTTGCCACTCTCCTAGATCTAGTATCACTGATGAGAATTGGCTAAGTCCCAGGCCAGCCTCAGGACCCTCATCGAGGCCTACTTCTCCTTGTGGGAAACGACGGCACTCCAGTGCTGAAGTGTGTTATGCTGGTTCCCTTTCACCCCATCACTCACCTGTTCCTTCTCCTGGTCACTCCCCTAGAGGAAGTATAACAGAAGATACCTGGCTTACTGCTTCTGTCCACAGCGGATCAGGCATTGGCCCTGCACCTTTTCCGTTTCAGTACTGTGTAGAGACTGATATCCCTTTGAAAACAAGGAAGACTTCTGAAGATCAAGCTGCCATAATACCAGGAAAATTAGAACTCTGTTCAGATGATCAAGGGAGTTTATCACCATCCCGGGAGACTTCAATAGATGATGGCCTTGGATCTCAGTATCCTTTAAAGAAAGATTCATCTAGTGACCAATTTCTTTCAGTTCCTTCACCCTTTACCTGGAGCAAACCAAAGCCTGGCCACACCCCTATATTTCGGTGAGTTGATGGAAATGGTTGCTGATCTTTTCCATGCTTATGCGTCTGTCATTGGCACTATATAGCTACAGTGTAATAGTGAGACCAGCAATTCTCCCTTTTCCTTTCTCTCTGTTTCCCTTCTCGTTCTCTCTTTTCTTCTCTTTTCCCTCTTCCAGCCCTTCTCCTTTCTTGTCTTTTTAAAAAAATATTTTATTACTTTTATGTGTATGAGTGTATATAGGTAGGTATATCCATGTCATACAGGGCCCAAGTAAGTCAGAAGAGGGTGTCAGATCCTCTGAAACTGGAGTTACAGACAGTTGTTAGCCACCATGTGGGTACTGGGAATTGAACCTATGTCCTCTGCAAGAATAGCCAGTGCTCTTAACCCCTGAGCCATTGTTCTAGCCCCCTTCTTTGTCTTTAAAAAAAAAATTCTACTGGCCATTTTCATTGTCCTTTAAGTCTTAAAAGTGTTTTTACTTTTAAAATTAATTACTTCATAATTTTGAGACAAGGTCTATGTAGTTCAGGCTGGCTGCAAACTCACAGGGATCTGCCTGCCTCTACTTCTTGAGTACTAAGATTAAAGTATATGAGACCACCCCAGCCCAAAAATGTGTTTGTTTTTTGTTTTGTTTTGAGACAGGGTCTCCCTGTAGCCCCAACTGGCCCGCCTGGACTAACTCACTATGTATAGCCCAGATTGGCCTTGAGCTCATAGAGAACGGCTTGCCCCGCCTCCCAAGTTCTGGGTTTAAAGGTGTGCACCACCAAAAAGTGGTTTTGTCTTATTTCATCTCATTTTATCTTTCTATCTGTTAGTTTTTTGGGGACTGAGTCTCTCTGTAGTACCAGTTGAAGTTGACCTGGAACTTGCTCTGTTGACCAGGCTGGCCTTGATATCAAAGAGATCTCTCTTGCCTCTGCCGCTTGAGTGCTGGGTTATAGGCTTGCATCACCATGCCCAGACAAAAATGATTTTATTTTTATTTATTTATTTAGGTTTTGTGGGGTGGGGGAGTGGTTCTCCCATCTCACAGAGATCTGCCTGCCTGAGTTGCTGGGATTAAGGGCATGTGCTACCATACCTGGCCCCCCAATCTTTTATTAATTTTTACTTTATGTGTTTGAGTGTTCTGCCTGCATGTACATAAGTACACTTATGTCACAAAATACTCCAAAGAGGCCAGAAGAGGGCATCAGGTCCCCTTGAACTGGAGTTTCAGATGATTGTTGGTGACCATGTGGGTTCTGGAAACTGAACCCAGGTCCTTTACAAGAGCAGCCAGTGCTTTTACCCACTGAGCCATCTCTCCAGTTCCTGAAATATTTTAAATTGACCAAAATTACATTTCAAAAGTATATAGGTAATTAATTATAGGTAATAATAAATGACCTTTAAGGGTTCCTAAAAATTTTCTTATCTAGAAAAAATTATTGTAACAGATGGTTTATATTACTAATAAGTTAGTTGGGAACAAGCATACTTTGGAGGGATATTGTGAGGCTGCATATGTGTGCTCATGTGGAGGCTGGAAGACAACCTACGTGTCAATACATTCTTCAGGAGTCATACATCTTCTTACTGTTTTTTTTCACTTTTTAATTTTTTGCAAATTTCATACAGTGTATTTTGATCATACTACATTTTACTTTTTGAGATAGCGTTCCTCACTGGCTTGGAGCTCATCTCCAGCCAGTAGGCTAGGCTGGCTGGTCTGTGAACAGGAGGGTTCTGCCTGTTTATATCCCCATTGCTGGAATTACAAGTACACACTACTACGTGCACCCACTTCTCTGTGTGTGCATGTGTGTGTATATGTGCGCTTGCACACGTGTATGTGTGTGTATGTATGTATGTATGTATGTGTATGTGTGTTTTGAGACAGGATCTCACTCTATGATTCTGACTGGCCTGGAAGTCCCTATGTAGACTAGACTGGCTTCAACTCACAGATCTGCCTGCCTCTGTCTCCTTAGTGCTGGAATTAAAGGTTTGTGTCACCACACCTGGCTTTGTTTTTTTGTTTTTAACCTTTATTGTGTGTATGTATTTATGATATGTGTATGAGCACTGACACATGTGTGCCATGCCGCATATATGCCATCCCTTGCGTATGGTGATCAGAAAGTAAGTTTTTGGATTTGGTTCTTCCCTTCCACCTTTATGTGGATTCTGGGGATTGAACTCTGGTCTTCAGATTTGCACAGCAAGGACTCTTATTGCTGAGCCATTTCAGGCCCTAATTAATTTTATTTGCACATAACTTTTACATGGGTATTAGAGATCGAACTTAGGTTCTCATGTTTGTATGACTGAGCTCTACCTCCAGCTTATGATTTGCCTTGTCCTATTTGTGGTAAGCATTTTTCCCATAATTTATTTAAGATAGGATCTTGCTATGGCCTATGTTGACCATACAAATGCAAATCCAGGGCTTTTTGCTAGGATTACAGGTGTGTGTCACTACACCTGATTTTATGCAGTGCTATGGTGCAAATCTACCAGCTGAGCTGTATCCTCAGCCCAAGATAATGTTATTTTTAAAAAATATTTTTATTACTAGTTTTTTATGTGTATGAGTGTATTGCCTGCATATATTTAAGTGCACCATGTCATGCAATGCCCATGGAGGTCAGAAGAGGGCATCAGATTCCAATTAGGGTCAGTCTATTTTGTGAGTGCTGGGAATTGAACCCAAGACCTCTGCAAGAGCAGGCAGTCATCAATCCAGCCCCTAGAGAATATTATTTTAAATATAGATTATAAGAGCTTTGGGTTCATTAATATTTGACCTACAGACATATAAGTCATTTTCTTTTTATTATTTAGAAGTACATATGCACATGTGAGTGTGGAAGCAAGAGACCATTGGGTATCTTCCTCATTTGCTTTTCCACTTGTTTGTTTAATGCATATGAGTGTTTTGCCTGCATGTATGTAAGTACACCCATGTTATATAATGCCCATGAAGGTCAGAATAGGGTGTCAGATCCCATGGACAGTTGTTAGCTGCCATGTGAGTGCTGGGAACCAAACCCTGGTCTTCTGCAAGAACAGCAAGTTCTCTTAACTGCTGAGTCATCTCCAGCTCCCTTTTTAAAATTAAAAAAAATTTTTTTTTATTGTTTTGAGACAAGGTTTCCCTGTACCCCAGGTGGCCTGGAACTCACTATGTAGACTCAGCTAGCCTCAGTCTCATAGAGATGTACCTCCCTCTGCTGCTGTTGAGATTAAAGGCATTTATTACCATGGCTGGCCCTCTATTGATTTTTCTGTGTTTTTTTGAGATAAGAACTCTCACTGAATCTGGAGCCTATCTGTGTGGTTAGACTGGCTGACTAGGAAGTCCCAGGGGTATTCCTGTCTCTGTCTCCCCAGTATTGGGATTATAATCTTGGGCCACCGTGCCAGCTTTTATGTGTGTTCTGGGGATCTGAATTTAGGTCCTCATGTTTGCATGGCAAATGCTTTACCTACTGAGTTATCTCCCCAACCCCTTTAGTTCTGTATTTTCAATATTAATATGTCTAGATTAATCTTTAGGTCTATAAGCTATTTAAATTTTCTTATTTTTCAAGGGGAAAAGTTGACTTTTTTGAAGAAGCTACAAATGCTTTGTGTTTTCTAGCCACATACTGAAATTAAGTTTTTTCTCAGATCATAGTGGATTGCTGTATATAAGCAACTCTTTTTTTCAAAGAGAAAAAAATAAGTAATGGAGAGGAAGGTGAAGAGGCAACAAGCATAACAGACTGACTTCACATACTCATACCAAGAAGGGAGAGATATATACTGAGAAAGATAAAATTTTAGTTTTAAAGATGATTTAGAATCTTAAAGATACTGATACATGTATAGTGACATTGAATTACTATTCTTTTGCTTTCTTTTATAATTACGTACATCTAGCTATGTATCAGTTACAGTTTTACAAATTGCTAGAGTTTGTCTTTTAAAAAAAGGCGGGGAGGTGGATCCTAAAAGCAGATACAATAGATTTTTAGTTAAAGAATTATTTATTCAATAAAAAGAATGATTTATTAAATACCCACCATAATCAGTTTTCTAACTTGTTAAGTGAAGTTCATATTTGAATACCTTATTTCAAAAATCAATGGAAGAAATGTTGGTTCTGGCAAAGAAATGCTTTGAATCACTGGTTGGCAATGTGGTGAAAATCTTTGTGATTTTTTTTTTTATAGCACATCTTCATTACCTCCGTTAGACTGGCCTTTACCAGCTCACTTTGGACAATGTGAATTGAAAATAGAAGTGCAACCTAAAACTCATCATCGTGCTCATTATGAAACTGAAGGGAGCCGAGGGGCTGTGAAAGCCTCTACTGGTGGACATCCTGTTGTGAAGGTATGAATGAGACTTTTGGGCTTTGTTTTGATACCATAAATATGTTAATGATTATATGAATATTCATTTAGCTACTGCTAAGCCCAAAGAGAGAAAACTCTAATCTGGATAACTTTTGTATTGTGTTCATGGATCCAATGACCTCTTAAAATCTCCACAGGCACCTACACACCTGTGGTGTGTGTATAAACACAAACACACACACACACACACACACACACACACACAAGTAATGCAGAACAATATAAAGAATAATGGAACAGATTACTCCAAATCTGTCACCCTGAAAAATAAGCAGTATTTGCTAACATTTTAGCAACATTTCAGATCTCAATAACTCTCTTATTTATATATTGAGGACTAGATCATTGGCTAGAAAGGTGGATTAATTTTTTAAGGATAATGAGTTAGTCAGCTTTCACAACATCTATGAGGTAATCAGTTTGTAAGGAGGAAGGATTTATTTTGGCCCAATTTTAGAGGTTTTAGTCCACAGTTGGTTGTTTCTATTGCTTTTGGGCCATCACCTTCTTCTGACCTCCTTCTGACACATGTGCACTTATATACATGCAGGCAATACATTGATATACATTTTAAAAAGTAATAAAAATATTCAAGAAAAAATAAAACGTGTGTATACTGCTCTTCTGGAGGACCCAAGTTCAATTCTGAGCACCTGCCTCAGGTGGCTCACAACCTTACCTGTATTATTTTTATTTTATGTGGATAAGTATTTTGCCTGCATGTGTGTAAATGCACCTGTGTCATGCAGTGCCCTTGGGGGCCAGAAGTTATGAATAGTTGTTAGCCACCATGTTGGTTTTTAAAGTTTCAAATCATAATAAATATTAATTTTGATTTCACTTGAATGAGATATAACATTAAAAAAAAAAAGAAGAAGAAACCATAATAAAACTAAGAAATGCTGAGTCTTAAGCCAGGAGTGGTGGTCTATTCTTATAATCTCAGTGTTCAAGATGCTCATGCTTGGGGGATCGATGTGCATTCAAGGTCAGTCTGGACTACAAAGTGATGCTGTTATCTCAAACAATTACAACAACAAAAAACTCCAAACAAACAAACAAAAAGAAATAAAAGAAATATACAATAACCTGTATGCCAACTTTTATAACAGCATTCATGAACCAAAATTAGAAACAACTCAGATGAATTAATAGTTATGCAAGTTCTGATATATCTATATAGGATACTGCTACTCATTAGTAAAAAGGAATGAACTATAGGTAAATGCAACAACTTGTATGATTCTCCCTGGTGTTTTGTTTCTTGAGATAGAGTCTTGCTCATATAGTTCTGGCCAGCCTGTCAGTCGAGTGCTACTACATTCAGCTCTCATGATTCTCTGTAGGAGTGTGATGATTGAGAAAAAGGAAATCTCACAGGGTTCCATATAATATGATTCCATTTATATGACTCTCATAGTGAGTAAACTGTATAGAGGTAGAATGGATTAGTAGTTACGAGGAAACAGATGGTATGTGTCACAAATATAAAGGGCTAGCACAGGAACTTATTTGTGGTGATGAAGTAGGTCTTTATCTTGACCAATGTGGTAATTACTTAAATCTGTACCTGGGATAAAATTACATAAAACCAAACATCATACATATATGAATGCATATAAAAATTGTGAAAACTGCCTTTAATTCCAGTACTCAGGAGGCAGAGGCAAGCAAATCTCTTGTGAGTATAAAGCCAGCTGGGGCTACAGGGAGGCACAAAAAAGACTGGAAAAAACAAATTGTGAAAACTGTTAAGATCTGTGGACTAGTTGTGCCAGTTTTATGATTTCTCTATCTAATTTAGTTTAATACTGTGTGTGCTATATTACATTTGTGGACAATAAGTGCCAGATACATGGAAATACACACCATTTTTATAACTCTTAAAGAAAAAGAAAAATTTATATTACATAGTACATTGGTCTACATAGTCTCAAAATAAAAGCTTATATATTAAACAATAGTAAGTTTTATCAAGACTTTTTTCATTTGTGGTTGTTTTTTCTTGCCATGCTAGGGCCAAACACAGTGCCTTATATTTGCTAGACAAGTACTTTTCTTCTAAACTCTTCCCCTAGCCTGCGGCATAAGATTTAAAATCTTATAAAAACTATTGAAATTTGAAAATGAGAGGTTTTAATTTAATTTTTTTGACATTATATTTTATCATAATATGCCAATATTCATTTCCAAGCGATTGTTTGTTTTCTTTTGTTTTTGAGACAAAGTCTCTTGCAGCCCAGGCTGATCGAGCAACCAATGTGTAGCCAAGAATAACCTTGAACTCCTGATCCTCTTGCCTTCATGTTCCAAGTACTAGAATTGCAGGTGTATATCATCAAACCCAGTAGTGATGATTTTATGTTTGTTTCCCTTTTTTTGTTTGTGTTTTGAGACAGGGTTTCTCTGTAGCCCCAACTGGCCTAGGGAATATATATAAATACATTTGATCTACATCTCTGTAGATCAGGCTGGCCTCAGTCTCACAGTGATCCCCCGCCTCTGCCTCATGAATTCTGGGATTAAAGGTGTGTGCTCCCACGCCTGGTTTAGTGATGATGTTTTTATATGACATTGTTATTTGAACATTTTCACTTTCATTTTGTGAAATTTTTACTTTTAAGTGATTCATATTATGGAAATTTAATTTTGTGTTTTCCATGTCTCTACAATGTTTCTAGTATATTCATGTTTCTGATATATTTAGCCTTCCCAAGTAGTTTAACAGAACCGATAATGGAACTGCGGTTATTAAATTAGCTTTAGCATGTCCTGTAGTCACCTTCAGGATTTAACCCTCCAGCTTAAGTTAAATTAAGCAGACACAGACATTTGCTATGGAAACAATATAGAAACATAACAAACAGCTTTCATCTACACAGCAGAATAGAAGAACCCTGAATAGAAGTGTATTGATAGTACAGGAAAAGTTTTAGAGGGTACTGTTCACAGTAATAATTTGCTGATAGCCTGTGACATAAATGTTCTTTCTGGGATGGGATAATAAGTAGTTTATTCTTCCTTTAAAATTCCCGAGATGCAAAGGAGTAGTCCTGTTTTTCTTATGCTATATTATGTGTACTTGAGCAGATGTTGCAGAAATATGTGTTATGAAATGTATTTATATATATTCCCTTTGAAATCTTATATGTGAGATTACCTTCTCACAACAGTAGTTTATTTTACCCACCGTGAAAAGGACAGGTGGTTTATGTCTTTGCCAAGCTGTATAAATATGAGTCATCTGGTATGATTAAGGAGTCTTTGGTATATGGTGCTTTTCCATTTGTTATGTGATACCTGATACCTTGTTAATAAAATTATTTTCCTGGGGGAGATGTAAACATATATCCCCCCCATCTCCTACAATCCCAGTAACAAACTGAGGTATGATTTTACAAAAGTTCACTCTGGAGAAATAATGACTTTATTAGGCTTACTTACAAAGCAGTGCGTGAGCGGTAGTATGGGTAACCTTTAAGTAGCCACACTGAAGAGTCTGTACTCAGCATGAATGATGATTCCCCCATCTGGTAGTCCTTTTCCTGCATATATCCTCTAGCTTTTTCCTGAGGCCACATGCAATTAGGGCAGAATTGTAACTGGTGGGTAAGAGTGACCGAATGCTCAGGTGAGGGTCCTGTGATCCTGAGGTGAGGATCCTGGCCCTCCTTCTGTGAGGAAACATCATATTCTATGATTGACTATCAGTGGTCAACCAGCCCATTCATAGGCATAGATGCATGAAGATATGGCAGTTTGGTTAGTTTGGTTTGGAGGATAGTCCTATATGTAAACATTCTTGCATAGTAATAATGCTTTTAATTTTTTTGTTTTAAATTTCATTCATTTGGCCAAGTATGTGACATCATTTAATTTATTTGCTGCTATAAATGTCAAAAGAGGGGGGCTGGAGAGATGGCTCAGTAGTTAAGAACCAGTAAAAGATCACAACTCATTTTGTACCTTTAAGAGCTCTGGGAAATATCAGGAGTTTGAGGCACTGACAGATCTTGAAAACGAATGGGAGGTAGGGGTGAAAATTGAATGAAAGTCTTAAAAGCATGGTTAGGTCTCCTAGATTTTTATTACTCGTGTTACTACATCTAAGCAACAGCTTCTTTCTTGTCTTGGAAAAATGGTAGTGATTTCAGTGAATGAGGTAAAATCTTTCTTGAGAATTAGCGGTTCTGAGGACAAAACTGGCTGGTGTGCTGAAAGTAGGATGGGAACTTAATAGGAGACATATTGGAAGTTTACAACCTAGAGAGTAAAACCTGACCTCATTTCTTAACTTCTAGAATCTTGAAATAGGTATATGCTCTGTTGGAGGAGAGATGGGAGAATTTGCTTTTGGTACAATGACTTTTCCAATAGAAAAGTTTTGGAGATTCTGAGAGAAAAATAAATGTTATTTTTAACAAAATATTTGTTAGTGTTACTTTGAATTTTTCTTTTATAAGCAGCCAAACTTAATCCTAATATAAAAGGCATTTATTAACTGTAGTTCAAACAGAAAGTTGTATGAAATATAACTAAAATATACTATATAAAACCAGATGTGGTGGCTCCAGTCTGTAATCTTAGCACTTGAATGGTTGAATATAGGGAGAACAGTTACAAGCAGTTATTGCAATAGTCTTTTATTGCTTCTCTGTAAGCATAAAAGAACTAAAAACAAGCTGCATACATGCCCAGCTCTATACCAGGCACCTAATCTGTACTGGAACTAGAGTTATACACAGTTGTTAGTCACCATGTGGATGCTGGGAATTGAACCTGGGTCCTCTGGAAGAACAGCAAGTATTCTTAATTGCTGAGCATCTCTCCAGCCCCAAATAAATATTTCTAAAAATGCTAAATTTTTCTAAATGATGTGGGTCCACACATGAATAGAGGTGTTGTAAACTTAAAAAAATATTTATTTTATGTGTATGAGTATATTGCCTGCATGTAAGTGTACCTGTGTCATGCATTGCCCATGGAGGTCAGAAGTGGACATCAGATCCCTTGGAACTGGAGTTATGGACTGTGTTAGCTGCCATGTGGTTGCTGAGATTTGAACCCCTGGGCCCAAGAGCAGCCAGTGCTCATAACTGCTGAGCAATCTCTCCAACCCCAGATTTTTCTTTCTTTTTAAATTACTATATTTATTTATTTAGTTGTATACATATGTGAAGTTCAGAGGACAACTTTTAGGCATTTTCACCCTCTGCCAAGTGGATATGGGGATGGAACTCAGACCATTAGGCTTTACTTGCTGAGCCTTCTTCTTGGTCCATAATTTATTATTATTATTATTATTATTATTATTATTTTAAGTAAAAAAGAAGCCAGGTATTGGTGGCCTGTGCACTAGAGTGGTAGACTGATACAGGAGAGATTTTGAGTTCAACACCAGCATGGCCTACATAGCGAAACCCTGGTCTCTAAAAAATATAAAAATAAATGTCAAAAACATTGGCATTAGGAAGATTGACTCAGTGAATGAGAGCACTGGCTACTCTTTCGGAGGACCTGGGTTCCCTTCCCAGGACCCACATGGTGGCTGGCAACAATCTATAAGTCTGAAGTCCAGTTCCAGGGGATCTGACACCCTCTTCTGGCCTCTATGGGTGTTCCAACACTCATATACATACCAATAAAAATACTGATGCAGGTGTAGTGATGCATACCTTTAATCCCGGCAGAGGCAGATGTATTTCTGTGAAATCGAAACCAGCCTGGTCTACATAGTGAGTTCCAGGACAGCTCAGACTACAGTGAGACCCTGTCTCAGAAAGACCCTTCCCCCTCAGAAAAAAACATTGATGGGGTTGACAGATATACAAGAAGAAAAAAGTTGTCTTTATGAATATAGAGTAGCAGAATAGGAACAAGCCAAATCTGGTAGCATGTCATAAGAATTGTTTACCAAATGAGATTTATTCTAGAAATGCAAGTGCAGTTTGGCATAGGAAAATCATTTAAGGGAATACACCACAATAATACCAAGGAAAAAATGACAACGTGCATGCTATTTTTTTAAAGAAAGGCTTTGAGGGGTTGGGAGGTGTAGCTCAGTGTATGATTAGCCTATACAAAACCCTGGGTTCATTTTCCTGAAAAAAAAGTACCCTTTAAAAAAATTTTATTTTGTGTGTAAGTGCACTTTTGCATGCAAGGTCTGTGGAGGCCAGAAGAGGGTGTCAGATCCTGTGGAACTGCACTTATTCAGGACTATGAGTGCTGGGAACTGAACCTGGGTCCTCTGTAGAAGCAGCCGGTGCTCAACCACTAAGCCATATCTCCACAGCCCTAGTATCCTTGCTTTTAATTTATAAATACATTTAGTCGTGTGTGTGTGTGTGTGTGTGTGTGTGTGTGTGTGTGTGTGTGTGTATGTGTGTAGGCCAGAAGATAATTTTGGGTGTTGTTACTCAGGTGCTGTATACCTTGTTTTTGAGACTGGGGCTCCCATTTACCTGGAGTTCACTGATCAGGCAAGTCTGGCTGGCCATCAAGCCCCCAGGATCTGCCTGTTTCTGCTTCCTAGATGCTAGGATTATAAATTCATGCTGACACGTCCAGCTTATATGACATGAGTTCTGGAGATCAGACTCAGATCTTCATACTTGCATAGCAAGCACTTTACTGATTGAGCCATTTCCCCAAACTCCTTAGTCTTATTATTAGAGCACTTAAGTCTCAATAGATAAGTTAGGGTCTTTCAACATGATCAAGAGCCAGTTCTCTGAGCCTGTGTTATAATTGTCCACCCTCCCCAAGGTATGTTAAACTTAAGTAAGCAAGCACTTAACTTGGTTAGAGTAAACCTAGAAAGCCTATCTCGCATGGTAGCAATTTAGACATCACCTTTGAGTTACTGTAGATTTACTTAGATTTCTGGGAGTTTATTCTGTTGGTTACATGGTTCAGAAGTCAACCATAAGTTTGAGCAGAGTTTATATGCTTAATCTGGAGTCCCCTTCTTCCGTATCTGACATCATCCATTCTGAGATTTCGCCCTCATTTCCCAGATTTTATGGTTTGCCCAAACTCTGCTCTGTTTCTTTCAGGTCCTAAATTTAAAGGTTAAAAGACATAAAGCCTTGAAGCTCACATTTTATTCTTCTCCTCTTACATGTGTCAACTTCCCTCCAAAATCTGCTTAGTTATCTGCATGCCACTCAACCCTCAGAGTTTCTTTGAGGACTATTGAAGTGAGGTATCATGTAACCCAAGCTAGCCTCAAATTCTTTATTATAGCCAAGACTGGCCTTGAAATTCTGATACTCATTCATCTGCTTCCCAAGTGATAGGATAACAGGCATGCATCACCATACCTGGTTTGTGTACTCCTTAAGAGTCTATTGCTTCTAAGTGACTCCTTTTTAAAAAGATTTTATTTTTATTTAATTATGAAGAGGGTGTCTCATCCCACACAAGCTAGAGTTTCAGGCAGTTTGTGAGTTGCCTGATGTGGGTGCTGAGAACTGAAGTTGAGTCCTCTGCAAGAGGAATACATGCACTTAATCACTGAGTCATCTCTTCAGCTCCTAATTTTCGTCTTTCTTCTGGTAACTATACTTCTTTTCAGGCAACTCCTAATTGTCCTTGAGGTCAGCTAGAACTGTAAGGTCACCTTAATTTTATCAGTAGTGAAGGATGCCAGCAAAAGTCAAGTAGCCTTTGTTAAAATTCCAGGTTGGTAGCATACAGAATAGAGTTTCCAAATATCCTGAACTCGTAGAGATCCCCCTGCCTCTGCCTCTCAAGTGCTGGGATCAAAGGTATGCACGACCCCACCCAACCTTGATTCAGATACTTGTCGCCTTTTTTACCTCCAACCTTCTACACCTCCACATCCTTTTGTAATGGGCTTTTTATGGTTTTCTTTTTGTTGTCTTTTGAATGATATTTTATGTATCAATAGTATGTGATTCATATATATTGGACTTATTCAGATATATTGAGCATGTTATAAAATGTAGGGATAATGAATCATGCTTTTCCATGTTTCTTTCCATTTAGCTCCTGGGCTATAATGAAAAGCCGATAAATCTACAGATGTTTATTGGAACAGCAGATGACCGATATTTACGACCTCATGCATTTTACCAGGTGCATCGAATCACTGGAAAGACAGTTGCTACTGCAAGTCAAGAGATAATAATTGCCAGCACAAAAGTTCTGGAAATTCCACTTCTTCCTGAAAATAATATGTCAGCCAGGTATCTTGAAACCATTCTTAGGCAGTTGTTGTAGGGTTTTTTTTGTTTGTTTGTTTGCTTTGTTTTTCCCTAAAACAATTTTCAGAAAAATAGGAATTTTTTTTTAAAGTATAAGTACAAAATATCCATTACTATAAGCTAACTGACTAACATTATGAAAGTAATTGTGAAAATTTTTCTCGGGGTGGTAGGTTTCTTTTTTTCAGAAAGAAAGTTTGTGGCCTGTATCTGTAATCCCAGATTTGGAAGATGGGGCCAGGAAGATCAGGAGTTTATGGTGTACTTAGCTAAATAATGAGTTAGAGGGTTAGTCTGAACCACATGGGACCTGCCTCAAAAACCTAGGAAGAAACAAAGAATAAAGCACAAGATAATATCCTTTAAATATATGGTGCCAGTGTGCATTTTCTTGCCTACTCATAAGTTCTTTTCAAGGATGAATGTGAATGTAGCAGTGTTAGACCCTGATTTAACATAAAGGTTAAATTAGTAGCACATACTTGCAGTCCTAGCACTTAGGACTTTAACACAGGAAGATTTGAGTTTGAGGTCAGTCAAAATGAAAATAAGAGGTTGTTTTAAACAAATTTCAGTTTATATTTTTATTGCTAAATATGAGTATTTTTGTGGACTTACATTTATTTTGCATATCTTAGTTTTAGGACTCATACATATCTTTTTTGTTGTTGTTTTTGTTCGTGTTTTATAGACAAGGTATCACAGTGTAACTTTGGAACTATAAGCTAGTTCTTCTGACCTGAAACTCTATGTAGACTAGACTGGCTTGCCTCTGCCTCCTGAGTGCTAGGATCAAAGGTGTGTGCCACCATGCTTGGCCCTTTGTTTTATTTATTTTTTAATACTAAAATTCATTTTAAAATATTTTGAGTTTTTGTACATTTTATTTAATAGTAATCAAATTTAGACCCTCTTCCCCACCTGTTCTCCATTGCCCCGCCCCCACTGGATTTCATGCATTCTTGTCATGTTAAGTCCTACTCCTGTCAAGCGTTTGTATCCAGATGTCCTTTGGTACAAATTTATCCACTGGAGTCTAGTTAGCCTATCTAGAAGTCACTCCCTTAAAGAAGCTCTATTTTCCTTCACCTAGCAGTAATCAGTTGCCAATAGTTCTTTAGCCAGGGTTGGGGCCTGCTGCCCATTTCCCTCGTTCTATATGGGGTTTTTGTCTGATTGAGTTGGCATGGGTCTTGTAGCATGCTCTTATCATTGTTACAAGTTCATATGAGCAAGTTCCCAGTGGCCTGAAAGTCTCTGTTTCCTTACGTTCACACACCAATCATGGCTCTTAGAATCTTTTTGCCCTCTTTTCCAAAGTGATCCCTGTGTTGTGGGTCGGTGAGGTTTAATATAGGTCTCCTATCCAGGGACACATACTTTGCAGTCTGTTCTCTAAAATTTGGCCAGTTGTGACCTTCTATGTGCATCACACTTTGTTATATGAGGAAGCTTCACTGGTGAGAGGTGAGGGATGTATTAGTATTCTCTCTACCTTCTCTTCTGCTATGTTCCATGAGCCTTGAGTGTAGAGGTTCCACTGTAGATGTATTTTCTGTGTGTGACCAGTTGTGAAACACTATAACATTCTCCATCTATTGCAAAAAGAAGTTTCTTCGATGAGTGGTATATAATGTACTTGTCTGTAATATAAAGATCCATACTTAGCATACAGTAACAAATTTCATTTGTCTAGAGAGATGACAGAGATAGGGTTTTCTCTAAGATCTAAGACCTCTCCAGCCATGTGCATTTGGCTATATTTACAGTGCCACCCATGAGTTCTCTCCCAATGAGAGGACTTTAAGTCCAATTAGATAGCTGTTGATTACCCCCTAGATAAAAGTGCCACTGCTTCACCAATAGGAATAGTTTGCTCTGTCAGCCATTGTGGTTATTAGGTTTTGGAACTGAGTTGGATCATTGATTTTTCTCCCTTTGTAACTTAAATACTATCCTCTAGAACTATGAGAGCTAGTCTGTCCTGTCTTCAGCTATAGGGTCTTATCTTCTAAGCTCTGAGAGGTAATCAAGGGCTGAGGCAATAGCTTGTGTTATTTTGGGAGTCTCTTGGACTATTCAGACCAGCAACTCAAGGGGAAGTTTCTACTGTCTGGCACTGTGTTCCTTATATGGCCTTTAGGTATATTTATGCACTCATATGCTAGTTCTACTGACCTGAAACTCTATGTAGACTAGAGTGGCGTACTTCTGCCTCCTGAGTGCTAGAATTAAAGATGTGTGCCACATGCCTGGCCCTTTGATTTATTTTTAATCACTGTATTTTTTAAATTGATTTTTTTATTTCTTTAATTAATTTTTTCTTGATTTATTTATTTATTTTTAGGATTATGAGTATTTTGCCTGCTTGTATGTGAATACACTTGTGCATGCAATTTCCATCGATTGAGGCCAAAGGAAGGCATCGGATCCCTTGGAACTAGAGTTACAAAGAGTTGTTAGCCACCATGTGGGTGCTGGGAACCTGTCCTGGATCTTTTTCAAAAGCACCCAGTGCTGCTCTTAACCCTCTTTTGACTTTTAAAAATCTGTGTGTGTGTGTGTGTGTGAATATGTATTTGTATACATCAGTGTAGTACCTATAGAGACCAGAAGAGGGCATCAGATCACTTGGAGATTGAGTTATAGTCTATGAGCTACCTGATGTGGGTGTTGGGAGCTGACCTTGGGTCAGATCAATAAAGGCTTGTAACTACCAAGCCATCTCTCCAACCCCTTATTTTGCAGTTTTTCATTTAGAGGCAGTGTCTTATTCTGTTGCCCAGGTTGGCCTGCAATCCTCCTGTTTCAGCCTCCTAAGTGCTGGGATTATAGGTAAAGGCTACTATACCCAGTTCATATATGTGCTTTTGACCTGGTTTTGGGTATATAGCTCTTCCTTGACAATTGTTTTTTGAGACAGTCTTGTGTATCTCAAGCGGGAACTTGCTGGAACTTGAGCTTACTGTGTAATTACTACCGACCTTGAATTCCTGATCCTCCCACCTCTGTACCTATAGAGTGCTATGATTATGACTTTTTACCACTTGGCAAATTGACAATATGTATCACTGCTTTTGAGTTGTTTAGAACCATAGTTTCTGAATACTTACATGAAAAATTATTTTTTTCTAGCATTGATTGTGCTGGTATTTTGAAACTCCGCAATTCAGATATAGAACTTCGAAAAGGAGAAACTGATATTGGCAGAAAGAATACTAGAGTACGACTTGTATTCCGTGTACACATCCCACAGGCCAATGGAAAAGTCCTTTCTCTGCAGATAGCTTCTATACCTGTTGAGTGCTGTAAGTGAGCATGTGATGTTTTACAATTTTAATGCAATTTTTGTGTGTTTTAATTTAAATGATCATATGTACATTAAAACTACAGAATGAGATATGGAGTCTGGGCTTGCTAGTTTGTTTTCCTGGCATAGAAATAAACTGATGTGGAAATAAGCTGACATGGATGTGAGAAGAGTACAGATTTTGGAATTAGAAAATGGCTTCTCACCATGTTTGATACTCGGCAGTTCTGCGACTATAGACAAATTCTTGGGTTGCTTTGTACCTTTCTCTCCTCTCCTCTGCCTCCTTCCCTCTTTCTTGTCTCCTGAGGACCCAGGCATGAAGCTATGATCTTGATGCTGTTGTCAACTCATCCTCTCAGTTTCATTAAAATACCATCCTTCATATAATAGATTCTTCTTTTAACAGGCTTTCCCTTCACCTAAATAAGAGTTAAAGTTTTTGGTGTTTCTAAAATAAATATTTATCAAGTGTATGTGTTTTGCCTGCTTGTGTGCAGTGCCCTCAGAGGCCAGAAGAGGGTGTTGGATACCCTGAACTGGAGTTACTAATGGTTCTTAGCCTCCATGTGGGTACTGAGAACAAAACCTGGGTCCTCTGCAAGAGTAGTAGTGTTCTTAACCACTGAGCCATCTCTCCAGCCCCTCCCCCTGTTTAAAAACTATAATATAAAATTATTATAACCTCCAGTGAGAAAGTGAATGATTTTTTTTTCCCCTCCAGTTTACAAAGATAGGATATGAGTAAAGGCCCTAAAACTTTACAGGTAATCAAACCTGGTAGAACTCTGGATCTTAGGACGATTAACTGGTATGACAGTATAACTGAGAGTGGTGTTAAAATGTTCTAATTCCTTGGTCTGGAGAGATAGCTCAGCAGTTAAGAGCACTACATGCTCTTGTAGAAGATTCAGGTTTGATTCTCAGCATCCACATGGCAGCTAACAACTGTCCATAACTCCAGATTCAGAGGATCTGACACCCCCTTCTGACCTCTGTGGGCTTGCATAACACAGATGCACTTACATCATGCAGGCAAAACACTCATAAAGTAAAAATAATAAATATTAATCCCAGTACTTCAGAGACAGGCAGGTAGATCACTGTGCGTTTTAAGGCTAGCCTGGTCTACATAGCCAGCTGGGTAGGGCTACAGAGAGACCCTGTCTCAAAAAGGACCCCCCCCAATATAAATAAATAAAGTATTTTTAAAATGTTCTAATATTTTGATTTAGGTTCTTATTTTGTGCAGAGGAAGCTGAGGCAAAGATAGTTCATGGCGCTCAATATGATTGTCTGTTAATGGACTTGTGCTTAGAGCACAAGTTTTCCTAATGCTTTTTGTTGTTGTCACATGGTTTTATTTCCTCGCCCCCCCCCACCCCCCAATAAGCACATACATTTTGTTTTTGGAGACCGAGTCTCATGTATCCCACATTTGCCTACAGTTTGTTAGGTAGCTAAGAATGACTTTGAACTCCTGAACTTCCTTCTTAAATCTCTTAAGTGCAAGAGTTACAGGAGTATATCACCATGCCAGATTTATATGATTCTGTGGCTCAAATCCAGGGCCCCATGCATGTTAGGCAGCACTCAATTAACTGAACAGTATCCTCAAACTGCACATACTTCTAATTTGGTATCATACTTGGTATATAACCTTTCTTTGTCTCCTTTTGCCATTTGCTGAATCAAATCAGATTCAGATACTTCATCATTTCCCAATTAAATGTGGGAATATCTAAGAAAATCTTGGTGGTAGAATTCACTGTAGAGCTAGTTTTTATATTTTAAAAAGTAATATAGGTATATGTTACAGAATATAGCAGGCATTGGGGACACATCTATAATCCCAGCAATTGGGAAGTAAAGGCTAGGAGGATTTGTAGTTCAAGGACATCTTTGGCTACAGAGCAAGTTCAAAGCCAGTCTGAGTTACATGAGACCCTGTCTTCAAAAGGAAAACCAAAACCATGAAGAAAGGAAGGAAAGAAGTAAAAAGATGGGCATTGTGGTACATGTCTGTATTGCTAAAACTTGGGAGATGTAGACAGGAGGGTCAGGAGTTCAAGGGTGCCCTTGACTACATGGAGAATTGAAGGGGAGCCTGGGCTATCTAAGACCCTGCTTCAAAAAAGGAAATGCCGTACATATTTTCATCCTAGAAGAATGTAGCATCTCAGAACAGGAAGTATCAGGTAAGGGTGAAACCAAAAGATACTTTATAAAGTTGATAATTTATGATGAGGTATCAGAAAAAACAGATTATATTCTTTGAACCCTGTGGCAGTAGAGTTGTAGTCACCATGGAAACACAGCTGTTTTTTAGAAATTAAATATTAAAATGTGTATATTGTTTATGTTCCAGTTATTTAATTATTTAGAAAATAGCAGCCTGGTGTAATGACAATCTAAGTATTCTTTTGATCGAAGGGTTATTTGTCCTGTAGTCATTCTTTAGATACTTGTCCTTTCTTGATAGTACATAGCATAATTACATATTTTTGAACTTGATTTTTGTAATTAAATTTGTGGATTTTAACAGTTGGAAGAAATAAACTCTAAGTTTAAAAGGAAATATTAGGTAAATATATGGAAGTCAGTATGAAGTTAAAGACATTAATTTCTCATTAGGTTTTGTAGTTGTAGTCTAAAATAATTTCCTGCTAATTCAGTATATCTATATTCTTTCTAAACATCGTAGCTCTTAGTTACTCTCTCTTTTCTTCCTTCCTTCCTTCCTTTCCTTTCCCTCCCTCCCTCCCTCCCTCCCTCCCTTCCTTCCTTCCTTCCTTCCTTCCCTCCCTCCCTCCCTCCCTCCCCCCCCCCCCCTCTCTCTGACAAGGTCTTCAAGGTCTTACTGTGTAGTCCTGACTGGTCTGGAATTCAGAGACATTAGCCTGTATCTGACTCTCAGAGTGCTGGGATTAAAGGCATATACCATATACCAGCACAACAGGTGCATCTTAGTTCATTTGAACAAATTTTTACCATTGTCTTGAGTTTTAAAAGCCCAAGCGAATTAACTCCAAATCATCTTGTATGTGTGAGATATTTTTAAACTAATACTTGTTTTTCTTAACTCTTCAATACAGCTCAACGATCTGCTCAAGAACTTCCTCATATTGAGAAGTACAGTCTTAACAGCTGTTCTGTAAATGGAGGGCATGAAATGATTGTGACTGGATCTAATTTTCTTCCAGAATCCAAAATCATTTTTCTCGAAAAAGGACAAGGTAAATAATATGAGACAAATTGACATCAATCTAAGTGATAAAAAGATGAAGTAAATTTAGATATTTTAGTTGCATTAATCATTAGTTTCTCTCATACAAATATCATCTAAACTCTGGATTTTATTGTAAACCCTGCAGTTATTAAGTTTACATATACATGTTAGGTGCTTTCTAATGGTATCTTAAAAGAAGAATTCATGAACTGGAGATAGCTCAGTAGTTAAGAACACTAGTTGCTCTTCTAGAGGACCTGAGTTTAATTCCCAGCACAACATCTATCCTTAACTCCAGTTCCAGGGATCTGGTACCCTCTTCTGACCTTTTTGGTCACTAGGCATGCATGTGGCCCTTCCACACATGCAGGCAAAGCATTCATTCACATAAAATAATAATTTTTTACTAGCGGGGCTAGTAATTAGTTATTAGTAATTAGTTACTTAGTGAGGAAGTGAGTTTCATATCTCTTGAAGTACACAAGCAAAAGTTGACAATCACCTGCTAGGGGTGCCTTCAGAGGGATTTCAAACACCAGTTTGTAGATTCATAGGATGAACTCCAAGTTTTCTATCCACCTGGATAGCTTAAGAGATCTTTCATTTTTCTCTATTACTACATTTAAAAAAAAAGTATAAATTGCATTTTTGTGCATTTCATACAATATATCTTAATCATATTCAGACGCCCTCCCCTATCTATATTTCCCATGGCCCCTGTACCACATTTCATATGTTAAATTTTTTTTTTTTTTTTAAGTAGAGAAGAAAAGCATTCTCTTTGCCAAAAAAAATTGTGGTGGTACATGGATTAGAATTTGTATGCTTTCTAACTTGAATTGCTTTTAACAGTAATTTTTTTTTTTTTTTTTTTTCCACTAGATGGAAGACCTCATTGGGAGGCAGAAGGGAAAATAATCCGGGAAAAATGTCAAGGGGTAAGAAACTCACCTTAATTATTAGGAAATATTTAAGAAACTTAAGGAGAAAACTGAATAATGCTGTTTTATAGTATGGAAAAGAGTATTGAGAAATAGAAAAGTAAATCAGAGTAGAACTTTGAAAGTGTGATAATTGCCTGGTATTTGGATTAAAGTCTAAGAAAAATAGGTGGGCATATGGTGCATGCCTTTAGTCTCAACTCTAGGGAGGCAAAGGCAGGTGAATCCCTGTGCGTTTGAAATCAGCGTGATACACATAATAGAACCATGTTTCAAAGAAAGAATTGGGAGGCAGAGGCAGTGGACCTCTGTGAGATTAAGGTCAGCCTGGTCTACATAGCAAATTCTAGACCAGCTGTGGCTACAGAGAGACCCTGTCTCAAAAAAAAAAAAAAGAAAAACGAAAGTTGATCTGGAGAGATGGCTCAGCAGTTAAGAGCACTGGAGCTCTTGCAGAAAACCCAGGTTGGAGTCTCATGTTAACCACATGGTGACTTAACAACGGTCTGTAACTCCAGTTCCACGGGATCCAACACCCTCTTCTGTCCTCTGGACACTACATGACAGGTTGCGCTTACATATAGGCAAGCATAAACTCATACACATAAAATAAAAATATAATTTTTTAAAAGTTAAAGAAGGGACTAGAGAGTTGACTTAGTGGTTAAGAGCACTGACTACTCTTGCAGAGGACCTGGGTTCAATTCCCAGCACCCACGTGGCTACTAACAATGCCCTCTAATTCCAGTTTTAAGGGATCCAAAGTTCTCTTCTGACCTCCGAGGGTATTGCACGACACAGGTGCACTTACACACATGTAGGCAGTACACTCATACACATAAAATAAAAATGAATAAAATGTCTTTTTAAAAGTTAAAGTAATAAAGTATATCTGACCGGAGTAAAGAAATACATAGTATAGTAGGTGTGATGAGGCAAGCAGTCAGGAGACAGAGGTAGGAGGTTGGTAGGTCCAAGGCTTTCATTGTAAGCTATATAACAAGTTCAAGGCTAAAACCATGTCTTAACTTTGATAAGGAAGAAAATATAGCATTATTTAATAGGTCATAATTTGTAACTAAACACTAGCTAAAATTCCTCTTGGAAGGGGCTAAGTTTAGTCCCTCCTTCTCCAGGTCCTACAACAAAATGACACAAATTTCCCAGCTCACAGTTAGGCCAATTCTAGCTAATTTACTTGGACTTACTAACAGAGCAGTGGGTAGGGGGTTACTTACAGAACATGGGCACCCTCCCTCCCCTCCATAAGTTACATTAATAAATCCACAACAAGGCTTGGATCTCATGACTTCCTGTTGGTCTGATTCAAAATGGCCAAGAGGGGAAGAAAAAAAGGGGGCCACCTTGTTGCATCTGAAGTTTAATGTCTTTAGCCCCTCCCCTTCGTACATCCAAGGCCAATGCACTGGTTGGGAGGGGCATAGGACTTTCCCAGCGCCTCATCTTTCCTCTGCCCAAGATAGTCCTAGGTAAATACCACCTAGCCTGGGAGGGGAGTGTTTGTCCACAGATCATCCGCTTGACCCTCGGAGAATTAATTCACTCTACAAACACACTTCCCCCACAGCTACTTTAGTAATCCTTCAGAATTCCTCAGTGAAATTGTGATCCTTCATCCTAATTGGAATGGAAATACAGTATTTTTTTCTAGACTAGGAAATACCACTTCCCATAGTATTTCCCAGAGACATGGAATGATTCAATTGATGATGAGATTTGGTTTGCAATAAAAATATTCACTGTAAATATGGACATAGATTTTATGTACTACAAACTTAGAATATTTTGAATATAAAACTTTGGCTAAGAGGGCTGGAGAGATGACTCAGAGTTAAGAGTCCTGGCTACACAACCTGCAGAGGAACCCAGGTCTGATTCCCAGTACCCACATGGCAGTTCACAACCACTTATAACTACAGTTCCTGGGGATCAGATGCCCTCTTCTGATCTCTGCAGGCATTATGTAAATGAGTATACTTAAATACATCCAGGCAAAACACTCATATACAAGAAAAAAATCCTTTTGCTAAGAAATCTAAACTATAATTCAACTGAACAAACATTGAACATTGGGGCTAAAGAGATGACTAGAGTTAAGGGTGCTGACTGCTCTTCCAGGAGGACCTAGGTTCAGTTCCCAGCACCCACATGGCAGCTATAGCTCCAGTTCTGGGGAGTCTGTTGCTTTCTTCTGGCCTCTGTGGGCATTTCGTGCATGGGTACACTTAGACACATCCAGGCAAAATACTCATATGCTTAAAAATAAGTAAATCAAAAAAAACTTTTAAAAAAATGCTGAACATGATTTAAGCACTAGAAAGAATCTCCTGTTAAAATATATATTAGTAACCTGCAATAGAGCAAAGTAGTTCAGTACATAGTATCGAATAAAATTTTATTTACTTTCTTCTTTTTAAAAATTTTTTATTTTTTGATCTTTTTGAGACAGGGTCTCCCTATAGCCCCAGGTAGCCTGAAACTCACTATGTAGACCAGCCTGGCCTCAAACTCACAGAGATCCACCTGCCTCTGCCTCCTGAGTGTTGGGGTTAAAGGTATGCACCACCATGCCCATCTTATTTACTCTCTCTCTCTCTTTTTTTTTTTTTTTTTTTTAAATATAGGAAGATCTTACCGTGTAGTCCAGGCTGGCCTTGAATTTGTGATCTGCCTGCCTCCTCCCGCAAAGTTCTGGGGTTATAAATGAGCATCACCATGCCTGACAGCTGTATTTCTGCTACAACTAGAAACACTATTGAGTGTGTAAAAAAATCAACTTCTTTAATCATTAAAGATTTTATCTCTGTCAACAATGAAGTATCTATGTAAATTAATCTCCAAACGATTTGTATTGCTAGTTGGTATACTTAATTTTCTTGAAGGGGTGACCCTTGCATTGATAGCTAAGTCTCATGCTTTGCTCTGAATTTAGCAGGTGCAATTCATTTTTAGTTCTGAGTGTAACACAATCTTGCTTTTCTTGCTCCTTAGGCTCATATTGTCCTTGAAGTTCCTCCCTATCATAACCCAGCCGTTACAGCTGCAGTGCAGGTGCACTTTTATCTTTGCAATGGCAAGAGGAAAAAAAGCCAGTCTCAACGTTTTACTTACACACCAGGTACTATAGAGTTTTCTTTGATGATAAATAAGAAGAATCTTATAATATTTAGTGTCAACATATATCTAGAATTTGTATTGACCTTAAATATGCAATCAGTAGTTATTTTGTAGTGATTTATTGTAAGGAAATTAGAAGACAGAATATAGGTTTGAAGTCTTCAGAAATTATCAAAAATCATCAATAATGTAAGATGGGAAAATGTTGTGCTTTTAGGTTATGAACTTCCGTTGTGCCTTTAGCACCATGGAAAGTCAGTATGCCCACTTCATTATGTCTTCATCTCAATTTCCACTTCTTTTGTTGGGTTTTCATTTGACAAGCAGTGATTGTACCATGCTCCAAGCTTTGGAGGATATAAAGTTAATGCCAGAATTCTTTCATAGTACACACTGACAAAGAAAACATCCATACCACTTTTTTGCAGCCATTCAATTTTTTTTTTTTTTTTAATAGACAGAATCTCTTTGTAGACCAGGTTGGCCTTGAATTCATAGAGATCCTCCTGCCTTTGCCTCCTGAGTATTAGGATTAAAGTTATATACCACAACACCTGACTACACCTGACTTTCTGGTAAATTTTTAACAAGTATATAGTAAGTGAAAAGATTAACACTTTGTTTAAAAGGTACTGGTTATTTATTTATCGATTTATTTAGAGGTGTTGTTTTGAGACAAGATCTCACTTTGTAGCTCTGGCTGGCCTCAAACTTGTAGCAATCCTCCTGCCTAAGCCTCTTGAGTGTTAGAATAACAGTTGTGTGCTGCTATACAGTACTCATTATTAATGTTTATTTGTTTATCATACATATCTTTAAAAAAATTTTCTTTTTGGTCCTCTTGAAACAGGGTCTCCCTGTAGCCTGGAACTTAAGAGATCCTTGAACTCAAAGGTGTACACCAACACCCCTGGCCCTCTTTAAAAAAATTTTTTTTAATTATGTGTGCTGAGTGTGGTGGCTCTTGCCCTTAATCCCAGCCTTTTGGAGGCAAAGGTAAGGAGATCTCTGTGAGATTGAGGCCAACGTGGTCCACATAGTGACTTCCAGGCAGGCTGGGACTAGAGAGACCTTATCAAAAACAAATTTTAAAAGTGTGTGTTTGTGTGAGTGTTGTATACAGAGGTGTTACAACTATCAGGAGCTGGAGGCTGTTGAGTGTGTTTTCTGGAGTTTGAACTTGGATCCTCTGGAAGAATAGTAGTTCCTCTTTAACAACTGAGCCATCTCTTCAGTCCTCATACTTATTTTTTAAAGACTGGCTGTATTTCATTTATAGTGTATAAAGGCTGCTTGTGTTCTCAAATCTTAAAAATCATTGTAATGTGGTAATGTTAACATTTTACTTAGAAATCAGATATTCCAGATCAGTTTCAAATAGAATCCAAGCTTTTCAACACTAATGAATTTGATTGACTCTTCATTCATTCATTTATTCCCTGTCTTTCTCTTTTTTCAGTGTAGAGGATCTTGTGCATGCTAGGCAAGTGCTCTACCACTGACATACATTCCTAGCTGTTTAATTTTTTGAGACAAGCTCTTTTTTGAAGCTCAAGCTCTTCTTGAACTCACTGTATAGTCCAGGTTGGCCTAGAATTCTCAGTTTTCCTTTCTAAGCCTCTCGGGTGCTGGGATTACAGATGTCTGCTGCCATACCATTTTCGTTCATTCAGTATTTGAATGCCTTTTAGATGACACACCTGTCTCGCTTCTTCTTGCATGAGACTTATAGTCTAATAGGACAAATAGAAGTTAATATGTTAACTAAATAAAATTGCTAGGTAATTTGTCATTATAAATTGAGATAAAGATTCTGAAAGGTATGATTTATTGTGAATACAAATACATAAGACCTTTACCAAGTCTAATAGCTTGAGAAAAGCTTTTATTTAATAGGAGATAATAACTGGAAAATAGCAGTAATAGTTACATAATATTTTTCTAACCTCTTTCTGTATTAACTTATTAATCCTTGTAATAGACCTGTGAGATAGGTAGTTGATATCCTGTTTTCAGAGGAGTAAATTGAGTGCTTATTGATATGTTCAAGGTTTCGCAGTAATAATTCTTGGTTTAGCTTTAGAATTTGATTCCTGTTATGTTAAAGTACATTGTAGACTTGTTTATCTGCTCAGTAAACTTAGAACATTTTATGTTCCAATTTACATACAATAACTCATCCTCCCATAACTCCATAAGGAAAGTGCTGTTACCTTCCAAGTCACACAGGTAATAAGTGGCAAAGGTGAGATTTAATCGTAGGCTGTTTGGCTTAGAGTTTATATTACTAATTATTAAATAAATTACTAAATAATTACTAAATAAAATGAGAAAAATATTCTAGATAAAAAATAGCAATATAGGCTGATGAATTGGCTCAATAGATAAAAAGCTATAAAGCCTGAGGACCTGAGTTTGAATCCCAGAACCCATGTAAAACTGAGATGTGGTGGCACACATCCGTAATTTCAACATTCCTTTCAAAAAGTTCACTGGCCAGCTAGCCTGGCGTACATAACTTGGCACAACAACGAAGTGACTTCGCCTCAAAGATAAGGTGGAAGGAGAAAACCAACTCCTGGGACTAGAGAGGTGGCTAAGGGGTTAAGAGCACTTGCTGTTCTTCCAGAGGAACTGGATTCCCAGCATTTATATGGTGGCTCTGTTGCCTTCTTCCAGTCTTCACAGGCACTACACACCTACTAGTATACATATTGACAAGCAGAACACTTGTACAAATAAATTGTTTTTTAAAAAATGTCTCCAAAAGTTGACCTTTTACTGCCATACATGTACCATGGCACCTATGTACCTATACTCAACCATACATCTACATAGACACAATAAATGGAACATATTTTTAAGAAAGCATTTTATTATTTTTGTGTGTGTGAGTGTGTTGTATGTATGTAAGCACCTGTGTTGTACAGTGCCCTCAGAGGTTAGAAGGGGGCATTGGATCCCCTAGAACTGGAATTATGGACAGTTCTTAACTGCCATATGGGTGCTGGAAATTGAAACTGGGTCCTCTGCAAGAGCATCCAGTGCTGCTGATTCACCTCTCCAGCCCCTGGAACAAATTTTTTAAAAAGAAGGCAGCAGCATGTGTAAAGGTCTTGTTGGTGATAGGATCATGGACAACAAAAGACTATCACATTCTGAAAAAAGGGAAAAGGAATAAGATTTTAATGGCTAATACCTGTCTCTTAAAACTTCAGGCTAAGTTTTAAGGCAAGAGGATCATGAATTTAGGCCATCCTAGGCCATGTAATGAGACCATGTTTCAAACAAAAATAAAGACAAAGTATAGGTTAGAATGAGACCCTAAATAAGGGAATGAACAGGAGAAAAGATAAAGATGGTGAAGCTGACGATAGATGAGGAACGCATATATATTGAAAAACAGAATTTAATGTTTCCAAACAACAGCTTAGGCCTTTTCTACAACAAATAGTTTTGTTTTATTTTGTTTTTTAATTTTCACTTTATGTGTATGAATGTTTTGCCTTCATGTATCTAAGTGCAGTTGTGTCATGCAAAGCCTGCGGAATCCAGAACAGGACATCAGATCTCCTGGAACTGGAGTTATGGATGATTGTTAGCTACCATATGAGTGCTGGGAACCGAATCTGAGTTCTCTGCAAGAACAGCCAGTGCTCTTAACCCCTGAGCCAGCTTCCTAACAAATAGATTTAATTCTTTTGTTGTGGGCAGAGGAGAGTGTGGGTAATTTGACTTTTTGAACACCATAGAAGTGGTCTGAAATAGTTGTAAAGGAAGGTAAATTGACCATAGAATACTGATAAGGTTCTACATTTGAATAAACAACATCTTTGATTTTGATATTTATGAATTTATAGATCCTATCTTGGCTGTGTAAATTTCTGAATAGCACTAAGATTCCTCAAGGTAGTTGATAAAATATGAATAGTATGACTCCTCCAGAGTGAGACTTACCCCAGACGTACTATGCAAGGGTGTTATCAAGTACTATTGAGGTGAGAAGTCTGCTCTGAATAAGGGAGAGTGCTTCTGTAATAGCAAAAATGAAGCTGTAGGGCCAGCTGATTATTGGTGTTGATTACTACTGTGTAGTGGTAGTAATTAAAAGGCAAAGGAGTGAAATAATGCTGCCTTTATGTTACCACCTCATGAATTGGGAGGATACTATAAAGATAAAGTCCTTTTGGCACTACAGATTAGAATGGAAATCAGTGGAGTCGAAGAATAGAAAAGAACATTGGATTGAACTCTAGCTTTTGTTGCTGACTTACTTTTGATGAATGAAAATAAAGTGGCATATACTGACTGAAGAAGGAAGGAATGGTCACACAGGAGTATTTAAACAGTCCTTGTTCTGGTTGATGACTACTGTGTTTCTCTGTAGCATTTAGATTTCTTCAGTTTCTGTAAATGAAATTTTGAGCAGGTGGTATTTTCTTTGTTTTTTTTTTTCTTTCTTAGGGTTTTTTTTTTTTTTTTGGTCAAACATATTAATATAAATTCTTTCTATAATATATGTTGAAAGTTTGTTTGTTTGGGGTTTCTATAGACCAGGCTGGCTTTAAACTTGTGATTTCCCTGCCTCTACCTCCAAAGTAATAAGATTACAGGGCTGCAATGCCATTTCAGCTAAAAGAATCTTTGTTTGTATTTTTTAGGTAGCATCTACCTGTGACCCCATCTGGGAGCTCTACCCTAGAACTTATGTAGACCACGCTGGCCTTGATCTCATAGAGATCTGCCTACTTCCGCCTCTCAAGTGCTGGGATTAAAAGTGTACACCACCATTCTCAGCTAAAAATATTTTTAAATCCCAAATTTTCTTCTACTCAAACTTCTAGATCATTTTGATGTATATAAAAATATAACTTTTATGTGGGGTAGGGCAGATGGCTCAGCAAAGAGTACTTTTGTTGTACAAGGATGAAGACCCAAATTAAAATTCCCAAAACTCAGGTAAAAAGCTGGTGTAGTTATGGATTCTTCACCAGTGGTAGGTGGGAGAGTGACAGGAGGGTCACTGGGGCTTAGTGGCCACCAGCCTAACTTCAGATTCATTGAGAGACTCTGTCTCAAGGGAATAAGATGGAGAGTGATAGAGCAGTATGCCTAGTGTCCTCTCTGGGCTGCTGCATACACACATCCTCACACACTTGTCACTTGTGCATATATAGAACAAATTATTTAAAAATTTGAAAACCAGGGACTTGGGGCTGGAGAGGTGGCTCAGTGGTTAAGAGTGCTGGTTGCTCTTACAGAGGACCTGGGGTTCTATTCCCAGCACCCGCTTGGCTGCCAACAACCATTCAGAACTCCAGTTCCAGGGGATCTAATGCCTTCTTCTGACCTCCATGGGCATTGCATGACATGGCTGTAGGCAATACACTCATACAAAGTAGAAATAATTCAAAACAAAACAAAAACAGGGACTGGAGAGATGACTCATCAGTTAAGAGCCTGCACTATTCTTAGGTTCACTATAGAGGGACCTAAGTTCAGTTCCCAGTAACCATGTCAGGAGACTCACAACGACCTGTAACTCTAGCTCCTGGGGATATGACACCTCTGACTATTTTGGGTACCTGCACACACATAAAAACATAATTAAAAATAAAAATAAATCTTAAAAAAATTTAAAGCCAGGTATGGTAGATAGCTCACACATTTATTCCTAGTACTTAGAAGGCAGAGGCAGGAGGATCTCTATGTGATCAAGGCCAGCCTGGTGTATATAGAATTCCAGGACAGTTGTGGGTACAGGGAGATTTTGTCTCAAAAAAAAAATTTGTATTTCTCGGCCAGAAGTGATGATACCCATCTTTAAACCGAGCACTCAAGAGGTAGAGGCAGGTGTATCTTGAGTTCAAGGCCAGCCACTACTACATAGTGAGACTCTTTATCTCAACCCTACTTCCCCGAAAAAGATTTACTTTGTATTTCTATGAGCTAGCAGTAAGTGATCTAAAAAGCAATTCTAGAGCCATGTGTGATAATTCAGACCTGTAATCTCAACTTTTGAGGGATTGAGGCAAGAAGGTTGTTATTTTAAGGCCAGCCTGACTATACAGAGCTGGGCATCATGGCTAACACCTTTAAATCTCAGCACTCAGGAGGCAGAGGATGGTGGGTCTCTGAGCTTAAGGCCAGCCTGGTCAACATAGCAAGTCCCAGGCCAGCTTTGGCTACAGAGAGACCCTGTCTTGATCGATCAGTAGATAGGTAGATAATTTTTAAAATTTCATGATTATCTCAAAATATTTAATTTGCTGTCAAAAGAAGATAATGGTAAGGCCTAAAAAAGGTCAGATCTGATCTACATACCAAGCTCCTCTACTAAGTTTGTCTCTTTATACAGTGTTCTCAGTTTGGGTTGTTCTAAATATTAGAAGGCCTCTTCAACTGTAATTCTATCCAAACAAGAATAAATTACCATGAATGAGTTGAACTTTAGAAGCAGATGAACTCTTTATCTTTTGTGTCATATGCTTATTCTCAGATTTTGAATATTGATGCATGTAGGCGTCTATAAAATAACTTCGTTGAATTAGTGGTTTTTAAACCATGGATAGACTCACATTTTCCTTCAAGTAGTAGATGTGGAAAAGCAAGATTCACATAATAGCAGCCCTGTCAGGACTCAGTTCTTAGCCTGAACAAAAAAATCCAAAATCATTGTCAAATCTTTGAGATGATTTGATGATTAAGAGCACTGGATGCTCTTGCACAGAACCTGGGTTTGGTTCCCAGCACCCATGTGGCAGTTAACAACTGTCCATAACTCCAATTCTTGGGGATCTGACACCCTCTTCTGGCATTGTATGATATTAGTGCACTTACATGCAGGTAAAGCACTCATACACATAAAATAAAATATTTTTTTAAACCCTGGAACTAACAACTAACTGACTTTGAATAGAAAATTAGTCTTCTAGCACCTTTATGTCCTCACACTGTTTTCCAGACTGACTTCAAACTGATAACCAACTCCTCTGACATCCACACATACTTGTAAAAAATAATAAAAAATGTAAAATACACATATTTTTATTTGAGGGGATTTATTGTTGTTGGTTTATGTGTATGAGTGTTTTGACTGCATGTATGTAAGTGCCTCGTGTGCAAAGGCCAGAAGAGGAATTAGATCCCCCTGGAACTGAAGTTAAGGCTCCTAGGCTTGAGAGGTGGCTCAGCAGTTAAATTCACTTGCTGCTTTTCCAGAAGACCTGAGTTCAGTTCCCAGCACCAGTGGTGACTGTAACTCCAGTTTGGGTACCACTGTCATCAGTACCATTTCATTCTTCAAATTCAGGCACAACGGGACATCTCTTAGCACATTCACCTCATTCTGTGCAAACCTCACCTCATCTGCAGTCAATGGGATACCATTGTTCAAATACAGGACAAAGATCTCTTTCTTCTCCAGTGGCAGACCAGGTCACAGGTCAGCCTTCTCAGTTACAGCCTATTACATATTGTCCTTTACATCCAGGATCTGCTACAGCAGCTTCCCCAATATCCTCCCATCCCCTGGCTAGTTCAACACTTTCTGGGCCATCGTCTCCAGAGATTGATCTGCTGCTCTCTTCTGGCATCTATGGGCACTGCACACACGTTACACTTAACATGCGAATAAAACATACACATAAAATAAAAGGGGATAAAAAGTATGCACTGAAAGTAAATAGCCCATTAATACAGTGAGAATATTGCTTAGTTAATTTTGAACTGCTTTTAAAGGTTTTATTCCCCTGTGGTAGAACTTAAAAGGTGTGAGACTAAAGAGATGGTTCAGTGGCTTAGAGTGCTTGCTACATGAACATGAAGACTGAAATTTGGATCCCAGCACTCATGTAACAAACTAGACATGGTCCTGCACACACCTGTAACCTTGCACTGAGGGAGGCAGAGAGAAGAGAATTACTAGAGTTTCCTGTTTGCCAGTCTGTCTGAAAAAGTCAGGCTCCAGGTTCAGCAAGAGACCCTTGGAAGGTAGAGGAATAAGGAATAAAGTGGAGAATGAAAAGAAAGACACTGATGTCCTTCTCTGGCTTCCCAAACACACACATAGGCATTCACGACACATATACATACACACAAAAACTTAACTACATGTGTATGTTTTCTTTATAACCTTAGAATTATAATGTATAATGGTACCAAAAATACAATATATATAAGTACAGGGGTGAAATGCAAATCTCCCTTCTGCTTCTATCTCCATATCATCCAGTTTCCCTTCTCAACAGTCAATCTAACACAATTTTCTCATGCATCTTCTCAAAGATATCTGTACATGATTAAGCAAAATAGGGCTAGGGAAATAACTCTGAGTAAAGATGGCTTCCTGCGAAGCCTGATGACCTGAGTGTGATGCCTGGGATCCACATAGAAGTAAAGAGCTAGTACCCATAGATTGTCCTTTGACCTCCACTGGTGCGCCATTCATATACACAATAAATAAACAAATGTAATTTGAAAACAAACCCATAAAATATTTTCCTGTTTATGTATGTATACACAGAAATAGAACATTTTACATGAACTCCTTTCCCTAAAGACATTTGAGTTTGCCCTCTGCTTCCACCCCAACTTGGATACTTGCTCTAGTTGTGTAGCCTAGAATTAAGCTTGTCATAATTATTTTATGTGTCCTTATAACATTTGTTTCTATTATTTTCAGTTTTGATGAAGCAAGAACAAAGAGAAGATATTGATTTGTCTTCAGTTCCACCTTTACCTGTGCCTCATCCTGCTCAGATCCAGAGGCCTTCCTCAGATACAGGGCATCCACATGACAATGTACTGTCAGCACAGAGAAGCTTGATTTGTCCCATCCAGCCATCATATGCATCCATGGTAACCTCTTCCCATCTGCCACAGTTGCAGTGTAGGGATGAGGGTGCTGGTAAAGAACAGCACATGATCCCATCTTCAGTTGTACACCAGCCCTTTCAGGTTACATCAGCATCTCCTATGGGGTCTTCCTATCAGCCTATGCAAACTAATGTGTATAATGGACCAACTTGTCTTCCTATTAATGCTGCCTCTAGTCAAGAATTTGATCCGGTTTTGTTTCAACAGGATGCAGCTCTTCCTAGTTTAGTAAATCTTGGCTGTCAACCACTGTCATCAGTACCATTTCATTCTTCAAATTCAGGCACAACAGGACATCTCTTAGCACATTCACCTCATTCTGTGCAAACCTCACCTCATCTGCAGTCAATGGGATACCATTGTTCAAATACAGGACAAAGATCTCTTTCTTCTCCAGTGGCAGACCAGGTCACAGGTCAGCCTTCTCAGTTACAGCCTATTACATATTGTCCTTCACATCCAGGATCTGCTACAGCAGCTTCCCCAGTATCCTCTCATCCCCTGGCTAGTTCACCACTTTCTGGGCCATCGTCTCCTCAACTACAGTCTATGCCTTACCAATCTCCTAGCTCAGGAACTGCCTCATCACCATCTCCAGCCTCCAGAATGCATTCTGGACAGCATTCAACTCAAGCACAAAGTACAGGCCAAGGAAGACATTCTGTACCTTCATCCTTAGTATGTCACAGTTTGTGTGATCCAGCATCATTTTCACCTGATGGAGCAGCTGTGAACATTAAACCTGAACCTGAAGATCGGGAACCTAATTTTGCAACCATTGGTCTACAGGACATCACTTTAGATGATGGTAAGCTCGTGTGTGTGTATGTGTGTGTTTATGTATTTTGAATTAGGGTCTTATGTATCCCAGACTGCCCTTGAGCTCACTGTATAGTGGGGGAATGACCTTAAATTTTTTATTACAAGTCTGTGCCACCATGCCCAGTTCATACAATGCTAAGGATTGAACTCAACTTTGTGTGTACTAGGCAAGCATTTTGCCAACTAAGCAAAATTCTCTATGCTCTTTGTGATGTTGGCATGTGGGTGTGTGTTTTGCAGGATGTCACGAACATGGAACTTCACTGTATAGCCCAGCTGACTATGTGGTGATCCTTCTGCCTCAGCTTCCTGGGTATTTGGATAACAAGAGTGAGCCACCATACTTGGCTGTGTGTTTTGTTTGTTTGTTTTTTATTTTTTAAGACAGAGTCTCCCTGTAGCCCCAGCTGGTGTGGAACTTGCTATGGAGAATAGACTGTCCTAGATCTCACAAAGATCTGCTTGCCTCTGCCTTTAGGTTTAAAGGTTTGTGCCATCATGCCTAGCAGGTTGTATTTTTAAAGCACTGAAAATTGTGGAAGAGTCATGAAGAAGTTACTGTAGATTACATATTGATGTGTAATTGGGCTTTTAAATAAATTTGTAAGAAATGTGTTCATATATAACTTTAAGCATAGATGTGAAAAAATTATGCTTTAAAGTCTTATTTTTACCACTAATACCTATTGCATGATAGAGCATCCTTTCTTTTGAACATATAGATCACCATATAAACACTGTAATTCAGGGGCATTAGGGTTTTTTTGTTGTTTCTTTTTAATGATTTATTTATTTCATGTGTATGTGTGTTTGCTTGCATGTATGTATATACACCATATCTGTGTTCCTGGTGCCCTTGGAGACTAAGGTGTTAAGCCCTCTGAAATTGGAGTTACAGATGGTTGTGAGCTACCATGTAGGTCCGGGGAACTAAAACCTGAGTCTTCTGCAAAAGCAGCCAGTGCTCTTAGCTTCTGAGTCATCTATCCAACCCCAAGGTCATTTGTTGAATGAACATTACTGACTGCCTTGTGTATAAGGCACTATGACTAGGTCCTGGAAATATTAGGAGTATATGGAGGAAAAATTTCTGCTCTTGTGGAGACTCAAACTAGTAAAGTAAAGAGTCTGTTCTCCTGTGGCCCTGCCAGGATACTGAAACAGATGCTGGTGATGAACTAGTTTGCTACTGCCACTGCAGCTATTGGCTAAAGGATAAAAAGTCTGTTGTTTGGGGCTGGAGAGATGGCTCAGTGGTTAAGAGCACTGGTTGCTCCTGCAGAGGACCTGGGTTTGATTTCCAGCACCCACATGTCAGCTAACATAACTCCAATTCCAAGGGATCCTACACCCTCTTCTGGCCTCTGTGGGCTTTGCACAACACAGATATATTTACATACTTCGGGCAAAATACTCATATACATAAATAATAAAATATTTTTTAAAAGACTTGTTTTGATGCAACTTTCTTATTTTATGAAACTACTAAGTTGGAGAACTCAGGAATGTTAATTGTTTGGATAACTAATACTTCACAAAAATAGAATTTTTGACTAATAATTTTAGTGTTTTTATTTCCTTGCCTTTACCATTCATATAATAGTCAAATTTTATCTAAATAGATATTTATTAAGCATTACCTGTAACTGTTATCTAATAGGAAAATTCTAAGGATTCTGAAGCATAGAGATAGAATTTTATTTTTCTTTCTAGTTCTGTAATCTGTTATAGGAAAGTAATTCTAAATATGGCCATCTCCTGCTAGAGAATTAGAGTAGCTAAGTTCATTCCTTAGCTGAAAAGCTGTTAAGTTGTAAGACAAGGGGCAAGGAAAACAAATAAGATGTAACTTGTCTTCTGGGGCTTTCTAGTTACCCAATACCTGATTGATAGTTTATACAGTACAGGCAGTCAGAGTTGCTATAACCAAGGTATCCATATTAGAAGATTAGCAGAGCTATGTATGACAGATTTCATAGGAATGGTTCAGCAAGGTTTCTGTGAGTCAGTGACATGGCTCTTGGCAGATAAGTATATGTTTTAATCAAAGGGCAACCCAGATAGTAAAAGCAGAAACAGATTTGCCTGGAAGAGCATGATTCTTTGACAAGTAAACAAATGATACAGTAGAGGATGGTTTGCAAAGGCATGAGGGGATGTTTCTGGTTATTTGTTACAAACTAGAACAATACCTAAAGCGTGCGTAGTATTTTCTTACTTGTTATCTAAGTCAATCCTTATCATTTGTCTACCTCTGAGTAGATAGGAACATTTACAGAGTTGTACTTTCAGAAGGCCACACCAATAGTAATTATGCCCCAGAGCTGAGACTGGATTCAGAGTTTTAGTCTTTTTCTTGTGCCACTACAGTTGCTGCTCAGTACCAGGCTGTGATGGCAAGAGGTCTGCTAAAGAGATTTATTGGTGTATTGGTTGCTTATTTGTTTGTTTGCTTGTTTATTTAGAGACAAGGACTCACTTGGTAGCCCAGGCTGACCTACCTCAGCTTTCTAAGTACTGTCCTCAAAATTGTGTGCATTTTTGTTGTTGTTGTTTAGTGGTTAAGGATACTTACTGTTCTTGGAAAGGATGGGAGTTCAGATTCCAGCACCCACATCAGGCAGCTCACAAGCACTGTAACTCCACCTCTAGGTTTAGGGTGCCCTCTTCTGGGGGCACACGTTCAAACACATAACAAAGTTTTTAGCAGGGTGTCGCAGCACATGCCTTTAATCCCATCATACTGAGGAGGCAGATGTAGGTGGCTCTCTGGGAGCTTGAGGCCAGCCTGGTCTACACAGCTAGTTCCAGGCCAGTTTGAGGACTACAGGGAGATCCTGTATTTAAAAACAAAACAAAACAAAAAAAAACATAGTACCATAGTATTGTAAAATTACTTGTCTTAGAGCTTTAATTTGTGCTTCAGCTAACTGAATCCTGTTAAGATTGTGTTAAGATTCTAATTTCCATTAGAGCTCTTCCTCCTACTTGCCCTCCTTTGTTCCTACACTAACAGAACCACAGCTGCAACTCTTCCATCATAGAAGAGGATGCCTGTTAAATATAGTTCAACTTACTGCTGTGGTGAAAACTGACACCGACACTTGTTCATTTTGTGCAGCAGCTTGCTGATCCTGAATGTAGGTCACTTGCTGATTTGACAGTTAACAAGGCTCTAGACATGACCCTAGCTGCTTTAGTTCTATATGTCAGTGATGAGCAAAACTATATGTTTGACATTTAGTTATTAATTTACTTGTTTGTTTATTTTTGTTTCTTTGTAGCCTAGGTTCACTTTTAATTCATATCCCTCCTGCCTCTGCTTCCTAAGTGCTGAAATTACATATGTCTGCCACAATACCTAGATTAATAGGTGCCTTTTTAAAGCAAAGGCATAATAAACACAAGATTCAGGTGGTTACTTGATGGGGAAGACTATTATGGAGGATCATCAGAGAGATAAATATGTCAGCGTTTAGGTATACCTGTTAGATACTCATTTCGCTGATGTGTGTTGTGTTTACGTAAATTATATATATATATATATATATATATATATATATATATATATATATATATATATATATATCTTTTGGTTTTTGAAACAGGGTCTCCTTGTAGCACCAGCTGGCCTGGTACATACTATGTAGACCATGCTGGCTTTGAACTCACAGAAATCTGTCTGCCTCTGCAGTACTGGAATTAAAGCCCTGTTTTATTTCTTTGGGAGGGGGGAGTGTAGGCACACGTGCCTTGGTGCATTTGTGGAGAGCAGAGAGCAACTTTTAGGAATCAGTTTTCACTTTTTACCATGTGAGGTCCCAAGGATCAAACTAAGGTAATCAGGGCTTAGCAGCTATCTTGCTGACCTTAAATAATTAAATTATAAAAGGAAGCCATTCATAGCCAGTGAGAGGATATCATAAATGAGGTATATAATTCATTTATAGGGTCTGTCAGCAGGGAGATAGGAATGTAAATAATGAACTTTCTGCTTTAACTGGGACACTGGATTCTTTTATGAGATACATACATACATACATACATACACCATCTGATGAGGAATTTCAGAGGCTGAAAGGCCCTGTAAAAAATGCTTATGAGCTGAATATAGTGGTACCTGCCTTTAATCCTAGAACTTTGAATTGTGAGATCAAGGCCAACCTGGTTTACATGGAGAGTTCTAGGCCAGCTGGGACTATAGGGAGACCCTGTCTCAAAAAGCAAACAAACAAATAAAAATGCTTATGTTGGCTGGGCATGCAAATCTCAGAACTCTGGAGGCAGAGGCAGGTAGATTTCCCTAAGTTCTAGGCCAGCCTATTCTGCATAGCAACTTCTAAGCTAGCCAAGGTGACATAGTGGAGAGCTGAAGAGATGGCTGAGAGGATAAAGTGCTTGCTCTGTAAACATAGAAACCCGAGTTCAAATCCCTAGCACTCATAAAAGCTGGGCATGATGGCATGTGTCTGTGACCATAGTGCTGAGGGAGCAGTGACAGGCAGATCCTGGGGGCTGGCTAGCTTAACTGAAACTGCAAACTCCAGGTTCCTTGAGAGACCTTGTCTCAAAAAATAAAGTGGAGAATGATATAGAGTAAGATACCTCTGTCTTCCTCTCACCCACATGTACGTGCATATATCACACAGAAATGGATGGGAGGAGAAAAAGAGGAAGGAAGGACAAAAGATAAAGGTTGTCAAATTGCCCTCCATAAAGGTTGTACTTGAACCAGGTGTGGTAGATTAGGCCTGTAATCCCCACAGTTGGGAAGACTGAGCAGCAGGAGAATTGCCTACAGGTTGAAAGGCCAGTCTGGTAAGACTATTTCAAATTTAAAAAGCTATCTGCTTACATTGTCACTAGTATCGTAAGAGAGTACCTGTTAACCTATACCTTCACCAACACTTTCCCTTACCATCTTCCTGTTTGCCAGTGGAATAGCTGGAAAATAGCTTCTTGATATAACTATACTTGTAGTTCACTTAGAAGACTGTGGAACTTTTTATGTGTTTGAAGGAAAGTCATTTGCCAGATTTATGTGTTTGAAGAAAAGTCATTTCTCCAGATTTGCTTTTTTTCTTTGAGAGTATCAATTCCTTTCTTACTGATTTGTAGAAACTCCTTGTTAGGCTCATAAGCTCACTGAGACAATAATCAGAATCATCCCCCCTGCCCCCAATGTCTCATGGCTTCTCCTTTGAGATTTGAAGGGGAAGTTGGAGAGGCAGAGTCTCCAGGTAGTCCAGCCTAGCCTGGAATTTCTTATTCTTATGCCTCATCCTCTCAAGGGTTAGAATTAGAGATGTGCTGTGAGAATTTTTTTGTTTATATATTATGGATTTTTTATTTTGTCTGCTGTAGCATCTGTTTAAAATAATGTAGCCAGGCATGGAGACAACACCTTTAGTCCTAGCACTTGGGAAACAGAGGCAGCCAAATCTCTGTGAGTTCAAGGCCAGCCTGGTCTACATAACAAGTTCCAATCCAGTCAGGGCTACATAGTGAGACCCTGTCTCAAAAAAATTTTTTTGTTACATCGGCTTATTTGGGTTGGTGGGACACATGCCACAGCACAGGTGTAGAAATCAGAGGACAGCTTGCAGGAGTCAGTTTTCCCCTTCTACCATGTGAGTCCCAAGGATTGAACTCAGGTCATCAGCTTGGAGACAAGCAGTTTACCCACTGGGCCAACTGACTGGCCCATACTAGAGGTCCTGTGTTGTGATTTTGTAAGTCTTTGATCCATCAGGAATTTAGGTTGGTGGAATATATGAGACATGGATTCAGTTTTTCACGTAGCTATAAAGCTGTTTAACCGCAATGTTTCCCCGTTTAATTTATAATGCAAGCTTTGGACCTGGAGAGATGCCTCAGCAATTAAGAGCACTGGCTGTTCTTGCAGAAGACCTTGGTTGGAATCCCAGCACCCATATAATGGCTAACAACCATTTGTAACTCCATTTCCAGGGGATCTGGTGTCCTCTTCTGACCTCTGCGGCACTGTAGGACACAGTGCACTTACATACATGCAGGCATAACACTCATACACATAAAATGAAAATACGTTGTTTTAAAAATTAAAATGCCAGCTTTGAGCTGGAGAGATGACTCAGCAACTAAGAGCACTTACTCTGCTTTTGCAGAGGACCCAGGTTTGGTTCCCAGCCCCCACATGGGGCTAACAACTCCAGTTCTGGGGGATCTGACAAACTCTTCTGGCCTCTGTTGGCATTGTACACATATAGTTCACAAAATACAAATAAATAAATCAAAGATAAAATGGGCCTCTAGGGCACTGGGATTAAAGGCATGACCCTTCATATCCAGCCCTTCCCTTTTTTTATAGCACATTATTATTTTTTTACTTTTTTATGCTGTTATTGCTTTTTACAGTATCATATTGGTTTATTTTATATAATATAAATTTATATTACAGATTTAAAGTTCTCAGATTAATTAGTGTGTGTCTATCTGTATATCTGTCTTTGAGACAGGGTCTTCCTCTAACCTGGAACTTGCTTTGTAGATCAGGCTGACCTTGTTTCATAGAGATCCACCTACCTCTGCCTCCCAAGTGCTGAGATTAAAAGCGTGTACCACCACATATATTTAATTATTATAGATATGTTTAATTCTCTATATATTTAATATTTATTATATTTTAATTTTGTGTGTCTATGTGTGTGGCAGGGGACAGTGGTACAAATATGCACCAGTGTGCAAGTGAAAGTCAGTACAATTTTTAGGTACTCCTTGTACCATGTGGGTTACCAGGGTTCAAACTTGGGTCATCAGACTAGGGAGCAGCCACCTTTACCTGCTGAATCATATCACTAGTCCTGATTAATTAATACTTTAATTGCATTAATTTTAGTATTTATCATAGTTTTGAATTAACACTTGTTGATTCAAATAGTATTTCTCAAATGCCTGATACATGCTAAGCATTATTGAAGGCCTTCAGTGAGCAAAAGGCAGATCCTCAGGCTGGGGAGGCAACTAAGGTAACAAAGTACTTGTGCAAGCATGAGGACCCACGTTTGATCCCCAGAACCCACAGAAAAAGCAGTCATGGATTGGGGAGATACCTTAGTGGGTAAGGCACTTGTGGCACAAGGATCTGAGTTCAAATATCCAGAACCCATGTAAATGCTGAACACAGTAATGTTTGTAATCCCAGTGCTCTTTCTAGGAGGTGGGCGGGGAAGACAAGAGAATTCCTGGAAGCTCAAAGTCTGTTTAGCTTGGTGTGGCCAGCTAGCCTAGCATATGTAGTGGCAAACAAAAGAGCTCCCCTCCTTCCCCAATCTCATGCAAGTTTTGTGTAAGGAATCAAAGCTGTTGAGAATTCCAGAGTGCAGTGACATTTCACACCTAGAAAACTGCATTTGACAACACTCTATTCCTTCCTCCAGGTCTTGCGTTTTTAGGCTCCCTCTTTCACCTCTTGCAGGTGGTGATAAAGACATTTCGAACTGAGTCACTTATTCTCAACACAGACTAGTTATGAGTCTCTGCAGTAACCACTGCCTACTGCAGGAAGAAGCTTCTCTGACCAAAGCTGACAGCAACACTAATAAACATAATATTTAGAAGGCACTTGGACAGATTACCATGTTTGTTTAGCAAAAGAAGAGCAGTAGCTTCCTCACAAGTGTCTGACCTCCCGAGCCACAGGCTTTTGACTAGGTTTACAGTTCTAGATGTGAATTCTTTCCTTAGGAACAGATCAAAAATCCAATCAGAAAGCAGTTGGTTACCACCATAGCAGGCATGCCACTGTTGCACCAGACACATCATGTTTGGCAGGTTGCTTGTGTAGCATGTAGAGTTGACCAGCAGAGTAAGATTGTTGGTAACAATTCTTACCGTGCAGCCTGCTTAGCACTTTCCAGCACTGTGAAAGCTAGCCAGGAAGGAAGAAACTAGCTCAGTTCCAGCTTGATTTCTGTATGTCTTGCAATTAAAATGTGTGGTGTCACACCAGCAATAGGGTGTTATCAAGTTCTAGGCAACCAACAGCAGTGGTAGTAGCCTATATTGTATTTGGGGCCTCAGGAGCCACCCTGATCAACAGTTCATAGGTCTTTCTGCCATCTTGCTAGTGTCCTTTTTAATATATTTATTTTTATTTTACGTATCTGAATATTTTGTCTGCATGTATGTTAATTAAGTTCACCCATGTGTGATGTACATTGCACATAGGCATAGGCATAGGAGAATATCTGACTCCCTGAAACTGGAGTTACAGATGGTGGTTAGCTACCATGTGAGTGCTGGGAACTGAACTCAGGTACTCTGGGAGGACAGCAGTGTTCTTAACCACTGACCCATCTCTCCAGCCCCTGGAAACTATCCTTTGATCATTAAAGTTTTTTTTTCTTCTTTCAGTTTATTTTTCTTTCATTGCTTGTGCTTTTGGTTTCATACTTAAGATTTGTCATGTATCTTTTGCTTTTCTGAGAGTTGTTTTAGCTTTCTAATTTAGGTCTGTGATTCATTTTGAGTTTTTTGTATATGATATAAAGTAGGGATCCATTTTCATTCTTTTACATGTGCATATGCAGATTTCTCAACATTGTTTGTTGAAGATACTTTTTCCTCCAATGGATGATTTTGACACTCTTGTTTTAAGATCAGTGGACTGAATATGTGAAGGTTTGTTTTAGTGTTTGGATATGTTTATGCCAGTAACATATTTTAATTACTGTAACTTGTAATAAGGTGGTTCTTAAATTATTTGTTTCTATGTATGAGTGTTTGGCCTGAATGTTTGTAAGTGCACTATATGTGTTCATCGCCCACAGAGGTCAGAAGACAACATTAAGTCCCCTGGAACTGGAGCTGTAGACAGTTGTTAGCCGCCATGTGTGTGTTGGGAACCAAACCCAGATCCTGTGCAAGAGCAGCTAGGACTCTTAACTGCTGAGCCATCTCTCCAACCCCATGTAGTAAGGTTTAATATCAGGAAATTTGAGTTCTCCAATTTTGTTATTATTTTTTCAATATTACCTATGAGAGGATATTTGAGATTCCATAAGAATTTTAAAATGGAATTATTTCTTTTAAAAAAAATGTTTTATTCTAGGTATGGTGGCACATGTCTTTAATCCCAGTATTCACAGAAGCAGGCATATCTGAGTTCAAGACCACCTGGGGCTACAGAGAAATCCTGTCTCAAAAAGACAGAAAAAAAAAAAAAAAAAGAAGTTTTTTTTTGTGTGTTTGCGCTCACACGTGTCGCAGTACACTTGAACAGACAACCAGGTGGAGTCAGTTCTCTCTTTCCACATTTTTATGGTTTCAGGGATCAAACTCTGGTTGCCAGGCTCACACACAGCAAATGCTTTTACCCACTGAGTCTTCTCACCAGCCCAGGATGTAGTCATTTCTTTGTAAAATGCCATAGCTCTTTTTTAAAAAAATAAGAATTTCTTTGAATTTAGAATTTATGTAGCACTTTGAATAGTATTATTATATTCGCTATTAATCTTGTAAACCACAAATATGGGATGTTTTATATTTAGTTTTTCCATTTCTTGCAGCAGTGTGCAGTGTTTATTGTACAAATCTTCTATCTCCTTGGTTATTTTTTAAGTATTTTATTTTTAATGTCATCAATATAATTCTTTTAATTTAATTTTTTGGATTATTTATTGGAAGTATATAAAGGTCTGGGGAGGTGGGTCATAGCATGTATGAAGCTCTAGCACATCGTAAACTAGGCGTGGTGATGCATACCTGTAATCCTAGTACTCTAGAGGTAGAGACAGTAGGATCAGGAATTTAAGGCCAGTCTTAGCTATGTAACAACTTTGAGTCTAGCCTAGACTACATGAGACCCTATGTCAAAAAAAGGAGAAAAAGAAAGACGTGCTGGAGAGATGGCTGAATGGTTAAGTACACATACTGCTCTTGCAAAGGACTGAAGTTCAGCTCTTAGTAAACACCTGCAGCTTATAGCCACCCGGACTTCTAGCTTCAGGGGGTACAGAGCACCCCTCTGACCTCAGAGGGCACTGCACACAGACATGTACTCAAACATACATAATTAAATCTTTTTTAAAGGATTTTATTTGTTTATTTTATGTGTATGAGTGTACTGCCTTCATTTGTGTTAACTGTACCCACATCATTCAGTGCCCACGAAGGTCAGAGAAGGTGTCATCCCCTGGAACTGGAGTTAAGAATAGTTGTTAGCCACCATGTGGGTGCTGGAAACCGAATCTAGGTCCTCTGCAAGTACAACCAGTGTTTTTAACCGCTGAACCATCTCTCTAGCCCCCATAAATCTTTAAGTATATAGAAATACAACTTTTTATGTGTTGATTTTGTATCCTGTATCTTCATTTATTAGCACTAATTTTGTTTGTTTGTTTCTTTGTTTTTGAGTCAGGGTCTCATGTAGCTTAGATTGATCTTGAACTATCTTTATGACTAGTACTGGCCTTGAATTCATGATCTTTCTGCCTCTACCTATTGAGAATTGGGTTTATAGATTTGCACTACCATGCCAGCTTTCGGCACTAATGTGTGTGTGTTGGAGTGTCTTTTAGGCTTTTATATGTAGAAGACCATACCATTTTGTGAATAGAGATAGTCTTACATCTTTTTTTTCTTTTTTAATGTGTATGAGTGTATTGTTTGTATGTGTTAGTACAGCTGTGTCACGCAGTGCCTGAGGAAGTCAAAAGAAGGAATCAGATCCCCTAGAACTGGAGTTGTGGACAATTGTTAGCCATCTTTGGGGTGCTGGGAATCGAACCTGGGTCCTCTGCAAGAGCATTCAGTGTTCTTAACCACTGAGCCATCTCTCTAGCCCCATTTTACATCTTTTTTGAGAATAGGGTCTCACTGTGTAGCTGGCCTGGACTCACTCTTGTAGACCAGACTGGTCTTGAATTCACAGAGATTCACTGGCCTCTCTTTACTGTGCTGCTACATGAAGCTTACATCTTTTTCTTGTTTCTGATCTGGGGAAAGCTTTCAGTCTTTCACCTTTGAATATTATGTCCACTGTGAGTTTTTCATGTATGGCTTTTAACATAATGCCATAGTTCCTTCTCCTAGTTAATTTTTATTTTGAAAAAGCATTGAATTTTATCAAATGGTTTTCTGCATCAGTTGACATTTTATTAAGGTGATTGATTTCCATATGTACAATGTTTGGTTTGTGTAGTACTTCCTTGAGGATTTTTGCATCTACATTTTTAAAGGACATTCTGTAGTTTTCTTATTTGGTCCTTCTTTTTTCTTACTTTTTTGTAGTGTTGAGGATCAGTCCCGGGGCTTTGTGCATGTTAGGCAATCACTGAGCCAGACCCCCATCTGTCTTATAAAGTGTCTTTGTCTGCTTTTGAGACTAGGTAATGCCTTACAGTGATTTAGAAAGTGTTCTTTTCCCTTTAATTTTTTGTAAGTTTCACAACAATTAGTATTGCTTTTTCTAAAAAGGTTTCATTGAAACTTTTGTAATCAAGAAAGGTGAATGAAGCTTTTTTTTTTTTTATCTGTCAGTATTGCTTCAAGGAATTAGAAGGATGTTTGGAAGATTGCAGTTCTCCATGAAGCACAATTTCAAATTACCACTGAGTTAGCCAACTTACAGTAGGCTTCCAGTGTCTGTTGGCCTCTTAGCTTTGTTCCTCTACTTACTTTTAATGTGTATGTTGATTTACCTAGAATCATATGTCCCACACTTTACAGGTTTGTTTTGGAGAATTCAGTTGTAAAGATAGGGCTCTCTCAAAAAGGATAATTTTAACTGGTCTCAAATTAATAATTTAAAATACTGAGACAGAAAATTTTTTTGTATAAGTAAATAATTTCTGGATTTTTAAAAATTTCTTTCTTTTTGAGAGAGTCTCCCTGTAGCCTCAACTGGCTTGGAACTTATTATGTATATAGACTATAGACTGACCATGATATTACAGAGATATACCTGCCTTTGCCTCCTGAGTGCTGGGATTCCAAAAGTGTGCACCACCACATCTGGCGAATTTATTTTGTTTTTAACCCCTTTAGTGAAAATGCATTTAATACAGATTGGCTTATCTTTTGTTTGCTTAAGATGTGGGTATTAATTAGTATTTATTGATGCTACATACAGATTTCTCTCTCTTCCAAAGTTAGATTATTCTGTTTGAAGATGTACAACAAAGAACCAGAATATTTCCTTATAGGGCAAAAGAGGAGGCATGTGAACTTCTGATCTATTATAATAAAAACTAATGTATTTAAAACTGAATATATCCCCTTAAAACCATAATAGATCTTTAAAGTGTTACCTTTTTCATTAAAAATCACCTGTTACATAAACTATCTGGACCCCAATATTAGGATTATCTAACAAAACATGGAGAGCTGTTATATTCAACAATGATCAACAAGTTAAGGAAAATTAAATTCCTCTTGCTTATAGGAAAAAAAACAAAACAAAACAAAAAAACAGGCCGGGTAGTGTAGTAGACTTAAGTTCACCCTCTGGTTTGTTCCATTCAGTAGTGATGTTGTCTTCTTTGACACAGACCAGTTTATGTCTCACTTGGAACACCAGTCATCAGGTTCAACAGAGAAATGGCCTAATCACAGTGAACTCTCATGTCCAGTTCCTTTCTGGAGAATCTAGAGGGTGAGTGTTGATTGAAATGTGTCATTGTTCTTGTGCCCTAGTCTGGTATTTGCATGCAGTGGCTGGATTTGCATGTGCTGCAAAGGAGGGGATATGCACAGGCACCTTCTTGGTAGGCCCTTTATTTGCCTTTGCAACTATACTGACTTCAGGGTTCTGCTTTTAAACTTTAACCACACTAAGGCTCTCACACTTGGGCTAATAATTTCAATCTAAATACTTCAAGAGAAGTTTTTTAAATGTATTAAACCAAAGCAGAGATTACTTGTATATAAATGTTAAGACTTGGGTGCTGAATAAGCTGATGAAATGACTCAGCAGAGAAAGGCACCTGTTCACCAAGCCTAAGGACCTGTGTTTGATCCCTAGGGATGCACATGGTAGAAGAAACTACTCTAAAGTTGTCCTCTGGCTGGGTATGGTGGTATGCACTTTTATTCTCAGTATTCTGCAGAGGTAGAAGCAGGAAGATTTCTGTGAGTTTGAGACTCCTCTAGTGTACATAGAGTTCTAGGCTATGCAAAGCTACAAAGTGAGATACTGTCTCAAAAATTGGAAGAATAGTGGCCCTCCAGGGGCTTGCCATGGCATAAGCACTTACACTTCTGGTCAAGTACTTGTAAGTTTGGTGCGAGGCAGTATGGAATAGAAATAAAACAGGAAATTGTAACCAGTTTTCAGAGACAACCTACAATTTGTACTCCTGTTGGTGCAGTTGCAGTTGGGGATCTGCTTAGAAGAAAGCCATAGTAGTGAAGCCTAGTTCTGTGAGAGAGGGGCCAAGGCCTTTGACCTCTGAACCTCAACTGCAATCTAGGAATAATCATTCCTCACTATTAGGTCAGTGCCTTTTTCATATACTCTTAAATGTACTTCAGGCATGACGTCCCATGTCTGTAATTCCAGCAGAAGCAGGTGGATCTCTGTGAGATTGAGGCCAGTCTGGTCTACATTGTAAATTCTAGGCCATCTGGGGCTACAGGAAGACCTTGTCTCAAACACAGTCTCTTCAAGTATGCAAATGAGCATGTTGGTACACACCCATAATCCTAGCTAGTGGGGAGTTTGAAGCAGTAGGCTCTCATCTTCAAGGATAGCTTGGGAAATTTAATGAAACCCTGTCTAAAAGTAAAATTTAAAAGGGGAGTTGGTAGTGTAGTGTAGCTCAGTGATAGAGCAATAAAGCATTTATATAACATGTAGAGAGGATCAGGGTTCAATTCCAGTACTGGGGGGTGGGGGAAATATATCATAGAAATTTAATAAATATGCAGAGTATATTGCCTGCATGTGTGTAAGTGCACCCATGTTGTGCAGTGCTCACAGAGGTCAGAAGAAGGCATCAGGTAGATCCCCTGAAACTGGAGTTATGGACAGTTGTTAGCTGCCATGTGGGTGCTGGGAATTGAACCTGGGTCCTCTGAAAGAGCAGCCAGTGCTCTTAAAACCACTGAGCCATCTCTCTAGTAGCCCCTTGAAAATGATTTTAAAATTACTTTAGAGCTAGGCATGAAGGCACCTAGCTGTAATCTCAGCAACTTGGGAGGTGAAAGCAAGAGGTTCAGTAATCTAAGGTTATCCTTGGCTATATAGCAAGTTAGAGGCAAGCCTGGGCTACATGAAATTCTACACACAAACACACACACAACACACATAGACATAGATATGTATATGTATACACACAATATACAGGTGCACACACACAAAGGAAAAAATTAGATTATATTTGGAAACAGCCTTAGAAAGTATGTCCACTACTCAGTATTTCAATATTTTAGGATTTTTGAGGTCTCTGGATTACCTATTAGATAATCTGGTCTTACATAATTCTTGTCTAACCATAATAGGAATGTAAGTGGTAACTATTTGAGGGTATGTAAAACTCTCAAGAGAATAATAGCAAGAAGATTCAGAAGAATTCCTGACAGGTGGTACACACTTTGAATTTCAGCACTTTGGCAGAGGCGTGTGGACATCTGTGAGTTCAAGGCCATCCTGGTCAACATAGCGAGTTTCGGGCTAGTTGGGCCTACATAATGAGTCCTTATCTTTAAAAAATTCATATTATAGGTACAAGAAAATCAGTTGTAAACAGATTAATAGGTAAATTTCCTTAGTCACATCATAACTACCAAAGATAAAAGCTTTTTTCTTTAAGTGTTTAGCCCAGTGTTCTTCCTATATGTGAAGCAGTAGGTGGTAATAATGTTAGTAAAAACAACAGAAAAGTATTTATGTGTAGAGAATAGGTGCTAAGAGCAGTGAAACAACTCCTTTGGGATGCTAGAGTTGTGAAATAATTAGATATAATGTGGGATCTAGTATTTTATTTGCTTGCCTTAAAAAAAATGATAGACGTACCTGGATTAAACACTGAGGGGAGATGAGACTGATGAATGATATAAAAAGTGAAGATTGACAGAGCAAGGTCTTGAAGAGAATTCGAAATGCAGGTTGTGGGATGAGCCATCTAGATTCATGGCTTTAGAGCTCAAGTTTGGCCTTTAGAGATACTAAATTTGGGTGTCATCATTGGACTACATTACTTAAGGTAAAGGGTTGCTAGGAACCTGACTCAATGGTAAAGTGCTTGCCTAGCATGCATGAGGCCCTGGGTTTGTCCTCTAGTGGTGGAGGGGAAGGGGGTCTTCTGAGTCTAATGTCTTAACCCAAATTACAAAAAAAAATTTTTCACATTTCAGTTTTTGCTGAATAGAATTTTAATTACACACTCAAATTTTAGAACACCTGTTTAGCACTGTACTTAAGAGTTTTCTTAAAAAGTCTTTTTACTTGTATTGAAAGAGGATCTTGCTGTATACCTCAGACTTTCATCTCTCAACTTCCTGCCTTTGCCTCCTGAGAACAGTAAAGAATCTTAATCATCAGTATTGTATCTCCCTTAATGAATCATGAGAAAGGAATGTAGCAATTTTCCTTTACTAGTGCTAAATCTAGTAGTGTTAAAAATGAAAGAAAGCTGGGTGTGGTGGTGCATACCTTTAGTCCCAGCACTCAGAGCAGACAGAGGTAAGTGGGTCTCTGTGAGGTCCAGGTTGCCTGGTCTGTGTAGCAAGTTCCAGGCCAGCTGGGGCTACAGGGAGACCCTGTCTCAAAAAGACCAAAAAGAAAAAGAAGAAGATGATGATTATCTTTCAGTCATTGTGCATATTTTCAATATGTCCTGTGGTTGGAAGGTTTTAAATTTCAGGGTAAAATGTAAATTAAATATAAACGGTGTGACTCAGGTGTAAACATGAACCTGAGTGTTTAGTAGAAGAAGCTTCCTCCACAGCGAGAGCACAACCAGCTGTGGAACTTGGGAGCTTGGGAGGAATAGGCATATGCTGTGGCCTAGCTACTGGGGCCAGGAGGATTGTTTGAGCCTAGAGTTGGAGGCCAACCTAGGCAACATGACTTTTACTATTTGAAAAAAAAAAAAAGAAGAAGAAGAAGAAGAAGAGGAGGAGGGGGGGGGGAGGAGGAGGAGGAGGGGGGGGGGAGGAGAGGGAGGTGGAGGGGGAGGAGGGGAAGGGGAGGGGGAGGAGGAGGAGGGGGGGAGGAGGAGGGGGGGGAGGAGGGGAAGGGGAGGGGGAGGAGGGGGGAGGATGGGGGGAGGGGGAGGGGGAGAGGGGAGGAGGGGAGGGGGAGGAGGAGGAGGGGGGAGGACGGGGGGGAGGGGGAGGAGGAGAGGGGGGGAGGGGAGGGGGGGGGAGGGGGAGGGGGAGGGGGAGGAAGAAGAGGAGGAGGAGGAGGAGGAGGAAGAGGAGGAAGAAGGAGAAGGAGAAGGAGGAGAAGAAGGAGAAAAGAAGAAACACTTGGGAGGTAGAAACAAGAGGATTAGGAGTTCAAGGTCATCCTCAGCGGTATACCAAATTTGAAACTACCTGGGGTTACATGAGACCCTGTCTCAAAAAACAAAGAAGTTTTAAAAAAAGGTGGTGGCAGGGAGGTCATCTTGTTTAAAATACCTACATATTCTGTGCTGCTACTATGTTATTGAATTCGTTTAAATTTTGTTAATATTTGCTAAAATAGCATAATGAGAAGCCCAAAGTCTAATGGCTTAGTTACAGTGGAAGTTGCTCTCATACCTCCTGGTATTTCAGAGAGCAAGATTCCTTTTATTTGTTGTTTATGTTTCTCTTAAATTTTGTCAAAGCAGAGTCACCACCACTTTGATGAGTCTTAGCCTACTTCAAGGAGTGAAGGGAAGGGAGAAAGAAAGAAGCCAAGCAAGTGAGGAGGAAGATATATACTCCCTTTTTGCTCAGATTACATTGGAGAAATTTCATTGGCCATGCCCAGATGGGGAAGCTGAGAAATGAAGTCTGAAACTGGGTTACTATGTGACTAGCTACATTTCAGTTACAGAAATACATTACAGAAGAATGGAGACAACAGTCTACCACAGATATGTACTAAGTGTTTTAGAACTTCTGTCTTTAGCATGAGAAGGGATGTTAATTGGATTTTGAGAAATTAAAAAAAAAAAAGTTTCTTGAGTCAGAGTCTTGCACTGTAGCCCAGGGTGACCTTGAACTCCAAGTACCAAGATCATAGGTGATACCTGCCTGATATTCTTGCTGTAAATTAGGTAAATTCAGTATTTCATGTATTTAGTTTATAGAAGGAGAAAAGATGAACTCTGGTGACTCTTTTTTTGTGGCTTCAAGAAAAAAGAGCTTATACATGGAGTTTTAATAGGACCCAAATGTTACAAAGGGTGTTGGAGAGATGGTTAGTGATTAAGAGTACTTGCTGCTCTTCCAGAGGACCTGAGTTTGGTTCCCAGCACCCACATGGTAGTTAACAGCCATCCATAATTCCAGTTCCAAGGGATCTAACACCCTCTTCTGACCTCCATGGGCACTCCACAGGTGGTACACTTAAGAACAGGAAGGCAAAACACTCCTGCACAAAATTTTTTTTTAAATCAGTCTTTTAAAAATGTTAGAAAGGCCCTTTGGGTCAGTCCCTAACACCAATCCCAGAAGAAAGAGGGAAAAAAGAACAAAACAAAAAACAACTTCTGAGTTTTTATGTACTTGACAGGATTCCAAGAAGTGCCCTGGTTACTCTGCTCCTCCTAATCTGGGTTTTAGATTTTTTTTTTAGCAGTATCATGCTTATGAAATCTAACTTTGAGTCCTTGTCCATGGGTAATAGCTCTAGGAGAGCTACTATTACTATCTCCTATTAATAGCATAGGAGAGGATGCCACATTAAACACCTTATTCTTTCCTATAGGACCAGCATTACTAATTTGCATACTTTCTGAAGAGAGTTTTTGTTACTGGTTTGTTGTTTTAATTATCAGCAGCAGTTACTGCTGATTGTTTGCACTCTACTTTTGTTGTGGTAACATAGATAAATTCAGGTGTTGAGGTAATGGGAGTAAAGGGTGGTAGCTTCCGGAAGTGGGCCAGGTGTTGTGACCTACATAACTTGTTAGCACTGGTGTTGAGGAGTGAGTGTATGTAAGTGCACCTGTGTGTGCAAAGCCTGTAGAGGCCAGAAGTTGGAGGTTGGATCCTCTACAACTGGAGTTACAGACAATTGTTAGCCACCATGTGAGTGCTGGGAGCCAAACCTAGGTCCCTAGCAAGAATTTTTTTATTAATTAAAAAAAATTTTAATTTTATGTATATGAGTGTTTTACGTGGATGTATATAAATGCACCTATGTGGTGCATTGCCTGTGGAGGACAGAGGAGAACATTGGATCCCATGGAACTGGAGTTATAGGTGGTTGTTAGCTGCTATGTGGGTGCTGGGAACTGAACCTGGGTTCTCTGCAAGAGCAGCCAGTGCTCTTAAATGCTGAGCCATTTCTCCAGTCTCTAAAAAAAAATTATTTTTATCTTGTGTGTATGAGTGTTTGCCTGCATGTATAAATGTGTACTACATGGATGTAGTGCCCAGAGACCAGAAGGGGGCAGTGGAGTTCCTGGAACTGGAATTAGAGTCAGTAGTAAATCCATGTGGATTCTGGGAAACAGAACTGGAATTACTGGTGGTCCTCTGGATAAGAAGTATGTGTCCTTTTTTTTCCCCTTTGGTCCTTTTGAGACAGGGTCTCCCTGTAGCTTCAGCTGTCCTGGAACTCACTATGTAGACCAGGCTGACCTTGAACTCACAGAGATCCACCTGCCTCTGCCTCATGAATGCTGGATTAAAGGTGTTTTTTTTTTTTTTTTTTCCTTTTTTAAATGTACCTATTTTTATGTGTTTGTCTGCATGTATGTAACTGTACCGTGTGTGTAAAACCACAGAGGCTAGACGAAAGCATCAGATCTCCTGGAACTGGAGTTATGGATTGTTGTTAGCCACCACCATATGGGTGCAGGGAACCAAACCCAGGTCCTCTGGAAAAGCATCCAGTTTTCTTAACCACTGAGCCATTTCTCCAGCCCCACAGTATGTGCTCTCTAACCCTACTTTACTCTTTAAAAAGAAGAAAATGGCTCGATGTGGTGGCACATGCCTTTTAGGCAGAGGCATGTGGATCTCTGTGAGTTTGAGGACAACCTAATCTATGTGCCAAGTTCCAGACCAGCCAGCGCTACTTAATGAAACCCTGTCTTAATAATAGCTGGCAAGGACCTTTAAACTCAGCACCTGGGAGGCAGAGACAGGCATATTTCTGTAAGATCAAGGCCATCCTAGACTACATATCGAGTTTTAGGGGGCTACAAGGAGACCCTGTCTTAAAAAAAAAACAACAAAACAACAACTAAAACAGATTGTTATTATGGGCATATACATGAGTGCAGGTACCCATAGAGGCCAGAGGCATTGGACCTCCGGGAGCAGGAATTATAGGCAGTTGCAAACTCTCTGATATAGGGTGCTGGAAATCAAACTGAGGACCTCTGGAAGAACAGCAAGCACTCTTAACTGCTGAGCCATCTCTCCAGCCTCTGGACATATATATGTTTTTAATTCTCCTGTGTTCATGTGTAGGAATGGAATCTTGAGTTAAAAAGCAAGAAAGGCTAGGTGTGGTAATGAATGCCCATAATCCCAGCAGCCTAGAGGCTAGAGCAGGAGGATTCCCCAGTTCTAGACCAGTGTAGGCTACATTAGAAAGACTCTGACTGATAAAACACTAAACAGAGTGCTTCCCCCTACCCTAAGAAAAGGAAAAGCAGGGTTTGAAATGTTGTGAGAACTACAGGTTCTTTTGGAGAATTTGGGATTTTCTTTCTCCTCTTTATTGATTCTTAGTTTTATTTTTATTTGAGCTTGGTGGTGGGAGACAACGGAGTATCATTCTGTAGCAGGTGTTGGCTTGGCACCAACTCACTGTATAGCCAGGCTGGCTTCAGACTCCTGCCTAGCTTCCTGACTGCTAGAAATTACAGGTGAAAGCCACTATATCCAGCTTTCTTTATATTTTCTTTAAGCTGAAAATTCTTAGCAATTGGCCTCACCATGCTTTCTGAGGTACTTGGCACATTAGAGAAACCAACAGAAAGCAAGAGCCTGCAATTAGAAAAGACCACAGCTATACAAATGTCCCCACATAAAAAATAAGGGTACTTATATTAAGATAAGACAACAAGTATCCCCAAATATCCCCTAAATCTCTGTAGTTTACTCTGGCTAAAACATTTATTTTCTCCCTCTATATACTTAGGTGGCACTGTGGGAAACAGAAAAGGAAAACTTTCTCAAAGGAATTCAAGTTGGGGAAAAATTAGATTAAGGTGAACATTTATTTTAAAAGTACCGTTAGCTCTGTTTAGAGCATGAGCCTGTCGAGTAAGGATAAAAGTGTTTTCTGTTCTCAGCCCTTCCCTTCACAATCCGTACTGAACTGAAAGGGAGAGAACAGGGTCTAGAACCACCTGAGGAATGATGTTTCTGTCAGGCCATTCAACTCTGTGCAAGTTTCAAGCACTATCAGTACTTTTACTGAAAGCTCGGGGAAGGGAAATGGCTGAGGGAGAGTTCAGTGAAAAGCCTCATCTGATGTGCCTCAAAGGTTACTTATCACTCTTCCTTTTTTCTTTTTCAGTGAACGAGATAATTGGGAGAGATATGTCCCAGGTTTCTGTTTCCCAAGGTCCCGAAGTAAGCGGAGAAGTGCCTCTCCCAGATCCTGAGCCCCCGGATTTAGGAAGATCTGATGGGCTGTAACAGTACTCACTGAGACCTTGTGCCCACCACCAACCACTCAGCCTGTTTCTCTCTTGGACCTTGGGTTTCTAACTCTTCAGACTTGAGAACCTGTTTCAGGAGTTGGACTCACCATTTTTGGGAAAAGCAGCATTCCTCCACCTTGGGCAAATTTTGTAAAGAACAGGAACAGCAGAGGCTGTCTGAGCTATGGGAAAATGAGCTTTGCTTTTTAAAAAATATATTTAAAATAGGATACTTTTATATGATGGGTGCTTTGAGTGTGAATGCAGCAGACAACTCTATTTCAGAGATGCTGCTTTTGCAGGTGACCTGGTTGCATAACTAGGATTAGTAATTTGTACTGCTTTCTGGTCATTTGAAGAGCCTTTTAGTTTTAATGTATTTTTAAAATATGAACTTTTGATAAAACCTCCCAAAGGCAGACAAAAAAAGAAGAAAAATTATTCTAAGCCCACACCTAGGCCTCAGAAACTCAGCATGTATCCTGAAGCCTTTCATAGAGTCATAGGAAAGAAAGCCAAATGTAGCTCATACTCTTTATAAAAAGTAAACTTTTAGGTAAATTGAGAAGAGACCATTCCATCATTTGAAGTGTTGGAATATAAATACATTCCAGAGCATAGACTTTTTGTAACTTTCTAAGTAGTCATTCTGCAGTCTATCCATACTAGAGCTCCATGTTGAAACCATTTCCTTCCCTCAGGACCCTAGGTAAGATGGATTTGTAAGGTGACGTTGAATGGTAGGGTTTTAGCTTGGGTAGTTATCCTTTTCTGCCTAACTAAAACTAGTAGGCTATGGAGTATTCTCCATTGGTGCCCCCGGCCACCTTTTCCAAATGGGAGCTTCTACCTTTGGTCTGCAGTTTCTTTAAAGCTACTGTCTCCTGATGATTCAGGCTTTGCAGTTCTAACTCTTCTCTAAAGACTAAGACAGCAGTGTCAGGAGCTAAGTATGACTGAACTATTTAACAGGAGAAGCAGAGAAAATACAGAACTGCAGATGGGAATGCTTTAATATTCACAATGGCATGGAAAACTTATCTCCCATTCTGTTTACAGCTTGAAGTGATTCTATTCCACCGTGTCCTATCTGTATGACCTAAAAACCAGCCTTTTCTCCAAAAGGCTTTGAGGCACATTAAAAAAATGAGGTGGTATCATAGACCTGATCTTCCACACCAAAGACACCCTGGTGCTGCTGCTGGTGAGCCTGGTGTCCAAGGCCCAGACCAGCAGAAACTCCAGCCTGCTGTCTACCAAAGGAGGTGCCCTGTTTGGGTACTGTTCCCAGACTTTGCCTTTATCTTTCCCTCCAATGATATTTTCAATTTCTGGGCCTGTTTTTAAACTCCCTGAATTTTAATGTATGTTTTCAGAGGAAATAATGTCCTTTCATTTATTCAGGAAGCATATTTTTTGAGTGCCACTTGTAAGACATTGTGCTGCCCTGGCTGAAGACTTACTGCTGTTCTAGGGGATTATGAGCCCTTGATGCTAGGGCTCTTTACTAAGGCTACATTAAGCCTGAGCAGGGGCTAGCCTGTTGTCTACCACCTGTGGTCATCAGAGTAGGAGGTATTGATTCAGGATGAGGGAAGTATGTGTTTTTGTTCCTAACATGATGCTTTAAATTCCTCCCCTAAACCTAGAGAACAGTCTATCCTTCAGCAGATCACTTTGGCCACTCTTGGAGCTTAATGTTTTCAAATTTTCTTTGAAAGTGAGTTTTATATAGTGAAAATGAGTGTGGAATAGTGATATTTGCTTTAGGGTCTAACGGTTGGAAGCTCATAGCCTCCTTTGAAAGGGGGTTGGCCTCTCAGGTGAACTTCTAGAGACTTGGCCAAACTTGTTTCCATCCTCTTGCCCCTGGGGCAGCTGCCTCATGTGGAGTCATTGCAAGACCCTTGGGGGGCTGCTTTGCTGCCTTCAAGAATAAAAGCCTCTATGATCCAGAGTTGCTATGCACCAAATTTTGATGCCTTTTAAATACCTTGATGCCTGTAGCATTAGAAGTGCTTTCCTATTTAAAACAAGTTACATTTTAAAATAGAGCTTTGAATACTATGTAAGCAGTTTTATATTAGCTTTGTATTAGCTATCATGTAAGAGTCAATATTTTTTGGCTTTGTAGATAAAGACATTTTTGTGCAAAATAGTGGTCGTAAAGCACACTTCCATTGGACTATGCAAATTGATTTCTAATAGCAGCACTGAGCAACTGGGCATTTGCTAGCACATACTCTTTCCTCTCAAACCTAGACTAGACCTTGGGTTGAGGAATGGAACGAGCAACCTTCTGTTTACTAAAGATGCAGAGAAACACGGCTGAAAACAACGTGAAAAAGAAGAGGTATCTTTGGGTTCATATGTGGTGCTGCTGCCCTGGGTACAACCCATCCTCACCCAGGGTTAGCCGGTGTCACCAGACCTCTACTGGGTCTGGCTGGGAAACCCTATTTGTGATATTTAGAATACACAGTCATCTTTAAGACTCAGGTGGGCTCATGTTGAAAACTTGTGTTTTATAGAATGGATGATTAGGTAAAGAAATTGGTTCTCAGTTATGTTTACAGCACTTGAGATTGTGTTTCCTTGTAAATTTTGTATTTTCAAACCTTTTATAGGAGTGCAGTGCTCCTTACACAAAGGGAAGAGCCAGCAGTTCAGGCTGCTCCTCACAGTGCTGAAATAATAAAAGATGACAGATCGACAGTGTTCTTGAAATCTGTCTGGGTTTTTTGCCATCTGCGGCTGGTCTTAAGCCCTTTAGGCAAAGCTAAAGGGCTTAGCTGCAAGGACTTTTGTTCACTTTATAAAAGAAGAATTCAAAATTCCTACTAGGACTTCAGTTCTGTTCCCTTTACTGGGCGCAAAGGACATGCCAAGGTGTTTTCTGCGTTCTGGACAACTGGTCTTCCCAAGGTATTGCAAGAATTTGACGTCTCCTTTCAGATTCAAACCTGAGTTTACCTGTGGGCTGTTTGCCCTCTAGTGTTCTCTGAAAATATTTCAGCCGCACAGTCCAGTGTAGCTTGGGTTTTGTTTGATTTTTTTTTTTTTTTTTTTTTTTTTTTTGAGGCAGGGTCTCATTGTGTAGCACTGGCTGGCCTGAAACTCAAAAGTTGGCTTTGGCCTTTGTCTGCCTCTGCTGGAATTAAAGACGTGTTCACTGCACTCAGCCTTTTTTTTTTTTTTTTTTAAATTGTTGGTGGCATGGTCTATGTAGCCTTGGCTGGACTGAAACATGTTATGTAGACCAGACATGATTCGAACTTGCGATGCTCCTCTTGCCTCTGCCACTTGAGTGCTGAGATTACAGGTGTGTTACCATTGTATCCAGCTGGTCAGTGGTTTTGTCATCTCAAGTTCTTTGTGCTTGGCTGGAGAGGGGTTAGCATACTTGACTAAGGCCACCCCTGGCACATGGTTTCTGAAGTCTAGTTATGCATCCTGAAAGTGAGAGCTGACTCTGCCTTCCTATCTCCACAAGAGGGGTAGGGAGAGTAGAGAACTGGGGTTTCTACTCAGGCTCAGATGGACTCTTGAATCTCCCAGGAGTCATATATTTTATGAAGAAACACAAGCCTGCTGTGTACCCTGTACGTAAGAGCCAAGACAGACCAAAGGCTTTCCAGGTGCTACTCAAGGCCCAATCACATCATCAAGAGTACAGCTGCTCCAGCACACACATACCCCAGTTCTGCCTGTAGGGTAGCAATCGTCTTCAGGGTCAACAGACAGAGAAATAAGTATGTAGGGGGCAGGGTGGTGCTTTGAGCTTGATGTCTTCCAGATGCCTTTGACAAGTGTGAAAAGCCAGAGAGAGGCCACTGGATTATGGGTGCTCTGGATGCAGGAAAAACATGTTAGCTGAGGACATCAGCTCAGTCTTGCTTCCTGGCTTCTTCTACAGACACACCCATTCCTTGGGGGCTTGTAACACAGTGCGAGGTGGTTCACCAACAGGCATCAGAGCAGTGTAGTCATCAGGTGCTAGCTGCAGAAAGGACACAAATTTAGGGAATGGAGCTCTAGCTAGGCCCTTAGGCCCTCCCACCACACCACCTTACCTGGTAGGCTTGGAAGACACTGAGCAGATCCTTCATACCAGCTGTGTATGGGATCCCCTGCATGCGGACCAGGGCTCCTGGCTGGGACAACATTGAGGTGGGAGTAGGGGCCAAGGCGGTAGGAGGTGTGGTAATGTAACCCACAGTAGTAGGGGAAACTGGAGGGCTAGAATGGGAGAGACAGGAGTTAAGATACATATCCTACCTGTGGTCTAGACCAAGACCTGTCCTCCCCCATACTTCTGCCTTGTGTTTAGTCCTCCAGCCTTCCTAAATTTTCTACCTGTATAATGACACGTCTGATCCATTTTGTAGATGTTGTCAGTCAGCCCACACCTGTTACTCCCTTGCTATCTCAGAATGATGTCTGATTTCCAACAGACCTTGAGATATCTGGCACAGAAATAGATCAGGACCCTTCCCCATGATGACAGCAGGTCTGTGGAGTCATCCTAACAGCAAGGTACCTGGGATAGTAGGCTGTGTAGTTCATGTAGAGTTGAGTGGCTGGCCCTGGGTAGTAGGCAAGAGGGGTAGGGGCAGCAGGCACCCTGGCAGCTGTAAGCAGTGCTGAAGAGGGATATAGTGCTGTCGTCTCCGTAGGAATAAGGGCTGGAGTGGCCTGGAAGGTGGCATAGGTAGGTGGCGAAAGGCCTAGAGACAAGTAGCACATCTTTAGGGAGCCCTCAACTTCCCTCGAGAAGGAAGCTAGCATAGAACCCCTAGAATGGGCGTGGCTTAGAGCAGCCACTACATTGCTCCCACATGCCCTCTCAAAGCACTCACAAGGAAGTTTGCAGGGTGGAGGGGACATGCCACTGCGACTCAGGGATCCCCCCATCAGCACACGGCTCATCTCCTCTGTGGAGCAAGGGACCACTTCCACGTAGCGCTCCTTCATCACCTTCTTATGGCAACGCTGAGCAGCAGCTAGTGCACGTTCTGCTGACGTCATTTGGATGAAGGCATCACCAGATGGCCGGCCCTATGCATACCATTTTGTTAGCAGTTTGTCACATATAAAAGGCCTTAGTCCTTAAACATCCTTTCCTCCTCTATGTTCGCTTCCCAGCAGCAGTCTCACCTGTTGATTGAGTACCATGTGTACACCATGAGGCCGGATGTCAGCTGCTGCCTCCCCTAGAAAGCTCAGGATGTCTTCAATGGTGGCTGTGTAGGGCAGACCTCGAAGGCGTACACAGTCCCTCCCAGTCCCTCCTGCCAGTGGGAAGGGGATGGGCAGCAGTGGAGCAGTCAGTGTGGGAAGGAGTGGACTGGATGCATAGCGGTTTAGGACCTAGTAAGAAAGGCAACAAGCTTATAACACAGGGCAGGGGCACAGGGGACCCAAAGTACGTGCTGAGGAAGCAACATATTTGGGGCATGGGAAGCCTTGGGTGCTCACCTGCTGCACCTCAGCTGCAGTACTTCGGAAGAGTTCAATGTACCGCTTACCCAGCATGCCCTTGTGCCTGCGCAGAGCAGCCTGTGCCAGTTCCTCACAGGCAAAGAGAGCAAAGGCATCCCCAGTTGGCCTGCCATCAGGGTGGCGCACGAAAAGCAGTCCATCAGCACCCCCAGTCACTGGGCATTCTGGCCCCAGAAAGCTAAGAACATCTGTTGGCCCAGCTGAGAAAGGCAGTCCCCGTAGCCTCAGGATCACTTGATCTTCCCGGGACAGGAAGCGGGCCACCTCTAATGATGTGCCTAGGTTGGGAGAATGGGAGTCACCTGCTGACTTTCTTGTACATGCAGGCACCCACTCACATGGGAGCAAAGAGGCATCAAGTGGCACAGAATGGGATACAATTCAAGAAGCAAGAGAACTAGGATCTGCTGTGTACACACTTACCCCCTGCGATCTTGACAAACTCCTCCCCTGTGGCTTTATATACCTGTGGATATAGAGAGAACAGCTCATGGGTCTCAGGCCTAACTCAGTTTTGCTGCTCCACTTCTAGTCCAAGGTCCTACCTCAATATAGCGGATGCCCATGTGGTGTTTATGTCTCTGTAGAGCTAGGTCTCGCTGCTCACTATCCACAAAACGGATGAGAGCCTCACCATTTCTGCGGCCCTGGGCGTTGAGGCAGAGCGCTACACCACCCCTGTGGACCCAGTGCTGTTAGTGCCTCCTGGGTAGGCTTGCCCTTTTGCCCCTCCCATCCTGCCACACCCACCTGGCAATGTTGAGCCCTTTGAAGAATCGAGCCACGTCCTGGTCTGATGACTGCCAGGGCAGCCCACGGGCTCGTACCACAGTCTCACTGTCCACCACATCAGCCTTGCTGCTGTGGGGGCAGGGCACAGGGTCAGAGCTGTCCAGATATTGTCACCCCCACCCATGCTCCCACACTCACCAAGGCCCCGTCTCATATTTCTGCTTTACCACCTCGGGCTTCGAAAACAACTGACCTGAGAGGAGATGGCATGGGGGTCAGCAGGGTCTGGTGGAGGGGGTCTCCCCACCAAGCTCTGCAAAAATAGGACAGGTGAGGGGATTGAGGAGGCGATAAAGGGGTTTCCATCTTGTGTTCTCTTAGAGAAGTTCACAAGTCTGTAAGAGGATTTAGAGGAAGTCATGGGCATTGACCCAACCCTGAAAGCAGGTGACAGGCAGGCAGTGAGGAAATCTTACCATTAGGTCCTTCAAGTAGGTGGAGGATAACCGCTACCATTGTCTTTACTTCCCAGACCCCAAAATCATCTTCCGTGGCATCTGTTTCTAAACCCAAGTCTATGGACAGAGAAATAGCAATGAAGAAACCCCAGCATAAGAGGCCCTGAGGCTTCCAGCATGAGCCCTAACCATATTCAAGTAGGACCCAGGTTCCCGGAACATAGATGTATGCCATATTCCACATGCATCCCTGCAAAGATGAGAGACATGGGTAATCTCAAAGACTCGGTAAGACAAACTTGCTTACATTTATATAACCATTCACAGCATGCACATGCTCAAACTAGCCTCCCCTCCATGTTAAGTCTACTGAATCACAGATACCCTGTGCCATGGTGGCCACTGTCAGGTCCCTGGCGGAGCAGGTGCTTGGGTGCTGCACATGGAACTCTCTGCGGAGATCGTAGAAGGAGAAGAAGGTGTCTGGGAGCTCCAGGTTCTGGGGGCACATGGGAGTGGGCATGAATAATAAGAGAACTGAGATGTCCTGCCCATCCCATCCACAGCCGGGACCTTGGGACCCCAACCACTATCTGCTCTCAATGGCATACCTTCCTGGAAGCTTCAGGGTGCAGAACCTGTCGCAACAGCTGCTGTCCATCAGTGCAGAGCATATAGGGGCCCCCGCCCAGCAGAGCCACATCCCCGCTCACCAGCTGTGAGAACTGGGGGCAGGGAGTGGAGACTCAGACATAGATTCACAGCTAGGCAGGCCGAAACTGGGGGGTAGGAGGGAGGACTCAGGCTGCAAAGCTGGTTCAGCTGGATGTTCAGCCCTACCCTGCCTGGGAAGTAGAAGGCAGTGCCTACTGGGTTTTACCCTCTGTCCCAGTGTCTTAATTCCCCACCCCTGTCCCAGTCCACTGTCACCTCTTGTAGGCCAAATGAAAGCAGTTACACCTAACCCAAGCCCCCATCACACATACCCCAGGAGTCTGGAGTGGGGCCAGAGCAAACACCTGGTGGAGTGAGGCAAGCAGGTGAGAAGGGGCGGGGCAAAGCAGGTTAAACCTGTCCCCAGCCAGGCACCGCCCTCAGACAGGTGGGGGAGGCCCACACCAGTCAAAAGACTCATGGTCAAAGGCAGCCCCGCCTCCCAGTCTGACCAACCCAGGGACAGAGAAACGCCAAGGACAGAGCTTCATACTTGGACACCAGGGGCAGCTTGAGCTTTGACCCACACCCTATCGACCAGCTGGCACTGAGTTGTTTGCTCATAGAGGGGGTGGCACTCTGGAGGCTGTTCAACAGCCCCCATTCCCTGCTGGAGAACCAGTATAAGCACTAATATCACAGACTCATGAACCTTTATCCGCTTCCCTGCCCCTGCCAATTCGGTGACACTTTTCAACCTAAGACAGAGGAAGGCACCTGGATTTTCTCTAGTACCCTCCTCAGGTGAGAGCTAGATTAGGCCTGAAGCCCTTCTGGAACATATTCAGATTCAACATCTTTCTATTTTCCCATTAAGAACCAAAGAGATTTGGAAAAGGAAAGAATTTGTTTGCAAAGCACTTACACTCACTGCACTGGGTTCAGTCACACTGAGTGCAGCAGTGAAGACCCTGAAAATAGCAGTGGGAACTATCCCACTTGGACAGGGTCGGGAGCATGCCCTAGCTAGGCCTTTGCGCTCAGCAGGCAGGTAGCCCCCAGGAGGGGTACGGACAGCACCCACGCCTGGCCAGTTGGCCGGGACAGGCCTAGACGAGCAGCTTACACCTGGCGGCGTCTGCCCCAGAGGCAGACACCGCCCGACGCCCCCGCTCCGGCCGCTCCCAGACGGGCGGGCGGCAGGAGCCGGTGATCTAAGGCCATACCCGAACCCCCTAGATCCTGGGCAGATTTCCCGATGTGTCTGCCTCGCTCCTCGGCTGGCGTGGGGTGGGGTAGAAGGTAGGGGAGATCGGGGATAGATCCCTCGGGCGCCATCGTCACCCCTACAGCAGGAGTGGACGTCTGTAAAGGTTGTAAAGCGAGGTGCGGCCGGGAATGGCCAGTGTATGCACACACACGCAGAAATCGCTCGAAAGTTTCAAACAAGACCCTGTCCTAACGCCGGAGCCAATTGGTTGCGGCGCGCCAGGCCTCGCCTCCAGCCTCCTCTCCGGCCGAGCAGCCTCCCCACCGCCCGGCAGTTCCACCACCCACGCCGGTCCCGGAGCTCACCTGCTGCAGCACCTTGTCCAGAGACTCCGCCCGCGCCAGACTGTCTGTGCTGAGGCCGCTTGCCTCGCGGCACTGTGAACTCAGCGCAGCCGCCTCGGCGCGAACTAGCGACTTGTGCAGCGTCCCCACCTGCGGGCGGCAGGGAGACCGGCGGTGGGGTAGGGTTTGCTATCTCGGCCCGGAGGCTTCCCGAGGACTCCCGCCGTCTCCTTCACGCCCTACCTGTCGGCTGCGCGGCTCCACCACTTGCCAGACTAGGAGGATTAAGTCGGTCTCGTCGGAGCCGAGGTCCGGCCCCAGCGCACCAGCCGTGGCCCCGAACAGGACGACCAGCGACGGGGGTGCGGGGCAGGGGTCGGTGGCGGAGTCTACCGCGGGGTCTGGGCCTGGGGGTGGGGGCGGGGGCGGCGGCGGCGGAGTCATGGCCGCAAAAGGAAGGGGGCGCTCGGCCACACACACGCGGACCGACGAGGCGCACGCACGTACCGACCGACAGCAGACGGACGAGCTAGGGCGGGACCCGGTGTGTTGGGGGCGGCACCTGCGCAGGGCTGGCGCAGTGGGCGCTCCGGAGACCCGCCCGTGGGGCTCTGCGGGGCGGGGCGGCTGCGGGCCTCTCCCCTCTCCGGCAAGTTACCTGCGGCCGGTGGGCCACGTGATCAGGGCGGCCTGGGGAACCTCGGGGGAGGGCCAGAACACTGCCCAGGAGACTAGAACTCCCTTCAATTTGGGCGTGCCCTCGGAATCCGTAATCCCACCTCCTAATCTGTTCCTGTGGGACTCCTGGGACGAACCCATTCTTCCTCCTACTTCCTTTCCAGAAGGCATCATGAGGCCTCCGTCAAAAAAACGAGCTGGAGCAGAGGCCTTTAACAAGACCTTTGGAAGTAACCGAGGAGGCAATTTAGGGGCTGTAGGGGGTCATGACAGCCGGCTTGGGATCAAAAGCGGACAGTGAGATTTACCAGGTATTTCCTGGAAGCCGGTGGGAGAAATCGTTGGGAAAAGGGAGGGCGGCAAAGATCAAGGGTTCTTAGAGCTGTGGGCGGTCACTAGAGATCACAGGGAAGGACTTGTCCTTACAGGTGCTAAGCCGGCCTCTGCCCGCCTCAGCGTAGTGCAGGCAGTGCAAAGCGCAGTCACTGGGCGGCGGGGCGCAGGCCTTGACGCTGGAGGGAGGAGGAACCTCCTCTCCCCAAACCCAAAGATCTGCACCCTAGAGGAATCTAAGCCAGATGGTCTGGGCCTGGAGCCTTAGCCAGGTACCGGCTAGCGTTGAGATGTGTACGTGCGCGTGCAGGGTGCAGAGCTTCCATCCCCAAATCCAGTTCCTAACAGTCCCATTAGCCGCCCCCTCCCCACGGAGTTTGGGGAGACTCCTTTACATTCTCCAGGCCGCCCTGTAGGCCCCCAATTTTTCCCGTAGACGCAACTGTAACTAGTAATTTAGCGGGAGGAAAGTGCCCAGCTCGGCGAGAGCTTGAAGGCAGAAGATAGCAAACCCTACTTAGAGTGGAGCGGAACCTCGTGTATTCGGAAAAAAGACGACCCAGAACCTGAACGTATCCCCAGCTCATGCCCCATGAGGGGGTGCGGACCAGGGCGAGAGAACCCCGAGTGGGTAGTGCGCCTCCCATACTTCACGTTGTACCGCAGGATACTACAGAGACCCGGCGGAGAGAAAGTGGCTAGTGTGAGCGCCCACCCTGGGCCGGCCTCCTAAGCCCGGCCCCCAACGATAAGCCTGGAATGTTAAATATTTGTTCCAGGAACCCAGCGCAACCCCCAGGTAGAGGCTCCTCCCCTTCTCCCGCCCATCCCGGAGCGCGCCTGCGTCAGTTTGGGCTTTCCGGAGGACACGCCCTTGCACCCTGTTGCTTCGGCCCGCCCGGGTTCCTTAAATTTCCTGGCCTGCTTCACTGCAGGTTCCAGTTCCTGCGGGGCTAAGCCCCGTCCTTTTCACGGAGCTGTAGTGGTACTGCACTCCTCTCGTGGCTTCTCCATTAGTTCTACCTGTAGGCTTAATTCCCTGCCAGATTCTCCGTAGAACTAATGTGGCACTCCTGGCGGTTCCGAGTGTTTTCCCACCCGAGAAATACGCCAGTGCCCAAGTCTCCACTAGGTGGTGAACCAGGATCATCAGCTTAGCAGCAAAAGACAGTTCATTCAGCTGCGCTCATCTAGCCATTCTCCATAGGAAAAATACTCCAGACCTTCCAAGTGTTTGACTTTGGGTTTTTTTCTTTTTAACTACATTTTTTTGTGTAGGCGCGAGTGTGGACGTCCAAGGAATTGGTTCTCTCCTTCCACCTGTGAGTACCGGGGATCCAATTCATGTGACAAGTGTCATACCTGCTGAACCATCTCACCGACCCTGTTTTTTGTTTGTTTGTTTTTGAGACCTGTACCAAACAAACCTCAAACTCAACTCGGACATCTGATCCTCCTGTCTCTGCCTCCCAAGTGGAGTCCTTTTCTTTAAAACCTAGCAAAGTTTGTAATTTCAGCACTCAAGGCAGAGACTAGAGGATCACTGCAATGGATCAAAAGCCACCATGGTCTACATAGCAAGTTCCACGGCAATAGTGGTACACAGGGAGGCCCTGTCTCAAATAATAAGCAAGCAAAGCCAAACTAATGAATTAGTAGCTGTGCAGACAGGGTCTTACATTGTAGCCCTGGCTGGCCTGGAACTCATTATGTACACCAGGCTGGCTTTGAATTCATAGAGATCTGCCCACCTCTGTCTTGCAAGTTCTGGGATTAAAGACAAGGCTTGCACCACCACACGTGGTCAAAAATACAGGAATTTAATAAGAAATCAAACATGGGCTGGAGAGATGGCTCAGTGGTTAAGGGTCCTGGCTGCTTTTGCAGAGGACCTGGGTCTGATTCCCAGCATCTACATGGCGCCGAAAAACCAGTTCCAGGAGATCTGATGCCTCCTTCTGACCTCCAAGAGCATTGCACAATACAGGTGCACTTACAAGCATGCAATACTCTCATAAATGTAAAATTTTTAAAATCTTTAAAAATTAAAAAAAAAAGTAAAAGGATGAGTCCTCCCAGATCACCCTGTTATTACTAAATATCTTTGCACTCCCTGTACCCATATGAACCCAACTTGTAACACAATTTATTAATCATTTACTGCCTACTCTACACTTCCAGCATCTGAGCCTCAAAGATAGGACCTTTATCCTTACCCTTTGCTTATATGTGGGCCTATCAAGGCCTGGCAATGAACTAATCATCCTGGTGCTTCTTTCTGCTTTTTATTCCAATGATCATAGACTGCTTTGACCACTGGGCCCTTCTCATTTGTGTTTTTTTCTCTGAGCCCCATTCCCATCATAACTCCCTGTGCCCCGGCCCCTCTTCCCCCTCCCCCGCAGCCCTTCCTCTGGATTTTCACCTCTCAAGGTACTTCCTTCTGTAGTAGGGATCTCTTGTGCAGTCTAACCTTTTTTTTTTTTTTTTAACGTGTATGAGTGTTATGCCTACGTGTGCATAAGTGCACCTGTGTGTCGTGAAATGCCCAAGAAGGCCAGAAAAGAGTGTTGGATCCCTTGGAACTAGAGTTAGGAATAGGTGTTAGCCGCCAAGTGGATGCTGGGTTTCAAAACCAGCTCTTCTGCAAGAACAGTCAGTGCTCTTAACTGCTAAGCCATCTCTCCAGTCCTGCAGCCTGATATTTATATAGTGATGAGTGTCCCTATCCCCAGCCCAGTCCTTGCTACTCTGCTCACTTCTAGGGTTCATGAATGATGAATGAATGAAAGAATGAACAAATGACTGAATGGGAGATGGGTACTGGAGAGAAGCAGTAAGCAGGTCCCAAACCATACTTCCGGAGGCAGGGACCATGTCCCAAGAGCATGTATACAAGGCCCTTTGAGTCACATTTGGACAACAGAACCCTTCTCCTTTGGAGAAGACAGTTTGTCAACAATCATGGGGGTTGGGGGAGGTGGTGGTGTTGGCAAGACCTGTGCAAACATCCTACGCCTTCCCTTCTTGAGCAGAGAAGATCTTGCAGTGGAACAAGATTCAACATGAGAATTCCAGCCATTCTCTGCCCTCAATGGCCTCCAGCTAACACCACCTCTAGGGGTCTTGATCTCACTGGACACCTGAGTAACCAAGCTATACAGCTCACCCCAGGTTTCCCCATCTCTGCGACCTTATGTAATTGCTGCATATTACCACCAGAGGGTGCTGAAGCCCATCCTGGAGAAGGAAGGAGTCGGCACCGCATCCCCTTTGCAAGCAGTGACCTGGACAGAGGCAGGGAAAGGATACCTTGATGCTGAAAGCTCTGAGGTTCCCTCTGGCTTCAGAAAGTACATGTGGCTCCAGGCTCCCTAGACACAGGTTGGGGATGTTTGCTTTGTCTTCTGTTTTTAATACATTCTTAGAATTTTAAAAATAGATTATTTGACAATCTCATAATTTGTATAATGCATTCTGTTTACACATCCTGCCTCCCTCTCCTACCCTCTTCCCACTAAATTCCACCCAATTTCCGTAGCTTTTTGTTTTTGCTTTGTGACCTACTATGTTTAACCATGGCCACTAGTGTGGGCCTGGGTGCAAAGCTATCCACTGGAACATGAGGAACTCACCAGTGGCTACATCATAAGGACTTCTCTCCTGACAGCCCTCCGACTGCCATTAGCTCCCATGGTTGGTGTAGGGATCCACAAGCTCCTCCCCATCTGTCACTGAAAGTTTATAGGCTCCTTTTCTTATGCAAGTAATTACAGCAGCATGTCATGCCCCATAAGACATTGCTTTGTGTCCTTCTATTGTCCAACTCCTTTTAAACTTTATTTTTATTTTATGTGTGTGAGTGTTATGCCTGCATGTGTGTAAGTGCACCCATATTGGGCAATGCCCACAGAGGACAGAAGAGGGTGTATTCCCTAGAACTGGAGTTAGGGTGGTTATTTGCTGTTATATGGGTGCTGGGAATTGAACCCAAGTCCTCTACAAGAACAGCCAGTGCTCTTAACCGCTGAGCCATCTCTCTAGCTCCCCAACTCTTAGATTTTCTTTCTCGTCTTCCTGGCTTGGAGAGGTAATAAGGGTTTTCTGTTCAGTGCTAAGCACTCAACAGTTACTTGTTCTCAGAATTTAGATCAGCCATGAGCCTAGACACAGGCTGGGTTGTTTCTTTTCCTAGACAGGGTTTCACCATGTAGATCAGGCTGGTCTTGAATTCACAAAGATCCACCTGCCTCTGCTTCCATAGTGCTGGGACTAAAGACAGGAGCCACTACATGGGGCCCACGCTCATTTTTTTAAGGTGGTTTGGGACTAGAAAGATGGTTCAGCAGTTAAAAGGGCTGGCTGTATTTGCAGAGGATGGGGTTCACTTCCCATCACCCATGTGGTAACTAACAACCATCCTTAACTCCAGTTTCAGGTGGTCTGATGCCCTCTTCTGGCCTCTGCAGGCATTTTGTGCTTGGGTGCACTTACATATATGCAGCAAAACACTCATACACATAAAATAAAGTTTTTTTTTTTTTTTAAATAAGGGCTAGATGTGGTTTTACACACCTTTAATTCCAGCATTTGGGAAGCAGAGACAGGCAGATCTCTGCTACATAGTGGTCTACATATTGAATTCCAGGCTAGCTGGGGTAATAGGGAGACACTGTTTCCTGCCCACCCCACCCCCCCCCGAAAAAAAAGAAAACAAACTTCTGCTGTTCAGGATTCTCAGGCTCTTCTTTTCTGCCCTTCCCCACCCTGCCCCACCTTCCATTCTGGACACATTACTGAAATTCTTTAAATCGCTGGGTTCATGAAGCACTTACCTACTCCCAGATCCCTGTGCAGTCCTGGACAACTACTTAACTTTCAAACTAAGGCTGCCTTCATTGATGCCTAGGCTAGATTAGATGCTCTTTTCCGGGCCCTTGCTTTAGGGTTCTGGATTGGATGATTAATTGAAGCAGAATTTGGCTCCTCAGGACTAGAGGGAGTTCTAGAAGGAGAGGAATGCCAGCCTACTAAGTTTAGGGAAAACTGGCTAACATCCAAATGTGCTCAGCTATAACCGCTAAATGGACTTAGAAGTCCTGGTATTAATTTGGTTGCCCCAAGTTCAACCACCCATTTGGTCTAAGTAAGGGATCTGGAAGCATAGATGGGTGTGAAGAAAACAAAGAGCATGATGACAGGAACTGTGGGGTTTGTTGTCTATATTTTCACTTGAAGATGCCACAACTGGGCCCTCATCTGTTTCTGCATTTATTCCCTTTTCCACCCTTGCAGAGAATGTTCTCCTCTAGAGGAATACCCTCTTTCTTTCCCACACCTCCATCTCATCCTCTTGCTCTCTCAGTCCTTTATCTCCTCCCGAATCTGTCATGAGCCAGGACCCTTTCCTAGAAATTGGGAAGAAGATGGTATCACCTATTCATTTAACATATGCACTGGGAACAGGTCTGGGAAAGAGCTTGCTCTTGCATTGATTATTGTCCAGTGGGAGCCAGGCAGATGTGCTTCAGATACAGCAGTCATCTCTGGACGGAAGTCTTAAAGAGCTCAGTCCTCCCAGAAACAGGGCGATGTCCCTGAGTTGAATTAATGTTTCATGGTGCCAGTCTGGCTTATTTCCAAAGGAAATAAGGGACTCAATTGGAACACCTGAAATGAAACTGCTTTGGGGATAAGGGTAGTTTGTCTTCACAAGGGTAAAGCTGGCAAGATTTAGAGACAACCTGGGTTGTGGTTTAGAGAAGCTGGGAGTCATCCAGAATCCAGGATAACCCAGGTCTGTAGATGGGGTCTGTGGAGATGGCATGGTCACCATGAAAACAGGAGGCGCTTGCACATATTATTCAGCACTGGGGAGACGGAGGCAGGAGAATCATCAGTTGGAGGCCACTTTGGGCTAAGTAGTGAGCCCTTGTCTTAAGAAGGGGAGAGGGACTGGGCATGGTGGTGTATGTCTTTAATTCCAGCACTCAGTAGGCAGACGTGGGTGGATCTCTGTGAGTTTAAGGCCAGTCTGGTCTACATAGGCCAGCTGGGGCTATAGGGAGACCCTGTATCAAAAAAAGACTGGCGGGGAGCTTCTTCTGATTCTTGTCCACAGTGCCAGTAAAGGTCATTGCTAAGCAGGTTGTGCCATCCCTTCCCCAGTAGTTGTGTCTCCAAACACATACAGGGCTTGAGGAGGTGGTGCACCAGTGAACCCAGCTGACAGCAGGGTCACTCTTCCAGGGGCCTATTGTCACCTGAGACTGCTAGTTTAGCAAGATCTTCAGACTAGCCAAAGTCCAAGGCTATCCAGGGCTCCTGGTATCTCCCCCCAACCATCTCTTGGTTCTGAGCATCTGCCTGTGCTAGCCTTGGGTCTCTATCTCCTATTCTGGGCCTTCACCAGATCAGTCTGTAGCAACCCTCTGCTGGTAACGCAGATAAAGGTAGGGGAAGCAGGGCCCGAGGTAGGGGTTCAGTAAGCCTTAAAACTGCTCATTTTGCTATAAAAAAGTCAGAATAAGCCTGGGCAAGATCATGATCAGCTTTATCATGGGGTCAGCTGCTTATTAAGAAGAGGGAAGGAAAAGATAGGAGAAAGGTCTTGGGACCAGACACTGTCCCATGGGGTGTAATTGGCCTTCAGAAGGAAGTGTGTGGAGGGTTATTGCTGAAGCACACTGGCTACTCACTCTACCCTACAGTTCATGCTGTGCTGCTGTATTACCCAGTGTTGAGCCTTTGCCCACTCTGTTCACCCTCAGCTCCTGGCTCAAGTCTTGGGTCCTTCCTGTCTCCCCCGGTTTGCAAGGAAAAGTAGATCCTGATGCTTTTTCTAACTCTGCAGGGAAAACTTATAAATAGATGGCTCTGGTTCAGGACTAAGCCCACTTCCAACTCTACTCCCAAACTGCCTCATCTCCATGCTCTCACACCCGTGTCGAGTGACAGGCCCTTTACACGCAACACGCTGACCCAGTTTCTTCTGATCTGGTTCCCTGGGTCCTATCTGCATTTCTTCCCCCAAGACAGATAGTAAAGGCTCCCTCGGCCTAGGCGGTTGAACCTAAGTGCCCTGGGGATGCCAATGTAAGGGTTCGTGCAAAGCTCTAGTCAGGTGCTAGTCATCAAAGTCTAAGAACCAACAGCCTGCTCAGGACTCACTTCCTCTCTTCTTGCTTTGAAAGCGATGAACTCCTTTTGGCCCCACCAGTTTCCGGTCTTCCGGGTGTGAGGGGCGCTAGGAAGCAGAAGTGAGGACTACAGGAGTGGACTTCGGGACCCAGAGGCTGTGTTGGTTCTGCCGCCTTGGACTGGAGCTGCTTTGTGGCAGGATGATAGCTAGGAGCCAGGCAGCGCGCCACCGGTTGGGTCGTTCGATGCGCTCGGCTCGCAGCACGAACTAGGCAGCAGGCCCGGGGGTGGGCATGGGCGGGGTGGTGAACTCGGGTGGGAGGGACGCTCCTGGCGGCGAGTTCCAATTGGCAAATCGTTAGCAGGAGGCGGGTCCTAATTGGCTGGGTGGCTGCGAGCGGTGGGGTTAAGCGCCGCGCTGCGCCCCCGGCCTAGGCTGGAGCCCCGAACACTACGGCAGTCCTTTGGACCTGCTGCCACGGTTGCGTGCCATGGATCTCCGCACCTGTCGCGCGACCCTGCTCCGGAATGGCCTCCTGTTCCTTCTGCTTCTGCTAATGCTGCTGGTGGACCCGGCACTTCCAGCCAAACGTCGCTCCCCGGTGGTGCTGGGTGAGGCGCGTGGTGGGTGGGTGGTAGATGGGTCTTGCAGGACTGAGTGCGGACAGTGTCCGTAGGTCCGACTTCCCGGTGTGCTTCTGTTCTTAGTACGAAACTGAGGCATTTTGGTGTCTAACCTGGGTCGGTTAGCCCACCCCGCCATACTGGGCAAGGGTGTGGTCAGCTTTCCACCACCTGCCCCCTCTAAAGACTGGGAATGAGTGGAAGAGATATCGTCTTGATTTTCCACCCCACCTGTCTGCATCCTCTCCAAACCTCGCCTCATCGTGTCCCCATTTCTGAGCTGGAAAGACCGAGGCAATTCCTCCTCACTCCTGAGGTTCGTGGGCGTGAGCCAGGTAGGCTCATAATTGTTCTGAATCTGCCTTGGAGGCATCACTGTTCTTCCCACTGTAGTTCAGAGGTTACTGGTAGCTAATTCTTTAGGGAAGGCATTATTAGCCTTGCTGGCCACCAAGCTCTTCTCGCTTTGCTCTCAACTTATCAAATGGATAGCATTAATCCTTTAGGTGAAAGCCTAAAGGAAACAGGATTGCTAAGACAGGGGAAAGGATTGGGACAACAGCCATGGACAGGTGTCATGGAATCAAGGAACATGCCTCTCTACTCTCTCCTACCAGACCTAGTTGCTCTAGGCTATGTGGAACCCAGGTGACATACCCTGCCCACTCACTCTTTGGTCCCAGACCTGGTGAGCAGTCAACAATTTCGTATGCTGATGGCCAGGATGAGATCTGTATCTGGGAAAATCTTAGGTGTCGCTCCCAGCCAGCCCATGGTTTCCAGCTGGAACTGGTGTGTTGGTGACCAGCCAGGGATCCTGGGAGCAGAGGCATTCTGAGTCAGATGTTACATACCAAGTCTGCCAGAGCATGACTTCCTGTACTCTTTCTGCGGAGGATATTTTAATAGGGATGATGCAGATTACAGAACTGTTGATTGGCAGATGGTCCCAGGAAGCCCCAATAGGCTTTCTGGGTCACGAAATGCTCTAGGGGATTCTGGACCTAGGTTCACTTTGTTTGTTTGTTTGCTTATTTGTTTTTGAGACTGGGTCTCACTAGGTAACCCTAACTGGCCTAGAACTCACTATATAGACCAGGCTGACCTTGAGCTCACAGAGATCCACCTGCCTCTGCCTACCAAGTGCTGGGATTAAAGTACACAGCTAGGTTCACTTTGAGATTTGTACACAGTTGGCTGTGCCTTGCCCAAGCTTCTGTGATGATACTAACAATGGCCTTTAGAGGTGAGGTTTGTGCTGAGTAAACACAGAGAATCACAGAGACAGCCTGGATGAGTGGGTACCATTTTGGAGTATGTTGGAGCTAAGGTTGGGAGAAGGTTCCAGGCTAGCTAGAATGGAATGGGGGAGGGAAGGGAGGTGGGAGGCATGGGTTATGTAAAGCTTGTGACTTACTGGGTCATCTGGACTTTACCCTGGGAGTCGGAAGAAGTCACGTGCAGGCCTAGGAGTTCTAAGAATGAGAGGTACATGCAGTCTGCGGCCACATATGCTTTCACCACATTTTTGCCTGGATTGGTGCTAAGTGCACTTGCTAATTCATCCAGTCTAAATCACATCAGACAGAGGAGCCTCAGACCCCAGAGGGATCTGAGCAGCTGGAATCCTAACCTGCTCATCTTTAGGAGTGAGGCTGCTGCTGTTAACTCACAGACCAGAGCTGCTTCTAGACAGAGAATAGGGATCTGACTTTGAGGATCAAAATCCTCTAGGGGTGGATTCTGAATTAGTGGTGGAAGAAGCAGAAGCCAGAAGTGACCCTGGGCAGGGGGATGTCCTTATAGACAAACCATTCCTACCTCCCCTAGTCTTAGTCTTCTTTGTTAAATGAGGATAAAAGGGATATACACGATGGCACAGCAGGTAAAGGCGCTTGCCACCAAGTGCCTTCTTCTTCTAGGAGAGAATTGATTCCTCCACACACAAGCCACAGTGTGTCCCCCATCCCCCACCAAATAAGTAAATGTAATATTTTTTTTAATTTTAATTTTTTGGTCTTTTTGAGACAGGGCCTCCATGTATTCACAGCTGGCCCAGAACTCACTATGTAGACGAGGATGGCCTCAATCTCACAGACCTCCACCTGCCTCTGCCTCCCAAGTGCTAAGATTAAAGGTGTTCGCCACCATGCCCAGCTATAAACATTTTTTAATGAGGTTAAAGATGTCACTTCCCAGTGTTACTTGAGGTGAAAGACCCATGTAAAGAGCTAGTCTTAGTTCCAGGCACAAAGGGTCTCAGGAAGTGGTCACTGCTATTTTTAAAGGCCACACAGCTTGCCTAGGGCAAGGGGTGTCTGAGAAAAGCAGATCTGGTAGTTCCTCTTTTATCTACTTCTCTTTGGTGAATGGATATACTGACCAGTCCACATGTCCAGTCCACGGGACTATATAGAGGCTATAATGCTGGAGACTCCCTGCTTCGGCACCCATGACACCTCTGCATGAAGAGAGGTGAAAACAGGAGTCACACCTGCTCCCCATGACACTCTGAAGCCACTGGCACAGTGCTCAAAAAAAGGGCATGTCCTGTTCTGTGCTGGGTTCACAGCCACTAGCCGGGAAAGCCAAGCGATAGGTCTCCACACAGGAATCTTAAATAGGGTTGTTTCTGTGATGTCTCCAGTGTGTAGCATGTAGGAGGTAGGTGTGGCCTGCAAAGTTAATGGGAATAAATAGATTGTAGGGCTTTGGATGCTAGGAAGTTAAGCAGTGGGTATCACCTGAGCCCTAGGGTCTCCATGGATCAAGGAGATTGACTCCAGTGGTATGTAGTCTTCCTTGAAACATGGTCACATACTGCCTGGCCTGTGGCTAGAATGGCATGTTGCAGCACAAGCTAGCAGCCATGCCTGGCCTTCCACAAGAGCTATCACCTGGAACTTTACTGGCCTTTAGCAAGACCTCGGGGCATCGGTAGGCCTGCAAGTGCCACTTTAGGCTTCTCTTATCTGTGTTTTGGTTCATGGTAATCCCAGCATTTGGGAGGTGGAAGCTGGAGGATCATAGAGACAAACAAACAAAAACACCTCCTCTGGGTTTAATTTTGGTTGTTATTGTGGCCTAACAATATTTCTTATGTTCCACTGCCCCAGGGCAGACAAGGCCTCCTCTGCTTTTCTTTTTAGTCTGATTCCAGCCTGGAGGGTAAGGATCTGTTAACCTGGCTGTAGCATCACTTTGCAGCTTCTAGAAAACTCTGAGGGATGTCAAAGTGCTTCCTAGTTAGAGCACTCATCTGGGCCATTAACCTTGGAAACTTTCTGCATCTGAAGTGTGTGATCCAGGCTGAGATCTCAGATAAGAAAATGAAGCCTCGTTTTGGAGAAATGACTTTGGCCTACACTCCTTTCTGAATCACCTGTGAGGATGGTCTAGTGAAGATCTAGGAAGATTATTATTATTTGATCTTTTTGAGACAGGGTCTCCCTGTAGCTCCAGCTGTTCTAGAACTTTCTATTTAAACCAGGCTGGCCTTGAACTCACAGAGATCCTCCTGCCACTGCCTTCTAAGTGCTGGGATTAAACCTATGTACTAGGAAGATTGTTTTTATATGGAGTAGGGGAGAGTGTTAGGGACCTCCCCCTAAACATGTCAGGCCTCTTCCAGACTCCTACAGGTTTCTGTTGACAGGCATTTTTTTTTCCACTACAAATATGGCCCAATATGGTATATCTTCTTTCTCTCTCTCTCTCTCATCCCTCCTCCCTCTCTCTCTGAGACTAGGTCTCTCACATAGCCCAGGCTATCTGGGAATTAGCTATGCAGCTAAAGATGACCTTGAATTTCTCATCTTCCTGCCTCTACCCCTGGAGTGTTTGGCCATACACAGTATTGTTTGTTTGTCTTTTAGACCAGGCTGGCCTCTGTCTCACAGAGATCTTCCTCCCTCTGCCTGTCCTGGGATTAAAGACTTGCACCACTTCGCACACCTTGTTTGTTTGGGGAGAGAATCACGTTATGTAGCTCAGGCTGAACCATGACTCACTAGATCCTCCTGCTTCAGCCTCCCAAGGGCTGGAATTACAGGTGTCCACCTCCCTGCTGGCCTAGGACCAGTTTTCCTACATGAAGATGATGTCCTAGCCTCTGTGTCAGGCTCCCTTATTTTTGAATTTCCCGCCCCTGGCACTGTGCTTTAGTTTACAGAGTGGGATTGCCAAGGTCTGCCATGGTATCAGTAACTCTTTCAGGGTGGAGATGAGGGGCTCTTCTGTAGACTGCAAGGTTCTTAGAGGTCCCTAGCTTGCCAGACCCAGAGCCTACATGTGTCTTTTTCCCCTCTGCAGTGCCCGGTGACTTGGGTAACCAGCTGGAAGCAAAGCTGGACAAGCCAAAGGTTGTGCACTACCTTTGCTCCAAGAGGACGGACAGCTACTTCACACTTTGGCTGAACTTTGAGCTGCTTCTGCCTGTCATCATTGATTGCTGGATTGACAATATCAGGTGGGGTTGGCAGCACACTCTGATGGGTGCTACTCATCTACTGAGCCCCGAGAGGCTTTCAGAGTCCTTACCTTTCTCCTCCCTCTCTCAATAGACTTCAGAGTCAGTAACCTCTCTCTTCTAGGCTCTGTAGCCCTTGGATCTGGTCTGGTCTGGTCTGGTTGGTACTAGCTCTGCACTCCTCAACATATAACTTCATTTCTCTTCTTGCTGTCTCGTCCCTCCCTTCTCCAGTTCAGCCTCGGCTCTAGACTCAGGTTTCTGTGGTTGGCCCCATCCTCAACCATGGCTCCTTTCCTTTCCTACCTGGGTCTTGCTTGAGCACACCTGACTTGCTCTTCCTGGGATGTATCTACATCTTTGTACTTTGCCTTTCTTTCTGCGTGGAATCGATTTCTACGCCCTTCACATGAAGAATTCCTCCCATTCACTCTTTAAAACCAGACCTTTCCCAATGGTACATTTTAGATTTTAGAAGAGGAAAAATGAAGTTTAGGGTTAAGAAATAAGAACCAGAGCCAGACCTGCAACAGGCAAGGAATGTGTCTGTTTCTTTACAGAACTCAGTGAAGCGGAGAAGTCTTCCTGTGAAGAAGTCATCTCCTACTAAGAAAAGAGGTCTTTTATATGAAGGCTACTAATCACAGCTGCAGGTGTTAACTCCGTGCCAGGGTCTGGTGTCCTTGGGTTTTGTTTTTTTGTTTTTTGTTTTGGTCTTTTGGAAACTGGGTCTCCCTATAGCCTGAGCTGGCCTAGAACTCTCAGAGATGGCCTTAAACTCAAGGTGCTGGGACTAAAGGTGTGTGCCACCACACCAGGCTATCCTTGGGTATCTTTTTCAGGCAGGGCAGGCTGCTGTCTTAAGGCACTAAAGAAAACAGGTTGGCTCCGTAAACAGTCTCTCTCAGCCCATGGAATGACCAGTTGATAAGGCTTGCGCAAGGCCAGCCTGCCAATTTATGGTCAGTTGACTACTCTAAGGGATTTATGACTTTGTGGCCTCCTTAATGAAGCTTATGGCATCTCTGCTATTCACACATTGATCATTACATACCTGTCATCTCACTACTTTGAGAGGTTGAGGAAGGAGGATTGTAGCTTGCATATTGCATATCTCCATACCCTGTCTTCAAACACTGCTCCTCCTTCTCCCCAAATAAACCGGTTCCTTTTCCCTCTGAGGAGTCCCCCCTGCCATTGTTTCCTTTGGGCTCCATGTATGTTTCCTTTCACCCTTCCCAAGTACCAAATTATGTTGGCAAAGAACTGTTTCCCCAAATCTAATATAGGCACTATGTATTTTAATTTTCTTTTAGTTATAAAGTAAATTTTATTATCAGCAAAGTGTGATGGATTAAAAATTTTCCATTTGTACTTTAGTTAAGTAGTTACAAACGGGATGGAGAGGTGGCTCAGCAGTCAAGAGCACTGGCTGCTCTTGCAGAAGACCTGGATTCAATTCCCAGCACCCACATGGTGGCTAATAATTGTCCAACACTCTAGTTTCAAGGAATCTGACATCTCTTCTAACCTCCGTGGACACTGCACAGCACTGATACACTTACATACATGCAGGAATACACTCATAAAATAAAAATGACAGACAAAATATAGAATAAGTAAATAAAAAACAAAACAGCAACAACAAAAAACATAAAAAGGGAGGACAGTTTAAATATACATGAAGGTAGAGGTGGTTCCTTATGGTATATTGGAAGAGCTGATGATATAGTTTGGTTATAGAGCCCTTGCCTACCATATAAGGCAAGGGCTGGAGAGGAGGCTTATCAGTTAAGAGTGCTTCCTGCTCTTCCAGACGACTTGAGTTGGATTCCTAGCACCCATGTCAGGCAGCTCACAACTACTTGTAATTTCAGCTCTCTCACCTTCTCTGTATGCGCTTGCACACGTTGCATATACTCACACACATATACATTAAAAAAAAAAAAAGGCCCTAGGTTTGGTCTCCAGCCCTGAAAAAACTAAATAAAAAAAGGAAGATAATGAAGCTGAAACCCTCCTGTGACCCAATGCTGTGGTCATTTAACTTGGCAGGGACGAGTATGTGCTGGAGGGATGCTGGTGGGAGCACCTAGCATGCACTGCTCCATGCAGTGTGCTTCTTATTTACCTATTTACTATACTGTATTTTTTCCCCCCTTTGAGTCAGAGTCTCATTGTGTAGCCCTATCTGACCCTTTTTGGAACTCACAATGTAGACTAGGCTGGCCTTAAAGTCATAGAGATCTGCCTGCCTCTACCTCCCGAGTACTGAGATTAAAGGCATGTACTACCATACCCAACCACTTGTTTCATTTTAAAAATCTAGTTTTGTTTTTTTTTTGAGACACGGTCTCACTATGCAGCACTGGCTGGACGGGAGCTTGCTATGTAGACCAGGTTGGCCTGGTACTCATGGAAGCCTGCTGACTCTGCCTCCTGAATGTGGGATTAAAGGTGAGCACCACCATTAAGGCAAAGTTTTATATACCATACTTTTTATGATTCTGTGATGCTCCCTATTTATAAAAAAATTAAAAGTTTACTTGCGCATGCTTGTAAACCCATCACTCAGCTTGAAAAAGGTGGATTGGGAGACTAAAAGGGGTAGATTTTGAGGTAGAGGCTAACATGGGTTACATATAGGGCTATAATCCTGTGTCAAAGCAAAAGCAAAACATTTTACTGTATTACTGCTGGTCTAACACACAGCAGCCTCATAGCAAGCTCTCTCTCTCCCATGCTCCCATTCTCTCTCATTTAAAAAATGTTTTTGTAAGGTTCGGGTTCGCGAGACCTAGCAGAAATCAACCAGAGATGGGAATTGACTGAACCGGTTTTATTGGGCATTGAACTGACTCCCAGTCGGGAATGGGAAATCAGCCGGGACTAGCTTTCTCCCGGGAGTGGAGAAGGAACTGGCCAGTCCTTAGCTGGTCAGGTGGGCTTTTTATAGGGAAAAGGTACCCCCTTGGCATCTGTTTGGTGTTAAGCCAGGAAGGAATTCCCTTTTTTGCATTCCTGGAGTCCGGAATGTTATCTGTTAAGGAAGCCCAGTGTCCTTGGAATTTGGGGTCTGGAGTTTTTTATCTGAGGTATTTGCAAGGTTTTGATGAGAGGTTGTAAAAGGTCCGTCTTTCTTCATTCCTTTTTTGCAAACTTCTGGCTCCAGATTTCTTCCTGAGACTGAAACTGTTGGGGGTTTCATTCACACCTTACAGTTTTGAGGGGCTGGAGAGACACTAGCTGCTCTTGTAGAGGATAGGGTTTAATTCCCAGCATCCACATGGTGGCTAACAATCACCTATAATGCCGGTCCCAGGGAATTCCACACATTCTTTGGACCTCCAAGGGCATTGCGTGACACAGATACAATGTGCTTATACACATGCATGTACTACACTCATATACATAAAATAATAAAAAACAATTTAAAAAGTAAAAAACGTTTTGAGACAGGGTCTTACTATGTAGCTTAGGATAGCCTTGAGTTCCCTACACAGCCCAGACTGACCCGGAACTGACAATGTTGCCTCTGAGTGCTGTGATCACAGCTGTCCCTTGCTCTTCCTGACTTCTCATGTTTAGAATTTTTTTGATTGCATTACAAGCACATGGAATGACTTACACTCTCTGGATTTGTACTAGTACAACTCTGATGTTCACACAATCATACAGTCAACAAATGATGCAGTTCATTTATTCCTACAGTGCTCCTTCAAGCACTGTTTTTAAACCTGCTTTACAGGAGATGGGGATATAGCCAGCTGGTAATGTACTTGCCTATCTTACATAAGGCCCTGGTTTTGATCTCCAGCACCACAATGGAGCAAAGCAAAACAAGTTTACTTAAAGAAAAAGAATTCTCAAAGATGTTACAAAAGTGTCTATAGTCACTCAGATAATAGGTGGCAGAATCAGAATTCAAACCATGAATTGTGTTACTCTGAGGGCCCCTCCCAGACAGATTCTCTTAATTCTCTAAAGGTAGATGGTGCCTCTGCTTTTTCTCTGAAGCAATAGAACCAAGAACATAGTTGGTGCCCAATAAATGTTTGAACTAATTAGTACATCATCAATTAAAAACTTTTGCCAGGGACCTGCTAGCCACTTCTCTGGGCACCTGGCCCTTCTCTGTTGTTTACGTTGCTTCTTTGTTGACTTCCTTCATTGGCGTGTGACTGAGAGTTATTTCTGGGCTGTTGATCTACATTTCTATTTTCATACTGGAGACATGGCCTCAGGTACTGCCAGTTGGAGGTACAGGGCTGAGAGGAGGCTTTCTGTCTTTCTTGCTTTTCTGATTTATTTAGATTTTCATTTAACTCAGAGCTGCTTTGGCTTTCCAGAACAATTTTCTACACTTTGCTGGGTGGCTATTTGAGAGAGGGCCTTCCACCCCTACCCCTAGGTCCTATTACTTGGATCAATGGACCAATGTTGGGGATTCTGTCAGCTTTCTGTGACTGGATTTGTTGGTTTTTTTTTCGTCTTTTTGAGACAGGGTCTTATAGCCCCAGCTGGCCTGGAATTCACTATGTAGACCAGGCTGGCTTTGAACTCATAAAGATCCGATTGCCTCTGCCTCTGGAGTGCTGGGATTAAAGGCATGTACCACCACGTCCAGCTTTGTGACTGGACTTTAAGGGGAGTAGGACTCAGGACCACCAAGAACTTCAGCTTTTTCTTGGACATATTTGCCTCTGGTGCCTGTCATTCAAGGTCATAATAATGTTCCTTGTCTGGCATAGGAGTTTTCTGCTGTGCCCTACCCCCTAACCAATCCCTCTCATGTTTTCAGGTCTTACAGACACCTGACCTGAGGGAGGAGAGAACAGTCATACTCTGCCCCAGGCTCTGTTTTGCGCTGCAGTTGCCAAAAGCTATGAGATGATAATATCTTGAGTTAGAAGTTGCTAAAGCCAGGTGTGGTGGCACATGCTAAGTGAGACTGGTTCTTCCTTCTGCCTTGACCAAGACCCTCATTCTAGTGCAGGTGACTGGGGAGAAGGGAGTTTACCTTGACAGGGGTCCCTGTGATCAGCCTTTGTGATCAAACCTTGGTGAAATCCTCAGTTGACTTTGGCTATTCTGATTCTCCAAACTGTGTGTTTTTTTTTTTTTTGTTGTTGTTGTTGTTGGTTTATTTGTTTGCTTGAGATTGGCTGACCTCAAACTCATATATAGCTGAGGATAACCTTGATTACTTGATTGTCGTGCCTCTACCTCCCAAGTTTGAGTCTATATCTGGCTATGATCTGCATTTTATAAACCTGTTCTGTTACTTTCTCATCTTCCTTACACCTCTCACTAAACCGGGAGGTGAGAAGGGAGTATGCCTAAGGTCACAAGGCAGTATTGGGACATATTAAACTCAGTGGAACCTTTGGATCACCAGCTCATTATCTTCTCCTGACAGGCTGGTTTACAACAGAACATCTCGGGTTACCCAGTTTCCTGATGGTGTGGACGTGCGTGTCCCTGGCTTTGGGGAAACCTTCTCACTGGAGTTCTTAGACCCCAGCAAACGTAATATGGGTATGTCGCTTTTGCTCAGGGCCTCCAGAGGATGTGCTGGGGGCTCTGCTGAAGTCCTAGAGTATGGGAGGCATTGCACTGGTTTAAAGGCACAGCTTGTGAGCTGTCTGTGATCATTGTGGATGGATCGCTGTGATCATGACCTTCCACCAGGGAGACAGATGTCACTGTCCCTGTTGGGTTGGGCTGTAGGTAGCTGACACTGGCTATACCTTCTGTAATTCTACTCATTTTTGTCTGTAGGTTCCTATTTCCACACTATGGTGGAAAGCCTGGTAGGCTGGGGCTATACACGGGGTGAAGATGTCCGAGGGGCCCCCTATGATTGGCGCCGAGCCCCAAGTAAGAAGCCACTTCCGTTTCCTTTCTTAGGGCTTAGGAGACAGTGACAAGGCCATTTTGGCCGCTCGTGGGCCTTAGCTTTCCCTTCTCCTGAGCCTCTGGCATCCAGTTCAGTGGCCCCAGCTCCCAGCTCCCATCAGTCTTGCCCTGTCCTTCCCTGCCATTCCCTGTCCGTCATCCCAGGACCTCTGGACCCCTGAGCCCTGGTAGGGGTGGAGAATAAGACCGGGGGGAGGGGAGGATGGGGAGATCCCCTTTGGCTTCTCTTCATGAACCCTTGGGGGAAGCAATCTAACACTGTCTGTACCCCCTAGTCCTGGGTCTGACCTGAAGACTGGTCAGTGGTTCAGGCCCAAGGACCCTTCCTGCCTGACCCCTGCCTGGCTCTGGCCTGCAGATGAAAATGGGCCCTACTTTCTGGCCCTCCGAGAGATGATCGAAGAGATGTACCAGCTGTATGGGGGCCCCGTGGTGCTGGTTGCCCATAGTATGGGCAACATGTACACGCTCTACTTTCTGCAGCGGCAACCACAGGCCTGGAAGGACAAGTATATCCACGCCTTCGTGTCCCTGGGAGCACCCTGGGGGGGCGTGGCCAAGACTCTGCGTGTCCTAGCCTCAGGTAAGGTTACTTTGCTGTTCCCAGGAATGCCTGCTTTTCTCCTTCTGTGATGTCATGCTAGGCCAGCACCCTTCATGTTTTTCCCTCATCCTTGTTTCGCCCTCATCCAAAGTGGCTTTCTCTTACAAATACTCATTTTTGGGGCCCACTGAGATGGCCCAGCAGGTAAAGGAGCTTGCCATGGAGCCCAGCCACCTGTGTTGCTCACATAAAAGTGAAAGGAGAGAGCCAACTTCACAGAGTTGTCCTCTGACCCCCACATGCACACTGTGACATGTGCACCTCCTCACATTATATATACACACACTATATATACAATAATTAATTAGAAAGAAAGAAAAATATTCTTTTTTTTTTTTTTCTCCAAAGAGGCTCAGGAGATGGCTCATCAGGATAAGGCACTTACTGCCAAGCCTTGGGACCTGAGTTCAACCTCCAGGACCCACATGATAGAAGGGGAATCAATTCCATAAGTTTTCCTTTAACTGCATAGGGGTATGCACAAATGTGCACACACACACACACACACACACACACACATGCACAGTAAAACAAACAATTATGTAATTAAAAAAATCTAATATTACTCCTAATTTTTTTCTCTACTTGATAGTCCCTTGTAATCTGTGTAAGTTTCTTTAAAAAAAATATTTTATTATTCTAATGTGTGTGAATATTCTGCCTGGATGTATATAAGTGCACCTGTGTCATGCAGTGCCCATAGAAGTCAGAAGAGGGCGTTGGATCCCCTGGAACTGGAGTTATGGATAGTTGTTAGTTACCATGTGAGTATTGGTATCGAACCTGGGTCCTCTGCAACATTAGCCAGCGCTCCTAACCACTGAGCCATCTTTCCAGCTCCAATCTGTATGTTTCTTACACCTTGTACATGGCTTGGTATAATTGTTGTTCACACAGGTACTTGCTTATGTGTACGCACACATAAATGAACACATGGTGCAGTAGGCGTGGCTGGCTGAATGTGGTTTGACCCAGAGTTCTTTGGGTTCCCTTCTTAGTCTTTCTCCTCCTCATTTTCACCTTTGTGTCACAGGAGGAAGGCTGGCTACTGTTTCCTGTTGATGAATTATACCTCTGTCTGTGAGAAATGCAGGGAGGAAGCTGGTGAAGGTCTGGCTCAGCCTGTTTGCCTGGCAGTTAGGAAAGTTCCTTCCCTGATCAACTTGACCTTTTATGACTGTCTGAACCTGTCATCTGCAGCTGCCAGGCAGGGCTTCCTGTTGCAGGAGGAAGCTTTCCTCTTTCTTTCATGACTGAGTGGAAGCCCTGTGGGCCTTGCTCTTGGGGACTGTGAGGCAGGGATGTCTCAGGAATCTCTTGTGCTTTCTGTAGTTACTGGTACTGTCTGACATGGACAGTCAATTGATCATCATGATCAGGTCAGGTCCAGTACCTCTCCTAGAAGTGATCCTGAATTGACTGGACAATGAGACCATGGCTCAGTCATTCAGATATGATGAGGACTCATCACAGCCACAAGCTCTGTCCATTCTAGACCTAGAGGGAGAAATGTGGATGTCTTCTGAGTTTAGACAGAGAGCCATGATAAACATTCAGGCACTGGCCTTCCCAGAGCTTTACCTCAGATGGTAGGAAAATGTTGTAACCCTGGAAATCCAGGTGTGGAGGTGGTGGAGGTGTATGGTCTCCGAGGGGTTACCCTTGAGGATCCTAGAGGTAGCCCAGAGTAGGCAAAGCTGAGACTCTGGGGTTAGCCAAAGAGCCCTCCCTGCTTTCAGATACAGTATGGAATAATGGGTGATAGTGGTACCTGAACAGGTGAGAAGTCCCTTTTCCCAGGTTTACCTCGGCCATTGGAAGTCCTGTTAGCTAACAAGAGAGGCTGACTCCATCTGCAGCCTTCCCATTCACCCATTTCTAGCAGGCCTAGCTACCCTGGTCAGTGCACAGTCAGGTAGGAGGGTGGGATGAGACCAGGCTGGCTGAATGCTGGTCTGTGCCTAGGAAAACAAAGGCATTTGGGCATAGTGGCACACACCTTTAATCCCAGCACTTGGGAGGGAGAGGCAGGTGAATCTCAGTGAGTTCAAGGCCAGCCTGGTCTTCATAGCGAGTTCCAGGCCAACTGGGGTTACGAGGAGACCCTGTCTCAAAAAAGACCAAAAAAAAGAGGCATGTTTATAATTCAATGTGATAAAACAGAAAAAGGACTGGGTTTTTGGGCTGTTGAACTGCTTCACCTTAGACAAGACACAAGCACAATGATTCACACTTGTAGGAAACATAAATCACTGAGGGGTGGGCTGGCTAAAGTCCTGGTGAGGAAAGGAAGCACGTATGTGGATGTGTGCTTTCCACATATAACAAAGACCAAGGGAAATAATAAAGGCCAGTGTCAGGGTGGGGTTATGATGATTATTAACAGTCTAGTGATTCTTAAAAAATATTTGTTATTTGTATTTCATGTGTATGAGTGTTTTGCTTGCATGTATGTAAGTGCACCCATGTTATGCAATCCCATGGAGGCAAGAAAAGAGTTTTAGATTCCCTAGAACTATAATTAAGGACAATGTTAGCCACCATGTGGGTGCTGAGAATCAAACCTGGGTCCCCTGTAAGAGGAGTAAGTTCTTGTAACTGCTGAGGCATCTCTCCAACTCCTTGGCTAGTGATTTTTGAGTGTTGACTGGCCCCTGGTCCAGCAGGAGATCTGATGGTGAACCTGCTTTCCAACTAGCTTGCCTCCCACAGTATAAGCTGACCAGAGCCCTCTCCCTGCAGGAGACAACAATCGCATCCCCGTTATTGGGCCGCTGAAGATCCGGGAGCAGCAGAGATCTGCTGTCTCTACCAGCTGGCTGCTGCCTTACAACCACACCTGGTCACCCGAAAAGGTGTTTGTGCACACATCCAGGACAAACTATACACTGAAGAACTATCGCCAGTTCTTCCAGGATATCGGCTTTGAAGATGGCTGGTTCATGCGGCAGGACACAGAAGGGCTGCTTGAAGCCATGAAGCCGCCTGGCGTGCAGCTACACTGTCTGTATGGTACTGGTGTCCCCACTCCTGACTCCTTTTACTACGAGGGCTTCCCTGATCAAGACCCAAAAGTCTGCTTTGGCGACGGTGACGGCACTGTGAACTTGGAGAGCGTCCTGCAGTGCCGGACCTGGCAGGGCCGTCAAGTACACAAAATATCATTGCAGGAGCTGCCAGGCAGTGAACACATTGCGATGTTGGCCAATGCCACTACCCTGGCCTATCTGAAACGTGTGCTTCTCGGGCTCTGATTCCTATGCCAGACAGGGCTGCTGAATGACTGGGTCATGGAATTGTAGGCTTCTGGACCTGCTGTAGCCAACAAGCTTAGCCAAGTTTGTGACCATCATTCAAGGTCCTAGGTCTTGGGCTGTGAGGCATCTGCCTCAGAGGAAGTGCTATTTCTTATCTTTTCTATGTGGTAGTGAAGAAGGAAGAAATAAGTGTGAACTCAAGGGACATCTGACGGAAAGAATACTGCTGCTGATGGAATTGCTATGACCTCAAACTGGCTTGTAGGGTGGACTGGTTGACTCCAGACCCCACTCCCCAACTTAGGGGCCATGCCATCCTCCTACCCCTCTGGCCTTTCCACTTTTATCCACTGGGCCCTAACCTTCCTGTGAGGGAGATTTCTGAGCTGAGGTCCCTGCCCATTAAGGTTCCAGAGTGACCCTCAGGTGATCTTCTCACACACTGGCCTCAGGTAGGCCTGCCACACTGGTCATGGATGCCAGCCTGAGTGTAGCTTCCTGGAGGCAGCCTGATACCCTCTGCAGGCAGGGGCAGTTTGTTGTTCTCCATGGTTCCCAGGCCCTGGAACATTCACTCTACTCCTACCTCTCAGCTCTAGCAGCATCCTGGTTCTGAACTGGGCAGCAGAGGACTCTGCCCCACAATTCTGGGGGCCATGTCCTAGGATCCCTGATCCCTTGATGTGGGTCCCAGTACTGAGGCTGGCTCTCTTGGCTCTGGGACTATGGTTTAAGGAGAACAGGGCCCAGTGGCATGGCCTCATACCTAGGTACCTATGAAGAAAGGGAACTCCAGGGAACTATCATGGCTACTCAGAGCTGCCCTATTACTAAACTGTACCCTGCCCTAGGGTGTCTCTTCCCACCCACTTGGGCTGGCATGGGGTTGAGAGGTGGTAGGGCTCCTGCTCCCACCAGGTAGCTGAATGGTTTTTAGCCTGCAGGGATCAGCCCAGAGGTTTGTGTAGGTCCCTGAGAGAGCTAGAAACCTAGGGCCCAAGCTGGTGATTTTCTGTCTGTCCCAAGGATGCTGCATGATCTCCCTGTGACAGGAGGGACGGAGAACCTAGGCCTGCCTGAGGGACAGAGGACTGTAGGTGGGTACCTGACCATAGCTGAGATTTGGTCTGGTTTTTAGGTTGCAATCCCTAACTCACTTTCAGGTGGGGCTGTGCTGTTCTCCCACAACATTCCTGGCACTGGGTTTTCCTTGTGCACATGTCTGGCATCTGTCCTCCTGTTCCCCATGCCCCCCGATTTCTGAGTGGTGGACCCATCCGGGGCTCTGAGCAGGCTGTACCTCAATTCTGGCAATAAAAGTGTTCTGGATGCTGTAAGGTGCCTTGCCTGCTCTGAGCATCCGAGGAGGGAGGCGGTAGAGATGTGAAGATGCTACAGAGGTGCATACTGGGCCACGACTTTCCTGGGACCTTGCTGGTGTCTCAGCATTGATACCCCACGTGCCCTACTTTCAGCTTCTGTTCACTTCCTTGGAATCCACTTCCCCTCAGAAACTCAAGAACCAGACCTGGAACCATATTTCTTGGAGTTAACTCTTGTTCTCACTGCTCCTCCCCTGATCAGCAGGTCCCCTATAATGCTCCAGAGATGGGCATGGGGTGAGGATAGTCCTGCAAGTCGCCCTGGCTGGACTCCCTAGCCTCTCTCTTCCCTCAGCTTCCTGTCTCTCAGCATCCTTTGAACTTAAAATCTGTGTTTAGGAAGTCACTCTTCCTGGATTCTTCATCTTGAAAGAAAAGAAAAAGGTTTATGTTTGCTTGCAAGTATATCCCTGCCACATTCATACAGTATTGTTGGGGTCTAGAAGAGGGCACTGGATCCCCTGGAACTGGGGTTACAGATAGTTGTGAGCCATCATGTGGGTGCTGGCAGTTGAACCTGAGTCCTCTGTAAGAGCAACAAGTACTTTTTTTTTATTTTACAAAATTTAAAAAATTATTTATGTATATTGCCTGTGTGTATTTAAGTGCACTCATGTCCTGCAGTATCACTGGAAGTCAGAAGAAGGTGTTGGATCCCCTGGAATTGGAGTTACAGTTGTTTGTTTATTAGCCACCATGTGTGTGCTGGCAACTGGACCCAGGTCCTCTGCAAGTGTAGGCAGGGTTCTTAATTGCTGAGCCATCTCTTCAGTCCCAGATTCTTTTTTAGGCCAGTCTCACTATGTAGACCAGGTCTTCTGAGTGCTGGATTAAAGGCATGCCCCCACACCCCACCCTTTTTAGAAAAAGATTTGTATGTCTGTGCATGTGCATGAGTGTATGTATGTATATGCGCAGATGCAGGCAGTGTCCATAGAGGCCAGAAGGTGTCAGATTCACTGGAACTGGAGTTACAGATAGTTGTGACTCCATGTGGGTTCTGGCAACTGAGCCCAGGTCTTATGGAAGTACTCTTAACCACTGATCCATTTCTCTAGCTCCAGTAGCCTGGATTCTTAATCTTATCTGCCTGCCTTCTGAGTTTGGACAGGGAGCCATAATAAGAGTTCATGCATTGGGCCTCTGCTCAGAGCTTCACTATAACAATCCTTCGAGCTTTGCTTCAGATGCTGGGAAACTACTGTCAGCTCTGGGAATACAGGAGTGGAAGATACGAGCGTATGGGAGATATGGATTCCTACATGCTTCCCTTTCCTCGTGGTTCTAGGGGAGCCCCTGGCAGGACGAAAGGGACAAAGGCAGAGAAACAGTGTGGGGTAGGAAACCTGCCTAGGAAAGGGCCCCAAATTGTATTTTGTGGTATAACTCCTGGGGCCAGTGATGGTGGGTAAGAGCCTTAATACCAGTTTCCACTGAGTTGGCCAGTCTGGTTCCAGGCTTTGGCACACGCTGGGGTCCGCTAGAGGGCGATCAGAACCTGTTCAGTGTACCAGGTAAGCTGTGGTATTAGCCAGACCTGAAAGGAAGGGGAGGACCAGAGAAGGAGGATGAGGTTAGGATGCACAGGTCCAGCTGTGGCAAAGGCCTGAGTGAAAGGTTGATAGCATGAAAGGAAGCTTCGGTGAGACGGAGGCCAGCCTTATCTACACAATGAGTTCCAGGCCTGCTGGGTCTACAGCAGATCCTATCTCAAAAAAAAAAAAAAAAAAAAAAAAAAAAATTCACTCCCAGATCCTGCCCAACCTGACACCCACCTACCTACACCCTCCATTTTGGTGGCTTTACAGCCACCCACTCATTCAAACCTTTTTTTAGTCCTACTCGTACGTCAGTTTCACAACTGCAGACTGTTGACAACAACAACAACAACAAAAAATTCTTACCTCAAAGGAAAGAAGAGATAGTTTATTCTGGAGCCAAACAGGAGTGACCGTGGTCCAGGAACACAGGATTCAGGTTACCCCAAATTCCATGTTCCAGTGTGGAAGAAGTTTCATGAAGTTGTTATAATAACAGAACAAAGAAAAGTTGTAAATTAAGACACTTTTCCAATATTGGTGGCTACATCAAAGGAGAAAGCTATAGGCCTCAGATGTTTATCTGATGGCATTCTTAGCCTTTTGATGGGTGAGAACTATTTCTTTTGTTAAGCTAATATGTTCTATTAGTTACAAGATGCTAATTCAGAAATAGGTGGGCCAGCAGTGGCTATTTAGGGGCTAAAAATAGCCTGAGAGAAGAGGTAAATAGGTTCTGGACATGCAACATTCCAGACTCTCCACAATCACCAAAGTGTTAATCAGCTGGTCAGCAGGATTTTTCTGGGAACTTTCCGGTCACTGGAGAAAGCATGAAGTCAACAAACTTCAGGACCAGCATTCCTGGGTGCATGCTTTTATCCCAGGCAGAGGCAGGCTGATCTCTGTGAGATCTAGGCCAGTCTGGTCTACAGAGAGGGTTCCAGGCCAATTAAGCTAGGGAAAAAAACAACAACAACAACCAAAAGAAAGAACAAAGGGAATGCTGCTCATGCCACAATGCCAGCAACTTCCCTGCCACAGATATTGACAGGAACCCTGCTGAGACATCCGGCTCAAGCCAGCAGACTTCCAGGTGCCAGAGTTTATCAACCTGGGGATGTGAGTTTATATCAAAGGGGGGTATTCACCATTCCCTTCCTTGTCAGGGAATGTCTGGCTGTAGGCTTGTGCTGTGAAACCTCCCCCATCCTCAAAAAAGTATTAGAGACCCCACTATGCTGCCTGTCTCTGGTGCTGGGGCCCCCAACTTTCCTCATCACAGTCCTCACTATACTGTTATCCATCTGATCTGTCTGTGGCATTAATAACTTTTCCAATAAACCCATACCCCCAACAAGCTGTCTTAAGTATCCCCTTGAACCCACATTTGAGACCTTTTGCACTAAGCAAAGGATAAAGAAAGGGCAGCCCCAGTGAGGGCTGCTCAAGGATTGTCCTATCAGGCCAGAAGGGAAGAGGATGGAAAGATTTCTAGGAGAGAATTCAAACCATTCCAATCTGTATTTTAGAAGCTTCTCTTACCCTGTGGAGTTGGGTTAGACTCACAGGTGTGTACAACCTTTTGACATTGTCTACAAAGTTCAAGTTGCTACAAGTTCACAGCACAATCAAGTTACAAAAAGAAAAAAAATCACACAAAAATCTCATAATGTTTTAAGTAAGTTTACAATTTTGCATTGAGCTTCATTCATAGACAACCTGGAGTGCTTGGGGCCCAGGAGCTGCAGGTTGGACTTACTTGGCAGGGGAGCTTGATGAGGACTGAGCTATAGAAGATGGAGAGAAAAAAAACCAAGGCATGCAAGCCTCAGGGAGAGAGGATAACTTTAGATACTGTGCATATTTAGCTTTCCCAGTGGATAGGTGACTGGAGGAAGTCAGTGTGTGGTGAACTGTGGACAAGAAGGTAATATTATCAGACTTAGGGATCACAGCCTCTGCTCCATAAGCCAGATCCAGCCACCTGTTCTCAAAAAACTGATACAAGGAGCCAAATCAATAGTGAAAAGCAGAAAAAGATTTGTTCAGTTGGTCACGTTGAGGGACCGAAATTCAGTCGTCTTCAGGGATTCTGACAAAGGGTAAGATTTAAATAGAAAGCAAGGGATGTGCAGATGTGCGTTACAGCCCATTGTCTTAACTCCTAGGTTCTCCTGCAACGTCAGCCTCCGGTAAGATCATCCGACAGGTTGTAAATTTCTCCAGGACACCAGTTCCTCCTCTGGATATCCCCAGTGGCTTCATTTCTTCTTACGGCCAGAGATTCTGAGAAAATACTGATTTCTTGGGGTCCATTCTTTCGATGGTCTGATAACTAAAGAGGGGAGCACAAGTGTTTCTGTAGGTTATTTTTATTCCTATCGGACAGATGGGTTACAGTAAAGAGGAGGCCCTAGGGAATTAAGTCAGGAGGCTCAAGACCGACCTGTCTGAGGAAAAGTTAACCTAAAAGCAGAGGAGGAGCAAGGAGAGGGAGAGGAAAAGGACAGGCGGGTTTAACAGCAGGGTCAGGCAAGAAAGGACGAAGCCCCCCGGAAGGCCACGGGCGGCGGAGGGAGCAAAAAGTGACTTATTTTCCTCGGCAGATTGCGTCTGAACGGAACTCTAGGAGGGCCGATCCGGGGAATATGTCTTCTTGGGCTCCCTAGGCTGGGGGTCCTGAGTCACCTGGATAGGGCGCCCCCATGAAAAGGCCAGAAGGAAGCCGAAAGTGGGGACCTTCTCGAGGTCCACCGCGGAGCATCCTTGCGTGGAGCTGCGCGAAGGCTCCACGTGACTGCGTGCAGCGCTAGGGAACCGGGAGACGGAGAGAGGGACCGGACCCGGGCCGACCTCCGCGGGGACCCGGCTGGGGGCCGCACGGAACCTGTACGCGGAGGCGGGGACTGCAGCCGAGGCCGCAGGCCGGAAACGGCGCCGCCCGAGGCCCCCGCGCCCAGCTGAGTCCCCTGGGGGCGTGCGCTGTAGCGACCCGCTGAGAGTGACGTGGCGTAGGCGGGGCCTGAGCGGCGGCGGCGGCGCCGCGACCGAGCATCCTGGCAGCGGGAGGTAACTGGCGGGGTCCCGGGGGCGCGGGGGCAGGGCTGGCGCGGCGGGAGGGCCGGCGCGGCGCGGGAGGCCGACTCCGGTTCGGTCCGAGGCCGGCTTCGGTTCCGTCCAGGCCGCTCCGTGTGCGGCGGAAAGCTCTGAGCGGCGGCGGTCCCCACCGCGTGCGGGATACGGGCCGGAAACCGCGTGGGGCGACGGGCCGCGGGTGACAGATGTGCGGGGTGAGAGAGGGACGCCCGGAGTGTGAAACCCTGAGTGTACGGCGGTGTGAGAAAGGCGCGTGTGCGTGTGTGCGAGAGAGAGACAGAGAGACCTCCAGCGACCCCGAGTCCCTTTCTGTGTCAGCAAGATCTGCGTGTGAGTCAGACTGTGTGAAAGAGAAGACCACGAGTGTAAGAGTGACTCAGTGCAAGACCCTGAGTGTGAGGGAGACTGTGTGTGTGAGAGGGAAAAGCCAAGCGTGAAACCCTGAGTGTGAGGATGACCATGTGTGTGTGAGAGAGAAAAGCCAAGTGTGAGATCCTCGGTGTGAGGGAGACTGTGTGTGAAAGAGAAACACTGGATGTGTGTGTGGGGGTGAGTGTGGCACCCCGAGTGTGAGGGAGACAGCGAAGGTGATTGTGAGTGTGAGAGCAACGAATAGAGTGTGAGTCTGTCTGTGAGACTGAGTGAGCCATGTTCTCCCTGAGAGAGAAGGGCTGAGAGTGCAGGGTGGTGGGTGTGAATGCAGGGGTGAAGCTTCTTGGGGCTGTCGATTTTGACTGGTGGTGTGGCTGAGAGTGCTTGTTGTGGCTCTTTTGAATGTCTTCATATTGTGTCATCTGTCAGCAGATGTGAGGAGATATTTGTGAAACATTCTGAAAAGTCTGTACTGAGCACGAACCCAAGTCAGAGCACCGTGTTGTGTAATGGGCAGTATAAATAGAAGTCAACATCTAATTTAACAGATCTCTTGGAGAACTTCTGGACACTGAGCTGTATGCTTGGTGACTGCTGAAAAGAATTTGTTCAGTCTCAGCCATTGATGAGGGAAAAATAACCCTCAGCCTTGGCCAGCTAATCTAGCACCGCTGTAGTGGAATGCTCAGCAGTCTAGGGCCTTGTTTCTGAGAACTCCTGATTTGAAGATTTAGCAGGAGCAGACCTAAAGTCTGCCATTGCTTTCTGTGACCATTTTTACCTCTGCTTGGTGAGGCCTCCCCGAGGTTATCCCAGACTTCCTAGTTCATTAATTAAGGTTTCATTGTGGTTTTATACTGATGACTTCTTTCCCCTTCTTTGGTCTCAGGCTTGAGTTGCTATGTTTGATTTTCCTTTTCTGGCAAATATGTGGAAAATCATCACAATCCTGCTGGGGGTAAAGTTCTGTGGTACAGTACTTGCCCAGTATGTGAAAAGCCCTGGATTTCATCCCTGGTACCTCAAGAGAGAAAAAGAGACAAGAAGAAAGAAAAAGAGAAAGTCGAAATCCTGATTTTCTCCTGTCTTCCTTAGCTTTGCCTCCCCCCGGGTCTTTTTGAGACAAGAGTTTTGAGACAGGGTCTCCCTGTAGCCCCAGCTGTCCTGGAACTCACAATGTAGACCAAGCTGGCCTGCAACTCAGAAAGATCCCATCTTCCTCTGCCTAATGAGTTCTGGGATTAAAGGCATTAGCCATCACATCTGGCTATCTTTACCTCTTTTTATTGGCTGTGGATATATTTTTTTGCACACTGAAAAGATATATCATTTATTATAAGCCTTAGAGCTTCTTGGTAGAGGAAATTTCCTGATCTGTGTTCTGTAGTCTTGAATATTTTTTCAACAGTTAGGCAAATAATGTTCATGGAACCTGGGACTCCCTAACAAATAACATTAATTTGAATTACCAGGCTAGTTTTCTGACACATTTGGACTGATTGTCTTTGTATGGTAGATATCAGTAATTGGGCTGCCTTTAAAGGGACTGTAAAATGGAGATTTTACAGTAGAAAATATCCTAATGATTATTAGATTAATTTTTTGATGTTACCTCTTATTCTTTGTTACAGAGATTAAATGGCCCAAACAGAGAAGTGGAATTAGCCCTTGCTGTAAGGACTTGTTTTCTTCTTAGCACCTGATCCATTTATGATAAATCAGCTTATAAAAGTGTGATTTTTTTTTTCCAGTTTGTGTTAGGTGAATATTGATTGTTGATAATTTCTCTATAACTTTCTTTGGTCTTTGTGATCTATAAAATGAATCTTTAGTTATTTGCAGAGTTGGGAATATGATACTAATAAGTTGAGTGTCATAACTCTTGGGGTGGAGAAATGGCTCAGCAGGTTAAGGTGCTTAGTGCCAAGTCTAATGACTTGAGTTTGGTCTGCAAGACCAACATGGTGGAAAATTGTTCTTTGACCTTGGCACATGTATACACACACACACACACACAAAAAAAAAAAAACTAAATAAATGTAAAATAAAAAGCCATTAATTACGTTACATGTTATGAAAGACAATAGTTGTTATGTAAATTATGTATTTGTTTTGAGAGAATTTCATGTAGCCCAGTCTGTCTTCAAACTCTATGTAACTAAAGATGACCATCCTCCCAAATGTTGAGATTATAGGCCTGAACTACCATACCCAGCTCTATTTTGTATGTTTTTTAAAATAATAATTCTGGTAATCTACATAATTATAATGAGGTTAAAAAGAAATGGGTAGCTGGGCATGGTGTCCATTCCTAGTACTTGGCAGGCTAAGGCAGAGGGCTAAGGAAGTTCAAGACTAGCCCAAACTATGTAATGAGTTGCCAGGCAGACCCTATCTCAAGAAAAGGAAACAAACAGGAACCCAAAACCATGGAAAAGACTATGTAGCAAATACTGTTGAAATATAAAGCATCTTCTCCATTGTGATTGGGAGCTAATTTGAATCTTGAGTTTCCTGGTATTCTAGATAAAATACAAGCATAAATATATTTACAACCTTCTTTGTAATTGCTTTTGGATATTAATTTTTTAAAAAATTGCATATTACACTTTTCTGTTTAATTTTCATTAGGGAATTTTAGGGGTTTGGAGGTTTAGTAAACTCCTTTACTGTCTACTATAGGAGCCTGAGGAAAATAAGTGGAAAACAAGTTAGAAAACTGCATTGTGTTTTTTGCTTTTTTGGGGGGTCAGGGCTGGGGGTTGAACTTGCTGAGGCCTCATGCCTGAAACCTGCTAAATAAGCACTCTAGCACCAAGTCACACTCCCATCCTCTGTGATGAATCTTTACAAACATGGTGTAATACTGCTTTTTCGAGATAGAACCTTTTTAAGTTATACTGAATGATTTCATGGAAATTGTTTTCAACAGTGATTTTAGAGATTTCAGGGTGTTAGGAAGAGACTGAGACTAATAACTGTGTATGATAGTCTTAACTGATTTATTTTAATTACTGTTAAAAAACTGAAGGCAAACAGTCAACCCAGGTGGGTGATTTGGTAAAATTTTGTAACCCTCTTCTAAAACCAGGTTACCTAGATAATGAGGTTTTGGCTTAATGATGGGCCCTTAAACAGCAATTTTCATCCCATTGTTGCAGAGAGTCTGCAGATCTACTCTGTGGGGATTAGATCTACAATGCCTCTTACACAGGTATGGATTCCTTTTTTGGGCATCTATAAGTACTGTTGTGACTGTTAATGCAAATGAATAAAAGCCATAAGTTTAGTCATAGTAACTGTTGCCATTATTTTATTTATTTTTTGGTCTTTTTGAGACAGGATCTCCCTGTAGCTCCAACTGACCTGGAACTCACTGTGTGGATCTGGATGGCCTTGGTCTCTCAGAGATCCGCCTGTCTCTGCCTCCAGAATGCAGGGGTTAAAGGCGTGTGCCACCACACCTGGCTGGTCATTATTTTTCTTCCTTTATCAGCTTTTATCTGAAAAACAAGAACAGTGACAGAAAATGTCTGATAAGGCCAATCTGATCTATGTATTGAGTTCTAGGACAGTCTGGCTTCTGGTTCAGAGTGAGGTACTGTCTCAAAAGTAAAAAAAAGAAACCACTCCCTATATATATGTTTGTGTATGTATGTAGTTATTTTGAGATAGGGTCTCAGCATGTAGCTCTGCCTAGTCTCAAACTCACAGTGATTCACCTGCCTCTACCTCCCAAGTGCCAGGTTTAAAAGCATGTGCCACCATACTTGGCTATGTCTTTATACTTTATTTTTAAAATGGGTTTCCTGTAGATTGTCTTTATATTTAAAGTGGGTTTCCTGTAGCTTTCATATTGGGATTTGCTTTGTTATCTTGTCTGACAATGTCAGCATTATCTTTTACTTGGTGTGTTTAGATCATTTACATTGAATATAATTATATAATTGGATAAAATCTGCTATTGTAATTAGACTTGGTGATGTATACCTAGGGTCCCAGCAGTTGGGATGCAGAGGCAGGACAATCACTGCAAGTTTGAGCCTACCTTGGTGTATGGACATGAGTCACCATACCCAGGTCTCTACTGTTGGCTTATTATTTATACCTCTTCTTAATTTTTTAATTGTTGTTCTAATTTTATAGTGTAAATCGTTTATTTCCCCCCCATCAATCCCAGGGCCATAATTATACATGTTTTGTGAGTGCTGTACCACTGAGCTACACCATAGCCCTGTGAATCTGTAATCACAGTTTACCTTTAAATAATATATTTCTTCACATGTAATATAAGAATCTTAAAACAGTATTTTCCCAATTCTTTCTTCTTATTCTTTATAATATTTTCAGGTATTTTATCTTTGTATGTTATAAATTCATGATATATTTCTGCTTTTTTTGCCTAAATATCAGTTATAGTCTAAATAACTTAAAATAATCTTTTTTCCCCCCATTTACTTCTGACCTTTTGATATTGCCTTGCAGCTTTTGTATTTTGTCCTGTTTTACTTTTTTTACTTTGACTTAGAGACTTAGGGAATGTTTCCTTGAGTCTTAGTTGGGGTAGATCTTCTTGACTTATTCTGCCCTGGTGAAAGTAGGATTTCTTAGTGGTTTTGACCACAATTTCCTCTCCCTTATGCCACAAGGGCTTATTTTGTTAAATTTTTTTGAGACTGTGTACAAATTATTTCTTAATCTTAAGAATCTGGCCCAACATTTTTACCTAGAAAGCACTGAGCTATCTCTGGAGCCCTGTTCTTAACTGTTTTTTGTTATTGTTACTGTTGTTTCTTTGCTTCTTTATTTCCCTCCCTCTCTTTCCCCTCCCTCCCTCCCTCCCTTTAATGTGATTTTGCTGTGTTACACAGACAGGGCTTAAACTCGGGCTTAAGTGATCCTGCTGCCTCAGGCTTCTCAGAAGCCAGGCCACAGGCATGTGCCACTGCATCTGGCTCCCCGTCTCTTTGATGTTTCTAATATCTGGATCATCTCTTAAGTTTGGTTTTGTTGATTACCTTGCCTCTTGATAGTGTATTGCTTTTCTTGCCTTTTTTGTTTCTTTCCTTATAACTTCTTAGTGGTTACCATGATATATATAGCACAGTAGAAAACGAAGGTATGTAATACTTATTCTAGAAAATGGGTATGCCTTTTCTTTTACAAGGTTATCAGTAGAAGAGTTTGAGTCAATTATATAGGAGCAGAATCATGTTTAGATTTTGTTGTTGGTATGATTGCCTTAAGGTAACCTTGCCTTCAAATTCCTGGTGTTGCCTTGTTCTTAGGGTTGGTTTGCTTTGCTGGATGGAAGACTTTTTCAGACTTACATGTTCCACCTCTGCTTTAGCCTTTCTTAGTGCACAGTCTACTATACTCTTGAGTAGTATACTGCTATTGCTTTTTCTTGGATGCTTGCCAAACTCCTGGTGGGGACATGGGAGGCTCTCTGTTGTCTTCTTTCAGCCACAGTCTCAGGGAATGTTTCCTTGAGTCTTAGTTGGGGTGGGTCTTCTTGGTTTATTCTGCCCTGGTGAAGGTAGGATTTCTTAGTGGTTTTGACCACAATTTCCTATCCCTTATGCTACAATGGCTTTTTTGTTAATTTCTTAAAATGTTTTTTGAGACTGTGTACAAAGTATTTCTTAATCTTAAGAATCTGGCCCAACTTTATCATCACCCCCCCCCCTTTTTTTTGAGATAGGGTTTCAATATGTAGCCCTCACTGACCTAGAACTCACTTTGTAGACCAGGCTGGTCACTCACAGAGATCTGCCTGTTTCTGCCTCTCAGGTACTGGGATTGGATTAAAGGCATGAGCCACCATACTCCCCTCCTTTTATAATTTTTTTTTCAAATTTATTTTATGTGTATGAGTGTATTGCCTGCCTATATGTAAGTGTACTTATGTTGTATAATACCTGTGGAGGACAGAAGAGGGCATAGGATCTCTTGGAACTGGAGTTATGGACAGTTGTTAGCTGCTGTGTGGGTTCTGGGATTTGAACTCAGCAAGAACAGCCAGTGCCCTTAACCGCTGAACCATCTCACTAGCCCCCTATAATTTTTTTTTATTACATTTATTTATGCGTATATGTGAAAGGCAGAGGACAACTTGATGGTAGTTAGTTCTCTACCATGTGGGTTGTGGGGATCATCAAACTGAGGACATCAGGTTTGGTAGCAAATACCTACTGATCTATCTTGCTGGCCGAAGTCTTCACATTTTGTGGAAGAGTTTCATGTTGTCTAGTTTAATACTTAGAGGTCAGTGAGGTTGTTTGGGAAGTATAGCCAAAGGTCAGAGAAGGTGAGTGAGTTCTGGTCTCTGACTGTGGCGTTTCTGATCTCATGTCCTCATTTCCATGCTTCTGTACCGTCTGATTGTTCTGGGAGACATCATCCGTGCTCGTACTGATTTTATTTATGGAGATGTCCCCAGTACAGAGCTGAGTGTATTATAGGTGCTTGGCAGATTTTTCTAGGGGCATATGAAGTGGGGTTTAGATTTAGAGGAAAAGAGAAGAATGGCCTTAGAGTTTTGTGGCCAAGCCAGCCTGAGATTTAGCCATCTTTCTTTAGGGAACTTGCTGTAGTTAACATCACCATTTTGTTCTTGAGTATAAAAACATAGTGACTTCAGTGACTTTGGTTAAGGACAGGCTCCTAGTAACTATTACATTTTGTTGCTGAATGAAGAAAAAAGATCTCAGCTCTTCTCCCTTGGGTGTGACTGCCTTTCTCCTTGACTGATGGAGGAGTCCTTCCTAAACTAAAGCAGGGCCCTTGTCTCTCATTTGGTGCTGAACCAGGATCTAGCCAAATAAGGCCACTGGGTAGTTTGTCTAGTCTATTGAACACAAAAAGCCACATCAGGCACTCTAGTGCCAAGTTTTGTAAGTACAAAAGGAGTATCTGGTAACTTCTCAATTAAGGTGTGACTGGACAGAGGAAACTGGAGTGAAGCCGAAGTGGTCATTGGGACCAGGCTTTTCTGCCTGTCTGTGTTGAGTTAGAAAAGGCACCCTGCAGGTCTCATTGCACATGTCCCATGAGAATGTGAGAAGGGGCTCCCCAGCTGTTTACTGGATTTGTTCCCATGGAAGCCTAGTCTCACCTGACAGACATGTGAAAACAAATATGCTCTCACATGCCTGCACAGGGAAACCTGCATATCTTGGTGCCAAGAGTGAAAAGAAAAGTGCTTTCTAAAAGTCTAGCCTCATTAAAGCAGAGGTAGGCTGGCTGTACTCCTGGGACTGCGAAAGACTGCTCATACCCCACACAAGCTTTTTCACTTGAGCCCAGGTTCAGACTCTTGGACTGGAATTGGGACAGGTAAGACAGAAGTTTTGGGTGGGGTCCCAGAGTTTTTTGTGAACACTTTTTACTCTCAAAAGATAGTGGTTCTGTGGCTCTGAGCCCCATGAAGTCAGGATCTGATGTATATTTTTTTCTCTTTTTTTTCCTCTGGCCTCTCTTAAAAAGGGTCTGAGTGTATAGTCTAGGATGACTTTGAATCCATGATCCTTTTGCCTTAGTCTTCCCCAGTGCTAGAATTATAGATAGGTGCTTCTTAGCCTTCCCACGTGCGGGAATTACAGATAATGTGCTATTCTGCCCACCTTTGTATCTTTGTTGAGTAGAGGAGACACTTCTGGAAAGATGGAATACTGGTCTCATTCTTATCTCTGGAAGTTATCCATGTAGCCTTTAAGGAATAACTTCTGGGTGATAATTATATGGCCTACCACATTCCTTACTTCAGAAGATAAGATGAGCTCAGGGGTTCTGACTCTTGACCCATACAGAATTTAAGGAAAGGAAGAAGGCCATCTATTTGTAGTGTCAAGAAATTGCTTATCTTTAGAGAGAGCCTTCTTAGGTAGGTTAATGTAGAATCCACCTTCCTTGAGGTTGGTCTCACTCTGATCCAAAGGTTATGTGTGTGTGTGTGTCTGTGTGTCTGTGTATTTGCACACCCCCTTTGAGAACTAGTCAGTGAGATTTCTCTTTGCAGCCCCAGATAGTAATGAGGAGCATGCTGATAATCTTGTAATCTCTTTCTTTTGGACACTTGGGGAAAGAAACATATTGAATCAGCAAGCAGTAATGTGGGGACTAAGGTTGGTGTGGTAGACGTGGTGATGCTTGAGTGTATTTTTTGTTTTCATGAAGATCTCCTTGGAGTCTCTGCAATATTCACTGTGTAACCTGGACTGGCCTGGAACTTAGAATCTTCTTGTCTCTACCTTTGAATGCTCAGATTACATATGTGCTCCACCATAACTGGCTATAAAGTGATCTATTCTTAGTATTTTCTCTTTTTAAATTTTTAAATATTTTTCTTTTTTTGATCTTTTTGAGATGAGATCTCTCTGTAGCCCCAGCTGGCCTTGAACTCTTGAATTCAGAGATCCGCCTGCCTCTTCCTCCCAAGTACTGGGATTAAAGATGTCTTCTTAACCCTTTCCTCCACTTGCTTATGACCTTTGCCTACATGAGAATAACTACAAAGTTTCCACATGTAGCTGAGCACTGGAAATCCCTCTTTATGTAGAGCTGAGTGAACAAGATTGCCTGCTATGGATAATGAAAGTTTTCTTAGGCCCATTAGGGCTATGGATCTGCTGCAGGGAGTCTGATTTTCTCTGAAGGGCAGGTTTGTGTGTTTGAAGCTTTAAGAACAGCAAAACCAGGGAGAATCTGCTGTGGATAAACAGTCCTGGCATACCCTGCCTAATAAAATGAATCTCTTATATGTTGTCATTAGGTTGGGCCTGAGTTCTCATGTTGCCTTTCTCAGGAACAATGGAAGTTTGTCTGCCTTCCTCCATTTCTCTGTATCTTGCTGTGGGAACTGAGATAGGTCTGTTGTGTTGTACTTGTGGCATGGTGTCTCCTGGCAGGTGGTAGGCAGGAAAATCTGCCCAACTGACAGGCTTATCTAAACCAAAATCTTACCAACTCCTACCCTAGGCTTGACATACTTGTTTTCTTTGTCAGGCCACAGTACACACAGGTGTACAGGAACCGTATACCATGGAAGCCAGGGAGCTTGGGAATCCCACACCCACCTACCACCTCCTCCCTGAGACCAGCCAGCACAAGGCAAAAGAAGATGCCAGCTTACCACCTCGAGGATCTCCAGAAACTATGCAGCTGAAGAAGGAGATATCCCTGCTGAATGGAGTCAGCTTGGTGGTGGGCAACATGATCGGCTCAGGGATCTTTGTCTCACCCAAGTGGGTGCTGTTCTACACTGCTTCCTATGGGTTGTCACTAATTGTCTGGGCCATTGGTGGATTTTTCTCTGTTGTGGGTGCCCTTTGCTATGCAGAACTGGGGACTACCATCACCAAGTCAGGGGCCAGCTATGCTTATATTCTAGAGGCCTTTGGGGGCTTCATTGCCTTTATCCGACTGTGGGCCTCACTGCTAATCGTTGAGCCCACCAGTCAGGCCATCATTGCTATCACCTTTGCCACCTACATCATCCAGCCCTCCTTCCCCACTTGTAATCCTCCGTATGCTGCCTGCCGTCTCCTCGCTGCTGCCTGCATATGTAAGTATGGGGGTGAGGTGGGGGTCTTATTACTTGTATGAGTGTCTGATATTTGAGAATTCTTTTGGGAGGAGGGAGGCATGAGGCACTATACCTTTTGAAAAGGTAATTTTACCAGTTATTTGGTCCTGAGAGATGGGGATGAGAAAGTTTGAATTTATTCAAACTTGGGGCCTCAGGTTCCTCTTACTCTTGGCTATCATCCTGTATTCTGTTCCCTAATGTGGCAGTTTGTTACATGTCTTCTTATATTTGTCTTATCAAATGATTAGGGGTGTCAGGTATTTTGAATGAATGAACCATTTGTAGCTTGACTCAAACAAGTCAGAGCCCTCAGCTTTTCATTAAAAATTAGTTTAACTGCACTAATGAGGAAATAGGTTTCTCTAGATGATGGGAGTCTTAAGACCTACAGGACATCATCCTCCCTATCTCTGTCACTCTGTGGCCTTTTCTGAGCAGTAGGCACTACACCAAAATGACTGTTTCTCATGGTGTTTCAGGTTTCAAAGTCGGTCTTTACACTGACTTTGTAAATAACCTCTGCCTGCTGCTACTGAGGGGAAGAAAGCTTGCACTCTGCATTTAGGCTTTTGACAACAAGACATGAGAGACCCCAGGGGGATCCCTGGTTATTTATTTTTCTCTTATGGAGTGGGAAAAAAAGATATTCTATGTGAAATCCCTGAAAGGAGAAAAGATGGCTATGAATTTATCCAACTTTGCAGAGCTAGTCTTTTAGCTAGCCCAAGTTTTCTTGTGTTTCTGCACTGCACTGTCAAAAGTATTTAATTATATTCTGTTCTTTTTTTTAAAGTCTCTGCTTGTAAAAACTTTGCCTGTATATGTAGTTATCCACAGTGTTAAAAATAGACCAAGAATACCTTGGAGTTAGCAAAAACTGAATTGTGCCATGCCTCCCGACTTCAAGGGCTTTGTTACAGGTGAACTATAAAGGTGATTCCTCCGTATCTTTTGAGACCTGGGGAAACACATACCTCTGGGAGGAAGAAGGAAAGTGAGAGTCAGTTATGTTGTTGTTGTTTTTTTTTCCCCTTTTTCAGCTATGTGTCTAATGGCTTTGACCACACAGCTTCTGGTCTTATTTAGATCTTTAAAGACAATAGTTTTATAAGCCAAGCATGATAGCTCACTCCTATAATCCTAGTACTTAGAAGGCCCAAGGCAAGAGAGTTGCCATAGAGTTGAGGCTACCTTGGGCTACATGGTGAGACCCTGTCTCAAAAAAATGAATGAATGAATGAATAAATGAAAGAAAGAAAAAGAAAGCTAACCAGCCAGCCAGGTATGGTGGTCTATGCCTTTAATCCCACTACTTGGGAAGCAGAGATAAGTGGTTCTGAGTTTCAGGCCAGCCTAGGCTACAGAATAAGACATAAATAAATAAGTAAATAAATTAGTACTGAGCAGGCCTAACAACAAATCTATCCATGGGCCACCAGCCTCTCCTATAATTGGTTATGTGGAGACTTCCTGGATCTTTCATTCTAGAAGTTAGGCATGGCCCTAACTTCTTTATGCAATCTTCCAACCAACATGGTGGACTCCTTTTATGTCTCAAAATGTCATTCACCTGTCCAAGCCTCACACAGGATTCAGCACAGACCTTTGTTTTCCTTCATGATTTATGTCTTTTGAGATCATGTTGCTCTCAGTGCCATTCCTAACCTTCTAGCATATCCCAGCTCTCTTTAAAGCATGGGTCAGTGATATCTAAGTTCCAAGAACAGAAATAAACTGAATCCTAAAGTCTAGTTAGTCAGACTGCAACATGGTTTTATGTCTTAGCCTTAACTTCTAACAAGTTCCTGCCCCCAGACCTGAACTCTGGAAACGCCTAAGTTTTTGAGGGAAGGGGGCTCAGAATTCTAGTCCTGAGAAGTATGGGTCCAAGATCAAGGGGTTGCGACTGATTAAGACCCTTGTTAGTACAGTCCTAACATATCACAGAACTTCATATGGCAAGAGACAGGGAGCACATTAATGTGGTTCTGGTCTTTTCCTATTATTTTTTTAAAAACATATTGATTGTACAGAGTAGTAGCTTTCATTATGATATTTGTACATGTATATAGTGCATTTTGATCATATCTTCCCTGTGTTCCTTTCTCTACCTCACTCTCATTCACAGTGTTTTAAATAATTTTGAATGAATTGTCAGCATTTGAAAAGTTAGTGTTTATATGAGTGTCGTGCCAAATACCTATAATGTCAGCTTTTGGGAGACTGAGAAAAGATTGCTTTGAATTCAAAGCCAGTCTGTGTTATATAGTTAGTACCAGGCCAGCCTTAGGCTACACAAAGACCAAAAAAAAAAAAAAAAGAAAGAAAACAAACAACTCAATAAAAACAAAGAAAAATTAGAATGTGTACTTTTTCTCTTCAACCCAGAATTCTTAAATCCAAATTACTGCCTCAGTCAGCTGATTTTGAATAGCTATTGCTAACTTTAGGTGGAATGCCCCCTAGTCCACTGCCGGCTTCTGCTTCCACTCATTTTATACCCAGACTTTCTTGTCTTTCCCATTTGTATTACTTTTTAAAGAAAGATTGATTTATTTTTATTTTATATGTATGAGTGTTTTGCTTAGATCTATATAAATGCACCACGTGCCCACAGAAGCCAGAAGAAGGTGTTGGATCTCCTGGAACCGGAGTTACAGAATAGTTGTTAGCTGCCATGTGAGTGCTGATGGAACCTGGGTCCTCTGGAAGAACAGCCAGTGTTCTTAACCACTGAGCCATCTTTCCAGCCCCTATTTTTATTTTATTTTATTTTTTGTGTGTGTGTGTGTGGTGTTCAGGTGCCCAGAGTCCAGATGAGGACCTTAGATAGATCCTCTGGAGTTGGAATTATAGGCAGTTGTGAGCAGCCTGGTGTGGTGGCTGGGAACCAAACTTATGTCCACTGGAAGAGCAATAACTGCTAAGCCATCTTTCTAGGTCCCACATTTGTATTACTTTCTTGGTCCCTGAAGGCATTGCTGCTTCAGTCCTGTCTTTGCATCTGTACCCTACATCATTCCCAGGTTACATTAGCAGGGACATCCAAGCAGCATTAGGGGGATTTCAGATTGTCCTTGAGCAGTGGTTCTCAGTAAGAGGTGAGTTTGAGTTGCATGGGACATGTGGCATGCTGTGGAAACATTTTGAGGTATCTGTTGGGTAAAGGCCAGAAGTACTGCTGAATGAACATCCTGCCAAACATGGGCTATTAGATTTATCTGACTCAAAATGTCAATAGTGCTTCAGATGGGAAGCTGTCCTAAGGATCTGCCTTGTGATCTTGGAATTTTCTGTGCTAAGTGTAGCCTCAGGCTGCTTATTCAACTCAGGAAGTTTAGGGACTCTTACATACTTATAGAACTGTAGTAGAAAGATGATTTATTTTTCTTTTTGTTTGTTGTTTTTTTGTTTTGAAATAAATCCTTCATACACACACACACACACACGCACACACGCACACACACACCCCAGACTGACGTACTGGTGCCCCTCCCGTGTCCGCTTCCTAGGTACTGGAATTACAGTTGTTGATCATCACAGTTGGTGATATAATAGTTTTTTTTTTTTCTTAAATTTTTGGTTTTTGGGTGGTTTTTTTTTGTTTGTTTTGGATTTTTTGTTTGTTTTGAGACAGTGTCTCTGTAGCTCCAGCTGGCCTGGAACTCAGGCCATATGTTGACCAGCCTGACCTCAGTCTCACAGAGATCCACTTGCCTCTGCCTTCTAAGTGCTGGAATTAAAGGTATTCTGTAAGTACATGTATGCCATGGCATGTGTGTGGAGGTAAAGGGACAACCTTCAGAAGTAGGTTCTCTCTTCTATCATGAGAGTCTCAGTGATGGAACTCAGGCCCTCAGGCTTGGCAGCATCTTTACCTGCTGAGCCAGCTCCCTGGCCCAATCTAATCCTTTAGCCTTTAATTCCCAAGTGCTAGGATTACATGTAAGTGTAGCCATCACATCTGACTTTGATATGTGTTGTTATTGTGTATGATCTTGCTCTCCTGTCCATGAGTGCTCCTTAGGAACATCCAGTCTGTTTGTGTGAAGGTTTGGCAGGTATAGAGGGGATTATAGCTGTAGGTTGCCTTGCCACATTCTTGTCAAGGGAAGAATGTGTGAGAGGCTCTGTTCCATCAGGAAGTACATTTATTATTCAGAATTGGTTTGGGTTTAAACAGACAATAGAAAATCCAAAGCAGCATGGCTAAAACAGTGTCATTTATCATCCACACTTAAGGGTGGTTTGGGAGCTAACTTTAGGGAGCCGGTTCCTCCCTTCTCTCTTAACTGCTTGGTGTCCTCAGCTGTGGTTTCTTATTATGGCCTAGTATGGCTTCCTCATGCTGTGGCTGTTATCTGTGTTGTAGCTGACAGGAAGGACAAAGAGCAAGGTACACTTTTCCTTTGAGAGGCACTTCCTGAGGTCTTATATGAAACATCTGCTCACATCCTTAGGGAAATTTTTTTGCTGACTTACCTGTGGGAAAAGCTGGGAAATGCTGCTTGAAACAGCCACGACCAGCTAAAATTTATTTTAAGGAGAAGCGAACACAGGTTCAAATGGTGACCATTAGTCTCTGCCACAGAGTGACTTTGAGGATTTACTTCTTCTGCCTTGGTGTTTGGTCTGGATCTACAGTCAGATCTCAGCAGCGAGCTCCTAAAAGTGTTGGGGCTGTGGCTTAGTGATAGAGCAGTTGTGTAGTAGCATGCGTAGCTGGGTTGAATCCCCAGAACCATTAAAATAAACTAAAAGTAAGGTCTCAGTCTTGGAGACACCTGTATAGGTCCCATGCTCTTTGACGTTGGCTTGTCTAATCAGAATAAGGAAGGCTTGGATGTCTGAGTTATAGCAGTGGAATCTGAGCACCTGGTCTCCTGACTCAAGTGTAGTGAATTGAACGGGTGGGGCTGAGAGATCTGAGAGGTAATAACGGGGTGTGGGTCAGATGGTGAAATTTTGTTTACTAGCTAGAAGCGGAAAGCAGTCAAGGGACTTGGCTTCTACTAGATAGTCCTGTCTTTGACAGGACTGAGCCTGAGGCCAGCTTCCTGGGGCCAGCCTCTAAGGGTACATGCACTTTCAGATTCTTGCTCTTGATTCCCTGATAGGGGATATTCCTTAAATTTTGTGTTCTAGGCACCTGACTCACTTCATCTTCCTAGTCTTGCTCTCTGCCTATATGTTGTAGCTTATAAAGAAGCTTATGTGCACAGTGAATAAGTCAAAATGTAAAAAGGTACACCATAGAAATAGGGTCCCTTCCTCTCCAGCTCTTCCTTCAGTCTTCCTCTTACTCAGCCTTACTGACCAGGTGCCATGCAGCTGGCCTTTGGAATGAGGCCTACAGGGACCTCTGTGAGCAGTGCATTCACTCATTAGTAAGTCATTGACTTTCCTTTGTGTGCTGTTTTTGTGTGTAGAGGACCAGGCCTGCAGGAAAATGCAGCAGAATGGAGGGAAGGAGAGAATGAGTAGAGCTGAGATAGTACCTGGCATGTGGACTGTCATTCCCTTCCTCAACTTGGGGCTACAGACAAACTCAGGGAGTTTGACCAGGATGTTACGTTTCTTTCTCCTGTAGTGTCTGGTTTTTGGTTTTTCATCTTTGTCCCTCTTTCTCTGTCTCTGCCTTCTCTTTGTCTCATCTCTCTGTCTCTATTTTCTGTGCATTTCTTTGAATTTCCGTCACCTTTCTCAGAAGTGCATGCCCTCTCACTTTGACTTTTTGTAGTCCTGCTTTTTCTCTGCTTGTGGTTTCTGTTCTGCTATTACTCAGGACTTGTTTGTTTTTTGACTTGCTGTGGTTCTTGGTTCAGGGTAGCTTATTATTATTAGATTGATATACTCCCTTGGTATCTGACTCCATGTTCCTGGGAGACATGATCTCATAGGCCTAGTACAATGTCAAGCTTGATCAGCTCTTGATAGGTGAAGGAGAGCAGATCCTAAGAAGGGCCTGGACAAGTACCTAAAAATGTTTACTGTATTGTACTGTCTCCTGTGGCTGTTAACTACAGGTGAGAACTGAGCCAGGCTTAGCCACAGAGAGGACTTGGATCATCAGGGTAGACCTGTGGGAAGACCTTTCAGCACACATTTCTTTGGGCTTTTTCTCCTCCACCAACTTGACTACTGTGTCTCCAACCTCATATGATTGACTGGTGAGCACCTCTGGTATTAGCCAGCATGTTAACTAAAGCTCTTGAAACACTGTGTGCTCTGTGACTTGTGGTCATTTTCACAGTTGGCCCTAGGTGCTGTTCTTTTGAGTAAAGGAAGGCCCACCTTTCTGACAGTTGACTTGCCCCAGGGAAACCGGCCAATTAATGAAAGCCATCACCACCTGATTCTAGCTAGGGTTCATCAGTTCATCAGTTCCCCCTCTTGGCTGGGCAGTGAGTTTAAGAACACACTGTGCTGTTGTTGCCCGCTGAGAGTTTGTGGTGTTGGGCAAACAAGACTCAGATACTTGAGGGAGAGATCTCTTGGAATCAGATGTCTTCAGGACTGTAGTGTTAGACACAAAACTATGCTGTGAAGTGCAGTGTGAAGAGGAGAGAGGACTTGGGGAGGGGCTCCCCTGTATATTTTGGAGATTTGCAGAGGGAGTGAGTGAGGACCAAGTTAGACTTTGGAAGTGGATGTTGGTGGCTATATGGCAAGAGGAGGGAAAGACATTTCTTTTATGTGTATCCAGCATAGATAAGGAAGATAGAGTCTGACTAAAAGAGAAACTGGGTAGGAGTTATATGCAAGTGGCGTGGAGGATGGGCCAAAAAGTTTTGTGTTTAATATTTGAGGTCCCCCCCTTCTCCCCTTTTTTTTTTTTTTTTTTTGGCTAAGGGTTGTACTTAGAAGCATCACTATGTTTCTTCTTGCTGTAGAAGCTTGGATATTGCTTTCATGTTCCTCCCCATAGATCAGAGTGGTCCTTCCTTATTTAGCAAGGACAAAATTCTATGTGTGGTTTAAGCATGGATCATCAGCTAACTTAGTAGTTAACTGCCATCTTAATCTATGGGGCCCAGATATATGTCACTCAGGTTCATGAGGACCTTAAAGTCAACAGATCTGACATGAAGCTAGGAATCTCTCAGGCGGGCTCATTTCTCCATGGGCTTTACTGGGACTTAGCAGGTTTATACCAGAATGGGGGTGGGGAAGTCATTTGGACTTCAGAATGATAGCTTCTCTCAACCTCAGCTTTCTTACCTATAAAATGGGAACAGAAATATATATATTTGGGAGTTTGTAAGAATTGATTGCAAGGATGTCTGTAAAACTGTCAGGAATATAATAGAGGGATTGGAGAGATGACTCAGTTCAGTTAAGAGCATTGGCTTCTCTTGCAGAGGACCTGGGTTTGGTTCCCAGCACCCACGTAGTGGCTAACAACTGTTGTAACATCAGTTCCAGGGGAATCTGACGCCACTTCTGACCTGCACGGGCAGTGTATGACATGGGTGCACTTATATATGCGGGGAATACACTCATACATATCAATAAAATTTTAAAAAATATATAATAGACTTTTAAAAAATTGTCTCTAATTCTTAGGTGGTCTGTTTCCTGCATACAAATTTGTCTCACTAATAGGTGCTTTCTTGTTCCTACTGTCTAATATGGCCATAGATAGGTCTTGTGCCTCTTGTAGTTTGGCACCTTGGGAACCTGGGTAGGGAAGAGTGGGTGAGGTGAGGCCAGTCACTGTAGGTGCTGGGGAACGTTTCCAGAAATGGTTTGGGTCCCCCTGTTTACCTGTTCAGGTTCTCTTTGACTCATTATTCCTTCTAACTTAGGCAGGAAGGACAGGACAAATGCTTTCTGTAGAGAGGTTGGGGCCCTGTTTCTCAGCTCAGTCCTGTCAGTGACATTATGGTTTTCCTTCTAGGTCTGCTGACATTTGTGAACTGTGCCTATGTCAAGTGGGGCACACGAATACAAGACATATTCACTTATGCCAAGGTTCTGGCACTCATTGCCATCATTGTCATGGGCCTTGTTAAACTGTGCCAGGGTAAGAGGGGCTTGAGGTGGGACGAAGGGTGGATGTCTTCTGGAGTCTCTCTGGCTCCTTGCAGAAGATATGGGGACTGTGCTAGTTTTATCACTCAGCATATTCTGTGTGCATGCTAGAGTGTGTCAGTGTGTGCAAGAGATCGTGAGTCTCTTACTGGACTTTGTTGGCCAACTGGGCATATCAAGTTCTCTTTAGGGAACATTTCAGGAAACCAGCCAAGGACTCAAGAGCTCTTGAAACTTGGGGTATAATTTGATCACAGAGTCATCTGAGGAGTTAAAGTGGCTCATGGTTTTGGTCTGTCACTGCTAGGCAGTGAATAGGAAAATTTGACCCTCCTATAGGGAGACAGTAGTGTGTGGGGAAGTGAGGTATTGGGGGGAGGTGGTGATTGTTTAAATGCACTATCATTTTGCAGCATTTATTGTTTATCTGGACTTGCATTCAACATTCCTGCCAAAGCCAGCTCTAGGCAAAATGTTAGAATATTGTGAAATGGGTCCTATTCCTTCATTGGCCTTTCTTTTTTTCTCATGTTGGGGTTGGAACCAGGGCCTTAGGCATATTATATAAATACTCTCCCACTCAGCTATATTCCCTAGTCCTTATTTTTTTTTGAGGTGTAGTCTTGTTGTTTGTTCATGTGGTTTATTTAATTTTTTTTATTTTGAGTTTGAGTGTATTGTGTGTTAGTGCACCCATGTTATGCAATGCCCTGGAGGTTAGAAGAGGGTGTGGATTCCCCTGGAATTGTAGTTATGGACAGTTGTTAGCCACCATGTGGGTGCTGAGAATTGAATCTGGGTCCTTTGCAAGAGTAGTTGGTACCATTGAGTGATCTTTCCAGCTGCTATTTGTTTTTTGAGACAGGATCTCACTATGTAACTCTGGCTGGTCTGGAATTCACTAGGCTGTCTCGGAACTCAGAGATTCACCTGCCCTCTGCCTTCCTAATGCTGGGATTAAAGGCATGAACCATCTTGCTACATGTTGGCCCTTGAAAGCTTTTTATTCCTGGATTAAAGCAGACTACAGGTAACAGGCTTCCCAGGATATCCTAAAAGGTCTTTAACGAAGGATATCTCTGTCATTTAATAGCCCTGTTGTTCCCTGTGTCATCAGCCCCTAAACATGGCTGTGTTTACCATTGCCTTGGGGAACTGAGCCATTCATCTCAAACCTATTGGTTTAAAGTGCTAAGAACCAAACTGTTACATGGAAGCTAGATGTATGCCTTGCCCAGCTAGCCACTGTGCTTTTATGAAGTGCCCTAGGTAACTCTTAGGCATTTGGCCCAGAAGTAGTCATGCCAAATAAATATAGCCAACCATCTAGATGTCTCTGGAGTCTTAGGAACATCTTGGAGTCAAATTGGGTTATTGAGTAATCCTCCCTCCATGATGTATACAGTGACTACTAACCCTGGAGGATAGGGGTTTCCATTTTTCTTCACTTGCAGCACACCCACCCCTTTGCCACATTGACATTTGGGTCTAGGCTTTTTTGGTTTGTTTGTTTATTTTTAATGTGTGTCTGTATATGCCACGTATGTGCGGGTGCCTGAGGAGGCCAGAAGAGGGTGTTTGGGTCCTTTGGAGCTGGACCTACAAGGGAACCAAACTCTAGGCCCTTGGAAGAGCAATATATACTTTTTTAACTGCTGAACCATCTCTCCATTTCAGGCTTTCTTTTTAATATTTATATATATTTGTGTGTGTCTTTGTATGTGTGCCATGTTTGTGATCTTAGAGACAAGAAGTGGATATTGAATTTCTTGGAGTTGGAGTACATGCAGTTAGTTGCAAGCTGCTTGAAATGACCGTTGAACCATCTCTCCAGCCCCTGGGTCTAGGCTTTCTTCAGGGGGGCAATGATAAGCACCCTTAGAGGGCTGAGTCAACTGTGCTATCAGATGCCTGTGCTATCAGATGCCTGTTCTTGGCAGCTAGTTGTTGTCTTATCTCTCGGGCTCTTATTGATCTTTTTATTGAGACATTAGTCTCCCTCTAGCCCCACCTGGCCTGGAACTCACTATGGAGACCAGATTGGCTTTGAATTCACAGAGGTCTGCCTGCCTCTGCCTCCTGAGTGGTAGGATGGTGGATGTAAGACTTGTACCACCACACCTGGCTCCCTAGAATTTTTAGGCCTGCAGTCTTCAGAGGCCTCTAGAGAAAATAACAGTTACCTTGGCCTGGATTGGCTCTCTGAAGGGCAGGGCTGGCTCAGTGAGAGATAAGACAACCTCAGTTCCTGTATAGCCCCATGCAATCACATCACACACACCCACTGCAAATAGACTTAATGCTGATAAACCCACATAACTAAACCATGCAGTATTCTGAGTTCAGGCCTCCTACTGGAAAGTGTGATTGTTAATGGAATGACTCCTTTGTATGAAATGACTAGTGGTATAAAAAATAGGTCTGTTGAGATCCCTTGCAGGAAGTAGAAATTCGTTAGGGTCTTGGTAGAAGTTTTGTCACTTCAGAGTGAAGGCAGGAATACTTTTGTTTTTCTGAAATAATCTAGCTATACTAAAGAATGTAAGCTTAACCTGAGGCGGTAGGTGGGATGGTATAGGGCTAGGAGTTTCTGGTTGTTATTTGGTATTAAAATTTTTTTTTTTTCCTTTTCCCTCCCTGTTGCTTTTCTTTTATTTCACTTCATCTTCTCTCTTTAAAATTCTCCTCTGTATGCTTTCTGTATTTTTCCCCTTCTCCATTTACCTTCTATCTCCCTTCCTTCTCCTTTACCTCTTTTCTTCTCTCTGAACTCTCACCTTCCTTTGCCCCACAGGACACTCTGAGCACTTTCAGGATGCCTTTAAGAATTCCTCCTGGAATGCCGGAAACCTCTCCCTTTCCCTCTACTCTGCCCTCTTCTCTTACTCAGGTTGGGACACCCTTAATTTTGTAACAGAAGAAATCAAAAATCCAGAAAGGTAAAGGCAAGATCACATTTTCCAGCTTGGCTGGAACTCCTGCTGATAGTGGGCATACTTGCCCTCTTCTTATACCTCCTCCCCCTGCCTCTCATCTCCTCTTCCTCTCCCTGCTCCCTCTTCTCCAGTTAGGAGGGTTGGGGCCTAGGATGGGAGTGAGTGTGGGAAAGCCCTTGGCTGTCACCCTTGTGTTCACATTGGGGAACACCCAGGGTCCTTGGTAGAGGAGAGGTCTTTAGTGGGCAGCAACAGGCCCAGCTAGGGATGAGGTGGCAGGACTGAGGTGCTTGAACTGCTTCAGGACCTATCAGGTCCCCAACCTAGCAGCCTCTAGTCCCCAGAGGTTACCACTCTTTGCATTTACCCCTAAGATCATAGGTACAAGAAGATTATAAGGTCCTGCATGACTCATTCTGCCTACTGAACTATCTTCTCAGGCAAAGTGTTCTTCCTCAGAGGAAAGAACCCAGGATCGTGGGATGCATACCCACGCTAAGGCATATAGGGAAGAAGAGCCCATCTCAAAAGACTTGGTAATCAGTGAACTATATTAAATGTTAGGAAATTTCTAGTGGGTACTTGATGAACTTTCATTCCCAGGGGAGGTTGGGTCTAGGAAGTCCTACTTCTCTTGTCCTGACAGAAATTTGCCTTTGGCCATTGGGATTTCTATGCCAATTGTGACACTCATCTACATCCTGACTAATGTGGCTTATTACACAGTGCTGAGCATTCAGGATGTCCTTACCAGTGATGCTGTGGCTGTGGTAAGTCTCTCGGGGTCGTCATTTGCTTGTGATCTTCATATTATGAGGAACTCATGGTGGTTAGCTCCCTTGAATTGTACAGTTCCTTTCTGTAGCCACTTCAGCTGTGCAGTGTTAGAAATAGGTCTAGCTGTGACAGGGGTGGGCAGTTCAGCAGTGACTCCCTTTATTCTGAGATGGTAGATTTGGGAGGGTTATGAAACCTTGTCTTCTATTGAATGTTCCTTCTGTGCTCTGCCTCAAGACATTTGCTGACCAGACATTTGGTGTGTTCAGCTGGACCATCCCCGTTGCTGTTGCCCTGTCCTGCTTTGGGGGCCTCAATGCCTCTATCTTTGCTTCATCAAGGTACTTTGACTTTACTGATAGTAGATACAATATTTTGTTCATTTTTCTCTCTCTCTGAGATAAGGTCTTGTTATATTAACCCAGAGTGGTGTAAAACTCATATCGTTCAGGATGGCTTACAAATCACAATCCTCTTGTCTCAGTTTCCTGAATGATAAGATTATAAGCATGTGGCACCATGCCTGAGACAGGGTCTCCGAGTAGCTCCAGCTGGCCTGGAACTTAGTTTGTCGACCACACTGTCCTGGATCTTACAGATTCACCTGCTTGACCTCATGAGTGTTGGGATTAAATGCTTGCACCACCACACTCAGGGTTTTTGGCAATTTTTAGTCATTTGTTTTTGAAACAAGTCTCATGTAGTCCAAGTTGGCCTGTAACTCACATGGTAGCTGAGTCTGACCTTGAATTTGTATTTCCCTAGTGCTGATATTATAGCACATATCAACATACATGACTTTTATTCCCTTCTGAGACAGGATCTTGGCTAACTTGGTTCTCAGTGTATGGTCAGGCTGACCTTGAAATCATGGCATTCCTTCTGCCTCAGTCTCCTGTGTGTATGTCTGTATAACATAATAGCTTTTAAGAAAATTAATTTTTAAAAATTAATTTTATAATTGTGTGTGTGTACACATCAGTGCAGCTACCCATGGAGGCTGAAAGAGGGCATTGGATCCCCTGGGGCTGGATTTACAGGCAGTTGTGAGCCATGTGACATGGGTTCTGGGAGCCAAACTCAGGTCCTCTACAAGATCAGTATGAGCTCTTTTAACACTGAGCCATCTCTCCAGCCCCAATATAGTGGCTTTATTTAAAGAAGGGCTATATAATCCCAGCTGAGACAGGAAGATCTCAAGTTTGAAGCCAGCTTGGGCTACATAGAAGACCCTGTTTTTTTTTAAAAGGCCATTCTGGTAGCTGTAAATTGATAGATAGAGGTAGCCCTGGTAGGATAGATTAGAACACTACTAGGTGGTGGTAGGGTACGGCATCTATGGGATGTTGGTGAGTTATCTCTGATTGAGCAGTGGGAGTGCTGGTAGCTGATGGTGAATTCCATGCCGAGGGCCTGGACTGGTCAGTGGATAATGGTGCACGAGACATCTATGGATAGTTCTAGGTGGTAACAGTTGAAGGGAGGTAGTGAGTCGTATGAGTAATAGGATAAGCACATGTAGAGACTGACAGGCTGTCCCCCACTTTTTACTGGGGCTCTGAGCTCAGTTGTGACTGAATAAAAGGCTGCTGCTGATAACATTCATATCCTTACAGGTTGTTTTTCGTGGGATCTCGTGAGGGCCACCTCCCAGACCTGCTGTCTATGATCCACATTGAACGCTTTACACCTGTGCCGGCTTTATTGTTCAATGTAAGCTCTATTGGGAGAGTGTGAACTGGTACAGGTCTGTGCAGAATTCCTTCTAATTTACACTAGGCTGTTTTTTGGGGGGAGGGAGAGGGTTGTTTGTTTGTTGTTGTTCTTTTTTTTTTGAGACAGGGTCTCCCTGAAGCCCTAGCTGGCCTGGAACTCACTGTATAGACCAGGATGGTCTCAATTTCACAGAGATCTGCTTGCCTCTGCCCTCTGAGTGCTGGGGTTAAAGGCATATGCCACCATGCCTAGTCCTAAGCTGTTTTTTATATAGGCTTTATTCCAAGATTTGAGGCACAGTTCATCGCTCTTTTTTGTAGTGCTGTAGACGGAACCCAAGGCCTTATGTATGTTAGACAGGCATTCTACCACTGTGCTATACTCCAGGTACACTGTTTATGCTTTCTCCCCTGCCCTCCAGACAAGACCTTCTTATGTAGCCTAGGTTGTCCTTGAGCTTGAGATCTTCCTGCCTGAGCCTCCCTTGTGTGTTCACAATGGGCGTTTTTGTTTTTAAATCCCATATTGATAATTTGAGGTGAAAGGACAAGTGAGAGAAATTGAAGTTTAAGCAAGTCTGCCTTATCCTCAGAGCTTAGTCTCTGATTCCTGTCCTAGGATTCTTTATACAAAAAGGCAATTACTGTTATCCCTCTCTCAGAGTGGCTATGGATTCATTTTGCTGATCTGCCTTTCAAAAGCCCCAGATCAAGATAATGATTCTGGAGGCAGTTCTTCCATTTGTATGCCAGGCAGTTGGGACCCAGGTCTAAAAAGATCTTAGGGGTAACCATGTGATTCACATTGAGGTTGGTATGTTGAAACCTGTCTGCCTTCATAAGGGAAGAGGAGTCTGTCTTGTTACTGAAGTGCAGGCAACAAGGGGATCATTGAGTGTCTGGTGATGCTACATCATATCTGACAGATTGCTCGGTGGTGGAGTCTCCTGAGGTTGCTCGAGGTAACAATGCTGACTTCTCTCCATCATCTACCCCATAGTGTACCATGACACTCATCTACCTCACCGTGGAAAATGTTTTCCTGCTCATCAACTATTTCAGTTTCAGCTACTGGTTCTTTGTGGGCTTGTCTGTTGTTGGACAACTCTACCTTCGCTGGAAAGAGCCTGATTGGCCTCGGCCTCTGAAGGTCAGCAACTTTTTTTTTTTTTTTTAAAGACAGGGCCTCATGGAGCCCAGATGAGCCTCAAAACTGATTATGTAGCCAAAGATGGCTCGAGGTCTGCAGCTCTGTGCATATACTAGCAGGGTGGGTGGATCCCCTTTCTAAAGTACTTACTGTCCAGATTGTGTTCTTTCATCCCACCCTACTTAATCTTGCTTCCCACTCCTTCCATTTCAGCTGAGCCTGTTTTTTCCCATTGTGTTTTGCCTATGCTCCGTGTTTCTGGTGACTGTGCCCCTCTACAATGACACCATCAATTCCTTTATTGGCATTGGGATTGCCCTCTCTGGGGTCCCTGTCTACTTCATGGGTGTTTACCTGCCAGAGTCCCGGAGGCCACTTTTTATTCGGAATGTTCTGGGTAAGTGTCTCTTTAATCCCATCACTGTTTGGCTATGTGTGCTCACAGGGACATTCAGAGGCTAACAGTTCTCTTTTGTACTACTTCTAAGATTTGTTGTTGTTCAAGACAAGGCTGAACTTGAACCTACTATGTAGCTAAGGATGGCCCTGAATTCCTGATTCTTCTACCTTATCTCTACTTCTCAAGTGCTGGGATACAGGCATGTACCACTGTGCCTGCCTACCTCTTGACAGTGTAGTCTGCCTGGATAGAAAAGGAGTCTCAGAGTCTGGCTCAATATGAAATGGAAAAGAGGCTTGTTGGTAGTGAGGGGCAAAGCCAGGCTTGATGTGCTCAAAGGACAGGTGGGAAGGGAGTCACAGGTAATGCTGTCAGTCTAATGATAACTCATATTGGGACTATAACTAAATGTGTTTGCTAAATCCTGTGCTTCTTACTTTCATTTAGCTACTGTCACCAGGGTAACCCAGAAGCTTTGCTTTTGCGTCCTGACTGAGCTAGATGTAGCTGAAGAGAAAAATACTGAGAGGAAAACGAACTAGAAGCCAGAGGTTACATTCCCTGAAGCCTGGAAGGCTGTGGCCACAGCCACCAAAGACCAGATGCCTAAACCTTCTGAATTAAAGGAGTCTGTTGGCTCACGTTCTGTCAGGGGGCTCAGGGCCAGTGCTCTCTCATTGGTAAGCTATGGGAAGATACTCAGGGATCAGGTCAGCCTGAGGGTGAGGATTTCAGTGGGAGGGGAGGTTGAGGGGTAAGGGATTGGTGTAGTTTTGTTCTTGGTAGGTAGTAGTGCCCTGGTTGGCAAGCTGCAGTAGGGGAAGAGGGAGTGCTAGCTAGGTTGATGGCTGTGGCTCATGGTCCACAGCTATTTGCAGTTTAAACCAGGAATCATTTAGTGAGGCTCCTTTATGGGAAGTTTTTCTGAACAAGTCCAGCCACTTGATTTTAGAGACCTGAAATGCTACCATTCCTATGGCTCAGAATTCTTCCTTGGGGAGTGTTATATCCCCTGTTATGTGGTTGGATGGTGTGAACAGCAAAGCTGACATAGGATCAAGGTGTGCCCGTTCCTGAATTCCACAAGAGGAACATCACTCCTTGCTCGGGAACTTTATAGTGAAACAAAACAATGAGCTTGATGGGAGGAAGTCTTTTTCAGGGTCTTAGCATTGTTTGCTCAAAGGCTCTCCTGTCTAGGCTGGCTGCTCATTTGTGGGTCCTTATGTTTGGGTATCCATGGGCTCTCATTGTATACAAATTATCCATCTCCTTGAGGAGGTACTGCCTGTCTGATTTTGCTATGATCATATTTGCACTATGGTCATATTCCTAGGCAAGGAGCTTAAACTTAGAAAGGTTTGGGTCTTGGCCACCTTACTATGCTCTTCTTAGCTGGAGCCATGGTGCTGTGATGGAGGTTGTGGTCTTGAAACAGGGGCTGGGAAAAACCTTGCCACTCCAGCTGAACAGGAGCATCTCTGCCACTACCTGGACATGCTACCACTGCTCCCAAATTCCAACTTCTGTATTCCATTATTTATTGCTGTCTAATCTAGGACACCAATTGTAGCAAACAAGCAGTGATCAAATGATGTCTATAGGATGTAATAAATGAATTGTGTTTGAAAGTGCAAAGTACCTTAGCTGGGCATGGTGGTACACATCTGTAATCTCAGCACTTGGGAGGCTGAGGCAGGATGATTGCAAATTTTAGAGGCTAGACTGGGCCACACAGCGAGTTCCAGGACACCCCCAGATATACAACAGTTATCCTAAAAAAAAAAAAAAAAAGGTTCGAATACCCAAAATTGAATCTCCTTTCTCCCAGAGTTGTCTCAGTGTGGTGGCAGGCACAATTCTGACAATGTATTTTTTTAAATTTTCATTTGTGTTTTGCCTGCATGTGTACCATGTGCATGCAGTACCTGGAGATGAGAAGAGGGTGTCAGATCTTTTGGAACTGGAATTACATGTTAGCTATCATGTAGGTGCTGGGAACCAAACCTAGGTCCTCTGGAAGAGCAGTAAGTGCTCTTAACTGCTGAGCCATCTCTCTAGCTCTTCAGACAATATATTTTATGCTAAGTCTCAATTTTCTTTTGAGTTTTACCATGAAGGTGAACTTTAAGAATTTTTAGAGCTGAATATAGTGGCAAACCCCTGTAATCTCAGCACTCAGGAGGTTGAAATGGAACTGCTGAAAGTTTAAAGCTAGCCTGGGCTACATAGTGAGTACCAGATTAGCTAAGGTTACATAGCAAGACTGTGTCTCAGAAGCAAAAACAAAGGAAACTTTAAATCATGTACCTATTAGGCTTTATTATATAAGTAAGTCACATGTTACTGGCATCTGGCTAAGGTCCAGCAAGGTCAGGTGAACAACTTCATGAGTCTGGTAATACTGCTATTCTGAAGGGTAATCCTTTATTTCATTAAGATCCTAGGTCTTTGTTCTAGTTGAAAGAAAGTAAATCTCTGGATTTCATGAACTTTAGGAGGGCTAAAATGTTCTGGAATTCAAGTAAATCATCTAAATTCTATCTGTTGTCAGTAACTTGGAGAACATCTCATGGATTCACATCAAATAGCTTGTTCTTTTTAGGGGTCTGTGTGAGAGACTGTTGGGCAGACCCGAGCAAGCTCACTTGGTGCTGCAAGTGGTCATTTTCTTTTTCTGAAAACCACACTAGGCTGCATCCTCCTCTTCTGTCTCTGGCATCAGGCTTTGTTTACACTCTGAGCCATCTTGGGTCATGGGATAGTACACTTCTGCCTGTCTTCCGTTACCCAAGATCTGGTAAGATTGCAGTCTCAGAAAGTGCTTGGTACTTGTGGACCTTCTGTGTTCTCCCTGTGGAGATCAGTGAAGACTCTAGAAGAAAAACTCCTTCAACCTTGGTCTGGCTCAAAGGGTAGAAGCAACTAATTCTGGTGAGCAGATTGGGCCATCAGGTGAGGCAAAAGCAGCAAGCTTGGCCTAATTGGATCTTCATTCCTGGGGCAGGATGTCTACATTGGATTCTACAACTGTGTTAGGATGCCCTTAGGCACTGTCATCTGGGATTCAGAACCTGCTGTCTCAGTATACCCTGTGGACATCTTGTCCTTAAGTTTTGGAATTGGCAAACAGTACAGATAAGAACTATTAGGCAGTCTCCCCTTCTAACCTTTTTACTTATCAAACTAACCCTAGTTGTAAAGAAGTAACCTTTGCTCATTCAATCAGGACTTACGGAAGCATGGTCACAGTTGCCTTTAGTTCTGGGCACACATCTCTGAGAACATGTGGGACATTCCTACTGTCATGGGTTAGGGATTTGTAAATTCCTGCCTGGTGACAAGGAGTCTTGTGTAAAGGCTGACTTGCCTAAACCATACAAACATGATTCATGTCTGAGCCAAGCTGGCATCCATCCCAAGGCTCCTCTGGAGCTAATTCTTTAAGTAGAGTGTGCTTGTCTTGAGGGTCCCTGACCCTGGCTTTAGTGGTCTCTGGCAGATAACTAGCTAATCCCTAGGAGTTTGCTGTTCCTTTCTCTGGGAGAAGAAAAGGTCTTACACTCAGGGTTCCCAACCACTTCCTTAGTGAGCCATGTTATCATCTTTGGGCTGTGACAGCATTCTTTCCCTTTGAGCTGAACATGGCTTTTCCTAGGAACTCTGTGGGAGAGAAGCCAAACTTCCTTCAGGAGTCAGACTTCATGGTGGAATTCCCACCAGTCTTTGTCTCTTTGAATCCATCTCCTGGTGTGCTAATCCTATTTGCAATAGTAATTTGTTCCCCTTTTGCAGTAGGTACGGCTTGTGAAATTCTCAGGCCTTTAAATGTTAGCAAAACTTAATGTACACATATACAAGCAGTGAGCACGTGATAATGGCAGACATGTTTTTAGTTCTGCTTGCATGCTCACAAGACCAGGATTACCAGTGTGAGACATAACATTGTTGCCCACTACTTGCAACACCAAATTGTCCCTTTGTGGCTATTCAAAATTCAAAAACTGAGTCTTGTTTATTAAGGTTGATGAATTGCAATAGTAGAGCTTGAGAACACAAAATTTGATCACTGTGACAAGTTCAATAATTGTAGATAGGAACTCCATGTAGGTAGATTTTATAAAATAGACACAAAGTAAAACAATTTTAAGTGGGAAGAAGGGCATCTGTATAATCCATTTTCCCATGTGATCAAACTGTTACAGGATAGGAGGGCATTTGCTGAATTGAAGGTTTGCAGTGTTACTTCCTAGACCTTTAGTGTCCACTACAGTAACTACTAGCTAAATTAAAAGGAAACAAAAACCTGGCCAGGTATGGCAGCTCACACCTATAATCCCAGCACTTGGGAAGGTGTAAGGTAGGGGATTTGCTCTAAATTGTGCTAATCATATTTCAAATATACATATGTAGCTAATGGCTATAACTGAACAGTACATAATAAACATCATTGTGGAAAGTTCTATTGAACACACTATGCCAGAAAAACCATTATTAGGGTTAAGGCAGCTGGGTTTTAAGAGTACGGATAGTTTCTTCACAAAAGACAAAATTCTGATAACAAAACCAAAAATGATCCTGTTGATAAGTACAGTGGGTCTTCCATGTATATGGGTTCTGCATCCATGAATTCAACCAACTGGATCAAAAATATTTGGGGGATACTAATCATGTACATAATTATTTTTCTTGTCATTCCTCAACATAGCACACCAACAATTTACATAGTGTTTACATTGTATTAGATTTTATAACCTGAAGGTGTGAATGAATTATGTGAAAATACTGTTATTTTATGTAAGGGACTTAAGCATCTCTGGATTTTGGTATCCACAGGTGGTCCTGTACCCAGTCACCCATATTTTACTGAGAAACAACTATAATTTTTTTATTGAGTGCTGTAAATAATAAACATTTCTTATGAGCAAGTGATGTTCTAGATGTGCTTTCTTTAGTTCTCACTTTGCTCTCACTTTTTCTGTGGGGAAAATATCTAACCTAAGATAACCAAATTTAAAAGAATTACTTGTTTCCATGTTAAAAATTAGTTTTTATTAAAGAATATCACATAGTTATTGTTCCTTGGCACCACTGCCAAAGGATGAGAGCAGTCTTTACAACCATTATCAGAGTCTGAAGCAGGGGATCTCCCATACCTCTGGCAGATTCTACTTCCTGCCCCAATAGCTGCTGCTATCCAGGCTGTGCTTAGGCACAGGAGCCTTTGTAGATGCCCTCCATCAAAGGGAACAGGCTTCACTGTACTAGACCAGATAGCCTGGTGACCAGGGAGAGGCTGATGAAGCCACGGCCTCTCCTCCCACTAGTTCCGTCTGGCTTCAGCAGAAGTAGGATGCTACATAAAATTACCTGTCTAGAAGTGAAAGAAACTTTCATTTTTACAACTTCCTTTTTTGTTGTCATTTTGAACCAGGGTCTCCCTGAAGCCCCAGATGGCCGGTAACTCTATATAGACCAGGCTAGCCCTCAACAGAGATCTGCCTGCCTGTGCCTCCCAAGTGCTGGGATTAAAGGCATGCACCACCATGCCCAGCTACAACTTTTTTTTAAAAGACTGTACTGTAAGATTACTTAGTCTCTTTTTGTTTGTTTGAAGACAGGGTTTTAAAATGCTTTGTCCAAGCTGCCCTTAGACTTTCAGGGCTCCTCTTATTCCCAGCCTCTCCAGTGCTGGAATTATAGGCATGAGCCAGTGTGCTTGGCTTCACTTACCACTTTTGATTGAGGCCAAGGAGCCCCTACTGTACGTAAGTGGCAAAGATGTCTATAGCTTAAGTCTCAATGTGCTGGGGTGAGGTGGTTGCTTTTTTTTTTTTTTTTTTTTAAATCATATGTTTAGTTAGGAATCCTAAGATGATGTCACCAGGCCACATGACACTAGTCACAGAGTCTTCAAAAGCCTGTGGAGAATTTCATGAATATCATCAGACCATCAGTCTGAATCCAGATCATGGGGGCTGTCATAACCAAATTCCTTCTGTACATCCAAAGGGTACTTGTTCCAAACCAATCTCCTGCCTTCTCTTTCCTCCTCGCTGAAGCTGTTGTAGTTATCAGAGCCTAAAAGGAGATAAGACCTGGTTTTTATTCTGCATTATATAAAATATTTAATCAATAAAGAAAATTTGTAACTTGTTTTCACATTTGTTAATTTTGTTGGGAGGGAGGCACATCAGGAGTTGGTTCTTTCTTGCCGCTGTGCGAGTTTGGGGATCAAACTTGGGTCACCAGGGTTGTCAGCAATCACTGTAGCCCACTGAGCCATCTAGCCAACTAATAAGATAATACTTTCTTGATGGAAGTAGGGAAAGGAACAACTAATCCCAAGCACTGAAGTTAGTGTTGTATTGAACGGGCTCTAGAAGGAAATAAGGCTCAAGGAATTGAAGTAACTTGCCCAAGACCCAAACATAATGACAACTAAGGACTAGATACTAAGCCTGATGGACACTGCACCCCAGCAATTCCCCTGGATTTTTTGAAGGGGGAGTCTTAGAGTGTCACTCTATAGCCCCAGTTGGCCTGGAACTCACTATGGAGACCAGGTTGATTGCTTATCTAACATATCCACCTGCCACACCCAACAGCAGTTCCCCTGTAAAGAGGGGAGCCATTTGCAACATACCCATCAGTTATACCTTTGATTTGGGACCCTATCAGTCCTCCCCCATCTGGGGTGCTACCCACCTCTGGAATCTTCATCACTGCTGTCTTCATCTGGGTACTCATTGCGCCAATTATTTTCACTGTTCTCATCATCTTCATCCTCATAAGTATCTTCTGGTTGTTGATCATCATTCACCTGAACATCTCAACATAAACATGAGTTTAAGTCCAAAATCTCTTAAGGCTATACTCTGGGGGAAAGCTATTAGCATACCTTTGGAGAGATTCAAAGTAAAGGTACCATGTGAAAAAGAAAGACTATGAGTTAGTTTGACTCTACTTAAGAGACTGGATAATTTTGGGGGCTGGAGAGATGACTCAGCAGCTAAAAGAGCACTGGCTGCTCTTGTAGAGGACCTGGGTTTGATTCCCAGCACCCACATGATGGCTAACTATCCAAACTCCAGTTACAAGGGATCCGACGCCATCTTCTGACTGCAGGCATCGCAAAACATAGGTGCACTTATACATGCAGGCAATACACTCATGCACATAAAATAAAAATAAATATATGAAAAAAAAAAAGGCTGGATAATCTCAGGCTGCGAGGTTTATAGTAGATGGACTCCTTCAGAGTCTGCAAAAACCACATTCCAACTTCATTAGAAGGAAATGAAGGGTAAAGAAGAAGTAGTGACAGCCATGTTCAAATTCTTGAAGATAGTCAGGTGAGAGGATTATATGACTGGACAATGCCAAAAACTTCAGAATAAGGTATAGAAAAACAGGACTAAGAGACCACAGAGTGGTCCAAAGCAGGTGCACATCTGTAAAACTGCAGATAGAGGTAAGGTGCTTCTACATGTATGACAGGTGCTACCTTCACTTTTCTCATTAATCATGTTAGATTTTAAGAATAATGGTGTTGGGGGGCTGGAGGGATGGTTCAGAAGTTAATAAGAGCATTTGCTGCTCAGTCCTAAGGACTGGAGTTTGTATCCTAGCACCCACATTGTGCAACACACAAAAATGTCTATAACTCCAGTTCCAAGGGATCTGATGCTCTCTGTCTTCTTAGGGCATGCGCACACATAACTTAGAAAACAAGCTGAATATTGTTAAAAATGATGGTGTTAGGATATTTAGGAAATTTTCATTTTTAAAATATAATTCAAAGAATTGTTCTCATTCATATTATTGTCTGGTTTTATTATATTATAAATTCTTTTTATCCCTCTCCCAAAAACTAAGAGCTATAGGCAGGTGGCAGTAAAGACACATTATAAACTGTCAATGTAGGTAGTCCTTTCCTAAATTCCTTGCACCAAACACAGGTTTCTAAAAGGCAAGTAGAAAAAAGTTTTTGTTTTATGTGTATGAATGTATTGCCTGCATGTATGTAAATGCACCCATGTTGTGCAATGCCCAAGGAGATCAGAAGAGGGTGTCGGATCCCCTGGAACTAAAAATGGTTGTTAGCTGCCATGTGGGTGCTCGGATTTGAACCAGCAAGAATAGCCAGTGTTCTTAACTGCTGAGCAATCTCTCCAGCCCCATAAATTTTTCCTTTTAAGCAAAAACAACAGTGTTGTAGAGTCCAGGGCCTGGAGAGATGATTCAGTGGTTAAGAGTACTGCTCTTGCAGAGGACCCAGGTTCGATTCTTCTGATCTCCTTGGGCATTACATGACACGGTGCACTTACACATATGCAGGTGATACACTCTTACACAAAATAAAAAATAATAACTATTAAAAAAATAAAAGAAAGAAAAAGAGTAGAGTCCATAGCCAGGCGTGGTGGTACATGATTTAATTCAGGTACTGGGGAGGCTGGAGGTACAAGTGCCACAAGTTCAAGGCCAGCTTGGGCTACATAAGACCCTGTCTTAAAAAAACAAAACCAAGAATGACAAGATGGCTCAATGGATAAAGATGCTTGGCACCAAGTTTGAGCCCCAGAACCCCTATGGTAAGAGGAAAGAGAAAAGACTCTCACAAGTTGTTCTATGATCTTCAAACATGAACTGTGGCAAACATACTAAATAAAATATAATTCAAAAAGTTAAAAACAAAGTGAAAGCACCCTGTTACATGCTCCTCTCCTAATGGACCCCCTTACCAGCTCCCACTCCTGGTTGTAGGGCTGCACAGACAGGATGTTCTCAATCCACCCGGGAGTGGCCATCTCTAAGTAGTAAATGTCATACACATAGTCATCGTGCTTTGGTTCCTGCAGGGACACCACTTCCGGTCCATTCTCAGATATGGTCAACCTCTCACGGATCAACTCTACAGAATTACAGAGGATCACATCTGGATCAGATGTCTGCAAAGAAAACAGATGATGTAGATATGACTCAAGTGATGTTCCAAGATCAGACAAAAGGAAATCTGCTACAGTTTTCTGTGTTGCATTCAAGATTATTAAAAAAATTTTTTGACTTGTTTTTATTTTATGTATTTTATTTTATGTTTTGCCTGTACCCCTGTCACACAGTTACCACCAATCCAGAAGAGAGCAGCAAATCCTTGTTACTAGAGTTACAGACAGGTTAGCAACTATGTGAGTGCTGGGAACTGGACCTGGGTCCTCTTAACCTCTTAGCCATCTCTCCAGCCCCTGTTATTATTTTTGAGACAGGGTCTCACTATGTAGCTTGCTATATAGACTAAACTACCCTCAAATGCACAGAGATATGCCTGCTTGTCTCCTGAGTGCTGGGATTACAGGCAGCATATTCAGTATATTCTTTTACCCATTCACTTCTAGTCTCTTTCTAACTGCTTCTACAGACCTTCTCTGAGTACTCTTTGGCATAATGTTCTTCCCTTGGAAATCCATAGGCCCACAGGAAAATTCCTACTATGATCTATAGTGAAACCTACTATAATCCATCATCTGAATTGCCCTAATTGACAGATATCGTGCATTTAATAACAAAGCAGACTCACTTGTAATCTTTCTGATAGTTTGAAAAGAACTTCCCCAGTTAACTAGAAAAGAACTATCCTGGCCCGGCAGAGAGATGGCTTGGCAGTCAAGAGCAGTGACTACTCCTGCAGAGGACCCGGCGTTCAAGTCCCAGCACTCACGTGGTGGCTAACAACTGTCCAGAACTCCAGTTCCTGGGGCTCCAACACCCTCTTCTGACCTCCATGGACACTGCATGACAGGAAAGCACTTACATATATGCAGGAAATATCATACACATAAAATAAAATGTTAAAAACAATAAAAAAAAAAACTGTCCCAAGTAAGATGTGCTCCAGTATCTACAGGGCCTCTGGTAGCACAGGTTGGTACAAAAGCTGGAAGAATATGCTGCAGACAGTCCCCTCAACAAGTTTATCACAGGAATCTCTATAGCTCAAACCAGACATCACATAAATGTAGAAATGTCCATGGCTAAGTTACACAGGAGTCTATACTGTCACATACAGATCCAGGTCAGGAGAAATTCTCCCAGGCTCCAAAGTCACACAGGAACTGTGGATACAAGTTTTTGTCCATGCTTTTGCTCATACTCAAAGCTCTTTTCCAGGAAAAAATCTGGCTCTAAATCACAGCCCTGACCCCGAGTCTAGCAAATTATGTAGACATTAAATTTATAAGACCAACAGAGAAATGTCAAAGAGAATTTTATACTCACAAGTAAATAAACCAGCTTTACTCTGGTTACTTTTGAGTTCTGGGTAAACTGGGCACTTTCTAGAGCCTTGTGCACGCTAGGCAAACTGCTTTATCACCAATCTATACCCCAAAATGTCCATTTTACTGTTTTAAGTTGCTGTGTTTTTCAAAACTTTCTATTGTGAATACACATTACTCTCATCCCAGAATGTCTGTTGGCCTGGAACTATGTAGCCCAACTGGACTTGAACTCATGACAATTATCCTGCTTCAGCTTTCTAAATGTTGGGTTTATAGGCATAAGCCTCCAACACCAGGCAGAGAAATTTTAGGAGATATATTTATGTGTATATATGTCTTACTAAGCTTTAAGTGTCAACTTGACCCAGCCTAGAGTCATCCAAGAAAGGAGTCTTAATGGAGGAACTATACAGACTGGATTTGCCCCTGGGCATGTCTGTGGGGCACTGTCTTGTTAATATAGGAGGGCCCAGTCCACTGTGGGCAGTATCATTCCTTGGGCAGGTGGTCCTGGACTGCATAAGAAAGTTAAGTATGAACCTGAGTGAGAAGTCAGTAAAGAATATTCCTCCATGGTTTCTGCTTCAAGTTCCCATTCTGACTTCCTTTAATGATAGACTGTAACCTATAAAATGATAAATCCTTTCTTACCCCAAGTTGTTTTTGTTTTGTTTTTTTGAAACAGGGTCTCACTATGTAGCCCTGGTTGGTCTGGAAGTCACTTGTGACCAGGCTGGTCTTGAACTCAGAGATCTGCCTCTACCCTTCTAGTGCTGGGATTAGAGGTGTGTGCTACCACACCTGGCCCCTTCCCTACATTGCTTTTGGTTAAACTGTTTTATCATCACAACAGAGAGAGAACTGAAACTGTGCATGTGTGAGCACATGCATGCACATGCATGTGTGCACACGTGGGGAGGTAAGTGGACAACTTTCAGGAGTGGGTTCTCTTTGACAATGTGGGTCCCAGGGATCAAACAAATAGTCAAACTGTAAGCACCTTTACCTGCTGGGGGCCATCTTGCTGGCCACTGGAAAAAAAACTTTTATGTTTAATATATGCACTTGTTCATATTTTCAGTTATACAGAAAACTTACCTACCTCTTGAGTGTTTCCTAACACCATAAAACAAAGCCAAAACACAAGTGCTTAGCACAGTACTTGGCATAAGCTCTTAGTAAACCAACATTATCTTTTGTTAATATACTATAGCCACTTACTTCTGCTGAATTATTTCCTTAGGTTAAATCTTAGGGGTAGGATTATTAGATAAAAAGCAAAGAACTTTAATTTTTTAAGAGTTCCTATTTGCTTGCTCGCAATCATGAAGTGAACAACTTTGTGCTCTGTTACATAGTCCTGCTGCCATGATGTTCTGTTTCAGCACAGGCCTATGGTAATGGAACAAACTGACCACGGACCGAAAACCTCTGAAAATATGAGAAAAGTAAATTCTTCCTTCCGTAATTACCTCATTTGTCATAGCAACAAAAATCCAATACAATCTCTAAATAAAAATCTATCTTAAAAATTTTCAATATGTAAAGCCATACTTTCCCAAAAAACCTACATCAAATTTAATTCACAGCTACATGTTTTTTAAAACTATAGGCATCAGTGCTTTCAAACTACTTTCTCTCTGCTAGTTTAGCAAGCCTAAAACTTTTAAGTATGTTTTAAGCCTAGATAACTTATACTCTCTACAAACATTTTCAATATAGAGTATGTACTGCTTTACTGGGAAAAGTCTGTTTACTATTTATCTAGTCTTTCTTATAAAATCTAATGACTTGTTTAACTGATTTGATTCCACTGAACATTAGCTTACTTAGAAATGTGTAACATGGGCTGGGGTTATAGGACAGTGGTGGATGGCTTGCCTGTGGAACTGCAAAGTCAAACTCATTCACAAATCAGTCTAGAATTAATTTAGGTTAAAGATATGGCTATGGATATTAGGCCCAGTTAGGCTAGCACTGTGATTAAATGATGTTTGCTTAATGATTCAGTGTGAACTAAAAAAATTTTTTTTCTTGTATGTGTGTGCTGTGCTAGTGTGTATAAAGGCTAGCGGTGGATGTCTCTGTCCATCATTCTCCACTTCCCAGCCTTTTTTTTTAATTAAAAAAAAAAAAAAAAAAAGATATGTTGCCCAGGCTGTCTCAAACTCAGTATACAGGTAAGGATAACCTAGAACTCCTGATTCTCTTGTCACTACCACTCAGGTGCTGGGAATACAGGCATGTGCCACCATGCCCAATTAGAATTTTCTTTTAAACTTTAAAAACAATTAAAGGAGGAGCTGGAGAGGTGGCTCAGCGGTCAAGAGCACCAACTGTACTTCCAGAGGACCAGGGTTCGACTGCCAGCTCCCACAAGGTGGCTAACAACCACCTGTAATTCCAGTTCCAGGAGATCTGACATCCTCTTCCAACCTCCGAAGGCACTGTACGACACGGGTGCGCCTACCTACCTGCAAACAATATACTCATACACATAAAATTAAAAAACAACTTTATAAAAATAGGTATATAGCCAGTACCGTGTCAACCAGAGCTACAAAGCAAAATTTTGTCTCAACAAAACAAAATAAAGCCGAATAAACAAAAATCCAATTCGTACAACGAGGCCACTCTGCAGGTCGGGTCATTATCTCTTAATCGTGCTGCCTTTAGGCGCAGACTCCGGGTACACCTAGTGCCCACGGTAAGCTTACTCACTTTGCAGTAGTCTGCGGCAGCGGCCTCGGGGTCTCCTTCCTCGTGGATCAGGTCCAACAGTTGGAAGTCTGTGTCCCCGGCAGCTTGTGGGATCCCCGACTCGCACTGAGACTCCAGGCTGCCAGGGTTGCCTGCGGATCGGTGGCTGGAGACTACCCTGTAGCGACCCTCTTTCCGGACCTCGCGAACCGAGGCACGGAGGTCGCGGCGGATACGCTGCTGGCTGTTCCGGGACGGGCGCAAAGCAGCCCGCACCAGAGGCTGGATCGGCTCCTCCTGGGGGACAGCAGAAGGGTGACGCAGTCAGCTAACTTCTAAGAGGGCAGCGCTCAGACCTTCCAGACAGATTCCAATCCCGCCCCATACCTGGGAGTGCACGGTGGCAACCAACTGGAAGACATTACTCTCCGCCGCCTTCTCCAGACCCTCCGGCGTCTCCTGGGTGGGCAACTCGACCTCGCAGCTGCGGAGGCGTTTACAGGCCAGCACGAGAGCCTCGGCCGGCTCTGTGCTACGCTTCCGCTTCACGCGCAGCACCGCAGTCCTACCGGCCTCCATAGCTCCTGTCGCGGAGCACTGTGGGAAGCCTCGGGGTACGACGGGAGATCCCTTTAGTTCCGCGGAGTCGCGCCCGCGTGTCACATCGCGCCTGCGCTCCGAGGCCCCGCCTCCGCCCCCTGGCTACGGCAAGATGGCCGCTGCTGTCATGCTGATGCGAGCCGTTTCCTTAGCGGGTGAGGTGCTGGGCCTGCTGGGGAGGTGCGGCCGTGGCTGCATGCTGGGTGCAGCCACCCTTCTGGCCTCATTCCTAGGCCTGGGGCGGAGGGGCCTGGTATGGGCACATTCAGGTACTTGTCTCTTCTGGACCTTTCCCGAGTCCGCGTGGAGCGACTCGGAGAGCCCTGGCCGTCGTGGGAGTGGGAGTCCAGGTCAGCCTGACCTTAGCTGTCCACATCAGACGTGGCCGAGTCTAGCGCAGGGCCTCGGTCGCAGCAATAGGGCCTGGCGCCTCGCTTCGGCCGCACAAACCCAGAATTCAGTTTCACGCAGCCTTCGGGTGCCGCACTGGCCCGTTCTCTGATTTAGGAAACTGATGGTTCACCTCTTAATCTTATGAATAGTTCAGGAGTCAGCCTATTCACAACACTTGCCTGGAGCAGTGCTGTAAAAGTGTGCACCCATCGTAGCCATGCTTCTGATTAAATGAGTGGCCCCCAGTGCATTTCTAAAACTGTTACTAGTTAAACCCCAGCGACATCACAGGCAAGAAGGAAATGCTATCGATCAAAGGGGTGTGTGTGTGTGTGTGTACGCGCGCGCGCGCGTTGTTTTTTTTCTTCGGTACTGGAAATTGAACTTTAGGCGTTGCACATGGTAGACAAGCTCTGTTGCTGACCTATATCTCCAGGATACCAAAGTTCTGTACTCGATTCTGTTTTTTATTCTTGGGGATTGAATTGTGAATGAAAGTTCTCAGGAAAGCAAAACAAAACTGTATCTTTAAACAGAACCTTCTGCAAGGTTGATTGATTAGAACTTTACAGTTTATCTTGGGCTATCTTTAACCTCTTAAATAGCCTTTCCTTGTCCACTTCTGTGTGGGAGTAACAGTTAAAAACTTTGGGATGCATTAATTTAACCCTGGTTTCCAGCAGCTAAAAAGCTAAGCCTGTCGCCAAACAGCACCTGAGGTTTATAGTTGAGATTTCTCCACTTTGCTGTGACCACCTTCCTTAATGTTTCCACCAGTGATTTATGACTTTCTTCTGCTACTATAAAAACTTCATGAAACTGCTTCCTTATTGGAACATCATATTGGGGTTGACCTAAATCCATTCACAGGCATTGGTTACTCATATTTGACTCGAGACAAAAATATCTCATCCTTTTTGATATAAGAGTTGAGATTTTGTGTCAATAGAATCTAGGGTCTGAAGACATTCCACCAGGCAAGCATTTGACCACTGTGCTGTATTCCCAACTTCAAAAGGGGAGAACATTTTTCTTTTTGTTTTTTGAGACTGGATCTGCTTGCATGCGTGTAGGTGTATCCCTGTTGTGCAGTGCCCAGGAAGTTCAGAAGAGAGTGTTGGATCCCCTGGAACTGGAATTACGGATAGTTGCTAGCTGCCTTATGGATCCTGGGAATTGAACCCAGGTCCTCTGCAAGAGCGGTCAGTTCTCTTAACTGACTTAACTGAACGACTCCCTTATTATAGTTTTGATGGTATATGCTGTATATATAAGTAAATCACTCTTGCTGAAAATATTAAAATATTCATTAATAAATTGTTAAAATGACTGACATTTTGTCTGATTTCTTTCCCCCTTCTGTTTTCTTGTCCTCTGACTCCATGGTCAGGCATCATAATTGAATAGGTTTTTGACATCCAAATCTGTAAGAAGAGAGCTGTCAAGGCTACCTTTCTCTCCAATTGTTGAGGAGCCAGTCGGCACCATGAAGGTCTTCTGTAGCCGGGCCAATCCAACTACGGGATCCATGGAGTGGCTGGAAGAGGATGAGCATTATGATTACCACCAGGAGATTGCCAGGTAACAAGTGTTGCTTCATAGTCAGGCGCACAGTGATGCTACTTTTTTTTGGAAGGTTTTTGGATGTTTTCTGAGCAATTGAGATGTTAAGTGGGAGAACAGTAATTGGTATACTTTGCAGAACACTTGCTTAGAGCAGTGTTGGAAGTGGGTTAGAAAGAAGAGAGGGTGATTACTGTAATCCCAAAGTAGAGACAGTGGAGGTGGAATGAGACAAAAATAGCTTGAAGGGATCATGAGTTTCCTAGCTTACTAGATGCAGTGAGGAAGGAAAAAAAAATTCAAAAATCACCAAGATTTCTTCTGATAGAGTGAGATGCTATTGGATGGAGAGATCATTCCCTGAGAAGGGTGATCGTTGGAGGAATGTCAGTGTTGGGGAAGGGAAGGTGATGATCAGCTATTAAGGTTTGGACATCTAGATAGTGATGCCAGTGGGTAGACGGAATCAGGGCTCTTGACACACAGGTTTTGCAGTATTTAGTAGAGTTGAAACTGGGAGAAGTTGCAGCATCTCAGTATGGGACGTGGAAGGCGAACCAGGAAGAAAGGTTAGGGTGGAAAGGGAGTTTAAGAAAAGGGAGTGTCTGTCAGGGTCAGGTTGCTGAGAAGTCCTGAGTGCTGATGACTGACCAGCATTCGCAACAGGAGTGAGCTGGTGGTGGGAGTATCAATGGAATGGTAGGCTGATATGTCAGGAAGCTGGTAAGTGGACATGTCTCCTAAAAAGTCAGTAGGAAGCTGGGTGTGGTGGCTCATGACTTTAATCCCAGTGCTTGGGTGGCTGGCCAGCAGATGTCTATGAAATTGAGGCCAGCCTGGTTTGCATAGTGAGTTCCAGGCCAGCTGGGGTTACAGGGAGACTCTGCCTTAAACAAAACAGAAAAACCAAAAGAAAGAAAAATGAGGAGGATGCTGGAGAGATTGCTTAGTGGTTAAGAGCATGTACAGCTCTTGCAGAGGACCCAAGGTCAGTTCCCAGCACCCACAGCAGGCAGCTCACAGCTAGCCATCCAGTGCCAGGGGTTCTGAGGCCTTCTTTTGGACTCCACAGGCACCTGCACTTAACACATGCACATAATTAGAATAAAATCTTTATCAAAGAAATAAGTGGGTAGAGACACCTGAGGAGATAGCTCAGTTTGTAAAGGGGTTGCAGAAAATGACCTGAGTTCAGACTTCAGAACCTACATTAAAAAAAAAAAAATGCTGGGTGTGTCGTGGTGCCTGCTATAATTTCAGCACTGGGGAGTGGAGACAGGAAGATCACTGGAGCTCACTGACCCATGTCTTGTCTAATTTTTGACCTCTAGGCCTATGAGAGACCTTGTCTTGGAGTAGTGTTTATGAGGATGACACTGGAGGTTTTCCACCAGTCTCAACAAGCTTGTGCAAACGTAGTGTGTGTGTGTCTACACACACACAAATGTACATACATGTACAGAGTGAGTAGGGACCACATTTTTAGCAATGCTTGAATCCGTTTTTCTAGATTGCAGTCTGAGCTAGCACCAAATAAATGCATTTTTCTTTATTCTTGGCTTGTTTTGTTTTTATTCTCAGCATAGCAAAGGATTGAAAATCACGAAATATCCACAGTGTTGGGTAAACCTATGGTGTAATCACACAGTAGAGTCCTGTGTAGTAACTGTAAAAGAAAGATTGATGAGTAGTATTCAGAGAGGCAGAGGTTGGCCTGGTCTACATGGTGCTTCCAGGCCAGCTGGGGCTACATATAGAGACCTTGTCTCAAAAGAAAGGAAAAAAAAAAAAGTGAAAGAAATCCTAATTTTCATTTTTATTCTCTACTGGTAAGGTGACCTCCACAATATATTTCATGAAAAAAGCAACTATAGAGTTATATTGCTTTTGTATAAGATGTAATGTAAAACACGTTGTTTTTGCAAAAAGAAACACTGGAAGAAATAAACTGGAAATTGATAAAAGTGGTTAGCTGTTGTCCTAGTTACCTTTCTCTTGCTGTGATAAAACTAACCAAAAACAGCTTGAGGGTTTACTTGGCTTATATATCCTGATCACAGCTCATCTTTGAGGGAACTCAAGCAGAAACCTGCAGGTAAAAGCTGAAGCAGAGACCATGGAAAAATACTGTTTACTAGTTTGCTCTCCTAGCCCATGCTCAACCTGCTTTCTTATATAAACGGGGACCACCTGTCCAGGGGTGACACCATCTACTGTGAGTTGGGCCCTTCCACATCACTCTGCAGTCTGTCTTAAGCAAAGTCTTACAAACATGGACACAGGCCAATCCAATAGAGATAATTCATCAACTGAGGATCCCTTTTCCTAGGTATGTCAAGTTGATGACAACTGAAGCTAACCACATCTGTAGACAGTGCAAATAGGGTTAGATGGGTGTTCTATTTTCATTTCATTCTGTTTGCTCTGATTATTATTTTCATTCTGTTGCTCTGATAAAATACTCTGACCAAAACAATTTATCAGAGAAAGGGTTTATTTTAGCTGACAATTCCAAGTGTTATAGTTCATCAAAGCAAGAAATTCACTGTCAGAACCTGATACCTGGTCACATGATACCCGTAGTCAAGAACAATAAATAAACATTCTTGCTTATTTGCTGCTTATGTGTAGCTCTCTTTACTTTAGACAATTCAGGGCCCAGCTCATCATGTATTACCACCCACATTCAGGTGGGTCTTCCCACCTCAGTTGACAGTCCTCCATGGATATGCCCACAGGCCAATGTGATCTAGGTAATGCCTCATTAAGACTTCCCAGGTGGTTCTAGGTTTTGTTAAAACTAACCAGTACAGGGCTGTAGGGATGGCTCAGCAGTTAAGAGCATATACTGCTCTTCCACAGGACCTGGGCTTGATTCCCAGCTGCCATATCAGGTACCCTCTGTAACTCCAGCTCCAGAGACTCCCAACGCCTCTGGCTTCTGTAAATGCACTCACATGCATATACTCCACACAGACACATACATAGTGACACATAATTTTTAAAAAAATATCTTAAACTGGGACTGGAGAGATGGCTCAGTGGTTAAGAGCACCAGCTGCTCTTGCAGAAGACCTGGGTTCAATTCCCAGCACCCATATGGCAGCTTACAACTGTCTATAACTCCAGTTCCGGGGGATCTGATATCCTCTTCCTACCTCCGAGGGCACTGCGGGACACAGGTACATTTACACACATGCAGGCAGTACACTCATACCCATAAAATAAAAATAATTTAAAAAATATATCTTAAACTCAGCATTGCAAAGGATAGAGACTAAAGTGAGACTTCAGAAAATTGCACTTCCATTCCCTACCCTAACCATCCCCTACACTTAACACTTTCTAAGCAAGTACTGTACCACTGAGTGGTAACCCTAGGCCCCAAAGATTACTCCTAATATAGTTTGATTCTTGAGCTGTATAATGAGGTTTTATATTTAAAGATAAAGTTAATCTGAAGAGTGTACACACACAAACATTAAGTCTTGGGGGGAAAAAGTAAACATAGAAAGGAACATAGATGAATTAAAATATTCATTCAGTATAATGTTCCTCAAAGTGTAAAGTAGAACTTTCCAGACTCTTACCTGACCTGATTCAGAGTAAGTGAGTGTGTGTCAGGAGAATGTGCATTTCAGGGAATCTCCCAATTCTGGTATTAGCCAAAAGCCAGAGGCATATTTTGGTGAGAGTGCCTCAGCTCTCTCCATAACTCTCAAAAAGCATCTTTGGCCTGTGGCTGCTTAGTATTATGATCTCACCAGAGTTTTCAGATTTTTTTTTAGTGCTGGGTGTCAAATTGAGGGCTTCATGCATGCTAGATGCTATGCAAGTGTTCTGCCGCTGTTAGAAAATAATGGCACTATGTTTAATGAATTCGTATTTTTCCATGAATGATGTAATGTGAAGGTGTGGCAGAGGCAGACAGATCTCTATACTCCTCCCAGTTCATCTCCATGTAGGAATGACTTACAATATGGACAGACTGTTCTAGTGGCTTTACTTTTCACTAAAAAAACTGTTTATAATACAAACAAGCTCATTGAGCCTTGTGTTCTTGATCCTCTGGACCTCATTTTGCCCTCCACTCAACAGTGAATGAATGTGGTTGTGCATATCAAAGTACTAGAAGCAGCATATTCATATTCATGTTCTTCATTCATATTCTGTCCTTATTGAAGACGGAATAGAGAAGTACGCTTCACATTGTGTGTCTGAGATATTTTAGGCCTAGGGTTCAAAGGGCAAGATTCTCTAATAACGTAAGAGTGGATCCAAGCTTGTAGTTCCCCAATTGATTCTGGAGATACTGTTTGAATAAAAGTATGAGTAAAGCCTGACTTGGGAGCACAGTTCCATGATAATTCTGAAGGCGCAAACTCTTGGAGTTTGGGTCCACTCTTGGCTAGTAAAATTTAATGCAAAGCTGAGTGTGGTGGCATATGCCTTTAATCCCAGGGAGGCAGAGGCAGGTAGATCTCTGTGAGTTCAAGACCAGTCTGGTCTATATAGTGAACTCCAGGACAGCTGGGGCTTCAGGGAAACCCTCTCTCAAGAAGACCCCACCACCCCAACAAAAACTTAATACAAAGGGTCAGGTTGACTATTTGGGTACAACCATAATGTGGCTTAGTCACACCACATACCTAGTACAGAATCTATGGGGTCATTTCAAGGTATGCGTGTATTATGCAAAGTTAGGTCAAGTTTAGGGGTACTGAGTGTGAGTTCTTCCTGAGGAAGAAAGTATATAATGTGTAATGTGATCAGGGTATTAATGATTGTGGATTTCTGTTACAGGATAACTATGTCAGATTGGTGAAAAGGCTCAGCAGGTTAAAGGCATTTGCCACCAAACCTGACAACCTGAATTTCATACTCTAAACACAAGTAAAGGTAGAAGGAGAGAGCCAACATGTACACATAAACACATACATAAATACGAAAACTAGTTATAGCTAGGTATGGTGAGCCACAAGGAAGGCAGAGGCAGACAGATCTCTATGAGTTTGAGGCCAGCCTGATCTATCTAATAAGTTCTAGGCCAGCTATAGCTACATAGTGAAACTCTTGTCCAAAAAAAAAAAATTACTTCTACAAGTCAACTACCAGAGCATTTTTAGATTTGAGAACATCTGTCTCAGAAAATTTTTTTTTTTTTTTTTTTTTTTTTTTGCAGTGACAGATTGTTAGCATCTGATCCACTAAAATACATTTAGGCTGAGATGGCTCAGCAGGTAAAGGTGCTTGTTGGCAAGCCTGATGACCTGATCTCAATCCCTGGGACCCGTGTGGTAAAAGTTGTGCATCAAGTCCTCTGACTTCCACATGTACACCATGGTACACACACCTGTCCCCAATTAATGTAATTTTAAAAGTTTTTTTTTTTTTTTTTTTTTTTAAATTTTGTATTTTGGGGACAGTGTTTTGCTATATAGCCTGAGCTGGCATTAAATGTCATCTTTCCCCAGCTCCCCAAATGTTTGGGATTACAGGCGTGGGTCACCATACCAGGCTATTAAAATAATTTTAAAAGTATGACACACTTGTTCTATCCAATTGAGGACTACATTTATATGTGTGAACTCTGAAGTGTTGATGTATGTTATTATTAGCAAAGGTTTCTTACCTTTTTTTCTTTTTTCCAGGTCATCCTATGCAGATATGCTGCATGATAAAGATAGAGTAAGTATAAGGAAACCATAATCTTTTTAAAAAAATTTAGTTTTATTTCATGTGTGTGAGTGTTATGCCTGCATAAGCGCATTTGTGTCATGCAGTGCCTGAGGAGGGGTCGGATCCCTTGAAACTGGAGTTAAGGATAGTTGTTAGCCACCACGTGAGTGCTAAGATTTGAACCCCAGTCTTCTGCAAGAACAGCCAGTGCTCTTAATCCCTGCGCCATCTCTCCAGCCCCAACCATAATCATTTTTAAAAATTTATTTATTTTTATTTGTTCAATGTTTTGCTTGTCTGTATGTGTACTGATATGTGTGCAGTGCCTGCAGAGGTCAGAAGAAGGTGACAGAGTTGCCATGTGGCTGTTGAGAATTGAACCTAGGTCCTCTGGAAGAATAGCAAGTACTCTTAGCCATTGAGCCACCTCTCCAGCCTGGAAACCATAATCTTAATGTGGTAATTTGTAATCTTTTATTACCTAAAGGTCCAAAACTCCCCTAGGAATTAGGATGTTCATTGATAATGAGATGTATGGTGTAATAGAAACTCAGGATGCTGGGCCCTACCTCTGGCTCTGTTCTGCTACTACCCACAGCTCTATTTAGACAGTTAACAAGGATTTGGCAGATGGCTCAGTGTTTAAAGTGCTTACTGTGCAAGCATGAGGACCTGAGTTTGGATCCCCAGCATTCCTGTAAAGCCAGGTGTATTGGTGCATGTCTGGAACTCGAGCACTGGGGGACAGAGACAGTCAGATTGTGGGGGCTTGCTGGCCAGCCCGTCTAGATGAATCAGTGCACTTAAGATTCATTGAGAGACCTTGTCTCAAATACTGTAGAGAATGATAACGGATGATTCTGGCCTGGCCTCTGCATATGCACACATGAGAGGACACACCCTCACAGACATACACATGGAGATACCACACACAAGATGGAATTGACAAATAAAAGATGTGCATATTCACTGGTACAATGTGATTTTTATTTTTTAAGACATGGTCTCCCTGTAGCCCCAGCTGGCCTCCATCACAGACTTTTATCTGACTGCCTCCCTACTTTTTATCAACTGAGTGTCTTTACTAAGCTATCTGAGAAAAGGCAGCTGTGGTTTTTGACTAGTCCTATAGCTTAATAGGTTTGGCTTATTATACTCTCATGATTTTGAAAATTGATTTTACTGTGACTTACATAAAGTTTCTTTGCCCTACCCTTCAGGAAAGTTGCCCACAAAGCATTCCATCCAGTCAGCCAAGCCAGAAGGAAAATTCCCTTTTCCAGTAAGCCTGCAGTCTGTCATCAAATTCTACTGCTCTTCCAACCCCAAGTCACTGGAAGCCTCATTTACCATGTTGGGCTCCTCTTTTCCTTCCTCTATGTGGCAGCCCAAGGCTCAATCTGACTATGTGACTTTTCTACTTAAAACTCTCCAGAGGGACTAGTGATAAAGCTTAGTGGTAGAATGCTTGCTCAGCATGAGGAAGCCCAGAGCTAACTCTTAAACTCCACAAAAAGCTGAAATCTTACAGGATTTTGATGACTGTTATTTAAGCCTTAAGCTTTTCCCTGTTTCAGGTCTATCTCTGAGGAAAAGCAACCAACTTGATTAATAGCGGGGCCAAGAAAACCAATTTTTCATAGAATTATATATGTATACTGTTTTGTGAGTAGGTATGTGTGGTGCACATATGTATGTGGAAGCATGAGATTGTTGTTGGGTGTCTTCCTCTAATACTTTCTACCTTATTTTTGAGGGCCTTTCACTGAATCTGGTCTGGCACTCATTGATTGGCTAGACTGACCAGTGAGCTAGCTCCAGGGAGCCACCTGTCTCTACAGCCACCCCTCAACTCCCATGGGTTATAAACATATACTACTATGCCTTGATATTTGTTTGCTTTGGAAATAGGGTCTTCCTGTAGCCCTACCTGACCTGGAACTCATTATATAGACCAGGTTGGCCTATATCTCTCAGATACCTGCCAACTCTGCTTCCCAAGTGCTGAGATTAAAGGATGCAACCACCATGCCTGGCTTCCTTGCAGGCCTTTTGTGTGGGTGTTGAGAGTCAAACTCAGGTCTTTATGCTTGTGTGGCAGTCACTTTACCTTCTAAGCTATCTCCCCAGCCCCCAAACGTTGCATATATATGTAAGATTTTCTTTTTATTTTAAATTATGTGTATATGTATATGTGCCTGTGTGTGAGTATGTACTCATGCAGTGCCCACAATGCCCAGAAGAGGATATCAGATCCCTTAGAGGAGGAGTTAACAGGCAGTTGTGAACGACCTCAATATGGGTGCTGGGAACCTAGCAGTTCCTCTACAGGAGTAGTGTGTGCTCTTAATCTGTGAGCGTTTTCTACAGCACCAAGCCGTGTATTTTGTTATTTTTAAAAATATTATTATTGTTTTAAAATTTTTATGTGTATGAATGTGTTGCCTGCATGTAAGTGCACTGGTGTTGTGCAGTGCCCGTGGAGCTCAGAAGAGAGAATTGGATCCCTTGGAGCTGGTGGTATGGGTGGTTGTTAGCCGCCATGTGGGTTCTGGGAACTGAACCTGGGTTCTCTGCAAGAGCAGCCAGTGCTCTTAGCTGCTGAGCTATCTCTCTGGCCCCCTGAATTTTATGTGGATGTTGGGGATTCAAACTCAGATCCTATGCTTGCATAGCAATTTCCCTTACCAATTGAACACTGAACCATCTCCCCAGCATCTTTGGTTACATTCTTAAAATGAGATCTCTGACTTGATTTCACTCTGGTCGGAGAATATTGCTCTCATACTATTAGTTATCCACTGTTATATGGCAAACTACCCCCTCATTTTTCACATTTATTGTGTGTATTTATATGTGTGTGCATGCACTTCAGGCATGCCATGGCATGTGTAGAGGTCAGAGGACAATTTTCCATAGTTTTCTCCTTCTACCATATATGTCCTGGAAATGGAACTCAAGTCATTAGGCTTGGTGACGAGTACTTTTCTTTACCTGCTGAGCTGTCTTGTTGGCACTGTTTGCCAAATTCAATGGCCTCTTAATTCCTTACTAACTTGCTGAGGCATGAATGCATTTAAGAGTATTTACGGGGGTCTAGGGAGATGGTTCAGTATGTAAATGCTTGCTATGCGAACATGAAAACCTAAGCTAAGATTCACATCAAAGCTGGACACTAGGGATGGGGTAAAGGACAGAGATGGGTAGATCCACCATTTTAGGTGAATTGATGAGCTCCAGGTTCAGTGAGAGACCTTGTCTCAAAACCTAGGGTAGAGAGTGACTGAGGAAGACACCTGATGTTGACCTCTAGCCTCCACATGCATGTGTACATGCACACTTGGGTGCACATGTACACGCATGAACCATATACATATATACCTTCCACAGACACACGGAGTATTTACAAGCTGAGCATGGTGGTACACACTTTTAATTGGGAGGCAGAGGCAGGTGCATCTCTTTGAGAGTGAGGCCAATCTGGTCTACACAGTGAGTTCCAAGCCAATGGGCTACAGGGAGTCCCTGTCTCTAACAGATTGAAAAAAAAAATTAACTACAGATTTTTGTTCCATTGTCTTTACTGCTGGGATTAAAGGCATGTACTATCACGTCCAGCTAGGCTAGTGTTCTTTTAAAAATTTTTTTATTTATTTAAATCAGTGTATGTGTAGTGGGGTGTACCTTGGCATGTGTGTAGGTCAGAGGACAACTTGCAGGAGTTAGTTTTCTCTACCATATGGGTTTTCAGGATCAGACTCGGGTTATCAGCCTTGACAGCAAGCACCTTTACCAACTGAGCCAGCTTACCAACCCTTTAGTGTTATTTTCAACAGAGAGGTCAAGGTACCTATTCAGGCAAACCATTACACGTGGAAGAGAGATGATATAGCTTTACTGAATCTTCATGAGGGGAAGAAGTTATTTATTCTACTTAGGGCAGAAGTACTTCTTAGATAGATAAGCTGTAACATTAGAGTCCAGTAAGAAAAACAGAAGCCACATTATATATTCAACAGAGAGTGTGAATAGGGAGTTGGTTGTGGAGGTGTGGGAGGACTAGCAAGTGATCAGAACAAATAAGGTAAGTTAGTATTAGTGCTGGCAGGAAGTCCTGACCTTGCCTAGGACTGTCAAACAAAAGCAGAAATTTAGGATTTCCAGAAGTTGGCAAGGAAGGCCTGTGAGGCTGGTACTCTCACTACTGAGATAGATTCATGGTGAGGTATTGGTGCTTCCCTGAGAGGCCAGAGAAGGCTGGCTATGGGGTACTGGGAGAAGTGGGGCCTGAGAGAAACCTAAACAGACCAGCATTACTACAGGAAGGTACACACTTTTCTCCCTGCTCCTCCCTGTTAATCACCCTTTTTTGTCTCGATTGGCTCACCATATTTAACAGCTTGAAAAAGCACAATTATTTGCAGAACTCTGGCTGAGCGTCCCTAAACAGAAAATGGAAGTGTGGTAAAAAGAAACTTGATTAATAGAGGACAAGAGGCTGACCGAGTCATCTTGGAGTCTTGCAGGACCTTTCTAGCTCAGCTGGCAAGTGCTGTTTATCTAGGGACTGGAAAGGACATAGGATCCTGATTTAAACTGGTGTTGGCAACCATGATTTCAAATCTATAAAGCACTTTTCCACTTGTTTATAATGTGTGATATGACAGCTATTTTTTTATTAGAATATAAAGTTCTTTTAAAATTATTTTTATTTCTCCCAGAATATAAAATATTACCAGGGTATCCGGGCTGCTGTGAGCAGGGTGAAAGACAGAGGTCAGAAGGCCTTGGTTCTTGACATTGGCACTGGCACCGGACTCTTGTCAATGATGGCATTGGCTGCAGGTGCTGACTGCTGCTATGCTATTGAGGTAAGCCATACTGCTTGTGCTATGTTTTATGTGGGAAGACCCCTACATTCTTGAATTTCTCCCTCTCTGTTGATAGACATTGGAGTTACTGCTCCATGCCAAGCACACAACCAATTTCTCTACATATAGAGGTGAGCAAGACAGGATTTCTTCTCCAGGAGTTTGTTTTCTACTCTGAAACAATAGCTATCAGATTTCGCTATGTGTCAGACTCACTGAGGAGCTTTAAAAAATAATGATACATCTGCCATGCTCTGAGATTTCAATTAAAATTTTTGCTAGAGGTGAGTTCAGATGGTGAGTCTCAGCCTAGTGTTTAACCCCCGGCACCATGTAAACTGGAGGGTTGGCACTTAGGCCTTAATCCTCGAGCTCCAGAGGTGGAAATGGGGATTAGGAATTCAGGGTCATCCCGGGTTCTGGACAGGTCCTGCCGAACCTGAGCTATCAGAGAACAAAAACTATCAATTTTTTGGTGTTTGGGCTTTTTTGAGACAGAGTCTCCCTACAGCTGGCCTGGAACTTGCTATGTAGCTCAGACTGGGCTTGATAAGGAGATCCACCTGCCTCTGCCTTCCAAGTTCTGGGATTAAAGGCTTGCATCACTACACCCACCTCCAATTTGCTCTTTTTTTTTGGTCTTTTTGAGGCAGGGTCTCCCTGTACCCACAGCTGGTCTGGAACTGGCTATGTAGACCACGTTGGCCTCCATCTCACAGAGATCGACTTGCCTCTGCCTCCTGGGTGCTGAAATTAAAGGCATGCATGCATCACCACTCCTGGCCCCCAATTTACTTAAAAATTTATTTTATGGGTATTGGTGTTTTACCTGCAATTTGTAAGTGTACCACAAGTGTGCAGTGCCTTCAGAAGCCTGAAAAGGGTATCAGATCCTCTGGACCTGAACTTAAGGATGGCTCTTAGCTGCCATGTGGGTGCTGGGAACTGAACCTGGGTCCTCTGCAAGAGCAGCCTATACTCTTAACCATTGAACCATCTCTTGAACCCCCAATTTACTTTAAAAATTAAAAAAAAATATTTATTATTTTTATTTTATGTATTTATGTATTGCCTGTGTGTATGTAAGTACACCAGTGTTGTGAAAATGCCTGTAGAGATCAGAAGAGGGCATTGGATCCCCTGGAACAGGAATTTCAGACAGTTGTTAGCTACCAAGTGGGTACTGAGATTTGAACTTGGGTCCTCTGTAAGAACACTCAGTGCTCTTAACCCCTAAGTCATCTTTCCTTCCCCCAATTTACTTTCTAAAATATTTTTTATTTTTGTTTGATTTTTGAGACAGTGTCTTTCTGTAGCTCCAGCTGTGTAGACTGAGCTGATCTCGGTCTCAGGATCTCAGAGGTCTGCCTCCCCCCACTATAAAGCACTTTTCCACTTGTTTATAGCACCACTGCCCCTTGAGTACACCTGGCCCACAATTTTTTGAAATTTTATTATTATTATTATTTGGTCTTTTGAGACAGGGTCTCCCTGGCCTGGCCTAGAACTTGTTGTGTAGACCAGGCTGGCCATGAACTCAAAGAGAAATGCTTGCCTCTGCTTCCCAAGTGCTGGGACTAAAGGTGTGTACCACAATAAATGCCCAGCTATTTTTTTTATTTTTATGTGTATGAGGGTTTTGCCTACTTGTATGTAAACTGCACCTCTGTCATGAAATGCCCTTTGGGGCCAGAAGAGGGCGTTGGATTCCTCAGAACTTGAGTTAACAGACTTGTTAACCTCTATTTGGGTGTTGGGAATTGAACTCAGGTCCTCTGCAAGAGCAGTCAGTGCGCTTAACCATTGAGTCATCTCTCCAGCTCCCTGTAATTTACTTTTAAAAATCAATTTTAATTGAATTTTTCAGGACTGTGACCGGACATTTAGATTTTTGAATGTGCAACAAGGTTAAATGTTCCTATAGAACCAACTAATTTGTTACATTGATCAATTCACCCTTTTGACATTTTCTTACTTTTTTTTTACCCCCTCTGGAGACAAGGTCTCACTTATGTAGTCCTGGCTGGCCTGGAACTTACTATGTAGACCAGGCTGGCCTGGAACTCAAGAGATCCTGTACACCACCACAACTAGACCTTAAATTTTTTTTATTACATTTTAATGTTATGTATGTATAAGTGCATGTGTGGAGGTCAGAGGAATCTGTTCTATCCTTCCTCCATGTGGTTCCTAGAGATTAAACTTACGTGGTCAGACTCTGCAGCAGATGCCTTTACCCACTGAGCCATCTTGCTAACCTCACCATATCCTTCTTTAATAAAACATTAAGCATGTTGTTTTTCTGGTAATGTAAATAATGTATACTATAACTGAAAATTTGGTAATGGAAAATAACAACAGTGACTTAAACAAGGTAGAAATTTTTTTTGCTTATATAAAGTCCTCAAGTAGATACTAGAAAGTATTCTACTTAGGCTCCTTCTAATTCCCCACTGTGTCATCCCTACATTTGGGCCAGCAAGATGGCTCAGTGGATTAAAGTGTGACTTGTCACTCTGATCCTGAATTAGAACCCTGAACCTCACAATGGAAAGAGAGAATAGACTCTTGAGGGCTGTCCCCTGATCTCCACACACACTCTGTGGTAGATGTGTGCCCATACTCATGCATACACATCATCACACATCATATACATACACAATAATAATAAAATAATTTTTTTTAAAGGTGAGCATGGGCTGGAGAGATGGCTCAGTAGTTAAGAGTACATACTGCTCTTATAGAGGACCAAAGTTAGATTCCCAACACCCATGTCACACAGTAATACCCACATGAGATGGCTTATAACCATCTATAAATATAGCTCAGGGTATCCAATGCCCCTGGTTTCTGTGGGCACCTACACTCATGTGCACATACCCACCCCCTTAACACACACGTAATTAAAAATAAATAAAATTTCTTTTAAAAGGTAAGCACTTGGGCTGGAGAGATAGATTGGTGGTTAAGAGCACTGGCTGCTTTTGCAGAGGGTCTGGGTTCAGTTCCCAGCACCTGTATACTTGCTAACAACCATCTCTTAACTCCAGTTCCCAGGGATGCGACACCCTCCTCTGGCCTCTGCAGGTATCATGCATGGGTGTGCTTACATACATATACAATATTCGTACACATAAAGTTTTTTAAAAAATTAATAACATTTAAGACTGAGGAAATATGGTAGCATGCTTGCACAAGATCAGTATCTTGGCAGAGGATGTCATGGTAGAAAAATCTAAGAAGGTAAGTTGTAGCCAGGTTATCCAGGACTTGTATGCCACAATAAAGAGTTTTGTTGTTAAACTCCCTTGGTAGTCTAGTCTGACCTGAACTCATGGAAATCCTCATATCTCAGCCTCTCATGTACTTAGATTTCAGGTGTGAGATTACAGGTGTGAGCCACCATGCCCAGCTAAGAGGGGTTTTTTTGGTCTTTTTGAGTCAGTCTCCCTATAGGCCCAGCTGATCTGGAACTCATTGTGTAGCTCAAGACTGGCCTTGAACTTGGAGATCTACCTGCCTCCCTCCCAAGTGCTGGCACTAAAGGTGTGCACCCCACGCCCAGCACTGAATTTTTTATTTCATCCCATTTTAATCAGCTACATGATACTACTGTGTTGGACTCCATAGTTAGGGATAATGGTTGGGCTGAGTAAAGACTGAGAGAAAGTTGTTGATTTGACAATAGGTCATTTTTAAATTTTTAAATTTTTAAATTTTAAATTTTTAAAAAATAGTTTATTATTTTTATTTTAATTTATGTATATATTACGTGCGTTTATGTAAGTGCACTCATGTCATGGAATGCCCATGGGGGTCAGAAGAAGGTGTTGGATCCCCTGGAACTGGAGTTATGGATGTTTGTACTTGCATTTCACATACAGTCTGGAGAATAAAGCACATACTTTGAGAGCTTTTGGCATCTCTAATGTGGCAGTGACACCTACCGCTCATAGTAGGTAGTACAGGATTCCCTCATCCCTATTCAGTCTGATACGCAGTGGGAACTTCTCAGCTATACCTTAAATTTGGAATTCATCTTTTTTTTTGCACAGCATGATATTGAGACAGGGTTTCCAGGCTGTCCTTGAACTTATGTTAATCTTTCTGCCTCAGCCTCTTGAGTGCTAGGATTATAGGCATGAGTCATCATATCTGACTGAATCTCATTTTTTTAATATGCATTTTTAAGGTAGATTTGGAGATTAAACCATTTTTAGCATCAAATATTAGGATCAGAATCAAGGACTGTCTTGCTAGCCTTGAGTCCTTGAGTAGGGAGGGTATTTTTTTAAAATCTATTGCTCATCTCTGCCCCTCCCCCTAACCCTCAATGATTTCCAGGTTTTTAAGCCTATGGCTGAAGCTGCTGTGAAGATTGTGGAGAAAAATGGATTCAGTAGTAAGATTAAAGTTATTAACAAGCATTCCACTGAGGTGACAGTTGGACCAGGTAAGAGCTTTATATCCCGTGTGGGAGGCTTTAGTTCTTGTTTGAGAGTAGAAAAGGTAATTTCCTGCTCAGAGTAAATCTAGGTCCTGTGTGTGATGATTTTGATTGTAGGCACTTTGCTTTTCTTGATACTTCATTAGTTAAAACAAGTCAGGTATACATAAAACAGAGCTAATCTAGTATAACAGTAGTCACCCAAAGGAAACCTTTTGCTTTAAGCATGTTGGATTTTTGAATAGCCCAACTTTGGTGAAACCTAAGATAGCAGAAGAGTCTTTTTAATCAGGAGTTTGAAACTTAGAAAAATTTAAATGCGCTTTGATACTTGGAGAGCACAGCTAAAAGATGTGGGTTAGGGGGTTGGTGGAAGGCTATGATTGTTGAGCGCTATCACTTTAGAATTGAAACATTTACTCAAGGTCAATATTTTATTTTATTTTTATATTGTTTTATGAGACAGGATCCAGTACAGCCCATGCTGATGTTGGATTCACTGTATTGGAGACTGGCTTTGGTGCTCCTACCTCTACCTCCTAGGTGCTGGAATGACAAGCATGTGTATCACCATACCTGACTTTTTTTCTCCCATTTAAAAATTACTTGGGGAATAGGATGTATCCATTGGTAGAGTGCTTGCCTATGATGTACCAGGTCCTGGGTTTGATCCTTAGCTCCTGAAAATAATAATAATTTAAGCTAGGTAATTCTAAGTACTTGAGAAACTAAAGGAGAAGGTTTTAGGTTAGCCTGAACTATATAGCAAGAACTCTGCCTAAAAAACAATTAAAAACAATTCTGTGTGTGTGTGTGTGTGTGTGTGTGTGTAGCTCTGGCTGGCCTCAAACAAAGGCTACACTGTAAAGATCCTTTTCAAGGTCCTGAATACTGGGATTACATGTGGCCCATTATTCCAATTTTCATAGACAGTATTGAGGACATATTTAAATGTATCCATTTTATGAATAAATTTACGGTATGTCTATAAGCCTAGCTCTCAGGAGAATTGTAAATTTAAGGTCAACCTGGGCTACATAGTAAGACCCTGCTTCAAAAACAACGCACACATGTGGTGCAGTTAGATACATGCAGGCGAAACACTAATACATATAAAATAAAAGTAAGAGGCCTGGAAAGGTAACTGCTCAGCAGTTAAGAGCACTGACTGGTTCGATTCCCAGTGCCTAAATAGTAACTAACAATGCCTGTAACTCCTGTTCCAGGGGACCTAATGCTCTCTTCTGACTTCTAAGAGCATTGTGTGACACGGGTACACTTACATATGCAAGCAAAACACTCACATTAAAAGGAAAAAAATGTAAAATACCTTTAGAAATAAATAAATTTAAAACAAGGCATAAATATACATAAATATAAATGTACATAAATAGTAGTAGTTTGATGAATTTTGACAAATATAGGCACATTTTTAACTGTTACCGTAGTCAAGATAATAGACTGTCTCTGTCATGCCCAAAGAGTCCTCATGACCCTATGCAGTCAATCCACACATGTCCCTGGCCCTAAGCACTCATCGATAGGCTTTCTTTGATGTAAATTAAAAATTCTAGAATTTCAAGGAAATAAAATTTCAAGTGTGTGAAGGTATGCTTTCTGTGTCTGATTTTTGTTTTTAAGTTCTGGAGATGAAACTTGGGGTCTTGTGCATTTTATCTAAGTTGCATGCCCACCCCTGTTACATTAGCTTAATGACTTATATTTTTAAGATTTATTTTATTTAGGAGTGAGTGTGTGTACACATGCATGCAGGTGTTTGGAAGAGGCATTGGATCTCCTAGTTAAAGGCAGTTGTGAGCCACCTTATTTGGTTGCTAAGAACTAAACTCCAGCCATCTGCAAAAGCATCAAGTGCTTTTAACCACTGAGCTATCTCTCCAGCTCTTAATTAACTCATTTTAATATAATTGTTATTTGCAGTGTATGACTCATCAATTAAGAACGGGTTGATGGAATAACAAAGTAGCATTTTAAAGCCTGTTCTTTAAACTTTTTAAAAAATTTATTATTTTTTATGTGTCTTGAGTGTTTTGCTTGCATGTATGTAAGTGTACCACCTGCATTAAAAAATATTTTCTAAGTCGGTTGTGGTAGCTCATGCCGTTAATCCCATCACTTGAGAGGCAGAAGTAGGTGAATCTCTGTGAGTTCAAGGCCAGCCTGGTTACATAGTGAGTTACAGGCCAGCTGGGGTACAGAAAGACCCTGTCTCAACCCCCACCCCCCCAAAAAATCTCATGTGTATGTGTGTGCCTATGTGAGTTTATGTGCACTGGATGCATGCAAGTGCCTGTGAAAGCCAGAGGGTGTCTGATTCCCTGGAATAGAAATTATAGGCTATTGTGAACAGCTTGCTGTGGGTGCTGGGAACTGATCCTGGGTACTCTGCAAGAGCAGTATGCATTCTTTACTAGTGAACCATTTTGCCAGCCCAAACCTCTTTTCTTAATGATATTTTATGAATTATTAACGAGGAACAAAGCTTGTTTGACTCTTTTCTTATTCTGTTTTGTTTATTTTGATATTTTGAAACAGGGTCTTACTGTAGCCCTAGCTTGCCTGAACTCACCATGTAGACCAGGATGACTGGAACTCAGAGATCCCCCTGCTTCTACCTCTTGAGGATTAAACGCCTGTACCACATAACTGCAAGATACTGTGGGGTTTTTTTGTTTTTAATATATTTTTAAAAATAAGCTCTGGCAAGTTTTTATTAACGAAAAGCTTTCTGGGTTTACTCTTTACCAGTCTGTTCTAGAATGTTCCGAATATTAGACTTAGACTTACCTGACTCAATAATAAACTCTGTAGTATTTTCTGCATGCTGTACCCAATTCAGTATTACTGCCACTGTGGTGATAAACACCAGTTTTGGCCAACATGGCATGGTATTCTATTTCAGATTTCCTTAAAGCTGGGCAGTTGTTGCAAGGGTGACCAGTTTGGTCTTGCCCTGTCTGATCATCTTCAGTTTTCATAACAGGCTACAGTCTAGGAGTTCACTGACTCCAGAGACTTTTTCATCTTCTCTGTGGCTACCCTTTCTGCCTTGAGTGTGGGACCAAGAGCAGACCCGAGGCTGTGGGAACGAGAAAGAAGATACTGTGTTTACCTCTTAAAAGTTTCATTTGATTTGCTTTTGTTTTTTTCTTTTAAAAAAATATCATTTATTTTTATTTTATGTGTATGAGTGTGTTGCCTGCATGTACACCAGTGTTGTGCAATGCCCAAGGAAATTAGAAGAGGGTGTTGGATTCCCCTGGAACTGGAGTTAATGGACAGTTGCTAACTACCATGTGGGTGCTGAGAACCTCAGCTGGGGCCTCTGCAAGAGCAGCCAGTGCTCTTAACTGCTCGGCCATCTCTTCATCCCTTTGTTTTTCTTTTTGACGTCTTGCTCTGTAACCCAGGCTGGCTCTAAACTTGAGAGCCTCCTGTCTGTTACATGCTGGGGTTGCATGCTTGCACCACCATATCCAACAGCTGTCTTGCCATTCTTATTGTTTATTTCCACCATCTCTGTATTTCCTATTAGTTTTATTTATTGAGCTTTGTTCTGGTTATGGGTCATATTTTCCTTCTTCGGGGTCTAGTAATTTGGCTTCTGTGGATGTTGGGAACTTTCCATTGTTGAATGCTGGGTTTTGTGATCTTTTTAAACCCTTTCTGGCATGCAGTGGCAGTTCAGGTTTTTTTCTTCTCCAGATGTGTTTTGTTGGAACAGGTTAGAATGATCTGAATTGAGGTTTCTCAGCAGTGTTATTGTTGACATTTTCGTCCTTTTTTTTTTTTTTGCTTGTTTTTGAGACCAGATCTTACCACTTAGTCCAGACTGAGCTGCTCTTGCCTTGTGGGTGCTGAGATTATATGTGCCTCCACCCTTGTTCTAGATCTGATAATTATTTATTGTAAGAAGGTGATTATGCATTATGGGTCATTTGGCTACATGCTTGACCTCTGTCCAGAAGATTCCAGGAGCACCGCACTACCTCCATCACTTGTGTCTAGTCAGTGCCATGTGTCCCGAGGGATGGGGCACAGCAAAGGCACCACCTCCCGAGAACCACTCTTCTAAGACTGCTTTGGGTAGATTGTTAGGGCATGACCTTGCCAGGGTCTCTGTTAAATGCCCAGTGTACTCAGATAGGATTCTGCGGTCTTGCTGATCAGAACCTATGTTTCACAGTACTAGGGGAGCTCTGTTGTTTAGTCTGTATCTGTATAGTCATTTCTTTAGCTGGTCTTACAGTATCTTAACCATGTGTACGTACATTCAGCTGAAGATTTAAGGAATCTATTCATGTTTCTCAAGGTCTTTCTGGGTAACTACCTTTCTGGCTGCCTCCCTTGTGAATTCTAAGGACCTATTTCCCTGAACTCTAGCTTTCTGTCTGCGAAGCTCGGCAGGGTTCCTGCCCTCTGCATCACTTCTCATCCCTGCACTGTGGTCTGTAAACACAAGCTTCAGCTATTTTGTCCAGCTGGGCAGTCTGTCTCTCTGTTTCTGTCTCTTTCTCTCTCTTCTCTCTTCTTTTTGACAGAGTCTTACTATGTAACTTAGGCTAGCCTGGAACTTACAATCTCCCTGCCTCAGCCACCTTAGTGCTTGAATTACAGGTATGTGCCACTATGCCTGGCCCCAAGATCTTTCATTTCTTTTGGTTTGTATTGACAACATGGGGATTGACCTGTAAGGGAGCCTTTACATGAAGCACTGTGCACTCTTTCAGGCCATGTTGTTCACATAGACCCTAGAACAGTCTAGGCCCTTGTATGCTTCCCGTGGAACACTTGTGGAACACTTATTTTCCTTGTGGAACACTTATCACTGCAGTAACTAAATAATTAAGTAGTTCTGTGTTTGATGTCTATGTTCCCACATAACTGAGACATGAGGTACTGAACCATGTAGTCTTTAATTAAAGATTCTATTCTATAATCTACACAGAGACTGGAATATAAAGGAATTCATAGGTATTTTGTTTAATGAATAGATTGTCAACCTTGTTTGGTCTGTAACTTCTTGTAAATAGGACTTTTATTTCCAGTCCCCATCTTTTGTTGTTGTTGTTGTACAGGGTCTCCCTGAAGCCCCACCTGGCCTCAAACTTGCTATATAGACCAGTCCGGCCTGGATCTCTTAAGAGATCTGTTTGCCTCTGACTTCTGAGTACTGGGATTAAAGGCATATGCCACCATACCTGGCAAATCCCCATCTTAATAAGTAACTTGCTGGGGTTTTTGTTGTTTTGTGTTTTGTTGAGACAATCTCACTGTGTAGCTCAGGTTATCTCAAACTCAGTCCTTGTTTCTGCCCCCTGAGTGATGTGATTATAGGTGTGCTCCACCATACCCTGCCAAAGCGGCCTCCTCATTGCCAAGTTAAATATCTGCCTCTGCTTCCCCTCTCTAACTGTGGCAGTGTTAATGCTTCTGCAGTTCCGTCCTTCCTGAAACTCTTTCCAGACCGCAGTTGTATCTCCTCACTTTGCTTCTCCTATCTCATATTTTTGTGTCTTTTTTTGAGACTGGGTCTTGCTCTATAGCCTTGACCAGCCTGGTAGTTATCCTGAGTATTAGGATTAGGCAAGTGCCTTTGTTACTTTATTACTTTCTTCCTGATCCCAAATGTATGTTTTCCAAGGGTTTATTCTTAGTCCTTAAAATTAGCATCTATGTTCGGAACCTGATCCCCAGAGATGTATTATCTGAGCTTGTTTGGTTGCAGTTGCTCAACTATCCCATCTCATTCATGTGACAAAGCCTTTGGACACACCTGGGTAACTGCCTCTTTTCAGGCTTCTCTGCACCACCGCCCCTTTATAAATTGATAAATTCTAGGCTCCTGAGAAGTATTTGGATTTTTAAAGTTAATTAATTTTATTTTTTGTGTATGAGTGTTTTGCATGTATGTATGTGCACACAGTGCCTGCAGGGGTCAGAAGAGGACATTGGATCTCCTGGAATTGGAATTATGGATGGTTATGAGCTGCTGTTTGGGTGCTAAGAGCAGCCAGTCCTCTTTTTTTAATTTTTTAAATCATTTTGAGATAAGATCTCCCTGCAGCCAGAGCTGGCCTGGAACTCACTATGTAGATCAGGCTGGTCTTGATCTCATAGAGATCCTCCTGCCTTTGCCCCCAGAGTGCTGGGATTAAAGATGTGTACCACCATGCGCAGGTGAACAGCCAATGCTCTTAACTGCTGAGCCATCTCTCCAACCTCCCAAGAAGTATTTGATAAAACTCACTGGGTCATATAGCTTTGTTTTTATTTTAATGAAATAAACTTGAACAGTAAATCATTTTAAGTCTCATAAAAAATTGTTCAGGAGGTAGAATTGGCAAGGCTTCATTGATTGACTGTGGAATGAGAGAGGGAACAATCGAGAATCCTGGTCATGGTGGCTATTACTTGTTATAAGGCATTATTCTAGGTGATGAGCAGGGCTGGAGCTAATAAACGATCCTGTCTTTCCGGCAGTGTGATAGGGTGCTGTTTACTAAGGCAGAAAGGAGCAAGTGTGTGATAGTGGAATAGGGTCAATGTCTTCTAGCTGGAGTTTAGCATAGTGTTGAGAGAATGGGCAATGGCCTCTTGAAGGGGGTCCTCTGAGCCAGGAGGTGGCCTTTGCTCTTAACTTCCTTTTTACTTCTCCTGACTTGGAGCCAAGTATGTATCATAGGAAAGGTATTTTTTTTTACCTTTGTTATCTTGACCATTTTACAGTTAGGCAACTAACTTAATGGTCAGAACTAAGGCCTCAGGGCTAGTAAGTGGAATCCAGGCCAGGTCTGTAGGACTCCAGGCTCAATCTCTTTCCATTGTCTCCTTCTCTAAATACTTCCACGCTTTTCTTTTTTAGCATCAGCTGTGAACCTTGTCTTCTGTATAGGAAAGATGAGTGGGCTTTGACAAATTGTAATTCATGAGCCATTAGAAGTGTTTACAGTAAATTCTCCATGATGAATGGTCCTTTCCAAAATCTATTTTGCCTCTTGGCACATTAAAAATTATAATTGTAGCAGTGTCATTATGTTATAAAGGTTTAGAAAACAGTTAACAAAAGAACCCTCCAAAGTCCTACTTTTCCTCAAACAGCTGTTATTTGGGAAATTATTTGATGGCAAGACAGTAATAAGAGGATTTGGTAGAAGGAATATGGACATTCTGAACCATGGATCTCGGTTTTAGTGAGGTTTCAGAACTTACAGTGACTACAAACTCCTGCTTTGAGTTTTTTTCCCTTTCTATATCCTACAAGTATTTGAAGTTATCAGTATTCAATTTTTTCTTTCCAAATAAAGTTTGCTAGTAAGGATGAAAAAGTTTTTTCTATATCTGACCAATTTCTTTTTTCTTTGGAACTATTTGTAATTTTTGCCTGTTTTTTCTTCCGAAGAGAGTTCATTTATAGACTCCCCCCACCCCAAGATACATCCTGAAAGACACAGAAGAGCTGGAAAAGCATCCATTTCCAGACTTGGTTGTTAGCATATAGATCCCTGCTTCCCACCATTGGGAAGTCAGTTGCAGACACATTTCCAAATACTTCAGCATATGTATATGCTTTCAATATCATCACCTTTTGATCTCTTTCTCTTTTTTTAGATTTATTTTTGTTGGCATTTTGGGGCACACCTTTAATCCTAGCACTTGGGAGGCAGAGGCAGGTGGTGCGTCTGCCAGCCTGGTCTGCATAGTAAGTTCTAGATCAGCTGGAGCTACAGGGAGACTCTATCTCAAATAATAAACAAAATAGCAAAAATGAAAGATTTATTCTAAATTATGTGTTTGTGTGTGTCTATTGGGGGAGTATTTACATGTGTATGCAAATGCAGAGTTCAGAAGAGGGCATCTGATCCCCTAGAACTGGAGAAAACAAGCAGTTGTGATCTGCCTAGTGTGGGTGCTGGGAACCAAACTAAGGTCCTCTGCAAGGGCAGTACCTCTCTCTATCTTTTCATGTCTTATGTTTAATATATTTGCCATAAATATTTTCCCTAGTCGTTTCTGACTCTGTTCTCCTTGCCTTTTTTTTTTTTTCTTCCAGATGGTGACATGCCATGCCGTGCCAACATCCTGGTCACAGAGCTGTTTGACACAGAACTAATTGGGGAGGGAGCACTGCCCTCTTATGAGCATGCTCACAGGCATCTCGTGCAGGTAGTGGGCCCATGGCCTCCCTCAGGAGTGGTGTTGTCATCACAGCCAGTAAACATAGTAGTCACTGCTACACTAAGCCCAGCAAAGCCCTTCATTATCTCTCTGTGCACCTTGGAGCTCCTTGTAGTTCCTGGCAGGCATCTGGCTCAGGTGGCAGTACTGAGGCAGAGAAATACTTGCTTGTAACTTGTAATTCCCAGCTGTGAGGAGCCTCTTCTGGGTTTCCAGGGTCTGATGAGTAGTAGATGCACAATGAAAGGGTGAATGGGATAGGAGAACCATAAGACAAGGAACTAGAGCCACAGCCAAGTAGAAATAGTGGTCAGCAGTGCTGGATGAAGCCAGCAGGCCAGTCAGATGAGAGTTCGGCCAAGGACTGCCCTGAAGGAACACTTTGAACCTGAGTGTGGAATGGCTATTCATCAGGAAGACTTGGGCTCCCTTCCAAGTCTGTGTGAAGGTTCATCAGCATGGTGATTATTCAGGTTCCTTTTTGAAGTATTTAATAGTACCAAGTAGCTAGGAATTTATTTAAATCATTTTGGCTTTCAATAAACTGATATAGGAAGACCATGACAAAGAGCTTAGCCTAGACCAAATAATAAGACCCTGACTTAAAAAAAAAAAATCACTTTAGGCATAATGTGTTTCCTTTTCTTTCAAAGGCATAGGGCAGAAAACCACTCAGCCTCCTGACAGTGGGAAGGTATTTAGAGTTACTACATTAGCCTAATAGTAAAGACTTTGATAAGTATGAATTACTGCAGATCAGGTATCTGAATTAATTGTTTGTTTGGGTATAAATTTAGGAAAATTGTGAAGCAGTACCTCACAGAGCTACTGTCTATGCCCAGCTGGTGGAGTCCAGAAGGATGTGGTCATGGAACAAGCTGTTTCCTGTCCATGTTAAGACTAACCTTGGAGAGCAGGTCATTGTCCCACCCTTGGAATTGGAGAGATGCCCTGGCGCACCTTCTGTCTATGACATTCAGCTGAACCAGGTGTCATCTGCTGACTTCACTGCTCTCAGTGAAGTGCTCCCTATGTTCAGGTACCACAGATCCTCCCTGGGTGGCAGTGATTTGAGACATTTGATGGAATTTGGGCCTTTGGAAATTATTTTTTTATGGAAAAGAAACTTAGTCAAGTTCTTCCCAGCTAAATACCATTGTTGATGAGGTCACCATAGAAGCTTAACAGTGAAGTGTGTGAGGTTACATTATACTTCAGTTCACACATGTTCTTCCACAGTGTGGACTTCAGCAAGCAAGTCAGCAGTTCTGCAGCCTGTCATAGCAGGCAGTTTGAACCTCTGGCATCTGGCCAAGCTCAGGTGGTTCTCTCCTGGTGGGACATGGAAATGGACCCTGAAGGGAAGATCAAGTGCACCATGGCACCCTTTTGGGCACAATCAGATCCACAGGGGCTCCAGGTAAGAGGCAGGAGTGAAGCATGTTTCATGTAAGTCAGGAAACTAAGGTCTACTTTTGTTTCTGTTGACTCCTGGATCACTGTCAGAGGCAAAGATGGAGTTTCCTTTGGGAAAGCGTACACACACATAAGCACAAGGGCTGGGATGTAGCTCAGGGTAGAGCACCTTCCTAGCATGCAGGAGCCCTTAGTACATGGATATCCCCAGCACTTCAAAGAAAAATGATAATGAAAGACAGAAACTAAAAAGCACAGCATACCTGGAGTAAGACAAACCCTCAGGATGAGTGCATGAGCAGTGCCAGAGGCATAGTGAGCGAGAGAAGTCTTAGCGAATTGTTCTGCCACTCTCCATCCCTGCACAGTCACTCATCTCACCTCCTTCTGCCCCGAGTAATCCCAGGGGCTCAGATCAGATTGGGATGGAGGACTGTAGCCTCTATTTCTGTGGCTCAGAATCCACCTTCTCCAGCTCGGGAAAGTGAGCAGAGGAATGTAAGCTATAAAATGGAAATGTAGATTTGCTAATCAACAGTGGTAAGTTGTTCACCTTTAACTGCATGAAATGAAACAACAAGAATAAATTGCAATGAAATACTGTTTTTATCTGCTAATGAATAAAATTCAAAAAATGTGGTGGCACACTGTTGGTGAAGCTTGGGGACAAGCAGGAGAGGGCATTCTCAGAACATCCACAGAGCATAGTGTAGCTCAGTCCATCCTGGTGGAAAGTGTTAAGATGTTGGGACTCTGGGTAGTTTTACTTATATGCAGTGTGACTTGAATGCAAGATACCATATCCTTAACTTAGTAGAAAAAGAAGAACAGAAAGGCATATATAAGGACAAGTTATTCTTTGTCTTTTTCAGAGAATGAGGTAGCTCTTTAGGTACTGATGTTCAATATGCAGGGTGTATGTATTATACTAGTATTAGTATTGTTTTCTTATAGAATTGGGTTAAACATATGTCTTGACATGCTAGGCAAGCATTTTGTCACTGCATTACAGATATCACCAAACTCTCCCTGACACCCTCCCTCCACAAAATCCCAAAACTACAGCCAAGGATAACCTTAGACTTCTGATTCTTCTGCTCTACCCTCCAATTGCTGAGATCACAGGCATGTACCATTGTGCCCAGCTTCTTTTTTTCCCTTTTTGAGACAGGTCTCACTAAGTTGGCCAGATGGCCTTAAATTCACTCTAGCTTAGGCAGGCCTTGAATTTTAGATCTTCTTGCCTTGGCATCCTTAGTAGCTAAAAATATAGGCCTACACCATCAGGCCCAGTTGCCTGGTATGCCTTATGTGTTAATTGAAGGAGAGAATATATGTAGCAGCTCCTATGCCCTGACCCCTGATTTCCTGCATAGGTCAAAGGCTCTGACTGCTGTGGGGTTGCTGTTAGTTGCCAGGCCTGTGAACTCCTTGGTGTACCTCTTTCAGATTGCTTGGCCCAAGGCAGGTGTGCATCAGTCAGTGCATAAAAGCTTCCCTCTGCAGCTTTGGTCCTCTATAGGTTATATTTGTGAGATTTGGATAATCAAATATTGAGACTTTTTATTTGCATGGCTTCAGAGCACTACCATGTATATTTCCCTAGTCTGAATCACTGTAAATTGTTTCATAATTTTGAGTATTCTAGTTCTTTAAAAGAACTCCATTTAATTCAAAGAAATCAAACAACCTTTCTGTGTTATTCTTTCTAATTTTGGGTGTGTATGTACTTGTTAGTATAGGTGTGTGTACATGTTAGTGTGGGTGGGCCTGGGCACATGGATGGAGCGCAGGGTTTGATGTCTAGTATCTTTCCTTGAACGTTCTCCACACTTATTTCTTTAGATGGGGGTCTGTCACTGAACCTGAAACTTATCAACTCAGGCTGACTGGCCAATGAGGTTCAAGAATTTACTTGTCTCAGCCCCTCACCATCCCCCAGATTACAGGTACCCAGTGTTTTACATAGCTGCTAGGAATCCAAATTCAGGTCCTTAAGCTTGTGTAGCCAGTCACTTTACCAACTGAACCAGCCCCTATTTTCCAACTTCTTGTTTGGAAAAATCATAGACTCACAGAGTGAGTGAACATGGACATTAATGCTCCATTTACTCTAGTTTACCACTTACTAATAATTGCCGCATTTGCTGTGTCTCTTCCTCTTCTCTGTCTCCTTTCTTTTATCTCTCATTGCATATTCAGTTTTCCTTTAAATCATTTGCTAGTGAATTGCAGAGGTCTGATACTTTATTCTTGAATACCTCAGCATGTATCTTGGAGGAATAAGACAGTTCCAACAAAAGCAAAATACCATCATCACACCCAAGAATATTAACAATATACTATTCCATAATGCCATCCAGCGGTTCAAAATAAAATTTCCTTAATTGTCCCCAAATGTCTTTAGTAGCTTTTGTTTTTCTAGCCTAGGGTCCAGTTAGGTTTTATGTAATATATTTGACCTTTTTTGTCTTTTGAAACACTTAGAAGACAAATGGAAATTCTGAATATGTTAAAGTCTTAGAATATGTGTCAGGAGGCTCTTAGATTAGGGTTCCCTCCAGGCCACAGCCTTGGTTGTGAGCCACAGAATTTTACCTTCAGATGAAGTATGAAGTATGGCTCTGCTCTGTGAGTAGAAACTGGAGCCTGCTCTTGTTCCTTCTGAGCTACCCCCAAGACTGCTGCCCTTGACGACATGGTTTTCTCAAAGTCAGGAGAGTTCCAGAAAACTGCTGGGCCATTGGCATCTCTCCTTATAACTTTTTCTTTACACTCTAGACCCATAGCAACCACTTGTAGTCAATTCGTATCTCCTTGCAAGTGATTTGGTTAGGCTTTGGGCCATTGAGTTGGAAGCACTGATGTCACAGCTTGGTAACACGGTTCTCTGCTCATTTCAGTGGCGGGACCACTGGATGCAGTGTGTATACTTCCTGCCACAGGAGGAGCCTGTTGTACAGGGCTCCGCCTGCCGCCTGGTAGCTCACCACGATGACTACTGTGTGTGGTACAGCCTTCAGAGTACCAGGTATGCTTGTGCCTTGTGGGCATGGAGGACTGGGCCTTAGAAAGAGTTCATTGATGTAAATTCATGTATAGACCATGTAGATATTTGAGTGGGCAGTTTGTATCTGAACAGAATAAAATGAGAGCAAAGACTGATAAGATGGCTCAGGGGCAAAGCTGCTTGCCGCTACACCTGACAGCCTGAGTTCAGTCCCTGAATCCACATGGTAGAAAGAGAACCAACTCACAGAGCTATCCTCTGACCTCCTCTCCTCCCCTGCCCTGCCCTACCCCACTCCACCCCTGCAGATGTGGGACAGAGCATATGTATACACACAAATGAATAAATTAATTAAAATTAAAAGCAAAAGTTTGTGGTGGGATACATCAGTATATATTTGTGTATACATAAAAAATGCTGTCATGGGGTTGCTGAGTTCTGTTCAAAACAAGTATGTGGGGACTGGAGGGATGGTTCCGTGGGTAAGAGCACTGGCTACTCTTGCAGAGAACCAGGATTTGGTTCCCAGTACTCAGTTGGCAGACACCATTTGTAACTCCAATTCCTAGAGATCTGATGCCCTCTTCTGGCCTCTACAATCCTTGCAAGTACATGGTGCAATTACATATATACAGACAAAACACTCATATACATAAAAATAAATAAAATCTTTTTAAAAAAGAAAAAGAAACCCAATATGTGGTAAGTGAGGCATCATAATACTCTGTAACTTCCAATGAGCTGGTGTCCATATTCAAGTCCTCTAGAGGCCTATGGATGTACATCTGAGGGCTCAGGTGTAGTTCCAGTATCAGGGTACCCTGTGCCATACCGTCACACTGTCAGGTTTCTATTATCACTTATGTTTGCCTTTTTGTCTCCTGCCCCAGCCCTGACAAGAGTGGAAGAGTCCACCAAATGCGCCCTGTGTGTGACTGCCAGGCTCACCTCCTCTGGAACCGGCCTCGGTTTGGAGAGATCAATGATCAGCACAGAACTGATCAGTATGCCCAAGCCTTGAGAACTGTAAGTGTGCTTCTCTTTGGGTCTGGGTCCGGGTCCCAGAGCTCTGCCTATGATTGGCTCCTGTAGTTTATTTTCTGTCTTCCCTCATTAGCAGAATGTCTCCATCTAATGTAGATAGAGAACCTGAGATTTTGTTCTAGACTTTCCTGAGCTTGTTCTCTGTTCTGTAAGAGGTCTCTTAGGTGTTCTCTGTTTCCATAAGTCCTCCCCTACCCCTCTAGCCTGGAACTTTCTTCCAGTCCAACTTGTTCCGCTGGATGTCTTTACCTTCCTGATTACCTGCAAAGAGTCTCTGGGACCCCTTGGAATTGTGTACAGAAATATATGTGCACATACGTGCATTTAGTGGGGTATCTAAACTATCTTTTCTTTTCAAGGAATCTCTGATCCATAAAGATACCCCTACCTTTGGAGAGTTACTTTAAAGCATATGGGTTAGGGAAGAAATCTGTTGCTATAGACTGGAAAGTGGCTTCCTGCATGTACCGAGGAGTCAGGCTTGACAATGTGGGGGGCCAAAGTCTAGCCTGGCAATGGGAAAATGGAACGAGAGATGACGTACTCAGAAGTCTATGAGTGAAGTGGGATCAGGGAAGCATTTCTGTCAGCTTGTCAGGAAGGAGTTCCTGAACTACGGAAACCTGTGCTGATCCTGCCCTTCTCCTGCAGCTGATGACACCAGGCAGTATCTGCCTTTGTGTCAGTGATGGCAGTCTTCTCTCAGTGCTGGCTCATTACCTTGGGGCAGAGCAGGTAAGGGGTACATGCCCTTCTGTTGGCTTTGTAAGAGGCTTTTGTTTGTTTGCTTGTTTATTTTGTTTTAATCTTGTTTATTTTCTTTTTTGGTTTTGTTGTTTTTCACTTTTTTAAGGTTGGCTCTTGAGTTAGATCATGGTGTGGTTCAGGCACATAATTCAGTGATCAAAGCTCTTTGCAACTGTTAAGGATGGAGTGGGCTTGGTTTGGGGGCTGCAACCCAGGGTTCTAAGTTGGCTACCCTGCCCAAGTCAGTACCCAGTGTGGGTGCTGTCCCAGGGAAGTTGTCAGTCTCGGCAGGTGTTCAGGAGAGGTCCTCTTGTCATGCTTTGATCTTGAATTTCTTCCCCGAGTAAGCACATCTCTTATAGCTCATAGTATGCTGTTCTTTGCAGGTGTTTACAATTGAGAGTTCAGCAGCTTCCCATAAATTGATGAAAAAGGTAAGTGACAGTTACTACTGAATTGAGGAGAGTACTGTTGGGCCTGCCTTCCTGAGTCTGGGATGGGCAGCTTTGTGGTCACATTTGAGCCCAGGGACTGGCAGAGTAGCCCTGCTTCATGACTGTGGCTTCCACCTGAGAGCCGGCCTGGACCTGGACACCTCTCTAGCTGGCATCCAATTAGAAACAAATTGTTGCAGTCTGCCTTGGTTTTTATATGTGAAGAAGTTGAGCCTTTTCTCATTTCATCTAAAATTTAAGAAACTAACATCTCTATAGCTGTAGAACTGAAATATTTGTTCCTGGAATAACCTCCTCCACCAGAACTGCAAGACCGGTGCTAGGTCCTGCTGTCTCTATCTGTGGGGCCATCAGGAAGCGCTTCCACCAGTAGGTAAAGTGGTGCTCTGAAGCCATTTGGCCACAAAACTCAGCGAAGAAGGCAACTTTGAGAGGTGATGATTTTTTTTCTTTGTGATGCTGTAGACGGAACCCAGGCCTCAAACACTAGGCAAACATCTACCATGAAGCTGTACCTCAGCTTGATTGTTTTTCCTTGCTTAAAACAATATGTGAGTATAAACAGAATTGTATACTTTCTTTCTAAGATCTTCAGCGCTAACCACTTGGAAGATAAAATCAATATCATCAAGAAACGACCGGAGTTACTAACATCTGCAGACCTAGAGGGTAAGAAGGTGAGGAGCAGAGCTTTGCAGTTGTACTGGGGCTGTGAGTAGGAACAGAACAGCACTGAGGTAGTCTAAGCTCCACCTTGTTTTCTTGGCTTCATGGTCTATGATGTCACCCATGTAACCTGACAGCTGAGAACTCAGCCCTATGAGGGTTGGGGAGGAGTTTGTATAGAGGCCAGTAAGCATGGAACTGGGCTCCTATGAGCTTGGGTTCCTGTGTCTCTCACATGACAGCAGCAGAGTTTGTTGAAGTTGGTGTGCCTCCTCTCCTTTTTCCCTTCATGTAAGTCCTTTTTGAAGGCTTCTTCCTGCTCAGATCCTTCTCCCTTGGTTGCTCTTCTAGCCCCCTAGAACTGGTCCACCAAGAGTCTTAGGGTTACTAAGTGCCATCTCTCTGCAGGCTTCAGCTGCTCTGGCCCTAGGGCCACCTCTCCTTCCGTTCTTAGGAGACTGCTTGTCCCAGGTGTCTCTGCTCTTACTTTTAGCTGTTCTGAGTCTCTTTTTGTGTTTGTCTTCTTTTCTCAATTCTTCCGTCATGCTTTTCTTATCCCCCTCTCTTTGTCTCCTTTACTGCATCTCTTTGGGTTATGATGCCTCTTCCCACATGAGAGCCAGTGATCATGAAAGTGAACTTTGCTGTGGATAGGCCTCTTTACCTTTTCAGATTCAAATATCTTTTTAAAAAAATATTTTATGTGTATGAGTGTGCTGTCTATATGTAAGTGCACCTGTGTCATATAATGCCCATGGGGTCAGAAGAGAGTGTCAGATTCCCCTGGAACTGGAGTTAAGGATTGTTGTTAACCACCATGTGGATGCTCAAACTCAAACCCCAGTCCTCTGCAAGAGCAGCCAGTGCTCTTAACTACTGAGCTATCTGTCCATCCGCCCTCAAATCACTCCCCCTAGGGGATATTAAACATCCGTGCATTCATGCCTCTCAGTCTGATTGTGAAGATTGGCTACTTTTGTGGCATTACTACACCAACATTATAGTTATCTTAACAAAAAAAAAAAGCCTATTCAATTTAGTTAACTTGGAGGACACCCTTTCCCTAAGATATCTATTTCTTAGACTATGCTGATAACACTATCTTGTTGGAGCTGGAACTGTGTCCTGAGCCCAGCTCCACCCTGTTTTTTTCAAGATGAATTCTCCATCTTCAATTTGGGAAGTACAACCTTGGCTTCACCCGGATCTTAACAGACCATGCTGGCTCTTCATCCTGATTTTAGAATATCTCAGTCTCTACTGTGTGCAATGGAAATGGGTGTGCTGCCTTTCAGTGCTTTGATATGTTAATTCTCAAGCATAGCCACATTCATTCTTCCACTGATTCATTATCTTTTTGGGTGGAGTACCAAATTGAGGTTGTCAAGGAAATAAGATCAGGTGTCCAGGTCACAAGACACAAGAGTACATTTGCTGGGATTTAAATACCTTTTTTTAAAAAAAGGTTATTTTTACTTTATGTGTGTAAAGTGTATTGCCTGCATATATGTAAGTGCACCTATGTCATACAGTACTCACAGAAGTCAGAAGAGAGCATCAGATCCCCTGAAACTATAGAGTTTCAGATGGTTTTTAGCTGCCATGTGAATGCTGGGAATTGAATCCAGGTCTTCTGCAAGTGCAGTCAGTGCTCTTAACCACTGAACCATCTCTCCAGTCCCTTGTTTGTTTTTTTTGAGACAGAATTCCTCTGTAGCCCCAGCTAGCCTGGAACTCACTGTGTGGCCGAGACTGGCCTTTATCTCAAGATCTACTTGCCTCTACCTCTCAAGTGCTGGGATTAAAGGCATGCACCAAACCTGGCTCAGATTCAACTGTCTTATATCCAGTTGCCAACCTGTTAACTTTTCCTTGAAAATCTCACAAGCTGGACACATCTAAAGCAGAATCTGTCATCTTTTGTTGTTTTTTTTTCTAGTCTTTTTTTTTGGTAACAACTTTATTGAGGTATGATTGACGTACTATAAAATACACAATTCATGGTTTTCAGCATATATATTGTAATATAGTGATCACTCAATCCAGTTTTAGAGCATCTTCACCCAAGCCCCTGGAGCCTGTTTGTAGTCTTTTTTTTTTTTTTAAATGCTGAATAATACTCTATTGTACAGATATGCCACAGTTTGTCTGTTGATAAGTGTTTGGATTATTCTAGATTTGGGCTCTTTTGTATAATTCTGCTAGGAGCATTGATATATAAATCTTTCTGAAGATATGATTTTAGATACGTAGGTCTGGAATTCCTGGGTTATGAGATAATTATGTTCAGCTTCTTAAGAAGTTGCTGGTTGCTAGGCATGGTAGTTTATCCCAGCATTTGGGAGACAGAGGCAAGCAGATCTCTTAGTCTGAGGCCAACCTGCTTACATAGTGAGACCCTGTCTTTAAAAAAAAAAAAAAAAAGCTGCTGGCCATTGTCCGTAGTGGTTGATTTGTATACGAGTGTTCATTCTGTGACATACCCACACTTCTCTTCTCCTTTTCAGTGTAGCCATTTTAGTGGGAACACACTGACATACCATTGTAATTTTAATTTGTATTTTCATGATAACTAATGATATTGAACATTTTTCATGTACTCATGTACTATTCATAAGTCTTATTTGAATATCTGCTCAAGTCTCTTGCCTATTTTCTCTCATTGCCTTTTTTAAAACAACAGCTTGAGATGTAAATTTCTGTGGCATACAATTTACTGATTTTAAGTATACAGTTCAGTGATTTTAGTGTATTCATTAGGTTATGTATCTATCACCAGATCAGTTTTTTAAGAACTTTTTTTTTTACCATAGAAGACATTCTTTTTCTGGTAGTAGTCACATCCATTTGCTTCCAGTCTTCTAAACCCTAGACAACTGCTAGTCTACTTTCTGTCTTTGTGAGTTTGCCTATTCTGAACAAAGCATAGAAATGAAATTATGTACTTTGTGGACTCTGTGATTGACTTCTTTCATTTAGTATAATATTTTCAGATATCCATGTTATAGCATAAGTCACTGTCTCATCTTTTTACTGTTGAGTAATACTCCATTATATTGATATACCATGTTTTATCTATTTGTCAGCTGACAGAGGTTTGAGATTTTGTGCTGATTGTACTTTTTGGCTGTTGTGAATACTGCTACTTAGAACATGTAGGTACCAGTCATTTTTTTTTCCTCTTCTAGATGAGGGCTTAGAACAACATAAAGGTGTAAGCCATTTCTATAGTGTGCTACTCAGACTCCAGGTCCCTGTTGAGTAGGATGATGAGAAAAATCATTTGTATTGTGTCCTGACACTGGGAGCAGGGGTGAAGGGCCAGCCCTGTTGTAGCTTCTGTGGTATCTGCTGTGTCCACTCTGGTTCCCATCCCTGTAGCCCTGGGAAGTCTCCCCAGACTCTGCCCTCCCCGCTCCCCATCAGCCTAAATGTTTTAGCATCCCCCTAGAGCATCTCTTCTCTGCACTGCAGAGCTCTCTAGTTGCTTCATGGTCCTTAGAAGGATCTTTTAAAATATAGTCCTATTTTTGAATCCCTGATTAAAGCCTTTAGTGATCCCTCTTGCCTCTGGGGCAAGTTGAGTCTCCTTTACCTGTCTGTCATTAGCTGTGGTGGCTGACTGGATCTCACCTGTATTTGGCTTCCCCCTCACTGCCATTGCATTCTGTCCTGATGTGTGTCTGGAAGACCTTGCGCTCACTCCTACCCTTGTGTGACCACTGCCCATCTGTCTGGCTTCTCTGACTCCTCATAAACCTATTCGTTTCTTTTACAAATGTTTACTGAATATGTACTCTGCCAGGCACTGTGCTGCCAGGGTCCCTACTTGCTAGAACCAAATGAGGGTGACACAGTGTTTAATTGGCACTGATAAACTAGGGTGGTATATGGAATTTCATTCTAGAAGGTCTTTATAGAGCCCCTGAATGCACCTGTTCCTCCTACTTTCATATGAGCATAACTTCTGTCCTTGTCTGTGTCCCTCTTTCACTCTGCAATCCTTTATGTCTTCAAGAGGATGCTCATTTGTTGACTGACTGACTGATTGAATGAATGAATGAACGGCCTGTTACTTACATGATCCTGTGAAACTGCTGATCTTGTTAACTGAGCACTCCTGACCCCTGAATTCTGCTTCCTGTTCTGGTTGCCAGGTCTCCCTCCTCCTGGGTGAGCCCTTCTTTACCACCAGCCTGCTGCCGTGGCATAACTTGTACTTCTGGTATGTCCGTACCACTGTGGATCAGCACCTGGGACCTGGTGCCGTGGTGATGCCCCAGGCTGCCTCACTGCATGCCGTGATCGTGGAGTTCAGGGTAGGCCACCCAGAGGGCTTTGCAAAACACCAAAGTAGTGGGAGGGTGGGGTAACTGTGCTCTCCAGTGACCCTGAGCACAGATGGAATTACTTGGACCTTGCTGACTAGGGCCTTTCTTTTCTGTCACCGCACTGCAGAACTGAATAGAGGAAGCCTATGCTTTTAAAAAGCAGTAATTTGACATATGAAATGGAAATGATTGTGTGTTGTCATTTTACTATTGTGGCTTATCAGAATAATTAAAAAATATAAATTAAGCGTTTCAGAAGACATGCTGTGTAGCTCGCTGTGCTCTTGTAAAGAGCGGAGGCTGCAGTTGTTAAGGCATTCTAAGATAGGGACTTAGCTTCTTTATGTAAGAAGAAATTGAAAAGCTTCATTTTAATTTTCTCATCAAAGCAGAACCACAGTCACCAAGTCATTTTGGGAAAGGCTTTTTTTTATTAAAAGGATTTAGAAATGCTTTTAACCTGGAATGGAGAGTGAATCACATTTGCTATTTCTCTTATAAGAATTGCTTTATCTCTTGGTAGCCTGGTAGTGCCATCACTTAATTTCTGGGCATTTCTTCTGTGTGTTATTTACCTGATGAGATTCCCATGTGAATTGTGGCTCTCATGGCTAAAGAGTGACTACAGAGAAGGATGCTTATTCTCAGGCATAGGTCTGAAGAGGCAGGGGTTAGAAGATGAACTTGCCAGAGTTTGTTTCTGGAACTTTCCTCCCTGTCACCCTCATGCTGTGTTCACAGGTACCAAACCCTTGAGAGCTGCTTACAGACTTCTTCCCAAAAGAATTGTGCTGGGCATGGTCTGGATATGAAGTCCAGAATCTCTCCCTGGCAGTTCTGGCTGATTATCTTCTAAGGAGAGAGGACGTGGTACCATGTTGATTTATAGATTCCTGTACCAGTCTGTCATACAAGCCACCCTGGGTCTTCCATGTCTTTGTTGCTTTTCCTTAGGGGTCTGTGTCTTGGCATACAGGAATAGAAGGATATGCCTGTGGTTCTTGTTGGTTTCCTAAATCTTCTTATTCATGTTGCCATATTTCCTTGTGGGAATAGACAGGTGGGTATAGACAGGGCTGTTCCTTCTTCACAGGACCTGTGGCGGATCCGGAGTCCCTGTGGTGACTGTGAAGGCTTTGATGTGCACATCATGGATGACATGATTAAGGTAACCATGCTGACCCAGGTCTATAATATAAACTACTTGGAGGGGAGACTGAGACAGGAGGATTTAAAGTTCAAATTCAGCCCAGGTGACTTAGCAAAACTTAGCCTCAAAATTAAAAACAAATGGTTAAACCAAACACTAACAGACATTAGGTGGAAGTGGGCAGGAGGTTGAGAATACAGCTCACTGATGGAGTACTTGCCTAGCATGCATGAAGTCCTAGATTCAATTCCCAATATCACTAGAAAAATAAAAGGTAGACAGAGAAACAACTCTGAGCACTGCCCCATGCACACTTTCCCCATGGCCATAGACCTGACAGGGCCCGACGGGGGAGCACAGACAACAGGACAATGAGGAGAATACTGCCATTTTGTTTGACTCACCTTAAGCATTAACCTTAGGAACATTAACCCGAGAACCCTTACAAGGTACCGGTCCTGTATTTGTGTGTTTGTGCATGCACACATATGTGTGTGTGTGTGTGTAGTGTTTTTTTTTGGGAGGGGGCGTTGTTTTGGGTTTTTTGTTGTTTGTTTCTTTGAGACAGGGTCTCCCTATAGCCCCAGCTGGCCTGGAACTCACTATGTAGACCAGGCTGGCCTTCATCTCTGCCTCTTGAGGGCTGGGATTAAAGGAACATGCCACCACACCCAACCATCATTTACATTTTTATGCGCTTATTGATCATGACAGTGGAACTAGAAAAGAAATTTAAAAAAATTTTTTTGTTTATTATTTTTATTTTATGTGTATGAGTATATTGCCTGCATGTATGAAAGTGCACCCGTGTTGTGTGGTGCCTGTGGAGGTCAGAAGACGAGGTAGGATACCCTTGGAACTGGAGTTACGGATGATTTTTAGTTGCTATGTTGGTGCTAGAAATCAAACCCGGGTCCACTGCAGGAGCTGGCAGTGCTCTTAAGTGCTGAATCATCTCTCCAGCCCCAAAAAAGCAGTTTTGTGTCTTCAACTCATAGAACGTCATTGCACTACTAGAATTGCTCCCGCCTGCAGGAGTAGTTTGTTTTCTGTTGCGTCAGCCTTTCCATGGGGCAAGTTGGCTACTTTCTACTGCAGCCATTCTCATTTGAGGGAGTGTGTTCGGGGGAAGAGTGCTAGAGCTTTAAGGGACGGGTGTATGGAAGTCCCTGCCGAGTTATTTTTGTAACAGATGTTGGCAATTCCCTGAAGGTCCAACCAGAGTGGATGACCACCAGGGTCTGTGTCCACCAGAACCCAAGGCATTTGTGATGGCAGCATTGGTGTGTGCCTTTTGGGTGTTGGGGTAAAAAGTTGGGAAAAATTCAAATAAGAGTAGGCCAGGAATAGGGACCCATTTTTCTGAATGAAAATTTATATACACAGAGAAAAGGGAATGGAACTCATAGTGTTAGCTGTCTGATTGGATAGTGTAGACTTGTTTCCTTTTTGCTTATTTTTTCTCTGTGGACATAGATTTCTGTGTAAGCATTTTTAAAGTAAAGCCCGTGAGTGATTTCTATTCGTATTTCACCTTCTCCACAGCCAACTACTGACTGACTCTGTTCCTAGACATCTTTGTTGCTGAGGTCCCACTCTGGGCTCCTCTGTCATATCTGGCCACTCATCAGGCTCTGCTGTGGCCTCCTCTTCCCCCACTACCCTCTGAGGTATCATGTCTCTGGATCTTCTTCAGGTCCCTCCTCCTGACCCTACAGAACCTAGATTGCCAGTTTGATGCCTAGCCAGTGTGCATGTCTCTCCTGATTATAGTCAAAGCAGTGAAATGGTTGGGATTGAGGAGATGGTTCAGCAGTAAGTGTGTATTGTTCTTATAGAGGACCCAAGTTTAGTTTCCAGCTCATAACCTCCTGTAACTCCAGCTCTAGGGGGATCTGACTGATGCATCTGTCCTCCGTGGGTATCAGCATACACATGTGCATACCCAAACACAGATTACATAAATGTAATTAAAAATAATAATAAAAAAACTTAAACAATAGATAGCTAACCATGGGAGACATTTCTTCTAGGCATCATCAGGTCATTTGACTTCTAAGCTTCCCCAGCGCTCCTGCCTTTCTCCTCCTCCAGCCCCATTCCTCTCATCCTAGACCTGGCATCCTCTTCCAGTCCTGCTTTTCTCTTGCTGTTGGTCACTGCATTCCCAGGGACCCTCCAATCCAGGTTTCTGCCTCCACTGCTGCCAGCCCTGTCAGAGACTCTCCGGTCTATAGTCTTCTTCCTCTCCCACCTTAGCCTTTAAAACAATTTTTTTAATTGTATGTATATGAGTGGGGTGTGTGTGTGTGTGTGTGTGTGTGTTTATGTTTATCTGTGTGCCATGTACACATAGGGCCCACAAAGGCCAGGAAAGGCATCAAATCTCTTGTAACTGGAGTTGCAAATGGCTGTGTACCCCATGTGCATCCTGAGAACTGAACCTAGCTTTTCTGCAAAAGCAGTCTGTGCTCTTAATCATTGAGCCGTCCCTCTAGCCCTAAGAAAACATGGATCTTAAATCAGCCATGTCCCCTGAAGGAAAGGCCCGTACCTAGCCCTTTAGAGCCACCTGCAGTGCCCTTGCCTCTCCTCGCTTGGCCCTTGTCAGTGCCTCATTCCCAGCTCTTGGACCTTTAGCTTCCTACCTGGAGTCACCTCCTCAAAGTAGCTTTTGCCTACCATAGCCTGTTCGCACCTGGTACCAGTACTTTTCCCAGGCACTGGTCTTTTTTACATGTCCATCTCCCCCAGCCCCTGCACCTCCTGTCAGGTGATACGGAGTAGGCAGTATTAGTGAGAAGTCACCGAGTGCTTGATGTTTTCACCAAAGAAGTTTCTCAGCATAAGTCAACAGGAGGCATCGTCATCCCTGTTTAAAAAGGAAGCTGATGCTTAGAAGGCAAAGTGATCCTCTGATGACTGAGCAGGAAAGGAAGAAGCTGGCTCCTTGGACTAGGTGTCTAGCGTTGCTTCCGTATAACTTCAGCTTCACAGGGGGACTGACCTCTGAAGTGAGGGTATCTTTGGCTGGCTGCAGTTCATCTCTACAGACCCCAAATCCTCTTCTCCTCTAGCGGGCTTTGGATTTCCGGGAGAGCAAGGAAGCTGAGCCCCACCCACTGTGGGAATACCCCTGCCGCAGCCTCTCTGAGCCCCAACAGATCCTGACCTTTGATTTTCAGCAGCTGGTCCCTCAGCAGCCCATGCGTGCTGAGGGCTCCATGGAGCTTCGGAGGTGAGTGGTGGCCACCGGAGGGAGGGTGTGGGGTGAAGACGGGAGGAGTCACTGTCTGCATGGTGACGGCATAGCCGACTGGAGTCTCTTACTCTGGACCCAGGATGTGTTTCCCCATCCCTTCCATTTTACATTATGGAGGTCCCTCAGCCTCTAGGCATGTTGCTGGTGAGAGAACTGGAGTGGGCCTTGCTTATCCCCCCATCTGAGGCCCCTTGTTGGATCACAGCTACAGAGAAACATGAGTTTGGTTGCTATGGTTACCCACTGGCCCATTTTTCTGAACTCTCTTGGGAGTTAAAGAAGGTCAGGAATGATATGGGCTGCTTGCTGCAAAGCAAAGAAGACCCCACCCAGCTCTAGCTCCCTTTGCAGCAGAGTGCTGCCTCCAACCTCCAACCAAGCGGAGCCATGAGCTCAGAGTGCTTTTTGTACCAGGGGCAGGCTGCCCAGGCAGAGCAGATGCCACTGCCCTGGGCATTTTCAATGTCAAGTCTTCACCCTGAGCCCCTGGGCCTCTGGGCCTCTAAGTGCGGGGAAGCAGTCCTACTCAGAGGTTGGTTATCCTCAGTACTTAGTGGGACTGTAAGGTGTGATGGAGTTCAGAGCCAGGCCTCCGGCTTAGCCTTGCTGGTCTCGCCTTTAGTTAGGTGGCTGTGAAGCACTGAGAGCTCCTGCCTGGGTGGGATAGGAGAACTGGTGGCTTCAGGAGAGCAGAAGGAGGTCCTGTTGTGTCCATCCATTCTGTGTGACCGTCTGTCTGTTTGGCTCTGTATTCCTCCTCAGGCCTGGAAAGAGCCACGGGGCTGTCCTGTGGATGGAATACCACCTGACACCAGACAGCACGGTCAGCACCGGGCTCCTGAACCCTGCAGAAGACAAGGTAGGACTGTGGGCACAAGACCCGGGAGTGGGTGGCAACCCTAGAGCCTTGTGCCCCCTTGTGCTTTGAGTATCCCTATTCTGTGCCTTCAGGCAGATAATTCCCTTGTGACCCGGGTTATCTCCTACAGTAAGCTGCGTGGGCTTTCATGAAAGCTGGATTAGAGGTTTGCCTGGGTGTCAGAGACCCTCACCATCCTTTTACTGCTCACCCTGCAGGGGGACTGCTGCTGGAACCCCCACTGCAAGCAGGCTGTGTACTTCCTCAGTACCACACTGGATCCCAAAGTGCCGCCGAAGGGTCCTCAGTCAGTCAGCTATGCCGTGGAGTTTCACCCCCAGACTGGAGATGTCACTATGGAGTTCAGACTTGCAAACACCCTGGACTGATCCTTGTTGATAAATAAAGGCTGAGGACTCTGAATGGCTTACGACTCACTGGGGAAAGGTCAAGGCATTCATTTCTTTGTATGCACCTGATGCCATCCACACAGCAGAGACCTGCTCCGTCTTCGCATCTTTGCACTGCTGGCTCCTAGCACCAGGTATGGTGAGCTATGGAGTGACGAGGAAGAACTGTTTGTGTTTCTGAGAGTTTAGAAAGCTCTGGAGTAGTAATATCTCCTTTCCCACGTGGAGGCACAAACCCCTCGCTGGGGAAGGAGTAGAACTGCACGTTTAGCCTGTTAGGGAACTAGTAGAGCCCACCTAGCCTGTCTGCTTTCTGGGAACTTCCAGGTCCTTGCTCATCCAGAATGGTCATCTAGGGAATTCCCTAGGGCTTGATGACCCCGACGGGACCTTGGTTGAGAGGACTAAGCTGGCTCTTTTCCTTGCTAAGTAGCTTTACTAAGCCACACTATTAAGCATTTGGGCACCTGGCCTCACTGTATACCAGCAGCACAGCAGATACCAGGTGCTGCTCGGAAGCCCAGGGAAGAGGCTCTCTCTAGGTAGTTCCCTTGCGTGCTTTGTGTCCATCAGAAGGCCCCTGTTACAGCAAGAACAGATTCCCCAGTTGACCACAGCCTTGGCACATTCTGTCCCTGTTCTCCCTGCTCTCTGCCTACATTCATTTGCTCTTGGCTTCTCAGTTCTCAAGAGATTTGGGAAGTGCCCAGTAGGACCCAGATAGCCGGCTTCCTGCAGTTCAGGGCAGACACACTGTGCCCTCATGTTACCCCCAGCCCCTAGGCTGCCCATCACCCAGCTGTGGGATCAGCAGCCCCCGAGCTTATCACTCTAAATAATACAGAACGCCAGCCTTGAGCCTCACAGCTTTATTTCCTCCTCATTCTGCATCCTTCCTTCAGCACCATAAAGGAAAAGTCCACCTCTCTTTTCAACATATTTTTTTTTTATCAGATGTAAAGATTGTTTTTCTTCTAGGGAAGAATCGTCTGGATATATTTGATAATGTTTTACCAAAACCTTAGGTGTCTTACCATATAAAACCCCTTAAGTCCCATGAGGATACAATACAGAAAAAAATACAGAAATTAAAAAAGTGTTTCTTTTTCTTTTTTTAAAACAGTATTTCTAAATCTCAGCAAGTTAATACAATAGTTAAAAAGCATCAAGGTTAATATTCATACTTAAAACTCAAGGTGGTTTTGGACAGATGAAGATGAATGTTCTTTCCTAAGCTAACACAGCTGCCCAGGGCTTCCCTTGAGGGCCCCAGGCAGGCCGAGCCTTGGTTGAGGCTCTGGACGACCCTGTACCTGCCCTCTCCTAGGCCATAGACGCTGCAGAATCTGAAATCCCGGCAACGCTTCCTTGTTTCTTTTTATGAGATTGAAATAGGCCTGGCAGTACACAAGCCCTGAGTCCACAGGCAAACCACGATGAAATGTGTGGCGGACGGTTGTGGCCTCAGTGCCGAGGGAGGTGTAGGGTTGCTGGGAGGCAGGCTGTCCTTCTGGACTCCAGAACCTGACTGTGTAGAGGCGACTTTGTGATAACAGATGACTGAGGCACAGGGCGGTATGACTTGCCTAAGGCCGCCCTGGGAGTGGGAAGGAGAGAAGCATGTGGCTCTGACTCCAAATACGTTACCCTAACCCTCATGACAGAAGCGCTGGAATTGGGTTTAGGGACCCTGGCCTTGGCCTCAGCTACTCCCAGTGTGCACAGCATCATAGGTCTAGGAGCTGGGCCGTCCAGTAGAGCCCTGCACGTATGAGTAGAATCCTGGCCACTCCCAAGAGTAGAGACCTTCCACACAGGCCTCTCCAAATCCTTGGGAAGCCAGGCCCCTGTAGGAGAAGTGGAGCAGAGAATCCAGCGAGGCTGCCCTAACTCTGGACAGCGGAGCGCTGGGCAGAGCTCCTTAGGCCAGAAGGTTTGGGCATACCAATGTCACCAGTGATAAAAGACCTAATGCCAAGCGGCCCAGGCTCTGCAGGATCATCCCCCTAACGCAGGGCCGGCATCCAGGTAGAGATGCGCCCTGCCTCTCGGTTCCTCTTGCTCAGCGGGTGACAAGGCACACTTCAGTGCATTGGCACTAAGGTCCTGGTGTCAGGATCCTGGTGCTCACTCCATCCTCACCAGGCACAGCTGGCTCAAAGCCAGGCTGGATGCAAGGCGCTTTGAGGACACCAATGGAGTTGAAAAAACAGTCCAAGTTAGATCTCGGCACCTTGAGACGGACAAACCCTCTGTGACCAGGGTTCAGGCCTGCTGTCTGAAGGCTGATGGGCAGAAGCGTAGAAGGCTCTGCTCAAGACCTGGGCCAGGCGGAAAATGGTGGGCTATAGAAGCCACAGAGTGGCAGGAGTGGCTTCTGTGTGCCTTGATGCCATCTAGAACCACCCCAGCCCCGCAGGCCTGGCCGCCTGAGCTTGCACACTGGGAGGAACAAGCCACGGTCTCCACCTTGGTTTCCTGCCACTTTGTCCAGGGTCCCGTCCTAGACGTGGCATTAGCTGGGTTAGCTATTGAGAAGGGTGGGCCTGGGAGAACAGAGCCACAGCCCCACTTTGGGGGGGCGGGGTAGGCAAGTGGTTCCTGAGCTCAGCCGGCACATGGATGAAGAAAGTCCCCAAGAAAGGATCGGACCCAAGGGACCCGTAGAAGAAGACATGTTGGCTTGGATAGAAGAGAAGCTACAAACCTGTCGTTTTCAAAATCAGGACCCCCACCCCCACCCCTTTGTGTTGTGAGTCCCTTTCATGTAAAAAAAGTGATGCCCTCTGCAAATTTCCTATTATGGCTCCACAGCTGGGATCAGTCTCCCACAGGAGCTGCTGGGGTGGCCAGAGCTAGCTGGACCCTACTGTGGGCTGGGGACAAGCAGAGTTCTACCCAGTGACTTGCAGACCCTTCAAAATGAGGGGTGATTTTGTGTTTAACTTTTTCTGTTTCCTTTTTAAAATGTAATCGCCCTTGAATGCAAGACCTGGGAAGAGCCCTGGGCTGGCAAATAACGACAGCACTCGTGTCCCCAGTGCCCTCCAGGCGGGAGCGGGGAGAACTGGTGGCTGTGCCCAGGAAGTGCTTCTTTGGCTGGTTCTGATTGTGTTTGGAGTTTGGCCTTGGGTGAGGCCCGAGCAAGGGGTCTGGGTGCTACAGTGTGGCACGTGGCATGCGGGCAGCGTGCATGCTAGGGTGCAGGCATGCGAGACAACATTGGCAGCAGACAAAAGTAATGAACCCTGGACGAAGCTTGAGATACAAAGAGTACATAAACCCGGTTTTCATACTAACCCTCGGGTTACAAACTATGTTGTGCTGTGTAGATCTGTAGAAAATCACGATTGGAAAGAATGGCACTGGTTAGGCAGCCAGGAGCTCCCGGGCCAGCCTGAGTCCTCTGTTCTCAGAGATGGCCCAGAGGCGCAGAGCAGCCCAGCTTCCAGGCTCCCCGGACTATCTGGGGCTCCTTCCCTGACCCCTGCCCTCCTCCCCCAGCAGTAGGTGCTTGATGGAGGGGACACGCCCAGGGATAGGCTGTGGGTTGAAGCTGGCAGAGGCCCCATTGCTTGGGATGCCAGGGGCTTGGTTGGTCTACGCCTCCTCCTCCCCTGTAGACACCATCAGCCGCATGGCCACGGGAAGGTGGTCGGTCAGGCCGGACAGCTGAGTGATGAAGCTGAATTCTTCTACTTCCTAGGTTGAGGGGGTAAGAAACGTTCTGATTAGACAGACAGAAGAAAGGCAAAGGAGGGAGGGTCCTAGGGGCAGAAAATGCCATCCAGGGATGGCCAGGGCCGTCCAGATGTGGGGCCACCAGGCTGGGGTTATACAAAGGGACCAGAGTGTCCTCAGGCTGTGGAAGTGATGGCTTTCATTTTAAAGTAGCATGAACTAGGGGTTGGGCTCAAAATGCAGGGCTCAGCCCCGGACTCACAGCCTTCCAGTCGGGGCACAGCCCCTCCTCAGCATGCAGCATGTAGTCGATGCGCCGGCCATTGCCCTTCAGCAGGTCCTTCCGCCCCTTCTGCCCGGCCCCCGGGCTCTTGCTGGTGGGGAATGCCAGATACTCCCTGCGGCCTTCTTCACTCTCCAGGACCCTATCGAGCAGACAAGAAGCAAGGTGAGCTCATGCCAGCCCTGGCACAGGGAGTCATAGTCCCCACAAGGTAAGATGAAGGAGGTGGGAGCAAACCTTAGGGTCCACAAAGAGCCTAAGCTAGAGGGAAGTCCAGCCACAGCATATGGATTCCCAGTGAGCAGGCGCCTACACTGCCTTGTCACAGGCTGTGTCCACCTCGGGCTAGCCGGGCCTGGTTTCTCTCGCTGTACTCAGACGTTGGTTGTGGCCCTCCTAGCTGAGGCAGGTTGGGGTCACACCTCTCAAACCCTCTTCTGCTTTGAGCCAATAGGAGCCTGCGTGAGTCTCAAGGACCCTCTTTTCCTGGAAGCCCCGACACTATTTCAGATTGGCGGGGGCTAAGGGGACCAAGAGAAGAACCCACTGGAGGTCTCAGCTATTTTATGTGCTGCTCCTAAGCAGTGATGTGACCCAGCTTATGTCACTAAACCTCTGAGCTCCATATCTGTGAAATGAGTAGTTCTGTGACTCCCAGACTCTTTGGGGAGAGGAGCTGTTGTCCCATTTCTCAGAGGGAGGAAACTAAACGTGCTTAGGGGCTTGTACCTGCCAGCCTTTCCCCCTCTAGCTCAAGCACCCCAGGAGCTTAGGAGCCCTCTGGGACACCCTGTCCTCCATTGCAGAGGGCAGGTTCAGGCGAGGCACTGATATGGGAGACATTGCCCAGGCCACTGGTTAACAACTGGATAGATTCAGGTGCCTGGAGAGGACCAGGCCAGCAAAATGGCTTTCTACAAGGTTTTCATCAGCCTTAAGATACACTAATGACATTCAGAACATTGTTACAGCTCAGAGATGTGATCCATTACTGTCCTTTGCCTTTGATAATTAATTCCAGCATCAATGAACCGAGAGTTACTGATAGTCATTTTTTAATCATCATCTCATGAAAAGATAATTTTCTCCGCCTAGCATGATGTTTCAAATTTAGTCTATAATCTAATTAATTGGCTCAAATTAGCTGCAAGGAGCCATGGTCATGGTTCTGTGCAGTCTTGGGCTGTGAATTATAAATGGGTTCTGCTGTTGACCTTTCCACTGTGTCCTATGGAGGCCTCACTGGGTTCAAGAATGAAGGTGGACCAAGGTGGAACTGTTTGAGAAAGAGCAGCTTGCATTTCATCAACATGTGTTTTTTCTACCAGTTAAACAAATAGAAACAGGTATAGGTTTTGGGCTCCTTCCCTTCCACAGGCCCTTCTCCCAGCAGCTCTTCTATAAGGCTTGGCCTTTGACCTGATGCTGGGAGACTCTGGCTCCTTTTCCTTTAGGAGCTGGGCCCCAAGCTCAACCAGGCCTGGGGTAGGAAGAGCCCTTTTCAGTGAAAGTCCGTGCTTTGGATGCTGGTTTAGGAGATGTTCAGACCCCATGAGCCTCTGAGGTTTCTCAGCAACACCTGCTTCCAACCAGCTGCCTTCCCTTCTGAAGTGGAGGATCCTGCTGCACAGAAGCCCTCACTGGTATGAGTGAGCTGGATCTCGGGAGCCCCAGCCCAGTCTCAATCTCCGCCACCTGAGTAAGGGCTCAGTGCCTCAAGTGGACCTGGGGGCTGGTTGGGAGAGAGTCCTTGCCAGCAGCACTGTGAGTGCTTACTTTTGCAGATTGTCAGGGGTGCACACATCCTCATCGTAGAGGCCGTTGATATCAAGCAGAGTACCTGGGGACAAGAAGAAGAGTGGTCACTGCATGCATGGCCCAGTCAGTCCCAAGGAAGTAGCCAACGTGGGGGAGGAGAGAATGCAGGACTTTAGGGGTGACACTCAGGCAGCTGACTGGGGCACGTCCCCTTCAGTAGGGATTGGATTCTCTTCTTGGGAAGCCCATGGGGAGCCCAAGCCCCTTCCTGATTGGGCACTGGCTCACCAATGGCCCACGGCTTCTCCTCCCCAGGCCCCAGGCGGCAGGGGTCCTTGTAGCGAGTAAACAGGGAATGCTGCTGCTCCAGCTTGTCATCTGTGTGGGAAGAATGAGAGAGGAAAGCCATGAGGCCGTCACCCAGCCTGAGGGGCCTGCTACCCCTGATTCCTGCCAAATCCACAGGCCACCAGGTTCCGGTGTCTTAGGTAACCACTCTGGGTGTATGGCCTCGTTCTGTGCATCTCATAATTGGTCCTGTGGTTCATCTTTGTCCTTGAGACTGCATCCCAACACACATGCTGGGCTTTAGCTTCTCTCTATCCTAGGACCGCTGTCCTCAAGGCTCTCTTAGATGCTGGGCAGACTTGGTGGGGACTGACTGATGTGGTCCCACCAGGACCCCTGTTCTTCACAGATCTAGATGCCTGACCTTTGGGGAGGAGAGGATATCACAAGGCTAGGGAGCCAGGTGTCCTGCCCAAGGTTCCCATTGAACTCACTGGGCCAGGAGACCCTTTCTTTGACCCGTGGAAGGGAAGGAGGGCACTGTGGGGGGCTACCCAGTGGATCCTCCTCTGGAAAGCCTCTCCCTGCGTGAGCACCCAGCATTTGGAGTTGGTATTAGCTATGTGACTGGGGCAGGAGCTGATATGTTGTGGGGCTGACAGCCTCACTGTTCCACACAGCTGCAGTGGAAGATCGCGATATGTATGGCGGTGACTGTGTGCTCCACGGTGGGGACAGCGTTCCCCCTGACCACCTGGAGTTGCCACTGTCAGGAGATGCCGTGCTGTCCCGGAGCAGGTTGTCACCTACCACCAGGTAAGGGCACCATTCTGGACTCTGGTGAGACCTTTAGGTGTCCTGTCTTAAGGGTGAGGCAGGAGCCCACAGGCCCCAAGTCCCACCCCATCTGTAGTCTCCCATGGGGGCCGTGGCTCCTGTAGGAGTGACAGAGTCAGTGAGTCTCCCAGGCCAGTGGAGACTCAAAGCCATCTCTCTTTAGGAGGTCTTTGTAAGATCGATTATTTAAAGCAATTGTTGAAAACTTCACAGATTGACTTTTGGTCTTTTAGCCTAATAGGTTTGCTTGCTTGCTTGAGCTGTAGTCCTGGCTGGCCTAGAACTCAGTGTGTAGATCGGGCTTTCCTCACACTTGCAGCACTCTTTCTATCCTTGCCTCCCCAGTGCTGAGATTACATGGGTGGCCACCACACCTAACATAGACCAATAGTTTAAGCCAGTAGTTTTTTTGTATTTAAAAATGTTTTATTTATGTATTATTCCGTGTTGGTGTCTATAATATGTGTGTGAGAGTGGGTGCATGTGTGCCATGGCATGTGTGGAGGTCAGAGGACAACATTTGGGAGTCTGCTTTCTCCTGGGGATCATACTCAGGTCTTCAGGCTTCTGCTTTTACCTGCTGAGCTATCTCACTGGCCCAATACTGTTAGCAGATTCTCTCTTAGTCTGAGGCCCAGGCCTCCCTTGTTTAGAGTTCATTTTTAGAGCATTTGTTTGTCTCTAGCAAGGGGCTTCTGTGCTTCTGAGGTAGAGCATGGGATGTTCCATCGCAGGATTTCTGGGAATCAGAGATATTACAGTCTTGCTAAATTTCTCACTCACACTCATGAGGAATAGAAAGTTCTTCAAACTGCCTATCCCTAGTCTTTGTAATTGTGCCTGAAACCCATGCTCTCCCTATAGCTGCAGACTTGTGAGGGGTTAGAACATGGCCTCACCAGAGGAGCAGTTGTCAAAGTTCAGATCTCCGCAGATGACATCAAACGCCACCAGCTCCTCGGGGTTGGCTGCGCTAGACGAGGAGGTAGATTTTCGGAAATCGGCCAGCCAGTCCTGAAGCAGGTCCAGCTGCTCACACCGGATGGCACTGTCCTCTGCAGGGAGGACAGGGACCGGACCATGAGACTTGACCTGGATCCCAGTAAGACCCAAGGTGTCATTCCATTCCACCTCCAGAAGACCCCCGGCTGTGGCCTACCTGGTGGGGCATGCAGGTGCGTGCAGGCGATGTATCCAACAATTCTTTGGTCCTGAGGTGTGCTTCCCACCTGCACCTGGGGGAAGAAGAGGTGTCAGTGCTGTCACCTGCCAGTCATTGCTGCTCCAAGTGCAAAAGGGACCCTGGCAATGGCCTTTCCACCTTGCTCTGCGCCAAGCTCCTAGCTAGACTCAGGCCCAGGTGAGGACAAGGCGCACCTTGCTTCTAGAAATGTCTGGTTCTCATGACAGGGCAGCAAGCGCTCCATCTTTTCAGCCCGTTGACCTTTAGTTTTCTGTATACTGTCCTTTAGTGGTTCCTCACTCTCTTCCTTGGCCATACCCTCAACCTAGCCTCACCCCAGTGCTCTCCTATCTAAAATAAAAGCCAACACCCCCTGGGAGGGTCCCTCAGCCCTGCCAGATCCCTGCTGCCTGTCTTTGCTGTATGGCCACTTGCCCCGTGAGCTTTATAGACCATGGTCTCCTGCACTCTTGGATCAGAATTCTGGCCTGTGTGCTCCTCTATCTCTGGGCCCCTGGCATGAGCTGGCCTCATCCTGAGTCTAGCCTTCCTTCTTCCACAGTGGCCTCTTCACACCTCAGACCTGTCTCTACCTAGGGCAGACTTACATGGAGTAGGCCCCTTTCAACCACAAGGTGACTCAGGCAGACCACGCCAATGCTGGCTTCATAAAAACGGGCATCTCAACTGTACATCACAAAGCCGACTTAGCAGCCCCTCCCCAGGTGTAAGGCAGGACAGAAATGAGCCCTTATGAGTACTGTGGCCCTGAAGGTGAGCCACAGACTCCTCTCTCCTTCCCGCCCCCGTGGGCTCTCCCAGGCCCCCCAGCAGGAAAGAGTCATTTGGAAAGAGTCCTTCACCTGGATGCTCCCTGGAGAGTGCTCCGGGCCCCTCCCTCAGAGGCCTTTCTCAGCAGTGCTTCTTTCCCCATGAGCACCAGCTGTTCTCCTCAGACTTAGTTAATCCACTCCAACCAAAGCTCCTGTGATAAGACCTCAGACCCAGGCACTCCCTAGGGAGGTGGACCTTGGCAGCCAAGCCTCTTGTTCTAGCCTTTGGCTGAGGGCACAGAGGCCACCTCTCAGGCCATATGTTCCAGAGCCCAGGTTAGTGTTCTTTTTAAAGCTGAAATTAAGCGGGTCTTCTCTCCGTCTGGCTTCCTTAGCAATGGCCCTTGGTTTTCTACAGCTCCTCGCCTAGTCTTCCTTTCATCAGCCTGTGGGATGAATGTGTATTTGATAATGGGCTCTACAGCCTGGATTTGGGGCTGTTTCTAAATTTACATGTTCACTTTTTACCCATATACTAGACCCAAAGTATAGCCTAATGCACCCTGTTCCGGGACGGGCCCTGTGAAACTGTGGACCATGGATGCATTCTGTTGCAAAAGCACATTTTAAAGACCATGGTGCTTAAAGGGCACATGATGGCGCTGTCACCCTGGTGTTCCTCAGGTAACCTGTTTCTCCAACTGTAATAACCTTCAGCCGTGGACATTTAGGACCTCCTCACATGCTCAATCTGTGCCATTTTATGGATGGACACACAGAGGCCCACATGCTCAGATGAGCAAGGTGGCTCAGGTTAGACCTACTGGTCCCTACATGTCGTTCTTTGCTGCTTTCTGAGCTGCTAGTCTTTGCCAGGATTTTCATCTTAGCATGTCGCCTCTCCCTCAGTAGTGTCTCCTGCTCTGTGCTGAGTTCTGACAGGGTCATGTGAAGAAGGGCATCGCAGTCGGCCCTGCTGTTGTAGAGAGCCCACCGAGGGGGGGACCCCACAGTCACGCTGCCTTTGTACACCCTGCCTCTCTCTTAATCCACATGTGATCTCGCCAGCATTTACTTTATTATTTGCTGGGATGTATCGATTCCCAACTCATGTCCTCAGGAGCTGCAGGGCCTTGTGTGTTTCTCTTGCAAATACAAATAATCACACTGAGAGATTGTGCCTCTTAGTCCTGGTGGGCCAAGATTGTCAATAAAAAAGGTGCTCAGAATTAGCTGTGTTGTGCTCAGGCCAAAGAGATTCCAGTCTCTTTTCTCATAGAGAATCACATTTCTTCAACAGATCCATGTGGGCGAGCAGGACCCAGTGAGGGTGGTGGTAGAGGAATGGGTCATCTGCAGAACCTTCCCGTATCCCTAGCTTCTCTCCAGCTGACCTTCTGAGCTACGGTGATTTCCTTAGCTGGAGGACACGTGCTAGTCCAACAGAGCTACGCTGGGAGCTGCTGCGTCCTCGCACAGCTCTGTTCTTGAGGGTAGGACAAGAAGACCATAGAACATCCGAGCTCAGGGTCAAGTAGCACACAAAGGAAGAAGGTAGAACTGGCTTGTGTTTGGTGAAGACCAAGACCAGCAAAGCGTGGAACGTGGGGGACCCTTGGGGGTGGCCCTGGCAGGGCCAGAGCATGGGCTATGAAGGGGAGACAAGCAGAAGGTTAGGCTTTCTGGGATGCAGCAGAGGTGGCGGGAAGACGAGTCAGCCCCGGTAAGGAGGAGGCCCATTCGGAAGAGGTGGGATAGCCATCGTGTACAGCGCACAAATGGAGGAGAAAGGATCTTGGGCCAGGATGTTGGAGCTGGAGCCAGGGTGGGGCCGCTGGTGTTTGAAAGTGAAGTGAGGAGCCTGGGACGGACAAGGTGAGCACAAGACTTGGCCAAGGGGGTTAGGACCTCCTGGCTTTAGGATGGGGGAGCCTGGGGGAGGACAGCTGGGGCAGGAGTGAACAGATGTGTCCAGAAGTCAACCAGATGCAGGGTTAGGGCTCTGAGGGGAGATCCAGGCTGGGATAAAGCTGAGGGTCATCTACAAGGGCAGAAATGGAGACTGTGTGAGCTTACATGTCCTGCGGGGCAGAGTTGACTACAGGGGACCCCGAAAAGTGATGAGAACTGGCCATATCGGCTTGTCCCAACTCCTAGCTTTGGGAAAGCTGGTAGATTGGTGCTACCAGACCTGCCAAGAGGCATTGCGAACCAGGTATGCTGGAGAGCTTTGGTGTCAACTTGACACACCTGGGTTGAGGGAACCTCAGTTGGGGAATTGCCTCCATATAACTGGCCTGTGGCGATATCTTTGGGGGTATTTTCTTGATTGTTGAGTGCTTCAGGAGAGCCCAGCCCATGGAGGGTGGTGCCATCCCTGGGCTGCTTGCTCTGTATTGTATAAGAAAGCAGGCTGAGCCTGGGCCAGGGGAGCCAGTAAGCAGTGTTCCTTCATGGCCTGTGCTCCAGCTTCTGCCTCCAGGTTCCTGCCCTGATGAACTGTGTGACCTGGACATGAAGCAAAATGAACCCTTTCCTCCCCAAATTGGTATGGGTCAGAGTATTTTATCACAGCAATGGAGAAGCAAACTAGGACACCAGGTTTTATGTAAAACAGCTTCATGCTTAAATATTGGTTAATTAAAATAATTTAGAATGGCATGGACCAACTTAAACATATTTGCAGACCAGTTTGAAATCCAGGAGGTAGAGACAGAGCATTCAGGATAGAGTCACAGAGGAGAAAGTTGTTGACCTTGGAATTGTGGTCTACACGGGGAAGTGAGGTGAGGAGGGGACATGCGGTTTTGGTGTGCTCAGCAGTGGACTGGGGGTGGGGTCTCCAGCCTTGGGGTCATCTGCACCAGGTCAGGGTGAGACAGCAAATCTTTCCCCTCTCAGCCTGACAACATATCCTTTTCCTCCCAGAAAGTCACTGTCTACTGAGACAAAAATATATTCACAGAACAGAACACCAACGAACCATATGCTGGAATAGGAAGGCTGGAACTGTTTGTCAGAGGAGCTGATTCAACTGCTGCATCTCTGGCTGTGACTGAAAAGCCAGGGACTGTACCCCAGCTCAAGAGATACACAGGAGAACTTGCACACCCTGGCATGGGGGCTGAGGCCTGGGAGTGCCTGCCCTGGCTCCAGCTGGCTTCGTGGAAACAGTGTGCTCTCACTCCCAGCAGGCGCTGGCTCATATGACAGCATTTTTGGGCCCAGTGGCTTTGAGACTAGAACTGAGCAATGAGGGACAAAGCCCTGGGCCACTGAGTCGGGTCCTTCCTGCCGAGCATCCTCTCTGTCATATCTCATCTTAAGGAGGGAGTGCTCCCCTGACCCCTAGCAGCTACTGCCTCTGGGGACAGAGAGCCCTGTCTGTATCAGCTGACCAAACAATCCTATAGAAAAGTCTGGAATCACTAACAGTAGCTTTTAGATAGAAAACAAAAAGTTGACACCGAGTATCTCAGGCTCAGTGGAAGAGAATGCATAATGACCAAATTACCATGGTCTAAAAACTCTTTCAATTGCACAACCAAATTAGCAGAAATAATTATGATTCACTTTAATTAGTGGCTATGGAAGCGAAGCCATGGGCTGGTGGGCAGAGAGCCTGGCCTGGCAGCTGCTGACAGCACCCATGGGGGCTTCCCCGGCCAATGAAACTAGAGGTTTCAGAGGCTGGGTGTGGCCTTTAACCTGGGCCTGGGAGTCCCACTTGCTAGACTTCACTGTGTTCTGTGATGCTCTCCTGCGGTGTGTGAATGGCCCTTATCATGGCCATTATCACCACACACACTACAAGAGACTCTGAGGCCCATGTGGCCTCGACACACTGGGTCATTTCTACCTTACCCTACTTTACAAATGAGGAAATGTGACTCAGGTCTGAAGAACTGGCCCAGATCACTTGGCCTGAGCCTGGGGCTTTGGCTCTCTTGTTCTATGTCCCTGTGTTTCCTTGAACTGGGGGCCCTTTCATTCAGTTTCTTGAAAGGCCTGGTCCATCTCCCAGTTCAGCCTGTCAAGGGAGGATTCAAAAGAAGCGGAGTCACAGGGGCTGTGGCCCACCTCCCCACGTGGCTTGCTACCAGATGATGTTTGGCCCTTGGGTGTGCCGAGGACTCCTACCTTGAGAAACAAAGCTCCCTTAGAGGCCAGGGCATCGAAGCTGCACCCGTTGGGGTAACAGTGATAGACCACGTCCACGACAGGGTAGCGGCTGGCAAAGAAGAGGCCGCTGTTGAGACACTTGAAATTGCAGCAGCCATGGCAGCCGTAGACCCCGACGTCATACAGGATGTACTCAAAGTAGCTGTGCAGCTGCTCTTTCAATTTGGCTGCGGCCCTCTTTTCAAACACCTCCTGCAGGCACAGGAAGTCCAGATTGGCGGGGAAGAAGGCCGAGACCTCGTGGTCAAAGGCCTCGTCGGGGTGCCGCCTCCTGCGGGCCGCGGCCTTCTTCACCACAGAGGTCTTGTACAGGAGCTTGCTGTTGACGCCCGACTCTCCCGCGCCAGGGCCGTCCGGCCCCGCCCGGCCCTTCACCAGAGACTCCCTGGAGGCCGAGGGGCTGCCCAGGCTCCCGGAGTCCCCGTCCCGCTGGCTGTGGTTGGGGGTCTGGCCCTTCGGGGTCCCGCCGGCCCCGTTCCTGACGTGGCCGCCGGCGGCGGGGTCCTCGGCCTCGGGGGGCCGGCCTCCCTCCTCGCCGATGCGGACAATGCAGGCGTCCTCCGGGTGGCCGTCCGCCGGGTCTCCGGGGGCGGGGCCGTTGGCAGCTTCCTCCCCGGGGTGGCGCCCGCCGTCGCCCTTGTACTCCACAGAGGCCGTCCTCTTAATGCTCCCGGGGACAGCCCTAGCTCCGCCGTCACTGGCCTGTGGTGACACCAGGCTGCTGAAGCTGGCCGCGCTGATGGAGGTGTTGGTGGGAGAATCGATGTAGATCTTGATCTGCGGTCGGGCGGCCCCATTGCGGATTCTCTGCCCGATCTCTCTGGCCCGAGCTTGGGTGTTGAACACGTTGTTGGACCTGGCAAGCGAGTCCGGCAGGAGGCAGACATTGGCCGTGGCAAAGCAGAAGCTTTTGCTCGCCCCTGCGCCCTTCCATTCACTGAGCAGAGCCGCCCCGCCCGCCGGGCTCTTGTCCTCCAGCCGCGAGTAGATGTAGGGCCTTCGGGCAGACTGCAGTGGGGACCAGAAGATGAACCCCAGAAAGGCAAAGGGCAGTGCGGCCACGAGCAAGGCCAGGTAGATGGGTGTGAAGAGGACAGTGCAGAACAGCTGCAGGTAGCAAGGGTCATCTGCCCGCTGGCGTTTCTCGTAGGTGGTGGGGATGAAGGAGGCCACCAGCCGGTCCACCAGCCAGTAACATGGGAAGATGAGGGCCCAGGACACAGCGTGCAGGGCAGACAGACAGCTATTGGGAAAGGGGGTCGTGTACAAAACCATCGCAGCTCACTGGGCCTGCAGCCGGCCCTACTACATGGTGTCCGTGGAGGCCGCGGCACTTTCCTGGGCAGGGGCTAGGCAAAGCTGGGGGACCGGTCACCTCCTGGTGAGATGAGACTCTGGGTGGTTAGTGGTGAGTGTCCACCAGATAGTCATGGTTCACCTCAGGGGGCCATGCTGGGACACCGAGGCTTGTTGAGAACCTGTGGAAACAAAAAGCAAGGGAGGCTTTTACTGCCTTTAAGGGAGTCAGTAACTGAGCACCAGGCACTCAGTTTCACATGAGGTTTCTGGGAGCCCAGCACATCCCATTTACTTGTGTGGTTTGTTTCCTTGGAGTTAACAGCTTGATAGACTGTCTCTGAGTTCCCTGACCCTATGACTGAATTGCTTGAAAAATGTCCGAGGTTTTCAGAAGGGCACAGCTTTGTGGGCACTAAGGGTGGATGACACTGGCTACAAGCAGCCTGAAGCTCTTTGGGAACCAGGGTGTGTTTAAAATGGGTGGGCCAGTTTGGCTCTTGGTCAGAGGAGTTGCAAACATGTTCACCTGTTATCTAGAGCCAACTAGGTCAGGAAAGAGAAAAGGCAATGTGACTGGCTGGGCACCACAGCAGGGCAGCTCCACCCACACTCAACCTTATCTGGCTTTGATCCTACATGCTCAACCCCCACTGTGCCCAGGCAGAACCCCAGCCACCAAGGACCCAGGCACAGACTATACCTTACCAGCTTCCAGATGAGCAGTTACCCATTACAGGGACTCTGAAAGTCCCTGGGACATTTGGAAACACTTCCTGGGGCTGGGTGGGACTGGGCCAAAGCTTTATTGCTCATTTGCTCAACCTCTAAGAAGCAGCTCCAGGCAAGGCCAGCAGCCACCTGAATAACATCACCCTGGGTTCCTGCCCCAGACTGCACTGATCCACAATGGTTTTCAGATCAGGCTGGCCACACCCTGCAGAGGCTGGCAGGTGCATTGATTGTACTGACTACCCAATCAATAAAGACAGGAGTCCTAGTGTTTACTCAGCTTCCAGGACCCACACTGCTGTTTCTGAGGGGAAACCCTGGATGTTTTGGTTACCAGATCAGCTGCAGTGCTCAATTCCAGCTCACTTTCACTGATCTGTACCATCCTAGCACCTCAGGGGGTCTGAATCCTGGCTGCCATCATTCCTCCTGGTCCCACACTGCCTCCTCCTTCCGAAGCCCTTGATCACCCAAGCGAAGGACCCGAGTATATCATCTAGATACCTTCCTTTGATCCCCATGTCCTTTCTGCCGCTCTGCCCCAGCTGGAACACTGTATGGGCCAAGGACAAGTGTTACAATTCACCAACTTTATCAACCTCCACTCTCCATACAGTGACTGGTGGGACATCACCTCAGCTTGCTGCCATCTCTGAGGTCCCATCCCCCTTCGATGCCCACCTCCCACTCACTGAGACAGTGATGCCATGTCTCCCTCACACTTTCTAGGACTCAGCTTGGAAATCAGCTCCCTAGAGAGGATTCTTTACCTCTCCCTTGCCCGAGTGGCTCATGAACCTCCATGGAGGCTCCTGTCCCCCATAACAGTGGCCTGATCTCTGCAGTGCTGTATCACACATGCCTTGGGATATATCTACCACTTAAGCAGACTGGAAGCTTCAGGAAGGAAGGAGCTGCAGAACGGCTCCAGAGAGCCCCAGAGTGGAAGTGGCAGGTGCCCCAGGGGTGGACTGAATGAACAGAGGTTAATCAAGATGCCATTGAGGATACTAATCAAGATGCCAGAGGCACTGGGGGAGTGCCATTCCCCCAGCCTGGTGGTGGGAGTTCTCCACACAGCTTATCAGTGGCCCATCGGTCTTTCAGTCAACATCCTCTCCGCCTTCATGGCCAAAGAGGAGCTTAAGCTGGAGGCTGTGTCTAGTTTGATGAGCAAGAGGCGCAAAACAAGGGTTTTAACTTTCCTCAAGAGAAATCACTCTGAAACCAACACTGGAAGGTCACAATTTGAAGCAACCAATGTGTCTATGCAAACCATAGCCAAGTGAGGGCAATTCAGTGAAATCTATTGTCTGTGCCCTTGGCTCAGTGCTCAGAAGGCCCGAGGGCATCCTGCACCTTCCCACACCTGCCACTTAGCTTGGGAGACTCCAGGGCACACCTGCTTGTTCTTTCTTTAACATCTCAGTCATTCACCAGAGTGGAGCCAAAGCCACAGCCCATTCCTCTCACACTCAGCCTGTCAGACTCTGAGACTCTCAGCCAACGAACAACCCTCAATTAGGTCAGTTCTCCCCTGGCCAGAGGGAGAACTACAGATAGGACACAGCCACCTGCACCAACACCAATCTCTCTCTGCTGAACTCACTGGAGTAAGAGGCAGACTGTAGGTTTCTGAGAGACCAGTGGGTGGTGGGATGTGATCTCCTGAGGCATTTCAGACACCAGGGGTTGCTGAAATTAGTACTAAGACCTCAGGGGAAGGCCCCAGCCAGACTCCTTAGGTCACCTGGTTGTCACCTTGGACCCTTGGGCAGACCCATTACTAGGTCTCTTTCCCTCTCTCCTCATCTCTGTGGCCTAAGGTCCCTCGTGGCCGTCCTCCCACTGCCCTCCTTCCACCATCCCTGAGCCCACTGTTCAGTGCTAAGGGTCCTCCCATCTCCCTTTCCCATCCCTTTCTCCCTGATTTCCTTCCTCCCTTCTTCTTTTTCGCTCCTTCCCTTTCTTCCTCTTAGTGACCCTATGATCCTGGGAGACAAAGTCAGTTCCCCTGATCTCTGCTTGGGGCCCTTTGCATTCCTGCCTTTGTGCTCTTTCCCACCCTGGCTCCTGCAATGGACTTCTGCACCTGCTTGTGGCCTTGGGCTGAAACTCCCTCTCTGTCTCCTGTCATGGGATCTGCACCCCCAGGGGCTTAGCTGAGATGCGTCCTCCTCAAAGGGGTCTTCTTGACCTTGTCTAAGGCTGTCACTTGGCCTGGAGCTGTTGCAGGGGTCCCTCTGTTATGGCTCCATCAGGACACTGTCTGAGGCTGAACCCTAGCTGTGGCCACGCTCTTTGGGGAAGGAAGTAACAAATGCGGAAATGACCCACTAAGGCGTACTCAGGTGGGGCAGCCCTGAAAGGTCAGTCACCCTACAGTAAAAGCCAGGCTTGACATGTGGGCAGTGATGTGGGCTGTGTAGGCTGAGCCCTGGCTGTGATGACATGTGGAGAAGAATCTGGAAGGAGGTCTGTTCTGTTTGCACCTCAAAGAACCGCTGTAGTGTCCACAAGGTGGCTAAAGCAGCCCTGTGCACGGGGTAGATGTGACCTTACTTCATCAAAGGGTCCCTGAGATAAACTCCTCAAACCTTCTTTGCTCCCATGCGGCTCAACCCTAACATTAGCTATATCAGATTGGGGTCATCCATTGGCTGGGACAGGGCTTCAGGGGTTAGGGAGAGAAAATCCCCCTCAGCTGTCCCTTGCTTCTCTCATTCCTGCTGTACCAGAAACCCTCCGACAAAGTCCCCGTCTTCCCTGCAGTGATCTTTCTGCCTGTCCTGGGCTGCGTATAGGTATGCTTTTGGTCCCCATTGGGTAAGGATGGACTATGAGGTGGCTGGTAGCCACGGGGGCTAGTGGCACCAGCACCACGTGGTGATCCTCAGATGAGGCAGCCTCGAGTCTCTTGGCCCTCTATGCTGCCACCCCGGCACTTCACGGCTGCCTTGGGTCCCCGTCCAAGCTTCTCACCGGCCTCCCCTTCTGCAGTGCCCTGGATACGTGGACCCTTCCCAAATGCTGCCACCCGCCCTGACTGGCACAGGTTCTTGTCTACACACAGAAGTTGCCGCCGCAGGAGACACAGAAGGGACTGCCACCGATGAGCCTGTTTCTAAAACTCTGTGGTTAATTATTTTGTCTCAGGGAAATGAAAGGAGGTAAACAAACAGTGCACATTAATTAGTCTGATCTACACTTTCCGTAAAAGAGGAGTGCTGCAGCTAAACACAAGAGCTGCAATGTCCCAGAGCCTCTGGAGTCCTCAGAGGGGTGGCTGCGGCAGGATACGGCCTCCTGGGCTTGCTCACAAAGGCCGGTGCTCATCCACACCCTGTTTAGCTTCTTTCTCTTGCCTCCTCTGCCTCAGTTGGGGGCCAGGTATGCGGATGTGTTAGGCACAGGCTCTCTTTTTGGACAAGGCACTTCTTCTTCCCCACCATGCCCAGGTCTCTCTCCCATGTCCTTGATCTGGCAACTTTGCCATCAAAGTCCATCATGGGCACTCTGACACAGCCAGCAGGTCCCTCCAAGGCCACGAGTGCTGAGCTTATGCAACTCTACCTCGCCGACTAGGTGGATCTTTCAGGGTTCCTTATGTTAAGGCTAATAGTTACTACCTCTGGTCTGGTCCTCTTTGCAAATCCCAATATATGGTTTCCAGGGTTACCAGTATTCCCTTCCCCAAACCTATGGCCTCTAGAACTGAGCTGGAGTCCTGGATACCCTTAGGACCTTGGGAATCCTGGAAAGAATCCCACCCTCATTCATTCAAAGTACAGGGCTCCGAGGAAGTGCTCCCGAGAGTCAGCCTTTCTCTTAACCTGGGCTAGTGCTTACCCTGGATTCAGTTGTCAGGCTAGCCCAGGTGATACCCTGGCACTGATCATGACGTGAGGTATGGTGTGTACTTCTAGGGCAACCATGAGGACTGGAGACACTGGTGGCTCGGCCAGTCCCGCTTCCTTTCCTCTTCCCTGAACGTACCTCGTGTGTACTGTCTTCTCCCCGAGTCTGTGGTCTCTGCACTGTATGGGGGCTGTCCTGAGCCCATCCACGGAGCTTCTAGGACCCTGAGTGAACCAGACTGCCTTTGGGATCCTCAGAGATGCCACCTACACTGTTTGCGCCAGAGTCCAAGCCTTCACTAACTTGTCCCTCTCCCTGCAGTGAACACTGGGCTGGAAGAGCTGTGGATGGACATAGGAGAAAGAGTTGTGGATGGACACAGGTTGATCTAGGTGGGAGACATACTTGTCTTAGATGTTTGAGAGTCCAGACCCAAAGTCCATGTGGAAGAGGAAGAGTTCTTGGCAGAGCCCTAAGAATGCAATTTGGGTTGGAGAAATGACTCAGGAGTTAAGAGTACTGACTACTCTTGAAAAGGACATGGGTTCAATTCCCAGAACTCACATGGCAGCTAGGGTATCCAATGCCCTCTTCTGACCTCCAAGTGCATGACATGGGTACACTTACACACATGTAGGCAATAAATATTCATACCCATAAAATAATAATAATAATAATAATAATAATAATAATAATGAATACAATCCCAGCAACTTCTGGTCACCTGGGGCACTGACAAGCAGCTGTGGCTATTCCTGCCAGTTAACCTGCCAACACCAAACACATCTGGCTGCTAACCTATGACTTGAACTGTGTCTGCTCAGTAGTCTGAGCTAAGCCAAGGCCTCACCACAGACTCTTTCATGTGGGCTCAGGATAGCTGATTGTCCCTCCCCAGTGGAGGGAGTCCTTAGGAATGGTACTGTCTGGGCAAACTATGGGGAACAGAACTGTTACCATTGGGCACCGAATGACCCAGGCCCCAGACGAGCTAGTCTTGGGAGATGGACTGGCTAGTGTGCTGATGCACAGAACCTACCTGCACAGCTCCTCGACCTGGGTCGATTTTGAATCTGTATTTCTTCTGCAGTGAGAAAATAAGCCAGATCACTTCTGCTGAACAAAGTAAGTCCTGATGGCTTTGTGGAAGGCCACGCCATCTCTGAGGGGTCTCTGAGCTTTTGGAAGCTTCTAGGAAGTTGAGGGCTGGGAGTTGTCCCATCTGGCAGGCAGACTGGGCTTGTCCCTAGTTCACCACCTTGTCCTCTGATGCTCAGGCCTGCTGAGTCCTCTTTTTCTGACCACAGGCTGGGAGTCCTGGAGCAAAAGGCCCTCCTCCAAGTTTTCTTTGTGTCTAAACATGAGCTGGGCCAAGCCCCAGGTTTCCGCAGGAAAGGCCTGTGGATTGCTCCAATCCAATTACCTGAATGTGCCTGCATCCTCCAGCAGCTGTGAGATCAGGCCAGCCCATTCTGCCTAGATGCTGCCGTTGGAGGAGTTGGCATGGCAACGTGAGCTCTGAGCTGCTGAAACTTGGAGTCAGCTCATCACTGGGAGGACAGAAAGACTGACGAGAGACAGATGCTTTACTGAATTGGGGAAAGGGTTGAGCAAACCCAGACTAATCACTGAGAGTCATGTCCCAGACAGAATTGGGGTTTAGGGTCTAGAGCTTGGGGTCTGGCATAAATACACAGGCTGTAGCAGTGACTCCCACAGACATAGGTGGGCCAGGTAAATGCTTGTTTCTCCTTCTCCACCCACCATACCCTTGTGCCCAGCTCCATTTCTCTGGTGATGGCAGACACACTGCTCTGCCCCACACCAAGGTGGTAACAGTTAGCTACACCAAGCAGCTCCATAGTTTTCTGACCCCAGAAAGACTATTCTAAGAGCTCCTTGGAACTGGTATTAGATCCTGCAGGAAAGTAGTCTGTATTTTCTCTGAGATGGAAGACTACACTAAGAGCTTGAAGCTTCTAGAATCTTCCTTGATAGTGAATATTGTTCAGAGGAAAACAGACTTTAGGACTAGAAGGGAGGCCAAATCTTCATGACAGATTTAAGCTCTGATCTACTATGCTCGAAGCCACACAGTCGGCACACTTTCTAATTAGTGAGTCAGCAAATCCCCTTGTCTTTGCTCTAGTCGCTTTGAGTTGGGTTTCTGTCACTTGTCAGCAGAGAGGCTTCGTCTTATTCATGTACACCAGGTATGTGATCTCTCTACAACCCAGATTTTCTCAGCTGTGCACCCCCTGTTGCTGCCCTTTGGTTGTTCACTGAGCAGAGGACAGCCACCCTCCTTAGTCTCAAGGGGCACTATAGGGGCCTGTAGGCCTCAAGGTATCCCTTGGAGACAGAAGACATTTGAGCAGACAGACATTGCAAGCACAAACTGTGGGGGCAGGTATACAGGGTCAGAGGTCCTGCTGGATACTGGACAAGTTAATTGAGGAAGGCTCTGAGTCTCAGTTTCCTTATGTGTTGAATGAGGGTGAAAATTCCTTGGGCTAGGTGCAGATGGACGAACTGTACAATACTTAGTCCAGAGCTTGCCTTGAATCTCCGTTTTCACTTCTACTACTGTCCCCCTGCTATGAAGGCCTCCAGAGGACTGTGAAGCCTAGCATCTGTGAAGTCTGGGTTTAGTACACACACACACACACACACACACACACACACACACACACACTCAAGATACAGTCAGAGCTTTCAAAGTTTCCTTGTGGGCTGGTTGGCCTTATAAAGAGGCACATGCTCTCCTAGATGAAGGGGGCAAGGACAGTATGAGAGATGTTCAGGCTTGTCTCCCAGTAGGACTTGATCAGAGCTGTCTGTTGTGGGCTGCTTGTATAAGCCTAACTCACAGGCCTTTGCAGAAGCCAAGTTCAGGCCAAGGGTCCATAAAATTTTCAAAAAGAAACTTTCCATGGGAGCTATTTAATTCATCATGTGGTTCCTGAGAATAGGAACAGGCTGGGAGGAGCTCTGGAGTGTTCTTTCTACCAGCCAGCCTGGGCATTTCCATGGCAGGATTCAGAAAACTTAAATAAAGCCAACTAGTGCGTGCTTGGAAAGCAAATCTCAAGCCAGGTCAGTGGAGTGGGTGCCAGGGGGGCTCGAGCCATCTGGCTGCTGTAGTCCTCACTCCCTGCCACTCTAGACTCTGCGACTGGTGACTACAAAGGGTGCTGCTGAGAAGGCTGGGTACTTAAATCCTGCCTGAGCCTCCCTCGCTCCCATGAATCTTATATGCTTAAGACTCTGCCTGCATCAGAACCATGTGCCTAAAGACTGCCAGGGGAGAAGCCACAGGCCTTCTGCCAGTCCTGTGCCCTCATGGAGGCTGAGCCCAGGATGGTAAAGGAGACTTGGGGTGAAGGCTTCATCCATGAGGAGGATGAACTCTGAGATTACCCTGCTCACAGGCCTTTCCCACACAGCCACTGACGGGAAGAACTGGAGCACCCAACACAGGGCTGAACAGTTGAGCATCTAGCCAGGCCTGGGCCTCTGACCTCAAGAGCTTAGAGTCTGCCTGGATGCTGGGGTCTGTGTCTGAGTCAGGTTTCATGAATAGCTATAGCAAGTGGTCCTGGAACGCCTCAGAACATCATGTTATTGCCTCAAGGGAGTTTTGGGGCATCTGATACATGAGAGGGCCTGACCAGCTGTCCACTGGCCCCTGCACGCCTCAGCCATCTAGTGCCATATCTACCTGCAAGAAAGCTCTCCTCAGCAACAGAGACTAGGCATCTTGAATCTCTGAGCCCTACTGGTGGCTTCTGTCTCAGCGACGTCCCTGACATTGAACATGAAGCTGTGTCAATGGTTTGAGAGCTAAACAAGGCTCAGAACATACTTTGCTTAAGAAGGAAAAACAACATATTTTCTGTGGGAGGAGAATTTTATACACTAGTCTACACAAATGCTAGGACTTGTGCAGACCCTGTATTCAGTTCAAGTTCAAGTGCAGCGTTTCCTCCTGGGATAGTCTGGCTAACTGAGCAGTGTGTAGGCATTTCAAGGCACCAGAGAGCACAGATGAAGACAACAGTCTTTCCTAAAGCACAACAGACTTGCTGACATTCTTCTAAAGGGAATAGTTCTACATTCAGCCTGAAATTTTCTATGCAAGGAACATTTGACAAACTGGGTCTTAGAGATTAACCAGTGAGAAAATGAAATCAGGTACATGGCATGCTATCCACCTTTCTGCAGCCAGGGAAGTTGGCCCTGGGTTTCCTGGACTGAGGCCAGGTGCCATTCCCTGCTGAAGGATGAGTCTCTGTCCTTGGCCCTTTCTGAGGCTTCTGACCCCAGGCCACTGCTATACTCAGGGACTCCCTCTTGGGGAGAGGACCCTCTGGTTGCAAGAGAACCAACCAGAATTCTTACCCCTAGGAGAGGATGTTTAGAACAGGCAGGAACAACGGCTGCCTGCATGGGAAGTCCTTTGATCTGCCTGTGAGGCTGTCTAGCACACCAAAGTCTATACTTCTGGGAGGGATTTGGGGGCTGCTGGAGCCTGTTACCTTGCTTAAGACTGTAAATCAGTCATTTGTCCATGTCAGAGACGGGGAGAAGAGCTTATGGGGGTCTATCTATGCTTCTCCCAAGTTCTTTATATAAGTATTGCCACCAAATTTTCCGACCTCAACATCAAAGGTCTTCTGGGGCTCTGGTTTTTAGCTATTTCTGCCCCTCTGGTGGCAGCACCCGGTTTGTACCTGCTTGTTTGTTTTGGCTGTTGAATTCTGCACTTCCTGTTTTTGTTGTTTTCTGTGTGTGTGTGGTGTAGGTGTGTGCCCATGTTTGTGCATGTATATGTGTAGTGTGTGTGTTTGCCTGTGTAGGTGTGCTTGCCCATGTAGCTACATGTACCCAGATTGCTAGTGTCGACAGTGACACAGCTCCAGGAAGCAGTAACGTCTTAAAGTGATATAAGCACATTTACTGGGGCGAAGGCCTGGGTAGACTCTTCCCTTTGTCCGTAGATTCCTATAAACCTCGGCCAGGACTAGAGCAGCTAGAGACATCAGGTACAAAATAAGATTGTGTTTCTTAGAGTCCCTGTGAAACAGAATACTTAGGAGCAGGTATGAGAACTTTTCAGTTCAAAAGTTCTCCCCCTCTGCCACACGGACCTAGAGTGTTTGAGATTATGGCTGCTCCATCAGCCAGGGCCCCAGAAAACCTCCGAATAATGAGAATAACAAGGCAACATTTCTTTTGAGACAGGGTTTCGTATACCTCAATCTGCTCTTGAACTCACTATGTAGCGAGGATGACCTTGAACTTCTGATTCTTCTACCCCCACCTCTCAAGTCGTGGGATTACAGGCATGTACCACCATACCTGGTTTAAATAGTGCTGGGGATAGAACCCAAGGCTTCGTGCATACTGAGTAAGCACTCTGCCAACTGAGCTACATCCCTAACCCAAGATAACTTCTGATTATAAGCACAGCATTGGCCATCCCATCTTGACCAGTGAAGGAAGGTTTCTGGTTTGCCTCATAATGAGCCTAACTTGTTTGATGTCAAAAGCAACCTCAAGAAATGACAGCTTTCGGAGGCTGGAGTGAGGGCTCAGTGATTAAGAGTACTGGATGCTCTTGCAGAGTTCCCAGGTTTGATTCCCAGGACTTACATGGCAGCTCACAACCATCCGTAATTCAAGTTCCAGGAGAATCTGACCTCTTCTGACCTCTGGGCACTGCACAACACAGGTACACTTCTATGCACGCATGCAATACACTCATACACATAAAATAAAAATAATAAACTGCTTCTGCTTCAAGAGGCAGTTGCCTTGATAACACAGGTAGAAGGTAAATCCACAGACATGGAGAAGAAAATCCATCTGAGTGAACAGAAACCTCTGTGAGGGATCAGTGAGAGAGGGTGGCTAGGGCCCAGATGGGGCCTGCAGAAGCTAGGCAGGAGGCAGCGTCAGGTGGACACATGTTGAGACAGAGCCAGCAGCCTATGCCTCCATGCTTGGAGACAGAGCCAAAATGCTAGGTGTGGTGAGATACTGTGGAGTCAATCCTATTAGACAAGGGGAGGGCCAAGACAGGGCAATGAAACAGAGAACTTAGGGTACCAGAAAGTCAGATATGATTGCTTTGGGTACTCCACAGGGGCCTGAGAAATTCTGATGATTGCCTATTTACTAAAGGTTCAGGTGTCTTCTAGAGAGTGTGGGGACAGGAAGATTGGGTACGGCAAGCAGCGAGTAAGGGAGAGGTAGGAAGAGGCAGGAGAAGGACAGGGAGCTGAGAGTGGACACGAGGGGAATGGAGCTTCTCAGGAAGTCCTGCCTGCCAGGGCCATACCCTCAGTGACCACAGCGACCACCTACAGGTGAGGAAGAGACAGATGTAAGGAGGAACAGCTGTGTAACGTGGGCCTGAGCAGAGGCTCCATGGGCTCAGAGTCCCCTCACTGCTTTGTTTAACTTAAAGGCACACTGTCCAGACACTGCGCCAACATTAAGCACAGGCCAGTCTACTCAATCCTTCCCGATCACAGCATGCTGGTGGTGTCTGGGGCCTGTGCTCTGGTTGGCTGAGTGTCTAAGCAGCAACCCAGCTTGAGGTGAGAGATCGAAGAGAAGGTGAACAGTGTATCTTGCTGGACTTGCGGGTACATTTTGGGAAGAAAATCTCCACAAAGATCAGCACTAATTCAAACACCAGGTGATGGCCAGCCCCGGTGTTCATGACCATTGACCCCATGTATTTGATTGACAAGTCAACATCTTCCCCTCAGAGATCATCATCCCTCTTCTACTGTCCCAGCAGCAGCTCTGTCTCTCAAGTGTCACTGAGCAGGGGGCCTCTTCCATGCCATCTCCTTTCAGTAGCCCCCAGCTCTGTTTCCGGAGCCCTTTGGATGGGTTCCCACAGCCATGCCTGGCTCCAGCTTTGTCCTCTCCCGTCACAAACTACAGCAGCCTCATCTGGTCTTGCACCTAGCCCCTTCTCTCCGGCTCACCTAGCCACTGGTGGGCTCTTTCTAAACTGTACAACAGACTACTTTACTTCCCGCTACCCCTTCAGGGGCTCTCGCTGATGCCCAAGCACCTTAGCTTGGAGGGTGAGCTCTGCCTCGCAGCCTGACTTCTGTGTCCCTTACCTCTGGACCCTCAGGAGCCCAGACTGAGCAATTCCCCGCGGCACCCTGCCAGACATTCTGCCTTTGCTGGGACGGGTGCCTCGGCCCCATCTGTGCAGAAGGATGTGATTTCAGCAGAGTTCAGCTTCAGGGGCACAGTGATGATCTCTTTATCAGATCTCAGCCAGTTGCCACCAGCGCATGCATGCTTCACAAAGCCCTTTGGCCTGTCTCAAACAGGCCATGTCTGCCTTGGCAGCTGGTTGTTTTTGTGCATGTATTGCATAAGTTTGCGGTTGGAACACTAGAAAGGTGAGCAGCCCTGTCACAAAGATCTGACCAAAGGGCTCTGGGAAGAAACAGCCCTGAGAGCAGGAGGGGGCAAGACAGATGGTGACAGGGGACCAAGGGCAGAGAGTGGGGAAACTGAGGAATCAGGCAGTTGAAAACACCTGTTGAATCCCTTCTTCCTTCTTTCCTTCCTTCCTTCCTTCCAGCTATGTTACAAATTTCATGCTTTGTGGGTTGTCTCTGCAGGACCAAGAATCTTGCCCATGTGATATTCTTCTGTTTCTCCCAGAAAATGAGAGTGCTGCTTTCTAAAGCTCTGAGTGTGGTTGAGGAACAAGCCAGAACTCTCTCCACTGTCCATAGATCCTCAGTGTTTCATTCTATCACTTGCCCCTGGTTATGTAGCTAGCAGGCAGGTAACAGGAAGACTGCTCCTAACTGAGAGGTGGCACCCTGCTCCCTGAAGATTCTAGGCACAGCCAGAATGGCTTCAGCAAGCTGGTTCCTCTGAGTCCACTTGTAGGCACTCAGGACCTCAAACTCCTTCCTTTTTCCCTGCTGAGACAGGGCATCAGCAGAAACCAGGCCATGGCAAAGACACCAGGGAGACAGGGAGACTGGAAGTAAGGATCTGCCTCTTGGGGCCATCTGAATATTTATCACACAGCACCTCAAAGGATGCACTTTTACTACTAAGGATGCATTTGGTACAGCACAGCTATCCCAAATGGCTCCACTGTACAGATGAGGAAACTGAGACTTAGAGAAATAAGTGGCAGTTCCTGAGAGGTAGCAGCTGGGTTATCATCTGACTCAGTTTCCCTTTTCTCACAAAGATTGAGTATAAACATATCAAAACCACCTGACAAGACCACCTTACATACAGCACACTCCTAGAGAAGAATAACATGTGCTTTGTCCTCCCCTTCAGTGTCCAAAGGGAGTCCTTGCTTATCTCAGTCTCCCATGGTTACGCTCGTCTCTACAGAGCCCCAGCACAGACCTTTCTGGGGGGAACTAGCTTCATCACGTCCTTGTTCTTTCACACAGTCCCCACTACCTTGGACCTCAAATCTCCTTGCTCCCAGCCTGGTGACCTCCCTGGCAGTCCAGAAAACATTTATTTTGTCACTATTTGGGAAGGGATGGCTTTTTACACCGGTCTTGTTGCATGACTCCTGGTCTGAGGTTCCTGAGGATCAGGGGGTCACTGTGTTCTTAGTGTTGATTTTATTCCTGAATTCTGAATGCTCAGTAGCCTGAATTCTTTCTCTAGAATGAACTAAGAGAATTAGTAAACTTTAAAGCGTCTGATAAATATTGCCAAACTGCTTTCTACCAGTGATGTGCCAATTTACCGATTGAGAATGGTTATTTCACAATATCCTTGCCAGTTCTGGATTTTAAGAGCCAAAAATATATTTTTTGGATAGTTTGGTAGGCAGTGATATCTGGTTACATGTTCAGGATACTTGCCTGTATCCACCCCTCCCTCCGTGTTTTTCCTGATAGATTGCACTCTCTCCCAGGTGAGGGAGTGCAGTCACACCCTCCTTGTTCTGTCTCTCAAGTCCACTGGAGGGCAGGCCTGCAGAGGTTGCTTACCCCAGAGCTGTCAATTTGAAACTTTTTAATGGAGCCACTTTTTCTTAAACAATTTCACTCAGTATCTCTTTATATGAAATTACTAGGTAGTAACCCATGGCCCGGCATGGTGACACACACTAATCCTAGCACGCTGAGGCGCAATGATACCTGTAAGTTCAAGGTCAGCCTGGGCTACACATTGAGACCCTATCAAATAAACCAAAACTAAAGGGAGAAAGGGAATGGGGAGCAAAACAAGTAGCCCATGCGGAGAAGCCTACAGCTCCTCTTCCCGCGGTTCCAGACGGCTGTCTTACCTGCGGAGGGGTCACTTTGACCTCGTGGTCCTTCCCTCTGGAGAGGGGATGCCAAAGCAGTCAGGACCTGGAAGGAGATGAGCAATTCACAGCGGTGACTGGAACGATCTCAGGAACTCAACGGATAGCCTCAGAGAAGCAAGAGAGCCAGGTACAAAGACCTCGGAGCTCCGCCCGCGCTGCCGGCGCTGCCACACCCGCCACTGTCGCCGGGGCAAGGGTGTGAGTCCAGCACTGCAGCAAGGTGAGGCCAGACGGGAGGAGGGCGGGGTTTATGTGACAGCAGGGAGGAGGTTGACTGGTGGCAAGGGCTGTGCGGGAGAGATAGACGACCCCTTCACGTGGACAGCTGTACCCAGGCCCGCACGTTGAGAGGGGCCCAAGAAAGAGGAAATTCAGTGCCCTTCCTCGGGCCTGGGTTTGATCTGGTTGGCAAAGCCCGAAGAATCACGCATAGACTGGGGTGGGAGCAGTGCTCGCACTCGGAACCCAATTTCAGGCCCCCGGCACCGGAGTAGGTTCAGGGAGGAAGCGGGGTCTCCAGGAAGAACCAGAGTGATTTGCAGCGGGTGAGAGAGAGGATAGCCCGGCCAGCTGAAAGGCTCAGTGGGGATGTTTCACGAACTCCGAGGTGTCTTTGGAGGGAACAGTTGGGAGGGTACTTGTGTGGGTGAGGCCTCTGAACGTGATTCCACAGGGTCCCCATACCCCTCGGGCTTCCCCAGCTTGGTTTCCTGGATGGTAGGCCCCTCCTCTGGCCCTCCAGCTCCGCCCCGTGACTCCCAAGCCCGGGGCCATTCTCCCACCACGCGGACCCCTGGGCTGTTTGTCTTTAGTTCCCGCCTTCCAGTCTTCTGCCCCGCCCCAGAAATCCCTGCCAATCGCGCGCCCTCCAGACCTGTCTGTCAAGCACAGCCAGAGAAGCTCTCCAGGGGCCCTGCACCTTCTCAAAGCAGTTCCTCTGCCCTGCCCTAAGTGAGTCCTCATCACCCTCATCCTGCGTCAGGCAGCCACTTTCTGCAGAGTCCCGCAGACCATACGCCATCCTTTGAGTCTGAAATCCGGGTCGGTCCTAATCCAATCTCTCGCAGAAGCACTGGCAGGAGTGTCTCTTTTCAAATAAAACGATTGGTTCCTTTCTCCTTAGGTATCCAGGTAGAGAAGTTATGGGCTCCAAGGAGAGCTGCTTCTGGTCCAGACCAGCTGTCCAGAGTTAAAGGTCTTGGGCAAGTCTCTTAACATCCCCTCCCCTGGAATGCAAGACCTTGGCTCACCATGGCCAGCACCAATGTCAGTATTTGGTGCTCCCACATCAGAGTGGGAGAAGGAAGCCAGTAGGTTCATGGACTACTTAAGGAGGCCAGAGTTCCCTAGAGCCCTAGTGGTACCTTTTTATATGGTACCCTGGCCTTTTCTTTCAGAACTAAGAACCTGACAATCCCTCCCCCTTTTCACCCTGGGGAGTCCAGCCGGGTGGGAATTCAGGTTATCTTGCTGACCTGGCCTCTGAGGAGACCCTGATTCCTGTCCCTGGCATCCTGCCTGCTTACCCAGAAGATCCTAGACCACAGACTAGCAAACCCCAGGAAGCAGACAGAAGGGAGGAAGGTCCCACCCAGCCACTCCAGCCCATGTGACTCCCAGCCTCCATTAGCCTCGGACACCTCGTGGTCCTTTCCTCTGGAGAGGGGACATCAAGATGGCCTGAAAGGAGTGTGCAGTTCACAGTGGTGACACAAGCAATCTCTGGAACTCCACCAGCAGTCACAAGGAAGGGAGAGCCTCAGTCTTCTCTCCCAGCAGGAAGGCTGTCAAGAAGTCGGCTTCTGACAGTTCCTAAACTGCCCCCCACTAACTGCACAGCTCCCTCACTCCCATGCCACACTCATCTGAAAAAATTCCCTGCATGTATTTTCAAAATAGAACTAAATGTCAGGAACTGACTATTTAGAGAAGGGTTTCTGAAGGGAAACGGGATCTCTGTAGCCTTGACATTACAGGCATTTTTCTCAAAAGAAAAGAAAAACATGTCAGATAATTGATATTCTGTACCAGACCTTGTTTTGAAATATACTCTCCCCTGTCCTTTCACAAACTACAGCTTTTCTCCCTCTTTGAAAATAAAATCACATAAAGTCAGGTATTAGAAGTGGGAGAAATCCAATCAGAGCCTCCCTCTGCCAGTTAACACAACTCAATACTCCTAGGCAGCAGATCCATTCCCGCCACAACCCCAGTCAGCAGCAGCATTCAGAACGCACCGGTTGGAAATGGTGAAACAGAAGGTCCTTTCATCCCCTGGTAAGAGGGGCAGGCTGTGCTCCTCTCCTGGCTCTGGAAGCTTGCTGTGTCCAGCCACAGTCAGGGCCTCTAGCTTAAATAGGCAGTGGGAATGAGGCAGGACGGGCTTGGGGGGCAGTCATGGAAAGTGGACCATTTATCCAGCACAGCAAAGTAGTGTCCCAGGAGCCAGGAGTCTAGGCACGCGCCTGCCTGCCTGCTTGCCTGACCACCAGTTGGCCTGGAGGCCACAGATATTTGGCCCACAGACCAATACCTGAGGTGACCCTTGATGGAAGCATAGTGCTCCAAGTGAGACTATATCCCTAGCTGCTCCAGTGTGGTCAGGTTCCTGGATGCCTCCGCCAGATAACAGAACCAGTTGAATGGACCTGTACCCCAGAACCACCAGTAGCTCAGTCAGAGTACCTCTCCAAGCCTCAGTCTCTACTTTCTTAAAACAAGGATAACACTGATTTCATACCTGCAGAAATAATGCATGCAAAGGGCCTGGTACCTTAGGATGCTGATATATTTATCTATATGGTGATACTGGAACCAAGAACCTTCATTGAGACACAAGCCCAGTGTGGCACAGGTCTCCAGCTGAGTATCAGGGTCAGGTTTCATGCAGATGAGTTCAACCAGCCTCATACTACAGTTGCAGCTTGGGTTGAGATTGGGCAGCAGTTTCTGGCCTCAGGGAAGGAGTCGCCCTAAGGCAAAGAGAGAGGCAGGCATACTCAGGCAGCCTGTCTGTGTATTTGGTTGCAACCTTGAGGGTGGAGTGGATGGAAGTTCCCCATAGCAATTGCTGGAGAGGAGCTGCCCCTTCAAATGGGAGCGGTCTCCACAGGACTCTGAGTGTCTCACGTGATTGAATCAACTTGATCTTTTAAAGAGCTGGGGCAGTGCCCCTACCTCAGTTAGCGGAGGCTAGCTTGCAAAATTTCTACCCTTAAAAGTGCAAGAAATTTTGCTAATGAATAATTGGAGTTACATTTAAGAACCTGTTCTTAACAGGAAAAAATATGTATTTTCAGTTTGATTAACAAAATAGTAGCTTCTCATTTGCTCAAGAAGAAGCAGCAAATCAGAGGTCTGAGCCCCTTGTTGCAGTCAGAACGGAAACCAACTTTGCCATAAGCATCAATGAAGGAGAAGCTGAGGTTACAATGAAATACAAGCTCCTTTGCCTATCGTTTATAGTCCTGGTAGAACCTTTTCAGGTGTTGGGCTTGGGAAGAACATGCACTTCAGAATGCAAGCTGGGTTCAGATCTACTCTGAGTAACAATGGGCTTCCATTTAATCTCTGAGCCTTGGGTTTCTATCACTTTGCGGGGTTGTTGGGAGAATGAGAAGAGATGATTTTGGGGGGAAACACTTAATAGATGTCCAGTGATATGTGGTCAAATTTGGAAAGAATTCTACAAGAAGCATGTGATGGGCAGGAGGGTTTCCAGTGGAAGGCCAGCGCAGGAACGGACGGGAGGAGAGAGCAGAGATACAGTGGAAAGGGGTGGCAGCTTGTCTGGAACGTGTCAGAGGGTAGAACGTTGCAGCAGGCTGAATGTGTCCCTCCCTCGAAGATCATGTACTGAAGCCCTGGCCCCACAGGACGACTGTATTTGAAGAGAGGTTTGTAAGGAAGTAATTACAGGTACATGAGATCATAAGGGTAGGGCCCTGATCAGATAAGATTAACGTTCCTGTAAGAAAGATACTCTGGAGTATTCACACCCAGGAAAAGCACTGAAGTCTCACTGAGAAGGAGGCTTTCTATAAGCCAGGAAGACAGCCCTGGTTGGAATCAGTCAGACGTTGATCTCAGGACTGTGGGAAAATAAATGTCAGTTGGTTAAGCCTCCTGACTGGTATTTTCGTGGCAGGCCAAGCTGGGCGGCATGGAAGAACCCCAGGGTGAAGTCTGAGGGTTCCCAGTTCAGACAGCTGCTGTGAAGCTGCTCACCAGCCAGGGGTGGGTGGGTGTTGTGCAGCATTTCTGGGGGTGTGTCCAGTTGGCAAAGAGTCGAGGTCTGGGCTGGAGCAGGAATTAGAATTACTAGAGAGCAGACGAAGCCTTGGGAGTGACACTTTGTCAGTTCATGTTCCATTGGTTCGTTCTAATTCTAATTCTCATTACATAAGATTGCTTTATCTTTTATCCTTTTATAAAAAGGCAGACATCCATATTTGCTTTAAAAATTATAATTATTGTATACTAAACCCTCCCAATCTCTACATGACTCTGGTTTTTCCTACTTCACAGACAGGATCTTGTGTAGAGCATCACTGATGTGGAGCTGAAATCCCAGCACGTGGTTAGGACTGCACTTTCTCTGGAGGCTTGTCTTGTCTTCAGTATCTGCTCCCTTGTCATCTAGTTAACAAAGTCTATCTTTCTTCCCTTTAACTTGTCAGATCGTTTATAATTCAAAATGTGAACTATCAAACGCTCCTTCCCTCGTCACAGTTGAGCCTGAAAGGCAGCTTGTGTGTTCCTTAGCGAGAGGCTGGGAGCTTGTGCTGTGCCTTTCTCCCTTCCCGCAGGCCGGCCTCCTCGCATCCTTCCGGCCACCTTTCCCTCTGCTCACGTGAGCACTGGGACACTATCCCACTTTCCAGATTGGTTATTTGCTCCTGTCTTCTTTGTAACATTTTGGTTTGAGGTCTCACTTCACTCCTGACATCGCTGACTTCTTGTTCCAGTGTTCAGTGTTCTGTCAGTTACACCTTCCAGGTGTTTCTCAATTCCTTTATGTGTTTCATCATGGGATTATAGCCATTTTCTGTTCTGATTGTTCCTATTAGTACTGATTTGTCATTTTTTATTTCTAAGTAGTTATTACCTGGTTCTTCCTATTTGTCCCTCGAACTCATGGTGATCCTCTTCAGCCTTCCAAGTGTGGAGAGTATGGGCGTGAGCCACACACCTGGCCCAGATTCCCTCACTTAAAAGCTAAATTAATGATATTTATTGAGGGCTACTGTGTGCAGATGCTCCTGCTCATTAGAGCTTACAGTAATCATCTGCTTTGCCTCCCAAGCTTAAGCTTGTTCAGAAGTCTTCAGTTAGAGCTGCTTTGGGGCAGTTTCTGATTAATTCATTTTGTTCTAGCTTGTTCCTAAAAGGAATGGAAAGGAATTTAACTCTATCCTGTATACAACATGACATTCCTTTTTCCTTTCCTCTTCTCTGCGTTTTCTTCCCTTCCCTCCCTCCCTCCCTTCCTCCCTCTCTTCTTTCCTTCCTTCCCTCTCTCCTTCCTTCCTTCCTTCCTTCCTTCCTTCCTTCCTTCCTTCCTTCCTTCCTTCCTTCCTTCCTTCCTTCCTTCCTTCCTTCCTTCCTCCCCTCCTTCCTTCCTTCCCTGCTTACCTTCCTCCCTCCCTCCTTCCTTTACAGGGAATTATGGCTATAGAAAAACTAAAGATAGAAAACCCCAGCGTTATCCAGGTGGAATTAAAATGCACAGAGATTGGGACAGTGAGGGAGGGTAAACAGGGGCCTCAGGTGGACACAGAGGCAATGTGTCATGACTGAGGCTCGTCCTATTGATTTTTGCTAGTGGTGAATGACCGTTTGTTTTAAGTTCTGCTTGAATGGCTGTAACACCGAAGAGGCCCCTTGGGGTGTGACTCACTCCACCAGCTGAGTGGGAAATGCTTTTTTTCCCCAATTGGAACGGGATTGAAAAGGGTGAGATATACAGGTGATGGTGTTGGCAGGCTGAATACAGCAGTGTGCTGCGCACCCTCCCACACTTATCCTCTCTAAGTCACTAAAGAGCCAAGAACTTATTAGCTGTGTGTTTCCTACTTTCTGAATCTGAGACCTCCCTGTTTGAAGGCAAATGGAATCTTGGTGGAGAGGAAGGCTTCTGGGCTCTGTTCCCATAGAACCTCAGCGTGGCCTCATTTCACATTTCTTGGGATCCACATTTTCAAGTGACAGATTGATTGCTGTATGGGCGGTTACCAAAAAAGAACCTATTTTATTAGCTGTTTGTCTTGCAAAGTGAAATCGTTTTTTAAAACCTTATCAAAATGTCATCGTCCCAGGGATTAGAATGTTTCCTCCAGCTCTGAGGGAAGATTTCAGTCCCACAAGTAAAGAGCTATATCATGCCATAGTCCAGCCTGAGCCTCTGAGTGATGTGTCAGTCAGCACTGGTGATCTCAGGCCCTGGTTGCCCTAGCCTGGGCTACCTGGAGAGGGGGCTTTGAGGGCAGCTGAGCACCGATGGATACCTCCAAACCTTATGTGATAAACCATGTATAAGAAACTTTGCCTTTTTGGTTTGAGGAGGAAATAAAAAACAACCAGTTTCTTTCTTTCTTTTTTTTTTTTTTTAGATTATAAAGAAGGCAATATATTAAGAAGTTAAAAGGTAGAAGGAACTATATTAAGAAATTTAAAGATATTTGTTTCCTGTGGGCTCCATTGTAAGTAGTACAAAAGGACTTGCCTAGCATGGGTAAGGCCTGAGTTAGCTCTTCAGCACCCCAGGACAAAATCAGGACAAAATGGAAGTATTTGTTTTCTTATTGTAGCAATAAAGGGGAAAGAGAAAGGGGGGGGGGCTGAGGGAGGGCAGAAGTGGAGTGGAGTGTCTCTCTAATCTCGGCTGTCTAACCTCCTCAGCAGTTGACTATATCTGGGGCCCCTCCCTCACTCAGTCTATCCTGTCCACAGTCAAGGGCAATGGCTCTTAGGCCTTGAGTCTAGTTCCAGTCTTGCTTCCCTCTCTTCACCAACTGTCATCTCCCTTCAGACCTCCTCACTTCTTGCTTGTATATCTGCAGATATGCCACCTCCATGCCTGTATTTGGCCCCTGCCATCACTCCATATTCAAGCCCATGATCCACACATGATCAGTTCCCAGTTCTTTCTGCCCTTGGCCAGCATCTTCAGCTCTCCCACGACCCACCTGGCCTCACTGAGGCGGGCCAGGCCCTTGGTGATCGCGCCCTTTCCAGCCTCTTTTCCTCCCATTCACTCATTTTGTGGTCCCGACCTCTAGCCCTCCTCTTCCCTAGAACACATTATGTTCTTCACGCCCCCACGTCTGTACATATGCTCTCCCTTGTGTCTGGAACTCCCTTCCTGGGTAGTCCACATGCCACCCATCCTCCAAGACCCAGCTCTAAGATTGTCAGCCCCTCCTCAGACTCACATCCCTAAGCTTTTAAAAAAGTTTTATTTCTATTTTATGTATATGATTGCTTGCATGTATGTATATATACTATATGTGTGCCTGAGGAGCCCGAGAAGGATGTCAGATCTCCTGGAGATGGAATTACAGGTGGTTGTGATCAGCCATGTGGGAACTGGGAACCAAACCAGGTCCTCTGCAAAAGCACTTTAACTGATAAGCTGTTTCTCCAGCCCCATCTCTAAGCTTTTAAAAAAAGTTTAAACTATTATTTTTATTTTATATGTATGAGTATATTGCTTGTTCTGTATAAGTGCACCCATGTTGTGTAATGCCAGAGGTCAGAAGAGGGCATCAAATTCCCATGGAACAGGAGTTATGGACCATTTTTAGTTGCCATGTGGATGCTGGGAATCGAACCTGGGTCCTCTACAAGAGCAATCAGTCAGTGTTCTTAATCACCAACCCAACTCTCCAGCCCCATCTCTAAACTTTTTACTGGAGCCTAGAGCAGCAGCACCAAGCACAGGTCTCTCAGGCCCCTGAGAAACACTGGAAGACCCTTAATAGAACTGATAAAATGGCTTCTAGCCAGATTGGCTTGGCAGTCACCAAAAGGTTCGATTCTCTGCACACTCCAGAGACACAGCAGCTACTGGTAGCAACTGCTCCAGACTGTGTGAGCTAGCGTGTCAATTAGGCTGCTCATCATCAAGGAACACTTGCAAAAGTGGAGCCTTGAAGGTTAAAGGACTTGTGTGAACTCACATGTGGCACTGCTCGCCTCTGGCTGCTTGGATCACTGTCATCATCATCAACAATATTTTGGGGCCACCTACTATGTGCCAGGCACTGTGCTAAGAACATTGCATGGGTATTTTTTTGTTTTGAAACTGGGGAGGTTGGGTTGTATTGCCTCTGTTCACAGAGAAAAAAAGGGAGGCTCAGGGTGGTCTAGAGATTTAAGTGGCTTGTATAGAGTCACACAGCTAGGCCAGGTGTGTTGGCACACACCTTTAATCCTGGCACTTGGGAGGCAGAGGTAGGCAGATCTCTGATATTGAGGCCAGCCTGGTACATAGTATGTTCTAGCTGGGACTACAGAGAGGCCATTATCTCAAAAAACAAAACAAAACAAAACAAAAAAACCCCCAAAACCAAAAACCTCCCCAAACAAAAAAACAACCAAACAACTCAGTCACACAGCTGAGTGGTGCAGCCTAGATTCTAAGGGGAAGACTTATCCAAGGCCCTGTCCTGGTGATGCCGAATGGGTAACAGATACAGATGGCCACAGGCAAGGGAGTGGAAAGGCTTGCATCCTCCCCTCCTTCTGGCACTCTGGCCTGTCAAAGAGGGATTTGCGTGGATGCTTCCATCATTTGTTCTTAGCACTTGAGTGTGAACAGGTCTGTCAGCTGCCGTCCTGGGTATCTGGTAGTGGGGGAGGGGGACACACCTCATAATGTATGAATCAGGTAGAGCTATTATTGCAGGCTTTGGGATAGGAGAGAACTCTCTAGTCAAGCACCACATCACTCACCAGGTCTATCAGCTTTGCTTCCCGCTCCCCACACCTGCATGCACAAGCTAGGATGACCTTTCCACACGCTGCTGAGCATGCTCCCAGCTGAACCACACTCATCACCTCTGGGGACATCCACATTCTGGGCCTATCTTCCTCTCCTGGCTCATTCTTTGCCCATTTTATCCTCATCTACTTTTTCTGAGACCCCTGTGTCCTCTCAGGGTTCTTCCAGGATTCCTGCTCTTCTCATATGGTCCCTTCCTCAGCTTGTAACAGACACCTGGCCCGACTAATGCCCTTTACTTAAGTTTCAGCTGAATACCCTCCTGGGTAGCCTCCTACAACGAGGCCTCATCATACCCTACACCATTCAAGGGTAGACTGGAGTCCTAGGTCAGACAGTTTTGGCCAACTACAGACAGGTAAGTCTATGGGGACACTGATCACAGGGATTAAGGTGCCTCAAGCCTGCCCATCCACAGGAAGGCATACCATCTGGTTCTGGGATGTAGGGGCTGTGTGCAGGAAAAAGACCATCTAAGGACAGTGCCAGGACTGTGGCCACACGGATGTGTGCTAAAGCTGCTGCTGTGGACACCTGTTCTCAAGTCAGGCAGGTAGAGAAAAAAGGGAGGGCGTCTAGGACAGAACCTTAGAGTTCATCCATTTGGCTTAGTGAAGAAAGAAGGGACAAAAGGGGAGGGGGACGCTCGCGGGAAAGGTGGCGCAAACTTATTGCTGTTTTTATTTATTCTCAATCTTACTTTTCCCTTTTTCGCTTAGAATAGCTGGAAAGGAGGGCCCTGCGTGGCAGTCCCTGGAACAGAAGAACCACGTGTCAAAGCTGTGGCCGAATGCCTTGCTCTATTTTTGCCTCCCCACACTACCTCTTTGAGCCCCAAGGAGGGAGCCTGGCCTGAGGTGGCTGGGCTGGCGTCTTGGAGGCAGCTGTGGCCAGCCTTTTGCCTCCTTCTCCAGAAACCACCCAAATACTGGCTATTCACTTCTCTTGACCAGAAATAAAAACATTGGACTCATGTTCTCAGGCCATCCTGAGAGAAGGGAACACAAAATTACCTCACAAATTGCTTTTTTGCGTCCTTTCCTCAGTTCAAAGTTGTGTTTTGTTCATATTAGTTACAGTAAAGTTGGACAGTAATTAATGTTCTTAAAATAGAATCTCCATATCCCCAAGTTTAGAAAGAAAAACCACCTAGGAATGAAAAGACGTAGCCATATGTGAATGCCACTCCATTAGCCACAGACTCTTTCAGGAGCCTCAGTGGGGAGTGCCTGTCAAGTGGGATTTGTGGGAGAACGCACTGTGGCAGATGGTGTCTGTGGTTGCTTTTCATTCTGTCCCCCTCCAAGTCAAGGAAGCCTTTGACATCCGTGGCCAGGAATGTTGGAGGTTCACCAACCTCTAATTATATTTCTTTTTTAAAATATTTATAAACACTCTCTCTCTGTTGATTCAAACATTTGAAAACACTGAGCTTGTAGTTGTTGGCTCTGAACAAAGACAGCAAATCCTAGGCCTCTGCTGGTCCACCTCTACCTGCTCCTCTGGGTTTTCAGACTCAAATTCAAATGCTGAAGCCAGAGAAGTGTCCTTCTGGTTGAGGGTGTGGGAGGGTCACTTCAGGATTCAAAATCAGGTCTGGCTAGCTGCAGCGCGAGGCCTTGCTTTCCCGAAGACGAGGACTTCTGGCCTCTCCTACTGCCCAGCTCCTCATCTAGTTTCCAAGTAGAGTCAGGGTAAGAGAGGCAGAAGGAACCATTTCCATTGCCCCTCTGCCTGATGCCCCAATGCCCATTTTTGTTTATGAATGTAGGTGTGGGCTCCAAAAGCTGTAATGTGAGCAGAAAAATGCATATTCCACAACGAATCTGCTACTGGGGATGGAGGCATTCCAGGGAATTGCAGGCATTCCTTTTGGACCCATGGAGCCCAGAAAAGAGTGTCACCACCTCCTCTCATGGAAACCTGTGTGCAAAGACCTTCCAGCTCCTCCCCTCTGGAAGTAGTCCATAGAACGTAGGGTGCATGTGTACTGGTCTTCCTCCTGAAAGGCCATTCTCCCTGGATGACTCAGAGCCAATTAGTCACTTTGTGCCTGGACTTTTAGGTTCCCCTGTCCTCACTGATTGGAACACTTGGCCAGTGGCCAGATAATGACCACACCCAGAGAGGAGTCCCCATTACAAACGGAGCACGTCAGTGATATCAGATGAACCTGAAGTCCCGCGTCACCTCAAGGCTGCTGCCAGACCAGCCTGCACCAGATCCTCCTCCCCTAGTTTCCTTAGGCACGAGGTTGGGGGTCGGCCTACCTCCCGATCTCAGGATGTCCACTACTATTTTACAGATGAGGAAACTGAAGCCCATGAGGGTAAAGTGTGGTATCTAAGATTGAACAGGAGGATCTGACTCTTAAACTACAGCTGTTTTCGACCTACCCTGTCACACAGCCTCCTGGTTGTACTTCCAGCTTTTGCCAGATGGTCTCTAGAAAGAGCCACCCTCACATGTATGCATCAAGGGTGACAGAATCTTGGGTAAGCATCAAAAGTTCTGTGGAGGTGCCAGCACTCGTGGTCCTGCTTGCCAATTCTTTGGGTGAAAGACCTTGTCAGCATGACCCATTGGGGCTATAATTTTAGAAGATGATTATGGATGAGCTTGGTGACCATCAGGCCTTTCTGCTACATCCCAGGAAATGGACCTAACCATGTTACAGGCTAAATCAGATATAATGGGCTCCTAATTCAATGTGGTGGCTCTAAGTACCATTTATCAAAGTACAGAAACTGTTCTGCGGGCTAGACAAGGATGGAGGTAGGATTAGATTCAGACAAGAAGACTCAGCTTGCATTTTCTGGCAACTTTCTAGAACTTAAGTGGAAGCAATGAACTTTTTTTTTCCAGCACCATCTGCTACATACAGGTATGTGAACTCATAACTCCTAGTCCCACATAGGAACGTTAGACTTCCATGCATACCTGCAACCTCATTCTGCCACGGTCATGTCCTACAATCCACGACAAAGGTATCTAGATGCCTGGAACACTGCTCTGCTCAAAGCTGAACCTAGATGGGCATGGGGCCTCATGTCTAAATCTCAGCTCTTAGTAGGTAGAGGCAGGAGAATCATAGTGAGTTCCAGGCCAGCCTGGGCTACAGAGTGAGAGTCTGTCTCAGAACACAAAAACACAAACACAAATACAGCCCTTCCAAATGAAACCAAACCAAGCCCCCAAACCTGAACCTAGGAGATCAGCAACTGTATGGGGCTGGCCATTCCAGGTCCCTCCTGTGTGTCTGAGATTATAAATGAGCACATGTACATGGAAACTTCCTGGCCAGCTCTGAGTGGGAGAGTCTTCTGAGTCATGGGATAGGGGTGTCACAGAGGCCAAATGATAATAAGATTATTGGATAATTGTGATTGCATCTGTTACCTTTTAAAATTCTGTGTGTGTGTGTGTGTGTGTGTGTGTGTGTGTGTGTGTCTATGCCTGTGTGTCACATGTATATGTGTGCATTTAGGAACAAGTAGAGGCCAGAGGTTAATTTGGGTGTCTTCCTCTTTCACTCTCCACCTTGTTTGTTGAGACAGGGTCTCTCACTAACCCTAGAGCTCATTGATTTGGCTAGGCTGGCTGGCCAATAGGCTCCAGAATCCAAGTGTTTCTGCCTCCTCAGCATTGGGATTACAGGTATATGCTTTCATGCCCAATTTTTAGGTAGGTGCTGAGGGATCTGAACTCAGTCTTCATTCCTTTGCCTCTGAATCTGTTTCTTTTGCACTGAACTAAACTTTTGTGTCTGTCTCCATGTCTCCTGAGATAGCACTCTCTGTGAAGTGCTCGAACCCAGAACTGAGTCTCAGAAACTCAGTCCAGCTCTGACTGCTAATCATAGGTGGCAGCTGTACCAAGATGGAAGATCAGAGAAGAAGTAGTCCGTCTTTGGGTCCAGGGAAGATACTGGGATTAGTGTGGAAGAAGATGCAGGAGAGAGTTCTAGGACAAGTGTGGTGGGTGAATAGAGCAGCATGTGGGAGAGGACCTGGCCCAGGCAGGTGCCCCTCACCTCTGCTCTCTCCCATTGGTCTCACTGAGGCCCACTCTGCATCACTGGCACTGAAGAGACAGGAGTCATGATCCTTCTAACTCTTCTCCATCACATGGACAGTGGTACAGAAGCTCAGAGTCTTGGCTGAGACACCTAGGCCAGTGGGTGTCAGAACTGAGACTGGGATTCTGAATGGTCATGCTCCAGATCCTGGGTACTTTCCACAGATTCCCTAGGTATCACCTGTTTTCTGCCCAGTCCACTTGTGATATCCTGGTGGTAGGTGTGTGTGTAGGGGGGTCTCCTCCTGAAGGGTGTGGCTTCAGCCTGTGGCTGACTCGTTTGCTCTCAGAGTGTTGACTGGGTGTTCTCAGCAGCCAGTCATCAGTGGGGGTTTTGAGTCAATGCCTTCAGTTTGTGCGGCACACCAGTGGCAGTGTCCAACAGTGCTAGGTGGGCATATGGGGCCTGATTTTTGGGGGGCAGCTGCAGTGGGAAGTGGATAGGAAGTGATCAGGGTGTAGGATACAGCAGAGGCCGTGGGACGAAGGAGATGCTACAGGCAGTATGTTAGGGACGGGCCCTGGGGCTGTGGGGTGAGGCAGGGAAGGGGTGAGAATAGACCTGTGTAGAGCAGGCCGAGACGCTCCCAGAGCTCCTGGTTCTATTTCTAAGTCCCCAGTGCTGTACGTCCATCCTCCTGGGATCCCAGCCTACTAGACTGATGCCAGGAAATGCCTGTCATCTTTGTCCTGTCTGGAGTTCCAGGGCAGTGTTCTGGCCAGTACAGGGGGTTTTACAGGGGCAAGTCAGGCTGCTGAGCCAGATATTTCTTTAGAATATTCAGAGTCATTTAAATGTAAGCTCTCAAAGACCTTTAGTGCCCCAGCAAGGGGAATGTACCAAAGGGCTAGGACATGGTCAGGTTCCAGTTCATCCTTGCTCCTATGGAGTTCTGCCCTGCTCTCTTTTCTGATTATTAGCCCAGCTGACCCCAAATAAGCCCAGGCCCACACCCCTCAAACTGCCCCTCAAATTCACAGAGGTGGGAGTCACAGAGAGGCAAGAAGTTTTCACAGACTCCTCTTCCAGTCTCCCTCACTGGCACATGCCATCTTCTAGACTTCCCTGTGCCGTGGCCCTCCTTCACCCCCTGGGGTGGCTACTCACTTCTCCTACTCTGACTTGTCTCCTTTCAGATTTTTGTTTCTGTAACGACTGATATAATTAATACAATATAATTTCTAGAACAGTTCCCAATTCTATCATGCTTATAGTGGCTCTGTCTCTACTGTTGAACCCCAGATGCGAGGCATCCCACCTCTCCAGGCCTTATTTTCTCTCCTGTAAAATGGGAGTGGTGTGAGACATCCTGGGGCTTATTCCAGATGGTAAATGGGGTTAGTTCTGTGGGCATAATCAAAGGACAAGCTCCAGGCCAGACTCATGCCAAAGCTGGGCTTTTCACCATGGCACCAGCTAGAGGAGTCCTATTAAGCAGACCCACCAGAGTGAGAGAATCCACTTACTCTGGTGATGAAAGAACAGGGTGTCTTTCCAGTGGTCCCACTGGTGGTGACTGGTGTCATAGAAGCTGGAACTGGGTGCCTGAGGCACCAGCTGGTCAGAGCCTTTCCTGATTGGCTGCTGTAAGGGTTACCCTCAATCAGGAGGGTAATCCCATGTAGAAAGTAATTCCCCTGGGAAGCCAGTGTGGGCTGAGCTAAGAGGCTTCCAGGAAGATGCTGAGAAGGGCTAGAATGGCTCCTGGGGATCGAGATGTGCTCTGCTAACTTGCTGGAGAGGCATGTTCCTGTAATGGTGATGAGCAAGAGTCTCTGGAGCTTGTAAAGTGGGACTTGCAGATGCTGTGTCAGGGTGCAGCATGCACAACCCTAGGCTCCCTTTGGCCCCAGAGCCTTTGCTTTTGCTCTAACACCTCTGCCCTCAGATGTCCATGCAACTCACTCCTTTAGTTTCTTCCCTAATTGAGTCCCTATGTAGTGTCACCTCACTGGAATAGCCTTCTCTGGATCACCCTGTACAAACGATACCCTTTCTATCGCTCTGTCCCCTTCCCTGCTGAATTTTTCTTTCCCAAGTACCCTTAATACTTTCTGCATCTCTGTATTGTTTCTTCTTTCATAGGAACATGAAGCTCCATGAGCAGGGATGTATCTGTTTTGTTCATTGTTGGATATCTGACTCCCAACTGGCTCAGAGCAGACAACATATTAACTACAGATCAGAACTGATCTCTGATGAACATCAGGGGCCTGCCCTGGCCTTGACCTCTACCTCTGTCTTCCTCTGTGTGTGACAACACTGAAGATCATGTCCCAGCCCCAGAAGCAGGCTACTTTCCATGTTAGGAAAGGCAGTTGATCAGTTATGTACCCAACAGGAGTTTGTTTATAGCATTCAGGGACTCTTCGGTCTTTTCTTCTAATCAGTCCTCTTGATCATGGGGTCTGTAACTATTTTGAAAGCGGATTTGCTGTGATTAAATTCTTTCTTAGCCTAATCCTTCATGGAAAACAAAAGTTTTCAATGAAGTGAATTAGGATAGACTTGCTGAGGTTTGATTGTTTGCACAATGATTTTACCCTGACTCATTTCCAAACCAGGTCCCTAAAGATTCCTGTGACAGAGGGGAGCAGATCTCCATTCTCACGTGAAGTACTTAGTGCCTGTGACTAGACTCACACAGGAGTCATGAGACTCAGGCTGTCAAGAAGAGCCGTCACAAAGCCCAACCACTTTGTATTTCAGAGAATGCCAAGTCCTTCGGGGTAGCTGGGAGCCAGGCAGAGTTACCTCTAGCTTTGTTGTTCTTTTCTCCTGGAACCCTTATGGGCCACAACTTAGAAACTGCAAGGGTAGGTGTTCAGAGGATGGGGTATAAGGAGCTTCTGGAAAGAAACCTTTAGAAGCAGGACAGAAAGGATGTGTCTGGGGTCCCGTTGTACCACAGACCACCTACCAGTGAGACACTAAGCTGTCTCCCCTTCCCCAGCTACTATTCGCAGCCCAGCTCAGTACTGACCATGGGGGTATTGTGATGGCCTGCAATGCTGTTTCCATGAGTTCTGTAGGAGTGTGCTGGCTTTTTTCAAACTGGAAGCAAAAAGCTACCGGGGCTTGACAAACCTACTACAGTGTCTTAGAGTTCTGTGGGGGATCTCATTCTTGGCAATCCCAGAAGGGGATGACCTGAGTTTCCTCTCTGGAACCTCAGTTGTAGGTGTTTGGACTTGCTCAGCTCGATAGGCTATCCTGGAGCCTAATTTGGCTCCTACTAATATATTTGCTAATTCTCCCCATTGGGAATTTCCAGTGTTGACTAGACTAACTTTGGGGCAGTATGACTTGTAGAATTTGCCTTCTGGTGCACATAGATTTTTGGGACTGCTGATAGAGACCTACTCTTGAGTAGTGTCAGAGTTTCTTTCTCAGGCAGTAGTTTTGAAGAGAACTTGAGACTACCACCTTGGGACTTGGGTATTTGCCCTATATCGTCTCACCTGCTTGTCTGAATTACCTAGTTCACCTGTCTGTGCTGGCTTCCTTGTTGGGATTCTTTAAGAGAGATTCACAGAATTGTTTGGTTGGGAGGCCATCACAAATCTACCACACTCAGGTGAAAGTGATGACTTCTTAGAGTGAAACTTGTGACCTGGAAGCCCCTTTCCTCTTTTAGAAATGAAAGTTGTCATGACATGGGCCTTGGAAAGATGCTAGCTCAGCCACAGGATGGCATGTCACAGGTGCAGACCTTTCACTGTTGGAGGTATGACAGCCAGAACTGCCAGAGCAGACACCAACACAAATCGGTTAGTCTGCAGGTCAGATCAGACCTGAGAAAGAGCAGTGGCCTGGCCTCACCTCTACCTCTGTCTTCATTCATGCGTGACAACATTTAGGACAGGACTTAGCAAAACCCTCACTTCAACCCTCCTCACCAGGTGCGGTTTGGAGGGTGAGGGGGTCACATGTCCCTCACGCATCAGGGCCTCGCCCCTGGAGTGGAAATCCAGAGCTGCTGTCAGCCTCACCAAGGCTTAGTGACGTCTAACTCACGCAGGTGGAACACATTTTTTCATGCCAGAGACAGTGTCAGGCGGTCGGTTCACCTCACCTTCAGCCTGTCCCTGTCTAGGAGGTCCTTTGGCACTGCCTTCCTTTTTTTTTTTTTTTTTAAAAAAAAAAAGAATATTGTATATTATTTGTACAATATCATGGGTTTTTGACTCATTTTTGCACATGTATACGATGTACATTAATCATTTTCACCTTCCCGCCCTCTTTTGTGCCCCACTCCCACAGCACTGGCAGCTTTTGTCATGGGCTTGAACCCCAAGGGTCTGACGCTAAGAGCCTATGCTCTCAGCCAGTCTGCCAGTCTTCCCGTGGGGCCTGTTTGATGATTCATTTCTTATTCTATACCCAGAGACAATGAGGCATAAACCAGAATAAAAAGAGGCTATTATGATATCACTATTTGTCATTTATCTAAATTAGATAATAAATCATGGAGCTACTTGAAACAATATACATGTCAACCTCCTGAACATTTAGTTATTGCTTGGTACCATGTCTGTGGTATAATTAATGCTTTTTATAGAAAGTGTGATATTTGTGAGAGGTGGGGAGGTAAAGGGAGAAATAAGAGTGACCAGCCTTGCTCATCCTTGGAGTTGGGGCTTATGGTTGTGGTCATTTGGGGATCTGGGGCTGGGATAGCTGGGGCTGAACAGTTATTTCCAGACCTCTCTAGACCAAGATTGTGCCCTGAGAAGGGAGGCTTGTTGCAGGCAGCAGTGGCAGCAGGCAAAACTGAGCGATGCTGTGGTACTCCAAATAACTCCCCGCCCATGCGCCAGGCTCAGCATAATTGGGCATCTGCCCACTGGCATCTCCAGATGTTTGCCTTTATCAGACGTTGATGTGGTTCAGGGTTTTCATTGAGAGCCTCGTAAAAAGCTCAAGCTGGTTGGGGATGCTTATTGTTCATTTTATTTGAGTTCCTTATCATGTGCAAAATGTTCCAGGAACCATTAGGAGACACAAAAGACTCAGAAAACACAGTTTCAGGGGGCAGAGGCTCACCATAGCATAGCGGAGACACGACCGCAGACATTTGCAAACATTTGCTGAACACAGCCGGCTGGTAGGAACGAAAGTCACTTTTAGCCGTTCATCAGGGCATTGGGGGCAGGTGGTGAGGTTGAGGATTTTATACTTGCCAGGGGAAAAGGGTCTTCTAAAATCAGATGGATGTTCTAGGCTGATTCTGCTTTAATGTCTTCAGATTACTATCCAGTATTAAGGGGTGAGGACCAGAAACAGGGCAGGAGCTGGAGCAGGAGAATATTAAAGGGGATTCATCTTGCTTGAAGGGAACATTTGAGGCCTCCATCTGGGCACTTTATAATTATTGCTTAACCATAACTGTAGCTTGGTGAGGTGCACTGATTTATCCATAGGCTGCTGAGGGCGTGGAAGGAAAACCAAATATAGGCAACAGGAACTGTCTTCATCAATTTACAAAATTCCTGTCTGAGACAACATCATAGAAGGGCAGACAACCCTGCTCATGACCATAAACTAAAGTTATCTTCTTTGGAAAAGGATAATTTAAGTGATCAATAATCTTCTTTGAAAAACTACTTGAAGTATTTCTTTTTTTTAAAGCAACTTCATTTATTCTCCTCTTTGAAAAATAGATTAGTAGAGATGTGGTCGTTAGATTATGAAAACAAAAGTAGGAAACTAGAACCCAATATTTTCTGAAGAAAATAGAAGACTATAATCTTTCTAACCATAATGGCCAATATATTTTATGGAACCTAGAGCCTTATGCATGCTAGGCAAGTTCTCTACCACTGAGCTATATTCCAGCCCCACAATGGCCAGTCTTAATGTCTATAACCAGGCAAGCTCTAAATTTATCTCTGAGATTCCTGGAATCCAAAACAGAAAGGGAAACATAACCAATTAGATTGCTCCAGCAACCAACAGGGGGAAGTATATTAATTCACGGATATTGGACTATTTGTGAACTTATAAAAAAGAAGCATCGGTAACTTCAGGGAAAATGGAGGAGAGATTTAGAAAATATGATTTTGAATTTTTAGTGAGAGGCAAAGCCTGAATGAAGACAGACAGACTCGCTATCTGGGTGGACCTGGGGCAGCTCCCATTCAGCTAGTTTATTGCTGAATGAATGAAACACTTTGGGTGGTGATTATGTCCAGGCCACTGACTTGGATCTCAGCATTTGTAGCATCTGGTCTTCCCTAAGGTAGATGCTGTGCTATGTTTTTCTGGTGTGTCCAGAAAGTGCCTGGTACATTTGACACCTAAAGGACTTAGACACTGCTTTCTCCCCAGGGTTGAGAGCTCCAGGGAGGAAAGGTTACCACTCCCAGCAACCCTGGGGTGGCAGCCTGGGACTAGTCACAGTTTAATAAATGTTGGATGATCATGTATCACAAACTAAAAGCAGGAGTAGTATCCACAACATCACCAGTTACACATTACTGGGAGCATTTTTGGAGAACTTGATGACAACAACCAAATGGCAAACACTTCAGTAGACCTGCTCAGTAGTAGCCAGTGTCTATACAGTATCCTGTGAGTGGGTGCTATGATGTTGGACTTTGACTCAGAAGGACTGGTTGTGACCCTTATGATGCTGTGCTCACTGACGGGCTCTTCTCAGGTGGCCATGTCAGGGCTTACAAGAGCCTTGAGAGGGCAGTGGGGGAAGGGACCCTCAGTGACAGTGCTGACCCATTCCTAGCTGCCTCACAGCAGGCATCAAGGGGGAGATCCTGGCAAACATGATGGAGGGGAAGAAGAGGGTTGGGAGGAGGCAAGGAGACAAAGGACCAAGGTAGTGCTAATGATGGCAAGATGCCCACAGGCTTGAGCCTGGCCAGGTAGAAATGACAGTGGCAATCAGTGATCAAAAATGAGGCTCACCCAGCAGTGGAGAAACTGCGGCCAGTGTGTGGGCACCCTTGTGAATCCAGGTCACTAAAGCAGAACTCATGCTTTACCAGCATGTTTTTAAAAATGTTCTTAATACTTTTTAAAATTTTATATGTATGAATGTATTGCCTGCATGCATGCATTTAAGTACAGTGCCCACAAAGGCCAGAAGAGGGTGTCAGATTCCTGGAACTGGAGTTCCAGACCATTGTTAGCTGCCATGTGGGTGTTGGAATCTGAACCTGGGTCCTGTGCAAGAGCAGCCAGTGCTCTTAACCACTAAGTCATCTCTCTAGTCCTACTGCCATGGTTTTTTCCCCACAATGGAGCTGCTGCCTTGCCTGGTGGTATCAAGAGGGTGGATGTGATACTAAGGGGATCCTAAGTCAGTAGGATGTTCATCAAAAGTGCTGAGGGCTAGGAAGAGGGCCCAACTTAAGTGACAGACATGATCAGGTCACTGTAACCTGGCTACTCTCCTAGGCCAGAGGGGAGAGGCTGAGCTGGGATGGTTGGGAGAGCAGTAGAGAGGTAGGCCCGGGGAAGCAAACACACTTTGTAACACATTGAGTTTGAGATGGCAATGGGCAGTTGGAAATGTTGGCTGGATCTGGAGAGCTGAGCCGCGAGGCAGGTGGTCAGACAGAGTCAGCACACCAGGAAGTTACTGAGTGGCGCAGAGGCCATTGAGGAGAGAAACTAGCTAGAGACAGCACCTGAAGGTAGAACCAGGGAATGACAGGAAGGAGGAGGAAGGAGGCATGCTGGGAAAGTGCAATGCAAGAGGTCAAGGAGGCAGAGCTAGAATCTGGACAGAGCCGTGCCCCGTCAGATGTGGCTAGGGTCGGCCTGGCTCCTTCCCGGGAAAGGAACGAGGAGGAAGGCTGTGAAGTGGAGACTAAGAGGATTAAATGAGTGGGTGATGAGGACTGTCAAGGCTCTTCCACGACAGCTTGTTAGCAGCTGCAAGTGCTCACTGGCCAATGACCAGTGCCAGCATATACTGCTATTTCTGGTCGCCAGCTACCACTCTTGAGAATGGTGGGGAGGTAGCCCAAAGCGAGGCTGGCAGCCCTGGGGTCTCACAAGTGACCAAATCAGTTAGCACCAAACACACAAAAGGTCAAGATGAGGAAATTCCACAGAGAGCCTCCCTGAACAGGCTATGAGTCCAGAGTAACCCCCAAACGTCTCTGCAGCTGGCTGCCTTAGCACCTCTAATTCTAGCAGGCTGGCTTTGTAAGGAGAGGCCTCGCTCACCACCTGCCTGCTTGATTTAACACAGTTCTCATAGACATTGTTACCTGGTTTCAATTAAAAAAGAAAGAAACCCACAAATCAAACTCCAAAGAAAAACCACAAATCAAATGGCTCTGTGAATCTCAAATGAACAAGATCGTTGCAGTGACAAATTGGCCTGGACAGGCTCCTAACCCACGCTTAGACCCAACAGCTCATGATTCCGATGTTTTTGTAATATGGATTCCAGTGTCAATAGACATCGTAAAATAACATTCCACACAGTTTCTTATAAGGCAGGGTAGTGCATGGTATATGCTTTGAAATGTGCAGCATTTGAAGAGGAAATAAAAGTATATTTATTAAGCACCTACTACATACACATTATCTTAAACTCACCAATTTCCTACCAATCCCACAAGGAACCATTACCTTTACCATTTCTCAGAAAAGGAAGTGGAATTAAAGAGCTGAAATAGTGTCTCTCAGCTCCTATAAGAATGCTGTTTTCCTATCACCCTTGGCTTGCCCCCAGTTTCTGACAAGTGAATGTGAGGGATGCTTGCCTTATTTATTCACTTATTTACTTTGAAACAGAATCTTAATATGTTGTCCAGGCTGGCCTTGAACTTCTGGACCCAAGAAATTCTCCTGCCTTAGCCTCCCAGGTAGTTGGGACTGCAAGTGTGTGCCACTGTGCTCAGTGGAATGCCTGTTATAGCAACAGGTAAATGAGCCTTTGCTGAACCCATGGGCCTGCATTTGAATGATGCTCTGTGAGGTGGTGGTGATGGCTGTCACTGTCCCATCAACTCACTATGGGGTTCAGTGTACCTGGCCTGGTCTCCAAGGCTTTGGCTATTCTGGAAGGTGGAAGGACAAGCCCTGCTTCTGCCTCTCATCCAGGATGCAGCCACCCTCTCCTTCATTGCAAGAGTGGAAAATAAACAAATGGAGGAAGGAGACATGCCTCAGCAATTAAGAGCACAGGTTGATTTTGAAGAAGACCCAGGTTCAGTTCCTGATACCCACATGGCAGGGAGCAATCATGTGTAGCTCCAGAACCAGGGTTTCTGACACCCTCTTCTGGCCCCTGAAGGCCTTGCACACCCGTGGTGAACTAATATACATGCAGGCAAAACATTCAAACATAAAATAAAAATCAATCAATAAAAAAATAAAGAAAATAAACAAATATATACCAGATCTCTACCATGAGAAAGGGGTGACTGACCTGCAAGGTAGTTTTGTGTACCTCCATGCTCCAAGAGGGCTCAGATGGTGGCAGGCTGTTTTTCATTCTTTAATCATTCAGGAAAACACATCTATTTTAATTTATTCAAAATAGTGGAAAATCATTGAGGTGTTTTTCTTTTCCTGTTTGTAAAGGTCAAACTATAAAAAGATAAGTGGACGCAGAATTCCAAGCTAGTCACAGAACCTGGCTGCGCAATAGGAGGAATCCAAAAAAAGGATTTAATCTTCTTTTGGAAGCAGCTGGTGATAATCCCTTCTGTACTTTCCCCTATGTTGAATTCCTGTTTTCAGGTTCAAGGACACAAAGTAAGAGGCTTTCAATGAATAGAGTGTGGGCTGTACAGATGGGGAGTCCTGGATCAGAATCCTTACCAGCTGCTATACAACAAGTGTAAAACCTCAAGCAAATATAGCACCTCCAGAGTCTCAGTTTCCTTATCTGCAAAACGGGCACATTTCCCTAGGTGTCCTTTGGAAGATCTTGAACCTTCTCTACCATCGAACTCAGGACTTTCCTCCCAAAAGTCACCTGTAGATAGAGATGAAGCTGGTCTGGCAGCAATTCAGACTCTGAGGGCGTTAGCAGAGGCACCCTGGAGTTCCTGTTATGGCCTCCTTTCCTATCTGGACTATGTTCCCCCGGGCTCTGCCAGTGCACGGACTTGAGTCATCTGTGAAGTTCCTTCACTTGAAAATAAACAAGTAACTTTGAGATCCCTATCACAAAGACATTGTAAAGGGCACTTGGCGATTTAACAAACTTTTGTGAATCTGAGCAAGTGGTGGGTTAATGATCGAGAATTTTGAAAACACTAAGAAACTTGGAGGAAATCCTTAAGAGTGTCTTTGGGAAGACAAGAAATGGTCATGTCTCCTTCACCTTTTCAAATCAAGGTTTTATTTATGCTCTGCATCAGCCCCTCCTGTGGGGTAAGCTAGCCTGGACTACCACTTTGGCCAACCCTACTGATAGACAGATAAGGGGGGTTGAAGTCAGGATCTGGCAGCTCAGTTTCCCAGGAGGAATGAAAGGTGGAAGCTGGCCTTCTTTTCTGATTTAAACCCACACCTACGTAGGGGCAGAAGAAATGACAGACAGGGGAAGCCAGAGATTGAAAAGAAGCCAGTAACAGAAGCCCAGAGAGTAAATGAAATCATCATGAAGTGCAGAGTGAGGCCCTCTTGCCAAGAAGAAGCTCCTAGAATCCCTGACATTAGGGTCTGAAGCAGAAAAAGCCTGAGAGGTAGGAAGGAGAGTGACTCGGGGAGTGGGGATCTGGGAGACAGACGAGTCATCAGGGCTTGGGCAGCTTCAGGGGAGGCCTTGAAGGCTGGTCTGGCTGCTGCGTTAAGCTCCTGTTTGCTCCATCAGCAGAGTGAGGCTCCAGCTGTGGCTTGAGCCAACTCTGCAACTCTGCAGATGGTTTGTTTTCCTGGACAGAAGGTTTGGAGTGGGCTTCCTGGGGGTTTCCAGGAGATCCGTCTGTGGACCCTGTCCCAGAGCTTAAATTTTCTACTTTTAATTCTCTTTTTAAATTTAGGTAACCTGAAAAGAGTAACCATGACTGCTGTGTTTATATTATTCTAATTTTGACTTTAAGAAATATAGCAGATGTTTACTTTAAGTGTTAACATGAGGTTCTATTTTACTAGCCTTTATAGTCTTCAAATGAAGAGCCTAATTTAAAAAGATGTACAACTTACATGTAATTTGTAGAGTCTTGGAGAGTCTACATCTTCAGTTTTTCTTTTTTAGGTCACAAGAGAGTTGTCTTAGATCATTAGGTATTTAATGTGACATGCTCTGCTTTGCAACGTAGAAGAGAAAGGGCAGTTTTTGGCTCAGATACAAAGAGCTTTGCCCCCAAATGTGTCCAGCGGCCTGATTCAGTATTAAAGCTCTGAAATGATTGATTATCCATTAGGGGAGCTATTTAAAGAGTTCATCGAAGAAGATTCAAACTGACAACATCTGCACTGCAAGGCAGCAGGTGGGGCCAGGCAGAACCGAATGGCTTCAGAATGGAGCGGTGGGTTCCACCTTCTGTGGAGCATTGACACCAGACCTTCATTAAGGAAAGTTACAGGTTGCTGTGGCCTCTGTGCCTGGTGACTGGGCAGGTGCCAACCACTTCCTGTTGGGCAGGCCAGACCAGGGAAAACTCCTGGTGTCTGTAAATGAAAGTGGTCATGAGACATGGCTCAGAGCCAGCCCCTTTCCTCTGCTCTATGCCTTGGCCCCCTGAACTCCTCAGCCAGCTCCTCCCATCAACCCCTTCCTGAGGCCTCCAATCCTAAGATGTAACAATTCCCCACTACATCTGTCCACAAGTCATTTCAGCTGTGCGGGTGGGTTCTTCCTGAATCTCTCCTGACCCTTCTCTTCTAGCCTGTTGATGGCAAATTTTACAAAGTCCAAGTTTAAGGTCGCTATCATCTCCTAACCTCACAGATTTCCTGTTAACAGCACCACCCAACCATCCCCTAATTCTGCCTTGTCCTTGTATGCTCAGCAAACAGTTTACTTTGGCACACTCACCAGGAAGTACTAATACTACTAAGGCTAGGTGCTTTCTGGAGCTTTCATTTCAGGTGTGTGTGTGTGTGTGTGTGTGTGTGTGTGTGTGTGCGTGCGTGCGTGCGTGTGTGTGTGTGTGTGTGTGTAGGTAGGTAGGTAGGTGCGCCTCAGGTTGGTGTTCAGCAGTTTTCAAGCTGAAGTTATTGTTGTCCTTGCCCAAAGGAATGGCCTTAGGGCTTTGGAGCAGGGTAATATACCCTGTATTCCAAGGTTCTTTGGCTGACCCAAGTGAGATGCCTGGCACCAGAGGCTGCCTCAGTCTCACTGAGCTCTGTGCTAGAAAGCTGTCTACTGATTTCTGGACACTAGTCACGAATGTTACACCCAAGGCTCATCAGGAATATCTCAGAGCTGTGTTCTCCTGGCATTCCACCACTCAATGTTAAGCTCCCTCTTGGAGGTTGGTCTGTGGCCAGTGACTAGCAGGTACGGAGGGAATATCAAGAGTAGGCTTTTTGAGCTCCTTTTGGGACAGTTCTGAAGATCCCCCCAGCTCCTGAGCTCCCTGGGGAACTGCTAAGTTTTCAGTTTGCAGCCACAGTTTGGGAGTCTGTTCCCTTTCCCTCTGCTCAATCCTGCCTTCATTTCTTTGCACTCACTGGGAAATCTACACAGGCACAAGAAACTCAGTCTAGGACAGCTACATGACTGAGCTGAGGGAGGCTGGGCTGAATGACAGCTCTTCACATTCTCCAGAGCCATGCTGGCCAAGTGATGCTAATGTTGACTGGGGAGCCAGTAGAACAAAACCCCTAATTATTTTCACGTTCAAGCTGCCCTAAGATGCCACTTTGTCTTGGAGCTTGAATTTAGGAAAAATTGTACTTTTAAATGCCTTTGATCTATTTTGATTTGTGTTTATGCTATGGACACCAAGAATTGGGATGGGATCCCACCTCCAACCCCTTTGACTGCTAGAAAGTTTAGAGTCTAATCCAAGGTCTGTAGTTTGTTAGACAAAGACCCCGGTGTCTTGAGATCCTTAGCTTATCTTCCTCAATATGATTTTTGTATTTTGTTGTATCAAACGACTTCCTCTTAGTTACCCCAAATGCTATGTGGTACAAGGTAGTTTATAAGTGAATAAACATGACTGTGGGGATGTGGGGGTGTGGCATTAGACAGATCTATTTGCTGGTATGGGCTAGGAATATTTGCTAAGCCATAACTACTCTAAATCATAGTTTATCTAGCCTGCTGCATGTGTGCATCATGGAGTTACTTTAAAGAGAAATACAATATGTGCATGGTTTGTATATATCAAGTAATCAATAAATGGTAAACATTCATAGTAATTGTTTATAAGATCATGTTGTTCTCAAGAACCTGCCACACCAAGTAGGAGGAGCTCCCCCTTCATCCTTTCTGTCCTGTCCATCAACTAAGAGGCCTTTCTAACCTGTTTGGTTGAAAAAGAGAGAGAGAGAGAGAGAGAGAGAGAGAGAGAGAGAGAGAGAGAGAGAGAGAGAGAGAAAACAAGAAGAAGAAGAGAGACAGAGACAGAGACAGAGATACAGAGAGACATAGACACTGTAACTTGGAGCAGCTGATATAAAGCAGCAGAAAGACCAAAGCAGATGCTTGCTGAGCATGATTTGAGCGTGGACACACCCAAAATACCAACAAGAGACTAGACAAGGTGGCACATCTTGTAGTCCCAGCTACTTGGTAGGAAGAGGGCCAAGAAATGGGTATTGGCTTGGCTGGAAGAAATCTAAACTCTGTGTAAGCAGAGACTTCATGAAATGAGAACAAGGTTGTGCATAAGAGATGGGCGATGAGTAATTTGACTAAGACGATGCAAATCTAGGCCTTTGAATACTTTAAATATAACCCTCTGATATAAAAAGCATTGCACTAAATTTTTTAAAGCTGAGATCTTTCCTAGGGTGAGAGACTCACTTTCTTGATAGAGACCTGCTTCCCAAAAGGCAAGCAGAGAAGGCACAGAACAATGGGACGTCACACTTCCCTGTAGGCAGCTTAAAAGGCATCAACACGTTTTGTAGTCTCTATGAGTAGCCCATATGCCACACATTACCATGTGAACCAGTTTAGAATCATAGTGAGGCCCTCAGAAGGTCATTTCAAAGGGGAGGTGGTTCAGGAGGGTCTTTCTTCTGTTTTTTTTGAAAGTCAGTCAGCCTCTGGCTCTGTCCTCTCGTATGTGCCAGACAAGCCGGGACCATAGTCTTCCACTTGTACAAAGATGAGTTTAGCTGGGTGTGGTAGTGCAGAGGCAAGTGAATCTCTGTGAGATCAAGGTAAGTCTGGTTTACATAGTGAGCTCCAGACCAGCTGAAGTTATAGGGAGATCTTGTCTCAAAAAATAAAATAAAATAAAAGATGTGTTTAGAACTGGATTCCTTGTCTTTTGTTTGTTTGAGACGGGGCCTCTCACTGTATAGTGCAGGATGGCCTTGGATTCTCTGTCCTCCTGTGTCAGTCTCCTGGGTGCTACGATCCCAGCTATGTGCCACCATGTCCCATATCGTCCTTGTCTTTCAAGGAAGAAGACAGAGCAGAGGTCCAGAGCAGAGAACCATCTTCATGTTGGCTTGCTGATTGCTTCTTTCTTGTGTAGAGAGATGGATGGTGGAAGGGCAGAATGCTGGGGACTGGAGTCATGGGCAAAATGGAGAGAGGGTGGCACGTGGGAAAATCTAAGCCCAGCACAGGCTTTAGTCTGTTTGGGGGAATGGCCTCAGGGGCAGGAGGAGCAAAGCACTGGGGTGTGGCCAGGGGACAGAGCAATAACGTGGCCGGCCATGTTACTGGCCAGCATCCCCACTCCTGGGGGGGGGCGCAGTTTGGGATGGGTCATGTGGGTCCTGGAGGAAGCTATGCAGATCTGCTATGGTTACCATGAGATAAGGAGTGACTTAAAGTTGATAGGCCTTGATCCAGGGTTCTGCTGCAGATTCTGGTTGAACTTTGGGGGCACAGACTGAGCATAGGAACTGGACTAAGGATTTTGGGTTGGGCCTCAGGATGTTTCTTTTGGGGAATCAACTATTGGGGACTGTACAATGCTTGGGTAACCAGGGTACCAGGTGATTCCTTGTATCCCAGATATGGGGATAAGATCCTTCCCCTAGCCACAGGGAAGGAACAGGAGAGGGCTGCATTTCATCCCTTTCATCATCTAGAAAGTCCGTTCCCTACACTCCATGTTTCCTTGAATTTCCTTGAACTCCAAATTCCCTCTGAATTTCGATAAGAAAAAACATATACTCCACCTCTATTCTGATGACAATAACTTGCTTCTCTTTTTATAGAAGACAGTCAAAGACAACCAGAGGCCTCCTCCCGATCCCTGGCCCAAGCAGAGATGCCCTAGAGTACAGCTTTATTTATTCCACGTAATGATGGTGATGATAATGATAGTCATAATGAAGACTGATTGCTGAAATGAGTAACAAGAGTAACGATGGCGACATTTGCGAACAGGAGAAAGAGGAGACTTTGGAGCCAGACTGCCTGGGTCATAGCCCAGCCCCATTTTCACTAAATATGGGACTGTGGACTCACTTTCTTATTTGTTCCCAGGCTTCCACATCTATATAATGGGAATTGAAATAGCTAATTTGTGACTGAAGTGATGGCTCAGTGGTTAAGAACACCAATTGTTTTCTTGCAAAGGCCCCAAGTTCAGTTCCTGGTAGCTCACAACCACCTGTAACTCCAGCTGCAGGGAATCTGACTCTCTCTTCTGGCCTCTGCATGCAAGGGCACTCATGGGCACATACCCTACATGGATATATAGGTATACACATAATTAAAAATAAATCTCAAAATAGCTAATTAGTGGAACAGGTTTAGAACAGTGCCTAACACAGGGCAGTGTGATAGCTGTCGCTGCTGTTGTGATGGCTGTTTTTGTCACTGATATCAGTATTCCTGCTACTGTTCTTATTACTGATGTCATTACGACCACCGTTTTTGTTTGTCATGTCATTACTGTAGGCACTGTTATGTTTTGATTATAATATGTCCCCCACTTGCTCATGTGTTGAACACTTGGTCCCTAGTTGGTGGTGCTATCTTGGGATGGTCTGGAACTTCTGGGAAGAGGAGCCTAAGTAGGTCCTAGGGGGCATGATTTTTAAGGTTATACTAGGTCCCAGTCCCTTCCTCATTCTGTGCTTCCTGTGGGCCACAAAGTGAAGAACCTCTGCCTTGCTCCTGCCACTGAGATGCTCTGCCCTAGCACACGGGGCCAAGCAACCGAGAAGGGAGCCCTCTAAAACCAGAAGCCAAAGTAGAAAACAGTTCTTCCCTTCTGTGATGTTGGGTATTTGGTAACATCAACACAAAAATAATGAACACTGGCCCCAAGGCCTTTTCATGTAAATGTCATGAAATTCTGAATTTCAGAATCCTACACAGGAAAAGATATGATGAGGAAACTGGGGCTTAGAGAGGTTGAGGGACTTGCCCAAAGATACTCAGCCTACTGTAGCATCTGTATATTTCACCACTCAGCCTACTTGGCAAGGCTTAAAAGATGCTTCACCATTGCCTGATAGTCCTTCCATCATTCCTGCCCAGCAGGGATGGAGGTTTTATGCCTCTACTTAATGCATGGTGGATAAGGACCAGGTGAGTTAAGTGGCTCCCGGAAGGGCTGGCCTCCTCCAAGCTAAACTGCTTTTGAGCCAGCTGATCAGGACTGCTCTTCAAAACCACAATGTAAGCATTCATTGTTCTGTATATAGAGGCAGCTGCCCCCTAGGCCACCCACTTGGTGCTGCCACAGTGATTAATAAGGATATTCTGTGTTCACGTGAGGCCTCTCAGTCAAGGCCTCTGAGTGCTTTGCAAGCATTAATTAAGCTTTGTAGTGGTGACTCAGCTAGGTTGGGGACCTAGGCTCACTTTATATGTCTTCAGCAGGGGCAAAAAGAGAAGGGAGCAAATCGCTCCTCAGCCAGCCATGGCCTTCTGCTCAGCCAGACCTAGTGGGACATTCCATTTCCATAGCCATGATCTTTTGCAGAGCAGATTTCCTTCTGGTCCTTCCACTCTCAGAGCAATCAGTACTCAGAAGCCTGAGTCATGACCATACCAACAACCCTATCTGCTGCCCACATGTTGGCCTACCTGCACTAATTGGAGACTGACATAGCACCTGGCATGAGCCACCAGCCTATCAAGGCCAACTGCATCTGTATATGGGGACTTCTGGAGTCAGCCCCTCCCTGAAACACCACTTGCATCCTATCCCCCAACCTTCCCTCATCCGTTTCACCCTCATTCTCAGATCTGCCTTCCCTCATCTGCTACCTACTTACTATGGCTCTGACTGCCTGAGGCTTGTGGGAAAGTGAGCAGAGAATCCATAACCCAGGATAAAGATCTTAAGCCTCTCGATACTGGAGGATGCAGGGAGCCCTGAAAGGGAAGGATATAAGTCACAGGTATGTTTTAGCATGCCAGTACTGGAAAATATGTATGTGGGGTGAAGGATGGGAAGATCAGAGGCATTCAGGCCTGACAATGAGACTGGAAGCCATGTGGCAATGAAGTAGAGAGAAAGGATTCCAAAAGGAGATCTACGGGACTAGGCGATTGTCTGGAGGTAGTCCAATGGAGTGTTTTACCTCCTGACCATTAGGTAGACCACTCTGCTAGGCATTTATACTCTCTGAATCAAGCACTAGGTTGGTAAACTTGTGACCAACTTAGTACTATTAGTGATTCAAATTCCCCCATTCAGAGAAGTCATGTCAGATAAAACAGACAAATCCAAACTCTATCTCCCTCAGTTCCACCACCTCCCAGGCATATCTGTTTTTAACTTGGCCAGGAAGTGAGGCACAGCATTCATAGCTTGGCCTTTGTTCCTGAGCTATCACATTCCAATTGAGTTGACCCATAATTGGCAGAAAGGGACAGGCATTTGCCTTCTTCATACTGGGTTGATGAACCCAAGGCTCAGGAATTAGAGGCCTGCCTCTGTGGCAGGCTGAATACTGGCCTATGAAAGATGTTCACACCCTAATCCCCCAAACTTGTGAATATGCCACTTTATGTGGTAAAAATAACTTTGCAGATGTAATTAAGATAAGGATCTTGAAAGGCATGGAGCTGCAGGCCTTTAATCCCAGCAGTTAGGAGGCAGAGGCAGGAGAATCTCTGTAAGATAGAGACCAGCCTGGTCACAGTGAATTCTAGGACACCTGAGGCTACAAGAAGACTCTGTCTCAAAAAAAAAAAAAAAAAAAATCCAACCAACCAATCAAACAAAAGATGGCTTTAAGACTGAGGGTGTAGCTCAGCTGTGAGCATGCACACTGTGCATGCACAGTGCTCTGGGTTTGATCCTCAACTCTGCTTAAAACTGGACATGGAGACACATAACTGTAATCCCAGCAGGAGGATTATTAAAAATTCAAGGTCATCATTGGCTACAACTGCCAGTTTGAGGCCAGCCTGGGATACAGAAGACTCTGTCTTTATATTAAAAAAAAAAAAAAGACTAGATTTCTAACCTCTAAAATGATAAGATGAAAAATTTCTCAGCATTATTAAACTCTAGCAGAAGTTCTCACCAGGAGGTGGAATTTCTCCTGTGTGAGAAAGGAAGATTTGTACAGAATCAGAATAGACTCCTTTTTCCCAGAATCATGGAGGCCACAGCCGTTGGGTCTGTTCCTCATTGAGGTGTGACCTGGGTTAGGTGCTGAGATGCAGGTAGAGGAAGAGACCCCTTGAAAGTCAGGAGCTGGAAAAGCATGTTGGAGCAAAAGGATAAGAAAGGGCTCACAAGAGGAACGTGCATTTGCTGAGGAACGTGCACAGCTGTTTGACAGTCCCGGCCTGGGCGGAGTTGGCGGAGAGGAGGGTCTCCTACTCAGATTTCCTCTGCTGCTGAGGGTTGGGAGGAGAGGAAGGTCCCTCCTACTCAGAGTTCCTCTGCTGCTGAGGACTGGGAGGAGAGGAAGGGAATTTTCTCCTTGGCCACAGATTTGAGATAGTTGCAACTTGCTTCCTATGCCGTTTCTTTATTTTAACCTTCAGGGAACACTGGGCAAGCTTCTGCCTCCCCAGAGGCTGCCAGAGTTTGGCTGAGGGGCAATGGTTCCCTCATTAAAGAGAAAGTTAAAGTGAAGATCTTTAGTCCTTGAAAAGGACTGACTTCCTTCTCACTGTCCCTGTATATGCTTTCTAGGATTTTAGTTAGAATCATTAATAGAGGGCTTTGCAGTCATGCTCATTGATTTTCACAACGACTCATAAGCAGGTACTAGGATCACCCCAATTTATAGCTGAGGAAGCAGGCTTATGGAGGTAAAGTGATTGGTTCAAGTTAGTACCAGAGCCAGGATTTTGATCCAGGTTTTTTGTCCCTGTCTCTTCCTTAATGGTACAAAAGAGATTTCCAAGATGGTATGTTCATCCCTATCCTGTGACCCTGCTCCACAAGGCTAAGAGTTTTCCCCGGCTACTGCAAAGCAGTACTGACAAATTGGGCTTAGTTTTCTCTCTAGGGTTCTTATGCCAGTACCCGAGACTTCTTCACGCCTAGTCAACAGACCTTGGGTCAATCCATTATTTACCCGCTGGTAGTTGTTTTCTAAACTTGACACTTTTATTTTTAAAGACAGCATTTCTCTGTAGCACCAACTGACCTGTATGTAGACCAGGCTGGCCTTGATCTCAGAGATCTGTCTGCCTTTATTTCCTGAGTGCTAAGATTAAAGGTATGTGCCACCGTGTCCATCTTTTTTTTTAAAAAAAATTTATTCTGTTATTTTTATTTTATGTGTAGGAGTGTACGGCCTGCATGCATGTAAGTGTGCCCGTACCATGCAATGCCTGAGGAGGTCAGAAGAGTGCATCAGACTCTCTGGATCTGGAGTTAGCCATGTGGGTTCTGGGAACCAAACCTGGGTCCTCTGCAAGAACAGTCAGTGCTCTTAATGGCTGAGCTATCTCTGTAGCCCACTGTTTTTTGTTTTTGTTTTTTTTTTTTTTTAAGATTTTTTTGTCTATTTGTCTGTCTATGTGGGTGTATGCCACATGTATGTGGGTATCCCTGGAGCTAGAGTTGCAGGCAGTTGTGAGGCTCCCAACATGAGTGCTGGGACCTGAACTTAGGTCCTCTGGAAGTGCAGCGCATGCTCTTAACCTCTGAGCCATCTCTCTAGTGCCAAGCTTGTAGGGTCTAGGCACCTTGAACATAGAGGAAAGACTGACAGATGATATTAGGCATGGAGGTCTATGTGGCAGCACTGGGGCAGGAAAGTGCCTGAAGTGTGCTAGAGGCACTGCTGGGGTGCTGTCCTGCCACAGCAAGTGTCAAAGTTAACCTCAACTTTTCAAATTGTTTTTAGACTGCAAGGAGATGAGGGTGAGTGGATCTGTAGGCTGGTAGTCTAGGAATACTCAACAAACTGTACGGCCTGGGCCAGCCTAGGATGGAGCTAGGTGACAGAAACCTGGTGAACAAGCAGTTGCACAGTAAGGGAAGTTGAGGAATGCCACCCAGAAGAGACACAGCCTGGGTTTGCCAACACTTTGCCTTGTGCTCTGATGTCGGGAAGGCAGTCATATACATGTACCTCCAGCTTCTACCACGGAGCTTGTTGTGTGAAGGTGCTCATTGGGGGTGGGGTGCTGAGTGAGTGGGTTTGAGCAGATAGGAGCAGCGATCTCTAATGTTGATCGTGGATCATATTTTCCTCAAGGAAATAAAGCTTCAGATTTAAGACAAAGGTGAAAATATAGAGGCTCTATTTTAGATTATCTTATCTATTATACTATCAATCCTGTTTTGCTTTTGCAAAGGCATAGGTCATTTCACAATAGGATCTTTACATATAGTCAGCATATTTGCCCAGCCTCTAAACAGGCTGCATGGATTTCAGACATGAGTATATCACCAGGGAAATGAATATTGATTTGATAACCTCATTTGATCTTTGACAACCCCATGTGTTATGTCATTTGAAGACTGGACACAAAGAAGAACAAAGAGGTGCACTGGTCAACCCAGGTCATGCTGACAGCCAGTTCCCAACCATGCCCAGGAGCCCCTGTGGAGCTCCTCAGGGCAGCCTGAAGCTGACCGCTGCTGGGGCTAGCAGCTTACTCCTACTATTTGATCCCTATACAAGTGACTCATTGATGCAAGTTGCCAGTAGTAACTACTAAACATTTGAGATAGAGACATACTTCAAAAAGCTGTGAAACAATGAAAAGCTCTTAACAGCTGATTTAAAATCAATATGGTGAGGAGGAAAAGATGCTCAGAATAGAAAGATCCTCAAAGGCCAAGGGACAGAGCTAGACTACTTGTTGCTGTTTCCATCAATGCAATCATTTTCCAACCTGTACATGCACACATCTAAATCTTTCACTCAGACTCAGCCTCAACCCCAGGCTGTTGGAGTTTATTAACAACGGGGACAATAATAATCACAAGTATAGGCTGCTTATCTCTGTCAGATACTTTACATTTCATTATTTTGCCCTTCCATCAAACCGTGTGTTGATACAGTCATTCCCACTTTACAGATGAGGATGCTCAGGCAACCTAGGTTCACACAGCTGAGATTTAAACTCAGGTGTATGTGGTTTCAAAGGTGATCTTCCTATCCTTCTGTGCCATTAAACTCACAGATAAAGGGAAGATCTGGGAGCCCTAGGACATGAACTTATGAAAAAGTCAGGATTCTGAAAGTACCTAGAGCCTCTGGGTAGCACTGTCCAATAGAATTTTCTGCAACGAAGGAAATGTTTGTGTCTACATAAGTCCAGTATTGTAGCCCTTAGTCACATATAGATATGAGGCACTTCAAATGTGGCTAGCTTAGATAAGAAATTGAACTTTAAATCTTATTCAATGTAAATTTGAATAGTGGCATGGTACAATTGGCTACTACAGCGGACAACATAACCCTAGAACTATGGACAGAAGTGTCAACAGGATAATTATGGGTTGGGGGTATGCAATGCCTTTCACCTGGGTTGCGAGAGTGGGATGGGCAATTGAAAATGACTGGAGGTGCCGATGCTCTGTGAGCAGTCACCTCTAAATGTGGGAGCTGAAACATTAAATCAGAGAAAGGAAGGAGAGAGGGTGTGGGCAGGACAAAAGGGAGAGGAGGGACGTGGAAAGTGGAGGCAGGTACAAGATGGGTTCACCTGAGGATCTCCTGTTCCCCAGGCTCAAGGCCCAGAAAGATAAAGGAAAGACAAAGCCTTCGGAGAAGGGGTTCAAGGCCCCAAAGGAAATTGCTTCCAGTTCCTCTGCCAGGATTCCTAGACTTCTCATGAGCTGGCATCCACCTTTACCCACATCCTATTTCTTTGTTTGCTTTGGTGCATCTGACTGCCTATGTCTCATCCCAAGAGCAAGAAAATAAACATCACCGTGGAGACAAACTCACTTGACTCCACTTACAGTGGCTAATAGCCGAGATTTTCCAGCTTGAAGGCCCTTTCGCTTCTCTGAGCACTGCCAAAGAAGATTGTGCCATGGAAAAAGGCATTAGGAAGCAACAGACAGTGAACTAGGTATGATCAGAAAGACTCGCACTAAGGCTTGACAGGTAGGTTGGAGGCAACACTTCTAATAAAAGAGCCATGCAGGCTGCCTCAAACAACCACTTGGACTCTGGTTTGCAAACTGAATTTATTTTCCCCTCCCTCCTCTGCAGATCAGCAGGGAGCACATGCTACAGCAGAAGGGTCTGACTGGCTTGCTTCAGAGAGGATTTCTTGCTTAGACTTTCAAAGCGGGGCAGGGTTATACTTTTGTTCCCAGATCTATTGAGTCTGGACTTGAAAGGTCAGGGAGATAGTCAGCAAAAATGGTCATAGAGAGAAAAGGGCTTCCCAGGAAGTCATGCTGGGAAATGGACATCTAAACCTTGCTTTTTGGTGTCTGATTATTTGAGGAAAGAAAGCATGAGCTTGATTGGTTTGCCTGAGGTTCTCATGCTGTAGAAACTTCTACCCGTTCTGAACTAGGGGCTAAAAGGGACACAGCTGGTCCATGGCCTGGAGGACAGAGGCAGATCTAAACACAGATGACCATGCCACATCAGTGTGTCCAGAGTCTAGAAAAGGCTATGATCCATTAGGTTCTAGAATCTGGCAACAGTAACATCAAAGAATCCAAGTAGAAGAAAGAGGGATTGTAAGTTTCTGATAAAGTGCTTACCTAGCATGTGAAAGGCCCTGGGTTCAATCTTCAGCATTGAAAAAAAAGATCTGAGTAGACAATTTTAAATATTTTGAAAGCAGGCCAGGAAGGCTAAGCCAGGGAAAGTTTCTGTGATGCTACCAAAACTGGCTGTCATGTGGGGATGGTAGCTCTCTGATGGCTACATACTGCATGCAAAAGATAGGGTAGACTGGGTGAGGGCCTAGGTTATTTTACGGTTATCGATTTAGAGTTGGTCCTGGCCCACCAGATAGCCATAGGTGGGGTGTGTAGAAACCCCAGAGTTGGGTTGCTGGTGGGTGAGCTCTAAGGTATGAACGCCAAGCCTTGTCTACCTTGCAGGGCTCAGTGCAGTCCAATCCAGGCAAGCCTCCTGTTAGATACTGCAAAGTTCAGAATAATCAGGCCTTCCAGACAAGGAACCAGCCAGGGCTTCAGGAGGAATGCTTATCACTCTTTCCTTTAGCAATGTGATTCTGAAAAATTCAGTAAACCTCTTCCATGACCTAGAAACCTTGGTACTAGGCTGCATTTCCTGAGAAGGATCTGGGAAGGCCCAAGAGTGCAGGACCTCAAGGCTCCTGCACTGATCCAGGAGTTCTCTTAGTAAGAGCCAGGGCATAAGCAACGAGCACCACAGCCCAGTCTCCTGGGCCAATACTGTAGCAGGATCGGGTGTAGCCTGGTTAGGGAGGAATGGAGCTGAGTGGACCAGGGCTGATGCTGGTCTGTCCTAGTTATCTTTGCTAGTACTGAGCCTATACAAGACCTTTCCTGCTTTTTTGGGGGGGAGTCTTTTTGAGACAGGGTCTCCTTGTATCCCTAGCTGGCCTGGAACTCACAATGTAGACCTGGCTGGCCATGAACTCAGGGATCTGCTTGCCTCTGCTCAGGTGCTGGGATTAAAGTCATGCACCACCATGCCCAGCTTTTTTTTTTCTTTCCTTTTCTGTTCTTTTTTAAATGAAGGACTTGAAGACCAAGGGAGGAAACTGCTCGGGACCAACAAGTGGGTCTTGTCTTAGAGGAGTACATTTAGGCCTCCAGTAAGGAAAAGACCTTAAAGGCCAGGATTCTAGCATAAGTGTGGGAGGGAGGGCAGCACCCAAGGTCAGCTTTGATTTGATAGCAGAAGAAGCTGTTCCCCTTTCCAAGCCCCTGTCACCAACACCTATCCCTACCAACACTCATTTGAAATTTACTTCCCATTGTGAAGTGTTAAAAGGGTAGAAATTTGATCTAAATATCATGTTTGGAAGAGGGGCCTTTGGAAGATAATCAAGATTACATGAGGCCATAAGGATAGGGCTCTAACCTAATGGGAGTATGGCTTCATAAGAAGAGAAAAGACCTGAAGCAGGATGGTTTGTCTTGCCATACGATGACTTGTGCTGCCCCAAGACTGTGGAAAGTGCCTACCAGCAATGACCTCAAAAAATATGGCTACCTGATCTTGAACTTTCCAGTCTTCAGAACCATGAGCTGAATAATCCTTTATTTTTCATCAATTTGCTCACTCTCTAGTATTTAGTTATAGCACTAGAAAAGGCACTGAGACACCCCTTCCCTCTCCTCTCTCCCTACTACTCTACTCACAGCTTCTCTTCCTCTCTAGTAATGCTTAGGTATACTTTCCAGAGATAACACATCTGCTTCCACACAGGTCATTATGGTTCCCCTCCAGGAATATTTGGTACAGATGCTTTTTTCTGCCTCCCTAGTCATGCTTTTTATGACTGCAATGCCAGGGCCATGGGTTGTGATTCTGTGGTAAGAATCAATTTTATAGACGTCAATGAACTAAGAGGAGGATTAATCCTGACAACGAGGCCAAGCATGACAGCAATTTTGGGTCAAGTCCACGTTTCATTCCGGAATGGACTGTGGCCCACCCACCCTTCCCCCATCCAGCTTCTCAGCCTTCATTCTGAGCTCGGCACATTGATTTTGGTCATGTGTCTGTGAAGATGCTCCGGGCTAATTTTCAATTTGGCCCCCGCCCCATTCAACTGTTTCTGTGAAAACAGCACAGAAGGGAATCTGGAAACGTGTCATAGAGATGCCACATCTTTCTCACAGCACATATTCTGTTTGGCCTTCTCCTTCAGTCTGGGTCCATGTCCGTAATGGCTGCACCAGGACACTCTCTTTATGGTCTATTTACTCAATTAATGTTAGATGTGTCTCCATGTGGCCTCTGAATCTTCGAGAGCATCATTCCAATGGCTGCAGAATGTCGTGTCAAGTGGGTAGACATGCATTATTTAATCATTTGCCTTCTGTGCACATTATTGCTGGAAGCCAGGTCATCTGACCTGATTTTGGCTCATAATGCACATTTACCAGTCCCAGTGCAGGGAGGGGACAGATTCAGATGCATTTATTCATAAAACATTTATTAACTGTCAGCCAAAGGCAAAGCACTGTACTAGTGGGAACACGGAGGTTGAAGGAGTAAGAAAATGTGGTCCATAGTACCTAGTTGCTGGAGAGTCTGACTGAGGTAAAGGGGCAGGTCCCCAGGTCTCGCCTAATGAAGGGGACTGTTAGAGCTCCTGGCTCCAAGGGAAGTTATAACAGGCTGTTTTTTTTTTTTTAATTTACATTTTTATGAAAATAGGCTTTCAAGTAATTGGAACTTGTCTTTTAGATGTTAGTGCATATCCATTTATTTGTTACAGATGATAAAGCAATAAAGTTTTGAAGTAATTTAATTAAAAATGAATAAGCAAAGATCCTGGGATTTTTCCTACAGTCATATAAATTGTAGTCAAAATCAATGCCTTTGGATGTTTCCTGAGTAAGAGGGGAAGGGACTTGGAGTTGGAGATGTCCTGCTAGGAATTTGTAAAAAACCTGGCTTTTTTCCACATGATTTTCTCAATTGTCATGTTACAGACACACGAGTGGGGAGTTTGAGAACAACTGTTTGATGTGAGGACAATGGCTGCTGTTTATTGAGCTCTTGCTGCATGACAGACACTGTAGCAGGCACTTTGCTTAAGAAACATGATTTCTGTTTCAAATCTTTTATGGTAGGTAATATTTTCTTCATTTTTAAGAGGAGGCTGTGAATTAGGAAAGTCAAGTGACTTACCAGAGGTTACTTAGCAACATCTCTCCTTCAAAACCAGATAGCTGTATAGGATTTCATGAAACCATTTTCCCAAAGAGTTGTCTCATGAACATTTGCCTTTCAAAATAAAATGCTTAACTAGATAGCAATCCAGATCTAGGAAAGAGAAATTATATATAATAATTTTAGAAAGCTCTCAAAGTAATTTACATTCCAATGAGAGTATGTACTTTGAGCTGAAATTGATAAGAATATATGTTTAGAATTAGTAGTTAAGTTTATTTTTGCCCTTTCAAAAGAGACTGTACTTTGCAGTTATAAAAGCCTTTAAATTAACAAACCACATCAGTGAGCTAAAAACCTGGTCTCATCCTTACTCATTTTACTGGTACATTAAAAACCTGAGTATTTACAGACTTTGTGTTCTGCCCTCAAAAGTCAGGAGGCCAGACCGGAAACCACTGACCAGTGGATCTCAGTGGTGAGGGAGGTCTGTCTCTTGACTTGTCAGCTGAGTACGTGTGTGGCAGGCAGAAGGAGACTTGGGGAAGTCCAGGGATGTCTCTGGCGCCAGGGAAGCTGTTAAAATTAAACTTTGCTGCTTTTCTTGATTGCTTGAATAACCTAGTTCATGTAATCATGCAACTCAGAGAGAGCCATAGGTTTCATTTTGGATGGCATAGAGTGGGCGATAATTTATTCTGATTCATTCGTGGGAACCTTCTTTTCCATCTGACTGGGAATGCCTAAATGTTCTCATCACCACCCCCGGGGGCATCCCTGTCTCATGTTCAATCCCTTTGCCTCACCATCAAGTGCTCAAAGAGATCTGCAGGCATGTCCACCACTGCTGTCTATCCACTCAGTGTTGTCCAGTCTACAGGCTGAAGTACAGCCTTCAAGTTCTGTGATGAGTTTTGGGCTACCGATGAATTTAGGAGTCCTTAGCATATAGGGAGGAGCCACTTCACTGTGCAAGAGTGGACGAGGTCATCCTGAGCATAGGCAGAGGGGCAAAATAAGGAACCTGTACACATCTTATCTTAGAACAATCATGTCTGAGCTGCTATGAGATGATGTGTTATGGAAAGAGCACAATTTTAGGCATAAGAACAAAGTTGGGCAAATGCAGTGTCCAGGGCAAAGAGAACTGAGCTTCAAGCAGAGTGACCCAGGAGGGCCTGTGAAGGCTTCTATCTGCTGTCCTTATTTATTATTTTATCCAATCTTCCATGAATATATTCCCTGAAATCTTGAAAACTATAACCTTGTGCTATGAGAGTGAGTCTTCTTCCATCTTTTTTACTCTTGTTAATTTTTAAAGTCATAGACTAGTATGATCAGTAAAGAACACTGGAAAAAATTAAATATCCAAACTTCAACATTCCTAAACATACTAAAGTTTAACATTTTCGTGTTTTTGTTCAGTGACTTTTTAGTGATTTAGGGTTTTAAAAATGCAATTATGATTACATTGTACATAAAATGTGCACTAAATTTAATGATTAGATAGATCATAAGCATCAGTCTACAGCCGTCTCTTAAAATATGGCAAACATCGTTCAGATCAACACAAGTTCAGTATCACCTTTTAATTCAACCTTAATTGTATTGCTCCTTTCTGCTTTCATGTATGTTTTGGCTACTTGATGTCAGGTACTGAGAGTAGTATGTAAATTTATGCCCATAACTGTCATTTGGCCAGCTTCTTGGATTTCTTGTAACAGATTTTTGCCTCACGTATTTTGATGTTCAAGTACTGAGTGTACAAATGTTCAGAACAGTTATGCCTTCACAATTGCTTCTATGAATATGAAATTACCCCTTTTATCCAGCTTGATGCTGCTTATTGCCTTAAATTGTGCTTTGCCTGACACAGCCACTCAGGCTTTCTTTTGTTTGCATTTACCTGGTCTAGCTTTGCCTACCCTGGAGCCATTTTATTTTAGGTGAGTCTCTTGTATTAATTTGATCTGGGAACCTTTGTCTTCTATCAGGGGAATGTTAAATGCTTACACTAATTGTCATAACCATTCCGGGTGGCTTCCTGCCATTGTATTTTGTGTTTTCTACATTTCCTTTCTTTTGTGACTTTTGAGCCATAGCTGATGATTTCTTCTGTTCTCTTCTGCAGTGATGTGGAAGGGAGACATCTTGTTTCTCACTCCACTGATCTGTCTTCTATTGCCTCCAATGAGTGTTTTAATTTGTCTCTGTGTTCTGTTTCTAAGCAGCTCAGCTTATCTCAGCCTGCCTGTCTCATCTCCCTTATTGGAGGCAACATACTGCACAGAATGGCTTTAAAGGTTCAATGTTGATTTTTCTTTGTTTGCTAACTGCAGGAAGAGAGTTATGTGTGCCTAGAGCAGTAGAGTATGTGTCACTCCAGGGAGGTACCCCATGCTTCCTGAGAGAGGAAGAATCACCAAACCCTCAGCAGAGGGTGTGTACATCTGGCAGAGGTGGGCAATGGCAAGGCAGGAAGTGCTATTATCACTCCCTGTGTGAGGGGAGCCCTTCTTTCAGATTCTGTTGGCCCTTGAATGAAAAGGCAGTCTGTGTGGATCTGGTCTCAGCTGGCAGAGATGAACCCTGGCAGCAAGGTCCCAGGGCAGAAGGGCTCGCTCTTGCCTAAAAGACAAGTCAGTTTCAGGTGTGATATTTCCTGGGTCCACAAATTATAATTTTTAAAATATTTTATTTATTATTTTTAATTTTATGTGCATGAGTGTATGGCCTGCATATATGTAAGTACACCCGTGTTGTGCAATGCCTGCCGAGGTCAGAGGAGGGCGGATGATTATTGGCCACCATGTGGGTGCTAGGAATTGAACCCAGGTCCTCTGCAAGAGCAGCCTCTTAACCACTGAGTCATTTTTCCAGTCCCATGTACAACAAATTATTTTGAAAGTTCCTTTTAAAGATTTGTAAACAGGATTTTGGTGAAGACTTTTCTGGTATCCTCATTAGTCTATTGTCTTTACCAGGTACTTCTCTAATATACAGTATATTAAAAGTCTCTACAGTGCCATTAACACCTTTAAGTGGTTTGTTTAAATTTCAGCACTGGCACTGTTTAATTTATTGTAACGGTTGAGTCTCTGTATCCCTTATCACAGATGTGCCAGTTCTGGGGAGGTCAGTGACGCACCCACACTCACAGATAAGAATTGAGGTCTGGGAAAGGCCGGTGGGAGCTAGCTGGGGTGGGGACATCCTGTTTGATGCTCTAGAAGGTCTCTAGAGGGAAGCACAAGTCAGGCAGGCCTTGTCTCTGGGGACCCTGAAAGGCAGGAGGTGGGACTGACCTGCCTTCAGGGAATCTCTATTGGAGTGGGCTAATGCTTTCCTAAGAATGGTTGAAGGGACAAGCCATAGGCCAGAGATCTGCTGGTGAGAAGGGGGGTAGGACAGCGTATGCAGCAGTTAGTGCTGTGTTGGGGCCAGTCCGAATTCTGGTGAGGATGATGGAACGAAATAGCACCTCAGGAGAGCTAACACACTTCCACTGACACCACTGGCTGACTCCATAGCAATACTGTGTTTCTCTGGGACCAGAATCTTGGCTGGGATCCCTTGGAACATTTAATCCAGAATTAAGAGGTAACATCACCACGGTCTAGATAAGCAGATGCCAAGGAGGCCTTGGGGCTGAGACAAGGCCAGGCTTGGTCTCTGTAGATGAAAATCATGAATCTAACCTTCATGCTGCTCCAGCTCATATGGTCAGGATGGTCACTGCCAAGGTTTCAGAGCACCAGATTAGGAAACTGAGGTCCAGAGATGTAGGTGATACCTGCAAAGTCACTCAACAAACCACCCCAAATTTCTTACAGTATCTCAAAGTATTCCAATGTGTTTGCTTTTTCTTCCTTTTAAATGAGCTGGTATAAATTCTCTAACTCAGAGGCTAACACCTAGACCCAGTACACAGGAGTACTGTGTATGTGTGTCCCCTCTGGCAGAATTAGCCACTCCTCTGTGATCCCAGTGCTCTCAGCCCATCCCTTCATTATACTACTTATCTTGCTACACTGTAATTATCTGTCTCTGTCTGTCTCTGCAGGGCTGAGTACCCAAGGGCAGGAATGTCTTTGTTAAAAGAATGCCAACAAATTCACAGCCCTCCACTCATCCATAGGCTACCATGGCTTGGTCCTATTAAATGTGCAGTCTCTTTATGATGGAAATGCTAGTTACTTTGATTTGATTATTACAAATTACATGCATATATCAAATTATCATACTGTGCTTTATAAATATGCATAAACACTATATGTCAATTAAAATAAATGAATAAATAATAACACTTAAAAAACAATTAATTTGAAATTATGTTCTTTGGAAGGTTAAGAACTGAAAAACTGCTTTGTTCAGCAATACCACCTTTGTGAGAAGCATGGCTGCTTAGATCCCATGGCTTTGTGCTGCTCCTGGTGGGGAATGCTCCAATTGCAGGCAAAGCGTCTCAAGAGCACATGAACGCTTGCTCTCCCTCCCCCCTTCTCCTTTTCTCCTTCTCTTCCTTCTTCTCCCCACTAGAGTGTCTCATTCATTTCTCTCTCCCCTGTATTTCCTAAGACAAGGTCAAGCTATGTAGCCAAGACTGGCCTGAACTCTTTATCTTCCCGCCTCCTCTCTCTACATTCCAGGAACTGGGATTACAAGTATGTACCACCACACCCAGCTCAAGGTTGACAGTAGTTATAATATCCAAGTATGTCTCACCTATTGGGCTACATTATTCTAGATGTATGGGAAAGCACCTAGAAGGGAACATCACGAGACGGCTATGTTCATTTTCACATTTCCTACACTAAATTCCTCATTTAAGAACTGACCAATTCCCTTAGGACAGGGATTGTGTGTCATTCACTTTTATTTCTCCAATGCCTAGCACAGGGTGTAGCATAGAATAAGAGCCAGGTGTGTGAGTATGCTGTGAGAACCTACTGTGTGCCAGGTCTTATGTCCGGGCTGACCACAGGAAACTCTAAGACTTAGCATTTCAGAACCTTGGTTTCAGAATGGTGAGGTAAAATGGCAGCTGTTGCTGCCAGGGAGTAACTATAAACCCTACTTTCTGATGACTGGCCATTGCAAACATCCAGGCCTTTATTGGCCAAATGATCTTCCAATCCGATTTTGCTCATAAGTCAACCCTGTGGCATTCAGCATATGTAGATACATATTGCTGCTGGAGTTGACGCCCTGATAGGCTCATAAGATTCTATTACACAATGTTTGTCTTTCTCATTAATGAAACATTTGTAATTGCTAGGAGCCTATCACTGGACAACTTGGTAAAACCTTTGTGGTCTTGCCCACCCTGTATTAACCGTCCAGTACCATGGAGGGTGTCTGGAACCCTAGGATGACTTTCCAAAGAAAAATGGCCCCATGATCTCTTTCATCTTCTATCATTTTGTACATCAAACTCCTCTTTTCCCCATCAAGAGATTCTCTCATAGCTGTGAAAGTTACCTCCCCCTCTGCGTCCTCCACAGAACTGCAGGTGCCTCTTGGAAGGAGGCTGCTTTCCTGCCCCTTTCCCTTCCTGCCTTTGTTTTCCATTGTTATTAGAAGCGTAGCCATGGAGAGAAATCTGGTGCAGATTGTGATTGCAGCCATTAGAAAAGATAGATTTTTCTTCTAACCAGCCTAAGGAGGATGGGATTTGGTTTCCAGTCCCTGTTGCCTATAAGAAAATAAGCAGAATGAATTTAAGATAGCAAGTCCTGAAAAATCTCCTTTTGTGAACCAAGCTCTATGCATGAGAAGGGATCACTGACTAATGGGTGCTACATGCAGAAAGGGCTTTGAGATTTGCAATGACCTTGACTTAGAGCCTCACAACCACTCCCATGAGAGGCAGTCATTTGGGGAATCATAAACCAGATGACAAAGCTTCCAGAGCAGAGGGGAAGACCTCAGCCCAAGTTGCAGCACATTCTGCTTCTCCCCCACAGAGAAGGACTTTACAGAGCTTTGCACTTCCGGTTGGGCACCATAGCTGTGCTCAGCATCTGTGCTTTTTGGTAGCCTCTGCTGCCTGCCACTTGATAGAGACAGTAGTCCTTGTAGCAGGACACCTATCCTTCTGCATAGAGTGTTTATGCAGACCAAATGAAAGAAGTAACAATGTAAGTTGGGTGTGGGGGAGCAAGCCTGGAGTCAGCATTTGGGAAGTAGGGATCAGGAGTTCAAAGCCAGCCTTAGCTACATAATGGCTCTGAGGTCAGTCAAGGCTACCTGAAACCTTGTCTAAATAAATAAATCGATAAATATAATAGCACTACAAGATGCCCACATCCAGTGAGATGCTCCAAGCTGGTGATTTCATATCTCACATCCCTTTGCCTGTGAATGGGCTTGGTTCTTGTCTTAGTTATCTTTCCTGCTGCTGTGACAAAATATTTGACAAGAAACAGCCTAAAAAAGGAAGGGAATCTACAAGATGGCTCAGCGAGTAAACGTGTCTGCCACCAAGTCTGAGAATGTGAGTTCAATCCCCAGGACCCACATTGTGGAAGGAAAGAATCGACTCTCTCAACTCTCTCAAGTTGTCCTTTGACCTCCACATGTGATCTGTGGCATGGACACACACACACACACACGCACACACACACACACACCACATACACATGTACCACATACACACACACACATACACACAATTAATTGTTAAGAATGCAATTAAGAAACGGGCTTTTGAACTGTTGAAGGAAGAAAGGGTTTATTTTAGCTGTTGTGGCTCACAGCTTGAAGGTACCATTTATCATGGCAGGAAGTCATGATGGCAGGAGCATGAGGCAGTTGGTCACACTGTATCCACAGTTAAGAAGCAGAGATTGATGGATGCTAGTGTTCAGCTCATTTTCTCCTTTTCACTCAGGTCAGGACCACAGCCCATCAAATGTTGACACTCATGTGGGTCTTTCCCCTTTATTTAATCTCATTTAGATGATCCCTCACTGGCAAGTCCAGAAGCTTGTCCCCTAGGAGATTCTCATTTCTGTCATGTTGACAATCAGTATTAACCATTACAATTCTCTAACATGTGTTAGTTATTGCAATCTTCCCAAACATCTATTTCAGTAGAAACTCCTGGGCAGTGCCCTTAGAACACAGGATCAGTTTTCCTAGTCTTGTTCATTTGATCAGTTTTCTGTCCTCCCTCCTGACTTAGAGCCTTTCTGTATTGCATCCACCCTTGATAATCAAGCAGAATACCTTTCTACAAGCTAACCACAAACTATCTCTCCCTCCTTTGCATGATTATTGGATTCCTATTGACCTTGAACAGAAAGACAGTGATTGTCTATGATTAAGAGCAGGTTCTTCAGTCTGACTGCCTGGGTTGGAGTCCTGGCCATGCCTCTTACTGCCTGCTTGACTTTGGGAAAGTCAAGACCTTGTACATTGCTTTCCTCAGCTTAAAATACACATATAATAGCTATCATTGAGGCATATAAAGTGCTGAACACAATACTTGAGGTACTGTAAGCACTCAATAAGGAGGGACAGTATTACCCTAAAGTATTTTTAATATAAAGCTATTGTAATTCTCATGGCAGCACAGAAAATGTTTGCTTTATCATGGCAGATGCAGAAAATGAGGCTCAGAAGATTAAAGCATAGGCTGAAGTGATAGCTCAGTTGGCAAAGTGGTTGTTTTGCAAGCATGAGGACCTGAGTTCAAGGCCCCCAAACCCACATTTAAAAAAAGCTGGGGCATGGCGGTATTGAGGAGGCATAGACAGGTGGATCCCTGGTGCTCTCTGGACAAAAGACAAGTTTTCAGGTCAATGAAAGACCCTGTCTTAAAAACCAGCATCTGAGGAACAACAGACCATTTGCTGCTTGTCACATCATCTCAGAGAAAGAATCTCACTGGACAGGGAAGAACATGAAAATTGTGTAGTGTGTACTTAAAAGATATCAGGACCCTACATTTTGGCATAGACGTACTTAATCATGTGAATGTCCTTTTGGGTACCTTCCCTCCCCCAGGGACTAAGGGTGGAGAATAAAGCAGTGCAACAGTTGAAAAGGCTCTGGAGATTCTGAAGAGACAATTCTGTTAGGAACAGAGAGTTCTCTATTAAGGAATAGCTGAGTTCCACTTAGTAATAGCTACTACTTGTTAAATGCCTATTATATATCAGGTATTTTATTTACATTATCTAATTTTTTCCTTGCCACAACCTGCAAGAGAGCTGGCACCATCTCTATTTTGCAGAAGAGGAATGAAGACTCTGGCCAAAGCCAGGGCATGGTTAGAACAGACTTGATCTTGGGTATGTTTGAGTCCTCTCTAGGAATATTCCACCAGAGCACAAGGCTCTCATTCCCCTGAGGAACCTGGAGTCTAAGAGACTTAGAGCTCTTAAGTCATCCAGTACAGGCATCCTCTAATCATCCTCTTCCTCAACTCATTAGCAGAAGTCAAGACCTGTGCATAATGCAGTTAACTAATTCATTTATTGTATGCTTATGGAAATGGCTTAAAATTTTTCCTCAGCATCATTAGCCACCAGAAAACAGGGGCCATATCCCAGTAACTCATGGCTTATACTTACAAGTATTTGCAATCTTGTTTTAAGTAACAATAAATCTTTGCCTGATCTATCTGGAGATTGCCTGATTATTTTTCTTCCTGATGTTCCTGTCCTTTAAGAGTTCATATGCCTCCATTATTAACAAGAATTAATATTCAATAAACACTAACTGTAAACCAGTTACTATTCTGGGCCATATTTATTTATTTTCAAGTAGGGTCTCACTATGCAGTCCTGGCTGGTCTAGAACTCACTAAATGGACCAAGCTGGTCAAACTCCTAGAGATCTATCTGCCTCTGCCTTCAGAGGTGTGCACTACCATACCCAACTGTTCTAAAGAGGCAGTCTGTCACATCCCCCATTTTATAAATGAGGAAACAGAAATTTAAGGTCACACAGCCCAAACAATAGGATTTAATCTCAGTTGTATTGGTTACAGAATCTACTTTGCTAAATATCCATTTGTAAAGAAAATTTCCTCCCCAAAGGAAGCACTCTCAACAGTGCTATTCAAGTCTTGGGGAGATGGCTCAGCGGTACAAAGCACTGGCTGCTCTTGCAGAGGATCCAGGTTTGATTCCCAGCACCCACATGGTGGCTCACAACTGTCCGTATTCCAGTTCCAGGGGATCCATCACCTTCTTACGGCCTCTTTGGGTATTTCATGACATGGGTGCACTTACATACAGGCAGGCAATATACTCATACTCATAAAAAAAAAATAGGGTCTAGACGTGGTGGCACACACCTTTAATGTGGATATCTGTGAGTTCGAGACCAGCCTGGTCTACACAGTGAGTTCCAGGCCAGTCAGGACTACACGAAGACCCTGTTTCAAAAAGGCCAAAATACATAAATAAACAAACAAACAAACAAATAAAAAATATATTTAAAAAATAAATAAATGCTAACCAGCACAAATATGACATGGTTATAAATGCAGGTCATATGTAATTATATTCTTATGTATTTATAGACATATACATAAATATAGATACAAACTTTTGTGGTGTTGGGAATTGAACCCAGGACATGCCGAGGCAAGAGTATGCACTCTGCCACTGAACAATACCCCAAGAGTAACATATAGATTACAAATTTTCTAAAAGCTACATTTGAAGAAGAAAAAGTAAAGTGATATTAATTTTGATAGCATATTTTATTTAATTCAGTATATCAAAAATATTATTTCAACCTGGTTCTATTTCAAGTGTTCACTAAGCAGCTAATGACTACCATAATTTAATGACAACAATAAAGGCAGAATTTCTGTTTTTCCTGCTTTATCATTTGTTTCTGTTTCAACTTTAAATTTTGGTTTTGGTTTAGATTGGATCAAGGAAGGCTATGTTAATGTAAATGTGCCCTTTGGATAATTTGTTGAATAGAGCAGCAGTTTAGGAGTGTGGCCAGGACATACATTAGGTGTTAAAAGACTTGTATTCTGAGCTTCATCTTTGCCACTGACCAAGGATGTGATCAAAGGACCCTTCAAATTCCCCTAGCTTCTGTTTTCATAATAAAAAAGAATGGTTTATGATAATTTAAGTTCTTTCCATCTTCAAAAACTGCTTGCAGCAACACTTTTTGGAGAGTTTCTGTATCCGTTTCTATTCAATATTTCTGTATGTCAGAGCTTGTCATAAGTTGGAGGTTGAGTTTCTTAAGCCCAGATGTATGTTTGGCACAAAGAATATTTGTTGTATGTGTATAAATTCAGTCCTCTTTGAAGAGACTCTGAGTTATGTCAGAATATCTGTATCAGCCTTAACAGTTTGTTGTAATTTTGTTTTCTTTTTATATGGAATGAAAATCTTCACAATATATGCTTTTGAAAGGGCATGTCCAGGATTTAAAACTATTTCCTGATCCTTTTAGCAAAGAAGATGGTGCTCAGTCCTAGGCATGGCTTCCTAGAGACCCCTACAAATGGGCTTTTATTACATGCAGTTCTGATGTTAGGGAGAGTTAATTAATGACTCTAAATAAGAAAACAATCAAATCTGTCTGCGGTCCTATGAGTCAGAGCAGACCCAGATGGGGAGCTGGGTCCTTGGCCTCCAAGTGCCCTAGGGAACCACAATAGCAGCCTTCACGCCTTGCATCAGAGCTTTGCAAAGTCCCACTGTTTAAGGGTAAGAAATCACTCGGAAATGGGATGGAGATCCAGCTTGATGTGAGACATTTTCTAAAGAGACCAGGCCTGCTATCCCTGAGTGATGTTCAGACCGAAGCTCAGGGGGAAAAGAAAAATTGTCTTCTCTCTACCCATTTTAGGTCTCTGAGGCGACAGCCACCAAATGGGAAGTTCCTGGGAACAAGCCCTGTCTATGAGAAAGATTGGGACAGTTGAAACTGCCACCCTAGGAAAACCAGAGCATGTGGCATGAAGTTCACTGAGCTCCACCCTGAAATCGATCCTCCAGTGAGGACAGGAGTGTGATGCTCCTCTAAGACTGGCTGAGGCCCACAACAATGAAAAGTTTTATTAGATGTTAAGAACTTTGCTGTGAAAATCTCAGCATGGAAATAGATGAAAGCAGTCTCCTAACAATATCCTGTTTCATTGGCTCTGTATGCACTCGTTGTTTTAAAAAAAAAGACTCCAGTTTTTTCTCCTTTCTTTCTTAAAAAATCCACAGTGCTGGCTTAGATTCCTGTAAAAACTTTCCACTCTAGAAACAAAACCTTGGGTTGTTGTACCATCTTCTTTGGCAACCATATTCAGATAACAAGCCTTTTACTAGAATAAGACAAAAAATGACAGTATCCTTGCTGAACTTGAAAGGACTGTGTGACTTGTATCTGAATCCTCATTTGTCCCTAACCTCATTCCTCTAAGATTTATCTAGAACCTTACACAGTGCAATAGAAGCAATATTTGTTTGCTTCTCTAATAGCAGTAGAAAAAGAAAGCGATAAGGATGGAGATCTGAGTTTAATAAATCCAGGCAAAACCTAAACTCGTCACCTTCTGTGTGACCTTGGCAAGCCCCTTTCCTCGAAAAGCTTTGCCTTTTCATCTTGAAAGTGGGAATAATGCCACCACCTACCACATAGGACTGTCAGGATTAAATACATTCTTGCATGCAAAGAGCCTGACTCAGAAAATGTTTCCTCTTATTATTAGTTTGTAATTCTTTAAATAGGGTTTGCCAATGGGCTCATTCAGAATGATGTGGTGCGAACCTCTACAGCATTGCATCCTCCTATTCTGTTCTGGATCAGCTTTAGGGAAACCCCCACAATGGCTGTGGCCCTCAGTTCCCTGTCCTTTGGAAGCTGAGACCAGTATTCCAGAACCTTGGATAGTTCCATCCTCTATCCACTGGAGCTGCTTATGGGAGAGCCAGCCACAGCAACCTGGGAAGTTTGTCCAGAAAGCCTGTATTAGAGCAGAGATTTAGGAATCCCTGAACCCCAGTCTTGCTCCCAGTATGAATGCTGCCACTTGCATGCACACTGCCATGCATGCTCAGATTCTTCATCATGGCCAGGTCATTGTCCTGATATTTTCAGGGAACCTCTTCCCAGAAAGCCGTAGCACTTACTGAAACTTAGAATACTTTTCTTCTTTCTTATGAACTTCAAGAATTTTAAGCGCCCCGCCCCCGCCAAATAAAAACACCACCCATATCTTCCTGTATGTGGTGATATTCCATTTGTTCGACTTTAGTACAAAGATTAAACATTCTTGATTAACCTCAAGTGAAAGCAATACCGTATGAGCAGGAGTACACATTTTACAAGACAAAGATTCAGGTACGAATTAAAAGAAACATAAAATAACGTGGCTGCCTGTAGGTGAAGCTAAGCGCCATTCGCTAATCAGGATAAGCAGGTGGTTCAATTTATGAGGCAATTTAGCTTTGCATTCTCCAATGCAGAACACAACACACTATATGCAGTCACCTTCTGAACAGGCGACAAAGAAATTAAGTCCTATTTTTACTTTATGATACTGAGTCACGTAGTTCAATGCAAATCACATGAATGCCAAAGTAAGAACAATACCAGGTATTTAAATACCTCTTTTCCTTTGAGGAGCTCTAACAATTTTGTGACAGTATGAAATCCTTTCAGAGTAACTCCAGGAGAAGAGACACATGTCACCAGGTGGGCTTTTAGGACTGGGTATGTTTCATTTGTCTCCCCCACTTCCATCATTAGAAAGAAGCAGTGCTCACAGGCCTTTTGTATTTAGTAATGGCCTCCAGATGTTTGAATATTCTAAGCCACATTGTCATTGAAGAGAATAAGACTTGGTTTTGAAAACACGCTACTGTCTACTTTAATAATGAGAAAGAGAAGAAGATAAAAAGCAGAATATGAGAGGAAGGGAGGAGTCAGGTAGGGGAGAGACAAGAAAGGTATCTAAACTTCCCTGAACTTGATCATTGCTTTCATGTATTGTCCTAATAAGTGGATTTGACGCCCTTTCTCAACTGTAGGAAAACATAAAGGCCTTCAGATCCTTTATAAACACTTCTATGTGGCCTAGGACAGCAGTAGCTTTACTGCTTGATCTCATTTGAAGGAACCACAGATAAGTGCATCAATCAGCTCAGCAGGAGTGTACTTCAGTGGAAGAGTGCTGGCTTAAGAGGTACCCGACTCTGGGTTCGATCACCAACACTACAAAACAACCAACGAAACCAAAATAAGAACATCTACCTAAAGACAGACAGGGAATTAGACAACAGAGAGGTCTGTGGTTTTACCAAACAATGCCTTACATCAACTCTGAGGGAGCGCTGGTTGTCAAATTGTGCCTTGGTTTGACTTCCTCCCAGCAGAGGTCGCTGTGGATGCTAGCAGTGGATATTTGGTTAGCTGGTAACTTCACTTCCTGGTAAATGTTCTCCTGTCCATAGTCTAGCCTCTAACCTTTGGGAAGGAGGTTTTCTCAAAGCTGCACACCTCTGGCAAAAAAATGCTATGAAACCGGAGTCAATTTCTGGGAGTGGGCATGTCTGGAAAGACTTTAAGGAGCATTAAGACATCGTCTCACTGGGCAGTCCAGGCTGACCCCAAACTCACAGCAATTCTCCTGCTTCAGCCTCTGGAGCACTGCGACCACAGGCATGTTACTACCATGCCTGGCTTGTACCTGGCATTTTTGAGACTCCATCTGTGATTACTAGTAACCGTAGCTCTATAGCCCATCCAGACATGGAGGCTAAAGTGACAAAAGTCACCTTGCTGCACAATCTTACACTTACATCCTAAGGGACTCTGCTGATGAGTCTCCCAAACCTTACTTGGCATTCTGTGATGGTGAGACAGAATTCTGGTGAGCAGGGAAGCACATTATAGCAAGATAAGGTGTCTGAGGGATTGAGGCCAGGATACTCATAAGGATGTCAGGGTCAGTTTGGGGGACCTGAAGAGGGGTTCATATCCTTGTAAAGTCCGCCTGACTGTAACATATCCAATCATGCAGGCTAGTAGGCTAGTTAATCTCTCTCTCTCTCTCTCTCTCTCTCTCTCTCTCTCTCTCTCTCTCTCTCTCTCTCTCTCTGCCATATGTACAGGCTCATTACAACAGACACATGAACACTCAAGCACACATTGGCACATTCTCCCAGTCATACACATTTTCACTTACACTCTGACCCCTTCCCCCCTATCAATGCAAACACATCCAGCTACAGCGCTAAATTTGACCTAATATAGTTGATGGGGCATGGGGATGGGTGGGTCCAATCAGATTAGGATGCCTATCCAGTCCCTGGCTCACTCAAGTCCCCTACCCGCACCCCTCCCACAACGTGTAGCCCCTGCTTATCCCAGTCCTCGTGGTCACAAGTCCTGGCCCTGGTAACCATCACGCACACCGCATCCTAGGGGCAGGGACAACAGTGGGTTTGGGGGAAACAGAGAAATGTGTGTGGCCCAGTACCCTGTCCAGCTCTGCCATCTCCTCCCTCGGGATTTTCCATCCCGGCTCGCGCGGGCCCGCGAGGAGCGAGCGCGCTTTGTCTCTTGCTTGGCTCTTGGCACGTTACCGCGGAACCTACCCGTGCCGCGCCCGAGGCCCCCCCTTCCTCAGCCGCGCCCCTCGCGCAGCCCAGCCGAGCACGCCTGCCAGTGCCGCGACCGCTGCTTTGTCCTCCCGCGGATGCCAGAGCAGAGCGCGAAAGCACAGTACCCAAGAGCGGCCGTCGCGCGCAGGGGACCAGATCCCCGAGGCCAGATCTGGGGCGCTCGGCGCGGAGCTAAGCCGAGCATCCCTCCAGGACGCGGACGTGGGGACATCCGCCTGGAGCTATGGGTTGCTGGAGAGGGGGACCCACCGGGTTCTGCCCCTCACGTGCCCATCTAGATCTGGCTCCTCGCCGTGGTGCAGGAGCTCCAGTCCCCGGGCGTGGTGGGGCAGGGAGGATGGTCTCCCATATAGTCCGGGGCCTGGATCTAGGTGAAGAGAGCCTGGGAAAATAAGGACCCAGGTGGGAAGGAGGTCCTTCAGATTCTTACTTCCTCCTGTCCACCTCCCACACCCAGGCTACTCAGACGTTAGACGCGGTACCAGCACCGAGGACCCAAGCATTTATCAGAGCTTTCCTTTAAGGGAGACTTGGAGGAGGAAGAAGGGGGTCTCCCAGCGGCCCCCAACACCTTCTCCATCCCTAAAAAAAGAACCCTACAAAACCTCAAGGGGGTGTAAGTGTTAGGAGGAGGAGCCCCGGTTTTATCCACACCCTCCACCTCCTTTTTCACAGACCTCCTAGGTACAAGCGGGAGGGGCGGGGGGGTGAACACGGCAAGGGGAAGGGTCTCCCTTACAATTGGAAACCCTGGAGAGTCTAAGCAGAGGGGAGGAGTCTCATCCACCCCATCCAGACCCACCTTTGTAGCCTCGAGCAGCTGGGGTGTTGTAGGGAAGGGTCCCCTGTCTCCAAAGCTCTCATCCCAGAACACTCCCTCCATCCTCAACAACCCAAGCAAGCCTAGACTTAGGCACAAGGGAAGGGAGGCTCCAAGCCTTCCATGCTCTCCCGGGATTGATGGGGATAGAGTCTCGCAGCTCTCGGTTCCTTGCACTCAAGAACCCTTTCCACTCTACCACGAAACCTAGCTCAAGCTGCTCCGACCTCAGGCGCCGGGCCACGGGGAGGCCCGCGGTCAGTCAGCAAGCTCCCCGGACAGATGGTGTTGAGTGCAGCGAAGGACACGTCCCATCAACTCTCCAGGCCCCCTTGTCTCAGTTCACCGCCTCCTCAACGACACAAAACCGAATCTAGCAAGCACCCACCTCGGACGGCGCGCAGGAGGGCGGTCAGCGCCCGGCAGCGCACGCATGCGGCGCCTCCCAGCTCCTCGCGGCCCGGGCTTCGCGGCGGCGGCGGCGGCGGCGACCGCGGCTCTCGCATCCGGAGCCTCCCTCGGACTCAGCACCTGGAGCGGCGAACAGCTCCGCGCCTCATTCCGTTCACTCCGCCTCCCTCGCGCCTCCGTAGCCAATGGCGATCTAGGCCCCGCCCAGGAGGCTGCCCATTGGGAGGTTCCGTCCCCTCTGTGGAGCCCACCTCTCCAGAGACCGGCGGAGTGTTTGCTCGCCCTTCTGGAACTTGTAGTCTTTTAGAGACACGAACTGGGTTCTTGCCGCGGGCCTGGAAACAGAGATGGACTGCATTTCCCAGGGTGCATTGGAAAGGCCAGGGCGAGGAGGAGGGCGGGAGGATTGTTTCCATAGCAAAGACGGCTCCTTGGGGATGGGTAATAGAGAAATGGGACAGGCCGCGGGACCCTCGAAGGATCACGTGTGATCCTCAGCCTCTTGGGAAGCTAGTTCGATTCCTCTTCTTTTTTTTTTTCTTTTCCTCTCTTCTGTTCCCACTGGGGACCCTAGACCTCGGTTTCCCTTTCTGGGAAGAGGAGCAACGGGACGTCCCCACTTCGGTGGAGCAAATCTAAGGCCGAGCAGATTTGGTTCTTGCCCACCAAAGGTGAGGAAGGATGGAGGAGACCTTCTCTTTGCATTCTAAACTTTATCTTTGTCGTAATCTGGTCATCGCAAAGGGTTTTACTTTTTATCACATCCCTCGGGCTACCAAAATCTTCCCATTTCGCCCCCTTATTTTTGCCACCCGCACCCCCACATACTGCAGTCTCTCCCTAGAGGCTTCACACCACTCCCTTCATAGGCTTCCTGTGGCCTCTGGAATCAGGTCCACCTTCCGGAGCACAACTGGAAGGTCCCTCTAGTACTGCACTCCACCTTCTTGCGTCATTCTGAACTTCTTTAGAAGCACCGGTTTTTCTCTCAATCCCGTGGGCCCCTCCATCTTATCTTGCCTTCCCCTAACTTACCATCCTTCAAATCCCAGCCAAGACACGTCCTTGTTTTGTGAAGAGTTCCTTGTTGCTCCGCCCTGTGGTACCCGTCCTACCCCGTGTTTGAGCATCACTGTCTGCTTCCCGGATTTTATTTGTATGTTTACACACCCATTTTCCTTATTCAATTGTAAACCCACGGAGCAGAGGTCATGCCTATATAATTCATATTTACAGCCCTAGATCTACAGCATTTGACACATAGTAGATACTTGACAGATACTGAGATATAGATATTTATTGAAAATGAACAGTTTAGTTGAACTGCTGCATACAACCCCTGAAATCTCTATTTTCTAAAACTAGACATTTTCTATCGCTAGAGATAGATATTCAACTACCATCCATTGAAGAAGTATTTAAACGCCATTTATGCTATTAGGATTGGTTGGAATTTTGCCTGAATACCCTGAGGGTCCTTCTGCTCCGATGATGCTAGAGATTTATATTTGTACCTACCATTCCTGTTTATTTCTCTCCTAAATGTTATCATTTCTTCATGTTCCTCTATTTGTAGCTCTTGGCCCTATTTCCGGGCCTGCAGGCCTTACCTACCACTCCTTTTCTGGGAATATCGTCTGTTCCCTGTCACTTGGGAAGTAAGACAGGCTGAGGTTCATGTCCTTCCAATCCTCTGCTCAGCATCATAGGACCAAGTGGCAATGTCCTACTTTGTTAGGTAGCATTTTTTCTCTAATCCCCTCTGCAGATTCTGATATTGACTAGATAGTGCGTACATTCCATGCACAGTTTGATACCACCTCCAGAAGTTTAGGGTATACAGCAAGTAAAGCATTCTGGGTAAAATGCCTTAATATATGAATGTGATTAATTCATGATGGGAAAGGAACTAGCCAGGAAGACTACTACTCTGAACAGAGTTTAAGAGGAAGGAACCCTGCCCATCCTTGTATTAGTGATACCTGGGGAGGAAAGGCCAGGACAGAGGAATGAACACAATGGATGATTAAATGTAGTACTCGGGAAACTAGGGAAGAACAGGACTTCTAAGACGCATGCAGAGGAGCTTTGATCTTGGCTAAATCATGAAGGGAGGTCATGGAGCTGGGTGAACAGATGGGACATCAGTACCAAGGATGGAAAAACTGCAAGGAACAGAGGGAAATAGGATGTGTTGAGGTTTAACACCCAGTTCTGTGGATGCAGAAGATGTAGGGAAAGCAGTTAAGAGACTATTCCACAGAGTATCAGCAGAAGGCTACCAAAGAAGCCCCCCTGGAACCAGAGTAAAACCCTCTGGGGGAAGGTTGAGTCCTTCATTAGAAGTACAAGGGCAGGGGCTTTGCTCCTCAGCAGAGTACTTACCCATCATGCCCAAGGCTCTGTGTCTAATTCCCAGCACTGACCCCAAAAGTAATGCTAGTTTTCAGGAAATTGTTACAAAGAGGAAAAAGTTAAGGTTCCCGGATTCTACCAGCACCCTTTTACTAAAATAGACTCTGCTTAGAAGAAGTAGATTCAGGAAGCCAGGTTCTAATCCTGATTTGGCCTCTGATTACATGTGTCACCTTGGGCTGGACCTTTTTATTTTTTCAGCTGAGGTTAGGGAAAAGCTAACAAGGACAGAAGTGAGGGAAAGTCAAAGCCACTTACCAGCTGTATGAACTCATAGAAGCTACCTTCTTGGATTTGGAGTTTGCTTATCTGAAAATGTTGCGAGATGTAGACAAGTTGCCTTATGCAACATATTTCACATGTATTAAGCCTTGATATTACCATGGTTTCTGTCTCATATTGTCAGATACTGGTTTGACTGTGGAGACGGTAGAAGCTGATGCCCAGGGCAACTTGGGTTTGACTCCCCATTCCCTCTTCTAGTACTTGGATGACCTGGTGAGGTTATTTAATCTTTGATTCTCAGTTTTCTCATTTGAGAAATGGAAATGATGATGCCTCAGAACAGAGAGGATTAGCTAGGATGAGCTAACATGCCTAATTCATGGAAAATGCTCAAAATATTTTCGTTCTCATTTTTAGGGGTAATTTTAGGGTATAGAACGCTAAAGGAATGGAATTCTGGATGCCTCACAGCTAGAGTTCTGGAAGATTCCAAAAGCATACTATGCTAGTCTCCCCCTTCTTAGTAGGAAAAAATCTTAGGGAAGTCCCATGGTGTTTTAACTAAGAGGAGATTAACTAGACTACCAAATCTTAGATGCTGAGGGTTGAAGCATCTGACTAGGGCTGGGTCCTAAAATATTTAGTAGAGTAGGCTGAGGGTTAAACTTTATTCTGAAGATAGTGAAGATTTCTAAGAAGATGTGCATTTTAAAAAGGTCTAAGAGCTTTGTGGAAAATGGCCAGAAGAAGATGAGGACAGGATGTGGGTTGAGAAGCTGCTGCAGGAATCTAGCACACTGTGTAGAGAAATGGAGGCCTAAGTTTAGGCAGAAAGAGCAGATAAATTGTCCAGGTGGCTTTGAGCTTGTGAGGGAGATCTGGTGTGGAGATAGAGTTGATAGGCTATAAACTTATCAGCGTATAAGGTCATCATTAATATTATAGGAATGGATTAAATTTCTTCTCTAGAGAGAGTCCAAGAGAGACCCAAATTCATTCTGAATTATCAACATTTAAGGAACAAGCAGAAGAAAAGGGTTCACACACACACACACACACAGATTGGGGGAGAGAGGGAGGGAGAGAGGAAGAGAGAGAAATTTGGAGAAAGAATGGTGTGCCACAGAAGCCAAAGGGAGGAAGTGAGGTGCAAAATCAATAAAGCCAAAGTCTGAACCCCTCCCCCTCTCACTAAGTTTGGCAAGAAAAAAGGCATTGGTGGCCTTAGAAAGAGTAGGTTCACTGGCACAGCTGGGACAGAAATCTGAATGAATGGAGTGGGCCATGTGGTCTCATGTCAGAGGACACTGCACCCCATCTGCTCCTTGCCATCATTTAACTCTTTAGGAGTGGGCAGCTTTTGAAGGGGAGGAGGCAAGAATACAGAAAGGCTGCAGGGCTGAGGAACAAATTAGCTTTTAGTTGAGAGAGATTAGGATGTTTAAAAGAGTGGTGGGGAGACCACAGGAGGGAACAATTAGAAATAAAGGAGAGTGAGGGGTTGAAGGATGGAACAGTGGCCTTCAGAAGTTTCAGGGCAGTGACAAGGGCCTGCAGAGCTTGGGACCATAGACTTTTGGGAATACATTTGGAGGCATAAGTTTTCTCCAGTCTCCCACCAGTGTGAGGTTGGCATGGTGAGGCTCATCCAGAACTGGACAGGAAAGACAAAGAAGCCAGGGCTTTGGAGACACAAGAGAGGTGGAAGTTGTGGTCCACCTAGAGGAAAGTAGAACGGACTGGAGTGGATAGGTGAGCCAGTGGGATCATTGGGGAGTAAGGGGACAGATGTGGTCATGACAGGAGAGCATGGAGAAGCTAGATAGAGTGGAGTAGCTTGGGTCAAGGACAGGGCCAGGGTAGCTAGAATAGGCAGAAGTGGTTGTAGGTTTGAAAGGTAAGTTTGTGGATGGATTGCTGCAAATCTCTCATAAAGATGGCTGCTTTGAAGGAGAAAAAAATGAAATGGGAAATCAAATGATGCTAAGGTATGTGGATGGGGCACAGAACCCTGGCATGAGCATCACAGAAACCAAGGACTGTAAGAGGAAGTTCTCTTATCTAATGTTTGTGGGGTGAGAAGAAAGAGAAGCAGTGAGCTTTCTCAAACATTTCCACAGAGCTATTATGTCAACATTATCTACACACGGCTAGTTTTATACACACTTAAAAGGCACAGTGTCTAGGAATAAAATTAACCAAACAAAAATGTAACTCTAGACTTCTTGGTGATGTTGTATCCAGTAAGTTCAGTGACAGTAATTCCTGTAATTTATATTTCAGGATAGTTTATAGATTTAAGTATGTGCATATCAACTAGAAAAATGTGTCTAAGAAACAAATTTGAATTTTTTTTTTACAAATTTCGTTTCTTAGCAGCGATTTGTTTTCTCAGTTTAGAACATAAATTATAGAACTTGTGTTGATTTTTTTTCCAAATGTAGAGCTCAGAGCTTAATTCATGCCTTTGAAATGCCATGAATTTGAAATGCAGCCATTTTCCCCTCTACATCCTGGAAAGGAATTACAAGGATTTTATTAGTTTTTCAAATAATCTTGCCAGTACACTCAGAATTCCCACAAGGGTCTCCTATCAGTAGTGTTGGATTGTGAGTGGTAATGCTACAGATGCACTGTGTGTGGGGATATTTAAGAACAAGCAGCCAACTTTAGGATTTCCCAAACAGCAACGCAGCCTGCAATTACAGAACCTGGCATAGAATATGAAACATGTATCTAAATGTTAATTGAGAAACATGTTCTCCAGAATGTTTGCAGAAATAGGAGTGAAACTGGTCAATTGTTTTGAGCAATATTCTTTTTTTTAAGGCAATATTATTTTAAAATATTTATTTAAAGATATATTTTTAGTTATGTGTATGTATGGGAAGATAGGTGCACATAAGTGCAGGTGTCCACAGGGGCCAGCAGAGGGCATCAGATCTTTTGGATCTGGAGTTACAGGTGGTTGTGAGCTTCCTGACATCGGTGCTGGAAACCAATCTCAGGTTCTCTGCAAACACAGTATGGGATTTTACCTGCTAAGCCATCTCTCCATGCCTTAAAACATTTCTGAATGCTTGATGTGTCTTAGTAATCTAGGAATAGGCCTACTATCCCAACCCCTTACAACAAAATGCCCACCAAAAATATTTGTAACTCATTTGTGAATGTTACAAATGTTCTGCCCATTGTTTAAGATTCTTCTGTCAGCTCAGATTTTCAGAAGATAATCTTATAGGAGGAATACTTCCTTTTTAAAGCTAAGTCAGATCATTTCATAACTCTGCTCAGACTCCTTTAGTGCCCTCGCTGTGTCCTTTATGACAGCCTGCTGGACCTCATGCTTTGGCTCTCATTGCCTTTCTGCCTCATCTCCTCTGCCTCCTCTGCTTCAGCATGTTGACCATGTCTCTGTCTGTATCAAGTATCCCAGCCCGGGCCTTTGCACTTGCTGCTTGCTCTGCTTAGATGCTCGTTCCTTAGATACAGGCATTCTCTATCTCTTTTTTTCCTGCTATTTTTTTCATTATTTATTGTTTTGGCACATTCATTCTCTTACTTTGTTACCATCTGTCTTTCCCCCAATCTCATCTTCTCCGGTGATCCACAAGACTATGTTCTCCATTAGGGTACAGACTGTCAACTTTGTCCCCTGTTGTAGTCCTAGTATGTAGAACAATACCAGACACTTAATAATCTCAGAAAAACATGCTTAATGAATAACAATAACAGTGCGCTATTCTAATACATGGTCTTTAGGATTTCCCAAACAGCATCTATTTGCAACGTTTCCACATCATAGTCCACACCAAGAACACATGTGTAATGTTTCATATTCTGGAAATCATAACTTGCACATAGCTTCTGGTATTTTGTAATGCAACATAGAATAAGCATTTTCTAGTGAATTCACTTGTTCTGTTTTAATTCACTTAGCCATTCAATAAATATCCAAAGAGACACCCTTGTATTGCAGACAGTGCTAGGCAGGACTGCTCTTGAGGAACAACTCATTACAAACACCATTTTTTTGTTTGTTTTTGTTTTGCAACAGGGCCTCCTTGTAGCCCCTGATAGTCTGGAGTTCACTCTGTAGACAAGGCTGGTCTTAGTCTCATGGAGCTCCACCTGCCTCTGCCTCCCGAGTGCTGGTTTTAAACGTGTATGCCACCACACCCAGCCTTACAAACATTATTTGTAATGATGGCCTAGGAGTCCATCATATGCCTTACTTTAACTTAACCTTTTAGCTTTTTTCTATTGCTTATGGACAATATGCTATTAATAGTTTAATAGTAGAGTAATTAGAGTAGTATTAATGAATGAACACTATAAACTCAAAGCAATTACCTTTTTTTCAAATCATTCTTTAAGGTAAATAAAATACTCAGGAAGACAGTTATTGGGTCAAAGGATTAAAGGTGGTTTGGATTTTTTAAAAAATATTTTATTTCTTATTTTTATTTCGTGTATACAAGTGTATTGCCTGCATGTATTTAATTGCATCCATGTCATGCAATGCTCAAGGAGGTCAGAAGAAGGCATTGGATCCCCTGAAACTGGAGTTACAGATGGTTGTTAGCCACCGTGTGGGTCCTGGGAATCGATTCTAAGTCCTTTGCAAGAGCAGCCAGAGTTCTTAACAGCTGAACCATCTCTCTAGCCTCTTATTTTTCTTTTGAGACAGAATCTCTACCTGAACCTGGAGCTTTACAATTTTTTCCAGACTGGCTAGCCAGAGTTCTCCCTTCTGGATCTGCTTTCTCTGCCCCTAAGCACTGGGGTTACAGATGAACACCGCCATGTCTGGCTTTTATGTGGGTTCTAGGAATCCAAACTCACATCTTAATACAAGCATCTTACCCACTGAGCTATCTTCCTCACCCCTAAGATGTATATTTTTATTTTTTTTTAATCTGTCATTGGTTAGTTCAGTGTTTCTCCTGATGGTTCTTGGGAACTTTGTTTTACCTTGAAGATCATGCCCAATGTTCAGTACATTGCAGAATGAACTGCATTAATCATTTATATCAACTACAATTTCTGACGATGTCTTTCCAGTCTCTGCTTGTGTGCCCATGGCAATGGGGACTTCAATAAGTCAGTGCTGTACAGGTACTAAGCTGGCACCTGCCCCCTGTGGGCTTTAATATAGCCCCAGTTCTGCCTTCAGAAGCATAAGTATCTGCATACTATATGCTCCAGAACCTGCCACCTTGACTGCCCATCTCTGAAAGAATGTGGTTAGACTAGAATATCCAACCCCTGGAAAAGTCTGATCGTCCCAGAGGCCAGAATGCCGTCTCTTTTGGAAGTTTCCACAGTCAAGACCCCGCAGCTGCTTTGTTTGTAAAGTTTTTAATCAGCAGCCCATGCATCAGAAAAGCAGACCACCTGAAAATTATAACTGCATGGATATCCATCTATCTGCTATACTATGCCCAAATCCCTAAATAAACCTTGTACCTAAAACCCCTAAGCAAGATGGCCAGTTTTTAATTTTAAAATTTTATTTACTCTGTTTACTTTTGAGTGTACGTGTGTATGTATGTGCCATGACATGTGTGGAGAAGTTAGAAGATGCTTTTCAGGAGTCAGTTCTCTTTCCACTGTGGGTTCTCAGTGTCAAACTCGGGTTGTCAGACTTGCATGGCAAGTGCTTTCATATGCTGAGCTGGCTCGCTGGCCAAGCTGGCTCTTTATTTTTGAGACAGGGTCACCCTGCAACCCCAGCTGACCTGGAACTCACTATGTAGACCAGGCTGGCCTCCATCTCACAGAGATCCACCTGCTTCTGCCTCCTAGTGCTGGAGTAAAGGCTTGCACCGCCATAACCTGCCCAACTGCATTAAAATTTTTTTTTAAATTTATTTACTTATTTTTATTTTATGTGTATGACTGTTATGTCTGCATGTGTGTAAGCGTACTCATGTCATGCAATGTCTGCAGAGGATAAAGCTGTTTTCTCCCCCATCACTCTGTCTTTACTTCTTCAGTCATGGGCTTCATTAGGCAGCAGTATAACCAGAACTTTCTTTCACACTTACAGAGGTTAATAATAGCAAAGGAGCAGGGATTAACAACCTCTCCACCTCCCTTTATCCAGGGTTAGGGTCTCACTATGTGCCCAGGTCAGAACTCCTGGGCTCAGGTGATCCTCCTCAGCTTCCGAAGTAGCTAGATCCAGCCTTAGCAACCCTTCTAGTGATTCACTGGGTACCAATCTCAGTTGCCAATGACTGCAGTTTCATGGGCAGCATCCAGCAAGGAATGTCTACGACGTAGGTGGAGGGGACAGTATGACAGTGGTGACAATGATCACTGGTCACTTAGACCAGTATGGGGTAGGAGTTTAAGACTTCCAAGCTTGATTCTCCTACCTTCCTGGAGATTCTGTGGGCGATTCACTACCATTTAAATAAATTCCTTTGCTGTACCTGGCAGCCAAAGTGAGTGCATTTTAATCACAGCTAAAAATCCTAACCAAGATACAAAAAGTGCATAGGAAAGTGTCCACTGCCACATATGCAAGGTATTACTGTTTGGGTGAAGAGTTAGGAAGAAATTTGTCTGAGCTCTGTACCTTCTGAGAGTTTAGACAGGTCTAGCTGGTGAATGGGCATGGGGTCGGGGGAGGATGTGATGGGAAGGACTTGTGGGCTAGACCCTGGCTTGAGAGTTAAAAGATACTAACTCTAAGAAAGGTGTGAACAGATTTCCTCCAGCTAGTGTGGGGATGGCTGAGCCAGGAGTCTCCAAGCACATAGAAACAGATAGGCTGACTCCCTTCTCCTACCCTTGAACCATTCATTTACCAACAGCCAGGGTCAGGAGGTGGGGCTAGGCTGTAAATCAGATCACCTGGGGATTTGTAACTGTCCCTGGGTGTTCTCACTGAAGGGGAAGAGGAAACCTGCCTATATATGCTTCCTACCCCTGGACCCAGGAGCATCATGAGCGGGCAAGGATGCCATCCCATGCTGCCTGCATCCCACAAGCCATAACTTTACACTCAGTCTGGACCAACAAGCTGTCAGTGAGGTCCATTGGCCCTGGCTGTTGCTGGCTTTGCTGCTCTGTCGGGAAAGAGATGGCCTAGGGAATCTTGTGAGAGTGACAACCTTTCTTAGGTTTATTTGTTTGCTTATTTGTTTATGTTTGTAGTGCAGGAGAGTGAACTCAGAGCCTCGTACATGCTAGCTTGACATTTAAGTGCTCTACTACTGATCACATCCTGAGCCCAAGGCCTCTGGTGAAACTAAAATCACCTCCTTCTCCTTTTATTTATTTATCGACTTAATTTTTTGTTGTTGTTGTTGTTTTGATATAGGGTCTCACTATGTAGCCCAGGCTGGCCTTTAACTAGAAATCTTCACACTTCAGCTTCCTGAATGCTGTGATTACCAGTGTGTCCTGCCACACCAGGCTCTCAATACTATTAGAACTGTCATTTTTACAGGCAAAGAAACTGACCTCTATAGAGGTTCAAGGACTAGCCTAAGGTCATACAACTGGTCTCCTCACCCTAGAGCTGGCAAAATTCTCCTCCTTGAGCCTATCCCACTGTGGGACAGCTCTGGCTGGTAAAAAGTTTCCCTTTACATGCAACTAAATCTGTATCTCCCTAAGTTTCTGCTTCTCCCACTAGTCAACTGTGGCAACTCCTGGCCTTCTAGTCTTCTGGCTTCATTCATAGCAGGGACATTTCAATTTCTTCTTCTAGAAAGAATCAGATATGTCCATTCTATGCCTTCCCACCATGTGTGACCAGATGAGATTGTGAATCATCAAGAACATACCCAACACAAAGCTGTAAACTTACTTAAAATGCTGTAAGATTTTTTTTTGCAGTTTTTTGGTAGCTCTGTTGCATAGGATTTGTTTGTTTGTTGAGACAGGGTCTCCCTGTAGCTCCAGCTGGCCTGGAACTCACTATGTAGACCAGGCTGGCCTCTATCTCACAGAGATCTGCCTAATTCTGCCTCTTGGGTACTGGGATTAAAGGCATGCATCACCATGCCATGTGTGTGTGTGTGTGTGTGTGTGTGTGTGTGTGTGTGTGTGTGTGTTTTCTTGCATGGTTCTTGAGCATGAACTTTGTAGATGACAATATCTTGTGGTGATGTCAAAAGGCCAGACACTTTTGAACCATTCTATACTACAGAACACAGAGGAGAACTAACTCCTTTAGTTACTTTGATTCCAAATGAACTGGCAGCCTGTCTGCCATGTGCAGTCACCAAACTGTCGACCTGTCCTCATGGTAAGAAGGGGCCTGATAGAAAGTTCTCCTTCCAGAGTGAAAACGGAAGGAACAGCATTGATGCTGCATGGAGGGGTGGTGTTGCTGGCAAGGAATTTTCCGCTCTTTCAGACAGATATGTAGGCTTCCCGAGGCAGGAACTTTTGCTAAGTTTGTTCACTGATGTAGTCTAGTTCGTATAGTGGTGCTTAACACGTAGTTAAGATGTCAGTCTGTTCAGTGAATTAACACTATATTTCCACAGCTGATATTACTGTCACAGGTTACTAGGTTATCTAGGGGAATAACGTGACCTTTCAAGACCATGGCTTTAAATTTTATACCCCTTACTTCTTCAGTAGTTTCTTCAGTTCTTTTATATATGTGTATGTGAATTTGAATGGTAAGAAAATAATTTTTAAAATATTTTATTATTATCTTTATTTTATGTGTATGAATGCTTTGCCTGAATGTATGCAAGTGCACCCGTGTCATGCAATGCCTGCAGACATCAGAAGAGGGTGTCAGATTCCGTTGGAACGGGAGTTATGGGTGGTCGTTAGCTGTTATGTGGGTGCTGGAAATTGAATCCAGGTCCTCTGCAAGAGCAGCCAGTGCTCTTAACTGATGAGCCATCTCTCGAGCCCCAAGAAAATAATTTTAACAATACCTAAAATTCAATGAATAATTAAGTATGAATTTGGTTCAGCCAGATCAAGGGAGATATATAGGTGCCACTAGATTTCTATGTAGACTTGACTGGCCTGGAACTCACAGAGATCTACATGCTTCTGCCTCCCAAGTACTAGGGTTAAAGGCATGCACCATGACATCCATCTTAAGCCATTGGATTTCAGGTCTTCTGTCCCATGGAGAAATATTCTAAGACTTTCTACTTTAAATTTTAAACTTAAGCCACATGTGTTAGCACATGCCTGTAATCCCAGCACTTGGGAGGCGAAGGCACAAAGCTCACAAATTCGAGGTACTTAGTGTGTTCCAGGTCAGCCTGAGTAAAATAGTAAGATCCTGTCTCAAAAAATAAAATGGAATAAAGATAGTTAATAAAATAAAATAAAATAAAATTTGAACTTAACTTCAGAATATAAATTCATCAGGAAATAAGTAAAAGAGAGGAATCTTAGCCCTTATTTTTTCTATCATTTATACATAAATAATACATTCTTATGGTAGTTCATTGAGAAAGCACAGGTAAGCAAAATAATGAAAATAAAGATTACTTATATACCCGCCATTTAGTCACTGTTATTTATTCTGTTTATATAATACTGAATTATTTAAGATGGTAATGATTCCAAGAAAGAGATACATTTTTCTGGTGAGAAAGTGAACAGCGGAGATTTGGCTCCCTGCCTGGGTCTACTTGAGCTAAGAGGAGCCCACGGATCTGAGCCCAGCAGGGCACAGATAGCTCAAGTGAAGGGCCAGGATCACCTCCAGGTCACATAAGTGGAGGGGCAAGATCACCTCCAGGTCACATCCCAGCATTTGACCCTACAGAATGACCCAACACTGGCAGTAGGCTGGAATGGGTGTGAAGAAAATACCTTGACACAAAGCAAATCTCATGTTTTCCTAGAAATGGGAGTGCCTTTTCCTGAGAATCTAAGCGAAATAGTCTTGGAAGACTCTGCCCCAGGCTGACTCACAAGTTGGAGGGCTGCAGACTGTGTAAGCCAGGCTCTGGGGACCTGTGAGCATCGAAAATGAGAGTCAGTATGGTTTCTGGATTGCCTTCTGGACCACCTCTCCATTTCTGCAATGATTTCTTAGGGTGGCTCTTCAGCAGGAAGAGGCAGAGATCTGTGTAATGTGAACCTGGGGCCATGGCGTTGGGCATCAGAGTCTTTAGACTTCCCTATATGGGACTGGATCCTTTAGAAGTCAGGGGCTTGGGCCAAACAGCTCATATTTTTCTTCAAAGTTAACACAAGTTTTATATCTTTCTTCCTAATATTTCATAATATTAAAACAACTGAAAAAATTCTTATATAAAGTTGATGTTCCAGGGTGCTCAGCACAAGACATTTTATGGAAATGTTGGTTGGATAAATATTGTGTCTGCCGACTTCTGGGATGTTCTGGGTCAGTTCAGTGCAATGGGCCTGGATCCACTGGTATTCTAGACTGGGTTGAAAGGTAAAGAACTTAATATTCTCTAAGACACTAACTATAAGGCAAGTAAAGTACTTATTGTTTTACCTACATGGGTTCAATGTAGTACTCATAATTTCACGAGAATTCTTACTTTATTAAACAAAAACAAAAGGAATCAGGAGGACTGGTAAGATGGCTCAGAGAGTAAAAGTGCTTGTTACTAAGCCTGATGAGTTGAGTTCAATCCCTGGAACCAAATGGTAGAAAGAGAGAATAGACCTTCCCACACGTGCCATGACAGATGCATGTGCATGCACACACAAGCACACAAAATAAATAAATAATAAATCAGAGAAGAAAAGGGTTAGCTATCTTTCTTAAAGTCTGGAAAAGCAAAGAGCCAAGGTAACAAGAACTCTGGTCTGGCTGCAGCTTTGCTCACTTCTTACACCATGGGGCCTCCTGACACCCAGTTATCCAGAATTTTCTTAAAGGATGAATGAAGAATATGACTTCATAGGAGCAGGAAAGAAACTCCCCAACTCCATCTTCCTCTCCTGAAGGCTGAAAGGGCAGGCAGGGGTCACGGGACTTGCCTCCAGGCACATGAGGCAGCTTCTCTGGGGATCTAAGAGCTAAAGTGCATTCTTCATTCCTAAGCAAGCCAAGCCAAGGAAGAAGAGTGAAAGCAAATGTGGAAGGGAGTGGAAGGACTTTGTCACCGCCCCGGGCAACCTGCACAGAGCCTGGAGCCTACGCTGGGGACTGGACCCTTGAGTAAAACTGGCACGGGCTGTGACCTCCCTGCTTGTCTTCAACCTTAGAAGACAGAAGAGCAGCCTGACACCTTGGAAACTCGGCCTCCAGTGCGGCCTGGTTGGTGCAGTCAGCCCAGTTCCACCCTAGTTGTGCAACACCAGCTCACTGGGCACACACAGATCCAATGGACTGAACCAGGAAGCTTTCATGCAGAACCCAGCTCCCACCCCAAAGACCAGAGCTTTGGCAGGTGTCTTGGTTTCTCCTCACTTTATTATGAAAGTGCCCACCACATGTGTAGCCTGGCAAAGCTGAAGCCTCTCTCTCTGTTACTGTCTTGGCAGGAGTGAAGACGTTCTGAGGAGAGATACTTGAACCCCTAACTTTGGCTATTGAAACAATGCTCTCAAGAAACAGGAATTTCCACCAGGAATCTCATTCTTGGAGGAAGAAAATCTGAAATCTGGTACCAGTCAGAGGAGGAACTTGTCTCCAGGAAGAGATTTCACACAGTTCTGACACCTTGTCAGACTATATTGCAGAAGAGACTGGAGCTGACACTGAAAGGATCAGTAATGAGTGGAGGCCACACTTGACTAGAACTGCTTATGCATACTTCTTGCTCTGTATTTAAACGTGAACCTCTCGTCAGCTTGAGGGGTCACTGGACCTCTTTGTTCCTCTTCCAAATGTGGCCACATTGAATAAATCCCTTTTTGATCTTTTCACCATGACTTGCCTGCTGAATTGGCCTATTGAGGATGAGGCTTTGACCCTAAGAGCTCCAGTGACATCTCTTCTACCACCCCCCAATACCTCTTTCTGGGGTTCCCTGGACCTTTGGAAGCAATGGATTTCTTCATTTCCTATACTAAATGGTGAACACAGATGGGCATTATACTCTCATTCCTGCTAGTCCAGAGTTGTACTGGATTGCTTTAGTTGCCAACTTGACACACCTGTTTAGAGGGAACCTTAAATGAGGAATTGTCTCCATTGGCCTGGCCTGTGGCCATGTTTGTGGGGCATTTTCTTGATTGTTGAGTTATGCGGGAGAGCCCAGCCCATTGTGGGCAGCGCCACCCCTGGGCAGTTCTGTATTATATAAGAAAGTGGGCTGAGCAGGGACCAGGGGAGTGAACCAGTGAGCAGTGTTCCTCCATGGTCTGTGCTCCAGGTTCCTGCCCTGAGTTCTTACCTTGGCTTCCCTTAATGGTAAACTGTGCTGTAAGACAAATAAACCTTTTCCCCTCCAAGTTAGTTTTGGTCAGTGTTTTTATCACAGCGATAGGCAGTAACTAAGACAAGAGTCTTTTGTTTTCCTTTTCTTTTTTTTCCCATTTGTGGAAGAGTTGCTGTTGGTAGGCTCACAGTTCATAGAAACCTCTTAAGATCTCGGGCACCAATGTTTCAAGCTGTCCTGCCTCCTGGGACCTTGATAAAGACCCAACATGTAGTTCTGCCATCTACAATTTTTATACAGGCTACTGGTCCTGGCTTCTATCTGGTCCATACTCCATTTGACCTCTGGAGAGGTCAACCTTCCCAGCAACCTTTCTTCTCTGGCTAGACATGTGGGACATAAGGTATAATACAATCCTTCCTAAGGAAAAAAGGATCCTTACTGCTCATTGAGGACAGGTAGACTGGAGGGGGGCTGTTGTTTGTTTTTATGTTTGTTTTTTTTTTGTATCTAAACTGTTCTCCAGGCCTCAGGACTTTCAGAGTGGTCTTGACACACACCTGTTGGTTTGACTTAGATGTGCAGTGTCACACTTTGCCCACCCAGTCCTGTCCCTCCTTGCTGTCCCTGCTCATGGGGCAACCTCATGGGCCAAGCAGCTTGGCTCAGCTTTGTCCAGACACTCCAGGGACAAGTGGCCACCCACACTGCTACTGCTGGGGCACATTAGGATAACCCAGAAAGAAAGAACACCCAGATCATGCTATTTTAGGGTAACAACCAGTCAGGAAGTCGTTGGCATTTTTAGCTTATTTAATCTTTTTACATTTTGTGGAACTGTACAAAAGCACAAATTACAAGGTTCTAGATTATTCACAGATGTCTGGGACCAGTTGTGGATTACTCAATGAAAGAGTCCCTTAACCTTCCAAGGGGAGCTCCCGATGTCTTTTGCCTCCTCCTTAGGCTAGCCATACAGCATCCTCAACCCCTTCCCTAGGACGCAGAGTAGGTAGGCCTGTGTATGGTGGGGCATGGTACTTGAGCCCTATAAAGGTGGATTCGTAAGGAAATTCTAAAAGATTACAAGGGAAATACAGTGTGAACTCTCTGTATAGATGTCTAAAGGCGCTGCTGAAGGGCTGCTTCTGGGTGTCAGCTAAGCGTGCGATCTCTGGGAGGAAGCACACACCGCCTTCGGCTCTCCTTTTGTTTATCTACATTTAAATTTTTTTTTCTTTAAAAATGTTTGCTTATTTATTTTTATTTTATGTGTATAAGTGTTTTTGCCTTCACATATGTAAATACATACATGCACGCAATACCCACAGAGGCCAGAAGAGGGTGTCAGATCCCCTGGAACTGGAGATGCAGATGGTTATTAGCCGCCATGTGGATACTGGGAACCAAATCTGGGTCCTTTGCAAGAGCAGTCAGTGCTCTTAATGCCTGGGCCAGCTCTCCAGTCCCTATATTTAATTTTTTTTCTGCCACAAACATGTTACTGTTCTTTCTTTGCCACCTTAGGGTTGAACTCTGGGTCTTGCATATGTGAGGTAAGTACTTTACATCTGAGCTGCAGCCTCAGCCCCACATCACTTTTCTAGTGAGAAGAAAGGAGAATGATGAATTTTGTATTATTAGATATTTAAGTAATTTTGACATTTTGGGAGGTTAAATTGTGTAAAGCAAATATAATTAACTAAAGGACTGGAGACATAGCTCAGTTGATAGAGTGCCTGCCTAGCCCACAACACACAAGGCCCTGGGTTCAAGGCACAGCACTACATTAACTGGGCATGGTGTCTCACATCCATAATTCCAGCACTGGGGAGGTGGAGGCTGTACCTTCTCGGTCTGCCTCAGCCTGGAACAATCCAGCTTCCATTTTCTCTGTGGGGTTCCAGGTCTGTTAAACTCTACTGAGGCAAAAGAAAATCAGGACCACTGCAGAGCTAGCTTGTGGATGGACCTTCCATTCGCACCTGGTGGGACTCTGATTCTGTCCTCCATGGTGGCTGTTTACTGCTTGCCCAGCTCTGCTCGGTTGTTTTCCCTGCCTGTCTCTAGTGACCTTAACTTCTGCCTCTTTATGTGAAGCATGTGAGTTTTCTAGCATTTCTCTTCTTGTTTCTACTCAGATCTACGTGATTATTTTGTTCTTTTGAAACGTCTCACTATGTGTCTCAGAACTTGGAACCTTCCTGCTTCAGTCTCCCATGTGCTGGGATTACAGGTATGTGTCACCAAGCCTGGCACTACGTGGTGCCCACTTTTCTCCAGGTTTCCTTCCTACCCTTTTCTTCCTCTTCCAAGATGCGATTCAATAAATAACCTTTCCTTTTCTAAATATTTATTTATTTATTTATTGGTCTTGTTGAGACAGTGTCTCCCTGTAGCCCCAGCTAGCCTGGAACTTGCTATGTAGACCAGGCTGGCCTTGAACTCACAGAGATCCACCTGCTTCTGCCCCCAATTGCTATAAATATTTATTTTTAATTTTATTTTATGTATATGGGTGTATTGCCTGCATGTATGTAAATGCACCCATGCTGTGCAATGCCCACAGAAATCAGAAGAGGGTATCAGATCCCCTGGAATTGAATGGTTGTTATCTGCCATGTGGGTGCTGGGAACCGACCTGGGTCCTCTGTAAGAGCAACTAGTGCTCTTAACCTGCTGAGCCATCTCTCCAGACCCACTTTTCCTTTTCCGATTTTCTGATCTTAACTTTCCCTCTGTCTGGTTCCTTTCTTTCTCTCTACAAACATAATTCTTCCCAGTTCTAGAAAATCTTCTTTTCCCTCTTTACTTTTCGAAGCATTTACCCTCGCCTTAGTAAACTTCTTGAAAAGGGCCCTCATTTTGTATTTCCAAGCCTTCAGCTTCTTTCACTTCCCATCAAGACTGGATTCCACCCCCATGTCTATCCAGACTGCCCCATAAGGTCACCAGTAACCTCTCCTCCCCTGCCTCCTGCAGGGGCATTCTTCCTCTGATGGACATGAGGAGAGCTCCTAGTTGGAGATGTTGCCCACAGGACTGCCAAGCCACGCTCATGCTTGTCTTGTGCACACGTACTGAAATTCCTTTAAGACTTTTTATGTCTAGAACTTTACAAGTGAAAGCCAAGTTTGCTTTCCAAAGGTTGCATCCATGTACATTCCTACAAGTATGTACTCTTGTCCCACCACTCTAAACATAAACAAAAGACATACCCAATTACCCAACCCTTTGCTTTCAGCATGGTACACACTGCAGAAATGTTCCATTTGGCTGAATGAAAGCCATCCTGTTCTCCAGTGTCTGATTCCAGCCTCACCTGAGCTTCTCAAGCCAGCTTGGACTTCCTGTTAAGAGCCCCATACTCTACAGTGAAGCTCCTTCCAAGTTTTCTGGGCCTGAAACTCTCTTCTCCACAGTGCCCGCTACAAAGGCCAGCTGCCTAATTTGTGAGATCCAGTGCCAATTAAAAGGTGGGGTCCCCTAATTCACAAAGCAGGGAAATTTTTTCCATAGCCTCTCTCTACTTGCAAGAGGTTCTTAAGAGCTCTTTAATGCTGCCCTTCCTCAAGACTCATAGCGGAGCTGAGGCCCCTCACAGTGCCTGAGGCCTGCACTATAGCAGGGCATGATAAGAAATGGGAATCCCTTTAAAAAGAGAAAGAAATGATCTGGGCCCAGGCCCCTACGGGATGGCAGCTCTGAGGAGGTGAAGGAAGAAGAGAGGTGGCCGAAGGCAGGAGCACAGATGAATGGAGACCCCCAGTCCCCATTGCTCCATCAGACTTTACTTATAAAGATAACCCAGTATGGTGGCACACTCCTATAAGCCCAGCACTTCGGAGACAGAGGCAGGAAGATCAGGAGTTCAAGGCCAGCCTGAGCTACATAAGACCCTGTCTCAAAAAAAAAAAAAAAAAAAAAAAATCCACCCCAAACCAAAAAACACACAAAGATAAAATAACTAGGGATTTATTAAGGATTTCAAGATGATGATTGCAGGGCATCTAGTTGAAAGCTCAGTGCCTCCCAAGTTCAGTGCCCTGTTGCTGGCCCTGCCTGGTGCCCCTGAGACCCTGAGACCTGCCTGCTGTTGACTCACCTTCCCTAGCTTGGATTTGCTGGAGGACTCCTTGTGAATGTATTGAGTTTTATTGCCACAGTGGTCACGATTTCTGCAAAAAGATTCCCCAAACCATCAAGTTTGTGTCTATTTGGGGTTTTATGAGTCCCTTTCTCCCTCAATGGCCACAGTCATGTAACTTAATTCTTCTCTTGGTACCCTTCATTTCTGTTAAATGGAGTAGTAGATTTTGTTCATTACAGTTTTAGTCATGTCACTAAAGCTTCAGGTACCAAAATAATGCTTAAACTAGCCAATGGAGGAGGATGGGGCTCAGTGATAGAATACTTGCCTAACATGTGTGAGGCCTTGGGTTCAGTCCTCAGCAATAATAATAATAATAATAATAATACCATTCAATAGGAAAGTACAGAAACTTCCATGGGAGATAAGAACAGCAAAACCCTGTTTAACCAATCCATCAGCCTTTATGGCTCCTTATCCGACTTAGAGAAATCACTTGATAATTGGTCAGTAAAGAAAAAGGTGACTAACAAAAGTACTCTCAGACAAAATAGTAAGGCATGATAGGAAATAGTACAAGGCCTGCTGTGGGGGTGCATCCCTGCAATTTTAGCACTTGGGAGGCTGAGGCAGGAGGATTGAGAGCTCAAGGCCAGCACAGGCTAAAAGGCAAGATCCTGTTGTCTCACAACAGTTTTGACTTTTGTCTTAAAGACTGTTAGACTGTTTTCTCAACAAATATGATTGATAATAGCAAAATTAATTCCATCATCTGCTCAATGGGAATGAATAGAGAAACTCTCTTTAAACTGAATTGAGATTGGACATGGATCAGAATAGAAAATTTGAAAAGAATTTTGAGAGTTCTTGAGATTGAGTGGCTAACGATGTGGTAGAAGAAATCTTGTTTGTATGTTAATATTATAGCTATTTTAAAATAAATATTTGACAAAAGAGGCATTTCTAAAAATGAATTTGGTTTAGTTTTGCTTTTCTTCTTCTTATTCTTTTAAAGTTATTGGAGTTTAGATATTGTTATTTCAATTCAATCAACTTTTCCAAAATATAGGTTGAGTATTCCTAATCCAGAAAAAAGGCTTAGAAACTTGGTGCTGAAGATTTGGCTCAGCGCTTACGAGTGTGAACAGCTCTTATAGAGGACTCAAGTTCAATTCCCAGCAATTACATTGGATGACTCACAGCCTATAACTTCTGCTCCAGGATTCCGATGCTGCTGGCCTCCAAGGGCACCTGCATTTATATACTTTTACCCATATACAGACACACTATATATCATCTGAAAAAATAAAATATGATCAAAGTACATTGCACGCATGTATGAAATTCTCAAAGAATTAACTAAAACTAAAAATTTAAAATAATAACGATAATTTAAAAATCTTAAAAAAAAAGAAATTGGGAAATTTTTCCCGAGTAAAGGCCTCATTCTGTCACCCATGCTGGTCTAGAACTTGCTATGTAGCCCAGTCTGACCTAGAATTCACAACAATCCTCCTGCCTCAGCTTCCTGAATGCTAGAATAGGCATGAGCCATCTCACCCATCTGGAAATGTGAAATGACACCACAAGTTGAAAATTCCACACCATGAAACATAAATGAATTTCATGTTTAGACTTGCATTCCATCCCCAAGATATCTCATTATATGTATGTAAATACTTCAAAAAAAAAAAAAACCCTGAAATCCAAACACCTGCTGTTGGCAAACATTTGGAATAAGAAATTAATGAGTTCTATGCAGTTAGTAGTAACATTTACTTTAAAAAAAAGTTTGTAAAGGAAACAACCTGAATACCCATGCTTTTGTTATAAAAAGTGCAGTCACAGGAGCTGAGGCGATAGCTGAGGGGCTCAAGTGGAGTGCAAGCAAAAGTCCCAAGTTCCAGCCCAGCACCCTCATGGCTTGACTTGTGCTAGAGAAAGGGAGATGGGAGGATCCCTAGGGCTTGCTGGTCAGTCAACTAGCTTAATCAGTGAGTCCCAAGTCCCACTGACAGACCCTGTCTCAAAAAGTCAAGGTGGGGAAGTGCTAAGATGACTCAGAGGGTAAAAGTGTTTGCCACCAAGCCTCATGACCTGAGTTTGATCCCTGGGACCCACATGATGGAAGGAGAGAATCAACTCCCACAAGTTGTCCTCTGGCTTCCACACACATGCAGTGACATGCTCTCTCTCTCTCTCTCTCTCTCTCTCTCTCTCTCTCTCTCTCTCTCACACACACACACACACACACACACACACACACACAAATGTAATTTAAACAACAAAACCAAATAAGGTGGAGTCAGTGAGATGACTCAGTGGGTAAAGGAGCTTGCCTTATAGGCACAGTAACCTGCGTTCAATCACTGGAACCCATATAAAGGTGGAAGGAGAGAACTGGCTTACAAACTTGTCCTCCACTTGAATGCCATGACACACACATCCATGCACATACAATCATGCAGACTCTCTCTCACACACACACACTTACTAAATAAAAACAAGGTGCAGAGCTCCTGGGGCACAACACTAGAAGTTGACCTCTAGCTTCCACATGCACCCATACCCACATGAACGTTCACACAAGAGAGAGAGAGAGAGAGAGAGAGAGAGAGGGAGGGAGAAATGGAGAGAGAGAGAAGTATAGTCACACATTTTTGCAATTGCTAATCATTTCATCCAGCTGTCTTCGGGAGGCAGATTCCTCCTTTGTCTTACGATAAACTGCACAGCAGTGGCTTGGCCATGTTAGAGGGGGGTGACAGGGAGGTAAGAAGGGAAGCCAGACAGCAGTTTCACAGCTGGGGTGTGTGCTATGCAACCCTTGTCAAACACACCTTCTTATTTAATCATTACAAGCAAGCCATTTGGCAGGTGGGGAAACTGAGACTCAGAGCAGATTAGCCACTTGGCCAAGACCACAGAGTGGAGAAGTCAAAGGTCCCTCGCACTATCCTTTTCTTTGGAAGAACAGCAGGGGACCCAAGAATGCTGAGTCTCCGCATGGAGGAGGAAGCTGAGTGTTCTTGAGCATGGCTTCTTTCTAGACTGCTTCCCCTTTCTCTGTTCTCCTTTTAACTGTCTTTTTTCACTCCAGGCCACGTGCAGAGAATTGGCTGTTGTCGGTGGAAGGCCTCCTGAGAGCTCTGTGCCTGCTGCATCCCAGTCACAGAGCTTTGGGGAAGTGATTTCTCTGGCAAGGAAAGTGACTGTCTCCCAACAGCTCAAATGGGCCAGAGGTCCCTCCATGCAGCCTGACACCAGCAGTGAAGCTTTTACTGAGCAGGACTCTGAAATCAGGGGCGACGCGATCCTCTCAGAATCCCACAGCGAATCATGACATAGTCCGGCTCCAGCAGTGGACTTCTCAGGGTCTTTGTACCAGACAGCCTGTGCTGTGCAGCTGCAGATGATAAGAGATGACAGTCATGGGGCTGGTGGCTCTTGGCTTCTCAGTGTCATTTTCATTTAATTAGGACCTTGAAGCCACATTCTTCTTGGGGTTTGATTATATGTTTCCAAAATGAAATTAACTCTTTGAAGTTTGTGATCTTGGAATCATGAATAGGTGCCTCACGTCTCACTCCAATTTTGCTCCAGATTTGGAGTGATGAATAGGTGGGAACAGTTAACAGGAAGTTCCTCCAGGCAAGTTTACTAACTGTGTCTTTGTGACCAGTGGAACTAAGCAAACTGTCTACAGTGCCATGCCCAAGGGGGCTCTGGCTCTGACTGTCAGGACAGAAATGCGCTTGTCCTTCAGAGCACTCAACAGCCACCATCCTGTCTTGGTCACTGTGACTTTTCCCATCTATCTGATTTGCTTTGTTCTGGCCTTTCATGGGCCATGGACAACTCTAAGTAAGACAAGGACAGAGAGACAGGGTTTGCGAGGTGGCTCATTGGGTAAAGGCGCTTGCCACTAAGTCTGACAACCTGAGTTGGATCCTCAGGACCCACATAGTGGAAGGAGAGAGTCTCACTAGTTGACTGGTTGTCCTCTGACCTCTGTGTCCTACAGTACATATGCACTAAAACACACACATATACTCACACCACACACACACATACTACACACACATACATACCACACACACTACACCACATATAGACATATACACACATACACACCACGCCATACCACACACAAGCACATACACACATTCACAAAATAAAATTTTAAAAAAGAACACGGGCCTAGGTGAGAGAGATGCCGAATTTGAGTTATGTCCCAGTGACTTCCTCACTCCCCTGCAGTCTCTCAGCTGCCTGGTGTCAAGACCAGTTCATCTATTCTCTTTATGTCCCAGATCAGCTCCTAGGGACCCCAGGAAGCTTTCCAGCCTCAGCCATGTCTTCTCCTACAACTTTGTCTCTTGAATCGAGAACTGAATCTGCCCCCAGCTCATGTTTGCCCGCTGGTATCAGGGTGTCTCTGTACCAGCTTCTGAGCAGCCCCTGGCTTTGGAGTCCTATTCTTTGTCCTCCTAGAGCCACAGGCGCCTTCTTGTCTGAACCAGTCCCTCATACAAGGGGGACAAGGAAAGCTGCTTGGTAATGGCGAACAAAACTAAGCCTTAACAGGTGGGTGTAGGGCAGGACCCCAGGGACATGGGACATGGGTCCCTAGGAGTCAAACCAAGGAAGTCTAACTGACTAGCAGTCCACAACCTGGACACAAACCAAGAAAGCTGAAACCTGAGAAAGTGGCTTAGAGGGAAGGAATAAGTGACAAGCAGAAACTGGAGGCCAGCTAGAGCAACTGAGAGTCCCTGGCCCTTATACCTTTCAGATGGATGAGTGTGGGAGATGCCCTTATGGTCTGCCCTGACTTGAATCTGCCCTTGGGCTGTGATGCACAGTGCTAATTACTGTCATCTGTATGCTTGCTCCTCTCCTTCCTAGGCCCGCTGAACATTTGTGCTCATGAATGCACCCCGAGATGCGCCCCCCCACTAGCCTTTGTGTTTTGGACCGCCAGCCCCAGCTGACGCAGGAGTTGCGAAGGGAGATAAGAGAGATGGGGAAAGAGGTCACAGATAAACAAGATGGCCAACTTCTGCTTCGTCTTCACCCAGGACAAAGGCTTGGCAAGTTTTATTTTTAACTCTGGCAGGGCCCCCCTAGCTGACCTGCCTAGATATGATCGATTTCAGGTCATCCTGGAAGTATGAGTGAAGCTGTGGGCCTAGTAGCTCCCTTTTCTGTGTTTAAATCGACCAATCTGAAATACCAGGAGAGGTCCCACCCTATTCCACCCAAACATTTAAAGGACCCAAGCTCTCCTAGGGGGCTTGAACTTTGGTTTCTGAATCTCTCCCCCACCTTTGGGGAGCCTGTTTCTCTGTTTCTCTCTCTCTTCCGCTGTATATTTCTTCATTTTAAATAAAGTTTGTTGCCTGCTGTGTCCTGGATTCTTCCTACCTCTAGTTCTTTAATTGTCAGAGAAAATAAATCCTGTCTATACTCCTGGAGGGTAGCAGTTGTCTTCCAGGTCCCCATGCACGGCCTCTAGCCTTCAGCAGAGGTCTGGGTATGGCCTGGGATTCTGGTCAAAGTCACTTGGAACTAAGCCAGACTTATACACTCTTTGAACCTGTACAGGATTCACATATTCATGGCCTTGTTTGGTTTCGACTAAGGTCTCAGCTGCTTCAGCCTTGTATCTAGCCCTGCTGGGGCTACAGTTCACTCAGAGGTGGAGTGTTCAAGTTCTACCTGGGTAGCTTTTGGTACTCAACCTGGCCAGACCTGTTCTGGCTTTATGATGCTGCAGAGGAGGATGTGGGGGAGATGAAGACAGGGCCCTCATCCGTCCGGTTCACCACTCAGCAGTCAATGCTAGCATAAATAGGTACCAAATAAATATTTGAACAGGGACCTCAGCTCCCACGAAGGAGGTAGAGAGTCTCACGGTCACAGCTCTGATGTCTCTTCACTCTATGCTGCCAGGGTACACACCCGTGTGGACAAGGGTGTGAGAAGAAAGGTCTGAGATCTCAGAAGAAAGGTCTGAGATCTTGGAACTCCACTTCGTCCTTCTCCAACTCTGCAGCTGATTTCCCCTCCCTGCTTCTCTATATCTTAATTTCTATCCCAGTGGCCACCAGAGCTCTCCTGGGAAGACGATGTTCTGCTAGAATACAAGTGCATTGTAGCAGAGAAACACATGGCTGCCAGTTCAGGGAAGAGCAATTCAGTTTTGCCTTGAGCACAGAGGTGGTCATTCTGGGCACATGGTTTCAATTACAATTCATGTAGAGGACGTGCAGGCTAACTGGCCAAGTAATGCCTTCTTCCTGAGACGTCTAGGGGGCTTTCCTTTCCCCCATCTCAGAGCTGAACTCAGGCACAGATGTCTAGGAACACAGGGTGCTCTCAAACTCTGGATCTTCAGATACCAGACCAGACCGGAGAGTACAGCAAGGTTTGTGGTGTCTGCGGAAGCCAGTGGGTACAGATAACGACCGCACATACCTTGCACCATTCTCCTCCTCCTCCTCTTCCTCTTCCTCCTCCTCCTCTTCCTCTTCTTCCCCTTCCTCTTCCTCTCCCTCCTTCTTCTCCTCCTTCCTTTTCCTCTCCTCCTCCTTTTTCTTGCATTTTTAATTCAATTTTTGTAAATATAATTTGATGGTATTTATGATTTATGGGACTGAAGAGATGGCTGTTCTTGCCAAGGAACTGTTCAGTTCCCAGCACCCGTGTCCGTGTCTGATTCCAAGCACACAACAGGTAATGACTCTCCTTAACTGTAGTTCCAAGGGACTTGATGCCTTTTTTGGGCCTCCATGGGAGCAGTTAGAAACCTGCAGGCAAGACACTCATACACATAAAAAATCAATCAAACTTTGTACAAGACAAAAAGAGAAAAAGAAACAATATACTTTGATGGTATTTAGAGTCTCTCCCCCACCTGTACCTCCCCTCACCACTGCCTTACCTCTCACCAATTTAATGTACTCTATTATATATGATAAGGTGGGGTTTTCGTCTTTTTGAGATAGGGTCTTCCTGTAGCCCTGGCTGGCTTAGAACTCACTTTGTAGACCAAGCTGGACTTGATCTCACAGAGATCCGCCTGCCTCTGCCTCGTGAGTGCTGGGACTAAAGGCATGTGCTACTACACCAAAGTATAATAAGGTTTATAGAGTCTAATTTGTGTTTCCCAATGTCCTTTAGTGTGGGTCCATTCACTGGAGCACGGTTAACCTAACTAGAGTCCCATCTTGAAAGAGACAGTCTCTCCTCCTCCCAGAAGTCATCAGTTGCCAAAAGTTCCCCATGTCTATGCTGGGATTTTGTCTGGTTTGAACTTGCATGGGACATGTGTATACTACTGCCATTGCTGTGAGTTCATCTGAATAACTGACCAGCTGTCTGGAAAACTGTTTCCTTGTGATCATCCACCACCTCAGGCTGGCACAATCTTTCTACCAGCTCTTCTGCAATGATCCCTGAGTCTTGGGAGGCAAAAGTTTGATAAAGATGTCCTATTCTGGGAACCCTGGCCCTTCTTGAAGTCAGGGTGAAATTGCTGAAGAGGTAAAAAGCTAAGAAAGCTTAAGAGAGGAAACTTGCTGAAAAGATCATCTTGCTTCTCAGGCACACCTGAAAATCCACCTGCAGGCAATTTCTGCAAACTACCTTATTTTGTGAACGCCTGCGAAACAGTGTGTTATTTAAGGACCACAAAGGACATCTACCAAACGGCCAGCTGACTAATTCCTTTGTCATATAATCAGTAAACCTAACTCCATGTCCATCTTGAGGCTGAGTTTTTAAATCAAGCTTTCCAGAAAGATCTATAGGAGGTAAGGCTAGACCGTGGAAAGGAGAGCAACAAGGTGAAGGCTACATTCTTAGTCTAGCTCATACTTTCATTTACACAAATCCATGGGAAACATCACTGTGGAAGGCCCTCATAGAGCTTGAATGTAACAGAGACTAACACTAGACTTACTAACCTGGTTTTTAGGAGGAAGATCGATCCAGATTTGGCTTATTGCTGTCATCAACCTTTGGAGATCATGGACACTTTAATCAGGTCAGTGTGGGAAAGGATGGAATCTGAGTTCAGCAAGTACAGAGGAGGACCTTGTATATAGCATTGATTTCCTGGCTCTGGAATGTCACAGTTTGCCACAGTAGGTTATGTAAGAACTGTCTTGTTTAACAGCCCAGACCTTAAGGGTGAGCTCCAGTGGTCCAGTCCTTCCAGGAGCAGTACGCCTCAGCATCTCACTCAGTTCCTCAGAAATATTGGAGTCTTCTCACAGAGAGTCACCCACATTCTGCAAAGAAAGCAGGAATGGCAGTGATGTTATTGGCCCACAGCTGGGTGACTCTCCAGGATCTTGGTGTGACTGCTGCTGCCTAGTGATAAACCAGCCCTCCTTTTGTCACCTGTGGAAACTGCTTTGTCACTGCCATCATCTTCTTCCTCAACAGGCTAGACTTGATACCGAAAACTTAGTCCCTGCCCTCAAGGAGCTTTAACTGGTTGAGGAGGTGAAGCAGTGTTGGTGGCTGGCAGAGCAGATGGAATCTATAGACTGTGTCATCAGATCTCAGACCCACATGTGACTGAAATTGCTGAGGAGTGACTGGTTTTCACCAAGGAGTCAAGGCTGCTGCTCTATCCTTAGCCTTATTTTTTTAAAGACAGGGTCTCATACAATAGCCTATTCTTGCCTCAAACTCACAATAATCCTTCTGCCTCAGCTTCCCAAGTGCCAGGATTATAGGCATGAGTCACCATACCTGGCCCATACCTCCTCCTTTAGAATAGCTTTAATAAACTACATATTTACCGTTTACAATCTGATAAGTTTTGACATATGTCTGCCCCATAAAACCATCACCAGCATCAGGACAATGACCACATCCATCACTTGACTTGATTTCATCCTCACTTAATCCCTTATGTCCATTTGAAATCCCTTCTTCCTGCCTCACACCCAGCCAACTGCTCGTCAACTGCTAATCATTAGAGATTATCTTACATTTTCTAGAAGTGCTTATGTATGGACTCATATAGTATGTGTACATTTTTGTCTGTCTTCTTTCACCCTACAGTCCCTAATTATTTGAAATTTACCCATGCCATTGTTTATATAAACACATTGCTCCTCTTTATTGCCAAGGAGAATTCCATTAGTAAGTACCTGCCAGAAATTGTCTGATGGGTCTTTGAGTTGTTTCCAGTTTGGGGACTACAAGAGTTACTGTTTATTGTCAGTTTGTGGGATTGTCTCCATCAGGTTGACTTGTGAGGAAAAAGCTGCTTAGGCTATGCCTGGACACATGTGGAATGTTTTAGTCTGTTTTTATTGTTGTTGTTGCTTTTGTTTGTTTGTGGAGCTGGGGCTCTGCCCCTGAGATGCATCACTAGCCCATGTACAAGTGTTCATGTGAACATATCCTTCTATTTCTTTGGTAAGTACCCAGGGGTAGAACAGCTGGCTTATGCAATAGGTCTGTGTTTAACTTTTAAAAGATGTTGCCGAACTGTTTTCCAAAGTGATTGAATCATTTTACAATGCTAACAGCTGTTTATGAGGGAGGCAGTTGCTCCATGTCCTTGTCAACATTTGATGTAGTCAGTTGTTTTAGTTTTAGCTAAGGGGGTGTAGTAGTAGCTCGCTGTGGTTTTCATTTGCGTTTTCCCAATGACTAGTGATGCTGACCATCTTTTTATGTACTTACTTGCTATCTGTACATATCTTCTCTGGTGACATGTCTCTAAATATCTTGCATTATTAAAGTTGAGATATTTGTCTCTATGATCGAGGGATTTTTGTTTGTTTGTTTTGCTTTTATTATCCTTTTTTTGAGACAAGCTCTTGCTATATAGCCCAAGCTGGCCCCGAAGCACTATTTAATACAGGCTGACCTCAAACTCCTCAGCCACCAAAGTGCTAGGATTACACACATGCACTACCTTCCCTGTCCCTTCGATTGACAATTGAGTTTTACACACACACAAAAACACATATTTGAAAACTACATATTCAGCAAATGTCTTATATTTTGTGTGTGTAATTTTTTATATTTTAGTTTAATTTAATTACATATATGAGTGTTTTGCCTGCATGTATGTAAAAATACCAGTGCATGTAGTGCCTGCAGAGGCCAGTAGAGGGCGGCAGATCCTCTGGAACTGCTGTTATGGATGGTTGTTGGCCACCATATAGATGCTGGAAACCAAACCTGGGTCCTCGGCAAGAGCAGCCGGTGCTCTTAACCAGTGAGCAATCTCTCCAGCCCTCTTGTGTATAGAATTTTTTAAATATATGTGTATATGTGGGAAGTATAAGTTTTGTTAGCTATATTTTGTAAGTACTTTTTTTTAGGCTATGACAAACCTTTTCATTTTTATAGCAGTTGATTTTGAAGCACAAATTTTAAATAATCTTAAAATTTCATTTGTGTGTGTGTCTGTGTTTGTGTGTGTGTCTGTGTGTGTGTGTGTGTGTGTGTGTGTGTGTGTAGCACACATGTGGAGGAAAGACAAAGGATAATTTGGGGATGTTGGTTCTCTCCTTCTACTATGTGGGTTTCAGGAATCGAACTCAGGTTGTTGGGCTTGGCAGCAAGCACCCTCACCTGCTGATCCATCTTGATGGCCCAATTTTAAATATTTTTGTTTGTTTTATTTTGTGTGTGTTTTGTTTTGTTTTAAGACAGGGTCTCATTATGTAGCCCTGCCTGGTCTGGAGCTTACTATGTAGCCCAGGTTGGCCTAGAACTCACAGAGATCCATCTGCTTAAAGGCATATACTACCACATCACCAATTTTAAATCTTGATAAAGATGTTTAGGTCAATGTACCAATATTTATCATTTATCCTTTGTGCGTTTTATGTACTATTTAGGAAATATTTGCCAAATTCAAGGCCACTAGGAATTTCTTGTATATTTTCTTCTAACTAGAAGTTTTAGTTCTTACATTTCAATCTATGATTGATCCATTTTAATTTTTGTGTATACCATGTATACACACATACATATATATACATATATGCATAGGCTCGGTTTTCTTTCCTGATTCCTGGTGCTCTAGGTCAAGATCCCACTTCCTCACTGTATCTGTCTCTGCCTCTTTATGAAGTCATGACCTGTTCTAATCTCTAATGGCTCCTAAGCTCATCGTCCTCTGACCTCTTTCTTCACATTCCAGAATGTCCTGGAGACAAAGACTCCCCCTCACCCTACAGACACCCTGGAGTGTCATGTGACATTGAGACTGAGCATAAAAGGCAAAGGAAGGCCATCCTGGTTTTTGTTTGGTCTGGTTTTGGTTTTGGTTCTTTGAGACAGGGTCTCCCAGTAGTCCCAGCTGGCCTGGAACTATGTAGATCCAGCTGGATCTCACAGAGGTTCATCTGTCCCTACCTCCTGAGTGTTGGAATTAAAGGCATGAGCTACCACGTCTGGCTTTTTTTTTTTTTTTCTTTTTTATCTTCACTCTTGGTTTACGGTTTATGTATGTAGTGCTGGGACTTGAACCCAGGGCATCCTGCATGCTAGGCAAGCACTTGACCAACTGAGTTATGGCCTCAGCTCTCCATCCTACTTATGATGGCAACTTATTTCTGGTGACAGTTGCCTTTCTAAATATCCATCTGTTGCAGTGTCTGGAACTCCTCACTGGGAGAGAAAACTAACTGGATAGCCTGATACCATTGTGGTCACATGTAAAAACCATGACCAGTACAGGAGGTAGCCTTGTAAAGAGAGAGCAGGCATTGACATCTTCACTTCAGGAGTAAGAAAACCAGTTTCCACAGATTCAATGACCCTTCAAATCATCCAACAGGCTCATCACAGAGTGCGTCCCTTTAGAAAGTGCCTTAACCCCTGGGCCACACTGCAGCCACCTGCCTGTCACCCTCTGGAAAGGACTGAACTTATCTCCTACTCCGAGACCCGCAGTTCTCACTCTATAAATGCTGCAAGTTCCGTGTGGAATTTTCCTGCTCCCAAGAAAAGCCCCATGTTCTTTTCTGGTTTCAAAGAAAAGCAACTTCAATGGACAAGGGACTTCAAAGGGGAGATGTTTAAGGTCTTGGGTGCAAGTCTTCAAAGGCTATATTTAAGGTCTTCAGTGCAAGTCATAGAAGTGGATTTGGGAGAGGGTGTCTTTCCTCTTTTCAAATGGATCCAGCTTTTAATTTTTTTTCCCTCTGTCCTTTGTTGGGCTCAGAAAGGAAGTACTCTTGTGGGGCTGAGGGGTCAGTTCACAGCACCAAGGCTGTGGTGTGAAGGCGGAAGAGAAGAAAGAGGAACTCAAAGGAAGGGGGAAAGGAAGGAAGGAGAGAGAGAGAGAGAGAGAGAGAGAGAGAGAGAGAGAGGAGAGAGAGAGAGAGAGGAGAGAGAGAGAGAGAACAAGGGAAGGGGGAGAAGGAGGGAGGGATGAAGGAATGGGGGGAGGGGAGGGGCTGTCTGACATATTGTCTTTAGTCCCGGGAGTGGAGGCACACATTGTCATTCCAGCATGGAGGCAGGAGGATCAGGGGTTCAAAATCATCCTCACCTACACATCAAGTTTGAGGCCAGCCTGGGCTACATGAGACTGTCTCAAAAAAAGAAAACGTCAGGTATGGTAGCTCATGCCTTTAATTCTAGCACTCAGGAGGCAGTGGCAGATGACTCTCTGTCCTTAGTGTTGCTGGTTCTTCTGAGGTGCTTGCCTGTCCCAATCAAGACTGACCAATTCCCAAGCTTCTTCCTGGGCCTCTGTTCAGCCAGATGGGCTGGTCACTCAGGGATTTTGATACCATTTACCTCATCCACATCTTTCTTCTCATCCCTCAGCTTTGCACATACCTTGTCTGCTCCAATGGGGACAAACAGCCCACTTGAGTCCCAGTGTCTGTCATTTTAACAGGCCTGTTTCTTACCCCAGCAGCACTCTAGGCCTGGCCACCCTGATCTGTGCTAAGCCTGTCTCTAAGGCTCAGGCCTGTGAAGTCTCTTTTCCTGTGGCCTGAAACTGGTATTGGAATTGATGCGTTTCCCTCCGCAGAGCTTTTCTGCCTGTCTTATCCCCCTGCCTCGAGTGGAAGCTCCCCTCCAGTGTAGAAGGGCTGGACCCTGCCTCATTCCATCATGACTCCTCAGCATGAGCATCACAACATGGCCCAAATCCCAATGGGTTCCTTCTATCAGATTTGCCCAAGTCTGAATTTTGGCAGGAAGTGAGGGAAGTTTTCAAACTGAAGTTTGTAGTTTTCTGCTGAGTTCTAGAAAAGAAATAGGCAAGGGGCAGCACAGAGATGCAGCCCTCGTGAGGGACGGCAGCTGGGTGAATACGAGCTGGCACTCAACTCTGAAGGGAGGCCCAGGGCTCAGAGCCAGGCCCCACCCCATCCAGGAGTGTTCCTGCCCATGAAAACATCTCCATTGCTTCACCCAGGGAAAGGCCCCAAGGCTATGGTGACTCTATAGCGTACATGCCCCACGTGCTAACCTCTAGGGGAATGCACCCCATCCTGCAAGCTGTGATTCTACTCTGTGAAGTTTCTACACATGTACTTGAACTTAAGAATTCCAAAAACATCCACTGATGCTGTAACTCAGGGGTAGGGCATATACCTAGCACAAGCAAGGCCCTAGGTTTGAACCCCAGCACAGAAAACAAACAAAACCTACCAATTCTGTAAGCATGCATGTCAGGCACTGTACAGGGAACTTCTAAGGGGCTGAAGTTTGAGCTGGGCTTGGTCTCAATTATTAGTAAACTCTGTGTCTATCAGAGAAGGCTGACACATCATTCCTAGTGAGACACTTTCAGGATGAGCTTCCAGAAGGTTAGGAACAGGGGAAAGGACTGTCAGGAGGAGGACTATGCTTGAGCATTGGGGTTAGGAGCCTGCGATGCATGCTCAGGGGACAGTGAGTAGCTAGCATTGCCTGTGTAGAGGTGAATACAGGGAATATTAACGTGTGGCAGCTTGGGACCAATTTATAAACATCCTTGAAAGCCAGCCTACAGACATGACCTCTGAGTCAGAGAAGACCTGGCTTTGCTGCTTCATAGCTGGGAACCTTGGGGGAGTGAGTTCACTTATCAAAGCCTTGGTTTCCTCATCGTAACCCTGGAATGATGTTAACCAACTCGTGAGGTAGCTGGGAGGGGTAAATGGAGGTATCACTTGTGCATACACAGTAATATGCCTGTACTCAGGAAGTGCTCACCAGATGCATATTGTTAACATTAGCTGTTCACTGTAGACTTTCCAGAAGTAATGGCAGCAGGTAGGAAGGCCTCTATGGCCTCAAAAGACAGACTGGCAGAATCAGGTGGCATCAGGATGAACTGGGGTGGGGAGAGTTCTGTGACAAAGGCCCAGGTGTGAGCTTCAAAGTTCTGCATCCGGACACTGGTAGAATCAGGTTAAGGAGCAAAGAACTAACGGTAATCAAACCTCAATCCAGGGTCAGAAGTTGAGATGATTGTGGCAGAAGAGATACCCAAGAAGGCCATACACAGATCTCAACTCATCCCAAGGATAGGCCCTAACCACAGGCTGAATCTTAGAATCTATCATTGAGGAGGACTGGAGGAGGAGATGGGACGAGAAGATGGCGATGCTCAGAAAGGTGCAGTAGGCAAGTCGTACTAGGGGCTGTGTCAGAAGATAGCTGGGACAGCTAGGAATGGAGGATGACTTGGATGACTTTCGGAAGTCACATGGAACTGTAAACAAGGCCCAGCTCTCTTTCTGTCCCTCTGTCTCTGATCTCTCTGTGTCTCTATATCTGCCTCTCTGATTCCCTCTGTCTCTGTCTCTGTCTCTCTCTCTCTGTCTCTCTCCCTGAATACACCATCCTGTGCCTTCTGTTTTTCTCATCTTTTTCTTTATTAAAAAAGATTTAGGGGCTGGGGAGATGGCTCAGTGGTTAAGAGCAGTTGCTGCGCTGCTCATCCAGAGTACCCAATTCAGATTCTGGCACCGATGCTGGGTGGCTCACAACTTGTCTGTAACTCCAGCTCCAGGGGATCCAGTGCCTTCTTACGGCCTCTGTGGGCACCCACACGTATCTAGCATACATACACACATACACAAGTGAAATTTTTTTAATCTTTAAATTGTGTGCATGTGTATGCATGTACATGACATGGGGTGGGGAGCGTGCTGCTGCACTCATGCGGAGGTCAGAGGACAGCTTATGTATGCTACTTATTGTTCTTTTTAGCATTTGCCCCAGAAATTATTACACATATAATTTGTTAAGAGCTAAAGTGATACTAATCCTTTTACCTTCTTCTTTTATCGCATGAGACCTTAAAACATTTAACTGTTTACCTGGTCCTGACTTTTTTTTTTTTTTCTTTTAGAATTCACTAGGGAGACCAGGCTGGCCCCGATCTCACAGAGATCCCCCCACCTCTGCTTCCTGAGTGCTGAGACAAAGTCATGTGCTACCATACCCTCTCTGTCCTAAGTTTTGTATTTACATTACCCACTTGAATTCTAGCTAGTTTTGCAGCTTAGACCTTAGAACAATTGCTCCGCAGTCAGCCTCACCTCTTCCTGACCGCTGCAGCTCAGATTTTCCATCTGGGGCCTTTTCTTTCTGCCTCATGCATACCCTAGAGTATCATTCAGTGGAAGCTCTCTGGCTCCATATCCTCTCTGTTTTTGTTTGTCTGAAAATGTGTGCTCATTCATGGAAGATCTTTTCACTGCAAAAAGAATTCTGGGTCGCCAGGTTATTTCCACACCTTCAGATGCTGAGGTTGGTAAAGCAGTTGTTATCCAAGATGAACTCTCATTGCCTCTGTCTCTATTTCTCTCCCTCCGTTCAAAAAAAAAAAAAATGATGCTTAAGTTGGGCCTGATGGCACATACCTTTAATCCTAGCACTTGGGAGGTAGAGGCAGGTGTATCTCTGGGAGTTACAGGTCAGCCTGGTCTGTATAGCACGTTCCAAGCCAGCTGTGGATACAGGGAGACCCTGTCTCAAAAAGACTTACTTCGCAGCTGAAGGACTTAATGATAAAATGAAGGTAACAGGCCTAACACTCTTGACTTGTTTGTTCTCCTCCATCTTAAGACCTATTGGGGCTGGATCTTTGGGACAAAGTAGCCTCCTAGTCACCCTGAGGTTTAAGATACAGTTTACAGGAGCAGTTGGGCCACAGGGGCCAAGGTCCTGAGTTCATCCTCCATTCTTCATCCTCCGCAGCTACTGAGATACCCATTAAAAGTTTGACCGTAGAGGTGAGGATCCAGTAACCCAATCAAGCTGAGCCAAGTACCAGTGACAAAGGAGGCCCCCGATCACCAGCTGCAGTACTGGGACTATGACTATCCCTGTGGGCATCTGGACCCATGGTCTCAGCAGCATCCGAGGAAAGGACTGCTGTTTGGCCCAAGAGGGTAGATTTGACCACAGATGGCCCAGGGTAGCTTGGCATGCGAGCTAAGCCTCGGGGAAAATCCCTTTGTTTTGGATCTAGAAGTCAGAGGTGAGATCCCTTCCCAGGGGAGCTGGCTTCCTACTCAGCCAAACCTGGCCCATGGGGAGTTAGAATAAGAAGGGAACCCCTGAGGCATCACGAAGTCAGTTCTGCACCTTCCTCATTCTTTTCCATTACAGCCTCCACTTGGACATTCCTCACCAACCAGGGACACTGCAGCTCCTCCTGACGCCAGAGGATTTGAATGAGTTTCCAAGTTTACAGCCACTGCTCTCTTCCCAATGACAGCTGTCAAATGACAGTTCTCAAAGCACGGTGTCAGATGGCATGACTGTATCCTGTGCTCTCAGTCCCATTTGGTGTAGATTAGAGAGACTCTTGTCCTTCCCTGAACCTCTCCTCAGTCATTCTGTCCCCCTGGCCCTTACACTAGTTCTCTGGAAGATGAGATCTTCCAGACAGACCTGGGTGGATCCCGACATGTGTGCAAGGCAGGGTCCCAGCCAGAGAGGCCCTTTCAGGTTTCAGAATCAGGCAGGGGTGAAGAGGGCTACAAGCCATTGCACTGGCCGGTAAGCAGGCAGAGATGGGAGAATGAACAGCCCTATGATGCGGAGTCATTATCGCATCCATCCTGGAAAGAGGCTACTTTCAAATCAAATGTAGCGCTTTCGACATTTTACCTGTGTTTGTATATAAAACAGACAACTGTTTAAATATGCTTATCCAAGTGAAGAAAACATCTATGCCCTTACAAATGGGAAATGAGATTCAGAAGTAGATCATATGTATCAATTAAAGAGCCCAAGTCCCCAGGATACAGCAGTGATAGTCTTTAGAGAACACAACCATTCTCAGAAGATTCTGCCACATCCTAATTACCCAGTGGGGAATCGGTGTGTCTTCACAGAAAACCCTTGCCACAAGATTCTAATGTGAACTGTCTCAAAGAAATTCCCTGCAGAGGCAAAGCAGGGAGAATTAAGTGAGTGCCAGACTCAGCATACATCAAGAGGCAAACATCCCTTGTGTTGTGTGCTAAAATCTGGAATTTCTCTGGAATTCTTTGAGCTCCCAAAGCGAAGGCTTGGGCTTTATTGGAGGGACTTCTTATCTTACATCATAAGATGTTCTTTGAGATATATCCAGTTGCCTCCTTGGCCTGAACTGCCCTTCCCTCTTACATCAGCCAAGCAGACCTCTGTTTGTAACTCATGAGGTGGTTAGGACAGATCTCCTCACCAAGCCTGCCCCGAACCTCAGCTCTCTTAACAGAAAGACCAGTGTGCAATTCAGCTACATTCCCGGCCCTATGCAACACTTCTTTCAAAGCCATAGTAGAGGAGCTACTCTCTTATTCACCCTTAAGCAGAACCAGCCATGAACTGGCTGTTCCTAGAGTCAGGTGTGAACAAGGAGAGAAAACCATTGCTAGTTTTGCCTTCCTCTGGTAAATCTGTTCTGGAAATTCCTTCGTCAGTTCATTAGTACACTCTGAACTGTATCTCTATTAGGTTATGGGACCTTTAAGAAACGGTTTAAGATTCTATGTTCCATGTCCTTGGACCCCTCTCTAGGCCTACCCTTCAGACATGGTTGCTAGTGAGTGTCTGATAGGCTATTTGTCTGTCTTAGGTGGACTCTGCCCAACAGGTTTCCTAAACCTTTAAAAAAAGTAAAGGACTGGAGTTCAGACCCTGGCAAGGAAGATGCCATTGTGGTGGTGATTTCCTAAACCTACATTCATGGACTTAGGAGTGAGTTTCTAGGACTCTACTTTGGGATTGCACCTTGAAGAATTTTAAAGCAAAGGACATTAAAGAGCCTATCTCTATGAAAGGTCAATGGAGGTACTTTTTAGAAATGTTGACCTACTTATGGGAAACCAATTGCTGGACCATCTAGAATGGGATCCTTGGCTGGTTCTGCTCAAGGCTGAGCCAGAAAAAGAGTGTTTCATAAATGATCGTCTTCAGATGGAATCAGGAAATAGTCTGATCATTGTTGGTTCTGGTCCCCCTACGGCGACCACAGGCTTTGGCTGCCTGTCGCCTCCAAGTGTGGCAATGATGGGGACACTTTGGACTCCCGATACCCACATATGTACCTATTGTAGTCATCAATATAGAAGGTTATGGAGCATGGTTTCTGGGTATTGTGTTTTTATTTCCAGATTTAATACCCAAAGACTGATTCCCCATACTTGGCCTCTGTACTGGTCCTTGACTGATCTAGGCTGAATGGCAGTCTTCATGGCCTGGAGGACCCCACTCTGAGTCTCATCTAAGGCTAGAGCTGAATGGGAAGTCCACATAATGACTGGATAGGAAAGAATTGTCCCTGTACAACCATAAGGCCAGGCACCCACTTAAGATTCTAAGACCCTAGGGAGAAGGTGGTCAGGCCTGCTGAGAGGCCACCAAAGGAGTTCATGTGGTGTTTCTGTGTATCCAGGAATCACTGAGCAGCTGGCCCTTCACCCCTCAGTCCTGCTAGCTACAGCCTTTCATGCTTTTTCCCAGCAGACACAAAGAATGCAGTTGGGCAAACATCTCAGAACCTCCCAATGAGCTGTGGGGCAGAGGCTGAGCCCTCCCAGTTCTCTGGAAGGGAGGCAGAACCAGCCCTTCTATTCCACCAAGGACAGGGCTCCCCTGTGTGTTCTCCAGTATGAGCAGGAAGGGAATAGACATCACCAATCTCTAAGCATGGAAGCACTGGCTGAAACGCATAGTGGCCAGCGCAGTCATTTTCCTTCTCAGGAAACAGCTTTCCCTGGAGGCTGGAGTTCCTGCCCTTCCTGGTCCCTACCATCCTTCCCTCTTTGAACCTCTTGTTCTCTATCCCATGTGGACTCACCCCATCTCCCAGCACTGCCAGACACCTATGCTGATCTTGGCTTCAAAGAGTCCACAGTCTGAGCTGGAGAGATGGCTCAGTGGTTAAGCACTGGCTGCTCTTGCAGAGAACCTGGATTCCCAGCACCACATGGCAGCTAACAACTGTCCAAAACAACAGTTCCAGGGGATTTGACTCCCTATTCCGGCCTCTGTGGGCATTGCACAACATGGGTGTACTCACATGCAGGCAAAACACTCACACACATAAATAAATAAATGAATGAATGAATAAATAAGTAAATAAATAAAAATATTTTTTAAAAAAGGAAAGTGTCCACCTTCTACTGGGGCAGAGAGGCACTGACAGCCAATTGCAAGCAAGGGTTATGGAACATAAAGGAACCCTGCACAGTGATCATGACTGCTGAGGCCCGACTTTTCTGGCTTGTCCTGTTTCGGATTAGAATCCTGATATCAGAGATGATACAATCTGTAGGATATAAACTCCACCAGAGTTTGGGGTGTGTCATTTATTTCTTCAGACATTCATTCATTCATTCATACATCAACATTTCTCAGAGATGACTCTGGCAGGTTGAGATCCAGGTTGAGATCCAGGCCCTACTAAGGAATTTAGATAGTATTCAACAGGAGGAGTGCCAGAAACTTCCCCATAACAGAGTGCTTAGATGTGCCTAAGACTATAGAAAGATCTCCAACGCCAATGCGGAGGAGGCGGTATATCAGGTACAGAGCATATCAGAAGAGTCTCCAGGAAGAAGTGAGGGAGGATCTGAGCTTCACAGAGGTGGGACAGTGTGAAGTCAGAGGGAAAGTAGTTGGATGAGCCCAGGGTCTCCCTTGTCCCGTGGATTTAGTGACACTTCTATTGCCAGTCCCCACCAAGCATGCACTGCACAATTATGGATCATGGTTGGAGGGATGGAGGGATGGCTCTTTATTGTCCAGGGAGAAGCCTGCAAGGATCACTTGGAGGTGACAGTTGAGCCAAGGCACACATCTACCCACCCACTCATCCGTCACCTGCTGCCTGAGGTGATGGTGGGGACACAGGTGTTCTGTTGGGGCTAGCAGAAAGCGGCTGACTCACACATTTCAGTTAGCCTGAAATGGCTCCCAGCAACTCAGTGCCCATGACACAGGCTACAGACATCCCTTCTTCCTCCAAATTCTTCAAGCCATGACAGACTCTTTGGGGCCATAATTTTGAACTTCTAGGATGGAGAGAGCTGACTTTCTCTTGGAGACCCCAGCCTCAGGGCTGGGACGTACAGGAGGGGAAATCAGAGCGTGGTGGGAATTAAAGGTCTTGACTTGATCATTGCCAGGAGGAATTGGGTGTCAGCTGTGATTACCACGCTTTGCATCATGGGACTTTTGGCTGTACACAATGAACTGGGTACCAGTCAGGCATGCTTTTTGTCATTTAGACTCGCCAGCTGAAGGCTCCACCTATAGATGAACTCAGAGTGACACTTGCTATATGTAGAATTTACCTTCAGAGTAGTGTGCAAGGGCCTAGGGACAGGGATGGGTAGAGCAGCAGGCAGAGGTGCTGGGACTGCTGGTGAGGAGGAACAACACTGAGAACTACGAACTACGTGGCAAAAGTCCAGGCAGCCCAGATTCCCGTCCCTGTGGTACCTGGATGGGGAAACCACAAGAGACAGCCATTTCATCTGCTTGAACTGATGCTGGACCCCGGTCACAGGGTCTACCATCTGTGTCGGTTTTCCTCCTGACTAGCCTGGGTCCTGAAGGGTCAAGAGCCGGGGCTCAGGCTTTCCAAACCAGGTTGAGATTGAAGCTGTTCGCTCCTGCTTCTGTGGCTCAGATGGCAGTTTGTTGGCCACTTGATACTAAATGTCCACTGTGAACAACTCTCTCCCGAGGTCTAAATCCAAAGTCTCTGCCCAGGGATCTAAAGCAGACCAGTAGGAGGATTTGACTTAGTGATGAAATATCATTTAGTCATTGCTTCTCTCCCCGCTCCCCCCAGCCCTGCTTGGGACCTGCTCATGAATCTGGAAGCACCCAGGGTTTCTGTGTCTATGCCCAGATCTGGGCAGGTACATAAGAGCCATCTACTCAACCTTTTATGTGATATGTGATGAAACAGAGACCCAGAGAGTCCAGAGAGGCCACCAAAGTCCTAGGCAGAAATGGCCAAACTTGTCTGCCTGGCCTCCAAGTGGCCCCAGAATCTCCATACTTTGGTATTCTGGGATGCAATTCCAGGGAGGGAGTGGCTCCTGGGGGGTGTCACTGACTCGGGCACTGTCACCATGTTGATCTGTTTGCTGCTCTAGGGCACACTAGCAGAGCCCCCCACTTCTGGCTTTCCCCATGGAATCTCTAGAAGACAAACTGCCAAGTCAGATCTGCTGGGTGAACGAGGCCTTCCTGCTGGCCAGGCTGTGAGCGTGGGACAGAGCCAGTCAGGTGCAGCGGTCCATGCTCAGAATAGATGTGAGGAGTCCAAGGCTGGAGTTGAGTCAGAGCTAGATTCTGACCTAGTGCAGGAGATAAAGCTTGTGAGGAGCCAGGCAGTGCCTGGCACACAGTGCAGAGCCGAGGCTGTAGCTGTTGTTTGGGCTTTGATAGTAAAGACCAGAGCCAGTACTAAATCGTGGTGCCAGTCTGAGAAACCCCGGGAAGAAAGAAAGTCTAGCAAGGAGGTGTTTGAATTCAGGCCTAATAGCCAGACTGGTCATCTCTGGTTCTAGGGCACAAATTCCTGCTGTCAACCCAGGTGGAACGATAGGACTGATGCTTATATCTGCAGCAATCCCACCACGTGGTACCCCTGGGGGATGGTGGCCACGTAGCCTCTGGAAAGAGGGGGAATGAGGAAGTACGTGCCCAGGGAGAGGGAGGTCGGGATCTTTGTATATTTGTACAACAAACACTCTCCCAGGCCTGCTGGCCTCCTGGAGCTTACAGATGCAGGTTGCAAGGCTAAGGAGAGTGTGGTCCTGCTACCCAAGAAACGGGTTCCGTTTTTGTGTTCTTAGTCTCATTAATAAAAGAACTTAAAAACAGACTCAGAAGAAAGCTCAAGGACAAACTGATTAGAGTTTGAGAGAAAAACAACAGGGAAGAGAAGCTGTAAATCTTGGCAGCTTCCAAGTGATAGAGAGGGGAGAGATGGACAAAAAAAAAAATCTCCCTGTAGCCCCAGTTAGCCTGGAACTCACTATGTAGACCAGGCTGGCCTTGATTTCACAGAGATCTGCCTACCTCCCTGGGGCTGGGATTAAAGGCTTCCACTACATCTAGCCCTTGGTTGTGTTTAATAGGCTAGTCTCTTTTTTCTTTTTTTTTTTTTTTTCCTGAGCATACTCTCTTTGTTAGATGAACCCCTATAAGGAAGGGCTTCCAGTCTTCCTCTGCAAACTGGCCTCTTTCATTTGTTAATTTAGAGAGGGGAGAGATGTGGGTTTCTCCAGTTCCTACTCTTCTGTCACAGCCCTGTCCCCAACACACAAGCCACCCCTACAAATTTCTTGTCTTTTCTCTGCGTACTTCATGCAGACTGGACCCTGTATGAAAGAGGGAGATATGTGCCTGGCCACTTGCCAAATGAGCAAGGGGAAAGAGCAAGTAACCAGAGAGATGCATCCTCGGTTCCTCAGTGCTTCTGCACGTCACATGGAAGGACCCAGGTTCACATCTGGGGCTCCCAGATGTCTGTGTGGGGATAGATGAGCAGGCTGAATGAGCCAGTGACACTGACCTTCTTAATGCTCACTAAGTACACAAAGAAGCAAGCCTGGGTCAGGCTGAGCCTTCACTGGGGTACTAATCAGGCTCTGGTCAATGACAGAGATAGGGAAGTAAAAAAGTAGCTTCCCTTGAGATTTAAAAAAAGAAAAAATTAAATTGCATTTCTTTATTTAGTGGAAGAGTGTGTGTGCATGTGCCATGGTGTGCCTGAAGGTCAGAGGACAATTGGTGGGAATCAATTCTCTCTCTCTACCGTGTGGATCCCAGAGATTGAACACAAGATGTCAGCCATAGAAGTAAGCAACTGTACCTACTGAACCACAGCATCAACCCTCCCTTGATACTCTTGACAGAAGGAGCCAGGTGACAGGATCTGATGGAGAGTCACTGACAAAGCTATTCTAGGGGCAGAGGCTGACCTCCTCCCAGTTCGAGAGCCCCATCTAATAAATGGGAAGTACTTCTTTTCTTGACAAGCTTCTAGTGGAGTTCTTGGGAAGCAGTTGTCGGACCTTTGACACTCTATCCTATGGTGTGCTACAACTCCTTGTCCCACCATCCATCTGTGCCCCAGGAAGGGACTACTATGAGTGGCTAGTGGAAGTCTCAGCAACAACTGTCACAGCTAGTGGGCTAGCAAGTTCCAGGTGAGGGACTGAACACAGGAATACCAAGCACCACTCACGTTGAACAAAATGAGGCTCCTGACACATCCCTGAGCCTGCCTCCTGCTCCTTTGCAGGTGTCTGGGTGGCCTGGGTACTCCCAGTATCCCAGGAGACCTGGAGGCCTGGCTACCTGTAGATAAAACATCTCAGTGTAAGATTTCTAATCATTAGAGAATGTACATTAAAACCACAAGAGCTGCAAGCCTACATCTATCACAGTGATTAAAAAAATCGACAACACCAAGTTGTAGCTAAAATTCTTTGGGGATTGAGGGTAAACAACATCTGCTGCCTTCTCTCTTGGTCCCAATGACAAATTGAGGTCTGGGAAACCAGTGAGGTTATTGGGCTTATTTACAGAGCTGTGGGGGAGGGGGAGGGTTTACTTGCAGGATGATGGGTGCTCCCCCACCTAAGGCCACACTGGAAAGTCTTCACCCAAGCATGGATGGTAGCTTTTCCACAGCTGCACAAAATGGCAAGGAAGGCCCTCCCCTAGGCTTCCTTAGCCGTAACCCTTCCCCCAGACAACGTGTAGCTGGAGCCAACTGGTTGCAGGAGGTGTGTCTGGACTCTCAGATGAGGGTCCTGTGACTCTCCCTGCCTTTTCTTCCTTGTGTGGAGCACAGTCAACAAGTTCAGCTGTGAAGATCCTAGGCAAGCAGGTGCAACTAAGCTGGGCAGGACAGGCCTATGCAACACAAGTGCTGATCAAGATGTAAATTAGGACTCTTCCTGAGTGTTCAAGATATTGAAGGGAGGCTGTGGTGGGTCCTCTGATGCTATGCCAGACATAGGCTTGAGGTATGGTTCCAGGACAGAGCACTTGCCTAGCATGTGTGAGGTCTTGGGTTCAATCTCCAGCCCCTGCAAAAAAACAACAATAAAAACCCACCAGATTCAAAAGACTCCATCCTTGTGATTTCATTTATCTTTGAGAGAAAAAAAGAAAAACCACAGGGACAGAAAACAGATTCACAGATCCATGGTTGCCAGGGCCTAGGGATGGTGGTAAGGAACTGATGGTAAAGGGACATGAAGGACACTTTGGGGAGATGGAAATGTTTTCTATCTTGATTGAACAGGCAATTACATTGCTGTATGCATTTATCAAGACTCATAGAATTATACAGTACACCACAAAGTGTGGGTTTTAGTATATCTACATAAAATTCCAATAGACTTTTTTAAAGGCACCTATTAATCACAGTGCTAAGCCCTGTACCAAAGGCTCAGAGTGAGTTTTCATCTCATCTATTCACCTATTAGACAGCTCCTGAACTTAGCATTTTTTTTGAGTGCCTACACAGGGTTCAGAGTCTACTAGTCCTCCCAGTTCCTTCTGACTGTGCAGCTTCCAGAGTCATGTAGAAATCCAGCTGGAAGAGCAGTGAGAGCCCAGCCCCAGGGACCTGCGGTGGACCTAGAAGATTCTCTGTAGGGGCCTCGCCACGGGGTGAGGGATTCCAAACTTCGTCAGCCTCTTTCGGGATTCCACAATCCAGAAAGGGTGGCTGAATCAAGGAGCAAATGGGATGAGCCAGGAGGCGCTTGTTTCCCCTGTTAGGCACTGTGCCCTGCATGGGGTTGGGGGTGGGAGGTGGGGGCAGGATGCATGTCCGGGTGACCAGGTTGGTGGTTCTTTCTCTGCTCCTGCACAACTTAGATGTTGGCGTGGCCTTGGCTTCTCTGGTGAGAAATTTAAAAGTGGAAAAAATCCCAGGGTAAGTCAAGGTGGGATACACTCACACAGGAACACTACCACAGGACAGTTGAACAAACTACATGTGTCAGTGTGGGCACATCTCAAAAATAACTATGTGGCATGGAGAACAAGTGACAGAATTCACAGACATGACACCATTTAATAATAGAGCTTAGTTTGTTTGTTTGCTTTGTGTTTATTTATTTGTTGTGTATTTGTGTATGATGTGTGTGAGCAGATATGCATGTGGACAATTCTGTGGAGTTGGTTCTCTTCTTCCCCCTTTACATGAATTCTGGGGAATAAACTTAAGTCACCAGGCTTAAATGACAAGTGCCTTTTCCTGTGGAACCATTTTGCAGGCCTTGTTTTGGTTGAGTAAGTTCTTATATAGCCCAGGCCGGCCTCAAATTTGATATGTAGTCAAGGTGACCTTGAAGTTCTTTTTTTGTTGTTTTGTTTTGTTTTTGAGGCAGTGTCTCTCACTATGTAACCCCAATTGACCTGGAACACACTATGTAGACCAGGCTGGCCTTGAACTCATAGAGATCTGCTTGCCTCTGCCTCCTAAGTGCTAGGATTAAGCATGAGGCACCACACCCAATTTTCAGTATGTTTTTAAAACATAATACAGAGGGTGGGGATCTAGCCCAGTTAGGAGAATGATTGCCTAGCATGTATGAAGCCCTGAGTTTGATCCGCAGCATCACATAAAACCAGGCATGGTCATTCATGCCTCAGATAGAGGCAGGGCAGGAAGATCAAGAATTCATGGACATCCTGGCCTACATACAGTGCTTATGTTATAAATGTATATGTTTTATGTATATATATATATATATATATATATATATATATATATATTCAAGAAAAATAAATAAAAACAACCTAGTGTTGTCAAATCTATAGAGGCAGAAAGTGAATTAGTGACTGCCTAGAGCTGGGGAGGATGCCAAGAAAATGGCCAACAGGTATAAATAGGATTTCTTTCTGGGGCAATGAAAATACTCTAGAATTGATTGTGGGGATGGATACACGGTTGTGTGACTCCACTAAAAACCATTGAATAGTCTTTCACTGGATGAAGTAGACGGCATGTGACAGATCTCAATAAAGTTTCTTCATTAAAAAAAAAAAAAAGGAAAAAAATTGATTCTGTCACCCTAAGGAACCTGTGGTTTGTTGGTCTGAAACAGCTCTATCATGAGTCACTCAGGGTCATTAGGAGCCCCCAAGTCTTCACAGCCTTAATACTCCATGACATGAGAGGGAACCCTGGCTGGAAATCCCAGTCTGGAGTCACTGCTGCATCCATAGGACTGTGCCAGGGAAGCAGAGTCTCAGCTCTATAGAAAGAGGTTAATGAGAATTGGCTCTGGGCTCCTGGGGTTTGGAGCCTTAATTAATAACTGTGAGGCTGTCAATGACTATGTAAATATGTCCAGCACCGGCTTTGTTAGCTCAGCACTCTGCACAGGAGACCAGGAGACCGAGCCAGCTCCTTATCACCAGCTTAGCTCCCTGCAGAGGCCAGAGAAGGGTATCTGGTCCCCTGGAACTGGAGTTAAAGTCCATTATCAGCCAGCATATGGAAGATGGGATCTGAACCTTGATTTTCTGCAAGAGCAACCAGTGCCCTTAATGGCCGAGTCAGCTCTCCAGCCCCACGACTGACTCCTCTAGATCAAAGGTGCCTCCGTGGGCCCAGTCCAGCCACATTTTTGCCAAGATAGCCCAGGTATGGAGCTGCCGGCCCTTTACTTGGGCTCTTCCCAAGCCAATAACGCTTTCCTGCTTAAGTCAAGCGCTCCCCCCAAAGGACCCTGGGTTCTCCTGAAAACATATGATGTAGCCTCTCCCCTCATTTGTTCTGTCCTTCCAGGGAAGGGGTTCTTCACACCATATCATCTGTCAAGCCACCCACCCAAGAGCATCATGTGTTGGCCTTAAGTCCTCTTATTTTTTTAATGTATTTATTGACTTTCTTGAGACAGGATCTTTCTATGTAGCTCAGGCTGACCTCAAATTTGCAATCCTCCTGCCTCAGCCTCCCAGGTGCTGGAATTGCAAGCTGGGGCCACTGTTTATACTGGGTCATCTAGATTCCAGGAAGAAACCCCTGACCCCAACACTTCTGACTCTGTGCCCACAAAGCTATTTGTAACCAGTGGGATGATTTTCTGGCAGAAAGGCAGAAGATGGAGGCACAGTGACATGAACTAGGATTCGTAGCCCTGGGCACCCTCAGCTCTGGGATAGTGACTCTGGAGACCCTTTATCTTAGGATCTCTGGAGCTCCATGGACTTGAGGATATACAGCCCTGGATACACTTAACCATGGTTCTCGATGTCTGCTGGTCTTGGGCCATCACTGCAGTTTGAATATGTTTTATCCCCACGTAAATTCATGTTGAGGCTTGGTCTCAAATGTAACTGTGTTTTAAGGTGATGAGATCTATAAGAGCTAATTAGGTCATGGGGCACCACCCTTATGACGGATTGATGTCTTTCTCAAGAGACTAGATTAGTTATGACAGGAATGAATTATTTCTTGTTACAAAGGAAGCCTGGTACCTCCCTTCACCCTCTAAACCTGTGCTTCTCTTCCACCATGAGACCTTCACCAGATGCCCAGCAGATTGAGGTACCATGCTCTTGAACTTCAGGTCTATGAAGCAAATAAACCTCTTTCCTTTATAAATTATCCAGCTTCTGGCAATCTGTTTTAGCAACAGAAAACAGATTATGACCATCGGCTTCTGGTATGCTTCTCTAACCAACCTATTGATGGACACCAGCCCCATGCATTGCTGAGGAAGACAAAGAGCTACCTTCCCCGCCTTGGCAAATGTCTTTGGGGACTATTCTCAGCTCTCCACACTTCCCTTAGGTATGTTGCATTTTAATGACGACAACTTGTCGTTCCTGCTGAGTAGCTCTGAGGATCATGATCATCACCATCCATATCACTTGTCCCTCCCTTCTTCTTTTGCTCCTGGTTTCCTGTCTTCCTCAAACACAGTCATTATTTATCTCTTTCCCTTTCCTGGTCCTGTCAAACCATATGGGGCTGAGCCCAGAGCCTGATGGCCTCCTTCCAGAGATTTCAATTAGGGCTGATATAATTATTTTCCTCAGCCTTCCTGGAGAAGCAGTATAATTCTGTTACTAATCCCAGTGTTAGGTACTTGGGTTCAACCTCTGACTCCACCTGTATGATGCTGGGCAAGTTGCTTAACTTCTCTGTGTATCATTTGTAATTTAAAGGAAAGCATAATACTGAACAAGGTAGTTGAGATGAAACAGAATCATGGGTGAAAAGTATTTAGCATGGGCCTGGGCACACAGTAAATAGCCAAGGAAGGTCAGCAAAGTACTGAACCAGCTACTTCAGAATCTCTCTGAACATCTACCAGCCGTGTCTTAGAATGTGTCTCAAGAAGTGGGGCGGATGTCTTGCAGAAGCTCAGTGACTGTGGTCCAACTCTTGCCTCAGCAGAGGAGATACTGTGTGTAGCAGATGGATGCTGAAACTCACTCCCCAGAGGCCTGGGTGATGGGCTCACCATGTGTCTCCTGCACCCTACATCCACCCAGCTGTCTCCTGGGACCCAGGGCTGAACCACGAGGTGCCTAATGAGGAGATGCCACCTCAGCCTATGTGGACCAGTCAGAGGCAGCTTGGAAAAGGCTGGCTTTCTCATATTTAGAGTTAAACCTCTCTGTCATTATGGCTAGGTTCTAATTTGGGAGTCTTTTATTACGTTTTCTTCATGTGGATCAGTGGAAAAATAAATGACAGGGAGAACTGTGGGTGTTGCGGGCAGAGAAAACCACCAGGGGAACGGCAGGCTTCATGTTCCCCACCTTGATGGCGGGCCTGTGGATAGCCCCGGAGCACCAGAACAAGAACTGGGCATGGCTGACGGGGTGCTCACGGGATCCCAGCTTTTTGGTGAGCAGACCTTTCCCGCTTTGTCTTTAAACTGGAACGACTAACTGGCTCAGCATCCTGGTAGGCTGAGATGCAATCCCTTCAGAGAGGGAAGGGACAGCTAACAGCAAGAGTAGGAAATACGGGCTGGGTACGACAGTGTATACCTATAATTCAGGAGGCTGAGACAGAAAAGTCACCAGCTCAAGGCCAAGCAAGGCTACATAGTAAGGCAGTCTCAAAAACAAAAAAAAAAGAGGCCTGGAAAGACGGCTCAGCACTTAAGAGTACTTGCAGTTCTATGACGGGGACTAGTATCTACTTTGGGTGGCTCAAAAATGTCTATAACTCCAGCTTCAAGGGATTTGATGCCTAGTTCTGGCCTCTTCAGGCACCTGCACAGATGTGCATATGCACTTACACAAACACATAAACAAAGAAGAGAGAGAGAGAGAGAGAGAGAGAAGGGAGGGAGGGAGGGAAAAAAAGAAAGAAACTTTTCTTTAAAAAAAAAGAAAGAAGATCAGGAGAGGCTGAGGCCCAGTTCTTGTTGTCCCTGGTGCCCAAGAGCCCCGTCCTCCTAACCCTTGGGGCCCAGGAACTGCTGTCCCTTCCTCCTTTTCTGTTCAGTAGTGGCCACTAGTCTGAGCTGTAGGGCAGCCTGGACTCCCAGGCCAACAGAAGAGCAGCTTTGTGTGTAATGCAAGGTCTCCTGTGCCTTCCATGGACACACGTGACTTACTCTGGTCACAGTGGGTCACCAAGCAGCAATGAAACATCTTCTGGTACACAGGTCCATTTCAGAAGGATGGCCTGGCCCTTCTCACTGCAGAGCGTGGTTGAACTTACTTTAAATTGGGCAGAACAAAAGGATTCGTGTCTGTGTGGTCCAAGCATGTGATGAGACTGTGGGGGAGCAAGTTCAGATTCCTCAGCTGACCTCCTGTGGGGCAGTAGGCCTGCAGTGGTTCTGTTCTCCACCCCCGAAGGTTTGACCTGACTCCCCTCAGGCCAGGTGGATAGAGCAGAACAAATTCCAGGTCTAATGGCCAAGGTCATGTTCAGAAGCCATGACTAGATCAAGGTCAGCACAAGGTCCTCAGGCAGAGAGAGCAGAGGCATCTTTTGTGCTGGGGAAACTAGGGAGGGCTGAAGGAGGGAGGAATCCCGGTGGAGGTGCACAGTGGTCATACTGGGATCAGACCACCTGGATTCAAGCCCCCGCCTGGACAGCTAGAAGATGCTGTATAACCTTGGACAACTTCCCAAACTCCTCTGTTCTCTGTTTGATCTGTAATATGGAGACAGTAACTTACATCAAAGGTGTCTGAGACAGCTCCAGAGGCTGAGTGGGAAACAGAACTTCTGGTACCTTGTAGTCTAGCCCTGGCTCTACTCTCTCCCCGAGGGTAGATGATGTAACCCTACCTTGGTGGGTAACAAAGGACGATTCCTATCTTGGGAGACTGGCAGTGTCACAGGGGCAGGCTGCAGTAATATGGCTCCACTGGGTGAGGGCAATGGGCACATGCAGAGTTGGAGGGCCTTGATTTTCCTCTGTTCAGAAAGAGACCTTTGCCAAGGTCTCTGCTCACCTATGATACTCGCCTTCTGGCCAGATACCTAACCAAGCGACCTTAGGGAAAAGGATTTCATTTGGCTCGTGGTTTCGGGGGCATTATCAATCCATTACGGCAGGGAAGACATGGCTGGAGGTGGCTCCAGTGTGAATGTGGGACTCCTCATCTCCTCACATCTCAGTGGAACAGGAAGCAGACAGCTGGGTCAGAAGTATGGCTGGTTTATAAACCTCCAAAGCCTGTCCACCAGTGACCCACTTCCTCCAGCAAGGCCCCACCTCCTAAAGGTTCACCAAGCTCCCCAGAACAGTGCTACCAGCCGGGGAGCATGTGTTCAAACATAGGAGCCTGCAGGAGACATTACACATCAAAGCCATAGCAGAATTCTTGTCACTGTCTCATGTCTGGGGTCCTCCATAGTGTCAAGGCCTCAGCAATGCTCTGATTTTGGCTTTTCTCCTCAGTGTCCCTGATGAAGTTATACCTGGTGACCCATTGGTCCAGTTCTTCCATGGGATAGATTTTCCCATTTGTAGACCGAAGACTATGCAACCAGTGCCCCTGCCAGGACAGACTTGCTCCTCAAGCCTGAAAGCATCACTACCCAGCTGAGTAGAGTTAGGCAGTAACTGGGCTCCTGGGAGCCAACTTCCTCACGATCGTGTAAAGTGACGATCTCCACCTCAAAGACCATTTGAGAGTCAGTGGGAGAACAAGTGGTCAGACCAGTGTGGGACCTAGCATGTGCTTGGCTCCTCTTATGGGCCTTGGTGACTCATCGGGCAGTAAGAGGCCTTGGTGCCAATATAGCATACTCATTGGTTCCATTTCCTCATCTCCACACCAGCTCATTACCTCTTTGCCAACTCCATCACCTTTGCCCTTTTTCAGTCATCTGCGGGTCTCTGTCCTCCCCACTCCAGTCAATTCCCCATACTTTGAGAGCTAGAATGAACATTACAATTGAATCATGGTGTCCCCTGCCTACAACCATCTGTGGTTCTTTTTGTCCCCAGGGTAACGTCCTTGCTCTCAAGGCCGATTTGATCTGTCCCCACCATTCACTTACCACCACTCCTGTGCTGAATAGCTTCAGGTGTCAACTTGACGTACCTGGAAAGAAGGAACCTCAGCTGGGGAATTACTCCTATCGGGCTGTCCTATGAGGCATTTTCTTGATTGTTGAATTATATGGGAGGCTCAGCCCACTGTGGTTGGTGCCACCCCTGGGCAGATGGTCCTGTACTATATAAGAAAGCAGGCTGATTACAGGCCAGAGGAGCAAGCCCAGGTAGCAGCATTCCTCCAGGGTCCTACCTTGACTTCTTGCCTTGGCTTCCCTTGATGCTGGGCTGTGAGCTGTAAGTCAAATAAACTTTTCTTCCCCATGTTGCTTTGGGTCAGTACTTTATCACAGCAATAGAGAAGCCAAACTAATACAGAAACCAAGTTTCCCAGCACATTCCGTGCAAGAGTTGGAGGGTAACATTCTCTGGACATGGCTTGTACCCTTTCATCTTCAAGCTTTCCCATGTCAAGTATATGGATTAGCTGGGCTTGGCCTCTGCAAACCCCTTCTCTTCTGACTTCTACCTGTGCTGTGGGAGGTAGAACTTGTCTGGAGGAAGTAGGTCACTAGGGCTATCTTGCCTTTGGCCTCTTCCTGTCCCCCCCCTCCCGCTTCCTGGATGTTCTGACATGAACTGAGAACAGTTCATCAACCATGGTGGACTGACGCTTTTGAAACTGTAAGCTAAAATAAATAATCCCTTCCTTCAGTTGTTTACATCAGGTCACAGCTATACAAAAATAATTATTACAACTTCTATCTATTGGAAAAACACTCAGGCAGGCTACATAGGTTTGCCAGTGACCATCAGCATGATTTAAAACATTCTCCTTGCCAGGTATGGTGGCACACGTCTTTAATCCTTACGCTCTAGAGTCAGAAGTGGAAGGATCTCTGTGATTTCAAGGCTAGTCTGGTCTACATAGTGAATTCCAGACCAGCTGGGGCTACCATGAGACTCTGTCTCAAAAAACAAAAGGGGGGAGGGGTGTCTGGAGAGATGTCTCAGCAGTTAAGAGCTCCAGCTACTCTTGCAGAGGTCAAGGTATCGAATCCCAGCACCCACATGGTGGCTAACAACTATCCAGAACTCCAGTTCTAGAGGATTCACCACTCTCTTCTGACCTCTGAGGGCATTGCACGACAAGAGTGCGCTTACGTATACTCAGGCAGTACACTCAAACACATAAAATAAAAATAATAGTAAATTTTAAAAAATTCTCTTATTTGTGGTGTTACGCCCCCCACACCTTACCAGCTGATGCCTCCCATGGAGACAGGAAATAGTGTGACTCCATGCTTGAGACCATCCTCTGTTTGCTAGCTAGAGTTCACTGTCTCTTCAAAGATGGATGAGGATAAGGGAGAGACGTAGAGAGAGTAAGAACAGTGCTGGCACCCCAGCCTTCTCCTTGGTAGATATACAGCTCCTGGATCTTTCTGAACTGAGTACTTTCATGGGCTCAGACTCTCTCTCCCTCTTCCCCACTGGGAACTTTCCATGTGGTTCTGTCATATAGGCTTCTCTTCCTCCGGTAGCTGCTTACAACCTTCCCCCTGTCACAGTCATCTCTCCTAGAAGGAAGTATTCTTGGCCAAGACACCTTTATGATGACTCTTTGTGTTTTCCTTCTGTGGAGGATTTGGGAGCAAGCGAGGATGGGGCCCACACTCAGCAGGCATCTGTAACCTAAGAAATTTAGACATTACTCTCATCTGGATCTAGAAGCTCGTGTGTTGAAGGTTTGACCCTAGCCCATACCACTATTAGGAAGTGGTGAGACTTTTAAAAGGTGGGGCTCTGTGGAAGGAAGTTAGGTCACTGGGAGCATGTCTTGTAGGAGACATTAAGATCCCAGACCATTTCTGTCTCTCTCTTTCGCTCCCTGGCCACCCTGAGGTGAGCAGCTTCCTCTACCACATGCTCTAGCCATGGCATACTAGCTGCCATCAGGCCAAAGCAATGGAGCGAAGTGACTGTGGATCGAAACCTCTGAGATGATAAGCCAAAATAAATTTTTCCTCCTTATAAGTCTTCTATCTATCTCAGCCATTCAATCATAGTGATAGAAAGCTGACTAACACATACATCCTTCTAAGGGCTTCAAACCATTGGAAGGTCTGAAGCAGCAGAGTAAATGAAGGGAGTGACTGAAACAGTCCAGGAAAATGCAGATTTTTTTTTTTTTCTTACATGGGAGCTGTGGAGAGCAAAACAACTGGCCAGACTGACAGATTTGCTGCAGGGTTAGATGTGAGAGGCAATGAAAAGGGGTCTAGTATTTTAGCTTAACTAGGTGAACAGAGGCACTCCTAATCATTGAGGAAAGAAATCCTGGAGTGGATCGGGTTGAGGGGGCAGAAATAAAGTGTTCAGTCTTGGTCATGCAAAGATTGAGATGCGTGTCAGAGGCATCCACTCAGACAATACCTTTGTGCAAACTAGAAAAAGGTATCCCATTCCGCCTGGTAAATGTAGCCTACCAGGGCTTACAGCTTGTGGACAGAGCGTAGTCAGTGCAGTGCACAGACTATATGACTATGCATGGTAGCCCTGCATATGTTGGTCTGAAGCTGAGGAGAGGATTCAAGACTGGGGAAGAACCAAGAGCATATAGAATGCTTATTCTGATGCTGTGTGGCATAGTGATTCTACTAGCCAAGCTTGCCTAGTGTGGATTTGGAGCTCTTCTTTTCCCAGTGTTCCAGAACAATCCAGTCCTTAGAAAGGAGTCCCAGAGAGGGTCATATTAGGCAACGAGGAAGATGAAATGTAGGCAAAGGGGCACATGAGTCATGAAAGAGGTTATAAAACTTTTTTTTGTAGTTTCAACTCCATCACAGATTTGTGGGTGTGTAGTAGATATGTGAATCCCACTTTCTGGGTACGGAAGTAACAAGAACTATTTTTGCATTCCACAAGAATCCAACATGTATTATTCATTTGAGGTGGTGATTATGAAATTTGGCCCTTTAAAAAAATTCCACTGACCATTAGTGCAACAGGAATTGGGCTTGACTAGTCATTGAATATATTTGTTACATTAATGCACTTAAAAAAGTGATGGGGGTGGGGAGGATTTGACACAGGGTCTTCTATGTAGCCCTAGCTGGCCTGGAACTCACCATTTAGACCAGGCTGACCTAAACTCACAGAGATCTGCCCGCTTCTGCCTCCCCAAGTACTGGCATTAAAGGCATGCACCACCAGAAAAGGTGATTTTTTAAAAAATTGTTTGATGGGAGGAGCTTTGTAGCCTCAGTTTTTCCCTCTGTATCAAATCACTCCATTACATCGTTATTTAATATGTAAACTCCATTGTTATACAGAAAGTATGGTTAAAAATTATTCAGGGAAACCTACTGATGAACATGTCACCCCGAGCAGCAGCAAGACGAGTGAGACCCCTGTAGTGTCCACTGGAATGAATCTGGTTTATCTTAAGCTAGTATCAGAGTTAAGCACTCTTCTGGAGCCAGGGTCTAGCTATAAGTCTCCGTTGTAATGGTCTGTTTATAGAGTGTTAGGAAACAAACTAAGCCTACTCTGGACAGTCGTGGTAGTTACAACTCAAGATGGAGGCAGTCATGTTAAGCAGAATCCATATACCAAGGCCAGAATGTCATTTTCTTCCTATAGCTGAAGCTCCGTGCATCCCTGCAGGGCTGGGGAGCTGTGGTCCCCTTAATCTTCTCTTTCAGGGGCACTGTATGAAGACGCGGTTTGAAGAGAGCTCTTTCTTTCCTCCCCTCTCACATTCCATGCTCAATGTAAGGATGATGATCTCTGTCATGATGATACTGATGACTGGAGTGTCCCCAGAGGAGATCCACAGACAGGGTAAGTGCCACATGGGAGGAGGGACATTTAGAGTGCCCGTTGGGACTTGGCAGGAGGAGCCAGAGTCCTCAATCAGGTCACAGCTTGAAATGGCTGAAGAAGCAAGCTGTCAACGGTTTCATTTAGAAGTGAGTGTCATCAGACTGCCTGGGCTCAAATTGAAAAGCCAGTTCTTAGAACTGAGGGTCTTTAGCCCGTCAGTTAGCAAACCTCAGTTTACTCTGTCAAATGGGCACACTGAGGATATCTGTTACCTTGGGCTACCATAAGAAACGTATTCATTCTTTCAAATGAAGTTCCGAACTTTAGATTTTCAGCACCCAAAGAACCTTATGGAGGTCCTGCCCTTGGAGGCTCCCAAAGCTCCTTGCTGGTTGCTGAGCAAAACAGAAGAGGAAGTGGTCTTGCTTAGCTGGTAAAGCTCAGAGCTGCTTCCTGCCTCCCCAAATGAGGGTTCTCAAGGGGTCACATCCCTTGGTAGACGGGGAAGGTGATTTCACAACCTTCAGGACCAGCTCCAGTTCCCCAAACCCCATTATCCAGTCTTTTCCTGGGCTTGTGCTTGTTCTGATCTAACAGCATAGCACTTTCTGTCCTTAGAGTGAAAGGGAGGTGAATCCAGAGTGGTGGCCTTCACTGTGCCACCCCTAGATCTTCCTGTCCGCCTGTATGAGTTCCTGGTCCCTTTTGAAAATCTCGTGAGTACCCTAGAACCTCTCTGCAGGGTCCTTTTTGAAACAGAACCCTCAAAAGTCAAATTTTGCAAGCTCCCATCTTTTAGGAATGATCCCTGTTATAGCTTGGGGGTTGAGCTGGCAGGCTCTAGAGACCAAGTTCCTGGGTCCCGATACTGTTTCTATTGTTTATGGCTGGGAGATCTTAGCAAGTCATGGGATGGTTTTAAACCTCGGCTTTCCTATCTTTAAAGTAGAAGTGAAAAGAATGTCTCTCTTATCAGGTTGCAGGATGGTTCAATGTAGGGGAAACAACTTGCTCCTATATCAGGCTCCCAATCTTTGGACCAAAAATCTTGTGTTCAAGGAAGGACCTCAGTCTTGGAACAGACTAGGATGGTTGTCCTGAAAGCATTTATCCCATTGCTGGTGGTTCATCCAAGTTCAATGTGAGCTGATAGGAATGATGATGATGAGATGATCATTCTCTGGCCCCATCTGCTCTCTTTCTTTCTTTTTTTATTTTGTCTCTGTGTGTGCATGCATGTGTTTGCATGTGCATGTGCATGTGTGTGTGTGTGTGTGTGTGTGTGTGTGTGTGTGTTACTGGGGATCAAAACCAAAGCCTTGCATTGTTTTGAGACAGGATTTCATGTAACCCAGGATAGCCTGACCTCAAACTCAATATAGAGCCAAAGTCACCTTGAACTCTTGATTATCCTTGTCTCCATCTTCCAGATCTAAATGCTTGGATTACAGAAGGATGCCAACACATCTGGTCAGAGAACGACTTGTGGAAATTAGATCTCTTCTTCCATGTGGGTCCTGGGGATTCAACTCAGGTCATCAGGCCTGGCAGAAAGCACCTTTACTCACCGAGCCATCTTCCCAGGCCAGGCCTTGATCATCATTTTTTAAAGACAAGGTTTTACTTGCATCCTGTGCTAGTCTTCCACTTGAGATCCTCCTGCCTCAACATCACAAGGACAGGGATTATAGGCTTATAACACCATGCCAGGTCCTCTTCTGCTTTAATAGCTTTCTGGGCAACTCTTTAAATTCTTATACCTCCATTTATTCACCCATCAAACAAAGGAGATGAACTTGAGAATTATGGAGAATGCTTTCTGCTATGACTTCTAAGAGTATTCAGGGCCCCTTTGCAGTGCCTGGTTAAGTAGCCTTGAAGATAGATGGTACCATGTGTACATTCCCCTTCTAGACATGGTGAAGAATGAACCCCGTGTATGGTCTAGCAACACAGCCTGCTAGAGGAATTGAAAGCTTTATTTGGTGATACTTTACCTATGGGAGGAACTTATTTATCTCAGTAAATCTTAACATAAAAGTGCAGGATGGAGTACAAGATAGTTAATGTCCCTGTGTCATCAGGGGTGGTTGTGACTTAGTCATGGTCATGAATATGCCATAGAGAAAAGGAAGTCATTGCCAGAAAATGGGTACTGAAATGCCCATTATGAGGCAAAAGGAGCTGGGAAAAATAACAGTCACCATGAGGAGGCTCTGAAGGGGAGGAGTAAATGGGAGTCCTACAGTGAAGCTCATGGTCACATCGTGTTCAGAGGCAAGCCATTTGTGCACAATAACTTTCTTTTCTTTTTTGTCTTTTGAGACAGGGTCTCACTAGCCCTGGCGGGCCCTAAACTCACTATGTAGATCAGGCTGGGCTTGAACGAATAGGGATTCACCTGCTTCTGCCTCCCAAGTTCTGGGATTAAAGGTGTATACTGCCATACCCAGTCTTTTCTTTTTCTAAAGTTAATTAATTTTTTATGTGTTTTAAGTGTTTTGCTTGCATTTATGTAAGTGTACTACGTGTGTTCAATGCCTGTGGAGGTCAAAAGAGGGTGCTGGATTTGCTGGAACTGGAGTTACAGATAGTTTTTAGCCACCGTGTGGGTGTTGGGACTTCTGCAAGAGCAGTCAGTGCTCTTAACCACTGAACCATCTCTCCAATTCCTCTTTCTTTGTATTTTATTTTATTTTATTTTGACAAGTTCTCTCTGCATAACCCAGCCTGGCTTTTAGCTCGACACGGACCACCATGCCTGGCCTGGGGTGATTACTTTCAGAAACCCTAACTTCTCCTGTCAATGAGTTCATGACTTATCTCTTGGCTCTAAGATGAGGGAATCACTCTGGAACAGGCCTCAGGGTAGTCAGGTACCAAATGGTACTCAGTTTGGCAGCCACTTTGGGTCACCAAGGCAAAAGCAAATCACTTGTAAAGAATGCCAAAGATATTGACAAATGTGTGTGGCTCACAGGTGAGGCCCTGAGAGTCTCAGGCATTGCTTGACCGTTCACTTACACAAGATGGGCCAGATGTGGCAGGCATCCCAGCCTCTGGAGCTGGGCGCAATGAGTAAAGCAGGATGGTATATTCGCTTTCAAGAACTGAGAGCAGCAAATTATTTTTTTTCTAGTGAAGAAAGAATGCATTCCTCTTACTAAAAGGAGTCCTCAAGGGAGAGAACACTGTGTCCAAAGTGCCAGCTTCATCACAAGGAAAACGTGGGAGGGATGCTTTCCTCTAAGTCTTCACATCTGAGGAGGAAACATGCATGTTCAGATTGATTTGTCACAAATCATTTGTAAAAGAAAACTGTCTGTCATACCTCACAGCTCTGGAAAGCATGTAGGGGCTCATTCCGGCTGCCGAGAGAAAGGTTGGCAGGCAGGGATGCTGAGGAGGTGGTAGGGGCTGATCCCACCTTTATTATTATTATTATTATTATTATTACATTTTATTTATTTGCATGTATGTGTGCACACACACATGCCATGGCACACATGTGGAGGTCGGAGGACAACTTGTGGGAGTCAGTTCTCTCCTTTCACCATGTGGGCCCTGGAGATTGAACTCAGGTAGTCAGGCTTGGCAGCAAGCCTCTTTACCCACACAGCCACCTCAGCAGCCCTGCTTCCACTCCTAATGAAGGGATTTCATTGTTGCTTTAACTTTATTGTGAGCTAAATCCACTAGTTGTGCTGCTTAGGACTAGCTGTGCTTAGTCCTCTGCAGTGTCCATTCTGAGACCTGATGTAAATACAGGTCCCACTAATATTTCCAGAATACTTTCATTGACTTGTCCCTGCAGCCACCAACATGACAAGCATCCACAGTTCTGTTGTAAAACCTTAGAAGGGAGGTCTATAGGCGAGGACGTGTGTCCCTCCAGTCCCTGGTTCCCATATCTAGCTGGCTTCATAGATCCCAGGGCTATCTGTGTCTGTTGATTCACCCGGAGGTCCACAGCTACCCGTGACCAACCTGGCTTTTTTACATCCCTGCCTCTGATTCTTTCCTTTTATTCATACTGGGGGCACATGAGTGTCAATCATACTCAAGATGCTGAAGACAAGTGCACAAGACAGGTGAGCCTCCCCCGCAAAAGAGGTGGAGCTTAGTTTCTTGGACAGTGATGGTGAAGAGGACCAAGTTCCTACAGAAATGGACAGCCACTGTTGTGAGTCTTTGGGAATTCTACTTCTGTTTATTTACTTTTATTTCCTTTTATTCTATTTATTTACATTTATTTTATTACTTTTGCCTGCACATATATAAATACCATGTGCATGCAAGGCCCTTGGAGATTAGAAGAGGGTGTCAGATCCCCTGGAACTGGAGTTACAGATGGTTGTTAGCCATGTGGGTGCTGAGAATTGAACCTGGGTCCTCCACAAGAGCTGACAGTGCTCTTACTCACTGAGCCACCTTTCTCCAGGCGCCCTTTCTGCTTCTCTTCAACGCTGTATGTGGGTGTCTTCCCTTCCTCCAAGCAATACAACGTTCCGTTCTTCCCCAGTTTCAGGGATAGGACTTCATTGACTGATGTCCATTAGTGGGTTCTATCCAACAGGTCATAGTGATGAGCTAAGGGATGAATCGGTCCCAACCAGTTCAAACAGACCAGAAAGGACTTCTGATGGGCTCCGGGAAGATGTTTCTTCGATCATCTTTAAAAGTCACCTAGAGCAAGGCCTGCTGAGTCTTCCATGGCCATAGTGTGGACCTGGGTCTGGAGCATTTAGGCCTTGCTATGTTGAGCATGGTCAGGCTGAAGAGGAAACCCATAAGCAGAGGCAAGCAGGCAACATGGAAAAATGCCAGAGCAGTGAAGACAGCGTCCTACTGAACCTTGGCTGGACCCTCAACCCCATCTGGACTCTTCAATTACATGAGCCAACGCACTCTATTGTTTGTGTGTGCTCTTTTGGGCTGGGCGTTCTGTGAGCTCCACTGGAGAAAATGCTGAGTGATCTCACTAAGAAGGAACTCTCCTTTTGACTTCTGATCAGGACTGCAGCAACCTGAGTCCAAGGGAAGGAGGAGCAGGCAGCTGGCTGGAGCCCTATCCAGGGAAACAGTTTTGCACCTATAGTCCACAGGCAATGGGAAGGTGACCTCAAGAGGTCCAGTCTCTATGTGAACAAAGGAGCAGCAGGTCTGAGGAGAGGAGGGGTAGTGCCCAGAGTTCTCATGGCTGGAGACCACCTCAGCGAACACACCTGCCTGGTAAGCGCAGAGTAGTGTCCACGTAAAGAAATCAGAGCAGCTGCCACTTTGATGCAGGAAAAATGCGTGTGGGTGGATGGGGAGGAGGTGGGTAACTATGCAGGAAAATCATTTTCTTGATATTCTTCTGGAAATATGTGTGCAGCAGAGAGAGCAGCGGGAGTGAAGAAGGAAGGGCGAGACATAGAAGAGGAGAAAATGAATTATCAGAGGGTGTGCTCTGTGCCTGTGATAGGCATGCAGAGGACAGGGCACAGAGTGCATCACATGCCTATCTGACCACTGCACCCTTTAACAGAGTATCTGAGACTTCATGGGACACCTAGGAGGGATTCTTTCTGTATGTCACACACACACACACACACACACGCGCGCGCGCATGCACGCACATGGGTTCAAGTGTGCATGTGTGTTCAAGGGCATGTCTTCCTTAGTCACTCTCTACCCATTTTCTTTTTGTCCACCTTAATTTTCGAGACAGGTCTTGTGCTGAACCTGGAATTCATTGATTCAATAGCCTGGCTGGCTAGTAGGCCCCAGGGATCCTCCCGTTTCTACCTCCTCAGCACAACCAATGTTTTATGTATGTTCTGGAGGATTGAACTCAGGCCTGATATTTGCACAGCAAGCAGTTTACTGAACCATGTTCCCAACTCTGGAGGGACTCTTGACTATGGCACTGCATTCATGGGTTGAGTAAAGGATCTGTTAAGAATGTCCATGTATTGTGTGTGTGTGTGTGTGTGTGTGTGTGTGTTTCCCACACTGGTTTTTCCTCCCTAATGACCAGTGGAGCTAGGCACTACCAGTGTCTCATGTCTGGACTTTTCACACCCCAGGGGAAAGAAGAGAACTTACATTCAGAGGAGGAGGGGACTGTAGTGTGCAATCTCTTGGCCCCACTAGGATCTGCCCACAGACCCCTTGTACACTGCTTGCCCTAAGTGGCGGAGGGGCACCCTAACTCTGAGAAGCTGCTCCGAGGTTGTGAACATTTGGCGCAGATAATTATCCAGCTGTGAGTAATCCAAACATTTCTTAGGGCTATTTCTGCATAATTATAAATATTTGAGGATATTAAGCTCCCAGGTTACGTATTGAAGCTATTATTTGAGCAACGGTTGGCTGCAGAGCTGGAAATGCAAACATCTTTTCATTCCTCGCTCCTGGTGCACTTACAATGCTTTATGGGATTCAAAAGAAAAAAAAGTTTCAGTTGAGAAAAGAACCCATACACAACAACAACCACCTAAAAGCAAAGTCAGTTGCTAATATTTCCAAATAGCTTTCAATCAAAAAAAAAAAAAAAAAAAAAAGAGGAATGTGACCACTTTAGTTAATCGTGGTGGGTTGTGATGCAGTTTCCTTTGAGGGTTAGGAAGGCAATTACCATCAAACAACCTATTTGTGCCTCCATTGTGATAAAATGTTCCCCTAATGGGATCCACATGCTAAGCAGCAGGTCTTTATAGCACTCAGTACTTCCGGAAGCATTCTCACATGGGGGTGGGGGGCTCCTTGGTGCACAGATGGAGAGTCGTGACTAACTCTAAGCGCCTGTTATGATGCAGGGGATTCTTTAGAGAAGACGGGTCCTTCCAAACAGAAGTTGGTAACAGGTAACAGGGGTGCTGTGGAGGACTATGTTTCGGTTCTGCCCAGTGGCTCATGTCCTGCTGGGGGACAGGCACTGTCTAGCCTCCAGCCCTTGATCATCTCATCCTGTTCTCCCACTCACTGATGTCTCTTATCTCCTCACTCGCTCCCATGGAGAACAGGGGCCCTCTGCCACCGACGCATCCTCAGTGTCCCCTGCTCTCTCCCACTTTAACACTGTCTCCTGTTGACCACAGCTTCCTCACAGTTCCTGGGGGTGGCTACTCATTCTCCAGCCCTTCCTCCCTGCCACATCCAGGCCTGACTTGGTACAGTCATGACCACTGGGGTGACATCCCTACCACACGAAGCATCCCACGTATACTTCATTTTCTGTCATCCCACAAAGGCCTCTGGTCTGCAGCTCAGAAGATTTTGCGGCTCCCTCATCTCTATCTGAGACTCTGTGGTTAACCCTCTGCCTCCTTCTCAGCTCCTGAACCACACCTTCTATTCTTCCACCTTCTATTCTTTCAAGACCTGTTGCCCTGACCCCACTAGCTGGTCCAGTAGGAGTACTGGTCCCAGCAGGGCCCATTCCCCAAACATCAGCCACCAGTTCCTAAGATCATGGTAAAGACATAGGAAATCAGTAAATACTCAAAGTCAGATCTTTGTTTACAACATGTTTCCCTGGGACTTTCAATGAGAGCAGCTTTGTCTCTCAACTCTGAGAGAAAAGCTTCTTATAGCAGATCGTGATTAACACAGAGGCCCACAGCCGGTCAGCACACAGAGAATAAGAGAATGTGGCATGCTTGGCCCTACATGGGACACCTACATCACACCCTCCCCTCCTAAGGCTCAGGGATCCAAGAGGGGTTGGAAAGACTGTAAGAGCCAGAGGTGGCTGATGAATACAAGGAAACCAGGTTGTCTGGACAACACAGAGTAGTTGCACATACGAACCCACAGTACTTATGACAGCATGGACAAGACCTGTGCAAGCCCAAGCCAGACAAACAGCCAGAATTGATGGGGAAGATGGGCAAGAAGTCCCAGCCCTAGCTGACGAACTATTGGCAGCTGGTAGTTGCTGGAAGAAGAGTCAGTTTTCATTAGGAGTATGATTCCTGGTAGACGAACCAGATTCCAAGGGACGACCCCACACCAAAGAGCATTTGGAGAACGTAGCTTAGACTTAGATAGGCCTTCCAAAAAAAAAAAAAAAAAAAAAAAAAAACCCAGAGGACATAAAAACCCAGGGGGCGTACAAAATGCATTCCATGAAATTCTTGAAGAATCAGTTTTTTAAAAGAGCAGCTTCTCTTGCTTCATCTAGGAAAAAACTTAACTCTGATAAATGATTCAATGTCTTTTTGGAAGCCCAAGGTCTCAAAGATGAGACAAAGCAGAGATCCATCTAGAAGGCTGTACTTCCTATACTAGTGTCCAGCTGCTTGTTATTGGCTTCTCTGTCACTCTTCAAGCTTGGGGAGGGGTGTAGGAACAGATGTAGGAACGAGTCCAGGTGGACAAGATAGAGAATCCTCCGCCTGCGCCCAAAGGCTGCCACTACCTGGACAGCGTGGGCCCCGTGCGCCTCCTGGAGGCGATAAGGGCAACAGCAGTAGGGCAGCCTTGACCCGGGAAGGCCCTCTCATGGAGAAAATCCAGCCCAGCAACTAGAAGAATATTTTCCATTACACCGGGCAAGGACAGAGTAGCAACATTTGACATGAAATACAAATGCCCAATAGAACGTCAAGCAGATGTTTGCCTATGCAGGACCTGTCAAAAGCCCTCACAAGCATCACAACAACGCCCCTAGGGAGGGATAGATGGTTCCCATACTACAGATGGTAAGGTTAAATGCCTTGTTCCAAGCCACATGCTAAGGGTCAGAACCAGTATCTGATCCAGCAGTGGTAACTAGAGTCTACAGCCTTAGTACAGGCGACAATTCTCAATATATGGAAAAAGAAAGTGAAAATTAAAACAATTCATCCAGTAAACTGAGGGGATCCAGGATAAGCGCATTTGTTTTTCCTAGACACAAGATTTGTTTTATTGATAATTCTTGAATAATTTCTTGATAATACCTGGAATTTGAAGAGAGCTCCCTGTGTGTTGGCCCAAGGTAGGACAGCCTGGTCTCCAGCTATGATTTGTGAAGTTTTCTTTTCTCTTCAAGGACAGTAGTAAAACTAAAGCAAAGTCAGGGGGATGTGGCTCCATGGAGGTGAGCCTACCACCCTCCTTCTTACTGTGGCCAGAGGTCATTCCCTTCCACACTGTTTTGGTCTCATCAAGTCCCTTTGAGACTAGACAAATCACTCTCTAAAAACAGCGATGTCTCAGATGATGGCAAGCTGCTCTGCTGACAAGCCTCTATTGACTCTGTGTCCCACTGGGCTCCTCTGTGTCCTTTTTAGGCCACCTTATGCAGGAGTGTGCTTGTCTGTTAGGTGAGCCCAAACCAGGGGAGAACTTGGAACGGGAGGGCAGGCCAGGGGGATGACCATCTGGGGCCAGTTCGTCACTTTCTGTACTATTCTCTTCTCTTAACCAACAGCCCCTTCACCCCTACTCTACTAAGTATCCCTTTCTCTGTCTCCCAGTTGCTGCTTCCATGTCACCAAACATAGTGCTGACCCAAGCATCTTGTGACCTCTGTCCTTCTTAAAGCAGTTGCTTAGCCATCTGGTCACCAGAGATCTTTATTCATGTTCCATGCCAGCTTCTCTCTAGGGCAGATCATCTATCTCTTTGGACTGGCTCCCCAGGGTCCTGGTCCCTGTGCAGTCTAATCAGCAGGGTCAAAAGAGGATGAAACTACTATGGCTGACATAAGACTGTCCCTTCTGCAGTTGCCCTGAGTGACATGAACATCTCCATCAGACCATCTAATGCAGCTCCAGGATCTCTCTCTCCTGGTTGATTTCTTCTTGTATTTTATTTGCTGACCTTTGTTCCTGTTGCCTAGCTACCTTTTAGGATCCTTCTACTTTTTTCAAACACCCAGCCTGGTGTCCTGGGGAGACATCTAACTAAAAGCCTGAAAGAAGAGAGTTAGTCACAGTTAAGCAAACAAGAACCATTTCCTCTTCAGTCTCACCTTTCATTAAAGAAAAAAAGGGGGAACCATATTTAATAAACACTATCCATTAGATTAGATCAACAGCCTCTGAAGATTGTATTTCTTCCAGAAACAGTATCTCTTCTGCCCTCACAGAAGAACATGTGGTCAAGGGGAAATTGAATAAAGTCCTTTAATCAGCCACAGTAGTATTCGAATCATTTAATTTAGGATCTGACAACCACAAATTACTTTATTTTTCAGGCCAATTTTAGCCAACCAAGAGAGCTGGCCCAGTCCAGCTCAAGCTTAATAAATGGCTGATGGTGGCAAATTTCAGGGAGAGGCTTTTTTCTGGGGCTTTTCAAATATAAACAAAACTGAACTCCCATGGTGCGCGTGCCCACCGTGAGTTCTCAGACACGTTCCTCTCCCAGCTCTGTGTGGCTGAGAGTGAACCCTGCGGGTGGAGAAAACCAGAACACCAGGCAATGAGCTATCGCCTCCATAGCCTGCTGATCATTTCCTGGCACTGAGCTCTCATGACCAGGAAAACAAGTCAAATCAAATTAGATGCAGAATCACACCATCTATGACAGCTCACCCCCTGTCACCTCAGACTTCTCAGCACTTTCTGGAACCCCTTCACTGGAAATCATGATAGAAAGAGACCCTTCTGCCAGAGTCCTAGGAAAAGGCAAACAGAAAGACCTCACTTTCAGTGACCCCCCTGGTTAGGCAATACCCTTAAACCACCATGTAGATGAGCTGAGAAAACCCCACGGGACTTCATTCTACTCTTACTGCAAATGACAGCCATGTGTCTCTTCCAAAGGGTTGCTTTAAGTTGGTTCACTCATTTTTCTCTAACAATGCAAAAGTGTCTTAGTCTGTTCTCTGTTGTTGCAACAGAACATTTGAGAGTGAGTAGCTCATAAAGAATATCGCTTCTTGGGGCTGGAGAGATGGCTCAGTGGTTTAAGAGCACTGGCTGCTCTTGCAGAGGACCTGGGTTCCATTCCCAGCATCTACATGGTGGTAACAACTGTCTGTAATGGCAGTTCCAGGGGGTTCTGACACCTTCTTCTGACCTCCGTGGGTATTGCTTACATAAAGGCAGGTAATACATGTATATAAAATTTTAAAAAGAAGAATAAAGGTTCTATGCTCAAAGTTTCTGAGGTTCGGAGGTCCAAGGTTGAAGGTCTGTATCTGCTGAGGTTCATCTTATTCGTGGAGACTATCTGTACAGTCCTGAAGTGTCATGGTATATTATATAACAAAATGGATGCATACACGGGTCAGAGCCAAACTTATTTAGCAGATGCACCTTCAAAATAACTTACTAATCAATAATCCACCAATCCCTCATGACCTAATCACTTCTTAAAGGTCTCACTTGGTCTCATCTCTTTTTTGTTAGAGAAGGAGTCTCATCTCTTTAATCCCAATGGGAATTGAATTTCAATACGAAAGCTGGATGTGGTGGAATGTGCTTATAAGTCCAGCACTAGAGAAGTAAAGGCAAAAGGAACAGAAGTTCAGGGTGATCCTTGACTGCAGAGTGAGCTCAAGGCCAGCCTGGACTACAAGAGACTCTATTTCAAAACAACAGAAATTTTCAACATGCGCTTCAAACCATAGCACAAGTGTGCAACGTGGCAGGAAGAGGCTGGGACACAAGCTAGGTCCTCTAGGTTTCTCTGGGGCCATGTTGCACTCTTGGAGATAGAACACTCTAAGTAAGTAGATTAAGAAGAGGATCAACAAGATGGCTTAACAGGTAAAGGTCCTTGCTGCAAAGCCTGACAACCTAAGTTGGAGCTCCAGAATCTATAAAGTAGAAGGAGAGAACTGACTCCTACAAGCTGTCCTTTGACCTCCATGCACATACTGTGGCATGTGCTCATGTAGACACATAGACACATACACACACATACACATATACACACTAAATAAATGAAATGTAGTTTTAAAAAACAACAAAAAAAGAAGAATCTGGTAATATGGAGAACTGTAAATTTTTCATGACATCCAGTGGTCAAGGATGGGCTATTGTGAAAATGGAATTCTCAACAGCCAAGTTCACAGAGGGTAGGATGTCACAGCAAGGACCCAAGAGGATAGCTGGAAGCCAGCCAGACATGAAAGCCCTGTCAGACCCCCTGCAAACTGTCCAGTCACAGGCAGTGTCTTCCTGGCGCTGGCCCTGGCACTGTTCACTTGTTTCCTGACTGCAGATGAGGGTTGGGCTCGTGTTCTTCTCCAAAACCTGAGCTCACACAAGACTCTAATTTATTAATTGTGGTCATGACACTTGACCTAAGGAGTTCAAAAACCACTATCAATCAAGGAGACATCCCTCTTGGGCCCTTCATGAGAGATTCAAGGGGACAGAGTGAATCACATAGCCTAATCAAAGTCACGGTCAGGCATGTAGACGCTTGTGAGAAGGCCTCATCCAGAACCACCTTGGAAGGTGCTGTGGTTTGAATGTGAAATGTCTCTTCATAGGCTCCTGTGTTTTCGTACTTGCTCTCTAGCTCGTGGCTCTGTTTTGGAAGATGATAGAATGTTTAGGAAGTGGAGGCTTTGTGGAGGAAGTAGGTTACTAAACAGGCCTCGAGGTTTTACTGCCTGTGAGGCCCCCAGTTCTTGTCTATACCTATTCTTTTGGTTTTGAAACAGGGTCTCACAAGGTAGCACAGGCTGTCCTAGAGCTTACTATATAGACCAGGCTGGCCTCGAACTCCTTGAGATCTACCTTCTTCTGCCTCAGGAATGCAAGTATTAAAGGTATGTGCTACCACACCTGGAGTTCTGCTATTCTTTGCTCCTGCCATGGTGAAAAGAGGTAAGGAGTCCCAGCTGCATGTTCCTGTCACCATGGAGCAACCTGTTGCCATGCTTTCCCTAATTTAATTCCCATTTGGAGGCATTAAAAAGGAAGGACACACACACCAGGGAGAAGAGAGAAGAGAGAGAGAGAGAGAGGAGAGAAAGAGAGAATATCAAGTAGAGTTTTTAAGAGGTGATTAGGTCATAAAGGTTATGCCCTTATCTGTAGGCTAACCCATACATGGGATCTTTATATGCCTCCCTCTTAGCATGTGATAGACATTCTGTACAACTTCAAGACTCCCTGGATAGTTCCTATGAACAAGATGAAACTCACCAGATGCAATCCTTCAATCTCAGACCTTTGAACTGTAAGTGAAAACAAATCCTATCTCCCTTAAATTGCTCCTTGTCATCCATCTGTAATAGAATCAGATGTGGTGATACAGTCCTGTAATGCCAGCACCCTGAGGGAGAAAGATCTTGAGTTCAAGGCCAACCTGGGCTACACAGTAAGTTCCCAGCCAGCTTGGGTTTCATAGTGAGATGCTGTCTCAGTGAAATAACAACAACATCAGCAGAAGCAGCAGTAATAATAATTGGTGCAGGGTGAGGGTGTTATTTGCTGGGGACATAGTTCCATAGGAGAGAGCTTGCCTAGCAAGCACAAAACCCTGAGTACCACAATTAATTAATGAATCAATTAATTAATTTTTAGTGGAAATAGTAATAGAGATTTAAGGAAGGGCTGCTAAAGCCCTTGAAGTCCCCACCCGACTGGCCACCTTCCTTGCTACCTGAACCCTCAGCCTGTTCCAGGCTTAACCTTCCCAATGAACCTTGATTCCGCCACACACCTTCATGTGCTCTTGAGCCCCTTCCTTGGTTTCTGATCCTCAGGCATGGTGTACGTGAGATAAGACAGAGAGCTTACCAGCAGCTTGGGAAATAACGAGAGGCTCCTGCAATAGAGGTGCAGTTGGAGACACAAAAAACACAGAATGCAAACTGGAGCTAGGGTCTCGTTCTAGAAAAAAAGGGGGCTGAGTGTAGTGGGTTACACCTTTCATCTTAGCACTTGGGAGGCAGAGGCAGGATCTCTGTGAGATTGTGGTCAGCCTGGTCTACATGGTGAGTTTCCGCTGGGGCTATAGGAAGACCCTGTCTCAAAAGGACCAGAAAATAAAAAGAAAATGAAAAAAAAGTTTGAAATTGACACAAGAATAAAGTCTATTTCACTAAAGAAAAAAACCTAAGGGTAATCACGTATGTGTAGTTGTATAAAAATAACTCATAAAATATAACTACAAAGCAATTTATCTTTGTTCCTCTTTGTCCTTTAAATCTACTTACAGTGGCCAGAGGTATAACACCGTTGGTAGAGTGCTTGACTATGTACTGAAGCCCTGGATTCAATTCCCATCCCTACATCAAGGATCACACCAGGTATGATGGTATGTGCCTATAATCTCAGCCCTCAGGAGGTAGAAACTGGAGGATCGGAAGTTTAAGAATATCTTCAGCTGCAGAATGAGTTTGAGGCCAGCCTGGGCTATACAAGACCCTGTGTCAAAAATAAGTAAAAATAAATCTACTTTACATAGAGCCACTCTCTCCCGAGCTTCTCTTTAAGCCAAGTTCCTACATATCCGTTCCGTACCCCAGCACATCAGTGCCTTTCAGTGTGTTTCTGATGATGCCTTTTTCTTCAGGAATTTTTCCTGGTGTTTTTGTGTATGTATTTGTTGTCTTTGTTTGTTGAGGATAGGATGTAGGCCAGGCTAGCCTTGAACACACCATCCTCCTATCTCCACTTGCCAAGTCCCGAGATTACAGGTATAAATTACACACCAGGCCAGGAGGCTTCTTGCTCAGATTCCAACATGTCTCTATGCTGTCTCTCTCATGTCACTGGACACCTCTTATTCACCTGAAACAGACACTTTGCCTTCTTGATCTTGGCATACACACACACACCCCAGTGTGGTTACCTTCTTTGCTATACCATGGAGGATTCTGGCCATCCTGCCTCCTGAGACTCTCTGGAATGATGTGTTTCAGGTCCACTGTGTTCCTGAAACTCCAAAGAACATGGATTGACCCTCCCAAATTGTTCCACAGAGTCCCTTCCCCTGAAAACACTTCTCCAAGGTTGGGAATTCACAGCACCAACTTTTTAGATACACTCTGCAAAAGCCCAGTAAGTGCTGGCCCATCTCTTGATCCTACCTCCTGGGGCCCAGGTAGAACCTCCCCCCTGCCCCCACCTTCCCCTGCCCTGGCTGCTAAACATTGATTTCCACAGCCCTGAAGAGTCCTGAGCCCTGATTCCTAAATACAATCCCAAGACCCGAAGTGACACAGTTAATGAAAGGTCAAAGGAAGATGTCCCCTATGCCAAAATGTGCCTCTCTGGTTTTTTCCAACTGTTTCTGGGGAGAAGAAAGAAGAAAGCTCTCCGTTCCCTACATTATGAGGGTGGGTGAGCAGGAAGATGCTGCCCCAGTCAGCCAAGAAGCATAACTGATGAGGCGGTCTCCCAAGCAGGCGCCCAACAACCCACATTAGCTGCCCTGCTGGCTGTTTTGTTTCTTTAAAGGTTTACACAGATCAAACCTAGTCAGAAAATTATGAGGTCCCTTTGTTGGTATAACTAAAGGGTCCTAGAATTGCCAGGTCTGAAGACAAAAATAAAAACCAGAGAACAGACCAGCCAGATGGCTCAGTGGGTAAATCTTGCTGCCAAGTCTGATGAACTGAGTTCAATCCCTGGAACCCACAAGTTGCTCTCTGATTTCCATGGTCTGCCCATCCCTCACAGCCACAGAAAAAATAAATAAATGTAATTTAAAAAAATGCTCCAGGAAGCAGAAAAGGCTGGAGAGGGAAGGGCAGTGGATGTAGTAGAGAAAAAAGTCAGACTGGGGGGCTGGAGAGATGGCTCAATGGTTATGAGCACTGACTCCTCTTGCAGAGGACCCATGTTCGATTCCCAGCACCCACATGGCAGCTGACAACTATCCATAACTCCAGTTCCAGGGGATCCAACGCCCTCTTCTGATCTCTGTGGGCATTACAGGACACGGGTGCACCTACCTACATGCAAGCAATATACTGTACACATAAAATAAATAAATAAATAAATAAATAATAAAGTCAGACCCGGAAGAAATTCAGGGCTCAAATGTGTTCTAGATTCCCAGTCCCCAGGAGGAGGGGTCTTGGTTCTGTTCACAGTAGGGCCCAGGAGAAGACAGATGGTCTGGAACGAGAAGGCAGTACCCAGGGAACATCTACACCAGCAAGCCTATCTCAGCTGATTAAATGGCAGTGGATAAATTTAACTAAACGTGAGTAATGGGGACACAAAGGGGAAGCGAAGAGAAATAGAATATTTTAGCAACATAAGGAAATGAGAAGAAAATGACTTTGCAACAAAATGTCAAACTTCTGTGCCTGGAGGAGATGTAATCTGGTCATTGCAGGCTCAGGGGAGCGGGGGAGTCTGTGGTTATTTCAAGCAAATTTTAATTCACTTTAATAACATATGGCTAAATACCTTTGAGACAGTGTCAGGGAACAGAACTGGGAGTCAGAGAGAGCCAGCTTATTAGCAGGAGTGTTTCTTGCTCAGGGTTTTACAGAAAGAAGTGCTTGTAACCACTAACCATCTAGCCATTCATCCATCTATTTGATGAATGAATGTTAAAGTGTGGGGATTGAAGAAAAAAACTACCCATCCTCTGCTAGTCTGCAGGAGCTCCTGGACAATTGGAAAGACAGATAGGTAAACAGAAAGTAGCATTGTAGGGCTACATCTAGGCCTAACAGTTGTTGGTTTGTGAAATGGACCTGTGATTGAAGGGCTGGTTCTGGGAGGGCACAAGAACACCATGAGCATTAAGCTGGATCTTGAAGGGATGAATCAGTTCACCAAGTAGGAGCAGTCCCTGTAGAAGGAACAGCACGTGACAAAGGGGAAGGTGCCACATGCAACAAGGGGATGTTTGTTACACTCGTAGGTCTGGAGGACACTGGCCATGGAAAAAGGATGGGCTGGTTGGAAGAAAAGGACAAGGAGGAGATTCAGGACCAGTAGACCCCTCCCGAGGAATAGCACCTCAAAAAGTCAGACCTGAAAGAGAACACTTCCTTCAGTCCATCTAATGCCTACCATAAGCCTCCTCATCTTCAAGGCTCAGCTCAGACATCACTTCCTCCAGGAAGCCTTCCTTACCTGATTCAGATCGGAGTGGATCACCCTTCTCCCATGTGCTGTACCCCACACATTCTACCACCAGCCTGTCACTGCCCACTCTTAATCCTATACTGGATTAGTTTATCTATCAGTATGCCTGCCCACTTTCCAACCAAGACTGCACTGCTTTAGCGATGACCCCTCCTGCCCCCGAGTCTGTACCTAAGAGTAGCTTCCCAGCTGGATTCTGTGCTGTCTATGGGCTCTCACTCCAAAGATGAACATGGCTCTCTAGAGATCTCTAGACTCTGAGGTCTGAATCAAGAGTTGCTAGCAGCATCTGGCGGAGAGAAGAGTCTTTTCAAGAAAGACACTGAGAGTGCCCTGAATGACATTTCTTCTTAAATTCCCAGGACCCTTGATGAAAGGGTGGTTGCTTAGGCTACTGAGCTTTGGTGACAAAGTATACCTGACCCTAGGCAGATGAGCCAGATAGCAGGACTTTGGAGCAGGAGGAGCCTGAAGCCAGGGCTCAAGGCAGTGGCAAGAGCTACAGAGACCTAGTTAAACAGGAGCGATGCAAGATGGACTCCCAATTCCTCCTCAGACCTCGCAGAAGACAACTGAAGTTATGCAGACCCCAACCAGCACCTTGCTGAGGCTCTACTGATTTGGTGTGTGCAGGAAACAGAGACAGCAGTTTATAAGTGCCAATTTACTTGAGTCTTCACTAAAAGAATGTGTGCTGAATAGCTTTAGTTGTCAACTTGATACACTTGTGTTGAGGGAGCCTCAACTGGGGAGTTGCCTCAATTTGACTGGCCCGTGGCTATATCTGTGAGGCATTTTGTCAATTGTTCAACCCACGGTGGGCAGTTTGTTCTATATCCTGTAAGAAAGCAGTCTGAGAACCCACCAAGGGAGCAAGTCAGTAAGCAGTGTTCCTTCATGGCCTGTGGTTCAGCTCCTGCCTCCAGGTTCCTGCCCTGAGTTCCTAACTTGGGTTCCCTCAGTGATGAACTGTGACCTGGGAGATGTAAAGCAAATAAACCCTTCCTCTCCAAGTTGGTATTGGCCAGCGTGTTTTATCACAGCAATTGAAGGCAAACTAGAACAGAAGGGTTCACTGTTGTCGTCCTAAAGTTCCAATTTTTACTGAGAACAAATATATTAGTCAGGATTCTCTAGAGAAACAGAACTCATAGAATGAAGAATATATGGTATAAAAGATAATTTATTAGACTGGCTTACACCATAGGGACTGGTCCAACAGTGGTTGTCTTCAATCTGGAAAGGCTGAGAACCCCATGGTTGCTCAGTCCACAAGGCTGAATACCTCAGCAGTCCTAATCTGGTGTTGAAGGCTCAGAGGATTCCTAGAGAACCGCTGGTCTTCAGTTTGTATTGGAACCTGAGGAAGCTGGATTCTGATACGAGCAAAAGATGGCAGCAGCAGTGGCCGCGTGGCAACAAGAAGGGACTAAACACAACTTAGCTGCAAGAAGCAAAAGCAAGCCAGCAGCACTGCTTTTTCCTTGAAATTGAACTTGTTTGTATCCCCAGAAGGTGCTGCCTGTTCTGGGGAAGGGTCTTCTTCCCTGTTAAATACCACCACAGACTGAGCAGCTACCTAGTTCTCAGCCTCTGCAGCATGAAGCCAGCCATGGTTGATCTACCTAACCCCTATCAAACTACTCGAATACATCACTTTTGTAATAAATCACAAATATATGTGCAATATATTACACATACATATATTGTAATTTTTTTTTATTCTATTAGTTCTGTACCTCTAGAGAACCTGGCTAATATGGTTTATATCAAGCACAAAATTCTGAGCAATAGGGCACCACATAATGAATGAAAACGGTAGTAGCACTCTGCTAGGTTATGACTGTTTTTTTTTCTCTCCTTTCATATTATTAAATAGTAGGTGTAGACTGGGGAATGGCAGTCCTAATCTTTCATAGTGACCCATGGGTGAAGAAGGCACTTTAGAGACATCATTATCCGTGCTCTGATACATTCTTTATGTCCTAATGTGGACTCATTTCTTTCCTAATCTCATTCCTTTTCGTTTGTTATAGACAAAAATCTTTCTATGGAGTCCTAGGCTGGTCTCGAACCCGTGATTTCCTGCTTCAGCCGCCAATGTGGAGATTACAGGTGCCCGTCACCACATTCGGCTCCTAATCTCACTCTTGCAGCTAAAATCAAAGCCTAAAATTATCTTGTTATTATGTTCACGTTTTTACTATCGGCCTTGTCCCAAACCACAACTGTATCCTGTTACCAGCAACCTGGGGCAAGGCCGCCAAACAAACTTTCAGCCTACACTGTGCACTTCATTCCGTCCCCAGTAGGGGGCGCAGCGCCGTCGCAGGAGGACGCTGCAGGGTCCGCGCGCGAGTGCCTCTGGGAAGTGTAGGCCACGGCTCCCCTGAGGAGTCCGGGAGCAGGAGCGAGGCTCAGCATGCGCAGGCGCAATAGTGGTTCTGCCCCTCCACTGCGGCCATTGTCCAGCTCCGCTGCGGCGCCAGCGGGTTTGCAAAGCTGGCGGTTGTGCAGAATAGAACCGCAGAGAACAGACTGCAGTGGGCACTGGAGGGGCGGAGCCGAGGCACTGCGTGGGGCTGTGGTCGCGGATCCGGAGCCCCCGGAGGCGGTGATTCCGAGTGCGCGGGTGCGGCGTGGAGGGCGGTCCGCCCGGCCTCGCCCACCATCCCGCGGGCAGACTGGGCGTGGCCGGAGGGACAGTCCCGGAGGCCTGTGGGCGCGGCAGGCCGGGGCGGGCTCCTCCCCTCAGGCTTCGCAGCTGTAGCTGCGCCGGGGTGGGGTCGGCGGGTGGACCGGGCCGGCCTGCGGGGCAGCCGGGTGAGTGGACCCTCTCCTCTGTGAGCAGCCCGGGACCCGCAGCCAGCCTCACCGAGGCAGGAATGGCCCCGAGGCCTCCGACGGCCGCGCCCCAGGTGAGCCGCGCCTTCCGAACAACCGGGAGCATTGCATCCTGCGAGGCCTCAGGAGCGCGTATGGGACAGTCATTGTTCTAGAGACTCAGACTTTCCTAGCGAAGCCAGACCCCCTCCTAAGGTGCCCGGAGCTAGGCGGAGAAGGAGTCCCAAAAGGACGGCGCAGTTTGGGGCAGGGAGGTGTGATCTTGAGAGGAGTTAAATGGATTGGGATTGGCACTGAGCCCTTATTTCTGTGCGGGTTCTTTGAACTCTTGAGGATGGGGTGACAAGATAGAAAAGTGAGCGAGAACCCTCTGCCTGCATTTGCTTCAGAGGCCACAGAGAGACAGTAGGGGGCAGAAGAAGCCTATTAGAGTATCCTAGGAAAGAGGCTGGTGATGGTTGGGCCCCTGCCAGACCAGGACTGACTTGTCCCAAGCTTTTCCTACCTCCCTCCCCTTGCATTAATAGATAGGCAATAGTGCACACCCACAACAGTTCAGACTTCGAAACTTAACTTAGGATGAGACTTGTTCCCACTTTATTATTGTAGTAAGAGGGACATTTTCCAGAACTAGCACAACTCGGATATTTATCATTGATTTACATTGATGAACATATAAGATCCAGGTGGTATTAAGATCTATAAGATCCAGGTAGTATTAAGATCTTTTAATCCACACTGTCTTTAGAATGAAGGATGGGAACTAGGGCTATAGCTCAGTGGCAAATCATTTGTCTCACATGTATGAGGCCCTAGGTTCAATTACTCGCACTTAAAAAAAAAATTAAGGATGAACTGGAGAGATGGCCCTTCGTTAAGAAAACATACTGCTGTTGCAGGGGACCCAAGTTCAGTTCCCAACACCCGCATAAGGCGACTCACAGCTATCTGTAACTCTAGCTCCAGGGGGATCAGACCTCTGCTTCTGTAATCTACATTCTCACACACATAATTAAAAATAGAACAAGGGGCTGGTGGGGTGGATTAGTGGTTAAGAGCACTGTTAAGAGCTATTCTTTCAGAAGACTCAGGTTCAAATCCCAGCACCCACATTGTGGCTAATAATGATGTGTAAGTCCACTTCCAGGGGATCTGATTCTCTCTTCTGTCCTCTTTGGGCACTGCATGACACAGACATGTGTGTACTTACATACATGCAGGCATAACACTCATACACATAAAATAAAAAGAAAAAATTTTAAATAGAATAAAATATTTTTTAACTCAAGTATAAATTACAAATTGTAGTTTACCTATATGAGATAATCAAGTTCAATCCAGATAAAATTGCTAAGTAGTAATGTCCTTTAAAAGCAGTTTACAGGGGTTGGAGATGTAGCTCGGTTGGTAGAATGCTTGCCTAGGAAGCATAAAGCCCTGGGTTACCATCACTGCATAAACCAGTCATGTGACAACAGCATAGGCTGATAATCCTGGTTTATTTGTTGCTTAGCATTGAACCCATGGCTTCAAGCATGCTGGTCAAACACTCTTCCAACTGAGCTATATCCCCAGCTCTCTTCCTACTTTAGTTTGAGACTAGATCTCTCACTAGCGTGGAACTTCAAGTTGGTTAGGCTCTCTGGCCATCCAGCTTCTAGGGATCTGCCTATCGCCACCTTCCATTTTGCCAGGCACAAGCTCTACCTGAATTTTTATGTGAGTTCTGGGGAGCCTCAAACTTGCACAGCAAGCATGGCCATCTCTAGAAGTGGAGCAGGAGGATCAGAAGTTAAAGGCTCTTCTTGACAACATAGCAAGCTTGAGACTAGGGTTGGCTACATGAGACCCTGTCTCCAAAGATTAAAATAATTATAGTACTACAGGAGGTGAAACGTAGAAAGTTCTGAGGAATGATGCCAGTATTGTCCTCTGCCCTCCACATGCATGTACACACCTGCACACATGAATACATATACGCACAAAAGAAAAGGAACAGGAACTTCTGTCTGTGGCAAAGAGTCAGTGAAGATGCCACCTTTGAATGGAAACTGAGTCTAAGCAGGTAGAAAAGGGAGAGGCACAGAGAAGACTCTTATTTTATTAAAAATTTTATGTGTATGAATGTTTTGCCTGCATGTACGTGCACCCATGCATGCAATACCCATGAAGGCCAAAAGAGGGCAACATCCTCTGGAACTGGAGTTATGGATGGTTGTTAGCCACTATGTGGGTGCTGACTGGCTGCAAGAGCAGCCAGTTCTCTTAACTTTGGTTTTGCCTTGGTTTTGATTTGAGACAGAGTCTCCCTCATGGAGCACTGGGCTGGTCTGGGACCCAATATATAGACCTTGAGCTCAGAGAGATAGGCTGGCCTTGATCTGGAAGAGATCCACCTACCTGTGCCTCACAAGTACTGAGATTAGAAGCATGTGCCTCCATACCCAACCAGAGTGCAATTTTAAATAGTGCGGTCAGGCATACTTTATCCAGACTGAGATGGTGATGGCAGCACAGACTTGGAGTTGAGGGACTTGGGGACTCGGTTGTCTGGGGAAGAGTTGAGTAGAGGGAATAGCTGAACAGCAGAATGTGTGTCTGGCGTCACATTCAGTGAGTCACAAGGAGACCAGTAGAGTTTGAGCTGATGAGTTTGGGTTGAAAACTAGTATGATTTTTAAATACAAGGACTGCCATGCTGAGTGAATCATCAGAAAAACAGATTGAAAGTTGGAGCTCCTCTTAACTTTGGTTTTGTCTTGGTTTTGATTTGAGACAGAGTCTCCTCATGGAGCACTGGGCTGGCCTGGGACCCAATATATAGACAAGACTAGCCTTGAACTCAGAGAGATAGGCTGGCCTTGATCTGGAAGAGAGATCCACCTACCTGTGCCTTACCTCTACAGAGGTGTTTTGATGAGCAGTTAACCACCTAAAGTAGCTGAGTATAGTTGTGTATGCTTTTAATCTCAGTACTCGGGAGGCAGAGGCAGCCAGATCTCTGTGAGTCTGAGACCAACCTGGTCTACGTAATGAGTTCCAGGCCAGTTGGGGCTACAGAAAGCCCTGTCTCAAAAAGGGAAAAAAAAAGCCCCAAACCTGCAGTGTCTGGATGTGGTAGTGAACACCTTTAGTCCTAGCACTTGATAAACAGAGGCAAGCAGAGCTCTATGCGTTCCAGGCCAGCCAGGGCTGAATAGTGAGACTTTGTCTCAAAAACAGAGAACAACAAAAACCCCTGAAATGGCTCTGCCTGAGGAGGGAGGGGAGGACTGGTTTTAATTTTAATTTCCTTTTTTGTGTTTTATTATTTTAATTTTGTGTGTATGAGTGTGTTGCCTGCATGTGTGTAAGTACATCTGTGTCATGAAATGCTCTCAGAGGTGAGAAGAAGGCATCAGATCCCCTGGAAGTGGAATCACAAACAGTTGTTAGCTGCCATGTGGGTGCTAGGAGTTGAACCCTAGTTCTCTGCAAGAGTAATAGCCAGATTTTGGATATAGTACTCATCCTTCCTATGTGGAAACTTTCCGATTGCCTTCCATCTTTTTCTGTCTTTTGAATAAATTTACCTGTACAATACTACCACATATTGCCACTGATTTTTATTATCTAACAACTTAAATCTTAACTGCTGAGCCATCTCTCTGGCTGCTCAATTTTTATTTTCTTTCTTTCTCTTTCTTCCTTTCTTCTTTTAAAAAATTATTTATTTATTTATTTATTTCTGAGGCAGGGTCTTCTTGTAGCCCCACCTGGCCTGGAACTTGCTGTGTAGACCACGCTGGCCTTGAACTCACAGAGATCCTCCTGCCACTACCTCCCAAGTGCTGAGACTAAAGGTGTGTACCACCACACCTGGCTTTTAATTTTTATTTTCAAATGATTAGTGAAGCTGAGCTTTTTTCATAATGCTGGTCATATGACTTGGCCATTTCTAATCAAGTCCTTTGGTTGAATTGAATTGGGTTATTTTGTTTTTAAGGTTTTGAGTTTAGGTGTTCTCTGTATGTTCTGAGATTAATCTCTTAATTAGAGAGTTTTTATTGGAAACAAAGGCATTGATGAGCCTTTCTCTTCATTGGTTTGCTGAGTTTCCTTTTCTCCCACGCTCATTTTTTCCTTCAGCATTTTCAGTTCTGACTCAGGTTTTCTGTCACTTTTATGAACTGGGATAAAAGTCTACTTTGTTACAGTAGATAATTCTTTCAGAATACAATTGCAGAAATGTTTTAGGGTCTGGAGCAACAGCTTAGTAGTTAAGAACATTTGCTGCTCTTTCGGAGGACTGGAGTTTGGTTCCTTGCATCCATCTTAAGTGACTTACAGCCAGGCGCCTGTAACTCCAGCCCCAGGGCATCCGACGACCTCTCTGGCCTCTCAAATATCAGCACGTGTGTGTGTGTGTGTGTGTGTGTTTGTGTGTGTCTGTGTGTGTGTCTGTGTGTGTGTGTGCATGTACATGAGCAAACACACACCAATAAATTTTTTTAAAGAAAAATATGTTTTACATTGTATTCTTTTGGTGAAATAGTAGAAGGAATCTCCTAGCCAGATTTTGGATACAATACTCATCCTTCCTGTGTGGAAACTTTCTGATTGCCTTCCATCTTTTTCTGTCTTTTGAATAAATTTACCTGTATAATACTACCACATATTGCCACTGATTTTTATTATCTAACAATTCTCTAATTCATAATTCTTTTTATCCTTAAAACAACTCATTTATCTTCACTAAGAACTACTCAGACTCTTTGCACTTACTCAGCAGATGTTTTTAGAGTGTTGCTTTGTGCTAACCAGGGTCCTGTTTCAGACTCAGCAGAAAGTAGCCCAGGCTGGCCTCAAGATCCTCCTGCTGCCATCTTTCACGTGCCGAGATTACAGGCATGTACCACCACCCTCTGTTTCACTGTTGTCGACTTATAAACAGCCACAGTTTTTAAAAGATGTCTGTCAGGGCCCCTTAACGCATGGACAGTTTAGAAAAGTTGCCCAGGTAATTCTGGCCAGTCTTCAGTGTGCCTGGTATTAGTGACTAAAATGCAGAAGATCTGGGAATTCTTGAGGGAGATATTCTTGATAAGTACAGCAGAGAATGGAGATATGGGTCACATGCTGGAGCTGGACCAGGAGGACAAAGGTCCAGAAGAGTCACATTGGAAGGAACACTGAGCTGGCTCTAGAATGATGACTTAGGAGCATTTTCTGTAGAGGCAGGACATTATGGTCAAGATGTGCAAAGCAAGGAGATGAAAGAGTTACATTCATAAGGCGAAGAGTCAGTGTAACCGAAGGATAGGAGCATGACAGGAGACAACGTATGAGATGATTCAGGAGCCTGGAGAGGACAGGTGAAGTAGAGATCTAAAATAATCTAGAATAGCACCATCCAAAGAACTGTTGGCAGTGTGCTGAGTTTAACACTTTCTAGTAGCCACAATGTAAAGAAATAGGTGAAATTAATCCTAGTAATACGGAAATCCAAAATATCATCATTTCTATGTATAAGTATTTTTAAGTTACTAATGAGGTATTTCATCTGTTTTAATACTAAACCTTGGAAACCTTGTATAATACTTCATACTGATCACAAAGCTTGATCATTGTACCTATAGCCTAGTGAGTGGTAGGGGAGCTTGAATATTCTTCATAGTACAGTGGGCTGCTTTTGGTTTTAGGCAGTGGGCACCTTGTGGTACAGCTGTGCCATGGGGGCACTGAAACAGTACAAAACAGTAAAGGCAAAATTGAATTCGGGATGAACACCAAGATGGTCAAATGTGAAAGGAAAACTGTAGAGCTGGAGATGTTCCCAGTTGGTAGAGTGCTTACCTAGGATACACCAAGCGCTAGCTTGCCCCTCTGACACCACACAAACAGGTTGTTTTGGTAATGGTACATCCTGTAGGTTGTGGAGGGTAGAAGCTGGAGGATCAGAAGTTCAAGGTCATCCTCAGCTATATAGTGAATTTGAGGTCAGCCTGGGGTACATGAGACTCTATCTCAAAAACAATGTCAAAAAAGACATTGTGGAGAACAATACGTGTGGCATTTTGTAAAGCGAGGCTGTGGTATGTGTAAAACATGGATGGGTCTCTATGTACACCACACTCTTGAGAATGACTGTACGTGGGATACAGTGCAATAGATTAGGTAGGGGGTGAAGGAGCATATCATTGTTTACTCATCATCTCTATCTCCCTGTATTGAATTTATAGCAAAAAAAAGAGCAGTGAGGAATGAGTAACTATAAAAAGGTTTGATTTGGAAGGAAAACACCACAACGGCTAAATGAGAGTATAGCTTGTAAGCAGGGCATGATGGCACATTCTGGCACTTGGGAGGTGGAGACAAAAGGATCAGTTCAAGGTCATCCTTGATTGATTTTGAGCCTATCTTAGGCTACATGAGACCCTGGAGATGAGGGGAGATGGAGAATATGAATATGCATATGAATATGCAAATATACATTTCCCCTTGTGAGTTTTTTGGTTTTTGTCTTTTTTTTCTTTTTGAGACGGGGTCTTACTATATAACCCTGGCTGGCCTGGAACTCACAGAGATCTGCCTCCTGAGTACACTGACCTGAAAGGCATGTGCCACCATGCCTGGTTCCCCTTACAACTCTCTTGACACACATACTAGATCAGCATATAAAACGAACTGTTGCATCCTTTGAAGAGCAAACACAGGGTCCCAAAGTCTGTTTCCAGAATTGTGAGAGGGATATGCATGGAGTTGATCTCTAGCTGAGCAGGACTGTGATCCCACAGGAATCAGTGACATTCAAAGATGTAGCTGTGGACTTCAGCCAAGAAGAATGGTACCATGTAGACCCTGCTCAGAGGAGCTTGTACAGGGATGTGATGCTGGAGAACTACGGTCACCTGGTTTCTCTCGGTAAGGATGGACCACTTCCCTCAGTACCTCATGAGCTGGTGAGCTTCCCTTCCTCCGCTGCTAGGGTTGTGGCCCACGTTGTCTAGATGTCTGTGAGAAGGATGCTCAGGGTTGGGGCTTGTTCATGTCTTTGGGACCCAGCTTTCCAGGCTTTTGAGCCTGCTCAAACACCCAGTTTTGTGTATTTACCCATGAGCAGGATATCAAGTGTCCAAGCCAGAGGTGATCTTCAAATTGGAGCAAGGAGAAGAGCCATGGATACCAGAGAGAGAAATCCGAAGACCCTGCTCTCCAGGTAAGTGAGTAAGAATCCTGCCTATTGCAGTCAGTGTAGACAACGCACAGCTTATGGAGGGAACATCTCAGCAGGCCAGCAGGAGCTCCTTAGCCAGCACAGGAGGCTGAAGCCATTTCTCAGCGACAGTCTGAACATCTGTCTTCTGTAGTAGGGCAGTCCTTCTAGGAATCAAATCGGTCTTAGAAAGATACCCCTCTCCCTCTCTGAAGGAGGCTCGTTGCCCTTGGAGAGGACCTGGATTGGTTCCCAGCACCCACATGGTAGCTAATAACCATGTATCTCCAGGTCTAGTGGACCTGAAGCCCTCTTCCTCCTCCGGCATGGCACGCATCGGTGCACTTACATACATGGAGGCAGAGCACTCAAACACATTGTTTTGAGGTGGCTCTCAGAGTGTCCCTTCCTGTCCTTTTCCCGGTGCACTATGATTCCTCTGGTGTCTCAGGCTCCCTTCATTGTTTACAGAGCTCTTTTCTTGAACAAAAAAGTTTTTTAAATTTATTGTTGTGTACATGTGCATGTGTGTATGATGTGAGGGGATACGTGTGTGCCACAGCACTATTGGGAAGGGCAGAGGACAATTTTATGGAGTTGACTCTCTACTTTGACCTTTATGTGGGTTCTGGGGATTAAACTCAGATCTCTAGGCTTGCGCAGCAAGTGCCTTCATCCATTGACCTCTTTTCTTACTCAGACACGAACTCCAGCATCTCCTTGTTTCACCTCCTTTCACTGTCAAATGCCCTGAACTTAGAGAAGATACCCTGAGCCTTATCACCTTTGCCCCTAACTCATTTCTCCCTTCGCCTGTTAGAAGCTACTAGACTTCTGTTCCGTTAGGCTAGATCCCATAATCAATTTAGTCTTTTTTCTTTCAAACAGGTTACTTTTGAGAAGTATTTTCTATTTTTCTGTCTCTTAACTTCTGATAACATCTTAAACCAGGCCCTGGTCTTAGATTACTATACTTCTAGGTGGAATTAAACAACATAATAGTTTTCTGAAAATACGTTTTTATCAAGATACAATTCATTTATTAGTGGTATGTGTGTAAGTGTGTGTTCATAATATGCATTCACTTGTGCAGACATCACTACTGCGTGGTGGATTCTGTGGTGCAAAACATTAGAACACTTTCATTACACCAAAAAAGAAGCCCTTTACCTATTAGCTGTCCCCAGTCCCATCTCCTCCCAGACCCTGGCAGCCCTTAATCTTTGTTCTCTGTTCAGTTACCTGTTCTGGACAGTTCGTATGAAGTGAACCATCCATGCCTGGCTTCTTTTACTTAGCATGTTTTCAGGGTTGGTTTATGGTATAGCATTGTCTGCACATCATTTCTTTCTACTGCTGATGATATCAGTTGTATGGCTATGCTGAGTTTTGTGTTACTGTTTCTCAGATGGTGGATCATATTGGGTATTAACACTTTATCTTCCTCAGTCACCCTCCTTTGAAAAACACCTTTCTGGTACTACTCATACATCATTATAAGAAAGTTTCTTGCTGGACATGGCAGTGCACACCTTTAATCCTAGCACGCAGGAGGCAGGGGCAGGTGGGTCTCTGTAAGTTAGAGGCTAGCCTGGTCTACATAATGAGACTCCTGATTTTTATTTATTGTTTGTTTGTTTTTGAGTTTTTGAGACCGGGTATTACTGTGCAGCTCTGACTAGCTCTGCTATGTAGACCAGGCTGGCAATGGGCTCACAGAGGTCCATCTGCCTCTACCTCCTGAGTGCTTGGATTAAAGGTGTATACCACTACACCTGGAAAGTCTTTCAATCTGAAGGTCCCCTGAAATGTCTTCTAGAATCACCTTTCCTTTCTTGCTAAAACGAGCTCTCCTTAGGTTGAACTTCTTTTACTGTTTCTTATAACCACCACATAATTTCCTGCATTAGATAGTATGCCATGCCTATCCAAAGTCATTTATTCTTTGAGTCCAAAATCGACCCATGAAATCTACTGTATAGTAAGATATTTGATTCTTCCATGGTCACAAATACAAGTCATATCATCTCTATTATACAAACTCATATTTAATTATGTTTCTATATGTTCTGTTATAGAACACTTAGAAGCAGGCAAAAAAATTACTTGATTGGTTTTTATGGAATCTAGCTAGGGAAGAATTTTCTGATCTTTTCATTTTAACAAACTTATTTTGCTGCTGTTGTTTTTGTTTTGAGGCAGAGCCTTGTGCAGCTCAGGATGGCCTCAAACTCTCTGTATAGCCAAGGCTGGCCTTGAACTCCAGATCCATCTCCCAGATGCTAAGATTACAGGCATGTGCCACCACACCAGCTTTGATTCCTTCAGAGAGAAGTTAGTGTGAGGTGAATCTTGGTCCCAACATTACAACACATTCTAAGAACACATTTTCTAGTGCCTAACAACACTGCATTCACTATGGGAAAGAAGGATGCTAGAGTTTTGAAAAAGAAAGACAATCAGAAGGCTGAGAACATGTTTCGTTGTTAGTTCATGAGAGAACTCTGTGATGAAACTTATCTATCTAGTGTTCATAACTGATTCTTTAGTAACTCTTCACTCAGTATAACAGTGCTTGAAAACAGATCTGTTTTAGACTTTGACTAATGAAAACAAAACAACCCTGTCTTAAATGTCCCATGAAAAGGATTCTAAATACAAAGCATTCTCTATCCCTGGGAGTTTTGCCTCTTTGTTATTGTTTTTGAGACATTTTTTTTTTTTGCTCTGTGGCCCACGTTAGCCCCAAACTTGCAATCCTTCTGCCCCAGGTTTCCGAGTGCTGGCATTCCAAGTGTGCGCCCCCACATACAGCCGCCATTAAGAGTTTAGAATTGATTTTTGTGGCAGGGTAGGGAACTTTGTTTTTTTTTTGTTTCTACTCTCAAGATTTTATTAAAATTTCAAATATAATAGAAAAAAATGAAGCTTCCACCAAGATTATTACATTTGCTGATAATGATGTAATGCTTTGTTACATGTCTCTTCTTCCATCAGTTCATCATTTGCTGATAATGATGTAATGCTTTGTTACATGTCTCTTCTTCCATCAGTTCATCATTTGCTGATAATGATGTAATGCTTTGTTACATGTCTCTTCTTCCATCAGTTCATCATTTGTTGATAATGATGTAATGCTTGCTTTGTTACATGTCTCTTCTTCCATCAGTTCATCATTTGTTGATAATGATGTAATGCTTTGTTACATGTCTCTTCTTCCATCAGTTCATCATTTGCTGATAATGATGTAATGCTTTGTTACATGTCTCTTCTTCCATCAGTTCATCATTTGTTGATAATGATGTAATGCTTTGTTACATGTCTCTTCTTCCATCAGTTCATCATTTGTTGATAATGATGTAATGCTTTGTTACATGTCTCTTCTTCCATCAGTTCATCATTTGTTGATAATGATGTAATGCTTTGTTACATGTCTCTTCTTCCATCAGTTCATCATTTGCTGATAATGATGTAATGCTTTGTTACATGTCTCTTCTTCCATCAGTTCATCATTTGTTGATAATGATGTAATGCTTGCTTTGTTACATGTCTCTTCTTCCATCAGTTCATCATTTGTTGATAATGATGTAATGCTTTGTTACATGTCTCTTCTTCCATCAGTTCATCATTTGCTGATAATGATGTAATGCTTGCTTTGTTACATGTCTCTTCTTCCATCAGTTCATCATTTGTTGATAATGATGTAATGCTTGCTTTGTTACATGTCTCTTCTTCCATCAGTTCATCATTTGTTGATAATGATGTAATGCTTGCTTTGTTACATGTCTCTTCTTCCATCAGTTCATCATTTGTTGATAATGATGTAATGCTTGCTTTGTTACATGTCTCTTCTTCCATCAGTTCATCATTTGTTGATAATGATGTAATGCTTGCTTTGTTACATGTCTCTTCTTCCATCAGTTCATCTTTGGATGCATCTTTAAGGAATTTGGAAAGATAAATTACATTTCACCTTTACATACTTTAGTGTACATATCATTAACTTGAATTCATTATTGTTTTTTTACTTGAAATGCTGAGGACTGAACCTGGGGCTTTGCATCAGTGCTTTAAAAAACTATTGAACCACCAAGTTATATCTCCAGCCCAAATTTCAAGTTTTTTTTAAAAATTTAATTTATCATTTTTATTTTCTGTGTATGCATGTATGTAAGTACACTCACGTCATATAATGCCCATGGAGGTCAGAAGAGGGGGTCAGATCCCCTGGAACTGGAATTATAGATGGTTGTTAGCTGCTGTGTGGGTGCTGGGAACTAAACGTGTGTCCTCTGCAAGAGCAGCCAGTGCTCTTAACTGCTGAGCCATCTCTCCAGCCCCTCAATTATTTTTTTTATAGTTTTTTTACTATTTGCTTGTTTTTGTTTGTTTCTTTGTTGGGATTTTTTCAAAGATGTTTATTTGTGTGTGTGTATGTGTGTGCATGTATAGGGGCATGCATATGTGGTGGCTAGAAGAGGCACTACATCTCTTAGTGCTGGATTTATAGGCATTTGTGCAATTTCACTGCTTATTATTATTATGTGAGTGTTGGGATCCAAACCCAGGCACTCATGGTTGAGTAGCAACCCCTGAGCCATCTCTCTACAGCCTTCTTTGTTTGCTTTTGAGGCAGGGTCTCATGTAACTCATCCTGACCTCAAACTCACTAAGTAGTGGAGGATGATCTTCCTGCCTTTATCTCCTGAGTGCTAGGAATGTAGGTATGCACCACCATGCTCAGTTTATGTGGAGTGGGAATCATAGCCAGGATCTTGTGTATGCTAGGCAAGCACTCTGCCAGCTGAACTCTATTCCTGGCCTCATAGTTCTTTTTTTTTTTTTTTTTTTTTTTTAAGTAAATGTTTACATTTAAATGTACCATTCTGTTGGTGTTGACAAGTACATTCACTCTCCCAAACTCCTATCAGTATGGAACATTTCCATTGCTCAGGACAATTTCCTTCCCCTAGTTTTTTGGGGGTTTTCTTTATGTGAATGAGTTTTTTGCCTGCATGTAAGTGCACCCTTGTCATGCAGTGCCCACAGAGGCCAGAAGAAAGCATCGGATCACCGGAAACTGAACTTATGGATGGTTGTTAGCCACTGGTAGGCATTGGGAACCAAACTCAGATCCTCTGCAAGAGTAGCAAGTGCTCTTAACTGCTAAACCATCTCTCCAGCCCTTTGTCCCTGTTTTTAAGAGAGTGTCTCAATACATATATGCAGGCTGGCCTCAAACTCATCATCTATTCTCCTGCCTCAGCTTCCCAAGAGCTGGGGTTATAGATGTGAGCAACTACATCTGGCATTTCTCTTAGTTTTTAAATATTATCATTCTTAGAACCTAGAAATTAATAAATTGTCTGGTATTAGTATTCTGAGGTAAAAAGCGACTTAGGGCTATATTTATTAAACAGATTGAGAGAGATCCTTGGTCAAGAGAAGTGATTGGGGGACTGGGGAAATGACTCAGTTGGTAAAGTACCTGCCATGCAAACATGAGGACCTGAGTCTAAAAGCTGAGTGTCTGTAATCCCTGCGGATTGCAGCGGGGAGAGGAGCTTCAGGTGGATCCTGAGTTCATTGACCAGCCTGTCTGACTGAAGTGAGAGACCCTGGCTCAAAAAATCAGTAGGGCTGGTGAGATGACTCAGCAGGTGCAGGTGCCTGCCGCCAAGCCTGATGGCCTCCGTTTGATCACAGGGACCCACATGATGGAAGGGGAGAACTGATTTCCTCAAGTTGTCCTTGACTTCCACATGCACACACAAACACAAACACAATAAATGCTATTTTTAAATTACAAACAGGGGCCTAGAGAGATGGCTTGGTGGTTAAAAGCACTGGCTGCTCTTACAGAAGACGCAGGTTTGGTTCCCAAAACTCATATGGTGGCTAATAACCACTCCTAACTCCAGTTCTAGGGGATCTAATGTCCTCTTCTGACTTCCATGGGCACTGCACATACATGGTGTACTTACATACATGTAAGCCAAACACTAATAAAGTAAAATTTAAATTACAAACAAGGAGGGAAAGTGATTGAGGAATACACCCAATGTTGATCTCTAGTGTACATGCATGTGCATACATATGCAGCTCTAAATACATGTGCACATACCCACACAAACACATGCATATGTCACACACATAAATATACATAGACAAAAGAAATGCAATTGGAATAGAATTGGAATGCAAATAGACTAAAACCATTGTTCTAGTTATAAAGGCAAAGATTATTTGCTTCCTAAAACATTGCTTTTTCTCAGTTTGTAAAGTGTAGTTCATGATCTCCAATATGTCAAAGAATCTTTTCGGCTAGATCATTGGATTGAAGATGTTCTCTGAAATATTTAGAAACTTGAATCCTAATAGGTTACTTTAAAGACATTGGGTTACTTTATGAAACTGATATATTAGGAGTTAGATTTTGTTATACCCCATGAAATGCACAGGAAAATGGAGAGCAGAGGAGCCCTGGGGGATAGACATGGTCCCGCTCTGTCTTTATCTGAACCTGATACTCTTATTTTCACTTATTTCTTTATTTCCCAACAAGCTCTCCCCACTTGCATGGACTTTCCTCATTTTCTGGATATTCCAGACACTGTGGATTTGTTAATCTTCATTATCACCTCACTCTTCCTTTCCTCCAGTTTGAGAGTTCTGCACAGACTTCAAGATTAATTTCAAAATATAGTCATGCATGATTTTATCTCTTTCATTTCCGCATTCCTACTGTAGCATTTTGTTTCAACTGGAAAGAATATGGGAACTTTTGCACTTTCTATTTCTTTCAGACAGGAAAACCAGGCCTGACATTAAATCATCAAATCTTCGGCAGAGTATATCTGAAGTATCCCGCAGTACAGAGGATGTGTCACATGCCACATTAGAAGATACGTGGGATGTCAACAGCCCATTAGAGAAGCACCAGGAAAATTGGAGGAGACATTTGGGGTCAGAGGCATATGTCCAGAAGAAAGTAACCACACTAGAGGAAAATTTTAAGCAAAAAAAATCTTGTGAAAACTCTACATTGAGCACAGACCTGGTTGAACAATTCATCATTCCTTCAGGAATAAGACCCAATGAATGTGAGACACTTGGAAGCAATTTGGGATATAATTCAGAATTAGGTACTCGGAGTAGTATCCTTGTAAAAAAGAAGCCTTATAAATGTAGCAAATGTAGAAAATCATTTATTCACAGATCCTCACTTAGTAAACATGAGAAAATTCATAAAGATGATGCTTACCCCAATGGTACAGATCAGGGAATTTATTCTGGAAAGAAACATCATGAGTGTACTGACTGTGGGAAAATCTTTCTCTGGAAAACACAGCTTACTGAGCATCAGAGAATTCACACTGGAGAGAAACCTTTTGAGTGCAATGTGTGTGGAAAGGCCTTCAGGCATAGCTCATCCTTGGGTCAGCATGAGAATGCTCATACAGGAGAGAAACCCTACCAGTGTAGTCTCTGTGGGAAAGCCTTCCAGCGCAGTTCCTCTCTTGTTCAACACCAGAGAATTCACACTGGAGAAAAACCCTATCGATGTAATCTCTGTGGGAGATCCTTCAGGCATGGTACATCTCTCACTCAACATGAGGTCACACATAGTGGAGAGAAACCTTTCCAATGTAAAGAATGTGGGAAAGCCTTTAGTAGATGTTCTTCCCTTGTCCAACATGAGAGGACTCATACTGGAGAGAAACCTTTCGAATGTAGCATATGTGGGAGGGCATTTGGTCAGAGCCCTTCCCTTTATAAGCATATGAGGATTCATAAAAGAGGAAAACCTTACCAGAGCAGTAGCTTCAGTGTAGCTTGTGAGCCCAGCTCATCTCTTACTCCAGGTGAAAGTACATTGACTGGAGTAAAATCCTACCATTGTAATGACTGCGGGGAAGACTTCAGTCACATTACAGACTTCACTGACCATCAGAGAGTCCATACTGGAGAGAATTCCTATGATTGTGAACAGGCCTTTAGTCAGCAGTCTCTCTCTCATCCTGGGGACAAACCCTATCAATGTAATGTATGTGGAAAAGCTTTCAAAAGGAGTACAAGTTTTATAGAACATCACAGAATTCATACTGGAGAGAAGCCCTATGAATGTAATGAATGTGGAGAAGCCTTTAGTCGACGCTCGTCACTTACCCAACACGAAAGAACCCACACTGGAGAGAAACCCTATGAATGTATTGACTGTGGAAAAGCCTTTAGTCAGAGTTCATCTCTTATTCAGCATGAAAGAACTCACACTGGAGAGAAACCCTATGAATGTAATGAATGTGGCCGCGCTTTTAGAAAGAAAACGAACCTTCACGATCATCAGAGAATTCATACTGGAGAAAAACCTTATTCTTGTAAGGAATGTGGGAAAAACTTCAGTAGGAGCTCAGCTCTAACGAAACACCAGAGAATTCATACACGAAATAAACTGCAGGAAACCTAAAGTTACAGAATGGATAGGAAGCTTTGACTGTAATACTATTCCAATTCATTATCACAGGATTTCTACTGGAGAGAAAGTTTGAGAATGTAATTATGTATTTGTTGTGTATGGAGAAAACTGTACTACTAGACAGATTTTTTAAAAAATAAAAACTATGCTTTCATATCTGATTACAAGCTTTTGTAATGACATATGTAGCCATTTGAGAATGATAGACTATATAGAGATAAATATATATATTGGACTTTATTAATGCTTTTGATGGCTTGATATATAAGTCCCACTGTTTACAACCTTTTAAAAAATGAAATAATGGGGCTGGAGAAAGACTCAGTGGTTAAGAGCACTGGTTGTTCTTACAAAGGACCCAGTTTTGATTCCCAATACCCACATGGTCACTAACATCTGGCCATAACTCAAGTTCCAGGGGACTCCAGTGCCATCTTCTGACCTCCATGGGCTTTATAAGACATGGGTGTGCTTATGTACATGCAGGCAATACACTTACACATAAAGATGATAAATATTTTTAAATGAAATAAAACTCATAGTAATGACCCAGACTGATGTTAAACATTGCTTGACAATTGCACTTGATTGAAACTCGTAGAGGACACTTGAAACCATGGAAAGCAGTGCACCTCCCAGAATTCACCATTCAAAGAACAAGATCAGCTGTTCAACCACTTAATTATATTACACAGTTTGAAGAGGACTGAACACCAAAGCTGGATGGAGAAGGCTGTTTTCCTGGCTCTTTAGCCCCCATGCCATTGCTACTAAAAGGAATTTGGGAATTCAGAAGGCTTTCTTAAAATAGAAATCCAAACATTTGATGAGCAACCCACGGGTTAGACACTTCGGAATGCCTAAAGGCATAAGAAAAGGCAACAGAAAGTTTGAAAATTTGTCACAAACATAAGATAACGTATAAACCAAGAGCTTAACAGAAAACAGTTGAACTGGTGACATCCCCCCTCCCCTTTTCTCAGTTGTCATTACCATCAGCTAGCACGTGTCAGTTTTAGAGACCTAGTAAGTCATTTTATTGTGCTTTTCATGGCAGTTCATGGAAGAGTTGCCCCAAGCGTCCTACATCAATTGGAAAACAACGTGAAACTAAGAAGGAGGGTGTCCTTCCTCTCTCTGTTCCCTCCTTCCTTTCCTCCCTCTCTCATCCCTTTCCTTACCTCCCTTCCTCCTTATCCTTCCTCCTTTTCTTTTTTGCCAAGTTGAGTTTACTACAGAGAAGTATAAGTCTAATCATCCATTAGCCCTCAGTTCTGTCTTTGACGCCATCTACAGAAACAGTGTGGTTTAACTCATTGTGTGAAAAAGAAAAACCTTTGCCATTTCACAGAGCTCTTTATCTCTGTTGCTTTCCTAGCTGCAGCCTGTGAGACAAGCTTCCCTGGTCCCTTGGTGCCTCCCATAGGCTATCCTGAGGGCTTTCCAGAACTTTTTTGGTTCCTTTACCACCAAACGTACAGACACATTTGGAACCCACTGTGCCCGTTGATCCCTTTCACAACAGAGCCGTTCCCTAACATAGCCAAGCCTTTCTAGCCTAATGATGAGTTTCAAGGAGGGGTTGTAGGAGTGGTATTAATTCAGGGTCCTTTACCTTTCTTATCCTGTGTGGTGCGAGGTAGCTCTCAATAACTCAATCATACTTCGGTTCACAGAAGTACGCAGAAGAGATAAATATTCATGACAGCAGAAATCCATATCTCCCAGCAAGCCTGCTCCTCTGAATCAAGACGGGTGATGTATTCTGTGTAGATATTATCACCAGGATGTTAACCATTCCAAGAAACCTTGAATGTGGTTCCATACTTAGCACAGAGCGCCAAAACCATGCTGGTGCTGCCTGTTGGAACTGGACAGTGGGTAATTCTGTTTAGATTCTCCCCTATTCAACACTTAGGATGCCTGTCAGGAACTTGCTGCTGATTTTTGGGAGATCCCCCTGTTTGGAGGAAATGACACAAATTGTAATTGGTTGAGTGTTTGTTGTTATTCAAGTTTATTTTTTTAAAAAAGGGGTTAGAGAGATGGCTCAGTGATTAAGAGCACTGGATGCCCTTGCAGAGGACCCAGGTTCAAATCTCAGCACCCACATGGTGGCTAACAGCTGTCCATAACTCCAGTGCCAGAATTCAACACCGTCTTTTGACCTTCACAGGCATTGCACAACAGTTGCACTTACACACATGCAAGTAATACACTCAAACATATAAAATAATAAAAAAGTAAATAATTTTTCAAAACAAACAAAAGACTCATTCTCAAGACCAAAAAGATACCACTGGTTTGTGGATTCTGACTGAGATCCAGCCACTGTGAGTCCTGGTACCACTTCATGGACAGGAGGGACGTCCAGGATACATGCGTGGCTGCCTGAGCAGAGGGCTCTCCTAGCACGGTCGGTGCCCCACTGCATACCTCAGAACACCCAGTCTTTTAGGGCCACGTGAAGTACATGCTTGCCCACATCCTTGTATTCTTTCAATAAACAGCATCTGAGTTGAGGGGGAGTCAATTTGTCTTTTTCAGTTTTCAGAACTTACTAAAATTAGAGGATAGCATATCAAGAAAGGGATTAGCTGCTCAGTTCTCTGCAGCCAAGTAAGTTGTCCATCACTGTCATTTGTCTGTATTTACTGTATGAAAGCTAACGCTACCTTTTGCTCAGTCTTCACTGTTTGGTTAAGTCCTCACAACTAGACAGAGGTGTTGTGGAAGCTCTTTGCCCACCTTTCCCTTGTAACAGTGCCTGCTGTCCTGACCATAGGAACACAAGTCATGATGTTCCCAGGGCTCAGTAATAGTCTTAGGGGCAGGCATGTGACCTAGTTCATCCAGTCAGAGTTCTTAGAATTTTTAGAATTTTTTCAAAGTGCAGCTGGGAAGGAAAGTACTTTTTATTGCTAGGCTGGAAAGGTAAAGGCCTGACACCTTCCCAGAGGCAGAAGGCCTGTTTTAGGAGAGGATGAAAGCTGACAGGGGGTGTTCTTATTTCTCTTCCCTGAGGTTCTTGGACGTGATTTAATTTCTGAAATTCTCTGGGACTCAGTGAGCTCTGTGTGGTCAATCAAACATTTCCTCCTTTTTCTTTAAGTTTGTTTTATTTGTGTTTTTGTTGCTTGTATTAAGTAAGCCTGGTATATATGTATCATGTCCTTGTTGGAGAAGCAGATAACTTGCCTGCAGTAGTACTGTCCATGGCAGGTTCCACCTTTAAACTCAAGACTGTCCAGCTGGGCATAGCTTTCAACTGCTAATCAACATCACAGAGCCATGTTATATTTGAGGATTTGCACTTAACTCTGTCCTTACGGGATGAAGGGACACAGTGACTGGCTGGAGTTGAAATGAAGTGGGAAGGGTCTTAGAATGTTCTTAATTCAGTAAATTAAATCTAACTTCACTTACATCTTATACTTCACTCATACTTCAATACATCTCTTATTTACATTCCCTTATTGTACAGAAATAAAACAATACTTAAAATGTCTTATTTTTAAATTTTTATTACAAATATTTTCTGTATTGCCGTATAATCTCCCAAGCTCTGTCTCTTAACTTAAATTGGTTTTGGTATTGAGAATTTCTGGTTTTTTGTTTTTGTTTGCTTGGTTGGTTTTAGTTTTTTGAGATAGGTTCTTACTATATAACCCTGGCTGTCCTGGAGCTCACTGTGTAGACCAGGCTGGCCTCGAACTCACAGAGATCTGTCTATCTCTGCCTCCTGAGCACTGAGATTAAAGGTGTGCACCACCACGTCCAGCTTTTAATATTGGATTTTATAATTCATGGAATGCTTTCATGTTTTTAAGTGTCTTACCTGGTATGAGACTCATCCAAGAATAGCCTGAGATGACAGTCTCCACGGCAGGATTGATAGTTTCAAGAGGACAAAAAAGTCAGGGGGAAAAAAAGCCTTGCATTTTGCGTGTGTGTTTGAGGAAGGGCCCAGGGCGGACATACTTCTCCAAAGTAGCTATGAGAAAAAAAATGTTTCTGTACTTACTGAGCGCTGTGATAGCGATGCTCAGTTTTTTACCATGGCAATGGCTTTTTAAAAGCTGATTGGTTCCTGTTTATCTGCTGAAATGCAACACCACTCCCAGGTACCGTGGCCGTTGCCTATAATCCTAGCACACAGGAGGCTGAGGCAGGAGGATCCCATCACAGGCTACATGGGGAGCTGGAGGTTGGAGGCCAGCTTGGCTTCCTCAGCCAGACTCTGTTTTTTTAAGTTGACTTTAGAAAAGATTATGGTAATTATTCTTTTTTGACTAAATTGGTCTTTAGCCTTGAACTCTTTTAACATTGATCAGACTAGTGATATACCCAGATGCAGGTCAGAAACGAATTCAAACAGTCTTTAAGGAAAGGTATTAATGAGACATCAAAGTATCTCCCTCTTTTTAAAGGAAGTTTCTAGTACCCTATTGAAAATAACCAGACTTAGAAGGAAATAACAAGAAAATATGCAGAAGTAACAGACAACATAGTGACATACTTCAGATCCTGGAATTACAGAGGAATATGAAACAGCAGTTCTTAATATATTTAATGACAAAAGACAAGCTGGAAAGCATAAAGTATAAACAGAAAGTATAAAAATGTGGTATTCAGAAAAATAACCAAGCAAGCACTGGAAACAAATAGTGGGTCTTGAAGAGATGGCTCAGTGGCTCTGAGGGTCTTGCAGAGGATCCAAGCAGTTCCAAGCACCCAAGTTGGGTGGCTTATGACCACCTGTAATTCAGTTCAGGGGATCCAACACCCTTTTGCTTCTCTGGGCACCTGCACTATGTACACATAGCCACATACACAATTAAAATAATATATTTTTATTTTAATTTTATTTTCACGTGTATGAGTGTTTTCCTTGAATGTATGTAAGCATACCCTTGCATGCAATACCGGTGGTGGTCAAAAGGTGTTCTGTTTCCTGTCTATTGCTGTGATGAAAGCACTGACCAAACCAATCTGGGGAGAAAAGGGTGGCTTACAGCACAGTTAGCACAGTTCATCATCAAGGGAAACCGAGGCAGGAACTCAAGGGAGGAACCTGGAGCACAGACCAGGGAAGAATGTTGCTTATTGTCTTGCTCCTCTGGTCCATGCTCAGCCTGTCTTCTTAAATAACACAAGACCACCTGCCGAGGGGTGGAGCTGTTCACAGTGGGCTGGGCCCTCCCACATCACTCAACAATCAAGAAAATACTCCACAGACGTAGTAACAGGCCAGTCCAATGGAGGACATTTCCCAATTGAGATTCCCTCTATCCAGGTTTGTTAAGTTGACAACTAAAACTATCCAGCACAGGAGGGGACATTAGATTCCCTGGAACTGGAGTTAGGGATGGTTATTAGCCACCATGTGGGTGCTGAGAACCAAACTCCAGTCTTCTGCAAGAGCAATGAGTACTTTTAACCACTGAGCCATCTCTGCAGCCCCAACAAATCTTTTTAAATATAGTAAATAAAGCCCTTACTATTTGTAAAACAAGTAAAAAATAAAATCTAAATAAAAAACTTAAACGATGAATTTATGCAAGAAGCTGTGCAGAAGTGAGTGGGTAAAAACGTGGAGATGGGGAGTGAGTGATGCACAAAGTCTCAAGAAGGTCCAGGATGAAATTCAAATCTAGACTCCTTGGAGAATTAAAAGCTGTAAGAAATTCCTGGAGAGGGGTGAAGGATGCAGCTCCGTTGGTGGGGTGTGCTTACCTGGCATACACATGCCCTGGTTTGGTCCCCAGCACCCCATAAACTGGGCGTGGTGGTGCACACCTGCAATTGCAGAAGCATCAGAAGTTCAAGGCCAACCTCAGCTGCATGGTGAGTTTGAGGCCAATGTTGGCTACATGAGACTCTGTCTTCAAAAAATTAAACAGGGCTGGTCAGGTGGTCCAGCAGGTAAAGGCACTTGCCATGCAAGCCTAGAGACCTGGGTTTGATCCCTGGAACCCACATAAAGATGGAAGGAGAGAACCAATGCCACCGTTTTCTGACATACGCCACTCCTCAACAATAATTTTCTTGAAAACTTAATGGCTTCAAGAATGTTGCAGAGTTTAAAGATACCGACTTGCAGTATGTTCTCTGACCTCCATACACGTGCTGTGGCACACACACACGCACACACACATACACACACAGAGTACCAAATAAATGTAAATTTAGAATTAAAACTTTGAGGGTCTGAAGAGATGGCTCAGCAGTTAAAAGCACTGACTATTCTTGCAGAAGACTCAGATTCAAATCCCAGCACCCACATGTTGGCTAACAGCTGTCCCTACTCCAATTCCAGGGGATCTGATGCCCTTTTCTGACCTCCGTGGGCATTGCACATGTGTGCACTTACATGCAGGCAATGCACTCATACAAATAAAAATACATAAATAATACATTAAAATTAAAACTTTGAATCTCAAAGACAAAAGTAAATCCACAACTGTATATCACATAAAGCAATAGAAAATTAAAAGCAGATTAAACCTTAAAAGTTATTAGGGGTAAAAAGATCAAAAGAATAGCTAACTTCCCAATAACAAATGGAAACCATGTGAATGAAAAATGAGCTAATTAATTGCACATTGAAAATATGCAATCTTATACATAGCACAAAATTTTCAGAAGTAGGGGCACAATAAGTCCCTTTAATATAGCCAAACCCAGCAAATTCTCGTGAACAGAACCTAACTAAAGGAGATTTTTTTTTGTATGAATGCATTGCCTGCATGTATGTGAATCTGTGTTATGCAGTGCCCTCAGAGGTCAGGAGAGGGGTTCAGATCTCCTGGAGTTTGGGTTACAAACCTCTAAAGGAAACTTTAAAAGTTGTATTTCATACGAAAGGAAAGTGATTCCAGGTGGATAGTTAAGACACAGAAAAAGGGGGCTGAAGAGATGGCTGCTCTTATAGAGGAACAGGGTTTGAATCCCAGCACCCAAATGCCAGCTAACAACCATCTGTAACTCCAGTTCCAGGAGACCTGATGCCCTCTCTGACCTCTGTGGGCATTGCAACATACAAGTGCACTTACATACATAGAGGCAGTACACTCATACACATAAAAATAATTTTTTTAAAGTAAAGCACCAGTGTTTAAAAAAAAAAAAAAGACAATTAAAAAGCCCAAAGAAAGTATTAACAAGTGGCTAAATCCAAGTAACTAACTGTACAAATAACAATGGTATTTATTGATAAGTCTTTTGGGGTTTGAGGTTTTTGTTTCATTTTGTTTTGTTTTGGATAGGGTCTCCCTGTAGCCACAGCTGGTCTGGAACTCGCTATATAGACCAGGCTGGCCTTGATCTCACAGAGAACCTCTTGTCCCTGCCTCCTAAGTGCTGGTGTGTGCCACCATGTCCAGCTTAAAAAGCTAAAAATCAAGGCATAGCTATTTCTGGCTATGACAGAGTAGCTTACTTACATTCCTATTAGAAATAACTAGAAGAAAAATTATCTAGAAGAGTAACTGGGTAAGATAACAAAGTACATGCCTGTATGCATTGGAGAGCAGCGAAAGCAGCCAGGATTTGTGAGACCAACATACCAGAGATTATGAGCCTGTTGACATAAGCCTCAGGTTCTGGGTGCTTCCTCCCCAGAGATGGAAAGTCGATTGTCCTGACCTGGGTGATAAATTGAGAGAGTTGGTAAAATTTAGTAGATAAGAAGCAAAGGCAAAGGGACTGGAGAGACGGTTCAGTGGTTAAGAGCACATACTGTTCTTGCAGAGGACCAGAGTTCAGTTTCCAGGACCCATGTCGGGTGGCTCCACAACCACCTGTAACTCCAGCTACAGGGGACCTAATGCCCTCTTCTGGCCTCTAAGGGCATAGGATTTGAATGTATACACACATAATTATTTAAATGTACACATAATTATTTAAAAAATTTTAAAGAACGGCAAGAAGAATTTTCAACACTCTCAAGGACCTTGGGCGACAAAAATTGGAGTTCAGGGAGCTAGAGAGATGGCTCAGCAGTTAAGAACACTTGTCACTCTTCCAGGAGCCCCAAATTCAGTTTCCAGCACCTACAATGGTGCGACTCATAGCTGTCTGTAAGTCCAGCTCCAGAGGATCTGCTCCCTCATCTGGACTTCATGAGCACCTTGTACTCACATGCAGATACACACAGACACCTAAATATACACATAATTAAAAATAAATTATGCTTGGCATAGTGGCCTTCTCTCCTTGATGCCTATTAATAGTTATCAGGACAATTATTTAATATTATTGTAGTGAGACAGTGAGAAACAGTAACCACAAACAGCAGGCTAGCCAGAGAGCTTCAAACGTAAAGCTGGGGAGTAAGATATACACTGAGAGCTTTGAAAAGTTCCAGCATGTTCCTGGGAATCTAGGAACACACATGGGGCCATTGCCATTCCCAGGGCCTCGTGGGTGGATAGATGCTCAGTGGAAAACCAGAAAGGTCCCAAGTTATCACTTCCTGCCGAGCTTGAGGCAGGTGGGAAGGGAAGCCCAAGAAGTAGAAACTGCCTGATTTGGTGTTGAAGGCATGGCCCCCAACACAGAGAAGTTCCTTGTTCTTTGGCAAAGACTGAGGACTTGGTGATTCTAAGTCTTTAAAGAAATCCCTCTAATCAGTAGCTGGCCACTGGCTAACTCAGCTGAGATTTCACTGGGCATAGGACAAAAAAATAGAGACTTTGCTGAATCAATACAGAAAAGCTGATCAGCAACAACCTTAACAAAAATTGGGGAGTCCACGGTCACACTACCCTGAACACGCTCCATCTTGTCTGATCTTGGAAGCTAAGCAAAGTTGGACCTGGTTAGTCCTTGCATGGGAGAAAAGGAAGGAAGGGGACCCAGAGATAGAACTCTAGGGCTGGAAGGTGAGGCAAAACCCTGACACAAGGACCCAGCAACCCAACAGGACGGCAAAGATGAGCCTGACAAAATCATTGTGGCACTGAGTCCTTCCACAAGTCAAGAAGAGGTTCCTTACTGGGGAACCTAATGATCCATGGCTCCCTTCCTCCAGCCTACAGCACTGCCTTGGGATGGAGGGACCTGAGGATCTCCACAGCTGAGCTCCTCACAGGGATCAGTTAGGAACCAGGCAGAAACCTCCATGGCCCCCAACCCTTTTACCAGCTGGAAACCTGGGAGTGCAGAAATGGAGAGGTGGGAAATGAACAGCCGGAGTTGGATAAAGAGCAGGGTACGGACCCAAAGGAAGAGCAGAAAGGGATGGGCGAGGACAGGGACACGATAAACTGCCATGTGGATGCTCCAGGAGTGCTAACTGAGGGAGAGCCTGCACAGGTTAAAGACCTGCTTCCTCCACGTTCACCCACTCCTGCCTTCAGCAAGACCAGATCAGCCACTAGAAGGGACATTTTGGTTCCTCTCCACTTTCTATTCTTATTCTAATTTCACCCGCAAACACTTTTGGGAGGCAGGAATCAAGGAATGGACCCCAACTCCATCCGAATGCTACCTGCTTCCTGTAGTCTGTTATTTCAAGAACAGATGTTGGGTAGGGGAACTTGGCCCCCACATTACACAGTCCCCTTACTCCTCAAAACAGGCTTCACCTGCTGTCATTTCTCAAATGCAAGTTGATACTGTTATGGGTAAAGAAATATAAATGTATTTTCTAAATGTCACTGAAATCTTAAGAGGCTCAGCTGTTGTGTAGTCCATTGGTTCTCAAATTTAAGTGTCCATCAGAATGATCTGGAAAGTAGGCTCAGTCTTTTTCTATGATTCAGCATATCTGAGGTGAGACTTTAGCTTTTGTGTGTGTGTATATGTGTGTACGTTTGTGTGTGCATGTGTATGTGTGTACTCATGGAGGCCAGAGGCTGACATCAGGTGTCTTCCTCAATTACTTCACCTTATTTTATTTTAAAATTCTATTTGTTATTTTATTTTTTTGTGTATGTGTGCAGGGGCTCATGTGCCACAGCAAGTATGTGGAGGTCAGGGGATAACGCAGAGTCGGCTCTCTTGGGTACCTTGGTCAGGCGTGGCAACAGGTGTCTTTACCTACTGAGCCATCTCTCTGGCCCTCCACCTCATCTTTTAGACAGTGTCTCTCACTGAACCTTTCACTGATTCAGCTAGAAGCCCCGGGGACCTCCTGTATCCGCCTCCCCAGCACTGGGATTCCAAGTGTGTACCACCATGCTCAGGTTTTTAGGTGAGTACCAGGCATCCAGATACAGGTCTTTATGTGTGCGTGGCAAGCACTTTACCAATTAAGCCATCTTCCTAGCCACGTTTTTTTTTTAAGATTTTATTTATTTTTATGTGTATGAGTGTTTTGCTTGCATGTATGTAATTGCATGCAATGTCCGCGGAGGCCAGAAGAGGGCATCAGATCCCTTGTAACTGGATTTACTAACCGGCGTTAGCTGCCACGTAAGTACTTGGAACCAAACCCAGACCTCTGGAAGAGCAGTAAGTGATCTTAACCACTGAACCATCTCTCCAACTCTCTGTTTGTTTGTTTTTAGAGATGGGGTCTTATGTAGCCCAGGCTAATCTCAGACTTGCTGTGTAGTTTAGGATGGTTCCACCTCCCACGAGCTTGTATTACAGGTATGAGCTTTTGTGATTATTTGTAAAGTTCCCAGATACTGCTGGTTCAGGGACTATACTTTGAGAGCCACCAATCAAGGTCATCAAAAATGCTCTTTGTAGCTGGGAACAATGGCACATACCTGTAATCCCAACCCTTTGGAGGTGGAGACAGGAAGATCAGAAGTCCAAAGGCTATAGAGCATGTTCAAGACCAGCCTGGGCAACATGAGACCCATACACTACTTTGTATGCTAAATAAAAAATGATGAAAAACACCATTGGGTGCTCACATCTATAATCTCACTACTTGGGAGGTTAAGGTAGGAGAATCACTCTGAGGTGGAGGTCAACCTGGGCTATAAAATGAGTTCCAGGTTAGCCTAGGCTAGAGTGAGATCCTCTATCAAAACACAGAAATAAAATAAAATAAAATAACAGAAATTAGTTTTAAAATACAACTGCTGGGGCTGGAGAGATGGTTCAGCAGTTGAGAGCACAGGCTGCTCTTGCAGAGGACCAGGTTCAATTCCCAGCACCTACATGGTGGCTGACATCCATCCATAACTCCAGTTTCAGGGGATCCAACACCTTCTTCTGCCTCTAAGGGGCATTACATGCACATGGTGCTCTTACATGCATATAGGCAAAGCAGACACATAAAATAAAAATAAATAAAACATTTTATAAAAATAGAATACAATACAACTGCCTTCACAGGACGCTGTTTTGTTTTTAATCATTTCTTAAACCCTTCTCTAGTTTATTCAAACTCTTGATCAGTTTTTCCAACTAGATCCTTTCTTCAAACACATATAATATATCATGGAGAATACGGTTTGAATAGTAATAATTATTATGGGGATAATAAAAAGCTCATGCTCATTCTTTATAGGTGATTTTCTTTATCTTGTTTCACCACCGCTATGGTGTGGCTCTTCACTGCTTCACAAAGGCCAGTGGTTGAAGGCATGGCTCTAGCCTGTGGTGGTATTGGAAGGTGCTGGAATCTTTCTGTGGTGGAGCCTAGTGAAGGAAATTGGGAGCATACTCTAGAAGGAGACATTGGGGACCGCTATCTCTGCTTCCTGCCACCTAAGTCCTCTCTGCCACGTGCACCTGTCATGATGCCCGGTGCTGCCACAGGCTCAGAACAGCAGGGCGAGTGGCCGTGGACTGAAACCTCCAAAACTGTGAGCTGGAATCTTCTTCCCTTGAAGTTGACTATCTCATGCATTTTGTCACAGTAAAGGAAGCTTGGCTTAACGATGTAAGCAGAAAAAGGTGAACGCTGGAGGAGGAAGTGAGTTCAGTACTGGGAGTAACCTCAGCCACAGCATAGCGTAGCACAGATATGACTGACAACCTCGCTCGACATGGCCTCCTGGACAGTTGCTTCTCTCTGTGGTTTTCTCCCAGGTAAGGAAGGACAGTGGTCTGCAGGGCCCAAGTCTGGGGCTTCCCAACAAAACCCAGTGCTGCCACAAGGCCTGCCTGATGGGGAAGGAGCAGCCTGGCCAAAGCGTGATGACTGAAACCAATGCCTCAATCTGAGGATTCACGCTGGGCTGGAGGTGCCTGTTACGTGACATCTGCAAGTCAGATGGAATTGCCAGGTTCTTCATACACATGAGGATTTTAATGCATTTCCAAAAAGCTACTCCTTTTCTGAATCTCTCAGGAGAATGGCAGCATCCTGGCTTTTTCTTGAAAGTACACCCATTCCACCAAGCCTTAAATTAGGACTTACCAAGGTGTTATATCTGCTGACGGGTTGCAATGAAAATTTTCTGTTCATGTAATGTGGATCCTTCTTTCCCCCAGAAGGAGTCAGTTACTCACTTTTACTTCTGGGTCTGGCTGATTTTGAACCATCCCATGCTCCTCCTTAAGGATTCTATTTGCAGGAATGCATCTTTGTGAATAAGGTTAGGTTTGCTCCTTGTGTTATGTTAATAACACCATTTCCTTGTCTCCCTCCCTCTGCTTGCTATGGACCTTTCACACTTAGCTATACATACTCAGTGCCTGGACCCAGCATCTACCAGGTGCTCAGTTAACATTTATGAACAGAACCAGTGGATGATCCAGAGGTTGCTCAATTTCTTTGTTCTCTGACTGACCTGAGGCAGAGTTCTTAAGTTCTCTATCCTTTATTTCTCTCTACTGTTAAGTGGGCATATTAACAGCAGCGACCACATGAAGCTGGTGTGTATTAAACTGGTTAGATTGCACAAGGTTTGTCCATGATGAGCACTATAGATGGGTTTTGCTATTATTTTATGATAATCAGAAATAAGTTGGGGTGGGGTTGGCGGAGCTTTTGGTCTGGAGTTCAAGGGGGAGAATGCCCTAGTTGTGCAATCTCCACCCAGCTTCATCCTGTAAAATAGGGTACACCATAGCCCCACCTGACCTGCAGATGAAGGCAGATGATGTCTATAAAATACTTAGCACGGGGCCTCGCTCAAACTATGTACTTTTTAAAAATGTGCAGGGCTAGGTTGGGCATGGTGGGGTGCTCCTGTAATTCCAGCCTTCTTGAGGTTGAGGCAGGAGGATTAGTTGAAAGTCATCCTCGGTTATCTGGTGAGCTTAAGGCCAGCCTGGGCTACGTGACAGCCTGTCTCAAAAAGTAAATGGATTAATACCTAATTAACTAATTTATTGTGTGGACCTCAAATGTGCAAGGTACAGTCGTGGTGGGGCTGGCTCTCTCAGGAGAGCTTTCCTCCAGCATCCTCTACACTCGCTGCGCACCGCCCGCTCTGCCTGGTGACCACCAGGGGACGGTGGCGCACCGCACAGGGCGATGCGGGGCCCGGAGCGCCAATCTCAGAAGTACAGAGCTTGCAAGAGGCAAGCTCTTCCATTCCCTCTGGTTTTCCCTGCGTTAAACGATACCTGGAATCTCATCTCTCATGAGATGACCTGTTCTCAGCGCTTCCATCCGCGAGCCGTGAGCCTCCAGCATTTACGAGAACTGGGCGGTCAGCGTCAGAAATGAGACCCGCAAATCCGCGGCGCCCTGGTGAGACAGGGGACAAACGGTCCAGCGGATCCGTGGACAAAGCATTTGGGGCCGGCTCACACGCGACCTTCCTGCCCTCCCCTCCCCCCAAAGTTAATGTGACACCTCAGAAAGCAACCAGTTAATGGCACAAATTGTTCCATTTCTCCAGCAACTAAATGGACCTGTTGGGCTCCTTGGTGACTTTCTAAGAAGCTGAGCTCATTCCTGCCACAGGTTCTTTGCACCTGGTGTTGTCTATGCCTGGGGTCTTCTTCCCAAGAAATGCATGGTTTCCTTCTTGATCTTCAAGTCTTTGCTCAAACATCAGCTTTTCATCCAAGCCTTCGTTGACTAGGCTTCCTCCATCACCACACTCTAATTTTTCCCCATAAAAATTGCTACCTTCTGACATGTCATATAATTTATTTATTATGTTTGTCCTCTGTCTACTCTGCTAGTCTGTAAACTCTACAGGAGAGATTATTCTCGGTTTCGTTCACTGCTGTATTTCTCACATATCAAACAAAACTTGACACATGCCGTAGCCACCTAACACGCATAACCTGAATGAATGTGATTATTATTACATTACAAATTACTCCAAAGCTTGGAACTTTAGCTACAAATAATAACTCTCTCACACAGTTTCTGAGGGTGATGAATGCGGAGATTGGGTGGTTCAGGGTCAGATCATGCGGTTTAGCTGTTGATCAGGGTTGTAGCCATCTCAAGTTTCTCTAGGGCCACAGAACCCACTTCCAAGTTCATTCATGATGATTGTCAGGCTACAGTGTACTCACTACTGGCTGTTGATGGGAAGCTTCAGTTCTTAGCCACATGGGTCTCTCTACAAAGCTGTCTCACTGTGACAGCTGCCTTTCCCCATTGTGATGAGTTAGAGAAAGACAGAGAACACAAGAGAAATTCCATCATCTTTTCATCTCCGAATTACAAATGCCATTTACCTGTCTGTGGCAGACAGAATAACAGACATCCCTCCCTCCAAAAGATATGCTTGGTCCAATCAATGGCAAAGGGGACTTGCAGGTGTGTCTAAATGAAGGATTTTGATGGGAAGAGTGTTCTGGACTGCCTAGACGTGTCCAGTGTATCACAAGGATCCTTCTAAGCAAAGGAGGAGCCCTGGGCGAGTCAGAGCAAGTGATGGAGATTGGGCGATGGGAAAGAAAGTTGGAGGGATGCACTTGGAGGACGGAGGGAGGGACTGTGTGCTAAGGAATGCGGTCAACCTCTGCAGTAGCTAGACAAGCCAAGGAAACAGATTCTTCCCTGGAGCTTCCAGAAGGAACACAGCCCTGGAGATGTAGGTGAGCCCTGAGTGCGAGCCAAAGTACCACAAAAGGAAGAGAGGAAGGGAGAGAAGGAGGATGGAAGGGAGGGAGGGAAGGAGGAAGGGAGGGAGAGAAGCAAGTAGGAAGAAAGGAAGGAAGGAAACAACCTTGTTAATACTTTGATTATAGGTCAGTAAGACCCACTTAGGCATGTGACTCCCCCCAAAAACTGCAGAATATTAAATCTGTGTTGTTTTAAGGTTGTAGTGATTCGTTAAAGTCACTGTAGGAAATGAGCATGCCAGCCCTTTCTGCCACGGTGTATTAACTAGAAGTGAAATCCCTTAAGTCCACGTGCACAGGATATGAACACCAAGACACACAGATATTAGGAGTTGTTTTCGAACCTGCCTATTACAGTGAATGAATGACTATGAAACCCCACTTTATGGGTAGGTAAACTGAGATTCAGAGGAGTGAGATAACTTCTCTGAAGTCACATAGCGAATAAGGTGGAGTCAGTTCAATCTGACCCTTAGACTGCATTCCAAAGTCCTTAACGTTTTTTATTAGATTTATTTGTTTCTTCATTGGGGGTGGAATGCATGTGGAAGTCAGAGGACAACTTGTGAGAGTGGGTTCTCTCCTTCTACCTTGTGGATTCTGGGGACTGAATTCAGATTCTCTGGTTTTGGAAGCAGGTACCTTTATCTTCGAAGCCCTCACACCAGCCTCCAAAGTCCTTTAACAAATGGCTTTGAGGCCCCATGAGAGCTGGCCATCCCGCTAGCCCTAACCTCCGTAATCTTAAGCAGATCAAACTTATTTCTACCTCAGTGCTTTTTTGTCTTTTCTTTTCTTCTGCAAATCTGTGTGGTCCAGGCTGGCTTGACTTGAAGCAATTCTTCGCCTCAGCTTCTTGAATGTTGATTGTACGAGTAAGTCATCATGCCCAGCTCCATCCCAGGGCCCTTTTGTTGTTGTTTGGTTTGGTTTTTTTTTTTTTAGACAGACGCAGAAGCTATAGTCCAGAAGGGGCCCAAGCCTCCATCTCAAACTGGGAGCAGCACTTGGTGATGTGTAAGAGTCTCCTACATGGTCATGGTTTTGAAGGCATGAAGGGGCCCTGGAGAGCAGCTGAGGCTTGACACTGGGAGAGGCCACAGAAAAGGCCACTGGTGGAAGTCCAGCCCTCAGCTACAGTGAAGACCCCAGGACTGAAGAGCTCATGGAGAGAATCTGAGGGTTTGTAACCCGAGAGGCCAGGAGAGCGCATCCCTGAAGGTGCAGCCTCTGTTTCAGTGGACGCCCAGCATATTGGAGATGCTGGGACCCTGGGACGACCCTGAGGAAATACGTCCCAGAAGATGTTGCCACATGGATGCTCGTCTCTTGCTACATGCCCAGCCACCTTGCTCTTTTCTCCTTGCTGTTTATCCTTACTGTTTTCTCTCCCAAGTTGCTCTTCATGGGGGCATCACCTTCTCATCTTCAGGTCCCTCTTCAAATGCAAGTCTTCCCTGGGACTCGGGAACTCTGCTGGCCTTGTTCACTGCTGTTTCTCCAGTTCTGGCACACAGTAGGCGTTGAATGAATACTTTCAACATAAACCGATCATCTCTCTTCTCTGTGCCTCTTGAAATAACAGTTCTTACCTGGCAGAGCTTTTGAAGATTAAAGGATTAAACAAAAATGACAAGGCCTAGAGTCATAAGGTAGAAATTAAATTTAGAAATTTAAGTTTCAATTCTCCTAGTAACAGGCAAGACCTGGAGGCACTCACAGGCCTGCACTGAGAAGCCTTTGTTTCTAGCCTCCTTCCGGCTGGCTGGGGGAGGGGGATTGATTGGCCACCAGGGCCATTTTTAGGGAGTAACTGACTGATTTCTTCCCAGGCTGGTTCTGCTGGTACCACACCTCTTCCTTAGCCAGAATCTGAGCTCTCTGAAGTCTGAAGATAATTTATTCAGGACGGTGTGACAGGCAGGCAGAGAGAGGCTAGTTTAATCAGGTGTTGGGGAAGGAGAGTGGTTTAGGGTTCAGGAGAGTGTTTCTTTTGTTTGTTTGTTTGAGATAGTCCTTGTTCCAGTTCCTGTTGTAAAACACTTTTGGCAAAGCAATTTAACAGGGGAAAGGGCTTGTCTGGCTTACCCTTCTAGGTCACAGACCATCACTGAGGAAAGTTGGGGCAGGAACTCCAGCAGAAACCATGGAGGAACGCTGCTTGCTGCTCACTCACAGGCTCCTGCTTAGATCTCTTATGCAACCCAGGATGCTTGCTGCTCACTCACAGGCTCCTGCTTAGATCTCTTATGCAACCCAGGACCACCACCCACAGTGGGCTGAGGCCTCCTGCATCAAGACAGTCACCCCACAGATATGCCCACAGGCCAACCTGAGCTGTCAGTGCCTCTAGGCTGCATCGAGTTGACAATTAAAGCTAACCACAACGGTGTTCATGTAGCCCATGCTGGCTTCAAACTCACTGTGTGTTGAGGCTGACCTTGAACTCCTGGTCCTCCTGCCTCCATCTCCTGAGTGCAGGGATTACAGGTGTGCAGCACCCAGCCGGGCAGCACCAGGCATGTCTCACTTGCTCACAGTGTTGCTGTCTAGGTCAGGTGTTGTCTGGAATGATCACAACTGGAGCGTGTTTTCAGCTGTCTTTGCAGTGAACCTGTGCAGCTGCTGACGAGTTCTCAGAGTGACTGAAGCATCCAAACAGCCAGGCTGCCATGAGGGCATTCAGATAGGTACCAACAAAGGGATGCTTGGATGACAATTCCCTGCCCAAGGCAGCCGGGCCAAAGGGAAGGGCCTGTCACACAGCCAACTCTGGACAGCTTTAGTCAATTCCCAGAAAGCAGTAAAAGAGTGTTTACAATAAAGACTTCACAAAAGCTCCACACAGAGCTAACAATTCTAACAGTGTTTAATGGTGTTTAGTAGTGTTTAATAATACTCAACAGTGCTTAACTCCTGCCCTAGTGCCCCAGGGAGAAGTAGGTCCTGTGATCTGTCCCTTCACCACGGATTAGCTCCCGTTCCTTCCTGTGGTAGCCAGTTCACCAAATAGCCTCCCAAGTGCTGGGACTAAAGGTGTACACCACCACACCTTTCTTATTCTGGACACTTCGTATGTCTGCCAGACATTGACTGACCTTGTTAGCCTGACTTTGTGCGGGTCTTATGCAAGTAACCACATCTGCAGTGAGTTCATGAGTACAATGGCCTTGTCATGTCCGGAAGACAGCCTTTCACAGCACTGCCCTTCATCCTTACATTCTTAACCGTTTCTCTTTCATGATGAAACTTTTAGGGGTCGGAGAAGGTCTTCTTCTACTTTTGGGCTATTATGAATAGTGCTTCTATATACTTTATGTAGAAATTTCTGTGTAGACATATATCATCATTTCAGGTATATACTTAGGATTGGAGTTGCTAGGTCAAATAGTATTATGATTGACATTTTGAGGCAACACCTGCTTTTATGCAGTCCAGTAGCTAGAAATGGTTTCTACCAGTAAAGACAAAAGAATAATAGCTTATTATAATGGATGAAAATGACAGAGTGCTCAGTTTCGGGGTATCGGGAGCTTCCCAGACACCTCCCTTTATTCACTTGTGTGTTATCCATGAATGCTTCTGCTTTGCACTGGATGCTTTTGCATGGATGCTCACCACTGAGTAGTCCAATGAGGAGACTAACGGCCTGCACTTATTCCACAGGAAAAGTTTATCAGCCCCTGAAAAAATATGTGTTGCCATTACTAATGATGTTTTGTTCTGAGTCATAGCCTCCCATATCCCAGGCTGGCCTCAAAGCTCACTATGTAGCCCAAGGATGACCCTGAACTCCTGATCCTCCTTCCTCTATTAGAGGATGTACACCACGATGCCAGGTGTAGGCAGTGCCACAGATCAAACCCATGTACAGGAAGGAGAGAGAGAGAGAGAGAGAGAGAGCGTGCGCCTGTTAATGGGCAAAGCTATATACTGTCAAAGCCAGCCCCTGATGCCCTCCAACAAGACTGCACCTCGGCAAACAGAAGACACTTGGAGCCTCTGGAGACATTCACTTAAACCACCACACCAGGGTTTCATTCACTCTGCCGACAGAGCCCTTGCCCACATCATTTCTTGTTATTCCTGGGGAGCAGTCCTGCCTTCAGTTGGAATGGCAGCAGGACACAAGTCACCAACTCTTCTCTGCCCGATGCTTACTATAGCATAAAGAAGTGAAACTTTGGGCAAGTAAGATGGCTCAGTGGGTAGAGGCACTTGCCACCAAGGCTGAAGACCTGAGTGTGACTCCCCAGAACCCACATGGTGGAAGGAGAGAACCGACTCTTGCATGTTGTCCTCTGGTCACATACACACTGGCCCATGTGCACCCCTCACACACACACACACATAAAGCCCCCGAAGATGAATAAATAGCTGTGATTTAAAAGCAGAAATGAATGCTTGTGACTGGCCCCATTTTCTGGACTGAGAAACTGAGAGTTTGGGGGTCAGGGTCTGCTCAGGCTGCTTGGTGCACACTGGAAGGTAGGTGAGGCTTAGTTCTCCTGTCTTCCTGGGCACCTTCCTCCCCTCCAGTTGAGAAGACCTGGCTGTGAATAATTCATGCCTGGGGTTTGCAGAGCACTCCAGCTCCTCAGAGCACTTTGACCATCATTAATTAGTAAGAACCGGGCGCTGGCTGTCACCCCATAGAAGTATAACAGAAGTGGCTTTAATGTCTCTGCTCCTGAATCTAGAAGCTTCCATCTCCACAAGCTACATGACAAAGCTTTAACCATCACCTACCCATCACCCCACGGCCTCCCCACACTTACCATTTGGCTCCAGTGGGAGCTGGTGTCCTCTGGGAAACTACGTCCCCCTTCTGCTCTCACCATCCTGTCTGAAAGATACAAACAAAGATGCCATCTCTGGGCTTGTGGTAAAGATTATTGTGTGTTTCTGAAACTGTTCTGAGAAGAACCCTCCTCTGCAGCCAGTGGAAAGAGACCACGGCCCAGCAGATTTGGAAATGGTCAACTATCAAGAGATCATAGGATCCAGGAGTTCCACTTTGGGGTCTATAACCATGAGGAATGAGAATGTGCATACAAGAACTTGTACACATACGTTCATGCAATATTATTCATGATAATCCAAGTAAAAGTAATGACCAAGTAATAGACGAGTGAAATGTGTATATTTGTAGGATGGAATATTATTCAGTCATAAAAAGTGATGGGATATTGATACATACTACAATGTGGATGAAACTTGACAACATTTTACTAAGCAAAAGAAGCCAGACATGGAGCAAGCAAAATGGCTCAGTCAGTAAAGGCACTCAGTATCAGGCCCGATGAGCTAAATTCAATCCTCAGGACCCTTATGGTAGAAGGAGAGAACTGACTCCTCAGAGATGTCCTCTGACTTCCACACAGGCACTGTGGCACACACACACACATTCATGCACACACAGAATATATATATATATATATATATGTATATATATATATATGTATATATATATATATATATTTATTTATTTATTTATTTATTTAAAGCTAAGCCAAAAGCCACATGCATGCACACACAGAATATAATTAAAACAAAACTAAGCCAGAAGCCAGGTGTGGTGACACACACCTTTAATCCCAGTACCAGGCAGACACAGGCAGGCAGATCTCTGTGAGTTCCAGGCCAACCAGGGCTACATAGTGAGAATCTTGTCCAAAGAAGAAAGAAAGAAAAGAAAGGAAGAAAGGAAGGAAAGAAGGAAAGAAGGCCAGAAGGAAGAGAGGGAGAGAGACAAATCCTTAGGGACAGAAAATAGGTTAATCGTTGCCTAGGGCTGGGTGGGGGACAGGCAGTGACTATACATGGGAACCAGGCTTTTTGGAGTGATAAAAGTGCTTTAAAATTGGTTTTGGTGATGCTTATAGAACTCTGTGAATGAGTTTACATATATAAAGTAAGTCAGGCTTAGTGGCGTACATCTTTAATCCTAGCACTCAAGAGGCAGAGGCAGCGGCAGGCAGATTTCTGTGAGATCCAGGCCAACCAGCTCTGCATAAAAGAGTAAATTAGACCTCATTTCATTAAGGGTGTTTTCAAAGTACTCTAAAAGTCATACAGCAGTGAACACAGCAGTGTTTATGTATAAAATGAATGATCATGTCTGAAATGGACGGAGCTGAGCATTCTGACTACTGAGGGAAGTTCCTGAGACTTCTAACATCAGAGACACCTGGATCTCTCACTCTATGTGACCTCGGGCAGGTCATTAAGTTCTTGGGGCTCACGTTAATCATCTGTAGCACTGGAACAATAGTCCCCATCTCTTAGGGTTACTGGTGACAATTAAATGAATGTTGTACAGCTGAGCTTGGTACTCGACACATAATAGGTGCTTAGTAAATGGTGATTATCATTTCCACATGGGTTATCTGGCCCTTCTCAGGCATCATCATCTACACACACACACACACCCTCACCCCCGCCCAACTTCTGCAGAATCTGTTTTAAAACTTGCCTAATCATTAGAAGTACCTGGGGCTGGAGATGCAAATCAGCGAGGTACTTGCTCAACGTGCACAGACCCCTGGGTTCGACCTCCAAGACTGCATAAAAGTTGGCTGGATGGCACACACTCATAATTCTAGCACTTAGGAGGTAGAGGCAGGAGGATCAGAAGTTCAAGGCCACCCTCGGCTACACTATGTGTTGAAGGCCAGTTGGGGGTTCTGTGAGACAAGAAAGGAAGGAAAGAAGGTAAGAAGGAAGGGAAGGACGGAGGGAGAAAGGGAGAGGGAGGGGAAAGGGAGGGGGAGGGGGAGGGGGAGGAGGAAGGGAGAGGGAGGGGGGAGGGAGAGGGAGGGGAGGGAGAGTCTGTATTGCTACAAATACAGATTCCAGGGCCCCACCTCACACCAAAAAATAAGCATCGTATATTTTCAGAAACACAGGATGAGTCCGGTAGTCAGGCAACTTTGGGAACCCCACTTGGTGCTGTGTCATTTATACCCTTTCCCCAAATCCCTTTGTTTGTTTCATACTGACAAGAGCTCCAACTCTTAGCTTCAACAATAAAACACAGCCCCTGAGAGCTTCTAATTTCCCCACAGTCTCATTCAGGCCAAGGATTGATGATGTTAATAACAGTGACGGCGGGGCGGCGCCCTCTGCAGGGGTTTCCCCCAGCCAGGTCCTCTGTGTCTTCCCATCACTCTAATGAGTGGGTTTGTTTGGCCCTGTTTGCCTGAGAGAGGCTAAAGGATTTTAGGAAAGCGAAGTGGGAGGGTCAGGATTGAGACCCCAAAGCCAGCCTGGTTAATCTAATTCTATTAAAGTCACCCCAGTTCTTATGAGGAAATGGAGGCCCAAGGGACTTTTCAACGATCACATAGAAGCTTCTTGAACAAGCCAAAGCAGGAATCCAGGTTTCCAGTCTGGAATCTCCTCACATCATATAAGTCCTATTCAATGACTTTTTCAGCAAATAACCACCTCAAACAAAAAGACAAAAAAACATCAACATCGATTGTTCTTTGGGGTCAACATAATACGCTCCTGCTTTCACCACTAGAACATTTTTTTCAATTGCAGATGACAGTGGCTAAAATTGATTGAGCGTTGCCTTTGTACCAAGAATTGTTTTAAGTGCTTTGAGGTTTTTCGTTTTTCTTTTCCAGGCTGGCCACAAATTTACCATCCTCTGCCTCAGCCTCCTGAGTGCTGGGATTATAGGCATGCCCCACCACACAGACCCTAAATGCCATATTTGATTAACACATTTCAGTCCCAGCAACAGATGACATGGATGTGTGACCACCACTGACCCCACCTTACAGATGGGTGATGGAGGCAGAGGCTTTACTTGTTTTTATTTTGTTTTGTTTTAGGTTGCAGGGCTAACCAGTGAGTGTATTAGACCTGGAACTCAGACCCTGACAGGGTGCCTGTGCTGCCTCTGGTGTAGCCACTCCACAGTGACTGCAGTGTGTCTCCTGCAGTGTGGTTTATAATATAGAAATATGGAAAGAAGCCAAGTATGGTGGTGCACACCTTTAATCCCAGCAGAGGCAGGCGGATCTCTGTGAGTTCAAGGCCTGCCTGGTGTACATAATGAGTACTATGTACAGGCTAGCAGGGCACAGGGAGACCCCGTCTCAAAAAAGACCAAACATGGAAAGAAAGTCTCATGCTCAACAAGTGAGCATTGGCCAGATAATTACAGTCTACTTTATTATTGTTGTTATATTTTATTTTTATTTTATGTGTATGAGTGTACTGCCTGCATGTATGTAAGTGCACCCGTGTCATGCAATACCTGAGGAGGTCAGAAGAGGGCATCAGATCCCCTGGAACTGTAGTTACGGACAGCAGTTAGCTGCCGTGTGGGTGCTGGGAATTGAACCTGGTTCCTCTGGAAGAGCAGTCTGTGCTCTTAAGATGTCTCCTACTGAACCATCTCTCCAACCCCTGGTCTCCTTTTTTAAACAAAATGTTTTGGTCTTTTGAGACAGGATCTCAAACAGCCCAGGCTGGTCTTTAACTCAGTGTGTAACCAGCCTTGGACTTCATCTGATGCTCGGGCTTTCGTTTTGCAAAGGCTGGGATTACAAGTGTGCACCACAATGCCTATTTTTAGGCAGTGCTAGAGATCAAACACAGAGCTTCACGCATACTAGGCACGCACCTTACCAACCAAGGTACATGCTCAGCTCTGGACCAGAATCTCTAAAATTATAGATATCATTCTAGAGATAGCCAGCTACAATAGCTCACACCTGTAAGCCCAGTACCCAGAAGACTGAAGTAGGAAGACTGCCATGAGTTCAAGGCCAGACTGGGTAACAGGAGATCTTGTCTCAAAAAAACAGAGGGGACTGGAAAGATGACTCAGGGGTTGAGTGCTTGCTGTTGCTCTAGAGGTCCTAAGTTCAGGTCCCAGAATCCATGTTGGGCAGCTTACAACTGCCTATAATTCCAGGTCCAAGGGGTCTGACCCCCTCTTCTGGCCTCTGTGGATACCCACACACATGGCATACACACACATACACACACACACACACACACACATACACACGCACACACAAATAATTAAAAAGAGAGAGAGAGGATGGGGTTGGGATGCAATCCTTGCCCAGCATCCTCAAAGGCCTGACTTACTCTTCAGTAGAGGGGAGAGGGGTGAAGATCAAGGTCAAGAAAGAGAGTCTTGGGAACTATCGCAGTGCATAGGAGGCTAATGAATATGACAACTAAATGCGGGACAGGATCCTGGATTAGAGCCTGCCCAAGAAAATATATTAGCACAGCTATATTGATTGAATTAAGTGTGGATTATAGATTAACAGTGTAGATACTATTACAATATTAAATGTCCTGAGTCTGCTAAATGTACTGTAGTTGTATATGGAAATGCCTTCATTCTTAGGAAATCCACGCAGGCTGAGGGGCGTGGTACCTCCTCAAAGAGTTCAGAAAGGGTATGTGTATGTTATACATGCATAAATATTTCTATGAAGAGAAAAGATCGTAAGGCAAATGGTAAGCCAAATTGGTCCACGTGGGCAAAAGATTTCTGGAAATTTCTTGTACTGTTCTTGCAATTACTCTTTTTTATTCAGGGGAAGATCGGGGGGATTGAAACAGGGTCTTTTACTCTGTAGCCCTGGCAGGCCTAGAACTCACTATGTAGACCAGGCTGGCCCTGGACTCACAGAGATCTGCTTGCTTCTACCCCTGCCCTTGCCCCTGCCCCTGCCTCTGCACTGGGATCATCTAGGAATACGCATTGGGGCTATAGCTCAGTGGTAAAGTGTATACTGATGGCACTCAGTAAAATCCCTAGCACCAGAAAAAAAGTAATAAAACGTGGGAACTGAAAGAAAAAAGTGTATTTTAAAATACATGCAGAGATGGGGATGCAGACATGGCTCAGAGGTTAAAAGCACTAGCTGCTCGTAGAGAACCTAAGTTTGGATCTCAGTACCCACATGTCAACTAACAACCATCTATAATTCCAGTTCCAGGAAATCCAACGCCCTCTTCTGACCTCCAAGGGCATTGCACAATGCGTGCACTTACACACATGCAGCAATATACTCATACACATAAATAAAAATATTAAAGTATTTTAAAATATATGCACAGAGAGATGGGGGTTGGAGAGATGGCTCAGTGGTAAAGAACAGTGGCTGCTTTTGCAGAGGACCTAGGTTCGCTTCCCAGCATCTACATGGTGGCTAACAGTCATCCTTAACTTCAGTTCCAGTGGATCTGATGCCCCCTTCTGGCCTCCACAGGCATTGCATGCACAGGTACACTTAAATTCATGCAGACAAAATATTCATACGCATAAAAAATAAATTTTTAAAAAATTAAATGTCCTTAGCAGGCTGGGGAAATAGTTTGAATACCTTCTCTGCAAGCAATAGGATGTGAGTTCAAATCCCCAGGATCCATGGCATGGCACCCCTGTAACACCAGCATTGAGGAACAGGGACAGGCAGAGCCTAGGAGCTCACTGGCCAGCCATCCTAGCCAAAAGAGTGAGCTTCCATTTCAGTAAGAAAACTCAGCTCAAAAATAAGGTGGAGATTGAGAAAAGAAGACACCCAGTGTCTGCCTCTGGCCTCTGCACACACGCACATGCACATATACCACACATATGTGTGCCTGCACACACACTTACACATATATACATAAATGTCATTAGCATCTTAGGGGATGGGGGAGATTCTTCCAACTCTTCTCAGACCTTCCTCCACCTCTTCCCTCTCCCTCAACTCCCCTGCCTCTCCCCGTGGCATTCCTCATTCCTTTCCACAGTGATGTATAATTAAGCTCTTACTAGGTAATTGTCTTTTCATGGCATTGAAATCAGCTCCCACCTGGCCTGTTTCCTTCTCCTCAACCTTGGGAAGCAGAGACAGGAGCCCAGGGGTCAGTTCTGAGATTCAAGATGGGCCCCATCTCTATTTGTTGACTGTTCCCTGGATGTGTACTAGGTGTGGGTGTGTGCTTAGCTCCTTCTGTGAGCCACCTGTTCTGCCCTCCAGACAGCTCAAGGAGGACCTTGAACTCCTAATCCTCCTGCCTCTACCTCCCAAGAACTGAGAATACAGATGGGCCTTGTTAAGTAACTGAAGCTAGGGATCTGAGTAGTCACCCAAAGGCCGCACAGGCAGGTGGTAGCACTGGGATTTGGATTCAGTCTGGTCTGGCTTCAGTGCTGAGATGGGACTCCTCCCTTGAAGAACTCCCCAGATCAGGGCATCAAAGCTCTAAGGTAGTTTTATATATATGAAAACCCAGCCTTACTCTTTCATAATGTGCCCTTTATAAGATGACCTTAAAAAGATAAAAAAATTTAAAAAGCCAGGCGTGGTAGCATACCTTTAATCCAAACACTTGGGAGGCAGAGGTAGGCGAATCTCTGTGAGTTCAAGGCCAGCTGGGGCTACAGGGACACCTGTCTCAAAAAGACAGAGAGAGAGAGAGAGAGAGAGAGAGAGAGAGAGAGAGAGAGAGAGAGAGAGAGAGAAATAAGATGACCTTATGGTTCCTCCCACGTAAAAGGCAGATTCTATTTCCCCGTCCTTCACTCTGGGCTGGCCTTGCTTTGGTAGGACTAACAGTGAGGAAGTCTGGCACATTTCTGCTCTCTTTGGATACTGCCTCTGCTGTGAAAACAAACCCAGGCTGCACTGCTGGTGTGTCATGGCCCACTCACTCTTGCCCCAGCTGACAGTCATCCAACTGCCAGACGTGTGAGAGTCGCCATCCTAGACATGCAGGCTGACTGTGGCTAGAACTGTGAGTAAGCCCAGGGAAGATTAGCCAGGACTACTCAGATCCACAGAACCACATGGCTGGCTCACAGACTCATGAGCAATTGTTTAAGCCACTGAGTCCTGGGAGTGGTTGATTACACAGCAATAACTAATGATTGGGGCCTTGTCTAAAAGAGGCTAGTGGGAAAGGAAGTCAGACCCCACCTGAGAAGAAAGAATGCTTACCTTACAACTACACAGGGCTGGGAAGTAGCTCAGCGGTAGAGCGCTTGCCTAGCCGGAGACGTGCTGGCTTTGCTTCCCAGCACCACAAAGCCCCAGCAACGATGCCTATTTAATGGTATATGCTGAGCAATTTCATCAAATCTCTGCAGCTATTTTATGAAGTAGGTATTTGTTGAAAATTTTTATTATTTTGATGTTGGATCGTCTTCAGAATCTGGAATATTTTCGTGTACATGATATCTTAGGGATGGGACCCAAGTCTAAACCCAAATGTGATTTGTTTCATTTATGCCATATACACAGAGCTTAAAGGTAATTTTATTCGATACTTTTAGTGTCCTACGTTTTTACTGCAATTTGTCATGAGACCAAGTGTATAATCTCTCTTACACACACACACACATGCATGCACACTCACAATCTTCATCCCCCCAACTTCCTGGCAGATGATGTGCTCCTCTGGGTACTCGAGTCTTTCTGCATCAGCAGCTCCTGGAACTTTCCCTGGCTCTGACTATGTGGCCTGATTGATTGACTAGGCTTAAAAGGCCTGTTCTTGAATTTGAGATCTCAGGCTTCCAGGCCTCGTAGGTCATCAACAAATACCAAAAGGCCTGGCATGAACAGGAGGTTATTATTCACCCGAGAAGACATTATAAACCACAAGAAGGCAAGCCTAGCAAGCAGGAACGGCCACCCTGCGCACCAGACATGCTGTGTCCTCATCCTGCCATCCAGCACGATCCATAATTAAATCTGCAGCAGGCAGGAGACAAGCGAGAATTTCATGCAAGCTGGCATTGGGATGTAATTTAACTTTATAACTGTAGGGCTCCGGAAATGGACAAGCTTGAGACTTTTCAGTTAGAGCCCATCTTATCTATAAGATTGTCACCTGAGGAGAGATGACCAAAAAATATTGTCGGTTGGTCGATAGATAAGGCCAAGTTTGGAAAACTGACAACAGAGATAATATATGTCCAAGTCCTCCTTATGTTTCCAGTTAAATATCACTTAGAAAAAGAAAGGCCAGCGTATGGGCAATGGACATTAAAAATTCATAGAAGCCAGGTGTGGTGGTGTGCGCCTTTAATCCCAGCACCTAGGGGAAGAGGTGGGCAGGTCTGTGTGAGTTTGCAGCCAACCCAGTCTACATAGTGAATTCCAAGCCAGCTAAGGGTATATAGTAAGACCTTGTCTCAAAACAAACAAAAAGAATTCATAAAAGGGGAAAGAAAGAAAGAAAGAAAAAAAAAAAAAAAAAAAAAAAAAAGGCTGGAGAGGTGGCTCAGCCCTTATGAGCACTGCATGCTCTTACACAGAACCTGAATTCGGTTCCCAGCACCCACATGGCAGCTAACAGCCATCTGTAACTCCAGTTCCGGGGATCCAACGCCTGTTCTGACCTCTGCCTGTAGTACATTTATATACATGCAGGCCAAACACTTTACACATAAAAAATGATAAATAACTAAATTTTGGGGCTGGAGAGATAGCTCAGTGGTTAAGAGCACTGACTGATTCCTCTTGCAGAGGACCCAGGTTTAATTCCCAGCACCCACATGGTGACTGACAACCATCCCTAACTCCAGTTCCAGAGGATCCAAGACCTTCTTGTGACCTCCTTGGGCACTGAACAATACAGGTGCACTTATATACACATAGACAATACACGCATACACGTAAAAAAAAAATAAAATATTTTTTAAAAATGCATAAATTTTCTGAAAGAATTCATAGAAGGAGCTGGTGACTGGCACACCCAGAGTACATGGGTTGTGCTGTACAACTCTAGGGGGCAGCACTTACGTTGTGTTCTAGTCACGGAAATGCACATTCCAATGACTTGTAAGACAAGGTGCTCAGCCACCTATTTTGGTAGGAAAAGTGCCAATTAAATCAATGCAGTAATGTCTTCCATGTAAGATTGATAAGCTCTCATGTTGATGAAAGTGTAACTTGGTACCAACTCCATGGATGATGTGGTAAATGTTCAGGATGGGCTCTCTCCATCTCCTCATTCCACCCCTTCTAGTTGGATATTTTGGAAAGCTAAACCCTACACTTCCAGACTCCCTTGCAGCTAGGGTTCTAGAGACAAATTAGGTCCTACCAGCTGGATGAATTAATGGGAGATGTGATGAAGGAAAGAAAGACAAAAGCTGTTTCCCCTGAGCTTTGATTTTCCCATTTTGTTTTTGTTTTTGAGACACTCTCTGTAGCCAAGGATGAACTTGAAATTCTGATTCTTTAGCCTCCACCTTTCTAGTGCTGATTACAGGCGTTTACCTGTAAAACTGTTACCAGTTTATGTGGGGCTGGGAATCACATCCAGAGCTTCCTGAATGCTAGGTGTATCAGTTACTTTTTGTTGCTGTGATAAAACACCATGACCAAAAGTGACTTTTGAAGAAAACAGTGATGTTTGCATCCCACCTTGTGGCTAAGGCTCTCATGTGACCTCAGGGGAGTAGCTTCCCTGAAAGTTAAGTCTGTATATCCCTGGAGGCCTCCTTGGGAGTCCAGGATAAAGGGTTCTTCTTAAGACGTTCCAATAATTTTGTCAGCTCTTCGTTCCCCCTATTAAATCTCTTTCTGTTTGAAACACCTGGAGTGGTTTCTACTTCCAACATAGAATTCTAATTAATATAGAGCATCATTCAGAGAATACTCTAAAAGTTGAAAATGAATGTCTCTTATAACCAATACTTCTCCTTCTGGAAATGTACCTTACAGATATGACCTAGTTTGTGTGACATAATGTATGTTCAAAGACATGCACTGCACTATTGCTTATCATAGTGAAAGATCAGAAATAACTCAAATATCCATCATCAGGGGACTAGCTATTTAGTGTAGGTATGTTTATTTTGGTGGACCACTATGCAGTAGCTAAAAAGAGTAGAATAAAAGGGCAAGAAAACTTACTAGATGGTCAAAAAGAACAATTTCTAAATACACGAAATAAAAAAGTAAAGTGCAAAACACTGTATAAAAAATTGAAAGAGATAAGCCAGGCATGGTAGTGCAAAACTTTAGTCCCAGCACTTGGGAGGCAGAGGCAGGCAGATCGCTATGAGATCGAGGCCAGCTCGATCTACTGGCCCGATGGGGCTATAGGGAGAACCTATCTCAAAACAAACAAACAAAAAAGTGGAAAGAGGATTGGAGAGATGGCTCAGCTGTTTGTTAAGAGCACTGACGGCTCTTACAGAGGACCTGGATTTAGTTCCCAGCACCCACAACTGCCTTTAACTGCAGTTCCGGGGAACCTGATGCCCACTGCGCTCCCAAGGCACCTGCATGCACACAATGCACATACACTCATGTAGACACACGCATACACATAAACAAAAAATAAATTAATATTTTTGAAAAGTAGAAAGGAATATATATGTATAAAATGCTTCTTTGTGTTTAAGATATTGCTGGAAGGACACAGAAAGGGCTGGATGCTGTATGTGTTTTTATTTAAGTCAGAATACTGTCTATGTATAAATAACTCTCATTTCTACCATGATTCTGGGGGTCTCAGAGAATCCTCTCCTTTGCTCTTGTTTTCTCTTGTCTCCTCTGTGAGAATCAGCTAAGGGGCCCATTCCCCTTCTCCTTCCTCTTCCTTTCTCACTTTCAGGAAGGCTGGGAAACTTGGAATTGATAACAAAGAGTTATGAGGTTTCTTTTGGGAGCACTAAAAATGCTTTAAAACATTTTATTTATCATTTTTATTTTATGTGTGTGAGTGTATTGCCTGCCTGCATGTAAGTGCACCCATGTCATGTAATGCCCACAGAAGCCAGAAGAGGGCATCAGATGCCCTGGAACTGGAGCTATAGGTGGATGTTAGCAGCCATGTGGGTGCTGGGAATGGAACTCAGGTCTGCAAGAGCAGCCCGCGCTCTAACCGCTGAGCCATCTTTCCAGTCGCTCTACCTCACCCCTGCTATGACTTCATTCCTCAGAAGAGTTCCTGAACAGCTTGGTTGAGCTTGTGTACATCGTACCTTCTGTTCCTTTTCACATCAACTCCAACCATGCATTTGTCCAACGGTTCACCAGAATGTCTCTTAGAGCTCACAGTGGCTTTCATTCTAGGAAATCCAATGGCCATTTATCAGTACTTGGATTGCTTAGCCTATTGGGGACAGAATCTAACTCCCACCATCACTTCTTCTTCTCAATTAAAATGTCTAGCCTGGACCATTCTCCTCTGTTCTAAACATATGTATTTAGCTGCCTAACTCAACATCTCCACACAGTGTGTAAGAGTCAGCTCAGATGTCACATGACCACAAAGTAGTTCCTGATTGGTCCCAGTGAATCACACCACTCTGCAAAGTGAATATTAGTATGACCCCCTTGAATCTGGGCTGGCATTTTTGTCTTGCTTTTGCCAACAGAATGAGTATGAATTGCAGAGCCCAGGACTTAAGAGGCTTTGTAGCTTTCATTCTCCACATTTGAACCTTGATTCCCCTGTGGAGAAGAAGCCCAGGCTGGCCTTTCTGAGGCTCGGAACCCATGTAGAGAAGTGAGGTGTTGTATAGAAAAGCAGTTTTCTCTCTGTCTGCTAGGAGGGATGGACTTCCAAATGTGATTGACAGCCAACTAACCAATGACTTAAGGGGGGAGGTTTAGAAGAACCATAGGGAAGGCTAGGAAGGAGCGAGGTGGGCGTGGTGCCAGGTCTTCATCGTGGGTGCATGTTCCAGAGTCTTGGGTGGGGGGACTTGTGATCAAAATGCAGGCTCCGCCATACGAAATCTCTGACTCTCTTTCCCTGGGGGATGAATCCTTTGTAAGTAACATCAGTCGGCTCAAACCTGGGGGTGGGGCGAGGCTGAATGCCGGGCCTCACCATGAGAGAATTCATGATACACGAGGTGTCCAGGGTGGTAGGCAAGGGTGTCTACCAGCCTCATGAGTGAGGCAACCCTGGCCTTGAAGGCCCTGTTAGGTTATCAGATAATTTCAGTCACCGGGCTGATCTGGGCAAGATGAGTGGAAAAATCACCAGAGCACCAACCATGTACATGGCAGAAATAGGAAATCTTTCAGAGCTGTTTGGGGGTCAGTGAGTAGTTACATTGCAAGAGATCAGTGAAACCTAATTCTCCCATTACCAGCTCCTCCACAGTCTTGACCTCCATAAATGTCAACTCCATCCTTCCAGTTGCTCAGACCAAGAAACATGGGGATCTCCCTTGATTCTTTTTCTCGTATTCAGATGCACTCCTTCAGCAAATGCTATATCAGTACCTTTAAAACACATCTAGGCAAAAAGGGAGATGGCTCAGTTGGTCAAGTGTTTGCTGGCTGAGCGTGAAGACGAGACCAGATTCCCAACACCCACTTGAAAACCCAGGTAGAGTGGTGCACACCTGTTATCCCGGCACTGTGAAGGAAGAGACAGAAGGATCCCTGGGGCTTGCTGGCTAGCCAGTCTAGTCCGATTGGTCAGCCCAGGTTCAACGAGAGACCCTGTCTCAAAAAAAATGAGGTGAAGAGCAATAGAGGAAGACACCTAATGTTGTCCTCTGGCCTGTACATGAACATACAAGTACACCCCCACACACACACAAATATTCAGACTAGGGTTGAAGGTGTGGCTAAGTGGCAGAGTATCTGCCTAGCATACACAAGGCCCTGGGTCCAATCCGCAGGAAAACACACACGCGCACACACACACGCATTAAAACATCTAGACTTCCACTCTTACCACTTCCTCTGATAACACCCTGGTCCACGCCACCATCATCTCCTGCAGCTCTCCTCCCTGCTCTGCTTGCCTCCTTGTGTCCCTCCTCTGTATCCTCTACCCAGCAGGCAGAGTGAGCTTTGAAAAGTGTAAGCCAAAGCGTATCAATCATCTCCCCAAAACACTACAGCAGAGGACCTGGGTTCAACATGCAGCACCCACATAGTGCTTAACTCCAGTTCCAAGGGATCTGACACTCTCTTCTGGCCTCTGTGGGCATTGCACACACACACACATACATACATGTAGGCAAAATACTCATGCACATAAAATTAAATAAATAAATACATAACGTTTTCAAAAAGCTACAGGAGCAGCCAGGCCTGGTGGCAGATGCTTGTAACCCCAGCACTAAGAGCACTAAGAGCTAAAGCTCAAGAGCAGCTTGTGCTTCAGAGAGAGACTCTGTTTCAAAAAACAAGACGAGCTAAGCATAGTGGTGCGCCTGTAATCCCAGCATTTACAGGGACTTCACATTTCCTTCCAAGTGAGAGTCCTTTCAGCAGCCCACAGCACCCTGGAGGATGTGTCACATCGTAGCCCCTCACCCCAGTCTGGTTTTCTGCTTCTCTTCCCCAGTTCATCTTGCCTCTGTCACCATAGCCTTTCTGTTTTCCCTGAAACACATCAGATGCCTCCTATGTCAAAGTTCTGATCTCCTTCTCCCCTCCATGTTCAATGCTGGTCCCCCAGATGCCCATGTGACTCACTTCAGGTATCTAATCAGGTGTCAGTTTATTAGAGAAACCTTTCCTGGTTACTGAACGCACACTGCCCCACCCCTCCCCCAACCCCCAATTCCGTAAGTTTGTCATCTCAGTATCCTGTGACAGATGTTGCACAGCACTCAACACAGTCTGATGCATTACATATTTAGTATTTATTTTCTCCTAGTAGGATGTAAGGTGTTTGAAGACAGGGCCTTCCATCTGATAGCAGACCCTCCACAGAGATTTACACGATGATGCTCCGCATCCCTGCGCTCTGCATGTCCCTATCCTGTGCCTTTTGAAATGTGCCACTATTGCTTCTCCTATGGAGACTGAGAGTCTGTGTGGGATGGTGAGCTTTTATTGTCAGTTTGACAAGACCTAGAATCATTTGAGAAGAGTCTCAATAAAGAATTGTCTACATTGGATTGGCCTGTGGGCATGTCTGGAGGGAGTGCTCTTAAGATAACTGATGTGGTAAGACCTAGCTTGCCCAGTTCACTGTGGGCTGCACCATCACTAGGCAACGGGTCCTGAACTGTATACGAGTGGAGAAAGTGAACTAAGGCAAGCAGAAGCAGGTCTGTCTTCATTCATTCATTTCTCCCTGCCTTTTGCTGTGGATATAACTAGTTGCTTTACGTTCTGGCCCTGATTTACCCACAGTGATGAGGTATTTCAGCTTACGTTAAACTTCCCTGGAGAAAGAACTAAAAAAATATATTAGAGGAAATTTATTTGGGAAATCACCTCATTGTTCATGGAGGCTCAGAGTCCTGTGATACACTGTCCAAAAAATGAGAATCAGGAAGCCAATGGTCTGGCTCAGACCTAGGCCAAAGGCCTGAGAACCAGGGGATGAGAGGTAGATAAAGAGGGGATGTGGAATAAGCCTCAAGTTTCTAAAGGCTCCAAAGCACAAACAGAAGATGGCTGTCCCAGCTCAGGATGAGCGAATTCTCCCTTCCTGCTTTTCTGATCAGTTGGGCTATCAATGGATTGGACAATACCCACCCATACTAATGAAGATGATCATCTTTAGGGAGTCTATTGATTGATTTAGTTCCTAACCTCTCCTGGAAACAGCCTCACAGTCACAAATACTGAACCAACTATCTGGGCATCCCTTCACACACTCAGGATACCACACGAAACTAACCATTACAAGTAACCATGGCAAACCTATACCATCAGAGACCATGCAGCTTTTCCCTTGACTTTTTAAAACTCTCCCATGGCTATATGAAGAAGGCCAAGCCAGCCTTCTTGAGGATGAAACCATGTGGAGAGGCAAGAGCCCACACCAACCACTACACTTGTGAATGAGGATATCCAGATGACTTGCTACACGGGTGACCCAAGATGAAAGTAGTCCCAGCTGAGTTGCTGACCCACAGAATCACACAGGAAAAAACAAGCCAAGGCTAGCCTTTACTCACCATGTAGGCCCAGGCTGGCACTGAACTCTCTATCCTTCTGCCTCAGCTTCCCAAGTAATACATTCTAGGTATGAACACTACACCTGGTAGTCAGAGTTTTTTGTTTGTAGTTTTAATATTCATGTTTCAAATAAATACTAACTTGGAGGAGCTAAAGAGATGGCTCAGCAGTTAAGCGCACTGGCTGCTCTTGCAGAGGACCCAGCACTCACGTGGAGGCTAACAACCATCCCTACTCCAGTTCCAGGGGATCTGACACCCTCTTCTGACCTCCATAGACACTGCACCACACGAATGCATTTACACGCATGCAGGCAATACACTCATAAGCATAAAATAAAAATAATAAAATATTTTAATACTAACTTGGGTACTTAATACTCTTCGCTTTTTTTTTTTTTTACATTGATTTATTCATGTGTGTACACCATGGAGCATATAGTAGTGGCTTTTCTGTTGCTGTGATAAAACACCAGGACCAAGGCAACTTATAGAAGGAAGACTTTATTTGGCTTATGATCCCGAGGGATCAGAGTCCATCATGGTGGGGAAGCATGGCAGCAGAGGTAGCTAGAGAAGAAAACTGAGCATGGCACTTCCTCCAGCATGGCCACACCTCCCAAAGGTTCCGTGACCTCCCCAAACATTGCCACCAACCGACCAAGTGTGCAGATACTTGAGCCTATGGGGGATGTGTCTCATTCAAACCCCCACAGTGCACATATGGAGGTCAGAGGACCACTTCTAGGAGTTGGTTTTCTCCTTCCACCAAGTGAGTTCCAGGGATTGAACTCAGGTTGTCACACTTGACAGCAATCACCTTTACCCACTGACCCATCTTGCTGGCCTGGTTTGCCTTTTTAAGACTGTACATTGTTCATCAACTCTGTGAAACTTGGATCTACACCAACAAATGACAGTGAACTAATTAATACAAGCTTTAATTTGCAGAAAGAACCGCAGAGCTTCTTCCGCAGAAGGAGGATGGAGTATGACTATTACCATCCTATACACCTGGCATGTCCACAGGGCAGGCAGCAAGAACAGATATAAATCCTTTTCTTATGGAAATGTTTACCCAAAATGCAACTGGAAAGGAGTCTTCAGACACTACGGGGGGGGGGAGGGGGAATTATCAGGGTGAGGTGGGGCTAGGAGCAAAACATCGGATGGGGTGTCTGAGACACTTGTTTCTAGAGAGAAGAGAAAAGGAGACCACTGGGGGTGGGCCGATCCAGCTGAGCAGACAGGCAGTTATTCATTCAACAAATATCTACTGAGCCCTGAGCCCTTTCTGCCTGCCAGGTACCCTGGCAGTTGCTCTGACACAAATCTGTGGCTTCCTTGTGTTGACACTGGGGAGGGGGGAGGTAGATGTGGGTGGGTGGCAAGGAGAACGGTAAGCAGAATAAAAGGTAAATTATGTTCTCTTTGAGAAGGCCAAAAGTGCCGAGATGAAAAAAAAAATCAGGAAAAAGGTGTTGGCAGGGCGTGATGGGGTGCAGCCTTCCATGTGGAGGTCAGGGGCGGGGGAGGGGCCGAGGAAGGAGGGTCAGCAGAGGGCAAAGGCCATGCCTGGGCAGCTGCAAGTCATCCTAGAATGCTGGTTGGGGTCAGGCTGAGCTCTGGTCCAGACTACTCCAAAACCGTGATTTTTCAAGCCATGCCTTGCGCTAAGCGACTCTACCACACAAGCAGCACTGACTCCGTTTTCAGTGTAAAGGCAGAGGCAGGCTGGCTCTGCACCTTGCGGCGTACATGAACACCACCTACCCAGCAACACCCACGAGGTGCAGAGTGACAAGTAACATTCCTACAAGTAAAAAGGGTGCCGTCCTGTAAACTCATCCTATGAGCACATGAGCGTATTAAAACTGTATCACAAGACTCATTATTGAGTCTCCAGACCAAGAAAGGGGCGCGATGATCTCCTCCTGCACCCCACAAGAGGAGGAAATTGAACACCATGATGGTGACAGCTCCCACTGACATGCATCAAGGGACCAACAGGCAGAGAATGTCCAGCTATCCCAGAGGTTTCAGCTGAGCTCAGTCTGCTGATAAACTTACTAGAACTGCTGTCTGTTCATCCACCTACCTATTTGCCCATCTAAACTGGTCCTATACTTTGCCTCTCTGGCCTCGATGGTCCCGCATCTCACTTTGACAGTTTGACCCAACCCTGAGGCTCAGCTCAAAACAGTGACTGTGGGGCTTGGCTCTGTATTGGTACCTTCCACAGCTCTCCGACATGATCCTTGATCTAAACACTCCCCCTCACCCCAGAGACTACATCTCTATCTGCTTCTGCCTCAGTGAGGCCTCTCTGAACATCCTGAACCTCTGCTGTGGCCTCCTCAACTCCTTTGAAGCTATTCTGTAGCCTACATATATATATATATATATATATATATATATATATATATATACACACACACACACACACACACACACATATATATATATATAAATAGATATAGATACTGTGATGTGTAATGTGCTGAGTGTTCGTATTAGTAATTAAGATTGGAATAAAAGACCCCGAGTTTGCCAACATCCAGCTATAAAGGGAAATTAGGATGTCTGGCAAATCGCACCAATAAAACCAACATAGCTTATGAAATTATTGTTATTAAACAAACTCCTGACATTGTGGAACGACACTAACATTTGTGTTGCCTATTTTCTGACACAGTGCTGGTGGGGGAAGAGAGACAGGAGGTGGAACTTGAGAGCTAAGCTCAGCCCACAGGACCAGCGGGAGGACTCTGGCTTTGGTGCAGAGGAGGTAGATGCCATAGGATGCTTTGGGGCAGAGTTGCAGACTGTGCTAACAGGCAGAAGCAGGGAGACCGGAGAGGAGGCTGTTGCTCTGATCTAGGAAAGGTGACGGAGGCATGGGCCAAGATATAAAGTGGTCAGATCTCAGAAATCCTTTAAAGATAGAGCCAACTGGACTTTACTGGATTGGCAGTGAAAGAAGACAGGAGAATGGTGGTCACTTCCAGCTCTGTGAAGTAGGCATAGGGTTGAGTTGCCCTTGCTGAGCCTGCAGTGGAAACAGGTGAACGCAAACTCTTAAATCGCTGAGATGAGATACAGGGGCCAGAGATGCCTTCATCTTGACCATGAGCGAAGATTATGTTGGAGTAAGTAATGCTTATATACTGTATAGAAAACAAAGCCTGGGGGTTGAAACCCCATTCTGTACAACAGCTTGTACTGGGATATTCCCAGCAGCATTAAGCATCACAGCCAAAGTGTAAAAATAACCCAAATGTTTATCTCCTGATGAATGAATAAGTAGACTGTGGTATATCCAGACCATGGACTATTACTTGGCATGTGTGCTCCATGGCTTTAGGTGTCAAATTGACACCCCTGGGTTGAGGGAGCCTCAACCGGGGAATGGCCTCCATTGGACTGGCCTGTGGCCATGTCTGTGGGTCATTTTCTTGATTGTTAGTGACATGGGCGGGCCCAGCCCACTGTGGGCGGTGCCATCCCGGGGAGGTTGTTCTGTATTATATAAGAAAGCAGGCTGAGCCGGGAGGAACAAGCCAGTAAATAGCACACCTCCATTATCTGTACTCCAGGTTCCGGCCCTGAGTTCCTACCTTGGGGTTCCTCAGTGATGAACTGTGACCTGGGAGATGTAAGTCAAATAAACCCTTTCCTCCCAGGTTGGTATTGGTCAGAGTGTTTTGTCACAGCGATTGAAGCAAACTAGAACAGCACAGAAAAGAAATGAGACACGAACACATACATCATGGATAAATCCTGAAAGCACCATTCCAACCGGGCATAGTGGTACACACCAATACCCAGGAGGCTGAGTCTGAAGCCAACCTCCACTACATAGTGAGACTCTGTCTAAAACAAATAACAAACATGCAGACAAAATCATCATTCAAAGTGAAAAAACAAAACCTTGAGAGATGGATGTAAGAGGATCCGGAGTTCAAGATCATCCTTGGCTGCATAGAGAGCTGAGAGCCACCCGGGATACACGATATCCTGTCTCAAAAATGAAAAAAGACTTTTAAGATTCGATTTTCACAAAATAGCAAGAAGAGGCAACTCGAAGAGGCAAATCTGTAAATCTGTAGATATCAGAAGGCAGACAAGTGGTTGATGTGGTCCTGGGAGTTTGGGAAGAGATAAGGCTGGGCTGTAGGGATGGGGTATCTTTGGAGGGTAATTAAAATGTTCTAATACTGACTATTTGATGACTGCATAAGTCTACGAATCTATAAAAGCACTGAATTTCCTGCTTTAAATTGGGGAATCGTGTGGCAGGTCTTAAATAAAGCTGTTCTTCTTTTTAATTCTTGAAAATAACAAGCACATACCAAAATTGCCCCGAGGAAGCTGTTACTGCAGAAACCTCATGTGAGCATGTGTCAGGCCCAACACTGAGACCAATGGAGCCACAATGACTCCAACCAATCACATGTGGCAATGCGTGGTCACACACCAGTCACACGGTGCTGTTGGGACTCAGAACCCATCATGGGAGTTCACAGTCCATTTGGAAATGCCACACTTGGGAGGTCAGAGCTCTTCCCCAGAACTCGGGAAGCAGGAGTTGGACGTGCAGACTCTGCTGTGATACAAAGCTGACTTTGAACTCAGCTCCGTTCTACGACCACTGGCAGATTAGCCTCTCTGTGCCTCAGTTTCCTCATGAGTGAAATACAGATAATACTCTGTAAGGTGACAGAGGGAAGAAATGAGCTACTCTTTGTAGAATACTTAATATAGTGCCCGGGCGTAGGGAAGGAGATGGCGGCTGGCATCACTGATGACATACGTAGAACATGGAGCAGCCTGTGACATACATAGCACAAGGAAAAGGCTGACACCTTGAAATGACAGAATTATATTTCATGGGGACTGGCGAGATGGCCCAGTGGTTAAGAGTACTGGCCATTCTTGCAGGGAACTCTGGTTTGAGTCCCAGCACCCACATGGCAGCTGACAACTGGCTGTAACCTCAGTTTCAGAGGATTATGACGCCCTCTTCTGGCCTCTGCGGGCTCTGCATGTAAAATAAAAATAAATCCAAAAAAATGTTTTCAATTACATTTCATATAAAAAATGTCTGTTTTCAAGGCAAAGTCTCATGATGCATATCAGGCTGGCCTTGAATTCCCTGTGTGGACCAGGTTGACCCCCAAACTCAGGGATCTGCCTCTCAAGTGCTGGGATTTTGTGCCTAGTCAACAAAAATGCCTATGAGACAGAATCAACTTTACAGACAGGGGCAGAGAATTTGAATTCTATTGCTGGTGTGTGTGTGTGTGTGTGTGTGTGTGTGTGTGTGTGTGTGTGTGTCAGTGCCCACCTGTGTGAACATGTGACTTTGAAAACAACTCCATGACCTCCAAACATGGTTTCCACCTGGTCCCTCTACACAGGCTAAAGCACTGGACTCTGTACTAGAGCCTCTGGGTCATTCCCACGACACCATTAATGAGTAAATACAAGTTTCCAGAGGCTTCTAGAACATTCCAACTAAGAAACTGGGGGGTTTGACATAGAGCCAAGACAGGAAATGATTTTGGCCCTCCAAGGCATAAACTGAATCAGGAGGATAGAAAAGGAACTCACAGTAAAAAAAAAAAAAAATGCAATTGGTTTACACAGGAACTCAAGGGCATTTCAACAGCAAGAAAATCTATTCATGTGATGCCCCACGTTCTCTGGTTAAAGTAATGGGTGATAAAATTCAGTGTTCACTTAGAATTAAACATTAACAAGCCAGACAGTCTCTGCAGCAGACAGATCATGTCGCTGCTCTGCCCCAAAGCATCCTATGGCATCTACCTCCTCTGCACCAAAGCCAGAATCCTCACACCGGCCGCAGGTCCTGTGGGCTGAGCTTCGCTCTCAAGTTCCACCTCCTGTCTCCCTTCCCCCATCAGCACTGTGTCAGAAAATAGGCAACACAAATGTTAGTGTCGTTCCACAATGTCAGGAATTTGTTTAATAACAATAATTTCATAAGCTATGTTGGTTTTGTTGGTGCAATTTGCCAGACATCCTAATTTCCCTTTACAGCTGGATGTTGGCAAACTCAGGGTCTTTTATTCCAATCTTAATTACTAATACGAACACTCAGCACCACATTACACATCACAGTATATCTATATGTATATCTATCTATGTAGGCTACAGAATGGCTTCAAAGGAGTTGAGGAGGCCACAGCAGAGGTTCAGGGAGTTCAGAGAGGCCTCACTGAGGCAGAAGCAGATAGAGATGTAAAGTCTCTGGGGTGAGGGGGAGTGTTTAGATCAAGGATCACGTCGGAGAGCTGTGGAAGGTACCAATGCAGAGCCACGCCCCACGGTCACTGCTTTGAGCTGAGCCTCAGGGTTGGGTCGAACTGTCAAAGTGAGATGCAGGACCATCGAGGCCATAGAGGCAAAGTGTAGGACCAGTTTAGATGGGCAAATAAGTAGGTGGATGGACAGACAGCAATTCTAGTAAGTTTATCAGCAGACTGAGCTCAGCTGAAACCTCTGGGATAGTTGGGCGTTCTCTGCCTGTTGGTCCCTTGATGCATGTCAGTGGGAACTGTCACCATCATGGTGTTCAATTTCCTCCTCTTGCTGGGGTGCAGGAGGATTTGTAGGAATTCTTTATGTATTTGACTACTGACATTTATTAGATATATGACATACAAATATTTTCTCCTACTTTGTGATTGTCCTTTTACTTTCTTGATGTTCTCTCTCTCCCTCTCTCGGTTGTTTTGTTTTGTTGGGGATAAGGTCTCACTATGTAGCTAGCCTATGCTAACCTGGAACTCACAGTCTTCCTGCCTCAGCTCCTCTAGTGCCAAGATTTTAGACGTGTACCACTATACTCGGCTTAATAGTGCCTTTTGAAGTAGAACAAAAGCTTTATTTTTATGTTGATGAAATCTAATTCACCTGTCTTCTTCTTTGTTTGTCTGTACTTTTGGTGCCCTAAGAAACGTGCAGAATCCCATGTCATGAAGATTTACAACCATGTTTTCTTTTATGAATTGTTAGTTTAAGCTCTCATGTTTAAGTCTTTTGTTGTCCATTTAGAATTCTTTTTTTGTGTATGTAGGCTATAAAAATCCCAGCTTCAGTCTTTTGCATGTCAATATCCAGTTGTCCTGGTATCATTTGTTGAAAAGACTATTCTTTCCCCATTGAATGGTCTGGCAACCAATCAGGTGGCTTCTGCCACAGCAAGTAAACAAAGTAATAGCTGGGTGTGGTGGTACATACCGTTAGTCTCAGCACTTGGGAGACAGAGGCAGGTGGCTCTCTGTGAGACTGAGGGATCAACCTGTTTCCAGGCCAGCTGGGGCTATATAGCGAGACCCTGTCTCAAAAAACAAATAAACAAACCAACAAATAAATAAACAAATAAGAAAAAGAAATGGCTAGCCTCCTCATCCTGTTCCTGGCTGGTTCTCCTGTTTTAACACTAACTATAATATTATATAATTTGATAATCTATAATATGTAAAATGTGATTTTAAACCACAACAAGAATTTCCCTTTTATTTGACAGACTCTGACTCTGTAGCCCAAAATGGCTTAGAACTGACTTTAAACTTTCAGCAATCCTCTTCTCTCTGCCTGCTTGCATAGTCATGAACCATCATGTCTGGCTGCTTTTTAAAGTTACACACACACACACACACACACAAATACACACAAGACTGACAGCAAACAAGCTAGGATCTAACATTAGCTAACTTGGTCTCGTGAGAAAGTTAGTGATAATTTTGTCTTCCTTGTTCTCTGACCGCGACCGAACCCCTCACATACCACTTCCTGAATTCTTCCTTTTCTGTGTCAGCAGCTTGGGCACCTGACCCAGGGCCAGCTGTAACACCTGTCTGTGGTCAGGCAGGCTAGGCCCGGTGGGCTGGGTAAGCCCCTACTTTTCGGTCCACCTATACCTTCAGGCGGCTGCATTCTTAGACCTTGGATCTCACGCTTTGATCCTCAACATGTTTCCAGAGCATCAGCTCATTAGTTCCACCCATGAGGCTGGAAGGGGCTTTTCCCTGCTCTAAGTCCTCGGGAAAGGGGATCCCTCAGGCCAGTCACTGAAGGTAGCTGGGGGAGGGGTATGTGGACAGGTGGACAGACACCGGGGTGCTTGCCAGAGGCCATTTCCTTCCATGGCAGATGTGGAATGGAAGGCTTTACCGGGCTCTTTAAATTTTTAAAGACTTTTGCTTTGATGGTTTTGTTTTGCTGTTACCGTTTTATCAAGAAAGTGGCTTTGGTGTCTTTTAACTATTGTACACGAGGGTGTGAAAGCCAGCCTGATACTAGAGCCTACAAAATGCAGATTAACTGGGGGTGAAGAAGGCTGAGAGTCACGGGAATTGTTAGCACCTCACGGAGCTGTGCTAGAGTCTTCTGTTTAGTCCATGTTTCCCTTTTCAGCTGGGCATCTTTAAAAGGAGCCCCAGAAACTGTTCCTTCTGATTTTGATCAGCAGATTCGTTTTGTTTTGTTTGAGACAGGGTCTCCCTATGTAGACCAGGCTGACCTCAATTTCACAAAGATCTGTCTGCCTCCTGAGTGCTGGAATTAAAGGCACACACAACCATCCCTGGCTTAATAGATTATTTTTGGAAGTTTTTTAATATTTTGGATTTATTTATTTTTATTTTATGAGTGTTTTGCCTTCATGTACATAAGTGTACAATGTACATGCAATAACTGCAGAGGCCAGAAGAGGGCACCAGTTCCTCTGTAACTGATAGCTGTTAGCAACCATGTGGGTGCCGAGAACCAAACCTGGGTCCTCCGCAGGAGCAGCAAATGCTCTTCATTCCTGAGCCTTCTCTCTAGCCCTGATCAACAGATTCTTTACTAGCAAATCTGAAAAACTGATCTCTGGTAAAAACCATTTTTAAACGCATAACAGAATTTTTAGGTATTTTAATTGTTTCACATTGATTGGTTGTGTATGCGTGTAAGTGTGCTTGTGACACACTGTGCAGTAGTACATGAGCTGTTTTGGAGGTCAGAGAACAACTTGAATGAGTTGATCCTCTCCTTCTACCATGTGGAGTCTTGGGGATTGAACTTGAGTTTTTAGGTTTAATGGCAAGTTTTATTTCTTGTAGAAAAATGTATAGATATGCTAAAAAATAACGAGACGGGGAAACAAAATTATTCATAATTTTGCCACTTAGAAATGTGATTTTTCCAGCAGGACCTAGTGTGAATCCCAGCACTTGGAATGATAGGCAGGAGGATGGAGAACAAGTGCAGCACAGAGAGTTTGAAAACAGCTTGCCACATGCAGCAAGACCTGCCTCAAAGGGGATTTTGCATCTCTTCTCCATCTGTTCAGTAACTACTGAGCTACCTCACTGTGTTGGCTGACGTCATTGCTGGAGATCTAAAGTAAGCTGAACCTTACTCAGACTCTCAGACGGTTTACAGATGAATGAGGAGCTAGAAGTTACAAAAATAAGGGGCTGGAGAGATGACTCAGCAGTTAAGAGCACTGGCTTCTCTTGCAGAAGACTCAGGTTCGATTCTCAGCATCCACATGGCGATTAACAGTCATCCATAACTCCAGTTCCAGGGGAATCTGATACCCTCTTCTGACCTACTCAGGCATTGCATGACACAGATGCCACCTACCTACATGCAGGCAATACACTCATACACATAAAATAACTTTTAAAAAAGAAGTTACAAAAATAAGAATATATAGAAATGCTGGTTTAAACAGTCTCAAGGCTATTAGGAAATATGGAATGAGGCTGGAGGGCTCAGTGGTTAAGAGAACTTGCTGTAGGCAGTCCACAGCTGCTTATAACTCCAGTTCTGTGGAACCTAATGCCCTCTTCTGACCTCATCAGGTACTGCATGCATGTGATACACATACAGACAACTCAGGCACACACACGTACACATAAATGTTTAAAAATTGTAATGTTTAAAAAAGAAATCTGCAATGACTTCCCCAAGGAAGTAACTATTGAGCTAAGATTGAATGATAAATTAAATGCAAAGAAAAAGAATTGACCCAGAGAGAGGAAACAGCATGAACAAAAGTCCTATGACAGAAAATATAATGGCAAGATAAAGAATGTGTATAGATACAGGGCGAAGGGGGCCGAGGCTAGACCAGGACAGCTACAGAAGACTTTGCTAGGGTTTCTATAAGGAATAATGGAGAACCATAGGAGATTTTAAAAAAATATTTGTTTATATATTTAATGTGTATGAGTGTATGGCTTGCATGTGTGTAAATGCACTCCTGTTGTGCAATGCCCTTGGAGGTCAGAAGAGGGCGTTGGATTTCCCTGGAACTGGAGTTATATACATGGTTGTTAGCTGCTAAGAGGGTGCTGAGAATAGAACCTGGGTCCTCTGCAACCGATGAGCCATCTCTCCAGCCCCCAGAAAAGATTTTTAAAAATAAGGGTGACATTACCAGATTTTTATCTTTATTTCATCTTACTGTGCAGGCACACACATGCGGATTCCATGGTTCCCATGTGGAGGTCAGAGGACAACTTGTAGGAGTTAGTTTTTTCCTTCTACCTTGTGGGTCCTGGAAATCTAATGTAGGTCCTTGCGTTTGGTGGCAATCACCTTTACCTGTCAAGCCATCTCACCAGCCCCCAGATTTAAGGAAAAAACCCAAAAAACAAAAGAAAACACAAGTTCTTGCTATGTTTTTGGGGATGAACTTGAACTCATAAATCAAGTGACCTTCCCAAGTCAGTAAAGATACAAGCGTGGGCTACTGCAACTGACTCAGCTTTCCTTTATTTTATTTTATTCATTTATTATTAGGGTTTGTGTGCATGATATGTGTGTGCCATAGCACATGTGCATTAGTCTTCTGACAACTTTGTGGAGTCATGACTCTCCTTCTACCTTTTCATAGGCGCTGGGAATCAAACTCAGGTTGCCAGGCTCGCATGATGAGTGCTTTTACCCACTGAGCCATCTCACAGGGCCTCAGATTTGCTTTTGAGAAAGACAGCTTGAGACTGGAGGGATGGCTCAGGAGCTGGCTCAGTGGTTAAGAGCATATAAACGGTCTTGCAGGGGACTGAGTTCGGTTTCTAGCACCCACATCAGGTGGATCGCCTCTGATCCTTTACTCACGTGCACACACACACACACAAAAAAAGAAAGAAAGCTAAAGGCCCATACCTTTAATTCCAGCTCTCTATAGGCAGAGGCAAGTAGATATCTGTGAGACCCATTTGGTCTATACAGGGAATTCCAGACCAACAAGGGCTACATAGTGAAACCTTGTGTCAAAAAATACTCATAGTACATGTTTAAATTTTTTTTATTTTATAAAAGGAGAAAGATTTCTCACCTAGACACTGTCATATGTGCCTAAAAGGTTAAGGGTTGCCTGGGCTACACAGGGAGATCTTGCTTCAAAGCAGAATGAAACATTATTTATTATATTTTCCTGCATATTAATGTACCTCTTTTTAATACATAAAGGACTGATTTAGGGTTTTCTGTTTGCTTTGTATGTGTGTATGTGTTACTAAGGATTGAGTTTAGGGCTTCACACATTCTAGGTAATCACTCTATCACTGAGCTATATCCCCAGCCCTATTTTACATTTTTATGTATTGATATACTTATTTATTGACTTATTTTGATTTGCTTGTTTGTTTGGAAACATGGTCTCATGTAGACCACATTGGGCCCATATTGATTATGCGACCAAAGATGAACGTGAACTCCTGATCTTCCTGTCTCTACTTACTTCCCAAAGGCTAGGATTACTACAGGCACATGACACCATGCCCTGCTTGCTTTGGGTTTGTTGTTTTGTTTTCTGTTTGTTTGTTTTTGAGACGGGGTCTTGAATAGCTCAAAATGGCTTAAAATTAGCTATGTAGCTAAGGGTGGCCTTGAAGTCATGTTCCTCTTGCCTTTGCCTCTAAAGCTCTAACGTAATTGTTAATATCATTATTTATTATTTTGAGATAGAATTTTACTAACTTGAACACTGTAGCCTAGAGGACCTTAAAGTTTCAATCCTTGTGTTTCCGCCTCCAAGTAACTGGCATTACAGGATTGTGCTACCAGGCCTCGCTAGATTATTATTAGTTTGTGTTTTGTTTTTGTTTTAAGACAGAATCCTACTCTGTAGCCTTTGCTGGCCTTGAACTTGAGATCTTTCTGCCTCTGCCTCCAGAGGACTGGGATTCTAGGTGTGCACTCCCACGCTTGGTCTTAGTTTTTTGTTTTGTTTTGTTTTTTGGAAGCAGAGTCTCCTGCAGTCCCAGCTGGCCTGGAACTCAATTGGTAGACCAGGCTGGCCTCAAAACTCATGGAGATCTGCCTGCCTTTGCCTCCCGAGTGCTGGGATTAAAAGCATACATCACCTTGCCGGGCTTCTCTTTAATTAAATGAATTTATTTAATTTTAGAGAATGTAGCTGTGAAGCCCAGGCTTGCCTCAAATTTATCAGCCTCCTCCTTCTGCCCCCGAGTGCTGAGATTACATGACAAACACATCAGCAAAAAGTTAAATCCAAATATTTTATTATAAATGATATACACTATCTGTACCTTTCCAAATTACCAATGTATTACTCCACTGACTGAGGAGCTAGCCGAGAGGGCAGGAGCACTTGCTGCCCAAGCACGAGAACCCGACTTTGGATGCCAACATCCATATAAAAAGCTGTGCGTGGTCATGCACACACCTGCACCCCAGTGCTGTGGGAGGTAGGTCCAGGAGGCTCACTGGGACTTCCTGGCCATCCAGCTGCTGCCATAGCTCTGGGTTTATCTGGATTCTCTCAGTGACATTTGTGTGCATTTCCTTTATCAAGTATCTGTCCAGTTATTCATGCTTCAGTCATCTACACAATGTGTTTCTCTTTGTATTCAACAACACAGTGTGCATCTTTTCTTTTTTAATATTTTACTATTTTTCTATGTGTGTGAGTGTATTGCCTGCATCTACGTAAGTGCACCTGTGTCATGCAGTGCCCTCAGAGGTCAGAAGAGGGTGTTGGATCCCTCAAAACTGCAGTTACAGACAGTTGTTAGCCTCCATGTGCGTGCTAAGAATCGAATCTGGGTCTTCTGCAAGAGCAGCCAGTGCTCTTAACCGCTGAACCATCTCCCCATCCCCCCCCAATGTGTATCTTTTCATAAAACAAATAGTTTATAATAGCACCTTAAATAGCATCTTCCTATGTTATTGTTGATTGTGGCATTTCTGTAACATTTGCAAGAACTTGCCTTATGTTAAGTGCTTACAGAGAATATTCCAGTTGGGATGTTTAAGGGAGAGCGATAAGGAACACCATATTAGAGAGCTGAGTTCAAACTCAATGAAAACAAAGGAATTAGTAGGTGGGAACCAAACTGCACCTGCATCATTAACAAAGCTGTTATTGGAGAATGATGTCTATGCCTGCATGCAAGTGGGTTTACTAAGGCAAACTCAGGTATTGGAAAGACCTATTAGAAACCTATTAAACCCTGTTAAAAAGACCTACCTGATGATCTGTTTGGAGGAGTGGAGTAGAATATGTTCTTTCATTCTTTTGTGTGTTTGAAATTTTTCATGATGTTTGGACTTTGCTGTGGTTTGAATCCCTCCTCCACATTTGAGTTCTGGAAGGTGGGGTTACTGCAAGGAGGCTGAGTCAAGAGAGTGGAATCTTCAGGAATTTACATCCTTATGTCTGGAGTGAGTTAGTTATTGAGAGAAGAGCAAATCTGGGGCTGGAGCGATGGCTCAGAGGTTAAGAGCAAATATTGTGCTCACAAAGCACCAGTTAGGTTCCCAGTACTCATGTCAGGCAGCTCACAGTCACCTGTAACTCCAGTGTGAGGGGATCTGACACCCTTCTCTGGCCTCCAGGGGCATTGCACGCATGAGTGCACCTAACATACATGCAGGCAAAACACTCATACACATAAAAATAAATGTCTTTTTAAAAAGACAAACCCTTATTAATCCCACACAAACAAGATAACTGCTAAATGCTAAGAAGCAAATGAAGTCTCTCGCTACTCATCTTTTAAAAGATGCTCTGAGGAGATGACATGAAGATGGAGAGGACAAGTGGTTCCAATGACCCTGTATTCAGTCTCCGGCACTGTTGGGTTAACTTTTCCTGGACAGATGCAGAAAAAACACTTATTTACCCCAGATGGGCACCAATGACAGACCAAAGTACAATTTCAACGATGTCCAGTTTGGTGAGACTAATGAGTTTATTGAACTTGGCTACAGAGTATAGATGAGGTGTTACTTACAGGAGTGTGGGTGACCCCCAAACAGCTACATCATCACAAAGTCCCACCATATCATGGGTGAGGTTGGGGAGTTACATAATGGAGTCCGCTTTCAACCAGTCATTCACCTCCTATATAGTCTGGCATCTCTCAGGATCACTTGCAGCTTGGGGAGGAGGCAGAAGAACAATAACTGGAAACTTTGGTGAGGATCACCTGACTCTCCTTCCCCCCACTTACCAGGGAGTGCTCCATTACCCTTACTACAGACCTGCTGCCCCTGTTTGGCTTGGATCTAGTTGCCATGGCTACCAGGGCAAAGTCAAAGATAGCAAATAGTTGTGACTTGAGAACAAAGTGCGATGTAACAAGCACTAGAAAATAGATAGATGATTGATAGGTAGATAGAGAGAGAGATAAATAGACAGATGATTGATTGATAGATAGATAGATAGATAGATAGATAGATGATAGATAGATGATAGATAGATAGACCAGCACCAGGGGAGGTGCTAAGGAAAAGTATTGTGGAGAAAGATTGTAAAACAAAATGAAATAACATGCTAAATCCCTTGGTTCTTCATTATGTGGAATAAGGGCAGCAGTGATTAGCAAGTATAGCAAGCCTGAATACGTGAACAGCGTGAGTTAATGACTAATGTCAGAAGTCTGAGGTGGAGGGGTTTGTGGATCCCCTGGGATCTTTGTACCCCTAGTCTCCTCCCTCGGTGGCAAACACTAGAATTCCTTCTCTTGCCAGTTGTTTTATTTGTTCTAGTCTTTGCTTCATATAACGGTTGACGTCTTCATCACTTTCACACACACAACTGAGAGGGAGGAATTTCTCTCTGGGAGCTGTGACATTGCTCATTTGCTGTGTGGTTTGGAAAGTCACCTGATCTCTCTGAATTTGGTTTCCTCTTCTGTAAAATCAGGATTCTGATGCCCTTTCTATCCACCGTGAAAATAAGCATACAGAAAATGTTTTCAGAATGTGAAAAGAAAAACTATTATTTCACTTGATAAATTTTGAAAAGACTTTTTTTTTAGCATAGGTGTGGTGATGCGCGCCTGTAATTCCAGCACTTAGAAGACTAAAGCAGGAGTGTAAGGAGTTCGAGACCAGTGACGGCTTCTAGTGAGAGATCTTGTGTCAAAAGCTTAAGAGCGTAAAAGCATTTGTCATACAAGCCTGGTTACTGGAGTTTGAGCCTCAGAAACCACATAAGAGCGGAAGGAGAGAGTTGATTCCACAAAGTTGTCTTCTGACCTCCATGTGTATGCTGTGGCAAGTGTGGCCCCCACCAGTAATGATTAATAAATAAAAATTTTATAAAAGCAAAAGAAATTTTCTTTTTACCAGAATTTTCATTTACGATTCTGGAGACTCAAATTCAGGACTTTGCGCATGCTAGGCAAGTACTCCGACCATTGAACTATTCCCAAGGTTTTCATAAATATTTACAAAGCCCCTACTGTGTGCGAGGTACTCTTATTAATGTTGAGAATACAGTAGTCAGTGAAAGGGCAGAGTCAAAAAGTCCAGTCCTTACACAGTTGACATTCTTACTAAAGTCCATTTAGGTTCTGGGCTTTCTGGAGTTTCATTATATTTTCTCTTGGATCTCCTTAAAAAAAAAACACACACACATACATTCTTGCCAGGTGTGGTGATGCATACCTTTAATCCCAGTACTGGGGGGAGGAGGCAGAGGCAGGTGGATCTCTGTGAGATGGGGCCAGCCTGGTCTACAGAGTGACCAGGTCTACAGTGTTTCAAAAAAAATTATTATTATTATTACTATTGTGATAGGTACATAGAAAGATAGATAGGAAGGAAAGATAGATTGATAAATGATTGATAGATTGATTCTTGGCCTGGTCTGAGTCACACCACGTTAGAAGGGAAAAGCAGAATGGAACTCTCTAAAGTTATTTGTAAAGGTTGCAAAATAAGAGATTGAGTGTATTAAACAACCCTCCTTTCCCCTTCCCCACACACTGATCAACCACTCAGCAATCCTAGCACACATCTGTTTATATAATGTTTTTTTCCAAAACATCTCTAACAAGAAGTGGCTTCAGGTGGCATTCAGGACCAGTAAGCCCAAACATCAAAATCAGCCTTGGTACCTTGAACAAGAAAGCGGGGGCAGAGGTGGAGAGATGGACAAAAGTGTTTGTTCTTGGACCTCCGTCTGCCACAGAACTTGCGGTCACTGTGGACAGCCACATGACCAGAAGGAAGCTGGGGTTTCCCCAGTACTAATCCGTAGAAGACAGTTGGGTTGGGTGCGTCAGACTTATCTGAGGAGTTTAAATCTCCAGATCCCAGCTGGGACAGCCTGGCCAGGCAGGACTATGGTGCCATCTTTCACCTCTGTATTTTTTATTTAAAATTTTACTTTTACTTTTATTTTTTATTTTGAGATAGGGTCTCAAGTATTCCAGGCTGGTCTGGAACTCATTATATGGATGAAAATGATGCTAAATTTGTAATCCTTCTGCCTCTACGTCCTGAGTGCTAGGACTGCAGGTGTATTCCACCAAGCTTGGTTTATCCAGTGCTGAGGACTGAACCCAGGGCTTTGTGCAGGCCAAGCAAACACTCTACCAACTGAACTACATCCCCAACCCTATTTTGTTTTTGAGACGGAGTCTCCCTGTAGACCTAAATGGCCTGGAACTTGGTAGGTAGACCAGATTGATCTTGATCTCATAGAGATCTGCCTACTCCTGCCTCCCAAAAGCTGGGATTATAGGCATGTGACACCACACCTGGCCTTCCCAACCCTATTTTTTATTGTATGTGTGTGCGTGATAGGAAACGGGGAGGCACACTTGCCACTGTGATGCATATGTGTAGCTCAGAGGACAACTTTTTATTTTTGAGATTTAGTTATTTTACATGTATGTGTGTGTGTGCCTGAGTGTATGTGTACCATGTGAATGAAGATGCCCAGAGGCCAGAAGGGGTCATAAGATCCTCTGGAACTGAAGAGATAGACTTTGGCAGCCGCCTGTGCTGTGCAATACCCTCAGAGGTCAGAAGAGGGTGTTGGATCCCCTGGAACTAGAGATACAAATGGTTGCTAGTCTGTAAGTGGGTGCTGGGAATCAACCCCGGGTCCGCTACAAGATCAGCCAGTGCTGTTAACCACTGAGTCATCTCTTCAGCTGCTCCTCTCAAGTCACCTTTCTTAAAATAAGCTTCTTGTGTCTGTTACCTTTCTATTACTGTAGTAAATACCTGTGATAATAAGTAATCAATTTATAGAAAAAAATATTGCTGGGGACGTAGTGGCTCATGGCCATAATCTAAGAACTGGGGACAATTGGTGTAAGATTAAGGCCAGCTTGGGGTACTGAGTGAGACCTTGTCTCAGGAAAACAAGACAAGGGTACTTGGGATGTATCTCAGATGGTAGAATGCTTGTCTGACATGCTCAACACCTTGGGTTCGATGCCAAGCTCAGAGTAACCCTAGGCTTGGTGGAAGCAGGAGGATCAGAATTTGAGTCAGGGCTCAAGAGAATTCAGTGGGTAAGAACACCTGAGTTCAATCCCCAGAACTCCCATGGTGGAAGGAGAGAACTGACTCCCACAGGTTGTCCTCCGGCCTCCACATGTAAGCTGTGGCATGCTCATACACACACACACACACACACACAGATCAATCAATCAATTGATTGATCAATAATAAATGTTTAAAATTTTTAAAGGTTTTTCATGTGCCCCGTGGCCAGTCTACAGGTCTCTCCTTAGAGAGGAGGTTAGGCAGTGAGAGTCACAGCAGGACAAGCATTTAGAAAGTTTCTTTTGCTGTTTGACAGAGCATTGGTTGAAAAGAGTACAGTCAAAACTGTAACCAAAGGCGGCAATGTGCTTCCAGAAGAATCCCAAGGAAAAACATTGCAAGCAACAGCAGTAGTTGTGGAATCAGGCTCCGAAGCAGACGATGGAAAGATTCAACTGGTTAGTGTCAAAGCTGAAGATAAAGTTCTTCTCCTGGAATATGGAGGCACCAAAGCAGTTCTGGATGACAGGGGTTATTTCTTATTTAGAGTCGGTGCCATTCCTAGAAAGTATGTAGACTGAAGTCATTGGTGAGACGGCATCAGATGAAGCTGCTGGTTCTTCTACTGAAGTTCTGGAATGTTTCATCATGTGAATAATAGTCGCTCCTCCCTTTTATAATAAACTAATGATATCTAATAAGATGTATTTAAGAAAAGTTTAAGATCATCTTCAACTACTTAGTTCAGGGGCAACCTGAGCTACCTGCAACCCTGTCTCAAGGTACACACAAAGACAGGTCAAACACACACACACACGAGAGAGAGAGAGAGAGAGAGAGAGAGAGAGAGAGAGAGGGAGAGAGAGAGAGATTCATTTTGGTTCACAGCTTTGGAAGTTTTTGGTTCATGGTCAGTGAACTGACTGAGGGACTGGAAAGGTCCCACAATCCTCTTAAAGGGCACATCCCCCAGTGGCCTGCAGACCTCCTACTGGGCTCCACCTCTTTAAAAATTATTTCTGTTAATAATGTGAGAATTTCATATAGTGTGTTTTGATCATATTCTCCCGCCCTTCTCCCTAACTCCCAGATCCACCCCCACCTCCTCACCCTACTAAGTTCATGTCTTCTTTTTAAAAATAAGCCATCAACTCCAGTTTGTGCTGCCTGGATACCCCTGAGTGTGAGGCCATCCCCTGGAGCCACATCCTTAAAAGATTTTTTTTCTTTGATTTGTTTTGTTTTCCTGTATAAAAAAAGGAACCTAACATAAAGTAGGGAGGGAAGGTGAGAGTGTGTGCCTTTTAGTATAAAGAAATAGAAGGGCAGTAGGATACCCTCAAACGGAAGGGTGGGGTAGCATTTCAGGCTTGAAATATTCTCTGTAAGGGGCTAGAGAGATGCCTCAGCAGTGAAGAGCACTGGCTTTTGTAGAGGACCCAGGATAGATCTCCAACACCCACATCACAGCTCACAATGTCCCTAACTCCAGTTCCTGGGAATCCCATGCCTTCTTCTGGCCTCCAAAGATATTGCATGGTCGGCGTGCACTTAAATATATGCACTTGTACACATAAAATAAAAAGTATATATATTCTCTGTAAAAAGCTCCAGGAGTCCCCACAGCTTCAGGGGAAGGTAGAGCTTGCCTTTTCAGTGAGTGCTCTCCACTCAAGGGCCCCAAAGGGTAAAGGGCAGCTCACTCTGGATCACCTTCTCCTTTACATTCGTAAGAGTGCTGCAGGGCTCAAAAGACAGAGATTTGCTTATGTGGGTTAAAAGTCAGTATTTCCAGCAGCACTGTGCTTCAGACTTCTCTGTCTCCTGCACGGACTAAAGCCCTCTGGGGGAAAAGGCTCCTCAGGGTAGACACAACTTGAGGATGATTGCCTCCAGTCATCTTCTGGAGGCAATCCTAGAAAAATCAAAGGTTTTGTCCAACTGATCAGCTTCAGAGCTTCCATAGAAGCGAGGCTTTGGGTAAAGCATCTCTGCAAAGATAGAGCCAATACCCGCATATCCACAGGTGTTGCTATGGACTACGGAAGAACTTCAGGAATATGGTACCAGAGTGGAACAGCCACAGGTCTAAGGCTCATCTTGTAGTTGTAGGTTCTGGCCATGCCAGAGTTAGCCATTTTGACTTACCCACTACTTGTCTCCAGAACATTCTCTGGCTCCAGGTCTTAGTGAACCATACAGTTTGCATGAAGGAAAGAAATCTATGTTAGAAACTAGCGCATCAGATCCTTGATGGTCTCAACTGGCAAGCCTGGTGGAGTGCCTTGTCCAGATATGCCCTTAGGTCTATATGCTCAAACACTAGGGTCACCTTGATCTCTCAGTCAGTTTGAGAAGTAGCACAGACACCCATTAGACAGACAATAATGGGGTGCTCAAAAGCCGCCAGCCTCCTCAGTAAGGCCATCTCACAAACTGTACTGATAGGAAGGACCCCTCCAGCTCCTCCATGGGGACTCTTGAGGGCCACAAAGTGGTCACTGTGGGGATCCTGGGCCTTGCATACATCCCATAGGCACCAACACCATTTCAGCCACTGGCTCATGTAGAGAGGTCACCATTCTTGGATCAGGGGTACACTTACACCTGCTAAGAGCTATGGAGAAAGAGGCACCCATTATAGGGGCAGGGAAACAGCTCCTGCTGTGCTATACACTGAGGCTGGGTCCTCGACAGCTTGACTCTGTAGGCCAGTTAAGCATTTTTCAAAAAACATTTCATTATTTTTATTTATTTATTTGTGTGTGTGTATGTGTATAAATGTATTGCCTGCGTCTATGTAAGTGCACCCATGTTGTGCAATACCCATGCAAGGTCTGAAGAAGGCATCCCTGGAATTGGAGTTACGAATGGTTGCTGTGGGTACTGGGTCCTCTGCAAGAGTAGCCAGTGCTCTTAATGGCTGAGTCATCTCTCCAGCCCCAGTTAAACATTTTTCTGAATATGAAGGGACTTGGCAGTTGAGAGGGAGAGTGGCTGAGGAACCAAGATGGCAGTGGTGACTTTGTAAAATCCATGGCGAGTCATCCTGTTTGAAAACACCTTGGGCCACAGTGGGGTGATGGCGCCGTGTGAGGCCCTGAGACAGCCAAAGTGTAACCTTCAGGTACTTGGGCTGGGAATAAGACTTTGATGAGGAAACCCAAGTGTTTCTGATCTCTGAGAGAGAAATCCCTATTCAACAATCCTAAGCAGCGTGTAGGAAAAACAAGTGTGAAGATTCCATTCCAAGAAACCTTGGTGTATTCTGACCCAAAATCACCTATAAAGGGAGAAGAGTGGGCCTTTACTTTGGCCCATCCGTCTATAAGAATTACAGACCACTGCCGTTCTAGTGAGATGTGATCTCTCTGACGCCCATTTTAGATGAGTTTTGTTAGACGGATGGGGTGTTCAGTTGCTAATAGAGGACATGAAGTGAGGGGTGGTGGTGGAAAGACGAGGATGGAGATGGGGAGGGAGTCTGAATATGATGAAAATACATTGTATAAAATTCTTGAAGCCATAAAATTTCTAAAAAAATGTGTATGCTTTTGGGGGGGCGGGGAGGCATGTGCTGTGAGTGCAGTTGCCCAAAGAGGCCAGAAGAGGGCATAGGATTGCCTGGAGCTAGAGTTATTGGCGGTGTTCGTGAGCCACCCACGGGTTTGGTGTGGGGAACCACACTTGGGTCCTCTGCAAGAGCAGTAAGTACCACTCTTAATGGCTGAACCATTGCTCCAGCCCCAGTTCTAGACTTCTTTCTGTCAGCGTCCAATTAGGAAAGCAAAAATGACTGTATTTAACGGAGAGGAAATTTAAACAGAGGTAATGGAGAGGCTGAGAAGTCAAACATGGCACAGGGATGCAACTCAGAGATGAAACTCCATGAAGTCATCCGTCTACCCCTTAGTAAGTCTCCTTGCTGGAGACCCTGGAGTGTGGGGTCACGTGGCTGACCCACAAGCTGCAGCGGGCTTTACAGGCGGACAATAGGCTTTTCCTTTGCCCCGCCCCCCAGTCCTCAATGGTGTCTTATTGATTGAGCCCTGAAGGAAGTCATTTCTGAAGGGAGCCTGGGAGAAAGTCTTCAGTAGTAACCCAGAGCAGACTCTTTGTTGTTATGGTTATTATTTAAGTTTCGTTTTGGGTTCTAGCATTGTGAGTCCTCAGGTGACCACTGAGATTCAGGGCTTTGTGAGTGCTTATTGATTAATCGATTTCTGGCCCTAAGCATACACATATAAATAAATGCTTGGCTTCAGATCTCTAGAAGCTAACTGCTGAAGTCCTGGCAAGAATTCACCGAGAGTTGAAGTTAGCATCGCCTCACCCAAGATTCACGGAGAGGAAAGCAATGCCTGGAGTGGTTTCTCAATGAATGCGGATAAGCTGCCTCAGCACCTTTGTAGACTGGAAACATGGGAATGGCAAAAAAGGAGGCGCCCAGGAAGTCAGGAAATAGACTCAAAGAAAAGAGATTGTGGCCTAGTTTGTGCCCAGCCCTGGGTGGAGCATGACAGGAAACAGCTCACCCGGTTTGAAGGCCATTTCCTGGAAGACTGGATAACACCCACTTGTCTTTGAGACACATCCCCATATGTGGGCTCTAGAGAAGTGAAGCTCCTGGAATTTTGCTACCAAAAATGGAAGAGAGTCTTTATATAAATATTTCTTAAAAGATTCAGAATTTAACCTTGAACCAAGGTCAAATATGTTTATTTTCAGAGATTCTTAAGGAAAAGAATTTTGGGCTGGGGATGTTTCACATTTAGTGGATAAAACATTTGTCTAGTATGTGCAAGCATTCAATCCTGAATAGCACTGAAATAGAAAAATATCAGATGCTTTGGAATTCTTTCTCAGACACTAAACATGTGTTTCCCAAGTTCATTCTAGCAAATGCCTTTTCAGTAACAGGTTGTCAATGAAGTCAGGCATTAAATTTCAGCATACAGGGCTGTTAGACTGTGGTTTTCCCTTTGCCCTGGGTGTGTGGCCTTGAGCAGGGGGTATAACCTCCTACTCATAAAAAATAAGTATCATATGAACTACTTCTTGGAGTTGGGAGGATTAGAATAAGCTCACACACGAAGGTGCACAGCTCAGAGTTTGGTATGCTGTGTGCAGTCAGGAACTCGTGATTGTTCGTTTTCTTATGACATGTGTGACTTGTGTGCCACTTTGCAAAAACACTTTCCCTTCTATGATCTCAGCTGTGTGGGGTGAGGGCGGTCAGGGGACCAACACTGATTTGGCTTCTATGCATTTAGCACCCTGCCAGATGCTAACAGTTATTATTTGCTGGTTTCATTCATTCAATAGATATTTGATATTTAAAACAGCCAGGCTGTTTTATGCACTGGGGATATAACAGTGAACAAAGAATCCCTACGTTAGGCTGAAGGGATTGCTTGGTAGGTGAAGTCTCTGATGTACAAACACAAGGATCTGAGTTCGGATCCCTAGTACCCACAGAAAAGCCACATGTGGCAGGATTCATCTGTAGCCCACTGGGTGGGGAGAGACAAGCAGATCCTCACAACTTGCTGGCCCGCCAGGCTATGTCAAATTAGTGCACTTCAGGCTCAGTGAGAGACTCTGTCAAAAAAAAAAAAAAAATTGAAGAAGGGATGGAGAGATGGTTCAGTGATTAAGCGCACTGGCTGCTCTTGCAGAGTCCTCAGGTTTGAATCCCAGCACGCAAATGGCAGCTAATAACCCTCTGTAGCAACTCCAGTTCTAGGGGATCTGACACCGTCTTTTGTCCTCTTCCGGTACTGCATACATGTGACATGTTTACATGAAGGCAAAACACTCATATACATAAAATAAAAATAAATTGATTAAATTATTAAAATGCTTTTAAAAATTAGGTGGCGAACACCTGATGTGAACTCCGGTCTCTACATGCACAGGCGTGGGCAAAATTGCACTGCACAAACGCATGTATGCACAAACATGCATCATACACAAAGAAATTAAAAAACAAGAATTAAAAAATACCTGGGTGTGGTAGTGCATGCCTTTAATCCCAATATACTGGAGGCAGACACAGGCTGGACTCTGTGAGTTTGAGGTTAGTTTGGTCTACATAGTAAGTTCCAGGCCAGCCAGGACTACACATTAAGAATCTCTCTAAAAAAAAAAAAAAAGGTAATTGGGGAAATAGGGGACAGGGTGACAGTAGTGGCGGTCAAGCAAGGACTCTTTGAAGAGCCACATCTGAGAAGAAATCGTCAAAGTGTGGGAAACAGTCAGGGTTCCAGGATGAAGGAAGAGCGCATGCGCTAAGGGAAAAGCCTGTGCACAAGACAGAAGTGGGCTTGCCCTAGGGTTCTGGCAACCAACGGGAGGCCAGTGTGGGAGTCGTGAGCAGGGGCGGGGCGGGGCTCAGGTGCTGGCAGGATGCAGTTGCTTTTTACTGAGGAAGATTATAACGGGAGCAGGCTTCGATGGCAAGATGGCAAGGTCAAGAGTTGGGTTTACGTATCTCACTATCACCCAAGTGGGAGTTACTAACTCCAGAGGATTTGGAGGGGCTAAGCAGCTCATCCCGGGCAGTCATTTCCAGAGGCACTATTCAAACGTGTCTGTAGGTGATTATGTGGTGGTGTACATCCATAATCCCAGCATTTGGGAGGCAGAGGCAGAAGGATCAGGAGTTCAAGGCCAATCTGTGTTGCATGTTGAATTTGAGCCCAGCCTAAAGCCCTCCCTGAAAAAAACACAAAAACAGGGGCTAGGGATGTAGTTCAGTGGGTAGAGTGCTTGCCTAGCATGCACAAGATCAAGAGGTTTGATCTCCAGCTCTGCATTAAACCAGACATCGTGGCACACATCTGCAAGCTTAGCACTTGAGAGATAGAAGCAGGAAGATCAGGAATTCAAGATGATCCTCAGCTACTAGTGAGTCAAAACCAGCAGTGGCTACAGGAAACCCTGTCTCAAAAAGGCAGTGGGGGGAGGAGGGAGGCTGGGAAGATGGCTTATTGGTAAAAGTGCTTGCTGATCAAACAAGAGACCCAGAGTTCAGATCCTCAGACCCACCTCAATGCTGAGTGGGTGAGGTAATTCCATCTGGGAAGATGGACACAGTGGTTCAAGCCCTAGGCCTCCACAAGTACACATATGTATACACATGCACACACACGTACCTACACACATGCAACCATATATACACATACTTGCATGTATACCCCCCCCACATAAACACGAGAAAAGAATGTGGACTTGAACTTCAATGCCTTGGGCATTTGGGCATTCTGCTGTGTGGGTGCTGTGGAAAAGTCCAGAGCTGATTTGATTCTGACAGTCTTAACCTCGGACCCCAGAAGGGTCCATGGTGGGAGGAGAGAGGGAGAAAAGCAGCAGATAATAAGACAGAAGAGACACTCAGAAGAAAGTGCCAGAGATTTCACACAACAGTAAACAGCAAGTGTTTAAATGTGGCGTGCGATCCATTGGGAAGGTGACTCTTTGGGGAAGGGGAAAATGAAAGCCTTCCAGTCTTGTGTATCTGGAGGATGTTGAAGACTACGCTCTGTTGGAAATAGTGTTATAATTTGGATCCTAACTGTCTTCAAAAAGGGTCTGGGGGTGTATCTCAGTAGTAGAGTGCTTGCCTGATATGCACAAGGCTCTGGGTTTGATCCTCAGCAAGGAAGGACACATTATTGGGGGGTTATGTGTTTAAAAGCAAGGGCCTAGTGAGAGAGGTCTTTGGGTCACTGGGAACCTAAATGTCTTTTGTTGTTATTTAATACTTGATTTATTACAAATATGGTTTTTGGCTTTTTAAAGTTAAATTATTTGGGGCACAATTTTGTATATGTATAGAATGTATTTTGATCATATTTACCTCTCCATTCCCTTCTCTTGACCCCTTCCCCACCCCCACGGATCCTCGTCTTCACAACCAGTCTTCCCCTTTGCATGTTTTTTGTGTGTGTCCCCATTAGGTTTAATCAGTGCTGTTTGCACGAGCTTGGAGGGAAGGTTATTTGCTGGCATGGGCAGCTTACCAGTGGCTATACCACTGAAGAAAAATGTCTTCCCCTACTACTAGGAATACACTCCTGAGGATCTAAGCCCTTCCCTTCCATTGCTTGTTCCCTGACCTTAAGATAAGTGGATTTTTCTGGTTTTTAAAATATAAATATTTAAATACATAAATATTTTATTATTTTTATTTTATGTGAGGGAGTGAATGTATTGTCTGCATGAATGTAAATGCACCTATGTCATGTAATGCCCACGGAGGTCAAAAGAGGGCATTGGATCCCCTGGAACTGGAATTTCGGACAGTTGGTAGTCACCATGTGGGACTGAAAATCAAACCCAGGTCCTCTGCAAGAGCAGTCAGTGCTCTTAACTGCTCAGCCATCTCCCCAGCCTGGATTTTGCTCTGTTGTATACTCCTGTCATGATGTGTGGCTTTCTATCACAGGCCCAAATCCTTGGGGACAATCAGCCATGGACTAGAACCTCCAAAACTGAGAGCAAACATGAACTTTTTATAAGTTGCTTATCTTGAATATTTTTGTATTGTAACAGAAAACTGACTAACAAGATGTAAAGGTCTTGGCAGCTCTGCGTCCTACCTAGGCAAGCTCTCCATTACAGGTAACCCCAGAATCTACCTGTTCCAGTGATGGCAGATGAATATCCCCAGGCCAAACGCCACCTCTGAGGTGGTACATGCAATCACAGCCTATTCATCATGCCATCTCAGACATCCCTAAACATGCCCCAAACGGAAGTCCTGGTCTTCCTCCAACTCCAAGCATGGTTTGAATGTGATTCCAAGAACTCAATCTTGAGATGATGATTCATGTGCCCAACATGAAATATTACAGAAGTGCTCTCTTGTAGGAACTGGTAACCAAGTAGGAGGAAGCGGGATAAAGGGTTAGAGGGCACAGTGATGTGAGCAAAGACCTGGTCCCACAGAGTGTAGCATCAGCCTGAAACCACAGGGGAACTCTAGAGTGAAAAGTTACATCTCATCTTACCGTTTGTCCCATAGTGGGTAGGGCCCTCCTATATCAATTAGCAATTGATGTGGCCACAGGTCACTGGAATAAAGATAATTCCTCAGTTGAGGTTCCCACTTCCCAGGTAACTCTGGTTTGTCAAGGAGTCAAACCAGACAAGGACTAACCAGCACACACCCTGTCTCTGTAATTTATTTTAAAGACTTACTTTATGTTTAAGTATGTATTTGTGTATGTATGTGTGTGTGTGTGTGTGTGTGTGTGTGTGTGTAAGTTGTTTCCTCTGGAAGAGCAGCAAGCACTCAACTGCAGAGCCATCTCTCCAGCCCCTTTAATTTTTAAAAATTGTGATAAAAATGTACATAAAATGACCATCCTAATCATTTTGAAGTGCATCGTTAGTGGTATTAAGCACATTTGTCTTATTGTGCTACCATCACCAACATTCCTCTACAGAACTCTTTTATTTTGCAAAACAGAAACGCAGGACTCTTTAAGCATCTTGTCTCTCCACTCATCTGTTGGTGGACATGGATTGCTCTCCCATTTGTTGGTTAAGATGGACTCTGCCCTGAATAGGGTGTACAGATATCTCTTCATGTCCCTGATTTTAATTTGTCTATAGATGCACTCAGAAGTGAGATTACTGGACCCTATATTAATTATATTGTTTGATTTTATTTCTATCTGATGAATAATAATTTCACATATATATATATACAATGAAGTGTGGTAGTTCTATGCATGTACATAATGTGTGGTAATTTAATTTAATTTTTTTAGACAGGGTCTCCTTGTAGCCCCAGCTGACCTGGAACTCACTACATAGACCAGATTGGCCTCAAGAGATCCATCTACCTCTGCCTCCCATATGTTGGGATTAAAGGCATGCACCACCACACTCAGCTTGGTAATTCTATTTAAATTTGTTTTTGGAACCACATACAGATTTCCATAGTGAATCCAGCAGTTTATATCCAACAATGCACACAAGGGTTCCAGTTTCTCCACATCCTCCATGGAACATGCTACTTTCTCTTTTTGTAATAAAATAATTTATATTATATATAATTTATGTGTGTATGTGCACACATGTGTGCACTCTTGTGCCATGGTGCACATGTGGAGATTAGAGGACAACTTCCAGAAGCTGGTTCTCTCCTTCCACAAGGTGGGTCCCAGAGATCAAACACAGGTCCTCAGGTTTGACAGCAGGTGCCTTTACCTATTGAGCTGTCTTACCAGCCCAACACTTCTTAGTCTCTTTAAAAAATTTCTTAGCTGAGAGTAGTGATACAATCCTTTAGTCCTAGCACTCAGGTGGGGCTCTATGAGTTGAAGGCCAGCCTGGTCTCACAGTGAGTTCTAGGCCAGCTGGGGATTCAAGGGAGACCTGACTAAAACAAAAATATCTGTTTATTTCTTACCTCTTCCACAATGAAGAACCCAAATCAAGTTGTTCCATCATTTACCTGAATGACTGCAATAGAGTCCAAAGGATCTTCCTGCTTCTGCTCTGACCCCAGAGGTCTGTTTGCAACTCCACTCTGCACAAAATGACTGACATCCCTTCTTTTCCACTCAACGTACAAGCCAAAGTTCTGACAACAGCTAATGTGGCTCTGTAAAATTCTCTCCCCTCCCTCCCAAACTCTGACTCATTTCCTATCCATTCTTGTTATCGACTGCTGTCAGGCATTGGTCATGTTTTCTCTGCCTGGAATACTCTTTTCCTTGCAGCCTTGGCTGTAGATTGTTCAATTACTTCCTTGAAGCATTTGTTCAAGTGTCTTTTTCTTAGCAAGGCCTTCAGGCTTTCTTGCTGGCTCCTCCCACCTCCAACCATGGGCTGAGGAAGGTGAGCTCAGTGGCACAGTGATTGACTCTTCTGTGGGATGCTCTGGGCTCAATCCCAGCACTGTAGAAAATTTAAAACTGTGGGGTAGGGGAGGGTGCTGAAGATTTAGTTCTGCAGGCTAGGCACATCACATGCCTGTTATTTCAACACTTGGGAGATGGAGGCAGGAGGATCAGAGGTTTGAGGTCATCTTAGGCTATATAGTGAATTCAGGGCCAGCTTGGGCTACATAAGATCCTGACTCAAAATAATAAGTTCTTAAAAAATGAAACAAAAAAGAAAAAATTATTTGTCCTAGTACCTTTTTCTTCCCCCTTCCTTCCCCCTCCCTCCTTCTCCCCGCTCCTCCTCCTCCTTCTCCTCCTCCTCCTCCTTCTTCTCCTCCACCTCTACCTCCCCATTTTCTTTCTTTTATGTGAGTCACCTGGAACTCCCAATGTAACCCAGGCTGGTCTCCAATTCCTAATCTTCCCGTTTTGCCTCCCTAGTGCTGGGATTACAGGCCTGTGCTAGCATGCCCAACTCACACCTGAAGGCTTTTTTGAAGATTTATTTTATTATTAATTCTGTGCATATGTGAAAGGGGCATTATGTACTTCTGAGTGCAGGTGCTGGTTAAGGCCAGAAGCCATAGATCCTGCAGGAGCTGGAGTTACAGGTGGTTTTTGAGCTGCTGCCTAAGATGGTTGCTGGGAATTGAACTTGGGTTCTCTGGAAGGGCAGTGCATATTCTTAACCACCTCTGCAGCCCACGTCTGAACTTTTAAAAATATGCTGCTGGTTTTTTTTTGTTGTTGTTGTTTTGTTTTTTAATGAGGTAGAATCTGTGTGTGTGTGGGTGTGTGTGCACATGAACGTATAAGTGCTTGAGAGGAGGCCAGAAGAGAAGTCAGATACCCTGGAGCAGTTATAATTTGTGACCCACCATGTAGATGTTGGGAACCAAACTTTGGTATATGCTCTTAACCCCTGAGCCATCTCTCCAGCCCCCTGAAAGAGACTTTTATCTATTATGTTCCGGTGGTTGGTCTGGCTTCCAGTTTCTAGGTGACTTGGTGGATCACAGCAGAAGCTGAAGTGTGAGAGAGCCAGCTGATGGGTGTTTTCTGCCTGCACCCTCTCTACTCTTCTCCTGGCAATGAATGTGCCCTTTTCAACCACCACAGCAGGCAGGAGAAAGGCCCCATGTCTATGGATTTCCCTTAACACCATGTCCTCTTTTTGCCCTTCCATCTAGAGTGGCAGTGTTGAACGAGGTTGCTGGTCTTCAACCATCCCTGTTGCTTTTCTGAACCCTGCCATCCTGCTGGTTCTTTTTATTTTTCTTGTTGTGTTTATTTATTCGTGTGGGGTGGGATGGCTCATGCCATGGCATGCATGTGGGGGTCCAAGGACAACTTCTAGGACTTGATTCTCTCCTTCCACCATGTAGATCCAGGGTCTCTAACTCAGGTCAATAGACTTGGTAGCAGGTGCCTTTACCTGCTGAGCGGTCTCCCTGGCCGCCTCTGGTTCTTTCATGAGGATTTGACCCTGCTAGGCTAGGCTGGGCTGGGCTGTTTCTTGCTAGACCCTAACAGAAGCACTGCGCTGCTTTATCTGATTTCCAACTCTCTTGTTGGTGAATCTCCACGGTTTTTGTTCTTCAATGCAGCACACATCTAACACATTCCATACTTATTTCTGTAGTTTCCTCTACCTCCACATTCTGGGATAGAAAATCCAAGGTTGGAACGGGAGTGGTGGCTCAGCAGGTAAGAGCACTTGCTGCTAAACCTGACAACCTGAGTTGAGTCCCCGGAACCCACGTAGTGGAAGAAGAGAACTCTCCCCACATGTCCCCCCCACCCCGAATAAATAAATTTTTAAAGAAAAAGTCCAAGGATGCAGGGATGTTTTACCTACTTTGTTCAACACTGTATTCCCGAGTGCTTGGCGCTTAACAGGCTGTCAGCAAATTTAACTGAAACTCAAGGCTGAGATTCATTCAGTGAAATGAACGAATGAATGAACGACTGGCTGGGGAAGGTACGGTGAGGGCAGCGGTGTGGTTCAAGTGGCAGGCAGAGAAGCTGACTTTCAATTTCTGCGCTCCATTCGCTGCCCCCGCCGGAATGCTGAGATCCCGGGTAGGAGGCGGAAATGAGCGCGCTCTACAGCTCTCCAGCCGAGTGTTTACTTAATTAGGGCCTGTATCCCGAGGCTCATTTGTGTTTAACTGTCCGCCTAATGGCCTCGTCTGGCTCCGGGCCGGCGCTGGGGAACCCTGGAGGCGGGGATTGGGCGGGCCACCCTGTCCCCTCTGGGCCTGAGCCAAGGTGCGGCGCGGGTGGGCACCTACCTCCCCTTGGGCATGGCAAGCCCTCCCACCCCCACCCGAAGGGCTAGGCGATGTACCCGGGAGCGCGAGCTACCTCGGGCATTCCCTGAGTGTGGCCAGATCTCTCACCGCAGCTGCCTGGGACCGCGGGCACGCGGAGATGGCAGATGCCGGCTACCCTCAGCCGTGAAATTGAAGGCTTCTGCAGCTTCTCAGTCTCTTAGTTGCGGAAGTGGGGGTGCCAGCCAGGAGAGCAGAGGAAGCCAAATGAGCCGGATCCTAGAGCAATAATGCCAGACAACGCCAGGCATCTTGTTCGGTGCCAGCTACTGAGTTTAATTCTCCTATACACATTCACTTAATTCTAATACAGCCTAGTACATACAGTATGTGCGTGTGATGTGTCTATGTGAGTGAGCAGAGGCTAAAGTGTGTGGTCAGAGGACAACCTCAGATGCTAGTACAGTATGTATGTGTGATGTGTCTATGAGAATGAGCAGAGGCAGGTGTGTGTGTGGAGGTCAGAGGACAATCTCAGATGTCAGTCCTCACCTTCCACCTTATTTGAGACAGGATCTTTGTTGTTTGGCACTGTGTAAACTTGACTAGCTGATTTGCTAGCTTCCAATGAGTCTCGGGTCTCCTCCAGCTCTCTGTAGAGACCACTGGGATTATAGGTGCACTAGTGTTCTCCATGTTACAATGGATCTGAGGATTTGAACTCAGGTTCTAACTAAAGCACTTTACCCACGGAGTCATCTCCCGAGCCCCCGCCCCCCCCCCCTTTATGAGACACGGTCTCCCTGTAGCCCCAGCTGGCCTAGGACTCCCTATGTGGCCCAGGTTGGCCTTGATCTCAGATTTACCTGCCTCTGCCTCCCCTCCCCAAGTGCTAGGATTAAAGGTGTGCACCCCTCTGCGTCCCTCTACCTTTTTTTGAGACAGGGTCTCACTACGTAGTGCAGGCTGGCCCTGAACTTTTGATAATCCTCTTGCCTCAGTCGCCCCTGTGTTGGGATCACAGGCATACACAGGCAGTGCTTTGGAGGGCAAGTGTCAAAATAGCTCCATTGAGCGATGGAGAGCTGAGGGTTACAATGCCAGCAAGTGGTGGAACCTAAGTCTGAATCCAGACAGAGCAGGTCCAGATCTAATGCTTCCCTGACTACAGCACAAGTATCCATCCCACACCAGGAAGACAGTAGATAGGTTCAGGTTAATTCTTGAAGGCCAAGAATTTACAAAGAAATCCGTAAACCTGAGCTGGGGAGAGCAGAAAGCAGGGCAGAGGAGGCCCCATCCTGGGGTTCTCCAGGGAGCAAGCGAAGATGGAGGGCAGGAGGAATAATGGAAAGGAAGATCACTAGACTGCCTCAGAAAGCTCAGCTCTAGGTGTAGGTCAGTCGTAGAGCACTAGCTTGGCATGTGTAAAGCCTGGTGTTCAAGCTCCAGCTTTGAAAAAAGAAAAGCTCAGCTCTGTAAGGAAAGGGCTTATGGAGTGGAGGGATTGGAGCCTGTGCCCAGGGCCTACTTGTGTGCCTGGAGAAGGAAAGCTGCTCATGTCTAATGTAGTAGAAACAGCAATGTAAAGGAACAAGCCCCAACTCAGCAGGAGAGCAGTCTTCCAAGGGACAGTCATAACACAGCAGGTAGTTTTTAGATCATATACAGTATTTCAGGCCAATAAAAGCTGCATTTGAAATTACCATTATTTGTTGGAGAGATGGCTCAGCAGTTAAGAACTCTGGCTGCTCTTGCAAGGATGAGGGTTTGGTTCCCAGCACCCACATGGTAGCTAACAACCACCTGTAACTCCAGTTCCAGGAGATCTGACACCCTCTTCTGGCCTCCACAGACATTGCAGGCATGTGGTATACTAATATACAAGCAGGCAAAGCATTTATATACATAAAATAAAAATAAATTCAAAAATTGCCATTATTGGGGCTGAGGTTGGAGCCTAGTTGATAGATTGCTGGCCTACCATGCCTAGCGTGATCCTGGGTTCAATCCCCAGGTGAGGTGTGATGCATGAAGCAGGAGGAAGAAGGATCAGAAGTTCAAGATCATCCTCAGTTAGAGTTCAAGGTCAGCCTGGCACACTTTACATTTTGTATCCAAAAATTTTTTTATTAATTAAAAATTGTCATTAATTAGGTCAATGGGGGTGCCTCATTCCCATAATCCTTACAGTTGGGAGCCTGAAGCAGAAGGATTGTCATGAATTCGAGGCCAATATGGGTTACACACTGAAACTCTGTCTAAACAAATAAATGAGCAAAAGATGAGGTTCAGCAAATAAAGCACTTGTGGTGCAAGCCTGATGACCTGAGTTCAATCCCCATAACCCACTTAAAGGTGGAAGGAGAGAACGAACTCCACAAAATGGTCCTCTGATCTGCACACGTGTACAGTGCACGCACACACACAATAATAATGTTAAATCTCCATAATTTGCATTTTACATAAAACTGAGGAAACGTTTATGTTGGAGGGAGAACGAACTTATATTGGGGGTGCTGGAAACAAGGAGTCTAGTAACTAATGATCGTCTCCCTTCCCTGAACCCTTTGAAGGCTTTCAGACTGGGGCTTTCTCTCTGACCTTCCATTTGTTTAGCTGTGAACGGAAGTCACAATTCTCTTGCAAGGTATATCAGATCGTACACTGCGGTCCTTTGGGACTTCACTGCCAGTTTGGAACCCCCCGCCCCCGCGGGCCCTGTAGGAGGTGGAGAAAGAGACAGCAGACCCCACTGTAGCCGGGTGCAGGGACACACCCGGCCTCCATCAAAGCTTTGAAAACAGTGCCTCTGGCAGCATGAATGGAGAGCCTGTGCATCATCCCGTCGGGTTTCAGAAGCATCTCCACTTTTTTTCCGCCGTAGCTTCCAGGCAATGAAATATTCGTCTTCCCGTGCTGCTCAGGCTGAGGAATGGAGTGTGTTAGTGTTTTGTTTTTGTTAGGTTATCTGCCTGCGAGAGCGGCGGAGTACCTTTCCACAACAGTTGCAGAAAAGCAAGGAGGACGCAGGAGGGCAGCGGGGAGGACCGCGGGGGCTTCGCGACTGCCTTCTGCCCTCCGGCCTCGGCCCCACCTGCGAGGGGGCGGGACCCTGTGACGCTGGACCAATCAGCAGCTACCTGCGCTCACCTGGCCTCCTCCCGCTGGCTCCGGCGAGTCGCGGTGCCCAAAGCCGCACGTTGAGCTTAGTGGAGCGTAGTCCCGCCGTCGCGGCAGCCTCTTCCCCGCTCTCCAGCCATGGAGCATCTTAGTGGGCCTCTCGTCGTTCTCCCCCTCCGGCTCCTCCTCCTCCTCCAGGTACCATGGTGCCTTGTCCTGGCCCTAACCCGAACTGGTCCCTGGAGGGAGGGCGGGGTTCTCACGCTGCGGTGGCGTCGGGGAGATCCCAGGGCTGCGCTCCTTGGGCCAAGGTTGTCCCAGAGGCCGGTGAGGACTCCTGGGGCTGGGTATGCCCAAGCGAACACGCCTGTGACCTACCTCCGTTTTCCCCGCTCTACCCTCAGACTCAGGTTTGGTGGTTCCCCAGCGTGGCCTCCGAGCCCTGCGGAGCCCAAGTGACCTTGCAGGTGAGAGGTGCGGATCCGGAGCCCGGCGCGGCGCTGGGGAAAGGTAAGAGCCTCCCGGAGCCAGCCGGATGGAACCGCGGTGTGGGAGACCTCACACGGTCCGCTCTGTTGAGGTCCGCAGGAGGGGTGTCTGGACCAGGGCTGGGGACGTCTGGAGCCGCCGCACGTCCTGGAGAGTGGCGGAAAGTGGCTCTGCCCAGGCTGGAATGGGAACGAGGGGGCTGCGCAGCGTAGCGCCCACTAACGTCCAGCTCCTCCTTGCCCTGCAGCCTCAGCTTGCTGACCCCTCGGTGCCTAGAGGCCGAGCCCCACATCCAGTCCCAAGGAGGAAAACTCTCCCCCGCTGGCCTCAGCCCAGGAATGCGCTGTGCACATTCCTCCCCCAGCCCCCGTGCAGGTGCGGGGATGAGCGGTGCCCCGGGCAGCCCCCTTCGCCCCTCTCGGGCCCCCTTTGTGAACCGGGCTTTGTGTCTCCGACAGACAGAACGGGTCTGTTTCTCTTCTCCGCGCTCCCCTCCCCGCCCCCCTTCTTCCCGGGCAGCTGGAATGCACTCTTAACCCTGCCCTGCCCGGAGGGCCCGCGCCCCTGTTGCCTGCCTGCAAATAGCCTGGCACACCTGGGCTGGGGCCATCACGCGGGACGGTCTTGTCTCCTTAGCGTCTTGGTAGTGGCATGCTAGGTCACTTAGAGACCGGTGTCCCAGGCCGGCAGGCTTTGGGCCAGGGAGACCATGAGTGCGAGATCAAAGACGTTTTTGATCTTTCAGCTACCCTTTCTCCGACTCAAGTTCAAAAACTTAAGAGTGGAGGGTCACTTTGGTGTGGAGAACCAGTGTGTCATGAGACCTAAGCAGCTGGCAGCTGGTAGAGGATCCCTTTTGGTCCAAGTACAGAGGACAAGGGAGTTTCCCTCCACATGGGTCAAACCCAAGTTGTTCTAGTGGGAGAGTAACCCGGAATCTTTGAACAGAGTTCCTGAGAACTTTAGCATGCATTTTCTGGAGGGGGGGGGGGTGTCTATGTTTTAAATGGCTTTCAAAACATTTGCTGCCTAGCATTTTTCTAGACCCTCATTTAACATACTTTTGACCCTAGGTACAAAAGCCCACAACTTGAAAATAGGGGTGTCAGAGCTTAGGGCAGAATGACATTCCTTTGTTTCTCCAAAAAAGAAGTGAGGTTCTTTAGTCTGTACAAGTCTTTAAAAAATATTTTCCCAAATAACTGCAGATTGACAGAACAATTAACACCCAAGCTAGGCCAGGATCCTTAAACCCTTGGCTGTAGGGAGCCTGAGTAGAGGCATTAAAGAGGCCATGCCTCATAAACTTTAAATTCTTGCACATGGGTTTATTACTGGCGGCCCAACAAGCTGCAACTGAGCCAACCTGTAAAAATGTTAACTTGGGCAGGGCCCCAAATCCAATTCCGGCTCCCTGAGGAAGCCCTTATTGCTAACCAGGCCTCTGGCAATTCCACCCTCTGCCCCATTGTCAGATTCTCCTCTGTGCAAGTATGGTTTGGTGTTGTGAGTGTTTTATCTTCCTTACTGAAGCAAGAAATATCAGATTAGCTGTCACTTGAGGGCTGCTGGGCGGGAAGTGCTGATCAGGTTTTCGATTACATGGTTGAGTTGGCCAGTGCTTCATGGTGACGTCAGACATTTTAAACCTTTATTTTTATTTATTTATTTTTTTTTTTTTTAGGAAATTCTGCTTTCTCAGATGTCTGGTTTATGGCTGTGAAAATGGTGGGTTTGTGCCAGGAACACACCTGGTTTATAAAACAAAGGGAGTTCATGTGCTTGGTGCACGTTGAGTCTCCCTGCAAACACCACTGACTCTTGGGGCAGTCTTCCTAGGAAATGAGGTGCCACTTTGGTTTTAAGTAAAAGCAAGTTTCCAGGCCCAGTTGAAATTCCCCAAGCTGTGCAGCATGTGTATAGTCCCAGCTACTCAGGAGACAGGAGATCCCTTGACCCTAGGAGTTTGGGACCAGCCTGGAGAACATAGCAAGATACTATTTCTCTATTTTTAAATTTTTATTTATTATTTGTGTGTATGTGGGAGGTGTGTGAGCACCTGGGTGTGCATGTGGAGGTCAGAGCGAGCGCAACTTTCAGGAGTTGGTTCTCCCCTTCCGCCCTTCTAGAGATTGAACTCAAGTCCAGATTTGCACACCAAGCGCTTTTAACTGCTGAGCTATCTTGCCAGCTCAAGATCCCATCACTTAAAAAATAACTATAACTGTGGGTATAGGTCAGTGGTGGAAGGGGTCTTGGCTTTGATCCTCAGTGCTACAAAAGTGAAAATTTAAATAAATGAACAACCCGCCCCATGTAGGTATCTCTCTTTAGTGTGTCTCCTCTGAACAGCTGATCCTTTCTGCCTTTCCACCCCAACACTGGTTCCACACCCTTGAAACACGGGTGTCCCAGCCTGGGTCCAACTGAAAGGGTTATCCTGCAGGCACATATACAGCACTCTCAAGTTTGGCCAAGCAAACAACAGTTTCCATATTGCTAAGGAACAATTGTCCCTGTTGTTTGCCCCTGGGTTATGCATATTATAGGTGTCTATGAAGTTGAGCTCAAAGAAATGATCTGAGATAATTAATGCCTTGTTTGTATGTGTTCCTCTTCAAAGCCCTTCTACAACTCTGAGCTTGCTTTATCCTCCTAACCTTCCCTTGAAGCAGGCAAGGTAAATATTAAACACTTTGAGGTCTAAATCTCAAGGGTGGAATTTCAGAAACCCCATAGCCTAACCCCGCCAAAAGTTTTAAAGGTAGAGAAACAGAGGCACAGCTTTGTGGAGTTACTTTTCTGAACTGTTCATAAACTTCTTAGAGGCTCACAGACACCACTTGCTCCCTAGTAGTGTCTTGGACCTTGTACTTAGTAGAAGCCTATTAGGTCCATCAGCAGAGACCATGACAACTGCGTGAAGGTCAGTCCATTTTATAGAAGAAACTCGAGTAATTGTGGATTTACCAAAGTCCTTGTTGCAATGCCCTGCTAGGATTTGAATGGAAGTTTCTGACTCAAGTTGTCTGGCATTAGTAGATGAAATGAAGATATGGAATGCTGGGACCCTGAATCCCACAGCCACTGGTAACCACCCCGCCCCTAAGAGCACTTACTCAGTTTTTATTGTGGGATTTCCCAGAAACATTTCTACATAGGGAGACAGTCTCTAAGGGTTCTAGTATTAAGAACTTGACCAGACCCAAAGTGAGAAGTTAATCTGGAGGGGAAGAGAACAGCAATGTTTGCTATTCCAGCCCCTCATGGTGGGTCTCCACTCCTTCAAGTATGGTATGAAAGACAGAGAGAGAAAGGGACGAGCATGGTATTGCTTCACTGATTAGGAGTGACTGTGGGGTGTGGTGGCACACACCTTTAATCTCAGTAGTCAGGAGTCAGAGGCAGGGGGATCTCTGAGATCAAGACCAGCCTGGTCCACATAGTGAGTTCTAGGCCAGCTGGAACCCAATCCTATTTCAAAACCAAACAAAAAGAAGTGGGGGCTGCAGAGATTGCTTAGTGGTTAAGAGCACTGGCTGCGCTGGCAGAAGATCTGGGTTCAGTTAACAGCATCCACATGATGGCTAACAACAGTTTGTAACTCTAGTTCCAGGGGATCTGGTGTCCTCTTCTGGCATTGTACAACATGGGTGCACTTACATACATGCAGACAAAACACTCATACACATAAAAAATTAAGTGAGGAGTCATAATGACCTCATATTTCATGTCGAGCAGTTGAGAGAGACAACTTCATGACATTGGTCAAAGGCATCCAAAATTAATTGTGACCCCCTCAGCTTGATCAATCAACCTTTAGGAAGCCTCTGGATGAGACTGAAAGCTAACCATAAGAAACTTCAAAGTTCACTAGTGAACTTGACTGAGCCTGAGTTAATTTCACATTAGTTTGTTGAAGTTTTTGGTATAAAAACTACCCTTTAGTTTGGAGTTACATCTTTCAGTAAACATGTGATTAGCATCTACATGTATCAGGGTCTGTTCTAGAACTGCCGCTAAAACAAAAAAGAAACAAAATCCCTGCCTTTGGGGAGCTTACAGTCTAATGTTAGTTATTTTTATTCTTATGGCCCCCTTGCAAATCAGGTGGTAATGGCTTCCCCTTAGATGTAAAATGGAGTCACTGAGGCCGCCGGGAGTAAGGCCAGCATGTAAATCCTGGTGTCTGCCTCTACAGCCCAGGGAGATTCTATAGGGTCTCATAAATCTGCCTCCGAGGAATGAATGGTGGGGAGCTGGGGCTTGGAGCCCAGCCAGCTTCCTTCCTGGCTTACCAGCAGAATAGGGTTGGTTGCTGCGGATTCTGTCCTACATCACCAGCAGGTGTGCCAAGGGAGCAGGTCTCAAAATCTCTAGTCTTTTCGTCTCATGGCACTCTGTTCCTAGGTTACCCAGAATGGGTGTTCTCACCTTCTCCCTCAAAAGGCATTACTTATGATGGACAGTGAGTTTGCAGGGCCAGAAACTATAGTTCTGCAAAATGTTTGGAGGATGATAGAGCAGGAGGGAGGGAAGCTCCCTCCCTCCTGCCCTCACCAAGGTCAGTGAGGTTTCCATCCTGAGGCTGTACAGAGACCCATTATTGAAGAATAACATATTGAGGGCTGGCAACATGGCTCAGTAGATTAAGGTGCTTACCAACAAGCCCAACAACTTGAGTTCAATCCCTGGGACCCACAAGATGAGGGGAAAAAACCAGTCCCTTCATGCTGTCCTCTGACTTCCACTTGTTCTCCATGGCACCACCATAGCTAAGTAAATATAATTTAAAAAAATAACATGTTGAGAAAAGTGTCAGAGTGGTATGCTGACTGAAAATGCCCATCCCCCCCATTCTCCCTCCTCCCAAGATAACTACCATTCTGGCTTTTGATACTGTAGATCAGTTTGTTTGGTTTGAACTTTATATACAAATCGTAGCCAGGCATGTTTTTACTATGCCCATCAGCACTTGGGAGGTAGATCAGAAATTCTAGATCATCCTCAACGTGGGATATATGAGACCCTGTCTCAGAAAACAAATGGGGCCAGTGAGAAGGTTCAGCTGGTGAAGGTAGCTACTGCCAAGCCTGTGTTCGATCCCTGGATCCCACATGGTGGAAGGAGAGAAGCGACTTCTGCAGGTTGTCTTCTCCATATGCATGAAATGGCACATGTGTGCTCCTGCACAAGCACATAAAATATACTAAAATGCGATAGTAAAAAACAGGAAAGATTATACAAACAGGTAATGATACTGCATGCCTGTAAACTCAGCACCGAAAGCAAAATCTTGAGTTCAAGGCTGACTTGGGCTACATGTCCTAAAAAATGAAAGAAAGGAAAAACGATAAAGTATATCCTCTAGGAGCTGGCTTCTCTCACTGCACAGCTGAGATGCTCGTGTGATTCTGGATGTGACTGTTGTTGATTCTCACTGTCGTATTCCACTGTGTGATGACCTGTGGTTCTCTAGTTCTGGTAATGGCATTTAAGTAGCTTACATCTATGCTTGACTATTAGTGATCGTGTTCTGTGCAGCTTTTCTTTTGTGCCTGGGGTGGTACAGGGGATCAAAATGCAGAGCCTTATGCATGCTAAGCAGATTCCTTAAATTATACACCCTGCTCCTCCATGCACATTTTTGTATGAATTTCCAGGTGAACCTATGTTCCTATTTGAACACGTTTGCTGGGTTAACTGAAGGTCACCTGTACTATACTTAGTATTAGACCAAACTGACAGCTGTCTAATATCTTGAAGTAAATGGTTCTTTTCTGGATTCTCTTGCTGTTAACTTGATACAAACCTAGAGTCACTTGGGAAGAAGGAATCTCAACTGAGGAATTTTCTTCATCAGATTGGCCTGTAGACGTGTCTGTAGGGCATTGTCCTGATGGAGGAGGACACATCCCGTAGGGCAGATGCCACCCTGGGCAGGTTGGCCTGGGCTGTATAAGAAAGGTAGCTGAGCAAGCTGGGGGATGCAAACCAATAGACAGCAACAGGTTCCTGCCTTGAGCTCCTGCCTATGTCAGGGAGGGCGGTGAGTGGCTTGCTTGTTTTACTCAAGTGGTCAAATCTAGCTCTTTCCTCAGAGAAGCAAGTGTCGCAGTCGAAAGCCAAGTTGAAATGGTCATTCAGCCCACAGATGACTGGGCTAGGCTTGGTGGTAGACATTCAGAGGCAAGCAAGGTGGAAAGCTCCTTGCCTCTGAGCTCCCAGTTAGAAAAAGCCAACAGGTTGATCACTGGGCAATTTTATAGTTAATCGAGGATCCAAAACCTTTTTCTTTTTTAAGGTTGGGTCTTACTATGTAGTCCAGGTTAGACTCAAAATCATGATCCTCCTGTCTCAGCCTCCCTGGTTGCTGGGATTAGAGGCATATGCCACCACACCTGGCTTAACAATTATTTTTATTATTTTTTGAGCACCTACAAAGTATCAGTTACTGTTTGAGGTGAACAGGTAACAAAAATCCCAAGCTTCAAGGCCACTTTATGCCTATAGAGTAGAGTCAGACAGAGTAAGTGCAGAGAAGAAAGGTTGATTGAGATTAGCAAGAAAGACTACGGTCACCTAGGAAGGGGCCCACAGGAAGCGATGTCCAAGCTAGAGGTTACGAGGATTGAATGTTGGGCACGAGAGGTGGCCAGAAATATTCCGGCAGGGGAACAACATGGCGGATTCCAGGACCTTTAATCATTTCATGTGGCTGGGGAGAGCTGTTTGGGACTGTCTCAGCCTCAGCAGAGGCAGCAGGGTGATTTTAGGGAAAGGTGGGCAAAATGCTTAACAACCCTGCAGAGACCAGCATTCCTGAAGTCTCCTCTGAGCCAGGATGCTGGGTCCCACATCCAGCATCCCCTCTTTAACTTTCTTCCGGCTTTCCTCGGACCAGATGACGTCCTTTCACTGGCTCATGTCCCTCATTTCATTTAGTGACCCTGCATTGCCACCACAGGCAGCAGGGCAGGCAAGAGAAGGTGTCCAAAGTCTAAATGTCATTTTTCTGTTCTATTCTAGTCTATTAATTTATTGGGGTGTGTGTGTGTGTGTGTGTGTGTGTGTGTGTGTGTGTACCGATGGGTACATGGAGGTCAAAGGACAACTTACAGGAGTTGGTTCTTTCCTTGTACCATGTGGGATTAGGGCTCGAACTCAGGACCTCAGGCTTGCTTGGCTGCAAATGGCTTTACCCACTGAATCATCTTGCCAACCCCTAAATACCATTTCTTGAGAGCTTATTGCATTCCAGAATCACACTGTGTACTTTGTAATAAGCCCCTTTAATCTTCCTAAAAGCCCCATGGGGTGGGTGGAAGTGGTCCCATTTAACTGGATTGGAAACCTAGGCTTGTAATTTTGTAACTTGTTCACAGTCATCCAGCTAGTAAATTGGGATATCAGACTTTGAAGCCAGTTCTGACCCCCTCGGTGTGAAGTACTGACAGTGGGAGAATTCGAATGGTTGAGGCAGAGTGCCCTCTGGCCCCAGCCAAGCTAGGGGAAGATTGGAAACAGTTAAAACTTCTGACCCAGGGGCTCCGAATTCCTGTTCCCTCCCCAGGCCTCTGCTAATCACCGGAGCTGGAGTGGTGGTGGTGGCAGAGGGGAGGGGGAGGGTGGTCACTGCAGTCCAGCAACTCTGGGTGTTCTTTTAGGGTGGGGGGATGGGGTTCCGATACCAAGCCTGACATTCTTAACAAATGCTGCTGCTGGCTGTTCATCTTCTGCCTCTCCTCAACCCGACATCTCCCATCCCTGGCTCTGGGAAATGGAGCATGAAAGACACACACACACACACACACACATACACAGCTACTAAAACCTGGCCGTGGCTGCCCTGGTCCTGCCAAGCTGCTTAATAGTGCCCCGTGCTGGGAAAGCAGGCCCAGCAAACAGCTTCTGTTTTCCTTGACCCCTTCTTCAAACTCACAGCTTTGGCCTTGTCACTGACTAGCGTCAGAAGAGAGGGCTCAGAGCTAGAGCCACACAGCCAGGAGATAAGAAAGCCTGACTCACTGGGGAAGGAGGGTGGCCTGCTTGGCCCTCAGGAGACCAGATGGCCCTAGGGAGGAAAGGTCTGTTTTTCCCCTGACTCTGGTGCTTCAGGAATTAAACCAAGTGCTTGGGGCTGCGGAGATGCTATCCCAGGCCTTCCTCTTTCCCCTCCACCTTACTATCCCATTTTTGCTCATTTAAGAATGCCTAAGGGCCAGACACTGTGGCACATGACTATAATCCCAATGCTTAGCAGGTAGAGACAGGAAAATGGTGAGTTCTAGGTCAGTCTGAGCTACATGAGACCCTGTCTCAAAAAAGGCCAGAGTCAGAAAGCCTAAAATCTGGGTGTGGTAGTGCAGGACTGTAATTCTACCACTCAGGAGTCTAAAGCAGGAAGATTATAGTGAGGGACCAGCCTGTGCTACATAGCAAGACCTTGTCTCAAAATAAACAAGTAAATAGGAAAAAAAAAAATTTTTTTTTTTTTGAGGCAGGACCTTCCTGTAGCCACAGCTATCCTGAAACTTGTTATGTAGACCAGGCTGGCCTTGAACTCAGAGATCCACCTGCCTCTGGGATTAAAGGCATATGCCACTATGCCTGGCAGAAAGAGTACGGGAGATATAGCTAGCTCTGTGGTAGGGTGTGTGTTTAACTTGCTAAGCCACCGGTTTAGTCTCTCACAGCATACACGGATCGGGGGAAAAAAAAATCACTTAAGATTCATTTGACATTATCTATTACCATAAACTGATGTTGTGCAGGGTATGGTGTTGTATGTCTATAATCTTAGCACTAAGGAAGCTGAAGCAGGAAGAGTGTGCGTTCAAGACCAGCCTGGGCTACATATATAAAATGCTGTCTCAAAAAAAAAAAAAAAAGAGTGACTGTAAAGCCAGGTGTGGTGGCATTTGCCTATAATCCTAGATTGAAAGGAGGAGAAACCTGTACTCTGCACTTAAGGTAAGTCATGTTTCCCAATTCTGACCTCACTTTAGGAAGTCTTTGATGCCCTAGAATTATGTGTACAGGGCACATCTTTCTCAGAAGTTTCACTCAACTCTTTTCGTCCCTCCTCCTGAGTAGTAGAATTACATGTATGCTCCACTAAGCCTGACTTCCTCTGTCAGTCTTGAAGAACATAGTACCCTCTCTGATCTCAGTCACTGTTTTGTGTGTAATTTTTTTAACATTCAATTTATGTGTGTTTGTGTGTGGGTGTGTGAATACCACCGTGTGTATGTGGAGGTCAAAGGACAACTTGTAGGAGTTGGTTCTCTCCTTCTACTGTGTGAGTCAGGGGTCAGGCTTGTTGGCAGGCACCTTTTCCCACTGAGCCATCATACTGCCTTCAGTTATTTTATAGTGAGGCAAGAATTGCCATCCAAAGTGGGCATGGTAGCACAGACCTGTTATCTTAGCACTTGGGAAGCTGAGGAACAAGGATCTTGAGTTCACTGCCAGCCTGGGCTGTACAGCAAGAATCAGACCCCCTTTTCATCACCCCCAAACTCCTTTAGACCCTTGTTGAATCAGCCATCAAGAACAGACGTATGGTGTGTGTGTGGGATCTGGCAAGAGAAAGGGGGAATTTTATGTCTTAAGGGCTCCCCTAACAGTGTAACCTGAAGCAAGTTCCTCTGACTCCCAGCTCCCTAGCCTGCAGGCTCTAATTGTCCTTGGAGGGATAGCTCCAAGGCCTTGGGGCTAGGAGATGAAGCCTGAACAATTAGAGGGCCTGGCTCTAGGCAACTCAGCCTGTCCAGTTATCTTGCTTTAGGCCTGCTGCTCATTGAGCTTCCTTTGCAGGACGGGCCCTAGCTTGTTGTACCTTCAGGCAGGGGTAAATAGCTACTTGTAGGCTCTCCCCACACAAGCTGGAACAGGATTCCAGGCCCACACCCTGTCCTCTCCCTGTGGAGTCCTTCAGCCTAGCTTCCCAACAGGCTCCCAGACCTACATTTTCATGTCTTTTATGGTCTTTTTCCACTTCCAGAATTGTGATGCATTCTTCAGCTGGGACTTTACTCCCACTGGTTCATCCCTGCCTTTGGCCTCTGAGTCAGTAGTTTGCAAGTTTGGCTGGTAATCAAAATTCTCTGGGGAGCCTTTTATTTTTAACTGCCCTGCCCCATATGTGCTATTTTATGTTCAGGTAGGGCTAGATGGTTAGAGTTATTTTTTGAAAGATTTTATTTTTAATTATGTGTATGTGTTTGTGTCTGTGTGATTGTGTATATGCACCTGTGAGTGCAAGTGCACACAGATGCCAACAGGACCAGATCCCCTGTGACTAGAGTTGTAAGCTGCCCAGTGTGAGTGCTGAGGACCAAACTCAGGTATTCTGCAAGAGCAGTATATACTTTTAACTGCTGAGCCATCTCTCTGGCCCCAGAATTTTTAATTAAACCATGATCGTACGATCCCTATAGAGACAAATGTTTTTTACAAATGTACCTTGCTTTGTGACAGATAGAGTTCTTAGCACTTAATAAGTATTAACTCATTTAATCCTCAAACATTATTTTTTGTTTGTGTTTTATATATACAAGTATATTGCCTGCATGTATGAATGTGCACCCATGTCATGCAATGCCTGGGAAATCAGAAGGGGAAGTCAGATCTCCTGGAACTGGAGTTACAGACAGATGGTTGTTAGCTGCCATGTGGGTGCTGAGAATCAAATCCTGGTTCTCTGCAAGAACAGATAGTGCTCTTAACCACTGAGCCATCTCTCCAGCTCCAGTCCTTAGACATATTTGAAGGAGGTAGCATTTCCCAATTTTATGGATGAGGAAACTGAAGTCAGTTAAATAACCCACCCAAGATCATACATTGCAGTAAACACAGTTTGAATTTAGCAACCTGACCTGAACCACTGACTATTAATATCTGTGAGTAGCAGCAAATAAAGAGAAAAATTCTCTTTCCAGATTCTACTCCGTCATCAAGCATAGGTAGTAGTATTTTAATATGAATTCTTATAGACCTTTTTTCCTTTTTAGACATTTGTGTGTGTGTGTGCGCAGGTGCGCGGAATTAGTCCTCTGCTTCCACCACGTGAGTCCAGGGATTGAACTCAGATCATCAGGCTTAGGCAGCGGTACATTTACCTGCTGAGCCATCTCGCTAGCCCCCTTGTAGATCTTTTTTTTTGATACAGAAATTTACGTATGCATAATGGAATTTTAAAAAACAATTGAACCATGTGATATATGTTATCGTATAACTTCTTTTTCAACTTTGTGTTTTTTAAAGTTGCAGGCACCTTCCAGGCTCTGAAAAAAATAAAACAAAACCTATCTTGATTTTTAACCACTCCGGAGTCTCCTAATGGTAAACGAACCATGATTTATTTTAGCCAAGTCTCTTTTTATCTTTTACAGATGTGGTGGTAGGGAGGAGTTAGCACGAAAATTGTAAAGTGTTTGGGTTTTTAGAAATCTGTTGGGAATCACCTTATTAGGAAAGACTGTCGTAGAAAGATGATGAAGTGAATTGCTCATCTTAACCCCATCCAGATGAATTGAGCTTTTTATGCTTAGACTGTGCTGTAAGCCTAAGATAAGATGAACACACTATTTTAAAAGCATTAGTTTTCACAGTAACCCTCCCCCCATGGCTCAGTTTTATGAATAACATTTCAAAAGCATTTGAAATAATCAAAAATCAAAAAAAGCTTAAAGTTGCATGACTTAGACGTAAAATACCAAATTTATTCATTCTAGCATTATTTCCGTTGACTGTTGAGAGCTTGGAAATGTGATGTTCAAACACTGCAAAAGAGAAAATGCCCCCCTCAAGTTTTTCTTTAGATTTCAAAATCTAGCTAGCAATAGCAAGCCTTTTGCTGAGTAAAAGTTTATTTCCATTTTTAAGACAGACACTCATTTCTAATCTAATTTTTCCCTTAAGAGAGACTCATAAGTTCTTTCTTAATCCCAAGTATTGAAGTATTGATGCGGTAAACAGTTTTGCACAGGGCAGTTACATTGATGTAAAGAATATAGTCCTGAGAACCTGAAATAATTCCTAACACCCATGATTCAAGACGTATGTTTTCATATGGCCAAATGTGAAACGTGTGTGGGTTGGGGTAGCCAGAGGATGTTTACGGTTCTGTAGTCTCTGACTTAGTAATTATATGATTTTTTTCCTAAGATACTTAAAAAAAAAATTTTTTTGTACTAATTTGGCAGCAGAAATGGGAGCAGGACTGTGCCATGGCGCACATGTGGAGGCCAGAAGACAACTTGTGGGAGTCAGTTCTCCTCTTTCTTCATGTGGGTCCTAGAGATTGAACCCAGTTCATCAGGCTTGGTAGCAGGTACCTTTACCTGCTGAGACATCTCACTAGGCTCCAATTATGTGACTTTCTTTTTACCTTTTGTTTTTAGATAGAATGTCATTAAGCAGCCCTGACTGGCCTAGAGCTCATAGAGATCTATTCTTGCCTACCCAGTGTGGAGACTAAAGGTGTACACCATCACATCTAGCTTACATTTCTTTAATATGAGGAATTTCTCTTCAAACTTTGCATGCAAAGTGAGACTTTCAAGTTCATGGAATCATTAGTTGAGGTTTACATAGAGTATATCCAGCATATATAATGCATACAGTGCTTGGGCCAGCACCACAAGGCCTGACTTGTCTGTTTGTTCATTTACTAGCTGTGGATCTTTGATCAAACTGCTTAACGAACCACTGTGCCTCAGTTTTCTCATCTATAAATTAGGGATATTAGCTGGGCATGCCAAGAAGTAGAAGCAGGAGAATCAAGAGTTCAAGACCAGCTCTGACTCCATAATGAGTTAGAGTATAGCCTTGACCACATGAGACATTGTCTCCAAAAAAGAATAATAAATTAAAAATAAGTAAAGTAAAATTGGACTGTAGTGAGAGAGTTAAATGAGTTTGTATATAAAACCACACACACCTGATTGTGGGATATCATACATACCTATAATCTCAGCACTCAGGTGATAAAGACCAGGGGATCATGAGTTTGAGGCCAGCCTGGGCTATGTAGTAAAGGCTTGTCTCTAAACACAGAACAGGAAAAAGAAGGAAACCAACATAGCTAGAAAGTGGAGATAAATATTACATGTTAAAGATCTGGGATTTTTTTTTTTTTAATTTTATGTGTATGAGTGTTTTGTTTGCATTTGTGCGTGCAGTGTTCACGGAAGCCAGAAGATGGCGTCATATCCTCTGGAACTGGAGTTAAGAGTGGTTGTTAGCCACTATGTGGGTGCTGGAAACTAAATCTGGGTCCTCTGCAAGAGCAGCCAGTCCTCTTAATCCCTGAGCCATCTCTCTCCAATTGACTTGTTTTTTGAGACTGAGTTTTATGTGACTGGCATTGACCTGGAATGTGCCATGTAGTTGATGACCTTGAAGTTCTGATGTTTCTGTCTCCTCCTACAAAGTCCTGGATTCCAGGGACACACCACCATACCCAGCAAGATTGTTTTCATCCTAAGAATAGTGGAATATCACTGAGTTTCAAACAAGGATGGAATGTTATTTCATTTTCTCAAATGCACTATGTTGCATCTTTTTAAAAAGATCCTTTTTTTCTGAATGGCGACTTTTACACCCACTTACTTGAAAAATGAAGATGATGTACTGAGGTGAGGGAGGGCAGAAATGGAAGAGTAGGAGTCTCGGAAATTGGGAAGGGAGAGGGAAGACAGGAGATATAATCAAGGAAGATAATCGTGCTAACTGTGTTGGCATGCTGCTCTGGAAGTATAGCTCACTTGAGTTAAGATGGTATCATGATTTCTGTTTCATAGTTTTGGAAACAACCCTGAGAGCTCAGCAAACTCGCTCAAAGTCAGTGTGGAGCTGAAGTTTGAGATCAGGCACTCTGGTTCTAGTTTGTGGGCTGCTTCTACTGCCCAGGTGTTATGCTCAAGCAGCTAGGAGCTTGATATGCTGTTCTCTGGGAAAAACATGTAAGGAAGGGGCCGTAACTGGGCTCAGTAAAGAAGATGGAGACTTTGCTTTTTGATATACTGATTTCAAGAAACCTTTAAGGCATCCAAAGGTTGGTACTGAACAGACAGTATTAGGAGAAAAGAGCTGGAGAGATAGGTCAGTGGTTAAGAGCCCTGGCTGCTCTTGCAGAGGACCTACGTTTGGTTCCCAGCACCCACGTGGCAGCTAACAACCATCTGCAACTCCAGTTCCAGGAGATCTGGTGCTCTCTTCTGATCTCTATGGACACTGCATGACACGGCTACACTTACATACATGTAGGTAATACATTCATACACATAAAATTAAAAAAGTAAAAAATGAAAGGCTCCCAGATCTTTAATGTGTGATATTTATCTTCACTTTCTAGCAATGTTGGTTCCCATCTTTTTCCTTTTCTGTGTTTATAGACTAGCTTTTACTACATAGCCCAGGCTGGCCTCAAACTCATACACCATCATTTCAAACACCATCGGGTCCTTATGCAAGATCAACCCAGGCAGAAATGGGGGCCATGTGCCACCTAGCTGCACTCTTCCAGGACCCTACATCCTCCAGGAGTTCGCCATTTTCACAGCTTCTGTGAGGGCAGCTACTCAAGAATTCTCCCCACCGAGCACCTTAGCTCCAGCAGTATGCTGGGACTCCTTGGATTTCGTGTCGTGTTGTGGTGTATGGTGAGCACCTCCCATGGCCTAGCCTGCTCTGCCTGGAGCTCAGAAAAAGCCTTGAGCCCCCTAAACTGTGTTGAAGTCAGAGGCACTGACTCAAGCTTGCTAGCTTGGAGAATGGACCTCGTAGCATATCCTAGGGCAGCTTCTAGGTCAGTCAAAAGGCAGCGAGGTTCCTAGCATGCATCTCTGCAAACAGGTTCACTCCCGGCATGCCTTGCTTCGGTTTTCTCAGATCCATTCCTACTCCTCCATTGCCATCTTTTTGACTGTCATCTTTTTTACTTACTATCTTTCTGCCTCAGCCTTCAGTATTTAAGTATGTGCCATCACCACTGGTCATCTTGGTGTCCTTTTGTTTGGAAGATGTCTGATTAGGGTTAAAAGCCTGACAGGTTTCTTGGTTCCAGGGCCCAGCCCCGTCCCTCCCCGTTTATACTAGTTATTTAACTATTCATGTTGTCTTAATTGTTGAGCATGTACTGTAAAAGGCTCTTATGTGACTTTTTCCCCTCTACCGAGCACTATTTTTCCTAGGTAGCTTTTCCTTTATAATGTTTGAGGCTATAGATTAAATATTTGAACGCTGATAGCATAGCCTAATTAAGTATTCTGTTGAAAGGTTATTGAGTCCCATATTTTTATTTAAGCAACATTTAGGAATATTCTTTTGGGTATGGCTTTGTTACATCTGGGATGATTTCAGCACCATGTCAAAGGGCTTATTTATGGATTTTTCTTCTTTTTTTTTCCTGGCTTTTTTGACACAGGGTCTCTGTATAGCCCCAGCTGGCCTGGAACTTGCTATGTAGACCAGGCTGGCCTTGATCTCACAAAGATCCTCCTACCTCTGCCTCCCGAGTGCTGAGATGAGGTGTATGCCACCATGCCTGGCTTTTATTTATGAGTTATTAATTGACAGAAGTCCTGGTTATATTCTCACTCACCCCAGCAGCATGTACCTGGTTCACCAACATTCCGCAACACTTGGCCTTTTAATGATTATTTCTCAGTAAGTGAATTCTTTTTCTATATGCACTTTTACTTAGGGAAATGCCAGGCTCTTCTTTGCAGTCAATTTTACGTGTTTTCTCCCGTGCCTTCTTATTCCACTTCAACAGAAGTTTGTTTAGTTTGTGAGCTAGAGGTGCCCTAAACCAAGCTGGAATAGAGACTTCGTTGACAGTTTCTCCTCCCAGGCTCTCAGCTGCCCCTTTGAGCAGTACATGTTCAAGTTGATATCACCCTTCTCTTGTAGTCAAGCGCCCAGAGATCAGCCGGGAAGTCGGCCCGCTTTAATCATTTTGGTAGATTTTTTTTAAAGATGTATTTAATTATGTGGATGTGTGTGTGCCTGTATGAGTTTTTGTGTACCATAAATGTGCAGGTGCCTATGGTGGTGTTATAGGCAGTTGTGAGTTGCCTGATGTGGGTGCTGAGAATCGAGCCCAAGAACAGTAAGTAAGTGCTCTTAACCACTACCCATCTCTCTCCAGCTCCTTTTATGGATATTTTTCCTCAGAGAGATGGATTGTTTTATTTTTCCAGATCATCTATAGCTGTACATTGGGGGCCCCACAGTACCTTCATATTGTGGCTAAGAAATCAAATCCTGACTTTCAGAGGTGTTTCCTTTGGAGTTTGGAGATGTCCAGGCATCTGACCTAAAGGGAGGCACAGAACTGGAGGGAATGAGTTCTTGGCCTAATAATCCATTAGTTCTTATAAATCTATTTAAAAACTTTGCTTTTCTTCCACAGCTCCAGTACCCCAGATACTGGACTCTTCTTGCCCAAGTTTTATAGTGGTGCCAGTTCAAGACCTGAGGCCAGGCTACGCCAGGAGGGTTTTAGAGGAATTTTGGATCTGTGTTCCTGGTTCTCTTATGTTTTCTGTCCAAGGGCAGAAACAGGGCTCTGATTTTTGTTGTTTTCCTTGTTAATTTCTCTAGAAATGATCTCAGTTGAAAGATGGCTGCTTCCATGGGCTCAGCAGGTACCTACCTCTTCAGCAGGTTCATTGCCCTTGCTGTCCCAAATCCCTGTGGGGGGAAGCAGGCTCCAGCAGTCAAATGACTTTGTCTTTGGTCTCAGGTGGGGGTGGACATCAGAGCTATGTTTAGACCTTTGTTTTCCAGCCGTAAAGTGTGAACTCTTGCCTCATGTGCTCATCTTCTGGCCTCAGAGCTTGACACAAGCCCATTCATGCCCCCAAGACTGAGTCTAGCAAGACGTGCAGCCTTGGGAAGCTGAGCCACAGTCAAGAACAGGAATCCGCTCACTTCGAGAAGGGTGAGGCCGAAGATGGATGAGCGATGATGAGATCTGGTTCTTTTTTTGGATCACTGTTACTCTGAAACAGTGATAACCAAGCCACTGATGCCAGGAATCATCCAGGCGGAAGTTGTAATGATCTGCTCCAGGGCTTAACGCTCACCAGCCTCTCTCTGACTCACAGCTTGCAAAGAAAATGACTCCTGTTCCCACAGGTGCCCCAGCAAGTTTCCCTAGAAAGGTCAGCTTGTCTGTGAGCTCTTCATCTTCTGCCTCCCCCAGTAAACCACAAAGCACAACCCCCCTACAAAAGAGCCCTTTCTAGAGGTAGACTAAGCTGATGTCCTTGGTGCTTTTGAATCCTGGGTATCTGCCTCTCCAGGTAACACACAGAGTTGCAGCTCATCACTTTACAGACTGGGAGGCAGTTTTTCTATGATGTAGAAAAGGCCAACTGGGTGTGTCACCACACATCTGTAATCCTGGCATTCAGGAGGCTGAGGCAAGAAAATTGCAAGTTTGAGGTCAGCCCTAGCCTATGTAGTGAGTTCAAGGCCTGCCTGGGCTACATAGCAAACACTATCTCAAGAAAGAGGGAGCCATGTATAGCAGTGCATTCCTTTAATCTCAGCACAGAGGCAGAGGCAGGAGGATCCTTGTGAGATCCAGGCCAGCTGGGGATTCAGCGAGACCCAGTCTCAATACAAACAAACAAAGAGGGGACCGGGCCTGGGGAGATGGCTTGGTGGATAAGAGTGCTTATGCGGCAAGTGTGGGAACCTGAGTTTGAATTCCTATGACCCATACAGAAAACTGGATATGGCTGCCAGTGCCTAATAACCCTGGCACTGGGGGCGGGGGAGAGGTAAGAATCCCAAGAGCTCACTAGCCAGCCAGTCCAGCTGAAATAGCTTCCAGTTTGGTGAGAGACCCTGTCTCAAGGTAATAACGTGGAGATCAGCAGAGTCTGAAGACACAATATCCTGCTCTGGCCTCCACATGTATGTGTGTAGGTATACACACCTGTATATTCATGTCCATGCACACATATACAACAGAAACAACATACATACCAAAAAAATCGAGAAAAAAAAAAAACAGGACTTGGAGATAGAAGCCTAGGTCGGTCATTGTGTGTGTGTGTGTGTGTGTGTGTGTGTGTGTGGCAGGGGGTGTTAATGGTACCTTTTATTGAAGGCTTACCTTCAACCAGGCACAATGCTCAGTGACCTTAAAAAGTACAGGTAATTATTATATCCATTTTTCAGATGAGAAGACTGAGCATCTCTACATTCATACAATTTGCCCAGGCCTAAAGTATGTGCATAGCATTATGTGGATTTCAACCCAAGTCTTTGGGATTCCCGTGTTCTTCATCACTGACCCACCCACCAGGGTTTGAAACCTGGTCCTGGGACTTCCTCATTGCTGAGACCTCATACTTTATCTCTCTGAAGCTACCTCCTGTGGCAGTTCAAGCCCCAGCCCCACAGCCTCCCCGTTTCCTGAGTTGTCGGGTTGGGAGCAGTTAATACCCACCTTGCAGGTTATTTTGTGAGGACCAGGCAGGAAAACACTTAGTCGGATGTCTCCAGCAGAGTGGGTGTTTGAAGCGTGTTCCTGCCTGTCTGGACTCATGACCCTTGGTTGTGTTCTGCATCCTGCCAAATGTGGGTTACATACAGCCCATGGGGCCAGGCACCCTGATGTGCCTGGAATATGCAGCCTGCGGGGGAGGTCCAGACGACTAGAACATGACTACTGGCTTCTTGATTGTTGGCACTGTCCCCTCAGAATAGATGGGCAGCCCAGATACCATGCTGCTAATGTGCAACACCCTGTAATAGTGGAACTATGCCAGGAGGCAGTAGTTGGGTGTAATGTGCGCTCCTGGGGGGCAGATGTAGACGGCAGGAAGAGGTTTTCTGGGTTACTGGTGCCTTGGGGGAGCGGCAGCTCTTAGAGTTTTGAGTAATGGTTTCCTGCTGGGTAACCTGGAAGTGGGGGAGGATTGGAGAGCAGTTTGAGAGCATAGAAAGGAATCATTGACAGGATTTCATGTTAGCTAGAGATCTGAGACCATCACTTAGAGAATTTAAGCACAGCAGAAGTGACTATTGATTGATTGATTTTTTTGAAATGGGATTTTATATAGCCCAGGTTGGCTTCAAACTCTGTAACTGTCAATGACCTTAAACTCCTGATTCTTCTGCTTGTACGTTCCAAGGGCTGGGATGATAGGCATGTGATAGCATGCCTCACAATATTTTGTGACATCCATGTTTGAATAACTAATGCAGCCAGGCAGGATCAGGATCTGGACGAGACCGTCGTAGAAGTTTTATCTGTCTCAGCTGCTGGTGTCTCCACCCATAAGCTTCTCTCCTTGTTGTTTTCCAGAGGTACTTTTGAAAATACAGTTTTAAAATACAAATACGGACAGCGGATGTAGCTTAGTGGTAGAGCTCTTGCTTACCATGTTCAAGGCCCTGGGTTCAATCCCCAATAACTGCCAAAAGAATAAAAGTACAAATGTGAACATCTTGGCACAGACTACTTTCCTCTATATCTTTAAAAAATTATTAACAGTATATCCTAGGAATCATCTCATAAAGGTTATGGAACAGGAACAACCCTCTTTTATAGCCATTTATTTAGGAGTGCTGAGGAATCAAACCCAAGCCCTGATATGCCAGGAATCACTGTACTGCTGAGCTGTATGCTGAACCCATTTTATCACTTTTTGTAATGACTGTTTAGTGTTCCATTATATAGATGATGGTGCAACACAAGTTATTAATTCATCACTAGTGAGCATTTAGATTGACCTTGAACTTTTGAGGCATTGTTGATTAGTTTGTAGATAGTCCCCTTCCCCCAAAAGGTGATCTGGGTGGAATTAAGAGGTACGTATGGGACTGAAGAGATGGCTCAGTGTTTTAAGAGCACTGGCTGTTCTTGCAGAGGACCCAGGTTCGGTTCCCAGCACCCACAACCATTCATCATTCCAGTTCCAAGGGATCTGACATCCTCTTCTGTCCTCCTTGGCACTGCATGACACGGGTGCACTTACATGTATGCAGACCATGCACTCATACACATGAAAATAAAAATAATAAATAAAATCTAAAAAGAAGTATTTGAGGATGAATGTTTTTATTCCCCGTATGCCCTGGTGCTTAGATGAGTAGCACAGGCACAGCAGATGCACTGAAGCAGTTCTGGAATGGATCTGGCCTGACATAAACGGACCATCCCTGGGTCCTGATTCTAATTCCACTCACTAGCAATGTAAACCTAGGCAAATCATCGCATCTCAGAGCTGCAGTTTCCTCCTGGTAAGTCGGGGAGAGGTCCTGCAGGTTTGTTTGCAGGTTCATGTTTAGGAGTTTTGACTTGTATGACCTTCATGATGGTTCTGTAAAGTCTTATGTCCAACTTCCAAATGAGGAAACCTCCTAAATTTCTAGTAAGGTAATCCAAGTTCCATGTTCCCAATTTATAGATTTAAAAAAATAGGGAAAAAAAAATACCCCAAATGCATTATGTTAGAGTTTTACAGTAGCCAGCTTTAAGTAAGGTTGAACCACCTGGTGAACGTAGTAGGTCTCTCCTTTATGGCTTTTTGTTTGTTGAGTTCTTGTTTGTTTTGTCTTTTTGAGACAGGGTCTCCTTTTAGCCCAGCTGGCCTAGAATTCACTATGGAAACCACGCTGGCCTCCATCTCACAGAGCTCCACCTGCCTCTGTCTCTTGAGCGATGGGATTAAAGGCATGTGCTACCACAGTTGACTTAATGTTTTTATTCTTTATTTTTGTTTTATGTGTGTGAATGCTTTCCCTGCATGTATGTAACACACCTGTGGAGGCTAGAAGAGGGCAGTGGACCCCCTGGAACTGGAGTTATAGATGGTTGTTTAGCCAGCATGTGGGTGTTGGGAACTGAACCCCGGCCCTCTACAAGAGCAGCCAGTGCTCTTAACCACTGAACCATCTCTCCAGCCCCCACTTTTATTTTTTTGAGACAAGGTCTGTCACAGAATCTGAAGTTTGTTGATTTGGCTAGGCTGGCTGATCAGTGAGCTTCAGGGATCCTGTCTTCCTTTATTAGTCCGCCATTCCCACAGTACTGGGAACACAGGCTTGTGCTACCATGCCCACCCAGCCTTTTATATGGGTTCTGGGGATCCAAACTCAGATCCTCATGTTTGCATAGCAGGTACTTTACTGCCTGAATCATTCCCTAGACTTTTTTTTTTTTTTTCTTAGACAGGTTCTCATATATTCCAAGTTCAAATTCACTATGTAGTCAAGGATGACCTTGAACTTGTGATCTTCCTTCTTCCACCTCCCAAATACCACATGTAGTTTATGCCATTCTAAAGATCAAACTTGGGGCTTCCTGAATGCTTGACAAATATTCTCCCAACTGAGCTACATCGCTATCCTTGAACACTTTTCTAATAGCATGGTTTTCTTTCTTTTAAGCCAAAGGAATGCAGGCCTCAGGCTCAAAGTTCCAGCAAACAATTCTGGGGGCTTAGAGAATTCAACTGAATCACCAGCAAATTTACATCAATGCCTGCATAAAAATAAGGATCTTTCCATTAGTTTTATGTCCAGGAGACCCTCCCAAATTATTACCTATCTACCAATATCTTTCTAAATCTCATATTTCTATTCTCATTTAATCCTCACAACCCTAAAAAGAGATTCATTTGTCCCTGAGTCTAGTACCTTTCTCCAGATAACCACACTGACTTATCATCTAAAAGTTATTATGAGTCCAGCAAGATGGTTCAGTGGGCGAAGATTACTTACCACACAGGCCTGGAGACCCGAGTTCTATTCCCAGAACCCACATAAAGGTGGAAGGGAAGAATCAACTCCACAGAGTTGTCCTCTGACCTCCACACATGTCCATGGCATTAATAAAAAAAGAAAATTAAAGTTAATCTCTTATCTCTATAGATGAGAACAAGTAAGAGGAAATAAAGAAAGATGAAAATACTCTCGGGTACATCAGAAAGACAGCATGACCATGGTAGTTAATGACTGGCCTCAGGCAGGTCATTACTTCTAGTGTTTTTATTGCCTAGCTATGTAACATTAATGAACTAGTCTAGTGTCTCAGTTTCCCAATCTTGAAAGTATGCATTAAACTGTTTCTCATAGCTGGGCATGGTGGTACATGCCTCTAATCCCAGCACTCAGGAGGGATAGGCAGGCCGATCTTTGTGAGTTCAAAGCCAACCTGGTCTACATAGTGAGTTCCAGGCCAGCCTGGATAGACCCTGTCTCAAAAAAAAAAAGTTTCTCATAAGTTGCTTGTTGAAGATTTATGAACTAGATACGGTTGTATGTGCCTTGGAATCCCAGCACTTAGGAGATGGAGGTAAGATGATCAAGGGTTCAAGGGTAGCCGTGGCTACATAGCAAGTTGGAGGCCACCGTGGAATATATGAGAGAACACACACACGCCTATGAAAATGTTGACTAGTAACAGTAATCCTGAGGGGAGGGGTTCCTGACACTTGAGATTGAAAAATATTTGCCATAACTCCTGTGGATGGGCAACCTAAACAGCAGTTGATTCTCACAATTCTAGAGGCTGAAAATCCAAAGTCAAAGTGTTTGTTCTCTCCTGAGGCCTCTCTCCTAGGCTTGGCAATGGCCATCTTCTCCCTGTGCCTTCACCTAGTCTTCCTTTTGTATTGTGTCTAATTTTTCCCTTTTAAGTTCCTTTCTTCAAATACAGTCACATTGTGAAATACAGAGTCAGAAGTTGAACATACAAGTTGGGGTGGGACAAGAATTCATGACAAGACAAAACTCGAAGTCAGGTGTGAGGACACACCTGAAATCCTAGAACTCAGGAGACTGAGGCAGGAGAATTGTGATTTCAAGGCCTGCTTGGGATACACAGTGAGTGAGTTCCAGGCCAACCTGGACTATATAGTAAGACCCTGTCTCAAAGCAACAAAGGGGGATGGCTCAGTCATTAAAACATTTGCCATGCAAGGATAATATAAGACCAGGAGTTTCCAGCTACATAAAAGCCAGGAGGCCACAAGATGACTCAACTGCTAAGACTGCCACAAAGCCTGATGGCCTACATTCATTCCCGGACTGACAGCGTAGAAGGAGAGAACCAACTCCAAAGCTGTCCCTTAACATCCACGCGTGTGCTGTAGAATGCATGCTCCCACACACATATACACACAAATAAAATAATGAAAAATCAGGCAGGCTTGGTGGCCTACCCATAATCTCAGTGCTCTAGAGGCAGGATCCCTAGAGTAAGCTGGCTGGCTGGCTGGCCTGACTGAATTGCTGAGCTCTGGGTTCAATAAGAGCCTCTGCTTTAGTAAATAAAGTGGAGAGAATTGAGAAAGATAGTTGACATCAACCTCTGGCCTCCATGTGTGCAGCACACCACACATATACACATAAAACACCCCCACCACCAGAGAGAATGGAAATAAGACAGTGACCGTCAGACAACCGTCTGTGGTGGAAGTAAAATGCAATCATCCTGTTGGTTCATTTTTCCCTCCGGTCTTTTTTCTGTCCATAGTTACAATGTCGTATAGTTCTGGATTCTGCTTATTCTGTTTCAAGAACATCCCTATGTCATTTTAAAACTCTTAAGAATTGCTTCACACAGCTGGATAAACAGCCCATGGAGTGAGTGTCTCACAGATAAACCTAACTTTTGTCCCCTGTTTAGGGTGATTTAGCCTTTGCCACACACCACTCCTGGACCTTCTAGGATTAAGGCAAAGCAAAATTCCTCAGATGAGACTGCATCTGTGTGTGTTAGAATAAAGGGCATGGCCACTCAGGGGATCTCATGACTCCTGGGAGCCTCTGGAACTGAATCGAGCTAAAGTTTCCTTCCTTCCTCTACCTGGCCAAGTGTGTCACAGCCAGGATTCCTCAGAGAGGGAATCGTCAAGGAGGCAGGACTAGTCTCTAAGCAATCTTCGCTTTCTCAGGCACATTCCAGCTTCTAACAAGATCCTGCCAGGATGTGTGAGTCTGGGCTCTGGGGCTTTGGAGAGCTGGTACTGCACTCAGGAGCTGATGGCAGCTCTCTGAGGTTCTCAAGCCTTCCTCTTCCACCTAGCTAAACTGTTTTTCAGCTTCACATAATGGCATCGCACTAAAGGAAACCAGAACGTCTTGCCCCAGAATATGCCTTTTGGATATAAATATTTTTAAGCAAAAGGTGATTAAGAAGCCCCAAAGGGGCTGGAGGTATAGCTCAGGGCCCCACACTTGCCCAGCATGTGCCAGACCCTGGATTCCATCCCAACACTGAAAACGAAGAGGGTGCATGCAGAAACAGGAGAGAGGTCTTTGCTGTCCTGGCTTTCCCCCTAAAGACAGGATATAAATTCTCCTCTGGAGACAACTCTTATCAACCCGGAGACAGCCCCAGAAGAATCCATAAACAAACCTCACTCCATTAGTTGGCTCCCGTGGATTTACTTGGCCACCTTTTCCTGCCGCTGGAAGCCTGTAACTGCTTTCCTTTGTCTTGTCATCCCTCTGAAAGGTGCTGTTCTTTTGTTGTAGAAGCCACGTACACTGGAGTTCTAAACCCCTGCCTTGCAGCACCTTTCACCAAGGCTTCTCCCGCTTGACATTCGATGTACATGTTAATAAATGTGCTTGCTTTTCTGTTATTACGCTGTCTTTTATTACAGGAGTCTGTCTCAACTACAAGTTGAAGAATTCTGTTTCTTCTCTGACAGGGATTTTTTTCCTCCTTTGCAGCTGGCTTCTTGCTCAGCCCCACGTTTATCAAATCTGCTCCCATCATCGCATGTCCCTGGGTTGACTCATTTCCAAAGGTGACGGTGCCTCACCTTCTGTCTGTGCTTCAGTCCGTTCTGCTTTGGAGGACACTTCCCATCTCCAGTTTCAGCAGCCACCTGTAGCACTGGTGTGAGCGTTTTGACACATCTTTTGGTTTAAAAACCATTTTCTTTCAGAGGGCGGAGAGAGGTCTTAGTGGTTAAGAGCACTGGCTGTTCTTACAGAGAGGACCTACTTCTGTTCCCAGCACCCACATGGTGGCTAAGCAACCACTGTAACTCCAGTTCCACGGGATCTGACACCGACTTTTAGCTTCTGAGGGCATTACCCATACATGGCACACTTAAATCCATGCTGGGAAAACACTCATATACACAAAATAAAATGAGTAAATTAATTAAATTTTTTTTTCAGTGCTAGTGAGAAGTCAAGGTTTTACGTATCCTAGGCAACACTCTACTACTAAGCTACATCTCCAGTCCAGTACATGCATTTATATTTTAAAAATTATTTATTTGTGTGGGAGGGTATGTGGAGGTACCTCATGTAAATGGAATCAGACAGTTTTGTGACTGGCTGATTTTACTCAGCATAATTTTTTGGAATGTTGGGGATTGAACCCAGGGCCTCCTGCTAGACAAGTGCTACACTACTTAGCTGCACCCCTAACCCCTAGTATAATTTTTCCTATGTAAACATTTTATTCATTTTATTATTAAACATTTTATTTTTATGTGTATGAGTATCTTACCTGAATGTATATAAATGCACCTATGTCCTGCAGTGCCCTTGAAGGTCAGAAGAGGGCATCAGATATCTTGGAACTGGAGTTAATGAATGGTTGTTTGCTGCCATGTAGGTGCTGGGAATAGAACCTGGATCCTCTGCAAGAATAGTCAGTGCTTTTAGCTGCTGAGCCACCTCTCCAGCCCCAATTTTTTCAGTTTAAAACAACAACAAATAGACGAACTTAGGGCTGGATGACTCATCAGTTAAGAACCCTCAATGCTCTCTTAGAGGACTCAGATTTGGTCCCCAGTACCTATAAAATGGTTAGCAACTGTCCATAACTCCATTTCTGGCCTCCAAAGTCACCACATATGCACATAGTACATTACATACATGCAGGCAAAACATTTACACACATAAAATAGAATCTTAAAAACAAAACAAAAAATGCTGGGCATGGTGACACACATCTTTAATTCAAACATTTGGGAAGCAGAGGCAGGAAGATCTCTGTGAGTCTGAGCTCAGCCTGTCTACATAGTGAGTTCCAGGCCAGCCAAGGCTATATGGTAGCACATGTCTAACTCCTAGCAGGAGGATTGGTTTGAGTTCAATGCCAGCTTGGGCTACACAGTACAATTATGTCTGGAAAATACAGCAAAACATGGGCACTGGTGATTGATCCCATGTGTTCTATGGAACTGTTAGCCCTTGCACAGTATTTTTTAAAATATTTTATTATTTTCATTTTATGTGTTTGTGTGTATTGCCTAAACGTGTGTTAAGTGCACTCCTGTCATGCAATGTCTGTGGTGGAGTCAGAAGAAGGCATTGGATTCACCCGGAACTGGAGTTACAGACAGTTGTTAGATACCATGTAGGTGCTGGAATCAAACCCTGGTTCTCTGCAAAGACAGCCAGTGCTCTTAACCACTGAGCCATCTCTCTAGCCCCTTGCACAGTATTTTAAAGGTCTGTTCATGTTGTAGCTTATATCAGAACTTTCTCTTTTACTTTAAAGATTTATATTCTGTCTATGAATGTGTATATGTGTATGTATGCCACGTGTGTGCAGGTGCCATGAGGCCAGAAAAGGGCATTGGATCCCCTGGAGCTGAAGTTCCTGGAAGTTGTGAGCTGCCTCGTGTGGGTGTGGGGACTCGAACTCAAGCCCTCTAGAACAGCAGCAAATGCTCTTAACTATTGAGCCTTCTTTCCAGTCCCTTTATTGTTTTCTTTTTTATTTTAATTTTTATTCTGTGACAGTTTCATACAAATGTGTAATGAATTTTAGTCCTTTTGACCTCCTATGGCCCTGCTTTGGCTACTTTCCTTCTTTCTAAGTCCCTCTCCTACTTTCAAGTCTTGTGTGTGTGAGATCCACCGAGTGTAATTTGAGTTCCTTGTGTGCACATAAGTGGGAGGTTATTTTCTAGAGCACAGGGGCACTTCATTCCTTTTAAAAGCTGAGTAAAAGGGCTGGAGAGATGACAACGAATTTAAGAGTACTTGCTCTATAACTGTTCCAGGGAATCCAGTGCCATCTGCTGGACTCTGTGGGCATTGCATACATGAATGCACTTCTATTCATGCAGGCAAAACACTCATACATATAAAAATAATAAACAATTTTTAAAGGCTGAATAAAGCCAGGTGTGGCTTTATAAAATAAGAGACTTTATAAAGTTACTTATTTCACCACTCAGAAGCCTGAGGCAGGAAGATTGTGAGTGTTGGCCCAACCTGTGCTACATAATGAACTCCAAGCTAGCCTGAACTACATAGCAAGATTCTATCTCAAGCAAACAAAAGGACTCATTCCTTTGTATGTATATTAATTTAATTATTCATCTTTTTTCTTCACTGCTGGGGGAACTGAGCCCAGAGCTTTGTACATGCTAGATGCTGTCCTGTTACCCTCTCGTTTTAGTTTGGTTTTATACCTTTTTTCTATTCTTTCTCTTTCCTCTCCTCCCTCCCTCCCTCCCTCCCTCCCTCCCTCCCTCCCTCCCTCTCAGTTATTTTAGGTGCATAACTGTGGAAATGCCAGTCTATAATAATTCTACATTTGCCTTTTTTATGTGTTAATTTTGGTAGGTTTTCACTCTAGGCTAGGCTGACGTAGAACTCAGCCTATAGCCCAAGGTGGCCTCTGTCACAGTGATCTTCCTACCTCAGCTTCCTGAGTGCTAGGATTATAGTCCTGAAATCTTTTTAAAAATATTTATTATTCTTTATTTTATGTGTATGATTATTTTGCCTGCATGTGTGTAAGTGCACCCACGTCATGCAGTGTCCACGGAGGTCAGAAGAGGGAGTCAGATCCCCTGGAACTGGAGTTAAGCACAGTTGTTAGCTGTCATGTGGGTACTAGGAATTGAACATGGGTCCTTTACAGGAGCAGCCAGTGCTCTTAACCACTGAGCCATCTCTCCAGCCCCAATCTTTTTTTTTTTTTTTTTTTTTTGTGCTAAGCTCTAGCTGTGTAGCCTAGGCTAGCCTCAAACTTGCAATCCTCTTTTTATCAGGAGTGCTGGGATTTCAAGTGTGCATTTGTGTGTATTTGGCTTTTTAAGGAACGGTTTTTCCACAATAGCTGCCCCATTTCACATTCCCACTAACCAAGCATATAGGCTACATATAAACTTCTGGGTTTTCCACATGCTCTCTCTGGGAGTGTGACTCCATACTAAAGCACATGCCTAGCATGTGCAAAGCCCTGGGCTTGCCCCTAGCAACAGAAAAGAAAAGGAGTGTGGGGGCTGATACCTAGCTTGGTTGGGCGGATGTAAGTGTGAAACAGCCTGGTCTCAGGCTGGTGCGTTGTGGCGGGTAACTCAGAATGTCTGGCAGTAGGTGTTCTGAAGGGATATGGCCAACTGAAATCACCAGGCCTTCCCCCTCTACCTGGGACTCGGCCAACTTGAGTCTCACAAAGCTACCTGCAATGTGAATGTCACTGAATGTCTATGACCTTGGTTCTCTGGCCTCCTGAACAGAGAGGTTGAATCCACAAACTGGAAGTGAGGTAGTCCTCCCTCTTTCAGGACGAAGACTTGTAGTAGCCACCTGCTGGCCAGAGTTTGCATCTGCAGCCACTTGGGGCAGACCTTCATCTAATTAGGGGACTCATTTCTAATGACCTCTTTCTCCTTCCCTCCCAGTAGCATTTGCTGGCTGCCCTGGACAAGAACTATCCCTACACGAAGCTGGTAGCAACACCATCACTGTGCTGAAGGACGGGACCATCCAGGTAAAACACCAAGTCTTTAGCTTCAAGACAGAGGGGGCTTCAGACTCTGCTGGCTAGAATCCTTGGTTGCTGTAGTAAGTTAACCCCTTAAGAAGAGGTTTAGCCCTAAGTGGCGCAGCTGTGTGCACTGAGTACTAGTCAGAGTGGGGAAGTGACTGAACCTGCCCAGTAGGAGGCCAAAGGTGGTGGGGCCAGGAAGAGCACTACAACAATCACCCAGGGTGCTCAGCTCCCTGGGTCCCTTCAGCCTTTCCCTCCCTTTCCAAATGGTCAAGGTTAACCCCAGGCTAGCACAGGATTGCCAGTTCCCACGAACCTCTAGGAATGTGGGCCTGAAGCATTTACCACACTTCTTGGTGCCTTAATTTTTTTTAATGGTTTTGTGTTCAAAACTCAAAAGTATTTAGAATCAGGCATAGTGGTGCATGCCTTTAATCCCAGCACTGGGGAGACAGAGGCAGGTAGATCTCTAGAAGTTTAGGCCAGCCTGCTCTCCCTAGGGAGTTCCAGGACATCTGGGGCTACAATGGACAATTTCTGATTCCATCTGCCCAAAGCCCTGCCCACCCCTCCTGGGAAGACACAGGAACCACTTTGACCAGGCTCTTTCCTGCCACAGTTTTCATTTATATGTTATATACATTTAGATTAGCTACTTTTGTGTATGTACAAATAAAAATGGATTCTTTATTTTCTTTTATATTATTGTTATTATTATTATTGATTTTCTGAGACAGGATCTTATGTAACCCAGGCTGGCCTCAAACTGCCATGTAGCTAAGGATAACCTTGAATTCCTGATCCTCTTGCCTCTACTGGGATTATGGGTATCATCAACACACCTATTTTCTCTTTTCCTTTATGCAAAAGCCAACGTTCACATCTGCTCCTTACTTTTTGGACTTGACAGTATATCAGTCTCCCTAGAGTTAACCACTGTGTTTTAGTTTTGTCTGTGTCTTTCCAGACTTTTTTGTCTTAATAAAATATGAACATATGGTCTTATTTTCCTATCCTGTTACACAATAGAGTAATAGTGTTGGGTACATATTAAACACTATGCAACTGTTTGTTAAATAAAATTATATAGTGTGGTGTGGCACACACATATGGTCCTAGCACTTGGGAGGCTGAAGCAGAAAGATCTTGAGTTTTTAAGGATATCCTGAATTTTATGTGATCTTCAAGATCAGTCTATGCCACTTAGCAGGACCCTATCTCAAAACACTCAGTGAAGCTGGGCATTGTGATGTACACTTGTAATTTCAGTACTTAGGAGTCAGAGGCAGGAGGATCAGGAGTTCAACTACATAGCAAGTTCAAGATCAACCTGAGCTGTATATGATTCTGTCTCAAGAAAGAAAATAAGGAGAGAGAGAAAGAAAAGAGAGTGGGTCAGTGAGATGGCTCAGTGGTGCTTGCCACCAGGCCTGATGACCTGAGTTCAGTCCCTAGGACCCAATAAGTATGAAGAAAAGAACCAACTCTGAAGGCTGTCCTCTGACTGTGACTGCCACACACAATAAGTGACATAAGTACCCCCCATAAATGTAACAAAATAAACTCTTAAGCTAGCCATGTGTATCAAACAGCTTTCTCTCTTAGCACATAACAATCTCATTTTTCAGAGCCACATAATATTCCCATACTCACATGCACAATAGTGTATGATTCTCCTCTCTATGTGGACACATAGATTATTTCCAACTTTCCTTATACAGTAGCCCCATCTAGGTCTCTCTACTCATCCATCTCTTTGCACATTCCCATTAAGTGGTCTTCTCTCCTGACAGGAAAGGAAGGCAGCACTAAGCTCCCCACCCAACCGCATCTTACGAAGACGCAAGAGAGAGTGGGTAGTACCACCAATATCCGTCCCTGAGAATGGCAAGGGCCCCTTCCCTCAGAGGCTGAATCAGGTATGACTGTGCCTTCTGCCTGGCAAGCACTGGTACCTTTAGGGACACCTCCCCCACGCTCCCCCATCCAAAGCCTTGAGAATGAGGCTCGTTGCTGAGTGCCAGGGCCTGCAGGGGGCTCTTTGCTACTGTTCCAGGCAGCTATCACCTTGTCAGCTGCCATTTTACTTTGCTTCCAGCTCAAATCTAACAAGGACAGAGGCACCAAGATTTTCTACAGCATCACAGGGCCTGGAGCAGACAGCCCCCCAGAGGGTATCTTCACCATAGAGAAGGAGTCGGGCTGGCTGCTGTTGAATAAGCCACTGGACCGGGAGAAGATTGCCAAGTATGAGGTAAATAGCATTTGGCACCCAATGTAGGCACCCTGTGCAGAGGGCAGCACCAGCTGACCCTGAACCCCTACGCCCACAGCTTTTTGGCCACGCAGTGTCTGAGAATGGTGCCTCAGTGGAGGATCCCATGAACATCTCCATCATTGTGACAGACCAGAATGACCACAAGCCCAGGTTCACCCAGGATGTCTTCAGAGGGAGTGTTTTCGAGGGGGAACGGCCTGGTAAGAAGATTCAGAGGGGACCACTCTGGGCCATCTGAACCCAGATGTAGTGGGGAGTCAACTTCTGGAGGTCAGCCCAGACCCTCACACTGCCCAGACCCTTCTGATTTCCCTGGCTGTACACCACATTCCCCAGGATCTCGTCAGTCCAGATTCCCCTAGCCCCCATGTGAGTCCTGGTCACGTCTGATCCTGCAGCAGAGCACTTGAATCTACCTTTGAGACTTTCACAGAAGCTATAGGCTCGGCCAGCCTTGGGAGCCACTAGTTTGGGAACTGCAAAGATCAGGATTTGAACCTGGACATTGCCTCTTCCCTGGCTGTGACCTTGGGCTTCTTCTCAGCCTCTCAACCTCTGAACCACAATCCAGCTGGTAATAGCAACCCTGAAGTAGGAAGATTAGAAATAACACATGCCACGGAGGGTATAATTCAGGAGCAAAGCGCATGCTGAGCATGTAACAGGCCTTAGTCACTAGAGAGAGAGAAAGAGAGAGGTGATGTATATCTTGTACTACTATATGCTATGAAGCCTCTGACCCAAAGTTTGTCAGTAAAAGCAGTCACAAGGGAAGCAGCCAGGGCTGAGAGATATGAGACTGACTTGTAGAAAGCTACACTAGGCCTGGAGAGATGGCTCAGCAGTTAGCACAAACTGCCCTGGGTTTGGTTCCCAGTACCCATATCAGGATGGTTCACAACTGCTTGTAACTCCAGCTCCAGAAGGTCTTGACAACCTCTTCTGGCCTCGGAGAGCACCTGCACTCACATGCATGCACACACACACACATATATGCAGTTTAAAAATCTTGGGGCTAGAGAGATGGCTCAACAGTTATGAGTGCTTGCTCCTCTCGCAGAAGACCTGGGTTCTGTTCCCAGCACCCACACAGGCCCACAGTCACCTGTAATTCCATTTCCAGGAAATCCAGTGCCCTCTTTTGGCCTCCATGGGCACAGCATACATATACATTCAGGCAAAACACTCAGACACATAAAATAAAACTTAAAAAATTAAATAAATAGGGGCTGGAGAGATGACTCAGTGGTTATAAGAGCACTGACTGCTCTTGCAGAGGACCTGGATTCGATTGCAAGCACCTACATGGTGCTCACAACTGTCCTAACTCCAGTTCCAAGGGATCTGATACCCTCTCTGACCTCTGCGGGCATTGCACAACACTACTGTACTTATGTACATGCAGGCAATGCACATAAAAATTGTATTAATTTAAAACTTAAATACATAAAAATATTTTTTAAGAGAGAAAGGAAAAATAAGTTGTTAAGAGCTAGAGGGGACAGTAACGGAAGGCGAGGGAGCAGATGTGTCAGTAAGCTCACAGACAGGGACTGGGGACCAGGGGAGGGTTTGCCTTCTTTCTTTTGTATTGGGTCATTCAGATTAATCACTTCTTGGCCACTTGGCTCAGATCAAGTTAACTGGAGAATTTCAGAGATGAGAGTTGATCAGATTGCCAGTAACAGAAATTCGTACCATTAAAATGTTTGGTTTTGGTTTTTATGTGTTTTCATTATTTTAAAGATAGGATCTCCCTTGTAGCCCCAGCTAGCCTCAAACTTGTGATCCCTCTTGCCTTAGCCTCTTGAGTACAGACTTGCACCGCTAAAAGCAGTCATTTTTTTGAGACAGGGTCTCAGTACTCTGTAGTCTTGGTTGACCTTGAACTCACGGTGATCCTTCTGCCTCAGCCTCCTGGGTTCTGAGATTACAAATTTGACTCATGACACCCAAGTATGAGCACATTGTTATAAAAACACTTCCTCCAAAGTTGTATCGCCTGTTTATCAGAAACTGCTGTCATGGTCATAACTGGGAATACTGTTTGTTCCCACTGTGCCTGTGTCTAGCCTAGACTGAGCTTCTAGGCAAGAAGGGGATGATGTAAAGTGGTCTCTGAGGAGCAGCCTGCCACAGAGTAGGGGAGCTATCCTGCCCATGTGCAGGGCTCCATTGTGCATGAGGCTGGGACCTGAGAGAGAGGGAAGGGCACTCACCGGACCCTCTCCTGCAGGTACTTCTGTGATGCAAGTCACAGCCACAGATGAAGACGACGCCATCAACACCTACAATGGGGTGGTGGCTTATTCCATCCACAGCCAAGAACCAAAGGAACCTCACGACCTCATGTTCACCATCCACCGGAGCACAGGCACCATCAGCGTCATCTCCAGTGGTCTGGACCGGGAGGTGAGTGACCTGCCAGGGCTTGCTCAGACCGAGGCCTAACTCAGAACTCCTGTGCCCGCCCTAACTAAGGTCGAGGTGGGATAGTGAGGACCGGGTCAGCGGGAAGGACTACCGCTGCATTCACTTGCTGCTGTCCCCAGACGGTCTCACTAACTCTCCTAAGGTGAGGAGGCAGCTGTAAAACTCAGGCTTTGGAGCTTTTCTCATTTCCTGTTGGAATGGCTCACTTAGTGTGCGTCTCCTGGATTTGTCCCTTGTGTGCCACAAAGTAGAATTAACTCCATGGATGTTGGAATTACCTTCTGTTTCCTAATTAATATCTTTACCCAGATCTCTGCTCAAAGCTCCCATGTGTAGAAGCAGTAGAGGGTCAGGGTGGTGACTGGGCTTCTCCAGGAGGATTGTCCGGGAAAACTGTTGGGATCCAAGACTCCAGCCCCACCACACACACACACACACACACACACACACACACACACACACACACCCCTCCCCCCCCCTCCCAGGAGTGTGAGCAAGGGGGAACCAAGGAATCAAGACTGCATGGTGAGGGGAAGGACTTTTCCCGCCTCCACCCGGACCACAACTGTCCTCCTTAAAGCCAGGTGAGTGTCCCTTTAAAGTAGACTCACAGTGGGCATCCTCTTTCTCCCCAGAAAGTCCCTGAGTACACACTGACCATCCAGGCCACAGACATGAACGGAGATGGCTCCACCACCACAGCGGTGGCCATGGTGGAGATCCTCGATGCCAATGACAACGCTCCTGTATTTGAGCCCCAGAAGGTAATGCCCCTTTCTGCTTTCCTCATCCCTAATGAAGGACTGGGGTAGTTGTTTCGGAGACACCAGCGTGTGCTGCTTCGAGTCCCAGTTCCACAGCTGTGTGACCTTAGGCGAACCACTTCACCTCTTGGGCCCAAGATACTGATACGTTGTTCTGAGATTTCAGTGAGCTGGTAATTCTTGACACTATGCAGGTAAGATAGGTGCTTGATATGGAAATCTTGATTGATGTGCAAACTTACCTGCCTCATATCTATACCTGCCCATCTTCTGCAAGTAAATGTATATGCCTCCCATGACAGAAAACTCAGTGCCAGGGCTGGGGAGATGGTTCAGTGGGCAAGAACATTTGCTGTGAAGCCTGACGACCTGAGTTTGATTCCCCTGGACTCTCATGGTTGGTGCTAACTGACTCCTGCGAGTCCTTCTCTGACCTCCAGAAGCAGACTGCGGTGCATGCCCCCCTAAATAAATAAATGTAATTTTAAAAATTAAAAAGAAATCCTAATCCAGTTAAAATAACACATGCTCCTTGTATTTGTACACACCTGGCTGCTGAACATTATTTAGGCCACATTAAAAATACATACTTGGGACTGGAGAGATGGCCCAATAGTTAAGGGCACTGATGGCTTTTGCAGAGGTCCTGGGTTCAGTTCCCAGCACCCACGTGGCAGCTCACAACAGCCTGTAATTCCAGTTCCAGGAGATCCAATGTCTTGTTCTAACCTCCAAGGGCTCCTGCATACATGTGGTATACATATATTCATGATATTCATGCAGGTTCACACATACACATGTAAGTCGTTTTTAAAAATTCATGCTGGGGAAATGGCTCAGTTTGTAATGTGCTTGATGTGCAAGTATGGGACACTTGAGTAGAAAGCCAGGCTTGGTGGCACACACTTGTAACTGGTATTGGGGAGGCAAAAATAGGATTCCTAGGGGCTGACTGGCTCAGCAAGTTCCAGGTCCCAGTGAAAGACTTTGTCTCAAAAAATGAGGTAGCCAGGGGCTGGAGAGATTGCTCAGAGTTTAAGAGCACCGGCTGCTCTTACAGAAAACCTAGGTTCAATTCCCAGCATCCACATGGTGGCTAACAACTGTTCATAACTCTAGTTCCAGGGGATATGATACCCTCTTCTGACCTGCATGGGCATTGCACGACATGGTTGCACTTACATACATGCAGGCAGAACACTCATACACATAAGAAAAATAAAATTAAGAAGTAAAATACTAAAAAGACAACAAGATGGACATTTCCTGAGGAACAACACCTGAGGCTGACCACTGGCCTTTGCACACACATGCACACACACATATGAACACATGCACACACACACAAATTGTTTTAACAAGCCAAGTGTGGTGTACATGCCTGCAATCCCAGTACTAGGGAGGCAGAGGCAGGAGGATCAGGAGTGTAAAGCCATCTTCACCTGTATATAGAACTAAAGTCCAGCCTAGGGTACATGAGATCCTGTCTCAAAAAACTAAAACTTAAAAGGAAAATTGTCCTCAGACGCTGGCTTCTCAGGTTTCTGCTACCTGTCCCCCAAACTTTCTGGCCAGTCCTCCTGCACGGTGAGGCACCTGCCCTTCTTGCTAGCTTCCCTGGAGATTCTGCTCTCTGCTAGATGGGTGACTATATACAACAGGGTATTGGACACCTAGACCGGGGAAATTCCTCAGCTTCAGGCCCTCGGGAGAAGGAAAGCCAACTCAGAGTTGTGTGGACTTTCACCAAAGCTGGGAGGCTGCTGCTCGGGATGTCCTGTGCTTTTGTGTGCCCTGAAGTGGGAAAAGGCTGTGGAGCTCCCCAGCAGTGGGATGGAGGATTTCCCAGCTGCTGCAGAGTGGAGCAGCCTGCCCCGATGGCTCATCTCTGCTCTGATTGCACTGTGTCTCTCCTACCCACAGTATGAAGCCTGGGTGCCTGAGAATGCAGTAGGCCACCAGGTGCAGAGCCTGACAGTGACCGATCTGGATGCCCCCAACTCACCAGCCTGGCGTGCCATCTATCGAATTGTGAGAGGTGACAACGGGGACCATTTTACTATCACCACTGACCCGGAGAGCAACCAGGGTATCCTGACAACGAAGAAGGTGAGTCTGTTTGGACCCTAAGCAAAGGCCACAGCTGGGCTGCCAGGTCTGTAAGCCTCTAGGACAAGGGGGCACCTCCTGCCTCACACCACTTACCTTGGGCTCTTCTCCAGGGACCACACCAGGACAATGACTTCCAATACTATCCCCTTGCTCTTGTTTTGAAAATCTGCTTGTTCAAACTATACCAGGGGCCAGTTCATAAGTGGGTGACAACGGCTGATGTAACTGAAGCAATAGGTGCAACTCTGCTCCCCGAGCCCTGTGTCCAGAGGCTGCCTCCAAAGTCATCTCCTGTGAAGAATCCTGCCTTGATTAGAGGCGTGCTAGTTTTGTACCTATTCTATGGCATATATCTAGGAGTTTGGCTAGTAGAAGTCTTTACCTTCCTTAGTAGGTAGGTACATCCTTGCTTCTCAAGGACTCTTTTTGAGGGTAGGAAGAGCTGAGGGGTTGGCTCAGTATAACATTCATACTAAGTATATGCAAGTCCTTAAGTTAACTCTCTCCTTATAATACAGTTATTATTTTGGCTTGTTCAGATGAGGTCTTGCTGTGTTTGTTTCTTGTTGTTGTGGGTTTATTTTTCTTTTGTTTTGAGGGAGTGTTGTTTTTCTAGTGGGGATGGATCAAGCCCAGGGCCTTGGGCATGATAGGTAAGTGTTCTATGACTGAGCTGCATCCCAGCCCATCCTTTTTCTTTAAAAAAAAAAAAAAAAAAAAAAAAAAAAAGTTTTATGAAGTTTTGTTTTTATTTGGATATAGAATATAGGTTCGGTCAAAAATACACATAAAATAAAGATAAAATTTTTTAAAACCAACCAAATAAATCTTTGAATAAGATCAATTCTTTAAGAACAAAGATGAGATGAAGAGATAGTTGAGAACATTGATTGCTCTTTCAGAGGACCTGGGTTCAGTTCCCAGCACCCACATGGCAGCTAACGACCATCAGTAATGCTAGTCCAGGGGATTCAATGCTTCTGGCCTTTGTGGACATTGTACAACACAGATGCACTTACATACCTTCAAGTAAAACATACTCATGAAATAAAAAAAAAATTTTTTTAATTAAAGAAAAGTTAAGCATATGGTGTTACACATGTATAATACCAGCATTCTAGAGGATCATCCATTCAAGGCAAGCCTGGGCTATATTGTGAGTTCAAGGCCAACCTGAGCTATAGTGAGACTAGCTCAAAAAGAAAAAATAATAATACTTGATGACTCAAGAATATGGACCAGGGGGCTGGAGCGATGGCTCAGAAGTTAAAAGCATTGGCTGTTATGGCATGAAAAAAAAAATCCCAGAAAATAAAATAATAAATAAATACTATCTCTTATGATATTTGCTCTTTTGAAACAAATTCATTATAATGCTTTCATATTATGAAATAAACTTCATATATCATATGACTGAACTAACTCATATTTTCTTGAAAAACAGATTAGGAATGTGGCTCTGTAGTAGACCACTTTTGCCCAGTACTTGCAAAACCTTGGGTTTGATCCCTAGTGCTAAAAAAAGGAAGAAGAAAAACAGAGTATCTCAACTAAAAGGATAAAAAGGAAGTTTACAGGAATGTTTTCTAAATATAAAATATTTTGATATGTGAACTTTGGGATACTAGAAAACACAGTGAAGTTTTCGGGTACATCTGTCTATAGAACATTCAGAGAGCAATGGATCCTACATGTTGTGCTGGTGACGCATTACCACAAGTGGTATTCAGAATAGTGAGCAGACAACTCCCAGAAACGTCCTGAACAAATTAAATTACAAGCTCTGCTCAAAGGCTGCATTCCTAGAAATTTCAGTATATACTAAAACCATACCAAAAGCTTGGTCTGCATGTTAAACATGTTCTTGGCTCTAATCATGAGCAGGTTTTCACACTCATGAATGTATTCGAGTGTCTGTAGGGACATTGGCAAGTCATAAAGATAAAGAATCCGTTCTTTGTCTGTTTTGATGTGACCCAACATCCCTACCCTATCTGGCCTGTACATACTAGAGCATGCCACTCATGACAATTACAGTGCCCACTGGTTTTCTAAAACACCCCCTAGAGGACTAATGTTCTCATGAAGCCTTCGGGATGGTCTGAAAGACACCACTAGATGTCCCATCAGGAAACACATGAGGCTCTCAGGGACAGGGAGGGGACAAAATTGTTGCTGTCCACTATGGCGCTTCTGATGTTCAGAGGCCTCCTCACAAAATGTTTGCTCAGATTTTTCTTTTCTTCTAGGGCTTGGATTTTGAGGCCGAAAATCAGCACACACTGTACATAGAGGCGACCAACGAGGCTCCCTTTGTGGTGAAGCTCCCAACTGCTACCGCCACCGTAGTGATCCATGTGGAAGATGTGAATGAGGCCCCTGAGTTTGACCCACCCTCCAAAGTCATTGAGATCCAGGAGGGTATCTCTGTTGGGGAATTGGTCTGCGTTTATACTGCACAAGATCCTGACAAGGAGGAACAGAAACTCAGGTACCCAGGAACCCCACACCGAGTCAGCCAAATGCAGATACACTGGGTGGGTTGTTCCTGTTACAGTAAAGCTTATTCGATATTATGATGCTAGCACCATCCTGCCAAGCTCGAGGGTGAAGGCTGTCAGTAGGTGTTCAGGGGCAGGTGTGGCCTCTCTGTGCTCACATATCCCTGCTGGGCCCCCGTCTGATGCTATGACATGAAATTCCTATGTGATCCTGTTGAGGAACCCAGAGACCATCTGACGATAGTCTGAGGAGGCTGAGAATGATGGCAGTTTGGATTCTGCATATGCTTCCTGTAACCCTTTTCAACTCTTTCTGCCAGCTACCACATCCTAAGAGACCCAGCTAGGTGGCTAGCAATGGACCCAGACAGTGGGCAGCTCACTGCTGCAGGCATCTTGGACCGTGAAGACGAGCGGTTTGTGAAGAATGACATCTATGAAGTCCTGGTCTTGGCCACAGATGATGGTGAGAGCTTTTGCCCAGCTCTTCCACAAGGGATGTCTGTGACTCCCAGAGACATGATGCAGCATATTCCTTCCTTGGGAGAGGATGGTGGTCGGGAGGGGATCAAGTGAACCAGTTTAGAGTTACAGTGCTGACTGCTATGATTCTGATTTCTCTGAATGTCAAGTCAGGCTAGGGCCTGAAGACCCCCTTTTCAGATAGTTTTAATTCACTGAACCCTGAATTGGCCTGGCAGTTTCTCTTTGTGGTTGATTGACAGGGACTGATGGGAAATGTCAGAACTGATGAGGGGATTCACACCATGACCAAAGGGAATATGATGTTATGCTCTCTCTGCTGACACTTAATGAGCCTGAGGCAGGTTCCCTGAAGCTGCAGCTTCCCTGGAGCTGATCAGCAGACACTGTAATAGCCCTGAGGTGGCCAGAAGGTTTTATTGTCATAGATTATACTGACTCTCTGGATGCAGTGGCTGCAGCTGTGCTGTGATTTGTTAGTAATGTCTGCTGTGGACACAAATTAGAATGATGAGAACGATAGCTCAACCTCCATGTATTTGCTACTGCTAGTTTTATCAACAGTGACATTAGTGCATGGAAGGACTTGAAAGATGATACTGGGTGGTAAACAGGAGCCACTTGAAGGCTCATTGGAGGAGGTCTTAGGGGAACTTATCCTTAGTTTATTCGCCAACTAAGAGCAGAGGCTGAGAAGAAATTTCTGTCTAATTATGAACAGGGAGCCCTCCCACCACCGGCACGGGGACCCTCCTCCTAACACTTACCGACATCAACGACCATGGCCCAGTCCCTGAACCCCGTGAGATCACCATCTGCAACCAAAGCCCTGTGCCCCAAGTGCTGAACATCACGGACAAGGACCTGTCGCCCCACTCCTCCCCTTTCCAGGCCCAGCTCGCGCATGATTCGGACATCTACTGGATGGCAGAAGTCAGTGAGAAAGGTACCTGAGTGGTGGGTGCCAGTTCTGCTAGGTGGGCATCTGCCCCACCCCAGGACCTACACACATTTCCTGTTCCAGCAGCTGCAGGTCATAGAATTAATGGTCTCCTCAAAAATGGCCATCAGTGGGGGCTGGAGAGATGGTTCAGTGGTTAAGGCCACTGGCTGCTCTAGCAAAGGATCCAGATTCAGTTCCCAGGACCTACATGGTGGTTAACAACCATATATGACTCCAGTTCCAGGGGATCCAACGCCCTCTTCTGACCTCCATGGGCATTGCATGACACAGGTGTACTTAGATACATGCAGGCAAAACTTTTTTTTTTAATGGCCATCAAGTGCTATTTATAAGCTTTTAAATTCCTCAGAACCCTAATGAATGTTTCTAGCCTATGTAGCCTTACTAAAAGATAGTAAAAAGAAACTCTAAGGAGGCAGTGACCTATCCAATATCACAGAGCTGACACTCCCTGGACAGGCTCACTGGTTTTAACACTCTTCACATTCCTAATATTACAGTACTTAGTGCTCACATCAGCCCTGTGGAAAAATGTGCTCTCGCTTTCTCTCTCTCTCCCTCTCCCTCTCCCCCTCTTTACCTACACACACTTTGCAGATGAAGAAACTAAGATTTACAGAGTTTTGTTTTCCTGCTGTGCTAGGAGTTGAACCCGGGCCCTTGTGCTTGGTAAGCAAGCACTTTACCACTGAGTCACACCCTTACCTAGCCCCAGAAGCTTAAATACCTTGTTGAAGTGCAGTGGGAGATCACATGCTTAGCATGCGCAAGACCTTGAGTTCAATCCCCAGTGTGTCCACAAAGAGAGGGAATAGAAGGAAGGGAGGGAAGAGTGAATAAATCCCCTGACTAAGATTTTAATCCTGGCAAGCTGACTTACGGTGTGCACTACTGCCTGCCATTTAATTGAAACTCGGCGCTATATAAGACACTTTCTCTTTTTTCTTTGTTTTAGATAGAGCTTCACTGTGGCCCTGAATGACCTCAAATACACAGTGTAAACCAGACTGGCCTCAAGCTCACAGAGATCTGCCTGTCTCTGCCTTCCAAGGGCTGAGATTAAAGACATGGGCCATTTCACCCAGCAAGACGCTTTTTCTCTATTTCCTTATTTGACATTTCTTCCAGAATTTGGTCATCATCTTCATCTTCTGGATGAAGACAAGGCTTGGAATGTTAAATAGCTTGTCCAAGGGGACAAAACAGAGCAGAGATCAAAGCCAGCCTTTGACTCTAATCCTATGCAGAGCATTTTAAGTGCAAAACACATAAGGTCAGGGCTAAAATGGAATAGGCCAGCAAGGCTGGGAAAGGGTGATAAGTAGAGGCCATTTGTATCTAAACTGAAGGCCTCTTTTCAAAGAGCCGTGGTACATTTCTCATCAACAAGCACAGCCCTTTATCCCCACTTGGGGTTTGCCACATAGTCTTCTCAGAGTAGAGTCCTTTGTGCAGATCACGTTGGACCTCACACATGCTCTGTGCTTCTCCTGACTCCTCCTGGGGCCTTGGAAGGCCTATTAGCCTAATACTGTAGTATTTGTGGCATCCCTGACTTGTGAGTAGTCACAAATGCTATGTGTACACACCACATGTGTGCCAGAGACTGCAGAGGTCAGAGGAGGGCTTCAGATCCTCTGGAAATGAAGTTACAATTATACACTGCCATGTGGGTGCTGGGAACTGAACCCCAGTACTCTACAAGAGTAGTAAGTGCTCTTTACTGCTAAGCCATCCCATCCCTCTAGGCCCAATAAATATTTTTTTATGGTTTTTGTTGTTGTTTCTGTTTTTAAGAAAGATTCAGGGAGACCCATCTCAAAAACAAAGAAGAAAAATTTTTAAAGGGCTGGGGAGATAGTCAGTGGGTAAAGTGCTTGCTGTACAAACATGAGGACATGAGTTTTGTTCCCCAGAACCAATTTAAAGTGCTGGACATTGTGGCATGTACTTATAATTCCTCCATGGGCAGGCGGAGATGGAATCTTTAGGGCTCACTGGTGAGCTGATCTACATAAACTGGTGAGTTCTAGGTTCAGGGAGAGACCTTAGAGAGTGATCTAGTGAGATACCCAGCATCTGTCAGGCACCTGCACATACATGAGACTACATACAAACTGCACATACTCACATATAACAAAGCAACATACACATGTAGAAAGAAAACGAAGGGCCTATGAGATTACTTATCTGGTAAAGGCACTTGCCTCAAAGTCTGACAACCTGATTTCACCTGGAACTCACAAGGGAGAAACTGACTCCCATAAGTTGTCCTCTAATCTCCACACGTATACATGCTGTAGCACATACATGCCCACATTCACACATACACATCGTGTGTACACATACAATAATGTTTATGATGATAACGTTTTTAAGAAGATACTAAAAAAAGGAATTAATTTTTATAACCCAATAATCCTTTGCAGAGTTGTGAGTTTTTCTCTAGTCAGGTTTGTGGAGTTTTTGTTTTGTTTTGCTTTTCTGTGCTGGAGAGTGAGCCCAGAGCTAGGCTAGTGCTCTGTCACAATGCTACATCTTGACTCTTAGAGAAAGGCTGCTTTGGGCTGTTCCAGTGCTGTTGCTGTTTGCAAAGCTTTGTTGTCCATGTCTGTTCCAGTATGGCATCCCTAGGCTAATAAATTATCTGTCACTCCAGGAGACACTGTGGCTCTGTCCCTGAAGAAGTTCCTGAAACAAGACATTTATGATGTGCACCTTTCTCTGTCCGACCATGGCAACAAGGAACAACTAACCATGATCAGGGCCACTGTGTGTGACTGCCATGGCCATGTGAAGACCTGCCCCGATCGCTGGAAGGGTGGTTTCGTCCTCCCCATCCTGGGTGCTGTCCTGGCTCTGCTGAGTGAGTACCACATGCCTCCACTGGCAACTCCGTGGTTAAGAGGCCTGATTCTGCTCTGAACCTCTGAAATGATGGGGCCGCTAGCATTGCTCATCAACGTCTTCAACTCTTAAGTCTAGGAATGTCATTCAAACAGCAGATGTTTCTAGAACTTCTGGAACATGGCAGGCTAGTGTAGAGCAAACAAGCTGTCTTGCTGTTGCATCTTTTTGAGGCCTAAACGGTAGTTCTGGGCAGTCTTAGCACTCGCAGTACCAGGAATTTGTTGGAAAGACAGATTTTCAGCTTTCTGCAACACTCTTCTTTTTTAAGTAAATATTTCATTTGTTATTTTAACTTTATGTGTATGAGTATATTGCCTGCATGTTTGTAAGTGCACTCTTGTTGTGTGATACCTGCAGAGGCCAGAAGAGAGTGTTGAATCCCCTGAAACTGGAGTTACAGACAGTTGTTAGCCACCATGCAGGTGCTGGGAATCTTCACTCAGGTCCTCTGCAAGAGCAGCCAATGCACTTGACCTCTGAGCCACCTCTCCAGCCCCTAGTCAACACTCTTCTTACAGCCCAGAAGCTGTTGAGCTAGCAGTGTACTCAAAAAACCTGCTTTGAAAAAAACAGGTTCTCGGGCCTGCCCTACTGAGGACCAGCTGAAGAATCAGAAACCTGGGAATAAGACCTAGTAACCTGTGTTTTAACAATCCCTCAAGGATTTTAATACATACCACAATGTGAGAACTGATGGACTAGTAAACAGAAGTATTTAGTTAAAAACAAATTTCTTTCATGATGTTTGCAGGAAAATGGACACAACTGGAAATCATTATACTAAGTGAAAGAAGCCTGACTCAGAAAGACAAATAAATACCACATGCTCTCACATGTGATACCCAGATTTAAAATTATACATATATAATGTATTATGCATATACATATTCTGCATATATGTGTGTATTTAGAGATGTGTGCTTGCAGATCATGAAATTATAATAGGTTTATGAGGGAGGAAGAAATCTTAAGGGAGGGGGGAAGCAGGGTGATGGATTATATGTAATGTTAACTAGAGGAAGAAAGGGACCAACACAAGTGGGTAGAGGGCCGGGGAGTGAATGAGAACAAGGTATAATAACACGTATGTATGACGGGGCCACGATGAAGCTCAATACTTTGTCTGCTAGCCTAAAAAGTAAATTAAAAACAAATTTCTTAAAGCTGAGCATGGTGATACATGTTTGTAATCTCAGCACTCAAAGGACAGAAACAGGAGAATTGCACAGCTTGAAGCAGCTGGTCCCACCCACAGTCAAGAACAGAGACAGAAGGCTAGGTACACTGGTGGACATCTTTAATCCCAGCACTTGGGAGGCAGACAGAGACAGGCAGATTTCTGTGAGTTTGAGGCCAGTTTGGTCTACATAGTGATTTCTAGGCCAGCCAAGGTTACACTCATACACATAAAATAAATAAAGTATTAAAAAACCAAAACAACCATCACACAGCGAGGAGTGGGTGGTGCACGCCTTTAATCCCAGCAACCCAGGAGGCAGAGGCAGGTGGATCTCTGTGAGTTCAAGTCCAGCCTGGTCTATATAGCAAGTCCCAGGCCAGAGATACAGGGAGACCCTGGCCCAAAGAAGAAAAAAAAAAAAAAAAAAAAACAACTAACCATCACACTCATCACACTGGTACTAGTCACAGATCAGAAATTGTCAAGGACGAAGCAAGGCCTCATAAGACAGTCCACCCCTGCGCATGTCATCCAGGTGCTTAGATTAACTTGAAATGAACCAGGACTCTCTAAAGGAACTGGACCTTGGCAAAGCATAAACCACCATGGATGGACTTTGTTAGAGTTTATGGATTTTGCTGCCTGATTGTAGACTATCACCTAGAAATGCTCATAACATAGTGCCATCATCCAACAAAATTCCTTTTATTGAGTAGCAAGCCATGAAATAGAAACTTGCACTTTAACAAAAAGTGCTTGCAAGGCTGGAGAGACGGCTCAGCAGTTAAGAGCACTAGCTGATCTTGCAGAGGACCGAGGTTCCATTCCCAGCATCCACATGGTGGCAAACAACTGTCTGAAGTTCGACGCCCTCTTCTGACCTCTATGGGCACTGCATGACATCGGTGCACTTACATGCAGGCATTACACTCATAAAAATTTTTTTTGGTCTTTTTGGTCTCTGTATCCCCCGCTGGCTGCTTGAAGACCAGGCTGGCCTTGAAGTCACAGAAATCTGCTTGCATCTGCCTCCTGAGTTCTGAAATATTTTTTTAAAGAGTGCTTATCTAACATGCATGTCGCCCTGTGTTCTGTCCTCAGTACCACATAAAAAACTGGGCATGGTGGCAAATACCTGTAATCCCAGTACTCAGGAGGTAGAGGCAGAAGAATAAGAAGTTCAAGGCCAGCCTTGGCTACATAGTGAGTTCAAAGGATACATGAGATTTCATCTAAAAAAAAATTAACAAATTAAAAGAGAAATGAGTTTGAGTGAGGAAGGAGAATAGGAAGGAAATGTGGAGCTTCCAGTTTAGATTTGGAAAGGACTGTGGGAAGAGATTTGCCAGGCCAGTCCAAATGGAGAGGTAGATAGGACAATGGACACATTCCCTCTAGCCTTCCCCAAGACCCAGTGTGGAGGACAGAGGAAGAAAAGAAGTCGTATCTGGTCCACACTTGGGTGTGCATCTTGAGAACCCATGGCCTCCCAAAGAAAGTAGGTCTGTCTTGTCTGGCTGTGAAGACAGTGCTTCCGTCAACAACAAAAAAGTAATAGCCATAAACAGCGATTGTGACCTCTTAACTTGAACGGCCACAGCGGAGTGACAGGGAGAGCAGCCTGGTCCTTAGCTGGCCAGCCCCCCGCCCTCCGTGTACAAATCTTCCTCCATTCTTTCAAACTGTGTCTCTAAAAGCCAGTCCTTCCCTTGAAACTCCAATATAGCAGCTGTATGTGATAGTACATACCATTAATCCCAGCACTCCAGAGGCACAAGCAGGCAGATCTTTGTGAGTTCAAGGCCAGCCTGGTCTACATAGTGAGTTCCAGGCCAGTTGGGGGCTGCCCCTGGGAGACTCTGTCTCAAAAAGACCAAAAACAACATAGCATTTGCAACTAAGATCAAATGACATATCTCAGAGTTGCATATCTCGCCTTTAAGTTTGTGAGTAATATACAGGACACCAAGTGTCTTTAAGAGTCTAGTTGGAAAGCAACAGTTACTAGGAAGCCCCTATCCCCACAAAATACACAAAGTATGGGAAGTCTGATGCTAGTAAATGCTGTGGAGCTATGTAGGTGGGAGGCTTATAGTCACACCACACTGCTTCTAAAGATGAAGTCACAGTTGTGCACAGGAATCAGAAACGTGGAGAGCTCTAAATTTAAACAGAGGTCTGTGTGGTGGTGCACACCTGTGATCCCATCTTTTGGGGGCACAGATGTGGGAGGATGAGGAGTTCAAGGTTAGCCTCACTAATGGTGAGACCAGTCTGGGCTATGTGAAACCTTCTCTCAGAAATGCAAAGCTAAATAAGCTCAGGTAGGCTCTGAGGGCATGAGGGCCAGGTTGGCTGTGTGGTTGGGGAAGTGCTCATATTCCTGATTTTCCAGTATTCCTGCTGGTGCTCCTCCTGCTGGTGAGAAAGAAGAGGAAAGTCAAAGAGCCCCTTCTGCTCCCAGAAGATGACACTCGGGACAATGTCTTCTATTATGGTGAAGAGGGTGGTGGTGAGGAGGACCAGGTGCGTCCCCGAAGGGAGCTGGGGGGAGGTGGGAGACGGATGCGTTCAAGGCCTATGGCAGGAGTGACCGGGTCATCCAACTAATTCTGTTAGCTGCGTTGACTAGTCCTGGCAGAAGCATTATGATTCTTCATGCAGAGTTAGCCACCAAATTTCCTCCCTTCTGGGACATCCCCATAGTCTCTTTGCCCTAGTGAAGTGGCTTTCAACTCTGCTCTTAATGTCAAACAACGGGGTGTCTGAAATCTCTGGCCTTTTCCAGGGCGTGGGGAAGGGTGAGGTCTAACAGGGGGAATGAGAAGAGTTCTCAATCCAGTGGTCCCATTTGTTTTTATAAAGGACTATGACATCACCCAACTCCATCGGGGTCTGGAGGCCAGGCCTGAGGTGGTTCTCCGAAATGATGTGGCACCAACCTTCATCCCTACACCTATGTATCGTCCCCGGCCAGCCAACCCAGATGAAATCGGCAACTTCATCACTGAGGTGAGGCATGCCAGGCCAGCTGAGGGCAGCCCTGAGTCAAGCCCACACACACAGCATGGGAGAATAAGCGTAGGGTTTGCAGTCTGGGTTCTGGGTTCCAGTTCTACCTCCACCATCCACCAGCTGTGTGACCTTTGCATATCTGAGTACTTGTAGGCTTTTCTCCAATACCCCAAATTTATAGACTACTTAAAAATCAATTAGAAATGATTTCTTCATGTATTCAAACATTGAGTTGTTAACTGAATATTCTGGAGCCAGACAATTAAGATTTGAATTTTAAAGATTAGAATATGAAGCTGGATATGGTCATTTATATTTATATTCCCAGGACTTAGACTGAGGCAGGAGGATTGCTGTGAGTTCCAGGCCAGCCTGTGCTAAAAGTGCCACTCGGACTATAAGATTTCCATGTGCAGGGAATTTTGGAAGCTGTTGTGGATTACTTCAAGGATTGAAAGAGGAAATGCCTAGAACAGTGTTGGTAGAGGCTCCTAAACCTGCCTCCACTGCATAACTTCCAAGACCCCTCTCTTCCAGGGACTGGAGCCCCATTGAGCTGGCTATGACCCAGATCAGCCTTTAACACCCCTAATAAACCAGATCTGTAGAAACATGAGTTAGGTATGTGGGAGATCTCTGATGTGAACCCAGCACAGCCTGGGACTTAGGCAGCAATCAATTGCTAGAGGTCCTTAAAGAAAAAGAAAGAAAGAAAAACAAAAAAACATTTAAAATCCAAAATTAGGGGCTGGTCAGGGCTTGGAGGATAGAGGTATCTGCAAGTTGGTGGCCAGCCTGGTCTACATAATGAGAATAGTGAGATCTGTCAAAAAAAAGTTTCAGGCACTCAAACTCCGGAACAGTTGCTTAGGGAAGAGAAAATGTTCAAGGTCAGGTAACTGGGGCTCTGCCCTTCAGTTAGATCAGGATTGTTTCCAGACAATTTGCAAATTCTTTCGCAGTCTCCACATCATTTTACAAATATGAAAATAATGATGAACTCTGTGTCAAAAGTACTACTAAGAGCTGGGCTAAGAGCTTCATGTGTGCTCCTTAATGCCTTAAAAGCCATAGGGGGTGGGGTGGGGATATTGTCATTTTACAAACAGGTAATGCGCATAGAGCAGCTGAGAGATTTGCCCAAGGTCCCAGATTGTGTATACTCCAATCTCTGCTCATGGTCCTTCCCGACTGGTATAGGTTGTCCTGGGGCCACCATGCTAAGAGCTTTCTATGCCTTGTTTAATTTCAACCTTCAAAACCTCAGCGGCAGATGCCAGCCTGCCTCCCAGGGAAGGATATAGAGGCTCAGTAGAGGCTCTAAGTTGCCAGAGCCCAAGCTACTGGCAAGGGTGGCCACCTACCACTCCTAACTGCTGGTCTCTGTTGCCCCAGAACCTGAAGGCTGCTAACTCAGACCCTACAGCCCCGCCCTACGACTCTCTGCTTGTGTTTGACTATGAGGGCAGTGGCTCGGATGCAGCCTCCTTGAGTTCCCTCACCTCCTCCGCCTCTGACCAGGACCAGGACTACAACTACCTGAATGAGTGGGGAAGTCGATTCAAGAAACTGGCTGACATGTATGGCTGTGGTGAGGATGACTGAGCTGCCCTTGCCAAGCCAGCCAGGCAGGAACTAAAGGTCAGGTCATAGCAGCATCTCCAAGATAGCTCGGTCCCCACTTCAGCCAAGGACTCTGGAGCTTGTCCGCGAGTGGCCTGTACGACATATCCCATCTCACACGAAGGCTGGACTGCAAAGCCTTTCAGATGGAACGATGTGACATTGACTTCAACACTGATCTCTCTGCCAAGGTCGTGGTTACTTCTAAGGCTGAATTTCTAGAAGTCTCAACTGCCATACAATGCTCAGCCCTGTGTTTGGGGCCAGAACCCACTCTGATGTCCTGTGGCGACTTTCCCCCTCAAATGGCTCCCTCTCTTTAGAAAGAAGCCTCTTTCTGCAACTTTTTTAAAAAAATGCTGTTTTCAAAAAGTTAGAAACGTGCCCTTGGGCTCTCCAGAAGCTCAATCAACCTTTGGGACTCACTGGCCCTGGTGGATTTCTCTGATCTCTAGACCTTGAGGCCTAGTGGAATGGATCACTGCATTTTTATATGAGTGTGTCTAGGTTGTCTATACTTTTTATTTTCTTTGTTGTATGCTGTAGACAAAGGGTGATGACAATCGTGTAAATGTACTAGAATTTTTTTTTTTATTAAAGGAATTTTTCCCACAGGTGCCTGGGAGTGAATTTATCTAATTCATGAATCTTTGCCAAGGGTTCATTTCAACTCAGTGGATTTTAGACTTCAGTGCCAAGGGATGAGCTCTTGCAAGCCCACTTGTTGCTTTCCGCCTTCCACCTAGTGACAGAAGATTTGCTCAGGGTTTACTTACATGCCCAAGTGGGCTCAGGGCAGGAATGCAGGAAAGGAGGTGGGTTGCAGACCTTCCGTCCTCCCTACAACCTCAGAGCTGCTTGCCTCTGTGAATAGACCACAGTTAACTTCCTTCCCCCTGGAAATGGATACATCCAGAACCCAGATGAGAGCAATTCACCTCTGCCTGCCTCTGAATTTTCATTTATAAAACGAGAGTGGCCCAAGCCTGTAATCACAGCCCTCGGAAGGTGAAATCAGAAGTTTGGAGTCATCCTGAGCTACAGAGCAACTTCAAGGTCAGCCTCTTTAAAAAAAAAAAAAAAAAAAAGGGAGGTTGGGGGGCAGGCATGGTGATATGTGCCTATATCCTAGCATTCAGAAGGCTGGGGTAGGAGGATCTCAAGTTGAAGGTCAGCCTATGCTGCATAGCCAGGATGTCTCAAAAAAAAATAAAAATAGGATCAGGCATGGTGGCCCATGACTTTAATCCCAGTACTATGGAGGCAGAGGCAGGTGGATCTCTGTGAGGTCAAGGCCAGGTACAAGAGACCCCATCTCAAAAAACTAAAAAAGAAAAAAAAAAAATGGAGAGTTTTATGGTGATTAAACAAATTGATACCTGGTGTGTGGTAAATGCTCCTACTTAGAACTATTGGAGCCAAATGGCACTTATTTTTTTTTATTGTTTGTGTTTTAGTTTTTTGAGATAGGCTCTCACTGTGTAGACCTGGCTGGCCTAGAACTCAGAGATCCACCTGCCTCTGCCTCCCAAGTGTTGGGATAAAGGCATGTGCCACCACACCCAGCAAATGACACTTAGCTTTGATTACTTCTTTAAACTTGACCTCACAATCGGCCTCAAAGGGGATTTTCCTGCATTAAAGAATGGCCTCACTGTGTGTGTGTGTGTGTGTGTGTGTGTGTGTGTGTGTGTGTGTGTGTGTGTGCTTTAATGATACATAAAAATCAAGCAAAACTGTAGGTTAGAAAATACTTGGGCAATCGGTGAGATTAGAATGTTCCTGATGCTACCAAAGGCAGGAATGCTGAAGGAAGGAGAAAGAGCCCTTGAAAGGGAACTCTAAAATTGTTCCGTGGACGAGGAGGAAAGAGTCTGAAGTGGAGCTGAGAAATGGCTGAAGCTGCAAAGAACGTTTCTTCCTCTGAGAGTGACTATTTTATTTGGTTTCTTTGTTTTTGGAGACCAGGTCTCTGTAATGCAGGTTAGCCTCAAAGTCATCCTGTCCTAGCCTCCTGAGTGCTAGCATTACAGGCATGAGGCTCCATACCTGGATAAGAATGGTTAATGCTTCAAACAGTCCAGTCCTGGACTAGCAGCCCCAGCTTGCTGTGGGTACAGTTGGCAATCTGATTCACATAGACCCTCAGTGATTTGGGTGCATGCTTCAGTTTTCTATCAAGACTGCTGGGAGCTAGAAAGATGGCTCAGAGGTTAAGAACGCTGACTCTTCTTGCAGAGGACCGGAGTTCAATTCCTAGCACCCATGTGGCAGTTAACAAATGTCTCTAACTCCAGTTCCAAGGGATCTGACACCCTCTTCTGGCCCTGATGGGCATTGCATACATGGGTGCACTTACATACATGCATGCAAAACACTCAGTAGACTCAAGGGAATTATGGGGCCAGTGAGATGGCTCAGCAGGTAAAGATGCCTGCTGCCCAGCCTGACTGCCTGAACTTGGTTGCTGGAACCTACATTATAGATTTTGCCAAGTTGGCCTGTGATTTCCACTTATGAGCACATACAATAATAAATTAAAATGTGAAAAAAAAAGTTTAAGGGAAGTATATAAGTTTTTCATCCATCCTTGATCTATTGCAACTTGGCCCTCTAGACTGCTCCTGCCTTTTCTTGTGTGCCCCTTTGCCTCCAGTTCCCACTCTGCCAGGGCCCTGCTTCTTTTGCTGATAAACAGGTGTGAGAGGATAGGGTGTCCCAGCTGGTGGCACCTGCTGCCTCTTATCTTCAACTCCCCTCGCAGAAGGCTGAATGAAGCCAGGAAATTGTATCTTTACATGTAGCAGGTCGTAAAACCAGTCACTGGGCCAGGCTTCTCTCCCGGGACTTCTGAAGGGTATCAAAGAGGAAAAGTGACTTTTCACAGCCAAGCCTGGTCTCTGGATGAATCTTGATTCTTCTGGAGATAGAACTAGTAACCAGTCTAGTATTTGGAAAGAACAGGCCTGGAGTAGGTAGTGAGAATATGTGCTAAGCAGCTGCCTTGCTCTGGACTTGCTTCTGCAAAATGGGATCTTGGATCCATGGTCTTTAAGTCCTATAACAAGAAATCAAGGGTTGGCGAGATGACTCAGTAGGTTAAAGGTGCTTGCTACCAAGTCTGACAACCTTCATTCAATACCCAGGATTTGTATGGTGGAAGGAGAGACCCAGTTCTCAAAAGTTGTCCTCTGATCTTGACATGTGTGTACACCCTAAATAAATAAATGTAATTTTTTAAAAAATCAAGGGAGATGGCTCAGTGGTGAAGAGTGCTTGCTGTTACTCTAGAGGACTTAAGTCTGCTTCTCTGCTTCGCAGCACCCACAGAGCAGTTTACAATCCTCTGTAAATGCAGTCCCAGGGATTCAACACTCTTCTGGCCTCCTCTGGTACCAGGTATGTACTTGATATACATACATATGTGTAGGCAAACACTTATACACATGAAATTTAAAAATCTTTAAAAAGAATTCAAAGTATTCTCAGGGAATAAATCACAATTTCTGACTATTTCAGGTGAGCACTAATCACATACACACACACACACACCCCAATATGGCCGGCCATGCTAATGAGGGCTACTTAAACATTTGACCTTCTGTTCCTTCAGATTATGTGGATCATGTCTGAAACGTGTCTTCAATGTTTTCCCCATTTGTGTGTTACACCCACACGTTTGTGTAACAGCACAGAGAGCTACTCTGTTGTCTCCGTCACACCAATTTGGTATTTATTTGCTCTCACTACCATCTGTGAACATGAGTAATTCTAGGTGCATGGTTTTGTTTTCCTAACAACAATGTCAAACAGTGTGGGGAATCCATGTTTGAAGAAGCTTCAAAGTGCCTCCAGTCTCCTGAGTAGTGGTAAAGATGAGTTCCTGGCTGAGATCAGGGATCCCTGGAGTGGAAAGCTCAACTTGGGATAACTCGTTGGCTCTGAAAAGACCTCTCAGGTTCACTCTCTTCAAGCCTCAAGTCTCTTCACAGACATCTAAAAAGCTCAAGCCCAAGAGAAAAGAAAAGAAAAGTGCAACTTGAAGGGTGGATATGGTGACACACACCTAGAATCCCAGCCCTGGGAATGGTGAGGCTGGAGGACGGAACTGGAAGCGAGCCTGAACTAGGTAGTAAGACTGTCCCAAAGCAAACAACAAGACAAAAACCCTGGAGCTGCCCTGTGAGAAGGGCTTTAGACTCCCAGAGACTACAGCTTCCTTCCAGTCTGTCTCCTTACAGTCCTCCCTCTCACCCTCCAACAAACTCCAAGAATTTTGGAAAATATCCTTGTCATTTTTTAGAAGGGAAAAAACTCCAAAGGACTCACTTACTCAGTGTTTGCCCCTCCTGCAACAGGGGCGGAGGTCAGCCAGGCCTCGCTGCATAGCAAAGGCCTACTGTTGACCTAAACAATTCTTGTGGGTTTTTTTTCCCCCTCATAAAGGGTGCAGGTAATTCCCTTTTGCCCAATTCTTGTGACACCTAAGGGGGATTGTGAAGACCCAGGCAAAGGAACTGTAGCCAGATGGCCAGTCTCGCAGGACTCTGAAGTCAGCTAGGTGACAGGCTACCACTGGACAGAGTGAGGGCAGTCCCTCCGGAAAGCTCCTCCAGAAGAAGCGTATCCCATGTGTCCAATCGAATGTTTCCCCAAGGAGGCATGGTTCAAAACCTAGCTATTGATCCTGCACTTCCATGCTGAGGCTTTGGACAAATCACATCACACATTGCCTCTCTGTGCCTCACTTTTTTCATCTGCAGATGGGCAGAGTAGACATCTGATAAGTGGTCAGAAAGGTGCCTGGCATTCGAGGTTCTGCATAGGGTGATTGCTATCCTTACTGAAGTGGGAGGCTGAGGGAGTGACGTGACCAGCTACTGTTCATTTATCTACATGTACACACCCGTACTGGAAACTGAACTTAAGTGGAAAGAATTCCTGAAAACTCCCACAATGCTTGGAACACTCCCTTCCAGCAGGGGGCACCATTCTCTTAAACCACAGCTGGAGCTGGTACCTCCCAAACCGACCAGCCAGGCAGGATCTACAGGAAGGGAGGGCTCACGTGATAGATAGAAAGTCAGACTGGCTGTAGTATACCTTGTAAGGAAGTCTGTTTATGAAGACAGACCTAGAACACGTGCTCAGTAAATACTTGTTAAATGAATGAACACAAAAGCCCTGTGATGATACACCTTTCTCAGATGGAGATGCTTATGCTGGGAAGCTGCCAGTTACAGTTATTGGACTATGACCCACCTTGACCTTTAACGGGGAGTCAGTTATATACATACCTCTCAGCCATGCAGAGAGAGGTTTTATGGTTCTCTTCTTAAAAGGAAATTGAGAGTCTGGATATGGGCTAGGCGTGGTGACACACCGTGTCTGTACTCACTTGGTGAATAGTGCACAGCCAGGAAGAGGGAGCAGAGACTGTTTCAGGAGCTAGTTCTGCTTGATTCCTCAGTATGGGATTTTTATTTTATGTTATTTTGTGCTATTTTTACTTATTTATTTACTAACTTGTATTTTGAGACACTACATAGTCCTGACTGGCCTAGAACTCTCTATGTAGACCAAGCTGGTCTCGAAGGCACAGAGATACAGAGATAACACCTGCCTTTGCCTCCCCTAAGGGCGGGGGTTAAAAGCATGCACCACCACATCCAGCTTTTTTTTGGACAGGGTCTCCCTAGTCCCCGCCCACCTGGAAGTCACTGTGTGGACCAAACTGGCCTCGGTCTCACAGGGATCCGCCTGCCTCTGCCTCCCAAGTGCAGGGATTAAATGCATGGAGCACCACTCCCAGCTGTTATTATTTTTTAAATACAATGTCTCATGGGGCTGGAAAGATGCTCAGCAGTTAAGAGCACTTGCTACTCTTGCAGAGAACGCAGGCTTGGCTCCCACATGGCGACTCACAACCATCTGTAACTCTAGTTCCAAGGGTTACGACACCCTCTTCTAGCCTCTTCAGGCACCAGATACACACGATAAACTTACATACATGTAGGCAAAACCCTCATGTACATAAAATAAAAATAAGCAACTCTTTCTCTTTTTTGAGACAGTCTTACTATGTAGCCCTGAATGACCTAGAACTCACAGAGACCCACATACTCTGCCCTCACAGTGCTGGTGATAAAGGCTTATGGCACTATATCTGGCTAACCAGTCTTTAAACAAATAAAAATAAAAATAAAAAACTTGGGATCTGGAAAGATGGTTCAGCAACTGTTTATTGTTTTTCCGAAAGACTAAAGTTTGAATCCCAGCACCCACATCGGGCGGCTCACAAACACCTATAACCACAGCTCTGTGGACACCTGCATACACACACATACATACATACACAGGCAGAATAAAACCTGAACCTGAGGGGATAGCTAGCTGAGCCAGTACAGTGCTTGCCACACAAGCACTCGAGTTCGATTCCCCAGTACCCCGTGTAAAAAGCTGGGCATAGTAGCACATGCTTGTAATCCCAGTGCTGGGGAGCCAGACACAGGCAGACCCTGGGGCTCACTGGCCAGCTGGTCTAGCCTAATCAGTGAGTCCCAAGTCCCAATGAGTGACTCTGTCTCAAAAAAAATAAATAAATAAAAAAATAAAATAAAACAAAACAAAGTGGGGAGCCTGTGAAATGACTCAGTAGGTATAGGCACTTGCCACCAAGCCAGTTAATCCCAGGACGCCATAAGGTGGAAGGAGAGAACTGAGTCTTGAATGTTGTCTTTTGACCTCCATGTATACCTCCTGGTATATTTAATTACACGCACACATACACACATAAATAAATGTAATTAAAAAATTTTTGTTTTTAATTTTAAAATGACTTCTGAGGAACAATATCCCAGGTTGACCTATGGCCTCCACAGGCACGCATGCACACACACACACACACACACGGAAGATAGAATGAAAGGAAGGAAAGAAGGAAGAAAGAAAGGGAAAAAAAAGGAAAAATACAGAGAGAAGAAAGCCTGCAGGGACTGGGGTGTGTCTCAGCCATAGAGCACTTGCCCAATATGCACAGGGTTACACAGAAGCCCCCTGGCCAGAGATTATGGATGGGGCCATAGAGCAAATGCACAGGCCAAAAATCCTCTTCCAGTGTTACTCTGGCCCCGTACCAAGATGGGCTGGCCCACCGGATGCTGGGACTCTATGCCCTGAGTTCACCCGTCCAGCCTCTTCTGGGTCCCTTGAGTATATGAGGCATTTTGCTGGAAGTTTCATATTCATTCATTTAACGACTCTTTACTGATTACTTCTTCTGGGCAAGGCATTATAATTAGTGCTGGAAACACAGAAATGCAGTGAACAGTTCAGAATTCCAGTTCCAACATGAGGGAGTCTCTGGGCAAAAAAATATGTGTAGGAAGGCTGGGTTTGGTGGTTCATGGTGTAATCCCAGTACTTGGGAAGTAGAAGCAGGAGAATCAGAAATTGAAGGCCAGGCTGGCTATATACCATATAGAAAGTTTGAGGCCAGGCTGGACTGCGTGAGAACGTGTCTCAAAGAACCAAAATGTGTAGGGCTTTCCACACACAGTTGTGACCTAAAGGCTATTTTATCTTTCTACAAGCATATCTTTATGGTGGCCTGGAGGCCAGGACACCTTGGAAAGGAATCACTTGGAGGACGAGGGTAGAAGGAGTCAGTTCAGAAGCCAGACTAGTCCCTTGACCCATCCCAAGCTCCATCTTACCCCAGACCACTAGTCCAAATCCTGTCCACTGATCAACCCAAATGGCTTTGTTGAGCAGTCCTTGAGCCTAAAAGTACGTGTGTGGCTGTGCTGGCTGTCCTCTTAGGAGAAACCCAGGAAAGATGCAGTAGGTCCATTTCAGCAGAGAAAAAGTAGGGAGGGAGACACAGGTTGTAGTGGCTACAGCTTGACCCAGAGGGTACAGGGGCAGAAGCCCTCTAAAACCCAGGGTGGGGTGGGCGAGATGGTTCAGAGAGTAGGAATTCCTGATCACTGGGACCCTCATAGCGGAAGGAGAGAACCGACTCCCAGAACTTGTCCTCTGGTCTCTACATGCTATGGCAAGTGCATGTCTCCCTCTCTCTCTCTCTCTCTCTCTCTCTCTCTCTCTCTCTCTCTCTCTCTCTCTCTCTCTCATAGCGGAAGGAGAGAACTGACTCCCAGAACTTGTCCTCTGGTCTCTACATGCTATGGCAAGTGCATGTCTCTCTCTCTCTCTCTCTCTCTCTCTCTCTCTCTCTCTCTCTCTCACACACACACACACACACACACAATACAAATAAATAAATGTAAAAAATTAAAAATAAAACACAAGGCAGAAACCCCTCTTGCCCAGCAGGGGGGTCTTCAATAGGAGACAGACCATTGATAAGATACATTGTATAATATACCATGCAGTGAAAGGCAGTCCTACAAAGAGGACAGAGCTGGGATGCGACCAAGAGAGGAAGGACTTACAAGAAGTCCCAGTTCTAGTAGCCAGGGAAGGCCTTGTTGAAAGGCTTGGTAGGTGGGGACGGCAAGAACAAAGGCTCTTATGCAGGAATGGTGGGTGGGGTTTGGCAGGGAGGCCAGGGTGGCTAGAGGAGAAGAAACATGGGGTGGTAGAAGGTGACATCAGCGAGTTAAAGGGTGGAGCCTAGGGTGCCCCGTCCTGGGCACCTAGAGGCTGAGTTAAAGACCAGCCCCACACGCCCCGAGAGAAGTCCGGACTAAGCTCTACTCTACAGCTGGCAAAACCTGATTCTTCCACTGCAACATCCCTAGTCACCAAGGAGGAGGCCGGGGCCTGCCTGGGCCTGTGTCAGCTACAGAGCTGGCAAACAGGAGCTGCAAGATTGTTCTCTCAGAGCCCCAGGGCTGACTAGGGAGTCTATCAGAGAACCCTCCTGGAAAGGGAGCCCTGGTCAGGAGTACAGCCCCTCACAGCAGCGTGTGTGTGTGTGTGTGTGTGTGTGTGTGTGTGTGTGTGTGTGTGTGTGTGTGTGTGTGTTTTGACTTCTCCCAAAGGACCCAATGGAATACCATGAGGTGATGTTTGAAATAGCCAACATCAGTGCTTGGTCTGACATGCTGCTAGCGTTCCACAGCGGTAACTGCTGTTATTATTGCTGCTGTTTGTTCTTAGGCCCTCTCCAAGATCAAGGTAGGCCAGGAGCCCTGCCCATTCCTTCAACATCATCACACTTTCTGCCCAGCAAGATGCAGGGTAGGGCAGGAATCTGAGAGGGAATGGGTGGGTCAGGAATGCTGGGATCCAGTCCAGCCATTCCTGTCCTCAGTGCCCTCCAGGAAGCCAGGCTCAGTGGCTATCTGGGCAGGGCAAGGAGGGCTTGTGTGTCATCTTTCAGCTGACTACCATGGTACTCCTGAAAGACGATACTGACTGATAAGGGTTCATGACTTATCATGTGCTGGACAATGTGCTTAAATTTCCTTCTGAATCAAAACCTACTTAATCCAAGGACTCTACGTTTGCCTTCCACCTGGCATACAAAACCCCTCCCTTCCTCACATACCACCCAAATGCCAGCTTTTCAGGGATGCCATCCTTGGATGACACTCTTTTCTTTATATTTTGGTGTGTGTGTATATATGTGTGTGTACATGTTTGTGTGTGTACATGTGTGTTTGACAGTACAGATGAAGGCAAAGGTTAATCTTGGGTATCTTCCTTAATTGCTTTCCCTATTATTGTTGTTGTTGCTGTTATTATTGTTTGGTTTTTTTTTTTTTTTTTAGACAGGGTCTCATTTTGTAGCCCTACAACTTGTACGTAGAACAGGCTGGCCTTGAATTCACAGAGATCACCTGCTGCTGCTTTCCGAGTGCTGGGATCACACACACATGCCACCACACTTAGCTTACTTTTTTTTTTGAGGCAGAGTCTTTCCCTGAACGTGGAAGTCACTAAGTCTACTAGACAAGCTGGCTAGTGAGCCCCAGTGGTCCTCCAGTCTTGCCTCTAGCAGACACTGGGATTTCAGGCACACATTGAAGCACCCATTTATTACTTGGGTGCTGGGGATCTGAACTCAAGTCCTCATGCTTGCACAGCAAGAACTTACCAACTGAGCCATCTCCCCAATCCCCTTGTAGTTTTGTTCATTTTTTCTTTTTGTGACAAGGCCTCAACATTTCACCCAGGCTAGCTTTGAATTCAGGGACTCAGACTCCTAAGAACAGGACCTAAAGGTGAGCACCACCTCACTTGGCTGGGTTGCATCTTGAGATATGGGGATGTGGGATCCTGCCCCCCCCCGCACCCTCCCTCCGCAGTACACTTTTACTAACTACACTGTATTTATTCTGTTTATGCTGTTCTGTGATTTGCTTTCTTCCCCAAGAGGAATATAATCTTCCTAAGGGGCTTTTGACTATTTCTTCATCACTGTATCCCTAACCAGGAGAGTTGTTATCCAGCACATATTAGGCTCATGCCTACAATCCCACTACTCAGGAGACTGAGGCAGGAAGATTGCTGTAAGGTTGAAGTCAGCCTGGGCTATGGTATGATAGCCTATCTTGACTAATAATAAATAAATATTTGTTACAGCTTGGTGTGATGACATTCACCCATAATGTGAGTACTTGGGAGGTTGAAATAGGAGGATTGAAAGTTTGAAGCCGGCCTGGGCTACATAGTTGAGACCCTTTTCCAAGAAAAAAACAAAAACAAAAACAAAACAAAGCTGTTGAGTGAAGCACTTTACAACCTTCCAAAGCAAGTTCCTCTGCTGGAGATGATAAAGTCAAAACATCTCAGGAAATGAGGTCATTCATTTACAGGTGAGTTACAGACAGTTGTCGCTACAATGTGAGTTCTGGAAACTGAACCCAGGTCCTCTAGAAGAGCAGCCAGTGTACCTGCTGGGCCATTTCTCCAGCCTCTCCTTCAAGGTTTTGTTATTTTATTATTGTTTTTGTTTTTCCAAGTCAGAATTTCATGTAGCCCAGGTTGGCCTTTAACTCACTATATAGCTGAGGATGACTTTGATTCCTTGCTCTTCCTGCCTCTACCTCCCAAGTGCTGAGATTACAAGTGTTTCCCACTGTGCCTGACTGATATAGTATCATCATCATCATTATCATCACCATCATCGAGACAGGGTCTTATGTATTCCAGACTAGCTTCAAACTCACTATATAGCTGATGATGCTCTTGAATGCCTGATCCTCCTGTCTCTACTCTCTTAGTGCTGAGATCATAGGCATGCCCTACCATGCCTGGTTTTATGTGGTGCCAGGGATCAAACCTAGGACTTTGTGCATACTAGGCAAGCACTCTGCCAAGTAGCTACCTCCTCAATGCCACTTGGCTGTTATTAACTACAATGTGAATTGTAAAAAAGAAAGAAGGTTAGAGTTGAGCTGAGTGCAAAGACAGCCGCCTCTGCCCATCTGAGTCACTAGGCGCCCTAGCTCTTCCTTCTAGCTCTGTGAGATGTGGGAGTTCATGGTGTGCTAGGATGAGCGCCTAGAGCTTGGTGCCTGATTCATCATTCTCCAAATATAGATGGAGGCTGGGTCCTCGAGATACAGATATAGAGATACATATATATATGAGGAGCCTCATGCCTCCCTCACAGAGCTCCAGCCTGGGGAAGGTACAATGAGAAGCTTAGTCACCCATGACACAGGTGATCCCAGTGAGGGGAAGCCCAAGCTGAGCCCAAATGGACAGCTGGGAGGAATTTTCCAGGGCTCTTGGAGGACACTAGGAGCAGTGTATGCTCAGTAGGGATGGTGGCATGATCACATTGGTGCTTTAGAATGGATTCCTCTGGTTGTCCTAGATGAACACTTACAAATGCAAGATCACAGACGAACAAAAGACATATGTTTTGCTCCTGTACTGTCTGTATAAGCAAAAAAATTGCTAGAACTGCTTCAACCACCAGTGGGGTTTGTTTGCTTAAATACTATGCCCTGCTGCTGGGCATCTAATCCCAGCTCTTAGGAGGCAGAGGCAGGCGAGTTCAAGGCTAGCCTGGTCTACATATTGAATTCTAAGCCAGTCAGGGCTACACAGTGAGATCCTGTCTAAAAAGAAAAGAAAAAGCTCTGTGTTTACCGGGTGGAGCACTTTGCCATTTAAGGAAAAAATAGAAGAATGAGGAAACTTGCTATGCACTGATGTGGAAAAAGCTCCAGGATATCCAGTCAGATGATAGCAAGATGGAGAAGGGTTTAGAGTTCAGTGCCTTTGAAGTAAAAACGGAGGAAGGAAATTAAGACTGTAACTACAGTTACAGATGGTTACTAGTTGCCAAGTGGATTCTGTGAATCAAACTGGGATCCTCTGCAAGAGCAGCCAGTACTCTTTACTGCTGAGCCATCTCTCCAGTCCCCATTATTATTTTTAAGACAGGGTCTCACTATGTAGGCAATCTGGCTCCAAACTTTCCATCCTCTTGCCTCAGCCACCTAAGTGCTGGGACTCCAAGTCTGTACCATCACAGAAGATTTAATTTCCGTAATAGTTTTCTTCTTTGTTGCTGTGGAGAAATATTCTTACCAGAGCAGCTTGGGGGAAGAGAGTTGTTTTAGCTTAAACTCCAGGTCACTGTCCATCACTGAGGGAAGTCAGGATAGGAGCTCAAACAGGAAGCAGGAATCATGGAGGAGCGCAGCTTACTGGACTGCTCTCTGGCGCATGCTCAGCTGGCTATTTTATGCAGCCCAGATCCACCTGCCCAAGAATGGTAAGACCCATGGTGGGCAGGGCCTTCCTACATCAATCTATCCCGTCAGGCAAGACAATGCCCCATAGATATTGCAACAGGCCCATCTGATAGAAGGAATTTTTAAAATATGTTTTATTCATTATTTTTCATTTTATGTGCATGAGTGTTTTGCCTGTATGTATGTATAAACACCCGTGTCGTGCAATGTCCACGGAAGACAGGAGAGGGCGTCAGATCCCCTAGAACTGGAGCTACGGACGGTTGTTATGGGCCATGTGTGTGCTAGGAATTGAAACCGGGTCTTCTGAAAGAGCAGCCAGTACTCTTAACAGCTGAACCATCTCTCCAGCCCCTCAGTTCGTTGTTGTTTTTTTTAGGAGTCACTTGGAGTTGAACGTTTCATTTCCCCAACAATACACCTTTGAGGGCCTCAAATTCTTTCCAAAAGTCACAATCACACATATGAACTTGAATGCTCCTCACTCTTAAACTATCCCTCAGTTCCTCTTAGGAACTTCAAGATAAAAATGTCCAGTCCGTCTGCCTCCAGGTCATCTTGTAGGGTATGTCTTCTCCAAGGGCTGCAGTTCTGATGTGACATGATGATCTAGGGCTTGCCTGCCTGTGTGGGCTGAGTCTTATGATTGCATAGTATGTCTCATGAGTTCTGTTTCCGGGCAGTGGTTTTTGGTTTTTGTGCTTTGTTTTGAGACAGGATCTCATTATACAGCCTTGGCTGTCCCTGATCTCACAGAGATCCACCTGCCTCTGCCTTCTAAGAACTGGGATTAAAGATGTAGGCCACCATGCCCAGCCCTGGGAAGTTTTATAAAAGGCCATATACTTCTGATTGGGACACTAAGTCATCAAACTTCTTGCCTTGCTCTAACAAAGACTCCATTGTGTTATGCAGCATGAGTTTGGTCTCTTCCAATTCAGCCTGTACTCTTCTCCCGGGGACCAGCTTCTCTGGGGTCGTGGTATCTACTAAAGTGACCACCCAGGACTGTGTACTAGATTGTAGCAGAACATCCTACTAGCCAGTCTGTTGACCTGCTTGGAGTAGTACCATCTCCAGCAAAGAAGGTAAAGGCCACTGGAGATACACATGGCAAATCCTCTTCTTTCACAGAAGCTCTGCTGCTATTCCTAGCAGTTGACTTGTGGAGATCATGAATTCCTTATCACTAGACCTCTGGGAGAAGGTGAAGGCAGACACATAGTAGGTGGCTTTCAGCAGAACCGCCTCGGGCGTGGTTTTGTAAAGTTTTGTAAAGGACTCCAGGGCTGTATAGCTTCACAGGTGCCGTGCCCTTGGGCTATCTGCTGGCCATGGGATTTGCTCTTACAGAACATCACATCCGATCTGCTGATGTGGCTGTCCACTTCTTCACCCTCCAGGCAATTCTTCAGTTGAGGCTCTCTCTCCCCAGGTGACTGCTTGTGTCAAGCTGACAATAAAAACTAACCTGTACAATTTGTTAAATTGCTAGATTTAAATCAACAAATGTGCAGACAGTAAGGGTGTCACAGGACTCTAATCCCAGTATGCAGGATGCAGACATAGGAGGGTCAGGAGTTCAGGGTCATCCTCATCTATACAGCAAGTTTGAGGCCAGCCTGGAATATATGACATCCTGTCTCAGAAACAATAACAACAACAAAGCAAAGCAAAATGAAATGAAGGTGAGTAGGCGAGAGAAAGTGAACACCGCCCTCCTGTGTACCCGCGGAGCCATTAGAGAGGGGGGAAAGACAAGTGATCAGATGCTTGCCAGAGACAGGCACACTCAAAAGATCACTTGCAGGGCTGGCATGTAACTCAGCATATAGCACTTGGACAGTGTGCTCAAGGCCCAGGTTCCACTCCCAGCACTTCCAAAAAGTCCCCTAAGGAGCACTAATGGTGGACGACTTACAGTGGGGTGACAGGGCTTCAGTTTCTCAGCCACAGCTCTACTATTATATAGGAAGGAGGATTCCCTGTGTGGAGGCTGTGCTGGTCATAGTGAGGGCTGTCTGGTTCATAGTGAGGGCCATCCCAGGCCTTGTTAAGGCTGTCCTGAAAAGGCAATCCCAGGACTGTGTGGGTCACCTTGTTTATTGTGAGTCCTGTCCCATTCCTTCTAAGGGCTGTCTAACTCATTTTGTGGCCATCCCAGGCCATGTAAAGGCTGCCCTGTTCATTGTGAAAGTCTCTTTCTCCTTATGAGGGCCACCCTGTTCACTGTGAAGGTTGTCTGGGGGCGTATTCTGAGGGCCATCCTGTACATTGAGGGCTGTCTCACTCATTGTCAGGGCCATCTCATGTCTTGTGAGGGCTGTTTCATTTAAATTCTGCATTGATGGGGCTGGAAAGATTCCTCGATGGTTAAGGGCATTGGCTGCTCTTGCAGAGAACCCATGTTCAGTTCCCAGCACCCATATGGTGGCTCACAACCATCCATGACTCTATTTTGAGGGGATCTGACACCCTTTTCTGGCCTCCACCAATATTGCATGCATAGATGCAGTTACATACACAGAGGCAATACACTCACTCATACACACAAAACTTTTAAAAAGAAAAAAGGTGGCTCTTTAAAAAAATAAATAAGGACTGGAGAGATGGCTCAGCAGTTAAGAGCACTGGATACTCTTGCAAAGGACCTGGGTTCAATTCTCAGTACCTACACAGCAGCTAACAACCATCCATAACTCCAGTTCCAGCGAATCGGATGCCCTCTTCTGACCTCTGTAGCATGGATGCACTTATGAACATGCAGGCAATATACGTATACACATAACATAAAAATAATAAATAAAGCATTTTTAAAAAAGAAAGTAAGCTGGGTGGTGGTGTAAGCCTTTAATCCCAGCACTCAAGAGGCAGAGGCAGGCAGATCTCTGTGAGTTCAAGTTCAGCCTGGTCTACATAGCAAGTTCCAGGCCAGCTGGGACTTTAGGGAGACCCTGTTTCAAAAAGATCAATAAATAAATAAAAAAAGAAAGTAAAAAAAAAAAAAAAAAAAGCTGGGTGTGATATCACACACCTTTAATCCTAGCACTCAGGAGGCAGAAATGGGTGGATCTCTGTGAGTTCAAGGTTGGCCTGTGTCTACATAGTGAGTTCCAGGCCACTCAGGGATTCACAATAAGACCCTGTCTCAAAAATAAATAAGTAAATAAATACACAAATGCATACATACATAAATTCTGTTTGTTTTATTTAAGGTTGTTAAGCCTGAGTTGATAATAAATTACCTCCCATTTGTACTCTTTGCTCTCTGCCCACTCGATTCTTCAAAGAAGTGGGACAGGAACCCAGTTGGGACTGGAGATGGTCTCCCTGGACCACTCAGTCCCCAATTGAGACCCACTTAATGAGGATGACCAACTAGGAAATATCCTAGACTAGTAAACAGGTAGCATTTCTTCTCTGAACATCAATAGGGCAGAGAGAGGACAGTCTTGCTGGGAAATGGAGAGAGCTACAGCCCTGGGACAGGTTCCGCACGAGAGGAGTGCTAGTCGCAGGTGGCAGCACACAGCTATGGCCACGCTCAGCCCGTGGGGACATTCTAACTTCATCTCCTTCCTGTCCAGCTCTTATAGGTTCCTTCATAAAATCTAGTTAAGAATCCAGGGAGCTAGGGAGTCAGTGCCAAGGTTCAATGAAGTAGAGCACAGAGCGCGCGCGGGGGGGGGGGGGGGGGGGGCGGGGGCGGGGGGTTGAGGGAACACGGAAATCATGTGGTCACCCCAGCAGGGCTAAAAAGTAGACAAATGGCTGGAGGGGAAAGAAGAGAAATAGTGGATTCAGGGCTATTTGGGAGGACTCCAGCAGGGAGTGAGGGACTGTCAAGGACAGCTGGGTAACTGAGCTGATGATGGCGCCGTTTCCAGACTAGAGAAGGGCAATGTCGAATCTTATTTTATATGTGTGTGCTATGTATTTTGTTGTTCTTGTTTAGGCTTTTAAAACTACATTTTGTGTGTGTGTGTGTGTGTGTGTGTGTTTATGTAAAAGTCAGAAGGGACAACTCGTAGGAGGAATTGGTTCTCTCCTTCTACCATGTGGGTACCGGGGATTGAACTAAAATTATCAGGCTTGACAGCAGGTGCCGTTACCCACTTAGTCACTTCAGAGGCCCTAGGTTTTGGTTTGGTTTGGTTTGGTATTTTGAGTCTTCCTTTAGCCCCAGCTAGCCTGCAGCTCAATATGTAGAGCAGACTGACCCCGATCTCACAGCAGAGATCTACCTGTCTCTGCCCCCCAGGTGCTGGTTTGGATTTTAAAATATTTTTTTAATTTATTATTTTTAATTTGTTATGTGTATAAGTATATTGCCCGCCTGTGTGTAAGTGCACGTGTGTCAGCAGTGCCCATGGAGGGGGTTGGATCCCCTGGAACTGGAGTTATGGCTGGTTGTTAGCCACTATGTGGGTGCTGGGAACTGAACACTGGTCCTCAGCAAGAGCAGCCAGTGCTCTTAACCGCTGAGTCTCTCCAGGCCCTGGCTTAGATTTTTATGAGTCTCATTCTATAGCCCAGTCGGTCTCAAATTCACATCAATCCTGCAACCCTCTGCCTTAGCCTCTTCAGTCCTGCAACTCCAGGACTCCACCTCTACACCCAGCTCCCAGCTGCTTTTGAACATTGGTTTGAGGAGCCCGTGGGACACACAAGTGGAGGTGTTCGGTGGGATGCTGGAGAGAGTTCTGGGCTTCGTGCCAGCCAGGAGACCCCGGAAGCCAGCTTCCCACAGACTCTGCCCTGCTTCCCACTACAAATGGGAGAGAGAAGTCACCACCAGCCACAGGGGAAGGAAGAGGAAGAGCGAAGGGGAAGTAGTGTCCCCGTAACAGGAAGGAATCTCGCCTCCTTTACTCCGTATTCCTCATCTCCTACCCAGGGTGCTTTCCAGGGTAGAGAAGTAGAAACTGAGGGTGAGGCCGCAGGGTACAGGACCCACCAACTGGCCGATGAGAGGATTCGAGGGCACCCTGTGTTGGCTAGTGGGTATCAGACAGTGGGAGGGGGGATGTCTCCCATGTATGCTCCTGGGTCTGCTGGGGCCTGGCTCGGCCATGCAGTGACAAAGCTTGGGGCTGGGGCAGCAGGCAGATGGTACTGGGCCAACTCCAGAGCTGAAGTAATAAGGGGCCATTTTCTAAGTGCTAGACGCCATGGATCAAGCAGCCAAAAATGTTTCAAGGAGAGCACCTGAAGAGCTGTGACAAGCAGCCAGTTGGAATTTCAAACAGAAATTATTTCAATCTGTAAACTGTAGCTATAGTGATATTGGTGATAGTCATAATACCTTCTGACTGAAGAACCTTCTCTGTGACTAGTGGTCTGAAGGGCATTTTTCAGTCTGGTTCCAACCAAGTGGCCAGAACATCCTGATCTAAGATGCAGATACAGTAGCAATCACTGATCGCTGCTTGACAGACAGAATGGCGGAGAAGGGTACATGCATTTGCCTGAGATTTGAATCTTGAACTTCCCAATTCTAAGGTCATTAAGCAGTCCGTTTCTTACCCAGCTGGCCCGTCCCCTTTCTAATGACTCCTTCCTCATTGACAGCGTGGCCAGGTCCTCCTCTGCCTCATGATATCATTTCTATTCTTCCTTTCCTTCCTTTCTGTCTCCATAGAATGGGAGTCAAGATCATAGGTGGACTACCCTTTACAACCATTGATAACTTTGTTGGGTTTTTTTGTTTGTTTTCTGTGAAAGTGGATTATGTGTAGCCCAGGGTGGCCTTGAATTCACTATATATTGGAGGATGACCTTGAACTCCTGATTGTCCTGCCTCAGTTTACCAAATGCTGGGATTGCCCAACTTAAAAAACACTTTAGATGTCTGTCTAATGCCCGTATTGTTTCCATTAAGGAAAAACAATAGAATTAAGTCATTTTGCGTAATTTATTTTAAAGATTTATTTATCTTTTATGTCTGTGTGTCTGTGTGTTTGTGTGAGTGTGTGAACAGGCGGAGGTATGTGCGCCTGTGCAGGATACAGGTTCCTATGGGGAGAGGTGTACATCTTTGTGTGTTCTCAGAGGCCAGAAGAGGGCACAGAGTGTAGCATCCCCTTAGAACTGTAGTTACAGGCATTTGCCCAACACCCCACCTATTACCATCTCTCTGGTCCCTCATTTAATTTATTTCATTTTTTAAAAGATTTATTTATTTTGCAGTTTATGTGTATGAGTGTTTTGCCTGCATGTATATATGTGCACCACCTGCATGCCTAGTGCCTGAGGAGGTCAGAAAAGGGATTCGAATCTCCTAGAACTGGAGTTATAGATAGTTGTCAGCCACCAGCCACCATACAGAAGCTGAGAACCAGACCTGAGTCCTCTGCTAGAGCAGTACTTGTTCTTAAATGCTGAGCCATCTCCAGTCCCTAATTTTGTTTTAAGGAAGGGTTTATTTTGGCTCACAGTTCAAGGGTATAATCCATCATGGTGGGGCAGTCAGGGTGGCAGGGTCTTGAGATAGCTGCTCGTATTACATCCACAGCTGGGAAGCTAAAGGGGATGAATGCAAGTCAGTTCACCTTAGCAACCACTCGCTTCTCTCGAATAATTCAGTTGACTCAGCATGGGTTCTCTAGTCACAATCAACAAGCATATCAGGTTGCTTCTGGCTAGTGTCAGGAGTGTTTATTTTTCCAGGGATATTAGACATCTCCATTCAGGAGCCACCAGGGAATAAATAATACCAGGGCTTGGATTTCAAGTCTGCTGATGCTGTCTCCTCCCTTCCCGTGCCCATTTCCCCTGGTCTAGGCCAGACCACAGCTTCCCCACTAGGAGGACTGCAGGGCCTGGGCCTGTTCCCGCCCTCCGCTCCCCACCTCTCAGAACACAGCTCTTGTCCTTTCTAAGCTAAAGCACTCTGTTGTGTCCCATGACCTCCTCAGTGGAGTCCAAGTAACAGGCCTTTTAAAACTCCTCCAGTCCTGGCCTCTGTTGGTACAAAAGCCTCAGCTCCTGTCCACCTGTTCTACTTCTGAGTGTAGACCACACAGCCACCAGAGAAAACCCCGTTCCCCTTTTTGGAACTCAGATTTTGCAACTACCTCACCTCAGTGTCCCCACCTGGGGGTCTTTACTTTTCACATCAGCTAATCAGCCTGGAACTCACCAGACAGCCAGACTGGTCTCCAGCTCTAGGCAATCCTTGACTTCAGTCTCCTGAGTGCTGGTATTAGAGGGGTGAACCACCAACCCCGGCTTCCTCGTCTCTTACAAACATTTGCTCTATACAGTCTTCTTCAGTGCTGGCTGTGGCCATAGCGGCTCCTGGGACATTTTGTTCCTTCCTCTAGCAGATCCCAACAGTCTCTGCTATTTTCTTAGACAAGACTTTACTAGGTAGTCCAAAATGAACTCAAACACAAAACCCTCCCACCTCAGACTCTTGAGTGCTGTGACAAGTGTACACCATGACCAGTCTAAACCTGTTCTCTCTCCTCCTCCCCCCCTCCCTCCTCCTCCTCCTCCTTTAAATATATATATATATTTTTTTATTTTATATGCATGAGTGTTCTGTCTGCATGTATGTAAGTGCACCTGTGCATGCAAGATTGGCAGAGGTCAGAAAAGGGAATCAGATCCCCTGGATCTGTAGTTACAGACAGTTGTTAGCCACTATATAAGTTCTGGGAACCAAACCCCAGTCCTCTGCAGAGAGTCAGTGCTCTTAACCCCTCAGCCATCTCTCCAGTGTCCTCTTTTCCTTTTTCCTGCAGTGCTGGGGATGGAACCAGAGCCCTGTGTGTGTTAGGTACATGCTCGACCACTGAGCTGCACCCCTAGCTAGCTCTCAAGGTCTATTTTTTTTTAATTAAAAATTTTAAATCAATTAATTTGTTTGTATATTTGTTTGTTTGTTTTGTTTTGTTTTGAGACAGAGTCTCCCGGTAGCCTCAGCTGTCCTGGAACTCTGCTGTGTAGATCAGGCTGCCCTCCATCTCACAGAGATTCTCTTGCCTCTGCCTCCTGGGCACTGGGATTAAAAGTGTGCACTACCATACCCAGCCAAATCAATTTACTTTTATTACACTTATTTGTTATGTTTGTGTGTGACCAGGGTGCTATGGTACAGGTGTGAGGTCAGAGGACCATTTGTGGGGGTTGGTTCTCTCCTTCAACTGTATGAGTCCTGGGAATCATTGGCTAGGCAGCAAGTGCCTTTTACCTGATGAGCCATCTTTTGCATCTCTTATGTATGTTGAAAGCTGGTCCCGTGTTACCAGCAGCCCTCACCCTCACCCCTAGCACTGAGCATAGTGCTTGAGATGCAGGCAAATGCTGAGAAACTGCTGAGTTGAATCTGCTAATAGAAACCTCTGATTCTCATGAGCACATTTCCAGTAATAAGAGTTAATGGCTGATCTCTCTCAAGGCCACTTTGCCTGTGTATTAACCTACAGTGACTTGAGACTTGATTCCTGCCTAGATATTATAATCACCTCTTCTAGAAAGCATTCTGGGATTGGCATCCCTGACAGACCTTCCATAGCCCCTGCATCGAGGCACTGGCCATGTTGAGCTGTGATTATCTTTTGTGTTATTTTCTTTCTTTGAGCCAGGATATCATATCATAGTCCAGGCTGGTCTCCCCTGCCTCTCAACTGCTAGAGATTACAGACTGTTGTGAATACCTGGCTAGGGTTTGTTGTTGTTTTGTTTAGAAACAAGTACTGAAGAAGCCCAGTCTGGCTTCATATTTGCTATACAGCCTAGGCTGACCTTGAATTCCTGATCTTCCTGCCTCTCTATCTCTCAAGTTGCATTTTTTTCTTTCTTTCTTTTTCTTTTTTTGGACAGGGTCTTTGCAGCCCAGCCTAGTCTCAAACTCTTGCCTCTGGGGCTGGAGAGATGGCTCAGCAGTTAAGAGCAGTGACTTGGGTTCGGTTGGTTCCAATATCCACATAATGGCTATCAACTGTCCATAATTCCAATTCCAGTATATCTGACGCCCTCTTCAGACCTCCTCAGGCATTGCATGACAATGGTGTCAGATGTGACTGAAACCCCCAACAGTTTCAGACTCAGGAAGATGGAAGGAAACCTGGAGCCAGAGTTTACAAAACATGCATGAGGAAAGACCGACTTTTACAACTTCTCCTCAGAAATCCAGGCCCTGCAAATAGCTCAGATAAGACTCCAGACCCCAAATTCACAAAGAACACGAGCTTCCTTAACGGATAAGGTTCTGGACTCAAAAAATTCACAAACAGCTGTAAAAAAAGACTACTTCCTGGCCAGAAGCTTGCCTTAAACATCAATCAGATGTCATAGCAACCCCTCTCCCCTAAAAGCCAGGAGGGGGCTGAGGGTTTTTTAAGGCTTTGAGGACTGGGACTAGGATGGGCTTCGAGACTTAGATTTGGACTGGGACTGAAACTGGGACTTGGGCTTTTGCCTCTCGCACTCTCCCTGAGGAAGCTCCTCCATCCCGATCTGGAGCCTGGCAGCCAGCCGGGTTCCACGCAGCCCCAGCCCCAAGATGGGGGTAAGGGAGCTAGCCTCCCCCCATCTCTTTGGGGAGGCTAGCCCCCAGGGGGGCTAGCATTTCTCCACTCGTGGGTGTGGAGAGGCTAGTCCCATCTGGTCTTCTCTCAATAAAGCCAGTTCCTGTTAGCTTCCAGTGGAGTCTCTGGTCCCTTCTGTCTGCTGAGTCTCTTGAACCCTGACCTTACAATGGTACACCTACAGGCATGCAGACAGAACACCAATACTCATAAATAAAAATAAAATAATTTTTAAAAAAAAAAACCTCTTTCCTCAATCTCCAAGTGCTGGGATTACAGGCTTGTGCCACTATACCTGGTACCTCTTTATCTTCTGGCAAGATTCAGTCTGAGGACAACCCGAGGTTGGGTGCTGTGAGTCTAGTTCAAGGAGGGGATGTAGGCAATAGTAGATCACTGCAGAGAACTTCCAGCATGTTGTTTGTTCTGAGAATTTTGTGTCCTCACTGTTTTAAGAATCAAGACAAACCCATTTGCTAGAGGGGACACTGAAACCACAGGGCTTCCTTTTCTCAACTTATTTCTTCTTCTTCTTTAAAAAAAGATAATTTTATTTATGTGTTTATATGTGTGTGTGTGTACATGTGTGTGTACATGCATATAGAGAGGTCAGATGTGGGGCATGCTGGGGATGCTGGCACATGTCTTTAATCCCAGCACTTGAGAGGCATAGGTCAAAGGATCTCTGAGTTTCAGACCAGATGGCAAGACTTGGTCTCAAATGAAAACAAGAAACCAGAAGTAGAATGATATGTCAGATCTTTTGGAGCGGAGGTTACAGGTGGTTGGGAGCCACAAGATGTGGGTGCTGGGATCCCAACACCAGTCCTCAGATAGAGCAGTAACTGCTATTTGGGTTATAGCCATATTTACTGAGTGATCTTTCATCAGAGAGTCACATGCATTCCTGCAGGGAGTTGCCCTAGAGCCAGGCCAAGCTCTGCACCAGTAAAGTGAACAGCATTTTAATAAAAGCTTGTTGTTCTTCTCTGCCTGAGAAGCCACCCCATTTCCTGCCAGTCATGAGGAGGTCCTGGGAATGGTTAGCGTGGCCTTGCGGAATGAATAACCTCCGGGCTGCTTCAGAAACAAAAGACTTAAAAGGGCCAGGCCTGTTGCCAGGCCTTTTGCAGAGGACCACTCGCTGGAGGCACAAGAGAAGCCTCAAGACCTAACATATGCACATCTGAGTGAAGGAATCATTCCTAAAGACCTTCCCATACAATTCTTCAAAGCTTCTGAAACACCCAGGCATCGTGGTGCATGTCTAAAATTCTAGCACTTGGGAGCATAGGCAGGAGGAACTCTGAGGGTTCAAGGCTAGTCTAGTCTACAGGGCAAGTTCCAGGCCAGCCAGAGATACATATAGTGAGACTCTGTCTCAAAATAAGTAAATAAAAATAGGCAGGCAGGATGGAGCACACCTTTAATGCAGCACTTGAGAGGCTAGCAAGTTTCAGGCCTGGGGCTACAAGGAAAAAAACAAAAGGAAAAAAAAAAGAAGAAGACTATAAGGGACTATAAGAGATGGCTTAGCAGTTATGAGCACTGGCTGCTCTTGCAGAGGACCTGGATTCAGTTCCCAGCACCCGCATGGCAGCTAACAACTGTTCCTAACTCCAGTTCCAAGGGATCCAATGCCTCTTCTGACCTCCACAGGCACTACACAACACAAGTGTAATACACTCAGACACATAAAATAAAATATTAAAATAAAAGAAAAAGGGGAAAAAAAGTACCACAGTATATGGAATCTTTTGGAGCTGGTTTCTCCATCCAACATCATATGTTCTGTATTAGTTCTTTGTATAAATAAACTTCAGCCTTTATTTTGAGGGGAGGTAGGGTCTCACTGTGTACCCCAGCTGACTTAGAACTCATTATGTAGACCAGACTGGCCTCAAACTCACAGAGACCTACCTGCCTCTTGAGTGCTGACATTAACGACATGCACCATCATGCCTGGCTTTTAAATGGCAGCATTTGTGCTTTTAACCACTGAGGCACCTCTAGAGCTCCTATTTATATATTTTTTGAGACAAGGTCTCATATATCCCAGGCTGTCAGCTGACAGCGCCCCCACCCCAATACCTCTCCTATGTAGGAAAACAATTTGAGGTAGTTGCTTCCTTCTTCCCATCATGTGGGGGTCCGGGATTGAATACAGGTTATCAGGCTTGAGGACAAGTACATTTTCCTATTGAAACATCTTGCTGGCCTCAGGGATTTAGATTTAAAAGTAAATACAGGGGTTAGAGAGACGGTTTCCTTTGTAATGGCTATTCAGTCCTTTCATTCAACAGCTATTAACCTTACCTGCTCTGGTCCATGCTCCACCCTGAGCACCAGGAATATATTGACAAACCAGATAAACTTGCCCCAGCCTTGTCCTGCAGGGCCTCAGGTCCTGAGAAAGATGGAAAACTGCTGATGCAGGACTCACTAACCCCCATATTCTGTGCCAGTCATTGGTCTGAAACAGGGACTTGTTCATCTGATTCATAGACAAGTCTAAGTGGGAAGTTCTATTATTGACATCATCAAGCCATTTCATAAATGAGGAAATAGAGGCTCACAGAGACAGTAATTTGCATGTCTCTGGTGAGCAGCAGAGCTGGAATGGGAACCCAAGTTGCCTGGCTCCAGAGCCTGTGTCCTCGAGCATCACTCAATGCTCTTTGGAGTGGATGCTTACAGGCTAAGCCTCAGGCAGGTACCAGCTCACCAGAGATGAGCTGACGTAAAAGAGAGTCTCAATAATAGTGGGATTAATTGCAAACTTGACCCAAGCATCCATTCTAATCAGGCTATTTTTGGACTCTTAGCTTTTTATTTAAAAAAGCGCATTTTTATATTTTTAGGTCTGTGTCTGTGTCTAAGTTTTGTCCACTAAGAGGAACGTCTGTGGGAAAACCAGCCCTAAGACAGCCCCAGCAGGCACAGCCACAAAAATGGGCATCTATCAGAAGGGGAGAGGCTTGCTGGAAAGGCTCGCTGGCCAGCTCTGAAAAGGTGGGGCCCTCCAGTTGGCCAGGGCTCCTGTCTCAAGGCCAGTCATGCCTTGCTACCATTTGAAGCTTCATCAGAGAGGATCCTTACTCTGCCCTTAGAGGAACAGCCTCCTCCTAACACCTGGGCTTACTGACCAGTTTTTCTATGTACACAATCAACTCCCTCTCCTCTGAGTGACAGCACCCTCATTTTCCCTTAGAGGGCCACACCTTTCCTCTCACCACCCACTGAGAAGAACACCTCTGCCACATCCTCCTGCCACCATGATTTTCTGCTCAATATCCTAAAGTCAAGTGAAGGGATTGAAACCTCTGAAACCCTGAGTCAAAATAAATTCTTCCTTCCTGAACTTATCCATGTGGCCCTGGGAAGCTGGGCTGGTCCCATGACTTAGTCTTAGCTAATCAGCTATCTCTCTAACCTTAGGGAATTGGTGCATAGGTGTGCACATAAACATAGCCTTGTCATAAAGTAAAGCCTGAGACTTTGGCAGATCCTATTCAGAAAGTATGGTTCTTGGGCTGGGAATATAGTATTTGTGCAACATCGATTCAGTTGAAAATCTGACACACCTGGGAAGAGGCTTGGCCTGTGGTCACATCTGTGAGGCATTTTCTTAATTGCTAATTGATGTGGGCAGGCCCAGCCCATTGTGGGTGGTGATACACCTGTGCAGGTGGGCCCTCAGCTGTGTAAGAAAGCAGGTTGAGCACAGGCCAGAGGGAGCAAGTCAGTAAGAAGCATTCCTCTATAGTCTGAGCTTTAGTTCCTAATTCCAGGTTCCTACCCTGGCTTCCCTCAATGATGAATTATGGTTGGGACATAATGGTTGGGACCCTTTCTTTTGGTCATGGTATTTATCATAGCACTAGAGAAACCTAACTAGAACATAACTCAAAGGTAGTGCATAATTTGACTAGAATTGCTAAACTGGTAGATTAGGCACTTTGATAAGAGAAGCTAAGAATGTCCAGGCATAGGTGGTGCAGGTTTGTGACCTTAGCTACTTGGTAGGCTGAGGCAGGAGAACTGAAATTTTGAGGCCAGCCTGGGTTACAGAGTTCAAGGCCCAGTCTGGGTAACTCGGTAATGTTAGGTAGGGGTAGGTGTGTTGCAACCCCTGCCCCGTGCAGAGTTTTCTGAAAGTCTTCTGACAGGCTGCAGGCTCAAGTCCTGAGGTCAGAGCCACAGAGATGTTAGTGCAGCAGCAGCAGCAACCACAAAAGACACAAAAAGAAAAACTTAAAAGCTCAACGGAATGGAATAGAGATGCAGAATGCAGCCCGTAAAGATCACCATAGCAACCAGAGCTGAAGGAAACTTCAACAAGTATTTGAGAAGGCAGAGACCTGCTGGACCTGACTGTGAACTTTTGACAGGCTCAGGGTTCTCCAAAGATCAGGTTTGACAGCTCTTCCCTGATTGGTCTAAGAATAAAATGACTACAGAGGAAAGCAAGACAAGAGAGATTCTTGAATACAGGACTCTCTGAATCCAGCCTGGGCTACATAGCAAAATTCTGTAACAACAACAACAAAAAAAGGGTGTTAGAGCATGCACAAGATCCATACAAACACAAGCAGACAGAAACACAGCATAGAACTGTGGAAATGGGCAGCAGGTCTCAATATTAGCCCAAGAACTAGCAGGCAGCTGATTACAGCTGAGTGAGGAAGACCTGTTCTTTAAGGAAGTGGCTCTAGATAGGCTGACTAGACCCCAGTGGATGAACGTAGAATGAGTGATGTCAGGGAATACCAACTTGACTTGATAAGACTTAACAAAAGATAGAATGCATGAGATCCAGTCGGGGGGAGGGGCTAGGGGAGAGTGCCGATGGCAAAGGGAGTAGAAAGATGTTGTGTATGAGATACACGGAAATTCATTTAAAAAACATTTTCTTAAAGGGGTGCTAATGCCAGGGATGGGGGCGCCTGCCTTCAGTCCCAGCACTCAGGAGGCAGAAGCAGGTGGCTCTCTGTGAGTTCGAGGCCAACCTGGTCTACATAGTGAGTTCCACGCCAGCTGGGGCTACAGGGAGACCCTGTCTCAAAAAGATCAAAAAAAAGGAGGGGTGCTGGGTGGATGGTTCCATGGGTAACAGTGGATGTGTGTGGGTAACAGTGATTGCTGTGCAAGTCTGTGATATGAATTCCATCCTTGGAACCCATGTCAAGGTGGAAGGCGAGAACCCAGTCCACAAAGCTGTCCTCTGGTGGGTTGGTCCCTGCACACGTTTCCAAACCCCCAGTAATAAGTAGAATTTAAAGAAAACCACAAATCCATGCTAACATATATACTAGCTATTTTTGTGTTGCTGTGACAAATGACTGACAGCAACACTTAAAGGAGGAAGGATGTATTTGGGTTAACGGTTCCAGAGGGTTCACTCCATGGTCACTTGGCCCATACCATGGGCCAAGTGCAAAAAGAGCATGGTGGCTGCAGCATGGGGCACAGCCTGTTCTTCACGTCTTGGTGGACAAGGAGCTGAGAACGGAGGGAATATAACTCCCAGGAATGTGCCCCCAGTGACCTACTCCCTTCAGCTGGGCCTGTCCTACTTTCACTGCTTCTCAATAAAGCCATCATATCACGAATCCGTCAAGGACCCATGGAGAATGCCAGAGCTCTCAGATGGGTCCCTGGAGGTGCCACCACTGACAAACCCGTGGTATGCTTCACTAACGTGCTAAACATAATAAAAAATCAAAACAAAGAGGCAGCACCTCACACCAGCTCCCCATAGTTTACAGGCATGTACCACCAAGTTCTGCTTTCTGAGTGTGTGTGTGTGTGTGTGTCTGTGTGTTTGAGACAGGGTCTCCCTGTAGCCCCTGCTGTTGTGGAACTCACTGTGTAAACCAGGCTGGTCTTGATCCTCTGCTTTCTTTTTTAAGGCAAGATCTCATGTAGTCCAGGTTGGCCTTGAACTGCTGATCCTTCTGTACTGGAATACCCAGGAGGAGCCGCCATGCTAGATTTCTTGTACTTTTTAATACGTAGGCCCCAAACTTCCTTTATTGGTTTAGGTATTGGTGTTTCTGTCATTCCCAGAGTGGTCAGTACACATGCCAAGACAGCTTGTAGGAGGGAAAGCACTGGACCAGGGTTGTTGGACTTGGTGTTCTGGGTTATTTTGTTGTTTCTGTAGTTTTATTTTATTGTTGTTCCTATGGTTTGGTTTTCTTTTGCTTTGCTTTGTGACAGGGTCTTACTGTGTAGCTTAGGCTGGCCTTAATTTTCTCATCTAACTGCCCCAGCCTACTAAGTGCTGAGATTGCAAACATGCAGTACCTTGCAGTTTTGAAAAATATATTTTTTAATTTATTATTTTAATTTTATGTGTATGAGTGTATTGCCTGTATGTATGTAAGTGCACCCGTGTCACGCAATGCCCACGGAGATCAGAAGCTACCGATGTTGTTAGCCACCATATGGGTGCTGGGAACTGAACTTAGGTGCTTTGCAAGAGCAGTCAGTGTTCTTAACTGCCGAGTCATCTCTCCAGCCCCGTGCAGTTTAAGTTTTGGATTTGAATCAAAAAGCTTTCCTGTACTTCAGTCCCTTTAGCTGTGTAGAAAGAATCGTGTCCCAACCTGCATCAGGGCTGCAGCGGGAGGTCAATGGAGCGTACCTGGGAAAGTGAGTCATCGTCTGGTTTGGTTTTGGTTTTGAGATACAGCCCCATTATGTAACTCTGGCTAGCTTGGATCTTGCCATGTAGACCAAGCTGGCCTTGAACTCAGGGGTCCTTTTGCTTCTGTGTCCCAAGTGCCACCATACACAGCCAGTGCTTCATAATCTGCAATGTGCTTTGTGACCTGTAAGGCTCCACGCACAGTCGGGCAGCTTCTGTTGCTTATGGAAGTCAAGGGAGAGATGATCTAGAAGTGAACAGATTTGCCCTCTCCACGTCTAACTGCTGTAAGAGAGCTGACAGATGTTTCAACCTCTTAGGGCTTAGGCTCTTGTTTTGAAAAAAACAAAACAAAACAAAACAAAACTCAAAAACGGGCCCTTGATGTCTTCTGGGAGGATGTGAAAACTCCATCAAGCTGCTCTCATGTCACAGGAGCCAGTTGTGATGGTATACCCCTGTAATTCTGGCATCTGGGAGGTGTGGGCAGAAAGATCAGGAGTCTAAGGCCAACCTGGGCTATATAGGGAATTCAAAGCCAGCCTGGGTTACATGAAATCCTAACTTGAAAATTAAAAAAAATAAATAAAGATTTATCACTTTCAGTTTCCTTCCTGACTGCTCCAGTCTGGATCCAGCTGGACCAGCTCCACCTCCCTCCTATAAAACCTGGGAAAACCAAGTTCCTGCCCCTCCACGACACAGGTATAGGTGGCTTAAGTATGCATGTACACACCCACTTGAACACAAGTGTGGAAGGTCGCTTAACACTGACTGATCTGAGATGATCAACTCATCCAAATTTACCTGGGACTGATCAGATTTTCACACAGAAAGTCTAACATCCTGGGAACCCTTCATCTCAGGCAAATGGGAGCAGTTGGTCACTCTAGCACAGGACTGGTTGGGTCACTCTGCATAGACAGTAGAAAGGTTGTGCTCTGCAGGATGGATTTTTCTGTTGCTGGAACTTAGCACAGTGCCTGGCCCAAGATGACTTGTCCCAGCTCTTCCTCTTAAGGCTGTAGAAAATTGATACCACCCCTCAGTTTCCTCGGGTAGGACTAGAATAATAGCTTGCTCACAGAGCTGTAATACCAGTACAGCATCTTGGAACGTGGTACCTGCCTCAGCCTCTCTCAAGTGATGAGATTAGAAGCATAAACCATGTGCCTAGCTTGCACTTTTTAATCATCATATATTATTCATAACATTTATATTTTATTCTGTAACTATAATTATGTCTTCTGTGCTTTATCTGGAGGTTGAGCCTAAAATTAAAAATCAATGAAGAGCAGCATGAAGCCATAAATTCCACTCATTTGAGATCTAATTTCAAGCCCCCATGGGAAGAAAATAGCCACCTGAACAGCAAAAAGTCAGCAAAGCTTGGGAGTGCGGGCTTATAATCCCAACCACTGGGGAGGCTGAGGCAGGAGGATGACAGAGCAAGATCAAGGCCAAGCTCACGGTTAATAGAGGCAGAAAAGAATGGGGGCCCTCTAGGTCAGGGGAATTATTATACAGAGGAGAAGCTGGGGAAAACTCTACTGATTCTAGTGCACATCAACTAATTCTCTACAGGACATTCTGACTATCTCCTGGGATTTAAAAATAGTCTGAGCCACTAAGTTTCTTATTTTTCCTCTCTTGAGGTAGGGTCTCACTATGTAGTCTAAGCTAGCCTGGAACTTAATATGTATCCAGCTTATGATCCTCCTGCCTCAGCTTTGTTATAGTGCTGGAATTATATAAAGGCTCCATCATGCCAGCTTCAAACTTGTTTCCTTCTTTTTTAAAAAACATTTCATTTATTATTTTATGTGTATGAGTGTATTGCCTGCATGTAGGTAAGTGCACCCAGGTCAGAAGAGGGCAATGGATCTGCTGAAACGCGTCATAGATGTTGTCAGCTGTCATGTGGGAGCTGGGAATGGAACCTCAGTTCTCTGCAAGAGCAACCAGTGCTCTTAACTGCTGCGTCATCTCTCCAGCCCTTCAAAGTTCCTTTTCTTAAGGAAAATTAAACTTTATGAGTTCACATCCTCATGATTCAATGATATATTTTAATTGTTTATTTTTCACTCATTTTTCATTTTATGCGTAGGAGTGTTTGTATGCATGTATGGAAGTACAACAGTGGCATGCAGTGTACACTGAGGCCAAAAAAGTGGATCAGATCCCCGGGAACTGGAGTTATGGACAGTTCTTAGCTGCCATGTGGGTGCTGGAAACTGGACTACGGTCCTCTGCCAGAGCAGCCAGTGCTCTTAACTGCTGAGCCATCTCTCTAATCCCTAATTTATTTATTTTTATTTTATGTGTATGAGTATTTTGTCTGCATGTATGTCAGTGCACCCATGCGTGCAGTGCCCATGGAAGCTAGGAGTTATACCCTGGAACTGGAGTTATAGATGGTTGTTAGCTATTATGTGGGTGCTAGGCACAGGAAGAGCCACCTGGTCCTCTGCAAGAGCAGTCAATGCTATTAACCATTGAGCTATCTCTCTATATATTTTTTAAAAAAACAATAGTTTAATTCCAAAAAAAGCATAGCAGATAATCCTAACACTTGGGAGATTGAGGCAAGGAGGATCAGGAGTTCAAGGCCAACCTCGGCTGTATAGTGAGTTTGAGAACGGTCTGGGCTACATGAGATCCTGTCTCATTCAAAGTAAAAGCAGGGCTGGAGATTCCCAGATTTCTTTCTTCAGTTGTATGAGGGATCAAACCCAGGGCTTCACACATGCTAAGCAGATTCCCTTATCCTGGTATTTTTGACCCTAGCCAGGCGGAACTTGGCAGGGAACTATTTTATTGGTTGCTGAGCCTGGAAAGCATTGGCCTTCCGGAGGGACTATATTCCTCCATCCAAGTGGACTTGATCTGGACCTGATTCCCAGACACTGGAGGAGAGTTGGGGCCATCTTTGCTTGGCACTAGGGGGCAGGTTGTCATCGGTTTCTGGGTCTTGACAGTTACTTTGCAGTCCTCATATGTTATTCTTGGAAGACAAAGTTCAAAGCTATCTGTGCAACAGGAGAGACTTCTATTACCTTGGAACGCCATGACAACAGGCCCTTCTTAGGAGGCCTGGCAGACTCCAGTTAGGTTGGAGAGGCCTCCTGCCCATGGGCTTGGCTCAGGGAAAGCTCTAGCCCCTGAGCAATGTGGAAATGATACTAGTTAATGTTTATTTAACATTTCCTGTCTCCCATGTACACTTAGGTTATCTGACCTAATTCTTGATATTTTATTTATTATATATATGTTTTTTTTACATGTACAAGTGTACTGTCTGCATGTATGTAAGGTACAATGCCCGAGGAGATCAAAAGAGAACATCAGATGGATTCCCCTGGAACCAGACAGTGGACAGGTGTCACCTGCCATTGGAGGTGCTAAAATTTGAACCCAGGTCTTCTGCAAGAATAGCCAAGTCTCTTAACCACTGAGCCATCTCTCCAGTCCAAATAAAATATATATTTAAAAAAAATTTTTAAGTTAGTGTCTGGAGAGATGGCTCAGCAGTTAAGAGCACTGAATACTCTTGCAGAGGACCTGGGTTCAATTTCCAGGACCCACATGGCAGCTAACAACTGTCTCCAGTTCCAGGGGATCAAACATCCTTTTCTGATGCACTACACAGGTGTACCTCCTTACATGCAGGCAATACACTCATACACATAAAAAATAAAATTTTTTAATTTTTTAAATTAATAAAAAATTAAAATAGATAGTTAAATAAAGTGGGAGGGGACACTGCTGGGTCTGCTGGTGCATGCTGTAAATCCCAGTGCTCCAGAAACAGAGGCAGACAAATCTCTGTGAGTTCCAGGCCAGTTAGGACTACATAGAAAGACTCTACTTCAAAAACAAACAAATAATGAAGAGGGGCGGTGGTTGAGAACCTAGCTTAGTGGTGGAGTGCTTGCCTATCATATATAAGGCCCTAGCTTCAATGCCTTACATTGGGCAACGAATGCTGCCCCAATCTAAACAGCATAGGCATGGAGATTAAGACTCTGGAACCAGGGCCGGCAAGATGGCTTAGCGTGCAAGGGTGCCTGTGCTGAGCCTAACAACCTGACTTCAATCTCCAGAGCCCAGGAAAAGAACCAGCTCCTGCAAGTTGTCCTCTGCCACACATGCACTGTAGCAGCATGTGCATACCCACCCACATACATACATACACACAAAATAAATATATTAACAGATAAAGTTTAAAAAAGAGAGAGAGAGAGACTCTGGAACCACTGGCCTGGGGTTGACATCACAGTTGCTTTTGTTTCTTTGTGTGTAATAATGATAGGTGTCAATTTGACTGAATTAAAGGCCACCAAGCCTTATTCTCCAGTGTGTCTGTGAAGGAGATTTGGGAGATACTGGTCTTTGAACCACTGAACTGAATAAGGAAGAGCCACCAGATGTGGGAGGGCATCCCTGACGGACCCCACAAGAAAAAGGGCAGAGGACAGGTGAATTTACCCATTCATCAGAAGCCATGATGCTCTTCTCTGACCTCAGGAGTCAGAACGCTTGGGCTGGAGAGATGACTCAGTGGCTAAGAGCACTAGATGCTCTTACAGAGATCTAGCCTCGGTTCCTAGCACCCACATGGCAGTTAACAACCATTTATAATTATAGTACCAAGAGATCTGATACCCTCTTCTGGCCCCTATGAGCACCAAGCACATACATGATATACATACATGCATGCAGGTGAACTCTCATACACCTAAAATAAAAATAAATGAATTAAAAAAAAATCAAACTCTTGGTTCACCTAACCAAGACACCTAAACCAGTGTCTGTCTCTTTGTTCTGAGGCTTTTGAACTTGAACACAGCAATGTCACCAACTGTGTGTATGCTATTTGATCCTCTTCATTGATGAACCCTAACCTTTAGCAAATCCCTCCCCCTCTTTGGAGTCTCTGCTCCCAATTCTGTAATATGGAAACATTGATAGCAAAGAGTTATATGAAGGCAGGCTAGCTATGTGTGTAAAGTAGTGGCTATCATCTTATTACCTGCCATAATGCGATTTCTGGAACTAGTGCAATGCTTGACATATCATTTGCATTCTATAAATATTTAATAAATAAATGGATGAATGTTTACTTGTCTGCATGCCCTGCTACCTCATGAACTTCATAAAGGCAAGGATCACCTTTTGTTTATTTTTGTGCCCCCTGTGATGAGCAGAACAATGAGAAGGTGGAAGTACTTAATAGATGCTTATTGTTTGCCTTAATGAGATAATGGAGCTGGAGAGTCATCATCCCTGGGGCTACAAGGTGATGAAGGATCAGCTGACAACAACTGACTCTTAGCACCCCCCCCCCCAACACACAAACCAGGCCCCTGTACTTGCTAGGCAAGTGCTATACCACTGAGCTAAATTCTTAATCCTTCAGCGGCTTAAAAGATAGTAGCCACAGGATTTCCTACTTCTGATACTATGCTATGGGAAGTGCCTAGTCCCTCTGATGAAGGATTTTATTATTATTATTATTAACATTAATATTATTATTATCACTATAACTTTTTTACTTGTTTGGGGGCCACGAACATGCCACAGCCCATGTGTGGAGGTCAGAAAACAATTTGTACGAGTCAGTTTTCTCCTTTTACCTGTGGGTCATAGGAATTGAATTTACAATGTCAGGCTTGGTGACAGATGCCTTCACCTGCTGAGCTATCTCACTGGGCCTTGAAGAAGTGCTTTTGTTTAGAAATTTGATTCTGAATCAAATCACACTTTTATGCCTGAGAGTTTACATAACAAATGGGATATAGGAACATATTTAATGAAAGAGCAAGGATGTGCTGAAATAAATACAAAATGTAGAGTCTCACAGGATAAGTGACCAGCTATCTTTTTTCCAAAAAAATATTTTTTATGTATTAGTGTTTTGTCTGCATATGTATGTGCACCCCTAAGTGCAATGCCCATGGAGACCCACTGGAACTGGAGTTTCCTATGGTTGTTAGCCACCATGTGAGTGCTAGGAACTGAACCCAGGACCTTTGCAAGAGCAACCAGTGCTTTTAACTGCTGCACCATTTCTCCACCCCTCTATCATTTTTTTTTTTTTTTTTTTTTTGAGACAAGGTCCCACTATGTAGCCTTGGCTAGCCAGACCTGGAACTTGCTATGAAGACCAGACTAGCCTTGAATTTATAGATCTTCCTGTCTTTGTTTGACTCATGAGTGTTGGGACTGCGTGTGTATGTCAGCACACCTAGCTTCTTTTGGCTTTTGGGGACAGGTCTTATTATGTAGGCCAGTCAGACAGACCTCCGACTCAAAAGTGGATTGCCTCAGTTCTGAGTGCACCACCGCACCCAGCTCCTTTTTTAAAGGGGGTTCTCAATATGCCGCCCATGTTGACCTTAAATCTCAAATTCCTGGCTTCGTACAGTCCTCCTGCCTCAGCTTTCTGAGTGCTGGGACTGAAAGTGTGTGGTTCTCAATATGCCGCCCATGTTGACCTTAAATCTCAAATTCCTGGCTTCATACAGTCCTCCTGCCTCAGCTTTCTGAGTGCTGGGACTGAAAGTGTGTGGCATTGGGCCCATATGACCCATAGTCTTAAAAAGAACATTTGAGAGCCAGGTATGGTGGCCTTCAATCACAGTACTCAGGAGGCAAAGGCAGGTGGATCTCTGTGACTTTGAAGTCAGCCTGATTTAACAAATCAAATTCCAGGTCACCCAAGGCTACATGATGATACTCTGTCTCAATAAATAAGAAAATAATCAATCAAAACATTTTTGAGGCTGGAGAGATGGCTCAGTGGTTAAGAGCACTGACTGCTCTTGCAGAAGATCCAGGTTTGATTCCCAACACTGACATGGCTGCTAACAATCGTCTGTAACTCCAGTTCCAGAGGAATCCGATGCCCTCTTCTGACCTTCCCAGGCATTGCATAACAGGGGTGCACTTACATACATGCAGGCAAAATACTCATACATATAAAATAAAAATAATCCTTGTAGCCCCAGCTGGCCTAGACCAGGCTGACATTGATCTCACAGAGATCTGCCTGCCTCTCCACATTTTTAATCTGAATGCTTGAGAGTTTATGGCAGGAAACTCACTATAAGTTTGAGACTAGCATGGACTATATAATGAATTCCAGAGCAGTCTCAACTAAACAGCAAGACATTGTCTCAAACAGAAAACAAATAAGTAAATAAACAAACAAATAAATAATACAGAAAACAATTTTTTTGGAGCTGAGTGAAATTCCAGCCTGAAACAGGAGGATTGTGCATTCAAAACATAGTCATGGCTATAAGCAATATTATGTCTCAAAAAACAAAACCAAAAAAACTCCTGAAAACTAGCAGCCAGGAGCTACATGAAGTTTTGTTACATAGTTGGTCTCCACATCTGACAGTTCTACCATACACAGATTGAAAAAAGTTTTAATTGTATCTGGAGTTTAAGGAGACGGATCAATAAATAAAAGTGTTTGCCATGAAATCTGAGGGTCATACTTGGCAGCCCAGCACCCACATAAAAAGCTGAGTCAGACTGAGCTGGAGACATCGATGGCTCAGTGGTTAAGAGCATCAGCTGCTCTTGCAGAGGACCAGGGTTCAATTCCCAGCACTCACACAATGGTTAACAATGTCCTTAACTCCAGTTCCAGGGAAATCTGATGCTCTCTTCTGGTATCACCTATAAAAATGCAGGCAAAACACTCAGGCACATTAAAAAAAGCTGGGTAAGGATGTGGCAGGGACACACGCACAGGAGATCTCGAGGACAAGCTGGGTAGCTAGATTACCTGATTGGTAAGCTCCAGATTCAGTGAGAGACCCTGCTCAGTCAGTACATAAAGGAAGACAAAGGAAGACAGCCATTCGTGCACACACCACATGTACATGCACACCTGCACACACATGTGCACCACAAATGTACACCAATCATGTGAACATACATATACACCTGCATGCATACCACACACATACACACTAAAAAAAGTTGCATTTTGGCCAGTGAGATGGCTCAGAGGTAAAGGCATTTGCTCCCAGGTCTGATGACTGAGTTTTATCTCCAATATTCACATAGTAGAAGGAAAGAACTAACTCCCACAAGTTATCCTCTGATTTCCACACTCCCACTGTGACATGCCCTCCCCCAAAAGAAAGATAGATAGAAAGAAAGAAAAATAAATGTAATAAAAGCTGCATCTCAAAAAAAGAAAGTAAAATAAAAAACACATCTAAAAAAATGAAAATATTAATAGTAAAGTAAAAAATGCATTTGAACTGAATGTGGTAGATCAAGCCTATCTATGGTCCTAGCACTTGGAAGGCAGAGGCAGGAGGATTGCCCCAGAAGTTTGAGGTCAGTTTGGACTACATCCCAGGCCAGCATCAACAACCAGCATAAAGCATCCATAAGTTGTTTGGAGATGACTTAAACAAGGAAGCTGTGCACCCAAGTAACTGTCATTCCATTAATTTTTTTGCAATGTTGCGGAATGAACCCAGGGCTTCACACATGCTAGGCAAGCAATCTACCACATTAAGTTGCAGTTATAGATCAATTTCCTCTGAGGTGATACAGTCCATCTTGGAGGGAAGCTCCTTAAGACTCAGGATATTTAGGCTGGAGAGATGCCTCAGAGGTTAAAAGCACTGGCTGCTCTTGCAGGGGCCTGGGGTTTGCTTCCCAGCACCCACACGGCAGCTAACAACCATTCATAACTCTAGTTCCAGAGGATTCAATGCCAGCTTCCGACTTCCGCAGGTACTGCATGTCATGGGTGTGTGTCTTAGTTTACTTTCAATTGCTATGATAAAAAATCAACTGACCAAAATCAACCTGGGGAGAAAATGGTTTATTTGGTTACAAGCACAGTCTATCATCAAGGGAAGTAAAAACAGGAACCTGAAGCACAAACCTTGGAGGATAGCTGCTAACTGGTTTGCTCCCCTGGCCAATGCTCAGCCTGCTTTCTTATATAATACAGAACTACCTGCCCAGGGGTGGCGCTGTTCACAGTGGGCTGGGCCCTCCCCCATCATTCAACAATCAAGAAAATACCCCACAGACATGGTCACAGTCCAATTCAATAGAGACAATTCCTTGGTTAAGGTTCCCTCTACCTAGGTGTATCAAGTTAACAACTAAAGCTATCCAGAACAGTACACCTACATGCAGGCAATACACTTACACACACACACACACACACACACACAGACACACACACAAATTTTTTTAATTTTTAGAAAAATTCTTAGGATTTTCTAATTGGTAGTAAAACATTCCATCCTGCAGGGAAGCTCAGAGGCTTCAGGAATTTCCTGAAACTGTCCATGTACACTAGGTCCCTCCAAGTTTAAATAAGAGAGACTCAGACCAGAGGACTTGTCTGGATGAGGCCAGCCAAACCGACTAGACTAGAAGAGACACTCTCTAACCTGTTGCATTACCTACAAGTCTTGCAATATGCTTCAGGGTTCCAACTTTTGTGAGCTATCACCCAGGCTGGGGTGACGTTTTGGTGAAGCACCTGTCTTTGAGTCATTCCCGCTCCTGTAAGTTACCCCTCACCCACAGTCCTGCTAGCAACCCCAATAAAACTCACTGGTTCACCAAGTTGGACTTTGGTAGGCCCCTTACTTTGGTCTGTGGTTGATTCCTATCTGGGATGAATAGATGTTTCTTCGTGTCTCCCTGAGAACAGTGTTACACAACAAGAACTTAAGAAATTTGCCTCAGGTCACTCAGAACCAAGAGTATTGGACAAGAACTGGAAAAACACTGAGGAACCCTGAGCCTGTCCATTTGTTCTGTTATAAATGTTAACTAAGCACCTATATTTTTTTTTTACTTTCTATATGAAATAAAGCTAGAGAAATGAGCATATGAGCCAGGAAGGTGGAACTCCTATCAGTTGCTACTGCTCTAATAGAAGTCCGGAGCTGCTATCCAGTCCACCTGTGTGTTCACGGGTGGCCCAGTAAAGGTGTCTGCAGCCAGACAATGGGGGAGACTGACCAGTCACTATCTCCAGCAACTCCAGTATCCTTGGGGCTTCCTCTCCGGCTGGCTGGGGGTTGGGCTCCCCTAAGCAAAGGGCCAGGGAGAAGCATTCCTCCCAGTTTCAGTGCCATTATTACCACCAACTTGCCAGGAGATGAAAGGGCCAAAAGATTGCCTGGGGGATTAATCATTAGCCTCTCAGTCGACCAGTAGCTTGGACACCCAGGAAATGAAAGTCCATCAGTCATTCCCTCACTGTGCAATAAAGAAGCCTAGAGCTTTAAGATACACCTAGGGCGGGATGCCTAGGGTGGGACGTCTGTTAACTTCCTGGAGCCATCTTGAGAGGTGTGAGGGCACCCCATTTCTTTTCCCTGTGGATGAAATCTCAAGATTTCAGCTCCTGGATTTTTTTTTTTTTTTTTCCAAGTTAAGAAGCTAAGGAAAACAATGGATCTTACAGCTAGCATTTTCGGGGTTTATGTACAACTTCAGTGGGGTTTATGGACCTTCCCAGGAGCTGATTTGCCAACATCAGGCTAAGTCTCCTGAACCAGAAAACTAGCTCCTAGGCTTTCATTCCTTTGAAAGAAGCAAGGTCGGCCCCCAGCACCCTCTTTAAAATGCCAAGAACCCTGGTTTCTGTGACAGTTTTTTCCCAGGCCACAGACAGCCTAGGATGCTTTCTGGTAGAAGTGGGGAAAAGAGAGCCAGGGGCAGGACAAGTTCCCAGTAGCTAAGAATTTTGCCTAGAACCGGGAAGGGATTGTTATTGGGGCAGAATGTTGCAGAGCCAGAGAGGCTTGGTGGTACAAATCTGTAATCCTAAACTGAGGCAAAAGCGGTAGGATCACAAGTTTAAAGCCTGCCTAGGCTGCAGAGCTGTTTAAGGCTAGCCTGGGCAACTAGAGTGATTCCAAAACAGAAAGTACAAGAAGGGCTGGGGGTATAGCTTAGTGTATATATAGCATGAATCCTAGATTCCATTCTCAGTCACACACACACACACACACATACACACACTCACAAAGAGCTGCTACAGTATGTGAGAGAATCTTCTGAGGGCTGAGAATGTGGTTCAATTTGTACAGTAGCTGCTTAGCATTCATAGGACCTCAGATTCAATTCCCGTTCACTCCATAAACCTGGCAAACTTGGTGTAGTGACACACATCTGAAATCCCAGCACTTAGGAGATGAAGCAGAACGACCAGGCATTTAAGTAAGGCCATCTTCCCACCTAAATGGTCTGTTTGAGGCCAGCCTGGGCTAGAGACTCTATCTCCAAACAACAACGAAACAAAAGAACCTTCTGAACTTAATGCCATCAACACCATCCTTTTTATGGATGAAAAAATGAAGACTGGGAGAGATTAAATGATGTAGGTCACCCTAAGTTACCCAGATGCTGGCAGCAAAAGAATCAGCAGTATAGCTCCGTATCTACATAGCACAGGCTACACACTGGCTCAGACTCACACTGAACACTGAGCTATCCCTGTTTGGCAGATGAGGAGACTGAGGCAGTTCACTGCCATGCAGAGCCCCAAACTGCAAAAGGAGCCCCTTAGTGTTCTTTCCTCAGCAAGGACAGCCAGGATGGGGGTGGGCTGCCCCCCTTCTTCCCCCAGCCTGAAGGACTTGCCGAGAAGTCTGAAGAGTGCATCAGGACTGACCTGTCCTCGTTGCCCTTAATTGTTGTCTAAAATCCTTTTTATTGAATTATCAGAGTATAATGGAAGAGTCAGTGAGAGTCGCCTCAGAGTTCCAAGGCCAGCAATTGCTGTGTAGAAGAAAGCAAAGCCCTAAAGGCTCCCTGCTCCCAGCAATGATATAAAATATGTATTCTTTTTATATAACTGAGAGAGAGAAAAAAATAAACGGACAAGGTTGCCCCATGGGGGAAAACGCCTCTTTCTTTATTTCCATTATCTTGTTCAATGCACGGTCTGGCCTGAACCTCAATGGGAAAGGAAATACTGGAGCCTTTTCCCTCTGAGTCTCCTGGTGAGTTAAGAGGCAAAGGGAGCCAAGAAGCAGAAATCCAAAAAGCTGGGTGTGTGCTTGGAAAGCTATTTAGATGGAGGGGTCAGCTTGCAGGGAGGGCTAGAGGAAACAGTGTGGGTTTGAGACAACACCTCTGCAGATGAGGCTGTGTTTCCTGTACACAGATTTTCTGTTAGCACTGTGTGAAGTATTCTAAACCTGACTACCCCACCCAGGCAAGGCCAGGCCTTTCAAAAGTTCAGCCTCCATATCAAACAGTTTTTGAACAGTTTTTCTACAAGTCAATTACTCTCTCTTCAGTGATCACCTTAATATGAAATTCATTTATAGAGATAAGGACATTCACCGATCCAAAGTCACACAGGGAGTGAAAGGTGGGGACATTATTTTGTAGTTGTTTGTTTAAGACAGGGTCTCAGGTTTGAGGCTGGCCCTCAAACTCAATATGTAGCCAAGGATGGCCTTGAACTTCTGATCTTCCGGCTTCCACCTCCTTAATGCTGGGATTATAGATGTGTACCACTGTATCTGGTTTGTATAGTGCTGAGGATTGAACCCAGGATCTCTACCAACTAAGCCATCATATTCATGGCTTCCATTTTATAGTTTTGTCTAGGTTTAGATCAATGGACAGGAGGTGCCTTTATCAGGAGGCAGCCAAGCCACCCAGACAAGACAGGCCAGAAGGGTGAGGTCTGATCTTCTGATCTAACTTTTGTCTATTTTGTTTTCCATCCTAAAGCAAGAGTGCTGGTGAGATGTTTCATTGGTTAAGAGCACTTGCTGTTCTTACAGAGGACCTGAGTTCAAGTCCCAGCACCCACATCAGGCGACCCACAACCATCTATAATTCTAACTTCAGGGATCTGACACCATCTTCTGGACTCTGTGGCCAGTCCCTCCATCCACATAAATAAATAATAAATCTTTTAAAATAAACAATGTAACAGGGACAGAATTCTCTAAGGAAGGTATCTGTCGCTGTGGTATGGCTGTGGCATTAAAAACGCCAATCAGGGATCACCTGCTACATGATTAAGTTATGTTGTTGTGTTTTGAATGAGAAATAGCCCATGTAGCCTCTTGCCCCTTGGTCCCCAGTTAGTGGCACTGTTTGGGGAGGTTATGGAGCCTTTGGCAGGTAGAGCCTTGCTGGAGGAGTACATCAGAGGGTCACTGGAGGCAGGCTTGGAGAGTTTATAGTCTCCTCCCATTTCTAGTTTGCTTCCTGCATGTGACTGGACCCCTGTGATCTCTGCTTCCTGCTCTGGCTGCCTGCTGCCACACCTCCCCCACCATTATAATCTCTCCCTTTGGAGCCATAAGCCAAAAATAAACGCTTTCTTCCATAAATTACTTTTGGTCATGATGTTTTATCACTGCAAGGAAAAGTAATGCATATGTACAAATAACAGATCTGAGTGATCTCTAAAGGGTCTCTTCCAGGTCAACATTAATGAGAAACAGGTGAATATGGTGGCAGATGCTTGTAATCTCAGCATTTAGGATGCTGAGGCAAGAAGATCCTGAGTACAAAGCTAGTCTGGGCTATATAGGACAAACTTGTCTCAAGAAACAAACAATGGGCTGGAGAGATGGCTTAGTAGTTAATAGCACTTGCTTCACTTCCATAGAACCGGAGTTTGGTTTCTAGGACCCATGTCAGGAGGCTCACAACCACCTATAACTCCAGTTCCAAGGGATTTGACTCCCTCTTCTAGTGTCCTCATACATAAGGGCACACACAGCATATACTTACACAGACACACATAAAGGAAAATGTAAAAAGCAACACCAGACCAATGAAATAGGTTGAAGGGCTATAGGTATGACTGTGGTAAAGCTTTTTCATAGCCTGGGATTAGATCCCTAGCACTGCAACAAAACAACCACCCTGTACCTCTCTGGGGACACATGAAGTGAAAGGGATCAAGTAGCTTAGTATCAGGGGTTGGCAGCTCCCCTGCCTCTTGCCCCACTCAATCTCTTATGCCTGTTGAATAGCAATTTCCTCCAAACAGAAACATTCCATCCTGGAGGAGAAGCTCCTTCAGTAAACAACTCACAAGTCTCAGAAGTCCCTGAAACTTACCAGATTCACACCCCCCCCCCCCCCCCCCCCGGCCCCCATTGCAAGTTTATAACAGTAAAGACTGCCAGGGGAGAAACTCTCCAGACATGGTGCTATCTTCAAGATGTACAGAGAGCTCCAGGGTTCCAGCTTTTATGATTCCTCATAAAATATCAGAGTGGGCTTTGGGAGACACAGCTGCCTTTTAGTTGCCCATACCCACTGGTCAACCAAGTTGGACTTTGGTGCTATTGTTACTTTGGTCTATGGCTGGTTCTCTCTCTGGGGTTGAGTAGATATTTGTTCAGTTCTCCCCAGGAGTACTGTCACACAGTAATGCCTCACTTACCCATCTAACAAATGGGGATGGCAACCTAGCTTCTTGTGCGGTGTTGAAGAGATTAGAGGACTTTCTCCATGTTAATGTCAAACGCTGGGCAAGGGACCTGACACATTAACCTTCACTCCTAGCACCTGTTACTATCATTACTGCCCCTTACCATTTGCCCAGAGCTCTTCTGGCTGGAGAGACATAGCATCCCCAACAACAAGGGGAGGCATCTGTGATAATTAGTATTCTCATTTTGACCTGGAGAAATTGAAGCGTGAAGAGTGTTGGAGTTATTTGTTTTTTAAAGATGACTCCAATCCATGGGATCTACGTACTAACTCACTAACTCACTGAGAATTGCAGTTAAAAAGAACAGATTTTAGAGGTGCATGGGAGTAAGTACCTGTACTCCCATCCTGGAACTAGAGAGGCTGAGACAGGATAGTAGGAAGTTTAAGGCCATATTGCTCTTGGCAAAATCCGTCTCAAGAGTGGTGGTGAGAGAGGGGGGATTTTAAAAATTAGATATGATTCTTCTAGTGGTTTGTGCCTTTAATCCCAACATTCCGTAGGGAGGCTGGAGCAGGAGGACTGCTGAGAGTTGGAGGTTAGCATAGGCTATAAAGTCAGTTTCAGGCTAGCCTATGTCTCAAAACAAAATATACTGACATGGGGCTGTTTGTTTAAAAAGAATAATACAAGGATTTTAAAAAAGGATTAAAAAAAAAAATGAATGGAAACAAAGGGGCCTGAGATGTAGCTCAGCAGTAACGACACCTGCCGCCAAGTCTGATAAAGTGAGACCCACAGGGTGGAAGTAGAGACCCTAGTTCCGCATATTGCCCTCTGACTTCCACACCTGGGCCGTGGTGCGTACACACCCCACGATAAAGTTTTTAAAAATCCTTAAAACAACCAGTAAACAAACAAAAAAACCAACCAAACACACACACACACACACACACACAAAAAAAAAAACTAGCTGAAGGGTAAACTCTAAGGGTTAATTCGAAGTCTTTGTGGGCCCCGTGCGCAGCTGGGATTTGAACTTAGTAATAGGAAGCATGCAAGTCTCAGAAGTTCCGCCCCATTCCGTGGGATCCGTAGGTCCGCCTGAGGCCAAAGGGCGGGGCAGGGGCTGGAAGAAGTCGAGGGCCGCGCCGCTCATTGGCTGCAGCCGGCAGGTACGGCCTCAGCCAATCAGCGGCTCCGAGGGCGGAGCCTTCCAGGCTCACCTGGCGGCCGCAGCCACTGCCCGGCTCAGTAGTGTGGGGAGCCGCGGAGCACCTGTGAGTTTTCGGGAAGTCCTGCCAGACGCCAACCCGGCCCCGCCCGGCCCCGCCCGACCGCACTCGAACCCCGCGTTCGCTCTGCGCCCGCCCGCCCGCCCGGCCGGCCATGGGCGCTCGGTGCCGCTGCCTCCCGGTGCTGCTGCTGCTGCTTCTGCAGGTACGTGGAGCGTCCCGACTCGGGGCCGGACGCCTTCCGGTCGCACTGTCCGCCTCCCAGCCGCGCGCAGCCCTAGGTCCCGCTGCGGTCCCCGCGTCCCTTCTTCCAAGAAAGTTGGGGTGCAGAGGACCGGATCGGCCTGGCGGCTGAACGGCGCGGACACGGAGCGGGAGGAGGTCGAGGCGAGCGGGGAGTGGCCGGGCGTCTGCGGGTGCCCAGGTCTGGGCGCGCCACCCTGCGGGTCCCGGGGACCCCAGGTGGAGCAGGATCTCCGCTTCAGGCGGTCGGAGGGGGTGCGGAGCGGGATGGGGGACCCCTCCGTGTGGGAAGCGGGGAGCCAGAAGTGGTGGGGACGATCGGAGAGACCAGGAAAGGGGCGCTGGTAGAATGAAGGCACCTGCCATGCAAGGACAGGTTAGGCGATGAGGACGGGGGCGTCTGGGGGCCGGAGGGGGTTCGCCGCCTAAGCAAAGTGGGGTCCGGAAGCGCACAGACGCCTTCAGTGAAAGGCAGGAGGAGCCAGGTAGGAAAGGTGGCGAGGCTGTGAGGCGGTGACCCAGAGGCCCCGTCCCTCAGGGTTCTTTGGAGCTTGGTGGCAGGTTTCGGGATGAGGGATGACGTCGCTGTCTGCCCCGGGGGTCCTCCCACAATCCCGACGCCGTGGGCGAGGGAGGGGTTACGCTGTTGGTTTCGGTGTGGGCTGCTTGGAGCCCCCCCAAGTCACCAGTATCTTTCCTTCACTCCAGGTCTCCCCGTGGCTGTGCCAGGAGCCGGAGCCCTGCCATGCTGGCTTTGGTGCTGAGAGTTACACGTTCCTGGTGCCTGGGCGGCACCTGGAGAGAGGCCACGTCCTGGGCAGAGGTGAGGGCTCTCCGCTGGTGTAACTAGGCGGAGTCGGGTGGAGCAGGGAAGGCACTGAGAAATTTCAGTCTCAAGCCCCTGGGATGGAATGGGCAAGGCTCACTCAAAAGATACCCCCTTGGGATTTACACAGATTTGGGAGTCTCAGTTTACCGATTATGGTTGTTCAAGGTTTTATGAAGAGGTGCAGATGGACGGGGGTACTTAGAGGTCATCAGTTTTATTAAACGGTTTTGACCACTGGAGACAAGTCTACCGTTTCAGACCGCAAAAATCTGCTGGGCTGGGAAGATGGGACCATCGTCCATTTTACAGATCAGCAAACCAAGGCTCATAAGGTGAATCTTGAGCTGTTATTAGACTCCCAGATCTCATTGTGCACCATCTAGGGGTGACTGAGGAGCCTGCTCTTGGTTACCAAGTGACTTTTATTCATAGAGATGAAAATATTTTGATACAGGTACCATTTTTCCAAAGAACAAGGCTTTAAAAAGTCACACACCAAAACACATATCTCTGAAGAAAATACATACAAGCACCCAATGTATCTCAACCCTTATCACAATGATAATCTAGAATTTTCTTTGTTCTGATTCACTGTTTGTCAGGCCTAGGGGCTGAAGAGGACCTGGTGTCTTCTGGTCTGCCTCCTTTCTAGGTGCATCTCCAGAGTCAAAACCACTTCCCTCATGATTTTTAGTTGATCCAGAAACTTTCTCGTGGTAAACAGTAAAAAAGTACTCTTGAGAAAGAAATCATTCCCAGCTCCGTTCCAGGAAGTACTTTGCCCTGTGTTTGTTCTTCCTGCAATTGGCCACCTGAAAAATCTACAGCAATTGTGATGTCTTAGATTTTGTTGTGAACTTTGGAAGTTGTTCTCATGGTAGGCGGTGTGATTTACAAAGTTTGATAGATTAGTCGTGTTTGCTCTTCTGAGACATGCTGTGTTCTGTGGAGCTTTCTGTGGGCTCAGGATGTCTTGATGTTGAAGGGTTCAGTGATTGCTCAGCTAACCTCTACCTGATGCCCACCCAACTAGTGATCAGAGATAAAGGGCTAGAGCCATTTCATCCTTGGCCTTCTAAGTCAAGGCTTGAAGGATCCGCAAGGCTTCTAATCTTGACACTAAGATTGCTGAGAGTGTCCCAGGACCCCCACATCTTACTTTAATGGCACTGTGGGATGGGCCAGTGAGGTGTGGGTTCCTGGGATGTTTTCAAGGGTGTCTGTTGCCTTCTGGAAGAAGGCAAATGTCACCTAGCTTTGAACTGGACAAAGTCACAAATGGAGTCTTTGTGTAGTATATTAGGTGTCCTAACCAAGTGCTGGTCACTTTGTTTTCCTGTGTCAGGACAGATACAGGGCCTGAGGTAAGAGAGTGTGTGTGTGTGTGTGTGTGTGTGTGTGTGTGTGTGTTTGCATGCTGATGGTGTGCTGTGGTGGTGGTAATAATGGTGCTGTGGATCAAACCTATGGCCTGTGACACGCTAATCAGTTACTCAACCACTAGTCTATTGTTTTGTTTTTTTGAGACAGGAGCTGAGCTGTGTAGCCTGAGCTGGTCTGAAACTCACTACCTGATTCTCTTGCTTAGACTCTGGGATGCTGGGATTATAAACTCACCTGATTTTATTTTGCCCCTTTAAACTCCTGTGTGTGACCTATAATAATACCTTTGCATATCAATATTATTTATAACTAATAATAACATCTGTTCACTTTTGCCTCCAACTGTGAGACAAGTGCTTCATTTACCAGGGGTAGGCTGGAGAACCTTTGGAGGCTAGACACTATTCTATCCCACAAGAGTTTTAGGAGCTTGACTGCATTCTCTTTTGTATGTGAGGCGTGAATAAAATAATCTGCTGAAGGATCCACAGCTGGTCTGTCTCTTCCTCCTTCCCTTTCCTTTCTCTGTAATTCTGTAATGAGAGAGAGAGAGAGAGAGAGAGAGAGAAAGAGAGAAAGAGAGAGAGAGAGAGAGAGAGAGAGAGAGAGAGAGATCACTGGGTGGTGATACACACCTATGATCCCAATACTTGAGAAGCTGAGGCTGGAGGATTGCTCTAAGTTTGAGGTCAGGCTAGGCTATATAGTGAGTTCCAGGCTAACCTGGGCTACAGATGAGATGAGACCCTGTCTAAAAAAACAAAGAAAAGGAAGAAAGGGAGAAAAGGGAGGGAGAGAGGGCCGGAAGGAAGGTGGGTGTGTCTGGGGAAGGAAGGATGGAAGGAGGTATGGGTTGGGGATGGGCGGGAATCAGGGTCTACTGCAGAATACTCTGAGGACAGAGGAGGGTGGGGGCTGAGAGCGGCTCCTGATGACAGAGATGGGACAATGGGTCTAGCTGGAGGCAGAGGCTCTAGGCTGGTGGTTTAAGTAGGGGAAGCTGCTTCCTCAACAGAGTCCCCACTAGTTTCTTGTGTGGCTGGTTCTAGTTCCTTTATGTCTGAGGCCCCACCCCCTACTCCACAGGGGTCCCCTTGCCCCCTGGATCAGTTGTGTATGTTTCTGGTGAAGTCACACATTCCACCGCTGGCTTTGTCATTTAAAGGGGTAGCCAGGATTTAGAGTAGTGGCTTCTCCTGTTAGGACTGCTTGGGGAAATGGCAGGCTGTGACTTTGGCGCCAGGTTTTGCTGTGGTCCGCTGCTGAATTTGTTGCCTTGGAGTTTGAACTGAGAAGAAGCTCACACTTATGACTGAAAGGTCACAAATAGAGTTTGAACTCCGGAGACTTTGATGGGATTTGCTGGGGTCACTCCTGTGCCCGTGAGCTTGACCCTGCAATTTCAGCCTCAGAGGCTGTTTCTTTTGTTTCTCTGGTTTCTAGAATGGAGAACTTTACAAAGCAAAGCTCAAAAACCCTCCACTATAAACTGATTTTTTTTTTAGTTAGATTGATTTTTTTTTTCTTTAAAGAAAAGATTGACCTATTTATTTTGTGTATTTTATTTATGTGTACGTGTGTTTGCATGAGTTTATATAAACCACGTGCATGCAGGAGCCTGTGGCAGCCATAATGGGATGTCACGTCCCTTCAAATTGGAATTACAGCTGTTTATGAGATGAGTACAGGTGCTGGGAACAAAATCTGAGTCTTCTTCAAGAGCAGTACTCACACTTAAGTGCTGAGCCATCTCTCCAGCTCCAGGTGGATTTTTGTTCTTTTTTCTTTTATTTCGAGACAGAGTCTCATGTAGCTCAGGCTAGCCTCAAACTTGCTGCGTAGCAGTGGATAACCTTGAACTTGTGATCCTTCTTCCCTTACCTCCCCAGTGCTGGGATTACAAGTATGTACTACTTTTGTTTTTGAACTGAATCTTTGAGTTTTTTTGAGACAAGGTCTAACCCGGGTTGGCCTGGAGCTCATGATGTAGCCCAGTCTGGCCATAAACTCATGGTGATCCTCCTGCCTCAGCCCCCTGAGTGCTGGGAATATAGTAGCTATGTCCATCTTAGGCTACTTCTGTATAAAGTTGTTGATTATTTTCTTGGCACAAGCTGTTTTGAGAGACTCAGGTAACACTGGGCTCTCTGAGGTACCAGTCTCATGTCCACAGTGTTATGCCCATAAGGAGTGGGAACAAGAACTGAAACACCCTTAAACCAATGGCTTCCTTCTAGAGCTTCCTTTATAGTGTTCCCTAGAACAAACAGGCTTGTATTTAGGACTTAAGCTTTGGTTACTTGATGGATTGACCTAGTTCCCAGGCATCCACCTGTGTGGACTAAATACACCTGCTTCCCCTCCATTCTAAAGGATGTGCCGAAAGCTGCTGTAGACAATGAAAAAAGCAGACATGGAACCCCTGCTTTGGGATCATCTTACATCATCAGATGCCCACTCCCTGCCCTCAGCCTCCTAAACGTCGCTACCCTAGTTCGTCATGCTGGTGACCAGGGCTGGTGCAGAGCTTCCTGGGAGGAGACTAGGGGCTGCCATTCTGCCCTTGCCCTTGTGTGTCTCCGAGGAGTGTAGGCAGTGAGGTCCCAAGCCTGGTGAAGGCCATTTAAAGAAGGCCATCTCCCTCCATTCCTGTCCAGTCTTCTCTGCCGGTGGTTATACGAATCCCTGTGCTCTCAGGACTTTTTACTGGGTGAAGTGCTCACCTTGGTATCTGTTACACATTCATTCCCTTCCAAGCACAGCCCCAGATAAGCCAGACACAGAGACAATCAGCGCCTGAATCTCCCAGAAGCTGCCAAAACCCTAAAATCCGCAAGAGATGCCTGTTGTACTCCAAACTCAGCCTTTGGGGTTTCTGCTCTGCCTTGCTCCCATCTCCTTTCAGGGTATAAGGTTATCCAAGGAGAATGAAGTCTGTAGAGCTGGTGGGAACTGTAGCGATTGTGGATGTGACTGGGTAAGTCAGTCTACAGTTGAGACTCAGTTTCCCCATCTGTTAAGAGTGTGATAATCATGTAGGTTTGTTGTGTTGTATGAATTAATTTGCATTTGAGTAAATACCTGATGCCAGCTGGGGGTATCTGTGTTCACCTTGAGTTCTTGTTTTATTCCATCATTAGGCTAGACTCTGGGCCTAAACTATTGCATAAAGCAGATAGGCTGAACATAAATTCGTGAGTGGGGGTGTGAATGGAAAGATAGAAAGTATCAGTGAGATGGCTCATAGGGTAAAGGTGCCTGCCACCAAGCCTGGCAACCTGAATCTGACCCTCAAGATGTCTTATGTAGTACGTGGAGAGAACCTGCTCCCTCAGTTTGTCCTCTGACTTCCACATGCATACTGGGAGCACACATCTGCACATTGATTTTTTTTTAAAAAAAGGGCTGGAGAGATAGCTAAGAGCACATACTGCTCTTACAGAGCAGTGATTCCCAGCATCCACGTGATGGTTTGCAACCACTGCAGCTCCAACTCCAGGGGATCCAACGCCTTCTCCTGGCCTCAGTGGGCAGTCTGCCCACACCACGTAACACACATCCATACACACACACACACACGCGCGCGTGCGCGCGCATGCATGCACAAATAAATTAAAAAAAAAATCTTTTTTAAAAAAAGGCATAAAGAACCATTAAATAATGCCAGGTATGCTGGTGCACACCTGTATCCCAGTGCTGGGAAGGCTAAGGCAGAAAGATCTCAAGTTTGAGGCTAGCCTGTGCTACCTAATGAAACCCTGCCTTGATGGAGGGAGAGGAATTAAAAAAAGCTAATCATGGTGGAACGTGAGGGAGAATTGCTGAAAGTCTGAGGCCAACCTGGCTTCAAAATGAGTTCCAGGCCAGCCAGGGAGTTTTTGTGTGTGTGTGTGTGTGTGTGTGTGTGTGTGTGTGTGTGTGTGTGTGTCTCAAAAAAGGAGGAGGATCACCCTTAATCCTAGCACTTGGGAGGCAGACATCAAGGCCAATATGGTCTACATAGCAAGTTCTGGGCCAGCTGGGGTTACCCCCTCCCCTCAAAGAATAGGAGGAGGAGAAAGGGAAGGCATAGATAATCCTTTCTTAGGAACCCAGTAGGTCAAGTGTTGTTTTGAACAAATGAATGGATGGAAGAATCAATTTTTGCTGCCTTGACTTACTTTTTGCCTCTAGACTCCATTCTGTGGCTTTGGGGCAGCCCTGGAACTGGACTGTAATGAGTGGGAAGAGGCGGAGGCTGGAATTGTCTAATGCACTGGTGAGCGCTCTCCGCCCGACACTCTCTGGAAGCTGAGCCTGGCCCCAAGCCTGTCCTTGGGGATATTGTGTACCGAGTGCTTCCCTCTGAAAGCTTTAGAGGCCACAGAAGGGAGACCTTAAACCCCAAGACTTTTTAAAAGTATTTTTCCGCTTTTAGTCAGTTAAAAAGAAATGTGTGCCCTCCTTTTCGTTGTAAGAATTCCTTTCAGACAGCCCGGCTTGTGCTGGCTCTGTTAGTCTCCTCTTTTTCCGTACATTTCTTTTTCCCTTTCTATATCCAACCCCTCTGCTTCTCTCCAGGGGCCTTATGGCATCTCCTCAGAATCTTTAGAAAAATACTTTTGTTGTTGTTTGCTTGATTTTTGAGACAGGGCCTCAAATAGCACAGGTTGGCTTGGAACTCATTATGTAGCTAATGATGGCTCAGAACTGTGGATGCCCAGACACAACTCTCACCTCAAAGGGGTAAGAGGTAGTTTATTCTGGAGCCAAATAGGAGTGACAGCAGCCTGGGAACACAGATTGACGGTCTCCCCAAATAACATGTTCCAGTATGTTAACTGTTTCATGAAGTTTTTCTAGTAGCAGAACAAAGAAAGTCACTTTTCAAATGTATTGGTGGAGATGTCACAGAGGCAGGCTACAGAAAAGTGGGGAGAATTCTGCTATTGGTCTTAGATGCTGTCTGTTGACACTCTTAGTTTTTGGGGTGGTGGAAGCTAGTGGTCAGCTAAGTTAATACATACCAAAAGGTTTTTCTGTTAGTCACAGGATGTCAGGTCTGACACAGGTGGGCAAGGAGTGGCCATACAGGGGGGTAAATGTAGCCCAAGGTAAGTTGTAATTAGGCTTTGGTCCTGCAACATTCCAACCTCTCCACCATCATTGAAGTTCTAATCATTTACTCAGCCATGCAGAAGAAAGGTTCAGTCTGAAGCTCCAGATTCTTTCTGGGAACTTTTGTTCACAAAAGTCAAGATTCTTTTTCTTCCACCTCCCACGTGGTGGGATTACCAGGGTACACCACCAAGCTCAGTTTTAGAAGGTTTTTGAGGTAATCCCTCTTGTCAGATGAGGGCCTCTTGCCAAGACTTTGCCTGTCTAAACCCTAGGCTCCCCATCTGGAAATGGATGTTAGTAACAATATCCGTATATCCTACGGGCTTGTGTCAAATGCTCAGTGTGGGAGCTCCTGGTATGCTGCGTGCAGTATTTGGCTTTCCCGTGATTTATCTGCTCGGTACTAAAATTGGTTCGAAAATTCCCTTACTCTCCCGCCCAGCAAACCAGTCAAACCAGTTTCCTCACTCTCCCTGCCTCTGTGCTATGCAAACATTGTTCAGCACAGGGTAATCGACCCGCTGCCTGCCTTTGCTAGGAAAGGAAATCCAGTGACTTTGCTTGCTTACCACCACCTTGCTGGGAGTGGGCAGCAGAACATTTGCTGTGGATTAGAAACGGTTCAAACTGGGGTGGAAAGGAATGAAGCTCGGGAGCCTGGGATGGGGAAGTCAGGATGGCCTCAAGTTTGTCACCTACGTTTTAGAAGTTGGTTGTGATATGCATACTCGAGGGTACCTGTCTGTTGATCAAAATGCTCTCTGCTTCTGCTTTTTTTTTTTTTGATATGCAGACTAAGCTGACTTTGAACTCACAAAGACCCTTCTGCCTGTGCCTCCCAAGTACTGGGATTAGGTCTGCCTGACTTTTGAGATCATAATTCACCTCCATGGTTCATCCCCATGGGCAAGCATCAAGTGACTTGGGGGTACTTTACAAATACAGATCCCCCCTTCAATTTTCTGAGCTACTATGTGTGTTTGTATGGGAGAGGGGGTGTCTGGACTCGGGGTTATTTAAAGCTCTCCAGGTGTTGGTCATCCATTCATTCCCCTGACAGCCCCGGGAGCTAGGTCACAGATGTTTGATGAGTAAATACCTGGTGCCAGCTATCTACCCTGAGGCCCAGGATGGAAGGGCACCCTTGGTCAGTGGGAAAAAGGGACCCAGAGACACAGCTAGTGCACCTGAGGTAAGATCTAGCCTCTGTCCTCAGGGAGGCTCCAGAAGAAGAAAGCTGTAGCACCCTTCATTTCACTGTGCTCGGAGAATGCTCCTGAGTGGGGAGGACTGAGAGGAGGGAGCACTAGGAACGGTCTGTCTCATCTACCATGCCTTGATGAGGGAGAGGGCGTTGGCCGGGCGCAGACAGGGAAAGGAACTTTAGTAAGAGGAAGTGGGACACCAAAGGCTGGTCACAGTTAGAAGCTGGACAGCGAAGGATCCCAGAGTGGGCATTGGGGGTTGGGATCCCTCAGGCCTTGAACCTTTGCTGATTAGGTTTTTCTCTTTTTATTTTCTTAGTGGGTAAATTATTACTTAAAAGGCTTAAGTATGTATCAATATGAAAATGCTTACATACAGCTGACATTGACCCTGCCTCCTCCTCACCCAGCTCTTCCACAGGGCGTAGGTAACTAATTGCTTCTCACAGGTAACTGATTCCATTAGTCTCTGTGTATCCTTCTCAGGATGTTCTTAAGGAAAAGATAGAAATAGTCTTGGGACACGTGTAGTTCCATGGTAGAGCTCTCACTGACTGTGTGCAAAGCCCTGGTTTTGGTCTCCAGCATCAAGAAAAAGCACAAACAAAACTCTTAGCCAACTCTCTGCTGCCGGTTGCCAAACTCAGGATGTACAGTGGGCCCTATATGCCTGGACAAGGAGTTTCCCCACTTGGAAAAGCTGGCTGTGCCTTTTGGGTCCCACTGATTTTTCTTTTTGCTTCTTGTGATACTAAAATTCAGTTTATTTGCCTCTGGAGCCTTTTTTTGCTTTGCTTATGGGGCAGTTTTCAGCTGATTCCCGTTTTTTCTTTCTTTGCTGTGCTGGAGATGGACCCCCAGGGTCTCCTGCATGCTGGGCAAACCCTCACCCATTGGGCTACATCACCGGTCTTTTTTTTTTTTTTTAACTCTTTATATTTTGAGACAGAGTCTCACTAAGATGGGCTAGCCTTGAATTTGCTCTGTAAACCAGATAGGGCTCGAACCTACAATCCACTTACCTTCTACTTGCTGAAATTTTATAGGCCTATACCACCAGGCCTGGCTTGGCGTCTTGACTTTTCAATTTCAAATGAATGTGAGCTGAACAACCCTGTCTCTCAACTTTCTAAGTCTTAAAAATTCTATGTTCCCAGCTGGGTGTAGTGGCCCATGCTTTTTTCATTTTTATTTATTTTAATTTAATTTTTATGTGTATGAGTGTTAATGTCTACATGGGTGTAAGTGTACTCAGTGCCCACAGAGGGCAGAAGAGGGCGTCGAATCCCCTGGAACTGGAGTTAGGGATGGTTGTGGGTTGCCATATGGGTGCTGGGATTGGAACCTGGGCCTTCTGCAAGCACAACCAGTGCTCTTAACCACTGAGTCATTTCTCATTTCTCCAGCCTTGGTGGCACATGCCTTTAATCCCAGCTCTGAGGAGGCAGAGGCAGGCAGATCTTTTGAGTTCAAGGCTAGCTGAGGCTACAGGAAGACTGTCTCAAAAAGACCCCCCCCCCCCAAAAAAAAAACCCCTCTATGTTCCTATTTAGACATGGGGAGGTAGGGAACGGAAACTGTCCCTAAGAAACTCAAGTTCAACGGGGATTTGATCAGGGCACTTAAGCCAGACAGGTCTGAGAGTAGCCCTAGCTTCCTGAAAGAGGTGGAGCTTGCTCAGATGCTACCTACTACTAGGATCTAATGGGGAACCCCCCCCGCCGCCCCCGGAAAGATGAACCTGTTTCTCCCATGAACCAGACCATAAATGATGGCCAGCACAGGTTTTCGTGGGATAGTTGGCCAAGTCCTAGATAATAATTAGGAGAGCTTGTAAGAAGCCAAAAGCACTTGAGATTTATTTTACCTGGACAAGTTCAAGACTAAAAGAACACCTGTTTTCTGTGGTTTGGCGTCGAAACACGGAGGGACATCTGTTTCCAAAGGAGACTGTCCTCTTCTCCCTGCCCTCCCCAGCACAGGCATTTCTCAACCTAGTAACCAGAGTGATGATTAAAAAAAAAATAATTGTAGGAAGTAGCACTTCTGTTCAAAATTGCCTATAAGTCCCCATTTCATACTGAATAAAAATCCTGTCTGACTTCCAAGGCTTGGTGGTATCTTGGTGGTATCTTCCCCACTTCGACCCTGCCCCTTAGAGCTTGGGTTCTCATTCTCCCAATGCCCCACATCTCTTGGGTTCTTTATTCAGCCATTTGTATGGGTACCTGGTTGTACCCAGAATATGGATGGTAGCTTAGGTTGAGTCTGGCTTTGAACTCCCAATCTCCCTGATATTACAGTGTGTGCTACCACACCCGTTGGTTAGGTCTGCACTGTTCACTCAGGTTCTGCAAGGCACTGCTTCCTTGCCGCCCATTCGGGAGGCTTTCCTGTACCCCCTTTTTGAGATAGCGGCATCTGCTCTTAGGACCCCCTGTCTGCTTCATTGTTCTGGAGCTCCCATTTCCTTTTTTGTGGAGGACAGTGATGGGGTTCGAACCTAGGGCCTTGTGCATGCTAGGCAATCACTGTACTACTGAGCTGCACCCCCAGTTCCCTGGTACTTTTCATAATCTAACATGCTCTGTCGTTCACTCATTTCTGATGTTCAGACTCCTCTCACAGAAACATCAATTCTGGGAGGCCAGGACTTGGTGTGGTGTTTGTTCTTAGGCTGCAGTCCCGGTTGAACAATGACTAGCTGTAGCAGCTGCTCAGTGTTGAGTGAGTGAATGAAAGAATGAGAGGTTTCAGAAGGTATGCATGAGCCTGTGCATTGCTTTTAGAAGCTATGCCATGTTGGTTTTTTTTTTCAAAGATAAAATGAGGGACTAGCAAAATGGCCCAGAGATTATAGGGGTTTGTTGAACTGCCTGGCCACCTGAGTTTTATCCTTGGAAGCCATGTGAAGGTGGAAGGAGAGAACAAACTCCACAAAGTTGTCTTCTGGACCTTACATACATGTACAACACTACACACACACACACACACACACACACACACACACATACACAGGGAGATTAAACAATAACTTAAAATTTATTTTTAAGGTTAAAAAAAGCTAAAATGGAGTGTTGGGCATAAAGGAAGGGATGTTCTGTCTTTAGGCCATGTGTCCTCACGATCATCCCCCACCCCCACCAGAGTGTCTCTGAGCCTTGCATAACTGTGGTATGACCTTACCTAATTGTGTTATCACCAGCCAGCTTGCTGTCCTGAGTGTAGAGGTCAGATGAGACACTTCTGTCCCACACTTCTGGGCGTGAGGAAGCAGGAGATGGAAATCTCCCGGACACTTGAGCCTGCAGGGCCACCTGTTTACTCAGGCTGTTGTAAGGTCCCACCCTCTGCACGGGGCCTCTCAGATGCACTGCAGAGCTCCACCTGCTATCCCCTCATCCTGCCTGGCATTCATTGTTTAGGACTTTCTAGTTCTTGGCAGTTCCTAGATCCTGGAAGGAGTTTGGATAGAGATGCAGAAAACTTAGAAGGGTCAAAACTTTAAAGCTAACTTAATGAGATATTGGCCAAGATAAGCTCTCAGGGATTTGAACTCTTTCCAATCAATTGAAGTCCAGTTCGAAATCCTTACGTTAGATACATCACTTGCCTCATGAGTAGAGCTGCCAAGTACAAATACAGGACATCACCTACTTTTCAGCGTTAAGTATATGCCATACAATATTTGAGACATACTAAAAAACATTGTCTTGGGTCTAGGAGTGAAGCTCAGGGGAGGAAGTTGTGCCTAGCAAGTATGAGGTCCTGGGTTGGTCACCAGCATTGGAAAAGGGAGGAAGGAAGGGAAGAAAGGTCGGATGTTTAAGTTTGTTTTTTTTTTTTTTTTTTAATTAAAAAAATTTAAATTTGAGTGTGGGTGTGGTGGTGTACACCTTTGCTCCCAGCACTTGGGAGGCAGAGGCAAGCCAAGGTCTGAGATTGAGGCCAGCTTAGTCTACATAGCAAGTTCCTGCTCAGCTGGGGCTACAGAGAAACCTTGTCTCAAAGATAAAACAAAAATAACATTTTTAATTGGGGCTGAAGAGTTGGCTCAGTGGTTAAGAACACATTCCTGCCCTCCCAGAGGACTTGGGTTCGGTTCCCAGCATTCTCATGTGGGTAACACTGACTATTCTTAACTCCAGTTCCAGAAGATCCAGTAGCCTCCTGGCCTCCAAGGGCTCCAGGCACCATATATACAGGCAAAACACTCATGCACATAAAATGAAATCCTTTAAAAATGAAATCGCATTTTAATTAATTTCTTATGTGTTTATGTGTGCGCCAGGGCTTGCATGTGGAGGTCAGAAAAACAGCTTGTGGGAGTCCCTTCTTTCCTCTTCCCCCATGGGTCCCAGGGATCAAGCTCAGGTTGTTATACTTAGGGACAGTCACCTTTAGCTATTAAGCTATCTTCTTGGTCCTGAATTTTAAAATATGTTAATACTATCTTTACATGGGTTGTGGGGATCAAACTCAAGTTGTCAGGCCTGCACAATAAGTGCCTTTACTCACTGAGTGATCTCATAGGCTCTGTTGAGTTTCGAGGCACAGTCTTGCTAGGTAGCTTAGGGTGGCCTTGAACGCGATTCTTCTGTTTTAACTTGGAGTATTGCCTGGCTCTGTACTGTCTTTTTAAACCTGACAGCTATATCATCAAAAGTGACAGCAGCTGGAGAAAAGGCACTGCAAAGTGGGTGATGAAAACCTGTGCTGGGTAGAGAGGTTTTGGGGAAAGTTCTTAAAGACCGAGGAAGTGAAGTACTCGGTAACTGTTAGAATTACACCAAGTCTTACCGGCCCGGTGGTGCAGACCTGCATTCCAACCACTGGAGGCTGAGAAGGGTGATTGTGGGTTCAAGACCAGCCTGGGTAATTTAATGAGATCCTGTTTCAAAATAGAGTCTAGAGGAGTAGCTCAGTTTGATGAGTGCTTGCCTAGCATGCCGGAGGCCCTCCGTTCACGCTGCTGCTTAAAATGGGTGTGGTGGCAAAAGCCCGTAATCCTAGCACTTGGGTGAAAGGTTAGGAGTTCAAAGGCATCCTCTGTGAGTTCAGGGCCAATATGGGCTCCTTGAGACCCTGTCCAAAATACGTAAATACATTCATAAATATAAGGGGCTGGAGAGGGCAGTAAACTGCTTGCTGTGCATGCATGAGGACCCAAGTTCACAATCCCCAACACCCATGTAAAACAAGCTAGTTTAGGGGCTGCAGAAATGGCTCAGTGGTTAAGAGTACTGGCTGCTCTTGCAGAGGACCCAGATTCAAATCCCAGCACCTACATGGTGGCTAACAACGATCCAAAACTCCAGTTCCAGGGGTCAGATGCCTTCTTCTGACTTCCCTCTGGTGGCTATCGCATGACATAAGTGCACCTATCTATAGGCAGGCAGTATACCCATATACGTTAAAAAAAAAAAAAACAAGGTAGTTTGCTAGTCTATTTATAATCCCAGTACTGGGGAGGCAGACACTGCTGGATCCTTGGCTAGCCATCATTACCTAGTGAGGACCCCAGAACCAAGTGAGATACCCTTTCTCAAAATTGCATGTGGCTGGGCATGGTGGCACAAGCCTTCCATCTCAGCAGAGGCCGGTGGATCTCTGTGAGATCCAGGCCAGCCTTGCCTAAATAATGAGTTTCAGGCCACCTGGGGCTTATAGGGAGATCCTGTCTCAAACACACAAACAAAACAAAAAGTAAAAGAGTATTGGGGTTATAACGCAATAGAACATTTTCTCCTAAAATAGACCAACTGTAAATTTAATCCCCAGTTATGACAAACAACAAGACAACACTGGGCCTTGTGGAAAATTAGATTGGGTCTTGTAGGTAAACTGACTTCCCGCATTTTCTTCTTGGTAGCATTTGCTAGAGGAATAATCCTCAGGGCTCAGTGCCGTCCCTGGGCCTTTAACAGGGTATCAGATTCAAACCAGAATCCAATGCTCTTTCCCAGCCACTCCGCCCCTTGGCTTGTTGCCCAGGGAAAATGGCTGTTGTCTGATTTCCCAGAGTTCTTATGGCAGAGAAGAAAGACTGTTTTTTTCTTTTTTTCTGGTATTTTACTTTATGTGTATGTGTATTGTCTGCATGTATGTAAGTGTGCCCATGTTGTGTAGTGCCCTTGGAGATCAGAAGAGGGTGTCATTCCCTGGAACAGGAGCTACAGATGGTTGTTAAGCCACAATGTGGGTGCTGGGAATCAAACCTGGATCCTTTGTAAGAGCAGGCAGTACTCCAGCCCAAGACTGCTCATTCCTTTTTTTTTTTTTTCCCTTTCCCATTTTAGACAGGGCCCCTGTAGCCTTGGCTGGCCTGTAACTCACTGTGTGAATCAGACTGGCCTCATACTCAGAGACCCGCCCGCCTCCGCCTCGAGTGCTGGGATTAAAGGGGAGCACCACTACGCTTGGTTTCAACTGTCCGTTTCTATCACGACCTCTTGGGTGCTCCATGGTGATCTGCTGCTGATGGCAATAAGAACATTTTCAGACTGCAGACTTCCTCCCCCACAAATTCTTTACCACAGTGTGTGGGAGTGTTTGAAAAGGGAACAAGATGACCAACTTGTTTGTGGGGAAAGTTGTGGCTTTCCTATCAGAAAACGTCATCCCTTGAATCAGCAGTGGGACAAGTACCTGGGCCCTTATTGACAGGTGGGGCAGGGCCTTGAGTCACACGGGGAGGCCTCACTGGGGGAAGTGTTTCTGTTTCAAAGGTTGAGTCAACTGTGACATCATCCTTCAGAGAGCAGGAACTTCGAGTGCCAGTCCTTTTTCATGCTTCCTGGGAGATAGGGTGCATTTTCTTCTACCTTAGAAATGGCTGGGTTCCAGCAGCTACTCGATGTGAAGTCAGCATGGCTGGTTTCATCAGTCCATGTGGCTGGTTTCAACTCCCAGGCATTGGCATCATGACTAAACTCCAGGAGAAAATAGTGTTTATGTAATTCTTAAGCTTTCTTTCAAATGTATATTTGAAATAAAATCCTCTAATCTGGCCCACCTGTTTATCTCCGCTTTGAGGAGAGATTGAAGCGCCTGGGAGCCCAGGAGTTTGAGACCAATCAGAGAGAGAGAGAGAGAGAGAGAGAGAGAGAGAGAGAGAGAGAGAGAGAGAGATCCTTTGGTTGACCTTGGGATTGGAGTCTGATTTTGAAACTTTCCTTGTTGGTCTCCCCTGGCTTTTCTTTGGACTTTTGTTATGGTTCCCTGCTTTCTTTTGCTGATGTTCTTGGAGTACTAAGACTTGGAATGAAATACCCGGCAGCCCACCGCACCCTGTCACTGACCAGGTGTGGGAGGTTTTATCACCAGTTTTGGCTGAACGTCAAGGTCACAACTTTCAGCACTTGAAATGAAAGGCTGGGTGTAGAGTGAAGGTAAGCTGGGAGGGTGGGAGGCCTGCAGGCTTCCGTCTCCTCTGGACTCTTCTTCTTTTCTGTTTGACCTCAGGGCATGCTAGCTTTCAGCTCTTGCCACATAGCTTGGAGGTTTTCTCTCTCTCTGTGTGTGTGTGTGTGTGTGTTGAGACAGAGTCTCCTCGTAACCCCTGATGGCCTGGAACTTCCAGAGATCTGTCGTCCCCCCCCCCCCCCCCCCAGTGCTGGTATTAAAACAGAGCACCACCATGCCCGGCTCCTCCCACTAGTAACACAAAACATAGCATATCATACCTGCAGTTCTGTGCCTTTTTTTTTTTTCCGAACAACCTAGAGATTGTATCTCTGCTCCTGACTTTGTTATTCTGCTGGTGCTGAGGATTCAACTGGACCTTGTGCATGCTGGGCAAGCACTCTACCATTGAGCTATGCATCCCTAGCCTATTTATTAGTAGTTTTCTTTTCTCCCTCTCTTCCATTTTTATTTATTTATTTATTTTTATTTATGCGTATGAGTGTTTTGCCTGCATGTATATAAGTGTACCTGTGTCATGCAAAGCCCCGCAAGGCCAGAGAGGGTGTCAGATCCCCTAGAACTGGAGTCACCGACAGTTGTTAGCTGCCATGTGAGTGGCTGGGAATTGAACCCCGCCTCTGCAAGAGCAGCTGGACCATCTCCAGCACCCCTCTCCTATTCTTATGTGGTATTGGGCATCAGATCTAGTACTTCATACATACTAGGCAAGCATTCTACTTAGTGGACTCCATCTCCACCCCTGTCCACTAACTGCTGTATAGTATTCCATTGCATAAACAACCTAGTTGATGGACATTGGCTGTTTCTGATCTTTAACTATCACAGGTAGTGTCAAGAGCATTTTAGATTCTGTGGGAAGGAGGGTCTGAAGACATGAGGTTTCTCATATGGTTCCACAGCCCATTGGTTCCTGGGCATTGGGTGGTAGTCATCTTCCAGTGTTTGTTGATGATGCATGAAATTGGGTCAGGATTGGTTTCTGAAGCTTCTCTTACCAGAAGTGGTGGGTCTTTTTGTGTAAGACTCCCTGCCCAGTCTCCCATTGTTCAGTCAATGGTTTAGTAATGCTGTTCCTTCCCCATCTCTCAGGGCCCTTTAAGCCTTCCCTGGGCCAAGAATTCTATGGATAGATAACCAACTCTCCAGTCACCTTTTCTGCTGGCCCCTTGAGAACATTGAGAGCCCGTTAATCTATTTTTAGAAACCTGTAAAGGGAATCCTGTAATCGTGTAAAGGATCCCATGGAGGATGTAAGGAGAGGAAATGGACAGACTGCAGCAGAAAGGACCGGGTAGGACTGCCAAGAGCCAGCCGACGGGTCAGGAATGCTTCTTCTGATTTCTGGTGATATCAAGGTTATCAGTTTTTTGTTTTTGTTTTGTAAGACAGGGTCTTTCTGTAGCCCCAGCTGGCCTGGACTTCCATCTGTAGACCAGGCTAGCCTCATCTCACAGATGTGCCTGCCTCTGCCTCCTGAGTGCTGGGATTAAAGACATAATGGCCACTGTGGCCTATAACACCAGGGTTGTCTTGCATTAAACTCAGAGTATATTCCAATTTTTAAAATTACATTTAAAAAATTGTGTCTGTTGTTTGTGTATGATTGTGTGGTTGTGCCACATACAGCATGCACATCATAGGACAGCTTTCCAGAATCAGTTCTCTCCTTTTATCTTGTGGATTCGGAGTACCAACTCCATTGGCAAGTGCCTGCTGAGCCATCTTGCCTGCAGAAATATGTTTTAAAATATATGCTCCTAACGGGCAGAATTAGAAGAGTGCTTAGGAATCATCTAGTTCCCCCACCCCCACCCCTTTTTGAGACAGGGTCTCCGTGTAGCCCCATCTGGCCTGGAACTCTGTATAGACAAAGCTGGCCAACCAGGGCTGCTTAATGAGACCTTGTTTCAACAAAGAAAAACAAGGTGTGCCTGTTCCATGCCTTTCCATCCTCTTCTGGGCAACTTTCTTTCTGAGCGTGTCCACATTCTAACTCTATTGCTCAGACCTAGAGAGGACTCTGAGGTCCACCATGCAGTCCCAAAAGCCCTTCTCAGTTGTAGTCCTTTGAAGACCCAACCTCCTGCCCCCTCTTTTGAAACCCAGAATCAAAGAGTGTTACTGGCCCCCTTCGGCTCTATTTGCAATCTGGGGACAGCAGTTTGCAAGCAGCCTCTTCAGCTCTCTCTGGCTCCTTTTAATTACTATTTTTTTCTTTTCCAAATTGCTACCTATGAGTTTCTCATCATCACTTTGCTGGTAGTGGGGGTTGGGATGAAGGATAAAGCAGTCATCTCAGTGAGTGTCACAGACAGGATTAGAGGAAAGCATTTTTAAAATTCATGGGGCTGGAGCGATGGCCTGGTGGTTAAGAGCAAGGGCTGCTCTTGCAGAGGACCTGGGTTCCGTTCTCAGCACTCACATAGGAGCTAACAGCAGTCCATAATTCCAGTTCCAGGGAGGATAATGCCCTCTTCTGGCCTCTTTGAGCATTACATGCACAAGTGTATCTACATACATGCAGGCAAAACATGCATACACATTTTAAAAATGCATTATAGTCGTAAAGGGGGGCGGTCTCCATGGTTAAGAGAGCCTCTCGGAGTTAGGAAAATAGGAGCCTAGGATGGGAGAGGAGATGGAGTGGGTGAAGGCAGTCTGGCCACAGTGACAGCACAGGGTCTGCAGATTTAGATGTTTGCAGTTCTTACTCTTAGAAAGTACTCTTACATTCTGTAAGTCAGAACTAAATAATGGTGGGGCTCACACAAAAAAACCACACACACACACAAAAACCCACAACTCTACTAAAACCTTTATAGTGGTCTGAGATAGAAAATTCCTAAGCTCTCAAACGCCTTCCTTAACTAAGTGGCCTGTTCCCTGGATACTTTCCTGTTTTTTATTTTATTTGGAGTTTTCTGTACACAAGAATCCAGTCCTGCTTGGCCCACCCATCCTTCGTCCTCGGAAACATGCCCCGATCATCCTGCCTATCCGTGGACACACCCACCCCTTGCTCTCTAGGGAAGGTGGTTTTACTATTTCAGACCACCACAAATGCCTCTTCAGCCACCCCACTGAGGACCTACAGGGTGCTTTGTGCTGGTCACAAGCCTTCCCTGGCCCGAGGGGGTCTCTGGAAATGGATCTGAGGTGGCGGAAAGCGCTAGGGTGCCAAGTTATCAGACAATGGGCACATTGAGAATGCAGGTGGAGCCAGACCTGTGTGGGCTGGAGCAGCTGGTGAAGCCTCAGGGGGAGCAGGAAGGGGGCCGAGGCAGCCTCTGTTGCTGGCTGAGAAAGGGGGTGCCCTAAGCCAAGATAATAGGGAGGAGGCTCGCATGAGGATTCCAGGGCCAAGACTATGGCAAAGGGATGTTTGAATGGTGACTCAGAACTAAGGTGAAACTGAGCTTCCGGCCCTGGAGTCACCGTGGGGGTCGGAGGGTGCCTGTGAGCACATCCTCCCCCTGGTAGCCCGGCCACAGAGATCACAGAGACAGGTGCTAGCTAGGTGGGACGCTTTCCCTCTCTCTGCCCCAGGCTTGCTGGAAACCTGGACTGGGCTAGGAGGAAGGATGGGTTGTTCCAAACCTCTCAGGGCCAGGTCAGGACTGGGGCGGCCCCTGGGGCCATCCATGATTGCCCCCAAGTGCTTACCCAATGCACCTCCCTTTCTACCCGAGACTCTGGAAGTCACTCTCAGCCAGTGGTGGGGTAGCTGCAGAGAACCAGGCTCGCAGAGCCCCCATCCTGGAGTCTGTACTCTGGAGTGTTGGAGAGAACAGGCAGTAAATACAGTTGAATGAAACAGTAATGTGAGGGTGACATGTTTAGGGAACATGGATCTGAACTGGAAGTGTGGGCAGTGGGGGATGGGGGGCACTGGAGTGGTCTGAGAAGACCTCACAGAAAGGGGACGTTTTAGCAGACACTCAAGACAGGAGAATAGGGGACAGCAGCCAGGGCAGAGCTTCTGAGCAGAGCAACAAGGCAGCCGGTATGCACGGGTTCCTATGGGCTGTACAGACAGGAGGGACACAGAGAGGGTTGCACTGTGCAGTGGACCTGGCTCCCATTCATTGCAAAGACTCCTGGCCCCTTCTAGCTAGAACCTGACTGCTCAGGTTCCCAGCTTGTGGCCTCTCCTGGGCTTCCGATCTGGGCGGCCTGGGGTGGGGCTCCTGCCACACATTCCTGTTAGTGCTTCCAGGGTCTCTGGTCACCCACTGGCGCATGTTCCTGATAGTGCTTCCAGGGCCTCTTGCCACCCACCTGCACGGGTCCTGTCTGTTTTCCACTCTAGCAGCACTGCCCTGGGCTCCCTGCCTCACTGACACACCCCAGTGCCCTTGGTGGCTTCCTGTAGGAAGCCTTCTCTGAACTCCACCCCCAGCCCTGGGTCCCCACACTCCCAACCTCTGCGCCTTCTGAGGTGTGGAGATCTGGCTTTTCCGGTCTCCTTTGAGCAGCACCTGGCATTACTCAGTAACCAATCAAAGGAGATGTGCACTGGGCCCCAGGAACTCTTTTTCTTCTAATACAGTCTTTCTGGCTACCCTTTCATTTATACTTATTTCTTCCTTCTTTTCATCAATGAAGAGATTTAAAAGGTTTTATTCCTAGCTGAGAGTTATCCCAGCACTCAGGAGGCTGAGGCAAGAATTGGAGGCTAGCCTGGGCTACATAGGGAGAGCCTGTTTTGTTTGAGAGAGGAAGGGGATATTCTTATCTCTACCAAGGCTATTTGCTTCCTAAAAGATGACCTAATTGTAAAGTGCAGCATAATTTAAAATAAGCCCCTCCTGCTTTCAGCACTGAGGAAAATTTGGGTGGTGCCTGGTGCTGTTTTGAGTCCTTGGTTCTAGCAGGAGGCTGGAACTTCATTTCCAGCAACTCCAGTGTATGTGCCTGCCCACAGGGGATCTACAGTCAGGGCCTGGGGACATCACACAGCAGAAAGTGGGTGACCAGAAAGCTGGTGACCAGTGACCTACAGCATTACTCCCGGAAATGTCTGGGAGGAAGGAGATTGACTGTGCAGAGTGTGACTGTGGCTGCCATGGTGGGGAGAGAAAGGCCTAACATAGCAGGGTCAACGGGATGGGGCCGCAAGGTGGGAGGTTCTACCTCCAGTTCCTTTAATGTCTAGCTTCATTGCATTGACAAACTATTTATTTATTTGTTATGTTTTGAGACAGGGTCTCACTATGTAGCCCTGGCTAGCCTAGAACTCATTATGTAGAACAGGCTGGCCTCAAACTCACAGAGCTCTGCCTGCCTCTGCCTCCAACTGCTGGGATTAAAGGTGGTCGTCACCACACTCATCAAATTTATTTAATTTTTTATGTGTGTGAATGTTTGCCTGCATGTATGTACCTGTGCATGCCTGGTAACTGCAGAGGACAGATGAGTGCAGAGGACAGATGATTGTGATGGGTCTCTTGGAACAGGAAGGAATTAAGGATGCTTGTTAGCTGCTGTGTGGGTGCTGGGAACTAAACCCAGCCAGTGTTCTTAAACCATCCAGCCATCTCTCCAGTTCCATCCTCATTTCATTTTACAGACGAAGAGACTGAGGTTTAGAATCACCACTGCAGAGGGCTCTGGGGCAGCCTAGTGAAGAGATCAGAAGGTTGAGGAGGCTCATGAGGAGAGATGGGAGCCAGAAGATTGTGATGCCTAGAAGGGGGGAGGGAGTCAGAGTCTGCTCCTCACCTGGATGGCTCAGACTTTGGAAATGCTCATTAGTTAATTAGCAGTGTTAAAGGACTTTTAACTCATTTTGGGAAACATTCTCTCTTTGAGACAGTGTCTTCTATAGCCCAGGTTAGCTTCAGCCTTGTAGTATAGCCAGGGATAACCTTGAATTATAACCTTGAATTCCTGATTCTCCTGCATCTACCTCCCAAGTGCTGAGGTTACAGGCATGCATTTTCTCTGAGAGATAAAATTTCTCACAAAGTGTGTTTAAGACTGGAATAGTCTTGATTGGCAACAAATCTCAGGGGCCTTCAAGGAAGAGATGTTGAGAAATAGGGTTACAAACTGCACACCTTTCCTCTTGCTGCTGCCGCTGCTCCTCCTCCTCCTCCTCCCACCCCTCTTCTTCCTCCTTCTCCTTCCCCTCCCTTCTTTTCTTTTTGTGCCCTGGTTGGTTGGAACTCGCTGTGTAGACTGCCTGGCTCCTTTGAACTTGTGGGTAATCTTCCTGCCCTTCCTTCCTGAGTTAAGGGCGGCCATACGCACTTGCCATGTGTTCTAGGAAACAAGTGAGCAAAATTTTCAAGAGGTATGACAGAATTCCAGGTTCTTAGATAAGAGAGCTTGAATAGCCAAGGGACCCCCTCCTGCCTGTTCTGCCCACTACTCATTCATCACTCCCGCCCCCCATTATGTGTCATTGGACAGCTGCTGTAGACATGTACTCCCTGCCAGGGTTGGGAGAGTGACTTGGATAATTTTCACTGGTAGATGATTTGACATATTAAAATCAGTTGGCCTTGGACTGAGGCGTCATTTACGAGACAACAAACACAGCGCTCTAGTTTATGAGTAGCCCAGCCCAATATTAAAATGAATCACTAAGCCCCTTGTTGTCTGGGAGAAGCCAGTATGAAACTCCAACCAAGTGGAGAGCAGATCCAACATGGGATAAGGCCGCTGCAGTTTCAGTTTTGGGTTGGGCCAAGAAAGAATTTGGGGACTTTCTTCTTTGGGGAGTTGCCTTTCTAATGTGGAGGGCAGGGGTGGGGATTTAGTTTATGATTAATTCTCTGGGTTTTGATAACAGGTCCAGTGAACGTGTAATGCATTTCAGGTAGTTGATTTTAAATGTACTCCTGAAGCTTTAGAAAGGGCAATTAATCATGAACCTGAGGGTTCCTCACATTTGTTTCGTTTAGCCCATCCAGGTTTATGTTCTCTTTCTCTCTGTCTCTAACTCCCCACCCCCTTTTTTGAGATAGGTTGGCCCCAAAGTCACTACGTAGCCAAGCACGGCCTTGAACTCCATCCTCCTGTCTTCACTTCCATTTTTTAAATTTTACTTTAAGACAAGATCTCACTGTGTAGCCCTGACTGGCCTGGAACTCACTGTGTAGACTAGGCTGGCCTTGATCTCACAGATCATTTGCCTCTACCTTCCTGGTGCTAGGGTTAAAGGCGTGCATGTCTAGCTCATGCCTCCATTTTTTTTTTTTTTAGGAAATTTTGGCCTGTTGAGTCTGGTTAATTGGCTATGGAAACGTGGTACTCTGGAATTCTTGAGGCCCTTTGACTGTCCTGTGTTAGAGCCTGATGAGCCAGCCATTCTACGCCACTAGTGTTCCAATAATGACAAATGACAAAGTTGGGGTTCCCCCAGAAATGGGAGTTTTCTTTCTCCTGCTGCTATTACTTGCCGCACGAACATTCTCTTTTCAAGACTTCATTAAGAATCTCTCCCGTTCCCAGTTCTGTCCAGTGAGGAATTCTAAGGTGTGGGACACCCAGACATAGAAAGTCTACATACATGTGTATCTCATGCAAAGAACAGAGGGAAAATAAAGGCAAACGATGACGACAGGAGGACTGGTGAGAGGCAAAGTAATTGCCGCAGGGCCTCGAACTCTGCACAAAGCAGTCCATAGATTTGTCTCCTACATTCCTACCAGCCAAAAGAAATAAGGAAATTATCAGTCCCACATCTAGGTTTCTGCATGTTAGATGTTAGTGGGGGCATCTAGCTTCTCCAGAGTGCTCTCCTGTGATTCCAACAGTGCCTCTTCATACACCACACTTCCTATTTGTATTTGCCTTTATTAGACAACTATTACTCATTAGGGGACAACGTTGCACAACATAGATAGAACAGAGATTTTGGTGATGTACAGTCTCACCACCTACACATCACCATGGGAAACATTTTTGTATCTTATCCTCCTGGAGTTAAAGTCTCTGTTTTTGCCTTGTATAAAATAACAGCAGTGCCTAAGGTAGTAACAATGTGTACTGTTGTTTGTTACCCAGTACCCTGTTGCCACAGGCCCATAGTGATTTCTCTTCACTCCTCCAGGAGCACCTTTGCCCTGGAATAGCTCATTCTCACTTGTTCCAGTCCCTGCTAAAGTCTCCCCTTTATGAGAGCCTATCTTATATAATAAGCCATGTGAATAACCCTTCCTGTTTTTTCATAGTCCTTCTTATGTTCTAACTTAACACTTTAATGATTTGCTAGCCTCCCCCTCTTAGAATGGAAGCCCCTTGATGGTGCAACCTGCTCTGTTTTGTTAACTGCTATATTTGTGGGAGTTCAGAATGCTGCCTGCAGAGTAGGTTCTCAGGTGATTTGTTTGTTTTCTTTTGCTAAGGGAGGGGCTAGTGATTGAACTCCAGGCCTCATCCGTGCCAGGCAAGAGCTCTGGACTGCTCAGGCTCAAGCCCAGGTCTTCAGATAAATGAATGAGCAATCGTACATTGTTAGCTTTTATTTCTATATCACTTTTACGTACTGATAACAACTAATGTGCACCTACATGAATGCTTACAGGCAGGTCTATGTTTAAAATGACAGTCATGCTGTATCTGCTGTTGGCTCTTTGCTGTCTCCCTTGAGGAGCCTGGTGATGAGATGTCTTTCAGTTAGTTGCACAGTGATTTATGGGGTTCTTCTAGTAAGTGAAATTTCATATTGAAGATATTTTATCCCAACAGGCCACCAAACGTTTGGGTTCAGTAGAGCATGACTGTACAATATAGGTACCTTTGTTCTTCTCCCCGCCCTTTTTTTTTTTGGTTATAGTTTTTTGTTTTTGTTTGACAGGGTCTCCCTGTATCCCCCGCTGGCCTGGAACTTGCCACATAGACCAGGCGACCTCAATCTTCCAGAGATCTGTCAAACTTTACCTCCTGGATGCTGGGGTTAAAGGTGTGCCCCACTATGCCTGGCTGACTATGTTTTTGTTTGTGTTTTGAGACAGTCTTGTTATAGCTCAGACTGCTTTTTAAATCTTTTATTTTGCCTCACACTCGCCATGCTCAGCCAGAAATTAAAAAAAAAAAAAAAATCCAAATAGAAACAGAATGCTATTCATCTTCCCCTTAAAAAATTTTTTTTGGCAGCCTCTTGAGCTGGATGGGGTATGTGTAGCACATTGACAGAGTATGTAGTTAGCATGTGCAAGGTCCTGAGTGCGAGCTGCAGTACTTAAAAGCAAAAGGGAGCCTCCCATGTACCCTGTTATAAACTCAGCAGAGCAAACACCAGCCAGGGGGCCCGAGACAGTGATGGCAATCTCCTGCGGAGGAAGGGGCCACATGCAGCGGCTATCCTTGTCCTGCACTGTGGGCTCATAGGTAGAAAATAAGGTTGGAGGGCTACTCAGAGGCCAGACCTTGTCTCTGGATTAGACTGCAGTCTTCTGAAGGGTAGATAAAGGCCTCTGTATCCATCAGCTTTGATGAAGTGATGTCAACCAGTTCGTTCAGCTGATTCATCCTTCTGGCTAAACAGTGGGCCTCTCTCCTCTAACTAGGAGGCTCTGGGTCCTTTGAAAACAATGTGCAGGAGACCAGAACAAGGCTCATTTATTCACTGGGCATGACTTGCCATGGCGTCTTGTGTCAGAAAGGATCTGGTGTGGATGTTTGATGGGGATCTGCTCTGTCCACAGTATCCTGTGTGTTGGCCCCAGCTTAGTCAGACTTCTGCTGCTGCACATCTGTGCCTTCAATTTCCTGTTGCTTTTCTTTTTTAGCTCTAGAATAGCACCCAGTATCCACTGAGCTTTTATTCTGTGTCTGACAGAGGGCTAAGGGCTTTCCTGGATTAATTTGTGGAATGTGGACACCTCCTTAGGAAACAAGAGTCGTTTACTATCCTGGTGTAATAGTGTATTATTTAGGTTGTGTTTTATTTTGTTTTTGAGATGGATTCCTATAGCCCCAACTGCTTGGTATTCACTATGTAGACCAGGCTGGCCTCAGTCTCAGAGAGATTCACCTGCCTCTGCTTCCTAGTGCTCTTAAGGTGTCCACCACTACACCCAACCTTATTTAAGTTTTTTGAGACAAGGGTCTCACTGTAGGTCAGGCAGGCCTGGAACTCTCTGCAGTCCTCTCAATACTGGGTGAGAGACCATTCCTCGTCTTATTTTGGTCTAGAGGTGGAGGCAGGAAGGATGAAGTGATAGATAGAGGTGGGGAAGCTGAGATTTGAACTTGAATCAACTGACCTCTGAGCTGCACTTCTAACCACTTAATACTACCCTGAGGTGAGGACACAGGCTTTAGGCTCCTTATCTTGAAGTTGATCCCATATTTGTGATGACCAGCAGTCTGTGTCCTTGTTTTGTTTGCTACCTGACCAGGTAGTGCTAGCTGACAGGCTCAGTGTCTTTCACAACCCATGTCCTCATGTCATGTACAGAAGCCTCCATTAAATGTCTGAGGTTTCGTTTCAGATAGTTTTGATAGTTGCTGCCCCTCCTCAACTTCTTGGGAGAGAAGGGTAAGCTTCTTTAGTTAGTCCACTGAGATTAATAAGCCTTTAGACCTTTCATGGCACGTTCAATAACTGTTTACTGAGGTGGTTTTCTTCCCTCTTGTTCTGGTAATTGAATCCAGGGCCTTATGCATGCTAGGCAAGTGCTTGAGCACTTGTGTTCTTCCTATCTCAGCCTCCTGTGTAGCTAGGATTGTAAGTTTATAATAACAGGCTGGACTTTGAGCATCTTTTGTGACAGTGTTGGGGGACTGAACCTACACATCGTACATATGGTGGGTGTGCGTTCTACCACTGAGCTCATTCCCAGCCCCCACTTAGCAGCTTTCTGCCTACAAACAGCAGGAGAATATCAGTAGCCAGTGCTGATTTGGTGTTTACAATGGCTAAGTGTCAGCTGTGTATAATCTCGTATATCTTCACCGCATATCACCGCTACAGTAGTTCTATGAAAACATGATGTAGGTTTTTCTGAAAATCACTATGGAAATTCCCTGATCCAAACTACTGGGCTTGTAGGACAAAGGATTTGGGCTCAGCATTCATAAAGTTCAGCATGTAGAAACAGACGTAACGCTGGTACCAGCTGCTTAGGAGTCTGAGGCGGGAAGATCCTGTAAGCTCAGGAATTCAAGGCCAGCCTGGGTAACATAGCAGAACCCTGTCTCTTAAAAAAAAAATAACAAAAACAAAGTGTATGTGTTGGGGTACTTCAATATGATAGTTTATGAGAGAAGAATTTTGTTTGTGTTTCAGTAGAGTTGTGGCTTTTATTGTGCAGTAGTGGGTAGAACCAGGGTTATCTGAAATCTGGTGGAAAGTTCTAGAACCACATATGGGTGAGTGTGGTCTATCACACATGTGAAGTGAGGCCGTGTGTTTTGTGCATTGCTACTTTGCAGCTGGGTATAATTTTCTGCATTCACCTGGTGTTTCTTGTAGAAGAAACCATGCCCATGAATGAGGTAGACATTGAGCTGTGTTTAAATTCGCTAATATATCGTTTACATTGGAAGGAGTGTGCATTTTCCAAACAGGTGTTACAGAAGAACTGTCATCTCCAGTTTGCAGTTAGCTGAGATTCAGAGGGGTAAAGTGGGGGGCCCAGGATCGCACAGCTGAGAGGAGGCTGAGCCAGGATTAAACGCAGATTCTCTTCAACACTTAAGGTCTGTCACAAAGCCCCTCCTGTTCTTGTTTGTGAGAGTTGAGCTGTGTCTATAGGAGACTAAGATGTAGGTTTGTGAATTTTAGCAGTTATAAAGGACAGGGTGGTGAAGGTAGCTCAGCTGATTAAGTGATTACCTTGTAAGCACAATGACATAAGTTTGATCTCCAGAATCCATATTTTAAAAAAGAGAGTTGGCAGGAAAGGGTGCTCACTGCACTGATGACCTGAGTTTGAATCCTAGGACCCACGTAGTAAAAGAAGAAACCATCTCCTACAAGTGGACTGTACAAATGTATAGGCAAGTGGCCTGTACACACACTAAGTAAATAAATGAACGTAAAAATTTTTTAAAAGCTATAGAGGACTGGATATAGAAGACTGGGAACAATCATTTCTATATCATAAGAGTCTTTTATTAGTATATGTTGTATATAATAACATGGGGTTCCTGAAATTTTAGTATAAGTGTGTGTGTGCATATATATATTTATATATATATATAAAATGTATTTTGATATTTGAAAATTTTTGCTTTGTTTCTTTTGAACCTGGTTCACATAGCCCAAACCAGCTTAGAATTCCCTATGTACTTTATGATGACCTTGAATTCTTGATCCCTCTGCTCCAATTTCCAAATGCTAAGAGTATAGACATGTAGCCCAGGCTGGCCTTGGATTCTCAATCTTCCTGCCTTGCCCCACCAGTGCTGGGATTACAGGCATCTATCACATCTGGCTTTGTGTTAACACATTTTCAGTGATGATCAGTGTAGCGCAAAATCTTTAGTAGTTGACATGGAGGTCTGCTATCTCATGCTCAAGTAAGTCCTGGTAGCCCAAGTGGCAGCTGGAGGGTGGTGTGGGCACAGAGGAAGTGCCTAGGGGCTCAGAGCAGAGGCCATGGGGGCCACAGGTGCAGCTGCATCAGTGCATCCTCATGGAATGTCAGCCCCAGTCATGTTCTCAATATGTACACGGTCTGATGGTTACTTTGGTAAGTTCCTGTTGTAGGATCTCCCCTTATTTCCAAATGTTGCGTGCGAGTTAGGAAAAACTTTTTTGAAATGTCAAAGTTCAGAAGTGCAAGTAGCTACCTTGTGTTACCGTTCATTCTAAAATGATTATCACTTTGTGTGTAAGGAGTTGTTTGAAAGTGTGTTGCACTCACAAGTTGAGAGTAGCTGGGTGTGGTGGCCTTTAATCCCAGCACTTTGGGAGGCAGAGGAAGGAGGCATCTCTCAAGGCCAGCCTGGTCTACATAGTGAGTTCCAGGCCAACTGGTGCTATAGGGAGACCCTGCCTTGAGAGTAGAATGCTGGTTCTGGGTGGGGGTGGGGGCGGGGGTGGGGGAAGGAATGGGAAAAGGTTGGGTAACAGGTACTGAGTTACAGCTAGGTAGGAGAAATAAGTTCCAGTGTTCTCCTTCACAGTAGTGAGACTATAGATGAGAATGTGCTGTGTACTTCAGAAGACACTAGAAGGGAGGGTATTGGACACTTCCCCACAAAGGAACAATAAGCAATTGAGGAGGTAGATGGAGATACCCTGAGCTGAGCATCACGGTGTGCATAGAAACGTCACATGTTACCATAGAAACTTGGATGCTTAGAAAGGTTTATTTTTATTTTTTAAATAATTAAAAAATTTTCATCTGTGCAAGTATCTTGGTGCCTGGTATGTTTACTGGTATATGTATGGTGCCTGTGAAGGCTGGAAGAGGATGACAGAGCCAGAGCTGTCATGTGGGTGCTAGGAGTTGAACCTGGGTCCTGGAAAAACAGCAAGTGCTCTTAACTCCCGCCTGAACCACTCCAGCCCTGGTTTAGTTATATTTTTACTTATGTGTATCTAAGTATATGCCATGTGGGGAGTGCCTGAGGGGGCAAGCTCCCTGGAGCTGGAGTTACAGGTGGTTGTGAAACAAGTGACGTGACTGTTTCCGGGAACCAAACGGGTCCTTTGCAAGAACAGTACACTTTCTTAACTGCTGAGCCATTTCTACAGCCCTAACACATACAATTTTTATGTCAATTCAAAAAGATGTTGAAGTCAATATTTAGGAAAACAAAGTACATTGCTGATACATCGCACCACAAAATACCAAAGCTACATTTCCCAAGAATGAGGACACATCTTCAGAGCCAGGACGTGGTTCTCACAAGAAGGAAAATGTACAGTATCATCTGACATCTCCATATTCAAACATCCCCAACTATCCCAAGAATGTTTTTTATTTAGTATGGAGTTCTAACTGTAAGCCGTTTCAAACATTGCCTGCCATTCTGTGCGGTCTGGAATGTGAAGATGAGAAGGGGCGGCTTTGTCTTGGGTCAGCCTGTGGTCCCCTTTCATCCTCCTGCTTTGGGGATAGGTCTAGAAGCATCTTGGTGGAGTTTAGGAGTCAAGCTTCTGTTTTTGTGTTAAGCACATGTGTTTCATGAGTAAGCTATATCCATGTATACAAGAACCACTTGTAAAATTCAGGTTTGTAATTTTAAAAGACATTCTATGTCGCTCCCCTGTAATCGAGCAAAGCTAGAATTTCTGGACCTGTAGAGTTTAAGGAAAACAAAACTCATGCTTTCACAAGGAACCAAAGGTTTTGATGTACTAGACCCTGAGTTGGACCTGAGGGTCAGGATCAGAAACCCAGGTGTATGGTCTCCAGCATGCTTCTGTGTGGTCCATCCAGCCTCAACGCGCTTCTTTCTCAAAGTGGGAAATTTAGGAAAGTTGTTTTTGATTTTCCTTCAAGACATGGTCTTACTATGTAGACCTGCCCAGACTGGAATTCAACTGTATAGACCAGCCTGGCCTCAAACTTGCAGAGTCCTTCTGCCTCAGTCTCCTGAGTGCTGACTGGTATTATTAACATCCAGGTTTGGTGATATAGGCCTATAATCTTAGTACTGGGGAAATAGAGGCAGGTTTGAAGCCAGCCTGGTCACATATCCAATTCCAGGCTCTCCAGAGCTACACAGTGAGACTATCTCAAGAAAATAAGCCAGGGACTGGAGATAGAGCTCAGTGGGTATAATATTTGCTTGTCATACATGAAACCCTGAATTTGGTCACCAGCCCTGCATAAACTGGGTGTGGTGGCACATGCATGTGGTCCTAGTCAGAAGATCAGAGGCTGAAGCCTGTCTTTGGCTACATGGCCAGCCTGGACTGCATGAGACCTTATCTTTAAAAAACAAAAACAAATTTTTTTTTAGGTGGATTGTGGTAGGGGAAATTGCCCTTCATACATACCTGCACACACACATACCACATATACATAGGCACACGCACACCCATTAGTAGCGCGAGGCTCCTGCTATGTGCATAGCTCTGTGCATGTCTGTAATCCCAGCGCTTAGGAAACTGAGGCAGGAGAACTGAGTTTAAAGCCAGCCTGAGCTACATACGCAGTTCAAAGTCAGTTAAGGCTGGCCACATAGTGATACTCTCTGAACATATAGAGACCAAGAAAAGCAAAATCATGAGCAAAGGCACAATAAAAAGACTTTATACTCACTGGGGTGAATATAACTGAAAATAAAATTTTAAAAAAATGAGTGTTGGGGAGGACATGAAAGCATCCTTCACTCTGGTGGTGGGAAGGAAAATTATGTAGATGCTGTGCCAGCAGTCGAGCAGATCTTCAAGTATTTAAATATAGGATTAACCATACAACCCAGCAATTCCACTACTAGCCATATACCCATGATAACTGAAGATACATGTTTAAACAAAAATATGTACATGAATGTTCAAAGCAGTATTTATAAAACCCAAAAAGTAAAAAGAGCCCAAATGATTATCAGCCTATAAGGAGGAGATAGATTGTGGTATATCCACATCATGGAATATTATTTAGCCATTAAAAGAGTGAAGTGGCTGGGCATGGTAGAGCATAGTCCAGGCCAGCTTTGGCTACAGGGAGACCCTGTCTCAAAAAAACAAAACAAATGAAGTGCATGGTCCAATATGGATGAACTTGAGCTTGAGCTTGAAAACATTCTGCTAAATGAAAGAAGCTGGACACTGACATCTCATGTAACCTGAATCCACTAACATGATTACTTGACTTGTGATGGGTCATGTCTTGGTAAGTTAGATGCACTTAGTACACAGAGCCTGCCAAACATTACTTAGCAGCACACTGGTCACTGCTGAGTATTTGTGCTATGTGTTATATGTTGGTAGCCTAGGCAGAGGCTCAAATCCAAGTTTTCATATGAAGCTCCATTTAACATGTAGCGCTTGGTTTTGAACCATCATGAAGTTGAAAACATTGTAAACTGGACCATTATAAATCTGGTACCATTTGTATATGAAATATGTAGAACAGACAAATGAATTGACAACAGATGATTGTTGCCAGGAAACTAGGACTGACCGCTTCCAGGCCGAGTTCCTTAGTAATCAAAGAGTTCTAGAAGAAGATGATTGTCATACAGCATAAAACATACCCAAACCACTGAAATATACACTTTTTTAAGTTGATGAATTTTGTGTGCTATTAATTATAGTTTTACTTTAAGTATCAGACAAGGAGGACTATCTTTAACTTTTGAATGTGTTACCTGTTAGCCTGTCAGTTTTCTTTTCTTTTTTTTTTTTTTTTTTTTTTTTGAGACAGGGTCTCCCTATAGCCCCAGCTGGCCTAGAATCTTACTATTTAGACTAGACTGGCCTCTATCTCATAGAGATTGCCTCAAGTGCTGGGATTAAAGGTGTGCACCACCACATCCTTTTTAAGATGATACCTCATTTAGTGGAGTCGGGGGTTTCCACACTACAATGTGCATGTGGGAATCAGAGGACGACTTGTGGAAGTCAGGAAGCCACTTCTCCCACCCTGTGGGTCCCAGGGATCAAACTGACTTCATCAGGCTTGGCAAGTGCCCTTACCTGCTGAACCCATGCTAGCCTTGAACTCACTTTGTAACCCCTATTGATCTCAGATTCTTAGTGATTCTCTCAGCTTCCTGAGTGTTGGACTTATTAGCATGAATCACCAGTCTGTCCTGTCCTGAGCTTTTTGTAAAGAACCTTGGCCATCCAGTGAGGCTTCCTGGTCCTGCCTACTATGCAGAACCTTGGTTTGCAGCCTTCCATAAACGAAAAGAATTCTGGGAATTCTCAGCAACCTGCTTGTGGAAGAAAATGGACACCGAGATAAGTGTGGCACATTGTGTAATTGGAAGGCAGGCAGGCCAGCTGGCTTTCCAGATGAGCCTACACTAATGGCTTAAGAGGGTGTTTGAAAGAGAAAGCTGTAGCTGGACTGGCCTGAAGTTCTGCCCAGTCAGCAGAAGGGGTGCATTAAGAATGGGGAGGTATTTAAAGCCGGCATCCGTGGTGAGTGCTGGTCCCAGTGTTGGGGGGTTAGTTAATGCATGGTTTTCATGGTACTTATGGGGAAGGGCTTTGTCCTGTTTCCCTTCCTCTGGGAATTACACCCAAAGGCTTTGCTTTTATTTAAGCAAATGAAGGCCTTTGGGAGTCCCAGGTGGCCTTTTCATGCTTTGCCAGAGCCAACAAAGCAAGGTGTTGAGCCAATTTATTCATCGCTTTTAAAACCAGTTCCTGTGTTGTTGCAGTCCCCAAAGACCCCTTCCAAGTGGGCTTTGTGCCAGCCCTGTGTGCCCCGTCAGCACTTTTGTCTTCTACCTGCACTGTGGGATTTCATAAGATGCCCCAGTGGGTTGTTTCAGGACCAAACTGCTCTCATCTGGAATTTGCCACCCCCATTGAGTGACTTTGAGCAGGGAGTGAAAGGCAGAGATGGGGAGATCAGCTAAAGAAAACAAGACACTGGTCAGGTAGCCGTCAAGGGCTTGGTGGGTCAGGCAGGCTGAGTTTGCCGTGACCTTGGACAAACCATTTCACCTAGTGCTTCTCACAGGGTTCACCGTTCAGAGCTTGTAGGTAAGGGTAGGCATGAAATCACCAGGACAGGCACAGTTGTAGCTAGCCCCCAAAGACTTGAGAAGTTAGTGTGTGTGCTTCTGGCTCCTGAGCAGTTCTGGCCCTTCTTCTTTTGACGCTAAGTCCCTTAGTTGTAAATATATAATAAAGTGGTAAGTGCTGTGGAGAAAAAAAAAAATGCAGCCCCCTGGGGAGATAAGGAGGGAGTGCTGGGAGCAGTGGGCTGCCCTTTAAAGTCCAGTCGTCAGGGCCTGCCTGAAGGTGGCCTCAGATCAGAGACCTACGGGAAGGGAGGTGGTCCTGGGAAGATCATTTAACCCAGGCAGAGGGAAAAACAGGGCAAACTTGGGCAGGAGAAAAGCCAAGGTTATGGGGGAGGCTGAGTGAAAGAGGTGGAAACATCAGCTGGGCCTGACTTTAGGGGATTCTGAGAGAAAGAGACCTCTCTGAAGGACTTGAATAGAGCTGAGGCTCATGGCAACCTTCCATGCTTACCTGTCTATGTTTTTCTCTCTCCTCATTATTACTTAGAGCCCTAAAGAATACTGGCAGGGGTCTGGAGGTATTTATCTGTGGGTACTCAGAGGCTTTGTGTTGGGGGTGGGGACACTGGAAACCAGACATTGTGGCTCCTGGGTCTCAGCATTCTCTCGACCCTCCACCACTATCCCCAACACCACAACACCCACTTTAACCCCTGTAGATTTCTTCCATGCTGAGATCCTGGGGATCAGAAACCTGTTTGGAGAACAGGTCCAAGGCTGTGGAGCCTCCCTTAGGCATCTGTGTTCTCATACACCATTCCTGGGCTCACAGCCTTCTTTGATGCCCATTCACAGGCCTGCATAAGCCCTGGCTCAGCTCACAGCTGAGGACTCTCAGGGAGGGGTCAGGAAAGCAGAACACCTACCCAGAAAACTTCCATTTATGGCCACACATATGTTTCCAGGTGGCCCGGGAAGGGAGTGGCTGGTGTGGGCAAACACAGTTCCCTGTGATACCAAAGCTTTGAAGAGGGGTGGGGAAGGATCAACTTTCCAAGAACAGAGCTATGTGGGCCCCCTTTAGGTAAGGGCAGCCACACCTCCTGGCATCTCAGCCTCCCCCAAAGCCTACTCAGAACCCACTCAGCCATCTGGGCCCTGCCTTCCCTGTAGGGTAGCCTCAGGCAGCTGCAGAAGATTCCAGTTCTGTAAACACCACCTGAAATGTAATAGCAGGAGCAACACTTGGGGCTAACCCCACTGCAGATTTTCCCACAGAGCCTGTGAGATACAGAGAGACCTTTTCTTGTTTTTTAACTAGTCTCACCCTGTAGCTCAGGCTGGTCTCACACTCGTGGCAATCCTTCTGCTTCAGTCTCTTGAGTGTAGTTTACAGGCATGGAACCACTGTGCTTGACCATTTTGACTGTTTCTGTTTTATGAAGCAGAGTCTCACTGTGTAGCCCAAGTAGCCTTAAGCTCTGTAGCCAAGGTTGGCCACCAACTGGAATTGATCCTCTTGCTTCAGCCCTGTCTCCCCAACAGTATATCTATGCTCAAACATTCCACTTTAGAAATAGGAAAAAGAGTGAATAGATTTTCCTGAAGGCCCACAGCTAGTCTGAGGCCCACTTCAGGCCAAAGCCCAGATGCAGTTAGATGCCAAGTTTACAAACTAGCAATGCCAGGCAGAGGTGGCACCTGGTGCAGCCACCTATGCTAACACAGAGAAAGGGGCCTTCAGGAGGGGCCCGTCCTCAGAGGTCCCTCCTCAGCATGAGAAGTGCTCTGCTCTTTGCCGTCCAGCCGTGCTGCTCTCTGCTTGTCTTCATCTCACCTTTAGGTACTTGTGTGACTGACCCTTCTCTATGCAGCCAGCCCTAAAAATTGGAGGCCAGTCTTCCTGACTCCCTTTCTGTTCCTTCCTCTGCAGAGGGCCTTCGATCATTCTTGCCCCTTTGCCCCCGGACCAGCTCCAGGGGTTAAAGTCCCTCTTCAAGTCTTAGAAGGAGAAAAACATCATCTATCATTTATATCATTAGACTGCAACCCTGAGAATGTTCTTATCAAACCGCAGAGCAGCAGACAGAACCCACAGACTCCCATGTCTTGAGTGTCTTATTTCTGATAATGCAACTGAGATCCACATTTGGGATTTTGGAAGCCATGTCACTCCAGCTGGTTGCTGTTAAGGTTACAGTCGACTAAACACAGGTCCCTCAACTCTCTCATTAAAGATAAGACAGGAAAACAAACAAATCCATCCATCCATCTATCTATCTGTCTACCACGCATCACCAGACTTGGCTTCTGTCATTCTTCCCTCTCGACCAGCTGACAGCCTGTGTGCCCCTTCCTCTTCCGCTCATGTGTGGGTCATCTTTCTCTATTCTCATCACCCTAGCAGATGTCCTCCCCTCAGGCCTCCTGTATCCTGTGGTGCCCAAATTCTCAAGGTCTCTATCCCTTGGGGGTAATCACGAGGTACCTTCTGATTGGCCTGTGACTTGCTCTCTCCAGTCCTTCTGAGCATTTGCAAAAATACAAATTTTTTGATTTGGTTATTGATAGCCCAGGCTGGCCTAGAGCTTACAGTATAGTCCGGGCTGATCCAGAACTCCAACTATCCTCCTGCCTTGGTCTCAGTGCTGGGATTACAGATGTGAGCCATCACGCCCAGCCTTGGCATAATGTCTTCAGTTCATTCTACAGTAGGGCACACAGAGGTGCTCATTTGTTTTATAGCTACTTAGTATTTTGCTATAGGAAAATGTCGTCATTTATTTAGTTAATCCTGTATTGATGGATCTTTGCTATCACAAACAGTGCCATACTAAGTAACCTTTTGTGTGCATCATTTTGCATGTGTGCAAGTTTCCAATTTTTGATCACACTGGGAAAGGAGAGAACAGGTTGAGTAAATGGATAATGGAGTCCTTTGAAAGAACTGCAGCCAGGAAATAAAAGGTTTGTAAAGCACTGTTGGGTGAGTGTCCCGGCGCCCATTCCATGTGACTGTGTTGTATGGTATTGTATACTGAAGCCTGTATGCGGGACCTGTGGGCTGGTCTTCATGCTATTATTAATCTCATGAGGGTCTTACTGTGGAGCCCAGGCTGGTTCAGACTCACTTTGTAGCCCAGGCTGGCCTCAGACTAATGATCCTGCCTCTTTCTACCTTTTAAGTACTGGAACCAAGGGTTCACCAGCTCTGCTTTCTCTCCCTTCTCCCTCCCTCCCCTCCCCGCCTTTCTTTCCCTCTCTTCCCTTCCTCCTTCCCTCCCTCCCTCCTTCCTTCCTTTCCTCCTTCCTTCTAATGAGGTTTGAACCCAGAGTCTTGGCATGCATGCTTGCTAGATAAGCACTCAACCACTAAACTATATCCCTAGCTCCTTTTCTCATTTTCAGTTTTTTTTCCTGACTCAGAATTCTTAGAATGAATGTTCCAGACTGAGATACCATCCCCGCAGCCCCCCTTTTCTAAGAGACGTAGCTTTGTTGTGGAGTTTATTGCTCAGAATCCTGAGCAATTACCTTTTCAGGCCAGCAGAGCAGGGTTAGCAAACATTCTTGGAAGCAGCTGCTTTCCCATCAATGCTTGCTTGTCCTGGATAATGAAAAATGATGCTAGCATCCATTAAAGAAAAAGCTGCCTCTGTAAGCGCTGCTGGACAAGTGGGTGCTTGTCATGGAGTCATCCGATGATGCATGTGACCTGGAGACTGAGAAACGCCTTCCTCTGCAACTTGGACTTCTAGCCATTCTTTAGGGCTGTTTGAGAGGTTTTGTTCCAAAGGTCAGAGGCAGCGGGTCTGAGCTAGGCTCGCACAGCTCTCATTTGGCAAAAGTGCGGTCTCCTGCTCATTCTCTGCAGAAGAGGTTTTCGGATCTCATTCTAGAGTTACTGAGTGAATCAGATTCCAGACTTCGCAAATCCCAGCTACTCCAGAGGGTGAGGCAGGAGGACTATCCTAGTCCAGGAGTTTAAGGCCAGCCTGTGCAACTCAGTGAGACCCTGTCTCAGAGAAAGGTTTTGACTTCCACAATGGCTTTCCCATGTTCTCACTGGGCATTGGCCCCAGGTTGTTGCATAGTCCTGGCTGGCTGGTTCTGTGATTTTGAATGAGTGGCCTGAACATTTCTGGGCCTAGCTAGCTCACCAGCATTAAGGGGATTAGAAACCCAACCAGTTTCTCAGCAGAGCAGGAGCCAATGTGAGGTGTTCATTTCAGTACCTATGCTTAATGACTACTATGTTGTCTGTGTGCATGCACGTGCATTTGTGTACTTGCCATGGCACACATTTGGAGGTCAGAGGACAACCTGCAGGAGTAGGTTCTCTCCTTCTACCATGTGGGTTCCAGGGATCAAATGCAGCATTTTCAGGCTTGGTGGCAGGCTCCCTATCCAGCTGAGTCATCTCATTGACCTGCCTGGTTTTGTTTTTTTGAGACAAGGTTTAGTAGCCTAGGCTAGGTTGGCTTGGACTTCTTTGTAGCTGATAATGATCTTGAGCTCCTGGTCCTCCTGTCTCCACCTCCAAAGTACTTAGATTACAGGCATGTGCCACCACACCCAGCTTCTAGTTACTCTTATAATTATTGTTAATTAAGGATTATTTGTGGCTTTTCTCTCCGCTCCCCACTTTTTCATAGCCTTGGTATTATTGGGTGTGTAGACTTTGCCTCATGGGGTCCTCCTCAAATGAAACCCTAATAACTATATTTCTTACTGGCTCATTGAGTTGTAATTTACCCAGTGTAACTTTTATGAGTGTACACGGTGGTTCAGGCAGCACCCTGATCCAGTTTTAGAAGATTTGTGTCACTCACAAGTTCCCTTGGGTCTACTGGCGGTTAAATCCCTGCCCAGCCCCAGCCCTGGGCAACCACAGGCCAGCTTTCTGTCTCCAGTTTTCTAAGAAAGTCCTGTAAATGAGATAAGTAATTTTTTTGGTGAGTGCTTATCACTTAGTACTGTGGAGGTTTATAACTTTTTTCCCTTGTTGCTTGGTTTTTTTACGGGATAGAAGTGGAGGTGCTGAAAATGTACGTATGTATAATATGTATATATATTTTTTAATTTAATTTTTAAAAAATTAAACATATGCCTTTAATCCCAGCACTCTGTGAGACTGAGGCCAGCCTGGTCTACATAGTGAGTTCCAGGCCACCTGGGGCTTTGGAGACCCTGTCTCAAAAAAAACCAACCCCTCCTCCCCAGTTTTCTCTGTCTCGTGTGTGTAGCTTGCCTTGTATGTACAATATTCTGGGTTCAATTCTTATGACTACAAAAAAGAAATAAAGGGAAAAAAACTGAACTGATCATGGTGGTGTATGCTGTAATCCCAGTACTTGGGAGGCATAGGGTTAGAATCACTGCAGGTTCAAGGCTAGTCTGGTCTACGTAGTGAGTTTCAGGCCAGTCAGGACTACATTGCAAGACGCTGTCTCAAAATGAACAGACAAAAGCAAAAAAGAAGAAAGTTAGACAGTAAAGTCTTTACAAATATAGTAATGTCTATACTCTAACTTTAGAGAAAGGGGATGTACAAAGATGCTCTTATATCCAGTAAGTGAATTGGGAAGGAGGATGTAGACCAAGATTGGAGAAACAAAGAAGACACTTAGCGGTGTTATAGCACGATTTTGTGTGTGTGTGTGCAGGTGTGTAATAGCTTTGTTGATAAATTCACCTGTCACATAGAACCAAATATCTTTTGGTATATGCACAAAATTTCCAAACATCCCTACATCGATTTTAGAATACTTTTTTAGCAAGCCCCAGAAAATTCCTCACTCTGGGCTGGTAAGATGGCTCCATTTTCTTTGAGCTTCTTTGCTCACACAGGAGCCTGGGAGGAATTTAAGATATACCAATTCCTGGGCTCTCCCAGCTCTGGATATCTAGATTCGTTAGTCAGAGGCAGGACCCAGGCCTGGATATTTTTCAAAGCACCTAGAAGAATATGTGGGGTACATATCAGACCCCAGGTGGAGACGTTAGGAGTTTTGAGGCCTGGAGAGGTTGTAAGGCCACTTCAGGGGGCCCAGGGCTAGGACCTGGTCCCCCAGCTCTCGGGACTATCTCTTCCTGTGGGGAGACAACAGGGATTGGGGATGAAGGACACATCTGCTTTGGAATTTAGAGCATGGATCTCCCTGCCCTTGGGGAATCCCACAGAAAGGAAAAGTGGGCAGACATGGCACCTCAGAAGCAGCTTTCTTTTTATCATCAGTAAGCCAACAGGACCTGGAGTCACCCAAGCAGCCACAGAGACACTCCCAGGGTTGTAGCATTATGACCCTGTGTTTAGCGTGCCGCAGAAGTAGGGACCGTATAGCTCAGATTTGGTGTGGAAGCCATAGAGATCTTGCTCTTTTTCTTTGTTTCCCCTCAGGACAGGGTCTCCTATGTAGCAGACCTGGAATTCTTATTAGACGAGGTTGGCCTGAAACTCAGAGATCTGCTTGTCTCTGCCTCCTGAGTGCTGGGATTAAAGGTGTGCACCACCGCATCTGATATACATACATATGTTTATTTATTTGCTTACTCGTTGAGACAGAGTCTCGATGCCGCCCTGGCAGGCCTGGGCCTCAAACTGTGAGTACGGGCACATGCCACCTCAGCCACAGCTTGATTTGAATGACAAAGTAACCCAGTTTCCCAGCTGGGGCCTTGCTGGGGCATGCTGAGATCGAGCTGCAGGTTTTATCAGCTAGCACTGACCATTTCTCAACTGTCCAGAGAGGTTTTTTTCTCCTGGTTCTTATGGGCTGAAGGAACAGGAGCGCCCCATTCTGTGTAGACCTACTAGCTGCCTTTACTTCAACCCTTTCTGGTGCAGTGGCCCATGTCTGCTGCGTTCAGACTTGGCTCTTCTGTGAGGCATCAGGAACCCCTAGCTGCCTTAGGCATGCAGTGCTTGGGTGGGCCTTGGGACTCCACACACCACTTTGTTGTCCACTCCCTGCTTGAGCATGTAGCCAGAAGTCCAGTCCCTCCCCTTGCTTCTTCTTGGGTCTTCTCTGATACCCTTCATTAAATTGTCTCTGCACCCTACGCTGCTGCCTGAAGCCCTCAGGACCTACTCTCCGCCTTCTGCTTCTTATACCTCTCATTTCTGATATTACTAACTTGGCGGACAGTTATTTCTGCTCTACTGGAACACAAACTCTGGGATTGCAAGGACCTTGTTTTTGGCACTGCTGTCCTCCCCTGCCCTAGAATAAGCATGGTGGTGTGACCCTGCAATCCCCGCACCTGTAATTCCAGCTATTTGGGAGCTGAGGCAGCTAGGCTAGGGTGAATTTAAGGCCAGCCTGGGCAACTTGGTGAGACCCTGTTTCAAGATAAAAATTAAAAAGGAGGGGCTGGAGAGGTGGCTCCTCAGTTAAGAGCACTGGCTGTTCTTGTGAGGACCCAAGTTCGAATCCTAGCACCCACGTGGCAGCTAGTAACTCCAACTGTAACTCCAATTCCAGGGGATCCAACGCTTTCTTCTGTCCTCAGGCACTGCGTGACACGGTGCACTTATACACATGCAGGCATAATACTCATACACATAATATAAAAATATATAAATTTTAAAAATTGTTTTTAAAAGATTCAAAAGGACTGGGGATGTAGCTTGGTGGCAGAGAATTTGCCTAGCATAAACAAGGCCCTAGGGGCAGTCCCTGGTACACTGAAAACAAAACAAAAAACTGATGAGAATACTTAAAAGCAGTCGGTTGGAGATGGACAGATCTCCCTTTCACAGAGGGGTGGTGAACAGTAGGCCCTAAAGAAGCAAAGCTGGACTTGGACCCAACTTTTTTTAACCACATTGATAAAACAGATGTAAAATATTAACCTGTTTGCACACACTGGCTGTTGACTGACTCTGACGCCCCATTTATGAGATTGATGGGGTTTTCACCAGCTATTTGCTGTGGAGGGCTTAGCACATTAGTCCAGGTAAAATCTATCCGATGATCCCCTTCAGTGAGCTGGTGACAGCTGGGAGGAGTCCCGGGTGAAGACTTCATCCTGTTTTCTTTGAGAAGTGGAGGGCAAATGGGCCTCAGATAATTCTCCTTGTTCTCCGCCCTCACTAAACTCTGCACTCTCACAGCTCTCTGAATGTTTCTCAACATTCTTTTTTATTTATTTTTACTTTTTGAGACAGTCTCACCAATAATTAGCCCAGGTTGGTCTGGAACTCTATATATCCTCACGATCCTCCCGTCTCTGGTCCCAAGTGCAGGATTACCTGCCTGTGCCAATACTCCTGGCCCACTGTTCATTGTTGAAATTAGTGAAGCCAGTGACTTTGTTCTGGCTAAGGACAGGGGGAGGTTGGGAGAAAGACACTGATAAGTTTCATGCAAATAAACTTCCTGTCCTTGGGATCCCATGGGAGCCTCCTGAAAGCAAGGGTGACATTGGGGTCACTGGGAGTTGTGCTTGTGTGAGATGACCTTCTTAGCTCCTTATCTTCTCCGGGAAAAGAAGAAAAACACCTGGGGCTGTAGGTGGCCCATGAGAAGAACTCTAATTTATTTCAGTTTATGAAAAGTGATGACATAATGCGGAAGTTCTGGAGTCTGGTTTCAGACTTCCTCCTTTGTTGGCTCTTCCCCACAGCCTTGTGTTTTCTGAGGCATGAGTCTCTGTAGACAGAAACAGGGAGTGAGAGTGTGGAATTGCTTTTTTGTCATTCTAGCTACTGTGAGTTAATCCCCTCTCAACTAACCAAGTGTTCTAAGTGTCTCCGATAGTGTTAGGAGACGGGCTGCCTGGTGGGTAAAAAGTCCTGTTAAGTTAGCTGATGTCAGATGCCTGTGTCTGTCCATTGTGTGGCTTGGTTGGCCACATCATTTCACATCTCTAAGCCTCAGTTACTTCAGTAACAAGGGATGCTAAACCTACTTCCCAGGACTCCTGACTGTATCTAATGAAGGCTAGATTGTAGTTTCTGTCCACAGCTCTCAAGAGATGGACACGAATAGAGATCTACCAGTGGAGGTCAACCTTCCCTGTAAACCCACATCTCACCAACACGCTCCTTATGTGGGAAAACTAGAGGACAGCTTGTTGTGTCCTTCTGTTTCTTTAAAATATTTATTAATTAAATTATATATATATATATATATATATATATATATATATATAAGTGTAGTGCCTGCAGGTATGAAAGTACACCCGTGTCCTGCCATGTCCACAAAGGTCAGAAGAGGGTGGTCAGATCCCCTGGAACTGGAGTTATGGGCAGTTGTTAGCTGCCATGTAGGTTCGGGGAATCGAACTCTGCAAGAGCAGTCAGTGTTCTTAACTACGGAGCTATCTCTCCAGCCCCATCCTTCTATTTTTTAAAGTGCCAGTCACATCATCATTGAGTGTGGGCCCTTTTTCAAACCTGCAGTGCTTACCGAGTTTATAGAAACCCCGTAAAGGAAGACGTACCAGCATTACCCAGTACCATCTAAGAAAATGACGAACCAGGGGAAGACATTTTCTGGGTGGTACATCTGTGGAGACTCATGGTGCTGTGGCTGGAGATAGAAACAGTGCTACTGAATCATCAAAGGAGAAACTGCCCCTCGCTAAATAAAGCTGTCTCCTCCAGTCCTTTCATCTATCAAGTTTAACTTCTTATTTTTATCTTCAGTGTTTGAATTAGAAAATACAGCCTTGGTTTGAGGTACATGGTGGTAGTATTTTTACTTCTCTGATCTTGTGTGCATAAAATTGGGCTGTGTGTGCATATGTTCAAGTGGTCCTTGAAGTAAAGCTAAACACAGCATTCTTGGTGTTGGCTACGGAACCTCACTGAGGGGGACTCGTTCCATCACGTCCCTTTTGTATGTGGTGTGGGCAGAGCTCTGCTTTCAAGAAGTTGCTCTGAGAGACTGGATCACCCCCCTGGTTACTGAAGCATTCAGCTATGGTCAGCTGCCTTTGATGGCAGGCTCCTGCCCTCAAACCCCAGCATCTTCTGCATTGTGCAGAGACTTTGCCTACTCACATTCCAGTGATGGCTGCCCCAGTGGGAGAAGAAACAGGATCCTTCAAGTAGGACTGGCCAGGCATGCCGGCAGTTCCAGGAAAAGAATTTCTGAGACTCTCGCTCACCCTGCCCAGCCTGCTGGGAGCAAAGACTTTTCATGAACTTGGGCATTATTTGTGTTTGAACTTCTGCTGTCTCTTCCAGGGTTTTCTGGGAAGACTGTTCTTGTTTGTTGCTTGTGACAATGTCACAATGTAGCCCAGGCTGGCCTCCAGCTTGCTGAGACCTGCCTGCCTCTGCTTCCAAGTTCTAGGACTAAAGGCCCATGGCTGTACCTGGCAAATTCCCTTTTATAGTTGGGGAAATTTAGGCAGCTGGTTAAGTAGGAAGGCTGGGATTTGAACCCAGGCAGACCAAGATTTCATGCCCTATCTGTCTTTGCCTCTGGAGTGCTAGAATGCCACCATACCCAGCTCTTTAATATTTTTAAATTATGGGTGGTTTTTATACATTTTAAAAATTGTGTGTGTGTGCGTGCACACATGGACAGATGTGTACCCTGGTACAGATGTGGAAGTCAGGAGACAACTTGCAGAACTTGGTTCTCTCTTTCCACTATTTGGGCCCCGGGAATCAAACTCAAGTTGTAAGACTTGGCAGCGTGCACCTTTGCCAGTAGAGCCTTCTGAACCAGCTCTTTTTAAAGTTTTTGTTTATTTTTATTATTATTGTGTATGCATATGTGTATGAACATGCACGTCAGGGCACACATGTGAAGTCAGAGGACAACTTTGTGGAGTTGGTTGTCTTCCGCTTTTACAAGAATTCTAGGGGTCAAACTCAGGTCAGCAGGTGTGCATGGCAAGGGGCTCTACTCTCTGAGCCACCTCTCAGAATGAGGAAGGGGTTTCTGACGTACTCTCTTCCCCCACCGGGGCCTTGCCGAGGCTCTGCTTCCTTTTCCCTAAATTATACACTGTTGAGTTCAGGGCTGGGTTGACTTACCCCAAAGTGAGGGCCCTCACAGTTCATATGCAAATTGGAGATGGGTTTCCCAGCAAAAATAAAAAGTATTTAGTAAGAAAATACCAATGACCAACAAGAAAAGGATAGTCCAGAGCAAATTGGAGTTCTTCTACCCAGAGGAGGTTAATGGTAACTGGGGAGGAAGTGGGTTAAAGTGGAAGGCATTTAAAAAAAATAAAATAGATTTTGTGCTGGAGATACAGCGCGATGCACAAGACCTTGGGTTCAATTGCCAGCAATGGGAAGAAGGAAAAGAAAAAAAATGTTGGTCCATAATCCCAGGATTTAGGAGGCAGAAGCAGTAGGATCAGGAGTTCAAGGTCATCCTCAGCTACATAACAGATTGGAGGCCAACCTGGGCTATATGAGATTCTGTCTCAAACCCTTCTACCTTTGTATTCTTTGCCTGTTACAATTAGAATGAATGATTTCTTAAAGTAACAAAAACTAGTAAGAATAGCTTTCTGGATGTGTGTCTCTCACACTGACTTTTCATTCGTTCCTGAGCACCCCATTTCCTAGCCCACTTGACCATAGTAGCCCCCTCTTAAGTTCTGGGATTAAAAGAGTTAATGTTTGTAAGTGCTTAAAACAGGACATAGATTCTGTTGTGTTGTGTAGTCTACAGTAGCCTCAAACTCCTGAGATTATAGGTGTGTGCCACCATGCCTGGCTTGAGGTTGTGGGTTTTCTTGATTGGTGATGGTGTGGTGGAAAGGTTTCCCTGTAGAGATGGCCAGGAGGCTTCTCATACTAGAACCAATACGGGTAACCAATATAGAGGAGATACTTTGTGCTTGGTTGACGTTAGTCCCTCGCTAGCTTTCTGTCACTTTCATCGTGGAAATACTCTCGTACTCCCAACCCCACATGTCGATCTTGCTCTTTCAACATTTTGCCAGATTTCCATCACGCTGCCTCCCAGTTGATGATGTCAGAGTTCCGCATAGCCCAGGCTTGGCCAGGACTAAAGGAGCTTCCAGAGCTTCCTGGAGCTAGAGAGCCCCTTGTCTTTCCTGTAATTTTCAATTTCTCAGCCCAGAGGATCTGGTTTTACAAAACAGATAATGAGCACTACTGAGCACCTGGAAATTCAGGTTGGGGCGCCCTCTGGCACTTTCTGTGTCACTTCTTCAAGGGTGGGGCTGGGCCACCACCGTTAAGTGGTACCCTGAGCAGGTTAAGTGCTTTGCACTGAGTTATTTACAAAGCCATTTCATTTTTTCAGGCTACCACCCTTGGCAAGTCCAGTCAGGGTCCTGTTCAACTTTCACTGCCCAGATTTGTCTAGCTGAGGAAAGGAATCTGGGGCATGGCTTATCCCCTGCTTATATGATAAGCCACCACATACAGCCCAGCCACCCCATTATTTATGCTGAAGGTGGGAAGGGTTCCTTAAAATTCATCTTTAAAATTTCCTAATTGGACTTTAAAAGTGGTATCTAGAGGCTGGGAGATTGGGCACTGGACCTGAGGGCTGGGAGATGGTTCAGCAGTAAAGTGCTTGCTGAACCCATGCAAAACAGCCCGTGACATGACACTATGATCTCAATACTGAGGAGGCCGGGACAGGTGGATGGACCCCTCCTTACTCAGTGACAAGCCAGCCTGGCCTATTTGGTGTGTTCCAGGCCAATGAGAGACTCTATTTGACAAAACAAGGTAGCACCTGAGGAGCCACTCTGAAGGCTGACCACTGGCCTCCATACGCACATGCTTGTACACACACATACACATGATTTCTATTCATCCCTTAGGATTTCGCATTTCTTCATCTGTTGTCACTTTATGGTTCATCGTTCATTTAGGGAATCTTGCTTGTCTTTCTGTCCAGTTTACTCTAAAGCAGAGAAATAATCATGGTCCTCATCCTCCTGCTGCTCTGCCACTTGAAAAGTGTGCTCGCGTTCCCTGCCTTGATCACACTGGCTGCTGGTGTTACCCTTCATGCTTCAGTAGCTCCTGCAAACTGAGGCCCAGAGACTGTAAGCTCAAGGTGTTTCAGCAAAAAGACAGTTTTGATTTATAAACCAGAACTAGCTCAAAGACCAGCCCTTTAGACGAAATCTTCTGTCTGTTATTACCACTGTGGGCATCCCGTCCCTGTGTAACCCCATTCCCTCAAGTTTTCGAAGTCTGTTTTAGATGGAACCCAGAGGACCAGTGTAGGGCCTGATGCAGTTGTGTCTAAAACACTGGGAGGGAGGGTCAGGCGATGTTATACGAAGGACTGACTCCTTCTTGTGAACTATTTTTGGTGTGACTTTCCAGTTTATTTTCCAAATATCACATGCCTAGCCCAAGCCCGAGGTGGGCTCAAATTTTCTACCATCCTTGAGCTCCTACCTTGGGGGAAGAATTCTTTAAAAATAACCCATGATTAGTGCTTAAGAGTGTAGTTCAGTAGAACACTTGATTAGCATGCGTTGAATGAGTTTGTTGATACAGATCCATAGCATATCAACTTCCAGTCATTGGACACAGGACTGACTTCTCATACTGGCATGGGGAAGCCAGCTTTCTCCCAGGTTTTATGGATGGCCATACTTAAGAAAGGGATACTCCGGATCAAATAGATCTTTCTGTACATCTGTTTCTCAAGTGTCTGGCTCCAAAATATGTCAAAGAAGCATATTTGGGGGTGACATCTTAATTTCCTTCAAGACCACTAGTCTTCATTTGCTATTTTTTAGGTAAACTATCTTAACCTCTCTGTGAGTAGGAAAAATGGTGGTCTATATTCCCAACTTCTTCTGCCTAAAACATATATTGTCTATTTTCTCTGGCAAATGAAATACAGGACTTTGGGCTTCAGACATGTGTGCCGGCGCGACCCCTGGTGGAAGAAACGAACACTGCAGCCCAGGCTTCCACAGAGGCTTGGGGGCTTTCTGTGGAAACCTGATTCTTCTGAAAGGAAGTCTTGCAAAACAGGCATACCAGCATGAATTTTCATAAGAGAATGCTTAGACGAAATGGAAATTCCACGGGGAGGGGGAGCGATGGGCAGTTATTTGAAAAGGAGGAAAGCAGGCCAACTTTTGAGTTTCCTATAGCGAACTTTTCAACTGTGCCAATGAGATTTTCTATTACATTTCTTTTTATTTTTTTTTTTATTTTTTGTGTGAATGTTTTGCCTGCGTGTATGTAAGTGCACTTGTGTCATGCAGTGCCCTTGGAGATCAGATTCCCCTGGAACTGAAGTAAAGGACGGTTGTTAGCCGCCATGTGGATGTTAGGAATTGAACCCGGGTTCTCTGTAAGAGCAGTTACTGCTTTTAACCACGGAACCATCTCTCCAGCCCCTTTACTTTAAAAAAAGATTTGTTTTTAATTGTGTATGTGCATTTGAATGCAGTACTCAGGGAGGACAGAGGTTTTGAACACCCCTTGGAGCTGGAGTTAATAGGCAGTAGGTACTGGGAATTAAACTCAGGTCTTCTGCAAGAGCAGTGTGCACTCTTAACTGCTGAGCCATCTCTCCAACCCCCTTCACTGGATCGTTAGATAAGGAAAAGAGTCAGACCATAATGATCAGGTGCCTGTATTTGTGAAGAACTTGAAAAGTTCTTTATTGTTCATTGCCAGCTTAGGGTTCCATGAGCTGGTCCTTATTTTGCATGACTGGTTTTTGTCCAGTCTGAAATCTGTCCAGTTTCCTAATCATTGTGATCTTTTTTACACTGTAGTGAGTTTTGAAGGATGCACCGGTCGGCCAAGAACAGCCTACTTTTCTGATGACTCCCGATTCAATGTGGCCACAGACGGTGTGATTACAGTCAAGCGACCTCTAAAGCTTCATAAACTGGAGACCAGTTTTCTTGTACATGCCTGGGACTCTACCTACAGGAAGCTTTCCACCAAAATTACACTGAGGTCTGTGGGGCATCACCACCACCGCCATCACCACCATGTAAGTTGGGGTATTTCTTTGAAGTTTGCTATATTTTTTTCGCTACTGTCTAATCGTGGTCTCCTGGCCTTGGCACCATGGACATTTGGGACTAGATAATTTCATCAGAGGACTCATCTGCTAAATGGCATACCTGGCAACTTACTAGATGGTAGGAACACCTCTGTCGTTTACAACAGCCCTCCAGAAATTGCTGAGGACTCTTGGGCAGGGACTGCAAAATCACTTCCAGTTCAGGTCAGTCAGTCTGACTCAACTCATTCCTATTGGGTCTTGGAGTTGGCTGTTGGATTGTGGAGATCTGGGATCGAATCAGCCTGCCATTGCTCTCCCTCCAACCCTGGTAGTTCCAGAGGAGTTACTGAACCTGTCTAATCTTGAATCTCTTTGTCTGTAAGATTGAATGAGGGTTGAATGAATTAATGCTCATAAAGCACTGAGAATCTACATATGCTGTTGATATCCACAAGGCTTTGGTTTTAGGATCCTCTGCCTCCTTTGTGGGTATCTAAATCTCTGGATGCTCAAGTCCCTTATGAAATAGTACAGTTATTTGTGTATATCCAACACATATCCTCCTGTTAGCACGTCTCTAGATGAATGGTAATATCTAAGGTAATGTAGATGCTGTGTCAGTTGTTGTTATACTGTGTTATCTTGAGATAATAACAAGAGAAAAGTCTACTCTTTGAGAGGACTCAAGTTCAGTTCCTAGGACCCACATAGAGGATAACACCTGTCCTTAACTTCACCTTTTTCTGACCTGTGGGAACCAGGCACACATGTGATGCACTTAAATATATGGAGGCAAATAAATATCATTGTTATGAAAGCTCAATGTATTCAGCATAGACAAATGTATTATTTATCTTGCTTTGTGTGTGTGTGTGTGTGTGTGGTCTTTTTTGAGACAGGGTCTCCTTATAGCTGTATCTGGCCTGGAACTCACAGAGATCTGCCTGCCTCTGCCTCCTGAGTGCTGGGACAAAAGGTGTGTGCTACCACTCCTGGCTTTATTTTGCTTTTTTAAAGCAGGGTTTTGTTATAAAATAGCCTAGACTGGCTTCAAACACACAATCCTTCTGCCTAAGCCTCCTGAAAGCAGGGATCATAGATGTATACTAGCATGTCTGGCTTTAGGTTTCTCTTTTTTTTTCTGAATAAGATCTCATGTAGCCGATGATAGCCTCAGACTCACCATGTAGCAGAGGATAACCTTGAACTTCCAACCCTTTTGGTTCCATCTTGTGAGCACTAGGATTATAGGCATGTGGATTTTTAAAGATTTTTTAAAATTTGGGCTGGAGAGATGACTCAGCTTAAGAGCACTTACTGCTCTTGCAGATGACCTGGGTTCAGTTCCCAGCACCCACATGGTGGCTCATAATCATCCCTAACACCAGTTCCAGAGGCTCTGACCTCCATGGGCATTGTACATATTTGAAACACAGACACACAAACAAAACACTCGTACACATAAAATAACAATAAATTATATATATTTTTTAATTTAAAAATATTTTTTAAATTTTCTTTTTGAGTATTTTGCCTGCATGTATGTAAGTGCACCATGTGTGTGCCTGGTGCCTGCCCATGGAGGTTTGAAGAAGGCATCAGATCTGCTGGAACTGTAGTTAAGGATTGGTGTTAGCTACCATATGGGTGCTGGGAACCAAACCCAGGTTCTCTAGAAGAACAGTAAATGCTCTCAGCCGTCTTTCCTGCCCCCTAAATTTTTTTTTAAGATTTATTTTTCTTATGTGTGTGTGCATGAGGATTCGTGTGGAAGCCAGAAAAGGACATCAGGTCCAAACATAGAGTTTCACGTAACCCAGGATGTTCCAAGCTCAGTATGCAGTCCAGCATGACCTTGAGCTCCTAATCCTCCTGCTTCAACCTCCTAAGTGTGGAATTACAGGCATGCACCACGCTATACCTGGCTTGGTAAAACAATTTCCATCTTTAATTGATTGCCCACCAATTTGAACCCTGCAGCTATGGAAGATTAAATATGACAGGTGCTCATTAAATATCAGCTGCTGTCATTTCCTTCCCAGAGGCAGAATGAATTAGAGGTGATGTACTTAGCCAAGAGAGGGAATAGTGCCCCTTATGCCTCTTGGATAATGTTCTTCCCACCGTGTTTGCAGTGCCTGGCCATTAGGTCTGGAACATTTCAGAAAACCAGTAAATATAGAACAGGTGGATAGACAGACTGACCCTGAGTGGAAGAACATGTGTCTGTCTGGGTTCTTAGCAAGAATGTCTCTGTAGGCTATTGCTAAGAGCCAGATGCGTCTGCCTGTTTTGAGACTGCTCTGGTGGCACTTCCTATTAAAGTGTCTCTAGGGGACGTTCTGCGTGTTCCCTGCTTGCTGCCTCAGACGTGTCAGCTATGCTATAAGTGCCAAAGCCTTTGAGATTGGCTCCTGTCTCATTCTCTAAAGACTCTTGAGACCCATAAAATTTAATAATCCTCTTGATAGATCTAATTTTTCTCCCTGATGCAATTAGAAAAGTGAGGAACTCAGTTCAGTTGCATTACTGTGACTTCCTGACTCAGGCCCCCAGTTGGTATGCATGCCGGCTCAGCTGGGTGAATTCTGGCCAGGTAGCTGACTATGGGAGCCTCTGAAAGCCAAGAGGCTGTTTGAGTTTGGTTCTCCTCCAGCCCTCCCTTCCCACCTCTGCTGACTTTACCTCTGTCTGGAGACAGGGTTTGATTCAAGTATATATTATAGAAAACCCAAAATTACAATGGTTTATGCAAAATGTTCCTTTAAGACAAAGAAGTCCAAAGATAAGTTGTGGTCAGAATGCAGGTTTTATAGTCGGGAACATTCCAGGTTTCTTCTTACCTGTCTGCTTTGCTGAACTTAGCAAATGGTGTTCTGTCACCCTTAAATTTTTGGAGACTGGAACTGTTGGCCTTAAATTTGTGACCCTTCTTTATCTTAGCTAAGTGCTGACATGACACATACATGACTACACCTGGTCATATCTCATGTTTTTCTTTTTTGTTTTGAATCCAAAAAGCCAGGAGGGTTAGCAGGTATAGCTCAGTGGGTAGAGCACTTGCCTAGCATGAAAGAGACCTTGGGTTTTATCCCAACACTACAGAAACAGAGCATGGTAGCACATGCCTGTAATCCCTATATAATAGGTGGAAGCAGGAAGATCAGAAGTTCAAGATCATCCATAGCTACCCAATTTGAAGACAGTGTGGGCTTCATGAGGCCCTATTTCAAAAACAATGCCAAAACCAAACTAAACCACAATGACAAAAAAAAAAACAAGTAAATAGGAAACAGGGCTTGATTCAAACTCGGCAGAGGATGGTCAGTGATGATAAGCATCTTCCTCCAGAAACGTTGTTACCATGGATTATTCTAGAACACTTAAACAATTTAGAAGGTGTTTTCCTTCTATCTTCAACTCTCTTATTTCCCTGAGTGTGCATGAGGTTGTCTTTATTGCACATGAAAACTGTTCAATACTAGTTTCAAGATTATTTTCGGTTCCCATCCCAGCAGCTTCTGTTAGAACAAATGGAAACCTTATAGATATGACACAGCGAGATTAAGAGATTTGTATTGATTGCATAGTAGATCTTGGTAGCAATTCCCAAAACTTAGGGTTGATAACTCCCCTTTGGGGAACTATATCCCTAGGAAAAACAAAGGTTAAAAACACTTAAATATCTAGTTATTGAATCTTCTCTGGTGTTATCAGAGTGTAATGTTGCTTAAATGACATATTTGTGTAAGCATTAAATAGCTTGTAAATATAATTATTAAATTCTCAAACCTATGTTTGTATATACATAGTGGCTATCTGAATTCTGGATACTAAGAAGAATCAAAGAACATGGTATTTATGCTGTATCTGTCAGCATTCTGACACGACAGCAAAATTTCTGAGGCAGTAACTTAAAGGTCTTATGGTTCTGGAGGCTCAAGATCAAATGGTACTGTTATTTGGTCCTAATGAGGACCACATTGTGGGTGCGTGTGGCAGAGTATACCGCTTGCCTTGTGATACAAGAAACAAAGAAGAGACCGGAATCCCACAGTACACGTCCTGTGGTCTGATGCCCTCTTAGTAGGCACCACCCTGGGGACATTCGCTCTCTAAATTGTAGCGCTGGCAAGAGAGTTTTTTGGTGTTTTGTTTTTACTTTTGCTTTTGGAGCATCGTTGAGAAGAAAATGTGTCATTAACTTCATATACCACCCTCAGGAGATGGAGACAGGGATGGGACGGATTGGACTGTTAGACCTGTAGTATGCCTTCTGGATGACCTCATTTTGTTTATCTCCCTTACTTTTAGGACCCTGTCTCTGGATCCCAGCCAGAAGTGCTCATGTTTCCCAGCTCCCACCAAGGTTCCAGAAGACAGAAGAGAGACTGGGTCATCCCTCCCATCAGCTGCCCAGAAAATGAAAAGGGCCCATTTCCTAAAGATCTGGTTCAGGTAGAGGAGGAAGTTGTGTGCCGCCCCTCTCCCTTTCTCCTGGGAAGAACTTGGCAGAGAAGGACCAAGAGGAGAGAAACTAAAAGGACCTGCTGTCAAGGTCTTCCCTTGCCAATCCTATTTCTTTCTATTCTGTCTTCAGATCAAATCCAATAGGGACAAAGAGACCAAGGTTTTCTACAGTATCACTGGCCATGGAGCTGACAAACCACCTGTTGGTGTCTTTATTATTGAAAGAGAAACTGGTTGGCTAAAGGTGACGGAACCTCTGGATAGAGAAAATATCCCCAAGTACATTGTGAGTGTCTCTCAGAAACTTGACGGTGGGTAACATCATAGTGGATCTTAGGGGAAGAGCTGAACTTATCCCTTGGTGTGTTGATAAAGTGAGGTGACAGAGTCGGGAGAAAAGTGAGGATTTCCTCATGTGTCGTGCCTGAGAGTAGACCGAAGATGTCAACTTGTTCTTGGGGCTGGAAGAAAGTAGTTTTTTACCTAAGGAAAAAGATATTGGTAACACAGGACAAAAGCCTTTCCTGGGACTTGGTTGCAACATGAGTTTCGGGGAGAGGTAACCTGTGGATGACAAATGCAGAAAACTTTGGGGGAAATATTAGACTGGAGAAGCCAGAGAAAATTTACCCTGAGTGAAGTGAGTCAGAGTTTCCTAGGCTTCAGCTTCATCTCTCAGTCTGACACCATGGTCTTCATGTGGTATGTGGGCGGTCTCATTTAGTGAGCATGTGCTCCAGCCCATGAGGCTTAACTCATCATGTCCTCGTTAAGCAATAGCACACGGTGTGGGAAGTCTTCCTGTGGAGGTCTCACAGTGGAAGGAGTGGAGGCCAGATGGAGCCCCTCTAGCTGGCCCCTCTTCCCACCTCCTCTGGGCAGGGTCCAGGTAACCCTTACTTGGCTCTTGGCAGCTCTTCTCTCATGCTGTGTCATCTAATGGGAATGCAGTGGAGGAGCCCATGGAGATTGTGATCACTGTGACAGATCAGAATGACAACAAGCCCGAGTTCACCAAGGCGGTCTTTGAGGGGTCTGTCATGGAAGGTGCTCTTCCAGGTAAGTTAGCCACAAGGAATGAATACCCAGAAAGACACCTCAAAGGTTAGGGCTGGAACATGGGGTCAGGTCACCCAACCTGGCTGGCTCTTCATATGGAAAGAGGTTCGTTGAAAGCCCCTGTGTGTGTGTGTGTGTGTGTGTGTGTCTGTCTGTCTGTCTGTCTGTCTGTCTGATCTCACATTCTACCTACAGGATCAACATAAGCACAACTTTCTTATGCTGAACTTGGTAGTTGATGCATCTAATTCCAGTTCTAGAAGATCCAGTGTTCTCTTCTGGCTTTTGAGGGCCCCAGCATGCATGTTCCCATATATAGATACATACACATAAATAATAAAACCTTTAAAATTTTTAAATTTTACTATTTTTATTTTTTGTGTATGAGTGTTTTGCCTGCAGTGTATGTATCTATGTCATGCAATGCCTGTGGAGGCCATAAGAGGGCATCAGGTTTCATGAAACTGGAGTTCCAGACAGTTGTTAGGCACTGTGTGGGTGTTGAGAACCAAATTCTGGTCATCTCTAAGAGCAGCCAGAGCTTTAAACTGCTGAACTATCTCTCCAGCCCAATAACATCTTTTAAAAAAATAATAAAGAAGATGGAGGAGGAAGAAAAGAGAGAGACTTGGTGGGTACTTTAGTTAATTTATTCCCAACACTCTCCTTCCCGACCACATCCAAAATGTAGGCTTTGACAGTTGAGTTCTCTGAACATAGCTGTTTTTGATGTAGTGCTTTCTTCTCTGGCAATTTGATGTGAATTTTGGAAATTAGAACTATGACAACATGTGATCCCCAGATCCCTTCCTTTATCACCTAGAACAGGATTGGACTGAGCAGTGAGGAGCAGATCCCCAAGTGGCAATTGCAGTCCACTTAATTCTCTCTCCTTTGACCCCTTCAGGAACCTCTGTGATGCAGGTCTCAGCCACTGACGCAGACGATGATGTAAACACCTACAATGCTGCCATTGCCTATACTATTGTCAGCCAAGACCCTGAGCTGCCTCACAAAAATATGTTCACTATCAACAAGGACACAGGAGTCATCAGTGTGGTCACTTCCGGGCTGGATCGAGAGGTCAGGCAACTCGGGGGGAGGATGCGGTAGAAGTTGAAGGCGAATGTACACTGAATTCCGTGGGCAGTGCAGCTTCTGCTGATCCTAATGGTCAGCAAGTATGAATGTCTTAGTGTGTGTCTCAATACCTGCTCAGAAGTTCTGTGCCGGAGACAGGCACTCTGCCCAGTTAAGCAGATGAGCAAATATTCCAGTCCTCTGTATGCACTGTGCTGGGCTGGGCCGGGCCGGGCCTAGGGTGGCTGTTGGAGCTGGTTCTGATGGCTCATTTGATGTCTACAGAGTTATCCAACATATACCCTGGTGGTTCAAGCTGCTGACCTTCAAGGTGAAGGCTTAAGCACGACAGCCAAAGCCGTGATCACAGTCACTGACATCAACGACAACGCTCCTGTCTTCTACCCAACCATGGTAATTCTGCAACTCTTAAGACAGTTTTGTATGAAAGGTCCTTTGTAGTACCCCGACTAAGTTTTACTTCTGCTCAGGGGTGAATCGTTTGAGAACTCTTCCCCAGGTTAGTGAAGGTAAACTTCAAACTTCAAAGACAACATACTGGAGTAGTCCTTCTGTCTTTGAATATTTTTCTTTCACCCTTGGCCTGGAACCCATTGGCACAGAATTGTGAAATTGCAAAATGCACCTAAGAAATTCAGTAAGTACTGTGTTACACGTTGGAGATGTAATCACAACCAAAGCAGACAAGGATTCTTGTCTTGTGGGGTTGGTGGTAGTAGAAGTGTTGGGCAGTTATAGAAATTATAATTTTGGAGAATGGGTGGCTTAAGCAGAGTTTTACCATGTAACCCAGACTAGGCTCCAACTCAGCAATTTGTATCCTAAATTCTGGGATTACAGGTGTGAACTACCAGTCCTGGCTTCATAGGAATTGTTGAATGCTAAGAATATCAAACGCATTCAAGGAGAAGATTCTAAAAACCAAATAGGGCTAGAGAGATGATTCAGGGGTTAGGAGCACTGGCTTCTCTCACAGAGAACCCAAATTCAGTTCCCAGCACCCACATAGCGGCTAACAACCGTTTGTAACTCCAGTTTCAGGGAAATCCAATACCTTCTTCTGACCTCCGCAGGCATTGCACAATATGGGTGCACTTACATGCAGGCAATACACTCATACACTTATATTTTTTTTAATTTAAAAAAAGAACTAAATAGAAGAACTTCACAACTATACATAAAAATTAAAAGGAAAAAAAATTTTGAGACATGGTTTCTAATGCCCAGGTTGTAAGGAAAGCATGCACTACCAGACTAGGATTTTTAATATTTGGAGGAGAATTATCTCTTATTGAGTTAATTAGAAGTTGATTTAATGGTTAGTAATAGAGGCCTGAATATTGTGGCTTTTAAAAATCAGAGTTGACTTCTTTGTGTTACAAAGACCTGGGGATATTTACTCTTTTATCATCTCTAAGGGGCTTTAAGAATATTGTAATGGGGAACTTCAGAGATGGCTCAGCAGTTAAGAGCACTGGATGCTCTTGCAGAGGACCTGGGTTTGATTTCCAGCACCCACATGATGACTAGCAACTTAACTCCAGTTCCAGGAGATCCAAGGCTGTCTTCTGATCTCCATAGGCATTGCATGACGTGGGTGTGCTTAACATACATACAGGCAAAATGCTAATCACATAAAATAAATTTTAAAAGAGAGTTAACAGGGCTGGATGAGATGGCAAATGCCTTTAGTTCTAGTACTTGGGAGGCAGAGCCAGGAGAATCTCTTGAGTTCAAGGCCAGCCTGGTTTACATAGCAGGTTCCAGACCTTCTGGGGTTATACAGTGAGATCCTGTCTCAAAAAAACCGAAGGGATGTGGGGAGAACTATAATGACCGGACTCTTTTTATGATTTCTGATAGAGAATAGATGGGAGTTGGTTGTTGACTGTGAGTGTTACTAAGATCACAGTCAATAGGCAGCTGGGCCAGCAGGTGCTTGAGTGGTTTTGGTAGCCAGAGCCTTCTAGAAAGTTCCTCGGCCACTCAGAGTGCTCAGGGTTCTGTGGACAGGAAATAAGAGACCTGCTGTGTGGCAGATATATCCGGAAGATTCCATGCCAGTTACTTGACTTCATCTCAACTCTCGTTTGGGCTTGGGCTCCGCAGGATGGATTCCTTTGCTGGAACCCTGGCTTCAATTCACCCTTATGGTCACTGTGACTCCCTTTTTTCCTTTGCTCTGCAGTACCAGGGTCAGGTGCCTGAGAATGAGGCTGATGCCTACATCACCACACTCAAAGTGACTGACAATGACGCTCCCCACACTCCAGCATGGGAGGCCGTGTACACCATCGTAAATGATCCTGAACAGCAATTTATTGTTACCACAGACCCTGAAACCAACGATGGCATTCTGAAAACAGCCAAGGTTTGTATGGTGCCTGGGAAGATGCAGAAATTGATGTCCGAGCAGCTGGGCCTCCTATATCCAGAGTGTCTTCTCAGAAGCAGATCATCACTGGCAGGGGAGGGGGTCACAGTCTTCCCGGATCTTGGTAGACCGGCCATCCCTGGCTTGCAGTGACTCTACTATAACTGTTGGGTTTAATTGGCTGTTTCCCAGGAACTCTGCCTGCTTCCCCCTTTCTTGTCTTGTAAATGAGAAGGACCATGGTTTCCTGGTCTTAACTGTATGACTGGACTTTTAACAGCGAGGCAAGAACAGCTCTTGAAAAATGGCCTAAAAACTTGGTACTGGAGAGATATGACTCAGTGGTTGAGACTCATCATTGCTGCTCTTGTAGAGGGCCTGAGTTTGGTTCCCAGCACCTACATTGGGTGACTCACAAGCACCTTTTAACTCCAGTTCCATGGGATCCAACACCCTCTTATGGCCTCTGTGGGCACCTATATGGATGTGAAGTACATACTACATACACATAAAATAAAAATAAGTAAATCTTTGAAAAATGTCCTAAAAACTTGAAAACTAAAAATGGGAATGAATTATTTGTTCAATTAGTCAAAGTTAACAACCGCCTGGAGTAGCCTTGGAGCTTTCACATATCTTCAGCAGGCAAGGAGCCATGTTTGAGAACCACTGTCCAAAGCGATAAAGATCCAAAAGGTTTTAAATTTCACTTTATTTTCTGCTAACAAAATGTTTGGGTTTTTTTATTTTATTTTATTGTGGAGTGAAGGTGGTTGAACTCAGGTCCTTGAGCAAGTGCTCTACCCCTGAGCCAAGCCCCCAGCCCATGATATTTTTCTTTAAAGCTCATTATTTTTTTTCCTGTTTTCTAGGGCTTAGATTTTGAGGCCAAGCAGCAGTATGTTCTGTTCGTGACAGTGGGGAATGTGGCCCGCTTTGAGGGGGCTCTTGTCACTTCCACAGCCACCGTCACCGTGGATGTGATGGATGTGAATGAAGCTCCCATCTTTGTTCCTGCTGAAAAGAGAGTGGAAGTGCCTGAAGACTTTGGTGTGGGTCTGGAGATCACATCCTATACCGCTCGGGAGCCAGACACCTTCATGGAGCAGAAGATTACGTAAGTGGGAGGGTTTCTCAACTGACTGGTACCGAGTAGGTATTGGAATATATTTATAATTTTTTTGTTCTTTTTAATGTAATTTTAATTTACGTAAATATGTACATAAATACATGCCATTTGTTATGTAATGATAAAAAATATGTTCTAAGAAATGTGTCCTTGACCAGTTGGATCATGAGAACTTTCTAGAGTTTGTTATATAAACTAAGATGACTGAAGTGTCTTTGAAATATTGCCATCCTGTGTGCACTTTGTGGTTGACTGATGGGAGTAAGTTCTCTCCTGTCATGTGAGTTCCAGGAATTGAACTCGGGTCTTCAGACTTGACAACAAGTGCCTTTATCCACTGATCCATATTTTTAATCAAACTGTGAAAAAATGGAGAAAAAAAAGACAAAAATGTAGGATTTTGTTTGGTAGGGAAGCCTTAGACTGGATAGTGTCTAGACTGGTGTATTTGTTTGCTTTCTGTTCCTGTGATAGAAACACTGACCAAGGGAACTTGTAAAAGGAAGAGTTTATTTCACTTACAGTTCCAAAGAAGCAAGAGTCTATCTTGGTGGAGTGGCATGGCGACATAGCTGGCTAGAGTGGACTCCAAAGCACAGGAAGCAGAGCAGGGCTGGAGATCCAGCAAGGCTTAAGAACTCTCTAAGCCCACCCCCAGTGATGTGCTTGTTCCAGCATGGCCACACCTTCTAAGACCTCCCAAAACAGCACCACCAACTGGGACAAAATATTCCAATACTTAGAGCCTGTGGGAGACACTCTCATTCAAACCACCACAACTGGGTTGATACTTTAGCATGCTAACAGGTGTTCAGCCTGAGGTCTTCAGGCCACATGTACCCCAGGATAGCTAGGAATATAGCCCAACACAGAACCATAAACTTACTTGATTTTATTTATTACTTTTTTTAGGGGGTGACAAGTGTATGATTTTGGCTTTTTAAAAAAATTGCATTTATTGTGTGTGTGTGTATGTGTGTGTACTTGCTTAACATGATTCACGTGTGGAGACCAGAGGATAACTTTCAGATATTGGTTCTTTCTATCACATGGGTCCCAGGGAGTGAGCTCAGGTTGTCAGGCTTGGCAGGAAGCACCTTTATCCACTGTGCCATCTGTCTTGCTGGCCCTACTGCACTGCTTCTAAGCTTGAACTTTGTCACAGTGTTACTGCGGGACAGGCCTGGTAGGCCCTAGCAGTGTGTTTGTAGAGAAACTTACTGTGGCCCAAAGACTGCTTCATGTAATTCATTGCTTTGTACTTGTTTATAGAGAAGCAAGGACAAGCACCCAGCTTCCTTCTTCCTCCGGTTTGTTAGCTCCCCACCAACCCCCACCTCCTTTTTTTAAGGGAGGGTCTCATTTGTCTCAGCTCTTAGCTGTGGAGGGTGGGCGGATGGTCACTGCTATGAAAGTTCTGGGACTTTCAGGACTGCTAATTTAAAAAGGTAACTTAATAAAGAGAACGCTCAGCCTCCTTTGGCTCCATTCTGTTTGTTCCCATTCTAAGCCATGCCTTGTTCCTCATCAGGTATCGGATTTGGAGAGACACTGCCAACTGGCTGGAGATTAATCCGGACACAGGTGCCATTTTTACTCGGGCTGAGATGGACAGAGAAGACGTCGAGCATGTGAAGAACAGCACATACACGGCTCTCATCATCGCCACAGACAATGGTATGGCTGCTGCTATGTGGCCTAAGTGCCTGCCCTTCCAGCCAGCGTGCCTCCTTTGCTCCTACCTTTCTTTTAGAGTTGTGGCTTCACTCTTCACTCTTCTATTCATAAACAGTGGTGGTACACACCTAGCACTGGTGAGGCAGAGGCAGGCAGACCTCTGAGACTGAGGCCAACTTGGTCTGTATAGCAAGTTCCATGCCAGCTGGGAATACAAGGAGACCTTGCCTAAACAAATAGATAAGCAGACAGGGATCACTAGGAATGTAGTTCAGTTGGTAAGTGCTTACCTAGCATGCACAAAGCCTTGGATTCTTTGGGGCTAGAGAGATGGCTCATTGGTTAAGAATACTGGCTGCTCTTGCAGAGGGTCCAGGTTAGATTCCCAGCACTTGTTGGTGACCTAAAACCGTCTATAGTCCAGGTCTAGGGATCCAACACCTTCTTCTGACCTCTGCGGTCATTGCACGATATGGGTGTGCTAACATACATGCAGGCAATACACTCATATAAATTATTTAAAAAAAAAAAACAAAGCCTTGGCCATATCTAGCACCATATCAACCAGACTTGTAATCCAGTCCTTAGGAGATGGGGCCAGGATCAGGAAGAGTTCTAAGTCATCCTCAGTCACCTTCAGCTGTCTAGTGAGTTTGAGGCCAGCCTAGGGTACCTGAATCTCTGTCTCAATTAGATAGATAGATAGATTTTTAAATTTTGGGTGTTAGAGGTATAGCTCAGTGGTAAAGCACCCATGAAGGTCAGAAGAGGGCATAGGATCCCCTGGAATTGGAGCTACAGATGGTTGTTAATTGTCATTTGGGTGCTGGGAACTAAACCTGGGTCCTCTGCAAGAGCAACTAATGCTCTTAACTGCTGCGCAATCTTTCCAGCCCTATTTTTTTTTTTTTTTTTTTTTTTGAGATAAGGTTTCGCCACATAGCCCAGGCTATCCCTGAACTCACATATAGGCCTGCTTGACCTCAAATTTGAGGTGATCCTCCTATCCCATCCTGGGAAGTTGTAGAATTACAAGCAAGAGCTGTAATTGGTGGGCTGGAGCCAGGCCTGGGGGCCAGGAAGCTGGGGCAGGATTACAAGTTTAAAAGCTACATGGTGAGACCTGTCTCTAGGAAAAAAAAAAACACCAAACGAAACATAGATGGATAATGTAATAGAAGGAAGAAGTATAAGTGTCTTTGAGGGATAACCTGAGTAGTTGTTCCTAAATGGGAAATGAGCTTGTCAGAAAACTGCCAGCAAGAGGCCACATCTGATAGAACAGAGGCTCTGTGGGTAATGTGGGACCTGCTAAGGGGTCAGAAATAAGTCAGGACAAGATTTGGCCTCCTAGGAGGTACTGAGTCACTAACATTCCGAAATTGTGACATCCTTTCTGTTTTCTCTTAGGCTCTCCGATTGCCACTGGCACAGGAACCCTTCTCCTGGTCCTGTCTGATGTGAATGACAATGCTCCGATCCCGGAACCTCGAAATATACACTTCTGCCAGAGGAATCCACAGCCTCAAATCATCAACATCATTGATCCAGACCTGCCTCCGAACACATCCCCCTTCACAGCTGAACTAACCCACGGGGCCAGTGTTAACTGGACCATAGAGTACAACGACCCAGGTGGGGACTCCAGCTGTGTTTCTGGGACTCATGTCCGCCTCTGTGCTTCTCTCACTTTGGGATTTCCCCTCCAACTCCAGATGTCCCCGTTTTCCTTTCCTTTCCTGGTGTTGCACTTTGAGGCACACAGCTCAGGAACATGAACCCCAAGCAGTTCTGACCTCCTCACTCAGTGTTGGAACGACTCTGGCTCCCTAACGGTTTGAATCTCAAGTGAGGATTTTTGCTCTGGTCCCATCTTTCCCTTGTTTTGATTTCCTCAGCCCAAGAGTCTCTCCTCTTGAAGCCAAGAAAGACCTTAGAGTTGGGTGACTACAAAATCAACCTCAAGCTCATGGATAAACAGAACAAAGACCAGGTGACCACCTTGGACATCATTGTGTGTGACTGTGAAGGGGCTGTCGGCAACTGTGTGAGAGCGAATTATGTGGAAGCAGGATTGCAAGTTCCCGCCATCCTAGGCATTCTTGGAGGAATCCTGGCTTTGCTGAGTAAGTGCATCTGGCAAGTGCATTATCCTATGATTTCTGAAGTGGAAGTTTATTTCCTAGAAATGGTTTTTAGTTGGGGTATAGGTTAAACTGATGCAACATTGGAAGGGACCCTGGATCCTTCTGTCTGATCCTTCTGTTTTGTTCTATCTTCCTATGCTCCCTGAAATTGAATGTGTACAAATCAACCGTACCTGTCGGTAAAATGGGAATTAAGTCCTAGGGATACCTGGCAAGGAGTCTCAGCTGCTGTCTTTTGAACTAACTCCCAAGTGATGCTGAGGTTGCAGGACCACATAGGTGGTAGCAAGACCCTGGGATGCTACCCTCATCAGCACCGTCAAGGCTGGCCAGCTCACCATCACTTCCGCATTCTGTCAGGAGGGCAGATGAAAGAGGAGCGAAGGCCACCTATCTGCAAACTGTAGACAAAAGCATCACCTCACATCCTGTTGGTCCAACACAGCCATACCAAGCTGCAAAGGAGCCTGGAAGCTCCTGCTCTCAACTGAGTGCCCGAGTACCCAATGAAGGCCTGGCAGACAGTAGAGATGGGGTGTTGAATGAGCAGTGTTTCCATGGCTGAAAGGATGAAGGAGAAAAGGATTGCTGGAGGAAAACTGGCCATTTCTCCCATAGTCTTTGAAACTAACGTCTCTTGATCTTCCCTATAAAGTGAGGCCAGGGCTGATCCCAGTGCTCTGAGGATTTCTAAAAGCAAGCAATGACAAGTCAGTTAGAAATCCGCGCTGTGCATTGGCACATACCTATAACCGGAAAACATGGAGCCTGAGGCAGAAGGATTGAAAGTTTGAGGCAGTCTGAATTAAAAACTAAGTAGCAACACTCTGTCTCAAAAAAAAAACAAGCAAAAAACATGGGGCTGGGGAAACGGCCCGGCAGTTAAGGACACCGGCTGCTCTGTCTGCAGAGAACCCAGGCTCAGCTCCCAGCACCCACATGGTGACTTAACAACCACTCATAATTCCAGTTCCATGTGATTTGATGCCCTCTTCTGGCCTTCACAGGCATTGCACACATGTGTCACGTTTACATACAAGCAGGCAGAACAGTCATACTTATAAAATAAAAATGAAAACATTTTTTTAAAGATGCATGGGGATGTGGCTTGGTACGGCATTTGCCTAGCATACACAAGGCCTTGAACTCAGTCCACAACACTGTATGGTGGCACATAGCTGTGAAGAGAAACAGAAGTTCAAGATCATCCTCAGCAGTGTGTTGAGCTTGCAGTGAGCCTGGGCTACATAAGACCCTGTTTTCAAAGAAAGCCCAAGGTGGAGGGGAGGGGGCTGGAAAAATAACTCAGTGGTTAAGAGTGCTTACTACTCTTCCAGAGGACTGGATTCAGTTTCCAGTACCCACACAGCAGCTCACAATCCTCTGTAACTCCAGTTCTAGGGGATCTGATGCCTTCTTTTGATCTGTGCACCCAGGCCCACAGGCCCACCTGTGGTACACATACATAGATGTAGTCAACACATTTAAACACATAAAATAAATAAGTCCTTTACAAAGGGGTTAGGGATATGCTGATAAGATGATTTAGTAGGCAAAGGCACTCCGCCAAGTCTGCTGACCTGAGATCACTCCCGAGGACTCACATGTTGGAAGGACAGAGTTGACTCCTACAAGTTGTCCTCTGATCTCCATAAATAAATAAATAACATGGTAGAAGGATAGAACTGACTCCCACATGTTATCCCTTGACTGCCACATATAAAGAAATAAGTAGATAAAGAAATGTAACCACAAAAAAGAATCCTCAAAGGTAATAAATATATAATAGAGATTAAAAAGGGATGGCTCAAGGGTTGGAGAGATGGCTTAGCAGTTAAGAGAACTTACTTCTTTTTTAAAAAAATATATATGAGCATATTGCCTGCACTTAGGTAGATACACCCATGTCATGCAGTGCCTGTGGAAGTCAGAAGAGGCATCAGATCCCCAGTTCAGTTCCCGGCATCTATATGATACCTAGCAGCCATCCATAACTCCAGTTCCAGAGGATCTGATATGCTCTTCTGGCCTCCTGGCATTGTACACATATGATGCACTTACATACTTTCAGGTAAAACATGGACATAAAATAAAAATAATTTTTTAAAAAAGGGAGGGTCCAGATCAGGAAGGCTTTTGCAGTCAGAAGGTTTCATGGTGCAAGTGTTTGGACCACTGAAGTTGGTAGGATTTAGGACAGAGCATTCTCAGAGTTCCTACCCTAGTGAAGACACAGGGGGAGACTTGAAAGGATTCTTTGTAGAGCCGAAGGGAGAGGGGAGTGGACAAAGACTTGCAGGAAGCAGAGGAGCAAATCTGGGCTTTGTGTTGAACTATTCACAATGTAGCTTCCACACACTTGGAGTGCGCCTTTCAGCCTGCGGGACATGCTTAGTGGGTGTCACATTCGCTCCTGCCCTCTATTTCTGAGACTCCTACCCTCTAAATTTTTGAAGAGAAAGATAGCTGTTGAGAATGCACTGAGGTAGATGGTGGTGTACCACCTAGCACAGGCAAGGCTCAGTCGGGTTCATTTTATAGTAACTTTGCAATGGGTGTGTTTCATTAGACATGGCCAAGAGTGAGAGGATTCTACTGTTAGACATTTTATTATTACTGTCATTTTATTGTTGAGACAGTGCCTCATTCTATAGCCCAGGCTCTCCTGGAACTTACCATGCAGCCTAGGCTAGACTGGAGGCAGTCCTCCTCCAAATGCCATGTGGACTAATTAACAAGAGTTTCTGGAGCAGCAGTGGCTGCCAGCTGCCACCTCCCTGAGCTCCAAGGACACCACAGTACTCCATTGTGGCTGCTGCTTTTGACTTTTCTTGCCGGCGGCTCATTGCTCTGTCCTTCTCTTGTCTCTAGTCCTCATCCTGCTACTCCTGCTGTTTCTGAGAAGGAGAGGGGTGGTCAAAGAGCCACTGCTGCCCCCAGAAGACGATACCCGGGACAACGTGTATTACTATGATGAAGAAGGAGGTGGAGAAGAAGACCAGGTTGGTTTTTAAAAAAAGTTTTTAAAAAAGAGGAAAATCTCTCTGTGGCGACTGCTTTATTTGGAAGAAGCAGCTGTTAGGAAAAGGAAGGCTTTTGATGCAGCTCTGTGCTATTCTTTAAGGCCTAATACAGGTAACAGTTATTGATTATGTTTCGTGCTGCCTTTAGATGAGAGAACGGCACAGAGCAGCTGAGTGACATGCCCAAAGTTGCACAGCTAGAAGAGGTGAAACCAGGTTGTTTGGCCCAAATCCTGCACTTTCTTCTCGTTGCTGTTTTGGTCATAATGTGAAGAAGTTATCATAGAACAAAAGTGTATTTCTCTTGAAGTTGGTGCTAGGTTACACTGCTTTTGGCTTTCTGTGGATGTTAGTCAGCAGGTCTTCTCCCTTGAGTTTAGAGATCAGCTTTATTCTTTACTTTTCCTGTCGCTATGATAAAGTACCTGGCAAAATCAACTTTAATGCAAGAAGGGTTTACTTTGGCTCATTATTTGCAGGTATTATCCAACCTTTTGGGGAAGGGATGGCAGTGAGAATGTGAGGCAGCTGGTCACACTGCATCACTGTCAGGGAGCAGGGGGAGGAGGCTGGCACTCTCGCCCTTTCTCCTTTTCATTCAGTCTGAAACCCTAGCCCGAGAGAGGGTGCTGGTTCAGTTATGCCTCCTTGGAAGCACCCTCAAAAAACATTCCCAGAAGTATGTCTTCTAGGTGATTCTCAGTCCAGTCAAATTGACTGTGAAGATTAAGCATCAAATAAGCCTTACTTGAGAATTCTAGCATACAAGGTGTTTGTTTTATTATTTTTCATTTTATGTGTATGAGTGTTTTACTTGAGTGTAGGTAGGTGCACCCATGTCATGCAGTGCCTGCAGAGATCAGAAGAGGGTATCAGATTCCCTAGAACTGGAGTCACAGGTGGTTGTTAGCCCCTATGTGGGTGCAAGGCATTTTCAAGTTTGATTGGGTGATGCTAGATACAGCGTTTGAGGGAGGCATCACCGTAGGACCACTGTGGAGCGGAGAACCCCAGGATCTCAATGGCAATTTGGAAGTCAGGGTCTTCCTCAGACATTCTTGGAATCTCTGGAATGATTGATTATTGGTCTCTTCAAGGCTCACAGCATCTGAAGATCTGTTAGGACTCAGCTGACCCAGGCAGAATTGAATGGAAAGGCCCTAAACTGTGGCTTGAGTCCAGTTCTGCTGCATGGGAGGGTCACATGGGCTCCCACAGGCATGCAGGCCTCACCTGCTGTCTTCATTTCCTGTAGCTCCTCCTATGACAGCATGTTGTTAACAGACTGCCATCTCATTACAACAACTGTGGTGGGAAAGGAGTGAATATCTGCCAAGTAGTCAGCCAATTAGTCATGACCCATGAAAACGAGTGAGACACGACAGCTCGCATTCATACAGTCCCCAAGTGGTGTATGTTCTTTCAGTGTGAATTGGGAGACTTTTAATTTGGAAACTGCCCTTAAATGTGAACTTGGGCGCATGCTGGTAAATACCACACAGTTGGTAATTATGGCATTAACCAGTGGCATGGTCTGTGATTCTGGTTCTTTTGTTCTTAACTCTTTGTCATGTCTGTACTCTTCTCTCCAAAGGACTTTGACTTGAGCCAGCTGCACAGGGGACTGGATGCCCGACCCGAAGTGATTCGCAATGACGTGGCTCCCACCCTCATGAGTGTGCCCCAGTATCGTCCCCGCCCTGCCAATCCTGATGAAATTGGAAACTTTATTGATGAAGTGAGTAAGCAAAGCCAAGAGCCGGGCAGACTGTTTCTCTGAATTCAGGAACCAAGGAGGAAAGTGTCATAATGAGGACCTTGGGTGCCTGTCTTGTCCAGATCCCTAAGCCCCAGGTTTTACCGTGACTCATCCAAATTTCAGAACCAACAGTATTTTGTTTAGTCTGTATGATAGAAGCAAGAACTGCTTGCACGGATTTAGTAGGTCTAGAAAGAGTTGCAGAGTGATTTGGATGCATGAATGGCTTCTGTGTGTTTATTACAGTTGATTAGGTATTGTATTGGGAGGTTGAGGCCATGGCTTAGTGGAAAAAGTGGTCCTCATAAGCATGAGGACCAGAGTTTGGATCCCAGCGCCCATGTAAATACCAGGTGGGCAAGGAGGCCCACCTATAATTCTAGTGCTAAGGTAAACCTGCCTGTATCAGTGAGCTCTGGGTTCAGTTAAGAGACCTTGCCTCAATGAATGAGGCAAAGGAAGACTCTTGGTATCAACGTTGTGTTTCCCCACATGCATGCACACATACATGTGAACATTCATGTACACACACACACACACACACACATACACTACAAAAAGGTATTCCAGTTTACCTGACATGCATAAAAATACCATCTATATGTTACTTATATATCAGAAATGCGTCGAGAAGCTTAAAGCCGACAGTAGTAGGTTTACATTGTCCGAAGTGTCATTGGCCAGAACTGTCACCACATTGCCCCCACCTGCAGGGGAGGAGAGTAAGGCATTAAATTAATTAGCTCAGGTTAAGCTTAAATCATGTCAGGTTAAGTCTGATGTGCTCTAATCATTTGCTCAGTTATTGGTGTTATTTAGGAGGCTTGTCTGCTATCTAGAGGCCTTCAGTGAGTCTTCATGGTGGGGACTGGTTTGACTCCTCCTATGGGAATCAGTGACACCAAACATTGTCTGTATGAGGCGCAGCACATGGAAGGGACTGAGCCATATCCATTTTTTGAGACAGAATCTCATGCAGTCCAGACTGTCCTCAGACTTAGAGTGTAACCAAGGATGACCTTGAATTCCTGATCTTCCTGCCTCTAGCCCCTAAGAGCTGGGATTACAGACATGTAATATCATGCCTGGCTTATAGTTTTTTTAAATTATAAAATAAGGACTCAGCAGTTAAGAGCACTGACTACTCTTGGAGAAGACCTGGTTTTGGTTCTCAGCACCCACATGGTGGCTAACAGTAGCTCCAGCATGAGGGAACTTGACGCCCTCTTCTGGCCACTGTAGGCATTGCATACACAGGGTACAATTATATTTATGTAGGCAAAACACTCAAAACACATAAAAAAATTTAAACTATAAAATAATATTCTTGGAATTTTTTTTTAAAAAGTTTAAGTTATGAGGCGAGTGATTTAGCTTAGTGATAGGTCACATATGATCCTGGATTCAATCAGCAGCACTGAAAAAAATATTATACAAACAAATTCTGAAAATGATGGTTGGCAAGATGACTCAGTGGGTAAAGGCACCTGTGTCCAAGCCAGGTGGCCGGAGTTCAACCCTAGGGACTAACACAGAGAAAGAACTGACTTCCATAAGTAACCCTCTGGCAGCACTGTGGCACACACTACACATGCACACAAAATGTTAAAAACCACAGTTTGGGGTCTGGAGAGATGGCTTAGAGGGTAAGAGCACCCGCATGGTGGCTAACAACCATTTGTAACTCTAGTTCCAGGGGATCTGATGCCGTCTTCTGACCTCTGGGGGCACTGTACGACAAGGTGCACTTACATCCATACACTCGTATACATGAAATTAAAATAATAAAAATATTTTTTAAAAAAACCACAAGTTGCCAGGTCTGGTAGCACATGCGTTTAATCCCGGCATTTGGGAGGCAGAGGCACGTGGATCTCAGAGAGATCAAGGACGACTTGGTCTACACGGTGAGTTCCATGCCTGCAGGGACTACAGGAGACCCTGTCTCAAAAAGAACAAAACAAAACAAAAAACCCACAATTTTTTTAAAAGATAATGTTCATGAAGAAAAGAAGATAGAGCGGGGTGTGGTGGCATGTGACTGTAATTGGAGGAGGAGGAGGAGGAGAAGGAGGAGGAGGACTGTGAATTTGAGGCCAGTGTAGGTCCCTGAAAGACCCTAAATGGGGGAGCAAGAAACCATGCAAGTTAACTTTCTGAGGGGGTTGGGGGAGGTCCCTCTGTAGCCCCAGCCGGCCTAGAACTCACTATGTAGACCAAGCTGGTCTTGAACTCTCCAAGATCCACCTGCTTCTGCCACACAAGTGCTGGGATTAAAAGTGTGTTACCATGTCCAGCTAGAGTTAACTTTTTAAAATTTATTTTAATTTTATATATATATATATATTTTTATGAATGTTTTGCCTGCACATATGGAAGTGTACCATATATGTGCAATGCCCACAGGGGCCAGAGAGGGCATAGGATCCCTTGGAATTGAAGGCAGTTTGGAGATTAGCCTGCATGCAGGTTCTAGGAACCGAACCTGGGTCCTCTGAAAGAGCATGAAGTGCCGTTAATGGCTGAGCCATCTTTCTACTTTTAACAATAGTTTGGCATCCATCCTCCCCAAACTTTCTGGGCTGAAATCTATCTGTATGTACCTGTATGTACCTGCCCACATAAAATTTATCATTTTGATTTAGAGAAAATGCATTCTCTGCCTTTTTCTGTAACCATGTCTTTTCCTGTGTGTGTGAGTGTCTTGCAGGTGTTAACTGCTCTCTCCCTGGTTGCTTTGTCATGGGTCATGTGTTGCTTGCTTCATTTGCATAGTGATTCCTATTGTGACCTTTCTTTGACTGAAAGACATATGTCTCTCCTTTAGAATCTGAAGGCAGCAGATAGTGACCCCACAGCACCCCCTTATGACTCTCTGCTGGTGTTTGACTACGAGGGAAGCGGTTCGGAAGCTGCTAGCCTGAGCTCCCTGAACTCCTCCGAGTCAGACCAGGACCAGGACTATGACTACCTGAACGAATGGGGCAATCGTTTCAAGAAGCTGGCTGACATGTACGGCGGCGGTGAGGATGACTAGAGGACCAGAATGAGACATCTCTGGGCGCAGCCATGGGAGATGCAGAATAATGTTGCCTGTGGCCTTTCAGCTCCTTCCCTCAGTTTCTAGGAGAAAGACTGGCCGAGACGAGGTTCCGACAGCAGTATCGCTCTGTCACTCTGTTGTGTGTGATAGGAAAGTTCTCATTTATTCTTGATCCCCACGCTCCCACCTCTCCATGTTGGGATTTGAACCTGGAGCTTTGTGCATACTAATTACGCACTCTGCCACTGAAGTCTTTCTCCAGGCTCTACCCCCTTTTTTTTCTTTTCCTTTTCTGTGGCTCGGGATAAATCTGGGGCCTTGCAGTGCCAGACCAACTGAGCTGCAGCCCCAGTAGTGCGTGTATTTCAAACAACAACCCCAGTCTCAGAAGATCCAACAACAACTGGCAATTATGTAAGGGGTTTTGCTTTGTGTTTTAAAAGGAGAGGGGCCTGTTCTACTTCTGTCGTTTTATATATAGAAAGTCGTTCTGTTTTGTTGACCTGAGCGTTAAGGCAAGTGTCCTACCCCTCGGCCACATCCCCAAGCCTCCCCCAACTACCCCCACCCTGATCTTTTTAATTGTGTGTTTTCCCACCATCACTGTTTAGATGTCCTGTGCTCTAATATTCACTTATATTCCTGAATCCCTGTTGCAATCCTCTGGATGGGAGTTCTGATGCTCTTTTAGGGGCATGTCTAGGGGAGCAGCAGGGGTCTTGGGGAGTGGGCATAACTTGACTGAATATTCTTTTCTTGCCCCTGGAGGACTCCCTTGAGCTGGAGCTTATGCATTCCTTGTTCTGAGTCACTGTTTCTTAGGTGAATGCTCTTGTGGGATGCATGGCTTTGGTTTACGCAGGGAGCCATCCGTGACCAGAAGGAAAGGGGGTTTTCAGTTGCTGCTTGGTTTTGTGTTTCCTTAAGACCTAACACAAGAGTGATGTACCCCAAGGCTCAGACTAGTGCCTGGAGTGCTGCAGCCAAAGACAGGAAACTCAAGAGATGGCACAGGGACAGCAGGAAGGCCCGTCACAGAGCCTTAGCAAACTGATGCAGAGGGCGGCAGAGGTGGCTTGGCCTCTCTCCCTGAAAATTTCTGGAACAATGGAAGAACTTCAGCATGTGTTTCCTGCCTAGAATCCCTGTCCACCTGTTCCTAAAGCCCAGATCCCCCAAGTGCCTAAAGTGTCTACAGAAATCACTGGTTGATGTGAACCCAAGTTCCAGTTCCAAGCCCAACTGCAAGTGTACATAGAAAACTGAGAATATTAGAAATTGCACATTTTCCCATAGAAGCAGGAAGAAAACACTGTCCTAATGGAAGGAGGCAAGGGAGAGCTTTGATTTGAGCCTTTTTTCTTTTAATTAAATGCAAATCTCAACTTCTTGATAACCACTGGAAAGAATTTCATTGAAATTGCTGTCAACTATTTTGGGAAGGAAAAAAAATCATGTCTGCAATCAGTTGTGAGGACTGCTGATTTTTCTGCGGTTAACCTGTCTCATGTAGTTAACGTGTCTCACTAGCCACGGTAGTTTGGAGTGTATGTGTGGGTGCTGATAATTTTGTATTTGGGGGGAGTGGAAAAGAAACAATTGTAACTGTTCTGAAAAATGCATTTTTATAAATTTTATTAAAGAATTTTGTTAAACAATTGTCAAACTGGTTTGATTTGATCCCATTGGAACTGTAAGCTAGACAGAGACAGGTCAAGCTCAGTCAGCACATGAAGAAGGAAGAAGCTTCTAGCTGAAGTGATTTCTACTTAGTTCTACTTAGGATAGACTCACCATCACTCAGCTTCTGTCCCTATGGCACTTGCTGACCTCAGACACAGAGGTTCCCCTGCCATTGCCACCATGCCTGGCTTAGATTTTATCTTAGTTTCTCAAGATTAGGTGTATAGGGAGTGGGGTGTGTGCACATGGATGCAGGGCCCATGAAGGACTGGAAAGGGTGTCAGGTCCCCTAGAGGTGAATTAGGTTGTGTGCCACCGTGTGGGCGCTGGGATCGGAACTTGGGTCCTCTGCAAGAGCAGCATGTGCTTTTAACCACTAGTCCTGGTCTCTTTTATGTATATGTTGTGGTTCTGGGAACTGAACTCAGGGCTTTGCAAATGATATGCTAAGCAGGTACCTGACCCACTGGAGTATATCTCCAACCCCTTTTTTTGCCTTTTTTTTTTTTTGGAGACAGCTGGCTTGGAACTAGCTGTATAGACCAGGCTGGCCTCTTCAGAGTTCCACCTGCCTCCGCCTCCTAAGTGCTGGGAGGCACTTGTGAGCCATCAGTCATGGATGCCAGGAACTGAACTCAGGTCTTCTGGAAGAGTAGTGTGGTCTTAACTGCGAAGCATTCTCTCTGGTCCACCCCCATACTTTTTTTTTTTTTTTTTTTGATAATTTATTTTTATTCTGGGAAATAGAAAATGTCCCATTTTACCCCCTTTTGAGTAAGTAGTGACATGAGGTGTACCCTTGTTTGCAGCCATCACCCCTCTTGCTCTTTGGAATATCCTTATGCTGAAATTGTTCATTTAACCGTTTCTAAGTGTGTAGTTCACTGGTACCAAGAGTACTTAAAATCTTACGTAAAGTCAGCTGCAATGGCACACACCTTTAACCCCAGCACTCAGGAGGCAGAGGCAGCAGGATTTCTGAGTTCAAGGCTACTCTGGTCTACATACAGAGTTCCAGGTCAGCCAGGGCTACATAGTAAGACCCTGCCTTCCCCCAAAATAAATAAATTAATTAAACTATAGATCCACGGGTATATCCACTCGAATTTTTTTAACCACACTTTTTTTTTTTTTTTTTTTTTTTAAATCACAGGGTCTCACGTAGCCCAGGCTGGCATCCAATACCCTATATCACCACATCTGGCATTGAACTCCTGGTCCTCCTGTCTTCCAAGCACTGGGAGTACATGCAGAACCACCAGCCTGGCTCAGTTTTTGCATTTAATACTCTCCGTCTCCACTCCTTGGCAATGAACATTCTATTTCTGCCTGAGCTTGCCTATTCTAGATGGTTTACATAAGTGAATTTGTAATTATGCTTGGCTTATCAGCTATATTCAAGTAGCTTTTATTTTGTAGCAAGTAGCAGAACTTCATTCCTTTCTAGGGCTGAGTACTATTCCACTGCATGCATTTTTGTTCCACTCACCTGGGTGGTTTCTGTCCTTAGACATTGAAACAAACACCTGCATACAAATAACCGGTCTGAGTCTGTTTTAAATTCTTTTAGAAGGGCCTGAAGAGACGGCTCAGCGGTCAAGAGCACTGACTGCTCTTGCAGAGAACCATCTATAATTCTAGTTCCAAGGAAATCTGATGCCTTCTGACCTCCAAGGGCATTTCAAGACACAGGTGCATTCACATACAGGCAGGCAATACACTCACACAGATAAAACATAAAAATTATTTTAAAAATCTGTTTAAACAATATAAAAAGCTCTTTTAGGAGTCTACCAAGGATTGGAATTGCTGGGTCATGTATTCATTCAGCATCCTGACTTAATTTTCTTGGTAATAGTAGCATGGTTTTGTAGGAAAACCTTTATTTGGGGGATGTAAATGCTAAAGGGATAAAGTGTAGGATATTTGGAAGATCACTGGAAAATGATTCAAAAATATATTGAAACGTAGAGAGCAAAGGCAGCAAAATATGAAGCTGTGTGTACTACACTTGTGTCTGGTTTTTTTTTTGTTGTTGTTGTTGTTGTTTTTTTTTTGGTTTTTTTTTTTTTTTTTTTTTTTTTGAGATAGGGTCTCACTGTATGGTCCAGGCTGACCTCAGACTTTGCTATATAGCCCAGTCCAGGGTGGTCTTGAATTTGTAATCTTGTCTCAGCCTCCTGAATGCAGGGCCTCTTTATTATTATTTATTTTTTAAGTTTAGAAAGAATTAAGGAGCCCAGAAGTAAATCACATATACCTAATATTCTAGTTTCATTCTGTTACTATAAAACACTCTGGCCAAAAAGCAACTTGGACAGGAAAGGGTTCATTTGGTTTACACTTCCAGGGCACAGTCCATCATTGAGGAAAGCAGAACTTGAAGCAGAACACATGAAGGATGCTGCTTGCTGACTTGCTCTCTGGTTCATTCCTAGGCTTATGCTCAGCTAGCTTTCTTAAACAGCCAGATCCACCTGCCTGGGAATGGTGCCAGCCACAGTGAGCTGGACCCCCCACATCAACCATCAATCAAGATAGTCCCTTACAGACATGGCCACAGGCCATTCTGCTCTGGTCCATCCCTCAATTGAGACTTCCTCAGAGGACTCTAAACAGGGTCAAGTTCATAGCTGAAGCTAACTAGGTCACCTGGTCAAATGATATTTGGCAATGATTCTGAAACCATTCAGTGTAGGGAAAGGATAGTCTTTTCAACAAATGAGCTGTGAAAATTGGCTGATGCAAAAGGATGAAACTGGACCTTATATGTGGGAGTAAGCTTAATGGATCAAGGATTCTAAACAGAATGGCTAAAACTATAAAACTCTCAGCAGGAACAGCTTCATGAGGTGGGATTTGGCAGTGATTTCCTGTTGCACAAGCCAACAAAAGGGTCAAGGCTGGAATGGAGTTCAATGGTAGAATGCTTATCCAGCGCGTGTGAGGCCATGGGCTCTATCTATAGGACACATCTCCCCCCAAAAGAAAGTGGGGCCCTTCATTACAGAAAATGAAATGCAAACATTCTACCTATTCCATATGACTTTCAAAGATAATTCTCTACAATAACGAGTAATTTGCTGGGAATTCCATTCCTGAAAAATAGTCACTGATGCTCTGAAAACTGTTTCAATTGTTAGTTCTGGTTGAGTAAACAGAAAGCAAACACCCACTTTGTGCTTTGATGGCTTGTTTAGCTGCTGTCCCTGAAATCTTGCTAATGGGCTCCTTGTTGGCTGACTTAAATCAATGTAACACGTTGTATATGAATACCTCAGATGTCTCATTGCAGAGGTTGGTCCCCTCCCAGATATAGCTCTTGTGGGGATTGGTTATAGAGAATGTTTAACAGTTTATTACTGAGGGGATCCCCAGCTGTGCTTCTGTGTTTGTTTCTGAGACAACTTTTCCCTATACAGTCCTTGCTTTTTTCGAGACAGGATCTTACTACATAGCCCTTGTTTGGTTGAAATAAAGTCTCTCAGTGGCCTGGAATTCACCAAGTAGTCTAGACTGGCTGACCAGCAAGCCCTAGAGGTCCATTTGTCTCTGCCTTCTCTGCCCTGGCACTACAAGTGTGTGCCAACACACCCAGCTTTTTTATGTGGGTTCTGGGGGTCTAACTCAGGTCCTCATGCTTGCAAGGCAAGCACTTTACTGACTGAACTATTTCGCTACCCTCTGTTTTTAAAATTACGTTTATTTATTTGTGTATGTGATTTATTTAGTGGGGGACGGGCACGTGAGTGGAAGTCAGAGGACATCATGTGGGAGTCAGTTCTCTCCTTCCACCATGCTCGTTCCAGGTATTGAACTGAACTCAGGTAATCAGACTTAGTGCCAAGCGCCTTTACCCGCTGAGCCATCTTGCCAACCTGTTGCTTATTTCTGTATTGTTGTTGTTTTTGAGACAGGTTTCCCTATAGTCCCAGCTAGCCTTGAACTCACTATGTAGACCACGTTGAGCACGATCTCACAGAAACCCGCCTGCCTCTGCCTCCTGAGTGCTGGAATTAAAGGCATGTGCCACTATTCCAGACTATTGTTTGTTTTCTGTACTTTGTTTTGTTTTTGTTTTTTGAGAGTCTTGCTGTAGCCCTGACTGACCTGGAACTTGCTATTTAGACCAGGCTGGACTTGCATCCCTGGATGATCCTCCTGCCTCAGCCAGCTGTGTGCAACATGTCTGGCTTCAATCACTTTAAATATTTTACTTCACAATAAACATGTCCATACTGAGGGAAAATTGTCTAGTTTCAGGCTTGGAAAGGAATGTATATAACAATAACAAAAAACATTACGGTAACTTTGTTGTTACCGTATTTATTTTTATAAATTTATAAATATTTATATTTATAAAAATAAATAAATATAAATTTATTTTATAAATTTATAAATATAAATACCATATATTTTTCCCTCTAACGTATTTTCTCACTTAAAGATGTTTAGCAGGCTCTTGAGAAAGAGAGTGCAAAGATTCAGTTACTAATCAGTAAGCATCCCCTCTGTGGGAAAAGTGCCAATTACTGCCTGCAGTTTCAGTTTAACTTCTTTCAGAGTAGCATTGTGAAAGTGTTATCTCTTCACTTTAGAGGCTGGAAAACGATTGATGTGTTTGGGCTAGAACCCAGAATGAGAAAGATCAGGAAGGAGCCTAACTGGCCCTGAGTTAAGTGGGTTTCTTTCCCGATGGTGGTGACTTCTGTGAAGCAGATCTGTTTCTCAAGACTTCCAGTGGTTAATTACAAAGGGCAGAAGGCAGCCCTGAGCACCAGTGGGCCTCAAGGAAGAGCTCTGGGCATTTCAGTGAGTAGGGAGAGGGGGTGTGGCGACGGTAGAGGCCCATGATTGGATTTTGGATTTTGCTATGATCTTTTTTTCCCTTTTCTTTCTTTTCCTCAGGGTCCAAAAATGTTGGCCTTAAACTCTCCAACTTCCTGCTTCAGCAGTGATTGGCTTTCAGTGGGAAGAGGCAATCATACTGAAGTATTCCCAGAAGTACTGTCTTGGAGAGGAGAGGGGCTAGTGGGAGGGAGGAAGAGAAACACAGAGGGTATTGGCGGGAGGTAAGCATAAAGGACAATCGTGTATATGTGCATATATGAGGGGCTGGAGAGATGGCTCAGCCATTAAGAACACTGGCTGCTCTAAGTTCAGTTCCCAGTACTCACAGGGCAGCTAAGAACTGTTAGGTTCCCAGTACCCACATGGCTGCTAACAACCATTCTAGAACTCTAGTTCCAGGGGATTTGACACCCTTCTTCTGGCCTCTGTGGGCAATGCATTCAGGTAAAACACTCATACACATAAAAATACACTAAAAATATTTAAAAAGAAAATGTCATAATGAAACACATATTCTGTATATTAACCAAAAATAATTAATTTAGGGACTGGAGAGATGGCTCAGCAGTTAGGAGGGCATATCACTCTTGCAAAGGACTTGAGTTCCATTTCTAGCACCTACATCAGGGGGCTTACAACCACCTGTAACTCTAGCTCCACAGGATCAGATGCCTCTGCTCTTTGCAGATACCCACACTCGTGTACATATCCACACACAGACATACACACAAATGCACAATTAAAAAGTAAAATAATGATCTTTAAAACAATAAAAATAGCCAGGTGTGATGGTGCACAGCTTTAATCCCAGCACTTGGGAGGCAGAGGCAGGTGGATCTCTGTGAATTCCTAGTCAGCCTGTCTGCATGGGGAGAGTTCCAAGCATCCTGAGCTACATAGTGAGACCTTGTCCCAATAAGTAAATAATAAAATAAAAAATAAAGAAAAGAAAAGGAGGAGCTGGAGAGATGGCTCAGAGCTTAAGAGCATTGGACTCGGTTCTGTTCTCAGCAGGCACATGATGGCTAACAACCATCTGTAACTCCAGTTCCAGGGGATCTGATGCTCTCTTCTGACCTCCGAGGGCTCTGTATAACACGGATGCACTTACATACATGCAGGCAATACACTCATACACATAAAATAAAAACAAAAATATTTTCAAAAAAGTCAAAGTACGATCATTGTCTTGTAATCTTTAACTGTCCCACCAGAATAGGCGTGAGCTACCATATTAGGCTTATTTCCTTTCCTCCCTCCCTCCCTTCTTTCCATTCAGTTTTTTTTCCCTTCTTGGGACAGGGACTCACTATGTAGACCAGGCTGGCCTTTATACTTACTGGGATTAAAGACGTGCGCCATCACGACGTCCTTTCTTTTTTCTATACAAGTTAATTGTATTTTCTGAGACTATGTTTGTTCCTGATCGGGTACAGGGGGTAAAGGAGACTAGAAAACATTATTGATGATAGGGGGCGTTCCCAACACTAGGCCTCGCCCAGGTCTCGTGCCCCGCCCTCTAGCGAGGAGCGTCTTGACACACTCAATATGGCGGCCGCGCTAGTCCATCCGGGCGTCTGAGGGTTGCAAGTGGCGCGCTCCACTCCAGTCATGGCGGCCCCGCGACCCGCGGCGGCGCGGAGTGGGGTGCTGGAGACGTGCGGTCTGAACCAGATTCTGGAAGCATTGAAGCTGCTTCTGAGCCCGGGAGGTGAGTGGACGCGTCTCGGCGCGGAGGTGGACTGAGGCTCGCAGGCCCGCGGGTCTCCCGGGCTTCACCTGGGCCCCGCAGCTTGCTTCTCTCCCTCCCTCCAGGGACTCTCCGCCCGGCCACTGCGGCGATTAGGCAGTGTCCAGCCTCACTGAAAACTTAAGAAAACAGGTGTGGGAAGACCTGGGATCCGCTGAGTGCTGGTACTGGGTCTTCTGTGTCATCCTGCTCCTCTCGGAGGCAGGCACTGCGGAAACATCTTGAGACAGGTGTAATGTGAGGTCCCAACCGCTTGAGGGCTCAGGAGCTCCTGTGCACGCTGGAGACTTGTGCAAAATGAAGGTGTCCAGACATGCAAAGAAGTGGCGTTTGGGCTGAAATTGGGGAGGTTATTTAGGGGTTTCCAATCTCCTTAGCAGTATTTGTATTGGATTGACAAGGTCTTCCCAGTTTAGAACCTGAAGGGACCTTGGCAATGGGAAGCCTTGCACTGTCTTTCATTTTTGAGCCCAACCGAGGCTCACTGGAGGATACCGTACCCACCCAAGATCATGTGGTCATATTAGGGGGCAGACCCTGGACCCAGAACTCAGTTCTACCGAATTACTTATTCAGACTAAGACAGATTAGCTTCTGATGGTTTCTGGAAAATTTGAGGGCCTAAGAAATAGGGTCCTACTTATAAATGCATTGTATTTTGGGGGGAAAGGGATTTGTAGGCTTAGCAAGGTAAAGGCGCATGTAAAATCGGGGCTGGAGAGTTGACTCCGGCCTTAAGAGCACTGGCTCCTGTTGTAGAAGACCGGGATTTGGTTCTCAGCACCCACATAGTAACGCCAGTTCCAGGGCCTCATGCACTCTCTTTTGACCTCCATGGGCATTGCATGACACATGTACACTTACATACATGTGAGCAATACACGCATACACATAAAAATTAAAATAAATCAAATATTTAAAGTCATGAGGTGATGCTCTCAGTCCCAAGTTTTGACCCCAAACTACAACTGCAAAGGTTATACTAGTGGGAAGTGAAAAGAAGTTAATAATAGTAAATGGAGCCTACTAAGTATCAGTCCCTATAGTATTCTTTTCATGTGTAAAGAGATAGGTACCTTTTGTATCTCATATTTGTAGGGAACCTAGGACATTGGAAATTGCTCAAAAAAACTAATAAGTGGCACAGCTAAGTTTCCACCCCTAAAAATATATGACATTGCCCCAGTTAAGAGTCAAACTGCAGGACCGCAGAGATGGCTCAGCAGCTAAGAGCACTGACTGCTCTTGCAGAGTGCTGGGGTTAGCACCCACATGACAGCTAACTGTCCTTAACTCCCCTTCCAGGAGATCTGATGACCTCTTCTGACCACTGTGGGCACTACATGACATGGGTGCCCGTACACACATGCATCCAATACACTCATAGACATAAAATAAAAATAATAAATAAAATATTTTAAAAAGTCAAACTGCAAAGTAAATGTCTAAATTTGTTTTAATTAAATTAATTAATTGATTAATTTTTGAGATAGGGTCTCACTATGTAGCCCTGGCAGGCCTGCAACTCACTGTGTAGACCAGGCAGGCCTTAAACTCATAGTCGTCTGCCTACCTTTGCCTCCCAAGCGCTGGGATTAAAGATGTGTGCTGCCATGCCTGAATTAAAAACAACTTTTTTTTTTAGATAGTCTTCCTATGTAGGTCAGACTGACCTCAAACTGTACGCCCCCTGCTTCATCTCCCAAGCGTTAGGTTTAAAATGTGTACCACCATACTTATCTACAAAATGCAGTTTTAACTGACTAATGGGGAGATCACTTGTTTAACAATTGTAGCTATTTGTTTGGTTTGGTTTATTTATTTGTTTTTATTATTACTTTTTTATGTATATAAGTGTCTGGCCTGCATCTGTCTAACTTTCATACAATGCTGGAGGAGGCCAGAAGAGGGTGTCAGATCTCCTGGAACTGGAGTTAGCCATGAGGATGATGGGAACCAAATTTGAGTACTCTTCAAGAATAGACAGTGCTTTTTAAAAAAATATTTATTTATTTTATGTGAGTGTTTTGCTTGTATGTAAGTGCACCCAATGTCATGCAGTGTCTGAGGATGTCAGAAGAGGTTTTCGGATCCCCTGGAACTGGAGTTAGAGGCATGTGCTACCAAAGCTGACTCAAGAGCAAGATTAAATAAGCAAAAACCTAGAAGTAACATCATAAAGCCCTCTCCAATGTCTAAGTGTGCTGTGAGTTATATATACATAATCATTTAATTTACAGGAACCCAAACATTCCTATTCAGAAAAGAATCAACAGTGTGTAAAACGGTATTATTATTTTTTAAAGATTTATTTTATTTTTATTATGTGCTTGTGCAAGTATGTGCAGGTGTCCACAGAGGCCCAAAGATGGCATTAGATTCTCCTGCAGCAAGAGTTACAGGAGGTTGTAAGTCAACTAATGTGAGTGCTGGGAATCTGTGCCATCTTTCCAGCCCCCTAAAATTCTATTATTTTGTATATGTAGTCTGCTTTACATTGTGTGACTATACATGCTATTTTTTCTTCTTCTTCCTCCCTTTTTCCCTTTGAAAAAAAATTTATTTTTGAGACAGGATTTCCCTGTAGCCTCAGCTAGTCTAGAACTTGCTATGTAGGTCAGGTTGGCCTGGAACTCACAGAGATCCGGCAGCCTCTACCTCCCAAGTGCTGGAATTAAAGACCTGTGCCACCACATCTGGCTGTATTTTTAAAAATTAATATATATATATATTATGTGTGTGAGTCTTTTTTCTGTGAGTGCGCTGCATGCATACAGAGGTCAGAGAGAGTGTCGGATCCCTGGAACCAAACCCAGACCCTCTGCAAGAGCAGCAAGTGCTCTTGATTGCTGAGCCATCTCTCTGGCCCCTGTATATGCATTTTTAATTATTTAATTTTTGAGACAGTGTGCTGGATAGCTTTAGTGTGAACTTGAGACACCTGAGTTGAGGGAGCCTCAGTTGGAGAATTGCCTCCATTGGACTGGCCTGTGACCATGTCTGTGGGGCATTTTCTTGATTGTTGTGTGACATAGGAGGGCTCAGCCCACTGTGGGCGGTGCCATCCCAGGGAAGATTGTTCTATATTGTATAAGAAAGCAGGCTGAGTATGGGCCAGGGGAGCAAGCCAGTAAGCAGCATTCTTCCGTGGGCTGTGCTTCAGCTCCTGCCTCCAGGTTACTGCCCTGAGTTCCTACCTTGGGCTCCCTTAATAATGAACTGTGTGACCCAGATGTAAGCGAAATAAACCCTTTCCTCCCCAAGTTGGTATTGTTCAGAGTGGTTTGTCAGAGCAATGGAGAAACAAACTAAGACAGGGTTTACTATGTAATCTTGGCTGTCTTGGAACTTGCTGTAGAGACTAGGCTGGACTCAAACTTGTTATTTGTCTGCCTCTGCCTCCAAAGTGCTTGGATTACAGGCCTGTGTCATCACATCTGGCTTCTTTTTTGGCTACTTTTTTTCTTGAGGGTCAGGGGAGGTTGGTGGTTTTATTTTTGTTTTTGGAAACAAGATCTAAGACTGGTTTGGAACTCAAAGCAATATTCTTGTCTCATCATCCCAAGTGCTGTGACAACAGATTGTACATAACTATGCATAGTGGCGTTTTTAACAAAAATAACTGTAAACAATCATTAGCGGAAAGAGCAGTACTATTCTGCATATTTAAATCTTAAGTGTGTGCTGCTGAGCTCAAACCTAGGACCTGGCAGACGTGATCACCTCCAAGCTACATCCTGACCCTGTCTCAATGTTATTATGACATTGTCTTGACCCTGCAGACCTCTTGGCAGCCAAGATCCTTTATGTCACAATTTTAGAGCTGCTGCTTTGGTGTCAGGCATGATACATGCCTTTAATCCCAGCACTCAGGAGGCAGAGGCAAAAAGATTGTAGGTTTGAATTCAGCCTTAGCTATATACTAGACCCTATTTCAAAAACCAAGCTGAGAGGCCAGATATGGTGGTGTATACCTTTAATCCCAGCACTTGGGAGACAGGCAGTTGGATTGCTATGAGGTTGAGGCCAGCCTGGTCTACACATCAAGTTTCAGGACAGCTAGGGCTACATGTGAGACCCTGTCTCAAAACCAAAACCAAAAACAAACAACAAACTGGGGGCTGGGAGAGAAAGGCAGAGAGAGATACTGCTAGAGAAATGTCATTTTCAAGTGTTTTCTTTTTTTGACCAGTAGGGGGCAGGGAAGGCTACTTTATTAAAGAGGCTCTTGGAAAAATTCACCAACCTTTTAGCTTAAATCCCTCTCTTTGTCCCACATGTTTGGGTTCAGAGATCTTTCTATAAAATCACAAGGAGTTGTGAAGAAATCAGTTAGTGGGCTGAATGGCTAGTGGCAACAGGCCACACATTTTGTTGTCGTTTTGTGTTTGTTTGCTAAAATTTTTATTGAATTTTTGTGTATGTCAAACAAAATATCTCAATCAGTCTTAATCATCATTTTAGCCCCTTCCCCACTGGCACCCTCCTATGACTCCCCCTCCCCTCCAGAATTCGTACATTTGTATTAAGGCCTATCCTGTCAAGTTAGTGTTCCCAGATGTTCAGTGCAAGTTCATCGATTGGGGGCTAGTCAGCCTATGTAGAATCTTTCCCTTGAAGAAGATCAGCTCTTCCTCACCCAGCAGTAATCAGCTGTCAATAATTCTTCGACTAAGACTGGGGTTTTATTCTCCATTTCCACAGTTCTGTGCTAGAGTTTTATCTGCTTGAGTTTGCATGGGTCTTGAGGATGCTGGCACCATTGCTGTAGGTTCATGTAAGCAAGGTCCCAGGAGCCTGTAGGACTCTATTTCCTTGTGGTCATGCACCTGTGTCCTGGCTCTTACCATCTTTCCAACCCCTCTTCCACACTGGTCCCTGAGTCCTGGGTGGGTGAAGTTTGACACGGGAGTCCTAACTAAGGACCCACACTGCAGTTCCTGGCCCTCTGTTGCATGAGGGAGCTTCGTTAATGAGAACTGAGAGATTCATTAGTGTCGTCTTTATGCCTTGTTCTATGTTCTGTGAGCCTTAGGTGTAGAGATTGCATTGTAGATTTGCCACTTAGGTTTGAACAATTCACAGACAATGTCTATGTGTGACCATTTGTGGTACTCTGTAGTAGTCTCCATCTGGTGCAAAAAAAGCTTCTTTGATGAGTGGTGACCCAGATACTTGTCTGTAAATATAAGGATTCATATTTTGCACATATTAAGAAATTACATTTGTCTACAGATATGACAGCCTTGGGATTTTCTCTAAGATCCATGACTGCTCCAGCCAGTCGTAGGTCTTTCTTTCTTTCTTTCTTTCTTTCTTTCTTTCTTTCTTTCTTTCTTTCTCTCTCTCTCTCTCTCTCTCTCTCTCTTTCTTTCTTTCTTTCTTTCTTCTCATGTACTACACATGAGTTTCCTCCCGTTGAGTGGACTTTAAGTCCGATTGATAAAGTGTCACTACTGCATCAATATCATTAGCTGTGTTGGTCCTTTATTTGGCCTTGAAGCTGGAGTTGGACCATCAGTTGATGTTCTCCCTTAGCAGCTTGGATAGTGTTCTTCAAAGCTATGAGAACTAGCCTTCAGGGAAGTTTTCTTATTTTATTGAGAGAAAGTCTCACTGTATAGTCCTAGCTGGCCTTGAACCCGCTATGTAGACCAGGCTGGCTGGAACTCACAGAGATCTGCCTGACTCTGCCTCCTAAGTGCCGAGATTAAAGGTGTACACCACCATGCCCTGCCCTCATTATTTTTGAACAATTTTGTTATTGCTACTTTATATTTTTATAGAAGCATTTAATATTTACTATTGTAAAGGGTAGAAAAACAGAAAAGGAAAGAAGAATGTCAAAAGTACTTTAATCTCATTACCTATTATTAGCATTCTGGGAAATACTGTTTTTCCTTTCTACAGAAATGGGCTCATATATGATACATAGTTTTATAACCCAGATGTGGTGGCACAGGCCCTAAAATAACTTTTTATGTACAGAAGCAAAATATACTTACTTCAGGAAAAATTAAAATGTAATTAAATGAAAAAAGAAAAACAGAACTGGGCAAGTGGCTCATTCGGTAAAGTGCTTGCTGTGCAAGCATGAGGACCAGAGTTCAGATCCCAGTACCCATGTAAAAAGCCAGGGACAGTAATTTGCACCAGTAATCCAAGCTGCTCTTGCAGAGGACCTGGGTTCAGTTCCTAATACCCATTATGGTGTCTAACAACTCCTTAACTCCAAGGGATTTGATGCCCTCTTCTGGTCTCCATGGGCATTGCATATATGTGGTCCACTTAATATACATGCAGGCAAAACACTCATACACATGAAATAAAAATAAATAAAAATTTAAAAAAGAGACGGGGAGTGATTGAGGAAGACAACTGTTATCAAACTCTAGCCTCCTCACACACACATGTGCACTCACAACACACACACACACACACACACACACACACACACATGAAAAAAGAAAGAAAACAGAAAACCGCCTATTCCCTAGCACCCTAAGCACCATTTTTTCGTGTGTTTGTGTGTGTTTTTAATTTTATGTGTATGAGTGTTTTTCCTGCGTGTGTATAAGTGCACCCGTGTCATACAATGCCCGTGTAGGACAGGAAAGGGCATTGGGTCATCTGGAACTGGAGTTATATATGTTGTTAGCCACCATGTGGGTGCTGGGATTCAAACCCCGGTCTTCTGAAAGAACAGCCAGTGTGCTTAACTGCTGAGCCATCTCTCCAGCCCCATGTATGTTGTTTTTAAAACAATCCCAGGCTGACCTTCGTGCCTCAGCCTCTCAAATGCTGGAATTACAGGTGTGCTCCATTATGTTTGCCTGCACCTTTAAGTTTATTAGGGAAAATGAAGGAAATACAGAAATTTTCCATAAACTCCTTTATCCATCCCATTTCCAGTTTCCCATTATTAACATCATACATTAGTGTGGTACATTTCTTACAGTCAATGAAGCCGTGTTTATACGTTGTTATGAGCTTCAGTCCATGTTTTACATTGGGGCTCAGTCTTAGTGATGTACAGCTCTGAGTTTGAACAAATGCATAATAGCATTCATCCATCATTAGAGTATCATAAAATTTTAATAATTATTATTTGCCTGAATAATCACATGCACATATGCCACTGGTTACCTGTGGAGGTCAGAGGACAACTTGGAGGAATCTGTTCTCTCCTTCCACCATGTGGGTTCTGGGAATCGAACTTAGGTTGTCAGACTTCGAGGCAAGTGCTTATATCTGTGGAGCCATCTTGTCAGCCCATAGAATTTTTTTTTTTTAAATTTGGGGGTTAGTGTTGTAGTTCAGTCCTACAGTAGTGTATAGCATGTGTGAGGCCCTGAATTTATTCTCCAGCACTGCAAAAAAAAAAAAAAATTCTCCCCCCCCAGAGAATTTTACCTGACTAAAACTCTTGTACTTGACCCCCTTTTTTCCATCTTCACTGGTCATCTCCTGGCCGGGGTGGGCAGTCTGTGCCATGCAGAGGGAGATACCATTTGTTTTCCATGTGTATTGTTCTCTCTCTCTTTTTTTTCTTCTTCAAAAGGATCAGGCTCAAGTTCACTACAGAACACAAAACATGATGTCCTACTGGATACTTTAAAATCTAACCTGTCTGCCTTGGAAGACAAGTTTCTGAAGGATGCTCAGTGGGAGAGGCTGAAACTCCTTAGAGATGAAATTGCTCACAGGGCAGAATGGCCCCAAAACTCTCCCGATATCACTTGGATGTTTACCTCTCAGACCTTGTTACTGCTGTTGTGTTTGAAGGAAACCATGATCCGCCTTGTAGCTGATTTCAGTCCAAGCAAACCCAATCCTAGAACCCCAGAAGCCGCCCCTGCACTGAGCCCTGATACACTGAGTATCTCTCAGCAGAAGGTTTTCCAGTCTGTCTTGCAGTTTGTCGTCACCTTGGGTGTCTGCCCCTACCTCATGCCTGGTGTGGGAATCCCTTTGAGATACAGGACTGAGTTCGGAGCTGTTGTTCAAGACATGGTCTGTCTGGAGGCTGCTCCTCACGGGACCCGGAGACTGCACACCAGCTGTAGGATCCTCCTGGACGTGGCTCAGCATCCGTCTCTGGGGAACTTGATTTTCTGCCGCCACTTTGGAGATATCACAGCAGGCCTGTGCCAGCTGGGATTCTGCCCAACCAAAAGAAAACCAGCAGCATCTGTGGAAGAGGTAAATCTGCAGAACGAGAGGGAGGGAGGGAGAAAGGGGGAGAGAGAGAGAGAGAGAGAGAGAGAGAGAGAGAGAGAGAGAGAGAAGAGAAACATCAATGAATGTGTATATATTTGTTCGGTGTTGGTCCTTTGGAAGCTGGCTGATTGAAAAAAATCTAGAATTCATATTGAATGCCAAAGCATACCAAGAGTGTAATCTTTTGGAGGCAGAATGGGGCCTTCATTTTTATTTATTTGTTTGTTTAGAGACAAGGGTCTTCCTATAACCCAGTTGGCCTGGAACTCAATATGTAGACCACAAAGATGTCGATCTCACAAAGATCTGCCTGCCTCTGCATTTCAAGCCAGGCCTTGGGGGTTTCATTGGTTGGATGCTAGCCCTTTGCGCATCTGGAGAGGCCATTTTGTCTGTCCCTTATCGTTTTGTGAGACAGCTATTTCAGGCTTTTTCTTTAAGTCTCTACTTCCTCTTTTTAAAAAATGAATGCAGTGGCTGGAGAGATGGCTCAGCTGTTAAGAGTGTGTACTGCTTCTGGAGCTGTGGTCCTCTCCCGTGATCTGGAGTTGTGGTTCTCTACCAGGAGTCAGAGTTGTGGTTTCCTTCCTGTGAGTTGGAGCTGGGTTCCCTCTGGTGAGCTGGAGCTATGATTCTCCTCCTGTGAACCTGGAGCTGTGTGTGGCCCCCCTGTGAACTGGCGCTATGGGCCCCAACTCTGAACTTAAGCTGTGGTCCCCAACCGTAAACCATGGTTCCACATTCCTCTGGTGGTGGACTAATGGTGGAGCTGCTTGGAGGATGGAGGCAGCAGTGTTAGCCTTCTCTGAGTGGCGGCATTCCCCACAGTCCCTTCCTCTGAGGTCCCAGGCTGTGCGTGGCATGTCTTTGCCTCTGCGTTAGACTTGTACTGGGGGCAGGGTTGCTTCTGACATTTGCCAGTTTGTAGTCTTGGGGAGATTGATTCTCTAGAATAGATTTCCCACCTCCCTTGATGGCTAGCCAAGGTCTCGACCCCACATGTGGTCATGGGCACCCAGGCTCTGACATTGGACCTTTCCCATTCCCAGGCACCAAGAAGTTTTCATCATTTTTCTGTTAGTCTTCTACAGCCCAGCGTGCCTTCACCTATGCCTTACGGAAAATGTAATGCACCTAATTGAATGCTATCTAGAGATTAAAAAAAAAAAGAGCATTTGACAAGGAGTTGGGGAAGTTGGGGAAGGTATGGGCTGAATATACTAAAAATACATTGTATCCATGTATGAAATTCTCAAATAATTAATTAAAATAAAAAATAAGAATAAAAATAAAAAGAGTACCTACTGCTCTTGCCCAGGACCTGAGTTAAGTTCCCAGCACTTACATAACTAGGTGACTCACAGTTACTTGTAACTCCAGCTCCAAGAGATCTGACACGTTCTGGGCTCTGTGGGCACTTTCATGTGTACATACCCACACACAGACACACATACACATAATTCAAAATAAAATAAATAGCCAGGCATGGTGGCATATGCCTTTAATCCCAGCCCTTGGGAGGCAGATGCAGGCAGATCTCTATGAGTTCCAGGCCAGCCAGGATTACAGTGAGACCCTGTCTTAGAAAAATATTTTATATTTATTAAAAAAATTTTTGAAAAATAAATATAATAATACATGCCTTGGAAGATGGTTGTGAGAATTACGGATACTGTGTATGAAGCACCTAATTCAGTTCTCACCAGACTAGTGCTAATTCACAAAGCAGGTACTACTAGTGATGCAGCTAAACCATTCTTGCTCCTTCCTTAAGCTCTTGGGAGGACCAATGAGATAAAGAATGACATGCTGTGTAACAAGGTCAGTGTTTCTGGTTAGCTGTTGGGAGCACATGACTGTTTCTTGCTGTCCATCAGTGAGCAGCTGTGTGGCAGTTGAGTATCTGGACTACAGAATTTGGGTGGCGATTACAGGAAACTGACACTGTCCTGGTTGGCCACAGCTGTCCACCTGACACATCCTAGAGTCATTTGAAGAATTCTCAGTTAGGGAATTACCCCAGTCAGATTGGCCTGTGGCCATGTCTGTGAGGAATTGTCTTGAATGATTAATGTGGGGTGCCCAGCCACTGTGGCAATGCTATTCCTGAACAGGTGGTCCTGGGCCGTATGAAATAGCTAGCTGAGTCAAACAAAGAGCAGGCAGGTAAGCAGTGTTCCAGTGGTTTCTGTTTCAGTCCTGCTTTAGCTCCTGCCCTGCCCTTCCTCCACAGTGCCCCGGAAACATGAGCCACATTAACCCTTTCCTCCCCAAATTGCTTTTGGTCATGGTGTTGAATTTAGTAACAGAAAGAAAACTACAACAGACACGGTCCTTTTCTTGGGGAGATCAGACTAACAGGTATGACAGGTGTGAGCTAGCAGCCACCAATGCGTCCCCGTAGAGGCCCACCAGCCTGAGTGTAAGAGCTTTCCAGAAGAATCTGTTCAAACAGAAATGTCAAGGATCACGAGTGGATTCTTAGCTGCCACGGCACCGATTCGCCGTGCCGTCCCTTCTCTTTCACCTGCTGAGGTCACCCTTGAGCTTATTCCTTTTCTGTTTCTTCTCTTGGTGTTCGCTCCCGTCTCTTCCTGAGGATTTGCCTAAAAGCCACCATTGTCCAAGCAGTGACCCTAAACAGCACCCGGAACAGAGCACAGTGCCTGTTACTTCAGTGCCCTCAAGTTCTGAATGTCTGAAGTGCATGCAGGCAGTTGCAGCAGTGCTGAGTCCGTTATCCTGCACTGCCCTGAGATCTGGGAGTCTGGATCTGAAAGTCTTATGACAGTTACTGAGGCTCCATGGTGTTCCAAGGGTTTCAGGCAGAAGAGAGAAAAGAACATATAAACCCACAGAAAGACCCGAACAGGAAAGGAGAGTAAGAGGTGGATGGGGAAACCCCATGACCATATATAATGAACCTGAACCAAATCCTGCCGGCAGCTGCTCTGCAAGCACCCACATCCCTGCGTGCTGAGTGGGAATGGGCAGGGCTCCGCCTGACTCTGAGTGGCAGTTACCAACAGGGATAGTACTGCTGGAGATGAGTCCCCCAAAGTAGCATCCCTTGTTGCTAGTCAAGTTCTGAATGAGTGGAAAAAAAACCAGCAGAGTAAGAGCGTAAAAAGTCAAAATATGGGGCCAGCAAGATGGTTCAGCAGGTAGAGTGCTTGCCATGCAAACCTAGAGACCGAGTTTGATCCCTAGAGCCGTCATAATGGTAGACAGTGAGAACTGAGTCCACAGAGTTGTCCTCTGACTTCCACACGCATGCTGTGGCATGTGCATACACGTGGAATACCCAAAAAAAGGGGGAAGGATTGTCAGTATTTCTTATAAAGACAGAGTTAGAGGAGATCATTCATAAAAGAAGAATCTTTATTGTGTGCTCCAGTCAGACACACTTACTGCCTATCTTGTCCAGGAGCACTGGGAAACTGACACCTTCTGCCCTCGGTGGGGCATACACCTCTGCTCTGCCTCTCCCACAGAGAGGAGGGGAGCAGGCTGCGCAATATGTTCACTCCACAGTCACCACTATGACAAGCCCGTCTCCCTAGGAGTGGAGTGAGTGAGGGATGGAGAGAGGCCCAGGAGGGTTGGCATACACGGGGGTTGCATAGCACAGGCTCTTTCTTGTGGAAGGAAATAAAAGGAAATGCCTTCCTTCCTGTCCCCTCTCAGGTACTTTTTCCAGGGTTATTAAGCATTACCTTCTGTTCTCAGCCTGGTCTGTATTCCACTAAAGTCAAGTGCACACTTCTTTTAGGTTTTAACGGAAGAGGAAAGAGCCCAATCGAGGGAGTCCTTGAGAAACATCTTGGATCAAGTGTATCAACCGTTAGCAGTCCGGGAATTGCTGGTGCTCCAGGGAGGACCTCCCCAGGTATTCAGGCCTTGGGATTCTTGTGGGTGAATCATACTGATGTGTGATATGCTGTTTCCTCCTTGAAAGTTAGCCTTAGACTCACAGAGCTCCACCTGCCTCTGACTCTCTAGTGCTGGAATTAAAGGCATGTGCTATGCTACCACACCTAGCCTTGTTTTTTGGCTTTTTGAGACAGAGTCTCACTCTAGTCCAAACTCACAGTGTAGTCCAGGTTGGTCTTGAACTCACACTGCCTTGGCCCCTCAAGTGCAGAGATTGCAGGTAAGCCACCATGCCCTACTCCTACTGATCTCCTAGATCATTCGATGGTATTTATAAAACTAAGTCAGGATAATCCAGAAGACTTTCTCATTGAGTGATGTATACTTTCCTAAAAAATTATGATCATTCCTTTAAGGCTTATGGCAATTTAATGTGAACACAAACATTTTGTTTTGTTTTTTGAAACAGGGTCACTGTGTAGGCCAGCCTAGTCTTAAACTTGTGATCTTCCTTCAATCTGAGTGCTGTAACATAACACACACACACACACACACACACACACACACACACACACACATTGTTTTAAGACAGAGTTTCACTCTGTGGCCCAGGTTGGCCTTGAGCTCACTATGTAGTTCAGGCTTCCCTCAAACTACTGGCTATCCTCCTGCCTCAGCCTCTTAAGTGCTGGGATTATAGGCATACTCCACCATGCCTGACTTTCGATCTTTCTTTTGTGTGTGATGCTGGGGATTGAACCCAGGTCCTTGCACGTCCTGGGAAAGCAGTCTACCACTGAACACATTTTTATCCTCTAGATTAAAAATATATTTATATTAATTATTTATTTATTTGTGTGTGGGGGGGAGCCCAGGAGTGGTGGTTCTGTTGTGTGTGCCATCCTGTGTGTATGTAGGTTAGAGGATAACTTGAGTTCTTTCCCACCATGTGGGTTTCAGAGATAAAACTCAAGTTGTCAAGCTTGGCAGCAGCAGCCTTTACCTGCTAAGCCATCTCCTAATTCTGATTTTCTTTTTTCAAACTGAAATTTGGCTATTGGAATATATATATATAGAGAGAGAGAGTTTTATTTTGTTTTTGAGACAAGGTCTCCCTACAACCCCAGCTAACCTGGAATTCACTATGTGGACCAGGCTGGTCTGGAACTCACAGAGATCTGCCTGCCTCTGCCTTCCAAGTGCTGGAATTAAAGGGGTGCACATATAGGCAAAGGTATCTGAATACTTTATATGCTTTGAGCAGAATACTTTGATGTCAAGAGATTTAAACTAGAGATATTATTTCTATTTTTAACTCCTTTGTTTGAAAAACATACTAGTATATAATCTTGGCATAAAGATAACTTTATTTTTTTAGATAGGGTGTTACTATGTAGCCCTGGCTGGCCTGGAACTCACAATTTAGACCAGGCTGGCCCCCAACTCCCAGTTAGCCATTTTTCTCTATCTCCTGAGTGCTAGGACTGATGGCTGTGCCACCCCACTTGGCCGTTTTGTTTTTTAAAGAAAACTGAATGGGCTAAGGATGGAGCTCAGCAGTAGAGGACTTTGCCTAGGATTCATGCGGCCCTGGTTCAAGTCCCAGGTCTGCCACAGAGGAAGAAAAACAAAGAAGAAAGGTGTTGCTTGCTTTATATGTGTGTGGACGTGCACACAGCATGTGCGCATGCATGTTAGGGATCATGCATGTTAGGGATCAACCTTAGAGCCTTGCATGTACTAAACACCTGATCTACCACTGAGCTGCCCCCCCATACCAAAATGGAAAACAATGTCTCTGTTCCACGTGTGTTTCACTGAGATTCATAACCCATTTCTTCTTCTTTGTTGTCAGTCCTGCACAGATGTGAGGACACAGCTTAGGTGTCGGGCCCCAGCCTGGCTCCGGCGTCTGTGTGGGCAGCTGCTCTCCGAAAGGTTAATGAGACCCAGTGGCGTTCAGGCAGTAGTCCGGGGCATTTTGGAAGGAGCAGGTGGTAAGAAATAACATGTTGCTGTTGATTTGGTATGCGTCTCTTTGAGTTCACAGGTGACTCGCTGGCCTTTTGCCTTTGCCTTTAAATCCCATTGAGTCCTGGAGGCACAGCTCAGCGCTAGTGTTCTTGCCTAGCATGTATGAGGTGCTGTGTCCAGTCTCCAGCACTGAAAATAAAAATTAAAAGAATTAGACTTCACCCAAATAAGGAAACTAGGTCCCCAGGCCAGGTGGCTGCACATGCTGTGATCTCAGCACTCAGGAGGCTGAGGCAGGAATACCAAAAGTTAGAGGCTAACCTGGGCTACCTGAGACTCTGTCTCAGAAACCAAAATGAAACCTCCCCCTTTTTTCCTTCTACGTGTGCAGTACGTGTTTGTTGTTATCTATTGATATTGCAGTTTTTCTCATCTCGCCATTTTTGGTGCTCTTTATTTTATTGCATAAATCCAAATTGTAGTCCATATTTCCTTTTTCCTGCACTTTAAAAACATCCTTCCTTAGGTCTATTAGCAATGTATTCTTTTAACTTTTTAATTTTGTTTTGTTTTTTGAGACAGGGTCTTACTACATAGTCCTACCTGGCCTGGAACTTGTTATGTAAACCAGGTTAACCTAGAACTCTCGAAGATCCATGTGCCTCTGCCTCCTGAGTGTTGGGATTAAAGGCATGCACCACCATGCCTGGCTAAAGTTTTTCTTTTTAATATTTATTATTTTTTTATTTTATGTATCCAAGTGTATTGCCTGCACGTGTGTAAGTGTGTCTGTGTCATGCAATGCCCATGGAGGTCAAAGAAAAGGGCATCAGATTCCCTTGGAACTGGAGTTAGGGATGGTTGTTAGCTACTATGTGGGTGCTGGGAATTGAACCCAGGTCCTCTGCAGCAGCAGCTAGTGCTCTTAACTGCTGAGCTATTTCTCTAGCCCAAGTCTTTTTTCTTTTTTTGACATTTATTTTGTGTGTGTGTGTTTGTGTGTGTATGTGTGTGTGTAAACCATGATACACGTGTGGGAATCAGAAGCGAACCAGTGAGACCAGTCAGAGTCAGTTCTTTCTTCCACCATGTATGTCTGTCCCCAGGATCAGACTCAGGTAGTCAGGCTTGGTCATCCAACTTGTGTGGCGAATTCTGAGTCATTTCATGAGCCCCTGATTCAAAGTCTTGATCCTGCTTTATCCACATCTACATCTGCAATTATTCTCTCTCTCTCTTTTTTCTGTTCTTTTAAAGTCAGGGTCTCCCTGTATCCTCAGCTGTCCTGGAACTGGCTATGTAGACCAAGGTGGCCTTGAACTCAAAGAGATCCACCTGCCTCTGCCTCCCAAGTGCTAGCACCATGCCTATTGCTCTTCTACAGTTCTTACAGCAGCAAAGCCTGGACAGAGGAGCCCTGGAAAGAGGAAGCCTCCTCTTTCTCTGTGTAACTTCCTCTTGTCTAATGTTTTGCCTGAAGATTCAAGCTGTTTGGACCCTGATTTATTATTAATTATTTTGATGTTTAAAATTTACTTTATCTATATCTATATCTATATTTTGTGTATGTGTGTGTAACATGTGTATGTATGTGCATGCATGGGCCTACCACAATACATGAGTGAAGGTCATAGAACAGCTTGTGGGAGTTGGTTTTCTTTCCACCATGTGGGTCCTGAGCATTGAATGTAGGTTTGGCAGCAAGCAGCTTTACACCATCTCACCAACCCTGTTCAACCTCTTTGAATTCTGAATTGTGTTGCACTTAAATTGGGCTGTGCTGTGGCCTGAAAATCTCTCTGACCAGTAAGTTAGTAATTACCAGGTTCCCTTTAGTGGCTTCCCTTTACTTTGTGGTAAGTGTCCTGGGGTGCCTGTTGTCCATTGTCTAAATAGCACTGTCCGTTTGCTTTGTCTGGTCTTGTAATTGTGTAAGAGGATAAGGTAAACCTTTTCCCTGGCACTCCATTTCTCCAGCTTCTGCCTCTGAGGCTGGGGTTCTAGGCCTGTGTCTGGGTACTAGTCCCTTTATTGTTTTGTTTGTTTGTTCTTGAGATACGGTGTTGTTATTTAGCCCTGGCTGACCTGGAAGTTGCTGTGTTTGAACTTGTGGCAATCTTCCTGCCTCTGCTTCCCAAGTGCTGGGATTACAGGCATACACCACCATACTTGGTTATATTAGTTACTTTTCTATTGCTTTGATAAGACACCATGACCAAGGCAGCTTATAGAAGGAAGAGTTTATTTGAGTTTATGGTTCCAGGAATAAGGAATAAGGGTCCATAATGGCAGGGGCATGGCGGAAGGATAAAATCTTCAAGTAGGCACAGGAAGCAGAGCGATAGGAACTTGACAAGGCTTAAGAACTCGCACCCGCCTCCCCCAGTGATGTGTTTCCTCCAGCCTGGGCACACCTCCTAAGACTTCCCAAAACAGCCACCAACTGGGGCCAAAATGTCCAAATACCTGGAGCCTATGGGGGGTCTTTCTTGTTGAAATCACCACGCTGGTTTTTTAAAAAAATATTATTATTGTTTTGTTTTTTGTTGTTTTTTTAAAAGATAGGACATTATGTAGATTTGACTCACCTGGACTTTGTAGACCGGGCTGACTTCAAAGTTGCACCTATCTTCCTGCCTCAGCCTCCTATGTAGCTGAGGTTAGAGGCACGCATCACTATACCTAGCTCATAGTTTCTTCTAGAAGAATAGTTTTGGTGAAAGGGGGAAGAGGCTAAGAGAGGATAAGAAGGAGACTTTGTTCAAAGAACATTTTACGCTAGGTGTGATGGCACACTCTTTTAATCACAGAGGCAAAGGCAGGTGGATCTATGTGAGTTCTAGGCCAGCCAAGTCTATATAGTTAGTTCCAGACCAGCCAGGGCTATGTAATGAGACCCTGTCTCAAAACAAAACAACAAACAAACAGAAACATTGTATATATTTGTGAAATTGTAAAACAATGAATAACTTCCAGTAGAGAAAAAGAAATATTTATCCTAAATTTTAAGGCAGATTTATCACATGACACCTTATAGGGGACTGCTGTGTTTAACACTTCTCTTCTTGTGACAGCGGGCGCTGCTGGTGGGAGTGATGCTGAGGCTAGGGCGGCCGACTGGAAGAAGTGCGACCTGATTGCAAAGATTCTGGCATCTTGTCCCCAGCAGTCTCTTTCCCTGGAGAGTTACTACATGGACGTCTGCCCCCAGGTCAGTCATCTTGTTTCGGCTGACCTATGGAGGATTGTCTGCTGACGCTGGCAGGGTGTTTAGTAGTCCTCTGAAATTGAAGTAAGAACAATGTAATATTGAAGTCTGCTGCTCAAAGAGTCATCCTCAGTTTAATTTAATTTAATTAATTTATTTTTATTTTGTATGAGTTTTACCTATATGTTATGTAAGCGCACCTATGTGTGCAAGGCCCACAGAGGCCAGAAGATGGTGTCAGATCCCCTGGAACTGCAGTTATAGAGTTAACTGCCATGTGCTGGGAACCAAACCCAGGTCCCCCGGCAGGAAAGTCAGTGCTCTTAACCACAGAGCCATCTCTCCACCCCTTTAAAAAATTTTTTTTTGTTTAGTCTTTTTCAGACAGGGTCTCCCTGTAGCCCACCTTGCCTGGACCTCTATGTAGACCAGGCAGGTCTTGAATTCAGAAATTGGCGTGCCTCTACATCCCGAGTGCTGAGATTAAAGAAGTACACCTGGCCTCCTTTTTTATTTTTTGAAACAAGGTCTTATTCTGTAGCCCAGGCTGTCCTTAAACTTGTGGTGATCCTCCTACCCAGCTTCCCAAGTACTAGGATTGTATACTTGGATTCGACCCTTCTTTAAAATGTTAATTTTGAAGTTACATTTTAGAGTGACTCTGTGTGTGTGTGTGTGTGTGTGTGTGTGTGTGTGTGTGTGTGTGTGTGTATCTGAGTGTACACTCATGTGGCAGTCAGAAGACAACTTGCAGGAGTCATTGTCATTTCTGTCCTTCCATCATGTGGGTCCTGGGGATGGAAATCAGGTTGTCAGGCTTGGCAGCAGGTGCCTTTACTCACTGAGCCATTTCACCAGCCTTCTCAACAAGTAAATAAGCACCTCTGAGAGAATAGGACCTAATTGTTAGGGTTAAGAGTATCTCATCAACTGGGCACAGTGGATCACATGTAGAATCTCAGCACTCAGGAGATGGAGGCAGAAAGATCTCTGTGAATTTGGTCCTCAGCATTGTTTAAAAAAAACAAAAAAGAAAAAGCAGCTGGCCGTTGAGGCACATGCCTTTAATCCCAGCACTCTGGAGGCAGAAGTAGGTGAATCAGGCCAGCCTGGTCTACATAGTGAGTTTCAGGCCATTTGGGACTTTAGGAAGACCTTGTCTCAAAAAAAACCCACCTGAAACCAAGAAAAGCTTCGCTAGAGTTTCATCTTGTTAATTATCTCTTCTTTTTCATGTTTTTCATTTTTAGGGGTTTTTTTTTGTTTTGTTTTGTTGTTTTGAGACAGAGCTTCACTGTGTAGCCCTAGCTTGTTGGTCTGAAACTCGTTATGTAGACCACACTGGCCTGGATCCCCAATGATTTGCCAGGTCTACTTATGGCTGACTGTTGTCAGGTAGAACTTTCTCCTGACTGCAAAAAGGGCAAGAATTGCCTTTAAGCCAACAGTCATAAGTGAACCTGTTCATTGGTTGCCAATTCTGGGGTAACCCACTGACAATTACTGGGGATAAATGTATACTTTGAGAATAAAATAGACTCTTACCTAGTATCGTTTAGACAAGGCAGGCTCCTCATACTCTACGTGTATTTACATGCTTGAACCAGTCATTTCATTTGGCAGTATTGTTTATGATAGTAAAATCTGGGGGACATGAATATCTGGTCTTGCTGAGGGTCTGTAGGTAGTTAATGGCTACTGGGGAGGAGAGACATTCTTTAGTGATGTGGCCACTGGTAAGATGCCCATTCTCCTGTACTATAGGTAACCCTATTGAGTCTCTTTGGGGTTGAGAGAGAGAGAATGAAAATAGAAGGGGGACTGGTTAGGAAGAAGAAAGGGATTGGTGGGAGTGGGAGGGGGCTGAGAAAGGATAATGGGGATGTATATAGTCAAAATACATCATTCACATGTATGAAAATGTCATAATGAAACCCATTATTAAGAAGAATTAATAAAATATAAAAAATGAATGTCAAGAAATTAGGGAGTAACAATAAATTCTCACAAACAGCTTGAATTTAACAGTTTTTCTTTTCACTTTTGTTTTCTTTTATTAATTCCTTGCTCTTTGCCAGGCTGGTCTTGAACTCTTTGGTTCAAGTAATCTTCTTCAGCCTCCTGTAGTAATGATCACAGGCATGCATCTTTGTGCTCAGCTTGTATATGTATTTTTGAAAAATTTATGACAATATCATAAGGTTTTAAAGTATTAAGTATGGTCTTAAAGAGAAAAAGATATATAAAGTAAATAATGAAAAAAAACACCAAAATATTTAGTGACTTGGGAAGATTTTAGTTTTATTTCCTTTTAAAATTGCATTTATAGGGCTAGAGGGATGGCGCAGTGGTTAAGAGCACTGACTGCTCTTGAGGAGGACCAGGGTTTGATTCCCAGCACCCTCATGGTGGTTAACAACTTCTCATAACTCCAGTTCCAGGGAAATATAATGCCCTCTTCTGACCCTCATGGGCATTGCACAAAATGGGTGCCCTTACATACGTGCAGACAATACACTCATACACATAAAATGAAAATAATACATTTAAAAATTGCATTTATATATGTATTGTTTGTGTGTATGGGGGTGGCATTTGTGGAAGGCAGAGGACGACTTGTAGGAGTCAATTCTCTTATTTTACCATGTGGTCCTAGGGATTGAACTCAGGTTGGATAGGCTTGGTGATACGTTTACCCAATGATCATCTCACCAGCCCTAATTTTCTTCTTCTTCTTTTTTTAAAAAAGATTTATTGTCTTTTTTGAAACAAGGTCTCCCTGTAGCCCCAGTAGGCTTGGAACTCACCATGGACACGAGGTTCTCACAGAGATCCACTTGTCTCTGCCTCCTGAGTGCTGAGATTAAAGGCGGGCATCACCATGCCTGGCATTATTTTTGTTGTTTAATTAAGTGTATATGTGGGGGGTAGATAAATGCATATGTGAGGTGCCTGCAGAAGCCAGAAGAGGGCATTGGATCCCCTGAAGCTAGAGTTAAAAATCGTGAGCAGCAGGATGTGGGTGCTGGGAATTGAACTTGGGTCTTCTGTAAGAGCAGTACATGCTCTTAACCACTGAGCCATCTCTCCAGCCCCTTAATTTACTTCTTTTTTTAAAAAAATACTTTACGTGCATGAGTGTATTGTCTGCATGCAAGTTCACCCATGTCATGCAGTGCCCGTGGAAGTCAGAACAGGACATGGGATTCCCTGGAACTGGAGTTATAGATAGTTGTTATCAACCTGTGAATGCTGGGAATCAAACCTGCGTCCTCTGCAAGAGCAGCCAGTGCTTTTAACTGATGAATCATCTCTCCAGCCCTTAATTTACTTCTTAAAGCTTTGTTTTGGGCTGGGCATAGTGATACATGCCTTTAATCTTAACACTTGGGAGACAGAGGCAGGTGGATCTCTGTGTGAGTTCAAGGCCAGCCAGGGCTACATAGCAAGTTCTAGGCCAGTCTTGAAAAAAAAAAAAATTAGAAAACCCAAACCAGCCCAGTTCTGTCAGTTCAGTATTCTTACAGTGATATTATATTGTAGCTCCAAGAAATAAATGCCTTTCCCTCTTATTTACTGTTCTGTTCCCTGCAAAGAGCTTGGAATTCACTTTCTGTAATTTTTCCTGTAGATTCTGGATTTATTTCATTTTCAAGATAAACTGACAGCACGACAGTTCCAGAGAGTTGCCACCACTGCTTTCATAACCATGTCAAGAGAATGCCCAGAGCTGGCTGCCAAGTACCTGCTTCAGCCAGTGCTTGCACCTCTTCAGCGATGCTTGGCTTCCACAGGTGAGGACGGAGGTGGGGGTCTCTCCCACCGAAGGTTCAGACTTACAGGATTTCAGTGTCTGCAGTTTTCCTTCTCCTCTCCCAGCTTTGTCCTTTGAGAAACTCACTTCACACGTGTTCCAAGCAGAGCGTACTGCATCATCCTTCCAGATTTCACCCAGAGTCACCAGCAGTTCTCGTTTCAGTCACATTTGATTCCTTTTTCTCTTTACACGAGTGTAGTTTAACTGGAACATTTCAGAGTTCGTTGTAGACATGGTGACACATCCCTCCTCAATCCTTTAGCAAAAGTCTTCAAAGAAAAATGTCAGCCTCTCTTCAAAAAAATCAAAAACAAAAACCGGGAAAGGACTCAGCGGTTAAGAGCAATGACTGCTCTTGCAGGGGACCTGGGTTCGATTCATCATCCACATGGCAGGAAACAGCCATCTATTACTCCAGTTCGAGGGGATCCAGCTCACTCTTCTGACCTCTGGGTGGTGCATGCTGTGGGTGCACTTACATATGTGCAGGCCACACACTCATACACATAAAATAAAAATAATAATAAAAAAATTTTTTTTGAGAGACAGGGCCTCATGAAGTAGTTGGTAATGACCACGAACATGAGAATCCTCATGTCTCTACTTCCTGGGTTCTGGGATTTTTAGGTGTGTGCCAGCATGCCTAAAATATCAGCCTCTAAAGAAAATTTTTTTAAAGAAAAATTTAAAAGGGCTGGCAAGGTAGCTCAGTGAGGAAAGGTGCTTGCTGCCAAGCCCGAAGATCTGCATTTCATCCCTGGGACTCATGAGGTGGAAGGAGAGAACAGCTTCTACAAGTTGTCCTCTGACCTGTATGTGTGTACTCTGACAGGATGTGTGTCCTCGCACCTGCATGCGCATGTATGGACACACAAATGCACAGAAAGAAGTAAACATATGGTTTTAAAAACTGAAGTCAGTCTCTTAATTAGCTACAGTACAGTGATCACTTGGAAATTTTATTTATTTTTTTATTTACTTGTTTGTTTATTTATTTAGAGGCAAGTAACCAGGTTACTCTGTTGGCCTGTAACTCACGGTATAGACCAGTCTGGCCTTGAAGTCACAGAGATCTGCCTGCCTCTGCCTCTGGAGTGCTGGGATCAAAGGTGTGCACCACTGTGCTTAACTGTACTTGGAAAACTGAACACTGCTGTAACACTACCAATATTTGCCCTGAACCTTTTCCATTCATTCAAGGAATATTTATTGGCCATCTATATGCCAGACATTCTTGATGTGTTCTATCACATTTGCAACATAAACTACATGTTTTCATCTATGATCTATCGGTAGTAAAAGGGACTAATAGAAATATGAGTAGTCTTCTTCTTTTCTTTTTTTGTGGTGGTGCTAGGGATCGAACCCAAAGCCTTGTGATGCTGGGCAGACAGCTTTATGACTGAGCCCCCTCCCCCCTTTTTAAAAAAAACTTAGCTGTAGATCCTAGCTACCCAGGTGGGCCCTACACTTGTGGTCCTTCTGCCTCAGTCTCCTAGTAGCTGGGATTACAGGTCTGCGTCTCCAGGCCCAGTGAAAATATGGTTAATCCTGCCTGGTTGCATCATTGCTACTAAGAAATAGTTAATTGCCTTTTCTCTTTCTTTTTTAACATTTTACTTATTATTTTTATTTTCTTTTGTATGGGTGTATTGTCTGCATGTATGTAAGTGCACCTGTATCATGCAATGCCTGAGGAGGTCAGAAGAAAGCATTGGATTCCCTTAGAACTGGAGTTATATATGGTTGTGAGTCACCATGTGGGTACTGGGATTTGAACCCAGGTCCTCTTCAAGAACAACCAGAGCTCTTAACCACAGAGCCATCTCTGCAGTCCCTTCCTTCCTTCCTTCCTTCCTTCCTTCCTTCCTTCCTTCCTTCCTTCCTTCCTTCCTTTCTTTCTTTTCTTTCTTTCTTTCGTTATGTTTGTTTGTCGTTTTGTTTTTAGGCAGGGTCTCACTATGTAGCCCTGGCTGACCTGGAACTCACTACACAGACCAGGCTGAATTCCTGCTTCCTGGAATATAATCCAAAGGAAAAACTTCCTTATTAATATTTTGTTTAAAGATTTTTCTTGTTATTTTTATTTATGTTTATGTATGTGTCTACCACATGTGTAGCCAGAAGAAGACATCAGATCTCCTGGAGCTGGAGTTACAGGTGGTTGTGAGCCTCCTGACATGGGATTTGGAAACCAAACTTGCATCCTCTGCAAGAGCAGAAAGTGCTCCTAACTGCTGAGCCATTTCTCCAGCAGAATGTGGGTTTGTGCACATACCCCCACGTAGATACGAATGTGTACACATAATTTAAATTAAAAAAACAAACTTTTTGCTGGATGTGGTGGCACATGCCTTTAATCCCAGTACTCAGGAGGCACCCAGTGAGATCCAGGACAGCATGGTCTACATAGCGAATTCCAGGCCAGCTGGAACTACTGGGAGACTCTGTTTCAAAACAAACAAACAACAACAAAAAAAAAATATTGGGGGGGGGGAAGGGTTGGGCATGATAGCATACTCCTGTAGCCCAGGACTTGGGAGGCTGAAGCAGGAGAACACCAAGTTTGAAGTCAGCCTGGCCTACAGAGCAAGTCTCAGCAAAGAAACAAACCCACCCGCCACCCTCCGCAGATCTTGGTCTAGGGTGTAGCTCGGTTGGTAGAGTGCTTGCCTGGCATTCATAAAGCCCTGGCTCCCATATCTAGCGCCATATAAACTGAACACAATGTTTTTTACCTATAATTCCATCTCTTGGGAGGTAGAGGCAGGAGGATCAGAAGTTCAGGATTGTCTGTGGCTACATATATAATTTAAGGGAAAGTTGAGCCACAAGAGATCCTATCTAAAGAGAGAGACCGAGACAGAGAGAGACAGAGATCCTATCTAAAGAGAGAGAGACAGAGACAGAGAGAGACAGAGATCCTATCTAAAGAGAGAGACAGAGACAGAGATCCTATCTAAAGAGAGAGACAGAGACAGAGAAAGCGGGGAGGGGAGAAGGGAATTTTTTTTCATTTATGCCAATTTTTTTTTTGGAGACAGGGTCTCCTTGTAGCCCAGCTAGCCTAGAACTTGCCATGTAGACTAGGCTGACTGGCCTTGAACTCACAGACCCTCTGCCTCTCAGTGCTGGGATTAAAGGCTTGTGCCACCATGTCTGGCCTCACTACCCCAATTTTTAGTTTACATAAAGAAATATAGCCAATCAAAATATATGTCTGAAAAGCTCTGTTTTATTTATTTATTTTCTGAGTTTTCAAGACAAGGTCATGTTTTAGAGCACAGGCTGGCCTGAATTCACTATGTAGCCTGGTCTCAAACTTACGATCCTCCTCAGCCTCCTAAATGCTGAGATTATAGGCATATACTACCAAACATGGCTCTCAAGAGCTCTTTTAATACTCTGTTAAAAACAAAACAAAACAAGGGGCTGGAGAGATGGCTCAGCAGTTAAGAGCTCAGCCCTGGCAGCTCTTACATAGGACCCAGGTTTGATTCCCAGCCCCCACGGTAGCTAACCCCCATCCATAACTCCAGTTACTAGGGATCTAACACCCTCTTCTGGCCTCTGCAGGCACAGGTACAGTTACAGACATGCAGACGAAATGCTCATACACATAAAAACAAATCCAGAAAAACAAAACAAGACTACTTTCAAACTTCCTCTTTTCTGAAATGAGGTCTGACACCAGTAGCATTGTAGTTACATGTGAGCGGTATCTGGTACAGATCAGTAGCATTGTAGTTACATGTGAGCGGTATCTGGTACAGATCAGTAGCATTGTAGTTACATGTGAGCGGTATCTGGTACAGATCAGTAGCATTGTAGTTACATGTGAGCGGTATCTGGTACAGATCAGTAGCATTGTAGTTACATGTGAGCGGTATCTGGTACAGATCAGTAGCATTGTAGTTACATGTGAGCAGTATCTGGTACAGATCAGTAGCATTGTAGTTACATGTGAGCAGTATCTGGTACAGATCAGTAGCATTGTAGTTACATGTGAGCGGTATCTGGTACAGATCAGTAGCATTGTAGTTACATGTGAGCGGTATCTGGTACAGTGTGCTGTTGATTTCTGCTCTTGTCTACACCGTCAGACTATTAAAACTTTGATTTGTTAGTGTCCGTTCAATGAAGTGCTGAATGTGGATTATTTTGTTTGTTTTCAAGAGATTCCAGAGAGTGGCATGGTGCCAGGAACCATCATAGTGTCTGAAGAAGAACTTAGTAGATGTATTGAAGATGTGTTTAAGGTTAGTAGTTTCAAGTCACTAATGTTGTTAGTTAATATTTATACTTGAGTCTATATAATGAATTGGAGGCCAACCAGGGCTACGTAGCAAGACCCTGTCTCAAAAAAAAATTTTTGGATGTGGACTATTAGACTTGAAAAGTACTGTTAGAGCAGAGGTAGGAAAAGCCGTAACTGAAGTGTGGTACAAAACCCTCCTAGTATTTCTTGCAAGTCAGTAGAGGGAAAAGAGCAGGCCTGGTTAGTGTAGACTGTAATCCCAGCACTTGGGAAGTAGAGGATTATGAGTTTGAGGACAGCCTAGACTACTTAGTGAGACCCTGTCTCCAAAAGAAGAATTAAAAACAGGCAGGGGTGAGGTAAGAAAGCATAAGAGATTTTTTTCTTGGCAGAGGAATTAGCCTCTGGAAAATAGAGAGATCTGGAAATAATAAATCCCATCGTTTATCCTGGTCTTGTCCTCAAAATGAGAGGAAACACCTCATAGTTCAATAACTGCTGGGGGAATTTAAAGCCTCCCAGCAAGGCAAGTGAACGTCAGTTTGCTGGCGATGCCGACTTTCTGCCCCCAAGATCAGCTCTGTGGAGCAGGGAGGAGCGTCATTGGAGGTAATTGCTCCCCGCAGAGTTTTGGCAGCCCAGCTGCAGTTGGAAAACAGAGGAAATGTGTATGTTAGAGGAAAATGCTAAACACTGTGTAACATTCAGCAACAAAGGGTGTGTTGTCTCTATTGCCATTTTGCTAATACTAAATTATAGAGTACAGTTCACTCGCAGGAAATGAGGACGACATCTGGGAACTGAATCGATCCAACCACTCAATGGCCAACAAGAGGCTGTTTAGTTTTCGAGAGGCATCTGGGAATGTTTCCAGCTGTTTTTCTCTCTCTTTTCCTTCTGTTAACAGTTACTGAGATAAAATTCACACAGCATACAGTGCATTCATTCAAAGTGTACAGTTCAGGGCTGTGCAACCATCATCACCATCTAATTTTAGAATATTTTCCCTCGAAGGAAAGCTTCACATCCCTTAGCCATCATTCCTCACTCTCCCCTGTCCTTAGCTCCCGGCAACCACGAGTCTACTTTCTGCCTCTGTAGACTTAGATTTCACGTAAAGCAAACCATATGGTATGTGGTCTTCTCAAGAGCCTCCCCACTTCCCAGGAAAGATCTCCTACCTAAATTGTAGCCTAGGCTAGCCTTGAATTTACAGTCCTCCTGTCTCAGCCTCTCAAGTGCTGGGATTATAGGCATTGTAATTGATCTTTTATTTTATCCTCTACTTCTTGATTATTCCTTTTTGAAAATATAATATTTAGTATTTATTTCAGTGTTTTTGTCTTATAATATGCCATCTCTTTTTGGAGGGATCCATTCTATTGGTTTTTCTGATTATGAGTTCTGCCTGTTTTGCTTCTTTGCTTATTTTTATATTTTTGAGATATTCACATACCATAAAATCAGTTTTTGTATTGTTTAATTCAGGGGTGCTGGGTTAGAACCCAGGATCTCATGCATACTAACCAAGCTCTGGATCACTGAGCTACCAGTACCAAACTTCATCTTTTGCTTTGGTTTTGCTCTTTAGACAGGGTCTTGCTAAGTAGCCCATGTGGCCTTGAACCCTTCATCCCCCTGCTGCATATCCTGAGTGCTGGGATTACAGGCTGTGCCCCCCCCCGATGCATATGATATTGTTAAGATTCCTTCATATGGAGCCAGCCAGGTATTACCAAAATGACTTATTATACTTTGTTTAAAGGGCAGGGACTGGATACTAGAAATATTTCCTTCTGAAGGCACGCACGCGTGTGTGTATACATACTATGATACTTCAAGATTAAGTTCTAACCTCTCTGATTTAAAATTTTTTTCTGTTCTGTGGTGCCAGGAATCAAAGCCAGGGCTTCACATATGCTCAGTGAGCACCCCTCCACTAAGCTATACCTCTAGGTCTTTACGTGAGTTTTATGCGGGAGCAAGGGAAGACCTTTCTACACTTGCATCCTTCATGCACAGTGGGGTACTTTGATTATGAGAGCTCTGGTGGGTGTGGTGGAGAGTTCTCAGTGGTTGTGTAGGTACTAGATACTTGTATTTCATCAGCACGAATAATTCCTCATTTCTTCGTGGTCTGTGCTTTACATTTTGTCTAAGCTCCAAAGGACTATGCAGCAGCTCAAATAACTTAGTTCAGTTGCTCTCTGACTTTGAATATCTGGGGATCAGTTCCTCCAATGCTTAAAATCTTTTGTCTTCCCCAGTTTGAGAGAGGCAGTTGAGTGTTTCTTGGCCTGGGGAGGTTAAGAGAGGCATAACCTGTCTCTTTTAGATAAAAGAATTACAGTACTTATGTATTTACTTATTTAAAATATTTTATTTACTTTTTATGTGTACAAATATATTGCCTGCATGTATGTAACTCCACCTATGTCATGAAGTACCCATGGAGGTCAGAAGAGGGCATCAGATCCCCTGAAGCTAGAGTTACAGACAGTTGTTAGCTGCCACGTGGGTGCTGGGGATTGAATCCAGGTCCTCTCCAAGACCAGCCAGTGCTCTTAACCACCGAGCCACTTCTCCAGCCCTGTATTTACTTATTTAAATACAGGATTTCATTATGTAGCTCTGGTTGACCAGAAACTTGCAATGTAGACCAGGCTAGCCTGGAATTCACAAAGATCCACCTGTCTCTGCCTCCCAAGTGCTGGAGTAAAAGGCATACACCACCATGCCTGGCCTTGTTTATTCATTTATTTGTTATTTTTGAATTATGAGTATATGTATATGGGGTTATGTGCCTTTGAGTGCCGGTGTCTGTGGGTGGATCCTCTAGAGCTGGAGTCACAGGCAGTTGTAAACCACCACGATGGTGCTAGAAACTGAGCTCAGATCCTTTGGAAGAGCAGTATACACTGTTAACCTCTGAGCCATCTCTTAGCCCTCCAGTACCTTTTATTTGGGCATTTTCTTGCTCTTTAGGAGACTAAGATTCTCACATGGGAGAAAAGTGTTTTCACAATATTTGCCAAGCCTGAAAAGCAGAAGGATACTAGAGTAGGAAGACTGGAAGGTAATTAGTTCCGTTGTAGCTTCTCACTTCCACTGTATCTGTTTCTAGATTCAGTGAATCTTGACTTTAGTTATCCAATTCTTCTTTTCCATTTAATGTAACAAGGGATGGAGACACTGTGAGTTTAAGGCCAGCCTTGTGTGTGTGTGTGTGTGTGTGTGTGTGTGTGTGTGGCTTGCTTTAGACTCTTGATTCTCCTGTTTCCCCTCCCCAATTCTGTACAGGAATGTACAATCACACCTGTTTTTTAAATCATCATGGATTATTTATAACAATGTAAATGCTATATAAATAATTGTTCAACTCTGTTGTTTAAGGGATAGTGACAAGGAAGATTATCTGTACATACTTTTTACTTATACAATTTTCCTCCCTAAATGTTCAGTCTGTGTTTGGTTGAAACCACAGGTTCACAACCCATGGATGTGGTGGTTTGTTTTTCTCTCTCTTTTTTTTTTAAAGATTTATTTATTTAAATTTTTTGGTCTTTTTTTGAGACAGGGTCTCCCTATAGTCCCAGCTCTCCTGGAGCTTGCTATGTAGACCATGCTGGCCTTGAACTCACAGAGATCCACCTGCCTCTGCCTCCCAAGTGCTGGGATAAAGGTGTGCAACACCATGCCCAACCAAAACTTATTTATTTTTATTCTACATGTATGGGTGTTTTGCCTATATCTATGTGCACTGTGTACATGTACATGTAGTGCTCTAGGAGGCCAGAAGAGGACATCAGATCCCCTGGAACTGGAGTTATAGGCAGTTGTGAGTCCCCATGTGGATGCTGAGAACTGAACCCAGGTCCTCTGCAAGAGATCCTAGTGCTCTTAACCACTGAACCATTTCCTCAGATCCTTCCGCCTTTTAAAAGATTTATTTTTTTACTTGTTTATATTTTGGATTTTTGAGACAGGATCTCCCTGTAGTTCCAGCTGACCTGTAATGTGCTATGTAAATCAGGTTGGCCTTAATCTCACAGAGATTCGCCTGCCTCTGCTTCCTGAGTGCTGGGATTAAAGGCGTGCACCACCACTCCCAGCTTCATTTTTATTTTATGTGTATGAGTATTTGCCTACATGTATGTATGTGCACCACCTCTATGCCTGATAGTCCCAGAGGCCAGAAGAACATCAGATCCTTGGACTGGAGTTACAGGATGTTATGAGCCACCATGTGGTTGCTGGGAACTGAATCCAGGTCCTCTGCAAGAGCAGCACGTGCTTTCAAACAGCTGAGCCATCCCCATCTTCTTTTTTTTGTGTGTGTTTTGATACAGGGTCTTGCTATGTAGTCTAAGCTGGCCTCCAGCTCACTATTCTTCTGCCTCAACTGGCTGTTTTTAAGAGCAGTTTTAGCTTCATACCAAGGTTAAGAGAGAAGTACAGAGTTCCCCTATACCTCCTGCCTTCAGGCAGCCTCCCGACTAGCTGTCTTCCCTACGAGAGCAGTACATCTGTTACAGCTGATGAGTCTACACTGGCACATCAGTGCGCCCCAAAGCTCACCACTTACATTGGCATTTACCCCTGATATTTTTATAGGCTTTCGTAAATTAACCTTTGATTTTATAGAAAAGAAAGAAAATCTAAAAGATTGTTTGAAGGGACTTCTTCCAAATCTCACAGCAAGTGAATACAGAGCCAAATGTAGTAATCTCTCTCTCTGTGTGTCTCTCTCCGTCTGTGTTTCTCTCTGTCTGTCTCTGTATGTTTATGTGCTTATGTTTAGAACCCTAATATTTGCACATGGTGTAATTTTAGGAAGTTTTAAAGGCTTTCTAGGGAAAGCTGTTCCCTTTCTCACTTTGGCCACCTGTGATTGAACTGTGGTTTTGAATAAGGAAAAGACCCATAGATATATCCCTCAAAGATGTGGAAATTTGATTTTCAGTTCTGAGTCCTTGGTGTAGTGTTGTAGAAAGTACCAGGACCTCTGAGCTAGACATTTGAAGCTTACAATCTGACAGCAAGGGCATTTACATGTAGCTGAGGGTGACTTATTTACTATTTGAGTTATAGGAATGAAATAAGGAATTCTTCTTGTTTGTAGAGATGTCATCTCATGTAGTTCAGGCTCACCTCAGACCCCCCTATGTAGCCCAGGCTGGCCTCAGACTCACTATGTAGCCAAGCTTCTTCCTGCCTCCACTTCCCAGGTGCTGGGATTACAGGTGTGTGCCACCAAGCCGGGTGAAATAAGGTAACTTTTGATAGGTTCTCAGCATACGAAAGCACAGAAGTACTCAAAAAACTGTCAGTTCCTTTTTGGCTCAAAGCAACTCTTTTTTAAAAGACTGTTTTAGGCAATATGTTCTGAAAGCATGTACAGTGCAAAGTGCTTGCTAAATTAGGTAAGCAGCCTTGTTCTTTTTTCTTCTCATGTCTTAATTAAACTGTGCAACTATAGTAGAAGTTCTAGAACACTCCTATCCAAAGGATCACTGTAATGCAGTAGAGGGCAATCGTGCCTGGAGCCATGCATTTGCATAATACTTTGTGATTATTATAATTGACCATTATGCCAAAAGCTTAATACCTACATGATAAATGCAAAAGCTGAGCCCGAGGGGCTAGAGAGGGGCTCAGTGGTTAGGAGTACTGGCTGCTCTTGTAGAGGACCCAGGTTCAGTTCCCAGCACCCACATGGTAGTTTACAGCCACCCACAATTACAGTTCCAGGAGATCTAACACCCTCTCCTGGTCTCTGCAGGCACCAGACTTGCACATGGTACACATAAGTACATAAAGGTAAACAGTCATACATAAAATAACAATGAATAAAACCCAGAGACTGAGAGACTGAGATGTCTCTGAAGCTGGGAGTGCAGCATGCAGAAAGCCCCGGGGTGGTAACCTGTGCCACCTCCAGATCACAACGTTGCCATGGTGGGACCAGGTGTTACCTTTAGGAAGCAGTGGCAGGAGGATTGCTGTGAGTTCAAGGCCATCCGGGGCTATGCAGTGGATACAACGCCAGCCACAGATACATGGCAAGACCCCTCCTCAAAAAAGCCAGAAGCACAGGGCTGGAAAGATGGCTCAGTGGTTAAGAATGCTGTACTGCTTTTCCAGAGGACCTGGGTTCAGTTCTTACACCCACATCAGGGGGCTCATGATCACCTATAACTCCAGCTGCTGGGACACTGACACCGTTTTCTGGTATCCATGGGTACATCCACACATGTAGCATATACACACACAAACATATACATATATACACATAAAAATATGAAAGACCCAAATCAAGTAAACAGACAACTTCCCAAAACTGTCTTACCCATATTTACTCAGTCAGTGTATGGTTTTAGGCAGAGTCCAAATTCACGCAGAGTCTCCTGACTCCTGACACCCCAGGGCTCTTCACCTGCTACAGTGGTTTCTTCAGGATGGTGCTCAGACTGTAGTGACCGGATGCCTTTCTATTTTGTTTTTCTTTTGTTTTCTCTGAAACAGAAACATGTTCATTTTGATACATTTGACTGTTTTGACCATTTTTCTTTCTCTCTCTTGTTATCTAAAATTCTGACAAATCCTAGACATATTTTATCCATCAGAAATGGAAATAAGTCAACTAATATAAAATCTTGCCTTCTTCTCTTTGTTCATTAGGTTTTCTCTTCCATGATCGAAGTTCTGTAATCCTGTTCAGTTTATTAGCAGTGGCTGAGTCTCCAGCTATGGATTTGATAAAGAGAGAGGGCTGAGAATGTAGCTAAGTTCTAGAGTGCTTGCCTGGCACGCACAAAGTCCTGGGTTTGATCCCAAGCGCGGCACATAAATTGAGTGTGGGGGCACATGCTCATAATCTTAGCACTGGGGAGGCAGACACAGGATTTCAGAAGTTCAAGGTCATCTTCAGCTACATAATATGTTAAAGGCCAGCCTGGGCTACATGAGACCCTGTCTCAGAGGGGAGGTTAAAAAAAGGAAAGAAAAGAAAAGAAAACCACCTAACAGTGCCCTAGTTTCTTTCTGTTGATGTAGTAAAACAGATCAATTTGGCAGGGCTGGAGAGATGGCTCAGCAGTTAAGAGCACCAACTGCTTGTACAGAGGACTTGGGTTTGATTCCCAGTATCCACATGGCGTCTGACTCCGGCCAGGGGATCTGACACCTTCTTCTGGCCTCTGCAGGCATTGCACATTTGTGGTGTACTTACATATATGCAGGCAAAAACACACATATAACAAATACAAAATTGTTTTTTAAAGTTTGTTTAAAGAAAAAGACAATTTTGGGGGCGGTATTTAGCTTGCAAGTTACATTCCATCACTGAAGGATGCCAGGGTCGCAGGAACCTGGAGGCAGGAGCTGAAGCAAAGACCATGGAGGAGCACCGCTCATTAGCTTGCTTCCCCTGATTTGTTCAGCTACTCTTCTTCTTCTTTTTTGTTTCCCTGTGGCCCCAGCTGTCCTGGGACTTGCTGTGTAGACCAGGGTCTCTGGCACCATTCTGCATCCTCGTCCAATCTTTGAGCTAGTGTGGTTTTCCTAGATCCACAGCAGCCTCTAATTTTTGCCTCTTGGTGCTTCTGACTGGAAGAACCACAGGTAGGTATAGGAGGTCCCTTTCCCTTCGAGACACCCTTCCACCTCTCACTCCTCCTCAGAGTTTCATCTAAACCAAGCAACTGAAACATGACCTCCAGAGCCTGCCTGTGCAGTTTTGTTTAGTGATCCCACTTCTGTAACTACCTTCAGTAACCAGGAAACCTTTGCCCATCACAGCACTTCGTCTTTAAAGTGCTAGCATCAGGGCTGATAGGAGAATAGTGAACATGTCTGAAACTGTTCCACCTGTCAAGTTGAAAGTTCAAATGTCCCAATTTTTTATGGAGGGATGCTTCTTTTTTTTTTCTTTCCCAATTTAGTCTTACCTCTTAAAAAAAGAAGACTGGAGAGATGCTTAATAGTTAAGAATACCTACTGCTCTATCAGAGGACTAGAGTTAAGATCCCAGCACCCACATGGGATGGCTCACGAACACCCGTAACTCCAGTTCCCAGGGATCTGACGCCCTCTTTTGGCCTCTATGGGCAGCCACCGACACAAAGTGCACATACACAAACTGCATGCACACGGGCACATGTCACACACATGCACACACACACCCCACACACAAATAAATCCTTTTTAAAAAAATAATGGATATAAAGAAGCTAGGTGTGATGGCTCATGCCTGTAATACCAACATTTGAGAGGCTGAGGCAGGAAGATTGTTTTGAGTTTGAGATTAGTTTAGGTTATATAGTGAGCTCCAGGCCTGCCTGGACTATATGAAGTCCTGTCATAGCAAAACCAAACAAAAAAATCAACCAAAAAGGGGCTGGAGAGATGGCTCAGCGGTTAAGAGTACTTGCAGAGGACCCAGGTTCGAATTCCAGCACCCACATGGCAGCTAACAACTTCCATAACTCTAGTTCCAGGGGATCCACCATCCTCTCTGTCCTCTGAGGCATTATAAGACATGCGTACAGTTACATACATGCAGGCAATACACACATACCCATAAAAATTTTTTAAATTAAAAAAGAAAATATTTTTGTAAATTGCAGTCAAAAATAGTAGATGAGGGGACTAAAGAGATGACTCAGTGGTTAAGAGCACTTACTGATCTTGCAGAGGACCTGGGTTCAGATCCCAGCACCTACATGGTGGCTAACACCCATCCTTAACCACAGTTCCAGGTGATCCAGTGCCCTCTTTTGTCCTCTGTGGGCACCAGGCATGCACATTGTGCACTTACATACATGGAGGCAAAACACACACATAAAAATCAATAAAGTCTTTCAAATATTTTCTAAAAGTATTAGATAAGTTGGATGTGGTAGTGCACATCTTTAATCCCAGCACTTTGGAGGAAGAGGCAGGCGGATCTCTGTGAGATGGAGACTAGCCTAGTCTACAATAGTGAGTTCCAGACCGGCTGGGGCTATGTGGAGATCCTGTCTCAAAAAAAGAAACAAAACAGTAACAACAAAACAAAAGAATAATCACTGACACAACAGGTCTTAAGCTTGATGGATCTGATTCCCTCATTTTACAAGAATGGAAACGCAGAGAGGCCAATTGATTTATGTTAAGTCACACAACTGGTCACTGGAAATATTTATAGATAATTCCATGGGAGATACAACTAACAATTAATGTTATTAAAAAAAAAAAAGGAAACCTTTGAATTGGAAAGATGGCTTAGCAGTTAAGAGCACATACTGCTCATGCAGAGGACCTGAGTTTAGTACGGGCAGGCAGCTCATGACTGCTTGTATTTCTGGCTGCAGGAGATCCGATGCCTTCTTTTGGATTCCGTGGGCACCTGCACATACCCAAACACAAGCATATATTACGTAATTTTTAAAATTGGAATATATCATTTGAAAAAATGAAACCTCTAATGCTATGCTTCTTAAGAATATTTTTACCATGGGTAAAATAGAACATGAAATATTAGATTGTGTTTCAGAACTTGAATTCCCCTCCCACTTTACCTTCAAGTAAACAAAGACAGTCCAGCACCAACCCCCTGCCTCAACACACACACAGAAAGAGACTGCTCATAAACACAGCTCAAGAAAATTCCAGGGCTCTGTGCTCAGATTTCAGTAGGGAGGAAAGCGAGGGCGGGGGTATATTTTTGTTTTATATTTTGTTTTTCCCTCAGCACATCATGACCCCTCCCCTCAGTTGCGACAGGTTCTCATTTTGCAGTCTAGGCTCACCTGGGACTCTGGGCCCAGGCTGCTTCTAACTCAGGATCATCTTGCCTCTCCTGAGAGTCGGGATTTTGAGGGTGCACCACCCCGTCTGCCCCCTACCACTTTCTTACCTTTTTTATTGTCTGCTTTTTGAGTCAGGGTCTCCTTGTGGTCACAGCTGGCCTAGAACTCACTATTATTGACCAGACTGGCCTCAGTCTCACAGAGATCTGCCAGCCTCTGCCTTCCAAGTGCTAGGGTCAAAGGCCTGCGCCAGCACACCTGGCTCCCCACCTCCTCTTTAATGGCAAATGCACATAGCATGAAAGCTATTTGAAAGTGTACAGTTTAGCGGTGTTGCCCATCATCACTGTCTAGTTCGAGAACATTTCCATCACCCCAGATGTAAATGTTGTGTTTATTAAGAAGTCATTTCCCCTGCCTCCCTCTCCCAGGATGACTCCCAGGCTTTCTCCCTAAGGATTGTAATGGGTTTTATGCCAGACAGATTTGAGTTCTTCTTGGAACTGGCCGGTTGCTCCTACTGTCCATCTACTCAGCTCATGCCATGGAACCCTTGGAGGATCTATTATATGCTAAATGCTTAACTAAATATCTGCTTCATTCTTGAATAAAGAAGCAGTGCTCGGTAGCTTTCCTTTGCTTTGTAAAGGCAGTAACACACTGATGGCAGTGGTATGTAATTCCAGTTACTTGGGAGACAGGTAGGAGGATTGTAAGTTGGAGACCAGCTAGGGTGATGTAACAAGTCATTAAAGACATTCTGAAAAAAAAAAAAAAAAAGGAGTAACCATAGTGGGGAGTCCTTTAAATTGTGTACTGCTGTCTTCAGATTGCTTCTTCACCAAAAAATTAAGGTAACATACAAATTTAATAATCTATTCTGATGTGTTAAAATAGGAAGCTTAACCTTGACTCTTGATGCTTAGCAAATAATTGCATTAGTGAATGAAGTTTTAAACAGTGAAATAAAAAGCAGGTTATGAAAGTGAACATGATCTGGGTGGTTTAATATGTACTGTTAGGGCCAGCAAGGTGGCTCACTGGGAAAAGGTACTTGCCACCAAGTCTGATGACCTGAGTTCAATTCCCCAATCTCACATGGTAGAAGGAAAGAACTGACTCCTGCAAGTTGTCCTCTGATCTCCACATGACCATCATGACACACATGCTTCCCCAGAGACATAAACACACACATACAATGAGTAAGGAAAACGTAATTTAAAAATTAACAAGTACTGCCCTCTGCCTTTCATCTACAACATCTAGTCTTGTCTTTGACACATCACAATCCTTCCAGAAGATTCTGGATTTTGATTATTGTTTCTAGATCAGTCTAAAACTCATGGCAAATGGAAGTATTTCCATCAAGGAAATTTAAAGGATGTAGGTTTGGGCTCAGTACAAGAAAGAATTTACTATAGATGTTGGAAGAGAGGTGACAGTCACATGCGCATCAAGCACAAGCCATTGGAATTCTTTGAGATATAGAAAATTCATTTATCAGCTTGAGACAAAAAGAGAACATTATTTCTAAGTCTTCCTACTTAGAAAAAAATACAAATTTTTGTATGTATTCCTATTTTTCTTTTTGGCCCTTGCCTCAATCTAGTGACTGTTTATTGTCTGCCTCCCCCTTTGTGTTCAGAGCAACACAAGTCTGCCTAGTGTTCTAACTGGCACCTACTGCATATTTGCTGAGTCATTATATAAAATAAATAATAAATGTATATAAAAATAGCTGTTCAGCTTTTTTTTTTCCTAAATGTAAAAGCACTTATTCTTTATTGGAAAACAGAGAAAGTTTACAAGAGGAGAGAATTTTAAAATGGAGGAGAAATTTATCAACAAAACCATACCCCTAAGAAATGTGCTTCACTGAAGCCACGTTGAAGCATGTTTGGCATGACTGAGACCTTGGCTTCAATCTCCAGCACTGCAAAAAACAAAAACAAAAATAAAACGACATTCTCAAATCAGTCAGTAATGGAGATTCACTGCAGTTGGTTTTTGGGTTTTCATGGAAGATGCTGGTAAGGAAGCATGGCCCCGCGGGGATTACTTCCCAGAACACAGGATCCAGAGCCACACAATAAACCCTTACATCATCTGGGAGATCCCGCTCTTACCTCCTGCAGTTGGTGATACCGTAATTAGGCCTGCATCTTACCTCTGAACACTACCTTACAAGGCACTTGATGTAGCTCAGTTTATGGAGATTAGATCATGCACAGGAAGCTGGCTCTTTAGTTATCAAGCTCCACAGAGGAGGCGTGAGGACTGTGGAAAGTTAGGGCTCATTTAAAGGGACAGGGTTTGCTGGAAAGGTGCAGAGCTTTGCTAGTCTGAGCAGGTACCTCTGTGACCTTTCGTTTCTCACAGACAGTATTGATTTCTACCTCAATACCGTATAACTAAGGGCCTCTTTGAGGTTCCCTCTCCTCCTCGTTAAATAGGGCTGCTAAAACTAAACTTTGGGAGGTTTTTTTTTTTAAATTTTTGGAGACCAGGTTTCTGTCTGCCCCTCTTGCTGGCCTGGAACTCTTGAACTCGACCAGGCTGGCCTTGAATTTAGAGAGATCCGCTTGTCTCTTCCTCCTGAGTGCTGGGATTAAAGGTGTGTATCCCACACCCAGCCTAGGGGAGATTTATAGATGCATCTGCTTGTGTGTTTGTGGGGGCACAGACACGCCACTGCACATGTGTGGAGGTCAGAGGACTTGCAGGAGTCAGTGCTCTCCTCCCACCATGTGGGTTCTGGGAATTGAGCTCACTTTTACCTACTGAACCATCTTGAAGGTCCAAATTATAATTTTAATGAGCTATTTTTTTTTTTTTTTAAGAAAGGATTTCACTGTGTAACCCTTGCTGATCTGAAACTCTGTGTAGACTAGGCTAGCCTAGAACTCAAAGAAATTACCTGCTAGGATTAAAAGCGTGCATTACCCCACCCCGCCAATGAACTAATTCTTTAAAGAATCTAGCCTTGTTCCTAGAAGATTAAAAACAAACAACAATAATCAACTCCCTCCCACAGTCCCTGGACATACCTAAGGACGCAGTCACTGTCTGTTTCTTCTCTCATCATTGTCGATATGAGCATATTTTAATTAGTTTATTATAAAAAGAATTACATTTTGAAATCCTGCTGTGCTTAGAGTTTTGAATGACATTTTTTATGTCCTTAGACACATTAGTTGATTTGTTTGGGATTATTATAATTGGTTTATTTTGTTCTCTCTGTTACTACAGATAATCTGAAGGATAATGATTTACTGTTTTTATATTTACTACAGTGTCTAGGCCAGTGCTTTGAATCTAATTAGTATTCAGAAAACACTGGTTGAATTGGCTGTATTTGTGTTAGACTTATATAGCATAATCATTGTTAATTAAAAACTCAACATCTGCTGGGCGTGGTGGCACATGTCTAAAATCCTAGCACTCAGGAGGTAAAGACAGGTGGATCTATGTGAGTTGAAGGTCAGATTGGGCTATATAGAGAGTTCCAGGACAGCCAAGGCTGTCTGTAGTAAGACTCTGTCTCAAAAAAATAAAAATAAAAAATAAAGTAAATAGATTAAATTAAAAATAAAAGGGATGAATTTACAGTTATTGTATAGATGAATAATAGACAGATTAGGAGACTCAGACATAGCCAAAAACCAGGAAAGGAATAGGTTAGGCAGTGTGTTATGTCATTGGGCAGGTCTTCAGTCTGTGCCAGTAAAGGGGAGGGGTCTAATTTTGTCTTTGTTTCTTTCAGCCAACACATGGTTCCACCGAGCACAGCCTTAGAAGAAAGTCTTAAGAGAGGACTCTGTGCTGAATGCTGGTGTTAGATGCTCTGGTCCACCACTCATGGTGCATCTCACTATTTCCTTTTCCCTAGGTGTATGTGGTGGCAAACGAACCTCTCCCAGTGCTGCTAGATTCCCTGTTTCCACTCCTCAGGGTGCTTTTTTCTCTCTACTGTTTTACCCAGCAGAGCGTGTCTCATATAAGGTAAACAAACAGAATTGTATTTTATTATAAATAGAGTCTTATTGGTTTAAAAATAGTGAAGTCTTAAATTAGGCCACTTACTATTTCTTTTTAAAATCAGAAAAATGTTTGGAGATTCTTTTACTCTGCTTATCCAGGAAAAAAAAAAGAGAGAGAGAGAGAGCTTTGCAGATTGAAGAGAATGGAATATAGTTTTCAGAATGACTTTCCGTAGCCGGTCCTGGACATCAGAGATCAATAAACATGGCACTGTGTGATCAGTGAGCAATACTTCAGTTCTGTGTCTTAGAAGGAGGAATTAGATGATGCATTATAATGACCTGGTGGAGAGTTAGGAAACAAGTTTGAAAAATCCAGATGTAAATATAACATATTATAACCTAGCCTAGGACTTGGTATTGATGCAGTGGTGATTGTAGAAGGAAAGGGTTTCTCAGTTATCCAGAAAGTACCTTTTTGTGTTAGTTTTAAAATGATTCATTTTAACTGGGTGTAGTAGTGCATGCTTTTAGTTCCAGCACTTAGCAGGCAGAGGCAGGCAGATCTCTGTGAGATGGAGACTAGCCTGGGATGGTCTACATATCAAGTTTCTGGCTATCTGGGGCTACATAATGAGACCCTGTCTCAAAAAAAAAAAAGTCATTTTGTAAAAGCTGTTTTCGGTAATTTATGTCATTTCTTTCACATAGGGGTTTATATCCTTTCTAAAGTCCTATAGCATTCCAATTTGGGGAAGGCTGAGGATGTAGCTCAGGGTGGAGCACATGACTGGCAGGTACAAGGCCCTGAGTGTGATCCCTAGCATTACGAGAGAAAAAAGATTTTTGGTGCTTCCCCAAATATATCAGGTATATAATAGCATTCTTCTATATGAAGACTAAATATATAGTCAAGGATGACCTTGAACTGACCATCCTGCCTCCACTTCCTAAGTGCTAGGACTACAAGTGTACACTCCCACCCCTATTTTGTACAGTACCAACTGAGCTACACAGCCAGCCCAGCATGCTATTCAGATGTTGATCTGACCTATTGACTCTTCAGTTTAGCACCTCATAGCCATAATGGTAAAAAAGAATGAAGTAGATGACTGTGGCTCTGAATTAGGTTTCAAAGGACTGTCCACAGAATAGCTTGTTTTCCTTAAAAACAACAACAATCTAACTCCCCCAGCACTGTTATGTCCTCAGCAAAGACTGAGAAGGAGAATACAGATTTGCATGCCATTCCTCTCCTAGTTGAATGGCAGACACAGAAGATGAGGAGTTGTCAGAATTTTATTGGTCACCGGCTGTTGGTCCCACTGAGAGTAGATGGTTTTTATCAGCACAAGCTTTCATTCAGTGTCTGATCTAAAGGTAGTTGTACACTTGGAAGTAAAAAAAAAAATTATGTGTTGTTCATGTGGCATATTAGGGTCGTTTCTAGAGCCAAGAATTAGTCAGTCACTCATGAATTTCAGGGTATTTGCATGAAATTCACAAGATTCATACTTCCCTCTCCTGAGTTTCAGTGGCAGTGGGTGATTGTGGTGGCATTTGGAATGTAGTGGAACCTGACAGTCTCTCTTTCTTTTTTTGTGTTAACTTGTTAGATGTGTGGAGTGAGCTGACAAGCTCATTCATAACTGCTTTTTCTGCCAGGTCATTTTGCCAAGAGATCTTATTATGGATCCTGGGGAAGCTGGAAAGGAAGAAGGCAATTGCCAGCCTGAAAGGATTTGTGGGATTGGACAAAACTGTGCCTTCTCTCCATCCTCAGTGTCAGTTTAGAGCTGCCACACAGGGTGGCATTATGATTACTGTCAAAGAGACCATTAGGTGAGTTCGCCCATCCTCTGCTGTGTATTCAGATAGAATTTTATACAGTAGGCTGTTCTGTGACTCAGCCACTAAGAGGCGCTGATGGAAAAGAAACCAGGAAACTCAGACTGCCGAGGCGCTTGCTATTTATAATCTTTAACAGAAACCAGAGCCTTAAATGATCCTCCCGTTTTCTTCCAAGATACCAGCTAATAGAAGGTGCAGTTTACTGGAGCCTCACAGCTCTGCACCACAGCAAGCCCAGTTGCTTAACAGCCTTTGCCAGTGAATCAGAGTAAAGGGCAGCATGTGTTCCCCTTAACACCAGAAAAATCCAGTTCTGTTTCCAACTCAAAATGGTCTATATGTGGATGCTCATGGGCTTATTCTATTTTTATATAAACTATTTTGTTATTTTTATTTTATGTGTATGAGTGCATTGCCTGCATGTGTGTAAGTGCACCTGTGTTGTGCAGTGCCTGCAGAGGTCAGAAGAGGGTGTCAGATCCCCTGGAACTGGAGTTACTGATGGTTGTTAGCTGACATGTGGGTGCTGGAAATCAAACCTGGGTCCTCTCTGCAAGAGCAGCCAGTGCTCTTAGAGGCTGAGCCATCTCTCCAGCCCCTTTGGCCATACTCTTAAGGGAAATTGTCTGAACTCTGTCTTTTCGGTAATTTTGCGATAGGGCCTTGTTTCTCATTGGAATAGATCAGAAAGTATTGAATAGATGTTAGTAGAAGGGCTAATTTATTTCTTCAACATCTCATAAGTATTTTATCTTATTTCTTGTGGTGCTGAGGATTGAACCCAGGGCCAAATGCATGCTAGGCAACTGAGCTACATTCTCAGCCCCACAAGTATTTATTTTAAATGATTTCCACTTTCTGGGTGATCTGTGGATGATGCTGTTTTCTTAGAACCTAAGTTCTTCTTGGCCACCAGCCATGTAGTATTTAACTGGTCCAGCTTCCCTATTCAGATCACATTCAAATTGTTGCTATTTGTTGAAATGTGTAAATTTAATTTTATATTCATGGCTAACTTGATAAATTTTCGAAACACACTCTTAATTTGATGGACTTGAGGAAAATAGGAAAAAAAAACAAAAAAACCACAGTATTCAAATAGAATTATCAGACCAACCTGGAGTGCACTGAGAGCTGTTGAACATTAGCAGGTTTGTGGTTGTAGTTAAGCATACAAAGTGAAAGAGTTTTAAATTATTTGCCTTATTTATTTATTTAAAATCAACACCACAATTTATTTGTATTTATATGTATGTGTGTGTGAGTATATACCACATGTGTGGGGAGGTGCCCCAGGAGACCAGAAGAGAGTAACGGATCCCTTGGAACTAGAGTTACAAGCTGTTGGTGAAGAGCACTGGCTGCTCTTATAGAGGACCAAGGTTCAGTTCCTAGCACCCACATGACAGCTAACAACCACTGTAACTCCAGTTCCAGGGAATCCAGCTCTCCCTTCTGATTTCCACAGGCATTGCATGCACAGGTGCATTTACATACATCCTGGTAAACACTCCTACACACAAAAGAATAAAGATTTAAAAAATAAAATAAGGGCCTGGAGAGATGACTCAGTGGTTAAGAGCACTGACTACTCTTGCAGAGGACTTGGGTTCCCATCACCCACATGTCAGCTAACAACCATCTGTAACTCTGGTTTCAAGGATCCGTTGCCCACTCTGACTTCTGCAGGCATGCCATGACACAGGTGTACATGCACACATGCAAGCAATGCACTCATACACAAAAAATAAAATAAATAAACAAACATAAACACCTTGGAACCATTTTGACCTAGGAGGGAGTGGAGAGAATTTTAAGGTATTTGGCTTACGATTTGTAACTTATTGCTATCTAAACAAGTATTTGGTACCCTTCTTACTGCACATATATATGAAAATCCTCAATTCTTATTGAAACTGTTTTCTTTTATGGTATGAAAACATAATTAGTAAGCAGTGATTAAATGAATCTCCATCCACTGCCAGTAGCAACCACTCCTTAAAATCTGGGGTATCTGCATGGGCTTTGAGGTATCTATAATCCTCTTGACATTATACACAAAAAATTTTATATGAACACCTGTGTTTTTCTAAAAATAAGGCCCATAGCCACTTAAAACCGTCTGTGTTTCCAAAAGATTGGCAACTATGGACTAAAGAAGTGTGAGTGTGTGTGTGTGTGTGTGCATATGTCTTTGTGTGTGTGTCTGCATGTGTGTGTGTCTCTGTGTGTAGGTGTGTGTCTGTATATGTGTGTGTCTGCATGTGTGTCTCTGTATGTGTGTCTGCATGTGTGTATGTGTCTGTGTGTGTAGGTGTGTGTCTGTATATGTGTGTGTCTACATGTATGTGTCTCTGCTTGTGTGTGTCTTTGTGTGTGTGTGTCTGTGTGTAGGTGTGTATATGTGTGTGTCTGCTTATTTGCACTAAAGGCCCTACTGGTTCCCCAGGGGCAGGGGCAGGCAGTTTGCTCTGTGTTACTACATACCTTTCACCCTGCCATTGGCCCAGTAAGAAGTTGATTTAAAGAAACTGAATGAGCAGCTTTGATTTTAGTATCTTTGGAGCCAGAACTTTCACTTGTTTGTTGGTTTGGGGTTTTTGTTTTGTTTTGTTTTGTTTTTCTTTTTTTCTTTTTCTTTTTAAGACAGGGTCTTCCTGTAGCCCCAGCTGACTTGGAACTCACTATCAGGACCAGGATGACCTTGAACTCACAGAGATCCACCTGCCTTTGCCTCTGGAGTGCTGGGATTAAAGGCATGCACCACCATGCCTGGCCTTCGTTTTGGTTTTTTTTTGAGGCAGAGTCTCACTATTTAGCCCGGGCTGGTCTGGAATTCAATAGTTAGCCCAGGTTGGCCTCAAACTTGAAGCAATCTTCCTGCCTCAATGTTCCAAGTGCTGTGATTGTAGGGATTGAACCTCCACACCCAGCATCAACATTCATCTTGAAAGCCTCTTTGCAAATTTTTCATATTTGAGTAAATGATTGTGCAGGCCTAATAGCTTAGCTTCTAAGAATAAATGCTGTGCAGTTTTCAGCAGGGAGACATAGGAACATAAAGTGGCTGAGGTTTCTCAAATGAGTAACTGTGTAGAATAATGTTACTTTGGAAGGTTATTATGAGGTTTCAGGTTGTCAAGATGGCTCAGCTGGTAGAGGCACTTGCTCTCTGGCCCAATGGCCTGAGTTCAATTCCTGGATCCTATAAGATGGTCAGAGGAAACTAACCCTTGAGAGTTGCTTTCTTACCTCCACACATAACTGCACGCCTTGGTACAAATGAGCCCCCTTCGCATACATGTACACACACACACAAATAAAATTTTTAATACATTTTAAGAAGATTTTAAGAAAAAAAATCTCTGGGTGACAGTGCCAGAAGCATCTTCCTGTGTGTTTCAGTGATGAAGATGAGGATGAAGCCCTGTATCAGAAGGTGTCCTCAGAGCAGACCCAGGCGGAGCATCTCGGGGACTTGCTCTGCCATTTCCAGGAGTGTGGTTTGGCCGGAGACTTCTTCATCTTCTGTCTGAAGGTAAAAATCCCCACACAATTCATGGTCAACTTTATTCTGGGGAAATTCTAAGACATTCATCATTTTAGCTCCAAAAAACGTAGGTCCCAATTTAGGGGAAATGAACAGAAGATAAAGAGTAATTTATTTGTCAACAGCCTTTAGATTGGTAGACTGAAAGAAACGCTAGAGTGGTTCTGATGGAATCGCACTGCTTTGGAAGGTTGTTTGCACTGAAAATTTGGAGACAACAAAGCAGCCCCATTGATCTATGAAAGAGTTAATCTTTGCTCCGTGTTGACAGAGAGAGCTCTTTTGAAGTTAATAGCAGGTTTACAGCCACAGAGTAATCCTTATCCTTTCTGACAGGGTGCTGTCAGGTATTTGGAAGGGAGATTTAGCCATTCTGCCTCCCTCATTTTACTCTGTCGCCACTTGAAACCTTTTCCGGGTTCCTTCCTGAGTGTTTTCTTTCTAGTTGTTTCCTTTGGCCCTAATCGTGAGGAGTCACTTGTACCCCATAACAGTAGCCCTGCCTGATGGCTACTGCTGGCCTCCAAATGTGCCTGTTCCACTTTTCCCTAGGGTCTAGCCTGGGAGAATGTCTGTGGAGTTCAAGGTTGGGTGGTAGGTGAATGCAAAGCTGACGTTTCTAGAACTTGAAGTAGGGGACACTTTTTGATTCTTTCTTACTTCCCATGTTCCAAAAGTCCAAATTAGCCACGTATGATGGCACATAGTTGAATGCTTGCCACTCTGGGGAGCAGAGAAGGGAGGATTTAGTTTCATGCCAGCAAAGGCAACATAGTGAGTCTCTTTCTTTCCTTTTTTTTATAAGACAGTTTTCTAAGGCCCTGACCAGGCTTAGACTCACAAAGATCCTGCCTGTGATTCCCAAGTACTGTGATCAAAGGTGTGTGCCAGCATACTTAGCATGAGTCTGTTTCAAAAAACAGGGTAAAGGTGTCTGTTGCCAAGCCTGTCAACCTGAGTTCAGTCTCCTGTACCCACACAATACTAAGTAAATAAATAGGGAGGAAAGAAGGAAGGAGGGAGGGACGGAGGGAGGGAGGGAGGGAAGGAAGGAAGGAAGGGAGGAAGGAAGGTCTGTTGTGGTGTCACGCACCTTTAATCCCAGCACTTGGGAGGTTAGAGGCAATGAGTTCGAGGCCATCCTGGTCTACACAGCAAGTTCCAGGTCATCTGGGGCTACATGGAGATCCTGTCTCAAAAAAAGCCCCTAAAATAAATGCATAAATAAATACAAAACCAAAAAAAGATAAATAGAAATTTAAAAACAACATTAAATGAAAATGTTTTGCTCTCAATTCAACTCCACTTTCCTTTTGAGACAAGGTCTCATGCACCCGACTGGCCTCAAACTCATTATATAGCCAGTGAGGACCCTGAACTTCTGATCTTCCTGCCTCTACCTCTTGAGTGCTAGGATCACAGATATGTATTTATGCAGCTCTGGGGATTGAATGCAGGGCTTCAGGCATGCTAAGTAAGCCCTGCCAACTGGGCTAGAGCCAGCCAACCCTAGCTTCTTACACTGTGGGTCATGACCCCATATGAGGTCACATAACTGAATATAGAGGTCACAATTTGGCAACACTCAAAGGTTTCCGAACCAGAAATTCTAAATCAAATGTGAAATAAACTCAGGGTGTTTCTGACAGCACTTGAATCATACAACTTTATGGCAGCTTTGGTTCTGAATACACATGTACACTTCGCACTGTGCGTGCCTTCATGCCACACAGTATCAACAATGGAGCCTGAAACATCTGCTCTCAGAGTTGAGGTTACCGTGTATTGTAAATGACAAAGATTTCTGCTTTTATAGAAACAGCGGTTTAATTACGGATAACAAAGACTTTTAACATTTTCCTACCATCGTTCCTTAGCATGTAAATTAGTATTTTGAATTCTATTTTATTAGAATGTTTGATTTGAAAAATTGTTAGTTGAGGAACTGGAAAGATGGCTCAGTAGTCAAGAGTGCTTACAGCTCTTCCAGACAGCTATATTTGGTTTCCAGCGCTCTCTTTAGGCAGCTCACAATCACCTATATAGCTCCAACTCCACAGCATCTGTTTCTGGCCTCTTCACGCGGTTGCACTCACATGCACATACTCACATGCTGACACACACATACATAATTAAAAATAAATTTTAAAAAATTCCTGCTTGAGGGGCTGGAGAGATGGCTCATTGGTTAAGAGCATTGGCTGCTCTTGCAGAGGACCCAGATTCAAGTCCAGCACCCACATGGCTAACTCCACTTCCAGGGGATCCAACACCCTCTTTTGACTTCCACCAGCATTTCATGACATACATGTACTTACGTACATGCAGTACATTAACACACATGAAATTAAAGTGATAAAGTATTTTTTAAAAATTGCTGGTTGAGTTACTATACTTGAGCTTTTGTTAAAAAAATCATTGTCAAAAACATCATTAAATCAATTTTGTCTTAGGATTAGGACAGAATTTTCAATTTTTGAAATGACTCTTATCGTAGTTTGCCTTTAGTTACTGTGGTAAAATACCGATCGAAAGCAATTTGCAGGAGGAAAGGACTTATTTGGCTTACAGGTTACAGTACAACACTGAGGAAGACAGCCACAGACTGAAGGCGGGAGCTGAAGCAGAGGTCCCAGAGGAAAGCTGGTCCCCGGCTTGCTTCCCCGGCTTGCTCCGCTACTTTTCTATCTTTTTAAATTTATTTTTTCTTATTTTATGTGTATGAGTGTTTTGTCTGCATGTATGTGAGTGCACACATATGTGCAGTCCCCTAGAGACCAGAGAGTGTTAGGTCTCTGGAACTAGAGTTATGAATGGCTTTTGGCCTCCTTGTTGGCATGGGAACTGACCCTGGGTCCTTTGCAAGAGCAGCCAGTGCTCTCAACCCCTGAGCCGTCTCTCCAGCCCCCTAAGCTACATTTCTTATACAGCCCAGGCCCACCTGTCCAGGGATAGTACTGCCTACAGTGGACTTGGTCCTCCTATATCAATTAGCAGTTAAGAAAATGTCCTACAGGGCTAGAGAGATGGCAGCAGTTAGGAGCACTAGCTGCTCTTGCTGGGGACCTGGATTCAGTTCCCAGCACCCACATGGCAGCCAACAGCTATCTTTAACTCCAGTTTCAGATATCCAGCACATTCTTCTAGCTTCCTTGGGAATTGCATGCATTGATGCAGTTACATACATAACTGTAGGCAAAACACTCAAACATAAAATAAAAATAAATACATTTTTTAAGATTAAAAAAAGTGCCCCGCAGACAGCCCCACCCCCCAGTCTGATGGAGGAAGTCCTCAATTGAGGCTCCCTCTTCCTAGGTGATTCTACTTTGTGTTAAGTTGACAAAAACTAACAAGCACATCCCTTAACAGATGTCTCCCATTTTATATTATATATTTATGTGAAATAGAGTTCTCAGCATTGCCAGTTATAAAATCAAAATGTCCATCTACTCTGAAAAGCATGGCTGGTGCTTTATGTTCTGCAGTATCACATATTCAAGTTTTAATTGTTTATGTAAAATTAACCAGGTATATCCATCTCATTAGTATACAAATTTGTTCATCTTTAATAAATAGTAAAAGTATATGAATGCCAAAGAATTGTTTTTAAATGAATTTCTTCATAATTTATTATCACTGTGTGTTTGACTCATATACCTATTTTATATACCTACATACCTGGGGTTCTTTAAATTTTCTTGGGGATCAGGGGTCATGAGTGGAAATGTTTCAGAAGTCCTGCTTGATACCAGGCAAATCCCTCGTTGGCATGATTGACATTTGGGCTAGATAAATGTGCTCCTGTGGTATGGTTGTCTTGTTCTTTATAGGATATATAGCAGCATCGTGACCTCTACCCACTAAATGACTGTGTTAACCCTCAATTATGACAACCAAAAATGTCCTGCAGACATTACAAAGTGTCCCTTGGGGAGGAAAATTGCCCAGGCGCAGGTGAATACCATCACTCACTCTTAGCTGTCAGCCACTTCGGGAAAGCACTAATTGTTAAGGAACTTATAGTTCTCCCTTCCCAAGGAAATTTATAGTGTAGAATGGTAAATGAAAGCTTATCAAACTCACAATCATGAATTATCCATTAATAGAAGAAGTTTAGTTCTAACTATCTTAAAGGAAGGACATCTAATGGTATCTAAAAGGTCTTTAATTAAGTTGTATTAGCTGAAGTTTCTGTTCAAGGAAGGCTAGTGATAGAAATTGTAAAAATATTGATTAAAAAGTTTGTCAAGTAAGTTATTATTTATTTATTGTGTGTGTGTGTGTGCATGTGCATGTGTGTGTGTATAGGCATATAGGTGCTACTGTATATGTGTGGTGGTCAGAGGATAACGTGTGGGAGTTACTTCTAGCTTTTTACCATGTGAGTTCTGGGGATTGAACTCAGATCATCAGACTTAGCATCAAGCACCTTTATCTACTGAACTCTCACTAGTCCCTCAAACCATTTCTGTATCTATGTTTGTGTATGTGCGTGTGTCTGTTAGAAATGTTCTTTTTTTTATTAAAAATTTTTATTGTGTTAACCCTCAATTATGACAACCAAAAATGTCCTGTAGACATTACAAAGTGTCCCTTGGGGAGGAAAATGTTTATTTTCATTTTATGTGTATGACTGTTTTGCCTCTGTGCATATAAGTGTACCTGTGTGTGCAGTACTGGAAGAGGGTGTTAGATCCCCTAGACCTGGAGTTAAAGACAGTTGTTACCTACCATGGCTGCTGGGAACTGCTGTCTTCTGCAAGAACAGCCAGTGCTCTTAACCGCTGAGTCCTCTTCCAGCCCCATGTTACAAGTTTTCAAAGTCCGTACACATTACCACAATGTGTACATTATGCTTCTGTTTTTCTTCAGTTCTGGGCATTGAACTCAGCCTCATCTATACTAGACAAGCACTCTACTGAGCTTGAGCTCTATTCCCAGCTCTTTTCCCTTTTTGATTTTGAAGCAAGGTCTTACTAAGTGGCCCAGGCTGGCTTTGAATTCATTGTGTAGCCTAGGTGGGCCTCCAACTTGCAGTCCTCTTCCCTCACCCTTCTGAGAAGTTGGGATTATAGGCACGTGTTACCAGGCTTGGCTTATGTTTTTCATTTAGCAGCATCTTTAAAATCCATGTAGCAGGGTACAGTGGTGCACAACTTTAGTCCTAGTGCTGCTTTAATCCCAGCACTCGGGAGGCAGAGACAAACAGATCTCTGAATTTGAGGTCAGCCTGGTCTAGGCCAGCCAGCCCTACATAATGAGATCCCGTTTCAGAAAAAAAGCAGATAAAACAAACCCCCAAACTGTATATCTAAACAAATAGATTAAGTTCATTGATTTTAACATCTGTGATGCAGTGACTACATCACTTTCAGTTTTGACATGTGTGATTGAAGCAGGTATTGTATATCAGTCTCATCTCTTTACTGGCGGTCTTCTGTCTTCATTGTCTTCAATGAAGGTTGAGGCTGTTATAAATAGTATTGCAGCAAATGCAGGTTATTTCCTTGCCGGGCATTTCAGCCTCTGGGTACGTTTGCCACGCCCTCAAATCTGCAGGCCTGTTCTTCACTTTTCCTTTCTTTCCCTGCTTGCAGGAGTTGACTCACCTGGCCTCAGAAAACGAAGCAGAGTTCAACCCTAAGTGCTCCCCTGACACAAGCCTCCTGGAATTAGAGCAGCACCAAGCTTTCCTTATAGAAAGTCAAGAGCAGAAACTGCTGGTCCTTCAAGTGCTGGGGGTGCTGTGTGAGAGGATGTCTGAGCAGATATTCACAAACGTCACTCAGGTCAGTGGTTGCCATTCTGGACGCAGCTTGGTGATAGTTAGACTTCCTTACATTCTTTCCCCAAAGTGCCCAAAAATGTTCAGAGTGCTATTTGATGGTACCTGCCTCAGTGTTTCTTGGAATTCTGGTTAGACATGAAGGCTATTAGGCTCACACCAGGCCAACAGTATTTGAGCCCTTCATAGATCCTGGGACTCTGTGTGCTTAACAAGCTGTTGAGGTGATTCTCACGCACATAACACTTTGAGCACTGCTTTATAAATTTGTTACACTATAGTGGTATTCGACTTTGAGTGCAAATAAGAACACGTAGCATTTTTATTGAAATATTGATACCTGGTTCCATTTTATAAATTCTGATTTAGCAGGTCTACTGCATGAAAGCCTGAAGGTCTTTATTTTTTAAAAATTACCCATTTATCAAAAGTTGTGAATGAGGGAGCTAGAGAGATGGTTAAGAGCTCTGACTGCTATTGAAAAGGACCTGGGTTCAGTTCCCAGCATCCACATGGCAACTAATAACCATGTAATTCCAGTTCCAGGGGATCCAACGTTCTGTTCTTGCCTCCTTGGGCATTGCATGGACCTGATGCACTTTTATATAAACAGGCAAAATACTCATATACATCAAAAAAGTTGTGAATGAGGGACCAGAGGGATGGCTCAGTCAGTAAGAGTGCTTGCTGTGCAAGTATGAGAACCTGAGTTTGGATACACAGCACCCATGTAGAAAGCTGGGTGTGGCCATACAGATGCCGATAACCCAGCTCTGCAGGGGCGCAGAGACAGGAGAATCACTGGAACTTATTGACCACCAACATAGGTTCAGGCTCAGTGAGAGACTCTGTCTCAAAGAAATAAGGGGAGAGAGACAGAGCAGGACATCAACATCCTCTGGCCTCCTTGCATACACAGATTGCATGTACCCACACATGTATGTGCACATACATCATGTTCATATACACATATAAACACACCCACACAATTGAGAATGATTGGAATTGCTAATAAAGAACACTTAAATTTTATAGGTCCTCTGATCACAATTTATTTCCACAACACCGTATGAAATTATAAGACAGTCTTAAAAAATGCTCCAGGCTGGTGTTCCTATGTGGGTCAGTACCTGAGTTTTATTGATTGCGATGTTATCTCTACCACCTTTTTAAATTGTAAGAGATAAAGGTAATAACATAGAATCAGTTGTTGCCTGTTGGTGGAGTCAGTTGTAAGATGGTGTGATTGTCACGCTTAAATCTGCTTCTCCAGCTCTTTGTGTGATTGTCCTTGTCATCTAACTGCCTTCGAGTGTTGCTAAGCAGCATTTCACCACAGTCCTGCTGAGAACATTTGCAGCTGCCTGTCAGCTCTGACTTACCATGCCTGTTTAATGAGAATTATGCTCCTGGTGCTTGTCACTGACCCCGAGTTGCTCGGCAGGGTCATTTGTTTCTCTTGTGTTTATATCTGTTTCCTGAAGACTTTTTCATCCAGACCTTGTGTTTTTGTCTCAGGATGCTGTTGGAAGGGGAAACAGTCTAAAAACTGATACAACTCGATCTTTTGCACTTACCTCTTTCACTCCTAATTAAGGAACAATGGTGTGAGGCTGGCACGTAGTGATTTGACCCATTCAGTTATCTTTTCCTAAGATTAAAATGTACCAGAACAAAAAGATCCACAAGGAAGCATCGGCCTGCATTTATAACCTCAGTGCTGGTGGTGATGTTGGTATGTTATTTTGAAGCACATATTGAATAAAGAAAACAAGTTAGAAGTCATTCTGTTGATAATGTTAGGAATGAAGATTTATAGTATAAGAAAAACTTATCAAAGACTAGCATTAAAATCCTAAACTATCTAATGTTAACAGGAATTATTAGTATGAATTTATGATGAATGTTTCTCTTTTTAAAAAATGGACATTTCCTAGCGTGGCTCACTGTCAGTGCCAGGAAGCAGTGACAGCCAGCTTCAGCCATATCCTTAGGTGCAGAGTGCAGCCTATAAATACCATTTTCTACTGAAGTACTCGAAGCCCTTTGGGATAAAGGTTGATTTCAGGTCTGAGGTAGAAATCGTCTATTACAAGCTTCAAGGTGGCTTGATGTGCCCAAGCCCAGGGAGGCTTTCTGAGTTTAATGGGGTCGTGTCAGCAGCCATCAGAAGCCAACTTGAAGGGGCTCTCATCGCAAAAGACAGGACAATTGCACCATTAAAAAGAATAATGCCTGTAGTAGATTAAGACACATCAAAGATAGGAAAAAAGGGTGAAAAAAGCCTGACGGGACTCTGGGGAGACAGTTAAGGATCTAGTCTTTACTTTGTAAACTGACAATCAGAGGGAATGAAGAAAGCATTTGTCTTCTCTTTCCTCTAGTAACTAATCAAATAAGCCATGAAGGAAAAGTTTTCTTTATAGGAGAGTCACAGGGCTGGGAATGTAGCACGGTTGGTACAGTACTTGCCCTCTGAAGGAATCACAGAAAAAGAGAACTAGAAAGTTACATTTTGCAAACTTGTAATGAAGTAATAGATTTAGGTAACAGCCATCAATGTCCGCCACAATGTTCGAAGGACTGTCGGGGGGCATTCCGATAGGACAAAAGCACCCAAAAAACTGTTCCCCACGTTGTAATTGTCCTGTTTTACTTGTCTTTGTTTTGGTTTTGTGGAGGCAGGTTCTGGAGAACACCACACCTGTTATTTATTGTGTTTTTTGCTTGACTTGTATTAATTATACACATCAATGGAGAATGCTTTAATACTGAACCAATTTATAGTGAACACCCTGTACTTACTTCCTACGGAGATGGTGCGGTAGAGTCTTACTATACTTCAGCACGTGCTTATCCATGCTTTAATCCCTCTGCCCGCCTGTTTCTCATGCACATTTCAGTATTAATGCAGAGAGCAGTGTACACTCTGAGTACTTCATCGTGGACTCGCTGATCTTACTGTAGGTAGACAAACTGGAGTTATGTGCTTCCTCGTGTACTGCAGTAGGAAGAATAGAGCACTTGGGAAGGATTCTGACTCTCAAACAAAAACTTGAAACTAACCAAGGATATGCAGAGGAGAAGGCAGTGCCATGAGGAAGCCATCAGCCAGATCCAAAATGTGGGAAATATACAGCACACGTGGCTCTGTGTTTTCATCAGATAAATGACATTTTAAAAAAGGAACTAGATCCAGGTTCAGACAAACAAATTGTGGGACCCAGAGAGATAGTGCAGCTCAGTCAGTGAGATGCCTTCCACACAAGCATAAGACCTGAGTTTGGATCCTCAACACGTATTTAAAAAGCCTGGCTTGGCAGAGTGCATCTGTAACCCCAATGCTGGGGTGGGGTGGGGCCAGAATTAGCAGAGCTCTGAAGTTCATGGGTTAGCCAGTCTAGCCTTGGTGAACTCCAGTTTCAGTGAGACACCTTGTCTCATAAAAAAAAGGTGGAAATCGATAGAGGAAGACATCTGAAGTCACTCTGTGACCTCAATCTGCATGTACACGTGGACACACATGTACATAACACATACACTCATTAAAAATTTTTAAATTTATTTATTTTATGTGTATGGGTGTTTGTCTACATGTATGTAAGTGTACCCATGTTGTACAATGCCTGCAGAGGCCAGAATAGGGTGTCAGATCCCCTGAAATTGGAGTTATGGTTGTTTGTTAGCCACCATGTGGGTGCTGGGAGCCAAGCCTGGGTCCTCTGCAGAAGCAGCCAGTGCTGTTAACTGCTGAACTATGTCACCAACCTCACAAACTAAATTTTTTTAAATTAAAAAACATGTTTAAAAACCAACTGTATGAAACATTTTTGTGATAGTCATGGACCAAGCATTAGATGACACTGAGGAATTCTTATTGGATATAATCACAATATGGCCTTTAATGTCAAGACTCAGGAGGCAGAGGCAGGCGGATCTCTGTGAGATTGGGGCCAGCCTGGTCTCCATAGTGAGTTCCAGGCCATCTGGGGCTACAACTCCTCATCCTCTTCCCCCACCCAGGTACCCAAATAAACAGATCTCCTTACCTGTGAGAAATGCATGTTGAATAATTTATGAATAAAAGAGTGAATATTCAATAGAGTATACTGGGATGGTACCTTATCTGTTTGACAGTTTAGAGAGAAACGAGGCATGCAGTCATCATTTACAGTTTAAGTCCTGCACCCACTCCCACGTTCTTTCATTCCATGGTTATGTATTGAGCTATACTCCATCTACTCTTCTAGGTATTAAGGACACAGCCCTGAACAAAACAGGCACATGCCTAAGCTTCCATGGGGCTGACATTCACAGAAGGGGAGAGAGATAATAAATAAGAAGGCAAAGAGTGTCAGATGGTGATGCTTTCAATATGCAGTGTGTCAGATGGTGATCATTTCTAGAGAGGAAAATAAAACAAGGAAAAGGAGTGGTAAGTAGTGGTCACGGAGAGCCACTCTGAGATCCCTCTGGAGCGAAGACCAAGGAAGTTGGGAACTATTGAGACGCCTAGTGGGAGGGTGTTCCGGAGAGAGGAAGCATACGCAGAGTGTAGCTGGGTCAGCAAGGGGCCTGGTGCCAGTGCAGTGGAGGGAGCAAGACACCTTCTTCTCTACCCTTCAGAAAACTGCACCCTTTGTACCCTGCTGTAATGAGATCACTGTAATCAGCAAAGTAGAAATGATTCTTCATGATGTTTTTATTTTTTAGATGTTAATTTTCTTTGTGTGTGACATAAGTAACATACTCATTACAAATATAATGCAGAAGTGCACAATATAAACAGTAGGAGCTTCTGGTTAAAGACAACATATTGAACACATGTTTACTGGTTCTCTCGGGAAACCACAGGGACCTGCAGAGCAGGAGGGGACTGAGAGCAATAAAAGACAAGAGTCAAACTGGAAGCTACAGGAACGGAGTTGATCAGTAACCTGAGAAGTTAGAAAGCTGAATGAGGGGAGAGAAGTTAAGAAGCAAACATTCTGCCTCGGTAAAGCTGTTCACACACACAGAGGAGAATCGCCACAAGTTCAAAGCCAGCCTGCACTACATAGTGAGATTCTGTCTCAAAAATAAATAAATAAATAAATAAATAAATAAATAAATCAAGCCCTTCCCCCTAGCAAGCAAATGAGAACAAAGAAAAGGGGAAATGAGAACAAGTTATTTCTTACCACAGAAGCCCAGCAGGACCAGAGGCATCACTAAAGTGCTCAAGATGGGACAGAGCACAGAGCCTGAGTGGCTTGAGGGCTGCAGGAGATTCCGGGAACCATTTGACCATCCCCAAATTATCTGGTCACCTCCTCTCCCCAGTGAAAGTGAGCTTGATTCTCTTTTTAAAATATTTTTATTTTATATATATGAGTATTTTGCCTGCATGTAAGTGCACCATATGTGTGCAGTGCCTGCAGAGGCCAGAAGGGGGCATTTGATTCCCTGTCACCAGAGTTATGGATGGTTGTTAGCTGTCAGGTGGGTTGTAGGAACTGAACCCTGGTCTTCTGCAAGTGCTCTTAACTGCTGAGCCATCTCTCCAGCTCTAATTTTTTATTTAAAACATTTTTATTCCTTATTGTGTATGTGCATGCCTGGGTTCATGTGTGTATGGAGTGTGTGGGTGGGTGTCACACATGTGGAAGTCAGAGGACAACTGTGCAGTTGGTTCTCTCCTATCTTTATGTGGGTTCCAGGGATCAGACTCAGGTCTGGCTCGGTATGGTGTGTACTTTTACCCACTGAGCCATCTCACTGACCCTCACTGACGTTAATTTTTGAGTAAGTGTTGAATTCAAGGAACTCTGAATTTGGGTGGGAGTAACAAACTGAAGACTAGGAGGCTTATCCTGCATGAATGCAACTGTCTCATCTCTCTCCACATGATTCTGGCTGTACTGAGTCAACTGCTTATAATTACTTCACTCTTTACTAATAACATTAGGTATTTACTATTTACCAAAACCATGTGAACACATGACAGGTATTGACTCATTTAATCCTCTTAATGATCCTGTGGAGATGTGTAAACTTGCTGCCAAAATGCTGACAACTGAGTGGGAGGGCTGGAGGCCTGATTGCTGACTGGATTCCAGCAGCCTCCTCAGAGGGCCTGAACTCTAGGAACTCTGACTTGGGTGGCAACAAACTGAAAGCTTACCTAAGTTTAAGAGGGCTCAGTCACTCCTTGCCTGTTCTCAAGTTGGCAGGACCACCAGAATCTCAAGAAACGTGAGGTCAGGGGAGGGACTGCTGCCCCGATGGCGTCCAGGAAGGAAGTCTGACTGGACACTGAAGTAATCCAACACGCGGGGGCTGGCGGGATCAGGGGTTCAAGGTTATCCTTGACTAAATTAAGTCTGAGGCCAGCCTGGGCTAGATCAGACCCTGTCTCAGCACCCCTCCCACCAAAAACCATAGATGAGAAGGGAGTTTGCGGGAAGGTATTTTGTTGATGATATAACATGGTAGCTGGCTACATACTCACTATGTAGACCAGGCTGGTTTCGATCCAGATCTGTCAGAGATCTTCCTACCTCTGCCTCCTGAGTGCTGGAAAGATGAGTGCCACTCTGTCCAGCAGAAAGTTCTTTTCTTAAAAATAGAACCATATTATTTGTTTTTTAACTTTAAAAAACACATGGTAGAGAGGAGCTTAGGAAAAGTTGGAAGATTGGATGGATAGTTCTAGCAATTTCATAATACTTGCACTGATTAGAAGCAGAATGAAAGCAAGGCACCCTTCAAAAAAAACTTTGGGGAGGCGGAACTAGTGAGTCCAGGATGGTGTGTATTCTCAGTAAGGCCAGGGCTAGAAGGGTCGTGAAATTGCCAGTACTGTTCCCTGTACAAGGAGCGTTTCAATCATCTCTTCAGCTTTCTGCCTTGCTCCTGAAGACAAGTGTTAACAGGCCATTCTCCTGGCTTTAAGCTTGCAATAATGATTCTAGCACAGCATGTGATTTGTCCAGAAAGTTAAACATGCAACCTTGCATGGTGTTTAAAGGTTTATTATGACCTAGCTCAACCTTCCCATCTTCAAAATGATATCTCCCTTTTGAGCCATTAATCCTAAATATGCATGTGTGCGTGTGTACGTGCGTGAATGCGTGTCTGCTGTCGTTTATTCAAAGGTGATCCTGCTTAAGGTGATTAATCCAAGCTCAGTTCAAATGATGCTGACCAGATTCATTCCATTTAAAGGTTAGCTGTTAGCCTAATGCTATGTGAAACGTTGTGTATGAACGATCTTAAATCTGTAGAAATGTCTAAGACTTAAAATATGACTGCATCATTTACACAGATTGTTGGAGGGTACTGGCTTCTAAAATTGGGCCTCTCCTCCCCCATTCATTACCTAGTAGAATTAGACCATCAGATGTGGGTAAAAGTTCCCCAAAGAACTTTTAGATAACATCTGAGATGGTCAAAAGTAATATTTATTTATTTTTGTGTATGAATATGATGTACATGTGTATGATATATGTGTTTGTGTGATGTGCATGTGTATGATATATGTGTGTATGTGTGTTTGTGTGATGTGCATGTGTATGATATGTATGTGTATATGTGTTTGTGTGAGGTACATGTGGAAGTCAGAGGACAACCTTTTTTTTTTTCTTTTGGTCTTTTTGGGACAGGGTCTCCTTGTGGCCGAAGCTGGCCTAAAACTCAATATGTAGACCAGGCTGGTCTTGAACTCACAGAGATCTTCTTGCCTCTACATCTGCTGGGATTAAAGGCCTGTGCCACCATGCCCAGCATGTTCCACCTTGTCTTTAAGGCAGGGTTTCTCATTGCTTGCATACTCCAGCTGGCCTGTCAGATTCTTACTTCCCATATCACTGTAGGGGTGCTTGGGTTACAGACACACACCGCTGGGTCCAGCTTTAACACAGGTTCTGAGGATCTGAACTCAGATCATCTGACTTTCATGGTAAGTGCTTCTACCTGCCAAGTCTTCTCCGTAGCCCAGAATTTATTTTTAGAGTAGTTTTAGGTTCACCAGAAAATTGAGCAGTAGACACAGAGTTTTCTCAGGTATTTCCTGTGTTTACGTATCTGTGGCCTCCCCAGTATTACCTCCAGAATGATATCTGTGTTATAATTTATCTTTTTTGCTTTATTTCTTCCATGTGTGTGTGTGCATGGGGTGGGGGGGATTGAACTCTTCCATGCGCTAGGCAGGCAGTCTACCACTGAGCTACATTCCTGGTGCCTTTGTTGTGATTGATGAATCCACATGAACACATCAGCAGTCAGAGCTCGCAGGTGACATTAGAGTTCATTTGGGGGTTGAACAGTTGATAAGTTTGGACAAACTAATTATGCCCCGTGTCTTCCACTCTAGTGTCCTGAAGAATAGTGTTTCTGTCCTAAATATCCTCTGTGCTCTACCTTGTCATCTGTCCCTCTCTTATAATCCAGATGGGCTTCTTTCCCTTAGTGATATTTCTCTACAATGCTCCTTTATGTCTTTTCATGACCTAATAGCTCATTTTTAGTGCTAAATAATCTTCCATTGTCTTGATGAATCAATTTACCCATTCACCTTTCGAAGGGCATCTTGGTAATCTCCAGGCTTTGGCCATCATGATTAGAGCTGCTATAAACAACTATGTGCAGGTTTTTATGTGAACATAAACTTCCCATTCCTTTTTAAAAAGATTAAGTACAGTGACAGGCTAGGTGGGGCTGGGCCAGAGAATTTTTTTTTAAAGAAATGGGGTCTTGGGATGGGGTTTATAGCCCAACAGAGCCCTTGCCTAGCATGTGCAAGGCCCAGAGTTCAATCACCAATACAGTAAGAAAAAGAAAAAATTTAAAAGCCATGAGTAATGAATGCCTGTAATCCTAGCACTTAGGTGGAGGTGGGAGGATCAGGAGTTCAAGGCCATCCTCAACTTTGTATGGAGATTATGCATATAAAACACAGGAGTTTCTGCTTTGCTAAACCCTGAAGGTGCTGGGAGTGGGGAGGTGCTCAGAGAAAGCATGGAAGCTCGGTGCTCTGCTGTCATGCCTTGTCTTCTTCAGCCTTCATTTGGCTGTCACCGTGTCCTTCAGAACAGCCTATTAAATAGTAAAACAAAACCCAAGCGAAACAACAGAAACCCTTGTAGCAACGGTTACGTGCTCATAATGGACGAAGATGACGATGTAGACATAGGAGGCTGGGTTTTTACATCTGTTTCTTAACTCCTCACTGATTCTAACTTGCCTTCTTTGGTAGGTGGTGGACTTTGTGGCAGCAACATTGCACAGAGCGTGCGCCAGCCTGGCCCATGAGGCAGAGAGCACAGTGGACTCACAGACACTGAGCATGTCCATGGGACTGGTGGCTGTCATGCTAGGAGGAGCTGTTCAGGTGAGTTGTAGATGTGAACTAAACGTGATGGAGAATGGAGGGGACAGGGCTGGGAATGCCTGCTGCTTCCCTCTGTACCTAGGAGAACCCGGATGAACAAGTTGGATTGTTTATTATTTTATTTGATTTTATTATTTTTCATATGTGTGTGTGTTGTACCTGCATGTATGTAAGTTCATCCATGTCATGCAATGCCTGCAGAAGTCAGAAGTGGGCATTGGATCTCCTGGAACCAGACTTACAGTTAGTAGCCTCCATATAGCTGCTGGGATTCGAACTCAGGTCTTCTGCAAGAACAGCCAGTGCTCTTGACTGCTGAGCTATCTCTCCAGCCCCGAACAAGTTGGATTGTTAGTAAGAATTGTCTCCAAAGTAGAGGCCAAGTGTGCCACTTCCACACTGGCCTTTACTTCAGAAGGGCAGGGCTCTCTCCTGCTAAGTTTGATTTGGAAACATGCTTGGTGTTTTGCATTTGAGGCAAAAACTAGATTCTCTGACTCTTATTCTCCTAAAAGATCAGTGGGGAAGCCTTAGAAATCTCCTGGTTGCTCAGACTGCCACTCTTTTGCCTGGCTCTGTTTTAGCTCAGGATACATTTTTCAGATCCATACTGTGCAGCACACTTAAGCCTTGCTGCCAGTCTTTTTAAATTATTATTATTATTTTTAGATAGGGTCTCAACTGACCTGAAACTATCAGTCTTCTGACTCACAGAGATTCATCTATCTCTGCCTCCGAAGCACTGGGATTAAAGGCATGCACAACCATGCCTAGCCCAGCCACTTTAGACAGGCTCTCTCTATAGGGTCCAGCTGGCCTGGGGTCACTCTGTAGACCAGGCTGACTTCTGTCTGTGTTCCTGAGTGCTGGGATTAAAGGCCTGAGCCAGCATGCCCAGTTGGTCTGCTCATTTTTAAGTGCTTTGTTTTGGTTTTGTTTGAAGCAGGGTCACATGTAGCCTAGGCTGGCCTTAAACTCACGATGTACCCAAGGATAATCTTGAATTCCAGATCCTCCTGCTTCTACTTCCCAAGTGCTGAGGTTACAGGTGTGTGCCACCACACCCAGCTCAATTTATATGTTTTACATAGTTAATTTATAGTTAAAATTTATTTTTAAATTGTGTATATGTGTGTCTATGTTTGGGTATGTACACTTGAGTGCAGGTGCCCTCAGAGGCCAGAAGAGGGTGTTGGGTCCCCTGGAGACAATAGGTGATTGTGAGCTGCCTGATGTAGGTACTGGGAACTGAACTAGAGTTCTCTATAGGAGCAGTAAGTACTCTTAACTGCTAAGCCATCTCTCCAATCCTAATTTATAGTTTTAAATTTTATTTCTTCAAACATTATTGATTGCATACTTGCCAGGTGCCGGATCTTGTGCAAAGAATCAGGAATAAGCAGTGGACAAGACAGACATGACCTGTGCCTCATATCACAGTCCAGTAATGACACAAGCCACACACTTGAAAGTAAAAAATATGACTTTAATTAGAATTGAATGGAATGTCTCAAAAGAAGCTTGGAAGTATCAAGAGACCATGACATCTAACTTAGGCTAAGAGAGTCTCCAGTGAGGGAATGCAAGTTAGCCTAAGACTTGAAGGATGAGTAGGAGTTTGTGTGTCTAGCACAGATGGAGGAAACACTTTTAATTGAAGGACTGTGACAAGGGCTCAAAATGAGGGAGGAGCTTGGTTTACTTTGGACACTGATAAAAGGCCAGTGGAGCTGAATTGTAGAGGCCCTGGGGACAGTGCTGGCAAAGGGAAAGGACAGGCTGGATCGTGCATGTGAGAGCGACTGGTTAATTGATACAAGAAGTTAGGAGACAGCAAGAAATCAGAACCCTCTTAGTGCAAGAATGACATCAGCCAGCTCAGTACTCATGAGTTAGAGAGCGCGCTCGGGATGAATTTTGAGTTTGAGCATTCCAGTCTGACTTGATTCTTGATCTATTAAAACTTGCCTCTCTCTAGTCTGCCTTTCCCCCTCTCTGTGGTGCTGAAGATCCAACCCAGGCCAATCCACTACCTCTGTGCCTCATCTGAGCATCCCACCAGGCCTGTCCAACCTGCGGTCCACTGCCTGCATGTGTTCCTGGATCACCAAGGATGCTACCTAACACATTTGTGGACTACAGCATTGTGCCATCCTGTCAAAAGGCTAAATATTCCTGCCTATCCTTAAGGAGTAAAAGAATTTTATCTGGACTGGTTGTCAATGTGAAACCCATTCCTTAATAGATTTACTTAGCGCTTCTATTTTCATATTCCCCGTGTCATTTAAAAAAAAAGGTTTTGGCGAAGCTGCCAGATCGAGCGAGGAAGGGTTCACAGATGGAGTAGCTTAAGTTGGATTGTTATTGGATTTAATTAGCTTGGTTGATTTTTGCTTTTCTGGTTGAATATTAATTTGGATAGCATAGGTTTCGTTTGCTTGTATTCCTTCTTCGTATCTAATGTATATTTCAGAACACATCCTAAATGGAAAATGGGTTATTGAAATCTCCATTTCCCTTCCTAGGAGCCATTATTGGAGGTTGGTTGTGTGCACTGGCCATGTACTGAGAAGCTGCCTCCTGCTGTAACTGTACAGCCCTTGCCTGTCCCTGCCTGTGAGGCACCCTGACTCACTGCCTACATCCTGGGCTTCTCTGACTTTGCAGTTTAAGTGAACACGTCACCCTAGATCTGTTACTTTTGCCCTAGATCTGTTCTCTTCTTTTTTTCCCCTGCCTGATTCATGTATTTGTAAGTAGCTCCTTAGTAATGCAGGGCTTTGTCTGTATTTGCAGCAAAGTCATGCTTGCAAATTGCGGTGCTAGTTGGTCATTGTCACGCTAAGTCTGCTCTAGTCTAGAACACCAAGCTCTGCCTCTCCCCTGTTAGGAGTCATTGTTTTGGCTAATGAAACAGAATCTAACAGCATCTGGACCTTTTTTTCCCCTTTCCTTTCTAATTTATGTGATTAAGGTGATTATTAAAGCATCGTGTCTGGGAAGAGGAGTTAATTTGGAGAAAGTGTAGGTTTAAGATTGCTAACAAGAGGACTGTAATTCCAAACTCATTTTCTAAATTTCAGGGTTGGTCACCAGTAAAAGTATTATGTTGGTAAGTCTCCCCTGTCCCCTCAGGAAGCAATTTCTACTTGATGTTGCAGAGGCCATGGGTCTTCCACAGCCCTGCTGCATGAAGCCAAGCAGAGCATGTTAGATCTTCTTTAGGAAAAATTGAAGCCTTATTCTTCCAGGGCCACAATAGAATGTGTCCGTTAAAGCCTATACTGGTAAATCTTTACATCTAAACTTTGTAGGGGTGGAGTTCATTACTGAGAGACCAAAGATGGGACAGGGATCTTTAGCTTGCTCTAACGCCGTACTGTTTAGGTCTTCTGTTTTATTTTGTTTTTGCAAACGGCCATTGCTTAAGCTCTTTAGTAAAAGTTTCCCAGGGGCTAGATGGACGGCTCAGTGGTTAAGAGCACTTGGCTGCTTTTACAGAGGACCTGGGTTTGGTTCCCAGCACCTACATGGCAGTTTACAGCTCCAGTTTCAGGGGATCTGACACCCTCTTCTGGCCTTCCATGGGCTCCAGGCACAACTGTGGTGCACATACATACATGCCAGCAAAATACTCATGTACATAAAATAAAAAGAAAGAAATCTTAAAAAAAAAAAAAGCTGCCCTGATCAGGAAGCTGTGTTTTAGGTGTAGCTGACTTACATATCAGAAACATCAGGATGCAGGTGGAATGATGGTAAGCAGGAAGGACATTGCTGCTGAAAGCTTTTGCATTTGACTGGTTCCATTTCTGTGCTAGATGCTGCCCCTCCCCCGAACTGGAGTTGGGGACTCTGTGGAATTTCAAACTATTACATAGAGCTCCAATCACTCTTAATTACTGTTGCCTCTGGAGCAGGGATTTCCTGCTTTCTACCATTGTTAATAAGCCTGCCACAGCAGGTAATAAACTGTGGATAGATGGAGAAAAGGCAGGGAGAATAAAAGAAAAGAAAAATGTATTTTTAACTAAGGAGGCATAGTTTGTGTGTGCGTGGGGGGGGCGTTATGTTTATCCAAGGGCTTAAGCTTTTAAAAGTTAAGAAACACTACCTTCTCGCTAAATGAAAACCCTTCAGACCCTGTGCACCCATGGGTGTGTTATGAATCTTGGTCACGTGTTGTAGAGGGAAAGGAAAGCCTTACTTAATGTTTTCATAGGCATGTTTCCTTGCTTGTTGTCCTCTAGGTAACCCAAACACTTCTCAGAATTGCAACCATTTATATGCAGGCGGTCACATGGCCTAAAAAAAACCCTGGAAACCTCAGTACCTTGAACTTCACAGCTCTTTTTTTTTTTAAGTTCTGGGTAGAGCCCAAGACCTGGCACTTGCAAAGCTGTCGCTCTACCATTTGTGCTACGTCCCTAGCTTTAATTGTGTATCTTTGTGTATGCGTTGGTATGGTGACTGTACACCAGTGTTGAAGCCAGAGGAGGATATCAGGTGCCCTGATCTGTCACTCTCTGGTTATTCCCTTGAGACAGTCTCTTATTGAACCCAAACTAGGTTGGCTGGCAACAAGCCCCAGTGATCCTTTCTTCTCCCCACCCCCACCCCACACACCCCAATACTGGGATGACAGCCCTGTCTGCAGCCAAGCCCAGCTTTTTATGTGGGTGCTGGGGATTTGAACTCAGATCCTCATGCTTGCACAGCAAGTGCTCTTACCTACCTACCTATCTCTCCAGCCCCTAATTTTACACCTTTTCAAAAATTATCTTTCTGGGTCAGCAAGATGGCACAGTGGGTAAAGGCACTCGCTACTCAAGCCTAGTGACCTGAGCTGACCCCCCAAACCCACGTAAAGGTAGAAGGAGAGCACTGACTCCACAAAGTTGTCCTTGACTGTCACATCCCCACTGTGACACATGAGTCCCCCATCTTTCTGTCTCTTTCTCCCTCTCTCATATACACAAAACAGTAATAAAAATCGTAAATGATCTTTCAGTTAGCTCAGGACAAATTCTCTCCAATTCCTTTTCCTTTTGAGATTAAGTCATTCATTTATGGAGATGTCTTTATTGTGTTCATTTATATATGTTATTAAAAGTTTTTGGAGTCTTGTGTAATTTTTTTTTCTAAAGACAGGGTCTTACTATGTAGCCCTGGCTGACCTAGAACTTGCTGTGTAGACCAGGCTGGCTGGGAACTCACAGAGCTCCTCATGCCTCTGTCTCCCAAGTTCGGAATTAAAGGCATGTGCCACTATGCTTTTTTTTTTTCTTTTTAAATTTATGTGTTAAATTTAATTTATGAGTTTTTTGCCTGCATGTATGTAAGTGTACCATGTGCGTGCAATGCCCACAGAATCCAGAAGAGGGCATTGAGTCCCCTGGAACTTTAGTTGTGGATGGTTGTTAGTCACCTTACACATATTGGGCCTCAGTAAGAGCAGCCAGTGCTTTTAACCACTGTGCCATCTCTCCAGCCCCTTTACCTGTTTTAAATCACAACAAATATGAAGTGCTTTCAAAGATCCAGGATCTTTCAAGACTACCAACATCCAAAAACCTACTAGAAGTCAGTATTTTAAAAAGGATTTCCTTATTTGTCTTTCTGTGAGTGTGTATACGCATGTGTGTGCACCTGTGTGTGGAGGCCCAGAAGAAGGCGTTAGGTGCCTCCTGTGTCACTCCCACTTATAACTTGGGGCAGGGTCCCTCCCTGAACTTAGGGCTCACATTTTATGATCTAGGCTGGGAGCCATTGAGCCCCAGTGCTCCTCCTGTCTCCACCCTACTTGGAACTGGGGTTACAAGTGTGCACTGAGTGCCTCACTTGTCACCTGGGTGCTGGGATGGGAACTCTGGTTCTTACAATTGTACAGTAAGCACTTTTAACCACCAAGTCATCTGTCTAGTCCCAGGAATCAGTACTGAAGGGTGATTTTTCAGGTAAAGATTTAATCTTTATGTTCTAAAACAAGATTTTTGTTTTTGTTATTTATTTATCTAACTATTCATTTGTTTATTTTGTGTTTTTGTTTTGGTGTTTTTAGATAGGGTATCCTTATAGCCTCAGCTGGCCTGAAACTTGCTTTGTAAGATAGGCTGGCTCCATCTTACAGATATTTGCCTGCCTCTGCCTCCTGAGTGCTAAGATTAAAGGTGACTTTTTTTTTTTTTTTTTGAGACGAGGTCCCATACTGCTTTAGAACTCATGCTGTAGCCCAGACTGGCCTTGAACTTGGGGCACTCCTTCTGCCTTAGCCTCCCAGTTGAGATTACTGGCATGAACCACCACACTTGACTAGAATGCAACTTCATGAGTTCACATTTTCCTGTCTTCTAGTTTGTGACCTAGGCATATTACTTAGCTGTTCTGTGCCCCGTTTTCTCCCTGTTTAAAACATAGCAGCTAATACAATCTATACCATAGGTATATGAATGCCTGTTTGTTAATTTAGAAAAGTGTCTGTACATGGCAGATGTTCAATAAATGTTGACTGCAATTATTCAGCCAATAGTTACAGAGTATTTGACCCAGGTGGTGTGCAGATTCCACTGTCAGCATCATGAGATCCTTACCCCTTATACTCAGAGTATGTTTCTGGGATTTAGATTATATAACATTTATCACATTAATTTTGACTTGCTATTTCGTACATTTTGTTTTATAGTTGAAGTCAAGTGATTTTGCAGTCCTGAAGGAGTTGCTGCCTCTGTTGGAGAGGGTCTCCAGCACATACCCCGACCCTGTCATCCAGGAACTCGCTGTTGATCTCCGCATCACCATCTCTACCCATGGCGCCTTTTTCACTGAGGCTGTCACTATGGCTGCCCAGAATACCCTGAACAAAAAAGATCCAGACAGGAAGATAGAAAGGCAGCAACAAACCAGTCATGACACACCCACAGAGGTAGCTCAGAGCTCCCCTGAACAAGAACACAGTTGTGAGAAGCCCCCCAAAACAAGCCAGGAGTCTAATGCCCCATTCATTCGCTCGAAGGAATCCAGTGGGCACAGCACCACTGTGAACCAGGCACCTGGGAGTGTAACCTCAGAACAGCTCCAGGAGGTTCTTTTATCAGCATTTGACCCTCAAATTCCAACACGAGCTGCTGCCCTGCGAACTCTTTCCCGCTGGATAGAGCAGAGACACTCAAAAGCCCTTGAGAAGCAAGAGAAGCTTCTCCAGGTGAGTAGAGCACACTGCTAGGATACATGGGTGCTGTGCAGCAGGGCCCAGGAGCATGTATTTAACTCAAGTGTTTCTGAAGCATTGAGTATGTGTCAGAGTTTTCCTCCAGGAACTTAAATTGTTGAGAAGGAAGACCGAGGTAGCAGGCTTCAGAAGACATGGGGCTGGGATTAAAGGTGTATGCCACCATGCCCAGCAGTGTTGAGCGTTTTAAATGGTACTGGGGATCCTCAGGTCTTCATGCTTGCCCAGCAAACACTTTACCCTCCGAACCATCTTCTCAGCCCCTTTTCTTTTGTTTTTCTTTGTTTTTTGAGACAGAGTCTGATGTTGACCAGGCTAGCCTTGAATTTGCTATCTATCTGAGGGTGATCTTGAACTCCTGATCTTGCCTCCACCTCCCATGTGCTGGGATTACAGATATGTCCCACTATGCCTGACTTGTTTTAAATTTTATGTGTATGGGTGTTTTGCCTCATGTATGAAAGTGCACCATGTGCTTGTAATGCTCAGAGAGGCCAGAAGAGGGCATTGGATCTCTTGAAACTGGAGTTAATGGATGATTGTTAGCTGCCATATGAGTTCTGGGAACTGAACCTGGGTCTTCTCCAAGAGAGCAGCCAGTGCTCTAAAACACTGAGCCATGTCTTCAGCCCCTGTTTTTGTTTTGAAACAGGGTCTCATATTGCCCAGGTTGGCTTTGAACTTCTCATCCTCCTGCCTCCAACTCTCAAGTGCTGGGATTATAGGCCTGCACCACCACACTCTGCTCTCTTTTATTTATTTTATTTATTTATTTACTAATTTTTGTTATCATATGAAGAAATGGGTTTTGTTGTGAAAGTTTCATATGACTGTATTATTATTTTTTGTCCTTATTTGTCTCTTGTATTAGTTACTTTTCTCATTGCTATGCCAAAATACCCAACAAGAAAGAGTATATTCTGGTTCACAGTTTGAGGGAACAGTCCATCGTGGCAGCAGGAGTCTGAAGTGGCTTGTCAGGTATCTGCAGTCAGGAAGCAGAGAGAGATGACTGCTTAGTGCTCAGCTTTTTTCTTTTTTTAAAAAAAATTTTTTTTTAACCTTTTTGAAGTTATTTTGTGCAGGGGAGTGGGAGGGTGGTGACGATGCATGTGTGCCACAGTGTGGAGAGGTCAGAAGACAGCTTGCCACGGAACAGTTCTCTCCTTCCAGTGTGTGAGTTGCCCGGCATTGAACTCAGATGATCAGACTTGGCTGCAAGTGCCTTTATTTGCTAAACCATCTCACTGGCCTCCTTCCTCCTTTTTATTCAGTATGGGAGCCTCCTCACTACACCACAGACTACTGACACTTGCAGTTAGGGTGGGTCTTCCCACTTCAGGTAATTCAGTCTAGAATTAACACTCTCAAAGGTTCGTTTCCTTAGTGGCTCTAAATCTCACCAAGATTAACCAGCACACCTCCCCCACTGCCCAGCCTCTTTCTCCCCCAAGTCAGTCCTTTCTGCTTTCATGACAGTGTATTTCATTATCTTTTCTTTGTTCCTCTCACCCTTCTCTTTCTCTTAGATCTGTTAATTATTTCTTTAAAGTCTTTCAAATATCTCCTATTCTTTATTCCCATGACTGCTTCCCTGCATCACATTTCCCTTATTCCATATGCAACCTCAGCATCTTTCTGCCTCATATCTCCCATCCGACCAATCATCAGCACTCCCTCAGTAATATCCCATAGATGTAGGAACCAGCATGGTGAGGTTGCTATCCATTATCTCGCCAGCAAAGCACACAGTACTGTATGTGGAGCACACGCCTTCCTTCCCCCAGATATCAAGCATGAGGAGTGTGGGCCCATGTGGGCACGTGCTGCTGTCTTTCTCTGGCTGTCATGTCAGGGTCTAACCCTGACACACTATCATAGTATCTTCTTGATAAACCCTACTACAGTTGACACCCTGGTGAGTCACTAAATTAAGATGTAATGAGAATAATTTGTTACTAATGTCAATTGAAGGGCTAAAATCTGCAAGTTTAAAAAAAAAAGTATAATGAATTAAAAAATTATCTCTCTTGGTTATTGCATGTGCTTTGTTAGAGCAATGGAAAAGGATCAGTTTACAGCCTCTGTGCTGTCAGTTGCACAGAACCCTGTGTGTGGCCTCCTGTGTTGAAAATGTTGTTCACTGTGGGCTAGTATAGCAAACGTTGAGGATTGCTCTTTCCTAAAAAATTATATGGGGCTGAGAGGTGGCTTAGGGGTTTTCCACTTGCTGTTTTCCCAGAGGATCTGGGTTTGATTCCCAGCACACACTGGGAACTTTGTCACCCTCTTCCAGCCTTTGTGGGCATATACACACACAAGTAATCAAGCAATCAGAACACTTTACAAATATGAACAAATAAATCACCCCCAATTTTTTGTTTGTATTATTGTGTGTGTGATGTGTGTGTGAGTGCAGGTGCACGTGCGTCGCAGCAGACATGTAGAGGTCAGAGGACAGCCTTTGGGAATGGATTCCCTCCTTCCACCTTGAAACTGGGGAAGGAGGAGGCTCATGTCATCAGGTTTGCATGTCAAATGCTTTCTACATGCTGGGCTGTCTTGCCAGACTGAGGACTGATCTATAAATGTTGATCTCCATGACTAGTGCTGGTATATAACTGACTACTTCAAGAAGTATCTCCCTCACCTCTATTTATTTATTTATAGACAAGGCCTACTTAGCTCTGGTTGACCTGGAACTCAATATGTAGACCAGGCTGACCCTGTACTCACACACATTCATCTGACTCTGCCTTCCAAGTGCTGACACTCAAGGTCTGTACCTGGAGCCTTTCCCTTTTTAAACTATCACAAAAATGGACCTTCAAGCATGGATACCATTTTCCTCACAAGATCAGTCAGATTTCTAGCTGACATAAACAAGAAGAAATGTGTTTACTCCACTAAGGTGATGGACAAGGGGTTTCAGGTCTTTCTTGCTCCTTGTGAATCATATTCTTCTGTTTTGTGCTTCCAGGTATTCTTGGAGAACTTGGAGCATGAAGATACTTTTGTGTATCTGTCTGCAATCCAGGGTAAGTTAGACCTGGGTAAAGTGCTTTGAGTGTGTGGACCAAAGATTGCATCATGTTTATTTGATCAAAATCTCTCAAGTCATTCAACCACAAGTACAACTGGTCATTTTCTCCATCTTTCTGCCTCCTAAGTTACAACACTCTTGAGTTATAATCACAATATTCCTGGGGAATTTTCAGTGAGTCCCTATAGAGTTTCAGTGCCTCACAGTGCTGAGGAAGTTTTATGTTTACTTTTCATTCTGTTGATTAAATCCTATTCCTGTAATTTGGAGAGTTAAGAATGGCTTATCCATGAACTCTTACTATGTTACCTTTTATGGGGGCCGGCAAGAGGGTTCGTTCAGCAGGTAAAGGCACCTGCCACCTAGCCTGATGACCTGAATTCAGTCTCCAAGACCCACATGGTAGACGAGGAGCTGACTCCTGCAAGTTTTCCTCTGACCTCCACACATGAGCCTCCCATACATGCACATACACACACACACACACACACACACACACACACACATGCATCAAAGAAAAAAAAACTTGAGTTTGTGTCTATTTGTTTGATTAGTTCGGATTGGGGTTAGATTAGTTTGCACCCACAGTTGGGAGGCAGAGGATGATGATTCTGGTGCTCATCTGGTTTTCTCCTTTTTAATTTTTGTAGTTTTTGGTTCTGTTGTTTTCTTTTGCTTGGTTAGTCTGATCTTAGTTTTGGTACTGGGGGTTGAATTCAGGGCTCACACACGAACAAGATGCACCCTTGAGCTCCACTCCCAGCTGTAGTCTCAGGGATTTAGTATTTCTTCATGGAAATGAGCTCTCTGGAGCTAGAGAAGTGGCTTGGTGGGTAAGAGCACTTGCTCTTCCAGAAGAATAGACTTCAGTTCCCAGTGCCTATGTCAGACAACTCACAGCCACCTGAAATCAAGCTCCTGGGGATCTGATGCCCTGGTCTGGCCTCTGTGAGTATTCATGTGCATGTCTGTACATACCCATATGTGGACACACACACATCCACATCAACAAATTATAAAGTAAATCTTTAAAAAATGTATGGCATTGCAGAAGAGAGAGTAGAAGGATTGTAAGAGCCAGAGGTGGTGGATGACTATAAGGAAACCGAGTTTCCAGACAGCTGGTCGGTTACTCCTATGAACTCATAGCAATGGTGACAGCATGCACAAGTCCCAAGCAAGCTCAAACCAGACAAAATCCCAGCATAAACATCAGGAAGTGGGTAAGAATCTCCAACCCCACCTAAGGAAATTGTGACAACAGATGGCTGCTGGGAGAGGCAGAGACAGTCTCTTTCAAGCATGGGACTCTTGGTAGATTAATCAGACTCCAGTGGATAGACCCACACTGAAGGACATTTGGACACACAAATTAGACTCTGGAAGCTTTGTTATATATATGATAGACATATATGATAGAGTACAGTTGGCCTGGGTGGGCGCTAAGGGGGGTGCAGATAGGGGAGGGCCTCTAAATACCATCAAATTTTATTGTATGAAAACTGTACAAATTCAATAAAAGGTATATGGGGCCAGGATGTAGCTAAGTGGTAGGGTACTTACCTAGCATGTGTAGGACCCTGAGGTTGAACCCTAGCACTGAAAAAAATGGAAGTAATTGTATTTCTCCTTTGAGACTCTTTGTTGTTCTCTACATCTTTATTGATCTGTGAATTCTAAATCCATAGGAATACAGACTGGCACCCTTTCCAAAAGAGGTGAAGATATAGGCATGGTGAGAAAGTTTGAATTAATTCAGTTTCCTTTAGTGGTCAGTGTAGTGTCTGGAGGCAGACCTCCTGGGGGACTTCCCCGTTCACCTGCTTCTCAACTGTATAGACTGCGGCAAATGACTAATCTTCCCGGGCTGCAGTTTCTTACCATGAAAATAGAATTCAGTGTGTGTATTAGTTATTTTTCTAATTGCTGCAACTAAATGCCTGACAAAGCAACTTACAGAAGGAAGGAAGGGTTTATTCTGGCCCACAGCTTGAGGGTACAGTTCATGATGGCAGGGAATCCATGGAAGCAGGAGCACGAGGCATCTGGTTACATTGCACCCACAGTTGGGAGGCAGAGGATGATGATTCTGGTGCTCATCTGGTTTTCTCCTTTTTAATCAGTCTAGGGGGACCCCAGCCCATGGAAACAGGGCAACCCATGTTTAGGGTGGGTGTTCTCACTTCAGTTAACCTAATCTAGAAACTCCCTCATAGACTGCCCAGAGGCATGTTTCTACATCCATCAAGTTGACAGTCAATATTACAGAAAGACTATGAAATGGCATATTTACTTTGGAAAATGATCAGGCAGTTCCTTAAAAATATAAACACAGACTTAACTCTCTCACATTCCTACATATATACCCAAGAGCCATGAAAGCATACATCTCCACAACTGTGTAGGTTCACAGCAGTATTGTTTACACTCACCGAGAGGTGGAAACAACCCAGAGGTCCATCAGTGGGTGGGGTGTACATACAAGGCAATTAATTTTGCTATAAGAATAAAGTACGTGTGGATACACGGTACATCATGAACTTCAAAAGCATTGTGTCTGGAGAGAAGCCGGTGACAGAGTACTGTATATTATATGATCTATTTATGGGAAATTCCCAGAATGACAGTTTATAGAGTCAGAAAGTAGATTTGTGGTCACCTAGGGCTGGATATGGGATTTCTTTGGGAGGAGGGTGATAAATGTATTCTACAAATTGTTTGGGTGATACTTATATAATGTCATGAATATCCAAGGGATTATGAATTGTATATTCTGTGTGTGTGTATGTGTGTGTGTGTATGTGTGTGGTATAAGTATATGCACGTGTGTGCAGGTGTGCTTCCCCATGCATGAACTTCCAGAGGTAAAAGGTTGACACTGGATGCCATCCTTTTTTTCCACCTTACTTTTTAAAAAATAATTAAAAAAATTTTTTTTAAATTTGTTTTATGTGTATAAGTGTTTTTCTTACATGTATATAAGTACACTCGTACATGCATGCAATTCCATGAATGGCAGAAGATGGCATCAGATCCTCTGGAACTGGAGTTACAGGCATTTGTTAGCTGTTCTGGGAATTGAGCCAAGGTCCTCTGCAAGAGCAGCCAGTGCTCTAACCACTGAGCCACCTCTCTAGACTCTCTATCTTACTTTTTGAGGCAAGATTTTTTTACTGACCCTGGAATTCACCATTTCCACTGGACAGGCTGGCCAGCAAGATCTGGAAATGTGCATGTCTCTGGCCCCCAGCAGTGGAGTTACAGATGTGCCCCTTCATGCTTGACACTGTATGTGAGTGCTGGTGGTCTGAACTCAGGTCCCCATGCTTTTGTAACAAGTACCTTACACTTTGAGTCATCTCCCCAGCTCTGAGTTGTATGCTTTAAGTGGGTGAATTACATGGTAGATGAATGATCTAAGTGCTACTAGGTAAAACGAAATTTAATAAGAAGAAATATAGTAGCCATGTTTATTGTGGTAGATGGGGGTCCCAAATAGGAAAAGGACATTAGGGAAAACTTAGAAAGCATGAACAAGTTATGAGTTTGACTTGATAACAGAGTGGCAATATCATTTCGTTATTTATGACTATTACCACACTAATGTAAGATGTTAGCAGGGGTAAGCGAGACTTGGTAGTGCATGTCCACTGGTCCTAGCTACCCAGGAAGCTCAGGCAGCAGGATGATTTGAGTCCAGGAGTTTGGGAGCTAGCCTGGGGTATTAACAAGATCCCATTATATTAAGATCAATCAATTAATCTAAGCCATGTGTGATGGCGTATGTCTCTTACACCAGCATTCAGGAGGCTGAGGCAGGAAGATGGCATGTTAAAAGCCTGGGCTACATAACTGCCAATTTTTGTTTATTATGTGTATGTGCATGTACGTGTGGTGCTGTGGCATGTATATGGAGGTCAGAGAACAACTTGCAGGAGTTGCTTGTTTCCGTCTACTATATGGGTTCTGGGGATTGAACTCAGGTTGTCAGACATGTTGGCAAGCACTTCCACCCGAGCCATTTCTCTGGCACAAAAACAAATAAAAAATAAAAGGGACAACTGTTTGTGATGGATATGGGAATCCTCTACTATGTTCTCAGTAATTCTGTAAAGAGAAGCTAATGCTAGCTTAAAAGAGTTAAATGCTTTGAAGATGCTTAATGTATAGGCTCAGTCAGTGTGAGCCGTTATCCTATCATCCTCATCACTTTTGTTGGACTGTTAGATAGTGAAGTGATGATCTGTGGACCTTCTCTGATTTAAATCTTGAAGAGCCTGATCCTACCAGTAACTGTTACTTAACAAGCACCCCAGCACAGTGGCCTACAACACCAGTCATCATGACCATTCATATAATCTGCAAACCAGTTGAGTTTCAACAAATCCAGGCTCAGCTTGGCTGGGCAGCTCTGCTTCTTCCTGCAGGCCTAGAGGCCAGCCGCAGCAGCTCTGTGCATGAGTTCCCGATTGCCCAGATGCAGCCTGCTGGGGCATGCTCTCCTCACAGTGATGTCAGAATCATCAGAACTCAACCATAAATGCTGTGGCCTCTTCCTGGGACAGGCATCCTGCTACTTCTGTCCCATTCTGTTCACCAAATAATTCATGAGGTCCACACCAAAAGTCAGAGTGGAGAAATAGGCTCTGTCCCTGTAGTGGAACAAACTGTCAAGTCACATAACAAAGGGCATGGATGTAGGAAGGATCTAAAATTGTGTTGTGTTCTGTTCAGCTTCCAAAAGCAAGGCTCCCAACAAGCTCAGAGGCACATGCAGGCTCCGGTGGCCTAGTTATTTCTGGTTGCAGCTTGGGTTTGCTCTATACAGTCCTAGTATTTGAAGCTTAAAAGAGTGCAGAGGAGAAGGGATGCAGTGATAAAGGCCTGAGTCTGGGGCTTCTTCCTTTATTCAACAAACATGTACTGTGTGCCTACTATGTACAGAACACTTTAGTGTAACTGAGTTACTGTGACTAGGTCAAAAGGCAAAAAGAATTTTTTTAAGGAGATAAAATGACCACTCCAAAAGGTAAAAGGACAATTAGGTGATGTGTTTCCAGACAATAAGTAATTAACATGCTTTGGTGGAGGTCAGACAACCCCATGGGGCAGTGGTCCTCAGGAGGCCACGTGAGGCTGCATGAGATGGAGTGGCACTTAAGAAAATCAGATAAATCAATGATGCAAGAACCAGAACACCTCCAATTAATAAGTCTCAGAAAGCCAGGCATCTTATACTTTCCCCAAGAAATGGTAATACTGGTGATGTTTTTTTCATAGATTTTCTTCTCTTTTTTTTAGGCCTGGGATTTGTGGAAGTGGTGGCATGTGGTTCTAACATGGCAGCCTTGACGCTTGGTAAAAGCTCATTAGCCTCTGGGCTCTGCTATAAAAACTGCAGCTGCTGGTGTTGTGTTTGTTTTTAGTCATTTTAATTGGTGTGCTAATCAGTTAGTAGCTAATTTGGTGATGAAGAACACGGCAGGGGGAGGTGTAATTTCTGTTCTCGGCACCCCAAGATGGACAAGATTGAACTAATTGATGTTTTTGGTGTCTGTAATATGCATTTAAAAGCCAAGGCCTTAGGTGAATTTCCCATTAAGAAAGGCAAAAGTTGAATTTTCCCACCTGTGTTGTCAATGGAGTTTGCTCAGGCCTAAATTACCCCAGCAAGGCTGTTCTGGGCTCCTCACCCTCCAGGACAAGGGGTGCCAGATAGTACCTGGAGGAACACTTAGCTTCAGATGCTGTGTATATGGTTAAAGCTTTTTTCCCAGATTGCCTAAATGTAGAGTTACAGTGTACTTTTTGCTTAATTTATTTATATTTTGGGTTTGTTTTAAACATTCTTCCCAATTCTGTTTGCAATATAGGTAAAGAACAGAGGAAAACTAAGTAAATTCATTCATTCAAAAGATATTTATTCATGCCTGATTTAAGAATTTCTGATGCATGTGTTATCTGTCACAGTCTGAGAATTAAATTCCCCAGGAATTGAACTTGAATGGGGTGTTTTTTTTGGGGGGGGGTTGTTTTGTTTTTATTTTATATGTATGAGTGAATTGCTTGTATTTACCTAAGTACACCTGTGTCATGCAATGCCTGCAGAGGTCAGAAGACGGTGTCAGATCCTCTGGAACTTGAGCTACAGATGGTTGTTAGCCACCATGTGGGTGCTGGGAACTGAACGTGGGTCTTCTGTGAGAGCAGTCAGTGCTCTTAACCATTGAGCATCTTCTGGCCCGAACTTAAGGAAGGATGTCTGAGTCTCTTTTTATTACCCCCAGGAAAGTGCTGGTCATATTACCAGACAACAAAGCTGTCCTTAAAGTCCTACAGCATGGGTTGAGAAGACAACTCACTAGGTAAAAATGCCCGCCAGGCATACATGAAGACCAGAGTTCGGATCCCCAGAACTCACATAAAAGTAGCTATGCCCAGGTACTTAGAAGCAGCTATTTCAGAGAGAAAACTATGTACCAAGTTACTGAGTTCCAGCTATCTGTGTGCAGACAGCTTGATCTTCAGCACACTGACTCTCCTCGGCTTTCCTTTCGGTGCTCTTGAGTGCTTTGTTCCTTCATTTTTGACACTGTTATTATCACTCTAGGAATATTTCTCATTGTCTTAAAATTTTCAGTGTTAAGGAAATGTATATGAAGCAGGAGCCTCTCTCTCAGAGAAGTTCAAAATTTCTTTGATTGTCCCTTCATGTATTGTAGGTTTTGAGGTAGAGACTGCATGTGTATGTGTGTATGGCATGCATGTGTTTGCATGTATATGGATACATCATGTACTTACGTGTGTGGAAGCCAGAGGTTGACACTGAGCATCTCCCTCCATCTCGCTCCCCTCCCCTTTACCTACTGAAGCAGGATCTCTAGCTGAGCCCAGCACAGTTGTGCACAGCTGGTCTGACTGGCCAGTGTGCCCAGGGAGTCCCTGGCTTTGCCTCCTAAGTGCTGGGACTGCAGGTGGCCTCCATGCCCACCAAACTTTTATGTGAATTCCTGGGATCTGAACTCTGGTCTTCATGTATGCCTGGTGGAGACTTTATCTAGTGAGCTGTCTTCTTGACTCATGTTGTAGGACTCGAAGGCCAGCTTATTGTCTGGTAATGAATGTGATAGACAAATGGATTCTTCGGGAAGATACCAGCCAGATGACCTGTGCTGTTGTGGGTCTGCCCAGGTGCCCTCTCAGTCACTTCCCATTAAGAGCTTTCTGCATTGTAGGGTTCAAGTGATCCCTCTTAGTATCTGAAGGATACTAAGGCCTACAGCTGAGCCCAGAAGATCTTTGGATAAAACTTATTATTAAAACCAAAACAGAAAGAAAAAAGAAAGAAAAGCACATATGCCCTGAGCCAAGGCATGGGAGGTGAGAGTATGCCGCTGTGTAGAGCAGAGGGAATCTAGACATGTTGACATGCCCAGACAAATCGCACCCGTCCACCGTCTTCCCTTTTCATTCTGTTCAAAAGAGCCAAATGGGGGAGGCGAAAGGCACCGGAGGGGAGTGTATATACAAGACGACATTGTTTTTACAGAGTTTCAAACTGAGCAGAATTACAAGCCTTAACTTGACAGGCGCACCAAACTCTAGCTCATTCTCAGATTTCTACCTCAAATAACGTGAGTTAAGAAACCATTAACCGAAAATAATTCTATCCCTTGAAGGATCATCTAATTGGATCTGGCGTGGAAATTTGGAATGCAGTTCTGTGAAGTTTAGCTTCTCCATATATGTCCTTGAAATGGAAAGACTTCTTTTGCTTTCTGACCTGGTTTCTGTAGCACCTAATTAACAAATGAGCATTTATCGAATGTCTCTCCTGTATGCTATCTCAGTAAATCCAGGGAGTTCTGGGAAGTAGACATTATCCTCATTTAAAAAAACTTCTTATTTAAGATATAATTTACATTCCTAAAATTCACCAAATTAAAATATGCAAGTCAATGAATGTTTCTTAGTATGTTTGAAGAGTTGTAAATCAAGTGTGGTGACACATGTCTGAATCTCAGCACTTGGGAGATGGAGGCAGGAGGATCAAGTTCATCCTTGGTTACACAGTCAGTTTAAGGCCAGCCTGAACTAGATGAGACCCTGTCTCGATGCTACCCACCCTCAAAAGGGGGAGTTGGATCGGTTGGTAAAGTTTGAGGACCTGAATTCAGATCCCCAGCACCCACTTAAAAAGCTGGGCTCAGAAGCACACATCTGTAATCCCAGCACCGAGGAGGTGAAGACGGATGGATTGATTAACTCCATGTTCAGTGAGAGACACTGTCTCAAAAATAAGGTGGAAAGCAACTGCGAAAGATGCCCAACATCAACCTCTGACCTCCACATGCACACACATATACCCCAACATCTACAAAAGATTTGGAATTCCGTCGCTGCAAATTTTAGAATGTTTTTGTATTGGTACCCATGATCAGTCCTCCCCCAGCTCCTGGCAACCACTCTTTTACATTTCTTTTCCTATTTTTATGGTGCTAAGGATTGAATCCTTAGCTTTGCGTCTGCCAGGCAAGTGCTGAATCACACGGCTGCACCCTGCACCCTGATCTACTTTTTGTCCCCACAGTTTTCTGTCCTGGACATTCATGTCAATTCTACACAGAAGTAGAATCAGAAGTGTCTTTTCTATCCAGTTCCTTTTACTGTCGAACAATTTTTTTAAGCTTCATACTTCTTATAGCATGGTTCAGTACCTCATTCCTTTTTATCGAAATATTGTTTCATTGTACTGACTAACCACATTTTCTATCATCAGTTGATGACCAGTTTTTTTTTTGTCTCCATTTTTTCTCTTTATTTTTTGCATATGCACATGCATGCATGTGTGTTCACGGACATGCACATGTCATGGCGCACATATGGAGGTCAGAGGACAACTTTCAGAGTGGGTTCCTTCCTTCTACTTGTAGGTCCCCGGGCATTGAACTCAGATCTTCAGGGTTGGCAGCAGGCGCCCTTACCCATGAGCCATCTTGCTGCCCCCTGTTTCCACTTTTCAGCCATTATGAATAATGTTGCTGCATGTGAACATTGATGGACACATTTAAGAAAATTTTTTTGGAATTATTTATTTTTATTTTATGTGTATGAGTGTCTTGCCTGCATGTATGTAAGTGCACTCACGTCCTGCAGTATTCATGGAGTCTAGAAGAGGGTGTCAAATCCCTTGGAACTGGAGTTACAGATGGTTGTTAGCACCATGTGGGTGCTGGGAACTGAACCCAGGTCCTCTACAAGAGCAGCCAGTGATCTTAACTGCTGAGCCATCTCTTCAGCACCCAAGGTATGCAGATTTTTGTGTGCACATCTTTTCATTTTGCTGGATCTAACAGTTGGAGTTGAATTGCTGGGTCATATGCTAACTCCGTGTTTAGTTGTGGAGGAATTGCCAGACGGTTTTCAAAACTGCCTGCGCCATGTTACATCCCTACTAGCAATGAGTGAAGATTCCAATGTCCTAGCCAATGCTTGCTCTTTTCTCTCGTTTATTTCAGCCATCTTAACAAGTATGAACTATCAGTGTGATTTTGATTTGTATTTATCTAATGACTGATGATGTTGAACATCTTTTTATCAGCTTTTATCCCTATAAATAGAGAAGAATCTATTCAGATCCTTTGCCATTTCCATTTGTAACTCTTTTATTTATTATAAGGTTTTACTGTTTCTTTGTATAGTCTGGAGACAAATCCTTTGATTATGATTGCAGATATTTTCCACCATTGTGTAGAATGTCTTTTCTCTCATATAACAGACAGTTACTCTTGAAATTTGATTTCCTTTCTCTTCCATTGCTTCTTGTAATTTGGGTGTCATTTTTAGTGAGTTATTGCTTAAACCAGGATAATGAAGGTTCAGTCCTGATTTCTTCTAAGAATTGTAATGATTTAGCTCTTACCTTTAGGGATATGAACCACTTTGAATTAACTTTTAGGTATGCTATGAAATAGTCTCATTTTGTAGATAAAGAATGTGGCATTTACACAGGTTAAGTCCCTTTTCAAAGATTATGGAGAGGGTAATTTAGGTCTCCCTTTTAAAAATATTTATTTATTTATTGTGCCTGTGTGCATGTGTGTGTAGGTCAAAAGAAGATGGCTTACTGGAGCTGGTTCTCTTCTACCATGTAGGTTCTGGGAAAATCAAACTCAGGTTGTCAGGCTTGGTGGCAAGCACCCTAACCTGCTGAACCATCTCACCAGCCTGAGATCTTACTTTTGCCCTCCATCCATATAATAGACTGCTTCTCTGGAAATTTTTCAAGTAATAGGAGAGATTGATCCTATTGTTGGCTTTAAAAAAAAAATGAAGACAGATATTATGAGTCTCAGTATTTATTAAAGAATACCGCTTAGTTATCTACTGATTAGCCACATTTTTAAAAATTTCATTTATTGTTTTTATTTTATACATATGAACATATTACTGGAATGTATATAAGTCCACCTATGTTGTACAGTGCCCAGAAGAGGGCATCAGATCTCCTGGAACTGGAGTTAAAGATGGTTGTCAGCTGCCATGTGGGTGCTGGACACTGAACCTGGGTCTTCTGCAAGAAGCCAGTGCTCTAAACTGCTGAGCCATCTCTCCAGCCCTTCTACCAACTTCTTGGCTTGCTGGTCACCACAAAGCTAGGAGAGTGTGGAGCTGGAACCATCCCATTTTGCAGGATTCCCATTCTCTTGTACCTTACCTTACTACAGTCTGTGGAATCTACAGGTGCATCCTTCCCCTCTCTCAGGTCAGGGATTGCATTTCAAAACCCCAAACACTTGAATTTTATACTTAGCTTCATTTTTAAAATATCTGACCCCTGGTTTCAAAGATAAATATCCTGGTTTGTATCAGAGTACTTAGCAGTTCAGTAATTTTATCTACAGAGAAAGGAGTGACTAGCTACTTAATAATTACTTCCACTTTCCAAGATTGCCCTGGATAATGGTCACATAAGGGAACTGGCAGTGGGTAAGTGCATGTTATGTGCCAATCACAGTAGCCCTGCGAGTTAGCAATGAGGGAACTGAGGCATGAAGAGGTTAACTACCTGGTCCAAATTGACACAGGTACTAAGTGACAGGACTAGAATTTGAAGTAAGTCTGATTGATTCTGAAACCAATGCTATTGACAGAAGGAAAGATAGTGAGTCTCCATGCCTACATTGCACCTCTCCCCAAGTAGAATGGCTGAGCTTCCCCATGATCTCTACTTGCAAGAACCAGGCCTGCCTACAAGAAATGGTTTCACTATAAATCAGCCCTTTATACAACTTAATAAGATGCTGATCTTATGCTTCCCTGACTTTCGTTTTCTTGTTTGGCAATGTGTTGCTGGTTAATTTTTAAGTAATCTCTGTATCTCTGAAATTAATCTTACACTAAAACTGCCATCCGCTGCCTGCTCTTCTTCCCTTCTTCCCATGAGTGGTCATTGATTTCTCAGCACAGAAGAGGCTTCAGAAGTCACCTCTGGGACTTGCATGACAGTATGTTTTGCTGCTGTAACAGAATACCTGAACCTGGATAATTTGTTAAGACAGTTGCTTCTTTTGATTCTGGGGGATGATAAGTCACAGGTCTATGGGCTGCATTTGGCCAGGGCCTTTTTGCATCAACCCGTGGTAGAAGAAGAAGGCAGAGGGCGGGGGTTGGGGAACAAAGACAGACAGGTTGGTGATTGAGAGTGCTGAACTCATTTTTCAGGAAGCCACTCCCTACTCCCACGATTTAGGCATTAATGCATTTGTGAAGGCAGTCTTCATGACCTAATCACCTCATGTATTAGTCAGGGTTCCCTAGAGGAATATCTATTAATGAATGTAGAATGAATATATATGTTAAAAGTGAATTTATTAGAGTGACTTGTACAATATGGTCTGGGTAGTCCAACAATGACTGCCTGCATGCCAGAGAGCTGGAGACCCGATCAGCGGCTCAATCCATAAGACCGGATGCCCTCAGACATCCCAATCTGGCATGAAAAAGGCGAGTCCTGCAGTTCTGCATGGAACACCAGAGAAGCTGCATTCGATGTCAATGAAGGACATCAGTAGCGGTCAACAGGGTAGACATGCTCACCAGCAAGAGGCAAAGTCAAGCAGGCAGAACGCAACAGCTTTATACCTGCACTGAAGCCTCCTTGTGTCTGGTCACCACTGGAAGTTCCAGCCACTCTGTAGATGCAAAATGGTGCACTTGTTTTGTAAAACAGTATAGCCATACTCAAAAGAGTAAGCATGATTATCATATGACCCACCAGTTCCCCAGTATTACATTTCAGGAGAAATTAAAACACATGGAATTGAGCATGGTAACACAGACATGTAATCACAGCCACTCGGGAGGCTAAGGCAGAAAGACCACAAGTTCAAGACAGCCTGGGCTACAGAATGTGTTCCAGGCCATCCTGGACAACTTAGTGGAATTCTGTTTCAAAAGAAAAAGAAAAAGGAAAGCTGGGAGTGCATATAATAGCTATAATCTCAGCACTTAGGAAGCAGAAGTTGGTGGATCACCACAAGTTCAAGGCCAACCTCATCTGTAGCGTGAGTTCCAGACTAGCAGTAACTTTATAGCAAAACCATATCTTAAAAAGCAAAAATAGGGCTGGAGAGGTGGCTCAGTGGTTAAGAGCACTGGCTGCTCTTACAGAGGACCTGGGTTTGATTTCTAGCACCCACATAGTGGCTAACAACTGTCCATAACTCCAGTTCCAGGGGATACAGCTCCCTCTTCTGCCCTCCATAGGCACTGCATGACACAGGTGTGCTTATACACATGAAGGCAATACACTCATCCACATAAAATAAAAATAAATAACAAATAAAATATTTTTTAAAAAGCAAAAATAATAATAGAAAAAAGAGAGGAAGAAAGAGGGAGGGAGGGAAAAGAATCATAGACTGCACAAAGGCTCACATCTCAGCGTTATTAATAATAGCCCCAAAATAGGAATAACCAAAACGTCTATCACCTGAAGAGTAGATAAACATATGCAATGGGATACTTACTATTCAGTACTACTGATTCATACTAGTATGAACCTTGAAAATGTGGTGAGAGAAACTAGACATAAGAAGTCCCGTGTCCTATGACTGCATTGATATGAAGTGTCCTAAATGGGCCCATCTGTAGCTATCAAAAGTAGAGCAGTAGTTCCTGGAGGGATAGGAATGGCATGTGACATAACGGACACCAAGTTTCTTTGGAGGTTAACATGTTCTAGAATTAGATAGTGTTGCTCATTATACAACCTGGTAAAAAGTATTCACACTGACCGATTTAGTATCATTTATCTTGGGAGTATGCACGGGCAGGACTTGGGTAGAAACGGAGTGAGATGTTGAGGCTGAGGGCAAACAAAAGCAGGAAGAGTCTAGAGTGGGGAAAGTATGGAGACTGAGCAGTTCAAGTTGTCACGGAAGGAGAGGGACGGAGACAGAAGATAAAAGCTGTGGGGATGGGTGTGCAGGCATCTGGGCTGCTGTGGCTGTCCAGGGGAGCTCTGTAGTTCCCAGCCCCCACCCCAGCAGTGACTTGTTGTCTGTGTATCTTGCTTGTTGACCGTCTGGTCTCATAGGCTTCATTTCCCTGCTGGGTCCGTAAGTACCATCTGTGTTTCAGATGTAGCCTCTTGTTTCATTTGTTCATCCCTAGGATGCTGTGACAGTCAGTATCTCCATCTCCACATTTTCTCAAAGAAAGTAAGGCTCAGGGTTTTTAGCTGGCCATAGTGGAGCCTCCAGTCACCTCCTAGACCAGGGCTCCTATGCACTCTGCACATCCGCTCTCCCTCCTTTCCCGAGTCCCCAGGCCTCTGCTCCTGGCAGGCAGAATGAGCCAGGGCAGCAGTAGATCATGTTTTCAGCTCTGCAGTTACATGCCCACTGTCATGGTTCCCAGAGTTCCTTTCAAACACTTCATCTATTCATGTAGACTAGCTGTCACAGAGGCAGTCTTCTGTACCAGGAAAGCAATCGTGAGCGACCTCAGGGTAGACTCAGTTCCTTGAACGTCTACTTTTTAATCTATTAAGGACTCAATAAGTACACTCCCTGAAGAATTGCTATTTAAATCTTGCCTTAGAGCCACCCTTCCTTTAATAAAGATAGAAAAATTTTGAAGACAAGTTAAACAGAACGGAATAGTGAGACAGCCCGTAGGTAAAATTAGCCTGTGTTGAAGCGTGGCACCCTGGATTTGCTAAGGAACCCATCCGATTCATCAGAGCTATGTTGAGATAGCGGGAGGGGACCCGTGTTCCTCCTTTTCCTTTCCCACACCATAAAGCAAGTAGCCTACATTACCCTTCATTTCAAATACAAATTAAAATTCCTAATCTCACCAGATGTGATTAAGATGATCCTTGAAGTTGCTCACACACCTAATAGGCCCAATTATATTTTTTATTAACCCTGACATAGTTCCTTTGTTGCCGAATCATAAGTTTAGCATTTTTGACTTAATGAAGCATGCATGCATTTACCCCCTCTGGCCATCTCAGAACTTGGGCAGTGCTGGAAAAGTAGACTTACATGGCGTCTGTTCAGTTTGGCAGCTCGTTTTTAGATTTTGCCTTAGATTGTGATGCTGGGTTTGGCTTCCTGCTTTTTACAGTATCTGCTGTTCCTAAGGAGACAGGTAGGTTGGGAGTAAATTGAACCTCAGAGAGAGAATCTCAGACCTTGAGCTTCTAGAGGCCCAATTAGGTCATCTTGCTGCCCACCTGCCAGGGCACGATTGCCCATCTTCTTAGAAGCCTCTTTTTTTTTTCAATTAAAATTTGTTTTGAAATTTCATACATAAATACCTAGATTTATATTATTTTCACCCCTCCTGGTCCCTGTCCCTCTCCCATGTTCTCCTCTCACAAGTTATTGTCTCCCTTTGATTGTCATTGCTACACACATACATTTATATCTATACATATATGTATAATGCACTGAGACCATTTAGTGCTGCTCACATGTACATGTGTTTCGGGCTGCCCACTTGGGATTAGATGGCCTCTCAGATTGCCCATCCCTCGCCGTCCATTGATTGCCTGTAGTCCTCCATCTTGAGGTAAGGGCCCCATGAAATTTTCCCCATCCAAATTGGCAGGTCGGCTGGTTTATCATAACGCAGAGCTTGCTAAGCTGCTACGCTGTGATTTCATGGGTGCAGCTTCCCTCTCAGGCCAGAATGCGTAGGAGCATTTTGCACTTTGATTTTCCCTTATTGATGACCTGAGCTTTAGATAGGAGCCACAAGTAAAACGAAGGCTTCAGAGATGGCTCGGTCAGTAAAGAGCTGCAGAATCATGAGGACCTGAGTTCAGATCCCCAGCACCCACGTAAAAGCTGGTGCGGCAGTGTGCATGGATTGGGGCCGAAACAAGCAGATCCCCAGAGCTCACTGGCGAGCCAATTTCACTGAACCGGTGAGTCCATGTTCAGTGAGAGACTATCTCAGAAGATAAACAGGGGCTGGCGAGATGGTTCAGCAGCTCAGTGCTCCTGTCACCAAGCTTTACGACCTGAGTTCAATCCCTGGGACCCACATAGTAGAAGGAGAGAACCAATTCACACAGATTGCTCTCTGACCTCCATATATGTGCCATGGCATGTACACACCCACTCATATACACACATGTACACTAAATAAATAAAAATGTAATTAAAAAATTTTTTTAAAGTCAGAGAGTAACAGAGGACTATAAATACCTGATGCTGATCTCTGGCTTTCATATGCACGCACACAAGTGTGCAAACAGCTGCACACATGGGCACACACACACAATGAGGGAAATTAATTGCCCTTTCTTGTACCCCCTTCAGGCTGACTCAGTGCTTTAAGAGGCTACCATAGAAAGCTAATGAAGTCTCCTTAACACCCTACAGGAAAGACTGAGAAACTCTTTGGATCCTGCCTGGAATCAGAACTGAACCAGGAAAGGGAAAAAAAAAAAAAAAGAGAGAATTGTAAAATACTATCTTTGCCCATTTTTTTTCTTAACAGTTAAAAATGTTTATTTATTCATGTAACAGTTATTAAGTGCTATTATGTTTGAGGACACCATGTTAGGTGTCCTGCGGAGAAAACCAATCATGCCCTGTCTTCATGGGACTCGAAGTCAGAGGAGGGCAAGCATTAGTCAGGTAATCACATAGATATGAAAAGCTTTGACACATGCTTTAACAAACAGGCTCACAGTCTCCCTGTTTAGGAATATTTTACCTGAAAGAGGTGGGGAGAAACCCATTAGCTGAGAACTGGCGGATGATTAGGATTTGACATGGTACAATGGGAGAAAGAATGTCTCAGATTATAGGAACAGCAAAATCCATGTAGACAGCAAGGACCATGTGAATGCTCTTCCCTGAACCCTCAGGATTGGTGAAGAAGTGGATAGGCTGAGTGTGCTCAGAGCTCAGCGGGCTTGGAGCTCTAGCCAAATGGTTTACTTTTTTCTCAAGGCATCTTCTGTTAAGATCTCATGTAAAAACAAGCTTCTACTCCTTTTAATAATAATAATTTTTTTAAAAGTTTGAAAATGCTCACTGTCCTAGGCCACCTAGCCACCCTGGTATGATGCTGTACACAGTCTGCCATGTGTCATGGTATACATCCCTCCGCTCCCTGTGCCACCCCTGAGAACTTTCTCCTCACCAATGACTGGGTATGCTGTTGTCCTTCTTTATCCTGTTTTATGAACTGCAGTGAGAATGTGGCTGTCTGTACAAATCTGAACTCCTCTGTCTCCACACAGCCTATAACCATTATGAAAATGATTCTGTTACACGTGAAAATGGAAAAGCCTTCCGCAGTTATTTTGGACCAGTGACTTTCCATTTTAAAAACATTTTAAGCAGTAGAATTCATTTTCAAGTGAATCTAAAGGCATCAAACACTCAGGAAATATTTTCTCTTCTTTGTCCCTTTTTGCTTCAGGTTTTTCACATTTTCTAGTATGAACATGTCTCGATTTTATAATCAGGAGAGAATGTTTTTTTTTAATTATATGGCTGCTGCAGGAAGCTGAATTGTTTCATGATGACAAGGTTCAGGGACTAGTACAGATAGAGACAGATGGCTCCCTCTGTTGTAGTAACCCCTGGTGACCTTTTCACAACTAGGGATTACCAGAGCGCAGAGTGACCATGGCGTCTTCACCATGAAATTATATGAAGACAGCAGGAACCTTACTGACAAACAGATGTTTTTTCCCCCCAAGTATCGCTTTTCTTAATGAAATGGTTGCTTAGAAACCAGACCATAATAATAACTCTTCTATATTTAGTCTGTGAAATGAGTCAGTTTGCAAAGTTATTAAGTCAGAGAATACTAATTAGATCGAACTGAACATATCCATTATTTCTTGTCTGGCAGTTCAGCAACCAAACAGTTAAATCAGCAGCAGCGTCTTATCCTGTGTGTGTCTCTCCAGATGCTCCTCGTAACAGGGGACCTACCAGGAGAATGACAGCTCCTGGAGCCACCCTGCGCTACTCTTAACCATGTCACTTTGCATTGACCCAGTGGCGTCTGCTCTCTCACCAGGATGTTAGGAGCTGTTACATGTGATGTTTATTAGGCTGCTAAGAGGATCAGTTAGGGCAGTGGGTCAAAACTGTGTGTGAAAAAGAGAAAATAAACTCAATTTACATCAAGCTCACCAAAATAGCAGTGTAAAGGAAGGATCCAGGATTGAAGCTATTTTAGAATGACAGAATTTATCAATGGGAACTCTAATGTGCTATTACTGACAACAAAGAAATCTTAATATGTACTGTATATGTCAGGTAATTAAAACATTTATTTTAGTCAGACATATGTATAATCCCAGCACTCAGGAGGCTGAGGCAGGAGGATGGAGAACAGTGAGACTATCTCAATCAAACATTTATCTTAAATTCAAACTATGCAAAAGTCTAGGAGAAAATAGATTTCTGTCTTTCATTCCCAATAATGATGAGGTAGCTTAGTTGAATACAACTGTAATACAGAGTAACATATTTAAAGCAAATTAAACGCATTAAAGAAGGAGTGAGGACCGACCAGGCATAAGAACCTGCATTTGCTTGAAACAAAAACCTTAGGGGCATTTGTTGAAATTAAGGGGTAGGCCCATGACCTTGAAAGGCAAGTTGTAGAAATGAAAACTTCAATACAACATGTGAGATTCTAATAAAAAAACTAAGCTGAAACTCCTAGAGCATATACATTCAAGTGAGTCAAAAGTACACATGTGAACCAGGCACAGTATTCCACGCCTGCAATCCTAATACTTGGTATGTGGAGGCAGGAGGATCAGGAGTGCATGGTCACCTCCAGCTACATAGAGAGGTTTGAAACCTGCCTGGGCTTTGTGAAACTCTGCCTCAAAAGCAGGGCCAGTGAGCTGGCTCAGTGGGGTAAGGGTGCTTGCTGCTGAGCTTGATGCCTGAGTTTGATAGCCAGGCCTCACATGGTGGGAGAACCAACTTCTCAGAGTTGTCCTCTGACTTCTTTGAGGCACACGCGCGCGCACACACACACATGCACACGCACACAGAGTCAATCAATTTTAAATTAAAGGAAAAAAACAACTTGGCACTAAGCAAAGCAGAAGGGAATGAGGAAGGATGACCTCTTGGGGGGTCATCAGCTCTGATGGACCTCTCCTGCACTTTGCTTCAAGAGGATCCAGGAACTCAGTTTAAAACGTGGCCTGCATGCTCAGAATCCCAGCACTCAGGAGGCTAAAGCAGTAGAATTGTTGTGAGCTTGAAGTCATCCTGAGCTAATAATGATTCTAGACCAGCATGGGCTACAGTGTGAGACCCTGTCTCAAAAAAGAAATGTAAACTGTTTCTACACTAGAAGTACCTGCATATGTTTTGCAGAGACAAAACCATCTTTCCTGTAAAGGGGAGGGGAATATCATACCTTTATCTTGATCTAAATAATTCCCATTATCATTCTTTGGACTTTATAGTGTTTAATTATTAAAAATATTGGAGCTGGGGAGATGGCTTAGTCATTAAAGTGCGAGCCATGTAAGTGTTGCAGACCTGAGTTCGGATCCCTGCATTATATAAAAGCCAGGTGCAATGCTGTGCATCTGTAATCCCACTATGGGAAAGGAGGTGATGGAACCAGGTGTATCACCAAAATTCATTGGCTAGCAGCTTAGCCGAATCAGTTCAATGAGAGACTTTATCTCAAAAATATAAGAAAAGAGATTGAGAAAGATGTCTGCCATTGACCTGGTCTCCACACACCTGTGCACATGTACCAACAGGCACACATGCACACACTCAGAAAAATACATGCATATACCATACACAACGAATACTGTGCCAGTATGATGGCACATACCTGTAATCCCAGCACTCCAGAGACTGAAGCAGGAGGATCATGAGCTGAAAGCTAGCTTGGGCTCTGTAGCAAGACTGTTTCCAAAACAAAACCCAGAAATATTGCCATTGTATATATGCATGTGCAAATTGCATAAAATTTGACATTTTAACCACTTTAACAATTTGGTAGCATTAATTTATCCGTGATAGTGTGCAGCTATCACCTGCCTCTGAAACTTTCATCTTTCTAAACCGAAACTCTGTGACTGGCCCCTACGCAGTAACTCCCAATTCTCCTTCCCCATAATAATTCTTTAAAGACAGTAATAAACACAGAGTCTCACATAGTCAAACACAAGAAAACAAGATCCCAGAAGACTTCAGATATTAGAATTGTTGTACACAAATTAACCGCACTGACTATGTTTAAAGAAATACAAATAAACTCAAAAATATCTTCAGGGAATAAGAAACAACAAAAAAGGATCAAACCAATTTTTTTAAATGGAGCATCTAAAAATAAAAAGTAGAATAACTAAAAATTCAATGGGTAAGTTTTGTAGCAGACATAGCTAAGGAAAGAATCAGTGAACCAAAAGATAGAAAAGAAAAAAATAACCGAAAATGCAGCATAGAAACGATACTTCTACAGCTAGAGAAATCAGAAAAGAACAACTAGCAGACTTGATCCCCTATAAATTTTAAAACCGTGTGTACCCCCCAAACAAGTTAACCTTAAGTGAAGTGCAAAGTGTGTTTAAAGGAGAAAGTTGAAACAAAAATGACAAGCATAAATCTGTTGAGACAGAAAATGTATTTGTAGTTGCCTAGGGCCAGGGGCTCCAGCTGAAAAAGGAAAGTGACTAATGAGTGGGAAGTTTCTTTTCAAGTGATGAAAATGTTCTGGAATTAAATAGTGCTGACAACTGCACAAGTCTCCCAAAAACCACCCAATTAAGCACTTTAGAATGATATGTTTTCTAGTATATGAATTATATCCCAAATGTATCTCAATGGACCTGCTTCTTTTATTAAAAGAGAAGCAAGTATGTACTAGAGAGATGACTCAGGGTAATGGCACCTATACCAAGCCTGATGACCCGAGTTTGATTCCTGGGACCCACATGCTAGAAAAAAAAACACTAACTTCTTCAGGTTGTCCTCTGACTTCCTTGCCCTCTCATGTTCGTGCATACACACATACACCAAATAAATAATGGTTTTTAAAATATTTATCATTTTTATTATGTGTATGAGTGTATTGCCTGCATGTATATAAGCGTACCTGTGTCATGCAGTTCCCGTGAAAGTCAGAAGAGAGCATCAAATCTCCTGGATCTGGAGTTGCAGACGGTTGTTAGCTGCCATGTGGATACTGGGATTCAAATCTGGGTCCTCTGCAAGAGTGGTCAGTGCTCTTAACCACTGAACCATCTCTCCAGCCCCTGTAAATAAATTTTTTTTAAAGAAATAAGAAGTAAATTTCTTTATGACATAATAAGCACCTAGATACTACTGAGAAAAATACCCGCTTGATAAAATCTGTTAATAGGCAATTTTAATGTATTTTTACTGAATTTCTGTGTATTTCATACAAAATACTTTAATCATCTTTATACTCCGTTTTCCACCCACACCCACATAGCCCCTCCTCCACTGGATTTCATACATTCTGTCATATATGTTAAAGCCTATCAAGTCAAGTTAGTGTACCCAGACGCGCCTCAATATAAGTTCATCCACTGGGGTCTAGTCAGCCTATCTAGAGTCTCTCCCTTAAAGAAGATCAGCTCTCCCTCACTCAGCAGTAATCAGTTCTTCAACCAAGTTTGCCAATAGTTCTTCAGCTAAGGTTGGGGTCTACTGCCCATTTTCCCAGGTCTATACTGGATTTTTATCTCATTGAGTTTGCATGGGTCTTGTGCACACTATCACCGTTGCTGTAAATTCATCTGAGCAAGGTCCCAGGAGCTGGGAAGACTGTTTCCTTATGGTCATGCACCTCTTCCCCTGGCTCTTTCAATCTTTTCATAATAGGCAATTTTTTTTCTGTCTTTTTTTGAGATAGCTGTAGCCCTGTCTGGCCTGGAACTCGCTATGTAGACCACATTGGCCTTGAACTCACAGAGATCCACCTGCCTCTGCCTTCCGAGTGCTGGAATTAAGGAGTGCAACATCACGCCCGGGCCTAATAGGCAATTAAAATTTTTTTATGTGTATGAGTGTATTGCCTGCATATGCACCCGTGTCATGCAGTGCCCAAAGAGGTCAGCAGAAGGCATCAGATTTCCTGGAACTAGAGTTACAGATGATTGTTAGCTGCCATGTGGGTGCTGGGATTTGAACCCAAGGTCTTCTGCAAGAACAGCCAGTGCTCTTAATCATTGAGCCATCTCTTCAGCCTCCTGTAATAAGCACTTTTGAAATAGAACTTCTATACTGGTAAGTATAATGAAACAGACACACCATTGGCAAAAAAGTAATTGCACATTTTGAGGTGCAGTTCTGACAATATTTGTACCCATGAGGTGAGTTATTTCTCTTTGGGCAGTTCAACCTCGGGGTATAAATAGGAAATAGATCCTATAGTAGTCCTGTCTGAAAAAGCCTATAAAATCTTCTACACTGAATAATTTTATAAATGGCCTTGGGCGCAGGGGGCGGGGTAGGAGGGATAACAGCTCTTAGTTGAAAACTATTAGTCTGCAGCCAAGGATGACCTTGAATTTCTGATGCTCCTGCCACCTCCCGAGTGCTGCGATTACGCCCATTTTTATGCAGTGCTAGGGATGGAATTCAGGGCTTCATGTATGCAGGCATTCTTGCCAGCTGTGCCACATCTCCAGCTGTTAATGCTTTTCCAACACAAGTCATTTGTGGACCTTCAAGAAGCCACAACTTCCTTCGGCATCCTTCCCACATTCATCTTTCCCTCCCCTCTTCTTAGGCTCTTATTATGCATAGAGCATACACCTATAACCACACCATCTTGTAATCATTGGCTAATTTATCTCCTTTCTCTAGACAGGCACTGCTGATTACATTTGTATCACCAGGTGACAGTACCTGACCCCACCCTATTAAAATCCCCTAATACATGAAAGAATTGTTTCCTTTGCCTTTATGCTAAAGCTCTCTTCCAAACGTGTCTGTCATAGCTTAAGCTGAATACTGTGCTGCTGTTGTAGTACTGAAGGTTGATTCTAGAGTTCACAAATGTTAGGTAAGCTTTTGAGCTGTATCTTTAGCCCCCTGTGGAGGGGGGTTCTGAGGAGAGAAGGGGTTCTCTGGAGGATGTTAGTATAATCCTGCTGAGTTTCTAGATGACACTGCAGTTTTCAGCTCTGTGTCTCATGGTTGCTGGTTTTATAATGATCACTTTCTCCAAGCCAGTGCTAGCCTGGAGCATCTATCACCAAGACTTGCCTAATCATCTTATTAGAACACCTACTCAGATTAATTAAGGGAAAAGGGAACTTGAGGGAGTGCTCTGTCCTGCCTCTGACACTGGCTGGTGCCCCAGGCGCAGGGCAAGTCTCCTGAGCCCACCGAGTGGGACCCTGGTGCGTGTGGAAAATCAGTCCTGTCCTGCCAGAGCTGTAGGCAGGTGGCAGTTCCCTCCAGCCAGCTCTGCTGACTCATCAGCTTCTCTGTAGGCAGGAGGTGAAATGCCAGTGGAAAACTGGGGTCAGAGGAACCCAGAGTTCATCTGGAGTTTTCAAGAGGTATAAAGAGGGTTGTATTTCTTTCAGAGATTCTTACCTGGAGTCAACGTAAGTGAATCAGCTAAAGTTTTCTGGAACATCAGGAGTCCTTCTCTATACTGGTAAATGTCCCAGAGAGTATAAAGAGAGTGATGATGTGCATTTTTACTCCTTGAAAACTACAGAAGGAGAATTTAATGAACTATAGAAATGATCCCTGAAAATAGTCTTAATTTAATGCGTGACATCGTTACTTCTCACTCATGATCAGCTGAATCTGAATACACAGAGCAGTGAGTGATTGCTTTCAAAGCAGTGATAATTGCCATTCCTTCCTCCCCCTCCTCCTTTCATCCCTCCTTCCTCCCCCTCCTCCATTCATCCCTCCTTCCTCCCCCTCCTCCTTTCATCCCTCCTTCCTCCCCCTTCCTCCTTTCATCCCTCCTTCCTCCCCCTCCTCCTTTCATCCCTCCTTCCTCCCCCACTTCCTTCTTTCATCCCTCCTTCTTCCCCCTTCCTCCTTTCATCCCTCCTTCCTTCCCCCACTCCTTTCCTTCCCTCTTTTTAGTCAGTATTGAGGTGACTTTGCTCTTACATATCAGAAACCTTGGTCATCATGGTGTTCTTAACAGTTTTTTTGTTCTCTCTCTCTCTCTCTCTCTCTCTGATTTGTGTAAACACACTCATGTGATTGTGGGTGCAATGTGCTATAGTTTGCAGGTCAGAGGTCAACCTCAGGTGATTTCTACCTTGTTTGACATTGGTCTCTTTGTTCACTGCTCCGAATGCCAAGCTAGCTATCGGGAGGACATCTCAGGATTCTCCCATCTCCTACTCTGGTCTCACCAGAAGATTGTGGACTACTGTGCGCAGCTTTATGTGAATTCTGAGGATTCAGACCCGGGTCCTCACACTTAACCTAGCCAGCCCTTCACTGCTCACCGGTCTCCACAGCCCCCTTCACGGATCTCGACGTCTGAGCTCTTACTGCTTCTGGCCTGGACTCATCCCTAGGTACTTGCTTGATAGGGGCTGCCTGGGTGAGGCAGCTGTATGCTTTTGAGAGTCATCTTGGATTCTCTCTGGGGAGAATGAGAAATAGAGGCTTGCAGTGGAGTAGAGGAATTCAAGTCACTGGCTAAAAAGCAGACCCTGAAATTCTCAAATTCCTTTTCCCTTTTGTGAGACTCCTCTGTCATCACTGGTGTTGGCAGCATCTCTCATTGAAAGCATTTGTGAATTTCACTAACATTGCTACCTCCCTGCTAAGTAAATATACCAGCTGGAAACAAAGCAGTCCCCAGAAAGCCAGCTGGACCCAGCAGAGGTTTACTTAGGGTGCAGAGTGTGGGGCACCTCTCCTTAGGCCGACCCCGAAGTCCTTCAGAGGTCCATGTAATGGCAGGAGGCTAATCTTACTCGTGTTGGAGGTGTGCGGCTTGCTGTCTTTAGGACTAGGGCGCGTGTGAAGTAGTGCTCTTCCCGGAGTCCCTCCTCCTAGGCATTGCTGATTGCCAGGTGGGCCATGCTGGAGCCGAGTAACTGAGCATGAAGGGTGACAGTTCTGCTCTGCCAGCGGCAGCTCTGTCTCATTGGGCCATATTTTCCATGTCTCTGTCCTCAACTCTGTTCCTCAATCTCTCCCTCAGTAAAAATAGAAATAATAATAAGCCCTTTTCAAAAAATTGTTGAGAGCATTGAGGGGTAGGATACATGTGAACTGCTTAGGACAGGGCTTGGTAGATGAATGTCACTCCATGTGTGTTAGTGTCTTTGATGTTAGGTTTTTATTTATTAATATTTCAAGGGGCTGGGGAGATGGCTGAGTTGGTAAAGTGCTTGCACAAATATAAGGACCCATCACTAGCACCCACATAACAGCTACGTGTGATGTTTGTGTTTGTAATCTCAGTGCTGGGGAGGCAGAGCGTCCCTGGGATTTGCTGGCCAGTCAGTCAAGCCAATTGGTGAGCTCCAGGATCAGTGAGAAACCTTGTCTCAAAAATAGAGTGATTGAAGAAGACACTCAGTGTTGACCTCTGACTTCCACATGCATGTACATACACAGATACTTCAGGATCAGAACTGGACATTTGATCACCTGTGTTTCCAGTACTGAGGAGATGGCAGAAGGATCAGAAATTCACGTCTAGGCCTTGGCTATATGTCAAATTCAAGGCCAGCCTGGCCTACATGAAACTCTGTCTCATCTCAAAAAATAATAAGAGAGGTTATAATAATCAGAATGCAAGTTCTACATATTTGAATTTGTCTAAGAACAGTCTTGATAAAAATTTAAAAAGAAGGGGCTGGAGAGATGGCTCAGCAGTTAAGAGCACTGACTGTTCTTGCAGAAGACCCAGGTTTGATTCCCAACATCCACATGGAGGCTAACAACCATCTGTCACTCCAGGTCCAGAGGATCTGACATCCTCTTCTGACCTCTGTGGGCATTGCACAGCATGGATGTACTTATACACATGTAGGCAATACATTCATACCTAGAAAATAAAATTAATAAAAAATATTTTTAAAAAAAGTTTAGCTGGGTGTGGTGGCACACACCCTTAATCCCAGCACTTGGGAGGCAGAGGCAGGCTGATCTCTATGAGTTCCAGGCCAACCTGGTCTACATAGGGAGTTCCAGGCTATCTGGGGCTACAGGGAGACCATGTCTCAAAAAGACAAAAAAAAAAAAAAGGTTAAAATAAAGAAGAAAAATAGCATTTCATGATCCACAGAACTTTAATAAGTACAGCTGTCAGGAAATATAGGTTATTTGTTTTATTTTCCCCTTCATAGTAGAAATGAGGAAACAGTCTAAGCAAATTCATTGGTGTTCTTTAGTGTTTGAATTTATTATTTGGGTCTCTGTTAGAGAGATAGCTACTGGCTGCCAAGATGGCTCAGCAGGAAAGGCACGTGCCGCCAGACTGATAACCTCAGTTTGATCCCCAGAACCCACATAACAGAAGGAGAGACCTGACCCCCAAAATTTGTCCTCTGGTTGCCACACATTCTCATGTACTTGTGTGCACACACATACATGCACACAAAATAATAATAAAATTAAATAGGTAAATGTGAAAAAAATGAATAACTAGCTATTAGCTTCAGTTCCTATAAATCTTCAGGTGATGACCATCAAGGCTCCTCAGTGTAACCCGGGTTTTTCCTCAGGCCTGAGTGATACTCACTCATCCTGAATCTTTATGAATCTGTTCAGACCTGTCTGTAATTAACACAACTTTGGAGCCTTAGGGAGACTTAACATCAAATGGGCATGCTAGATGTTATCATTTGCTCTAATTACAAAGACAACCCAGCTATTCATTTGAGTCCCCCATACTTCCTTGATTTAATAACCAACTTCCCCTGTTTGTGCAACTTCCTGGAATCTTAGTGGTGAGATTACTGTTAGTTTCCATCATAATGAGAACTTTCAAATATAACAGCTGAAATATCTTGTGCAAGCATGGTGCCTTTCTCTTGGGGCAGCCTACCTGCATAGCCTAGAGTCTATGTCCACAAGAGAGGACAGTACAGATTGGTGATTATTTCTGTGTAATTGGAAGGAAAACTTTTCTCGCTGATCATCCCTCTCTTCTTCCTTTTTCTCTCTTTTCTTTTCTTTATCCCCCTTGCCAGGCTGGCCTTGAACTTGCTATGCAACTCAGGCTGGTCTTTCTGATCCTCCTGCCTCCAACCTTCCAAGTGTTGGGATTACAACTACCACACATAGCCCCTCCCAATTTTTGACTAAATCTTTGGGCAGAGCTTGCTGCTGGCTGTGTGGATCTTCACCAGCCAGCCTAGCTTGGCGATCAGTCTCTTCTACATTGGCTTGGTTTTCATTGTACTTATTACTATAGTTTTCCAAGTGATCCAACAGTTCTGTCAGACACATGCCATATTTTGCTCCATATTTGGTCCGTCCCCCACACTTCGGACATCTATCTCATTCTCTTTTTCCTTACTTGTGAACTTAGGCTTTTTTTTTTGTCTTGTTGTCATTTGTATAGGATTTAAGGAAAACAGTAACATGAATGTTTATGATCATTTGTTCATATTTAGTTGCAGATTTCCCTTAGTAACTCAGTTTCCCTCCCCAGAAAGGGCTGATATCATTAGTTCCATGATATTTGATAAGCATGTATTTCCCCTTTGTGTGTAAACATAGTTGAATTCTATGCACACTGTTCTAATCTTACTTTTCCATTAATAATGGATTTTGGAATCAATTCCATAACAACTCTTTAAAAGCTAATGCTTCTTTTTTGTGGAGGGAGGGGATTCACCAGATTTCATCAGATGAATGACCATGATTTAACCAGTCTCTATTCATGAACATTTAATTTGATTGGAATAATTTCTGCTATAAATAATCCTACAAAGATGATTTTATGCATACTAATTGTCTACTTGTGGTAGTGAATCTATTAGAATATATTCTTAGAGTAGAATTTCCAACCTGCTGTGAAATTTTAGTCTTTTAAACCTAATAGAAGTTTTTTTTAAAAGAATGCAAGACCTTCTATGAAATGTAGAACACTTGACTTTTTCCTCATTTAGCTCTAGCTATGAAGCCATTTTCTCTTACACTGCAGGGGCAGCCAAAGCAGATTTGGATACCAGGAGCTGAAACTCTGCCCTTGGCAGCACATTTCCATTTCCCTTTGAGATGTGCTATGTTATTTATCCTATTTTCATCTATCTAAAAGCCTAAAAGAATAGCTATTAAAGTTTAAGTTTATCTGACACTTAGGAGATAGAGGCAGGAGAACCAGAAGTTCAAAGTCATCCTCAGCTACATAGTGATGAGACCAGCCTGGACTATATGAGACCGTCTCAAAAAAACAAAAAACAAAAAATATCTGCTTTTAAAGTTTATCTCTAAGCAGGGCTGTAGAGATGTCTCAGTGGTTAAGAACACGGAGTGTTCTTGCAGAAGTCCTGGATTCAAATTCCAGCACCCACATGGCGACTAATAACTCCAGTACCAGGGGATCCGACGCTGTCTTCCCCATGGGCACTGCACAACATGGGTGCACTTACACACATGCAGACAAAACACTCATACACATAAAATAAAAATTTTTAATTTTAAAAGTTTATCTCTAAGTTATACATGAAAACATAAGGGCTGGCAGGATGGTTCATCATGTAAAGGTGATTGCAACCAGGCCTGATGACCTGAGTTTGAGTCCCCAGATCCACATGATGGAAAGAGAGACCTTGACCATGGCAAGTTATCCTCTGACCTCCACACGCAAACCATACCACACACACATATATGCACATATAAATGTAATACAAAAAAATTAAAAATAAACCATGTGCATATTACCCCTCGGGTACAAGCTAGAGGAGTAGTCAGTGGTAGAGTGTTTATGTAGCAAATATGAGGCCCTGGGTTCAGTCTTCAGTACTAGAAAAAAATAAATGATGTGTGCAGTTCAAGAAAGCTAGGCCTAGTGGCCTGTGCTTATGATTCTAGCGTTCAGGAGGCTGGAGGATCATGGGTTCAGCATCAGTGTGCACTAAGTTGTGAGACTCTGTCTTAGAACAACTGTAACAACAATTTTTTAAAGTGTATGGTTTGTTAGTTCCATTATATTCATAGAATGTATAGCCATTTTGACTGTCCATTTTAGAACCTTCTGACCACCCAGGGAGACTCCATGTCCATTAGCAGTCACGTCTCACGTATGCTGAACTCTCACAGCTGTAGGTAACCACTAAAGCTATTCTGTCTGTATATAGACTTACCTCATCTGAACTTTGTGTGTAAATGGAGCCACCCAGGCTGTCAGTTTGTACATTTCTTACAGTTTTGTTTGCAGAAGCACCTGAGAGATTTGAGTGTTTTTTCCCAGATTGAACAGGTATTTTGGGAGGTTGTTATCTGCCCAGGAAAAATGATGAAGTTAGTTTCTAAGTAGTGATGGCATACCAGGCTCCTGGGATAGAGCCAGTCAGCATTGCCATTTAGAACCAGACCATCTTTCCTGTCAAGTGAATGGAGCTTCCACCTGTTTTTCTTTGCTGCTCGAGAGCTGTAGAAACCACTTAGTAGCTTGCCGAGGGAGCATCATGAGGTGACTGCTTCGATCAAATAGATTTCTGGTTTTGTAATATAAGTTTCCGAGTGGGGGGAATAATTATTTTGCAAAGTTGGTTGTCTGTTTTATTAGAAGAAGTACTCTCAATAATATCTTTTTAGTTGAACTGATTTGCCTGATCTTATGCTGTTCCCAAACTGGGGTCAGAATGGTTTTGTAAGCCCTTGTGGTTTGCAAGGGTCACCTTTACTTTCTATGTATCTTATCTGTTACACCACATCCTGAACTGACGGCATCTCCTGTGATCAGAACAGAAGGAATTCACACGATCATATTCTTTAGCCAGAGGGACTGATGTGTCATGTTTCCTTGAAGCCTGGGCTGCCCCAGAAGTTACTGGGTTTTCATCACACTGGCAAAGGGAATTACCAGTGTGAGGGACCAACTCCAACATGATAAAACCTTTCACATAAGAACCAAAAGCACCCACCCACGCAAACGGTGAATAATAAAACCTCATCGCTCTAGTTTTCCATCTTAACCATTCTGTATGATTCTCTTCACTGCCTGGTGAGGAAGGCAGGAACTTCTTTTGTCTTCCAGAGATTTATGAAGGTAGCAACTGTATTCTAAAAGGGGTGTATTAGGATTCCTTTCGTTGAAGAATTTTTTAAAAATAAAAAAAAAGAAACTCAAGGCTGGAGAGATGGCTCAGTGGTTAAGAACAATGGCTGCTCTTACAGAGGACTCCAGTTCAGTTTTAAGTACAAAACATGGTGGCTGACAACTGCCTCTAACTCCAGCTCCAGGGGATCTGAGGCCCTTTTCTGGCTTCTGTGAGCATTTCATGCACATGGTATACTTACATATATGCAGGCAAAACTTATACATAAAATAAAAATAAATAAGCCACAGACATATATATATATATATACTCACTCTACGTAGCCCAGATTGTTCTTGAACTTGTGATCCTTCTGTCTCCTAAATACTGGGATTACAGGCATAAGCCACCATGCCTGGTTCTCAGAGCCCTTTTTACTCATTTATTGTCACAGTGAACCTCATTATTGGGCACCTGCTATGCACTGCACAATTCTGGGGACCAGAATATAAAACAAAATCTTTGTATGCAGTTTACCTTCCAAGGAGAAAGCAGACAATAAATAAGTATAAATAAATATATGACCTGTAAGATAATATTGTGTACTAAGAAGAGAATAATGCAAGGTGAGAAGGCGCAGGTAGAGCGGAAGGGGGCTGCCTCTTTCTGTTTAATGGAGTGTGTGTTAGGAGTGTGGGAGCAAGGCAGCAAGCATCCCAGAGAGGCACCTGAGGCAGCAGGGGAAGTGAGGTACAGATGCAGGGCCAGCAGCAGACTACTGTACTCAAAACAAGCTAGGTGGACAGAACTGCGGAAGACCGTGAGCAAAGGGAAGTGCGGCCAAAGAGGAAAGAGGCACCTCCGGCAGTGTGTCCAGGACTCCCTCACAGGGGGTGGGAAGACGGGAGGAAGTGGCGGCCATGCAGCTGCGTTTTCAGTGGAAAACCATCGGAGGCTGGGACAGCAGCATGAGAGGGCCTGGTTCATATTTTGAAGTGTTCTGGCTACAATATGGAATAGGGGTAGAAGCAGGCAGAGCAAATTACTGAGAAGAGCCAAGCTGGCATCAGGGACCAGAGCGAAAAAGTGAAAGTGAGAGGAAGTGTTCTCCTGGTTTTATTTTTCTTCCTCACGCCAAGAGAAATGCACAGAGGATGATATGCCCCCCACCCCAGTAATAAAACTTTTATAGTTTGAGACAACAGCTTTATTCTGGTCCTGTCTGAGATCATCTCTCCCTTCACCACATCCCTGCCCAGGTTGTTGAATTGGAAGCTGGGCTCAGCTGTGATAGCACTATTGTAGAGTACACATTGTGAAGGCCTTGGTATGGATGGGGGAAGGAATTCAGAGACTCAGCCATGAGCTGAGATCTAAGGCCTATCATGCCCAGAAGCCTCAGAACATGTTTCCTTAGGAAAATTACCCTCCCGCTTGAGAGTTTTACAGAGAGAAATTGCTCTGGAATGCAGATCTGTAGCCGAGGCAGGAAACACTGCTGCGTTGATGTCTGATGACCATACGAGTCATCAGACCTTATAGTCTTAGTCTCTGAAGAGTCCCTAGGTCTCTTGCTGCTGTGAGAATCCCATGTAGTGACCTAGCTTCTGCGTCGGAGTCCATAATCCATAGACCACAGACTGTCAGTGCTGAGACTTCAGAGATCTGGCTGGGACTAGACAAATCCAGAGCCTGAACTCCCACACTCACCACCTTCCTCTTACAACAAATGTTATCTCACCAAATAGAGAGTGACCCTTGCCTTCAGAATTATAGGTGGGTTTAAATGTCTTTGTATGAGATAATGGCTCAGTAGGTAAAGATCTCAGGACCTACATGTTGGAAGGAGAGAACTAACTCCTCTTTCGAGTTATCCTCTGATTTCCACATGCATACCATCACACACACACGCGCACACACACAAACACACACACACTTACACTCGAGTAAATAAATACAGGTAAATAAATAGATAACTGCCTTTGTATTCATCCCATCACAGGATATCTGGGTTTCCTTGCTTGTCCTAAATAATGGATTCTCTCTCTCTGTTCTGAACCGCAGGGGTTGCCCTTCTCTCAGACGTGTACCCTGAGAAAATTTTGGTTGACCTGTTGGCCAAATATGACAGCGGCAAAGACAAGCACACTCCAGAGACCAGAATGAAAGTTGGGGAGGTCCTGATGCGAATTGTCAGAGCACTAGGTGAGTTTTCTTTTCCTATCCATCTGAAACAGCAGAAGAGCATCATGACGTTAAGATCAAACTGTGTGTGCTGGAAGGCTGGTCACACCAGCAGATGAGGAATGGAGAAGGCCTGCTAGTCCCTGTTTGGTGATTTGGCACATATTCAGTGAAAAGGCCCGTGAGGTTGCCACAGTGGGGTCTTGCTTCCTTATAACTCTTTTGTTTTCCTCCCCTGGGGTTGTGTTATAGGACCCGACTTTTCTGGGGTTTGTGTGTTTGAGATAGGTTCTCTCCATACGTAGGCCAGGATGGCCTGGAACTTACTATAATTCTGACTGGCCTCCAACTCAGTCTCTTGCCTCAGACTCTTTAGAGTGCTGGGATTATAGGTGTACTCCAACATGCCCAAATTTATAGTGGACCTGAAAAGAGAAGTTTCATACTTAGCAGCAAGCATAAAAATAAAAGGAGGGGCTGGAGACATGGCTCAGCAGTTAAGAACATTGGCTGCTCTTGCATTGACTAGGGTTTGATTGCCAGCACCCATGGCAGCTGACAACATCCATAACTGCAGTTCTGGGGGATCCAACGCCCTCTTCTGACCTCCTCGGGAACTGCACAACATCAGTGCATTTATACACATGCAGGCAGTATGATCATACACATAAAATAAAAATAAATAAAATGTTTGTAAAAAGAAATGGAATATCAGGCAGGCAAGGAAGTATACAAAATTCCCTTTGTCTTCTGCATGCCAAGTTATGGTGTATATAATCTCATCTAATTTCCCCAAGACATTTTTTAAAGAAGCTGTTGTTGGACACGTGATATAGATGAGGAAACTGTGGGTCAGACACTGCCGTGGCCCGCTGGCCTCAGTAGAGTCCTCAGAAACCTGGGGTGAAAGAGACAAGAGGGAACACGGAGGGCCGACAAGACAATCTCCTGATCAAATCGGCAATTCTTTATTCTTTTAGGGGGCATTTATAATTTGGGGGAGTCACCCATACAGGAATGTGGTGATTAACAGAGACAAAGGCCCATCATAAGGTTATGAATATCAGGAAGAAGGCATTAGGAAATGAGGCAGGGGCTAAGTGGGGCATGGACTAAGGTTGCTAGGATACAAATCACAGGAAGAACTAGGAGTTGAGGGCATGTGTAGCCCAAGGCAGCTACAGGTGGGGGGGCTTGTTTGCTAGACAATAAGAGGTACTCAAGAGACTCCAGCCCAACCTAATTGGTGTTAACAGGTGTCAGGATGTTTTGCACTGAGTCACAAGATGCAGAAGGGCAAGACAGAGGTCACTTGGTCTCCAACAAGACACCTTCAGCAGTTTGTCTAAAATTCATTCATCTGGTGAGTGGTAATGTTTTTTAACTGAACTACCAGCTTCTGGAGTTGCTCTAGACTGCACAAGCTGAGTTAACAGCATGGGTTGTAAAGCTGCCCCCCCCCCAATTCAAATCTGGCTGTCATCATGGAAATTTTTATTTCATGGTGCCTTAGTGGTCTCATGGATAAAATGAGAGTATTAATAGCACTTCTAGTAGCAATGATGAAAGGATTAAATGAGGAACTATTTTGAATAATGAAGTTAAAGGAAAACAGCATTGTTTGGTGGTCAAAGCCTGTAATCCCACCAGGGAGCTAAGGTGGAGATGACAATTCCTGACTGGGCCATAGAATAAGTTCAGGACTATGGGCATGTTAGTTAGAGCCTGTCTAAAATAAAAAGGTAAAAGAGGGCTGTGGATGTGGCTATGTGGTAGAGGGCCTGGGTTCAATGCCTAATACTGCAAAAAAAAAAAAAAAAAACTACTTTTAAAATATGAAGGACAGAAGTGCCTTATTATTTACTGTTTATTGAGTGACCATGTAGAACTGTGAGGTGGATACATGGTAGCTCATGCTTGGCATCCCATCAAGAGGCTGAGACAGGAGGATTACCATAAGTTCTAACCCATCCTATCCCAGAACACACACACAGACACACAGACACACACACAGACACACAGACACCAACTTAAAATGAACTAATGAATTTTTCCATGAGCCAGTGGGTACACTTTAGAGATTTTCTTTGCAGGGGGGTCTTTTTTGAGACAGGGTCTCCCTGTAGCTTCAGCTGTCCTGGAACTCACTATATAGACCAGGCTGCCCTTAAACTCACAGAGATCCACTTGCCTCTGCCTCCCAAGTGCTGGGTTTAAAGGTGTGCATCACCATGCATGGTCACTTTAGAGATTTTTACACTGGCCCAGTAACATGGAATTTTTGTGTAATTATGTATCATTTAAATTTTTTTAAAGATTTGTTTTTATTCATGTGTATTTGTATGTGTTTGTGAGCGTCTGCCATGTGTAGATGCCTGAGGGAGGCAGAAGAAGGTGTTGGATCCCTTGGAGCTAGAGTTACGGGGTTTGTGAACCACTAGACATGGGCACTGGGACTGAACTTCTGGAAGAGCAGTAAGCACAGCTGAACCATCTCTCTGACCCTATTATTTAATGTTTTAAGTTTTATGTGTACAAGTGTATTTCCTACATGTATGTAAGTGCATCTGTGTCATGCAGTGGCTATGGAGTTCAGAAGAGGGAGTCAGATTTGTGGAACTGGAGTTACAGATGGTTGTTAGCCACTGTGTGGGTGCTGAGAACCAAACCTAGGTCCTCTGCAGGAGCAACCAATGTTCTTAACCAATGAGCAGTGAGCCATCCTTCCAGCCTCCCTTTCCTTTCCTTTTTTTTTTTTGAGACTGGGTCTCACTATATAGACCTGATTGGCCTGGAATTCATAGGGATCCACGTGCCTCTGCCTCCAGAGCACCGGGACTGAAGTTGTGTGCACCACTCCCAGCCTCATTTGAGTTTGTGAAAGATATTTTCTGCTCTTTGAAGGAAAATGAACTTTATTTGCCTTGGTCCCAAATTTGGGTCTGATGTATCAGACAAGTGTACCGATTTCAGGAATCCTCCTCTCATAGTGGGTGTGACTGTTAAGCTTAACGGCTCACAGGATCATGTGTGACTTCCCATGCATGCCGTTGGGGTTGTCAGAGCAGAGCAGGAGTGTAACTGTGCATAGACAGCATCAGGTGGTGTATTTTCTCTGTGGCATCTGGTGACCTCCACACTGAGGATGCGCATGTCCTTCCAGACCAGGTAGCCAGGGCATTTCCTGGGGTGAGGGTGAGGGTGGGGATAGAGAACTGGGGTCTCACTCCTCCTCATGCGCCCTCGTTAATTAACCTGATGTCCCCGACAGTCTTCTGTCACTTCAAAGCAAATTCCATTGATTCAAAAGTTCTGCTCTTCCAAGTAGCCAGCTTTAAACACAATCTTAGCTTAACTGTTAGCATCTGATTCACATTACAGGGCAGCATCCACAGTCTGAAAATCTGAAGTCCCAAATGCTCCAGAATCTGAATTTTTCTGAGCACTTGTCATGATGCCACAAGTGGAAAATCACTTATCATGAAACATCGTTCCATTCAAAAATTATTTAAAATAGTATATGAAGCTACTTTCAGTTCGTACATACAGAGTTATATATGAAACATGAATGAATTTTGTGTTTAGACTTAGGTCACATTGCCAGAGTAGCTCTTTATGCATATTCAAAACTTGCAGAGTTGAAAAAGTGTACAAAATCAAAGAGACTGGTCCTCATCTTCTCACCCTGTAGCAACATGGGCAGTTGCCCAGGAAAAAATGACTCGTTGAAATCCTTTACATGAAAGTAAGGCCATTTTTGTGGCACAGCCATCTTTTCAGTTCACAATGGTGGAGCTTGGGGAGGAAGAAGGCACAGAGGTGGGAGAGGGGTGTGGTGCGCTCCCCTGGTTCTCAGCCTCCCTTTCGGCTCCCTGCACCTGCTGCTCGGTGTTCCGGCCGGCCTAGAACTCCTGATCTCCTGCCTCAGAGTTCCAGGGCTGAGAGCTTAGGTACACATTCACCTCAATATTTTTAAACTGAGCTACACTGATGCCCTCATCCCCAAGATTAAGAGGGTAGGGAATATTCAAGATTTGTTTTTCTGTGTGAGTGTTCTGCCTGCATTATATGTTAGTGCACCCGTGTCATGCAGTGTCCATGGAGGTCAGAAGAGGGCATCAGCCTCCCTGGAACTGGAGTTTCAGGTGGTTGCTAGCCACCATGTGGGTGCTGGGAATTGAACCTGGATCCTCTGCAAGGGCAGCCAGTGCTCTTACTGCTGAGCCATCTCTCCAGCTCGAGCATCAACAACTTCTGACTCAAGCTCAGGATTGAAGTGAGAGTCACATATAAATTAAAGGAACTTCAGGAGTTAGGAGTATGACTCAATGTTTGAGTGTGTGCTTAGCATGTGTGAGGCCCTGGGTTCAAGCCCTAGCACCAAAAACAAAAATAAAAACTCAACCAACCAAATACAAAGAGCCCTTTTTAAGTTTTCACTTATGGGTTAAAGTGAGAAATAAATGTTTATAAGCAAAATAAAATATCCCCTAAGTACAAGGAATAATTAAAACATACACCGTTGTTCGTCTCTGGCCCATTGAAGAAGTAAAAGGAAGGCAGAGAGGGTAAAAGGCACATAGTCACTTCAAGGTCACCACGGACTCTCACAAGCATGTAGCAAAAGGCTAGCCCTTTAAATGAGGAGGGCCGGGCTGGAGCAATGGCTCAGTGGTTGAGAGAACATACTTCTCTTGCCGAGGACCTGGTCTCAGTTCCCGTTACCCATGTCAGGCGGCTCACAGATCTCTGTAACTGCACCTCTGGGGGATCTGACACCTCTGTCTCTGAAGGCACTTGTATACACACACACACACACACACACACACATACACATGCGCATACACACACACACATGCGCACACACAAACATTATCAAAAATGATAAAATAAATATTTAAAAAATTATGCGGGTACAGCTCAGTAGTAGAGCACTTGGCTGACATGGGTTTGATCCTCAACATCTCATTAAAAGGAAAAAAAAGTGCTAAAAGAACCAATAAGAAATAGATGAAGCCAGCTGTACCAAGAAACCCCCACAAACAAGAGAATTTGTAAATGTAAAATGATTTTTTATGAATGAATAGTTATTTCTAACACTCTTATATAAAACTTAAGTTGTGAGATGGGCTGGAATTGACTTCGGGCACCAGAAGGACTGCATTGGTAAGGAATGGGCAACTTGGGGCATGGCATCCGTGCTGCGATGCCTTTGGAGTTTACACAGCTGTGAGCAACTTGCATAACTGTGTGTGGCAGCCTGGATTTAATGAATAGAGCTGTCTCAGGTAGCCCAGGCTGGCCTCACACCCACTGTGTGGTGGAGGATGTCCTTGGACTCCTCATGCGCCTGCCTTTACCTGGAGAATGCTGGGATTACAGGAACAGGCCCCAGGCTGAGTTTAATGTCTTACATTTTTTAAGATTCTTTTTTGAAATCTGCAGTGGCATATAATAGCCCACAGGTCGTTGTCAACATCATCATTGGACCGTACAAGAGGAAACAGATGGAAAAACATTTGGAATGATTGGTAACTTAACAATGTGTTAAGATTAAATTTCTAGAAGTTAAAAAAAAAAAAAACGAATAGTTCCTTTAAAAAGAGAGAGTAAGCCAAAATCAAACTAGAATATTTTGTACATTGAAAGAGAGAGACAAAGATATACAAATTCATACTTATAAAGAGAGAAGCCAGAAAGAGATAGGTTTACCTACATCAAAATAAAAATCTATTTCAAAAACAGAAAATATGAGCCAAACTAAAAGATAAACGGAAGAAAAAATATCTATAACAGAAGCATCAGTTATTCAAGCTCTTTAAAATGCATAAGCTTAAAAAACATTAAATAGTGAGTGGGACTGGAGAGATGGTTTGTGGTTAAGAGCACTGGCTGCTCCTGCAGAGGACCTGGGTTTAATTCCCAGCATCCACATGACAGCTAACAACCCTCAGTAACTCTAGTTCCAAAGGCTCCAACCCCCCTCTTCTGACCTCTGAAGGCATTGCATGACACGGGTGTACTTACATACATGCAGGCAATACACTCATACACATAAAATAAAAATAATAAATAAAAAAGTTTAAAACACTCATACATATTAAATTAAATAAGGCAGAAAAATATTATTAAAAGCTATAAACATATCCAAAAAAAAAAAGCTATAATCACTTCCTACAGGGAATTTATAGTTCAACCAGAGAGGTTGTCTCTTGCAAATGGTGCCTGTGGGGAGAGAGGCCTGTGCAGGGTCTTGTGGGAGCACAGAAGAGATGGCCTGGCCTGTTCTTGTCCTTTCTAAGATGCTGGAGTTGAATGTGACAGTGTGCACCTGGGCCACACATTGTTATCATAGCACAGCAGGTTAGTTTTTGAAAAATAACCTTGGTATGATAGTTCCAAGATTTTTCATCTCACAGCAGCGACTTAAATTGAGATTAAAACATGGGTAGGAAGTGTGAGTAATCAGTATGAGCCTGGGAGTTTTAGCATTCAAAGATTTCAACAGCAGTAAACCATAGTCGAAGGTGGAATTCACTTGAGTTTTAGGTTTGTTTGTTTGTTTTTGAGGCAGGATCTCAGGTAGCCCAGGTTGATTTTGAACTCTTTATCTTCCTGCCTCCACCTCCCAAGTACTAGGATTACTGGTGTGTGTGGCACACCTGGCTTTAGATTCCATGTTTTTTGCACTGGGAGATGGCTCAGTGGGCAAAAATGCTTGCCACACGAGAGTGAGGACCTGAGTTTGGTTCCCCAGAACACACTAAGGCTGGATGTGGTAGCAGGCATCTGTGACACTGGCACTCCTGCAGTGAAATGGGAGGTGGAGGCAGGAGAGTCCCTAGAAGCTCATGAGCTAGCCTGGTGTTGGGAGCGGCAAGCAAGAGATTCTCTCAAACAAGGTGGAGGACGAGGACTGACACCAAAGGTTGTCCTCTGACCTCAACATGTGTACTGTGAAATGCACAGATCTGTGCTCACACAAACATTTAAAAATTTAAAAAGAATTCACAAATTTTAAAAAGAAAAATGTTCTGCAAAATTCAGCTCAGTTAAAACAGAGCCTCATCAAGTCTGTTTGAGTAAGTATCAGTGTCGTTCAATTCAGCATCCATTAATTGGGCATGGTGGCACACACCGCTAGTCCCAGCATGTGGGAGGCAGAGATAGATGAATCTCTGTGAGATCAACGCCAGCCAGGTCTACATTTCGAGTTCCAGGCCAGCCGGGGCTATAGGGAGACCCAGTGTCAATAAACCAAAACAGCAAACAAAAAGAAAAGGAACATCAAAAGCATGTATATTAACATAGTTAAAAACACTAATGTGGTCCGAGTGAGCAGCTGAGCTCGAGCACATCTGCTGCTTCTCCTTCTTCCTTTTCGTGTTAAATTTTTGAAGAATGAATTTTTAAAATTTATAAATAAACCTTTCCCCTCCCCTAATTGTATAGTGGCACATGGTCATTTTCAGATAATTTGGAAAATACTTAAAAGTATGAAAAAGAAAATGTTCATCTGTCATTTGCTAACCAGTGGTTACCACCCTTCGTTTAGCACTTTACTTTATTCATTGACCCTGAGGACGTGTGCACAGACTATGCTACCGAGTGTGGTACCGATTTTCTGTTTTGCTTTTTTGTGGTTGTTATTTTTGTTTGTATTGTTTTGTTTTTTTTTGAACAGAAAGTCTCACTATATAGCCCCGACTGTCCTGGAACTCACTCTGTAGACCAGAGTGGCTTCAACACAAAGATACCTGCCTGCCTCTGCCCCCCACGGGCTGTTGATAGATATATGCTGCCGCACCCTTTTCTTCAGGTTTTGATGTATCTAGTTGTTTTTTCTTCTCAGAATTATACTGTACGTATATTCCTCTTTTTTAAAACTAGAATTACTTATAAATACTTTTACTTTTAATGGAGTCTTGCAGTGTTTCCCATGCTGGCCTTGAACTCCTGGACTCAAGTATTCTCCCATTGTAGCCTCCCGAGTAGCTGAGACTATGGATGTGCACTGCAATGCACTTTTCTGTGTCATTAAATACTTCCTGAAAATACAGTGATTAATAGTTGCATTGTAATCAATAAACTGAATGTACCATAATTTTATTTAATTATCTTCTAGGAAGATACTATTATCTAATTAGGCTGGTTGTTAGTTTTGGTTGTGAGGAGAGTTCTGTTGATTATTGTATTCATTGTCTTTGGTGAGCCTTTCTGACGATTGGCTCCTGCAGAAAGAATGATTAGTTAGGTTAGCATCTATGTGTGCTTTTAGATTTTTAGGGCTAAGTCTTCCTTCAGAAGTGAGCACCTTAGGCTGGTATGGTGGCGCACACCTTCAAGCCCAGCACTCAGGAGACAGAAGCAGGTGGATCTCAGACTCTCTTTCAAAAAGACCAAAAAGAAAGAGAGAAAGGAAAAAAGAGAAAGGAGGAGGAGGGGGAGGAGGAGGAAGAGGAGGAGGAGGAAGAGGAAGAGGAGGAGGAGGGGATGTGCATCTTCACAGCTTCAAATGAGACTGCCAGGGTCTCCCAGAGAAAAATTATTCCATGACTTCTCACTAAATTTCCAAACCTAACCAGCTGTCTCTTAACTATGTGTGTACTTCTGCTCCCAGGATGAACCATGAACCTGTCAGAGAATGGGAGTGGATAGAGGGAGGGAGCGGCCAAGGGATAGGCAGGTGGGTCCATGACTCAATGAGAACCTTTTGCTGCTCTAAAAGAACAACTCTGGTCTGGTAGAGTCATCTTATAGAGAACAGCACCTCATATTTTTAGAGAAAGAACAAAGTCTCGGAATCAGCAAGCCCAGACAAGTTCACGTTTACACTGTCAGAGACTTCTGAAAAGGAGAGTGAAAATGGAAAGTCATAGCCATGTTGCTCCTCTGGAGAGTGTGCCTGTGGGACAGAGCAGGAGTCCAGTTTTGAAGGAGGACTGAGGACTGAGAAATCGGTCTCAATGTCCATTGGTGTACCCCATGGCAGGTAGAGTTACCCTAAGAACCTGAGGCGAGACAGCTTTTCCCTCTTTGGTTGAAAAGTCCCTTTTACCCTATATCCAGGAAGGGTGGGTCTAGGCCTTCGGGTATATTTCTGACTGTTAAAACTTGCAGAATACTCCTTCAGCCCTTCTCCATATCGCCTGCTTAGTTCAGTTTTAGATTAGTAATCACTTGGCTCCTCCCACGTTTCTTCAAGAGGTGAGCAGCCCAGGATCTAGGTCTTCACTGGCCCATCTTGCTCCAGGATGAGGCCCATAATCTGATTTTAGAAAACCTGTAATCTGTCCAGAGACTAGAACATTCTAAATCAACCCATCTAAATCTAGCCAATTATAGAAAACAAAGGGAAATTGAGCTCTGTCAGCTCCCATCTCTACATGTTCCATTCAACCAACCCCAGCTTGAAAATTTATTTTTTACCTTTAATCTCAGCACTCAGGAGGCAGAGGCAGGTAGATCTCTACAAATTCAAGAAAGCCTGCTTTACACAGTGAGTTCCAGGCCAGCTAGAGGCACATAGTGAGACCCTGCCTCACGCATGGCAGCCTTCCGTAACCCCAGTTCCAGGTGAGTCAGCGCCCTCTTCTGACCTCCTTGGGCATTGCAGGACACAGGTGTACTTAATACATTTATGTGTACTCATACACATAAAATGAAAATAATAAATAAAATATTTTTTAAAGGATTTGTATAGAATTAGTATTTCTTATTTCTAAATCTGCATAGAATTCACTTGTAAAGACATCTGGTAGTTCTGTGTGTGTGAGAGTTTTTTGTTGTTGAATATTTTTTGTTTGTTTGTTTGTGGAGACAGGATCTCACTCTGAAGTACAAGTTGGTCTAAAATTCACTATGTAGCCCATGCTGCCCTTGAACTCATGACAGTTCTTTTGCCTCAGCCTCCCAAATTCTGGGATTACAGTTATAAGCCACTGTCCAGCTGAAAGTTTTAGAATTTCTTTAGTAGACAGAGGACTACTCAGATTTTCTTTATCATTTTATCTAAGTTATTGAATTTATCATAAAAGTTGTTATAGTTGCTTCATTTTCATGTTTATAGAAGCTATTGTGCTATACCCACTTTCTTTTTTTTTAAGTTATTTTAATTATTTTAGCTACTCAGGAGGCTACAATAGGAGAATACTTGAGTCCAGGAGTTCAAGGCCAGCTTGGGAAATACTGCAAGACTCTATTAAAAATAAAAGTATTTGTAAATAAAGCTAGTTTTAGAAAAGAGGAATATATGTATAATTCTGAGTAAAGTATAATTCTGTGTAAATGTTTGGTTCTGAGAAAAGGAAACAACTAGAATATTTATTTATTTATTTATTTATTTATTTATTTATTTATTTATTTATGTGTATAAGGGTTTTGCCTACTCATAAGTGCACTCGTGTGTGCAGTATTCACGGAAATCAGAAGAGGGCACCAGATACCCTGGGACTAGAGTTACTGATGGTTGTTAATAGCACATAGGTGCTGGGAACCAAACCCAGGTCCTCTGCAAGAGCAGCTAGTGCTCTTAACAGCTGGGCCCTCTCTCCAGCTCCTCCTTCATTCTTGATATTAGTCATTTTTATCTTTTCTTTTATCAACCTGACCAGCTTAGCTGGAAGCTTATTAATTATTAATTATATGAATTTTCTTTTACAGAGGACTAGCCTTTCAGTTTAATAAATTTTCTCTCTCTCTCCTCTCTCTCTCTCTCTCTCTCTCTCTCTCTTTTATGGCTTTCTGTTTCATTGGTTTGTATCTTTATTTCTTTCTCTATTAATTAAGGATTGTTGCAAAACAAATTACCTGGAAACTTGATGGATTAAAGCAACATACTCGATCTCCTCATATCTGGAGCTCAGGAGTCCAGGCAGAGCTGTAGTGACATCTGAAGCATTAGCTGAGGACAGCACTTTCAGTTTGGTTGGCTTGATCGACGAGATTCAGTTGTTTTAAGCTGTTGAACCAAAGCTAGCTTTGCTTTATCCTTTCTTGTATAAAAATTTAAGTTCGTGTAATCTGTTATGAGTATGGTGTACTGTGTATGATTCACTCATGTACTTATTAATGTACGTGTACAGGTTTACACAGGTGCCTGTATACATGTGTGCACCTGCATGTGGAGGCTAGTAGTCAGTATTGGGTGTCTTCCTCAGTCACTCTCCACCTTTTTCTCTTCTCTTCATCTGAGACAGGATCTCTCACTGAACCTGAAGCACATTGATTCAGCACACTGGCTAGCCAGTTAGCTTCAGGGATGCACCTGCTTCTGCTCCCCCAGCACTACAGGGACACTGCTGTGCCCACGTTTATACATGGATGCTCGGGATCCAAACTCAGGTTCTCATGCTTGCATGGCAGGCATGTTACCGCCTGAGCCACCTCCCCAGGGATGTGTGTGTCATATTTAGATCAATGGGAAACTTTTGGAGTTGGGTCTTTTTTACCATGGGATTCAGGGATTGAACTCTGGTCATCAGACTTGTATAGCAAGCACTTTTACCTGCTGAGTGATCTCACTGGCCTTTTAAATTTTGAGGCAGGATCTTATATAATCCAGGTTGGCCTTGAATTCACTGTGTAGCCGCAAGTATTTTATTATTATTGGGGTTTTTAACTTTTTTAATATTTATTTTTTTATTATTTTTATTTTATGTGTATGAGTGTAATGTCTACATGTAGGTAGGTGCACCCATGTTGTGCAGTGCCCATAGAGGACAGAAGAGGGTTTCAGAATTGGAGTAACAGACAGTTGTTAGTCACCCCGTGAGTGCTGGGAATCAAACCTGAGTCCTCTGCTACAGCAGTCGGTGCTCTTAACTTCTGTTCCATCTCTCCAGCCCATTTTTGCTCTTCTTAATCTTCACTCTTGTTTACTGTAGCAGATTATGTTGGGTACCTTGGGAAAGTAAGGCTGGATGGAGAGGGTGGGTCCATACCACAGAGGATTTTGAAAACTGGGCAAAATGGTTTGGGCTTGATGTTAGGGGCATTTGAGAAACAACAAGACAGAAAAATGTGTAGGTGTGGTTGGCAGGGTCATAAAAGATGGTTGAAGAAAGGAGAGCCTGGAGCCAGAGAGACAGCTGGGAGGCTGCTGTGGTATTCCTTGGCACAGAGAGCTGAGGATTTGATTGGAGATGTGTCTGTGAAAATGGTAAGAAAAGGGAGATATTAGAAGCAGTTCAGGGGAAGAGATGAGACACTCCATCTTCCTTTTGTTTAACATTTAGTGAATGTGGAGTTATCATCCATCTAAGGAGTGCTGTTCTCAGAGAATGTTGAAAGATACAAATGAAATGATGGGTGTGAAACCACCTACAGATGGCTGCATGTCCTTACAGGGGTTTATTTACTACTTTACTAACTTCTTGAGTAGGGTAGATACCAAACTATGGAGATCAGAACATCCACCGTGGCAGCCACAAGAGTGTGTGGTTCATTGGACTTATGCCAGGATGTGCACCATAACCTCTTGAGTTTCAGTCCTGACTCTAGGATTAAGTAGTGTGGACAAGTTACATAATCTCTCTGTTCCTTATCTATAAATTAAAGATAATTACAGTAACTATCTGATAGGGCAGTTGAAAAATTAAAGATGATCTATGTAAAGTATTCAGAACCAGCATCTTTCATGGTCAGGGTAAATAAATGGGGCTTACTGTTATCTTCTTGTTATTTTTGTGTGAGAATATCATATTTCTTTATTCTCCCAAGGCAGAAGCCAGCCAATCCCAGTAAGCAGCCCTTGGTCCACTGTAAAGTGTCTGATTATCCTGTCCTACTCCACACTTGAGCCCTAATTACATGCCCACTGCTCAGCTAATCACTTCAAATGTGCATCTTCACGTAACCCCTGAAATGGCCTATTCCTAAAACTACCATTTTATTGGAAAGGTAACAGTTTTCAAGAATTAGTGACTTCCCCAGAGCCACACTGGATCAGAGACTCTGAGCCAGCTCTAATTTCATGCCCTTAACCACAACTGACATAAATCAATGAAAGCTTGTTTATTTTCATCAAAATGTTTATCGGTAGGGACGCTGTGAAGTTAGAAAACCAACTGCCTAACTGTGGCATGAACTCCTAGGGGTAGAGCTTAGTGCCTGCAGTAGCAACAAGGGATTGATTCCTGTAAGAAAAAAGACATAGAGCTTTTAGGTGTAGAAATTGCAGGGTCTCATAAAGTGTGGTCTTTGGGCCAAATCCAGGTTGCTGCCCAGGCATAGTGAAACACATCTTTAATCTCACTACTTGGGAGGCAGAGGCAGGTGGAACTCTGTGAGTTTGAGGTTAGCTAGCCTGGTCTATGTAGTAAGGTCCAGGCCAGCCAGAGTTACAATGTAAGACAGAGAAAAAGAGAGACAGAGAGACAGAAAAGAAAAATCCAAATCCAGATTGCTATCTGTTTTCTTTGTAACTTAAGAATAGTTTTCAAGCTGGGTATGGTGGCACATGCCTTTCATGAGTTCAAGGCCAGCCTGGTCTACATAGTAAGTTCCAGGCCAGCTGGGGTTGCAGGAAGACCCTGTCTCAAAAAAATAAAAACAAAAAAACAAAAAAAAGGAATGGAGAGCTCTGGTCATTCTTGCAGGGGACCCGGGTTCAATTCCCAACACCCACATGGTACCTAACAACTGTCTATAACTCCAGTTACTACAGAGGAAAGCATCAGATTCCCCTGGAACTGGAGTTACAGACAGTTGTTAACAGTCATATGGGTGCTGGGAACTGAACCCTGAGTCCAACCGCTGAGCCGTCTCTCCAGCCCCGTACATATTTTCCATGGCTGCTTTGTGCCACAGCAAAGCTGAGTAGTAGCAACAGAAGCTGTATGGCCATCACAGTCAGATTTATTATTTGCATCTGAAAAGAAAAGACCCGCTGACCACAGTCATTGCTCAAGTTCATAATGTGCTGCTTTGGCGTTCCTTCAGCGCTTGCTTTTCCACTTTCCATAGAAGTTACTCTTCTTTCTAACTTACTCCCTTGTGGTTTTTCCTCTCCGCGAAGAAAACTTTACATCCTACTTTCAGAATCAGAAATCTTACCTTTTATAATTAGATCTCTTTGAATACACTTGAGTAGAAATTGCATTTGTTTTCTAAATATCATGAACTGAAAGAATCACTGTCTTGGAGGATGGGAGCGGTCATTGTCAAGACACCTTTCTCTCGATTAGTAATGTAATTGGACCTGAATGTTTCAGCATTCTGTTCCATTATTTTTAGGTTACGTTTTGTTTTGTTTTATCTCATACCCCTGTTCTCTGCTTTGGTGTTTATGTGGAGTGTGGGAGAGTAAAGCACCTGGTGCATTCTTCTCTTTGCAAGTTTGGAAATGGACTTTTGCATTCATTTTTGGGATTGTGAAAGAATAAACCAGAGATCTGATTGAAAGACAGTTTTCTCCTGAGGAAGAAAATATAACTTAAATTTTTTCTGATACAACTTCATTTAGTAAAAATTGATTTCTTGGCACTTGAAAGATACTCTGTTGATAACATAAAACTATAGTCTTAGGCCACAGACTTCCTAATTTACATTTTAGTGTTATGAACCTGGGTGCTGGGGTTCAATGTGTAAAAAGCTTGCTGCACAAGCATGAGGATCCAAATTAGGAACCCCAGCACCAATCTAAAAGCCAGGCGCAGTACATGTCTATAACCCTGATTCAGGGGCCCTGGGGAGAGAGAGACAGGTGGTGGATCCTGGGGACTCGCTGGCTAGCTGCTCTAACCAAAATGGTGAACTTGAGATTCATTGAGAGACCCTGTCTCAAAAAATAAAATGGAGGGGGGGACTGGAGAGATGACTCAGCAGTTAAGAGCACTGTTTGCTATTACAGAAGACCCATGTGCAATTCCCAGCACCCACATGGCAGCTGACAACTGTCCATAACTCCAGTTCCAGGGGATCTGCTACCCTCATCTGTCCTCCCCAGGCACTGTACAGCATGGATGCACTTACACACATGGAGGCATAACATTCATCAAATAAGTAAATAAATATAAATAAATATTCTTAAAAATAAATAAATGAGATGGAAGGCTGGGTGAGGTGGTCACACCTTTAATCCCAGCCCTCTGGAGGCAGAGGCAGGTAGATTTCTGTGACCTCAAGGCCAGCCTAGTCTCTATATAAGGAGTTCCAGGCCAGCCAGGGGTACTCAAAGTATGTGGAGAGTGATAAAGGAAAACACCTAACATCAACTTCTGGTCTCCATACATGTGCAAACAGATGAGCCACCATGCACACACCCACATGAACGTGTGCAACACACACACAATATTATATATTATGAAACTAACTCTTAGGCATGCTTTAACAAGTTTGAAAATCTTTGTAGCAAATTACATTAATTAAATCACCTGAATAGTTTTAATATTTTGCCATTACAGAATTGCAGAGACAACCTCTTTCATTTAAAGTATCAAGATTTTTTTTTTTCCTTTCAGCTGTTAAAATAATTTTCCTAAAAGCTGGGACTTGTCTTTCTTGTGATCACAGTTCTGGACTTTAAATTCTACCCCTGAATATAGCCTCTGGAGTCTCTTACTTCCTGGGGCACACTTTTCAAGAGATCCAATTTGTTTGTCTTGTCAGTACAGTTAGTTATTGTAAATTTTCCTTCTGTGGTGACTTTGTGCAAATTGAAAGCTTATACACCAGCGAAACCCATCTGTGGGTTCAGTGGGCTGTTGAGATGGGATGAGTAACCTGCTTAATACTTAGCTACAGCAGTCTGGGTATCTCCCGTTTGAAACCTACACTGTGTTACTTTAGTTTACTGAGTTGCCAAAAACCCACTGATACAAAGCATTTCCTGTACATTGTTGGACTCTGTCTAAAAGATATTTATCTCTGGTCCTTATTTGCACATGACTCCACTAGAAGGAAAGAAAACGTCACTCTGAAGAGATAGAAAGAAAACATCCTTTTGCAAGTTGAAGTATGAGGTAGAGCCTCAATCAATCACTCCCTTGCCTCCTCCTGTCCTTTTCCTCTTTTCTTCTCGCATTTACACCCTTCATATATAGATCCTTACCCAGATTTGACCATCACTAAAAAGTGATCAATCTTCAAAAATCTTCTACCTTCAAGTCTTTTCATTCTTCCCTAGGCTATAAAAAGCTGGTGGGAGGTATATTGAGATTTACTGGGGCTGAGGATGTAGCTCATTTGGTAGAGTGCTTGCCTAGCATGCATTAAGCCCTGGCTTTGATCCCCAGCACTATATAAACCAGATTCGAGAGCACATGCCTCTAATCCCAGCACTCTAGAAGAAGAAACAGGATGATCAGAAGTTCATGGTCTTCGTGAGCTATGTAGGGATTTTCTCAAAAAATGAAAAAAAAATGTTTTTTAAGGTTTTACCTTCTCTCTGATTATTTTGCGTTTTTAATTAATGGACTATTTAATGCAAAGGAATTGAGTTTGAATAATTAACTAGAATCTGAGGCAAAATAATTTGCCAATAGCAATATTTGGAAGTAATAAGTCTTCTCCATGCCACTTAGGTAACTTGTACCAACAAGAGTTCTGTGCCTAGGCTGCATCAGACCTACCTGTTTGTTTAATATCTACCTGTGTGTTTAATATCTTATCCAACAGGGATCTTACCTTGGCCTCTGAGGACTGTCAAAGTCTGCATGGGATTTGCATCTAAATTGTTCTTGCTTCTGTAGTCCACATGATTAAGTAATAAGGTGCAGTGAAATAAAATCAGGAAAGGGAGGACTGAGAGCCCCAGAAATCTCAGCAAATTTACTGGTAGTTCAGGGTTACCTCTTGGTTACTTTACCTTACCAAAAAGGATGACAGAGTAAATGAGAAACCGAAAGTGAATCAACAGCCTCATCGAGAGGAGTGGGTCCCGACATGTAGACACCGTGAGGGAATCCGTCCAGGGACCAGCCGGCATTCCTGCCCAGTGTGGCCGAGGCCTGCCTGCCTGGCAAGTCCCATCAAGACAGAGAGGATGGCTTTGGCTGTCACACTGTACGGTGCCCTCACACACATCCAGTACGGGGCTTTGCTGGCTTTCACAAGGCCATTTACCATCTCCCACAGTTAGAAAATTGAAAGTGATCAGTCTTAAACTAAGAAACAAGAGGACAGGTCATTAATACTTTTGAAAATAAGAAAGAGGTGGGGAATTTTGTGTTCTCTTCAGGCTATCCTAAATAGACTCCAGCCCTTAACCATGACTGTTAAGTGGCAATCCTGTTTGTCCAAGGACCAGGGCACTCACTCCCCTGTGTCCTATTGTTTAGCACTGTTTTCAAGACTTGGGCATTGGCTTCTCTCCTACCCATGCCTTATAAAGTTAAACAAAGAAATATGAAGATTGTAAGGACCTTGAAATGTTGGAGATGTAGAGCAGTCATTTGGCCACATTCGTGGCTTTTGTTTTAGAACGGAAGTTCCTGATGTTCTTAATTGGGAGCCAAGAAACCGACCTGATGGCAGTAGAAAGAGTCCTCTGCCTGGGAACCTGGAATCTGCTTCTGAGAACTCTGCCTTTCAGGAGCTGTGTGACCTGGGATCAGCCTCTTTTGTGACACAGGGCTAACTTTTTTTTGACCTACATCAAATTTTTAATATGTTTAAACAAGGTAATAGGCATACAAGTCTTTTATAGCTAAAGAGGGCTTCAAGAGCACTCAGCATCGTCTCATTCCCGTGTGGCCTGCACTGTGCCGATGATTTCCACATGATCTAAAACCTCCCTCCTATTCATTAATGCCTATGAGGAAAAGGAAGGGGGATGAAGTCAGAAAAGAATGATTTCCTTAGAGCTCCAGGAGAGCTCAAGGCCAAAAAGTAAGTGTTGTTAATAGATCAAAATTTACCTATGAATTTTTTTAAATGATGAATTCCATCAAAATTTAATTGCATTTAAATTATTTAATTCTCTAAATGGCTTTTAGAGAGAAAACCTTGCCTGTTAGGATCAGCTGTGTCAATCTGATATCCTCAGGACCTTGACAGAAACTGTAATCTCTGTTGACTCGGGCCCACACATGGTGAGAAGTCATGTTTATGAAATATTACCAGAAAGCATTCATTCTCCTGTTTGTTTTGGTAGTGAGGGAGAAGTCTAGGCCCTGTAATTCAGGAGCAGTGAGTAGATGATGGGACAAAAATGACACATAACAGATTAGCCTCCTGTTTGCTCCTTATTAGGTCAGCACAAATATTCCTGTAAAGTCAGGTGGTTCTCCAGGATGTCGCCCTAGGGATCCATCAGGTCCCACATGAATGGGAACCCAAGATGGGAGGAAAAGTAGTTCTTCCGAGACCTTGTCTTCAATTACTAATTTAGTGACATGAAACACAAGTATCATTTGACTATTTTACATTTTACACCCTTTTTTTCTGCTAAAAACATACCTAGAATCACTCTGAAGGTACAGAAAGTGCAACCCCAAAGAAAAGAATAACATACTAAAACAGCTAGATTACAGAGGATCTCAATACTAGAATTGAGATCCTGGAGCCTGGAATGATAAAATTTAAGACTCAGAGATCTACAGAAAAGGACCGAGTTCTCCATCTCCAATTGAGTCTGGCTGATTAAAGGAAATGAAATACAGAGCAGGAGCAGTTTGGATTGGATTTAACAAAAAGGGTAGAGCACAAAGGTTTTCTGATTCTTGCAGTAGGTCTGTAACTCACCCTTGGCTAATGTTTTTGAGATGTAGTATGACATAGCCATACCTGCTGATGGAATAAAGGCCTCTGAAAGTCCAAAAAATATTTTTGTTCTCTGTTAAGAGACTCTTAAATGATATATTTTTTAAAATAGAAGTGATAAAAACAGAAGGTTTAAAAAAAGTCCATTAAATTGCCAACTCTGAATATTAAAGACTGAATTAGACGGGCCTCATCTTTTACTGACAAGCAAGGAAGCAGGGAGCCAGCTGAGCCACCTGGATACAAAGCACTAGGAAATTTTGGTTTTTGTTTGACTGATGGTGAAGGGCAGGAATGAGTCCTGTAATGGGAAAATCATCAAAAAAGCTGAGTCTCCTGCCTTATGATCATTGTGAGGAGCAATTGTGAATTGTCTCTGAGCTCTTGGAAGGCAAAGATGTGTTTCATAGTCATTTACACACACACACACACCTCTCTCTTTTTTCTTCTTTTCCTTTTCTTTCTTTTTTTGAGGCAAGGTCTCACTGTGTAGATCAGGCTGACCTTCAACTCACTGCCTTAGCCTCCTAGGTGCCAGGATTAAAGGTGTACGCCACTATGAAAAGCTGTACATTTCTCCTAAAAGGTATTTGTTTTAGTATGCTTCTCTGTCACTGTGATAAAACACTGACTAAAACTAACTTGGGGAGGAGAGGGTTTCCATCACTGAGGAAAGCCAAGGCAGGAATCTGTAGGCAGGAGTTGAAGCAGAGACCATGGAGAACCACTGCTTCCGGGCTTGCTTCCCCTGGTTTACTCAGCTCCTTTTCTGGTGCAGCCCAGGTCCATCTTCCCAGGGTGGGCTGAGCCTCCCACATCATTCAGCAATCAAGAAGATGCTGCCGGACGTGCCCATAGACCGGCTTGATGAAGGCAGGTCTTCAGCTGAGGGTCCTTCTTCCCAGGTGTTACTGGTGTTTCTATATATAAGTTGTAGAATTTGTTTGTTTGTTTGGCTTCATTAAGACATTCTGCAGCCTGCTTTCTGTTTTACTCTCAGAAGTAATTTTTAAAAAGAAATCAGAAGCCTAACTTTGTTGTAATATAATTGATATGTCATATAATCCACCCATTTACAGTGTACATTCAGTGCTGATTTTGTATGTTCACAGGGCCTACAAATATTGCCACAGTCAACTTAGGATATTTTCATCACCCCCAAATGAAGCCTTGTAGCCATGATTGAGACAGGGAGTCACTAATGTCACTTCCCCTTCTCAATCCCTGAAGTGACTTTTAAAGTCAGGAAAACCGAGTTCTCTCATTAAGAAAAAAAAAAAAAAAAAAAGATTGGGTATTCTGGGCCTCTTGAATTCTCCTACAAATTTTTAGGTCAGCTTGCTAATTTTTGCAGAAAAAAAAAATTTTAAGGGAGAGGAGCTTTTGTCAGAGCTTGTGTTGTCTCTTTAAATAGATTCTAGGGGCATTACCATTATATAGAGCCATGTTTTCCAGTTATTTAGGTTGTCTTTAATTTCCACAGTATTATATTTCTTTATAATTAAAGTGTTTTCCTATGGATTTTATTGGTTTTTTTGTTTGTTTGTTTGTTTGTTTGTTTTGGGGGGTATCTTTTTGAGACAAGATCTCCCTGTAGTCCCAGGTGGCCTGGAACTCACTATGTAGATCAGGCTGACCTTAAACTCATAGAGATCTCCTGCCTCTGCCTCTAGAGTACTGGGATTAAAGGTGTGTGCCACCATGCCCAGCCAATTTCATTTTCTTTAAAAAAATATTTTATTATTTCTATTTTTTATGTGTATTAGTATATTGCCTGCATGTATGTAAGTGCACCTGTGTCCTGCAGTGCCTGTGGAGGTCAGAAGAAGGTACTGGATCCCCTAGAGCTAGAGTTACAAACAGTTGTTATCTGTCATATGGATGCTGAGCCCTCTGCAAGAGCCACTAGTGCTCTGAACTGCTGAGCCATCTCTCCAGCCCTCGTTTTCAAATTATTCTTTGCTAATCTCAATATTTACTTTGCTGGCAAGAGCTGAAGGGCATCTTAGGATACCTGTTGCTTGAACTGGAATAAATCATTCTCATAATGTTATGAGAATGAGAAAAGTGTTAGCATTTCCGAGCTGGTGAGGCCATATCCTAAAATGACTATGTATTGATGACCCAGTTCCTCAGTGCCTATGACAGAAAAAAGACTCTTTGGGCCAGGGATGGTAGCACACAACTTTAATCCCTGAGGGAATCTCTGAGAGCAAGGCCAGCCTGGTCTTCATAGTGAGTTCCAGGCCAGCTGGGGCTACAGGGAGACCCTGTTCAAACAAAACAAGAAAGAAAAAAAAAAAAAAAAAAAAAAAAGACTCTTTGATAAACAATCTAGAAAGTTTTCAAAACTTCTGTGTATCTTATTACTTTTTATTCACCTCACTAAAGAGAGCAGCACCAGCACCATCAACTCTGAACAGTGACTTTGCACCTTAAAGAGAATGTACTGAAGACGTTACAGTAGAAATGATTTGGCTAGCAAGTAATCATTGAGGTTTGGAAGTCAAATTCTGATAAATTTTTAGGGATCTTTGAAATCTTAAAAACTTTAAAAATGTTGTATTTTCATTTTACTAATACTCTGAATCACTTGATCTACATTATAATCAAGGTGCACTGGACAGGTTTAATGCCCAGATTCTTGTCTGAGAAGCATTGGATTAAAACTTTACTCAGAATGAATGTAAGCTTCTGATTACAGAAGAGGGCTGACTGTAAGTGAGCATTTGATTCTGGGAAAATATAACTGTTTTACCCAACTACCCTGTAGCTAGCAGAATAGGCTGACTGTTTGTAGTTAAGAATAGTTTTATCCATGTTTTATATCCAAAGAATAAAATAAAATAAAGAGGAAAAAATAAGGAAGAAACCCTCTGGCATTACTAGAGTCTTAAAAGAACGGTGTTAGAATTTGACCAAAAGTGTTGTCCTTCTCGTTCCATTTTTCTGAGTCACTTTTTAAACATATTTCAATAAACCATTTGGGCCCTTCAGATCAGCAGGTTCCCTGACCCTACAAGTATGTTTTGTTAATTCAGAGTTTATAGCCCTCTACTATGTAGGTATTTCTTGTTGTAAGTCATCTCAAATCCTTCATGGAAAAAGTGACCTCCGATGTACATAAATGAATCTATCAATCCAGTCTTCAAAGTACCATTGAAAAGCTTGATGAAAAGTCATCCAAATTCTAATTTGTTAAAATGATTTTTTTACAATTCCCTTATTAAGACAGGCAAGGCATTGCGGGTTAACATTCTTTTTTTCTCCTTTCTTTTCACTCTATACTTTTTTTTTCCCCCTTCCAAAATAACTTTTTTTTGTCAAGTTGTTCAAACAAATCTAAAACTTTTTTTCTCCGCTTTCTCCAGCACGCAGCACACAGCACACAGCACACCTCAGTAGGTGACTGTTGACTTCCCCAGAACTAGAGATGCAGGTGACTGGATGTGATTCTTGTTCTGGGAAGTAAAAGCCATTAGTGCTGACCTGTGACTGACCTCACCAACAGGATCTACCCAGGTTTCTAAAAACCTATGTGGAGTCTCTGTATTCATCCTAAGCTGTTTAGAGATGCCTGAGGGAAAGATGACTAGTCTCCAGCCTCAGTCTCCTGGATATCTCTTAATCTACATATTGTTTGTGAGAAGCACTTCTGAAAATGGAGGTGGGAAATTTGGAAATTGTTTTTTTTTTTTTTATAAAATCCACATACTATACATATCTTTAAGGAGACAAGAGGATATAGTGAATGTTTGCCCCTGTCAGGGGGCACTTATGTGCCATCTTTCAGACAAAAGGTCTGGAAAGGGAATAGTCTGGTAGCTTAAATAGGTTTCAACTGAAGCAATGGGGGCATCTCATCTAGATAAAGGAGAAAAAAAAAACACACACACAAAACCAGAAACAAAAAGCCCCTTTGAATGGGATCATTGTGGTTTTGTTGCTTAAGCAGAAACTAAGGAATAATAGGAGTTTCCCAGGCTCCAGGTTAATTCATAATTAAATGGGTTAGCTAATAGTAATGAAATATACTAAGCCTATAGCTATTCATATTCTATTCTTACAAGTTACTAATGTAGATAGTTTTTGTTTTTTTTTAAGTAGATTGATAGATGTCTAAAGATGACTTAGCTCTTTGGGAAATTTATATATTTATACATTTATTTATATATATTCAATTGTAATAAGAATCATGCTAGATACCAAGTAATTGTCCTGGTTAAAGTTGCAAATAGAAAAAAGAAAATTATTGGGTTTAATTTTTTTCTTTTGTTAAACATTGGTTATAAAGTTAACTTTTGAGTCATTTTAAAAATATGTATTGTGAGGCTAGAGAGGTAGTTCAGTGGTTAAGAACACTGGCTGCTCTTTCAGAGGACCGGGATTTGATTCCCAGCACCCACTTAGCAGCTGACAACTGTCCATAACTCCAGTTCCAGGGGATCCGTTACTTCTGAGCTCTGCGGGCACCTACACCCATATGCATATACCCTCCTGCAAACACACATATACACATAGTTTTAAAATAATAAGAGTTAACCTTTTAAAATGTAATATAAAAATGTTATTTTGGCAAATTAAATTTTTCTGGTGCTTTGTATTGCTAAGCACAGAACTGACTCAGAAGTGCTCTACAACTTTAAAGAGAAGTGCAGTTTTAACATTACATTAGAATGTTTTTGGCTGCAGATAATAGAAATTACATCAACAGAATGAATTGTCTTGCCTGGCTTGGTGGTACACGCCTTTTTTTTTTTTATATAATCCCAGTGCTCGGGAGGCAGAGGCAGGTGGATCTCTATGAATTCAGGGCCAGTTTGGCCTATGTAGCAAGTTCCAAGCCAGCTAGGGCTTCATAGTGAGACCTTGTCTCAAAAGGAAAAAAAAGTAAATATTTGAATGAAATTAAAAATATGCTGTCAGCAAGATATGCATAACCCTAACACAGGAATTTGTCCAAATTAAGAATGTTTAATATAGGGACTGATGGCTCAACAATTAAGAACACTGGCTGTTCTTGCAGAGAACCCAGGTTCAGTGCCCAGCACCCACATGGTGACTAACAACTGTCCATAACTTCAGATCCTGGGGAACCAACGCCCTTTTCTGACCTCCATGAGCATTGTACAACACAGGTGCACTTACATACATGTAGGCAATATACTCATACACATAAAAATATTTAAAAGTAAATGAAATATTTTTAAAAATAATATTTAATAATCTGTAAATCTAATGCCTAGATTGAAATGTAGCCCTGAAAGCTATATCCTTTGACTGTGTGCATTCATTTTGTTTTCCATAGAAACCTGGTCATGGTGACTTCCACTTAGAGACTGGGACATATGCAATCTTGAGAGCCTGGACACACAGTATGGCAGGACACAGGGTGAGAAAAGATTAGTGAGAAGTGACTAGAGCCCCCAGGAAGTCCCTGGAAGTGACCAAGTTTGAGCAAGTGTGTGATAGATCTAGTTTATCTAAGAGAACATTAGTCTGCAGAGAACATGATGGCAGGACACAGAGAAGTACTAAGTAGATGAGTGAATGCTCAGCTTTCTAGTCCAGGACCTGGGAAACAAGGTGGCAGGTGGCCCCAGAGTGATGACTGGGTCTTTAGATGCTGACCCTCCACAGAGACGTCTGGTTCTTGGGGTGGGGGGGAGGTTGTAGACAGTGTAGGTACATAGATGCTAGTATTTAAAGGAATTATGAAGCTCAGGTAAGGGCACAAATTTATATCAGTGAAAGGTTAAATTGAAGCTTTGTTAATGTAATGTGTACATGTTGATTTATAGGACAGGTAAGTATAGGAAACAAATACACGATTCTATGAACATAACTGAGTATAATATTAATATTACTTGTTAATGGAATTGAACAATATGAATATAACTTCTGTGGTCTATTCTCTTCTTGACTTTCCCTTGGACCCTCACATGTCTTTCCCTTCAGGTCTTTTTGTCTGAGAGCTTTAGCTCAAGCACTGACCCTCAGCTCTCAACCCCTCTTCTCTGTTTTTCTTCATAGGCTTGATTTCTGCTGGGAAATTTATTTAGGGTTTATTGTATTTCTCCCCCACCAAAAGTATGAAGATGGTCCTACTTTCTTTTCGTGCCTTGTTTGTTTGTTTGTTTGTTTTGAGACAGGATCTCTTGGCTGGCCTGGTACTTGCTGTGTAGACCAAGCTGACCTGGAACTCATTGAGATCCTCTTGTGTTTGCCTTCTGAATGCCTAGTTCATGCTATATATTTTTTAAAGATTTTATTTCACTTTTAGTTTGTGTATACGTATGTGTGGATGTGCGCACAAGAGTGAAGGTGCCTGCGGAGGCCAGAAGAGGGCATCAGATTCCCCACAGTTGGAGTTACAGGTGGTTGTGAACCACCTCATGCAGCTGCTGCTCAGGTCCTCTGCAGGAGCAGTATACACTCCTAACTGCTGAGCCATCTCTTTCGCCCTGTTCATGCCAATATTAACTTAAGTACTAAGAACATAATTGTAATCATTTTAGTCCTCAGTTCAGACTTGCTGGATGAGGGTTGGGAATATATGCAGCTCAGGGGTAGAGTGTGCCTGCCTCACATGTGCGAGTCCCTGTAAATCCCAGCACTGCCTTCCCCTCAAGGGTCAAAAAAAAAAAGGATTTGCTGGATAAATTGATAGTTATTCTTCCTACAGTTTTTCTCTTCTAGCAAATTTTTGTTCCTTCTTTTATTGGATAATGAGAGCTGTTTTCTGTTTCCTTTTTCAACTTAGCTACCAGCAATTACTAAACTAAATTTTGAATTCATTTTCAGTAACTATCCTTAACTTGAGATGTCTGTAAGCCTCATTCACTATAGAGATTTAAAATATTTATTTTAGGGCTGAAGATGTAACTTACTTGGTAGAGCAGTTGCCAAGCATGCACAAAGCTCTAAGTTTGATCTCCAGCACCGCATAAAATGGCTTGGTAGCTCATGGGCTCTGATGCCAGCACATGGGAGGTGGAGGAGAGAAGATCAGAAGGTCAAGGTCAATCTGGGCTATGTAGCAAGATAGAGGCCAGGCAAGACTACATGAGATCCTGTCTCAAAACACCAAAATTTAGCTGGGCATGATAGTATAGGCCTTTAATCCAAGCACTCAGGAGGCAGAGGCAGGCAAATCTCTGTGAGTTCCCAGCCAGCCTGGTCTACATAGGGAGTTCCAGGCTACAAGGAGACCCTGTCTCAAAAAGACCTAAATAAATAAGTAAATAAACCCTCCAGAATTTAAATTAATGATAGTAAGAGACTAGAGAGATATCTCAACAGTTAAGAGCACTTCCTTCTTCCAAAGGACCCAAGTTTAGTTCCCAACACCCATATGGGGCAGCTCACAACCACCTGTCATTCAGCTCCAGAGGATCCCACCTCCTCTCTTCAGGCCTCCACAGGTACCTGCATGCACGTGGCATGCATCTACACATACACATAAATTAATTAGTTAATTAATTTTTAATTTAATATTTAAAAAAATAACAAATTAAGGTGCACATGGTGGCTCCCATCTATAATTCCAGGACTAAGGAGCATTTCTGTATCCCACCTGGGCTACATTGTGAATTCCAGACCAGCTGAGCTACAGTGAGATCCTATATCTAGTAATAATAATAAATTAGTAATTAATTAATTTTAGTCTGTCTTTTCTTTGCCACTAATTTTGAATTTAAGTTCCAGTACTATTAACTATTAACTTGGTTCTCATGTGCTCACCCTTTTCAACCTGTATTTTCTCTTCCTTCCAGATTTCCAAACTTTCCATTTTTCTGTGCCTTCCTTCCCGACAAGGAACCTTCTTCCTTTAACTCCAACTCCTGCCACAGGGATCATGAATATTGCCTCCGCTTCTTTCCTGAGACACCTAATTCTCATTCTCCTGATGACTAAACCAAAGGTGACTCACCAACCCACAAACTTACAACCAGAAGAGGCCAGAGAGATCTTGTCTCACTGGCTCATCTCCACTTTCCAAAGAAGTATAGTGCACTGCCCAGGATTACAGAGCTAGTTGGAACAGAGGCCAAAAGTTGAACCCAGATCCCATATCTCCGAATCTGTCTTATATATCACAGAATGAGGAAGCTTCTTCCTAACTTAGAGAAGGAAAGCACAGAAGAAGGTAGAAGAATTTATTTTCTATTTATTCTTTGTACAACTTAAAAAAAATAGGGTCTTATGTATTCCAGTTGGCCCTGAACTTGTTATATAGTTGAGGATAACCTTGAACTTCTGATCTTCCTGTCTCTCCTGAGTGCTAGAATTACAGATGTACACCACCGCACCCAGTTGTATTCAGCGCTGGGGATCCAACCCCTGGCTTTGTGCATGCTAGGCAAGGACTCTACCCACTGAGCTACATCCCAGACCCCGAGTATGTGCGGTTTTTAAGCTTGAAGTTTCCCGTTTTCTACTCTGAAAATAGACTGTGGCAATGTCATCACTGATTTGATTTTGGTAGTCTGTGGTGATGCTAATGAGCAGAAGGTGAAACATTACTGCATGTGGTGGGTTATTGGGAGAAAGTACTCCTTCACCTTTTTGTTATACTGTAGAAAGGTACACATCACTCCGGACTTAAAGGGGGGGGGAATTCCTTTCTCCCCTTCCTTCCAAGATGCAGAGTATGAGGCGATGTTCTTTAAGCAACTTGTGTTTAACTCTGATAACAGCGCCACAATTATAAGCACTTGTCTGTTTATACTCACCATCTAAAGTATGGGCTTCTTAAAGGTTAAAGAGGATATTTTATTAATTTTTATATCCAAAGAATATTAACATTTAACAGAGTGTCTTACAGTGTAGTCCGGTCTGGCCTGAAGTTGGCTGATGTTGAGCCACCTGTTCCTCCTTCCTCAGCCTCCCAAGTACCGCATTAAGGCATGCGCCACCAGGCCCAGCTCTGAACATGACTTTTTTTTTCCAAACATCAGTCACTCTGTCGTGTACTTATACAGATATGTAGCAACTAGTTACATACACAAGAGTGGACGAGGTCAAACCTATTTTTTTTTCAATGATTCTACTAGAAAGAATTTATTTCTCAATCTGGATGAAGATGAAAAGCTCTCAATCTTTCTCATATAACATGGTTCATGAGTTCAATTATATTGACATGTCATCACCTGCAGCATCTTAGCAACGTGGCAGCTCCAAACAGCATTCTTGGTTTGTAAGTCAGTTTTTGAAATTATTAGCAGTTGAGATTTTTGTACTCAGTATAAGCAATAAAAAGTTAACACATGACACTCTTGCAGGATATTGTAGGTATGTGAAATAATCATGTTCCAAATGCCTATACTTTAAAGACAAGAAAGTCAATATCAAAATCATATTAGACAAGACTAGATTAACAATCAGGCTTCAACAAAAGTGAATAGCAATAAAATATGTAACGATAGTGAATATAGATTGTCAGCTTGACTGTGTTGAGAGATGCCTAGAGTTGGTAAAGCACACTTCTGGGTGTGTCTGAGTGTGGAAGATCCTCTCAGAACGTGGGTGACATCATCAGGCTTCAAGCCGGTAGAGAACAAGACACCAAAGGGTGAAGCCCAGGCCAGTGCACGCGGCTGTTTTGGAGATGATGTGATTTCACTGCTGCCCTTGCCCAAAGACCTCCGACCCCAGATTCTTCAGCAATGATCATGCTTCTCAGTATCAATTAGTCAGCTTTCTGACAGGTTCCAAAGGAGCAAGAGTCCATCATGGCGGGGAGGCATGGCAGCAGAGGCAGCTAGAGTAGGAGCAGAAGCTAAGTGCTCACATCTTCCAAGCAGGCACAGGAAGCAGGACGAGCATGACTCTTACAGTTATACAGGACCCTAGGAAAATATAAGGCACCGTGCAGCGTAAGATCCGTAATACTTCATAATGCTTCATTGAGGAGTTAAAATTATAAAGGAATTTGATTTATTTTTCTCTACAGGGGACATGGTCTCAAAGTACCGAGACCCTTTGATCCATACCTTCCTGCGGGGAGTGAGAGATCCAGATGGTGCACACAGGGCCAGCAGCTTAGCCAACCTGGGAGAGCTGTGCCAGCGCCTGGACTTCCTGCTGGGTCCTGTGGTCCATGAGGTAATGTATGCTGGCTCCACCCTCTAATGCTTGTTTTGCTTGAACCTATGATAAAACTTGGGACTGGGAGTCAGGAGGCCTGTACTCTTTTCCCGTCCGATACCACCTCCCTGTGAGATGGGACAGGTCAGTCGTTGAACCTCCCTAGGCTTTCCTATCAACCACCCCCACCTCCAATTTGGTTAATTTTATTTGTTTGTTTGTTTGTTATTTTTAAGTAGTATACGAAGTAATGAGCTTCGTTATAGGATTTTTACACTTGGTTTTTGTTAATACCCACTCCCAAACCTCCTGCTAGTTGGCTACCTTCATCCCCCATCTACCCCCCTTCTTTCATGTCACATGTGTTACCCTTTTTTCTTCTCCAAGACCTCCTTTTCTGCCTTTCATAGTTCCCTTTCTAATTTCATGATTGATGCCCCCCCACATATACATCTAAAAATTAAATCTTTGATTCATATGAGAGAATCATATGAATCATTTTTCTTTGTTTTTTTGTTTGTGTGTGTGTTTGTTTCTTGAGACAGAGTCTCACTATGTAGCCTGGCTAACCTGGACTCACAGAGATGCACCTGCCTCTACCTCCTGAGTGCTGAGATTAAAGGCATGTGCTGGGCAGTATTTGTCTTTCTGAGTATGTGATGCTTTGCTTAAGATAATTTCAAGTTCCATTCATTTTCCTGAAAATGTCATGATTTCATCTCTCCTTTTGCATTGTGTACGTGGACCACATTTTCTTTATTTATTCATCTCTTGGCAGATATTGAGGCTGGGTGTGAATAGTGTAGCAGTAAACGTGCATGTGGAAATATCTCTATGATAGGACCCAGAGTCCTTTAGGGATTCTGTTAATTCTTAATTCCTAATAACATATATGCTTGATGGATTGATTTATTCCCTTTAATTTCCCTATTTGTCTCCTTTGGGTATCGAAAGGTGTGTTACAAGTTGAAAATTCCTAATCCAAAATTCATAATACTCCAAAATCTGAAACTTTTTGAGTGCTAACATGAAGTCACAATAGGACGAGTCCCTACACGATGAAAGTCCGTACAATGCACAAATTACTTAAAATGTTGTGTAGATCACTTTCTAGCAGCCTAGCACTTAATACTCTTGCAGAGGACCTGAGTTCTGATCCCAGCAACTCTGTCAGACAGGTCACAATCACCTGTATGTCCAGTTCCAGGGGCTCCAATGCCCTCTTCTGGTTTCTGCAGGCACCTTCATACACATGATATACCCTCACTCAGACACACACACATACGTACACATACACATAAATTTAAAACAACAACAACAAAAGAATTACCTTCTGGCTATGTGTCTAAAATTTATATGAGACATAAGTAAATTTCATGTTTAGCTAATTCATTATGTATATACAAATGTTCCAAAATTTGGAAGAGTCTGAAATCCAAGTCCAAAACAGTTTGGTCCCAAGCATTCAGAAAAGAGGCACTCAACCGTGTAAGAATGTCCTAGTTTCAAGTTCCTAATCCTTCCTTAAATAATAAACAATGATATATTTTTGAAGACACTGAGGAAAGGCTATGTTGACCTTTTCTTGGGTCTCTGTGAGTCATTTGTATTTACCAAAAAATCTCAGGCAAATCCTTATATCGGCCGTCTCTGATCTGTGACAGGCACCAAGTGAATCAGCTCAGAATTTGTAGGACACATACTTTTTTTTTTTTCATGTATATGAGTGTATCCATGTCCTGCAGTGCCCACGGATGTCAGAAGAGGGCATTGGATCCCCTGGAACTAGAGTTACAAATAGCTGTTAGCCACCATGTGGGTGCTAGGAATCAAACCCCTGTCCTCTGCAAGAGCAGCCAGTGCTCTTAACTTTTGAGTCATCTCTTCAGCCCCAACCCAGACTTTTTGTAAAATTACTGAGCCTGAGCACCACCTGAGCAGCTTCACCATCATTGAGCCCAAACTCTGAGATCAGAGTCCCTGTTTAATCCCTACATTTATTCCTCTCTCTCCCTTAAGGAAGCCCTAACCTATTGATTGACAGATTGAGCTAAAACAGATATTGTAACATTTAAAATTTTTTCATTTTTATTTTATGTGTTTGAGTGTTTTGCCTACAAGTATGTAAATGTACCACAGCCATGCAATCCCATAAAGGCCAGAAGAAGGCATCAGATCCCCTGGAACTGGAGTTATTACAGCTAACTGGTTGTTAGCCTCCATGTAGGTGCTGGGAACCAACCTCAGGTCCTCTGCAAGAAAAGCCAATGCATTTAACCACTGAACCATATTTCTAGCCCCAAATTTTCTAACATTTATAAATTTTTTGGAGACCCATTGATATGTTGAAAGAAAATCAAATTGTCAAACGCTCTTGGGAGTGGGCAATGAGGGCCCATCTCTACCTCTGTTTCACTTGAGCAAATTACTTAGACTCTGAGTTTGGTTCCTTGATCTAGAAAATGGGATTAAAATAACTATAGTGTAGGACTGTTACATTGATCTAGAAGTGATATATATGCATGATGTAATGATTTATTCAGCAATTTTGTCAAGAGCCTTTATATGCCAAGCAGTAGTCTAGACTCCAAAGACATGTCAATCTTCAAAATAAACAATGGTTCTTAGCTTCATAGGGATGTTGTTCTGGTGAGAGGAGACAGACAGTAAAACTTGTACTTAATCGGGCTGCTGAGTGACTCAGCAGGTACAGGTGCTTGTGGCACAACCCATCAACTTGCACTCAGTCCCTGGGACCCACATGGTAGAAGGAGACAACTGACTCCTGAAAGTTGTCTCTGACCTCCACACTTGCTCCATGGTATATTTATACATACACACATAAATAAATAAATGTAAAATAAAATTTTAACGAATTGTTAAAAAGAATGTATAAGTCAGTCAGTATACCATACATTAGACAGAAAGTGCTATGAGAAGACGTCAAGCAAAGGAAAGTGGTCAGGATTTTTAGTGTTAGCTGACGGCGTGGTGGCAGTGTTCATTAGAACAGCATGTGTATTTGTTACTTTGCTCATTGCCTTGACAAATACTTGACCAAAGCGACTTGAGGAAGAAAGGGGTGATTTTGGCTCACAGTTCAAAGGTAAAGTCCATCAAGGCAGAGAAATCCTGGTAACAGGAGTGTGAGGCAGCTGGTCCCATAGCCTCTGCAGTCAGAGAGCAGCGAGGTAATACTAATGCTCCACTTGCTTTCTTGTTTATTCAGTCTGCGACCCCAGCCCATGAAATGGTGCCACCCACATTTACAGTGGGTCTTCCCACCTCAGTTAACCTAATCTAGAAGATCTTTAGGAGACACACCCAGAGATTTGCTTCCATGGTGATTTTAAATCCCAGCAAGTTTTGATAATCAAGGTTAACCACCACAACTTGTCAGTTTCATTGGGGCAGTGACATTTGAGTATAGGCAGTCAATTTTTACATATTTAGTTCTTTTTTTAAGGAAAATCTTGGTCACTTAGAGTAGGCTAATAGTGACATTGATGGAGATGGCCAGCAAAGCAATGAAAAGAACAGAATAATCAGTGTCCTTTAAACGTCCCCAACATCTTCAGTGTGCATGCAGGTCTGTCCTTAGAGACTAAAGAGAAAAGTCCTGCCCATTCAGCCTTGCCTTCTGAGCCTCAGGAATCTGCTGGAAGACAGAGTCACCAGCAGCTACAATGGCAAATCATTGGAATACGTACTGGGACACATGTGAGGAGTCCCTGGGTCAGGCTAAGATACAGAGGTTCCTGGAGGAAGATAAATGTTAGGACTAAATCTGGAGAACAAGTAGATGTTAGGTAGACAAAGAAGGCAGGGTGAGCATCTCAGCAGAGGGTGCGGTGTGTACAGGGGCACAGTAGTAGGGGACAGCCTGGCAGGTTTGAAGAACCACAGAAAAATCCAGAAGGCTGAGTAGAGTGGGGTGGGGTTAGTTGATGTCTGGAGTTGAAATGAGAGAACCAGGCAAGGGCCATGTCAGGAAGGGCTTTGTTTTGCAGTGTGGCTTCCTGGCTCACAGCAAGGATCAAGCATTGCTTATTTAGCCTTCACAGGTAGGTGGGGATAAGGACTGGGCTATTTGCCTGCCTGATGTGTTGACACACAGCGAAGCACCAGCTGTGATCCTAGATATTTTTTCAGGTTTCAACCTTCAGACAAAGTGAAGAGTGGCTGCGCTGGGTGTCCCTTGTCCCTATGCCTTACAGCCCTGTCAGATCAGCCTGCCCCCCTTCTAGAGATCTGAACTGTTTTAAGTATATTTATCTCAAGACTGTTCATGGTTGGTGACATATAACATGCTTATTTATAAGTATAAAAAGGACAGAACCAGTCTCCTCCTCTTCCTCCTCCTCCTCCTCCTCTTCATCCTCCTATTCTTCATCCTCCTATTCCTCCTCCTCTCCTCCCCTTCCTCCTTCTCCTCCTCTTCCTCCTCCTCTTCATCCTCCTCTTCCTCATCCTCCTCTTCTTCATCCTCCTTCTCCTTCTCCTCCTCCTCTTCATCCTTCTCCTTTTCCTCCTTTTTAAAAATGATGCCGAGGACCAAATTCAGGGCTTTGCACATGCCTGGCAAACATTCTGCCACTGAGCTGTATCTCCAGCCCCCAGAACCAGTCTTCACTCACCTTTTCATACCCTCTTGTGCCTATCACAGTGCTTGGCAAGTAGTGGGTACTGAGTGTTATCTGAAGAAGGTAAGGCTACTTGGGAAGACTAGTTCCTACATGTTTAAAAAATAGTTATAAGGGGCTGGAGAGATGGCTTAGTGGTTAAGAGCACTGGCTGCTCTTGCATAGGACCCGGGTTCAAGTCCCAGCACCTATATGGCAGCTAACAACCATCCATAACTCCAGTTCCAGGGGCTCCAACACCCTCTCATGACCTCCATACGCATTGGTATGACACGGGTGCACTTATATACATGTAGGCAATACATTCATATATATGTAATAAATATATGTAATAAATAAAATAATAACAAGCACAATACTGACTACCTTACATGTGTTAACCAATCCACTCCTAACAGGAAACCGAGGCACAGGGGGACTAAATAAGTTGCCATAGTTTTATAGCTAGCAAGTGTCAGGACTGGGATTTGAATGTGGGCATTTAGTTCCAGAATTCATTCTCTTAACCATCTTCTGTACTGTCTCTCAGAAAATGATTTCAACTTACTTACAAGATTACTTTCATGCCCTGTGAGAATTGCCATATGAGAAAAGCCACAGGCAGGAAGGATCATGTAACGCTCACCTTAATAGAGCCTGCTTTTGGCAAGGAAACTGCAGAAGGCAGTGTATTCCCTCTGATTTGAAAAACTGGGTGTTTCCCTCCCATATAATTTCTGTCTCCTTTTCTTAGATGTTCCTTCTTATGTAGCATCCCACGCTTACCTTGTCATCAGTGCCAAACCAGCCACCTTAGGTGGACTGCAAGTTTGAACATGCTTGGAGAACTGCCAGATGTAGTATTTTCATCTATTTAGCACTCCTGTAGTCAGACAATTCTTGTCTATTCAAATGGAGTGAGAGATTGTTGGTGTGGGGGGAGTGGTGGGTGGTGGTGAGGATTGAACCCAGAGCCTTGCACATGCTAGGCAAGTACTCTACCACTGAGTAGAGTAGCTTCCACGGTCCTAGGATTACAGGTCTGCCCCACTGTGGTTAATCTTCATTGCCAACTTGATGAGACATACCTCTGGTTGTGTCTGTGACAGTTTTTTCCAGAGAGATTTAACTAAGAAGGGAAAACCCTCCTTGAATGTAGGGGTACCATTCCGTGGTCTGGGATCCTCGACTGGATAAAAGGAGATAAGGAGCTGAACGGCAGCTTCTCTGCTTCCTGCCTGCAGAGGCACCTTAGCTACAAGGGCAGACTTGTAGCTAATCTTCACCTTGACCAGCTGCCTCATGCTCCTGCTGTGGGGCATGCCTTCCCACCATGTTAGAAAGTTTTGTTTTTTTTTCTTAAACTCTGAGCCAAATAAATCTGTAAGTTGCTTCTGTCGAGCATTTTGTCACAGCAAGAAAAGAAACTGATAAAGAAAATTGTTACTGAGGAGTAGGGCCTTTGCTACGATAAACTTAAACATGTGGTTTATTGGCCTTTAGAACTGGTTTACAGGAGGAGTGTGGAAGAATTTGGAACTGCTGCATAGAGAAGCCCTAGAATATTCTAAGTACTGCTCAATGGGCCATTCTAGTAAGGGTTTAGAGGACAGAATGCCAAGAGAAATGCAGACAACAGAAGCCTGGCTTGTGAGGTCTTAAAGGGGAGCAAGGAGGGGACTCTGTTGGGAACTGGGCTAGAAACGCATGTTACAATCTAGTAAAGAATCTGCATTCTGCCTGTGCCCTGAAAATTTGAGTAAAGCTGAATTCAAAAGTAATGGGCTTAGTTGTTTGGCAGAGGAAATTTCAAACCATCATAATATTTCAGCTATGGCATGGTTATTGCCCATTTTATTTATTGAGACTCATAGTGAGAATTCAAAGCAGGAAGATAGGAAAAATATGAAGTTTGTCAAGAAAATGAGCATGAGTTTAAAATTATGCACAAAACAGTGCAGAAAAAGCAACTGTAATTCTTAAAGAGATCAGTGCAATTCTGAAGAAACCTTATATTTTCCAATGGGACAACAGGAAAGGTACCTAGGTCAAGGTCCCACCCACTGAAGGCTCCAGCTTGTAAAAATGCAAATTCATTTGAAAGGAGAAAGACTGGACTGAGACTGCCACAGAAGGGGTTCTCTGCTCAGTAACAACATCTAGGGAAGTGTTTTCCAGATTCAGGGGCCAGAGTACACAGTGGCCCCACAACTGTGAGAGATGACGTCACTCTCTGTATCCGTTCTGGCAGCAGCACTCAGTGGCATCTGCATGTGCTAGTTTTGCAGGCATGCAAAATGCAAGTCACCAACTCATAGACACTTGCACTAAGGTTCCAGAAAGTCACTGAGCCCTAGCAATGTGTGGCAGCATTGGATTCCCTGTATGGCGGCCACTGGGCAAAGCTGTGAAGGTGAAACCTAGGTTGAAATGGAGATCCAGGATGTTGGAGATACCAGGACCAGGGGACGTCCACCAAGGAAAACTTCAGGCTCATAGTGGAGCCCAAGAGAGAGGCTATGTGTGGTACAGATGATAGAACTGGAGGGCAGGGGCCATAGGAGACCACGTAAGTCCCTAAAGGCCTCAGAGATGCCAGATACAGAGTTACAGGGTTTGGAGTTTGTCCTGTGAGGTTTCAGGTTTGCTTTGGTCTTGACTTTCCTTCATATCCTCCCATTCCTCCTTTTTGAAATCTTTACTCTGTGGCATCAGATATTAGTCTGAACTCTATTAGAACTGTTAAGACCCTGGAGACTCTTGGAGATGAACTGACTATATTTTGCATTCTGGGATGGTCACGAGCCTTAGAGGACAAAGGATGGACTGTCATGGTTTAAATGTGATGTGTTTGGATGTCAAGTTGACAAGGGCAGACTTGTAGCTAATCTTCATTGTCAACTTGATGGGATTTCTAATCCCCTGGAGACAAAATCAGAGGTGTGTCTGTGAGGGTGTTTCTAAAGAAATTTAGCTGAGGAGGTGAGACCCCTCTGAGTGTGGGTGGCACCATCCCTTGGGATGGGTTCCAGACTGGATAAAAAGGGGCGAAAACATGCTGAATGCCACCAGTCTTCGTGCTCTGCCTCCTGACCGCACGCGCAGTGTGACCCGTTTCCTCGCGCTCCTGCTGCCATGCCTTCCCACAGAATGGACCGTATCCGTTTCTCACCGTGAGCCGAGATAGATCCTCCTTCCCTTAAGTCGTTCCTGGCAGGTATTCAGTCATAGCAATGAGAGAAATAACTGCTATAGCCACAGTGCCCAGGGTTCTTTAGAAGATCTTCAGCCCTTTGCTTCTTCACTCAGCAGACAGCTGTTGGACACATCCTCTATGCTAGTTGGGCCTGCAGTGAAGCCGTGTGCCAGGTGTGCCAAAAACCCAGGTGTAAACACAGTAAAGTCCCTCTCCTTGTGCACCTGACATTCTGGAAAGGAGAAGTAGACAACAGATAAGTAAATAAATCTGTGCTGTTTCAGGAGTAGTGGCTATTCAGAAGCTAGTATTAAGAAGGCATGGTGACTCATGCCTTTAATCCCATCACTCAGGAGGCAGAGGCAGGCAGATATCTGTGAGTTCTAGGCCAGCCTGTGCTACATAGCGAGACCCTGCCTCAAAAACAAGTAAAAAGAAGTTGCAAAAAGTGAGGTAAGAGGCAGTTTGTTATTGTACATGGCTCACATAGCCTCCTGGTGAGTGACATTTGAGCAGAGATGTAAGGAAACAAGGAGGTGATCCAGATACTTGTGAAGAAAATTAGGCAGAGGGAGATGCAAGACCCGTGTGGCTCAGAGAAGAGGGGAGAGAAAGAACAGTGGGGCGGTGGTGGAAAGGCGGTGGCCAGTCCAAGGGCTTCCACAGTCTTTGACTTTTCCTTTGAGTGAGGTGAGAAGACAGGGCGAAGGAGATGCCACAGTCTAGTTAGTTCTAGGTCCCTGTGACGTCTTCTGTGGGAACTCTTTCGGTGTCTCCTGAAAGCCTTTGAAGCCTGGTGTTTAACCTCACTGTGTATTGCTGAAAAGGAACTTTTTAAAAAAATTTTAATTTTTTTATGTGTATGAGTGTATTGCTTGCAGGTATGTAAGTGCGCCTGTGTCATGCAGTGCCCATAGAGGTCAGAAGAGTGCATTTGATTCCCCTGGAACTGGAATCACAGATGGTTGTTAGTCACCATGTGGGTGCTGGGAATTGAAACCAGGTCCTCTGCAAGAGCAGCCAGTGCTCGTAACCACTGAGCCTTCTCTCCAGCCCAATAGAAAAGGAACTTTAACTCTGAAGAAACTTTGTTTTCTGTAGCCTGAAAGTATTCTCATCCATGAGCATTGGTCATGTGCCGGGAACACTAGAGGACAGAGATAAAGGACCCAGTCTTTTCCCTTCAGGAAATCTCCGTAGAGTGTGAAATGGACAGACAGCACAGTGATGCAGTGTACAAGGACAGGGGGCTCCGTGAAGCCGGGATCCCGCGTTGGACTTGTCAGAACCTTAGGAAAGTCGCATTGATGGAGCATCAGGAAGGCAGGGGTGTGGGGAGAGGAGTATATAATCTACTTTGACAGAAATTGACAAACTAGCCACCCAAGCATCCTCCGATGTGCTCTGCCCTGGGAGCATTTGCCCCACTAGCTGTGGCGTCTGAAGAAAGCTGTCCTAACCGGTGGGTGGTACAGACGTGGGCACTCTGTATTTGAATGGCACTGGCTCACAGGGAGGGAGCAGAATGGGCAAGCTCAGCTCTTCTATAGTCTTCATACTGGGAATTCAAGTTTTTCCTCTTTGTTGATATCAAGATTTAACCTGTTTAGAGAACATTATCATTTTTTTTTTCCACAACATCTGCTTGTTCTTGTTAAGCACTGTGTTGCTTGAAACCAAATCTTGATAGGCTCTTTTATCTTTATCATTGTGAGAAGCAATGTGATTTAAGTACGCCACAGGAAGAGGCCTGTCCTCAGTCCAGCAACTAAAATGTGCCCCAGGTGACAAGGCCATGGAGCAGTCTACTTTTAATGCATGCCCCAGATTCTACTTACTTGAGCTTTGAGGTCTGGTACGGACTTGCCCTCTGATTCCCATGTGTGATCTGATTTATCATCCGTCTTGCCACCATCAGTGCAGTGTCCTAAGTGACAGAGAACTGAGGTCACTCCACCAACACTCTGGGGAACCCCGAGGTTTCTTTCCTGGCAGACTGAATGAGTACACTGAGCTCATAACAATTATTGGTTATGCTGCTGTTGCTAGTAAGATTCTTAGTTTAACTGGTGATCAGTTTTACACAAGTCAGCTGACCAACCAAAGTTTAACAAAGGAAGCTTTAGGGAAAGGGAAGAGGAGGCAGTTGGAAAATTAAAGTCATGATACCTTGATATATACCTCAACTCTAATAGCTTCTGTCCTGGAATTTTCCAAAGTCAGTTATTGGTAATCTTGCTATTATAATATCTTTATTTTTATAGTTCTGTTTATGCTTGGTGTGTGCCAGCTGTTTGGAGAGTGATGTTTTTCCTTATTTCTGTTGGCTCTTATGAAGTGTTTAATTGCTTGGACTGACTGCCGATGTTTCCCAAGCACCCGTCATCTTTCCTTCTGTATGGCTTTCAGAAATGAATATGGTTTGCATGATTCAGGGAGAGAAGAGAGAGCCTTCCACAGTATAATTTATTAGGATAGGGACACTGACCCTTAGGACAAGTGTCACAGAATGGGTTTCTGTCCTATGGGAGAACTTAGAAATGGAGAATGGAAATATTACACCAATTCATAAATTAGTGAAAACCTTACATCATTCACCAAGGCTTTTAGAGGTGGAAGGCAACATTGAGTCTGTCCTTGGAGGTGGAGGTGAGAGACTAGCCATGAGGTGTCTTGTTCAGACTGGACAGATGAAAGACAGCAGCCTTGCATTCTCCCTACTTCTAGTGTTAGAGGAAAAGTCTAGTTTCTGCTGCCAGTCTGCTGGAAGCAGCGTATGATCTGGGCATGGCGGCCTGACCTGAGCAGGAGGCTGTTCTGACCTCTGATGATATGTGCAGACATATCATCATTTCATATGATACAAAAATCCTGCTGCTTTGAAAACATTGGCATGAGAAACTGTTCTATATTTTGTAGAATGTACTCCTGAAGGCAGAGGTGTTAAGGAAGGTTCATAAACCTCTTCCGATCTCAGACCTCTTCCGGGTTGTCCTGGACGACTCCTTGCAGATGGCACTTACATCACTAAAAGTCAGTAACAGCCTGTATCCAGCAAGGGGCCATTCCAGCAAGGCTTGTAAGAACATAATTCTTTCCATCATAGCTTCAAGGTAACATAGGGACTAAAGAATTAACTTTGAAGAGAAAGCCCTTTTCCAAACAGGATGCTTCTGCCTGCATATCCAAAGTGTAGTAGAGTTAACATTGACAGTCAGAGCCAACTTTACACTGATAGCTGAGGCATAGGGCATTAGAGCAGAGGAGGCAAAGGCAGGCACCAACAGGGGTCTAAGGAGAAAGCCTCGGTCTCCCAGACATGGAAGCATGGGCCCCACACTAAACCTTGAACGGAACAGGCAAGCTCTCGGGAGCCTCTGTTCTTGACATTGCTCTGTCCTGGCTTCTTATGTTATGAGAACACATAATGTAAACTTTCATGTGACCAGAAAGACTTCAGCCTAGCTCTAACTTGTTTCTCTGACTTCAGTTCCTACCTTGTAAATACTAAGCTTGAAGGTGGAGGTAGCTATTATGTCGTTGCCTGTCTGGAGGTGGCCCAAGGAATTCTTCTTAGGACTAAAATGCTTCTGCCGTTAATGCCGGAGGCATGAAAGCCACTGCTGGCCTTGGGGTCGGGGGTCCCAGGTTACTGGATCTTATTGAACAGCAGCCCTCCGTGAGTTGAATTTTCTCTGGGATTTCCCTTCCCTTTCAGACTGCAAGTTTGTCTAATAGATGTTCAACTTGACTAGATGCCAGTGCACGGCAGATGCAATTATATTTCAGCACGACTTCTAATCTCTCTGCCATCACTGATTAATTAGACACTTTGAACTCTGCCCAACTGTTTGAAAGCTGTGAAAAATACAGCCTGCACAGTTAAAATTTCTGCACAAGCCTATTTCCTCATTTGTGCCTGTATTCAGCATTCTTTGAACATAATAAGTATTTACACATGTTTCCTAATACACGATCTGGCTATTTTCTTATCATGGCTAGAAATCCCTCCAAGTTAGCCAAGAAATACAGGCACCCAGTGAAAATCTAATAACAAAACTACATGAGTAACCAATTGAATAGTCAGACATGCTTTCAGTTTGTTTTTGCCATGTGCCACACAAGTCATTTGTTTACTTTTAAACCTTGCGTGAATGCCTCAGAGTTTGCTATTGTTGCTAATGGTGAGTCTTTATTGAAGTTTTAGGATGTTTTTGTTCTTACCAGGAGCCATGGTAGGATAGCTGGTGCAGGGTTGTCTCTCTTTCTCGGGGATGGGGTGAGAGGATGTGGAGCAACATGCATGTGGAGATCAGAGGAGAACCTGCATGAATCTGTTCTTTCCTTCCGCCTTTATGTGGTTTCTGAGGATCGAATGCAGGTCACCAGACTTACATCTTTACCCACTGAACCATCTCGCTGGCCCACATATCACCATGTGTTACAAGTAATTTCTAGTCTTCGTTTCTGGCAGAATTGTCTTTGAAAGTAACTGAGCACAGGGCGAGGAGTGATAGCACAACACGCTTTTAACCCCCACACTCAGCACTCAGGAAGCAGAAGCAGGGGAATCTCTCCGAGTTCAAGGCCAGCCTTGTCTACATAGTGAGTTCAAGGCTAGCCTTGTCTACATAGTGAGTTCAAGGCCAGCCTCGTCTACATAGTGAGTTCTAGGCCAGCTGGGGCTACAGGGAGACCCTGTCTCCAAAAAAACAAAAGAAAGAAAGAAAGGAAGAAAGAAAGAAAGAAAGAAAGAAAGAAAGAAAGAAAGAAAGAAAGAAAGAAAGGAAGGAAGGAAGGAAGGAAGGAAGGAAAGAAAAGAAAGAGAGAGAAAGAAAGTTATTAAAGAAAGAAAGAAAGAAAGAAAGAAAGAAAGAAAGAAAGAAAGAAAGAAAAGAAAGAGAGAGAAAGAAAGTTATTATGAGGACGCCCAGGAAGAGAATCTCTGAAACTGGCCATGACTTAGTAGAGTGTTTACAAGATTTTTAGGACTAGAAATGGGCATGCTGAAGGAGATAAGGTTATGTATTTCTCTATTTCTTTTATTTATTTATTTTTAATTTTTAAATTTTATGTGTATGAGTGTTATATCTGCATGTGGGCCAGAAGAGGGCATTGGATTTCCTGGAAATGGAGTTACAGATAGTTGTTAACCACCTTGGGGGTGCTAGGATTTGAACCCTTGTCTTCTGCAAGAACAGCCAGTGCTCTTAACCTCTGAGCCTCTGTACTTCCCTATTTCTGTAACTGTGTGTGGAAGCATTCAGCAGTGATGCACCTGTCTTCGTGTCAGGACTTAAACTCTGAAAGCCTCCCTAGTGGATCTCCATGGTTCTCGGTCCCTAGAAACAGCCGTGCTTTGAACCATCTTTCCTTCGCTTGCCATCTAGGAATTTTTCCCAATTTTAAGGAAACACTTGCATTTGACCTGGCCTTTTTTGAAATGCATATTTTTTTATACGTCTATGCTTCCTACTCCCTGGTCCCAGCCCTGAATTCCAAACCAGAGTTTATCCTTTTCCAGAAAAGCTTGACTCTACCAGACCTCTACCACTAGATCTCACCTTCTTAATTGAACATGAGGAAACCAATCTACCCCTTTCTAAGCCAGATTGCTCCTGATGAATGTGTAGTTAAGTGGAACACAGTTGGAAGAACTCAGGTAATTGTACAGTTCTGATTTTTCATTGACTTCTTCTTCCCTTACCTTCCTAGGTGACAGCCTGTCTGATTGCTGTGGCTAAAACCGACCGTGAAGTTCAAGTGCGCAGAGGTGCCATCCACGTGATCGTGCTGCTGCTTCGAGGACTCAGCCAGAAAGCTACTGAGGTAAGGCAGTCTCTCCCCGTGTGCATCTTTCTGTGTTATTCTGTTATTCAGCCTGCCTTTGACCTGGTCCAGCCCAAACCTTTTTCTTACATGTGCTTATGCAAATAAATCAGTCAGCCTAGCTTTTGTAGCAAGAAAGTGATACTATTGGCATTGTCAGTGAGAGTCTCTGCAACACCTTAGGCACCCTGTACAGTAACTGCTGAAGAAAAACCTGAGCGCGCACGTTAACAGATAGAGGCTGGGATTCCTGGCCTTCTCATTCTGGTTCTAAGGTGAGCTAGCTGAAGCTCTTAGCCCTGCCTCTGTGGCTTAAACTCCGCCTGCTTGTCTTCCTGATGCCTTTCGTTCGTTGCTCATGCAGAGTTACTGAAAGGCTTCCTTTAAGGGGCTTCCCTCCACTTCTAAGTTCAATCCATGAAATTTCTGTTGCTACATACTTATATTTTCTTCTTTCCTAAAGTGGGTTTGACTTCATCTCTGGCCAGTGTATGATCAATACAGAAAGAAAAGTTTATACATCCAAATGTGTACTGAGAAAGCAACCTCAAATTAATTTTCTTCTTGATTCTAATGGAAATGCATTCCCAAGTTGGCTTCCGATGGAGAATTGGCATTAATAATTCACTTCCCGGCATCTAGAGGCTCATCCGTGGCTTGCACATCAGTATTTAACCAAGCCCCCGGAAGCCATTGAGAGGGTGATTGTTCTGTTACACAGAGCTGCTTTCTTCATGAGCTCATTCTGCCATATCAGGTTCCTGATACCTGTTTGTACAAGCAGGCATTTGTTAGTTATACCCTCCCAGCCTCACACAGCTATGTTTTCTTGGGAAATGCCAACTTGCTATTGTTCAGCTCTGTAGCTCCGCCATTGAATTTCCAAATGGCCACCTCCCTGTTGGCCTCCCTCAGCTGCCTATCTCTCCCTGTCACAAGCCTTGTCTAGGTTAGGATTTGGACTGAATGCGCCTACCTGGTATGAACATGTTCAGCTTCAAGTTATAAAATCTTGACCTCAGTGATCTCAACAAGGGAGGATTTGTTTTTCTTCAAATCCCAAGAACCACAAGTTTGTCCGCAGCTCAGCGTCTGCTGGCAGGTGTCTCTGTAATCGGGGCCCTTTGTCTCCCGGCTTAAGCCACTATGTCTGCTCAAATTGATTTAAGTGAGCAGGAAAGAAGGTGGGAGTCCTGGGCCCCTTTCTGTCTTTTTAGGGGAAGCTCGAGCAGTTTCCTGGAGCCCCCTCTCAGCTGACGTCCATTTTATTCATTGGCCAGAATGCTCACCTAATTACTGTAAGGTGCTCCCATGATGTGTTTGTCTGGGACATCCCTGCTCTGAACAAAATTGAAGTTTAGTTCAGAGAAAGATGGCAGGAAATGGATATTGGTGAAGTGACAAATAGTGGCCCGGACGGAAATGGAGACTAATGGGCTAGCTGAGTCCTGACAGCTTCTGGAGAGGAGTTGCTCAAGAACTGTGGAGGCTCATTTAGTTTTATCTAGGTCCTTAGTGGAGTTAGGGAACATGTGGAGCCTAACTTGATAATCATATCATTTAAATGAATTGTCAGCCTGATCTTCATAGAGAGTTATAGACCAGCTGGGGCTATAGAGAGTCCCTGTCTCCAAAAAGCCAACAAAAACAAGACATAATTTAAATGAATTGTTGTGGATACACATGGCTCCTGTTGGGAACCTGCTGATAAGAAGGAATTAAAAACACCAGTGTTTGGAGTTCGTTTTTAAGATCTATGAAGCTGGGAATGTAGCTCAGTAGTAGAGGGCTTACCCAGCACATGAAAGCCCCAGGACTCAATCACTAGCCACTCAAGAAAACAGCTTCTTAAGCTAAGCATAGTGGTGTACACCTATAATCCCAGCATTTAGGAGACCAAGGCAGACAGATCATGAACTCAAGCCAGCCTGGGCTACATCTTGTCTCAAAAAACAACAACAAAATCTATGAAACACTTAGCAAGTACCTCACCTCTACTATGTTGTTGTAATTGTTGCTGTTTTTTTCTTTTGGGTAGTAGGAATTAAACCTAGGGCTTCATGTAAGCTAGGCAAGTATTTGGTCACTAAGCTACATCCCCAGGCAATATCATTGTTATTTATGTAAGTTGTTACTGAGGAACTGGGTGGGGGAAATACAGGGATTGTGTACTAAACTTTCCTATTAGTCTAAAATTATCTAACAATAAAAATGTACTGAAAATATAAGTTACAACTCTTTTAAGAGAAATCTAAGCTCAGCATGGCATTACACACCTGTAATCCCAGAATTTAGGAGGTGGAAGCAGGAGGATCTGGAATTCTGCTACAGAACAAGTTTGAGGCCAGCCTGGGCTACATGAGACCCTGTCTCAAAAAAATAAAATAAAATAAATCTACAAAATTCTGGGGCTGGCTATGTAGCCCAGATATAGAGCTTGTGCGTACTATGTCAAGGGCCCTACCTTTGATCCCCAGTGTCAAAAAAGAAAAAATTCTGTCAGTGTACATACACATCCTTACTGAGTGTGAGTTACTGTACACACAGGAGAAAGAGAATATATGTGTGTAAAGCCTAGAAAAATGATTATTAGTAAAGTGGAAGAAAAAATCAGAATTCTAAAAGCCAGAAGTGGTGTTGTGTTCCTGTAATACCAGCACTCAGGAGGTAGAAGCAGGAGAGTCAGGAGTTCAAGGTCACCGTCTGCTACATAATCAGGTTTGAGACTCACCTGGACTACATGAGACCCTATCTGCAAAACAAAGAGGAGAAAAGAAAAAAAGAGAAAGAAACCATATTCCGATTTCCCACACCTGAATGTTGCTAAGGAAAGTAGCACTGTTTGCCTCACCGAATATGGAGGGCATGCGTGACCCCGAAAGACCTTTGTCACTTTCCAAAGCTGTGCGAATAGAAAATGTCTCTTATTCTCCGGGCCGCACACAAGGAAGCTTGGAAATTGTGCTTACTCAGTGACTAACGGAAAGGAAATGGGGTTGGGTGAATGTGTGACTGCTCTCGCGGCTACATCCTTGAGACCAGGTGTGTTAAATCTTGTAATCGTAGGTGTGTTATAATCAGGGCCACTGTAATGGAAAGCGGAGATAGCCACAAAGCTTTCAAGCTCTCTCTTTACAGTCCTGTTTTGCCCCCAGGAACAGCTGAAATGAAATGCTACTTTGTTGATGAAGTTTTGTGTTTTCTTTCTTTCCCGCTAATCACCATCTCGTCAGCTCTGCAGTGCCAAAAGATAATGCTGGGTTTCAGCAAACTCTCTGTTGCTTGTGGATATGTTGGCCAAGGACCTCTGCGGTTATGGCAGCTGGAAAGGGAGGTAGAGGAGGTAGATTAGGATTAAGAAGGAAGACACACTGCCTCTACTCATGAGGAAGTTTTTATCTCATTCCCATTTGAAATTAGCCAGAGTTTTGTTGCTGTATTCAACATAAAACCTACACGTCTTACTGAAAAAAAAAAAAAATTGTCTCTGCTGAAATTTTAGTCATGGGACCATATCTGTTTGTTAAATAGCATGATGCCTAGTTAACAAGCAGAAAGAAATCCTCTTTAAACTCACCTACCTTACCCTGGATGAAGAATAAATTTCCTAGGAATACCAAGGAGAGGAGACATGGCGTGTTCAGACCTGAACTTTGTATTGCTCTCGGAGTTAAGAAGCCTCAATGCAGAAAAAATGAGCTAAATAACAGAATACAGAGATGGTGTGTAACTGCTGTGCTCTTCCCAAGGTTGATCTCTCCAGTAACTTGTTTATTCTATGTATTATGAATGTTTAGAACATCCATATTCATAAATTTGTTTTCAAAACAAGAATTGGCAGTGGTGGTTGAGTACTACTAGCCCATGAAACAGGCTCTTCAGATAACATCCATACAGTCAGGAGTTAATACAGTGAGCAACTTCCTCAGGCCCTGGAGAGGAAGGAGAACTAGGCAGACTCTTAAGAGGGGCCAGGCTTGGAGGACAGATGATGTACATAGTGAGTTCCTATTTTCCTGACTTTCAAGGTTGGGACAAGTTACAGAGTTATTTGGCAAGGCATGTAGTACCATAGGGACCTTAGCAAAGAAATCAGTCTTTGGGGCCTGAGAACCAGAAGGTGGAATCTAGTGAAAGCACAACTGCTAGAGAGAGATAGGCGACCCTGGAAGGAAAGATCCAGAGAGCATTATGAAGTCCTGTCTGCTTACATCTCTGGCTCTGAACCAAGCTCTACAACTGGCTCAGACCAAGAACAGGAAGCTGGAGAGATGGTTCCATGGATAAGAGCACTTGCTGTGTAGCAGTGAGGGCTTGAGTTCAGATCTTGTAAACAATTCAGATTCATGTAAAAAGCCCAGCATGGCAGCATGTGTGCCTGTGATCTCGGTGCTCAGGGATGGAGAGGCAGGGCCTTCCGGCAACCAGCCTAGCTCCAGGTTCAGTGAGAGACCCTGCCTCAAAGGACTAAGGCAGAGTGGCAGAGTGATAGAACAGGACACTCAGTGTCCTCCTCTGGCCTCTGTCCATGTGCACAGGTATATGAATCTACATGAAACGCACCATACACACACATAGCATAGTGATGCACATACAAGCACATACACTTAAAAACAGAATAGTGTGTAACCTAGCATGCACAAGGCCCTGGGTTCAATCCCCAGCATTGCAAAAGACAAAAGAGGAAAAAAAAATTGGAAAACAGAATCCAGAGTTTCCACAATTTTCTATTTGTAATACCCAAGCTGTAACAAAAATTATACTATATATGGAACATATTCTCAGTAGAAAAGAAAATCAATTGAGACCAATCCCAAGATATCTTGACATTAAAACTATTAGATATGGTTTTGTTTTTGTTTTAATCTTTTTGAGAAAGAGTCTCCCAGTAGCCCCAGCTGGCCTAGAATTCACCATGAAGACGAGGCTGGCCTTGAACTCACAGAAATCCTATTGCCTCTGCCTCCTGAGTGCTGGGTTTAAAGGCATGTGCCACCATGGGTGGCTAGGCATGGTTTTTAAGACAAATACTCTAATATTCCTCGGTGAAAGTAAAGGGAAAACATTCTTGCAAATAATATAAAGGAAAAGCTCAGAAAGGAATTAGAAAAGGTCAAGTGGAAGTTCTAGAGCCAAAAACTATGATTTCTGAGTTTTTTTTTAATGAATGGATTAAATTTAAAGCAGAAAGGAAGACCAGGCATGGTGCTATGCACCTTTGATCCCAGCACTCAGGAGGCAGAGGCAGGCAGATCTCTGTGACCAGCATGGTCCACATAGCAAGTTCCAGGTCTGCCAGGACTACATAGTGAGATCATGTCTAAAAATAATTAAAAGTAAATAAATAAGAGCAGAAAGAAGATAACTAAAAAAAGAATGAATAAACTTGAAGAGAGAGCAATAGAAGTTATCTAATGTGAAAACCAGATTATTTTAGAGGCATATTTATAAAGTAAATGATTGGAGCTGGGAAAACAGATCAGCAGGTAAGAGCACTGGCTGCTCTTGCAGAGGACCTCGCTTCCATTCCAAGCATCCACATGGTGGCTAACAACCATCCGAAACTCCAGTTCTAGGAACTCTGACACCCTCTTCTGGCCTCTTTGGGCATTGTCTGAATACATGGTGCACTTACATACAAGCAGGCAAAACACTCATACACATAAAACAAAAATAAATATATTTTTAAACTAAAAACAAACGAACAAATAGTAAATGATTTAGTGGAACCAGAGGCTGTGAGGAAGCTAACTTCATTTTTCAGTAGGAGTAGTAAGTCAACACCCACTCATTTAGCACTCATGGCGACTTTATGAAGCCTAACTGCCATGAATAATGAAGACCAACTGTGTATACAGCAGGGAAAAAAGTAGCTGAGCATGATGGTACACACCTGTAATCTCAGCCCCAAAGGCAGAGGTAGGAGGATCGCTGCAAGTTCAAAGCCAGCCTAATCTACATAGCAAGTTCCAGGCCAACTAGAACTACATAGCAAGACTCTGTCTCTACAGTGACTTTTAGTTTCTTAAGTCCAGTATTAGACTATTTTGTTCATTTTTGTTGTGGTGGTTGGTTGGTTGACTGGGTTGTTGGCTAAATGGCTGGTTTAGTTGTTTGAGACAGGGTCCTGTGTAGTACTGGCTGGCCAGTGAGTAGAACTCACTACATAACTGAGGATAACCTTTAATGCCTGATTTTTCTGCTTCTACATCCCAATTGCTGGAATTACAGGTATGGGCCATCACACCCAGCTTTTATTTTTGGAGAAACGGTCTCTGAAACTCATGACCTTGAACTCTGCCTCAGAAGGCCGGGATCCCTTGCCATGAGTGCCTGGTGTCCAGTGCTGCTCTGATGGTAGAAGCCCCCTCCTCTTAACATTCCTACAGTTGGAAGGCTCGAGTGTTTGTGATAGGAACAGGTGTTTATTCGCTTTTGTTAAACATTGTTCATCGTGTCACTGGAGATGCCGCACTAGAGGGACTTAAAAGCAGCATTCTATGTTTCTAAGTTGTCACTAAGCCCTAGACACTTCCCTCCTTGCTCACCCTTAACTTTCTTCCCTGCTTTGATACAGAGTTTTAAAACTATGCAGCCCCGGCTAGCCTAGACTGTGCTTTGTAAACCAGGCCTGTCACTGCCTCCCAAATGCTAGGACTAATGGCATAGGCCACCACACCCAGCCATTTTCATGGTTTGGGGGTTTTAGGTTTTTTTTACTGGGGGGTGGTATCTGTATATTTGTGGTATATGCATGTTTCTGGGAGACATATATATCGGGCAACATATATATTGATCTCCATCTTATTTTTCAACTTGGAACTCATTAATTCTGCTAGGCTGGCTGGCCAGTGAGCTACAGAGATTTGTCTCTACATACCCATCCCCTACTTGGGGTTACATACACAAAACAGTGCTCGTCTTTTTTCTGTATGTGCTGGGGATCTGAACTCAGGTCCTCATGTTTGTACTAAGGCACTTTTCCCACTGAGCCATCTTCCCAGCAGTGCTCCACTTTGCAATCACAGAAGGTGCTCATGGTCCACACAAGACTGAGTGCCTGTGTCCCAAGCTCACCCTGAGCCTTTCTGTCCAGGCTGATGAGAAACTAAGGTATGGCACTTTAATCTTTGACACAGACAAATGGCAAGTCATAAGTGAACACACAAATTGAATGGAAAATTCCCTTCCTTTTATTGGTTTTGTTTTATCCTGAAAGTTATTTTGAGAGCATTTGGTGTAATTTGTGCTGTGGCCCAGTAAATAGACCAGTATCCTTCCCAGAATGACCTTCACAGACTGCTCTTTTTAGCACACAGAAGGCTCCGTGTGGGAAGCAAGGAAAGGAGCGTGTCTCTGACTGACTGGGGTCCGGGTAACACGCCTTCCTCTGTAACCCTTGAAAAATTGGACGGGAGAGCAGAGCGAAGCAAAGAGCATTTCCCCTTCCTGAGAGCATGAGGTCATTTACCTGCCCACCCCCCACCAAGGCAGCAGCCTATTGATCAGCCTCTGCGACTGGCCAGGGCGTGGTGGCTGCAGGGGTTAATATGAGACATTTCATCGGAATTTAGCTTTGTTGTCCAACATTGTTGGCATTTCAAAGTAGATTCTAAGTTTTTAATCATCTGCTGCCAACACCCCACACACAATCCCTTCACACACTTTCAGGCATTCTAATTGCCATTGTTCTAGTCTAGCTGGTAAAGGAAAAATCCTTTTAGGGCTTGTGTTAGTTTCCCATGGCTACCGTAGCAAAGCATTGCAAGCCAGGTGTGATAAAGCAACAAAAATTTACTGCTTTGCATTTCTGAAGGCTACGAGACCCAAATCAAGGTGTTCCCAGGGCCTCACTCCCCTTAAAACTCATAGGAAATCTTCCTTGCCCTCCCCTCAAGCTTCTGGTGATCTGCCTACAGTCCCTCCGGAGCTTATTGACCTGTAGATGCAGCACTTTATCCTGTCTATGCATGACTGTCGTCTTTCAGGGCCACCAGGACACTAGTCATATTGGGCTATGGTCTGTATTTGTTATTTTTCTCATTATTGTGAAAAAATATCTGACAGGAAACACCTTAAAGGGGGAGGACTTTATTTCATCTTCTAGTTGAAAGGGTTAGAGTCCTTCAGGGAAGGGAAAGTCGTGACAGCAAGCACTTGAAATAGCTGGTCACACATCTGCAATCAGGAACCAGAAAGTACACGGGTCACTTTTTCCTACAGTAGAAGACTACAGACTGGGATGGTGCTACCCACAGTTAAGGTCCATCTTCTCACCTCAGTTAACCTTATGCAGATAATCCCTCACAGGCAGGCCCAGAGGCTAACCTAATCTAGGTAATCCCTCACAGGCAGACCCAGAGGCAAACCTAATCTAGGTAATCCCTCACAGGCAGGCCCAGAGGGTAACCTAATCTAGGTAATCCCTCACAGGCAGACCCAGAGGCTAACCTAATCTAGGTAATCCCTCACAGGCAGGCCCAGAGACTTGTCTCCTAGGTGATGGTAGATCCTGTCAAGTTGTCAATCCATATTAACCAAGACAGAGTCCACCCTACTCCATTATGGCATTATCTTAGGCAGGTGTGTCTTCATGGTGATAACCCTATTTCTGAACAGGTCACATACTGAGGGATGCCGGGACTTCCGTGCATCTTTTTCAGGAGACGAAAGCACAAAAAGCCTTGAGTCCATAGTTCTTTTATGCTTATTCTCCATCTGTTCGTTATTGCACCATCTTGAGAACAGCCTGTACTGTGATGTATCTGTTCCTCCTCTTTTTCCTCTTCTTCTTCCTCCTCCTCCTCCTCCTCCTCCTCCTCCTCCTCCTCCTCCTCCTCCTCCTCCTCCTCCTCCTGCTCCCTTTTCCATCCCCATTCTAGCCTCAGGAAGACAAGAGGAGCAGTGTTTCTGACATGCATACCTTAAAAGAATCAGTTCTGGCACTTTAATAGAGAAAGCAGTGAAGGACCCAAGAATGGATTTTTGGACTGTCAGACAAGTTCTGGTACAAGGTCTGGTCTGTGCAAATTCCTGAACCTCTCTAACCTCCTTTTCACATCTATGTTATCTGCCTGACAGAAGTGCCAAGAGGGAGGTGCTACTGCCTGTGAGTCTCTGCAGACTAAAGCCTTGTCCGTGTAAAGGACAGCGAGACGATGACTCCTTCTGGCCCGTAGTGTTGTCACTGTCGCTGTTTCCAGCACGCCACCATACCACTGCTCTCAGCTCTGAGCCCAAGCCATATATTTGCTAATTTCTTTAGTTTGTTTGTTTTGTTTTGTTTTTTAAAGAATTTGATGCTTTTTCTTTCTTTCTTTTTTTCTTTTTGAGACAAGAGTCTCATAGAGCTCAGACTGACCTCAAACTTGCTTTGCATCCAAGGTGACCTTGATCTTTCTTCCTTCACTTATCAAGTGCTAAGATTACAGGTGTACACCACCGCGCCTGGCTTCCATGGCGCTGGGACTAGAACCGAGGGCCTTTGGCATGCTAGGCACGTAGTGTACCAACTAAGCTACATCCCCAGTCCTTTCCTTTTCCTTTTCTTTCTTATCTCTCACCCCACCTTCACCCAAGGCTGAGGATGCAACTCATATATAGCAGATACCAGGCAAGCATCCTACCACTGAGATGTCACATTCCCAGCCCCTTGAATGATTTTTTTTAAACCTACCAAAGATAATTTTACATTTATATCATATTATACCCATATGGATGAATAGGTAGATAACTTGATAGTTAAAACTTTTAAAATCAAGTTTATTTTAACTAATTCATAAAAACATAAAAGTTATACGTGCTAATGGGATAACATGTCCTGTTTCAATACATGTGTACTTCACTTATTGCCCTTTGGGCTAAGATCAAATGTAACAGCCATACATGTACACATTAGTATGTTTAAATTGGGGTCTAGAGCTTTTGGTGCTGTACATTTTGTTGTGCCAAGCTCTCAGCATGCTAACTGGATCATCTCAAATTTTGGAAGTGAGACTTTTTTACTTGGAATTCAGTCTTAAGGTTCTGCCCAAGGTCTCACACTGCAACCACCAGAGTCATCCCTCCACATCAGATGGTTCTACTAGGACAGAGCATAAGAACCTTAGATGCTCTGTAGTCATTGAACCAAAGAACTTAACATAGATTTGGACTTGACTTGGCTTCTAACACCATTGTATTCTCCCTCTATTACCCACACTAGGAAGCAATGGACAGAGAGCCACAATGAATAATAACGCCATCTACTTTCAGAGGGCTGAAGTCTAGCTCAGTGGTAATATGCCTACCTAGCATACCCAAAACCTTGAGTTCATCTCCAGCACCAAAACAGAACGAAAAGCAGTTAATGAGTCAGGTGTTTAAATATATTACTGACCTCAGTTGATTCTCCTGGGAACACAGTTGAGACGTCATACTTTCAAACCCTCCAGTTAAAGAGATTAAAAGCTATGTGACCCTGGAGACTTCAAGAGCATCTTTCAGGGCATGTTTGTCCCAGGATCTGGGAGAGCAGAGATGAAGGGTGCAGGAGGGGAGCCGTGCCAGGTCAGGGACACACACAACCTGAGGGAAGTTGGTGAGCTAGAGAAAAGCCAGGCCAGGACCAGCCAGATGGGGACTGTCTTTTACAAGGCCACTGGTGCTGATCCAGAAGGAGGTCAAGTGATTGTTTACCATTTTTCTTAACAACATAATTTTTGTTCTCATACAATTTCTTAAATTGATATAATTCATATATCATAAAAGTCACCCTGTTTAAATGTAAAAATCAGTATTTTTAGTATATTCATAAGACAGGCAGCCTTTGCTATTATCCAATTTCAGAACATTTTCATTGTCACAAAATAAAGTGTCACATCTAGGCTGGGGTCACGAAGCTCACACTGAACTTGGACTCCTCACCCTCCTGTCTCTACCCGGTGTACTGGGGGATTACAGGCATGTACCATTATGCTGAGCTTAGACCATTCATTAATTAACTATTTGATCACATTAGGGTGCTGTGAGAGTGAAAAGGGCTGCTGGTAGTAATGACACTAGAATACTTGGTAAGAATGTACTATCCTGGGCAAATCGGAACCAAGACTCCAGCCAGCTGCTTTTGAGCACCAGATCTTTTGCAGTCTTTGCTGTGCTTGTCCTTTTTGTTCTGCTTAGTGCCATTTATTAATCCCTTTACTAGCATTTTAATGTGATTTCAGGAGAGATATGTGCATATGTGCTTTCCAGAGGTGGCCTACATTCTTCTCTGTCAAAGGACAAAGTAGATATGAAAGATAAGTCTGTGCTCAGAGCTCATTTAGATTAGAGCAGCAGAGACCTAGGATGAATTAGCTTAAGCAAAAGGAACGGTTAGTCTATTGCATGGAAATAAAAAGCGCTGAGCAATCAGGCAGGAAAGCCTCTTGACTCAGAACTGCAAGATGAGTTGCTCTGCTCTTGTGTCCTTCTCTTGCTCTGGGCTTCATCCCCTTGCCCCAGAATCCAGCTTTCTTGCTAAGGAGGCAGCATCAGGCCTGACTGTGGCCCACTGGCACAACTGACCAGTGTATGGTTCTTTTACATCCAACACTCAGGTTCCTTTTTTGGCCCTAAATGCAAACAGTTTGGCTAAGAGTGCATGTCTACTCCAGATCTTGCCTGGACTAGGTTGGGAGCATAGGATTGCTGATTTGTGTAAAATCATGTGTAGCCTCCACTGTAGTCATTTGTGAGAGGTCAGTATCAAGGACTAGAGTGTAGTTCTGTAGATTCCTCGACAGGGACAAATCTATACAATGTCTGTAGATTGAGAAGTGAGGCTTGGAAGATTAGGATTCAGTTACTTACTGCTACTGTTGAATTGTAAATGTTCAGCCTCTTCTAGTGATCACTTACGTTATGTTTGGAAACCCTAACATTGAAAACTGTTCCCTTTCTTCCTCATCTGTATCAACATTAAAATAGTCTGTGTTTGTTAGAGCTTGGTTTGGTTTCCATTGATGCATCAGACCTGAGGATGCTTCAGTTTCTGTAGAATGGCTTTCTCCTTAACCTTCCCATTCTAACCTAAAATGATGGAGAACATTCTCTCATTCACACATTTAAAGCTGCAGAATTTTTGGATATGAGAAAGTAAAAGAGACTTTAGAAAACACAATTATATATTACAGAAATGTCAAGTAAGTTTGGAAAAAGCCACAGGCAACTAGTATTCCTTCACATGTTAGCCTGTTAAGGAGTGTGAGAAGTCCTTGTAGCAAAGAGGCTAACAGTTTCCTAAATTCATTTACCAAGGAACCCTTTTGCCATTATAAGCATCCAAGTAATAATGTTCCATGGAACATACTTTGGGAAAGAATCCAGATGTCTTATTTTATGAATGGAGAAAGTTCATGAAGAGACTGTGGTATAATTTTCCAAAGTTAATGCCAGGAAGAATTAGCACTCATTTCTAGCTGTTGCTGGCAACTTACACTGTCCGAAGGCTAATGAAAGTATAGTATTTCCTTCTCCTCCTGTGTTTAATTCCCTTGTTTATCTGGAACAAGGTTTGTCATGTTATCCAGGGTACCTTCAGTAACAGCATTAATGTGAGCTGATATACACATTAAGAACTAGATTTGGACTTGGGGAGATGGCTCAAGGAGGAGCTTGGTGCTCAAGCATAAGAACCTGCATTTGAATCCCCAGAACCCACATAAAAGCCAGATGCATAGCAGGACCATCTGTAATCCAGGTGCTCCAATGGGAAATGGAAGGTGGAAACAAGAGAATCCCTGAACACTTTCTGGGGAGCTAGCTGGCATGTGCGTCAGAAAAAACAACAGCGAGACCCTGTCTCAAACGGGTGGATGGCATGGGCCGACACCCAGCATTGTCTTCTGACCTCTACACTGCATTCACACACATACTAGAATAAAGTCCTCAAAATTCTATCAGCTCCCCCTTTTCCGATCAGCTTGAAGAGCTTTTATTATAACATACTATTATAGCAAATATTTTATACTGCTCTCTGTATTCTGCTAAAACGGAATGCATAGCTTCTTAGACTGGATGCATATTTTAAAACCAATACAGCTGTAATATAGAGAAGGAATAGCAGGGTAATAATTTATAAGGTTTTTTTTAAGATTTTATTTTTAATCATGTGATATCTACGTGGACATGTGCACATGAGTACAGGGCTCCCCAGAGGCTAGCGGTGCCCCATCTCCATGGACCTGGATATGAGCCACCTGACATGGGTTCTGGGAATTTGACTCAGGTCCGCTGCAAAAGCAGTACACGCTTTAACCACTGAGCCATCTCTCCAGCCCCAAGATACATATTTTAATGTGTAACTGTCTATCTGTTTGGCCTAGAATCACATGAATGGGGCAGCTACAAATACAAATTGATTCAGATGTCAGAGGCACCAGGAATGACGCTGAGCAGCCTGATTTCCAGAATCAGAAATTGCTTTTGATAAAATTCCAAACAAATCAAAATGTCTCTCCGAATGATAGTAGTTTCATTCTTGAAAAACCCAGTGGGTATTAAATCTACCCAAAACAATTTTACTAAGCATTTATTGTATAATAGCGCTTATATCTGAGTGCTTTCCATGAATTAAATTCATTCTTCATAGTAATCCTGTCTAAGTGTGATTTCATAACCTGTTTTAAAGATGTAGAAACTGAGGCAAGGAAGATACGTGACTTGCCCCACACCTCTTTGGTGGCCTCAGCCTTCTCTGCCCCTGTCAGATGAAGGACTCAGAACCTGTGTCACCTGGATATTCCCTATGCAGAGCTTGCTAGCAGAAGCCTGTTTGCGATCCTGTTTGGTATCTAGGGGGAATCCACACCAGAGCCGTCTCTGCTGCATGATTACTGTCTGTCGATGAGACAGTGTTCAGGTTGGCCGTGAGCCCAGGTGACCTCCAGGCCGGCAATTCTTCAGAAAGCAGTCAAGGGAACAGCCTGGTTGCTTTTTTGCCTTTCCTCATGTTCCACCATCTCTTGCCAAGAGCCAGCCAGCCATGGGCTGTGCTATCCAGCAACTTCCCATAAGAACTGGAAAATCAGGGAGTAGAGGAAACAAGACCACAGACCTTCCAGGGTGGAGAAATTCTTGGGACTTTTCCTTTTGCCCTACAGCCTGATTTGGGACTTCTCTGCTTCAGAAAGTGATTATACTGTTAATCTTACGGGTCTGGATGGCAGATTTCCAATGGCAGTTCATCCATTGGAAAAAAAGAAATTCTAACTGTGAATACCCTTCATAGAGTAATGCATGATGACTGTGGAGACATGATATAGTAGGACAAACCTGAGCTGGAGGGGGATCAAAACCAGGAGTTCAAGGTCATCTGTGGCTACATAGGAAGTTTGAAGCCTGTCTGAGCTAAATAAGACCCTATCATCTCAAAAATAAAATAAAAGCAAAACAGGACCCATGTGATGGCTCAGTGGGCAAAGACGCTTGCCACCAAGCCCAATGTCCTGCGTTGATACTGGCAGAATGAGTGAACTGACTCCCATAAGTTGTGCTCTTTGTCATATAATCCCTGTCCCTGCCACCACCAAAAAAGAAGTGCACTTTAAGACAAAAATTTAAACAGATTGATGCTGTAGGTTCAATCCTAGTTTACTGTTCATCATCTCGTGATTCATTTGCTGAGGGAATTCTGTTCCTAGTAAATCCTACACCCTCCAAGATCGTGTATCTAACATTGCTGACATTTATTAAGGGCTTATTGCATGCCCCTAAGATCCTTACGTCCATTTTCTCCCTGAATCCTCATAACAACCTTGTGAGATACTCTATTCGCAGGTAAGAAAATTGAGGTCCAGCAAGTTTACATTCAGATGCTCAGGTCCCATGGCCAGTAAGAGGTAAACAGGACTCCCTAGATGGTCTTGCTGCCAGCTCAGCTGGTCTGAAGGGGTTAATTAGAACCAGCCTGAGATTGTACTTGAGAAAGAGGTGAACTGTTGCAGATGTGCTGGGACAAACCTGGGTTCCTAGGACCAATTCCCTTCATCACTGGGCTTTCTTCCCTAGCTCTGGCCTGACAGGTATTCGCTTACTCAGGATGGTAAGGGAGGAAGGAAAGCACGAGAGAGCTTCCTTAAGTGCAGATCTGCTGAAGTCCCCAGGCTGTGCTCTTTCAGTATTTGTGATCTTTGTTTTATTATTTATTACTTTTATGTGTAAGAGTATATGGCTAGCATGTATGTAAGTGCACCTGTGTCATGCAATGCCTGTGGAGGTCAGAAGAGGCTATCAAATCCCCTGGAGCTGGAGTTACAGATGGTTGCTAGCCACCGTGTAGGTGCTGGGAATCCAGCCTCGGTCCTCCGCAACAGCAGTCAGTGCTCTTAACTGCTGAGCCATCTTTCCGGCCCCATTTCCTGTGATCTTTAACATGAAAACCAGACTCCTTGGCAAGAATCACAAAGCCCTCCGTACTCTGTTTTCCCTCTCCAATTCCCCTCATGACAGCGCACAGTAGTGTTCAGATGATTTCCTCTCCCTCGTTTATCCACGTGATAAACTTGTATTCATCCATTGGGGGCTCTGCGTAAAGGTTATTCTCTCCTGTGAAAAGCCTTTCCTAACATGTCAGGTAAATTTAGTCCTCACTTCTCCGGCTCTCCGGTGCTTACATATTGACTTAGAATTAGAGTAGATGCTATAGTGATCAGTCTACACATCTGTGCCCCAGGAAACCATAGACCCCTGAGCACTGTACTTACTCTGACATCATGAGGAAGGAGAAAGTACATGAAGTTACTTCTGTAAGAGGCACGGAACATTTCTCTTGAATTTCTTTGTACCTGCCTTTGTAATAAATAGATGTCTTAGATCTTAGTTGGAAATTCTGGGATTTCCGAACTCTTCCAATGTTCAGGTTTCCCAAGAGCCAAAGGTGTCTGAACAAGTTCTCTTAATGAGGAAAGTTTTGCCTCCCTTACTTGGAAATGTCTAAAGTTTTTTGAGGGGGGTGGGGAGAGTGGAGGTAAGGTTTACAGAGGGTTGTAGATATGCTGTCCTCAATCCCCAAAGGAGTCCTGAGTTATAATGACTGAATATTGATTGCAGCCAAAATTGGTCTACATTTCAGAATTTGACTTCTCATTGTCAAAATTTTAATACATATATTTCCTTTAATTCCTCTCATCTGGGCAAAGGTTTCTGCCATGATGTCAGCCACCTGGCAGCTGAGGCAACTGCACCATCTTATTCTTTTACTTTCCTCCAGAATATGTGTTGGAAGCCAACGACCTTCCCCGTCTTCGAAATCAGGTTTCATGTGCACGTGTTTAAGAGCAAATTCTTTTAATATTTAAGAGAGAAGATGTAATTTTTAAATTTTGGTTTATTTAGTGAGTGAGAGAGAAATAGAGACACAGAGAGAGCATGAGCAGGTGCATGCCACAGCACACATGTGGCGGTCAAAAGATATCTCTCAGTAGTCAGTTCTTTCCTTATACTTTGTTGGAGCAGGATCTGTCTCCCTCCCTTCCTCCCTCCCTCCTTTTCTCCCTTTCTTTCTGCCACAGGGCTGAGTACTACAGACTACCTGACTTCTGAGCTTCTAGCCAATTCTCCTATCTCTGCCTCCCATCTCACTATAGGAGCTCTGGGTTTACAGGGGTATGCCACCAATCACAGCTGTTTACATAGATTCCAGGAATCAAACTCGTCCCACTCGGCTTGTGTAGCAAGCACTTGTACCTGCTGAGCCATCCAGCCCAGAAACCCTTAATTCATGTGTTAAAAATTATTCTTCCCACCTCCTCTTTCTGGAAGAAGAAACCTCTGATGAGAATTAAGAAATCCCAGGGTAGAAAGTTGACTCAGGGGTTAGATTGAGAGTACTTACTACTCTTGCAGAAAACTGTAGTTCACTTCCCAGCACCCATACTGACCAGCTCACAACCACCTGTAACTCCAGTTCCCAGGCATCTGACACCTTTTTCTGACCTCCATGGGCACCTGCATTCAAATATACATACCCACACAGAGACACGTACATACGTACACATAATTAAGAAATAACATAACTATTTTTAAAAAGAAAATTCTCTCTGGGCAAGATGGCACATGCCTTTAATCCCAGCACTTGGGAGGCAGAGGCAGGCAGATCTTTGTGAGTTCACGGCCAGCCTGGTCTACAAAGCAAGTTCCAGGCAAGCTGGGGCTACAGGGAGATGCTGTCTTAAAAAGGCCAAAAAAAAAGAGAAAATTCTAAGTGTAGTAGGTTAAGTCATTTTGTCCTGTCACTGATACTTAGTTGTGTCTTAGGCAAGGTCATAACCATGACATGTATGAAATTATGGCAGATCCCTTATTAAATCTCCTATCAATATTGTTTGTTTGTTTTTTTCCTGACGTCCTGCACTGCTGTATCTTGATTCTTACTAGATGATGGCATTCAGAAGCTTGGGAGATGGTTCAGTGGATAAAGTGCTTGCTGCACAAGCGTGAGGATTTGAGTCCATATCCCCAGGCCCATGCAATAGCTAGCAGCACATTCCTGTAACCCCAGTACTGTGAGGCCAAGACAAGAGGATCCTGGGGTCTCAATGGCCAGCCAGTCAAGCCTAGACAGCAAGCTCTGGGATCTCAAAATATTACTGAGTTTCTAACACCCCTTTGTTACTAGATTGCCAGAGTCACCTGGGAAGCATGAACAGAAGTTTTTAAAAAGTCTAATTCCCAGCCCCAAGAATCTAATTCTTATATGGTGAGTCCTAGGTTTTTTAAAGTTGTTTTTTTTTTTTTTTTTAACAGAGGGAGGCTGGGTATGATGTGGCACACACCTTTGATCTCAGCAGCAGAAGGCAAAGGCAGGTGGATCTTTGTAAGTTAGAGACCGATCTGGTCTACATACTTCATAGTGAGTTCCAGGTTAGCCAGGTCTACACAGTGAGACCCTGTCTTTAAAAAAAAAAAAAGTAAATCAAGCATGGTAACCTATGCCTTTAATCCCAGCACTTGGGAGGCAGAGGCAGGAGAATCTCTGTGATTTAGAAGCCAGCATGGTCTACATATCGAGTTCCAGACTAGCTGGAGCTACAGGGAGACCCTGTCTCAAAAAGACCAGAGAGAGAAATGTTTTTCACGGGGGCTGAGGATAGAGGTCAGGGAATAGAGCATTTGCCTAAAATTCACAAGGCTCTGGGTTTGATCCTTAGCACCACTAAAATTCATTAATTAACTTTTAGTTAGTTAGTATGCAGGGGATCTTTATGTACAACAAGGAAGTGAGCGTAGAGGCTCACCGACTAGAGCCGTGGTACCCCTCAGTGGCAGGGTGGTCTCGGGTGAGGGTCAGGATTTCGTTCTCCCGTGTGGCTCATGGATATATTAGCACATAGTGAAGACCCTAGCAGGACCTCAGATGGGTGTATCTGCACCTCTGGTTGTCTCTGGCCTGTGGCCAAACCCCATAATCTTCTATTCCTGAATCATCTCAGACAAAGCACTAAATTCCACTGAACAGGTAGATGCCTTAAGGACTACAGCCAGAACTTCTATCCATAAAGGCATGGCCCCTCAAACCGCACCTGAGGGTGTGCGACCAGGCTAACTAAGCCTGTGATGATTCAGGGTGCCCTAAAGCAAACTGACACTCTCAAACCTGGAGTCAGCCACCTGCCCATCAGCTCCTTCTCTGCCCTCACCAACCAGGTACCAGTCAAATAAGCAAGCTGGATGGTGCAAGAGAAAGATCAAATTCTCTCCATGGTATCCTCCTACGTATGGGACTTCCTAGTAATACACACATTTAAAAGCAAGGTTTAGGAAGTTAGACCATCTTTATAGAAAAAGGTTTGAATTTTAGCCATTTGACCTTGGGCAATTCTCCAGACTTCCCTAAACCCCCTTCCCTGATTTGTAAGCTGTGGCTGATAACCAGTGTTCCAGGAGTCCGTGACATTGCACGTGGAAAGGGCTCAGCACGGTGACTGATGTGGAAATACTCAGGGACTGGTAGTACTGAGCCCTTCTCTGTGGCTGTCTAGTGGAGAAAGGAAGCAGGACTGCCACCCCCAGCAGGTGTCCGTGTGGAGATCCTGGGGGCTGGGAACAATAAAGCCTGTCGCCCAGATGTGGTAATTGAGTACACTTTGAAGGTCGGCTTCGTCGTCGGCCTCTCGGCTGCCAGGCTCTTCTCCCGGGAGCAGCAGCACCGCCTCTGCAGGGCTTCGGCCATTCTCCTCCGCCTTTGTTCTATTTCGGTGCCTGTGGGGGTGCCGGAAGGCGCTGCCTTCCTCCGGTTGCTATTTAAAGAATTCTGAAAGCCGCTGCCACCGCTGCTCCTCCTGTGGCAGCCGCTGATCTCGCCCCTGCCACGGTGCGCCCTGTGGTCTGTGGCCCTCCGACGCCGTAGGTGGTGTGTTTCAGTGGGAGTTGGCCTGGAAGCACACACGTCAGAAGAAGAAATGTTTGTCTTGCCTTTTTTGTAGCTCCCACCTTGGCCTTAGACTTTGTCCTTGCCCTGCCTCACCTTGCTTTGTCCCTAGCTTACCTGGCATGTGACCAGTTAAATGTTTCTCCCTTGTTCTCCAGTGAAAATCACGTGATACTCCCATCGCTTTCCACCCCCATCTGCAGTTCACACTTGGGATGCTCTCCCCATTCCACAACCAGGCACAATCCAGAGTCAAGGTGCCATTTGTCTGTAGGTCTAGCAGAGTGAAATACTTTAAAAACACAAGCTTTTCAAGAGGCTTGGTAACCTCCGGTTGCTAATGATGCCCATCTGGACGTCCGCATGCCTAGGTTCTCTATCTGTCTGGTGTAGTTAAAAGTCCCCTAGACATTAGTAATCCTGCCTTTCCTTGCTGACCTTCCCCAAGCTCTCAGCCTCAAAAGCCCCATCTTCCTATTTGATTCATCCCTAATTTCTTTTTCATAGACCCATCAAAGTGATGGTTTGGGTTTTATCAGTAAAGCATTATTCTTCCGGCCACAGCTGCCCCAGTGAGGTGCAGGCAGCTTTGGCTTCCCCAGTGTGTCTCCTCCTTACCCTGGAGAGGCCGCCTGCCTCGCTGACCCAAGTCCAGCACCTATCCATTTGCCCAGCAGAATTCCTCCCAAGGCCCTCAGCTCTGCACAGCAGTGCCATCAGAGTGTTACAGTGTGCCACACACCGCCACCACCCAACCCACACTGGCCCCAATACTGCCTGCAGATGTTCCCGAAGCTTTGCTCCTGGGGTTTGGACAGCGAGCCGTAGCAGGTCTGTATTATAGTAATCCTGTGTCCATTTTATTCCACTCTACCTGAGAGTGAACACATTACATGAAAAGTGGGAATCTTTTCCATCCAAAACCTCCTTGCCCCTTTGGTCTTTTTCCTTTCTTTTTTTTTTCCTTTAAACATTTTTATGATGATATATGCATAAAACATTCCCTGTGCCAACCGTTCGAGGTGTGGTAGGAGGCGGTGACAGCTTAGTTATGTCCTCTCGATAAAGCCCCCATGAAAAATAAATGTCCATTAGTTATAAAAAGTAAATAAATCCGTGTTCCCAATCTTCCCAGCCCCTGCCCAGCTCCTGTCCACTCAGACTCTTGCTCCCACTCTCTATTCTGTTTTTAGAGTTGTGCCCTTTCCCACATTTTCTTGGCCCCTTGATGACAAAAAGTTTCTATTTTTTTTTAATTACCAAACACGTTAGCAGTGATAAGGATGGTGTGAGTCTGTAGCACTTTGTTGGTGACAGCGAAATCCTCTTCCTGCTGCTGGTGCCTACAACTGGACTGTAAGGCAGGCAGTCCCTGCGCTTCCTGCTCAGAGCCCCACTTTGTAGTAGTAAAAATAGGAATCAAGTGGCCATACAGTCTAGAGGATAGCTAACGGAGTCCGGCCCCACTCATCACCAGCTCTGGGTCCCTGGGCAAACTGGAGCTGATACTGGTGCCTTTTTAATTAATTTTATTATATTTGTTTATTTATGAGGGATGAATGCCACAGTGCATGTGTGGAAATCAGAGGATAACTTACAGGAATTGGTTCTCTCCTTCCACCATGTGGGTCCTGGAGACCAAACTCAGGTCATCAGGTTTAGCAGCCAGCACCTTTACCCACGGAGCCAGGTTACTCCCTTTAAACAGTTGTTTTATTTATTATTTATTTATTCATTATTGTGCGTGTGTTCATGGGGGGGTATGCAGGTGCATGAGTACTATGACACATACGTGGCAGTCAGAGGACAACGTTTGGGAGTCAGCTCTCTCCTTCACTGTGAGTTCCAGGGTTTGAACTCATCATCATGCTTTTGTGGCCAGTTTTTACCTACTGAGCCATCTCATCAAGCCCCTAGCTCCCTTCTTGTTCTTGTAAGGACTGAGTCAATGGAGATAAAGTATCTAGACTCAGACCTGGCACACAGCGGTTACTATGCAAGAACTAGCTTTCATTACCACTAACTCACGCCTTCAGTCATTCACCCATTCTTCAGAGAGTAGCTGCTGATATGAGCACTAACAAGTGCACAGCATTCTGGCCCCACAGAGATCCTCCTGTTAGTGGGGAGATGGACAAACCACAACTTACTTTGCTCCCACCCTGTGTACTTCCTTGTGCTCGGATCTTTGCAGACAGATTCTCACAGCAATCTTCAAAGGAGGCGGTGTTGTCCCTCCTTACCGGTGAGGTCACCGAGTTCCCCAGGGAACGCTGTTTGCTCCAGGATCCACGTCACCCAGTTCACCTGCCTCCAGCCCTCGGGGTTCAGCTCTATACATCTGCCTCCTGATCTGTGAGAGCTCTCAGGCACTGTCACCCAGAATTCTTAGCACAGTCTCCCACCCACATTTTGGGACATATTTGCTGAATTGTTTTCTGAATCTGATCCTCTGCCCCTTAATTAGTCTCATCCACTCACTGTCACTTTCCCCAGCCACAAAACCACACATAGGCTTTTTTTTCCTCTTTGGATTGAGAGGAAAGTAGGGCAAGGTTTCACTGTGCAGGCCTCAAGCTTGCTATGTAGCCCAGGCTAGCCTTGCTCCCCTTGTACATTAGCCTCCCTAGTAATTACAAGTATATACCCCTGGGCCCAGCTCACACATAGGATTCATAGATAGGGAATAAAATCTGGGTGCTATGGCTCGAGCATTGGTCCTTTAAGACAAGATGATTGCTTAAGCTCTGGAGCTCAAGACCAGCCTGGGCAACAAAGAGAGACCTTGTCAACAATAAAAAAATAAAACTGTTGGACAAGGTTGGACAGGTTCATCCATACCTAGTAGTTATTCCAACATGTTTCTAATAGAACAAGCTGGATTCTGGGTTTCCTCCTCATCTGCACAACTTAGAAAAGCTTCTCATCAGCCAGAACGCTGTCTGGCCACTCGCCCCACTTCCTTCTCCTCCCTGCCTTTTATTTCAGTATCTGAAACCTCTGTTGTTCCTGTTGTCTTTGTGCCCAGGATTTACTTATTTGTCCATCACGAAGGGAAGCATCCTGGCAGTTGATAGAACTGTATGGCATTAGTTTTCTTTCCTTTTGATCTTTTTTCTCTCATCTCTTGACTGTAAAGAAAATTGAATTTCTAAGTACCATAGCACATGCTAACATTTAATTTTCCCTCCCTTCCTTCCTCCTTTCTTCCTTTCTTTTTTGTTTTTCTTGAAAAAGGGTCTCACTATATAGCCCAGGCTAGCTTCCAGTGCCCTAAGCTGGCCTTGAAACTGAGATCCTCCTGCCTCAGTCTTTTGAAAACTGACATTACAGACATGTGCTCACATTCCCAACTCTCAGCATTTAACTTTTTATTCTTATATATTTAGCAACCTATTTCCCCCTTAAATCTCGGCCTGGAATGTAGTTCCGTGGTGGTTGCATAGTGTGTTCAAGGCCCTTGGTTTGATACTAAAACATGAAGAGCGATGGGGAGTGGAAGAGAGAAATTATAGGTGAAAAGGCCTCTGCTAACTCACATCTTTCCTGATCCTCATTTCTGTGTCTTATGTCCATTTATGTTTCTTTTTTCTTTTTCTTCCCTTTTTTGGAGACAAGGTCTCTTCTATACTACGCTGACCTCAGACTTGCTATGGAGCTGAGGATGACTCTCCTCCCTCCATCTCCCAAGTGCTAAGATTACAGGTATGTGAGCTGGGTGTGGTGGTACACACCTTTAATCCCAGCACTTGGGAGGCAGAGGCAGGAGGATCTCTGTGAGTCCAAGGCCTGCCTCATTTCCATAGTGAGTTCTAGTCCAGCTGGGACTACAAGGAGACCCTGTCTCAAAAAGACCAAAAAGGGAGAAAAAAAAAAAAACATTCCAGGTACATGCCACCACCTTGGTTTTATGTAATGCTCAGGTCTGAACCCAGGGTTTTGTACATGCTGGGCAAGCACTCTGCAGGCTGAGCCACATCCCAGCCCCAGTTGTGTTTTCTTTTTTTTAATTAAATTTATTTATTTATTTTCTATGCGTGACTGTTTGGCCTACGTGTATGTAAGTGTACCACATGCATGCAGTGTCTGCAGAGGCCGAAAGAGGGCATTGAATCCCCTGGAACTGGAATTACAGACAGTTGTTAGCTGCCATGGGAGTGCTGAGAACTGAACCTGGGTCCTCTTCAAAAGCAGCTAGTGCTCTTAACCCCTGAGCCAGCTCTCCAGTAATATTTTAAAGAGGTTTTTTTTGTTGTTGTTTTTCTTGGTCTGAAGAGATAGCTAAGTGGTTAAGAGAGCTTGCTGCCCTTCCAGAGAACCCAGGTTTGGTTCCCAGCACCAGCTCCAGGGGATCCAGTATTCTCTTCTAGCCTCTATAGGCATTTGCACACACATTGCATGCATATACACACACACAAATAAATAAATAAATAAATATTTCTTTAAAAAAACATTTTTCTTCTTGGACTGAGGAGTTGGCCCAGGAGGCAAAGCCCTGAGATTAATCACAGAGCCCATGTAAGAAAAGCTGGCTGTGGTAGCATATGATTGTAATCCCAGCACTGCAGGGGTGAGGAGAGGTCGGTCAGCTAGCCTAGCTCCCTGGTAAACTCCAGGCCAGAAAGAGACTCAGCCTCAAAATTAATTAATTAAAAAAGATGGACAGCTCCTGATGAATGACACCCAAGGTTGTCCTCTGGCCTCCACATGTATAGTACACATACATATGTGTATACCCGTATGCATACAAGGACACACATATACAAGCAGACACACAAAGAAAAAGACTCTCTATTCACTCCCCCCCTTACTGTCCTCCCCTTCTCTTCTGCTTCTCCCTCTAATCCCCCACCCCCACGCAAATAATTCCCCTCCGCTTTCATGTGACATATACATATGTATGTGCATATATATATATATATATATATATGCTGCAGAAATATGTGATGTTTTGTCTTTCTGTCCCCCATTCCACTGTATTTTTGAAATAATCTTTAAAAGATAGAAGTGACTCTACTCAATACTGTGTCCTCACGGTGGAGCTTGTTTTAGGAAAACTGTCTGACTAGAGACAGTTCTTCCTTCTTCTATTTTCCAAATATCCTGAATTGTGGTCATGTGGCTTTTGTTATCAAATAAATAAAGACATTTAGGATCTAAAAAGAAGAAAGAGACCTGCCATCTATTTCTTCTTTTGATCTTAACGCACAGATACAAGCCCGTCAGGGATGTCCCGAGCTGACTGAGAGGCCAAGGCTGGTTTTCTGGGTTTCCATTGATAGTGCACCTGTGTGCCCAGGGCAGTCCTGCTCACACTGCTCCCTTTCAGTCAACCTTGCCTCTGCTGCTCTGTTCTGAGCCACCACTAGCCCTGGAAACTGTCCTTGTCCCTCAAGCTTTGACTTTGTTTCCAGAAGCTGGCAGGGAAGGCGGGAGGATGCACTCCACTCTTGGTGGAGCACCTGAACCCAGCCCCTTCCACAGAGTTTTCAGACAGGGAATCCAGGTGCTTCTTTAAGCTGTCACTGACTAGGGACTGGAGGGTGATCTAAAACTCAGTGGTAACAGACATTCTTAGCATCAGGATCATAGTGTGATCCCCAATCCCCAAAATACCCACCCCCAGCCACATATCCCAGCAAAGAGCTCCTCAGGTGGTGAAATGCTTCTTCCAGCCACCTGTCCCACTGAGCTGGTCCTGCTGTCCTCTGGATTAAGCAAAGCGTGTGCGCGCGCACACACACACACACACACACACACACACACACACACACACGCCCCTCCCCCACTCCCATGAGTCCTTGGGCTTGATTCAACCGGGGATGAATAGCAGGTGTGCTGAAGTCTTAATGAGAGGTTTCCTCTACAGGATTGCCTATATCCTGCCCACCTCAGAGGCTCCTGTGAGTAACTTTACCTTTGAACTCTCCCTGTATTCAGCCCCTGATCCATGGGATTTGGTGACAATCCCTGGTTGGCTGGAAGCTTTGATCCTTGGGGAGTCCAGAGGAAGTCCTGTGATGTGTAGGATCTCTAGAGTGACAGGGATTGGGGAGAAGCTGAAGGAGGGTGGGTTGCTAAGGTGGACCCATTAATTAAGAAGGAGCCTCTGCTTAACACTCCCTTACCTAAAAAGGGAGATCCGGTGCCTGATAACAGGCGCTCAGCGCCCCTCAAGGATGAAGTGGTGTTTGCGCAAGTATTACTGTCACTTTAAAGGCACAGTGGTGCTGAGGGGAAAATTCCTACCCTCACCCTGAGAACAGAATGCCTCCAAACTTCCCCTTTTAAAGAGGCAATGAGGCAACACTGTCTTCCTTTGAGTGTTAGAGGGCTGTAGGAAAAAAAAAATCCCTTAAGGGGTAATGAATGTAGCACAGTGGTAGAGTGTTCATCTAGCCCTGGGTTCAGCCCCCAGCACTGCATAAAACCAGATGGTGAGTAAAGTAGCGTAGAGACCACAGTGGAACACACTTGTAATCTCAGCATCTGGAAGGAGAAAGCAGAAAGATCACGGGTTCAAAGTCAACCTCAACTACATAGAGAGCTGGAGGGCGGTGTCAGTGAGATGACTCATCCCGTAAAGACACTTGCTGTCAGAGTCCAATCCCTGGGACACACGTAGTGGAAGGAGAGGACTGACTCCGACCTCCACACATGTGTCATGGCATGTGTGCAGCCTGCACGTAAATACACATAAATAAATGTAACATTAAAAATTAACTAAAGCTCTGAGAGAGAAAGAGAAATTTGGAGGCCAACCTGGGACACATGAAACCCTCTCTCAAAGAAAAAGTAAACAGAAACCTCTTAAGGCATTTCTATGTGGTAGATTTCTCCAGGGGGATGATCCTGTAGTAAAACGTGGGGACTCTAGAATTTCTCTATGTGGGATGCTTTGGGCTGAAATCTGTCACAAGGAATGTAGGAAACTTGTCTTTAACTCATTTCATGTGAAAGTACTTTATCTGAGGTGGCTTGGGGATGAGAGAACTTGCTAAAACTCCTCAAAACACCTAATAAAGGTCACAGGAAGCGCCTTTCACAGGCGGGGGCTGCTCCTTCCCTCAACCACCTTCCAAGGTTAAAGGACTTCCTTTGCTTCCAGAGAATCAAATGCACTGCTTTTACCTTTCAGTAGAAGCCACACTCTGTGGTGTATGAGCTGCCTCCCCACTGGGCTGTGACTGTCAGAGGGATGGGTTGGTGGATTATTCATCTTTTTTTAGTCACCAGCATACTGCCTGGGCACGATGCAGGCCCTTAACAGTGATCATTGAATGAGTGAGTAATCGTGAAGCCTTAGCTATGGAGAGTCATCCTCTTCCCAGAATCATCTCATATTCACTGCCAGGAAAGATAAAAACTTCTTTGAGGAAAGAAAGAAATTCTTCATCCTACGACAGATTACCAGAGGGCAAGAGAGATGCCTGTCCTGAGATCTAACTCCGGGTGTGTGTCACTGCAGCGCCCTAAGAAAGTCCAGGAGATAACTGCCTGACAGCATCTCGGGGAGCTTGGCTCCTGGGACTTGGGACTTAGTGGAGTGACACTGAATAAGGAGCACTGAGACTTGGCAGGACTGAGTATATAATATGTGTGGTCCTGTGCAAAAGTCAAAATACAGAGCGCCCTCTTAAAAGAAAGAAAAGGGACTGGAGAAATGCTCAAAGATAAAGAGCACTGGCTGCTCTTGCAGAGGACCTGGGTTCAATTCCCAGAACCCACGTGGTGGCTGACAACTGTCTGAAACTCCAGTTCCAGGAGATCTGATGCCCTCTTCTTCTGCACTGCATAACACAGATGCACTTATATACATGCAGGCATAACATTCATACACATAAAAACAATTTTAAAGAGGGAGAAAAGTACCTTTGTGCGTCATAAAACACAGGGTTTCTCCCTTTGCTCCAGTTTCTCTCTCTTGAGTTGTCCTGGTATTTATCATTTGCCATTAATGTTCTAAGTAGGAGAAAAACCAAATGTAAAATTATTAGCACGAATGTTACAGCTCCTCTTCATACTGTGCAATGTCAGTCTTAAATGCAAACGTAAGAGTCTTTGACTCGTACACAGAGTCACCAAAATTACACAATTTGTATTCCACAGCTTGTACGTACATATGTATTTCCTCCTTTGCAGTGTAGAAGAAACTGTACCAAATGAATTCAACTGTTTGTATTTCCCTTCGTGATGCAGGCACCGGCTACCGATGTTGCCTACCTTGTACGTGATCCTCAGGCCCAAAGGAGCAAGGACTGTATCACCCTGCTTCCTTCCTGTCATCGTTTTTAGTGTAAATGTTTAGCTAAAACAAAGAAGTAAATGAGTACAGAAGGATGTTCTATGGAGTTCCGTGGCTGTCTGTCTTTCTTAGAAAGCGTTTGTCTTCATTCTGTGCTGGGAGCAGGTTCTAGTTGGAACTGAAAGCCAAGAACTTCCAGGCTCAGTTCCTCCATTTGCTCAGTTGTAAAAGTAAAGCATACTGACCCATTACTGTCTCCTGGTCTTGTTGAACTCCCACATCGTAAGTCTATCAGAATGCAATGTCCATAGGGCACGGTGGCCCATGCACTAGAAAGAGTGGTGAGCACTTGAGTGCCTGTGTCTCTGCTCACATTCATCTTGCCTTGTATCATTGGGTTTCATGTACAAAACAAATCCAGTGACAGAATTATTAGGAACTTTAGGGTTGCAACGGCAGGTCGTTGAGCAGCATGGGACCTTGTGGACTGCGCCGGCACGTTCGGCAGATGTTCTTAGAGTTTGAGGTTTTTACCAAGTAGGAGGCTGGCCAGGGAGCATGTGTGACGTCACTACTTGTTGAGTATGCTGTAGTATCTGCCAGGTGCCTGGCTCTTCACGAGGCAGTGGGGCTGCGCTAGAGAAAGGCGGCGTGGCGTCAGTACCAGCAGTACTTATAGTCAATGAGAAAAATGTCTTTTATCTGTACAATAGTTAATCCCCAACATAAATAAAATTATAGCAATAAATATTTCAGCTATCATTGGGGCTTCAAACAGAAGGAAGGAAGGCTCAGCAAGGTGGGTGTTAGAGAATCCCAAGAAAGTGGCATCTGAGGCACAAGAGGAGCTGTAGGATGAAAAGGAAGCAGTGGCCTTCCAACATGTAGGAATCATGTGTGGAGGCAGTGAGCTGGGAAGGAGCTTTGCTCAGGAAAGAAGGAACAGGATCCACAGAGGCAGAGCTCAGGCGGCCAGCAGGAGGCCCGTATGAGAAAAGAAGGGCCCAGGGCGTTTTTAGGGGATCCTGTCCCCTGCTTTACTGCACTCCTCCCCATTCCCAGGCTGATCAAGATCCCCACAAGGGAAGGGGGCATGGAGCACTGACACTCCAGGGCCAAGACCCTGTACTTGTCGCCTACCATGCCTCATCATGTCCACTGTCCAAATATAACCCGTTCCTCTGACTGCTTCTTACCGACTCTAATTTCAGGGCTTTAACCATGTTTTGTTTTGCTTTGTTTTGTTGTTATTTTGCTAATGTTTTTGTATGTTTGCTTGGTTTGGTTGTTTTGAGATAGGGTCTCATGTAGCCCCAGACTGGCCCTGAACTCAACTAGGTAGTTGAGGCTATCCCCCAGTCTTTTTGAGGCAGTATCTCCCTGTAGCCACAGCTGGCCTGGAACTCACTATGTAGATCAGGCTGGCCTCAATCTCACAGAGATCTACTTGCCACTACCTCCCAAGTACTGAGATTAAAGGCGTGTGCCACTGTGCCCATTAATAAAAAATTTTTAAACTAGAACCAAGCATACCTGTAATCCTCAAAAGGCTGAAGTATCAATATCCTAAGTTTGAAGCCAGCCTGTCTCAGAAAAACAAAACAAGGGCCAGTGAGATGACTCAGTGAATAAAAGCACTTTCCACTGAGCCTAATGACCTGAGTTCAATCCTCAGGACCCACATGGTGGGAAAAAGAGAAGTGACTCCTGCAGGTTGTATTCTGACCGCCATGTGTTTGTGTATGCATTTGCACAAGCGCACGCACACGCATACCCACACACTAAATTAAAAATTTGCTAAAGACTACTAGTCATTAATCCATAGAGGCCTCCTTTTTCTATTACAGAGTTGCAGTGGGTTAACATAGAGCGAATGGGGCAGAAGCATGGAAGGGGAACTGTGGCAGAACAGTGGACATGTGGGCGGCCACAGGCATGACTGCTGAAGTAGCCCATTAGGTTCGCAAGGCCAGTGCCTCTTCTGTAGGTATCAACACAGGGCCTTGAGGAAAATGCTGGTAATCAGTTGCTCTAGAAGCATCTATATCCAGGGAGTCCTGCCTATCTTTGTCCTTGGGTCTCTGCCATCCTTTGACTGAAAAGAGGAGTCTAGGATCTATATGAGGGCCTAGAAATAATGAGGAACAACAGCCTAGCCTAAAAAGTCGTAAAGTGAGGCATCACCGGGAACAACACAAAGGAGCCCTACCTTAGACAAGTGCCACAGGACCCGGCGTCATCTTCTCCCAGGAGTCTGTGGGTTTCTTCCCAGTAGACACATGGTCATGACCCTGCCTTTCTCACAGGTGCTGAGTGATGTCCTCAAGGATCTCTATCACCTGCTGAAGCATGTGGTGCGTTTGGAACCCGATGACATAGCCAAGCTCCATGCCCAGCTGGCTCTAGAGGAACTGGATGACATCATGAGAAATTTCCTGTTTCCACCCCCGAAGCTGGAGAAGAAGATTGTGGTCTTGCCATAGACCTACCTGGTTCAAAGGACCTGGATCTGGAAGGAGGCAGAAAGGGACCACGAAGCAGTTGCCTGTGCCTTTATTGTTGGCAGCATGGCAGACCCTGCTGTAGTTTTATGGTGTTGACCACTGGGGTGTTCGGGGTGATCTTAAAGCATCTGTTTAGCCACCCTGCATCTGGCCTAAAGCATGTGCAATTCAAAGAAAACTCTTTAATCTGCACATTTTTCACTGTCCAGTGGCATTTAGAGAAGATGCTTACATGACTGATGGAACTTGATTGTCTATTCTTTTGCAACTCAAGAAGCTCCCCCCACCCCAGGTCGCATATCTTGACAGCCTTTCATGATGAGATTTTTCTGCCTCGGATAATGGCAGGTGGGCAGAGCTATCTTCTCTAGCTTCTAAAGAGTCACTGGAGTCTGAAATGTGGCTGGGGAAGGAGAAGGAAGTAGTCACTTAAACATACAAAGTAGAATAAAATTATACTGCTTGGAAGGAACCTCAGATCTGAAGCTGGTCATTTGGTATCGGGCTGGAGAGCTGGGGTGTGGAGGAGGCTCTGATCCCCAGGAAGGGTGGTCAAGCTGACTGAAACTCACAGAGCAGAAGAAACCCTGTTTGTCTTCTGAGGCCATTTTCTTTTGCTCCCTCTGCTCCTGTTTGCCTAATGCTGCCCTGATTATCACAAGAAGGCACAGAATCTCAGTCCTGCACTCAGTCCTGTGCTCCTTTGCAAGGATAAATGCTGTGACCATGGCATGATCTAAAAGGCAAGTGGAGAGTGTATGGTACATCAGTGGCCTGCCACCAGCTTCTTGAAACAATTTCAGAAGCAGTACTGTAGTCTCCACTTTATTTATTTATATATCTTGGTGTTTTAATTGCAGACTGGAATGATAGCTCAGTTCCTAAAGTACTTGCCATGCAAGCATGAGGACCCATGTGGAAAAAGCTGAGTATCGTAGCTTCCGCCTGTAATCCCAGGCCTGGGGAGGCAGAGACAGGTGGATCTCCAGGGCTCACTGTCCAGGCAGCCTAGCCTGGGATGAAAGACGGGTATCCCATGCCCTGGCAACAGGCTGCTTTCTTTTGATTGAGAGAGAAAAAAAAAAAAAAAGAGTTGTGTTTGGTTATATTTATTTCCAGTGTTACACTTACCATAATAGCTTCACAGTACTTTCTAGAAACAAGCTGAAGGAAGTGGCTGCAGGTGAAAATCCATCTGTGGCTGCTTGCTCAGTGGACGCTTCTCTCACAGCATCCCCACCCGCTTCTTCTTACTCTGCCCAAGCCAGCCTGAATCGCAGCTCTTTGCGCACGCCTCAGCTCTCCCAGCCTTTGTGCCTGCTGCTCCGTCTATCTAAGGTGCTCGTCCCATGTCTTCGTGATTGCCCCTTCGCCGCCCTCTGGTCTTCAGAGCTGTCAACTTCTCAGCCAAGCTGCGGAGAACAACTTACTTATCGCTCCCCCGCCCCCCAGGCCCTAACCCCTGACTTCATTCTCCCTAGAGCTTGGTTTTCATCTATTATTTTTATCTTATGTGTATGCGTGTATTGCCTACATGTATGTAAGTGCATCCCTGTCACACAAGGTCCACTGAGTTCAGAAGAGGGTCTCAGATCCTCTGAAACTGGAATTATGGATGGTTTTAACCACCATGTGGGTGCTGGGAATCGAACCCAGGTCCTCTGCAAGAGCAGCCAGTGCTCTTAACCACTGAGCCATCTCTTCAGCCCTGAGATTTACAGTTTTTAGAAAAGATTTATTTTTATTATTTTAAGTTATGTGGGTGGGGGGCAGTGCATGTGAGTGAGCCTATGGAGCTCAGAGGCATCCAATTCCCCTGGAGCTGTAGTCAAGAGTGTTTGTGAATTACCTGACCTGGGTGCTGGGAACCAAACTTGAGTCCTCTGCAGGAGCAGTACATCCATGCTCTTAACTGCTGAGCCCTCTCTCCAACCAGAGCTTTTAAAATTAAAAAATTGTTACATTTATTTATTTAGTGTGTGTGCCAGGGGCTCTCTTATACCATGGCACATGTGTGGAGGGCATAGGACAGCTCATGGCAGTCAGTTCCCTCCTTCCATCCTCTGAGTCCCCAGGATGGAACTCAGGCCATCAGGCTTGGGAGCACGCACCCTTACCTGCCGAGCCACCTCGGCAGTCCCCCGAGAGCTTTTTCCAGCCCTCGACATTCTGTCTGTGTCTGTTATCTTACTCACTATCTGGGTCCACTGCAGCATAAGCTTTCTAAGAGTAAAGGCTTGCACACTGTCCTTGCTGTCTGTAATTTGCTTTCCCGCCTTCCTGTCCCTGGCACTTTTGCTTGTACACATGGATGGGGACAGAGCTGTAGGAGAGCCAAGGACAGACCTGAACAAATGAAGCAAAGGACCGGAGGAGGGTGTCAGGAAACCTGGAAAAGTCTGTGTGGAGGATGATAAAGAGCAAAGTGAAAGGACTTGCGGAAGGGAGAACTTGTGCCAAGGGGAAGAAAAACAAAGCAGAAAAGGGAGACCCTCCGGAACGTTCAGGAAGTCTAACTGAACAAGCAGGCCGTTTCCGGGCCTATGCCGGGGCTTCCGGCAGCACTGCTTTGGGCCCTGCTATCTCTGGCCACAGTGCTACGGGCTACGGGCCAGCGGTGTGGACAGTGGGCTGGAATGAGGACGAGACCAGGACGCAGAGAAATGGGAGGAGAGACAGGCCAAGCAAAGACCAAGAGGATGCCATAGGGAGTCCGGGTGACAAGCCACTGGGCAAGAGCAGGGTTGAAAGTGACAGAGAGCCTTGGTGCTGGATGTGGCGAGATAGGACCAGGAGGGGCAGCAGGAGGGGGTGGTCCTTGAGGAATGACAGATGAACAGAAGTGGGAGGGTCAGGCTCCTGCAGGGAAGCGTCATCCTCCTGCCAGGTGTCTTTGGAGTGCTGTGCCATTAATTAATTTGCTTGCTTGCAGTGCTGCAGATGGACCCTAGGGTCTCGTGCATGCTAGGGTCTCGTGCATGCTAGGGTCTCGTGCATGCTAGGGTCTCGTGCATGCTAGGGTCTCGTGCATGCTAGGCACAGGCTCTACCATCGAGCTATATTATTAGCCTACTTAGTACTTTTTATTTTTGGTCAGGGTCTCCCAGTCTCCAAGGTTGACCCTCAACTTGCTTTGTAGCGCAAGCAGGCTTGAACTGGTCATCCTCCTGCCTCAAACTCCCCAGGGGCTAAGATTACAAGTCTGTATAACCAGGTCGGCTGGGTACTATATCTTTTTAAATTTATGCTTTTCTTATCCCATTATGCCCCTTCCCTGGGATTTTCATTCACACACACAATATGTATATGAATACATCTGCAATAATAGTAACTCTTATTATTGCTGCTGTTGTTGAGACAGGTCTCATGAAGCCTCAGCTAGCCTTGAATTCATTATGTAACTGAGGATGACCTTAACCTTCCAGTTCTCTTTCCTTATCTCCAGAGCACTGGGATTTCGGGCATGCACTACCATGTCCCCTCTATGCTGCGGATTAAACCCCAGACTTTGTGTATACTAGGCAGACATTCTACCAGCTGAGCTACATCTCCAGCCATTATTATTATTATTATTATTATTATTATTATTATTATTTTGGGGTTTTTTTGAGACAGGGTCTCCCTGTAGCCCCAGCTGGCCTGGAACTCACTATGTAGACCAGACTGGCCCAGATCTCACAGAGATCCTCCTGCTTCTGCCTCCCAAGTGCTGGGATTAAAGGCACGCACCACCACACCTAACTTGTCCCCTATTATTTTGTTTTGTTCCAGACAGGGCATCATACTGTGACCCAGGCTGTCCTGGAATTCACCATGTAACCCAGACTGGTCTTAAACTCACTGCAATCCTCCTGCCTCAGCATCCTGATTCCAAGCAATTCTAGCACTCTAGATGTAAAAGAGTCATTTGATGATTTGGACATTTTTAGTAATTTAATCATGTTTAGAAGAGTTACATGAAGGAACCTTCCCCTTGAACCTGATAATCAAGTCAGAAAGAAAAAAACTCACTCTCTCAAATTGAGTCTATCAGAATCAATAAAATCAAGTACTTTGTGTCCTTTGCCAAATAGTTCAAATTAAGAGGCTATTTAGAAATGGAGACAAAGGGATTAGGAGGTTTCACAAGGCATATATATGTGTTTACCTCAGGCAAGTGTCACAGCCTGGTCAAGGTCATCAACTAGAATGTCCTTGGAACTATGATGTACTAAGGCAAAAGCAGCAGGCTGTTAGATGGACTGTCCAACATATTTAACCTGTCTCTCTTTGAAGTAGGTTGTGTGCAGTTTAAAGGCCAAGAAACAGGCATTTTTAGGTTTATCTTGGTGGCCAAAGGAAATTTTTCCTTATCCAATGGTCTCTCTGTACCCCTAGCTGCCCAGAACTTGCTATGTTGTCCAGGCTGGCCATCTTGATTTCTGGTCTACCACTACCTCTGCCTCCTGAGTACTGGGATTAAAGACACAGACAACTTCACCTGGCACTCTTTTTTTTTTTTTTTAATGTGTATGAGTGTTTTGCCTGCATGCATGTAAATATGCCACACGTATGGCTGATACCTGTAGAGACCAGAAGAGGGCACTGGATCTCTTGCACCTGGAGTTACTGACAGCTGTGAGCCACCGTGTGGGTGCAGGGAACAAGACCCCACACCTCTGCAAGAACAGCAGGGGTTCTTACCCGATGAGCCTTCTCTCCTGCCCCTCTAGACTTTCTTGATTTGAAAAATAAAGACTAGCTGAGCAGAAATAGTCCTTAAAAACACCCACCAACCTTCATTCTCGTTCTCTGCTCATTGCACTAACTGGTCTGAAACTGTAAGTTGGCCTCTTTGTGGGGAGGCCTACCATGAAGACTCGGAGTTAAGAACCCTGTGTATAATCTACCTGTTAAGAACAGGAAGGTGGGCTTTTGCAGGTTAGGCCTGCAGTCACTTGCATTTTTAGAAGTTGTGTTCTGCTTCCTTTAGATCTGGACATCAGAAAGTGGGGATAAAGACTCATGACAAAATTTTATACTTAGCCCTATGAAGCTGCAGCCAGATGAAGGACTCTACATTAGCCTTGTAAAGGTGTGGGCTACAGAGAAGGCTTATTTGAAGCAGCAGCCTGTTTCCTCTTCTTTCCCTCTCTTTTTTCTCCCTGTGTATGTGAGTGCAGTGCACACGCTCGTGTGTGGAGGCCAGAGGACAATCTTGGGTGTTACTCCAGAGGCACTGCCCACTTGTTTGTTTGTTTGTTTTTTTAATTTATGTTTTATGTATATGAGCTTTTTGACTGCATGTATGTAAGTGCAGCACATGTATGCAATGTCTGTGGGGGCCAGAGAGGGCATCAGATCCCCTGAACTGGATTTTTGAATGGTTGTTAGCCACCATATGGATGTTAGGAACTAAACCCAGGTCTTCCAACAGCTGAGCCACAGGATGAAAGGAGGTAGATGCAGGCAAATCTCTGTTAGATTGAGGTCAGCCTGGTCTACATAGTGAGCTGCAGACCAGCTGGGGCTACAAGATGACTCTGTCTCAAAAAAAAGGAAAGAAAGGGGGGCAGGGAGACAGAAGCTGGCTGATCCTGACAGCAGAACGAAGGCAGACAGCATGTGTGTGTGGCTCTGCCCTGGGTCCACGCACCTGCCTTGTCCTGACCCTTTATCTCAGCAGATGCCTGAATGAAGGACTGCAGCAGTCACCTGCCTGTGACTCTCACTTTGGAAGGGCGGCTGCAACATGGGAAAGAGGATGGGATTGTGGGAAGGAGCTGCCCTGTTCAAACCGGAGGCATCTGCAGTTTCCCACACTCTACTTTCTATGGTACCAGAGTAAACAGCAGCCCAGTGCCGAATGGGTAGAGAGCTGGCCACCCTTCCCTATCTGTGGGTGGCCTTTCTTCCGCCAGCTGCAGCAGTGCCTGTGACCTAGAGAGCCTGGCTGTGTCCTCCCGCAGGTTCTGCAAGCTGCGGCATGCTGTGGTCATATGCACAGCCTCACTGCAGTGCACTGCAGCTCTGACTTCATGCACCACTCTGCTCCCAACTCAGACTCCACTTGGGGGCTGGGAATGTGTCTGGCTGCCCTCTCGGTCCTTGCTGCCGCCTCCTCCCTGCTGGCCAGCTCAGGCTATGCTCTGTGGCACATGCTGGCAAGGGAAAAGGGAAACTAGACCTTCATACTCATCTGGAAGGGACTCTGCCCACTTAGTACTTGAGCATCCTCTCCTGTCCCATCACTCCTCCTAGTGACTCAATGGCTCTGTGCCCCCCAAAGCTTCAGTTTTCTGTTTCATCCAGGTGACCCTCGATGATCTCCAAGGACCACAGAGTAGCAAGATCGATTGTTCTGTTTTCTTCAGTTCGGAAGGTCCAGAGCGTGGCTGATTCTCAAAGCCACCTTGTGGAATAGGGAGACAAGCTGTCTTCCCCCTTTGGTGGGATTTGGCTCCGGGCCTTCTGAGTCTCAGCCAAGATTCTGATTACTGCCTTGAAAGAGCCTCCAGGAAATGCTGTGGACGCTGCTGGATGCTGCTAGAGCATCTTCCCCAAACAGCGCTGAGCAAAAGCCTTTCATGCTGGAGGTCTGCTGCCTCAGTGTAGAGGGCTTGCCTTGCCTGGCATGCCTCCAGGAGGAAGGGAGGGAAAGAGACAGAGACACAGAGACAGAGAAGCAGAGACAGAGAGAGAGTTCAAGAAGAGCATACTTTGAATTGCAAACCTGAGTGCTGTATCAACACCGGAGCTTGAAGGAGTCACTTGCGCCCCACTGAAGTGCCCAGGCCCGAGGGCTGTTCCCAGGGCTTACTTCTGAGGAAGGGAAGCCCAAGTGCTAAGATGAAAGCTGTGTATCACCATACTGGGCATGTTTTAAAAGTAGTCTACCTTGGAAATGTTCATGTCGGCACTCACGGTTCACGTCCTCTGTAACGGTGGTATGTCTTCATGGTTTGGGGAAACCACAGAATAGCTAAGCATTTGCCAAAGTACAGTCAGTTGTTTCTCATTTCCAGTGCCTCTCACACATAGCTGCATGTTGAAGTGTTTCTACACAGTGAGTCTTGAGAGGTTGGAATAGGGATCATAAAGGTGTGAATGTGGCTGGAGAGATAACTTGGCAATTAAGAGTACATATTGCTCTTGCAGAGGACCTGAGTTTGGTTCCCAGCACCTACGCTGAGCAATTTACAACCTCTTGTAACTCTAGATCCAGGGGATCTGATGCCCTCTTCTGGCCTCTACTAGCACCTGCGCTCTCTCTCTCTCTCTCTCTCTCTCTCTGTCTCTTTTTCTCTCTTACATATATACACACATACCCATAATTCAAAATAACAATGAATTTTTAAAAGGTATGGGCATTTTAAATGTTAGCCAAATGCCCTCCAAAAGTTCCTGCCAATCTGCACCCCCCTTCCTCAGTGACATGCTTTACATTTATCTATCTATCTATCTATCTATCTATCTATCTATCTACCTATCTATCTATCTATCTATCTATCTATTTATCTATTTTTGAACAGAGTCTCCTGTATATCGGGCTGGCCTCAAACTCCTTATATAGCCAAAAATGATCTTGAACTTCTGATCTTCCAGCATCAAATCTCAAATGCTGGTATTACAGGTTTGTACCACCATGCCTAGTTTATGCCTTGCTGAGGACTGAACCCAAAGGTTCACACATGCTAAGCAAACATTCTACCAGCTGAGCCACCTGCCTGATACAGCTTCACTACCCATGAAGTGCAAGTTCATGCTCCATAATAGAATGTTGACACCACTGTCTAAATGTTTCAGAACCAGAAAATGTTCAGAGGCCGGTTTTCTGTGTCCTAAAGCCACCACATGTGGCATACCAACCCTTAGCAGCAGCCAGGTCCCAGCTATGTGTACTAGTTGGTGGCAGAGGGAAGTCCTAAACCTCCTCTGCAGGTCTATTACAAAGGGCTTTTCTTGCAGCTGAGGACATAACTCAGTTGATAGAGTGCTCGAATAGCAAGCTTCATGAAGCCCCACTGGATCCCCAACAGCACATGAAACTGGGTATGGTGGTGCCAGCCTATAATCCCAGAACCAGGGGAGGTGGTGGCAAGAGAATCAGAAGTTCAAAGCCATCTTCAACTATATAACAAGTTTGAGACTAACTAGGGTATATGATACTCTTTCTTAATCAAATCAGTCAGTCAATAAAAATTTAAAGAGAGCTTTTCCCAAAACCAAGACTGTCTTCCTGTAGAGGATTGAATGCCTTCTGATAGTGATCTTATTTTCCAAACAAGCCTCAGGATATGCATTCTGATGGAGCCTCAAAGTTTGAGTTTCAGAGACTGGGGTAATGGCTCAGTCAGTAAAGTGCTTGTCATAAAAGCATAAAGACCTGAATTTGGATTCCCAGCACCCACTTGAGCTCCAGGTTCAGTGAGAGATCCTGTCTCAAAGAAATAAGGTGGAGAGCCATAGCATGGTAAGGAAGACACTGACATTGACCCCCAGGGCTACACACACACACACACACATATATATGCATATATACACGTGTCAGGTTCAGCCTGCAACCTCAATGTGAAAGCTGTAGCTCTCCAGCACTGTTCGTACAAACAAATCATGATCACAGTTATCACACAGCTTCTCATACCCTCTGTGCACTTTACACACACTAACCCACTTAATCGCTCACACTGGGTTTATGACAGGTATTGTCTATTATTCTGGTTTTGTTTGTTTGAGGCAGGGTTTTATGTAGCTCATACTGGCCTCAAACTTGCTAAGTAACTGAGGCTCACCTTGAATTCATGATCCTCCACCTCCCAAGATTCAGAATGCCCAGATTCAGAAGGTAAATTCTGCACACAGAAGCCCAAAGAACAAAGAAAGGAGGTACAAATGCAGGCGAGCCAGAAACCCCTTCACAGCCAGTGACCTGCCGGTCAGCTGAACAGAGCGCTGGAAAGGCTGAGTACTCCGGAGTCTTTTAAAAGGCAATTGCAGAGCAGCTGTGGAGCCACAGGAGCGCCTCTCTGCTGAGGACCGGGAAAAGCCACGGGCCTCTAAGTGCTTTATTAAATGATGTAACGCTTCATCTCCACTGTGTGCCTTAAGAGCCGAAGTCAGCTCAGAATAGTGCCTGGGTGGGGCTTTTCTGAGGTGCAGCCCTAGTCATCACACGTACAGGTAGCCACCTGGTGCTTGAGAACAAAGCCGCCTGCTCTGTACTCCCCAAGCCTCTAGTGGGAGCTTCCCCCACATACACAATACACAGTCCTTTATTGGACCACACACCATTCTGAAAGCTTCAAAATCTACAGCCATCCTAAGAATCTTAAAGAAAGGCTAGTCTGAGCCAGGTATGGTGGTGCAGGCCTGTAGGCCTTGAGGGGGAGGCAGAAGGATCAGGAGTTCAAGATATCTGCAGCTACATAATGAGTTCGAGGCCCTCCTGAGCTACATGAAACCCTATGACAAAACAAGAGAAGCTTGAAAACAGGCTATTTTGAGGGCTGCAGTTATGGCTCCACAGTTAAGAGCAGACACTGCTCTTGCAGAGGACCTGAGTTCAGTTCATAGCACCCAAGTCAGACAACTCATAGCAACCTGTAACTCCAGCTCCAGGGAGGATTCAATGCTTCTGGCTTCAGAGGGCACTCACATGCACAGATGAGTATAAACACATATTTAAAAATGAAATAAATCTTTAAAAATATTATTGTTATTTTATGTATATGAGTATAATGCCCACATTCAGGTTAGTGCACATGTGTCGTTCAGTGACTGCAGAGGTCAGAAGAGGGTGTTGGATCCTCTGGAACTGGAGTTATAGATGGTTGTTAGCCTCTGTGTGTGCTGGGAATCATACCCTAGTCCTCTGCAAAAACAGACAGTGCTCTTAACTACTGAGCTATCTCTCCAGCCCCAATAAATCTTTTTTTTTTTTTTAATGCTGTTTTTATTTGAAAAAGAAGTTGGTGCTAATGCTTCAAAGAACTGGGGTGGGATAAGGGTCCCCTCCAATAAAAAGGTCTTGCTCAGAGATTTCAAAGAACAATAGTTGGTAATGTGACCATTTCTCAGTAGCCAAGACCGGGGGTATGAAATCATGGGGACATCATTCACTCAGGCACCTCATGAGTCTCTGGAGATCATCCTTCCCCATCCTTTGAGTCCAGAAATCCCCCCAAATGCAGACACCCTGTAATTTAGACAAGACTAATTCAGGGGTTTTGAGCAACTCCATTCTCCCACTAGAAGGGCCTGTTGGGTTTTTCCCGAATTCTCCTGGAAAGAAGAAGGCAGCACTTTGCCAATGACAAGATTGTCAGAATTTCACTTTAGTGTATCAGAGACCCAGAGTCTGGCTATCCCTGGCTCCTTGGTGTTTTCCTGGTTTGCCTTCCTCATTTCTAGGTCAAACCCACACACTTTCTCTTTACTGTCTTCCTTCTAGCTTCATAGATCATCTTCTCAATGTTTGTTTTGTTTTGGGTTTTATTGTGAGACAAGGTCGTACTTTGTAGCTCTGGCTGGCTTAGAACTCAATATATAGCTCAGGTTAGCCTCCCAAGTGCTAGGCATTGTTAAGTTTTTAGGGTCAGTTATTTGAATAGGTGCCTATGTTGTGACAGGTGGTGCCAGGGGGAGTGGGTCAGTGCTTTCTTCCTCATTTTAGGACTGATCACCAGAGTAGATGCTCTCTGCTGGCCTCCTGGTGAGAAATGCACTTACAGATCTCAGCCAAGGAGAAACCCTTGCACTGTGTGCTCAGCCCTGGATGCATAATAGAATCACCTGGGAAAATGTAAAATATTCAAACCAGGGCCCATATCAGTGTTTCTGTGAAAATTGATCTGGGATAGGTCCCAGGCATTAGTGTTTTTTAAACCCCACTACCCCCACTCAAACTTTAAAAGTCTAATGTGGAATAGACAGTTCCAAGAACCAAAGCATTGAGGGGTGTGTGTGTGTGTGTGTGTGTGTGTGTGTGTGTTTGTGTGTGTGTGTGTTAGAGTAGGTGGAGCAGGTATACTAGCCCCTAGATCTTCTGTAAGAAGAGCACTTGCCCAGCATTTGGGGAAGTACATCATCACAAAGCCACAAGTGGGGATTCCGCTGCCCTCAGTTTTTCTCTAAATGCTTTTATGGATGGTTCAGCTTTGGACCTCCTCTGTGACAGTGACAGCCAAAGCATTAAAATGCTTTTAATCAAGAAAGAAGATAGACTGCCAAAGTGCCAGCACACTTCTGAACTGTGGTTGATGAGCTGGAGATACAGCTTAGTACTAGAGCACTTGCCCAGCATTTGTGAGGCCCTGGGATCAATCTCCAGTGTAGGAAAAACCAACAGAAGAGAATTGTATTTGGTGTTGTTATAATATGAGCTAAATATTACCTTAATGATGCATTCATCTTCTCTGATGTGCAAGGCTGGCCTGTATACCGGGTTGTGTTGCGACAAGATCTGGAGAAATGTGTGTGTGCACTTGGTGTCACAGTGAGCGCATATGTGGATGGGGCTTGCACAGGGGTACTTGCATTGGGTAGGTCTACAATCTCCAAAAGATCCAGCTCCTCACATGGGACAGCACTGCCACTGACATTGGTGGAGAAAGCATCATTTCGGGGGCAGGGCTTCTCCATCCTTTATTCAGGTTCCCTTTGAAACTAGGGAGGGCCATGGGGACTCTGAGTAACTGAGGGGTAGCAGCCCAGCGGTGTGCCCTTCTGGGATTCACTGACAGGTGCCTGAACAGCAGGCACAGCTCCACCTACTCCTCTTCTGCTAATTCCCCTAAGGAACAGTGGAGAAAGTTCCATGGAGCAAACCCCTTGGTTCACCAGTTTCCTCTGAACTTCATTACTTTCACTGAAAACTGATGTTCTTAACCGCTTCACACCCAGCTAGCTCTGCCTTAGAAGAAAATAGTATCAACTCAGAATTCTGACCATTTAAAAAAAAATTTTTTTTTTTTTTTTTGAGACAGGGTCTCTCTCAAAGCTCCATCTGCCTCTGCCTCCCGAGTGCTGGGATTAAAGGTGTGCGCCACCACGCCCGAATAAAAGCGACTTTGGGGGCAGGTTGGAGAGATGGCTCAGCAGTTAACAGCACTGGCTGCTCTTGCAGAGGACCCAGGTTCAGTTCCCAGCACTCACATGGTGGCGAACAATTGTCCATAACTCCAGTTCCAGGGGCTCCAGTGCCCTCTTTTGACCTGGTGCACTTACATAGATGCAGGTTATACACTTATATACATAAACTAAAAACTAGTAAAATATCTTTTAAAATAAAAAATAACATTTTGGGCCATCAAGATGACTCAGCAGGTAAAGAAAGGTGCCAGTTACTAAGCCTGAGGACCTGAGTTCAGTCCCCAAGACCCACATAACAGAAGGAGAGAACCAACTTCTACAAGTTGTCCTCAGACCTCATGTGCACCATGGCATGCTCCTGCCCACATATACAGTAAATAAATAAATAAAAACAGTTTTTGAGACAGACGGCTCAGCTCACTATGTAGCCTTGAGTGGCCTGGAACTATGTAGACTAGGCTACCTCAAACTCAGCGTGCTGTCTGCCTCTGCCTCCTGAGTGCTAGTATTAAAGTCATGCACCACCATGACCAACCAGAAAATTAAAAATAAACATTTTTAAGACTTTACTTAATTTTATGTATATAAATGTTTTGCCTGCATTTATGTATGTGTACCACATGAGTTCTTGGTACCCAGAGAGGCCAGAAGAGGGTGTTGGAGTTACAGACAGTAACCATGAGTCACCATGTGGGTGAGTGCTGAGAACCCAACCCAGGTCCTCTGCAAGAGCAGCAAATACTCTTAACTGCCGAACCGTCTCTCCAGTCTCCCCCTATGGTTTTCATAAAAAATATCTTTTTATTACAAAATTATGCTCATAAATAGAAAATTCAGAGACATTGGTGGGAAAAAAGGTAAAGAGAAAACAAGAAGTCTCTTGTTCTGCTATGTGTCATAAAGAGAACGTGGAACTTAAAACTGTAATACTAAGTCTTAAATCTGATCTCACCATCTAGAAGACCTCTCCCCTGTATTTTGTTTTTTTCCTTTTGCTTTTTTTGATACAAGATCTCCCTATAGCCCCAGCTGGCCTAGAACCTGCTATGTAGAACAGATTGGCTTTGAACTCATAGAGATCCACCTGCCTCTGCCTCCCCAGTGCTGGGACTGAAGGCGTGTACCACCACGCCCAGCCTTTTTGTTTGTTTTTAAACTTATTATTCATGTGTGTCTACATGTGTGTATGTGTACATACGTACAGGTATCTAAGAGCACAAAAAAGGCATCATATTCCCGAGAGCTGGAGTTTCAAACAGTTGTGAACCACCTGAAATGGGTGCTGGGAACTGAATTCCAGTCTTCTGCAAGAGCAGCGAGTGCTCTTAACTGTGGAGCCATGTCTCTAGCCATTTGTTTCTGTTGTTTGTTTGGTTACAATTTTTAAATTTTTATTTATTTATTTTTCTGTGTATGAGTATATTGCCCCACATGTTTGTAAGTGCATCCATGTTGTGCAATGCCCATGGAGGTCAAAAGAAGGCGTCAGATCCCCTGGAACTGAAGTCACAGATGTTATTGACTGCTGTGTGGATGCTAGGATTCGAATCCGGGTCCTCTGCAAGAGCCGACAGTGCTCTTAACTACTGAGCTATCTCTTCAGCCCCTTTTGTTTCCTGAGGTATGGTCTCAAGGTACATGCACACAACCCAAAAGAAAAAAAAAAACGTGGCCATTCATAGTTGCAACTCTGTATCCTGTGTAGTTGGCAGTGCACCCCAGTGTTCTGCAGTAAGCTTGCATTTGCTTCATGCACATTTTGGTTTTTTGTTGTTGTTATTTTGTTGTTTTTTGAGACAGGGTCTCTTTATAGCCACAGCTGGCCTGGAATTTTCTATGTAGAGCAGGCTGACCTTAAACTCACAGAGTGCTAGGATTAAAGGCATGTACCACCCCCACCAGCGTGAGCATGTTTTTTATGAGCTGGCCAGTGTTCCACTAAGAAGGTAGATTTTCCACATCATCTAAGGAAGAAGGGAAAGGAAAGATGACTACACAAAGACTTTTCTCTTAGGAACTGATAGAGAAAGAAAGAAAAGAAAGAAAGAAAAGAAAGAAAGAAAGAAAGAAAGAAAGAAAGAAAGAAAGAAAGAAAGAAAGAGAGAGAGAGAAAGAGAAAGAGAGAAAGAGAGAAAGAGAGAAAAGAAAGGTTGGGCATGCACACCTTTAAGCACTCGGGAAGCAGAAGCAGGTAGATCTCTGTGAGTTTGCGGCCAACCTGGTCTATATAGTGAGCTCCAGGGCATAGCGAGACCCTGTGTTTAAAAAATTAGAAAGGACTGTGTGTGGTGGCACATGCTCTTAATCCCAGCACTCAAGAGGCAGAGCCAGGTAAATCTCTGTGAGTTCAAGGCTAGCCTGGTCTACTGCATAGTGAGTTCCAGGCCAACTGGGGTTATAGGGCTTTCTGTCTCAAAAAGACCAAAAATTTAAATTAAAAAAAAATGTTTTAAATAGAAAGAAAAGAAACAAAACAAAAAAGAAAAGACAACAGAGGTCTGGCTTGATATGGGCTATCAGTCTGGTGTGACCTCATCCTGACCTTCAAGGCTACATCAAAGAACCTGGCCCTTTACAAGGCCTTGGCTTGTGCTCCTGATAGTGCAGAGGGCTCTTAATTTGAAACAAATACAATTCGAACCATCAAAGTAGAGAGGTACAGCTAAGGCCTGGCAAGGTGCTCAGGTACCTAGAAACACTGCACTGCAGAGTGCTTGTCCATAAGAGTGGGGAGTTATAAAAGGGCAACTTTGTTCACCAGTAGCTGCCTTGCTGTACTCAAGGCACACGCTTTCCACTTGAATTATGCATTAACTAGCATTGCAGCTAAGCTGCCTTGAAGAAGAAGAAAGCCCTGTTTAGTTAGTGCGGGAAACAGAATGTAATCTGCTACAATTTAGAAGTCACTTTAGAGTGTTTGTGTTTGTTTTGTTTTGTGGAGACAGGGAGTCTCACTGTGTTGCCCAGGCTAGTTTTGACCTACTAGGGACAAACAATCCTTCTGTCTTATGTTTGGAGAGATGGCTCAGTAGTTAAGAGCACTGACTGCTCTTAACAGACCTGGATTAATATCCTCTTAACAGAGGACCTGGGTTTGAGTCCCAGCACCCGCATGGTGGCTAATAACTGTAACTCCAGTTTCAGAGGATCCAACACCCTCTTCCGACCTCTGTGGGTATTATACAACATGGGTGCACTTACATACATGCAGGCAATACACACAATACACATAAAATAAAAATAATAAATTAAAAAAAAATCCTTCTGTCTCAGCCCTCCAAGCAGCTGACTGCAGGTGCATGCTACCACACCTAACTTTGGAAGACATTTTAAAAAATATTTATTGTGTGGATATGATGGGGCAGGGGTGCGTGGGCCATGGCTCTCTTCCTCCTCCTTTATGGAACTTCCAGGGATTGAACTCCACAGTTTGGCCAAGAGGCCCTTCCACCCATCACACTGCCCAAGTCTCTTCTCATAACTATCCTTCAACTACTGTCAACTGTGCCCATGAGTGACTCCCAACCACCCTCTGTCACCCTCTGAAAGCAGCACCCATAATTCTCATTTCTGCCTCTCAGCCCTCCGCGGCTTACTCACCTCCTACTGGGTCTCTCAGCCTGACTTCTAGTCCTTAGCCCCAAATGCCATCACTGAACTGGCCTCCCCCTAAATGATGCTTATAACCTCCTGGACAAAATCCAAAGTCCTTGTTTGGTCTCTTAAGGTCACATACAAACTACCCCTAACCACCTACTTTTCAGAGCAGCTAGAATTCATCAGTTGGCATAGCCAAATGTTCTTCAGTATAACTTTGTTTCATCTAGACCTCCCTTTGCTGTTCTTCAAACATATGGCCCATTCCTGTAGCTTGTCTTTCTATCTAGAATGTTCTCCATGGGGTGTTCTTCATGGGATTCTGCCCAGTTCATTCGAGTTAATGGAGATCTTTCCTGAAATCCTTGAAATCTTTCAGTTAGACCTTCTTATTGATTATACCAGTGATTATACCCAGGTGTGGTGGCATATGCCAGTAATCCCAGTACTCTGGAAGCTGAGGCAGGAGGATTGCCAAGAGCCTAGGCTACATAAAATGAGACTCTGCCTCAAAAAGAAAAAAGGAAATGAAGAAAAGAAATACAGAAGGAGTGAAGGAACAAAGGAAGGAAAGCATTTGACTATAAACTGCCTTATGGCACAATTTAATTTTTCAAATGGACTCGTCTTCACCATGAATTAGCTACCTGGCAGTGACCAGCCTGACAGCGATGTGTGCCAAAGCACCTCTCTCTGCTCTGAGATTTTTCCACATGTGTTATGTGAACATAGAATTGAGGCATGAATCTTCTGAGCCATACTGAGGGGTTTAGCCTTTGGAAGATGTGCAAAAGCCAATTCAGCACTGTCTGAATTCACATTTGCAAGTGACTGCATATGGAATTAACCCTATTTCTAAATCCCTAGTGGTAAGCAGAGATAAACTTCAAGCATTATTTTATTGAGTCCCTTAAAGACTCCCCAGTGAAGGGGTGAATACAAACAGGTCCCTCAAATTGGATGCTAATTACCAGCAAATCCTCCCTGACATAGCCGCCTTACAAAAGTAAAGACGGTCTTTTATCTGTCTGATAACACCAGGTCCCAGCCTGCACATCAAAAAAGGAGAGTTTGCTTCCCAGGGGACGCCACTTAGGGCAAAGCCAATTGGTATAGGCAGAGCACTGACTGCCCTTGTGATGTGGCATCTGGACCCTCGTTCCAGTGGAAGGTTTTAATTGACTAGGGAGGTTGTGCTGAGCTAACCACCCCCCTCCGCGCCTTATCCTCTACCCCTTACCCCTGGAGCCAGCAGGGAAAGAAGCCTGTGGATCCTAGCTAGAGCCTTAGAAACTGGCATAAGATGGTCCTGGAGCAGGGAAGGAAATGTGCACACAGAGCAGTCATGCTAGGGGCAGAGGGGGACCTTTCCAATGACCCCATTCCTGGAGCCTCTAAACAGATCATTTCACAAACAACCAGCTGGCTGACAATGACTCTGATGCATTTTGCCAGGCCAAATAGAATGTCTTGTTCAACATTTAAATTGACTTTTAACACTTCAAAATTTAAGAGATTTCACATATAAGTCTGGATTTCTGGCTTCTCCTGGTCAGAACCTGGTGAGGCTGGGTCCTCCATCCAGAGGGAGATGAACCTCTGTGTGTTTATCAGTTCCCCGTGGGGTCAAGGCATGTATTTTTGCCTCTACCAGCCCCTGCTGGTTTTCCTTGATTTAAAATGTTGCAGATTTCCAGGCTAGAGAGATGACTCAGGAGTTAAGAGCACTGGCTGTCCTTACAGAGGACCCAGGTTCAGTTCTCAGCACCCACATGGCAGCTAACAACCATTTGTAACTTCAGTTCCTGCATGTATGTAAGTTTCCTGCATGTATGTAAGTGCACAGTTCTAGCCTGTGCACTTACATACATGCAGAAAAAGAATCCATGCACATAAAACAAAAATAAATAAATCTTTAAAAACAACTAAGTGTTGCAGATTGCACCTCTAGGAAGGAGAAAGAAGGACCAAATAAATCCTTCTGCTCCCTAACCCTAACCCTAACAACTCTGATGTCTCTAGATATGGCCCAGGGCCTTGAGTCTATAATGCAATAGAGACAAGGTATTGTTTCTTTATCTAAACACTGTCCCAGGAACTTGCCATTACTGAATGCCCTAGAGGGATGGGCATGGGCCAGGCCGAGGTTAACTGGAGCCTATTATGCACTTTTCCTGCTACTCTTCAAATCTGGGTGCAGTCCTGTAACCTAATTTCTAAAATGGAAACACTGAGGTTTACTGTTCACACACCCATTGTTAGAACATACTGACAGACTCCTGAGCACTCCTCTTTACCAAGCAATGACTTTGCTATCTGGCTATTTGTTGATGTGTAGTAGGATCCCTCAGGCCACCTGTAATCTGAAACATACTCCATTGTGGGTTTAATGCTAGCCTTTAAATTTTTTCAATTACATTTATTTATTGTGTGTGTATATGTATAGAGGTCACATGCTACCTGCTTATAGAGAGGTCAGAAAATGACTTTTGGGAGTCAGTTCTCTCCTTCTACCATTGGTTCTCAGAGACTGGACTAAGATCATCAGGTCTGGCCACAATGGCCTTTACCCACTGAGCCATCTCACTGGCCCAATGCTAGCTTTTTGAAGGACACATAAACTCTTTGGGGCTATAGATAGAACGAAGAGTGCTTGCCTAGCATGCATGAAGCCCTGGGTTCAAACCCCAGCACCTAACAAAATGGGTGTGGTGGCCCATACCTATCACTTGGGAGGTCAAGGCAGGAGGATAATCAAAATTATGGGGCTAGAGAGATGGCTCAATGGCCAAGAATACTCGCATTCTTCCAGAGGACCCGAGTTTGAATTCCAGCACCCACATGGTGGCTAAAAGCCACCGATAACTCCAGTTCTAGGAGATCCAACACCCTCTTCTAATATCTGTGGGCATTGCACAACACAGGTGCACTTACCTACAGGCAGGCAAAAGACTCATCACATAAAAATAAATAATTTTAAAAGAAGTTCCTTGGCTACATAGGAAGTTCAGGGGCCAAGTCTGAGCAAGAGACCCTGTCTCAAAACAACAAAAGAAAATAAATAAAAACCCTCTTCACAGAAGCAGTGTGAAACAGTTTGAGTTTTGTCACCCTGGGCGGGAGTGGATGACTGAGGAAAGAGCTCTGTGGCTAAGTGACTGTGAGCCTGTAGGCAAGACCCTGGGCCCCTAGGACTTGTGAGGGGAATAGCAGCTCACACCCTATAAATTTGTTGCAGCTGGGTAAGTTATCTCAAATGCTTTCTCTGGCCTAAAACTCGCATCGTGGACCAGGCTGACCTGGAACTCACAGAGATCTGCCTGCCTCTGCCTTCCCAGTGTTAGGATTAAAGGCATGGGCCGCCCAGGCTGCCTGGTCTTTTAACTAGCTTTTAATTATGATTTCTCTTCAAGTTTTTTTCTGAGCTGTAAAAGTTCAAGGTCTTCAGCTGGTTCTAAAGTTTCTTCTGCTAACATCCTCCTCCCCCGGACGCCCCCTGCCCCCCACCTCACCTCACCCAAATCTAGCGCGAGCTCTGAGCATCTGGAAGCTACCGGTGAGGAGGTCAGTTGGGAATTTAAGAGTTCAGGGGTGTCGGAAATAAAGGTGTAAGGGGTGGGCACAGTTTGGGCTTTAACACCGGAATCTCCTGGGTTCCTGCAAGACCGTTCTGCAGCTTTTACAAACAGCCTTAATGTCAGCGCCCCGCTGCGGAATTCCAAGCTCAGCTTCTCACAATTGTTAACACCTTCTTTGACCAGCCTCTTTCTAGTTGACAGTCCTCGTCTGCTCCTCTCTTAACACCGGAAGGTTCCAGAGGAACCTTCATTTTAGGGACCCCCCCCCCTACACACACACAGAGAGAGAACAGCCTCTTTCAGTACAGAAGTCGGGGAAAGATTCCCTGGACTCGCCCGCTTTGCAGGGTGAGTAGGTTTCCAGCTTCTGGAGCCGGGCATGGGGGTGGGGAGGCCACCAAGGATTTTGTAAGTCCCTATGGGTCATCTGGCAAGTTGACTCGACGCCTGAGGTTTTAGGTTGGGGGCAATAATCGCCCCTAGGCAGCTGGCCCTGGGGTCGGCGTAGAGCAGCTAAGGCTTGGGTTGCATCGGGGTACCCAGACTCCCAGGGCGCAGAGCCGGGGGGCCGTGCCCACGACGGATCTCGGGATCCGGAAAGTACCTGCCAGTAGAGCTTGCTCTGATGGGAACTAGACGCTCCCTTGGGCCCTGGGGGTGCGCTCCCACTCTTGCTAACTTTCCCGGCCCCGGGGCCGGAGGAGGGCGCCTCTCCCGGCCGTGGCGCGCCGGTACTTAAGGCGGCTCGGCGGAGCCGGTGCTCGTCAGTCGAAGCGCGCGGCGGCACCGTGAAGGGAGCGCGCGGCGGCGGGAGCCGGAGGACAGGCATGGAGCCGCCGCGGGCCTGCTGAGCACCGGAGCGCGGGCAGCTGGCGGCACGGTGAGCGGGGCCGGCCGCATCCGAGGGGCCGGCGCCTCCTTCGAGTCTCAGGGACCCCCGGTGGCCAGCGCGGGAAGGCCGGCCGGGGCTGCGGCCGCTCCCCAGCGACCCCTCCTCCCTTTCTTCCTGCATCCTCTGCTCCGCAGCCTCTCCTCCCTTCCTCCCTGGCGGCTCCTGTTTTGTGAATGAATCTGGAGGCGGGAGGACGGTGGTGCGGGGCCTGAGGCTGGAGCTCCCTCCCCCCACCCACGCCTGCAGGGGCTTCGCACCTGAGGGGACAGGCAGCTCTCCAGCGCCTGGGTCCCCGCGGGTCGGCGGGGCCACAGCCGCACGTGTCTGCGAGATGAGCTCCCTGTCCTCGCGGCTGAGGGCGCCTAGGCGCCAGGGAAGGAGCCCCCGCCGCGTGTGCAAGTTTCCTCCCTCCGCGTGTGGGCCCCGCTGCCGGGCGGGCACACCTGTCAGCGGGAGAGGGGCCACCGACCCGGCAGCCCCTCAAAGTTTCCGCGGTGGATTGGAGCTGTGCGCCCTTGCCTGGAGGTTTTTGTTTGGCGGGGCTCGGATCTCGGAGAGCGCACCCCAGCCTTGCGTCCTTGCACCCGAATATGCAGTAGCTAGCCGGACCAGGCCTTTCTAGATCCCTTCCGAGTGAGCGGGGAGGCGGCCCAGGGTGCAGCTCGCACTCCAGTCTACCCGCTTAGAGAGAGACAGCCTCCTCTCTGGGCAGGGAATCCCAGCCAGCGCCCGAGTATCTGCACGCCGAGTATCTGGCTGCTGAACCTTCTTGGGTCCACTGTGGGGAGTGGGTACCGAGGTAGTGCTGCTTAATTCCCGCGGGGGAGGGGTCCGGTTCGGGGATGGAAGGGACTGGCGAGTCCAGGGATGTGGCCTTTGTTTGCAGGCACTCTTTTGCCAAGGTAGCTGGAACCGGGAAGATGAGCAGGGCCTGGTCGGGCTGTGATTTCTTGGGTTTTCTGATCCTTCCCGGTTGGGTCGTGGGAAACCGGCACGTGGGTGTGGCCGCTCCGCTTTCGCCAGGGAGCGAAGCTCAAGCCGGGTGAGGAGCCTGGCCAGAGCTTTCACTGCCGCTTTGACCTGACCCGACTGCCTCTGGAACTGCACGGAGGCGGGCTCCGGGACACAGGTTGCTGGGCTGCCCACTGCACCCGGTCCCTCCCAGAGCACAGGCGGGCAGTGGGGCTCGCAGCGTCCCGGGTACAGGAGCGGAGCTGGGCGGTGGGCGTAGGCCTGGGGCGCCCTGGACCTTGTGTGTGCAGGGAAGGGAAGGCTGGGAGTCCTGCAGAGGAAGCACGAGGCCGGGTCCCCGGCTGGTGGGGCAGAAAGCCCAGAGCCGCGCTTCCCAAAGAGGCTAGGCTGCCAACAGCCCTTTCCGATTTACGCTGCTGGAAGACTGCTGTTGCGGATTTAGGCAGTGAATGTTTTCCTCACCCAACCCATGTGCGAGGTGTCTCCTGGCAGTAAAGCCTGTTTGTGTTGGGGTGGGGCTCGGTTTCAGGGGGAACCCAGAGTTGAAGCAGGCTTGGAAATGAGAGGTCATTGTCTAAGGCAGAGGTGGGAACGCATTCTCCAAATGGGGCAGGTGGCAAGGAGAGGAGATAGGAGCCCAGGGCGCGCTCGCGCGCTCTCTCTCTCTCTCTCTTTCTCTCTCTCTCCTTTCCCACCTGGGCTCTGGGACAAACCACAGCCTTGCCACTGGGGCAGCCCGGAGGGCTCATGTGCTTTCATTTTTAGGAAGAAAGGTCCCCTGGAAAGGCTGGGGACACTAAGTCTTTGGGCAAGGTCAGGCAGCAGGAGGCAGTGGAGTCTCTGGTGCCATGTCTTGGGCTCTTTCATTAAAGAGCAGCTGTTCCACCGGAGCAGGTATTAGGACCCCAACTTAGTTACAAACGGAAACCTGCATTGCCTGCGGGAGGGGGTGGACAGGGGACGTGCTGGGAGAGCCTACCGGGCACTAGGACCAAGCGGATGGGGCTCCTGGCTGCCACCTCTTCCCCGCTGCTGCAGTGGCTGCCGAGCCCTCTGGCACTTCTCAATGCTGCACTTCCAAGAGGGCTGTCCACACCCCAGCTCTGTTCTTCTTTCCCAGATCTGCTACCATCTTGACTTTCTCTCTGCTTCTCAAGTAAATGACAAAAAGATGAAAGCAGAGCACAGGGAAGTTTCTTACTGAGTTAGCTGTGGTAAAGGGGACAGTGTGTTGGGTCCAACCAATCTCTTTTACCACCCCCCGCACGCTGATTCCCTCTCCCGCTTTCTTTATAGGCCTTTTGCTGTGTTTTACTGGGAAACAATCCCCCAGAGCCCCTTTTCTCCCACCCTACCTACAGAGCTGTCTCCTGCGTACCCAGTGTCCCCACTGAAAGCTTACCTACGAAGAGCTTTGGGTCAGGCAGATCAGTCTACTATTTTCCAAGCTGTGGTGTGTAATTCTGTCTCTGGTCTTGGGTTTGACTGATAATCAGTGCTACTCTACTTTCTTTTTACTCCTGAAACATGCTCTGATACTACAACCCACATTTCACAGCTGTGTTAAGGAGTAGGGAAGTCCGAAAACAGCAGAGCTGAGATTTGAACCCCAGTAGGCTAACTTCTGAGTTTCCATGCTCTCTTCGTCATGTACAGTAAATGGTAATGGTTTTTATTAGTGGGTCATTGCCTTTGTTCTGGGCCTAACTCTGAGAATGCTCCAGCTCCTCTGACTTGGGAATGCTGCTCATGTCTGACCTTGTATCTCTGACCTTCTTCCCTCCAGATGCCGGTGCAGCTGACCACAGCCCTGCGTGTGGTGGGCACCAGCCTGTTTGCCCTGGCAGTGCTGGGGGGCATCTTGGCAGCCTATGTGACAGGCTACCAGTTCATCCACACAGAAAAGCACTACCTGTCCTTTGGCCTGTACGGAGCCATCCTGGGCCTGCATCTGCTCATCCAGAGCCTGTTCGCTTTCCTGGAGCACCGGCGCATGCGCAGGGCAGGCCGGCCACTGAAGCTGCCCTCCTCTCAGCGGCGCTCAGTGGCTCTCTGCATCGCCGCCTATCAGGAGGACCCTGAGTACTTGCGCAAGTGTCTGCGCTCGGCTCAGCGGATCGCCTTCCCTAACCTCAAGGTGGTCATGGTGGTGGATGGCAATCGCCAGGAAGACGCCTATATGCTGGACATCTTCCATGAGGTGCTGGGTGGCACTGAGCAAGCTGGTTTCTTTGTGTGGCGAAGCAACTTCCATGAGGCGGGTGAGGGTGAGACTGAGGCCAGCCTGAAGGAGGGCATGGAGCGCGTGCGTGCCGTTGTGTGGGCCAGCACCTTCTCATGCATCATGCAGAAATGGGGAGGCAAGCGTGAGGTCATGTATACGGCATTCAAGGCCCTTGGCGACTCCGTGGACTACATCCAGGTAAGTGCCTCACAAGGAACGTGTACTCACAGGGGCATGTGCGGCCAGCTAGGCAGACTCCCCTCCAGGAACTTTAGATCTGGTATAGGTCCTTCTGTTATATCCCTGACTGCTCGTACCTAAGTAAGGCACAAATGGTTCGGAAACAGCCCTGGGGTTGACAGACCTGGGCTGCAGGTCTGTTGGTCCCTAGGTCTGTGACTTTAGGCAGATCTCTGAACCAGTGTCCCCATAACAGTAGCAAAGTGATACATAGCAAGACCTCATGCTAGGCACTGTTGTGGACACTTCAAAACTACTGATTCTTTCAAACCTCATACACCTGAGGGGCAAGAATTGCTCTGATCTGTGCTCATAGAACACAAAACAGAAGCTCAAAGAGTAACTTGCCTAATGTCACAAGCGCTAGTACAGGGCAGACCTGAAAGAGACAGGCAGCCTATCCAGGGCCTGCTTTTAGCCATTGCTACTAGCAACACAGTGATGAGCCTCTTTCATAAAGGGTGAAGAACAAAGGCAGTCTTACTAAAAAGCACTCCGGTGTGTGTTAGAGCCCCAAAGGCCCATTTTTCCTACTGTCAAATTCATTCCCTGGCATATGAGATGGAGGGACATAAGACCAACTTCCGGTGTTGGCAGGGCTGGAATTTTGAGCAGACACTGGCCAGCTTCTGATCAAATGGTCATTGGCACCAGCCTGGAATTTTTACCAAATTGGCGAAGTTCACATAGCTTAAATGTTCAAACAACTTAGAGAGAAATAGAGAGATTAAACTTTCACATTTCATTACCAACCAGAAAGAGACAACTCAGTTCCCCAAGGGTCTGGTCCAGAATTCCTCACAGCATCCACGAAGCTCATGACTTCTACACATCTGTCAGAGGACTTTGCTTATTGCTTCAAAAACACTTGAAAGCATAGTGGGCTGCTTTGATAGCCCACTATCTGCCAGTCCTGTCTTGCTGACAGTATGTTCAGTCATTTCATACTACTTAAGTGTTTTATGATGTTCCTAAGATTAGCTTGCATATTTCCCCTCTTTAAGTTTTCTTGTCCTTGTGTAAGAGTTGATGTGTTTATCTCTTCCTGTCTTTATGGACCCAGAAACCTCCTCAGCATGTAAGACGGGATGTGCTAAAAGGCTGTTTGATTTTGCAGTTCACCTGGGTTTTTTTTTTTTTTTTTGTGAAATTTCCCTTGAGACCCAAAAAGCCCACGTCACAGATGCTCAGGTGACAATGACTTTATCAGCCATTCCCTTGAAGCACAGGACCCCGCCAAACTTGCTTTGCCACACAACTCCCTTTCTTGATCATCTATATGGCCACCACTTGAGCTGTGCCCTCCTTCGTAGTCCTGAACCACTGCCTAAGGCAGCCCTAGTCTATAGCCAATGCATGTGTGATGGGTTTCAGCTAGCCTTCCCATAGCCCTGCTAAGGATGGATCTGTCCCTCTGTTGGAAGAAACCGTACCCAACTAGTGGAAAACCCAGGCAGGGAATTATTCTTCCTTCCCTAACTCTGCTCAGCTAGAAAGACCTCCTTGGCATGAAGGAAGCAAAGCAACGTGGAAAATGGGTTAGAACTGGTCATGGTGCTAAGACAGCTGCACTGAGCCTTAAACTGAGGGAGGAGGCCCTGAGTCAGGATGGAGGGTCCCTGGGACATCTTCCAGTTCCAATAGCATGTAAGGATGCCTGGTGGGGAGGAAGGAAGAAGCATAACCAGTGCCAATGGCTGTGCTAGTTCTCCCTTAGCCGTCTGCTGCTTGTCTGTGCCGCCCTGACTTCCAACACGAAGAAAACCGAGAAGGCTGGGATTTCGGAGGCAGCTTCCTCCTTGGGGGCTTTCTTGCTCAGCAACCTTATTTATTTTGGTTCAGGTGATTTAATTCAGGGCCTTGTGCCAGTAACTTTAATAAAAGCTTCTGTGGAACAGGATTTAAGTTCATCTGTGGATACTTTCTCTGCTCTGAGAACAGTAATTGTAGAGCTTACTCAAGGGGTCAGTAAATTAATTCCCCTGCTCCGTGGATGTCAGGATCACTTCAATAACTTTAGGAAGCAGACAAGAAGTCTGCCACTATGGTAAGTAGTTCAGACTCCAGGTTCAACTAAAAGTAGGGCCATATGTATTAGACCATGAGCCTCCGAGGGAAGGAGGGTCACAGTGTGCAGGATTTGGTGCAGGGTGTGGTTGGTGGCAGCTAGTGCCAGTTTCTGGGCTCATCAGGCCTAGAGGACCTGTTGGTCATAATATATCTCAGTCTTAAGAAACTTGACCAAGATTCTGAATACAGCACGTATGGGGGCCAGGTTCCCGGTCTCATGGAGGGTCTCTTAGCCAGGTAGACTGATCCTTATCACAGGGCTATCAAGTGACCAAGAGGCCAGAAGCTGAAATAAGGACACTCTTGTTTTTACTTTAATTTTATTATTTTTATGTGTGTGAGTATATTGCCTGCATATATGTAAATGTACCCATGTTATACAATGCCTGCAGAGGTCAGAAGAGGGTATTGGAGCCCCTAGAACTGGAGTTAGGATGGTTGGCTACCATGTGGGTGCTGGGAATCAAATCTGGGTCCTCTGTAAGAGCATCCAGTGCTCTTAATCTCTGAGTCATCTCTCTAGCCCCAGAGGACACTCTTAACAACTATCTACAGGATCATCTCAGCAGCACCCTTGACAGGAACTGTTTTTTAGCCTTTTGAGAAATGTCTGCTGGCCCTGGTCTAGCCCACTATACCTGATTTTAGTGACTTGTTCTTCCATTCTGCCCAACATCTCCAAGGAAGAATTTTGAGAGCATTTTTGTGGAGCCTGACATAGGGGTAAACTAGAGCATGAAGCATCTTCTGCTTCAGACCCAGCGTCTGGTCTTCTGGGTTCCTCTCCTTTCCTTGTGGTATCTCAACTGTAAGCACTCCTTTTTCTTTATTTCTTTTTTTAATATTTATTTTTTTAATTTTATGTGTATGAGTCTATTACCTGCATGTGTGTAAGTGCACCCATGTCATGCAATGCTCTCCGAAGTCAGAAGAGGGTGTCAGATCCCCTGGAACAACAGTTATGGAAGGTTGTTAGCTGCCACATATATGGGTGCTGGGAATTGAACCCGGGTCCTCTGTAAGAGCAGCTGATGCTCCTAACCACTGAGCCAGCTCTCCAGGCCCAGCTGTCTTTTCTTTCCTTGTTTCTCCCTTCTCCCCTTCACCCAGCACAGAGCACTGTGGGGGAAGTGGATCATGTGAGAACAGTCACACCTTACAGGCAATGAGCAGCTTCCAGAAAGGGAAGGGTACCGTACAGGCCTGAGGACAAAACTCACTGCCGGTGCACTACCCTGCAGGTGTGCGACTCTGACACTGTGCTGGACCCAGCCTGCACCATTGAGATGCTTCGAGTCTTGGAAGAAGATCCCCAAGTAGGAGGTGTTGGGGGAGATGTCCAAGTAAGAAGTAACCAGGGGTTCCTGGAGGTTGGGGGATGGACTTTTCTGTTTCCAAACCCAGTGGAATATGTATGTCTGGAAAATGAGTATTTGACTTACTAGTATTGGGGGAGGGTTAGAAACAGTTCCTCGACAGTTTTCACTGGTTTAAAGGGCTCATTTCACTGATGGCCCAGCTCCTTTTCTGCTCTTTTTCAACATGAGGGTGGTGTGGAAATTTTAAAAGTTTTGGAGCCAGGCATGGTGGTGCACACTTTTAGTCCTAGCCCTTGGGAGGCTATGCGGGTGGCTCTCTGTGAGATTCAGGCCAGCCTGATCTACACAGTGAGTTCCAGCCAGCTAGGGCTACAGGGAGACCCTGTCTCAGAGAAGTCTGGAGAGCCTATGCATTTGGAGAGGCATAGTATTTGGAGGCTACAGACCTCAGAAAGTACTTTCTTTTTGGCTGACAGTGTAGCAGGTAGCTCTCAAATTAGGTCCTTGAAAAGCCCTTGCTCTTAGGGAACTCAGGCTGAAAAGCTGTAGGCAATATGTTAAGCATAGAGAGCCAGATCTTCCTCCAGAGGGTACTGAGGGTAATACACCTTCCAATCACTGAGGAGCTAGACACATAGCTAGGGAGGTGTGGTTTGGTTTTTACCTTCTTTCTCAAGCCCTTCTCTCTGCTACCATCAGTAAACTCTCCCAAGACTGAAACAAGGCTTGGTCTATTAGAGCAGTCAGATGGAAGAATAGTGCTGGCAACGTTGTAAAGACAGAGCTGGTACTTGGAAAATAAGTGGGTTTGAATGGCTCCTCTAAACTTCAGATTTCTGTTTCAATTGGGATAGAGCTAATGGCCAGAAATTTGAGCAATAGTCACACAACCCAGGATAGGGAGGCCTCAGATGAAGAAGTCCATAGCATCTCTGCTCCTTTACAGATCCTCAACAAATACGATTCGTGGATCTCCTTCCTGAGCAGTGTGCGGTACTGGATGGCCTTCAACGTGGAGCGGGCCTGCCAGTCCTACTTTGGCTGTGTGCAGTGCATTAGTGGGCCCTTGGGCATGTACCGCAACAGCCTCCTTCAGCAGTTCCTGGAGGACTGGTATCATCAGAAGTTCCTAGGCAGCAAGTGCAGCTTTGGGGATGACCGGCACCTTACCAACAGAGTCCTGAGTCTTGGCTACCGGACTAAGTATACAGCACGCTCTAAGTGCCTCACAGAGACCCCCACTAAGTACCTCCGATGGCTTAATCAGCAGACCCGCTGGAGCAAGTCTTACTTCCGGGAATGGCTTTATAATTCTCTGTGGTTCCATAAGCACCACCTCTGGATGACCTACGAATCCGTGGTCACAGGCTTCTTTCCATTCTTTCTCATTGCCACAGTCATCCAGCTTTTCTACCGTGGCCGCATCTGGAACATTCTCCTCTTCCTGCTGACGGTGCAGCTGGTGGGCATTATCAAAGCTACCTATGCCTGCTTCCTTCGAGGCAATGCAGAGATGATCTTCATGTCCCTCTACTCCCTTCTCTATATGTCCAGCCTCCTGCCAGCCAAGATCTTTGCCATTGCTACCATCAACAAATCTGGCTGGGGTACTTCTGGCCGAAAAACTATCGTGGTGAACTTCATCGGCCTCATCCCTGTGTCCATCTGGGTGGCAGTTCTTCTGGGGGGGCTAGCCTACACAGCTTATTGCCAGGATCTGTTCAGTGAGACTGAGCTAGCCTTCCTTGTCTCTGGGGCCATCCTGTACGGCTGCTACTGGGTAGCCCTCCTCATGCTGTATCTGGCCATCATCGCTCGACGGTGTGGAAAGAAGCCAGAGCAGTACAGCCTGGCTTTCGCTGAGGTGTGACATAAGCCCTAGATAGAGCGGGAAAAGTGCAATGGGTAAGGGAGGGAAGGGGAATGGAAGGAAAAGATGGGGCGGGAGGGAGGAGGGAGTGTTGTGCTCTAGTTTAATGCTGAAAGGACAAATCTGAAATGCAAAGAATGGTGACTGGAATGCCCTGGGCAGCTCTGCTCAGAGGAAGGATGACACAAATTCTTCAGGCTCAGGGCAGAGGGGACTTGGATGCTTTCAGGCTACCTGTCTGCTTGTCCTTACACAAGCAGTGAACTCTGAGAAAGATTTTCCTTCCTCCTCCTGAGTGAGACCTATAGAGAACTCAGAAGTGTGCTAAGCCAAGTGCTCAGTTAAGTTCTATCCTGTGGCAACTTCTGGAAGGTAAGCAAGCAATGACAGCCTGTGGGAGGTGTCCTCCTAGCTCACCTGAACATGACTAGGTAGAACTTCCACTGAAGTCTGGGTCAGCTAGTGTTCCCAACCTCCGATTATCATCAATGCAGTAAGATTGTGCCTGAGATAACATGGCTGAGAAGCCTGATTGGTCAGAAAACAGGGTCTAGGGAGTGGTGCTTGATATGACATACCCCACTCCGTATCACAGCATCCCAGGGATGAAGCAAGCCAGCAGGAGTACAGAGTTGCTTTTAAGATGACTTAAAAGAAGCTTGACCGGGTGTACTGCACACCTGTAATCCTAGCACTCAGGAGGGTAGATGCAGGAGGATCAGAAGTTCAAGGCCAGCCGGAGCTACATGAGACCCTGTCTTCTCTCTTATACACACACACACACACACACACACACACACACAATTTTGACAGGAGGAACAAAGAGACTGTCTTGGTGCTAACAGCCATGGAGGCCTTGGAATGAATGTGTTCCAACTGGGAACTGCTCAGGCTTTTACATGGATCCCAAAATTGTCAGAGACCTTGCTGAGCATATAATATGTTTTAGCTGTCTGCCGGGATGTGTGCAGATAAGAAGTCTTGGCCATTTTAGTCTGTTCATACTTGAATTCCTCTCAAATTCAGCTCTGATCTGAAGCTAGAAATCTTCTATTTCACTTTTTCCAAAGGCACATAGGTCTTGTTGTGGCTTTTTTTCTGGTGTGGGGAAAAAAACAATAATCACCTCTTCATGGGTAAGTTTCTTAGCATGGCAGAGACTGGACCCTATGCAATAAGCAAGGCTCTTTCTACATCTATGGATGAATACTGACAGCCTCTGATGAAGTCATTTACCATCTTGGAACTAGACGGTACCTTGGCAGCTGGCTGGCATGTGTGGCTTTCAGGTTACTGTTCTCGACAATCATCTGCAATGGATAGCTTTCCAGCGTTGCTCAAGTGAACCCTTAAATCCAAGCTGGTCATCTTTGAGACTGTCCACTCTCCTCCGCGGCTTCTCCAGGGAACTCTACAGCCAGGTTGTAGAGAGTTATGACTGTGTTTACTTCTGTCCAGAACCCAAACTAGGAGATGAAACTGGCTCCAACAGTCCTTGCTGTCTCTCTCACGCCTCTTAAGGCTATTTGACTTTCCTGCTTTCTGGGAGTGATGAGAAGCCATTTCATACTGATTTGCAATCAAGCCTGGATTCAGCTTTTGGGTTTGAAACCTGGTATATGATTAAGCCTTTGACTTAGGGATTGTTTGTTCTTTTTCTAAACATTCATTCTCAGAGGGGCCAGCTAACCCCTCAGAACCAACACTAAGGTAGAGAGTAGTGTACCCAGGTGCTTCCTACAAAGGAATGAAGTGCATTCCGAACCTGAACCACAGATGGGCAAACCCTGGCGCTTCCCTTCTCAAGATCAGGAGGGTTTTCCAGGTGTAGCCGATAGTTGTCACAGCACACAGACCTCAAGTTTCTATAAAACTGCTGGCTGATGTCAAGCCTAGCCCATGATGGCTGGGAAGCAGCAGGCATTTGCTAAAGACAGTTGTTCTGAGCTCTTCTGCATTTCTGCTGACCAAGAAGTAAACTGTCTTGAGCACTACAATGGAGGAAATCCAGCCACCAACTCCAGAGCTCAGACTTCACTAAGGGCTTGTTTTTCTTCAGCTTTTACTTGAAGGTTAGTGCAGGATGATGGACTCTGATGCAACTGGCTGTCCTACCATCAGCTCTGCTGCCTTGCGCTATGGTCAACTTTCTTCAGATTAAAAGACACAGGTACAGTAGCGAGTTCACAACATTTGACCTCGACTGGATTTTCTAATTTATTTTATACATTTTTCAGAAGCAAAACTAAACTGGGTCTACAGCTTTATCCCTGTTTCTCAAAAGGGAAAGGCCTTTATACAATTAGACTCATTTTGGTTTTTCCTCATTGAAAATTTTAACCTCTTTTGTATTATTCCTATAATAATTTGTAAACATATTTATTTCTACCTGTTTTTTAGTAAGGAGGGAATCTTATTTAACGTTGAGGGGCGGGAAGGGAACCACAAGGAGGAGCTTTACTTGGTGATGGTGTTCATTTTCATAGTCACGCTCTGGCTGCTGCCACTGAGCAGGAGGCCTGGGTCTTTTACCTCCAGAAGCAAAGCCTCAGTGCCCAGAGGTGTGTAGCAGAGCTTATCTTTTTTAGGTAAACCTCTGTATTCACCACTCTATCCTCATCTGGCCTGAGCCCTTCCTATGGAAGCAAGTGGAGCAGCTACTAGAAAACCTGCTTCGGGTGGAGTTGCTAGGCTGGTCCATGCATGAACTCAGTCTAGCTATCAGCCTCTTAGCTATCCTTCTCCTTGAAGTCTTGGGTGAAGTAGTGGTAGCCCTCCTGCTGGTTATACTTGCCGCAGATGGTCATCGTGTTCTTATTGCAGCACATGGCTGGGGTGGGGACTTGCCGGGGACCGCTTTCTACACTCAAGTCTCCAGCTCTCTGTTCACAATAAGCTCCTGTGTAGGATGCAGCATCCTGTGTACGATGCTGATGGAAGAGTCAGAAGTCCTGCTGCTGCTTCTCATGCAGGCTGACCATGCTTTAGCCCAGGTTCTCCCTGATTTATTCAGAGGCCAATTGTGATGATGCTTGTCTGGCTCAAAGTCCATGGGCTGCTCCTGCTCCTCCCATGTGCCACACAGGTCACGGGAAAGAACTCACAAGGTGCAGAAAACTTCCAGGTAGCATTGAACACCGGAACCCCCTTCTCAGGATGATCCTCTCCCACACCAGCTTCACAATCTCTACCATCTTTCTTGCTGCTGCCTTAGAGCTGCTGCAGCTGCTGTAACCACCGCTCCCTCTCTAGGAGAGCCTAGAGCTCCACTGTTGTCATCCTTGGTGATGCCCAAGTTCTCCATTCCAGTGTCATCTGGTGAGGATGTGGGCTGAAGACACAGGCTCCTTCTCATTCTCTGGGACTACCTCTCCACTCTGGGTAGCTGGTGCTGACCTATCCCCAGCATCTGGGACCAAAATCCCCTTCTTGAGACAAATCATCAAGAGGCATCAAGTCCTCTTTCTACACTATCATCTTGTTGAGAACTTTGTTCAACTTCTGCTTGGTCTTCTTAGGGGTCACCACCTCCTCGGGTGTGAAGTGACCTGAGGCCCTGCTGCAGGTGCAGCCTGAACCAGTTCTCTGCCAACTCTCATTCTTGATGCCACCCTAGTCCCCACTGTACTTGGCCAAGATCGAGCAGGGGTCTTGCTGCACCAAGTCCACCTGCATAAGGCAGGTGCCAGGACTACCTCCACAGTTCCACATTCTTCTTGAATGGCTCTTTATCCACAGGCTTCATATTCACCAGCACATCTTCCCCTCTGCCTGCAGCACTATTTTGTCCTCAAGGGTAAAGCTCAGCTCCCCTTCTCAGAATCAGTGACATGCTCTTCAGTGAGGTCCTGCAAGGTCTCAGGCACTGTACATATCCTCTGCCCAAACTCCTCCACCAGTGTGCTCATGCCATTTCCTCTAGCAGCCTGGTCCTCTTCTCTACCAAGTCCTGCAGCTACCAGCTCTTCTCTAGCCAGGCTGCGCTCTTATGGCAGGGGGCAACCTCCCCCAGTGTCGTCATCTTCTCCAACTTTTGGTTCAGCAGTGCTTTGCTTTGGCAACCAGCTTCTCTTGAAGCTCTTCTCAGAGGGCATGGAGTTGAGATGGTGGCTGCTGCAGGCTTCTCTCTGATATCTAGGAATTTCAACCTCAACTTTCTCCTAGCAGGCTGTCTTGATGCGTGGCATCTGCCGCTCTGGCTCTGGAGCAAGCATGGGCTCTGTGGTCGTCATGCTGTCCTGCTTCTCCACTGTTCAGAGTTCTTGGCTTCACCGACACTGGGAACCCGAGTTCCTACTGCCCTCCACCCGTCTGTTCACGTCAGGTGCCATCCTGGTGCTTGTTTTTGTACTCTTAATGTTGTGGTGGCTACTTAGTGGTGCCGCTGGTGCCTACCGCCGTGATCCAAGCCACCTTTCCGAGGTGCTTGATGACCCCATGGTGCTAAGTTGGCCTCCACCAAACCCTGATGACACAAAATGCAAATATTTCCGGGTGACAAAGTGGCCGCCATCCTGTTGCTGGCAACCAAGAGTGGCCGCTTCCTGTGTTAAGTCATTTGCATTGGCCTGAGAGACTGCTTTTTTTTTTTTTTTTCTTTTTTTACTTCCCAGGTCAACAATTTTATACTGCACTTATCAAAATAAAGATTCTCACACCACACTGGTTGTCCACTGCTGTAACAAAGTACCAAGGTAAAGGTTCAGGAGGAAAGGTTTCTTCTGGCTCACATTTTTAGTCCTCAGTTGACATTTCTGGGTATGTGGTGGGGCAGAATATCACTGAAGGGAGTGTGTGTGTGAGCAAAGCTGCTCACCTTCAAGTCAAAGGGAAGGGACCAAAGGATGTCAGGAGCAAAACATACCCCTCAAGACTGTCTCCAGTGACTGACTTCCTCCAACTATGCTCTATCTCCCAAAGTCTCCACCACTTCTCAATAAGTCTTTTTAAAAATCTTTTTAATTTAAAAATTATTTTTATGAGCATTCTGCCTGCATGTAAGTGCATCCATCATGTTGGGCAAGGCCCACCAAGGCCCGAAGAGGGCATCAGATCTCCTGGAACTGGAGTTATGGTTGTTGGCCACCATGGAAGTGCTGCAAACTGAACACTGGGTCCTCTGGAAGAGCAGCCAGTGCTCTTAACCACTGAACCATCTTTTCAGCCCCTGCATTAAGCCTCTTAAACTACAAATTTATCAATGGAGCTGCTTCTCCACTGGTGTTAGAGAATCTACCTCCCACCTCTATCTGAGTTTTACTAGAAACCAAACACATGAGCTTCTGGAGACACATTTCAGATTCAAAATTTAACTGGGATCTCAAAAGTATGTCTTTGTGCCTAAAAAAGCTGTATCTTTATCCTAGTTTCAAAAGCACTGGAGTTAGAAATGGTATAGATGAAACTCAAAGTAGAATGAGCTGATGAGATGGTTCAGTGAGTAAAGGCACCCGCTGCCAAGCCTGATGACCTGAGTTCAATCCCTAGGACCCACATGGTAGGAGAGAACCAATTCTTGCAAACTGTCCTCTGACTTCCACATGCACAGTATTACATACAAAATGTGATTTTAAAAAATTCAAAAGTTTGGGCTGGAGAGATGGCTCAGCAGTTAAGAGCACTGGCTGCTCTTGCAGAAGACCTGGGTTTGATTCCCAGCACCCACATGGCAGCTGACAACAGTCCTTAATTCTAGTTCCAGGGACTCCAATGCCCTCTTTGACCCCCTCGGGGTCAAAGTGTACATGGGTACACTTACATATACGCAGGCAATACACTCATGCACATAAAAATATTTGAAAAAATTCAGAAGTTGCCACAGTTGCCTCAACCTGATTATAGTGAGGCCACCTTGAGACTGTACATGGACAGTGGTTTAACCTTTTTTGTAAAGATGGGACAGAGTCTGTGGTGAAATAACTGTCAGAGGAGGAGTAAACTAAGGATAAAAGCTCGCTGCCTTAAATGTAAGCATTTGGATGGCAGGTGACACGGGCTGTGAACACACTGAAACAAGAAAGCAGCAGGCAACCTTTCCTCTGGTGGAACAGAGACCAAAATAAATTGACAGTTCTCTCATCCCATTTATTAAAGAAACAATAAGAAAAGATACAATGCAGGAAAAACACCAACCACCCTCACATCAGGCTGAACGAAGCACAGTGATTTCTCCCTTTTCTCCCTCCGCCCCACCCCAACCCCTAAATTCCCACCCACAGGAGTTTAAGTTTTGAGGTTCTTTGATTGGGAGTACCAGTGGAAAGGGAGCTGGATGAGCAGAGGAGCCTTAAGTTTGGCCACCTCCAAGTCCCAAGAGAGAGGAGCTGCAGGCCCAGTGACACAGAAATGCGGTAGGTCTGTGACGTGGTTGTCCATCTCCCCATTCTGTGTTGAAGACCTCAGGGAAAGGTCTGGCAATACAGGGTGACCAAGTCAAAGCTGCCCAGGTCAGAGTTACTGAAGCATGGTCTCTTCACCAATGCAATGTCTCTAGAGAACAAGTGAGGCGACTCTCCAGTGGGGAATGGGAGATTAGGACCTGCAGGCCAGTGTATCCCTGAGGAAAGTCCACAAGAACAATTCAAGAAACTAGTAAGAAACAAGGGGCAGAAAGCTGTGGGACAAAAGCACAGCAGACTTCCAGAAGGCCAGAGATCCTTTCTTGGAGGCCAAGATTATTTCTATCTGCCACAGTTCGTGTCCCACAAATAACATTTTGCCTTCAGTGAAGAAAAAAGCAGAGGAAAAGAAGACTCACTTGAACTTGAGCCCCAGCTATGTTCTTTAGACAGTAGCTCCATTATCTACCATTTTACCTAAGAGACAGCCCCTGCTCAAAACCATAATGCTTAGAAAACAAAGTGGTTCTGGAGGGAAAGTGGTGTTTAAGGGGGTAACATTCCGTTTGGGTACATTGCAGCCATTGGACCCCCTGGTCTGGGAAAAGCAGCTGGGTTTGTGCCAGGGAGGCTCCCCACTCTAGGAAATGGGACCAAAGTCTTGGTTACAGGGCCATTCATCCTTGGAAAGGAAGCTGGGTTTAGACCCAGGGTCCCTGTTGGTCTTGCAAAAGGAGCTGGATTGATACCCACAGGGCCTGCTGGAGAAGGGCCGAGATGCCCAGAAGCTGACCTCGGGAAAGCAACTTGACCTGGGCCTAATGGACCAGCAGACCTTGGGAAGGCAGCTGGATTTGGACCCTGCAGGCCAGTGACCCTTGGAAAGTTAGCTGGGTTGGGGCCTAATGGCCCAGAGGCTCTTGGAAAAACTGCTGGATTTGAGCCCTGGAGGCCAGCAGACCTCTGGAAGGTACTTGGATTTGAAGCCAAAGTGCCTGAAGACTGAGAGAAGGCAGCTGGGTTCAGTCCTCCTGATCCTGTCCCCCTTGGAAAGGAACCAGCACTTAATCCCATGGGGCCACCTGGCCTTGAAAAATGAGCTGAATTGGGGCCCATGGGGCCAGGAGCCCTTGACATGGAAGATGGATTTGGCCCTGGAAGGCCAATTCCTCGAGAGCCAGGACCTGTGTTTGGGCCTATGGGGCCAGGTGCTCTTGTCATGGAGGATGGGTTTGTACCCATGTTCCCAGAAGCCTGTGGAAAAGCAGCTGAATTTGCTCCTAAAAGACCTGCCGCTCTTAGAATGGGGGCAAGATCCAGGCCTTGAGGTCCAGCCATTCTTAAGTTAAGACCAGATCCTGTGCCCAAAAGGCCACCTGTTCTAGTGTCCAGATTTGGGCCTGGGCCCAGGCCACCGGCTCTTGGGTTGGGCCCAAGACCTGGACCCATTCCACTTGCTCGTGGGTTGGGCCCTAAGCCTGGGCCTGGAAACACTCCTGACCTAGGGGCAGGGTTTGTGCCTAAAAACCCTGATCTCAGATTAGGATTTGGTCCAGGGCCCAGGCCAACTGCCCTAGGATTAGGAGGGCCATTCCCAGAGGACAAGACACCTGCCCTCAGGTTGGGTCCACATCCCGGACCCATGTGGCCACCACTTCTGGGGTCAGGACTTGCTCCCAGCAGCCCACCTGCCCTTGGGTTGGTCATAGGACCTGTGCCTGGGAGACCTCCTAATCTGGGGTTAGACATAGGACCTGGGCCTGGAGCCCCTGTTCTAGGATTCAGACCTGGTCCTGGGCCCAAAAGACCACCTGGCCTTGGGAAAGAAACTGCACCCGTACCAGTAGAATTCATTCCTCTTGGGAAAGAAGCCATGCTTGGGTCACGGGCACCAGCAGGAAAAGGTGCTGGATTTGAAGCCATTGAGCCTGATGAACTTGGAAAAGATGGGTTCCTTGGAAATGGGGCTAGGTTTCCCCCAAGGGAACCTGCTGCCATGAAGAATGGATCCGAGTTCACACCCATTGGGTGGCCTGTGTTCATAACAGGACCTCCTTGCGGTCCCAAGGAACTCTCCAGCCGTCCTCGAGGTGGCAGTGGAGCACGAGTCCAAGGAGTTGGCCGCTCTCTATGGAAAATCCGGGGTTCTTTCATACTTTCTTGGGGACGTTGGTGATAATGGGCTTGGGGCGGGTTTTGAAAAGGATCTTGTTTCTGATGAGTGCTGTCACCAGGTACTGAGTGCCAGTTTCTCCACCAAGCTCATCACAGTCCTGCTCCCCAGGAGTGTGTTTGACAAGGACTGCAAAAGGTTTCTCCAGGTGGACGATTTTCCCATACAGGATATGATGCCCCACGATCAGCACAGGGATCCCCTTTGGCAGAACAAGAAGGAGATGCCTGAGGTTGAAGGTAAAGTCATCCTCTCAGGTGCCAATAAAGCTGCTCTTGGCAGGCCATGCTGGCACCTCCAGTCTCTGGTTTGGTTCTAAACTGTTAGAAAACCACAGCAGACTGCCCACCCTTGTGCCCTTCATATTCTTTTTTTCTAATTCCATTTAAGAATACTTTAGAAATAGGAACGTTCCAGATTCCCCAAAGCACTATTTCCTTGCTACCGCATAAGTGGGGAACAGCAAGCAGACAGCTCTGCAGATTAGCTAGACCTCGAGTAACCAACCTGAGGGCAGCCCTCATTGAGTCCTGGGAGCACCACCTTGGTGTAGCTTGCTTTACTGAGGCATCAGGCAGGGAAAGAAAAGCCCCCTCACCTCAGTGGTGTAATGTAGGTCTCCCAGGAGGTTTCCAGCTAATCCGGTGCTGTAGCGAGCCTCGATCTCCCCCTGTAGCTCCATCAGCACCCATTCTGCCAGGCCTCCAGCCCCCGGACTGCAAGCAAAGGGCTGGCGGTTACAATATTTTTGATTGGTGAAGGCTGAGTAGTGTCCTACACCATTTGAGACCCAAAGGAATGCTTTGTTGAATACAAGTTCTTGGGAAACTGGGCAGTGCCAGGCACTGAAATAGAGATCTTAATGCAAATATTTACATAAAATGAACCTGAGGATCCTAATTCTTCCAGAAAAGCTGTGAAATTGGTATAGCCCTAGTCATTCAAATTAAGTAAAATTTTAAAATGTACTTACCTGGAAATAATAATTTGCACCATGAGCCTTCCTTCTTTAAAAAGCAACTGAAAATAAACTTAGAGGAAAAAAAAAAGAAAGAAAACCTTTTAGAGGACTATAACAGCTAATCACAAAATGACAGCTAATACTGTTTAGTTGTATTATAGTAGTCTCTCAATTGAGCCACAGCCACAGCCCCAGCCCCAGCCCAATGTGTGGAAAGCACTTTTCTAAGTGACTTTAGCTTGTCTTACTTTGTTTCCTAGCAATGCCACAAGGGCTAGGTTTTCTTACAGATTCTGAGCATACAAAGTAAGGATGCTAATACCTCAGCACTTATATATATTATACTAAGACAGTGGCAGAGTGCAAGCACAGAACACACCTTGAAGAGACTACTTTTGACCACTCTAACTTTATTTTAGTGGAGCCAGGGATCAAAGTCAGGGCCATATGCATGTTAAGCAAACACTCTGCCTACATCTGAGCTGTAACCCTGGCCACTTGCTTTTCTTGATATTCTATTTTCTACTCTGCATATTTCTAAAAAGAACAAAAAACAAACTGAGACTGGTTTAGTGATAGGGACTTCATGTGTACTATCTGATATTTCTAGATTTAAAGGCCCTTTTAATTAAAAAGAACCAAAATAGTCATTTCGTCAGCTCTAGCAAATGGTCAGCTAATTTCTGATGTCTCAATAAATAACATGATCCCCTTTCACTTAGAGGTGAACATACACTTTACTCTTACACAACGGCACCACCTGGTGGCAAATTTGAGTATTTAAGAGCTTGAGTTGAAATGGCACATTTTAAAATCTGAAGACAATTGCCCAATTTGCACTTGTGTCTGTCATTCAGGGAATGGATACAGATCTGGTAGAGGGCATGGAGGACCAAAGCTACAGCTTCTATGTGTCTTTCAAATGTGGGTATGGAATTCAGCGGAGGGCTGTCCAGTATTTATCAACTGTGGTGTGCCAAGTTAAAGATTTTAAAACTGTACTCAAACTCAGAGAACATACTAACCAGATTTTTGTTTGTTTGTTTGTTTGAGCCAGAGTCTCATTTTGTAGCCTAGACTGGCCTCAAACTGGAGATTCTCCTGCCTCCTCCTGTAGAGTGCTGGGATGAAGGGGGCACCAGCATATTAGGTTAAACAGGTTTCATTGCTGGTTTTCTTCACTTTGGCCCTCCAGTGGTCTTACAGGATTTCAGAAACCCTCTTCACAGAGCACCGACACTGTGAGCAGCAGCTAACATGTTTTAAATTTTTATTATGGACCACATACCATGCATATATGTAAGTGGTATTCCATTCAACATGACAACTCTAATAATAAGTACTTATTCCTATTTTGGAGTGAGGCATATAGATTAAATCACTCACATGTAGTACAATCTTGACTATAAAGAGCAGTCAAACCACGACAGGAAATGAGGTCAGTTAGCTACACTTTCAAATCATCACCCAATTCTACCTTCCCAAAGGACAAAACCAAGCTCCACTGAGAACAAAAGGAATCAAGAAACTAGGCAGTCAATGAGAACCTATGTAAGTGCAGTTAAGACCAGGCTGTGACTCCACCTAAGAAAGGGCAAAGATCTTTGTACATAGTTACACTTTGAGACAAGCTCTCACTCTTATAACGCAGACTAGCTTTGAACCAGCAATCCTCCTGTCTCGGCCTCCTGAGTACTATGATCAGAGATGCATGGCACTATGTCCTGCTTCAGTAATGCTTCTGAAGCAAAGGATAATAATTCAAATACAGAAGGCCATAGTTTAGGGTCCAGTTTGTAAAGTGGACCTCTGCTGTATGATCACAAACAAGTCGCTTGGTGACACTGGCAGTAACACCTAGACTATGACTCAATACTGTCATGACTAAATGTTACATACAAAAGTACTTTAAAGATTCATTCTTTTTTAAAAAAAAAAGATTTTTATTTTATGTGTATGTGTGTATCGCCTGCATGTGTGTAAGTGCGCCCATGTCACGAAATGCCCAGAGGTCAGAAGGCAGCATTGGATCCCCTGGAACTGGTGTTACAGTGACCACCATGCAGATACAGGGAATCGAACCTAGGTCCTCTGCAAGAGCAGCCAGTGTTCATACATAACTGCTGAGGGGCCATCTCTCCAGCCCCTAAAGATTCAAATTCTATTAAGAGCTAATTTTTTAGTGTAGGGTAATAAAATCAGCCTTTTGACTGTAATTTATAAAGTATAGTAGACACAAATCAAGAGTGGCCCAATGTTGCACCTAACAAGTTCTTCCAAGTTTTCAGTTTTTTAAAGACAGGGTCTCATCATGTAACCCTGGCTGGCCTAGAACCTGCTTTGTAAACTAGGCTGGCCTTAAATCCAGAGGGATTCATCTACTTCTGTCTCCTGAGTGCTGGGATCAAAGATGTATTTTCCCTCATGGCTGCAAGGTGTAGCAAACTAAGGTGGTTTAAGGAAAGCAGTAAGATCTTCACATAAGTGAGCAACATGATCTGGGAGGCATAGGGGAGGGAAGAAGATAAACACCTACTTTCTGGGGCTGGGGAGATGGTTCAGTAGGTAAAGCACTTCTCATGCAAGCAAGAAGACCTAAGTTCAAATGCTGAGAACGCAAAAAAGCTGGACACACAGCACAAACGTGAATAATCCTAGTGGTCCGGCTACATGAGAGGGAGATAAAAAAAAAACTCCCAAGAGACTACCTCAAATAAAGTGGAAGGCCAGGACTGACAGGACTGTCCTTCACACCCATACACCTGCACTACCCCATAAACCTATACTCTCATACACAAAATCTACTTCTTGAAAAGTAAAAATCAGTTATTTTTTTGAGACAGGGTCTCCTTGTAGCCCCAGCTGGCCTGGAACTCTGTATGTAGACCAGTCAATCTCACAGAGATCTGCCTGGCTCTTCCTCCTGAGGACTAGGACTAAAGATGGTACACCACCACACCCAACTAAAATCACTTTTTATGTGTCTACAAACATGAGATAGGGGAGTATGTGTGTAGTTTATAAGTGGATGCAGAAGTATTTTTAGTAATTATCCACTTTCTAGTCGTTTATTAAAAGAGGAATTCAGAACAGTGGACTAAGTAAAACAGACATATGACTTCTAAGATGGTGGCAGCTGGGGACCAGTCCCTGGACTTCAATGAGCAAGCACATCTTTATACACAAATGCAGGTGGCCTAGCTGTGTCTATTGGTACTGACAGACACCTAACAACATCCTAAAAAACAGTGATTCTGTGGCCCAGAGCCTGGCCATTTTATTGCTATACAACACCACGACTGTGTAAACCTGTGTTATGTTAGATCTATTTGAGAGCTTCACATGTATATAAAATGAAATGCAAGCCAACTAAGTCAGTATAGCTCAGAGGCACCTCTGTAATGATCTGGTTCTATTTATGTGATTATGAGGGTGTATTTACCATATATATATATATATATATATATATATATATATATATATATATATATAAAATCAGGGACGTGGGGCTAGAAAGATGGCTCAGTAGTTAAGAACACTTACTGCTCTTCCAAAAACCTGAGTTCAGTTTCCAACACCCACAAAGCAGCTAACACTTGTCCTCAACTCCAGTTCCAGGAGATCTGAGCTCTCTGAAGACGTTCACCAAGCATGCACGTGGTACACTTACATACATGCAGGAAAAACACTCATAGACATAAAAATGAATAAAATCTTCAAAAGGATTTTGGAAAGTGTTTAAATTCTCTTCAATGAATTAAGAAATTTTACTTCTGTGCCTTAAAGTCTCCTGCGATGTCTGAGTTCTATTACCCCTTTTTTTGCTCCTTGAGATCAGTAGACAAAGTGCACAGGGCTAAAGTGGGAAGATGTATCTAGGTACTGAACTGAGGACCCAAGTGATGGTGGTTGACAGGAACAGGACAGCTGTTTTAAAAGGACATGAAAAGTCAAGTGTGTTGGTGTGCTTCTGTAACCCCAGTACCTGCAAGGCTAAGGCAGGAGAACTGAGTGAGCCTGGACTACAAAGCGTGAGACCTGGTCTCAAAATACTAAGATACAAGGCCTTTCATCTATCCTGTACCTATTTACTTTTGAGAGTAAATGGGAAAAGCTGGAAACAGCTGGGGGAGAAACAACACAAATAGAACATCTGTGATCTGAAAATGTGCCCTGCTACCAAAGCTTAGTTTTTTTTGTTTTTTATTTTTATTTTTTTGGGACAGGGTCTCCCTGTAGCCTCAGCTAGCCTAGAAGTCTCTTTGCAGACCAAGCTGGCCTTGATCTCAGAGATTGGCTTGCTTCTTCCTCCCAAGTGCTGGGGTTAAGGCATGCACCATCACACTCAGTCAAATCTGAAATTTTTTAGCATGTTAAGGGGCAAGTAACAAATTTCAGTTCATTAGTTTTATCCCTTTAAGGATGCTTATCTGCTAAATATATGCAAATATGCCCCCAAACAGGAAAAACGTCTCATGTGTGAATTTTGGATGATACTTAACCTATCACAGGCCAAATCCTGTAATAACATCTAACAAAAATATTTCAATGAAATTCTCTGTAGAATAGATTTTTGAGTCTTCAGTCTTGACTCATTTTAACACTAAGAGATAGTTAAAATGATTTCTAGGTTAGTCTAAGATTTGGCTCGTTTAGAAAAGCAGTACAGGTAGTGTTACCAACACGAAGAGCTCACACACACAGCTACATCTGCTTTTCATATTTATTGGATTCCCGTATCTCATTCTGACATCCACCTTGAGGTAGATATGGTCATCCCATTCCCTTTTATAGAAGAGTAAATAATTTGAGAAGGCAAAGGCTAGGCCACTGGTTACACAGTTCTAAGTTTAAAGGTGGTCCTTCTTGTAGTCCCTCTCACCCGCCTCCCCTGCAACAGTACTTCTCTCAAATCCAGCAGCTTACAACTGGCCTCATTCTCACAGCATATATACTAAGTACAATATACTAAGTAACCTTGCAATTTGCCACCAAAATAGCTGATACACCTAATACATCAAAGTATTTAATAATAAGCTCTTTTATCTTATCCATGTTTACGGGCCTTTTTGTTTTTGAGACAGGGTCTCCCTGAAGCCCCAGCTGGCCTGGAACTTCCTATGTATACCAGGCTGGCCTTGATCTTAGAGATCAGCCTGCTTCTGCCTCCATGAATGCTTGAATTAAAGGTATGTGCCACCAGGCCTGGCTCAAAAAAAATTTTTTTTAAACCTTTAAAAGTCAATTCAAATGCCACCTTCAGGAGTCACATTTTTACTTTAAACCTCTTTCTTGGTGAGGGAAAAGCAGCAGAGGATTGAGGCCATTTTCTAGAACTAGAAATGTTCATTACAAAGTATCTCAACACTTTTTCTGCTGGGGGATGAACCCATGTACATGCTAAGCATAAACTCTACCGTGGGTTTTTGTTCCGTATTGTTTTAAAGAAAGGGAATCAGGTTTTAATTTTCCAATATTACATTTTAAAAATTATCTTAAAAATTAAGGTGAAATGACTCAACCATTTTGAAAAATAAAAAATGCTAAATACATTTAAAAATAAATATATGACACATGCCAGGCTGATAGTATTTACTGAATTCTCTTTGGTTCCAGGGTCTATATTTTGTTTAGGGATCTGAGATACACCTCAAACCAACCTGCAACCTGCACTCCACAATGCTACTCAGCCCATGTGCACCTATCTTAAAAAGTTCTAAGAATGATAAAGTAACCAGTATGGAGCTTTAAGCATAGCGCCTAATCTGAGGATTGAGCTATTGGTGACGGGAGGAATTTGCATTTTCTTAGTGTATGTCTAAGAGAATGTCACTAATAACACACTGTTTCTCTATGTGCCTTTCTGTCAAATGAACTGAGGAAGTTTTATGTATAACTGAATACAAATCACTTTTATTGCCAGTGTAATTGTGGTTCTGTGACTGAAGGGGATGGATGATCCTAGTTTTGATAATCTGGGGTTAACTCTAAACTATTTTAAATGAGACACTTGCTCCACTCCAAAAAGGGGCTGTGGAGGGGTGGTGGGACTGAATGCTTCCAAACTTTTCATTAGTGAAGACTGTTTTCAAAACGTCTGTGGATACTACGCATACACGTAGTACTTCCCGTCACATTTTAGGACTCTCACGTTGGAGGAATCAATTACTGGTATTTGTAGACAATGGGTAGAAAAGATGGCTTCAGTCGATTTTGAATTACTTCGGTTTTCTCCATCTTCTTCTACTCTGCCACCCTCTCTCAACCTTTTCTCCTCTAACTGGTGTGACACCCTCTCCCCCAAGCCTGCTTCCTTTCAAGCCCCACACTACCCATCCCCCCTACCCCCCCACCCCCGCCGCCAGCTTCCCTCCTTGCTAGATTCTCCTTCCACCCACCCCATCTTCTCCACCCTCAGACCCCCTCCTACCCTTCCAACTAGAGCTAGGACACTTCCTATTTGTAGCCCCGCCCACTTTCTGGATCCCCCCCCCCCCAACACAACTCCCTCCAAACTATCCCAGATTTTCGCTGGAACCTTTTACCAAGGTGTCTAACCCTCCCATCTACCTTCCCAGGAAACTATACCCCTCCCCCCACCACACATCATTCTTTAAGCTGCTTTCCTCCACACCCCCCACCGGAGGGGTTTTCAATCTCTCGCCACCCTCCAAAGATTCCCCTTCCAACTACCTATCCAAAATTGTTCCCAGTCCCGCTGCTCTAGGACCCCACCATGCTCATCTCTCTGCTCTACCCACAAAGAACCCGAGACCTCTCTCCAACCACCCTCAAATACATAATCTCTCCCAGCAGCTTCCTCCTCCCCCTCCTCCTCCACGATTACAAATGTCCCCTAGAACAAACCTCACGTTCCTGTCACCTCCACCTCACTCCCTCCCACGAGGTCCCCTTCCTGCCAGGCCCGCTCCATTCTGGGTTCCAGGTCCACTCGGCTCCCGCAGGCCTCCCGACCCGGGGCTGAGCCCCTTTCCCGCACATACCTCGAGGATCCGGCCCGCGCCGCCCCCTGCTCCGTCCTCCGCCCGCGCTCCGCCAGCCTCTCCGCCCAGCTCCCGCTCCGTCCCGCTCGCTCGCCCCTTCCTTCTGCGCCCACTCGGCTCCCCCACCCGCCCCCGGGGCCCGCCGCGGGCTAGCCTCGGCACCCCCAGCGCCCCTCCCCCGCTCTCCTCCCTCCCACCAGCGCCCCTCCCCGCCCCTCCGCTCGCCATTCTTCTCCCCGAGCCGCGCGCCCCGCCCGGCCTCGGCTCCCTAGCTGGCCGCTCCTGCGCGCCCTCGCCCCGATCTCCGCTTGGGCCTCGCTCCCCGCAGCCTCCCGCGCCCCCCGCCCGCGGCCTGACCTGCAATGGCGGCCGCCGAGCGCGGCGCCGCGCGGCCAACGGGCGACAACCGAACCTCCCGCCGCCGTCGCCGCCGCCGCGAGCATTGCCTGCGCACTTCCGGCCTCGCGCCGCCGAGTACTTCCGGGGCAGAGCTAGAGAGCGCGCGCGCGCACGTGGGGCCGCGGCGGAGAGAGGTGAGGACCCGGGGCTGCCGGGTGCGGTGGTCGGTGAGTGGCAGAGGGGACCTGCGGGGCTCCTCTGGGATCCGCTCTGGAGGCCCCGGGGAAGCTGCTCCCTAGACCCGGGGAGAGGGCTGGGGTGGGCGAGACCTCGCGCCCCGCAGACCCTGTTCAGAACGCGCATGCGATGCTGTGGGGGTCCCAACCTGGAAGGTAGACAAGTGAGGGGCGAACCGTTCAATTCCAGTATCCCCCCACAGGAGGTGTGTGACCCGCTAGATACTAAGTCAGCTGGGGACAGAGGAACATCGAGACCTGTCACTGCCCCCTTGAGCACTCTTTCCCCTCCCCCATCACCCCAGGACACTTAGAGTGGGTCTGTGATTTGCAAACTTGGCATTCTGTAAGAGTTGGGGAGAGAAATTCTTTGCTAAATTGCAGATTTTCATACAACCCTCTTCCCCCAAGAGTCTAAAATGATGGAGCCCTCCATAGAGTAGGGTTTTTTGAGTTTGTTCTGCTTCCCTGTTGACACCATCCGGAGATTGATAGATTAGAAATGAACTTGAGAGAGCCTGCCATCCAAGACAGTGATGAGAATAAATTGCTCGAAAGATTCTGTCCAGTTAATGTTCACCAACAATTACTCTTTTTGTCCCCCCAGGAATGGGTGAATTTAAGGTCCATCGAGTACGTTTCTTTAATTATGTTCCACCAGGGATCCGCTGTGTGGCTTACAATAACCAGTCAAACAGATTGGCTGTTTCACGAACAGATGGCACTGTGGAAATTTATAACTTGTCAGCAAACTACTTTCAGGAGAAAGTAAGTCTTTTGGGAATGTGATGTGTTCTGATGTGATTTTTTTTCTTTTTTTCCCTAAATTCAGTTATACAGCTTACATGCCCTATATTCTAATAGGCCAAATTACTCTATGGAACTTCTATATCATAGAGGAGATCCTTTGGTGACAAAAGCTCAGTATTTGATCTGTATAATGTTTAAAAAGGTCATACCTAAGAACTGTTTCACTGCCTGCCATTTGGAAGCTGAAGTTTGCTGGATCTTTTGGGCACTACAATAAAGGCTATTGTTTGGCCTTGTACAACGCTGCACACCTTCAATCCCAGCACTTGGGAGGCAGAGGCAAGCAGGTCTTTATGAGTTCCAGGCCAGATAGGTCACATAGTGAGATCCTGTCTCAAAAAGATTGTTGAGATCATTGCAACTTTGGTAAAGTGACATTGTGGGGGGGGGGGGGTCACTACCACTTAAAAAGAAACATAATATCAGAAAACTCCTCTTTGGTAACATAATGGCAGTAGGATAGACTCTTAGGTTCACCTGTCTGCAAGAATGTAGAATGAAATGTTTATATTTGGGAGTAAAGAAGATTTTTAATTAGGTGAAACATTTTGGGGGTGTTGTTAAGTGCTGTTTTGTTTTGGGGTACTGTTAAGTTTTTTCAAGGACACTGATTACTGATTATCTTCAGATGCAACAGATAATTCAGTTCACAAGAAGTGAGTATCCAGTGTGCACAGCCTGGTAGTTGGAATTTAGGCATTCTGTAAATGTTTCTAAGGGAATGAGTGTAAACAACTGGTTTTTTTTTTTTTAATTATTTTATTTTATGTGTATGAGTGTATTGCCTGCATATATGTAAGTACACCTATGTCATGCAATGCCTGAGGAGGTCAGAAGAGTGCACATCAGATCCCCTAGAACTGGAGTTACAAACAGTTGTTAACTGCCGTGTGGATGCTGGGAATCGAACGTAGGTCCTCTGCAGGAGCAGTTAGTGCTCTTAACCACTAAGCCATCTCTCCAGCCCCAATAACTGGTATTTTTAAGACAAGTGTCAGAACCCTTACCTTCATGGAGCTCAAAGACCCGTGGGAGAAGATCATTATACAGTGTCTGACTCATAATGAAGAAAAGCATGCCTTTTTTTCCCATCACTTGGGAAGCAGAGACAGGGAGATCTCTGTGAATTTGAGGTCAGCTTGATCTACATAGTGAGTTCAAGGCCAGCTAGGGCTACAAAGTGAGACCCTGTCTCAAAAATAAGTAAATAAGTAAAATAAATCTTTAGAAAAGTAACAACACAAAACCCTAAAATCTTAGATAGGAGAACATGTGTGCGTTCACATGTACTATAGATAAACCCATCAACCAGTCAAGATGTTTGCAAGAATTTTAGATGATACATCATAACCAACTGGACACTAAACTGATTTTTATATATATATATATTTTATGTTTTTCTATATGATGCCTATAGATGCCAGAAGAAGGTGTTGGACCCCCTGAACTGGAGTTAAGGATTATTGTTAGCCACACTGTGGTGCTGGGAACTGAACCTGAGTTCTCTATTAAGAGTAGCCAGTGCTCTTAACCACTGAGCCACCTCCAGTCCCATAAACCAGTTATTTTTTTTTTTTGCACAGGGTACACTATGTCCCAGCCTGGCTTCAGATTTACAGTGATCCTCCTGCCTAAATGTCATGAGTGCTCGGGTCATAGTTATGAGCCACTACACCTGGCTAAACCAAGATGAACATACTTCATTCTACTGAAAAACTTGCTGAGTTAGCCCTGTTTTTAAAAAAGAAAGAACTAAATATGTAAAGTACGCTAATTTTTTAAAGACAGAGTCTCACTATGTAGCACTGACTGGCCTAGAACTCAGTATATAGATCTGAGCCTCACAGAGATCCTCCTGCCTCTACCTCCCAAGTGCTGGGATTAAAGGTATGCTCCATGATGCCCAGCCTAAGTACAGTGACTCTAAGGAACTTAAATTTGAAGCTGAAAGAAGTATTTCATAGGCATGAATGTCTTGACAGCCCAGAGCCCCAGGCTAGTTACTTGTGGGGAAGTAATTTTCACCATGTTTCCTGTGACTCAGTGCTGGTAACTGATGAATTCACTGAAGATTGTGGTGTTTCTGTAGTTTTTCCCAGGTCATGAGTCTCGGTCAACTGAAGCCTTATGTTGGGCAGAAGGACAACGGCTCTTTAGTGCTGGACTCAATGGAGAAATTCTTGAGTATGATCTACAGGCATTAAACATCAAGTATGCCCTAGATGCCTCTGGAGGACCTATTTGGAGTCTGGCTGCCAGTCCCAGGGGTTCTCAACTCTTGGTCAGTAAGCAGCTGTTGCTAATTCAAAATGGATTACACTTATGCCTACCCAAACTTCCTTCTCCATGTTTATAAGGAAAGTGTTACCTCATGCAGCAACTTTATACTGTGCTGGGTACTGGGAATTCTAAAAAGATTTGATTGACATTGAAGACTAAAACATCTCTGGTCATTTTGCCTTTATGCTGCTAGCTTGGACTTTATTTACTCGTTTGTGAAATGAGAGGGTTAATTCATTCAGCATTTCTCAAACTACTTTGGAACTGAAGGATGTAGACACTTTTGTTTTGGTGTGCTTTGTGTTTTATGATAACTTTCGTTTCAGAAATATGAGATGTTAAATTTGGTAAATTAACTATGTTCTCCTATGTATATGAAATATAATATATTTGAATATATATTCAAAAGTTTTGGGAGGTCTTGCAGTAAGTAAACCTGTGCAACTGGCCTTCAGTAGTCTTTTTCAATGAAAATTTTTAATACAGATTTTCCCCTCTATGATTGCTGTTAAGTGCTTTTACAGATTTAATTTTCTTATTACATTTATTTATTTATATGCAGGGGCATGGCTTGAGTGCCACAGCACACATGTGGAGGTCAGAGGACACTTTTTAGAGTTGGTTCTCTCCTTCCACCATGTGGGTCCTGGGGATCAAACTCAAGTTATCAGTCTTATCAGCAAGTGCCTTTACCCACTGAGCCATCTTATCACCCTGAGTCTTGTGGGTTTTTTTTTCCTATTTGTCCTAATGTGTATAATATCCTAAAATGTTTCCATTTAGAGTAAAAGATCAGTAGATTTTTTTTTTCTTTTTTAGGCCATGGGTCTTTAGCAAAGGTATTCTATGAAATCCTTCTTCTGTTCTATGTCTTGTGCAGGAATTGGGCCACTGATTAGAACTCTTACTAGCTTGCTTGCTGGCTAGGCTATGAGGTCAGCCTGTTTTGTTTTAGGTCAAGTGATAGTTTTAGAGAAGAAACATATATTTGTGTAGTGGATATTTAGTCCTATAAAACTTTCCCTTTTTCTCTAAATAGGTTGGCTGTGAAGATGGATCTGTGAAACTCTTCGAAGTCACCCCAGACAAAATCCAGTTTGCAAGAAATTTTGATCGGCAAAAAAGTAAGGATTGTTTTTGGTTGTGTTAATGAATGCTTTAGCAACAAATTTGGTTTCTTTGCCATTGGGGGTGTTTTCCTATGGCTATAGGTAGTGGTTTAGATATATGCTAATTTTATGAGTACAAGAAATGTTTCAAAAGACATCCAGGGGGCTGGAGAGATGACTCAGAGGTTAAGAGCACTGACTGCTCTTACAGAGTACCGGGGATTGATTTCCAGCACCACAGAAGAAGGTATCGGATTCCCTTGGAGCTGGAATTATGGGCAGTTGTTAGCTGACATCTGGGGTCCTGGAATCAAACTTGGTTCTTCTGCAAGAACAGCCTCTACTCTTAACCACTGAGTCAAATAAACAAATTTGCGTAGTTTTTTAGGGTGGTGAGACGGCTCAGCAGGTGACACTTGCCACCAAGCCTGTGGACCTGAGTTCTATCCCCAGAACCTACATCATGGAAGGAGAGAACTGACTAGTGCAAGTCTCCTCTGATCATAATACATGTCCCTTATACACGCACACACATGTTTAAAAAAAAAAAAAAAAAACCTAAAAAATAGTGGTTCTGATGTTTTTCAGCCTGCTTTTTTTACTTGTTACGTTGCATGTGCCTTTCCGTGTGGTGCTGCCAGTCTGGTATTCCATTTCCAGGTACTTCATTGCATGTCCCAGGGCGAGTTCTCAGCTGCTTTGCAGAGTGAGATGGTAGAGAGAACAGACTGTAGAGCACTAGCTCTGTAGATAATTGTGGAAGGAGAGCTCACTTTTGCTGTATATTGATTTGTATGTCACCTTCTTTTTCGTTGCATAAATCCTAAGGTCGAATCCTGAGTCTCAGCTGGCATCCTGCTGGTACCCACATTGCAGCTGGCTCCATAGACTACATTGCTGTGTTTGATGTCAAATCAGGTGACTTTTTAAAAAATTCATTTGGGGTGTGGGTTTTCTTTGTCAGATTACATTTTACCACTCTCCTCATCCTTTTGAGGTAGAGTTTCTTGCCTCAGAAGTTCTTCCAGCCAGCCCCAACAATCCTTCTGACTCTGTCTCCCTTCAGTGCTGGGGTTACGGGCATGTGGGACACTATCCCCAGCTTTTACTTGGGTTTTGGGATCCAAACATCAGTCCTTGAACTTGTTTGGCAATCTCTCGACTGCTGAGCCATCTCTCTAGCCCCTCCCTACTTTTTCTCCCATAACTGCTGCTGTTAGAGGAATTTTAGATGGTTCATCATAAGATTTCACAGTAATACTTTCAGCTAATACTATAGTTAGTCATATTAGTATGAGTGATCAGTAGACTATTTAGATATCCCATAAAAATGTAGCATAAGATCCTGAAAGCATGATTGTTGAGACATGAGATCAGAAAGGTAGAGAACCGTGTTTTTTGTTTTTTGTTTTTTGTTTTTAACCTGTTCTTGGCCTGGAAAATTGGCTGATTGACTCCTTCAGTGATGAGGTTGATTTTAAATTTTTAAATGGGCATGACTGTACAGAGGCAACCATGTCAGACACGTTTTTTTCTTTTTCCTAAAGAAAACAGGAGATTTTTTCTTTGTTTTGTTTGCTATCAGTTATACATGCTTATAGTCGAAGAATTTCTTAAGGTTTATTACAAACAGCAGGAACCCCCCTCTGTTTCTTCTACTCCCCAGCTCTTAGCTGTCTCCGTGTTCATCTCTGTTGTATATGAAATGTGTTATAATGCTACAGTTTGATTTTTTAAAAATATTTGTATTTTATGTATATGAGTGTATTGTCTGCATGTATGTACATGCAGTCATGTCATGTAGTGCCCACAGAGGTCAGAAAAGGGCATCGGATACCTGGAACTGGAGTTATGGATGGTTGTTAGCTGCCAGGTGGGTACTGAGAATCGAGTCCAGGTCCTCTATAAGAGCAGTCCGTGCTCTTGATGGTTGAGCCATCTCCCTAGCCCCTGCGGTTTGATTTTTCAGTTGACTTCTGAAGCTTTCTACATTCTGCCATATGTATCTACACTTTCTCCTGATCCTCCCCAGATCCTTGTTTTGTAACTAGGTCCAATTAATAGTGTTTTCATTATTATGACTGTGTGTATGCTGCTCACATAGTAAATTATTGTTTGCTTTTGTTTAGTGTTCTTCCCTCTAGAGCTCTGCCCCTTCATCCTTAAAGTCCTTCAGTTGTGTAATGTAGGATTGAAACACATCTGAGTGTTTGGGTGTTTTTTTCTGCCACTTGTTCCCATCTGCCTTAGCCACTTGGCCATGCCACACAGTTGTGAGGTCTGGAACACTGAGTTCTCAGTCTTTCAGGGTCCCTTTGCTTCTCTGTTGGAGAGAATTCTCTGTTTCCCTGTTTGGAAATCTGGTCCCATGAGAATTGATCCTATGAACATGGAGATAGCTGAGGGATTTTCTTTGTTTTCTAGGAATTTTAGCATGTACCCTTTGTCATTTTCTTAGTGGGGTTTTTGCTTTTGTTTATTTGTAGATCAAACCAGGACCTTGTATACTCTAGGCCAGTTCTCTACCACTGAGCCCTTGTTAGAGTTATTCTGAATTTCTTTTTCTGAGATTTGTTTTTATTTTATATGTATGAGTGCCTGCATGTATTTGTGTGTACTATATGTATGCAGTGTCTGTGGAGGCCAGAAGAGGGTGTTGGGTCCAGTGAAACTAGAGTTACATGGAGTTGTGAGATACCATGTAGTGCTGGTAACTGAAGCTTGGTTCTCTGTAACAACAGTAAGGACTCTTAGCCACTGAGCCATCTCTCCAGCCCCTATTCTAGAATTACTAAAAGTATGTTTCTGTGGTATGATGTTTTTTGTTGTGGGGTTGATGTTTATTTTTTCACTTGTGTGAATCACTGTGCTAAAGTGTTTTAATTCAAAACTGGTGTTCCTCAGTTCTAGTGGGGGAAATCTTGTGATTGCTTTGCAGGTGAATTTCTATTTCTCTTTCTGAAATGGGTGTGTGTTCTTGTAATTTCTTAGTCACTCTTATTTTCCATCTTTACTTTTTACTGTTCACTAATATGTTTGTCTTTATATCTTAATCCCTCTATGGAAGTTTTCATTTAACCATCTCCAAAGGTCTTTCCTGTTTTTAGCTGCTGCAGATTGAGCTTCGAGCCTTGCTTAGCATATGTTCTACTGTGGGGAAAACCCGTAGCCTTCTGAGGCCGTTAATGATAGCATTAGTCCAATGTTCTGGGCCTTTTCCTCCTGCTCCTGTGTCTCTTGCTTCTATTAGTCCAACAGAAAGGTTTCTGCCTTCCGTGGTAGAGGCTTACTTTACGAGTCTGAGGTGTGTCCTCATTGCTTCAGTGGGGCCTGTCAAGCCTGGGCTTTAATCAATTAATTGTCTTTTGGTGCTGGGGATCAGACCAACCCTGGGCTTTCACGTGCTGTACCACTGAGCTCTACTCTGAGACTCCCTCAGAAATGGTTTTTCTTTTCTCCTTCCTGGTAAGTGTTTAACCCTGGCTATCACCATTCTGAGGAGAAGAAAGCTGGTGTTCTGAGCATTCAGTCAGTTATTTTCACTTGACTGTATTTTCCATACAGACATCCCACCTCCAGTTGTACGTGGTGTCCTTTATAAATAGGAAGTCTTCGATCTTTTATTGAGATGGAATTGGGGGAAATACTCGGAGGGGGCAGGGAGGCATGAGTAACTTAAGGGTCTAACAGCTTCTTAAATTTATGGTCAACTGATCTCCCTTGAAGCCTCCTGATGTCTGGGGCCCCCAGCTCCTAAAGATTCCATGTGTAAATTGGGTGGCTCCTTGATTTTCCTCAAGGGCTGACCTGTGTTGGTTTCAGGGCTCTGCTTAATCAGTTGCCCCTCCCTGAGTGTTTTGGCTTTTCTGTCTTCTTTGTTATACATGGAACTTTGGAGAAGAGCCACGTAGTGTGTATGGTGTGTATGCGCAGTGGAGCAGCTTTAAGTGAATGTTGCACATCTCTTTCCATTCCACCTCCCCAGAGCAATTTCTGTTCTGTTCTCTTTCTCCCTCTTTCCTCTTCAGGTGCCCATTTTGTAGTTTCAGAGCTGACCACCACAGGTGCCACCGTATACTTGCCCATGTCGTGTTTGAAAACTGAAGGAGAAATTGGTTCTGTCCTCATATGTGCTTTTCTTACTTTTCAGGGAGCGCCATTCGTAAGATGGTTTTAGATAGGCAACACCTGGGAGTGACTAAGTCAAAGTGCATTGTGTGGGGTGTGGCCTTCTTGTCCGATGGCACTGTCATAAGTGTTGACTCTGTTGGGAAAGTGCAGTTATGGGATTCTGCTACTGGGACACTTGTCAAGAGCCACCTCATCGCAAATGCTGACGTGCAGTCCATTGCTGTTGCTGATGTGAGTATGGTCCCCACTTTCAGCAGCGGATGTCCAGCCTGGAGAGTTAAGGCAGTGACACCACAAATACTGTTTCCTGGCTCAGATGTTGTATTGCAGGAGGGCAGGATTAGGAAGTGCACCTGAAAACCCACTGTTCTACAGGATCTAACAACTAGCAAATAGATTCAAAAAGAGCAGTTGTGCAGATTTCTTCAGGTATTCCACTTCCCCCAGCTTAGTCTTTGGTGGAAGGGGCAGTTGATGGGGTGGGAGAGTTGAGTCAGGTTCTATTATGTAGCCCAGGCTAACCTTCAACTCAGAATCCTCCCTCCTCAGGCTCCTGTGTATTGGGATTCTGGGCCTGTGACACGATACCCAGCTTCAAAGTAGTTAAGAATTTTCAGTTTAATTATTTGGCTTAGTACCATTTAAGGGTTAACCACTCATGTTATACAGTTGCTTAAAAAATAAGGAAAATGTCATTTTGCTGCAACAGAAAAATTGCCAGGTTTTGTTAAGGGAAAAAAAAGTCAAATTATGTAGTATATTAACACAGTACATACTAAGTAGAAAGAAGACTGATTCATAGAGTTTTGCTAGTATATACATGCATAGACTATCATTAAAAAAAATTGTGGGCTGGAGAGATGGGCAGCAATTAAGAGCACTGGCCGTTCTTGCAGAGGGCCTGGGTTTGATTCACAGCACCCTCATGGTGACTAACAACCATTCATTACGCCATTTCCAGTAGATCCGATGCCCTCTTCTGGCCTCTGCAGGTATAACAAAACACAGGTACACTTACATGTATATATGCAGGCAAAACATTCATACACATAAAAAAATATATAAAGGTATCACTAGGGAAATTTATTTTTTATATGATCAAATAAAAATACCAAATACCTTGCTTGGAACGTGAAAAGATGTTTCTTAAACTACTATAGAAAATAAAAATCCCCAAACCAAACTTAGAACACAATCAAAATGTGTGTTTACACCAGTATCTGCAAATTGTGAGTTTTGCTGTTGTAAATTGATGTTTTGTGCTATATTTTGACAGCTTTGATGTCTCTTAAGTAATAGTGACATTTTTAACACCATTATAATCTTTAGGGTACACATTCCTGTTTGGTTTATCATTAGCTAGAGTACTGATTGTTAACGTTGTCAGTAGGGGGCGCATTGTTGCCTTTGTCTAATCTTGCTCCTGTGGTAGAACCAACCAAGGGACCTCCCTTCTATTTAGGGCATGAGTTTTCTTTTCCCCTGAGCTGCCCAGATAGAAAACCCCAGGGAATATTTTTCCGTCTTGACCCAGCTTTGTTGACCTCTACCCCTCTTGATTTAATTTCTCAGCAAGAAGACAGTTTCGTGGTGGGTACAGCCGAGGGCACAGTATTCCATTTTCAGCTGGTCTCTGTGACTTCTAACAGCAGTGAGAAGCAGTGGGTGCGGACAAAACCATTCCAATACCACACTCACGATGTGCGAACTGTGGCACATAGCCCAACAGCTCTGATCTCTGGAGGTAGGTCCTCCCCCAGCGAGCTGCTGTTTTACTCTACCCAGGTCTCGGTATTGTCTTTTCAGGCAGAACTTCTCATTCTGTACTCCCCCTCCTGCCCTTGCCTCAGGCACTGACACCCACCTTGTCATTCGTCCTCTTATGGAGAAAGTGGAGGTCAAGAATTATGACGCTGCTCTCCGGAAGATCACCTTTCCCCATGTAAGTATCCCATCCCACCCATGGTGTCCCTTTCCTTCTGTCCCATGAGACTGAACACAGCTCGAGTTTTGTATGGCGGTCTTGATTCTTTTCTGAGGCAAGCTTCCTCAAAGATATTTAGAGGGAAGGCAAGAGGTTTGTAGCAGCACCCCTAATTTCTGGAGAAATCATTCTTTTGTCCATATAACTGGGCTTTATGGGGAATTTTGTTGGTTTGTTTATTCTGGGTGAAGAACCCAGGTTTGGAGTGTTCCTTTCTAGGTAAATGGTACTATCCCCAAGAGTGAATAGACCACCCCTCACCTCCTTCCACAGTCTGTTTTGCTGGGAATCTAAGCTGGGCCTGTCTCATTGTTGCAGTATGCATATACACATACACATATCTTCCTTAAGACATGTTTGGGACATAAAAACCATATATTTCATGTACATGATTTGATGAAGTTGGACACAGGCCTCGTTCTCATTTGAATTGAGTTGTCTGCTTAGTACAGTGGCCTCCATAATGTTCTCCTTGTAGCTCCCATTCGTGTCATTCTAGCCTGTTCTCCACTGGTCTTTTAAAGCACTTGTTCATTTCTTCATGCTTAAAAGCCTTTGGTTGTCACTGTTGTCTTCAACGTAGAGGCCTGAATTCTTGGTGTGGAGAATCTGGCCTATCTCACCCAATCTTGCCGTTCTGAAAGTGTTTCCTCAGTGCTTATGCATCTGAGCCGTTTTACATATCCTTGTTCTTCCTACCATATCCTGCCCTGTCTCCTTTGCTTGACTAGTCTTTACCAGGGAACCTCCCCTGGTCTGTGCTCCTGTCTCTACCTCCACAAGTCTAGATACATGGCTTTTCTGCATTATTTCTATTGTCCTTTCCATTGCATGTTGAATCTTGTAGCATAACTGCCTAGTCTATGTCACCTCTTCAGAAGCATCTTCAGATCAATGACTTAAACACCATTGTTTTCTCAGATCCTAGGACACTGACTAGCCTGTGGTAGGACTGAGGATATGGTTATCAAATAAACGGATTTAGATCCTGGGGGAAATGTGCTAAGATGCTGCTGCATCTGGAACCAGGTAGCAGATAAGCCTGGCCTGCTTGTAACTTTCTAATTCTTGGATGCAGCGACGCCTCATTTCCTGTTCTAAAAGAAGGCAGCTGCTCCTCTTCCAGTTTGCTCACCACTTGGAACTTTGGCGACTAGGATCCACAGCTGCGACAGGTAGAGTGGGAGGAAGTTTTTTCAGTTAGAAAACTGGAAAATTATTTTTAAAGAAGGGGAAAAAAAAAAAAGGAGGGGCTGGAGAGATGGCTCAGTGATTAAGAGCACTGGCAGCTAACAACTGTCTGTAACTTCAGTTCCAAGGGAGCCAGCACCCCTTTCTGTCCTCTGGACACTGCACAGCACAGGTGTACTTGTATGCAGGCATAACATTCATTCACATAGAATAAAAATAAATAAATAAATAAATCAGTGGGAAAAAAAGCTGGATGTGGTGGTGCATATCTTTTAATCCCAGCTCTCGGGAGGCAGAAACAGGTGGATCTGTGAGATGGAGGTTAGTCTGGACTACATAAGTGAGTTCCAGGCCAGCTGGGACTATAGGGAGAACCTGTCTCAAAAAGACCAAAATAAATAAAAGGAAAAAAGGATGAAGAGATGGCTTAGCAGTGAAGAGCATTTAGTATTCTTCCAAAAGACCCAGGTTCAGTTCCCCATATCCCCATAGCATCTCACAACCAGCTGTAACTCCAGTTCCAAGGGATCCGATGTCCTCTTTTGGTCACTGCAGGCACTGTGTGCATGTGGCACATGCATGTAGGCAAAATACTCATACACATTTTAAATTTTAAAAAAGGAAAAGAATGAGGGGTAAGACCAGAGAGAGCCAGAGTTTAGCTGGGGGGTAGGTAAAATGCCTGCCTAGGAGCCACAAGTCCCTGGATTTGAGCCACAATACCCTCCAGAACACACATGTATGTGCACATCCATACATATATGAACACAAAAGAAAACTAGAAAGAGATTGCAAAAAAATCAGAATTGCAGTTGAAATTCTGCTTAGAAAAAGTAAGCCATGTGCAGTGGTGCGTAATTGTAATCTCAGCACTAGGGAATAGAGAGAAGATCGAAAGTTCAGGGCCAGCCTTAGCTACATAGCAAATTTGAGGTCAGCCCTGGGCTACATGAGATCTTGTCTAAATAGAAAATGGGGATGGGAAAATAGCTCATTAAAGTGCTTGCTGTGTAAGCATGAGGATCTTAGTTCAGATGCCCAGCACACATGTAAAAAGTTAGGGAGACAGAGGAGGACCTGAGGGTTAGTGGTCAGCCAGGTTGATGAGCTCCAGGCTCACTGAGAGACCCTGTCTTAAAAATTAGAGTGGAGAGCAGTTGAGGAAGGTAACAACTCTGACCTGCGTACTCATGTACACAGAAAGGAAAAGTAGATTTTTCTGTGTTCGTGGGGAGTTGTGATTTTCCCCACATATAAGGAAAAGAAAACTAAAAGCTTGTTTTGGTCTTCTGAGACGGTGCCTTACTCTTACAGTTAAAGATGACCTTGAACTCACTATATAGCCCAGCCAGCTTTGAACTCAGTGATCCTCTTGCCTCAGCCTCCTAAATGCTAAAATTATAATCATGAGCCCACCATTCTTGAGTGTTAAAAACCATCCACAACTCCAGTTCCAGGGGCTCTAACCCCCTCTTTTACCCGCCATGGACACTGTATGCATGTGGTGTACTTACATACATGCAGGGAAAACACTATGCACTTAAAATTTAAAAATTAAATAAAATCAAGGCCACACAAACGGTACTTCTACCCACCTGCATGTCAATTTGAAGAATTTGAAGAATTGTTGGTGTATCATAGAAATATTGTTTGCTTTCCTCTTTCTTCCCCCCCAAATTATTGTATGCCTACTAAATGAAGAAATTGTTCAGTTTCCATAGGTAAAAAATCCATTTTACTGAGAAGTGACTTTAAAAAAATTTTTTTTTCCTGTTTTTTCTTTTCTGTGTGTGAGTGCATCGCCTGCATGTATGAAAGTGCACCGTGTCATGCAGAGCTCACAGGTCAGAACAGGACATAGGATCCCCTAGAACTGTAATTACAGGAGGTTGTTAACTGCTATGTGGGTGTTGAGAATTGAACTCAGGTCCTCTGTAAGAGCAGCCAGTGCCCTTAATCACTGAGCCATCTCCATCCCTGAAGGTGTGACTTTTTTAAATTTAAAAAATGTAATTTTCCTTCAATAGCAAAAAAAAAAAAAAAAACCCAACCCTCAGGGAAACTTCTTTTTTTTATTTTTTTAAGGCAAGAATGGGGATACCCTTCCACTCTCTAAAAATGCAGATCATTTAGTGCACCTCAAGTCGAAGGTAAGAAAGGCTCACTGTCGACCTGGGCTTTGGAAACATTTTCTCCTCTCTGAATTTTGAGTGTTAATGTAGTTTGCATCACAAGCTTTGTAAGTCCTAATTGAAGAGCTGCCACTATTGACTATAACTTGGACATTCAGAATTTGTAAAATGAATGCATATAGAAAATCTGCTCTATTAATTTTATGAAAGTGGCATGCATATTTTAATAACTAAAATGGTACAGAGATTGTCTAATCAAACCCAAGTTTTATGTTCACCCAAAACCCTCTCTGTTCCACTCTCCAAAGATAAGCATTTCCAAAGGTTTTGTTTGTTTTTATATTTTGAAACAGGGGCTCACTCTGCATCCCTGGCTAGCCTGGAATTCACTGTGTAAACCAGGCTAACCTTCTCACAGAGATCCACCTGCCTCTGCCTCCTGAGTACTAAAATTAAAGGCGTGTGCCACCATATACAACGCAATAGTTTCCTGTATGTCCTTCCAGGAAAAATAAAACAAAGAACTTGTACTTGTTCGTGTGTATATATGTCCTTTTTACATCAGTAAGACTGTTCCTTGTAAACTCCTTTTATTTATTTATTTTTAATCTTTAAATTTTTAAAATTTCAGTTGAATGTGGTAATCCCATCTATAATCCCAGCACTTGAGAGGTGGGGGCAAGGAAGTTGAGGAGTTCAAAGGCATTCATGACTGAGAGGAAGTTTAAGGCTGTCCTGGGCTGCATTAAATCCTTTCTCAAAAGAACTTTTTTTTAAAAAAATATTTTGGTCATTCATGGGATGTGCCTGTAACTCCCAACACTCAGGAAGGGGGAGCAGGAGGATTGCCATGAGTTCAGGATCAGCCTTGGCTAAGCTGGTGTATTGAGATCCTGTTAGCCCTCCTCCTCCAAGAAAAGGACTCTGAAACAGGGTGTGCAGCTCAGATTGGCCTTGAACTCATGTCAACCTCTGTAGTGCTGGAATTACAGGAATGTATTTCCACATATGGCTTATTTTTTTTTTTTGACCATGCAAATATTAACAGTGCACTTTTCTTTCTTCTCCAAGTATTTTTCATAGAGAGCTTTAAAGTAGGTCATCACAGACAAAACAGAAAGTCATTACTCCCAATCATCTGTCCTCAGCTTTTGCATTAAATGCCTCTCTGCTCAAGTTGAGGCTATCTGAATTACTCAAAGGCCTGAAATAGGTGCACAGTATCTGTAGACCTTTGTTCTTGGGTTTAGAAATCAAAACTGCACCAGTTACAGTACAGTACAAACAGTATTTGTCAGGATTACGTGTAGGCATTTGTGGAAATGTCTAGAGCATCAGGAACATGAAGATTCAAGTCATAGTGACCTTTGTTACAGGAAGTTTTGCCAGGCTTGGAGGCTTACTCTTATAATCCCAGCATTTTGGAGTCTGATACAGGGGTTGTGTCTAGACAGAGGGAGACCCTATCTCAAATAAAAGTTGGTTTGCTCACTCCTGTTGCTTGCTACAATTGCCAGGGCCCTGAGAACATTATATGCAGCTGCATTTCCCCTTGTGGAAGTTGGATAGCCTATTCTACAGCATCTCGGTTCTTTCTCTATCGATTGAAGTATGAACGTGACAACATAAGCCTCCAAAGAGTAAGTGAGAGTCCAGGATGTGTGTACAGGAAACTCCTTTGGTTTTGGTTTGTTTGTTTGAAGTGGAAATGAATTGAATAAGAATCCTTAGTGAAGTTACTTGAAGATAGCTGTTAGAAAGCAGTCTTCTACAAGGCTCTATGTTGGATCTTCTTTCTACATCTGCAAAGTTGAAAGAGAAAGAAATATGCCTAGCAAAGTGACCTCTCTTTCCATTTTTAATTGGCTGTTTGAGGGGAGGTAGAGACATGCTGGAAGCCGCGGTAGTCAAGGCTCTTCTGGGTGTTTTCTTATCCTATTTCCTCGGTAAGGAATTGAGCAGTTAGTGTTGGGATGAAAAGGAGGCTTTGCCAGTTAGAGGAGTGCCAGTCAGTGTTGCCTGCCCTGTGCCGGTGGCTTGCCTAGACACGGGAAGCACTAATGTAATTCAAACCTGGCTGTGTTGGTTTTGATGGGCTGTATGTCTGCTTTTTCTCACTGGCTTTCACTGTTGATTTACCCAAAGGTTTCCAAAATGCCAGCATTCCTTCGCTCTGCCCTTCATATTTTGTTTTCTGAAGATTCAACAAAGCTCTTTGTGGCATCAAATCAAGGGTCTCTGCATATCATTCAGCTGTTGGAAGGAAGCTTCAAGCACCTGCATACTTTCCAGCCTCAGTCAGGTGGGATTTGGAAACTGGCCAGGGAGACTTGCCCATCTCTGGTGTAACTTTTTTCTCTTTAGACCTCGGTGTGGGTTGCCTGCATACTGCTGTCACTGCACGCTCACTCCCATGCTTGCAGTTCAAAGTAGGAGGAGATCTGGCAGGTGAAGACTGCGATCTGAAGTGTTCTTCACACCTACTCTTTTCTCACTGGATTTTGATTCCTTATTTGGAGACACAGAATTTCATCATCCATAGAGTTTTGTTAGCAGAGTTAGAAGAAAGTAAAAGTCATCTGTAATCCTGACACCTGGAAATAACGTCCCTTAATATTTTGGTATTTTCTGTTGTGTATTTGTAGAGATGTTCAGGGTTATTTGTATGTTTATATAAGATGAAATATCCTTGTGCGTGTAGTTTTCTTTGGGTTCATCTATGTTCAGAGTGTTTTTCATGTTCCTTGAGAACAGGAAATCGCATCAGTCCATGACTAACTCTGTACCGGCGATTCCTGAGTTGACTGTTGACTTAAACTTCTCATCCAGGTCACCCTCTAGTTGACTGCTTCCCACGATTCCCTTGCTTTGTTTAGCTGCCTCATGAATTTAGACTCCGTCAGCCTGAATTGTCCACATTTAACTCGAAGAATTAAAAAGTTGCTTTAGAAACATAGAGGAAAGCTCCCATTTAGTAATCAGATGAAGTAAATGAACAGTATTTTTTACTGTGAATCTTAAAAGACTATCTTGCACTTACCATCCTTCACCCGTCCTTCAGCTGATAGTTCATATCTGTTTGCCTTTATCCTATCTTATTATAAAGCTTTTTTCATTTGTTTGAGAATATTGTATCAACATATATTTTAGCATACAGCATTGATGTCTGATTTTTATCCCGTATCTTCATGTTACAAACTGATTTAAAGCCTTTTGATGACAGAGGTGGCTCATGAACACCCCTGAGTGCGAAGCAGACAGCAGTCACTCAGTAAATTAAATACATACTTCAAGTCTGATAAATTTGCAGTGTGTCCATAACTGTAATTTAAAGACATTTAGTAAGAAGGGAGTTTGAAAGAATTAGTTTAAGGTGTGATCTTTGCTTACTCGAACCTGAGCCAGCAAAGCTTTTAGTTCTATCCCCCTGGCTTCTTTTGATATGAGGGGTGGCTGATTAAATTTTAAAAAGTGGACAGGGCATGGTGACTAGAGTTTGGGAGAGCAAGGCAGGAGGATCCCCTACCTAAGTTCAAGGTCACCGTTGGCTACAAAGTGAGTTATTCTCTCAAAACAAGACAAAGAAAAATTTCAAAATAGGTTGGTGTTTAGAACTAATTTGCAAAACACTCCCAATAAAGTCTTCTGTAATTGATTTAAAAGCATGTGAGTCTCATTGGTTTCCACCACCACCTCCAGGGCAGGGCAGACTGTGGCTGCCTAGTTCAAAGACCTGCTTATTTTCCTACCCTCACAGGGACAGTGGAGGCCATGTGTCTTTTGGCAGTCAGTCCAGATGGGAATTGGCTAGCTGCATCAGGTACCAGTGCTGGGGTCCATGTTTACAGTCTGAGTCATCTAAAGGTGAGCTTTTGTAGCATCTTAAGTCATACAGGAGACTGTTGTCGTGTATGTATGAGAGTAAGGGCAGGTTGGGGTGACCTGGAAATTTACTAGACTTTTTTTTTTTAAGCAAGAATTTTTACCTGTTTTAGAGTCCAGTTTTACCATTCTTTAGAATGTCAGAGTTATAGTCACATAATATTAAAATCAGTCAGTGGGAATGATGCAAGCCATTCATGCACACAAATTTGAAATTAGACATTTGTGAGTAATGAATCCACATCTAGGCTAGGGATAGAGCACAGTGAAAGAGTACTTGCCTAGCATGCATGAAACCCTGGAATCAATCCCAGTACCACAAAATAAACACATCACACACACAGCTGACAAAGTGTCATTGTTTATTTTGAGGAAAAGAGAGAAAATTGTGACATACAGATAATTTACAGTTTTCCGTTCATAGCTTACCTTATAAACTCAGTGAATTTTTAAATAATGCAGAACTAGAAATTTGAAAGAAAAAAAAAAAAACAGTATTAGGGAAACCCTTGTGACTGATGAATAATAATATTGCCATTTATACCGTTAGTCCTAGATATCCCTTAGAAGTCCCCATCTTCATCCTAAAAGTCAGAGTAGAACCAGGCATGGTGGCACATACCTCTATCCCAGGCCAACTGGGGCTACAGGAAGACCCTGTCTTTAAAAAAAAAAAGAAAAGAAAAAGGAAACCATCATTAAATGCTTAAAAAAATACAGCATTTGCAAAGAACTTGAGCAGTTTTCTCTAAGTAAACTTGTCAGTATGGATCATTCTGGTATGTTACTGATCCAAGAACACAGCTCTATACTATGTCTAAAAGAAGTGAATACCTAGGGATGGACACTTCAGTCCAGATGTAAGACATGTCGGCACTGCATAGAAACATTCTTTATGGTGGTGCTAGGGACAAAACAAGGGCCTTTCACAGATCAGGTAAGAGCTTTAGCATTGAGCTGCATCTCCAGTCCCTAAAAAATCCTCTTTTTAAATGCCAGGCCTGGCTGAAAGGCAGGTGTCCCTCCCACAGGGTGTAATGAATGTGAAGCTGTGCAGCAATAAGTAGCATGTGAAATGCTACGCTTTCTCCTGCATAAACCCTAATGCTTCTAATGCTGATGTTGGGTTTGCAACGGTTCTGATCTGGTTTTGTTTTTGTTTTTGAGACAGAGTGTCATTATGTAATGCTGGCTAGCCTGGATCTCATTATTTAGACCAGGCTGTCTCAAACTCAGAAATCACCTGTCTCTGCCCCCCAAGTGCTGGGATTAAAGGTGTGCACCACCATGCCTGGCTTTTGATTTTTTTTTTTTCCTTAATCAAATTAAAGTTCATTAATAGTGAAATGCCTTAAGTTTACAGGAACTTCTGTAGAATGGTTTTGAGTTCCAAGGACCAGTATTTAAAAACAACCAATTTAGGGAGTTCTAGGTTTAGTGCAATAATAGAGCACTTGCTTACTAGTACGCATAGGACGTTAGAGTCAAACTGTAGTGCCGAGAACAACAATAAAATACCACAAATCACTGACCTGTACTGTCCATTCTTTCTTGAAAAGGAAGATGTCCCACAGAGTTGTCCCTTGTGCCTGTGTTTTTCCCCTTCAGCTTCACTGCACGGTGCCTGCTTACAATTTTCCAGTGACTGCCCTGGCCATTGCCCCGAATACCAACAACCTTGTCATCGCTCATTCTGACCAGCAGGTGAGAGGTAGTCCAGTGCTTTCTCGTTCCCTTCTACTAGACAGTAACCTGGGAGCTAAGATGATGAACTGTTTGGAGGCCTTTCCTTGAAGATGTTGGACATTACACAGGTAGTTTTCTTACATACAAAGTTTCCGTACCTGACCCAGGCACATCATAGGACAGCAATACCCAGTGCTTTGATGGCGCACAGTTTGCCAAGAATTCCAGTTTAGACCAGAGATCAGGTCTTTCTAAAATTTAGGTATCTAATCTCAGCCAGAGTAAGAGCTTAGTTCATGCCTCTTTTTCATGCCAAGTTGTCAAGAGAATTTTAAAATACTTGGGCTGTCACACATCATGAGATCATCCGTGCTTGTAGATCCTCATCTGTAAAATGGAAGTGACATTATCTACACCTCACTGAGCAGTTGGAAGGATTAAATGTGGTTATATGATTATATTGCTAGGCAAATGATGGGTACTGTGTTGAACAGTTTTTACATGTTCATGCACGGTACCTAAAATAGGTGTGTCTCACTTCCGTAGATTTGAGGCCTTGGTCAAAGTGGTATTGCCCACTAACACTTTTTACTAGTAATTGGTACCTTAAGTACTTTTGTCATTAAAATTTGTGGCCTCTGGGCTGGGTATATGAAACGATCACTGGGAATGCTGAGGCAGGAGGGTTGCCACAAGGTCAGGTCTGCATAGTGAGTTCCAGGGCAGCCAGGACTTAGTAGTAAGGCTCTGTCTGAAATGCAAACAGAATGCAAGGTGACTTATTGTTAAGTGCTGGAAATATGTCAGACTGAGCATGATGTAGTCAAGGTTTGCTTAGATATATATGGATAGGAAAGAAGGATAAAACCCAGAAGGAATAATGTCCAGATCCTCTGGACTTCATGAGTACACACTTTGCTGTGTTCTTCAGGTATTTGAATTCAGCATCCCAGACAAACAGTATACAGAGTGGAGCCGCACTGTCCAGAGGCAAGGGTTTCACCAGCTGTGGCTCCAAAGGGATACCCCCATCACACACATCAGCTTTCATCCCAAGAGGCCAATGCACATCCTACTCCACGATGCCTACATGTTTTGCATCATTGACAAGTCATTGGTGAGTTTTGAAATTAATTTTCTTTAATATATATGTCTATATATTTTTTTAATCCCAAATTTTTTTTGATTTATTTATTCTTATTTTATGTCTATGAGTGTATTGTCTGCATGCATGTAAATACACCCATGTCATACAGTGCCTGTGGAGGGCAAAAGAGGGTGTTATAGATGGTTGCTAGCTGCCATGTGCATGCTGGCATTCAAACCCCAGTCTTCTGCAACAGCATCTGGTGCTTTTAACCAGTGAGCCATCTCTCTAGCCCAGGGATTATCTTTTTAAAGACTTTTTTAGCCTGTCCTAGTGACACACACCTTTAATCCCAGCAGAGGCAGATGAATCTCTGTGAGATCGAGGTCAGTCTGGTCTGTATAGTGAGTTCCAAGCCAGCTAGGGCGACAGGGAGACCTTGTTTCAAAAAAAAAAAGTTTTTTTAAATAATGTGATGTGTGTGTGTGTGTGTGTGTGTTTGTTCAGTGTCATTGTATGTGTCAGTGCCCATAAAAACCAATAGAGGGTACTGGGTCTCCTGTAACTGGAGTTAGAGTCAGTTGTCAGTCGTGAGCCACCCAACATGCTGGGAACTGAGCTTCCCGATCCTAAGCAGCAAGTCCTCTTAACCACTGAGCCATCTCTCCAGGCCCCTGTTCTTTGGTTGTTTCTTTGTTTTTGAGGCAGGGTCTTTCTATGTAGTATGGAACTCTGTAAACCAGTCTGCCAACTGGTAGCGCTCCTCACTGCTGCTGGAATTACAGGTGTGGGTCACCACACCTGGCCTTCAAGTAGAAAATATTTGGGTATAAAAAGAATCTTTACATATAAAAAGTGACTGGTGTTCTTTAGAGGGCAGACTTTCTCATTTGCCTTCCTGCTCTCAGGTGACTTTCAGGTAAGGGACTGACCGTTATGGACTGGGTTTTGCTGCTGTGATTTCCCTCAAAGCATAAACTGAAGTAGAAAAGTGATTGAATTGGTATTCAAAAGGTGACCCTCCTTAGGGAATACCTTGAGTTGGCTGGCCCAGTTAGTTTACAGTCCTGGCTTAGTAAGCTGGCTTCATTAAAGTCGACATAGCCTTTTGCCCCTTAGCTGAAGAAACTGTGAACTGGAAGAATTGATCTTCCTGGGGTTGGAGAGATGGCTGTTCTTGCAGAGGACCCTGGTTTGATTCCCAGCACCAATATGGTGACTAGCAACTGTGCCTAAATCCAGTTCCAGGGGATCTGGTACCTCTTCTGACTTCCTTGGGCATTGTACAACATGGGTGCACCTAACATACATGCAGACGTACACTCATACAATTAAAATAATTAAAATAATAAATAAAAAATTCTTTAGAGTTGATTTTTGTGTTAAAAGTCCAACCAAGAAAACTCCAGTCTTCATGACTGGGACTTAGGTGGGAACAGGACTGTTTTCTTTGAGACGCCAGTCTCTTTACCAGCTGCTGTTTTGATTCTTCCCAAATACCCGTGGCTTTTCTGGCCACGAGTTCTCATTCCTGGAGTCCTGTGGGCCATAGCCATACCTGTCCTGCACTTTGGGCTTCACTTGTAACCAACACTGACTCTTCTTGTCTGTCTGTGAAGGTGGGGGCGGAAAGTGCGTGGTTGTAAAGTGAACAGATGGCTCTAAAGGAGGTGTGTACGGGGATGTGTCACTGAAACTCATCTCTTGATCCTGTGTCCTCAGGATGTGGGAGCAGAGCTGGCTGACAAGGGCCTTCTGTGAGATGAGTGGCACAGGAAGAGCCCCTCCCACTCACGCACTGTCTAACCCAGCCCAGAGGGCTTTCGCCCAAGCACTGGTGACAGGTCCATCATGTCTCGGACAGGTCAGAGCTAGTTCCCACAGAAGTCAGAGTTGAAGTATGGCTTATATTTGGCCATCTCCCAAGCTGTCAGTGACCTCAGTGTTGGTAGTTTATGCTGATATTTTGCCCAGGGGAGAACTTCAGTCATGTGGGGAGTGTGTGATATGGTTGGGGAAAGTCTAGAAAGCTAGTGTCTGTGTGGGCTAAGCTCTTGCACATGCCCATTTGTTCTTTCTGATAAAGTGTTATTGACAAGACTAGCCAGAAGCCTGTGTGTTCTTTGATCTTACCACGGAGTATGAAGCCCTCTCTTCCTTCATCCTGCCCACTCCTGACCCCTTTTGCCTGAGAAATTTTTACATGACCTTGGATGTGTAAGTACATAAACTAGGTATGCGGATCAAACATTTAGTCCTAGTCATAAGTTTATTTTTTGATGGCTTGTTTTTTGAGACAAGTCTCCCTGTCAGCCCGAGCTGACATAGAACTCACTGTTATAGACCAGGGAGGTGTCATCTCACAGACCCTCCTGCCTCTGCCTCCCCAGTTTGGGGATTAAAGGCATGTGTCACCATTCCCAGCTCATAAATTTTATTTGTAAATTTTTTTATATTTTTTATTCATATTTTATGTTTATGGATATATTACCTTCATATATGTAAGCACACCTATGTCATGCAGTGCCCACAGAGGTCAGAGGAGGGTGCTGGATTCCCTGGGACTGGAGTTATAGAAGGCTATTAGCCTCCATGTGGGTGCTGGAAATTGAACTCAGGTGCTCTGCAAGAGCAGCCAGTGCTGTTAACTGCTGAGCCATCTCTCCAGCTCCATAAAATTTATTTTGAGACAATTCTTTGGGGGCTGAGATTGCTGCTCAGTGGGTAGAGTACTTGCTTAGCATTTGTGAAGCCCTGAGTTTGACACTCAGCACCACATAAACCAGGTGTGGTAGCACTCACCTACAATCGTAGCACTCCCGAAGTAGAGAGGCTGGTCAAAAGTTCAAAGTCATCTCTGGCTCTGTAGCCAACTTGAGTCTGGCCTGGACTAGAGACCCTATCTCAAAACAAAAATTACCTTTTAGGAGACTGGAGTGATGGCTCAGCAGTTAAGAGCACTGGCTGTTCTTGCAGAGAACCCAAGTTCAAGTCCCAGCACCTGTATGATGGCTAACAGCCATCAGTAACTCCAGTTCCAGGGGATCCAACACCCTCTTCTGACCTCCTTGGTCATTGCATGACACAGGTGCGCTTACACACATTCAGGCAATACACTCATACACATAAAATGAAAATAATAAAAACTTTTAAATTTTATTATTTTTACTTTATGTGGCTGGGGATGTAGCTTAAACTCTTGCATGCACAAGTGTACAAGTCCCTAGGTTGAACCCCTAGTGCTGCCTAAATAATGTGTCTTTGTCTTTTTAGCCTCTTCCAAATGACAAAGCTGTGCTCTATAATCCACTTCCTCCCAAAGATGAATCTGATGTCTTTCTGAGGCGCACAACCCATGCCTTTAAAATTTCTAAGATATATAAGGTAAAACTCTTTTCTGTCATATTCTGGGTGGTTTGTCTCCCCGTGATATCAAAGTGTATTAACTAGTAATTGGAAGATGAGTATCTTTTACAGAGACGTTGATTTGGGGAGGCAAGTGGCCTTGAAGTCATCTGTACCCTGCAGCTGTTTTATTATTCTTGACTCAGTAGGTCAGAGTCAGGTTAATCATCCTTACCTACATGAAAGACTTACGTAGTGAGCGATGACGCTGGTGCTCAGGTTGGGTCTTTATTGTGAACACTCTTCTCGGTCGAGCTTCTCTTTGGAGAATGTTTCACCACATCAATTTCAAGTAAATGGAAGTCATTGAACTTTGTATTATTTTTTCTTTTCTGACTAATCTTTTCACTGTATATAAAACAAAGGTCCGTAAAGCTTACGGTACTATATCTGTCTGCTCCAACTCAAGTTCCACAGTTGCACACAAATGAGCCAGCTCTGTTATAGGTTTACAGCCTTCCCTCCCATTTTGAGTTCAAAGACAGAAAAGACTGTGGTGACTTTCATCTCTGCTAGCCTTGGCCAGAGCTAACCTTTTAACTCTGGTTGTTCTGTTGAAAACTGTCCTGAAGAATGATGCTGGTGATGTCACTGTCATCTCTCTGCAGCCTCTACTCTTCATGGATCTTTTGGATGAAAGGACACTTGTGGCAGTAGAACGTCCTCTGGATGACATCATTGCCCAGCTCCCCCCACCCATCAAAAAGAAGAAATTTGGAACTTAGAACAGGGTGCTGTCAGTGTCCTTGTGAACTGTCTACCTTGGTTTTTTTGTTCGTTTATTTTATTTCCCAAGTCATGATAATAAAACAAACTTACTCTTTAAGAATACTCATTATAAACGTTATTTTTCAAAATAGTGGGCAAGAATTTCCTTTCATTGCATGAAACAGAAGGGAAATTCAGTATAAAACTCTGAGGGTAAGTCCAGCCAGATTGGCTCAGTGAGTAGAAGTGTCTGCCCTGAAAGCCCAGAGACTTGTTCAGTTGCCGGAACCCATGGTGGGGAACGAACTCACCAGAGCTGTCTTCTTATCTCATGTATGTCACACACAGATACACTGTAAGAATAAATAGCTAAAGCTCTGAGGTGTCTGTAGCCGTAATAATGCTCTAACTAGCTACAAACCCATCCTGCCTTTTTAGGGTCCTGTCTTTCTTAGACCACAGTCTCAGAAAGAAAGATGCTGCATGTTCTCTGCTCCCTCATATGTGCTGAGGCATTGGAGATCTGGGGCTTCACTGTCTACCAGCCTGCTGCCTCTGCAGAAGTGTGGGAACCCTCCCAGCATTGCCCTGGAGAGTGCCACTAATAGCCATAATCAGCCTTACAGTTCAGGGAAGAATTTCGCCTGCAACATCATAAGGAAGTGCTCCACCTGAAAAACAGATGCCTTTGGCAATCATTAAAGGCAGAGAGCTGGAGATTAGCTCAGAGTAGACTGCATGCCTAGCTTGCACACGTCTGGGTTTAATCCTTAGCGATATACACACACAGCCGTTAGACTTTTCACCTGTCATGCCAGTTTCAAAGCATAAGGAAACATTGGGCAGGGATTTTGCTGGAGAGTAAGAGTGGAGGTGGGGCCTGTCAGGCAGCCTGCCGTCTGTGTCGCCCCTTGTGTTCCACCTGCTTTGACATTATTCCCACCGGTGTTCTCAACTCACTAGTTTTGATGTGATCTTTAAATTAGAGCGTGAGTAACGGTAGTTAACCTGAACCGAGCAGATAGATTTCTCTCGTCTCTCAGTGGATGTGATCTGTTGCAGGCTGTGGAAGCCCAGCCTGTGTGGTTCTGTGTGGTTGGGAATGGAGGGCTGAGGAATGGGTGGAGAAGTGTGTGGGTAATGCTGAGAAAAAGCGTTTTGCTGAGATCAACCCCATTCTCCAGTCTGGAAGGGGAAAAGTGAGAATTTAGGGCAGATCTGTGGGAGGACAGTTTAACTAAGGTTACTTGCACAGAGCCTAAGAGGCAAATAATTTTTAATGAAGGACAGCAGATTTTAGTGAGAACGGATAAGCTTCGGTTTACAAGTTCCCCACCTCTCTGTACCTGTGGAGGTTTTTACAGTGACAGGCATGATTTAAGCACAGTTGCGACTGCTTAGGTCACCTGGGTTTGAATAACTTCTTTTCCTCTTGAATAAATTTCCTTCTGTAAAAGCATTTGCCCTGTCAATATTAGACTTGCCTTTAAGCAGAGTGAACAATCCTGATCTTCCTAAAAATTGTTCTTGAGCCCATATGTGGTAGGACACAACTGTGAACTGCAGCACAGGAGAGGCAGAGGCGGGAGGAATGCAGTTTGGTGGCCACAGTGTAAGACTATTTCAAAAAGACAAAAATATGTTAAGTCTTCTGTGTGCTTAAAACCAAAGTTCAAGTTAATGGTCCACAGTGAATGTGAACAGAACAAGACCAGGAGGCCATTTATTCACCTGAATCTGACTATAGAGTTGTGAGGTCAGGGGATCCTTACTAACTGCATGCTAGTTTATGTTGACATTTCACCTTTCTTTTTCTGGTACTAGGATTGAACATAGAGCCTTGACTAGCTTGACTATGTAGGTAAGTGCTGTACCAGTGAGCCTCACCCCCAGACCACGTAGCTATGTCCTAAGCCTGGATCATGGAGGATATGCTTCTTACAGAGGGCTCACAGCTCATCCAAGCAAAGTAAAACTTCGGAAAGTAGAAGGCGTTCCTTTGCAAGGTTTCCAGCCAGTGATTTGGACTTCCATAAATGGAGTGGGAAATAAGAGCTTTAGGCCTTGAAATTCTTCCTAAGTAGAAAAACTGGATACAAATGAAGCCAAAGCGGATTGGGCCAAGTTAAATTGGGGGAAGGGAAGACAGGCCAGTGTTAAATAACATTTCAGTGTACATTCCCCCCACACACACTTTGGGGATTTGTGTAACCTGGCCACTTGAGTGGTTTTGCCTTTGGCACCATTTCTAACGCAGGGATTGAAGACAGCTTCTCATACTAATGTACTATAGAAAAATTCTGATCTGAGGCTGGCCTAGATTTGCCAACCATACCCAAATAATTTAAGAATTCATTTTTCTCATATGCCAGTAGCTAATCTGATCTCATTGCCATGGAAGTATAGCAAATTAGACTTTAAAAAAGCTAAAATCTTGCAATACTGAAAGTTAGAAATGATCCAGTTCTGGGGATGGTTTTTCTTACATATATATATATATATATGTATATGTATATATATATATATAATTTTTTTTTTTTTTTTTTTTTTTTTTGAGACAGGGTCTCACGATGTAGCCCTAACTGGACTGGAACTCACTATGCAGACCAGACTAGCCTGGAACTCACAGAGATTCACCTTCCTCTGCCTCCCTAGTATTGGGATTAAGGACATGTGCTACCACACATGGCCTATTTTATTTTATGTCTATGAGTGTATTGCCTGTATGTGTGTAAGTGCACCCATGTCATGCAGTGCCCAAGGAGGTCAGAAGAAGACATCGAATCCCCTCTAACTGCACTTACAGAGGGTTAGCCACCATGCGGGTGCTGGAAACTGAACTGGGGTCCCTTATCTCTAGCCCCATTGGGTAGGTTCTTAATTGAGGTCTATATTAGTTTTCTAGGACTGTCATCAAAATGATACAGACTGTCAACAACAAATTAATTTTCCTACAGTTCTAGAAGGCGGATCCAAGATTAAGGTTCTGAACAGAGTGGTGAAACCTCTCTCCTTTACTTGTAGACTCAACCAATGAACTACACTCAACTGTGAGTGTAGGTAGCTGGGCATACTGGTATACACGTATAGTCCCAGCACTTGCGAGCTGAGGCAGGATTATTACCTCAAGTTTGAGGCTAACCTCCGCTACATACATTTGAGATGTTGTTTCAAGAAAAAGTATGTGTGCTTCATGCAGCCAATCCCTAAAAGACTCCATGACCCTCTGTTTAAATCAGATTTTTTCCTTTATCCCATTTTACTTGTTTTGACAAATAGGAAAAGAACTTGAGGGATGCAAGATTTATTTAGGCTCACAGTTTCAGTCCTTGGTCAGCTCACTCTATTGCTGTGGACCTGTGATGAGGCAGAATATCTTGCTGGAAAAGAACATGTATCCAAGCAAAGATGCTCACCTCACAGTGACCAGCAAGCAGAGCGGACAGAAACAAGGGCATGTCTTTCAAAGGCTTGCCCTAATGACCCACCTTACAGCTCACTGGTGAAGTTTGCACTTTCATGATCCTATCACCTCTTAATAGCACCTCCAGCAGGGGGATCAAGCCTCCACAGGAATACCTCATATATAAAATAACACCTACTGCAACTATAATCTAAAGCATAGAAATACTGCAGGCATTAATAAACATGACTCTGTGGGCAGGAGAGATGACTCAGTGATTAAAAGCACTAGCTCCTCTTTCGGAGGACCTGGGTTCAGTTCCCAGCACCCACATAGTGGGTAACAACTGTCTAACTCCAGTTCCAGAGAATCTGACAACCGCTTCTGGCCCCCACGGTCATTACACTCGTGCAGATTTCTACACACAGATATACATACACACAATTAAAAATACAAATTTTGCCGGGTATGGTGGCACACACCTTCATTCTCAGCACTCAGAACACAGAGGCAGGTGGATCTCTGTGAGTTCAAGGCCAGCCTGGTACACATAGAGTTCTGGGCCAGTGTACCCAGGTGGCGCACTTACATACATTCAGACAAAGCACTCATACATGTAAAATAAAACATAAAACCAAAAGTAAAAATAATGAATCTTAAACATGACTTTGAGAGCTGGGTGTCGTGCCATATGCCTATGCCTATAAACCAAGTACATTGGCGATGAAGACAGTAATTCAAGATTATCCTAAGCAACATAGCAAACTCAAGGTTAGCCTGGCCTGCATGAGACCCTGTCTTGAAAAAAAAAAAAAAAAATCTCCAGGGTTGCTGAAGTGATTCAGTAAGTAAAAGAGCTTGCTGATAAGCCTGATGACCTGAGTTCAAGCCCTAGGACCCACGTGGTGGAGGAAAGAGAACCAACCCCTTTGACCTCTACATGAATACTATGGCATGTGCTTGCCCACAAATAAATAAACTTAAAAACTTTTTTGGCTTACTGTTTGTTTGGGGTGGGGTCTCCCTCTAACCCCAAGCTGGCTTTGACCTCACAGATCTGCCTGCCTCTGCTTCCCACATGCTGGGATTAAAGGCATGCACCACCAAACCTGACTAAAAATTATATGGAAAAAAATAGAATAAAACTTGGGGCCGGGTGGCTCAAGCCTGTAATCCCAGCATTCCAAAGGTAGAGGTTAGAGTATCATCTCAAGATCGAGACCATCCTGAACTACATAGTGAGCACTAGATTCAGGCAGCATTATATGGGTAGGTCCTGTTTAAAAAACAAAAACCAAAAAAAAAAAAAAAAAAAACAGCAAATGAAATGGCTCAAAAGAAAAAATAAAGACTCCATGTTCACTGGTTTATGGAGAAGAATGGAAGCCCGGGCTGTACAACTGCAAAGTGGTGAGGGACTGAAAATTCTGTTAGTGCTGGTCGGGGGGAAAGTGGACTTTTATTTTTAGAACTTGGAGTTGCATGGCAAATTATGTAATTTCCATCATTGTCAATAAAAAGCACTGGTGATTTTCCATAACTAAGTGGATTCAATGAAACTAAACTGCTTAGCATGTCCTTGCTAATATTTTTCTAAAAAGAAAGTCACAGTTACAGAACTGTCACCAGCTGCTTCCCATTAGGAATGTGGTTAGCAGATGTGGGTTTTTGTAGTCCAAATGCATGAGATAGTTAATCCATTTTTGTGGGTTTCAGATGGATAGCGATTTATCTTGGTGGGATGAATTTTAAAATGTGCTTACATCAGCTAAAGCATGCATGTAACTTCTTTTAAAATATTTTATTTTTTTATGTGTATGAGTGTATTGCCTGCATGTATGTAAATGTACCTGTTTTGTGCAGTGCCCAAGGAGGCCAGAAGACGGCGTCAGATCCCCTGGAACTGGAGTTACAGATCATTGTTAGCCACCATGTAGGTGCTGGGAATTGAACCAAGGTCCTCTGCAAGAACAGCCATTGCTGTTAATCACTGAGCCACTGCTCCAGCCCCCATTTCTGTGTTCTAATATCTCTTTGTACTGAAGAAGAGATAATTTTAGAATATTCCTACTAAAAGGCAAAGCAAAGCAGAACCCTAAAAGGGACAATTGATTTTCACTGTCTTCTGAGGAAGAGCTACGTGTGGATAAATTTTCAAAACCGGATGTTGGATTTGTAATTTTACAAGCTCATTTCTCTCTTTGGCCTCCTCCTTAGTTTTAATTGAGTGCTCCTGCTTTTTGTTCCTCTGGTATGAGGCTGCCTTTGTGACAGTGACCTTCAGGCTTGCTAAGAGCTGCAATTTTGCCTGAGGCCCTCCTCCTTATGAAATTGCACAACACTCAAGCCTTGGAAACAGCCCCAGATCCACTAATTCTTTTCTTTGACGGCTCTTGGCAATCTGTGCTCCCTTCTAGCCAAAGAATAGCTTTATACAAGATCTGTTTGTCACCCAAATCAATTTGGCCATTTGCCTCTTATGGCCAGAACCAAATGGTACAATGGTGAACTCATTCCTAAAGTGTAGGGTCTCAGCTGGAGAATTTCTACCAAAGTTTTATTTTTGCCACTGCAGAAGGTCGACAGGTAATAATAGCTAATACTTTTTAATGGTATTATTCTTGTCCTGTACAGATAACATGTGCTGGGCACTTCTACATGCCCCCAATCACCCTCACAAACCCCTCAGAAGCAGATGCTATCTGAATTTTTCTGAAGAAATTGAGGCTCATGACTGGAGAAATGAGTCAGTGCAGTGGTTAAGAGTACCAGCTCTTGCAGAGGACCCTGGTTTGGTTCCCTGCACCCACATGCTGGCTAAAACTGTCTGTAACTCCAGTTTAAAGGGATCCGATGCACTCTTCCCATCTCCACGCTCATTGCACCCACATGGTGCTCATGAATACAAACAGGCAAAACATTCCTACACATAATATAAAAATAAATATTGAATTTAGCCCCTTGACTAATTTAGTGGCTAAATTGTATTTGAACCTTGGGTTCTTTTTTTGTTTTTGTTTTGTGTTGTTTTTTGAAACAGGGTCTCACTGCATAGCCCTGGCTGGCTTGGAACTCTCTATGTAGACTCATAGAGATCGGCCTGCCTCTGCGTCCTGGGTGCTGGGATTAAAGACGTGCTCCATCAGGCCCTGCAAACATGCCCTGCTCTACTATGTGGGAGAAAGAGACAGAGGAATAGAGATGAGAGAAATTGGGTTATGAGAGAGCATAAAAGCAGAGCCCAAGTCATAGATTTGTAGGATGAAATTATAGAACCTAAAGAGCTAACCCTCCGTTTTAAGGTAGGGTAGTAATGGTCTCTGCCTGTTCTGAGATATAGTAAGAAGCATGTTACAGTAGAGGAGCATAGATATTAATAGGTGACAGAAATATAGAAATAAAAGATTGGGAATTACCTCAGCTGTTTCCTTTGTTTGTTTGCTTTTTTTTTTTTTCTTTCTTTCTTTCTTTTAAGACAGGGTCTCCTTGTAGCCCCAGTTGGCCTGAAACTCATATAGACCAGGCTGTCCTTGATCTCACAAAGATCCACCTGCCTCTACCTCCTGAATGCTGGGATTAAAGGCCACCATGCCCAGCTATCCTTTTTTAGATAAAATAATACACTTGCTCAAAAAAGTATCTAAACTTGTCTTCCTGTCCTTAGGACCGATGGAAACAGATGTGCACTCTATTTCAGATTTCATTATCCACAGTAAGTCGATTTCCACTGAGGACTTGAGATTTCCTAAATTGTAATTTTCACCCTGCAAGAAACCAATAGCTTTCAGAAGGATTATTTGAACAGCTGACAGCACAGGGAGCCCTGGTTTCAATCAATCACATGCTTAATGAGTTTCCTCTCTGCAAGGTAGTATTTTTCAAATAGTGAGGAACAAAAATAAGTTGATAGGTAGTCTCTGCCCTCCTGGAATGTATAATCTAATTGGGCAAACCAGCCTAGGTGTAGAAGAATTACATTGTTCAAAGGAAAAATCCCAAAGAACTAGGGAGTCATGGAAAGTTGGAATGGGATCTTGTTGGGTGGGGAAGGAGCTGAGGGGATGGGAGGTATCCTGAAGGACTCGAGTGGGAGTGTGGAGACACTGGCAGAGCCATTGCCAGATCTGAAAGCAGTGAGGAAAGAATGTGGAAATATAGCTCTGAAGATGGTCTTGTGATACTTCCTGTAATCCCAGCACTCTGGAGGTGGCAGCAGGAGGATCAGTTCAAAGTCGTCCTTGGCTACACAGGAAATTTGGAGCCAGGCAGGGCTATGTGAGAACCTGTCTCCAATACAAAAGGGTGTGGGTGGGGTAAAAGCTCTGTTCTAAAGCACTTGCTGCTTAAGCATGAGGAGCTGAGTTTGAATCTCCAAAACTCAAATAAAACTGGGTACGGTGGCTCATATCTGTTAACCCCACTGCTCCTCCAGCAAGACAGGAGGCAGAGACAGGAGAGTTCCTGGCTGCTCCCAGGCCTGGTCCTGGGAAGAAGCAGCACAAGAAACTGTCTCAAAATACAGTGGATAGGTGAGATTGTCCTCTGACCTCTATGTGTGTTCTATGGCTCCTGTACCTGCGCTCACATAAAAGCACACACTTCATACACCATACACATGCGCACACACACACTACACCCAGGAGGTGGAGGCAAAAGGATTGTGAGTCCAAGGCCAGCCTGGTCTACATAGTGAGCCCTAAGCCAAAGACACTGTCTCACAAGACACACAAAAATTTGCTTAAGCAAACAATCCCATTAATCCAAATACCAATCTCTATTGCCTTCCCTGCTCCCAGGTTGAAATATTTTGTTATATAACTTGCTATCTTATGTAAGTGTCCTCACTGATTTGTCACTTCCTCCAACTCTATTGACAGAAAGTCCTTGATACTCTTGGAAAGAATTTCCAGCACTTCCCTTTTGCTAAGGAAGGTGTCCTCCAGTGCTCAACCCCTCGGTGATACCGTATGCAAAAGTGTTAAAATAAGTGCTCATACTCGAAGGAATCAGCTGCCAAATGCTCTCTAACAAGCAGAAATTTCACATAACTCAGGCCTCCGGGGTTCTGGCTCAGCTGGAGTAAAGCCAGAATTGTCTGTGACTACAGGTGCACTCGGGCACATTGGGACCAGCTGGAGCAGCGGGCTGGCTTTACTGCAGTTGATTTAGGAGAGGGCTGGAGAGTTGAGCTCTCGCTGACATTTGCAGCTTGGAAAATCATGCTCCACTAATTGCAAAGAAGACTCTGTTGTAATGGTTTTTTAAATTTTTATTATATATATATATATATATATATATATATATATTGTCTTTTTGAGACAGGGTCTACACAGGAACTCGCTGTGTAGATCCAGTTGGCCTTGAGCTCACAGAGATTCTTCTGCCTCTGCCTCCCAAGTGTTGGGATTAAAGATGTGTACCACTACTCCCAGAAAGACCCTCCTTTTTTGAGGTGTGAGATGTATAGTGAACTGGAGAGCCAAATTTGTCTCTTTCTTCATTATGAACATTTGGCCAGAGTCATTGCCTGTGTGGTTCTCAGTTTCATCAGTTCCTCTACCCTATGGAACTGGAAGAAAAGGTGGATTATAAATAGTCTTTGGTCATTGGACTGTTTTAGAACTGGTAAAAGTCAGGACTCCAAAATCTTTTTTATAGACAACTTCTGGAATGCTCATTTACACATGCTCCAGGAATGATGACTTCTAGGCTGAGAAAGTCAAGCCTACAAAGTGAAGTCCAAACTCTTCAGTATTTTATTATAAGACACTTTTCACAAATATCCCGCCCACTTTCAACAACCTTCTGCATTGTTCACATTGGAATTCTGGCAGCTTCCTAAGTAACCATCTGGGTTGGTTCATTTTGTATGTTCACTTGATTGGGCTAAAGGATGCCTAGATAGATGGTAAAACATTTCTGGTAGAGATGATTTGAATGGACTGAGTAACATGATCATCCTCACGAGTGTGGACAGGCATTATCCAATCAAAAGAGGCCTACAATTAGACAGAGGAAGGGTGAATTCCCTCTCTGTGTGAAAACTGGGATACCCCCTCTCTTCTGTCATACCTCACTGCTCCAGGTTCTTCATGAACTGGGCCAGATTTTACATTATAGACTCAGACGCCTGTCCCCTTCAGTCTTCTGAACTCTGCAGGCGTCTACCACTGGCTCTTCTGATCCTCCCTCTTTTGGGGTTTGGATTCAAAGCACAACAACCAACTTTCCTGAGGCTGCAGATGGCAGACTGTGGAATTTAGCTTCCATAATCTTGTGACTAATCCCTCATAATCTGTGTATCTCTATATCCTATTGTTCTGTATCCCTGGGGAACTCTAAAATATCAACATGCTGCAATATCTTTGCCTCTGCCTACTGTGACTTCGGTGCCTAAGAAGAAAGCCATGATCTTTTCTAATGACAAGCAAACAAGTAGGTGATTTTTAAAAAGCAGAGTGACAAAATGTTGAACTCATGCTTCTGGGCTTTATGCTTGGGCTGTGCTCTGAGCGCTACTCTGTGCGGCTGAATCCCAGGCCTAATCAAGTGTTCTTTTTAATTCCGTCCTGGGGGCGTTTGCTGCAGTCTTTTAACCACAGAGATTCACACCTAGTTGGTTGCCTCTGTGTTTTTCTTTCCCACTAGACCACAAGCTCTCTCAGCTGTGGTACATTTTACTCAGCTCATCTCCAAGGGCCTTAAAAGGAGCACACCTCTGAGCCCTGAACACACTCGCTTTGAACCAATCAATGCACAAATGAACGTGTCACCCAGTCCTGCAGGATTGCAAACTGCTTTTCCAGGCTGATTTTCCCGGGCAGCTCTCGTAGGAGAGGTCAGGATTTCAGGGGATCACGGGGAACCAACGCGCGGGGGGAAGGCCAGACGGAACCTCCCCGCGCTGGTTTCGGGGTGTCCACACTCGCTGAGCTGCAAGCAAAGGACCAGGACAACTTCGCCTCCCGGAAGCAGCCGCGCCAGCCTCTCCCCGCCCCTCCGGAAGGTGGGCGTGGCCCTCATGAATAATAAATCTGGGGGGAGGGGCGGGGTCCGCCCCCCCTCGGGCGGGAAGGGGGAAGCGCCTAGCCGGCCTCCCTGCCTGCCTGCCTGCCTGCCTGCCTGGAGTCAGGGGAGCTGCGGAGACTGCGGCCGCGGGAGCAGGGCCGGCCATGGCGGTGTGGACGCGCGCCACCAAAGCGGGGCTGGTGGAGCTGCTCCTGCGGGAACGCTGGGTGCGGGTGGTGGCCGAACTCAGCGGGGAGAGCCTGAGCCTCACGGGCGACGCGGCGGCGGTCGAGCCCGAGCCGGCTGTGGGGCAGCCGGCCGCCTTCAACGGCCTCCCGAACGGCGGCGGCGGGGACTCGCTGCCCGGGAGCCCGAGCCGCGGCCTGGGGCCGCCCAGCCCGCCCGCGCCACCGCGGGGCCCCGCCGGGGAAGCGAGCGCGTCGCCGCCCGTGCGCCGGGTGCGCGTGGTGAAGCAGGAGGCGGGCGGCCTGGGCATCAGCATCAAGGGCGGCCGCGAGAACCGGATGCCGATCCTCATCTCCAAGATCTTCCCGGGGTTGGCGGCCGACCAGAGCCGGGCGCTGCGGCTTGGCGACGCCATCCTGTCGGTGAACGGCACCGACCTGCGCCAGGCCACCCACGACCAGGCCGTGCAGGCGCTGAAGCGCGCGGGCAAGGAGGTGCTGCTGGAGGGTGAGTCGGGCCGGGGCGGGGGCCCCACGCGCACTTTGTTTCTGCACCCCTAGCCCCCGTTGCAGGTCTAGCCTGTTCCCTCCGCCTCTCCCTCCAGACTCCTACTGGGTGGAAAAACTGATGCGCCCAGCGAGGAAAAGTTGGGCAGCCGCCGAAGTGTGGCTTGGCGGAGCGAGACTCAGCTGAGATTGGGGGCGGGGGGAGCAGCAGCCGCGTGCAAGGCTCACCCCTCTTGCACGATAAACCGACTGTAAGAACTAACTGCTGGGAGAGAGCGACCGACTCCTTTTTGCTTGCTGAGAAGTGTCGGTTGGGCGCTTTCTTCACTCATCCCAGGCTCCTGGGGCGGGCGGGTCTATTAAATCCATCCACACCGATGCCAGCGGTTTGCTTGGGCAAACCACCAAAGCACTGGTTAATTTATGGGAATTTAACCCGTCATTGGCTCTCAACAATAACTAGAGGAGATCATAGCACTTCATTGAAGGCAGAAAGCTGAAACAGCAAGTTTGTGTGCTTAATGAGCCTTGTTGAACAGTGGAAGCTCACGTGTTTGAGCATTTTACTGCCAACTTGAGTTTCGCCCCTTTTGCAAGAGACTGGTGCCAGCCGCTTACCACTCTTAGGCATGCTTTTTAAGAGTAGGAGGCGTTTGGGAAGAAACCTGAAACGGTTCAAGCATAAGATAGGTGTGAAGAGCCGGAATTATTCTCTGCCTTCAGTATAGAGGTGATTTGTGTGCTTATGTTTCTTACGATGAATTCATACAGCTGAAGACAATTAAATCTCTTTGGAGACTCATGCAGATTGGAGGTGATAGAGTTTTGTAAATGAAATGGTAGTGGCTTCAGAAAGATTTGAGCGATCTGCTTACTTTCCACTGGCGATTCAGTCAGTCCCTGAGCATTATTGCTTGTAGTTTGTGAAAGGTGCTGTCTCTATTTCGTTTCTACCTGGGGGAAATGAAAGAAGAATGCAGAACAACTTCTAGGGAGGAAAGACATGAAAGACTTGATTGTGTATTAACGCACGGCAGACAAGTGCTGAGGGAACGTGGAGTTACAGAGTATTTGATGGAAATGGGCTTAGTTAGGGAGGGCTTTGTCAAAGATTGGAATTCCTTTTTTTTTTTTTTTTAAATTTATGTGTATGAGTGTATTACCTGCATGTATGTAAGTGCACCCCTGTGGTGCAGTGCCCAAAGAGGTCGGAAGAGGGCCTCAGATCCCGTGGAACTTGAGTTAGGGAACTTGTTGGCTGCAATGTGGGTTCTGGGAATCAAACCCACATCCTCTGCAAGAGCAGCCAGGCTCTTAACTGCTGAGCCATCTCTCCAGCCCTAAGGATCAAATTCTGAGCCAGGTCTCTAAGGAAATGATGGACACAGATGCACAGAGATGAGTCAGGAAGGATTCCTGGGAGCAGAACAAGAGGAAAGGACTGGGGTTTGGGGAGGGTCCAGTCATCAAACTAAGAGGCCAGAAGTATAACTTGGCAAAATAATTTTCTTTTTTTTGAGGCCAAGGGGACAGGTGGAAGAGACAGTCCCTCTCTGTGGGCCAGACTGGCCTCAGGCGCCATCTTTCTGCCTCAGCCTCCTGAGTGCTGTTATTTACAGGCATGTGGCTCCCTGTCCAGCTCATTTTTCACCTTTTCATAAATCTTTTTGTGATGCCTGGAAAAATACTAGTTTATGAAGAAAGAATGTGGAGCTGGAGAGACGGCTTAGCGGTTAAGGGTGTGCACTGCTCTTGCAGTGGACCTCGGTTAAGTTCTTGGCACCCATGTTGGGTGGTGCTTGCCTGTAATTCCAGCTCCAGGGCATCCAGCATCTTGCTTGGGCACCTGCACACATGTACTCATTTTCACACACAACACACACACATAGGAAAAAATAAATCTTGGGGCTGGAGAAATGGCTTAACAGTTAGGATTAGAAGCACTGACTGCTCTTCCAGAGGACCCTGGTTCAATTTCCAGCACCCACGTGGCAGCTAACAATCTTCCTTAACTCCCGTTCTTGGAGGTCTGGCGCCTCCTCTGGCTTCCATGGACTTTGCATAATAGGGGTGCATTTACATACACACCGGCAAAACCCTCAAACACACAAAATAAAAATGAATAATTTTTTTTAATTAAAAAAAAACCTTAAAAAACAATATGCTCTAATTGTGAGGTTCCAGTGTCCTGCTTTTATGTTATTTATCAATATTTTTCTTCTCCTGGCTGGGCTGGAACATGCTGTGTAGACCAGGTTGGCCCCAATTCATAGTGCTCTGCCTGCTTCTGCCTTCCCAGTGCTGGGATTAAGGGCAAGTGTCACCACAGTCTTGCTTATATTCTATTTTTAGTTAGGGCCAGACACTGCTCAGAAATTAATGTTAGCAAAGGGAGTAAAATTACAGTAAAATTGGTATACGGATATGTGCATGCGTGTGTGTGTGTGTGTGTGTGTGTGTGTGTTTGTGTGTAAAATTGTTACCCTGAATGTGTACCTTGAAACTGATTTAACTAACTATTTGGATATAAATTCTTAGAGCCCGAATATTGAATTTCATACAGCTTTATGGTCTGTAGTAGTGATGGATAGACAGTTTAACCCTTTAGACTATATTAAATTACAAACCAAAAGAGTTTTGTTTGCCAATTGTTTGAGCCTGGTATTCATAACTGTAAATTACAACCACCTACTAAATGCTTCTCAATATTCATTAGTTCATTATAGACCTTATATGTGTTTTTAGAAAACAGGTTTATAGATGGCAGCATAATAACATATTCATCAAATGCCTTTTTACTTACTATATAGAGTCTACTTAATTTTTTCATTTTTTGTAATACAAGCAAGCAGTTGTAGTGAAGTCAGTTTGGGAGATTTGTGGTATTGAATTTTTAAGCCAAAAGATGTAAAAATAAAATTGCTCAAGCACACATTCACTGAGAAGAGTCAATTAGTGATCCAGTCAAACATTATTTAAAATTTGAGAGCTGGTATCTCCTCCAGATAGGTCTTTTTTTTTTTTTTAAAGGCATTTTTATGTGGCCCATACTGCCCTCAAATGTGCTGTGCTGTGAGGTTAGCCTTGAACTCCTGATCCTCCTGCCTCTACTTCCAAACAGCTGGGATTTCAGACTGGTGCTGCCACGTCTGGCTAAAATGGACCATTTGAAAAAGATAAAGTTGAGCTGTGTGGCTGCCTCCTGGGAGACTTAAGGCAGGAGGATGGCTTCAAGGGCAGTATTGGCATCCTAATGAAACCACTGCTCTCAGAGGGGTGTGTGCCAGGAGAATTAGCAGTTATTGGATCCAGCCTGGGCTACATGGAACCCTGTATCAGAAAAGGGGTGTGCATTTTTCTTAGTCCCTAAAGATTCACGAATGGTTTTGTACATCCATTAGATGTTTAAAAACTTGAAAAACTTGCCTTAATATTAGACAGTGATGCTCTTTTGGTGATGTGGGCAGGGAATTTCAGGCATGTTCTTGCCACCCACAAGTCAAAGAGCTGTAGTATCTGGTTGCCTGAAGTTAGAGAACAGAGGAAAGGATTCTTTTTTATCTGATCATTGTAAAGATTGTTCCTTCTTTCACTCATTCGACTTTATCCAAGAAAGAAAGGCCTGTGAGTGATTCTGTTTTGTTTTCTTTTTTGGTCTTTTCGAGATAGGCTCTCTCTATAGCCCCAGCTGGCCTGGAACTCACTATGTAAACCAGGCTGGCCTTGAACTCACAAAGATCTGCCTGCCTCTGCTTCCCAAGTGCTGAGATAAAAGGCATGAGCCACCACACCCCGAAGTTTCTCCTTTTTTCTTTTTTAACATCTCTCTGACCGCTAGGAAGGCATAGCTGGTAATTTTACACAAGCCTAGCTGTTCATCGCACAGATGCCAGAAAGGGGGTTCAATTATTTAAAACATTTTTGTTTTATGTGTATGTGTGTTTTGCCTGCATGTAAGTACACCCATGCATGAAGTGCTCATGGAGGTTAGAAGAGAGTGTCAGATCCCCTGGAACCGGAATTAAGGACAGTTGTTAGACACAATGTGGATGTTGGAATCCAAAGCCCCATCCTCTACAAGAGCAGCCAGTGCTCTTAACCACTGAGTTCTCTGTCTAGGACCCTATTTCTTAATTGTTTGTTTTTGACAGGGACTTCTGTAGCTCCAGCCAGCCTGAAACTCCCTACATAGATGAGACTGGCCTTGATCTCACAGTTTTCACCTGCCTCAGCTCAGACTAAAGTGTGCCAGCAGCCCTGGCATTCTTAATTTGTATCTTTTGTTCAAGAAAAACCCAGGCCAGAAAAATGATACAATTAGGTAGAGACAGTATACTTCTCTCACACATAAAGATTGATTAAAACTCCAAAAAGTAGAATATGTACAGTTTTTGTAAACATTGTGACTATACTAACCTGAGGGAATGCAGGGAAAGTGGATACAAGCAGCTCCACTTGGAGGAAATGGTGGCTTCTCTTGTGGTCTCTGGTTCCTTCCCACCTTCATTCTCCCCTCTCTCCATTATTTCTGAATTCCAGAGAGATCAACAGATCTTCCATGCATGAAGGAACATAGCTGCAGAGGGAATCCAAGAAGGAAGTGTTTTTCTTTCTGTAACCTAGGGTGTCCCATCCTTTGCATTGCACCCGCTTGGGGCCAGTCTGTTCTCTTTCAGGCCTTGTGCGGTGTAGCATGTGTAGCAACAAGTTCAGTTCTCATTATGAGTCCAGATGTACCCTCAGGAAGTTTAGAGTTGAGGTGAGAGCCAAGGGCAGGCTGAAGGGCCAGTATCACTGAAGTCTGGAGAGGGTGCAGCGTGATGGAGAGAGAGGTCTAGTATACTGGGTTCCGAATGGGAATAGGAGGTCAGGAATATGTAGAAAAGATTGATGGAAAACTTTGGATGTTTGTTTGTTTTGAGACAGGGTCTCCCTAGTGTATAGCACTGCCTGGTTTGGAACTTGCTAGGTGGACCAGGCTGGCCTCAGACTCACAGAGATCTGTGCTCTCCTCTGCTTTTTTCTTTCTTTTTTTTTTTAATTAAAAAAATTATTACTGTGTGTGGTGTACGTTTCTGTATATGTTTATGATGTGGGAGAGGAGGGGTGTGGGTTCATGTGCCATAGCCTGCATGTGGAGTGGGTTCTGGGATTAGAACTCAGGTTGTACAGCAAGTACGTTTATTTGCTGAACTACCTTGCCAGCCTACATTGCCTTTTATTATTATTTTTTCTTTCTCTATATTGGAGATGTTGACGGTATTTTCCCTTTTTTCTCCTTTGGTGCTGGAAGTCAAACCCAGGGTCTTGTATGTGCTAAGCGTGCACTCTGCCGCTGAGCCACGCCCATATTTCTTCATTAATATTGTTTTGTTTGTTTTTTGAGACAGGGTCTCCTCACTATGTGTAGTCCTGTCTGACCTGGAACTCACACTGTTAGATGTTTCTGTGCTTCTTTTTGTTAAGCCTCTTTGTTTTATTTGAATAATTAGATATGCTGTATGAGAAGCTCTTTGTAGCCAGATATCTTTCACTTTCTCTCTGGTTTTTTGAGACAGGGTCTCATGTAGCCTAGCCTGGCCTTGAATTCAATATGTAGCCGAAGATGACCCTGAACTCCCTGATCCTCCTCCTTCCACCTCCCAAGTCCTGGGATTAGAGGCATGTCCCACCATGCCTAGCTAAAAGCCAAATACTTCTTACAGAGGCCTTGTCATGCTAAATATGCCCTCTAAGGTATCATCAAAATGTAGGAAGGTGATTGGTTCTAATAGAGTAACCATGAAAATTCTAAGGACATTTTCTAGGAACCATAACCAAGCTGTAATTTAGATCTGAATCGATAACTTCAATTGCTGTGTTCCTACTCTGGTGTCCTTTCTGTATAAAGGTTATTAGACTTTGCCATCAAAGTGTGTCTTTGTTCATGAAGAGTGAGGAACAGCTGGTGGCTGAGGGAGAGTGTTCTGCTGTTTGTGCTGACTGTTCAAGGACCCAGTCAGTGTTCTTGGTTAGGTCAGCACCTTGTGCTAACTAACTGAATAAGAAAATAATGCTGTTTGCTGCCATTTCCCACTGAGTAGTGTAATTGCCTCATGTTATTATTTTTTTAATCAGGATTTAAAAATTATAAATCTTAAATGTTTGGTTTTTCGTTTGCTCTCTATATGACTCTTTGAAGTAGGGTGTTTATTTTTGTTGTACAGATGATTAAACTGAGAATCACAAAGTTAAGTGAGTTACTTTTATTTATTTATTTTTATGAGGGGAGAGATGGGGAAATTTTGTGTTCTTTGGACTAGAAAAACTATCTTCCTTAGATTTTCTGTTTTTTTTTTTTTTAAACATTTATTTTGTTGTGTTTATGCACATTCGATGGTATGGGTGTGGAGGTCAGAGGACAGTTGTGGGAGTTGCTTCTCTCCTACCATGTAGGTCAGAGGTTTGAACCTCTTACCCGCTGAGCCATCCCACCAGGCCTTACCTAGAATTTTGTTTTTGTTTTGTTTTGTTTTTGAGACAGAGTTTCCCCTGTAGCTCCAGCTGGACTGGAACTGTCAATGTAGACCAGGCTGGACTTGATCTCACAGAAATCCGCCTGCCTCTGCCTCCCAAGTGCTGTGGCTAAAGGCCACCACACCTGACTTTCCTGGAATTTGCAAAGCTGGGAATGAACAACCAGAGACGTTAACTGAGATGACTGAGGTCACCAAACCATTAGTGGTGGACCATGGGTGAAAACCCATTCCAGTACTTTCTTATCACCAGTGCTACTTACAGCCAGACAGACATATCTTCTAGTAGCTTTTATGTCTTACTGTGTTCAGGCTATTGTGAGGAGATTGAAGATGGTTTCTGGAATCAAAGAATTTAGAGTGAAATTAAGGAGACAGCTGGGCATGGTGGCACATGTCTGGAATCCTAGCAGTGGAAAGGCTGAGACCAGAGGATTTCAAGTGCAGGGCCTGCCTGGGTTACCTAAATGAGACTCTTTCAAAAAGACAAAACAAAACAAAGTGAGCATAAATAAATAGACAAATAAATAAATTGGGGCAAGAAAGAGAAGACTACCATCTACAGAAGAATTGCTAAAGTGTGTAAGGCTCTGCAAGATTTCTCTGAAGGGGAGTGATTAATCAGGATCAAATGGTTGGGTGTGACTTCCTGAGAGAAGGAGAATTTGATTTTAGGCTTAAAGGACAGGTAGCTTCTCTATAGATGAAAGTCAGTCCAAGCTGAGAGGATACTCTCAGGAAAAGCCGGATGAGTAGGGCATGATAGGAAATTAAATGGAGAGCTAATTGGTCCAGATTCCAGATAGATTGGAACTTAATTTATGCCAGACTTTGAAAACGTCAGAGGAATTTGCATCTTTGCAAACAAGGCATTGTAAATGTTGGGAATTCCAAATGGGGAGTGATCCCTGCTCTCTAGGTTATTAACATACAGTTATAGTATGTTGTGGTAGGTACTTTCATAATGGTGAGATCTGTCATCCTGGAAACAAGTATAAAGGAGATAGCATGCCAATGGTAAGAAAGTTAGGGTGCTGAAGGAAGAGATGCAAGGGGGGTGTGGTCATTTTGAGGCAGGGACTCTGTCTAGCCCATCTGTCCTCAGATTCTTGATCCTTCTGCCTCAGTGTGGTGACTGCTGAAATTATAGCCTGGCTTTAACACACGGGAAAGAATGGGAAATGTGTGCCCGGAAAGAACAAAGAAAGTAAGCAGAGGACAGATTATTGAGGCCCTGTACACAGTACAAAGTGGTAGTCTCTAAGTGTGGCTGATGTTTACTTTTAACCCCCCAAAAAAGAAATTGAGCTTTATGAATATTTGATATATAATAACATCAATTCTCTCAGTCTTATAAGGTGATGCCATTAAACACTGAGTATACCGGAGTGATCACCGAAGGGAAGAGTGAATGCATCACAGGAACAGGAGTTGGTAGTAGTGACCTGACTAATTTGCCTGCTGTTTTTAGGTTGAAATTTATTGCAATTTACTTAGCTCTAGTTGAGTGGATTTAGGTTATATTATCTGTTATTAATAGTCTTCACAAGAAGAGCATGTAGCTCTATAGATTTGCAGAAGGGACCCATATTGAAGATAATTCTACCACTGCAAACAATAACAAATGGTAGAGATGACATTTCCCCTTGATATGAGCTCCTTGCCACATTATGAGGTAATTACAGCTGTCAGGAAGTCAGTCTGGAAAATGAAATTGTTACGGAGACTCTTTGAAATACAGATATGTCCACATTATCATCAATAATGAACTTAACCCTAACATCTATTCCGCTTTGAGTCATATCTGCTGATGATAGATGACTTTATCGTCTTTATGTATTTACTTTCTCTTTATCTCATTCTTCCTTGCCTTTTGAATTTTATAACATATATAGCATTAATAGATACTCTTGAGAGTCTACGCAGATTATTACAATAGATGGCGTACTGTTGAAAAAGCTTAGGTGGGGAAGCTGCTGCTGTGCTTTAGATGAGGGAGGAATGTGAAGGATGAGAGCAGCAGATGGAGTGGGAAAGCTCAAGGTAGGAGGCTAATCCAGTGCCGTAGAGATGAAGACTGGGTGGATGATGGAAAGTGCTGATATTTGCCAGACCTGGTGACAGTGCTCTGAAGTCCGGGCTGTTTGGGAGACCGAGGGGAGAGGATCACAGTTTTCAAGGTCTGCCGAACTACAGAGTCAGTCCATGGCCAGCCTTGATTACTTAGTAAGGCCCTGTTTCAAAATAAAAAGTTAAACAAGAGGGCTGGGAGATATAATTTAACGTTACATCTCTTGTCTCACATTATGAGAGTATAAGTTCAATAAAGAAAAAAGTTGAGACAGAAACAAGTCTAAATAGTTGAGGTCTTAAGGAGAGCAAAGTCATGGATTTCTGGCTTGGGAATCTGGACAACTGTGAAGCCAACATGAACAGGGAGCCTAGGTGGCATGGTGGTGCGCACCCGTGATCCCTGGGAGTCAAAGGCAGAAAGATTGATTCGGAGTTTAAGGCCTAGGGTGTGTAGTGAGGCCCTGTTCACAAAACACAAAAACAAACAAAATGAACAGGGAGGAACTAGTTAAGAGTAAAGATAAAACGGTTCATTTCAGTGCATTTGAGGTACAGTTTGAGGTACCTATGTGACATCTTGGTGGAAAAGGCCAGAACTAGTTGGAAGTACAGATCAATCCTCAAGAGAAATGTCAGAACCGTGATGAATATTTATGAACCATCTGGGTAGAGGTGGTAATTGAAGCTGAGTATGGATGGAGTCATCCACAGAGCACTAAAAATGAAAAAGAGGGATAGGAGCAGGGCGTAGTGGTGCCTGCCTTCAATCCCAGCACCTGGGAGGCAAAGGCAGGTGGCTGTGACTTCCAGGCCAGCCTGGTCTATATAGTGAGTTCCAGGCCAGCTGGGGCTATAGGGAGACCTGTCTCTAAAAGACGAGAAAAAAAGAAAGGTAGAACGAGGATGGGATCCTGTAGAAACTGCCGGGAAGCAGGGCAGGCGAAGAGGAGTCTGGAAAGACATGGCACAGGAAGGCAGGGGTCCCGGAGAAAATGGCACAGTGGTGTTCTGACAGGCAGGAATCTACAGCAGGAAAATTGTGAGAGAAAAGCCCATTGGATTTGCTCATTGGAGAGGGAGATGGTGGAAGTCATCCTAAGAGCTGTTTCAGCAGGAGCAGAGGGCGGTGGGTGGACCACACTTTTAAAGAGCTCAGCAAAACGAAAGAAGCAAAAGTGGCGATAGCACTGAGTGACGTGTGTCCTGTCCCTGCTGTGGCTGTTGATTTTGTATTTTGTTTTAAGTGGGAAGGAGTTGGGACATACTTGTGTAGCAAGAAGAAAAGGCCAGCTCAGAGGGTTGCAGAGATGAAAGGGGTGGGGAACTGATGCAGGTTTTGAGCCAGGAAGTGACTTGATGGGAACAGAATTTTAGGTTGGCAGCAGTGGATGCACTAGATGCACTGCAGAGAGGAAAGACCAGAGGTGGGGAAACCACAGCTGTTGCAGTAAAAAGCGATCTAAACCAGGGGTGACAGCCATGGGGCGGGAGTGGGGGGGAAGGTCTAGTACTGGAGAGCAGGCGAGTCCTGCCAGAACATAGCAGAGGACACTGAGGACCTTTTCCTGCCCAGATAGCCTCCTCCTGATTGCCTGGATGCTGAAGGATTTGACATTTGGGACAGTACTTCTGCAGCCAGACTCTGTTAACAGGCACAGGCGTTTGTTCTCAGAGACATTTCGGTCCAAAAAATGGAGACATTATTTCAAGGAAAAATGGCAAGAAACCGGCCAGTTGACTATTGTGAACTTAGCTGTGAGATTTCTGTCCAGGGACAGTAAAGGAATGGTCATGGTGGAAAAATGAAAAAATGTGGAGGCCACTACAGTCACACTGTGATTCAGCTTTGTGTGTGATATTTAAGAAGGAAAGTTTTGACTTACAAATGATGCAATATATCTGCCTACATGGAATGAAAGCATATTTATTTATTTTCAATTTTTGAGACAGGGTTTCCCTATAGCCCCAACTGGCCTGGAAGGAACTTACTATGTAGACCAGGCCTCATTCTCAACTGAGATCTGTCTGCCCTGGCTCTCGAGTGCTGGGATTAAGGTATGCACTTCCATTCCTGGCTAGTATTTATCTTTAAGAGACAGTCTTATTCTAGTTTGGGCTAGACTAGAGCTCAATATGTAACCCAGGCTGGCCTTGACCTTGAGGCAATACTGCTGCCTCAGTCTCCCCAAGTGCTGAGTTTAGTAGTGTGAGCTACCATACTTAGCTAAATTATTCCATTCTTTTTTTTCTTTTTAATAGTACTGGGGATCAAACCCAGAACCTTGCAAATGCTAGGCAAATGTTCTACTACTGAGCTATAGCCCTAGCCTTATAATCCTCCTTTAGAGGATCTTTTTCTAGATTAGAGAGAAAAACTTTTGAATTCCATTGGAGATAGAATGGTGTGTTCAGTTGAATCTAATGTTTTGCCTAGAGAACTATAATTGATTTAAGTGCTTTCTGAGGAAAATGTACCAATGACTTGATAAAATCTGTGTTTGATTTTACCGTTTTGGTATAAAAGTGAAGCTCATAAGATAATTTTGTGTAAGAACAAAGTACCTATGATTATGGTGTCGCTAAGTTTTCTTCTCAAAAAAAAAAAGAGTTACAGAATTCAGCCGAGTGTGGTAGGCACACTTTTAATCCCAGTTCTCAGGAGGATCTCTGTGAGATGGAGGCTGGCCTGGTCTACATAGCATCTTCTAGGCCAGCAAGGGCCCTGTCTTAGAAAAGAAACAATAACAACAAAAGTTAGAGAATTCAAACTTCCTGAGACATTGCTAGGAAGTGGCTTTTCTGCAATACTCTTCTTTCTTTTATCTTCTGACCCTCCTTTAAAAAAAGTTACAAATGATATAAAATGCTTTAAGAAAAGTAAATTTGGCTGATCATGGTTGTTAATCCTATAATCATAGCACTGTGGAGGCAGAACAGGAGAATCACTGCAAGGTATTGACTATCCTGGTCTTCACAGTGAATTCCAGTCCAGCAAAGGCTATACAACAAAACCTTGTCTCAAGAAAGAAAAAAAAATGGGGGTGGTGGGTAGCCGTACTAGAGAGGTGGCTCACTGGATAAACGTGTGTGAACTGTTTTTGCACAGGACCAGAATTTCTAGCATCTTCATTGGGTGGCTAATAGGTCTAGCTTCAGAGCATGTGATTCCCTCTTTTGACCCCAGAGGGCATCTGTACTTATGTGCGCACACAGACATATACACATAAGTGAAAAATTAATCTTTTTTTTTTTTTTTTTTTAAAGAAAAAGCTGGGCATGGTGGTGCACACCTTTAATCCCTGCACTGGGGAGGCAGAGGCAGGTGAATCTCTGTGAGATCAAAGCCAGTCTGGTCTACATAGTGAGTTCTAGGCCAGCTGGAGCTACAGGAGATCCTGTCTCAAAAAACAAACATAATAAAAAAATAAATAAAGAAAAAAAAGTAGAAAGGGTTGTGTGTTGTGTGTAGTCCAAGCTGCCCTTTAACTTACTGTGTGGTGCAGGCTGGTCCGAACTCACTATGTAGTCTAGGATGACTTTGATCCTCCTGCTTCCACCTCTGAGTCCTGGCATTACAGGTTTGTGCCACGGTGCCATCATTCCAGTTTAGTGGTTTTTTGTTGTTGTTGTTGTTGTTGTTGTTGTTGTTTTTAGGCAGTCTCAGCTGACTGTTCTTGAACTTAATCCTCCTCTTGCCTTGACTTTCTGTATACACTATCCTATCTAGATGTTCTTTTAAATTTATGTCATGTATATAAAGTTTTATATCTCATATCTAGAAAATGGGAAACTTCCATTTTTCTTGAATAATAGACTTCAAAATAGTCTCAAAAAAATAAGGTAGACAGAGACGAGGAGGACATCCTATATCAACCTCTAGTCACACATGTACACACATGCACACACACACACACATTCACACAAAGCTTTAAAATAAAATTCTTTGCTGATATGGTGGTGACTCACGCCTGTCGTCTGGGCACCTGGGATGTGGAGGCAGAAGGACAGCCATGAATTTGAGACCATACTAAGTTTCAGGCCAGCCAGGGAGGGCTCCGTAGTAAGATTCTTCTTGACAGAAAAGAATGGGAAGGCACCTCGGTAAGAAGAAAATGCGTGTGCTTTATTCAAGGTCCTTTGTTTTTTTAGTACACAGAAGCTTATTCAAATTAGTTCAGTAAAAGGGTGTAGGTACTTACCAGGTCTTAGGCCTCTGGAAGAGCAGAACAGAGGCAGTGCTGTGACTGCTTCTGTCCCTGTCATTTTTCATTCACCTCAGAGCTTTTCTGCTTCTCTGAGAATACCTTTTGCAACAGCTTCATTCTAATCTTTAAATCATTTTTAACATTTGCATTTATGTATGTATTTTGTATGTATGTGAGAGAATATGTATATGTGTAGGTCAGAGGACAACTTGTGGGAATCGATTCTTTCCATTCACAATGTGGGTCCCAGGGATTGAACTCAGGTCAGCAGGCTTGGTGGCAAGCACTTTACCCACTGAGCCATCTCCGAGGCCCTGGTTTGTGTCCTTTTGTGGTTTTTCTTTTTCTTTAACTTTAGAAAAGAACGATTGTTAGGATTGTTAGTGGGGGTGAGGAACATGTGTTGGAGGTCAGAGAACAGTTTTGGAGTCTGTTCTCTTCTTCCACACTTAAGAGGGTTCCTACATTCCAGGGGATTGAATCCAGGTTGTGTTTGCATAGCAAGCACTTTTACCAGCTGAGCCATCTTGCTGGCCCCATGTTTAACTCTTCATATACAGTTCATTTTGGCATATGGTATATAGTGGACACTTAACTTCATTTTCTCAGATAGTTAACTGATTGTCTCAGCATTATTTATCAAGTGTCATGCCGAGTCTGATACTTGACGATGGCTTCCTGGGGTGCCATATGGGAAAGAATCAAGGCTGTACCTGGATTCTTCTGGAATGAGTGGCATGCTGCCTACTACCCTAGAATGACCTGTCCTTTTTTCATTTGTTTGCAGTACATCTTGTATGGGGGGGGAGGCTTGATTATGGATTTCTATTCTTTTTCTATTTTTTCCCTATTTGAGTGTTTTTTTTTGTATTTTTTTAAATGTGTTTGAGAATATTGGGCTGCATGTGTGTCTTGCAGTGCCCATGAAGGTCAGAAGAAGGCGTTGTATTCACATGGAATTGGAGTCATGGACATTTGTTAGCTGCCATGTGGGTGCTGAGAATTGAACCTGCGCCCTCTGCAAGAGCATCCAGTGCTCTTAACTCCTGAGCCATCTATCCAGCCCCAATTTCAATATCTTGTAGTGTATATTGTAGTTTAACATTTAATATCTGATAATTCAAGTACATTATAACAGCCGAGAAAATTTTTAAAAATAACAGATAATTGTGGGGTTTTGTTGTTTTAGAGACAGGGTCTTCCTGTAGCCCCAGCTGACCTGATATATTGACCAGGATGGCCTTGCCTGCCTCTCCCTTCTGAGTGCTAGGATTAAAGGTTAAAGGTATACACCACCATACCTGGCTTTTTAGTTTTTGAGTCAGGGTCTTATCACCCTAGACTGGCTTTGAACTCACTAGGTAGCTAAGGATAACCTTGAATTCCCAATTATCCTGCTTCTAGCCTGACAAGTGCTAGGATTGCAGGCATCCCACACCACACCTGGCTTTCCAGATAAATTTTGATGTTGTTGCTCCCCACAACCCTCCAAAGATAGGGTCTCCCTGTAGGCCCAGCTAGCCTTGAACTCCCTAAGTAGACCAGGCCGCCCTTGATCTCACAGAGAATCGCCTGCCTCTGCCTCCGCAGTGCTGGGATTAAAGGTGTGTACCACCATGCCTGGCAATGTTATTCTTAAATTATGTGGGGTTTTGGTTAAATTATATTAAGCCCATGATCTACTTGGAAATAACCGATAGTTTTGTTAATATCTTTTAACAACCCAAAACACTATGCCTTACTCATCCATGTCTCAATCATATAGGCCCTCAAGTATGAAATGTTCTGATTGAACAAACCTAGACTTACCTTGGACTTGGAACCATGTGAACTGAAGGTGGGAGGGAGTCTCTCAAAGAATGATAAAGGTGATGTTGCCAGAGTTGAATGGATACTTGCAGCTATAAACAGCAGATATCCTCTGCATTGTTCTAGAAATATCAGAAGATATTAGAGATTAAGTTTAAGAAAGACCCATCATATTAGTGAGAGTTAGAAACCTCATAGACAGCTGTAAATGGAAAGCAAGAAAAGTAAATTTGCTTGAATATAGCAAATTGGAGTTTTTGAAAACCACTTAACACTCCAAATGAATACATTATTCTCAACATTTCACTGGTACTTTGAACATCATTTTCTATGAATTTCTAAACACTTAGCAAATATACATTATGATTTTATTTTTTCAGCTTGGTCACCAGAAATATGTAGAGCTTGGGCTGGGGGTGTAGTTCCGCTGGCAGGGTGCTTGCATAGCGTGGACAAAACTCTGGGTTTGTTCTGAGCATTGTACAAACTGGCTATAGTCTGCATGTTGGGAGTCCTGGTACTTGGAAGTAGAGGCAGGAGGATCAGAAGTTAAAGGTCATCTTCAGCTACATTAGGAGTTTAAGTTCAGCCTGGGTTATATGAGACTCTGGCATGGAGAGGGGTTGGTGGGAATCAAGATCTTGGGCTAGGTCTTTGAGTCAAAGACAGTTTTTAATTTAAAAAAGAATTTTATTTTATGTGTATTCGTGCATTGCCTGCATGTGTGTAAGTGCACCCGTGTTGGGCAATGCCCAAGGAGGCTAGAAGAGGGTGTCAGGTCCCCTGGGACTGGAGTTATGGCCTGTTGTTAGCTGCCATGTAGGTACTGGGATTTGAATCTGGGTCTTCCGAAAAAGTAGCCAGTGCTCTTAACTGCTGAGCCATCTCTCCAGCCTCCAGAGATAGATTTAGAGAGAAATCTTTCTCAAAATAGAATATTTAGATTTAGCAAGAATTATTTGGTTACAGAGAACAAAAGTATACCAATTTAAGTGGAAGTGGCATGTTATTACCTCAGGTAACTCTTAAACTGGGGGTGTCTCTAGGTTTAGGTACAGTAGACTCCAAAGGCTCAAATTACTTTGGCTGCAACAGTTCCTGTTGTGCAGAGTCCAATTCTGTATAGTCAGCTAAGATGATGCCAACAGTTCTAGGAATATATAGTCCTAACTTTTTTTTTTGGAAACAGGATCTCTCATTCTGTCGCCCAACTTGGCCTTGAACTCCAGTCTTTCTGTCTCGGTCTCCTGAGAGCTGAATTAGATGTGAGCCTGCACACGTAATTCTTTATCATCCTAGTTTAGTAGTAACTCCCTCTTACCAGTGTCAGAAAAGAACTCTAATTAGCTCTGTATTCCTACTTCTTGGACTGTGTGACAGTTCCCAAAATGATGAGAAACTGTGCTGTGGCTTGGGTCATGTGCTTACCCCTTGTGGATGGAGGTTCACAGGTGTACCAAACTAAAATGAATGGGGTAGCTGCCACACAGATTTATGTCCACTGTGACTGTGCGGACAGTGAGACTACAGAGCTAAATTGTAATTTTTAAAATTTTGCTTTGTTCATTTTATCTTTTAAATTATAATTTAAAAAACATTTTATTTACTATATTTTATGTATACAAGTGTATTGCCTGCATGTGTGTAAGTGCACTTGTGTTGTGTACTTACAGAGGTCAGAAGACGGTGTTGGATCCCCTAGAACTGGAGTTCTTGCCAGCCCCTTAATTATAAATTTTTAAAAATTAAAACAGGGCTGGTGAAATGACTCAGTGGGTAACAGTGCTTGCTGGACAACAAGCCCAATGATGAGTTTGATCCCTGGAACCCACAGTGGAATGAGAGAACCAACTTTTGGAGGTTGTTCTCTGACCTCCTCATTTCTGCCATGGCATGTACAGCTGCACATACATACATGTCAGCCATATGCACTCAAAAATAGTAAATAGAAATTAAAACAATAGATAATTACTTTAAGAAGGGCTTACTTACTCTCCTTATCTTTGTACGAATTAGCACACAGTGAAATTGCCTGTGTTCAAGACTTTGAAGCCTGGTATGGTGGCACAGGCCTCTTTCCCCAGACATTAAGAGGCTGAGGCAGGGGGGAATTACAAATTCAAGGCCTACCAGGGTTACAGAGTGAATTTAGAGCCATTGTGAGCAGTGTGGCAAGACCCTTGAAAGTAGAGGGCAGGAGTTAGTTATAGCTCAGTGGTAAAGTATTTGCTGAGCATGCATGAAACTCTAGGTTCAATACCCCCACCCCAATAAAAAAATTTTGGACTCCTTTTTAAAGTGATGGAAATGATTTTATTGGTGATAATGATACAATTGACAACTGGCTTTGTTTAGGATTTTTTTGTTTTTATTTATTTTTTAATTTTTTTTGAGACAGGGTCTCCCTGTAGCCCTTGCTTACCTGGAACTTTCATGTATGTGGGGTATGTGCATGTGTGGATGTGCCCTCTATGACCAGAAGCATCAGATGCCCAGAGTTATAGTTGGTGCCAGCCCCATGTGGGTGCTGGGAAATGAACTTGGGTCCTTTGTAAGAGTAGTACTCATTCTTAACCACTGAGCTATCTATCCCTCTGGCCCCTACAACTGGCTTCTTAAATGTCCTTGTTACACTACCCTTAGAGAAATGCCATGCAGATTTTGGTCAAATCAGGAGTCCTTTGTTAGCAGAAAACCAGCAGTTGAGAGGGCTATTGCCAGAAAGAACTCTCTATTCCAAGGAGAAGCAGAACAGGCTTTATACAGCTAAAAAGCATAATTAAATCATACCAGGTGCAAGTAGATAACAAACATTCATCAAACCAGGGGCAGGTCAGTCAGATAACAAAGATTCATCAATTTTCAATTAGCAAACAAGTCTCTCAGAATTATTGAAACACTGACCTCCTAAGAATTTTTGTAACATTGACCTCCTGATTGTTCTGCCTGGCTGGCTGTGGTCAGCAAGGAGAAGGGAGTAACTGAATAAAGTACAAAAATGTAACTAGCTAGAGGGAATGGAGTGATTTTTCCTAGTTCTCTTGTTAACAAATCTTTCCACTATCTGGTAACTATTTTGTAATGTAAAAATCAGTTTTCCTTTTTTAATTATTCCAAAAAATATATTTATTTATTTATTTATTGTGTATATGAGTGTATTGCCTGCATGTATGCAAGTACATCCATGTCATGCAGTGCCCAAGGAGGTCAGAAGAGGGTGTTGAATCCCCTGGAACTGGAGTTTCAGACAGTTGTTAGCTACCATGTAGGTGCTGGGAACTGAACCAGGTCCTCTTCAGGAGCAACCTCAGCTCAACCCCTGAGCCATCTCTCCAGTCTCTGTTTTGTTTTGTTTTGTTTTGTTTGTAACAGAGTCTCACTATGTAACCCTGGCTGTTCTAGAACTGACTATATAGACCAGGCTGGCCTGGAACCCATGCAGATCTGTCTTCCAAATGCTGACATTAAAGGCAGGCACCACCATGCCTGGCAAAAATATCAGTTTTAATAAAGTAACAGTCTCCAGTTGTGTCTGTCTTTACAAATACATGCATGCTGCGATGAAACAAAATCTGTTCTGCTAAATACTAAGTGTCTTGAGGCTACTTCCTTCTTTTTCTGTAATTCTTGGCCCCTGAAGTTATTTAAACTGTTGGCTATTTTTGTTCCAGTAAGGAGTGTTATTTCATGTCAATAAGGATTTTTATAAACCACTGGTAGTATATAACTTATTTAAGCACACTAGGGATGAATCCTCTGCATTGTGCTCTTCAAATATTATTACATTTGACAATAATAGTACAGTTAAAATTGTTTTTCAGGTTAGGGAGATGGCTGAGCCAGTAAAGGCACTTGTTGCACAAACATGATGACCTAGATTCACATCCCTGGAGCCAGTGTAGAGGCAACAAGATGGAAGGCAAGAACCAGTGTCCCAGGTTGTCTTCTGACCTCCACACATGTGCTATGGCGTGTGTGTCCTCACATACAAACATGCAAAATAAATTAAAAAAAAATATATATATATACACAAAAAATAAAATTTAAAAATGTAATCTATTTAAATTAAGAAATGTTTTAACCTGTTATTTTTATTTTATGTGTACGTGTTATGCCTGCATATATGTAAGTGTACCCATGTAATGCGGTGCCCAGGGAGGCCAGAAGAGAATGTTGGATCCCCCTGGAACTGGAGTTACAGACTGTTGTTAGTCACCATGTGGGTGCTGGGAATCGAACCCAGGTCCTCTGTGAGAGCAGCTCTTAACTGCTGAGCCATCTCCCAGCCCCATGTTTATTATTTTTAGTTATGTGTATGTGTGTGTGTCTTTGTGTGAGTATGTGCACATGAGTGTAGGTGCCCTCAGAGGCCAGGAGCATTGGATCTCCTGGCACTGGTATTCTAGGCTATTCTGAGCTTGTTGGACTTGGGGGTTGGGAACTGAACTCAGGTCCTGTGCAAGAGCAGTAAGCTCTCTTAACCCTTAGCCATCTCTTTAGCCCTAAAGTATTAATTTTATCCATTTGAAAAAAATCTACAGTTCTTTATGAAAGGAATGCAGTTTTTAAATTTGGGGGTAGAGGAGGAAAGTATTGCTGAAACACTAGGTGTGATCCAGGCTTAAATTCAAGCACAACTGAGAGGAATGTTAGCCTTATCAGATTGTACTTAATGTCAGAGACAGCAGTCTTCAGAAACACAAGCAAACAGAAGAAAACCAGAAACACCCAGAAATTATTCTTGGATTGTCAAAAGGTTTGAACAATACTTTGGACTTATTTGGAAAGTAATGATCTTGAGTTTGGCTAACACATCCATGAGCAGTCTTAATTATTTATGTACGATTGATCAATTTTGCAGATCATTTTTCTAAAATGTTTTGTCTTAAGTTTCCTTTGGCTTCTGGTTCTGGGTAGAACAGAATTAAACATACTGGCTTTGGGGCCAAGTAAACTTACAGGTTCTGTGTGATGTGAGGAAAATAACATTAAGTGTCTGTTTCTTTGTAAAAGTATTTTTATTTTATGTGTATGAGTGTATTGCCTGTATGTATGTAAGTGCACCCATGTCATGCAGTGTCCATGGTGGTCAGAAGAGGGTATTGGATCCCCTGGAACTGGAGTTACAGACAGTTGTTAGCTGGCATGTATATGATGGAAAACTGCTTTAGAATGTCAGTCTACCTGTCCAGGAGTGCTAGCTAATTTAAGAGCAAATCAAGATGATTCAAAACTTTCATGTATACCTGGTATTTCAGTTAGGTCCTGTTCCCTTTACCTTTAGCATTTACCTGAATATTGATAGCGTTTAGCGATATCTTTGTATCTAGCCCAGTGCTGTCCCTGACCAGCTTATCAAACTTAACCATGATCTTGGCCCGATTTTTTTGTTTGTTTTTTTTAAAGACAGGGTCTCCCTGTATCCTCAGTGTCCTGGAACTCCATTATAGAGACCAGTCTGGCCTTGATCTCACAGAGAGACACTGGCCTCTGCCTCCCCAAGTGTCGCCATACCCACCCTATGTCTGTTCTCTTTGGTAGAGAGGCTCTCATTGCTCTTGTCCTTCCCAACTTCCATGTTCAGAATTATGGGAAAAAAAAGCAGGAGACATCCTTTCCTCTCAGTTTTTTTGTAGAGAGATTATTTTGAACAGACACATAGTCCTACCTTTGTAAGCTTCTAAAGGAAGGCACTACGAGGGTTACTACTCAGATCTGGGTCATGGATTTTATGGACTATCAGACTTTCTAGAAATGGTGTTAGCATTTGGATTTTTGCCCTTTGTCATTTAAACCTGTTTGTGTAGCCTTTTTTTTAAATGCAATACAAGTCTGTTGTTTACTGAGTCTCCCTTAATAATATTTTATAAGCTAGAGACTCTGCTTGAAGTCTGTGGAAGCAGAAGCGAGTAGCATTGTTCCCCAGCTGCTATTGCAGGGTCACCAGGAGTCTCCCGCCAGCCACCACATCCACTGGGTTGTGTATCGTCAGGTCTTCTGACATATAGGAACTTCATTGCCTTACTCCCCTTTACACTCAGCACCTCACGCCTTGCTTAGCATGGGTTTCATATTCTTTCAGAGTCATAGATTCTTTGTTGGGGCAGATGATTCAGTAAGTTCCTTCTCTTGAAAGAAAGGATGGTAAACTTAGGCCTTTAACCTAAATGAATCACTATGGTCTTCAGTTTGGGGAAGCCAATCATATTTGCGAACATTCAATCTTAAATTGAAGAAAGATATTTTCAGATGACCTGCCAACATTTGGGAATGTGCAACACTGGCTCCTTCAGTAACTCACCCCAGTTACACGGTCTGTGGCCTATGCAAGTATTTTTCCACTCCCCAGTTGACCATGTGGTTATGACCATGTAACATTTCTTGGGATCACATATCTTCCTATGTCATGCAAATTTTTAGTTTGACCATTGGTTGAATGCAGTGTTAGTGGAAATGGAAATTATTTATTCCAGTAAATTCAGTGATGTTAGTTACTACTTTGTTTTTCATAAAAATTCAGATTCTTTTTGTTTGCTTTTAATTTTTTATGTGTATGAGTGTTTTGCCTGCATGTAGGTAGGCGCACCCTTGTTGTAAAATGCCCAAGGAAGTCAGAGGAGGGTGTCGCATCCCCTGGAATTGAAGTTAGAGACACTTGTTATTTGCCGTGTGAATGCTAGAAATTGAACCCAGGTTCTCGCCAAGAGCAGCTAGTGCTCTTAACTGCTGAGCCATCTCTCCAGCCCCTTTTGTTGTTGTTTGTAAAGATTTATTTATTTTAAGTGTATGTACATGCCTGCGTGTATATATGTGTACCATGTGTGTGCACAAGGCAGAAGAGGGTATCACATCCCTGGCACTGGAGTTATAGGCAGTTGTATGTACCTGATTGGATGCTGGGAACTGAACCCAGTTGCTCTGAAAGAGCAACAGGTGCTCTTAATTACTGAACTCTCTCTCTAGCCCCACTTCTTTGTTTTTTTGAAACTGAGTCTTTTGCATCCTGTGGCTCAGGCTGGCCTCAGAACTCCCCATCCTCTCATTCTCAAGTGCTGGGATTACAAGTCTGTTACCACCTCCAGCTCAGGTTATAACGCTTCAGTACTGATGATCTTGCTTGTTTCTTTAAATTTTTTTAATTGGCTAGGAATACAGCATTAACATCTTTTTAGTAAAGAGAATCTCCCTTCTATAAATTGCCTTGGTCATGATTTATCACAGTAATCAAAAAATAAATAAATAACCAATGCAACATGTGTTGCTAAATACAACCCATTATACCCTATGGAATCTTTTCTTTCTGTTTACATCCTGTACCTAACTATGCCTTGTTTGTTTTGTTTCAGGATGTGTTCGTGTGTGTTCACTTGTGTGTGTTCTAGAGCATGTATGCTTTGTGGGGTCTTTTTGTTTGTTTTGTTTTGTTTTTGATTTTTTTTGTTTTCTGAGACAGGGTCTCCCTGTAGCCCCAGCTGGCCTCAAATACAGATCTGCCTGCTTTGCCTCTTGACTAGTACTGGGATCAAAGGCATGTGCAACCACACCTAGCTTTTTGTTTGTTTATTTTAAGATTGCGGGGCTCTGTAGCGCTGACGTTAAACTCTGCAATCTTTCTGCTTTAGTGTTCAGAGTGCTAGAATTCTAGGCATATACCACAGTGCTCTGCTTTCAGCTATGCTGGTTAAGAAGTGATGGGAATAAGAACTGGGCATAGTGGCCTCTCTTTTAATCCCAGCACTTGGGAGGTGGAGGCAGGAGGATCTGAAGTTCATGGTTATCAACTGCCTAGCAAGTTTTAAGGCTAGCCTGGAATGCATGAGACTAGGTCTCTAGATAAAGAAATATTAAGAAATAAAACAAGGGACCGGAGAGATGGCTTAGCAGTTAAGAGCCCTGGCTGTTCTTCCAGAGGACCTGGGTTCAGTTCCCAGCCCCCACGTGGCAGCTAACAACTATCCTTAACTCCCATTCCAGGGGCTCCAACCCCCGTTCTCCTGGCCTCCATGGACATTGCACGGCACAGATGCATACCCATGCAGGCAAAGCATTCATATGCATAAAATAAATAAATTTTAAAAATACATAAGTTGAGTTAGATTTGATGGTACATGCTCTAACCCCGCACTCTGGAGGCCGAGGCAGCAGGAGCACAGCGACTTTGAGCCCTGCTGGTCTACACTGAGTTCCAAGGGAGCCAGGACCACTGTGCAGCACCCCAAAGCTAAAACACACACAGAAAATTGGTCAGCGTACAACCTTAGATAAAATAAAAGTTTAGTTTTCAAAATCTATCCTCTAAAGTCTCAGTTTTTTTATACTGTGCAAGAAACATCAAATTCTTATGTGCTGAGATATAAACATGCACCACCATACCTGGTTTTTATCCAGCACCGTGTGAGTGTATGAGCGTGTGTGTTTGTGTGTACTCTACCAACTGAGCTACATCCCCAGCCCTCAATTTATTATGTTTTAATGTACTGCATATTTTAAAAATTATACATATAGAAAAGTATATAGGTCACATGTATAACTGAATGTTTTTTCAAAAATGGCTATCCTTATGTAATCAATCCCCAGATCTAGATACATTTTTTAAGGGCCGGGGTATAGCTTAACATGTGTGAGACCCTTGGTTCAATCCCCAGCACTGAGGGGGAAGGAGGGATAGAGAGAGGGAAAATGAGAAAGAGATTGAGAGTGATTTAAAAACAAGATACAGCTGGGTGTGATGGTGCATGCCATTAATCCCAGCACTTGGAAGGCAGAGGCAGGTGGATCTCTGGGTACATAGTGAGTTCTAGGCCAGCCAGGGCTACATAGTGAAACCCTGACTCATAAATAATAAATAAGAAGATAGAACTCGTGCTCCTTTTCAGAAGCTCTACTTTCCATCTCAGGGTAGCACTGTCCTGCTTTTAATACCATAGGTTAACCCCCCCCCCCTTTTTTTAGTTTTTATTTATTTGTGTGTATGTGTGTGTGTGTGTGTGAGAGAGAGAGAGAGAGAGAGAGAGAGAGAGAGAGAGAGAGAGAACAAACACAGACCAGAAGAAGTTGTTGGATCACCCAGGAGCTGGAGTGTGGGAAACAAACCAGTCCTCTCCAGGAACTGCCTGTGTTCTTTCCCACTGAACCATCTTCTCCAGCTTCAATTTTGCCATCTTTTTGAATTTCATATTTAAGTGGGAAAGTCTATTATATACTGTTCTGCAGTGAGCTCCTTTTGTTCAATATATGGTTATGAGTTTATGCCAGGTTTTTATGCCTCCTTAACAGTTAATTCATTCTTGTTTCATTCCAGATGAGCCAGTTGAGTCATACCACTAGTGGACCAGAGATAGATTCTGCATTTGCCACAGGCATGAAATTTAGAAAGAAGCTTAATTTTTTTTGAATATTTATTACTTCTGTTTTATATGTATGAGTATATTGCCTGCATGTATGTAAGTGCACCTGTGTCATGTAATGCCTCCTGAGGACAGAAGAGAACATCCGATCCCTTGGAACTGGAGTTACTGGTGGTGGTTAGCTGCCCTGTGGGTTCTGGGAATGGAACCCAAGTCCTCTGCCAGAGGACTAAGGTTCTCCCCACTTCCTTCCTATTTTGTTATTACATTTATTACTGTATATGAGGGTGTGTGTACATATACATCACAATCTGTGGAAGTCAGAACCACTTGCATAAGTTGGTTCTTTCCTTCTACCGTGTAGGTACTAGAGATTGAACTCTGGTCCTCGGCCCTGGTTTTGGTTGTTTGTTTTGAGGTAAGATCTTAACTATGTAGCTCAAGTTTGCCTTGAGTTGGAGATGTACTTTTCTCAGCTTCCCAAGTACCAGGACCAAAAGCCTATATGTCCTGCTGATAACATTGCTTTTAATGTCCCCTTCCCCCTTTATTTTACTTGGGTGCTAGGGATGAACTCGGAGACTTGTATGTGCTAGGTAAACTCTCTACTACTGAGTTTACACCCCCAGTCTTTAGCTGAACTGTACTTCCTTTGTTTATTTGTGTCACCTGAACCAGTCAGTTGGGAAGTAGATTGAACTCTGACCAGTCTGACATGTCTTGAGGTGGCATTTCATCTTTGTGGAGAGAAAATATAAGAAGATCCTCAGGGGGTTACACAGTAGATTGATCATATTGCACTTTATAGAGCTGGGGTCAAATCAGAATTTTCCTAAGCCATTGAAATACATCACAAGTCCAGAGAAACTTACCTTGATTTATTTTCTGTAACATGAAAGTGAAGTTGAGAATTTTGTGGGAAAACGACAAGGTCTGTATTACTTACATACCTTTGGATGGAGGATTACTGAATGAAAGGGGTGAAAAGACCTAAAAAGTCACTAAGAAAGTTAAGGGTGTTTACCAAAATGAGAAGGAATAAAAAGACTGGGAAATCTAGACTTGTTTTGTTTTTGCTACATAGGATCACATTTGGATGAAAGCTCCAGAGTCACTCTTTGAACCTTAGTTTCATTTCTTAAAACACAAAATATCTATCAAATATCTATCATATTTCAAGAGAATACTTCTATTCTTAAGATGGGTAGTGATTAAAATGGCTAACACTCACTGAGCATTTAGAGCTTGCTAGGCCCTGTTCCAAGTGTTAAGCTTATCCTTCTGCTGAAGGACATTCTCTTTTTTTTTTCCATAAGTTAACTTGGGGCACCAAGTTTTGCCCAAGAAGGACAAGTCTGATAGAAAGGCAGGCAGTTTGGACCCAGAGCTTGTTCTCCGTACCTATTATGCTAGCTATGATTAGAATCCATCCCAAATGTTGACTCTGAGATAGAGATAGCCCCATTACTAGGAACATGTGCAGCTTTAGAGGACAAAAATGTGAAATATTAACAAGAGCAGAATTTTCAAGATTTTTAGTTTATAATTTCCTCATTTTCATAAGTTTGACATCTTGATTTTTACTACCTGATTTAAAAAATATTATTTTAAAATTTTTATTAGTTTGAGTATATTGCTTGCATTTAGGTAGGCACACGCATGATGTGCAATGTCCACGGAGGTCAGAAGAGGACATCAGATCCCCTGGAGCTGGAGCTATGGACAGCTGTTAGCTGCCATGTGGGTGCTAGGAATTGAACCCCGGTTCTCTGAAAGAGAAGCCAGTGCTCTTAACTGCTGAGCCATCTCCCTTGCCCCTTATTATCTGATTTTAGAAAATAAGCACATTTAAAATTATTCTCTTTTCCCTCAACTCCTCCCCTCCATATACATTTTGGTTTACTGTAAACGATTTTATAGGATAAGAGAGTGCACTGTTCTACCCTAGGGTGGGTCCAGTACGTGATGTTTTGCAGTGGTGGTAGCTATAGGGGAACATCCTGTATTTTCTGACTTTTGTAGTGTTATTTAGGGAAGTTTCACAAAGCTCTTTCATCTGTTATGTTATATGTGACCACAGTATTATGGTTACAGAATGTCTACTTCCTTTTGCAATTAAAAAATAGTGAGGATAGAATTATTTAGAAACAATGAAATGAAATCTTATAATTTATTGAACCAAGTCTTAAGGTAATATTCTGTAACACTTTGGAGAGAGAAACATCGTCTTTTTGTTGTTGTTGTCTTTTGAGACAGGGTCTCCCTTTAGTCACAACTGACCTGGAACTTGCTCACAGGGATCCACCCACCTCTGCCTCCCAAGTGCTGGAATTAAAGGTGTGTGACACCATGCCCAACAACAAGGTCTATTTTTTAAAATATGTATGTGTGTGTGTATTATAAGGTTTTGTTTGCTTACTTTGTTTTATTTGAGACAGGGTCTCCCTATAGAGCCCTGGGTGGTCTATAACTTACTGTATAGATCAGGCTGGCCTGAGATTTGCATTGATCCACCTGTCTGTGCCCCCTGTGTGGCTTGCAAGGTTATTTTATTAGCCATTCCAAATGTAAAAATCTTTGTTACTTGGCTTTCTATTACTGTAATAAGATACTTTAGGGAAATTACTTATAAAGAGGAGATTTTATTTTATTTATTTATTTGATTTTTTGTGAATTTCATATAGTACACTTTGATCATAATTATACCCCCTCCCCTATCTGCCCTTCCCTCCTGCCCCGCTCCACTGGTTCTCAGAAAGGTTTATTTTTGCTATGAGTTTCAAAGACTTCTGTCCTTGGACAGTTGGCCTTGTTAAGCTTTTGGGGAGCAAAGCTGCTTACTGTGTTCTGCCAGGAAGCAGAGAGAGAGAGAGAAGGGTCCAGATGCAAAATTTCCTTTGAGAAGATGCTCCCAATGACCTAACTTCCTCCGCTAGAACCCATGTTCTAAAGGTTCCTCCACCCCTCTATTACCAGAGGCTAGGGACCAAGCCTTCAGTTCATGGGCCTTTGAAGTACATTTAAGTACAGCAAGATCATAAAGCTGTTTAATCATTCTTTAGTTACTCTTCAACACAAACTTGAAGTTTAAAAAAAAAAGATTTTGAACTGAAAAAGATTTTATATATGGTTTCTGTGGCTGGTTTATTTTACTTGGTTTTGTAGATTAAGGCTATAGCCCAATTTGTGATAATCTATGCAGGTATGTTTGAAATGTATGGGGAACTCTTGTACTATATATCTCATATTACTACTTGAAGGCAGGAATTTGACACATCTAAGCCAGTGTCCTGATTTCAGCAAGGTTGTGATGTGTTGAATGTGTGAGTAAGATTTGTTTTGCCTTTTCTTTAAAGTCTTACGTTTCTCTACTACCGTCTGCAGTTGGTGGGTCTGTGTTCTAGTGGTGATCTTAAGGTTTGCTTTGAGGGAACTACTTTTTGATATTTGGCAGAATGCTTCTTTACTCTTGCATACTTACCTTTGTGTCTTTTTACAGAGGAATAATCCACAACAGCCAAGGCTGTCTTTTCATATCTGATATCTCTTAACTGATCAGTTAAGTAGAAGACTTCTTTTGACCTTGAATCTGTACTCTAGCCTTTCCTGGCATCTTAGATTTCTGTAACTGTGGTTTCCCTTGCCTGTCTTTGCCTCTGAGCTGTAAGCCCTACTAGGCATGCTCATTCCTATCTTTTCTGCCTGGGGCACTTCTGTTTATCTTTCAGAGATGATAAGAAAGTTTTCTTGTCAGACTCTGCTCTTCCTCTTCTTTGTGAGGGAGAGACGGCTTAGCAGTTAAGAATAATTGCTGTTTTTGAGGAGGACCCAGGTTCAATCCCAGCTCCTACATGGTGGCTAACAACTCCAGTCCCACGGGAACTTAGCACCACAAGTTTCTTTTTCCTGGTCTTTTTGAGACAGGGTCTCCCTGTAACCCCAGCTGGTCTGGAACTCACTATGTATACTAGGCTGGCCTTGAACTCACAGATCTGCCTGCCTCTGCCTCCAATTATTAGGATTAAAGGTATGGTGCCACCACACCTGGCCCTTTGTCATCTTTTATACACTCACTAATTGAATTCATGAGGCTCCACCTTTCTGATTCAGATCACCTCCTGTAGGCCCCAGCTGTTAATACTGGACATTGGTGATTAAGTTTCTGTATATGGATGCAGAAAGGGGAGCTGCTTTCCCTACAGAATCCATTGTGATTGCCCTGTGTGTTCTTGCTCATTCCAGGGCTCTTCTGAATTTTTGCTGGGTAGTATTTGCTTAGCACTATCTACTTTCAGGATTTCTACCAAAAACAAATAAGGTAATTGTAAAAATTGGAACACTGGGGCATTTAAAAAGATTTGTGTGTTGGGGAGGTAACAAATGTGACAACGAACATTTCTGCATAATAATCTGGTAATCCGTAGAATTATTCAAACAGTTTTCTCCACTTCTAAGAGATTTGTAGCAGTCCAGTTTCCAACTTTATTCTAGCCTTTGTGATGTGCGTGTGATAGGCCTTTGTAAAGACCTTGTCCTTTCCACCCTCATAGCAGCTACCTGGCTTGTGAAGACCAGACTCAGAAAGGCACAGTGATTATTTTTCTGAATTTTCATTGCATGAAATCCATTCTATTTTTGCTTATTTAAAAAAAATTTAATTTTTAATTATATGTGTCAGGACTGAGTAGGTGCATGTGAGTGAACAGAAGTCAGAAGAGGATATTGATTGGATCCCCTGGAACTAGAGTTACAGGCAGTTGTGAGCCACCTGATGTGGGGGCTGGGAACACAACTTGGGTCATCTGTAAGTGCTTTTAATTGCTGATTCCCTAATAATGCTTTTTTAAAAAATTATTTATTTTTATATGTGAGTGTTTTGCCTGCATGTATGTAAGTGCATCTGTGTTGTGCAGAGCCCACAGAGGCCAGAAGAGGGCCTTGGATCCCCTCGAACTTGAATCTGGAGTTAAGGATGGTTGTTAGCCATCATAATGGGTGTTGGGAATAAAACCTGGGTCCTCTGGAAGAGCAGCCAGTGCTCTTAACTGCCGAACCATCTCTCCAGCACCCCCATCCCCACCCCATGCCTCCTGGAAGGAGTTCCTAACCACCTCGTATACTAATTCATATCACAAATAACTTAGCATATGTACTTCATCATGTATATACTAACTTCTGAAGCCTGTAAGAAGGTCAAGTTAGCTGCATTGAGTAGAAATAATAGCTCAAATTTATATGGTTTATAATTTCTAAAATCTACTCCATTTATTAATTCATGTAATCCTTATAATGACAATCTTAAAGATGGGTCTCATGATTTTACACAAAGGGAAATTCAAACCTAAAGAAATTAGATGGACATATGCATACATGACTTTTTCTCCATAAAGTGATAACCTTATTTTGAAAAATAATATTCCTCTCTTGTGGTATTTACATCAGCCTTGGCCTTCGGGGTGCTGTGCTCCTTTCCCAGCCATGTTTTTCCTGTGCCCTGATATGCTTTTGATCAGGAAGGAGAAGGTGGCCAGTAACTGTTCAGGCTCCTCTGCTGCTTCTGATAACTCAAAAGCTGCTTCTATAGTGAACAGCCTACAAAATTATTGAGCCTGATTTTAGTTCCTTTATCTGGAAAAAATGAATTGCCATAGGGTTGAAAGGGCTTTGGCCTTTGTTTTGTTTTGTTATGTTATTTTTATTTATGTGTTTGAGTGTTTTGCTTGCATGTAAATGTACTACATGGAAACCAGAAGAGTGTATTGAATCCCCTGGAACTGGAGTTAGAGATGGTTGTTAGCCACTATGTTGGTGCTGGGAACCAAACCTGGGTCCTCTGCCAGAGCAGTCAGTGCTCTTAACTGCTAAGTTATCTCTCCAGTCCTAAAAAATTTTTCTTTTTGAAGAAAGAAAGAACTGGAGGTAGAGACAGATGGGTGCAGCTCAGATCGATGCCAGTCTGGTCTATACGGTAAGTTCCAGGTCAGCTGGGGCTATAGGCAGACCCTGTCTCAAAAAAACAAAACATAAAAGAGAAAGAAAGAAAAAAAGGGAGAAACAAAAGAGAGATTGGAGACTGAAGACTGGGGGTTTAGCTCAGTAGTAGTATGAACTTTGTATGCACGAGGCCCTGAATTCAGTCTAGGAGAAGAAAAGAGGAGGAAAGAGTGACAAGCGTTTTCTAATTTCTTGGGCCTTGCTTGGTTTTGTTTATAGTTTACACATTTTAAAAATGACCTTGTTGGACTAAATTGAATTATCAGTACGATTTCTTCTAGCCCTAAAATTTGTAAGTTATCTATTCTGAGATCAGTCTTTGTGCATAGGGTGTGTGTGTGTGTGTGTGTGTGTGTGTGTGTAGTGTAGTGCTAACACGGTATACCTTTTTTAGTACTAGGCAGAAACCCAGGGCCTTACAAATGCCAGCTAAGCCCTCTACCACTGTCTTCATCCTCATAATATACATTTAATAGCAGTTTCATTCATTTTATCCAAATGTGAGAATTGATGAGGCTATATTGAGTATATAATTCATACATACTGACTACAGTGGTGAATCTTTCTCCTTTCCTAGAATAATCTACAGGAGAAAGAGGAGGATTTACCTTGCACAAAGATAAATATAGTCTTTGGATTAGCACTCTCACTGATTATAAGAAGCTAATATTAACACAAATTGGCTGTCAGTTGCAAGGACAAACTTCCACACATCCAAAGTGGAACAGCTGGGCATGATGTTACATGCTTGTAATCCTAGCATTTAGGAAACTGAGGCAGGAAGATTGAAAATCCAGTCTTACGAGGTCATCTTCAACTACAAGTGAAACCCCATCTTAAAACAACCAATATGCTGGAGAGATGGCTCAGTGGTTAAGAGTGCTTGTTTAGGGATGGCTTTATTTTTTCATTTTTTTTTTAACTGATCCCAAGTTCAGTTCCTACCACCTACACATGGCAACTCACAAGTGCCTATAACTCAAATATCAAGGGATTCAATACTCTTTTCTGGGCCTCCGTGGGCACCCGTGCACAGACATAGACACATATATAATAAAAAATAAATTTTTATTTAACAAAGTCAGTAGTAGTGGCACACACATTTAATATCAGCATTCAGAAGCCAGAGTCGGAGTTCAGTGCCACACTGGCCTACATAGTGAGTTCTAGGCCAGCCAGGACCAGGTGTACAGTAAGATCTTGTTTCATAAAAATGAAAAAATAAAGCCATCCCTAAACAATATTCACAAAAATACACTGTATGTACTCACTATATTGGAAAATATTTAGTTAACTTAATATTTTTTATTTAAAGTTTTTTGTTGTTGTTTTTGTTTTGAGACAGGGTCCATAGCTGGCCTGGAACTCACTATGTAGACCAAGCTGGCCTCAATTTCACAAAGATCTGTCTGCCTCTGCCTTCCAAGTGCTGTATTAAAGGTGTGCACTACCTGGCATGGCAGATTTTTAGATTTTTTAAAATTAAGTTTTATTTTATGTGTTTGAGTGTTTTGCCTGCGTATATCTAGGAGCACCACGCGTATGCAACGCCACAGAGACCAGAAGAGTGCGTCAGATTCCCTGGAACTGTAGTTACCAACAGCTGTTAGCAGCCATGTGGGTGCTGAGACCTGAACCCAGGTTTTCTGCAAGAGCAGCCAGTGCTCCTAACTTCTGATCTATCTCTCCAATCCCTAACTTAATATTTTCTAAAATATGGATCTTATCTGCCAAGTGATCATTATGGCATAGCATCCAAAGACTATGTGAATTGTCTAATTCAATTACCAAATGGGACTATTCGCTAATCTGGCTACAAATGGAGAAGTTGATATTTTGAGAGACTCTCTGGAGCTGACATTCATGACTGAAGTGCTCTTCCATGTAACTACAGATATTTAGCCCTTAGAAGCTAAAGGTAGAATCTGGGCAGGGAGAGGCCTCAGATCCAGTGACAGGTACAAACTCAGTGGCAAAGGTCTAGAGTGCCAGTGTGTGAAGGGAAGGCAAGAAAGGAGCATTTCATCTATGTAAAAGAGTTTGAACTCCAGCACTTGGGAGACTGAGGTGGGAGTTCCAGGGCAGCTTGGGCTACAGAGTGAGACTCAAAAAAAAAGAAAAAGAAAGAAAGAAAAGAAAACAAGAGAAAGAAAAGGAAAGGGGGCTGGAGAGATGGCACTTACTGCTCTTGGACCCAGGTTTAGTTCTCGGCGCTCATATGGCGAGATCTGGCACCATCTTTTTGACCTCGGTGTACACCAAACATGTACGTGAAACACATATATACATTCAGGCAAACACTGGAACACATAAAATTAAAATAAAAATTTTTAAAGGTTTATTTAGAAAAAAAAGATTTGAGCTTTTTCCCTCAGGCAATGCAAAATGTGTGTTGACAGAAGGGTACCTCATTCAAAGTACTGAAAGATGGTTTAGGACAGACAGTCCAGCAACGGGAAGGATGTTTTTGTTTTGTTTTGGGGTGTGTATTGTGTGCAAGTATATATTTGTGTTTGATTGTAGAGGCCCGAGGTCTACTTCTGTGTCTTCCTGTCATGCTCACTTGGCTCTTGTGTGGGTGTTGGAAATCTGAACTCCCAGTCCTCACATTTACATGGCAAGCACTTTATCCACCGAGTTATCTTTCCTGCCTCATGGAAGAAGGATTTTTAACTAGTAATGAATGGTAGTAGAGATGGAGAATAGATCAGACATTTTTTAAAAGATTAATCTTATTGATTGATTGATTTGTTCACTTTTTTATTTGGGACAGAGTCTCAGTTTGTAGCCCTTGTTCGCTTGGAACTCACTGTATAGATCAAACATATCTGACCTACCTCCTGAACGCTGGGAGTTAAGTTATGCACCACCATGCCCAGCTTTTAAAAAAATTATGTGTGTGTGTATTTGTCTCATGTGTGCAGATACTACTATGGCCAGAAGAGGACACCATTGATCCTATGGAACTGGAGTAATAGGCGGTTATGAACCACCTGATATGGGCTGTGGGAATCAAATACTGGTCCTCTGGAAGAGCAGTGGACGGGAAAGGGGAAAGTGAGGGAACCAGGAGGGTTTTCTACAAGTGCAGTGTATTCCAACTTGACATTTCTTATGGGCCAGAAGTGAGCCTTCAGAGGAAGGTGGAGAAGTACATATTTAGTTTTGGCAGAAAGAGATGAGGATAGGAGTAGATGCTGAATCACCCAATCAAATGTCTGCTATAGATTGGAATTTTCAGCACCTGTAAAACGTAAGATATGAATGAAGAACTTTCCACTATTGAATCCTGAGTCCTATACCACAGAACTATATAGTTGGTTGGTGGTAGGAAGGATTAAAAGACTTAAGGAAAGTTAGAACCTGAAGGGACCGTCATGAAAGAATTGGAGTGTAGGGATGTATTTGTTTAATGTCTGGGTTACTGAAGATGTCAATTCAAGGAGTACCTTTGTACCTCTGGAATTATAAGGTGATCTCCTCAAAGGCTGAACAAGTCATAATATTGTAGTGTGTGATACTTTATATTTAGCTGAGACTCTTAAAAGCATGTAATAGCAATATAACAGTCATTATTACACAGATGATTATAATACAAGCCTAAGGATTAAGTAATTTGTTTATGGTCAGGTAGTGAGTCTGTAATACAGAAAGGTTGGGAAGGAAAGGATTTCAGATCTCCTAGATGGTGATAAAGTGTCTCCAGGTGTATTTGAAAGAGCCTTCTCAGTTGTTTTCTTTATTCGGCTATTTGATAGTTTGTATCCAACACAAGTATAAGAAACCAGGTTTTGTAGTTCTAAGTTGAAGATGCTCACTTATTTGGGCTTCTTGATGGTTTCATATAATCATTTGGTAAATATAAATTCACCTGCAAGAAAGATTTTTTTTGTTGTTTTTAATGAAGACAAGGTCTCTAGCCCAGTCTAGTCTCAAATTCCCTGTGTAGCCAAGGATGACCTTCAACTTCTGATCATTCTGCTTCCTCCATTTCCTGAATACTGGGTTTACAGGTGTGTACCATCAAGCTTCTATGAAAAATGGTATTTTTTTCCTCCATATTTATTGAATTAATTTACATATAGTAGGGGGTAGGGAAGTAGCTTGGTTGGTAGAGTGCTTGCTTAGGGTGGACAAGGCTCTGAGTTTGATCCCCACCATTATATACACTAAGTGTGGGAGTATACTTTTGTAATCCTAACAATCTTTTGTTGTTGTTTTTGTTAACAAGATGTTTTGTTTTGTTTCTTTTTTGTTGTTGTTGAGACAGGGTCTATGAAGCAAAGACTGGCCTGGGACTTGCTATGTAGACCAGGCTGACCTTAACTCACAGAGATCTGCCTGCCTCTGCCCACTGAGTGCTGGAATTAAAGGTGTGCACTGACATGCCTAGCAACAAAACACTTTTAAATTTACTTATTTTATATGTATGAGTATTTTGCTTATATGTTTGTAAGTTCACCCATGCATGCAGTGTCCTTGGAGTTCGGAAGAGGGCATCAGATCCTTAGGAACTGGAATTACATATGGTTGTTAGCTGCCATGTGGGTGCTGGGCACCCAAGCAGGATCCTCTGCTGAACTGTTTCTCCAGACCCAACAAAACACTTTTTAAAGACTTCCAAAATTCCTTTCTATTCTAGAAAAGCAAAGCAAGCCTTTTTAAAAAAAGATTAATTCTAAGGGACTGTATTCTTTTTAAAAGATTATTTACTTTATGATGTATGTGTATATGTGCCCCATGGTATCTTTGTGGAGGTCAAAGACTGAACTTGCAGGAGTTGCTTCTCTCTTTCCACCTGTGGAAAGGCAGGGGTCTCTTGTTTCTGCCCAGACTGCATGCTCAAGGCTAACTGGCCTACAAGCTTCCTGGTGATTCTCCTGTCTCTTGTTTCCCATCATGCCATAGGAATGCTGGGATACAGATACAAGCCACTGCATCTGTCATGTTTCCATGGCTTCTAGGAATTGAACTCAGGCTGTCAGGCCATCTCACTGGCCCGTTTTCTGTTTTAAATAATGAGTATTGTAGAACCGATGCTGTGGCAGTAGCTTAGCATACCGGAGACCGTGGACTTGATTCTCGGGCCACATTTAAAAGAAAATTCTTTTCCTTTCCCTTTGTCCTCCTTCTCTTCCTTCCTTTCTGGCAGACATGGTGGTACACACCTGTAACCTCAGACTTGGGAATGCATGTGGCTGGATCCATATGCATTCCAGACTAGTCAGGGTTATAACACCATGTTTGCTAAGAAAAACATTTTAAATATATGTAGCTTTTATAAAGAACAATAAAGTAGCATTTTTAAAAGTGATTGACTTTACAAACTTGATTTTAGTGCTGGGAAACAAATCCAGGGACTTGTGCAGGCTAAGAAAACTCTACAACTGACCATATCAAAGACCATATCAAAAGATTTTTTTTTAAAGTTTTTTGGTTTCTTGAGTCTCTTTATGGCTCCAGCTGGCCTGGAATTCACTATGTAGTCCAGGCTGGCCTCATAGAGATCTGCCTGCCTTTGCCTCTTAAGTGCTTAAAATTAAAGGCTTCTGCCAGTACACTGAGCTGCTCCCCTTCTCCTCCCCCTTCCCCTCCCCCCCTCCTCTTCCTCCTTCCCCTCTTTCTCCTCCTCCCCCTCCTCCTCCCCTTCCTGGGGCTGTAGAGATGACTTGATGGTTAAGAACACTTGCTGTTCTTCCAGAGGACCCAGGTTTATTTAAATTCAACACCCAGGTGGTTGAATTTTAAAAACAAAATATAACATCTTATATAAACTATGATTATAGGTATTAAAATATATAGACAGAGAGGGGGCTGGAGAGATGTCTCAGCAGTTTAAGATCACTGGCTGTTCTTGCAGAGGACCAGGGTTGAATCCTAGAACCCACATGGTGGCTAAAAACTGTCCATAACTCTAGTTTCGGGGAATCCAACACTGTCATGACTCTCCTCCTTATGTTTCGTGACCTTGACACTTTGGAAGAATTCTAATCAGTGATTTCCTAGACTGGTCTTAAGTTTGGGTTTGCCCCTTGTTCTGGCACAGGTAGAGGCTATATATTTTAGTGGGAGCACCACGAAAGTGGCTTGTCCTTCTCCCTGTGTCTTGTGGAAAGAGTGGGGAAGATGACATTCGTGTGACTTAATGCTAGACTGAACCAGGGCTTCATTCTACCAACTGAGCTCCATTCCCAGTGTCCCTCCTGTTTTGTTTTTTTTTTTATTGGAGTTCTATAAGAAAGAGCTGGCTCTTCTTCTCCACTGTGTTTGCTCAGTCATCTGCTCATACTAGCGTGGACGTGAGTGTTTTCATTCTGTGGACACAGTTCCTTCCATTCACTATACATTCTGCTGTTGGAATTGTCCCACCCTTTGTTTTTACTATAATTTGATCAAGAAAACCAAAAAAGGAGTTATCGTTGACTCATTATTTGATGTGAGTTACCGAAATCTTACAGGGTAGCCTAGCATTCAGAGTTGATTTCTGTACTCTAGCAGTTCTCAGTTTCCACAGCTGAATACCTTAGTTATGTGTTGCATAAGTAGGACCAGGGAAAGAACATTATCACATCTTTGTCTTTTCTCCTCTTCCTGTACTTGGTTATTCTGCCAAATTGCTCAGAAAATCCCTAATGACAGTAAAAACCTGGCAGTTACAAATAGCAGTTCTGTTGTGCAACTTAGAAAAATTACCAAGTGATTAAAGATATGGAAACTTGGATGGCATTCTTATTCCCAGTGGTGACTCTGCCTGGATGTTCAGGATGGAGTGGTTGCTGACCCCTTGAGCAGCTATTGTGCTAGGTTAATACTATGTTTCCGTCCATAGTGTGTCACTCAATGTGCTGATCTAAAACAAACCATCCGGTTTACCCAGCCTGTCCAGGACACATCCACTTAAGCACCAAAAAATACACATAAGAATTTCCTTGCACTTAAACTGCTAGAATTTTTTTGTTCAGTGGAAAGAACATTTTCTAAGTGTTTTCATTGTTTCTTTTCTCTTTTGTTGTTGTTACATTCAGTTATGCGTAATATTTATGTTTATGTCTCCATAGCATTTATTATGCTTTGCCTCATAATTTCTACTTTATAGTTTGTTTGTTTGAGACAGGGCCTCATGTAGCCCAGGCTGGCCTTAAACGTATCTTCCTGCCTTCACTTCCCAAGTGCTGGTCAAATAGCATGCACCACCAATCTGGCTATGTCTTGAGTTTTAACCCTTTGAGTATGCCATTGTCTAGTGAAATAGATGACAAAACAGGAACAATGACATGTGACAAGTGACAGGACAATGATATGTGAAGTGCTAGGGCATTGTGAATAAGGAAGACTGAGAGCTGTCAGAATTGGTCTTGCTGTGTGTGAAAGGGGAGACAGAGCAGTTAGCTTGCTCTCTTTGTGGAGATGGCTCAGTTACCGCCTTATCAATGTTTCATAATAATCTCATCCTATAGATCATTTATGTTCAATTCCTGCTGTCCTCTAGGACATGTTAAATCGTTTACTTTTTAAAATATTTATTATTTTTTATTGTTTTAATTTTATATGTATTAGTGTATTGCTTCCATGTATAAATGCACCCGTGTGCAATAGCTGAGGGGGTCAGAAGAAAGCATCAAATTCTACTGAGACTGGAACGACAGATGGTTGTTAGCCACCGTGTGGGTACTAGGAATTGAACCCAGGTCCTCTGCAAGAGCAGCCAGTGCTCCTAACTGCTGAGTCATCTCACTAGCCCCTAAATTCTTTTATTAAACTTCTCTAATTCTCCCACTAAAATTGGTATTACGGTTAGTATTAAAATTTTATAGATTCTCAGTTATAATTTTAAAATAAAAGAGCCAGTGGAATGGTTCAGTAGATAAAGCACATCCTTCAGACCTGGCAACCTGAGTTCTATCTCTTTGTCCCTTGTAATGGAACAAGTGAGCCAATTCTTCCTGGCTGTCATCCAGCCTCCACGTCAGCCTTGGTGTGGGTGCTGGGAACCAAACCTGGGTCCTCTGCAAGAATAGCCAGTATTCTTAACCTCTGAGCCATCTCTCTAACCCCATCTTTTTTCTTTTTTCTTTTTTTTTTTTTTTTCTGAGTGAAATTGTTTTTCTCAAATTGCAAAGTTTATGACTGACAGAACTGAAATCCACATCTGTGTCTGCTCAATTTCAAAATCCTGGATTCTGGGATGAGAGTGTAGTTCGGCGGCAGAACAGTTCATTGCTTAGCGTGTACAAGGCCCTGGGTCACCTCCCTGGAAATATAAAAGGAATATTAGGTTCTGCTCACTATGCTACTGTCCTTTGGAAATACATCCTATTTTGTCAGGCATGGTGGTTAACATCTGTGATCCTACAACTTGGGTGACTGATCGGGCATGAGAGCTGCTGTAAGTTTAGGTCTAGTCTGCTGTAGTATGACACATCATCTGGGGAGGGGGAAGCTGTGGAGGCACTCACAAAGCTAAGAGAATGATCACTGTGCATTTGAGGCCAATCTAGACTACAGAGTGAGATCTTGCTCCCCCCCCCCAAAAAAAAGAAAATACATTAACACACACACACACACACACACACACACACACAGACACACACACAGACACACACACCACAGAATTGATACTCAGCCCACAACATCCAACATAAGCCTATGTGTATTTCACACATTATCTCACTTAGTTCCCACAAACAGTTCTTTTAGGTTAAATTTTATACAGTAGAGGACACTGAGGCTCAAAAGTAATCCTTAGACCTCCTAAAGTAAATGTTAATATAAGATTTGAATATGGGGACTAATAAGGCTCAGCTGTTAAGAGCACATACTGCTCTTGCAGAGGACTAAGCTTAGTTTCCAGCACCCAAGCCACTTGTAACTCCAGATGTAAGGGATCTATTGCCCTCTTCTCATCTCTGTGGTACCTGCACTCCTGTACATAGATCCACACACAGACAAACAGCATACACATAACTGATAAAATAAATCTGCAGAAAAGGGAAGGAAGGAAAGAACAATTTGAATGTATAAGACCTTGGATTCAGTCTCCAGTCTCCAGTACTACACAAAAAGATTTGAACAGAGGTTCCACCTAAAAAAAAATGTGTGTGTATGCGTGTGTGTGTTTGTGTGTGTTATAATCAGAGGACATTTTGCAGGAGCTGATTTCTTTCGTTCCACAATGTGGGTCCTGGTCTACCTTGGGTCATCAGGCTTGGTGGCAAGTGCCTTTACTCATGGCCCCTTTACTTCCTGGCCCCTATGGTTCATTAAAGTTAAAGTTTGTCACTCTGCATTTATTATACTGTAATGGATTTTCGGGGAGGGGGTAGAAAACTGAAAGGACATTAACCATAGATTAATGCAAGTTTCCTGTAGGTCTGAGATACAGATTTAAAGCAATTCTACACTGATAGCTCCATTTCATTCCTATTTATTGGTAGTGACATACCCCCTGCCTTTGATTGTGTTGTTTTGTTACTGCTATTGAATCTGTTACTGGGGAAAAAATAATTGGCATTGCTGGGGATCCAACTCGGGGCCTTGTGTATCCAACGGGAATCACTCTATTATGGAGCTGTAGCCCCAGTCCTTGAGACAGTCCTGCTATGTACCTCGGGCTGATCTTGAACTCAAGGCTCTTCTCTTGCTTCAGCCTCTCAAGTGCTGGGATTACAAGTGTGTGTTCGTTACTTTTCTTATCAATATTCATTATTATTTGATATGTATTTAAAGGCTTACTTTTATAATTTATTAAAATACACATTTATTGAAAAATAGTTCAAATATAGAAATGTTCAACCTCTGAAGTACAAGTCCCCATAATTATACTTAATACAACCACTGTTACCCAAACTGGCATATGTTCTTGAGCTTTTTATGAACATACTAATCTATATAATTTTACATAAAACTGAGAGCTTCCTTGTACCCTCACCTGTAACTCTGAATGAATATCCTCAGTCTTATAGTGGGCGAGTCATCTTACTATGTCTTGGGAAATCTGGTAGGGTTCATGTTTTTCAAGAACTAGGCTTTACTTTAATATTTTAGCAAGAGATGAAAAGGCATATAAGTTAGGGGCTAGAGCTGTAGCTCATTTGGTAGAGTGCTTGCCTAGCATGCAGGGGCCCTGGGTTCTATCCCCAGCACCCTGTAAAACCAGGTGTGGTAGTGAGTGTACGGCTGCGATCCCAGCACAAGAGAGGCAATTTTATTCCTAACCCACTATTTCTTGTATACTCCTATCTCATTGTCTCTGCCTTAATGAAGAGGAAATAACACTCTTCATGATAGGTGTGGTGATTCATAACTGCAATTCCAGCATTTGGGAAGCTAAGACAAGATCTCGATTTTGAGGTCATCCTGGGTTATTCAGCAAGGCCCTACAGAAAATAAAATTAAAAATTTTTTTCTAATCCTGTACATGATCAAAACTGGACACCAGGTGTGATAGCACATACATATAGTCTCAGTACTCAGGAAGCTGGGACAGGAGGATGGCAAATTAAAGGCCAGCCTGGGTTACATAATATGGGACTCTGTCCTCAAAAAAGGTAAAAGAAAACAGAGAAAGAACATCATCTCATATACGGCGTCTTTTTAGAGGAGAAGGAAACACAAAGAATATACTTAACTCTTAAAAACATGGCATAAAAAATAAGTACAAATCGAGCGAGGTATGGCACTGCACGCATGTAATCCTAGCACCTGTGAAGCAGAGGCAGAAGAATCTGAGATCAAGGCCAGCCTGGTGAGTTCCAGATCTGCTGGGGCTACAAGGAGACCCTGTCTCAAAACAAACAAACAAAACAAAATAGATGAGAAAGACAATCCTTTACATAAAGAAATGAGAGATTCTGCATCTGCACAGTAAAATTATATAGTTTCCTCTTGCTTTCCGTGTATATGTGTTTTCAAACCATTTTATTCAGAGGCTTGAAGGTGGTCTGATTTCCTCCTCAGCAGGGCATATCTTTTTGGCCTCTATGTAGAAGATTTTTAAAAGATTGAATTCATTTTTATTTTGTGTGTATGAGTATTTTGCTTGCATGTATATGTGAGTGCATCATGTATGTGCCTGGTGTTTGCAGAAGGCATTGGAATGGATCCCCTGAAACTGGAGTTAAGTACAGTTGTTAGCCACTATGTGGGTGCTGGGAACTGAACCCAGGTCCTCTGTAAGAGCAGCTAATGTTTGTAACCGCTGAACCATCTCTCCAGCCTCTATGTAAAGGATTTTAAATAAATATACTTATTGTGTGGCAATTTTCAGAGGCAGAATTACTGGTGCCTATCTTTCTCTCTCTCTGTCTCACACACAAATCTAAAAATGCAAACCCAGGATGTTTAAAACAAGCTTACATATTCAATTACAGTTTAAGGAACTATTTCAAAGAGACCATTCTTAAAATTTATTTTAAAAATATTTACTTTATAAATAACCCACAACTATTTGACCCTATTAGAGTTAAAAGTCACCTGCCAAAAGAAATTATACAGTAAACAGACCAAAGCCCCAAATTATTTCAGTATAGCTGGTTTTTTTGTTTATATTTGAGAAAGTATAAAAACTAGTATGTTTGTACTAATGTAATAGATAGCCATAGTACAATTCAGCTGAGACCTGGAAAATCTTTTCGCCAGTTTGCATAAACCTGTAAAAGGACATAACTTTTAAAACCCTAAAACTTTATTTTATTATTATTATAGTTTTATTTTATGTGTATGAGTGTATTGCCTGCATGTAAGTAGCTGCACCTGTGTCATGCAGTACTCTTGAGGTCAGAAGAGGGCATCAGATACCCTGGAACTGGAGTTATGGACAGTTGTTAGCCACCATGTGGGTGCTGGGAATCGAACCTAGGTCCTCTACAAGAGCAATCAGTGCTCTTAACTGTTGAGCCATCTTTCCAGTCCCTATTAATTTTAATTTTAATTTTTAAAATATTTTTATGTGTATGAGTGTATTGCATGCACCCATGTGTGCATAAGTGCACCCATGTCATGCATTACCTGAGAAAGTCAGAAGACTTCAGGCGTCAGAGCCCCTTTAACTAGAGTAACTGACGGTTGTTAGCCATCATGTGGGTGCTGGGAATTCTTCTTGGGCCCTCTGCAAAAGCAGCCAGTGCTCTTAACTGCTGAGCCATTTCTCCAGTTCCAACCCTGAAATTTTAATTACTGGGGATAAATTTCAAAGCTAACTTACTTCTAACGATTTATTTGGATTTATTCCACCACAGACCAGAAAGTAAGCTAACTTACTTCTAACGATTTATTTGGATTTATTCCACCACAGACCAGAAATTTAAAGAAAACTTAGGTTCTCTTTGTCATCTCAATAGTGATATGAGATCTTCAAAGAGAATGGTTCTATACTTTCATTGAGTTAGATAGGGCTTTGATTGAAGCAGAGAGGAAGGAGCATGGGTAATACACTGAATTACAGCTCTAGGAGGGCTGGAGAGATGGCTCAGAGGTTAAGAGCACTGGCTGCTCTTGCAAAGGACCTGAGTTTGGTTCCCAGTACCCACATGGCAACTCACACTGTGTGTAGCTCCAGTTCCAAAGGATCCAACGCCATGTTCTGGCCTCTAGGTAAGCATGCAGTGTGAATACATGAAAGCAAAATCCTCATACATACAACAAAAATAAGGCTTTTATTTCTTTAAAGTTCTGAGGCCTACATAGGCTGCAGTTAGCTTTTTTCCTCCAGTACTGATGATCAAATCCATGGCCTTGCACATGCTAAGCAAGTACTCTACCACTCGTCTACAGCTTCATCCCATACAGTCACTTTTTAAACCAGAAAACATTGAGATCCCATTTATAAGCAGACTCTACTTCTGAAAACACTTCATTTCCTCATTGAACACTTCCCCTCCTGAATGCTTGGTGCAAAGAAGCTCCTCCCCAAATACATTAGCTACTTTCCTCATTTCCTTGACAAAATACCTGATGAAAGCAGCTTAAGAAGGGGTGGATTTATTTTGGCTCGTAGTTCCAGATACATCTACCATGGTGGAGAAGTCATGGCAACAGAAGCTCAAGGCAGCTGGCCACTTTGTGCTTACAGGAAGCAGGAGGAGGTAAATGCTACCACTGTCCTTTTTATTCCGTACAGGACCTCAGCCCATGGAGTGGTGCCACCTCTGTTAAGCTGGATCTTCTTACATTAGTTAATCCAGATAAGCCCTCATAGGTATGTCCAGAGCCTCAGCTCCCAGATCCTGTCAAGTTTACAATTTTTGTTGTTTGTGAGATAAGGGCTTCGCTGTATAGCTCTAGCTGGCCTGGAACTCACTATGTAGCACTCACAGAGCTTCAAATTGATACTGTTAATCATCATGCCAGACTTCAGTGTTAACATGACGAGGTAATAATAGGAAACTTGAGAAAAACTACAGAAATAGTAATACATGAGAAGTACAGTTGAGCACTGGAGAGATGAGTCAGCTCAGAGTACTTTACTGCTGTTGCAGAGGACCACCCACACGATGACCCACAACCTCCATAAAACTCCAGTTCCAAGGCCTCTTTGGCCTTGGTGAATATAAATTCACACAGGCAAACACACATACACATAAGTGAAATGAAATAAATCTTAAAAAAAATAAATATAATTCAGCTGGGTATGGTGGTGCAAGCTTTTAATCTCAGCACTTGGGAGGCAGAGGCAGGCAGGTCTTTGTGAGTTCAAGACCAGCCTGGTCTACACAGTGAGTTCCTCAAAAAGCCCCCCCCCTCCAAATTGAATTCAGTTAGCTTAAAATATTTATCTAGGATATTAAAGCAGAAGAGGGACTGTGGGGCCGGAGCGGGGAGCATGGGAATAAAGAAATGGGGGAGAGACGGTATTGCATGTTTTTAGAGTCTGCATTTAATAATAATCATACTTAAGTAATGCATTGCTCATACCTGTAATCCCAGCTCTTGAGAGGCAGAGGCAGAAGCAGAAGGATCTCTGTGAGATTGAGGCCAGCCTGGTCTACATAGTGAGTTCTAGTCAGCTGGGGCTACAAGGAGACTCGGTCTCAAAGAAAAAAGAAAGGAAAGAGAAAGAAAGAAAAGATTGTGTGTATGATGAAATCAGGAGGACTATTTGGCGGAGAAGGGAGGCTAACAGAACGGTGAGTATGAGGAAAGTACAATTGTATAAGGCATGGAACTCATTTTTTTGTAGGCTAAAACAGTAGTAAAAACGGACTCAGATTTGTGTTCGATATGAAATTCTGTTGCATGTCCTTGACCTCGCAGTGTTCAAATGCCACAAATCACTTCCACCTCTCAGACAAGAACAAACACACAGGCTTCCTGCCTTTAAGGAGAATAAAATAATATCCTGTGTTTGTTAATTGAGTGGTGACATTCACAATTTTTCACCTGTTAAACAGTAAAAGTTGATTATTTCTTTTTTATTCATTCATTTTTAAATTTTGCTTATTTTAGTTTTATGAGAAAGGGCCTCGAGCCTGTGACCATTTTTCTCCCTCAGCCTCTTGCGTGCTGGAATTACAGGCATGCACCACTATATCTGTCTATAAAGACTGTTTTAGAGGATCTCGTATATTAGTCTGAGTTCTCTGAAGAAACAGAACTGATGGGGGTTTACTAGATTGGCTTAGGTAAACCAACAGTGTCTGTCTGTACATCACAGAAACTGAGAACCGAGTAGCTGGTGATCCACAAGGCTGGGTAGCTCACCAGTCCCCATCTGGACTTAGGTCCTCAAGGATTCCTGGAGAATCACTGGTCTTCAGTCTGCATGGAAGGCTGAAGAAGCTGGGTCAGCAAAGGAAGACAACAGAAACAAGGTGGATACTTGTCCCAGCAAGGGCAAAGGCCAGCAGACTCACAGCAGACAGCCTTTTTCTCCTGCCTGCTTTTATCTGGGATCCCCCTGGAAGGTGCCGCCCAGCATGGGAAAGGACCTTCTCCCTTCAGCCAGTCCTTCTAGGAAATACCCTTAAAGTCCTGCTGAGAGGCTTGTCTCTTAGTTGATTCCAGATCCAATCAAATTGACAACAGAGATTAACTATCATATATCAGACCATGTCACCTGCACATGCCGCTGGGAGAACTGGATGATAGAATCCTTTGGGGAAGCAATTTGTCAATATTCATCATGAGTCTTAAATATTCCTGTAGCCCAGTAATTAGGAACTGCCTAAGTAAATTGTGATAAACACCCAATGAAATGCTGCGTGGTGATTTTAAAATAATACTTTAGAAGAGTTGGATAAAATGGAAAATATTCCTCTGCAGGTATAAGACTAGAAAGTCAGGAAATATGGTAGATTTGGGAGTTTTGTTTTCTTTCTTTCTTTCTTTCTTTCTTTCTTTCTTTCTTTCTTTCCTTTGCTTCTTTCTTCTTTCTTTCTTTCTTTTCTTTTCTTTTCTTTTCTTTCTTTCCTCGTAGCATCTCTGGTTTGATTATCCAGGAGAAAATGGGGAGGCATCCATAGGTGTAGCCATCCTGGGCTACATGGCAAGGTATTGTCCCTAAAACAAGGGAGTAGGGGTGGGGAGGAAAAAGAAAATAGACTGGAGAGAGGGCTCAGCAGGTAAGAGCACTGGCTGCTCTTGCAGAGGGCCCAGGTTTGAGTCCCAGCACCCACATGGGGCTCTAATGGTTGTTTGTAACTCCAGTTCCAGGGAACCCGATTCCCTCTTCTGACCTCCACTGGCATTGCATGACATGGGTGCATTTACATACATGTAGGCAATACACTCATACACACAAAATAAAAAATAAATTTATTTTTTAAAAGGAAAAGAAAGCAAAAAACCTCAGCATGTGGCTTCAGTGGGTTATTCCCCAGGGCCAGTGACGTGGTATAAGGGATTTTCTTCTCTGTTGTAGAGCCAATAATGAGGACATTTTTTTTTTTTTTTAAGTGACCACTGTCAGGTGGATAGCCCCTGCTCTACTCAGTGTCCTCACAGTCCCAGAGTTTTGCTTTGGGACCCAACTACTAGCTACCACTTTTTTAAAACTTGTAAACCTTTTCTTGGAGGTGTGTGGACATAGTTCCATTGGCTATAAAGAACTACCACCTTCCTCCACTAGATCTTGGGAAGTTCCTAATGCTCTGGAATTGCTAGAAGAAGTAAAATTTAAATATGCCCTGGAAAATGGGTAAATGCGGACACACGGAAATGAGGAAACAAGGAAGTGATAGAGAATAAAGACACAGCCGAAGGCCGGAGTGGCTCTGCAAGTCGTGCAGTAGGAAACTGGAGGCTCTTTCAAATAGGGAATTGGGGATATAGTTAAGCAGTAGATTGCTTGCCTAGAATGTGTGGTGCTGTTTTAGGGTGGTATTTCTGAGGAGTGTTTGTCTCTCGTGGGTGCCCTCTGTCTACCTGCCTCTTCTGTCCCCTTCAGCACAGCCTTCTAGTAGTGGAATGCCCTCTTCCCTGTTCACGGTCATGTTCTTGGTGATGGTACAGGAGTCTTCCATTTGTCCACAAGGTCCACTCCTGCTTCTCTGCTTTCTGTCCCGGGAGGCTACCTTGCCTAGGCAACAGGCTTCCTTGGTCCTGAGTTTTTTTGAGTAGGAACAAAGAAGCTGGGCATGGTGGCCCACGTCTTTAATCTCAGCATTTGGGAGGCAGAGGCAGGGCGATCTCTGTGAGTTCAAGGCCAGCCTGTTCTAACTAGAGAGTTCCAGGCTAGCTAGGGCTACAGGGAAGTTTGTCGCAAAAAGACAGAAAACAACAAACAGCTCCTCTGGAGGGAGAGGGGAAAGTGACTGGAGCGTTTGTGCCAGTCCTCCTAATTCACAGTCACTTCAGTCGATGAACTGACTGAAGGTTACTGGCCTGAAGTCACTGTCCATAGGGTCCTCCTGCTGAGTCTGGTAGCAGCTTTTTCTTCCGGTCCTCTGAGGCCTGCTTGTGGAAACAGCCACTCTGCTCACAGTTGTAGGTGCCACATACATGGCTTTCCCTGCACTCTTCCATGGAAACAGCCACTCTGCTCACAGTTGTAGGTACCACATACATGGCTTTCCCTGCACTCTTCCATGGAAACAGCCACTCTGCTCACAGTTGTGGGTACCACATACATGGCTTTCCCTGCGCTCTTCCATCACTTTAATAAATGTTCCTTTATTAAATCGTTACCATCCATTTCCTGCACAGCTCCTGTCTGAGACAGTGATCTGCTCCAGTTTATGACTTTAACTTTATAATATGGCTCCCAAATGTATGTCTGTAGCCCAGAGTTGCCTTCTCAACAGTGGTCATGTCTAGACTTGATTGTTTCATGCGTCTCAAGTTCCTGGTCTTCCTCCTGCCAGTGGCAGCTTTGTCCTTCCAACTCTTAAGGATAAAAAATACTGTTGTGATTGTGTTTTTTTCCACTCAGGGTCTCCTAATGCAGCCCTAATGGGTCTGGAGTTTTCTACATAGCCCAGGCTAGCCTTGAACTTGCAGTTATCCACCTGTCTCTGCCTCCTGAGCTGGGATTGCAAACATGTACTACCTATCCACCCAACCCCAGCTTGAGGACAAAAATCTTGAAATCATCCTTCACTCTTCTCTTTCTGTCATCCGCTCCCTTGCCACCCAACCTACTAGGGCATCTGAGTAGATCTACTTGCAATAGAGGCATTGGATGTGATTGCTTCTGCTCTCATCCTACAGTTTTTACCACAGTAGTCACTGCTGTGCTGAACACTTTCCAAGGGCTCGATGCCATCTACTACCCAGCTATCTGTCCCCTTACCTGTTCCAGTCTCACTGACTTTTCCATGTTCTTTTAAGACTGTCTCTTTGGCTGGAATACTTCTCCAGATATCTACTTGGCCAACGTCACCTCCTTCAATCCTTTGTTCAGAACTCCTAGACTTGCCCTAACAGTGATATACATACACAGACACACATACACCCACGTTTTTGAGATGGTCTTACTTATATAGTCTGGGTAGTAGCCTCATACTTGCTATGTAGCTAAGGATGACCTTAAACTCCTGATCTTCCTGCCTCTGCCTCCCAAGTTGTGAGATTATAGATGTGGACCACAACACCTGATCTGTTATATATTTGCAGCACTCTAAACCACCTTCCTTTACTGTTTCCTTTTTCTATAATGTAACATCTAACATACCATGCAACTACTTGTTTTGTAAAATTTTGAAGATTTGATTATAATTATCTTTCAATAAAACTGACAGATTTTTCCAGTTTTATGCATTTTAATCCATGTATAAATTCTTGTAACACCACAATTAAAATATAGGACTATTCTGTCACTTCAAAGAACTGTCACACCATGCCATATTATATTAGCCCAGCCTTTGGAAACCATGGATCTGTTCTGCTTTTTCAGTGATAGAATTATGTAGTACATGGCCTTTTAAGATTGGCTTCTCTTAGCATAATAATGCCTTTGAGAGTCATGCACACTGCTGACTGTGTTGTTCATTCTCTTCTTGCTGAATAGTATTCTGTACCTGTACTCCATTGAATTGTTCTCAATTTTGTAATTTATGAGTAGAGCTGCTAAAATATTTATGTACAGGCTTTTGCATGCACACAACATGTACATTTCCATTCCTCTAGAATATCATTCTTACTATATTACGGGGGTGTGGGGGAGGGTGTTTTTAGTTTTTGTTTTGTTTGCGTATTTTGTTCACTGGTGTATTAGAAGTGTCTCAAACAATTTCTTGTTCATGACTGTACATTTCATGTACATGAATGTACGATATAATCTTAAATGAAGTGGATAGTGAAATCAGAGGTACTCTGGATGCTTTTGAAGATCACATCCCCCAGCTCTAGACTGCATCCTACCACTACTGCAGTCTACTAGCTCCAAATGCCCATGAGAAGAAATAAAGGAGAAAATGATTACAAAAGTGATTTTCACACGAGAAGCTCTTGTTCACCCAGTTATGTGTGTTATAGCCATAGGTTCTCTCTGAGCTCAAAAGGATCTTCTTGATATATATATATATATATATATATAAATTTTTTTTTTTTTTTTTTTTCAGTCTTGGAGACAGGGTATCCCTGTAGCTCTAGTTGGCCTGGAACTCACAGAGAGCCTCATCTGCCTCTGCCTCCCAAGTGCTGGACCTAAAGTGTGCACTACTGCACCCAACTAGTAAGAGTGACCAGTGTAGGTAAAACAGAAGATTAGCTCCAGCATTCAAGTACTTAAGACAGTTTACAAACATCAGTGTTTGATTATTTTGAGGGTGATCTTTAACTATGTGAAAAAAATGAACTGGAAGTCAGGTGTTTTAAAGATGCTTCTTTTTCAACCAGTTTTCCATGGTAAGGCTACAGAGACCTAATAGAAACTAATATTAGCTTTCTACCTTGCACAAATCTCAGATAAGTTAGACACAAATATCAATTTACAGGTATTAATGTTATGGATGGCAAATTATCTGGGGTTATAACACCATCATCTCAGGTGAAATTCACCACCCCTTACACACACACACACACATATTCCTCTGTTTAGATAGGGTCTCATGTAGCACAGGCTGGCCTTGAACTTGCTATGAGGCCAAGAATGACCATGAACTTTGAATTTTCCTGTCTCTACCTCCTGAATGCTGAGATTACAGGCATGTATCACACCATGCCTGGTTTATACAGTGTTGAGGATCAAACCCAGGCCTTTACGCATGCTAGGCAAGCACTCTCCTAACTGAGCTATGTCCCCAACCCATATTCATTGCTGTTTTAATAAGATGGCCCATAGGTTATGTGTATGCCTGTTTTTGTTTGAGCATGTTTGTAGTAATCAGATTAGAGATGTTACTTCTGAGCAGATCATTAAGGATTCTTCTCATCACTATAATTTTCAAGAGTACTCATTTAGAATGTCTTTATTTTCCCCCAGTTGGTCGTCCAATAGCTGGCATAATGCTTTAAGTGTTCAAAAGCATGTCTCTACCATTGGCATTGATTGAAAACCTTAGGCATTTCTGCCAAGTTCTCGTGACCTAATCCCTCTCTTGAAAGCACAAAGCTAAAGTGTGTATTGAAATGCTTGAGTCAGCTGCTCAAGGGATATATTGGCTACACTCCTGCTCATTTTTCTAGGATGAAAAAATCTCCTTGGTGACCCAAGGCAGCTAGCTTCTACTCTCTCCAACCACAAACAGATTTACAAAAACAGGTAGAAAAAGTGCACACCCATGCAAGTTTATCTGCTGTACCTCATTTCAGAAGATATTGTTTCATAGCCTAAGAACCTAGCTTCATTTCTTCTAATGACTAGTGTTATACTTTCTTGACAGAGAGGGCCTCAGTTTGTAGCCCTGGCTTCCTAGAACTCACTTTATAGACCAGGCTGGCCTTAATCTCTGTGAGGCTGCCTCTGTCTCCAGGGTGCTGAGATTAAAGGCGTGCATCACCAACCCAATTTTTGAGGATATGTGTGGAGGTGTGTGAGAGAGATGAACAAGAACTGTTGTCAGTATTACTAAATAAAAAAAGCAAGGGTAGTGAAGAGTAAGTATAATATACTACCACTGTGTGAAGTAGGTAGATAGGTAGGCAGACAGACAGACAGACAGATAGACAAATGTGTCGTTTTGTTACACTGTGCTTAGCATGTGTAGCCTCTCCTGGAAGAGAGGTTGCCTTCAGGAATGGAAACTGAGCAGCCAGAAATCTGTACTTCCATTATAAAGTCTTTTACATCTTTTGAGTTTTGTTTTATGTGCATGTATATATTGACTATACCTCATCCAACAATCAAAATCTGAAGCCTTTTGAGTTCAGACATGACACCAAATGGAAAACTCCACATCTGAACCAGTTGGGCAGTCAAAATGGAGATGCCCTGAAGCCATTGTGCAAATTGCCTTTAAGCTAGGTGTATAATGTTTGTATGAAACTTAAATGAGTTTCCTGTTTAGGTTTCATCCCCCAAATATCTCATTATGTATATGCACATATTCCCAAAATTGAAAGGCGCCAGATAAGGCATACTCAGCCTGCATTGTATATTCAAGAGTTTAGTGGAAATAGACTGTTTTGAAAAGGCAAGTAGGTCCATTGAGTTGGCTCTGCTTGTACATGCTTCATTTTGGCACATTTTTCAGAACTGTAATCGTGCTTCCCTAGCTCTCCCACCCCAGTGAGGATGAGCATTCTTTCAGGACAGGATCCATGTCTTACTGACCCTCATTTCTCATTTGTTGGCCAAATGCCTGATTAAGTTGACTCAAGCCAAGCTAGAAATACCTTAGTATAAGGAAGAGAGAGCTGCATCCTTCAGACATTTGAAAGATTCTCCTGTATAAGAGAGGGTCAAGTTTGCTGTGTCGGTGAGCCAGGGGTAGAAGCATGAAGGCATTTCTAATGCTAAGCGTTATCTGAAGTTCTGTAGTGCTATCTTAGAAGTGTTCAAGTGTCTCCACGAGACCCGCGGCTCTTGGGTTTTGTTTTTTCACATTGTTCTAGATATTGCATGTACATGGGTATTTTGGTTTTAATTTTCATCAGAAAAAAAATTTATTAACTTTCTTGTTTGATTTTTGTTTGTAGTCAAGTTCATCCGGGAAGTAACACCGTATATCAAGAAGCCATCTTTAGTATCAGATCTGCCATGGGAAGGTGCAGCTCCTCAGTCACCAAGCTTTAGTGGCAGCGAGGATTCTGGTTCTCCAAAGCACCAGAACAGCACCAAGGACAGGAAGGTCATCCCTCTCAAAATGTGCTTTGCTGCTAGAAACCTAAGCATGCCAGATCTGGAAAACAGGTGAGCTGTACCTAACAAGAATGTCATACTTTTAGCTTTGCAACATTAAGGACTTGCTGTGGTATCACATGACTCTGCTGAGTAAATTATACAGCGAGAAAAATGGCAATCTGGGAAGAGAGAGTTTTGTTTTCATGTAGCCCAGGCTAGCCTCAAATCCATGATCCTCCTTCCTCAGCTTGACTCCCATGTCTCCAAAAGGAAATTTTTTATGTTGTAAATAATGTTAAGAGTCAGACATCATGGAACTGGAGAGATGGCTCAGCAGTTTAGAACACTGGCTGCTTTTGCTGAGGATTTAGGTTTGGTTCACGGCACCCACATGGTAGCTAACAGCCATCTTTAACTCTAGTTCCATGGGATCCAACTTCCTTTTTCTGGCCTCCACGGATATTGCAGAACACAGTTGCACATACATACATGCAGAGAAAACACTCATAAACAAAAAATAGTTTTTTAAAAAGTCAGATAGTCAGGCGAAGTGGTACACGCTTTTAATCCCAACACTTGGGAGGCAGAGGCAGGTAGGTCTCTGCAAGATCAAGGCCATTCTGATCTACATAGCGAATTCCAGGCCAACAGGGGCTACAGGGAGACCCTGTTTCATGGATCTGGCTGCGTCGACTAACAGTGTGATCTGTAAGTTAGGTTTTTGGACCTCCTTTTTTTTACTCTGTGATGTAAGAGATGGATTGAATACTTTATAATTTTATTTGTAGTTCTGTGGCCATTTGTGTTTAATAATGACTTTGATTTCATTAATTCTGTAAAAAGGCACTGTTTGACCTAGTTTAGGCCAGAAATTTGGCAAGGTGATTAAAAAAAACAAACTTGTCTAGGTCAGTCCTGGTAGTGCACATCTGAATCCCAACACGTGGGAGGCGGAGGCAGGTAGATCTCTTTTGAGTTCCATGAAGATAAGGGCTACATAGTAGGACCCTGCCTCAAAAAATAAAATGACCTTGGATAGGACACCTGTATCAAACCTCTGCCACCCAAGGCTTGGGAACCTTGGGGAGGGTGGCTGTAAGAGCTGGGGGGTAACAGATGACCGTAAGGAAACAGAGTTTTCCAAGAGACTGGGAACTTGCTTACATGAACTGACAGCAATAAGAGAGTGACCCTAGATTGGCTGACTAGGCTCCAGTGGATGGACTCACACTGAGGACATTTGGGAACACAAACAAGACTCAGTAGGCCTGAACATGTATGACAGTGCATGAAATCTGGTGGGAGGACTTCGGAGTGGTGCAGATGGCAGGGGGGTCTAAATATAACCAAGATGTATTGCATGAAATTCACTAAAAAATAATTATGTGTATGTAAATTAGAGAATGTGGGAACTGTGACTCGATTAAAAAATATACTCCTGACTGGGCATGGTTGCACACATCTTTAATCCCAGCACTCCAGAGGCAGAGGCAGGTAGATCTCTGTAAGTTCAAGGCCAGCCTGGTCTACATAGTGAGCTCCAGCCAGCTGGGCTACAGGAAGACCCAGGAGCAGGATTGTCAGGATTGTTTGATAAGTTATTATTTTTAAATCTTTTTTAAAAGATATTTTACTTATTGTTTTATTTTAATGTATTAGTGTATTATCTGCATGTGTGTAAGAGCTCCCGTGTTGTGGAATACCCTCAGAGGTCAAAAGAAGATATTAGATTGCCCTGGAACTGGAGTTACAGACAGTTATTAACCATCATATAGGTGCTAGGAATCAAATCATGGTCCTCTCCAAGAGCAGGCAGTGCTCTTAACCATTGAGCCATCTCTCCAACCCCCTATTTTTTTTTAATCTTATAATTAATGAATTATTAGTTTTGTTTTGTTTTGTTTTTTGAGAAAGGTCTCTCTGTAGCCCCAGCCAGCCTAGAACTCATTTTTTTATTAGGCCAGACCGGCTTTGAACTGAGCGGAGATCCACCTGCCTCTGCCTCTGGAGAGCTGGGACTAAAGGCGTGTATCACCACACCCAGCCTTTTTATAATTTTTAGTTATTATTCTTATTTTATGTGTATGAATGTTTTCCCTGCATGTGTGTAAGTACACCACATGCATGTAATGCCCCACAGAGGCCAGAAGAGGATGTTGGATCCCCTGGAACTGGAATTTCAGATGGCTGTTAGCCACCATGTGGGTGCTGGGAATCCAATAGCTTCTTAACCACTGAGCCATCTTTCCAGACCCAAAAGTCTACTTTGTATGCTAACCTAAAAAATAAAATGAACAAGGACAATTTTTTCTTTTAATCCTCTTAAAAAATAAAAAAAGAAGGTAACTACTTTGAAAGTGTAGCGAGTAGAAAGCAGGGTCAGAGGCAGCCTAGCTTTCAGCTTAGAAGTAGAAACACTGGGCGATATTTTGTGCTGGTGAAAAAAACAATTGTACTACACCCTTCTCTTGAGTAAGAGGATCAGTGTACTGACTATGACGTGCAACACGCAGACAGGTCTCAGGAGGTCTGGGCTAGTGTAGAGAGCCCAGTCTTAATGCTGAAAAGTAATGTGTCCCTACTTTACTTGGATTACCGAATTTTGAAAATGATTTGCTTTTTGTAAAAGATAAATTAAAAGCAATTCAAGGTTGTTTCTATGAGGACAACACTTTAACTTGTGCTGCAATGTACTTCATAGAGAAGAGAAAATTGGTAGAAGTACTAGTAGTTGGTGGGAATTATACATACTTTGCTATGTTTACCAGGATGTGAATATCTTTCCTATGTGTGTTGGCAGAAAAAACATATAAAACCATTGACTAAGTAGACTTCAGTTATAAGAACAAGAAGACAGGGTTAAGAAAATGGGCTGTGTTGCTTTGGCCAAACTATTTGTTTTCTATATACTTCAATTTCTTCCTGTATAAAATAAACATTCTATGAAGATTAAATACGATTAAAACGATTATAAAATCCACACAGCAAGTTCTTAAAATTGTGTAGGTATTATCAATGTTGCTAGGTCTTAAATTAGTTATAATTTTTCTGCCATGTTTTCTGTCTGTAAAATGAAAACAATGCCTGTCAGCTGTGTGCTTTAGAGCTGAGGAGATGGGGAGATGGCTCTGTGGGTAAAGTGTCTGCTGCACAAGCATGAAGACCTGAGTTCAGATCCCCATCTCCTGTGTAAAAAGACAGGTGTGGCAGCTTGTCATCTCAGTGCTGGGAGCTGGAAACAGGAGGATCCTGGGGGCTACTGGTCTGGGCAGTCAGGGGGTTTCAGGTTCATTAACAGTAAGGTGGAGGAAGATACCCTCTGGCCTACACACAAACACACACACACACACACACACACAGAGTATATGCATACCCAGGTGCACATACATGCATACACCACAAAAGCACACAAAGAACTATATCAAGTATAAATGAGATAATATCTGTAAGTTCACTTCAAGCTCTCCTTTTTTAAAAATATTTTTTAATTATTATGTTGTGTGTATTGCTTGTATGTATGTAAGTGCACCTTTGTCGTGCAGTGCCCTCAGGGGTCAGAAGAGAGTGTTGGATTCCCCTGGAACTGGAGTTAGGGACAGTTGCTAGCCCATGTGGATGCTGGAAATCAAACCCAGGTCCTCTGCAAGAGCAGCCAGTGTTCTTGGCCACTGAGCCATCTCCTGAGTCCTGTCAAAACACATGCCAGTTTCTTTATTTGTGTCCTGTTGGTGGTCACCTGAACTATGGCCTCTTTGGAGCTAGTTGTAATGATTGTTTTTCTATGAATCTTTTTTGGTTATAGGTTTCTATTTCACTTTAGTAAATTTGGAGTGGAGTTTCTATGTCAAATGGTAGGTGTCTGGTTCTGAAAGAAACTTCTGGACATTCTTCTAAAATGACTTGTTATTTTCTGCTAACACCAAAAAGAGCCAACACTGTGTAAGTTCCCAGCGCTCCCTGCTCTTACCAGCATTGTGGGAATCAGTGTTGTTAACACTGACCATTCTGATGGGTGTGCCATGGAACCTCTGTGCGTCATCCTTCATTTTTACATTTTTATGTACCTGCTTCACATTCTATACTTGTTTTGGAGACAGGGTGTATAGATAGCCCCAGCCAGCCTGGAATGTGCTCTCTAGAGAGAACTTCCTGCCTTTGCCCCGAAGTGCTAGAAGTAAAGGTGTTGCTACTTCAGAACCCAAAACCTTGTTTGATATTAAAGGGAAGCATTCTGTTGTTATTATTACTTTACTACTTTGATTTGGTTCTACAGTGTAGAGCTGGAGGAAAAAGTGCCAACCATAAAAAAGAAACAGTACATGAGGAAGTTGATTCCCGTCACCCACCTTGAGTTTTTACACCCTCTCGAGATGCGCCTGATCATTCGAAGTGGTGTTTTACACCATGAAAGCCAAATATTGAAACTGAAGTTTGGAGAGCGAATGAGCCCATTCCTTAGCAAATAGCACTGCGGCCGGTGCAGTGTGCGGTGCCCTTTGATGCTGCTTTCCAGCCAGCTGGCATATGCCTGTAATCCCAGCTCTTCAAAGCAGAGGCAGGAGAATTTCCTCAAATTCAGTCCAGCCCGGTCTACATAGCAAGTTCCATGCCAGCCAAGGCTATACAGCAAGGCTGTGTCTCAAAGCAAAATAATTGCATTTTGGAATTGTAAATCTCTCGTTTGCACTGACTCAGAGTACCTCATCTTCATGCTGACTATTATCCTTGTAAAGGATAAATTTATGGCATGTAATACCCCATTATTGGGGGCGGGAGATGGCTCAGCGGTTAGGAGCACTGACTGCCCTTCCGGAAGACCCAGGTTCTGTTCCCAGCACCCACATGATGGCTAACAACCACCAGTAACTCCAATTCCAGGGGATCCAATACCCTCTTCTGGCCTCCATGGGCTTTGCACGACACCGGTGTGCTTATATATGTGCAGGCAAAACACTCATACACATAAAATAAAAATAAAAATTTGAAAACAACATGATTACTACTAAATTGAGTTTTGTCAAAGACTTAACCAAGCCAGAAAGCAATGTAGGCTGGACTTCTGATTCTGTGCTTCTGTTTATCTAAATATTAATTTGACTTGTCTAATCACAAAGGAATTAAGTTTCTTGGGAACTCCTCAGCAATTTGACTAGAGTCCAAAGCTTTTCACACTGTAGCTGCCCCCTCCTCTCCGGGGCTCAGTTACTGGCAGACTGCCTCTGGTTGCTGGTAGCAGAGGTTTTATTTGAACTTTTCTTTTAAAAATGGCAGATTTTAAGCATTTCTATGTTGCTTTTATTAGTTTTGTGGGTTCAAACAGGACAGACTCTTCTGGATCCTGGACTTAATTCTGTTTGGGAGTATTTTTTTTATTGTTTTATTTAGTTGGTTAACTTTTCTATTTTACGGTCCCCTTCCAAGAAACTGCAGAATTGCTCTTTTTATAACAACCTGTGGTCCTGCCCTACAAAATAACTTCTGGCCTGTTTTCATCACGCTGGGTCTTACTACCCACTCTTGCTTCATCCGGCTGAGTTTTATTTTATAACAGATTTTTTTTTTCATTTTTCTAGTTTATAACTTGTATTAAAATTACTAAAATTTTTCAGAGGTTCGACTATGTCAAAAGAGATATGTCTGACAGATTGTCTCAGAACTGTATAAGGTGTAAAGGCTTTTTCTCCAGAAAGTGAATGTTTTGTGCCTGGAAAAAGATGAACTGATTTCTATCTTTAGTGCTAAGTAGGTCAGTAGGAGGAGTGAAGGAAATTTCTCGTCTTGGTCTTGCTAGTGAACTTTTAGCATTGTTTAAAGGATGCTATGCTGGCCAGTGACAGCAATGAAAGTTAAAATAAATAAATCCTTCTAGCAAATGATCAGCCCGATGAGACAGAGTCCAAACCAACAACTGCTTCCCTAGTCATTTTGGTAGGAACGAGAATGGATCCGCATATCATTAGGATGAGGGCCTGGTAATCACTGGCCCTTGAGTGAGGGGAAGTCTTATTTCTGTCTTTTTGAGGCAGGGTCTCTCTATGTAGCCCTGGCCTCACAGAGATCCACCTGCCTCAGCCTCCCAAATGCTAAGGTTAAAGGTGTGAGCCACCAACCACACTGGGTCCTTCTTTTTTTTTTTTTTTTTTTTTTTTTTTTTGAGGTAGAATCTTGCACTGCTCCCAGTCTCTGATGGAACTTATTGTATGGTAGCCGAGGCTGGCCTCAAATTCTTCGCACTCCTGCCTCAGCCTCCTGACTGCTGGAACTATAGGCATACTCCACCAAGCGGGACATGGAGAGCTTTTATGTTAGCTATGTGCTTTTACTTGTTTTTATTTTTGGTTTGTGGGTAGTTTTTTGTTTGGTTGGTTTTGTTTTTTTTTTGCCATGATAGGAATTGAACCTTAGGGCCATGTGCATGCAGACAAGCACTCTACTACCTGAGCAAAGCTCCATTCCCTGTTTTTATCTTTTGACATAGACTGTACTATGTACCCCAGGCTTGAGCTCCCAGACCTGCCTCAGTCTTCCTACTACATGCTTTTTCCCTCATTTCAGAAAAAGTTTCTACCAATTCCCCATCCTGGCTGGGATCTGGCTCTTCCCACTTTTCTAAATCCTGAAAGTTATGTAAGTCCTCTGACTTTTTGATTCCAAACTTCTTGTTGTCGTTACTTCTCTCCTCTCTGAGTGTACAGAAGTTTGTTTTAATTTTTTTATTACATCGTGAGTGCACAAATGCCACAGTACATGTGTGGAGGTCAGAGGACAGTTTGCAGGAATTGGCTTCCTGGAACTGAACTGAGGTCCTTATACTTGGCAGCAAATTTTTACCTCCTGAACCCTAGACTTACACCTCCTTAGGGGAGGTACCAGGCAGATATGTTTTTAAGGTAAGATCTTCAAAGTAGCCATCACAGGCCTTCATGGCACCTTTGGTGACCTATAATTGTGTTTTATCAATTGTCTTCCCTCTTAGACTCAATTACAGTAGAAACTGAGTATTTTTTCACTTTAAAAAAAAAAATCATTGTATATCCAACACTAGGGCAGTACTTGCATGTAGTAGGGGCTTGGTGGTGTGACTGTTCCTTTGAGAAAGGATTGACATGGTGGCTCACGCCTTTAATCCTAGCTGGTGCACATGGAAATTGCTTATCTGTGACAAGTGGCACAGAAGCTGGTGACCATGGGGTCGCCAGAGCCATCTGCTGAAAATAAAGATCTTACCTTGGTCCATTCTAGCCTATCAGAGGAAATGCTTTTAATAGCTTTTTCTTTTACCTTTTTATTTTGTTTGGGTTTTTTTGTTTGTTTCTTTGTTTTGGTATTTTTGAGACAGAGTCTCCCCTTAGCCCCAGCTGGCCTGGAACTCAATATACAGAGATCTGCCTGGCTCTGCCTCCCCAGTGCTGGGACTAAAGGCATGTACCACCACGCCTAGCTTTCTTTTTACCTTTTTGAAAGAAACAGGTCTTCACCACTACGACATGACAGTGTTCATTTATCTGATCATTTGGTGAGAGCTGTGTTGAAAACAGTTAACAGGATCCCAAAAATTGCTTCATGAGCCAATTTCTAAGGGTTATTTTTGAAATATACATTCAGAACCACCATAGGGTGGACAAATCTCTTATTTTTCTTCCAGGACTCAATGGGTGATTTAATCATACAATGTTACATACAATTCTAACATTTCATAAAAAGTAAAACTCACAAAGAAGAGTAATAATCTTCTGCTAATTTCTTTTTTATTATTTCAAATCATACACACTTCAGTTCATTACTTGTCAATTTTTTTAAATGACTTATACCAGAATTAGAGGTTTTTTTTTTTTAATTAAAACATTTATTGTTTATATGTATGAGTATTTTAACTTCATGTAAGTAACACATATGCTGCCTAGAGAGGCCAGAAGAGGGCATCAGATCCTTTGCAACTGCAGTTATAGATGTTTGTTAGCCACCATGTGTGTGCTGGGAACCAAACCCAGATCCTCTGCCAGAGTAGCCAGTGCTCTTAACTGCTAAACCATCTCTCCAACCCCAGTGTAATATGTGTGTGTGTGTGTGTGGGCGGGGGTAACGTACACATAAGTACAGCTTAGGAGGCCAGAGACATTGGATCCCCTGGAGCTAGAGTTACAAGCAGTTGTGAGCTGCCCAACTTGGATGCTGGGTACTTAACTCGGGCCCTCTGAAACAGCAGTACCTACTCTTAACTCTGAGCCATCTCTCCAGCCCTTAAATATTTTTAAAATTCCATTTCTTCTGGCAGTGTGTGGTAGCACTCATTTGTAATCTCAGCACTTGGGAGGTGAAATCAGGAGGATCAGGAGTTCAAGATTATCCTTGGCTACATAGCAAGCATAGCAAGTTTGAGGCCAGCCTGGGCTACATGAGACCCTGTCTTTAAAATCAGTTCCTTATGTACAGCATATCTGTGGCCCTGGTGATTATTCATCCATGTGTATTTTCTTTGGAATTGGATCTGGGGAATTAAAAGAAAATGTCTGTATTTGAAAACCACAAAATTGAAATAGATTTGTAATTACATGTGTTAACTCTGGTTGGTGTGATGACGTCTAACCTAACTTTCTCTTTCTTTCTCCACACAGATTGATAGAACTGCATTCTCCTGATAGCAGGAACACCTTGATCCTACGCTGCAAGGATACTGCCACAGCACACTCCTGGTTCGTAGCTATCCACACCAACATAATGGCTCTCCTCCCACAGGTGTTGGCTGAACTCAATGCCATGCTTGGTGCAACCAGTACAGCAGGAGGCAGCAAGGAGGTCAAGCATATTGCCTGGCTGGCAGAGCAGGTAGGTGGGAGGCAGAATACAGGTTACACTCATCCCCACTCAAAGCCAGAACGCACCCCGCGTTCCATGTGTCTATACTATTTATATATATATACCTACCTCTGTGTGTCAGCTCCTGGGTGCCTGCATTGCAACTCTTTTGCTAGTCTTTCATTTCTCCTTCTTTCCTTTCTACAGCTAATTATTGGTTTCTGTTATCACCTCATTAGCAGAATTAACCTGCATGGTGATCACCATAACAGTGCAACTAAACAGAGTTTCATTTTACTATCTGTAATAGCATAGGGTGATTTTATGATTTAAGACTAGGGTCAAGGACTGGAGGAATGGCTCAGCAGTTAAGAATACTTGCTGTGCAGTCATCAGGACTGGAGTTTGGATCCCAACAGCCATGTAACAAGCTGGGTGTTATACAAATGCCTATAACTCCAGCTCCAAGGGGTCCAGTGCCCTCTTCTGGTCTCCATGTGCACACACACCCATACACACACTGTCACGTAGACATACAGAGAGAGAGAGAAACTGAAAAAAATTGTATTATTTGAGTGTATTGCCTGCATATATGTATATGCAAGTACACTTGTGTCATGCAATGCCTGTGGAGGTCAGAAGAGGGCATGGGATCCCCTGGAACTGGAGTTATGGACAGTTGTTAGCCACTGTGTGGGTGCTGGAAATTGAACCAGCATCCTCTGCAAGAGCAGCCAGTGCTCTTAACCACTAAGCCATGTCTCCAGTCCCAGTAAAATGTTTTCTAATTTTTTGATTTTATGTGTATGAGTAATTTTGCTGCATTAAGGTACAGCCATGCTGTGCAATACCTGCAGAGGCTAGAATAGGGCATTGGATCCCCTGGAACTGGAGTTGTAAGCAGTTGTTAACTTCCATGTGGGTACTGAGAACCAAACCCAGGCCCTTTGCAAGAGTAGCCAGTGCTCTTAACCTCTGAGCTATCTCTCCAGCCCCATAATATCCTTTATTTTATTTTGGTTTGGGTCAGTAAACTTGATCTGTAAAGGACCACAAAGCACACAGTGATGTGCTTAAGTCTGCAATAATAAGTGGTCATCGACAATATTAAAGTAAATGGGCACATCTGTGTTTCATTAAGACTTTTAAAACATACTTTACTTATTTTTATTATGTATATGAGTATATTGTGTTCATGTATGTAAGTGTACCTGTGTTGTATAGTGCCCACAGAGGTCAGAAGAGGGTGTCAGATCCCCTGGAACTGGAGTTGTGGATGATTGTTAATCGCCATGTGGGTGCTGGGATTTGAACCTAGTTCCTCTGTAGGAGCAAGATTAAGCTGCTCTTAACCTCAGAGCCATCTCTCCAGCTCCTCAGTAAAACTATAGAAAAACAGGTGGTAGGGTGGATTTCACTCAGAGGTAGTTTCCCCACCCTTTTTGTGGCTTGTTGGCAGAATTCTCAGGGGTAGCCCTTTCTAGTTTACATCTCTGCTCAGGAACAGCTTTCAAGATGAAATTCAGCAAGAGCTTTTATCTAATATGTACAGTGTCCTGGGTTTGGTCCTCAGTAACATCTTACAAACTATCAGACAACATTCAGTTTTCTTCCATAACTGAAAATGGAAAGAACCAAGAGAGCCTAAGTTGATTGATGGGGAGGGTTGCTGAAGAGTACAAGTCTTTTAGATCCACATTTGACATGGTGGAGAAATGGCTCCCCCGTGGCATCAGATTATATCCCTCACTGTCAGCTGGGACAGCAGGAATTGGGAAGAAGACTGACCTCAGGAGTTCAGAAAGGAGTCATCAGGTACTAGCTCTGTCTCCCGCTGGTTTAGATCCTTTTAAAGGCCCTTCATCACTGAATTCTAGTTCTCCTGTGTGCAGAGGGTCAAGGGCGGACTGGACCTTTGGCTCTCAAACATGTCAAAGTCCATGCATGGAGGGCTCTTCTTTCTGAAGAGTTTTCCAGGTCTCCCTTTCAGTCTATCCTCTACCCCAGCATACCTCTGATTCTATTCTCAGGTTGATTTTATTTAGAAATTATATTGTCCCCAACAAAGTTCTGGTTTGGTAGATATATGATGAGGCCTGGTCATTTTTCTTGGTAGCTCCAGGAAATTGTGCCAATTTTGAATGCTGATAATTTTCCTTCCTTCCTTTCTCTCCGTTTTCATCTTGTAACTCTTTTGTGGGTGTGGATGTGCTTGCCGTGGCACTTGTATGGAGGATGACACACAGGAGTCAGTTTGCTCCTTCTATCATGTGGGTTCTGAGTGTCAGACTTGGGTTTTCAGCCTTGGTGAAAGCAAGCACCGTTATCCCCTGAGCTATATTACCAGCCCTGCTTCTGAAATTTTCAACATTTTATTTATTTATTTAAGGGCCAGAGAGATGGCTCAGCAGTTAAGAGCATTGGCTGCTCTTACAGAGGACCCAGGTTCGGTTCCCAGCACTAGCCCACATAGTGGTTAACCAAAATACACTCTAGGGCTGTGGTTATAGCTCAGCAGTATAGTGATTGTGTAGAGAGCTTAAGACCCTGCATTCAAACCCCACTATCTCACACACAAAATAAGACAAAATATATCACAGTCAGCATTTTATTTATTATTATTGCTTGTATGTTTTTTTTTTTTTTTTAAGAGTACATGGTACAAGATACAGAGTTGTATTTTGGAATATACTGAATATATTATAAAACATTCAAAATACTAATACACATTTGTGTGTGTTGGGTTACAACACAAAGTGCTTTTCTTTTTATTTGATTTGGATTTTTTTTTGAGATAGGCTCATCCTATGACCCCATATGTAACTCAATATGTAGAGGAGGCTGGTTTCCATCTCAGAGATCCACCTGCCTCTGTCTCCCAAACACTGGGATTAAAGGCTTGCACCACCATACCCAGTAAGAGGATTTCTTACTGTAGGCTTTTTTGTTTTAAGATTTTTTTCTGTGTGTGTTTTGTCTGCATTTATGTAAGCAGACCACATGTGTGCAGTACCCACAGAGGCCAGAAGAGGGCGTCTGATCTTCCAGAACTAGAGTTACAGGTGATTGTGAGCTGCTGTGTGTGTGCTGGGTACTGAACCTGGGTCCTCAGTAAGAGCAACAAGTACTCTTAACCACCGAGCCTTCTTTCCAGCACTTGTTTTCATTTGGCTTGGCACTCGTTATGTAGACCAAACTATCTTTGAACTCACAGAGATCCACCTGCCTTGTTGAGTGTTGAGATTAAAGGGGTGTCCTACCATGCCCTTCCTTCTTACTGTAGGTCTTGATCAAAAGATACTGTGTACATTCTGCAGAAGTAGATGACAGGAGTTTGTACCTCTTCTTGAAAGCTCTTACATGTTAGATATGCTGAAACCATTATTATTTTGAACATATTTGTATTTATTTAACTAGAATTGGTGATGCTCAGTTATTATGGAATGAGGTAAAACTGTCCTGTCATTAGATAATGTCTGTGACTTGCTGGGAGGAGCAATTTCAAATGCACCCACCACTTCTTTCCTCCCACGGCAGAGTCCTGACCTGTGGGAAGCAGCCTGATGGGACAGTTCCTGCCTGATAGGGATAGATTCTGCGTGATGGGGATTGTTCCTATAGCTCAAGTCTGTTGGGGAAGGAAGCAAAAGGAATACTCACTGTGTTAAGCTGTCACCAGAAGACATGTGCAAAGGTTTATCAGTATAGTTAGCTCTAATTTCACCATTATAACAGGCAAAGCTAGATGGTGGAAGACAGCAGTGGAGACCTATTCTCATGGCTGTGACGGAGAAGGACTTGCTGCTTTATGACTGTATGCCGTGGACAAGAGATGCCTGGGCTTCACCATGTCATAGCTACCCACTTGTTGCCACAAGGTAAGACAAAATACAGAAGAATTCTACTGAGAGTCTTCTGAAGAATTGTAAGGTAAACTCTACTATCTTTGTGCCTAAAATAGCATTTAAAGTAGCTGAAGTGGTTGATGGAGGCAAAGCCTTTTCTTTCCCAGTCTATTGATCATTTTGCACTCTTAGCTTAGAATAAATCTTTTCTGCCACTCTTCTTTATTCAAGGAGTGGTTACTCTTTCGAGACTTGCTTAGTCATGGAGGTAATAGAGGTTTGGGTTTTGTTTCTTTTTTTTTTTTCTATTGTTTTTCTTTTCTTTTATTGACCGTGACTAGAAAACCACTGAAATTGTAGGAGCCTTTTTACTGGATGATGAAATCATTTAAACCAAAATGTGGTGCTTTGGATAAACCACTTGACTTAGTGAATGTCCTTTCACTTCTCTTTGCAATATAATAACACATAATAATAAATATTACTTTGACGTGAAGAAGCAGATTTCTAGTGTCCCAGATAAGGGGAGTTGGAAGGGAGAACGATAGCAAAGCTTAGACTACGGGCACAGGAAAGCATAAAACTAGAAAGCATATTCTAATTCAGTCTTACTTATAAAAAATCAGGGCGGGAGAGATGGCTCAGTGGTTAAAAGCACTGCCTGCTCTTGCAGAGGACCCAGGTTCAATACCCAGCACCCTCATAGCTAACAACCGTCTTTGACTCCAGTTCCAGGGAGTGTCTGCTAAGCACAAAGTTAGCTCTTGGTGGTGTTTTGTTGCAACTGCCATTTTCCCTTGATCATTTCTTCCTTTGAGAGAACAAGCAGAAAAGAATACAGTGCTCGCTCCATAGTTCCTTTATAAGGAAGGATGAGGGGCTGGAGAGATGGCTTGGTGGTTATGAGCATTGGCTGCTCTTGCAGAGGACCTAGGTTGTTCCCAGTATTGACATGGCGGCTAATAATCTTTAACTCTTCAGGCTTCCGTAGACATTTCATGACATGAGTTCACTTACAAACATGCAGGCAAAACACTGATAATTTTTTTTTTTAAGGGAAGGAAGGAAGCAAGCCACAGAAAAGTATTTGGTTGTCAGAAAGGAAAGCAATGGAAGCATTCCACATGCCCCCTAGAGAACACGGTTGTCACCTGCTTTGAACAAAAATGTATATGGTGAAGGGAATTGTTTATGTCATAAGAAAACTTCAGAAATATACCCACTGATGTCAAGAACATATCATCTTCACAATACCTTATGTGCATAGTAGTAGGCCCTCAATAAATCTTAAGTGGTATTACTTAAACTGAAGGTACTCTGCCACATTTGCATTGTGAGCTTGACAGGGGTCCTACAAAAACATGTGGCTGTATTTCAGGAGTTAAGTCTCTGTTCAGTGTTGGATGAATAATAGCCAGAGACTAGACAGGATATATAGATCATCAAAGCACTTTGGTAGCAGACGGTTAGTTGTGTGTACACTGTCAATTAGGGAAATGTGTAGTTTGTATCTAGGAAAAAGAAACAGACAAGATTTCAGAGCTGAAAATAAGAGTTGGTCTTGATAACTTTAGACAGAGCTCTCTTAGTATGACACCCAAAGCACATGTAAAGCCATCCATGGTAGTGCATGCCTAGCATATAGAAGGAAGAAGTAGAAGGCTCAGGAGTTCAAGGTCAGCCTCAGCTTCATAGGGAGTGCAAGTCTAAGCTGGGCTACATGAGAAAAGAAAGAGAAAAGGCACACACACACAAGAAAAGGAAGCTGGCAGCCGGGAGAAACAGCTCAGTTGGTAAAGTTCTTGCTGTGGAAGCATGAAGACCTGAGCTCACATCCCTAGCACAAGTACATACAAACACAGACACGTGTTCTTTTAAATGACAGGAAAAAAAGAGCATAAACACAGAGGGAAGGAGAAGAAATTAAGGATCTTAATTATCTGCAAAACTAAATATCCTTGATAAGAACTAATTGTACTTCAAAATCATGTAACATTGTTAGATTGATATAATTAACATGAATTACAGTTTATGTTGAATTGCACATTTAGAGATGATAAAGGGAATTTTAAATGTTTCTTAAGATCAAAGTCAGACACACGTAAAAAGACATTGATTTCATAGATGCTATGTGTTTTGCAGTCTTTCCCTATATAAGCTATCTTTGACTGGAAGGCAAAAAAAAAAAAAAAAAAAGAGTCCAAGGAAAATGCAACTACTTTCCAATGTGGAAAATTGAGTGGTATTGAACTTACAGAACTAACAAGGCAAAAGTTGTTAAAATGCCTTTGTATGAGATCATCTGGCTTCCCCACAAAATGGGAGGGAGGTTGGCAGTGTGCTCTCACCAATGCTGGTCCCCACGAGTCCAGCAGCTGGTTTTAATTAGATTCTCTCTGCCAAAAATTTCATAATCAAATCTGTAGGAAGAAAAGGCTCTCCTAGACTTTAATTTTGCGATGTGTGACTTGAGATTACCAATCAAACGGAATGTGGTAGAACAGTACTGTCCCTTTCCTCTCTAGTCATCTTACTTGACTCGTTTATAATCATTTTGAAACTTACCTAACTTTCTGAGGTAGCTCGTGTCCAGTCGGCATGTGAATTCTTTAGCAGTCGGACTAATAAAGCAGTTCTCAAAGTGTGCGCCACAGGCCTGTGGAGATAACCTTTTCAATAAGTCTGTAAGTTCAGAGGTATTTCACAGTAATACTAAAATGTTCTTTGTGTTTTTCCCTGTGTTGACAGTTGTCATGAGAGTAAGTTAGAGTACTGGTACCTTTGCATGTTTCAGGGCGATTGGCAGCAACCTGTCTCACACACAAAACACAAAATCCCGTGTCAGTTTCATTGTGTTCCCCTGACAGATCTTTTATATTAAAATGTCTTTATTTCAGTACAGATTGTCAGTTTGGGAACTGGAGAGATGATGGCTCAGTGGGTAAGAACACTTGATTTGACCAAACATGAGGACCTGAGTTCGGATCTCAGCACCCATGTAAAAAGCCAGGTATGGCCACTCATGTGTCTGTAACCTCCGTGCTGTGGCCTAAGACTAAGGCAGGAAGATCTTTGGGGTTTGCTGGTCCTCAGCCTAGCTCTAGGTTCAATGAGAGATTGTCTTAAGGAAATAAGGAGAAACCTCATAGAACAGCATACCCAGTATCTCCTGTGGCTTCCATGTTTGCACAGATGGGCACACCTACACACTCATGCATACACACATGACTACATGTCCACTTAAAGCACAGATTCTCCATTTTATTTCACCTTGCCCCTTGAGTATTCAGCTTTTTAATATTCTTTGTGATAAAATTGGATTATAGTATTCAAAATACTTCTACCTCATACCAAAGTATGATCCGATACTTGTTATGACCTAAGCTTGGTCTTTCCACTTGAAAGAACTGCTGTCTGTCAGACTCGTATGTACCAGGCGTTTTCTCTAAAATGAACGAACCTGTTACTTCCGGAAAACACTGATGGTAATTGTTACCAGTGATAAATTCTACCTTTCAAGAAAAACTAGAATTCTGGAACTGGTTTGGGTACCACAGGTAGGTAGACTGAGACAGTATTTGATAAGTGCTCTTAACTGCAGAGCCATCTCTCCAGCCCCAAGATTTCCTTTTTTCAGGCTAATACTCCACTGTCTGGACTATACTGTGGTTGTTTAGGTTTCTGTTGTTGTTTTTCTCTGGCAGGGGTGAGGGCCAGGATTTTTTTGTTTTTTGTCTTTTTGAGACAGGATTTCCTGTAGCCCCAGCTGACCTGGAACTCACTATGTAGGCCAGGCTGGCCTTGATCTCACAGAGATCCACTTACCTCAGCCTACCAAGTGCAGGGATTACAAGTGCATGCAATTCTACCCAACTTAGTTTTTATAAAATGATTTCATTTGATTTATATGTGTGTGTGCCTGCTTGTCTGTATATACATCATGTGTGTGCAGTACCTACAGAAGCCACCAAAGGGGTATTGGATCCTTTGCAAGTGGAGTTATAGACAGTTGTTAGCTACCATGTTGGTGCTGGGAACCAAACCTGCATCCTCAAGAGCAACCAGTGCTCTTAACTCCTATGACACATCTCCAATCCCATGGTGGTTTTTTGGGACAGGTCTCTCTGGACTTCCAGCCGTCCTGGAACTCCCTGTGTAGACCAGGCTGGCCTTGAACTCAGAGATCTGCCTGGTTTTGCCTCCCAAGTGCTTGTTTTGTTTTGAGACAAGATCACTCTCTGTAGCCTAGGCTGACCTCAGCTTAGGATCCTCCAGCCTTAGCTGCCCAAGTGCTGGGATTACAGGCACATCTGGATGAAATTGTATCTGTTTTTCTGTTGGGAAGTATTTTCTTCATGAAGATAGTTATATCCTGCCTCCTAAGACACCAGGGTTTGTTCTGTGGGATAACAGGATAGTATCTACTTTAAAATACTATAATCATGCTTTGAAATGTCTTTCTCTGAAACTGCTGAACGCTTTTCTAAGTTTCTGCTTATTTAAAAATGAGCACTAATTCCTGGCATTTTTTTCCCCAATACTACAGCAGTTACTTTAGATCTCTGTTCTATTTGTGGTCCTAGGTTGGTTCATTCTGGTTCTGGATGTCGGTCGCCCTCCCTTGGATCTGACCTTACCTTTGCTACCAGGACTGGCTCCCGGCAGGGCATTGAGATGCATCTCTTCAGGGTTGAGACACATCGGGATCTGTCAACTTGGACCAGGATACTTGTTCAGGGTTGCCATGCCGCGGCGGAGCTGATCAAGGAAGTCTCCCTAGGTAGAGATACTGACCTTTAGATTCTTTCTTTTTGTTTGTATTTGTGACCGAATGTCTTACAGCTCAAGCTGACCTGGAACTCACTGTCTCCACCTCCCTGTGCTGTGATCACAGTTGCACACTACCATTCCTGGCTCTGACCTTTGATTTTTAACAACAGTTACAATTGTTTTTAAAAAGATTTATTTGTAGCTGGGTGTGGTGGCATGCCTTTAATCCCAGCACTGGGGAGGAGGAGGAGGAGGAGGAAAGACAGAAGCAGGTGAATCCCTGTGAGTTCAAGGCCAGCCTGGGCTACATATTAAAACCCTATCTAAAAAGGAAGAAAATAAAAAGATTCATTGTATTGGTGTGCATGTGTGTGTGTGGCTCATGAGGAAAAATACCTTCCTTTACCAGCTGAACTATTCTCTAGCTCTGAAGCACTAATTAAGTGGAACTGTTCAGCTTTAAAATAAAGCCATTGTTGTCTGTGCAAGTTAAACATGCTGAAATATAGCAGCTAAATGTGATGGTGGAAAGAAATCTGGTATCTATCGCACAAGCAAAGCTTTCCCAGGCCTTCCGCGTGGCTCTGAACACCCTGCTACCATGTGGCATTTTTACCGTTTTAATCTACATTTTCTAGTATAAGAACCCAAAGTATACTTATACTCAAAGTATAAGTACTAAAAATTGAATGTACTGACTATAGTCAAGAAGATTTGTCCTCTAAGGTATGGCTAGACACTCTTATACAAGCATCAGGCAAGCTTCTGACCATAGAAAAAGGATTTGGAATAGCTTCTCTTCAAAAGTTTGAAAATGTGTGCCCAACACTCTACTGCGCCTTTAAAGAAGCCAGTTTCTGTCTCTGTTGTCGAGGCGCCCTCTTGTGGCAAGTCTGTGAACTGTATGGTTTCATATGTAGTATGCGTGTAAACACACAGGTATTCTTGTTTGCTTTTCATTTCACCAGAACTAGAGTCAGCGTGACTGGGAGTGAATTGCAGTTCTTCTTGGCTAATGCCAGTGCTTTAATCTCCTCACTTCCTCCCCAGATGACTTAGTCAGGACATGCAGTATCAATCCCCTTAATTCATTAGATCAACAAATATTTACTGAGTATTTTAATATTTACCACGATCTGTGCTTTATAATAAGAGAAAGGAAAATAAATAAGACCTACTTCCTGTCCTTGATCAGCTTCGAAAGTAGCAGCATCCTGTTCTCTGGAGCTCTGGTGTGATTAGCCTTTTGATTATGCTCAATAGTTTGACTTTTCTTAGACCAGTGACCAGGAATACTGCACCAGCCTTTCCCTGACACAGTCCTGTGCAGACCTACTCCCTTCTAAGTTAAAAGAGCCATGGGTCCCCCCCCTCCTCACCTCCCCTCCCTTTCAGCTCCTGAAGGGTCAGGTCAGGGAACTCTCCAGAAACACTGGAACTCCTCAGCAGAAGCAGGATTTCTGGGATAAAACTTTAGTATCATTGGGTCTTTATTCTCCTAATAATACTACTCTCTCATTTTAATAAATACAAAGTAGGACTGGAGAGTGAAGTTCAGTGGTAGAGTGCTTCCTGCTATAGGCCTGGGATAAAAAGACATGGCTGGGAAGAGAAAGTGTTTGCCACACAAGCATGAGGACTGAATTCAGTCCCCAGAACCCATGTAAAAAGGCAAGACGATGGCCCATGCTGTAATCCGAGAGCTGGGGAGGCGGGGGGGGGGGGGGGTTAGAGACAGGAGGATCTCTGGGATTTGTAGGCCAGCCAGTCTAGCCTAACAATGAACTCTGGGCCAGTGAGAGACCCTGTTTCAAAAAGATAAGGTATATGGCACCTGAGGAAATACAACACCCAAGGTCATACTCTGGCCTGCACATGCTTACTCATATACATGTACCCACACATACCTATACACACACAGGCATGCACACTTACACAAAAATACAAAGCATAGGACTGGAAGGATAGCTCTGCAGTTAAGAGCACTTGTTGACCCAGGCTCAATTCCGAGCACCCACGTGGTAGCTAACAACTGTCCATAACTCCAGGTCCAGGGGAATCTGATACCTTCTTTGACCTCCACGAGCACTGCAAACATAGATGCACTTACATACATGGAGGCAATATGCCCATATACATAAAATAAAAATAATAAAATAAATACAAAGCAGGTTGTATTCACCTCTTGTGACACATAAAATAAAAATAAGTAAAATATTTTTTTAAAAAAGAAAAATAGAGTCTCATTCATGGTTACCTCATCCTTGAAAAGAAGCAGGAAAGATCATACTGATTTTGTTTAGGTGTAGGTACTGGCGATTACTTGGTCATTTATTATGTGGTGTGTGTATGTACATGCCACAGTGTATATGTAGAAGCCAGAGGGACTTGATTCTCTCTTTCCACCATGGGGGTCCCAGGGATTGAACTCAGATTGTTAGGCTTGGTGGCAAGCCCTCATCTGCTGAGCTATCTCCCACTGCCCCCCACCCCCTTTTTGAGACAGACCTTCATGTAGCTCAGGCTGGCTGGTATGTAATCAAAGATAACCTTCAATTTATGATGCTCCTATGTCCACTGCTCAATCTATCCGCCTGACACAGCCTAGAGTCACCTGAGGGAGTCTCAACTGAGAGCACGTCCAGATCAGACTGGTCTATCTATGGTCAGGCCTGTGAAGGATTGTCTTGAATGACTGACATGGGAAAGCCAGCTCAGCATGAGCCTGGGAGTGAGCCAGAGAGCAAGCCAGCAAGCAGTGTTCCTCAATGGTTCCTGCCGGGACTTCCATCAGTGATGGAATGTGACCTGGAAGTGTAAGCCAAATAAATCCTTTCCTCCCAAGCTGCTGTCGGTCATAACAGAAAGGAAACTAGAACCTGCCAGGATTATAGTCATGTACCATCATGCTGGCTTATGTAGTGCTAGGAACTGAACCCAGGTCTTCCAGTGGACTAGGCAAGCATTCTTCCAAATTTCTCCAAATCAAATTTCTCAGTAACATGTCTGTGTTCGTACTCCTGGGGCTTCAGCCCAGGGCTTCAATCACACTAGGGAAATATTGTACCACCGAGTGCTACAGCTCAGCTACCATTAGCCCCCTCCCCTCCTTTTTTTCCTGTTTGTTTCATTTTGGGGGGCCCCAGCTGGCCTTGGAACTCACTATGAACACTAGGCTGCCCCCACTCTTAGAGAGATGGCCTGCCTCTGCTGGGATTAAAAATGTCTGCCACCATGCCCAGTCTCATCATTAACCTTTAAAAAAATTTGTTTTTAAATTTTATGCATATGAGTATTTTGCCTGTATGTAGATAAGTGCACCGCATGCATGTAATGCCCACAGAGGACAGAAGTAGGTTGAATCACCTGGAACTGGAGTTACTGATGGTTGCTAGCTGTCATGTGGGTGTTGGGAACCAAACCCTGTCCTCTGCGAGAGCAGCCAGTGCTCTTAACTGCTGGGCCGTCTCTCCAGCCCCAACCTTTTAAATGTCTGAACCTTTTCATACTCTCTCTCTTCTTGCCTATAACTTCCTGAAGGTACTATCTACATTCAGTTTGTACATGTTTCACCAGCCATTCACCCCTCAGCCTTCTGCAGCCTGCGTATGACATCACACCACTGAGCCTTTCTCCCTAAGGGTGACAATTAGCTCCATGGGTTAAATCCGGCCGCCTTCGTCAGTCTCACCGCACTAGACGCCATGCTGACTGCTGGCTCTGTGCCCTGTTCTGTCTCCCCGCCCTCCTTTATCGGCACGTAGACCTGCACTGGAGCTCCAGCGCCGCATCAAAAGCCAGGTGTGGGGCTACAGGCGTGGCTCAGCAGTTAAGAGCACTAGCTGCTCTCGCAGAGAATCCATGTTCGGTTCCCAGCACCCACACGGTAACTCACAAGTGTCTGTGACTTCAATCCCAGAGGAATTCGACACCCTCTTCTGACCTTGAACAGTCACAGGCACAAAATGGAAACAGCCGGAAAGATGGCTCAGCTGTTAAGAGCCCTGGTTGTTCTTGTAGAAGACACAGGTTCAAATCCCAGCACCCACACGGCAGCTAACAACTGTCTGTAACTACACCCTCTTCTGTTCTCTGCAGGCACTGCATAACATGGGTAGACCTACATACATGCAGGCAATGTACTTATACACAAAATAATAATTAAAAAATTAAGAGTTAAAAAGAAAGCCAGGTATAATAGCATGTATTTATAATCTCAGTGCTGGGGATGTAAAACAGGCAGAGTCTTAGGGCTCACTGGCTAGCCAGCATAGCTAATGGGCAATCCCCACATTGCAGTGACAGATCCTGTCTCAATAATCATGGTAGAGCTGGGTATGGTGGTACACCTCTTTAATCCCAGCTCTCCAGAGGCAGAAACCAGCTTGGTCTACCTAATGAGACCTTGTCTCAGAAAACAAACGACAACAACAAATCAAGGTGAGGCTGGCAAGATAGCTTAGCAGGTAAAGAGATTTGCTACCAAGCCAGAAGACCTGAATTTGATCACTAGGACCAACCTAGTGGAAGGAGAGCACCAATTCCTGCAAGCTGTACTCTGACCGCCACATGGGTACAATGTCATACACAGTGAGACACACAGACACAGACACACACAGGAAATACGTATAATAAAAATAAATAAATGGGACTGGAGAGATGGTTCAGTGGTTAAGAGCACTGGCTACTCTTGCAGGGGACCCAGGTTCAGTTTCCAACACCCACATGTTAGCTTACAACCATCTGTAACTCCAGTTCCAGGAGATCTGATGTCGTCCTCTGGCTTCTAAGGGCACTGAATGACACAGGTGAACTTACATATATGCACTCATAGACATTAAAAAATAAAACAGGCTGGTGTGGTGGAGCACACCTTTATTCCTAGCACCAGAGGCAGATGAATCTCGTTCAGTTCCAGGCCAGCCTGGTCTACATAGCGAGTTCCAGGCCAGCTGGGGCTATAGGGAGACCCTGTCTCAACAGACCAAAAAATAAATAAATAAAAATTAAAACAAAAATAAATCATGGGCTGCAGAATGGCTCAGTGGTTAAGAGTGTTGGCTGTTCTTGCAGAGGGGCCGGGTTTGGTTCCCAGCACCCACATGGCAGTTGTGACTCCAGTTCCAGTGGATCTGGCACTTTCTTCTTACCTTCACATGTATTATATGACACAGGTGCACTAACATACATGCAAAGCAGTACACTCATGCACATAAAATAAAAAATAAAATATTAAAAATACATTAAGGTGGACAGCTTCTGTGGAATAGCACTCAGACTCCATAACACCCCCCCCAAACAATAATCTTTCAAAACTATTATTTTATTCTATAAAAATTTAGAATACTCAATTTAGTTCTAGTGAACACTATTAACTTCATTCTCATATTCTGGTTACTTCTCAGAAGCCCCCCATTTTTATTTAAAGACAGGGTTTCACTGTGTAGACCTGGAACTCTCCGTGTAGACCAGGCTGGCCTCAAACTTACGGAGATCTACCCGCCTTTGTATCCCCAATGCTGGGAATAAAGGCATGTGTCACCACGTCCTGCCTGCTTCTTAGAATCTTAAGTGGAAGGGGTACTGGCTTTTTCAGACCATAGGGGCATTGCTGAATAGAAAGACAAATTCTAGAGATATAAAGATACCTTCCTAGGAAGTCCTTAATATTAACACAGTTTAATAAAGCTACAGACAGTTGTTAGCCACCATGGGGATGCTGGGATTCAAACCCAGGTCCTCTGTAAGAGCAGTCAGTGCTCCTAACCCCTGAGCCAACTCTCCAGCCCTGAAATTCTGTTTTTCAAAGTAAGTCTTCTCAAGTACATGTATGCTTTCTTTTTCTTCCCTCCTGAGTCAGCAAAGTTTAAAATACGGCTTGTTAGAAATCTCAAGGCATGGAAATGTAGCTCGGTGGTTGCCTAGCATGGGCAAGGCCCTGGGTTTGATTCCCAGCGCTAAGTGGGGAAAAGCCCAAGAGGAATCTCTTACACAGCGCGATGTGGGGTTATGGCTTGCTTTTCCCCGCCCTAACTGCCTCCTCCCAACTCCATCTGTGATACCCCAGCAAGCAGTTGCCTGCCTGCACTGTACCCCCAGCACACCCCCAACGTTAACTAATTCTTCCTGAGCACAGCCTTTACCTTTGATAAACAAAGGTTTTCTTCCCAAATGCCAACCAAAGCGTGTTAGAGCTCCTGAGAGGCATCTCTGCCCCTGCTCCTGTGCTTGTTTGTTCTTGTCCAGTTGAATCTACCTGTCCGATTTTATCTATTTGGTAGAGCCTGTCTGAATTCCTGTCTCCTCCAAGAAACTTTTTCTTGACTTTGGCCTTAACTCAATAGTCATGTTCTTTTTAAAAAGAATTTTTTAAAAAAATTTTATGTGCATGAATGCATTGCCTGCATGTAAGTGCGTCAGTGTCATGCAATGCCTGCAGAGGTCAGAAGCAGCATTGAATTCCCCTGGAACTGGCGTTATGGACAGTTGTTAGCTGCCATGTTGGTGTTGGCAGTCAGCCCTGGGTCCTCTGCAAGAGGTTAATGCTCTTAACCCCTGAGCCATCTCTCTATTCCCTCTTTTTTTTCTAATATTCTATTTATTTTCATTATTTTATGTATATGAGTGTTTTGCATGTATGTAAGTGCACCTGTGTTGTGCAATACCCACAGATCTGGAGTTATGGATGATTGTGGGTGCTGGGATTTGAACCCAGGTCTTCTGCAAGAACAGCCAGTGCTCTTAACCACTGAGCCATCTCCTAGCCCCTTATTATTTTTATTATATATATATCTCCTACATGTGGAGGTACACCCATGTTGTGCAGTGCCTGCAGAGGTCAGAAGAGGGTGTTGAATCCCCTGGAACTGGAGCTTTGGATAATTGTTAGCTGCCATGTAGGTGCTGGGAATTGAACCCTGGTCTTTTGCAAGAGCAGTCAGTGCTCTTAACTGCTGAGCCATCTCTCCAACCCCCATGAGTGGTCATGTTCTATGCATTCCACCATGTACAGTTAGGGATTGTATGCTCATGGCTACATATTTATACAGTCCTTGAAAGAAGAGACTATGACTCTTTGGCTCTCCCTTGCTACATACAGCAACACTTGCCAGCTCAAGTGTCTGCTCAGTTAACACCCAGCTGAATAGAGCCAGAGGTCAAAGAGGGTAATTTTGACCTCATCTCAATTCATTTTAGTGGTCTGGAGAGATTGGTTAGTGGTTAAGAGAGCATATACTGCTCTTGCAGAGAACCAGAGTTCATTTCCCAGCACCCACATCAGATGACTCTTAGCCAGTTCAAGGCCAATCTGTTCTACATAACAGACCAGCTACTGCTACATACGGAGATCCTGTCTCAAAGAAAAGAACTAAAATGCAGTCTGGTTTAGTCCCATAATTACACTGCTCAGGAAACTTGGAGGAAGAGGATCAGGAGTTCAGGATATCAAGATAACCCTCAGTGCATTAGTTACTTTTCTATTACTGTGATAAGCACCATGACCAAAGCAACTTAGAGAAGGAAGAGTTTGACTTATAGTCCCATCCGACCTCATTGTGGTGGGGAGGTGTGGTGGCAGAGGTGGCTGGTACCAAAAACTGCTTCTCAGATACCACCCAGTGCTTCTTCCAACAAGGCCATGCCTCCTAAACCTCCATGACCAGCGCCACTGACTGGGGCCAAGTGTTCAAATACTTGAGCCTCTGGGAGACGTTTCTCATCCCAACCACCACATCTGGTTACATAATTGCAGGTCAACCTGGGATACATGGGACCCTGTCTCAAAAATTAATTAACTAATTAATAATAAACATAAATCTTTAGAATTTTAATTTTAGGAAGTTCTAAGCAGGTTAGGCCTTATATAGTCTTAAAATTGTTTGTTGAAGCCAGAAGAATGGTTACTCAAGTAGGATCTTTCTAATGTATCAGTTTTGCTTGTCTTTGACAGGCTGCACCTTAAGTGGCCAAGAGGTAAGATTCACTGTCCACTATGAAAATGGGTTCACTATCTCCAGGGACAATGGAGGCTCCAACAGCATATTATACCGCTATCCCTTTGAACGGCTGAAGATGTCTGCTGATGATGGCATCAGAAATCTCTATCTGGATTTTGGTGGTCCTGAGGGAGAACTGGTAAGTACATTTCTGAAAACTATGAACATGACTACAGCCATACCACACTGAGCCAGCCCAAGCTTACCTAAAAACCATGAGCATGTTTATACTAATAGGTAGTGTTTCTCATTACTTCTGGTTGATTGGTTTGTTTTCCTTTGTGCTGGAGTCTGAATTCAAGGCCTCTGCCTGCTAGGCAGAGTCTCATGTATCCCAGGTTGCCCTTGAACTTACTGCATGAGTCTATTTCCTGTATATGTGTAATTGCGCCTATGTTGTGCAATGCTCACAGAGGTCAGAAGAATGTGTCAGATCCCCTGGAACTGAAGTTACCGTTATGTGGGTGCTGGGAATTGAACCTGGGTCCTCTGCAGGAGCAGTCAGTGCTCTTAACTGCTGAGCCATCTCTCTAGCCCCTGTAGATGATATTTCTAATGTCTCTGGTGAATAATTTTTTCAAAGCATAGTTTTTTCTTTTGTTAAGCAAATATCATTTTTGGAAGCATAGATTTAGGGGCTTAATATGTAGTCAGTAGTACAGTGCTTGCTTAGTATGCATAGGCCCTTAGTTTTAACACCCCTCTCCCAAGTATGAATCTGAACTCAAGACAGATATATTAAAGTTAGTCAGGTCTCAGAAACAGTCTAGACATTAGCAAACAATTATAAAAGCAATGTTTTCAAATAAAATCAATCATCTATAAACTAGAGTATTCTCATCTGAGAAGAAAGCATGGACTCAGCATGCAGCACACCACACTCCTGGAGTCGATCCACCTCTGGTTGGTCATTAAGGCTGGAAGCAGAGGGCCTGCGACCCCCAGGGACGTCCTCTCAGGACCACACACTTTGAGGCTTTGAGAGGGAAGATGTCGGCATAAGACATTTACCAAGTGGGACTGAAAGCAGTCTTATTTGAACAAACAACTCAAAAAATTGGAACCAATATTCAATCTTCGTTGTCTTAATTGTTGGGCAGGGGAGTGGAGGCTAGAGATGCTCTGTGGTGAAGAGGGAGTAATGCTCTTCTAGAAGGCCTTGTAGATCTCCAGCTCCAGGGAAATCTGAAACCTCTGGCCTCTGTGGACACCTGACTCAGGTACACACACACATCCACACACACACACTAAATAAAAATCGTAACCCAGCACTCAGGAGGAAAAGGGAAACTCTGTCTCAAAAAAAAAAAAAAATCCTAAAAATTAATTATTTAAAGACCTCTTCTAGGTCTGTTGTCAGTGCCAAAGATTGACCTTCTACTTGGCTAGCATGGCCTACACTCTCCAGGTTCATCCGGTAGCAGCTGTCAAAGTTTGAGGCCTGTGCTTAAGAATTAAGAAGGTCCTGACTTACCTCGGGCCGGCATTCCTTCTCAATAAGTGATATTAACACTCACAGCATAGGTGCTCATGCTTCCGCCAAGCTCACTGTGATTTTCCGGAGAGGTTCTACTAAGGGTCTGTCTTCATCTAGGAAATCCCTCCTTATTTTGCTGTACGTTTTAGTTCTTTCTAGTAGAACCCAGATGCACCAAGGAACTATGATCTCTGTCTTCTAATTGTGAATGTGACCTCACATCACTGTTATTACAGAGTAACTCTACTCCATGGTACATTTTTGTTTGTGGCTTCAGTATCCCGGGAGTTTCTATACCTTTGGCACATTCTTATGCTCAGTTTCTTTCTGCCTGTGTTTACTATTTGGGATTTTTTTCTCACTTTTTTGTTATGTTAGAGACTGAACCCAGAGCCTCACACATACATAGCACACACTCTGCCGCTGTGCCACATGCCCAGAATCTCCCAGTTGTTTTTTTTTTTTTTTTTTTTTTTTTTTTGTCTTTTTGAGACAAGGTCTCCAGCTGGCCTGGAACTCACGGAGATCACCTGCCTCTGCTTCCCAAATGCTGGGATTAAAGGCGTGCACCACCAAGCGTGGCTTCCATAAAAAGCATATATGTCACAAGCAAGAGAATTACAAATTTAAGTCTAGTCTTGGCTCCATAGTGAATACCAGGCCACCCTGAACAGCAGAGAAAGACTTTGTTTCAGAACCACAAAAGGGCACGGGAGAGCCGGCGAGATGGTCAGTAGGTCAGGCCTCTCGCCACCGAGCCTGTGTTGGATCCCTAGGACCCACATGGTAAAAGGAGAGAACTGACTTTTGCAGGCTGTCTTGATACCTGTGCCGCACACTTATGCACAATAAATAAAGAAAAAAATTTAAGGTATGGGAGAGAGGTCAGCCTAGTCTTCATAGAGTTCCAGGTCAGCCAGGGCTATATAGCAAACCCTGTTTCAGCCTTCCCTCCCACCTCCCCATCCCCCCCAAGAAAGGCATAGGAATGTAGCTCAGCTGACAGAGAGCTTGTCTAACATGCACAGGGCCCTGACTTTGATCTCCAGCACAGCATAAAACCGGGCATGGTGGTACATGCCTACAATCAAGGAGATCAAGATAGGCAGATCAGAAGTTCAAGGATATCCACAGCTATGCAGTAAATTCGAGGCTAGCCTCAGTCACGTGAAATTGCCTTTAAAAAAAGTAGGACATTATGTCTAAATTTATTTATTTAATCTTTGTTTAGTTAAGTGTTATATGTTATAGTGATTATTAATGTCCTTTCTCCACAGACCATGGACCTGCACTCCTGTCCAAAGCCTATTGTATTTGTCTTGCACACGTTCTTGTCCGCCAAAGTCACTCGCATGGGACTGCTTGTATGAGCAGCAAAAAATTCAAGAGTTTTGACTATCAAAGGAAGTATTTCCACTTCAAAGAAACAAAAGCAACAACAAAAGAAGCACAAGAAGAAAGCTCTTTGCTCTCCTCCAGCACAGTGCCTTGCCAAGACCTGCACATCATACTGAATGCAACAGGGTTTAAAGAAGAGCCGACCTCTCCCACACTCCCTTGACCAGAAATCCTAGAACTCTGATAAGCTCCAGATTGAAGCTGGTTTATTGCCTCGTTTCAGAACATGACTCTAAAATTAGATTTCCCCTGTTAGAGAGGACAGCTCTTTGGTTTTATTTTTGGACATAACCAGACAGCCAAAAGGGTTTCTCCTCTTCTTCCTATAGAATTGTTTGGGGTTAGCCTTGACCTCTTACTTTGGGTGACAGTCCCTCTGCAGGTGCTACGCGCAGCCCAGCCCTTGGCCTTCTGGATAGGTCGGTCACACTCTGGTAGCTTCCTGTCTTCAGCTGCTCCTTCCACCCTGCTGGGGAGTCCTTGAGCTGCATCACCAAAGGCTTCTTCCGGCAGCACCAGCTTGTTCCTCGTGCTAACTACTTTAGGACTCAGAACTCAGAACATTTGATTTGCCTTTCATTCCCTTTCTAGTGGTGGCCAAGTTGGAAGCCACTGCTTTGAAAGAAGCGTTTTTTGCTTATTTTAGGTTTTAATTAATTTAGATTTGGTAGGAACCAGGGGATGGTTTAAGGTTTATTTTGAAAGAAAATTCTCATTTTAAGCTAAGCCATTTTTTATTGCTTACCAACTGTGCCTTTGGTTAGGGTCAGTGGAGCTTTAATAGCCACTCTTGAAATAACTGGATCTCACTGCCATTCCAGGGATACCATCTAGCTTTGAGAAACTGTCCTTGAGGTAGAGGTAGACTCTTCAGCAATATCTTCTACTGGATAGATGTCTTTAAGAAAAATAGAGAAGAGCCAGCTTACTCGAAGAGGAGACTTTGTGGGTAAAGTTAGCTTTGCAGAACAGATACCACATTGAGTCTCATTGAGCACTGAGCCTGAACAGACAGGACCCTGGCCCTAGCTCTCCATTTTCAGCCCTTAAGTAGGGCATGTCACTGATGGCTCAAGGCTCAGCATTGGCTTCCCTGTGCTGGGCAGGGTGATGAGACCATGGCAACCTGCGTTTTGTCCCACACTGTGGCCTTTCACATGGTCACAGCAGCAGTAAGAGTTCTGATTTTGTGGTCCTCAAGAATCACATTCAGCTTGTTTTTCCTTATTTTGAAGGAACTATATATATCAGAAAACAGTTAAAATTGTATGTCTATATAAATCATCAAGATTAGCAGAGTCTCTGAATTTGAACAAAAGAAGGTATTGACTTCAGGTGTGTTTTGTTCTCTCTGAAAAGCTCTCATTTTCTAGATTTATCTGGAATGCTACAGTGGGTGATGCTTCAAATGGTGGGGGTTTAAAAGGGAAGAAAACACCACTGTCCATGCAGAATCTAGACTATTTAGCTTGAGTGTCCTGACTGCCAGGTTGGCCAAAGGAAAGAGCAGATGCCCAGGCGGATGCAGTAATCCCAGTCTTCTCTTGCCTGCGAGTCAGGCTTCCTTACTCTACAGTCAGACTAACCGGACACAGAGACCGGGGAGGGGATCTGTCCTTCCCCCAGCTTCAAATAAGTGTTGAAACACAAAAGAAAATACAAATGTTGGGATCCACTTAAAACTGGAAATTGAAATCTAAAGAAGAACATCTTTCAAGAACTTTTTATGTTTTGTAAATTCATAAACCTAAGATTAGTTCCATTCAAGATAGATTTTCAGATTGGTTAAAAAAAAATGTGTTGAAGTCCAGCTTCAGTATCTGAAAGCAAAATCACCAACAGATAACCTCAGGTAAGAGAGCTAGACACCCTTCTTACTAAGGTGCGAAGCTGAGTGACGTGTCCAGATTTCAGCAGTAAAGCTTAAGTTTTTTCTGTGAACAAGAAAGGCTAAACCACCAAGGAGATTGGCGGGAGCTTCCGAGCCCCCCTACATCTTAGAGCTCTAAAGTAGGTGTGATTACAGTGTGGGCAGGTGAGGCAGGTGTGCGTTTTGACTGATTTATGAAAGCACTGGGGCCCAACGGGGTTTTTAATACTATCATTTGGGTCTTGGTGTGAAGCTTAGGGGAGATTTCTGTGTCCACTAACAGCCGAAAGAGCCCCAAGCTGCTTGTTTACATACTTCAGCAGCTCACGTTCTCTCAAGCACGAGGTTATGTTTTCAAACCACAAGTGAAATGCTTTTTATAAGCATGGGACACTTGATGTATACTTAAATGCCAACATATGGCAAATTTTTTTCAGCTGATAACTAAAAATGGACATCTCTGATGACTCACTTTTATAGAACAGTGAAATTTCTGCTTCTCTTTCCTGAACACCATGGAGGGTGGGGTGGGAAGGAACGCCGCATAGTGCTGCCGTTCACATGGTGCTTCCTGCGTCCATGGAGGCGGCTTCGCTCAGTCTTGAGCTTCTGTATGGAAACCTCCCTTCTCTTCCCCAAAATTTTTGTTTCTCTCCATAAAATAGAAAGGAATAAAAGAACCTGATATCAAATAAGCCTTTCTCAAAATCAGTATCAACTATTTTATATGAAGAAATACACAAATGTGTGTGTACTGTATTTGTTAGATAAATATAACTGTAAACTCACCTACTTGTAGACAGAGTTTCAGGTTAAATACTGGAGACATGTGGGCAATCAGAATTGTTACTTCTGACGCCGCCTGTCCATTTTGAGGCCGTGTGTGGCACTTCTAGGCTGGCCCGAGTCTGACAGCGCCTGTGTCCCTTCCTTTTTTTTTTTCATCCCCTGAACTCAAACTTTTACTGGAAATTATTTGCATGGTGGGAGAGATTGAATTTATTTATTTTTTATATGTAGAAGGATCTAGCCAACAAATAGCTACATTGTTACTGATTATTTGTTTTACTAACTTATCCTTCTGAGCGGAATGCTAACAAAGCTTTTTTCAACTGATTAAATGCACTTAGCTAATAAACCAAAATTTATTCTTTAAAAACAAAAAAATTAAGCTATGTGGAATCTGGGCAAGATGATATGTGTGATCTCCCCTCCACGAGGAAAAAGCAAGGTCTGACTGTAATTTTGATGAACAAAGGTATGAGGGAGAGTTAGGGATTTCGAAAAAATTTGTGAGAAACTTAGTCTGGTTTAAATGTGTGTGAATGTTTTCCAAAAACCATGGTGATTTTTTTTGAATGCAAATTACCTTCTAAGCTATGCAATGTCTATTAAAAGCCCTACCTGCTAAAAGTTAAGTTTAACATTTTTGAAACTTTCAGGGAGACCTGTAGGCTCTAGCACTTTCTCTGCTTGAACACCGAAGTTGTGATGTGCTCTCATTATTTTCGCTCGTTACAAGCTATTAACTGTACAGAATATTTAAATTGTCAAACACCCAGTTTTCATTCCCAGATAACTGCCAGCAGCTCCAGGTGCCATGGATGAAACGGTTCTTTAGAAAGCCAAAGCTGGACTGGAAGATTGGCTCAGCAGTTAAGAGCATTTGCTGTGCAAGCATGAGGACCAGAGTTTGGATCCCAGCACCTAGGTCAGGTGGTTCACAAATGCCTGTTACTCTAGTTCCAAGGGATCCAACCTTCTTTTTGGCCTCCAGCGGCACGTGCACGCACGCACACACAGTGAGGAGGTCAAATGCCAGATCTCTCCAGTTTCAAAGCACATTGTTCTGGACAGATTGTAATATCCATGTCATGAAAAAGAGACTTCATTAATTTGGGGTTCTAAAGCCAGGTGTGGTGGCACACACCTGTAGTCCTAGTACTTGAGAAGTTTGCCAGGTTTGCCAGGCCAGCCAAGGCCATACAGCAAGACCCTGTCTCAAAACAATGACAGCAGAAATCCCAGTACTTGAGCTGGAGGCAGGAGTCGGCTGTACTTCTAGTTCAAAGCCAGCCTGAACTAGATGAGACCCTGTCTAATAAAAAAAAAGCCCAAAAGCTATATAAGTAGAGAAATTAATTTGATTCGGTGTAAACTTCAAGTCGCTCTCTTCAGTATCTCTATCAGGTGTATGTACCAGGTGATCCAGTCTACTGGGAGTTTAGAAATCTTCACTGATGTTTCAGTTTTGGGTTTTTCATTTTCTCTTGCTGAAGATAAAAGAAAACTGTAAGACTCTCCCATCACTCCTTCTGTGCCTCCATTTGCTGGGTAATTTAGAATTACTTGGACTTTCTTCATTCTGTCCATAGAAGCTGATAGCAGTCTACCTGAGACCATGTTTAAGCTACATCTTTCACTGTATTCAATGAAAGTGTAGTGACTATTCAGAATCCTGCTATATTCCAAGATTGTGTCTTTTTGAGCAGTATAGTTATTCCATGCTCTGATGATTTAAGCAGGATTTATTCACTCTAGCAATAGACTTTAAGTAGCTGTTTTGAAACCGGTTCTCTTAAAAAAAAAAAAAAAAATCAAATAGTCTGGAGGTGCAGCTCAGTCGCATAGCACTTGCCTGCATTTAAGACCCAGGGTTTCTCCAGAACACTATGAAAAACAAAAAGCCCACATCTCACTCAACCATGATGTAAGTTTGTTTTTGTTGTTATTATTAAAGGAAAGAATTTCATATTGATAGGAAAGTACAATAGTCATACAGAGCACATCTTTTTCTTGTCTCTAACACTGGCTAAATTACCAACTAGAAAGTGGTTCTTGTATATTAACTCAGAAAAATAACTAGATGTCTTTTTCCTTTCCTAGCTAGGCATCGGATTCAGGGCTGTGCGTATGCTAGGCATACAGTACCTCTGAGCTATGTCCCCATACATCCCCAGCTCTATTCCCAGCCTCTATTTTCCAAATACAGAATTTGGGGATTTTCTTGGTTTTTAGCCACACTACCGTGTGATTCATGATGGTCCTACTAACTAGAATTTAATTTCTTGCCACCTCTTTTCTTCCCCCTTTGGGTGACTGAACCAAAGCATATTCTAGTTTGGGAAGTGAATACGGCCAGGGATGGTAGAGTACCGTCCCTACACTCGGGAATTTGAGGCCAGTCTAGGCTACTTGGAACTCAGCCAAATAAACTTAATGTAATGCATAGATATGTATTTGGCAAATTTTCCTTTGCTCTCCAGTACCACTTGATTATATTCAACAAATCCTGGCACTTAGAAGCCTGAGTCAAAAGGACCACAAGCTTGAGGCTAACCTGAGCTACATAGAAAATTTGAGGCTATATGAAAACATGACCCCCCCCCCCAAAAAAAAAGTCATAAAATCTATAGTCCTTGAATTACCCCCACTTAAAATGGGTTGGTTAAAACTAAAACCCTGTAGCAGATTTCATTGCTTTGTTGTAAGATTAGGACCCTGTTTAAATCACAATCCTGAGTCCTCTGTTCTGTCTCAGTCTTGCAGTAAATTTTGCCTCCGTGCCTCAGACAGCAATGCTGCATCCCTCTCTTGGTCCCCGTCGCATTTGTACCCTCTGATCCTAATTCTATCAGTCTTGTTAGAAGACTCTATAAATACACAAAAGTTCATTGGGGACTTGGAAATTTGAAACCGCAAGACGAGTTCATGGTATTTTCATATATCCTTTCATCCAACAAGCATTTATTAATGTACGCCTCTGTACCAGGCACTCGGCGGAAGGGTCAAAAACAAACTTCTTAGGCTGGTGAGATAGCCCAGTGGGGACTTGCTGCCAAGACTGACAAGCCAAGTCCAGTTCGAAGAAACCCACATGGTGGTAGGAGAGAATCACACCTGCAAGTTTTCCGTCCGTACACGCTGCCCCCACCCCACCCACACAGTGCTCTAAAAGGCAACTTCTTGTTTCCACGTTTTCAAGTAACACACTCTTCCCCCATTGCTCAGTCACAGTCTTTAGTAACTACTTCCTCTTTTTACTAGTGTCACTCTGTTTATCTGGATCTCTCCACTGAACTTAGATGGGCTGTGTTCCGGCTCTGCCACCTCAATGTGGAAGAGCACATTTAACACTTCATTGTATGCCTTTTTTTTTTTTTTTTTCATGAAAAGAAAGTATCTTAAATCTCTTGGTAAGATAGTTCAGAACAACAAAAATTAATCTCTTGCTGAAAACAGACCAACAGGAAAGTCTTTTTAAAATGCTTTTTTTAACTATAAACAGCAAAAACGAATGTATATATTTTGGAGCAGGGTGAGACAGGGTCTCCCTGTGGCCCCCACTGGCCTGGACCTCACTCCACCTGCTATTTAGACTAGGCTGGTCTCCATCTCACAGAGACATGCGTGCTTCTGCCTCCCGAGTGCTGGGATCAAAGGCGTGCGCCACCATGCCCGGTTCCAAACATCTGTTCGTTACTCCTTATTTCTAATCCTTCATTTGAGCTGCTTTGCTAAGGTCCTTAGCCGCTTTAGCAGCAGCATCTGCAGGGCTCTCCATAAATGATCGACCAAGTTGAATTTAAAAATTGGCAAGAGTCCACTTAGCCAGGTACTCAAAACTCCGTGAGAGGAGACACAGCGAGAGGGTGGCTGGGTTCCTGCAGCTCATACAGTAGCCGTCCCTTTCTGTCCATTTGGCTTCTGTTGATATCTGAGGTCAGCTTTTCAAACATCTTTAATCATGCCCAGAAGCTACTTGAGCTCCGGTGACGGAGCTGGCATAGGAACACGTGCACACGGGCTCCTTTCCCTTGTTTTCAAGTGGCCTGGAGTTGTGCGTAAAAATCAGGTCATGTCACCTGTGTCTTGTTCTTTACACCCGCCCTTTGACAGTCAGGTGCTGGTGACTGTATTTTATCAGAACCAGCATAGAGTATGGTTGCATGTCTGATACAGCATGGAAAACATGCTTTGAATCCTGTTACAGTGTCTTCCCGTGTTGGTCTGTGCATTAGGATTTGGGGGACAGAGACAACTATTTGAACATTAGGGGTGCACAGCCACCATCCTGCATGATCGTCCCCCACAGCAAGTCTGCCCATGTCATAGGCACTGAGTTCAGGTCGCCCCTCCCAATACAGGCCGCTAGTGTTATGTTTACTGTCTGCTGGATGAGTTCAGCATGAGATCTTGGTGACCAAAGAATCTTTTTCTTTTTGGTACCAAAGTCTTTTCGAAGTCTTTTCTGCTCGTCTGTGCACACTGGTAATACCTTCATGTATGCATTACTTCCTACACTACTCCTTTTGTTAAGTACAAAAACTTAGAACGCTAGAATAAGGCTGGGGATATAGTTCAGTGTGTGGAGCGCTTGCCCAGCATACAGGAAGCCCTGGTTTTCATCCCCCAGTACCACATAAAACAAGCTAAGGTGGCCCACGCTGTAAACCCCAGCACTCAACAGGACCTGGGAGGCAGAAGGATCAGAAGTTCAAGGTCATCCTCAACTATATATGAATACCAAGGCAACCTGGGCTACATAAGTCTAAGAAAAGCTAAAATGACATTTCTACAATTTTTTTTTTCTCTTTTTAGAGTCCTATATTTAACATAAGACCTCTGTATTAAGTCTTGTTTTAAATGTCTCCTTTTCTGGCTACCAAATCAAAGACCCATCATAAAACAAAGCAGTATATGTTCCTAAGTTTTTAAAAAGCTTTATGTATGCTCTATAAATAGAGATGCTTAGACAACACTTCCCCTTGGGTTGCACATCAATATATAGCATTGTATATTACAATGAAAATTTGTAACTTAAGGGTAATGTATATGAATACATATACCTTTGTAACATTTATACTGTAAATAAAAAGTTGCTTTTAGACTTTTTGTCCTTTTTAAATTTTTTGACATAGTTTCAAGCCACAAGAAAGTTTTAAAACCAATACAAAAAAGCAGAATGGGTTGCTATAATCCCAGTGCTTGGGGACCTGAGGCAAGAGACTCATTGAAAGTCTGAGACTAAGCTGGGCTACACAGTTCCAGACCAGCCTTGACTACAGTTTGAGATCCTGCCTAAAAAACAAAAAAGTACAAAGAGTTTCTAAGTGTATACGTATAATATATATGTCTATTATATATATATATATATATATATATATAAATCTATATCACCCACTTCCTTAATTATCATTTTCCACATCTGTTCCATTTTCATGACCTTTTCTGTTCTGTTTCTGGTCAGATGCTCTTATTACCTTAGACTCCCTCACAGATGTCTATCTCCAGAATCAGAGCACCTCATGGCCATTGCCCAGCCCTCCTTGCCAGGAAATCAACACGGGTGCAGCACCAACCTCCCATGGAGATGAAGCCAGTTCCTCCAGCGCCTCCCTCCCTTTTCTGGCCCCTAATTCTACACAGCACCATGTGTTGCCTTTTTCATGTCTTCAGGGTCTTGACTAGGACAGATCCTCCCATGATGCCTGAGAGTCTAAGGACAAAGGTCTTGGGCTATAAGGTGGCTCAGCTGGGTAAGGGCAATTACCTCCAAATCTGATGCCTGACGTTCAATCCCCAGAACTCACATGCTGGGAGTTAAAGACTCCCACAAGCTGTTCTCCGGCCTCTACACACGTGTGCCTGCACACACATTTTAGAAACTAGAGGCAGGCAGATATCTGTGAGATCGAGGTCAGCTGGGGCTACAAGGGAGACCCTATCTCAAGAAAATTGTAATAAAACTTTTAATTTTAAAAAAGAACTCCGGACACTTAGGCGTGGTCAAGTTTTGCCTCAGGACCAAAGGTGTTCTTGGCAGAAAAACCACAGATGTGAGGCCATGTTCTCAGAGCCTCCTCCCATCTTAATTTGGCATCACAATCATCCTAGACTTGACCAGTGGAAGCCCACTAAGTCTGGTTGTCACGTCTTTTTAACAGGCCCCCATCTTTTAATTACTTTTGAAATTTCTATCACGACAAAGGCTCATTTTTTGTTTTTTAATTTCCATTCCGTTTCTTCACAAGGCCCTGAGGTTCTTCCATTGAGAGTGACAGCTACAAACTAAGATCTGGGCCTTGGTTTGCTTGTCACTACAGGCAAGGAAGCCAGCCTTGGCACGTGCCTGCGATCTTAGCACTTGAGAGGTGTGGCAAGAGCATGGTGAATTCAAGGCTAACCTGGGATACATATGAAGACCCTGTTTCACAAGAATAAAAGGGAGAGGAGGCTGGAGAGATGGCTCAACAGTTAAGAGCGCTTGCTACTCTTGCAGACCCAGGTTCAGATTCCAACACACACATGGTGGCTCACAACCCCCTGTAGCTTCAGTTTCAGGAATCCAACACCCTCTTTTAGCCTCCATGGGCACAGGGCAGGCATGTGGTGCACATATATATGTAAGTAATGCACTCATACAAATAAAACGAACCTAAAAGGAAAGCGAGAAAGGACGGCACATGGACACGTACCCATGTCCATCTATACCTATTCAGATGATGTTTTGAAACCCTGCATTCACACTGATGGTTCAGACACACGAGCTTTCTGACTCCCACATTTGTGGGGTCCTTCTCAAGGCTGAGGAGCCTGACTCCTGTCACACTCAGTGTACTTTCTTACTCTGTAACTGGCTTCCTGTACCATCTCAATCACTCTCCATCACCACCCCCGTTCCTGCGCCCTCACTCCAGACACCCCAGCCACCTCCTCCTCGGAAAATGAAACTTCAGCATCTTGGGCAGGGGATCAGGGAAGAGGGGAAGGTGGGGACAGAAGTGACTGCATGGTTCGGCCCCTTTTAGAAGAGACTCTTGGACAAATGGATTTCTGTCCTTGGTGCCATTTTGAAGCAGATTTAGAGCATGCTCACTCTTAAAATTTGTTTCAGAGCAGGCATGATTGCTTAAGCCTGTAACCCCAACACTCTGGAGGTTGAGTTCTGTGGAGACTAACTACTCCGGAGCTCAGAGTACCGTGGAGGCTGAGGGCTGTGTAGCACTGAGTACTATAGAAGCGGAGCACTTTGGAGCACTGAGAACTGTGGAACGCTGTTAAAGGAGCCACCCACAGAAGACCCTCAAGATGGGGCCTGTAAGGTTCCTCAGAGAAAGGGCAGATAGGCAGGGTCTTAGATTCTGACCGAGGTTCCAGCCGCTCCCTCCTGTGCCCATCCCAACTGAAAGCGCTCAGTAAAATTTTCCCTTTACAAAACTCTTCAAAACTTTATTCCCAGCCAGGTGCAGTGGCTCATGCATATAATCCCAACACTCAGCAAGCAGAGGCAGGCAGATCTCTGTGAGTTCAAGGCCAGCCTGGTCTACATAGGAAGTTCCAGACCAGGGCTACACAGTGAGACCCTGTCTCAAACAAACAAACATAAATAAAACCATTAGCAGTTGATGGCTGATGGAGGAAGGAAAGTCATTTTGGGGTCACCGTGCTCCTCTGGGCGGCTGCATACCCATGCCCATATACTAACTGGTCTCAGCGGATTATTAAATAAAGAACATGAAGTTGGGAAGGACGTGTGGGGTGCTGAGAGGAATTGTCAGGGGGTGGAGGTAGGGATTAGGGGTGAATATGATCAAACTATATTATAAACATGAATGATATTCTCAAAGAAAAAAATACTGAGAAAAAAAACACTTTTTAAAACTTACCTGAGGCTAGAGAGAAGGAGGCCAGGGGTTCAAATCCCAGCACCCACATGGCAGCTAATAACTGTCCATAACTCCAGTTCCAGGGGATCCAACACCCTTTTTTGTCCTCTGAAGGCATCGCATTACACGGGCGCACTTACATACATGCAGGCAATATACTCAATACACATAAAAATAATAAATTAAATAAAATAAGAACTCACCTGACAGAGGAGATGGTAGGATCATGAAAATGGCTTTCCTGGGGTAAGGCTCATCCACCGCACTCTGGGTGTGTGGGGACTGACTGCATAATTTGTAGGGAACTTTAATTAATAGTTATTAAACTTTTATTCCTTTGAACCTGAGTTTTGTCCCTTCTCTTTTTATATAGCTCAGTCTTCCTTTTGAGGTTTTGTTTTTTGTTGATGTGCAGTGCTGGAGGTCAAACTCCAGGCCACATGAATGCTAGGCAAGCACTCTACAACCAAACACATGCTTGCCGGAGCCCACCGGCAGAAATCAGACCATTACCCAAAGCCGGGAGTGAGGATGAGAAAATGTAGAGATAGAGAGGGAGAGAGAAAAAACAGGACTCAGGAGGGCTGTCAGTCACACTGAAGCAGCCTGCCTTTATTAAGTCTCCCCTATTTATATTGTAAAGTAAGCAAACCAATACTAACACAGGCAAAATAACTCAGGATATGATTGGCTTCCTTCAAAGATCTTCATGTGACCTCAATCTTAGGTGAAAAATAAACTTCTCTTCAGGTGTAAATCATTTTGCCTAACGAAAACTCCTGCTTCCAACAGCACTTCTGTGCACGAGATTGACTTCTGCCTAACCCAAAACTACCGCATAGTTCAAGGCAGGCACATGGCCCCCGACACATGCTCAATTCTGCTTTGTGGTTGTTTCAAACTTGTGGTGATCCTCCTGAATCTGGGATTACAGACAGAAGCCAGCACACAAGGAACTCTTTAGTAAATTATTAGGAAGCCCTGTCTTGGCATGAACCCCAGAACACCAGTGTTTGCATAGTCTGATTTGGCTGGGTTGTACTAGCTAATTGAGTTGACTCCGTGATCCAAACGTGGCTTTACAGAAAAAGCCACGCTCTTAGCACTAGCAGAATCCAGCTATAAAGGAAAGAGCAAATGGAGTTGTGCCGTTGAAAGTTAGTCACCTTCTGAAAGTGTAGAAGCCAAGCTCTGCTACAGTGAGAAAGGTAGAATGTGAGGTTATCAAGCCTAAGCATGTCATACGAGCCAGCCACAAACAACTTACATTTACTGCCGGCTTTCCTCTTCCTCCACTACCTGCTTCCCACCCCAGCAATGGCTCTGACTGCAGATCCCAGGGTCTCTTGGTGTCTACCATCCTACCTGGCTTCCTTCTCACTGCACGGTGGGAGACCAGTGAGCCCTCGTCCTTGTAACCAACAGAACTGTGAGAAAACCACATTTCTAGTATTAAAGCCATTTAGGAGCCAGGTGTGGTGGTGCGCACCTGTAACCCCAGGCCCCGCCCCTCACGCTGGTCCCTCTAGGCCCCGCCCTCCCCAGCCCCGCCCCTCGGCTGACGCCCTCTTGGAGGAACGATGCCTGCGGTTGCGGGCCATGGCCGCTAGAGGGCAGTCGCGCGGCTCGGGCCCGGCCGCTCTAGGCCACTCTCCTCGCTCACCCTCGCTTCGGCTGCGAGGCTGCGCTCTGCCGGAGCCGAGCGCCGAGCGCCGACCCCCGGGGCTCGCTGCTCCGGACCCAACATCTCGGCTCCTCCGGGCCGGACCGAGGCCGCAAGCTGCGCCGCGGGGTGTGGGGCGGACCCAGGAGATGAAATGACAACGTCAACCCTCCAGGTACCACGGCCCGGCGCGGCGCGGCGCGGCGGGGCGCGTCTGCGGAGGCCAAAGGCGACGGGGCCTGTGAGTCGCGGAGCGGGCGGGCGGCGTCCTCCTTGGAGCCGCGGCCTCGCTTCCCGGACCAGGCCGCCGCGTCCGGCCTGCGCTGCGGCTTCTTTTGCGCGCTCGGAGCGGGGCGGAGCGGCGTCTCCATCCTGGTGACCGACCTCCACGGGGCTGTGGAACCCCGAGACTGCTCGGTGCAGCCGGCGCCGCCCCGCCAGCGCGGCCGCGACCTGCAGATCGCTCGCTCGGAGACCGGTGCTCACTCGTTGCCCGTGCCGCCCGCCCTGGCCGCCCGCCCCAGCTCCTCCCCCGGCCTCCCACCTCCGGGCCTCCAAGCCCTCATTCATTCCCTAGGTGGTGCCGGGATAAGGGAGGACTCATCCCACAGCTGTCAAAGCACACAGCCAGGCCTTAGACCCAGCCCCGCCACTCCCAGCATGTGACCTTAGGACAGGTTTCTGGTCCTGGAATGCTGAATTTCCTCATCTGTAAAATGGGGCAGCGCAATGTTGTCAGTGTTGTCAGACAGCCCGAAACTGAGTCATTCAGGAAAAGCATTTGCAGCATAGGTTTAGGTACATCATGTGTTCTGAAAGCCTTTGCAAATAGCGCTTGGGCAGAATCAGGTAAGACTGTGTGGAAGAAGGGACTGCCGGCCAGAGTATCAAAGGGTGTATGGCTTTCAGATAAACGGATGGAGGAGGAGGGATGGTTGCTCCAGATGGAGGTACAGGGGGTAGGAATAAATTGGAGTACTGGGCTTGAGTTGGATGGAATCCAAATCTAAGAACCCACCATCCACCAGTAGAAGCTCTGATCAGTTGCTGAAAGCTTAGCCAACTTCACCAGATCCCACTGGCCAGTTTTAGAATGACCTGGGAACCAAGAATATGTATTTTTAGCTTCTTTGAAGCTGCTTTATGAAGATGTAATATCCATACCATACAATTCACCCATGAAAAGTGTAGTATTCTGAGCTTTCAGTATATTCACAGAGTTGTGTATCTATCATTACATTCACCATTTAGGACATTTTCATCATTCCCAAAACAGCCCTATGCCCCTTAGCCATCACTGCCCAATCCTTCTGCTCCTCCTAGCACCAGGGAACCACTAATCCACTCTCGGTGGATTTGCCTATGATGTCAATTTTATTTATTTATTATCGTGTTTGTCTGGAGGAGTATTATGTGCATGTGTATGTGTGCCCACAGGCACACAGGTGCCCGAACGCCACTGCACATGTATGAAGGTCAGAGGATAACTTTGCAGAATCAGTTCTCTCCTTCCAGCATGGATTCTGGGGATTGAACTCAGGTTGTCAGGTTTGGGTAGCTAGCACTTTTTTTTTTTTTTTTTTTTTAAGAATATCTTTTATTTATTCTTTGACAATTTGATACATGTAAGCAATGCATCTTGATCATGTGCACCTTTAACTCCCCTCAGGAGTCCCCAACTCTTCTCTCCCACTCCCCTCGGGCACCCCCAACACATCCCCCATTCTTCTTTGTTAATAATCCATTGAGTCCAGTCAGTGCTGCTTGTTTGGAGTGTTGACTAATCTTGTTGACTAGATCTTGTCCAGGTACTCAGAGCTACAGTGAGTTCATGGGTGCAGTGGCTGTGTCATGCCCCAGAGATAGCATTTCACAGCATTCCTTCTCATCCTCAAGCTCTTACATTTTTTTTCACCCCTCTTCTGTGATGTTCCCAGGGCTTTAGGGGATAGTGCTGAGCCTTAATAGTCACCTATTCTCAGCATTTTGACCAGTCGTGAGTTCCTGAGTTAATGGCAGCCCACTGATGGGAAGTCTCTCTGGCCGAGGTTGAGGGCAGCACTAATCTATGGGTATAAGCATATATATTTAGAAGATAGTTTGACATTATGTTGTTTAGAAAAACAACAGAAATAGATTCCTCCTCAGAGCCTAGGACCTTCCGAGTCATGGGCTTTTGACCAGGTTTACAGTGGTAGGCCTCAATTCTTATAGAACAGGCTTCAAATCCAGTCCCAAAGGGGTTGGTTACTCCTATAACCTTCATGCCATTATTTCACCAGTGGGAACATCTTGCTGGCAGGTCAGTACTACAGCATGCTGGGTCAGCTGCAGAGACACCATTGATGTCTTTTCTCCCCTAGTGGCTGGCATAGCACCTTCCAGCACCATGAAAGCTAGCCAGCATGGCGGATGTTTTCAGATCAGTTCCAGCTTGATTGCTCTATGGCCTGCAACCAGGCAAGCACTAAGCCATCTTGCTGTCCAAGGACATTTTATTTAAATAAAATCATAACAATATGTAGTCCTCTGTAACTGACTTGCTTGGCTTAACCTAATGTCATAGTCCTTTACATTTTTTAAATGGCTGGGGGGGGGGGACTTTCATGATCTATGAAAATAGTTTGAAATTCAAATTTTGGTGCCTATAAATAAAGTTATATTTGGAGACATCCCAGCACATTCCTTTGCTTTACATGTTGTCTGGCTGCTTTTGTGCCGCAAAGGCAGCTGAGGTCCTGCTGCAGAGAGTATATGGTCCACAACCTTTCACACTGCTGACGAGCCCTGTAGAGAAGCCTGTCAGCCCCTCTGGCAGTACACCTTTGTTACCCTTGTCACCTCAGCCCTTGGCCATGGGCATTACTAGAGATGTAACAGGGCTGGCACTTTTATTTGTCACTTCACCTTCTGTTATGCAAAGCTGTTAGGTACATTAATAGTGTCTCGCAGAGATGGGATGGGCCTCTTCTGCTCCATGGGGGCAGAGCATACCTCAGGCATTATTCTGAACCCTCGCTTGATTTTTAAATTTTGTGTGTATATGTATATGTGCATAGATGGGTATGTATGTGGTGTGCGTGTATACATGGTGTATGGGTATGTCGAGTGTGTATGTGTATATGTGGTATGTATATGGGGGGTGTGTGTATGTGGTATGTATTCGATGTGTGTGGTATGTATGTGGGGGGCATATGTGATGTGTGTATGTGTGTTCATGGGTCTGCATTCTGTGGGATGTGTGTGGAAGTCAGAGGACAACTTGAGAAAGTGGTTCTCCAGATGCCTGTTCTCTCCTTCCACTGTGGGTCTAGAATTCCAGTCTTCAGGCTTGTACAGCAAGACTTCTATGCACTGAACCATCTCATTAACCCCGACCCCCCACCCCATTTTAAAAGTACAAATCCAAGAAAGCCATATAGAGTGTGAATTCCAAGAAACTGGGGGTGTTCTTTGTAGAGAAACGATGCCACTAGAACGAGAGCTCCATCTCCATTGTTTACAGAGGGCTGCTGGCGGTAGTGGACCAGTGGACCAGGTGTGTAAGCTTACCTGCCAGGACAGGCAGTGGAGGGAGCAGAGCATGACAGAGACCCATACTCTGGCTTTTCCCATCTCCATCTCCTCAGTCTAGTGAGTTCCTCTGTAGCCAGCTCCTCACCCCAGCCTGGCACTTCTGTAGAGCTGCCTGTGTGCCTTTCTTTCTTACAGATAAGAACGACTAACAAATGCTCTGCCTCTGCCAAGAGCTGGTCAGGAGGTTATTGTTTGCTGTGGCTGGAGCTGGGTCTGCAGTGGGATCTGCCTGCCAGGCGATTAATGCCACACCAGCTGGAGAATTCTGGCCAGGCTATGTGCATTGGAAAAGTTGCAGTTTTTGCAACTGGTTATGTAGGGCTTCCAGTTTCATCAGGGGCATGGACCTTCAGGGCTTCTGAGACTCCCAAAGACATCACTCACAGAGTTCTCAGAAGGACCAGCAAGCAGTCCCCTCCATTGGCAGGAACTCTGGAGTAAGCAAGCATTGTCCTGCCTGGAGCTACTGGTCTGTGGAGCCCTGTGGCTAAGCCTCCCCTCCCAAGTGTTGGCTTTAGGCAGCTTAGGAAAACTGTCTTCCCTTTTGAGTCTAGAGTAGTGAGTCAGGCCAGGAGGGAGGGTATCTTTTGAGTCCTTCTCTTATGTTGAAGAAGGTCAGTGAAGGACTTTCTTAGCTGGCTGACTTTGATTTATTTAGCAATTTATTTTTATTTCATGTGTATGTATGATTGTTTGCCTACATGTATGTATGTACACCAGGTGTGTGCCTGGTATCCAAGGGGCCAGAAGAGGGTGTTGGATCCTCTGGAACTGGAGTAACGGGTGATTGTGAGCTGCCATGTGGGTGCTAGAAACCGAACCTGGGTCCTGTGTAAGGCAGCCAGTGCTTTTTACCACTGTGCCATCTTTCTAGCCCCTGGCTGACTTTTTGGCCCCCAGGTCCAAGTGTGGTCTTTGGCCTTTTTTGCTGATCTACACAGAAGTCAGTTGCTTCTGGTGTTTCTCTTGCCTGACTAGGCTAGGCAATCCTTCCCTTGAGACAGTGAGGTAGAAAGAACACTGGACTTGCTTTTGGGACCCCAGCCCTAGCTATTAGGTCAGTGTCCACTTGCCAAGCTCTAGAACAGGACCAAGGAAGAGATGGCTTTTGACCATTTGCATCTCCTCTAAAGAGGGCTGGCCATCTTTTCAAATCTTTCTAGTTGGTGTCAGAAAAGTAGGGCGACATAATGGCCTGAAACCAATAAATCCACAGCCTGGCACTAACTGTTATCTTGCTGCTTGTGACACCAAGGGCTCTCTACCTCTCCTGGGGAGCACTGAGCTTTGTGCCCTGACTTTCCAGAAAGCCATTGATCTGGTGACAAAAGCCACAGAAGAGGACAAAGCCAAGAACTACGAAGAGGCGCTACGGCTGTACCAGCATGCTGTGGAGTATTTTCTCCACGCCATCAAGTGTGAGTCATACTCAGGGTCCCCTGGCCTCAGGGCCCTGGGAGAGGAGTGTGGGCACATGGGGCTCACAGAGCTCATGGAAGACATATCTCTTCTTCCACAGATGAAGCACACAGTGACAAGGCCAAGGAGAGCATTCGAGCCAAGTGCGTGCAGTACCTAGACCGGGCAGAGAAGCTGAAGGATTATTTACGAAACAAAGAGAAGCATGGCAAGAAGCCAGTCAAAGAGAATCAGAGCGAGGGCAAGGGGTAAGCGTGCTGGCATGGCAGGTGTGCCTGCTCCACGTGTTGCTGTCCTTCACGATGCGCCACTACCGTGGACTTCTGTGCACCCTTCTTGTGGGGAGTCTGCTCGTGAGAAAACCGTCAGCAGCTGCTTTCATCAGGCAGTCCACAGTGTCAGATTCCCCAGTGTGAGAGCCAGACTGAGGCAGGGACAGGAGACCAGGGGTCAGCCAGGGCTTGAGGATGGGAAGTAAGTGATGTCTGGAGAGGAGCCGGCTGTTGCCATGTACTTATTTCCCTTTGACTTTAAACTTTGTGACTTTGGATTCTCTAGAGTCACGACCATGTGCTGTCTATTCCCAGGCCCATCTAAAAGGCCCCAAACAGCTATGTTTACGTGACCTGATGCTCTGTAAGTCCAGCCAAAGTGCATTTCCCTCATCAATCCTTAGGAAAAGGCAGGTGCCTCTCTCCTTATTTCTTTAGTGAAGAAACAGGATTGGTTATGAGTATTTCCTGAAGGAGTGTGACTCAAACATCTTGAGTCTCTGCTTGTTCATCCCTCACTAGTGCTGAGCAGGGAGCACTCCTTTCTACCGTGTGCTGTAGAGCTGGCCTCACTCCCAGACCTCCTCACTCCCAGAACAAAGGGCCAGCTTGATCTTCTGTTTCCTTTCTTAGCAGTGACAGTGACAGCGAAGGGGATAATCCAGAGAAAAAGAAATTACAAGAACAACTGATGGGTAAGAGGCCTGGGCAAGGGGAGGTGACATTTCATGGGTCCCTTTTTGGGTCAACTTGTGCACATGGGTTGGATTCTGAACTCACCCTCCATCTTGCAGGTGCTGTTGTGATAGAGAAGCCCAACATACGGTGGAATGATGTGGCTGGGCTGGAGGGGGCCAAAGAGGCCCTCAAAGAAGCTGTCATTTTGCCAATTAAATTCCCACACTTATTTACAGGTAAGAATGTAGCCACTAGCACACATGTAAAAATACCAGGCTTCTGAGGGACCTAACTTGCCCCCACTCCCCACCACAAAGTACCTGTGTCCTCAGCAGTCTTAGCTCAGAGGGTGGTCTTGGCCTTGCTTCATGGTGTATCTGTTCTGCTTGCCACAGCTTGACTTTTTTTCCCATTGCTGAGATGGAACCTGGGGTCTAGGCAAGCACTCTCCCATTGACCTAACCCTTACTCCTTGGCTTCTTGCTAGCATGAGAAACATTTTTGGGGGCTTGGGGATATATCTCAGTTTTTCTAGCATGCACACAGCCCCAGGTTTGACCCTCAGCACCATACAAACTGAGTGTGGCAGTGCACACCTGTAATCTCGGCACTTGCAAGGTGGGAGGATTGGAAGTCATTCTTGGCTACATTGTGAATTCTAGGCCATCCTGGCATGCATGAGATCCTATAACAAAAAAGAAAAAGGAATTCAAAGAGCTTTGAATAGACCATCTCAGTGAGCAGGCTGGGTCAGAGCCAGTGTCAACCAGATCTTTTGTCAGAGGTGTGAGGATCATTAACAAGGACAAAGACTAAGCTCTCAAAAATGTTTAATCCCCTGTATTCCTAGAATCAGTTGTTTTATAGAACTTTTTCTTTCTTACTGTATTGACAGTAACTGTCAATTTTTCCTTTTTAAAAAATTTGTGTGCGTGTGATGTGTTCATGCATATGTGTATACATGTTCCTGTGAGAGAGTGCATGTGTGTGTGCAGGTGCACGTGCATGTGAAAACCAAAGGTTGATGTTAGGTTTCTTCCTCCATTGCTCTCCACCTTATATACTGTGTCAAGGCTCTCACTGATTTAGCTAGTCTGGCCTGCTTGCCTTGGGGATCCCCAGTCTCGGCCTCCTGCTACCATACTCACCCAGCATTACGTGAATACAGGGATCTGAACTCTGGTCCTCTTGCTTTTGGGGCAAGTGCTTTACCCCCTGAGTGATTTTCCTCATCCTTGCCTTCAGTGTTTCTTTGCCCCTTTTTCCCAATCAGAAATAAGCTTACTTGAGTCTGTTCTTTATTGCAGGCAAGCGTACCCCTTGGCGAGGCATACTGCTCTTTGGGCCCCCTGGCACAGGGAAATCCTACCTGGCCAAGGCTGTAGCAACAGAAGCCAACAACTCTACCTTCTTCTCTGTGTCCTCCTCAGATCTGATGTCTAAGTGGTTGGGGGAGAGTGAGAAGTAAGTCAGCCATCAGGCTGTGCTCTGCTGGCAGCTGCTGTCATCCAGCATTCTGCCCCTTCTGAAATCACTTCCCAGAGGAGCTGCTGCTAGATATACAGGGATAGGAGAGCAGGCTCTTGTTTCTGGGGACACTGTCCTGACACACAGTTGTCAGGGAACTTGGAAAAGTTGAACCACCACTAAAGCTGGGCATAGTGGTACACACCTTTAATCCCAGCACTCTGGAGGCAGAGGCAGGTGGATCTCCGTGAGTTTGAGGCCAGCCTGGTTTACATAGTGAGTTCCATGTCAGTTAGGGCTACATAATGTGAATCTGTCTAAAAAAAAAACAAAACCAGGCCTGGATGGATGGCTCAGGATTTAAGAGCACTGGCTGATCTTGCAGAGGACCCAAGTTTGATTTCCAGCACCCAGTGGTGGCTAACAACTTTCTATAACTCCAGTTCTAGGAGATTTGACACCCTCTTCTGGCCTTTGTGGGCATTGCACAATACAGGCGCACTTACACATGCAGGTATAACACTCATACATATATATATTTATTTATTAAAAAAAAAAAAAAACCAAAAATCAAACAAAAAAAAGCTGTACTCATGAAGGAATGGTAAAGCTAGGTTTGGTGAGGCACAGCTGTCATCCCAGCACTCAGGATGCAGAGGCAGAAGGATCACAAGTTCAAAGTCAGCCTGCTCTATGTAATAAAACCTTGTGTCAAGAAAAAAGGAAAGAGAAAGAAACCATCCAGATGTTTGCTTTCTTTTTGATTTTCTGAGATAATGTCTCATGTGCCCCAGCCTAGTCACAAACTCCATCTGTACCAGAGGCTGTCCTTGAACTTGTGATTCTCCTGGCTCCACCTCCTAAGTATTGGGGTTACAGGCATGCACTACCATGCCTGGCTTGTATCATCAGTTGACTATCCCCTCTGGGGGCATTTCATGGAGTGAGCTGATTCTCAGGCAGACTCCCATTTTGTGATGAAACTGAAATTCAGGAAACAATTCTCCCCATGACCAAAACTAAACAGGGCTCTCAGGATTAGAGACTGATGCCAAGGCGAAGTCTTCTTGGTTCACCGCTGCTTGAGGACTTTTCACCCCATTTTCCTTGTTACCACTTTTCAGCCTCCCAGAGGGATTTGGGGTGGGCATGTTGGGAGTGTCCTGATCCTCACCCATTTCTCACCCTCACAGGTTAGTCAAGAACTTGTTTGAGCTGGCTAGGCAGCACAAGCCCTCCATCATCTTCATTGACGAGGTGGATTCCCTCTGTGGGTCACGGAATGAAAATGAGAGCGAGGCCGCCCGAAGGATCAAAACGGAGTTCTTGGTCCAGATGCAGGGTGTGTGCCAGTGCCATGTCCCTCCTTGGCTGTCCTCCACCTAAGGCCGACTCAGGGCTTCCTGATGCAGCTGGAGCTGGGCCGCATTGTCCTGGGGATGCAGGAGAAGCGCTTTGGTACCATTTCTGCCAGCCTTTGTGGGCTTTCATCCAAGGGAGATTCCTGAGGCCTTTGCCATGTAGCCTCTGCCCCTCCCTGGGCAGGCGGTGCTATAGGTCTTTTTACCCAAGGAGACCATACCAGGGCATGGCTTAGTTCAGTTGGGCCCCTGCCACTGATGGCCCAGGATGGCATCAGGCACTGACTGATTCACAGCACCAGAGTCTGTCCTACAAGGCCTGGCTGCACCTTGCACGAATCCTCAGAGAGCATCTTTGTCTCCCATTCTCCATAGGAGTGGGGAATAACAATGATGGAACTCTCGTTCTTGGTGCCACAAACATCCCCTGGGTGTTGGACTCAGCCATTAGAAGGAGGTGAGTCTCCCTGGAAGGAGCTGAGGGATTGAAGTCTTTCTTCAGCCATGGTCAGCCTGTGGCTAGCAAGCCACAGGTGCAGCTGAACCCCATTTCTCTGGAGTCCTCCCAGGTCTGCATGTCAAACAGACCCCTTAGTAAATAAAGCTGGCTTTGATAACCTGGGTCATTCAGTGTGCATCCAGCCTCCTCCCTTCATAGCCTCTACAGCAGGCTCTCAGCCAGCCATGTATGTGCTCTCTAGGTTTGAAAAGCGAATTTACATCCCATTGCCTGAGGAAGCCGCTCGAGCCCAGATGTTCCGGTTGCATCTGGGAAGCACACCACACAACCTCACGGATGCCAACATCCACGAGTTGGCACGGAAGACAGAAGGCTACTCGGGAGCAGACATCAGCATCATCGTGCGAGACTCCCTAATGCAGCCCGTCAGAAAAGTACAGTCAGCAACACACTTCAAGAAGGTGAATGGCAGCAGTTGCTTACAATGTCAGCAGAGTCAGGAGGTGGGGTGTGAGGGGATGGGATCTGGGATCTGGGATCTGTTTTCTTTGTCAGCCTCCTGGCTGCTCAGGGAACTTTGCCTGGAGAACTAAGGGTAGGTGCCAAGTGTTCCTTCGTCTTCAGGAGTAGGGCTGCATATGCATCCCATTCTTGCCTGAGTAAGATACTCTTCAGTTGTGGAAACCAGAAGACAGGCAGCATCATCCCAGCTCTGTAGCCTCCTCTGCCAGCACTGTGCTGGAGGGCAGGGTGCTCACCAAGTAAGCACTTAGAAAGGGCAGACACAGTCAACAGGTAAGAGGAGGACTTGCCACTTGTTCAGGCAGGTGCTGGGGAGGCAGACATTAGTGACCACAGCAAACTCTTGCCCTCAAGAACCTCCCTTCAAGTCATGGAAACAATAAACAGGAGATGCTAATTCCCTCTAAGTGGGTAGTGAGGGTGAATCGGGGCACGGTAGGGAAATCAAGAGTTCCAGAAGTGTGGGGGGTGGGCACATTGACCTGTTAAAGGACAGGCCTTACTGGAGTACGGAGCAAGCACTTGGAGGAGGTAGGGGAGGAGCTTGGACGTTTGGTGGGAAGGGTCCCTCAGTGTAGAAGTCTTCAGTGAGGAGGACATTTTCGCAGCGATTGTATTTGTTGAGGCGAGCCTTGCTGGCATTAATAAAGTGAGACATTTGGGGCTACAGGTGGGGATTGGAGACTAGCAATGGGAAGGGCATGCTGTCCATCCACCTCTGAAGCCAGATCAACCCGCTTAGACTGCTTTTTTGGTTCTGTTCATTTTGTATGTGCTGTGAGTGGTGTGTGTTCAGGATAATTTTCAGGAGTTGGTTCTCCTTCCCCATGTGGAACTGAGGTCATCTGGCTTGGCTGCAGATTCCTTTATCTGTTGTTCCATCTTGCCAGCTCATGTTCATTGGGTTTTCTTTTTGTTTTCAGATAGGGTCTCATTAGCCCAGGCAGGCCTCAAACTTACTATGTAGCTGAGGATGACCTTGAATTGCTGATCCTCTTGCCTATAACTCCTAAGTGCTGGGATTAAAAATGTGAAGTTGATTCTCTTTCCACCTTTACGTGGGGTTTAGGGATGGAACTCAGGTTGTCAGGCAATGCCTTTACCTGCTGAACCATCTCAGAAGCTCTCAGCCGAGTTTTAAAGGAGCCTGTCCCTCCTCTAGCCCTGGTGACCTAGAAACCCCACCATTCCCATTTCTGCAGGACATGCTAAAGATCTAGAAATCTGTCCACTGACAGCAAGGACAGCCACACCAGCCTGACATCCTGCTTTTGGTTTCAGGTCTGTGGCCCTTCCCGCACTAATCCTAGTGTTGTGATTGATGATCTCCTGACCCCATGCTCTCCAGGGGACCCAGGAGCCATAGAGATGACTTGGATGGATGTCCCTGGTGACAAACTCTTAGAACCTGTGGTTTGCATGGTAAGTGACTGCTGAGAGAGGACCAGAGAGCCCAGAAGACTGGGGATCTGAGTGTAATAAAAATGAGGGTCTTCCTGTCACCCTGGCTCATGGCCCTCCCAGAAAGAAGCTTGTGGGACTCTGGGTAGCTGAGGCTTCTGCCATCACTTGGTGGGGCCTAGGACAAACACAGTGGCATTAGCACATTATATTCTTTGGCAGGAAGAATGAAGTCCAGGTCTGTAATTGCCATTCCAAGGGCTTGGCTTCTGGCCCAGAAGGAACCAATGAGAGTGGCTTTCACCTGAGTAGTCTAGAGCTCTCCTAGTCCTGTCACGTGTCCCTGTCTGTCCTGGTTGGTATGGGAGTATGGTGAGGAAGCTACTGACAGGACAGTCACGGGGTGGAAGAACTGAGCAACTCCTGGGAGAGGTCTGCACTGGGGGAAACATCGTAGGCAGGCCTCTTGCCACCCTAGACAGCCCGACTATGGAGGGAGGGAGGCTGAGGACCTGAATTGGTCCTTTTCAGCAGCATGCTTGTGTCTCTGCAGTCGGACATGCTCCGGTCTTTGGCCACCACACGGCCCACAGTAAATGCAGATGACCTCCTGAAAGTAAAGAAATTCTCAGAGGACTTTGGACAGGAGAGTTAAAAACCTCTCATGTTGAAGTTGGGAGGTTGACTGGAGCAAACCCATGGGACTTCCTATGTCATTGGCCAGGCAGGGCCTGAAGTCCTGGTTCCTAGTTCCCCCTGCTGCCTGGCTCCAGCTAGAAGGAAGGAAGGGCCTCTACAGCCGCAGAGACACTTGGCCACCTAGGATATGTGGATACTGGCCCTGCGTACTCTCTCCTGGATGCTCACACTCTGCCCTGACCCTCCCTTTTTCTTTTTAAATTTCTTTTGTTTCCCTAAATTAATGCTGCTTTGATTTCTGTCTTGTTTATAAATAAAGATCAAAACCACCTGGAAGTGTCAAGGAAGGGAGCTACTAGGCCCTGGCCCCTGCTCCTTTCACTTGTTTGGCTCTTTGGGAATGGACTGTGGGAGAGTAGGAAAAACCATCCCACCCTCCTAGCTTTGCACCTGGAGCTTCAGATGGCTTCTGTTAGCACAAGGCTGTTTCCCTCAGAAGAGACAGTCAGGGGGTCTTTACCACTGCCTGTTGACTGAGAATACCCGGCCCAGCCTCTGCTGGTCCCTGTCCTGCAGATGGTCTAATAAATCCTTTCCCTTCTTGACTTGAGTCGCTGGAGTGATCTCATCTTTGATTAAAGATTGCAAACTAGACATGGCCTGCAGTTATTTTAATGGACTTATGCTGCCTCCAACAAGTGACAATCAAGTTGACATAAAATTTCCGATTTCTGGCCCTGAAAGATTAGGTTAGGTAATGCTAGGCCTGCATTCCCATGAGGTAACCTAGCAGCTGCTACCAAGCAGGTGCTGCCCTGTTCAGAAGGGGCATTTGTTTATGCTACCACTGGTGACCCCTGTAAGTCAGCCCTGAAAATGCCATATGACACGAAGTACATAGAGGCTATCCCACACTGTGAAGAATCGTTATAGCCTTCTCCAAAAACTGGCATTATTCCATTATATTTTACTTTGCTGATGCTAAGGGATCAAACCCACTTCCTCACACGTTAGCTACTAATTCACCTAATGAACTCCCAGCCCTGAGTCCTGCGACTAAAACCTGAAAGAGCCAAAACTGATTGTGGCTGAGACCGTTTGGCTTCGCTCTGGTTTCCCAGCTTATGCTGGAGACAGGATGACCCCTCCTTACCTACAGCTCAATGGACCTGATCTTCAGATGATGATCTGGATTTTTTTTTTTTTTGGCCTGGGCAAGGCTTCAGGAGAGAAAGCCAGAATCACTTAGGATTGCACATGGGGGTAGCACCAGCCCTTCTTGCCAAAGGGGGCACAAATTGACAGGTGCCAGTTGTGCTGCACTGACTCCTGTCACCCTGTCTCCAGCATAGGCTGGGAAACCATGGACTTTCCCTCCCAGCATGTGGCCAGCTTTCCAGAGTAGTCAGGGCCTCTATCCCACATTGGCCTCTGGTGGCCTGATCCTCCAGCAGCATGCCTGCCAGAAGCAGTGCCCTCCAGTGACTCCACACTAGCCTCCATCTGGGCAACTGTCTCCTGGCTGGTCACCTCAAAGGTGTCTCCTGGGCTCCAACTGTGTATTGGTGACTGACCTGTGGACCTGGACTCAGCTGTCACTACCAAGGGGGAATGGAGGCATGGGAGACAATGACACAGATGTCCTCACTACCTGCTGCACTTTATATTACTCTCAGATAACAATTCTGCAGCAGCTGGGTCGGATCTTCTGTCACTGGGGAGCTTGCCTAAGTTCTGTGCCCTCAGCCCATTAACTTGCGAATTCTGGAATATGTCAGAATATGAAACCGCCTAACTATGCTAGTTGAGTACTTTTAAAAATTTACTGTTAACTGAGTCAAAGGCCCTTGCTCCTTTTACCTGCTTCCTGCTTGAGCATCTTCCTGCTCACAGAAAGACTGTCTTCACAGCTCTAGTCAGAGCAATCACCGGCACCTACCTTTCTATGACCAGAGACAGGAACCCATGGATGCTATCTAGGATTGAAGTAGGTGCCTTGGGTTGCCAGCACATGATCCAATATGGGCTGGGTTAAACCTGACAGCTTTTGTGCTGTGGCATTCCCCTATACATACATTTGGGGGAAGGGCAGGGAACACAGGGTCTCACTGTGTAGCTCTGGTTGGCCTAGAACTCACTATGTAGACCAGGCTGGCTTTGAACTCAGAAAACCACCTGACTCTGCTCTGGAGCACTGTTACTAAAGGCATGTACCACCATCTGGTTATATATATAGTAAAAAAAATATTTTTATGAGTGTTTTGCCTGCATGCATGTAGGTGTCCCACGTGTGCAATGCTGGAAGAAGCCAAGAGTGTCACATCCCCTGAAACTGGAATTATAGATGGTTGTTAGCTGCCATGTGGGTGCTGGGAACTGAACCCTGGTTCTTTGCCAGAGCAGCCAGTGCTCCTAACCACTGAGGCATCTATTCAGCCCTTATCATTTCTTTATCAGAGCATTCTGATATAAATGTATGCCTAGGTTGACTTTAACTGCAGAAGTTAATTTCTAAAGCTTTCCCTTAGCTGAGGATACTGATTTATGAGTTTTTTCTGTGGCTGACAGCTTCCTTGGGTGGAAGAGATTTTATTGGAAATGCAAGGGCTTGTTACTTTTGATCAAAGGTATCCCACAGGCTGTGAACTTGGGAAAATGGTTAAGTATCAGAATGTTCAGATGCTATTCTGAAGGAACTTCTTCGTCCTATCCAGGGAGAATGAAGCACTGAATTCTCCAACTTCTGCAGTCTCATCTTTTCAGAAGGGAGCTTTCTTTTTCTTTTTTCCTTTAAAACAGTCTCATGAGTAGCCCAAGCTGGCCTTGAATCCACTATGTAGTTGAGGATGACTCTGAACTCTGATCCTCCTGCTTCAACCTTCCAAGTGCTTCGATTATAGCATGTGCCACCGTGTTTGGTTTAAAGAAAAGTTTCTACAAACTCTCTCAGTGACTTAAGTGTCTAATCTTTGGGGAAGTGCTTGGTTGTAATTCAAAAAGTTTGAGTAGGCCTAGGGAGACAGATGGCTCAGTTTAAGAGCATTGGCTGCTCTTGCAGAGGACCAGAGTTGGGTTCCCAGCATACCTGGTATACTTACATACATGCAAGCAGAACACTCATACATATAAAATATTTTTTAGAAAGAGTGACTACATTTGGCCTGTTCTGTTTAGTCTTCTGAACCTCCCAGAGAAAGACATAAGGTAGATCTGTTTGTTTTGTTATTTTATGTGGTGTGCAAACTAGCCAGGAGTCAAGGTCCTGGGTACTTCTCAATGAAGTCTCCATGTTTTACCCTTTCCCTCTCTCCTTTCTTCCTCCACTTCTCTTTCTTTCAGCCTGGAATTTTCTATGTAGGTAAAGCAGGCCTCAGATTCACAAAGATCCACTTACCTGCCCCTTTCTCCACAGTGCTAGAATTAAAGGTGTGTACCATCAGGCCAAACCTCAGTTTTCAAGACAGTTGGACTGTCACTAACAGGACTGGCTGGCCAGCAAGCCCCAAGCATCCTCTGGTGTCCACCTCCCCAGTACTAGAGATAGATAAAGGCTCAAGCCACTACACATGGCTTTTCACATAGGAGAGAGAAAACCTGCTTCCTCCAACAGAAAAATGACAATAATTTTAGACTTTCTTTACCTTCCGACAAAAGCTCTAACAGCCTTTTTATTATGATGATTTGTTTTTCTCCCACGTTTCTTAAAGCTAGAGCTGGGGATGTAGCTCAGCTGGAATTCAGGCAGGAGGCCCAGAGTTCCATCCTCAGTACTACATAAACCAGGTGTGGTGGCATAGGCCTAATACCAGCACCTGGAGTAGAAGCAGGCAGAAGGGTTAAGAGTTCAAGGTCATGGGACTGGCAAGGTGGCTTAGAAGTTAAAAGCACTGGCTGTTCTAACAGAAGGCCTGGATTCAAATTCCAGCACCCACATGGCAGCTAATAACTGTCCATAACTCTAGTTCCAGGAGATCTAACACCCTCTTCTGACCTCCATGGGCAATACACGACATGGATGCACTTACGTACATGCAGGCAATATACTGATACACATAAAAATATTAAAATAAAGTTCAAGGTGCTTGCTTCAGCAGCACATATACTAAAATTAGAATAATATAGAGAACATTAGCATGGCCTCCGCACAAGAAAGACATGAAAATTCATGAAATGTTCCATAATTAAAAAAAAAAAAAAGTTCAAGCATTCCAAGCTATACCAGTTTGAGGCTACCCTGGGGTACATGAGATCCTGTCCCAAACAAACTCCAAAACACTAGTCAGCATTTGCATTTCAAAATAAGGGTGGTGACCAGTAAGCACTAGCTCTGTTTCTCCAATTATGAAAGAAAGGGCTCACTGCTTCTTGTCAGTCATCATCCAGACCCTTCCTTAGCCCTGCTCCATGGCCTTAACCAAAGAATAGGCCAATGGCTATTTGTGGTGGCTTCATGCCTGTAAAGCCTGCACTCAGGAGACTAAGGCAGGAGGAAAGACTCAGGCTCAGGGTCAGCCTGGGTTATGGTGACAGCACACACTCATAACCCCAACACCAGGGTCCCTTGGTTAGTTGGGGGTTTTGGTCTTTTTCTGATTTGAGTCTGTGTGTTCTGGTGCTAGGGACCAAACCTAGGCCTTGAACTTGCTAGGCAATCACTCTACCATAGAGCTAAATCCCTAACCTCTAATTCCTGCATTTGGTCCTTTTTTGTTTTGAGACAGGTCTCCCTGAGCCCCAGCTGGTATGGCACTCACTGTGAAGACCAGGCTGGTCTTGATCTCACAGAGATATGACTGACTGCCTCTGCCTCTGGGTGCTAGGCTCAGTGCTGGGTCTAAGGGCATGCACAAATTCCAGCACTTTCGAGGTGTTCAAGGTCAGCTTGGGATATGCAAGACCCTGTCTCAATAAAATAAAATAAAATAAAACAAAGATTATAAAGGAAAACAAAACAAAACCACAGAAACAAAGATGATCCAAATAGCATCTGCCCCAAGAGAGCTCAGCACAAAATCCTCCCTAGGTTTCCTCAAGGTGTCAGGTAAAAGGCAGACCTAAAACACATGTGAACCTACTAAAATGTGTGCTATTACCTCATATTAATGCTGTCAGTAAGCATTTCTGGTTTACTTGGTGCTGATGGCAAACCAAGGACTCTATAGGTCAGACACACATAAGGACTTTGTTCAAAAACAAAACCGCAAAAAAGCTCAGGGAAAACAGTAACGGCCTCAACTGCACTGCTTTCTTCTTTGTTGTTTTATTGCTTATTTTTGAGACAAAGTCTCCCTATAAAGACCAGATTGGCCTCCAACCTACAGTGATCTACCTGTATTTGCCTCCTGAATGCAGGGGTTACAGGTATGTACCACCAACACCTGGCTTTACCTGCATTTTACAGTATTTATTTATGTTACCTGCATGTAGGTACACAATGTGTTTGGGTTTCTGGAGGCCAGAAGAGGGCACTAGATACCCTGGAACTAGAGTTACAGACAGTTATGAGCCAACCTGTGGGTGCTGGGAACTGAATCCAGATCCTCTGCAAGAGCAGAAAGTACCATCTCTCCAGCCTCTACCTACATTTAAAACGTTTTCAGATATTTGGCGCTGTATTTTATCAAGTTTTGGCTGTCGGATCTTATAAAGTCTTTCCCACTGAGAATGGTAATTTACTTGCCCCACTTCACTGTTACAAAACTGCCAGGAAACAGGCACTCCTTCCCCAGGGGTGTATTTCATGTTGTACCAGTGCTGTCCAAACTTGATTTCTGGACAAACGTTTCTATTATCTTCCTCCATCTCAGTCCCACCCATACTAGTACCCCACTCTTTACTGTCAGACCAAGTGGAAGCACAGTGAGATGTGCCCAGCTCGAGCCCAAGTGTCCAGACCCTCAGTCAAGCACAAAAGCTTTAGTCATTCACCTCCATCCAGTGGACATTAGTAAATGTACCGCTGTCCATTTTGTCAATGAACAAGCAGCCCTGCAAGTGGTCCATCTCATGCTGGATGATTCGGGCTGTCCACCCACTTGCTGACCACACCACTGGCTCTCCCCTTGGGTCCAGTCCTGAAAAGAAAGTTAAAGGGCAGCTGAGAAGAGACTGTGCTGAATGCACCATGTTCAACCTGTCTCTGTATCATGTCCCCTGACTTAGCTATTCCTATTTACGAGCGGAAACACCAGACAGTCAATGTGGACAGCAGCCCCTATCCCTTCTAGAAAGGATGCCTCAACTCTGCCTGTTGCCAAGTATTCAACCTGGCTCTCTAAGGCAGGGATGAGAACCTTCTCTTGCTAAGGTGCTTCCCTTCTGAATACTCCCTTACTTCTCAAGTGCTGCTTCTCATCAAACGTATTTCAGCTGGCACAGTGGAACGAAGAAACACATTCCACAAAGCAATGTGATATGACAGACGTGGAATGGCTTGGCAAAGCTGGGCCTCACTTCTTTCTACAAGTCCACCATGACAGATAAACTGGGACTAAAGTGTGTGCACGATATATATACATGTGATATGATACATATAAGCGACACATGATACATATGATACTAAGTGATACACGAGAGTTGAGTCTACCTACTTACCTACAAGAGATGGGGGAAGAGAGGGAGGAAAGAACCCTCTATAACAGGCACCCTGCGTTCCATCTCAGCAGGCTGAGCCCTGCTCTCAGGAGTCTTTCCGCCCCACGCGTTCCTGGGTCTACATTTGCTCCCGCGGGAGCAGGGATATGTTTGCGCGGTTACCCAGTCGTCCCCGTACCTGAGATCTGCACGGCCTGGAAGCGCGGCACACAGGCCAGGAAGCCGGCGACGCTCTCACAGCCCTCGGGGAAGGTGACCAGGCGGTTGTCCAGCACTCTCAGGCTGGGGTTCACCAGCACTCGCAGCGGGAATGTCTCCATTTGGCGTACCTCGCGCAGGCGCGGCGCGCAGGCGCGGAAGAGCGCTTCGGGGAACTCTAGCGCCAGCACCTGCAGCGGCACCCCAAGCTGCGGCGCGCTAAGCCCTACACAGCCGCGCCGCCGCATCACCTGCACCAGCCGCCGCACCAGCCGCCGCAGCTCAGGCCCCGCCAGCTGCGCGGGTTCCACTGGGGCCGCCACGGCGCGCAGCACCGGGTCTCCGACTTGGCACACGTGCAGGTAGGGCGGCTGCGGCGACCCGCGCACCAGGCGCCTCAGGTACCTCCAGTAGGAGCGCGGCTGCGCGGGGCCCTCCAGGCCGGCTGTCGAGCTGCAGCCCCGCGCCGGGCACAGAGGGGTCCGCACCGCCCGCAGCAGCCCGCACCACAGCCGCATGGCGCTCGTCGGAACTGCCGCGCGCGCCAGGGATGCCGGGAAGCGTAGTTCCCACGCCTTCCAAGACCCGTCGCAGGACAGCAGCCAGGTGGAGACAGTGATCGGCTTTATTAACCCCCCACGTCCCGGAGTAACCCGCAAGCGGCCCCTTGGCCGTCCTGGGCAAGGCCTCCACACCAGCGGCGACTTCCTCCCTCCGGTGCTGCTCCCACCCGCGCAGGGTGCACTGCCTATGTCTCCTCACTAGGCGGCTCCGCCGGCAGCTGCTCCCCCTCCATCGGATCCCGGGGCGGCGGCTCCTCCGGCGTCCCCGACTCCCCAGGCATTCCCGACTCCCCGTTCTCTGACCCGCACTCAGGGGGGGCTGAAGTGGAGGGCTTCAGGCCTGGCTGCTCAGTAGAGCGCTCCGGTGGGACCACGAGGTCGGGCACCAGCTCCTGGTCGTCTAGAGAGAAGACCATCTCTTTCTTCGGCAGGATAAAGGCGAGAGGCTCCCGGATGACGCTGATATTCACATGCCCAAGGTTTCCGTACTTGGAGAGCTGAGTGGGTGAAATGCCTGACCCAGAGAGAGAAATGACATGGGAGAAAAGGCCATTAAATTCAATACGGAGGTCACAGGAAAAAAAGAAAAAAGAAAACCCACCCAGGGTAAAGAACTGATACAGCCACACATTCCAATTCGTCTTTGTGATATGGAAGCTGCACTGTAAAGCAAGACCAGGAAGTAACCTGGAACCACACACACAGTACGGGTGGGTGGAGCCAGAGCCAGGAGAAACTCAATAAGCACTAGACTCCTGGGATGGACCCAGGGGAAAGGCCAAGGTGAAGAACAGCTACCCTTAGCCAGTGATTGCTGACCCACTGACCTTTAGGAAGCCATGCTTCCCCTCACTCCATTCCACAAGGCAAGAGAAAGTAAACTGCGAAAAATACTTTTAAAACCACTTCTTAGCCAAGTCCAGTGGCACATACAAGTAATACTAGTACTTAGGAGGCTGAAGCAAGAGAACCAGGAGTTCAAGATCATCCTTCAGTACATAATAGGGCCAGCCTAGGTTATAGGAGACTGTTTAAAAGCAAAAACTTCTCTGAGGCTCAGCCTGGGGGCCCACCCCTTTAATACCAGCAATCAGGCGCCAGACGCAAGTGATCTGAGTTGAACGCAGTGAGGCTGTCTCAAAACACAACACTTCTCAGAACATTTCATACTGCGGCAGCTTCTTCTGCAACTGGCTTCTTCCATTTCTCCAGATATACCCACACTTTTTTTTTTCTTCTCTCTATGTAGCCTTGGTTGGTCTGGAACTCACTATGCAGACCAGGCTGGCCTTGAATTCACAGAGATCTGCCTGCCTGTGCCCAGTGTGTACAGGTGACTACATACAACTCCATGGTTCCATGTCTAGAAATTTTCAGAAATGGCAGATCTACAGCAACTCAAAATAATTTGTCAGAGTGAAGTGAGGAAAGACTACCATAAAGAGGGATCTTAAGGATGTTCTAAAACCAGATGCTTCTGTAACAGCTACATGTTTACTGAAAAATACCGATGAGTTGTTTTTTAAAATACTGTTTTCATTTTATGTGTATGAGTGTATTGCCTGCTTGTTGAGTGCACCTGTGTCATGCAATGCCCATGGAGTTCAAAAGAGGGCATTACATCCCCTGGAACTGGTGTTACAGAGGTTGTTAACCACCATGTGGGTGCAGAGAATCGAACCCAGGTCCTCTGCAAGAGCAGCCAATGCTCTTAACCGTGAGCCATCTCTCTAGCCCCTTGCATGAGTTATTTGCTTATATGAATTAAACATCTGTAAAACAATTTAAAACTTTCTCTTGAAATAAAGAGATGGCTCAGTGGTTAAGAGGACTTGTTGCAGAGGACCTGATTTTAGCTCCCAGCACCCACCTGGTAACTTACAACTGTCTGTAACTCAAATTCCAAGGGATCCAATACCCTCTTCTGGCCTCTGTGGGTCTGTACATACAGTGCACATGCATAATGCAAGGAAACATGCATACACATAAAAATTAGTCTTTTTTTTTTTTTAATTAAGATAGGAGGGTGGTATGTACCTGAAATTCCAACCCTTAGGAGGTAGAAGGGGAATGAAGAGGAGTTTAAGGACAGCCTCAACTACATATTAAGTTCAGTCAGCCTGTGCTATATGAGACTTAAAAAAAAAAAAAAATACAGGACCAGGTATACTTGCACATGCCTTTATGTCTAGAACTCTGAAGGCAGAGGCAGGTAGATCTCTTGAGTTTGAGATCAGCCTGGTCAACATGGCAAGTTCCATTCCAGCCAGGGCTATACAGTGAGACCTTGTCTCGTAAACACCTGCAAATATTTCTTCTTTCTCTTACCTAAAGTCTGGGCTATCTGAGCTGGTGGAAAAAGGACTTGAAGACAGCGATTCAAATAAGGAACAAGGTCCTCCAGGAAGGCAGTACAGAACTGGACAAAGAGCTCCTGTTCCCCACTGCTGAAGGCAGCCTCTTCTGCACGATGGAATGCCAAGATTATTTTGGTTAGCTACAAGACAATGCCAACAATCATCAGACTGTCAACATGATTAACAACATATCAAACAGCACAAATGTGCATCCTTTGTTTGAATGTGCATACATTTCAAACTGTACATTCCAAACAGCACATTTCACTGTTACCTTGTTCACTCAGAACTGTAGTCAACAGTTACAATTCTGTCATTTCACTGATGGATTTATGACCAATCTGCTTTTGGCTGGCATAGTTTTGTTTTTGTTTTTAAACTGTATGTGTATGACGGTTTTGCCTGCATGTTTGTAAGCACACCATGTACACAAAAACCTGCGGGGGCCAGAAGACAACACTGGATCCCCTGAAACTGGATGTTATATAATGGCGAATAGATGGTTGTTAGCCATTATATGGGTGCTAGAAACAGAACCCCTGGTCCTCTGCAAGAGCAGCCAGTGGTCTTAACCACTGAGCCATTTCTTCAGCCCTGTTAGCATAATGTTGAGTTCCAGTGGAGGAGTACCATGGAATTATACAGGAAGAATGCACTGAGGGCTTTGGTTTTCCAACTTCTTCAGTGACAGGGAATAAAAGCTATCAACTGGAATGAGCTTGTAAGGAAGTACAAAGCACCAGATTTTACCAAGGCCCACCTGACACCTTGACTACAACCTTGTGAGACCTTGAGCAGAGAACCCAAGGACAACGTACCTGGATTCCTGGCCCACAGAAACTGTACTGTTTTAAGGTGTTAAGTTGGTGGGAATTTGTTATCAAGCAACAGAAACCAATATATTAGACTTCATGGATTGTTCTAGGATTGTCCCCTTGAAGGGGTGACTGATTAATCAGAGTTGCTCAACTACAAAAACTTTTCAGACCACACTAAGTTCTCCAAGTCAGCAGGCATGGCAGTTGTGTGAACTGGTTTATTACAAAAGTCTGGGTGCTGTTACTAAAGATACCACAGGATAGTAGAATGCTACTCACCTTGGCAAGGGCATCCTCCAAGGCCCCAGTCACATCCTGTGCTAGGGCCACAGGGCAGCAAAGGCGCAGGTCATTGAAGGCAACCAAAATATTGTTGAGGAAGCAGGCAAGGGGTGGGAAGTCTAAAAGCACCATTGGTGGCTGTAGTGTCCCTGGCTGAGTGGCTGGCATGGCAGCAGGCATGTGACTGCTACCCAGGATGGCTGGAGCTGAGATGAGGGTGTAGGAGGTCATCTCATCCTGGAATTTCTCCACTGCTTCCTGAACTGCTTTCTGGAAAGTGTTGATGGCCACCCTCTGGAACACAGGTGCCAACTGGCCCCGGAAATCTGCCCCAACCCGGCTGAAGGACAACCCAAAGTACATACACTGGCCCAGTAGAGAGTCTAGTCGGCTGCCTATTCCCCGGTAAAGGTCGGTCTCTAGCACCTGCAAGAACTGTGAGACTTTCTGCAGCACCCAGCCATGGAAGATGGCTCCCTCATTTACAGTGTGCTCGCCCATGGCAGGTGGCAGCAGGGGGTCCTCATCTGAGAAGATGGCACGGTACTGGGTGATGATATCGAAGAGGTGGACTCTGCAGGCCTCAATGGTTTTTGTGATATGGAAATAAGGATCATCATTAGGAATGGATGTCAGGATAGAGCGGAGCCAAGCATCTCGGGCCTGAAGAAACTTCACCCTCAGTTCAGCCTCAGTGAAGACATCCATGCGCCGAAGGTAGCCAATGACACGAAGGCAGGCTGGGAGCTGGATGTTGGTCCTCAGTTGCTGGATCAGCTGGCTCAGCATCAGCTGCATGGACTGGCGTACTTCATTAACAATCCCCTGACAATATAGACAGTGAGTCAAAACACACTGGGAAAAATACCCTGGAACCCATTCTACTAACCCTGAGTATTGGAGACCAACATTCCTATATGTTTCCTGTCATATAAAGTAGATTTCCAAAGCTGACACCTGTAGCTTTGCCAACAACGATCTGCTTCTATAACTATCTCTCTTGCTTAAAATCCTTCTAGGTTTTCCCATTGTGATCAATAACTTTCAACTGTTCACCCTGATCTCCAGGCCATGCCTGATTCTCCAACTTCACTTGTTTCCTAAGTGTTGGGAGCCATTTGCCTGACCCATGTCCTGGTGTAAGGCAAGGTGAAGGTCAGCTTTGCTTTGCAGAAAGCGCTGAGAGAGCAGAATATTCTGCTGAGTTTGTAAACAAGTCTCAGTATCTAGAGGGAGGTGTATCTTGAGCCCAAGGCTGAGGTTTGACTGTTCTACGACCCTGATAAGAGGATGCCTGTTGTGTGAGAAAGCGAATGTTCGCCTGTGTAATAGGTGCATTGTTTGTGCCTTAAACTGTTGCTTTGTTCCTCATGCTGCAACAAGAGTATATATACGATAAGCTAAATAGAGTATATATACAATAAGCTAAGTAAAGTTGAGGCTGCTTCAGTATGACTGACAGCCCTCCCAAATCTACCCTTTGTCTCTTGTTTTTTTTTTTTTCTTAATCCTCACTCCCCCTCTTCGGGTACTGTTTGATTCTGCCCGTGGACTCTCGCACCTAAGTTTCTACCACTGCTCAGTACAGTCAGGTCCCTGAATCACTGATTTTTTTCCCACTTCACCCTGTTTTGCCCCTCCTACTTCCTGATTTGCTGTCTGCAGAGCATCATGCACAGGCTCCTCCTGATCTACGTCTCAGAGTATGGCCTCTCAGGAAAGGCTCTTCCTAGCTACTCTATGCCAAATAGCTCTCTCCATCCCTTTACTCCGGTCACTGGTTTATTGTATTTCTTTTGTTTTTTTTGAGTCAGGGTCTCACTACGTAGCCCTGGCTAGCCTGGAACTCCATATGTGGACCATGCTGGCCTTGAATTCAGAGATCTACTCGCCTCTGCCTCCCAAGTGCTGGGATTAAAAGCATAGGCTACCACACCCTGCTCTTTTTTTTTTTTTTTTTTTTGAGGCAGAATCTCATGTAGCTCAAGGAAGTTAGACTCAACTATATAGCTGAGGATGGCCTTGAACTTTTGACTGATCCTCCTATCGCCACCTCCAAGTGCTAGGATTACAGGAATATCCCACATATCTAGCTACCTCTGGCTTTTTCTTCAGACACTTACCACTATCTGAAATGTTATTATTTGTCAATTATCAGACATTCACTGGAATGTAAATTTCTTGAGTGCCATGGCCTTGACTGCTTTGTTCATTCCCTTGGTAGTCCCATATCAGTGTCTGGCACGTGATTAATACGTATCTTTGAAGAAATGCAAATGTCCTCTGTTCAGGCCCTGCTGGCCTGGCATAAACTGATGTGAAACATGCAAAAGTTTCTACCTAAAGGTTTAGTCACAACCATAGATTAGAGGCACATCAGCCTGAGGGCTCTCTGGGCAAGTTGGCTACCTGGATAACAGGGATGGATGAGTATTTCCTTTCCAGTCGGCGTACATAGGCTGCAAGCTCCAGGGCCTCTTCATAATAGCTATTCCGGACACAAGTATCCATAAGCTGGGGAATCTCCAAAATCTCCAGGATTTCTGTGTGCCGGTTTAGCGTCAGGGTGTTCATCCGGCGGCTGGAGCTGATCTCCTCAGCTTCTTTCACAAAGTTCCTAGAACCAATCAGGAAAATGTAGGTTCCTCAGTGTTCTGCACTGTAGGTAGTTACCAAACACTTATTTGAAACTGGGCCGGATGGTTTCCCCAGTTTATTTAATCCTCACATTAAACCTGTACTGTAAGTCCTATTATACTTAAGAAACTTTTAATCCAAGAAAGGTTAAGCACGATCACACCATTAGTAAATGGAGGGTGTGGGGCTGTCGAGATAGCCTGGCAGGTAAAGACATTAGCTCTCATGACATTACATTCTAGTGGATGTCTGCTAATTGACAAGAAATGTTTCAGATAGTGGTAAATATATGAAATGACAGTTAAGCAGATAAAGACTGACAGTGCCTGCTAACAAGTCTGCTGACTTGAGTTCAACCCATGGATCCCACATAGTAGAAGGAGAGAACTGACTCCTGCAAGTTGTCCTGTGACTTCCACATAGGCACCCTGTACAGACCACCCCCCAACAAATAATTTTTAAAAATGGCTCATAGGTCTGAATCAGCTGCACAGACTGGCACGTTCTGGACTGACTTGCTCTAGGTCCCATGAGGAGGGACTAAGTTGTTTGTGGAAAAGTACTTGGCCACTCTGATCTGTTTCCTCACGGGCAAAATAGTAGGAGGACTCATCTCATAAGGGTGTGAGGCTACGTAAGATGATGTACATGAAGTGCTTAACAGAGACCCTGAGGCAGAGTAACTGTGCCAGGAAAATGTGCACATTGTAGTCCTAGCACTTAGGTGGCAAAAGCAGGTGAACCATTGGTTTACGTAGTGAGTTCTAGGTCATTTAGGGCTACATAGTGAGATCTGTCTCAAAAAACAAAACCAACAGCAACCAGAATAAAATAGTCCCTTCATAACAGCTATTCTGAGGTTAAGAGTTTTTACTGCAGCCGGGGTTGGTGGTGCACGCCTTTAATCCCAACACTCAGGAAGCAGAGGCAGGCAGATCTCTGTGAGTTCAAGGCCAGCTTGGTCTACATAGTGAGTTCCAGGATATAGGGAAACCCTGTCTCAAAAAGACCAAAAAAGGAGTACTTACTGCCGTAAGGACCTGGGTACAGTTCCCACCACTCACATGGCTGCATATACCCTTTCTTTACTGCAGGTCCAGGGGAACCAACAAATCCCTTCTTCTGGCCCCCACAGGAACCAGGTTGGCAAAAAACTCATATACATAAAATCCTTTAAAAAAAAATTAGGGATAGCTATTATTTTCCAACAAAGCACTAACTAGTTCACAAGCGACCCCCAGGTTCACTCCTCTATGCTGCTGTTTAACATGAATTCTCACGACCCTGTCTTCATTTCTTCTCTATACTAATTCCAGAAACTGGCTCTAAGAAATCTTTTTTGGAGAGAATGGAGGGTACAAAAGCTGCTGTCAAATATCCAGACTTAAAAGAAAAATGAAACTTGAAACACGTATAAGGCTGAAGAGCAGAACTGGAGATATTTGACTGAGGAGCTAGGGAGGCAGTATGTCTCAAAAAGAAGTGCTTTTTGATAGCCTGTGATTCCCCAAATAGGATTTCCTTGTCAGCTTCCTTTCAATGGAAGTTTTGGAGCAGATGGCCTCCAGCCCAAACTGTTGAAATATTAGAAATATGCACATGTATTAAACTGACATTTATAGTACTCTGTCGGACCCAATGACAAATGTTTTATGTGAAATTTTGTCCATTTGTTTTGAGACAGGGTCTCATGGAACCTAGGCTGGCCTGGTACTCGCTACTTAGTCTAGGACTATGACCCTGAGCATGCAGGAGACGCTTCTGCCTCCCAAATGCTGGGATCATACGCCTGTGTCACCATGCCAGGCTGAATTTTTTGGTCTTTTTGTTTTTTGGGATAGGTCTCCCTGTAGCCCTAGCTGGCCTGGAACTCACTATGTAGACCAAATTGGTCTTGAACTCACAGAGATCCGCTTGCCTCTACCTCCCGAGTGCTGGGATTAAAGGCGTGTGGCACCAACCCGGGCTGAATTTTTTAATTTTTAATCGTTATTTAACAACTTAAGAGGGAAGAATGTGTTCCTGGTTTTCATTCTGCCTTGGAAACTTACTAGCTGTGTTCTGGGACAAGTGACTAACTCTGTGTCTAAACTTCCTCGCTGGTAAAACAGGAATGTCAGTACCTACTTAGAAGGCTAATACGAGATGTAAGCGGGCTGCCGCGAACGCAAACCAGACAGCCCGGCATGTGGTACTTAAGGGTTAGCTGTCTAGCTCCAAGTCTCAGTTACAGGTAAGGTCCTCCTTAGCATTAGGCCAGCCGCACCTGCAGCTCTGCTGAAAGCCGGGCAAGCGGTCCAGCAGATGACCGAGGGACGCCTCCACGTCGCCAAACAGACGGTGGATGCGCTCGGTGCACTCAGCGCCGCGAATGAACGTCTTGTAGTTGGCGAAGGCCAGGTCGCGGGTCTGCTGCAGCAGCTGGGCCCGCTCCTCCGCCAAGCGCTCGGGCTCGCGTCGCAGCCGGTCCAGCCCCGAGCCGCTCAGCTCCCGCAGATAGCGGCCCACGTCGGGCCGCTCGCGCCACTGGGCCTCAGGGAAGCGATCCCGGAACAACGATGCCAGCAGTCCTTCATCTTCCACCTCCCCGAGCGCCGCTGCCGTGGCTGTGGCTGTGGCCGTGGGTGAGGCCGCAACAGTCGCCACAGCGGCCATCTTTCTCACAGCCCAGTCACTTCCGTCCAGACCCGTGTGAGCGCCGCTGGCTCCACGCCTGGTACCGGAACCAGCGGGGACTTACTTCCTGTCTCTATGATTTCCCACGGAGGCCAGCTAGTTGTCCCCGGAAGTCCGCCAATGTAAGCGGCGCTAGCGCTAACAACAAGCTGAATCGGGCATGCTCTGCGGTTGTCACGGGGCGGAGGACGACCAACTTCCGTTTCCGGCTGCCTAGGCACGAGGGACCTACCAGCTGAGCTAGCGGGAAAATGCGGCCTTTGACTGAAGAGGAGACCCGTGTCATGTTTGAGAAGATCGCGAAATAGTAGGAGGGGGATGAGGGAGCGGGCGTGTGGCGGGGCATGCGGGGAGCGCGGGGCCGAGGCCGGTCGGCGCGGCCTCCAGTCTACTCTTTGCCCTTAGCATCGGGGAGAATCTTCAGCTGCTGGTGGACAGGCCCGACGGTACCTACTGTTTCCGGCTGCACAATAACCGTGTGTACTATGTGAGGTGAGGTGGGACCGGGCGAGCAGCGTGCACCTGGCTGGAGGCCTACGACCCCTCAGTGGCCTTCACCCGGAACCTCCCTCCCTTACCCCTGCAGTGAGATGATCCTGAAACTGGCCGCCAACATCTCCGGGAATAAGCTGGTGTCGCTGGGGACGTGTTTTGGGAAATTTACTAAGACCCACAAATTCCGGTTGCACATTACAGCTCTGGATTTCCTTGCCCCCTATGCCAAGGTTTGTAGGGGTGGATTTCATTTTGCCATCGGGGATGAAGTGAAGAATGAGGACCAGATCCCCAGGTTCTTTTTCATCGAGCCCCTGACAGTGCCAGCATAAGATCTTTGCGGGGGTCTTGCTGCTTGGGCACGGTTAGAGACTGGAGTGCCACACAGCTGCATAGCGTAGTTACCTGTAGCGAAGTGGAGAAGCCTGTTGCAGGAGATCAGAAACTGTGATGAGTTGACCCCAGGGTCTGAAAAGCTGTTAAGCCGTCCAACGGGTAAGTGGCCTGTAGAGTTGATCAGGGAACAAGCAGTTTAAAGGAATTTGTCTGTAGTGGGTATGTGCACATGAATATGAGTCCCTACAGAGAAGGGATCAGAATCTCCTGGAACTGGAGGTAATGGTGATTGTGAGCCATCCCTCCACCACATTGGTGCTGCAAACCCAACTCAAACTCAGGTCCTCTACAAGAGCAGTGTCCACTCTTAACCACTGAACCACCTCTCAGCCCATAACTAGTGTTTTTTGTTTCTTGGCTTTTAAATTTTCTGTAGTATAAAGTGTGGATAAAGCCTGGAGCAGAGCAGTCCTTCCTGTATGGAAACCATGTGTTGAAATCTGGTCTGGGTCGAATCACTGAAAACACTTCTCAATATCAGGGAGTTGTGGTTTACTCCATGGCAGACATTCCTCTGGTGAGTAGACATGGTACAAAAATTAAGTCCTTTTTATTCAAGATGAATTTCTTTTCAGCCTGCATACCTCAGAGACTTCTCAGCACCCTTTGAAGGTACATTTTAAATTTTTATATATTTATTTAATTGGTCTTTTTGAGACAGGGTCTCCCTGTAGCCCCAGCTGGCCTGGAACTCACAGAGATTCACCTGCCTTTGCCTCCCGAGTCCTGGGATCAAAGGCATGTGCCACCATGCTCTGTTTTTATATGTGTATATGCTTATGTTTGTGGATATCTGCTGAGTCAGAAAAGGGTTTGGTTGGTCCTCTGGAGCTGGAGTTACAGGTAGTTAGATACTGGCTAACCAAGCTCTCTCCTCTGGGCGAGCAACGTGCTGTTAACCACTGATCCATCTCTCCATTCCCTTCGGCACCCTTTGAATTTGTCAGCCTACAACATAGGCTTATTGAATAACTGAATGACATAGTGTCTGCTCTTTTGAATCTCAGGGTTTTGGGGTGGCAGCAAAGTCTACACAAGAATGCAGGAAAGTAGATCCCATGGCGATAGTGGTATTTCATCAAGCAGACATTGGAGAATATGTACGGCACGAAGAGACACTGACTTAAAATGAAATCATTGCAAAGACTTATGGCTTCATGGAAGGGCCTAGCTTTGTTTCCTGTGTGTGCTGAGGTCATCATGTTGAATTGGACAACACTGCAAACTTCTATGTGGCCTTCACTGACATATGCAAACTGGAGTCTCACTATACAGAAACAGCTCAAAAGTAGGATTTCAGGCCTTCCATAGTCAAAGGCAGGAAGATCACCTGTGTAAGGCTAGCTTGGGCTACATGACAAGTTCCAAGCCAGCCTGGGCTATATAGTGAGACCCTGTCTCAAAAATCCAAAAGGGAAAAAAAAGTGAGGTTTCAAGTCTTCATATGACTGAATACTTTTATTCTATATCTAAATCATTTTATATTTGAATTGGAGGACTTGTTCTGAGTAATAGGTTCAAATTGTTGAACTGAGGACAAGAATTTTTTATTGTTATCTATGATAATACTTTGTTTTCCAGACTTATAATAAAAACACATTGGATTTTCTCTGTGATTTGTTAATATCAGGGAAGATAGAGACATTACTATTTAAGAATAGTAGCCCTTCTAGGCATGGTGGTGCACACCTTTAATCCAAGCCCTCAGGAGGCAGAGGCAGAGGCAGGTGGATCTCTGAGATCAAAGCCAGCCTGGTCTACATAGCAAGTTTCAGGTCATCTGGAGCTACAGGGAGACGCTGTCTCAAAAAAAAAAAAAAAAAGTAGGCCTTGCTTAGGATTTTACAGGTGAAATTTAGCTAAAATAAATTTTTTTTTGAGACAGGGTCTCCCTATAGCCCCAGCTGGCCTAGAACTCACTACCAGGTTGACCTTGAACTCAGAGATCTGCCTCCTGAGTACTAAGATTAAAAGTGTGTGCATCTGTGCCCAGCTCTGAAACTTTGAATTTCATTTGTGTATGCACAAGCTCATGTGCACCAAATGTGTAGGGATGCCCACTGAGGCCAGATGTTAGATTCCTTGTAGTTGGAGTTACAGGGAGTTGTGAGCTGCCAGGTGTGGGCTAGAAGAGCAGGAAGTGTTCTTAATTGCTGGGCCATCTCTAACCCATACTGAAATATTTTGGTGTTACTTATTTTTGTTATTAAACAGCCCTATGAATGAAATTTGGCAATGATTTGGTTTTTTTCTTGAATGGATTGGTCCTAGGTTGAAACTTTTTAATTTTATTTGTGTGTGTGTGTGTGTGTGTGTGTGTGTGTGTGTGTGTGTGATATGTGCTGCACTACACATGCATGTGGAGGTCGGAGGACAACTTTAGGATGTGCTAGTATTTATTTTGAGATAGTCTACATCCTGGCTGACCTGGAACTGGTTATATGGACCAAGCAAGCCTCTAACTCAGAGATCTCTCTGCCTCTGCTTCTTTGGGATTAAAGGTGTGTACCACCATGCCTGTTCCAAGACATTCTTTAAAAAGAAGCTTCACAGCCACACATTTTGATGAAAATTATCTGTATTGAAAAAGAAGACAATTTCTTAAAATACTATTGGTTATTTTAGTTCCAAAGATGGCATCTTGTTTTTGTGACAGGGTATCACACTATAAACACTTTTTAGTCCAGGCTGGCTTCTAGCTTGAGGTTATCTTCCTGCTTTAGCTTCCCAAGTGACAGCTTCCAAAGATGGTATCTCTAAATGTAAAATATTTTCACCTACAAAAGGGCACTCTCGTACTGGAGAGGTGGGCCTAGAACCCAGCTGGGGCTATAGGGAGGGAGACCTGTCTCAAAAAACGATGAATTTATTTTAGCTAAGTTTCACCTGTAAAACCCTAAGCAAGGCCTACTTTTTTTTTTTTTTTTTTTGAGATAGCGCCTCCCTGTAGCTCCAGATGACCTGGTGGGTAAGGATACATACTGCCGAGCCTGATGTCTGATGTTGTGTTTAATCTCAGGGACACAGATGACCGGAGGAGGGGACTGACTCCTGTGAGTTGTCCTCTGACTTCCACATGTACACAGACCATTTCTTAAAAGAACTCTACTAAAACTTGACTTTGTTATTGTTATTGTTATTTTCAACTGTTCTTTTGGGGTTTTCTGGTTTGTTTTAAGACACGGTCCCATGTAACCCAGACTGGCCAGGAACTGCCTGAGGCTGAGAAAGACCTTGAACTGATTTTGTTCCCACCTAGAAGGCTAGGGTTAGAGGGTTAGGCTTAGATGCCACCACCCTGGTCTATGGGATGCTAGGGATCAGACCCAGGGCCTCCTACACGACAAACAGTCACTTTTAGCAAATGAGCTACATCCTCAACCCCCACTTCTAGATACCCTCTAAGAATGAGTAAGGTAAAGGAACAGCCATATGAGCAGTATTTTGTTTTTTGCATTTAATACATATTTTAGAATGACCACTCTCAGAAATTCTTACATTTTTGGTTGGTATGCCATTCTGTCTTTATTGATGAGCATAACAGACAAAAGCTTTAGATGGATTTTTCTACAAGAATCTTACAAAGCTGGTTTGATCAAAGCTTTGACAAAGGCAATCCTCAATTCAGCATCTTGGCTTCTTTGTGTCAGTGGTTGTTGGAATGTTGAAGAGACGCTTCAGAAAATACAGCTGCAGGATCCCGGAAAGAACAATGACAAGGCTCTGAGCCATGGACCAGCAGTTGACATATGAGTAGTTGGACTGGAGGAGGAAAAAGTCAGCCACTTTCCTCATCCTAGCGAAGTTATAGAAGCGCCACATGTGGAACACATTGTTCTGCACCTTCCTTGTGCTCTCCTGTGGGGAGGAAGATAAAATGGAAGCCAGCCTGGCCGGCATCAGTGTGCTAGTCTGCACTAACTCAACTTACCTGGAAGTCAGTTTATTCATGATTTTAAGATACATAGTACTATTTTAGTTGTTGATAAATGCTAATTTTGCTGGGTTTTTTGTTGGTTTTTGAGAGATGGTGTTAGTTTGTTGATTGATGTTGCTTCATAAGAACAACTTTACAGTTTGGAGGAGGGTCAGCTGGTGAAAAGGCTACACGAAGCGTTGATGTTGGGTGGCAAGAAGGCAGCGCTGCCAGAAGCTGGTTTGTTTATAAAGTACACGCGAAGTGGGGCGGCTGTGGCTGGATAAGGCTGGTCTGCCTTTCCCTGCACTTGTCTCACAAGGACTCCCAGAGGCCTGTGAGCCACAAGCAGAGAACAGACTAGGAAGAGGAACAGCTGCTGGGATCTTGCCATCCTTTGGAAGCTGGAAACCTTGGGGACTGGGTGCTGACGCTATTGTGAATCCGCTCAGACCTGTCAGGCCACAGGAGGGAGCACCTATAGAAGTCCAGGAGCAGCGGAGGAAACACCTTCATCAGCTGATCCACGATGTCCAGGTCCTCTGCCTGGGTCCGCCAGACCCCACGAACTGCACCTTCACCACGAAGATCCTCAGGAGCTCCATCATAAGATGTGGTGCATCCTTTCTCACTTTAGTCTTGCAGTCCCTGAAGTGCAGATGTAGTAGCCTGCTCATTAGCTCTACTTCCTCCATGGCTGCCACCACAGGGCCAACTTTAAAAATGGTCTGGACTAGTTTTAAAATGGTGGTGTTGAGGTGTGCCTAGTAAGAGAGTTTGCCTTGCATGCACAAAATTAGCACCACAGACACACATACACCAGCTTTGCACATGCCTGGCAAACATTTCACTGAGCTGTATCTCATGTAGCCCAGGCTAGCCTGAAATTCAGTATGTAGCTAAGGATGACTCTGAAGCCCTGATCCTCCTACTTCTGCTTTGAAAATGTTGGGGTCATAGGTATGAGCCACCACAACTGGTAAAAGGTTTGAGTTTTTTGTTTTTATTTTTTTCTCTTTAAAAAAAAATTTATTTTTTAAAAAAAATTTTAAATTTTATGTATATGAATGTGTTGCCTGCATGTAGGTAACTGCATCTGTGTGCTGCAATGCCCATGGAGGTCAGAAGAAGGTGTCAGATCCCCTGGAACTGGAGTGATGGTTGTTAGCTGCCTTGTGGGTGCTGGGAATTGAACCCAGGTCTTTTGCAAGAACAGCTAGTCCTCTTAACTCCTGTGCTATCTCTCTAATCCCTGCCCCCACCCCACCTCCAAGATTTATTCTTATGGTGTTTGCATGTATGTCTGTACCACATAACTAGTGGCCCAAGAACTCAAAAAGGGCATTGAATCCTCTGGAACCAGAGTTAGAGGTGGTTTGGGTACCAGCCCCCACATGGTAGCCCAGAACTGTCTGCAACTCCAATTCCAGAGGATCCAACACCCTCTTCTGTTCTCTGTAGGCACTGCATGACATGGGTGCACTTAAACACATGCAGGCATAACAGTCATACAGATGAAGATAAATAAAAATTAAAAACTAAAGGTACCCTCTACACTTCCTTTTTGTGGTTTTTGTGGTGCTGGTCTTTATGCATGTTAGGAATGGATACCACTGAGTTATAGCCCTGGGCAAAGGATTTGAATAGACATTTCCCCAAAGAAGATCTACTACCAATAATCAGTAACCATATGAAAAGATGCTTTTTAAAAACACTGTAGTAATGTAATGAACAGTCCAATAATAATGTGCAAGTGCCAACCATTAGGGAAATGTAACACACAACACAGGTTACTGCCTCACGCCCACCAGGATGGTGATCATAGACAATGACAAATGTTAGGGTGTATAGAGAGATTAGAACACTCATAACTGCTACAAGAGCCTAGCCACTGTGGCAAATGGCCTGGCCATTTATCTTAGTGCAAAGCTGAGCAGTTTACAGTATGGCCCAGGAATTCCACTTTTAAGTACACAGAAGTTCAAATATCAACACAAAAGCCTACATGCAAATACTGCCAGCAGCGTTGTCTGGCCAAGAGGAAAAATATGGATAGGTGAAATGTTCAAACAGTAGGATGTTTGGCAGTAAAAGGAACCTGCTGGGCATGGTAGTGCATGCCAGTAATCCAAGCATTCAGGAAGCAAGCTGGACTGTCAAATTGAAGACCCTGTCCTAGAAAAAAAAAAGGCAACAACAAAATGGAGCTGGAGAGATGGATCAGTGGTTAAGAACACTGGCTGCTCTCCCAGAGGACCTGAGTTTGATTGCTAGCACCTACATGGTGGCTAACAACTGTTCGTAACTCCAGTTCTAGGGGATCTGACTCTCTTCTGATCTCCGAGGGAACTGCATGACATGGGCGCACTTACCTACATGCAGGCAAGAAACTCATACACATTTAAAGAAAACAACCATGTACTGGAGGATGCAAATCCTCTTGCCTATTTCTCCCATGTGAGCCCTCATTAAAAAGACAAATCACCCATAAATGCTCATCTTCCCATTACCTCAATTGCCTCCAGAGTATCATTCATTTCTCTTCTTTGCTTCTCTTTGTGGTCTATCTCAGGCCCCTCATAGAAGACTCCAAAGTTGAGATACACTTGTACAGAACTGAAGCGACTGTGCTCATTTTTCAGACAAAGCTGGTAGAAACCTGTAGGAATTCCCAGATTATTGCCTTGGCTCTGCTTTCCTACCCTGCCTTAAGGGTCCCCGAGGGATAGGTGTTCACCAGTTGGCTTTACTTTCTTTTTTTTTTTTTTTAATTGGAGATGGAGTCTCACTAGGTAACGTAGTGTAGCCTCAAACCTAGGCTCTTCATGCCTGCTGGGATCAGAGGTCTGTGTGCTGTATCTAGTTTGTTCCCTGGTTTTAAAGTTACTACTGTAACACCTTTTTTTATCTAGAAAGCAATAGGACCATTTTTGACACAGGACACTGAACTTACTTGCAGTTTACATATTACTAAAAATTACATTTAGCTAAATAATAACATATACTATATAAAAAGTCTTTCTCTTTCAACATATAATTCCCCTCTGCTTGTTTTGTTTTGGGGGGTGTGTGTGAAATAGATTCTCTTTCTGCAGTCCTGGCTAGCCTCAACTTGCTGTGTAGATCAAGCTGGCCTCAAATGCACAGAGATCTGCCTGCCTCTGCCTTCTGAGCTGAGATTTGAAGACTGCCACCACATGCAGCTATGTTGAAAGCACAGTGTTTGCCAGTTCCTTGTATATTATGACATCTTGAGTTTGAAACTAGGAAAAACTGATGCATCATGAACAAACAGTCCTCATTGTAGTAATTCCTACAAGGCATTCTGCTGGGTGCCAGGTGACTGAAAGTTTGGAGTTTCTTCTAATTTTAAAAATTACACTCACTCATTTATTTATGTACATGTGTGGGAGTCAGAGGACAGGCAGTAAGAGTAGGTCCCATGGATTGAACTTAGGGTCACCAGCCCTGGCAATAAGTACCTTTATCCACCGAGCCATCTTGCCAGCTCATAGCCAGCCCTGAGGTTTCTATAAGAACTGTTTTGAGTGCTGGAGAGCTGACTCAGCTCTTGCTGAGGACTCGGGTTTGGTTCCCAGAACCCATCTGGCAGCTAACAACTGTCCTTAACTCCCAACTCCAATTCCAGGGGATCTGATGCCCTCTTCTGGCTTCCATGGGCATTGTTCTCACTGGTGCACCTACATACATGCAGGCAAAACCACTCAGATATAAAGTAACCAACTCATTAATTTAAAAAATATATTTTTTTGGTCTTTTGCAGACAGGGTCTCCTTGTAGCCCCAGCTGGCCTAGAACTTGCTATGTAGACCAGGCTGGCCTCAAACTTAACAGAGATCCACCTGCCTCTGCCTCCCAAGTGCTGGGACTAAAGGCATGCGCCATTATGCCAAACTTTTTTATTTTTATTTTTTTAATGAGTATACTGTGTGCATGAAAGTGCACCTGTGTCATACAATTCCCAAGGAGGTCAGAAGAGGGTGTTGATTCCCCTGGAATTGGAGTTAAGGATGGTTGTTAGCAGCCATGTGGGTGCTGGGATTCAAACCGCAGCCTTCTGCAAGAACAGCCAGTGCTCTTAACTACTGATCCCCCTCCAGCCCCTCTTTATTTTTAAAGCCGTGGGGATGAATACAGACCTGTCTCTTGTGTAGCGAAGTTAATCTGGCCCCGAACATCTTGGGAAGTGCCTATGAGGAAACCCTGCGGGGTGTGTGCAGTGGCAGCAACGTGGCGGTCTTGTGACATCCCAACTATCCGTTGAACCTGTCAGTACCATTAAAGAAAGAGAACAGGCCCTGCTGCACTCTAGGAAGCCTGTCAGACGGTGAGACTGGCATTCCAGTCAGCCATACTGCTTCTTAGTGTGGTGGTCCCGCCCACCCAGCCTCCTCTGGGAGTTCAGAACTGGGAAGCTTTCTAGTTGTCAGTGATGCTGTGGTGGGGGAGTCACATGGATGCTGAACGTGCTGCAGTGTCAGACACAGCCCCAAAGGCTAACAGCTTCCCTGCTGAGAAAGAAGCCGGCTCCTGCTACATGTGCAGTTTGCCTGTGAGGCTCCTGGCTGAGGTTGGGTTGTTGAGTTCTCCGGTGCTGTCCCAGATTCAGGTGTTAGCTGCTTGGGCAGTACACTTCCCACAGCAAGCAAGGACTGCGTGGACACTTGTCTTCAAGCTGGATTTCAATAAGCTGAAGCCACAGTAAGCTGAATAGCAGCTACTGTTCTAGTACAAATACATTCATTTGGGCTCTGATAAGATAATTTAAGATACATTTTAAGTTATGGTGAAGTAGAGTTAAGATCAATATAACTTATTACTATGTAAATCAAAACTGGAAAATTATCACTAGGTATGGGAACACACACCTACAATCTCAGAACTTTGGGAGGCAGGAGGAGGAATACTGTAAGTTTGAGTCTAGCCAGAACTACATAGCAAGACCCTGTCTCAAAAAAAGTAAAAGTCTAAAAAAAAAAAAAAAATTAGAAGTTAACAGGTTTTTAAGAGAACAGAGGAACATGTGGCTCTGTTGGTAGAGTGCTTGCCTAGCATGCACAAAGCCCTAGGTTTGATCCCCATCATCACATAAAGTACGGTTTGCTGGACTATGCCCATAATCTCAGTACTTGGGAGGTTGAGGCAGTAGGGTTAGTTCAGGGTCATCCTTGGATGTATCTTAAGTCAGTCCTTGGGCTGTATGAGACCCTGTCTCCCTTACCTCCCAAACAAACAAACAAACAAAGGAATGTCCTCTAACTTAAGTACTAAGCACAGCATCCTTTCCTGCCAACCACATGGGTCTAAGTACTTGACCATGTATTTAGAAATAGGATTGTCTGAATGCACAGAGCAGATTTGATACTCACCAGGATTAGCAAAGGCAGGACACAGGTGTTGTCCCCCACTTTGTTAGCTAAAGTGGCTTCATTTGAAATTGCCAAAGTTTGTGACTTTCAACTTTGTGCTGTATACATTTTAATATTTCAGCAATGTCTTTCCTGTCACCCCCAAATCAGAATACCCCTCCCCAGAACAAAGCAGCATCCTGTTTCTTTGCTTGACTTTGGGCACACTTTGGTAGCTCCGGTCTGAGGGCCATGCCATATGTTTTAGCTCCCGTTCGTGGTTATGCATCCAGCTCTCCCCCAGACATGCCCTCTCACTGCAGGCTCATCTGAGGAACAGGTGACCGTCCCAGCATGACAACCAGATCTCGGTTTAATCTACAACCTGACTCACTATATGAAAGGTCTGGCCAGAAGCCCCCATGTACCTCATAGCTGAAGTAGAGATATCCAGTTTTGTAGGCAAATTGCCAGAAGCATTCTGTGCCTCCTGGATGGATCATGATGGCAAAATCATGACGATCAGCTCCACGGAAGAGTGGTTGGTCCCCAGAGCCAGTTAGGGACTCTGCCTTCTGGCTTCTAGTAGAAGACACTAGACTCAGAACCATCAGCCCAGCCCCAAGGAGCAAAGAGAACATGCTTTCTGTGGACTCTTCTGCAGGGGAGCCGCTTACATGTAGCCCTGTGGAACCGAGTTCAGACAAACCAGCTAATCATTAACCTCCCAAGTCATACTTAGGCCAATTTCAGGGCCATGCATAGATGTTCCATGACATAAGTGGCACCAGACTCCTATGTTTGGCTCAGTTTTTGCTTTCACCTCAAGAAAATGGCTGACCATTCGTACTTTATTGGTGCTAGACAGAATGCACTATCAGGAGTTTTCCATCCACTCTTTTGGCTGTTGTTTTTTAGTTCTTGCCTTTTGTGGATTAAATATGTGCCAAGTTAATTTACAGACATCTGGTATACTGATGGGGGAGATGTTTCTTTTATATCAAACTACTTGGTGGTATCTAGTGTGCCTATTCAACAGTGGGGCAACACCTGGTCCAACAGACCTCCCACAGCTCTAGAGCAAAGCACAGCATGTAAATGTACACGAAGTTTTAATGCATGAAGAGTGACAAAGACACACTAAGTCCCTTCTGCTGACTTCCGAGTGATGGTTGATCTAAAACTGTCCAAAACCCACTTAAAGATGATGCTGTTCAAATCCCCTTTCTCTTCTTTTATTCTTGACTTCTTCAGCACCCACAGGGAGGAAAAAATGCTATCCAAAATTCACTTAGAATCTCTTCCAGTCCTCAATCTTCTATTCCTGACTTCAACACCCACTGACTCCATGACAGGCGTGAAGCTAAGAGATTTTGCCGATGTTTTCTTTCATCCTTGAAATAGCTCTAGAGGGAGGCTTTGTCATTTGCTGCTTGAAAGATGAGGACACTGACACCAATCTGAGTGGCATAGGGTCCCACAAGAGCTGGTAGAGCTGTGGACCTCTCTTAACCTTTAGGACAATTTCTCAAGCTTTCAGTCTCTAAATTCTGACATCTAAACTTTTTTTTTTGGCGGACAGGTAAGATAGGATCTCATAATATAGCCTAGGCTGGCCTAGAAATCTGTGATTCTCCTGCCTCAGTCTCTCAAGTACTAAGATATTAAGGGTGTGGTGCCAACACTTCTAAGCACATTTATTTCAGGCAATCTTTTAAAAAAACAAACTAGCAGTGAGAGGCTATTTTCTTCAGTGGCACAGCTGCTGACAAGATGCTCCAGTAAATAACCTCCACCAGTGCTCATGCAGGTAACGCTAAGCTTAGTGGCTCCCACACACATATAAATAAAAGCATGAAGAATGAAATGTAAAGACGCATTGAAAGAAACAAAAAAACAGGCTAGAGAGACTCCTCAGAGGTTAAGAGGCTGCTCTTACAAAGGACCAGGCCAACCGTCCATAACTCCAGTTCCTCGGGATCCGATGTCCTCTTCTGACGTCTGAGGGCACTGCACAACATGGGAGCACTTTACATGCAGGCAATACTCTCATACACATAAAAGATAAAAAAAACATCTGCAAGGTGTGGGGGTGCACGCCTTTAAACCCAGCAGATGCAGGTGGATCTCTGAGTTTGAGGCCAATGTGGTCTACAAGGTTGAGTTCCAGGCCAGCTAGGCATGGAACGACCTCACCAGGCTAATTTTGCCTCTTTAGTTTCAACCTTCTGCCCTCAGAGAGCCTTCTAATGACAGTTGAATGCAAGAAAGCCAGACTCTATGAACAGGTCTGAGGGAGACCACAACTAGCCATAAGCACGAGGTTCCTGCACTGGGCAGCTCGTCTCCCCTCCATGGGGCTTTATGTGGAGTTGGCTGGTAGAGAACAAACATCAAACCCAGACACACAGCTAACAGGACATAAAGCTGCCAATGCCCCACCAGTTCAATAAAATTAAAATGTGAATCCTGTGTCTGTCTATCTTTAAGCTTCCCTTTGCTCACTCAGAAGTCAGGAAACTGGAACTTTTTAGTCCCTAGAGAAAGTCTGTTCCACAAGGAAAGGGACAAATCAAGTGAAACTTCCACAGCAATGTCTACCATGCTACCTGAGGACGGGGGACCCAGGGACTTCACGTCAGTTTCTTTATTGATACAGGTCAACAGCTCACTCAGCATCTGCGGCCTCCATCTGGGAATATGTGCTGTGATGCAATTAAACAGCTACTTAAATCTGAGAGAAGCAGGACTTTAATGAAGAATGCTACAAGTATCAACAATTCCCATCGTTAAAAAGATTACAGAAAACACTTTACTGAATTTTTTGTTTTTGTTTTTTGCTAAAAAGACAGTCTTTAAGGATGTCTGAGAGACAGCAAGCATGGCACGGTACAAAAGGAGAAGGGGATGTCGAATTCCAGCGCAAGACACTAACACAGCACAATTAGGAAGTCAGGCGGAAGCAACCATTTCACAAAAATGAAATTAGGCATTATATTCAACCAGGATTTTTTTTAAGCTTTAAAAGTCCAGTATAAGGAAGGGATCTGAGAGGGTGGGAACTAAGCTTATCTACAATCACCATTTTAACAAAAAACACACTGGTTCAACCACAGAAGTGTGGAGGATAACCTCCGATGTAGCCCAGCACATAGTAACAGCCAGCGAATGCCAAGGTCTAGGGTTGACGTCACAGGTGGCTAAACAGTTTTTAAAAGGGATATGATTCCCCAAGGACTGGTTTCTCATCAGTCCGGGCTCATAACACACGGAGTTCCTTTGCATTTGTGTCAGAGGGCCAAAGCTCAACGAGGAGTGAGCTCACTCCAGACAATGCTCACACTGCTGGTTTAAGAGGTCATGGGGTTATAAGTGGCTCCTAATGCACTCCATCATTTCTTAGGAGAAGGATCTACAGATACTGGGAATTTATGTTTAAGCAAACCACTAAAGAAAGGAAATGCTAGTGATATCCTGGCACTGTACAAGCTGTGTGCCTGTCGTTTCTGTCACAGACACGGGGGCCTCGGTTTTGAGTCTTAGCTCCATGATCTCCAACAGAGATGGAGTGGACCTGGGACCTTACCACACTGAAGGAGGTTTCCCCAAATTCTCATCCTGGCCCAGCTTCTGAAAGAAACAGCAGACCACCAGGGACCATGCTCCTGTGGGAACGGAAGCCTGTTTCAGTTCATGCCAAGTTTTTTCATGGTCCGCCAGCGATCCTTAATCATCACAGCTGTTCGGTTAACAAAGGGATAATTTTTAGAAATAGCAGCCCAGTTTCCTTCCCCGAATTTCTGCACTCCAGCCTTCACCCACTCGCTTTCTTCTATGGTCCACTTCTGCAAGAGAAAATCAAAAGACTTATCAAAACCTGTTGCCACATCAAAACCTGTTGCCACTTAACCCTTCTTCAACATACTAATGAAGCAAACCCAAGAGTCTTACAAGAGACTAAAATACTCTGAGACAGGGTCTCCCTGTAGCCCCAGCTGGCCTTGAACTCAGAGATCTGCGTGCACCTGCCTCCCAAGTGCTGAGTGTATGTGTGTTATGCCTGCATCTAAGTACACCTGTGTCACACAGTGCCTTTGGAAGACAGAAGAGGGCACTCGATCCCCTGGAACTGAAGTTACAGGTGGTTGTTAGCCACCATGTGGGTGCTGGGATTCAAACCCAGGTCTCCTGCAGGAAATAGCCAGTGTTCTTAACAGCTGAGCCATCTCTCCAGCCCCAGGGTTCATGTTTTCAAAACGTAGGAAAAAAGCTGATGAATACTATAGATCTGGGCAATTAGTAACTGTAAATGTTCTGCCATTTCCTTCTCAATTAATAATCAGGTCTGTGTTCCAAACTTTTGTTTGTGGTCCAGAAAGTATGTCAGCCTCTATCTTAATTTTCCTCTATAGAGCAATTATCACTTACGTTGGGCCTGACGGTTCAGGCTTGAAATACTAGCTACTTGGGAGGCTGAGGCAGGAAGATCAGAAACTCAAGGCCAGTCTGGGCAAATTTGTGAGAGTCTGTCTCAAAATAAAAAGTAACAAGAAGACTAGGGATATTATAGCTCAGTGGTAAAGTGCTTGTCAAGCAAGTGTGAGGCCCTAGGTTCAACCCATAGCACCAAAACAAAAAACAGCAAACCAAGAAAACAAAGTAAGAACAACAAAACCCCTATTATTTGAACATAGGTTCAATTATCTGAAGACGTATTTTTACCAGGTCCATGGGTAATCTTTGTCTGAGAAGGGGACTTACGTTTACCTCTGTTCTTATAAAACTTAAATCAGCAAAAGGTTTTAAATTACCTGCTTTCTTGTTATAATGCTTGAATTGGCTTCATCTGGTGCTGTTAGAAGACATTAAAAGTGTACGTATTTTAGAGTTTACATTTATAAACCACAAGAAGAAAACACACAATGTCCCCAAAAGGAAAACTTGATTCAGCTTTCACAAGCATTGAAGACTAGGAATGCAGTTCAGTAGCAGAGTGACTGTCTAGCATGAATGAGCTGAGTTTGATTCCCCATGCTGCAAAACCAAATCAAAACAGATTTTACGAAGTGGAAAAGAAAATGGACATCACTAAGAAATTATCAAGAGATAATTTGTCCTTTATTTGCAAACAACAGTCATATAACCTCATGAGAACCTGTGAAAGAAATGCTTTATAAAGAGGCTTCCAATGAATGATGACAGACTTCAAGCTCTTTAGTTTGGACCATCATTAAGATATATTTTTAATTATGTGTGTCTGTGTGCAGGTGTGTGCACATAAGATATATTTTTAATTATGTGTGTCTGTGTGCAGGTGTGTGCACATAAGATATATTTTTAATTATGTGTGTGTGTGTGCAGGTGTGTGCACGTAAGATATATTTTTAATTATGTGTGTCTGTGTGCAGGTGTGTGCACGTAGATACAGGAGGCTAGCAGCACTGCATCCCCTGGAGCTGGAACTGTGAGCCTCCCAACCTGTGTGCTGAGAACTGAACTCAAGTTCTCTGCAAGAGAAGTATGCACTTAATTACTGAGCCATCTCTCCAACCCCCAAAACCATCATTTCCCATAACTACTTAAAAGCTGAATGTAGGGCTGGAGATATAGCTTAGTGGTAAAGTGCTTGCCTAGCATGTATTCAGGGGCCAGGCTACATGTAATCACCAGAATCTTAAAATAAAAATTTAGAGTTGAAGAGATGACTCAGTTATTAAGAGCACTTGCTGCCAGCTGGGTGTGATGGTCCATGCCTTTAATCCCAGTACTCCAAAGGCAAAGGCAAGTGGATCTGTGAATTTCAGGCCAGCCTGGTCTACAAAGTGAGTGTCAGGGCTCTGTGAGGGTTACATAGTGAGACCCTGTCTCAAAAAACAACTATAACAAAGGAGCATTTGCTGATCTTCCATAGGACCAGAGTTTAGTTGTCTATACCTACATAGGGGGCCCATGACGATCTGTAACTCTAGCTCCAGGGGAGGTGACAGGCTCGTTTGATTCCAAAAGTACTGCATTCACATGAACAAACCCACAGTTACACATACAGTTTATTAGAATATTTAACAATTCATATGTGTACATATCTCATATATACTTGTACCCTCTGATTTGCAACCCCTTGCTAACCACTTCGTTTAAAATCCTTGGCAGCAGACAAAATGGGTCAACAAGTAAGAGTGTTTGCCAGTAAGTATGACTACCTGAGATCAGTTCCCACATGGCTGAGGGAGAGGACTGATCCCTGCAAGTTTAGTTCTCTCCTTCTACCACATGGGTTCTGGAGACTGAACTCAGGTCAACAGGCATGGCAACAGGTACCTTTACCCATTTAGTGATCTTGCTGGTCCCCATGAAGGTCCTTTTTAAGGACAAAGCCTTTGGAACTGGTAAAGATTTACTGTTGCTATGTTACAAGTCTTTACAGTTTCCCAAATGAATATTAGCATGTAGCTATTTCTATTAGAATGCAAAATATGTAGAGGGAGAGTTTCTAATATGAGTGCTAGTAACTTTAATATCAATTAGGGAAGTTTCTTACCTTATACTTGTGGATATAGGAACTGGTAAAGAGATTTTTTCACTTGGACTGGGGATGTAGCTCAGTGGTTGCATGCCTGCCTGGCATGTGTAATACCCTGGGTTAGATCCCCAGCAAACACAAAAGCAGATTCTTGTTGCTCTTGTTTGGTTCTGGGATGGGACAGGGTCTCCTTACAGCCCCAGTTGGCCTGGAATTTCCTATGTAGACCAGGTTGGCCTCATTTCACAGAAATCTACCTGCCTCTGCCTCCTTAGTGCTGGGATTAGAGGTATGCACCATCATGAGTGTTCTACTTGCATGTATGCAAGTGTACCAATGTGTGCAATGCCTGTGGAGGTCAGAAAAAAGTGGATCCCCTGGTACTGGAGTTACAGATGACCGTTAGTCTCCTTGTGGGTACTAGGACCCAAATCAGGGTCCTCCACAAGAATAGCAAGAACTCTTAACTGCCAAGCCATCTCTCCAGCCCCAAGATGTAAGTTAAAAAAAAAAAAATTTTAAGTAAGGAAACTCAGTATTCAGAAGAAAGAGGCAGGAGCTGAGGCCAGCTTAATGTACACAAAGTTCCAGGGCTACATAGTGAGCCCTTGTCTCAATAAAGTAAAAAATTTAAAAAATTATAGGAAAAATGGGTGTGATGCTGCACACCTATAATCTCACCACTCTGGAGGTGAGGACCAGAAGTTTAAGGCCATCTTCACCTGCTATTCAGGGATTTCAAGGTCAAGCTGGGCTACATGAGACCTTGTCTCACCACCACCACTCCGCCAAGAAAGAAAAGGAAAAAGAAATACAAGAAACCAAGTGTGGTCACATGCCCGTGACCCAGCACTTGACAGGTCACAGCAGGAAGACACTGACTTTGAGGTCATAGCAAGAATTTATCTTAATGCCACAAAACAAAGCAAAAACTGATTCTTGCTGACTTTAAATGAGGTCAGGAACTTAGGCAGCTTTTTCTGATTGGGAAACAGAAGCTTCTGGAACATGAAAGTAACATGCATCATACTTGAGCGAGCATCAGCAGGAGGCAAGGAGAATCTGCTGCTTACCCTGAACTTCAAATAGTTGGTCCTCTTCCACCCAAGTTTCTTTTTCTTCAGTGCTGTCAGAGCTGCCTTTGGATAGTCTGAGGGAAGATCAATACAGACAAGAAGTGAAACGCCCATCAGTCCCCTGGGGTCTGACCATGGCTCACTCAGCACTCATTTGCGATGTAGAGATGAGGCCCAGCCCTGAAACACAGCACTAAATACATTGCCACCGCCCTTAAAATTTGCCCAATTTCCTGACTTATTTAGTAGGTTTGTTTATTTAAGACAAGGCCTTGCTCTGAGCATATGCCAGCCTGGAACCTGCTAGTTCAGGCTGGCCTGGAACTCTCAACTCTCCTGTCTCTGCTTTCTGAGTACTGGGATGACAGGCATGCATCAACACAATGGTGTGCGCTCTTAAGTCTCAGTAACCTTCTAACGCAGGTGCAAGTTCTCCCCTCTCCTCCACGGTCATTCTGTTCCAAGCTCTGCAGACCTTGCTTCCCTCCACATTCCTGTACTCAGGCCCCGCATACCTTGTACCAGTATTTTACTTCCCAAGCCAACATCACAAAAGCCTATCACAGAAGGGCATAGTAGCACATACTTATAACCTCAGCATTTGGGAAGCTGAGACAGGAGGATCACCAAGTTCTAGTTTATGTATTATGGAATACATAAACTAAATTATCTAAAAACAAAACAAAAAACCAAAGAATGAGCATACTGCTCCTCTGTGGTCTGAGAGTCTAGGCAGTTTCTTCCCAATAGCTCCAACACATTCACATACAACAGCAGAATCTGTTCCTTCTGGGTTACCTCTGTCTGGGAGTCCCATCTCTGCCCAGTGAACTTGTAGCTCTTTAAAGGCCATTATCCTCTTTTTTGTTTCTGAAACAGGGTCCTATGTTGCCCAGTCTGTCCCATGCTATACAGCTAAGACTTTCTGATCTTCCTGACTCTACCCACCGAGTGCTATGATTATAGGCATGAGCCACTATACCTAATTTCTGTGGTACTAAGGGTTAAACCCATAACTTCATGCATTCTAAGCAAGCACTCTGCCAAATGAGCTACATTCCCCTGCTTAAAGCTGTCACTCTAAATGATACCTTTAACTACTAACCCTAACATGGAACTTCTGCTACCATCCCCTATTAGTTTGAGGTCAGACAGGAGTACATAGGAAGAGCCTGTCTTAAAATAACAAAAACAGACTCCCTAAAATTCATTTTCTGAAGAAATTACCTAACCAAGTGGCTGAAACAAATGGCAATGTATGTTGTTCTTGGATTAAATTCCATTACTTAGGATTAATTTGCTTAAGATAAAGTGAAAATCCTTAACATGAGGTTTTCCTCAGGAAACCACTGTGTCAACTACTATTTACAAATAGACAGGCAGGTTACTATTAAGTTTAGCTACTTATTATTGGCATGAAACCCATTTGAACCCTGGTTCCCTACTGGCTTCAACACTTCCCTGAGCGAAGCTGCTATTCTCTTGTTGCAGTCTTCATAGGTTCTCTTAGTAACCTTGCCTTAACTCAGCACCACCTTCTGCACAAATACTTCATTCAGTAGGGATTGCTGGGGCTAAGAACTCTTGTGCATGGTGTACTGCTGGCTGCTGCCATTCACTTCTCATGCTGTAGAAGGGGCCGAGAGCAGGATCCTCTTAGCCACTTCTGCGTTCTGATGTTCTTCACTGGTGAAGCTGGTCTAGCTGTGGTTGGTCAACTAATCTGTGGCTGCTGGGTTTTGTTCTTGAGTTTTTGACTGAGAACAGTTTTTACATCTTTAAAGTTTTACTTAAAGGAACAGAAAGCCCACTGTGTTAAACTTCTACTGGCCTTCCACAGAAGTTTAGGGGTATCATTCCTTAAATATAAGATCCAAACCCCTCTGTTCAATCGGCATGTACTTTCTGTGTGCAAGGTGCTGTGAGGTGTTACAGCCCTGCCTTTCCTTCCCAGATCACTCTGCCCCTGGCCTCTGCAGCCTTTCCCCAGCTGGCCTGCAGCTGTCTCCAGCTTCCCTCCCCAGAAGTAGGACTTCTGATGAGTTATCCTAGGATTATGTGAGGCAGTCAGAAAAGTAGATACTGAGCATTCTCCAGCTCTTCGTAACTCAGTGGTCAGGAGACGGAGAACACGCATCTTTAAAAAAAATCTGTAAGAGTGACTCAAAACAATTTGAGAAACTGCTTGGAGACTCTACCTCAAGGTCTAGCCAGGCTTTCCACACTCAAACATAAGCAGTTTTCCAGCCTATAATCCCATCCTCCACTATGCTTGCTGACCTACTCTACCTTCAAGGCCAGCTCAATGTTTGCTCTTCTAACAAGCTTGTTCCAACTAAAACGTGTACAAGCAGGCTCAGGAATTCTTCCCCAAGCTCCCAGGGCATCTCACATACACTTCTCTAGTGAGGGCTCTATAGATGGTAGTTTTGGCTTTGTAAGTCTTGCCACCTGTCAGCATGACTCAGCAAACTGGGAGCACTGCAGCAATCGTGGACAATCCCTACTTGACGGTGTGACAATGTGCCATTAAGTTCCATTTACAAAAAAACAGGTAGTTGGTGGATTTGCTAGTTTGCCAACCTCGGCTGTAGTGTCCGTCATACCTCACACCCTGGACATCTATAGCCCTGGTTTATCTGCAACCTTCACACATCCTCACACAATCCCACTGGCATCCTCCTTACTATTGTTGCTTCATCTGCTCATGGAGGCAAAATCTACACTTCACAGGATTTCTGTGAGGAATAAATGGATCTTGTGCCAAATGAGGACAAAGTGTGTAGAGTCATTTGCACTATCTGACTAATTAACAGCCAGCAACTCACTTCCAAATGCAAATAGCAGCACAGAGTACAAATTAAGGTCTGAGGAAAAATCACTCTAGGAGATGCCATGGCCTTCACAATACATGCCATGGCAGGGGTCTCCAAACAACACAGAGTTGCAGGAGAGATGGCAATGGCCTTGGGAGATCGGTGAGTTAGATGACTTACAGCAGGGATGGCCAGGGAAGAAGAGTTTGTGGATGAGATAAAAGTGTTTTAGGAGAGGCAACTTGGTGTATGTGGCCCCAGGCTTATGTCCACACCACCTGCCGAAAGAACCTAAAAGCCCACATTTGCCACTTTCAGAAGTGTGACAGCAGGTAAACTAATAACTTTTATGAGCCCTTCTCATCTATACAATGGAAGTGACATATCGCCTCACAAAGTGTGAGGCTGAGAATAGGTAAGGTAACACAAGAAAGTGCTTGACCCAAGAAACCAAACACTCTTTCCCTCAAAGTACCAATGGGATTCTGACAGGCCATGAGGAAGAAATGACAGTTCACTGTGGGAGAGGAAACAAATGTACAGGAGGAGAAAAGAACATAGTGTGTTCTAGAGACAGCAAGCAGACCAGTGTCTGGAGGGTGGATCCACATAGGTAATAAACAGCAGCCAAACTCAAAGATACACTGGAGTCATGATGAGGAGTGAAATCAAAGTATTCTAACCACTGCTCCACAACACCTAGCAGAGCACGGAAGATTAGTAAATATTTTCAGATTTTAACAAGTCTCAAATGCTCACAAAGGTATTAAACTGCAGGTCTTACTGGTCTTTATGAAGATCAAATGAGGTCTAATTGAGGCAAGTTTCACAAATATGACTAATACCGAGTGATCAAGGCACTTGGATGCTTGCTAAAAATGAAAGCAGTGAGGCAGGGCTGCTACTCCTCTGCCCCAAGGCAGTGTTGAGCACTCTTATGCTTCTGAACTGGTAGGGACTGCTACGTTGTCACTCCGGGCTATCTCATCCTAGCAGTGTGAGCAAGGCTTGGTGGTGAGTAACTTAGCTAAAGGTTACTTCATTCATGGAACTAACATCAGATCCAACCAGGAACACCAACCAGCCCCAAAATTGCTACAAAGAAAGTCTTCATACTTTGGATTCTTCTTCCCTCTGTGGGGTTGGTTGAGAGCTGTGGGCTTGGATGGTGATGCTGGCATGGCCTCCTGAGAGGAGTTGAGGCCTGGGCTGGGCTCAGAACTCTGGCTGTCCTCCTCCAAAACCAATCTGCTTATTGTCATGCGTTTGTTCTTGAGCTGCAGTTCTGAGCCTCCCTCACCCTCAGAAGGAGCTGAGCTTTCATTTTCATCTTTCCTGGGTCTCTTGTTTTTGTGGGCTGGTGATGATGGGGATGCTAGATTAGGAAATACCAGATCTTTCTGGTCCAGTTTTGCAAAGGCTGCCTCTGAGTCCTGTGCAGTGGACAGAGCTTTGAAAGCTGCCTTCAGAGTCCTAATTCCAATGGTGGTTGGAGTACTCTGCAGCTGCCTGCAAATAAAGCACACACAGGAGGATCAGTTTCATTGGTATGGATACAGTCAAACAGGCACTTTTCTCAAAGTTTAAGGGTTCAAATCAGAGAACTCTTCAAGTTAAAGACTTCATTAAAATATAAAAACAAGGGACTGGAGAGATAGCTCAGTGGTTAAGCACACAGACTGCTCTTGCAGAAGACCCAGGTTCGATTCCTAGCACCCACACAGTGGCTAATAACTATCCCTAACTCCAGTTCCAGGGGATTCTTCTGACCTCCAGGAGCACTGCATGACATGGGTAATTTACATACATGCAGGCAATATACTCATACACATTAAAGAAAAAAAATATATAAGTGGGGCGGAAGAGATCCCAGGTTTAATTCCCAGCACCCATGTGGTGGCTATCACCTGTCTATAACTCCAGTTCCAGGGGAATCTTCTGTCCTTTGCAGGCAATGAATGACACAGGTGCACTTACATACATGCAGGCAATACACTCATATACATAAAATTTTTTAAAAATATATTTCAAAATACAAAAACAAGATGGGGAAAGAGGACAGGTAGCTTCAAATAACTGCTATTTGTAAAAGCCTCTACTTAACAGTGAACACAAATATTTGGTCAAGTTTGAACTCCAATCAAGAGAACCTTAAAAGGAACTAAGGCCAGTGATACTCCCTCTTGAAACCTCTAGCCTGGGTGTTGTCTAACCTTTTAGTCTATATGGCCAAAGCAAAGCTTTCCATCATGTAAGAGCTCTAAGTAGTGCCTGCCTACCATAAGTCTACCTGGCCACCAACTGATAACCCAATAATCTCACCATGAAATCGCTACTCTTTCAGTTGCCCCAGTCCAACCCACATGTGAGAAGCAAATGAGTGGTCTCTACTCACAATACACCTACAAACAGTGCTGTGACAATTCCGTGGAAGTAGTGTGTCATGAGGTCTGGAAACTAACACTATCTTTTTCAGAAAACCTTATCCTTTGGAATAGCCAGTGAACTTAGAATAAAAATTTGTGAAGGGTCAAACTGGCAGCCTGTAGGCCAAACTCTGCTGGCAAGTATCTCTTATTTCCTAACATATGCAAAGTTGTTTTTTTTTTTCAATCACTATTCAGAGGTCTGGAGAGATGGTTCACTGATTAGGAGCACTTGCTATGCTTTGAGGCCCCAAATTTGATTCCCAGCACCCACATCTGGCAGCTCACAACCAAGCTCCAGCTACACACACACACACACATGGTTTCTCTCTCTCTCTCTCTCTCTCTCTCTCTCTCTCTCTCTCTCTCTCTCTCTCTCAGTTGTTATGTCAGCAAGAAGGCCATACTATATATGGACCATCAAGCACCTAGTACTGTGAGTTAAATAAATCACTTTAAAAAATATTTTACTTATTATTATTATGTATGAGTATATTGCCTACATGCATGTGCTCTCGGAGGTCAGAAGAGGGTGTCAGATCCCCTGGAACTGGAGTTATGGATGGCTGTTAACTGCCATGTGGGTGCTGGGAATCAAACCCAGGTCCTCCGCAACAGCAGTTAGTGCTCTTAACCTCTGAGCCATCTCTCCAGACCCATAAACCACTTTTCTTTATACAGTTGCTCGGTTTCAGGTATTTTTCTATAGTTAATAAAAAACAAACCAATATATAGACCCCCAGAAGAGTCTAAACTAGCAGACTCAAAAGATTCTGACTCTTTTTTTTTGGAGATGAAAGTCTCAGTTTTACAGCACAGGCTGGCCTGGAGCTCACAGAGATCCACCTGCCTGTTTCCCAAGTGCTGAGATTAAAGGCCTGCAAGAGGAAACTAAAGGAGGAATATTATGAGTTTCAGGCCAGCCTAGGCTACAGATAAAAAGGGACAGGAGATATACACATAAGATACCAGTGAGACAAGGAGAAGTGGAGAAAGAATCTTTGAGGAAAAGCTAATCAGGATCGTCTCCCAGGGACTGAGTCAGCCCATCATCAATATTCTCATTTTCCTAGAGTGTGTATTCTGTCTCCCACAGTGAGGTATGCCAATAACACAGTAATATGCTAACAAGTCAAATCACCAAGAGAACCATTCTTGCTCAGTGTTTCCCCAGAATCACAAAAGGACACGCTCACCTTGGAGGCTCTCTAAGTGGCTTTTCCACAGACTCCAGGGCTGGCTGTTTAACTTCCTTCACTGCACTTGAAGCAGCAGACTCAGATTTCAAGGCCTTTTTGGCCATCTGAGAAAGGAAAGATGTCATCAGGAAAAGAAAGTCTCAGAATTCTGCTTAGTCTCTGCTTCTTTCCCAAACAACATACCCAACATGTAGGCAAGTTCAATCATAAATCCTATTTAACCATTAGCTGGAGGACATAAATAGGCAAATCTTGAAGGGAATCATCTCAAACTTTCCTTCTATGTTACAACCAAATGAAACTAACCACAGTAACACAAATGGCTCAGCTACTAAAGAAGGTTCAATTTGAGTTCCCTAACCTAATAAGAACATAATTATATCCACATCTCTGTTCTTCCAACCTCAGCCCTAATCCGGTTGCAGTTTCTGGCTCCCAAGTATATCTTTGGAGTCAAGTATAAAAAAGTTTAACTTGTTTCTCCATTCCTTTTGAGACAGGATCTCACTATACAGTTCTGGATGGCCTAGAACTCACCATCCAGACTAGACTGGCCTTGAACTCGCTGTAATCTTGTTTTTGCCTTCAGATTGCTAGGATTATAGGTGTGTACCACCAAGCCTGGCTCAAACATTTTCAAATTTAGAGTAATAAATGCCTGTAGTACTGAATTTTAGTTTGTGTATAGAATTGTTTATAACCATATTCCCAAAAATGTTTTGCCTTACTGACAGCTATTTGAAAATTCTTACCTATACTACACATGAAGCCCTAGGCAGGCCATTCTTGTCCTAACTGTTCATTTGTCTCCCTCCTACTTAAGCATTAGCCATTTCCAGTCAGTCCAGTATTCAGTTTCAGATACAACATCTATAACATGATGTCTTAAGAGCCAAATTCTGTCCTCACATATGGAATGGCAGGGTATTTTCCAGTTATCTGCTAGACAAAGGAATGGAGAATACCTAGACCAGGCTCTAGCATTCTAATACTTGCTGGCTAGAGATCCCAAACTACCTGCTTTACAAGTAATTTCAGATTTGTCAAATGACTACTAGGATCCATCACTGCACTACTCTATTCAAGTATGTTATGACAGGCTATTTTCAACAATACCAAAATCCTGATCCTGCCCCCTCTTTTTTTGTTGGGGATCAAACCCAGAGCCTTGTGCATAATAGGCAAGTGTTTTAACCTAACTCTTGATCATTCTGTCTCAGTCTCCTGAGCATTGGTGTGCACCACCATGCAATCTCTTGGATCTGATTAAAGATTGTCTTCCTTTTATACTATGTAAGACTTCTAGTCATGCCTTTCACATATTATACGTTTTTCTATCAACAATCCCATCATTCCACATCTACCAAACCATGTTTCACCTCCTGTGGGAACCACTGTAGATTGATTATAAGTGAATACTCTACTTTTAACAAGATTAGGCACATATAAGGAGTTTAAATTGGGAGGTGAGGGACAGCAGGCATGTTCCATTTGCCTGCCTCTGCTAGTATCTTTTCTCTGGTATCAGGCATTTCAGAAAGAGTGCACATAGTGCAGCCTTTGTTACACAATCCTTTGTATTTCTAAATTTCTAATGCCCTGTTCATCCTCAAGGGTCCAATCATGGTTATGGGAAAAGAGAGAGGCCAAGGCACACCGTGAGGAGGTAGGGCTCAGAGTCATCCAGGTGGCTCTCTAGGAAGCGCAACATCTTCTGCTGGAACGTCTCATAGGAAAAGTTCTGGATGACGGGGTGGGCCAAGTTCTTTTCTCGGATAATGTTCAGGAGATCATTTCTCAGCTTCTACAGGAAAGATTGATATTTGCAACAGGAGAAAGGAAGAGGAGAATACCAGTAAAAACTCAGGTCAGCTGAGGCAGAATGCTATCAGAACATTTACAATGCTGCTAATGAAGACCTGAATGACTGGTTAACAAATTTATGGTTTAGCCACAATGGATTGCTATGCAGCTAGTTATAAAAAAAAGGGGGGGGGGGGATAAAGAAGCTCCATGATGCAGAATATAGAAATTCAACTGTTCAAATCAATGTGTAGAATCTGTGTCACACATGCAGATGGGGACAGGCAAAGTGGGTTTATGTGTCTGTATACACATACACAGACACACTTCTTACAGATGCATAACTCTGAAAGGACAAACAATGGTTACCTCTGAGCATAACAAGATAGGTGATGGAAACAGTAAAGACAAGTGAATTTTCAATCAACTTATTTTTATTATGCTTTAAAAAATTTTTAATAACCTGTGTGTATAGGTGTTTTACTAGGGACCAAAGCCAGGGCCTTGTACCTACTAGGGAAATGTTCTGCCATTGAGCTCTATCCCCAGCCCAAATTTTACTTACGTTTTTTGAGACAAGCTTTCATTATGTTACCCTGACTGACCTGAAACTTACTATGTAAACCAGGCTGGCCATGAACTCAGAGAGATCTCCTCCTGCCTCTGCCTCTGCCTCTGCCTCCCAAATGCTGGTGTTAAAGGTGTGTGACATCATGCCCAGCCTAGATGGTATTATTTTTATTTTTTGGTCTTTTTGAGAGAGGGTCTCCTGTAGTCCCAACTGGCCTGAAACTCACATATATCTATCTGCTTCTGCCTCCCAAGTGCTGGAATTAAGGCACAAGCCACCATGCCCAGCTATTTTTTTAATTTTTTTGAGAAACAGGGTTTCTCAGCCCCAGCTGGCCTAGAACTCATTTTGTAGGCCAGGATGGTCTTGATCTCACAGACAACTCACGGAGCTCAGCCTGCCTCTGCGGGGATTACAGGTGTGTGCCACCACACCCAGCCTGGATGATTCTTCACGGAGAAATCTTCCTTACTGCTCCACAAAAAGCAATGAGATGGACTTAAGGAATAAAATACATCAAATTTACCTGAGTTGTGGGGTCCTTGGACATGTATTTTTTCAAAATTTTTGAAGCCTTTTCAAATTCTTTGTTTTTGATACAAATAATGACAGCCTGTAAAAGGGAGAATAAACTTAAACTTCTATAATGACAGGTGCATTCAGAATATCAAAATACACTCCATTGAAGGCAAAGCTTAATCTCATAATTACCTACCAACTTTTCACATTATATCAAATTCCTGTACTAAGAAATCAACACTACTGTTTAAGCATTGTGAAAACAACTGTAAGCTATTGTGTGTGTGTGTGGTATGTGTGTGTGTGTTTTGAGTGTCTGACAGAACAAAATCTGATCCCCACGATTACAGACCACTTAACCAAACAGAACTTTCTCCTAAGCAAAGACAAAATGGGTAAGAGTCATTCCAGAGTCCCACAGTTTCAGGTTCACAGAAGAACTGATTCCAATCATTTTGGGTGTAAGAGCTTTGAAGTGGGGTGGGATTTGGAGAGAGAGGACATAAGTGGGAAAAATGAACAAGTGATTTGCTGACCAGTGCTCTACCTTTGTTGAGGAAAGGCCTGAAGTCAGTTCTGTAAAAGAATGAACAAAAACAAGCCTCTTATACATAAATGCTAGCTAGCGACTCTAGTTAAGAGCAAAGGAATTTGACTAACTATGCTCATCCATGACACAAAACAAAGGATGAACAACGAGGTAGGAACAAATGTTATCAGTCACAGTAAAGAAGCTGAGAGGGTATAGAGGAAAATACCAGTGACTGAAAAACAAATGAAAGGTGAGAGCAGCTACCCCTCAAGTCCTGTCTCAAAGAGAAACATAAAGAAATGTGTCTAAAAGGATCACACTTTAAAATGGAGGGACAATCAGTTTAAAGATTTTTTTCAGTCTTCATGGGAAAGAATATATGGAGATTCAGCTCAAGTGGAGGCCTAACTCAGGAACCTAGTAGGTCCTGTTCAAAGGTGGTTCTATCCGTAAAATGCTAAGCATGGTAGCAGGAAACTGGTGTCAGATGCTCTTGAATAAGCAGGTACAACAATAAACTCTTGGCACAAAATTAGTTATCCTGTTTTAACAAGATGATCATGTCTACTTACACATCACTTTCAGCAGAAATAGTAAGACCACACTTAAAGCTAAGGCACACATGGTGACACACACCTTTAAACTAGCACTAGAGGCACAGGCAGGCAGATCTTTATGAGATGGAGACAAGCCTGGTCTACATGATGAGTTCCAGGACAGCTGGGGCTACAGTAAGACCCTGTCTCAAAACAACACATAGAGTAGAGAATAAGAGTCTGAAGAGATGAGTCTTGGACAGGACTCCCATATTAAACTCCACCCACCCAACAGGCTCCTGGGATCTTGCTCATATGAACCTAAAGCAATGGTGTCAGCATGCACAAGACCCATGCAAACTCAAGCAGAAGAAAACCTAGCACAGAACTGTGGAAATGGGTAGCAAGTCCCAATCTTAGTTGAAGAATTATTGGCAGGTGATTACTGCTGGGTGAAGAAGAGCTGATCTTAAATGGAGGGACTCTAGATAGGCTGACTAGACCTTAGCTGATGAACTTGCACTGAGGGATGTCTGGGGACACAAACGACACAATAAGCCTTGGCACAAATGACTGGGTGTATAGATTCCAGTGGTGGGGGGGGGGTGCCAGCAGAGAAGAGGGTACAGAGATGACTGGGATGTTCTGCATGAAATATAAGAAAATTCAATTTAAAAAATTACAAACAGCAACAAAATGGTACTGGAGATATGGCTCAGCAGTTAAAAGTGCCAGCTGCTCTTGCAGAGGGCCCAGGTTCAATTCCCAGCACCTATACGGCAACTAACAACCACCTGCAATTCCAGTTCCTTCAGATCTGACACCCTCTTCTGGCTTCTGTGGGCACTGCATGCATGGAAGCACACATAAAATTAAAAAAGAAAATTGAAACCAAAACAAAACGAAAAACAAAGCTTTTGTTTTTTAAATCAAATAAGTTCTATTAGGTTTAGCTGTATTTAATTTGTATGTGGCAAAACTGCTGAGGGCTACAGTACCCAATGTTAATACACCCTAACCCTCTGCAACTACTAGAGTGCAAAGCTTCCCTTTCTAACCTGTTCTTTGGTATTTTGCTTCTTCAAGATGTTACATGAGAGAAAACTCATATAGTATGTGATACAATTTTTTGCTTTTTTTCAGACAGGGTCTTACCAGCAGCCCAGGCTGGCCTGAAACTTGCTTTCCTCCTGCCTTAACCTTCTAAGTGTTGGATGGCAGGCATTTTCCAGCATTGAACTGATGGATGCAGCCTTGACTGGCTTCCTTCACTCAGTGCAATAAATGCCTTTGAGTTCCGTCTCTGTTGCTGTACTAGCAAAAGTTCAGCTTTTCTTACTGTAAAGCACTATTGCACTATATGAAATAGATTATAATTTGTTTATCCATTTATATATTGAAGAACATTAGTTTATAATTTTTGGTCATTAAGAGCACAGATGCTAAAAACGTTTACTGGTTCTGATGTGAACAACTCTTCAACTCTATGGAAAACATTCAAGAGTGGAATTGTTAGGTCACATTGAATGTCTCTGCTTAACAAAAAAACAGCAAAAGTAGAAAAAAAAAAAAAAAAGCAAAAAGACAGTCAAACTTTGACAGTGCGGAGTTAAGTGCCCCACTTTGCATTCCAGTCAGCTTGTTATTTGTACCCTCCCTGGCACTCTTTGACAAATTCAAATTGTATCTGTTTGTCATGTATATTTTGCTCTTAAACAGCTGAGCCACCTCCCTGACCCCCACCCTCCATAGCATGTTTTGAAATTAAATAACTAGCATTTTTTTGAAGTTATTTTACAAAATTAGCCATCTAACTGGTTCATACTCATTTTTTTTTTTTTAAGCCACGGTCCTCCTGTAGACCCAGTTGGCCTGTAACTCACTATGTAGACCAGGCTGGCCTTGATTTCATAAAGATCTGCCTGCCTCAGACTCCTGGTGCTGAGATTAAAGGTGTGCATTAGGGTTGTTGTTTTGGTGGCACTAAGGATTGAATTTGAGGCCTTACATGTGACAGGTGTTCTACCACTGATTTCTGGCTCTAGTCCTTTTTAATTTTTTGACACAAGCTATCACCAAGTTGCCTGCAAGCCCTGTACAGATTCTGTATCCCAGGCATGTCCTGAATTTATAATCATCCTGCCTTAGTCTCCCTCCTAAGTAGGAGGGGTTACAAACCTGTGCCACCAAGCCACGTACTGTGGCTCTAACTCACATTTCCTTAATGACTAGATGAAGTTGAACACTGTTTAATGGCTACCTTAAAATTTTTAACACGCCTGTGTGCATGTCAATGTGGGCAGAGCACGCCAGAGCACATGAATTTGGGTCAAGTTTGGCAACAAGCACATTTACCTACTGAGCCATCTTGTAGGCCTTTTTTGTTTTGAGACAGAATTGCACTATGAAACCTAAGTCAACTTGTAGTCTTCCTGCTTTAAACTTTGTAGTGCAAACGCAAACGCAAACACACGCACACACAAAGTCTTTTTGAGATAGAGTCTCCCTACAGCCCCATCTGACCTCCAACTCACTGTAGATCTGGCTGGCCTCATCTCAGAGACTTGCCTACTTCTGCCTCCTGAGTGCTGGGATTAAAAGTGTGCGTCACTACACCTGGCTTAAAACCCTATTTTATTATTTATTTGGTATATGTGCATTCAAGTGTCACGGTGTGTAAGTGTGTGTGTGTGTTGCCGGAGCCCACCAGCAGAATCGAACAGTACCTGAAGTGGTGAGTGAGGATTAAGAAATGAAGAGAGAGAAAGGATGGAATGGGGGGGGGGGCGGTTGTCAGTCAATACGGAAGCAGCCTCGGACTTCATTAAGTACAGACTATTTATACTCTTACTGTGAAATGAGGACCAAAACAACAGGTCAAAAGTTAAAACAATGTTAACACAGGCAAAACAACTTAAGCCAATCACATCTTCCTTCAGGGGTCTTCAAGGGTCGTCAGCCTTGGGCCTAAGATAAACTTCCCCTCAGGTGTAAATTATTTGCATAGCAAAACATCCTGCTCCCACAGCACTTTAGTGCACAACCAGATTTACCTCTGCCTAACCCTAGACCAGAGCATAGTTCAAGGCAGGCAAATGGCTCCTGACAGTGTGTGTGGGTAGGTCAGAGAACAACTTGCAAGGGTCATTTCTCTCCTTTCACTATGTGGGTTCTGGGATTTAAACTCAGTTCATCAGGCTTGTTGTTAAGTGCCTTTACCTGCTAAGCCATCTCACTGGCCCAAGGTGGAAGTTTATTCAAATTGCAAAAAGTGAAGTCATATAGTCAACCACCACATCTAACTTGTAAAAATGATTTAATGTGATCAAGGGGCTGGAAAGATGGCTCCGTGGTTAAGAGCACTGGCTGCTCTTGCAGAGGATTCGGGTTTGAGTCCCAACAACCACATGCTGGCTAACAACTGTCCATAACTCCAGTTCCAGGGGAATCTGACTTCTGACTTCTGTGAGCATTGCACAACTCAGGTGCACTTACATATACGCAGGCAGTACACTCATATACAGAAAATATGGTTTTTAAATGTATTTAAAAAAATGTTCAGGGCATGGTGGTGCACACCTTTAATCTCAGCAAAGGCAGAGGCCAGTCTGGCCTACATTTTGAGTTCCAGGCCAGCTGGGGCTACAGGGAGACTCTGTCTCAAAGATACCAAAAAAGGAAAAAAAAAAAAAAATACAATTTTTAGAAAGTACCTTCATGGGCAGAAACAGCTTACAAGATCAGAATCACTTGAAGAAATGGAGCAAGTGCCAGAATAACAAAACAAAATGGCATTAAATATTAAAACATTGTAAGAGTGGAAGAACGCACCCATAACTTCTCAACACCCAGTAGAAGCAGAGGCAGGAGAGCTGCTGTCAAATTTGAAGCCAGCCTAATTTACATAGTGAGTTCTAAACCAGACAGGATTGCCCAGGGAGACTGCCATAAAATAAACTAAAAACATAAAAATTCTAATAAGGCATGGTGGCTGAGATTTGTAATCTCAGCATTTAGGATGCTCAAGTGCGAGTACTGCCAAGAGTTCAAGGCCATCCTGAGCTGTTACAGAGTGACACCCTGTCTCAAGAGAGCAAACAAGCAAAACAACAAATTAAAGTTCTGGGTGTGTTTGATGCACCAGCTCCCCCAAAAGCAACAACAACAACAAAATATGTGCAGAAAATAACTTTGAAAATACTTACATCTATCTATTTATTGTGTGTGCGCACATGCGCATGTGTGGATGTGAAGGTCGGGACAACTTTCAGGAGTCTGGTTCTCTCCTACTATGTGGGCTCTAGGGACTGAAATCAGGTTAGGCTGCTGGCAAGAGCCTTTCTTTACCTGCTAAACCATCTTACCAGTCCAATAAAAAATGTTTAAAGCTTCTCTAAGAACATGCCATAAAATTTGTTCTCCAAAGAAATCTGAGGAGTTCCTTTCTTAGTTACAAAAAGGAAATCAATAGTCTCCATCCAAAAATGTTCTGAACATAGAATTCCTACTATCCTTTCCATTCTTTCTTTGCTGTCCCCCTTGCCCACTGGCTCCCCTTTATTTCTGGAGACAAGGCTTCCCTATGCAGCCCTGGCTGGCCTAGGACTCACTATGCAGACCAGGCTGGCCTCCAACTCATATCACTCTTGCCTCAGCCTCCCCAGTGCTGAGATTACAAGTATTGGGCCACACAACCTGGGTTTCTCTTTTTTGAAATGAGGTGTCCCACTATACATCAAACTGGTCTCGACCTTATGCAATCTTCTTGAAATTATGTAGACCAAGCTGACCTTAAATTCATTGAGATTCACTTGCCTCAGCCTTCCCAGGGCTAGAATTAAAGGTGTGTGTCACCATCCCCAGGTCATAAATTATCTTTTCATGGGGGGGGGGGGGGGGGGACCACAGTACTTTCAAGTTTAACAAGAAGTTAAACTGTTTTACATTTTTGTACCTGCCTTAACAAAAGCAGATTCTCACTAATTGCTTCTGCATTCAATTCCTGGTAAACAGAGAGGAAGCTGCAAAGAGTTTGTTTTTGTGAAACGGGGTCTTACCATGTTGCTTAGGCTGGTCTTGAACTCGAAATCTCCCTGCCTCTGCCTCTTGAGTGCTAAGATTAGAAGTCTCTATGACCTTCCTGTCCAGTGGAAAGAATATTTGAATAGGCTTTTCAGAAAACTGTTGATATTCTTCTTTGACTTTATTTCAAACTTTTTTGGGGAGGTGATAATGGAGATTGAACCTAGGGCCTCACACCTAGGGCTAGGTAAGTGCTCTACAGCTGACATGTACCACTGGTCCCTATTGAAAAAAACTTGTTTAACATGCAATCATATTCGTATTCAAGTAGAAATCAGAAATGCCTTAGCAGACTTCCATAATCACATAACATACTGGAAAGATGTCCACACATCTTTAGATTTAATAGAATTAGGAAATTTTTACTACTTAAGCAAGATACTCTTAATAGAAACTGGTAGTTTTGGGACCAGTGGGTAAAGGCACGTGCCACAAAAGCTTAGTGGCCTGAGTTCCATTCCTGTAACCCAAAATATTGTCTTCTGACCTCTGGAACCCTCCCACCCAATTATAAAAGAGAAACTGGTAATTTGTTTTAGAAATTGCATCTGGAGCTGGACATGGTGCAGCACTCGGGAGGCAGAGGTAGGCGGATCTCTGAGTTCCAGGCCAGCCTGGTCCACATAGTGAGTTTTAGGCCAACTGGGGCTACAGGGAGACCGCATCTAAAAAAGAAAGAAGTTGCCGCTGGCGTGAGAAAGACTCCAGTTCTAGCACCTTCCCCATCAAATAGTGCAACCAACACAGTTTTATCTTGATATTGCTATGCAAAGTTTAGACCTTATGGGTCCTCTGAAATCCCAGATCTTACAAGACCTCCTAAAATCTCCAGCATGCCCTGAGAAATTTTAACTTAGTTTACTTAATTTAAATTTTTTAAAAAGTTAATGTATTTGAAAATAAATTACTGACACTTTGCAAAGCTTAAATTTATTAAAAAATCTCATTGAACCTAAGCATTCCACGGTATTTCCCGAAAGATGACCATTAACAGATTCTGTAACACTAATGAGAAATTTAAAAAAGTATCACTTAGGGGGTTGGAGAGATGGCTGTTCTTGCAGAGGACCCAGGTTCAGTTTCCAGCACCTATATGGTTCCTGACAACCATCAGTAACTCCAGTTCCAAGGGCTCTGACACCCTCTTCTGACCTCTTTGGACACGACATGGGTGGCACTGATACACAAGTAGGCAGTACCCTCATACACGTAAAATTAAAATCATATAAAAAAAATAAACAGAAAAGTTTTAAACTATCATTTAGGGGACCAGAGATATGGCTCAGTAGGTAAACTGAGGACCTGAGTTTGATTCCTGGAACCCACATGGTAGGAGGACAGAAATAACTCCACAAAGTTGTCCTCTGATCTCCACAGACACCCTATGGCAGGTATACACACACGTATACACACACAATAAACGAATTTTTTAAAAGTATCATTTAATAACTACAGGATTAAAGCAATTGTGATGTCCCCACTGATTCCATCTGCCGCATAACTCCATTTTCAAACTGTAGCAGAGTTGGTCTGGTTTGAGTCCAGTTAAAGCCACATTAAGGTGTGGATCAGATCCTTTGGACTCCAGACAAGGTCTTGATATGAAGTCGAGGATGGCTTCCAACTCAAGATCCTCCTGCCACAACCTACTGAGTACTGGGATTTCAGCTAAGTGCCATCATGGCTAGCATGTCTGAATCCTGACCTTTAGAAACGGAGGGCTAATATTCATTGTTTTAATTGGCTAAGTCTTAAATTTGTCACATTGAAGTTAACAGTACTACAGTAAGGGCTGCTATTATAGCTCAGTGGTGGAGTGCTTGCTTAGGACGTGTGACGTCTAATACCATAGGCCAAAAAAAGTGACAGATATCCCTGGCTGGCCTGGAACCCAGAGATTCACCTGCCTGAGACTCCAGAGTACTGGGATTAATGGCGTACACCACCACCACGCCCAGCTAAATGTTATCTTTTAAAGAGGTAATATATGTACATAATACAAATTCAAAAGGCTAACAAAAGTTTGGTGAGAATTCTTTTATCTCTGACTTTTGTTTCTTATCCCCACCCCTGAAAGCCAGTAGCGTGGAGGTACATGCCTGTAATCTCAGTACTAGGAGGAAGAAGCAGAAGGGTAACAGCAAGTTCCAGCCCAGCCTGCACAACACAGTGAGTTCCAGGCCAGCCTGCACAACACAGTGAGTTCCAGGCCAGCCTGCACAACACAGTGAGTTCCAGGCCAGCCTGCACAACATAGTGAGTTCCAGGTCAGCCAGCAGAAGACATATGAAACTTTATCTCATCCCTACCCCACCTCCCAAAACCAGTACTATAGTAAATTTAAGACATTTAGAACCCTGTAGAGCTGTAAAGCCTAAGGACGTCAACATAGGAAAATAGCTGACTATTTCAAGGGAGTTTAGACTTTGCTGATGTATATAACTAACAAAGCATAAAACATGGAATCTGGGGCCTGAAAAGCTGGCTCAGCAGTTAAGAGTACCTGCTGCTCTTCCAGAGAACCAGAGTTTGGTTCCTAGAAACCACATCAGACTACACACAAGCACCTGTCACCCAGCTCCAAGGGCTTTGACACTCTTTTCTGGCCTTCATGGGCACCTGCACACTTCTGTGCTTAGAGAAAACACATACACATACATTAAAAAAGAAGAAGAAAGAAACATGATTTAGCTGATTATGGTGACATATGCCTGTAATCCCAGCATTAGGGAGACTGAGGTAGGAAACCTGAGTTCAAGGCTGCCTGGGCTACACAGCAGACCCTATCTCAAAACAAAAACAGAGGAAGAGATATATGAGCTTAAGCAGTAACATTATAATATGTATATGCCTTCAAAGTGTTCTGTAAGAAGCCCAATGGCAAACTATAGTCCTTGTGTTCTAAAAGAGTTGCATATATTTCTCTGAACTGGTTAATGTTTCTACCCATTCAAAAGAACTCTAGGGTGTTCTGAAGGTAGGCATGGATCCTCCTCCTCTACTAATGACTTTTCTGGTGTTTTCACCCAGTACTTACCTATACTAAAAATCTATCATTGGCACTACTCCCCCCTGGAACTGAATAATAATTATCTAAGCATTCTTTGCAAGACTAACCAGTAGTTCCTGCCCAAGGTTCTTAACTGAATAAAATCTGGACCCATGATACTAGATTTTTTTTTTTCTTTCTTAATGTTTTTGAGACTGGAACTCCCTACAGTCCCAGCTAGCCTGGAACTGGCTATGTAGACCAGGCTGGCCTTGATCTCCTAGAGATCCACCTGACTCTCTGCCTCTGCCTCCAGAATGTTGGGATCAAAGGCATGTACCACCACACCCAGCTAGATTTTTTTTTTTTTTTTTTTTAAAGAAAGGGTATCTGAGTATCCAATTCATAGTCAAGGCCTTCCTTCTATAGCAAGATTTTCTCTCTCCCCCACTTCCACCTCTAAGATTCCGTCCCTTTGTTTAAGGAGGGCTCTCTTCTAATCCCCTCACTCCTCCCACCAATGGGACACCACCCTACCTATGCACTGGTTTCTATATCCTCAGCCTTTGTTACTGAAGAGGAAAAATCTTCCTACCAGTTTGCAAAGCCACTTCATGGTTTTTGTTTGTTTTTAAATAAGTCCTACCACTTGAAAGTACCGGAACCATGACAGAGGACAGCCTCAAATTTCTAGATACTCTGCTAGCTCTGTTCAAGAACACCTGTGCCATTCTAATTCCAGTAGCTGGTTCTGATACAGGCTGTACAGCAGGAGGAATAGTCTCCGAGTCTTTCATTCAGTAGACAATTGCCCCAGACTCCAGGGATTCATTCCTTCTGCCTTATTAGACCAGAGGTACTTGTGGACTCTTCACAGTGCTCCTGAATGGCGCAGTAACTTCCAAAATGTCAGTCTTCAACATAACCCCACTTCCCAGTAAAATGGCTCCTCCCTCCCAAGGCCACAAAGACCAAATCCACACAGCAGGGTACATTCTAAGCCTAGGTGAGAGAGGAGACACTGAGAACACCTTCTTTGCGCTCTCTATCTCCTGTGTTTCCACACAGAAAAGATTAAGCACCACATCCTCACAGCATTTTAAATTTTGTTTGAAAACGAAAATAAAGAGCCTTACAGCCTCCTTGACAAGTTTTCTACTGGATTCAACCACTGCTTCTGTCAATGTAAACTCTGTTTTAATCAACTCCAGGACATTGATCGCTGATTCCAGTGGTGTGAGCTCAGCCTCCATATCAAAGGAACAGTCTAGGACAAAGCACAATTTTCACTTTAAGCTCTGTTCTAAGGAGCAGCAAGGATGTCTACAAGTATATTTGCAGGTAGTTATCGAAGCTTGCAGATTCAGTGAGACTTGCATTTATTTTAAGCACTTGTGATTCAAGCCCAAATTCAATCAACGTATTTCAAGTGACCATCTTTTCAATACTTTTCAACACAGCGAAATTATTACACTTTTACCTCTAAAATTCTGAAGAATAACACATCTTCCTCAGATACAAGTGGACAGAAACTGAAGCTAGTTTCTAAGCAGTTCAGCTGGATGGAGGCGTACTGGGGCCGGGGAGCATGCACATTTCAAAAAGCATTCTACAATGGAGCACTTGTGTCCATCTTAACATTAATTCACTTTCAGCAACAAAGTTGAGTGAGCAATTAACAGGTGGCAGAAAACAAAAACCACAGAAAATCAGTCAGGAGCACCTGAGCTGGAGAAAACTAGATTTAGAGTCAACACCCATCGCAGAATGAAAAAAAAGACCACCGCGAGGCAAACAGCGCACTTTAACCCGGAATCTTTTAGTTCCGGATGTTAAGTTTGAAAACAACAAAACCCTACGCAAGTGAAGCCCAGAAAAAGGACACACAAAAAAGCCATACCTAAATTTTCGCCTTCTTCAATGCGCGACAGACACTGCATAACCCGCAGCAACCGGGACACCGTGTGCTCCTTCCCCAAGGGCCTGACAAGCAAAGCTGCGAGAGAAGACGTGGTTGGCTGGGCGACCCCAGGCCCCGCCGCAAGCTCTGCAGACCCTCCTCCCCGCGGCCGGGCCCTCACCCTGCATGATGTCCCGGATCTGCCTGAAGTCCCCGTACCGGCTACTCCGAAAGGCCCGCAGCGCCTCGTGGAAGTAGAACTTGAGCACCCAGCGGTTGACCGCCTCCTCCAGCCGCGCTTCGCCCGCGCCCCGCTCCGCCGCGCCCCCCAACCCCGGCTCATGGCGAGCCCGCCGAGCCCGCCCGCCACTGCGAGAAGCCCGCCGCCCCGCCGGCCGCCCTCCGCCGCTCCCGCCTCCTCCCGCCATCGCGCCCGACCGCCGCGCGCCCTCCCCGCCCTCCCGGCTGGGCCGTTTCCTCGGCTCTGACGCCACCGGGTCACGCACGACGCCCGGGCCGGAAGCAGAGCCCGCTGTCCCAGCTCCCGCGGCCATGACACCGACGTGGTTCCGAGTCGCCCGCGGGTTTCTGGGAGGGAAAGGACCGATTTGGGGGGGTGGGGGGGGTGGGATCCCAGCCCCTTTCCCGGCTTCCGTAGTTCCCTTAGTGCTTGGTGCAAAGCCTTTTGGGGATTGAAGTCCACATGGCCCGGCCAAGGGAGACCGCGTGACTCCTTTGCTGGAATCGCGGACCAGAGGATACTGAAAAATAAGTTCTTGCATGATAGTAGGCATTTTGCAAATTGTGAAAAATAGTATAACAGAGAAAGATTTAATAATCAAGTTTATACTTAACGTATAAAGTCATTGTAATCCTAATCGAGCAACTCAGAGGCGGGGGCGGAGGCAGGGGAAATTCTGAGTTCCAGGCCAGCCTGGGCTACACAGTGAGGCGCTTCAGGTCAGCCAGGGCTCCTTTGTCTCAAAGAAAAAACAAAAACAAAAAAGTGGCACCTTCCAAATCTCTAGAAATATAAAATTTTAGTCATAAAACAGAACATACTGTTGTAGAACAATTTTCTTCTCTTATCATTTTATCATTATCATCGTCATCGTGAGTACATGATATGTTCGTGTGAGTGCAGGCACATGCTTGCCACAACACAGGAGTTCAGGACCTTCCTTCTGTTGAGGCAGGGTCTCTCCTTGTTTCTGCCATGCTTCGTTCTCCATACCATATCCTGGGAGGTTCTCCTGTCTCTGCCTCCTCTCTCTCTTTGGGAGTGCTTCGATTACAGATGCATGCCACCAGGACCTGCTCCAGCTACTTGGCCTGGCACCACACGCACATTTACCTGCTGACCTACCTTGCTGAATAATTTTCTGAAATAAGCCAAAGGATAACCCATGATCCCACAAAGAAAGATGGTGATTTAGGTTTATAGTTATCCAGTGTCTTTTGTGTGTATTTACAAAAGTGGGAGTATACTATATTATATGCCTCATAATATTAATTTTCCATTTAATATATGATGAACATACCATTGAGTGTATTTTTGTGTCATGTCTTTAGTAGCTACATAATATTCCAGTATATAGATGAACCAAAGTTTTCTTTATCTAAAGTCCTACTCTACACTGGGAATGCAGCTTAGTGGTAGAACACTCGCGTACTCAAGTGTGAGAACGTAGGTTTTTGTCCGTGGTTTCAAAACAAAATAGGGCCTTAGCTTTAGCCAGGCATGGTTGAGGCTAGCCTGGACTACTGTGTTCCTCTGTCTCCTCTCCAAAAAAAAAACTCTCCTATACTGTAAGGTATTAAAATTACCTTAAAATTGTTTGATTCTAGGCAACTCCTGTTACAGAACTGAGTATGGTGACTTATGCCCATGATCTCAGCACTCAGGCAGCTGGAGCAAGAGAATGGCAAAGAATCTGAGGCCAGCCTAAGCTACATAATTTCCAGGCAACCTGAGCTATAGAGAAAGACCTTGTCTTAAAAACAGCAGAAACTGCCTAGTGTGGTCACACACACCTTTAATCCCAGCACTCAAGAGAATCTTTGTGAGATTGAGGCCAGCTTGGTCTACATAGTGAGTTCCAGGCCAGCTGGGGTTACAGGGAAACACTGTCTCAACCCTGCCCCCAATATTTCAAAAAAATGTTATGTGTATGAGTGTTTTGTCTGCATGTATGTAAATATACCATATGTGTGCCTGGTGCCAGAAGAGGGCTCTGGATCTCCTGGAATTAGAGCAAATGAAGGGTATTAGCTACCATAGATGTAGGTGCTGGGATCCTGGGAACCAAACCCAGGTCTTCTGAAAGAGCAGTAGTAAGTGCTCTTAACCATTGAGCCAGCTCTCCAGCTCTCCAGCCCATCCCTCCCTCCTTCCCTCCCTCCCTCCCTCCCTCCCTCCCCCCCTCCCCCCCTCCCTTCCTTCCTTCCTTCCTTCCTTCCTTCCTTCCTTCCTTCCTTCCTTCCTTCCTTCCTTCCTCCTTTTACTTTTTCTTTTTCTTGGTCTGTTTGTTTATTTTTGTTTTTCTTTGTTCTTTTTGACACAGGATTGCACTATTTGGTCCTAGCAGGCCTGGAACTCATCATATAGACTAGGCTGGCCTGGAATTCACCATATAGACCAGGCTGGCCTGGAACAAATGCATAGAGATATGCCTGCCTCTGCTTCTGCCTCCCGAGTGCTGGAATTAAGGGTGTGTGCCACCATACCCAGGTAAGATTTATTTTATTTTTAATTGTATGTGTGTATATGTTTGTGTGCTTGTATGTGCACATGAGTAAAGGAGTCCTTGGAGGCTAGAAAAGAATGTCAAATTCCCTGAAATTGGAGTTACAGATGGTCGTGAACCACCAGATATGAGTACTGAGAACCAAACTCTGGTCCTCTGCAAGAGCAGAACACACTCATCCTCCAGCCCCTGGAAGGTTTGTTTATTTATTTTATTTTAATAACATGTACCAAAAGCCTTACTCATGTGCTAGTCAATACAGTCCAACTTCAAGAAATGTGTTAGGCCCTGGTCTAGATTCTGGGACATAGGCTGAGCAAGCAGTAGAGGGTATCTGCCCTCACAGGAGCTGACTGTGGAGAATGTATTTCAGGAAAGGTGAAAGATGTACTTCTAAGGAGAGAGCAACACGGGTATGGGCAAACCTAGCTCAGAAAGTAAGAAGACAAGAAAGGGGCTGGGTAGTGATTCAGTGGTTAAAAGAATGCATTAATCTTCCAGAGGAGAAGATTGCAATTCCCAACAATCATGTTGAGGGGCTCACAACCACCTGTAACTCCAGTTCCTGGGGGCTCCAAAGCCTCTGGCCTCTGTGGGTACCTACACTCACGCTCACATATAAGTACATAATTTAAAAAAATAAAATTTTAGAAAGATTTTAAAAAGAGAGAAAACATACCCCTATGGATGCACTTACATGTAGGCAAAACAGTCATATACTTAAAAAAACAATTTTTTTTAATTAAAAGAATACAAAAAATGTTGGCCCGAAGATATAGCTCAATGGCAGATGCTTGCTGTGTTCCAGGTCCTGTGTCTGATCACTAGCACCTCAGATAAAAGAAAAGAAAAGGTAAAAATCTGCCCTTCTCTGTCTCTACTATGGATTGAATTAGAATGTTGGGGATGGCAGGCCAACACTATCACTAAGCAATATCGCTAGCCATTTAAAAAATTGTGTTAGAAAATTGGACTAGAGAGAAGGCTCAGTGATTAAGAGCACTGGTTGCTCTTGCAGAGCACTTGGGTTCTGTTCTCAGCACCTACATGGCTACCATGCATAACTTCAGGTCCAGGGGATCTGATGCCCTCTTCTGGCCTCTGTGGGCATTGCATACATATGGTACACTTGCATACATGCCGGCCAAACACTTGTACACATAAAATAAAATCTTAAATTTTTTTTTTATCTTTTGTGTGTGTACATGAGTGTGCATGTGTGTGAAAGCCAGAGGTACCTTCCTTAATTTCTCTCAGCCTTTTTGCTGTTGTTTGAGAGGGGGTCTTCTGTAGCCCCAGTTGCCCTAGAACTCACTATGTAGACCAGGCTAGCCTCATACTGACAGAGATCTTCTTGCCCCTGCATGCTGGGATTAAGGACCTGCACCAGCATGCTCAGCACACCTTATTTTTATTTTTTTTAAGATTTATTTATTTTTATTTTATATGTACCACTGTTTTGCGTGCACGAATGTCAGTGTACCTGTGCTGTGCAGCGCCCACAGAGGTGAATCCCCTGGAACTGGAATTACAGAAGGTTGTTAGCTGCCTGTGGGTGCTGAGAACTGAACCTGGATCTTCTGCAAGAGCAGCCATCAGTCTTAAACACTGAGGTAGCTCTCCAGCCCTCAACCTTATTTTTTGAGACAGTCTCACTGAACCTGGAGTTCACTGATTCGGCTAAAATGGATGGCCATCAGCCCCATGGATCCTTCCTGTCCCCAGTCCCCCAATTCTGGGACTATAGGTAATCATTATGAAGGCTGGCCTTTTTTTTTTTTTTTTTTTTTCTTTCACGTGGAGTTCTGGGGATCAAACTTAATTCTGAAGCAAACATTTTACTAACTGTGCCATCTCCCTAGCCCCCAGTCAAATTTTACTTTAAGACAGGTCTTGCAAAGCTGCCCAGACTGGCTTTGAATTCACTCTTCAGTCTAAGTTGGCTTTGGACTTGTGATCCTCTTTTCTTAGCATCCAGGGATGCATCTGGGATACAGACTCTGCGCCACCAAGCCTGGCTTGAAATATCTAAGTGGGACTTGGGGGTGGGTGTGGTTCAGTGGTAGAGTACTTACATAACATATGCAATGCCCCAAGTTTCATCCATGTTACCACCGAGGCATATAAAAAGAAGGATAAAGCATGTCATATTCTCATCTGGGTTCTTTGTGTTATACAACTTTGAAATAACCGCAAATACATATACAACATGCTAATGAATGAAATGTTGTTCTGTGATAAGATTTTAAAATATTTTTTTCTTTTCCTTCTAGGTGTAAGGTTTTGTTGGACCCTACATGTGAGAATTTGGAGTGAACTTCCGCCAAGAATGCCACCCCACACTTAATTAGATCCCATATGTGCATTATTAACTACTAGGCTTCAAAATGTACATTTTGTTATTCATCTTTCCATTACTGTAACAAATGTTGGAGATGATTAGCTCATAACAAGAAAAGGTTCATTTGCCTCATAGTTTTATAAGTTTTAGCCTAAGATAAATTGGCCCTATTTCTGTTGGACCTATGGCAAGGCAGCATATCACAATGAGGATGCATAGCTATAGCAAAACTGCATGTGTCATGGCCAGAGTGGGAAAAGAGAGGAAGAAGGGGCCAGGGAGCCACTATTCTTTTCAGGAGCACACTCCCAGTGACCACTAGGACCTTATGGCTCTTTGTCTGCTTGCTTGCTTGCTTGTTTGAGACAGGATAGCATATGGTCTGGGCTGGCTGTGCTGGATAGCTTTAGTTGTCAAATTTGACACACCTCGTTGAGGGATCTCCAATTGGGGAATTTCCTCCATTGGACTGTCCCATAGTCACATCTGTGGGGCATTTTCTCAATTGATGAGCACGATGTGGGAGGATCCAGCCCACCGTGTGGTGCCACCCCTGGGCAGGTTGTTCTGTATTGTACAAAAAAGCAAGCTGAGCATGGGCCCCAGGGGAGCAGGATGGTAAGCCTGTGCTTCAACTCCTGCCTCCAGGTTCCTGTCCTGAGTTCCTACCTTGGGCTCCCTTAGTGATGAACTGTGTGTGACCCAGGAGATGTAAGCCAAATAAACCCTCTCCCCAAGTTGTTAGTGGTCAGAGTGTTTTGTCACAGCTGTTGAAAGCAAACTAGAACACTGGCCTTGAAGTCTGATCCTCCTACCTCCTCCTCCCAAGTACTAGGATTACAGACTTGTACACCACACCAGCCTCGGTGCATTTACCTCTCAAAGGTTCCACCATACCCAGTAGTGCCGTGTGTACTTTGAGAATTTAGGCCATGGCAGACTACACTCTATCAGTGGCCTTTCCAAGGACTAAGAGCCCGGGCTTCAATAAGACCATGTCCTGTTAGCCCTGGAGTCCCTCTCTGAAGCTATCATAGCTTTGGCCATCACAGCTGTTTTGTGATTCCAGTCTCCTTGCCTTAACAAGATTTAAATGATCTGCGTTCCAATCTTGAATCTTAGCTCTGTGACCTTGAGCAAAGTTACTTAACCATCCGCTTGCCTGTTTCCTCATCTATCAAGGGTATATAATAGAGGTACCTCATAGGGACTGTATTAAAATGCACTATTTCTAATGTCTGTAGCTCCAGGCTCAGCTTGTAATGATTCAGTAAATATAAACTATGTTATATGTTAAACATAAACTGGGTTTGTTTGTTGGGGTACTGAGGATTGAACTCAGGGCCTTGTGCACATGATCTACTATTTAATTATACCTCCAGTTAACTAAAAGAAGTTAATACATTTATTTATTTATAGTTATTATGATAAATTGTGTGTGTGTGTGTGTGTGTGTGTGTGTGCGCGTGTGCCGTGGCCCACTGGCCTCAGTAGAGCAAGAGTCCTCAGAAACCTGGGGTGAAAGAGACAAGAGGGAACAGGGAGGACCGACAAGACAGTCTCCTGATCAAATCAGCAAATCTTTATTCGTTTAGGTGGTATATATAACTTGGAGGAGTCAGGCACCCATACAGGAATATGGTGATTAACAGAGACAAAGGCCTATCATAAGGTTATGAATATCAGAAGACATTAGGAAATGAGACAGGGGCATGGACTAAGGTTGCTAGGATACAAATTACAGGAAGAACCAGGAGCTGAGGCCATGTGTAGGCCAGGGCAGCTACAGGTAGGGGGGCTTGTTTGCTAGACAATGAGAAGCACTTAAGAGACTCTAGCCTAGCATAATTGCTGTCAACGGGTGTCAGGATGTATTGCACTGAGTCACAAGATGTCACATGTTCAGAAGGGCAAGACAGAGGTCTCCAACATATCCACCCTTTTACTAGAAAAATTAAAAGATCAAGGCTTGGTCCCTGAGTGGTAGTAACGGCTGCAGATGGAGAGAAAGACAGAGACCTAACCCCCATGGCCTGTCTGTAGGCAATTATGTTTTTTGCTGGGGAGAGGTTTTGAGTTATTATTTGACATGAACCTCTATGCAGTTAGGCATGTCTTTAAGAGACCCCGACATATCCAGTTATGGATATTCTTTTTGCAGTACTTTGTCTGACATTTTTAAGTGAAGGCAGTCTTTTGCTCATGAGGTGCGGGGAAGCCCCTGAGCTTTTATATATGTACATAATATATATAGGGCATTCCAAGACCTTGGTCTATAAATACATAATTAAACGGGTTTTGATACCATGGAGTCAAGTTACTGTAGTACAAAGGTCATGACTCTGTTAAATACCAAGAGTCCAAAGTTGACAAGCAATAAAAATCCAATAAAAAGGGCCTTAATAAACCCCATAAGTTTGTTAGACATAATTGGTTGTCATTTTTTGTACAGTATCATTACTAACATATAGGAATCATTTTTTTTTTTTTTTGAAAAAGGTCTGCAATAATACATGGTGTTAAGTTTATTTTTGTACATTGTCTTAGCTTTTTGGGGGTTTTGGCATTTTGTCCCCCCATATCTGTCCCAATCACCAATGTCCCAGTTCTCTCTGGCCAAGTAGGTCAGGTCACCAAATGTCCAGTGCTGTTAAGGCAGTTGTCTGGCTGGCTATCTTTGAGGTGGTGCAGGACTTGACTCTTCATTGGACTGTAGTCTGTTGGTGGAGGTTGGAGGTTTGTCTTGTCCAATTTTAAGTTGATCCATAGTAGGTCTTTGGTAGTTGTGGCAACCTGTGAAAGGAAAACATAGGCCTCAGGGGGCTCTTTTACCTCCTGGGCTAAGGGGTTAGATTTTTTTTTTTTTTTCTTTTCATAGATTTATTTGGTCTCTGGTCTTGTAATATTTTAAATTTTTTGCCAGGATCCAAAAGGCTGTGGCTCATCCCTAGGGAGCGCAGAGTCATATATTTTTGGTTGCTGTTTTAATTTACTCCAATGTCTAACAATTTTAGAATTTTTGAAAATTTTAAACAATGCTAGTTGGAGCTGAACGTGGGGTCACAGACTCTCTATTCCCCCTTTTTGTTTTAATAATTGTGCTCTAATGTTTTGGTAATTGTGCTCCATGATAGTTTGTCCCAGTGGGCTGTGAGGTTTTTACTTTTTTGGGGCAAGCCTAATGTGGCAAAGCATTGGAAAAGGTAGGATTATCAGTAATTAATACTATTAATATAAAAACCAAACATATATTTGTTCTTTAGACAATTTAAACTACTAATACCATAATATGTAATAACATTAGAATTATCTTACTGGGAGTACTATGTAATGTTTTACTCCTTTTTTTTTAAGGCTTTATTATTAAACCAATGTTTAATTATATTAAAGTTTACAGGTATAAGGTGATCTATAGTTAATTTTTTTCCTAAATGTAGGAGATTACTTATGATTAGGGCAAAATTACATACAGTTGATGAACTTTTGTAAGTAAACACAGTAGAAGTCATGAGGATGGCAGTTGTTCTACTCAGAAATGCTGTGTAACATTATTTTAATAACATTTTACTTTATAAACTCCTTTTTACTTTATGTATTTTAGTAGAATGGCCTTACTCTGAGGCTGTTTTGTTTTTTCTTTTACTTGTTATAGGGTAAGGTGGCCAGCCTTATCCCATAACGAGTAGAATTGAATTTAAGGCTGGGGGGCCAATCCAGCTTTAGAGTCAATCTCTCCATGTTATTAGAAACTTACATATAAAGATTTATTACTATTAAACTCAGTGGTTCGCATGGGACAGAAGAGCTGTTGAGTTTAGTAATTACTAGTAGGGATAGAAATATACATTTTAATTTTGTTGTATTTACTTATTGTTATGTAAGTAAGTATGCTATTATAGAGTTATTTTTTTAGGGCAGAAACTACAATGTTGTAAAGGGACTGAACTGTTTTTGAAAGCAAGGCACCCTAGGCAAGGTGTGGAGTTGGTGAAATTTACATGATTTAACCTAGAGTACATAATAAAAGAAAAGGCCTGTTCAGTCTTGAGCTGTTGTAGGACAGAGATTTAGTTATATTCTGTAAATGTAACATTTTTCTAAATATTTTTTATTTAGTTTAGCCTTGGGCCTTGTCGGGTAATAAATGGTGGAAAATTTGTCTAGATATTTAATAGTTTTTTATTTTTATTTTTTTTTTGGGGGGGGGATTTAAGAACTCTAGAATAACTGATTGATTTTACATTTAAAGTAGGGGCAATTTGACATTTTTTTAACTCACTCTGGCCATAACGAAACAATCACAACATTTAAGACAAAACAGACACAGACAAATAACAAAATCCCGATGTTGCCAAATGAAAGACAGATATGAAAGCTCTTAGGCTAGACATCTTTAACTAGGGGAACGCTGGTGGCTAGAAGCCAAAGGAATAGAATGCCTTTTAAACGTTTTTTTTTCTGAACTCTAGAGGCAAGGCATTTACAACTTTAAACTGCCCTGGGGCAATGAGCTCTGCTGGAGCTCACTTTTTCACCTGTAGCTCTGAAGGAGCTTTCAGGCAGGTTGGAATGTTTTACCTCAGAACACAAACCAAAAAATAGTTCCTGACAACTCATAACATAAGGAAATTGAAACAATAATACAAAAACCTTCCAAATGATAAAAAGTGAGACCCAAATGAATTCCTAGCAAAATTTTACCGGACATTTAAGTTCCATTAGTCAGTTTAACAGGAAAGGGAATAAACAGAGAGACATCTTAATTAAAGAATACCATCTATTGAATGAACTTAACAGACATCTACTGTATATCCTATCCAAATACCAAAGAATACACATTTTATTTTGTACCTGTTGGAACTTTCCCCAAAATGACCACATACTGGGGCACAAAATAAACCTTAACAAATCCAAAAATACTGAAATAAGTCTGTGCATTTTTTTTAGACCTCAAGGTAGTAAAGCTTAAAATCAACACTGAAAGAAGCCTTGTTAATTTCACGAACTCACAAAGACTAAATAACACATTCCTGAATGATGTCTTTTTTCTAATTTTTACTTTCTGAATCCTGAGGGCCTCTTACAGGCCCATAACAAGCAAGTCATGCTTACTTGTCTCTTGTCTCATAGCAAAACTTACCATTCACCGTCCATAAGAAACCGGGAAGGCGCCTTGAAGAGAAAGATTCTCTGTAGCTCGGGAAGGCACCTTGAAGAGAAAAATTCTCTGTAGCGAAAGCTTGGGAAGGCGCCTTGAAGAGACAAATCTCTGTAGCTCGGGAAGGCACCTTGAAGAGACGAATCTCTGTAGCTCGGGAAGGCACCTTGACCAAAGTGTTGGACGGTGTTCACAGGAATCGAGGGGTGGTGGAGCCCCACGTTGGGCGCCAGTTGCCGCGGCCCACTGGCCTCAGTAGAGCATGAGTCCTCAGAAACCTGGGGTGAAAGAGACAAGAGGGAACAGGGAGGACCGACAAGACAGTCTCCTGATCAAATCGGCAAATCTTTATTCGTTTAGGTGGCATATATAACTTGGAGGAGTCAGGCACCCATACAGGAATATGGTGATTAACAGAGACAAAGGCCTATCATAAGGTTATGAATATCAGAAGACATTAGGAAATGAGGCAGGGGCATGGACTAAGGTTGCTAGGATACAAATTACAGGAAGAACCAGGAGCTGAGGCCATGTGTAGGCCAGGGCAGCTACAGGTAGGGGGGCTTGTTTGCTAGACAATGAGAAGCACTTAAGAGACTCCAGCCTAGCATAATTGCTGTCAACGGGTGTCAGGATGTATTGCACTGAGTCACAAGATGTCACATGTTCAAAAGGGCAAGACAGAGGTCACTTGGTCTCCAACACGCGTGCGTGCGTGTGCACGTGCATGTATGTTCGGAGGTCCAAGGACAACTTTGGGGAGTTAGTTCTCTCCCTCCACCATGTGGGTCCCAGGAATTGAACTCAGGTTATCAGACTTGGCAGTAAGCATCTATACACTAAGCCATGTTGCCAGCCTTTAAATTAATTAAAAATTTGTTTTATGTGTAGGAGTGTTTTGCCTGCGTGTATATAAATGCAGCACATGTGTGCAATATATGAAGAGGAAAGAAGAGGGCATCACATCTCCTGGAACTAGAGTTCCTGTCACTCCCTCTCGTGGGGGTGCAGCAGACACCAGTTGGTGTACCCCCTCTCCAAGTTCCCTGTCTCCCGTCCAGCAGGAGGGGGCGGCGAGGGAGATCAGGTGCACAGCTCGGGTCCTACTTCTCTTGGATTGCCCCAGCCCTCACCCCGGGGTTGGTGAGAGCTCTTGAGGGGATCAAAGGGAGGTCGGGTGCGCAGCTCGCCCGTTCCAGCCTCCTGGCCCATCCCAGGAGACACTCAGACGCAGCTGGGGTTCCCATCAGACCAAAGAAGCATGCAGAGAGTCAGCTCTTTTGGTGGTACAGCTTTAATGTTATAACTCTTTCAGTGGTACAGCAGGAAGCTCTTTATTGAACTTAACAGGCACATTATAAAGGCTCAGAGCTACAGGTATTAGCATATGGTGCAAAATCTCTACCAATCACTTTAAAGGTCACTTTGATCATGCCTTCATTTTACATAGAGGCTATAACTGTCCACGTGCTGTTCACGAGGAAGGAAGTAATTCTCCTTCAATGGCATTTATGCCCCTAGTTCACCTAATTACCATGGTATGTGCTTATCTCCTCTGGCCGGTCTTTGTTTCAGCTCCTCTCAGCGCCATCTTGCCCATGCCACGAGGTGCTGGCTGGTTAATTAGGATTTCTTAGGGCCCTACAAGTTACTGTCAGTTATTAGCTGCCATGTGGGTGCTGGGAACTGAACTTGGGTCCTCTGCAAGAGTGGCCAGTTAACTACGAAGCCATCTCATCAGCCTCCTTAAGTTTTAAGAAGCACTTTGAATGAACTTGTCTAGTACATGCTTGAAAAATCTGTTTCTTTACCAAAAATCACATTTGGGGGACTGGGCATATAGCTTAAAGGTAGTGCTTGCCTAGGATGCAGTAGGCCTGGGATTTATCTTCAGTACCATAGAACAAAAACCTCCCTCCTTCCTCTTGTTCCCTTCCTTCCCTTCTCTCTACATAGCTTACGTAAAGTGCACAAATAGTAGCCAGATGTGCTGGTGCGTGCCTGCAATCTCAGCTTCTGTGGTAGGAAGTTTTACAAGTCTGAGGCTAGTCAGTCTACTTAGTGAGAGAGTCTGTATCAAAAATAAAGTAAAAACAAACACCACCAACAAAACTCCTGTAATCCCAGCATTTGGGATTGGAAGACACTGTCCCAAAAAACTCCACAAAATCAAACAAAAAAGCTGGGGTTGTTAGTTTAGTAGTATAAACTGTTTGCCTAGTATGTGTATGAATCTGGGTCCAATCACCAATAATGCCAAAAAGAAAAAGATAAACAATTCTTGAGTGAACATCTTGATGAATATTTTCATTTTTCACTTATTTACTTATATCAGTTTTAAGACAGGGTCTCATATAACAAGGGCTGACCTCAAACTCCCGAATCTCTACCTCCCAAGTGCTGAATTACAGTACGCCTGGCACTATTTTTATTTTTAAAAAGTCAACAGCCTTCTTCATCTACGGTAAATACCCAACTACATTGTGAAGCTTGGTTGCTTCATGTGCTCCCAGTGTTCTCCAGCAGGAGGCAGTGTGGTATAGGAGAAAGGCCACTGTCACTGCCTTAAGAATACACTGGTCCAGGCTCTCTATGTTATTGGCTTGGGTAAGAATTTAAGCCCCAGGAACCTAGTTTTCCCCATCTATTTGAGAAGGCAGACTACCAAACAGACAATGCATAGAGCTGTAGTTTATTTTTTCTTATTTTTAATTGTTTTTATTTTATGTGTATAAGTATATTGCCTACATGTATGTAGGTGTGCCCATGTCATACAGTGCCCACGGAGGTCAGAAGAGGGTGTCAGATCTTCTGGAACTGGAGTTACAGATGGTGGTTAGCCACCATGTGGGTTCTGGGAATCGAACCCAGATCCTCTGCAAGAACAGCCAGGGGTCTTAACTGCTGAGTCAACTCTCCAACCCTCCCATTTGGCTTTTACATGAGTTTAAGAATTAAAACTCTGATCCTCATGTTTGCATACCAGGTGCTTCTTTTTTTTTAATGAAAAAAAATCATTTTTTGACTTTTTTAAGACATGGTCTCCCTGTAGCCCCAGCTAACCTGGAACTCATTGTGTAGACCAGGCTGACCTTGAACTCACAGAGATCTGCCTGCCTCTGCTTTCTGAGTGCTGGGACCAAAGGCACACCTGGCTTATTTATTAAGTATATGAATGTTTTGCCTGCATGTGTTTGTGTGTTATACAATGCCCATTGAGGCCAGAAGAGGGCATAGGATCCCCTGGAACTGGAGTGACTAATAGCTGTTAACCTCCATGTGGGTGCTAGTAACTGAACCTGGGTCCTCTGCAAGAACAGTCAGTGGTCTTAACTGCTTTTATCTCTCCAGCCCCCTTAAAGAAACTTTTATTATTTTATGTGTATATGTGTTTTGCCTGCATACATGTAAGTGCCCCAGATGTTTTAAATCAATAAAATATTTTTTTAAAAAAGGGTTGGGGGCAGAGAGATGGCTCAGTGGTTGTGAATGCTTGCTGCTCTTACAGACGACCAGAGTTGAGTACATGGGCTGTTCACAATCTTCTGTAACTCCAGCTCTAGGGAATCCGATGTCCTTTTGTGGATTCTGCAGGCACCTTCACTCGTGTGTACATATATGCATATATAATAAAAAACAAAAGTGACAACATTACAAGGCCTGGGGATGTAGCTCAATTGCCAGAGTGCTTGCCTAACATGCATGAGTTCCAGCATCATGTAAAACTGAGCATTGTGGCATCTGGTTTAAACCTTTTGTTGTTGCTGAATATTTTATTTATTAGTATATGTATATGAGTATATAGCCTATATGTATGTAAATGCACCCATGTTGTGTATTGCCCAAGGAGGTCAGAAGAGGGCATTGGATCCCCTGCAGCTGGAGTTACTGCCATGCTGGCTTCTAGGAATCAAGCCCACATCCTCTGCAAGAGCAGCCAGAGCTCTTGACCACTGAGTCATTTCTCCAGCACATTGTTGTTACTGTTATTTTAAAATTTTAATGAACTAATTGATTAATTTTTTTTTTTTTGAGACAGGGTCTCCCTGTAGCCCCAGGTGACCTGGAACTTGCTAGATCAGGCTTGCCTCAGTCTCACAAAGATTTGCTTCTCCCTGCCTCTGCAGTGGTGTGACCACCACTCCTGACTTTATTTATTTTGAGACAAGATCTCACTATGTAGTCTAGTGAGATCAGACTTTAATATTTATTTATTTACTTTTATGTGTATGGATGTTTTGTTAGCATATATATTTGTGTACCACAGAAGAAAGCATTAGATCCCCTGGAAGAAAGTTATGAGCCACCATGTGGGTGCTGGGAGTTGAACCTGGGTCTTCTGCAAGAGCAACAAGTGCTCTCAACCATTGAACCATCTTTCTAGCCCCATGAATGAGACTTTTAAAAAAAATTCTTTTTTGGTGCTGGGGATTGAATGCTGGACCGTGAGCACACAAAGCATGTTCTCAAACACGAAGTCACATCACCTTACCCTAGATCAGATTTTAAATTCAAACCTGTTTGATATCAGGAAGATAAAATGACAAGAGATTTGATTAGTTTTGTCTGTTCTTGAAGATCACATAAATAGAATCTCATACTAAGAACTCTTCATCTGGCTTCTTTTGTATAACATTGTTTTTGAGACTCATCAACATTTTTCCTTTTTATAGCTGAGTATTGTTCTAGTGGATGAAACTCCACAATTCACTAGTCCATTCTCCTGTTGATAGACATTTCAATTGGTGCCAGTTTTGAACAATTAGGAAAAAGCCTGCTATGAACATTCTAATTCAAGCTTAAAGAAAAAAAAAACAGTAAGATGAAAACTTTTAGACGTTAACTTTAGAATGCTCAAGGGGGAGGGGAGACATAATTTCACATAGTGGTTTCTTTTCTTTTTTTATATATTTTATTTATTTTTTATGTTATGTGCAGAAGTGTACTGCCTGTGTGTATGTAAATGCACCCATGTTGTGCAGTGCTCACAGAGGTCCCCTAGAACTGGAGTTAGGCACAGTGGTTAGCCACCATGTGGGTGCTGGGAATTGAACCTGGGTTCTCTGCAAGAGCAGTCAGTGCTCTTAACCGCTCAGCCATCTCTCCAGCCCCTGTGCCTTCTTTTCTTTATTGCAAAATATGCTTGGGAAAACAGGCCAGGTCTTTTCCAAAAGATTTACACCGTCAAACACTTCCATCTTTATAATTCAGCATTGTCACAATGTGCTGAACATGCAGCTTTATTTGCTGATAATATCTTCTCCCATTCTGTGGTTTGTCTTTAATTTTAAAAATTATGTGTATGTACATCTATATGTATATGTTGCATGAGTGCAGGTGCCTTGGAGGTCAGAAGAGGGCAACAGAGCCCCTGTTCCAGGCAGTTGGGTGCCACTGGATATGGGTGCTTGGAAGTGAACCTGGGTCCTCTGCAGGAGCAGCATATGTATTCCTCAGCAACTAGCCATCTTTCCAGCCCCTCTGTGATTTATCTTTTATACTTTTTTTACAAAATAAGGTTTATTGGTTGGATGTTGTGGTATATACCTGTAATTCCACTGCTCAGCAGGCAGAGGCAGGAGGATTTCAGAGAGTTCAAAGTCAGCCTGGGCTATATATCTGAGATTGTCTCAGAAAATAAATAGCTGAGCATAGTGGCACACACTTATAGTCCCAGTACTAGAGAGGTAGAGGCAGGTGGATCTCTATGAGGCCAAGACCAGCTTGGTCTACATAATGAGTTTAAGGTTGTCTAGAGCTACATAGTGAGACTCTGTCTCAAAAAATAAACCCAACATAATAAAAAAAGAGAAAGAAATAGCTAGGCAGGGTGACACATGCTTTTAGTTCAGGACTCAGGAGGCAGAGGCAAGCAAACTCTGTAAGTTTGAGCCCAGCCTGGTCTACAGAGTGAGTTCTAGGCTGGCCAGGACTACATGGTCAGACCCTGACTCAAAAATAAATAAATAATAGAAGCTGGAAAAATAGCTCAATGGTTAAGAGCACTTGCTGTTCTTGTAGAGGACTGGGTTCAGTTCCCAGCACTACATAGCAGATCACAATCCACATTCTTTTGGCTTCATGAACACCAGGTATGCATGCAGTGTGCATACATACATGCAGGCAAAACACTCTTACACAAAGAAATAAAAATAAATAAGGGACTGGAGGAACGACTCAGTGGTTAAGGGCACTGGCTACTCTTAAAGAGGACCTGGGTTCGGTTCCCAGCACCTGGAACCTCTAGTTCCAGGGAATCTAACACCACCCTCTTCTGATCTTGGTCACTGCACACGTGTAGTGCACTTACAAACATGAAGGCAAAACATTTATACATATAAAGTCTAAATAAATAAGTCTAAATAAATAAAATTTTAAAAATTTAAAAATAAGAGTTACTGAAGTATAATTCACATGTGGTAAATTCATCATTTTTAGGTATGCAGTTCTGAGTTTTGATGTTTGTTTTGAGACAAAGTCTCTCTATCGCTGGGGCTGGCTTTGAACTATATCATCTCCTGCCTCAGCAATCCTAAGTGCTGGGATTACAGATCTGAGACACAATATCTGTTTTTTTCATACTGTTTATAGCATGTGCTTATGAACCAATATGTATGACTTATGACCAATATGTAGATTATAGTTAAATCTATCATTTTCTTTTATTGTAAATGCCATTAGTATCTTGTTGGGTAAATTCTTTCCTGTTGAGAAGTCATGAAAATATTTTCCTGTGTTATCCTCTTAAAATTGTAGACTTGTGTGTATGTCTGTGTGTATGTATATGTAATAGTATGCATGTGGTTGGGTGATCGGAGACAACCCATGTTGTCTCAGGAGCCCAAAGTATCTCTCACAGGTCTGGAGCTTACCAAATAGTCCAGGCTCCAAGTCCCAGGAATCCACCTTTCTGTGCTTCCCCAACACTGGGGTTACAGTCATGCCCAGCTTTTTAAAAGGGTTCTGGAAATCTAATTCAGTCTTTCTGCTTGCAGACAAGCTCTTTACTAACCATTGCCCTAGCCTTCACACTGTAGATTGTAAACTTTCGCAGTCTTTTAAAAAATTGTTTGAGTGTATACATTTGTCTGTGTATGTGTGTGTGTGTGTGTGTATGTGATACCACAATGCATGTGTGGCGGTCAGAGGACAATTTACAACTTTCAGGACTCAGTCAGTTCTCTGTTCCCACCAATGATTTCAGTTCTGTGGATTGAACTCAGGTTCTCAGGTCTGAAGGGGCAGATTCTTTGACTAGCTGAACTATCCTGTAGAACTATCCCTGCCATTTTTTTTTCTCTTTCTTTCTCTCAGTCTCTCATGTAGCCAAGGCTGATCTCAGATTAGTTAAGGATAGCCTTGAACTTCTTGATCTTCCTGCATCCTCCTTCTCTTTTCTGGGATTACAGGTGTGCACCCCAACACTTAGTTTTACGTGGTACTAGGGATCAAACCCTTCACACATGCTAGGCAAGCACTCTACCAACTGATCCACTCATAATCTTTAACCTAAATTTGGCATTTGAGAATGGCTTGAAGGAAGGCTTCATTTCTTATATTCTTGTACAGAGATCTATCTCATCACCATTTCCTAAAACAACAACAAAACAACCACCACCAACAAACACACACACACAAAACTCCTTTTCCCACACACTGGAGTGCCACCTTCATTATAAGTCAGGTGATCATATATGTATGAATCTGTTTCTAGGGGTACACAAATGTCAGAATAAATTGATGGAGCACACTTGCAAAAAGATGTGTGGAACACATTGCTTTAATCTTTATACATTTAACTCCCCTGGATCCCAATGCTGCTGGGACAATTAAGGTGGGTGACAATTAAGCAAAGCAACTAGATGGTCTGACACAGGACGCCTCAGGGAGCAGTAGTAATAGCCTTTTTTCTTTGGTTAGACATCAAGTGCCATGGGATACATAGAGGCAACGCCCACTTGGGGCCGGAAATGCCAGGGAAAGAACTCAGAGGACGTGACATTTGGGTGGGTCGTGAGTGATGGTGGAATCTGTCATCTCTTTTTATGACTGCAATCTGCTGTCACTGGCGCATTTCCCACCCGGATTTCATCTGCATTATGTTTTATCTGATTTAGAAGGACCCAGAGCGAGGGACTGCGCCCTGCCCTGCCCACCAGCTTGCAAGGCCCCCACAGCACTTGCCTCAGAAGACTGAGCACTGGAGCTGGCTCCACGTTTGTCAGACTCAGATGTATTTCACAGAGGCCTGGGTTGGGCCTCTTCAAATTTCTGTCACTGCAGTTTTGCAGGATTCCTGAGTTTCACCCACTCACGGCTCCCTCTCTGCACCCCAGTCAGCTGCCAATACCTATACAAACACACTCGCCTCCAGCACCACCACCCTCAGCTGCAGTGAAATGGTGTTGTGTTGCCCCCCGCCCCGCCCCAGCTTTGAGAGAAAAAGCACAGGATCTTGCAGTGTGTACACACTTGCTAAGCATCTGGTGAAGAGCCGGTGAGTAAACCAATTTCAGACTGGGATAAAGGAACTGCAAAATAGCAAGAAATGGAAGGGTTAGGTATCTATCCACAGTCATTGGAGGCACTATTCAGTGTTCAGATTCCTGGCTCCTTCTCTAGCTGCCGAGTTAGAACAGAATATCCAGAAAGGAGCTTTGTATTTTCAGTTAAACTCTCTGGGGCATACTGGCCTTGATGCCCCGTCAGATAGGGGTTTGACAGAATTATTAAACATCTGGATCCATTTTTCATTAAAAGGACAAAAACTGAACTAGGCATGGGAGCTCCTATCTGCAATTTCAGTACTTGGAGGGCTTGGGCAGGAGCATTTCAGAGTTTGAGGCCAGCTAGGGCTACACAGCAAGATTGTCTTAAAAAAATAGAAGAGTGGCTGGGGCTGAAGAGATGGCTCAGTGGTTAAGAGCACTGCTGTTCTTGCAGAAGACCCAGGTTCAGTTCCCAGCACCCACATGGCAGCTAACAACAGGGGATCCGACATTCTCTTCATAGGCATTGCAGGTCATGGGTGCACTTACACACATGCACTTACAGGCAATACACTCATTTACGTAAAATAAAATAATAAATAAAATATTTTTTTAAAAGAGGTTGGGGGTTAAGGAGAATCCTGGCATGGTGGGGCACACCTTTAATCCCAGCACTTAGGAGGCAGAGGCAGGCAGATCTTTGTGAGATCAAGGCCAGTCTGGTCTGCATAGTGAGTTCCAGGCCAGCTGGGGCTACTGGGAGACCCTATCTCAAAAAGATAAAAAAATTTAAAACATAAAGAGGGTGGGGTGCTAGACTGGGCTAGAGAAATGGTTTAGCAGTTAAGAGTATAGGCTGCTCCCGCAGAGGACCAAGATTTGGTTCCCAGCACCCACATGGCAGCTAACTCCAGGGACTCCAATGCCCTTTTCTGGTCTACAAAGGCACTTACATACAAAACACTTTTACATAAAAGAAAAGTTAAAAAAACTAAAAATAACTGGGCATGGTGGGGTACACCTTTAATCTCAGTACTCAGGAGGCACAGACAGGCAGATCTCTGGGAGATCATGGCAAACCTTGCCTACATAGAAAATTCCAGGCCAGCCAGGGCTACCGGGAGACCTGTCTCAAAACAAACAAAAAATAGAAAACTTAAAAAATGGGTGGCAAGATGGCATAGTAGGCAAAAGCACTTGTCACACAGTCTGACTACTTGGATTGATCCTTAGAACCCATGCCAGAAAGCTGGACATGGTGGCACCCATGTGTAATCCTAGCATTCCTACCGTGAGATGGAAGGCCAAGACAGGAGCGTTGCTTAGAGGCTTATGGGTCAGTTAGTCTGGAGCACACTGTGCAGCAGAAACAGGAGAGATAAAAAACAAGATGGCAACTGGTGAGATGATTCAGCTCATCTTCTCCCTGGCTCACACGGAAGGAGAGAACTGACTTCCACAAGTTGTCTTCTGACACCCAAAGGTATTCTGTGGCATGCACATGCCCATACAAGTACACACACACACACACACACACACACACACACACAGAGAGAGAGAGAGAGAGAGAAAATAAATATAATAATAATAAAACAAGATGGAAGGAGAGAACTGACTCCCAAACTGTGGCCTTTGTACTCAAATTCACTCTCTCTCTCTCTCTTTCTCTCTCTCTCTCTCTCTCTCTCTCTCTCTCTCTCTCACACACACACACACACACATACACACACTCACACATACACACAGTTTAAAACAAACCCAAGTTGAGGGCTGGAGAAATGGCTCAGCAGTTAAGAGCATTGGCCATTCTTGAAGAAGACCCAGTTTGTATCTCAGCATTCACATGGCAGCTAACAACTGTGTATAACTCTAGTTCTAGGGGTTCCAACACCCTCTTATGTCCTCCTTGGACATTGCATGACATGGTGCACTTACATACATGCAGGCATAACACTCATACATATAAAATAAAAATAAAGCAAAGAATAAAAATCAAACAAACCCAAGTTGGCAGTATTTATCAAAACTTAAAATTCACATGATTTTTAAAAAATTTTTGTTTGTGACAAGATCTCACTATGAAACTTTGGTTGGTCTAGGACTGACTGGATAGACCAGGCTGACCTTAAACTTGCTGTGATCTTTCTGTCTTTGCCTCCCAAATGTTGGGATTACAAGCATGCCATTCCACACTAGCTGTTCTTGTAGAGGTCTCAGTTTCAGTTCCTCCCAGCACCCACATGATGGCTAACAATGGTCTGTACCTCCACTTCCAGGGTACCTGATGCCCTCTTCTGACCCCCACAGGCACTGCACACATGTGGTGTACTTACATACATGCACATAAAAACTTATTCACATAAAAGTAAATAAATTCAACTAAAAACCACTCATACATATAAAATAAAAATAAATGACAAAGTTTCAAAAGGGTCTCATCTTAGTCCAGGCTGACCTTGAACTTGTGGCAATCTTTGTAGTGTTTCCTCCTGCATGCTGGGATTGTAGGCCTGCCCTACCATGCTTAATTTTCATGCTTTTTGAACATACACATTTCCCTAGACGTTATCCTGTGCCAGAAAATGGATGCTAGGTTACCTAGGCAAGCATTATTTTTGAAACAGAAATGCCTGTAAGTAGGAAAATATCTGTCCATTCATTACACACATTTTATCGAGCATTACTCCCATTTCCAGTAAAAAACAAATAATAAAATAAACTTTTGTGGAGATTTCTCTTTTGGTTCATAAAATGAGGCATGAATTAAATTAATATATATTATATTTATATATTATATAAACTATATAATATAATATATTAATTATATTATAAAATATTTATAAGATACCAAATCAATGGAATATTATACTTCCACCAAAAGAAATGAGGTATGTCCATGTCTATATTACTTTGAAAAGATGCTCAAGACCTTTTATCTTTAACTTCGGAAGCCTTTGAGTGTGCTCTCTGTATCAAATAAATTGAATAAAAATGAAGCTGGGAGTGGTGAGCTGTACTTATAATCCCAGCGTTCAGAAGGCAGCAGCAGAAGGACCAACCTGGTCTACACAGCAGGTTCAGAAGGCAGCAGCAGGAGGACCAACCTGGTCTACACAGCAGGTTCAGAAGGCAGCAGCAGGAGGACCAACCTGGTCTACACAGCAGGTTCCAAACCAGCTATTATGACTCTCTCAAAGAAATTAAAAAAAGAGAAAAACGTGTTACAAAACTGGGTATAGCTTGATCCCACTTGAATATAAATGTCATACTCATGTGTTAAATATACATATATTCATTACTAAAAAGGACTGGGAAAATGTTTAAACAATCATTAGGACTAGAGTGATGGCTCGGCAGATAGAATTCAAGATCTGAAAGCAGGAGGACTTGAATTAGAATCCCCAGCACCCCATAAAAAGCTGGGTATGTAAAGATGCGGCACGTGGACGTGCAACCCCAGCACAGTGAGGTAGAGACAGGAGGATTATCCAGGTTTGCTGGTCTTAAGTCTGGAACTGGGTTCAGAGACTCTGTTTCAAGGGAACAAAGTAGACAGGGATAGAGCAGGTCACATGTCCTCTGGCTTCTCTGCGCACGCACGGACTTGCACACCTGTATATACATGTGCCATATACCTCACACACACACACAGAAAGTAGGAAAAAAGAAAAGAATTATTAATGATAATTAGCAGTGGAAAGTAGATTAGACGTAGGGAGGAGTTTGCTTGTGTTTTTTACACCCTTCTATGCTATTAAAATTTTAGCCTCTTGAATTACTGCTTTTCTATGTTTAAAAACGATTACAAGCTGAGGATGTGGCTCAGTTGAGTTGGCACCATGCTGTCTGGCCTGCATGAAGCTCTGAATTCAATCCACAGCACCACAAAAAAAAAAAAAAAAAAAAAAAAAGACGAGGTGTGGTGGTGTATACCTGTAATCCCAGCACTCTAAATGTGGAGGTGGATCAGGACTTCAAGGTCATCCTTGGATGCAGAGTGAGTTTGATGTCATCCTGAACTGTAAGAGACCCCGTGTCGTCAGGGAGCCTGTGAGATTTTAGATTTCCAGCAGAGGGCAGCAATGATTCTTAAATATCCCTGACATCAACCCGATGCTGAGGATTAGTGTCCACAGGCTTCCGATTCCAGACCCAAATACTGTCCTTGGATCACCAGATCACAAAGGAAACAAAAGATGATAAACACAGAAAACTTAAAAAGATGTAGAAATTGTTGACTAACATGTTTTCCGTACAGCTTTTTTATTAACCTTCTCAGTCTAAGACTTTTTCCTTCCCTGAAGGAAATATAATACATTCTATGGGTTTGCCGGAGTCATTTTAGAAGTTCTCTTTCCATCTGTTAAAACATAAGACTGAGGCTGGAGAGATAGTTCCGTGGTTAAGAAGACTGGCTGTTCTTGGAGAGAACCTGGGTTCGGTTCCCAGCACCCACATGGTAGCTAACAACCATCCTTAACTCCAGTTTCAGGGGATCCAGCACCATTTCTGATCTCCTCAGGCATCAAGCATGCATGTGGTGCATGCATGTGGTACACTTACATACATACAGGCAAAACCTTCATACACATAAAAATAAAATCTTTTTAAAAACCCAAACAAATAAGATTTGGTAAACAGAAATTAGCATCAGGAAGAAACAAAGGCAGGGTCCCTCTGAAATAAATTGGCCTCTCAAGTAATCTGTTTTACAGCCCTTAACTGATTAGGATGAATCATTACAAGTTTTAGTGTAGATCAAAGGGAACTTTTTTTTTTATTGCGGGCGGGGGGAGGCGGGATGTTGGTATTTATTCAGCTCACTGATGGAGAAAAAGAACTCTCCCACTCTATAAATGTTTAGCATGTGTGTAAAGGTCATAGGTCTACTATTCAGAAACCACACACAGACTTACAGAAGAATCTTCTTGGGCTGGCCAAATTAAACATCAGGCAGTTATAGAGAAATAAACACAAGTTAACATTTAACCACAAGTATCTGTTCTTATGCTCTGTCCTCAACAGCAGGGGCCTAAGAGGATGTGAGAGAGAGCTCTGGTACTCTAGAAAAATCTGAGCTCTTTGAAGGACCCACCTTTCTGCCACTTTAGAAAACATTTGCATGTATGCATATATTATATGTTATTATTTTATAATATATGCATAGTATGTACTATATATTTTTGTGTATGTATAATATTTGAATCATAGACTTTCACATTTCAACAGCAGTGTTGTTTTTAGAGAAGACTGAAAATCATAAAGTATTTCCTTTCTTTGGTAGTGGTGACTGTAGTAGGAATTGAGCCCAGGATCTATTGCATGCTGAGCACGTGGTTTATTATTTATTATTTTTGAGACAGGGTCTCACCATGTAGTGCTGGCTGAACTTGAACTCATAGAGATTCACCTGTCTCTGCCTCTGCCTAAATGCTGGGATTAAAGACAGGCACCACAACGCCTGACTGTACTTTCTATTCTTGAGACACAGTCTCAGTAAGATGTGCAGGCTCACTTTGAATTCCCTCTGATTCTCCTGCTTCAGATTTCTGAGTGGTAGGATTACACGTGTAAGCCACCGTGCCCAGCTCCATAGTTATAATTTGATTCTATTGGACTGTCTCCAGGAAAGAGCAAGGCTGCAATAGCCCTAATCCCCATGGTCAGAAGCTTGGGCTAGGTCTCAGGGAAGAGAACTAAGGATCGGAAAGGACCTCAGACAGGAGAAAGAATCACGTGGAACATGCATTCAACCATTTCCATGACCTACTCCGGGCTACCTCAAATTAAATTTAATTGCTTACTGAACTAATTAAAAAATACTTATTTAAAATTTTTATTTTATGTGTTTAAGTATTTTGCCTGCATATATGTATGTGTACCTGGTGTGTGTGCAGTGCTCTTAGAGGTGATAAAGCCTCTGTATGGGTGGTGGGAATTGAACTTGGGTCCTCTGCAAGAGCAGCAAGTGCTCTTACCCACTAATCTATCTCTCCAGCTCCAAAGATTTTTTTATTTTGACTTATGTGTATGTGTATGTGTGTTTGTGTGAACATATGCCACGTATGTTAGCATGCTCTTGTAGGCCAAAAGAGAGCAACGGATCCCCTGGACCTGGAGTTACATGTGATTGTGAGGAGCCAGGTTGGGTGCTGGAATCAGAATTTGGATCCTCTGAAAGAGCAGGAAGTACTCTTTACCACTGAGCCATCTCTCTAGCCCCACTGAACTAATTTTTAAAAGAGAACCCCTTCCCCCCTGCCTCACTGTATATGTATAGGCCAGAGGCCAACTTTTGAGTGTCAGTCTTCACAGCCCACCTCGTCTAAGACAGGATCTCTTGTTTTGCAACTCTACATCAGGCTAGCTGTCCTTCAAACTGCTGGAAACCCTCCTGTCTCCCCTTGCACACTGCTGTAGAAATGCTGAGATTCTAGAGCGGCACTGGCTTTCTGTGGGTTCTACAGCAAGCACTTTTACCCACTTCAGCCCTGTACTAATATTTTCTGACAAGTTTAATCACAGGAAAGGCTTCACATGATCTTATTCTGCAACCACTTCCTTTCCCCACTGGTTTATTTATTGTTTTCTCCCAAACACTGACTCACCTTCAGTCAAGGGCATTGCTTTGAAATGCTACAGTGGTTTCACCCTTCAAGCTTTCCAGTCTTGGCATGAAGGCCTGTGAATTCTTTCATCTGAAACCCTCAGCCTTCTGCCAGCCATACACAAGTTAACAGTTCATCTCTATTCTAAAACCAACTGCAAATTCACCTCTCCTGGAAGCCTTCCCTGCCAACTTTTGGCTTTTCTGCTTTGTGTTCTGTGCTGTAGATACAAAGGGGTTGTGGGAATATGAGCAGGAAAGGATCCTTAAGTCTATGTGTAAAGTGTATGTTCACTCTGGTTCTTTCCGTGGGAGGCAGTATGGTTTTACCAAGCAAACATGGACTCTGGAATCTGGCATGCATGCTCAGGAGTTCTCAAATTCATTCTGGCTGTCCTTTGTCACCTTGGAAATAATGCTTCCTCCTCCTGGGCTCTTGTCTTCCACCCCAGCTTTGGGAAGCAGCTGTCCTCTCTCCTCTTTTCTCCAGGAGTGGACTGACAGGTTTTTTTGTTTTGTTTTGTTTTTTAACTTCCCATAGCATAATGAGGATCATATAGACATCCCCATCCCGCTTCACGCGGGTCCTCACCTGCCTGGGGTGGGGGTAATTACAGTTCCCTCCTCACTACATTCTTGTAGGAATGAAATGAGATAGGCATGTTTACAAGGCACCTGGCAGGTTGTGACAGATGCTTTCTATTGGCTTGTTCAAAACGCATACCAAGCCCTTTGTAGTTTGCTTCCTGGACTGCAGAGCCTTATGCTTCTTATAACTTGACCAGCGATGGTCCTGCTTTTGGCTTATATTCCACTTGGGGAGGGAGAAGGAGAAAGGGCAGCATCTGTTTTGCTGGTACTGATCCAGGCAGAGGCAATGGAACTCTGGAATAAGGAGCTTTCGTGACAGATTAGCGGTTCTGAAGCTTCTGGATGGTGGTGACGCGCAGCTTGCTTGTTGGCTTGGTTCTATAGTGTAATTTTGGAAGCCATTCTTGGGTGTTTAGCCCAGAGTCTATTTCTTCAACTTTCCATAATAAATCAGCAAGAGAAAAATCTGTCAACTGCAACTGAGAAAAGGGATTAATATATAAGTATTCAATAAATGTTAGCTGTTATTATTTTAAACTTGTTGGGGCTATAGAGATGGCTCAGTGGTTAAGAGCACTGGCTGCTCTAGCAGAGGAGTCAGGTTTGAATTCCAGCACCCACATGGTGGCTAACAACTGTCCACAATTCCAGTTCCAGAGGATCTGATGCCCTCTTCTGACCTCTGTGGGCACTGCATGACACAGGTGCATTTACATACATGCAGACAATACACATGTACACATAAAAAATATAAATATTATTTTGGACTTTATTGAGATAGGGTCTCCCTGTAGCCCCAGCTGGCCTGGAACTCACTATGTATACTAGACTGGCCTTGAACTCACAGAGATCCACCTGACTCTGCCTCCCGAATGTGGAATTAAAGGTGTGTGCCACCATGCCTGGCATAAATCAAATATTTTTATAACTTGTTGAGGGTCAGCGACAGATGAGTCAGTGAGTAAAGGCACTTGTTGCCAAGTCTGACCACCTCAGTTTGATCCCTGGGACCCACTTGGTAGAAGGAGAGAACCAAATCAAGTAAGTGGTCCTCTAACTTCCACACCCATGCAATGGCATACACTTACTGCACTCCCAAAGTAAAGAAATAAATGAATAAATTGTTGCTTGAAGGTTCAATGATGAAGGACATAATCATATTTAAGGAAAGCAAAATTTTTTCTACATTCATATATATATATGTATGTATGTATGTATGTATGTATGTGTGCATGTGCACGCCATGTAACGTGTGGTGGTCAGAAGACAACCCATGGGAGTCAGTTTTTTCCTTTTATCATGTTGGTCCTGGGGATCAAACCTAGGTTTATCAGGCTTGGTGACAAGAGCCCCAACCCACTGCATCATCTTACCAGCTCCTCAGGGGGGAAAAATGTAACTGGCTATTAGATAGGGGCCATGTTAAGTAATTTCTAGAGTGCTACTGTCTCATAAAACTTTCTTTAATGATGAATTTTTTTTTGATAGGTTCTTACTATGTGGCTTTGGTTGGCCTGGAACTCACTATGAAGTTATTAGCCTGTCCTAACTTGTGGCAATTCCCCTGCCTCAGCCTCTCAAATGCTGAGTTTGTACAGGCATGTGGCACCAAATTTGGTTCTTAATGATGGGTTTTCAACAATGTACCGAAAGTCCTAACTAATGCAATAAAACAATAGAAGGAAATGAAAGGTATATAGAGGAAACAGGAAGAAATCTGTTTTTGTTTGCAGATAACAAAATTGTCTGTGTATAACATTTGTAAGAGCTGAAAAAAATCTACTGGAATTAGTAAGCACTCATAGCAAGCAAGATTGTAGATGACAAGGGTAAGGTCCATTGCTGGCACTGAGGTGCTGACTCAGTGGTTAAGAACACTGGCTGTTCTTGCAAGTGATCTGGGTTTGGTTCGCAGCACCCACTTGGCAGCTAACAACTGCCCTAACTCCAGTTCCAGGGGATCTGACACCGTCTTCCGATCTCGGCGGGTATTGCACAGCATGAGTGTGCCTTTATTCACGCAGGCAAAACATTCAGATACAAATTTTTTTTTTTAAAGTTCATTGCCAGCTGGGCGTGATGGCACAGGCCCGTAATCCTAGCCCTTAGGAGGCTAGGCAGGAGGATCTTGAGTCTGAGGCCAGCCTGGGAAAAATACATACAGACTCTCTCAAAAACAAACGAAACAAAAGCACAAAAATAGCAGATCTTTTTCCTTTATGCCAACAATGAATATCTTAAAATAAAAAACAGTAATGACATTAGCACTCAAAACGATTGAATAATTAGGTATAAATCTAGCATGATATATGTAAGGTCTACATGAGGAGATTTATAAAATTTTGGCAGGAGAAATCAAAGAACTAAGTGACTAAGGAGAGATTTCATGTTCCTGGATATAGACCCCGGGGAGTTGTAGTACTTGCCTAGCACACCGAAGGCCTTGGGTTCAATCTCCCACACTGCAGAAAAACTGTTAAGACAAAACTAAAACAAAAGACAAACTGTTAAGATGAGTTATACCCAACTTGTCCTATAGATTCAATTGCCAATCAGAAACCATCAAGTTATTTTGTGGATATTAGCAAACTGATTCCAGCTTTTTATTTATTTATGTGTTTATTTATTCTGATACAGGGTCTTAATATGTAACCCTGGATGATCTAGAACTCATTATGTAGATGAGGCTGTCCTCCAACCCACAGAGATCCACCTGTGACTGCCACCCAAGTGCTGGGACTAAAGGTGTTCACCACCACACCCCACTTTTTATTTTTTGTAGGAATGACTTTCCTGGGAATGCCTTCTGTTACAAATGGGAATCTTATCTAATGTTGTAACCAAGGTTAATCATACATTTTGAGGTCCTTTAATACTATCTCAGCTTGTTTACAATGTAAATAAACTTACTAGGCCTTGGGCTCCTTTTGTAAACTAAACATACAGCTTTAATCTCTCATAAATACAGCTTTAATCTCTCATAATCCTTCCTTGCCTCTGACATAGAATAATGTAAGTGTGTGTGTATGTTGTGAAAATATTAGAACTGGCTGGGTGTGCTGGCACATGCCTTTAGTCCTAGCACTCAGGAGGCACAGGCAGGTGGACCTCTTGAGTTCAAGGCCAGCCTGATCTACGTAGTGAGTTCCAGGCCAGTTGTGGCTACAGGGAGACCCTGTCTCAAAAAAGACCAAAAATAAAGTATCAGAACTGAAAGCATAAATATCGTTGGAAGCAGTGAATTATCCCGTTAACATCACAAACAACAGGTGAGCTTAGATTGATAGTATCTGTTTGTGGTTGTGTATGTTATTCTGGGCCAGTAGAAAGTCCTTCTCTGATAAGACAGGTTCCTCATTCCTTTCCCATATGTTCCTGGATGTACTGTTTCAGTAAAGACAGAACAAGTCCTTTGCTCTAAAAGAACGATTCTGAGAGAATTTTGAAGAAACAAGTTCTCAGAACAGATCTGGTTCACTCCTGGTTTTAACAGATGCCAAGGGGCCAGGGCCAGGCTGTTTTTATTTGGATACTGCAGTATTGAGCCATCTCTCTGCTGCATTTTTAATTGATTATTTTATTTTATTTTTGAGACAAGTTCTCATGTAGCCAGACTGTCCTTTAACTCAATATGGAGCCAAAATGGGTCTTGAATACCTGATATTCTTGCCTCAATCTCCCAAGATTATGCAGCCATGCATGGCTTGACTCCAAAGCTTATACACAAAGGCAAAAGATCCAGAAAAAACAACTCACTATTAGAGGAGGAGAACAAGGTTAGAAAACTGACATTACCTGACTTTATAGTACTTCAATATGTACTATAAAGTTACAGTAATTAAGATGGTGTAATATTGGTGAAAGAACGGACAAATAGATTAATAGAACAGAACAGAGATCCTAGAAATAGACCCACATAAATGTAGTTAAGTAATCTTTGACAAAGCAACAAAGACTAATAGAGAAAGACAGCATTTTCAATATAAATGGTGTTGGAACAATTGGCATCCACATGCAACAAAATGAATTTTGACACACACTTTGCACAAAATTAACTCAAAGTGAATCATAGACTTATAGGAAAAACATAAAATTATAATACCTCTAAATAATAACCTATGAGAAAATCTAGATGATATTGGCATAGCAACATTATCTTAGACACAATATTAAAGATATGATTTATTAATTTATTTTTTATTTTATGTGTATGAGTGCTATGTCTGCATGCAAGTGCACCTGAGTCATGCCATGGCCTTGGAGGTCAGGAGATGGCATGGGATCCCTTGGAACTGGAGTTATGGACAGTTGTTAGTTATCATGTAGGTGCTTGGAATCCAGTCTGGGTCCTCTGCAAGTACAACCAGTGCTCTTTATCTCTGTGCCATCCCTCCAGCCCCAAGGTATGATTTATTAAAAAAAAAAAAAAATATATATATATATATATGCATGGCCTCTGACTTGCAATTGTTTTAGCTTACAGTGATGCAGAAGCAATACACATTTGAGATGGTGTAAACTATTCTTTGAATTTTAATCTTTTCCTGGCTGATTTATGTAATACTAGTCTGATGTTGAGTGGTGACAGTCAACTTCCAGTCAGCCACAAGATCATGAAGGTAAATAACAATACATTGTAGCGTATTGCTGTGCTCTAGTGTTTGGTAGGCTAGACCTTTTAAATAATGTTTAAAACATTTTTATTTTATGTATATGAATATATTGTCTGCATGTATGCAAGTGTACCATGTGTTGTGTAATGGCCATGGAGGACAAAGGAGGGCTTCGGATTCCCTGGAACTGTAGTTATAGACTCTTGGTGCTGGGACTCAAACCCAGGTCCTCTGCAGGAGCAACCAGTGCTCTTAGCCACTGAGCCATCTCTCCAGCCGCCTTAAGTACATTTTTGATGTGTGTATTTTCCACTTAGGACATGTTACTGGGATGCAACTTTGTGGTAAGTTGAGGATCTGTAATAGATAAACTGGACTTCATTAAAATTAAAGACACAGGATCTGTGAAGACATTGTCAAGGAGATAAGAACAGCCATAGTCTAGGAGAAGTATATGCAAGCACATATCTGATAAAGGACTTCTTTTAAAAAATGTCTTTTGATTTATTTTTATTTTTATATATATAAGTGTTATGCGTGCATGTAAGTACACCCATGTTGTGCAGTGCCCATGGAGGACAGAAGAGGGCCATCAGATCCCCTGAAACTGAAGGTATGGATGGTTGTTAGCTGTCATGTGGGTGCTTGGAATTGAACCCAGGTCCTCTGCAACAGCAGCTAGTGCTTTTAAGCAATGAGTCATTTCTCTAGCCCTTGGTAAAGGACTTTTTAACATTCAGTCCTCCATTCCACCAACTGAGCTGTGAACTACAATTGGAATTCTTATTTCTTTTAAATTTTATGTTTATGAGTTTATTGTCTGCATGTATGCAAGTGCACCTGTGTCATGTAGTGCTTGTGGAGGTCAGAAGAGGGCATTGGATCTCCTAGAACTGGAGTTACAGATGGTTGTTAGCTGCCATTGTGGGTACTGGAAACCAAACCTGGGTCATCTGCAAAGGCAGCCAGTGCTCTTAACTGCTAAGCCCCATAACTGGCATTCTTAACATTCAGTAACAGAAAATTAACAACTTGATTAAATGGGCAAAATGCCTGAACAGACACTTCAACCAAAAAGGACATACAGATGGTAAATAAATATATTGTGGTGGGGCACCTCAATAAGATACCACTGCACACTTATTAGAATGGTTCAAAGCCTGAACACTGACAACATTAAATGTTGATTGGAATGTGGAGCAGCAGGACCTCTGATTCTTTGCTGGCAGGAATACAAAATGGTATGGCCACTGTGCTACGATTAGCTTGCTTCTTACAAAGCATACTCTTTTTGTGTGTGTGAGAGACGGTATCTCATGTAGCCCAGCCTGGCCTTGACCTTGCTATGTAATCACAGGTGACCTTGAACTCTTGATCTTCCTAACTCTCCTAAGTGTTGTGATGACAGGGGTATACCACATCTAACTTCTAAAAGAAGCATACACTTACACCATCTCATCTAGCAATCACTCTCCATGATATTTACCCCAAATATGTACCTTTACTCATAACTAAGGTGTCCTTCAGGAGGTTACATAGGTAAGTAGAGTATGGAACATCTGGACTATGGAATAAAATTCAGTGCTAAAAAGAAATGCTCTATCAGGCTAAAAAAAAAAAAAAAAACAAGTGTAGGCTGGGTGTGGTGGCCCATGGCTTTAATCCCAGCATTCAAGAGGCAGAGGCAGGAGGATCTCTGTGAGTTGAAGGCTAGCCTGGTCTACACAGGGAGTTCCAGGACAACTAGAGCTACAGGGAGATGCTGTCTCCAAACGACCAAAAGAAAAAAAAAAGATGGAATAAGTAAAAACCTCAGTGATCTTTCAGTGGCTAAGGGAAGGAAGATGAAGAGACAAAGCATGGGGAAATTTTAAGGCCATAAAATTGTTCTGTATAACATTATGAGAATGAATATATGTAGCTGTACATTTGTCAAGATCCATAGAAAGTGCACCATCAAGCCAGGCATGATAATTACACCTGTAGTCACAGCCCTTGGGAAGCAGAGACAGGAAGATCAGGAGTTTAAAGTCAACCACAGCTGGCCTGGAACTTACTATATAGACCAGGCTGGCCTCACACTCACAGAGTTCTGCCTGCCTTGCTTCCCCAAGTGCTGGGACTAAAGGTTTGCACCACCATGGCCTGGCTGATAATGATTTTGAAAATTAGAGTCATTAGTTGTAACACTTTGATGTCGAGTGTTGAGAATGTGGGAGGCTTTGAGTAGAGAGGGGTCTATGGGAATTTTCTGTACTTTCTGCTCAATTATGTTACCTAAAATTGCGCTTTAAAAAAGGAGGAGCTAGAGAGAAGGCTCAGTGCTCAAGAGCACTTGCTGTTCTTCCAGAGAACCTAGATTCAGTTCCCAGCACCCACATGGTAGTTAACAATTATCTTTAACTACAGTTCCAGAGGATCCAGTGCTCTCTTCTGGTCTCTGAAAGCACCAAGTGCACATATATTTATGTAGGTAAACACTCAATACACATAAAATAAAAATAAAAAATTCATTTACTTTTTATCCTAAGTACCTGTACTCATAAGGCTGAGCCATCCTATGTATTCATAAGGCTGAGCAGGAGGATTTGGAGTTCAAGACCAGCCTGAGCCACAGAATGAGTTTAAAGCAAGTCTGGCAGAGTCACAGAGTGAGTTCAAGGCAAGTCTGGGCAACTTGATGGTAGCTGTTTAAAGAAGAGGAGGAAGAGGAGGAGAAAAAGAAAAGTAAAAAAAGAGATGTGGGATGGGCAGATATACAGCTCTGCGGTAGGTTACCTGCCTAATGTGTGAGACCCTAGGTTCAATCCCAAGTACTCAAAAAAGGTCTATTTTAAAGGGAAAAGTTATTTCTGTAAATAGCTTTCTTTCCTGAGCACTATTAAAATGATCCTGCAAAAGAATAATTCTGTTATGTATTAATCCTTCCTTAAAAGTTCTGAGTGCAAAGGTATGCTGGTAAATGTTTAACCAATGACTCTCTGGTAATGATAGAGGAGAACAACAGTAGCCAATTAACATGGTATAAATATCTCTGCCATGGATGGCTTCTAGCCATGAAAGGGCCATCACTCAACACAGTTGGGAGATGTGTGCATAACTGGCTCTTAGAAGGAAGTACACTCCATCATAAAATAATCTGATCTACTTGAGGCTGGTAAGACCTCTATACAAATGAAGCATTTGGCGTTTAGTCACCAGGAGCCATCTAGTACCTAAGCTCTGCCTGTAGACCGCTGTGCTAAAGGACACTAGCTCAAGGACAACTGGCTGGACTAGTATAGGAGAAAGCACAGAGTAGATGCCTTCCTTCACAGCTTCTGACTCAGGCAGCCCAAGAATAAAGGAATTTTTTCGCACGCTTAAGCATTCCAGAAGCAGAGCTAAAGCAGAGTTGCACATACTAATGATGGCTCATACCATGGGAAGAGAGTGGGAAGGATGCAGATTTCAGAAACAGAGAGATCTCGCTGGGCATGGTGGCACAAGCATGTAATTCCCGCACTTGGGAAATGAATTCAGGAAGATCAGGAATTTGAGGTCAGCCTGGGCTATGTGAGAGCTTGTCTCAAAAACCACATCTGTGTGGTGGTGCATGCCTGTAATCTCAGCCCTGGAGAGGTGGGTGGGAGGTGGGGGAGTGGGGGGGAGTGGGGAGGTGGGACAGTAGCTTTAAATTCAAGGCCAGTCTGATTTACATAGCAAGTTGCAAATAGCCAGAGATGCATAGTGAGATCCTGCCTCAAAAAGACTTCTAAGAAGAAAGAGAGCGAGAGCGAGGGAGAAAGAGACAGACAGACAGAAGCCCTGAGCTTGAGTTCCTGTCTGATTGTCTCTTGGGTCACAACACTTTACCTTTCCGAGTCTCAAATGCCTCATCTGTAAAAGGAGAGGTTATACTGATTAGAGATAAAGCTTGCAAAGCATCTGACAGTGAGTGGCACACAGTAGATATGATGGTTAATCTTCATGGTCAACCTGACTGCATTTGGAATCACCTAGGAGCCACTCCTCTGGCCATGTCTGTGAGGGCATTTCCAGAGAGGATAAGAGAGGAAAACTCACCCTGAATGTGGGAGGCACTGCCCTCGAGGTGCCCTGAACTGAATCAAAAGGGTACAAGCCGGGAACCAGGTGAATACCAGCGTTCTTTCTCTCCTTGAGTGGGGACATGACATGATGAGCCACGTCATGCTCCCGCTGCCATAGCAGGGGAGACAGAATACCTCAAGAAAGAAAATGTTTCCTTTAGCTCATGATTTGGGTATTATGTGTACATACATCCTTCTTGGAAGGGAGCAAGAAACCAGCATTGTGGGAAGTAACTAAAGAGAATCAAAACTTTATCTTCCACACTCTAATGTTTTCAATCATGAAGTCTGTTGCTGGACTGGAGAGATGGCTCAGTGGTTAAGAGCACTGGCTGTCCTTGCAGAGGATCCAGGTCCTAGCACCTAAACAGTCCATAACTCCAGTTCCGACTCCCTTTTCTGACCTCCACAGACATTGCAATACATGGGTGCACGTACACACATGCAGATAATACACTCATACACATAAAATAAAAATAATAAATAAGATTAAAAAAAATCTATTCCTATAGTCACCAGTCATTAAAAGTTAATAAGTACAAGAAAAACAATGGTAAGATTTTAAAGAGGGAAATTTATCATGAAATAATAATATGAATAATTAAATTAATATAAAGTCACGGGGTTTTTGTTTTATTTATATTCATTTATTTATTTATTTATATTCATTGGCTTGAGGCAACAAGAAGACATTCATCGTAGAGCTATCATCCAGCAACTCTGGGAACCTTGTGGAACACAAACATTCACAAAGAGCCCAGATTTCAGCCCAGCCTTTCTTCTATCATGTGCCACTTTCCTGTGGTGACATGAATAAACCCAAATAATAAATCACAAAGGCTCCGAAGACCTTCCTTCCCATATAACCAACCAATGGGCAACAACAGAGGAAGCTGGTCAAAGAAGCAGAGGTGTCTGAGCTCAGTTTTCTTTGGACCTTATCTTCCTTTCTTCCCCCTTCACAGATGTTCCTTATGAATGAACTTGGCTCCTTGGAATTCATACCAGAATAGGATTGTCCAACGTGTTTGAGGAGAGGAACTCTTACTTCCTGAAATGATTCTCTCTTGACATGAATTTAAATTTAGGAAGGAGATGTCTAGCATTTTATAAACACTCAATATGCACATGCGACTCAAGGACTGATGCGATTTCCTTCTGTCTTCTTGTCTCTTTTATCTTACCAGAGTGATGTTGTGGCTTTGATTGCTGATTGCAGTGATTGGCAGCAGGAGCTAGCCCTTTCCTCCTGATTCACAAACAACAGGGCGTTTCCCGTAATTTGAAGTTCCAGGTGCTTGGGAATATGGCCAAATATATCTTCCAGCTTAAAAAATAATTGAAAATTCTACCCATTAATTCTGAATTGGGTCATGTGTTCACATGATTTAAAATTTCAGAAAATATAGAGTCTAAACTAAAATTTGTCCCCCGATTTTTGTGGCTCAGATTTCCAGTTCCTTCCTTTGGTTCTACTAGTGTTCAGGGTATCTTCTCTGAGATCGCTATTTTATACATACTTAAAATGACACATGAAAAATAAAAAAATAGGACTGGTGAGATGGCTCAGTGGGAAAAGGTGCCTGCTACCAAGCTTGATGACCTGAGTTCGAGCCCTGGGACCAACTTGGTGGAAGGAGACAATTGACTCCTGAAAGTTATCCTCTGACATTCACAAACACATTGTAGCATGTGCCCCTCCACTGGTAAATAAATGTAATAAAAATAAAATAACATGTTTTTCCTCCTTTTATTCTTTTACTTAACACTGCTAGCAAACCACATGAAAATATTTTTCTTTATCTCTTCTACTAAAGTGAGTGGAGGCTCCATAAGGAAAATTTTAATTTTTAAAACAGAATCTCATGTACTCCAGACTGGCCTTGAGCTCACTGTGTAGCTGAGATGATCTTGTACTCTTGATCCTCCTGTCTTCTCTTCCTAAGTGCTAGAATTAAAAGTGTGTGCCACTATGCCTGGGCTGGACATTTAATCTTGGGTAAAACATGCTTCAGTTTTAAAATGAAAACAAACAAACAAACAAACAAACAAAACTAGGCTGTGGGGTCACAGTACATTACTGTCTGTATATTACTGCCACGCTTCCTTTTTTAGTTAATTAATTTGTATTCTATGTGTATGAATGTTTTGCTTGCATGAATGTTGCATGCAATGCCAATGGAGGTATGATTGTTAGCCACCATGTAGGTGCTAGGAACTGAACCTGGGTCCTCTGCAAGAGCAGCCAGTGTTCTTAACCACTAAGCCATCTCTCCAACCTCCACACTTGCCTTTCTTGAATTCCCCAAACATAACATGCTTTTCCCACTCAGTGACTTTTGCACACTGTTCCCATTGTTTGGAACATTCTTTCTTCTCTTTAACTAATTTACAACACATCCACCCATCAACACACACAATCACAAATCCACAAACTGTCTTTTTATAAAAAGAGCTAGATCATGATGTGTGGTTGTCCAATAATTTTTAGTCATGTTACTCACATGGCCTCTGGAGATTAGAAAAATATCTGAGCTGTTGTGGTGGCACAGATCTTTAATCCTAGCACTCCAGAGGCAGAGACAGGCACATTGCTGTGAGTTCTAGTCCAGCCTGGTCTAAACAGTGAGTTTCCTAGCACCTATGTCAGATGGCTTGAAACTGCCTGTAACTCCAGCTCTTGGGGATCTGATCCCTTTTGTAGACTTTGTGGACACCGTCCTCCCATACATGTATGCACACACACGCATATACACACAAAGAAAAAAAGATAAATTTTAAAAAAATACAACTCTTCTTCAAGAAAGCATTGGGGACTTGAGGGTGCCCTGCCAGGTTCCCAGGTCAAATTCAGTCACAACTCACACAGATAATAAAGAAGGAAATCTGGGCAAAGGGGGACTGGGGTATGAAGGAGAAAAGATGCATCCCCCCCCCCCCCCCGCCCCGCTTCTAAGAGAGTTTTGCAAACAATCGAAGTAATTAAAAGTTCTCAGAAGTAGCCGCTCGTGCCCTTTTCACCAAGGGAATGTGGGCCAAGCATGATATATTAAAAGAGAGGGAGCTACTCTATTGAAGTTAAAAATAATCTTCTGTCACATGGCTAATTTGTTGGAATGTAGCAATAAAGGGCTGTGGGCAGAGGGAGAGCTGCAGGCAGCTGCAAAGTTCGCAGCAGGCCGAGTGCACATCCTGGGGACCGTGTTTGCTGGGAGAGAAAACCAGTGTCACAGCTGACTTGAGGCCCTTTATCAAAAAACACAAAAGGGGCAGGAAAAAGGGAAAGTGAGTTCAAGTCCAGAGCTGTGACCTTTGGGCTTATCAGACAGTGAAGGGTGGGTAAGGACTGGTCACCTGTGTCACGGGGTGCTGATTCACTCAGCAAGGAAGGCCTTCCGGTTTCTCTGCCTTTGAATCTGTTTCAAAGGCCCCAAGGAAACCTTTGATCTGCAATTTCTGGGAAAACCAGTCTATAGAGTCTTGAGAGAAGAAGCTGAGCCCTGGAATACAGATTGTATTTTGGGACATTGGAGATTCTAGGTTTTTTTCTCCCTGTACTGGGGATTGAACCAAGGGCCTTATATGTTCTGGGCAAGTACTCCATCACTGAACTACATATCCAGTTCTCTTTTTTGCTTTTTATTTTGAGACAAGGTCTTGAAATGTTGCCCAGGCTGACTTTGAAATCACTGTTTAGCCCAGACAGATTTTGAACTTGTAATCCTCCTGTCTCAGCCTCCAGAATCAAAATCATTGAAATAGTAGAGTACAAAAGGGAAAATGTTATTTAGCACAGTCTCTGAATTTTCCACTTGTGGAGATAGACTTAGAGAAGCTAACTTGCCCAAGGTCATTCAACTAGCAACTGACAGTCCTAGAGTCAAACTCAGAGCTTTAGTTAGAGAAGAGGGCTGTAATGGTTTGGGGTTAAAGGTTCAAGCTGTGTTAAATCTTGGCACCATATGCTAGAGGAGCCTTGGAAAGTTGCTAACTTTTCTCAGTATTAGTTTACTATCTATCAAATGATTATAAAAATGGGGGCTGAGATGTGGCTCAGTCGTGAAGACTAAATGTGGTGGTATAAGCCTATCATTCGAGCACTTGGGAGGAAGAAGCAGGAGGATGAGAAGTTCAAAGCCATCCTCAGCCACTTAGTGAGTCTGAGACAACCTGGGGTATGTGAGACCTTGTTTCAAAAACAAAGCAACAGCAAAAAAATAGGACTCTTCACTTAAAATTGCCATAATGCTTGTAAAGTGGTTAGTACAATATCCAGCCTAAAAGAAATTTTTAATGAAAGGTTAGATAGGGCCAGAAAGATGACTCAGCAAGTAAAGACACTTGCTACCAAGCCAGAGGACCTGAGTTCAATTTCCAGAAGACCTGAGTTCAATCCCCAGGACTCACATAGTTGAAGAAGAAAACCAACTCCCCAAAATTGTCCTTTGACCTTCACATATAAGTCTTGTTGCGCGCGTGCACACACACACACACACACACACATGTAATTAAAATAAATAAATACATAAATGTTAGTGGTTATTGTTTACACATATTTCTGCACCATCTGGCATCAAATCTCTAGTCCTTTTTGCAAATTAGTTTGCACAAACATCCTCTTTAGTTTGAGAGGGATTCTCTCTCTCTCTCCTTTCCTGTCCCCAATCATAGTTCATTATATGTAGAGAAAGAAGATGGTTGATGATGAGTTTGGAGAAAAGGGTCAGTGGTTAAGAGCACTGATTGCTCTTGCAGAGTTCTGGGGTTTGGTTCCCAACAGCCACATGGCAGCTAACAACTGTCTGTAACTCCAGTTCCAGGGGATCTGACGCCCTCTTCTGGTCTGTTCAGGAATTGCACACCGTGAGTGCACTTAAAAAATGCAGGCAAAACATTCATACACCCAAAATAAAAATTTTTAAAAAGAAAGAGGATGGTTGAATGTTAAAATAACTTCTTCATTCTTCCTTAGTATTTTCTGCATTCTATCACACCCACGTGTCTGATTTTCTAAGCCATATACCCTATGGCCTGCATTTTCCGAGCTGCAGACAAGCAGAAACAGGTCCAACATGAAGAAGCAAGCACTGCTCCTTCAATTCAGCAGCTGTTAGAATCTTCTAGAATACTTGATCCATTTCCAAGCTCATAATGGACACCACTAACAAAAGGGGCTCTTAAAGTCCAGTAGAAGTTTGGGCTCATAGTCTGAGTCCCACTGGGAAGTGGATTCCAAGTTCTATGTGTAGGCATAGGATGCAGAGCACAGAAAACTAGCTTGCGGAGAACTGAAACAGTGATTCCTGTAACCAGATCACGTTCATTTATGACGAGAGTCAGGTTGTTCACCACTGTCCTCACCTCCCACCACACTCTCATGCCCACTGAGTTCCTCTGACAAGAAAACAGGTTTCAGGAGGAAGACTTCACATTGTCACTACTGTAGAGAGCCCTGTGACTCCAGCTATCAGAGCAGACCAGAGAGGAATAACATCCCTACAAAGGGCCTGGGAAGCATGCTCCACACTCCCAGCATCGTGGAGACCCTCCTTTTGGATAACAGAGGAAAAGGCTTTTTCCCTTTCTAACTACATCTTGCTACGACATGGAGGGTCTCCAGTTAGCACAGTGCTAGATGCTTTTCTTCACCTTTCACTTCTACATGTAGAGAAGGGGGAAATTGGGCCTAAGTTCTCAAGTGTCTTCCTCTTCCTGGGTCTGAGGATCGAGTGGTTGGGGAGGGCGTGGAGGGGTAACACAGTAGTAGGGGCTTACTTACTATGCATAAGGCCCTGGGTTAAAAAAGAGAGGAGAAAGATGCTGGGGGTATGGAGAGAAATATAAGTTCTGTTTATTCTGGCCCATGATGGCTTGAGACTGCTGGGAAAAGTCTGCTTAATTAGGATACAAGGATGCTCTCTGGTTCACACAGTCCATCTTAACCTCCAACCTTTCTCAGAAGGAAACCATATTCTGACTTTCTCTCAATCCATTTAGAGCCTGAGGAGGTATGCTATTTTTTTTAATGTTTTTATTTTTATAATTTATTTACTTATTTAGTTATGCGTGTCCATGTATGTTTATATGTGTAAGTGCATGTATGTCTGTGTGTGGAGGCCAGACAGAGGACCACCTTAGGTGTTGTTCTTCAGGTACCTGTGTTTTGAGACAGGATCTCTCTCTGATCTAGAACTTGTCAAGTAGGCGAGGCTGGCTGGTCAGTGAGGCCCAGGGATCTACTTGTTTCTACCTCCCCAGCACTGAGATGTAAAATGCCACCATGAGCTGGGCGTGGTTGGTGCACACCTTTAATCCCAGCACTCAGGAGGAAGAGTCAGGTGGATCTCTGTGAGATCAAAGTCAGCCCGGTCTCCACAGTGAGTTCTAGGCCAGCTGGGGCTACTGAGAGATCCGGTCTCAAAAAGACCACCCTTCAAAAAAAGTCACCATGCCCGGTTTTTAAAAATTAATTATTTTATATACATTGTATTTATTATTTTTTTATGTGTATGAATGCATTGCCTACATGTATGTAAGTGCACCCATGTCTTGCACTGCCAGAGGAGGTCAGAAGAAGGTATAGGATCCTCTGGAATTACTATGGTTGTTAACTGCCCTATGGTGCTGGGAATTGAACCCAGCTCCTCTGCAAGAGCAGGCAGTGCTCTTAACTGCTGAGCCATCTCTCCAGCCCCTAAATTATTTAATTATTATGTGCACTTGTGCATGCAATGCCCACAGAGGCCAGAAGAGGACATTGGATTACCTGAAACTGGAATTACAAGTTGTTAGTTAGTTTTGAGGGTGCTGGGAACTGAACCTGGGTCCTCTGCAAGAGCAGCCAGTGCTCTTAACTATGGAGCCATCTCTACAGCCCCACCATGACTATTTTTTAATGTAGATTCTGGGGATTGAATTCAGTCCCTTATATTTTCAAGGCCAGTACTTTACCAACTGAGCCATCTCTCCAGAACACACCCCACCCTCTATTTTTTTTTTTCTTGAGATAGAATTTTGTTCTGTAGCCCTGATTGTTAGAGAACTATTTACTTCTACCTCTCAAATGCTGGGATTACGGTGACTGCCACCATGTCCAGCCATGAGGCGTACTATTTATTAAACCTTCTAAAAGCCAACCAGAAACGCAGCTAAGAGCTCCCAGATTCACAGAATCATCCAACTCTTCCTTTCCTTGCCAGTCCCTAGCACCAGCAGCAAAATGCTCTTTCCTTGGTAAATCATAGTGACAGTCGAGGGCTGTGCAAGCTCAGAGGGAAGTCATGAGGTAGACGAGGACGCTCCATTTACTTACAACAACAGGTGGGAGGAAATTGGGTTATTTCATGTGGAGGGGCAGAAAAACAACGCAGAGGTGACTGAACAGTGGCCTTGTCGGAACCAGGTGGAGGGTGTGGCACCCTGGTCTTTTCCGCAGTTTCTGCTCTGCCTGGGATCAGAGTCACATCTGTCCCCCACCAGTCACATTCCACTCTTAGCCTTATACATTTATCTCTTGAAAAAGAAATTGCTTCATATCCACAGAGTTGTAGGAAGCTGGGGCACACAAGAGAATCAAAAATAATATATATATTTTTCAATTACCAAAATAATATAAAATGGCTGGAAAGATATAGAAAAGTATTAAGATGAAGTTTATAATCAAATGCAAACCCTCAGCCCTGATATAGCTTTTGTTAGCTTTATTTTATTTTTTAAAACAGATTTTTAAAATTTTATTTAAGGCCTGAATGTTTTGCCTTCATCTATATATGTGTAACATGTGCGTGCCTGGTGTCCATTGAGGTCAGAAGAGAGCATCAGATCTGCCATGTGGGTCCTGAGAACTGAACCAGGGTCTTCTGCCAGAGCAAGGAGTACTCTTAACTACTGAACCATTATCTCCAGTCCCCTCCCCTCCCTGCCTGGAGACAGGATCTCACTGTGTAGCCTTGGCTGGCCTAGAATTCACTATATAGACCAGGCTGGGCTTGAACTCACAGAGATTCACCTGCCTCTGCCTCCTAAGTGCTTAAAGGTAGAAAATTTTTAAATTTTATTTTATAAATTTCCTTTCTCTTTTTGGGTCTTAAGAATATTTGAAATCACTGATATTCATTTGAGAAGAAAGTGCTGGTTTTAAGATACTTATTTTAGAAATGAAGAACTGAGATTCCCAGACTTTCCCACAGCCATATTTGATACCTGCTTGTGTGGCCAAGGTCCTTGGGCACAGGAACAATTTCTTAACTTAGAAGGCAGCTTTGTTAAGAGTGTTAAGAGCAGTAACTCAGACAAAATCCAGGACTCTAGGCCTTCCTTCTCTACCAGAAATACCCATCACTTCTACGTGTACACCAACCTCTCAAGCTCCGATTATTTGATCATGGGAACATAGGAATACGAGGCTACAAAGTCAAGGGAAAGTTCTTTATCAGCAGGAGAATCATTTTATTCAATGTGTTTCCTAACATGAGTTGGGACAATAGGGGAAAAAAGAGAAGAAATAAAAGGCCAGTTACTTAGGCCACTTTTAATGAATCACCCCATGTCACGACCCATCCCTAATCAGGAAAAGCTTGAGTTTTTCATGCCAAGAAAAACAGCAGGCAGGAAGAAACAAATTATGACCCTGTTTGTGTTTTGGGTCTTAACTACTTGATTTATAGGCCTTGATCCAGTGATTACAGATGAAAGAAAATATTTCAGTGCCCCAACCCTAACCTGAACTTCACCGGGGCTGGGTCTCACGTCCACTGCTCAAAGTTAGCACGAGGTTAAAATGCTTTGAGAATAAAGGATTAAAGTTTAGAGCCGCCTGTAGGCATTTTCAAAGTAGTCACAAAACCAAATTCTTTTCTCACACTTCAAAATCACAAACTCTCCATAGAAATTTCGCTTCGTTCCTTTCATTTCAGAAGTTGGGCATTCATCTACTCAGTAAACGGTTAAATACCTAGTGTGTGTCAAGTACTACTTCACACACTGAGGATCCAGGTCAACCAACACAAATGTCAGAAAATATCATGTGGCGTTAAGTTCCAAGGATAGAAGGAAAAGAAAATTTCGTGTTAGGAGACAGGAAAGCTGCTAGAAAGGGGCTAAGCCAAGGCCTCAGGTGCTGACACTGGAACAGTGGATGGGAGAGATGGCTCAGCAGTTAACAGCACTTAACTGTTCTTCCAGAGGACTGAGTTCTCAGGACCCACGTGGCAGGTTGAAACTCCAGTTCCAGTGAGTCTGACACCCTCTTCTGGCCTTCACGGACACTGTGCGCCTGTGGTGGACTTACATATATGCAGGTAAAACACTCATACACATAAAATAAAAATGAAGAAATCTTAAAAAAAATTAGAATAAGATCTATGTGTGAGTTTGGGGTAGAGAAAGCCATCCCAGGCAGATGGACTATTCCTAAAATAGGCTCATGAGCCAGGCCTGGTGGAAGAGATAAGTAATCCAAACACTTGAGAAACAGGTAGGAGAATCCCAAGTTTAAGGCCAGTTTGGATATGTAACAAGACCTTATTGCAAAAACAAGCAAACCAAAAAAATATTTACAGTGTTATACAAAAATTTTAAATGTAAGATTGGCATAATTAAAAACCTTGTTAACACATTCTGTATGTCAGACTGTATGTCGCTCAAATGCACTGTCCGTGAGAATATAAGTTTGATGTAATTGCCAGCATTGCAAACGCTCATGCCTTTGACCCAGAAGTCCAGTTTCTTCTTGTACATTGCATAATAAAGCAAGATCAAGATTATTAATTACAGTGTTGTTTATGATTGCAAAATACTGGAAGCAACCCAAATTACTATCAGTAGGAAACTAAGAATGTATTTATAACAGACTGTGAATACTAGACTATGGAAATCTATGCAACTGTAAAAATGAACCAAGGAAGTGCTCTCTATATTAGTAGGTAAACAGTGCGTGTGTGTGTGTGTGTGTGTGCGCGCGCACATGTTGCCAGGAATTGAAGGCAGGGCTTCATTCATGCTAGGCAAATGCTCTACCGTGAAGCTCTGCCCAAGCCCTAATTTCTAAACATTTCTAAGATAAATCATTAAGTTAAAAGAAGCAAGGCACCGATTATGGTGTTGCTCACATTCTTTTACATTAAAAGGGTGTAAAATGTGCATACACTTACTTCAATTTTCATGAATAAACTTAGCAAAGAAGCTCATGAAACTAATATGTGATCATCTGGAGGAGCTTGAGCAGAAAGGAGAGCTGGATAAAAAAGGTGAGAAGATTTTAATGTATATCTTTCTTTTTTCTTTCCTTCTTTTCCTTAAATTTAAAAAATATTTTAATTTATTGTTTTTATTTTATGTATATGAATGTATTGCCTGCATGTAGGTAGGTGCACCCATGTTGTACAAAGCCAATGGAGGCCAGAAGAGGGCATCAGATCCCCTGGAACTAGAGTTATGGATAGTTGTTAGCTGCCATGTGGATGCTGGGAATCAAACATAGGTCCTCTGGAAGAATAGCAAGTGTTCTTAACTGCTGAGCCATCTCTCCAGGCCCCCTTTAAATTTTTTTAGTTAATGTTTGTGTATCTCATACAATATCTTGATCATATTTAGATCCCCTCTTTCCCCATCTGCAGTCCCCCCCGCCCTCCTGAGCCCCTCCAATGGATGGCATACATTCTGTTGTACATATATATGTTAAGGTCTATCGACTCAGGTTTCTGTTCCCAAATGTCCCTCCCTTAATGTGAGTCCGTTCATTGGAGCCTGTTCAACCTATCTAGCATGAATGATGTTGCTCTCTTAAGGAAGACCCAGAAGTGGTCAGCTGCCAATAGTTCCTCAACTAAGGTTGGGGTTTCTTACCCATTTCCCCATTTCTCTGCGGGACTTTGGTTTGAGTTTGCATGAGTTTTATGCATGCTGTACACCATTGCTGTAAATTCATATGAATAAGTTCCCAGCTGCCTGGAAGACTCTGCTTGGGGTCATCTACCACCCCTGGCTCTTACAGTTTTCCCACCTCTCTCTTTCTTGATGTTCCCTGAACCCTGAATGGCAGAGGTTTAATACCGGAGGACACACACTCTGCAGTCTCTTACTCTCCACAGTGACTATTTGCAGCTTTCTGCGTTAATCACCATCTGTTGCATGAGGAAGTTCTGCTGTCGAGAGTTGAGAGATGCATTAATATTCTCCCTACTCCCCGTTCCACTATGTTCCCTGAGCCTTAGGTGTAGAGGTTGCATTGTAGATGTATCACTTTGGGCTGGGGCATCTCACAGACAATTATTCTCTGTGTGTGACAGTTGTGGAACTGTGGAATAGTTTCTCTCTGTTGCAAAAATAGATGTGTGGTGAGAGGTATACTCGTCAGGCTAGTCAGGAGGTCTCAGGCAGGACTGGGGACAGTGTGGAGATGATCTAACTAGCTTAGCAGAATTCTTTTTCTTTTCTTTGTGGTGCTAACGTAATTATAATTCCCAAGGTCAAAATTGAGTTTTCTCTCAATATAACAGAATATAGAGAGTCTCTATCTACAACAATAACGTTTTCTTAAATATTGACATATTCTTAGTAATGTTTACAAAAACTTAGTGTTTATAAAAACTGACTTACAAAAACAAAGATTTTGTTTTATTCTTTTACTACATAAGATATTTAAAAGCCTGTAATCAAGTTTTTGCAAATGGTGTTTCCACGTGTTGCTACTGGTTAAAGACTTCACTTGTTAAATAGGTATTGCCTTAACAGAGAAAAAAAATTCTGTTACAAAATAATTGTTTCTAGTCAGATGTGGTCATGAACACCTTTAATCCCAGCACTCTTGGGCAGAGGCAGGTGGATCTCTGTGAGATGGAGGCCAGCCTGGTCTGCCTGGTGAGTTACAGGCCAGTTGGGGCTACATAGTGAGATTCTGTCCTCCAAAAAACAAAACCAAACACACATAAGCAAAACCTACTAATTATTCCTACTTAAGACATTACCAGTAAACCACATAGTAATCATGAATTTATTTTACTGGACAAAACCAAAATTTTGGTCTGTTGTACAAAATTTTATTGTGCATATGATCTTCAGTCCTCTAGATTAATAATTAAACAACTGTCACTAGTAAATTGTAAGTAAGTTCCTAAAAAGTAAAGACAACCAGGTGATTTTATTAATGAAAAGAAAATTCTTCCAGGGGCTGGAGAGAAGAGTCAGAAATTAGCTTGCAGAGGACCCCAATTTGGTTCAGTCTGGTGTGATGGTGTATGCCTTTAATCTCAGCATTTGGGAGGCAGAGGGAGATAGATCTCTGTGAATCACACACACACACACACACACACACACACACATGCATGCACACATGCATGCACGCGCACACACGCCCGTGGAGGTCAGAAGAGGGTGTCGAATTCTCCTGGAACTGGAGTTACAGATGGTTAGAAGCTACCATGTAAGTACTGGGAATTGAACCCAGTTCTTTTGCAAGAGCATTTGGTACTCTTAACTGCTGAGCCATCTCTCCAGTCCCCCAAATAAGTAATAAAAGAATAGTTAATTATGACCACCTGCATAGTCTTGAACATCCAGTAGGAAATTAAACAAAAATTAAAATAATTGGTAATACTATAAAACAATAACAAAACTAATCCAGGCTTTAAAATGGTCAAATGATCCTGGTCTTAAAGGCTTCTCATTAAATATACCCTGAGCACGGGCTACTGACATGCCAGGTGGGGAAACACAGCCTCCCTAGATATAATCAGATGAAACGCCTCTCATACTTTTCCTAACTATACTGTTTGTATAATCCTGATCATTTTTCCAATGTCTCTTTGCTTTATAAGGTCTACAGAATCAGACTAAGGCTGTGTCAAAAACCACCATCCCATTAGTGAGCAGCTTTAGAATGGAAGCGCTATGTCTTCATGGTAAAAATGGGTTCCATCTTTTATAATCTTAGTAATGATGCTATTAATCTGTGGACTTTGTGTCCTCCGTTGGTCTATTATAGTCTTAGTAGTGATACTATTAATCATTGGACTTTGTATTCTCAACTGATGTCTTAATCTTTACTCTTGTTTACAGTTAACTCACACTAAGCTGATCCTGCAACAGTCTAACTCTGTTTATCTGGGTCCCCTTGATCACCCTCCAATGCATGAAAGTCAGTAAGAGTAAAGACTCTAAATCTTTATGTATTCCAGTTTCAGCTGGAAGCAGCCAGACTGAGGGAAAGCCCATTTTCTACATAATTTTACTATCTCAACTCTTGAGGGGAAAATGTTAGGTAGATAGATATTAAGTGGGCTTGGAGGCTACTGAGAAAGGACCACTGTCTTGTGGACTCTGCCTGTCTGCCCTGGCACTCTGAGCTTGCTGTTTCATTCTCTGACGCTCCCATCCCTTCCGCCATGTGGCTGCTTCTCCACCATATGACTGTCTGTTGATTTCCATTACTGAACCTGTCTGCTTTCTTGGACCCTAATTTTCTGTTGTCATTGTTGTAACAATGTAAATAAAAATAAAGTTTAAAAAACTTTTTAAATTGAAATTTTGAGAAGTTCATACAATGTATTTTGATCATATTCAGATCCCCTTTCGTATATACACCCCACCTTTACTAATATTCCTGTGTTGGACTGTTTCAGTGGTCAACATGTCATACCTGGGAAGAAGGAACCTCAAGTGGGGAATGTTCTCTGTTGGACTGGTCTGTTGGGTATGTCTGTGAGGCATTTTCTTGATTACTGAGCGATGTGGGAGGGCCAGCCCATTGTAGGTGGTACCATCCCTGGGCAGGTGGTCTCGGACCCTTATTTAAAGGTCACAGTTTTCTACTCTGTCTTTTTGACATTTATATCTCAGACTCATCTCTTTTATTCAGAAAACTGCCAAAAGACTCGTTGACAGCATCTTCTCTTCCAGAATTTCCTATACTGGAGACTGCCCCAAGACCTCATGATGGGGCTGCTGCCCTTATCCAGTGGGAAAGAGCTACAGGAATGACAGCTGTACTTCCTTTTCCACCTGTCTGTGGGAACAAATTTCAGGAATGTTAGCCAAGGCCATGCCATTTTTTAAAAACTTCTTCCACTTTGGTTAAACGGTGCAGCTATAGCAATTTGCATTTCCAGAACTAAAGTAACTTGTTTCTCTACATTCTTGCCTTATTTGACGCAGATCAGAGAAGATGTTTATCAGTTACCTAACATACTTTAAGTGACTACTCACTAGTTATCCTGACTGCAGACCAAAGAAGGGAAACTTTCAGTCTCCTTCCTACTTCTCTTCCTCTCTGGGAAAACTATAGGAAGGAACCACCACTCCGTCATGTGGGTCCGAACTCTCCTCAGAGCTCTGGCCATGCTGTTGTCTGCCTGTCTGTTTATGGCATTAAAAACTCTTACAACAAATTTCCTATCCGAAAGGATTCTCTCAGTGCCTCCTTTGAACTGCAAATTGAGAACCTTTCACTGGGGATCAAATCCAGAACTTTGTACATTGAAGTAAGTGCTCTACGACTAGGCTACATATCCAGACCCCTTTCATCAGTTTTTAATTGGTTATTGGTCTTCTTTTTAAAAAATACTTTATTTTTCCTTTATGTGTGTGAGTGTATTTCCTGCATGTACGTAAGTGTACCTGTGCTGTGCAATGCCGCAGAGGTCAGAAGAGGGCGTCAGATACCCTGGAGCTGGAGTTATGGATGGTTGAAAGCCGCCATGTGGGTGTTTGGACCTGAACCAGGGTCCTCTGTAAGAGCAGTAAGTGCTCTTAACCACTGAGCCATCTCTCCAGCTCCCTGGTCTTCTTTTTAAACGATTTTATTTATTTATTTTTTTTACTGTTATATTTTACTTTTATGTGCATGAGTGTTTAGCCTACATTTATGTAAGTGAACCATGTACATGCAGTGCCCTTAGAGGTCAGAAGAGGGTTGTCAGCTGCTGTGTGGGTGCTGGGGATTGAACCCAGGTCCTCTGCGAGAGCTACCTAAACTGCTGAACTATCTCTCCCTATTGATTTCAAATGATGTGTATATGTGTGTCTTTCCTTATGGGTATGTGCACGTGAGTGCAAGTGTCAGTGGAAGTCAGAGGCATCAGACCCCCCGAGGAGCTGGAGTTATAGGCAGGTGTCAGCTGTCTCACTTGGTTGCTGGGAATTGAACTCAGGTGTTCTGGAAGGGCAGTACATGCTCTTCTTAACCACTGAGCCATCTCTCCAGCGTTAAAAAATTTTTTTAACTTTATAGGGTTGGTGAGTAGATTTTATATGGCTCTGTGGATAAAGGCAGTTTCTATCAAGTCTGACAAGCTAAGTTACATTCTCAGGAGCCACATGATAGAAGTAGAGAATGGACTCCTGCAAGTGCTGAGGCAAATGCCTGCCCATATGTATCATGTATGGACACTGTCCTAGTTTGCTTCTCCAGTGCTGTGACAAAACACTCTGACCAATAACAACTTGGGGAGAAAAGGGTTTATTTATTTTACATCTCCCAGGTCACAGTTTATCACTGAGGGAGCCCAAGGTAGGAACTCAGGACAAGAACCTGGAGACAGAAGCTGAAGCATAGGCTGTGAAAGAACGCTTTTTACTGGCTTGCGCCCCTGGCCCAGGCTCAGTCTGCTTTCTTATACAATAGACAAGAACCTGCCCAGGGATGGCACTGCCCACAGTGGGCTGGGCCCTCCTGCAGCACTCAACAGTCTGGAAAATACCCCAGAGACATGGCCACAGGCCAGTCCAATGGAGGAAATTCCCCAATTGAGGTTCCCTCAACCCTGGTGTGTCAAGTTGACGCCAAAGCTCTCCAGCATAATGAATCCCTCATCAGTTGGACACACAAAACAGATCACTCTTAAACCATTTCGTGTCCCCAAGATATGATGTTAACATTAATATCATAAGACAGGACAACCTCAAAAACCCCACAGTCCTTAAAGAAATCCAAACACTTAAAAGTTCACTCTTTTAAAAGTCTTTTAACTGTGGGCTCCCATAAAATCCAAAACAAGTACTGCCTCATTTCAAAGGGAAGAATCGGGCACACCTAAGCAAAGCCTAAGTCTAGCAAATAACTCAAGGCTGGACATGTGGGATTCACTTACAATCTCCTGGGCTACAAAGGGTTTCGGTAGTTCCACTTCTCTGGCTCTGCTGTCCACAGTGCACACGGCTCATCTCAAAGGCCCAGGCCGGCTCCGGTCCACACTTGCTGCTGCTCTTGGGGGTCATTCCATGGTCCTGGCACCTCTAAAAAGCCGGGGTCTCCTCTGAAACTGAGGCTGCACCTTCTGGCTTCTCTTGGTGCAAAACCTCAGATTCTCCCCATGACCCCTGCAGTCCTGAGGTCGTCACTGCAACTGAGGCTGCGCTTTCACAAAATGGCCTTTCCTGGCCTCTCTGGGTGCCGGGCCTCAGCTGCTCTCTGTGACCTCTTCATGCTTTCAACACCAGACCCATGCAAGAAAACTCTTACACATTACCAAGTCCTGCTTCCAGCTTGAGATGGAGGCTTGGGCCCCTCTGGACCACAGCTTCTGTGTGCTGACCTTCAGGAAATAACTTCCCAGAAGATTTCATCATGGCAATGTTAGTCTTTTGTTACTTACAGCTGATTTTTCAGCCCCAGATAATCAGCATCAATTGTCCCAGTAAAACAAAGGTTTTACTTCAGGTTCTGGTCTCTTCTTAATCACAGCTGGTTCTTGAGCCCCAGCTGACCAGAACCTACAGGTTCTCAATACAAAATATCACACAAACAGTCCTGATGGTCTCTGCTTCCCTTTGAAGTTTCACAAGCCAGGCCTCCATCCTCTACAACTCTTTTCAGCATAGCTGTTTGAAGCTCTACAGCAACAAATTCAATAGCTTTTCTAACCCATAGTTTCAAATGCTCCACAATTCTCTCAAAAACCCCAAGGGCAGGTCTGTTATAACAATATCCCACTCTCAGTACCAATTTCTGCCCTAATTTGCTTCTCTGTTGTTGTGACAAAACATCCTGACCAATACCAACCTGGGGAGGAAAGGTTTATTCGGCTTACATCTCTTGGGTCACAATTCATCACTATTGGCTTGCTACCTTGGCCCAGGCATCACCTGCTTTCTTATACAAGAGACAAGAACCTGCCCAGGGATGGCACTGCCCACAGTGGGCTGGGCCCTCCTGCAGCACTCAACAGTCAGGAAAATACCCCAGAGACATGGCCACAGGCCAGTCCAATGGAGGCAGTTCCCCAGTTGAAGCTCCCTCAACCCAGGTGTGTCAAGTTGACACCAAAGCTCTCCAGCACAGACACACACACTAATTAACTATTTAGTTAATTCCTCAGATTTGTGTGGCAATCACTTTTATCGCTGATCTACTTCACCTATCTGGTTATTGGTCTTGTGTTTGAGTTCTAACAGGTTTTTTTTTTTTAAACATATTCTACATACCAATGCCTTATTAGCTATATGACTTGCAAATATTTTCTCCCATGTTATGAGTTTTTAATTTTCTTGATAGTATTCTTTGAAGAACAAATGTTTTTAAAATGTTAACAAAGTGGGGCCTGCAAAATGGATCAGCAGGGAAAAGTGCTTGTGGTACAAACCTAATGAGCGCACTTTAATCCCTGGATCCCATCGTAGAAGGAGAAAACTGACTCCAGACATACATGCCATGGTATGCTCCTGCCCACACTCATACACACACAGCATGCACAGAGACATACATGCATATGATACACATGCAATAACAATAAATAAAATAAAATTTAATTTTAGCAAAGTCCATATAATTATTACTTTTTGTTTTGCTCTTTGTGCTTTTGTGATTGTATTTTTTTCTTCTGTTTTTGTTTGTTTTGTTTAGAGAGAGAGTATGTGTGTATGTGTGTGTTACACTCAACTGTGCTTGTGCATGTGGGAAGCTAGAGGTCAGTGTCAGATGTCTTCCTCTTTCACTCTCCATCTGTGTGTGTGTGTGTATGAGCTTGAGTCAGAGTCTCACTATGCAGTCCTGGCTAGCTGGTCTGGGACTCACAGAGATCTGCCTGTTTCTGCCTCCTGAGGGCTGGGATTAATGCTGTGTAGTACCATACCCAACTCTACCTTATTTTTTGAGTCAGGCTTTCTCACTGAACCTGGAGCACATAGCTTAGGTTAGACCTGCTGGCCAGTGAGCCCCTAGGATCTGCCTGTGTCCTCAGTGCTGGGATTCCAGGCAAGCTGTTGTAGAGTCTGGCTTTTTACGTGGGTGTGTAACTGCATCTGTGTCATGCAATGCTTCCGAAGTCATAAGAGGGTGTCAGATCCCCTGGATCTGGAGTTAGAGATGTTTTTACCAGTCCTGTGGGTGCTGAGAACTGGTCCTCTATGGTAACTATCTGTACTCTATACCACTGAGCCATCTTTCCAGCCCTGCCAGTAGAATTTCATGAAAGCAGCTATTTGTAAGGTTCCGGGTTGGAGAGACGAAGCAGACAAGAAACCAGAGACTCCACTAGGAGCTAACAGGACCTGGTTTATTAAGAGAAGACCAGATGGGACTAGCTTCTCTGCACTCACAGGTGGAGAAATGCTAGCCTCCCCTGGGGGGATAGCCTCCCCGAAGAGATGGGGGAGGCTAGCCACCTCATCTTGGGGCTGGGGGCCGGGGCTCTGTGGGGAACCAGGCTGGCGTGCCTGGTTCCAGATCGGATGGAGGAGCTCCCTCAGGGAGAGTGCAAAAGGCTAACTCCCTGGGAGAGCGAGCTCAGAACCCCCAGGTCCAAAAGCCTCAAAGCCTTAAAAGCCCTCAGCCTCCTCCTAGTTTTTAATGGGAGGGGACTGGGATTGCCATGACATCTGATTGATGTTTAAAGTAGGCTTCTGGCCAGGAAGTAGTCCTTTTTCACAGCTGTGTGAATTCTGGGTTGGGGATCTTATCTATTCAGTTCTTTTTTCAGATCTCTCAGATCCCTGTGGCACCTGAGAGTCTGGGTTGGAACTGTTGTGGGGAGGGGTTGGAGGTTCCAATCACCTAACACTAGCCTCTTGCTCTGTGGATGAATGTCTAAATCAATCCATTCTATATGAAGGTCAACTGGGTAATATGTACCACAATTATAAAAACATACACTCTTGGAGAGATGGCTCAGTGGTTAAGAATACTGACCACTCTTGCAGAGGACCCAAGTTTGGTTCCCAATATCCACATGGCGGCTAACAACCATTTGTAACTCTAGTTCCAGGGGATCCTATGCCCTCTTCTGACCTCTGTGAGCATTACATGATCTAGGTGCACTTACATACATCCAGGCAATACACTCATCCACATAAAATTAAAATTATGAAATATAAAAGAATACACTCTTTGGTATATATTAATGGTGGACTGATAAATTAAACTAGGATTCAAGTATAAATGCAATGCCATAAAGCTTTTAAAAAGAGAGAAAAATCTCTACACTGCTATGGGATGATCTTGAAGAAAAATTGTCATATGAAGACAGCAGCATGAACAATGTGTGTAAATGAGTCATATTTTGTATAAGGCGGGAGGAAGGCAGGGAAGATAAGACAAAGTGGTAGGGAGTAGGCATGGGCAGCTGAAGAGATAGGTATGTGCACACACATATCTTTTTAAAATTTTTATTTATTATTTTTAGTTTATGCGGGTGAGTGTCTTGCCTGCATGTGTATAAATGCACCCACAGTGTTCAATGTCCGAGGAGAACAGAAGAGGGTATCGGATCCCCTGGAACTGGAGTAGTGGATGGTTGTTAGCTGCCATGTGGGTGCTTGGGAATCGAACCGGGGTCCTCTGAAAGAGCAGCCAGTGCTCTTAAACCCTGAGCCATCTCTCCAGTCTTGCACACATATATCTTTTTAGACTGTAGCTGGCATATCTAAAAGGAATAGTAATATTCTAAAGAGTCACTTATGTACTTCCTTTTGACTATCAGGCTGTGAAATAAGGCACTGTGGGAATTGGAATTTCCTTCAGGAATTTCATGCTGAGAAAAGGAAAAGGCTGAAACCAGGTGCCAGTCAGAGGAAGAACTTGTCTCTCAGAAGGAGATTTCACAGTGACAATAACTTGTTTGATCACCTTGCAGGATGAGACTGAGCCCAGACAATGATGGGTCAATAACAGGTGGGATTGCACCTTGAACTCAACTGCTTAACTATACATAACTCTGGTCTCTACTTAAACTTAAACCTCAACCTCATGTCAGGATCCAGAAGATGGGCTTGGGGAGGGGTGCTGCTGGATCTCTTTGTCCCTGTTCCTAGTGTACCCACATTGAATAAATCTCCCTTTTCTGTTTTCACTACTAATTTGACCCTTTTAAATGGCTTATCAAGGATGGGTGGCTGAGCCTGGCTTTGGGAGGCAGTCAGAGGCTCGTAATGAACACATACATTTGCTTCTTTTTTTCTTCTGCTGGAGATTGAATCCAGGGTGTTGCATGTACTGGGTAAGTGCTCTATAACTGAGCCACACCTCTAGTCCATGTTTACTTTTTCAAACATGTGACTATACTTATTATATGTTAAAAACAAACTGACAAACATGGGAAGGAAGGAGAGTAAAAGTTCTGAGACCAGGTAACCTAACTCAGGGAGAAAACATCCTAGTCAATACCTGTTTATACATAGTTCTTTCACTTTTAAAAATTGGACTGCTTAGAGGAAGGGGTTGGGTTCCACTGGCATACAACTAAGCCATATGGTCTTAGGAAAAACTTGAGGTTAGGCCATTTCTTCCAGAGTTTCCTCCAAGAAGCAATCAGGAAAAACCTGGCTGATCTAGGGGTGGGAATCATGCTACTCCGTGCTGACAATCAAAACTACCCTGAGGCTAGAGGATAAAGGTTCCTAGTTTGAATCAACTCCTTGAAACCTCCCAGGCCCTAGATGACTCAGGCTTAGCCCTGGGAAGGAAAAAAGAGAAAGACGGACTGTTACAGCTTTAAAATGTTGTTCTTCCTTCTGGAAGAGGAAGAAAATAGGTTAGCAAGGAGAGATTTATAATATCTTGATAAGGAAAGCAACAAATTCAAGGGCTGTGTCAATGTCATTGTACTTCATTGCTGGAAAGGGAAGCGTTAGATCATACACCTGCTCCTTTAAGACCCTAGTCATTCTAAGTATCCAGATCTCAGAGGCTGAGGAAATCAGCCCATACCTTCTTGAAGCAATCTCTCTGGGATAGAGAGTTAAGAAGTTATCTATGTTGCTAGGCATGGTAGTGTACATTTTCAATCTCAATAGAAATCGGCAGATCTTTGTGAGATTGAGGCCAGCCTCGTCTACATAGCAAGGTCCAGGCAAGCTGGGGCTGTAGGGAGACCCTGCCTCAAAAAAAACAGGAACCCACCGAGAGATGGCTCAGTGGTTAAGAACACTGGCTGCTCTTTCAGAGCTCGGGTTTGGTTCCCAGCACCCACCTGGAGGTTTACAACTGTTCGTAACTCCAGTTCCAGGAGATCTGAGGCCCTCTTCTTTTCTCTGAAGGCACTGCATGACAAAGGTGTGCTTACATACATGTAGGCATAACATTCATACACATAAAATAAAAACAAAAATTTTTTAAAATAAGAAAAAAATTGTCTGTGTTGTGGTTTTATGAGGCTGTAGTCAGTACCTGGCCCCTCCACGCTCCTTGCCACATAGGCTACCCAGGATTAAATCATGTGGTGTAAAACTTCTTACTATCTTGGAGAGGATAGAAAAGTCAGATGTTTTCCTTTGTTCTGGGGATTTCTCTGAAGGTTTTCCTCGGGTCTTCCTCCCATTACTCTGCCCAGAGTGGCTATTTATTTTATTTTAATTTAATTAATTAATTTTGTTCTTTTTAAGACAGGTTCTCTCTGTAGCCCTAGCTGTTCTGGAACTTGCTATGTAGACCAGGCTGACCTTAAACTCACAGAGATATACCTGCCTCTGCCTCCCGAGTGCTGGGACTAAAGGCATGTGTCCCGGTTCAGCTACTACTCTTTTTAAAAAATTATTTATTTGTTTTAATTTTATGTGTATGAGAGTTTTGCATGCATATATGTAAGTGTGAAGTACCCATGGAGGTCAGAAGAGGGCTTCAGCTCCACTGGAACTGGAGTTACAGATGGTTATTAGACACCAAGTGAATGCTGGGAACTGAACCCAGGTCCTCCATAAGAGTAGACAGTACTCTTAATTACTGAACCATCTCTCTCTCCAGTCCCACAAGCTATTCCTCTTAATGAAGTTCTCCAGGCTTTGAAGGGAAGCCTCTCCTTTCCTGTAAGGCACCAGCATGGTGCCTTTAGTATAATGTACTTTTCTAATCCTTTTCTACCTCAAAACTGGATCATAACACCCATGGTCATGAAACTCTCTCTCCTAAGAAAGCTAATTTCTGAAGAGTAATTTTGTGTCAGCTCCTTTCCAGGACTGAATATATATATATATGTAACTACACAGGAAGTGTTTGATGTCTGTAAAAACTGGGACAGAACCTTCACTTCTTACTATTTTTGTCAAGGACCATATGCAATGTTGGCTAAGACAGCTTCCTGTTCTAATTCCACTATTTATACAAAAACAGTAAAACAGTCTTGCAGGATAAATAATGATTCATCTGGAGCAGTGTCTCATACACTGATCCTATCTTTATCTGAGATGAATTACAGAGCACACACCTAGATAGCCTGGGGAAAGGAGTATCTAATACATAAAAGTAGCATTAGTAAAATATTGATGTTAAAATCTACTAAATGTGTGTTTTCCTCACAACATTCCTTAAGAAGCAGGTCTCATTTACAGTGTCCTGAATGTAAAACTCCCCAAATAATCCATGTCCTGACTCTGCCCAGATGTGAGCAAGCTCCAGAGGAGGATTTCATGGCAGGCACTGTGCTAAGTATTTTGTTTAGTTGATAGAGTCTGTTGATGTAGTTCCTCTAAATATTTGTCAAAGGGCTTGAAAAAAAAATTAAGATATTAACAAAGAGAAAACTACAGACCAGTATTCTTTGTGAGTACAGATGCAAAAATCCTTTAAAAATATTAGCAAGGCCAGTGAGATGGCTCTATGGATAAAGACTCTTGATGCTAAATTTGATGACTTAAATTTGATCATCAGGACCCACATGGTGGAAGGAGAGAATTGACTGTCAGAAGTTGTCCTTTGACCTCCACAGGCATCACCCCCAAATCCACCCATCAATCCATCAATCAGTCAATCAATGTAATTTTTAAAAGTGAAACAAGATGGCAAACAAAACACATCAGGGGTTATGGATATATCTTGGTGGGTAAGACCTCTCCTGGGCAAACACGAGGACCTACATTTGAATCTCTAGCATCTGTATTATAAATCCTGTAACTCCAGTTATGGGGTGGTGGTGGGGAGACAGGTGGATCTCGGGACTTGCTCACTAGCAAGTCTAGATGAACACCAGCAAGCTCCAGGCTCTATGACAGACCCTTTCTCAAGGAAATAAGTAGGAAAGTGACAGAGGGAGAAACCTGACATACTCCTCTGGTTTCCTCGTGTATGCATGGGTGCACACGAACACATGCATTTATTCATACCACACACTAATAAAAGTGCAATTAAAACATGACAGAAAGTTCCTTATGTTGCCATTTTCTCTTTCAGATCCCACAAGTTCTGTGGTAGAACTTGGGATGCAGTAAGTTTTCAGTAAAAAACAACAACAACAAAAGAAAAACCAAAAGATATCCTGGAAATGGATGCAAATATTTGAATCTCGAGATTGTAGAAGTAACTTGTAAAAAAAAATGGTGGAAAATATTAGTGAAAGGGATTGTGACTAGTTTATGGAGAGTCCTCGAATGGTAGGCTGCTAAAATGATGTGATGAGGGGCTGGAGAAATGGCTCAGCATTTAAGAGCACTGGATGCTTTTGCAGAGGACCTGTGTTTGATTCCCAGCACCTGCAAGGCGGCTAACAACTGCCTTAACTCCAGTTATCTGACACCCTCTTCTGACTTCATTTCTAAATGACGGATGAAACATTTTAAGATGGCCGGCCTGTCAGTTTTAAGGACAGTTAAAGTAGTTCACAGCATTACATCTTAACCAAACTTGGAATTCCAAAATGTCTACTTTCAGCAGGGTTAGCTGAGGTGAATTTTATTTTAGGTCCTGTAGAAACTAAAATAGTGGCGATAGGTCCTGGTCACAAAGAATTCGTCTACAACTCATTTTGTTAGCAGTGGTGGTAACTTGGGATATTCCATATCCTAGCCCTGATTGCTGTCCTGAGGCTTTGTGTCCATCACTCTGGATGTCTGACGCCCGTTTTGATTTACATCGCGATTGCTATGAGCTGAGAACTTTTCACACTAGAGGGTGGAGGTTATCATTCTCGTCCATTTTTACAGCTGAGAAAAGAGAGCCTTGGGGAGACCGAGAAGTCGTAACTTCGGGGCAGCAATTCGGGTCGCGAAGTCAGAGGAGAGAGCGATCTTCGCGTGACTCGGGGCTGCAGGACGGGGAGGAGAGAAAAGAAACTGTATTTCTTTGAGGACTCTGCAGTAATCCTCTAGTGAGGTGACACCTGTCACCAGGCCACGCTCAGGCACTGTTCCAAAATCACCGCACCAGATTGGCAGGGTTGGAGGGGCTGGGCGATTCTGATTGGCTGGTTGGACGTGGTACCAGGCCTTCACCCGGTTACGGAAGCCGAGGAGGGCCCGGCGCGGGCTCTGCCTGGAGGAAGTGAACTGCAGAAGTCCAGATAGCGGCGGAGGGAAGGCGTTTCGGACCCAATGGCGACCGCGGAGTCCAGCAGCGGCGGCGACGGGAAGGGACAGGGCGGCGACACCGCCGTCACCTACTACCGGCTAGAGGAGGTGGCGAAGCGCAATTCCGCGGAGGAGACGTGGATGGTGATCCACGGGCGAGTCTACGACATCACCCGCTTCCTCAGCGAGGTGGGGGCCGGGGAGGCGGGAGAGCCGCGGGTTGCGGGCCTGAGCGGGGGAAGGCCGCGCGGGCCGCTGAGGGAGGAAGCGAGGCCTGGCCGCGCACGAGGCGGCGTCGGGGAGGGACCGCGACCCTCTGAGCGGCGTCCCCGGGGGCGGGGCGGGCGCTGGGGGTCGGTGCCTGTCCCGCGAGCACCGCGTTCTCCGTCCCCGGGAACGCCTGGCGCTTCCTGTGCTTGGAGCGCTTGCTGACGGCCAGGTCCGGCTCTGAACCGCCGTTTCCCTTGACAGCGACCGGTAGACGCCGGGAGGCCGTGAACTCTCAAGGTCACACGCTGGATCGCCTGAGGCACTTGAACCCCCCTCGCCCCGCGCCTCACGTGGGCCCTTTCCGTTTGCTTTGTGAAGTAATATCACTTGGGATTTTATGGAGGAGAAGCCGAGCTCCTCCTCCTCCCTTTCATGGATTATGCTGTAAATGCTTTTATTTTTTATTTTTTCCCTCCAGAAGGCCATGAATTGAGGGTTGGTTTTTTTATCCATTCACGGATTATATGTCCACCCATTCCTATCTGATCAACCTATCTCTTTCATCTATCAGTCATCCATCTACCTACCTACTTTTCTATCAGTCATCTATTTTTTTGGTACGGGAGATTGAACCTAGGCAGGGGACATATTAAGCAAGTGCTACACTGCTACAAAACTAATTCTCCAGCCCCCTCACCCTTTCTTAACTCTTCAGAGCTGTTGTGTAAGACCTCATGACACATGTTTGCCTTGAGACAATGGTCTCAACTGATTTTTTTTTTTTTTTTTTTTTTTTTTTGAGACAGGGTCTGATGTAACCCAGGCTGGCCTCTAATGTGATGTACAGTTTGAACTTCTGATCCTCCTGTCTGTGCTATGCTAGGGATGGATCCCAGTTCTTTGTACGTGCCAGACAAGCACTCTGATAACTTAAGGACATCCCTACACCTGAGTTTGATGAGTTTTAGCAAATATGCAGTCACAACCCCTATGAAGAAATAGAGGATTTTCATTACTCTAAAATGTGCCCTCTTATTCCTTGCCCAGGGAGCCACTGACATACAGCCACTAAAGATTAGTCTCAAGCTTTGATTTGTGTGCATCATTTTATTTTGTTAAAGAGTTATACCTCTATAGATGGTATAACACAGCGTTGTTATAACTGAGATAAAAGTTCATTATTTTCTTTCTTTTTTGTGGTACTGTGGATTACAAATGAGGACCTTGCACCTACTAGGCAAGCAGTCTACCATTGAGCTGCTGTCCTTATCGCCCCATCCCCTAGTCTCAGTAGTAGCCTAGCCTGACCTTGAACTGGAATTCTCCTGCCTTAGCCTCCCAAATTCTATCACACCTGGCTTCTGTTCCTTTTTCTGAGTCAAATCTACCACCACCACCACCACCAACAATAACAGCAACTATATGTGTAAGCAGTCATGTTTTTTACTTACAATTTTTTTTATTTCCCCAGAATTCCTTGGTTGTTTAAGAATCAGAAGTGAATTTGGAAGGAACCAGTCAAGTAGCAGTTTCATACTGTTTCACTATGCATGCTACAGCTAGACACATTGTTGTGCAGGGCTTCCCTGAAAATTTGAGCTGCTGGTCTGTATCTCTTGTTAGGTGTTTGTTGCTATCCTTTTGAATTTTCAGGGACTTATCCTGAATCCAAGGCTAGCCTGGAACTTACTGTGTTGTCCAGACTGGCCTTGAATTCATGGCAGTCCTCCTGTGTCAGCCACCTATGTACTGAAATCACACACTTGAAGTACCATGCCCAGTTTGGAGTTAGCTGTTCTTGGTTAACCTGTTCTGTAGTCTGACTTTTGTTCATTCCAAGTTTATTTATTCATCCACTTAATCTAATAAAAAGCCTTTGCTTTGTACTTGATACTGTTTTAGGTAGTGAGGATACAGTAGTGAGTTTTTGTCATCATGGAGTCCACAGTGTAAAGGAAGCAGACAGTAAATGAATGAAATGTATTCTGTGGTTAGGTAGTAGATAGGTGCTAAGAAGAAAAACATTTCAGGGAAGAGGGCGATATAGTCTGTTTATGGTGGCAGTGTGAGGATGAGGGTTTGAAGGCCACACACATTTAGGTGTGAAGGCCAGAGATAGAGTCCTAAGGACATCTTAAGCCAGGAGGGATGAGGGAGCTAGCCCTATGGATATCTGCAGAAAATGGCTCCCAGGGAAGGGAACAGAAGGCTTTGTGGTGGGTGTTTGGTGTGTTTGAGGAACAGTCAGTGAGGCTGCAGTGGTTAGACAGTAGGACATTAGATCAGAATGATCAGAGGCAGGTGGGTCCTGTGCAGATTTTAGGATGAACTTTGATTTTTGTTTGAGATGGGAAATCATTGGAGCAGAAACATGACATAATGTGATTTCATGGTTGAGTTGAGTCATTCTAACAGCACTATAAAGAAGGTAGTGAAGGAGGACAAAGGTAGAACTGAGGAGCCTAGTTAAGGAAGCTGTTGTAATTGAGGCAAGGAATAATGGCTTGGACCAGAGCAGTGGCATAGGGGTAGTGAGAAGTATCAGAATTTATATGTAGTATGATGGAAATCAATAAGATTTAATGATGCCCTGAATTCAGGAAATGAAAGAAAATGGAGTCAAGGAGGATGGAGAGCTTTTGGACTGCAGGTCTGGTCACCAGGGATATTATTAAGACTTGCATTGGTTTTCATCCCTCTTGAATGTGAAATTCCTGTGGGGCTCCCTTACCTTAATCTGAACATCCTGCATCTGTAGGTTGCCATTTTTGGTTAATGACTGCGGTTATATTGCGATACTACTAGAGTTTGTGATAATATATAATTGGTAATTTAATTGAATTATCTTTCCCTAACTGATTAATTTTGCATTAAAAAAAATCACTGCTGTTGGTTTTATGTAAAAAAATTGGGATTGCAAATAGTATATATCATTGCTTTTTGTTACTGTTTTTTTTCCTTTGGAGACACTCTCATGTATTACTCTACAGCTTCAAACTTGCTAGGTTGTCAAAACTGACCTTTGAACTTCTGATCTTACTGCTTTCTCCTCCCAAGTGTTAGGATTATAGGTATGTGCCACCATACCTGGTTTTTTAAAAAGTGAAAAAACTTAAAGCCATTGGCTTATATATAAGTGTTTCTCAGAAGAGTAATTTAAGCAAGACACAATGGCTCACACTATAATCCCAGCACTTGGAGGCTGAGGCAGGATTGTCATTAATTCTAGTTCATACATAGTGAATTTCAGGACAGTTTGGGCTGTAGTATGAGACTCTGTCTCAAAAAAAAAGGCAAACAGGGCCACACATGGTGATGTACACATTTAATCCCAACACTCAAGAGGCAGAGGCAGGTGGATCTCTGAATTCAAGGCCAGCCTGGTCTACTTAATCAGATTTTAGGCCAGCTGGGGCTACAGAGAGATCCTGTCTTAAAAAGACCAAAAAAAAAAAAAATCCAAACAAACCAAAAAACCCCCAAACCCCCAAATCCTATAAAAGCCAAAAACAAAAGAAACAAAAACCAAGTCTGATTTAGTAAAATAACTATGTAGTAATATTTTAAAGCTTTATATTTTATAGTGATGGTTGGCATAAATGAGAATATTTTAGTACCTATTTCATTTGGGATTGTGTTTCAATTTCACTAAAATTTGGTAAGTGCTGGCTGTATCAGGTATTGTATAGTACTAGGTCTTGATACTGGTATGTAAAAGTAAACAGGATCCTGCCCTCTAGAAGCTGTCATTCTAAGGGAGACAAAAGAAACAGAAGAAAAATAACTTATTTTAAATGATGGCACTGTCTATGAAAGAAACAAGGCATTGAGAAAGAAAAAAATAAAGAGATTTAAGTGACTTATCCAGGCCCAGTGGCATGGGTCTGTAGTTCTAGCTTCTTGGGAGATTGTGGCAGAGAATCACAAGTTTAAGGCCAGCTGGGGCAACTTTGGTGAGACCCTGTCTCAAAATAAAAAGCAGAAAGAAGGCTCATTTGTAAAATACTTGCATGGCATGTACAAGGCCCTGTGTTCAGTCTCAAAGAAGTGATCTGAAAAAGGCCTCTGTGAGCTGACTGCTGTGTGTGTGGTAAAGAAGGATGAGGTAGCCAGAGCACTAGGCAGGAGCCAGCACATGTACAGCCTGGTAGGTAGTTTGGGTCTAATACCAAGTACAGTGGAAACCTGAAGTGTTTTACAGTGAGGTGGCTACAAGAGTTGAAAATAGGTGAGAGGGGTGCCGGAGATGTAGCTCTGTGTTAGAGACTTATCTAGCATGTGTGAGCCTCTGGGATCAATCGCTAGTTCTAGAGAAAAAGAAAAAAGACAAAAATAAGTTCGAGGGAAAAGCAGTACAGAGAGAAAAAAATCTTTTAAAAAGATTATTGTGTATCTGCACAGGTGTCCACAGCATGCATGTAGAGGACAGTTGAGCGTTGGTTCTCAGCTTCCACCTTGGTGAGGCAGGGTCTTTCTTGTTCTGCTGCTCTTCTGTGTACTTCAAGCTAGCTCTCAAGCTTCCAGGTGATTCTTCTGTCTCCACTTCCCATTTGCTATAGGAGTGCTAGGATTATAGATGGGCTTTACCAGCTAGAACTTGACTCTTGCTTTTACCTACTGAGCCATCTTCCTTGCCCAGAAAATGAAATTTTTCCAATCCTAATAATTTGAAACCTTCACGTTCCTTGTATATACCTACGTATGTGGGAACTTTTTTTTTTGGAGATACGGCTTCATAGTTGGTAGCACATGCACTTGGGAGGCAGATGCAGGCAGACCTCTGAGTTTGGGAGGCCTGCAAGGGCAACATAGTGATACCCTGTCTTTAAAAAAAAAAATCCTTGTGGCTGGAGAGATGGTTCAGCAATTAACAGGACTGGCTATTCTTGCAGAGGATATAGGTTTGATTCCCAGCACCCATATGGTGACTAGCAACCACCCGTAACTTCAGTTCCAGGGGGTCCAACACCCTCTTCTGACCTCTGAGAGCATTGCACTTATACACACGCAATACACTCATACACATACAATGAAAATTGAAAAAAAAAATCCTTGAGGCCGTACTTCCTCACGTTGCCCTAGCTGGTGTCCATTTCATGGGTTTGTAATGTTCCTCCCACCTCAGTCTGACCATAGGTTGTATTCCTTAGTTGAATTATAATATCTGGTACTTGATTTGCTTTAATAGTATTTATTGGTTCCTTATTATTCTAAGTAGTTTCCATATAATTTCTCTTGAACCTTCCCAACAACCCATTTTTGAAATAAGAAAACTGAGCAACAGAAATGTATCTCAGGTGGCTCAGATGAGGTTTGAACTTGGGCAGTGTGACCCTATCGTTTGTGCTGTCAAGAGTATGCTAGGATCTGCCTGTTTTTTTAATGGCTGCATAGAGTAGAATTGAGTACCATTGAGTTAGATATTTCTCTCTTTCAGTCTACTCCCCTCTCCCTCTCCCCTCTCCCCTCTCCCCTCTCCCCTCTTCCCTCTTCCCTCTCCCCTCTTCCTGCTCTCCTCTTCCTTCTCCCCTCTCCCTTTTCCTCTCCCCTCTCCTCTCTCTCCCCTCTCCCCTCTCCTCTCTCCCCTCTCCCCCTTCCCTCTCCCCTTCCCTCTCCTCTCCCTCCTCTCCTCTTTCCCTCTCCCCTCTCCCCTCTTCTTCTCCCCTCTCCTCTCTCCCTCTCCCCTGTCCCTCTCCCCTCTCCCGCTCCGCTCCCCCTCCCTCTCCCCTGTCCCTTTCCCCTCTCCCGCTCACCCCCAACTTCTCCCCTCTCTTCTTCTCTTTCCCTCATCCTTCCCTCTCTCTTTCTCCCTTCTATCAAAATGCCTAATCAGTTGTGAGAATCTGCAGCATTGAGATCTATTTGGGGGAAGATAAGGGTATCAGTTTATGCTGGAATTTGTAGACCTGAACTTGAAGTGACTGACTATCAGGTTATACCCTCTTAGCAGCAGGCTAATCTGCTAGGTGACACTCTACTTTACTAGGCTCATTCTTAGCCAAGAGCAAATGCCATTTCCTCCTCTTCACCCCCTATGTCTGCTATCTTTCTCTGCTCTGTCAGATAATTTTTTTAGGAAATAGTTTTTGTCCTTTCTAAAAGTTTAATTTTCATATTTTATTTTGGTGATGTAATATATTTGGCTGGAGGTCACTCTTTATCATCCGGCCTAATTTTTGCAGCTTCCTCAAGCTAATGTTTCTCAATTCCATTTCCAAGTCAGGTGGTCTCCAGTAGAGCTCCTTTGTCACATTTTTATTATATCAGTATGGAATTTCCATCCACAGAAAACTTGTGTAATTTTTTTCCAGATAGAGTTTTATTCTGTAACTCTCATTCTTCATGTTCTCTTGTCAGCCTATCAGTCCTTTGTTCTTTCCATTGAGCTAATATTCTGCAATAATTTTCCATTAGTAGTTTGTTCTCTTTTTCTTTATTAAAGCATAGAATTTTCCTCCTCTTTCAATACTTAGAAAAGTAATTGAGTTTAAGACTTCTGCTTCTACATATTTGGATAGTTTAATTGACTAAGACCCTTCACAAGAGGACATTACAGAATTTTCCATGTAACTGTACAGTGTTTTACTTGGTTATATTTTGCTTGAATGAGAGAAATAGATAGACCACACCCAGTCGATTGTTTCTTCTTTTGGGTAATTTATGGTCATAGTTTCAGTATATCTTATTGAAAACATTTTAATTGTAATATTGTATAACTGCTTACTTAATGTAGACAGAAACAAAATCTATTAGTATTAAAATATCAAATTATCTAGTTCAGAGAATCCTTTAAAATTTGTTTTTGATTTATTTTTATTTTATGTGTATGAGTGTTAGGCTTGCATGTAAGCGCACCCATGTCATGCAGTGCCAGAAAAGGACAGAACGGGGCATCAGATCCCCTGGAACTGGAGTTGCCTCCAGTTGGTTGTTAGCTGCCATGTGGATGCTGGGATTTGAACCCCGGTCTTCTGCAAAAACAGCCACTGCTCTTAACTGCTGAGCCATCTCTCCAAAAGAATCCTTTTTCCTCCTCCAGATTTACTTGAGATTAGTTGCAAGCCAGGTATGGTATCTCACTTCTGAAATCCCAGTTGTCTGGCTTGACAGCAAGCTCCTTTACTGAGCCATCTCCCAGGCCTTCTATCTTGTTTTTTGAGATAATCTGTCACTGAACCTGAATCCCTCTCTCTGCTTCCCAAGCACTGGGATTGTAGTCACATCACTGCCTAGCTTTTCACACAGGGCCTGGGGGATCAAACTCTGTTTCTCATGTTTGTATAGAAAGCACTTTACTAACTGTACTGACTGAGCCATCTCCCCAGCCTACCTGGTTTTAAAATATCAACCCAGAAGTAAGTTAGTTATCTCTCTCTCTCTCCTCTCTGACTGTCTGTCTGTCTGTCTCTCTCTCTGTGTCTCTCACCACCACCCCCCTCCCAGATGTGGTATCACACACCTTTAATCCCAGCATTCAGGTGACAGAGGCAGGTGGATCTCTCAGATGGAGACCAACCTGGTATACATAATGAGTTCCAGGTCCCTGTCTCAAGAAGACCAAAAAAAAAAGGAGGGGGAATTTCATATTTGAGTACAGTGTATTTACGTCATCTCCTCCCTCTAACTCATTTTGCGCTCCTCCAACTCTCTCTTGAATTCATAATTTCTGTAATTCCTATTGATATATGTATAGCCTACTGAGTCCATTTAGGGTTGCTTGTAAGTACATGTGTTTAAGGCTGACCACTTGGGATTGAATAACTTATCAGGGGGCTCGTCCCTGGAGAAAACTGATTCTCCTTCCCTCAGCAGCCATTGACTGCCTGTAGCTCTTCATCTCCTTGTAAAATCACCCCCATCCACATTGGCATGCTGAATTGTCATTATGCAGGTATTGTTTAGACAATACTGAGATTTCATGGGTATAGCATCCTTATTATGACTAGAAGACACTGTCTCAGCAAATGTCCAGGTCCTCTGGCTCTTGTGATCATTCTACCTCCTTTTCTGCAGTGTTCCCTGAGCTTTAGGTACAGGGGTTCTTCAACCCAGAAGTTACTAACTTACTAGCTTTAGTACCATTTGCCTATACCTGCATATACTCAAAGCTTTTGGCCATGAACTGCCATCATTGACCTTCCTGGGAATAAGATGAATAAAAGGTCATTTGATTTTGGTATCATATTACAAGCTTAAAAGTGTTAATCAAGAGCTTTACCTGGCACAGGTCACTAATAGGGCAAATACTAAGTAGTAAAGTCCCTGGGTGTGTATCTTAAGCCTTGCTTTGACTTGCTGTTGAGCTGAATATGTTATTACACAAGTTGTGATTCCTAGTGGAACAACATTATATTATTCACAAAAGCTGAGAAGGGGAAAGTTTTACTTTCTTTTGAGGTTAGGACTTGGTTTTCTTTGTTGCTTCACTAACTAAAAGGAATGGAGATGGAATTATAAAGAAGTAGCATTTTCATATGCAGCGTTTTTGTTGGTCTTATAAGGGACAGTCTTAAGTCTCAGTGTATTGTCCAGGACCTAGGGTGGTCTTGACCACCTACCTGGGCTCAAGCAATAATCTTTGTGCCTCAGCCTCAGAAAGCTAGCATTACAGATGTAGTGCCAAAGACCTTATGTAGCCCAGACCGATCTCAAACTTGCTACGAGGATGACTTTAGATCACTGATTCTCCTGCTTCCATCTCACAAGTGTTGGGATTACATACATGCACCACTGGGTTTGCCTAGCAAAGCCCGTTCTATAGTATAGAATATTTCCTATGATTTGTTGAATACTGCATAATATATTACAGAGTTTCAGGTATTTGCTGTTATGATTAGATGGTTGACTGGAAGGTTGCTGACTGTTTAGTATTATGAGACAATATCCTAAAAAAGCTAAAACCCAAAAGAGAATAAAAAATTGAGATATAATTTATTTCTATTGAGTGCATAGCACTTCTCACCATTGTAAATTCAAAACATACGTTACACCTTTGTAAGTCAGACCGTCTCTACGCAGAAGAAATTGAGATGGTAATTAAAGTGCTTCACTATAAAAATCATCTTGGGCCAGCATGATGGCTCAGTGTGAAAGGTGCTATAAATAAAGCTTTTCCTGACTTGGCAGCATTAAGATCACTGATTATTCAAAATTTATTGTAGCTAAAGCATTGTTTTTTTTTTTTTCTACAGTCTCATGCTTTATTGACTTTCTTTAATATACTTGAAATTGCTTTAGTTTGAGGTATTAATTGTTTATAAAATAAAAATCAAGTCCAAATGACTGAAATTGTCACAGTTATTCCTGGCTCCAGGGATTCTGTTTATTCCACTCTTTTTCCACCCCTGTTCTGCCGTACTTGTCTTTCCAGTGATTGTGGTAACTAAAAATTACCTGTGGATTCTGATCACTTTAGTATATCTCTATCCCTTAACTAGTTTGGGCTTTGCATTTTAAGTTTTTGTTTTTTTTTTTTCAGTTTGAATGATGAGATTTAAACATGTTATATAGTTTCAGTACTTTTTGTTAATATGCTATAAGCTGTTAAGTTTGGACTGTCAGAACATGATATTGGCTCAGTGTCAGATGGGAGGGGCAGCGATTTCCTGACACTCCCTAGTGAAATGTGGTCAAAGGTGCAGTGTTGCTTCACTGACTGGAAAGAATCCAGTATTGTCATTAAACCTTAATTTTGAGATAGTTGAGGTTCTAGAATAACTGAAGAGTGAATGAAGAGGTTAAAATCATTCAGAGTTTTTATTAGACACATCTTTTTAAATTCAGAAAATTAACATAGCATATGAGATATTAGTCACCATTGTGACATTTTTTAAGAAAGTGTTTTAGTAGCTTCTCCTCTCCCTCGTCTCCTTCACCCCCTCCTCTCTGCAGTCCCCTTTGTAGTCCTCCCCCCACTCAAGAAGGCCAGTATTCTTAGCTTGAAGACAGATAATCAGTGTTAGAAAATATTTAGTTGACATGGGGATGGTATTGCTTTCAGAAATAAACAGAGCAAGATGTTATGCTTAGATTGTTAAAAATAAGTTACAGCAGACATATTCTTTGATAGTTTTTGTAAGTTTTAATGCCTTTTGAACTATTAGTGTCAATAAATATTTTCTGGTTCCTTCATTTTTTCCTTTTGTTGTGTGTGTGTGTGTGTGTGTGTGTGTGTGTGCATGTGTATGTATGTGTATATGTGTATGTATGCAGAGTAGAGCAGGGTGTTTGTATGTGGTATTGGGGATCAAACTTAGGGTCTTGTCAATGCTATGCTAGCACTCTACCTGCCTAGTTGTCCCTTGATTTCCATATATATGGCACATATAGACACACACACACACACACACACATAATACATGTGCGCACACACAGAATATAATAAAAATGAGTTTTAATGGAAAAGAGATAGAACAGGATACTACATAGATGTGGCGGCCACCTTAAGTTATTTTTTTAAAGATACATTTGTTTTGGAGCTGGAGAGATGACTCAGTGGTTAAGAGCGCTTAATTTCAATTTCCAGCACCCATGTGGAGGTGTCCGTAACTCCAGTTCCAGGGAATCCAATGCCCTGTTCTGACCAAGGGGACATTGCATGACATAGGTGTACTTACACACATGCACATAAAATAAAAATAATATATACATTTTTTAAAAGATGCATTTATTTTTATTTTATGTATATGAGTGTTTGCCAGCATGTATATATGTACTCCATTTTTGGCAGCGCTCTCAGTGGCCAGAAGTGGGCTTTGGATCCGTAGAGCTGGAGTTATAGACTGTTGTGAACTGCCATGTGGGTGCTGGGAACAAAACCCAGGTACTCTGCAGGAGCAAGAGCAGCCTGTGCTCTTAACTGCTGAGCCACATCTTCAGTCCCCTTTGTATGGTTTTTATGTTACCATTCAACCTTGAGTCATCTGCTTCACTGGCTCCACTCTTGGTTTCTGCCTTCTAGCAGTGGAAAGTACTAGAAGAGGCTATGGAAAACAAGATCCACCACAATACAAATGCCTTGACACAGTATAGGCATCTCTTTAGTCTCACTGATTGCCTCACACACTTTTTTGTAGCAGTATTTCAGATTTATGTACTGTCCACACTTGATTGAGAAAATTGGGGAGTAAGGCAAAAGGCACTTCGTGTAAATTACTTTAAGTTTGTCTTTCAATTTTTTTTATTTTTAAATATCTGTAAAGTGTGTGGGGATGTACACTTGTGAACACTGGTGCCTGTGGAGTTGCAGGAAACCGAACTTGGGCCTTCTGTAAGAGCAGTCCAAGCTCTTAACCACTGAGCCATTTCTCCAGCCCCTCAATATCATTTCTGTTGGTATTTGTTTTGAGACGGAGTCTTACTGTACCCTCAGCTGGCCTGAAACTTGCTAAATAGACCAGTCTGGCCTCGATCTCATGAAGATCCACCTGCCTTTGCCTCCTGAGGGCCAGGATTAAAGGCACACACCACCACACTCAGTGTTCAGTATCATCTTCTGTACTGTTGGAGAAATAGCTGTATTTTCTGCCTTCTAACCCAATGCCCTAGATTATACCCAAATAAAACCTTGTTTAGCCAGATAAAACCCTTTGTCCACATGACTTTTCTGTTCTTATTTCTTTTGATGAAATTTTGTCAACATCAGATTGGAGTGAATCTAATTGACTTGAAAATAACCTATTTGTTTCTGGTCTTGCTTTTTGTTTCCTGCAAAGTTTTCCCTAATGCATTATATTTTACCTTCATTTCCCCCTCAGAAACTTACAAGGCTTCCAAAAATATTTATTTATGCAAGTGCAGGCTTGCATATACCATGGCACATGTGTGGAGGTCAGAGGACAGCTTGGGGGAATCAGTTCTCTCCTTCCATCATGGGCTCTAGGGATCAGACTCTGGTGGTCAAGTTTATGCAGTAAGTACTTTGACCCACTGAGCCATCTTGCCTGCCCAGAAACTTGTAAAGTTTGCAGTCATAGAATTTTACCTTATTAGCAACAAATACTTTCCTTTCTTTGACTTCATGTGCCTTGACCTCTGCAGTATTTGGTATGCTTTCAAAATGGCTTGCCAGAGACTCATTTGAAAAATTGAACAACTGTATTAAGATCACATACCATAAAATTCTCCCTGTAAAATGCACAACTCAGTGCTCAGTGATTTTCAGTATATTGAAAAAGTTGTGTAGTCATCACCAGTACATAATTTTAGTACTCTTTTTTTTTTTTTTTTCAGACAGTGTTGCCATGTAGCTCAGGCTGGTCTTGAATTTGCTATATAGCCCATAATGACCTTGCATCTTTGATCTTCTTTGCTTCAGTCTATAGCTTGCTGGGATTTATAGATGTGTGCCAGCATGCCTGGCTTCTGATTTCAGAACTTTTGTTTATTTGCTTGTTTGAGATAGGGTCTTACTCTGTATCTCTGGCTGTCCTAGAACTCTTTAAGTAGGCCAGACTGGCCTCAAACTTGAAGCAACCTTCTTCCTATCTCTGCCTGGAATTCCAGGTGTGAGTCACCATGGATAGCTTCGATTTCAGAACTTTTTCTTTTAAGATTTTATCTTTGACAGTTTCATATATGTGTATGTTGTATTCCAAATACTCCCTTGCCACTCTTCCTGTACTTGCCAATACTTCCCCCTCATGTTCTCTGCTCTATTAAAAAAAAAAATAACCCACTGAGTGTAGTTATTACTCTGTGCACTCCACAGCCACACTCCCAAAGGAAAATGACTCTTTCCCTCCCCAGCACCTGTTATCTGCCAATAGTTCCTCAGCTAGGAATGGAGCCCCATGAGCCCCTCTTCATCCATGCCAAAACATTGACTGCTTTGATATTAGGCAGAGCTATCGAAGGTAACCATAACTGCTATGGGTTCATGAGTGCAACAGCCATGTCATGTCCAAAAGATAGCATTTCACAGCCCTCCTCCCCATCTTCTGTCTCTTACATTTTTTCTGCTCTCTGAGCCTTAGGAAGATTGATATAAATGTCCCATTTAGGGCTGAGCTCTCTATAGCCACTATTAACACTTTGATAAGGGTCTCCGCATTGACTACTGTCCACTCACTGCAAAGAGAAGCTTCTCTGACCTAGGTTGAGAGCAGCACTAATCTATGGTTATAAATATTTAGAAGGGAGACAATGTGTCTATTTAGCCAAAACAAACCCTCAAAAAAACCTGTAGTGGGTTTTACCGTAGGGCCTGTCAGCTCCCTAGCTATGAGCTTTTGCCCATGCTTACAGTGGCAGGCTTGAATTTCCTCCTGTGGAGCAGACTTCAGTGAGAAAGCAATTGATTTACTTACCATCATAGTCAAGCCACTATTCACTGTTGCAGTGTTAGACACATTTTGTCTGGCAGGTGAGTATGTGTAGCATGCGGAGTCTACCACCAAGTAAATCTATCTATGACTTTTCTTCCCATGTTTTATGGGTATTTCAGAACTTTTTATCAGACCATGAATAAACTGCTATTACGCACTACTCCCCTCTTCCTTCTGTGCCTAGCCTTAGGCAGCCACTAATCATTTTGACTCTATAGATGTTCTGCCTCTGATCATTTTGTATAAATGGAATCATATAATAGGTGACCTTTTATAACTGCTTTAGTGTTTTAAGGGTTCGTCCTTATTGTAGGATACATTAATGATTCATTACTTTTTACTGCCCAAAATGTTGCATTGTATGAGTATACTATATTTACCCACCAACTGGAAGACATTGGGTTTCTCATTTTGTGCTATTGTGAATGGTACTGTAATGAACATTCATATAGAAGCTTTATGTAGATACATGTCTTTTTTCCTCTTGAGCTGCACATTTTTGTGTCCATGATAACAGTGTGGGCAGTGGTCTGGTACAGAATCCTGTACCTATTTTAAAATTGAGTTCTTTATGTTAAATTTCTTTTTTTAATTAAAAAATTTTTCTTCTTTTGACACAGGATCTTGCTGTGTACCTGAAGCTGGCCTTATTCCTAATTCTTTAGCCTCTGCCTCCTGAGTGCTGGGCTTATAGGCATGTGCCACCATGCCTGGCTTCACTTTCTTTTTTTTTTTTTTTTTTTTGAGACAGGGTCTCTCTCTATGACCCCAGCTGGCCTGGAATTCACTATGTAGACCAGGCTGGCCTGGATCTTCCAGAGATCTGCCTGCCTCTGCCTCTGCCTCTGCCTCTGCCTCTGCCTCTGCCTCTGCCTCTGCCTCTGCCTCTGCCTCTGCCCCTGCCTCTGCCCCTGCCTCTGCCCCTGCCTCTGCCTCTGCCTCCTGAGTACTGGGAGTAAAGTTGTAAGCCAGCCACTGCACCCGGCTGGTTTCACTTTCTTATTGCTATGTATTCTCCTAAGCCAGGACAACATTGATCTCATGATAGTTACTTTTCTTGTTCCTGAGACAAAATACCTGACATTAAGGAAGGATGGGTTTATTTTGGCTCCCAGTTTGAGGGAGTTTATTGTGGAAGGGAGGCCATGATGACCGAAACACGAGGCAACTGTCAGGAAGCAGACAGGTGACTGCTAGTGCTCTTCTGCTTCCTTATTTTACTGCTTTTATTCATTCTTGGACCACAGCATATAGTATAGTGCTGCCCACATTCAGGATGGGTCTTCATTTCTTAGAAACACCTTTCTAGAAATGCTCTCACAGACATACCTGTAGGTGTATCTCCTAGATGATTCTAAATCCTGTCAAATTGACTACTTATAGTCAAGAACTGTTTGAGCCAAACCTACTGATAGGCTCTAAAATTGAGCTTTGTCCCATCCATCTTAATATTTGGGCTAGCTCTAGAACATACATCTTCTGCTGGACTTATAGCCTTTGAATCAGGTGACCAAGTGGAACTCCTTGTGTGTCATTCTACTTTCTTTCTCACTTGACCACTTGTTCATTTAGAATTTTGATTCACTGCAGCACATTTTTATGTTTTGGCAATCTATAAGTATGCTCTCCAAAACCTCATGAACTGAAATTATCTCCTGGTACTTGCATATTATTTAAGATGAAATTAATTTTCCTTCAAAAATCTGCCCTGTGCCTGCTACTCATATAATTTGTAATATAGTCTTATTTGTTCCTTTGGAGGTGTGAGTGATTTTCAGATTGATTCTTGAAGATTGCTAAACACTTATACTTGATTATGTCTGTTGGGCTTCCATCTAAAATATTACTTGAAGAAAGTGCTATGCTACTAACATTTTTGAAAAATTTCACCTTGTGTCCAGTTGGTAAATATAACTAGACGTTTCTTTTTAAATGTCAACTTCCTGATTTTTGAAGACGTATTTTAAAAACTGTTACAGGAAAATGCAGAAAGTCTAAAAGCATATTTTTTGAGTTTTCCCTAAATCATTCATGAGACTAAGCATTGATAGCACTCTAACTGCATAGCTCCTAACAGAGCTTTCTCCCTTTCCCAGAGTAACTGCAGTGCTGACCTCTAACTCCAAATGTCTTCTGTGCATAAGATACTGTGCTTGTAAAACATTCCTTTTTATGCTTGAGTATATTAATGCTATTATGATCATAAATGATCATTATGGTTTGAATTAGGAATTGCCACTCCCTCACCCACTTCCTACCCCCGTGCTGGTTGATTTTTATCAACTTGACACAAACTAAAGTCATCTGGGAAGCAGGAACCTCAGTTAAGAAATTTCTTCCATCAGGTTAACCTGTGGTCTTGTCTGCGAGGCGTTTTCTTAATTGCTAATTGATGTAGGAGGGTCCAGCCCACTACAGGCAGTGCCATTCTTTCACAGGTGAGTTTGGGTTGTCTAGGAAAGGTAATCGTGGGGCTGGAGAGATGGTGCAGTGGTAAGAACAGTTGCTCTTCTTGCAGAGGACCTGAGTTTTGTTCCCAGCACTCACATGGTAGCTAACAACTGTTGATAACTCCAGCTTCAGGGGATCTGTCACCCTCTTCTGTCCTCCTTGGGCACTTACATACCTGCAGGCAAATTCATACATTTAAAAATGAGCAGGTGTGGTGGTATATGACTTTAATCCCAGTACTTGGGAGGCAGAGGGAGGTGGATCTCTATGAATTTGAGGCCAGCCTGGTCTACATAGTGAGTTCCAAGCCAATCAGAGTTGCATAGGGAGACCCTGTCTCAAGGAAGGAAGAAAAGAAGAAGAAGGGGGGGTGGGAAGATAGGTAACTGAGCAAGCCAGGGATTTTTTGCCAGTAAGCAGCATTCTTTGTGGTTTCTGCTTCAAACTCCGACCTTGAGTTCCTGCTTTGGCCTCCCTCAATGAAGGACTGTAATCTGTAAGCCAAATAAACTCTTTGCTCTCCCAAGTTGCTGTTGACCAGTGTTTTATCACAACAACAGAGAAGGAAACTAGGACGCCCCTATAGGCTTGTGTTTTGAACACTTGTTCCCCAGCCAGTGGCACTATTTTTGGAGGTTATAGAACTTTTAGGAGATGGGGCCTGGCTGGCATAAACAAGTCACTAGTGGTGGGCCTTTTAAAAATTTATACCCAACAGTAGGTTCCAAACTCTACTCCTGTATTGTGGACAGTCTGAACCATATGCTCCTGCTGCCATGACTTTCCTGCCATGATGGACTAGAAATCCTCTGAAACCATGAGACAGAATGAATTTTTGCTCCCCCATGTTATGTCAGGTATTTTGGCTGTAGTGATACAAAAATAATAAGTACAGTTATAACCTCTCCAAACAAAAATTAGAACCTTAACAGTTATCTGGATCTAGTCAGATAAACTTTTACTCATGATTTTCTCATTATCTCTTGCCCCATCTCAAAATAACTATCATTCTTAATTCCATGTTCATAATTTCTTTTTTCTAGTTTTATGGTAGCCATATGAATTTTTAAATATATATATATATATGAACAAACACATATTTCTGTTTAATTATGTTTTGCTTAAAGTATATTATGACATATAGCATAAGCTCTACAATCTTAAACTTTTTGTGTGTTGGGTGTTTTTTTGTTTTCTGTTTTTTCGTTTTGGTTTTATCAGTAGCAATCTGACTGTATAGATTTGAAGTTGTGATCCTCTTGCCTCCAAATCGTGAGTGCTGAGATTTATAAGCATCTACCATAAATAAATAAATAAATAATCTTAAAACTAAAATAATTACTAGAAATTATTTGTTGGGGCACGGTGGTGCACAGGTTTAATCCTAGCACTCTGGAGTCAGAGACAGACAGATCTCTGAAATCAAGGCCAGCCTTGTCTACATAGTGAGTTTCAAGCTGGCCAGGGCTACGTGGTGAGACCCTGTCTCAGAAGAAAACAAAACAAGGGCTGGAGAGATGACTTACTAGTTAAGAACACTTGCTACTCCTGCAATGGACCCTGATTTGGTTCCCAGTATCCACATGGTGGCTAACAACTGTCCACAGCTCCAGTTCCAGGAGACCTGATGGCCTTCTTCTAGCCTCTGTGGGCATTACATGACATCGATGCACATACATACATGTAGGCAAAACACTCATATACATAAAAAATTAAACAATTCATTTTATTACTTTTTAAAGATTTTTTTAATTTTTATGAGTGTTTGCCTGCGAGTATATATGTGTAGTTATTGTATGTGAATGCCAGTATCCCTGTGCCATGGTGCACATGTGGAGGTCAGACTTGCATAGCAAGAGCTTTACCTGCTGGCCCTACATCTACTTGACAGAAATGTCATCCTGTCACTTCTCTGGGACATTTAATCCAGGCAGAATAATTTCTGGGCAACTCATATGTATGTGTCTGCCAGCTGTTGCCTTCACTCTCATTTTATAACATAATGTAAACTGTCTTATCCTGAATAACTACTAGGTTCAACCTAGTGATCATATACAGTATGGAAATATTGATTTTTCTGTGGATGTGGTATTCTTAGCTCCAGGGCAAGGATCTTCATGATTTAACCCAACTCCTGATGATCCTGAAAGCACTTTAATTTTTCCCTGGACAGTATAAAAAGACAGAAGATTTTCTAATTCTGCCCTGGCCGTGAGTTTTCATGCTGAGAAGAGTTTGTGTGAATAAAATTTTGACATGTTTGCTCTTTATGTCAGTTTGTCAAAATGAACGATATATGGAAATTTCATTTTGCTCATCTATAGTTCCTAAATTTCTGGTAATGAAAATTATGACCTTTGTAAAGAATTGTAAAAATACCAACACAAATATAAATCTGTCGGATATTTGGATCCCACAAAAGTAGTTTACAATGCTTAAAGTTAGAACTGATTGCAATAATGTTATAATTGATAATGCTATTTTGAAAACTTTAAAAATATTTTAGAGTCACCAGAAGGAAGAATTAAAACAGTTTGGGTGGAGGAGTGACTGGAGACATGGCTTAGCAGTTAAGAGCAGGTGCTGCTTGTCCAGAGGACCTGAGTTTGGTTCCCAGCACTGATATAAGGCAGTTTATAACGCCTGTAGCTCCAATTCCAGGGGAATCTAGACTTGCAGTGCACTCTAATATACCTCAGCATGCCTCTGTCCACACAGTACACACACATAATTTAAGAATAATAAAAGTAAGTCTTGAAAATATTAACATTCATGTGTGTGTGTGTGTGTGTGTGTGTGTGTGTGTGTGTATGATGTGATGGTGTATTGTTTCATGTGTGTGCACCTGTGTGGAGGCCGAGGTTGACATCCAGCATCTTCCTCAGTTACTCTCCACCTTGGTGTTAGATGACCTCTCAGGGAGGTAGTCCCTAGAAATTTTTTTCTCATTTATTTATATGATATTAGATGAATGAAAGTACTTTGTAGAAAGAGCTATATAGTAAGTCATTATTCATTCCCTGAAATGTCTCAGGGTACTAAGAAGTTTTGTTACTTACTTGTTTAGTTGATGCTGGAGATTGAGCCCAGGCCAGGGCCTCATGCATGCTAGACACATGTTCTATTGCTGAACTATATCTCTAACTCACTTTTTCTTCCTTTTAAAAAAAATTTTAATCTTATTTTTTTGTTTTGTTTGAGATAAGGTTTTGGTATTTAGCCCTGAATGGCCTGGAACTCTATATAGACCAGACTGTCCTATAACTCAAAGATATCCACTTGCCTCTGCCTCCTGAATGTTGGAATTAAAGGTGTGCATCACTACACCTGGCTTACTTTTCATTTTGATGGTAAATCTGACAAAGTTGCTCATGTTAACTTTGAGCTTCAGATGTTCTTGTTAAAACCTCTTGAGATGCTGGAATATGGGCTGTGCCATCATGTCTGGCATATCCTCTTATTATGAAAGGCAACAGAATTGTTGGCATGTGTCATAAGGGGAAATTCTCTTACTTCGTTTAGATATGGAGAGCAAATTTGGATGTAATTCCCTAGGTAATGCTGAATAAACAGCTGAGTGTTTTCAAATGAAGCAAATGAATGGTGGCAGTCTTACTCATGCTTTTAAATAGCATGCTTAAATGCTGGGCTCCAGAACCCAGGTCCTGGGTGGAGACCTTTTAGGAGATCAAAATAAAAGCTATCCTTATTCTCAGGGAGCTTGGGTGTGAGAGATTGTGATTGGTAGGTAACTTTGAGAGGTTTTGTATTCTTTTTGAATTAATCTTTAAAACAGGAGTGATTACATTAGTGCTGCTTAAATGGTTGTTATAAAAAGTAATGAATTAAAAAGGATCAGTATTTCAAAAAGATAAATTTGAATGTGTTAAATAATGAAAACTCCAAATTTGCTAGTAAGTAAATGTCTGCTGAGTATTCAAGTTAGAGACTGCAAAGTGTTATTTTATAAAACAAATTTTTGGAATAGGTAATACTTAGTAAAACAATTTCAAGGATGTATGTCAAAAGACAGGAGACAGGGTGTTCATTTTGTCTCCCAGCCTCCAGATTCCCATTAGTATTTCCAGGCATAGTGGAAATGTATAAGATCAGACAGTCATATATGGCAGTGTATTATGCCCATGGTACCTTGCTCTTCTCAAGTGCCAAGTTTTTGAACATTTCTGTGTGTGTGTGTGTGTGTGTGTGTGTGTGTGTGTGTGTGTGTGTGTGTGTGTAAGGTGCCTCAGAGCCGGTGTGGAGGTCAGAGAACAACTTTCGGGAGTCAGTTCCTGGGATGTAACTCAGGTTGTTAGGCTTGTACTCACTGAGCCTTCTAGTCCTAAGTGCATAGCCTACTTATTTAATAACAATAGCAAATAAGTTCTCCATTTTATAAATAAGGTCAGAGACATCTCCATTTCTTAGTAACCTGTCTAGGGTCACATAATTATAGAATATACTTCCCCATTTTAGTGAGTTATTTCTTTTTATTTGAAAACTATTTTAAAGTTAAGGAAAAGTTGTAAAAAATAAGCTCTGAGGAAGATTACACAAATATGCCCCTCCAAATGCAGAAAAATGAGGGGGGCCAGGGGATGTGTATTTCAGTTGGGAGAGTGCATGTCTAGTATGCATGAGGCCCCGAGTGTAGTCTCCGAGTACCTCATTGATCCCGGTGTAATGCCCCATATCTGTAATCCCAGGAGGCAGGAAGAGCAGGAGTACAAGGTCATCCTGGGCTGCATAGCCAGTTCCAGACCAGCCTGAACTACATGAGACCTCCATCTCAAAAACGAGGAAAGGAGGAGGAAGAAAGAAAAAAACTCATGAGTGGAATAAAGAATTCCAGAAACTCTGAAGTTGCTCACTTGGTTTTTGCATTAGTTTTAATGTTGACAAAGGAAATTTACTCAGGATATCCACACATTGGTCGCAGTTATCAGGTCTCTTGCCTTCTCTGGAGCAGTTCTTCATTTTGCTCACCTCTCTGTCTTGTTTGTTGTTGTTTCTTTGCGACAGCGTCTCCCTGTAGCCCAGCTGGCCTTGATCCTGCCTACAGAGATCTGCCTGCCTCTGCCTCCCGAATGCTAGGATAAATGATGTGCCACCATGCCTGTTGACCTCATTGTCTTTGACGGTCACAGAGCAGACATTTTGTAGGATATTATTCAGTTTACAGGTGTCTTAGGTTTCCTAACAGTGATGCCCACAATATACATTTTAGGTCAGAACATTGTAGAAAATTACACTGTTCTGTTGCTTCCTCACAGAAGGTACACAGTCTTAATTTGTTTTATTCTTTCTATTAAAGGAACAGAAGGAAAGAGAATTGATGATGGAAAGATGAAACTTTAGTGTGCTTTTCAAAGAACCCTCTATTCAATAAATACCATTTCCTTGTAGCATCCTGGTGGGGAAGAGGTTCTGCTGGAACAAGCTGGTGCTGATGCTACTGAAAGCTTTGAAGATGTTGGCCACTCCCCTGATGCCAGGGAAATGCTAAAGCAGTACTACATTGGTGATGTCCATCCGGTAAGGACTGTCAGAAAACTAGAATCTCTTATGCAGAGCACACCTTAGAACAGCCACATAGCAGGATGGGAGAATGAATTATTGAGGTAGAAATTCACTCAACCCAGGTCTCAGACCAAATTTTCTCCAGAATCGTTGAGCCTTTCATAGATACACATAGTATCTCTGAACAGGGAACTGATTGTTATTTTATTTTTATTGATTGATTCCTTTAATGTAATTAATAGCATCTGTACCTAAAATAGTGGTTTGGTTATTTTTATAAGTCCCTTGCTAATGGTATTAAATATAAACTTATAAGTCCTTTGTGTTTACAATTCTGTCAGTGGACCCTGATTTGCTAAAGGGCAGGGAGCTGAGCCCCTTCAGTCTGAATTCTCTGGGTGGATTTGCTGCGTGTTCCAACGATAGAAGCTACACATCAGAAGAGTTCATTTGGATGTATCTTGAAACATTGTTCTTTTTTTTTTTTTTAAATAGAGTGACCTTAAACCTGAAGGTGGCAGCAAGGTAAGACGTCATGATTTTGTCTTGGGTGCTTCAAGTGATTATATTTATGTTTTCTCAAATAGAACTGCTCTTTAAAACAATTTTAATGGCTGGAGAGATGGCTCAGCGGTTAAAAACACTGGTTGTTCTTGCCACAAACCTGGCTTCGAATCCCAGAACCCACATGGTGGCTAAAAACTGTAATTTCATTGCCAGGGAATCTGATGTCCTCTTCTGTCGTCCGTGGGCATACAACAACATGGGTGCATTTACACGCATTCAGGCAATACACTTATACACATAAAATAAAAATAAATTAAAAAATGTAATGAGAAGTTAAAAAGATTTTACTTTTTCTCTAAATAAAAATTCTATTTTTAAGAAATTTTGGACTTAGTACCTATCAGGAAAAAAGAATAGCTGAGCTTTAAACAGTAGGAAGCATTTTGTTAATGCCTGTGTGTGCTTTATTAAAAAATCGAGACTCTGGGTGTGGTCTCTCATGCCTTTCTTTAATCCTGACACTTGGGAAGCAGAGGCAGGTAGATCTCTGCTGACCATGCTGGTCTCCATAGCAAATTCCAGGCCAGCTATGGCTACAGGGAGACCCTGTCTGAAAAAGCACCCCCACCCCAAGTAAATAATTGGGACTTTGAAGTGTGATTTATGTGGTTTTGAAATAGAGTTTATTCATTCAGTTATGGAAAAAATTTTACCCTTATTTGAGTAACCAGTGATAACAATTGCCTCTGAATAAAAAATAACTTTCTGCTGGGCATGGTGACATAGGCGTTTAGTCCTAGCACTCAGGAGGCAGTGAGGTCCTGGCAGCCAGGGCTATGTAATGAGACCCTGTCTTAAAAATTGAAAAAAAAAAAAAAAGCAACCTGTCTTCTCTGTCATACAGAGGCCTTTCTATCTCTATCTCCCTGAATTAATTCTTTTATCCTATAGGTTCATATAGGCCCTACCCAATTCCTCAGTGATGCTTTTAAAACAAGATTGTGTATTTGAACACCTTAACATGCTCTGCTTTGTGTACCTGGAAGAAAGTATGAAGCCTTTTCTATTTCACACAAACAGGGTAGTGTCCCCTCTTGTATCTCTTACAATTTCCCTTGGCTTCTGTCCTTTAGATGGCTGTTACACTGCCTTCTGATTTAAAGGGACTGCTGTCTTGGTGCTGCCTAGCACATCATGGACACAATAGAAACGCCCCCTTTCCTCCTAGATTCTCATTCCTCATTGAGTCAGAATTATTGAGCAGGTTTGACACAGCAGTTCAAATTGGCCTGGGCACAAGAATTCTTTCAATTCATGAGATTGCTAGTTTGGCAGTATCTTCCCTGAAAACCAGAGTGTTTATATAAATTAACTCTTCTTGCTACTCTGCTGCTCTGAACTGTCAACTGTTAAGAATGAAGTGGTTCTTTAAACATTTGTAAGCACTGGTAGGTGGTTTTTGTCCTCCCTTCTTCACCTTACTGGTTCCTAAGTCCCTCTTTATGTTATTAAGGTAAAGCTTGAGCTGAGTGTGCCCTTGATTAAACATGTCCAGAAAGTACCATTCTCAGATTTTGACATTTCATTTAAGGGATATTCCCATTTTTACAAGAGACACACCTTGTGTCTAAGAGGCTCAGCTCATTTTTCCATTGAAGTGTTTTTATAATGACAGTGTCTAAACGTCTATAAGTTGTTTCTTGTTACATTTTTCTTTCTTCATAATATAGGAAGCAGTTAGGACTGTTTTTAGGAATGAACAGCAGTGTTCCACAAATTCAGTTCTTTATACCAACCTAAATTTGGATTCCTTGAAATGAGCATGAAAATAAATATAAAGGCTGGGTGTGGTATGTGTGCCCTTAATCCCAGCACTCAGGAGGCAGAGGATCTTTATAAATTAGTTAAAGGCCGGCCTGTTCTGCATTGTAAGTTCCAGACCAGCGGGGCTACATAGTGAAAGCAGGAAGGAAGGAAGTCGGGGAGGGAACGAACGAACATACGTGCATTTCCTGGGCTTCCAGTATAGCTTGTTCAGATTATGGACTTGGGGCATGGATTTGCATTTTAAATAACCCAGGTGATAGGTACGTAGCCAGACACCAAACTTTTTCCTGAATTTGATATGCCTGTGTTTGCCTTTGAGAACCTGGGGACATTTAATTTACTTCTGTGCAAAACATTACCTCCCTTCTGTAGGCCAAACAATGAATTAGAGATTTAGAGATTGATCGGTTGAATTGAAACTGATATGCTTTGGATTTTTTTTTCTTTCTGTAAAAAGTATAAAAACAGCAGCCATCTCAGCTCTCTAGGTCATATGACAGTTAGAACTCTGCAAATATAGTTTAGCTCCATCCTGGGTTAAAGAGGGACTAGAAGCCATGTTTTCAAGCCTCTTTTCTTCATGAACTTGCTCCCAAGGGATCTGTTTCTATTAGGATGGAACTGGCTATTGTTTCTACTCAGGCTATTACCCTTAAGGTAGATTAGCCAAAGAAATCCTTTTGGAAAAATTTCAAGATCACCTCATAGGTTTTCACAGAACTATAATTCCAACCTGATTTTAATTCTAGAAAGAAACTGATCCCTCAGATTTCTGTTTCTGTGTTTGATCTTAGCCAAAAGGCTGTGATCACATTTCTTATAGAGGTGGTAATAGACATTTCTATGTGTAGGATGTAGGCGCCCCTTTTCTATCTGGTTTAAATGTTCACTTTAAAGAATTGGGAGTGAAACTCATTAATTCCTTTTTTGTAGCTAAGGGTTTCTGAATCTTTTAAGAAGAAATTTTTTTTTTTTCTTTTTCTTTCTTTTTTTTTTTGAGACAGGGTCTCTTTGTAGCCTCAGCTATCCTGGAACTGTTATGTAGATCAGGCTGGCTTCGAACTCACAGAGATCTGAACTCACAGAGATAGCCTGGAAATTTCACAGTGCACAATTTTAAAAGATTTGCAAGTTATAAATCTGATAACAGATATCTTTCTTTGCCTTGTAAGGTCAACGGTAGCTAACTAGAATTAAAAACATTTTGTCCTGCCTAGTGTGGTGGTGCATGCTAGTACTGATGAAGCAGAGGCAGACATTTCTGTGCTTTGGTTGGTGATTCTTCACTAGGGAATACCAGTGTTAATAGAAATAAAATCCCAAGTCCACCTATTACTTAAAGGTTTGTGAACATTAAAATCCACAAAAGTTCATTGTTATCTACAGAGTTTATATTGATATTAGAGAAGACACATATGCACTCTACTGATATTCTTTTCTTTTTCTTATTTTTAAACATGGGACTTCTTCAGAAGCCTTCAAAAAGCAGAGCATGCAGAAGGTTAGTATTCCATTAATGAACTTCCTTACACTTTACATAATGTCTGGCAAGAAGTTCTTGTTTAAATATACATGTTTAACATTGAGAGTATAGTTGGACAGGTTGTTCTTTTTTGACCAAAATTATTATGAATTCAGTACATTAATTTTAATGGTTTCAACAATTTTTACTAATAAGCAAAATAAGTAATTTTTAAATCTCATTGTGTTGCAAATTAGAATTGTCCCTAGAAGCTAATATGCATGGACAAATAACCATTATTAAACCCTGCATATCTTTAGCTCAGTCTAGCTATGCAATTTTCATTTAAAACTTAATCTCGCTGGGTGTGGTGGTGCAGGCCTTTAATTCCTGCACTCAAGGGGCATAGAAAGGTGGCTCTCTGTGAGTTCAAGGCAAGCCTGGTCTACATAGCTGAGTTCAGGCCAGCTGGGGCTACAGACAGACCCTGTCTCAAAAAAAGACTGAAAAACCCACAAGAAACAAAAAACTTAATTTCATGTAATTCTCAGTCTGTAAAGGTAAGTGCTACATTTTACAGAAGAAAAATTATTAGCCATATAATAATTTCGGGTTTTTTTGAAGTTTTACATTATAATTCTTGAAGCAATATTATAAGAGTAGTTCTGAAAAGTATAAATTACCGCTCCATAAATATCTGTAGTTGATGACTTTGGATCCTTAATTTAGAAAAAAAAAAATCTTCATAGAGATTACAGGTAAAAACCATCAGTTCTTTTGGAAATGTCAAGGTATTTCTGACAAAGTGAGAAAAAAAAAATGTTTGTTTCCAACAAAAGCATTATGCCTTTTTTGACTGGGCACTCAGGAGACAGAGGCAGACGAATCTCTGTGAATTCAAGACCAGTCTGGTCTACATAACAAGTTCCCTGTCAACCAGGGCTGCATAGGAAGACCTTGTCTCAAAAAGAGTATTGAACTTTTAATTAGAAGTAAAAGTATAAGTGGATAAGAGCATGTGCTACTCTTGCAGAGGGCCTGAATTCAATTCCTGGCACCCACATTCGGTGGCTTACAACTACCTGTAAATTCAGCTCCCGGGAATCCGATGCCTTTTGTTCTCTAAGGGCAGCTGCACTTCCATGTAGGTATCCACACACAGACATATACTCATACACATAATTAAAACTAAAAATAAATCTTAAAAAAAAAATATTTTTAAAAAGGACTAAGGGTCCAGTGAGATGACTAAGCAGGTGAAGGCTCTTGCCCTTGGCCTGATGGTCTACATTCAATCCCTAGAACCCACATGGTAGAAGGAAAAAAAAACCTACTCCCACACATCACCTTCTGACCTCCACACACATGCTGTGGAACAGGTACACACATCACCCCTCCCTCCCTCCCTCACACACACACACACACACACACACACACATATACACACACACTCTCTCTCTCTCTCTCTCAATAAAAATAATAAAAATTTGTTTTTAAAGTCTGAGGATGTAGCTCAGTTGGTAGAATGCCTGCTTACTAAGTATTCAACTTGACTCTGATCCCCAGCATTGCATAAAGCAGGCATGATGGCGTATCCCTGTAAGCCCAACTCTTGGGAGGTAGAGGCAAGAGGATCAGAAGTTCAAAGTCATCTTCAACTACATAGGGAGTTTGAGGCAGCTTGGGTTACATGAAACCCTGTCTTAAAAAATAAATGAAAGAAACAAAGACAGATAGCTATTAAAAAAATACAGATTAGGTGTGGTAATATAGCTCAGCAGTAGAGCACTCACCTAGCATGTAAAAAGCCCTTGATTCATTTCCCAGCTCTAAAGCCAAATAGTAACCTCCCATCCCAGAAAGACCCAACTGATTGTGATGGTACATCATTCTTGTATATAATCCTGGAACTGGAGAAGGATACAAAATTTGAGGCCAGCCTGGACTAAATAGTGAGATCTTATCTTAAAAAAATTTAAAAAGCAGGGTTGGGAATGTAACTCAGTTGTCACACGCTTCTCCAGAAAGCCCTGATTTTGATTCCCAGCACAGCATTAACTGGTTGCAGGTCTATAATCCCAGCACTTGGGAGGTAGAGGCAGGAGGATCAGAAGTTCCAAGGTCATCCTCAGGTACATACTGAGTTTGAGGAAGGCCAGACTGGGATACATGAGACCCTAGATCAAAAAAGAAAAAATTATTTAAGCTAAAAGTTTATAAATTATTAATAAATTCAGTTTTCTTAATACTGAGAACTCAGGCTCAGCCAAATGATACATGAAGAATTTGAAAATAGAGGGAGCTGGAGAGATGGCTCGGTGGCTGAGAGCATTAACTGCTCTTGTGGAGGACCTAGTTTAATTCTTAGCACCCATAGGGCAGCTAATAACCATTCTTAACTCCAGGTTCAGGGGATCTGATGCCTTCTTCTGACCTCCACAGATGCCTTTTTCTGACGACCATGGGTACATGGTTCACTTACATACATGCAGACAAAGCATACTCATACACCTAAAAATAAATAAATAAATCGTAGTTTGAACTTACAGTAGACTTAGGATATACATAAAGGCCTGATTAAGAATTATTATGCAGATATACACAGCACCAGTTGGACTGAGGGAATTACTAATAATGAAAAAAAAAAGAGAGAAATGGGCTGTATAAATGGCTCAGTGGTTAAGAATACTTGCTGCTCTTTCCAGAGGACCAGAGTTTGATTACTAGTACCCATGTCAAGTAGCTCACAACTGCCTGTGACTCTAGCTCCAGGGGATCCTGATGCCTTCCTCTGACTTCTGTGGGCACCCACACAAATGTGACATATACATAAATAAAACTTTTTTAAAAAGGACATGAAGTTGGGGGAAAACCAGATGGAGGCCACTAGGGGGAGTTAGAGGGAGGAGTGGTGAATGGATATAACCAAAATACATTGTATAAATGCATGAATAAGGAAAAGTAAATATTATTTTTAAAGAATTATTGTACAAAATACATAAGAATTTTGCAAATACGTTTTAAAAAATACTCAATATACAAAAAAAAAGACAAGTTTAAGTGCTTTACGGAAAAGGTAACAAATATAAGCATGTGAAAAAAGGTTTAACATTCATTATCAGAGAGATACCAATTAAAATCATAGGTCTGTTTCACTGAGTAGGTTGGCAAAATTTAAGATTTCTGTAAATAAGACTGTTAAGAGACAAATTAGCAAACTCTTATAGGGATGTAGATGAACACGGTCACTTTGGAAAACATTTTGGCATTGTCTAGTAAATTTGACAGTATTTGAGGTGGGAGGATTGCTTGACCCAGGAGTCTGAGACCAAACTAGTAACATCCTATTTCAGAAAAACTAAAAAGATGGGGGGTAAGGGAATCTATTTTAGGATGCTTACAGTGGAGTTTTCACAACATTTAAACATCAGAAACAATTCAAATAACCATTAACAAAATGAATGAATTCCAGTAAAGCACTACTGAGCAGTAAAAATATGGTAAGTACACGATAACCTGGATGAATCTCCAAGAAGAGAATTCTGGCTTACAGCACTAGAAATGCTTTTCTTTCTGTCCTCTCGATGGCAGTTACATAATAGGAAAAAATTATGTGTAAGTTGGTGGGTGACCATTCTTTTTTATACTGAAACTTTTCCTCAGTGTTTCTTGAGGGTCCTGCCTTTGAACTCTAGTCTTTTCTGGGTGTCTTATTTTATTTATTTATTTTATGTGTATGAATGTATCATGTCTGCAGTGCCCTCGGCGGTCAGAAGAAGGTGTTGGATCTGCTGAAACTGGAGTTACAGATGGTTGTTAGCTGCCATGCTGGGAACTGAACCCAGTTCTTCTGCAAGAACACTAGCCCACAGTACTTCTCACAGTAGTGCCATCTGCTTAGTTTTCTCTAGAGCAGTTCACGAATTCTGTGTGTATCTTGATTAGTGTCCAGGTGGAAAATTAAAGAGATTAAGAGTCAGACCCCCTGGCTCCCATAGTAGCTTATGATTTGGGGTACAAAGATTATGTTGTATTTCCTGGGGCAGAAATGATAATAACAGTTTGTAGTTATAAGGATACAATTTTAAAAATACATGTGAAGTAGATAAAATGTTCATGAAATGGGTATTGTTATGGGCAAGATAATATAAACATCTGTATGAAATGACACTTATTATATGGTATTTTTTCACCTGGGTTCAGGCCCCTAGCACCAAACACATTAAAAAAAAAAAAATAGTGTGTTAATATCTATAAAAAAGGCACAAAGAAGCAAATTTTAACTATCTCATTGCCCAGAAGTAATCAGTATATCTATAGAAATACTTAGAATGGTGTATATGTGTATCTGTTTTTCACACACTAGACTGGAATTTGAACTTCTCTCTGGGTGCATATGAAAACGTGGAACATTTGGTATAAAATTCCTCAGCTTCACTGTTTTGTCCTCCTACTTCTAGGTGCTGGGCGTATTGGATTGTCCCCATCGTGGGCGCTGTTCTCGCAGGTTTCCTGTATCGTCACTTCGTGTCGGACAGCAAATCCTCTTGAAGAGACCTTGTTGAAGTTTGGGAATACATCCTCTTGGGAGTGAAATGAGAGACTTCCCTTGGAGCCTTCGGAGGTGCTCCTCCTTGAATCCTTCTATTTTTCTTTACCCTTGGAGCCAAGATGGCTGACCTACAGTCTGGACCAGTGTCCTTCATCAGCCAGAGCCTTACTCCCTGGCACCTGCTCACTATTCTGCATCTTTGCCATGTTTCTTCTCTGCACACTGATTTCCACTAGTTCCCTTAATTTCACAAGTTTATGTTGATGATCACAATTCTTACTTGTGGTGACATTGCCTTTGGTTAAAAAAAATGCCTGGTTTCTAATACTTCAGAGCACATTAGACATTATCAGGAGGGAGCACTCCAGTTTGGAATCTTTTCCCATTTTTCTTTTAAGTAAATATATATTTTTTTAAAAGTCTGATTTAATTTTGTTATTTATTGTAAGGGATTTAATTCATAGAGTTAGGGTATCTCTTTTTTAAAACACAGCTGCCAAATGATCTTTTTATGTTTGCTAAAAGTAAGGAGTCACAATTGCCCTACAGCCCGATGACCTGAGTTTGAGTCCTGTACATGGTGGAAACAGAGAACTGACTTCCAAAAGTTGTCCTCTGATCTGCACAAATGTGCTGTGACATATGTTCACACACACACACATTAAAGATCATTTTAAAATTACAGAAAAATTTGTAAGAAGGGCTTTGTGGTTATCTTCCTTCTGGACTCGTGTAGCCCATAGCTCTTCCTGTCCCTAAGCCCAGCCAGCCCTTTTCTTTCCAATTGTGCTGGACAAAACTGTGTGTCACTTTGATTTCTTAGGGTCAGGAAGAGCCAAAGAAGGGACCAGTGAATTAGGATGAATTCAGAATAATCTCTTTTAAAAACCCAAGCAAAACACTACTTCTTATGGAAAAATAATTAGCAAAGTTTTCTCTTTGGTTTGGCACCAGTTTCTAAATATCTTTTTCCTCTATCTTTTTTTGGTAAAATATAATTGTGTGATTATGTCTGTAGAGCTTCACTGAAGATTTTTGCTGCCCCTTTTACTTACTGATTAGCAAAATTTTGATTTCCTTGTTTTAGAGAACTGTGAGAGACTAGTTTGATCATCTGTTTCTCCCAGTAAAATAACTTCCATATAAAATATTTTAATTGTTGGGTGTTGTGGCGCCTGCCTTTAATCCCAGCATTCAGGAGGCAGAGGCAGGTGGATCTCTGAAATTGAGGCCAGCCTGGTCTACAGAGGGAGTTCCAGGCCAGCTGGGACTACAGAGAGACCATGTATCAAAAAGACCTCTCCCTCCCAATTTTTTTTTTTGGAAAACAAAAGAAAAGTAATTTGAAATCAGGAGACTAATTTAGTAGCTTTTTTTCTTGCATGTGTATTTCATTGGGAAGTAGGTTATCATTTAGAGTTAATATTACTTTTTCTCATTGGTCCAGGCATTTTTCTGGCATCTTTGACTTTGACTTTATTATTTTTTCCTGTGCAGTACATGGTAGCACACCGGCTGTTTTCTACCAGTGTCTATGCTGATTTTCTCCACATCCTTTGTTCATTGCCAGTCTGCTTCTGGGCCATTGTCGTATCCAGCAGAGAGCAGCTGGGTTCAAGAAGGACCGGAGATGCTGGGCAGTATTTCCCTCCTCTCTCCCAGCTTGCCAGGGGCTTGACAGGACAGGAAACTGCCTGGTAAACCAGAGTCTGCCCATGCAAACTACTTACGAAAAAGTTCAGCCCAGGTCTTGTATCCTGTGATTTAGCAGTTGAATGCATTCAGAATTCATCAAGATAACATTAACCTTTTCCTTGCATATTTGGATATAATGTTTTAGAGTAATTAGAGTCCTGGCTTACTTTTATATATCAGATACGGGTTTAATCACTTTTATCTTTAGAAATGTTTGTAATATAAGGTGGATTGAAAAAGTTAATACTGTAATGAAAATGGAATGACTTCGTATACCTCCATTTAAAGACAAGTTTGCATTGAATGAGGATTGGTGTGTAATTGCTGAATAATCAAGTTGCTTGGAGTACATTGGGATGGAGGTAAAGAACAAAGGCACATTGAGGAGCTGGAAAGGGAACATTCACTAAGGGAACATTCAAGCCAGAAGATAACTTGGATCAGGTGTAGAAGTGTGTCGGCACTCTCTTAGCACCTCTATAGCATCTGGCTTACAAGAAATGTTAAAGAACTGTATTTTTAAGTAAAATTGGTGTTTTTTGATACTTCTACAGTAGACACCACTGCAAAAAGTATGTTTTTCTATTTCATACTGATTTTCTTTTCCTGTTTATATCTGCACTTGTTTTTTTACCGAAAGCCAGAAGGAAAAGATTTTTCATACTTTTGTCTTTGCCGTCCATGAAATTCATCTAATTACCCGGGCTTCTTTTGGATAACTGCTTGTGTTGATGTCATTTTATATTATAAAAAGCACTTTTTTGGGTCTATTTACTGTAATTCTGCTGCCTACATAAACAGCCAGGCAAGAGGTAGGTCTTAAGTGAGTTTGCCGAGGCTTTTCCTAAACAATAAAGTAATAAAGCCTATGGTCCAAATCCATCAAAAGGAACTTGTTTAAGAAGTAGGCTAGACTTATCAAAGCAGTCTGGACATTTGAAGGTCTGAAAACCACCCTAGAGAGCAGAGGGAGCTAGTCCCTGTTGAATGCTGGTGTCCCTGGTCTGTGGGGTATCTGGTTGTTTATTCCTGAGGTGACTGGCTGCCACCACACACCATACTATACATGTTACAACTGGTAAATACAAAGAAGTAAAAACTGTGCCACCAAGGTACAGGGTATCAGTGCCTATTCTGTAAACTTCCCAGCACTGACTCTTAGGAATTGGCTTTTCTTTCCGGATGACTTGTACTTTTGTAAAGAAAGCTAAGGCACAGAGTATATATTGTGTTGAGAGCTCCTTATGTGACCACTTAAGCAGATAGGTCCATCAGAAGCTATCATTTGAACGGTGGCTCTTTCAGCAGTTTTCATAAGGGCTTATGTTGTTGAAAGAAGAACACTTGGGTTCATGCTCATCTAGTTTTGATGTGGAGCAATGAAAAATGCTTTCACAAGCCAGGTGTGTCATCATGTATGGTGTTCATGCTTACAGTCTTGGGTGAGACCCACCTGGCTAAGTTCCACTTTAGGAGACTGGAACACAGAACATAAATGTTCTTTTACATCCTGCCCTAGGAGAAATGGATTCAGACATGTCTCAACAAGAAATTGATTTCTTTTATTAAACTGTGCCATTCAGTTGCCAAATACCACCAGAATAATGACAGTTCAGTCACATTTGGCTTCTGTGCTCTGAAACAGCCAGGGTTGGAATTTGTGGGGGTGCCAGAAGGGAGGTTCCAAAGAAGCAGAGATGTGTTGAACGAGTCACCTGCCTCACACCCAGCATGTTACTCATGAGTTTTAGTAGCTGCTCCTTGCCCACGCCTAGGTCGCCTATGTTGGGCAAAACATCATTTCAGTTATTTAACTTTCTTTTTGCTGCACCCTTGTCTGTGAATGAGTAATATTAACATTCCTTTTGTGTATTCAATAATGGAGTCTGTTTACCTATTTCATTTCAGCGTATTTTGAACAAAGATCTTTGTCTCTGCTGGAATGCGCACACAGTGAATGTTTGTTAGAACCACACAATAAAGATACTGTTTTCCTTTTCTTGTCCTGACTACAGTTTTTTTTTTAATTTATTTAATCAATTTTTTTTAAAAGAAGTGTTAATACTATAATGGTCAGGTATTATGGATGAAAGTAATTTAGGGTGCATGACATTCTCCTGTATCTGCTAGTACCGTGTTTAGCATAATGTAGGGCAGTTGGTGGCTTTTCAGGATTCTTGCCACTGCTCTTTGCTAGAAGTGCGTTTCTCATTTCGTAGCACTGAGATAAAATAATTCAGGTTTTACCATGTGAATGGAAATGAAACAGTTTGGAGTTCTGTTTCTAAGACACCAGCTGGTAAAAGCCAACACAGGGCCTGGAAAGTTGGCTCAGCAGTTAAGAGGACTGGCTGCTCTGCAGAGGACCCAGATTTGATTCAGAGCATCCACATGGTGGCTTATAACCATCTTTAATTCCAGTTCCAAGGGAATTTGACACGCTCTTCTGACCTCCTCAGGCGTGGCTCTACGTGGGTGTACTTACATACACGAAGGGAATATACGCATATACATAAAGTAAAAATAAAAGCCAATACAAGGTGATAATGTTTTATTATCTACGATACTGACCTCCAACTGATGTTTTTTCTTGGAAATATCTAAATTGTTGGGGGAAATTTAAGCACAGACTGAGGTTCTAATGATTGTATTTAAACAAGGGAAGTGAACCATTTTTCTGATCACCTCCACAGCATACTGATTGTCTTCTAACATGTCCAACAGTCGGTCAGAATACTGATGGCAGATCATTCATTAGGATTTGGTTATTTCACTACTGTTAGGATTAGTAACAGGAAGGGACAGCCCATTCTTATTACCAGGATTTGAATCTAATGTTTAATCTTTGATACTAAGAAGAATTCATTATCACAGCCCTCTTCCTTTGCTGTTTGGTAATTGTGTGAGAGATCGTGGTTGATTCACGATAACCTGAGGCACAACACTGATTTGCATTTAGGAAAGCTTTAGGTAAGAAGAACCCACATACTTTACTAAAACCTGATGGTGGACATCATACATCTGACAGCAGTTAGCTCGATAGATGTCTGCAATGTACTCCAAAACTTGCTCACTTGTAAAAACTCGATTCTTTCATTGAAGCATTAAGGAGAGACTATAGCTTTTCAGGTGAAGAAGACACCATTGTAATGCTGTCTATCTTCTGTCAGGCACTGTCTGACAGGTCTCAAACATTTCTGATTTTTATTCTTACCCTGTCCTCATAAGGGAAGTGAGATACCCAGATTTTAAGTGCCTGAGAGAGCCATGAAGAGGGGGCCACAGTTTGAACCAACCTTCCTGTCTGGTTGTCTAACTGTGTAGCCCAGGCTGGCCTCTGAACTCGAAATCCTTCTGCTTCAGCCTTCTTAGCACTGGCATTGCAAGTGCTGCTGTCTCTAGAGATAATGGACTTGAGATGACTCCATTCTCTTGCAAAATAGGTTTTTGTTTATTTTTTTGTGGTGTTGGGAATCCAGTGCATCCAGAGCATCCTGCATGCTACGCAAGTCCTACATTACTGAGCTGCATCTACACAGCACTAAAAATATTTCATGGGCTGGAGTGATGGCTCAGCATTTAGGAGCATTGACTGCTCTTGCAGAAGACCTGGGTTCAGTTCCCAGCACCCACATGCAACTCACAACTGCCTGTAACTCCAGCTCCAAGGAGTTACAGCTTCTACCAGCACCAGACACACATGTGGTACACATACACACATGCAGTCAAATACAAATACACATAAAAGTTTTTTTTGTTTTTTTTTAAGAAGAGTTTCTGTGTACCTAGACCGACTTAGAACTCCAGCTCTCCTACCTCAGCCTTCCGGACCTCACAAACATACCCTGATTTAATTACCTGAGAAAACTAATCAGGGTTTTATAAATAAGAGAATTGGGAAAGACTAAATATTAAATGCCCAAGAAAATGGGCTTTCCAAGACTTCTTGTCTGTATCCTTTATATGTGTTTGTGTATATGCAGGTGCACATGTGTTTGGGGGTGCTGTGTGCATGTGTGCATGTGCCTTTAGAGGCCAGAGGACCGTGGGTGTCATTCCGTAAGCCTTTCTGAGACTGGATCTCCGTAGGGTAAATTTAGTTTTCCCTCTGGCTTGAGGGATACGCCTCTGAGAATTTGATTGATGGAGATGAAGCCAATGGAGTCAACTACTTTCCAGCCAACCAGCGACTTGAGAGGGAGGGCTTAGGGGAAGCAGTGAAGGCTGGGTAGGAGATGCGCTGGTGCATCTGGGCGCCATCTTGGCGGCGCCCTGGAGGTTCACAGCACTGACCAAAATTCTGGCCCCCGTACGAAATTGCTGTCCATCTCCCCGGTAACGAATCCTTTGTAAGTAACCCCAATAAACTAAAATTTGCTAATTGGAGAACATTCTCAGGTGGTTCATACCTAGAGAGGCAGGGCTGAACTTGAAAAAGAGAAAGAACTGAGAAAATTCTTTTGACAGTCTCTGGCCTGGAACTCATCACGTAGGCTAGGCCAGCTGGCCAATGAGTCCCAAGGGTTTGCCTGTTTGCAACTCCCCAGGACTGGGATTACAAGTGTAGATACTACGCCCAGCTTTTAAAATGTGAATTCTAGGGATCAAATAGGTTGTTATGATTACAAGGAAAACACTTGTTTTCCTGACCACTGACCACTCTGCAGTCATGCTTTTTTTTTTTTTTTTTTTTTTAATTTTCTCTCTGGCTTTTAACCCATCTTTCTCCGCCTGGCATAGCCCATGTTTTCACTCTATAAAACACAAGACAGAATTTCAGCTGTGTTTCTCATCATTTAAAATATGGTACAAAAATTCACCCAAAAGTTTGTCTTAGAAAACTTTAGAAGAAATAATGATAATGTGTTTATAAACCAAACCACACAAGTAAACTGGTGCAGTTCATTTGAACATCTGTCTTTTTTCAAAACTGCATCCTACTGGGCTGGAGAGATGGCTCAGTGGTTAGGAGTACTTCCTGCTCTTCCAGAAGTTGTGAGTTTGGTTCTCAGCACCATGTTGGATGGCTTACAACTGCTTGTAACTCCAGCTCTAGGGATCCAACACCCTTTTCCGGCCTCCGTGGGCCCCTGCACACATGTGGCACACACTCACACAAACATACACAGATATATGAATAAATAATAAAAACAAATGTTGGCTGGGCTGGTGGTCCTCACTTTTGATCTCAGTACTCTAGAAGTAGAGGCAGATGGATCTCTGTAGGTTTGAGGAAATTGATTCCTACAGATGAGAATATAGTTTATCAGAGAGAGTATCTACTTCTGGTTCTATCACGTTGATGGAGACCCAGTCCTCAGTCTTGAGTAGGAGGGGATTGGAGGAAGAGCAGTTATCCATGCAGCTACTGTCACATTGTGTGTGTGTGTGTGTGTGTGTGTGTCTGTCTGTCTGTCTGTCTGTCTTTTTAACTAGGTCCTGGAAGGAATGGGTTTTCTACATCCATTAGGATGTCTGCACTATGCAGTGCCAGAGGGAGGGCTAAGTGGATTCTGTATGGTTTACATCAAAATCACCTTGGAATAATTAAAAATGCCAATATCAGTGGAGCACGATGGTGCGCGCCTTTAATTCTAGCACTCGGAAGGCCGAGGCAGGCAGATTGATGTGAGATGGACAGTCTGGTCTACAGAGCAATTTTCAGGCCAGCTGGTGCTACATACTGAGATCTTGTCTCAACAAAAAAGCAGTCTCATGTCCTTACATTGACCAATGAAAATAATCCATGTTTCAGGAAAATCTGATACACAGTGAGGATTGGAAACCACTGTCCTAGCATCCTTCACAGATAAAAAACAGCAACAAAACCAAACCCAAACCAACCAAACAAAAAATTCATACAAGGAATCGGGAAATGAACATGAAAATATCTCATCAACAGCCCTAGAAACAACGCAGTGGAACAATGTCCCAACGATGTCTTCTCACCTATCAGCCTGTATGAAAGCCAATGACAGGGCAAGCTGATGGGTGAAAATCTTCAGACATACAAGTATCAGTTGCCTGCTGGATATCCAAGTGAATAACTAAAATCTCAGTGCTTGGGAGGCTGGGGCAGGTAGACCTCAAATTTGAGGCCAGCCTTGGCTTTAGAGTAGAAATCCCGCCTCAAAAAACACAAAAAGGAGCTGAGCATGGTGGCGTGGTGCACACCTTTAATCCCAGCACTCTGAAGACAGAGGCAGGTGGCTTTCTGTGAGCTGGAGGTCAGCCTGGTCTACATAGTGAATTCTAGGCCAGCTGGGGGCTACAGGGAGACCCTGTCTCAAAAACAAACAAGGGATGGAGGGATGACTCAGCAGTTAAGAGCACTGGCTGCTCTTGAAGAGGACCGTGGTTTTAATCCCAGCACCCACATGTTGGCTAACAACTGTCTGTAACTCCAGTTCCAGAGGATGTGCCGCCCTCTTCTGATCTCTGTCGGCACTTACACACATGCAGGCAATATACTCATACACACAGTAAATAAATAAGCCGTGTGTGATGGTGCATGTCTTTATCCTCAGGAGGCAGAGGCAGGCAGATCTCTGTGAGACTGAGGCCAGCCTGGTCTAAGTAGTGAGTGCCAGGCCAGTGAGGACTACAGGGAGAACCTGTCTCCAAAAGACTTAATAAATACAAATACTTTTAAAGGACTCAAAGACAAAACAAAGGGCTGGAAGTTTTCAGTTCAGTTCGGTGTAGAGCACTTGCCTCAAACGTTTAAGACCTGCTCAATTCTCAGCACTGCAGAAAGAACTGGGAAGCATAAGGCAAGGCTTATTTTAAGGTCTGTGTATGTTTGTGTGGTATGTGTGCATCGTGCATGTAAGGGCATGGAGGCCAGGGGAGGACTTTGGGTGTCCTGCTCCATTACTCTCTCTGCCATAGTCCCTTGAGATGGGGGTCTCTCATTAACCCTGGAGGTAGGTTGGCAGCCAGCAAGCCCCAGTGATCCTTCATCTCTGTCCTCCCACAACATTGGGGTTAAAGAAATGTGAGACCCTGCCCAACTTTGTAAAGACCATGCCATTTAAGAAAATCAATTAGGTTTTATTTTATGTGTCTAAGTGTTATGCTTGCATGAAGGTAAGTGCACCTGTGTCCTGCAGGTCCACAGAGGAGCGAGGAAGGCTTTGGATTCCCCTGGTACTGGAGTTACAAATCCTTGTTAGCTGCTTAGTTGATAGAGTACTTGCCTAGCATGTACGAAGCCCTGGGCTTGATCCCCAGCACCACATAAACTGAGCATGGTGATGCAGGCCTTGTAATTCTAGCACCAGGGACGTGGAGACTAGAGGATCAGAAGTTCAAGGCCATTCCCAGCTGCATAGTGAGTTTGAGGCCAGTCTGGGCTGTATAGGACATGGTCTCAAAAGAAAAAAGAAAAAAAAAAAAGCGAAAATTAAAAAAAACGTTCAAAAGTTCAGTTTATCATTTTTCTTTTTCTTTTTTTTTTTTTAAGAAAAAAATTTGTATAGCCTATAGCACATTTTATGTCCTGGAGTCAGACCTACTAGCCATGATAATTCTTTCTGCTAATAATGAGTTTGCACTTACATAGTGCTTACAAGAGGCTTTCAACATATCACCTCGTTTGCTTCTTTTAGAGGTCCCAAGGAAGTACTTTTATTATCTCCTGTTTATAGAAAGATAAACCAAAGCACAAAAGTTACATAACTTCCCCAGCGTCACAAAGTGAATGAGGAGTCAGGACGGACACCCAGGCTGTCTGGCTGCGTCACCTCTCCTTTAATCACCGATCCGTCTCATTTCTGCTAAGTACCTTATAGGCATTTTAATTTATATTTAATATATCTGATGCCCAACAGACCTGATGAGACAGATTTTGCCATCTCTAGTGGAGAGGATGTATACTAAGAACCTGTCTGGGTTTGTGATTCCATTGTATTTCTCATTAAGAAATAATATTCTCAGGGCTGGAGAGATAGCTCTCAGCAGTTAAGAGCACTGGCTGCTCTTAGAGAGGATCTGGGTTCAATTCCCGTCACCTACATGGTGGCTAACAACCACTTGTAACTCCAGTTCTTGGGTTCTAATGTCTTCTTCTGGCCTCTATCAGACATACATATGTCGCATAAACACCCATACAAAAGAATTATTTGGGAAGTATCAGTGGTATATTTGTGTATATTGAGATGCATATGAATTTATATTCAAGAGATGCTTTTGTGAGGGCAAAACTGAAATTGAGTATGGGGATATTTGTTGTTAAGCTGTTTAAAACAAACTAAAGGGGCCGGTGAAATGGTACAGCAGGTAAAGGTACTTGCCTGCTGTGGTGGTCCATGCCTTCCTTTAATCCCAGCATGAGGCAGAGGCCGGGGCAGGGCAGTCAGGGCTACACAGTGAGACCCTGTCCAAAAATAAAAAATAAAAAAAGGAAAAGCCTGAAAACCTGGCTTCTATCCTTAGGATCCACATGGTGGAAGTTGAAAACTGTCCTTTGACTTCCCTACATGCACTGTGGCGTGACTGTGGATGCCCCTCCCCCACACTTACAAATAAATAAACGTAATAAAATTTTTAAAGAAGCATCAATACAAGAAAAACTAAAATATTATTAAAAACATAGTAAAGAGGCTGGACAGATAGCTCAGTGATTAAGAGCACTGGCTGCTCTTGCAGAGGAACCGAACCTGGGTTCCCAGCACCCACATGGCAGCTAACTCCCATTCTAACTGGAGTTCTAGGGGATCCAATACCCTCTTCTGGCCTCTGTGGGCATTGCACAACATGGATGCGCTTACATACCTGCAAACAATTCACACATCTGCATGAAATAAAAATAAGATGATAGTAAGGGGCTTGAGATGTAGCTTAGTGGAAGAGTACTGTCTACCATGTACATGACCCTGGGCTAGATCTCTAGCATCACAGTAAAGAAGTAAGCAAGTAAGAGGCAAAACAAACAAACAAACAACAACAACAAAAAAAACCCCACACCCTAAAACAACAAAAACTAGAAAGCCAAAGAAAAGACTCACCTGTTGTTCTTCTGACCAAATCAGAGAACCATTGTTTTGATAGATTAGCACTTTAGTCTATTTCTCTCCAGTGTTTGTTCTATGCATTCCTTTCTTCATGGTGTGAATAGAATCTTGTATTATATTCCTTTACACACACATATCTGATTTTCTATAGACATAGAGATATAAAGATTGATATAGATATATAGATAGATAGATATACATATGTAGGTTGATATATATCTATAGAGAGAAACAGGGTCTCATATAACCCAAGCTGGCCTAGAACTCACTCTGCCTCAAACTGGACTGGTCTTGAACTCACAGCAATCCTCTTGCCTCAGCCTCCCCAGTGCTGGATTATAGGTGTGAGTCACCATCCCCAGTTTCATTTGGTTTTTAGCAATCTGTTTAAATAACCTTGCAAAGAAATCTGTCAGGAAGCTTTCCTATCCTTTGCTTCTTCCCTTAGGATAAATGTCTTGCTCTGGAATAATGGGTCAGAGCACATGCACATTGTACTGTACCTGCAGGACCTAGGGTGTCTGTTTAACATCAGAACTGCATATTTAATTTACTGGTATGAATCCAATGATGGTCTGCCTACTGTGTACCTGAAAAAGTAAAGCTCAGTTTGGAAATTTTTTTTTTCAAATAAATTCATCCTAGTTTCTTAAGAACTCCCTTGTTCAAACAGGGTGCCGTCGTAGTGCTGTAATCCTAACACTTGGGAGGCTGAGGCAGGAGGATCACAGCAAGTTCAAGCCCACCATGGTCCATGTAGCAAGTTCCAGGTTAGTCAGAGTTGTATAGCAAGACTATGTTTTAAAAAAAAACATGAATTAATTAGTTAACGTAATAAAATTCAAAAATCTTTTATTCTTGAGAATTAAGAAGTTCCATTCAGGGAAGCCAGGAAGGAACTGATGGTACATACCTGACATCAGAGCACCGAGAGAACTGAGGAAGATCACAAGTTTAAGACTAGCCTGAGCTACATAGTAAGACTCTGTTTCAAAGAAAAGGAAAAAAAAATCCTTAAATCTGCCGAGCTGTTTGATTATTTTCTAAATGACAAGTTTTTGTTGTTGTTGTTAGCTTGTTTATGTATGTGTTTGAGACAGGATCTCACTATGTGACCCTGACTAGCCTCAAACTCAGAGATCCACCTGCCCCTGTCTCCCGGGTGCTGGGACTAAGTGCGTGCACACCACGTCTGACTTTTTTTTTTTTTAATTTGGTTTTGTTTTTGAAGACGGGCCTCATGTACCCCAGGCTGGCTTCAAACTCTCTGTGTAGCTGAGGACGACTTGAACTTTTGATCCACCTGCTTCCATCACCCCAGTGCTAGGATTACAAGTGTGCACCACCATACCCAGTTAATGTGGTGCTTGGGCTCCTACCCAGGGCTTCATACATGCTAGGCAAGCACTCAACTGAGCTATAATCACCATCCCTAAATGAAAGTTTATAAAAAGTGATTATACCCAAGGCTCAATGGGTAAGGTGCTTGCTGCTCTGACTTTGATCCCCAGAACCTACATGGTTAGAAGGAGAGACCTGACTCCCAAAAGCTGTTCTCCAATTGCCGCATGCATGTCTCCCCAATACACACCAAAATACGTGTAATAAAAAGTTATAGATGCTGGGCATGGTGCTGCACACCTTTAGTTCCAGCACCTGGGAAGCAGAGGTAGGCAGGTCTCTGTGAGTTCCAGGCCAGCTGGGGCTACAGGCAGACCCTGCCTCAAAAAGACCAAAAAAAGGAAAAAAAAGTGATATACCTGTATAGTCATCTCTATTTGCTATGCATGTTCCTTCTAACTTTTTACTTAATTTTACTGTTTATTTATTTCTTACTTATTCATTTATTTTGTGATACTGGGGATTGAACACGAGGGGCTCACAAATGTTGGACAAGAAAGCTATTCTTAGCTGGGCGCGGCGGCCCACATCTTTAATCCCAGCACTTGGGAGGTAGAGGCAGATGGATCTCTGTGAAATTGAGGCCAGCCTGGTCTACATAGTGAGTTCCGGGACAGCTGCAGCTGCAGGGAGACCCTGTCTCAAAAAGAGAAAAATAAAATAAAATAAAAGTGCTGGAGAGACAGCTCAGCAGTTAAGAGCAATGACTGCTTTTGCAGAGTACCAGGGTTCAATTCCCAGCATCCACATGACAACTAACAACTGTCTATAACTCCAGTCCAGGGAATCTGACACCATCTTTTGACCTCCGTGGGGATTGCAGAACATGGATGCACCTACCTACATGCAAGCAATACACTTATACACATAAAATAAAAACAATAAATAAACTATTAAAAAAAAGATTTATGGAGCTGGAGAGATGGCTCAGTAGTTAAGGGCACTAGCTCTTCTTACAGAAGACCTGGGTTCAATTTCCAGCACCCACATGGCAGCTAACAACCATCCATAACTCCAGTTTCAGGGGATCTGACGCCCTTTTCTGTCCTCTGTGGGCATTGCAGGACACAGGTGTGCTTACACACATGCAGGCCCTTTCCCTGCCTGTGGTAGACATTACTACTTTATACCCACATGGACCCACTGCCTAAGCTCAAGCCCAATACAGTGCTCCAAGCAACCCACTGACTGGACCCAGAAGTCAAGATAAGACCCTGAGGAGGCAGGGGTCGAGTAGGAGTGGATAGTAGACAGACTGATCTGAGTGATGACAGGACTGGAGGACTCTGATCCCCCCATAAAATAAGAATAAATAAGTTAAAAAATCTTTAAAAATATTTATTTATTTTTATCTTATGGGAATGAGTGTCGGCCTGCATGTATGTAAGTGCACAGTAGATGTGCATGCCTCCCCCAGGTCAGATGAGGACACTAGATCCACTGAAACTGGAGTTACAGATGGGAACCGAACCTCGGCCCTCTGCAAGAGCAGCTAGGGCTCCTGCCCTCTGAGCCGTCTCTCTGTCCCCTAAGAAAGCTGTTCTTGGTAAGCACATTCTTGTTTACAGCCTCAGACTCCCCTAGGACTTCACCCAGCAAGGTGTGTACCAGACAAATGTTAACAAAAAGGGCAAAGCATTCCTAAAAGTTCTGCATTTCCATCTTTTAAATGTCATTTTTCTTTTTAACCATTTCTTGTACAAAGTTAAATGGTTAAACAGTACTGCAAGTCTTCTGCTAGGCAAGCTGGTTCATGTCCAGTGTGTACGCGTTCATGAGGAGAGCTGCATTGGGCTCTTGCCCTTACAGAAACAGGTTCTCTGATCTGACCTGTGAATTCTGGGCAGAGGATCTAGCTTTGTTCAGCCCAAGTCTTTGTTTCTCAACCGTTTCTTTGCTGAAAGTTGAACAGAGAAAGGATCCCATCCCAGGAGACCAGAGTCCTCCAGTCCTGTCATCACTCGGGTCAGTCTGCCTACTATGCACTCCTACTCGACCCCTGCCTCCTCAGGGTTTATCTAGACTTCTGGGTCCAGTCAGTGGGTTGCTTGGAGCACTGTATTGGGCTTGAGCTTAGGCAGTGGGTCCATGTGGGTATAAAGTAGCAATATCTACCATAGACAGGAAAAGGGCAGCAGGAGACCGGAAGAACATTTCCCATATGGGTCTTGCTGAGTGGCACTCAGCTTCAGGGTCCAGCCCATGCCTCTCTGTTCTCTATAAAGCCTCAAACGGTCGAATGGATTCTCCATTCCGAGTCCAGGTTACTGTCCTCCCTTCTCACTATTTGGCCTCTGTGTAGTTCATGTGTTCCTTTTCCCAGGGAGACTGGAGCTTCACTGAGGGCACAGGTTGGGCAGGATACCTCTTTTGAGTTCCCGCACTGTACTGGGGCCAGCTCTTTATCTAGTGGAAATACAGGCTCCATTGTGGTGCTTGCTTGGGGTAGTTCCAGCAAAACAGAAGTGGAAAATATGCCCTCTGCTGGCACAGGCCAAAAGAGCATGCCAGTTAAAGTGTACAACCTTGATCTGACCTTGTGAGCTTCCTGGGCACATTTAAGTAACTTTCAAGGGGGCCCTGAATGTTCCCAAGAAGGACCCTTGACTGTATGCGGTCTTGAAACCATGAGATATTCCACTTCCTTCACAGAAACTTGACTCAAACCACAAAGCAAAGGTAGGATGGAACTATAAATAAAAGACACGTTCCCAGTCGACGTACGATGGACAATAAGTGATCCACGTCCTTCTTGAAGGAAAGTTGAATCCTAAGAAGGCAAATTTAATCATCTAGGCACTATCAAGTGGCAGATATTGTCAAAGCAACCACAACGATGATTTTGTATTTTTATTTTAGTAGAAACATGAGGTCGTGTTGAAATAAAGTGTGTTATTGCTATGCTTTTTAATATTACAGTGGTAACTGTTACATACTAGAGAGGTCAAATGATCCTAAGTTACCTTATGAATATGGTGCAATTAGAATATTAGAATCATTTGTGATTGGGCTGGAGAAATGACTCAGTCAGCAAAGTACTTGTCATCTCTCCAGCCCCTTAAAGAGCCTTGTTATTGTTATTGTTGTTGGTGGTGGTGATCTTTTTGAGACAGAGCCTCCCTGTAGCCCCAGCTGGCCTGGAACTCACTATGTAGATCTGGCTGGCCTTGAACTCACAGAAATCTGCCTGCCTCTGCCCCCTGAGTGCTAGGATTAAAGGCATGCTCCACCACACCAGACTCAAAATATTCTTCTTAGAAAGTACTGGGTTTTAAATTTTTAAATGTGAAACAATAATGTAGTTCCCATTGAGGTAAATGGGGAAAAAAAAACCAGACTCTTTGGGGAGTCATGATTGTTGTACCTTGTAGCATGTAAATGACATGCCTTTGTGGGCTCCAGGCCAGCATGTGATTTGAAAGAGGTAGAATTTGTCCTGAGTGTATACCTAAACATTGTGTCCTGTGTTTAGCATAACTGGTAACAGACACTACACCAATAACTTAAAAAAATATACTCATGACTCAGTGCCCAAACAGGCAGTTCAGAGAGAAAGATCATTAGCATTCAGAGGAGAGTTAGGGCAAGAGCCGCCGTGTTTATTTTGTCATGGTCGATTTATTCTTTCCTGAGTTACTTAGCCCTAACCTTGACTCTCCAATAGTATGTTTCAGCTACAAATCGCTGCTGTTTATAACCCTCATTTTCATCTAGCAATATGAAGCACGTTGATAAATAAAAGCAGACATTTGCCATTTCATTCCGTGGCTCTCCATATGGAGCTGTGGAGTGGACATCTCAGTGCCCAGCCAGGCCCAAGTGGTAAGTCTAAGACGGCTGAGATAATCCCATCCACCTGGTCTAGATGGTGGCAGATGTGACCCAGTTCATTCTAATGGGATGTGAGGAAACATCTGGGAGCAATTTCTAAGAGAGAGAGAGAGAGAGAGAGAGAGAGAGAGAGAGAGAGAGAGAGAGAGAGAGAGAGAGAGAGAACACGCCAAGAAAGAGCTACTGAGACTACCTGGGAACGCCGCTAACACCCAGCCTGGTCAGGTAGAGATAGATGGCTCTTGGTTGACTCAAATTGCTCACCCAACTTGCCTTGAAGCTCACCCCACAGTAAGACTTCCATTTCTGTGGACAGCATAAATTTTCCTGTCACCGAAGCTATTTGCATTGAGGTTTCTATTACTTGCAGCTGGAAGCATCCTCATGATAAACTACGCTGAAAGAGAAATGACTCATGGGGAAATAATGCTCCCAGCTTCTGATTAATTCAGGCCTCCAGAGATAATTATCTGGGCCATCTGATATATCAAAATATGGAGGTCACAGGATTAAAATTATAGTGGCTGCCTTTGGGGAGAGGATGGGGATGGTGACTTGGAGGGGGCCCAGAGGGGCTTCTGGGATGTTAGTCATTTCTCCGTTGTAGTGTTTATGTGAAGCTATTGCTTATTCTGGGTGAATTCATTCAGGATTCGTGTACTTTTCTGCCTCTAAGTTATACTTCAATTTTCAGATCTTCATTAGAAAAACATGGACAGTATATCTGCTCATTGTATCAAGCAGCCAAGTGAAGACGTAGGGTATGTTTTTGGTTTGCTTGAATTAAAATGTATTATATTTTATGAATGAATAATGGGGTGAGTGGTCAGCATTGTGTGCCACAGAGCACAGGAGGCCAGAGGACAACACGCAGGAGTAGCTTCTCTCCTTCTACTCTGTGGGACCCAGGGATCAAACTCAAGTAGTCAAGCTCCTTTACCTGTTGAGCCATCCTGCCAGTCTGGGATATGTTTGCTTTAATAAACTCCTAGAAGCTCCCAGTACAGTTTTCCTGTCACTCATGTAAAGCCAGCTCACTTATCTCAGCCAAAATGTTTCCCCCTTCATTTAGGATGGAAGAACTTCGAAGTCTTACATAAGAGAGACGCCATCATTTTTCATAATTAATATTATAAACCGGAAGAAAAATGAACAGATTTGAATCTGTTCGTGGAGGGCTCTTCTCCAGGAAGATTCTTAGAGAGGAGCTTTAGTCAAAGATGAGTTCACTGCAAGGAAATCTGGAATTTAGAAGAAAGTAACCATGAACTTCATGCAGCCCTGGGCATGAATGAAGAGATGTAATGTGTTTAGCAGTGGGTTTTGGGGACCAATTACCTGGAGAAAGACCTGGCTGTCCTTGAAGGAAGTCCAGCCAACGGAAGTTGCCATAGGTCAGAGGGTAGAGAATTGGAATGGAACACATGAAGACTAGAACCTGGAGATAGCAATCCTCGTGAAGGGGACTGACAAGATGGCTCAACTGGTAAAGGCACTTGCAGCCAAGACTAACGACTTGAGTTCAATTCCCGAGACCCACATGGTGGAAGAAGGGAATCTTTGACCTTCACATGAGCACTGTGGCATGCACATATTCAAACATGTGAACACACATATAAACACAAATAAACAAATGAAAAATAAAAAAAGTCTCAGTCTTCATGAAGGAAAGAACTGAGAAAGTGACCATATCATGAAGCCAAATGTGGAACATGGTGGGTTGGTGATAGAGAATCCTGTCCTGTTGAGCAGCTACACAGAACTGGAAATTCACGAGAATTTGGAGACATCATAGCCTATATTTATGTTCTGCCTAGCTCTTCAAGGTGCATTCACATTGATATCACTGTTACAAACCTGTGAGGCAAGTTAGATGGTATCACGAGACAGACAATGACGAAGAACAGGCTTTTCAGTCAGCCCAACCTAGGTTTGAATCCTGGTTCTGTCTTACCAGTGAATGATATCATGCTACTTACTGACCTGTTTCGGTGGATAGGGTTAAACCTGGGATTTCATACACACTGAGTACAGTGCTCTACCATCAACCAGGAAGCCCAGCCTCTTGGAAACATTTATGACTGTCACAGCTAGAGTGGTATCAATGACATCTAATTAGCAGAGGCACATATGAGAGCCCGCCTCCTACAAATAATCCTGGGCCCTGCCTGATTCTCAGTCTCTTCATCTGTAAACTGGGTATATCCACATTACTTCACTGGGTTGTTAAAAGATTAGGTTAAATAAACAGGAGTTGAGCTGGGTGATCTGGTCTGGTCTCCCATTCCCACCCGTTCTAAGGCCACACATGCATTGCTACAGAGTTCTGGGCACTCAGTGCCAACCTCTCTGCTCTCATTGAGTTTCACGATTCGTGTCCCATTTTTCGTGGGATTCTGCCTCTGTCATGGTTAATTGGATCAAAGCTGGACACTTGATCCAAACTAGAGCAGTAGCGTTCCTGTCCCCAGGGACCATTGTGGGTTGTCCTGAGACATGCCAGGCTCTGTTGTCTGGCGTATTGAATGAAGAAGTCCTGAATGTTTTCTCACTTTGGGAGGCAGAGAAAGAGAGAGAAAGAAAAAGAGAGAAAGAGAGAGAGAGAGAGAGAGAGAGAGAGAAAGAGAGAGAGAGAGAAGCAGCAAGGGAGGGAATTACAGATGTTGCGGACAGCAAAGCTGCGCTTGGAGGAGTCCCCAGGGTCCAGTTTCCGGTGCATGCTCAGGCAAGGCCCTGTCTACATCCTTGTAACACTTTCTTCCAGAACTGGCCTCAATCGTGTATTTTTGGCACCCAGAGCCTCAGAATGATGACTGATAACACCTGTAGAAGCCCTGAACGTGGCACCTAGGCAGAATGAGTGGTGGTTATTATTATCATCATCCTCACTGTAGAGATAAGGACTTTGAGACAGAGACCTTCAATAATATGCCTTGTAATCCCACAGCTCCTGAGTGGTGAAGTAGACCTGCAGTTCAGATCCCCTGACACCTGGACCTAGGTGCTGTTTAGCTAGGCTTTCAATTATCAAATAAAGCTTTCAGAATAGAAGATAAGTAGGTAAGTACCTATTGTAGCTGTGGATAATTCAGAATGGGCCGGATGTATGCAACACAGGAGAGGACGACCAGAGAACTGGCTGTGGCCTGAAGCAGGCTCCCCTGGCCTTCCCTGACATGGGCTTGCCTCTGGCTGTCTGGGGTAACCAATATCCTGTTTTTCATTATTCTAATTTTAATAGCTTTTCCACCTACACACATAACCTTAAGCCACATGACTTAGTTTTCCGTGTTTTGGAACTTTACATGAACGGAATCATACCATACGTGTTCTTTGGGGACTTGGTTCTTTCAACACTATGTAAGGTTCTCCCAGGCCCTTTCGGGTGGCTGAAATTCATTCATTTATTTTTCTTTGGTGGACAGTCCACAAGGCATTTATGCAATCTGTAGTTAGTGAACATTGGGTTATTTCACATTACTCTTAGCCTGCACTACTACAGTACGCGTGCTTGTCTGTGAAGCCCGATGCAGGTGGCACTCAGTTTGAAACTTCCTTTGTCCCATATCCTGGGACACATCAATATGTAGGATCACAAAACAAAGAAAGTACTGTGTAATGCTGTGAGATGCGCAGAAATCCAAAACACAGGTTCCTTTTTGAAAAAGTCACATCAAGAGTGATCATGTGACCTGGGAATTTCACTACTAGATATACTGCCAAGAGAATCAAAAACATGTCCAACCAGGTACCCCACACACCTGTAATCTCAGTGTGTGGGAAGCTGAGACAGGAGGATGGTAAGTGATAGGCCAGCCCTGGCTACATAGCAAGACCTGGTCTCAAAACAACAACAAAACCAAAAAGTAAAAAAGAAAGAAAGAAAACATGTTTATATAAAACTTGTACAACATTTACAGCAGCATTTTTCACATCACCAGAAGTGAACTATAGCATGCGTGCACGAGTGCATGCGCACATACATACACATATATGCGCAGTGGAAAATTTTTTTATCCCTGAAAAGAATACATATTATAACATGATGAAGTCTGAAGTCATATACAGTGAAAGGCACACACACACACACACATACCTATAATCCGGATATAGGAAGTCACATTCATTATAATCCTTCTTATTTGAAATGTCGGGTGTAGACAAATTCATACAGCCAGAGGATAGACCAGAGTTGCCAGGGTTGGTGGAAGGAAAAGTTAGGGGGTGATCACTAATTAGTATGAAATGATGGGAACATTCTAGAATTAGTGGTCATGGTTACATAAGTTTGTGACTATTTCTGAAAATCACTAACTTGTATTGTTAGAAAGGTGAAATTTTATTGTCTATGAACTATATCTTAATAAAATGTAATAGGAACACAGCCTTCTTCTGTTTTAAGATTTAAAAAAAAATTATGTGTCTATACACATGTGTGGGTGCCCACAGAGAATAGCAGAGAGTTTTGGGTCCTCTGGAGCTGGAGTTACAGGCAGTTGAGAGCTGCCATGTGAGTGCTGGGAACCATACTTCGGTCCCCTGCAAGTGCAGCCAGTGCTCTTCACCACAGAGCCATCTCTCCAGCCCCAAGTATTCTACAATTAAAAGAAAATATTTTATTATTTTTATCTTATGTGTATGAGCGTGTTGCCTGCATGCATATAAGTGCACCTGAGTCATGCAGTGCCCACAGAGGTCAGAAGAGGGTGTTGGATCTCCTGGAGCAACTGGAGTTAGGACAGTTTTTAGCTGCCATATGAGTGCTGGGCACTGAACCTGGGTCCTCTGCAAGGACAGCCAGTGCTCTTAACCCCTGAGCCATCTCTCCAACCTCCAAGCATCCTTCTCATTTATTCATTATTCAAGGTTGGGGATGTAGGTTAGTGGTAAAGTACTTACCTGAGATGTTCAATCCTCAACACAGCAATAAAATAAAATAAATAAAAACACTTATTCAAGGACTCATATGGAATAACCAAGACATGCCAGCCTTGCCCAGTGTGTTGAGAAAATAGAGGTCAATGAGTTAGACTTAGAATTGGTCCTGGCAAGTAACAACTGGTACAATCAAAGGAGTTTAGTGAAGGTGCGGTGTGCAAAAATGTGGTCAGGGTCAAGAGGAACCTGATTGAAGGCAGTATTTTTAGGGTTGGTGGCAGATGGCAGCCAATACTGGTTTGTAGTGAAATGAGGAAAAAGTGGATACCAGAAGAGCTGTCAGAGGGGCTATAGACCCGGGCTGCGGCAGGGAGAGAAGCAGCAGACTCTTTGTCCCGTCCCACCTAACTGTCTCTTGTGCCTCGCCTTAGGACACCCATCTGTCAGCCAGAGGGTGGGAGCTTGGGCAACGGGATCAGCCAGTGCAAAGTGCACATGTATGGATCTGGGTTCCCGCACAGGCCTTAAGCAGGCTTTGTCCTCATCCATCCACCCTCTGAAGCTCACAGAGAAGGGGAGAAGGCTGAGGACCCAATGTGGAGGAGCAAGACGCTCTACAGCTATCCCCACCCTCTTCACGGAGTGAGGGAAAAAATAAGAATAACCACAGAATACGAGCCTGAAAGAAGCTGCGACGAACGAGAGAAAATTGGTGCCTGGGTGTTTGCACTTTGGACGCGGTGCTGAAGAAGGTCTTTCCAAGGAGGTGACGCACAGTGGAGTTGGGACCCATTTGTGGCCCCAAGGAAGCTTGCAGAAGGGACCTCATGCAAGTGCAGAAAAAGAACAATTCCAGGCTGAGGAACACCCCCTGGAGCTCCTGGCCTGGGGTTGAGCCCAGAGGCTGGCTGTGGGCCGACACCCAAGGCCTGCTCTCAGAAGCCAGGACGAGTGTGCACTGTGCCCTCCCCGGAGGTTACACCAAGTGCTGGCGCAGCTCTTTAGCTCCACCGCCTGCGCACTCTCGGGGCTCCTTCCAGCGTTTATTGGGACATCTGCCACCTCCCAGGTCCTCCCCTTCGAAAGCCAAGAAGGGCCAGAGGAAGGGAGTGTCCCCGAATACCGATGTGACACAGTCTTCAAGAAGCAGGAGCTTCTGGAAGCTGTAGTGGTCCCGAGGGAGAAGATCCAAAAGTTACTTCGAGAAGCACAGTGGCCCAAGAGTAAGACCACGGTATTAGATGGAACACAGGGCCGCAAAGCTGCCCAGCGCCCTGCCAGGGACTGTGTGAACAGTGCAGGCCAGGACGCTGCCTCTGCAGCAGGCGGATTATTCCCCACTGGCAAGTGGTCCCCGACACCTCTACTCAGCAAAGCCCACTTAGAGCAGCCTCTAGCTGGACAGCGCCGCGCGTGGCGGTATTTTCTTCTATCAAGGTCTCTCCTTTCTGGCTCCTAGCGGAGCCAGTTGCCCATAGACTGGAAAACAAAGGCTCACTGCTCTCCCTGGAGACCTGGGCTTAAGGGATGGGCCTTGGGCAGGCTGGGCGGATGCTCTGTTGATTTTTTTTTTTTTTTTTCCGAGTGCAGAGAATATGACAGCCAATTCCTGTTGGAAGTGGCTTTGTTTTCTTTGGAGCATGAAACACTTTTCCTTTCTCGTGATTGTGGCATTTTCAGGTCATGTTTAGGGTGGTGATTGGCTAGCCTAATTATATGTCTTCCAGAACCTGTGGTCTTAACCTTTTGGGGGCATAGATCTTATTGAAATCCTGATTTTTAAAAAGGGGGGGCCCTTCCCCCCACAACACACACGACCCAAACTGAACATTTGATAATTTAATATCAACTCCATCAGGTTAGGATCCCTTGGGGATGTAGCTCTGTGGTAGAGCACCTGCCTTCCAGGCACAAGGCACTGAGTTCCATCCCAGCACTGGGGGGGAGGGGGGGAGACAGAGAGAGAGAGAGAGAGAGAGAGAGAGAGAGAGAGAGAGAGAGAATCCTTTGAGTTAAGGAAAATAGAGAAAAGTTCTTCCTAATTCTCTTGTATCTGACCTCAGCCTCCCTTCAGTTTGGATTCTAAGATGGGTTAGCCCTGGTGGAGGCCAGCATTTCTTGCTTGGCTCCTGCCTGAATCAATCCCATGTGTCTAGGCCACTGAGGTGCTCAGCCCGGTGTAGCTTAGGGCTGCCTCCAGCTGAAGGCTCCAGGCAGGCGCTGCTCCACTCTTTCAGGCAGCAGAATATTCCAGAGGGATTTGTAAACCCTTTGTCTCCTCTGTGCCTCTTTATTACAGAGGAGCAGGGCTGCTGGAGTCTCAGCAGAGTCAAGGGGAAGGTGGCACGGCTCTGGAGGAGGCTCTAGGGAGACAGGCGTTGTCTGGTTTTGTTGAATTCCAGAAGCAAAACACTTTGCCAAAACTGCCAAAAATAAAAAGGACTGTCTAGACACTCACATATTAGAGGCTGTAATAGGAAGAAAGACCCGACCCTGACGTCATCAATTTCTGCTTCTACGGCAAGACGAAGGGTCAGTCATTCAACAAACAAGGGTTGTGAGCCTGCGGTGGGCCAGGCTGTGTTCTCGGCACCTGGGGGTATGTGGTGATAAGGCATGAATGTCAGGTCATTTTGAGTAGTGACAAATGAAAAGATGAAATTAATCCAGGGAGAAGAGATCAGTGGGACTGAGGCAGGGGTAGGATCAGAAATCTCTCTAAGGCAAGACTGGACGTGAAACTTGCAAACAGACTCTCTCCTGTCTGCTTAGCCTCAGCTTCACTTTCCACAGCCAGTTAAAGGTCAGCTGTGGGCTGAAAAACTTAAATGGAAAATTCCAGAAATAAACAATTCATAGAGTTTAAATTGTATATTATTCTAAGTAACGGTGAAATCTGTCCCCAAACATGACTCATGTCTTGGCTCAGCGTGTCCTTAGTGTATATGCTGCCTGCCTGTTAATCTTTCAAAAGATGTTCTGAGATCGCATTTCTATAACTTTTACCACAATAGATTTTGGAAACTGTTCATCTTACTATAGATTGTTAATCTTTTTTTTTAATATGTCATTATTTTTATGTGTGTGAGTGTTTTGCCTGAATGGATGCACATGCCATGCTTGCGGAGGCCAAAAGAGGGCGTCAGATCCCCTGAAACTGGAATTATGGATTCATGTCAGCTGCCACCTGCTATCCAAGGATAACCTTGAACTTGTGATTCTCCTGCCTCCACCTCCTGAGTGCTGGGATTGCCGATGTGTGCCACGGCATCCACTTGTGCCATGCTGGGGATGAAACGCGGGGCTTTGTGCATGCCAGGCAAATACTCTGCCAACTGAGCTGCGTTCCTAGTCTGCTTAATACATTTAAAAAGACCAAGGTACAGTCCTCTATGGAGCCCAAAGTTGCCTGTTTCTGCCCTTCCAGGAGAATGAAATAAAAGTACAAATCCTTGCCAGCGACACCTTTGATCTCAGCACTTGGGCGGCAGAGGCAGGCGGATCTCTATGAGTTCCAGGGGCTACAGGAAGACCCTGTCTGAAAAGACGAAAGAAAGAAAGAAGAAAGGAAGGAAGGAAGGAAGGGAGGGAGGGAGGGAGGGAGGGAAGGAAAAGAAAGCTACACATCCTCCGTAAGATCTAATACCTGTGACAGGCAGATGGAGGGCTGGAGAGCGGACGTCAACTGCATACCTCGGTCACCTCTGATTCTACAGTCACCCTAACATAGGCTGGCTGCTAGCATTTTATTGCTTTATGTTTTTAGTTTTTGTTTGTTTTAGACAGGACACTGAAGGTCAGAAAGCTTAGGAACCTTCCCCAAGGTCACATAGCTAACAAGTGACAGAGCTGGGATCCAACACCACATCTGTTTGATTTTAATTCTTTCCATGGGGTCCACTGCTGGTAGGACCAGTCTGGCACATTGAGGAGTCCCTAAAAACACAGAGGCTCCCTGGATTTTAGCTCCTTGGTCTCCTATGGGGGTCTGCAGACTGGTTCAGACCATAAGGGTGTCCTGAGCACAGTCAGGTTCAAGTGCAGTTTTGCAAGATCTTCCCCCAACAGTCAAAATTTAATGATACCAAAGACTCTAAGGAAGAAATAGGGAGTGTGGGTCCCGAGATAAACAAGCTCATTATCTGACCATAAATCTACCAGGGTGAGCTCAATTAGAGCAGACTGGAAGGCAGAACTGATGCCATCTGTCTGGGCTCTTTTGATCTGAGAAACTGGCAGTGACCGTCAGTGTCCCGGGAACTAAGACCCTTGTGACCAAGAAATTCTTTTATAAAAGAGTTTTATTTTTATTTATATGTATGTGTGTGTGTCAGGGGGGTGTGCGGGTGTGTGTGTTCCCGTGTGAGTACTGCTGCCCAAGGAGGCCAGAAGTGTTGGATGCCCTGGAACTGGTGTTAAAGGTAGTTGTGAGCCACCCAACATGGGTACTGAACTTGGATCCTTTGCGAGAGCAGCCTGTACTCTTAACAACCAAGCCATCTCCCATCCCTAGAAATTCTAATAAATAGTGAAATTGTGTCCTTGGGGAATGAAGGACACCTGCAGCTACCCAGGATGGCACCAAGAAAAGGTTGGGACAGAATGTTCATAGGAAGAGCCCAGCCACAAGCATGAGGCTTAGTCTCACAGGGTCACATGAAGAACGTGACCCATCTCCTGCTCTGCCTTTTGGTACCGGAGGGTGAGTATGCCTAATGAGAGACGATGCCTACTGCTTGTTCTCTCTTACTGCTGTGGTTTCATTGTGTTTGAAGGAATGGACTCAGAAGGACTGGCAACTCCAATTATAAACTCATAATAAAGAAGTGGCCATTTAGAAGAGTGCCTTTGGAGTCATAGGTTCTAAGCTCTGTCTTCTATGTCTTTAGGATGTGGGAGATGGGGCATATCAAAGCTTGTATGTATGTGAGGACCCCATGGTGTGAAGCAACCCTCAGGATGAGTGAGTGATAGTTCTACAACTACCGCCAGTGGCTGCTGTGGGGTTTTATGTTTCAGTTGGGACTTTGAACTTTGTTTTGTTTTGTTTTTTGGAGCCAGGGTCTCCCTGTAGCCCCAGCTGGCCTGCAACTCACTATGTAGACCAGGCTGGCCTCTAACTCACAGAGATCCGCCTGCCTCTGCAAGTGCTTGGACTAAAGGCGTTCACTACTATGCCCAACTTTATTTATTTTTATTTTATGTGTATGAATGTATTGCCTGCGTGTATGTAAGTGCACCTGTGTTCTGCAGTGCCGGGGGAAGACAGAAGAGGGCGTCAAATCCCCTGGAACTGCAGTAATAGATGATTGTTAGCTGCCATTTGGGTACTGGACACTGAACCAGGGTCCTTTGCAAAAGCAAACAGTGCTCTTAGCCACTGAGTCATCTCTCCAGCCCCTTTTATTTATTTGTCTATTTGTCTGTTTGTTTTTATTTGTGTGTGTGTGTGTGTGTGTGTGTGTGTGTGTGTGTGTGTGTGCGCCTACAGAGGCCAGAAGAGGGCATTGGATTCTCTGGAGCTGGGATTATAAAATAATGTAAGTTAGAGGCTGGAGAGATGGCTCAGTGGTTTAGAGCACTGACTACTCTTACAGAGGACCCGGGTTCGATTCCCAGAACCTACAGAGCAGCTAATAACCATCTGTAACTCCAGTTCCAGGGGAATTCAACACCTCTGTGGGCTTTGTATAAGTGTACTTATATACATATACATAAAATAAAAATAATAAAGAGAAATTTTAAAAAATTGTAAGTCATCTAACATGGGTGTTGAGAACCCAAATCTCAAGTGCTCTCAACTGCTGACACATCTCTCCAGCTCTCAAAACTCGCTGTTCTAAAGTACACAATTACGTGGTTTAGTATGCTCACAGAGAAGCTATCTAATTCCAGACATTCACCACTCTAAAAAAGGGATTTTAGAGCTGGGCTTGGTGGCACACACCTTTAGTCCCAGCACCCAGAAGGCAGAGGCAAGTGGATTTCTATGAGATCAAGGCCAGCCTGGTCTACATGACAAGTGTGCCAGGACAGCCAGGGCTGTAAGGAGATCCTGTCTCAAACTCTCCCACCCCGACACAAAGGAATTATACTCATTAATAGATACCTGTATGTTCCCTGCCCCAGCCTCTGTGGTATGATCAGAATGTAAAATGTCCCAACATATGTTTGAACCTGGATCTCCAATGGGCACGTGCTGTTTTGGGAGGTTGTGAAAGCCTTTTTGGATATGGGGCCCAGCTGGCTGGCCAAAGACCAAAGAGGTGGGACCTAAAGGTTACAGGTCAGATCTGATTCAGCCCCAGCTTCTTGATTGCCAACTGCACGATCAGCAGCCACCTCAGACTTCCATGCCTGGAAGCCACCACTGTTCCCACCTTTGACACCATGATGACCCGTGCTCTTTGAACTGAGTCAGAATAAATCTTCCCTCCCTTGTTTCTCATTGATATTCCATCATGATGAGAACAAAAAGTAAAACACTGATCCACATTGATCTGTTTCTGCCTGGCTTTGGCAGATCTAGTTCCATGGGCCTGGAAACTTTGAGGAGAGACTGAGCTCCAGGTGTCAGAGTGAGCAAACCCACCCACCATCCCCAACAAAGGCCTGAACTAGAGTTTCTGTGCTTGGTCCAGGTACTGAGTGGTGAATTCCAGGGGCATCTGAGACACCTGTAAGTGACTCATACTCTGTGTCCCCACTTCCTACACCCACCCCAGACCTACTCAGTCCTGTGGAGATGTCCATCACCTCACTCCTCTGTCTAAAGAAGAAAACACTGAGGTAACCAATGGAGTGAAGCACGGACTTCCCACAGTGATGGGAAAACCACTCACAGAAATGTAAATGTAATAAAAATTTGTTTTTTGTTTAAAAGAACACTGTAGAGCCTAGTACCTACAATCTGGTTTTCTACAATAAAGATATGATATGGGATTATCTGTTTGAGACAAAAGCCCGAGCAGATTCACAAGGGAAAGGATTTCACTGTTGATGTATTAGTTTTTAATTTTTATTATCATTATTAGTTTGAGACCCTCATTGTTTTAGAGAAGTGCTGGGGATCAAACTTAGGGCCTCTAGGCAACACCCTACCACTGAACGATATTCCCAGCACTATGAAGATATTCATTCTCTCTCTCTCTCTCTCTCTCTCTCTCTCTCTCTCTCTCTCTCTCTGATGGGAATCAAACCCAGGATTCATGCATGCTTGGCATGAGTTCTACTACTGTGTTACATTCCCAGTCCCCAAGATTTAATTGTTTGGTTGTTATTGTTGCTGTCTGGAGCTAGGACCTGAGCCTGGGGCCTCATGCATCTGTGACAAGCACTCTCCCACTCAGCTAGCTATGTTACTTGTATTCCTAGACTGTATGGGTTTTTTGTTTGTTTTGACACCAAGGTCTCTTGTAGCCTGAGCTTCAAATTTCTGATCTTCCTGCCTCAGGGCAGGAAGTACAGGTATATGTCACCATTCCTGGTTTTCTGTGGTCGGATGGCCCCAGGGCATATGAGGCAAGCACTCTATCAACTGAGCTACATCTGTAACTTTTTTTTTTTTTTTTTTTGGGTCTTTTTAAGACAAGGTCTCCCTGTAGCTAGCCCCAGCTAGACTTGAACTTGTTATGTAGATTAGGCTGGCCTCACAGAGATCTGCCTGCCTCTGCTTCCTGAGTGCTGGGATTAAAAGCATGCATGACCACATCTGGCTTTTTTAAAAAATTATTTTTATTGAATATGTATGAGTGTTTTGCATGCATCTATGTAAGTGTACCACATGCATGTATGCCTGGTGCCCACAGAGGCCAGAAGAGGGCCCTGGAACTGGAGTTACAGAAGGTCATTAGCTGTCATGTGGGTGCTGGGAACCAAACTCTGGTCATCTGCAAGAGCAGCTAGTACTCTTAACCACTGAGCCATCTCTCTAGCCCAAAGGGCAGTTTTTAAGCAACAATTCATAAATGCTCATAAAAGAATAAGAAGTTGGGTGTGGTGGCACATGCCTTTAATCCCAGTACTCAGGAGGCCCTGGCAGGCAGATCTCTGTAAGTCTGAGGCCACTCTAGTCTATATAGCTGTTCCAGGCCAGATCAGGGCTCCATAGCAAGACCCTATCTCAAAAATCAAAACCAAAACAAACCAGTTGTGAATCTTGTGAACTATAATAACAACTGGCCTGTTAAGTTATGCCCACTGGTTCAATAATGGCACCAATATTACAAGAGTAACCAACTACTGTCTACTTGGATTTAAGATCCACTTCCTAGCATGGAGCCCATACCTGAGACTGATATCAGGCTTGGGAATCTGAGGCTGGACAGGTCACCTGACATAGGGGTGAGCCTAATACTAGTTTTCTACTAAATAGTTATAATATTAAACTGACTCCTAACGATTTAGTGTTATAGATGAATGCATTCTCAACTCTCACTAGAGAAGTTTCCTTGTACAGCAGATGTGATTAACACAGAAACCCACAGCTGGCCAATGAACAGAGAACAAGAGACTGCAGAGTCCTTTATCATTAGGATACCTATAACAAACTTCTGCCTCCCAAGGCTCAGGGAGGCTAACAATTATCCCTAACTCCAGTTCCAGGGCACCTAACTACTTCTTCTGGCCTCACAGGCCTTGCATGAGATGGGTGCACTTACATACATGCATGCAAAACACTCATACAGGTAAAATAAAAAAAATTTTTTTTAATTCAATTAAAAAAGTTTTTAAAAAAGAATTTAAAAATGCAACAAAAAAGAAATCACCCTAAACCTCTTACGATGATGGATACTCGCTGTATTATCTGGACCAGTGCTGTCTAGTAGAACTCTCTGTGATGATGGAAATGCGTTCAGTGCCAGTTCCAGCAAGTACTAGCTACCCATGTCTACTGAACTTGGAACATGCCCACTGAAACTGAGGCACTTAAATTAAGTTAAAATTAACTTTAACTTAAATATACATAGTCACACTCAGCTGCACCTGCTGGAAAGAACAACACAGTTCTTGACATTTCCGCTATGCAGATGTATCCTGCGTACCATTGTGGAGGTGCCTCCCTGGAACCAGGTAGGTGTGATTACTAATTAACCTATCTATAGCAATTATCCTAAAGAAGGCTCAGGCAAGCCGAAGGAGTCTGAGCTATTCCTAGCAAGGCCCTGTCTCGAGAAAAAGAAGAAAAGAAAGTTATGGATTTGTTCATAATCTAGCTCTGAGAATGTTTATTATCATGAACAACTGGAATGGTGTAGAAAAGTATTTCTCAATATGGGTTATGTTCACAGTTGTGTTAAAAACCAGGCTTGTTACAAAGCAGACGGATTTCATTAAAATAAGTAAAGAAATAATATGTAGCGGCTGGAGAGATGGCTCAGTGCTTAAGAGCACTAACTGCTCTTGCAGAGGACCGGGATTTGATTCCCAGCACCTACATGGTGACTAACAACCATTCATAACTCCAGGTCTCAGGGATCCAACACCTTCTTCTGACCTCTTCCGGCACTACATGACAGGGGATGCACTTACATACATGCAAGCAATACACTCACACACATAAAATAAAAATAAATAAATAAAAGAAATAGTGTAGAGTCAGGTATAGTTGTTGTGCCTGCAATTTCAATGCCTGGAAGACTGAGGCAGAAAGATTGCCATGAGTTTGAGGCCAGTAAGTTCTATAGTAAGTTCTGAGCTACCAATTGAGAACCTCCTCAAAACAAAACAAAACAAACAAATATATATATTTCAGGACAGGCAAGATGGTTCAGTGTGTAAAGACACTTGCCACAAAGCCTGACAAATGAGTTCAATCTGTGAAGGTGAAACGCGATGGAAGGGGAGAACCCATAGATCATCCTTTGACTGTCTCTAACTTGCTGTAGCATGTACATGTGCCCACCCCTCCATGCGAAATAAATAAATGAATGAATGAATAAATGTAATTTAATATTTAAAAAATATATACTGCTCAGTCCATAACAGGCACTCAATAAATCTTTGTTAAACGAATGAGGATGTATTATTAAAGAGACTGATGGTGAAATTACGAGTTTCCTATTTTCTTTTGCATCACTGTTCCATATTTTCTATCTCTCTATGGTGAATGCATATACCTTTATAAGAAGAAACACACATTGAAGCATGAAGGATTGTCTGGCCACATATATCTAAGTTTAGAGACAGAAGCACATATGGCCAGTTAGAGACAGAAACCCAGATTTCCCCAACTACACATAAACATCTTCCAGAGTCAAGGAGAAAATATTCCTATATTGTCACCAGTTCTGAATTATTTGTGACTGGGATAAACACAGTGTGGCCACGTGGGGGAGGGTTTAGGGAGGTAGAGCAAGTACGAGACATGATGAAAAGACTCACCAACCAACCATGAGCATCCGGCACGGAGATATTTGCTCTAGCCAGGCCCCTTTCACCTGCAGTGCTTCCGACTGGGGTGCCAGCAAGGACGCCCTCCACAACTCCCTGTCCAGCCAGCATGTGGAACAGACATCTCTGTCTCTTGCAAGAGGAAGCCTCCGGGTTGTCCCCACATTTTGGTTCTACTTCAAAGCTGTCCTTTTTCAACATTCCTAATGGAATCATTGTCTACCTCAGGTTTCCCTCCATTAAAAAAAATTACTTATTTTATTTTTATTTTTTGAGCAGAATCTCCCTGTAGTCCCAGCTGGCCTGGAACTCACTATGTAAACCAGGCTGGCCTTGATCTCACAGAGATCCACCTGCTTCTGCCTTCTGAGTGCTGGGACTAAATGTGTGTACCACCACGCCCAGTATTTACTGTATTTTTTTGTGTATGAGTGTTTGCTTACATATATGTGCACTACACAGAAGAGGACATCAGACCTCCTGGAACTGGAGTTACAGATGATTGTGAGCCATTATGTGGGTGCTGAGAATCAAATCTGAGTCCTCCAGAAGAGCAGCAAGCATTCTTAACCAGCGTCATCTCTCCAATCCTCTTCCTTTGTTTCTTGGGTGTTTTGTTTTGTTTTCTAAGACAGCTTCTCCCAGTAGCCCAACCTGGCCTGGAACTCACTATGTAGATCAGGCTGGCCTCTATCTCACAGGGATCTACCTGCCTCTGCTTCGTGTGCCACCACACCAGTTTCTTTCCATTGTTTTTTTTTCAGCCTTTGTCACTGGCATTCATCCTCAACTTTGAAAGTGGCAGTACTTTATCATATTGAATGCTTCTTGTCACCTGGAGGTTCTGTGACTCAGCTCATTTTATCAAATATCTTTTTAAAGATTTTATTTTTATTTTTAATTATGTGTATGTCTGTGTACAGGTGTGCAGGTGCCCATGAAAGCCAGGGGTATTGCATCCTCCTGGATATGGGTGCGAAGAATCAAGCTCAGGTCCTCTGCAAGAGCAGTATGCTCTAAAAGTCATCTGTCACAGCTGTCACTCACAGCTGCATTTGGATCCAGCACTCGCACACCTCCATACAAGTGTCCATAGAGCCAGGGGGAATCTCCATGTAAATTTATCCTACACCACCATTCCAAGGTAGGTTGTTTTGTTTTGTTTTGTTTTCAGTACCATGAGTTGAACACAGAGCTGTGTGCATACAATGGGAGTGCTGTACCACTGAATTATTTCCTTAGCTAAACGTTTTATTTTGAAACAGGCTCTCACTAAATTGCCTAGGCAGTCCTTGAACTTGTGGTCCTCTAGTAGCTTTGGTCATTGTTTAAACTTTTTTAATTTTTTAAAAATGTGCATGACTGTTTGCCTGCATGTCTCTAAGTACACCATGTACATGCAGAAGCCAGAAGAGGGTGTCAGATACCCTGGAACTGGAGTTACAGAAGGTTATTAGCCATGTGGGAGCTGGAAACCCAACCTGTGTCCTCTGCGAAAGCAGTCAGTGCTTTTTAACCACTGAGCCATCTCTCCAGCCCCAATATCTCATCATTTTGATTTGCATTTCCCTAATGATTAATGTTAAGCATAATAATAATAATGTTGAGCATATTTTCATGCATATACCTACTGGCTATTTGTAGACCCTTGACTGCTTTTGTTTCTATTGATGTTTGGCTTTCGTTTTGTTCCTTTTTTGTTTGTTTTGTTTCATTTTAAAGTTTTGCTATGTAGCCCTAGCTAGCCTAAAACTCACTATGTAGACCAGACTGACCTCAGATTTACAGCAATCCTCCTGCCTCTGCCTTCCAAGAGCTGGGATTAAACAATTGAAATCATGTTGTTTGTGGTTTTGTTGCTGTTTGTATATTCCGGATAATCCTTATTAGACATGGGATTTGTAAATGTCTTCTTGAAGCCCATACACTGCCTCTTTCCTCTGCTGTGTCTCTGTACCCTAGGGATCCTCCTGTCTCTGCTTCCCTAGCATTGGAATAAACAAGAACCTCCAGGCCCCGCTTTTTCTGTTAGTGATAGATTCAACTCAGATCCTTATATATGCATGGCAAGCACTTTATCAACTGAGCTGTCTCCCCAGTTACTTATTTATTTATTTATTTGGTCTTTTTGAGACAGGGTTTCCCTGTAGCCCCAGCTGGCCTACAACTCACTATGTAGACCAGACTGGCCTAGATCTCACTGAGATCCACCTGCCTCTGCCTCTCAAGTGCTGAGATTAAAGGACCACCACACCCCGCTTTATTTATTTTTAAGACAAACTTTCACTATGTAGCCCCTGTCTAGCCTTAAACTCTCAGTTGTCCTGCCTCAGCTTCCAAGGGCTAGGATTACAGGTGTACATCACCACACCTGACTGGCACACATCTTCCTGCAGGCATAAATTGTTTTCATATATCTTGGATAAATGCCTTTTCATGCATCGTCGTAGCTACCAGTACTTAGCACTTCCTCAGCACGCAAAAAGCATTTGGTAGCAGAAAGACAGGCCTCTGAGAATTTGATTGGTTGAGATGAAGCCAATAGAGTCAACTACTTTCCAACCAATCAGTGACTTGAGGGGGAGGGCCTGCAGGGAAAGCAGTGAATGCTGGGCAGGAAACCCGCGCGGCCAGTCGCCATCTTGGTGGAGTGTACTGGAAGTCCTGGGAAAAATCCTTTGTAAGTAACCCTGAATAAATTCTGGTTTCTCTAATTGGAAAGCATACTTCATTTGCTCAGCTGATCTGGACCTAGAGGGGCCGGGCTGAACATGGAGGCTCATTGAGAAAAAAATTCTTAAGACAGGTGGTGTCTGGAATCCCAGCACTTGGGGGATGAGGCAAGAGGATCCACGAGTTCAAGGCCAGCCCAGACTTCACAGACAGACTGTCCTGAAAAACCAACATAATCATGATTATGATCATCGTATATATAATTTTTTATGAATTAGGTTTCCTCCTTAAGGAATACAAAGGCTGGAGATATGAAGGCTTGAACTTGGAATTTGTTTCCTAGGCTCAAATTCTGACTCCACATTACCTGGCTGGTTGACTGTCAGTTTTTGGTGGGTTAGTCTCTTCCTCGGTAAAGTGGAGATGATACTGGGGCCTATGTTGGGGGGTGCATTGTAGTGATTTGCTGGGAGGCTCCATACAAAGTGCTGGTTGGTTGTAGATGTTGCTATTCAAATTAGTTTGAAGTCAAGATGTACAGTGGTTGGGGGTCAGTCTCAGAGGATTCCAATTTGGTTCCTACAGCATCTATTTATTGTCTTGGATAAGTTACTTGGACTGAGCCTCAGTTTACTTAGCTATAACATGGGAGGATTGGCAAGTACATGCACACAAAGATCCAACAGAGTGTGGGAACACGGGTCAGCTCCTGGCCAAGTAGGAGACCAATGGCAAAAGAAGGTCCACACCCTTCTTTGCAGGGGCAAATACAACTTCCCGTTCTAAGAGAGGCCACTGAGAGGGGCCTGCTGTGGCTTCAGGCTGAGCTGCTGACGACCTGTGTGACCTCCTCCCCCACCGCAGAGGTCCTACCAGGTCCCGAGTGCTGGAACAGAGCCTGTTTCTGCTGTTCTTCTCCTGTTCTGTCTGCCCTCTGATTAGGCCCTTATCTCACTGGCTTTGCCCTGCTTGGCTGCCCGTCACATTCAATTCCACTGCAGGCCTTCATCCTGCCCTGGACTGAGTGTCCCTGAGTGTGAGGTTCTGGAGCCTGCTCTTGATGGTCCTGGGTTCCACAGTCTGAAACAGTATTTCTGGAACACAGCAGGTTCTCTGTATGTGGCAGATGAAGATAACGAAGTGAATAAGAAACTAGCTTCCTGGCCTTGATGTGGGGTTTCAAGGTGCCAAGAGACAACCCCCCCCCCCACACCCCTCTTCTGGAACAACTTCTTTCTCTCTAGGGACTCTCTTTTGCCCCAATTCTAAGATTAAGGCTTCATTTCTTAGACAAATCAAACAGAGACTTTGTACATGAATTGAAAAAAAAAAAAAATCAACATTCTTAGCCTTAGCAGGAAACAGAAGGTACATTGAAAAAGGTTTATCTGTGGGGGAAAAAAACAATCAAAAGAGAAAGACTCCCAACATAGATGCTTGGCCTCTACATGTACTCACCACACCCACACCCACAAATATGTACACACATGAGCACAATTTTTTATTGCATAATAATCACCCAGACACCTTGTGAAAATGCAGATTTTCTGGAGTCAGTCAGTGAACAGTGGGGCTCAAGACTCTTTGCTTCCAGCAAGCTTTCTGGTAATCTGATATTCCTGGTTCCTGGGCCCTATTTTAAGCACGGGACCCTAGATAATTCTTTACCTTTGCCAGACCCAGAGGAGCCTTAACTCCTGTCGTCTGTCCATCTGCTCCTCCCGACAGTGCTCTTCCAGCCTCACGCTGTCCCCTGCATCCACTGTTTCCTTTCTCTCCTAGACCCAGGTTCAAAGATAAGATAACCTACCCAATCCTTGCAGCTCCTAAAAAGTGGGACCCACGGATCTAAGAGGCGCATCATGAGGAGATTCCTATGGTTATGGCATTTTCTAGAACTTGGGACCACAGCTCATTTTAGCTTCAACAAGGGTTGCTATGTTGAAGCTTTGCCGAGAAACTGAGGCAGGCAGAGAAGCAGAACTGGGTGGCTGAGATGGAGGAGCCTTAGCACCGCAAGATCTCTACCAGCACGCTCTCTGCTACGGACCAGCCACTCAAACCTAGGTGATGGCCCAGCATTTCCTCCACAGCTGTAGCTTCTTTGCCATCAGCTGGAGGCTGATCTTACCCCATTCGTGTGAGAGCTGGGGGAGGAAGGTCTTTGTCCCCAGGAGGAGGCCATCTGGGCTGTGACCATCGCAGTCGGTAACCACTTTCATGGGAACTAGAAAGATCTTTGCAGCCCACAGTCTCTCCAGGTGCTCTCTGATTGAGGCTCTTGCTGGGAATCTCCCTGACCTCCCCGTCTTTGAAGCATGGGGCCGAGTGCTCTCTCCACTTCCTCTGACTGCTAATTCAAAGTCAGTGGGTTTGCTCTGGCAGGCAGATGGCGATACCCTGGCTGGGCTGGCATGGAAAGTATTTTGTAGAGTTCAGAGTTAGTCAGTTCCGAAAGCGGGAGGTGCCATGTGTTTAACTTGGGCATCTCTCGGGCCTTGATCAGAAGATCTGCTTCTAATAACTCTGGAGCTCCCATCTGCCCTCCTAGCCAGTGGCCTGACGTGAGCTGAGCTGAAGTGCATTGTGGGGAGGTTCCTCACTCCGAGCCAGCTCAGAATGTCATATTGAGGCTCTGTCTCGGAGATGTTCTTGGAAACGTGGGGGACTTGTGCAGCATGTTTTCAGGCCAGATTGCCATTGATGTGGGGGGTCTGGAAAGGTCTCTGTCTTCTGGTTCAGTACCCAACTTAGCAGAAGGAAGAACTCAACCTCTAGGCTGGTGATGTTCCTTCCCAGCCTGGGATGTCATGAAGGGGAGCCACTGGGATGGCCCCAGATCTTCAGGGACAGGACAGAGCCTATTGAGATTGTACGTTCAGGCTCTGACTTAGGTCACAAGGACAGTGCAAAGTTGGCATGGTGTTGGTAGATAGTGTCACCTCAGATACTCTCACCTCCGGCATAGAGACCCAGGGCAGCTTGGCCATGTGGGTGAAAGGCAGCATCTGATCTCTGTTCCTATTTACCTTTCAATGGTCTATGAATGAATCATAGTAATGAATAGTAATGAATCCACCATCTCTCATTCTTGATAGAAGACTTTTAGGAAGTTCTTGTTTTAATATAATTTCAAACTTAGAGAAAAACGAGGAATATAGTATAAAGAACTTCCGTACACCCTACATCAGATTCATTAACATTTTATTGCTTTCTCTGTTTCTCTCTGTCTCACTCTCTGTCTCCCTTTCTCCCCCTACGTATACATAAGTAAATACATATGTATACAGTTGTCCTTGGTGGGTTGGTTCTAGTTTTTGCAAGTTCCTATACATGCTTTCCCGTGTACTCCAAATCACGTGTTGACAACTTGTAATACCCAGCATAGTGCAAATGGTTTGTGGGGTATTTTTTTTGCGGGGGGGGTTGGTATTTTTTGAGACAGTTGTAGCCCCAGCTGGTCTGAAACTTACTATGTAGACCAGTCTGGCCTTGAACTCACAGAGACCCGCCTGTCTCTGCCTCCCGAGTGCTAGGATTAAAGGTGCGTGCCACCATGCCCTGTTGGGCCGAGTTAGTTCTCTCCGTCCACTGTGGGAGCCAGAGATCAAACTCAGGTCATCAAGCTTATGCATTAAACACTTCTACCTGCTAAGCTCTCTTGTTCTTTGTTTCTTGAGACAGGGTCTTGCTATGTACCTAAGCTGGCCTAAAACCACCCAAGTGCTAGAATTACAGGTGTGCATCATCACATCCAGCATTATATTTGTATATGTGTGTGTACCTGAGTGTGCACATGTGTATCTGGAAACCAGAGGATGACTTTAGGTGTCATCCCTCATTCCTCCTCAAAAACTGTCCACTTTTTGTTTTTTTTAGGCAGGGTCTCCCTGTAGATGAAGCTGGCCTGTATGTCATGGAGATCTGCCTGCCTCTGCCTCTGGAGAGCTAGGATAAGGCATGCGCCATCATGCCCAGCCACCTTGTTTTTTAAAACAGGCCTGGGCTTTCAGATTAGTCTAGGCTGGATGGTCATCGAGCCCCAGGGGTCTCTCTGTCTCCACCTTCTGAGTGTAAGGATTCTAAGTATGAACACCCAGCTTTTTATGTGGGCCCTGGGGCCTGGACTCAGGTCCTCATGCTGGGTGGCAAGCACTGTACAGACTGAGCTATCTCTCCAGTCCTATGCTGTATATATATAGTTTTCTGATTTGGGTGTACATTTTTGCTTATGTATGGGCATGTGTATGTGCATATATGCATCACATGTGTACATGTACTTGTGGAGGCCTGAGGCTGATGTTGGGAATCATCCTCCATCACTCTTCCATCTTGGGCTTTGAGGCAGCATCTCTCAGTCAAACCTAGAGTCACATAAACAAAGCTAGTCTCACAAACCAGCTTGCTCTGGGAATTCCCTGTCTCTGCCCTCTGAGGCTAGAATTACAAGTATGCTACCATACCCACCTGGCATTTTCCTGGGTTCTGGGGATCCAAACTCTGGCCTTCATGCTTGCGTAGCAAACACTTTAACTACTGAGACATCTCCTAAGCCTCTATTATAATATATATATATATATTTTTTTTTAATAGTTTATTTATTACTTTTATTTTATGTGTACAACTGTATTGCCTGCATGTGAGTAAGTGCACCCATATTGAGCAATGCCTGAGGAGATCAGAAGAGGGCGTCGGATCCCCTGGAACTGGAGTTACAGATAGCTGTTAGCTGCCATGTGGGTGCTGGGAATCAAACCCAGGTCCTCTGCAAAAGCAGTCAGTTCTCTTAACCACTGAGCCCCTAACACTCTTTAGCCCATATACTATATTTTTAAAGGGAAATGGCAAGTACTAATTCTGTGTGTGTTCATCGCTGGGGTAATTATTTTTTAATATATTCTATCCATGCTTGATTGAATCTTCGGGTGTGGAACCCACAAACACAGAAGGCTAACTTAATTTCCACAGACATTTTTCTTGAATAACTTGAGGGTTAAGTTGTAGACACACACCTTGTGCTTTAATCCAAATTTCCTAAGAACAAACATGCTTTATTTTTATACATAAGACAAAACCTAACCTTGCGCTAATACCATTTTCTAAACTGTAGTTCATATTCCAGTCATACCAATTTCCCATAATAGATTTTATAGTTATTTTCCCAGGCCAGGGTCTAATCAGGATAAACTACATTTTGTTACCAAGTGCCTTTAGTTTTCCATAATAGAAATTTGTTCTTCAACCCTTTGTCCTTCATGCCTGTGGGGGTTTTCTAAATAAAAATAATTCTAAAAGGGTTCTGATATCTGTCACTTCTCTGAATGCCAACTCAAAGAACAAGAAAGTAAACCCTCTCAGTTCTTTGCCTTTGAAGCCTCAGGACAGGTGGACCCGACAACAGTCTATTTTGGTCATGCCTGAGCATCTTGGCTTATCCATCTGCGCTAGTCTCAAATGGTTCTGGGATTTGCTCTTGGGTAACAAAGTAAATGCTTAATAAGAACGTGCTGATTTGCCAGGAGAGAGAGAGAGGATTTGGCTACTGTATTAAATAACCCAAATGACATTCCAGGAAGGGTTTTACTAATGTAGAAAGGGAGACGAAAGGTGCTTGTGAATGCAAGAGCATCCTACTTCAAGGGCAAACATAATGGGATTGAACCCTGGGCGGTGCACACCCCTTTGAGACAAGGTATGTATGTGTAGCCCAGGCTAGTGTTCTACCACTGAGCAACATCTACAGCACAAGTATTGGAGTCTTTGGTCTTATTAAGTGCTGAACTGTCTTGCTGACTCCAAAGTAATAAAGTTCTAGTACATGTTTCACCTTGGACAAACCCTGAAAACACTAAGACAAATGATAGAAGACACACACACACACACACACACACACACACACATTCAATACATGATTCCATTCACATGAAATGTCCAGAATAGCAAACTTATGGTTGTGTAGGGCTGGTAGGGATGGTGGGATGAGTGGTGGCGGCTCCTTTTTAGAATATGATAGGAATGTTCTAAAATTAATTGGAGAGATGGCTCAGCAGTTACAAGGTCTGACTGCTTTTGCAGAGGACCTGGGTTTGGTTCCCAGCACCCACATGGCAGCTGACAAATGTCCATAACCCTAGTTCCAGGGCATTTGACTCCCTCTTTTGACCTCCATGGGCATTGAATGACAAAGGTACACTTACATACATGCAGTCAATACAATCATACACATAAAATAACAATAATAAATAAAATATTTTTTAAAACATCTCTTTAGCCCCATAAAAAATTAATTATGATGATGCAGACTAAGAAAAGTCAAGGTAGCCTGTAATTACTTAGCATATATAAAGAAAGGGGGCCGTGAAGGTGAGGTTTTTGGTTTCTTTGCTTGTGGCTGAGGACTGAACCTAGGCTCTTGCTCATACTAAGAATAGACTCTTCCACTGGACTGTATTCCCAACCTTGGTGGTGGTTTTAAAAAATATTTTATGTGTATGAATGTTTTGTCTGCATGGATGGTAAGTGTATGATGTGAGTACAGTGCCCATGGAGGCCAGAGGAGGGCGTTAGATCCCCTGGAACTCGTGTTACAGGTGGTTGCTAGTTTCCTTGTGGGTGCTGGGAATTGGACCTGTATCCTCTGCAAGGACAACCAGTGCTCTTAACCACTGAGCCATCTCTTCAGCCTGTTTGGTGTTTTAATAACATGTTATTTAAAGTAAATTGTAGAGATGGTTCAGTGGTTAAGAACTCTGACTACTCTTGCAGAGGACCTGGGTTCGATTAATTGATGAATTCTGTTCCATGAACTGTGCCAAGAACTCACCCCAACCCTTCACCTGGCTGTTACTAATGAAAGTAAGCTTTTTTCTTTACTTTTGCATTTCTTTATTTATTTTGTGTTCATGTATGTGCATGTGTTTGTGTGTATGTGTATAGACATACACATTTATTTTGTGTGCATGTATGTGCATGTGTTTGTGTGTATGTGTATAGACTCATGCCACAGCATATAAGTGGAGGTCAGGGGACAACTTAGTGGAGCTGGCTCTTTCTTTCCACTGTCTGGTTCTGGATGATTGAACTCAGATCTTGGTGGCAAGCATCTTTACTCACGGAGTCGTCTTACCAGCTCCTATATAAGCTTTTAATTTTTAAAAAATTTATTTTTGTTTTATGTATATGAGCTTGTGGCTTGCATTTTGTATGTGAACCACATGTGTACAGTGTGCACCTATATACATGCAGGCAATCACTCATACACATAAAATAAAATAAATAAATAAAATATTAAAAAATGAATAAATAAATAAAAAAATTTAAGCCAGTTGTGATGATTCACTGTGATAATCTCAGCACGTAAGAGGCTGGAGCAGGAGTGCAAGGCTAGCCTGAACTACAAAATGAGTTCCAGGATAGCCTGGATTATATTATGAGAAAACCGAAAAGCCTGGAAGAGGAAGAAGAGGAAGAGGAAGAAGACTTGGTATCGTGGAGGTATGCTGCGCGGATACAGATGCAGCAGGGAGGATTTTACAGAGGCCATTCTATGCTCCTAGGATGACACAAGTAAAAAATGTAAGGAAACCCCCAAAATCTTAGTTAAAAAAAAAAATCCACTGAAGATATAGTCCAGTGGTAGAGTCCTTGTCTCTGATGTTCAAGGGTCTAGGTTCAGTCTCCCGCAACTCACATCCACAGACACAAAAAAGATCAATGCATTTGTATCCGATTTTAGAAAAGCATTGTATTTTCATATAATTTGTCTTGACCGCTGAGATTTTGGGGACCCACTTTAAATTTGACACCTCAGAGAAAAGCCTCTCCCTCCTTACCCTAGTCCTGGCCCTGGAGGCCAGGATGAATTCTTCATAAGTAAAGCCACAGACAGCTCCTCTGCCGCCTGCTTTAGTCAGCTCTGTCTTTGGACAGGTTTCCTGGCTCATGGGCACACTCTGCAGTGTGGTTAATGAGCAGCTTCCCCCAGTGGTATAGAAAAGTCAGTGGGACCCCAGCAACCCAATGGGGTAGGGAGATCGTTTTGCCAAGTCTTCACATACCTTAGCTGAATAGTAAGATAGTTAAAGGCCTGGCCAAGGAAATGTAGACACACAGTAAGCACCTCATAACACAAATCAAATTGAATCAGGCTTTCTTGAGTTTAAGCTGAATATCTCCGCATGCACTGTGGTCCTCAGGCTACTATTCCTCTAACATCCAATGAAGAGGCTTGAACAGAAGCTTCAGCATAGCCCTGAAATCTCCTCGAGTGGGGAGTAGGCTAACTGTCTTTATCTGTTACCCTTCCCATTCTCAACTGCCACTCACAATGACCCTCTATTTCTGCCGAGGCTACATAGTGAGACCCTGTCCTAGACAAACAAATAAACAAAACCCCTGATTGTCCTGTACATTGGTGGGAGTCCAAAAATCATAGAATCATTATGGTAAAATAAAAGCCAAGACGTTTCCGTGGAACTAAATATATCTATACTACGACCTGGCAACTTTAGCCCCACATATTTACCCCAGAGAAATGAAAGCATGTGTCAAAACACACACACACAACACACACACACACACACATACACACCAGCAAACCTACTATCAGCTGGACATGGTGGCAGATGCCTATAATCCCAGCACATAGGAGGTTGAGGCAGGAGGATTTTCATGGGTTGGAAGTCAGCTTGGGCTATATAGCTCTAGGCCAGCCTGGGCTACAGGATAAGTTCTTGTCTAAAACAAAAACTAATAATTTAGTGTTTCATACGCAGGTATTCACTATAAAACTGCTTTAACTTTTTTACATGTCTGAGTAGTCTGAAAATAAACTGTTGGGGGTGCTGGAGGGATGACTCAGCAGTTAAGAACACTTGGTATTCTTCCAGAGGACCAGGATTCAATTTCCAGCACCCACATGGTAGCTAACAACGTAACTCCAGTTCCAGGGGATCGAAAGCCCTCTCTGTCCTCCAAAGGCTTTGCACGACATGGTTGCATTTATATACATGCAGGCAATATACACATAAAAATAGATAAAATATTTAAAAAATAGATTTTTTAAAAAAAGAAAGCCCTGTCGGTGAGAATAGAATTGAGTAATAGACTGTCCAAATGTGTTCATAGCAACACTATTTGTAATGCCCCCACAAATGGAAACAACTCCAACATCCATCAAGAGTTGAAGCCATAAACAGATAGTGGTATAATCATATAATGCAAGTGTGCACACCACTAAGAATGAAAGATATACGACTGTATGCAACAGTCCGGACCTAGTTATGTAAGACACAAAAACAGGCAAAACTAGTCCATGCTATTAAAAGTCAGGGTAGGGATAGCCTGGGGCACAGCCATAGCTGGAAGATGAGGTTCCTAAAGGGGCTCTTTTGGTACCTGTCATCTATTCTTGCTTGATGTGCATGCTGTTTACTTGGGTGTAGCCAAGTGTGAGTGGTGCAGTTCCACCCTATTATCTGTGTGGACTTCAACACAAAGTTTTCAGAACGTAATATTAGCCCTTGCTGCTCTGAGAACAGGTCCCTCAGCCCCGCCCCCGGGAACCCTTTGCCAGCCATCTTTCTCTATCTCTTGTCTCCCAGTCCCCAGGCTCTGACATGCCTGTCTCCCCACCTGCCAGGGAAAACTCAGTGCAGAGGAATTTAGTCTTCAACCTCTACCCTAGTCTAGGCTTCGGGATGGATCCAAGTAGAAAAGGCTCATTGAATGACCTAAGCCGAGGAGCCAGGCAGCCCTGAGACACATTCCTTTGCTTCCTTAGAGCAACAACACAGTGCCTGCCTGCATCTTCCCCATTCTATGACCTTAAACTCCTGATCCTGATCCTCCAGCTTCTACCACGCAGGTGCTGGGACCACCATACCTAGCAAGACTGAGTCTCAGGCTCTTTTTTCTCACTATGCAGCCCTGACCAGCCAGAAACTCACTATGTAGATGAGGCTGGAAGGCGACTCAGAGAGTTCCATCTGCCTTCATAAGTGCTGGGATTAAAGGCGAGGGCTAGCGCCCCACCCCAACCCCCAACCAGGGGGTCTTCTTTGATGACACATTCTCCTTGTTGTTGTTTGTGGGGCTATCTCCCTATGTAGCCTAGGCTGGCCTCAGATTTGCAGTAATCCTCCTGCCTCAGCTTTCTGTTTGGGAATTACAAGTCATCTGTCACCATGCCTGCCTACTTAAGTATTTATTTTGTCTGGCTGTTTAAATTTCAGCTCTCTTGTTACTCGACTGATCAGAAGCATTGGACACAATTGGCCTTCCCCTCTGCCTTGAACTGCTCCTGTGTTTCCTCTTATTTCCCTCTCTGCCTAGTCTTCTGTTGGCTCCTTTCATCCCTTAGGCAAGTGGGATGCTCCAGGGCATAGTCCTTAGACTTCTTTTCTTAAACTACTTTTGCTTTCCTGATGATTTCATCTAGTTTCTCACTTGGATTATCAATAGCCCTTTCAGTTTGTTCTCAGCCTGGGACGCTGTTAAGAAGCAAATCTGCTTACACCCACAGTGGCTTCCCTTGCCACTCAGAATAAATGCCCGTGTCCTCGTGATGCCCCTGGACTCTGAGTCCGGCCTCTTATCTTTCATCTGACTCCCTATAGTCGTGCGCTGCCTTGTTCTACTCCAACCACACTGGCTTCCTGGCCCTTCCTTGGGCATACCAGGCATCCATGCCCTTCGCAGTTTCTTTCTCTCTCTCTCTCTCTCTCTCTCTCTCTCTCTCTCTCTCTTTCCCCACAGTCTTACTGAATTCCAGATCCTTCTGCCTCAGCCTTTAAAGTTCTGAGTCACAGGCTCACACCATCACGCCTGGATTAGGCGGTTGGTATTGGGGATAGAACCCAAGGCCTCATGCATGCTAGGCCAGCACTCCACTGTCTGAGAGAACACCCCAGCCCCAGGATCTTTGTCTTCTCTCTTAAGCACATATTGTTATCCAAAATACTTTATGTGTGCCTCTCCCTACACTTAATGTAAAATCCACAAGGGAAGGAATTTTTGCCTGTTTTGTTTGCTGTCAAGTCTGCTACAACAGTACCGGGTACAGCCATGAGCTCAGCATTGGTAGCAAGTAGACACAAGTATGTCAAAATGGACAAGAGGAAATAAATGGGATAGGGAGGCCTCAGGGAGAGCTGCAGATGGCTGGGAGGCGGTGGAATGAATCCTCTGAAAGGTGAGAAGAGAGACCTATTTACATAGTGATTAAGAGCATGAGATAGAAGCCAGCCCCTCTTGGGTCCCAGTCTTCACTCAGCTTTTTGCAGCCACAGATAAGCCAACTCACTTTTCTGGCCTTCAGTAACCATACCTGAAAAATACAGATAATTGAATATCTACCTCATAGGCTTGTTCACTTAGGAGCTAGGGAAAAGCCATAGATGGCTGGGGATGTAGTGCGGGCAGCTCAGTTTGTAAAGTTCTTGCCTAGCATCCATGAGGCTTGGGGTCCATTCATAGCATCACATAAATCTGATGTGCTGACACCTGCCTGCAATCCCAGAACGCCTCGGTGGAGGTAGGAGGGTCAGATCAGAAGTTCAGGATCATCCTCAGATACATTATATGTCTGAAGCCAGCTGCATTTACATACATATGTAAGACCTCAGGAAAAATGTCCAAATGGTTAAGGGCACCTACTGCTCTTGCAGAGGACCCACGTTAGGTTCCCAGCACCCACATTGCACATGGGGTGGCTCACAGCCTTCTGTAACTCCAGCTCCAGAGGACCTGTCACCCTCTTCAATACTCCACAGGCAGCTGCTCTCCATGCGCATACCAACACTCACACACATAATTAAAAATAGTACAAACAAGGGCTGCAGAGATGGCTCAGTGGTTAAAAGCACTGGCTACTTTTGCAGAGGACCTGGGTTCAGTTCTCAGAACCTACATGATGACTAGCAACCATCCATAAACTCCAGTTCCAGGGGAATCTGACGCCCTCTTCTGACCTCCATAGGCATTGCACAACATGGGAACACTTACATACATGCAGGCAATACATTCATATATGTAAAATAGTAAAAAAAAAAAAGTAAAATATTAAAAAATAATACAAATCTTTAAAAATACCCTTTTAAAAAGAAGGAGAAAGAAAAGAAAAACTATACAAATAGCAGCTGGGCATGGTGGCTCAAGCCTTTAATCCTAGCACTTGATAAGCAGAAGCAGGCTGATCTCTGTGAGATCAAGACCAGCCTGGTCTATATAGTGGAGTTCCAGGCCAGCTAAAGCTACAGGAGATCCCTGTCTCAAAACAGTCATAGTCATTTCCAGCTGTGTAGTGTGCAAGATGCTCATAGGCTAAGAACTCACATTTAGAGCATGGAGGGAATCTCTCAACCAGGGAAAGCTAGTTTAGACTTAAGAGGCACAGAACCTAGTAAGTATAACTTCTGCTTCAGGATGATCACTATCTGGAATCATCTAGCTCCACACAGAAAAAAAACAGTCAGAATCTGTTACATGGCTGCTGGCCTGTGTTGGGGACCAAGCAACTCACAGCTCGCTGTGGCTGATGCAATCACAGCAGAGAGGAATGAATCACTTCGCTCCTGCCATCCACCTCAGGACTTTGGCCAAGTGCAGGTTTGGGGTTCATTGGAGAATTATTTTTTCTCCTTCTTCAGTTGAAAGAGTAACTTTGTGTTTCCAAAAAGCACTTTCTTTGTGTAGAGAAATCCTGTGGCGAGGTGGTGCTGGCTTGGTCAAGGGTGAACCACTTCTGCTTATAAGTCTGGAGAGAGAGAATGAAACTGAGGGTCCCCTTCCCTCCCACCCAGTAAAGACACAGCTGAAAGGTATCTTTCAGAAGCACAGGAGACAAGGGGAATTGACTCGTAGGTACCAGGATGCTGTCCAGGAGGAGGCTGCTGGAGAACTAACCTCTTGTTTGTCTGCCTAGGCTTGTGGCGACGAGGTCGGTGAAGCTCTCCCCCACAGCACCCAGGACCAAACAGAACAAATAAAACCTCTATTTGTGCAGCTCTACCCTGGATTTAGATGGTGCTTTACGGCCAGGGTTATTGGGATCAGCTGAAACCGGGCGGAATGTTTATCCCTAGGATGGTAGAGCCAGACAAATAGTTCTCTGTCCCTTCCACTTTCCAGTCCAGGAGGGCAGGAGACACATCCAATCAAGCAAGAGGCAGTGAAGAGTCAAAAAAAAATTTTTTTTGGGTGCCTACTGTGTCCACAACACTGAAGCACATAAATAAATTTTTTAAAAGTACAAACCTGGCCTCCAGCTCTCAAGACACATAAAATTCATTTGGCTAGAAGGAGCCTGATGGGCAAAAATTCAAGAGAAGCTTTATAGTCTGCCATGCAAGCTACCAAGAGCTAATCTTCCAAGGGGAAGAGGGAAGAGAAAGATGAGTGGGGGGTGTGGGTGGGGTCTAGAGCTCTCAGAAGAGTATTCATGGAGAAGACCATGAGCAACATGGCGTCTGTGTTTTCCACTGGAGCCCAGTACTTACTTAGCATAATGCCAGCCACAGAGTGGGCATTCCGGAACTATTTGAGGAATGAATGGAGAAGGAGGTGGCTCATATCGGAAGGATAAATAGGTGAAGAAGGGGGAGGGGGAGGAGGGCATTCCAGCCCGAGGACAGGCCCGGAGAAGTGAGCTGGATGTCTCGGTGAGACTGGTTTAACCACAGTGGAGGGTGTGGAGTGAGGAACCGAGAAATGAGGTTAGACCTGGAGCAGAACGGGGGAAGACTGGAAAGTCAGGCAGAGAACTTTAGTGGAGACAAACTCCTTCTTTAGCTTTTTGTTTTTCTTTTTGGCACCGGATAGTGGCCCTAAGGTGTCATGGGAATCCCACATACTACCATTGTGTCTTCAGGGTCCCTAGTCCCTTCATTGGGCTTTTGTGAAACAGAGACCATGTGCTAAGTACACATGGGAAGGGACAGTAGTGGAGACAGACAGATGGAATAGAAAGACCGTGCTCTGTCGGGGGTGGACAGAATAACGCCTGCCCTCGCTATAATGAATGTGGTGGTGGTGACATGGATTAAATATCGGAATGTTCTCGTCAGTAGAGTTGCCAAAAGTAGAGGCCATGCCAAATTCGCTCAAGTAATTTGGTTTATTGAGAGGTATACCAGATGTCGGATGCTAGGAAGTGGGATTCAAAAAAAATACAAAGGGGCTCAACCTGGTGAACTGGATACCACCCCCCTCCTTCCTTCCCCTTCTCTGCCAGCGAAGCCTCGGGTAATCTCTGATCTCTGCTTCTTTTCTATTTAAAATTTTTTAAAAATTTATTTTCTATTTTATGTGTATGAGTGTCATGCTTACATGTATGTAAGCACGCCTGTGTTGTGCCATGCCCAGGAAGATAAAAACAGGGCATCAGATGCCCTGGAACAGGAGTTACGGGTGGTTATTAGCTGCCATATGGGTGCTGGGAACTTCTAGGCCCTCTGCAAGAGTAGCCAGTGCTCATGACCACTGAGCATCTCTCCAGCCCCTTCTTTTCTCCTTACAGGGTTCATTCTCTGGCTCCCTTCTCTAATTAGGATTTTTCCCTGACATAAGTTTGACACTTGAAGGCCATATGACCCTCCCACACCAGGGCCAGTCATCCTCTTTCACTATCTGAAACCTTTATCTTAAAGATAAAGAATCTGCCTAGTGTGGTGGTACCTGTCTTATCTTAGTACTTAGGAGACTGAGGCAGGAGGATTGCCAGGAGGTCAAGGCCAGGCAAGGGAGATAGTTCAGGCTTGAGAACCGGAGTTTTGATCCCCAGCACCGATGTAAAAAGCCAGGTGTGGTGGTGGACGCCTGTAATCCTAGCGCTGGGGAAGCTGAGACAGGAATACCCCAGAACAGTTAAGCTCCAGGTTCAAAGAGAGACCCTGTCTCAAAAAACAAGGTGGAGAGCAAGTAGGGAAAGACAGCACCCTACATTGTCCTCTGGCATCCACATGTACACGACACATACAAACCTTGAAAAAAAAGAATCTCATTGGTTCCATTCTGCCTATTGACAGATATCCCTAGATCATAACCCACTGTCATAAAATAAAGGTAAATCATAAAATAAAAAGAGGGGAGAGCAGAAAGGGAGCTGGAGCGATGGATCAGAGGACCTGGGTTCTGTTCCTAGACTCATATGATAGCTCACAACTGCCTGGAACCCCAAATCTGGCAAGGGGGTGGGGATTCAACATCCTCTTCTGACCTACACAGGCTTCTGCATGGACATGGTACATGCCAGCATTCAGGCACACACATATACACACTAAATAAACAAACAAATAAATAAATACATAATTTCTTAAGGTTGCCTAGCCTACCAAGAACTGTAGCTAGGGCTAAGGGATGGAACTCAGTTGGTGGAGGTGCTTGTCTAGAATTCAAGAGACCCTGAGTTCATCCCATCACCACAAAACAAGCAAACAAAGGATAAAGGACAAGTGTAATTTCTCCAATTAAACAATGCAGGGAGCAAATCTATTCTCTGGGTTTGGTAGAGACAGAGAGGCTTCATTTGGGCCTGAGCTAGGGCTGAGGAGGCCATTTCAGACCTCGGTGCAAACAGAATTCTAGAGTTTTTAGACTGGCTGTGTTCCACAGGAGAAATTAGAGAAGTTTTAGAAAGTGGAGGGGACCCCCCCTCCCCAAGACCATCAAGAAAGCTTTTTGCTTAATTCAGAACAGAGACGTTTAGAAGTAAAAGATTTATTTTATTTTATTATGTAGTATTTAAAAAAAATTTAGGGCAAAGTCTGCTTCTCATTTATTGCTATAATCCCAGGCTGCACAGTCAAGCTCAGGGTAAAAACTCGCTGCATGTTTTTCCAATTGAATCGAATTCCCTTAAACCCAGACAATCAACAAACACGTTGCTCTTTATATTATGCTAGGGACAGAGTCTGGACCAGGAACATGAAACAAAAATCAAAACATGGTTTTTCTGATTACTGATACAGGGCTCGGATCACTGGAGACAGACTCGGGGAGAAGCAAAAATAAGTAATAAATAAATAAATAAATAAATAAATAACACGAAAAAACAGCAACAGAATTGGAGCCAAGGTGCCCGGCAGAGGGCTAGATAAACAGATAGTGCTGTGCCCGGTGGCTCTCAGGGCAGATCAAAGTCGGCTTCTCCAGAGCAGACAGCAGGCATGGCAGGAATCTGGGGACCTCTCACCCAGTCCCCCACCCACGCTCACAGATGGAGAGCCATACCATTTGTGGTCACACCTTTGAGCACTACCAGCATGCAGGCGTTTGTGACAAACCCTTTCTAGTCTCTTCTGTATTGCTTATTTAGACAGTCAGCTGTGATATGACTGAGTCTGATTTCTGGCCAGACTACTCAGGTTCACAACTCAGGTCTGCCACTTGGGCAAGTGTCTCAACTGATTAACCGCTTAGTTTCTGCATTCATCAAACAGGCCTGCATGCATTCATAAACCCCTTTGAAGTATTTATGCATATGCATGTCATATGCCAAATAATGAAAACAGTACCTGGTAAAGAATAAGCAAGTGCATTCGTAGCAAAAAGCAAGACGTCAGAGATGGGCTCCCTGCACAGAGGGCCCTGCAGTCATTAGACCCACAGAAAGCTATCGGGGCTATGGTTTGGGCTTTTCTTTTCTTTTGGAGCAGGCCCCTACTTGGCCTAGAAACAGGAATAGAAATAAGCCAGGCCCATGAGAATTCCTCCTTAGGGTTTTTTTCCCCCTTCTGGTTAGGATAGAATATTTCTCACTGTTCCCCACCTTTAGGTTTGAAGAGTAAGCATGTCTCCTCCTGCATGGGAGAAGCTGCTCTGGGAAAATGGAGCTGATGGACTGAGCATTGGCTGGGCAGAGCCCAGTCTCTGAATCCAGTTTACTGGGATCCAGACATCCACTCCCACTGGTCTGCAGTTTCATTACAGAAGTCATTAAATTAATCTCTCTCTCCTTAAATTTTAGAATTTTTTCGATTGCTTGCAACTTGAATGTGTGCTGGAGAATCAATTCAGAAGGAAAACATCTGCTTGCTTTTTGTTTATATTAAATGACACTTTGAGTCTTATGGCAGATGGGTTAGACATGTACCATTGCATTGTTTGGTTTGACAGAAAAAAAGAAAGGGGAGAAAAAGAAGGAGAGGGAGGGATGGAGGGAGGGAGGAAGAGGCTGAGGAGGTAAAATATTTGCCACACAAGCATGAAGACTACTGGGACCCATGTAAAAAGCCAAATGTGGCAGCATGTGTTTGTGGTGCCAGCCCCGGGGAGTCAGAGACAGGAGGATCCCTGGGGCTCTCTGGCCAGCTAGTCTAGCGTAATTGGTGAGCTCCAGGCCAATAAGAAACCCTGTCTCAAAGAAGATGGACAGAGTTCCTGAGGATGATCTCTGGCCGCAGACAACACAGACACACACGCATGCATGCAGACCCACACCCATGTGTACTCCCTACACACAGACAGACACACAGATACAGACACAGACACAGACACACACACACACACACATACACACACACACACACACACAGGCAAACATGGCTCAGCAGGCGAAAGTGCTTGCTACCAAGCCTGATGTCTGAGTTAGATCCCCAGAACTCACATGGTGAAAGAAAAGTACTGACTTCCACAAGTTTTCCCGATCTCCACTTGAATTCTGTGGTATGCATGAGCATGAATGAATGAATGAATGAACGAAATAAAATAAAGAATGTTAGTAAGAAAATGATGGCACTTTGTAAACATTAATACATTCTTATCTTGGACTATTTGAAAAGAAGCAATCTAAAGCATCTTTTAAAATTTTCATCTTATGAAAAAAATGAGGGAGAGTGGTTTTGAGACAGGGACTCCCTATAGTCTCAACTGGCCTGGAACTCACTATGTACATCAGGCTGGCCTCTGTCTCACAGATATCTGCCTGTCTCTGCCTTCTGAGATCTGGGATTAGAGGCGAACACCACCACACACTACTCTAAAAAAAAATAAAAGTTGAGACCTTGAACTCATGATCCTTCTGCCTCAGCCTCCTGGGTGCTGAAATTATAGGTGAGTGTCACTATACTGGACCATGTCTTAAACTTTTAAGCTCTCCAAAGTATAGAGTACATTACATCTAGGGTTGCAATGCCAGGGTTAAAAGGGGCAGGCAGGTAATTCAAGGAGTGAAGAAGGCAGGTGCAAGTAAGGGAGAGAGTGGCAAGGACTGTGGCAAAGTAGCAAGTGCTTGATGCAAGAGAAGCTGGTACCCCTAAGCCCCCATCCATTGTCTCCTCAGACCACAAGGTGGCTAGGTCCTGCAGGTTTAACAAATTCTGGACATCTGGAGGTAGGCACGGTGGTTCACACCTATAATCCCTGTACTTGGGGAGCTGAGGCAAGAGGATTGCTATAAACTTGAGGTCAGCCTGGGCTACATAGTGAGACCCTAACTCACCCCCACTCACCCCCCCAGAAGAAAAGAACTAAGAAATTCTGAGCATTTGGAATGTTTAATGTAGTATCTTCTAAGATTTGAACATGGGTTGTGAGTTTGATCTTTAAAAATGATTGCATGCCTGTAACCCAGCACTGTGGATGCTAAGGCAAGAGAATTTAGAGTCTATGGGCAACTTGGTATATGAAGCAAGATCCTCTCTCAAAAGAAAGAAAGAAACAAACAAGCAAACAAACAATAACAAAAACAGAAAGTCACCAAGCTGGGCCCGTGGTATATACCTATAATCCCAATTATTCAGGAGGCTGAAACAGAAGGATCATTAGTTTGCAGTCAGCCTGGGCTACATAGTGAGATCCTGTGTCAAATGGGAACAAAAAGCAAAGCAAGACAAAACAAAACAAAAATGACTATATGCCCCATTGTGCCCAGGATTGAGAGGTTTCCCGAGTCATAGAATTTCCAGTGCAAATCAAGATAAGTCTTCCTCCTCCTCCTCCTCCTCCTCCTCCTCCTCCTCCTCCTCCTCCTCCTCCCCCTCCTCCTCTCCCTGTATGTAGACCCACATGAGACTTCCAGTTCCAACATGTGACCTCATTTCACTCCACTGATGTATCTAAGCATGACATACATGCTCCCTGTGTCCCCATCCCCACTATATCCATCCCCCCCAATAACAGATATCACTGTTATTCCTCCTTTGGGATCCAGTAAGTCCCCACAACACCCGTGAGTCAGAGAACCCACTTAGTCCGGAGCCCCGTGTAACCTCCTTTCATGTACCCTGGCGTGACTGCCCATGGGTCAGCAGCAAGAGCAAGGCCTCTCCCAGTTGCTTCCAGTAGCTTCTCCATGGCTGTGGCATCTTGTCTCTGCTTGGACTCTGCACAGCCAAGAGCTTAAAGGTTTATTTCCTGTATTCCTCGTCCTTCAGCTGTAGGAAACACTACTTTTATCACCACATTGCATACAGTGCGTTTGGACCCAGTCCTCTCTTCTGGATAAAAACTGAAGTCACGGAATGAGGAGGTGACTTCCTTGAACACACAGCATGTTGGCGGAACTCTAATCTCCCAGGCCTTATTCTATAACTTAACGCCTGTTCCTTTTACCAGGGGAGGTGAAGGGACCTAACATTTTTCTGCCTGCCCCCTGGGTACCAGACCCCACGTGGGACACTCATCTAATTCTCCCAGCTCCCCACAGATTCCGAAGGACAGGACTGGCATTCCACCACCATCCTGCCAACCTAGGTGTGCCAGGAGGGCGTTTGGAATTATGAGGCTGTCGTTACACAAGTGGAGGGCTGTGCAGTTTAGAATAGAGTAAAATAAAAAGGGTCACAGATAGGCTTCCTCTTCACACAGCTAGCCAGCTGTCAGTGACTCTGTGGGTGGTTTGCAGGAGAGACGGACCCACCCGGAGTCAAGTGGTTCTCTCATGAGATGATCTATGCTAAGTAGCTATAAACTTTTAAGAGCACATGCCATACCCACTGTAAATATTAGGAAACCTCTTTGGGAAACCTGGTAGTCTCAGAGCTGGAGGGCACAGAAAGGTCACCTTTAAGACCCTCCCCTCCCCCGTACAAGTCAGATTCTTGTAAGAGAGCCAAAAATCAGAAAGTAAAGTTTGTACTTTTATTAATCTAACTCTATAGGTATCTCTGGTCTCCTCGAACTTGAACATCCTGGCAAGAAATCTGAATCACATTTCAGTTCTGGGGTCGGGGGAGGTGGATTTCAGACTTGAGTTTGAATCCCATGTCTGCCACTTATCTGCCCAGTGAAGTAGAAAAACCAGTCACTGAAACTCTCTTGCCTTCAGATCTCCCCTCCAGGAAGAAGGCTGAGAGGCCAGGCCCCAAGACTACAACTGTAAAGATGAAAAATGAGATACAAGAAGGATGACCATCTCCCTGCCACTCCACAATTCCATGCCTATGTATTCATACAAACCCCAGATATGACTCTCCATTGCTCCAAAGCGCACACAACAGAAATGCCCTTTCTCACAGTTCATGCATGCTTTGACTGTGAATTCATGATCTTCCTGCCTCAGCCTCCCAGGACCTGGTATTTTGGTAGGTTGTATTCTACTAAGTGACTGTACCATAGTTGGTTCACATATCAAGGACATCATCTGCCTGGTCTGTTGGCACATGCCTGTAATTCTAGCACTTGGGAGCCTGAGGCAGGGGAATTGCAATGAGTTTGGGACCCGCCCAAGTTTACCGAGTGAGATCCTGTCTCAAAACAAAAACTGAAAAGCTGGGCTGGGATGTAGTTCAGTTGGTAGCGTGCTTGCTTAGCATGCATGAAGTCTTAGGTTGTATCTCCAGCACCAAATAAAACCAGGCATGGTGCTGCACACCTGTAAACCCAGCACTCTACAGGTGGAGGCAGAAGGATCAAAAGTTCAAGGCTAGCCTGGGATATATAAGACCTGGTTTCAAAAACAAAACAAGGAGCTAGGGAGATGGCTCAGTGGTTAAGAGCATTGGCTGCTCTTTCAAAGGACCTGGGTTCAGTTCTCAGCACCTATAAGGCAGGTAACAACTGTCCGCAACTCCAGTTCTAGGGGATCCAACACCTTCTTTTGGCCTCCATTGGCATTGCACATGCACACGGTACACTAACATACATGCAGGCAAAACATTTATATTTATTTATACATATTATATTTATTTATACACATACATATTTATTTGAACATATTTATACACATAAAATAAATAAAAATTCATTTCTTAAAAATATTATTTTTATTTTATGTGTACGAATGTATTGCCTACATGTGTATACGTGTATCTGTGTTGTGCAGTGCCTGCAGAGGTCAGAAGAAGGCACTGGATTTTGTGGAACTGGAGTCACAGATGACCGTTAGCTGCCATGTGGGTGCTGGGACCTGAACCTGGGTCCTCTGCAACAGCAGCCAGTGCTTTTAACTGCTAAACCATCTCTCCAGCCCCCATAAATAGAAACTTAAAAACAAAACAAAATCACCACCAACAAATCAGTGTTGCAGAAGAGTCTTACTATGTAGCCCAGGCTAGTCTTGAACTCATGATCTTCCTACCTCAACCTCCCAAGTGCTGGAATTATAGATGTGTGCTATATATATCCAGTTTAGTGACCCTGCATACCAGCATGCATATATATGCATAAGGATGAATCTTGAATGCATTACACCATGTAAAAAAAAAAGCCAGGCATAAAATTTTACCTTTTATGTTATTTCATTTGTATGACAATCTGGAAAAGCTAGAGGTTTGAGATGGCATTAATAAATCAAGGAGGCAAATATGCTGTGTATCTCAACAGGTTGTGGTTAACTGACTGTGCATTTGTCAAAATGTGCCAGACTGTCCACTAAAAAAGGGTGGATTTTACTGCAGGTAAGGTGAGCCCCAGCAAACCTAACTTTAAAAATACACAAAAACAAAACTGAAAAAAAGTCAGCACTCAGGAGTCATCTCTGTGAGTCTGAGGCCAGCTTGGTCTGTATAGTAGGTTCGAGGCCTATTGAGGCTACTATCTCAAAAAAAACTAAACCAAACCAAACCAAAACAACAACAACAACAACAAAAAAAAAAAAACAGAGGAAAGTTTCTCTATAAAGAACATACCCAATATACCCAGAGATTCTTTTTCATTAAAGTGTTATTAATAATACACTTATATTTTTTGAGTCAGGGTCTCACTACATAACTCTGGTTGGCCTGGAACTTGCTGTGTAGAACAGACTGGACTTGAACTCAGATATCTGCCTGCTTCTGCCTCCTGAGTGCTGGGTTTAAAGGCATAAGCCACCAAGCCCAGCAATGATATATGTTATGCCAGCATTTTTTAAAAATCTTTTTGAGACAGGGTCTCTCTGTAGCCTCAGTTGGCCTGGAACTCCCTATGTAGACCAGGTTGGCCTTGAACTCACAGAGATTTGTCTGCCTCTGGCTCCTATGTGCTGGGACTAAAGGTCTGCACCATCATACCTGACTTTATTCCAGTATTTTAACTTTTACAAAATAGAGCTTGAAATTTGGGTTTTAAAGGAAATATGATATGTATACATGTATATATTTATATATACATGTGGGTGTGTATGTGTGTGTTTATTTACATACATATAAGGAAATTGAATACAGAAGAAATTGATAACAGTGGAGACTACAGTTGTACAGTAGGAACTAGGTAGAAGAGAACTTTGTAGGAGCTATTTTCCAATGTTGTGTATCTGTATAGAATATATGTTAATTTTGACTTGTGTGAATGTATCATGTAAAAAGACATTGTGTTACCAAAATAATTAACATCTTTTAACTGAAGGGGAATGTTTAATCCCAGCTGTGACTTGGGCTGGTGGCATCTGTGAGGGTGTAGCATTCTTGGGGCAGCCACACAACATGAGCATCTGCTTACTCAGTTCTGGCTCTACCCACTTTAGCTAATAAACTGCAAGCCAATCTGGGCTCCTGAATAGACGGCCAGGAGTGGCTGGCGGTCTGGTTCTAAAGCACAGAAGTGAGGGTACTGTTTTTCTCCTATGTGTCTCCCAATGACAGAAATTCCTTTTAGGTCTCATTCCACAGTCGGAAAGAGCTTCATCTGCAGGTCCTTCTACAAGGAATTGAGGGTGGACTTAAATTCAGACTTTAGTGTAAATGTCTGGCATCATGTTTCTTGATTTTCTAGCGTAGAGGATCCAATCCAGGGCATCAAGGATGCGAAACAAATGTTGTGCCACTGAGATACCCTCTTAGTTAGGTAAATAAGATTCTTAGACTCTTTCCCCCCAAATACATTTTGATTGATTGATTGATTTTTTTTTTATGTATCTGAGGGTATTGCCTGAATGTATGTAAGTGTGCCCATGTTGTACAAAGCCCAAGGAGGCCAGAAGAGGCACTGGATCCCCTAGAACTGGAGTTACAGATGGTTGTTAGCTACTATGTAGGTGCTGGGAATCGAACCCTGATCCTCTGCAAGAGCAGCCAGTGCTCTTAAAACTTGAGCCATCTCTCCAGCACCCCCGCACCAAAATATATTTTGTAAGAGATCAAGAAGACCTGGACAGATGACTATAAGGTGATGGAAACACGGAAGACAGAAGTTCATTCCTTCCCAGTTGATGAGTGCTCTAGAGAACACAGAGCAGGCGGAACCAGTGTGTGCCGAACTCGGGCTTCGGACACAAGACTGAATTGAATCTCATCTCAGACTCTTTTTACTCTGAGCTCGAGACTAAAGCCTCATGAAGTCTTAGTTACCCCCTCTGTAAAATGGGACTGCTGATGAAGCTCAGATGGAATAGTTGATGGGAGAGTGAGGGGAGAATGCATGAATAACCCACTTTGTTTGCTTAGCCCCCAGGAGCCCTTCTCCACAAGATGTGCCAGGGCCACCTCAAGGCCACACGTGTGTTCAGGGGAGAAAGGTGACAAGAGAGGAGCAGTCACGTGGAACCATACCAACAATGAGAGCAGCAGGGTGGCAGGGCTGACTCACCCGTGACTCACTTCCTTGCCCAGGGCATTCTGAGTCTCCACAGGCTGCTTCTCACACTCCTCCAACCTTGGGTTCCCTTTCTGTGGAGAAGGAGTCCTGCCCCCACAAGGAGTAGATCAGTGTCTCACCAACCCCTCCGTACCCCAAGTCAGGAGGACAGTCTGGTTAGCTGGAACTTCAATTTCAAATTCACAGAATAACAGTCCCTGTAAGATCCGATCATTACGAGTAGCTCTTGTCCTGGGGTGCAGGGAAGAACTCAGAATGCCTTTTCTCCTTTTCTAGATTATCACAGGAATATCTGTACCTCATAGGACACTGGGAAGACACAGAGAGTGTCAAGAAACTGAAAAAGTTAGCCATAACTCTATCATTCAGACTTAGTCAAAGGGCTTGCCTTGGTATTTTTCCACACAATTTTCTTTTTTTCTTGGGTTTCATCTTCTAGCCAAGTTTTTATTATCTATATCAACAGTATTCAAAAGATAGAAACTTGGGAAGTAGATACAGAAGTTAAAGGTCATTTTTGGCTATATCGTGAGCTCTGGGCTAGCCTGGGCTGTATACCTTGTCTTAAACAAAAAAGGAAAAGGAAATGACAGACGTGAGCAGCACATGACATTGAGAGCGCTTCAGTAGTCTCATTAGAGAAAAATTCAAACCATGCTGGGCGTGGTGGTGCACACCTTTAACCCCAGCACTCAGGAGGCAGAGGCAGGTTGATCTCTGTGAGATCAAGGCCAGCTTGGTCTACATAGGGAGTTGCAGGCTATCTGGGGCTACAGGGAGACCCTGTCAAAAAAAAAAAAGGGAAACAAAAATGAAAACAAACTCCTGAAATGCATTTCATGTATCTTCTTTAGAACAACATATCCCAAAGATTTTCATCTTATCATAATCAATATAGCAAGATTAATGATGTACTTACATGTTTGCACATCTCAAATATGGGAGTAGGCACATGTCAGGTGCTGACGACTGTAGTGGATACTGCAAATCAGCGCATTTGCTATCGTGCTTTCACTTTTGCTTGAACTACATCCTAGGCATTTCCTCATTTCATAACATACCCTTTGAAAAAGATAACTTTCAAGAGCTACAATAGTCAGATAAGATGGCGTTCACCTATCATCCTAGTTCTTGAGAAATAGAGGCAGAAAGAACAAGAGTTCAAGATCATCCTTAACTATAGAGTGAGTTCCAGATCAGCCTGAGCTACAGGAGACCCCATAAGCTCTCCTCAACCCACAAAAGAACTTCAGTCATATGTATATACTATTTAATTGCAAAGATAGCGTATTTGGTTTCTGTGGTATTTGGGGCATCTCCCCACTCAAGGACAATGTGTGTTAGCCATTTCATGTAATTAAACTATTTTCCCAGCAGATATTCATACTGAGCAATAATTGGGCACATATAATATGCATTTATTATTTTTTAATATTTTATTTATTTTTAAATTTTATGTGTATAAGTGTATAGCCTGCATATATATAAGTGAATCCGTGTTGTGCAATGCCATCGGAGGTCAGAAGAGTGTGTCAGATTCCCTGTAACTGGAGTTACAGATGGTTGTTAGCCAACAATGGGGGTGCTGGGAATTGAACCGGAGTCCTCTGCAAGAGTGCTCTAAACCACTGAGCCCTCTCTCTAGGCCCAACATGTCTTCTTTATAACCTCTCTTTTAATTTCATAGTACATTGTAAACATACAAATGCCAATAATAACATCAGAGAGTCAAATCTGAACTTCCACAGAGAACCAAGTGTATTCAAGCAAGTCTGTTCCCTTCTCAGTGACAGAAGGAGTTCCACTGCCACGCCTGTTCCTCAAATGTGGAAACGAAGGCTCTAGATAAGCAAAAAGATTTTGATTCTTGGGCTGGGTATTTGTAGTTCAGTAGGTAGAGTGCTTGCTTAGCATGCACAAAGTCCTGCTGGCTTCAATAGCCAGCACCACACGAGGCCAGGTGTCGGGGTGCATGCCTGGAATCCTAGCACTTGGGAGGTAGAAGCAGGAAGATCAGCAGACTAAAGTCATAGTTGGCTACACAGGGAATTTGAGGCCAGCCTGGGAGACATGAGAGCCTTTCTGGAGAGAGAGAGAGAGAGAGAGAGAGAGAGAGAGAGAGAGAGAGAGCGCTAGAGAGCTAGCTTTTGATTCCTGCAGATTTGGGATTCAACCCAGATCCGATTTTAGCCCCAGAGCCTTTATCTCCACCATATGTTCTCCTTCTGCAGGGAGGCGCGTAGGGGATCCAAGATACACCAAAGAAACAATTTACAAATCAACTTTTGCAGTAGGAATCTCAGGAAATTGGGACTTTGTCTCTCCATAATTTGCCTAACAGCCTCCATAATCACCTAGGTAAATCCTTTCCTCCCGGAGTCCACATTGCCCCTGAGGCAACATCTTCAGAAACCTACTTTCTCATCAAGGCTTCTCTCTAAACTTCCGAGAAAGCACCCTGAGAGTCTATGTCAGAGTTTCTTAGTCTTAGCACTCTTGGTCATCTAGCCGATAATTCCTTGTTGTTCGGAGCATTGGAGGATGATTTTCAGCACCCTCAACCTCTATCTACCTACCAGATGTCAGTAGTACCCCCACCCCCCACACACATACACTGCCGTCCCCGTTGTCACATTCAAATCTGCAGACATTGCCACATGTTACTTATAAGGGTCACCCCTTCTAGCTAAGAATCATGGCTTTAAGTATCAGATGCAGGAGATGTTTTATTTTGCATGAGACAGGTCTTGCTGGGTAGCCCTGGCTAACCTGGGTCTTGTGCACTATTATAGCTCAGGCTGGCCTTGAATCTGGAGCACTTTCCTTCCTTGGCTTGTCAAGTGCTGGGATTGAGATCTGAGCCACTATGCTCAGTGAGGAGACTTTTCTACACTAATCATTTGATGCTGCAGGACCGTTCCTTCCCGTGTAGCCTGCATTGCCCACAAAGACAGGAATCCTTTCTTTCTACCATTGCATCTCCAGTGTCTGCACACAGTAAGTGCTTAATAAATGTGGGCACTGATGATTTTGTTGTTGTTTGGTTTTTGTTTGTTTGCTTGTTTTTGGTGTGTGTGTATTTGTTTGTTTTTGTTTTGAGACAGGGTATCTTATAGCCCAGGCTGACTTCAAACTTATGATGTTGCTGGGGCTAGCCTTGAACTCCTTATCCTCCAGCTTCAGCTTCCAAGTGATAGGATTACAGGCATGTGCTATATGATTCACCTGGTGATTTGGGGGTGGGGGAACTTTATATCAGGCTTTTCAAGAGTTGAGTCAAATGTACACAACACATGTTAGATAACAGTGCCCTTTAAAGATCACCTCTTTGGGCCAGTAAGATGGCTCAACAGGTAAAGGCTCCTGCTGCCAATGGGGATGCCGAGTTCAGTCTGAAGCGACACACTGGAACAGACTCCAGAGGTTGTCTTCTGACCTCTATATTCTCCCATAGCACACATGTGCCCTTACACTTACACACACATACACACACACACACGCAGAATAAATAAAATGTAATAAAAAATGTTTCTGAGCTGGATGTTTTGGCACACATCTTTAATCTCAGCACCTCTCTGTGAGACTGAGGTCAGCTGTGTCTGCATAGTGAGTTCCACACCAGTTGGGGCTACAGGGAGACCCTGTTTCCAGAAAACAAAGGTAAAAGCAAAATGTTTCTTTTTTAAAATGTACCTCCTCTCTCTCTCTCTCTCTCTCTCTCGGTCCCCCCCTCCCCAGATAGAGAACTATATTTGGAATATGAGAGAACAAATCCTTTCTTACCACATAGACTTTAAAACTAAAATTTACACCTGGAAACTCCTTCTCTGATTCAGAAAATAAATCTCTAACAGGAACAGAACTGGTCGAATTCCACTGAATTCAGCCCAAGTTGGCCTTCTGAAGCGGAGGCTTTGTAGATAGTGGCTTTGTAGACACTTGTCTGGCATTCCAAGTCTTTAATCTTCAATTTCCTCATCCATTAAATGGGAGCGATAATAGTACCGACTTCAAAGAGTGTTTTTTAAGGATTAAGTCAGATTATCCATGAAAATTCCTGGCACATATTATAAACAAAAAGATTTAAGCAGTGCTGGAGAGATGGCTGAGCAGGTAAAGATGTTTGCTGCACAGCCTGGCCACCTGAGTTCAATCCCCAGAACCCATGCCAAGCTGGAGAGAACTGACTCCACAGAGTTGTTCTCTACCTCCACACGCGTGTAGTAGCACACATGCGCTATGTGTACATCATGCACACATACACAATATAATAATAAGAATAAACACAAATTTTAAGAAAGAATGAAGCAATTAGTGAAATTGTGTGTGTGTGTGTGTGTGTGTGTGTATGCAGGTGCATACGTGCAAGTGAGAGAACAACTTTCTGAAGTGAGCCACCGCATCTGGCTTTTTATGTGGTTTGGGACACAAAACTCTGGGTATCAGGCTTATGCAGCAAGTACCTCTTTCCACCAAGCTATCTTACCTTCCCAGGTATAGTGAGACATTAGAAGGGAACCTAGGTAGCGGGTACGTCTGAGTTTGGTGCACATGGTTTTCTCATCTTGTCTGTTTGAAATTTTTTGTAATCAACTGTTGAGAACAGAAAATTTAAATTTTATGTTAGTTTCTATGTTATGATTATTACTAAGGAGTGAATGAGGCAAACATCAGAGTCAGCTAGGTGCAAATAAAACACACTGTATCAAGCTCAAAATGTGGGCTCTGAGAAAGGCATGGTGGCGCACATCTGTAAATAATCCCATCATTTCAGAGGTGGAGGCAAGAGAAACAGGACTTTGAGGTTATCCTCAGCTACCTAGGGCATTAGGTCCAGCCAGGGTTCCAAAACAGTGGAATCTGCACTTGGATATCACATTGAGTTTGTTCTGAGTATAGAAGCGTGTAGCCAGCACTTACGTGGTAGGAAGAATGGTGAGGTCTTGTTTTACCATCTGGTCTCAGAATATGAACCACAGTGTGGAGATAGCATATGCTATGGAACGATTTGATAGGGTTTTTTCTTTTTTCTTTTTGGAGATTAAAATATATGGTTTGTTTGCAAAGCTACTTTGAAACAGTTGGAACAAACACCTGCTCTAGAGTCAGACGCAGAGGAGCTGACTTGCAATCCTTTCTCAGCTGCTTTGGGAATGTGACATTTGGACTCAGCACCTCTCTTTTTTGGGCTTAGTTTCCTCGACTGTAAGATAAAGATGAACAGATTCCTCAGAGCAATGTGAAGTTTAAGTAAGAGCTTGATGCAAGGTTTGGCACAAGCAAAGGCTGACCGTACGAATCTTCCTCCCTTCCAACGAGCAATACTAACACTTCATTTTGCCAGGGAACTATCAGATCGCCACTGCAGTAATGGAACCAGAGGCATTTTTTGCGGGGGGAGGTCACAACAGGGCTCAATATCCTGAACTGCCCGAGTGGTCTGTGGTGAAAGCCTCAACATATTGTTCCAGCTTCCTCCTATTCAGAGCCCTTGCAAGTGCTGACTGGCTTTGTGATTCATTGAATTCCCTCCCGAAAATTTCACTTTGACCTTAAATGTGTGAAAATTCCATTCCTGGCAAGTGGATCATATTGCTTTGAGAAGGAGGCCCTAATGTATTTTGAATTTTGAATCGTCTGCTATTGGTTGAAATCAGAGCACCCAGCATGCATGCCTATCATATGGGTTTGCTATAACATTAATGAAATACCAGGGCTGGTGAGATGGCTCGGTGGGTAAGGCACTTGCTGCCAAACTTGAGGACCTGAGTTCGGACCCTGGGACCCACATGAGAGAAGGAGAAAACTGATTCCTGCAAGTTGTCCTCTGACCTCCACTCGTGTGCCATGGCGCACCCCTGTGTTTCCTGCTATCTACAGAATACACCTCCTCCCATCCGACACCAATGGCAACAAGAAACACATCCAGAATCACACTCATTATTTTCTGCAGCAATCATGGTCACCGCCTGCATCGCTTTCCTCTTGGCACGGGATAGAGGGAAAGAGGAAGGCTGGTGCTAGTCTGTGGGAGCCTTGTGCCAAGTAAAGGAGACCCCCAAACCCCCATCCCACCCTGCCAACAGACACAGCCCTTTCCTGAGTGCTGGATTTGAAGAATCCATGCAGGCCTCTACTTATCTGCTTCCTAAGCCTGGGCTATCCCAGGAACAACATGATGCACATCCACCGTTTCCTAGCTGTGACTTTGGCCTAGTCTGAACCTCTGTAAGCCTTAATGGGATACAATATGTTTTTAGAATTTTTCATTCATTTACTTATTTGTGTGTTTGTGGACTCACATGTGTCACAGTATATATGCGTATGGAAGTCAAAGAAGAACTTGCAGGAGTTGGCTCTCTCTATCCATCATGTGGATTCCAGGAATCAAATGCGGGTCATCAGGCTTGGTGGCAAGCGCCTTTACCCACTGAGCCACCTCGCTGGCTCTGGATACAGCATTTTAAAATTCTGTGCGTTTGCCTGGTTTGGTGGTGCATGACTTTAATCCTAGAACTCAGGAGGCAGAGGCAGGTGAATCTCTGTGAGATTGAGGCCAGTCTGGTCTATACAGCAAGTTCCAGGCCAACTGGAGCTACAGGAAGACCCTGTCTCAAAAAAAGAAAAAAAAAATTCAGTGTGTTTGATTTAGAAAGAGATACAGCAGGCTATGAGATAAGAACTGAGGGGTAGAATGGCAAAGCAGAAAGGATTTTAATTCTTCTTTTTGTTATTCTTTTTTAAAGATGTTTTTTATTTATGAGTCTTGTGTGTATGTCACACATATGTAGGTTCCCCAGGAGGCCAGAATAGGATGTGAAATTCCCTCAGAGCTGGAACTACAGGCTGTTGTGAACCACTTGGTGGGTGCTGAGAACTGAACTCTGGTCTTCTGGAAGAGCAGTAAGTGTTCTTAACTACTGAGTCATTTTTCTAGCCCCTCTTTGAATTTTTAAGAATGACTTTATTACCCTTTTTAAAGCAGTGACTTTGGAATAAATTTATATGTATGGAGGACACACAAAAATAGTACAGAAATTCCTCATATCCCATCTTCCTCTGTGTTAATATTTTACAAGCCATTTCTCAACCAAGAAACCAGATGGGCATGCTAATACCACCTGTAATCCCAGCGTTTGGGAAGCTGAGGCAGAATGACCATGATGAGTTCAAGACTAGCCTAGGCTACATAGTGAGACCCAGCCTCAAACAACCAACCAACTATCACCACCAACAATAACAATGATAAAACAAAACTAAACTAAACTAAGAAATCGGTATATATTTTATTATTACTATATATATTACTAACTTAACTGCAAATACTGGTTTCTCCACTAATGTTCTTTTTCAGTTACAGTATACTGCATTGCACCAGGGTAGATATAGGATCATGGTACATATATATGAATGTATATGTAATATATTAATTAATATACAGAATTTTGTTCTTAAACATAGGGAAAAAGAAGAAATTTGAGAGTGGCTCTGTAATCACTTTGCAACTAAGTGCCTGATACCTGGACTTCCATAACCTTGTGACAAAAAAAACAATAGAGTAAACCAGGCATGCTGGTTTATAATCCTAGCACTTGGATGGTAGAGGCAGGAGAATCACAAATTCAAAGTCAGCCTGGGTTACATACTGAGTTCCAGGCCAGCCTGGGCTACCCAATAGTTTCAAAACACTATCAACAATTAAAGAAGTAGGATATGTAATCCCAGCATTTGTGAGGTGGAGGCAGGAGGATGAGGAAGTGAAAGTTTGAGGACATCTGGGCTACCTGAGACTCTGCCTCAAAAACAACCAACCAACCAACCAAACAACTACCACCAGTGGTTAGGAGCTCAGTCAACTCTCCCTGCTCAGGCCCACTGTTCTCCAAGGAAGAAGAAGGAGGAGGTTATACTAGGTGCTTTTAAAACAGAACTCCTAAAACACTAAAATAGATGCCACAGCTTCAAGAGTCCCCTTTGGCCTCATTAAGAAAAGGAACAACTAAAATCTAACCACATCTTCCAACTAGGGACTCCTGACTACCATGGCCACCAGGGAGAGAGGTATTTGGGGATCTCACAGGTCTTTTCCATTTCTCTCTACTAACATTCACTCTTGACATGGACTCAGAGGGAGGCAGGGGGAGGATTTTACTTTATCCAAGTAAATTCTCTGAGAAATGAGACAAGGTAAACCTCGATCCTTGTTTTTCCTCTATTATTTACGATCTGCAGATCTCTGAGGAAGAAGATAGGATCTGAGGCTGGGCTCTACTTTTTACTAGCTGGTTTAGTCTGAAGTTCATGGCAGCCTGCCCAAGCTGTGCCACTTGAGTGAGCTTTAGATAGCAGGATCTGAAACGGATAATTACCCGTCAAAACCCAGTCTACCTCGGTCAGGGGTGCAGCTCAGTGAGATCATGACCTCAGTGTGTGTGAGGTCCTCAGTTCAGTCTCCAGCAGCAAAATCATACAAAACAACATCCCCTCAGCCCACCTTTGTTTCCCAATAGGAACCTGACATCTGACTTCCTTTCCCCTAGACTACCGAAATGGGTCTGTTTATTCAGAATCATGACTATGGCAGGCAGGTTTGACAGTGTTGTCACATCTTCAGGGAAGCATTTCTCCTCTGCCCTTAAAAACATTAGGTGAAGTCCTGTAAATGTTTCCAAATGTCTCTCATGTTTCCTTTAGAGTGGAGAGTCCATTTGCCACCCTTTAAACGACTTGCCATCATTTCACTAATTTCTGTCTTCCCTCATTCATGGGTCTCAGTAGGGACAGTTTTGTGCTTCAAGGGACATGTGGCCATATCTGAATACATTTTTGGTTATCACAGTGGAACAAGGGGAATGCCACTGGCCAGAAATGCTATTAAACTGCCTACAGTGCACAAGATAGCTCCTCACAGAAGTGTCCACCCAAAATGTCCATAGTTTTGAAGGTTGGAGAGATAGTTTGACAGGTAAAGGTGACTACTGCCAAGCCCAACAATCTGAGTCCAATTCCCCATGACCCACATGGTAGGAGAGATTTGATTCCCATAAGTTGTCCTCTAACTTCCACTCATGCCTCATGCACCATGCTACGTGCACGCGCATGCGCACACACACACACACACACACACACAAATGTAAAAAAAAATTAAGACAAAATGTTCATAGTTTTAAGAAATCCTGTTGTGGGGGTGGCTGGAGAGATTGCTCAGCAGTTAAGAGCATTGGCTGCTCTTGCAGAAGGCTCTATTCTGTCCTCTTCCGGTACAATTACATGAGGCAAAACACTCATACACATTTTTTAAAAATTATATATCCACATAGTGCAATATAACAGTCACTGGGCATATGTGGCTGCCGATCACTTGAAATGTGACTAATGAAAGTTGGATGGGCATGGTGGCACCTGCCTATAATCCTGATAATCCCTCAGGAGGTTGAGGCAAGAAGATTGCAAGTTGGAGACCAGTTTAGGCTACAATAAAAAAATGTAAGAGAGGAAAAATGTCTGATGCAAATAGTTTCCTTAAACTAATAGCCATATATGACTCATAGGGACTATACTACTGACATTTGTTAGACTGGTTAGAAGAATTTTTAAATTAAAAAAATTATTTATTTCTATTTCATGTATATGAGTGTTATGCCTGCATGTACGTAAGTGTGCCCATGTTATACAGTGCCTGAGAAAGACAGAAGAGACCATCAGATTCCCTGGAACTGGAGTTACAGATGGATGGCTGTTAGCTACCGTATGGGGCTGGGACTTGAACCCGGGTCCTCTGCAGTACCAGCCAGTGCTCTTAACTGCTGAGCCACCTCTCCAGCCCTGTGTTCAGAAGAATTTTGCATTCAATATCATATTCTATATACTGTACCCATGTAAAAACAGTACTGGGAGTTTTCATATAAATATACATCCATAGATTCTGCAACTTTACACTTTTATCTATGATATAGAGCATTTGGTATGACTGTTTTGTGTTTTATTTGTCATCGTTCTAATAATTTAAAAAATTTTTCCTATTGAGCATGTCTGCTCTTTAGGTTTCTCCTTGGCTCCCCTCAAGAATGGAATTTCTGGGTCATACTGTACATGAAAGTTTAATTTCATCATTTCCTGCTGAAATTATGCCCGTATTCTTTCACCTGTTAAAAGACTGAGATCCAATGATGTCTAAGGTTTCTTTCTATAGTGTCAAAACCCGATCCTTCTGGAACAATAGAGGTGAGAGGCCAACTTTAAGCTCTTGGCAATGGCCTGGTCTACATTACCCTCAGTCAGATGCAGCGGAAACAGATAATATCCAGGGTCATGTGTTCCCAGTTGTTCCCTCTCTGGGTCCCTGGGAAGAGAAAACTTCATAAAACATCAGATCAGATTTTCTTTTTAATCCTCTAAGTAATGAAGTGGATAAAAGTTTTTGGCTAGTGGAAAACTCCAGTTATTCTATTTCATTAAAAATAAATCTGTCACCAGACTTGGAAACTCAAACCTCTCTTGCTGGATAGCTACAGAAGTGAAAAGGTTTCCATGTTACACACACTTTCTAACTTCCCCCATGTGACTGTGATTTGGAGTCATTTTATCCATTCGCACCTGCTGTTACCCAACTGTTAATATCAACGCAATGAATGATTCAGTGGACTGTAAGAGGAACCCTACATAATTCCAGTGAATACCTCAATTCAAATTTTAAGTATGTCAATTGTTTCTAGGCGGGAACCACAATTCCGTATTTCAGAATATGAACACGCCCATGGGCAAATATATATTCTGTTTCTTGGACACTTAAGATACAATGGATTTGACATCACATCCTGGCCATGCATGACTCATGCCCACATGATCACAAGCTCATGAGAAGACTCTTGATCCTTTGTCAGGATGGCAGAATATTGTTAAGATGATTTGGGCTTTTCCATCTTCTATATATTAGGCAGAATATTAGTAATAATGTGTTTACATGCATAAGATAGCTGAGGGTTACTACTCTACTGACATTAACTCCTTGTAGCTCTCTGGATCAAGTTAGAGTAAAAATATACCAGGCCAGGCATGAGGGCACACGTACTTCAATCCTAGCACTTGGGAGGCAGAGGCAGGTAGATCTCTGTGATTTGAAGGCCAACCTGGTCTACATAGGGAGTTCCAGGCCAGCTGGGGCTACAGGGAGACCTGGTCTCAAAAAGACCAATATAATAATAATAGTAATAATAATAATAATAATAATAATAGGAGGAGGAAGAGGAGGAGCTGGAGAGAGTGCTCAGCAGTAAAGAGCACTGGCTGCTCTTGCACAGGACCTGGGTTCATTTCCCAGCACCCACATGGTGGGTAACAGGCCATTCATAACTCCAGTTCGTTCCGGGGGAACTGACACCCTCTTCTAGCCTGTATGGGCATTGCATGCATGGGTGCATTTACATACATGTAGGCAAGACATTCATATGCATAAAATAAAAATAAGTACATCAAAAACTTAGAACTTTAGAACAGAACTACATGATCTGGAGGTTTCCTTCCCATTATAGATTTCCTTATTACAAAAACTGGAAGTTATACAAAAGCAGAAGGAAACATAAAAAGATGATCATTACTACTATTTTGGTATGGTTCCTTCTGCTTTTTTCCTTTAGAAATTCTTTTGTGTTCTGATCTTTTTTTTTAGCAATTAGAAAAGTAGAGCTGGGCCTGGTGGGTACATGCCGGGAATCCCAGCACTTGAGGTAGAAAGAGAGAAAGTTCAAGGCCAGTCAGGGTCTCATGTGTCTCAGACTGGCCTCAGACTCAATCTGCAGTCAAGGATGGCTTGGACTTCTGATTCTCCTACTTCCGTCTCCCAGGAGTGCTCAGACTAGAGGTGTGTACCACCATAACCAGTTTGTGGGGTGCTAGGGAGCAAAGCCAGGGTGTGGTGCATGCTAGGCAAGTACTCTACCAACTGAGCTATATCAAAAGGCCATATTTATTTATTTTTGAGACAGGGTCTCATGTAGCTCAGGCTAGCCTTGAGATTACTCTGGAGTCAAGGATAACCTTGAACTCTTGATCTTTCTTCCTTCATCTCTTAAGTGCTAGATTACAGGTATGTACCACCATGCCCAGCACTATGTTATTTTATATTAAGGAGACTTGAATTTTTGCACATTTTTGGAAACCATAGTGGTTGGGGACTATTCTTGGAACTAATCCCTTGTAATTAGCAAAGAGCAACCATATTTTATGTGAAACAAACTGCAGTATTCTTTTGAGTGGCTTGAAAAACTTGTATGTGTGTATATGTATGTATGTGTGTGTGTGTGTGTGTGTGTGTGTGTGTGTGTATACACATGCCATGTGTAGAAGTCAGCGACTACTACTGGAATTTGGTTCTGTCCTTCTACCATGTAGGTCCCAGGGATCAAACTCAAATCCTCAGTGTTGGCAGCAGGGTGCCTTTCCCCTCTGAGTCATCTTGCCAGACCTCTTTTGAGTGGCTTTGGTGGTTAATCTTGATTGTCAAATTGACAGGATCTAGAATCATCTAGGAGATAAGCCTCCGGGCATACCTGTGAGGGATTATCTGGGTTAGTTAGCCTCTGGGCCTGCCTGTGAGAGATTATTTAGATCAGGCTGATTGAGGTGGGAAGACCCCACTTATGGATGGCACTGTTTGCTGGGGTCCTAGGCTGAATGAAAAGGAGAAAGTGAGGTCAGCATGAGTAGTCATCTCTCTCTACTTCCTGACTGCAGCTGCAGTGGGACCAGCAGCTTCCAGTATCTATAACTTCCCCACCATGATGGACTGTGCTCTCAAATATGAACCAAAAGAAACCCTTTCTCCCTTTCATCACAGCCAAAGGCAATAAAACTAATTCAGTGACTTTACAATTTTTTACCCTTGCTTCCAGCTGCTTGGCTGTACAGTGATGGGTAGTGGTTTTTAGATGCGTGGTATATTGATATCAAGTCCATTGTTCTGTATCTGAAGACTACTTTTAAGCTGGGTGTGGTGGCTCACGCCTATCATTCCAGCACTTAGGTGGCTAAGGCAGGAGGACTGAGTGGGTTTGAGGCCAGTATGGGCTACATAGTGAGTTCAAGGCCACCTTGGGCTACAGATGAAGACCCTGACTCAAAATCCAAACAAACAAACCAAAAAACCTGCCAGGAATGGATGACACACATCTTTAATCCTAGCACTCAGGAGATAGAGGCAAGTAGGTTATCTGTGAGTCTGAGGCCAGCCTGGTCTACATAGTAGCTTCCAGCCAGGGCTACAAAGTGAGGCAGTCAAAAAAACAACAACAAAACCCCAACCAACAAAGAACAAACAAACGAGAACCCTCCTTCACAGATTCCTCTTAGGGAAGCAGAATGCTGAACAGAATACAAAAATAAAACTTCAGTTTCGGCCTGGGCGCCATCTTGCTTGAAACTCCAGCACCATGAGAGAGAAGTGGAGGAAGTGCACGCTGGAGCGCAAGAAACATGAGAGAGGGGCTCAAGAAAACGAGGTTGAGCACCCATGGAGGCTGCAAGGGCAGAAGTAAGGAATGCCGGAGACTGGGGCGCTGGAACAAACCGTCGGACTGTGCACTATTGTCGATAATCCGCCTCCATCTGATCGCCAAGACCACCTCTAGAGACGGCCCTGCCTCGTACCCAAACAGGCCTGCTGGCCCTCTCCCTGGACCTCTGGCATTCTGGACCAGCTCTGTTCTCACTAGTGGCCAAGTTTCACCCTGTACAATAAATCATCTCTTTTGCTGTCTCAGCTGAAGAAGCCAAAAATAAAATAAAAAATAAAATGAAACCTCAATGCCTGCCTATGTAATGAGAATGTAGGAGATGATTTGAGAGGAATGGTAGGCGCACTGGGAATGCTCTCCGTGCCTGGTTCCCTCTCACCCTGCTCAGATTCCAACCCTAAGGACTTATTCTTCGACATTGAGTCCCATTCCTGACCCCTTTAAACTTCACTTTTATCATGCAAATGATTGTGTCTGTGTGTGTACATATATATGTACGCAAGTCCCTTATATAAAATAGCACACACACTTTATGGTAGGTATGATGTAAGATAATAAACTACCTTGGATGGGACCAAGTATATTGTAAGCACAAAGAAACTAAGAGCCACTGTATTATCATTATAGCCTTATCCCTCCCTCCTTAACTGGACCTGCTTGTCAGATGTTGATGTTGTTTATCATTTTAACTTTTTACATTTATTTATTTGCTCTGTGTGTGTGTATGTGTGTGTGTGGTGCACGTGCACATGCTTGCATGTGGAGGTCAGAAGTCAACTTTGGAGAGTCAGTTCTCTTCTTTCATCCATGTGTGTTCTGGGGATCAGACAGAGCCTCACGGAACCCAAGCTGGACTCAAACTTGCTAAGTAGTTGAGGCTGGCCTTAACCCCTGATCCTCCTGTCTGTCTCTTCCTCTCAAGTGCTGAGATTACAGGCATGTGTCACCACATCCAGCTATCAGATGTTAATGGATGAAGATGAATCAATGGAAAAAAAATGGTGGTCAAACGAGATTAGGATACTCCATATATTCTCGCAAACCCTTGACTTAGAGTGCATAGAAAAATGTCAAAAAGTATACAGTGTTAGGTGAAATAAGCCAGACACAGAGAGACAACTACCAAATGACCTCACCTGTTGGTGAAACCTAAAAAACTTCATCTCATAGGAGCAGAGAATAGAAAGATGTTTACTAGACTTGAGGGAGGGCAGCATAATGCATAGAGAAAGGCTGGTCAAGGGTGCAAAGTTACAGTTAGTAGGAATAAGTTCTGGCATTGTGTTGTGCAATAGGGTGAATATTGTCAGTAATACTGCGCTGTATGTCAGATAGAAAGAATACAGGATCTCCCTTTACCCCTAGCTGGCCTGGAACTCTCTAGTAGACCTGAATGGTGGGATTAGAGGCATGTCTCACCACACCCAGTAAAAGAGGATTTTTTTAAACGTTATGTTTAATTATAGGTATGTGTGTAGGTATGTGCATAGGAGTGCAGGTGCCTGTGGAGGCCAGAAGAGTTTGTTGGATCCCCTGAAACTGGAGGTACAGGCAATTTCGAGCTGCTGATGTGGGTGCTGGGGAACCAAACTCATTTCTTTGCAAGAGCACTAAACTCTTTCCAAAAATAACAAAAAAAAAAAAAAAAAAAAAAAAAAAAAAGGGAAAGAAAAGGCACATCCAGCAGTTATTTTTGGATTTGCGTACATATGTATGCTTATGTGTAATTGTGTCTATACAGGTTTGTGAAATTATTTATGGTAGATGTCTAAAAACAAACTTCCCAATACTGGTTAATAGGGAAAGGAGAAAAGAGAAAAGAAAGAGGGCTAGGACTTCAGTGTTAAGTATAACGTCTTCCTTCTTTCTAAAGGTCTGAAATATGTGGAGCCAGAGAGATGGCTCAGCAGGTAAAGGTGCTTGCCACCAAGGTTGGTGCTTGCCACCAAGGTTGATGAGCTGAGTTTGATCCCCGGGAGTCACGTAATGCAAGAAGGGAACTGACTCCTAAAAGTTATGTTCTGACATCCCTCCACCTCTCTCTCTCTTTCTCTCTCCCTCTCTAAATAAATTTTTTATTTTTAAATTCTGTATTTATTTTTATTTTATGTGTCTGAGTGTTTTGCCCGTATGTGTGTAAGTGCACCCGTGTACATGGCCATGGAAGTCAGAAAAGGATATCAGATCCCCTGGAACTGCAGCTTCAGACGGTTGCTAGCAGCCATGTGGGTGTTAGGAACCAAGCCTGGATCTTCTGCAAGAGCAGCCAGTACTTCTAACCACTAAGCCATCTCTCCAGCCTCTATATATAATTCTTTAAATTTAGATATAAAAGTACAAAGAATGTGATGTTGTTTACTGTCAAAGGTAGGTAGTGAGGAAACTGGAATCTATTTTCTGTATTTTTGAAGCACCTCTTTTCTAAAATAAAATGAAAGAAAAAAAAAAACTTCACCTATATTGATGAATATAATTTTAGCCCTTTGTAAGACATTTCCTGTAAAATACTTTCTCTTAAATATTATGTTTCATTTCTTTCATGTTTTAGTTTTGTGCTTTGATCAACTCGCTTACCTCAAATGCTTTGCACATGGTACAGATCAGAGACATCGGTTGTTGTAGCTTAATTAGCCTCTAGGGCCTAAGGTGCAAGCACGTAGGCTTTGTTTAGTAGCTGTGCCTTTTTCCTTTTCTAGAAAAACTGGGAGGTTTGGGAATATAGCTCAGTGGTAAAATGCTTGAATAGAATGTATGAGGCCTGGGTTTTAACCTTATACTGAAAAATAAAATAATTGTGGGGCTGGAGAGATGACTCAGCAGTTAAGAGCACTGGCTGCTCTTGCAGAGCAACTGGGGTTCGATTCCCAGCACCCACATGGGTGGCTAACAACTGTCCATAACTCCAGTTCCAGGGGATCCAGTGCCCTCCTCTGACCTTCAAGGGCATTGCACAGCACGGTGCACTTACATACATGAAGGCAATATACTTATACACATAAAATAAAAATAATAAATAAAATAATTGTGTATGGATTTGGTTAAACTCTCTAGACAGATCAGGCAAGACTCAATAAAGTTGCCACCCACGGCAAGATCATCTCAGACATGTTTAAGATGGAAGTGTGTGCGGATATGTTCCCGGAGAGTTCTGGGTTGCAGGGAAGCTGGTCATCTTTTTAGGCACTGTACTCAGTATCTTTCTTGTTGCTGTGACAATACCCGACAAGAAACAACTTAAGGGAGGATTTATTTGGGCTCAGGGTTGGAGGGTCAGTCCATAATGGTGGAGTAGGCACGGCTGTGGGTTCAGTTGGAAGCTGGGGCGGCAGGAATGGGAAGCCGCTTGTTCACATCTCAGTGAGCTGAGACACAGAGGGAAACGCAGGCTCTTGGCGGAACTTTTCCTCTCCCTGTTTAGTCTGGGCCCCCACGCAGTTAGATGGTGCAACCTCTATTCTCCCCAGATTCCCCCCTCAGCTAATTCTCTTTGGAAAAGCTTTCACAGGCACTCTAAAGTGTACCTCAATAAAGTGTTTCTTAATCTAATCAATTTGACAGTTGAGCTGAACCATCATCAGTACTGATGGACTTGGGATCTTAAATAATGATATCTCCTCCCATTTTCCAGTTTTTCAGTATTATAAATGATGTTGCAATACACATGTCATCTTATAAACATGGGTGAGAGTTTCTCAAACCTAGAAATAGACTTGTCAGGTCAAGAGTATAGGCAGTTCCAATTTTTTCAGCTATTGCCAAATTTCTAGGCAGAGATATTTTCTTCAAGTTGACAGTTCTACTAACACCAAGAATAGATGAAAGTTCTCATTTCCTCATCTTTCCCCCTTGTTTTTATTCTTACTTTCTAGAGACTGGATCTCATACTATTCATATGTCGATTAGGTTGTCCTTGAACTTGGTGATCCTCCTGCCTCAACCTCCTAAACATGCATGTCACTGTGTGCAACTCTCCCATTGTCCCTTAAAAATATTTTATTTTTATTTTTATTTATGTGTGTATGTCTCTGTGTGTGTATGCCAGATGCTCTCAGAGGCCAGAAGAGGGTGTCAGATTCCCTGGAGCTGGAGTTATAAGTGGTTGTGAGATGCCCCACATGGGTGTTGGGAACTAAACTTGTGTCCTCTGGAAGAACAGCAACTGCTTTTAACTGCTCAACCGTCTTTCCAAAGACCCACATCCCACACCAGTTTTTATACTTGGAATTTTAAGACTCAAACATTTTTCTATTCCTTGGCCAAAATCAATATCAATGGTTGTCAATCCTGTACCCTTGATACAATGTGATAAAAATGGAACCTTACCTCTGTGATCTTCCTCTCCAGAACCCATTCCTCCAGTCTAATTACAAGGAAAAAAAAAAAACCATCAGACAAATACCAATTAAAGGGTATCTGACACGGTATATTCATAGTGTTTCTTAGAACTGTGAAGGTCATCAAAAACTGGAAAAGCCTAAGAAGCTGTCACAGTCAGTAAGAGCCCAGGGAAAGAGGATGAGTAAATTCAAGGAGACCCTAAAGAACCTAAAGGATGTCAGATGAAAGAAAAGTCTGAATGGGCTTAGTTAGTGTTGTGCTAATATTTGTGTAGGAATTGTGACCAATTTTCCATATCACTAAAAGAAGTTAATAGTGGCAAAATAGGGGCCTGGTGAGATGACTTAGTGCCGAGTTCGATTCCTAAGACCCACGTAAGGTTGGAAGGAGAGAATCGACTCCACAGACTTGTCCCTGGACATGCACATGTGATACACATGAGATACACAACATTCTCACACAATAATAGTGAATAAAGTAAAAAATAGCATACGAAATTGATCTAGCATAGTGACCCATGCCTGCAATGACTGCTTTGAAGAGGCAGGGACAGGTCCTCAAGTTCGAGGCTAACCTGGGCTACATACCAAAACCTTGTCAAAAAGAAAAAGAAGAAAGGAGGCGGGGACTGCACGTTGTATATAGGAACGTGTATTTTTCTTTATGGTTTAAATTCTTCTTGTGAGATAGGGTCTTATATAGGGCAACCTGGTCTCAAACTTGCTAGGTAGCTAAGGATGACCTTGAACTCCTGATCTTCCTGATACCACCTCCTGAGTGCTAAGATTATGGCTTGTGTGGTGCTGGAGATGGCGCTCAGGGATTTGTGCATGCTAGGCAAGCACTCTACCGGTTTTCAGTCACTACTACCCCAAATATTTTGACTTGGAATTTCTTTTGATCTAGAAATAAGAAACTAATTAATTTAATTTAATTTATTTGTAATGTATAAATAGTTCCAGAACCATTGAGTCTTTCATCTTTTCCCACTGATTTATAGTGCTATTTCTGTTTTATGACAAATTCCCATCTATATTTAAGTCATTTCTGGCTTATCTGCTCCTTAGTCTATTTGTCCATCTCTCAACAAATATTTCATTACAAAATTAACTGTATGTGATAAGTAATTTTTATTTGATAGGTCAAGTTCCCTCATTTTTAAAAAGATATTTCATTTATTTTTATTTTATGGGTGTAAGTGTAGATACACTTGCATGTAAGTGCACCTGTGTCGCAGTGCCCTCGGAGGTCAGAAGAGGGCATCAGATTCCCCTGAAATTGTACTTACAGATGTGGGTACTGGCCTCCACATGGATCCTCCACAAGAGCAGCCAGTGCTCTTAACCTCTGAGCCACCTCTCCAGCTCCAAGTTCACTTATTTTGTTTCCTCAAAATTTGGTGGTTATTTTTAGTAATTCATATAAAATTTCAAATCTGTTACCAGTTATTGAGGGGCGTAAAAGGTCCCCTTGGGAGCTGGGTGTGCAACCTCAACACTAGGGAGGTAGAGGCAGGGGAATCTGAGACCATCCTTGACTACTTAAAGAGCTAAAGGCCATTTGATGCAAAATCCTGTCTCAAACAAAGCAGACCCTATTGAGATGGCTCAGCAGGTAAGAAGAGCATTTGCCACCAAGCCAGGCCATATGAGTTTGAGCCCTGGGATCCACACAGAGGAAGGAGAGAACCAACTCCCCAAAGTTATCCTTTAACCTAGACATATGTCCACACACACGCACACACACACAAAATATTTTTTTAAATTTTTAAATAAACATGGTTTATTTAACAGCAGTTAAGAGAACTTGCTGTCTTGCAGAGGACTCAGGTTTGGTCCCCAGCACTCATACGGTAGCTCATAACCATCTGCAATTTCAGTTCCAGGTGATCCAATGCCCTCTTCTGGCCTCCATGGGCACCAGGTATGTATGTGGTGCACATACAAACATGTAGGCACAACACTCATACACATAAAAAAATAAATAAATAAATGCAAATAGAAGTTTTACTAATCTTTTGTTATTTATTCATGGATATGTCATAGGTTTTGCTGTTCTTAAAACTGTACTTTTGGGGCTGGAGAGATGGTTCAGAGATTAAGAACACTGGTTGCTTCTTCAAAAGATGTGGATTTGGTTCTGAGTACATACAGAGCAGCTAATAACCATTCATGACTCCAGTTCCAGGGGATCTGACACCCTCTTCTGATTTCTTTAGGCACTGCATGACATGGCTGTACTTATATATACATGCAGGCAAAATACTCGTACACATAAGATAAAAATAATGAAACATTTAAAAAGAAAAAGAAATAGTATATGAAAATATTGCAGGGGTTGGAAAGGTGGCTCAGCAGTTAAGAGCACTGGTTGCTCTTGCAGAGGATCCAGGTACAATTCCCAGCACCCACATGTGGGCTAACAACTGGCCATAACTCTAGTTCTGGGGGATCTGACCCCTCCTTCTGACCTCCGAGGGCATTGCATGACACAGGGGCACTTATACACACACAGGCAATACACTCATACACATAAAATAAAAATAATATATGTGTTTTTTATTTAAAAAATTATTTTTAAATATTGCAAAGGAAGAAACAAAATATATTTTTTAATGTCCTCTTGGGCTGGAGAGATGGTTCAGGGGTTAAGCGTACCTACTGGTCTTCCAGAGGACTCTAGTTCAATTCCCAAAAGCCAGGTTGGATGGCTTACAACCACGTGTAACTTGAGCTTCTGGAGGATCCGATGCCTCTGGACTTTTTCTTTCTTTCTTTCCCTCTTTCCCACAGTGTTAAAGACTGAACCCAGGCTCTCACACATGCTAGACAAGTACTTTACCACTGAGCTATATACCTAACCTTTTGGGCCCAGCTCTTTCTTCTTGTCTTTATTTTCTTTTGGTCTTTTTGATTCTTTTGAGACAGGGTCTCCCTTGTCACCCTAGTTGGCCTGGAACTATCGATGTAGACCGGGTTGGCCTTGATCTCATAGAGGTCCACCCGCCTCTGTCTCCTGAATGCTGGGATTAAAGGCATGTGCCACCACACCCAGTTTTTTTTTCCTTATTATATAGACTAGAACCTCTGATGCAATATTTATTTAATGGCTTCCTGGACTGGTCTCAAACTCACTATGTATCCAAGGATGACCTTGAACTCCTGGCCCTTATAGCTCTATCTCCTAAGTGCTAGGATTATAGGTGTGAGGCACTGTGCCTGATTTCTTTTATAACGTAATTTAATAAAAAAAATTATGTGTATGTGGCGTTGGTAATGGCATTGTACACATGAATGTGGTGCCTCTGGAGGCCAGTACAGGGTACTGGATCCCCTAGAGCTGACATTGCAGACAGTTGTGAGTCACTAAATGCGAGTGCTGGGAACTAAACCAAGGTCCTCTACGAGAGTAGCAAAGTGCTCTTAACTGCTGAGCCATCTCCCCAGGCTCCCCACCCCTCACCATTTTCTTTGATGTAGAGTGCCACTATGTAGCTCAGGTTGACCCGGCACTCACAGTGTAGCCACAACTGGCCTCAGTTGCATCGGCCTTCCAAATGCTAAGATGTAAACTATCACTCTTTGCTTGTCTTAAATGAAATCCTTCTAGATTTCGCCAACTGTGACACTTTGCTAAGTTTGCTGTGGTTTTGGAGAGCTGGTTGCCTCCTATTTGCTGGTCATGTAGCTGTCTGAAATGCCTATCCCTTTCCACCCCCCTTACAGTGAGTAGATGTGGTTACACTCTAAACTCCGGTTAATCTGATATAATTAGAAGTGGTGCTTGACCTTAAAGGGAAAGAAATCAAAATAGGAGGAATTTGGGGTAATGAGGATCTTGGAGCTGCCATAAAAGTCAGAGATTATCCATGTTCACACAAGTGAGAATATTAAGCTGCCTGCCACTGGCATGTGTCTGTGTGGAGGCAGGGGTGGGAGTGTTGGTGGAGACTGAGCCCCAGGACCTTACTTGCTAGGGAAATGCTCTATTATCAATTGACAACCCAGACTCAAGAAAAATTTTTTTTTCGTTTGACACAGGGTCTCATGTATCCCAAGCTGGCCTTGAACTGTAGCCAAGGATGACCCTGAACTCCTGATTCTCCAGCTTCTACCTCTCAAGTCCTGGGGTTACAGGTGTACACAACCACACCTGAATAACATTATATTTTTTCTGTTTTTTGAGACAGGGTCTCTCTGAAGCCCCAGCTGGCCTCGAACTTGCTATATAGATGAGGCTTGGTCTTGATCTCACAGAGATCCACCTGCCTCTGCCTCTTGAATGCTGGGAAGACAAGTGGATACCATCACACCTGGTCTTAAATTAAATTATTTTTAATGGATATATATGTTTTGAAACAGGGCCTCTTGCACCCAAGGTTGGCCTCAGACTCACTGTGTAGCCCTGGATGGCCTTGTCCGCACCTCACAAGTGCTGATATTAGAGGCATGTACCACCGTATCCAATTTTATGCAGGGCTTGAGATTGAACCCAGGGCCTCCTAGGTGCTAGGCAAGCACTCTACTGTCTGAGTTACATCTCCAGCCCCCAAATCATTAAATTCTTATATTTAGGATTGCATATTTGCTTTCTAGTTTTTGTGATAATCTTGGTGTTAGAGAAAGGCTGAAATTTTTAATGCTTCATCAACTACAGCAACTACTGGAAACATCTGTGTCTCAGCATTATACTTTACAAAGCATTTTCTCACAGTTGAGCTCATTTTGCAGAGGAGGAGGCTGAGTTAGAGTGAGAGATTTATAGAGTGAGGGTATAACTTTGGGGACCTTAGCTCAGTGGTAGTATACTTTCAAAGCTCAAAACACAGCGTCCTGGGTTTGATCCCTAGCACTGGAAAGAAGAAAGAGACGACAGTGAGAGAGAGAGAAACAGACAGAGAAGAGAGAGACAGACAGAGAAGAGAGAGACAGAGACAGGCGAGAGACTCAGAGAAGAGAGAGAGGAGAGAGAGAGATAGAGAAGAGAGACAGAGAGAAGAAAGAGAGAGAAGCTCAAATCAGAAATGTTTTTCCTTTTCCATCTTCATAGTAGTTGTTTTGATTTTGTTTTGTTTTCTCCCTCTGTATAGCCTTGGCTGGCCTGGAACTCAAATGCTAGCTTTATTCTGGTTTCAAATAAAACAATAATTAACAGGCCAAACTTTTCTCAGTGATGAATTGTCCTCTGATGTGTTTGTCTTAAACAGATACCTCGTACTCATCTGTACTGACTGCTGCAGCAGGTCAGTATGAATTAGCATGAAGTTATATGTTCTGCAATTTTTAGTTTGAATGTCAGCATTTCTGTAGTGTTCTGCAGAGAGCTCTGATTTCCAGGTGTTGTGCTATGGGAATGTATTTTGAAATCATTGCATTAGGTACTGCTGAGTAAGTCCTGGAACTTGCGAGCCAAACAGATTTTAGGTCCCCAAACAATGGCATAGTGCTACTGTGGGCTTGCTTTGCTTCCTCCCATTTCACTTATTATTATTACTACTATTATTATTATTGTTATTATTATTATTATTGAGACTGGGTCTCCTTATGTAGCTCTGAGTGGCCTTGAACTTCCATTGTATATCAGGCTGTAGGTCAAAGTCATGTTGACCCCCCTGTCTCTACCTCTTGATTGCTGGGATTATAAGCATGTACCACCAAACCACCAAGAGTGATTTTTCTATTTTCTTTTCTTTCTTTCTTTTTTTTTTTTTTGGTATAGGGAATTGAATCTAGGGCCACATATATGCGAGGCAGGTGCTCCACCACTGAGCTATGTCCCCGTTTGTAGCTATATCCTATTTTCAAAATTTATTTTAGCTAGGCATAGTGACACATACCTTTAATCTCAGCACTCTAGAGGCAGAAGTAGGTACAACTCTGTGAGATAGAGGTCAGCCTGGTCTACATACCAAGTAATGGGCCAGCATGGTCTACATAGTGAGTTACAGGCCCGCTGGGGCTACAGGGAGACTTTGTCTCAAAAAAAAATTATTTAATTTTTAATTTTATATGTATGAGTGTTTTGCCTGCACGTATATAAGTGTAACATGTGTGTGCAATACTGGTGGAGGCCAGAAGAGTGTATTGGATCCCACGGACTAATGTTAAGGATGGGTGTTAGCCACCATGTGGGTGCTGGAAACAAGGAATCCTCTAGAAGAGCAGTAAGTGCTCTTAACCCCTGAACCATTTCTCTAATCTGCCCTCCAAAACCCCATTTTATTTTGAGATAGGGTCTTATGTACACCAAGCTGGCCTCAAACTCACCATGCTTGGGAGGATGACCTTGAACTTCTGATCCTCCTACCTCCACCTCACAAGTGCTTGGATTATAGGCAGGCACCAACAAACACATTGCTTATGTGGTGCCGGGGATTGAACCCAGGGCATTGTATATGCTAGGCAAACACTCTACTAACTGAGCTAGATCCCTGGTTCACTTTTTACTGTTTATTTCGAGAAATGGACCCACTAAGTTGCACAGATGGGCCTTGATCTTTCAATCCTTCTGCCTGGAGTAGCTGGGATTACGGGTTTATGCCACCAGACGTAGCTCTTTGGTTTTCCCACTTCATAGGGAAGATGTATCATTCCTCTTTACTGGTCATCAAAGTAGATCTTACTGAGGCACGTATACAAAGGGAATAATTCCAAAGAGAATGACTTCCAAAGGGCAGACGCACAGATTTAGCTGCAAGGATATTCATCCCAATGTATTTACAAAGGTTTTTGAAAACATAAATAAACTAAATGAATTTCCTGTCATGAAGTATTGCTCTGCCATCATGCCATGTTAAGAATGATTGTTTATGGCTGTAGATTAATGTTTACAGCTACATCAAGAGGACAGGACATGGTGGGTATGGTGACACGTGTCTGTAATTCCAGTATCATGCCATCCTCAGCTATATAGTGAATTTGAGGCCAGCCTCGGCTACCTGAAACCCTGTCTCAAATAGCCAAAACCAAAACAAAACTCAAATACAAGCAGGGGGTATTGCACATAGCATTTTTGTTATGTATAATGTGAAAAATACATGGAAAAACTCTAGAAAGATAGATACTAAACAAGTTCCCATATGGTGTTCTATAGGTATTTGAGTAACTCTTACTTATCCACTGTTTTTTTTCTTTTGTAGCTGCAGAAACTTGGGGCCTTGGGAAAGCCAAGAACTCTACTTCTGAGCTATACCCCCAGCCCAGCTTTCTAATTTATATTTTAAGATAATATTTTCAGTTTTAACAATGGACACTTCACTGCTTTCGTGGTAATAAAATTACTGCATAAATTTCCTAGGTAGTTTCTGTTGCTGTGATAAAACACTCAGATCCAAATCAGCTTGGGGAGGAAAGGGTTTATTTGGCTTGCATGTCTGGCTCACTGCTCATTGCTGAGAGAATCCAAGGAGGAACTCAGGGCAGGAACCAGAGGCAGGAACCCTGAAACTGTGTAGGAACACTGCTTCCAGGCTTGCTTTCCCTGGCTTGCTCAGCTATTTTTCTTACACAGGTCAGGCCCACCTGCCCATGAATGGCATCAGCTACAGAGGGCTGGATGCTCCCACATCAACCAGCAAGCAAGAAAATGCCTCAGAGACAGGTCCACAGGCCATTCTGATAGAGGAAGTTCCTCAATTGAGGTTCTCTCCTCCCAGGTGTGTCAAATTGACAACTGAAGTCAACCAGGGTAATAACTTACATAGGGCCTCACTCTGTAGCTCAATTAAAAATGTATATTTTATTTATTTTACGTGTATGAGTGTTTTGCCTGTGTGTATCTATGTGCAATAGTAGCCGTGCTCTTAACTGCTGAACCATTTCTCCAGACCCCCAAGACCCAATCTTTTTTTTTGTTTGTTTCTTTGAGACAGAGTATCCCTGTAACCCCAGCTGGCCTGAAACTCATTATGTAGACCAGGCTGGCCTAGAAGTCATAGAGATCCACATGCCTCTGCCTCCTGAGTGCTAGGATTAAAGGTGTGTGCCACCATACCTGGCTCTCTTCAGGATGATGATGTTGTTGTTGTTTTGAGACAGGGTCTCCCTGTAGCCCTAGCTGGCCTGGAGCTCACTATGTAGACCAGGTTAGACTTGATTTCACAGAGATTTGCCTGTCTCTGCCTCCTGCTTGCTGAGATTAAAGGTGTGCAACACCAAGCCCAGCTTCACCCTTTTGAAAAAAAAAATTAAATTTATTCTTTGAAAATTGCATGCATGTATAGTATATGATCATATCTGTACCCCACTACTCTGTCTAACCCCACCCCCTTCTGAACCTCTTCTTCCCAACAAGTCCTTCTCTTACTTTCATGTCCCCTGCAGACTTTTATAAAGCACTGGTAAACATGTTACCTGCTGCATTTTGTCAACTTAGAGAGCAAAGGAAGAGGAAATGGCTGTGTCCAGAGTTTAATTTAGACATAGAAGAATTTCCTGAAGGTAAGACCCTTTAATCTATTAAAATGGGAAGTGTCCAGGGTATACTCAGCTGGGCAGCACGAAAAGTGTAACAGTGGAGAGGATTTGAAGGTAGAAAATAAAAGGTTTTCTACAGCTGGCTACCTAGGATACAAATTGCCCCGGTAATGACTCTGAGAAGCTGTCAGTTAACACATATGCATGAAGACAGGGTTCTGAAGAGAGAAAAGGAAGAAACTCAGATTTCAATCATCCATTCATTCATTATTCACACATTATCGATCGCTCATTACAAATCCAGTTTTGTGCTAAGTGTCGGACTCTGCTCTGGACAACTTTCCAGTTCAGTCAGGAGAGAGGAAACACAAGGATATGACATCACTTAAGAAGTCAGGCAGCTTAGTTACTTAAAGAATCAGACTCTTTGGGATTGCTGAGAAGAAACATCTTGAAGATTGGAATGTTAAAGAATAGTTTAAGAGTGGGGCCTCGAGAGATGGTTCAGGAGTTAAAATGCTTGCCATGAAAGGAAGAAGACCAGAGTTTAAATCCCCAGAACCTACATAAATGTTGAGTGGGCATGGCAGCTCTCCTGTAATTCCAGCCTGGAAAGGCAGAGACAAGGGATCCCCTCAGCAAGCTGGCTACAGGGACTAGCAGTATCTGTGAGCTCCAGCTTTAACTGAGAGACCCTGCCTCAAAGAACACAGTGGAAGGTCACAGGCATACACAGGCACCTGCAACTGTGCACACATACACACTTGTGAACATGTATGCACATACCTGCATATGCACAAACCCACCACACACATAACACACAGAAAGAAAAAAAAGTTTAAGCTGGGCTTGATGGCTCACTACTTTAATCCCAGCACTCTGGAGGCAAAAGCAGGTGGATTTCTGTGAGTCTGAGGCCAGCCTGGTTTACAAAGTGAGCTCCAGGACAGGCAGGGCTATATAGTGAGAACTTATCTTCAAACAAACAAAAAATGAAACAAAAAAATAACCAACCAAACAAAACCTCAACAACAACAAAACAGATTAAGAAAGTTTCTGGCGAAAGGTAATAAATATAATAAGTAAATACAGATATAACAGACCATCACAGGGAATCTATTTTCATTTTGGGTAGGAGATAACCTCAAATTTTCAGATTTTAAAAATATTCCCCTTTTCCATAAAATCTTTTTAAAATTAATTGTTTTTTTTTTAAATATGTATGAGTGTTATGCCTGTGTGTATGTAAGTGCACCCATGTCATGCAATGCCCATGGAGGACAGAGAGGGCGTCGGATTCTCTGGAACTGGAGTTAAGGACAGTTGTTAACTGCCGTATGGGTGCTGGGATTCCAACCCAAGTCTTCTGCAAGAACAACCAGTGTTCTTAACCACTGAGTCTTCTCTCCAACACCAGTCCATAAAGTCTTTAGCTGTATTATTCTCTCATCCTTACTCCCTGTGTGTGTGTGTGTGTTTATCTTTTGAAACATGGTCTCACACTGTAGCCTAGGTTGGACTGGAATTCACTATGTAGCCCAGCCTGGCCTCAAATTACTATCAATCCCCTTTCTTTATCTTCCTGTGTGTTGAGTTTACAGGTGTATGCTGTTACATTTGGCTCTTTTTTGTTTGTTTTTAATGTTTGTTTGAGACCAGCTCTTGCTATTCTGTAGCCCAGGCTGGCTTCAAAGTGGAGATCCTCCTGCCTCATCCTCCTGTGTGCTTGTACCACCATGCCTGGGTAACTCTTTTCCATTAGAAAATGATTAGGAAGCTGAGCATTGTGGCATATGCTTGTAAACCCAGTTTTCAGGAGATGGAGGTAGGAGGAAAGGAATTCAAGGCCATCCTAAGCCACATAGGGAGTTCAGGGCAAGCTTGTGCTACATGTGACTCTGTCTCAAAAACAAAACAAAACAAGAAACTACCCCCAAAAGATAAGAGGCACAGGGGAGATGCGGTTTAGTGGTAGACTACTTGGCTACCACCTGCAAGAACTTGGCTTAATTTGTAGACAGACAGACAGACCGACACATACACATACACTAGGGGGAATTCGTTAAAATGGAAAGGAAGAATCTCAGAATTTCATTATTATGTAGTCTTTGGCTGCTGCTGTAACTGTCTACCCAACATCTATTTTCCCTGCTTCCTTACCAAGTGACTCCTAGTTTTGTTTTATTCAGAGCTTCAGTGTTCCCATCTGCAAACCCACACACACCCCAACCTTCCTTTTTAGGAGGAATGAAACAGTCCTGGCCAATGAGATTTAAGTTGAGGCCAAGGTGTGGGTCTTTCAGGGAACAGAGCTGACCCTTCTGTCCGTTACTCTTTCTGCCTCCTCTTGTCTAGAATGCAGACAGATGTCTAGAGGTGATGGCTGAGAAGAGACAGACCCAATTAAGTTCTATAAACCTCTGGACAAACTGTATCAAGTTAAGAATTTTCGTGCCAAATGTGGTTTCACACACCTGTAATCTCAGCACTTGAGAGGTGGAGGCATAAGGATCAGGAGTTCAGGTCATCCTTGGCTATAGTAGGAGGCCAGCTTGGACTACATGAGATCTTGTCTCAATTCCTCTCCCCAAAACAAAAGTCCTGTTAAAGCAAAGGTATTCCCTTTATGGATGAGCACAGGTTTCTCAAGAGAGGCTGGTGTCATGGGATACTGGGTAGCTCAGTTTTAGGGGCACACTTTAATGGAGGGGAGGATTAGTCATGAGTGAAGGTGTAGAAAAGGAGGTGAATTCCAGAAGTGAGTTGGGATTTTTCTGGAATAGAGTTAACTCCTCCTTTCCGCCCTGACATGGCATGGTGTCAGGATGATGGGAACAGACAATTTTCCAGGACTAATGATATGGAGATATCATTATCATGAAGCAAGGTAGGTCACCTGGGCCAGCCATGTTGGTCCCAGTCAGTTTGGGGTAGTCACATGCTTTAAAACAGCTGTGCGATTGCATTAGCCTACAGCTTCCTCGGAGCTTGCCTCTCGCTTTTCTTATGCCTGTCTTGCTCCACACGGGTTTATGTTTAGCGTTGTCAAATAGCTGATAAAGCCTTGTGTTCTAGAACCTAGTGATCAAAGTACTAACCACTGAAGCATATGAGTGTAACAGAAAGAGAAACTACCAAATCTATCTAGAAGGAATTGGAGCTGGCTGAAGGCGGCTTCAACACTGATTAGTCTGTTTGGTGTTTAGGCCTGGCCTACTCATGAGCAGGTTACATCTTTCTCTTTGCTTCTAGAGGGAACTTACTGGAGTGACTCTACATAATCTTTTTCTCTCATGGTTTTCTCTTACTGTTTTATTCTTTCTTTTTTCTTTTGGTGCTGGGGATGGAATCTTGGGCCTCACATATGCTAAGCCTGAATGTTTCCTTTAGAAGTTCCCTCCTTCTCATAGTCCTTTTATATATTAAAAAAAGCTTGATATCTGGGAATGTAGCTCAGTTAATAGACTGCTTACCTAGCATGCACAAAGCCCAGTACCACATAAACTGAGCCTGGTGGCTGCATTCCTTTCATTCTAGCACTGGGAGCTAGAAGTTGGAGGATCAGAAATTCAAGGTCATCCTTGGCTACACAGTGAATTTGAGGGCTAGCCTGCTCTATGTGAGACTGTCTCAAAACAAAGACAAAGTTTTAATAGAGACATAGCTTGTAGAGATGATCTGTACATTCCTTACAAGTTTACTTCAGTCTGTCCCTCTGATTTCAGAGTTCCTTCAACCTGTTTTGTACCTGTTTTCTATATACATTGGTCCTTGGTCCAGGACTTACAAGTCAGCCTTGGGCTCATTATTACCTAAGTTTTGCCTCAAAGGAAGAGTCACAACACTGATCTTCTTGGAAGCCATGTAACTCCTTTTTCTTTCTTCTGGCCACCCCACCTCCACCTCTGCTTTTCATAATAATTATTGGTCTTTAGAATTCCTGAGCCTCTTCCTCAATTAGTTATTAAGAAAAAGGAGCATTGAATGGCTTGAACATTAATACATGGGTAGGCTTGGAGTGAACCCCGGGCACGCATGCTCACGTACACTTGTTTCTTATCAACTTCCCCTTTCTCTGAGTTTCAGCAAGTTATGTTTACTTAGATTTCCTACTGGGAGGAATAAGTCTAAGATCACTTCTTTTCTGTTTAGAGTCTTTATCGTTCCAGATAACAAAGTATAAAGTCTCTTGGCTGATTCACATTGAGTGGTGTTTGCTTCTCCGTTAATTATTATTATTATATTTTGTGTGGAGGTTAAGCTACTGGATTCCATTGATGAAGCAACCGTTAGTGGCTGTTTTTTTCAGAGGTCTGCCCTGCCAACACATTTCTCAGACTTTTCTCTTTCCCTCACTCCTGGCATGTGGGAAGGTACTCTGTTCTTTCAATTTTACTTGTACAATGTCTTACATATAATATGTATGTATATATACAGATATATAATTTTTTTAGACAGTGTCTCACTATGTAGTCCCAATTGACCTGGAACTCACTATGTAGACCAGGGTGGCCTGGAACTCACAAAGACCCACATGCTTCTGCCTCCTGAATGCCAGGATGAAAGATGTGTGCCACCACGCCCAAGCATATAAATAATTTGTTCTTTCCATTGTCTCTCTCTATGCTTTAGGACCTTATTGGCTCTTTCTAGGCCTAAAACCATTGGTTTGTGCTCCCTGCTGCTGCCTCTATGCTCAGGCATTGCCCTTTTCAGAAACCTTCAGTGGCTTCTAGTGCTTCTAGGATAAAGAACAAAATCTTTATCAGAGAGAGTTCAAGGCCTTTTCTTTCAGTCTTTTTCTTACCTTATTGGCTTCTTCTTCCTAATAACCCTTTACCTAACATAAATTCTCTTCCTTCCTTCCTTCCTTCCTCCCTCCCTCCCTCCCTCCCTCCCTCCCTCCCTCCCTCCCTCCCTCCCTCCTTCCTTCCTTCCTTCCTTCCTTCCTTCCTTTCGTCAGGGTCTCATATATCACAGGTTGGTCTCAAACTTACTAAATAGCCAAGGATGAGCTTGAACTTCTGATGGGACTTTAGGCCTGGTCTACTCTGTTCAGGCAGCATCTGGTGCTAGGGATTAAACCCAGGGTTTTGTGAATGCTAGGCACTCTACCTACATCCCCAGTCCCCGATATCAATTTCTTATTAAAATGTCAGCAGATGGCTACTAGACAGCTTCTTATTCTGTCTGGGCACCAAAGCTATGTGCTCACCATCAGTTAGAAGCTATTTTAAGACAGGATTGTATTTTATTTGTTGGTGCTGGATTGGTCCTAGGACTTTACATGTGCCAAACATGCACTCTACCACTGAACTACACATCCATCCTCGTACATATTTTCCCTGTCTGAAGGGTGTTTTTATGTATGTACATCAAAGCAGAACCGATGAACTATAATTCACTGTGATGACTGCTATTCCAGCAATTTGAATAAAATGTTATGGAAATCCAGCACACAGAGCAATTAAATTAATACTCTTGGAAGCCAGGCCCAGTGGCTCATACCTGGAATAGTAACACTTAAGAGGCTGAGGCAGGAATATTGCCTGAAGTTTGAAGCTAGTTTGGGTGGGCTAAGAGTATGATACTATCTATCTATCTATCATCTATCTATCTATCTATCTATCTATCTATCTATCTATCTATCTATCATCTATAGATAAATAAATAAATAAATAGGAGGATGGCAGGCGGGATGGCTCAGCAAGTAAAGATGCTTGTTACAATGTTATACTAGGCTGACAACCTTGATCTCCAAAACCCACATAAAGGTGAAAGGAGAGAAACAACTTCACAAAGTTCTCTTTTGGCCTCCACTAGGGTGCCATGGCATGTGGTCACGTGCGTGCACACACACACACACACACACACACAATAATAAGTCATTTTTAAAAGAAAATCCTGGAAGAGTTCAGGATGAATTCATACAAGAAATTATAACTGAGTTGGACTTTGAATATAAAATAGAAAGGTTTTCACAGGTAGGGAAACTGCGTGAATAAGCAAATATTCTAAGTTTCATGTCTTATAATTAGATTTTAATAACAATCAGGTGATCCCTTGTAAAGCTCTGTCCATGTTTGGGACAGTCTCAGGTTTTTTAGCTAAAACCAATTTGTCTCAGGTGGAATAATGTTATTTCTAAAGTCAGTCCAGTTTATCCAATAACTTCAACTTAGCCTTTCAATTTGGGGCTTAGTTGTGGATGACCAATTCAACTATTTTGTCATTCTGTCCTTAACCTGAGCACTTAGCCATAATCCCCGGACAAAGCTGAAACAGACACCTGGTGTTTTTTTGACCATTCACTGACAAAGTCCAATGAAGCCCAGGTATTTCTTGGAATATTTGTACTAACACATCATAGCACTGGTGCATCCATCGTAAATATAAGTGTGCTGGGACTTTGCCCTGCAAATGTCTAGCTTCTTTCAACCTCTGTAGGAAGCGGCTGCTGGAATGAAGAGCTGTGGCTGTGGGAGATATGTGGGAGGAGAAGAAAGAATGTGGTGTGTGGAGACAGCATTCCAGGCTTTATCCCTCTATCAAATGAATAGAAAGGCAAAGGGATGATTTATCTATAGATACCTTTCCAGATTCTCAGCCTACTATTTATCACAATGTATGTGTTTGTTCACAAGTACGTCTCACACATGCTGAGTTTAGGTCTTAGGTTCATCTTCTTAAAATCTATAGCACAGTTCCTCATGTCTATTTGTAGGATGAAGAGAGTGTGGATTTGCTTCGTGTAAAGGGATAGTTTTTCCCCTCTTTTCTGGTTTATGTATCTTGTAGAAAGCTACTGGAAACTAAACTTTTAACCTTGATTTGTTTCCCAAGGGAAGAGATGCATGTAGGCACAAGTTTGCTCAAATCTACATACCAGTTTAGAGAGACGTCAAACGCCTTAAAGTGAACTTATGGACCTTGGCTTAAAACAGAGAATTAAGTGTCATAGGAAATTGTAAAACCTTTACCAATGCACAATCTTGGTCAAACTAAGGTCACAACTGGGACAATCTAGACTCAATAAATACTACCATTAGAGTCAGAAAAGGCCTCCTTCAAGGCCAGTAAGAGAACTTGCTTGCAGTTTGCATATGTTTAACTCTCTTGGGGTCAGGATGATTTGGAGACATTATTTCTTTTCTTACTTAAACAGGTCCAGGGTTTTGTATTTTCTCATTGAAATTTCTCTTCCCAAATACAGCCTTTGTGTTCTAGAGCATTTATCTTCTTTCTCTTTGCTCACTTGTCTTTCAGATTCAAGCTGATTGTTTTGCATCTTGGGACTCAGAATCAGAGGTGATTCTTGCCCTTGGGCAGCAAGAGCTAGGAATAGGACAGACACGAAATCATAAACTTACTTAAGACCTTTTTTCTGTGTGTGTGTGTGTGATTTTTTTTTTTTTTTGTAATTCAACTGTGTAAGCATGAACTTTAAATTTTTTAAAAGTATTTTTATGTGTGTGGTATAAGTGTTTACATGTGTTTCAAGGTATGTTCTCCATGTGTTCATCTATGGAGTAGAGGTTGACATCAGGACTCTTTTTTCTATTGCCCTGCTGATTAAAAAAAAAAACAACAACTTATTTTTATTTTATGTGTATGAGTATATTGTCTGCATGTATGCAAGTGCTCCCATGTCATTCAATGCCCGCAAGAGGTCAGACGAGGGCATTGGATCCCCTGGAACTGGAGTTATAGATGGTTGTTAGTCACCATGTAGGTGCTGGGAACTGAACCTGGGTCCTCTGCAAGAGCAGCCAGTGCTCTCAACCACTAAGCCATCTCTTCAGCCCATCTCCTCTTTTTTTGGAGAGTGTCTCTCACTGATCCCAGAACTCACCCTTTCAGCTAGAGTAGCTGGCCATATGCTCCAGGATCTACTGTCTCTCCCTCCTGGTGCTAGGATTACAGGTGCACACCATCCAGGTTTCTACCTGATACTAGGGATCTGATCTCATTTCCTCAGGCTTGTGTAACAAGTATTTGGTCCACTGAGCCTTATCCCCAGTCCCTAAAACATGAATATTGTAGATAATTTCATGTCCCATTGTCAATGGACATCCCTGCAAGACCTTGAAAGACTTAACTGATCTCTGCAAGACCTCAGATGTAAAAACAGAAAAAAAAAAAAAGAAGTATTTTTATCAATGAATTAAATGCCTGGTTATAGTAAAATGTAGGTACTTTGGAAGATAGGAGAATGTTCTAGATCCAATGCGCATAGTAGAGAAACTAATTTTGCCTTCAGTACTATTTGCTAGAACACGTTCTCAAGTTGAAGACTGGTACATAAACGTAACCAAATACAAACTTAATTGGAATTGCAGCACAATGAGGTCATGGCTATTTCCCACCACTATCCACTCTTTGTTATTATTAATAAGGAACGCTCCAAGGTGGGGCAAAAATTATTTGTGGACCAAAAAAAAATTTTTTTTTGACTTCTTACTTAAATTGCTCTGGAAATTTTCCTTTCAGGGTTTGTGTTTATTTAGCAGGTTCCTCACAATATAAGTGTGACTAAAATCATTTAACAGCCTTAATTGTATTACAATGGCAAAGAGTCTGTAGAGCTTGTGACAACACATTCCTCTGTTTGGTATGAGTTTATTTAATTTCTTTTCAGTGGTTGATATTTGAACCTCTTTCATTTACAGTAGATCCAGGTATACAGTTCACAAAAGTGCCTAAACAGGTTCAGGAAGGGTTAAAGAACACATTGCCAGTATAAAAACTGCCACTCTCTTGCATAACCTATTACAACCTTGTAGTTGAGTCTGGGTCCTTGTGAAATTTTAATCAAATGACTAGGGAATGTGATATATGATTGAAAGTAATATAAAGGAATTCTACATACTACCTCATTTGTGCATTTTGTTCTATGCATCTATTGTGATTTTCGACTAGAGGAAATTTCCAAATTTTACATGTTGAAATGTTTTAATTTTTATTGTGTACTTCTTCACTATACCTCACTGAAGAGGTATAGATGACAGGTCATGTTTAAAATGTATTATTACAGTATTCTAAATAAAAGGAGACGCAACCCTGACATATATGCATACATGGGGGAATATCATTGGAATTAGACACAGCACATCATTTACAAAGAACATGATGATCAAACGTTGACGATTGCAAAGTTCATATTGTCTTTTTTTTGATCAGAGGAAAGCACTTTTTTGAGGGTTGTTGTTTGGTTTGGTTTTTTGGAGCCGTTTCACCAGTTTCAGGCTGGCCTCAAACTCAGAGATCTATTCGCCTTGCCACCTTCTGAGTGCTGGGGTCAAACTCTTGTGCCACCATGCCTGGCTATATATGAGGCACCTTCTCATGGAGCTCAAGATGGCCTGGAAGTAATTGTGTAGTCAAAGGTGATCTTGAACTCCCGACCTTTGCACTACCACAACCACTTGTTGGTTTTTTTTTTTTTTTTCTTTTTGCTTGTAGCCCAGACTGGCTTCAAACTTCTGATCCTCCTGCTGCCACCTCTCAAGTGCTGGAATTATAGATATTCACCACCACACTGAAATCATTATTTATTTATTTATTTATTTGAGACAGGGGCTCCTGGTTGTGAAGCCACGGATGACTTCGAGCTTCTGCATTTCCTGACTCTACCTGGGATAACAGGTGTATGTCATCACACCTGGTGTAAGCAGCAGTGGGAATTGAACCCAAGACTCCATCCATGCTGGGTAAACACTCTACCGACTAAACTGTATCCCCAGTCCTGCTTGTTTGTTTTTGAGACAGGGTTTTCCTATGTAGCCTGGGCCTGCTTTGAACATGTGAAGTATTTCTGCTCTAGCATTCTTCAGCATTAGGACTAGAGGCATGAGTTATCTTGATTGGCTAATTTCTATTAAATCACTGAAATTTGAAGGTTGTTTTCATTTTTTTGAGGCCGAGTCTCAAACTGGGCCTCCAGTTTATATTGATCTTCCTGCTTTGACTTCCCAAGTGCTTGGATTACAGGTTGGGCATACAACATGCTTGGCATAAATCTGTGTTGCTGCAAAGCATGCCATAAAAATTCTTCTTCTAAACAGTGTTTCAGGGCTGCCAAGATGGCTCAGCCATAAAGGTACTTGCTGAGCCAGCCTGGCAACCTGAGTTTGATCATGGGGACCCACATAAGTGGAAGGAGAGAACTGACTTTGTAAAGTTGCCTTCTGATTTTGACATGTCCACACATATCATGCACAAACAGACATACAATAATAAATAAAATTTTAAAATTCACTTTCAACAGTTTTTCAAAGAATGTATCAATGAAAGGAAGGACATTGAATTAGCATTTATTTAGAGATAATGAATCTCTAAATTTGCTGTGCATGATGGCTCATGCTTATAATCCTGACATTTAGAAAAGTGAAGCAGAAGGATCGCTGGGAGTCTGAGGACAGCCTAGTCTACATAACAAATTCCAGGCTAGTCTGGGCTATAGTCTAAAGCAAACAAACAAAAAAACAGTCTGGAGAGATGGCTCAGAGGTGCTCTTGCAGAGGATCTGTGTTCCGTTACCAGTACCCATATGGTAGCTAACAATTGTCCATAAATCCGGGTCCAGGGAGTCTAATACTTTCTTCTGACCTCAAATACCTTCTTCTGTCTACATTATAAGACACTGGTGCACTTACATACATGGGAATAATCACATGTGTGTATGTGTGTGCGTGTGTGTGTTTGTAGTTAGTATTTAATTTAAGGCCTGATGGATTGACCCCTGAGCCCATGGAATACCTATCTAAGGGATTTCACAGGCAAAGCCAAGTCACACTTAGAGAGATCTTATCTAATCAGAGGAAATCTGATTAGAATAAACAACAAATCAAAAGTCAATGAAGAGCATGAAGGGCAGAATGAAAGGGGAAGAAGCAGCGCCACTTCTTGACTAATTTATTAGGGTCAGAACAGTAATGGGGGATTTCCTATACTCTAAATGTGTTACAATTGCGTAGATGGGGGAAAAAGATGCTCAGTGATTCACCCAGCTTTCTTAGTACTGGGGCTAGCCTGTTACACTGTAATTTCCTCTTCAGGTGACTAATGGAAGAGGGAGGTCTTCAAACAACCAGCGTTTTACTTCATCCCAAAGCTACTGGCTTTCAATGGGCCTTGGCCTGTTGGGCAACATGAGTTTTGAATCTCACCCTCCTAGATGAGTGGGGCTCTTAGAAGTTATGAAGGGACTTCCCTTGGGACTTGTTACAACAGAGTACAATGGCCACAGACGTTTGAGGGTACTTTCCTGCTTTGTTTGCCATCTTGGGGCGGCTCTGAAAATCTTTCTTACTTCTGATGGAAGGAAAATGTTCATGGGGTTGGCTATTATTATGAAGACTCCAGTTAAGGTAACTGGGCAACCTGGATCTGATGTTCAATGGAAAGATAGGTAGGCTCTGATGACATGTTTAAATTCTAGGTCTGCAGGTTAAGCTTTGTAAAGGGCCCACCCCAGAGATTCTTGCACTGGGGCCGCATATGCCAGCTTTGCAAGTCCAGATGAGGTGCCCAAATTCAAGGGGACAAAGCTTTGTTAATGATATATACATAAAATATAACAGTTTTACGATTTTTAACTGCTTTGTAGACACATTAATAAAAATCAAACCCTCACAAATAGCTCAAAAACCTTGCCCATGTGGCTGCTGGCATCAATATTCCACACAAGATTAAAATTATTTCCCAAGATGCTCACCCTGTGCTCCAATTGATATTTTAATAACTTGATTAAAAAATCTCTCAGAAGTCTATTAGAGTCAGGAAACAGTCTGCGGTGTAGGTGAGGATTTGTTTTTGCAATGGAAACTTTTGGCCCCCAAGAACAGACTCACCAAAACTCATTTACGTTTTCTTCCTCCTGTTAGAGGGAGTAACCTTTTAGGTCTGTCTGTCTGTCTGTCCCCCTCTTCCTCAAACAGTCAGATGGATTCATGCGATCTAGCTTTTAAATTATCTTCTATTTTCTATTCTGAGTAGTTTTGGGCATACACAGAGAGATCATTAAAAATAACCACAATAACATTTTTAAAAATCAAAGCCGGGCACAGTGCTGCTCTCCTGTAATTCCAGCATCTGAAAGGCAGAGACAGGAGGGTTGCTACAACTTCGAGGCCAGTCTAAGATTGCATTATGAGCTCCGCGCCAGGCAATGCTATATAGCAGACCCTCTGCCAGATAAACAAACAAATAAATAAATGCAGTTCTATAAACCCGGGGTGAAGGACGGTTGTGGGGGGGGGTCAGCTTAACAGAAAAGAACCAGTAATTTAGTGGTGGGGGACGTTAAGGTACGGTTTGCCATTTCTTAAATACGAGTGTGACATTCTTTGGTCAGTTCATTGCAGAAACTGCTATGAAAACCCCAAAGGGCTGGGTCCGCTGTTCAAGCGGTGAAACTCTATTCTCTGGGGGTACCTCGAGGCTCAGGGGAAGGTCACTGGGGGTCCTGGAGCCCTCCTGGCAGACACCTAAGCTCCCCAGGCTCAGTGTCCTCCTGCGCACATCACACTGCAGGGCCGGCCGCCTCAGGCTCGCCGCCACCAGGTCGGTGCAAATATCTTTTCCCTCCTCCGGGCCCCAGAAGCGAGGACGCCTCCCGCCTCCCTCCCTTCCTCCCTCCCTGCTGGCAGGGCCCTTTCCCAGCCCGGGATCAGCAAGCAGCCCCGGCCGCGGCGGCAGGAAGCGAAGCCCTTGTTGATGCTGTTCCGTGGCGCCGCCTGTCCGCCCCCCGCCGGCCGCGCCGCTCTTCCCGGCTGCCGGCCTCCCTCCCCCCTCCGCGCGTGCGCAGTGCCTCCCGAGGGGGGCGGGGTTCAGATTCCTGTCAGCGGCGGCGGCGGTGGCGGCGGCCGTCAGTGTTGGCTGAGGAGAAGCCCGAAACGGACCCGTCGGCTGCCCCCCTCCCCTTCCCCGCCCCGAACCCGAACCTTCTTCGGCGTCCAGTCCCCGGGAAGCACTTCTCCAGCCCGTCGGAGTTGCCCTCCGCTCGGCCGTCGCTCTCGTCGCTCCTCGGGCCCGGTGGGAAGTGACTGCCCTCGAAGAGGAGGAGGAGGAGGAGGAGGAGGCGGCAGCCGCCCTCGCCTCGCCGCCCCCGGTTCGGTGCCCGCGGTCCCGGAGAGGAGGTGCCGCCGCCACCGCCGCTCCCCCCCTCCCGCTGCCCTCGGGCCGGGCTGGGTCGAGCTGCGATGCCCTCGGACTTCATCTCATTGCTCAGCGCGGACCTAGACCTGGAGTCGCCCAAGTCCCTGTACTCGCGAGGTGAGTCAGGCGTGGGGGCGGGGAGGGGACCCCCCAGGGCTGGGGCGTGCGGGCCGGGCCGGGGGTGGGGTGGGCTCCGGCTGGACGCCGGGGTCCGGCTCCCGGGGCCTGGGGGGGTGGATGGTGGCGCGGCGGCCCCTCCCCCGCCAGCTCGAGGTGGCGGGGGGCTGCGCTTCCGCGGGTGCCCCCAGCTCTCTGCGGCACTCCGGGACTCGCAGCCGGCGCGGCCGGTCGGGGACCCCGCCGAGCCCTCGGCGATCCGCCCGCCCAGGCCTCCCCCGGCCCGGGGAACACCCCATGCTGGGCCCCGCGCCGAGGCCCGCAGGGGATCGGGGCGCCGCGCTGCTCCTCCCCGACCCTCCTTCCGAGCCAAGTTGCCTCCCGCTGGGCTGCGGGGCCCCGAGCGGCTTTTGAGCGCGGGGTCACCATTTTTTCCTCTGCCTTTCGGCTTGTTTGTGCGCGATCGTCCTAAACCTCCCCCCCCCCTCCCTCTCTCCGGCCTAGTCCACTCCCTCCCCTGGTCGGGACGGCCCCCCTCGACCAGGCGTTCTTCCTTTCCTCGTCATCTTCATGCCTGGAAAGGGCCCGAATTTCCTTTTTCTGTCTTCCCACCTCCGTGGCATGCTAATGACTGCTCCCTGTCTTCTACAAAGATAGGGGTGCGCTCTTGGGTTACTTTGATTCTTCTCACTGGAGTGCCAGGCTCAGGCACAGTCGCTGTCCTTTGAGAAATTTCTCTTCTTTGCAGTTCAAGGGCTCCTTGCAGGAAGGAGGCACCGGACAGAGATTCCCATTTAAAAACTGTTTTGGCTAAAGCCTGCCGGGGATTCCCAGCATCTAAAACATTAACACGTGAGGTGATCTCTTACTGGGGTTAAATTCCTATACTGGACAGCACAAGAATGTGTCAAAACAGGTTCCCTTTGTGAGGGTCATCAAATCGAAAATACTCTCACTTCACCTCGATACTTTTTATACTATCGGGTGGGGGCAAAAGACCTAACTGGGTTGTTAACTATTCATTTAACTGTATTTTTTTAAATGTGCCACTGTGAACCCCTTTCCTGAGAAGTTCAGCATTTCTGCTAGTGTTTGGTTTTTATGATTCCACTTCCTCCGGGGGGCGGCGCGGGGGACAGAGGGGACCCAAGCCTGAAATTAGTGTGTTTAAATGGTTTTACATGAATCAGAGTGATGTGTTTTACTCAGGAAGGTACTGCCCTTTCTAGACAGAGGATTGAGTTTGTACAGAGTCCTACTTAGTAACTGTTAGCCATTGTCTGGTGCTCTGATTAACTGTAGTTGGCACCCAGCATCCTGTGGGATGTTTTTCAGACATTTACCTGAAGTAGTTTAGAAATCTTGTAGTTTTAAGTGGCAGAAGGAAGAGATGATATCAAGAGATGATCCTTAGACTAGACTTCATGGACAATTGGATACTAAAAATAGTCAGGACAGTAACACTATTTGGGCAGTAATCATCAGATAATTTTCCATGAAACAAGTGCTTTATCAGAATCCAAGTTTAGCTTAGAGACCAATGTAGAAATAATCCAGCCTCCCTTTGCAGGGAATATACTAAAAAATACAGGCTTTAGCTCTTAAAACAAAACAAAACATAATAGTTACATAAGAGATGTATGCTATCCTTGGCATTTTTTTCTCATTCAGCATAAAAAGTACTTAATGCTTTTTGTGTTTTTCAGATTCTCTGAAGTTACACCCATCACAGAATTTTCATAGAGCTGGACTATTGGAAGGTCAGCAAAGTGCCATTTTAAAGCAGATTGTGTTAGTATGCAAAGGCTTTCTTTGAAATGGAGTTGAAAGTATAAAACTTTGCACACTCACACAATATAGTTTTCTCTTAAAGAGCCTGTCCTTCTTTTAGAGCAGCTAAATGTTTTCAGTGGATTTTGTTACTGTGCTTGAAATGCTGTTGGCCATTATATCTGCTTTAAGAAGCCTTGGGCAAAACCCCTCTAAATCATTTAAATTATGTGTTGGGTGTTCTACTTTAGAATTCTAGTTCTTAATTCTGTCTTTTTACACAAACTGTGAAAAGTTCAAACATTAAGATGATAAATTAATATAGTAGTGACACCAAACACATATTTAGTTTGAAAATTCCAGTTTAAAACTTTTGGGTTGGGCATTTCAAAATGATGCTAATTATTAATTTACAAAAGCATTGTTATTTCTATTGCATTGTATTATTTAGAAAAACTAATTAATAGAGATGATGATTAAACTATGCTTAGAAAAAAAGATCCTTAGAAAGTTCTGGGAAAGTTAATAGGATTTGTATATTAAGAAGCTGACAGTTACTTTAGAAAACTTTCTCTTGTTTCTTTTTTCTTTTTTTTTTTTTTTTTTTTGTGGGTTTTTATTTTGTTTTTTTGAGACAGGCTCTCACTATGTAGTCGTAGCGAGCCTGGAACTTGCTTTACAGACCAGGTTGCCCTGGAATTCATAGAGAGATCCACCTTTCTTTGCCCAAGGAGTGCTGGTATTAACGGTGTGTGCCACCATGCCTGTCCCTCTCTTGTTTTTAATAAATGTTTTAGGGCATGAAATATTCTTATTTGTGTTGGTTTAATAGGCTTTTAAAAATCATCTTTCAGTTTTATAGTCCTACTATTAGGCAGCAACAGTATTAATTTAATTTCCCCTTTATGTAGAGATCAGACATAGGCTGACATTAAGAAACTTGGATAAAAGAAGTTCCACAGTGACAGAAACAATTCTTTCTGTGTGGTTAGTTAGTGCTCCTTACCGAAAGCCAAGATGCCACTATGAAGTATATCCATTAACCTAAGTGTTTTATGACCTCCTTTAAAAGGGGCCCTAAATATTTAAGTGTGACTTTCGAATATAGCTTTTTCCTCGCTTAGAGGTAGTCCTGTAGATATAGTAGAGGGGAAAGTGGCTGTTATAATTGAACTTAAGTTTGAATACCAGTTTAGCAACTTCTTTCGCTCTGTGACCTGGGGCGAATGATTTTATTACTCTAAACTTTAGTGTTCTTTCTACAAAAATAGATCTCTATTTAATTAGTTAATGTGTTTTAAAGTGCCAAGTGATAATGTTTGGCTTTATTTATTATTTTTCAACAGTACTGAGGATTGAAGTTCTTGTTTTAACATTATAATTTAGAGCATATAAAATGTCAAATTTCTTTGGTTATATTTGTACATGTAAGAAGCCTGTAGATAGATATTCATTGGTGCAAAAATAGAATACTTTTAAAACTACAGTCTGAAGAGATAAATGTTTAGGAGGAGATTTCTGGAATTTATTCTTACTATTTGTGGTGGTATGGGGTCTTATTTATCCAAACCAAAATCTACTTCCTAGGCAACAAATAAGGGAGTAACATAATCATAGAAATTATCAGACAGGAGAAAGATATGAAAAAAAAGTGTTAATTATTTCAAGAGATATTTATAATGAGTTGATAGAAATACAACCATTTAATATGTATATTTACATGTTTGTGCCTATATGTTAATTTTCATTTTAATTAAGAGGATATTCTCTTAAAGACCACCCTTTTACAGATTGTGCATAAAATGAAAAATATATAAGTACTATATATGTCATGTCCTTTTTAAAATTTTTGTTTAATGAAATATTTATACTATCCATTGTTATTTTTAAACTTAAAAAATATTTTATTTATATTCTGTGTATGAGTATAATGCCTGCATGTATGTAAGTACACCCGTGTCATGCAGTGCCCATAGAGGTCAGAAGAAGGCATTGGATCCTCTGGAACTGGAGTTAGGACAGTTGTTAGCCACCATGTGGATGCTGGGAAATAAACTTGGGTCCTATGCAAGAGCAGCTAGTGCTCTTAACCACTGAGCCATCTTCTCCAGTCTGTTTTTAAACTTTTAACTTGGGCATTTTACATTTATTTTTGTATGTGGGTATATTTGTGGATTTGTGCATGCCATGGTGCAGGTCAGAGGACAGCTTGGAGGAGTTGGTTCTCTCTTTCCACCAGGTGGGATCCAGGGATTGTACTCAGGTAGTCAGACTTTGTGGCAGGTGCCCTTTATCTGGTGAGCCATTCATCTTGCCCGCTCTCACTTGTACATTTTATAGATTGTGTACAAACAGAGGGAATTAAACAGTGAGTCCATATATCCCCATCACCAGGCTCTAACTCTTACCTCTGTAGTTTCTCTTACACCTTCCCTTCTCCTAAGATGGATTATTTAAAATGCATGCCAGATATCATATTACTTCACACATAAATATTTCTGTGTTAGAGTTACTTTAAAAAAATTTTTGTGTGTCTGTGTGTGAGTATTTACATGAGCATGTGGGTGCCTTAGGAGGTCAGAAGAAGGCATCCAATCCTCCAAAGCTGTAGTTAGAGGCGGTTGTTAGCCCTGACATGGGTGCTGGGGGACAATGGGTGCCGGGGATGGAACTCTGGTCCTCTGGAAAAACAGCAAATTCTGTTAACTACTGAGCCATCTCTCTAGCCATTTCATGGCTTACTTCTTGTATTAATTTCTTAATTCCTCTGTTTTATTCTAAGAAGTATGTATTCTGGTTTATTTCAACAAAATCTTCTCCCTGCCATCTTTTTAAGATGGAGTATAATCAAAGCCTATTGCTTCTAGTGTCTCAGTATCTTGTAATCTATATTAAAATTGAAGCCCATTGGGGCTGGAGAGATGGCTTGGCAGTTAAGAGCACTGGCTGTTCTTGTAGAGGGCCTGGGTTCAAATCCAAGCACCCACATGGCTGCTAACAACTAACACTCCAGTTCCAGGGGATCCAACACCCTCTTCTGCACAGCACAGAGCACTTACATACATGCAGATAATACACTCTCAAACACACACACACACACACACACTATATATATATATATATATATATATATATATATATATATATATACACACACACATATATATATATATACACACACACATATATATAAACAAATAAATTAAAATAAACTATTGTCCAAACAGGTGTAGTAACTTATGCCTATAATCCCAACAACACTCTGGAGTCTGAGGCAGGAGGGTAGAGTTTGAGTGAGTCTTGGTTACTTAGTTCCAGGCTTCCTAGTGCAAAAACCAAAAGGGAGAAAAAGTTAAAGAATAGATATCTGCAGAGTGCTATGTATCAGGAGCTTTTCATTGAATTTTTACAAAAATATTTTTTACATTTATTGTGTGTGTGTGTCCATTTTTGCTTTCTACCATGTGAGTTCTGGGAATTGAACTCAAGATTGTCAGGTCTGATGAACCACCTCTAGAGAACCATGAATTCTTTGTGAGTGTTTGAGGAGGGTGCACATGCATGCATTTATATGTGGAGGCCAGAAGTCAGTGTTCGGTGTCTTCCTCAGTTGAGTTCCACGGTACTTCAAGAATCTCTCACTTAGCTTGGGACTCACCAGTTTGGCTAGACCTACTAGCCAGAAAGTCCGCAGGGATCCTCCTGTTTCTGCTTCCCCAGTGCTGGGATTACAGGCACGGGCAGTTTCTAATATGGGTACTAAGGATCTGAATTTAGGGCCTTATGTTTACATGGCAAGAACTTTCCCACTTGGCCATTTCCCAGCCCCTGAATTCTCTCTCTGCCCTTCCCTCCCTCCCTTCTTTCCTTTTTGAGATGGGGTCTCACAGCCCATTATCTTGAACTTTTGTGACTCCTGCCTTATCACTTCTGCACAGGTGTGTTATCACATCATGGTAGACATGCAGAATTCTTACAACAATTCTTTGAAATGGTAAATAGCAAGTATCCTACTTTAGAGGTGAAGAAATGGAGGTATAGGGAAATTTAGTAATTTATCTAGAGTCACATAGCCAATAAATGGTAGAGTTATCCTCCTCTTCCTCCTTGTGTGTGTGTGTGTGTGTTTTGAGAGTCTCAATCTTAGAGTCTTTCTGCCTCTGCTTCCTAGTGTTGGGATTTCAGGTGTTCCCCACTATGCCTAGCCAAATTTAAGTTCTTATAAGAAAAGTTACAAAATCTGCTATTGAAAATTCTTAAGCTTGATAAATAGATTAAAAATATCCTTATCATTCATCTGAATTTGCATTTAATCTCTTTTTTTTTTTTTTTTTTTTTTTTTTTCTGTCTTTCTGAGACAGGCTCTCCCTGTAGTCCCAGCTGGCCAGGAATTTACCGAGATCTGCCTGCCTCTGCCTCCTACGTGCTGGGATTCAAGTCAGGGACCACCACACCCTGTTTAATCTACTATTAAACAGTGTGGGACCTTTTTGCTACCATAGTTTTACTTAATGTGATGATTGGCAATAGAAAAAACAGCCCTAACTAATTAATACAACAATACATGGCTGTTAAAATGACCTCTGTTCCAGGGAATCTAATGTCTTCTTCTGGCCTCTGAGGGTACTCTGCACATGAGACATACGCATACACATACATGTGAGTTTTTAAAAAGTAAATAAATTTTAAAACACATGATTTATATATTTTTTTGTTTTTGAAACATTGCCTCACTGTTTCTATCTGGCTAGCCTAGAATTCGCTATGTAGACCAGGCAGGCCTTAAACTCTGAGATCTGCCTCTGTCTTCTGGATCCTGGGATTAAAAACATGAGCCACCACACCTTGCCTTGTTTATATATATATATATATATATATATGTATAAATAAAATGATTTCCAGGTAGGTTCAAATTTAATTAATTTCTAATTTTCTGTGTATGAGTGTTTTGCCTGCATGTATGTAGGTGCACTCCTGCATGCAGTTCTCATGGAGGCCAGAAGAGGGTGTTGGATCTCAAATTAAATTAAAAGACTGGTTAAATAAGAACTAAATGCCATTCTGATGGATTATTAAACCTAGAGCCTTATGGTAAGTTCTATACCACTAAGCTACATCCCTCAGCCCCAACTTTATGAATTATTTCTGATTTGCCATTAAGCCTGATTTCTCTTTCAAGAGCTCTACCAGTAAGGTAGTTAGACCATAACTATAAGATATATATAACAGAGAATTTACTGAAAATATCCAACATTTAAAAGTATTGAATTTTCAACTGAGTGTGGTAGTGCAGGCCTGCCTGTAATCCCAGCACTTGGTAGATGGAAGCAGGAAGATCTAGACTTCAAGGTCATCCTCCACTACTTAGCCTAAACTTCATGAGACCCCATCTCAACCAAACAAAAAACATTGAATTCTATTTTGTTTTGTTCTTTTCCCGTTTTTGTTGTTTTGAGTTTTTGTTTAATACCAGTTGATCTCCTGGGTCATACCTAGTCAAAAATGCCATTACAAAATAATGAAATTCAGACACATCAGAAGTCTTAACTAGTTCATCCTAGTTTCTTGCTAGCACATTCTCTCTGTGATTTCCTATCATGTATTTTGTTATTTTTGGAGATAGAGTTTTATGTGCCCGTGGCCTCCTTGAGGATGACCTTGAACTACTGATCCTATTTTCTCTACCACCCAAGTGCTAAAGGAATACAGATATTCAATACCACTCCCAACTGCCCATTATCTTTTTTTCTTCCTTCCTTCCTTCCTTCCTTCCTTCCTTCCTTCCTTCCTTCCTTCCTTCCTTCCTTCCTTCCTTCCTTCCTTCCTTCATTATCTGTTACTATGTCTCTTTGTAACTCCTCTTACATTATTTCCAGTACCAGAATTCTATTGATTATCACGATAGATGATAGAAATCAAGATTCTAATCATGCTTGTAATTTACTTTTATAAAACATATTTATTATCTTTATTTTATGTGTATGAGTATATTGCCTGCATGTATGTAAGTACACCCATGTCATTGTGCAGTGCCCGAGGAGGTCAGAAGAGGGTGTTGAATCCCCTGGAACTGGAGTTAAGACAATTGTTAGCTACCATGTGGGTACTGGGAACCAAACCCAGGTCCTCTGCAAGAGCCCTTAACTGCTAAGCCATCTCTTCAGCCTTGTAATTCACTATTTACAAGTACTTATTCTAGGAGCTCCCTAGAACTTGAAGGTGGTTGTTAAGGAAAAACATTTCCTGTTGTAATTATTATTAATATATGAAAGTAGTCACTTTTTATTAAAAAAAGTTAACTCATTGATTGGGTTATGTCTTCTATTAGGAGTAATAATTATTTAGAAAAAATTGGAAGATCAAATTACTTAGTAAGAAGATTATTCTGTTAACTTTTGAGAAATGAAAGACATTCTTCAATGGAAGTGTTGCTTATTACTGTTTTTTCTACTGTTGGCTAAGATTTTATTTCAAGTTACATAAAAGAGCTTAATGTGTCTTCTGTTTGCTTTTAATAAAAATCCAAGGTCAAGAAATGGAGAGATGGCTCCTGTTAAGAGCACTGGCTGCTCTTGCAAAAAACCTGGGTTTGGTTCTCAGCACTCAAGGCAAATAACCATAGGTAACTCCGCATCCATGAGATCAAGGGCCCTCTTGTGGCCTTTGCAGGCATTGTATTGACACAGGTACACTTACATGCCGGCAAAACATTCATAAACACACAAAAATATAAATAAGTAAATAGGATTGGATATGGTGGTACATTCTTTTAATACTAGCACTCTGGAGGCAGAAGCAGGTGGATCTCTGAGATCCAGACCAGCTGGGTCTATAGGGGCACTGTGTCTCAAAATAAATAATAAATACATAAATTTCTAAAATTCAAGGTTAAAAAAAAACTAAGAAGATATAAGATACTAATTATATACATGTATTTGAAGGGAAAAGTAGAAATTTTCTTTATGGATTAACTACAGCTTTCAAATATAAATAAACATATTTATACCTTAATGTAATAAGATACCCTGTTTTGATAAGATACCCTCTTTTGATGCAAGGTGTCATGTAGTTCAGGCTTGCATTGAACTTGCTGTGTACCTGAGGGTGACCTTTAACACCTGGTCCCCTTCTACCTCCTACATACTGAGATTATAGGAATGTAGCATCAAGCTTGGCTTGAGAATCTGCATTTTTGTAATGAGTTAAATTAATAAATATATACTATGTGAAATTTTAATTTATTCCTAATAACCTATGAAAACCAGGTATTTTTCTCATTTTTTTTCCCACTGCTGAGTCTTGAACCCAGGACTTCCTGTATAGTAACCAAGGTCTCTGCTCAGTCTAGGGTTCTACCATACCACTCCAGCTCCTTCTGCTTGCTGCTTGTTTTTCACCTTTACTTTTTTTTTTTTTTTATCTTTTTGAGACAGGGTCTCCCTGTAACCCCAACTGGCCTAGAACTGTATGTAGACCAGGCTGACCTTGAACTCACAGAGATCGCTTGCCTCTTCCTCCCAAATGATGTGATTAAGGGCACCACCATGCCTGCCTACTTTTTTTTTTTTCTTAAAGACAATCTCACTTTGTATCCTAGGCTATCCTAGAACTCGCTATGTAATCCAGGCTGGCCTTGAACTGGCAGTAAGTAGTTCCTTGTCAAGACTCCCAAGTTCTGGGAATATAGGCAGGAGTCGCCATGCTCAGTTTAAAGAAATCTTTAATAATAAAAAGAAACAGTGTTTGTAACTATAAGAAAAAGTAATAAATTTAGTGTTAGTAGCTGTTGAACTTTTTTTGATTAATTTATGTGTCAAAAACTTGATGTAGCTGGAAGTGTTGGTATATACCTTTAGTCCTAACGCTTTGTGAGTTCAAAGCCTAGTTTACCTAGTGAGTTCCAGGCCAGTCAGGGCTATATAGTGAGACACTGTCTCAAAATATAAAATGAAGTATGACAGTATTTTTTATTATATTTATTTATTTAAAATTTATTTTTATGTAAATGAGTGTTTTGCTTGCATATATGTAGGTGCACCATGTGTGTGCAATGCCCATGGAGGCCAAATGAGGGCCTGGAATTAAGGACAATTGTTAGTTGTCATGTATGTGCTAGGAACTGAACTCAGGTCCTATGTAAGAGCAGCTGGTGCTCTTAATTACTGAGCCATCTTTCCAGCCCCATAGTTAATTATTTTGAGTGTGTGTGTGTACACATGCATGCCATGGTATGTGTGTGGAGGTCAGAGAACAACTAGTGTGAGTGGAATCCCTCCTCCTATCATGTAGGTACTCTAGACTTGGTTCCAAGTGCTGAGTCATCTCACTGGCCCACACTAGTATTTTAAAGATATTTTTTCATATTTAATTATTAGTAATTCTGAGAAAGATCATATGAGGGACGACTAGTCCTCCTTTTAAAATTTATTTATTTATTATTATTTTATGTGTATGAGTATATTGCTTGCATGTGTGTAAGTGCACATGTTGTGCAATACCTGTAGAGATCAGAAGAGGGTGTTGGATCCCCTGGAACTGGAGTTAGGACAGTTGTTAGCTGACTTGTGGATGCTAGGAATCCAACCCAGGTCCTCTGTAAGAGCAGCCAGTGCTCTTAACCACTGAGCCATCTCTCTAGCCCCATTCCATCCATTAGTATCCTTTAAAAATTTTTTGTTTGTTTGTTTGTTTGAGCTGAAGTCTTATGTAGCTTTAGATGACCTCAAACTGCCTTTATAGATGAGAATATCCTTGAATTTCTGATCCTCCTACCTCCAGCTTCCAAGTACTAAAATTACACAAATCTACCATTAGACCAGCTTGAAAATTTTTTTTTCTTTTTTTATTCTGTAAATGAGCAAAATAAAGTAAAAAAAAAAAAATCCTATAAAGTGTGTTTGTATAGTTTTTTTTTTCTCTCTCTCTTTTTTCCTCTCTCTCTCTCTTTTTTTTTTCTCTTAAGACAGTGTCTTTCTATAGCCCCAGCTGGCCTGGAACTTGGTATGTAGACCAGTATGGCCTTGATCTTAAGATAGAACCACCTCCTTCTGCCTTAAGTGTTGGGACTAAAGGCTTGTGCTACCATGCCTGGCTGCTTTTAGTTTTTAAATGAGCACACTGAGGTAGGGGAATTCCTTAATTTTTCCAAGGTTACATGCCTAGGGAACAAAACTAACATTTGAATTTCAGTAGTTTTAACCTAGAGTTGTAAACCTAAATGTATGTGGCCTCTTACAGTACAAATATTTAATAATTTGCATTTGCACTTTGAATTCTGCTAAGATTATACTACTATTCAGATGGTGTACTAGTCATGTAGGATTCTAGCCTTGTGATGCTAGCTGGCCTGGGACTCATAGAAATCTGCCTGCCTCTACCTCCCAAGTATTGGGATTAAAAGCATGTGCTACCATGCCTAGCCTTTTTTTTTTTTTTTTTTTAAGATTTAGTCACATTTATCCCAGGCTGTCCTCAAACTCATGTAGTTAAGGATAACCTTAAACCTCCTCCTGATCCATCTACTTCACCTCTCAAATTCAAGGATTAAAGGAATGAATTCTTTAATTAAGCAGCTTCCTTAAAGCATAAAGAAATGTGGTAAGCTGCATGATAGAAATTAGTAGAAACATGATGATCCTTTTGGGGAAATATTTCAACATTCACATTTAGCAAATCATTGTCTGGCTTTGGTGAGTACCTTTAGGATTTAGCTATAGCAGATCATAGATTGACATTTTCTGTCTTGGCTGCAAATGAGACTAGAAGTGCACACTGGGGTACCTTTTTTTAAAGACAGAATTTCAAGTAGTCCAGCCTGATGTCATATTCACTGTACAGCTGAGGATGACTTTGCATTTCTGATCCTCCTGCCTCAGCTTCCCAAGTGCTAGGATTACAAGCATGAGCCATCATACTTGGCTAGAGTGCTATCTTTAATAATCAAAACTAAGTTTTGATAAACCAGATAAATTACTTCATGAAAAATTTATGAAGTAGATATATTAGCTTCACTTAGATTAGATGGAATAATATTTTCACTATGGCGTGGTTGATTCATTTTGTTGATTTATAGAAAGCAAATGTTTATATTTAATAATAGCAAGAGGATTGCAGTTTTCCAATAAATGTCACAGATTGTGGCAGTGAGCCAGAAAGAACAACATGTACATTAGTGAAGAGACACACTGTTGTAGCTATGGAAACTACAAGCTCTACTGTCTACAGAAGTTGTTCTTGTGCTTATATTTGTATTACTAATTAGACATTGGTAGGGGTCAGTGAGGACCTTAAATACTTAATAAATTAAGTTTAGATGTAATTCTTTTCACTGAAGAGCTTGGTTAGAGGGTACTGTTGGGTAGTTTAATGCTTGTTTTATAGGAACATTAAAGTATTTTGGGGGACCAGGTATAGGGGGGTACACCTTTAATTACTCCTAGCACTCCAGAGGCAGAGGCAGAGGCAGGCAGATCTCTGAGGCTACCACATAGGAATAATCACTATTAACTTTAAAAAAATTATTGTTTTTGTGTTTTAGAGACAGGGTTGCCATGTATTCACAGATGCCCTGGAACTCACTATGTAGACTAGTCTGGTCTTGATCCCTCTGCTTCTGCCTCTGCCGAGATTAAAGGTACTCCACCATACCCTGTCTTGCTGTTAACATTTTCGTGTATAATAAGGTTGTTTATACTTTTTTGTTATTTCTTTTCTTTAATGAATATATACTGATTTATTCTTAAATAACTGTGAATTTTATAAGCTGATTTTTTTTCTCCATGTATTTGCATGATCATCCTCTAGTTAATACCTCATAGCTGGGTATGGTGGTGAATCCTTTTAACCCCAGTACTTGGGAAGCAGAGGAAGGTGGATCTTGGATCTCTTGGAGATCAAAGCTACCCTGGTCTACATAGTCAGTTCCAGACTAGCTGGGGCTACAGGGAAACCCTGTCTCAACAAAAAATAAACATCCAAAACCCAAACAAACAAAAATGTTATTTATGTTTTTTACATATGAGTGTTTCTCCTGCATATATGTAAGCACACCTATGTGTGCAGAGCCCACTGAGGTCAGAAGAGGGCATCAGATCCCCTATAACTGGAGTTATAGACAGTTGTAAACCATCATGTGGGTGCTAGGAACACTGGTCCTCTGCAAGAACAGTTAGTGCTCTTAACTGCTGAGCTATCTTTCCAGCTCTCTATTTTTTTTCGAAAAATAAAATGTTTTAAAATTTTTACATAATATAAAAATAGTAAGAATAAAATAAAAATTAAAAATCATAAAGATATTGTTTCTAGGTATATGTATTATATTGCACATAAATAGGATTTTTGTTTTGTTTTTTGAGACAAGGTTTCATTATGTTGCTCTTAGTGACCTGAATTCAGTATATAGACCATATTGACCTTGAACTTGCAGTGGTCCTCATGCCTGTGCCTCTCAAATTTGGAGATGGTAGGTGTATACCACCAAGCTCACGTATCGAAATTTATGTTTTAGATTTATTAAGTGTAATTATTTGTTTGTTATGAGACAGGGTCTCACTGTGTAGTTGAGGTTGACCTCAACTCACAGAGATCTGCTTGCCTCTGCCTCCTAAGTCCTGGCTTAAAGGCATGTCCCATACCTCACCTGGCTGATTTATTTTTTACTTACTTACTTATTTTATTTATTGGTCTTTCTGAAGCAGGGGTTCTCTGTAGCCCCAGCTGTCTTGGAACTCACTATGTAGAGCAGGCTGGCCTTGAACTCACAGAGATTCTTCTGCCTCTGCCTCCTAGGTGCTGGGATTAAAGGTGTGCACCACCACGCCTGGCTATTTTTAAATACGTGTATTTGTATGTGTGTCTGTATGGGGATATGTGCATGTGAGTGCAGGTGCTCATAGAGGCCAGGAGAGGAAGTCAGATTCCCTGGAGTTGGAGTTACAGATGGTTGTGAGTCACCAGGTGAAGGTACTGGTAACAGAACTTGAGTCTTTTAGAAGATGACTTATTTACTACTCGTCACAGTCTTTGCTCTTGGGCATTTGCTTTTGTGATGTTCTAACTATACAAAAATCTCAGTTTCCTTTCAGGAAGACAAAGGAATACACACCTGCCAAGCCTCTAAATTTGTGGAATATTTTGTGTTTTGCCTGCATGTGTAGTGTGTACCATATGTGTGCAGTGCCAAGGAGGCCAGAAAAGGGAGTTGGATTCCCTGGAACTGGAGTTAACAGAGGGTTATCAGTCTCCATGTGGGTGTTGGGAACTGAACTTGGTGTCTGGAAGAGTAGCCAGTGCTCTTAACTGCTGAGCCATCTTTCTAACCCCACGATGATCATTCATTCATTCATTCTTTGTTTTTGTTTTTGTTTTGAGATGATCTGCCTGGGTATTTATGATACTTACATTTAGGATGTCTTCCTATTTCTGCTTTTATAAAAAATGCCTTAGAGAACAGTTTTACATATGTGTATCTTTATATAGTTAGCTTTATTATTTTTCCTTAATTTAAATTTATAAGTGGCTGGGCCTGTAATCTCTTCTACTCATGAGGCTGAGGCAGTAGGATTAAAAGCCAGCCCAAGTGAGACCCTGTCTCAAATAAAACAAGAAAAAGAAAATTACATGTTTAAATATATATTTTTTCTGGTTATATTTTTGACCAATTAAAAGAAAACCAATTTTAGGTTTCTGATATGATTTGAACTTTTTTTTCATACATATGAATATATGAGTTAATGAACGATCTCAGACTTTAAAAATGAAATTTTTGCCGAGTTCCTCTCTTTAGATGTTATAGTGAAATATCAAAGAAGTTAAAATGAAATGACATTTACGAAAACATTCACCACTTGAATTCACCAGTCACTAGGGAGTGAACCTGGCATTGGATTCCCTGAAACTAGAGTTGCAGACGGTTGTTAGCTGCCAAGTGGGTGCTGGGAATCAAACCCGGGTCCTCTGCAAGAGTAGTCAGTGCTTGTAACCACTAAGCCATCTCTTGCCTATATTTTGATTTTTAAAAATAGTTTTTGTATGTGTTCATGATGTATTGTGTGGGCACACAGGCTCTAGCATGTGGAGGTCAAAGGATAAGTTTGTGTAATCAGTTCTCTTCCATTTTTAGGTGGGTTCCAGGGATCAAACTCAGGTTACCAGGTTTTTGTGGCTGAGATTTCTTGCTGTCCCAGAAATTTGTATTTTTAACGTAGTCTCTTATTAGAGCCATTTTCTTCCACATGCTGATTTTAGCTATAATTAATGAACTGAATTTACTAAAGTCTCCCTGGTTGTTCCTCTTTGCACCTGACTGCTTTAACAAGTTCACAAAAATCTACGTGTTAGTTGGAACTGCCAAGAGCTGGAATTATGACTATTTGGTTCCTAGTATATTGCCAAATGAGAAAAGTTATTTTACGTGTGTGTGTTACGATAAACAATAGGTAGGATTGTTTAGATCTAGACTTCTAAAACTTTTCTACTCATAACTGCTTTTCAAGCCTGAGTTATTTTTACATGACCCCAAGTACTTAGGTATATAAAATATAAATTTATTTTAAAACAATTATTTGTTATACATGTAATTTTATAATTTATTAAAGATAAAAGCAAATTTGCATACTAAAACAGATGGGTTATTTTTATATAAGAGTTAAATCTTGTCAGAATTTAATATGCAGTGGTGGCCCATGCATATTCAGTGTTTTTCAGAGATGACTGATATATTTTATGTGTATGAGTGTTTTGCCTGTATGTATGCAAACACACCACCTGCGTTCAATGCCTGTGGAGTCCAGAAGAGGGTGTCAGATGCCCTGGAATTGGGATTACAGACAATTGTAAGCTGCCAAGTGAGTGCTAGGAACTGAACCTAGGTTTTCTGCAAGAACAGCCAGTACTATTAACCTCTGAGCTGCCTCCAGCCCATGGAGCAGTTTTTAAGATTAAACATTCTATCATAAAATAATCGAAATAGACCTAGCTGGCCTGTAATTCACTGTGTAGCCCAGAGTGGCCTTGAATTTGCAGCAGTCCTCCTTCCTCTGCCTCCCAAGTGCTGGGACTACAAGTATGCCCCTCCATATAGGGCTCAGATACACTAATTTGATACCTACACACTGAAGAATGACAGTAGAAAATATAAAATCTTTGTTTTCCATAATTAAATCATTATGTTTCCTTTTTGGTGGTGCTGGAGCTCAAACTGAGGGTCTGTCACTTGCTAGGCAAGGGCTATATTCTCCACCTTTATGTTTCTGTAAGAGCAGAAAACTACAGTAAAAACACAGCAGTTCATAACATAAAATAATCTTGATTGTGAGCCAAAGTATTTCAGGTAGTATTGGTTGGAGTTACATGAAGTGACAGTATTTGCAGTGCAAAGTATGTTTTCTAAACCAAGGCTACAGTAAAGTTGTGTAGAGCAATGTGAAAGAGTTCTGCCAGAAGTACCTTGGATTATTTATACATTTGAATTAATTTTGGGTCATTAGGTATTCAAAACTTTATGTTGCCAAATTTTTCTTTTTGTATTTTTGAGATAGGATCTTTTTTTAAAAAAAGATTTTTTTTCTCTTATGTGCATGAGTGTTCTAGAATGTTAGTAAGCCCACCTGTGTCATGTAATGCCTGTAGAGACCAGAAGGGGGTGTTGGAGCCCCTGAAACTGGAGTTATGGACAATTGTGGGTGATGGGGCCTGAGCAGCACTAGTGCTCTTAATCCTTGAGCCATCTCTTCAGCTCCAGATTTATTTATTCTTATGTGTAAGAAGGATTGCCTGTACTTATGTATGTGCACCACGTACATACAGTGCCCACAGAGGCAAGAGGAAGGCATTCGATCCCGTGGAACTAGAGCTCCAGATGGTAGTAAGCTAACATGTGGGTGCTGGGAACTGAACCCAGGTCTTCTGCAAGAGCACTAAGTGCTCTTAACTACAGAACCATCTCTTCAGCCCCAACATAGGGTCTTGTTATTTAGTTCTTGGTGGCCTGGAACTCACGATGTAGACCAGCTTGTCCTGAACTTGTGGCAGTCCTACCTCTCCCTCCCACATGCTGAAATTACAGGTATGACCCCCATATTTGGCATTGTCAAATATTTCTTAACCCTCTGGTTCAGTTATACAACCCATGTTTAAGAACCTGGGATTTAGGAGCTGGAGAGAAGACTCAATGATTTAGAACACTTACTAATCTTGCAGAGGACTGGGTTCGGTTCCTAGCACTGATATCAGGTGGTTCATGACCACCTGTAACTCCAGTTCCAGGGTTCGATGCCGTCTGACCTCTTTAGGCACCTGCATGATATAGTACACATAAACTCTTGCAGACATACATACATACACATACATACATACATACATAAATAAATAAATCTTTAAAAGCTGGGGTTTAGATAACAGGAGAGCAGGAAAATAGTTCATTTTCACTAGTACTGTATCATACTTTGCATGTAGTTTGTAGAGCACTTTGACATGTTATTTCATTTAATCGTTTTAATATCTGGGAGGTATAGTTATCACCTCCATCTTATAAATCCTGGATAGATGGTAAAGAGACTTACACAGTTTGGTGTCAATAGAAGAGTCAGATTTTTTTGTTTTTATTTTTTTAATAAAAATTATCTTAGAGGATGAAGAGATGGCTCTGCAGTTAAGAGCACTGAGTGGTCTTGCAGAGGACCCCAGTTCCATTCCCAGCACCCACATAGCAACTAACAACCATCTAGAGGATCTGGTGCACTCTTCTGGCATCTGTGGTCATTGCTACATGTAGTGTACTTACATACATGCAGGCAAAACACTCATACACATAAAATAAAAATTGATCAAAAATTTTTAAAAGCTCTTTCAGAGGGCTGGAGTTTAGTTCCCAGCATCCACATTGGGCAGCTCCCAACCACATGTAACTCCAGCTCTAGAAACCTGACACTCCCCTGTCCTCTAAGCACACTTGTACACACATATATTCACACACACATAAATAATAATTTTTAAGTGTCCTGCTTTAGCTGGGCTTGGTGCTGCACATCTTTAATACCAGTTCATGCTCTACATACCTAATTTGCAGGTTAGCCAGGGCTACATAGTAAGATGCTGGGGTTTTTTTGTTGTTGTTTCAAAGTGTCCTGCTTTAATATATATTAAATAAATAAATAACCTCAGCTGAGTGTCTCTACATACAATATTAAAACTTACCTAGCACATGTGAAGCCCCAAATTTAGGCTCAATTAAATAAGTCTTAATTACATTTTATTCATTTATTTTGTGATGGGTAGGAACCTGTTGGGGGTCAGAGGACAACTGGTAGGGTTTGCTTTTCTCCTACCATGTGGGTTTTGGGGACTGAACTCAGGTTGTCAGGTTTGGCAGCAGGTGCTTTTACCCACTGAACCCTCTCGCCATCCCTGTGCTCAATTTTTGAAGTTGTATTTTGTTAATAGAGCAGACGATGTACAATTTCAACAGTTTTGAAAGTGCTGCTTTAAAATAATTGTTTTGTGCTAAAAATAAAACAGCAAAAGATAATGAGTTCAGTTTGGGACATGTTGAAATTGAGGTGCTTATGGAAGATAAAAGCAAAGAAAATGAAATCCCTTCCACACCAATTTATATTCTGGTGTTTGGAAACAAACAATAACAAATAATTAATGAAATGTCAGGGGTGAAAATAGGCAAATCCCTAGAAACAGTGGCAATTATTGGTTGCCAGGGACTCAGGATGTGTGGATATGGAGGATAACTTCATGGTTGTAGGGTTTTTTTTTTCCAGATCATGAAGATGTTCTAGAATTAGGTAATAATGATAGCTGTACAAGTTTATGGTTATATAAAATGCACTGCATCCCATCCTTTTAGAAAGGGTCAGCTTTATATTCTGTGTCCTATCTCAAAGAGTTCAAGGTTTCAAAATGGTAAAGCAGATTAAGAGATAAAAGAGAGCACTAAAATGATTATTTTTAAAACAGGGTGGTCAGAAGTGATGCTTCATTTGTACAGAGACCTAACAGGAAAGAATGAGTAACCACTGGGACTATCTAGGGAAAGAATGTTCTAGATGAAAAATGGCAAGTACAGAGGTGTTGAGGCTGGGTAAATTGAAGAAATAGTGAGGGTAGTGTCCTCGGAGCAGAGAAGGTAAGACAGAGAGTTGTAGGTGTAATGTTAGAAAGATAGTAAATGATGGGATTGTTTGGATTACAGTGCAGATCATAAGCTGTAAAAGAGGAAATGAGGAGACTGTTGAGTCAGACCAGGTAAGTTTATTAGTTTAGGGGAGTAGAACCAAGATGCTGAAATTCTGCGCCTAGGAGAGAGGAATGAAAAACAGTAAAAGAAGCCGATCACCCAGAGCCCTATCTTCTGACACGTCCTTTTCCTTCTCCGTAGGAAGATTCCAGAGTAGTAGTCATGTTTCAGTTTCTCCATATTTCTTCCTCTGTTCCCTTTGGAGTTCAGTTCTACCTCTTGACTTCTAGCTTCATCATTACTTCCTTGAGGTTACAGGAAGTACTTTTTGCCGCATCAAATAAAAGTATTCTTTCAAGTTGTTCTGAGCTAAATGAGACATTTCAGATTTGGAAGTCTGCTGTCAAGGTTCTTTTTGTGTGTGTGCAGAGATTATTATTTTTTTTTTTTGAAGGTTTATTTATTCTGTGAGCCAGGAGTAGTGCATACACCTATAATCCCAGTACTCGAGAAACAGAAGCAGGCAGTTCTCTGTGCGTTTAAGGTCAGCCTGGTCTACATAGTGAGTTCCAGGCCAGCTGGGACTATCCAGAGATCTTGTCTAAAAAAAAAGAGGCCTGGAGAGATAGTTCAGCAGTTAAGAGCACTGGCTGCTCTTGCAGAGGACCTGATTCAGTTCTCAGCACCCACATGGCTGCTAACAACGGTATGTGTAACTCATGTTTCAGGGAATCTGACACCTTCTTCTGGCCTCTTTGGGCTTTGAATGCTTGTGGTACCAGCCAGCTTGTTTGTTTTGAGGCAGGGTCTTGCTGTGTAACACCAAAACTGACTTTGACCCCTTCAATCCTCCTGCCTTAGTCTCCCAAGTATTGGGGTTACAGGCATGCATCACCACTTACGATCCTTAAGGAATTATATTGGTCACTAAAGACTCTTAACTTCCTATCTCAGGTCCATAATTATATCATTCTAAATAGTATTTATTAATTATTATTATGTGTTTAATGTTAATTATTATTATGTGTGTTTGTAGTTCACCAGTTCATTATTTCTAAAGTTTAGGGTATTGTAAAAACCTTATTTCTATCTCTGTGACTATTCTGCTTATGCTTATTCCTTACAGGATGACTTTACATTTCTTTTTTCTGAGACAGGGTCTCCCTGGCTTTGAACTCCCAGATATCCGCCTGTCTTTGCCTCCTGAGTGCTGGGATTAAAGGTGTGTGCTACCATACCTGACCTGATAGGATGACTTTTTAAAAAAATATTATTTCTATTTATTTTTTATGTGTATGAGTATATTGTCTGCATGTATGTAAGTACACCTGTGTTATGCAATGCCTGTGGAAGTCAGAAGGGGCCATTGGATTTTCCTGGAACTTGAATTACAGATGGTTGTTAGCTGCCATGTGGGTGCTGAGAATCGAACCTGGGTCCTCTGCAAGAGCAGACAGTGCTCTTAACCTCTGAGCTATCTCTCTAGCCCATGATGAGTTTTTATTTTTAATTATAAGTCTGATCTCACTTCTTTACTAAGCTCCCAGAGCCTGTCTGTATGTACTGAAGGATTAAATAATACATTTTAAAATGTTTGTTTTATATATAGGAGTTTTTATTTTTTTTTTATTTATTCATTTTTATTTTATGTATGTATGAGTGTTTTGCCTACATCTAAGTAAACCCATGTCATGCAATGCCGGCGGAGGCCAAAATAGGCCATCAGATCCCTTGGAACTGGAGTTAGGATGGTAGTTATCCACCATGTAGGTTTTGGTAACCCAACCTAGGTCCTCTGCAAGAGCAGCCAGAGCTTTTAACTGCTGAACTATCTTTCCAGCCCATGTGTGTTTGGGGTTTTTTATTTATTTATTTTATTTTATGTGTATGAGTGTTTTGCCTGCATGTATGCAAGTGTGCCTGCGCTTGCAATATCCACACCAGCCAGAAGAAGGTGTTGGACCCCCTGGAACTGGAGTTATAGATGGTTGTGAGCAACCATGTGGCTACTGGATTCGAACCCAGGTCGTCTGGAAGAGCGGCTAGTGCTCTTAATCACTGAACCATCTTCTCTAGCCCCATGAGTTTGTTTTTTTTTTTTTTTTTTTAAGATTTACTTATTTTATGTTTTTTGTGTGTTGTGCATGTATGTATACTACATATGTTCAATGCTGAGCAGGTCAGAAGAAGGTGTCAGATCTCCTAGAAATGGAGATCCACAGGTAGTTGTGAGCTGCCATGTGGGTGCTAGGAATTGAACCTAAGTTCTCCACAAGAGCAGCAAGCAGACTTAACCTCTGAGCCATTTCTCCAGTCCTACATTTTGTTGTTGTTTTTAAACCAAGACCCTGACATTTTTCTCCACCAAAGTATTTGGTTTTATTGTATTTTATTTTAAGCAGAAATTGTGACAAAAGAGAGAGCAATGTAGGTTACTGTATGTGTGTGTGTGTGTGTGTGTGTGTTTGCACAAATGCACAGATGCTGTATATGCAAGTATGTGTGCATAGTTGTATATTTGGGAGTAAGTGTGCATGCCTATGTGTGTTGGGGACAAGGTGTGTTGTGGAGGCCAGAGGTCAGCCCCCTGTGTCAGTCCTCTGGAGCTATCTATCTTGGTTTGTTTTGTTTTTGTGAGACAGTCTCATTATATTGCCCTGCCTGGTCTAGAACTCGCTATGTAGACCAAGCAGGCCTTGAGATCTGCCTACCTCTTCCTCCTCACCCTGCTGAATTTGTGTTCTTTGATACATTGATTTGCTTTGCTTTTGAGGCAGGCCTTTTCTCACTGTGTAGCATATGCTGGCCCCCTTTGATTTGAATAGTTTGCTTATTTAATCAATCTGTGTTACTAATCTCATATTGCTACTGTCTTCCTCTTTCTGACATTAATTACTCAGCTTTGGAATTTGTGAATCTTATAAGCTCTTAAAACTTGAAGCTCTCCTCCTGCCCATCTGTGTATACCTTTTGACCTTACTTTTGCTCTTCTTCCTCACATTGGACAACCTTAATAATCAGCTTGCCTCTTGACTTCTTCACCTTATTAGAATTGATCCCCTGCCTGAAATAGCTCTTTACTTCTGCTCCTGTGATTTCTGTAGATGTCTTCCTCAACTCCACTTGAACACCAACAGGCTGTGCTAAAACCAAGTTGTCCATCCATGAAAATGCCTGCTTTGGAGCTCGGGAGCTGACTTAGTTTAGAGCACTGTCTTCCCTTGCAGAGGACCAGGGTTTGGTTTCTAGCACCCACATGGTGATTAACAGCTGTCTATAACTACAGTTCTGGAGAATCTGACACTGTCTTCTGACCTCCATGGGTGTTGTATGACATGAGTGCACTTACATACATGTAGAAAAAACACTCATAATAAATAAACATCTTCATCTTGCTTGGTCTCTGGTATTCCCACATGAGCAAGGCTTTCTACATTGATGACCTCGTCCTGCTTAGCCTGCAGCCTTGGATGAATGTCCCTGTACCTACTTGGATTACAATTTTCCATGCTAAGTTCTATTCCTCTCATATGGGCACATTCTTCAGCTTCAGTGTAAGCTCTGATACCCAGCCTTCAGCAGCCTCTTATGTGGGTAGCGGCATTACTCTTTAGGTCCTGGCGCTGTATGTGGAGTGCCCCCCGACATAGATAGTCCTCCTTGCCCTGCCATCTCTGATATCCATGCTGGGCTTTCCCCACTCTCTCCTATATATAACCTTCTTATTCTGCTTAATTTTTACTGCCTGAGGTGGGCTCTCTACATTGTCCATCTGCATAGGTCCAGTCTTCATTCTGCTTGGGCCCTTACAACACACATACACACAAACATACACACAGAGAGACACACTGTCCTCTTTCATAGACATTGCCTCATGTTACTTCGTCTCTGTACCACCCTGTTCTCCCTCTCCAGTTATGCTTTCCTCATCCTATTTAGGTTTTGAAACTCTTTGCTAGGCCTCCCACTACCTCTCGTAGATAGCCTTCTTCCTTCTTCCCTCTTCCCTACTAAGTTTCTGATATCATTTTCTGGGCTCTCCTGACCACTCTTGAATTCTGCTTCACTTTGTATTTTGGGTTTGTTGTTTGCTTTTTGTTTTTTTTTGCCGTTCTCTTTTTGAGACACTCTTGATCCTCCAGCCTCAGTTTGTTGAGTGTAAAGATTATAGACATGTACCACCACTAGTTTATAGTTTGAACATTCTTGAAAATGTGTTCATGTAGGATTTTTAGAAATTGTAAATAAGCCTTAAATGTTTCACTTAATGGTATATGGATCCTCTATGACTTAATTAAGAGTTTTGGTTTTTTTCTGGGACAGACTTAAGCAATTAAAAAAATATAACATAAAGGTTGCTGGGGAGATGGCTCAGTTGGTTAAAATGTTTGCCACATAGTCATGAAGACTCCAGTCTAGACCTCTAGCACCTACATAAAAAGCCAGATGTGGTAGCACACAATTGTAATCCTAGCATTGGGGCAGAGGCCGATTCCTGGAGCTGTTGGTCTTCTAGCCTTGTTGAATCAGTGAGCTCTAAATCCAGTGAGAAACCCTCTCTCAAAAAATAAGATGGAGGTGGGGCTGGAGAGATGGCTCAGAGGTTTAGAGCACTGACTACTCTTGGAGAGGACTGTTTCGATTCCCAGCACCCACATGGTGGCTAACAACCCTCTGTAACTCCAGTTCCAGGGGAATCTAATACCCTCCTCTGGACCCCCACGGGCATTGCATGACACAAGTGCAGTTACACATATGCAGGTATACAGACATTCATACACATAAAATAAAAATGAGATCAAATATTTAAAAAATAATAAGAAGATGGAGGTGCCAGAGAGTTGGCTTAGTGGGTAAAAACACTTGTGAGCAAGCTTGACTGCTTGAGTTGATCTTTAAAACTCACCTGGTAAAAGATGAGAACTGACTCCCACAAGTTGAACTTTGACCTCCACTTGCTCCATGTGCTTACCACACACACACATACAAATAATAAATAAATTATCATAAATAAATGAAAATAAGATGGAGAGCAGTTAAAGAAGACATTGAACATTGACCTCTAGCCTCCATATACCTGTAGGCACACAAGAACACCCACAGTTTCTCCCTAAATACGCACGAATAACAAAGGACATTTAAAATGTAGTAAATTTTTTTTGGAGGAGGGTTCTAGCTGAGGCTGGTTTCAAACTTCTTGAGTAGCCAAGGATGACCTTTAAGCCCTGACTGCCCTGCCTCCACTTCCCTAGTGCTGTAATTATAGGGGTGTGCCACTAGGTCAGGTTTACAAAGTATACTGGGCATCAAACCCATATTCTTGTGTATACTAAGCAATCTCTAGTTGAACTACATCCCCAGCCCTAAAATGTAAGTATTTAAATGACTGAATAATATATTTTATATTTCATGCAAAGAAATTGTTTAGAAATTAATTATGAAGGATTGTGTATGTATGTATGTATGTGTGAAAAGTAATGCCAAGGAGAAAAATATTTGTTATACTATATTAAAATGTCTGTGGAATTGGTTAGTTTTCTCACTCCCCAGATTGGTTTTCTGTTTTATATTAAAATTACCTTAGAGGGGCTGGAGAGATTGTTCAGTGGTTAAGAGTTCTGGCTGCTCTTCCAGAGGACTTCGGTTCAGTTCCCAGCAGCTATATGGCAGCTAACAACTGTCTTCAGTTCCAGGGGATTTGATACTTTCTTCTGGTCTCTACTGGCATTGCACACACATGGTACACTTACGTACATCAGGCAAAACTCTTATCTATTAAAAAAAAATTACATGTTTTGGGAAAACAATAATAAATTACAATCTGGAAAAAGTAATATGAATAAGTGTGTATGATAGCAAACTTCTAAATTGACTTACACTTAAAAACTGAGAAAATTTTGTTAAAACAGAGTTTCACCTACTAGTTATTCTTGGACTGTATAATTTTTCAGAAACAAAATCTTCAGTGGACCTGCAGCCAGTACATTTTTCCAGTGGAGATGCCAAGTATGATGACTGTCAGACGTGGTTGTTTTTTTTGTTTGTTTTTGTTTTTAACAAATGAATGCTATCTCTTCAATGCATAATTTTGGCACACTGGAGATGTCAGGCACTTTGTTTTAGAGTGTCTGATGTGAAACTTTGATGGCTTTGGGATTCAATAGCTAACAGAGAGTTAATGGAAAAGTGGAACAATAAGATAATTATTTCTCAAACCTTTTTTTTTCTTCAGGAAGAGGTTTTGCAGGAGGAGGTTAAGAAAACTTTCAGATGCCTTATGGTAGCATCATATTTATAAAGGCAGTGAGGGTGTTTTTAAAAATGCTCATATTGGAGCTAGAGAGATGACTCAGAGTTAAGGGTACAAGCTGCTCTTCTAGAGGACTTAAGTTCAGTTCCCAGCATACAATGGTAGCTAACAATTATCCATAACTCCAGTTCCAGGAGATTTGATAACTTCTTCTGGCCTCTGTGGACATTGTACACACATGATGCACTTCCATACATTTAGGCAAGGCACTCATACACATAAAATAAAAATAAATAAATAAATAAATTTAAAATGCTCATATTTAAAACAAGATGAAAGTGTTTACAAGTGGTTTTTCATTATATTGTATACACCTGACTGTGAGGCATGTTCAGGCTGGTATGACCATAGATAGTATCTACATCTGAATATCAGGATTTCTTTTTTCAAATTTATTTTTATTTTATGTGTATGAGTCTTTTGCCTGCATGTATGTAAGTGCACTATGTGTGTGCAGTTCCCATGGAGGTCAGAAGAGTGTGTTGGATCCCCTGAAAATAGAGTTATAGACAGCTGTTAGCTGCCATGTAGGTGCTGAGAATTGATCCTGGGTCCTCTGTAAGAGCAGCTAGTGTTTTTAACTACTGAACCATTTCTCTAACCTTGATAATCAAATTTTGAGCATGAGTTCACTTTTTGTTACATTTTAAGGCATTCTTAACATAAAGTGTCATCCTTTTTAGCACAAATTCTTCCATCTAGTTGCTTAACAATTGAACACAAACACCTTATTTACAGAGCTTTTTTTTTTCTTTTTCTTTTCATTTTGCGTAGGTATAAATCAGTATTAGTTGTGTACAACTTTAACACGCAAAAGAAAATCACATATTCTTAAGAAAAGTTTTAATGGAAATGAACTTTTTGGCAATTTTGGTTTTTACTCTCTGACCCTGAAGCAAGTTGAATACCAATTCTTAGATCAAGGGTGAAATGGAGAGTAATAATCCAAAAGGAGTAATAACTTAGAGACCTTTTTTTTTCATTATTTAATTTTTAATTTTTATTTTATGTGTGAGTGTTTTGCCTGCATGTAGAAAGTTCACTTATGTGTACATTGCCTTCGGAAGTCAGAAGAGGGTGTCAGATCCCCTGGAATAGGAGTTGCAGATCATTGTTAGCTGTCCTGTGGGTGCTGGGAATGGAACCTGGGTCCTCTGCAAGGGCAGCCAGTACTCTTAACCACTGAGCCATCCCTTCAGTCCCGACTTAGAGTCCTTTAGAACAGACCATCCTATTTTAGGCTGCTGTGTGCACCTGTGCCCTATCCATGTATAGCTCTACTTGTATTACATTTGTTTTTTCCTTTTGTCATATCTTTTTAAAAAGAACACCAACTAATACACTGTCTGATCAGGATGTTTTTTCTTCTACTTTATTCTATGTCTATTTCTCCTATCACTCCCTCTTGTTTCATCACATATTTTTCATTTTTTAATCATAACAATCTTCCCTTTTTTTCATTGAGTAAAACATATGTCATAAGGACTGTTTTGAGATTGCATGCGTGCATATATATAATGATCTTTTGCATAGTGCCCAGTCCTTCAAAATGTTCAATAAATGGTAGTTGAAATTATGTTACTAATACTGTTATTTTAATAAGAGAATAGCAAGAAAAATATGTCTTTTCCCAGATGTTTCTTTTGTTTTGTCTTCCTGAACTCAGCTGGAGAAAGTGAGGAGGAGTATGGGGCTTGGAGATCTTTCCATTTCTTTCCTGGAAGAAGCAGTAAAATAATGAAGCTGTAGACAAAAGCAGTCAGTGCCTGGAACACAGAATTCGACCTAGGAAGAAGGCGGGGAAAGCTACACTATTTTATCTTTTTTTTTTTTTTATGTATATGAGTGTTTTGCCTGTATGTATGTAAGTGTACCACATGTGTTCAATACCTTTGGAGATCACAAGAGGGCATCAGATCCCCTGGAACTGGAGTTACAGACAGTTGTCAGTCACCATGTGAGTGCTGGGAACTGAACCCTGGTCCTCTGGAAAAGAAACCAGTGCTTTTAACCATTGAGCCATCTCTAGCTCCCCAAAAGCTGCACTATTAAGTTGCAGATATTCTCTTCCTCCCTTACTGTCTATGCCCTCAGGGTAGGATTTCTGTATTTTAAGTTTGATGTACACTATAGTGAAATTCTTCTACTCTGTCACAGCCAGCCTTGAAGAATCAAGAACTAAATTGACCTGGTAATAATCAATAACGTAAATAGATCAATTGAGTTTATAGGACAGGACCAAGCAAACAAGCCAGCTAGTTTAGTTTTACATTGTTGCCTTTGCATTTAACTTGAGAGACATTAAGGTTTTGAGTACCTGAAAATGGTGATCTCCTTCCTTCGTATCCTTTTTCATTTGCCCAAGGCCTTTAAGGTAAATTCTTGGTGTTCTGAATCTGTTCCTCTTCTACTGAATTTCTTTACATAGTCCCTTGCTGTCTGACTGGGGTCTTTTTGTTCTCCCTTGGTAAAAATCATAGATAGATAAGAATAGCTTTCTGTACTGATCTAGAGTCATCTTGAACCCTGTATTTGACAGTGAGCCAGCAGCTGCAGGTGGAACCCTCTAGTGCTTTAGCTCTTAATTCTACAAAAGCTCTCTACAGAGTTAAGCTAGGAAGGTTAGGGTTCCTTATCTGCTGGTAGTACCTGGGTATGGAGGTTCCTCAACCCTTGACAGCTCAGATACCCTGGGATGTCTGACACTTTCAGTCTAAAAGGCTTGATAACTGTCAAAATCTTCCTGCTACCAGGGCCTGCAGTTTCTCTTTTGGCTTTTTGCAGCCTTCATTTCTTTCATTCTTCATTTCTTTCAGCCTTTGCCCTCTGTTCTTTGTCTGCTTTTGGCTGTCTCTTGTTCTTGCCCTGGCTGTTCTCAAACACTCTTCAGCTGTGTCTTACTTGTCAAGCAGCCAGCTACCTTGCCACTTTTGCATTGGCCTGCAGTCTATGGTCCCTGCTGCCTTCCTGACTCTGCTTCTTCTTTGTGTCACCAGCTCAGCCCTCTTTGCTAAAAGTAGCAGGAAAGGGTTGCTAGAAAGAAGCCTTTTATTGACTTTAGTCTTGCAACACTAGGGGAAGCATCACAGGGTGGTCTCCTTGCTGAGTCACTAAGAGAGCCAAACAGCCTGCTCATATAGCCAGAGAAGGAGGATGTGTTTGCACTAATCACAGCATATCTTTTTTTTTTTTTTTTTTTGCTTGCACCAGTCACAGAATTGTCCCTTTAGCACCAATCACATCAGTCCTTCCCGTAGGCCATCAGGGTACTTGCTTTCCTTCTACCCTAAGTAGAAATGGTTGGAGAGTCATCTTTGGTTCACTGAGGCTTATGATAGCAAAGTCAGTACAAATTGTTTGAAATAGTCCAGGCTGAGGCTGCATCTTTAGGAGCTGGAGCAATCAGCTGCAGTCATTGTGCAGTTTTCTCAATACGTCTGTGGAGTGTTCATAATGGCCACTGTTAGCATAAGGGTAGTCCAGCTGACTGACCAAGGGTCTTTTTGCTCAAGGCAGCCAGGCCAGCAGCCCAACAGCTGCCAACTAGGACATCATATTGCCCAGTCTGCCAACACTTTGGTTTATTTACTGGAAAATGAAACATCAGAAATTGTGCTTACAATTAGAATTTAAAGAATTTATCAATCTGGTTTGGGGCAGGAGAATTACAAGTTCAAGGCCAGCTTGGGTCTAGAATGAGTTCAGGGCCATCCTGGGTAATTTAGTGAAATTCTGTCTCAAAAAGTAAAATGAGGACTGGGAATATATCTCAGTGGCAGAGTCCTGCCTAGAATGCAGAAGATACTATGTTCACTCACCAGTCACAAGGAAGGATTGGCAAGGAGGGAAAAGGAGCGGGGGGAGGAAGAAGGAAGGAATGGAAACCTTTTATTAACACTAATAGCAACTTGTTTTATTTACTGATTTTTGTCTGTTTTTTCAAACAGAGTTGTGCCTTGTAGTCCTGACCAGGCTGGGCTCAAACTTAGAAATCCTTGTTTTTCTGCCTTCTGAGTGCTGGGATTTCATTTGCCCAAATTATGTCTGTCATTGACAATGATTTTGTTGTTGTTTTGAGACAGGGTCTCCTTGTATCCCCAGCTGGCCTGGAATTTGCTATGTAGACAGATTGGTCTCATTCCGCCTACCTCTGCCTCCTAAGTGCTAGGATTATGTCTGGCTTCTGCACAGTGCCCCAGGGAGAAGTGTGTACCTTTCATCTGTCACATTCTTATAGTGATAATTAGTTAATTAAGTTATTGATTATTTTTCATTTGCCCTAATTTGCTTAGATAATTAAGTAATGCATTTATATTAAGATTTTGGTTACCTAAATTAATGATGAATCATAGGTGAGTTGGTTAAATATTATTACATAAGTTATTAGTAACATTAATAGCAAAAAGTATGTAAGAAAGCAGTCATCCCAATTGGCAAGCAAAGAAAAAAGTTCCTTAGGAAAAGTAAAATAACTTCTAGAGTTTAAAAAAAGGGTAGAGAGGCCCAGTGTGGTGGTGCACGCCATTGATCCCAGCACTCAGGAGGCAGAGGCAGGTGAATCTCTTTGAGTTCAAAGCCAGCCAAGGCTACAGGAGATCCTGTTTATAAATAAATAAATAATCAAAGGAGTTGGGGAATGATTATATATTGGTGTTGTGTACTTTTAACCACCTGTTACGTTAGTCCTTATTCACTTATGGCAGGCATAGTGGTTCAGGAGACTGAGTGAGGCAGGAGGATTGCCTAGAGTTCCAGCTTAGTGTGGGGTGCATAAATTTCATGACATCCTGTGCTGTACTGAAATCCTGTCACAAAAACAAAATTTTACCTTATTCACTTGGGCACATATTCATTCATTCATAATGTGTAATGAACATACATATATCTTTTAAACCTTTGTCATCTGCAAGTTTGAAATATTCATTCAAATTGTTGATAACAGTGACCATATCCTTCCTGTATTCTTGAGTGTTGTTGATAGGAAGTCATCTGTTTTACAAAATTGACATTTCTTCATCTTGTACTCAAGAACTTTTAAAAATTCCTGAGTTTAGTGTAACTGTTCTTATAGCATTTTCCTGACCTCCAGGAGAGCCTTAATAAAATTTTGCTGTGTCTTGACATTCATAATTTGCTTTTCACAAATGGAACATTTTTAGAACCTTAGAGCGCCTACCTGCTCTTTTAATAATTCTCATTGTATGTGTTATCATCGTCATTGTGTTTCCCCCCACCACCCCCCAACTTCTCAGAGTGCTGGGATTGCAGATATGAACTACCATGCCTGTCTTCTTTTCTAAAACAAAACAAAATAAAACAAAACTTTATTCATACATAATTTATATGCCACAAAGTAAACTGACCTACAGGATAGCAATTCAGTTAGTATATTTACAGAGTTGTTTAATCATAACCACAATTTACTTTAGGGACATTTTTATCACTCTGAAAAAGAGGTCTTAGTCATTCTGTACATCCACCCAAGAGTGGTTTTACTTTTGTAAAAGAAATCTCAGCAGGGGTCTTGGGAATATAGCTTATTTGGTAAGGTGTTTACTTGATATGCCTGAGGGCCTGGGTTCAATTCCCTAGTATTGAGGGGAAGAGGGGGTATGCACTATTTTTTGTTTGTTCAGTTTTTATTTTTGGAGACAGTATCTTCCTGTATAACCCAGGATAACCTGAAACTTGCTTTATGACTCACCGTGACCTCAAATCTGTAGTTCTCGTGCTTCAGCCTCCCAAGTGCTGGGATCTTATAGATGGGCTCCATCCAACCTGACCTATCAGATAAAGCTGCCTTTCCATATAAATTTATGTATTTGTGCTCATAAACCTACGTGAATTTTGGATTATGGAATTTCTTCTATCTAGTTTTAAAATGTAGTACGTGTTTTTTTTTTTTTCTAGAGATGATCTTGAACAAATAAAGAATAAACCCCAAATTAAAACAGCAAAATCAGAGTACAACCAATAGAAAATTCATTCTTCAGTTTCCAATAAGATTATACACTAAAAGAACACATATTTGCTAGTAACTCTCTGCAACCTTCATGATAGGGAGTTAATTTGGGGAATACATACTTCTCAAAAGAGAAAAGACACTTTTTTCATGTACATGTAATGAGGTTATTGACTAACTTTCTTAAAAAACTTTCTTCTCCACAGAATCTGTCTATGATCTTCTCCCAAAAGAGTTACAGTTGCCTCCACCAAGAGAAACTTCTGTGGCATCCATGAGCCAGACAAGCGGTGGAGAGGCGGGCTCGCCTCCGCCTGCTGTAGTCGCTGCTGGTATGCGCTTCATTTCACTTTATTCAAGAAGCCTGGGTATTATCTGGCCAACATGAACAGTACTGGCAAAGTTCATATCTAAAAGAGTATGATTTGAGGGTTTGTTTGAGGAGAACTAAAAGAATATACCTTTAACTTGAAAAGTTTTGAATTCTTTTTGATGTAATCTTAAATTTTGGTACATTTGTAAGTGCTACCTCCTAAAAAGGATCTCATCTTCAAATATAGAAACCAGTTTAAAATGATTTTGTCAAGTGTACAAAAAAAAGGTTAAATACCAAGCTATGGGTAGAAAATTATATTTGAGTTTTTATTTAGCAAGTATTTTTAAAGACTTGCCTCAAAGGGAATAATTTTATATGATCTGAAAAAGGACTCAAATTCACAAGTCTCTTTTCTGTTCATGGCATGTTACTATAACCTTATACCTACACTGAAAAATACATGTGGGCCAGGCATGGTAGCACACATCTTAATTTCAGCTTTCAAAGAGATTGATGAGTCTCTATGACTTCAAGGCCAGCCTGGTCTATGTGGTGATTTCCAGGACAGGCAGGGCTACAAAGTGAGGCCCTGTCTCAAAAAAGAAAGAAAAATTAAAAATATATGTGTCCTCATACTAATTTGAAATTCATGTAACTAATGGAAAAATTTGAATATTATTTTATCTAAATAAATTCTCTTATCAATGAAAAGTATTAAAAATGTTTGGAATTTATCAAGTTTTTTTTAACTCGTCCCTCAAATCATACACTTCGTAACTATATAAAATTGGTTCAAACTTTTACTTTGAATTAAGGTGAAAAATTGATAGATAAATAGAAAAAAGTCTTGATTAGTAATAAATTAGTATGAATGCATTCCATAATATTAGCTTGCCCAACTATAGTTCTTTTTTTTTAAAGTTGGGATTACAGATTGCTAAGTGTGTTTGCTTTAGAAAAAGGAATAAATCATAGATTTTTTTCTGAAGTTTTAACTGCCCTGTAGAGGCTTCTTGCCTCACAATACTTCTTGTTTCTTAAAAATGGTATTTAAAGTCCATTGGGACATTTTTTTCCATTAACCCCCCCCCCCCCAAAAAAAAAAAACCATGAAGTTCTTTCAAGTTTCACAAAGAAAATATCAAAGTGGAAGGCTGTAACTTAAGTGCCGTATTGGTACTCTACCAACGTTTCATGTGTTTTTCTTAAAACTATGTACCATTAACCTGCAGTACCAATTTTTCTCAAACTGAATAGTGAGTGCAGTATGAAGTCTTCCTGGTTGCAGCAGGAAAACTTTAAACATGACAAAGAGACATTGGCCCTGCTCACTGTTCATGTGTGGCCAGACATTTTCTAACATTTTTTTGTGGATTTAACTGTGAATTGGCGACCTTTTTAGTCATTAAGTTGATAAGGTGACTGGTTCACTTCCTATGCACCAAATTCTAAAGTGGCTCTGAATATTTTTCTAGAATTTAGAATTTTAAATCTAGTTTTTAAAAATTGTAGCAGATAATAAAATACAAAACATTTTAAAGAAGTATTTCACTTTAAATCCACATGTAGAAATTGACTAACTGATTTCTTTTGTGTCTTTTGAGATTGTTTTATAAGGACATGTTGAATGTGTATAGAACTAAAAGTCTGTTTCTTCTGTGCTTTTAAACATCTGTTTACAGTAGATCCAGTTCCTTTTAAAAGCTGAAAAACTGTTAGCTAAATTTATAAAACAAAACATTTCTTCTAGATAATACCAAACTTGGTTTCAGAAATTCTTTTGTATAAATGTGAAAAGTCCTTGATTTTAGATCACTAATGAAAAGTTCACCCCTTCTGTATAGTTGAGAAAACACTTCCAGGTAAATTGGATTAAAAGCTATGGGTTGAAACATCATGAAAGTAAAATAAATAATTGACTAAAGGGAATATCTTAAAACCACATATTATCTATCTATGAGACAGACAGATAGAATTTGTGGACCTGGGGATTGAACTTAGGATCTCATTCATACATGATAGACAGGTGCTCTGCTACTAAACCATATCTCTACTCCCCCCCCAAATTCTTATTATCTTGAAATTGTTTTCATTATAAAGATGGAGAAGAGAATAAAAAAGTAACTTAGAAAGTTTTCTATTTCTCACAGAAATTTTATGATCTAAATCTGTATCATTCATTTTATTATTTACTTTTTCAGTAACCAACATAGTTTATTCTAGTATTCCACTGTCCAGTGTTTTATTATTAGAAAGATTTCTTTATTACATATTGTTATGGATAAGAGTTTAGATTACAAATTAATAATTGTAGAGGAATCAGTATACATCATTAGAGTCACATTTTTATTTTATCATATTAATATCCTTGGTGATATAACTGTCAAAGAGAAAGATTGGAAGTGTATTACCAACTTACTCAATGTTCTTCTGGCCAAAAACTAGGTAGCTAGGGAAATGCACATTCATTTAAATATCTGTGAGTTTGTCTTTAAAAACAAATCTGTAGCATTTGCTGTTTTTAAATATGAAATGCATAAAAATGATGACTCTTGATATAGTTAATTCTTCAGAGTTTTGAAGGAGCTGGATTGGCTGCTATCAGGTATGAGGGCCTGGTGGGAACAGACTTCTAGTTCTGCCATAAAGGTTTGTGTTTCACAAATTTTAAATCAGTTTAAATTAAAAAACAATTTTTTAGAGGGCGGGGATACGCTTGTTCATGACATTCTTTGTTATTTAATTATTAAAAATGTGTTTCTCAGATTCACCAATGTCCATTTTTTTTTCTGCCTCACATATTACTCAGGGCAATAAATGTGATGCTGCTGATCCACAATCCAGAATACAGGGTAAAAGAACGTGTCTCGACCCATTTTAAATTGTTATTACTTGGTCTCTATACTATGTACACTTTTACATACTCTCTCAGTAACATCCTTCTATCCTATGAGTCCCAGGGTTAGGATGGAGAAAGGCAGAGGTAGGAGGCATAATTCCTTCCTCTACATAGAGATGAGATCAGAAATTTTCATTAGTTTGAAATTTGTTCATCTCCCTATTTTTAAGAATTCTGTTGGAGGGCTGGGCATGGTAGCAGATACCTTTAACCCTAGCACCTAGGAGGCAGAGGTGGGCAGAGCTAGTGAGTTTCAGGGTAATCAGGGCTGCATAGTGAGACTCTGTCTCAAAAAAAAAGAATTATGATAGCTTTAGAAATAAAAACTTTTCAAACAATATATTATAGGCTCTGTGTAGCTAAGACAGGGCATTTAAAAACGATATGCCAGTGAGTAATACTAGCACATTGAGGGGTTGATCAAGAGAAATGCACATTATAGCAATTAGAATTGTTTTTATTCATATGTTTAGTTTTTTTTCTACTTAGATTTATCTATTTACAGTAATAAATCTTCCATAGAAGTCAACATTAATCTTTATTGTCTCAATTTAAGGAACCAGAGTGGGTGTGGTGGTGCATACCTGTAATCCCAGCATTTTAGAGGTGGAGGGAAAGAGGATAGGTATTTTAAAGTTAGTGAGTTTGAGGGTAGTCTGGGCTACATGAAACACTGCCTCAAAAATCCAAAAACCTGTTGGGAGGCAGAGGCAGGTCTACATAGTTCCAGGCCAGTTGGGGCTACAGGGAGATCTTGTCTCAAAAGATAAAAAAATCAAATTTGTTTCCATTTGGGGACATTTGCTGAACATTGTATTTATTAATTTATATGAAATGTTTTGCTAAGGTGACTTTCAAATACCTTTAACTTTTGTTTTGCACTATGGTGCCACTGTGTAGCTGTGTAGAATAGACTGGCCTCACATTCCAGGAGGCCCTCCTGTTTGTGCCTCTTAAGTTGCTGGGATTACAGGTGTGAGTGACTCATTGTTCAGCTTAAGAATTTGAATTTAAAGTGTTTAAAGAGTTTATGCATGTCTTCAAGGATTGCTACTAATACGAAGCCAGCCTAAGCTACTTACAGACTCTGTCTCAAAAAACAAAACAATTAACAAATACACTGATGAATTGATCAAACTATAGGTTTTATAATTCAGCCAGAGAAAATAACTAGTTTAAATTTCACTTTGAATAATTATGTTAATATTCATTTTGTGTGGAGGCAGACAGGTCTCCCAAGATGGCCTCAAATTCCCTTTATAGACAAGGTCAGCGTCGTCCTTCTACCTCTCAAAGTCATAATGGCCTCAGTGTACTGATACTTCCAAAGCAGCTTTTAAAAAATATTTCATTTATTAGTTTTTTATGTGTATGTATGAGTGTATTGCCTACACATATGTAAGTACACCCATGTCATGCAGTGCCTGTGGAGGTCAGAAGATGGTGAGGGTGTTGGAGCTGGAGTAACAGATGGTTTTTAGTCACTCTGTGAGTGCTGGGAGTTGAATCCCAGTCCTCTGCAAGAGTAGACAATACTTTTAACTGCTGAGCTATTTTTCAGCCTCCCAAGGCAGTTTTTTAACATGTGTAGTATCATAGTCATAAAGCATATATATATATATATATATATCATAGAAGTCTCTGTTTAAGGCTTGTGAGGTGGCTTAGTAGAGAAAAATGCTTGTGGACCTCAGTTTACATTCCTGGGCAAGCTACAATTCAGTACAAGACCCTGTCTCTAAAAAAAATAAACTGGAGAAGTGATTGAAGAAAAAGACTTCCTGATGTCCACCTGTGGGCTCCACACACTCCCACATGAGTAAATGTACACCCCCTCCCCCAAGTATGCACTTAAACACACACAAATTCCCTTGAACATCTCCATTATTTGGATCAGTGTCAGTTTTTTTTTTATTCTGTTTTAGTATTTGGGGGAGGGGTTGAGTTTTCCCCTGTGTTTTTTACATTTATTTATTTATTCCTTCTGTCACACCAATTCTGGGGATCAAACTCAGGTCCTCAGGCTTAATGGCAAGGGCCTTAACCCACTGAGCTACACCTGTGGTTTATGTATGTATATATGTATGTATGTGTATGTATGTTTGAGACTGGGTCTCCCATATCTTCAAGATTTGTAGCAGATGATGGCCTTGAGTTTCTGATCCCTCCTGCAGCTAACCTCCCAAGAACTAGAGTTATTAGGTATATGCCATGCCACTCTACCCAGCTCCAGTAGCATTTTGTTGGTATTGTTGCTGCTTTTTTTTTTTTTTTTTTTTTTTTTTCCTTTTGAGGCAGGGTCCCTCTGTAGCCCCAGCAGCCCTGAAACCTGCTGTTAGACCTTGCTGGCCTTGCTCTCACAGAAATCCTCCGGCCTCTACTTCCTGAGTGCTGGAATTAAAGGTGTATGTTACCATGCCCAGCCTAATCTTTTTTGTTGTTTGTTTTGAAGGAAACAAGCCAAGTTTTTATTTGTTCTTTACTTACATTTGAAGAGTTCTTTAATGGGTTTCTTTACTGGAGTTCATAACACAATTGCAAACAACCACTTTATGGATTTTTTTCCTCTCAACCAGTTTTCAGAGGCCTAACCATTCCCCTACTTTCTTTTATTTTTATTTTATGTGTATGAGTGTTTTGCCTGTGTGCATATAAATGCACCCAAATGTGCAGTACCCACATAGGTCAGAAGATGGTGTTGGATCTCCTGCAATTGGAGTTACTGATGGTTGTTAGCCTCCATGTGGGTACTGGGAACCGAACCTGGGTCTTCCTCAAGAGCAACTGTTGCTATTTATCTGCTAATCCATTTCTCCACACCCTTTCCTAGTTGTTGTCCTCAATCTTGTTAATCTGGTACTTATCCCAAAGGACCTTCATCAGCTTGACATACATGGGCTCAACATAATTGAATGTTAGCATACAGACAGGTTTCGTGCTTGTGTAAGACTTGGAAGCTTCATGAATTACAGGTGCTAGGTGAGTACAGTCTTCAATACCTCTTGTAAAAAGGCAGTGTTAACATGTCCATCACTCATCCCACAACCATGCTTTCCTCGGTCATGGCAGTAGATTATAGGTAAAGCAGTATCTTGAATGTACGTGAGACTCTGCCTCTACCAACGTGCAGTGGCAGAGAAAGAGCCAGGCAGGTTTTTAATACAATAATTTAAGTTCATAACTTTACATAACTGATCTACATAATAAATCTACCTTTTTTTTGGCAGAGCCTTGCTAAACAGTACTTTGAATTCTATGCTAAGGCAATTAATAAGTCTCAAGTATGCATCAAGTATTATTTATGCTGAAACAACTACTTCCACTTCAGGAGAGGACCCTAGACAGCTAAATTAATGTCCTGTAACCAGAGACATAACCTGTAACTCAATTCATTTCAGACCTATTGGTCATCTAAATTAAAATCATAGGAATTTGTTTGGTTAGTGCCATATGCTGCTAATCCCAGTACTCCCAGTACTTGTGAGGCAGAGGTGTGAGACTCAAATGCAAGATCAGCTTAAGTGTACATAGACTCTCAAAAACCAAACAAAAGCAAAAAGCAAACAAGTAAAACAAGAATTTGCATATATGTAGCTCAGTGGTCTGGTGCATGCCTAGCATGCACAAGGGTCAATCTCTAGTACCTCATAAAGTCATAGGAATGAGGTGAAGAAAATATTAGAATTGTGCTGGACAATTTGCATATCATTGCATGTAATTGAATCTCAGTCCTTTGAGCTTCACGGTATGTACCTGTCTTATTTCCTACTGGGGTTTTTATTCTTTACTCCTTGTTGTTAGGACAGGGCTTCTTAAACTTTTTCCACAGAGAATCTCTTTCACTAAGACATTTTTACATGACCTTAGGAATAAGAGTATAAATATCTACTGACTGCAAATCATAAATTTATTTTAAGGGTGAGGATGAAGCTCAATTTGTAGAATGTTTGCTTAGTATGCATCAGGCCCAGGGTTCAATCAAACCCCCAACACTACATAAACTGGACATGGTGGTATATACTTATAATCCCAGCATTTGGAAGGGGGAGGCTAGGAGGATTAGAAGTTCAAGGTCATTCTTGGCTACACAGTGAGTCTGAGACCAGCTTGGGCTACAATTAGATCCTATATTTATATAAAAAAAAAGTCAATATGATAGTTCTGCAAAGTAGACTGTTTACACATTAAAAATATCTTTAAACTGTTACTGTTTTATTCAGAGAGCCAGCAATCTCTGTTGAGCAATCTTCCTACTTCTCTCCCACCCTCCTATGCTCCCTCCCACCCTTCCTCCCTCCCTCCCTTACTTTTTTGAGGCAGGGTCTTCCTATGTAACTCGGGCTTGCCTTTAACTCTGCCTTGTGAGTTTGGAGGTTAAAGGCTTATGCCACCACACCTGGCCTGTTTAAGCATTCTTTGTTGTTTGTTTGTTGTTTTTTGCTATATTAATTATTTTTATTGAATTCTTGTGTATTTCATACAGAACATCTCAATCTTAATCACATTTATACTCCCTTCCTCCCTGGCACACTCCCACAGTCACCCCACCAACCCCCGCAGTACACTCTGTCATTTGTGTTAGGCCTGTTGTGTCAAGTTAGTGTTCCTGGACATTCCTCAGTAGAAGTTGATCCACTGAGGTCTAGTCAGCCTATCCAGAGTCCCTTGATTTAAGATTAGTTTTTCCTCACCCAACAGTAATCAGCTACTAATATTTCTTCAGCAAAGATTGGGGCCTGCTGCTGGTTTCCCCAGTTCCATGCTAGATTTTTGTCTGCTTGAGTTTGCATGGGTTTTGAGCATGCTGACACCATTGCTGTAGGTTCTCAGAAGCTTGCAGGATTTTATTTCCATATGGTCTTGCACCTCCTCCCTGGCTCTTACAACCTTTCCATCCCCTCTTCTGAAATGGTCCCCGAACCCTGGGTAAGTGAAGCTTAATACAGGAGCCCTGTCTAGGGATCCACATTCTACAGATTCCTAATCTCCACACTTTGGCCATTTGTGACCTTTTCTGTTCCTGGCCCTCTGTTGCAAGAGGGAGCTTCATTAATGAGTATTGAGAGATTTATTAGTGTCTTCTTTACCATTTGTTCTGTGTTGCATGAGTGTTAGGTTTAGCAGTTACATTGTAGATGTGCCACTTAGGGTTAGACAATTCACAGACCAGTTGTGGTACTCTGTAGTAGTCTTGGTCTAGAACAAAAGAAGTTTCTTTGAGTGATGACTAGGATAATTGATTGTAAATATAAGGATACATATTTAGCACTTAGTAAGAAGTTATGTTTGTCTAGGGATGTGAGAGCCTTGGGGATTTTTCTAAAATCTGTGATCTCTTCTTCTGTGTATTTGGCTGTGATTATAGTACCACACCAGTTTCCTCCCACTGAGTGGGCTTTAAGTCCAATTAAGTAGCTGTTGATTCACCCCAAGATAAAAGTGCCACTACTGCACCAGTGTTGTATGTTGTGCTGGTCATGAATGTGGTTATTTGGTCATGAAGCTGGTGTTGGACCATCAGTTGATGGTCTCCCTTAGCAGCTTTCATAGTGCTCTCCAGAGCTGAGTGCTAGCCTTCAGGGGAGATGGCTTCCAGGTCAGTTCTAAACCCATTGCTCTAAATCCAGTCTCCAAAATATGGCCTGTCTTCAGCAATAGGGTCTTACCTTCAAGTTCTGGGAGGCAATCAAGGGTTGTGGCAATACCCTGTGTTATTTTGGAAGTCTCTTGGGCTACCCTAGCCAACAACTCAAAGGAAGGTTTCTCCTGTCTGACACTGTTTGTTATGTAGCCTTTAGCTATGCACATGGATGCATGTAGAGATATTGTTTGTGTAACTTGTCAGTAGGTTGTTAGACTAATATGATTCCCTCTGTTTTTATACTAGCTAGGCATTTATCTTTCCTTTCTTTCTCTCCTTCCCCCCTCCCTCCCTCCTTCCCTTCCTCCATGACTTCCCCATTTAAAAAATGTCCCCATTTTCCCCATTTTCTCCCTTGATAATACCTGTCTCCTGTGGCCCCACCTCTTTTGAACTCCTTCCCTTTATCCCCAAAGTTCCTTATATAACACTTCCTCTTCCCCATTTCCCATTTAAATATCCCCATTTTATCTATTGCTCCTTTAGTAACACCTGTCTCCTATTATTCTTTTCTCTTGTTCTTTAAGACAGGGTCTCACTATGAAGAACAGGTTGGCTTTGAACTAACAGACTCTCCTGCCTCTGCTTCCTGAGTGCTGTGGTGAAAGGCATGTGCCACCTTACTCAGTCTGTTTAATATTCCTAGTAGAATTCTTTTTTTTTTTTTAAGAAAAAAATTATTTTTACTCTATGTGTATGAGTATTTTGCCTGTATGTGTGTAAGTGCACCTGTGTCATGCAAAGCCCACAGAGGCCTGAAGAGGGTGTCAGAGCCTCTGGAACTGGAGTTACAGATGGTGGTTAGCCACTATGTAGATGCTGGGAATCAACTATGGATTGTCTTGAGGAACAACAAGAGCTCTGTATTTGGGAGACAAGACAGGAAGTTTGAAAATTGGTAGCCAGCCTGAGCTACATGGTAAATTCCAGGCAGCCTAGATCTGGAGCTAAATTATAATAATGAATTTATTTATTTTTGTTGTTTCATTTTTTGGATAGAATCTTACTCTGTAGCCAAAGCTGACCTCAAACTTACTACAGTCCTCTTGCCTCAGGCCTGCCAAGTGCTAGGAGTTACAAGAGTCAGCCCTGTGCCTTGCTGAATGTTTTTTAGAAGGATTTTTAAATTACTGAACTGGAGTGTAGCTCAGAGGTAGACTACTTGTATAGTACATGCAAAGCCTTGGTTTGATCTCTATTATTACACAGCACAACAGAGCTTAGCTTTAGCATAGCTAAGCATGTACCTAGAACTGATTTTATACTGTGCTTAGATATTTTGGGTTGAATATGACAATAGGTGCATTTAAAATATTGCTGTGTCAGAATAGGCATCTTACTTAGGAAATATCTTTTGATAAATATTCCCTGGATATTTTGTATTCTGACAAGGTAAAAGTAGAGTCATGTGTTACTTAATTTTGAGATAAGTTCTAAAAAAATGTTTTTCATCACATCATAGAGGATGCTTAAAATAAAATATGACAGAGCTGGTGAGGTGGCTCAACTGATTAAGAGCACTGGTTGCTCTTGCAAAGGTCCTGGTTTGGTTTTTAGCCAGCCACATGGCAGCTAACAACTGTCTGTAATTCCAGTTCCAGGAGTTTTGACTTCCTCGGGGATTGCATGACATGGGTACACTTCCATACATGCAGGCAGAACACTCATACACATAAAATAAAAATAATAAATAAAGCCAGGCATGGTGAATTCAAGGCCAGCCTGGTCTACATATCAAGTTCCAGGCCAGTTGGGGCTACAGGGAGACCCTGTCTCAATCAATCAATCTTTTTAAAAAATAAAATATGACTGCTGTGCCAGTAAGTGATACAATCTTAAGGGACCACCATTGCATACACTATCTATGGTTAAGTTGAAGGTCTTTAGATGGTATCTGACTGTATTTTAGGAAATTCAGATTAAAAAATTAAAATACTATAATTATTTTGCAGTATTACAATCTTAAATCATGATTTGATGGTCTTGGAAGAAAAAGAATCTATAGTAAATAAAATAACAGACCTTCTAGCTTCAACCAGTAATGCTAATTACATTTTAATATGAGTTTTTTAGAGCAAGCATTTCAGTTTTCGTTTCATTTTGTTTTTGAGACGAGATCCCACTGTATAGCCCTAGACTAGTCTTGAGCTCACTTTTGTAGACTAGGCTGGTCTCAAACTCACAGAGAATCTTCCTGTCTCTGTCTCTTAACACCATGCTGGCCTAGAACAGACATTTTATATAGAGTAGCTTATCTAAGTAAAAATTATAGTAAGTTTTTGTTGTTTTGTTTTGTAGAGACCATCTCATAATCTATCGGGCCAGCTGGAATACTGTGTTACCGAGGTTGACCTCACACTCATGGCAGTTCTCCTGCCTCAGCCTTCTAATTGCTGGGAGTAGAGGCGAGAGCCACCATATCTGGCTGGTAACTTTTTTGAGGAGAGTATAAGTAAAGTATATAGAATTGGTTTGGCCTGAAAAATTAAAGACTGTTTTGCTATTAACATATTGGTCTTTTTATTTATTTATTTAAATTTTATGTGTATGAGTATTTAGCCTGCATGCCTGTGCATGCAGTGCTTGAGGGCCAGAAGAGGGTGTTGGAACCTCTGGAACTGAAATTATGGACAGTTGTTAGCTGCCATGTGGGTGCTGGAAATCAAACCCTAGTCCTCTGCAAGAACAGCCAGTACACTTAAACACGGAGCCATCTCTCCAGGCCCAGTCTTTGGTTTTTGTTTTAAAAAATTGTTATTTGTTTCTTTTTTGAGATAGTGTCTTTTTTACAAGTTTTTGAGTGCTTGTTTAGAATACATAATCTACTTTTTAAGAAGTTTGGGTTAAAGGCATAGCATTTTTTTTTAAAAAGGCGTAAAAGAAAACATTCTGGCTTGTGGATTAGATTGCATTTATAAAGAGGAGAATAAATTGGTGAATATGAGTTAACCAAAATTTGGAGTTAAGAAATTTTCCTACATGCATTTATCTGGATGTTAATAATGTAACTTTTAGAAGTTTACTTTAAACCATTAATTATTATAGCATGTAAAACTATGCTGGGTGGGAAAAGTTCATGTGGGAAATTGAAACTGTTTTAAAAATGTAAATTGGTTAGTCCTACAATATATATATATATTTTTTTGTGTGTGTGTATATGTGTGTGTATGTAATCTGGATTGCTTATTTTATATGCTGGGACGTAGTTGTTTTTCTATTAATACACTTAACTTGCATTCTAGCTTCGCCATTCAGAGACAGGCATCGTGTGGTGGGTTGTGTGACAGTGTCTGTCAATAGTGAAGACAAATAGTGCCAGAGACACTTAACCCATCCAATCTCACCCAGGGTATAGGTCGGTCTCGTTTTCAGACTTCTTCATAAGTCATATTCTTTTTCTTTCTTCCTTCCTTTCTTCCTTCTTTCCTTCCTTCCTTTCTTCTTTTTTGTTGTTTCTAAATAGTGGATTGATACTGATTGAAACTAAATGTTTGTAAAGTTTTAAACTTTACATTAATATAAGAACAAGAAGAAAAGTAGAAAATGAAGGTTGGCATGTAAGGTATTGACAAAGCAGGTTTGTAGCCACTTTGTGTCTTCTGTGTGTATCAGTTTCTTGGCAACATGAATGTTGGCCTTATTTTTTCTCTGAGTATCTTTCTTCTTTGATCTGAAAATGTGTCCTTGCATCTAGTGACTTTTGTCAGACAAGATGTTCTAGTTTTGAATTCATTGTTATGAGCAAGATAAGTATTAATCCTTACCAAAAAAAAAAAAAAAACAAGTTTCAACAATGTGTTTTGGATCAGAAATTGTTTAAGAATAGCCTATGTTGATTTTTATGACTACATCTGATTAGTAAGTAGTTTGCTTCTTCTTCGTTCCACTATTGGTTCACATAGTACACTTAAAGAGTTTGTGGCGCCGGGCATGATGGTGTATGCCTTTAGTCCCAGCACTTGGAAGGCAGAGGCAGATAGATCTCTTGAGTTTGTGGCCAGCCTGATCAATATAGCAAGTTCCAGGCCAGTGGGGGCTACAGAGAGACCCTGTCTCAAAAAACAAAACAAAACAAAATAGAAAGTTTATGGCTTTTGTTGTAGTGACTTTTTGGAAAATTCATTTTGCATAAGTAATTGGAAAATTATAAAATGTATGTACATATTTAAGTGCTAGGGATCAAATCTGAACTTAGAAACTTAGTTAAATATTGTTGATGGCACATATTTTAAATCAGTAAAAGTTTTTTTTTAAGCATTTCTATTTTTAGAGCTCTCTATAAAAAATGTTGTTAGATCCATATAAAATATAGGCTCTTTTATGTCATTTTAAGCACTAAAATGTTACAGTAGTTAAAATAACTTGTACTTGACACATTTAGAACTAAGTTCTTTATTTTAAAGTATAGTGTAATTAAGGATATATAAAATAATTACAGGCTTCTCTGTGTGGTAATACTAATTCATTTCCTTTTTTTAATTAGAGATACCTGCATATTCTACCATATTTATCTGATGATATTTTTTTTGTCCCAAATACTATATTCATAGTAGGGTTAAGTGATTCCATCAATTCTTTTTGGTTGCTGGCAAGTAAACCCAGGGCCTTAGCAAATACTTTGCACTAAGCAGTATTATTGTTTTGTTTTGTTTTTGAGACATAGTCTCACTGTGTAGCCTTGCCTTACTTGGCCTGGAACTCAATGTTGTGAGTATATATAGCAGGCTAGGCTTGAACTTACAAAGATCTGCCTGTTTTCTGTTTCCCAAGTACTGGGATTAAGAGCATGCACCATCATGTCCAGCCTTAAGCTGTATTCTTAACTCTGTTCCATCAATAAAAAGAAGTCATACAGGGCCATGGAGATGGTTCATCTGGTAAAGATACTTGCCACCAAGCCTGACAACCTGAGTTGAAACCCTGGGACCCACATGGTGGAAGGACCCACAGATTATCTTCTGATCTTCACATGTGTGCTGTAGCACAGGGCATGCATGCATGTATACACACATATTCTCATTCTCATTTTCTCTTTCTCTCTCTCTCTCAATGAATAAATAAGTAAATGTAACAAAATAAATATTACTTAATATGTACAATTCAAGTTCACCTGAGTGGCATTTAGTTTGCAAAGAATGAAATTATTAGACTAAAATATAGGACACTGTAGGTACAGTGTTTCCTTTCATTTTTAAAATTTAAAATTAATCTCTTCTAAGATACTAAATTTTCACTAGTAAATTGTAGGTTAAAATGTCAGTTTTTCCTTTGGTTTGTGATATTCTCTGTAGTAACAGAAAATAAATCTTTCACAAAAGAAAAAAAATCATTAAAATATATTAATATGCTACATAGAAGAGAAAATCATTTTAAAAATAAATTAAGAATTTCCAAGTTTATAAAGGATGTATAAAAAACTCAAGGAACAAATAAAATTATGAAATTATGGAAATACATTATAACTACCACTCAGTGACTAAAAGCATTTATTAAAATACTTTTATTGTTGGTGTTTCTGTATTTTTAACATGTAGCAATTTAACAGAGACTGAACATTGATAACAGCGATAGAGACTTTAAACTAAAAGCAAAGTCAGGGGAATAGTAGCCCTGTTTTGTTCACAGGAACTTATAAATAAAAATGATTATACAAGGCCAGGATAGTGGTACACCATCCTGAGATCCTAGTGCTCAGAAGACTGAGGCGCTCAGAAGACTGAGGCTAGAAGATATAGTAAATTGAAGGCTAGCCTGGTCTACATAGTGAGCTCAAGGCCAGTCAGAGTTACATAGTGAGACCCTGTCTCAAACAAAAACAAAATAAACTGGGACTGGAGAGATGACTCTATGGTTAAGAGCACTAGCTGCTCTTGCAGAGGACCAGGGTTTGAATCCCAGCACCCACATGCGGGCTCACCCACATGCGGGCTAACAACCATCCATAACTCCAGTTCCAGGGGCTCTAACACCCTCTTCTGTTCCCTGTGGGTACTCCATAACATGGGTGTACTTACATACATGCAGGCAATAAACATATACACATAAAATTTTAAAAAAATATGTAAAAAGGTTTGTAGGGTTCTTTTGTCTCTTTAGTAGAATGCTAGTTAAAGACTGACAAGATGGCACAGTAGATAAAGTACTTGTTGTGCATTCATGAAGTGCACATAAAGGTAGAGGGAGAGAACTTGATTTCGAAAAGTTGTGCTCTGTCCTAGCATGTGCACACCTGCATACATCATATACATGCACAATAATAATTAAGTTTTTAGAAAAGAATGTCAAGGTGTTTCTTGTTATTTCATTTAACAATTATATTATTTGACCTAAAGATATTTACATTATATTGTATAATGTAAATTATATAATATATTATATTTATAGTATTCCCAGAAATAATTGATTTGGGGGGGATCTTGAAATCGGCACGTTAGTATTTAAAAATATAAAATGTCCATGATATCATGTTTTTATTTATATTTTAGTGAAGAAACACTAAGGATATTTTTATTCTTGGTAAATCCACTATGCAAATAAGTATTTTGTCATATATAGTTTTAGGAAAGAGTGTTGTAACACTCTTTGGGGAAACAACAAGTAGTTACTACTTCTGTAGTCATTTATAGTTTAAGCGTTTTGAAAAAAAAGTAAAACTTTTTCCTTCAATTCATGTTTGCCTATTTAACTTGCTATAATTCAATATTCATAACAAGTTTTGGCTTTTAACCGACTATAATTGAATTCCCATGATCTCTTCCTTGGGTTCAGTTTATTTGCTACAGCAACTTCTAGAACTCAGCAAACACATATACTGGCTTATTGTAAAGTATTTTCAAGCATAGTGATGAACAGGCTTTTGAGGAAACACAAAACACAAGGTCTAGAATGGTTCTGAGCAGAGAAGCTTCAGCTCCAAGTGGGAGTTTGACTAGGCCTCTGTCTTGGCATATGAGAGTGTTCTTGTTCACCTTCCTGAACACCTGAATTGAGCCTGCTTGAATTTTTGCAGAGGCTTCATTATGTAGAAATGATTGGTTAAATCATTGGCCATTATTGATCAACCTAACCTTCAGCCCCTGTCTACTCCCTAGTAGTGGGAAGATGAGGCTCTGAGTTCTAACATTTTCAACACATAGTTCTCATGGCAACATGGCCACCAGCCCCTCATCCTGTGTCTGTTTCACAGCTTTCCTCCAATCACCTTGTTAATAGAATCTCAGAATTGGTTGAAAGATGATTATTATACATAAAATGACTGTCTTTCATCTGTATCACTCTGAGTCAGAAGGATACATTTTTAACCAAAGATACTTTTATTGCTCTTGTCTATTTGAGAAATTATTAGAGTTACAGGAGCTGTGAGCCAGAAACCCTGGATCAAAAGAAAACAAATACATCATAATACCACAACCACATGATTTGCTGTTGACCTCACTTTGACTTTGCACATAAACTCTACGTCTGTTATGGACTGGGATCCCAGAGATGCCCCTATTCTACATTCTCATGTGCAGGAGACTTAGACTCAAAAAGGATAGGTAGAGAAAACTGCTTTGCAGAAATGCAGGTTCACAGCATTCACGCTGCATGCTTTGTTTGTTCCACTGCAAATAGTGCATGCTGCCTACTTGTATTTCTCTGAAAATCAAGATTATAGGCACACACATGGACACAAATTTTAGTTTCATTTTTGCCAATAGTTGGAACAGATAGAGGAACATTAGATGTATCTTTCTTACTTTGTTCAAATGAACATTTTTCAAAAACAAACAAAAAACTTTATGTTTAAACCCAAAGTGGCTTCAAATCAGCTCCTAAACTGTCACTGACATTAGCATCTAGATTTTGTAGTTTTTAAAAATCCTTAAAAATGTTTGTTTACTAAGAAAACATTACATTGATGCATGATACAAAATTGATAATTTTTCTTTAAATTGGAATGCAGTTTAAACGTGACTGAATTTTCTAATTTCAGCTACTGCATTTGACAAGGATACAAACTCAAAAAATGGAACTGGTATCATCTGTCTCTTTAGATCCTTTGACTTAATGGTAGTTGGGGCAAATCAGTGTGGCATTATGTAGATTATTCTCTTGGTGGCTAACATTACTGTGCTCTTCAGCCTTGACCACAGTGAACAATTCTGGGTGATTGTAGTGTCAAGTAATTTACAAGTTTTGATACAACTAAAAATTGATCTCTGGCATTTGGCTTTTGATTATCTAAACACTTTCTTAAATTTTAACTCTTTATGATTGACATGAATATTGTAATTTCAATAATAGTATATCACAGTTTAAATTTTTTATCGCACAGTTTAAAAACTGGCATAAATGATTGTACTTAAATTAATTTTAAACACCCTTTAGTTCAGCACATTAACAGTTTTCATATATGTGTACAGTTACATCGTGTAACATCTTGTGCACAAATAGTATTTGTGGAAAATTGCAAGTAACTTCCAGTCCAAGCACTGTTAATGTGGTCTGAGGTTGCAGTTAAAGATTGAAGTAGTTCTATTTTCAGTACTACCACTAGTTGCTACACAGTCTGAAAAGATCTTAAATCCTCTTTTTTGCTAGGCATGATCGATAAATTATTTTATTTTAAATCTTTTTTATAGGAATTCTAATGTTCTAGAAATTTTCCTGTTTAACTTTTTTTGTTAGGCATCAGACAAACAGATTTACTATTATATTGGTTAATTTTTTTTATAGCCACTATTAAACCCTTAAAAGAGAGTGAATGGGCAACAACAGGCAATTTCTGAGCACCTAAGAACTTTATAGGAAATAGCCACCTCGTGGCCAGCCCTTTTATCTCTCATGGTTTTGAAGTGGTGTTTCTCGCTTCTGGAGATTTACAATGGTTGACCTGTTTATCTTCTACAACCAAGCATGCTCCAAATCAAACCCTTTATTCTCCTAGATTTTATAATCAGTCATAGTGACGGTACCAGTTCCATTTTGCTCCAATTCAGTTAATTATATTTTTTCTATTTATTTCTCATTTTATAATTGGTATCTGGAATAATCAGCAGCTCTTTTCTCATTTATTTTCTCATATTTTTATTCCAGGATTTGCCTCTGAAGCAGGGAGTGTCTGCATTAAAAATGACCTGTAGTTCTCTGCTTCATAGGTTAGAAACTTATTTTAATATTTTGTGGCTAAGCACAGTCCCACTTTTCAAATTCTATAATGAATTATTTAATTGGCTTTGAATGTGGACTACAAGCATATATTTCATATTGGGGTTTTCTTTATTACTTTAAGTGATTAAAATCCAACAGAACGTTCAGCTGAGGCAACAAAAGCTTTATTCTTGCTTTACAGCTTACAACACTAAATTAGATTTAAAAATCTGTCGATTATAACACAAGTAAAATAATGCTATTTGGGCATTTGAAAAATTATATTTCTTAGGCCTTGTATCGCTTGAAGCATTTATATTCTAAAACTTAACCAAATTCCAATTATTCATTTTGGGGAAAACAATCAGTTCACAAATCACATTTTCATTGGGACTGCTAGCCAGCATAGGTGAAAACATGGACAGTGTATTTACTCTTGGATTGTATACTGCAGATGCTTCTTCAACTCCCTCCTCTTCCTCCATGGGCGGTGCTTGCAGCTCCTTTACCACCTCTTCCAGCCCTACCATTTATTCTACCTCAGTCACCGACAGCAAGGCTATGCAAGTGGAGAGCTGCTCCTCAGCCGTGGGGGTAAGTAACAGAGGGGTAAGTGAAAAGCAGTTAACCGGTAACACAGTTCAGCAGCATCCATCAACCCCGAAGAGGCACACAGTTTTGTACATCTCACCACCACCTGAGGACTTGCTGGATAACAGTCGGATGTCCTGCCAGGATGAGGGGTGTGGATTGGAATCTGAGCAGAGCTGCAGTATGTGGATGGAGGATTCCCCCTCCAACTTCAGTAACATGAGCACCAGTTCCTACAATGATAACACTGAGGTACCTCGTAAATCACGAAAACGAAATCCAAAGCAGAGGCCGGGGGTCAAACGACGAGATTGTGAAGAATCTAACATGGATATATTTGATGCCGACAGTGCCAAAGCACCTCACTATGTGCTTTCTCAGCTTACCACGGACAACAAAGGCAGCTCAAAAGCTGGAAATGGGTTGGTATCCACATTTTTTAAAGTTCTATCACCATTATGCAAAACAAAACAAAAAAATCATTCCCAACTTTTCTTAATTGCTCAGTTTAAGTTTGCATATAAAGCAAAGATACTAATTTTATCATTGAAATTTTTAACTTAAAATGATCCAATTTTACTAGAAAGATAATATAAAATAACAGTAGATTATAGCAATAGACATCTTACTATGAGTGTAGTTAGATGCAGTAGAAAAGAAAATCTGCTTTGAAATAGCTTTTAGACGTAAATGTATTTATATTTTAAAAGTATTTAAAAATTACAAAAGTAGAAATAAGTAAGAGTATAATACTCTAAAATACCTTAATAACTTATCAGAAGTAAGTCTGTTCTCTTTAACAATATGTTTCAAATGTTCAGTCCCATTATATTTTGCAGAGAATTCTAGGTTTAATTTTTGTTTTTCATCTTTACTTGATGAAAACAAGAAAAAAGACTCAGTTCTCATTTAGGTTCATATGTTTTAGGGATTTCCCCCTCCCCCCTTAGTACATTGTGCCAGTTCAGGATTCTTTTTTTTTTTTTTTAACCACTACTTAAAAAAATTTTTTTTTCAAAAAAAAAATTTTTTTTTTGAGACAATCACCCTGTAGCCTCAGCTGGCCTGGAATTTGCTATGTAGACCAGGCTGGCCTCAATCTCACAGAAATTCACCTGCCTCTGCCTCCTGAGTGCCAGGATTTAAAGGCATGTGCTACCATGCCTAGCTAATCGCTAGAAATTTTTCTACATATATAATATAGTTTAGTAAAATTTAACTCATTAAGTTTTGATAATTAGCTTTGGAGGAGGCAGACTATGACTTTTTTAGGTGACCCAGGATCCTTTATAATTTTAGCTTGTCACAAAAAATGACCCTGAAGCTTAGACTGGTTTACTACTCAGCATCTTTGATCTCTGCTACATTAAAAACCTGATTCAATTTCATATGCTTAATATATCAAATTTGTCCTTAAATATTCCCCGTGCACATTTTAAAGTTACTATTGATCACTTAAGCAAGATTTACACAATACTCACATGTATGAAATGCCTAATGAAGCTCATTACTTTGTATACTAATTTAACAATTATTTTAAAAAATGATCCTATTTTCTTTTATACTTTAATTTAAAAAAATCCTTTAGAATGAAATAGTTTAATAATTATTTAAATGCTTTTCAGTTTCAAAAAGTCTAGATTAGACAACTTTCAAAAGAAAACAAGACACAGCCTTTCCCATTTAACATGAATTCTACAATGTAATATTTATTGAGCTATACAATGTGAGATAAAGCTCTGTAACGTAATGAATAACAAATTTGACTAGTAGCCCAAATGTCAGTAAATAAATGTGTATGTTCATTTTGTCTTTACTGGGTCAGGTCTTTTATAAAGTGCCAATAAAAATATTTTCATATTTGTATTAAAATTGATCTTAAAATTTTCAAATTAAGAACAAGTAAAGTTTTTACTTAGGGTTAGTCAAACAGTGATTTGCAGTTGCTAATTAAAAAGATTACTTGACCTACACCTTTTCTGCTTCTGCTTTTGTATGATAGATATATCTTAGAAATGATTTGAGGTTACCAGGGAAAGTATATTGACATTGGTCAAGACAGATCTTTCATGAAATAATTCATGGAGCAGAAACTCCATCAAGCAGCAGAAGAAATGCCCATCTTCTTAGGTAATGGAAAATTATTTGACGATAGTATATGGAAATGATGAAGTTTAAAAACTGAATTTATAAGAAACATATCAAGGAAAGGATGAAAGTAAATGTAAAGTACATTGAACAACAGGTCTTAATTTGCAGTTTCTAGCTAATTGCCTATTTTTTCAACAGTGAGAAATATATCAGAAACATGAAATTTTGAAATGTTTTGAGAGATGTTACATAATCTTAGATATAATATGCCACAATTTGAAATTTATATATATATATACACATATATAATGCTAAATATTTATTAAATGACATTTCAAGTATATTGTGATTAGCAGTTCATTTATCTTCATGATGCCACATAGAAATCTTGATAGCCTGTTGTGGAAAGACTACTTTATAACTAAAAAATTAGGGCTTATTAAGGGAAGAACTTTTTTTAAAAACTGCTTTGTGTTTATTCCTAACAGTATCCTTCTTACATTCTTCAGCTAAATGGCCTGAGAATCAGCAGCCCTAGGTTTCTTTTCGATTCCTAGAGGTTATGCGATATCATGTGGATACAAAAGTTACTTTAGGCATTTTTGTAGTGAAAATTGTTTTTATGTCATAGACTACCAGAAAGGAATCTGAATGTCATTTTAAGGCTTCTGAATGGAATACACCACAACAGCAGTCTTTCCATTTTAGTTGCCACTCTGAAGTGTAGAATGTTGTCATAGCATGAAAAGAGGCCCTGGCTTTGATGCCCAGCACTGCAAAAATCAATGTCCATGTAATTTAATCACTTGCTACTTCAAGCCGTTTTACCTCAACAGTTCATGAATCAAATGACTAATTAATTTTCTAAGAACTAGTTGATGTTTCAATTGTTTTATATGTCTATATTCCTAAATATGCATGTTTTCCATTTAAATTTAGAGAGTAATGTGCTTTTTAAAATGTAATTTCAAAGCCAGGTGTGGTAGTGCATGCCTATAATCCCAGTGCTTGGGAGGCTATGGCAGAAGGATTGTGAGATTTGTGCCCAGCTTGGGTTATAGTGAGTTCAAGGCCAGGTTGGTTTATATAGTAAGATCCTCTTTCAAAACAAAAAAAGCAGAAGGAACAGAAAAATTTTCTTCATTTCAGAAATTACTGAATTCTATGTGCTAGTCTTCTTTTAGCCTTAATGTATACATTTTATCAACTTACCCTACAAGTATTGGTAGAACTCATTTTCATTTACCCTCATAAAATACTAGTTTGGTTAGTATAAATGAATATGAAAACCTCATCTGACCAAATTAATTGTCCTGTCATTCAAGTTTTCTTCATATTTCAAACTAAAATTTTCCATTTTTTAATTATAAGACTAATACATATGAATTACAAGTATTTGAAAAATACAAGAGAGTAAAGAACTCATAATCCAGCCACTTGCAACTGCTGCTGTCATTTTGCTATAATTTCTATACTTCCTTTATATATACATGTGAGAGATGCTTTTATAATTTGAGTATACTTTTTTTGCTTTAATAATAAAATGAATACAAAACAGATTAAACTCTCCTGTGTAAGGAATTGTATACTATTCAGACCAGATGTTTGAATTCATCCAGAATGAGGACAAGAGAAACATTTCATGCCCTATTGGTCTAGCTTCAACCTGATACTTTTGTTCAGAATTTACTCTTCTAGGGCCTTTAAAATGAATTATACATGCAGGTAACTGTGTCACACTTGTGTTTTAATTCCTTGTCCAGTTAAGATCTGCTCTTTCTCATCTTGCTATTTTAGAAGCTCTATTTTCTTTCTCTCTGCTCTCTTTCCTTGACTGTTTCTTCTTCCTAATTGCCTTCAACAAGCATTTCATATGAAAATGGTCAAGCACAGCACTTTTCCCTAGTCAGTCTCTCTTCATTTCTGCGGAAATTTCAGTGCCACCCTTCTTTTCCTCCTTACTTCTGTGCCTTTCCTAGGTACCAACATTTCTTCCCCTGTTCTTGATGAATGAGGCAAGAATTGGTTATACCTGGAGAGGTGAACATTATCGCCAGGTTCAAGACTGTTTGTAGTTCCTCTATTTTGAGATCATAATATTCCTCCTGGGATCTGGTTTCTTCACTGTGAGTCAGAAATCATGATAGGTCCTGACTTTTCAAAGAATGTACATGGATAATTTAAAATCTATTTAATGTTGCTCAAAAGGGGGAAAATGGTGTTTTTTTTCTTATTTTCATCAGACATTTGCAATGCTTTATAGAAGTCCTAGTGACCATTTGGGATTTTGTTACTCTTTGAACTCTTACATTCCTCATGGAAAATATAAACAAATGTTAAAACCACAATTTTAGAGTCAGGCATGGTAGCACATGCTTATAATATATTATTGGTAGGTGGAGGCGGGAGGGTCAGGAGTACAGGTCCATCCTTAGTTACAGAGCAAGTTGAATCCAGCCTGGTCTGTGTGAGACCTTGTCTTGAAAAATCTCAAAAAAAACCCCCAAATTCCTATGATTTTTAAATAAACAGGTAGGATTGCCAATATGATAAAGCTCAGTTTATGCCAGGTGTGGTGACGCCTATCTGTGATCACAGCATTTGGACGGCAGAGGCATGTGGATCTCTGTGAGTTGAAGTTAGCCTGGTCTATATAGCAAGTTCTAGGCCATCCAGGGCTACATAGTGAGGCCTGCCTCAAAGAAAAAAAGCAAACAATAAATAAAGCTCAGCTTATAAAACTTATTCACGACTTTGATCATTTATCCAATCACAGATGAAAGTAATCTGAAAAAAAATCAGACTTCAAGAAAGATTATTTAGAGTAAACCTAATTTCCCAATGAAAATTGAATCACCGATTTTTCATTTTAAATTGCTTGTTTCACTTTACTGAGAGAGAGAGCCAAAGGAATTTATTACATATAATTTCACTGTTGAATTTTTTTTAAGGCCTTTTTTGTTATATGTGTGCTGGTTTATGTGTTTTTGCTACCTCTCCTCCCTTTTTTTCTTTGGTTGAAAATCTGATTCAAAAGTAATAGTTAATAATCTTTTAGCTTTATATAAGACTCGTGTATTTTTTAAAATTATGTTTTAACTGAATTGCAATGTGAAAACTTAGTACTTTATTGTACTGTCTTCCTCCGACTCATCTATATTCTTTTTCTTCCCCGTCCAGCTTTCATATTCATAGCATATGGTTAAACTTTGTTGAAAAATATTTTAAAGATATTTTGGTTATAGGCTGTATCTTCCTTTAGGCTGTATTTTGTTAATAAGCTAAGCAGTTTTTATTGTTATTGCCTATTCTGTTTTCTTCCTTTATCTGACAACTCCTATAGAAAACAGTTTTTGATATTTTCTTCATGTTGTGCTTTGATTTCTCAGTACATTGGACAACCAAAAAGGAACTGGAGTAAAGAAGAGCCCTATGTTGTGTGGACAGTATCCTGTTAAAAGTGAGGGAAAAGAGCTGAAGATAGTTGTACAGCCTGAGACCCAACACCGAGCGCGTTACCTGACCGAGGGCAGCCGTGGCTCAGTAAAAGATAGAACACAGCAAGGCTTTCCCACAGTAAAGGTACTTATTTTCTTCGTAATAAGTGAAGAATGATCCCACTAGATAGGGCCACAACAGATAAAGACTGTTGCCACCAAGCCTGATGAACAGATTTCCATTCCTGGAGCCATGTAATGGTGGAAGGAGAGAACTGGCAATACAGAGCTGTTCTCTACCCTGCACACATGCTGTGGCACTGACATGCCTGCACACACACATACTCTGAATAAATAGATGTAAAAAATATGTTGTATGTGTGAAGAGTTTACTCAGTTCTATTATTTTTAACCTCAACAAAAGCTTCCATAAAATAGGATGGTGAAATTATAAGCTCTGTGTAAAAGAAAATAGAGTAAAAGTCTAATTGGACCCTAAGTCATATATTACTTTGATAACATTTGAATTTTTGTTTGTTTGGGTTCTTTTGGTTTTTTTTGAGCTGGGTCTCAAGATAGCCCATGATGGCCAGGCTGTTCTTGAATTCATGGAAATCCTCCTGCTTCAGCTTCCTGAGTGCTGGGTTTATAGGTGTGAGTCAGCACACTTGGTTGAATTTTTTTTTTTAAATATTTATTATTTTTGTTTTGTGTATGAGTGTATTGCATGCTTGTATGTAAGTGCACTCCAGTTGTGAAGTTGTGCACTTCCAGAAGAAGGCATTGGATCCCCTGGAACTGAAGTTACAGGTGGTTGTTAGCTGCCATGGTGGTTCTGGGAGTTGAACCTAGGTCCTCTGTAAGAGCAGTAAAGTACTTTTAACCATTGAGCTATCTCTTCAGCCCATACCTGACTGAATTTTAATTTTTTTTTCCTTTTTTTTGGTCTATTTTGAGTCAAGGTCTCCCTGTAGCTCCAGCTGGCCTACAACTCACTATGTAGACCAGGCTAATCTCATAGAGATCCACCTACCTCTACTGGGATTAAAGTTGTGCACCACCATGCCTGGCCCTGAATTTTAACTTGAGAGATAAAGAATATGTTCTGAAAAGGAAGTTATCGATGAATTATCTTACTCCTGTATTTGATGCTGATATTAGATTCATCCAAAATGTTATACTTAAAATAAAATATAAATTGGATGAAAAGAAACACAGTAGGAATTAGTAAGAACTTGGGCCAGGCATGGTGATGTACACCTTTAGGAGGTAGAGGTGAGAGGCAGACAGGAGGATTTCTTTGAGTTCCAGGCCAGCTAGGACTACATAATGAGACCCTATTTAACTTAGAACTATTTAACTTGGAAAGTTGCTATATAACTTAAGTCTTGGTTTAAGAAATAAGGGTACTGGATAGATTTCAGTTGGCAAAGTGCTTGCCTTGAAAGCATGAGGACCTGAGTTTAATCCCCAGCATGTAAGTAAACTATCTTGAATGTGGTGGCAAGCATTTATGATTCCAGTGCTGGGGAGGCAGAGACAGGGATGAGCTCTAGGACTCAGTGGCCTGATTGATGAGCATCATTGATTGACCCTGTCTCAAAAGAGGATGAGGCCTGATGTTACGCTCTGGCCTCCACAGTACCAGTACATGCATGCATAAACGTGCAGGTACGCTCACAGACACAGCTTTTTTTGTGTGTGTGGGAGTGCTCAAGGTTGAACTCATGTTTTCATATTTGTCCTGCAAGCACTTTATTGACAGCCACTGTAGCCTATGGTTTTTAGATTTATGTTTGTGTGAGGGCTGGCAATGCAGTGTGTGCCTTGTGCATGTGTGGAGGTCAGAAGACAACTTTGCAAAGTTGGTTCTTTCCTTTTACCTTTATGTGGGTTCTGGGGATAGAACTCAGGTTGTCAAGCTAGCCAGCAAGTGCCTTTACCTTCTAAGCCATCTCACCCACCCAAATAAAAACTTTTTAAAAATACATTTATTATTTTTATGTATATGAGTGTATTGCCTGCATGTGGGTAGATGCACCCCAGTCTATCATGCAGTGCCCATTGAGGTCAGAAGAGGGAGTCAGATCCACTAAAACTGAAGTTACAGACAGTTGTTGACTGCAGTATGGGTGTTGGGAATCGAACCCAGGTCCTCTGCAAGAACAGCAAGTGCTTGTAACTGCTGAGCCATCTCTCCAACCTCTATAAAAACATTTTTTTTTCTTTTTTTAGGAAATTGGTATCAGTATAGTCTATGCTTTTTCAGAACTCAGATTAAAAGTAAAATTTCAGTTTTTCTTACCACACTAATCCATCCATGATCAATCTCTTACCTCAAATCCAGGACAACTAACAGGCTAGTGAGAAATTCAAATTGGTTTTTATGTTTATTTGTCTAGCTGGAGATTTTGATAGTTGGGTCAGTATTTTTAATCTAATTGCCTGACTTTAAATTATGCTTTATCTGAATACTTACATAGTTACGAATATCATTTGTATTAGTAGATTAATTGCCTGACTATGATGGGGAATGAACTGATTGCCCTTAGAATTTATTTAACAAGTATTTACACCCCTTTGAGTGCTAGCACTTGTATAGGTATTGTCAACTAATTCTACAATAGCAATATTTCAGTTAAAGTTTCTTTGTATAAGCAGATCAGAATGGATACATACTTATTCCTTTGATTATTTGCTTGAATATGATCATTGTATGGAGATATCATTATAGTAAAAGAGATGTGTGACTTTTTAAAATCACTTGGGTTACACTGTACAAATTTATAATTTTTTCTGCATTTATCATCAGCTTCAATATTTACAAGACTTATCAAGAATCAAAATTGAAAAATTTTCTCATACTTTTAAGTATTTATTCTTTTGCATATGAATTACAATTTTCTTCATGAAAGTTTCACTAGAGGTCTGTAATGATCATGAATCTTACTTTAAGCTAGCAGTTTTTCAGACCATAGATGTTCTGGCCCATAGTTTCATAGTCTTGTATATATGCATCTAGTCTTTGAAAATGAGCTTCATTTTCCTGTTATTTTGTACAGCTATACCTCAAGTACTTTTCTCCTCAAAGTCCTAGTAAAGATTAGCATATATACTCTCATTTGATGGTGGTGTTGTCATTAACACAGCTCAATGGTGATGACAGATCCTAAGTTAACCTATGTGTCATTTGAGCAAGTTTATATCTATTCCCGTCTGCTTATACAAACAAGTTAATTGATAATTTAATAGAGAACATCTAAATTTTTATTTAAAGTGTAATTATTTTGGAATTAATACTATAGTTTTTTGTAGAAATCAATCTTTCTTTTTATAGGTGTTTTGAGCTGGGTGTATAACTCAGAGCCAGAGTACTAGCCTAGCATTTGTGACGACCTGAGTTCAGTCCTCAACCCCACAAGAGAAAGAGAAGGTGTGTGTGTGTGTGTGTGTGTGTGTGTGTGTGTGTGTGTGTGATCGTGGGGGTTACCTTTTTTTCTTTACGTTTTAAATGGTTTCTTCATTGTAATCTGGCTATGAATTTAGGGTGTTCTCTTAAATGTTTAATTTATAATGAGCTTATTTGAAATGCTAATTAATGTTTCTGCTGTATGTTATCTGGCTCCAGCTGGAAGGTCATAATGAACCAGTAGTGTTGCAGGTGTTTGTGGGCAATGATTCTGGTCGAGTGAAACCACATGGATTTTATCAGGCCTGCAGGGTAACTGGTCGAAACACAACTCCCTGCAAAGAAGTGGACATTGAAGGTACCACTGTTATAGAAGTCGGTCTTGATCCTAGCAACAACATGACACTGGCGTAAGTACTTCATAAAATTTTTAAAAATAGATTGATTTATTTTATTTATGTGCCTGTGTGTGCACATGAGTTTATGTGCACCACGTGCATATTATTACCCATAGAGGCCAGAAAATTACATTGGATTCCCTGGAACTGGAGTTCCAGGCTGTTGTGAATTGGCTGATGTGGGTGCTAGAGAAGAGAAGCTTTTGAGGGTTTGTTGTTGTTGTTCTTTTTGAGACTGGGTTTCCCTGTAGCTCCCGCTGACCTGGGACTTAGAGATCCACCTGCCTCTTCCTCCCAAGTGCTGGGATTAGAAAAGGTATGGGTTTTATTTTTAATGTTTAAAATAGTGCAGATTAATAAGAAAAGTTACTACAGAATGGCAGTGAGTTCAATTTAACTCTCTTGTGCTTTCCTAAGGAATTGCCGTGGTGAAAAGCAGGCAAATGAAAGCCAAGTAGTATACTGGCTTCCTGGAAATTGACTTACTTAATGAGATTTTAATATAAACATTGAAAATAAGAACCAATAGTCATGGGGCTAGGGATGTAGCTCAGTTGGTAGAGTGCTTGCCTACCATGTACAATGCCCGTGTTCAGACCCGAGTACCATGTAAACTGATGTGGTGGCAAATATCTGTAATCCTAGCACTCAGGAGTTGGAGGCAGGAGATCAGAATTTCACGATCATCTGTAGTTACATAGAATGGGGCCAACTTAGGCTACATGGGACTGTCTTAAAGAAAAGAGGGGTAGAGGAGAAGCCTAAAATAAACCCTTTAAAACTTGACTTTGGGAAGGGAGAGATGTCTGAGGTGCCACCAAGTCTGATAACTTGAGTTATATCACTCCCTTTCCAAATAGAAATGGATGAACCTTAAGGAAAAAAACAAAACATTGTACAAAAAACAACTATTTTAATGTTTGTCTTCCTAACCTTTTTGTTGTTGTTGTTGACAGAATTGAGATAATAGTATGCCCATTGTTTTGTATTCTGCTTTCAGTTAATATAGGAGTGTTTTGCCATTTCATTAAATGCTATTTTATAACATACTTTTAAATTCCTGTGTAGCATTCCATTTGGGGGGCTAGTTACTGATTTTTCTTTTTAAGTATGATCCATTCTGTTTTAATATCTTAATTTGCTACAGAAAGAAAGTTCAATTTATTTTCTTAAAGCACAGAATAAATTTCTTGTAGGTTATTACTTGTATTCAAATTTTAAAGCATGATTTTATTTCTTTACTCTTCCATTATAAACAGAAAGTTAACAAGATGTAGGGGCTTCAGATACTTTGAATTTCTCATTCAGTACTTTGTAAATTAGGAGCCTCGTAGCAGTATTACATATTCAAATTGGTCTTGTTTTTGTTTAACTTTGCTTTTAAATATACTATTAGGCCGGGCATGGTGGCTCATGCCTTTAATACCAATACTCAAGAGACAGAAGCAGGTGGACCTCTAAGAGTTTTAGTCTAGCCTGGTATATCTAGTGAGTTCCAAGCCAGTCAGGACTGCATAGTAAGAACCTGTCTCAGAAACAAACAAAACCCAAATGTAGTATTTATACAGCAGAGTGTCAGTTGGTCTGGTTTTTTCTGTTTCAGGGTGGACTGTGTAGGGATATTGAAGCTGAGGAATGCCGACGTTGAAGCCCGAATAGGAATTGCTGGCTCCAAGAAAAAAAGCACTCGTGCCAGATTGGTTTTTCGAGTTAACATCACGAGGAAAGATGGCTCCACTTTGACACTGCAGACACCCTCTTCCCCCATTTTGTGTAGTAAGTAAGAAAATATGGAAATACTAAGTGTATGAAGATTTCTTAATTTTCCACCAGTCTTCCAGATACCTGTAAATTTTAATGTTGTACACCCTCCAGGTTGCGATCATGTTAGGTTCTTTGTAGCATTATGTCATTTATCTCTCACACATCACCTTGTATACCGTCCATTCGACTGTTAACAAAACTGTGATATAGAGATAACTAACTTCTTTGAAACCACATAGCTGGAACATAGCAAGCAAACCTTTGCTCTTAGCTGCTATGGTCACTTATGACTTTAGAAAGGTTTCTGTTTATATTAGTTCATTGTCCTTTCCAATTTTTTTTTTTTTTTTCAAAGCTGGGTCTCCCAGTGTAGACTAGTTTGCCCACAAACTCATGATCATACTCCTATCTCACCTCCTGAGTGCTAAGACTACTGATGTATGCCATCCTGGCTACTCATGATTTGCTTTTAAAAAATCAAGAGATTGAGATGGCTCAACAGGTAAAGGACCTTGCTGTGCAAGCCTTACCACCTGAGTTCAGTCTGTAGAACCCACATTGGAAGTAAGGAACCAACTCCCCAAAGTCGCCTTCTGACCTTTACACTCACCTTGGCACACATATGCCCACACATATTCATACACAGTAATAATAAAGTAAAAATTTTAAATAATTCATTAAAAAATTCTGTCATTCTGTGTTAAACATGTTAATTTCAGTTGATTATCATGAGTTTTTGGTGAATACTACTGGTTAGTTATGTTTCAAATGTTGCTGTATTACAGTGATCCTTGAATAAGGACACCTGACTCTTAGCTTCCATTTCAGCCAAGAAGAGCCCTAATTGTACTGAGAACCCATTCCTTCAGAACTCTCTCAGAACTGTGATCATGGACACAGTCTATCCAGCAGGAAATGGGGAAGGGAAAATAGACACGTCTCAGTGGACTGTGTTCCTTCTGAACCCTACTGATTAGACCAGCACAAACACAACCACGGATGTTATCCGTTAACATCTGTTGCTTGCAACACAAATGGATTAATTCTTTCCTTTGGGTGAATTGTTGTATCTAGTTCTGTCTAGAAGATATCAATGTCATCTTTGTTGACTACTAGATAGGTAACGACTGTATCATCTACTTCCTAGGTAACATCTATTGCTTGCAACACAAATGGATTATTTCCTTGCTCTGAAATCTGCTGTTTGTAGCCTTAATATGCATACAACATACACTTAACACACACATAAATTCATACAGTATTCTATGTCAAGGGCAAGAAAAGTTCATGGGGGATTAAGGTTATTTTCCCAGATCACAAGAGGAGCCCAAGGCTAAGTGAACTTATCTACAGTTATAAACAATCTAAGATTAACTTTGGTTGCAAGGTTAAGTAGAAGTCATTTGTCCAAAGTATATCCATGTTGTAAAAATCACAGTTCCCCCTTCTTTGTTTTTTAGGTGTAGAAGTATATAAAAGTCATTCTCATCATTAGCTGTGTGGATCAGTTAGTTGGTCAGCAACAAAATATGAAAGGTTTTTAAGTGTTTTAAATTGAATTCCTGCCTTCCTCCTCTTTTTCTCTTCCTTTTTTCCCTCTTTTTGAAACAAGGCCTCTTCCTGTATCCCTGGCTGGCCTCAGACTAACTGTTTAGCAAATAATGATTTTGAACTACAGATCCTCCTGCTTCATCCTGAAGTGTTGAGATTATAAGTGTGCCATCACATCTGGTTTACGTGGTGCTAGAGATCAAACTTAGGGCTTTATTTTTACTTTATGTGTATGAGTGTTATGCCTGCATGTGCGTAATTGCACCCATGTCATGCAGGAGCCTTGGAGGACAGAAGAGGGCATCAGATCCCCTGAAACTGGAGGTAGATATGGTTGTTAACTGCCATATGGGTGCTGACATTCGAACCCGGGTCTTCTGCAAGAACAGCCAGTGCTCTTAACTGCTGAGCTATCTCTCCAGTCCACAGAATAATTACTTTTAAATATTTTATTGCATTAACTTAGTTTGTGTGTGTGTGTGCATATATATGTAGGAAGTGTGGAAGTCAGAACAACTTAGGGGAGTTGTTTTTCAACTCCACAGGGGTCTCAGGAATAGAGCTCGGATCATCAGGCTTGATGGAAAGCCCCTCCTCCCACTGAGCTCTCTTACCATCCCTGAATTTAACCATTTTCTATTTCCCTTGTTTCTGCCTCTACTATTACTTTGGGAAAGTAATAATATTAAATAAGATATTCCTTTCATTCTTCTAACCTTTTTTAAAAGATGTTTTTTTAATTTATTAATTTTTATTTTATCTGTATCAGTATTTTGCCTCCTTGTATGTAAGTGTACCACATGTGTACAGTGACCACAGAAGCAAGAAGAGGGCTTTGGATCAGCAGAAACCAGAGTTACGGACAGTTGTTAGTTGCCATGTGGGTGCTGGGAACTGAGCTTAGAGCAGTTAGTACTCTTAACTGCTCAGCCATCTCTCCAACCAGCTTCTTCCTTTTTTTTTTAAACAGGGCTGGGGATCAAGCCCAGAATGTCACACAGGTTAATGTTCTACCACTGATTAAAATTTAATTAAATTACCATTAAACTACCATTTAATTAAAATTTTGGGCACTGCTGGGTGTGGTGATACTTGCCTTTAATTCGGCACCCAGTAGGGAGAGTCAGTTCTATTTCTGAGTTTCAGGCCAGCCAGGGCTATATAGTGAGACCCTGTCTCTAAAAGAAGTAAATACTATTAATAATAATTTAGGCACAAAGTCAGGTGTTGTGGTTAATACCCGTAATCTTAGTACTTGGGAAGTGGACCGAAGGAGAATCAGGAGTTTAAAATCAGCCTGGACTACATGAAGCCCAAAAAACAACAATAAAAAAATTTTGACACAATTAATAATTTACTGATCAAATACTTCCTCCCCCCCTTTTTTTTGAGACAAGGCATTACTATATAGTTCTGCCTATCCTATACTTCACAGAGATCCACCAGCCTCTCCCTTTTAAGTGCTAAAATTAATGACGTGTACCACCATGCACAGCTAACTTTAAATGAACATTTTTATTGTTGGGGTTTTGGTGGTCAGTGCTTGTTTGAAGGTTCGAGACAGGAAGGGGGGACAACTGCCTAGAAACCCAGATCAGCCAAATCAACCCGGTGATCAATGAGGTGACAGATGTCGCAGCCACATCAACCTCACATCCTGATCTTTTTGAGATAGGGTCTCCCTATAGCCCCAGCTGGCCTGGAACTCACTATGTAAACTAGGCTGGCCTCAATTTCACAGCTGTCCACTTGCCTCCGCCTCCCTAGTGCTGGAATTAAAGGCACGCACTACCCACACCTGGCTAAAATTAACTTTGAAAAAAAAATTTATTTTTATTTTATAAGTGTTCTGCCTTCATGCATTTAAGTTTACCACATGTGTGCAGTGTCCATGGAGGCCAGAAGAGGACGCTATCCCCTTGAACTGGAGCTACAGACAGTTGTTTGTTAGCTGCCATGTGAGTGATAGGAAACAAACTCAGGTCTTCTACAAGAGCAGCAAGTGTTGATGGTTCTTTTTACAGATTGCTTTTGTCTATATACCCACAGCTCAGCCAGCAGGAGTGCCAGAGATCTTAAAGAAAAGCCTGCATAGCTGTTCAGTGAAAGGAGAGGAAGAAGTGTTTTTAATCGGGAAGAACTTTCTGAAAGGAACTAAAGTTATTTTCCAGGAAAATGTTTCTGGTAAGTATGTATATTCATGGTGGAGATATTATTCCATGTTTCACTTATTATAAAAATACAAGGGATAGAGAGAATACCAGTGTATCTCTCAACCCTCATCAAAGAAGCTCCCTTATGCAACAGAGGGCCATGAACACAAAAGGACACAGATGACTAAAACATAGAGAATAGGAGTGTGCAGTGTGGGGGTCCTTGGACAGGACTCCTATATTAAACCACCTATCTAGGACTCAGGAACCACTGTGGAGGAGGGTTTGGAAAGACTGTACAACAAGGGGAGGAGTTGCATGACTATATCGAAATAGAGTCTTATAGGCTCCTGAGACCTTGCTCATATGAACCTACAGCAATGGTGTCAACATGCACAAGATCCATGCAAACCCAAGCAGACAAAAACCCAGCATAGAACTGTGGCAGCAGGTCCCAACCTTAGGTGAAGAACTGTTAGAACTGATCTTCTTAAAGAGAAGGACTCTCGATAGGCTGACTAGACCTCAGTGGATGAACTTGCACTGAGGGACATTTGGGGACACTAACTTGACTCGATAGGCCTTAACATCAATGGCAGAATGCATGAAATTCAGTGGCGGGACTATGAGAGGGTACCAGTGGGAAGGGGGTATAAAGATGATTAAGATGTTCTATATAAAATACAAATTCAGTAAAAAGTATTTTAAAGAATAGAGTAAGAATGCAGAGCCCATTTACTTGCAAACTGATTCATTAGCAGACAGTTCTCAAAATAACTCATAAGTTAATTCTGCCTGTGATTTTTGAGAGTAGTCAGCTTTACCTTCTTATCAATAGCACAAGGGGACCTAGGGTAATGCTGAAGAGACCCACAAAGAGAGCTAATTCTGTCCCATCCTCACCATAAGCAATAACCTTTGAGGCCTCACTAAGCCCAGTGTGCCCATTTACTTACTTTAGGTAAGTAAATAAAACTGCTTACCTGAAAAAGAAATACAGTCATAGCTATAGAGTAAAAAAAGTTCAGAAATGTTATGTCCTCTTTATTTCCATCAGATGAAAACTCATGGAAGTCAGAAGCTGAAATTGACATGGAATTGTTTCATCAGGTATAATTTAAATCTTTTTATAATTTGATTGTTTACTTGGTGATTTAGGTTTGTTCTGAAAATTTCCTGAATCGGGAAATTAATCATCACATGGTTTTTAATGTAAATTTAGTTAATTTACATTAGTTTCTCTAACTGGAATAGAATTGTTCATCTAAACAAGCCAGGAATGACCAGCTCTCTGTTTTCAAAAGTTAAGAGCATTTGCCAGGCATGGTGGTACACATTTTAATCCCAGCACTCAGGTGGCAGAGGCCTGTAGGTCTCTGTCAGATCCAGACCTGTCTGGTCTTCATACTGAGTTGCAGACCAGCTAGGGCTACATGGATACCCTGTCTCAAGAAGACCAAGAAAAAAGTTACGGGCATTTGAAGCTAGGGACTCAGTAGACTGCTTGCCTAGCATGCACAAATCCCTGGGTTTGATCCCCAGCATGCAGTAAACTGAGTGTGCTGATAATATTCCTTTAATCATAGCATAGTATTAAGTGCTTTTCTGGGAAACATTTTCTTGCAATAATAGATTTAGAACTGGAATCCTAGAAAATTGATCCTAGAGGTGATGTTAAATGGGGAAAAGAACCCAGAGATTAAATATTAGAAGAAAGGTTGTTGTAATAAACAAAACTTTGGACTAGGCACGGTGACACACACATGTAAAACCCAGTAGATAGAAGGCTGAGGCAGGAGGGTCTAGACTTCAGGCCAACAGGTGAGATGGCTCCAATGACATCTGAGTGCATTTTGTTCTTGGTACTATTCTTGACAAGAACAGCCTGGATCTTCATGGATCTTATTTTTTTGTGGTTGGAAAGAGACAAAAAGCAATCAGTTAATAATTTCAAGTAGTGAAAATAAATGTGGTCAGGTTTGGGAAGGGTGCCTCTTCAAAAAGAATGGTTAGCAAAGACTTCTCTAAGGACGAAGCATTTGTAAGACGTAAAGATAGGTATGAAGGAAGAATATTACAGTTGGATGGAGCTGAGTGGATTGAGGTCAGGAGAGCTACAGTGTATCAAGTCATGGGGAGAGTGAGATTGAGAGAAAGGGACTTTATAATCTAAACACAAAGATTAATGACCTGGTGCCTATCAGCCTGAGCTTTAAATAATGTATATTTTACTTGATATAGTGGCACTTACCTGTAAACCCATCACTTGGGAATCTGAATGAAGCAGGAAGATCTGGAGTTTGAGGCCAGTCTGAGCATCATACATAGCAAGACCCTGTCTCAAAAAAATTTAATTAGTTAAAATCAAAATGCGTATTTTTTTTCTAATCAGACATTTTTGAGACTGGGTCTTCCTGTAGCCCCACAAGCTTGGAACTCACTATGTAGACCTGTCTGACCTCGATCTCAAAGAGATCAACCTGCTTCTACCTCCTGAGTGCTGGGATTAAAGGCATGTACCACCATGTGGGCAAAATCTGACTTTAATAATTATTATTATTATCTGTAGAGCTAACAAGAAATGTACTTTTTTTTTTTTTTTAGTTTGAATACTGTTTCCTTTTTGACTCTTGTGTTCTTCTTTAATTAGAACCATCTTATTGTGAAGGTTCCTCCATATCATGACCAACATATATCTGTGCCTGTGTCGGTAGGAATATATGTTGTGACCAATGCTGGAAGATCTCATGATATTCAGCCATTTACTTACACTCCAGACCCAGGTATGTCAAAACAGAAAATGCTAAACTAAAATGAATAATTAGTTTCTAGTTCTTTGAAAGAGTTTGAGGAAATCCAGCCAACCAGAAAGAAAAACTTGCAGATTAACATGAATACATACCAATTTGATTTGGAGATGACTACTATATCCTAAAAAGACAACTCAGACCTTTAATCCCAGCACTGGGGAGGCATAGACAGGAAGATCTCTGACCTATATAACAGTCTGACCTACATAACAATTTCTAGGCCAGTGAAGGTTACAGGGTGAGACCTTGCCTAAAAATGATAATCATTGTTTTAAAGACAGCCACCAAATAATACTTATACACTAACAGAATTATTTCTGCCTTATTCTCTAATAAAAGAAAACTATCAATTCTCTGAAGTCACCCCAGAGTTTATCACAGTCTACATGTATCTAGTGAAAGTAATTATTCACTGTGTACCTTTTAAATGAAGAAAGATGAAACTGATAGGGAAATCACTAATAGTTTGGTTCGGCTGTTTATGGGGTATTTTTTTTCTGATAGTGTTGGGATTGATCCCAGGACCTTAAAAATGCTAACCTTACTTTAACCCAGCATTTTGAGACAAGTGAGAGAGAAACCTGGAGTGATAAGTGACTATGACTATGACTGTTTTAAATACAATTTTAAGTGCTTAATGGTTTAGAAATCAGAGCAACTAAGTGTTATTTAGCCAAAAAGTAACTTAACAAGTTATTAGCCCATTTTGCTTGGTTCCTGAAGAACTAAAGAAGCCTTCTAACAAATTGAAAGAGCATTTTGGAAATGAAACTATTGACTTGTTGCAGTAACCGAGGCTTGATTTCTCCCATAGTTACTATTGGTTCAGTTCATTCTAATATGAAGACTATTTTGGAATTAGCAATTCTATAGCTGTAGTTAAATTATAATGTTATTCCCAAATAGTTCAGGATCCCATGAGATAGAAGGTGAAAAACAATGATAGAGAAAGTTCTTGCATCAAAAGATGAGAGGAGAGGGGGCTGGAGAGAGGGGGCTCAGTGGATAAGAGCATTGGTCATTCTTTCAGAAGTCTCAGGTTTGAATCCCAGCACCCACATAGCAACTAACATCCGTCAGTAACTCCAGTTCCAGGGGATCTGACACCCTCTTCTGTTCTGCATGACATTGGTTCACTTACACACATGCATGCAGTACACTCATACACATAAAATAAAAATAATTTTTTTTTAAATCAGGGAGAAATGGGGAGATGGCCCAATCAGTAAGGTGCTTGCCCTGCAAGCATAAGGACCTCAGTTGATCCCAGAACCCACATAAAAATCCAGACATGTAAAAAGTCAGACACACTAGGCTTGGCTTCTTGTCTGAGGTTGTCTGATGACTTACACACACATGTATAGTCATACACAGTCACACACACACATATACAGGGGGTAGGGGAGCCAGGCATGATTTCATGCTTGTGGAGGCTTAGGCAATAGGATTTTGAGTGTCAGGCTGTGCACATTGCCAGACACAAGCACTGTCCTGGGCTGTGTGGTTCTAAATTGTTTATCATATGTATTATGCTCATGGCTAAGCTTTGCTGAAGTGTTAAAACAGCTTAATTTTTTTTGTTTTATTTTGATTTTTACTTTATGCAGACACAGAAAGCATATTAGACATCATTTACTGTGGCTCTGCATTGGTTATTCTTATAAAAATGGTCTTATAATGCCTAAATTACTAGCTGGGCATGGTGGCACAGTCTTGTAATTTCAGCTACTTAAAAGGCTGAGACAGGAGGATAGTAAATTCAAGGCTAACCTGTGCAACTCAAGGAGATCCTGTCTTGACAAGAAAAAAGAGGGTTGAGGACATAGCTCAGTGATAGAATGCTTGCCTAGCCTCCATGAGACCATAGGTGTTCTAGCCACAGTGCTGAAAAAAATTCCACTAATTGAAAGGTGGAAGTTTAATTTTTTTCAAAGGTTTATGATCTTTAAATCTTTTTATTTATTTATTTTATTTTTTGTATTTTATTTCATTTTATGTAGTACCTGCATGTAGGTAGATGTACCTGTGTCAGAAGAGGTCATCAGATACCCTGGAACTGGTGATCTGGATGGTTGTTAGCTACCATGTGGGTGTTGGGAATCAAATCCAGGTGCTCTGCAAGAACAGCCAGTGCCTTTAACTGCTGAGCCATCGTTCCAGTTCATGTTCTTTAAATCTTGGATTCAATTCCATACATAGAATTTCTAAATGTATTTCTTTTCTATTTAATTCTCTGTAAGTAATTTGTTGAACGTACTATGCAGCATACTAAAATTTTTAAATTCCTTTTAAGAGTTTAGTATACAATCTTATCTTTTATCCATTTAGAGATTATCTTTTGATATTGTCATGAGAAATAATGTATTAAAAGTAAATCAACTCTCCCTCCCCATACACTAATAACAACAAATTAAAATTTTTTAATGCACTGAAAATCAGGTTAAGTGATTCCAGCTTGTAACCCCAGCACTCAAGAGCCTGAGGCATTAAGATTGCCAGTTTGAGGTTAACCTGGATTACATAGGAAGACCCTGTATCAACAACAACAGATAACCTTGACAATTAGAAGTTAGAATGTATTTTTTTTAATATATTGTATTTATGCTTATGAATGTATTGCCTGCCTGTGTGTAAGTACACTTGTGTCATACAGTGCCGGTGGGTACAGAAGGAGGAACTGGATTCCCCTAGAATTAGAGTTATGGATAGTTGTTAGCTGCCATGTGGGTGTAGGGAATCATACCTGATCCTCTGCAAGAAGTGGTTCTCTTAACTGCTAAGCCATTTTCCCCAGCCCCGTTAGAATATATTTTAAGTAAAATTAATAGCCTGGAGCTGGCAAGATTGCTACCGCCAAGCTTGATGATCTGAGTTCAGTCTCCAGGACCCACACAGTAGAAGAGAGAACTGACTCCCACTAGTTGTCCTCTGACTTCCACATGCTGGCCATTACATGTGCACATAGGCACGCACAATAAATAAATATAATAAAAATTTTAAATTAACAGGCAAGAGAGATAGCTCAGTCTGTAAAATGCTTACTATGCAAGTGTGAGGCCCCAAGTTTGATTGATTCCCAGAACCCATGTTAAAAGAAAAACAAAAGACAGCACTCAAGAGGCAGAGGCTAGCCTAGTCTACATAGCAAGTTCTAGGCCAGCCAGGGCTGCATAGTGAGACTCCCCAAGGTATGCTGGCCAGCCAGCCTAGTCTAATTAGCAAGCTCCAGGCCATGAGAGACCTTGTCTTAATAAACAAGATGGATGGTTCTGGAGGTTGACCTCTGGTTTCCACATACATGCACATACATGAACACATGTCCAGAAAGAAGAATTTTATAATATAGGGGCTAGGGAGATGGCTGTCAGGGAAAAGTGCTTACTGCACAAACATGAGGACCTGAGTTTAATCCCCAGCACCCATATAAAAAAAGCTGGATGTAAAACCATAATTTTTTTGAGGAAGTGGGGAATTAGAGAGATGGCTCAGGGGTTAGGAGTACTTGGCTGCTCTTGCACAGGACTCCATTTCAGTGTCCGCACCCACATGGGGGCTGGCAAGCATCTGTAACTCCAGTTCCAGGGAATCTAACTTCCTCTTCTAGCTTCTGCATGGATACACGTAAATATATGCAGGCAAAACCACTCATATACATAAAATAAAAATAAATTATAACATTTTTTAAAGCTGGGTGTGGTGGTATGTACCTGTAATTCTAGCACTAGAGAGGTGGAAGCAAGATCTCTGAGGCTTGCTGGGCAGCCAGTCTAGCCGTCAGTGAGCTCCTAGTTCAGTTAGACACTATGTCTCAAAAACTGAGTTGGAGGAGCTGGCAGACAGCTCAGAGGGTAGGTGCTTGCTACCAAGCCTGACAACCTGAGTTTGATACCTAGTACCCATGTAGTAGAAAGATAGAATCAACTCTCACAAATTGTCCTCTGACATCTGTATGTGTGACTAACATATTTGCAGCCACATACATATATACATAATATATAAATAATTTTTAAAAATATTTTTTATTTATTACTTTTGGTTTTTTTGTTTGTTTTGTTCTGGTCTTTTTTGAGTCAAGGTCTCCTGGTAGCCCAGCTGTCACTGTGTAGACCAGGCTGGCATTGAATTCCCAGAGATCCGCCTGCCTCTGCTTCCTGAGTGCTGGGATTAAAGGCATGCACCACTAACCCTGACTTTATTTATTATTTTTATGTGTATAATTGTATTGCCTGCATGTAGGTAGGTGCACCTGTGTCGTGTAGTTCCAGTGGAGGTCAGAGGAGGGCATCAGACCGACACCACGCCCCCCAAACCATTACAGATAGTTGTTAGCTGCTGTATGGGTGCTGAGCCATCTCTTTAACCCCTATAAATAATTTATAAGAATAATTTAAAAAATAAAAATTGGGAGAGGGATGCTAGAGAGATGACTCAGTGGCTAAGAGCCCTGACTGTTCTTGCAGAGGACCTGGGTTTGATTCCCAACACCCACGACAGCTATCAATTGTCCTGTGGGCCTTGCACAACATAGGTGCCCTTACATGCATGGAGGTAATAAAATATAAAATAAATTTTAAAAATATAAAATAAGTAAATAAATAAAAATTGGGAAAGGCACCCAACATCAGCCTCTGGCCTCCATACACACATGTATGCATAAACACACACATACACAAAGAACAAGGAATTCAAACTTATGAAACTTAACCCTAGCATGAGCATCTGAAGTAGCACCTATTCATTTGTCATTTAACATAATCACTTAGAAATGAGTTTTATTCACTGGGCTCGATAGCATATACCTTTAATCCCAGCACTCTGGAGACAGAGTTAGGAAAATCTCTATGAGATTGAAGCCAGCCTGGTCTATAGAGCAACGTAGTGCACAGTGGATTCCAGGCTAGCTGGAGCTATATAGTGAGACCCTATCTCCAAGTAGATGGATGGATGGATGGATGGATGGATGGATGGATGGATGGATGGATAGATAAATAGATAGAAAAAGAAATGATCTCTCTTCATAAACACATTAAATTTAAAGCTGTTATAGAAGATTTAATTACTATGGTATCCTTGAAGTTCTCTATTAATGATAACAAAGATTCTTTTTCAACGTTTTACTGAAAGAATAATGGTATAGACTGAGTATGTTTATGGTTTTAATTTAGCTTAAATACTGATTGACCAATGTTTTGAAGTTGTTTTTTTTCCATTGATTAAGAGTAAATGATGCATTTTTTCTTATTGGTACTCTAATGTAGTTAGTAAGTTTTAAATGTCTACTCTTGATATCAGTCTTGTACTCATCAGCATGTATAATATTATAAGAAAGAGTCTTACAAATTTTGTTTTGACAAGTGATCATAAACTCTGTCTACTTGGAGATGAGTAAGTTTTAGAGAGTAAAGTGCTGGTTATAAAAATTTACTTCAGCCTCAAGTTTCTGCTGATCAAGTCTCTGATGCTTTATGAGAAAATATTCCAGCTAAAGAATGTCAAAATATGTATTTTTCCAGGACGAATAAACTTAAATAAATGCATGAACTTTTTTTGTTTTTAATAGCAGCAGCTGGTGCTTTGAATGTAAATGTGAAGAAAGAAATGTCTAGTCCAGCAAGACCTTGCTCTTTTGAAGAGGCCATGAAAGGTACTAAGTTGATTCTTCTCACAAATTGTAATTAGGTCATTCTGTGTTCACTAGCAAACCTTAGTGTTACTGTTCTTATAGTGTATTTGTAATACTTAACAAGGTATCTTCCAGTTGTAAAATAAATAAATATTTGTTTGATTTTATTGAAGGCAGAGACTTTTCAGTTTGCTATTTTCCTTCATTCAGCATATAGACATGCTTAAAAAAACATATTGGGGCCTGGGGTGGTGGCTCTTGCTTTTAATCCCAACACTTGGGAGACAGAGGCAGGTGGATCTCTTATGAGACTGAGGCCAGCCTGGCCTATGTAGTGACCAGGGGCTACAGGAACACCCTGTCTTAAGAAAAAAAAAAAAAAAAAAAAAACACACACACACACACAAAAACAAATATTGGACCAGGTATGATGGTGCATGCTCATAATCCCAGCACTTGTAAGACAAGGGGCTCATGAGTACAAGACAATCATGGGCTCCATAACAAAACTGAACTCAAAATACCAAGAACCATGTTACAGTAGAGGAGTTTGTTTGCTTGTTTCTTTGTATTTTAAATTTCTCAGTTTAAAAACCCTTAAAGGCTGCTATATGGCTCAGTGGGTAAAGGACTTGCCACCAAGCCTGCTGACCCTGGTTCAGGCCCTGGAACCCACATAGTGGTAGAACAGTTTTCCTTTGACCTCTATATATGTACTGTGGTACTTAGGCACCCACACACATACACGAGATAAACAAATAAAACTAAAACCCAAACCCCTTAAAAGTAATGTGTATAAAGCAGAAGAAAATGTAAAATGGAGATGATGAAATTTGCTTCTAATGAGCACTTGGTATTGAGACTAAAGAGAATGAAATATCAACTGTAGTTATTTGGAAAAGGTTGCATTTAGATCTACTCATTCTTTCTTTTGACTTGTTTACTTCCCCACCAATTAAAAAAAGGAGTGAAGCAGGCATGGTGGTGCCTTCCATCTCAACACTGGAGGCAGAGGCAGGCAGATCTCTGCGTTTGAGGCCAGCCTGAATTTCAGGCCAGCTGGGGCTTTTGGGAGACCCTATCTCAAAAAAAGGCAGTGAAGACCCAGGTTCATGGGTGATGGTTCCTGCCTCTAATTTCAGATAATTTCATTTATCTGAAGCAGGAGCTTTATGAGTTTGAATAAAAAAAAAACAAATGGACAGTGAACACAAACAAGCTCTTTTAAGGATGATATAATACGGTAGGGCAGATTTTTAGAACTAAAAGAATGTAGTGATGATACTTTTGTGCCATTATGTATGAATGTACAGATTACATTTTTATATTTTTCTGCCCTTGAATTCCTATGAATTAAATTAAAAAATTTTAGATAATGGGTGTGGTGGCACACTCTTCACATCCCAGTGTTTGGGAGACAGAGGTAGACAGACAGATCTCTGTGAGATTGAGGCCAGCCTGGTCTACATAGTGAGATGGGCTTTTTTTGGGCGGGGGAGGAGGGAGGCATGAAGGAAGGGAGGGACAGAGAGAGAAAAGCTTCAGAACCATGAATTTTCCTTGACAAATTGTGTATTTTCATGATTCCTTGAAGTCAGAACTTTAGTACAGTGTCAAGGTGATATTTTAAGGGTAAAGACCGCACAGCATAGGTCATTTATAAATTTGTGTTTTAGCAATAATCCTTTAAGGATCATTTTTTAAAACAACTGTGAATTACACTAAGATTTTTTAAGATCTTGATATTCAGAAAATGGTGTCTTTGCATATTGAGGCTCTTTCCCCCTAAAGAAAGCTTTTCCACACTGTGTATATTTTTAACATAAAGGCAATATAAGTCAAATACAATAAACGTATGCACTATTAATAGTTTCTTGGCAATATTTCTAGATAGTTTTCAATACCTATATCATTATCAGTAGATTTCAGTATAAACAGATTGCTCAATAACTGGTTCCTGCTTAGGACCTAGGGTGAAAGTATTGATGTGCATTCCTTCAGTTTCTATTTGTAAGGTGTAGTTAATTGAAAATATGAGTAGTTGAGAGCATATAATTGTCTCTAACTGGTTGTAACTATGTGACAAGATTACCATGAAGGTAATCTGATACAATGTCATTTTTATAAGTGAAGGGCTAGAGAGCCAGCCTCAGTGGTACAGTGCTAGTCTGGTGTGAATGAGGCCCTGGGTTCAGTCCCTAACACTGAAAAAAAAGTCCTATTTCAGGTCTTTAGATTATTTAATAGGTTAATAAGATAAAGATTAGTGGGTTAAATGATTTGGTCAAGGTCGCCCAGCTAATAAATGACAGAAGTTGAAACTTAGGTAGGAAGATTATAAGTTTGAGAGCAGTCTAAACTATATAGTGAGACACTGTTTCAAACAAAAAAAAAAGACATTTAAACCATGACTTGCAGTCAATAGATTTTGGGGCCTTTTTTTGATTTTCCACCTTTCTTTTTGTACATGTGTGTCTGTGTGCAGCAATGAAAACGACTGGATGTAGCTTAGGTAAGGTCAATGCTCTCCCTAACACTCTGATCACTCCACTCATATCAAGCAGTATGATTAAGACTGAAGATGTTACTCCAATGGAAGTAACAGCAGAGAAAAGATCTTCCCCCATTTTTCAGGTGAGTTATATTAACTTGTACCCCAAATCTTTACCTCATATAAATTATTGTAATATTTACCTTTCCTGTTTTTTGACATTTGTCTTGCATTGGCTATGCTAATGAATTTTGCTTTTCAGAGTGAATGCTTTATACTTTGGTAAAATTGGGTATGAAGTAACTTCCATTGTATATTTTAATAAGAGAAGGAATTAATACCTCTGAGACAGAGTACTAATAAAAATCATACAAGCTGGTCTTGGTGGTTAAGGCAGTAGGGTGTGAGTTCAAGGCCAGCCTGGCTGAACAGGAAGATCCTGCCTCCAAAATTAATTATTGATGTAATTAAAGCATTAATTTTAGCATTTTCTGAAGTAGAATCATTTGATTTGATTTCTTCCCCCACCCTGCCCTGTAACTCCCCTTTTCAGCTGTTTTAGTCTACTGAAATGTTACTGATGAGCCACAGAATGGAAGTGTTTGAACTTGGCTACACACAAACCCTATATTAATACTCTCTTATCACTAAGCATATCAATAACTGATGATTCTTCTGTTTCCTTGATTATCCTTACATCATGTTATAGAGAATCCTAGTCTTGTGTCTTGTACCTGTTTCTTATTGATAGTGTAGAGTGGACAGTTGATTCTGCGTGTTTTTTAAAGTGATCCTTAAGGAACATGTGCAATTGTTTAATGCTTTATACATATTATTTGGGGCTTTTTATTTTTTAGACTACAAAGACAGTTGGATCAACTCCACAAACTTTAGAAAATATTTCGAACATAGCAGGAAATGGGGCTTTTTCGTCACCGTCATCTTCCCACTTACCTTCAGAAAATGAAAAACAGCAGCAGCTTCAGCCCAAGGCATACAACCCAGAAGCCCTGACAACCATCCAGACACAGGACATTTCACAACCTGGAGCCTTTCCAGCAGTCTCTGCCTCTAGTCAACTGCCCAGCAGTGATGCATTACTACAGCAGGCTACACAGTTTCAGACACGAGAAACTCAGTCGAGAGAAGTATTGCAGTCAGATGGCACAGTGGTTAATTTGTCACAGTTGACTGAGACATCGCAACAACAGCAGCAGTCTCCACTCCAAGAACAAGCACAGACATTACAACAGCAGATTTCCTCAAATATTTTTCCATCACCAAATAGTGTGAGTCAGCTCCAGAGCACTATTCAGCAATTGCAAGCAGGAAGTTTTACTGGCAGTTCTGCTGGTGGCAGTAGTGGAAGTGTGGACTTGGTCCAGCAGGTTTTAGAGGCACAACAACAGTTATCTTCTGTTTTGTTTTCTGCACCAGATAGTAATGAGAATGTTCAAGAACAGCTTAGTGCAGACATCTTCCAACAAGTCAGTCAAATTCAAAATAGTGTAAGCCCTGGGATGTTTTCCTCAACAGAGCCTACAGTCCACAGCAGACCAGATAATTTAATACCTGGAAGGGCTGAAAGTGTCCATGCACAAGCTGAGAGCACCTTGTCTAATCAACAGCAGCAGCAGCAGCAGCAAGTGATGGAACCGTCAGCTGCAATGGTGATGGAGATGCAGCAGAGCATTTGCCAGGCAGCAGCCCAGATGCAGTCAGAATTATTTCCTTCCACTGCTGCAGCAAACGGAAACCTTCAGCAGTCTCCAGTGTACCAGCAGCCTTCTCACATGATGAGTGCATTGTCTACCAGTGAGGACATGCAAATGCAATGTGAATTGTTTTCTTCTCCCCCCACAGTTTCTGGAAATGAAACGTCAACAACTACCACACCACAGGTTGCAGCCCCTGGCTCTGCTATGTTTCAGGCATCAAGTTCAGGAGATGGAGAAGAAACTGGAACACAAGCAAAACAGATGCAGAATAGTGTCTTTCAGACCATAGTCCAAATGCAACATGGTGGGGACAATCAAGCCCAAGTTAACCTTTTTTCATCTTCAAAAAGTATGATGAGTGTTCAGAGTAGTGGTACCCAGCAGCAAGGTAACAGTTTATTCCAGCAAGGGAATGAGATGATGTCACTTCAGTCTGGAAATTTTTTGCAGCAGTCTTCTCATTCACAGGCTCAGCTCTTTCATCCTCAGAACCCTATTGCTGATGCTCAGAACCTTTCCCAGGAAACTCAAGGTTCAATTTTTCATAGCCCAAATCCTATTGTCCACAGTCAGACTTCCACCCCATCTTCTGAACAAATGCAGCCTCCAATGTTTCACTCTCAGAGCACCATTGCTGTGCTACAGGGCTCTTCAGTCCCACAGGACCAGCAGTCACCCAACATCTTTCTCTCCCAGAGTCCTATGAGTAATCTTCAAACCAGCACCGTACCCCAAGAAGAACAAATGTCTTTTTTTGCAGCTCAGAACTCAATTTCTCCACTTCAGTCTGCATCAAACACTGAGCAGCAAGCTGCTTTTCAACAGCAGCCCCCAATCTCACATATCCAGACCCCTATTATCTCCCAAGAGCAGGCACAGCCCTCTCAGCAAGGTTTATTTCAGCCTCAGGTATCCCTGGGCTCCCTTCCACCTACTCCCATGCCTCAGAACCAGCAGGGAGCAATTTTCCAATCACAGCACTCAATAGTTGGCATGCAGAGCAACTCTTCATCCCAGGAACAGCAGCAGCAGCAGCAGCAACAGCAGCAGCAGCAACAGCAACAGCAACAGCAGCAAAGCATTTTATTCAGTAATCAGAACACCATGGCTACAATGGCATCTCAGAAGCAGCCACCACCAAACATGATGTTCAGCCCAAACCAAAACCCAATGGCTAATCAAGAGCAACAGAACCAGTCAATTTTTCGCCAACAAAGTAATATGACCCCAATGAATCAAGAACAGCAGCCCATGCAATTTCAGAATCAGCCTGCAGTTTCCTCACTTCAGAACCCAGGTCCTACCCAGTCTGAGTCAGCACAGACCTCCTTGTTCCATAGCTCTCCTCAGATCCAGCTGGTACAAGGGTCACCTAGTTCTCAAGACCAGCAAGTAACACTGTTCCTCTCTCCAGCATCCATGTCTGCATTGCAGAGCAGTATAAACCAACAAGACATGCAGCAGTCTCCTCTTTATTCCCCTCAGAACAGCATGCCTGGAATCCAAGGAGCCACATCTTCACCCCAACCACAGGCTTCTTTATTTCACAACACCACAGGAGGCTCAATGAACCAACTACAGAATTCTCCTGGCTCATCTCAGCAGACTTCAGGAATGTTCTTATTTGGCATTCAAAATAGTAAGAGACTCTTCATTTGTCATTACTGAGCCAAAATGATGATGTTGTTATTGTTTTTATTAGGAGGCAAAGCAGCCAGCTTACAAGAATAGATTGTATTTAGAATTCTACCAAGTGAAAAGTGAGATCTTGAACAGGTTTCTTGACCTTTAGGGGCCTGAATTTCACATTTTAGAAAATGATCACTTTAGGCTGGTTGCAACAATTCAGGCCTGTCGTCCCAGTTCAGAAGTAGAGGAGTTCACAATTATCCTTGGCTATATAGTGTGTGTGAGGCCAGCCTGGGACACACGAGACCCTGTTTAAAATAAAATAAAATATAAAATAAAATGTGATAATTCCTATACTTCAAAAAGATATTAAGAGGATTAAATGTGTTAATATATAAAAATGTCAGTTCGTCATTTTAGGCTATACATTTGAAAGGAAAATAAAGTAAGAATGACAGACAACTAAAGTAAATAGATTCTGAAGAAGTAGGCACCCATCTTTCATGTTTTATATCAAGAAATTGCATAAGGGAACTGGAGAGATGGCTTAGTGGTTAAGAGTACTGGCTGTTTTTATAGAAGACCCAGGTTCAAATCCCAGCAACCATGTAGTGACTGACAACTGTCTTTATCACTCTAATCAAGGGAGCCTGTGTCCTCTTCTCACTTCCTCGGTCACATGGTGACGCATAGCTGCGGGCATTATGCCCATCTATATACATTAAAAGACATAAAATAAATAAGTTTTTAAAAAATTACATAAGGCGTAGATAATACCTAAATAGTATATTTATATACCTTGGAGGAAATCTAAGGTAACAGTGTCTTTCTGTGATTTTCTTCTTAGACTGTCAAGTACCTAATTTTAGTAATGTACTTGGTAAACATAGTAATAAATTTCCCCAGGCAAATAATAAATATTTTTTCACTAATCAATACTGATCGAGTGGTTTCTGATCTCATTCATTGTCTCTGCAGATTGTAGTCAGCTTTTAACCTCTGGACCAGCTACATTGCCAGATCAACTGATGGCCATAAGTCAGCCAGGCCAACCACAAAATGAAGGCCAGTCACCTGTGACAACACTTCTTTCTCAGCAAATGCCAGAGACTTCTCCACTGGCATCCTCTATGAATGCCAACCAGAACATTGAAAAAATTGATTTGCTTGTTTCATTGCAAAACCAAGGGAACAATTTGAGTGGCTCCTTTTAACTAGATTTGTAAGTATTACATTTTGGTTTCCTAGTGTAAAGCATTAATATATTTTATTCTTAACAGATTTGGGTCAAATAATAGCACTGCTTAGACTCTACTGTTTATAAATCTGATTTTTTCACAGATGTTTCTTTTTTACCCTCAGTGGTAGCTTAAGTCATGTACTAATGTTGGACATTCCTTTTGGGTCCGAGCTTCTTTACTCTAAGATGACAGAACATCTGATAGATACAAATTGCATTTCCCTCATACAATATATTAAATGTATTCATGTCTTGTTTTTCTTTAAGAAATAGTAGCCAGGGCCAGAAATGGTAGTGCACACCTTTAATCACAGTACTCAGGAAGCAGAGGCAGTGGAGCTCTGAGTTTAAAGCCAGCCTGATCCACATAGTGAGTCTCATGACAGCCAGGGCTACATAGTATGACTGTCTCAAAAAAGAAAGAAATATTAGCCAGGACCATCAGACCTATCTATGATCCCAGCGACTCGGGAGGCTGAAGTAGAAGGATCATCAAGTTCAAGGTTTGCTTGGGCTACAGAGTAAATTTGAGGCTAACCTAGGCAGCTGTCTCCAAAAAAACTTTTTTAACAGCTGAGGAGGAGTCAGATGAAATGGCTTAGTGGGAAAAGGCACTTGTTAACCAACCCTAATGGCCTGAGTTCAATCCCTGGAACACACAAGGTGAAAGGAAAGGACCAACTTCCACAAGTTGCCCTCTGAGCTCCACATGCACATCGTGAAGCATGCGTGCATGTGCACACTAAATTAAGCAAGTGTAAAAAATAAAGAAATAAAGAAAAATAGCTCAGCAGTAACAGTGCTGGCCAGCTTTTCCAGAGGACCTGAGTTTAATTCCAGCACCCCAGTCAGGAGACTCCAGCTCCAACCACACATATGTGACATTCACTCACATATATAATATACATACATGCATGTATATATACATAAGTAAATCTTAAAAAAAATAAAGAGCTAGGGATATAACTCAGTGTAGAATATTTGGCTAGCGTATACAAGTCCCTAGATTCAGTCTGCACTAGAGGAAAGGAAGAAGGATAAAATTCTTTAGAGAAGGAATTGGAGAGACGGCTCAGGGGTTAAGAACACTGACTACCGTTATGAATCCCAGCTCCCACATGGTAGCTAATAACTCTCCATAACTCCAGTTCCAGGGGAATCCAACACCCTCTTCTGTCCTCTGCAAGTACTATACAACACAGGTACACTTACATATATACAGACAATACACTCAGACACATAAAATAAAAATTAAAAATGCTTTTAATTCTAAAAAGAATAAGATTATTCATCGTGACAGATACTTTATAAATGCTTTCCTTCCTGAGTTATACTGATTTTTTTTTTCCCCAGAAATTCCATGAAGAGAATAATCAAGATTCCATGATGTCTTGAGGTATTAAGGTTCCATGAAGATTACTGAACTGTTGCTTTAAAAGCAAAACAAAATCTAAAAAAACATCTGAGAAAATGGATGGATTTTACTCTTGACTGAAAGAATACAGCCATGCTGCCTGCTGGAGTGATGAGCCACCAATGTTAACATCATGGGGTTTTTTATTTCTAATAACAGTGATGACTGAGAATCTAGCTGATGACTGATTTTCCAGCTGACAAAATTATTGCTATTTCCTAGACACAGTTTCTTTAAAAGTACAGGTTATCGTCAAGGCTGGACGTCTCGGTTGTTATTGCTATTAGAAAGTAGTGTTTATCATGTTTACTTATGTTCTTATTTTCTTTCCTGCGGTATTTTTACTCAAGTACTGGCTTATGACAAAGTTCAGTAATAACTAAGATTGATTTTGTCAGTGTACAAAGCATGGCCATTGGCCAGAGTGAAGGAATGTTTTTCAGTTTGTGAGGAGAAACTGAAGGGGTTGCTTTCTGACCAATAAGCTATATTGAGACTTCGTCACAGATAAGAGGACGCTTCAGAAACACAAAGGCAGATAACATGCTTCAAAACTGGGGACAGCTGGAATGTTAGCGACTTTATGTTTTAGAGAGTTGTTAGTTCTCTGTATTTTCTACTAAAGGGTTTAGCCATAACTGTGCATAAAAATATTTTGCTCTATGAAAAATGAAGGGGGTAATATATGGCAAACTGTGCTCTTCTGCCCTCCTGTGGTTGTGCAAACTGACAAAGTAGTTTGAGTCTTCTTTCTCCTTGCCCGGCAGTAGGCTGGTGGTATTCCCTTTTTCTATTCATCTGTATTATTTTCCACATATTTCTTTCACTTTTAGACAACTGTTAGTATACTACTGGCTTTATGACCTTGGCGCAGCTTAAGAGAAGGTGGCCACCTTGATCCGGGGTGACCTACTCAGCAGCAGAGGGCCAGGAGTGCTTTTTCAGTACTTGCTGGAAATTGATTCTTGAGAAAAAACAGTGCTTTTTTTTTCCTCCCATTCCCCTCCCCCATGAACGGTGCTGTTCTGAAGTCTTCAAATTTTCCCCTCTAATAGAAAACAGTATAAATGTTCATGTTACAAGCAAGGCAAACAAACAAAATAATACTTCTCCCTGAGTAACAGTGACTATAATTCACTTGTCACCTCAGTGCTTTACAGTTGAAGTGATGACTTAATGGTTCCCACAAGCCTTAGGCTTTACAGGGTCATGTCGTTGATTTAAAAGGAAGAATTAACTAGTGTTGCATCTACAAAGAGCAAAGTAACACACTCCAGAACTTGCAGTTGTAGCATTAGTGGTAGAGTTGTGGGTGTTCTTGCCACCCGTGGGATGCCAGCTTCTAACCACCACCTGTGTCTGGACACGTGCTTCTGTCTCCTTTTCCTCTTGGCATGTGGAAAGCTGTCAATGCAGTGTGAGGCCAACGTGTGTGGCTTCTGTGTGTTGAGATATTTGATATCCTGTCCATTTAGTTTACTTTCTAAATGTACAAAAAATTAGCCTGTTAATGGTTGTTGAAGGCTACATTTATGTTCTTTGATTTTCTTTTCACTTTTTCTCCCCCTGTCCTGCCCATTTCGTTGAGCTGTGTGGACTCGTGGTATTAGTTTTATTTCTGTAGCCAGATATTCCCCTTTCTGTCATGTCTTCCTTTGCTTTTTGAATGTGTTGCTCTGGTTTCTTGTTTTCTCTCTCTCTTTCTTGTTCTTCCCTCTTCCCTAGCCCTTTCTTTATTTCTCTCTCTGAGAGGCATTGAATTACGTTTTCAGTAGTACAGGCTTCTTGCCGATATGAAGGGAACTTTTCAGAAAGAGACCTACTCTGGGTCATTTAATTTTGAATACAGTTTTCAATCGTTCAAGTTTTGGATGGTTTATATCTAATGTGTGTTTCATTTTTTTGGAAAGCTATATTTTGTATTTAGGAAATGGTATACTATTTTGCTATTTGTACTGAGTGAGTACATTGGCATAAATATAGAAATTTATATATATACATATATATAAACTATTCTTTTTTTGCCACACATTTTTGTGGTAAATTTGTGAGTTTGTCTGATGTTCTACCACAACGTGGCGTCTGATAACAGTGAGGGGGGTTTATTATGTCTTTATTGAGTATTTAAGTACCTTTTGAAACAAATGACCTGTTCATCTGTACCCATTCCACCAGGCAGTTCCTTGATGTTATTAGTGAGCTAAAGGCAACTTACTGTGTGTTTGCTGGATCTTTCACTCAGCAAGATGTTGAAGAGTAAGGAAACCTATTGAGGCAGTATGTGAAATGGTGTTTCACAAGAATGAGCCACTCTGTCTTTGTTCACTATATATTTAATATTTTATTATTGTTATTGTTATTATTAATTGGCTTTCTGTATCGTATGCCTTTTATTTATAAAGACACTAAAAAAATGTTTGTAACTTTAATAACATTTCCCCCATCTTTTAATATCTAGAGCTACTTTATAAATTCTCTGAACCAAAAGTATTTTCCTCAATATTTCTCTTCTCTCCCAATCTCTATAGGGACAAATTGCCCAATATAGTTCAGGTTATGAGAAGGGTCAGCCACACAATCCAGTGCTTCAGTTTTACAATGTGAAAGTAACCCAGAGGGTTACCTGAAATTTTAGAGAAAGCATACCTAGCAGGTATTGGAAAAGCAAAAAGTAGACATTGAAAAACTACATTTACGTCTGAATTCTATGAGACCAAGATCTAGAATGTTTGGTAAGACTGCACTATGGGTGAATTGGCGGCAAGGAGTCTGGCTTGTGTGGTGACTTCCGTTTGCTCTGTACTAGAGGCTGATCCTTAGGAAATACTGATTGGCAGTGCCAAGTCACCGGGACCAATTTTCTGTTTATAATGTCTAAGTTTAGAAGAGAACACTCAAACTGTAGTGGTTTGAGTGGATGGAGGCAGAAAACCCAATTTTTAGTCTCATAAAATTTGTGGTTATTTATACAAGGGCTGTGCTACATATGCTACCATATTCCTGTTCGGTATTGATCAGGGTTTGTTTGTTTGGTTTTTTACATTGTTAAATGTTCCTTACCCCTAAAGGTCAATGCTTAAGTACAATGTTCTGAATATATGATCTGGTTGCAAAAAGTGTTTATCTTATTGAAGAGTTAGCTCAGTGGTTGATATTTATGCTAATAATGTAGTTTCCCAGTGACTGTTACAGGTTACAGATACATTTGGGAAAGCTCAGTGAGCCAGCAAAGACCTTGAAACAATTTGTTGCATTTATTTCTGGCAGAAGGACCTAAATAAACTGTGAACCACATTTCAGTTTTTTACATTGTTACATCCAGTTCTGACTTTCAGCAACTCACACCAATGCTTGGAGCTTATCTCTCCTGTCCTCACTGTCTCCCACTCTCTCCCCCTGCCCCCCTCCTCCACTGTATCTGTGTTGATGTTGCCCAGTGTGAGCATGCTGTTCCCTCATCATTCCATTACATACCCACGCCAACAGGAGACAAATAATTTGCCCCTGAACTTCACCATGCTGTCTTTCTGATTATAGTACCAGGTGGCTATTTAGCCAGTGTAAAACCTCTTTTCCCTGTCTCCTTAGAACAGGTTTTTAAAGGGCTTTGTTTAGTATAGAAGCAGTGTCATGAGGGCCTCTCTCCCTCCCATTCTTCCACCCTTACTTGCCTCTTTTTCGTAAGACCATATGTTATAGTTTAGAATTCCATTATAGAATGAAAGAATTTCATTTCTTGCCTATTAGAATCTTGGCTAATCTAGCAGGAAATAAGGAAGAAGTTCCTTCAGAATGAAAATACTTCCTTTTGACCTTTTTAAATGTTTAGTTTTATTTTTTAAATGAGATCTCAGCCACCCAAGCGGTGAGACTATAGGCGTGAAGCATGTCCTGGGCCCTTTTGACTCTTTAAGCCATTATAAATGCTTATTTGGGAAGAAGGAAGTCTGTTAGATATATCAATAAATAAATCACAATAAATAAACTTAACAGTCCTTAAATTCAATATAGGTATAAATACTCACTGGGATTCACCTGAGAATTTTCATTTTTCTGATGAGATTTTCTGTTATACTTGTTTCCTATTTGTTTTTTTAATTGGTTGAAAATTGTGCAATACCCATTAACTTTTCTCCGCATCCTGAGCATAAACTTCTTCTCTAACCAAGACAGTCATTTTATATTTCTATGTCTTTAGTTCTTTGAATGGGCTCATTGAAAGAGAAAGACTGTGACATTCAGCAAATGTATTAGAAAAATAACTCAGGCCTTGGCGGGGTGGGAGGTGTCTCTGTGGTAGAGTGTTTTGTCTAGCATGCACAAGGCCCTGGGCTTGATCGTCCTCAGCACCACCCAAAGGGAAAGAACGCCAGCACAGACCCTAGCCCTAGGGTTAGCAGGCTCGTAACACATGTTAAGAGTTTTTCCCATCTGCCTGCTTTTTCGCCCCCGACAGCTAAATTGTGGAGATAATGTTCACAATGTAGTAAATAGCAGAATACTCTCTGCAGTCTCAAAATTGAGTATCAGCACTCAAATTACTTTCTGAGTCTCTATTTTCATGCCAGTAAGCCTCATTTATTAATAAAATTCTGTTTTTATTGTACTTACTCTTTCAGGCAATTTTTTACATTAATATTTTGTATATAGAGTAAATGTTTATGGAAAAGTGCCTTTTTTTTTAACCATGACAGTACCCCCTTCCTATAATCCCACTTTCACTATTGCCAACACATGTAAACAGCTGATTTTAACCGGACCCAACTTGTACTCTTTCCATTTCATCATTCTCTTCTCCGGTTCCTGGTCACAGTAGAAGGCAGCTCTGTCAGTTCCTTTAACTTAAAAGCAACAGAAGCGCTTTGCCAGAATTCACTGGGAAGAGTAAGTTTATACTGTTCAGGCTTATATAAATCACCTACACATTTCTACAACCGGCTGTTGGTGGGTCTTACCTGAAGACTAATGGAAATTTCACTTTATGTTACTCCTTGCACATAAAAGTGTGTTACATTTCATGGAGGGAATATTTGCTGCATCTTTTCTAATCTTAATTAGCTGGATGACACATTAGTTCTCTAAGGCCTGGTAATGTTGATTTTTCCTAACTAAGCTGGGCAAAGTATTTCATAATAGGTATATTTCTTATCTGTCAGAACCTTAATTGATTGGACTAGGAAAACTTAGTACCAAAAAAAAAAAAAAAGAAGTTATTTTGAGTCCTCTAGGGGACTCAAAAACTACCTAAGGTAATTTCTTAGCACTAGATGCATTTGGATTGAGTGTCCAGTTTGGTCCATTTGTTTCTGATCTAACTCCTTAACCAAATGGTGGTGCTTGAAGACAGGACTGTCAACCACAGATAAAGGACAGTTAGTAACTTAACCTGGGGGTAGAGCTGCTTTCCCTGCAAGAATGTTTGTGAATGTCAGTGGCACTGAAGACAGCAAACTTGGATGCAATACTCTTCTTACCCTGTTATGCACTTTAATCATTCCAAAGAAGCCAAGAGTACTTTTAGTGGCTGTTCCTTCTTAATACAGTTCACTCTTCAGAGCAGTATATCTGCTCTGATTTTAGATAGCGGTCTTGGTGTTATGTGACTACTTTCTAAAGTGACTTGGTATAAATGTTAAGTTGCTATTTTCTAAAGGACTCAAGACTTTGAACTGTAGTTCACTACAGGGGAATGATTACATTTTAGCAGATCATTTTAGAAACATTAAAACGTTTGACTTCCTAATCGGTGTATTGGAGAGTTAGAACCAACCCCTGTCCTTTGTATTCCGTGTCATACGTAGGAATGCTACAGTACACGGTTTCCACCTGTGTGGTTTATGTAAACCAGTGATTCTTCAAGTATGGCCCTCTGCCTACCAGCTAGCATCAGTGTAAGCAGGAAACCAGTTAGAGACACACATTCTTGGCCATCAGCTCAGACATGCTGAATCAGAAACTCTGGAGCAGGCCCCAGCAATCTGTTTTACCAAGCCCCCCAGGTGAGCCTGATGCACACTGAGGTTTGAAAGCCACTGGTATAAACTATCTAGTGAGAGCCAGAAAGTTTCTTTTCCCATATACTCCGTATTCTTTACATAAATTCAGCCTTACCCAGTTACCTGTAATCATTTATTGATGATAGTGATAATTTATTCTCAGTACTGCCTAAGAAATGCATATGTTTGTATATACAGTTAGTGTAGCTATCAGTAATTCAGTTAACTTAGGCTGGCATTTTCCTACCACTGACTAAAAAGTTTACATTAAATGACTGATTTAAATATATAGGTGCAATGTTCTACAGTTCTTTAATTGTTGTGACATTTAAGTAGCTAATATAATTGATGGGTGCTACAGTCTCCTGTTTATCCATAACACGAGTACATGGTGGGCAGTGTAATACAAGCTTTCTCTTCATTGCCTCTTCATTTACCAGCAGACCACAATTTTGCTCTGGCTAGACCAGCTCTCTGAACAGAATTACCATTCCTTATCATTTTATTTGTATCTGAGATAGTAAATAAGATAGCTGGCCAGGCCAACATAGCAACTTATTTAACTTCTTCCTTTAATATATAAGAAGTCTTTAAAAGTAGCTTGTGTGGTATAAGAATGTTACTGTAGAGAGATAACTATCCTTGGGGCTTAGGCTTCAGATTTAGTTATTTAACAACATAATAAACAAGACAGTGTGTTGTCTAACTTGGGTACTTCTCCCTTCTTGGTGTACATGCATCATAATAAACATAAACTAAGTAGGCTTATTTTTTATTTCCTTATATAATTCAGCACTTCTATAATGATTCTAATTTTCCACTGTTTACAAATCTCTAATTAGTTAGCTCATGAAAGGAAAAATTCACTTTTCAGAATAAAAATGAATACTTGCTTTCTTAAAAATTGCCGCTGGCTTTCCCTCCCACTAGCAGTGGAAGTGGCTTACTCTGCAAACTTTGGTGCTGCCAAGTAGGCACATTATTGGCAATGCTCGGGTTATGTTCCTCCTTCCCACCCACTTCCTCACTTGCCTGCATCGTGTCTCCTCCACCCAGAGCACCCTGCCACAATTCTGTTCCTCCCCAGTTCGCAATACCTCCTTTAAAAGTCACATTTAACCTGTCACCCTACCTGCTCACTCACATGTCCACCCCACCAGTTCGCGTGTACTCCCCACCCAGAATGGTTTTTAGGGATTGCCTAGTGTTAACCATTTTAGTTAATGAACCTCAGGTCAACATACATACACGCAGGATCCCAGATGTCTGAGAGTGGGTTTGGAATCAAACTTCCAGAACTATCGTGGCTGGAGTGATAGCTCGGTGGTGGGCCCTTGCCTAGCATGCACAAGGTCCTAGGTAGGTTCAATCCCCAGTACCAAAAAAGGAACTGTCCTGCACTGAAGTGATCGTGACTTTGCTTGCTAGAGACCTCTTGCAGTGAAGCTGAGCTAATTTCTTTTGATCTAATGAATGTATCCGCTCACCTTGTCCCTTCTAACGATAAGCTCCAAGTGGTTCTACTTTTTGGGCAACTTTACTGAGTTTTATCTCTTCTTTTATTTCATGTTTTAGTAAGTAATTTCGAATGTTTCATTAACCTGTTCTCACGTGATTGAGCTACCATTCTGCCATTTAAAGTTTTGATTTAATTTTATTTGCTTGAGCACACTGATCAACCACTGAACTGCCTTCTTCCATCAACCTGCAATGATGTTAAGAGTTACATTTTTGTGTATATGGCTTCATAGTTGGGATTTCAGAGCACTGACACCAGAATATTTTCAGTTCGTTTTCCGGGGGATTTCATTTGCATCTATGTTTTTAGCTATCTGTGATAACTTGTTAAATATTAAAAAGATATTTTGCTTCTATTGGAACATTTGTATACTCGCAATTATATTTCTGTAAACAGCTGCAGTCAAAAATAAAACATTGAAAGTTTTCATTTTGCAGTGGGTAGCAGCCTTTTTTCCCCTCAAACTTTGCCTTTGCATGAATGTCTGTTAAACAAGGACATGTGAATAAAGTGTAACATCATGAGGAAAGACAGAAAATGGAGAAAAGTTCTGAGTAGTGATTTTGTACCTACCATTTTGCCAGGCAGAGTACCTAGTATGACTGAATTTCTATTCAGTTCTAATTTAAGTTCTTAGTTAGTAAATATGAACATAGACGTGGAGAGATTCTTCATGAAAACCAAGTGTCGCCTCCCTTCGGCCAGCTCCCCATTCAAAAGCAGTCTCTGTCTTCCTGCTTATTTCTACTAATGTGAATTGGTATTTATCAGCATGGTAACTGTCACTAGGGGTACTCTGGTTTGGAGTGACACATGGACAAAGAGTTTTAAGTTCCTTGTATGTGCTGTGGGCTTGGCATGTAGCTCTTGCTTTATGTGTCCACTCACCAGATGATGGGGAAAAGGCAAGTCAAAAAAAAAAAAAAAACATTTAATTAGTAGTCTAGGTGATATGTGGATATCATGAATATAGTGTATAATAATGAGCTTAAATGTTCTGCTTAGACAGTATTTTTCATTTTATGAGGGAGTCAGGTGTTTAACATTCAGATGTATATGTCCAGATGACATATCACTTAAGAGGCATTGGCATGTATTTTAACCCCTTAAACAAGTTCACAAGTTAGCTTGTAGAAGTCAGGCATAGTAGTGAATTTGGGGTCATCTTCAAAAAGCAAAACAAGGGCCAGTCCCAGTGGTATATCCCTTTAATCTCAGCAGAGACAGGTGAATCTGAGTTTGAGGCCCTTCTGGTCCACATACTGAGTTCCAGGTCAGCCAGTTCTACATAATGAGACTCTATCTCAAAAATAAACAAAACCAAGGTCTGAGTAGGCAGCTGGCTTAGTAAAGTACTTGCCAGGCAAACATGAGGATCTGAATTCAGATAAAAAGCCTGGTGCAGCATGTGGGAGCAGACAGGCAGACTCCCAAAGTTCACTGGCCAGACAGCCTAGGTGAACTGGAGAGTTCTAGATTCAGAGAGACCCTGTCTTAAAAAAAAGGCGGATAGCTATCAACACAGCTAATGTCAACCTCTGGCCTACACATACACACACGTGCACACACACAGATGTGCACCTACATGCACACACATACATATGCACGCACACAAAAACAGAAAATGTTAATTTGGGGCATTTATGCACTTCAAGAGCACCAAAAGGCATAATAAGGCTGTTGTTTGTTTTGAGACAGGGTCTCCCTATAGCCCCAGCTGGTCTGAAACTCACCATGTAGACCAGGCTGGCCTCAGTCTCACAGAGATCCTCCTGCCTCTGTCCTGTGCGCTGGGACTAAATGTGTGTATCACCATACTTGGTTCACCCTGACCTTTGAAATACATCCAGAATTGTCCACGGTCAACTACCCGTCACTTCCGCTATTTTAACAGCATCTGGGGCAGTGTGCTTCCATCCTTGCCCCTCATACCTGATCCTCATACACAAGCCAGAATTACTCCTTTTCAGCAAGCCTTAGCACACCTTGGCTCCAAACCCTCCAAGTCCTGGTGTGTTCTGATGCCAGCTCATGTCTCACTTAGTCTCCCATTTTGTCTGCTTCATCCTGCTAGCTAACTTCCTGTTCCTCAAACATCCTTGGCAAGCTCCTATCTCAAGGATTTGCACAGGATATCCTCGTGCCTGGAGTATTCCTTCTGATAGACAATATCTGACTTGTTAGTACTATCAGATTCCTGCACCGCACGGCCTTACGGGACAGCGTTTGATTGGCCTGTGTGGAACAGCTCCTTAGCCCCATCTCTACCCTTGAACCGCGCTTTTTCCCCTGGCGTTTTCGAGTGCCTGACATGTTTGTCCACTTAGCTTCCATTCTTCACAGCAGTGCACTCCCAGGAAAGTGGGAGTTAGTACCAATGGAAATCCCTTTGACTCGTCAAAATGAATTCCAAAACATCCAGTACTCTCAGAGCTGAAGACTTTTCTGGCTGCCTGGCTTTGCAGCAATGCACCACGAGAGGGCGCTCGAGGATAGTCTTTGGAATTGTACCAACAGGGAAGCCAAATATTTCAAAATTTGTTTCTTGAATTGAGCCTCTTATAGCCAAGTTGGCCTCTAGAACTCCTTATGTAGCTGAGAATGACCTTGGACTTCTGATTCTGAGTGTTTGGAGTAGAGACATATGCCACCCAGAGGACTGGTCTGGATTTCAAGGATTTAAATTAGAAATTCAGGTATTATGCCAAAATCGGGAACTTGGAATGTAGTTCAGTGGACAAGTGTTTCCTTTACATTCGTGAGGCTATGCTTTTAACCCCAACACACACACACACACACACACCACACAAACATCACATATGCACACTATGAACACATATACACAGTGCTAAAATAATTCACCAAAGTTAATAAAATTCTAGGCCTATAACTTTATCCCCAAAGTCATGAAATCCAAACATATCCTTAAAAAGGATGTCGTCAGAGCTGGAGAGATGGCTCAGCAGTTCAGAGCACTGGCTGTTTTTGCAGAGAATCATAAGTTTGGTTCCCAGCACCTAAACATGAGGTGGCTCACAACTGTCTGTAACTCCAGCCCCTGGGAATCTCTTCTGATCTCTGTGGGCACCTCACACACACATGCACATGTCCATATGCAGACACACATACATGTAATTTTTAAAAGATCTTTTTTTTAAAAAGTAGGGGCTTGGAGAGAGAGTTCAGCAGTTAAGAGCACTTACTGCTCTTACAAAGGACCCTGGTTCAGTTCTCAGCACCCACATGGAGGCTAGCAGCCATCCATAACTGCAGTTCCATGGGATCAGACAGCCTCTTCTGACCTCTCAGGGCACCTGGACGCATGGTGCACTTACATACTTGATAATAATGTGTATGAGTGTTTTGTCTGCACTTATACCTAATAAAGTTCCTGTCTCCTAACTATATGTTTGCAGAAATAAACCAACATATCCACAACCTACATAAAATAAAAATAAGTAAATTATTTAAAAAATTTGAGACCTCAACGTATAGACCATGCTGGTCTCATTCTGACAGCAATCCCCCAGCCTCTGCCTCCTCTGCATCCCAAGTGCTGGAATTAAAGGTATGTGCCTCCACACTCAGCAAAATGAAATCTTTTTAAAACCTGAAATAGGTCTGGAGAGATGGTTCAGTGATTAAGAGCACTGGCTGCTCTTGCAGATGACCCAGGTTCAATTTCCAGCACCCACATGACAACAACCTTTCGCCTCCAGTCCCATGGGATCCAGCGCCCTCTTCTGTTCTCCACAGGCACTGCAGGCATGTGGTAGTATCCTAATGTGCAGGCAACACACTTATACACATAAAATTAAAAATTAATTAATTAAGCTGGGTGTGGTGGCACATGCCTTTAATCCTAGGACTTGTGAGGCAGAGGCAGGCCGATCTCTTTGAGGATGAGGCCACCCTGGTCTACATAGTGAGTTCCAGGACTGCTGTGGCTACAAGGAAACCCTGGCTCTAATAGACAAGAAAAATATTTAATTAATTAATTAAAATGTAAAGAAATGTTATCAGTCTCCAAATACTATAGAAAACCTTCCAAACATCTGTATAGATCAGAGATGAAGGGTTTTTGTGGAAGTCTACTGTTTTTTCATATTAAGGATGCTACTCTCTCTCTCTCTTTGTAGACCAGGCTGCTTCAAATTCACAGAGATCTTTCTGCTTCTGCATCCCTGGATGCTGGGGTTAAAGGTATGTGCCACCACACCCAGCACTATTTTCTCTCTTAAAAAATATTTTATATGTATGTAGGTCTGGGAATTGAACTGGGTTAACTGGAAGAGGTGAAACACCTCACCAACCACCTCTTTTTTTAAAGTTAATTGTTTGTATTTGGTGTGTATATTGCCTGCAGGTATGTAACTGCACCCATGTCATGCAGTGCCTGTGGAGATGAAGACGGCATCAGATCCCCCGGAATTGGAGTTACAGGCGGTTGTTAGCTTCCAGGTGGGTGCAGCGAATTAAAGTCAGCGCTCTTAACCACTGAGCCATCTCTCCAGTCCCAGATTTTAATTTTTATTTTATGTATGTGAGTGTTTTCCCTTCATCTATGAAAGTGCACCACATACATGCAACACCCATGGAGGCCATAAGAGGGCATCAGATGCCCTGGAATTGAAGGTATTGACCTCTGTTAGCTATCATATGGCTGCTAGAAATTGAATCCTAGTCCTCTGCAAGATAGGCCAGTGCTCTTAAATGCTGAACCATCTCTCCAACAACCCTACCACCACCACCCTACCTGGCTCTCAGTTCTCTACCAAGAACAAATTGGCTTCCTATGCACTAGGATTAAAGGCCTGTGCCACCACACAAAGCACTATTTTCTTTCTTGAATTCACAGAGTACAGCAGATGCAGGTTGTTGATATGTTTGTTTATTGCTGCAAACATATAATTAGGACACCGGGACTTTTATTATTTCAATGAATCTCAAGTATTCATTTCAATGTATGTGTTTGTGTTGGACAAAAAAGGAGAAAAGTCAAAGGCATATTCGTCATCACATAACTAAGTGAAACCAATACGAATCATAAACAAGAGTAGCTTGCTAGCGTCTATGCAAGCCAAGTCCCTTAGGCCGAGAGGCCCAGGCTTTTTTTTTTTCTGAGCAATTCCCTCTAGCTGTAAACTATGGGGAGGTAATTAAAAGGAAGAGATCGCTGGAGAGTCGGATGCTGTCTAGCCTGAGGTAAGCCTCAGAAAAGGAGTTCTGTTGGTAGAGGACCTTCAGGAGTATTTTCTGGCACCTTCTGCACATCACTGCTTCATATCCCACAAGACTGCTCACCCTATTTCAGTTACACACTACAAGAGTGATCGTTAAGAATCAGTTCCATGTGATGATAGAATCATCCAAAAGTGTAGAAAGAGAGCGAGCTTCTTTTCCTGTCCTCACGCAACAAAGGGAAAACCCAAAGCTAAGAACTAAAGCAAGTCTGGTGAGCTGAAAAAAGATGGGACTCTGTATTAGAAAAAAGTTCTCATTTTTTTGCTTTGATCTGGTTGTCAGCTGGAATGGATTTGCCAAAGTGATGGCCCACAGAAAGGCCAGATTTGTTCTTCTTCTGCTCTTCCTGAACCTCTTTTTTCAGTAAGAATCCTGCCTGGAAGCTTAGGTCAAAGAGGTTGCTTGGAACAAAATACAGGGGCGTCTCATCCCAAATAGTCTCCAGGCGTTTCTTCCATCCTTCCAGGATCTGAGTTCGCTCTTCTGGTGCTGTGTGTCCGATGCTGTATGCCAGTTGAGGTTCTAAGATTTGGAAGCCACAGAAGTGCAGAATGCCACTCTGGGGAGACACAGGACACAGGGAGAAGTCAGGAACCAGGGCTGCTGAACTGCAAACCAGCATGAAAGTGGGTCTGGGGCTGGAGAGACAGCTCCTCTGTTAAGAGCGCTGGCTACTCCTGCAGAGGACCAGGGTTGGGTTCCCAGCACCCACGCTGGGCTTCTCACAACCACTTATGACTCTAGCTGAAGGGAATCTGATATCCTCTTCCAGCATCTGTGGATACCTGCAGAGATAGAGCACTGGCTGTTCTTGTAGAAGACCAGGTCCGAATCCCAACACCCACATGGCATCTAACAACCATCCATAACTCCAGATCCAGGGGATCCAACACCCTCTTCCGAACTCTGAGGACACTGCATGACACTGGTGCGCTTACACACCTGCAGGCAATAATACACTCATATACATAAAATATTTTTTTAAAGCAGGCCTAAAAAGGTGGTCCAGGCTTGGCAATGAGAGAGACTGAAGTCAGGAACCTTTGAGTTCTTCACGGTTCCCTCTCTGGCCATCTGCCCTCCCTTCCTGGCTCACCTATTTCAGCATATTCAGCAGAATGTTTCTTAGAATGAATGAAACCTTGAAAGTGTGCCAACCTGGATCCTCTGCCAAAGGAGCCGGAAGTTCTATTACATTAGGGAGAGCGCCAGCTTCTTGGCGCTGGCTCTTGCCCAGTTGTGCAGGTGCGCACTGCTCTGCCTCTCTGGGAGATGAGCCGGTCTTAGAACAATCTCCCCCCCCGACCACAGCGCTCTCTCCTCTCTCTCTCTCTCTCCTCTCTCCTCTCTCTCTCTCCTCTCTCCCCCCTCTCTCTCCCCTCTCCAGCCCCTTTCTTCAGAAGGCATCATTTAGACCTGGTGCCTCCCCAGAGCCCATGCCACACTTCACCGTCTTATTGTCTCTAAGACTGCCTGGAGGAAATCAGCTCCTAAATTATCCTGGGGAGCCAGGCCAGGTAAAGGGGCATGCTTCTAATCCCAGCACTCAGGAGGCTGAGGCAGGAGGATTGCTTCAAGTCCAAAGCAATCCTGGGCTTACAGAGTGAGACCATGGCTCAAAAAGAAACAAGAAAATCAAGACTGGGAAATGGTTCAGTGGGTAAAAGTGCTAGTGGTCCAAGGCTGATGCCCTGAGTTAGATTCCCTGAATTCACAGAAAAGAGCAGGATGAAGCCTCCTGTGGTAGTGAAGGCCTTTAATCCCACCATTCAGGAGGTAGGGCAGGTGGATCTCTGTGAGTTTGAGGCCAGCCAGGTCTACATAAAGAGTTCCAGGCCAGTGAGACCAGACCGTGTCTCAAAAAAAAAAAAAAAAAAAATCATCCATTACTTCTAGGCAAGATGGAAAACAGAGACCAGAGAATCACCCAGAAGTTCCCAGGTAAACAGTCTGGAGAGTACATCACAGCGCAGAAATGAGCACAAACCTGCCTCAAAGTAGAAGAAAGTGACAACTAGCTCCCCAAAGTTGTCCTCTGACCTCGCCACACATGCTCTAACACACACACACATACACTCACAAACACAAGTGCACACATATACACACATTCACATACAAACACACAAGTGCAGACATACACACATTTTTTTTAAGACAGAAGAAAAAAAATTGTGTCCAGTATAATTCAGCGGAATGGCACTTGCCTGGCATGCGCAAGGCCCTAGATTCAATCTTGAACACAGCAAATATTGATAATGAAAAATTTAAAGCTGGGTGTGGTGGCGAATGCCTTTAGTCCCAGCATTCCTGAGGGAGAGGCAGGTGGATCTCTATGAGTTCAAGGCCAACCTTGTCTACATAGTGGGTTCCAGACCCCTGGGGCTACAGGGAGACCCTCTCTTTAAAAAAAAAAAAAGAAGAAAAATACCTCTGGGCTCTCATAGTCTGCGAGACTGTAGCAGCAACTTGGAGGAGACTGGAAAGTCTAGAGAGAGGTGCTGTTTTCCTGGAGAGAGCCAAGGCCCCAGGCTACACACACTAAACACCAGGTGTAGTCTGGCTGGGAGACCACCTTTGGGCATGCGCCCCTGGGGGCCTGGACCATCTGGCCAGCTCCTGGAGGGAGATCCCGGCACTGCTGGGTCCTTGCCAGCCTCTTCCCACCTCAGCTCCTGGCTGCACGGTCTGGACTCCACGGAAAGCTCAGCTAGTAAATTCCGCTAAAGGTTCACTGAAAACGAGTTACCTGAAGCGGCCAGAGAAAGACATTCATGTCCCCGTGGATGCCCTGGAGGGAGTACATGGGCCCGCTGCTCCCCGTGGTGGTCGACAGCAAGGCCTTCTTATTCTGCAAGAGAAACAGCCTCCTCACTCTCCTCTCCTGGGTCCCAGCAAGTCAATGGACCAGTCCCAGGGAAAGGGTCGCTCTGGCCCACCCTATTGTCTCTGGTCCTTCAATGTGGCTCCTCTGTGCCCTCGGCATGACTCAATATTTCCATTTGTGTCCAACCTGCAGCTGGCAGGTGGCTGTGGACGGCTGGGAATATGACCCAACTCAAGATCAAAAACTTACTTAAAACATGGGGGTGGGGATGGCTTTTTGGTGTCACTGGATTGAGCAATTTTAGAGCATGAAGCTTGTAGGTGACAGCACTGTGTCCTGATGTCCAAAGGTTGGACATGCCCTCTAGACAGTCCAGAGATAGTCTGCAGCCAGCCAAGGGGTGTGTCCAGCAGCCCGGGGGTGTGTCCAGCAGCCCGGGGCTGTCACAATAACTGATGGACTTTTCTAGCTGTCCCTCCACAGTGCTTTACACACCTGTCATCTAAAGGTCACAAATGTCTCTTGGCCAGTATTTGGATCTCTAAACAACGAAGAACCTTTTTCAGTTTTTTAATGTTCAGATAAGAAAACGCACTTTGTAGCTGAGGATGACCTGCCTTTACCTCCCAAGTGACTGGATTACAGGTGTGGGTCACCAGGCCAGTAAGATTTTCATTTTTTGTTTCTTATTTTTGCCATGGAAAATCTCAAACAGAGATAAGGAAGACAGCAGAATGACACATCCACCAAGCACCTTAACTCTCAATATTTGCCATTCCAGGTTTTCTAATTTTTTTTCTGGAATACTTTAAAATAAATCTCAAGGGCTAGTGAGATGGTTCAGCAGGTGAAGGTGCTTGCTGCCAAGCCAGATGACCTAAATCTCTCCCGGACACCCACAAGGTGGAAGGAGAGAACTAACTTCTGCAAGTTGTCCACTGAGCTCCACACTGGTCTGTGGCAGCTGCCTGCCATCACCGATACAGTAAATAAATAAATAAATGCAAATAAATTAAAACAAATCCAAGACATCAGATAATTTCATCTTATAAAACATTGTAATGATCCCTCCTTGGTCTTAGTGACTATCTGGGCTCTCAAGGTATACTCTACCCAATGGTTCACCTACCCGAAAAGGCCCATTGTCATACATGGTACTGTAGGAGTAGGCAAAATCTGGTACAAACAGACGCTCAAACCAGCCTTTCATAATGGCGGGTACTCCAAACCAATACAATGGGAACTGTGGGACAGAAAACATCCAAAAGGTCAGACCAGAGGCACCGACCCACCCCACCTCTCCCATACCTCAGCCCCATGGCCAGGCAAAGCTCAGGGTGCTGAGGGCTCAGGGCACTTTGGGGGCACATTTCCTCATGCTTTTACTGTTCCTCCTGAAAGAGTTAGTACAGTGCCCAAACAGGACGCTAACCAGGCTCGGTGGCTTGCTCCCTTTTGTTCACGCCTTTGATCTCAGCTTGCAGAGAGGCAGGTGGATCTCAGTGAGACTGAGGCCAACCTGGTCTACCTAGTGAGTTCTATGCCAGTGGGGGGGGGGTAGGGAAAAATCCTGTCTCAAAAAGACCAAAAATAAATAAATAAATAAATAAATAAGGGTTGGAGAGATGGTGCAGTGGTTAAGAACACTGGCTGCTCTTGCAGGTGGGTGAACTAATATACATGCAGGCAATACACTCATACACATAAAATCAGAATAAATCAATCAAATAAATAAAGCAGCCCAGACACACACCTGTAAAGAGGTGGCACTTATTCACAGGGAATGCCCTGAGTGTGGAAGTGTCAGTTCTGAAGTCCTCAAAGCTGATGAGGGGACAAGCCCAAGTTAATAGTAGACGAGACTTCCAGGGAGTCCCCCATTCTCAGCCCTACCTGAAATATCACAAGGTCGGCAGCTTGCAGCTTCTTCTGTTCCGCCATGATATCTGGGCTCAGGCGGCCCTCTTTGTAAGCTAGAGCAGTCTCAGGAGCAAGCTGAAAGTGCTCAGGATCCTTCAGTTTCCCTGTCAGGAGTAAAGAGGGGTTGAAGCCAGAGGGCCTGAGGCCGGGTCTGGGGTCCCACCGTCCCCTGGGAGGGACAGCTCCCACCCGGGTCTGGGGTCCCGTCATCCCCTGGGAGGGGCAGCTCCCACCTATGATGTCCTTTCTGGAAGCGATGGGGTTGAAGTTCATGGCGTACAGGTCAGACTCCATCACCTCCCATCCCTTCCTCTTCAGAGTCTCCACAGCGGCCTCCTTCATGGCGTAGTTGAATGACGTCTTTTCTGGGTGCGCCAGCACAATCAGGGCTTTCCTCACTGTTGGCACATGAGACATATAAAGACAATGGCGACAGGCTGAGCGAGCATCCCTTATCTAAAACGCTTGGGATCAGATATGTTTCTAACTTCAGTTCTTCACACTGGGAAATATTTGCCAAGACTGCCAAGTGAGCATTCCTAACCTGAGAATCTGAAGTCCAGGATGGGTGAGATGCTCCTCCACAAGGGTGCCAGCTCCCAGGCCTGAGGACCTGAGTTTGACTCCCAGGTCCCCAGTGGTGGAAAGAGATTAGACTCTACACTCACTTGATGGTATGTGTGTGTACACACTCTAAATAAATTTAATTAATGTTTTTTAAAATCTTAATGTCAAAGGCTCCAAAAATCCAAAATAGTTTGAACATCATGTCAGCAATCAAAAAAGTTTCACACACAAAAAATTTTTGATACAAGGTCTCCCGTAGCCCAGGATGTGTAGCCCAGGATGTGTAGCCCAGGGATGATCTTGAACAAACTTCTCATCCTCCTGCCCCTACCTAGAATTACAGGTATGGGCCACCACATCCGGCTTTCTATGGTGCTGCGGATCAGACCCAGGCCTCCTGGGTGCATGCTAGGCAAGCACTCTAAGATGACTCTGGACAGCACAGAAAAAGAGACGCAGACACAGACAGAGCCACAGTGGTGCCAACAACACCCCCACTCTAAAAGAGCCCATTCAATGTGAACAACTCAGCTTATCATGAGGACAGAGCCCTTGTGACCAAATTAACTCTCACCCCCATGAGAGAGGGTCTCATGTAGCCCAAGTTGGCCTGGGACTTACAATGTAGTAGAGGATGGTCTCGAACCCCTGATCGTTCTATCTCTACATCCCAAGTGCTGGGACCACCATTTGTGGCCCAATCATTTTGTAAAGATCCCACTTATCCCTTCCTCTTAATATCTCACCATAGGGGTAGGATGTCAATGTCAGTGTGGCCTATGTGTGTGTATGTGTGTGTGTGTGTGTGTGTGTTCATGTTCATGTGGGAGTTCATGTCTGTGTTTACATGTGGAGGACACAGGACAACCTTGGGTACCCCTTTTGTTTGAGTCATGGTCTCTCACTGGAATTTACCAAGTAAGTTAGGCTGCCTGGCCATTCAGCCCCAGGCAATCCTCCTGTCTGCCTGCCAAGCACAGAGATTACAAGCACATGCCACTCACTATACACAGATTTTTTTTTTAAATGGGTTCTGAACTCAGGTCCTCAAGATTGCAAGGCAAGCACTTTGTCGACTGAGCCATCTCCCAGCCTTCCACATACATGTTGGCGAGGACACTGAAATCAGCATTATCTGCTTCAGCCATAAAAAAAGAACCAACAAACAAAGTTGGCAGGTTCTTGAGCTGCAGGGTGTGAGCTTTGCACAGTGCAGGCTCTGGCTTTAACTTATTATAGTTTGAATGGGAAATGTCCCACACAACCAGGCATGAGGATGCACGCCTGTAAGCCCCTGCCCTGGTGAAGCACAACTAAGGAGGCCGCCAAAGCACGAAAGGGACTTTCTCACAAAACAAGGCAGTAGGATTGTTTTGGTTTGTTGGTTTCTTTTACTTCCTTTTATTTTGTCTTTTTGAGACACACCTAGCCGGCCTTCAGCTCTGGTCTCAATGCCAGAGAGATTTGCCTTTCTCTGCCTGCCAACTGCTGGGATTAAAGACGTGTGCCACCATGCCCGGCTTACTTTTTTTTTATTTTTGACAGGGTTTCACACTGTATACCTGACTGACCTGGAACTCACCATGCAGCCCAGGCTGGCTTCAAACTCCCGGTAATCCTCCTGCCTCAGGCTAAGAAAGGGTTTTAATAGTGGTAGGACAGCAGTAGATTTATTACCTAAATGACCTGTTTGGCAGGAAGACTAAGCAAATCAAGGGACGCGTACTAGATATATAAGAAGGACGAGCCTCAAACCCATTGTGGGCACTCGGCTCAGATACAGCCCTGAAGGGAATGTGTGAATCAGAAGCACCCTGTTAGTTGCAAATAAATGTCCTGTATGTCTACATCTACATTGTCCAGGAGAGGGTGTCAGAGCCTCTGGAGCTGGAGTTACAGGCAGTTATGAGCTGCCTGATATGGGTGCTGGGAATTGAACTCGGGTCCTCTGCAAGAGCAGCAGGCACTTTTGATTACTGAGCCATCTCTCCATCCCCAGAAAGTATTTCTAGCCTTAAGTAGAGGAGAGGGTACGGGTCCTTCAGGGTTCAGCAGAGATGCAGAAAGATTAAACGGAAAATTCTAGACGTAAGGCATTCTGTTTTCAGTAACTTGTATCACAGTCTATTTTTAAAAATCTACCTGGTATTTAGATGTGTAGCTCCGTCGGTAGGGATCTTTTCTAGCAGGCAGGAAGTCCCCACACTGCATTAACCAGGCATGCCTGTAATCCCAGCAAGAGGCAAGAGGACCAGAAAATCAGGAGCATGCTTGCCCACGCAGCAAGTTCGAGGCCACCCCGGGATAACTGAGACCCTGTCTCTAAACTAAACGAGGTGTGGCGTGTGGGCCAGCCACCGCTTCGGGTGGTCAGTGTCCGACCTCCATTAAGGATGCAGTTTTGTTACAGGGACAATGCCCTCTTGGACAGGTCCGTGGGTGGTTGGTGAGGGCGGGCTGCAGAAGCTCCGCTTCTTCCAGAGACTTTCAGGACGCTTCCCCTCATTTGTTCACTTTCCTCTTTGAGTCAAGTAACAAAACTCAAGCAAGTCCCTGCATCCTCCTCCAGCCGAACCAGGCTCCAGAGTCCTGGTGGCGCAGAACTCACCTGCCATGGCTCCAGCAGCGCGGGCGGGCGAGGGGGAGGAGGAGAAGGAGGCGTAGTACCGGGTCCCGATTGGCTGAGCCGCTGGTTACCGTGGAGACCTGTCCAGGGCCAGGACCGAGGATGTTCCGGGTGGTGCAGCCTGGGTGCTGAGTAGGTTAGCAGAGCATCTGCGGCTTTATATGCAGCGGGTTCGGCCCAGCCCCGCGATGTGGGCGGCCAGCCAGGGTGGGGCCCCATAACCGCACCCTGGGGCGCTGGGCAAGGAGGCCAAGGTCGAGCGACTGAGAGGGAGAGGCCGCTGGGGCTGCGGGACCGACCCCTGGAAACGGAAGTAGGAGGCGGGGGTGAGAGGGGCTGCGAGGATCTGGGCGCACGTGGGAGGCCGGCTCATCAGCCCCTGCCCTGGAAGCCCTGTATAAAGTGGAAGTTTCCGGGGAAGCTGGATCTGCCCATCCTGCCTGCGCTGCCCAGTCCTGGGAAGCCGCCTTGCGGGGGAACGGGGCGGGGATGTAAAGGCCTCGTCACTTTGGCTGAGATCTGCTGAATCACTGTGACTGTGATCTTGAAGGGCCCGAGCGCAGCAGGGACACCTGCCCTGGTGCAAATGAATTAGTTTCTCTGAGAGGTCCTGATTCTGCTCTTGGGGACCCTGCAAAACTTACTTCCCCAGGTACAGGACCCCGTGGGTCATCCCAACCCTGTTCCTGCTGGCCAAGTAATGGGGAGGAAAGTGGTCGGTATTTTCCTCCAGCAAGCTAGAGCAAGCCTGGTGCCAGGAGGAAGTATTTAAACAGCAGAGACTTGTGAAAGTTTAATGACTTTACACAAAGTTTTACATCAGAGCATAGAGCAGAGAACAAAGGTGTATTAATGCTCCATAAGTAAAAATTATGGTCAAGTCATCCTATAGAACAGAGGGGAGACATGCCGCAGGAAATTAAATAACGGGACTGGAGAAACGGTGGCTCAGCGGTTAAGAGCACTGGCTGCTCATGCTGAGGACCTGGGTTTGGTTCCCAGCACCCACATGGCAGCTAACAACCATCCATAACTCTTGTTCCAGGGGCTCTAACTCCGACTTTTGGCCTCTGCAGTATATATATGTCCCCTCAAAACAAGGAGTAAAATACCTGGGGCGGGGGGGGGGGTGGATTTACTATTGATTAAGCAAACTGGGCACCTTAAGGTATCTCCTTAAATGCTGGAATCACAGGCTTTTGCCATCACCACACATTGTCTTTTACTTGAAGTGTGTGTGTGTGTGTGTGTGTGTGTGTGTGTGTGTGTGTGTGTGTGTGTGTGTTTTCAGAGGCTGCAATAGTTTCAGGAGGAAAGAAATTACAAAAAAAAGAGTCGTGCCCCAATTGAGGAAATGTATCTCAAACCTTAGCGATTTCCAAACTCAGCCCAGTCCTTTGGGGAAGAGTTTGCAGCCTGAAGAGTAACGATGTAGTAGAAGCCGGGCAGGCATCAGAGTGTGGTGACCTTTAAAGACCCCTATCTCCATCTCTGGGCTGAAGGCCGGCTGGGGAGACTGTCACCATAATGGGACAAATATCAAACCAGGTTTCCCAATCCAGGGTCCCAGTGGAGCTGTCTCCAAGGCCAAGGCAGGACTGGGTCCTGGTTCTATGACAGGACGGGGAGCAGCTCCCAGATCCAGCCCTGCACATCTTCCTGTTTTCTTCCAGAAGTTGAGAATCCCTAGTTTTTAGTGAAATCATTTGTTTTTATTTTTAAATTGTTAGTAACTTATTCCCAAAAGTTAAAATACTATCTGGTATTTAGATGTGTAGCTCTGAGGGTGGGGGCCTTGCCTAGCAGGCAGGAAGTCCCCACACTGCATAAACCAGGCATGGTGGTGCACGCCTGTAATCCCAGCACTCGGGAGGTGGAGGCAAGAGGACCAGAAATTCAAGGACATGCCTGGCTATGTCGCAAGTTCAAGGCCAACCCAGGATACATAAGATCTGGTCTCTAGGCCAGACAACATGTGGCTGAGTAGATCAGCCAAGGCTTGGGATTGTAAGTTTCCAGTCTCTGTTAAGGACGGAGTCTTTGCTCCTGGAGCAATGCCTTTTTGACTGACCCGTGGGCGGTTGGTGAGGGCGGGCTGAGGAAGCTCCCCTTCTTCCAGGGACTAGTGAAGGTGCATCCCAGGACCTTAATCTATTCACTTTCCTCTAAGTTAAGGAACAAAACTCAAGGCAATTCCCAGCATCCTCCTCCAGGTGAACCAGGCTGCAACCTTAGGGCGTGGGAGGAAGAAAAGAAAGAAGGCGTAGTACTAGGAGCTGATTGGCTGAGCCACTGGTTTCCAGAGCCATCTGCCCAGGGCCTGGTCAGAGGATGCTCCAACAGGGCAGCTGCCTGGGTGATGTGCAAGTGGTTCGCAGAGCACCTGTGACTCCAGTACCCGCCCTCCCAGGTATTTTACTCCTTCTTTTGAGGGGATATATATATATCTAATATATTAATATCTACTTAATATACAGACTAGGCAGGACTGGAACTTAAAGAGATCCACTTGCCTCTAAAGGCATGTACTACCATGCCCTGTTCTTTTTTGTTTAATTTTTATTTTATTTATTTATTAATATTTTATGTGTATGAGTATTTTACCTGCTTGTGTATACGTGCACCAGTATCATGCAATGCCCCTGGAGACCAAAAGAGGGCATTAGATCCCTTGGAACTGGAGCCTGTTCTGCCCTACGCACTGCGCTGGGCAGGGATCAAGGGCGTGGGCGGTTCCCACACCCTCGGGCGCTGGGCAGAGCAGGCCAAGGCAGAGTGACTGGAAGGGAGAAGCTGGACCCGCCCACCCTGCCTGTGCCGCTCAACCTCGGGAAGTCACCTTTGCTCTGAACGGGCCTGGCAGCGTTATAGGCCTAGTCATTTGGGCACAGATTTTGCTGACTCACTATGACTACGTACTTAAAGGGCCTGAGCACTTTAGGGAGACTTTGTCCTGGTGCAAATGAATTTATCATCGTTCTTCTACTTTATTATTAATTTTGTTACTTCCTTCAATTTATAAATTACATTCAGCCAGGAATGGTGGCTCACACCTGTAACCCTAGCACTGTGGGAGTGGAGGAGAGGCAGGAGGATCTGGAGTTTAAGGGCAGCCTGGACTACAGTGAGTTTGAGGCCAGTCTGGCCAAAACAGATATTAGACTGCATCAGAGGCGTGCAGGTGTAAAGTAAAAGTAATACACGTTGGGTCTGTGCTGCCGGGAGTTCCCATGGGGAGGGGTTTTCCAGTGTATCCCGCACAGACAAAGGCAGACTAACACACAAGGGAAACAGCAGCTTCCGGCCCTGTCAGCTGTGAGCACCCCTTCTCCCTGTCTCTCCAGTAACTCATGATGGAATTCAGCTGACATGACCGGCCCCTTCCTTAGAAATTCATTAGTCGCAACAACAATCTTGTCCTCCACTGATCTTAGCACAGGAGAATCTGTGTGTGTGTGTGTGTGTGTGTTCGTTCAGAAGCTGCAATAGTTTCAGAGGGAAAGACATTCCAAAAAACATAGTCCTGCTCCAGTTGATGAAATGTTTCTTAGCAATGTCCAAACTCAGAGCCAAGTCCTCTGGGGAAGAGCTTGCAGCCCTCAAGAGTAACTGGTCAAGGATATAATGGAGAAACAGATTCCCCAGACAAGGGGTAAGTAAGTGGCCTGGCTGGCTCAGAGGCATTTCCTTCTTGGAGAGGGGCAGGTGATGATCAGGAAGACTTCACTGGTTATTTGGGAAAACATCCAGAAGCTCAGGGGGTTTCTGGAACACCAGAGGTTAAATTCCCCAACCAGGACCCCAGATGGAACAACAGCAATGAAATCCTTAGGGGAATATATGCAGGAACTGGAGAGATGGTGCAGCCATTAAAGGCTAAGGCTAAGACCAAAAGGTCGAACGATCAGTTCCCAGCACCTAGTATTTCTCTAGAGTTTTTCTCTCCCACCGTGTGGCCTCTAGTCCACCAGGTGTCTGACCTCCACTCAGGCTCTACACCTCCAAGGCTTGGTGGTTTTTTTTTCTTCCTACACAAGGCAGCTGCCAAAGTATTTTCAGCTTGCCTGACCTGAGGATTTTTCTTTAAATTCTAACAAAATTGTCTTAAAGTTTTCATTTGACTCTAAGAACCTCTAGGAGCGATGTTCTTTCTCCCCTGTATCATCACGGCAACCAAGAAGGAATCTCCAAAATTCTGATAACGTTATTTGGTCGCCAAGTAGAGATCTTCTCCAGGTGCACAGAATTTGGAGGCTGAGCAGGTGATTTCCTTTATATATCTTGCCATCTTCCTCTCGGCTTTGGAGAAAATAAACGGCTTGCCTTTTGGAGAAAAGGGAAAAAAAGCTGCATTCATTTTTTTCCCTCCCTATTGGTTCTCTCCAAGAATCTGGGATAGAGCGAAGGAGAACAGTCGGGGCAGAGCAGCTTAGAAGTTAGACCTCAGGCCCTGTTGGGCACCAAGCAGTGCGTAGACCTTTCAGTCTCAAGGCAGTTGCTTCTCTAACCAATCTAAGCATTTTAAATTTCACCAAAAATGGAGTGTCACACAGCATACTTGGGACATGTGTTCTCTGAGCCATGGTGCAGCGATGTGTACAAGAACAGCTTGTATCTAGGCAGGATGAGAGAGGACATGGCTTAACATTCATAGCTACAATGGGCGGTAAAAGATATGGACTCCCTTCCTTGGTTCGAGCCCGTGAATTCCTACCTTTGCTTTTCTATTTGGGGCCTACATATCTGAGGATAAGTTCTGACTTAAGTGGGTGCTTTCTAAAAGTAAAAAGGGGTAGCTGTCCACATTCAATCTGTGAGATTTGTGAATCCCACTGGGCTTGTATCCTGGTGAGGGATGGGCTCATTTTATCATGGAGCTGAGCTCACTAAGGTAGCGATGTGGCTTTATCACCATTGTGGCTGGTGACCTCACCACATGGGAGGCAACCATATAATCTGGTCTCTATCTTGTTTGACTTGGTCACCATCTTGCTAATAACATTTTTACAGTGGTGGTAACCTTGCTGCCATCTTAATTAATCCAACCACATAGCATGATTCAAAATGGCAGCACCCAGAAACTTACTAAAACTACTGAGCCATAAGGGCTTATGATAACCTGGGAACTCCCTGGACTGCAGATCTTCAATCAGATGTCCTAATCCTCTTGTAATGGTTTTTTTGATTTGTTTGTTTCCATTTTGATTTTCACCTTAGGTTCTTGATGGGATCATAAAAACAGAAAACAAAGAGATTCCATCATAGTCTCTGTCGTCTTGTAGTAAGATCAATGCATTTTTATGTCACTCTAAGAAGGTAATACCAGACCTCCAAGATGGGAGTTTAATTTTTAAAAGTATTTTATTATTTTTATTTTATGTGTATGAGTGTATTGCCTGAATGTAGATAGTTGCATCCATGTCTTACAAAGCCACAGAAGTCAGAAGAGGACATCGGATTCCCCTGGAACTAGAGTTACACATGGATGGTTAGCCACCATGTGAGTGCTGGGTATTAAACCCAGGTCCTCTGCAAGAGCAGCCAGTGCTCTTATCTGCTATCTCTCCAGCCCCAGTAGTTTACATTTAACATTGTTTTTACCTGTTTGTAACAGAGATTATTTTGGGATTTTAACTTCCTGTAGGATATATTTAGTGGTTTTTAAAGGGCGCTATTTGGGGCTTTTGACATTGTTTGCATGACATTTACCAGCTTTTAAGGAGATTATTTTGGATTTTAACATTTTTTATAGATGGTATATTTACTGATTTCTAAAAGTAACTATATTGAATTCATACGTTGTTTTGCATAATTTGTCAGTTTCCAAAGAGAAGAGCATTCTGATATCATCTCTTTCCAAGTTTTTTTAGGAGTCTCTAGAATATGGGTATTAAGTTCAGTATTATGCATGGTAAATTATTATATATTTAGTCCAAACAGACTGATAGCCCTCTTTAAAAGAATTCAGCCTGAGCTGTCAGACTTGCCTCTTAGGTAGTTAAATTTTTTTAAAAATATGGACTGGCACAATATAAGTTTAAAAAATTAAAGATGAAGAGAGCATTTAAGGGAATTAAGATTCATCCCATGAGAGAGCCAGATTAGGAACCTTCCCTAATTAATCATTAGAAGTTGGATGTGTTTCCTGATACATGAAGCCAATATTTGCTCCAGAGAGTTTATGGCTATTGGGTCCTGCATAAGATTAGCCAGACAACATGCAGAAAGAATTCATTAAGGTCACAGGGCATTAGAGAGTCACACTGATACAGTGAATAATCTGAACAGATTTGCCCCTTCTTTGAGGTCATTAATTTAAAAAGATAGAGGGTACTTGTACTCCAAGCCCTTATTGGTAAAGATAGGAAGGTAATGATTAATCCAATAGGTGCCACCTTTTTCGTGGTTACTCACAAGAAAGCGATAAGAGGATCCAGAAAACGCTCTGGTGGGGGGGGGGGCGGGGAAGATTGGGGAAATATTCCAAAATATCATCTTTTGTTAAGTCATTCAGGTTGTCTGTCTCCATTAATAGACACAGGCTAATTGTGAGTATAAGCTCTCATGTATCTGGTCCCCTCAGTAGAGCCAGGGAGGATCTCAGGTTTTTATTTATCTTGTGTTACAAAGACATCTATGGTAAAAGCAGCTAACTGGATGTTCTGTTTTGTTAAAAGAGATGGCAAATTTATTTGTTAATGTTATTATATCTCATGGTATTAAGGAAGGAAACAAGGTGAAAGATGTTAGTAGAATATGAAAATGGAGATATTCTATTAAGGATTTATGTGGGTGGGGCTAGAAAGATGGCTCATTGGTTAAGAGACCTTGCTGGTCTTGCAGAGGACCCGGGTTCGCTTCCCAGCAACCACATGGCAGCTAACAACTAACTGTTCTTAACCCCAGTTTCAGGGGATCCGACACTCTCTTCTGACCTCTACTAGCATTGCATGACACAGGTGCACCTACCTACATCTAAGCAATGCACTCATATACATAAAACAAAATTTTTTAAATTAAAAAAAGGTTAAAGGACTAATGTTTGAAAACTAAAAGGGCTGGATGCTTCCAGAATAGAAAGAAAAAAATAAGAAAGTGTATGTAAGTAATAAAGGTCTGAATAGGTTTGTTATGATATATGAAAGATGAGACAAAAGATGTCTAAATCTCAAAATTTCTTTTTTGAATATTTTTCTTTTTATCTTGTGTGTATGAGTGTATTGTCTGTGTGTGTTAGTGCAGCCATATTGTACAATGCCCACGGAGGTCAGAAGAGGGTGTCAGACTCCCTGGAACTATAGCGTTATAGACAGTTGTTAGCCACCATGTGGGTGCCGGGAATCGAACCAGGGGCCTCTGCAATAGCAGCCAGTGCTCTTAACAGCTGAGCCATCTCTCCAGCCCAATAATCTCAAAATTTCTAAGGTTGTAGTTCCATCAACTAGCTTAAGAAACAAGGTATATGTCTAGTCAAGGTTTATTTAAGAGAGTTTGGGTTTTGCTCAAGCTTTGTCTACATATCACATGGTAATTAAAAGTACTAGAGTTGTGGAAACTCTCTGACCCTCCTGGAAGAATGGTTTGGACAACATAGATGTCCTAAGGGCTCTATGCTAGCTTCCCTGGTAATCATAATGGGTGTCCTGATCCTATCTGCTAGGGACCTAACTCAGGCTTATTGAGTCAGGTCATTACCAAGCAAATGTCTGCTTCCTATAGCAGTTTCTTATTCCAAAATGTAACAGAAAGAGAACCAATGCCTTAATGAGTCTGAAGAAAAGAGTCTCTGCATGACCTCGTGGGTTATCTCAACCCTGCTCCTGGTAGCCAGGTAATGGGGCAGTGATCTGGTTTTCCCTCCAGCAAGCTAGAGCAAGCCTGGTATTGAAGTAGCCGAGACTTGTGAAAGTTTAATAATGTCACACAAACTTTTACATCAGAGCATAGAACAAAGCAAAAAGTGTTTAGGTCTCCATAAGTAAAAATTACGGTAAAGTCATCCTGTAGAACAGAGACGTACTGTAAAAAGTCAAGTAAGGGGGCTTAAGAGATGGCTCGGGGGTCAAGAGCACTGACTGCTCTTGCAGAAGACCCAGATTCTGTTCCCAGCACTCACATGGCAGCTCACAACCTTCCCTGTCTCCAGTTCCAGGAGCTCAGACACCCTCTTCTGGTCTCCATTAGCACTGCATGACTTGGGGTACATTTACAGGCAGTATATGCATAACACTCATACACATAAGAAACAACTAAATTAATTAATTTTAAAATAAATATTTTTAATAAGTCAACTAAGGATTAGAGAGATGGCTCAGGGGTCGAGAGCACTTGCTGCTTTTCCAGAGGATCCAAGTTCAGTTCCTAACATCCTCCTTGGGTGCCTCACACCAGCCTATAACTCCAGCCTCAAGGGATCTGCTGACCTCTTCTGGGGCACTTGCACAAATGGCACACACACAAATACACAAATACACACAAACAAATTCAAGCAAAGGAAATAATGCGTGGTGGTGACAGCAAAGGCCTGTAATTCCTGCACTTACGAAGGTGCTTGAAGGTGCCTAATTTGCTTAGTCAATAACAACCTCCCTCCCCAGGGATATTTTACTCCTCATTTTGAGGATCTATCTATCTATCTATCTCTTTATATTTATCTATACTTATATAGATTAAGGTGGCCTGGAACTCCCAGAGATCCATTTGCCTTTAAAAGCATGTACCACCATGCCCAGCTTTTTTTTTGTTTTTTAATTTTTATTTATTAATATTTTATGTCTATGAGTGTTTTACCTGCATGTACGTGAATGTACCCGTGTCGTGCCACGCCCCTGGAATCCAGAAGAGGGCGTTGGATCCCCTGGAACTGGAGTTAAGGATGGTTGTTAGCCACCATGTGGTGCTGGAAACTGAACCTGGGTCTTCCGTGAGAGCAGCCAGTGCTCTTAACCACAGAGTCATCTCTCCAGCTCATCTTTTACATTTTCTTTCATTAAATTCCAAGGATGTTGGACAGTAAATTTTCTTGCAAGAAGAGCTCTGTGTGGTAGTGCATGCCTTTAATCCCAATGCTCAGGAGGTAGAACCTGATGGAATATTTAAGGAAAACATGGATTTTAATGCTTGTTTTCTCTCTTTGTCAGCTAAGTTCAGCTGACGGGTTTGTGATTAGAATGCTGACAGAGCCAGATAGGACTAGCCTAGTGCCCTCATGAAACTTTGTCCATCCTGTTTGTCTCAGAGATTTCTGCAATGACTTTCAGACAGAAGGCTTTTTTAGCGTGTTTTTCTTTTCTAAATTTGTAATAATTTGCCTGGTTTTAATTGATAGATTAAATATGAAAGTTTCCTTCTCACTGTAACTCAATGCCTAAGGCATAAAAGATATGTGTTACTTCCTTCAAGGGTCCAGATTTTGAGGCTTGAGTCCCCTGGATGAGACTGCAGCCTAAATAAAATACCTGCTTCCTGTACACTCCCAGGGTCTTGCCTGAGCTTTCCTATAATGGGCAGATCCCTGTGAGTTCTCAAAACAACAGCAGCAACAACAAAAAGGCAGAGGAAGTTTACATATTAACCACATAATTACAGCTTTGAACACAAAAGACATTTATTTCCCTGTAAAATTTGAATAAGATCGCAAATGGTTTCTTTCTGGCAGGAGACTTGTTACTGGTGGCAGGCTGGTCTCCGATTACTTTTACACTTTTACTCGTTATAACAAGTATATGTTTGTCTAAGATGAATTGTGTCATCAGCCCTGCAGTACATGAGAATGGAAACGGACAGAACCAGAAAACAGCCGTCTCATCCCTCGGAGTGATCATTGCCTTTTCCCAGAAAACAACAAAGGCTATCAGAAAGGGAACACAGTCTGTGTTTGGTCTGGTTTATCTGAACCTGTCTGTGCTGAATTCACAACCTCTGAGCAAATAGTGAATTCCAAGGGTCAGGGAAAGGGCTTAAAGGAGCACCAGTCCAGTCCACTTGGATGGTCTCAGACTCACAGGAGTGAAAACTTGATTTTACTATGAAGTACATTGATCTTTTCAGATTGTCAAAAGGGCGTTCACACACTGACCATGAATTTAGCAGAGGGGAGAAGAGACTCACTTACCGTGGCTGTTGGATTCGGGGGGCCTCAGTTCATAATGGGACTGTTAGCATGTGGCGCTGAAGGGGGACACTGAGATGTACTGTTGAGGATCTCACTGGAATGGTTGCTATCCCTGTGGACAGAGAGACAGACCATGGCATGGCAGAGGCTCTGGGGAGAGTTCAGTCTCCAGTGCCAGGCACAGCACAGCATAGCAGGTAGGCGCTCTGGAGTGGAATCAGGCCCACATGGCAGACCCTTCTTATAGCCTCCTGAGGATGCATGGTTTCACAGGGCAAGCCTCAGTCAGACTCTGATTCCTAGGCCTCAGTTAAGGAAAAGGGTGGGGAGCAGGATGTGTAGCCCCCTTTATGTAAACTCACTCCTCCAAGACGAAAAGCCCGGCACCTGGAAGTCTGTCAGCAGAGAGTCACAGGCACTGTCTCGGTAGGACTTGTGGATGTCTGTGAGAGGTAAAGGCCTACTGTGAGCATTGTAGCCTGAGCAACAGTTGGTTCAGATTGTAGCAGGCGTCAGGTAGGAAACCTGAAGGGCTTGGGAAATGAGTGCCCTCGATATAATCGTTTATAGTCTGGGAATGGCTTTTTGGTGTCAGGTGTGTTTTGGTAACTTTACATAAAATCCTGAAAGCAACTTTTTAAAAACTTTTTCTTAAGACTGATATATTTTTTATTTAAGGTGTATAAATGATCTGTCTGCTTATATAAAAGAGCGCCATATGTGTAATGTACGTGGAGACCAGAAGACGACATTGGATCCCCTGAAACTGTAGTTATAGATGGTTGTCAGTCACCATGTAGGCGCTGGGGAGAAAACCAGGGTTGTTGGAAGAGGAAGGAAATGTTCTGAACTGCTAAGCCATCTCTCCCACACCCCACTTTTTTTAAGACTCAGATACAGAGAACAAGTCCATTAAACCACAACAATCAGTCATTCTTCTAAATACAACATATATGAAACCTATCAGGATGAAAAGAGAAGCCACAGTTATGATGTAATAAAACATCTGGATTACCCGTACAATTTTCAAGTGTTTCATCATGTCTTTGTCAAGTTATACAGCCTATAAAATGATCCTTTTTATTTTATTTTAATATTGTGAAACATAGCAGCATAAACAGGTTTACCAACTTACTGAAAGAAAAAAATATGTGGAGAGCCAAGAGTCTTGGTTTGTTAATCCTCTAGGTGCGGTTTTAGATAGGAAAGACTTGGAGAGTTGGAGAGATGGCTGGAGATAGCAGTCAAGAGTTCCAGCTGATCTTTCAGAGGACTGGAGTTTGCTTCCCAACACCCATGTTGGGTGGCTCACAACTGCCTATAATTCCAGCTTTAGGGGATCTGATGCCCTCTCTGGCCTCCACGGGCATTGCAATCATGTGTCTGTGTGTATGTGTGTGCATACATACAGGAATAAATAATGAGATAAATCATAAAACAGAACACAGGAAAGATAGCAGGCAGCTGCTTTTTCATAGGATCATAAGCGGTGCCCCATGGGGCTGTGGCCAGGGATGGAGGCTATGCCATGTGTTCTAACAGCCAGAACTCTGAAGTAAGTGGGACCAGAGCAAAGCAGAACAGAACAGAAAGCTACCTTTAAATAAGAGCCCACGAGGACCACAACTGAGGGAGACAAAACAGACCAGAAAAGCATTTTAAACTCGAGGCCAGAAAGTTTTTAATTTGAACTTTTTTTAAAAAAAGGGTCTCACTATTAGCCCTGGCTGACCTGGAACTCACTGTGTGGCTCAGGCTGGCCTGGAACTCACAGAGATCCACCTGCTTCACCTTCTCAAGTGCTAGAATTAAAGGCATGTGCCACCATGAATTATTTATAGACTTTAAGAAACTTAAATTTATACTGACAGTTCAGCTTAGTTGTCAGGCTGCCCATCCACTCTTAGTCACTGGCATGATCTTAAGATGACGCGAGTCCCTTAGATTACAGGCTTCCCACTGAGGCTGTAGACATGTGTTCAGACAAGCTGTTCCTACTGTGCCCTGCCCTGCAGAATAAATAGTTATTTTATTCCACCAAATTTGGAGTAATATTTATGCCACCTTAATGACTAGAACAGGAGCTGAGGAGATGACTCAGTGGTTAGAACACTGGCTGCTCTTGCAGAGGACCACGGCTGTACAAGTTCAAAGCTAGGAAAAAGGCATTCTACCTAAGCCTGAGCTTCTGAGAGAGGGGCTGGGGATGTGGTTTGGTTGGTACAGTGCTTCCCTAGCTTGCATGAAGCCCCAGGCTTGATCCCCAACACCTCACACAAAGGGGGTATTGGCACACCCATACAGTCCCTCACTCTGGAGGTGGAGACAGGATACTTGAGACTTCACCTTAAAAACAAAGCAAAGGTGGCTGAAAAGGTGGCTCAGCGGTTAATAATACTTGCTGCTCTTCCAGAGGACTGGGTTCAATTCCCAGAACCCACTGGTGGCTAACAACCTGTCCTGACTCCAGTTCCAGAGGATCCAAAGCCTTTTTCTAGCCTCTGTGGTCACTTATATACATGCAGGCAAAACACTGATACACATAAACAATAAAATAAAAACAAAACACAAAATAAAACAAAACTTTTAAGGGCTGACTCTGGAGCAGGGACAAGAGAGTCCCAGGCCTGGAAACAACTTGCTGTGTCAGAAAGAAAAGGGATGTGTGCAGAGAATGACTGAGAGCAGTCATAAGGATGTGGTTCATGGGGACTCCTGCTGGCCAGGCACGGAACTACCTGAGCCTCACTGATGAGTGCCAGAGTTCAGAGCCTACAGACTAAAGGCAAATCCATGAGCGAACACCCATACAAACAAGCAGGAATAAGCCAGGGCCAGGGAGTGCAGGTCTGGAATCTGAGCTGCTTGGGAGGCTGAGGCAGGAGGATCATGAATTCAAGGCCAGCGTGGACAACTTAATAGGACCCTGTCTCAAAGGGGAGGGGGCACAGTGGGTATCTAGATAGTTCAGCGGGTGACGTGCTTGCTGTGCAAGTATGAAGACCTGAGTTCAGTCCCCAGACCCACGTAAAAGTCAGGTGCGGTGGTACAGTCCTGTGATCGGGTGCTTGGCGGGGGGGGGGGGGGGGGAGGGGAGCAGGGGGGAGGGGAGCAGAGCTCAGAGAAGATTTCTGGGGCGCTCTAGCCAGACCGTCTGGCTGAAATGGTGACTCCCAGGTTCAGTGATGGGCCCTGTCTCCCAAAATGTGGAGAATAATAGAGGAAGCCCATCCTGACCTCTGCACAGACATGGACATCCCAGACAAGAAAAACGGGCAGGGGCTGCAGCTTAGTGGTCGTGTTTACACACTGAGGGTGAAACTCTGGGTGTGACCCCTAGGAGCGCAAAAATAGATAACTGAATAAATAAGTGGAAAGTTCTTTGTAGGCAGAAGGTCCAGCAATATACGGGGCACCACAGAATTAGGAAACTATCATTTGATAATTAACACTGTGGTAACGGATTTAGAAAATTTTTGGTTTAGAATTATTTATTTTTATGTGTATGAAAGTTTTGCCTGCCTGTATGTATGTATGTGTGCCATGAATGCCCAAGGAGGACAGAAGAGGGTGTTGGATCCTCTGAGATTGGGAACTGAACCAGGGTCCGCTTTAAAAGCAGCAAGCACTCTTAACCACTGAGCTATCTCTCCAGGCACATTTGTTTTCTGTTTTGTTTTTTGAGACAGGACCTCACTATGGACACCAGGCTGGCCTTGAACTCACAGATATCAATCAGCCTGCCTCTGTTCCCTGAAAATGTAGGAATTTTATCCACCTTAACCACGTGATCAAAGTGTCACCTAAATATCCTCTGCTCTCTCTCCTGCGGTAAAGTACGAACTCAGCTTCCCGGCCAAGTCGTCCCACCAGAAGCACACACTGAAGCTGGGTATTGTGTGCACACCCGAATCATGCCACTCAGGAGACTGAGGTATGAGGATTGCTGAGCTTGCAGCCAGCTTGTTTGGAAAGCTAGAGACGGGGCCATTATTCCAGACTAAAGGGAGGCCGAGCGGTGGAGCCGAGCAGCAGAATGGCAGGCAGCCTCACTGTCCCATCCATCTCTCCCTTGATTTTATATGAACTTATTGGAGAGGGAGCTGGAGAGATGGTTCAGAGGTTAAGAGCACTGGCTACTCTTGCAGAGGACCTTGGATCCGTTCCCAGCACCCATGGATCCAGGGGATCCGGCACTCTCTTTTGACCTCTGTGGGCAATGCACAACAGGGATGCCCTTACATGCAAGCAAGCAGTACATTCACACAAAATAAAAATTATAAATACAATTTTTAAAAACTTTAATGTGTATGAGTGTTTTGCCAGCTCCTTAGCCCCATCTCTACCCTCGAACTGCGCTTTTTTCGTTAGCGTTTTCCAGTGCCTGACATGTTTGTCTATTTAGCTTCCATTCTTCACAACAGTGCACTCCCAGGAGAGTGAGCCCTTGGCACACTTCCGCATCCCTAGTCCTTGGTTGGCAAGTCAGAGTAAATGCTGCCCCCGAGACGTTTGAGGACAGCTTCTCACGGTATTCCTTGATTTCTGTGCCACTTTTCTTCCCAGTACTCTTTAAATTTTCTATTACACATCTTTTTGTATGTGCTTGTGTGTGTGCTCACATGTGTGCATGTGCCTGGTGCATGTGTGGATCAGAGCACAACTTGCAGGGCTTGGTTCTCTCCCTCCTCCATGTGGGGGTAGGGGGTTGAACTCAGATGTCACATCTGTTGGCAAGCATGCCTTTACCTCGTAAGGCCGTCTCACCAGCCCTCTGGAGCACCTTTAATGTCTTTGAAATTCTCTGAGGATCAGGATATTCAGTATTAAGCAGGCCCGCTGGGCCAGCACAAGCCACATCCTTGGCTGCCTCTGGATTCCTTATTGAATCATCTAATCTGATCTTCCAGAGGATTCCCCTTTGACCTGAATGCCTGTCGTCGGCTTCATTGATACCAAGGAAAATGCCTTTGATTTGTCAACATGAATTCCAAAACATCCCCCACTCTCAGTGCTGAAGATTTTTCTGGCTGCCTGGCTTTGCAACAATGTACCACGAGAGGGCGCGAGGGTAGTCTGTGGAATTACACCAACAGGGAAGAGATATGCTTCAAGATTTGTTTCTTTGCGACAAGGTCTCTTATAGTAGAGTTGGCCGCTCTAGCTGACAATGACCTTGGACCTCTGATCCTCCTACCTCAGTCTCCTGGGTGTTGGGAGTTGAGGCACATACTATCCACAGGACAGGCTTGGAATTCAAATGGAAATTCAGATATCATGCCAAAATTGGGAACTTGGAATGTAGTTCAATAAGAGTGCTTGCTTCACATTTGTGAGGCTCTGTATGTTTTTAACCCCCAACAAAGACCCCACTCACACATCCCACACACGCCCAACATAACACACACACTATATCCTCCCCTCCCTCCACACACACCACGAACTGTGCTAAAACCATTCTCCAAAGTTAATAAAACCCAGGGCCTATAACTTTATCCCAAAAGTCATAAACCCCAAACATATCCTTAAAAGGAATGTGGTCAGAGCTGGAGTTCAGTAATTAAGAACACTGGCTATTCTTGCAGAGAATCTCAAGTCTGGTGCCCAACACCCACATCAGGTGCTGATACACGGACATGTAATTTTTAAAAATCTTTTAAAAAAATAAAAATAATGGCTGGAGAGATGACTCATCAGTTGAGAGCACTTAATGCTCTTCCACAGGATGCTGGTTCAGTTCTCAGCACTCACCTATCAGACCACAACATCCATTACTCAAGTTCCAAGGGATCTGACACCCTCTTCTGGCCTCCATAGACACTGGATGCATGTTGTACACTTACGTGCAGGCAACACACACACATAAAACTAAAAATTAGCTAATTAAGCTGGGTGTGGTAGCACATTGCCTTTAATCCTACCACTTGTGAGACAGAGTCAGATGGATCTCTTTGAGGTTGAGGCTACCCTGGTCTACAGAGTGAGTTCCAGGACAGCTGTGGCTACAAGGAGACCCTGTCTCTAAAAGAATAATAAGACAAAGGAATGACATCAGTTTCACAATACTATAGAAAACCTTCCAAACATCTGTATAGGTCAGAAATGAAGGGGCTTGGTTTCACCTTTTTTTTGGTAGAAGGTTGTATTTTAATATTAAAGATACTATTTTTACCCCCCCCATCCCTACCCCAGGGTCTTACTACATAGCCCTGGCTAGCCTGAACTCTCAAGGTAGAACAGGATGGTCTCAGATTCAGAGATCTCCCTGTGTCTGCATACTGGGGTACTGGGGTTAAAAGTGCAAGCCACCAAACACAGCACTATTTTATCTCTTTAAAAAGATATTTTATGTATATGAGTGTATGCCTGCATGTATGTATGTGCACTGTATATGTGCAATCCCTGTAGAGGCCAGAAAGGGTGTCAGATCCCCTGGAACTGGAGTTATAGATGGCTGTAAGCCACCGTGTGGGTGCTGGGAATTGAACCAGTCCTCTGGAGTAACAGCCAGAGCTTTTAATCATTGAGCCCTCTCTCCAGCCAACCCCTGTTTTTTTAATTTAATTTTATTTTTTGGAGACAGGGTCTCTCTGTACCGCTAGTTGGCCTTTGACTCTCTACATAAACCAGGCTGGCCTTGAACTCAGAGATTCACCTGTCTCTGTCTAATATGCACTAGAATTAAAGGCCTGTGCCACCACACAAAACACTATTTTCTGTCTTGAATTCACAGAGTACAGCAGATGTAGGTTGTCAATATGTTGGTTTATTGCTGCAAACATATAATTAGGACACGGGGACTTTTATTATGTATTCATTTCAACGTATGTGCTTGTGTTGGACAAAAAAGAAGAAAAGTCAAAGGCATATTCGTCATCAAATACTAAGTGAAACCAATGGGAATCATAAACAAGAGTACCTTGCGAGCGTCTATGCAAGCCAAGTCCCTCAGGCAGAGAGGCCCAGGCATTATTATTTCTGAGCAATTCCCTCCAGCTGTAAACCATGGGGAGGTAATTAAAAGGAAGAGATCGCTGGAGAGTTGGATGCTGTCTAGCCTGAGGTAAGCCTCCGAAAAGGAGTTCTGTTGGTAGAGGACCTTCAGGAGTATTTTCTGGCACCTTCTGCACATGACTGCTCACCCTATTTCAGTTACACACTACAAGAGTGATCGTTAAGAATCAGTTCCATGTGATGATAGAATCATCCAAAAGTGTAGAAAGAGAGCGAGCTTCTTTTCCTGTCCTCGCGCAACAAAGAGAAAACCCAAAGCTAAGAACTAAAGCAAGTCGGGCGAGCCGAGAAAAGATGGGACTCTGTATTAGAAAAAAAATTCTCATTTTTTTGCTTTGATCTGGTTGTCAGCTGGAATGGATTTGCCAAAGTGATGGCCCACAGAAAGGCCAGATTTGTTCTTCTTCTGCTCTTCCTGAACCTCTTTTCTCAGTGAGAATCCTCCCTGGAAGTTTAGGTCAAAGAGGTTGCTTGGAACAAAATACAGCGGTGTCTCATCCCAAAGAGTCTCCAGGCGTTTCTTCCACCCTTCCAGGATCTGAGTTCTGGCTTCCAGTGTTGTGTGTCCGATGCCATATACCAGTTGAGGTTCTAAGACTTGGAAGCCACAGAAGTGCAGAATGCCACTCTGGGGAGACACAGGACACAGGGAGAAGTCAGGAACCAGGACTGCAGTCTGAACTGCAAATCAGCATGAAAGTAGGTCTGGGGCTAGAAAGACAGCTCCTCTGTTAAGAGCACTGGCTACTCCTGCAGAGAACCAGGGTTGGGTTCCCAGCACCCACGTTGGGCTTCTCACAACTGTCTGTCACTCTAGCTTCAGGGAATCTGACACCATCTTCTGGCATCTGTGGGCATGCGGGTGCGTGTGCACACACACACAGACACACACCCAGTGATTATTAAAATAATAAAAAAACCTTAGAAAATTAAGTGTATGAGAGTTTTGCCTGCATATATGTAAATGCACCATATGCATGCCATATGCATGTGGAGGCCACCAGAAGACAATGGATCTTCTGACCTGGAGTTACAGATGGTTGTTATCAAGAGCCGCCAGATGTCTTAACCCCTTAGCCATCTCTCCAGCCCCAGTAAGAAAAAAAAAAATCTTAAAAAAAAAAAGTTGGCTGGGCATGGTGGCACACATCTGTCATTCCTGCACTCAGGAGGGAGAGGGAGATGAAGCAGACACTCTCTCAAAAAAAAGAAAAAAAAGTGGCCCAGGCCAAGACTCTAGTCCGAGACTCAAAATGCCCTTGGGTTCTTCACGGTTCCCTCTCTGGCCATCTGCCCTCCCTTCCTGGCTCACCTATTTCAGCATATTCAGCAGAATGTTTCTTAGAATGAATGAGACCTTGAAAGTGTGCCAACCTGGATCCTCTGCCAAAGGAGCCGGAAGTTCTATTACATTAGGGAGAGCGCCGGCTTCTTGGCGCTGGCTCTTGCCCAGTTGTGCAGGTGCGCACTGCTCTGCCTCTCCAGGAGATGAGCCGGTCTTAGAACGATCCCCCCCCCACCACATCGTTCTCTCCTCTCTCTCCTCTCTCCCCCCTCTCTCTCCCCTCTCCAGCCCCTTTCTTCAGAAGGCATCATTTAGACCTGGTACCTCCCCAGAGCCCATGCCACACTTCACCGTGTTATTGTCTCTAAGACTGACTGGAGGAAATCAGCTCCTAAATTATCCTGGGGAGCCAGGCCAGGTGAAGGGGCATGCTTCTAATCCCAGCACTCAGGAGGCTGAGGCAGGAGGATTGCTTCAAGTCCAAAGCAATCCTGGGCTTACAGAGTGAAACCTTGGCTCAAAAAGAAACAAGAAAATCAAGACTGGGAAATGGTTCAGTGGGTAAAAGTGCTAGTGGTCCAAGGCTGATGCCCTGAGTTAGATTCCCTGAATTCACAGAAAAGAGCAGGATGAAGCCTCCTGTGGTAGTGAAGGCCTTTAATCCCAGTACTCAGTAGGCAGGACAGGTGGATTTCTGTGAGTTCAGGGCCAGCCTGGTCTACATAGCGAGTTCCAGGCAGAAATTCTTTTATTAAAGCTAGAAATGAAAAATTTGTCCTAAGTATAATTCAGTGGTACAGCACTTACCTGGCATGCGCAAAGTCCTGAGTTCTATCTTTAACACAGCAAATGTTAATAATGACATTTTAAAAAGTAGTTCATGACATTCCTCTGGGCTCTCATAGTCTGCGAGACTGTGCCAGCAACTTGGAGGAGACTGGAAAGTCTAGAGAGGTGCTGTTTTCCTGGAGAGAGCCAAGGCCCCAGGCTACACACACTAAACACCAGGTGTAGTCTGGCTGGGAGACCACCTTTGGGCATGCTCCCCCAGGGGCCTGGACCATCTGGCCAGCTCCTGGAGGGAGATGCGGGCACTGCTGAGTCCTTGCCAGCCTGGCCTCTTCCCACCTCAGCTCCTGGCTGCACGGTCTGGACTCCATGGAAAGCTCAGCTAGTAAATTCCCCTAAAGGTTCACTGAAAACGAGTTACCTGAAGCGGCCAGAGAAAGACGTTCATGTCCCCGTGGATGCCCTGGAGGGAGTACATGGGCCCGCTGCTCCCCGTGGTGGTCGACAGCAAGGCCTTCTTATTCTGCAAGAGAAACAGCCTCCTCACTCTCCTCTCCTGGGTCCCAGCAAGTCAATGGACCAGTCCCAGGGAAAGGGTCGCTCTGACCCACCCTATTGTCTCTGGTCCTTCAATGTGGCTCCTCTGTGCCCTCGGCATGACTCAGTACTTCCATTTATGTTCAACCTGCAGCTGGCAGGTGGCTGTGGACGGCTGGGAATGTGACCCAACTCAAGATCAAAAACTTACTTAAAACATGGCGGTGGGGATGGCTTTTTGGTGTCACTGGATTGAGCAATTTTAGAGCATGAAGCTTGTAGGTGACAGCACTGTGTCCTGATGTCCAAAGGTTGGACATGCCCACTAGACAGTCCAGAGATAGCCTGCAGCCAGCCAAGGGGTGTGTCCAGCAGCCCAGGGCTGTCACAGTAAATGATGACAGTGTTGTGGCTCTGGTGGACTTTTCTAGCTGTCCCTCCACAGTGCTCTAAAGACCTGTCATCTAAAGGTCATAAATGTTTCTTGGCCAGTATTTGGGCCTCTAACAAAAAAGGATCTTTTTTAGTGGATTTGTGTTTTTTTCCGACAGGAGCTCATGTATCCCAGGCTGGCCTAAAGCTCTTTATCTAGCTGAGGATGACCTTGAATCCCTGGTGTTTCTGCCTTCACCTTCCAAATGCTGAGATTACAGTTGTGAGCTGCCACACGGGTAAGATTTTCATTTTTTCTTGTTTAATTTTTGTTATGAAAAATCTCACACATACATAAAGACAGTGTAATGAATTACTACCAAGTACATCTAACTCTCAATATTTTGTCATGCAGTTTTTCTAATTTTCTTTCATGGAATAGTTTAAAACAAATCCCAAGGGCTAATGACCTGAGTCTATCCCCAACATCCACATCATGGAAGGAGAGAACTAACTTCTGCAACTAGTTGTCCTCTGAGCTCCACTCTGACACTGTGGCCCCAGCATATCCCCACCCATACAATAAATAAATAAATGATAAATAAATAAATGCAAAAACAATCAAAACATTGGATCATTTCATCTATAAAACACTGTAATGATCCCTCCCTGGTCTTAGCATCGAGCTGGGCTGTCAGCGCAGAATCTACCCAATGGTTTACTTACCTGAAAAGGCCCCTTGTCATACATGGCAGCATATGTAAAGGCAAACTCTGATACTAACACACGTTCAAACCAGCCTTTCATAATGGCGGGCACTCCAAACCAATACAATGGGAACTGTGGGACAGAAAACATCCAAGAAGTCAGACCAGAGGCACCGACCCACCCCACCCCTCCCACACCTCACTGCCCATGGCCAGGCAAAGTTCAAGAATACTGAGCTTCCGCCCACAGGGCACCTTGTGGGCACCATTCCTCGTTCCTCCGCTGTTCCTACTGGAAGAGTCTGCACGTTTCACAAAAAAGGGTGTTAGTCCAGCTAAGTGTCTTGTGCTCTTTGCTTGAAACTACCTGGGGAGGCTGTGGCTGGAGACTCGCTCAGGCCCAAGAGTTTGAGGCCAGTCCAGGTAATATCCCAAACACACAAACTAAAGCTAAATATAGCCATGGGCATCTGTTATTATAAAACTCAGGAGATTCAGGTAGGAGACTGAGTGATCAAGGCCAGCCTGGGCTACATAGTGAGCCCATCTCAAAAAAGCAAACAAAGAAAAAGAAATATAACTAGGCAATAATATTTTATTTATTGTCTTTATTTTATGTATATGAGTGTATTGTCTGCATGTGTGTAAGAGCACCTGTGTCGTGCAATGGTCACAGAGGACAGAAGAGAATGGTGAATCCCCTGGAACTGGAGTTATTGTCTGCTGTTAGCTCCCATGGGAGTGCTGGGAATCAAACCCAGGTCCTCTGCAAGAGCAGCCAGTGCTCTTAATTGCTGAGCCATCTCTCCAGCCCCATAAATAAAATATATATTTTTAAAGAAATACAGGGCTAGAGAGATGGCTCAGCAATTAAGAGCACAAAACTTCTCTTGCAGAGGCCACAAACTCAGTTCCTAGCACCCACATCATGGTGCTCATAATGCATAAATCAAGCTCCAGGGAGATCCAATGCCCACTTTTGGCCGCCTTGGGCATGTATGCACACATACACACATACACCCACATATATACATGTAATTTAAAAAATAAAGCCAGGTGTGGTGGCACATATTTTAATCCCAGCACTCAGGAGGCAGAGGCAGGTGGATCTCTGAATTTGAGGCCACTAAGGCCTCATACATAGTGAGACTTTGCTAACAAAACAAAACAAAAACAACAAACACACACAGAGGCACTCAACTCAGAATAACATAAAAAGAGAAAATTATCCGTGATCAGCCAGCTTGGCTCTCTGGTTTCTTCCTAAAAATACAAACACTGACTAGGTTTAGAAAAAGCCACGTGCACATAAGAGCCATGCTTAGGAAATCCTACTTGGTAGCTAAGTCCAAGCAGCAAGGTCTGTGGGTAAGATTTACTCCAGGGAGCAGTGTCTGCTGAATTAATGTTTTCCCAAGAGCTTGTGTTAATAAGTATGGTGTTGACTCTGTTGTATACAGGGATCTACAATCGTATTGTCCAGAATAAACAAAGTCAATCAAAAACACAGCCAGTCACTGTGACTAAGGTTTATCAGGAAATTCCCAAGAGAAAGTTGTATCTAGGGCAGGGGGTGCTGCTCAGCAATAGAGCACTCGCCTAGAAAGCAAGCATGTGGCCCTGGGGTTCAATCAGCGGCACCTCAAAAAATGTCTCATATAGCTGGGTGTGGTGGCACATGCCTGCAATCCCTGCCTCCAGGAGAAGACAAGCAGATCTCTGGGAGACCTGGCTGGCCAGCTATTTGACAGTGCACACCCTGTACAGCTGTGAGACAGAGGAGGAAACTTACTCATCAGCAGAAGCTAAACGTGAGGATCACCCAAGATTCCTGCGGATTCGAACGTAGGGTTCGGACAAGCGCTGAAAGCTACTTCTGCTGCAGTATAGAAAAATGTGGCCCAAGAAGGTATTCTATGCAGCTCAGTGGTACAGTGCTTGCCTACCCTATGTTAAGCCTGGGTAAAAACCAGTACCTCAAACAACAACGAGGAAGAAGGCATTGTGCAAAGCACTGGCTAACGGCACATAACAAAGGCCTGGAGGTGCAGGCGGGGAGGGCTTTAAGGCCTGGATGCTTTGCAACTGACTAACTGGAACTGCAGCCTGTACCCCTTCCTGGGGATGTGTCCAAAGCCCCCTACCCTTCATGTTCCATTACAAGGCTGGAAGTGTTGCTGTGTTCGAAGAGTGCTTGCCTAATATGCACAATGCCCTGGGTTCAATTTTTAGCATCATATGCCCATCTACTGGGCAGGTAGAGGCAGAAGAATCAGAAGTTCGAGATCATTCTTGGCTACATAGGAGTTCTAGACCAGCCAGGGATACATGAGACCCTGTCTCAAAAACAATAAAAATTAAAAAGCTGGGAGCTGGAGAGATGGCCCAGCAGTTAAGAACATGTATTGCTTTTGCAGAGGACTCAAGACCCAAAACCCACACTGGCAGCTCACAACAGCACACAACTCCAGCTCAAGGGGATCTGATGCCTCTCGCCTCCGTGGCCACCTGCACAGATCCACACATAAACACACATATACACGCAAGAAAAAGAAAAGAAAATTGTGATGTGTACAGGGAAGACAATGAGGAAGAGGCTCACCCAGTCGGACCTAGTGGCACACGCCTTTGATCTCAGGACTTGGGAGGCAGAGGCGGGCAGATCTCTGTGAGACTGAGGCCAACCTGGTCTCCATAATGAGTTCCAGGCCAGCTAGGGGTAGACTCTGTCTCAAAAAGACAAAAACTATAAATAGATAAATAAATAAGGCAAGAGAGAGGGTTCAGCAGAATACCAGCACTCATGTGGCTGGTAACAACTCTCCGTAACTCCATTTCCAGGGGATCCAATGCCTGTTTCTAGCTTCCACAGGCATTGCAAGACATGCATACACTTACATACATTCAGGCAATACAATCATACACATAAAATCAGAATAAATCAATCAAATAAATAAAGCAGCCCAGACACACGCCTGTAAAGAGGTGGCACTTATTCACAGGGAATGCCCTGAGTGTGGAAGTGTCAGTTCTGAAGTCCTCAAAGCTGATGAGGGGACAAGCCCAAGTTAATAGTAGACGAGACTTCCAGGGAGTCCCCCATTCTCAGCCCTACCTGAAATATCACAAGGTCGGCAGCTTGCAGCTTCTTCTGTTCCGCCATGATATCTGGGCTCAGGCGGCCCTCTTTGTAAGCTAGAGCAGTCTCAGGAGCAAGCTGAAAGTGCTCAGGATCCTTCAGTTTCCCTGTCAGGAGTAAAGAGGGGTTGAAGCCAGAGGGCCTGAGGCCGGGTCTGGGGTCCCACCGTCCCCTGGGAGGGGCAGCTCCCACCCGGGTCTGGGGTCCCGTCATCCCCTGGGAGGGGCAGCTCCCACCTATGATGTCCTTTCTGGAAGCGATGGGGTTGAAGTTCATGGCGTACAGGTCAGACTCCATCACCTCCCATCCCTTCCTCTTCAGAGTCTCCACAGCGGCCTCCTTCATGGCGTAGTTGAATGACGTCTTCTCTGGGTGCGCCAGCACAATCAGGGCTTTCCTCACTGTTGGCACATGAGACATATAAAGACAATGGCGACAGGCTGAGCGAGCATCCCTTATCTAAAAGCTTGGGATCAGATATGTTTCCAACTCAGTTCTCACATTGGAAATATTTGCCAAGACTGCCAAGTGAGCATTCCTAATCTGAGAATTTGAAGACCAGGACAGGTGAGATGCTCCACAAGGGTGCCAGCTCCCAGGCCTGAGGACCTGAGGTTGACTCCCAGGACCCCTGTGGTAGAAGGAGAGAACTGACTCCTGCAAGTTGTCCTCTGACTCCACACTGCATGCCATGTGCATGTACACACATATACTAAATAAATATAATTTTTAAATCTTAATTTCAGAGGCTCCAAAATCCAAAATGCCTAGTACCATAAAAAGAAAGTTTCAGCTTTTAGAGTATTTCCAACTTTGAGTTTTCTGATTAGGAACATTCTACCTAACAACCAGCAGATCTTCAGCTGCAAGGGAACCAGGAAGAAGTGGCCTTGGGATAAGGGAAGAGGTGACCTTATTGGAACCCATCTGTCTTAGTTCACTTACTGTTTCTATAACTGAAAGCCACAGACTAGGTGTTTACGAAGAGGGAAGGTTTTTTTTTTTTTGGTCTTTTTGAGACAGACTAGCCCTAACTGGCCTGAAACTTGCTATGTGGACTAGGCTGGCCTTGAACTCACAGAGATCTGCCTGCCTCTGCCTCCTGAGTGCTGGAATTAAAGGTATGTGCAAAAACAAACAAACAAGCAAAAAACCCGTAAGGTTTATTCAGTCTGTAGGACTGGAGGATGAGCGGCCAGAGGCTGCATCTATCTGGTGAAGGCCTTCTCACTGGTGACAATCATGAAGAGCCCTAAGCTGACACTGGGCAACATAGAGCAAGACAGCCAAATACAAGACAGAGACATACTGGCTCCTACAATACTGCCACTCTAAAATAGTCCTTTTACACACTAATCGCTGATCTGTGAACGCCTCAGCTCATCGTGAGGACAGAGCCCTTGAGACTCAATTATGTCTCACCCCCAGGAGAGAGGGTCTCATGTAACCCAGGTTGGTCTCAAACTTACTATAATAGTAGAGGATGGCCTTGAACCCCTGATCCTCCTATCTCTACATCCCAAGTGCTGGGCCTACCATTTCTGGCCCAATCATTTTGCACTTATCCCTTCCTCTTAATAACTTACTCTTCACCATAGGGGTGAAATGTCAGTGTCACTGTGGCCTGTGTGTGTGTGTGTGTGTGTGTGTGTGTGTTCATGTTCATGTGGGGGTGCATGTGTGTGTTTACATGTGGAGGACACAGGACAACCTTGGGTACCCCTTTTGTTTGAGTTATGGTCTCTCACTGGAATTTACCAAGTAGATTAGGCTGCCTGGCCATCCAGCCCTAGGCGATCCTCCTGTCTGCCTGCCCAGCACGGGATTACAAGCACATGCCACCATACACAATTTTTTTTTAAACATCGGTTCTGGGGATCTGAACTCAGGTCCTCAAGATTGCAAGGCAAGCACTTTGTCGACTGAGCCATCTCCCAGCCTTCCACATACATGTTGGCGAGGACACTGAAATCAGCATTATCTGCTTCAGGCATAAGTGAAAGAACCAACAAACAAAGTAGGCAGGCTGTTGAGCTGCAGGGTGTGAGCTTTGCAGCTGGCTTTAACTCACAGTTTGAATAGGAAATGTCCCACACAACCAGGCATGGGGGTGCATGTCTGTAGTCCCAGCCCTGGGGAAGCAGAGGCGTTCCAGGACAGTTTGAAGTGCATTGCCAACCTTGTCTCAAAAATAGATAGATAGATAGATAGATAGATAGATAGATAGATAGATAGATGATAGATAAAATAAAAATTAAAACCCCAAAAGCCCCTGCAGGCTCACATGTGGAACGTTTGGTCCCCAGCTGTGGCACACTTTGGCGGGGGTGAGGGTAAACTTAGGGAGTGGGGCCTGGCAGGACAGAGTAATCATTGAAGGGTGGGTTTGTGAAGGTGGGTTGGTCCTCCTTCTGCTGTCTGTCATGAAGTAAAGAGTCTCCACCACAGACTCCTGTGCTTGATCCCAGCTGTGAAAAGAACCTGATAAAAATGGAAACGAATCTGATGACATAGCTTTGCAAATAGGCACTCGCTGTCAAAGCCTGGTGACCTGCGTTCAATCCCTGTAAAGAACTGATTCCATACGTTGTTCCCTAACCTTCCACATAGGCACTATGGCATGGCTGTTGTTGTTTCTTGTTTGTTTGGAGACAGAGTTTCCCTATACCCCTGGCTGGCCTGGAACTTTATATATAGACCAGGCTGACCTCAGTCTCACAGAGATCCACCTGCCTCTGCCTCCCAAGTAATGGAACTTAAGGCATGTACTTAAGGCCTTATTCTAAGATAAATTTTTAAAATGAAAACAAAAAATGGTGGACTGGAGAAATGGCTCAGTGGTTAAGAGCACTGGCTACTTTTGCAGAGGACGTGGATTCAGTTCCCAGCATACACATGGTGGCTAACAATGGTCCATGATTCAAGTTCTAGAAGATCTGACACCCTCTTCTGGCCTCCACAGCCATTGCATGATATGGTACACATATACATGCAGGCAAAATACTCATACACATAAAATAAAAAATCAACTTTAAAAAATTTTAAAAAGAAAAAAAAGAAAAGAGGCATTCTGAACCAGAGGTAACTCATGTCTAACTTAATGATACCTGCATATCTAATTGGCCACCTATCTGAATATAAAATGACCTCCCTAGAAAATTGATAGACTGTGTAAATTACAGAAGAGCTAAGAGCTCCACCGGAGGAGGCCATAAAGTCATAAATTCTATAAAGTAACTAGGCCCTAAATTGACAAGTCTGGCTTCACTCAGGGCCTTAGCAACCGGTCACTCCAGGAACTAAGGGAGGTTGCTTGTGGAATTCAAACAAGGATTAAGGGCCTTGAGTCACCAGTCTGCTCCCCTGCAAAGGGTTTCAATCATTCAAGGATACCCCAACCTAGGCATCAAACACATTCCAGTTGGGCCCAAAGGGATTAACCCCCCCCCGCCCCCCCCGCCCCCGCTCTCATTAGTTTGTAGATGCTTCTGGCGAGGAGAAGAATCTACCCTGGCTGTATGCTTCTAGTAAAGTACACATTCCTTGCCTGTTGCAGGTCTGGCTCTGGTTTTTATTTCTTAACTCTAAACACTCCTTTTTCCTCTTCTGAAATCTAACAGAAATTAACTTAGGTGTTGGTGTATAACTCAGTGTAGTGGTTGCCCCTGTCAGGACTGGCACAAAAGGGCCCTCTGGCTGCTCGCAACACTGTCTCTTGGGCAGGTGTTGAATGACACTTTGTTTAAGATTTATTTGTATTTTTTTTTTGTGTGTGTGTGTGTGTGTATGTGTGTGTATGTCTTTGTGAATGTATGCCATGTGTATGCACGTGCCCAAGGAAGCCTGAAGAAGATACTGGCTCCTCTGGAGCTGGAGTGACAGGTGGTTGGGAGCTGCCCCATGTGGGTACTGAGAACTAAACTCAGGTCCTCTACAAGAGCAGCTAAGTGCTCTTAAAATGCTGAGCTATTTCTCCAGTCCCAAATAACAAATTTTCAGTTTGTGAAAATCCACTTAAAGGGTGGGTGAGATGGCTCAGTCGGGTAAAAGCCCTTGGCCTGAATACCAGCGTCTTTGATCCCCAGAACCCATATAAAAGTAGAAGGAGAGAACCAACGAAGTTGTCATCTGATCTCCACACTGTTCTGTGAACCTGAAAACTCTTGTTCCATCCCAGCACCTGTGCTTTAGTTCCACCTCACTGAAACTCTGAAATGCTAACTCGCTCACAAACCAGCCCTTCCGCTGCAGCACGCTGTTACCCAGGCCTCTATCGCATACTAGGCACAGTGCTGGTGACTTGGGATACATTTTGGTGGAGCCTAAATTTTTGGTCTTGTTGTGTGTGTGTATATATATATACATATATATATATATTTTTTTTTTTTTTTGAGACAAGGTCTCACTAAGTAGCCTTGGCAGACCTGGAACTCTCTATGTAGAACAGGCTGGCCTGGAACTCAAGAGATTCACTTGCCTCTGCCTCGAGTGCTGAGATTAAAGGCACATGCCACTATGCCTGGCTTTTTTTTCTTAAATTACATTTTTATTGATTTATTTGTTTATTTATCATGTGTGTATGTGTATTTGTGTGTGTACGTGTGTGTGGAAAGCTTGCAGTTTGCTTCTACCACGGGGATCCGGGGGATTGAACTCAGGTCACCCGGTTTGGCAGCGGGCACCCCTATCCACTTAGCCATCTCCGTGGCCCTGATCCTAAATGTTGGCAGCTGGAATTATCTGAGAGCTGCCTCAGTCCTCATCTCTAGCTTCAGCATTCCTCATATTCTGCCTTCAACCTCAAGCCAATCTGGAAGCTCGTGTTCTCCCTAACCTTCTACATTGAGCCTCCTGACTTTACTGATGCCCTCACAACACAACAACACAACCGAGTGTCAGCACCCCTTCGACATGACCAGCCCCGTCCTTAGAAATTCTTCAACTGCACCAGAAATCTTGTCCTTCACTTACCCCAGCACAGGAGAATCTCTCTCTCTCCTCTCTCTCTCTCTCTCTCTCTCTCTCTCTCTCTCTCTCTCTCTCTCTCTCTCTCTCTCTTTGTGTGTGTGTATGTGTGTGTTTCAGAGGCTGCAATACTTTCAGGGGGAAAGAAATTACAAAAAAGCAGTCTTGTCCCAGTTGGGGAAGAGTTTGCAGCCTGAAGAGTAACGATGTAGTAGAAGCCAGGCAGGCATCAGAGTGTGGTGACCTTTAAAGACCCCTATCTCCATCTCTGGGCTGAAGGCCGGTTGGGGAGACTGTCACCATGATGGGACAAATATCAAACCGGGTTTCCCAATCCAGGGTCCCAGTGGAGCTGTCTCCAAGGCCAAGGCAGGACTGGGTCCTGGTTCTATGACAGGACGGGGAGCAGCTCCCAGATCCAGCCCTGCACATCTTCCTATTTTCTTCCAGAAGTTGAGAATCCCTAGTTTTTAGTGAAATCATTTGTTTTTATTTTTAAGTTGTTAGTAACTTATTCCCAAATGTTAAAATACTATCTGGTATTTAGATGTGTAGCTCTGAGGGTGGGGGCCTTGCCTAGCAGGCAGGAAGTCCCCACACTGCATAAACCAGGCATGGTGGTGCACGCCTGGAGGCAAGAGGACCAGAAATTCAAGGACATACTTGGCTCTGCAGCAAGTTCGAGGCCAACCCAGGATGGTTGGGACCCTGTCTCTAGGTCAAACGAGGTGTGGAAAGTGGGCCAGACTGGACCTCGGATGATCAGTTTGTGACCTCCACTAAGGAAGGAGTTTTTGCTCCAGGGACAATGCCCTCTAGACTGGCCGGTTGGTGAGGGTGGGCTGTGGAAGTTCTTCTTCCAGGGACTTCCAAGGCGCATCCCAGGACCCTAATCTCTTCACTTTCCTCTTTGAGTCAAAGAACAAAACTCAAGACAAGTCCCTGTATCCTCCTCCAGAAGAACCAGGCTGGAGTCCGGCGGCCTAGCACTCACCTGCCATGGCTCCAGCCCGGCGGGGAGGAGGAGAAGGAGAAGGAGGAGGAGGAGGCGGTAGTACCAGGCGCCGATTGGCTGCGCCGCTGGTTAGCAGGGCTTCTGGCCAAGAGCTGGGAAGGAACCCGGTGGCTGCAGCCTGGGTACCGAGTAAGTGGGTCGCAGGGCACCGGCAGCTTTATAGGCAGCCCGTTGGGCCCTGCCCACTGCGCGGGGAGCTCATCTGCCGCTGCCCAGGGGCCTCTGGGTACAAAGTGGAAATTTCCGACCGAAGCTGGGGCTCTGCTGGACCTGCCCATCTGGCCTTGGGCGGAATGGGACAGGCCCCGTCATTTCCGATCAGATTTTGCTCAGTCACTGCGCCTGCGATCTTGAAGGGCCCGAGCGCTGCAGGGAGACTCGTGCTGCAGCAAATGAATTTGTATTCTGAAAGATTCAAATTCTGATCTTGGGAACCCCGCAAAACTCACTAGTGGCTAAGTAATGGGGACATGGTCAGTTTTTCTCTCCGGCAAGCTTAGAGGCGGCCTGGTGCCAGGAGGAAGTATTTAAATAGCTGAGACTTATGAAAGTTTCATGACTTTACACAGTTTTACATCAGAGCATAGAACAGAGCAAAAAGTGTTTTAAGTCTCCACAAGTAAAAACTATGGTAAAGTCATCCTACAGAACAGAGGGGAGACACACCGCAAGGAGTCAAGCGGATTTCTGTTTCTTTATGTGTGTGTGTGCCACATTTGTGTGGGTGCATGAGGTGCCCATGGAGACCAGAAGAGTGCATTAGATCCCCTGGAGTTGGACTTACAGTGGTTGTGAGCCACCCTAGAGGCACGTGCCACCACACCTGGTTTATTCTAGACGTTTTAAAGCAATATTTTATTTTATGTGTATGAGTGCATTACCTCCAAGCACGTAAGTGCACCGATGTTTTACAGTGTCCTCAGGTATCAGAAGAGGGTGTAGAATCCCCTGGAACTGGAGATACAGGTGGTTGTCAGCCATCATGTCGGTGCTGGAACCCATCCCAGGTCCTCTGCAAGAACAGCCAGTGGTCTTAACCTCTTAACCTCCAAGCCATCTCTCCAGCCTCTCTAGACTGGTTTTATTTTCTTGTTTCTCTGGTTATGGGGAGCAGATTTTTCTCTTCTATGTTGGGGCTGAGGACATTCTGGCAAGATGACCAAGTCAGCAGAAAACAGAAGCAATTATTTTAATAAGACATGAAGTTATTATAACTCTTTAATATAACCACAACCTAAGTAGCTAATCTCATAATATTAGTAATATTATGTATTATCCATTATTCATGAATTAATATGGATACAAAGTTTTGTATCTTATGATTCCAAAAACTGTAGTTTTAAAAACACTTCCAGGTGCGGTTGGCACACATCTTTAACCCCAGAACTTGGGAGGCAGAGGCAGGTGGATCTCTGTGAGTTCAAGGCCAGCCTGGTCTACATAGCGAGTTCCATGCCAGCTGGGGCTACAGGGAGACCCTGTCTCAAAAAGACAGAAAAAGTAAAATAAAATAAAAAAGCAATCTTCGCTTTTGATTTTGTTTTTGTTTTGGTCTTTTTTTGAGAGAGTCTTCCTGTGGCCCTAGTTGCAAACTGCACTTTTGTAAATTTTACTGAAAGCAGATCCGTGTCCTCAGAATACATCAGTGACATAACAGCACTGGATTTTAGGTTTATGTCAATGTGCTGAATTTTAACCTTATGAATTTTAATAACCTATAACTATAGCCAACTTAATATATATATATAATATATATATATATAATATATATATATATAATCTCTGTTTTAACCTCTTTTCTTTTGGAGACAGGGTCTCTGTAGCTCCAGCTGTCCTGGAACTCACTATGTCAACCAGGCTAGCCTTGATCTCACAGAGATCTGCCTGCCTCTGCCTCCCAAGTGCTCTCTGTTTTAACTGTAAAAAAAAAATTTCTATTAGTTCTTTGGCATTTTCATACAATGTAATTTGATCACATCCATCTTCTCTTCTAAATCCTTCCAGAAATGCCCACATCTCCCTACCCCCCAACTTTGTGTCCTTTTTTCTGTGTGTGTGTGATTTTTAAAAAAATATTGTTTATTTTTATTTTATGTGTATGAGTGTTTTGTGTGCATGTATGTAAGTGCACTTCTGTGTGCAGTGTGTCCTGGAGACCAAAAGAGGGAATTGGATTCTCTGGAACTAGAGTTACAGATGGTTGTTAGCTGCCATGTGGGTGCTGGGAATCAAACCCGGGTCCTCTACAAGAGCAGCCAGTGCTCTTAACCACTGAGACATCTCTACAGTCCCTTGTGTATAACCTATGGAGTCAAATCTGTGTTGTACATGTATATTGTACATATATATGTACATGTACATGTATAGGGCCATCCATTGGAGCATGGTCAACCTACCAGGGGTCACAGTCTTAAAAAAACATTTTCCCAACCCCATAAGCCTTAACTGTTAGTAGATCCTCAGTTAAGAGTGGAACTCATTAAGCCCTCCCTACTGCATGCTGGAATGTTGTCTGGCTTGGTCTTGTGCAGATCTTGTGCAGGTAACACAGCTCAGGAGTGCAGTGATCTGGTCATGTCCAGAAATCACTGTTTCACTTTGATTCTCCTAGACTTTTGGTTCCTACAATATTTCCACTCCCTCTTCCAGAACGGTCCCTCCGTCTTGGTGGAGGTATGTGTGTGAGATATTGACTTCCCATTTCTGGCTGACACTTATTCTCTGAACTTTGACCAGTTGTGTCTGTGTTAACATTGTCCACTGCACAAAGAAACTTCTCTGAAGAAGTCTGAGAGCTGCCTAATCTTTGGATAGAGAGATACAAATTTAAAGGGCAGTTTGATACTCTGTCCATGTAGCAGAATAATAGTAGCAGTTTCACCCTTGGAACCTGTGAGCTCCCCAACCGTGGTTCTTGGTAAGATTCACAGTGCCAGGCCTGTGTTTCCTCCTGTGGAGTGGGTTTTAAATCTAATCAAGAAAGAAGCTGGTTACGCCCTTAACATTTGTGCCACTGGGCGTATCATGCATGCTGTTCAGTACTGTATTTATGGGTTCCCTGCTAGATAAGACTGCTGATGACTTTCCCCCCAGAAGCCTACATAGAACTTCTGGTACTATTGAATGCTAGCCAGCAGGGAGGAAGCTTCCTCCAGTTTCCATACCACGTTGATTTCTCCATGTCCTGGGTGTTTTCAGCAATAGGATCTTATTAAGTTCTGATAGGGAACGAAGGGCAGTGGCAATAGCTTGTATTGTTTTGAGGCCTCTGGGATACCTCTGACCAACAACTTGAGGGAATTATCCCACACCTGGCATTGGGCTTTTTATTTGGCAATTTACAGCTTCTGAGAGGACCATTATTCCCTGCGTAGGGTATGTTTTATCTTTTACAACCTTATTATAAAATGTTATAATTTTTTATTGAGTTCTGTCCTTATCTTTTACTTAATCTTTCACCTTAGTGCAAGACAAATTTACAATGTGAAATCTTTCCCAGTATAAAAGCCTTCCCTTGGAATTGGAGAGACAGCTCAACAGTTAAGAGCACTGGCTACATTCGAAGAGGATTGGGGTTCAGTTCCCAGCATCCACATGGCAGCTAACAAGTGGCTGTAACCCTGTAGTTCCAGGGAATTCAACAACCCCTTAGGGCCTCTGCAGGCAGTATATGCACAGGTGCACTAACATACATGCAGGCAAAATACTCATATACTTAAAATAAAAATTTTAATGAATAAATAAAAAATATAAAAGCCTTTCATTTAACCCTTTTAGCATAAATATGCTCTGCCTCATCCTTTTAAAACATTTTCCTTCCCACTTACTTTTTTGGCTTATCTTATTTTTCTAAATAAGAGTTGAAACTAAATTATGCAAATGGTATAATGTAACCAATTAAGATTATCAGTCCACATACATTGTTAAACCACCAGGTTTTTGTCTGTTGCAAGTTGTTTTGTTTTGTTTGGGCAAAACTCTTGTGACCCGGAATTTTTTAAAGAAAGCCTCGTTTACACTTCCTTCCTTCCTTCCTTTCTTTTTGTTATGTTTGTTTTGAGACAGAGTCTCCCTGTAGCCTTAGCTGACCTGGAACTTTGCTATGGAGACCAGGCTGGCTTTGATCTCACAGAGATCCATCTGTCTCTGCCTCCTGAGTACTGGGATTAAAGGCATGCACCACCATGCCTGGCTTCTTTTTAGAAAATATTTTATTTATATTTTGTGTATGAGTGTGTGCTGGATAGCTTTAGTGTCAACTTGACACACCTGGGTTGAGGGAGCCTCAGTTGGAGAATTGGGAAATTGGGTCTATTGGACTGGCCTGTGGCCATGTCTGTGGGAGTATCTTCTTAATTGTTGAGTTCTGGGGGAGGACCCCGCCCACTGTCGGGTAGTGCTATCCCAGGGCAGGTTGTTGCCTATTGTATAAGAAAGTAGGCTGAGGTTGAGCCAGGGGACCAAGCAAGTTGCTTTCCTTCATGGCCTGTGCTCCAGCTCCTGCCTCCGGGTTCCTGCCCTGAATTCCTACCTTGGGCTCTCTGATGAACTGTGACCTAGGAGATTTGAGCAAAGTAAACCCTTTCTTCCCCAAGTTATTTTTGGTCAGAGTATTTTGTCTGAGCAATTGAAAACAAACTAGAACAGTAATTGGTACCAGAGAGTGGGCTATTGGTGTGATAGACCTGACCTTGGTGTTTGGGGAGGACTGTGGAAGCATTTGAAACTTTGGGCTAGAAAAGCCATTGAGTTTTCAGAGCTTGTTGATTTGGAGCCTGGAACAGTTATGCTAAAAGAGTTGTAGACAATGGAGTCCTGGCTTGTGAAGCTTCAAAGTAAGCGGAGACTACCTGGGCTGATTGTGTGATGTTTTGAATTGAGAATCTGTGGATTCCGGTCAGCTGGGGCTGAAGAATCAACTGTGATTAAGAAGAGACCAGAACCTAAAGTGAAAACTTTGCTTTCCTGGGACACTTGATCCTAGTTAGCTGGGGCTGAAAAATCAGCTCTAAGTAACAAGAGACCAGCATCATCATGGCGAAATCTTCTGGGAAGAATTTCCTGAAAGTCAGCACACAGAAGCTGTGGTCCAGAGGGGCCCAAGCCTCCATCTCAAGCTGGAAGCAGGACTTGGTAATGTGTAAGAGTTTTCTTGCATGGGTCTGGTGTTGAAAGCATGAAGAGGTCACAGAGAGCAGCTGAGGCCCGGCACCCAGAGAGGCCAGGAAAGACCACTGGTGAAAGCGCAGCCTCAGTTGCAGTGACGACCTCAGGACTGCAGGGGTCATGGGGAGAATCTGAGGTTTTGCAGCAAAAGAGGCCAGAAGGTGCAGCCTCAGTTTCAGAGGAGGCCCCAGCTTTTTAGAGATGCGAGGACCATGGAATGACCCCCAAGAGCAGCAGCAGGTGTGGACCGGAGCCGGCCTGGGCCTTTGAGATGAGCCGTGTGCACTGTGGACAGCAGAGCCAGAGAAGTGGAACTACTGAAACCCTTTGTAGCCCAGGAGATTGTAAGTGAATCCCACATGTCCAGCCTTGAGTTATTTGCTAGACTTAGGCTTTGCTTAGGTGTGCCCGATTCTTCCCTTTGAAATGAGGCAGTCCTTGTTTTGGATTTTAAGGGGAGCCCACAGTTAAACTTTTGAAAAAGGCTGAACTTTTAGGTATTTAGTTTTTTTAAGGACTGTGGTGCTTTTAAATTTGTACTATTATGTTGTACTATTAATGGTAATATATCTTGGGGACAAGAAATGGGAAGGTCGTGGTTTAATAGTGTTGTGCGTTGTGTGTCAAGTTAACAAGGGGTCAATTGTGCTGGAGAGCTTTAGTGTCAACTTGACACACCTGGGTCGAGGGAGCCTCAGTCGGGGAATTGCCTCCATAGGACTGGCCTGTGGCCATGTCTGTGGAGTATCTTCTTGATTGTTAAGTGCTACAGAAGGGCCCAGCCCATTGTGGGCGGTGCCATCCCTGGGCAGGTTGTTATCTATTGTATAAGAAAGCAGACTGAGGGTGGACCAGGGGAGCTAGCCAATAAGCAGCATTCCTCCATGGCCTGAGCTTCAGCTCCTGCCTCCAGGTTCCTGTCCTGAGTTCCTACCTTGGGCTCTCTGATGAACTGTGACCCAGGAGATTTGAGCAAAGTAAACCCTTTCCTCCCCAAGTTGGTAATGGTCAGTGTTTTGTCTGAGCAATTGAAAACAAACCAGAACAGAGTGCTTTGCCTACATGTATGCAAGTGCACCTATGCGTGCAATGCCCACAGAGGCCAAAGGAGGGTGTCACATCCCCTGGAACTCCAGTTAGAGATGGTTGTTAGCCACCATGTGGTGCTGGGAACTAGACCACATTCTCTGCAAGAGCAGCCAGTGCTCTTAACTCCTGAATCATCTCTCCAGCCTCCTTTTTACATTTTCCTTCATTAAAGTCCAAGAGTTAAAGAATGTTATATTCCAACAAAGATTTTTGGACAGCAAGAAAGGTGGAAGAGCCTTCCCAGCACTCAGGAAGCAGAGGTAGGCAGATTTCTATGAGTTCTGGTTCAGCCTGGACAACATGGTGAGTTCCAGGCTACATAGTCTCAAATTAAAAAAAAAAAAAATGCAGAGGAGGTTTACATATTAACATATTAACCATGTAATTACAGCTTTGAACACAAAAGACATTTCCCTGTAAAATTTGAATAAGATGGCAAATAGTTTCTTTTTCTAACAGGAGACCTGTTACTGGTCGCAGCCTGGACTCCAAGTATTTTTCCTCATTATAACATGTATACATTTGTCTAAGATGAACTGAGTGTGAACCAAAATGGTGTTCTCAGGGTCCTTCCCATACATGGGGTTGGGGGAGGGCAGGCCAGGACCAGGAGCTTTGTTGGCTGGCTTCATTATCTAGAAATAAAAAGCAGGAGTAGGTAAATCTCAGGAGTCCTCCTCCTTCTCTTGGTGAATGTACAAACAACCTAATTAGTTACGGATAGCACACAGTGTCCGCGTGTGTACCTATTTTTTAGCACAAGGAGAGGTCCCCAAAGTCCCTTGCTTTTCTCCGAGCTGTCATGATGGACTTTGCACATTAGCTCAGAGCCAATCTCAGACCTGTCTGGGGACTTGGGTATCTGTTGTCCTCAACTGTTCCTGTAAGTGCCAGCCAAGTATCCCTGGAGGGAATGGCCTTAGTATCAGGGGAGAAAAGTTTCTGCTCTCGGCCCCATCCTCTCCTCCTCTCCTATCTCCCAACAACATCACTACCACACAGGATACAACCATTCTTTCAGATCCCCTAAGTTTTGGTATCTTGCTGGAATTTGGTCTTGTTTTGTATTGCCTGAATTAAGACATTTTCATCTTTTTTTTTTTGTAGAGACAGTGTCTCAATATGTAGCCCAGGCTAGCCTGAAGCTTGAATTCTTCCTGCCTATGCCTTGCAAGTGGTTGGGTTATAGGCTGTACTACCCACACCCCGCAAAGCATCCTCTATTGGGTTTTAAATACTGGCTAAACAGAGATTTCTCCTGTAATGACATTCATATGCTATGAAATTTTTTTTTCCTATGGAGCAAATTAAATTTTGGCCCCAGTTCATAGAAGTAAACTAGAGATGGCGCTCTACTGTCATTGCTTGGTCTTCTCTAAGAAGCTCTTTGGCTTTGAGGTAAACACCTTCTGGGAGCGGGAACTCAATTGCTATTTTCAAGAGCAAACCAAAGAAAAAGGTAGGAAGAGGTATTTCCTATCTCTTGACTATTTTCTGCAGACCAGGATGAACCACACATTCAGCCAGAAACACTGAAATCACACCAGATCCAGGCACCAAGGTCTACAAAGGTGGCATAAAAGACAAGTCACATCTGGTTCCCAACATTTAAGGCCAACAAAGCAACAGTTAGTAAATGTATGTGCCATCTCAGTCACTGTCACCATGGTTTCCCAGCATTACTGTCACTGAGGAGTTTGCAGAAGAGCCCCCGGGTATAAGAAACTTGCTCGAAATGCACGAATACCCTTTTGTCTAGACACACTGGCCGTCTCCACTCCAGGTTTCTTTCTATCCCTATGTGCTAAGGTAGCCCAGGATGTGGGAGGTACTGGGTTCCATCCCAGCACTGCATAAGGAGAGTGTGGGGGCTTCTGCAATACTAACACTTGGGAGGCCAAGGCAGAAGGATCAGAAACTCAGTCATCTTTGGCTACAGAGCAAGTCTGAGGCTAGCCTGGGATACATGGAACCATCTTAATATAAATTAGTAGAGTCTAGAGAGAGGGGTCAGTGGCTTAGAGACCACTAGCTGCTCTTTCAGAGGACTTGAGTTAGGTTCCCGGAATCCACATCAGATGGCTCACAACCGCCTGTAACTCCAGCTCCAGGGGATCCGATGTCCTCTCTGGCATGTGTGAATACCACATATTTATGGGCATGCACACATACATAAATAATAAAACAAATCTCTTAAACTTATTTTTTATTTTACCTATATGAGTATATTGCCTACGTGTGTGTAAGTGCCCCGTGTCGTGCAATGTCCATGAGGTCAGAAAAGAGTGTCGGAATCACTGGAACTGGAGTTAGGACAGTCATTGGCCATCATGTGGGTGCTGGGAACTGAATCCAGGTCTTCTGCTGCGGCGAACGCCTCCGGCCAGCGGAGGAAGAAAGCACGCGATCACGAGGAGTCTTCCAGTATCACACTTTATTGGAGAGCCTTTGCTTAACGGATGGACGATAATGGCGAGAGGCAGGGAGTAAGGCACCTACGGCTGCTTATAAAGCCCGGAAGGAGAAGGGGCACCTATTGATTGGCTGCAAGTAGCTAACCACAGGTGGACGCCACGGGATAGGCTCAGGACAGGTCATGTGGCACGCATGTGCAGTAGCAAGATCCAGGTTGGCGCCAAAGCACTACCTAATTAGGAGTTGTTACCACAACGCTGCGAGGAAGCCAGCGCCATCTTGTAATGGCGTTTACGGCTCCCTGCAGCTCCCCCCTTTTTATTAATTATGCAGCAACACCCTGCGAGTAGCAAAGGAAAGCTCCCAATCTGATCCCCACCTCATGATGTGTTGATCGATCAAGGGAGAAAGAAAATCAGGCTTCTGGCCTCCCCTTATCCCGTGCAATGGGAACAGACCCTGGGAGTGCAAAGGCGGAGACCGGCCTAGGGAACCCTGTCCCTGCCTTCCTACGTGCAGTGGGGCATACCGACCCCTGAGGGTGCAAAGGCCAGGTAAGGGTGAGAGTGACTACTCCTGTTTTAGGGCTGCTAGCCATACTTGGAGGGAGGCTCCCAACTCCAGTGCGGTTAGTGCTTGAGTAAGAATGACCTTGTCCCTATGCACCTGGGCTTGCATTTTGCAAATTAACCAAAGGCACAATATGTCTCCTCCAATGCTAAGGGCCAAGAAGGTACCAACTCCTCCCATTTTTTAAAATAGGAAAATGCCGAGGAAAACCAGGAAACAAACCCAGCTTCCAAACTTGGATCAACTCGGGTGGAATTAAGAGAAATAACAGTCCTCTGAAGCTCATCCAAAGTAACATCAAAATTATCACTTCAATTTCCAATCCAATAGTTAAAAGCTGTCTGGACAAATTTGTTGTTTTAGAAGCATTATTATACAAAACACTAGTCCTTTTCAGTTGTAAAGAAGCGAGGAAAACAATTGCAGTATGGCGAACTGGGATCGGAAGTGGGAAGGTAGACAGGAACCCCCAGCGCAGTTCATCCTGGCTTGATGTCCATAGCTGAGTCAGGGTCAGCATCACCAGGAGCCTTCACGTTTTCTTGTTCCACAGCATCCTCCAAGGACGGCTGGAGTGTCCTCACCAATCTGCTGGGCACCCAGTGAGGTGATTCGTCGTCCTGGGGAAAAACACAAACAGCTCCTCGTGCCCATGTCAGCACGGGGTCAGGCCCACGCCAGAGGCCCGTTAATACGTCTTTCCACTTAGCCATCCCTTATGCAGGGTCATGATGGTCCTGATGTCTATCCGCTGCTGAGTGGCCTTGAGCATCCAAATTCAAAAATTTATAGTAAACAAGGCTAGGGAAAGTCTTTCCCTTAGGGTGCGGCCGTGGCCTACTCCCCCTTTTTGTTTTTGAATTTTTAGTTGTTGGGGCTTGCCCCATGCAGTCCAGGCCTGTAAGTAATGAGTTATAACATTGCATGTCTTTTTTCCTGTTAAAGGTGTAGCGTGTAGAATACCTGAACAGGTATCCACAGACACATGAACATATTTTTGGTTTTTAAACTTTGAAATATGTGTTACATCCATTTGTTAAACTTTTAAAGGGAGCAAACCGCGTGGGTTAACTCCAATCCTAGGTGGATGGTGAAAAGTTACACATTGAGAACAATTTAGCACCACCTGTCGAGCATCTGCTCGAGACAGGTGAAATTTTTGTTGTAAGGCTCGGGCATTCACATGAAACCTGTTATGAAAACATTTTGCCCTTTCTATAGTGGAGCTTAAAAATATACATTCCATTCTGGTCCATAAATCTACTTTATCATTCCCTGTACTCAAAGGTTCTGGCAGGCCTGTATGAGTTCTAATATGTTGGATAAAAAAGCAAGCCTGTCTTTGCCAAATTAAAGTCTGTAATTGTTGAAAAAGCTGACAGACCGGACTAGAGTTTTTAATTGGTCCGGCCACTTCCAAAACTTTTACTGTATTAACGGCATAAGTTGAACCAGATATTAAGTTAAAGGGAAAGGTACAAGCTTTAAATACTTTTATAATTATGCTTAACTCAATTAACTGTGGGGAGCCAGGCTGAAACTGTCGCATCATTGGCTCCTGTTTACAAAAACTTTGTCTTTTAAATTTAAGATAATTTTATAAGTATTTTTAGGAATAGCAGAAGGAATAGGTAATCCAGATTGCAGCTATTTAAGAACTGTCTTTTTCTTTGGGATTTAAAGACTATGGAATAACTGCTTGATTTTAAGTTACATAAAAGCTGGCTCCTCCAGCCCAGTGGAAGGTTTAGTTTTACTTTTTAGGTTGTTTGGGGCGCTGCCCTGCGGCTTGATTAGCGGCAGCTTGTTTATTAGTATACTCAATTAAGAATGACTTCCAATCTAAGTACTGCCCCAGGCTCAGACATGCGCGAGTCAGTCCCGCCCAGTCTTAAAGATGGCGCTGGAGTGTCGGGCCCATACCTGGCCGTTGCAGGCAGTTCGGAACCGGACGGGAGCGGCACGCATCCCCGTGCACGCGCCCGGACCCTGCGGACTTTACGCTGCGGCGAGGGCCCCTGCGGTGAGCCTTGAAGCCTAAGGCGCGGTGTTGTTTTTTTTTTTTTTTTTTTTTTTTTTTAAAGCTGTACATTTTCCCCAGATGAAACTCCTTTTGTTGCTTGGAAAAGTGAAGTACAACCGTGAGTCTTATGGACACTGCGAAACACGGTGCAATGGTATCGTACTTCTCCAAGAATCTCTCCAAAGTGCTTTTCTTAAGTTTTAAATTTTTAGAACGAAGCAGCTCATTTAGAGCCAAAAAAATTGGGTGGGAACTAGTATTTTTCTCATTGCTGGAACTTTGGTCTTGTACAGACAAACATTTAAATTCCTTCAAGGAAGGATACGAAACTTGAGGGGGGGACGGCCGCAGTCCCCCATCTACAGGATCCCCTCTTTTGGGGCCTTTATCATGACTGGCTTCCTTAAGCTCCTCTTTATGACTGGCTTCTATAAGCTCCTCTTTATGACTGGCTTCTATAAGCTCCTCTTTATGACTGGCTTTCATAAGCTCCTCTTTATGACTGGCTTCCATAAGCTCCTCTTTATGACTGGCTTCTATAAGCTCCTCTTTATGACTGGCTTCTATAAGCTCCTCTTTATGACTGGCTTCCATAAGCTCCTCTTTATGACTGGCTTCTATAAGCTCCTCTTTATGACTGGCTTCTATAAGCTCCTCTTTATGACTGGCTTCTATAAGCTCCTCTTTATGACTGGCTTCTATAAGCTCCTCTTTATGACTGGCTTCTATAAGCTCCTCTTTATGACTTTTTTTCTTTCTTTGACTTTTCTTAGGCCTAACTTGTATATCCCCACTTGCATCTGACTCTGAAAGACTGTCCTGATGCCTTGCCAGCGCCCTCCTTATCCACACAAAAAGGACGGCAGCACCAATCAGGGCAGACTGTAGATCAAAAGCATACATGGGGCTGACTTACCGGTACCTCCCTCTCCGTGTGTCTGGTTCTGGCTCCTCTTCGGCCTCCCGCCAGGCGGCCTCACAACGCCCGGCGTCCCGGGTTTCGGCACCACTTGCGGCGAACGCCTCCGGCCAGCGGAGGAAGAAAGCACGCGATCACGAGGAGTCTTCCAGTATCACACTTTATTGGAGAGCCTTTGCTTAACGGATGGACGATAATGGCGAGAGGCAGGGAGTAAGGCACCTACGGCTGCTTATAAAGCCCGGAAGGAGAAGGGGCACCTATTGATTGGCTGCAAGTAGCTAACCACAGGTGGACGCCACGGGATAGGCTCAGGACAGGTCATGTGGCACGCATGTGCAGTAGCAAGATCCAGGTTGGCGCCAAAGCACTACCTAATTAGGAGTTGTTACCACAACGCTGCGAGGAAGCCAGCGCCATCTTGTAATGGCGTTTACGGCTCCCTGCATTCTGCAAGAGCAGCCAGTGCTCTTAACAGCTGAGAACCTTTCCAGCCTCCATAAAGCAAATCTTCAAAACAAATCACTAATAAAAAAATGAAGGTGGAATTACTGTCCCTTTCCCTTAGACTTGGGCAGGGTTTTGTAACTTGGGCAATCCAGAGAGTGTGTAAGCAATCTGCTTGACTTCCGAGTCTGCTCCCTATGACGGGATTCTGCCCGGAACCCTGCTGGGTACCGGCCTTTTCCACCATGATGCCGGGGTCTGAGCTACAGGAAGAGGCCGCTTGCAGGTGTTACAGCAGACAGCCCAGCTTAGTTGACAGTGCTGCCTGTCTACTCCCTGACACTGGAGTGGTCTTCAGAATACACCAGCCCCTTAGACCGCAGGCTTCCAGCTGAGGCCGTAGACAGGTGTTCGGGCAAGCTGTTCCTACTGTGCCCTGCTGAATAAACAGTTGTTTCATTCCACCGTTTGGAGTAATACGTATGCCACCTTAATGACTGAAATAAATAAACAACAAATAAATGCATGAAATAATGACAAGAATGGGGAGGGAAGGCGCCAGAGAGTTCAGAGACAGGGTGAGGTTGCTGTCGGATCAAGCAGTGGATCACGTGGCAAACCACACAGCCCACGTGATAACTCTGGTCCACTGCGGTTTTTGTGTTTGCTTTTTTTAGGTCTTTTTGTGACAGGGTCCCTCTGTAGCCCCAGGTGGCTCTGAACTCAGAGATCCGCCTGCCTCTGCCTCCCAAGAACTGGGATTAAAGGCATATGCCACCATGTCCAGCATGTCTGGCTTTTATATTTGTTTATATTTTTACAGCACTGAGGAATGAACTTGGGGCCTCATGCAAGTTAGTCAAGTGCTTTACTGCTGAGCTATAACCCCAGTCCTGTTTTTACTGTTAGAGACAAAGTCTCATTAAGTTGCCCAGACTGGCTTTGAACTCACTCTGTAGCCAGAAAGTTGTGGATCTTGTGATCCTCCAGCCTCAGCCTCCTGAGTACCTGGGATTACAGGTCTCTACCATCAGGCTCAACTGAATTATTCTTCATCAGTGACTCAGGGAATCAGAAAGTCATTTGCTACCAAGTCCTAAGAAACAGAGGGTCCCATCTATAAAAACTAATCATCAAAAAAGAAGCAATATTTCCCAAAGTTTGGAATACATTTCGCCTAAGAACCAGTATAGTGCTATTTTTCAGTGGGAAATGAGCATTAACACAATTTGTGCTAATATTTAGGAGTATGTCTTAGCTTGCAATACCTGCCTAACATATTTTATCTTCTCAAAACAGTACCAAAGCATGATGTTCCTATTTAGCAGAAAAGCTGAGGACCTAAGTTTGGTTCCCAGCACCCACATGACAGCAAACGACTGTCTTTAACTCCAATTCAGGGGTTCCAACAGTCTCTTCTGGCCTCTGTGGGTAATATATGCATGTTACATACATGCAATCAAAACACTCATGCACATAAAAATAAATTTAAAAAAATTTAAAATTATTGTGCGTGTATAGGATGTTTGTGTGGAGTCAGGAGGACAACTTTACAGAATGTTCTTCCAGACCTCAGGTCACCAGGCTTGCACAGCATCTTGCTGGTCCCGAATATTTCCTTATTGAACCAGTGAAGTGGTAAGACCAAAGGAAGCTGTGATACATACTGCCCTATTCTGTTGTGTTTGGTACAGCAGTGTGAGGTAAACCAGAAGGGTGGGCGTGGCCTCAGCCTGGACTCCAATGCTATCAGCTCACCTGCAGGTAGCTAAGTGCTTGAGATTCACACAGGTGTTCTGCACCCGGCTCACAATCTCCACCAGGTGCATTCACTGCTTAAAAGCACAGCTGGACTAAACGGAAATCTAGCTTTAGCTAGTGACAGTCCACGATTCTAGGCAGATCATTTAACACCGCTGGAAATAATATATCTGTGCCCTTAGCATGAGTAATGAACTGGGTTGCTGTAGATTAAATACTTAACACAGATCCTGTTATTTGGTTCAATGCTTGACCTGGTAGCTTTTCAGGATGGAGTGTGAAGCAGCTGTAAGCAGCAACTGATGTCTATGTACTGATGTGGGCTACTTTCCAGAGCAGAAATGGCATGTTAGTATTTCCTCAATGATAAAAATGTCTTGTTTATGTAAAAGATCACCCTTTCTCTAGGATACACTTTGCATATGTCTATGTAAAAAGACAGAACATGTCAAATAGGGACCCAGATGCAGGCCATGTGAGTTCACAACACTGGATTTTCCTGCATGACTGAACTTTTTTTCCTTCCAAAACAGAGATTAAAAAGAAAATGGGAGACCTTCAATTTTATTGTATAAATATAATTCATGGCAAAAATAATCTGGATACTTGGTCCTCAGGCATATGGTGTTTAGCATTTGTATTCACCAAAGACACAAGAACTTAAATGTCCAGGAACTTGCAACACTTTATTAGAAAATCACTACTGTCTGGACTCCGTTTCCTCTGAACTGAAGGCTCAATGTCTGCTTCAGTACACTGTTCTGTTTTCAAGCTCCCTGTCCCATGGCGAAGTCCTGGATCTAGAAGCTCACAAGCCAAGGGACAGCAATGTTCCACTGTGACTCCATGTGGCACGAAGAAGGGTCATGAGCAGTACTTTGAAGCCAGGTCTACAGTGTCTGCATAGTCCGTTCTGGAGAGCACAGCTGGAGACCAGGCACCAGCCCCAGCCGCCTGCAACCCACTTCGCCCACCAGGGCCTGCACTTCACCTTTTCTTTACAAACTTCTTTCTGGAAGCATTGGGATTTAAGCGTCTCCTGCCGGCTCCCAAGGTGCTGTCCCGGACCTGCAGGGTGGCTGAGCGGCTGGAGATGTCATTCTCTACGAAGGGAGACGCCCCAGCTATGTAATCAGGGGCGAACACATTGGTCTTCTGCCTGGCCTTGTGGGAGAGTCGCAGCTGGGGGAAGCGCTGATCCTCGGTGAGATGGGGATTGATGGCGTATTTGCCCCCTTTGGGAGTAGGCAGCGAGTACTGCAAACAAGAGGAATGGCCATGAGAACAGGGATCCTGCTCACACAAGTCCAGACGCTGCCCACCAGAGTGTTCCTTAGATACTCAAGCAGCTGAACACAGAGCTGTACCAATGTGTGCCAACCCCTGATTCTTTAAATGACAGCTGAAAACTTGAGGCAGCAATGTTTTTGAATATTTTTATTATTTTGGGGTCTTTCTGAGACAAGGTCTCCCTGTAGCCCAGCTGGCCTGGAACTCAGAGAGATCTGCAGGCCTCTGCATCCCAAATGCGGGATTGAAGGTGTGCAGGACCACGCCTGGTTCTTGAGGACTTATTTTTTAAACTGTATGTGTTTGCCTGCACGTATGTTAAGTGTACCATGTGTACGCAGTTAGTGCCTATGGAAGACAGAAGGCACTGGAGCCATGTGGGTGCTGGGAGCTGAACCCAGGTTCTCTGCAAGAGCAGGAAGTGCTTCTAACCACTGAAATACCTCTCCAGCCCACAATCAGTATTTTAACTGCAAGCTCAGCTAAAGACAAAGGGAGTCAGAGGTGAACAGACAGCTCTGGGAAGCTGGTGCCATTTTCACAGTGGTTCCCAGAAGTGAAATGCCAAGCACGGCTCCGAGGGTAAGTTGTTATGAGAAATGGTATTAGTAAGGGTTTGAGTGTGGGCAGTGGAGCTGGAATGCACCCTGTGGTGCTGGGTTGAGACCGAAGGTAAATCCATGGTGTTGCTTTTGCTACTAAAAAGCATTCTTGGCTGGGCACAGTGGTGTACCCTGTAACCAAGTACCTGGGAGACAGGTAGGAGGACCAGTCCAAGTTCTTGGCTGTACAAGTTCAAAGCTAGGGAAAAAGCATTCATTCTACCTAAGCCTAAGCTTCTGAGAGAGGGGCTGGGGATGTGGCTTGGTTGGTACAGTGCTTGCCTAGCATGCATGAAGCCCCAGGTTTGATCTCCAGCACCTCACACAAAGGGGGTGCTGGCACACGCCTACAGTCCCTGCACTCTGGAGGTGGAGACAGGAGCCTGGGACTTTGCCTCAAAACAAAGCGAAAGGGCTGCAGCACTCAGCTCCAGAACTCAGTGGTTAAGAACACTGGGCGTTCTTCCAGAGGACTGGGTTTCATTCTCAACACCCACACGGGGATTCCAGTTCAGGGGATTCAATGCCTTGTTCTGGCCTCTGTGGGCACTGTACGTGGTACATGTATATACATGTAGGCAAAACACTCATACACATTAAAAAAAAAAAAAAAGCAAAACACAAAACAAAAACTTTTAAGGGCTGATTCTGGAGCTGGGACAAGAGTCCCAGGCCTGGAAACAACTTGCTGTGTCAGAAAGAAAAGATGTGTGCAGAGAATGACTGAGAGCAGTCATAAGGATGTGGTTCATGGGGACTCCTGCTGGCCAGGCACGGAACTTCCTGAGCCTCACTGATGAGTGCCAGAGTTCAGAGCCTACAGACTAAAGGCAAATCCATGAGCGAACACCCATACAAACAAGCAGGAATAAGCCAGGGCCAGGGAGTGCAGGTCTGGAATCTGAGCTGCTTGGGAGGCTGAGGCAGGAGGATCATGAATTCAAGGCCAGCGTGGACAACTTAATAGGACCCTGTCTCAAAGGGGAGGGGGCACAGTGGGTATCTAGATAGTTCAGCGGGTGACGTGCTTGCTGTGCAAGTATGAAGACCTGAGTTCAGTCCCCAGACCCACGTAAAAGTCAGGTGTGGTGGTACAGTCCTGTGATCGGGTGCTTGGGTGGGGGAGGGGAGCAGGGGGGAGGGGAGCAGGGCACAGAGAAGATTTCTGGGGCGCTCTAGCCAGGCACCGAAATGGTGACTCCCAGGTTCAGTGATGGGCCCTGTCTCCCAAAATGTGGAGAATAATAGAGGAAGCCCATCCTGACCTCTGCACAGACATGGACATCCCAGACAAGACAAACGGGCAGGGGCTGCAGCTTAGTGGTCGTGTTTACACACTGAGGGTGAAACCCTGGGTGTGACCCCTAGGAGCGCAAAAATAGATAACTGAATAAATAAGTGGAAAGTTCTTTGTAGGCAGAAGGTCCAGCAATATACGGGGCACCACAGAATTAGGAAACTATCATTTGATAATTAACACTGTGGTAACGGACTTAGAAAATTTTTGGTTTAGAATTATTTATTTTTATGTGTATGAAAGTTTTGCCTGCCTGTATGTATGTATGTGTGCCATGAATGCCCAAGGAGGACAGAAAAGGGTGTTGGATCCCCTGAGACAGGGAACTGAACCAGGGTCCTCTGTAAGAGCAGCAAGCGCTCTTAACCACTGAGCCATCTGTTCAGCCCCGACTCCCCTCTTGAAGACGGTGTCTCACACTGTGCACAGCCAGTGTACCTCAAACTTGCGGCAATCCTCCCACCTCAGCCTCCTGAGCACTGGATGACAAGCATAAGTCATCGTTCCTTGCTCTTCTCTTGATCTTTCAAGGAAGTGCACAGCAGCTGCACACACAGCCCGGGCCTCTCTTCTGTGCTGGGCGCTCACCTTTCTTCCCCTCTCCCTCTTGAAGCTTACACTGATCCTGCTCATCCTTTAAACTGAAGCACAAATCTAGCTTTTACCATGCTCCAAATGACACCTGCTGAGCTTACCCATTACCCCCAGATCAAGCACCCATCACTAACTGAATGCATCAGGTAATTTCTCCTTACCCACATTCCTCAAGAGTCACACAAGAGGTCTCTTGCCCCCTCTCCTTTGTCTGGATTCCTAGACCACACCACAGCTTTCGATCCAGTGACTTGTGGGAATGACTGGGCTGGCTTTCATTCTGTCTCTGGTCTTTTTTTCCTTTGAGACAGTCATACAACCAGGGCTAACCTTGAGCTCTTGATCTTCCTGCTTCCACCACCCAAGTGCTGGTGAGCATCACCCTTCCAGGCTCTCCCTGGTTGTTTGATTCTGAAGTTGCTAGGGGCAAGCAACCTGCCACCTACCCGGAGGCCTCGGGGGTTCATCACCTTGGGGTTTCGGGAAAAGTACATGTGCAGCGTGCCATCGTCATTGACAGTCACAGACACCTTCTTCAGAGTCTTGTTCCCACAGTGCCCACAGAATACTCGGTTCATGTCCGACGTTGTCCTAGGGGACACAAAAATGCTGGATATTAGTACCAGTCAGGAGACCCCAAGGAAACAAGGAGCTTCCAGCTTCAGAGAAGATGACAGGAAATGCAGAAGCCGAGCCTTGTATCCATCTTCACAAGCTGAACACTGCAGCAGGGAGCAGCTGCCCTGCTCAGAGGAAAGGCAACGACACAGGACCCGAATCAGTCAGGAAAAGTCACCATGTTGCTATACTCACAAGGGACATTCTCTAAACCATCAGGCACCACCGAGTTTCACATCCAACAACCCTATTTCACAAATGGGGAAACCAAGGCCAGCTACAGTACCCTGCTCCAAGTCAAAGCTGTGAGTGGCAGGTGGTGCAGGATCAGAGCCCCTGCCATCAGTTCCCCCGCACGGTGCAACAGCTCTAACCCACACAGACATTAATTAGGTCAGGAAGTAGAAGGAAGGAGGCAGAAAGAAGGAGTCGGTCACACTGGAAACAAGTGCTGCCTTGGCGGATGAGAGTGGGTGCTGAGGGCAGACCCTGAGCCCCCGCTCCCTCTATCTACTAATTCCCAGGGAGGACCCGGGACGGGAAAAAGCTGCCACCATCAAGGACCAGGTGTAGCTACAGCCCATCTCTCAGGGGGTCTCCACCAACCAGCAAGGGTCAGATGAGAGCTGGATACAGGGCTGGAGAAACTGAATCTCTCACCTGCCGAGTCTCCTGGGAGTGACCCGGTGCTGTGGACTAACTCCTTGACAAGAGGCTGGCCAGCCCCTGAGGCTAATCCCACAAGGGTAACTGTTCCCAGCTTTTCTGAGGAGCTAAGAGCTTCTGTACAAAGGACAATGGTAGAAGGAGGGTCTTATGAAGCCAGAAACTGTCACAAGCTTGGACTACTAAAGACCAAGAGATGCAAACACTGCACTGCGGCTCAGAAGCAGAGGCAGCTCTAAGGACGGAGAATGCAGTGTGACAGACTGCAGAGGGTCCTGACAAGGCTGGGGCTCTGGGCCAGGAGGGAGGGTGACTGAAGTATCCAAGGAGAGCAAGGCCCTAGTGGGAAGCTCCACCTCATACAAGAACCCTGCAGGCCCAGCAGCACACCTCGATGCTTCAGCACCATCCAGCACCAGGCTTCTGCAAAGGGGGCTCTGCCAGACATCTACAACAGGCCCACAGATCGAGCGTACAAATACAGAATGGCCAGAGGGCTGTACAGTAAGTCCTGGAACCGCACTTCCACAGTGAGGCTGTGGCCATCTCTTCAACTCCAACCATCTTCTGGGGCCTGCCCACGGAACACCAGAACCCACAGGAAAGCCCATGTGTCAAACACCCCCTTAAACCACTATGATTTATGCTCCCAATTCCTCACAAAAAATTTCCATTTCAGGAAAATCTTGAGGCAACCAACTAGTAATGCCAGCGGAGTCACACAGAAGGAGGAATCGGCATGTGAACCCTGCACTCTGGATTCAGTCTACTGTGTGTATGTGAACAGAAAACTTCAGGCAAGAAGCAGACTCACAAAGACCCTGCCCCCCCCCCCCCATCAGCTCACAGCTGTCCTAGTTTGTCTCCCTGTACTCCACCCTCCCTGCCATTTCAAAGCAAATCCTGGATGTCTTTAGAGAGCCAAATCCTTGGTTCCAGAATCCACATCCTTAACTCTAGGCCACACAGAGAAGGGGATGGGGTGGGACAAGACAACATGTCACTAGCAACCCCTGTCCTAAGGGTTTCAGCACTCTGGTGGAGGCAGGACTAAGGCCACAAAGGAGCACTGAGTCAGAAGGAAAGAATGTCAGGAAAACAGCGTTCTCTTTTGGGGAGTCCTAGTGACAAAGTCTACAACAGAGAGGACCCCGTCCAAACCATCAGCTACGTACTTGAAACAGCCATGGCACCGCAAGATGTAGCTCCGGGCCTCTCGAATCAGCATGCCATTCACTGCCAGCACATGCAGGCCCATCTGCAGCAGAACATTCTAGAACCAACAAGTTGAAGAATTGAAACAAACCTTAGCACTAATGTGGTAGTCATTTAAAAAAAATTTCATGTGTATGAGTGTATTGCCTGCATATATCTAAGTGCACCCTGGTTGTGCGATGTCCTGGAGGTGTCAGAAGAGGGCATTGGATTCCCTGGAACTGGAATTACTAACAGTTGTTAGCTGCCATGTGTGTTCTGGGAATCAAACCTGGGACCTCGGTAAGAGCAGCCAGTGCCCTTAACCATTGAGCCGTCTCTCCAGCCCCTGGTAATCATTTTGCAATTAGTTACAAGAATTCCACATGCTCTGGTTTTGCTCACAATCCCTGGCTTTTAAAAAACTTTATTACTATTATTTTTATGTATATGAGTGTATTGCCTGCGCATGCCCTGTCCAGGAATGTCTGCAGAGGTGATAAGAGGGTGTTGGATCCCCTGGAACTGAATTATAAATGGTGCCATCTCTCCAGTCCCTACTTTTATTTTCAATTATGTCTACATATGGGCTGGGCATGGTGGCACATGCCTTTAATCCCAGCACTCAGGAGGCAGAGGCAGGTGGATCTCTGTGAGTTTAAGGCCAGCCTGGTCTACATAGCAAGTTCCAGGTCAGCTGGGGCTACAGGGAGGCCCTGTCTAAAAAAAAAACAATTTTTTTACATGTACTTGCACCACAGAAGTGCAGTACCCACAGACACCAGAAGAGGGTATTGGATCCCCTAGAACGGGAGTTTCAGGAGGCTGTGCACTGCCATGTAGATTCTGGGAATTGAACTTGGATCCTCTGCAAGAGGCTCTTAACTAATAAGCCATCTTTTCAGTCCCTGGACTGTCTCTGAAGACATATAAGAAAGACAAGAACCCAGGTTTCTGTGCAATTTTAAGGACTGAGGCCTGGCTTTGTCACTGGTGATGCTTCTTAATGAAGACATTTGTTCTGCCAGGGGAAAATACTCTCAATTCCAGGCTGGAAATCCTGTTTACTTAGCTGAGCCCAGAACATGACATATACCGAGAAAAAGAACAACTGGCCATGTCAAGGACCAAAAAGCAAACATCCACATTAACCACCATCCATGACCTCAGTGCCAGGGGATCTGATGATCTGACCTTCACTGCTGCCGCATGACATGGGTCCGCTTACACACGTGCAGGCAATACACTCATACACATGGAGTAGGTAAATAAAATATTCCAGAAAACAAACACCTTGGCTGGTAAATATGCCTTAGGGGACAAAAGCACTTGCCACCAAGCCTGATGATCCAAGTCTGATCTTTAGGAACCCCTGACTTCCACATATGCACGATGGCACATGTACATACATATACACCCCAAATAAACGTTAAAAAAAAAACTTTTAAAAACCCCACAAATAATATGCAAATTTTGTTGCTAAACTATCTCAATAAAACAATTACTAAAGATTTCTAGAACTAGGAAAGACAGTAGCTTTGTACCCAACCCCCAGGGTTGGTCTGGATCCATGGAACCCACCTGCATGGCAAAGTCAGTAGTCACACAGCCAACCCGCACATCCTTTGGGATGTCACATTGCTCCAACTCCTGCTGGATTTGCTTGATGTTGCTGGGGGTTATCCACCCACCCCCGTCATCATCACTGTCTTCAATTTCCTCTTCCTCCTCCTCATCTTTGTCAATCTGAAACATTAGTAGAATTGGCAAACTCCCAGCCCACAGGACCAGTGTGGAAAAGCTCTAGGGTTGTCAGAGGAAAAATGCAAGCCAGGGCCTTACCAGTAGCTCCCGGAGCTCCTGATCAATGTTAGGTAGAGGATTCCTCCAGAACATGAAGGAGCTGAAGTCCAGGCTCTCCAGCCCATCAGCTCGGTCCCCACAATCGACTGTTTCTTGTGAAGGTTTAGGCTGCGATTAAACGAAACAATTCTTTTTTAGTACAGGAGATCAAACCCAGGATCTTACATATATCAGGTAAGCACTCTTCACTAAGTAGTTATACCCCAGTCCTACAATATTTAAAATGTTGATTTAAAAATCTGAAAACAGAGATTCACAGTGAAGCCATACTGCAAATAAGCCAGATCAGACAGAGCTGGAAAACCACCCTTGGTCCAGGAAAATTTCCTTTGCTGTCAAGAGCTGTGATGTGTGGTAGAAAAGGGACTGGGGAACAGGACTCCTAGACGAGGTTACCTTAGAGGGCAAGTGGAAACCAGATATGTGCAGAGGAGTTTCTGGGTGTTGAATCGAGGAGCTCACTTTAACCTAAAAAAAAAAAAAAAAAAAATCAAGGTATTTACCCCTAGTTATTGAAATAAAAGACATCCAACTTTTAAAAAAATCATAAATTATATTGGTCTTTTTGAGTGAGGGTCTCCGTGTATCCTCAGCTGGCCTAGAACTTGCTATGAAGACCAGGCTAGCCTTGAACTCAGAGATCCACCTGACTCTGCATCCCAAGTGCTGGGATCATGCCTTATAAAAGGGAAAAATAAGTAATAAAGATTTCTTGTGTGTATGAGAGACAGAGGGTGCAGGGTGCCTGGCCACAGAGCACTCCAGGATGTCAGAAGACAACTTCAGGAGTTGATCTTCTGCCTTGTTTCAAGTAGGGCCTCTCCTGTTTCTGACGCTGTGCTATATAACCATGGTGTTCTGAATAAGAACGTCCCCCAGAGGCTCTAAGTACGTGGACACTCTGTCCCCAGTTGGAGGCACTGGTTTGGGAGGTCTTAGCACGGTCATGGTGGAGGAGGCACGTCACTAGGGGTGGGCTTACAGAGTTCAAGCCTTGCTGGATCTCCAGTCACTCGCCCTGCCCGTGCCTGTTTGAAGATGTGATTCCTTAGCTGCTGCGTCTACTCTAGCCCCCTCTGCTGCTCCACCACGATGGACTTTTGCACCTTTGGAACCGTAAGCTACAAAACTCTTCCTTTTATAAGTTCCCTTGGTCAGTGTTTCTATCACAGCACAGAGAAGTGACTAATACAACAACTGAGCTTCCAGACAAGTCTGCGTCTATCTCTCATCTTGCAGTGGGAGTGCTAGAATCAAATAGGAGCCACTATACCCAGTTTTTTCTTTTTGTTGTTGTTCTGGGGACCAAACTCAGGTCATCGAGTTGCATGACAAGTGCTTTTCCACAGGGAGCCCTCTCCCTGCCACTCTACAAGTCCTCATCATTAAGGTGTGCACCACCATACCCCGCTTATCATGTTTTAAGAGTACCATCTTTAGACATACAGGATGAACTATGTATCTGTGGAAATAACTCATGATGTCATTCATGAAAATACTCAAGGATTGTGGCTCCGCATATGCAAAATGGACTATGGATGATTACTGTGGAGGCGTTCACGTATCTGACAATTGTCATAATAAAAAGTTTACTTAAAAACAAACGGGCTGGAGATGGCTCAGTGGTTAAGAGCACTGACTGTTCTTGCAGAGGACCTGGGTTCAATTCCCAGCACCCAAAAGGCAGCTAACAACTGTAACTCCAGTTCCAGGGGATCTGACACCCAGTTCTGATGTCTGAGGGCAGTGTACGACATGGGTGCACTTACACACATGCAGGCAATACAATCATACATACACACAAAAATATCGCAAACAAACAAATCCAACTCTCAACCTACCTTTTCTGGTTCTTGTTTTAGATGAGATACTCCAACAAATTCTGCTTCCAATTGGTAGGTGAGTGCCAGCACTTGGATATCAGTGGCAGAAAGGCTGGGATAGTCTCCAGTTTTCTTTGAAAATTCAGTTACTGTAAATAAGAGTTCCAACTTCAGCTAAGGGCAAACCTGATGAGTTCTGAGCACTCTGAGGGTGTCAAAAGAACTTATGGGCCAGTGAGATGGCTCAGCAGGTAAGGGCATGTGCTGGCAAGCCTGATGACCTAAGTTCTATCCCCAGGACCTGCATGGGGAAGGAGAAAACCAACTCCTGCAGGTTATCTTGTGCACACTGTGTGACACATATCCTCTCCTAGTAAATAATAGTAATAAAAACATTTGGAAGAACTTAGAATCCACATCCCGTTAGGAGTGGGGCTCATGCCTGCAATTCCAGCACTTGGGAGCTGAAGGTAGGATAGGAAGTTCAAGGCCATCCTTGGCGACACAGCAAATCCAAGACCAACTCCAGACTTCCTCATGAAAAACAAAACAACCAACCAACCAACCAAAGAATCAGTGTACCATAAAAGCTGCAACATTTACCTATTTTCTGATCTTTTTCTTCTCATGGCTGAGAACCGAGCCAAAGCCTAGATAGCTTTAAAGTAACATTCCAATTTAGTAAGGTCAAAGAATAGAACAAGGTCAAAAGAACATCACTAACATTAACCCAGTATTTGCCTGTGATGAGGTTCCTTACTGAAGGTTTGGTATTATGCTACAAGCCCTCTTCGTTCTCAGTTCTAAAATCCTCTGGCTCTAAGATCTGATTCCAAAATAGAACTGAAAGTCAACTCAACTGTAATTATGGTCTATGAACACAAAAAGGGGGGTGTTTCATAACAACAGTTTTCAAAAAGATTTTAAGACATGCACACCCGACAATAACATTTTTTGTGTAACAGAAAGATGTCTTCTGCTACAATGGTACCAGGAACAGTAAGTACACTGCTAATACTGCCTGTAAAAATAGTATTAACAAGTCTACCTGGGTACCCAGCAACTTTTAGTATTTGCCCCACGTCATGGGAACTGTGACCTTCCCTGGGCCAAGGACTACAAGACCAGAAGGAGGCTTCCTCCAAGGTGCAGGGTGGAGATGATCTAGTCTGGGCCTAACAGCCAGCTGTGGAGGTGGCAGTGAAGATGATGGCCCACACATGTGACAGTGACTAGTGCCTGCCACAGGAAGTGAGAGCCTCCCCACTACAAGGAAGCAGAGCTGACCAAGGGCGAGTCCATGTACTGGACCCACATGTCTCCAAGTACTTGGACATCACTGAGCAGATGTGCAAATCGTTAACAGAGAGTTAACAAAGACCAAGCTGCAGAGCTCTGGACCCGCACGAGGCAATAGCATACAACAGGCTGCATCCTGTCACTTACGGAATAACAGTGCTCCTTGCTGGGTGTCATATTCGAACACTGTCATACCTAAGCTCTCTGGGCCACCTCTAGGACCTCTGAGCTGTTCTGGCTAAGGAAGGGGTATTTACCACACTGATCTATGAATGAGTATGTGTGTACATGTAGATATCTATACTAAAACACATTTGACTTGTTGACCAAAAAAAGCAACAGTTCACAGTGCACTTAGTAGATGGCAGGAACCTTTTGAAATGTTTACACATCACTTCATTTCTGACTCAGTCAAATCCTATGACCCACATATTATCAGCATTTTCTCAGAAAGTTGAAGTAACTTTGCAAAGACCCCCATGGTCATTAAATTGGTGAAGAAAGCTACAGAAATCACAAACTAGCAGAGTTGGTAACAGTAGCCCCACGCTCAACCTCTAAGAAAATTCCAAGCCCTGCTAGCCTTGATTACCACGAGAATGAATTTGCTTCAGATGTAATGTAAGGCCTAAATACATCCCTTTCTCTTCTTTGTAAAAATTATTGCTTTATTAGGGCTGGAGAGGTGGCTCAGCAGTTAAGAACACTGCCTGCTCTTGCAAAGGACCCAGGTTTGATTCCCAGCACCCACTTGGTGGCTATAACAACTGTCCTAACTTCAGTTCCCTGGGGATCTGAGTTCCTCTTCTGACCCCTAAGGGCATTGCCCATGAAATGGTTGTACTTAAATACACGCAGGCAATACACTCATACACATAAAATAAAAATAAATGTTTACAAAATAATTTAAAAATAACTGATTTATTTATTTAGAGACAGGGTCTTACCATGTAGACCTGGCTGACTTCACCTTCCCTAACACTAGGGATTACAGATAAGAGGAAAGTGACACCACACCCCATTATTTCTTATTTTTGATGAGAGAAGGTCTCACCATCTAGCTCAGGCTGGCCAGGAACTCGGGATCCTCCTGCCCCCACCTCTGCAGTGCTGGGATTAATAGCCCATGCCACCAAGCCCGACAAAACACCCTTTTCAGGGTTGAGACCGGTCTCTCTATTAGAAACAGCAACCGCCCTATGGATATGGACCACGGATCTGGGTTCTTGCACTTTTTAATTTCTTTAGTTTTTGGAGAGACAGGGGATCAAACTCAGGGCCTTCTGCACACTTGGCGAGAGCTCCGCCACTGAGCCCCAGGGCACAGAGCTAGCTAGGCCGGGGAAGGCGCTCTCTCTAGAACTGACTGTTTCGGAAACAAATGCTCTGATAAAGCAGCCCCCGCCCCGTCCCCCGCAGCGGAGCGAGGTCGATCTGCATGCTGCACCCCAACGTTCCCGACCAAGCGGGGCTGAGACACTCACCCAGCCGCACGTATTCCGGGAAGGGCTGCTTGAACCGCAGCTCGTAGGGCAGGACCGCCAGGCGCCTGCGCGTGGCCTTGTCGCGGATCTCGCTGACCACCTCCCGGATGGTGTAGATGTTCTTCCCGATGTCCTGCGGACAGACCGGCCCCGCTCACACTCGCCCGGCCCGACGCGCACCCCTCCAGGGTCTCCGGCCCAGACCCCGCTCCCCGCCGCGGGATGTGGGTTACCTGCAGAGCCGCGTCCCTCAAGAAAGCCCCGGCGTCCGCCACGACGTGCTCCACCGGCGCCATGTTGGCAGAGCGGCTCGGAGCGCGCATGCGCACGGAACCTGCGCTTTCTACGTTTGCAAGCCAGTCCCTCTGCGAGCGCCGAGGAGCCGCGAGATTTGGCGACGTCCCCTGGCGGCCACAGCCAGAACTGCTACCCACGCGGACGCAGAGCTATGCCGCGAGCCCTCGCCAGGGAAGTGCCCGCCTGCCAAAATCTGGGGGACACCTAAGGAAATCTGTCCAGCATCCAGTTTTTAGCACCTTATTTTTAAAAGCAAAACCTCTCTCTCTGTTTCTTTCTCTCTCTCTCTCTCTCTCTCTCTCTCTCTCTCTCTCTCTCTCTCTCTCTCTATATATATATATATATATATATATATCTCCTCATGGTTGTACATATAGATAATCCATCACAACAAACCAATAAAATAGGTGCTACTTTGCTGGCTGTGTTAGTGCACCCCTTTAATCCCGAACTCGGGAGGCAGAAGCAGGAGCGTCTCTGTGAGGTTGAGGCCAGCCTGATCTACATAGTGCGTTCCAGGTCAGCCAAAGCTACATAGTGAGACCCTTCTTCAAAATAATAAATAAATAAATAAATTTAAATTTAAATTTACTTTATGTGTATGAGGGTATTGCCTGCATGTGTGTAAGTGCACCTGTGCCATGCAATGCCTTTGGAGGCCAGAAGAGGACGTTGGATCTCCTGGAACTGGAGTTACAGATGGCTGTGTGCTACCTTGCCCTACTCTAAAATAAATTTTAAAAATGAAAATAAAAATGGAGGACTAGAGAGATGACTTGGCAATGAAGAGCACTGGTTGTTCTTGCAGAGGACCCTGGTTTGAATCCCAGCACCCACATGGCAGTTAACAACCATCCATAACTCCAGTTTCAGGGGATCCCTTGCTCTTTTCTGGCCTCCACCAGCATTGCATGACACAGGTGTATTTACATACATGCAGGCAATACACTCATACACATAAAGTAAAAATAAATATTTTTTTAAAGGTAGGTACTATTTTACGGGCAAGGAAGCCAAGCTGATCTCCCCAGATAACCTCCAAACTGACAGAGCTACTTTCTTACCCATTAGGTTAAACCACCTTTGCTTATGCATTTCTAGTTGATGTTGAACAACTTGGGGCAACATTCTGCCTTGTTTAATATTCTTGCTCCACCTTCCTAAGCAAGGCACATAATTTTCTAGAAAATAATTACTTGCTGAATGGAACAGAAGGAGTATTAATGACTTTCACATTTCAAATCTGAGATTTCGTAATTGGGAGCTCTAGCCTATAACACATTGGCAAATTTTGGTTGAATGCTAATCTGAATATCATCTGCTTCATTCAAACTGTTCTCTATAGTCATTCATTCATCTGTCCTGATGGTACTCATTAGTAACTACCAAAAATCTCTTTTTCAATCCTAAACATTTAAAATTTTTAAAAGACACGGTGGGGAGCGGCTGGAGAGATGGCTCAGCCATTAAGAGCACTGACTGTTCTTGCAGAAGACCCAGGTTTAATTTCCATTACCCACATAGCAGCTAACAACCATCTTCAACTCCAGGTCCGGGGGTTCCGATGCCCTCTTCTGTCCTCTGTGGGCAGTGCACGACAAGGGGGCACTTACATATATGCAGGCACATACACGTAAAATAAAAACAAATAAGTAGACATTACATTTTTACTGGGGGGAGGCATGTACCATGGTACTCATGTGGAGGCCAGAGAATCACTTTTCTCCTGTCACCATGTGGGGTCCGAGGGATCCAATGCAGGTTGTCACATCTGACAGCAAAAGTCTTTGGTTGCTGAGCAACCTCCTTGCTGCTCTCTCATCCCCAAACATTTTCTTGGGCCACTCTTTTTTCTTTTGGTCTTTTTGGGACAGGGTTTCCCTGTAGCCCCAACTGACCTGGAACTCACTATGTAGACCAGGCGGGTCAGGTTGGCCCTGAACTCACAGAGACTGCCCCTGCCTCTGCCTCCCGAGTGTTGGGACTAAAGGCATGCAGCACCACATTCAGCTAGTGCCACTCTTCTTAGCCCTAAATCTAGAGCCTGCCAGGGCCGCCTGACATGAAATGACATGGCTGAAGATTATTATGGACTATCTCCTCTTATTGGAGCTACTTTATTTATTTATTTATTTTTTGGAGACAGGTTCTCCTTGTAGTCACAGCTGAGGTGGAAATGACCATGCAGACCAGGCTGGCCTAGCTCTCACAGAGCCCTGCCTGCCTCTGCTGAGACTGAAGTCCTGCATCATCACACTCAGCTCTAATTTTGGTGATTCCCTGTCTTTGGATGGCCTCTCTGATCCCAGCCTTGCATCCTGCCTCCTAATAACTGCACCTTTACTGATTCACGTCCTCTCCAGCAATGTGATCTATGCTCCAGACTTTAATAGTTATGTTGTAAGAACCCTTTCTAAACCTTTATTGTTTAGTTTTTCGAGCTGACCTGGAACTCGTTATGTAGACCAGGCTGGAGTTGACCTTACAGAGATCTGCCAGGCTCTGCCTCCCAAGTGCTAGGATTAAAGGCTCGTGTCCCCATGCCCAGCTCTATTTTCTTTCATTAATTAAATTTTTGTTTCTTAAGCATGTGTATGTGGGACTAAAGAGATGGCTCAGTGGTTAAAAGCACTCACTGCTCTTACATGGGACCCAGGTTCAATTCCCAGTGCCTAACAACCATTGGTAACTCCAGTTTCAGGGGATTTAATGCCTTCTGACCTTCTTGGGCACTGCATCACACAGGTGGAGTTACATACATGAGGGCAATACACACACATAAAAAAATAAAAATTTTAAAAATTATGTGTTTGTGTATGGATTTGCATATATACATGCAATGTTCTGCTAGAAGAACCCAGAAGAGGACCACCCTATGTAGGTGCTGGGAACAAAATTGCTTTGCAAACTAGTACTTGCTCTTAAGGACTGAGCCATCTCTGCAGCCCTCACTATTTATTTTCTATCGGACACTATGAATACTTGTTCATCTAAAGTTTTTCTTGACATTTTGTAGGTTTTGCATTTTTTTTATACCGTTCTAATCTTTCCTATTTCCTTGTAAAGTTTGGAAAGGCCTTAGAAGAACTCCAATTAATTTAACAAACATGTATTGAGACCTAATACTAGAGAAACAGCTATGAACTGTGACATTTTGTTTTGTGTCTAGGGGAACCTTAGAGTCTGTGAGTTTAGAGTTGGATACTGAAGGACCACACAGGCGAAGACATAGAGGTGTAAAGTCCAAGGGCTGTTTGAGGATTTGAGGGTGGCATCTGTGGGTGGCACAAGGATGGTATTTGGGGATAGAATTTCTCAGAGGTGAAGCAAGATCTGGGGACAGTTTTGTGGAGCTTATAGTTTTTTTTTTTTTTTTTTTTTTTTTTTTTTTTGTCTTTTTGAGGCAGGAGCTCCCTGTAGCCCCAGCTGGCCTAAAACTCACTATGAAGACCGGTCTGGTCTGGAAGTCACAGAGATCCACCTGCCTCTGCCTCCTGTGTTGGGATTAAAGGTGAGTTCCACCACACCAGGCCTGAGCTTATAGTTTTATAAGATAAAATAAAAATAAAAATCTCAAAACACCAATACCAAAATCATCATCACTTGAAAAAGTTTACATTAACTAATCACTAAATGTTGATGTTGAATGCCTGTAATGCCATCACTCAGGAAGCTGAGGCAGGAGGATCAGGAGTTCAATGCCTGCCTGGTCGACCTGAGACTCTATCTCAAACAAAGGCAAGGGGAGGATTCAGGGGTGAGTATAACAAAATATAGTCTATGAATATATGAAATTCTCAAAATATAATATTTATTTTTGTTTTGCTTTGTTTTTTGAAATAGGGTCTCTCACTATGTAGTTAGCTTTGACTTGCCTGGAACTTGCTATGAAGACCAGGCTTGCCTTAAACTCACATAGGCCAACCTCTGCGTATATCCCTCCTGAGTACTGGGATACAAATATAAAGAAAAGCAAAAAACAACGACAAAAAATGTCTGAGAGTGGTGGTGCATACCTTTAATCCTAACACTCAGGAGGTAGAAGATGGCAAATCTGTGTGGGTTTGAGGCCAGCCAGGGCTACATGGCACACAGTTCTTAGAGCTAATTAAGTAACTAGTATTACTTTTAATCAATTTTGTTTTAATGAGACAGGGTCTTACTTTGTAGCCCAGGCTGACCTTGAACTGGCAATTCTGCAGCCTTAGCCTCTCCAGTGCTGGAATTCCAGGTAAGAGCCTCCAGAGCCAGTAATTAATTTCCTTAAACGTGAAAAATTGAGACTTCATTCAACTTGTCAATGCAGAAGGACCAGACCATTGTTAAAGAATGTTGACTTTGGGGGCTGGAAAGATGGCTCAGTGGTTAAGATTGCTTGTTGCTCTTGCAGAGGACTTGACTTCAGTTCCCAGCACCCATATCAGCCGGCTGATAACCGCCTGAAACTCCAGCTCTAGAGGATCTGACACCCTGTTTTGGTCTCTGAGGACACCTGCACTCAATGTGAAATTTCACACACAACGATAAACATACATACACAGAATTAAATGGAATAAAATAAGTCTTTAAAAAAAGAATGTTGATTTAAAATGAGTTAGCTTAGCATGGTGGTGCATTACATTAATCCTATACTCCAGAGGTGGAGGCAGGAGGATCTCTGGGAGTTTGAGGCCAGAGGCAGGTTATATATATGGGTTGGAGAGAGATGGCTCAGCAGTTAAGAGCATTTGCTGACTTTTCAGAGGATAGGGGTTAGGTTCCCAGCACTCACAAGGTAGCTAACAACTATCCAGGGCTCTGATGCCTTCTTCAGGCCTCCATGGGCAATGCACACATGTGGTATACTTATGCAGGCCAAAAATACACACAAAACAAAAGTAAATAAAATAAACAATAAATAAGATGTTCCCACCAACCAAAACAACAAAACAAAACAAAAAGTCAGGTGTTGTGGCACACATCTGTAATCTGAACAGTTGGGACACAGATGCCAGTTTGGGATATGTGAAACCCTGCCTCAGCCTGTCTGCTCTGATGGCACAGGTCTGTAACCTTAGCTACTTAGGAGGCTAAGTAAGGTAGCAGGATTGAAAGTTCAAGACCAGCAGGGGCCACTTCAGCAAGCCTCTGCTCAAAATAAAAGTCAAAAGATAAGTCAGTAGTGGAGTGCTTGTCTAGCATGTCTGGGTTCAACCTCCAGTCCTGCAAGAACAAAACAGAAGCTTCTGCTTCCCAGGCTTGGTGGGGCATGCCTTTCATCCAAGGAATCAGGAGGCTGAGGGCAGGATGAGCTCCAGGTCAGTCTGGGTTACACAGAGACCTCGTGTGCTAATTCATAAGGTTCAGTGTACCTTCAGGGAGTGGGGAGGTTGGTTCCACGATGGAGGCACTTCATGGGTTGTGAAGTTTCCCACTTTCTTTTTTCCTTTCCACTTAATTTTTTTTACTTTTACTTTATGAGTGTTTTGCCTACATTTGTAGGTATGCTGAAGAGGGCATCAAATCCCCTGGTACTAGAGTTATTAATGGTTATAAGCTGTCATACGGGTGCTGGGAACCAGACCTAGGTAGGTCCTCTGGAAGAGCAACCAGTGTTCTTAACTGCCCAGCCATCTCTCCAGCTCCTTGCCTTATCTTTCCACTTTTGCTTAATGTCACAGGAACCAGGCCCTCCACAAAGGTGGGGACATGTACTTATAGAATTTAGAACAGGGCCTAGCACACAGTAGGCATAGGGCTGCCAGCAGCGGCAGATATAAGTACAAGACGCTTAAGTTTAATTTTCAGGTAATCGACTTACTTTTGTGGCTTAAATACATCCCTTGCAGTATTAGGGGCATATTTATAATTTATGTAAAATTCAGATTTACAGGTAGGGATTTTTCTGTATCAGACAATCCTCCTAAAGTGCTCAAAGATTTGCAGACCACTGCTGGGAAGGTCTTTTCTCAACAAGGTGTGTGTAGGGGTAATAACTGTACCTGCTTCCATAGTTAGGCATACCACCCCTATGGGACCGGAGAGATGGCTCAGCAGTTAAGAGCACTTATCGCTACTCCAGGGGACTTGGGTTCCTAACACCCACTGTAGCGGCTAACACAGGTCTTTAAGTCTAGTTCCAGAGGACGGAACGCCTTCTTTCGGCCTCCGCTGGCATTGCACGATGGGGTGGCACTTACAGGCAGGTAAAAAACCTCATACACATAATAATAAATAAAATATTATGGAAGCTAGAGACCGCTCAGAGATTAAGAGCACTGAGTGTTCTTGCAGAGGGCCAAGGTTCGAATCCCAGCACCCACATAATAGGTAACAACCGTCTGATACTCAGTTCCAGGGTCTCGAAGGGCCTGTTCTGACCTCCGCGGGGCATTACACCACACAGGTGCACTTAACACACATGCAGGTAATACACTCATACACATGAAACAAAAATAATAAAACATTAAAAAAGAAAACAGTCCCTGTCATTGGGTGCGCCCTCGCTCTAGCAGACAGCTCAGGGACAATCAATCCCGTCGGCGGACAACCTCCCCACCCGGGATCCACACGCGCTGCCTGCGCGGGTCCTAGGTTCCCAGCCCGGGCCTAGGTGGCCCGCACCTGCGAGCCCCGGCCAGCCTCTTCCGGGTCAGGTGACCGCGCGCGCTCACGTGACCCGGCCCGAGTGCGGGCGCTGGAAGGCGGAAGTGGGAGCCGAGTCGGGCGCCGCTCGTGTGGCCGCGGCAGGTAGGCGGCGCGGGTGCGGGGCGCCTTGCGGGGCGGGCGGCGCGGGGCGGCGGGGGGCGGCGGGCGGCGCGCGGGGGGCCCGGGGCGGCGCGGGGCGGGCGCCGGGGGGCGGCGGCTTCCTGTGGGAGGGGCCTGGCGCGCGGTTCCGGCCTCCGAGGAGGGGTGTCCCGGCTGGTCCCCGGGCGGGTGGGCACTGTGTCCCCGGCCGCCCGCGCCTCCGGAAGGCGCCCGGATCCTGTGCCGGGGATGCGGATGGGTGGCGGTGTAGACGGGGCCCGGACTCCAGCGAGGGCGACTTGGGAGCTCCCTGGAAGGAAGGAAGGGGCTGCCTGGGAACGGGCGTATGGCGTGGAGGGAGAGGGAAAACAGTCTGGAAGGTGCGGCCTGGACCCTCTTCTAGGGTCCCTTCCTGCCATGCTCCTTGGGGGTGGTGGCTGCTGGAGACTTTGGTTTCGGTCTCATTGAGTTTCTAAACTTCAGGAGAGATCACAGTGCTGATCATCTGACGTTCGTCACACCCACTTTGCCCTGTTTGGGTAGGGTTTCCACTTCTTGGGAACCTAGCCCTGCGGATCATCTTTCTGTGAGATTCTCCCCGATCGGCTCATTTTCGAGCCTACCCCCCCCCCCAAAAAAAAAAAAGTCTGGGTACTTTTTGCTGTGGTCACTACATGACTTTTATACTGTCGTCAGTGACCTGGGCCAGCTTGGACAGATGAATGCCTTAAGACTCTTCCTTAGGCTTAAATTACGCAATTTTCTGTACCATGTGACTACTTGTCTTGACAAACTAAGTAGGTAGGGTGACTGAAAAGCCTGGGTTGTGTTCCTTGGACCGGTGACCTGGATCATATTTTTGAGGTTAAATATCCACGTTAAAATAGTTCCTTCTCTAGACTGAGGTGTGAAGATCACTGCAAATTCCATTCCAGCCTGGGCTTTATTGTAAGTTACAGGCTAACTGGGGTATGCTGTAAGACCTGAAAATAAAATAGAATTAGAAGATCATTCTCCTTTCTCTTCACATTTTCTAAACTGCAGAATCTCATGAATGCAGTGTGAGTGAATGTTCAAATTGTACATTAGCTGGTTGTGGTGGTGCATGCCTTTAGTCCCAACACTTGGGAGGCAGAGGCAGGTGGATCTCTGAGATCGACGTCACTGTTGTCTACATAGTGAGTTCCAACTGGGGCTACAGGGAGAACTCGGTTTCTCAAAAAAAAAAAAAAAAGACATTGACAGGAGTCACACTCTTTTGTCACTAGGAAAAACAAGAACCTTGCTAAATATGTCAGTTGAAGATTTTGGAGTACTTGACAAACATTCAAAAGTTAATTTTTGTTCCAGTCTTGAGAAGTTATTTCCAGTTCACATGGAACAAATAGAACTAAGAGAGTCCCCTTGACTTTGTTTTTTAAAGATTTATTATTTTCATGTATGTATGTGTGCATGTGTGTGAGTGAGTGTGCGTTCCAATGCAGAGAGGCCAGGAGAGGGAGTAGGGCCCCTTGGAGCTGCACTTATAGGCAGTTGTGAGCTTCCCTATGTGGTTGCTGGGAACCCGCTCAGGCCCTCTGGAAGAGCAGCCAGGGCTCAACCTTGAGCCTTTTCTCCAGCCCGCCCCCCCACCTGACTTTTAACAGTTCATTGCTCTTTCTTGTTTACTGGTGTCCTTCCTGGCTAGACCTCACATTCTTACCCTGGACAGGGATCCTGTTTATTTGGCGTCCTTGGCTACTGTCTAAACCTGGTATGTTGTGGGCACTTGGTCAGTGTTTGACAATAAGTGAATTTTATTTTTATTTATTTTTTTGGTTTTTTTGAGACAAGGTCTCCCTGTAGCCTGGCTGGCCTGGAACTTGCTGCGTAGACCAGGCTGGTCTTAATCTTACAGAGATCTGCTTGTCTTTGTTTCCCAACTTAAAGTCTTCACCACCACTCGTGGCATCAATAAATACATTTTTAAAGGTTACACAACGCTAAGTGGTAAACAAGGGACTTGAACTCCAGCTTTCTGTCTTTCTCTGGTCCATGAAGCTAGCCACGTTCTGTAACTGGTTTATAGAAAAAGGAGGGGCATGAAAGAAAGACTTGGATTAGTTTATTGTCTGTACTTTTGTCGTTGTTGGCAGTACCTGGGATTGATCCCAGAGGTTTACACCTTCTAAGCCAGCACCCTGCCTCTGAGCACCATACCTTTATTTTGAGACAGGATCTTATCAAGTTGCCCACGCTAGCCTCAAACTCCATTTGTGGCCAAGGTAAGCCTTGAATTTGTGCCACTCGTCCCCCTGCTGTAGTCTCCTGAATAGCTGGGATTATAGGCCTACTCCACCCGATCCATCCTGGTTCAGATTGCCTGGCCCAGCATCTCATTTAATCCCTGTGATCTGTGAAGGTTAACATTGCTGTTATTCTGCAGATAAAGAAATTGAGGCTTATTGAAGACCTTGTTTTAGATTCTAGAACTAGTAAATAACCAAGAAGGGACTCAGCTTGCTCTGTAAAACAACTTTTTTTTTCACTTATTTATTTTGTGTATGTGGGGGTTGGGGGAAAAGGTTAGTAGTGTACATCCATGGCTGTCATGGTACATGTGTGGAGATGGGAAGATAACTTGTAGGAGTTGGTTTTCTCCTTCCATTAGGTGTGTCCTGGCAATGAAACTCAGGTTCTCAAGTTGGATAGCAAGCGCCTTTAGCCTATGATCCATCTTGGCCCTATTATTCATAGATCTAGTCTTTTGATTTCTAGAAGCAATAGAAAGTTTTATTTTTAAATGATTTCCAAGTATAAAAATATGGTATTAGGCTGGGTGTAAGTGACATATATCTCTCATCCCAGCACTGGAAGACAGGATTAAGGCCAGCCTGGTCTACATAGCAAGTTCCAGGCCAGTTGAGACTCTGTCTCAAAGAACCAAAAAAAAAAAAGAAAAAAAAAATCAAGTACAGCTGGGCAACAGGGGAAAAAAAACAAAGGAAGGAAGGAAGGACAGACATTATTTAAAAAAATAATATAGTCAGAGAAAAAATGATCAGTGAACAATGTAACTGAAGTTTAGAAAACCCTGCCTATGCTATGGTTCAACACTGACCATTCTGTGTTGCTGCCACAGACTACTACAGGCTAGGTAATATATACTATAAAAGTTATAGTTATAACTTTTTAAAGTTATAAACTATAGAAGTTTGCCTGGGATGTGGGGTGAGGAGGCCAGGAAGTCTGAGGTGGAGGGGCACATCTGGAGGGCCTTCCTGCCGTGTTGTTCTATGTTGGGAGGCATTACATGGCAAGAGAGACCTGCACAGAACTACGGGGCTTTTATGACAATGTCATGGTGGCACTAATCCTCTCATGACCTACTCATGCTCAAAGGTCCCTCCTCCCAGTGCCGACACATTTCCCACGTGCCCGTGCTGATGCCATCATTGTCTCTTCCTAGGAAAATAGTCCTCATTCAGAGTACTTGTGAGTCTCTGTCCTATGATAGGCACTGTTCTAGAGTTTGGCCCTTTATCGTGGAGCCACTAATCACATGGGACTGTTGGACACTGGTATATACAGTGAACTCAGATATATCAGATTTGGAAGATTAGAAAAAATGTAGAATGTCACACTGATTTTTATATTCTAGTAAATCATATACATGTAGTAATTATAGATATATGCTGTAAATGATGATATTTTAGATTTATTAGGTTAAATACAGTGTAATTACTTTGAGTTTCAGTAGGGCATACTGACTCATGCCTGCAATCCAAGCACACTCTTTTAAAAATGTGTTTTGTCTAACTGGGTGTGGTGACGCACACCTTTAATCCCAGTACTGGAGAGACAGACGCAGAAAGATCTCTGAGAGTTCAAGGCCAGCCTTGTCTATATAGCAAGTTCCAGGCCAACTGGGGCTACAGGGAGACCCTATCTCAAAAAGACCAAAAAAATTATTATTTTTATTTTATGTGTATGAATGAATTGCATATATGTAAGTGTAAGTGCACCTGTGTTGTTCCATGCACACAAAGGTCAGAAGAGGGTGTCAGATCCTGTGGAACTGAAGTTACAGGATGGTTATTAGCTGTCATGTAAGTGTTGAGTCCTCTGCAAGAACAGCCAGTGCTCTTAACCACTGAACCATCTTTTCAGTTCCATTTTTTTCTTTTCTTCCAAGATGATAGGTCCAACACTATTTGTTGCCCAGACTGACTGCTAGAACTCACTCTGTAGCCCAGGCTAGCCCAGAGCTGAAGCTGACAGTCCTTTCTGCTGTAGTACCTTGAGTGCCAGGATAACTGGAGTGCCAGTTCCTGAATAAAGATCTGAAAGGAGCAAAGAAAAAAACTGTGTGGCCCAGGCAGAGGGATAAGGAAGTTCCAACACCTAGAAGGAACACCTTTGGCAGATTTTGGGACCAGCCAGGAGCCCAGCATGGCCAGAGAGGAGTGAGTGACTCAGGCATGGAGAGGATGAGGTCAGAAGGTGTTGAGTATGGAAGGAAACACGGACAGGTAACGGAAGGCCTTGGCTTTCACTCAGGGTGAATTGGGTCTGTTGGCATTTGAGCTGAGGAGTGGATGCAGTGATTCCTGCCTTTTGACAGACCCACTCAGATTGCTGTGTGGAGAAGGAAAGGAGCCAGGGAGAATCAGGAAGATGCATGAGGAGGCCATTGCCATACTCAAGGTGAAAAATGCATTTTGGGTATTTTTGGAAGTTCAGCCAACAAGATTTGTGGGTGAGTTGACTTGGATATGGATTTTGAGAAGAAGGTGACTCCAGAGTTTGATGTGACCAACCAGAGGAGTGTCATTGAATGGGATGGGGAAGTGGGGAAGCTGGAGATGTTTGCCTGGTGCACGTGAAGCTCTGTGTCTCATCCCAGCCCTGCACAAACCACGTGTGGTGGCACATACTTGAACTCCCAGCATTCAAGAGGTAGAGGCTGAAGAATCAGGTTTTCCTTGGCTAGAATCCAGCCTAGGCTACATAAGACCCTGTCTCAAAACAACAAAAAAATAGTGGGAACAATCGCAGGACAAACAGGCCTTGGGCTCAGTTTTGTTCACATTGGTCCTGAAAGGCCTGGTAGAAATCCAGGTGAAGATGACAAGGCATTTAGATCTGGACAGGCCTGGCAGAGGATGGGTGAGTGGGAGCTGTTCTCTATGTGGCTGGAAATTGAGACTGGACAAGGTCACGGGGGAGTAGTGTAGACACAAGTCCAAGAAGAAGGCTGCTGCTGAATGCGAAGCAAGCCTCAGTTGATGCTGACACTAGTCTGTACTGAAGGCGGCCGTGCATTGCAGTCTCTCCCTGGGAACTCGGGTGTCTCCTCTTACCACTTTTCATTTCAAGACATTTTTGCAGCCAACGCTAATGGCTTGCTTTCGTTGTTAAGAAGGCTGCTCTTCCCTCTGTGCATCATTGCAGGGCTGCTGAAGTCACTCAAGTGTCAGCCTCAGGAATCAGATGGCTTTCTGGGTTGGCAACTAGTTGAGAAGCTTCCGAGAAGGGTGGCAAAGAGAAAGGCAGGCAGGATGGATAATGTTTAAAATACCAGCTCTAGCAAACATGATGAACATGGTTCATGCTTTTTTGCCAGGCAGCCTGCTGTCTTGCAAATTTAACACAAACAGAATATGACTGGGGGCGAGGTGACCCATGGGAGGTCACGGAGCTGAGAAATGGTTGAGCTGGGATTTTAGTCTTAATTTGGTCTTGGGAGTTCATATCTGAAATTTTCATCAGTCAGCTAGGTAGTAATGGGTACATGAGCATAAGCTCCAGCCTTGATCAAACCAGTGAGCTGCTGCTTTTTAAAAAATGACATTTATTGGGGCTGGAGAGATGGCTCAGTGGTCAAGAGCAGTGGCTGCTCTTGCAGAGAATCCAGGTTTGAGTCTCAGCACCCACATTGCAGCTAACAACTTCAGTTCCAGGAGAATCTGACGCCCTCTTCTGACCTCCCTGGTTATTTCATGATGTGGGCACACTTACATATATGCAGGCAGTATACTCATACACATAAAGAAAAGGATAAAGCCGGGTGTGATGGCATACAGCCTTTAATCCCAGTACTCAGAAGGCAGAGGCAGTCAGATCTCTGTGAGTTCAAAGCCAGCCTGTTTTACATAGTGAATTCCAGGCCAGCTGGGGCTGTAGGGAAACCCTGTCTCAAAAACAAAGCAAACCAAAAAGGATAGGGACTGGATAATTAAGTGGATAAGAGCTTGACTGCTGGGTTAGATTTCCAACACCACATGGTGGCTAACAACCGTTCATAACTCAAGTTCAGGGGATGGGATCTGAGGGCATTGCACGACAGTTGCTTTTATATGTGTGCAGGCGATATGTTCATATACATGAGATAAGATAAAAATTTTAAAAGGTAATAAGCCGGACATGGTGGTGCACACCTTTAATACCAGCAGAGGCAGGTAGATCTTTCCAGGCCAGACATAGTTTCAGGGAGACCCTGTCTCAAAAACCAAAAAAAAAAAAAAAGCAAATATTTTTAAAAATTACATTTGCTTATTTATTGTGTATGTGTGTGTGCATTTGGATGTGGAGGTCAGAGTACAGCTTGTGGGAGTCAGTTCTTTCCTTCCATCATATGAATGTTAGGATGGAACTCAGGTTGTTGGTGTCAAAGCAAGCACCTTTATCCCTGAGCCGTCTCTCTGCCTGGCCCAAGTGAGTTTCTTTGAGTACCTCCTTAACTGAAGACCATTACGGATTCCGGAATAGAAAAGAGTTAAGACCCATAGGGAAGATACTCTTCCCCTGAGATTCCACCTAGAATCTCTTAGGGAAGGTTTCAAGCTCCCTGATCTTCCCCTCCCCTCAGGTTATAAACAGTGATTTGAGTGGTCATAACTGCTAGGAAATACCAAGTCTCAAACCTGGGGCTGACCCTCTCATTCTGGTCACTCATGTCTTCTGCATCTTGTTTTGTCATGAGATCTGTTCTGATCTTTTGTTATTGTTTGATAATTTCCCCTCCATTTTTTATGTGCTCATCCTTGTGTGGGTGTCATTTGGCAGAGTTTTATTGTTTTTCAGTATGGGTCTCCGGAGAATGGAAGGCAGTTCAGTGGTAGGCAGAGAAAGAGGCCCGGAGAAAGAAGCACTTGTGTTGGAAAGAACTGGAAAAGCATGTGGGTCGGAACGGAAGGAGAGACCTTTTGGACAGACTCTTCTTTCCCACATATTTCAAGAAGTGTATGCATGGGGTTGGAGAGAGGGCTCAGCAGTTAAGAACATTGGCTGCCCCTCAGAGGATCTGGGTTTGGTTCCTAGCACCCATATGGTAGCTAACAGTCGTCTGTAACTCCATTTCCAGGGGATCCAACACCCTCTTAAATGCAGGGAAAATGTTCAATACACATAAAAAAAAAAAAAGATCACACACAGGTAGCATGATTGCATTTATATCAAATGTCTGGAATAGGCAAATCTGTTGTGACAGAAAATAGGTTAATGTTTATCAGGGCCTGGAGGAGGGAGAAACAAGGGGTGATGAAAATGTTCTAGAATTGAGATAATAAAAACCATTGGAATTATGTGCCTTTGTGGGTACAGTGCCTATCCAGCATGCAGGAAGCCCTGGGATCCATTCTCAGCACTTCATAAACCATGCTTGATGGAGTAGGTCCATCATCCCAGCCACTCAGGAGGTAGAGGCAAGAGAATCAGAAGTTCAAGGCTACAAAGTGAGTTTGTGACCAGCCTGGGCTAATGAGAACTTGTTTCAAAAAAAAAAAAAAAGAGAGAAGGGGATTAATTTATGGTATATGAACCATAATCAGTAGTAATAAATATCGAGCCTAGCAGTCCCATTTCAGATGTGCTCTCTGCGTCCTGTAGGGGTCCCGTGAAGAGTCCTAACTTTTAGTTCAGGAGCTAGATGATGTGGTCTAGTATTTGATTAGTTGACTGATGAGGTGCTGGGTTCCATGCCTGGCTCTACAATAAAAGAAAAAAGAAAAGGAAAAGAAAGATTCTGGTCGCCAAAGTCCACCTGCTGCTGTGATGTCGCCTGTCGTTCAGCTCTCTTTATCCATCCTAAATGGATACAGTATGGTTTTTCTGTGCTGGAAGTAGAACCCAGGGCTCTAGCCAGCCTGACTGTTGAAATAGGAAGCGCTAACCAGGTGATCTGTGTGCTGGGACAAGTGAAGAAATTGACTTGTGTGGGGGACTGAGATTGCTCATAGACCCGTGCTTGCTCATGTTTCCCTGTGTCAGTATGGTCTCTGATCTCTAGTCTGTGTGCTACCTGCGGGAAGTCTTCAGATTCTGTTCACACTGGGAAACAGTGAACTCTCCTGCTTGGATTTGGGGAGGGGTAACTTCTTGGCTAACTGGGTGGGCAGGGGACTCTGGGACTGTAACTATTCCCCACATAGTCATTTATTTTTAAAAGGACTTGTGGGGTTGGGTGTGGTAGTACACACCTGTAATACTAGTGCTTGGGAGGTAGAGACAGGAGGATCAGGACTTCAAGGAAAATCTTGCTACATAATGAGTTTAAGACCAGCCTGGGCTACTTGAGACTATGTCTTAAGTAAACAAAAATGGGACTGGAGAGACAACTCAGTGGTTAAGTTCATTTACAGAGCAGCTAACCTGAGTTCAGTTCCCAGCATCCACAGTTGTCCATAGCTCCAGTTACAGGGAACCATGCTCTCTCCTGGCCTCTGCAGGCCCCAGGAATGTATGTGGTGCACACACATGCATTCAGGCAAGCACTCATACACATAAAATAAAAACAAATCTTAAACAACAGCCACCACCAAATGGAAAGTGGGTTAAGGATATAGCTTAGTAATAAAGTGCTTGACTAGCGTGAGTGAGGCCCTTGGTTCAATCCCCATTGCTACCAAAAAAGAAAAAAAAAAAAACAAACTTTGGTTCAAAGCATGCTAGTCCATGCCTTTCAGTCCCAGCACTCAGGAGGCAGAGGCAGGCAAATCTCTGAATTTGAGGCTAGCCAAAACCACATACTGAGACTCTTGAAAAAAACCAAACCACAAAAATGGGGCTAGGAGCTCTGTACTATCATGAAGACTGAAGTTTGGATCCCAGCACCCAAGTAAGTAGCTGGGTATCCTTGGCATGCTTGTAACCCCAACTCCAAGGAGGGGAGCGGTGCGGAGACAGCAGGATCCCAAGGCTTGCTGGCTTCTAGCTTAGCAGATAAAACTTGAACCCCAGGCTTGGGAAGGGACTCTGCCTCGGGAATAAGTGGAGAGTGACAGAAGAGTACTCCTGATGTCCTCTTCTGGCTTCCACGTTTGTACACAAGGGCATGCAGCTGCACGCATGTGCGCGCGCGCGCACACACACACACACACACACACACACACACACATTAATGAAATCCCTGAAAAGAAAGAAAACATAAAAAATGCCTTTCAGTATTTATGTGGAGGGTAAATTTAGAGGACTGTATGTCATTTATTTATTTATTTATTTATTTAGAGAGATTGAGGAGATCTATCCAATTAGTAAAGGAAGTTTTGGTGTCTTCTGCCACCTTTCAGTAAAGCTATTACTGGATGAAGTTCTTGGAATGTCTAAACTTCAGAAATATATACATACATACATATATATGTGTGTGTGTGTGTGTATTTAAAATTTGTTTTTATTTTTATGGGCATGAATGTATTGCCTACATGCTTATAAGTGCACCTGTGTCCTGCAGTGCCCTCCATTCTCCTTCCCTCCCTCCCTCTCCCTCCCTTCCTCCCTCCCTTAGTGATTCATATAGTTATGAATGGTTGTTATCAGGGAAAAGTTTCTGCAGTCCACATCATATCTTTGTGTTGCTGAATCAGGTACAGAACACATTCTGGACTTCAGGTTCATAAGCTTCCACTAGTGCACAGTGGGGTATGAACCCAATATTGTATGTGTTTAGGATCCTGTCTGTGGTGAGATGCAGAGACAAAAGCCAATGGACTGTAAGTACTTGGGCTGGGTCGATCTCTCTCTCTCTCTCTCTCTCTCAATGGTCTTGTGTAGCTTAGGTTGGCCTTAAACCCACTGTGTAGCTCAGGCTGGCTTCAAACCTTTGTGATCCTTCTATCTCCGTCTCTACTCTGCTGGAATGACAGGTGTGAGTCCCCCCCCCCCCCCAGCAGCCAAGGTTGATGTCTATCTTCCCTTCCTAGTTGTAGTTATTTTTCTTGATAGGCAGATCAGAAAGGTTTTGCAATTTGCACAGCTTACCTTGTAATGGCAGGGCCATATCTGGTTAATTGGATCTGGAACTGCAGACAAAACTCTATGTAATAACAGGGCTTGCCATTCATAAACAGCAGGCCATAATAACGGAGGGTCCTGGAGAGAACAAACAATGGCAGGCTCTGCCCTTTCTCCTGCTTCCTCTGTCGGCTTTGTTCTGAGCCTTCTTTAGAGTTTATCCCATTGATTTTTGTTTTGGGGCCATGAGTTGTAGGTCAAGACATTTGGTTCTTCTCCTGCTTAACACAGGCCACATGAGGCTCCAGGTCTCATTTCTAAAAGTTTGAACCAAAGACCCAAAACAGCCAAAACTCAGGAGAAGGAGCTGGTTCAAAAACTACCCCAGTGGAGTTACCTTAGGAAAGAAAAAGTCCCAGTAGACATTCCCTTGTTTTGAAAGTCTATAAACAGTAGATTTCCAGTTTTCTAACCCTGTTAAAGTACTACCCCCACCCCCCGGCTCAATTTATCATCATTATTTTTCCTTCAGTATTCAGGATATTACCCTCCCTTCCCCCACTTAAAGTTGTTATTCATGGAGCTGGAGAGATGGCTCAATGTTTAAGAACACTGTCAGCTCTTGCAGAGAACCTGGGTTCAATTCCTAACTGGTGGCTAACAACCATTCACAACTCCAGTACCAAGAGATCCAGCACCCTCTTCTAACCTCCATGGGCATTGTATGGCACAGGTGCACTTAATACATGCAGGCATTACACTCATACACATAAAAAATAAAAATAATAAACTATTTAAAAATTATAGTTCACATAGGTAAAAGATCAAACTCATAAGATGGTTCAGAGACCAGGATAACAAATGTCATAAAAATTGTGGTCTTGGAGTAAGGGTATAGCTCAGGTAGAGTGCTTGCCTGGCACACAGGAGGCCCTAGCTTCAGTTTCCAGCACCACCAAAAACCAAACTCCCAAAACAAGCAAAACCAAACCCAAAGCCAAGCCAACCCTTAGCAACAAAATAGCCCTGCTGTCCGTATTTAATAAACCTGGATATTTTGTTAGATTTGCTTCAGGACTTGTTGTTTGAGAAAATAAAATGTTGAACATACACTTGAAGTTCCTCTGGTCTCTCCTCTTTCTCGTTCCCCCTCTTCTCTCCAGTCCTGTGCAGAGGAACTTCTGTTCTGGCCTGGGTGACTCTTGCCCAAGCTTTGAGGTTTTATGCCTGTGTGTCCCCAGCAACACACACGGTTGTTCTATCGAAATTCAAGTGTTCATGAGGGGTATCATACTGTACTTAGGCCCTACTTGTTTTTCTTTCTCCCCTCCCTCCCTCCCTCCCGTCCCCCCCCCTCCCTCCCTCCCTCCCTCTCCTTCCTTCTGCTTCCCCCAGTTTGGGAGTTATACATATGAACTGCATTTACATCTTTCTGGAGAGGTATAACATTCCATTTTAGAACCACCACAATTTAAAAAGACAAAAATTCTAGAAAGTTGTAGGGTCCTAGAAGGCACAGGAAGACATCATTTCAGAGAAGAGAGAGAGCCCTCAGTTATGTTAGGTGCTGCCCTTAACTCTTGAGGCAGGGGCTAAGTTAGTAATGGAGGTCTCGAGATCTGGAGCCTAAGAATATTGTTTTTTTTTTTTCTCTAATGCACGTTTTAGAGGTTTCCCCTGACAGCAAAATGTAAAGACTAATCCAGGGTCAGGGAGTAGCTCTGGCAGAGTGCTTGCCTAGCAAGAGTGTAGCCTTGGTTTGATGGTTTGTTTTTGAGATAGGGTCTTGCTGTGACTTAGACTGGCCTTGATCTTGTGATCCTTGTGCCTCAGTCTCTGGAGTTCTGCTGGGATTATAGATGTGGTCAGCACATGCAGCTCTTACATTGTTTTGTTTGTTTGTTTGTTTGTGAGGTCCTCTTTTTTTCTTTTTCCTCTTTTTTCTTTCTTTTTCCTCTTTGTGTGTGTGTGTGTGTGTGTGTGTGTGTGTGTGTGTGTGTGTGTATGTATGAGAAAGCGGGGATTAGGTTGGGTCTTGCTATTTACCCCAGGCCGGCCTTGAACTCACAGTGATCTTGGTCTGGAACTCACAATGATCCTCCTGCCTCAGCCTTTGGTAAAATTACAGGTGTGCCACACTACCCTCAGCCCTAACGATGTTTTTATAGCATCAGTTTCAAGTGTGGTCCTCAGACAGCTAGATGTCTCTGAGACTCTATTTGGTCATAACTCATAACACTCGGCAGTCACTCCCTTTACACCTGATCATGTTGGCACTGATGGTGCAAAAGCAAAGAGAAGCAAAGACGGGCAAAGCTGCTGGTGCCGCAGCAAAGTGTGCTACTGACTGGGTCCTCATTGGCATGACAGTCTGGTGAAAAGAAGCCAGTTTCAGTTAAGAATCCTGGATGCAGCAATAGAACACATGCATTTTATTAAGTCTGACACTTTTTTTCCCCTTTTTTCCTCATGAAGTCTTGACTCCTTAAAATTTTAGTTTTTAAAAAAAATTTATTCATATATATGTATGTGTGTATGTGGATGTATGTGCACATGCATACAATTGCCCACAGAGACCAGAAGAGGGCATTGAATACCCTGGATCTGGAGTTAACAGCTGTGAGCCCCTGGACGTGGGTGCTGGGAACTGAACTCTGGGCCTCCTCTGCAGCTGTAGCACGTGCTCCTAACTGTTGTGCCATCTCCAGCCCTGTTCATTATTATTGTGCATGTGTACATGACGTGTTGTGTGGGGGCGTGGCATGCTCCTGCCACTCGAACATGTGGCAGTCGGGACATTTTTGTGTAGTCAGCTCTTCCACTATGTGGGCTCCTGGGATGAACTGAGCTAACTACGCTTCCGTGGCACATGTCCCATCTGCTAAACTGCCTTGAACCTGTTAAAAAATATTCTCCCTGTTGATGTGTGTGTCTGCTGCACGTTGAACTAGAAAGATCGTGCTGAGCACGAGCACTTGTGCAGCTGTTGAATCACGGGCTAAATTCGTTGCTTTGATTCCTTCAGAAAACAACGAAGTTTTTTCTGAAACAAACTGAAGTGACTAGAGTTGAGTATTTGGCAGACATTTTCTTCAAGCTGAAGGAAGTGAACCTGACACTGTAAGGAAAACAACTGACAGTATTTATTGCCAATAACAAAATAGTTCTTACACAAAAATTAGAATTTTGGACAACTTGTACCTACTAGCACAATAGTTGCACAGCTGTCCCACTGTTTGGAGGATTATCTGATGAGCTCGGCAGTGAAAGTCACAGATGGGATTTTTTTTTATATTGTATACTGAGATGTGTTAACATTTAGAATACATACACACACAGCTCAGGGAACCAATATTTTCCAGATGACAAAACGATGTTCCAAAAATCACATTTGACTGAGAGCTCCATTTAGAGTGCCAGGCCGCCTTCTACCTCCAGCCTCTGGAGTGACAGGGACACCTGATGGCTGATGATAGTGGAGCATCTTTTCATGGCTTTATTAGCCATTTGGGATCTTTGGAGAAATGTTCAACCAGATCTTTTACAATTAAAAATATTGGTTTAATTGTCTTTTTATTGTTTAACTGTGACTTTTTTTTTGGAACTGTTCCATGGGACTCTCTCTCCTCAGTACTTTGTGCTAATGATCCTATGACTCCTCTAGGTCATCCAAGACCTCACCAGCTTCAGGAGGTAATACAGCCAACAGCCCTGAGAAGTAGCTTGACCACAGTTTCTTGGGAGTACACACATACACACACACACACACACATACACACACACACACACACACACACATATATATATATATATATATATATATATATTGCCTCTGTGTTTTTATTTTGAATCAGGGTCTACTGTAGCCCAGGCTGGCCTTAAACTCACTGTACAGCTGAGAATGACCTTGACCATTTGATCCTCCTGCCTCTACCTTCCAAGTGTGGGGATTACAAGCTTGAGCCACTTGGTCTGGCTTTGCCTCCATGTCTTTTAAATTAAGTATTAAAACGGAATCCTTTTTTTAAAAAAATATTTTTGTCACAGGATCTTCATGTAGCCCGAGCTAGCCTAGAACTTGCTATGTAGACCAGACTGGCCTTGAACTCACAGAGATCTGCCTTCCTCTGCCTCCCCAGTGCTAGGATTAAAGGCTTGAGCCACGAGGCCTGGCCACATTTTTTTTTTTTTTTTTTTTTTGGAGACAGGGTCTCATAGCGCAGGCTAGCACCTAACTTGCCATGTGGCTCAGGGTGGCCTTGAATTCTTCTTCCCAAGTGTCTGCCTCTCAGGTGCTGGAATTCCAGGCCTGTGTCACCACATGCACCCGTGTAGTGTCTCCAGTCATCTTCTCACTGTCCTCTAAACCTGCTTCTCTGTTTCTCTCGCAGTTTCATGGTGATGACATGGCATCTGCCAGCTCCAGCCGGGCAGGAGTGGCCCTGCCTTTTGAGAAGTCACAGCTTACCCTGAAAGGTGAGTGACCCTGCAGGAAGTAGCTCGCGTTTGATCCAGCCTAAGGGCAGGAGACTGACAGGCACCCCATCTGTGTGGAGAGCCCCATCTTGAGACAGCTTAGGAATGTAGCAGTCCTCCTCAGAATGGTGTTGCTTTGTAGTGGGGTTCTGTGTACACGCACGCTCTGGGCCGGCCCATACAGCCTCATGGCTTTAAATGCTTGGAACTCCAGATTTGTGTATCCAGTAGCCCACTTGTCACTTCACTTGTCACTTCACTGGAGAGTTTATGAGATAAGAGGTCTCCCGTGTTCTGAACTGAGCTCCTGACTTTCCTTTCTCAGCTCATATTCGGCCTGACAGTGAGTGTGGTATCCAGTATTCAGCACCCTTCCCCTCCTGTCCCAGCCATCCCCAGCTGCCATTAGCTTTGCTCTGGACTAAGCCTCCCGACCTGTCTCCCCATTCTGCCGTTCGTCCTCCCTCAGGCTGTGGTTACACAGCAGCCACTTGTCTTGTTGAAATGGAAGCTGGATCTTGTCACACCTCTGCTTAACCCCATCGGGATCTCTCACTGAGTCGAAGCTGACGCTTTCTCATGGCCCGTTACTTTCTGCCCTCACTCTGTCCACCTGATCTCAGCCGTCTGGGCTCTGCTCCTGCCGTGTCCTCGAGTGAAGTGCTTTTAGCTTGCTTAGGTCTTTACTCAGAAGTCACCCTCTGCGATGAGGCCTCCCCCTTCCTGATCTTTAGCCATCTCTCTTCCTGACTTCCTTGGTTCTGTTCCTCTCCATGTTATTTTTGTTGTTGTTGTTTGGGACATGGTCTCCCTGTAGCCCCAGCTGTCCAGGAACTCCCTGTGTAGACCATGCTGGCCTGGATCTCACAGATATCTGCCTGCCTCTGTCTCCCGAGTGCTGGGATTAAGTGTGCCACCGTGCCCAGCTCCTTCCTACTTGGTGTTTTTTCTTCTCGGCTGTTGTCATTGTTTTAACACTTGTTTTTTTTTTAAGACGAAGACTCAGTGCAGCCCTGACTGACCTAGAACTCACTGTATAGACCAGGCTGGCCTTGAACCCACACAGATCCGCCTGTCTCTGCCTCCTGAGTACTGAAGTGGTGTGTGCCACCACACCTAGCACCTATGTATTTTTATTAAAGTTGTGTTTTATTTTGTTTTCTGTGTTTGATGATTGAACCTAGGGCCTCAGACTTTTATTTTTGCCAGTTTGACTGGTAAGAGGTTGGTTTGGGGATTGGGGAATGTGGCTCTGTTGGTGGAGTGCTTGCCTAGCATGCATTGAGCCCTGGGTTCAGTCCCAGCACTGAGTTAAACTCGGTGTAGGGGTACACACCTCTGCTTCCCGAACTCCGGAGTTAGAGGCAAGAGGATTAACGTTTAAAACCATCTTCAGCTGCATGGCAAGCTGGAGGCTACTTTGGCTGCATAAGCCCCTGTCTCAAATAAAACAAAGCAGAAAAATCAATGAAAGCTAGGGAAAAAAGCTAGAAAATAAAACACTGTCCTGATAGAGTTGAGAGAGTTGACCTGGTTCGAGTCTTAGCCCTGCCTCTGCTAGCACTGGGATTGTGGCTAAGTTGTCCTATATTCCTGAATCTTACATGGTTCAACTGGGAAATAAAGGATTTGAACTTGTTGATTTATTTTGTTTTTGTTTTTTGAGACCAGTTTCACTATGTAGCCCTGGCTAGCCTGCAACTCCAATATAGACTAGGCTGGTCTCAAACTCACAAAGATCTGCCTGTCTCTCATATCTGAGTGCTGGGACTAACAGTGTGTGTTACCACACCTGGCAACTTAACTATTTTTTGGTCTTTTTGAGACCAAGTCTCCCGGTAGCCTCAGCTAGTCTGGAACTCGCTATATAGACCAGGCTGGCTTTTGTCAGAACCGCCTACCTCTGCCTCTTGAGTGCTGGGATTAAAGGTGGGTGCTACTAACTTTTTTTTTTGTCAACTTGCTGATTTTAAAGAAATTGTCAAGACTTATTAAAACTAGCAGTGTTCCCCTCTAACCACCAGGTGGCGCCAGATAGCCTTGGTGTGTATGTAAAGCACTGTATTTTCCCATTCAGGTCTCTACCACAAACCTTCATTCCCAGTCCTACCTTTCTTAGCTTCAGTTGTTTTTGTTTCTTGACTTCCTCCCTACTGGTGCTTTTGGTCTTGAGTAGTTATTGCTTCAAACAACGTGGAGGAAGCAGGGACTTTTGCCACATTGTAGACCTTCATAGAACTGTCACCATCCTGCAAGGTCTGGGGAGATTTGCTAACTCTCAGCAGAGGGACCTCAAGCAAGGTTAGTCTTGTCACTGTGCGTGAACAACATCAGTTATATCCTCTGATTTGGGGTGCAGGGTGGAAGGTATGGAGATGGGTCTTAAATGCTCCAAGATCTTATCTCTTGAGATATGATGTTTGCTTGACTTTATGCTCTGGGAGTCTTCAGGGGCTTTCTGGTGACAAATAAACATCAGAAATGCAGTTGTATGCCAGGCATGGTGGCTACGCCTGTCATCTCAGTACTCAGAGACAGAGGCAAGAGGATTGCATGTTGGAATCTATTTTCAGCTATATAGTCAATTCTAGGTCAGCCTGGGCCACATAGTGAGACCCTGTCTCAAACCAAGAAAGAAAGAAAAAGACAAAGAAAATAAAAGAGAGGAACGTGCACGAGGGCTGTGAACAGTAGGAGTGCAGGTGGCCGACTACCACGTCGAAAACTGTCCAGCTCTCACTACTAATGGAAGAAAAGCAGCAGAAAGGACAGGCGTGCATGACCCTGTGGAAACAGAATCCCACAGGCTCCTGGGGCCTCACTCATGTGACCCTACTGCAGTGGTGTCAGCAGGCCCCAGCCCCATGCAAACGCAAGCAGACAAAAACCCAGCACAGAGCAGGGGAATGAGCAGCAGGCCCTAATCTTAGCTGAGGAACTGTGGGCAGCTGATCGCTTCTGGGTGAGGGAGAGTTGATCTTCTTTAAGGGAGTGACTCAGGTAGGCTGAACAGGCTGCAGTGGATGAACTTGCATGGCGAGATGTCTGGGTTCACTAACTTGACTTGATAGGCCTTAACATATATGCCAAATGCATGAAATTCGGTGAGGTAGTATAAATAATATACATTAATAAAAGAGCACAGAACAGATGAACAAAGTCCAGGAACAGCATATATCCTGGTGTGGAGTCGGGGCACTAGGTGCCCTCTGCCTCACAGCTCCCTGGCTATTTAACCAGTGGGCAGTGGCCTTTCTTTGTCCTTTTCACAAAATTTTTTTGATTTTTAAAAAAATTTTCATTTTATGTGTATGAATGTTTTGTCTGGGTGCCTTTAAGTGCACCACATGTGTTCAGTGTTCACAGAGGCTAGAAGAGGGCATTGGATCCTCTGGAACTGGAGTTAGGAATAGTTGTCAGATGTTGTGTAGGCGCTGGGGACCTGGGTCCTCGGCAAGAGCAACCAGTGCCTGCAACCACTGAGCCAGCTCTCTAAGCACTCCCCTCTCCTTTTGAGATAAGGTCTCACTCTGGCCCAGACTGATCTGGAACTCACTCTGCAGCCCAGGCTGGACTCCAGCTCAAGATGATCCTCTCATTGCAGCCTCCATAAGTTCTGGGATTCCAGGCATAAGTCACTGTGCCCAACTTTTCTGTTTGTTTTGGGAGGGCAACCCTGGATGGCCTGGAACTCACTATGTGGACCAAAGTAGCCTCAAAGTTGCATTGATCCCCTGGTGTCTTCCTCCTAAGAGCTGGATTACAGGTTTGTGTCACCATACCCACCTCACTGACCTCTCTTCTCAGTCCCAGTTTGTTTCAAAGGTTTAGTTAAATGATGTGTACATTGCTATGTCTGTGATAACTGTTGAATGTAGATTATCTTTAAACTGTTTTTCAGTGTCTGTAGGATTTGCTGTGTGAGGAAACAATGCTCCCAGCTCTGAGGTGTGTGGCAAAGTGGCTGTATTTTAGGCATTGATGGGATTCTGTAAGAACTTACAAAGGGATTGAGCAAGTCAAAGAATTTTAAAAGAAAGTTCAAGCTGGGCATGCTGGTGTATGCCTTTAAACCCCAGCACTTGGGAAGCAGAGGCAGGTGGATCTCTGTGAGCTTATGGCCAGCCTGGTCTGCATAGTGAGTTCCAGGCCAGCCAGGGCTATGTACTGAGACCCTGTCTCAGAAAAAGAAAAAAAAAAGAGAGAGAACAAAGCAAAACCTTTTTCTTTAAAAAAAAATGTTTATTTTGTGTGCATGAGTGTTTTGCCTACGTGTAAATACACCCATGTCGTGCAGTGTCCACAGATGTCAGAAGAGGGCATCGGATCTCCTGGAACTGGAGTTACATAACGGTTGTTAGCCACCATGTGAGTGCCAGGAAATGAACCCAGGTTTTCTGCAACAGCAGTCAGTGCTCTTAACTGATGAGTCATCCCTCCAGCCTCCACCCCAAATATATTTTTTTAAGAAATCACCAAAAAGAGTCAGACCATCTGCCACTCGGGGGCATCTGGCAGTCCTCTGACTTTTGTTCTTTTCATTTCTGTCCCATCCAGTGGTGTCAGCAAAGCCCAAAGTACACAACCGCCAGCCCCGGATTAACTCTTATGTGGAGGTGGCAGTGGATGGACTCCCCAGTGAGACCAAGAAGACCGGGAAGCGCATCGGGAGCTCTGAGCTTCTCTGGAACGAGATCATTGTTCTGTAAGGTGTTGTTTTTGTAATGCAGGAGGAAAAGGTGGCGGGAAGGCCGGGGGGCAGCAAATGCTGCTGCCCTTTCCCCACCGCGGTCCCCTGTCTGGGTGTCTGAGCTCACAGAGAGCTCATTATTAGCTAAGGCGTTACAGATCAGTCTGGTAGGGCTGGGAAGGATGTGACTGTCTTCTTGCTTGGTCCCTGCAAGATGTCAGCAATGTAACTTTTAGCAGTTGTGTTCCATTTTAAAGGGGTGACTGACCCATCCGCTGGACTGTGATGATTCCATTATTTGTTTCCCAGGAATGTCACGGCTCAGAGTCATTTAGATCTGAAGGTTTGGAGCTGTCACACCTTGAGAAATGAACTGCTAGGCACCGCGTCTGTCAACCTCTCCAACGTTCTGAAGAGCAATGGCGGCAAAAGTACGTATGAGGCAGAGGTGGCTGAGATTCACCCATGGGTCGGGGAGGACGTGCCAACCAGTCCTGGGGTTGACCAACGTGCCTCTGGTCCTCAGAGGCTGGCCACAGAGTTGGAGGAAAGCTTGAGGGCTCCCCTCTGCCTCCGCCAGGGTGCAGTCTCTGTTCTCACTCCAAGGCACGTGATATGTTGAATTAAGCTGTCAGATGCCTCCAGCTGAAATCATTGCTTTTTCCCGTCTGAGCCCTAGCACAGAACAAAGGAGCTGTGTGCCTCTGTGGGCGAGCGTGTGTTTGGGAGAGGGTTACAAATGGTGCTGAGTCTCCTAGGCGCTCAGTAGGTCTTACTGGCTGTTGACATGTGACACCGGCTCCATCTGAATTATGGAGGGTGCCTTTGTTGCCTGGACATATAAATCCTTACTCTGTTCCTTGCTGTTTGTAGTCAGTGGTCCAACCCATGCCTGTGGGCTTTGGACCCTCCCTCATAAGTCTCTCTTCAGAGCTATACCATATGTGGTGGCCGCACGCCCTAGACAGAAAGGCTCCTTTTCTTTTTTTCCTGATGTCTGCTGTCGAAAATATTTTTTGAAGGCGGACTTAACCTGAGTGAGACATGGGGTGGGAGTCTTGAGGCTCAGGGAGGTGCCACAGAAGTCCTGGACTTCTCTTTCAGAGCCCAGCCTTTCCGCTGGGCTGCTTGAAAGGTGCCTCCCTGTGCTGTGCCTTCTGCTCGACACACAAAGACACTGGGAGGAATTATTCAGGACCATGAGCATATCTGTTTTTCTGTTTACATTGGTCTTGTGTATGTGTGAGTGCATATGTGTGCAGTTGCATGTGGTAGTCAGAGGTCAACCTTGGGGATTGTTCCTTTCTTCCTCTTCTCCTCCCCCTCCTGACAGCCGCTGAGATGTGTAGCTTGCCTGATCTGCTGTTTTTCTCTGAAACTAAAAAAAATTTTCCTAGACTTTTTTTTTTTTCCCTATTTAGTAGTTATTAACATTATCTCTAACTGGGTATGTTGGGGACACCTGTAGTCCCAGCCCTCAGGAGGATCAGGAATTCAAAGCCAGCCTGTCTCGAAAACCAAAAAAAAAAAAAAAAAAAAAAAACCAAACCAAAAAACCCCAAAACATTATCCCAGATTTGCCTGATCTTTAAAAATTGTTTTTTACATTGATTTATTTTGCATGTCTCTGTCTGTGTGTGTGTGTTGGCGGGGGGTGCTGTTACAGCGTGCATATGGAGGTCAGAGGACACTTGTGGGAGTTGCTTCTCTCCCTCTGCCATGTAGGTCTGGGTGTAGACTGTCAGGCTTGGCAACAATCTCACTAGTCTGTGTCCGTGTCCCGTCCTCCCGCCAAGACAGAGTCTCATTTCATAGTCTTGATAACTGTGGAACTTGTAACTTGTAACTCAGAAGTGGTTGGTTGACTCTAAACTTGTGGCAAAGCCTCCCGAGTGTTGGGACTATAGGTGTGTGCCACCCTGCCCAACTCTTCTTTTCTTTTGGGGGTAAAATATTGTAAAGTAAATTGAAGATGTCCCAACATTTTATCCTGGATTCCACAGGACAAATAATAGGAAAAAAGGACATTTTCTTGCACACTTATGGGGACATGATCTTGTCCCGTCATATTCAATTTACTGTTTGTCTAACATGTCATTTTATTGTTTGTTTGCTTGCTTGATCTTGGATTTGAGCTAGGACTGCATTTGGTTGCTATGTCTGAAATCCCCCACTTGTAAGCCAAGATTTGTTGAAAGATACCGAATATTTAACAACAGTGTTTATTATCCTATTAGTGTCTTCTGCTTGTTTTTATATTCAAATGTGCATTTTTATCCCTTTTTTTTAAGTCCCAGTGATTGAACTCAGGGCCTCACATGTACTAGGCAAGCATTCTGCCACTGACCTAAATTCCCTGTCTTTTCATTTTAATTTTTAAATTTTGAGACAGGGTCTCACTGCATTGTTCCAGCTAACCTTAAATTTACTCAGCACAGGTAGGGCTTGAACTTGTGATCGCCATGCCTCAGCCACTAGAGTAGCTAGGAATGTAGGCCTATGCCACCAGGCAGACTTTTTTTCTAGGCATATAGATCAAACTTTTTTGTTTGGTAGTTTATTTGAGATAGGGTTTCCCTGTAGCTCTAGCTGAAATTCTCCATGTAGACCAGGCTGGTCTTGAACTCAGAGGTCTCCCTGCCTCTGTCTCCCAAATGCTGGGACCGAAGGCATGCGCCACCACACCCCACGTGTTTTAAACTTTTTGTAAACCATTTTGTCACCCCTTATATCTTCAGCCTTGTCTCTTTTTCTGGGTTGGGGTCTTAATACATAGCCCAGGTTGGCTTCAAACTCATGGCCCTCTGAGGCATCAGCCTCGACAATGCTGGCATCACAGGCATTATGTATGTCTTCATGCCCACTTCCCTAGTCCTTTGGGATTTTATTTTTTCCCATTTATTTCTTCATCCAAATAAAATTTTTGTACATTGTCATTAGAGAGTAATATTTCTTTTTAAAAAAGTTTTAAAATTTAAGGGCTGGGCATGGTGGTGCATGCCTTTAATCCCAGCATTCAGGAGGTAGGTACAGGCAGAGCTCTGTGAGATCAGGGCCAACCTGGGTTACCCTGTTTCCAAAAAAAAAAGAAAGAAAGAAAAATTTACAATTTTAATTGATTTTATTATGTGTGTTTATATATGTCTCTGTGGGTGAATGCATGCCACAGCACATATGTGGAGTCAGAGGGCAGCTTTCAGGAGCCATGATCTCTCCTACCATGGGGGATCTTAGGATCAAACTTAAATGATTAAGCTGGTGGCAAGCCCCTTAAACCCACTAAGCCATCTTGCTAGTCCTAGACTTTATTTTATTTATTTAATTAATTAGTTTTTTATTTTATATGTATGAGCATATTGCCTGCATGTATGTAAGTGCACCCATGTCGTGCACTGCCTTTGGAGATCAGAAGAGGGCATTGGATATCCTGGAACTGGAGTTAAGGACAGTTGTTAACTACCATGTAGGTGTTGAGAATTGAACCCGGGTCCTCAGCAAGAACAGTCTTAACTGCCATGGGTGCTGAGAACCAAATAGGGGCCATCTCTCCAGTCCCTATTTATTTATTTACTTATTTATGGATCTTTTTGAGACAGGGTCTCCCTATAGCCCCAGCTGGCCTGGAAATCACTATGTAGAGTAGGCTGGCCTTGAACTCACAGAGATCCATCTGCCTCTACCTCCCAAGTGCTGGGATTAAAGACGGTGCCTCAATATCTGGTCTTATTTTTTTAAGGCAGGCTCTTTGTCTATAGCCCAGACAGAACTGGAACCCACTAAGTAGTCCAAACTGACCTTGAACTGGTAGCAAGCCTCAGTTTCCCCAAATGCTAAGAGTGCTGGGAGTGTAGGCATGAGCCACCACTCCTGGCCATGAATTTTCTTCTTTTGTTTATTATATTAACTTCCTATAGTAACGGTCATGGAATTTCTAGACTGTGCCTATTTGCTCAGGGTAGATTATTTCTTAAAACTTTTCTTAGGACTACTTGTTAATATTTTGTTTAGGAATTCTTTGTGTATTCCTAAGTGGAATTTCTCTATATTTCCCTCTATTTTTGCCAGCTTTATAATCAAGGCTAAGCTGCTTTTTAATTTTTTAAATGTTTTGGTATTCTTTTAAAGGCAAGGTCTTGCACTGAGGCCCAGACTGGCCTCAGAGTTACTATGTAGTACATGCTGGTCTTGGAATTGGAGCAATCCCCCTGCCTCAGTCTCTTGAGTGCTAGGATTGTAGGCATGAGCTATCAGTGACTGGTTTAGAGCTAAGTTAATTTTATGAAGTAAAGTGAAGCACTTTCCAACTTTGGGAACAGACTATAACAGGGGAATTATCTGTTCCATGAGTTCAGGAAAGAGCAGAACCATAAAACCAGCTGGGCCTGGCATCTTCCTTTGAAATAATTCTTTGGTGACTTTTTCAGTTTCTCCCCCATAATTACTGGTTTATTCAACTTTGTTGATTCATCTTAAGTCAGTTTTGTTAATTCTTTTTTTTTTTTTTTAATCTGAGAAAAGCACTTCATGAGATTTTTTTTTTCTTTTTGAGACAGGGTCTCCCTAGCTGACCTGGAACTTGCTGTGGAAACCAGGTGGTCTTGATCTCACAGAGATCCTCCTGCCTCTGCCTCCAGAGTGCTAGGCTTAAGGGCATGTACCATTACGCCTGGCCATGAGATTTTAATTTATATATAAAATATACATTAGTATAGGCATTTTAAATGTTTTTCAAATGTTTATCATTTTCCTCACTAATATTTTTTCCCAAATTGTTTTCCTTGGCTGCTTTAAGCTTTTTCTTTTAGTTCCCCACCCACCAAGTACTGGGGATTGACCCAGGGCCTCCCTTACATGCTAAGCAAGTACTCCATCACTGAGCTATCTCTCTAGCCCTTGTCCTCCCTCCTCTCTCCCTCCTCTCTTCCTCCTCTCTCCCTCCCTCCTCTCTCCCTTCCTTCCTCCCTGTGCTCTGGGATCAAATCCAAGGCCTCATGCTTACTAGGCATTGGCTGTATAGTACATTGTGTGTGAGTGTGTGTAGCTGGGTGAGCAGTGAACCCATCTGATGAGAGTCAGACAGAATTTGTGGATGGTAACTGGGCAGCAGCTGCCTTTTCTTAGAGCAACAAGTCTTGTAAAGTGACAGCAGCATGAAGTGTCAACACAGTATTCTGGTCATATTTCATAATGCTTTCGACTCCAAGCAAGTCCTTTTCTGGCTGATGGCAAATACATTATATGGATAAATGACCAGTTATGTAGATTTTAGAGCCAGACCAACTGGATTTGAATCCCAGTTCCAGCAGCTCTGTGACCTTGATCATTTAACCCCATGAACTTGTTTCTGTATCTGTAAATAGTGCTCTGAGGTTAAATGCTTGCTAACAGTGCCTGGCATGTAAGATCTGTGCAGATGGAAGCTACAGTAAACATCTCTACCAACATCTTCCCAAAGAGGAGGAAGTTTGAGCCCCCCGGTTTCCTGATGTGGAGACCTTCTTGCCTCAGTGGGAGGTAGTCCTGCCTGAGGTTGTCCCAGGAGAGCGCTGACCAATGCCAAAGCTTTGGGGAATGTGGCTGCTGAATGCTATCCTTACCATGGCCCATTTCACCAGTAGCTCCCAGGATGGAGCTGTGGGCTGGAAAGGCTTCCGGAGCAGTGTCTAATATGAACAGTTAGGTAAGTAGTCATAGTGGGTTAGATCACTCTTCCTTCTGGCCTGGTCTTTCTGTAATAGGATTTCTCAGGAAAGGGCCTAACGGGCAGTGCTCACCCCATCTAGTGTCTCTTTGCTCCAGAGATGTCATTTGTTCTTCCATTGCTTCCCTATTCCTCTGGGTGAACCAGCATGTTGGCTGGGAAATTCAGTTGGCCGTTTTATGCCTTTCCTTGGCAGAGGGATGCTGTGATGGAGGTATTCAAATCCTTCAGTTGTATATGGGCAGCCTTGGCTCCTAAGGATAGCTCTAGAAGCTATGTTTTGAGGTGCCATATTGATTTTTTTTTCCAATGTTGGGAGCTGACCCCAGGGCCTCAAGGTTGCTAAGCAAGCGCTTTACCACTGAGCTGAATCCCCAACTCTAAAAAATAATATATTTTAGATTTATTTATTTTTTACTTTATGATATAAGTGTTTTGCCTGCATATATGTAGGTACAGCCATGTTGTGCAATACCCACGGAGGCCAGAAGAAAATATTAGAACCTCTTGAACTGGAGTTAGAAGCGTGTTAGCCCCCACCATATGGGTGCTGGGAACTGAACATGGGTCCTCTGCAGGAACAGCCAGTGCTCTTAACTGCTGAGCCATGTCTCCAGCCCATTGGTTTTATTTTTATTTTTTTTATTTGAGACAGGTCTCAGATAGCCCAGGCTGACCTCAAACTTATTGTGTAGCTGACAATGTCTTTGAACTCCTGAGCCTCCTGCCACGAGCTCCCAAATGCTAGGACTATAGGGACCATAGATACATGTTACACTTGGCTTTTTTTTTTCTTAATTTTAAATTATTTTTCATTTTTAGTACTGGGGATTGAATCCATGTCCTTGTACATACTAGACAAGCACTGTACACTGAGCCCTAGTCCACATTAAATTTTTAAAAATTTTATGTGCATAAGCATTGTAGGTATGTATATATACTATGTGCATGCCTGGTGCCAATGTATGCTAGAAGAGGGTGTGGGATCCCCTGGAACTGAATTTACAGGTGGTTGTGAGCTACCATGTAACTGTTGGGAATCAAACTTGGGTTCTCTGGAAGAGCAGCAAGTGCTCTTAACCAGAGACATCTTTCCAGTTCCATAAACTGTTTTTTTTTTGAAAGGCTTTTTATTAGGGAATTTTTCAGTTTCATCATTCACTTCCAGTAATTGTCAGCATATGTTTCTTGTGTCCTTGCCTGCTAGATGGCCTAGATTTCTCTCTCACCTGGTAGCAAGTAAGAGTCCAAGATTTCTTGTTTTCTTGTGTCAATCCTTTCCTGCAGCTAGTTTTGTTAACACTATAGACTAATGCACTTTGTTTCTTCTTAAATCAATCAATCAATCTGTCTATCCTATATCTGTTTAATCTCTATCATCTTTCTATCTAATCTCTCATCCATCTTTCTTATCTCTATCATCTATCTGTGTCTATCTATCTGTCTGTCTGTCTGTCTATCTATCTGATCTACCTATCTATTATGTTATATGTGTGTTCCCTGGGAAGCTAATGGAAAGGAATGTGTACCTTTACTTACTGAGCCATCTTGAAAGCCCAGATGGTGGCACTTTCAAGGAGGGGGACATGGCTTGAAGTAGATTAGATTAGGGTCCAGATATACTTGTTTGTTTTGAGACAGAGTGTCACTACATAGCCTTGAACTGCCCTGAAACTTTCTCTGTAGACCAGGCTGGCCCCAGATTTACAGTGATCCTCTTGCCTCTGATTTCTAAATGCTGAGATTACAGGCATGGGCCACCACACCTGACTTAGGGTATGCATTGTTGTTATTAATACCCCAGAAAAGCTGTTGTGTCTAACTGAGATGTAATTAATTTAAACCATGGGCTGGCCAGGAATTAATGGTATAGACCTGGCATCTCAGCCCATGGTAAATAAAGACAGGAGGATCAGGAGTTCAAAGCCAGCCTGGGCTAGATGAGACTTTGTCAAACAAAACAAGACAAAATAAAATAAAAACTGGCTGGAGATGTAGCTTAGTGGTAGAGTGCTTGCCTCACATGAATAAGACCCTAGGTTCAATCAGCATGTACATGACTGTACATGTGTGTGTGCACGTGTACTAATGCCATCTCTTTTCTGGTACCTATTTATTTCTTTATATATTTAGAGTCTCAGGTATCCTAGACTGGCCTGGAATTTGCTAAGAGGCCAACGTATATGCCAGCATGCCCTAGAGCTGGAACCCAAGGCTTTATACATGCTATGCAAACACTCTTCCAATTGAGCTACACCCTTAGCCCCGCTTTTCTGATTTTAAAGGTCACGTTTATCATATAGTAAATTTTATTGATACTGGATCTTGGTGTTGAGTTTTTATTGCCTTTTTGTTTTATTTTGTTTCTTGAGACAGGGTTTTTCTATGTGGCTCTGTCTGGCCTGGAACTCATTATGTAGGCCAAACTAGCCTTGAGCTTGCAGTGATCCTCCAGCCTCTACCTCTAGAGTGCTTGAATTCCAGGCGTATGCATCCTTGACCCCAGAGTTTATTTAAATAAAAAAAGGTGGTGGGGACATGTCAAAAGGACAGTAGAAGGACTGGATAGATGATTCAGTAGGTAAAGCACTTCTTGCCCTAGCCTAATGACCTGAGCTCAGTTCTCAGAACTTGTGTACAGATGGAAGGAGAGAGCTATTCCACAAAGTTGTCCCTTGCCTCCTCACATATGCTGTGGCATACACTCCCACCCATGATAATAAATTATTATTTTTTTAGAGAACATTGGAGTGAGCATGAAGAGGTGCTTGTCCTCAAAGAGGTTTCCCTGCAGCCCTTGCAGAGGCCGTACCAAGGGTGATTTTAGCATCAAAAGAATGGGAGTAATAAATTCCAACTCACTGAATAAAATGAAAACCTATGAGTTGAGACTGGTACATGCCTACATATGTGCACACAGGAGGAGAGAGCTCTTCCTTTCCGTGTTACGTTAAGTAATGAGTGCAAAAAGGAGGGGGAACAAGAATATATTTGGCCACCTTCTTAATCAGATCCAGCTTTTACATGAATTCTGGGGATTTGAACTTAGGTCTTCAATTTCCACCTTGCATGGCAAGGGCTTTTACCTACTGAGCCATCTCCCTAACCCTTTAATAGACTTTCTATATGTGTGCATATGTGCATGCATACACAGTCACATGCACACATCATATGTGCACACAGACATGCAGATACTTTTTTCTCTAGATGCATATCAATTACATGAGTTCACATTGAATGACCCTTCTGATTGTAGTTGAAACCCTCAGGCTTCTTCCCAATATTCCTTCTCTCTGCATGAGAACCTTGGCTTTCGGCATTATCTACATGTTTACTCCTTCCCTTAGATATATAATGCACAGGAGTCAGTCTGAGACTTGCCACACTCATCCTGCAGTAGAAGCTTCAATGGGCTGTGAACAGCCTCTGCTTGTGCCTTTCATGTGTGACTTTTCTGTTCCCCATGTGTGTCTCAGATTGGGGGAAGAAGAAAGAAAACAACTCTCTGTTTATTTAAACATCTTATAAGCAGAAGTTTGTTACTGCACTTTACCTCCTGAGAACAGACTGGCCAGTCAAGAAGCTGGGCCTCACCCAGGCTCCTGAGGATGGAAGTTTCTGGTGGGTGGGCCTTGGCCCAACAGACAGTACATGCATTTATTTTAAAGCAAATAGAGTGCTTTTTTTCCACATTTTCAAAAAAAAAAAAAAGATAAACTCCTGAACTTGATTCAGAGGGAGGAGAGGAAAAAATTGTTAAAAGTTACTGTTTGATTATAAACAGCCTTAAGTTTAAATCTGAAAAATGATTCAGAGGGAGAAGAGAGGGAAAAAATGTTAAAAGTTACTGTTCAGTTACAAACAGCTTTAAGTTTAAATGTGAAAAGCTGTTCGGTTCTTTGTCTGAGGAGGAGGTGGGGCTGGGAGCGTGTGTGTGCTGCGTTTTGGGTGCAGCTCTGAACTCCAGCGCCGTGACCAAGGCAGTGAGGTGGACGCGGCTCAACCAGTCTGCTGTCCGGGTGGTTGTTTTACGTGACCAAGGCAGTGAGGTGGACGCGGCTCAACCAGTCTGCTGTCCGGGTGGTTGTTTTATGAACCTGGTAAGCCATTGCCACCTAATGTTTCAGCTTGTGAAATGCTCACAGTAATACTAGAGTCTGAGAATTTTTCTCTTTATTCTGAAATTGAATATTATTAATATTTCTTCTGATCATAAAAGCAATATAAAAATTCGTGTTTTGTGTATTTTGCTATAATTAAAAATAAAAAAGAAGGAAAAGTATAAAAAATTAGAAAGCTGTATGCTCTTCTAAAATGAAAAGTAATAATTTTTTCTGATTGTGTGTCTGAATGCTTAGTGTGTATTAGGTATTTTTCTGAATTTTCTGCTTATATCTCTACAAAATAATAGGGGTAGATGTATACATACACAGCTGCTCTTCAGTTTATAGGGTAAAGCCTGGGTCAATCCATTTTAGGCTGGGCATTGTGGTACACCCCTTTAATCCTGGCCTCAGGAGGCAGGGCAGGCAATATCTGTGAGTTTAAGACCAGCCTGGTGTATATAGTGAGTTCTAGGCCAGCCAGGGCTACCTAGTGAAACCTTGTCTAAAAAGTGAAACAAACAAACAACAAAGTAACAAAAATAAAACCATCTTAGGCTGAAAACAACCCAAGTTGAAGGTGAATTAATGCTCTGAACTCTGATCGTCAGAGCTATGCCCACATCACAGAGTCGACTCATGGCTGACCAGGACTGCGGAGCACCCTCCTTGTTCACTGTCTGCAGAGAGGAGCAGGCTACACTGAGGGTTGCTAACCAGGGAGGATTCTAATTCAGAAATCTCAGGTGGTTTCAGCTGAGTGGGGAATCACTTCTTTTTAAAAAATTTATTGTTTTTATTTTATTTGTATGAGTGTATTCTCTACATGTGTGTAAGTGTACCAGTACCATGCAGTGCCTGTGGAGGTCAGAAGAGAGCATCAGATTCTCCTGGAACTGGAGTTCTAGATGGTTGTTAGCTGCCATTTGGGTACAGAGAACCCTAACTTGAGTGCTATGGAAGAGCAGCAAGTGCTCTTGACTGCCAAGCTATTTTATCTCTTCAGCCCTGAGTGAGTATCACTTTGGCATCATCATGAAGTTCAGGAGGAGGGGTGATGAGGAGCAAGCCCAGGTCCTAGCACATGCTAGGCAAACACCACTGTGCTGTGTCCCCAGCAAAATGTATAAATAGGCTTTGAATTGCAGTCCTGCTCAGCCTCTTCAGCACTGTGCGCACCAACACATGCTGCTTTGTAGTATGAACTTGAAAACCCCAAGCTGAGCCCCCCTAAATTGGGAGTGGTCTTTTTGTGTGCTTATTTAATCTCTGTGCCTGTGGGGATTGTGTTGCCATCCCCTTGCATGAAGAAACTGAGGTTGAGAGATACTACATAGCTAGTTCCAGGCCAGCCTGAGCTACATAGTGAAGAGATGTTATGGCTGTAGAGGGAGGTATTACATAAGTTATCTGAGGTGGTGCAGAAGGATTGGCTCATTCAGGGTTTAACTCGGGTCTCTGTATCCCCAAGCCTTTCCTGTAACCTATCATGGTGGCTTCCCATGCAGGAGGAAGTTAGAAATGCCGGGAATCACAATACTCAGCTCTGTTCTTGTTAATATTTTCCTGAGGGTCCATTAGGGCTATTTTTTTTTTTTTTCTTTTTTTGGCTTTTTGAGACAGGGTCTCCCTGTAGCTCCAGCTGGTCTGGAACCCACAATGTAGACCAGGATGGCCTTGAACTGCTTCCAGAGTGCTGGGACTAAAGGCGTGCACTACCATGCCCAGCTCATTAGGGGTATTTTTCAATGTACTTATGTTTATGTGTATGTATATCTGCCTTTCCCCCTAAAATGGGAACTCAGTATGCATTGTTTTGTAATTTTTTCCCCAGCCAGTTTTGCTGCATGCAAAAACAGTTGTTGTTGTTGTTGTTTTGATTTGGTTTTTGGTCTTTTTTGAGATAAGGTCTCCCTGTAAGTCCAGCTGTCCTATGTAGACCAGGCTGGCCTTGAACTCCCAGAGACCCACCTGCTTCTGCCCCCTGAGTGTTAGGAATTAAGGAGTATGCCACCAAGCTCGGCTCCAGTTTGATGGTTTGTTGTTTATTTTGCTTTTAAGACAGTGTCTCATTGTGTAGCCCTGGCTGGTCTGGAATTTGTATAGACCAGGCTGGCCTCAAACTCGTAGTTAATTGTTCTGCTTCTACCTCTTGAGTTGCCATGCCTGGCTTGATTTAAACATTTTTGTTTTGTATGAGCGTGCCCATAGTTTAACTATAGTGTCTATATTTTTACTCTTCTAAGCAATTTTTTGTTGTTAAATTCTTCCAAACAAGTTTCTGCATCTATGCATTTTTATTTAGGGTACCTTTCTAGTCACAGGTTGCCTGAGTCAGAGGACTTGGGGAGTTTAGATGTTCTGGTGCCATTCACCTGGGTCTGCTGTAAAGTCTGGTCTAATTTGCATGTGCCGTTGTCTCCCTGTGACTTGAGTGATGTGTCGGTGTTGTCAATTTTTTAAAGTGCTTCTGTTGTTTGTTGTTTGTTTGGGAGATCTTCCAGAGTCTCATGTGTCCCAGGTTGGCTCAGAATTGCTGTGTAACTAAGAAGGACCTTTAATTCTGATCCTCCTGCCCCCACTCCCCAAGTGTTGGGATTAGTGGAGCAGGCCACCATGCCTGACAAGTTCATTTATTTATTTTTTATTGTTTTAATTTACATTTCTTTAAATTTTCCTCTTCTTCCTGGTCATTTCCCCTCATCCCCACCCCCGATGGAACCCAGGGGCTTGAGCCCAATCCCCAGCCCCGCCCTTTCCTGGGAGCCTCCAGCTGGGTTCCTGTCTCCTTGAATCTGCATGGTTGCTGTGCCGCAGTTACCGCTGGCTGCCATGTTGCTGGGGGTTCCAGTCTTCTCTGACATTCTTGTTTCTCTTGGTTTTATATCCTCCACACCCTTCTGGTTTCTGTCCTTGCCCACTCCTCAGGGACTGATTTCCCTTCTTGTCCTCTCTGCTGCTACTGTTGCCTGTGTCCAGGTCCCCATCACTCAGAGACTTTCTGAGAGAAGCCACCCAGCCAGTCTCCCTGCCCTTGTCTCCCTATAGTCCACCTTGAACCTGCAGCTCAGATACTTAAACTGTGATCTAATCACGTTGTTCCTCCTGTGGTTTCCTTGCTCACTTTGAATCACAACTGACGTCCTTCCTTCATTGCTAAACAGGCCCATCCTAATCTCCCTGGTACCTGATTCCTAAAAGAATTTCATCTATCTATCTATCTATCATCTATCATCTATCTATCTATCTATCTATCTATCTATCTATCTATCTATCTATCTATCGTTTATGTGTATGAATGTTTCGCGTGTATGTAGGTGCACCCATGCATGCAGTGCCTGTGGAGGCAGGAAGAGGGCATTAGATCCCTTGGTACCAGAGTTTGAGGTAGTTGTAAACTGCTGTGTGAATGCTGGGAAATGAACTCTGGTCCTCTGCAAGAGCAGCCAGTGGTCTTAACCACTGAGCCATTGCTCCAGTCCCTCAGTTGGTTTTTTAAAAAACATTGACCTTACAACTATCAACCATGAACTTTTCCATCATCCCAATTCCCTGTACCTATCTCCAGTTAATTCTTATTCCCTTCCCCAGCCTCTGTCAAGCACTCATTGGCTTTCTTTCTCTCCAGATCTGCCTCTCGGATGTTCTATAGAAATGGAGTGACACACAAGGTCTCATCTATTGTGACCCTTGACCACCGTGGCCCCCTGTTCTCGGATTCCCCGTCTCCTCTACCTGCTTTACTTTCTCATGCCCCTGTAATATTGACTTATTCTGTCATTCTCCTCATTCATGACTAGAACCGTGGCTCCTTTGGGGTACATATGTTCTGTCTTGTTCACCCTTGTCGGCTACGTCCACCCTGTGTGAGTATTGGAAGACTGGCTCTCTTCTTTGATGAGTGACGATGGGTGTCTTTTCTTACAAGTGAAGTCTCTCTGGCCAGGGTCTCACTCATCCCTCAGGCAGAGAGCTGGACTGTCAGTGTGCCTGTGCCCACACTGGGGACTGTGGCTGTCTGCAGCCCCAGTTCCAAATGTAAGCCTTTGTTTCATATCCAACTGTAGTGACTTCAGCGACTACTGTTCTCTTGATTGGCAATGATACTGGGCTCTGAGGTTAGACCCATCATTAATGGTCTCTGAAAATCTCCCTTTGCTTTCTGTCATCCTGCTCCTCAGGCAGATGTGCCTGAGCCAGAACCTCAAGGAATTCCCAGAGAAGCCAAAAGCAGCTCCTGCCCTGAGCCCCCATCCTCTCAAAGTTACAGGCAATGCTTGTTTCGTGGCTTTGGTGTCAACCAAGAGGTGTTGGAAAGAAAAGGTCTTTTAATTGAAAGTCTGAAAAATAAACACACGGGCCCTGCAGTGAATGTTCAAACAAATCTGCTTTCCGTGTCACTGGTAAGAGGCTGCCTTGTGAAGCCTCATCTGAGGACAGAAGAAAGGCCCTCTGTTTAGCATTCTTATCCTAGATGTGATTTTCAGCACTGCTCGCATTGACTGTGACTCTGTTCTGTGAGGGAGTGGCTGCTGGGAATCTGTCAGTCCTGAAGGAACGTGTATGTGGCAAAGGTTGACTCCACTCTCAAAAGGATGAGCTGGACACCAGTCAAGGTGTTTCTCTTTAAAAAAAAAAAAATGTGTTTTTGTTTTATGTGTACAAATGATTTACCTGCATGTGTATAAGTGTACCACATGAATGTTATTCCCACAGAGGCCAGAAGAGGGCATCACATCCCCTGGACTTGGAGTTATGGATGGTTGTTAGCTGCCATGGGTATTGGGAACTGAACCCACGTTCCCTGCAAGAGCAGCCAGTACCCTTAACTGCTGAGCCAGCTCTCCTCTCCAAGGAGGTTTCCCTTTAGTGGTCTTTTGCATTATTTTCCATAGTAGGTGGTCAAGATGTTTATCCAAGTGCTGTAATCCTACCACTTGGAAGCAGGAGAGGCCCGGCAAGTTTGAGGCTAGCCTGATGTACATAGCTAATTCCAAACTAGTCAGGGCTATATAATGAGATTGTCTCAAAACAAAACAAAACAAAACAAAACAGAAAGTTGTATTCTCTCTTGTTTTAGGCTTAGGAGGTCCTCAATTAGATCTGAATTTTGTGTTGAGGAAGTGTCTGTTTTCTGTGCAGGGCCATTTTTTTATGGTCAGGGGACTGGCCTGGAGATGGAAGGGTACAACATTTATCTACAAGCATTCGCTTGATACATTCCTTTGAGTGCTCAGCTAGACTTGAGCTGAAGATGTAAATAAGTCAGAATGCATCACATTCCAGTCCTCCTGGACGTAATCTAAAGAAGGGGGGCTGGAGAAATGACTTCTCATACTGCTCTTGCAGAGGACCTGAGCTTGGCTCCCAGCACTCAGGTCAAGCATCTCGCAACTGCTGCAACTCCAGGGGATCTGATGCCTCTGGAACTGGCCCTCACTGTACAGATATACATTCTTAAAAAGTAAAAACAAGTCTTTGAAAATATCTGAAGATGAAACAAACACTACACTGACTAATGACAAGACTTTCCACTTGGGCAGATGTGAGGGCGAAAGCACAGGGTGCTTTGGGACTACTTCCCAGGCACTCACTCTAGTCTGGCAGAGGGACAAGTGTGTCAGGAAGGCATCCTGGAGGAAGTGACACCTGGCTCCTGGAGGACTGCCCTGAGGAGCCAAAGCAGAGCCTTTCTGAGGTAGGAGCATGTCCCCAAAAAGGTATGTGTGCTCAAGTTGCATAGAGGAGGCCCTGGAGCCAGTCAGCCTGCAGGGTGAGAGATCCCATAAAGACTGACCAAAGATGGGAGGAGAAACAGCACGACGTGGCGCCTGCCCAACAGCAACTTGAGCTGAGCCACAAATGGAGTTTAAAATTTGCTAATAGCAGCATAAAAGAGAAACAAAAACACAAGCGACATTAATTTTAATATCTTCTTACTATAATTTTAACATAGTCATATAAACAAATTGAAAGCGAAAGGCCCGATCCCTTTGTTTTGGTATAAAGTGCTTGAAATCCAGTGTGTCTTTTTTTTTTTTTTTAACTCAAGTATGTCCCCACCCAGTGCAGCCACACTTCAGATGTTCAGTGGTCAAATGTGGCTGTAGACCCCGCATAGGACACAGTATAGCTCTTCCCAATGAAGGAAGTTGGGAGCTGCCTCCTCTAAATTGGGTTATTGGGGATTTATTTTTATTTTTTTAATCTCTCTATGTAGACTGGGTTGGCCTTGAATTCACAGCAGCCCATTGCCTTGGCCTCCTGGGTGCTGGGATTACAGGTGTGTCCTGCCACACTGGCTCTTACATTGAGTTAGAATGTTGCTTGAGCACTGTAGAAACTTCTCTCTCGAGCGTGTCTCCTGGAGATGGTGAGCACACCCTGGGGCACCCGTGCAGGCTTGCTTTTTCTTTTCTTTTCCCTTTCTCCTTCCTTCCCTCCCTCCTTTTCTTTTTCCAGTGTCTTGTGCCCCAAACTGTCTTCAAACTCAAAATCCTCCTGCCTCAGGCTCCTCAGTGCTGGAGTTACAGGTGTGTGACAACATTCCTGACTGACCTGTGTTCCTGTCAGTGGGCATTCACACCCTACACTGACAAGCCCTCCAGCTGTTAGGAGAGTGGCCTTGGACAGGGGAGGAAAGGTAGCCGCTGCTTGGTATGATCTGTTTCTTTCCCTCTGATGCACGTGTTCTTACCTGGTATAAATAATAATCATTCTGGAAAGTTCTTTGAATGTTGCTTTGGGAGGTTTCCAAGTTGTTTACACTCTTTATAGTTCTTAATCCAAAAGCTTAATTGGAGCATAATGTTTCATGAATTCTAAAAAACGGTTTTTAAGGAGAGTGTTTTAATAGCAGATTTTAACCATAAAAATAATTTCTTAGGAGGGCCCTACTTTTGCTATGCAGAGAAGTTGTGAAAGCAGTTTTGTTCCTCACATGCCTGCCTCTGCCTGGCTTTGGCCTTGCCTGGGTGCTAGGGAGGAGGCGTGGCTGAGGTTCTTTGAGGGCATGGAGGATAGATGATCTGTGAAAGCTGGCTGGGCAGGCGTGGAGACCATGCTGTGAGGGGTCCGCCCCTCTCTTAGGGCAGGTGTGGAGACCATGGTGTTAGGGACATTGCCCTTCTCTCCGGGGAGAAGAGCTCATAAGGAGGCTGCTGTAACTGATTCGAACTATTCATTCTAGAGGTTTCACTTTCCTAAATCTGTGTTTATTTCTTCTAAATGTCTTTATGAAAATGTAAAACATACTATGACTTAACGGTGAGATTTGCCTTGGGCTGGAGTGATGGTTCAGCCATTAAAAGCTCAGATTCACATCTAAGAGCCAGTGAGATTTACCAAGACAGATGAAGGCTGTGTTTTAAGGGATCCTTTCCTGACTCTGGTGCCTTGTTAGATGGATGGCTGTGATGACTAACCAGTTCTGAAGTCTGTGTGTGTGTCTGTATGTTTGTATACACCCTTCTTTTTTGTAACACGGGAGAAATGTGTGGCTGCATGGACTTCGGTTGTAGGACTGTGGGACCCTTAACCAAGAGAAACAGGAATGCTCAGAATTGATGAATCTGCTGTGTACTGGAGGGAGGATGCCAGACCCCAACCTAAGTCCATCTTTCCTGGAGTCGGGGAACGTGACCCTCTTCCAGAGAGGACAGTTCCTCTTCCATGCTTTGGAGCCCACGTTTTCTGCCTTTCCAGGACTCCGCTCCCCTTCCCCAACCTCGCCTTTTTGAGGCCTTTGACCACTGAATGTGAGTTCTCTCATTTAATCCTCTTCTGTGGATTGCATCCCCATCGGATGTGCCACCATGGTGGTGCCACAGTGCCCAGCTGGGATTGCAGGTGTGCACCACCGTGCCGGCTCAGCCTGGTCATTCATCCTACCTCCTTCCTCTCTTACGCTTGTCCTTTCCTGGTCCCTAGCGTTTCTCATCTGTGGCCTTCTCTCTGCTCTGCTCAGACTAGTCCAGGTGGTTTTCTACACTGCAGGCAGAATGAGTTTTGAAAATCACAAAGCTGGACTCATCACACTTTGCTTAAAAATTCTCAAGCCCCATGCTGTTGCACTTAAGAATAGAGGAGAACAGTCGGGCATAGTGGCACGCACCTTTGATCCCAGCACTTGGGAGGAAGAGGCAGGAGGATCTTGTGAGTCCAAGGCCACCCTAGTCTACATAAGGAGTTCCACGCTAGCTAGCTGAGGCTACATAGAGACCCTGTCTGAAAAAGAGCCCCTCCCTTCCCCATAAAAGAGGAGAACAAAAACCTGTTCAAATTAAAAAACTGGCCCATAAGGCACTGTAGTGTGTGACTGGGACTGACTTTCTGCCCCGTTTGGATCCCATACCCTCCCAGCCCTGCTCACCTCTGTTACGCTTTTTGAATGCAGCTAGCTCATGGTACCCCAGGGCCTTTGCACATGGCTCAGTTGGTAGAATGTTGACCAAACTGTATGAAGCCTTGGGTTCTGTACCCAGTACTGCATAAAACTGGGCACACCTCTAAAGTTTAAAGTCATCCTCAGCTATGTAGTGAGTTCTACGCCTACCTGGGCTATAGGAGATCCTGTCTCAAAAATGAAAAGTTTATATGCTTGTTTTGTAGAATTAAGCTTTTTTCTGTAAAAGTTTTCATGAAGGTGCTATACATGGCACGGGTGCACTTACACACGTGCAGGCAATATACTCATACACAGAAAATAAAAATAATAAATTATTAGCTAGGTATGGTGGTGCACACTTTTAGTTCCAGCACTTGGGAGGCAGAGGCAGATGAATCTCTGTGAGGTCAAGGCCAGTCTGGTTTACATAGTGAGGTCCAGGCCAACTGGGGCTACAGGGAGACCCTGTCTCAAAAAGACCAAGATAGATAGATAGATAGATAGAAGGTTTTATGAGGCTCTTTGTAGTGGTGCACACCTTTAGTCTCAGCACTCCAGAGTCAGAGACTGGCAGATTTTTGTGAGTTCCAGGCCAGCCTAGTCTATATAGCAGGTTCTAGGCCAGCCAGGGCTGCATAGTGAAACCCTGACCCAAAAAACAAAAGCAAAAAACAAGCTGATGGACTATTCAGTAGACCAGAACTGTAAGTTAGTTATACAGTTAGAATCAGTATAAAGAAGAGGCTTCAAGGTAAGCTAGACCTTTGTACCCCCAGGAGAACAAAGCAAGGCTTGACTGGGGTGCTGAGGGGAGGTGGGGTGAAGGAGGATCAACTCTAACAAGAATTCCAGTGTTCGAAGCCCGAGTCCAGTGAGGTAGGAAAGACTTCATTTGTTAGGCTCTGGCTGCGCTTGGAAGCCAAGGAGAGCTCATAAAGGTAAACCCTGGAAACCTCTGGCTTCCTTTACTGGGAGGGGATGTGAAAGAGGGCTCTCTTTCAGCCTGGGGAGCTGCCAGCCTGTGTGCGTCTGAGTTACGGGGAGCTGGAAGAAGACTACTCGCCCTGGCCTTCTGGAATTTCCCCTGGTTCCTCTGCACCAGCGTCTCACAGTTACATGTAGAAAGAACACTGACCTGCTAATGAATGCTCTGTTTATTTTCACCTTTTTCTGATGGGTCTGCGGGATGGGAACAGAGGGAGGCAGGAAAGCTGGCTCCATGAGCCTTCTTTTAAGGCCAAATCCATCCCATCTCCTGAGACTCAACACTTGGTTTGCCCTAAAAGTACCTTACTTTTGTTTCCTATCTTCCTTTCACAGGTTTCTAGGTAAATCCTCATTTCTAAATGAGGAAGGAAAAAAATCCTCCTGTTTTTCCTTTTTAAGGATCTACATTTTGGTGTCTGCGGAGTTAGCTCAGTGTTAGAGCCTGTCAAGCATCTTGGGCCTGAGGTTCTAGGTTCTATCCCCAGCAATGAAAATCAGAAAGATGTACGTGCACATACATTCTGTAAGAGACGTAGACGACTCCACACTCACAAGTTCTTTCATGCGCTGCTGCGAAGCTTCCAGCAAGTGCTATGGATCCCATAACAGAATCACATTCTAGTAGCACAGCTTGGCGGCCACAGTTTATGTGGCTCTTCCTCCGCTGGAATAAGGAGGGTGACTTCCATGCCTGTTTATCCCTACTTATTAAAACCATATGCAGACTTGTCAGAGTCCAAGTCAAGAAAGGGAAAAAGTAACTCTCAGAAAAGCGTTACTCATCTTTGTTGTGTGCACAGCTCTTTATAATAGGAAATTGATACCAAGCCACTTGCACACGGGGGCTTTGGAGTTGGGAAGAGTGAGGGTGAGAGCTGCTTTCTGAGTGGTTTGACTGGTATGTTCTCTATCTCTTGTGTTTCAAACTGTCTATGAAATGCTGGGATTTGGGGTTTTTGTTCACTCACAGATGCTGTTTGTATCTTAGATATGCTGGTATAGGAGAAAATTTAAAGAATAGTGAAGAAAAAGTGTTGGGCACTCAGAAATACAAAAGTATAAAGCATGTGGCCAAGGGCCAGTGATATGGCTCAGCAAGCAAACCCTTTTGCAAGCCTGAAGGCCTGTTGTTGATCCCCAGAACCCATGCTGGGAAGGAAAGAACTGACTCAGGTTGTCCTCTGACTTCCACTTCCCAAGCACTGGAGTTACAAGTGTGTATGCATACATAGACACTAACCATTAAGTAAAAAAGAATAGCCAAGATCCAAGGAACTGGCTCAGTCAGTAAAATGCCTGCCATGCAAGCAAGAGGACCCGAGTTCAGATCTCCAACCCTCACATAAAAAGCTGGGTGAGATGGCACACACCTGGGGAGGTGAGACAGATGGATTCCCAGGGCTTGTTGCTTACCCATCCTAGCCGTTGGTGAGCTCTGGGTTCAGTGAGACCCCATCTCAAGAAACAAGATGGTGGGCTGGTGAGAGGGCTGAGTGAAGTTTAATTTAAAAAAATTGAGGGGGAGATTTATTTATTTTTATGTTAAGTGTATGAATGTTTTGCCTGCATGTATGTATACACCACCTGGATGCAGAAAACCCGAGTTTTGTTCCTAGCACCCACATGGAGGCTAAGAACCATCTGTAACTCCAGTTCTCTGATGCCCTCTTCTGGCCTCCTTGGGTGTACATAAATGCAGGCAGTATACTCATACACAAAAAATAAAAACAATAAAATATTTTTAAAAAGATCAAGATGGAGAGTGATAGCAGAAGACACACACATGCTCACACACACATGCATGCTCACACACATGTGCTCACACACATGCGTACACATGTGCACCCACATGGGGTTGAGGGGAGAAAATAACCAAGTCTCCCTTCCTTTTGGAAAACTGATCTGTTCAGAGTTTGGTGACTTGGCACTCAGCTTCAGTGATGTTCAGCTTTGGTCAACCCAAGCAATGGTTGGACAGTTCTTTCCTTGCTGGCAGCATAAACATGCTCCTGAGACCAGCCAACTTACTGCCTGTGAATCCCCGTGACTGTAAATATTAACAAGTTAGGTGCCTTTTTCTTTAAAAAAGTAGTACAGGACTGGAGAGAGATGGCTCAGTGGTTAAAAGCGCTGGCTGTTTTCATAGAAGACCTGGGTTCAAATTCTAGCACCCACATGGTGGCTGGCAACCATCTGTAATTCCAGTTCCAGAATCTCATGTCCTCTTCTGGCCTCCCCGGGCATTGCATGACATGGGTGTATTTCCGTGCATGCAGGCATAACACTCATAAACATACAATGAATAAAAATAAAATAAATTAATAAAAAGTCAGGCTGGAGAGATAGCTTAGTGGTTAAGAGTGCTTAGTGTTCTTCCAGAGGAACAGAGGATCCAGATTTATTTCTCAGAACCCATCTTAGGTGACTCACAACTGCGTTAACTCCAGCCCTATGGGATCTGCTGTTCTCTTCAGGCCTCCTTAGGAACCTGCACACATGAGGCAGGCACTCACACAGACATATTTTTTAAAAAACTGAAATAATCTGTAGGTGGACCCCATCATGCAGCTCAGTGGTCACCTGTCTCTCCTGATCTTCCCACCCCTCTGTACTAGTTTAATCTAAGTCTTAGACATTGGTTATCTCTGGATATGTCCATAAATAGCTCTAAAAGATAATGGCTATTTTATTTATTCAGTTAAAATTTGGAGAAGGGGGTGAGAGGCTGGCGAGATGGCTCAGCAGTTAAGAATACTGGCTGCTCTTACAGAGGACCCAGGTTCAGTTCCCAGTGGTTCCCTGTACCCACATGGTGACTAACAACTGTCTGTACCTCTAGTTCCAGGGGATCTGATGTCTCTGGATGCTGCATCCAGGTGGTGTATACGTACATGCAGGCAAAACACTCATAACTTAATATAAAAATAAAGAAATCTCCTCAGTTCTTTAAAATTAAAATTCTTTTTATTTTTTTGACAGTTTCATGTAGCCCAGGCTGGTCTCATACTTGCTGTGTAGTCAAGGGTAACCTTGAATTTCTCATCCTCCTACCCTCTACCTTACAAGTGCTGGGATTACAGCTGTGTACCACACTATACCTGTTTCAAAGATAAGGACTCTTTTAAAATATTTTATTATTTTTATTTTATTTTATGTATATGAGTATATTGTCTGAATATACATAAGTGCACTGGGATTGTGCAATGCCCGAGGAAATCAGAAGAGGGTGGCAGATTCCCTGGAACTAGAGCTACAGATAGATTTTAGCTGCCATGTGGATGCTGGGAAACCAACTAAGGTCTTCTGTAAGAGTAGACAGTGCTCTTAACCACTGAACCATCTCTCCAACCTCTGTAAAAATCCAGATTCTGAACATGGTCTTGGGCTAGGTGGAGCTCAGTAGTAGAGTACTGACATGCGCACAGGCGCTGGATTTGAGTTCTAGCCCTGAAAAAAAAAATTGTATCATTGGTGCCAGTTTTATACCTAAAAAACCCCTAATAGTAATTATTAAATTCCATTTAACTACCCAGACAATTTTTGTGTTTTCCTGCTGGGTGTGGCCATGCAGCAAGTTTAATTCCCAGCACTTGGGAGGCAGAGGCAGTGAGTACAAGGACAGCTTGGCCAAGTTCTCTGCCAGTCAAGGTTAGAGAGTTGAGACCCTATCTCAAACAACAACATGCCTCCAAACTGCTCTGTACATGAAACTGACCTTGAGACCCTCCCTTCCAAGTGCTGGGATTGCAGGCATATGCCACCACACTAGGCTGTTTTTGGAGACAAGGGTCTTGCTTTGTAGCCCAGGTTAACCTTAAACTCGGGGTCTTTCTGTTCTGCCGCCCATGTGCTGGGATACAGATGTACACTACTCTGCCCTTCTGGAAGGTTTCTCTTTTTCTGCCTTTGGATTATTTGAATCAAGATCTCAACAAGATTGCAATGTCTAAAGTTTCTTTATCCTGAGAGTCTTCTTTTTAATTTGTTGCTGAGTAAATAAGATAGTTTATCTGTCCAGCTTCCCACATTCTGCATTTGGCCATGGGATCCCTGAAGTGTGTCACTGTGTCCGTCTACCCCTTGATTCTGCAGGCTCGTGGGTGGGCACAGCAGCTTGCTGTGAACTGCATCTTTGTTCATGGCGTGGCGTATGCTTCCATTAGGAGGCACTGCTGGCTGGTGGTTGTTTTTGCCTTTGCCTGGCTGACTATGAAAATTTCTTCTGCATCATCCTTTCCATTTTCCAGGTTTCTTTCTCTAGATCCCACAGCTGTCCTGTTGCTGTCAGTCAGGCTCTGTACAGTAGCATCACAGGGAATTTGTAACTGGTCGGTACTTCAAACAGAAGAGCACAGCCATACAGTTGAAGCATGTTGACTGAAGGTGACCTCAGCTCACGCCATTGGCTTTCTTGGTAGAACTGAAGTCTCTTGCCAGCAGAGTATTTTCTTTCTGTATGTTCCATTTTGCCCTGATGGAATCTGACTTCCGCCAGCATGTGTTCTCAATTGGCCCTGAACCGAAGCCCCTTCCTTGGGACTGTCTAAAACTTTGATTCCCAGAGACTGAAGGCTTGTGGATGTGCTCACAGGGGTGTCTCCTGGCCAGCCTCGGAGAGGAGGCTGAGGCCAAGTTCTCTTAGACGCTGTATTCTTGGAAGACGGTGGGATTAATTGCTTTGCCTGTTTAGCGGGTTCTGTCTCTGCTTCAGCCCTTGCTTCTCCTGCAGGCAGGGAGATTGCGCTGCGCGTGGGTCAGGTTTCTCCGTGCTCACAATCCTCTCATGGGTCTCTGTTTCAGGCAGAGTAGACAGCAAGCGTGCGAGGACACCAAGGCTTTGCTCATGGGCTCCAAGCCGCCTCTTGCCCTCACCTGCTTCAGCTGTGTGGCCTCCCTTCCCTGCCCTTCTCAGAGGAGCCACGTGTCTCTCACTGAGGGTCTTTGAATGTACTTTTCCTCTGTCTTGAACAGTCTTCCTCTACGTAGGTCCACTGTTCTCCTCTTTCTCCTAAGCCTTTACTCTGTTGCCCCCTTCCCACTGAGACTGTGCTTTGCTTCGCCCAGCGTAGCGCTCTCCAGCCTCCTTTCTTGTTTGACCTTTTCTTACTGTATTTGCCACTGTTTTTAAAAAAGAGAGTTGCTTTTTATTTTATTTATTTTGAGGTAGGGTCTTCCTGTAGTCCCACCTGACCTGCAACTCTCTTCGTAGACCAGGATGGCCTGGATCTCACAGAGATCCACCTGCCTCTGCCTCCCAAGTGCTGGGATTAAATTTGTGTGACCCCATTTACACTGTATCCTAATGTGACCTGGAACTCACTATGTAGACCATGCTGGCCTTGAACTCTAGTCAGTCCTCCTGCCTCCGCTTCCTGAGTGCTGGTATTGCTGGAGTGAGGTGGGCCCAGCTAGATCTCTTGATTATTAAGCAGTACCTTGTGCAAGGCAGTAGAAAGACATGCTGGAAGAGAAAGGGCCTTTGTAGAGCCATCAGCGTGGCTGTAATGAAACCAGAGGGCCCAGAGGTGAGTGGCTTAGGCTGCTATTTATAACTAAGGTTCCAGTATATGTTTTCCAGCCACACTTTCTCTTTCAGCCTCTGTGTGTGCTCTGTCTGTCACTCAATTAGCTAATGGTTTCTTTAGTCCCATTATATATTGTAAGGCTCTCCTGGCTCAGTTTTTTTCTCTTTTTTAAGAGAGAATAATCAGTGTTCTGTTCTCAGAGTTTTAATTTTTTAGTAGTCTTGCCAATTTTTTTAAAAAAAACAACCCCTTTCAAACTGTTTATTATGAAATTTGCAAACGTACAGGAGCATTGAAAGAGTGACATAATGAACACCCGACTCCCTCTCTAGCCACACTTAACATGGCGCCACATCTGTCTCTGCTGCTCAGTATGTGGCAGTGTGCGACTGTGTGCATCATGGGTATGGTGAGTGTGTGTGATGCGTGTTCACGTGTGTGGGTGGGTGGGCATGTCCCGTGGGTGGAGGCCAGAGTATGTCCTCCTATATCACTGTCCATTTCATTCATTTGAGACAGTTTCTCACTGAGCCTGGAGCTGGGTTAGAGGCCAAGAAGCCCCAGTAATCTCCTGTGCCTCCTCCTGCAGTGCTGGGGTTTCAGGCCTGTGCAGCATCTGGCTTTTTAGGTGGATGCTGGGACTCCATACTGAGGTCCTCATGCTTCACCACAAATACTTTTACCTGGGGGAAACACGCCCATGTAGCATTTGTAATTGATAGGCTTCACGTTATTAGGAAGGAAGTCTCTCTAGGCCCTTCTAGAGTGCTTATGCCAGCCTAATTCCAACAGTGGCACACTGAATGCAAAGGCCGCTGTCTCTGGGGAGATGTCCTAGAAAGACATCATGATGGCTGTGTGACCAGAAGGTCTTATGAAGTTTGTTCCTGCAACCTAAAGTCTCAGAACAAGGTGAAGAGTCATGACAATAGATTTAATAATGGACTAGAGCAAAGGAAATAGGACCTGCCACCTATGGACTGGAAGGGCGGTGGGTGACTAGTAACAGTGGTTGTTTATCAGGAGCTCCCCGTGCCGCCCAAAGAGTTCCCCAGCGGCCTCTGCAGAAAGTGCTGCGGTCACGTCTGTGTTGCTGATGTGGAGCTGGTGCTCATGTAACAGGACTTGCTGTGTCTGTCACGCTCTCAGGTAGCAGCACTAGGAGTGCCTGACTGTACTTGCCTGCTCAGCCTTACACTGCGTCCCTGGACACCTGGGCTCCGAATCTCACTTGGAGATAGGAAGGGCGGGCTCCTGGCCTTAAAACAAAAACAAATATAGCCCTGCCCCCTTGTATTATTTCATAGTTTCAGTGGGTCAGGATCGGGGAGCAGCTGGCCTGGGACATCTCACAAGGTTGTGGTGACCAGTGTCTCTGGGCTGCTGTCATCAGAGGGCTCTTCTTGGGCTGAAAGAGCCACACCCAGGCTTGTGTACTCGTGTTTGAGAAGGGGTGCTGGTGGATGCAAGGCACTGAGTTCCTTCTGTACTCCTTGGCTCTTAAAGAGTTTCAGAATTACCATCATTATTTATAGGAACATGTAGAGAATTCACCAAGTTCCTCAGTGAAACTGACCCAAAATGGCAGCAGAAGCCAGGCGTGGGGTCACATACTTTTAATCCCAGCACTCGGGAGGCAGAGGCAGGTGAATCTGTGAGATCGAGGCCAGCCTGGTCTACATAGTGAGTTCCAGGCCAGCTATGGCTACAGGGATAGGGAGACCATGTCTCAAAAGAAAAATGCTGAGAGATCCAAGGCTGGACAATGAGGTTAGAGGATGGAGAGATGCTTAGGAAGCCCTGGGAGCCCAGAAGAGCAGTGTGCACTTTTAATTGCTGAGCTGTTTCTCCATCGCCTCTGGCTGAGTTCTTGAAGGACTGTGTTTGTTTCTTAGATTTGAAGCTTCATTTTTCCCCAAATTAGGAAAGAGAGTAATTCCTAGAAAATGCTCAGAATGAGCTCAGCACTTGTGGAAACACTATTGACAGACTGTCTTGATCTAGAAGATAGGAAAGATAGCTTAATAATCCAACAGCAGCTAAGACTTGAAGTGCTGACTTGGGTGTGGAGCAGGTGAGCAGGGAGGGTTCAGTGTGAAGCACTTCCTTTCCTAAGCTGTGGACATCTGTCTTCTGATTTGCTCTTGGTAACTTTTTTCTTTTTTCTTTTATGTTGATGAATGTTTTGCCTGCAAGTGTGTAAGTACACATGTGTTGTACAAAGCCCAAGAAAGTCAGAAGAGGGCCTCAGACCCCCTGGAACTGAAATTAAGGCCACTTGTTAGCCACCATGTGGGTACTGGGAGTTGAACTCCGGTCCTTTACAAGAGCAGCCAATACTCTTAGCTGCTGAGCCATCTCTCCAGCCTTTCTTGGTAGCTGCTGAACAGCTCTAAGCAGAAGGCTCCATTTCCTGCCTGGCCCAAAATATTTAGTGTAGACAGATACTTCCCTGGCTGGAAGCTGTTCTGTGTGTCCAGACTAGGGCAGACTGAGCTGGGGTTTGTGCAGGAGTGTCTGCCCTGCCCAGGGTTATGGCTTCTACCTTAGGTCAGTTTGTTCTACCTTGGTTATGTTCTATTTCTACAGGCTGAATTGCTTCTCCAATCAGTCCCACAGGCAGGTATTGGCTGTTATACATACAGGATGATAGGGCTGACTTTACCTCTATTGAATGAACTATTACCATTTTAGTTTTTTCTCTGTATTTCAAAGTGATACATTAACAGGATTAAAATTCGTATTTGGGGGCCTTAAGAGATGGCTCAGGAGTTAAAGCGCTTACTGCTCCTCTAGAGGACCCAAGTTCAGTGTCCCAGTACCCATGTTGGATAGCTCACAGGGGCCTTTAACTCCAGCTTCAAGGGGGATCCAATGCTTCTGGCCTCTTCGTACCTGTAGTCGTATGCACATACCTCTACACAGACAAATAGACATAGTTTTTCTTTTTGTTGTTGCTGTTCTTGAGCAGGGTCTCCCTATGGCCTCAGCTGGCCTGGAACTTCCTATGTAGACCAGGTTGGCTGTGATCTCAGAGATTCACCTGCCTCTGCCTCCGGAGTGCTGGGATTAAAGGCAGGTTCTGTCATGCCTGGCCATACACTTAATTTTTAAAGATTTCTTTAAAAGTCTTTAAAAATTGTTTGGGCCTAGTAGAATAGCCTGGCAGACAAAGACACTTGCCACTAAGCCTGACGACCTGAGTTCAAAGATAACCAACTCCCCCAAATTGTTGTTCCTACTTCCACACATACCTCCCCCAACACAAATAAGTAAATAAATGAATAAATGTAATTAAAAATGAGTTGGGGGCTCTTATGTTGCCCAGGCTGGTCTTGAACTTCTGATCTTACAGTCCCACCTCATGAATGCTGAAATTTACAGACATGTGCAACCTTATCCAATAGGATTAAAAATTTTTAAAACATCTCTTAGGGGCTGGGAAAGTAGCTCAAAGGTAGAACTTGGGCTTGGAATACACTAGACTTTAGGTTTGATTTCCCTAGTACCAAAACCAAACCATATCACTCTAAAATAAAACACTCTTTAACACAACACAGAAAAGATTAGGCCCCCCCATTCCTCCCTTGGAAAGGTCTCCCATTGGCTGTTTCTCATTTTGTTCATCTGTGCATGGGGGTGTAGCTTGCCACCAGTTTCTTATTCTGTCCTCCATCGGTAGTCCTGCCTTCTAACCGGCCTGTAAGCAAACATGTAAATCAGTAATGTACAAAACACCATAGCTAACGTAGGATATAAAATGTCTAGAGAAGCAGTACCAATTTCCCACCCACTCAGCAGATTCTACCCCACTCTGCTTTTTGTGCCATGAGACACATTGGATGGGGCAGGAAAGCTTTGCCAGGGAAGCCAGAGAAGGTGCAACAGGCACCTTTAGAGGTATAGAATCTAACTCAGGGTGCATTTGACTTAGTCTGTGCATGTTGCATTTTGTACCCAACAGTGGAGAACACGCAACTGACTCTGAACCTGCAGACAGAGAACAAAGGCAGTGTTGTTTCAGGCGGAGAGCTGACAATTTTCCTGGACGGGCCAACTGTTGATCTGGGAAGTCTGCCTAATGGCAGTGCTGTGACAGACGGTGAGTGCCGCCCTGCTCCCCAGGGCTGTGTTGGGATAGGGAGGGCTGGAGGGCAGGGGGCAGGAGGTGCTGAGCACTTGGTTCTCTACCAGGCATCTCAGAATACTGCATGGCTAGCCATGGCCCAGAGCTGCTGTGCCTCTTCTAATTCTCCCAGATCAAAATCATAACTTGACTTTTTGACTTCATTCTGATCAAGGACCAAGATAACTGTCACATCGTTGGTGTGTTATTGTTTGGGTCGACGCACAGTAAAGTATCTTTTCATCACACATGGACTGTGGAAAGCAAATTTAGCAAATGTGACTTGAGTTGAACTATGGGGAAGTTGAGAGTATTTTAAGAGGTGGCTTTGGCTGGGGAGGAAACGGTGTGCCACGCTAGAGATGCAAACGAGTAAAAGACAGGCAGAAGTGGGAGGATTAGAGAGTGTCCTCTGCTCTGACTTGAGTCAGTGGACTTAGTGTGGGTAGTTTGTTCCTTTTGATCTAGTCTGTAGTTAGGCACCTCTGGAACTAGCAGGAAATTATTTCATGGAGGCTAAGGTCTGGAATGGGTTGGGTTTCTCCCTCATTTTTCTCATTAAATGTTTTGTTCGATATGATGTAAGACAGAACTTTTCAGGCCCCAGCAGGCTTTCTCTAGCTTCTAGGGGGTGAAGTTTGAATTTTCACTCAACTGCAGGGTGGAATCTCAGTGGTTGGATGAACCTTGACTACTGACAGGGAGTCCCTGCATTAGGCTGAACTTTGCTTGGGGTTCTTTGGGTTTGTTGTTTTGGGCAAGGTGTACTTTTACATGGAGGAAAGCATGCACCTCTCTCCTTCAGCAGTTGTACATAGCTGAGTACTTGGCATGCATAGGTCCTTAGTCCAGGTGCTAGCCAGATGGCATCAGGCAACAGTTACATGGTTTCTACTTCTGAAGGTTTATAATCATCTTGGTGAGAGCAAGAAGTTAGACATTAAATCGGTAAATACAGAAATAATTACTGTCACTGTGGTGGTTTGAGATTCCTATATTCTCAGGGTCTCATCTAACCTAGCGTGGTGCTCAAGGAAGTTCCTCTTGGAAAGCTGAGACATGGACTGTGAGTTTATTCAGTGGGAGAAAGGAATGGTTGAGTCTGTAACAGAGGGTGGCTGGATCCTGTGGAACAGCAGGAAGTAGTGGAGATGAGGCTGGAGAGGTGCCCCGCCCAGAGTGTGCCCCCAGGATGGATGCCACGGGCAGGGGGTGAACCATACCCTAAGAATTGGAAGGGCCTTAGTTTTTCCTTCTGCTTTTTTTTTTTTTTTTGCATTTTTGTTTATTTACTGTGTGTGGGTACCTGTGCACATATGAAGATCAAAGGATCACCTGTCTGTGGCAGTTTCTTCTCTCCATGAGGGATCTGGGATTGAATTTAGGTTGTCAGCCTTGGCAACAAGTGCCTTAAAAGTGAAGCTATCTATCTGGCTTTTTAAAAAATGCAAACCTTTTGTTTTCATTTGTGTATGTTCATTGTATGTAGTACTAGACTACATAAGAGCATTTTCTTACATATATGTAATATGTACTTTGAACATACCCTCCCACCCCCTACCTTTCCCTTCCCTTCTAATCAGTTTAGTTACTTTTCTTTTTTTTATTTTTTGAGACAGGGTCTCCCTGCAGTCCCAGCTGGCCTGGAACTCACTTCATAGACCAGGCTAGCCTCGATGTCACAAAGATCTATCTGCTTCAGGTGTGAGCTACCATACCCAGCTAGTTTCATTTTTTAAAGAAATTAAAAAGTTTTTATTTTAATTTTATGTGTATGAGTATTTTGCCTGCATGTATGTAAGCAGACCATGTGTGTGCAATGCCTGTGGAGGTCAGAAGAGGGAGTTGGATCCCCTGCAACTGGACAGTTATTAGCTACCATGTGGGTGCTAGGAACTGACCTCAGGTCTTCTGCAAGAGCAGCCAGTGCTCTTGACCACTGACTGAACCATGTCTCTAGCTCCTAGTTGGTTTCTTTTGTTCCCAGAGAGTTTCATTTCTACTTTCATGCCACACATGCATGCATAATTTTGTGGGGTTTTGGTTTGCTTTTAGATAAGGTCTCATTGTGTAGCCTAGTCTGGCCTTAGACTCACTGTGATCCTCCTGATGTCTGTTCTCTCTGTCACATTTGAAAGGCTGAAGCTCATTTGGAGCATAAGATGGTCTCTATTCCCCACATTTGGCTCTTATCCTTGTTTCCTATGCCAGTGGCCTACAGCTGGCAAGGTGTCCTGTCCCATCATGGTGGGTAACTCTGATAGCCACAAGGAGTTCTCTGTTGGGTAGCCAACTCTCAACCAAGGGCCGAGTTTCTCAACATTTCTGTCCTTATGTTGATCCCTTTTCCAGGATCTCAGCCACCTTCAAGAGAATCCAGTGGGACAGCTGTAGCTCCAGAGACTCGGCACCCTCCCCACAGCACAAACTGCTTTGGTGGGAGATCCCGGTAAGAGTCCTTTATTGATGAGAGAAGGCCCTGGAAGGAGTTTTTGAAAACACGCTGGGAAGTGGCAAGAAACAACTCATTTAGAAACTGTTGGAAATTTCCAGAGATCTTATGTCTGATTCACTATGTTAAGGGTTCTTGTGTGAGTACAGTACTCCAGATTCTTAGGAGGGTCAGCTGTTCCTTTTCCAAGGAAGGTCAGGGGTGGTTAGATTGGCTCTTGGATAAATGGCCCTGTTGGACAGAGGACTTGACTGCTGCTTTTATATGTCAGAGACCTCCGGTTGCAGTTATCTTTCTAGGATATATGTAGGAATGTGTGGAAGGTAGTTCTTTGGATGTGAGATTTTCTGCCTCTGCATTTCCTTTTTTGGGGTGGCTGGTGGTTCCCATTGGAAATGGTTAGAACCTTATGGTCTGAGATATTTTGTACTTGGTATTCTTATCTTGAGTCATGTAATTTTACTTGCTGAAATCCCCTCTTCTACCTGTATCCATGATTTAAACTCATTTCCATGGCAGCTGAATCCCTTGACAAGAGAAGAGCTTAAATGTATTAGAGAAATGGATGGTGGAAGAGGGTTGGGCCCCGTATTTATTGTTTATTATAATGTGAAACCCCCCCCCCGATATTTTAAGGAAGAGAATTGTGTAAATCTAGTTTGTGAATACTTTTTACTTATGGTGGGTGAATTATGGATAAACATCTTCCCAGGCAATAGAGAATAATGCTCTGGCAAGTACCGTTGGGTTCCAGCCAGTGCCCGTAGCACCTTGACAGAACTCCTGAGGACAGCGGTCAGCTCCTGATTTGGTTTGTAGCTTTATAAGGTTAAGGTGACCAGAAGATGTTGGCAGCAGGAGAGGGTGGGTGTTTGGACTCTTTGTCTCAGGAGTCCCCAGCTTCATTAGAAGCAGAGGTGCCATGTCTTTGTCCTCCTTTCTTAGCCTTTGTGTAAAAGGTGTCACCTCACACTCTGAAGACCACCCATATTTTCTGTGACTTGTTAGATGGCTTATAAGATCTGTAAACAGTTGAGTTTTATAGGTTAGGACTGAAAATATGATAGCTTCAAAGGAATGATCTAGAACTGGAGGGAATAGAATCTCTTTATAGTAACAGTGATACTCAGATGGGGGTTGGGGTAAACCTCCGCAGTTCATCCTTCTGAGAATGACAGTGTCTTGACTTTGTGTTTAGTATAAACTGCTGTAGTGGTTTTTCGCTAGACTTGGAACGTTTGGGTCAAACACACTGATATCACTTAATTTGTGACTGGAAGGCAGAATCTAGCTTTTAAAAAGTCGCAACCCAAATTCTCTCCTTTTTATATTTTATTATTCTCTGTGTGTGTGTGCCTGTCCATGTGTCTAGATGTCTGTGTGTATGCTACCTCATGCATGTGGAGGTCAAAGGACAATATTCGTGAGTCAGTTTTCTGCCTCCAGCATGTGGATCCCAGGAATTGAAGTCAAATCATCAGGCTTGGCAATGGCTGCTTACCCACTGAGCAATCTCACTGGCCCCCAAGCCTAAATTCTTCTAAAATTTTTCTTATTTCTTATTTTTTACTTTATGGTTATGTGTATATTAGTTGCATGTGTTTAAGTGCACCCATGTCATGCAGTGTCCACTGAGGCCAAGAGGGTATCGGATCTCCTGGAATTACAGATGGTTGTTAGTCACCGTGTGGGTGCTGGGAACCGAACCCAGGTCCTGTGCAAGAGCAGCCAGTGTTCATAACCACTGAGCCATCTCTCCAGCTCCTGAACCTAAAATCGTGACCTATTTATTAGTCTTTAAATTTCTCTAGTTGATCAACAATGAAATCCGTGGGTCCTAGTAATCCTCATTCGTTGTCTTTGCATTGAGGAGTATTGCCTGTTTTAAAGAAAGGTAGGTGTATGTGGAGGTGCACAGGGTTCTCCCAGCACTTGAGAGGTGAATGCAGGAGGATCAGGAGTTCAGTGCTGTTCTTGGCCACATATAGTAACTTTGGGTCTGGTCTGCCTTACCTTATCTCTAAAAACCAACCAGCCAACCAAACGAACAAACAAAATAGTAAGTATGACCAAGACATGGTGAAGCTCATTACTTTGTATGCTAATAACAACAGCAAAATGTTGAAAAGAAAATGAAAAAATAGACTTCAACAGGAAGTATTCTATGCAATCATCAGTGCTAGTTCATTACTGGTGGGCAGAGTGCCTTCCTTAAGCTGAAGCTACACGGGACCCTCTTTGAGCCTCTCTGTTGCATACTGGGCCTTAAATTCTCACCATCTGACATTTACAATGATGCCCATGCCCACCAGCAGCAAACATGTTTGAAGATATGACCCCAAGGTAGAATCTTCTCCACACGTGGAGTTCACCACACACATAGACTCATTGTAGGTGGTGACAAAGTAGTCTACCAGATGAGTATAAAGCTTTAGAATCGGAAACAGTGATCAGATCCTGCCCTGTTAACAGACTTGCTGCATGATATAGCAGAAATCACTAAACCTCTCAGAGCCTAATGTTTTAAGGTTTAAACTGTAGCTGCTCCGCGGGCTACTGTTGGAATTAACTGAGATGAAGTGCGGTGCCCTGAGAGGGCTCGGCGAGGGTGCCATGGTGATTTTACTTTGCTTATGTAGACTGTCTGTTGCTTCCATCTCTTGATCCTGAGAAGTAGCCCAGTGCCCATGTGTTGATCAAGGAAAGACCTTCAAGATGCAAAGGCAATCCTGGTCAGTTTACTGCTTCCTAAGTGTTTAGTTCTTGCTGTCTATAAGGTAGGTCCTTTTTGGGTAAGGATGCTGTTTAGCAAGATCAAATCAAAGGGCTCAGATGTGCCTGTGAAGATGATGACTGTGACATCAAGGAAACCTTTCCTTTCTTCGTCCCTTGCTTCACAGAGCTGGAGAATACTCAAGTTCATCCTGCAGAACCACCATCTGCTGGCCAAGCAAAGTCTCAGACTCCATCCTTAGTGGGATCTTGCCCATTCTTGAAGAGCAGTCAGGCAAAGCTTCTCTAATTATATGGCCATCTGGTCTGCCACATGGAAACCAACTTGGGATTGTGGCACACTTTGTATGGTATAAATTTGTTTCCAGACAGATTGTGATAGTATACGGTCAGTGGAGCTGCTAAAAAGAAGTAATCTGATCAGGCTTGCTATTGCACACGTTTAATCTCAACACTCAGGAGGCAAAATCAGGCAGATCTCTGAGTTCTAGGCCAACCAGGTATACATAGTAAGAACCTGTCTCTACAACAGCTAGAAAAAGATCATTTAGGGCTGGGAGAATAGCTCAGTCAAGCAGGTGCCTAAGTTCATTTCCTAGCACCCTTGTAAAAATTCTGAACGTGGTAGCACATGCTGTAATCTCAGTGCTGGGGAGGCAGAAACAGGAGGATCCTTGAGGCTCAATGACCAGCATTGTATCCTAATTGGGGAACTCTAGTCCAGCAAGAGACCCGTGTCTTAAAGGAGGTGGTAGCATTCCTGAAGATGACACCTGAGGTTATTTTTTGGCATTCACACACACATAAATCCGACATACATGTGTGTACACATACATGCACTTACATACATGTGAACACACACATTAGGAAAAAAAGGGATAGTATTGTAGCTTGCTGTATGCTCCTGCTGTGGAATACTGTCCTATAGCAAACGTGAGTGAAAGAGTTTCATCAGCGTCAGCATGGTAGACTCCCAGAAACATAATGAGATTACAGAAAAAAAAGATGCTGTTTACATAAAGCTAAAAATTGTTGGACTAAACAAGGCCTTTTTTCCCCTTTTCTTTTTTATTAGTTTCTGTAATTTTTTTAAAGACAGAAACTCACATAACTTAGTCTGGCCTTGAACTCAGTATGTAACTGAGGAAGACCTTGAACTCTGGCTTTTTTTTTTTAATGTATTTATTATTTTTATTTTATGTGTATGAGTGTAATGCCTGCATGTATTGTGTAGTGCTCTTGGAGAAGGTGTTGGATACTCTGAAATGGGAGTTATGTATGGTTGTTAGCCTCCATGTAGGTGCTGGGAAATGAACTCGGGTCCTCTGTAAGAGCATCTTGTACTTTTAACTGCTGAGCCATCTTTCCAGCCTTCTGAACTTTTCATTTGTTTCTTTTTTTTTTAACTAAAAAATTATTTGTATTTTATGTATATGAGTGTTTTGCCACATGTGTGTTCAGTGCCGGTAGAGGCCAAAAGAGGGCATGGCTCCCCTGGAACTGGATTATGAACTGTTCTTAGCCGCCACATAGGTGTTGGGACCTGGGTCCTCTTGCAAGAGCAGCTAATGCTCTTAACCACTGAGCCATTTCTCCAGCCCTAGACCTTGAACTTTTGATCCTTGTACCTTTACCTTTCAATTGCTGAAATTATAAGCATGTACCTACCACATCTAACTTAACAGTATCTTTTTAAATTAAAAATAAATACATTTATCTGTTTGGTTGGCTATTTATTTGTTTCCTTAGTGTTTGCATGTATTTGTCTATGTTGTGTGTGTGCCATGGGGTGAATGCGGAGGTCAGCCGATAGCTTACTGGAGTTAGTTCTCCCCTTCCACCTTCTAGATTCCAGGCAGGTTTTGTTCCCTTCCTCAGATCAGGTTGGGAAGGACTCCCATGTACCCAATACCTTTCTAATGCATACCTTCATAAGTGGCAAAACTATAATGGGTGAAATGGGTGAAAGATCTGGGCACAGTGATATGCACATGTAGTCCCAGTTACTTGGGAGACTGAGTCAGGAAGATTCTTTGAACCCAGAAGTTTTGGGGCCAGCCTGAACAACATGGCAAGCCTATGCTTCAGTGAAGACAAAACAAACAAAATGAATAGGAACAGTTAATCTTGAATGTAAGAGAATGGTTATTTTTGGAGGGAAGGAGACAGATATAATAGAGAAAACAAGGCTACAAAGGAAGTGTTTGGGGGCTGACAAGATGACTCAGTGGTTAAAGCACTGGCTGCTCTTACACAAGACCTGGGTTTGAATCACAGCACCACATGGCAACTAACAACCGTCAATAACTCCAGGGGAACCAACACCCTCCTCTGTTCTCTGCAGGCGGAACACCGGTTCAGGCGTAATACTCATACGCATAAAATTATTTTAAAAAGGTATTTCTGAGGTCATACTAATTCTTAGTTCCTGTGATCCTCTGTTTTTAAGCTGACTGTGTGTTTAATATATTCCTGTGTTTACTGACACACTTCTCATTAAAACATTAAAAGGGCCCCCTGCTAACCCAAGGGACCTGAACAATAGTGGGAACTGGGTTGGAGAATTATTGTCAACTTCTGAAGCCAGACTTCAGATCTTAGTGTTCCTGTGGGTTTGATAATAGCCACTCACTTTTATTCAGGCCAGTTTTATGTATATGACAAGGCAACCAGCCAGTTCCAAGTTGATCTCCATGCTGGCCTCTTAGGCATGTTGCTGTCACAATCTAGGACCTGAGAATTTATTTGGGGACTTGGAAAACTGGGTCCAGGTGAAAGCTGGCCTCCTCCAGGTGATGTAGCAGAACATCCTTCATCTCAGTGGCCGGAGAGGACTGGTGTCAGGCTGTTCAGTGTTTGATTGGAGTGGGGACAAATGCAGGTGTCCCCTAGGCTTGTGTCTGTTGATGTGCCACTGTACACTGTGTCCTCCTGTAACGTTCCTCACCCCAGTGTAACAGTGGGGGTATCTGGTTTATGAGGGAGCCACGGGGAGAGGGCATGCTCATTCATGCAGAGATCACCACCCACACACTCTGTAAGGATACATGTTTGAGTTAGTTTTTCATGTGTTTTTTACGTCTGTCTGACTATCTATCATCAGTCGTCTAGTGTGTGAATGTGTGTGTGCATGCGTGCTCACAGGTTCAGAGGTCAGAAGACAACTTGTGTAGTCCGCTCTCTCCCTCCACCGCGTGGGTTAAGTTCTTAGGCTTGGTGGCAGTCATCCTCACCTGCTGAGCCGTTTCACTGACCCCTCATGCTTTGTTTATGTTTCTGGAATAAGGCCGATTTTGGTCCCTTCCTGTCAGTTCATGTTGGGAAGGACTCCATGTGCCTGGTGCTGTGCACACATCACACAGGCTCCCCGCTTCTCCCAGTGAATTCAGATTGATGATGCTCATGAGAAGCTTTATAGAGCAGGCAAATGAAACTATATCAGAGAAGAAACCAGTATGTGGGGAGGACTGGGACGAGCAGAATAGACTAGAGGTTCATTGTCCTTTGCCGGGCAGGTCAGGATTGTGCCTTAGAGGTTCTGTCTTAGAGGCTGTCCGGTCCTGAGGAGACTCCGTGGGATATGAATATAGGGAAAAGGAACCCAATTGACGAGTTCATGAAGGTGCTAACAGCCCTCTTGGGGTTCCCCATAGGTTAGAAATACTTGTGAAAATGCAGGCTGAGAGTGGGAAGCCAAGTTGTCTGAGTCCCTTGTGGTTTGCTCATTCTTGGTCACCTGTGATTTTTTAAATTTTCCTTCTAAACTTTGTGTGAGGTGAGAGGGAAATCCAGCCAGTAGGACAGTCTGTGAGCAGCATCACTCCTAAGCCCAGCCTTGAGCAGCCCTCTGACTTGAATGCTGGCTCCCCTGCAAGAATCTCTGTGAAGTTTCCGTAGTCAGACAGGGAAATGGAATTTTTTTTTAAAGGATAAGTATTTTCATTATTTAAATTTTTTCATGTATTTATTTCTATTTTATGTGTATGAGTGTATTGCCTGCATGTATGTAAGTGCTCCCGTGTTGTGCACTGCCCACAGAAGACAGAAGAGGATCCCCTGGAATTGGAGTTACAGATAGCTGTTAGGAGCGATGTAGGTGCTAAGATTTGAACCCGGGTCCTCTGCAAGAGCAGCCAGTTCTCTTAACTGCTGAGCCATCTCTCCAGACCCTAAGAATATTATTTATTTACTTTAGCTTCATGAAGGTTTTTTCCCCCAGTGCTAGGGACTGAACCAAATAGGTACGCTACCACTGAGCTTTGTCTACCCTAGCCTCTTTATGTATTTGTTTAGTAAGAAAATTATTCACTCAACTTTAATGCAGCTGTTTTAATATCTCATTTCTTTATAGTAGCTTACAGATACCCACATACCCTTCCTAACTTTTTTTCAATATATTTTTATTGAATTTTTTTGCATTTCATACAATACATCTTACTCATATTTGGACTCCCTCCCCCATCTGTAACCCTCACATTGGGATTCCATGCATTCTGTCATATGTGTTAAAGCCTGTCAAATCAGTTTGTGTCCCCAGATGTCCCTTGGTATGTGTTCATCCACTGGAGCCTTGTCAGCATCATTTCATTAAAGATGATCAGCTCTCCCTTATTTATTTTGAGGCAGAATTTTACTAAGTTGCCAGACTGGCCTTGAACTCGCTCTTGTAGCCTAGGCTAGCCTTGAACTTGTAATCCTTTTGCTTTTGCCTAACCGAGTAGCTAAGATTATAGGCCTGAGCCGTCAGACTTGGCAAAGTTTTTCATTTATAGATCTGTTAACTATAAGAGATCTTGGCCTAAGAAACTGTATATATGGGCCCAATTTCCTTTATTACTTGTATACATATTTATTTAAGAGTGTTTTGTGATACTAGAGCCTTGAACATGCCAGATAAGCACTCTACCATTGAGCTGTATTCCCAGCCCTTCCACTCATGGGTACATGTAGTGTATGGAGATCGGAAGGCCTTGTTTCTGTGGTCCCTCACCAACTGGCCACAGGCATTTCACACCTGCATTTTTACATGCTCCTTCCAGGGTGCTTTTACTTGGGAACTGTCAGCACCTCTTATGATGGGTCTCTTTCTCCCTCTTTACTCTTCTTTTTTGTCCTGTTCTGACAAAAACCTATTAGATTTATTGGCTCCTTTGCCTTGGCATTAATGACCTCGGAAGGTTTAAAAGAGCTGTGTTCTGGGAACCTTATAAAGCCCCAGGGTCTCTGGTGAACTCTAAATAGCTCATCGGCTGTGTCTGCAGACAGCCTATCCCAGAAAGGAAAGAAAAATAAACTCGGGCGGGTGTGAGTCTGCTGGGAACACTTCAGGAAGTCCTGGGAGGGCCAGGGGAGAATTGGGAAGCAAAGCTGACAGGGAAAGAGGGACTTTGAGACGGAGCCTTTGGGCACTGGGCCATTCTTCAGTCATTGCTGGCCATGGCCAGTCCTTCTTCCATGGAGCTGACCAAAAGCTGCTTGACTTGGACCTGTCGTCCTTTCTCCTGAAACTGAGTTTAGCACCTCTTTGGTTTCCATTTAGTTCTCCCACTAGACAGCTTTCCTTAAAATCGGACTATGGTTTCATTAATGTTTCTGGGAAAGAGCAAGCAATACAGGTAATTCCATTTAGTCATTCAGCGGTGAGAGAGAGAGACAGTTCCTGCTTCCAAGGAGCCTGCAGGCTGTCTTCTGAGCAGGTGGTAGGGGTGGAATAAATGGAGATGGTGGTCAAGGATCTGCTACATTCCCAAAAAGTAATCCTGGAGACTAATCCCATCTTCATATGCGTATTGATGTATTGATTCATTGATTACATATTAATAAAAACGATGTCATTGTATACTTACTTATTCATAGTGGTTTATTTCGTAGCTAGCTGTTTGGCATTTCCTCTGTAGGAGTCAAGGGAGATGTGATGTGTACCAGAGATCTGAGTGCTAAAGAAAGGAAGCCAGATATCTACAGAACACACTGAGCCAGGCTCTGAATGAGGTCATGGCCACAAAAGAATGGAAAGTCATGGTTCCTCCAAGGACTGTCTGTAGCAGGAGTCAGACACTTGAGTGACAGTCACAAGCTAGTGTGGTGAATCCCCCAGTGCTGGTGTGTACATAGGTGGGAGGGGCATTTAAAGGTGACTTCCATATATGAGCTGTATTGTGAAGGAGTTTGCTGATCCAATGAAATGGGGGTCAGGGACACTCCTACAGGCAGAGGATACTGCATGGGCAAAGGCAAGGAAACAACAGAGCTTGGTTGACCAGACGACAGAAGCCATTTGGCCAATCTGAACCGTCACTGTAGCTCACTCTGGTAATAAGTAACAAAATTGAACAGCAGCAAAGGAGTGCCCTTGCACTCAGAATCAGCCTTGTTGGAATGGGAACCTACTGTCATTGCCACTCAAAGGCCCTGTTGTTTGTGTTAGGCTCTGACTTGGCGGTATCCTTCCTGTGGGTTTTGACAAATGTGTACCATGTATATACTATCCCCATCTCATGTCTCGGGTAGAGTAGTCTCGCTGCCTTGTGCTTTGTCTGTTGAGCTGTCCCTGCTCTCCCTGACCCTGGTTCTGATCTTTTAACTGTCTTCATGGTTTTTCCCTTTCCCAGAATGTCGCACAGTGTGTAGCTGTTTCAGATTAATTTCATTGACTTAGGATATGGCTTGATTTCCCTTTAATAATTGGATAATATTCCATCGTTTGGATACCCCACATTTCAGTTATCTCTTTGCTTACTGAAGTTTGTTTCTAAGATTTTCCAACTCTGAATAACACTGCTGTTAGCATTGGCTTCTCGGTGGTGCAGCCCGTATCAGATAGGACTTTCCAGAAGGAAGACTGGGAGTCTTTTGGTTGCTGGGCGAGGGGAGCTACATGGAAGCATCTGACATGATGAGGGTTAAGGTTGGAGTCAGAAACCAATAAGGAAGATTTTCTTCTATGAGAATTTAAGTTATGTTATAATATTTGTGCTAGGAAAACATTATTAGTCTTATGTTTAATTCTCTGTCCCAGAGCTTCCATCCAGCTGCTTTTCAAAGGGGAACCTGCATGCTTTTTCCTGCCGTAGGATCTTATATTTTCAGGGTAAGATCTCTACCAGGTCTGGAGAGATAGCTTAGTGGTTAAGAGCGCTTACTGGTCTTGCAGAGGACCTAGGTTTAGTTCCCAGCACCCATATCAGGAAACTTACATACAACCACCTGTAACTCCAGTTCCAGGGGATCTGATGTTCTCTGACCTCCTTGGGTACCTGCACACATGCAGTGCACATAAACTTTGCAGGCACACATACATACACATAACAAATAAGTAAGTAACCTTTAAAAATAAACAAATAAAACAAGCCATCTACCTTTGTGAGAACTTGTGCTGTGCATCAAGCAAACTGACTCACACTATCTTTATTTTAAAAGTTTCCACAATCTAGACCCAAGCAAGACATCCATACGAAAACAAGGAACTGGAATAAAAAAAAAACGAAGCTACCCCAGACCATTCCGACTCCATCATTTAAGCCTCTGACTTTCTCTTCTGGCACCTGTGTAGCGCCTCAGTTCTCATCCATCTTTGGTGTAGAACTACCAGCTCTAAGCCCCCAGCCCTGAAAAGCAAGAGGAGTTTTTAGGGACTGGTAAAGACTAGCCTTGGGCCATGGTAGAACAGAGACGAGACCGAAGAAATACCTTGAACTACCTAGGAGTTGTGACATGGCCAGTTAGAGCGAGGATAAGGAGGAGCAGAAGGGGCTCCCAGGCTCCTGAGTTGTGATGTCATCATTCATGGAGAAAAGAGATGTGGGAGTGAGGAGCTCAAGGGTATGTCTGTCATATCCCTTGCAGTGATCAGCTTTGATGTTAGGCAAGCTCTCTGGACAGGGTACTGCTTAGTTTTGGGAAAATCATTCCTCTAAAAGTATATCCATAGGAGGAATCAAAACCAAACTTCAGAGACTCAGAGCAAAACACTATATTCCTGGTCTTGGCCAGAAGGGCCACGATAAAGGGTAACCACAATTTAGAACGCAGTACTGATGTTCTAGGAATCCTCTAACCTAGAAATTTGTGGCGGAAAGGGAGAGAGTCTAGGGAGAACACAATGGAAAGAGCATGAGTCTCAGAGGAATAGTTCATAGTCAGACTTGGACAGCTTGGTATGTGGGGTGGGCGACGAGAACAGAACTGACTGCAAATGCTTTGAGCAGATGTGCATAGCAAGGAGGGCCGTTATGCAAGCCATAGTGTTTGTGGCTGTGGTTTGGTGGGATGAGGTCAGGCTTTTTTCCTTTAGGACTTTATTAGAGTTGCATGGCCCCTCTAGAAAGTGCCAGTTAATGGAGATGGGAGTTTGGGACTTGGGTTAGTGACTGACTGTCTTTGTGATGGCAAACTCAAGATCTTAAATAGAGTGACTCCTTTAGATACTGAAGCAATTCTTTAGCTATGGTTTTTTTTGGTATTAGATAAAAAACGCTGCAGAACTAAAACCTAGAATTTCTGTTGCTTTATGGTTTCATGAAGTTTTGTACACTTATTAGAAATTCAGCAAAGATATTGGTTTCATTATTCTTCAGGCCTCCCACTGTGATTTTCCAGTTATTAATTCATCTCACTGTGGCATCTGCCCCTAGCTTTCTGCCAAAAGTATAGCCACCAACCCACCCATGCTATATGCACGTTTAGCACCATGATTTAGTTCTTTCTAGAAACATTCTGTGTCTCAGATTATACGATGGGAATCTCAAAGTGATTCTACCCCCCACCCCCAATTTCACTGAATATTATTATCTTTAAAACTAAGTTTGGGGAGCATGGTGGCACGTGCTTATAATCCCAGTGCCCGGGCTACCTAGCAGACTCTGTCTCATTGAATGTCCTCAGAAATTTTATTTATGCAAAAACTTATAAATGTGTTCTGTAAAAGCAAATGGTAGTATTAAACAGGGCATTCAAGAGAGGCATGGAGAAGGTGACCTTTGGACTATGATCTAAAGAAGGTGAAGGATTGACTCTGAGGAATCTGGGGAAAGAGTGTTGGGGCTCTCAGGTGGTGCTTGTGGAGGATGGAGGGAGCAATGTAGAGGTGCTGCTCTAGCTGCTGAGGAGATGATAGTGGTCATGTGTGCATTTGCATGCGCGCTTGTGTGTGTGTGTGTGTGTTGCTGGGATGGAACCCAGGGCCCTTGTATGTTAGGCTAGCACTTTACCATTGAGCTATACCCCCAGTCACGTATTTCTTTTTAATGCTTTTTCTCTTAAATGTATTTGGTCTGAGCAGCAGAAAGTGAAAGAGTGACTCTGGAGCATTATGTTGCCTGGTGTAGTGGATTGCACCTTTAATCTCAACACTCAGGAGGCAGAGGCAGGTCAGCCAGGAGACCCTGTCCCCTCTACCCCCACCTCAAAAACAAAACAGACAAAACGAAAAACCCTAATCCTGCCAAAGAACAGCAAAAAACAAAAACAAAAGAAAAACCCAAACCTATTGTGTTAAGCACGAGACCAGACCCAGAAGATTACACTCTGTGTGATTCCGTGCTGTGTACTTGAGAAAAGGCTACATGATGGGGTCAGGAATCTAGTCAGCATTGTCTAGGGACCCTGAGAAGAGAAATTTGGGGGGCAGTAGAAACACTTCGTGTCTGGATTGTAGTGGCAGTCATGTGACTGTATACATTAATTACAGCTCGCCAAATGGTGCCCTTAAATAGGGTGAATTGTATGTAATTATACTCTATTTTAAGAACTTTAAAAAAATGGTCTAGTTTAACATTAGTAAAAGCTGTCTGCAATTGCCTTTTGTTTTGATCTGATTGTGTGTGTGTGCGCGCGCGAGCGTGTGTGTGTGCGTGTATTTTCCTTCCACCTGTGTGGAGACCAGACTCAGGTCATCAGGCTTCGTGACAAGCACCTTTACCCCTCTCTTCCATCCACTTAGTTCAGCCTTTTTGGTTATTACATTTTAGGTGATATTTCTTGTAAAAGCATTTAACTGATTTAAAAAAACAAGAATGATGTGATCATTTCCGTCTTTGTATGGGCAGTCCATTTGTGTTTTGTATGATTCTTGGTGTCTGTTCTGCCTGTGGTTTCCCTCCATGCTGAGCCTGGGTGTGTCTACAGGAGTGGATGGTTGCACTCCTTTAATCCCTTGGAAGACTGAAACAGGAGCAGTATGAAGTTGAAGCCAGTCTGGATTTCATAGTGAAACCCTACCTCAAAAAAAAAAAAAAAAGAAAGAAAAACAGGGCCAGGTGTGTTGGTGCCTGCCTTCAGTCCCAGCACCCAGTAGGCAGAGGCAAGTGGATCTCTGTGAGATAGATAGAGGCCAGCCTGGTCAGCATAAAGCGAGTTCTAGGCCAGCTGTGACTACAAGTCTTCCCTTGACTCAAAAAAGATAGAAAGAAAAGAAAAGGGGAACTTCCCCAAAAGAACATCCCTCCCTCCAAAAAAATAAAATCAAACAAACAAAAAACAAAGCAAGAAGAACTTTGGTGAGTTAAAGACATTTTGATTTGCGAATTGCTTGATAAACATTCTGTATCTGGTGGTGTGAAGAAACAAGACCCTCCCATGGACTCCCTGTATGCAGATTTTCTGTTTGGCTTTCTGTTGACTGTGGCACCTCTGTGCATTGGATATACTCGGTGTGCTCACAAGTGGCCATTGAAGATGCCCATTTTAATGACAAAATGCAAAGAAAATAAATGAAATTTATCAAGACCCAAAGGAGGCTATATTGTGCGATACTTGCTTTGTGGAAGAGGAAAGAGGATTGGAACCAGGTTGACTTTGCTTTTTTCCTTAAAGATTTTGGTGTTTTAAAAACAGATTTGTGTTTCTGGTCATTTAATAAGTTTTAAATTCACTTATTTATTTATTTGTGTGTGTGTGCGTGTGTGTGTGTGTGTGTGTGTGTGTGTGTGTGTGTGTGTGTGTCTCGTTCAGTCAAAAGGCAGTTTGTGGGAGTTGGCTCTTTCTACCATGTGGGTCCCTGGGCCCTGGGATTGAGCTCAGGTCTTTGGATTTGGCAGCAGGTGCCTTCATCTTCTGAGCCTGTGAAAGATTACTATTTTCACCTTTAAGACTCCCTGCTCATTTGTTGGTTTTGTTTCTGTCTGTTTTGGGGCTGGAGATCAAGCCTGGGCCTTGGTTGAGCATGCTGAAGCAGATGCTTTTTCACCAAGTTATAGTCTCAGCTCTCCCCGCCCCTAAGTCTTTAAATCAAATCCTATGTCCTTTTCTTTACACTTGACGAATGATGAACTAGATTTTGTGCAGTTCCTTCTTCACGTCCATAGTTGGTTGGGGTGTTTGCAGAGGGAGGTAGGTGTGCAGGGAAAGTGAACTGAGACTGGCAGAACGCCTCATCAAGGGCTGTTTGCGCCTCATTCATCTTTGTGTCCCTGGTGGAACCTAGAATGGTGCCTCGCTGCACGTAGCAGCCCCTCAGTCAATATTTGTTGAGCTGAAAGAGTCTTTATTCCCGCACTTCACTTGCCAGAACTTGGGGGTGTGTCTTGCCTCTGTGTTCACATTCCTTGGCACTCTGACTCTTGAGGTGTGATGGATGGTTGAGGAGCACAGGCGGAGGGGGACTTTTATTTTATTTTACTTTCAAACTTTCTGGCCCTTTCCCAGGCTTTGCCTTTCTTCTCCAAGTGTGGTGGATCCCACCACCTACTCTGTTTCTTTGTTTCATCTGGTGCTTTTTCCTCTATGATTGGTATTTCCATATTGAACACTTTTCATGAACTATTCTTCTCAAACCTTGCATTTTTAAAGACTGACCCTAGAATCAGAGATGACGCATAATCAAGTCTGGTTTGAGGAAAGTGTGTAAAGTCCGTGTGCCCCAAGTTTACTAGAAAAGAATGCTTCTAACACCCGAAGAACAGCCAGATCTCACGGGTAGTTGTTCAGAATTCACAAGTAATTGTTAAATCTTGCAAGCGTGTGTCTTACAAAGACACAACCAGTTCAGTGCTGCCTTAAGCACGGGCAGCAGATTCCACAGAGTGATGCCCTGATGAAGGAACTAGTTATGTGGGTGTGCAAGGATCGCACTGATGTCGCTGCCAGCCACCTGCCTGAGAACTGGACCTTCCTGTGCCACCCTCTCACGAGACTCTGTCTTCAGGCCTAGGATGATATGCAGGACCTCTGGAGTGAATGTGATTTTCTCTCCTGCTACCTGCTGGAGAAAGTCCTTTGCTCAGAGATGATCTAACTGATTTCCTCTATTTGATAGAAGAACAATTTGCTGCATTTTGAGTACAGAAACTGAGGTGGAATGACTCTACATCTTGTTTGTGTGAGAGACAGCTACTACCTGTTTAGGGTAAACCAGGAGACACAGACTTATGAGTAACTTATCCACACAAAGAAAATTTTACTACCTATGAACTTACCAAAGTCAGTCAGGAACACTTACCGTATCAGAAAGCTGAGTATGGCGATGTATGCCTTTAATCCTAACACTTGGAACAGAATTCCAGGCCAGGAGTTCAAGGCCAGCTTTAGCTACAAAGGGAGTATGAGATAAGCCTGGGCTGCTTTACACCCTATCTTAAACCAAAACAAAGCAAAACTTAGACAAACCAAGCCTGTGAACTTATCAAACACCAGATTAGTGAAGGTTGCAGCTCCTTTACCTGGACCACTTACCCAAATACTTAAAGGCAGCAGGCATACTGTGTGTCTCCTGGTTACTTGTCATAAGCCTGTTCAGGAGAATTGTCACAGCAAAGAGCATCTGCCTCGTTCCCCAACCTCCAGATCAATTCCTGTTTCTTATGCCTATGACACACAACCCACTTCTAACTAACCCTCAGACAGCTTGCCACCCAGCCTTCATTTAGCTACTCTGCATTTTGAGCAACTCTGCAACTTCTGTCTAGTTCCTTAGAGAGACTTTTTATTGTGTCCAGATCACGCCGGTCTCTGCCTTCATGTAGCCTCTCTGAACCCTGCAGCCTCATTAAACTTTCCTTAACCATTTTGTCTCTCTCTCACTCACGCAGGTATACACACATCACACACACATACACACATACACATGTACATATACACATGGACACATCACACATACAGCTGTAAAGTGTAGTTTGATTGGAGAGTCACATTTGTGATTAAGATGGGTGGAACAAGCTGTGACTGTGTGTGACCACACTGTCGGGTAAAATCAGGATTACCTGGGAAATACAACCACCAAAACAGACGAGGTTTATGGATTCAGTAAATTCTGACACCATGGAAAGATGCAAACATGCCTGTGATTCTCATATAGTGCGCGCACAACAAGAGTGACAGCCCATGTGCAGGGTTTAGGCATTACGGCGATGTATCTTTGAGAGAAGAGGTCATTTTTGAAATGCGTCTGCCATAGAAAGGTCTCTCTCGATCTCTGTTTGATCATTTGCTAGCCCATCCTTGTTGGTGCATGCCTGAAAGTTACAGCCGGAGAAGAACATGCAATCCAACTTGGATTTGGTGATGACGCGGGCACAGTGTGAGTCTAATGAGAGTTTTTGTTTCTGGTTCTTGATCCTGGAAGAGTTCTCCCATGCTCTTCAGGTTAGCCTTTGTGAACACTAGAGCCTACCTAGTAGACTGAAATTCCATCCTTCTACAGAGATTCCACCTTTTTTTTTCTTCTCACAGATGGGTCTCCCTAGTCTCTTAACTCCTGAGCTCAAGTGTTCTTCCCTCTTCAGCCCCCCTAGAACTAGGACTACCTTATGGCCAGATTCTGATCTTTAAAGATATGGAGGAGGTGGTGAGTGGTTGGCAGGCATATACAGAATACTGGAAATTACAGCCTAAGAGTGCACCCGAACCCTATGACCTGCTGCTTTCATTCACTGAACAACTGTTTCTTCAGTGCCTCCCGTGAGGTCAGGTATGCGCTTAGGTGCTAGATATCCAAAAAGATACAGAAATAGATGTGGTCCTTCTTTTATGGACCTTACTGGGGACAGATGTTAGAGAAACATGAAAACAAAATGCATGCTTGCAAGCAAAAGTTCCATCATGGGAGTGGCTAGGACTTAGGGTACTCGTGAGTGAAGGAGGGCTTGCTGTAGATGAAGGGCCTTTAGACCGGAGATGTGGATTAGGGTTCGGGGGGCGGGAGTCTGCGGAACAGTATGAGCAAATCAGCAAAGATCTGGGCTTCCTCAGTCCGTGGAACACGCCCTTTTCCCAGCCTCCCTCCCTCCTGCTTTTGTGATATGTCACCACAGAACATTTAGAAACACTGTACAGTAGTCCCCAGCTGCCTCTCACTGTCTGTGGGGGACTGACCAGGGCACTCCCTCGATTCTACCACCCAAGGGCATGCAAATCCCATAGGTGAAGTGGTATAATATCTGGCATGCACCTACAGCCTCCCATATGCTTTAAATCACTCTACATTAATTATAGTACCTGTTAATTGCTATGTAATGATTAGGAGACTAATGCCAAGAAAAGAAAGTCTACACATTCAATAGAGATGCCATTTTTTCTCAATTATTCTTGTCCCTCAGTTGGTAGAATCTGTGGAAGTGGAACCCAGCAGATACAGAATGCCTTTCAAGGTCCTGGTTGAATCCATCAGGCCTAGAACTGTAGTGTAGGGGGGCTGAGAGACCAGGTTAACAGACTCTGCTACCAGAAGGAAGAGGTGGGATTCCGTAAAGATGCTTTGCTGGTCCACCTTTATAAGTCAGTGTTCCACTTCTCTTTCTGGGCTGGCCCCCTGCAGATTCTTTGTCTATGTTAGTGGACGTAGATGGCTCACAGGAATCATTGCTGTGGGAGTGTCCCATGCCCGTGTAGTACAGGTTCAGATAGTCTCAGGACATGGGGTAAAGCGTGTGCTACCATCTCTGTCTTCAGCTGCTCTGTTGAGTAGGTTGAACAGTCCTTTCTGAACTTAGCTGTCTTTCAAAGTTGGGAGGGTGATGTTCTTTTCAGAAGCCCAACACGAGACCTGGAATTAGAGTAGATGAGTCACAATTTATTCTTATGATGAATTTCTTAGTTCAGTAAATCTCTGAGAGGATTGCCCATAGCCCAGGTTCAGCAGGCAGTCTGTCTTACTGTCATTTAGAATGCACTTGGCACCAGTTATTTTTACCTTTCCTGTCATTTCTGAGGCTGGCAGCCTAGAGGTAGGGTGTGGATGAAGCCATAAATTACTCTGGGAATTGTCTCATTTTAACTCTAATTGTGGCTTTCCTGATTCCCATCTCCCCTGCCTCTATTTTATATTATTTTTATTTTATGTTTATGAGTGTTATACCTTCATGTATGTAAGTGCACTTGTGCTGTGCAATGCCTAGGGAGGACAGAAGGGAGTGTCAAATCCCCTGGAGCTGGAGCTACTATGGAAGATTGTTTGCTGCCATGTGGATGCTGGGAATTGAACAGCCAGTGTTCGTAAGTGCTGAGCCGGCTCTCCAGCCCCTCCAAGTTTTTTAAAATCCGTTTGAGTGAGAAGCATCGAGGAAGATATAGGTGGTATAGGCTTATAAGCTTGCCGGTGGTCACCTTTCTAAGTGGAGGGAAGGTCTTTCTCTCTCTCTCTCTTTCTTCTTCCTATACTTCTATTTTAAATGCCCATTTCTTGCTAGTTCTGTCTTGCTGGAAACTGGCCCAGCTCCATTTAGGTTTTTTTTTTTTTTTTTTTCCTTTCTTTCCCATGCTGCTATTAAAAGCCAAAGCTGAGTCTCCAAGAACGAACAGGGTGGAGGATAGGAGCCCTCTTGATTCCGATCGCACGGATGGGAATGGGATAAGTTTATTGGGCAATTTTAATTTCTGTGCTTGTTTTATTAACATGGAGAAGAACTCGCAGATGCTACCTCCTTATACTTCTCTTTCCTGAGCTTGAACACCACTGAGCAAATTAGAGGTCTAAGAACTTCCCTTCATATTCTGGGTCTCTTTACCATGACAGGCAAGTATGCTTGGCATCTGGAATTCAGCCAGCTGTGAATTCTTGATATCTGGGAGTTATATGTCCCTCAGCTTTAACAAATCTCCACGTTCACTAATACACAGAGTTTGTGGAGTCTTGGGCTTTGCTTAAATCACAGTCAACTCAAAGTTCTTTCTGTTCCTTGTACACACTCACTCACTGTAAGTCATCAGCCTTCTAGAACTTGCACTCACTTTTACTCTTCTCATTTGGCAAGATGTTTTTGTAGTGGCTAAAATACACAAATTAGGTGGGGTTTGCTTGGTTTGTTTTAAATTATGAAGTGAGCTGGGTGTGGTGTTGCATGTCTTTAATCTCAGTACTTCAGAGGAAGAGGCAGACATATATCTCTGTGAGTTTGAAGCCAGCCTGGTCTACATAGTGTGTTCCAAGCCAGTCAGAGCTATAAAGAAAGAAAGAGAGACAAAGAGAGAGAAATTATGAAGTGAACTCACCCTTTCTGTTACATGATTCTGTTTTGACAAATGCATACATCTGAGTTGCCACTATTGCAATTAAGATATAAAAGTTTCATCACCCTAAAACATTCTCTGGTGCCATTTTGTAGCCAGATCCTCCTTCTGCTCCAGCCACTGGCAAACACTGCTCAATCTTCTTTCCCCAAAGTTTCATCTCTTGAATGCCATAAAATGGAAAGACCCACTGGGCAACCTGTTGTCTTTCACAGCACAAAGTGTCGGTCAGCCGCACTGTTCTGTGTGTCCACACTGTGCTATTTTTATATGCTGAATGGGACCCCACCGAATGATATACTATACCATAGTTCCTCCATCCATTCACCAATGGATATGACTTACCAGTCACCATGAACTGATCTTTGTCTATGCTTTTGTTTCTCATGGGTAAATCCCTTGAAATAGGGTTGTTTGTTTATATGCTAATTCAGTGTTTAACTTTTTAAAAAACGCAGAATTGTTTTCCAAAGTGACCAAACTCTGCTAGGATCTCCTGCAAGGTATGAGCTAATTCCATTTCCTTGGCTTCTTTCACAAGCTTTGTCACTGTCACTTTTCAAGTAATTTTGCCCATCAAATGTAAAAATAGCTTATTGTGGTTTTAATTTGCATTTCACTAAGAACAGAAGATATTAGTTTTCTTGTGCTTATTTGCCATCTGCATTTCTCTAATGAAGTATCTGTTTAAATCTTTGACTTATAAGATATTGAGTTAGCTTAATGAGTTTTGAGATTCCTTTATGTGTTTTAAATAAAAATTCCTCACCTGTGTATTTGTAACCTATGGACTTTAAAATTTTTTTAATTTATTATTTTTATTTTGAGTGTCTCGGTGTATTGCCTACATGTAGGTAGGTACACTCATGTTTGTTGTGCAATGTCCAGAAGAGGGTGTTGGATCCCCGGACCTGGGTTATTAGCTGCCATGGATGCTGGGAACTGAACCTGGGTCCTCTGTAAGACCGTAGAGTGCTCTTAACTGCTGAGCCATCTCTCCAGCCCCTGGACTTTCTTTTCATTTTAAATTTTATTTATTTATATTTATTTATTTATTATTAATTATTATTATTGTGTGTGTGTAAGTGAGTGAGTGTGGGTGTGCAAGTGTCATGGTATGCATGTGGAGGGCAGAGGAAAACTTTCAGGAGTTGGTTCTCTCCATCCTCCTCAACATAGATGGGTTCCAGGATGCAAACATGCACAAATCAGGGCAATCCCCAATGATACAAATTCAGTCTTGATCCAAGGTGAGGCTCACAGGAGCACTGGCTGCAGCTGCTCTGGTGGTGTCATTCCAGCCCACCTTGCTGTCTTCATTCTTGACAGTGTCTTTGGAAGAGCAGTTTTGTCACACCAGCATTACTTGATGTAAGTGTGTCCTGGAGCAAGACTGCATGGTAGAAGCCCCCCGAGGTCTGGGACTATTTTGTTGCCAGTTTTAGAACAGGGTCTAGCACTCAGTAAATAATGGTTGAGTACAATTCAGTGATCTTCATGAAGGGTAAGACAAGATATTCCAAGGCATCTGAGACTGTGATGGTCAGGGTATAACTGAAGAGTGACCTCATACTGTGACAGCAAGGTTTCAGTATCAAGACAAAGCCAAGAGCTTTTGCCTGGGACCTCCTCTGCATCAGAACCACTTGGAAGAGCATGGAGAAAATCCCAGGACCCTGTCCTTGATTGGCAATCCTGGTATTTTCAGTTCCTGAAGGAGGAACTTGGGTCAGGACACACAAACGTTGAGGGAAGGACATGCTGTAAAGAGAGCTGAATTTCTGTAACTGGGTGACTGGAAACCATTGTGGAGTTTGGCCCATTTGGCACAGCCGTTCCACCCTATTCTCTCTGCCTGGGGGGCTACCTAATTCTTCCCTGCCCCCACAGTGTGGAGTGAGGTGAGGCCAAGGTTGAAGTCATTGGCAGAGCTGAAGCCAGGCTAGGCTGTCTGTGGTGGAGGCCAGCTCATCTCTCCATCGCCCCGTTTTTCCTGGTGCTATTTTGGCCAGTGGTATGTGGTTTCAGCAAGTGGGCCAGTTTGTAATCACGACACAATCGCATCTTTTAAGGGTTGAATGAGCATGCCAGGAGAGGAAACTGCTAAAGAGATTTTCCTCAACTCGTGAGGCCTTGTCTTCCCTGTGTCTTACTTTAAAGGTAATACAAGAGCGAAAAGGGGAAAGTGTATGTTCGTATGTGTGTGTCTGGCGTGTGTGTGTTGGGAGGTAGGTGCTGGCAGTTGGCCCGGGCAGGGAGGCAGCAATTCATACAAAGTGGTCCCAGCTGCCCCTGGTTTATGGGCTAATCCCGGTCCTGCTCCAGCCTGTTATTCAGAGTAAGCTGCTATCATTAGTGGTTAAACATTTCTGAAAGTATTCTCTCTCAACTCTGACCACATGCCCTTTCAAGGAAGGGAGGGAGGGAGGAGCCAGGGAAGTAATGGACCCACCCTGTTGTCCTCCAGCAACTGCCCTGCAGAAGGGGACAGGGAAGCCTGGCCACTGAAGTAATCAGGATTGTCAAAGCCTGTGTGCCTCACAGGCTCAGTGCTGCTTCTGCTGCCTGAGAGACAAAGTCAGTACTGAAGCCTGTGGGTTCCAAACCAGGGAGACATTTTTTGTCCTTGTAAGGAACTTCTTGACTGGAATAAACCTTCTATTAACCAATTTCACCTCTCTCAAACTCTCTCTGCACTGAACACATGTGCATTCAACTGAGCCATGCTGGTCGGTTGCTGGAGACTGTCTTTCCCTCTGGTACTATATTTGCCCCTTTTGCTTTCGATTAGGAGTTGTGGTGAAGTGCTTAATAGTAACATTGCTTCCTATGAAGTGGGGACTTTGAAATTCATGTCTTTGAGGTATGATTGACAGCTTTTGATTTATGAAACGATTTATGAAAGAAGACGGATAAAGAGAGCTGAATCTTGATTTCTGTAGTGAACCTGTGTCCTCTTTTCATTTTTAATGACCATGCTGGCTTTAGTTCTTATGGGCTCCATGAGTTGCTTGGCCTCGAGGATCTCTCTGGTTCTTGGTCACTCAATGTATTTTGAGATAAAGTCTCACTCTGTAGCCCTTGCTGGTGTGGTTCATGTTATGTCATCCAGGCTGTCCTTGAACTCACAGCAATCCTCCTGACTGAGCTTCCTGAGTGCTGGTATAACAGATATGTACCACCACATCTGGTTCCTTTCCCTGGCCCCCTCTCAAGAAAAACTGTTCTTTTCTTAAAAAAAAAAAAACGGGTTATTTTCCTTCTCAGGAGTGTATTAGCTCAGAGAAGGAAATGAGAAAAGTCTCAGAGCACAAGAGCACAAAAGGCAAAAACAAAGCACCCGTGCACCCAGCAATCAAAGGTGACAGCATCTTGTCACAAGAATCTGTTACTTAGAAGGTAGCTAATGGGAGGTTCCTATTCCCCCACAAAACCAGTTGTTTACTGTGCCACAGGCTTGTCCAACACACTGGAGCCGAGATTCCCACTAGCAGGGAACTCTGGTGGCCATGGATCCTCCCGGCAAGGAGCTTTCTCTTACAGATCAAGTCTGGTTATTGGCTCAGTGACTGGTAGAGTAGTCTCAGGAATTCGCCCCAGCCTAGCCTTTCTACCTGCATCTTCCAGCCAACAAGTAGAGGCTGCGGAAGTCACACTGCCTGGATGAGCTGTGTGTGCTTACTTCCTATGGAACATACCACTGCTTGTTTACTTAGCTGTAAATGGAGGTAATAGTAGTGAGCTACCTTTAAGAGTAGCGAGATAGTGTGTTAAAGTGCACAGCAATGGAACGCGGTGTTACAGCTTGACCAATATGGGATTCACCATGGTCATTGTATCGCTTCTGCTGTTGATGGTTCTTCTGCCCTGTGCCATGTTATGTAAGTTATTCTCCCAGTCTCTGGTTCCTGGTCTGCAGAGAAGCAGTTTCTTCTTCATTCAGTAGATGCCATCTAAAGCATTTTGTTGTAAATTAATGAGTGATGAAGGACATACCAATAATGGCCTATGACGGAGGAGTTGAACTGAAGAGTAGGGAGGCTTAGATGTCCTCACCAAGTGGAGCGAAGGCAAGCTACAAAAAGAACTTGAGAACATGCTGTGCTTGCTGCTTTGTGCTCTGGGAAAATATCAGATAGGTTTCTTCTGCTGGATCCCACCCTCTTGTGGTATAGATCTATTTCTGTACTGGTTCTCATTTACATGGGAGAGCTGTTGAGGCATCCCTTCTAGGTAAGCTGTGCGGCCATATGCATTGACTGAAGCTGTTTAATGGCTCCAAGAACATCATCTTTCCAGCTATAGAGAAAATTGATTTGGATCAGTTAGGGCCCTGTTTACCTAATGGGAGAAATATTTCATCTGTAGCCTGTCCAGGGATTCTTATTTATTTCTAACATTTAAGCCCAATAAAAATAATGTGATGGTCACAGGATATTTTGCCAGTCATTTCAGATGTGGGGGTAATTCACTCTGGATCTGTTTATTTCAAGTGGAAAAGTTTGCACAAGCTGCCTTTTGGGCTTTTACCAAGAAGGAAGGTTCCCTGGGTCTCTGCTCAGCGCCAACTTCTGTTGAGTCAAAACTGGAGGGGCAATTGCAGGTCTTGCTTCCAATAACTAGCAAGAGTGGGAATACGATGTCTCAGGGCATACTCCTTTCTCTTTTGCAGTGACTTATATTTGTGTGCTTTTTACTCTGAACCCCCAGGACACACAGACATTCAGGTGGTTCAGCCAGAACAACCATAGCAGCTAGCGAGCAAAGTCCTGGTGCTAGGAACCGGCACCGCCAGCCCGTCAAGAACTCAAGCCACAGTGGCCTAGCCAATGGCACAGGTGAGTGATAACATGCAGCAGCAGCCTGGAGTAAAGCTTTTGTCTGTCCTGTCTTGCTCTTGGGACTCTGCCCTATGTGCCAGATACAGTGGGGTGGGAAGACTCTGGTACTTAGGTGAATTTGAGTCTATAGGTCATTCCACTGACCCATCTTCCTTGATCTCTGGCTTATTCTGGACAGCCGAGGTTACTCTCTAGTACTGTGTACATGTCTGAAATTTTGCTTTGGGCCTGATGTAGCTTAGTTGGCAGTTTGCCTTGGGATCAGTCCTCAGCAGTGCATAAAACTGGGCTTGGGGGCGCATGCCAGTAATCCCAGCATTTGCATAGTGGAAGTAGGAGGATCAGAAGTGGCAAGTTTGAGGCCAGCCTGGGATCCTGTTTCAGAAAATACTCAGGGCTGGAGAGATGACTCAGAAGTTAAGAGCACTGGCTGCTCTTGCAGAGGACCTGGATTTGGTTCTCAGCACCCACGTGGTTGCTATCAACCAGTTGTAACCCCAGTTCTGAGGGAAGTCTTCTGACTTCCGCAGGCATTGCACAATATAGTTGCACTTATATATATATGTAGGTAGTGCACTTGTGGACACAAAATAAAAAAATAAAATATTGAAAAAATAAGTAAAATACTCTTTTGCATAGAAATAAAAGGTTTTTCCATTTATTTCTTATCAACATTGAATTTCATTTGGAGGTGGGGAATCTTATTTATACATGACACATTTGAAAATCAAAATTCCATAATTTAAGGAGATTATCAGACTAGGGAAAGAGAAGACTAAGTTGTGGGTAAGAGTTGACTTGGAGAAGATGCAGTGTTGCTGAGGGGTAGGGTCCGACAGGTGTGAAGTCAGGTCACCACCAGGAACAGCTGTCACCATTGGAGAATGTGTGGATGCCATTGGAGAAGAGACAGTTGAACCTGTTCATATCTAAGAACTTTTCTGACTTGGCTCTGCTCCCCATTCCCTCTTACAGAATAAGTCATTTTTTACCCCATTTCTTGGTCTCATTGACACAGTGTCAAACATACAAACAAGCAAACATTTTTCTTAAGTTCTTAAAGATTGTCAAATCATTAGTGACTACTGGTCATTTGGAAGGAGACGTGGTCATTTGGAAGGAGACGTGGACATTTGCTTCCACAAACTGTGGATGGAGGAGTGTGAGTATTCAAATCAGGAGTGATACTGAAGTTATTTCATAGATGCCTGTTTATGATTGCAGATGTGGTGTGAAGGTTAAGAGATCCACAGCGGCATAGTTGGTTGTCATGGTGATGTTACTGAACTGTGTGTGACACACTGAGTAGAGCTCTACTTGGGTTGCTTGTCATGACTTTCAGTTCTCTAGAAGCAGGGCGTGCGGGCATCGGTGCCCCTCTGGTGGCTTATGTTGCCTGGTCACTCCATTGTGTGCACGGGGTGGCAGGATCAAGTAGCCTGTGTCCAGCAAGGCTGCTGTGAGCTGGTGACATAACTTGACTTCCTTCCTGGAGCTGGGGGCTTGCCTGAAGGAAGTGAGTTAACCAGCTGAACTTTGGAGATGGGGATGAACTGGAGGTGTACATGGCAGCTGCTAACTCTGCCTGCAAAGTGTTCATGTGCTAACCACTGTATCCATGTGCTAGAACCTTCCCATCTGCATGAAGGAACATCAAGCCGGTGGCTACAGACTGCTACAAAGAACCACACTTAGCTTTATGAGCTTTTCTTAGAAAAATAGATGGTTTGTGGAGAGCTTGTAGTAGCCTTCCTGGACACAGGCTACTCCGCCCTGCATCTCTTGCACACAGTAGGATGGCCAGCCAACGAATGGAAACAGTTTCCCAGGTACAGTGGCTCAACTACTTAGGCGCTGTATCCTTCCAGGTCTCCATGTTATTGTGATAGTGGTTTCCCTCAGCCGTCTTTTATAAAAGCTGTTAGTAAATTGACTTTATGTAGTGATGGTCTTTGAACCAATCTTCTTGAATAGTGGAAAATTTATTTGTTATTTTTAAAATGGTGTGTGTGTGTGTATGAGAATAGAGGTGCCTGTGGAGACCAGAGGCATCATATGCCCCTAGAATTGGAGTTACAGGTAGTTGTGAGCCACCCAACATGGGTGCTGGGAACTGAGCTTGGATCTTCTGTAAGAGCAGTGACTGCTCTATGGCTGAGCCATCTCTCTAGCCTTTTGGGGATGTTTAAGCAGATCTTTATTTGTCTTGTATTTAGTTTTAGGTACCTTTCCTTCTTGCCCTTATCTCCAGGAACATTATGTTCCAGCCTATGAGGTAGGTGCCAGCCATGCCTTTGGAAAGCCAAATGTGTCTAGCTCCAGGCTGCCTTGGAAATATTTTATGGTGGTGTGTCTGAATGCCCAAATTGTTCCTAAAACCCATCTGAGAAGGGCAGTAGCTGTGCTTCAGGGATTCCTGCCCACTAAAACACGAAGGCCTTGGTTGGCTTCTGCCTCCCTCTTCTGCTGTGATGATGGTTTATCTTGACAAGCTCCCTGCTTGGCTGTACACGATGTGGATGAGGATGTCTCCATCCCTCCCTTGTGGGCCTGTGAGGACCAGTTAGTTCCCAGATGGTGGTATAGGAGCCATGCCTCCTGACAGGGTTTTCAGAGGCATGCAGGATTAGTTTAACAGCTGCCCTTTTGGCTGTGCAGTGCTCTTATATATGCAAAAGACATTTGGGGCAAAACCAGAGCCCAGTTCCAGGTGGTTTTAGTGTTGTTACAACTATAAAGTGTCCATTTTTATAAAATGAAAGTGAATGACAGCCTGTCTATATAAATGCACTGTATCTAAGCTTTAGAAGTGGTAGAATTGAGAAATAGACTAATGGAATAGCACTTCATTTCCTTTCCAAGTGTTCCCTGAAGAGTAGTTTCCTGCTCATTGTCACACAGGCTGTGGTAGGATCCAGACTCCTTGTGTAGAGTATGTGTCTGAGGCCCAGTGACATGCTGGGCCTTCATGTTCTGATCTGTGAAAAGGGCCAGCATATGTATCTCATAAGTTGTTATATGGACATATTATATAGAAGGATTGATGGGAGGAAATTTTTTAAAAAATCGTAGAGTATGTGGCCTGTGCCTGGCATATAGCTTTTATTTTTATAAATAATTTAATATAGTTATAATTATGTGGCATGGGTATGTACTTGTTTTAATTCATTGTTGTTTAGCACATGCTTCCATTTATCTCTATGGTCTTCTTGTTTACTTTTTAAAAATTTTATTAGTTTTACTTTATGTGTATGAGTGTATTGCCTGCATGTGTGTAAGTGCACCCGTGTTGTGCAATGCTCATGAAGGTCAGAAGAGGGTGTTGAATCCCTGGAACTGGAGTTATGGATGATAGAACGGTTATTAGCCGCCATGTAGGTACTAGGAATTGAACCAGGTCCTCTGTAAGAGCAGCTGATGTTCTTAACTGCTTGGCCATCTCTTCAACCCCTTGTTTGCATTTTTAAAAAGTGGCTTCATGCTGGGCTTGTAGCTCTGCTAGTAGAGTGCTTGCCCAGCATTCATGATCCCTGGGTTCAGTCCTCAGCAACACATAACTGAGTTGGTTAAAGGGAACTTAGGACTACATCAGCACTCATTAAAAAAAAAAAAGTTAAAATAATAAACTCTAGTGTCTTCTTCCTCCTCATCCTCTCTCTTGTCTTCTCTCTCTCTCTAAAAGAAAAGATGGCTTCATTTAACAGTAAATGTACTTAATTCATTTAGCCATTCCACAGCTCATACTTGTTTATTTATTTGGTTTTGTTTTTTGGATTTTTGCTTTGTTTTGTTTTGCTTTTGACACAAGGTGATATTGTATAGCCCTGGCTAGCCTAGAACACAATGTGTAGACCAGGCTGACCTTGAACCTGCAGCGATCCTTCTGCCTCTGTCTCCCATGTGCTGGGACTACAGTCATGTACCACTTCATCTGGATGTTTCCCTGTTTACAGACAGCTTTCTTTCTTCTTGAGAAACAAATACATATTTTTTTAGAAACAGATCTAGCTCTGTTGTGTAGGCTAACCTTGAGCTCCTGGTCTCAAACAATCTGTCTTTCTTTCCAAGAAGTTGGTTCTGAACACAGGCTACTGTACCAGGATTTTGAGTGAATTTATTTTTCTTCCTTCCCTCCTTCCCTCCCCGCCTCCCTCCCTCCCCCCCTCCCCCCCTCTCTCTTTCTTTCTTTAGATGGGATTTCACTTTGTATCCCTTGTTGGCCTGGTGGTACTTGTTATGTAGACCAGGTTGGCCTTGAATTCACAGAGATCCATCTCTCTCTGCCTCCCAAATACTGGGATTAATGGTCTGTATCACCACACCTGGTTTGAGTGAAATTCTTGAGTCAAAGGATATGAATTTTAATAAATGAGATCAATTTCTTTTTAAGAGTCATTTCTGGGGCTGGAGAGATGGCTCAGAAGTTAAAAGAACTGGCTGTTCTTGCAGAAGACCTGGGTACAAATCCCAGCACCCATCTGGCGGCTAGCAACTGTCCGTAACTCCAGTTCCAGGGGATCCGGTGCCCTCTTCTGTCCTCTGTAGAGAATGCATGGCACAGGTGCACTTGTATACATGCAGGCACAATACTCCTACACCTAATAAATAAAAATAAATGAATAACAATTTTAAAAACCAAACAATTTATAAAAGAGGATCATTTCTATGTCCAAGGGAGTGTAAATTTAAAAAAATTTTTAATTGAACTTTTGTGTATTTCATAGAAAACATCTTATTTAAATTTATACCTCCTTCCCCATTGACACCTGCCCATAGCTTCCCCCAGCTGGATTTCATACATTCTGTCATTTGTGTTACATCCTAGCATGTCGAGTAGTGTCCACAGACATCCCTCAGTGCAAGTTCAGCTACTGAGGTCTAGTCAGTCTATCTAGAGTCCCTCCCTTTAAGATCAGCTCTTCCTTACTCAGGAGTAATCAGTTGCCAATAATTCTTCGACTGAGATTGAGACCTGCTGTGATTTCCTCAGTTCTGTGCTGTAGAGTAAAATTTTTGTAAAGTAGAATATGAGGCTTGTTTTTCTTTCTGTAACCTTGTAAGTTTTGGTTTAGTTGTTTTCTGCTGTCTGTTAAAGGCCATCTCCTGGTTCGTTCCTTGCCACTTCCTTTTTTTCTGGTGTTGGGGATTGAGCTTGGAGCCTCATACCTGTTGTACCCACACTGTACCACTGAACTTCATTCCCAGCCCTAAATTAAATGTCCTCTGTGTTGGAATCCTGTTAGCATGGAGATATTAATTTAGCAGTTCTTTCACTGTTTTTTGTTTTTTTGCTTAGTGGTTCGCATTTATTATAGTCTATACTGTGAGAATTTCTTGTTTTGAGCAAGTCCCATGTGATTTTGATAATTGATACAGGGTTTTTTTTTTTTTAATATATATATCTGGAAGGACTAGCTCTGCTTTGTTACTTTTTCTCCTTGAAAGTGCTTAGGTTTTCAAAACAGATCCTGAGCTTTGAATTCTGGAAGCTAGAGATTAGAGTGACAGCCATTGACAGGGAAGGATTCCATCTTCCCGTCGGCCAGTTACCAGGGTGTGGCTTTTCCTGCTTTTAATTTTTTTAAAATTCTCATTTAACTTCACTGTTTTTTAAAGATTTACAATGATTATTTTTAATTATGTGTTTGCATGTGTTTTTGTGTGTGGGTGTGTGCCCACAAGTGGGGCATTATGGGTGCTAGGAACTGAATTTGGGTACTGTGCAGTAAGCCCATTTAAACATTGAGTCATCTCTTTGGCTTCTACTGTATATGTGTATGTATATAGTGTATGCTTGTAATCTCAGCACTCCAGAGGTAAAGGATCAGAAGTTCAAGTTCAAGGTTGACCTTAGCTGCATAGTGAGTTTGAGACTAGCGTGGGATACATGAAACCCTGTCACCAAAAAAAAAATTGATGATGTTAATGACAGCAGAGACAGACAGCCTGGGTTCTTTTCAGACCTCCACTGAGGTAAGGCTGGATCCTCGACCTCACCACAGAGAAGTACTTTCAGGCAAGTAGTGTGAAACAGAGTTGGAGTTTACTAAAAGGCATTGTGTAGATTTCATACGTAATTTAAGCACAGGTTAAAAGAAGCACTTGGGAAGAAAGTAGGACACTGTCAAAGTGTGGCGTGGGCGTCTCAAAGGACAGCTGTTGGCCATTGGGCCATTGTCTGAAGAAGAGTCAGAGACAGAATTTTGGTGGTTTCTGAAATTGTTATCTTCAAAGGATTGTTAAAAAATTTAAATGCAATCACAAGGTTACCGAGAGGATTTCAGTTGGTAAGGCACAACTCTGCACATTGCAGGGCCGCAGGAAGTTGGGAGATCTTGTTTACGAGATTCTTGGAAAATACCCCATAGAGGGTTGAGGCCCTAACCGAGGTCATAAGTCCTGTTTATTGATATTTTAATGTTCTTACTTGAAAACATTTCTGTATATAAAAGGAATATTGGCTCTGTGTTGGCAGCCTACACAGTAGATGTTAATTGTGCTCAAATCCTTGATCCTCAGCTGCAGAGAAGCTCTTAGCAGCCTCCAGGGGGCGGGCATAGGGGGCACTGGGGCTCATTTTTCTTCCCATGTCCCCATAGTTTTCCCTCTCTTTCTATCTTGCCTCAGAACTAGTAGGTATGGAGTGTGGCATGCTTGGTGTAAAGAGCTTGCATAGCATACACAAGGCTCAGTGTAAAGCACTTGCCTAGTGTGCTCAAGGCTTAGTGGTGAAGTGCTTGCCTAGCGTGCACAGGGCTTACTGGAAAGCATTTGCCTAACATGCACAAGGCCCCTGGGTTCAGTCTGCAGCACTAAGAGTAAAAAAGAAAATGAGGAATCAAATTGTCTTTGCTACCAAGAAGGGTAGTCTTTTGGGAGAAGGTAACATACACATATGTCAGATCATTTAGATTGAAAGGTGAGAGAATGTTTATATTGCTTAGAGCTGACACAGAAAGCACAGATATTCTTTAAAATAGAATGATGAAATTATAAGCCCTCATCCAGTTTTCTGTGATGTTCCAGCATGCTTGAATATTGTGTCCTGTCAGTGATTTATCAAGGTAATGATGGACCAGGATCTAGCAGCTGTCAGCTGGGATGGATGGATTTACTGCTGAGATTCATTGCAACACGCCCATTTTCAGAATATGTATTTATGAGGCTAGAGAGATGGCTCAGTAGTTAAGGGCACTGGCTGCTCTTGCAGAGGATCCAGGTTTGATTCCCAGTACACACATGGTAGCTAACAACTGCCCATAACTCCAGTTCCAGAGGATTGGACGCCCTCTTCTAACCTCCACGGGCATTGCACAGTGCAGGTGCACTTATGTACATACAGGCAATACACTCATACACATAGAATAAAAATAATAAGAAAATGTATATTTACAGTCATATGTCATATAGTATTAGCTGTGTTCTAAGAAATTAGTTGTTGGAGATTATGTCACATGAACATCATAGACCCTCCTCAAAGTAAGATGCTTGTGATGTCATTAGCAGTGTGACTTAATGTGACCACTATGACATGTGCCATCTGTCTTTGAGAGCAATGTGGTTATGCAGTGTGTCTTTACACATAACACACAGCACACACAGACACATATACAAAGGAGTGTAAACAAGGACATAGGAAATTCATCAATGCTAAGATATTAGGTGTGCACATTGCTGTTTTCCAAATCTGAGCTCAGACATGTCAGAAAATTTATGAACAAATGAGCTTCTCTGGTGATGAAAGACCCTTTGGAAGGGCTGAGGACGGATACAGACCCATCAAGAGCCCTGCTAACTTAATTTACAGCTGCAAGAGCAATCAGATCCAAATAGCGTTGGTTGGAGGTGTTTCTCCATCAGCAAGCCCTGGGATTTTGCTTTGTTCTTTCCCAAGGTGACAATATCATAATTATTACTAAAAGTCTAACTTAATTTTTATGTGTATGAGTGTTTTGCCTGCATGTATATAAGTGCACCTTTGCCATTCAGTGCCCAAGAAGGCAGAAGAGAGCTGGAGTTAAGGGTGGTTATGAGTCACCATGTTGGTGCTGGGACCTAACTCCTAACTGCTGAGTCATGTCTCCAGCCCCTTCGTAATTATTATTAAAACTTCAAAAGCACAAAAACTTAAGCACTCAGAAGCAGCTACCGTTGGGTTTCTTGTCCTCCATTGGTAATCTTTAAGTGTACAAGTATATGCATCTGTGTTCTTTGGGGGCAAAAAAGACACGTTACATACATGTACATATGATAACAGTGTACACACTGTTCTGTACTTTCTCACTTAATTATCTTAGAGTTTTTCCATAGAACTTGGAGCCACCTTAAAGAGCTTTGCCCCTCTACTCCTCCCCAAACCCCAGCCAAAGAAGGGGAAATTTTAGTATCAATAAGCGCATTAACACGTGGACTGAAATATCTAAATCCAATACTTCAGTGAGTTTTTTTCACTAATTCTTAAAAAAAAGATTTAGTTTATCTTTAAGTATATGTGTGCATGTACACAGGAGTGTAACTGAGGTGGCCCGAGGGATGGGATCCCCTGGAGCTGGGTTACTGGCAGTTGTGAGCCTCTAAGACATGGGTGCTGAGACCTGAACTTGGGTCCTCTGGAAGAGCAGTACATGCTCTTAACTGCTGAACCATCTCCCCTGCCCACCTCAGTAACCTTCAAAGAAAGTAAAACCCCATGTTGATTTTCAGATAGTGCAAGGACATCGGTTCATTAGTCTGAAAACTGGCGAAAGGACGGCCTTTTCTCCTGACTTTTCCTTCACTAGCTAAACCTCAGGGAAGCCAAGTCATTGATAAGGGCAGCCCCCTTTATTAGAAATGTTTCAGCCAGTAACAGAAAAGGGGCAGCAGGGGAATTCAGATCTTACCATTTTGCAGCCTTCAATGAATTTGTAAATTATTTGGCGGCATCTGAACTTCTTTCAATCATTCTTTGACTTTTTCTGCATCAGTACCATGTCATTATAGTTTTATAGTGGGTTAATACTCCCTTACATAACACATTCTCTGTTCTTTTAATATCTGTTTAATTTTAATGTCTACTTTTATGTATTTAATTTTCTTACAGATTTTACAACAAATTTTTATAATGCTGAAAAAAGTCATCATGGGTTTTTTAAAAACTGGAATTGCATAAACTATATATAGATTTACATAAAGAGAATTATCATCTCTTGTGTGCCAATAGCTTGACTCAGATGGAGTAAGGAATATGAATATAAAGTCTTTCATTTATATTGGAGTAACAGTCTATAGTTGTACAAGTTATAGTTATTAATTAAACAACTAATTTAGCCTATGTGCCAGATGGTATTTGTACTAGGAAGCAAGCTAGCAGATCATGGGCTAGGGATGCCTCTCAGTGATCAGCCCTGCCCAGCCTGTGTAAGGCTCTGGGCTTGATCCCCAGCACTGCAAGATAAGGAAATAGAACAAAAAGAAATGAAGGAATCCATCAGAGGTAGTCCCTTGCCTCAAGCTCATAGCCATTTGTTACAGTCAAGCTTGGTCTCACATCATGTGGAGACATTTTAGTTTTTGCTTACTACCAGTGTTAGCCCGTAGGATCTTGGTGGTTGCTCAGAATTCTATACCATCTTTGGTCACATTCAGGGATATGTAAGAGGTGGAATGGAATGAGGGAGGGAGAGTGTGAATTAGATGCCCTGTGCCTGGCAGGGTTTGGGGCTCCCTGGTGTTTAGTTTCCTTAATGTAACAGTAGGGCTGTCCAAGCTACCTATGTGAGGGGTAAAGGACATAACCCAAAGAAAGACCTTAGTACACATGCTCTCTCCTCCCCTTCAATAAATGTGAATGGATTCTCATTTAAATTTGCCCCCTGACTCTCTTGGTCTCATGACATTTGTCTTATTGTGTTCAGATCTTGGTGTCACCTAGGAGAGGAAAGGACAGACTAGAAACACTGAGAAAGGGGCAGTCTTGTCTTTGGAAAGGATCCTGAGAAGCATAAACTACATCAGCTGCTTTAAGTTGTTTTGAGGGTGGAACACTAGTCGGACTGGTAGAATTCGGCTGAACTTTCTTCAAGCCTACCTACTCAACAATTTACTGTAACTGTAGTAAACTCCTGTCAGGAGAAATGTTCAGGGAGCAACTGGGTGGCTATTCTTTTAGGGAAATGACAAAACAAATTTCCGAATTAGGAAGATAAAGCTAAGGATGAGTAAGACATTTTCTAATGAAATTCTAGTAAAAATGTAAGCATAAACAGTCACGTGTAAAAAATTCTCTGCATATGGCTCATCTACTTTCAAAAAATTACAACTCTTTGAAACCATATTTGATCCTGAGTTAGAAGATATTGTAGTGCCTTGGGGTCTTTGTAGACACGAGCAGCCATCAGGATCTGAACATGAAGTAAGGAGACTTGGGAGCGAGCTTGCTTCCCGTGTTTCCTTGTCTGTTTACCTGGGAGACGGTCTTTAGCTTTCAAGCCCCCTCTTTTGTAGAATGTTAATCTCTGCTTCTGTCTTGAACCATGAGTCTTTAAAAGAAGTCTTCTGCCTTGTGTGTGTGGAGTTTTTTTGAAGGAAAGTGCTACCATGTCTAGTAGACAGGTGGTGACTTTAAGAAAAGGATATCACTCTAAACATGACTTTGGTCTTGCTTCATCAACACCAACATGTTTTTCTCTCATTGCAATTTGTGTAACTGTGGTATATTAGAAAACCCTAATACAATTATGATTAATTAATTTAAGATTCATTTTCCGGGGTTGGGGAGATGACTCAGCGAGTAAAGAGCGCTTGTTCTGTGAGCATGCAGACCTGAGTTTGAATCGCCAGCATGCATGCAAAAAGCTTGGCATGGACCAAGCATGGTGGCCCATGCCTTGAGAGCCAGCAGAGTCAGGCAGATCTCTGTGAATCTGAGGCCAGCCTTGTCTACATAGAAAGTTCCAGGCCAACCAAGGCTATATGGTGAGACCCTGTCTCAAAAAACCACATACAAACACAAAAAAACCAGGCAAGGCTGCATGTTCCTATAACCCCAGCATTGGGAGGCAGAAACAGGTAGATCTTAAGAGCTCACTGGGCCCAGCTGAAATATAAAACTTCTAGCAGGTTCAGTGAGAGACCCTTATCTCAAGGCAGTAAGGTGGAAAGGACTAAAGGAAAACACCTGAGGTGTCCTGCCCTGGCCTCTATGTGCATATACATGGATACACACATTGGTTCACTTTTTGGCATACAACACATACCACATGGACATGCACATACAGAAAATTCACTCTTTGATTTCCTTTGGACAAATAATCATTAACTTGCTGCCATTTGCAGTTCTACTTTTGTTGGTGGTGGTTTGTTTATTGAGAGAGGGTCTTACTATGTAGCCACCTGGCTGGCTGACCTGGAACTTACTACATAGCCCTGTAACCAGAATCCTGGAGTTTGCTTTGCTTGTCATCAAAACACCAATGAGGAGAGACAGAAGCTGAATCTTTTAAACTGGGCTTTATTCGGAGAGCCAGCAGGCTGTGGAGACGGTGGTCAACCTCCCAGAGATTCCTCCCCTCCCTCCTCCTGCTGCTAAACTTTATAGAGAGGAGCAAAGGCAGCAGCCAGTCCTTCTGAGGTCTTAATCTCTGGCCAGCCTTGTCTCTGAATTCATGGTGTTGGTTCATAGCCCTCCTCATCATTTCCTGCCCTATTCTCTTAGTATCAAATCTCTCCCGAGGCCGCTGAGAGTAACATTGCTCCCAAGGTACCACCTGGGTAGAAGGTCAGCTCAGAACAAACGCTTAGCAGTGTCTCTGTGCTGATTATGATTATGATTATTATGTAATGTTGATGGGTAGGTTCTACAATATGAAGTACAAGTGTGCTCATAGAACATAGAAGGGCCTGTATCCATCCCTCCTGTCTGCTGTCGGACCTGGTTGGCACGAAACTCACTGTGTTGACCAGGCTGGCTTCACACTTGCGGTGATCTTCCTGCCTGCGCCTTCTGAGTGTGCCTGGTTTTGTAAAACTTGTTGCTGTTGCCCAGTCCATGTAGTCTAGTATTGTAGACAGGTATTAGCTTATTAACTGAGAAACCTAGTGAAAGGAAACAAAATTCTTATTCTTAATTAGTATTTTAAGTATGGTTTGCGCATTTTCAGTGAATGAGGAACCCACTGCAGCCACTGATCCTGAAGAACCTTCTGTTGTTGGCGTGACATCCCCACCTGCCACAGCCTTGAGTGTGACCTCAAACCCCAACACGACATCTCTTCCTGTGCCCGCCGTGCCAGCTGAGGGAGAGGAGCCCAGCACTTCGGGGACACAGCAGCTCCCAGCTGCCGCCCAGGCCCCTGATGCTCTCCCTGCTGGGTGAGTAGCCTGTGTCCCATGACCGTTCTCTCCTCTTCCAGGACTGACTTCAGAAATAATGTGGCTATTTATTACCTAGCGGCTGGTAGTCTCTAGAGCTGCTGTGCCTAGAAGCAAGAGAGGTGTGGAAAAAGGGATTAATCTACATAAATCTTGAAAAAGAACCTAAATCACCAGTGCAAAATCAATGCTGCCTTATGCTGAGACCCGAACAGCCTCACCGAAAGTGGCTTCTATGGAACAACAGGTTCATTTTGCCTTCTTGGATTGCAGGAGGGTGTTTGTCTAGATCATGCCTAGAAAACAGCCTTTTCTGTCTTAAATTTTACCTTGCCAGCCTATGGAGGACTTGGATTTTAGGTGCTGAATTAACGTGACTATGTTCTCCCCACTGCTGGGCCCATGCTCACATGGCTCCTAGTTTTCTTGTAGTTCTTTGTCCTTTAGTTTGGATGGTAACGACGTTGACTGAGAAGATGACAGCTCCAGTAAGCTAAAGGGAGCCTGTTTGACTGTAGAGTGGGTGTAGAACATGGATTTTGCTAGACATTGTGGTGCGTGCCTTTAACTCCAGCACTTGGGAGACAAAGGCAGGTGGATCTCTATGAGTTTGAGGCCAGACTTGTTTGCATAATGAGTTCCAACCAATGCTACATAGAGAGATCTTGTTTCAGGAAAAAAATTAAAGAACATGGATTTTGGGTAAAGTCACTGATGGCCTGAGTTCAATTTCTAGAACCATCATGGTAGAAGGAGAGAGCCAATTCCTGCAGTTTGTCATTTGACCTCCACATGCATACCTATGCACACTCGCCCACTAAACACAAACACAAGTAAAACAAATTTTAAAAAGAATATGAATTTTAGGGGGAATCAGATAATAATCAAGGGTTGAAGTCACCACTCTACCTCACCTCTGTGATCTTGGCCAAATGACTTACATGTTGGTAAAGTAGTAGGAAGTTTAGGGATTTCAATAAAATGGTGTGTGTGAAACACTTGCTGAAAGACAGGCAAATGATATTTTTTAAGTGGTTGTGAAGGAGCCACAAAGGCAAAGAATGCTTCTGACCTGGGAAACCAAGTCTTTTCTTAGTGAAGACTAATCATGGTCAGGGACAAGTCCATTATCCATCCTGGTTACAGTTTGTCACAAAAGTCTTCCTACATTGTCTCAGGCTGGTGAGACGGCTCGGTGGGCAAAGGTGCTTGCTTAGCCTGACAACCTGAGTTTGATCCCTGGGAACTCCTAAGGTAGAAGGGGAGAACACCCTCCTGCAGGTTGTCCTCCGACCTCCGTATTCGCTCTGTGGCATGTCCCTCCCTTCCTCCTTTCCTCCCTCCCTCCTTCCCCCCAAAATGATTGCTAAAACATTGTCTTAACGAAACCAGTGTCTGTAGCACTGTAGTCACTGGATCTGGCTGGAGTAGGCTTGCTTGTGGTATGTATTCTCTGAGCATTTATAATTTGTAACGGACATCGGAAAGAACTCTCTTGCTTGGTGGAGAATGTGCTGCATTGTCCTTAAAGCTATTTCTGAAATCCCTGTTGTTAAATATCTTGTATCTGAAAGCATATGCAATTTGCCACATATACTTGGCACACTTACCTAACTTTTTTTTCTTAATAAAGTGTGTTGATCAAATGAAAGTATTTTGCGGGTAATTCTTACTGCCGCAAACCTGAAGAGAACTGGGGGTGTTGAGAGGCGTTCTGAAAAAAGTCTTTTTTGTGTGTATATTAAGTTTTTGATTTTGTGAAAAGATTATTAACCAAATGCTTGTGTCTGCGCCCTACAGAGTCTCTTTTCTCTTTTGTATGTGGTATGGACTACTCAAAAGATTTTTAATTTTTGATTTGTAATTTCAAATCTGTATGCTATAATTTAGGGGGGAACAGGGCAGAGTTATTTTGGCAGAAAGGAGAGAAAATGGCTGCCTGTGTCCCCAGTGAGCTGTTTGTTTTCTTTCCGCTGAGCAAATGCCTGGAAGGCTAGCCTCACTCCTGTGTCAGTCACAGGCAATTAGAGCTAATGGCTCAACATGTCTTTATGTAGGGCGTGTGTGAGGGTTACTGTTCTCTGGGATTGGGCACTTCCTGTTTCCAAGCAGCTGGAAAAGTCCAGGCTCTGAAAACCCTCTTTATTCTCAGTCTGGTGATTTGAACAGCCCAGGGAAGCCTCTCCCTCCCCCTCCTCCTCCTCCTTTGGCCAGAGACTGAAACACTTCAGAGGTGGTTTGAACAGTGTCTTTTCCTGAGAGTGTTTAGAATGTGACAAGGCCCATGTGGGTGTCTGGGGTGCTGCTATTCATTTTATGTGTAGAATGTTCCAGAGAAGGGTGTTGGAGTTCCAGTTTTCTAGTTTCAGATGGGCTTCTAAGTACCCATCTCTAGATGGCAAGGTGTGCTCAGTACATAGAGGACACAGTACCTAGTGTCAGTACCCAGAGACGGCCACCAGCACGTGCTAGGTGATTGTGATGGGGACAGTAGGTGCTGTGATCAGCTCTTCAGTGTTGGAAAGGGCATACATGGTTTCTGCAGTGACCCTCCCAATCCATAGGCCTGGTCCCCTCACTCCCTGCACATTTACATTTTGAGGAGACCCCTGCAAGAAGATTGTGGACCTGTTCCTAGTAGCCTGATTGAGGGAGCAATGAGAAAATGATAGCGGTAGAGTAGATGTGGTGGCAGAGGGATTGAAGTGCAGCTGCCAGGAGAAGCTGGAATTCTCAGGTCATTGTCATTTATGAGGCATACAGATGCAGCATCTGCATGGAACGTCTGTTGCTGTCCACGTTATAGACCACAAGAACTTGACATCATGAATTTTTTTCTTTAAAATATTTTTTATTATTTAAGTTTCATTTTAATTTTATGTTTCTGAATGTTCTGCTTGCATATATGTAAGAGAACCATATACCACATGCATACAGTGCCCATGGAAACCTGAAGAGGACATCAGATTTCCTGGAACTGGAGCTACAGATAGTAGTTAGTTGCCATGTGGTCCCTGGGAACCAAATCCAGGTCCTCTGCAAGAGCAGCCAGTGCTCATAACTGCTGAGCCATATCTCTAGTCCTTCTTTAAAACGTTTGTGCATGCAGAGATCAGAGAACAGTTTGTGGGACTCTGTTCTCTTCTTCCATCCTGTGGATTCCAGGGATTGAACTTGGCTTAGTGGCAGGTGACTTTACCCACTGAACCATCCTACTGGCCTGTGTTTTTACCATTAGATTAATTACATATTAACTCCTGTTTAAGAAATAGCAGGTCTAGGGCTGGGCATTGCAAATGTAAAGCTAAGCAAGAAATCACCTGTGCTCAGAGTGCTATACAGTGTCTGCCCTGGTCCCCCAAGCTCTCACTGGTCACTTTGTCTATTCCCTTGACTTCCTTTGAGAGCTGATGCCAACTCTCATTTCTATATCTTGAGTCTATGTACCAGCTGGGTATCTTAACCGAACCGAAAGCACAGCCCGCCACCTGTTTCATCCTAACCTGTCTGGAAATTGATCTCTGTCCTGAAAATGGGGCTATCATCAGCCCAGGTGATCATCAGACCATCTGTCTTTAATTTATTTTAGGTGTATGAGTATATTACTTGCATGTATGTAAGTAACTGTCATGCAGTGCTCACAGGGGCCAGAAGGGAGCATGAGGGGGTAGAACTGGAGTTATGGATGGTTGTTAGCCACCATGTGGGTGCTGGAACTGAGCCCAGGGCCTCTAGAAGAGCCAGTAAATGTTCCTAACTGCTGAGCCATCTCTCCAGACCCATCTTTCTTTATTTTAACATTTTAAGATAGAACTTTGGGCATGACCTTTCACCACTTTGGAATGCTGCCTCAGATTCCCTTTGTTCTTTAGAGATAGATTCCCCAGTCCTTAGGTAAGCCTAAAATCCCTAACAAATGGGCCTTCTGTAGAAGCCACTCTCTCTACCCTTTGAGCTCTCACCAGTGTAAATGACTTTAGTTTGACCCACGCACAACCCTCTCTCCAGACAGGATCCTGCTCCATGACGGTTCTTACTCATGAAAGCTTCCTTTATGTTTTGTCAGTTATTTCTGTACATCCTTAAGTTTCTGCTTAACTGTACTTCCTCAGGGAATCCTTCGACCCTGGTAGACAAGGTTAGACCATCACATGTAAGCCTGTAACTTTTCTCACACTTATAACAGTTTGTCCATGTCTCTCTGCCTTGCTGGGCTGCAGATAACTGGAGGCCTGGCACAGAGGAGGCCCCAGGACCTACTTGTAGTGAATAAATTAGTCACCTAAGTGATGTCTCCCCCAGCCTTTTCTTTTTTCCCCATTGTTCCACATGAGTGAATGTTTTTACTTCCCCTGGATGAATGTTTTCTGCTTCTTTGATACTGTGAAGAACAGCTGCAGCACTGATACCGCATTTTCTTCCCAAGGGCAAGAAGGCTAAGCCTAATGCCATCACTCACTGGGTTGACACCTGGGGTTCAGCGAGGTGTCACAGATCAGAGCATCCTCCCGACTCTCAGGGGCCCTCAGCCCTGCGATACTGTGGAGCAGGGCTCTCATGACTCACGTACTTCTGAGCCAGACTACCTTCCTTGTTGAGGCTGTCTCTGTCTCCAGCTTTATCTTTTCAAGTCTTCCATCCCCTTACTGAGTGATGGGAGAAGGCTCACTTGGGAACTCCAAGAGTCCCCACGTTGGTCTTCTGACATTTACAGCAAAAGAGACGGCATAGAGAGATCGCACACATTTTGTGCTTTTGGGCCTGAAGGCTACTGTAACCTGTACTACTTAAGGCCAGAAATAACATTCCTCATTCAATTTTTCTCTCCTAGTCTAGAAGCCTTCTTTTTCTTTATTTCTTTTTTTTTTTTTTTTTTTCCAGGAGCTTTTAACTTAATTAGTCCCAAAGAAAACACTGGAAGGGTGTGGAGTTTCCAGGTTATGAGTATCTATTGAAAGGAGGGGTGCCAGATGCATGTGAGGTAGTGGTCCAGGCAGGGGGTGAGGGAAGTGGGCCACTTTTGTCAATTGGTCCTGTATCTGGTTTTTGTCAGCGCCAAACCCACTTTGGGGACCAAATGCTCATTAGCGGACCATGTGCACATGGCTTTGATAAACCTCCAGCATGCGCGGTCTCTGTAGCTCCCCGAATCCCTTGCACACAGAGGCGCATTATTTTACGCTGGCAGCCAGGACATGGCTGTGGTTTCTTACATAAGGAAGGGCGTTGTGTTTGGACTGCCCGCTTACCTCAGCTCTGCTGTTTCACACCATCCTTGTTCTCTCACAGCCATTGGCTGCTCTGTTTCCTGCCTCATATTAGAATTATTAGAGGGGTGTTTTCCAGCCCTTTCAGGTTTGCCATCCGCCCTGCCCCCACACCTGATTCTGGAGACCCAGAGATAGCTTCTCGACCTGGACCTTGAGGTCCTGTCAAGGATAATGGACTTGGGAGAGTTCTGTGGTGTTTTGTTTGTCGAGATGCTGGAAAAGATGCTGGAATTTGGAGCATCTCTGCTAAGCTGTGAACCAGCCTGTGCCATTAGTGCATTCCAAACTCAATTTTCAGCTTTAACCAAAGTGCTTCCTTACTGAACGAGCTTTGAAACAGTGCTTCTCAAACTCTTTGTGAAGAACCTACCTTTCTTTGGTTGTTGTTAATTTATTCCTAAATTCTCAACCTATGGCAGATCTGTACTTTTGTTCTATTCCAGAATCACGTAACATTTGGATGCTGTGGTGGCATCAGAGACACAAAGGTTTCTAAATGCTGAGAAACTTCTCTACATTTCTGGTCACAGAACTGTTAACAGTTTGGACCATGGATCCCATTTGGTAGCTTCAGATTAAGGGATTATGTTGGGAGGCTCTCTGTCCTTTTCCCAGCTTGTGTTATTGTGGAATATGGTTTAGTTTTTGACTCTGAAAGGATTATTACATGCTTAGGTAACTCAGTGAATGCATATTCTGGCTTCCTCCTCATTTTAAAACATAAGCTTTTCCCAGAAGACTCCACTGTCACCAGCAGCTGAGCCACAAGATGGTCTTCCCATGTCTTTGTTACACAGTTGTACATAACTATTAATTCATTTTAATATACTTTCATAAGATCTCCTCAAGAATAAACATTAATGGTACCTATCTTGGCATCACCAGACCTACCATAGTAAAGGGAGATGGAGCAGCAGGTGTTTGTTGAGTGAATAAGTGGTTTCATATTCTTAGTTGCTCTTAATATTTTAATTTATCTTTTGATCTTTTAAAGACTATGGAGCTGGGCATGGTGGCTCACACCTGTAATCCCACCACGTAGGGGGACAGAGGCAGGAAAATTGCTGAGTTTGAGGCCAACTTGGGCTACATAGTGAATTCTAGGCTAGCCCATACTACAGAGTGAGAGACCCAGTCTCAAAAACCAAAACGAAAACCAAAAAAAAAAAAAAAAAGGACCCCATCAAAATAAAATAGACAAGCCCAGTGATTAAAAGCAGCAGAAACTCAAGAATATCAAAGACCCTCCCAAACTTAACTGTTGGTGTTTTTATACATCTTACATTTTTTCCTGTTAACTACTGTGTGTTAAACTGTTTTGGAGATTTCCTGTGGTCTTCAGAACCATCTGAGGTATCTGCTTTTATCTTTATCATCTTCTAAGCAATTTGCCTGAGGTCATAAATACAGGCGCTGATAAACACCTGATCCAGTAAGCATGCAGATAAAAATGGTGAATGTGGGCTGGCAAGCTGGTGAAAGGAGAACACTGACTCCTGCGAGTTGTCCTCTGACCTCCATGTGCTCCCACAAAAGAAATAAATAAGTAAATAAATGGTGAATAATTAAGACATTTCTGTGATGCACTGGCCAGCTTTATCATGGTGCTGCACTTGCGAGATGTCCTCTCCATTCTTTTCCAAACTCCTTGATACAGGGCCAGCAAGATGGCTCAGTGGGTAAAGGCACTTGCTGCCAAGCCTGCTATGCTGAGTTTAAGCCCCAGGATCCATATAGTAGAAGGAGAGAACAGACTCTTGAGAGTTGACTGTTACACAAGTACCATGTTGCTCCGCCCCCATAAATAAATAAATGTAAATTTATTTTCAAGACCCCTGGATGTATAAGGTCTGACCAGTACATTTGAAAATCTTACGAACACTGATCTCAATCTGTTTGTACAGGGATGCATGGAGCTTGTTACACCCCCTGTTTTCTGTTGCATGAACACACAGGAGCTCATTTCCCTGCTTGTAAGCAAAGTGCAGGAGTGAGGTCTTCCTGTATGTGCTTTCTTGTGTACTTGTTTATTTCTTTATGAAGTATCCCAGAACTGGCTGGGATTGTAAGGCCCTGGGTTCGATTCCCATCACTTTCTAAAAAACGAAGAATTCCAAGTAATATCCAGTAAACACTGTTTAGCGTGTTTACATGGTAGAGCACAGTTAAAACCTCAGCACTCAGGAGGCAGAACCAAGAGAATGGTCATAAATTTGAGGCTAGCTTGGTCTACATAGTGAGTTCCAGGGCAGCCTGTACTATGAAGTAACACTCTTTCTCAAAAATACATAAGGACAATACCAAAAGTATCTTCCTGGACCTGTGATTCCTGCCTCTCATAGTTCACATGGAAAGATAATAACTCTCAAATTGCTTTCATAAGTCAGCTTCTGAGCCACGCTTCCGTAGGCATGCACAAGCATTCCTATACAATGTGCACGAGCATTCCTACACAAGGTTGTCTCATCTTTTTTTTCCCCCAATCTAGGAGTTTGAATGGCATGTGTGTATATGTTTTAATTTAAATTTCTTTGATTAACCCTGAACCTCTTTTTAATATTTTGGTTTCTTTAAAATGAATTACCTTGTTTTTTTTGGCCCCTTTTTCCTTTTGGCTGTTTGTGTTTTGCTCCTTAATCTTTAGGATTTCTTTGTTTGTGATAGGATCTCCTGTAGCTCAGGCTGACCTTGAACTTGCTACATGGCTTTGGAGTGTGTTTACAAATTCCTGGTTCTCCTCCCTCCATCTCTGGGAGCTGGGATTGCAGGTGTGGTCAAGATTCTTAATATATACCAGTTAATGTGAAATTATGTGTATTGCCAGTGTTTTCTCCCAGGCTATAGTTTGTCTTTTTACTTTGTTTATGGTGCCTTAAAAAGAAACTGTGTGTGCACACACTGCTGAGGCCAGAGGAGGATACCAGGTGCTCTGCTCTAAATGCTCTACCATATTACCTTGAGACAGAGTCTCTCACAAAAACCTGAACTTGGTGTTTTTCAGCTAGCCTGGCTGATCAGTCCTCTTGACTCTACTTGACACCCCTTCTCAGCCCCACCCCTTCATGGATGGGGTGCCCAAGGAGGCCAGAGGGATCAAATCCCCTGGGAGCTAGAGTTATAGGTGAGCAGCCCAGTGTGGGTATTGGGAACCAAACTTGAGTCCTCTGCAAGAACAGTCTGTGCTGTTAACTGCATCTCTTCAGCCCTCAGCTTCTTTTTGTAAATTGTTCTTACATTATTTATTTATTTATTTATTATATTTATTTATTTGTTTATATATATTGTATGTGTGTGTGTGTGTCTCCCCGTGGCCGCTGTGTGGAGGTCAGAGCTCAACTTGGAGTTAATCTCTATCAGGTGGGTCCTAGGAGCAGAACTCAACTTGTCAGGCATGTTTACCCCTTTGAGCCATCTTGCTGGTCTTTTCTACAAAGAAAAAAATACATTTCTAAGTATTCAGCTTTGATGGGTCTGGGGTTCTGAAAACAGGTCCTGGTGCTTACACAGCAAGCACTCTTACCCACCAAGTGCCTTTTATTATACAGGAGTTTAAAGTTTTAAATAGTCAAAATTTCCATGTGCTTTTTTATGTTTATTTGATTAATTTTTGTTTTTCCAAGACAGTGCCATGTAGCTCAGGCTGATCTCAAACATGCTGTATAGTTGAGGACAACCTTGGACCCTGATCTTCCTGCCTCCGCCTCCCTCCTTTTTGTGTCTCCTTGAATGTCCTTGTTCTGAAGTTGTAGAGAGTTTTTACACATATACATCTGATGTTCTGTTGGTTTTGATATGTATGTTATTTCACATTTTATCTTCTTTAAAAATCAATGGATTTTATAAACATTGGTGTGCCATTGTATAATTGACAGTGTCTTTTTCTTTCTTAGTAATATATTAATATAATGGCATTTTAGATTTAATTGTAGCTAGTATATATAATTTTTAAAATAATTTTTTTTTGTGTACCTGCATGAACTCAAACACGCATACAGAGGACAACCTGCTGGAGTTGGTTCTCTCCTTTTACTACGTGGGTCCTGGGGATCAAATTCAGATCGTAATGCTCAGGGGCAAGCGCCCTTACTGAGCCATCTCAACAGCCCCTAAAATTGATTAATTTGCTTTCCCATTCCATATGTTGTGAACATCTGAACACGTTAATGTTCATCTCTGTATTCTTTTCAGTGAATGAATAACCCCATTATAGAAATCACATCATTTATTAATCTTCCACTGGGGCTGCTTAGGTTGTTTGTGGTGTTTCTGCCACTGCTGTGATGTGCTGTAATAGATGCTCTTACAGCTAAGTCTCTGACACATAATTATTTCCTTAGGTTACGTCCTAAAAGAAGAGTGGCTAACTTACAGGGGATTTATATAGAAGGGGGTTTTGACCAAGTTGCCAAATTGCCTTTGGAAAAAAAAAAATACCCATTTTTTTTTCTCCCACCCACTGTTTTCCAAACTTTCTGCCTACATTGCTAACCTGTATTTGAAAAATATGTTAAAAAATTTCTTTGAGATCATCTCCAAGATTTGTCTTGACTTTCTGTAAAAGCCTATAATAGAATGTTGTCGGTCCCATTGAAGAGCTTCTGGGACTTTGCAAAGGCAAAGAAAATGGAGGGCTGAAGAAAGAGGAAAAGACCAGATTTAACTCAGGAAACTCAGTAGCTGCGACTCAGACATCCTGGGCTTAAGGACATGAGTGCTGGTTGTTGGTACTTACTAAAAGGGAGTCAGTGTGTCTGGGGGTAAGTGCTAGTTCAGTATTCCTGGGAAGGTCCTGGGGGAAGGGGTGCGCTGAAAACACTTCCTTACTCAAGCTTACTTGAGCCGCTGAAGCCCTGAAAACGAGCTAGGCTGCCTTGCCGATAGACTTCTGACTGAAAACGAGAACATCCCTGCAGAGGAAGGAGAGCTTGCTGTTCATCTGGAAGTAGTCAAAGCTTTGGGGAAAAGAGTCATCACAGAGCTTAAGTAAGCGAGTGGGGAATCGCTGTCTTCCCTCCTCCCTCCACCTCCTTCCTTCTTTCTTGTGATACAGGGTCTTGCTATGTAGCCCAGGCTACCTTGAATTTGCGGTCCTCCTGCCCCCGCCTCCCCATTTCGAGGGGGCTGTGCCCCACCAAGCGCAGCAAAAGCAAAAGCATGAATTCCATGTAGTTGTTTGTTTGTTTGATCTGTGGGGAGTTGACCTTCTGCATAGGCAGCTTTAGGAAAACACAAACATTTCCAGTATATTCTTCCAAAGTTCAGTTTCAGTGTGGTACCAGCAAGATATCCTTTCTTTAGGTGCCTAATAGTTCTGCTGTGGCTGATTTTTCTTTTCTTTTAAAGATAAGGTTTCATGTCTCCTGGGCTGACCTTGAACTCATTATGTAGCTGAACAGGACCTTAAATTTCTGATTCTGCCTCCACCTCCCAAGTGCTGGGATTGCAAGCATGTACTACCACACCTGGCTTATGTGGTACTGGAGGTTGAACCTAGGGCGCAGGCATGGTAGGCAAGCACTCTGCCGACTGAGGCACATCCCTAGCTGTGTTGGTTATTTTGATCATCTCTGTCCTCCATTACCTCCCCAACTCCTCTTAGTACCCCTTACCCCGAGAGAGGGGGTGGAGACACCTAATGGAGAAAGTAGGTTTTGTTTGACAGTGAGCTCTATTAATGGCCAGTCCCTAGATTAGCATAAATTAAAGACCATAGATAACCTTACTAAGATTGGCTTTTTGAGCATTTAAACATGCAGTTTTGTAAAGGTCGCGTGGGAACTCCGACACTATCCTGAGTGCCTTGCTCATCAGCACATTCCCAGCTTTGTCCAGCTTTGGATGAAAATGAGATTCTGTCCAAATACAGGGTTGACTGAGACTGTTGTTGAGGAAGGTTAAACATGCATTGTTATAATGACTGCTAATGGAGAATTCATTTCCTCATGATTTGTAATAGAGAATTTAGGAGGAAAATTTCTGTAAGATACTGAGAATCAAATGGGGCGGGGTTCTTGCTTGGTAGGCAAGCAATCTGCCAGCTGAGCTACATCCCCAGTATGCCTTCCCCCCCTTTTTGATGTTTTTGTTTTATTTTGTTTTTTTGAGGCAGGGTCTCCCTGTAGCCCCAACTAATTTGGAACTATGTAGATCAGGCTAGCCTCCATCTCACAGAGACCTACCTATCTTGGGGCTAGGATTAAAGGCATGTCCCACCATGCCCAGCTTTTTGTTTTGTTTTTGAGACAAGGTTTCTGGTAGCCCAGGGCATCTTAAAGTCCTGTTCCTCCTGTCTTCACCTCCTGAGTGCTGGGTTTCCAGGTATGTGTGCCGCACCCAGCTGACAGTGTTCTTTTAGATAACACATCTCTCTTTTAGTAGAGAGATGATTGACCTCATTCTAATAATGGCACTGAGGGTTTTCTTTTTCTTTTTCTGCCCATAACCTTTTCAGTGTGGTGATTGTGGAGAGACTAGGGAACAAGGGTGAAAGACACAGAGAATAAAGGAGCGAAAGCTAATTTATGTAAAAGAAAAATCACCTAACACTAAGTAAAATTGCAGACTGCTTTTAAGTACTTTCAAACACAAAGGGGCAGTGTAGTTCCTGGTCCAGCTCGGCGTGACTCACTGGAGGCCAAGGAGCAATGTGTTGGGTAGTGACCTGAAACAAACTGGATGCTTTGAACACTGTTTCTGAGAGCATCAAAGAAAGTGATTCAGCAGGAGCAGATAGGACTCTCCTCCCCCCAAGACCAGGATGCAACACTGAGTGAGACCCACAGCAGCTGAACTAGAAAACCTTTTAATCTCAGTGTGAGGAAGATGCTTATGAGGCAGAAACTTAACCCCTGACAAAGATATGCTGACAAAAAGTCAACACCAGTACCATTTCCTTGGCATGGGGAGACCAAGCCAAGATCTTTGTGGGTCAGCAGAAACAGGAGGCTCGTGTGGCTAGTGACAGAGGTGACCCACTGTGCTGCATGAATGAGGAGGAGATTTGTGTGACTCATGAATAGCCGTGCAGGTAAGGGAGGAGTAAGAGCCTTCTAAGAAAGGGAGGCAGGCCAGGCCAGGTCAGGAAGGGCCCACATGGACATTTCATCTGAGCAGGAGTCCAGCTTTAAAAGGGAAAATGTACATAGGAAAAAGGCGGTGATAGAAAAGTCTTGATCCTCTGGTAACTGTTTTTCAGTTGAGAGGGTTCGTAAGGACCTGGAGCTGTGCCGGACAATAGCAGTCCTTGAAAAGAGTGACTTTCATTCTTAGGATCAACTGCGATCAAAGCTGGAAAGAGCAGGTCTTGCCTAGACCTTGTGTGTTTGGAAGAGCCCCTGGGACCGGGAGTAGAAGGGAGGGAGCTAGCACCAGTTTTGTTTCTGGCAGCTTAATACCACTCCGTTGACGAATGGCCTTCGTTACGTAGAATTTGAGGCATTCGCCCATCTTCAAATTAAATTATTAGGCGAGGCATGGCATAATAAAACCATTTCTCAAAGGAAACCTATTTGAAAGTGGAGACTGCATATCAGACGTGTTATATATAGAAAAAAATTTGAGAATAAAAGAAAAATATGTTCAAGCTTTTAAATTTTTTAAATCTCCAATTACTACAACAAATATTTTATCTTTTAAAGGGGGTTATCTCAAGCTGGGTTTGGTGGCACATGTCTATAATCTCAGCACTTGGAGGGTGAGTTTGAGAGGCCAGCATGAGTTGCATAGCAAGATATTCTCTCAAAACAAACAAACAAAAGCAAAAAAATGGGGTGGAAGACACTCCATCTAGGTAGTATGGGCAGCTCTGCAAAGTGAACATACTACTGTTACTAGGATTTAACCCATTTTTTATGATTTTTTAAAAATATTTTATTATTTTTATTTTGAGTGTATACCTGCATGTATGTAAGTACACCTGTGTCATCATGCAGTGCCTGTGGAGATGAGAAGAGAATGTCGGATCCTCTGGAACTGGAGTTACACATGGTTTTTAGCTGCCATTTGAATGCTGGGAATTGAAGCTGAGTCCTCTGCAAGAGCACCCAGTACTCGTAATTGCTGAACTATCTCTTCGGCAACCCCCGCTTATTTTGCAGTGCTTAGAATCCATGGCTTTGCCTGTGCTAGGCAAGCACTCTACCTCTGATGGATTTTCCCAGTTCTTGATTTTTTAAAAAATTTATTTCTTATTATTTTCTGTATGAGTATCTTGCCTACATCTATGTTAAATGCACCCATGTGTGCAATGCCCCCGGGGGCCAGAAGAAGGCATCAAACCCTCTGGAACTGGAGTTACTGGTGAGAGGGTATTAGTCGCCGTGTGGGTGCTGGGAACCAAACCCAGGTCTTCTGCAAGAGCAGCCAGTGCTCTTAACCATTGAGTCTCTTGAGTTTTCTCTAGCCCCTTGATTTTTGGAATTTTATTGACAGTATCTCATGTAGTGCAGGCTGTCCTTAAATTTGCTATATGACTGAGGATGACCTTGAGTTTGTGATCCTCTTGCCTTTATCTCCCTAGTCCTGAGATCATAGGTGTGAGCCACTACATCTGACTAAAAACCTCTGCAGAGACTGTGGATAACCCCTAGAGAGTGTGGAGCTCTCAGATCCTTAACTTGTGCTGGGAGCAGATTTATGAAGGAGTGGTTGCTGGGTTGGTTGGTTGCTTGGTTTTGAGATTGTGCCTCATATAGCCCAAACTGGCCTCCAACTCTTTGTGTTTGAGGATGATCTTCAACTCCGGTTCCTCCTGCTCCACCCCCTGAGGCTGAGATGACAAGCATGTACCACCGTGCCTGGTTTATTCAATGCTGAGGCTCCAACCCAGGGCTTCAGGACTGCTAGGCAAGCACTCTACCAACTGTGCCGTATTCCCAGCTCTTCAAATTCTTAAGCCAGGAATTGATCTAAAGGCTTTTTCATTTCCAGATTAGAAAGATAAAGAGGGTGTGGCAGCTGGAGAGATGGCTCAGTGGGTAAAGTGCTTGCTGCGTAAGCCTGAGAACCGGAGTTCAGATCACTAGCACCCATGTGAATGCTGACCAGCCATTGTGACTTGCCTGTAATCCTAGCCCTTGGGAGGTAGAGGCAAGGGATCCCTGGTACAAGATGGCTAGTTAGGTTACCTGAAGTGGTGAGCTCTGGGTTCAAGTGAGACACTCTGCTTTGATATGTAAGGTGGAGAATAACTGAGAAAGACACTCAACATCAACCTTTGTCCTCCACATGTATGAACATACGCCTGCATACATACCCACACCTGCATATATACACATACTAAATAAATGCTGACTGCGTTGAATTTGCTACTCCATACCAACAGACAATATTGAGAGACTTCATAATGAAGAGAAGAGATAGTTTCCAGGAGCTATGACGTCAGCCTGACTTCTTTGCTTCGAGTCCCTTTCAGGTCCCCACAGGGGACACCAGCCTCTATTCCTCTTCGGTCTTTCGTTAAGAAGGGCTTCTAAAAGGAAAAAAAAAAAAAAAATTATTGCTGTTTTTTGAGACAGGGTCTCCCTGTACCCATCTGGTCTAGAACTCACTGTGTAGGCCAGACTGGCCTCAGTCTCACAGAGATCTGCTGCCTCTGCCTCCCCATGCTAGAATTAGAGGTGTGTGCCAGCACGTCCAGCTTAAGAGTATTTTAAAAAAATTATTTATTTTGTGTGTGTTTGCCTGCATGTATATAAGTGCACCATGTGTGTGTAATGCCCATGAAGGCCAGAAAAGGTGGTTATGAATGGTTGTGAGCCACCATGTAGGTCCTGGGAACTGAACTCTGGTCTTCTGCAAGAACAGCCAGTGCTCTTAACCACTTAGCTGACTCTCCAACCCTGAGAGTCTTTTTTTTGTAAGAAGTATTTGGAGGCTTAGCTGTTGGAGACAGCCAACTGATCAGCCCATACCCAAATAACGCTGCTGAGGGCTCTGCCTGTGTCCGTGTTCATTCCATTGCAGCTCCCTTCTCATGCTGTGCAGCCAGCTCTCTGAACCTCTTCTGGTTCTGTTGCCATCCAATTCATGTACTATTATTTAAATAAATAAATAAATAATTACATTTGTCTAGTATTTTTCTTTGAATACCGGAACTCTGGTCCTAACACAGTAGTTGACCCTTTTGTTGGCAGGGGGTGGGGTTACTAGAACCCCAGACATCATTGCTCCCCAGAGCTGGCCCTCCCTATGGTAGAAAGTATTCAACTTTTCCTATAGATCTTATGTGAGCAGAGGGGTATGATTAACATAGAGTCTAGAGGGACTGGCTCAGTGGTTAAGAGCACTGACTGCTCTTGTAGAGGAGCAGCACCCACATGGCTGCTAATAACTATTCCATTACTGAAGTTCCAGGGGATCCAATGCCTTCTTCTGGTCTCCACAGGGAATGGTACACTTATATACATGCAGGTAAAACATATATACATTAAAAAAAAAAAAAAAGATAGAGTCTAGAAATGAACCTGCTGTCCCCCTACTCTTATGTTTGTATGTGACAGGGTCTTGCTGTGTGGTCCAGGCTGGTCTTGAACTCATGTTTTGACGAGGCTGGCATTGAGCTCCCCAGTGCTTACACAGCCCTGTTGATACTGTAGGCCCCCCTCCCTCAGTGTCAATGCTAAGGGACGCCTGTCACTTTGAAGGTGGGATTGGGAAGACACCTTTGCAGCACAGCAAGGCCCCTCCAATCTTAACTCCTTCCCCTCCCCTTCTTCCTTTTATCACGATGTGTTAAGACCGCACAACATGGGTTCACTCAAGCATATGCAGGCAGTATTATTCGTCCACATAAAATCTAAAACAAGATGTTGTAAGACTCATGGCGTCAGAGAGCAGAGCTGACTGTGACTTCCACATAAGACAACTGAGTCTCTCTACCCTAGTTTCCTTGTTGGTGACGGCATTCCCATGTTAGAGGATGATGGCCAGGATTGCATAAGGTTAGCATAAACATTAGCCCATAGCCCTTGCAGACTCTCAGTGAACAGAGGCCTTCTCTTCTCTTCCTTCTATGCCTTAAAAACCTCATGTAAGATGGGCCATGGTGGCATACACCTGTAACCCCAGCAAGAACCTGGAAGGACAAGGCAGAAATCACAAGTTTGAGGGCAACCTAGACTATAAAATGAGTTCCAGGTCAGTCTGGGCGCCATAGTGAGACCTTGCCTCAAAAAAAAGAACAAATCCCCACATCCTTCACGTATTTCTGTTTCTGAGCTCGTTTCTAGGGATTGGCTACTACAGTATCCTGATCATACATCCCTATTTAAATGAAAAAGTGATGTTAAATTCAGCTGATGTCTTTCAGTGTAGGAATACTAAGCCTAATAATAGAAGTTAGGATGTTTATTTCCATATATAGCCAGCTCTGCCATACCCTCAGCAGTCCTAAAAATCACCATGTAAAACCATGCAGTAAAAGCTTATGGGAAAAGATGAATTGGAGACAAAAACCTCAAAAATCTGTCAGTGTCTGGGAACACACACACACACACACACACACACACACACACACACACTCATCAAAAGCAAACGAAAACTTGGGAACATAATAAGAGTAGCAAAGTTTTACACGTTAGACGATGAAGTCAAAGATTACGGAAGCAGGTGAAGTGTGACTTCAGATCGGTAGCTAACTCCTAGTAAACTGAGGTAGCTGTGGATTCCTGTGGGATTTGGGTGTTTCCATGCGAGCAGGTTTAACTGAGAGGTGTTTCTCTGTTCACTGTGTTTCTTACAGGTAAAAATCATGAAGTACAAAACTCACATTCTGCTGAAACTTCATTCTCTCCTGTTCTAGTCACATTAAAACAGATGTACATTTTCATAACAAGCATTTCAGGGCCTGTGAGATGGCTCAGTGGATTAAAGCACTTGCGTATAAGCCTCTTGCCTGAGTTCGCTCCTCAAACCCTTGTAAAAGCTTTAAGGTGAGAACCAACTAGACAAGGTTGTCTTCTGACCTCCACATGAGCACCATGGCACACACGTGCCTGTACATACCTTTAACTCCAGCACTCAGAATTCAGAAGCAGGTGGATCTCTTGAGTTTGCAGCCAGGTTGGTCAATACAGGGAGTGCCAGGCCAGCCAGGGCTATATAGTGACACCTTCCTTCACTCTTCCACCTTTACCAAAAGAAAACCATAATGATTTATGGAACCATTTACATCCTTTATAAAATTGTAAGCACGATACCAAGCTCGTGTGTCCTTATATATAGGTTACTGTATTCTGCAGAAGTACAGTCTTTGCCAGACCGTGTCTGAGTGGGATGGTGGTACTTCCCACCATACAGAATACAGTGGGATGACTCTATTCATACTGTTCACCCTGGTGGATCCTGAGTCACATGCTGCCTTGTCTTCCTTTTATTAGCACAGAGGAGCCACCGTCCGTGTTCCAGACTGAACCTCAGTTGGCAGATAGCAGTTTGCCGTGTTCCTGGGTCCATCTAAATCTTTTATAAAAGACCCTCTGCTAATGAATCATACATTGAAACATAAAAACATTGTGAATATGCACAATGTAGGAGAACAGGGAGGCCAGGGGTATAAGTTTTGACTTAATGGGTTGTAGTAGCTTAAAAAGGCAGGAGGGATTTATAAATAACTTTCGGAGAGGCCCTTGAAACCCAGAAATTACGTGGCAATTTTTGTTGTAAGTGTATTTTGGAAAGGTGGGTCCCTCAGTTTTCATTACATTCTTAAAGGGATCTTTAATTCTGAAACAACCAAGAAGTACTGATTTGAAAGATGTTCGTGAACAATCCACAGAGGGGTTGGAGAGATGGCTCAGCAGGTGAGAGCACTTGCTCTTGCAGAGGACCAGGGTTCTATTCCTGACACCCATATTATGTGGCTCACAATCACCTGGGACTCCAGGAAATCGAAGTCCTTTGGCTTCTATAGTCACCTGCACTTGTGCACAGACCCCAACACAGACACACATACATGTAATTAAAAGAAAATCTTTTTTAAAAATTAAAAAGAAAAAAAATCTCTGGAATATAGGTGCATGGGTGCTTAGGGGAGTTTACAGTGATCTAGGCTCTGTTCGAGTGTACACTGATCCTGTACAAGGACTCTGCTGTGGATTTGTCACCAGGCACTCCTGGGTGCCATCTCCAGCAGCAGCACAGAGCTGGTGTGACACCAGTCAACCTTGAATGTTGTACTTGGTCTTTCCTTCAAATGATTGCATCAGTAGTGACAGACCCCTCTGACTGGGACCGTGCCTGTCAGCTGTCTGCCATGCTTACTTTTGGCTTTATTTTCCAGATGGGAACAGCGAGAGCTGCCCAACGGACGTGTCTATTATGTTGACCACAATACCAAGACCACCACCTGGGAGCGGCCTCTTCCTCCAGGGTAAGTGAGCCAACAAGCCCTGCGCCTCTAGGACAGACACCGAGAGGCAGACATGGGCTTCCCGCTTCCTGTCACTGCCATCTTGAATTTTGGCCTGTTCACTCCTCCTTTGCTGCCTTCCCCTTCCTTCCAGTCTTCCCTGTCTATATTCTGTCCTTTTTCCACAGGGCTAGTTGGCCATGACTGATGGCCAGTGGCTTTATTGCTCTGAACAGGAGGTCTGGGGATGCCTCCCGGGTCTTGGGGTTTTGATAGCCATAATCCTCTCATCATAGAGCATAATGGAGACATCCTAGGGATTGGGGCGAAGGATGCAGTCACTTCCTTCAGAGGCAGCGGACATTTACCCTGGGTCACTTGATTACTTTTCCTGTCCAGTTATCTAAATTCAGCTCTCATTTCTTAGGATATGGAACTTTTAGAGAATCTCTGGGGATGAAAGAGGATCTAGGGAGGCAATTAAGAAAGAGAGCCTAGGGCCGGAGAGATGGCTCAGAGGTTAAGAACACTGGCTGCTCTTGCAGGCACCCAAGTTCGCTTCCTAGCACCTACATGGTGGCTGGCAACCATCTGTAACTCTAGTTCCAGGGGATCTAACACCCTCTCTGACCTCTCTGGGCACTGCACACAGGTGATATACTTACATGCAGGCAAAACACTTATGCCCTTAAATTAAAAATAAAACCCTGATGTCATTACACGTTTCTTCCATATCATTGAACCCTTAATCAGCGTTTGTATTTCTCTGGTTGTGTCAGGGATTAAGCATCAACTTTAATGTCTGTGTACACACTTGAACTCTGTAAGCACACTGTTGCTGCCTGTGAAACCTCTGGTCTAATGGGCATGGATGTACAGACCTAGATCTTACAAGCATTTGGGGAGAGTTGAAGTGAAGATGGGGTTCTAAGGATGGCTGGGGGTTTATTGTTCTCCAGGCATGAAGATCACACTTCTTTCCAAGATAAGTTTTTGTAGTTTTTGTTTTTAGACAGAATCTCAGGTCACCCAGGCTGGTCTCAAACTTGATATGTGGCCAAGGTTGACCATGAGCTCCTGATTTTCCTGCTTCTCCCTCCCTTGTGCTGGGATTACAGGCATGCACCACCTTGTTTGGTTCATGCAGCAGTGGAGATGAAACTAAAGCTTCATACATGCCAGGCTAGCATTCTGCCAACTGAGCGACATCCCCAGCGCCCCAGGATAGTTTTAATGTTCTGGCAGATGCCTCATCTTTGTACCCAACATAGGTTTTAGATCTTTATGAATTTTTTAAAGTATTTTTAAAGTAATATTTTATTATTTTTATTATGTTACAAGTGTATTGCTTGCTTGCAAGTAGGTAGATCTGTGTCATGCAATGCTCACAGAAGTCAGTAGATGGCGTCGGATCTTCTGCAACTGGAGTTAGCTGCCATGTAGGTGCTGGGAATTGAACTTGGGTCCTCTACAAGAGCAGACAGTGCTCTTAACTTCTGAGCCATCTCTCCAGCCCCAGTTCTTTCTGAATTTTAAGTGAAGAGCTTTAAGCCTCTGGCTCTTGCTTCCCTGTGTAATAATAGTAGAGAATCCAGAAAGAACCTTTGAACACATTTAATTATTGAACACCATTAATGAGACAAGTCCCAGTTCAGGGAAATGTAAGCCAAAATGATAGCAACTTTGGAACTCCAGATAAAGCCATTAGCATACCTAATCACCAAAGAACAAGATTGGGTCAAAAGAGTTTCTTTGTCATGGCCTACACCCTTACAGCAGATTCATGACAACATGGATGCAACCCAGTCCTTTTATCTCAGAGCACCAAGTATTGGACCTGATAGCCAAGGGTACATTATGCAGTCCTCAGTCTTATGCAGTGCTCAGACCAGAGCTAGGCAGAGAGGGATCACTGTAGAATGTCAGGGTCAGGTGAGCCGCACAGGAAGAGGCTCAAACACTTGTAGGAAGGACTGGACTTGCATAGGAGCCAAAATATGGCACCACTGGAGGTGCCAGTGTGCATGTGGGATGTGAAGCATGTGGGCAAGAAATGGTGTTGGAACAGTTTTGCTGGAGTGGAAGTTTCGGGTAAGACCAGATGTTCAACGTGTGTCCAGTGAGGTCCTTGGGTTTGATGAGATGCCCACTGCAGCCAAAGACAGGGAACATGCTGACTAAGCCTCCAACCACTGCTCTGTTTTTAAAGATTATGAATATGCATAAGATTTAATCAAACTAAATGGAGAACTATGGTATTTGGAAGTTTGAAAAATTCAGGGGACTAGAGTAATAACTCAGCGGTTAAGACCACTGGCTGCTCATGCCGGAGGAGCTGGGTTCGCTTCCCGCTGGCTGCTCATGCCAGAGGACTGGGGCTCAGTTCCCACAGCCACAGCTAACAAATGACCGCAACTCCAGTTCCGGGGAATCCAGTGCCCTCTTCTAACCTCTCTGGGCACTGCATCCAGGCAGTACACTTACATGCATATAGGAGAAACAGTCATATTCTTAAAATAAAAATAAAATTTAAAACCAAAAACAACAGTAGTTTAAAAAAATATCCTTAGTAGAATGGTTGAAAGATATATTTGGAGATAGGAAAATTAGAAGATCAGTTTCGGAGATTCCGCATCTGAAGAAGAGTTCTAACAGGAAAGAAGGGAGAAGTGGAAGATAGGAAGTGATCAATAAAGTGAAACAAAAATAGAAAATTACTAAAACTGGGTGGGGGTCTGGCAAGACGGCTCAGTGGGTAAAGCTGCTTACTGCCAAAAAGTTTGATGCTGAGGACCCATTTGGTGGAAGAAGAGATCAGACTCCTGAAAGTAGTCTCCTGCCCTCCACCTGTATTTGATGGTATACATAAACAAACAAATATATTATAAAAACATTTTTTTTTAAAGAAGAAAATTTCCAAAATGAAAGTATGTAGTATCCAGAAAAGGCCCACACCCAGTGCTCAGCCCAGAAAATGTCTGCCCAAGCCACAGCTAACGGAATCTCAGCGTGCCAAGAAAAGATGTTGGAAGCTTCCAGAGGAAGAAAGTAGGAAACAGAAGATTGGGCGTCAGGAACGCCACGTCATCTGTAGAGTGGGGCCGTCGCAACATTGATGGAAATGGTTTCCCGTCTTGAAATTGGTCTTTAAACCACCTTTTAGTTGTTGTAATGTTTCAGTGTGAAAGACTAAATAAAGGCCTCCCTGGATGTGCTGGGTTTCAAGAAATTGACTTTAGAGCTCTTTCCTCAGAAACTACTGTATGGTCTATTCCACCAAGTGAGAGGAAGCTGAGAAGGAAGGCACGAGTGCAGGACGCACAGGACCCACCCCAAACTCACCCAAGGTCCCAGCAGGAAGAGGGGGCAGACTCAGGGCAACACTGGAGCTCAGTTGTGTTATGGAGACAGTCATTCTCTTTAGAGGATGAGTAAAAGAGATACGACTTGGAGACTAATTCCACTAAGAGACCATTTCAGTGTTAGAGAAAGAAACCACAAAAACGAGTATTGTAATGCCGGGATTTTTATTGGGCCATGTAATAGGGAATTCTAGGTAGTCTGATTTCTGGTGAAATTTGATCTAGTGTCTCAGTAGTCCAACCCAGGAGCCAACTTTTCCTATAATTTTCTGCCCTGCCATCTACTGGGCCAATGTCATTTTGTAGTTGAATAAGTGACTCCTAGGTCTGTGCTTTCTTCCTCATTCAGAATGAAAGACCACCTCCCCTCTAAAGTTTTCCAGCAAAAATCCTTTTCACCTTGATTGTTCCAGTCTAGATCACATGCTCACTCTTGGCCCAGTCTATTCAACTCTGGGTTAGGAAGAGAATCAGCTTCCCTAGAGCATGAATCCCCTGCTGGAAATCAGGAACTAATTGTGGAGGGGTTGGTTGCTACAACCACAGTTGCTTGCTGTAGTTACCTAAGCCCCAGAAGCCTCAGTGACCCTGGCCTGCCAACCGTGTCTCCCTAGTGACCCTGGCCTACTAGCCCTTGTTTTCCCAGGCACCCAAGCTCACGTTCTACACTTTGCCCTTGTGTGATTGCCCTTTGCAAGATATCCTGAAACTTTTTTTAGAATTTAGGGGGAGGGGGAGGATGGAGATGGTCACTACTCAGGATGAGCTTCCATGTTTTCAGGTGGGAAAAACGCACTGACCCCCGAGGGAGGTTTTACTATGTGGACCACAACACACGGACCACCACCTGGCAGCGCCCAACTGCAGAGTACGTGCGCAACTATGAGCAGTGGCAGTCACAGCGGAATCAGCTCCAGGGGGCCATGCAACACTTCAGCCAAAGATTCCTCTACCAGGTGAGGGGCAGGGGTCTGCTGGAGGCGGGCAACTCCTTGCACAGTACCATTGTGTGTAGAACATTCGGTGAGTAGGAGAAACAGTGACCCGAAATGTCAGTACTGTGACTGTGGAGACTTAACTCATCACAGTGAAATTCCTCAAGTTCCACCCCTAGGATCCGAAGCGAGATTCATCCTGTTTCTGCCAAAGACCAGCTTTCTTTGCAGCCTTCTCCATTCAAGTCCATTTTCCCTGAGTTGAAACCTTAAGACCAGCTTTAATTTCACCCTTCTTCACCTTTCCAGATCACAGAAGCTGCTCACCCTTCTCTTGGTCCTTTGCTCTCTGACAGATGGTCAAGGAGGATCTTTAAAATTTGTTGGGATCAGGAGTTGACAAACAACAGTCCAGGAGACAAACCAGCCTCCCACATGGTTTTGAAATTCATTATTATTATTACCGTGTGTGTGTTTGTAGATGTGTGCCTGTGCATGTGGAGGCCCAAGGAGGCAGCAAGAACCTTCTTCAGTCATTCTCCACCTTATGTTTTTAGGCAGAGTCTCTCAGTTGAACCTAGTGCTCTCAGACATGACTAGTTAGCCAGTTTGCTCTGGAACCCTATCTCTCTCCTGGAATTACAGTCAGACCACCATCCCTACCCAGCACTCACTGGGATGCTAGTGATACATACTACAATCCTTACACTTGCTGGGCAAGCACTTTATCCACTGAACTTTATCGTCCCAGCCCTTAGTTTTTCGCAGATAAAGTTTTATTAGAACATAAGCCCAGGAACTGTGTAGATGGTAGCTGCTTTCATGGTAGATGGCCTGCACAGTCTGAAACATTGATTACTCTCTGTCTTTTATAGTTTGCTGAGTGGTCTCACTCACTGTTCTGTGTAATTCTTGACTTTCTTCTTCCCCTTCCCATCTGTGTTGTCACTGTCAAGAGCAGCCTCCAAGTTGAACTCTGTCAGGCATTCCTTCTCTCCTGGTCTGGGCCTCTCACCCCACCTGACTGGTCAGATGCCACCGTCATCACATCACTTTGCTGCTTAAGCTATCCATGGTCACTACTTACAGAATAACAGTTAAACTTTCCAGTTTAACTGGTGCGAGGTGCTCCAGACAAACTATCTAGTGACATCCTGTACCAGGAGTCTCCATCCTACTTGGAGCAGGACCTGGGAGGAGCCCAGTTACCCAGGCTCTTTGGCAGGGAGAAGCAGTGTCCCAAGTCAGCACTCTGATTATAATTTCTTGGGTTGGGTCTCTGGTAGCATCAGCACAGGACTTGGTGGTGTATTATTGGCTGGAAGTGTTTTGAGCTAGAGTGTTGTGGCACATACTTTTGATCCCAGCACAGGAGACAGAGGCAGGTGGGTCTCTGTGAGTTCAAGGCCAGTCTGGTCTACATAGGGAGTTATAGGTTAGCTGGGGCTACAGGGAGACACTGTCTCAAAAAGACAAAAAAAACAACAATTTTATGTGTATGAATGTTTTGCATGCATGTATGTAAGTACACGTATGTCATGCAATGCCCACTGAAGTTAGGGATGGCTGTTAGCCACCATATGGGTTCTGGAATCAACCTGTGTCCTCTGGGAAAGCAACCAGTGCTCTTAACAGGTGAGCCATCTCTCCAGCCACTCAGCTAGACTTTTTTGAGACAGGGTCTCATGTAGCTCAGGCTGGCGTGCATTGCCTCCTGAGTTTTAGGATTTCCAGTGTATGCCATTGTCCCAACTGTATGTGGTGCTCAGGCTTGAACCCAGGGCTTAGTTCATGCTAGGCAAGCATTCTACCAACTGAGCTATATCTCCAGACCTTGAACTGGATTTTTTAAAAAATATTATAATTTTTTAAATTATTTATTTTTATTTTTTATGAGTGTAATGCCGGCAAGCCAACTGCTCAGCAGAAACTGAGGTGAGAGAGGCGAGAAGAAAGTGCTGTTTGCTGCCTACTATCTGAAGTCAGCTATTGAGCCCATCCCATGACCTAAGCCCAGGTCATCTTGCCCAGTGCTGCACTGTGTGTCCCTTAGGCCAGGCTTCTCACCCCTGAGCATGACTGGCATTCAGTTCTGGTAGATTTTAAAACTGGGCAAAATCTGGTCATTCTCTGCATTTCAGAAATTGTTCCTGCCATTTTGATGGGTAGTCTTGACTCCAAGAAGGCCTGGAGCATCTTTCTTTTAACCTGTCTGTCCTTTGACTTAGAGTCAAGGACAGACTTAAGGATTTTATCTCCCCGATCATCCAACTTCTCTAGAATCTTTTTCCCCCTTGGCCGTGCTTCAGGTACTTGGTTGATCAGGTAGGATACTTGGTGTTCAAAAGAGAGGATTGGAAGGTTCTGGTAATCACTTCTCCGTGATTCTTTGGACTTTTCCTTCCTGCCTGCCTCTCTCATCTTAACACCATCCCAAGCCCACAGGGTAGAACTTTGACATGGCGGATTCCTGAAGAATCAGACTTCAATGCAAAAATGCTTTTCTCTCTGAGTACTCTAAAATGGTTTTCTCAGCTCATCCGGAGTCGTGGGAGGGCTCTGCAAGGAGCGGGGGTTATACCTGGTTTCTGTGAACTAGGCCTTATATTGAAAAATGTGTGGTGATCTTGTTTTTGGTCTGCTCTCAGTGGCTCTCTATTACCTCTCCTCCCCGTTTGGAGTTGGTTTTCCCTCCTGTTTGCTGTGGTGCCGCGTCCCATACAAGTAAGAAGGCTTGCTTTCATACAGTTATTCTGGGGTTTGGCCTGGGCCCCGGGTTTGACGGGGAAGACTGAAGGGCTGATACTGTACTACAGCTCTCCTTCTCCCTCCTTTTGCAGCCTCCCCCTTCCTTGTCACCGATCCCTTTGCTGGCTTAAACTGAGACCTTGTTCTTTGCTGCACTTAGAGAGCATGAAATATAGTTCAAACCGGGCCTCCAGGCTGCCGGCTCCGCGGCCCCTCCCGCCTCCGCACATACGCCTTTCGTGTTCTCTGGGTTCTTGTTCTCCGTATTTCTCATGGTTTCCTTTCTTTACTCTGAAGGTGCTTTTGTTGCCCTTGAGCAGCGTGCCTGTGTTTTTCGTTTGTTTGTTTCACCCCTGTCGTTTCCTTTTGCCCCATTTGTGTTCCTGCCAAAGTCCACTGAGGACGCTGTCACATTATTGTATGCTCTGCCTTGTGCGGACACCCATCCCAGAGCCTCCTGTTTATGTGCTACCTCTGTCTTCATTTTCCCCATCATCCTGACCTAATGATTAAAGGGGAAACCATGGTCTGAAGGACCGACCCAGATCATTCTATGGTTCCTGTTGTGTGGACTGAGCTTGGACTCTCTTTATCCTTAGAGAGTCCTTGGACCAACTTCTCAGGCATCTTGGTTTTGCTCTGAGTCCATCAGGTACATCCTGAAAACAGCAATGCCTGCCTTCTGCTTTGCAACCCTTCCAGCCTTCCCAGAACCTTTCCTGCCCTCGGCTATGTTTGCTAGACATTCTTTATTTCTGAGTTTGTATCTTAAAATATTACTAAAAAGTTGTGCTTAATCCCAGAGGGACTCAAACTCAACGTGAGCTCTCTCTGACCTGCACCCAAGATTTCCCAACCCAGGAAAGTGGTTCTGTAACACATGTTTGTGGTGTTCCTGTTTGTGAGGATGCTGCCTTGTTTTTTGGAGGTACCTGCACCTCCAAGCTTCCTCTTCTGTCCCCTTGTCCTGTCTGTGTCTTCTCTGGCTCTACGCCTTATGACACCTTGGGACCCCACATTTCAGGGGAAGTATGCTTAAGAGAAGGGGCAGGTGGCTGCCCATTGAAGGCACTGGGATTTGGTTTTCTGGTCATGATGCAAAGCTTTGATTTGTTGTTTCTTCATGGTTTCTGTATTTTCTTATTTTTCAAGTTATAAATGCACTTTTGAGGGGCTAGAGAGATGGCTTGATGGTTAGAACATTGGCTACTGTTCCAGAGGACCTGGTTTCAGTTCCTAGCACCCACATGGTTGCTAACAACTGCCTGTAACTCCAGTTCCTGGGAGTTATGCCCTCTTCTGGCCTCTGTGCGAATCACATGGGCATGGTGTACTTACGTACATGTGGGCAAAACACTCCTACACATAAAATAAAAATAAATAGCAACTGATTCTGATTATACATGTTACGTGTGTTCACCAGTCTCACCTCTCCCTTTCCTAGCTGCCTTTTCTTCTCTGTCCTTCTGACAGACAGCGGGTGAGGTGAATGGAGTTATGACATGATGAGAACTGGAGAGACCAGTGACATGAAGTAAAGAGCGTCTGTAATGAAAGAGAGCCAGGATCATGGGAAGTTTGGCATGTGAAGGAACAAAGCAAAAAATAAGAAGCGTTAAGAAAAGGGTTTGTCAGTTCCTCTGTCCCTATGGTTGGGGGTGGAGGGAGGGGTGGGGGTATATTGGCGGTGGAGCTCCACCAGCGTTTGCTCAAGCTGAGACTGAGCCCCATTCATTCTCCTGCCCCTGAGTGTGGTTCCATCTCCCCCAGTGGGGCCAGCCAGACCTGCAGCTTAAAGTCTGCATTTAGGTACAGGCCTGTAGTCACAGCTGCTTGTGAAACTGAGGCAAGAGATAGTTTGAGCTCTGGAGTTTAGGCTCAGAAGCCTAAACTATATAGTGAGACTTCCTTTCAAGAAAAGAGAAGAGGCTGATAAATATTTTTGTTTTCTAGGTCTGTGCTGTCAATAAAGACCTTTTGGTCTGTTGTTTCATAGAGTTAAGTACAAGATGTAGAAGCCATTGAGTAGCTGATCTAGTTACACGGAGTCTAGGACATTCATTATATTACATTCGTTACATTATGAAGCAACACTTGTGTGCCAGTTGCCTCTTCTTTTAAATAACTCCCTTCCTCCCTTCCACCTTCCCTCCTTCTATCCTCTCTCTTTTGCCACCTCAACTGGCTTAAAAACTTACTATGTAGACTAGGCTGGCCTTGCTCTCACAGGCATCTGCCTGCCTCTGCCTTCTGAGTGCTGAGATTGAAAGGCATGTGCCGTCATACCTGATTTGTTTTTATTTCTTATGATAAACTTTTACAGGCTGGGGATGTAGCTCAGTGGTAGAGCACGTGCCTAGCATGTGTAAGGCCCTGGGCTCAGCCGGCAGCACGGCCACCTTCCACAGAGCCATTGCTGTTGCTTGGTACTGAGGTTCTGCGTTCTGTTGGGCTTTGTTATCTGTTATCTGATGGATAGATGCGTTTTTCCATTCTTGTTGCTGAGTGTTTTTATGGAAGCTGTTCTTGAGTCTTAACTGTAAAGCAGAGTTGGTGCAATGTTCCAAGAGGCTGCAGACTGCCACGCCCACTCTTCCAGGAATCAGACGTACACCCCGATGAGCGCTGTGAATTGAGGACATTTTCAGCACGGAGGCAGATCTGAATTGAGATGGAGTTGGCAGTAACCACGGCCGGCGTTTCCCTACTTGTGCAGTTTTGTCCACACCCTGAGGCAGGAGGCTCTCTATTGAAAGGAGCCCTGTCCCAGCAAGGAGCCTATGGTTTCAAGACAAATGTCCGTTGGAACTTGTTGGAAGAGGAGTCTGTGTTGCCACCTTGGAAAGAAAGTTTCTCTGTCTCTTCAGTTCGGGATGGAGGGAGGGATGTGGAGGGGGTTCGTTGGCAGTGGAGCTCCACCAGTGTTTGTTCAAGCCGAGACTGAGCCCCATTCATTCTCCTGCCCCTGTGTGTGGCTCTGTTGCCCCCAATGGGGCCAAGCAGACCTGCAACTTAAAGTCTGCATTTAGAACTTGACCTCCTAATTTGATGATTAAATTTTAGTAAGTGAAATAAAAATGCTTGAGAGAAAGAGAGAGAACAATACTTGTTTTATTTAACTATGAAAAGTTTTTGACAGCACTCGCCTCCCTTTCCCAAAGGATATGAGAATTCACCATCTATCGCAGTCCTTCCCCAGGGATCTTGAAGCAGAATTAGGCTGAGGGGGCGCTAATGTAAACAGTGACCCTGGAGTCCTGGAGCCCCTTCCCCCTTCCCTTCCCCTTCCCCCTTCCTCCTCCTCCTCCCCCCCCCCCCTCCTCCTCCTCCTCCTCCTCCTCCTCCTCCTTCTTCTTCTTCTTCTTCTCTCTCTCTCTCTCTCTCTCTCTCTCTCTCTCTCTCTCTCTCTCTCTCTCTCACACCCCGCCCCATTCCCACCTCCCCAGACAGGCAAACGCTGAACAGTGAGCAACTTCAGGTTCAGGCAGGGGAAGAAGAAAGGTGCTTTGTGAAGGGAAAGAAAACATTCCTGGGGGAGGTGAGGGGTTCGGGCATGAATGTGCCCTCAGTCTGGGTGGATGCAGCATACCCTGGAGGGAGGTGCAGGGAGGAGAGGTGGCGGGGAGGAGGGCCAGGCCCAGCCAGGAAGCCCTGGGCGTGGGCAGGGCTTGTGGGAATGATTTCATTGGAAAGGCCTGCGGTATTTTTTCCCCTCCCGTGTGTGGTTCTTGGAGAAAGTTGGAGGTGGTGGGATTTCAGTTGCCTTGGCTGCTGGGAGAAGGAGCTGAGTAGAGGCTGGCAGTGAGCTGCCTGGGCAGCGTGCTCCTGAGCCCTCCTGCCATGCCCAGACCCGGCTCCTGCCTGGCGCCCTGGCCCACCATCGGCGCACCTCTTCCTCCTCCTCGCTCCACCCTGTCCCAAACCCATTTGGGCTTTGCTAAGAGTTCGTTTTTTGGGTTTTTCTTAAACAAAGAGCGAGAGGTGCAGATGTCATCTAAGGCCCCACTGCAAACTCTACCAAGCCCTTAAATGTGGAAGTGCGTTGTTGCCATTTTACTTTTATTGATCAGTTTATTTTTAACTAGTATTTTTTTTAAAACTTGTATGTTCTGCTGTTTCTTGTGTTTAGTCTTCGAGCGCTTCGACTGACCATGACCCCCTGGGCCCCCTCCCTCCCGGCTGGGGTAAGTACCAAGTTCTTATCCTTTGGTGTAATAGTCACATTGTTCTGTCCAAAGGTCCCACACATCCTCCTCCCTCACTCGCATCTCTGCCGCTCACTTTGCTAACCTCTACCATATGTGCTGGGGATGCCCAGCCAGAGCAACGACATTGCTAGATCCTGAGGTGAGGGCGTGATCGACTCCCCTGTGCCGGAGTCCTCTGCCATCAAGGAGTGTGACCCTGAGAAAGATAGCCCCAAGCGCCTGTGGGACTGTTGGGTTTGTGTTCTGAGTTTCATTCATGGTGGTGGTTCAGAAATCTGTGTCACTAAGATGTTTTGCTCCATCTGTTGTCTATGCCGACTTCTTTGAGTGTCTGGCTCTAGTCGGAAGGAGTCATCTTAACACATCTTTCTTTGCAGTGGAGGTTTGTAGGACTTCAGCCTAATTTTAACTAGTGGTGGCCACTTTGGTTTGTGATCCCACTGTGAACAAGGCCACGGGAAAGCAGGAGCTCCCTGGGCGTTGATCCTGCGAGTACAACCCTTCTAGTTAGTAGCCAGACAGGGTCCCTCTCATCATCGGTAGCTGCCTCTTACTGTTCCAGGTCTTTACTGTGCTTTGCCAAGAGTTAAGGCATAGGCATCCACAGAGCGCAGGCATCCGTGACTTGGGAGAGATCGCAGGCTTCGTGGCTATTCTAGGAAGGCAAACTACAGAAAAGTGTCATTAGAGTTAGCAAGACCCAGAACATTCTACAGCTTTCTGAGCTGGGCAGGATTTTGTTCAGTCGTCCAGGAGTCCTTGGCTCCAGAGGAAGAAGCTGTTTTCCCCGAAATCAGCAGGTGTTGGTTTTAATGTCTTGGTCAGGGCAGCAGAAGACACTAAGTGCTGGTTTGGCGGAGCGCACGGGTGGGTGTGCACCTCGCAGATGTGCAGCACCACCAGGCCTGGCGTCTCCGCAGACTGCTGCTTTGGGCTAGATCCTCTCCTTGCAGATGCAGCTGTTCCCCAGTAGTAATTTAAGAAGTTCTGTCAAGTCCCAGGTACCGCAGAATAGGACTTAGTGAGCTCCTGGTGCATTCCAGGGTGATGGAAGGCCCCTTAACCTAACATAAGATGCCCAGAGCTTCCTGATGTTCAGCCAGGGGATGCTCTGCACACAGATATTTTGCCTGGCTTCTTAGGCCAGTGTAAGGTCACCGGTATCTCAGGAACTGTCGGGTCAGACTGAAGTGAAACTCAGAATCCTGACGTAGGCAGGGAAAGCACACCAGGCTCCACAGGTCTGCAGTGCTGTTTGACAGACAGTAACCTCAAGCTGGGTCCTGAGTTTGTTTCTGGCCTGCACATGTAGGCATGTGGCTCAGTGAACTTCTTTCTGTAGCTATTTTGCTAAATAATGGTCACCAATAAAAGCAGCTACAGAGACATGAAAACAACTCCCAGGTGCTAAGTAGGAGCGTGTATGAGGTAGGAAAACAGGAGTTGTGGTCAGGGTCCCTGCTCTCTATGAACGGCCAGAAAAGCTATGAAATAGTAACACTCCAAAAGCAAGAAAAAGAGCCTTCTAGGATAGGCGTGGTGGCACTCGTCTATAGTCAGAGCACTGTGGAGGCCGAGGCAAGGGAGTGCGTAAGACCAAGAGTTCAAAGAGAATATTTTGACAAGAGGCTGGGGAGCCTTCTTAGTCAGTGTTGGGGCGCCAAGTTGCTGACCCCAGTTGTCTGTAGGACCGCCTCCCCAGGGATGGTAAGAACGAACAGAAATCCAGCCAAACATAACAGTAATGGTGGACCTGCTGCTGTTCCATTCTCCTTGAGGTCCCAAGTCCCATTCCGCTCCTCCAAGGAGACCTTATGGCTGTCTCTGCGGACTGTCCTTGAGGTTGGGACACTTCGGGTTTAGAGACGCATCTGCTCCTGGGCAGTCTTGGCCCAAATATATGACAAATGCTCCCTAGTCCATCTCACCATAAAACCAGGTGCTGCTGTGCTGCTGAAGGACCAGACTCTCTCTGTTCCCAGGCCACAGAACCATGCATCTCAGTGGATGCCTAGGCCTTCATGCAATGGCAGCACCAGGTGAGGTGGCCAAGGTCTCCGGCCCACTGCACAGCTCTCCCTGCTTGACTTTGGCCTCAGCTGAGCTGTGTGGAGGATGTACTTCACAACAGTGGCTCCTAGGCTCAAGCAGCCCATCCCTGGGAAACCTGGAGGAGTGGTGGGGGCAGCTTTTCACAGCCAGGCACACTCACTGGCTTTGGACTGTAGGTCTGTAAAGGTTCCAGACAGCTCCCTCCCTTTCTCCCTTTGTCTTCCTAGCTTCATTGAGAAAGTTGACAAATCTGTGTTTCCAGTTTTAGTCCTGTAGACAGGAGGTAAGGCAGAGTCAGAGACCAGACCACAGATAGATAGAGGAACATCCCAGAGTGGCTCTAGAAGGGAGCAAACGTTGGGCGCAGTCTCCTCAGTTCTGCCCCCTCTGCAGTTTTTAGGTTCCTCATAGCTTCTGGAACTAATTATCATCATTTCTTTAATTTTACCATGTCACTGTAAAAGAGTGAGAGCCATTAGTCTTGCTTGTGGGACAGAAACAGCTTTGGAAACTTCCTGGGAAAGGTGGCCCTGTTGGAGCTTGGAGGCTTGCCTCTGGTTTTCTCCCACCCACCTGGAGCTGGTGGGTTACCCTCTGTCCCACTGTCTGAGGCTTAAGGGAGGCCGGCAGGGCATCTGTGCTGCACACAGCTGGATGCAATTACGCCCCTGGTCTGGTGGGACTGCCCTGCTCCAGGCCACCTCACCACCCTTCCCTCTGACAGGCCAAGTGACCACAGAAGTTAGCAATGGGGCTACCTCTCTCCTGCCCTGCAGCAAGGAAAGGGTTTTTGTCCTTTTTCCCACTGACAAGTGTGAATGAGTTAGGCTCTGGCCCCTGAACCTTTTCTAACAGCTTGGCCATGGAATAGAAAGTCTGACCCTACACACAGGCAGTGAAGGCTGAGGGACGGGCTGTTTAGCTCCGACCCCATTCTCTCCTTTCTGTTTCTGTGGCAGAGAAGAGGCAGGACAACGGCCGGGTGTATTACGTGAACCACAACACACGCACTACCCAGTGGGAAGACCCTCGAACCCAAGGGTGAGGACTCCTGCTGGGGGCAGCATGGGGTAAGGTCAGGGGGCGGGGGGCCTTCTCTCTGCAGCTCCAGCTTTGGCTAAATACAAAAAAAATTGACCTTTGTATTTTCTCCAGAGCACTAATGCTAGGGGGTCTTTAACTATACACAAGTGCCCCAATAGTTTCAGGACACATCAGCCTATTGAAGGCTTTAGAGTAACCTTCCTGTGGACTATGAGGCAGTGGGCAGCACGGGCGGGTGCTGCTGACCAGTACACCAATTATGCAGGTGTGAGAATTTGACCAAAGGTTGAGGGTCCCCCCACCCTCCAGAAGCAGAGCAGGGGCACTGGGTATCTCAGGATCGCTATTGACCTCCCAGGGGCACTGGGTATCTCAGGATCGCTAGTGACCTCCCAGGCCGATGCTACCACTCGAGACTGCCATTTTAGTCCTGAGAGAATAAATGACTCCTTTTTGCTCATGACTTGGTTCCTGATGGCTTGGGTCACACTAGGTGCAAATCTTCAGGCAGAAACACCCTCCGATCCCCTACAGAGGGCTCTGCAGAGCCTGGCGAAGGGGACCCAGCCTCCTAAACACATGCCAGCATATAACACCCCCTCCCCCATTTCCAGGATGATCCAGGAGCCAGCCTTGCCCCCAGGGTGGGAGATGAAGTACACCAGCGAGGGCGTGCGGTACTTTGTGGACCACAATACCCGCACCACCACCTTTAAGGATCCTCGTCCAGGGTTTGAGTCAGGGTAAGAATCTCCTGGGCATTGTCGCCCAGCACAGCCTGGCTGGGAAGGAGAGGGTCTTTGTGTGGGTGTGTCCTGTTACCTTCTACCCTCTAGTGGCTGGTATGAATGTTACCTCAAAGGGATGGGGAGTAAGGGGCCATCCTACTTCCTCAGAGCAGTACTAGATGCTCTCCACAAGCAGGACGGTGGCCTTGTCTCCGCTCTCACTCTCTGAGGCAATCACTTCCTTTCCTCTGTGCCTTGCTTTACTCAACCCTGTAAATTCATGTAGCATCAGCTCTCCCTGGGGTTACCACAGGCTACTCATTTTTTTGAGAAATCGGATTCCAGTGCATCTTTTGCTCTTACCAGGGCTAAACAAGGCTCCCCTGGTGCCTATGACCGAAGTTTTCGGTGGAAGTATCATCAGTTTCGTTTCCTCTGCCACGTAAGTTCTAATGTGGGGGCTTCCACGAGGGTGGGACTGTTGGACGTTGTCAGCCTTGCACAGGCCTTGGGATAGATCTGTGTGTGTGTTAGGTGGCCACAGATGCTTGTCCAAACTCGAGCTGGTTGTCTCTAAGAAGTCAGCTTCCGATCCTTAGATGGGACTGCCTTAGAGTGAACCGCCTGGGAGGCCCCAGTTTGAGAGTATTGCTTTTCTTTTCAGTCCAACGCCCTTCCCAGCCATGTGAAGATCAGCGTATCTAGGCAGACCCTCTTTGAGGATTCTTTCCAACAGGTTAGAGAATATTCATGGTGCAGGCTTCCTGCCTCCACTCAATCCCCTGTCTTGTGGTATGGACAGTAGGCCTTAGAGCCCCCTGTTCCCATACTCCTGCCCACTGTGCTGGGGTCAGGGATAGGCTGGCCAGATGCCCTGTCTCCCCAGATCATGAACATGAAACCCTATGACCTGCGCCGCCGGCTCTACATCATCATGCGTGGTGAGGAGGGCCTGGACTACGGTGGCATCGCCAGGTGAGCTAGGGTCCCCAGAGGGCTGTGCCCTGCCTTACACTCCTGGCCTCGGGTCCTGTAGGCAGATAGCTGCCTCCTTCCTGCTGCCCCTCAGCCCCTGAGCTACCTTGCATCTTCTAGGAAGGGCCCAGGGGTGACATTCTAAATACTTAACATCTTGGGCTGGAGATGTAGCTCAGTTCTTTGAATGCTCGCCTAGCATGCACTAGGCCCTGGGTTTGATCCCCAACACTGAATGCATCAGACAAAGCAGCTCAGACCTATGATCCCGGCATCTAAGAAGTAGGGCAGGAGGAGCGGAAGTTCAGGGGGGTTTGCTACTTTATGAATTCAAGGCCAGCCTTGGTTACTTGAGACCCTGACTTTTTTTAAAAAGCAAAACCAAAAAACTCAGAAAAGAACTTAGTCTCTCTGGCCAGTATCTGACCCCCCAGAAGCAGGGTCAGGTGTCAACCCTTTGATCATGGGAAGGCTGGAGGTGCTAGGGAGAGGGGACAGATCATGTGGCTCTGTGCCAGTCACATGTCATTGTTTTTAAGTCTTTGACAGCCTGTTCGGCTGTGTTAGTGAGCAGTAGCTGAATATTAGGGTCTGGGTGTCCCTTAAAATCACCCTAGGCTTCCCTTCTCTTTGAAGCAGCCAGAGCAGATGAAGTCAGGTTTCTCTGGGCACACCGAATGTGTCTAAGCTTATCATGATCAAAGGAGCCCTGCTTTATCCCTGGCACATGTCACATACACCAGAGCAACAAAACTAAAATAGCTGGTCTAACAGCAAAAAGAGCCTAGAGCACTATGCTGCCCTCACCCAACAGTCAGCAGGCTATTCGGAAGCACCATCTTGGACATCAGGCAGAGGGTCCTGGCAGAGAGAAAGAACTCCTTGGCTGTGGTGACCTCTCATCTCGCTGACCTCGTGGTGGGGGGATGTCTTCTCGCTTGGTGTTGGGCTCACCTGCTTCTGGTCCTGTTGGCTGGTGGTGTTGCCTTCTGCATTGACCCTACCCTGCTGGATGGATTGTTCTTTTTTTTTTCCGTGGTGACTTCCTCTCTAGGCTGTGCTTAGTGGGCTTCTGGTGTGGCTTCCGCCCTGTGTGTCTCTCTCTGTGTCCTGCCAGTGGTTTTACCCTATGGTAGGTTACGTCATGCTGTTCTACCACAGGGTAGAACCACGGACAGGATACCGGGGCACCCTCTGCATCGAAGGACTCCGTCTACCCAGCCACAAACAGCCCAGCAGCCAGGGACTGGCCCCCTTGGCACAGTCCCCCTGCCAATTTAGCTCAAACTCTAAAGGACTCTGAATCTGGCTTGAGGTTTACACGTAGGGCGCAGGTTGATGCTAAGGCATCCATTGGGTGGGTGTTGGTTGAGATGAATGCATGTGAGTGTAGGACAGGATATGGTGACGGGCTCTGGGGTGAGGGGGGGCATGGTGCAAGTGGAAGGAATGAGGTTTACAATCTGGAGGTGCGTGATCCCAAGTTCAAGGGTTTGGAGCATGTTACCATATATTCATCACGTTACACTGTCTACCCAGGTGGGGTGGAAGTGGGGGGAGGGGTGCTGTCATAGAGCAGAAATGTTATTGTAATAGATGTGTGTGTGATGTGTTAATATGGTACATAGTGTCTGGGGCTGTGAGGAGCCCTTGGCCACCAGAAGCTCTGGATATTGTGATATAAGGTCCTGGAAAACACCCTGGGAGCTGACAGGCACTCATATAGATTTTCCTGAAACCACCTTCAATTGCTGTTTTCCTGGTTCTCCTCAGATCTGGGCCAGACTGGTTCACTAACCTTCTAGGATACCTGCCGCCAAATGCAAATGGGCCAATAAGGCGGAGGGCCCTGGTAGCTGTGCGGGTGCCTGGGGCTCCATTGTTCTGTCCTCTCTTCCCTCACAGAGAGTGGTTTTTCCTCCTGTCCCATGAGGTGCTCAACCCTATGTACTGTTTGTTTGAATATGCCGGGAAGAATAATTACTGCCTCCAGATCAACCCAGCCTCCTCCATCAACCCTGATCACCTCACCTACTTCCGCTTTATTGGCAGATTCATCGCCATGGTAAGGGGCCTGGGGGTCCACTAGTCCTGGGGATGCTTCTCTCCTCCCTTCCGGAAGGCCAGCCTGTGAGGAGGTTGGTCCTGGGCACCAGGAGGCAGCACTGGTGATGAGCAGCGGATTCCATGGACCGAGGTTCTACCCCCATCTGGGAGTCTCTGAAACTCTCTAATTTGTCACAGAATTCTTACCCTGAAAAATTGAGAAGCTAGAAATAGTCTGCAGAGGCCAGAGCTTTCTCAGCAGCCACTTGGGCCTGTGGGAGGATTTCTCTTACTGATGGTGTCAGAAGTCCAGGGACTTCATCTAGGTCCATGGGTGCCTTTGGGATGTGGCCAGAATGCGAAATCCTAATTGTCCATCTGCTGCCTGTGTCATGAGTCACAGAAGGGAGGGAACATTCAGGAACGTGTGACTGAGACACTGACTAGGCCTTCTGGAAGCGGGTTAGAGATCAACATGGCTGGTGCAAGGTTAGGGAGCTCTCAGCCACTGTGTTTTAGAAATAGAGGCCCAGTGTGGCTGTGAAAGGTCATGCTGTGTCTCCTGTGGTGACCCACATTAAGCAGGGGATCCTGTGGGGACTGTGGCCCTACTGTGGTGGGTGGTGTGCGATGCTCCGATGCCGACTTTCCTTTTCCAGTGTCCTGAGTCTGTCACTAAATATGGCCCTTCCGTCATCTGGAATTTCTTGACCAAGGGGCTGGCAAGGGCTTTGGAAGTGGGCACATTCTTCCTGGGTCTAGAGCCGTGCCTGGCCCAGCAGCCGACAAGGACAGACCAGCAAAACCCTAGACTGTTACTCACCACTGGCCGCCAGTTCTCTCCAGCCTCAGTGTCTGCATTATTTTTGGCTGCCTATGCTACCTGTTCAAGTGCCAGTGAGTCAGGGCCGCCAGCTAGTCTGGAGCTGTTGTGAGCAAGTGTTCCCTGGGAGCGTGTGCAGGCCTCCCCTAGGTGGGGAGCATTCTGGCCAGTGTGCTGGGTCGGGCATGAGCCTGCTCTCCCTGTCTCTGTAGCCTTCAGGGCGGGATGAATCTGCCCCTCTGTCTGTCAGAACAGCGTGCTCATTTTCCAGGCCCTCATTTGGCCCCTAGGGCAGCTGGCTGCTGAGTCCCCTCAGGGCGGAAGGTAGGTGGTGGTGGCAGCCACCGGAAGAACTCCTGAGTCTGCCTCATGCTCTGTCCTGGGGAGACCAAGTTCCTTTCCCATGCCTCTTCCTTGCCCAGGCTCTGTACCATGGGAAGTTCATTGACACAGGCTTCACCCTCCCTTTCTACAAGCGAATGCTCAACAAGAGACCAACGCTGAAAGACCTGGAGTCCATTGATCCCGAGTTCTACAACTCCATTGTCTGGATCAAGTGAGTCCTAGCCTGCTCAGTGCTGAGGGAGCGGGGTTCTGATGGGTCAGTTGGCACCCTCAGCCTTGATTTCTCCTACCAGAGAGGCCCCCAAGTGCTTACTTGGCCTCTCTAAGGCCTATGGAGATGAGTGGCTCTTAGGGCCACTTAAGACAGTTCTAGATTTCTCTCCGTGTGGCAGAAAGTGTGCTGAGCCACCGGTCAGGATTCTGGCCCCCTGTGAGTCTTTGGCGCCTGGTGGGTGCCTTAATAATAAGTCGGGAATGCCAGGGGCAGACCTTAACAAGGCGGACATCTTCCTCCTCTCTGTGTCCCAGAGAGAACAATCTAGAAGAGTGTGGTCTGGAGCTGTTCTTCATCCAGGACATGGAGATCTTGGGCAAGGTGACAACCCATGAACTGAAGGAGGGCGGTGAGAGCATCCGAGTCACCGAGGAGAACAAGGAAGAGTACATCATGTAAGTCTCAGTCCTTGGGAGTGTTTGGGGGAGAGGAGAACTAGGCACAGAGAAAGGGCTCCCACTGCTGTCTCCGTGCCTTCTCTAAAGAGCCTGCCCTACACGGCCCCCTGGGTGCATCCGCCTGGCTGATTACATGTTGACCTGAGCTCAGAGAGCTGGAGCCTCATGAGGGCCCTGCTTATCCTCTCCTCGTCTTCTTGCCTTTAAGAGACTTCCCAGCTGTGGGGGAGCTTCTTTGCCAATTCATAGACTTAGATGTTGCCATCTCTCCTGACTCAGAGGTTGTCTTCCCCGTGCGCTTCAGTCTGCTGACTCATGCAGGCTGGTGTGCAAAGCTTCCTCGTGTCTTTTTTTGGGGGGCGGGGAGGGCGGTCTTTCCAGCTGGCCTGGAATTGTAGACCAGGCTGGCCTTGAACTCATAGAGAGAGCCACCACACCCAGCTCCTCACGCCTTCTTTAGACCTCTTGGGCTAGTTCACTGAACCCCACACTTGTGCATGTCTGAAGTTCGGTAGTGACGGAGGGATGGGAGGAGTCAGTGTGAAGTCCGGGGTTATCTCAGAGTCATTGACATTTCCAGTGTTGTGCTCTGGGGTCTTCAGCACACTGGCCTAGGTGTGACCAGAGGCAGCTCGCAGTGAGTTCAGTGCTGCCTACTTAGCAGCCCTGTGAGTAGCACACCAAGCAGGATGGTCTGGGCTCCATCAGTGGCTGTTGGTTTTAGGCTGCTGACGGACTGGCGGTTCACGCGAGGCGTGGAAGAGCAGACCAAAGCCTTCCTGGACGGCTTCAACGAAGTGGCCCCTCTGGAGTGGTTGCGCTATTTTGACGAGAAAGAGCTAGAGGTGAGTGTTGAAAATTGTAGTGACTCCCAAGAGTCCATGCTTCTAGGGTACCCCAGCTCCATGATGTATACCCACGAACCCCCATACCTGAGCAGGTTGGAGTCACCCAGGGTCTCAGCCATCCCCTCCCTGGGTACCGTGCTCGGAGATCTGGGCTCGTGTTACTCATAGCATGAGAAGTTCTGGGGAAAGTAGCAGATGAGGAAGGTTTGGGTCTCACCTGCTGGTAAGAGGAGGAGGCACAGTGTGCGCCCAGGCCCTGCTGTGGCAAGGGGCTCGCACAGGCTGGCTGACATGTCCCTCCCTGCAGCTGATGCTGTGTGGCATGCAGGAGATAGACATGAGTGACTGGCAGAAGAATACCATCTACAGGCACTACACCAAGAACAGCAAGCAGATCCAGTGGTTCTGGCAGGTGCGTCCTGGGTCCCGTCCCCACTTCTGGGTTGGGAGCAGTGTTTCAACAGGAATGTTTTGGCAGTCACCCACAGGACAGTGGACCTATCTAGACCCCTAACTCAAAGACCCTGCATCTTCGACACACCCCTTATCTCCCCAGCTTGCAGAAGTCAAGGGTAAACCCAACCCTAGGCAGGATGGAAATTGTGGCTAGAGTATGGCCGGCATGTGTGACAGAAGTTGTCGGTGGCTAGTGTGGGACTGGCTAGTGGGAGCTAGGAGTTGTGGGGTGGCCACAGGCAGGACCAGCTGCAGTCGGCTGTGTGGTTTCTCCAGTCAGACGAGGTTAGACAGGAAGGCAATGTTTCTAGAAAAATAGTGAGCCCACCATCCTGGATTGAATGATCTGGTTTCTCTGTGTGTGTGTGTGTGTGTGTGTGTGTGTGTGTGTGTGTGTGTGTGTGTGTATACACACACATATATATATGCATATGTGTGTGGGGTTATGAAGTATAGAATGCATGGAAAAAGAATAAACACAGATACCTAACTACATGTGTGTCTATTTGTGAATTTTTATGGAGGTGAATTCACATGGCATGCAGTTCATCATGTTAAATATTTTGGGATGTCCATTTCGGTGGCTTCTAGCACCTGTGTAGTGCTGTGCAGCTGTTGTCTGTTTTCACATTGTTCTGTCTTCCCTCAGAAACCCTGTGTCTACTAAACAGCTGCCCCACCCTGAGTGTGTGGTTTGTTTTTGTTTCTCATTTTGTTTGTTTTATGTTTTGTTTTGTTTTTTAGATAGGGTCTCCTTGTAGCCCCAGCTGACCTAGAACTCACCATATAGATCAGGTTAACCTTGATTTCACAAAGATCCACTTGCCTATTGCCTCCTAAGTACTGGTATTAAAAGTGTGCACCACTCCACCTGGCTTCTGAGTCTGTTTTTAAAAGCAGAACTTGGCCCAAGCGGACCCTGAGACCAAGAGGTGTCCCATGGCCCCCTGTGGGAATGTTCTACAAGTTCATCCTCTTAGAGAGAGCGTCTTTGAAGCATCTCTGACTGGCATTGGCCTCTTCTGCACATCGTGGTCCACTTGGCCAGGAGAGTCCCATGCTCAGGTGAAGTGCTGGGTAAGGGCGTCCCCTGACTGCCTTGACTTGTGGAGTTGCAGGTGGTGAAGGAGATGGACAACGAGAAGAGGATCCGGTTACTACAGTTTGTCACAGGAACCTGCCGTCTGCCTGTTGGGGGATTTGCTGAACTCATTGGTACGTTTTCCTTTGTCCTGCTGGTGCTCAGCTCAGGGTGAGGACAGCCTGAAAGGGAGACCCAGACTGCACATCTTCCTCACAGTCGTGTGGGTGGAGCCAGAGGGTCCTGCTTTGGGAAAAACTGTTTGTCTTGACACAAGGTGCACTTTGCCTTGGCTGACAGGGAGCAATGGACCTCAGAAATTCTGCATTGACAAGGTTGGCAAGGAAACATGGCTGCCTCGGAGCCACACATGGTAAGCATACTGGTTTGGGTGGCAAGTGGTGGAACCTAATGGACAGACAGACTTCTCAAAGTCTAGTTCATGGGATAGCTTTGGGCCTCAACTCCAAAACTCTGGTAACCTTCCTATGGCACCGGGGTACTGGACTGGGGAGGCAGGCTGTGACATGTCCACCTCTGCCTGAGGCCACTGACTTACCCTGTTACACACAGAAGCACTTCAGTTCCAGTAGCAAGGAGCTGCTGCCCTAGGTGCCAGCCATTACCCACATTTTCCAATTTTCTCATCTCTGGGCTGATTCCCTGAGGGTCCAGAACCTGAAGCTGAGGCCCAGGACAGTGTCTGGCTAGGTAACCGCCAGTTTGCTGGAGCCTCAACTGAACATGGGCTCTCTGGCGCCCCTGCAGCCAGGCCAGAATGAGATTGTTGGAGCTGGGGCTCAAGATAGCCACGATTCTCTCCCCCCTTGGCAGTTTCAACCGTCTGGATCTCCCACCCTACAAGAGCTACGAACAGCTGAAAGAGAAGCTGCTGTATGCCATCGAGGAGACAGAGGGCTTTGGACAGGAGTAGCTGAGTCTGCCCCTCCGTGCCCCGCAGCGCACATGTAGACCTGAGTTCTCGCTGCTTGAGAGGCCACTGGCTGCACAGCCCTCAGGAGGCCCCCTTGGATGGTGGCCCACCTGGGACCATACTTTCATCATGCTGGTGACCGAAGAGTCTGACCCCAAGAGGCCCTGTGACCTCCTTTCTCCTATCTGATGGTGGCAGTCTGGAATAAAGTCCCCAGTCACCTTTGGCCCCATCCATCACCTGTCGCAGAGTCAGAGGGCTGCCCCTCTGTACTGCTGTCTCCACTAGGACCAACCTGGGTGTGCGTGAATGTGTGAGGGGAGATGCCTCCCTCCCCAGAGGGCTGCCCCAGAGACGGGGCCTCACATGTTAGGTGAGGATTTAGGCAGTGTGAGTTTGTTGACTAGACCAAGAAAGCCAAGGGTCTCTGCCAGCAAAGGAGGCTCCACTTACACAGAATTGCCTGGGTTTGTGCGGGACACAGGTCTGAGGGAGCAACTGCATCAAGCCGGCTTTGCCTCCCTTCCTGGCAGGTGGCAGCCAAGGAAGCTGAGCGGCAAGGGAGCCCCCGACTCCTCCCTTCCTGCAGACAGGACTGAACAGGCCACCAGTGTGTCCGTGGGAAGGGAACTGCAGACCCTTAGACTTTGTCCTTTTACATAAACTTGAAGTGTCTGTGTGTAGGGTTGCTTTCTGTTTTGTTTTGGGTATGCTGCTGTCCCCTTCTGTCAAGGAGCTGGCACCTCAGCTGTCCTGGGCCACATTGATCTGAGAGTTCTTCAGACATCTGCCCCTCCCAGGAACCTGCTTCGCAGTTCTGGCTCAGAGGCTAGGTATAGCCCAGTGACACTCTTAAACCTCCCACTGACAAGATCCCTTTGCTAGACACAGTCACCAGGCAGCTGCCAGAGAGGGCCAGGTGGGCGTGGCTGCCGCTCCTCCACAGCCCCTGGAGCGCCCCCATAGCCCGCTGGTCCCTGCTTAGAAAGGAGTGCCTTGTGGCCAGCTGAGAGAGTTTGTGCTGCAGACATCGAACACCAGCAGACAGGCCCGAGCAGAGCTCCTGACAGCCTTCACAGTAGGGATTCTGCCTCGGATTGGGATCTTCAGGTGTACAGGCCCCTCTGGGTACCAGAGTATGAAGTGACACTCACTCTCCTCCAGGCTCCCAGAACTCCAAGGGGGTGCCAGCTGCCAGCAAAGTCTGGAAGCTTTGGGCTCACAGGTGTTCATTTGTGTCTGTGCGTGTGTGTGCATACGTGTGTAACTGAAGTGTCTGTATGGAATGGCCTGCGCTAGCTAGCACTGAGTTGGTAGCCGGATTGTTGTATAATGCCTGCCCCCTGCCTCGGTATTGCCAGTTTCTTGTGCAATAAACAATCAGCAGCCATGGGTGGTGTTGGTGTGGCTGTCTGCATACACTCCCCCAGCCCCCAGGGCTGTCTAGACCTTCCAGGCCCTCCAGAATGCAATGCCGCCTTTCAGAAGCGTGGGGGCCAGTAACCCAGACAGCCTGACTTCTAGAATGCTGGCGCGTCCTCAGGAGCCACTGCCTCAGCCCTGGCCTGCCTCGCCGCCTCATTGTTCCCTCTCAGCAGTGATTGCTGCTTTTGGAGCAGAAGGGTCTCATGGGCTTCAGAAGACGGGAGGCGGAGGGTGCACGAGCCCAGGACCACCCAGGGGCTCCTTGATGCTGAGCTCAGGGTCACACCTGACTTGCCGTTCAATTGTTTTGACTTACAAGGCTTCAAAGATGGAGCTGGGAGTGGTGATGCATTCCTCGAATCCCAACACACAGGAAGCTGAGGTGGGAGGATTGCTGCAAGTTCGAGGCAAGCCTACTCTACATAGAAAGACCCTGCCTCAGAAAAGACAAAGGAATAGGTGTGGGTAGACCAGCACTCTAATGAGGCTTGATGCGTTTAACACTTGAAAAGACTTCCCATGTCCTGTCCCCACCTGATGGCAGAGGCAGAAATATCTGGAGCAGGCTTGCTCCCTGAAGTTCATTCACTCAGTCCACGCCCCCTCGTTCCAAAGCCTTCTCATTTTATTTCTTAGCACAGGACTTGTGCTTGCTCAGCATACAAAGCCGAGCTGAATGAGCTGTATGCCCTTCCAAGAACCATTTTTCATTTGATGGGGAAACACTGTACTTTGATAAAATTACTGAAGAAAGCCCACATGAGATACAAAGCTTTCACAGTACATTTAATAAGTCTTGCCACAGTGGACACTGCTCTCCACTCTTGCTAATCTCCAGGCATAAGCACTGCTCAAGGTGAGCTGTTGTCCTTCCATATGGTTTTATATCCTTATGCAAATTGCAGATGATATGGTTTCTAAATATACTAAAAATGGGATATTGAGCCCACTGAACATTTTTCATTAAACGAGGTACTGAGGATGCTTCTCGTTGGTCAGTATAGATTTCAGTCTTTGCTGATGTTCATACCGTGATTGTTCTATAATGTACCATTGCCTTCCCGAGCCCAGTTATGACTGTCCCAGCAGCTTCCTTAAATGTCCTTGGGCAGGTCCAATAGGAGACACTCCTGAAAGTTAGATTGGTGATTTTCGTGGGTTTGTTCTTACTATGTAGCGCAGGCAGATCTATGTAGGATTGGGGCCAGCCTGGTCTACATAATAAATCCCAGGCCAGCCAAGGCTACAGGGAGACCCTAGTTTGAAGACCCAGAGGGTTTGCGGTGAAAGACCTCTGTTGCTTTGATTCCTCAGACCCGGGGATCCCTTCCTAAAAGCAAACCATCATTTCAGGTCTCCAGATAGACTTTCAAAATTCCCACAGGCTCAACCAAGTCGCCCCTGGAAACTGTTCTAGCTGCACCAGGCTCACCAGGACCAGAATCTCTTATTGTCCACTGTGCAGAATGTACCTGTGAGCTTCCTCAACTCTTGTTGCCAGTTCTGAGTCCAACTCTTCAGGCATATATCTGCCGGTTCACAGTCACAGGATCAAAGTTTGCAGGGTTTTTTTTTTTTTAAACATATTTGCAGGGCTGGAGAGATAGCCCAACAGTTAGAGGACTGGATACTTCTGAGGAGGACCCAGGTTCAGTTACCAGTACCCACATGGCAGCTAACAACTAACTCCTGTTCTAGGGGATATGACACCCCCTTCTGGCCTTTTTGGGTATTGCATGCATATGGTGCACTTACATTCAGGCAAAACAGTCATACACATAAAATATAAATAAAAAACATTTTCATTTTGTTGTGTTACCATAATTAAATCTGCTTTGTCTAAAGGTTTATTCTGAAAGCTGAAAAGCAACAGGGTGTTACTTACTATTACTGAGTGGTCATGCAGTGGTTTTGTGCTACTCTCCCCACACTTAATCACCTCTCTGCTCTTATTATACGCTCCATCTTTTTTCTTACCCAAAAGTTTTTAAAATAAAACTTGACAGAGCCAGGTTAGGTAACTCACACCTGTAATCCAGCACTTAGGAGGGAGAGGCAGAAGGATCAGTTCAAGGCCAGCTTTGGCTGTATGTTAACAGCTTGGTCTACATAGTAAGTTCCAGGCCAACTAGAGCTACATAATGAGACCCTGTCTTTAAAAACAAAGCTGGGTGTGGTGATAACACACTATTCCCTGCACGAGGGAGGCAGAGGCAGGTGAATCTGTGAGTTCAAGGCTAGTCTGATTTAAATTGCAAGTTCCAGATCAGCTGGGGCTACAGGGAGACCCTGTCGAAAAAAAAATTTTTAAACCTGTCTAAAAATAAAGCCAGTAAGTAAATGATTCAAACAAACTAGACAGGTAGAGAGATCCCTCCGTGAAAGAATTACTCCAAGTACAGTTACTGTGAGTAAAGAGAAAGATCTCTCTGCATTTAGTACCCAGAGTCCCCAGGGGCCTCCAGTGCCAGACAAGGTGGTCAGAGGGTAGTTTCTGTACAGATTTAGAAAGTGCAGTTACTGCTCTACCTTTGTCCTAGAGAGTAGGGCTTATATCACCTTTCTAGAAAAACAGGTCAGCATGTTTCCATGTAAAAAAATGCTCTGGGGGTGGGGGTGTGAGGCTTTATTTTTAATTATGCTTTGTGTACAGGTATGTACATGTGAGTGCTGCCCTTGGAGGCCAAAAGAAGGTGTCGGATGTACGGGAACTGGAATTACAGGTGATTGTGAGCCACCAGATGTAGGTACTGGGAACTGAATTTGGGTCCTCTGCAAGAATAGCACTCTTAACAGCTGAGCCATCTCTCCAAGCCTCTTAAAAGAATGCTTGTGGGGCCAGCAGTATGGCTCGGTGGGTAAAGGTGCTTGCCTTGCAAGCCTGATGATCTGAGTTCAATCCCTATAACTCACATAAAAGTGGAAGGAAAGGGACTGGAGAGATGCCTCAGTGGTCAAGAGCATTGACTGCCCTTGCAGAAGACCTGGGTTCGATTCCCAGCATACACATGGCAGATAACCACCATTTATAACTCCAGTTCCAAGGAATTTGACACCCTCTTCTGACCTCCATTGGGATTACATGACATGGATGCACTTACACATGTGAAGGCAATACATTCATACACCTAAAATGAAAATAAAACTTCTTAAAAGTGGAAGGAGAGAACTAACTCTACAAACTTGTCCTCTGACCCTCACACGTGCAGGGGCACACACATACATATACATCATACACAATAATTTTAAAATACAATATTTAAGGACAAAGGAATGCTTATAAATTACAGGCTCTCCAGGTGGTTGAGCTAGCACCTGCATCCACAAGGCCTCTGCCTCCTCTTAGGGAAGAAGATAGTACCCCAAGTCCTAATCCAAGAGTATTTCCTGTGGCGACCTATCCCGAGACTCTTGATTTTAAATAATCCTTCATGAAGCCCCTCGAATTCTGTAGGGGTACTATGTGCAAAGCCCAGTTTCTGTGTCTGTGTGAGTCAGGTGGCAGTCAGCTGACTCTGATAAGAGCATATGAATATTCTTTGACAGTCTATTTGTTTATATATTGGTCTTTTTGAGACCGGGTCTCCCTGTAGCCCCAGCTGACCTTGAACTCACAGAGATCCCCTGCCTCTGCCTCCCCTGCCTCTGCCTCCTAAGGGTCGGGATTAAAGACGCGTGCCACCATGTCTGATGACACTGTGTAATCTTTGTAAGCTGTGAATGTCACCATGCTCTCTGAGAGTTTGTTTTTTTAATGAATTTTCAGTTTTTATTGTGCTAAATACACAAAACAAAATTCACTGTCTGCCTCTTGAAGCACATGGTTTGGTGGTAACAAACACGTAATGTGTGACTGCGGCCACTCTCCAGCTCCAGGACTCTTCATCTTGTAAAACTGAAACTTGGACCTGTAGTGGCTCATGCCTGTGAACCCAGCATTTGGGAGGCTGAGGTAGGAGGATTGCCATGTGCCCGAGACCAGCCTGAGCTATGAGTTCGAGGTCAACCTGAGCTAGAGTGAAACCCTGCAACAAAGAATAAACCCCACCTGAAACCCTGTACCGACTGAACACTTCCTCCCTATCTCCCGCTCCCCAAGCTCCTGTGTCCAAGTCTCACTACCTCGTACAAGTGGAAGCTTACAGTGTTTTTCTTTTTGTGATTGTCTTAATTAAATTACTTAATGTAATGTCTTCAAGGTCCATCCATGTTGGAGCATGTAGAATTCCTTTCCTTTTAGACTTTTTTTCTTTCTCATGGTACTGGGGATAGTACCCAAGACCGTGCACATGCTAGGTGAGCATTCTTGCCACTTAGCTAGATCACTGGTCCTTTATTAATTTTATTTTAGGTGGAGGCTCAAGTTGCCTAGGCTGGCCTCCAATTTGGGATCCTCCTGCCTCAGCCTTCCTGGTAGCTAGGATTACAGATGTGAGCCCCCAGGCTTGGTTCCTTTTAAGACAAAACAATACTCCATTGTATGTATACAGCACGTTTTGCCTTTACATTCAACTGTCAGGATACTCAGTTTGCTTCCATGCTCTAGCTGCTCTGAAGCGTTAGTATGAACGAAGATGGGTGTACAGTACTTCTTTAGACTTTCTTTGAGGTGTGTATCAAGAAGTGGACATGTTGCATCATATGATTATTTTATTTTTAAAAGATGTTAAAATATGTGTTTTGCCTACATTTATATATATATATGTATATATATATATATACATATATATATATATGCACACCACATATGTATAGTGTCTGCAGAGACCATAAGAAGGCATTGGATCCCCTGAAACAGGAATTACAAGTGCTTGTGGGTGCCATGTAGGTGGGTGCTAGGAACTGAACCCAGGTCCTCTGCAAGAGCAACCAGTACTCTGGTAATTTTATTTTTAATTTTTAAAAGAAACCCCTCCAGTCCACAGCTGTACCATTTTACATTCCATGGACAGTGCACAGTATTGTTCTTTTCCACATCTTTGCCAACATTTTGCATTTTCTAGTTCATCTAATGGGTGTGGAGTGATTCCTCATTTGTAGATTTTAAAAGGTTTATTTTTAATTATGTGTTTATGTGTGAGTGTGTGTGTGTGTGTGTGTGTGTGTGTGTGTGTACATGAGTGCAGGTGCCCTCAAAGGCCAGGGGCATCACATTGCCATGGAGCTGGAGTTAACAGGCAGTTGTGGCTTGCCTAATGTGTGTGTTGGGAACTGAACTTGGTTTCCTCTGCAAGACCAGCATGTGCTCTTTCTTAACCACTGAGCCATCTCATTGTAGTTTTCATTTGCATTTCTTATTTCTTTGCATGCGCTTATTAACTATTGTATATATCTTCATTTTTGTTCTTTATTTTACTTTCTGAGACAATGTCTCATGTCTCGTATCCCAGTTTGGCCTTGAACTTGCTATGTAGCCGAGAATGACCTTGAACACCTGAGCCTCCTGCCTCTCCTTCCCACGTGCTGGGGTTAGAGGCATGTACCACCCTGCCTGGTCTATCTCAGGGCTTTGTGCACTAAGCAAGCGCTCTGCCAACTGAGCTATGGCCCTGCTCCCATCTGTGTATCTTCTTTGGACAAATGTTCTTCTCAAGACCTTTGCCATCTTTTACTTTCATTTTTGATGTGTTTTGCATTCGGTTCTATAATCCCTTTGGATTCTTTTGTCACCCCTCTGGGTATCTGGTCTTTTAATATTAGTTCCCTTTTCCTGAGATGAAACAACTTACCTGCTAGTAGCCCAGGAATTTTTTTTATCCTGTTGCTTTGTTTTTGTTGTTGTTTTGGATTTGTGTGTGTGTGCATGTGTGTAAAAAAAATGCATATAAAAGGGGATGAAGAGATGGCTTGGCAGTTGAGAGCACTGTTTGCTCTTGTGGAGGATCTGATTTTGGTTCCCAGTGCCCACATGGTGATTCACAGCTGTCTGTAGCTCCAGATCCAGGGGATCCTGCACCCCCTTCTAGTCTCCAAAGGCATTGCATGCACACAGTGCACTTACACATGCAGGCAGAACACTCATACACATGAAATAAAAACAAATCAATCTTTAAAATATACATAGGCATGCAAGGGCCTACAACATGGCTCAATGGGTAAAGGCAACTGCATCCAAGCCTGACGACCTGAATTCAGAACTCACATGGTAGGAGAGAACTGACTCTCACAAGTTGCCCTCTGATTTTCACATGTGCACCATGGCATGCATGTGCCCCCCATTAAATAAATGAAAAATTAATAAAAAATACATAGAAAAATATGTCATACCTGATGGCACAGGACTATAAAACTCCAGCATCTGGGAGGTGGAAGAAGGAGGATCAGGAGTTTAAGGCCACCCTCAGCTATGTATGGAGTTTGAGGTCAGCCTGAGCTACATGAGCACTGGTCTCAAAAACAAACAAGGTTGGGGAGATGGTGTAGTGGGTGAATGTTCTGCAAGCACAAGGACCAGAGTTTGAGTCCCCATCACTCATGTAAAAGCCAGCATGACTACTTGTAATTGTAACATCAGCCTTAAGAGATGGAGACAGACAAATCCTGGGACTTCACTGGCCAGCCAGCCCAGCTGAAATAATGAACTTCCGGTTCAGGGAGAGACCCTGTCTCAAAGCAGTAACTGCAGAGAGCTATACAAGGAGACACCTGTTATGGCCTCAGCGTGCACACACATGGGTGCACACACACTTGCCTTTATACACACACACACACACAGGGAGGGAGGGAGGGAGGGAGAGTACACTGGGGGAGGGGGGAGAAGGACTGTTTCAGAATGGCACAGCAAATTCGTACCAACTTCTCTGCTGCAGATACAATAAAGACAAAACAAAGGGTAAAAAGTCTGGTTTAAAAACGAGGTAAATGATTACACTGTGGGCCAGACACAGCCAAGTGCAAACCATTAAGAGAGACTGAAAGTGGGGGAGTTTGAAATGCTTTAGGTCTGAACTGCTTGCTACAAGTTGCCAATAAAGGCAATTAAGATCTGAAAGAAGGGGCTGGAGAGACGGCTCAGGAGTTAAGAGCACTGAATGCTCTTGCAGAGGACCTGGGTTCAATTCCCAGCACCCATACGGAGGCTGACAACCATTGGTAACCCCAGTTCCAGGGGATCCGATGCCCTCTTCTGACCTGCACGGGCATTGCCTGATGCAGATACACTTACATACATGTAGGCAATACACTCATACACATAAAAACATAAAATATTTTTTAAAAATTAGTTTTAAACAAAATAGAAAGTAAAAGGAACCAACAACATGGCTTGGAGGTGAAGGTGCCTGCTGATGACCTGAGTTTGATTCCTGGGACTCACATAGTGGAAGAGAGCCCCTCAGGGTTCTGTATGGGGTCTGAAACTTTCTGGGGCTGTGCTGTCTTCCCCTGACTTTTGTCCGGGTTCTTTCTGCTTGCTGTACATCTTCCAGAAGTGTGTTGAGTTCTTTCATTCACCTCTGAGGTGACTAGAGCAAAGCTTCAACTTCATTCATTCATTGTTATTCTGAGAAGAAAGAAAAGAGAAATCCAGGTCAGAACTGAGCTGCTGTGACTTACCCAAGGCTAGGCCATCACAGCCCAGCTCTCTAAGAGCACTAACTGGGTTCACTCATGATACTATGAGGAAGGAGACAGACTGAGATGGCTCGGGCTTTCTAGGATAGCCTAGACTACATAGTGAGTTCAAGGCAGCCTAGACTAGATAGCAAGGGGTCTGTCTCAAAGAAGAACAAAAACAGGCATGTTGGGGCATACCTGTCATCCTATGAAAAGTTTAAACTATTCAGCTACATGATGAGTTGAAGGCCAGCCTGGGGTACAAGTAATCCTGTCCTGCAAAACAAATACACAAGTAAAAACAAAGCCCAAAATTGGATATTCCTTTAATTTGGTACTCGGGAGGCAGAGGCAGTGGATCTCTTTGAAACTGAGACCAGCCTGGTCTACATAGTGAGTTCAGCTGGGGCTAGAGAGAGACCCTGACTCAAAAAGACCAAAAAAAAAAAAAATCTGGGATGTTTTCCTTTTGCATTTTCCATGAACGTTACCCTCGTTTTCAGATATTAGAAAACCCTGCCGCACCGACAGCTTCCCCTGGAAATTCATGATTGGTTGTTTGGTTGACTGGGATGTGTGTATGTTGGGAGATGCACGCCACAGCATATGTAGCGACCAGAGGACAACTTGCAGGAGTCAGTTCGTTCTACCATGTGGGTCCCACAGATTGAACGCAGGTTGCCAGGCTTGGCAACAGGTGCTCTTACCCACTGAGCCATCTCCCCAGCTGGTAAGGATGTCCAGGTAGGTGGACTCCTCAGGTGGTCCCCAGTGGTCCCTCCTGGTACAGACTTGAGAGGTGACACTCTCCCCCTGAGCATGGATGAGTTTAGTATTTGTGTCTAATCAACAGAACGTGGCAATGATGTCACTTCTGTAACTTAACTGCAAACACTTGTGACCTCCTCCTTGCCAGCTGATTCTCCTTATTGCTTTCTGACCTGTGCGCTCTGATGAATAAAGCTACTGTGTTGGAGCAGTGACTTTGTGTCAGCAGCCAGCAAGGAGCTGAGGCCCTAAGTCTAGTAACCCACGAGGCCTTGAATCCTGCTAATGGCTACGTGAGCTTGTAACTGGATCCTTCCCCGCTTGAGCCTTGGGGTGCCAACAGCCCAGTGGACACCAGTCTGTGACCAGCCCTGAGCCGAGTTTCCAGGTAAACTATGTCTGGGCTCCTGAGTCATAACAACTGGGAGATGGTAAAGGTGTGTTGTGTTGGGTAGCTAAATCTTAGGGCTATTTGTTTCGCCGCCATAGATGACTAACAAACTTCTGCGTTAGATCAAATGTTCTTAGATTAACTTTGCTCCTATTTCCTGGTTCTTGAATGTGGCTGCTGTTCTTAGTAAATGAAAGGCTCGTGATGTAGAGAGCATCTGCTGCCTGGGATGGTGGCACACGCCTTTAATCCTAGCACTCTGGATACACTAGCATGTGGATCTCCGTGAGTCTGAGGCCAGTCTGGTCCATACAATGAGTTCTGGGCCAGCCAGCGTTACATATTGAGATGCTGTCTCCAAAAGACAAAACAAGGGGCTGGAGAGATGACTCAGCTATGTCATCTCAGCTCTTGCACAGGACCTGGGTTCAGTTCCCAGGACCACCCCCTTCTGGCCCCCCATGGCTTACAATCACCTGTACCTCTAGTTCCAGGGGGCTCAAAGGCCCTCTTCTAGCCTCTGTGGGCATTGCATGCATGTGGTGTACTTACATGCATTCATGTAAAACACTCATACATATAAAATAAAAATAAATTAATACTAATTTTTAAAGCAAAAGCAAAAAAAAAACAACCCACAAAACACACACAAAAAAACAACCGCCCCCCCAGCCACACACATCCTATTAACCAGTTTTCCAGTCAGAAGGCAGCCTGCTTACTCTTCGTCCTTTCCTTGGGAAAGGAGGGGACTGGGATGCAGTGTCCCTTCTGTTCCTGACCTTAACCCTCACCTGACACTGCCTGGGGTTTGGCCTAGCCGAGGTCTGCAAGTCTCTGGCTTGGATATCCTTAGTGTTTTTCTGGGCCTCCAGCCAAACCAAGTTGGCAAGAGTCACGTCCAGTCTCCCAAGGACAATTTGGGGGCCATTTCCTGTGTAATTATAGGGTGCAGAGCAGGGAAAGCAGTACTATTGCAACAGTAAATTAACCTGGAGGACAGCCTCTGCAGCTCCGGACGCCCGCCAAGGGTGGCTCGGGCACAGCTCCCACCCCAGTCGCTGCCTCTCTGCGAGCATCTAGGGTCTGGCAGGCCATGGGTAAAGAAACTGTGTCTCTTCCTGGAGGGGAGTTCATTTTACCCCTTGAAAGTCTGGCTCTTACAGTCATAGTTGTTTGCCAACTACCTATAATTGGTTCCCGTTGGTTAAAACATGGGATGAGCCTGGTGTGGTGGCGCAGGCCTTTAATCCCAGCACTCAAGGCAGAGGCAAGCAGATCTCTGTGAGTTCAAGGCCATTCTGATCTACAAAGTGAGTTCCAGGACAGCTGAGGCTACAGGGAGACCCTGTCTTAAAAGTGAAAAGTGTCCTATGTGTGATGTGTTGTCACCTCATCCATCACTGAAAGGGATGCACATCCTTCGACATCAGCTGTCACCATGGGATGCAGGAAGCTTCTGGGTAAGCTGAGGAAATATTATGTGGCAAGCAAGAAGGGGAAAGTGGGATGAGGCGAGGGGCCTACTGTAGCTTGGAACTTAAGGAAAGCATCTCCAAGCAGACATTCAGGCTGACAAGGAGCCAGTCAAGCTAGGAATCAGAAGAGAAAATGTCTGGATTGAGAAAGAGACTGGTATAATATGCTTGGCAGGTTGGTGGGTTTGGGGCTGGGAGCTCACACAGGATTCCATCCTGATGAGGAGGTTAATTTGTAATTCTGAGGACAGTGGGGGGACACTGGAGGCCCAGACACAGGAGTGGTGCTACCTGAGTTACAACTGGACAAGAGTGCCCCAAAGTGTGGTGTGGCGAACATGGAATGCCGGGAGCTCGGGGGAGGCAGGATGGTGGCTTGTCTGTTTCTGGACCTGCTGTAAGACAGGTGATGACTGTGGGCCCAGGTGCTGATGGTGATATGCCCTGGAAAATGGACAGGTGTGTGCTGTCCTCCGGAGGTGAGCTTGGATATCGTTTTACCAGTCGGTTAGAATTGATATCTGAGGGAAAGACACCATTGGTTTCTAGATTTTTGGCTTGAGAAACTCAAGGTAACCATTTCTACAGTTCTGAAGCCTGAGGGTGGGGTGCCCCCAGGAGAGAACAAACCTGAATTCCTCTTTCTACCATAAACAAAAGGAAGAAAATTTCATGGTCTTATCCACCACGGCAAAGAGAATTCACGATAACTGTATGACCACCATAGTCCTGGAGGTGGAGGGCCATGGTTGATCAGACAGGGCTAAGTGTTACACTGCACAGGGGACACGCAGGTGGAATTATCTGCTTCCTGTAGCAGAAACACTGAATGTACGGGCAGCAGAAGGCAGGGATTGAGGCTGAAAACAGGTAGAATAGTTAAATGTCTACAGGGCTGAGAACTAGTTCAGTTGATAAAGTGCTTGCAGCATGGGAACCCGAGTTCCATCCCCAGAACACACATAAAAGAGTCAGGCATGGGGCTGGAGGGATGGCTCAGCAGTTAAGAGCACTGGCTGCTCTCAGAGGGGACCTGGGTTTGGTTTCCAGACCCCACATGGTGACTCACAGTTGTCCATAACTCCATTTCTAGGGGATCTGATGCCCTCTTTCGTCCTCTGGGGGAGCCAGACATACACATACATACACATGATGCATATATATGCATATAGGCAAAAACATTCATACACATGAAAAAAGAGGAGTCGTGGCTCATGCTTGTCTGGGGATGCAGAGATTGGTGGGTCCCTAGCCTAACTGGTGAGTTGCAGGCTAGGCAGAGACCCTGTCTCAAAAAGAGTGAAAGGCGGGAGAGATGGCTCAGTATTTAAGAGTGCATACTGCTTGTCTAGAGGATTCAAGTTCATTTCCTAGCACCCAAGTCAGATGGCTCAAAATCTTAATTCCAGCTCCAAGGGATCCAACACCCTCTTCTGGCACCTGCATGTGTGTGCATATACACACAGACACACAACACATACATATAAACAATAAAGAATCCTTAAGTAAACAAAGTGGATGTCACCTTTAGCCTTCACACACACACACACACACACACACACACACACACACACACACACACCTGTACACAGAGGAGCAGGACACTCACCTTCCCAGCCCCCACACAGCTCAGCTCCTTCCTCCCAACTGCAGTGGAGGAAGAACAGAGTCAGATTCAAGACTGGGACCTGATGGAAAGCAGCAGGCTGGGTCAATGCAGGACTGAAAACTGCAATTAAAGACTTGAAACTTGAAATGGATGAAAAGATCCATATGACAGGTGAAAAGATAAAGCTGATAGATATGTATTGTGAGGATAGATCTGAAGCCCTGAGCCGGGAAAGGACTTTGGTTGTTTGTGTGTGTGTGTGTTGAGACTGGGTTTCATATAGCCTGGGATTGCCTCAAATCTCTACGTAGCTAATTTTTTAAAAATTATTTTATTATTGTTGTTAGTATATATGTGTATATGTAGTTTGATGTGTATGTGTGCATGTGCAGTCACATGACATGGCACTTGTGTGGTGGTCAGAAGACAGTTTTTAAGAGTCTCTTTTTCTACCTCACATAGGTTCTGAGGATCAAACTCAGATAGTTAGACTGGCATAGCAAGTACTTTTACACACTGAGCCATCTTACTGGTCCACAACCTTGAACTTCTGATCCTCTTGCCTCTATTTCCCAAGTGCTGGGATGAGACATATGCACCATCATACTTAGCTAGGTCTTCTTTTGTGTGTGTCCATATGTGTGCAGGTTGATGTCAGATCTTGAATGTAAAGAAAGATGGAGTTTGGGGTGTACCTCAGTGCAGAATACTTGCCTAGATACTCCAGACACTGGGTTTGAGTTGAGCATCACAAAAGAAAAACTAATATAAAGACAGGAAAGAATGAGATCTAGAAGTAAACATTCTACTTGTATATCTTTAAAAGATTTAAACATTTTTATTTTATGTGTATGAGCGTTTGCCTGCATTTACATGTATGTAGTATGTATCACATGTATGCAGTGTCTACAGAGGTCAGAAGAGAGAGTCAGAATCCCTGAAAGTGGAGTTGAGAACTGCCATGTGGGTGCTGGGAACTGAACCCAGGTCCTCTATAAGAGCAACAAGTGCTCTTAACCACTGAGCCATCTCTCCAGCCCCTTATTTTCACGTTAAAGCACATGCATGCCCCAAATTACACCATATGTTCTTTGAGGATCTGCTGATACTTAAGGAAATGCCTTAAACTCATTTAAAGTTGTTAAATTCTTTGATCATGTTTATGATGGTTCTTTTAAATTCTGCATCCTGGGGTTCTGCTGATGTTCTCATTGTAGTGCCCTTCTGTAGGACTGGTAGGTTTTGGTGGGGACATACTATCTTGATTTTCCATGTTGTGTTTTTGTGTTGTGGCTTTGGCATGTGAATGTCTTTGGTTGTTTGTGTGTCTGATATGAAATCCTAGCCTGCCTTTGTTTAGCTGAAGTTTGGTTCTGTTTATATTGTTGATGTAGCTTGGTTGCTCTTTGGGTTGGGTATGAATAGTTGGTCTGTGCATCAGGTTCTCACTTCTGGTTTTTTATTGGCAGGACAGGATGGTTCCAAGAAGATTAGTCAAGAACTCTCTAGTTTGGCAAGGGGATCTAGGCCCAATTTCAGATTTATGGGGATCCAGTGGCTGGGTTCTGGAAGGCTAGTCAGGAAGTCTCGGGCAGGAAGATCAGGAAGGGGCCCCAGGCTAAGGGGTAGGTGAGGGCAGTGTGGGGAGGGTCCAACTAGCTAGGCAGAGTAGGTGTGGACCCTGGACTGGAAGTTAAACCCACCTAAGTACCTATCAATTGTGCGTGTGTGTGTGTGCGCGCGTGCACGCGCGCACCCACGTGCATATGTGTAGGTGGGTAAAATGACAGCAGAAATAGTTCAGAAATGAAAACAGCAGAAAACAGTTCGAGAAATGCTGATGGTAATAGCGAGCTATGAACCAAGGAGCCACTTTCGCACAGCCCTCCACCCAAGGTTCTCCTTCTAGCCAAGTAAGTCTAGAATCAACTTGACTGTGGTGGAGGTGGGAGGTGGCAGGAGCTGCAGTCGGGCATCCATGATGCTAGAAGAGGAGACAGGCGAAAGGAAAGGGTGAACCCGGCCAGTGACTGTGGGAATGCAGAGGGCAGATGGGACAATGGCCCCATGGCTGACTGCAGGCTCTGAAGGTGAGCAGTGAGTCCAGAACGGCTCCTAAATTTTGGTGGTTGAGAGGTGGCAAGAGTGGCCAGGACCTGGGGTAAATAGAAAGAAAACACATTATTCAATTAGAGACATCAGGTAGGGGCTGGATTCTTTAAAATGGATGAGATGGGTGGAGCAGAGGGAAGCATGAGAGGCGACTGGGCAACGGCAAGAGGGTCCAAGTCACGACAGCCAGAGGCCAAGAAACGACAAACAAACCACTTGCAGCGTCACTGAAGCTCTTTTAGTGGGTTAGGGTCAAAAAACAAATGACATAAGACTACCGAACTGTGTGGCAGATAAAGAGGGCAGTAGACAGGTAACGGTTTGTGGAAAGGTGGAGAAAGCCTACAAGGGGGATGCAGGATGCAGGCGTGCAGAGGGCAAGAGAACCATATGTACTTATGGTTGAGAAGCAGGGACCAAGCTGGGATCGAAAGTGAGTGGGACATAAATATTAGATGGATAAGAATCCTACCTGATTATGCTGACAAAGGATTAATCTCGAGACATTAACACCGAGCTGCGTTGCATGGGTGCCGAGGTGCAGAAGCTGCTGAAAGGGGACGCACTCGGGCAGTCTAATGGATGAGAGTCAAGTTGGGTTTTTGATGTGGGAAAGGGTTTCCTTAACACGAACTAGGAAGCACACTGTTACCACAGGCAAACAACTAACACATTTGTTTGTATACATCAAAATAAGTCGGTACCTGGTGTGATGATGCATCCTGTGATCCCAGCATTTTTGAGGCAGAAAGAGTAGGATGAGGAGTTCAAGAACATCCTCAGCTACTTAAAAAAATTGAAGCCAGCTTGGGCTACATGAGACTCTGTCTCAAAAAAGAAGAGGAAGAGGAAGAGGAAGAGGAAGAGGAAGGAGGAGGAGGAGGAGAGCCTGAAGAGGTGGCTCAGCAGTTAGGAGCCCTTACTGCTCTTCCAGAAGACCTGAGTTCAGTTTCTAGCATCCACATCAGGTGACTCACAACCCCCTGCGTCACAGCTCCAGGGGAGCTCTCTTCTAGCCCCTATGGGAACCCACATAGATATGGCATGCACGCATACAGACATACACTTGTATACACATAAATAAAAATAATAAAAGTAAATTGAATATATTATATATATGAGGGGAGAGAGCTATGATGGCGTCCTCGCAGCTGAAACTGGAATCTTCCACTAATTCGCTAAAATGAAGAGATGAAGACTACACAGAGGAGAGGCACCTACTCTGTACTTGCTAAGCCTTCTAGAAAATATGTTCCTCTGGAATATATATGTCTATATATCCATGTGACTCTATAGAAAAGATGATGGTGTAGACACTGAATGGGGACTGTCCAAGAAAGAACACTCACAGATGTTTCCAAGGCAACCCTGAAAGAGTCTGCAGCGAGACCCAGCATGCTCTGGATACTGAGGTCAATAAACATAGCAAGATTCTAGCCAAGAGCTTTAAAGTGCAAACTGAGCATCTGAAGTGAGTGATCAGAAAAAGAAGGATGGGGAAGAAAAGGGTACCTGGGCTCAACTGAAGCGGTAGTCAACCAAGATGACAGACCTGATGGAAAGAGCCCATTTCCTGCAGGTATGCAGTCCAGTCCGTGTAAAAGCCAAGACTTCTGCCCTGAAAAAACAATGTAAGGGGCTGGAGCGCTGGCTCAGCGGTTAGGACCCCCTGCTGCTCTTCTAGAGGACTCAGGTTCAAGTCCCAGCTCCCACATTGGGTGACTTACAACCACCTGCAACTCTAGGTCCAGGATTGGACATCTTCTGGTCTCTATAGGTACACATGTATGTACTCACAGACAGCTACACATGCATACACATTCATAAAATAATTCTGAAAAAATGAGGCTGGGAAGTAACTCAGTGGAAGGGCGCTTGTCAAGTGTGTGCAAAAACTGGATTTTTCTGTCAATTTTTAACTTATAATATTTGTAAGAACTTGTAAGAAATTATCTTAAATAGATACTCAGAGATTCTAATACAGAGACATGACTTAGAATCCAGAAACCTGAAGTTTTAATAAGTATCATGGCTAATTCTGGTGATATCTGTTCCATTCTTTGACTAACTGATCTAGAATGGCCTGTTTGTAGGTCAAAAATGGGATCGAGGGGCTGGAGAGATGGCTCAGCACTTGCTGCTCTTACAGAGGACTCAGGTTTGGTCCCCAGCATCCACATGGCAATTACGTCCATCCATAACTCCAGTTCTTGGGGATCCAATGCTTTCTCCTGGCTCCTGTGGACATTGTATGTATATGGTATGCTTACATGCAGGCAAAATAGTCATATACATCAAATAAAAATAAATAATAAATTTAAAATGTAATTGAGGGGCTAGGGATGTAGTTCAGTCAGTAGAGTGTGTGCATGCGCCCTGGGTTTGACTCTCAGCATGCATCATCAGGGCGCAGTGGTGTACACATGTATCAGCACTTGGGAGGTGGAGGCAATCCAATCAGATGTTGAAGGTCATCCTTGACTACACAGCAAATTCCAGGCCAGCCCGAACGGGTGAGACCTTTCCTTAAAAAACAAAAATAGCACCCCCTTTTTGAAGGGTCCCCAGGCTCTCGACAAATATTTATCACCTATAGGTTTTTGCTGTGGAGTGAAGAAGGCTGGTTTTATGAACTCACCTGTTTTAATTAATTAGAATTTTATTTTATATTTTTAAATGGAAATTTTGTGATTTTCATAAATATAATACCATAATATGGTATTAACTTTTTTTTTACATTGGGATGTGTATGTATGTATGTGTACCATGGCAACCACATGTTGTTATCAGAAGACAACTTTCAAGAGTTAGTTCTTTCCTTCTACCATGTGAGGCCTGGGGATCGAACTCAGGTTGTCAGGCTTGGTGGCAAGTGCCTTTACCTACTGAGCTGCCTCACCAGCCCCAAACTCAGGTCTTGCTAAGTTTTCTTGGAAAGGGTAGCAATAAACAGATAAAAAATGAAACTTGCCCTCTTTGCTGTATCTACATCGAGAATGAAGACCATCCTCTGCAGACTGCTGACGTTCCAGAAAATGTCGACATCACCCTGAAGGGACGCAGTTATTGCGAAGGGTCCCAGAGGAACACTTCAGAGGAACTTCAGTCACATCAATGTAGAATTCAGTCTCCTTGGGAGGGAAAAGAAGAGGCTGTGGGTTGACAAATGGTGGGGGAACAGAAAGGAACTGGTTACTCTACGAACAATCTGTAGCCGTGCCCAGAACATGACCCAGGGTGTTACACTGGACTTCTGTCACAAGATGAGGTGTGTGTCTGCTCATGTCCCCATCAACGTCGTTATTCAGGAGAATGCGTCTGTAGACAAAATCTGAAACTTCTTGGGTGAAAAATGCGTCTGCAGGGTTCAGATGAGGACAGGTGTTGCTTGTTCTGCATTTCAAGCCCAGAAGGATGAATTAATCCTTCAAGGGAATGATATTAAACTTGTTTCAAATTCAGCAGCTTTGATTCAGCAAGTCACAACAGTTACAAACAAGGATATTGGAAAAATTTTGGATGGCGTCTATGTTTCTGAAAAAGGAACAGTGCTGTAGGCGGATGAGTAAGACCTGGTACCCAGCTCTGGAAACGAGACCTTGGATTACAGGGACACTTTTGGCATGATAAAAGACTTATATCGGAAAAAAAAAAGTGAAACTCATGGTTAGTGCTTTGGGTTTTGGAGGTTTAGTTAACAGGGTCTCACTGAAACAGGATGATGAGGTTGGTGGGACTGGAGCTTATACATATATAAGATTCAGTTGTAAAACATTTTTTTAAACTGGTAGCTAAATATAACCATCATTTAAAATTATATTGTAGGGCCTTAAGGTGTCTAACTCGTGTTGGACCACTTACCTGGATTCATCCTGAACACTTTACAGTTGAATAGTATATGTTATATATTCATCCCAATTATTTTACTACATTTTACTATCATGGATGATGAGTTTTTGTTTTACTTTGTTTAGGTTTTTGGTTGAGGCAGTCTTTTGTAGCCAAGGATGGCCTTGAACTTAAAATTTTTTTTAATTTAAAAAAGGTTATTTTGTGTGTATGAGTATATCGCCTATATGGATGCAATGCCCACCTGTGTCATGCAATGTTCCCAGAGGTCAGAAGGGGGCAGTGAATGCCCTGGAACTGGAGTTATGGACAGTTCTTAGCCGCCATGTAGATGCTGGGAATCGAACCCAGGTCCTCTGTGAGAACAGCCAGTCACTGCTCTTAACCTCTGAGTCATCTCTCCAGCCCTGGCCTTGAAAACTCTTGATCCTCCTGCCTCTACCTCCCAAGTGCTGGGACTACAGGTGTGTACCACTACGCTCAGCTCTGCTGCTCTTTAATTTTTAAAAATGTATGTAAATTTTTGTGAGATAGTGTAGTATGTAGCCCAGACTGACCTCATGAAACTCAGCGGCAGTCCTCCTGCCTCCCTCCCAAGGGCTGGATTACACGTGTGGGCCCCAAGCCCAGATTCCTGTGCACTGTAGAAGCTACTTCATGATGCCTTTGTGGAAATCCTTTACACTACCTGCATCTCTTGCCTTCTGTTGTTAGCTTGGAGTCAGTTCTGGGATATTTACACCAGGGAAATGAACGTAAATGGCTACAACTCAACAGCCCTCATCCTTCTTGGAGATTCGTGATGCTTAAAGATGTCAGGAGTGATGGCGAGTGAGGAGAACCCGGGTCTCTGAAGCAGGAGCTCCCTGAAGGGCAGATTTTTCTACAGGTAGTGAGGGCGGAGCACAGCAAGGGCGGAGGTGTGCCAGCTTGACTCAGCCTTGGCACCCCAACAAAACTCTTGCCTGGATAGTAGCTGCTAGTTGCCTTGTTGAAAGGCGAGGTTGTCCAATGGCGCCATCTAGTGTCCAGGAACAGATGGCCTCCAAAGAGAAACGAGCGATTCCTCTTTGGGCTCTGGAAACAATGACTTCCACAGTGGCTTCCTTCCATTCTTGTTTTCTTTTCACATGCCCATTTCTCTGCTTCAAGAGTCAATTATTTTAACTATTCTTCCAACAAAAATAGTCATTACTTTTTAAAAATAACTCAGGTCACAGTTATAATATCAAGGGTCAAATGGGAAGTACAAAGCAGCCCTTGTCTGTGTGATGTGTAATTTTGGGAAGAACTTGTGAAATTTGTTCACACTTCTCTGCCTTCCCAACCTGCCCCATATTCCTCCCAATTACCGAGAAAGGTCAGATGAAATGTTTTGAATATTGATGTTTTACAAATATCTTTTAATTCATTCTGTTTTACAGATAAACCAGTAGAAGGGCTGCCCACAGAACCTCCCAATGACAGGGTATTTGAAGTGAAGTAACTGTTTGGCTGAACGCTCAGAAGCCTCTTCTAGAAGTTAGAATAAGATTCTAAGTCTCTAATTTCTCCTAGAAAGAAACGTTTACTTTAAATTTTTCTTTTATTTAATGTGTATGAGTGTCATGCCTCCATATGTGTAAGTACACCCATATCATGCAATGCCCTTGGAGGTCAGAAGAGGGCGTTGAAGCCCCTGGAACTGGAGTTAGCCACCATGTAGGTGCTGGGAACCAGGAAGGAATAAACACTGCTCTCCCTGAAGGAGCAGGCTGGGCTCCCGTGATGGGAAACTGAGTGAAGTCAATGCACAGCTGCGGGAGGACAACGCATCCTGATCACACTTCTTTTTCTTTTCTTTCTTTCTCCCCTCCGCTCCGCTGCTGGAGGGGAGCCCATCTTGGGATCTTCTTTTTTGAGACAGGATCTCCCTATAGCCCCAGCTGGGGCCTGGATCTGGCTATGTAGACCAGGCTGGCCTTGAACTCAAAGAGATCTGCCTGCCTCTGCCTCCTGAATGCTTGGACTAACTGTGGGCAACACGGAGGCCAGCTCCAAGATACCCTTTCAGTGTTGTTTAGAAAACTTGACAGTGTCAGGTCATATAAACACAAAGCTTTAAGTATAGTCATATCAGCTGCTATGTATATAAGACCTTATCCAAGCCTTCTAGGCCCACCCTCTTATACAGGATGGCAGCGACTTGGCCTTAGAGAATGGGGAGTGATGGCATAAATGTCCTTTCCTTTACACTGCAGGGACTGAATCCAGGGTTTTATGCATGTCAGGTGAGCAATCTACACTGAGCTACATTGTTAGCTATTTATTTTCTTTAAAAACTGAAGACCCTATTTGGAAAGTAGGAGTTAATTTTGCCCACAAGGCAAATGAGGCTAAGGAAGACCTAGACAGCCCTGCTCTTAGACACTCAACACATATATCAATTCAAAATGGGGAAAGACTGAATGCTCGTGGCACCGACTTAGTTCACCAGACCCCGGGAAAGCTTTTGAAGTGGAGCTTCCGCTGCTAGAGGCAGAGCTGCAGCTCACACCGCCTCAGTCCAGACGTGCACCTGCCTTTCACTTGTGCATGAAGACCCCTCCGTGGTGACCCTAACCTTCTCCTGCCTAAAGCCCTTGGACCATGGCATCCTGGTTCTGTCCATTCTCTGGAAAAGTTAACAGTCCACCTCACCTCTCTGGGCATGTTCTGCACATGCCAACCACATGCCAAATCACTGTGATTGTGTCTACTTCAAATCTTAAGATTTTTGTTAGCGTGTGTTAAACACAACGGGCTTCATGGTGGCGTGTGCACGCGTCTGCGATGCGCCTTGCACACAGACCCGACTGCCCCTCCCACTCCCAACTCCTCTCCTCTTCCCACCTCATCCTATTTTCACGTTTTCTTCGTGACCCAGCTGATGTGGGGCTGGTTACAGGAGCAAGGGCAACTTAACAGTGTCCCCGCGTATAGATCTTCAGGGAGGGCTGGGGCCTCACGAGCCACTCCCCTACTCAAACCTTAAACTATGTACCACACATTTCTTTTATCCAGTTAGATGTGAAAATCATTTGAATTCTAGATAGAAAAAGCTGTCCAACCATTTCCCCTTTTATCTCAGAATCTCAATGAACTTCAGTGACCCAACGGGTTCAAATAGATCAGTTTTACATTTAAAAAATTTTATTTTGCCTGCATTTAAGTGCACCATGTGCATACAATGCCCTCACAGACCAGAAGAGGGTACTGAACCCTCCGGAAGAGCAGTCAGTACTCTTAACTTCTGAGCCGTCTCTCCAGCCTGTTTCATATCTTACTACCAACCCCATTTCCTCACTGGTCCTTTAGCAGGCTGATCGATAACTGATGCTTCTGATCACACTGAGGCATTTATCCTCATCACTGGAATGAGATTCCACTGACTTTGTTACTTTGTTCGCACCCTCTAGGTTTTGAACATTTTGTCCATACGGTACATTTGAGAACACTCAAGGAGGTTGTGATGCCCAGGAACAGCAGTAGTATCTGCTCACTGGCCATGTCGCAAGACTCAATTCCTTATTTAACTGGTTCCACCAGGAGCAATCATTTAATTTGGGTACTCACTGGGGACACCTCATCTGTTGCCCAATGTTCTCAGGAGCAAATGAAAAACTGTTCTAGGGACTTCAGGGATGACCTACTTCCCAGGAGTCCTGCCATACAACCTAGAACCCGGACAGAGACCTCCCTTCATAGGGGACAAGTTTAAGAGAATTCCAGGCAATTTCTCTCCTGCTTCGCTTCTGAAAACATACTGGCGCTGTCAAAACCAGTACAACACAGACTTACAAACCAAGCCATTTAATTGTATCTTTGAAGGTAAACAATACACGGACCTGGACCCCAAGTGTTAAGAATGCTAGAGCAACAGGCCCAAAACTGTGGTGTGGTCTGAAGAGTCCGGAAGGGTCAGAGCTCAAACTGTTGGGAGACAGGGTATGGGAGCCCCACATTCTGTGTAGCAAACAGAGCCCATGGATGCTTTAAGATGGAGAAACATTCAGCTCCTGGTCTAAGGACGAGAGAACGGGGAGTAGCAGAGGCCACGTGGAGCTCTCCTCAGGGGCCTTACGCAGCAGCCGCTGTGCTACTGCGCCCCCAACTCGCTGCAGGAGCTGCGGGAGGCTGGAGACAGTCCCTCAGTCCATTCATTTCCAGATAATGCCACAGCAAGTGACCAGAGGCAGAGCGCTTGTCAGGACAAGAACCTCCAGTGGCACACACCCAGTTAGTTTATAAGATTTTAATTTACAAATTAAAAAGCTCAAGGTTTACTTCTTCTCCTTCTTCTCTTCTTTCTTTGCATCGCTCTTCTCCTTCTCTTTCTCCTTCTCTTTGTCATCTTTTCTCTCCTTCTTGCTCTCCTCCTTTTCCTGTCCTTCCTTCTTCTCTGCGTCCCGGTTGGCGATCTTGTTGTTGATGAGGTTGTGCAGGGCGACCACCGAACGGATCAGCGAGGCCAGATACACCACCACCATCTGGTCATTGGTCTTCAGGTAAAAGGCCTTGACGAACTCCTGCAGGCTGGCGTCCGGCAGCAGGTTGAAGACGTCCTGCAGCTGGTAGATGATCTGGTGGTTGATGGGCAGCTTGCCGGTGGCTACCTTCTCCAGGTAGCTCCTGATATCCAGAAGCTTGGAGTTAAGTCCCTTCAAACCATGGACCTGGTTTGTGATCCGCTGGGAAAGAGTTCCCACTGTAGTGTCCTTGATGTCCCTGAAAAGGCAAGGAGAGGCATCAGGCCATGTTACCAGAAAGGTTCTCACAGTGTAAGAAAACACCCAGCTTTAGGCAGGGGTGAGCTTTCAAAAGAAAACTAGACATCTCTATTTGATGAGGTAGGTATAAATCACCTTAATTTTGTCTTATCACAAGGTATTCTGCAAAAGATGACCACAACACAGAGCTGAGAAGAAACTTTTAAGTCAGTTTTGGTCAGTAGTTCAGATCTGCTAACAACTGTTTAAAGGCTGGAGAGATGGCTCAGTGGGTAAGAACAATGGCTGCTCTTGCAGAGGACCCAGGTTCAGTTCCCAGCACCCACATGGCAGCTAATGACCATCTGTGACTCCAGGTCCAGGGGATCCGATGCCCTCTTCTGGCTCCGTGGGCACTGCATGAACAGGTTCACTTACATGCAGGCAAAACACCCATATATATAAAATAATAAAATATTTTAAAAAAAGAAGAGTGCTCTAGAGCTGACCCAGCGGCCTATAATCCAAGTGCTCCTCCTTGCCGTCCCTATTCCTGTAAAGGAGGCAGTTCTCTACTTGCTTTGCTACAGTGTTACGAGGATGTAGGCCAGCCAGTAGTCATTTCAGAACCAGAAGGACTTTGGTGGCTGGTGAAAACTGAATCTTTCAAGTTGGGACGAAACCTCATCCCAAGATGAAGAATCTTCAAAGAAAACACTCCAAGTTGGAGAGCACAAGCCTGTGTGTCGCACACCTTGTTTCCACCTGTCACAGTCAACACTATGGTATCTGTGCTGTGAAGTCACACACTGTAACACTATTTAGAGACGTTCAATTACCTAGACTGCTAAGAAACCAAAGGCAGCTCATGCCTTTAATCCTAGCACTTGGGAGGCTGAGGCAGGAAGATGGTGAGTTTGTGGTCAGTAAGAACTGTACAGTTATTTAGACTTAAAAAATAAAAATAAAAAAGATAGTTAGCTGGGCATGGTGGCACACACCTTTAAACCAAGCACTCAGGGTGCCCAGGCAAGGAGGGTTTATGTGAGTTTGAGGCCAGTCTGGTCTACAGGGAGACCCTGCCATAAAAAACCACCCCCAAATCCAAGACCCGCCTCTCCCAAAGAAACCAGAGGCTCAGAAAGGGATAATGACTAGTTTACAAGGGGCACTTGAGTGGCTGGCCAGGGCCAGACCCAGGGCAGAGTCGACTCTGACAGACCCCTTCTCACGCCCTGCACTCTTGCCTGCAGCCGATTCTGGTTCTATACAGAAATCTCACCTCAGCAAGTGCTCCACTCCAACCTCCTCCGCTTCCTCTGCTCCAATTTCACTGGTCACGTGCTCAAAGGTTTTCGATGTTGGTGTTCCATCCTGCGGAAGAAATTTAACTACAGTTGTTTACTTTCAACAAGCCAATGGCATGCTTCCCGTCACACCTTCAATCTCTGCTGCTAGTCAGTAAGTTTCATGGCTGTACAAGAGATTTCCATGGCAACTGCAGGTCAGGTTTGCTTTGAAAAATCACCTCCAAAGCTAAAAAAGTTCTGATGGGACAATACTGTTGGCCCAAAATGGGTATGTGTTTGAGAAAGGGTCTCATTATGTAGCCCTGGCTGGCCTGGAACTGGCTATGCAGACCAGGCTAGCCTTGAACTCAAGCGACCCATCTGCCTCAGCCTCTGGAGTGCCACTGTGACCATCCTAAATACAAACATCTGTGCTCATTCCACAAGCCCATTATACCAAGTCCCATTTAAGAACCCACGTTTTCTTGAAGGCAGAGAAAAACTGTCTTCTGACAATTGTTCACTGTTATACCCAATGTAGCACAAGTGTTGACTGGTCACACAGGTGTTACTTCCCAGCTCTTGACAGCTCCGACCCACTCTATTTGAAAACCTATAACCTGTCTGCAGGGATTCACTCCTCAGAGGAGGCTCAACAGTGACCATGTTATCAAATGAGGAACAAGCACCCAAGCTTGGAATCTCCTTTGCTCAGAAGGTGTCTGTGACCATGACCATCTGACCACCCTGGACTTCAGTTTCTTGTGTGTGTGTGTGCGTGTGTGTGTGTGGGGGGGGTGGTGGGTTCTTTGGTCTTTTTTATTTCTAAAAACTGATAACTCAAAACCTCAAGATCAATCTGCTAGCAAAAATCAACCACCTCTTTATGAGATGAAGGATTTGTAGACTAACTGTGGAAAAGCCAGCTCAAAGCAAGACAACTTACATCATGAACCTCTTCCACAGAAATGTAGGCTTCGGTGGGCAGCCCCAGGTCCTTTGGCTTCACATCAATAATGACCAGTACCTGGCAGAGAAACACAGCCTAGTGAACTCCTCTGACACAAGGCACCACTCACTTATGATTATTCAACTACTTCATTCAATTCAAAATATCCCTTCCTCTGTTGTTATGAAGTGTGGTCATTAAGTCAAAAAACCCCCAAATGTGTCCTCACCTTTGCCACTTCTCAGACCTTAGGTTCTTCCCCCCCCCCCCCCCCCCCCCCCCCGTCTTTCTTTCTCACTATGCAGCCCTAGCTGGCCTAGAACTCACTATATAAACCACACTGGCCTCCATCTCACAGAGATTTGTGGCTATCTGCCTCTCAACCTCTAGGCCAAAAGCTGTGTACCCCATGCCTGGCCTTCCTATAACTATCTCAACTTCAATTTTCTCATTCTTAAAGACAGCAGGTAGTTCCTGAGAGGATGAGGCCAGCTCTATCACTGGTGCTCAGCAGCACTGTTACAAACACACAAGGTTACAGCACACTACGCAGAGTTATATATTACTAACGCAACAAGTCTGAGAAGAAAAAACAATGAATTGACCCGTGTCCAAATTCTCCCGAGGATCTGAGTTAGCCGGCAAAGGGATTGCTGAAGAGCTCTGAGACTGAGCACTTACTGAGTTAGGACAGTATCTCTTCATGAGTTCATTGATGGCGATGTCATTTTTGTGCAGTTTAGGGCCTGTGTGGTACCATCCAACTATTCTTTCTCTGGCTGGGAAGGCAAAATTTGTAGGTTTGAGTTATTTTCATAAAAATTTGTATAATTGGCTCAAGAAGAGTAAGAATTTCAGTAGCTATGCTTCCTTTTTGAAAATTTCAGACATAAAAAGTCGTACACATTTGTGAACCCTAACACCCCCAACAGAACTCTACGAAGACAAGCAGTGTGTGGTGCAGAGACAACTGTGTCTTGGGCTTGTTTAGAGTCACACATGAAATAAACAGTGAACATTTCCAGGGTAACATACAAGCAAACGAAAGTTCACATCACATAGACGGCGCTGGGGGGTGGGAGTGAGTATTCCCAAAGCATATGGTTCCATAACAGCATAAGAAAATAACGCATGTGACGTGGGAAAGATGTGCCCCGTGGGCACTGGAGCTCTAGGGCAGTGGGTTCACCTGGCTCGCTGTCTCTCTGCAGCTCAGAGGGCTGCCCCACCCGTCGGCCTCGCTGCTCTATCCAGCCCTAAACTACTTCTGCACTTTTCATCTCTTTCTTCTACCACATTCTTGAATCACCACTAGTTTAAGTCTAGTTAAGTGAAAGGACCCTCAGTGAAGGAAAGCAGGTTAAAAGCCAACAGCAACAGCATACAAGAACTCAGAAACCCAAGACTTACCATTGACCTTCTTAAACATCCCATACATGTTTTCCAAGTAGTCATGGTCTAAAAACCAGACAGAATCATCTTTGTCATCTTCATCAAAAGGGACTAGAGAGACACAGAGAGAAAGCAAAAAACAAAACAATTTAGCTTAGGGTGCTATGTAGAACTTGAAGCTCAAGCCATAGTATAACTCCCTAAGTCACATCTGCTTCATTTTTATGTGAACTGCCCTCATTAAAAACTAAGAACATTCAGACTGCAGCTTCTTTTAAAGCATTAGAACTTAGCACTACAGGGGCAGAACCTTTAAAACAGACATGTATTCTTTAGTTTGCTGAAGAACCAGTAACATCTAACATTCCCCACTTGGCAAATCACATTACTGCCCATCCTTTTAGTCAGTGGAATTGGTGACCAGAGATCAGGTCTTCCAGTGCTGCTTTGACATAGGTAACATTTGGAGCATCAATGTAAAGTTCTGGTAGATTCACAGTCCAGGTCCCATGTCACTCCTTGTCCTACCCAGAGCTAGGGTTAAAGTGTTTGGTGTGGGACCTGAGAGGCTACCCTGATGGACACATAGCTACACTCATTTGTTTACAGGGACTACAGCAGTTCCTGTGTTACAACAGCAGAGATGAGCTGCTGCAATGGAGACTGAATGGTCTGCAAGTCAGAAATATCTATTCTCTGATAGAGTCAGCAATTCTGAAATAGGACCCTTGGGTTGTAGTAAAACACAAAACAAAACAAACTAATCTTTTAAAGTGAACTGACATTCTAACTATGCTCAGAAAAATCTAAAGCTTATTTTTTACCTGCAAAACTGTTGGACACATCAAGTACTTTCTTTTGCCATGACCCCAAGAGCACACCAACAACACGCTTCTGGTTTCCAACCTTGCCAATTCTGAATGGGAAAGACGAATGGTCAGTCTTTTTAGGCAGGTAGATACATGGACCCAAGAGAGTTGTTCAGTAGCAAATACCAACAGCACAGATACAATTTAGTTTATGTGGAAACTAATCTCTATTAACAAATAGTGGATGACTTCATGGTATTAGAGATCATTCAAGAAATATGTATGAACACACACGCTTGGAAGCTTTACCTTGCCTTGGCTGTAAATACATGTTGGAGAACATCCATACCTACCTTTCTTTTCCAGCTTTCCTTTCTCCTTTAAACTTTCTCTACACAACTCTTTCTAGAGATAAAGATGCTAGAACAGTTTTATGGCATGGCTTCCAGGGCACCAAGGCTTCTCTAGAACATCAGTCCCATGCCTACCTGCTCCAGATGTCCTTTATTCTCTGTAAAGTCTAGGGACTTAGCAGGTGATTCTCACCCAGAGGCACGATGGTGCCATTGGCAGCCTCTCTGGCTCCTTAGGAAGCTAGACGTCAGCCCCTGACTAGTCATACTGAGAGGAGGGATGAGTGAGGAAGATTTAACTTCTCAATTTCTATCGCTATCTCAAATTTCCTGTGACTTTTTTTTTTTTTTTTTTTGCTATAGAGCTACAAGCTTATCACTCTTTGAAGAACTGTTTTTCTTTAACCATATGCAAATGATAGACACAGAATACAATTCAATTCTCTCTTAAGGAAAGATAAAAGCCACAGTAAATTGACGTCTCCTTAACAGTCCTACAGTTCACATCAGTTTAACTGTAGTGTTTGGCATCACATGCAGCTTGGCAAGTCAATTTAGTAAATTTGGGGTACAGTGCAAATGAAATTTAAGATTCTGTATTGTTAGTAAGCCCCCCCCCCCATTACGTAGAAATTACTTCAAACACCATTTCCACGTCAAAGAAGACTTCACTCATGGGCTTTTCTTTCGGTTGTTAAAGCTCTCCATTTGTTCCTTCCGGCAGCAGTTAGTTCTGTCTCCCCACACTTGGCTCCTACCAAGCGTTTGAATAAAACCGAGAGTGTCCAGCGGACTTCTACTATCCCATGGAAGAAAATTCTACCTATTGCACAGTAAAAAAGCTACAGATCCTGTTAGCCCGAGGCTCCTACAATTCTACACTACGGATCATAAACTTCAGCCCTGAGTCTTTTTGGCTTTGGTCCAGTTAGGCGCACAAAGCCTTGCTAGCAACAGGCACTCAGTAACCTAATCTTTACAGCACAGACTCCCAACTGGGTCTTCACACTTGTTAATTTAACTAATTATCTTCCGAACACGTGCAACAGGTCTAGCCGGATGAACGGGTGGAAAAGGGAAGGCCGGCAGAGCCAGAGAGGTACCAGGTGAACTGTGGGATGTGCGCGCACTTTATTCGCCAATGCCCAAATCTGCATCTGTCTCACTCTGAAAACCAGATTCCGGCTTAGAAACTGAGTGGGTAAAACCGTCGTCCACCCAGGAAGTCGCTCAACGGGACCAGTTCGGTGACAGCTTTCACAGGCCCGGGCGCGCGGCACTCAAGTGCGCTCCGGGGAAAAGCGCGGCCGGGCCGGTGGCACCGTGCACATCTCGGTAAAGCACCAGGCGGCCGGGCATCGGGAGTGGCGGGGCCGCGATGCTGTCACCCGGCTCCGAGACCCGTCGCGGCTCTGCGGCCTTCCCGCCGCCCCGGTCGCCGCCGCCGCCGCCGCCCCACCCGCGTCCCCGGCCGGCGCGCTGTCCCTGTGACTCAGCAGCCCGGGCGCCGCCGGGCCGGTCCGCGCCGCCGCTCACCGGTTGAAATGATCCACCACACTGAGCAGCACCAGGGGGTGGACCACCACCTTCTGCACCGCCAGCTCCGGCATCGCGACACAGCCCGCCGGCCAGCCCCGGCTCCCAGCGCCCCGCAACACCGACCACCGCCGCGATACAGGCCGCTCCTTCGGGCCCAGCACCTCCCCTTCCGGTCCGGTGGCCGCCGCGGTACAGTCGTCTTCCGCTCCCAGAGGGCTTTGAGTGGCGTGCCCGCACTGTCGCCGGAGCCGCCATCTTGAGAAAGGGAAAGCTCTGGCGCTGAGCGGGGGTTGTCCGCTTCCAGCGCCAACATTTCCTCAGGACTTCAAACTTGAAAGGGCGGTGGGAACTGATGAAGCTTGACTTGGTCTTGCGTCTGGCCCGGCTTTTCTCCTTGGTTGCGTTCCAGCTCATCATTCCTTCCCTTTTGAAAATTATAGAAAAAAATACGCAGAAAAACATAAATAGTAACATACATTTCTATCAACTCAAATAGTAACACGATATATTTAGCTTTTGCTTCAAGTCAGCACTCTTTCAGGATTTCTTAGGCGAGTCTGTTTTACTTTTTATATTTTAAAAAGATTTTTATTTTACGTTTGAGTAAGTGCACCATGTACATGCAATGCCTGCAGAGGCCAGAAGAGGGCATCAGATCCCTTAGAACTGGAGTTAATGATGGGTGTCAGCCGTCATGTGGGTATTGGGAACTGAACCTGGATCCTGTAAGAGCAGTTAGTGCACAACTGCTGAGCCATCTTTCTAGCTCCTTAATTTCATTATTTTTGAAACAGGGTCTTAAGACTGGCACGGAACTTGCTATATATCTAACGGATGACCTTGTTATCTGAGCTCCACCTTCCAAGTTCTGGGATTACAGACATGTGCCACGACAGCTGGATTACGGGAATTAAAAATTTCCCAGTGTTTGTGGCTAAGAATGGTCTCCAAAATTGGTTTTAAGCACTAGCTAGTCAGTTGCTCTGACAGTACACAATACGATGAATGACACCAGCAGGAGCTTCTGAAATGTCCTGAAACGCCCCAGTTGCAGAAAACCATAAGAAACTGCTGCTGGCAAATGGTGCCAGAAAGAAGGGAGCCATAAACCTACTAAGAAAGTCCTAACCTGCACATACGCTAAGCAGCTGCTTTAACCTGAGCATACCTAAGCTCCTCATCCATGCTATAAAGTTTCCTCTGCAGCTGGCAGTTGCTTCCAGCATATGGGAAGTCTGCTGTCTCTCCAGTTGCCTCTAGTATGCGGGAAGACTGTGGTCCCTGCTGCGCTGGAATAAATGGTCTTCAGCAGTCTACTCCGAGGTCAGGTGTGGTCTCTTTCTTTCTGTCCTATTGTTTCTGTATTCTGTGCTCCAAAACCTAATACCATACACTGCTGCTTGTTCTTGGAAGGCCCACTCTTGGAATTCTGAGCCATCATGTAGAGAGGACTGACTACTTGGCAGGAGAGACCGCGTGGATGAGGAGAGGACTGTCTGTCCAGTTCCCAGTTGTTCCAGTCATTTCAGTTGAAGCATCAGAATGTTAGAGGAAAAAGCCCAGGTGATGTTCCAGCACTAGCATGCACCGGATGGAGCAGAACTGCCTGGCTGAGCACAGCATAGATTTTACAGTCCTAGGAAAGCAAATCATGGTTGTTGCTTTAAGTCGCTTTTAATGCAGAATAGAAAACAGAAACACAAGGTAATTTGTGGACTGTCTCTGAGCCTAGTGTTCTTGGCCAGTGTATCTATCATGTGCCACTCTGCCTGTGATGAAGTAACTTGATTAAATGCTAGTCCTGTCACTTCTTCTGTGTTTTCTGCTGATTCTCTCTCATTGGAGGGTTTTTTTTTTTTTTTTGGTCTTTTTGAGACAGGGTCTCTCTGAATCTCCAGCTCTTCTGGAACTCACTATATAGACAAGGCTGATCTTGAAGTGACGGACATCCAAATGGCAAGACTAAAAACCCTCAAATGAGGGCGGGTGTCGTGGATCTCTAAGACTGCTGAAGAGAGACAGCATTTTGGAAACTGACGTGAGCATGGAGAAACTGAGGCAGCCTTGCGGTAAAGCATAAATTCTTGACACTTCTGCCATCCTTCCCCAGAAACTTTCTCTTTCTGTCTCTGTCTGAGACGGCAGTAGAAAAAGAGAATGCTCTGTGATTCAAATCTAGAAGTGAACTTTTCCTTTCGTCTTTACTGGCTGTGCTAAATAAGCCTTAGCCTACTTTGCAAACCAGGAATAACGGTAATACCTGGATCACAAGCTTGTGCTTTCCCTGATGGAGACGCGCAAGGAAGTGCAAGTTAGCATTTCTAATCCAAAATCCCAAATCAGAAATTCTCTCAAATTTGAAACTTTTTTCCTTTTTGGTCTTTTTTTTTTTTTTTTTTGAGACAAGGTCTTCTTATAGCTCCAGCTGGCCTGGAATTCACTATGTAGACCAGGCTGGCCTTGAACTCACATAGATCTTCCTGCCTCTGGCTCCCAAGTGCTTGGATTAAAGGAGTGTGCTACCACGCCCGGCCTGGAATTTGAAACTTTTAAGCATTCATTTGACACCACAAATAGAAAACGTCATATGACGAATGGTTGTTTCAATCACAGTATTATTAAAAATAGTGTACAAGGGCCAGTGAGATGGCTCAGCAGGTAAATGCACTTGCTGCTAAGCCTGATTAACTAACTTCAATTCCCCAGGCCCTCGTAGAGGCAGGAGAGAACCAACTCCTGAAGGTTGTTTTCTGGTCTCCACACGTGTGCTGTGGCCCATGAAAACATACACGAACACACAAATGCACATAAATAAAATGTATATAAAATGACCTTCAGGCCATGTGAAGAAGGTATATATGAAACATAACCAAATTTTATACTTTGTTTTGAATCCCATTCACAAGGCATTTTTATTCTAAGTCAAAAAGTAATATGATAAAAATGGCCTTTTCCAGGGGCCAGTGGGTAAAGTTCTTCCCACTCCAGCCTGAGGACCTGGGTTTGCTCCCTGGAGCCTACAGAAAGGTGGGAAGAGAGAACTGGTTCCACATAACTGTCCTCTGATCTCCTGTGGTTTGTGAATGCATGCTATTAATAATAATAGCAATAAAATATTTTTGATAAAGTTAGTCTGAAAGTAGAAGGGTAGAGTCAAACTCAGAGGGGGACAGCTAGGAATTAGGAGCCTTTTCACATTGCTTGGTATGAATGAGATTAAATCAAGATCTGAACTGAAAGAGGAGGATATATTAGTCTTCTCTTTCAAACTCGGTAAAACTTAAAACTTGGCTTATGACAAGGAATTCTAACCTTTAATCACATCATACCCTGTGAGACTGGTTTAAGGAAAGGCTGTGGTGAAGTCCTGAGCCTGAAGGCCTGGTAGTGAAGCTCTTCTCCCTTCCTGCTGATTTGTAAACTAGCCAGCCTGGAAAGACTGTGAGGTTGGACCCCAGTCAGTGGGGAAAGGACACGGTTCTCTCATGTTAGGGATAAAATGTTCTGGTATGTATTTTCTGGATCTGACTGACCATGAAACTCACCCTTTTTCAAAAGTAAAATCTGTCTTGTCTAGTTACTTCTGCTGTGTCTGCATGTTCTTTGTGTGGTACTAATGGGGTTCTTGGACCTTGGATTTTCTCTGTAACAAGGGGGAGAGAGGAAATGTTGTTGATTGCACGAGAAAGATGGAGCAGCTGTGTTGAAGGTGCTCCAGAGTCCTTCCATCACGGCACTCTGCTGATTCCCTCTAGTGTCTACTTATTTGATGGTGTCATCATCTTCCTTCAGAAACACCGGCTTTTTGTGGAACTAGACAGAGCACAGGCACCGTTGTTTTCTTTAATCATGGGGTCATTGGTGACCTTTACTGTGTAAAGTCACTTATTTATGGGGGAGATATAAAAAAAGGAGACTGACTTTTTCAGAGCTATTTTGGGACATGTTATCACGTGTTTAGGATTAAAGCTTCGCTAGTCCATACCTGTTTTTTAAGTTTTGTTTTTGAAAATGTGAATCCAGGGCTGGAGATGTAGCTCAATAGTAGAGTGCTTGCCTAGTTTACGCAAGGCCCTGAAGTTATTCTCTAGTGCCACAGAAAAGAAATGAACTGTAAATACATTTATCAAAAGAACATTTAATATTCTAAAATGTGTCTGAGGCAGGACCTCATGATATAGCCCTGCCTGGTCTGGAACTCTGTGTAGACCAGACCGCCTTCTGACTTCTTTGTCTTCCTTCCAAGAGCTGGTGTGAGCTATCATGCCCTCAAAATAAGGTTGAAAAAATACTTTGTTTCTGATCATGAGAGTTGTGAACACTCACTGTTAGACCATCAAGTAGTACAGAGACAGAAAACTTACAGAGTCAAGATGTCCATCTCACTCCTGGATACGGTCAGTACTCATAGTTTGGTGTATGTGTTTCTAGAGGAAATATTTGAAAGGTTTGAAGAATTCTGATTTTAGAATGTGGTAGTGACCACCATGCCTCTTTGTTTTGGGGTTCCTGGACTTGACAGCAGTTTTCATCTCCACCCTATAAGTGATGATGGGCAGCATTATTTATCTGTTTCCCGTGTCTCTGATGAATGTTCGGAGGGCCTTGTGCTCTGAGCCTCCTTTCAGTCTTTGATAGTCTTTCTGTGTTCTATGAATCACTTTTACTACATACATTTTTCTATTTATTAATTAATTAACTAATAATTTTTATTTTATGTGTATGAATATTATGCCTTCATGTTTGTGAGTACACCCATGTCATGCAGTATTGGAGGAACACAGAAGAGGGCGTTAGACCCCTGGAACTGAAGTTACAATGTTGTTAGTTGCTATGTGGGTGCTGGGATTTGAACTCTGGTCTTCTGCAAGAACAGTAAATACTCTTAACCACTGAGCCATCTCCCAGTCATCCTTTTAATGTGTTTTTTACATCTATATTTATTTTGTGTGTGTGTGATGTATGTATGTATGCATGTGTGTAGGTAAGCATGCCACAGCTTGTGTGTAGAAGTCAAAGAACAGTTCATGGGAGTCAGTTCTTTTCTACCATGTGGATCCTAGGGATTCAACCCAGGTCATCAGACTTGGTGGCAAGTGACTTTACCTGCTCAACCATCTTAATATTTATTCTTATTTTACATGTATGAGTGTATTGCCTGCATGTACGTATGAGCACCTATATCCTGCCCTGCCCAAGGAGGCCAAAAGAGGGCATTGGGTCTCCTGGAACTGGACTTTGGAACAGTTGTTAGCCACTATGTGGGTGCTGGGATTTAAACCTAGGTCTTCTGTGAGAGCAGCCTGTGGTCTTAACCAAGGAGCCATCTCTCAAGTCTCCATCTTAACATTTTTAATTTGACACGTGTCAATGACTGCTACTACCTCCTAAGATATCAGAAACTTTAGATTAAAAAATTGAGGATGGAGAGATGACTCAGTCATTAAAGTGCTTTATACATAAGCATGAAGATTTGAGATTGGATCCCCAGCCCCCCACGTAAGAGGCCAGCTGTAGTGGCTGTGTCTTTATCTCAGTGCGGAAGGAGAGGAGATAGGCAGATCCCTGGAGCTTGCTGGTCATTCAGCCTAGATAATTAGTGAATTCCTGGTCCAGCGAGAAATCCTTCCTCAAAAAATAAGGTGGAGGGGGCTGGAGAGATGGCTCAGCAGTTAAGAGCACTGACTGCTCGCTCTTACAGAGGACTTGCATTAGGTTCTCAGCACCTACAAGGCAGCTAACAACCATCTGTAACTCTAGTTTCAGGGGATCTGATGCCCTCTTCTGGCCTCTGTGGGCACTGCATGTATGTAGTGCACTTATATGCATGCAAGCAAAGCACACATATAAAATTAAATAGGGACTGGAGAGATGGCTCAGCAGTTAAGAGCACTGGCTGCTCTTGCAGAGGACCAGGGTTTGGTTCCCAGCACCCACATGGCAGCTAACAACTATCTATAACTCCAGTTCCAGGGGATCCAACACCCTCTTCTGATCTCCACGGGCATTGTACAACATGGGTACATTTACATACATGCAGGCAATATACTTCTGCACATAAAATAAAGAAATAAAATATTAAAAAATTAAAATAATTTTTTAAAAAAGGTGGAGTGTAATAAAGACATCCGGCATAGATCTCTGGCCCCCACATATGTACACACATATGTGTACCCACATGTACGTATGGGTACATATACACAAACAAACATTGCACTCACACATTACAGGCACAAAAATTTATAAAAAAGAAATGAAAATTAATTTTGTCAGCTCTCATACACCGTGTTAAAGCATTCTTACTGGTGTGTTTAGTGCCTGATTCAACGTAGGCCTTTTACATGACGTTATCCCTCACAGGGGAGACATGTCTATTACAGAAAGAGCTTGAGAGGATTTTCCCCTCTAATTTTGTCATTAGAGATTTAGTGGCTCTCGAGTGATCAAAGACTGATTTAATTTTTCTTATGTGTCAAAGAACGGGAGTCTAAAGGAAACATCTTTTTAACAAAAACAGAGAGAGAACATGAAGAGGACCACTTGAAATAATAAAGAAGGTATTTCCCGTGTTGGCCTCTGCTTTAAAAAATGGGGCTGACTTTAAATAATCCCTGATATTGGAGCACTACTGGGGCCTGAATCCTTTCAGAGGAATGTAAAAGAGGTGACAGTGGAGGGATACAAGAAATCTACTTTCTTTTGTTCATCAAATTCTGGACTTAACTTCAAGAAGACGGGATGAGATTTTTAAGGATAATACAGTTTTCTCTCCTTTGATCATTTTTGTCTTTCACTTAGGGACTTAGTCCCCCTGACCCAGGATCTTGAAAGAGTTCTCATTTTTGTTAAGTCTGGGAGAGGAATAATGGTCTTCTAAATAGTCTAGCAAGACCTTCAACTCTGTGGTTTCTATTTTTCATTTTTTTTGAATTTAAGGGAAAAAAAGCAGACAAGAGAGCTACTGCCCGCCAGCCCAAGGGGTGTCCTCTACTTGGTTCCAGACACTGATATCCTTGGCAACTAAATATGCTCCCCAGAACTCCACAAGGCTCTGAGAAAGCAGGATCGACCCACCTAAAGAGACAAGTGAGGTAGTTTTGAGCCAGAAGCATAGTTTCAGTCTTTGGAGAGAAAAATGTCAATTTGGAGGATAGTCAGAATTTGCACTCAGATGTGGCTTTCAGTTCAGACTTAGGTCTGAGTCCAGAAAGCCAGGTTGGTTAGGTGTCTGAAAAAGCCAAAAGAACTGTGTCAGAAATGAGTTATGAGATATCCAGACACAGTTATTAGCAAGCTGACAGTAGTTATCTAACAGAGTGCAGTTCAGAAATGGAGATGAAGCTTCTTTGCTTAACACTTTTGGCTCCTCCAGGCCCCAGTATTTCAGCAATGATGGTAGCAGGATTCTAGTGTCTGTAGGAGTTGCTGGTGTTTGGCAATACCAGCAGGCCTGGAGATGGGGAGACAAGCATGTAATAAATATACAGGGGCCAGAGCAGGGAAAAATAAAGCCTAGGCACCACAAGAGTGCTGCTGAAGGCCTTGTTCTGGAGTTCTCCAGGTCTTGGAGTCCTAGACTAACAGGTACACTATCCACTTACTCACTGATGTGACAGGACACCTGGCAAAAGCAGCTTAAAGGAGGATGTGTGGTAGTTTTATTCATCAGTTTGTCACAATCTAGAATCCTCTGGGGAGTCTCGATGAGGAAGTGTCTAGATTAGGTTTGCCCATGGGCCTGTCTGTGGGGCATTATCTTGATTATGTGAATTAAGTAGGAAGACTAGCTTGCTGTGGTGGCACCATTCCCTGGGCAGGGGAACCTGCTTGGTCTGAAAGTAGAGAGAGCATTCTTTCATTGCCCTCTACCCTTGCCTGTGGATATAATGGGTCTAGTTGCTTCAAGTTCCTGTTACCTTGACTCCCTGACCATGAAGGACTGTACCCTGGGTCCATGAACTGAATAAGCCCTTTCTCTCTTAAGTTGCATTGTATGACCTGGGAGCACTTACATACATGCAGGCAATACATTCATACCCAGAAAATGAATAAAAATAATAAATAAAAAATGAAAAAAAAACAATGCATACATTTTAGCCTTTTATCAATCAAAGCCACTGACAAACAAGAAAATATCAGAGAATACGAAAAGTAAGATTTTAATTACTAACATCTACCAGCAAAAGGCACTTTAGGAGTATAAATGTGTCTCTGTGCACTGGACCGTGATTGTGTTATAATGAACTTGTCTATCTGTTACAATGGAGGTAATCTTTGGAAAATTATTAATGTGCTTCTTCCTCTCTTCGCTTTCCCCCCCATACAAAACATTTGCTCTGTTGGGTGTGAGGCATCCATCTGTGACAAGGGTGTAGGTCATGAAGACGCAAGTCGGAAAGCAAACGTTCAGCCTTAAATGTGAAAACCGGACTACTCCACAGTTACCACGGCCCTGGAAGCTAGGACACTGTCTTGGGAGATAATTTTGTAGATTTTGTTTTGTTTATGAGGCAGGATGCCACGTAGCCCAGACTGCTCTCAAATTTCAATCCAGATCTTCCTGCTCCTGTCTCTCAAGCGTTGGGATGACAGGCATGGGCCACCACACACAGCTCTAAATGTTTTCTAGGTTTTATTGTTTCTGACCTCGGGTGGTGTTCTCAGTTCGGAGGGTCCTCCCGCAGTTTAAAGAACTGCCCAGCTCATTTCTGAGTCTCAGCCAAAGCCATGAAATACGAAAATGTGACACAAGGAAGTAAACAAGCCACAGGGCCCCTCCAACCCCAGCCCCCTTCCCTCTCTTGTGGAGAAAGATGATCAGGGCGTTTTGGCTTTGTCTCAGCCGGCGGGAGGGTACTGAGTGACTGAGGGTGACAGAGGGCCAGGGAAGGTTCTGTCTTGTGCTTTGCTGGGACTCTGGATAATCTTAGAGTTCCTTGGATCCACTTGGGTACAGCTACATTGATCTGATGGGGTGCGTGGAGAAGGCAGGGGAATAAAGTTTTCAGATTTGACAGCCAGAGCTACCAGTGTTCCCACATGTTGTGCCCAGGGCACACATACAACACGATGTGATGGCCCTGCCAGGGGTGGACACCTAACTTTCACAGCACTGATGCCCAAGCCAGCCCTAACTGGAATCACATCCAGTGACCTTGTCAGAATGGGAGCCATTCTAGACTTTCTGCCCCTTTTCCACAGAAATCGCTCTGGTTGGTGAGCTTCTGTTGCAGATGCTTTAATAGGTTCATGACTCTCAGGCCCATGCTTGTTCTAGCTTCTTTATGATCCACCTAAATGCCGGCCACGAGGGAGCTCCCTTGCCATGCATTCTCATTTGTGCTTTGGTACCTTTGCATGTGTTTTCTATCACCTGCTCTGTCCTACATTCCCTTCCTTCTGTTGTCTGGACAACCCCAGCTCACCCTTTTAGTCTCAGCTCAGGCTCCTGTGTGAGAAGACTGTAGCCTCGGGACAGTGAAACTCAAGCACTGTGCATAAGGCAGTGGTTGCTGGGGATGCTTTCCTCCTCCTCCTCCTCCTCCTCCTCCTCCTCCTGCTCCTCCTCCTCCTCCTCTTCTATTTTTTATATTTATCTACTTTAAAATATTTTACATATTATTTTTATATGTATGAGTGTACTGTATTGCCTGCGTGTATGTAAGTGCACTTCTGTTGTGCCTTGCCTGCAGAGGTCAGAAGAGGTCAGAAGAGGGAGTCAGATCCCCTGGAACTGGAGTTACGGATGATCGTTAGCCATCATATGGGTTGGGAGAACTGAACCTGGGTCCTCTACAAGAGCAATCAGTGTTCTTAACCACTGAGTCATCTCTCCAGCCCCAATTTATTTTTTATTATTTATTTATTTATGTACTCACTTATTTAGTGTGTATGCACGTGTGCATGTTTGTGGCTGGGTGTACTGGTACATGTGTGTATGAAGGCTAGAGGTCAACATGGGATGTCTTCCTCTATCTCTCTCTCTCTTATTTTTGAGATAGAGTCTCTCACTGAAACTGGAGTTCACAAGTTGGCTGGACTGACTGGCCAAGGAATACCTAGAAGTCTCTTGTATCTAGCTCAGACTTGGTTTTTTGATGGGTGTTGGAGATCCAAACTCAAGTTCTTATGCTTACATAGAAAGCACTTTACTGACTGAGCCATCTTTGCAGCTTGCCCTTTTTCTTTGTAAAGAATCCATCCTCAGGTATTTCATTATAGCAACAGAAAATAGAGTAAGACAGTATCTCAAGGCAGGCTGGATTTAGACACATAATACCTCTCAGTCATAAATGCTTGTCAAATGCATGAAACTCACAAAGCTTTGTTTTTAAGAAAGTTTTAATAATTTTGTTTTACTTTGGATTCTTTCCAGGGATACAGGTAAGTTAATGTTAGCATGACTAAGAGCTCTTGGGTGAGCTGTGCTGTGTTTAAGTGGATTCTACATGTTTTAAATCTTCTCTTACTCTGGAGGAAGCCTAAGCGGTTACATATATGGTCTTCAATTTATTTACTGTCCGCTATTTACAACCATCCCCCTGGGGCTTCCATTTTCTTACTTACGGTATTGTCCGGTGATGTGGGACTCTTAATAAATGTCAGAAACATGAGGTGCTTGTTTTTAAACAGTACTGTGCAGGTCAGGGTGTGGTAGTGCATGCCTGTAATCCCAGCACTTGGGAGGCAGAGGCAGGCGGATCTCTGTGAGTCCAAGGTCAGCCTGGTCTACATAGTGAGTTCCAGGCCAGCTGGGGCTACAGGGATACCTGTTTCAAAAGGACCAAAAAAAAAAATAATGCTGTGCAAATCCTTCAATATTAATATGAAATATTACTGGAGAATGCACTGGTTGTACTTGCAGAGGACCTGGGTTCAATTCCCAGAACCCACATGGCAGCTAACAGCTGTCTGTAACTCCAGTTCCAGGGCAATTGAACACTTTCTTCTGACCTCTGTGACATGGGTGTATTTACATGTAGGAATACATTCATACACATAAAAAAGGCAAAGATTTATACAAACTGAAGAGACACCAGAGTATATGACTAGTGGTGTATCCCTCCCTCCCTCCCTCCCTCCCTCCCTCCCTCCCTCCCTCCCTCCCTCCCTCCCTCCCTCCCTCCCTCCCTCCTTCCCTTCTTTCCTTCCTTCCATCTTTTTGTGTGTGATATGTGTGTGTACATGCTTGTTTGTATGTGCAGGTCTGTGTGAAAGTGGAGGTCAATGTCAGGTGCCTTCCTCCATTGCTGTCCCTCGTTCTGTCTGAGACAGGCTCTCCTACTGGACCTGCAGTTTACTGATTTGGCAGCCAGCCCTCCAGTCCCCAAATCCTTGATTTTTGCCGCCCGTCACCCCTCAAAGACAGCATGCCTCGCTCTTTCCTGTATTTTCTTCCAGGTTCTTTTCCTGAAGCATTATCTAGTAATATTTCAGTGACTAGCTATCCCCAGTCTCTGTCTCCTCAGTACTAGGCTTACAGGATACAGGCTAGCAGGTAGCTTCTTTTTCTCCATTGGTTGAATAATTAAAAGACAGGAAAATGGCTTGGCGCAAAGTAAAAGTTTATTGGCAAGCATTACAGACTTCTCAAGCAGAAGAATCTCTTGAGATCAAGTCCAGCCTGGTCTACATAGTGAGTTTTAAGCCAGCTTGGGCTACGGGGAGACCCTGTCTCAAAAAAAAAGGGAGATTTATTTATTTTATTTTATGTATTTTGCCCGCATGTATTTAAGAGGCCAGAAGAGGGTATTGGATCCCATAGAACTGGAGTTACAGACAGTTGTTAGCTGTCATGTAGGTTCGGGGAGCCCAGGTCTTCTACAAGAGCAACCAGTCCTCTTAACTGCTGAGCCATCTTTCCAGGCCTGTTTTTTTTTTTTTTATTCAGATAGGGTCTTCTGTTGTTCCCGCTGGTCTGGAACACCATATAGACCAGGTTGGCCTTGATCTGCCTCTGTCTGCAGAGTCCTGGGGTTAGAGGTGTGTACTACTACACACAGTTGTTTTACATTAAAACAATTTATATATTTTATAACATATTATTATATTTCCCATATATTATATATTATATTTTATACATATGAGTGTTTTGCTCCCATGTTTGTAAGTGCACGCATGTTGTGTAATGCCCAGGTAGGCCAGAAGAGGGTGTCAAATCCTCTGGAACTGGAGTTATGGATGACTGTTAGCTGCCGTGTGGGTGCTGGGAACCAACCTTGGCTCCTCTGCAAAAGTAGTCAGTGCCCTTAACCACTGAGCTATGTCACCAGCCCCATGTTTTACATTTAAAAACAAGTTATAGATTATTATTTTTCTAGTGGAGATCGCTGAGACTTTGTTGTCCTGGTACAGAACAGACGCGCACAGCGGTTAGCAGTGCGGCTGCCAACAGTCGGACCCATGCAGTGTGATGCTCTCAGGCTCTCCTCTGTGAGGCGGGATAAGGTACATTACTGGTTTGTAGCTGTTTCCTCTGCATTGAAACATTCCCTATGGAAGGAGGAGGAGGCTCATAAGACTCAGGAAGCTACAGGAACTTAAAAGGCTCAGGAGGCTCAGAAACCCACCAGATCTACCAGGCCCTTTCCCAAGGTTATATATATATAATTTTTTTTTTTTTTTTTTAGGAAGGTAGCTGCCTTTGAGTCTCCCCTGCTCCCACAGGGGAACTTAACAAACTCACTGGCTCACCAAGTTAGAGTTGGGTGGAATGGTTTCTTTCGTCTGTCATTTGGTGCCCTATCTGGGGTGAGTAGACAGTTGTTCACATCTCCCCAGGAAAAGTCACACAGCAATACTAGCATGCCTGTATCCAGGCCACTCTTGTTTACTGGTCGTACAGGCCACGATTAGGGGCCGAAGTACAAGGACAACACATTACCTCCTATTACATATCCTGCTGATTCTACCAGCTCGTGAATTTCTTTTTCTACCTTTCAGCATCGTTTGGTATGTTGGCTCCCGTTTGAGATCAAGTTCCTACCAGTGAGCTAGAAACAGATGGCTGCAATACAATGCTTATATCTGTAGAGAAAGGGAGGCCTTGACTTCAACCCTTTATTTATGAAACTTGACTGATTTTGCCAGGACTTGGGACCATTCATGAAGTAGTTATGTCCCAGGGAAAAGACTTCTCTGTCTAGTTTGGGATCAACTTTAGGGTGTGACAATTGGAATGAATTAACCCATCAGGGTCTCTTCTGGTGGAAAGTGTAACAGGGTGCTGTTTTTGTTTATTTATTTATAAACCTATTATTTTTATGTTATTAAAATATTTTATTTATTATTTTTATTTAATGTGTATTGCCAGCATGTGTTTAAGTACACCCGTGTCATGCAATGTCCACCAAGGTCAGAAGAGGGCATTGGATAGCTGGATTTATAGATGGTTATAGATGGTTGTTAGCTGCCATGTGGGTTCTGGGAATTGAACCTGTGTCCTCTGTAAGAGCAGCCAGTGCTTTTAACTGCTGAGCCATCTCTCCAGCCCCCTGTTTTTATTTTTAATTTTTAGTTTAACTCACTTAAAAATTATTTATTTATTTATTTGTGTGTGTCTGCATGAGTGTATATACGTGTGTGTGTGTGTGTGTGTGTATGTGTGTGTGTGTGTGTTTATGGCAGCATGGGAGCCAGAAGAGGACATCAGGTCCCTTAAAGCTGGAGTTACAGGTATATACAAGATGTGTGGTTTGTTGTGTGGATGCTGGAATCCAAACTGTTTGTCATGACTATGCAGCAAGAGCTCTTAACCACTGAGCCATCTCTCCAGCTCTATTTATATATTTATTTAAAAAAATCTATGCTTTATGTTGTTCCAATTAAAAAAATTATTTCATTCATGTGTGTTTGTACATGTCTGTGTGAGTGTAGGTGTGTATGTGTGTGCGTGTGTGTGTCTGTCTGTGCCCTTGGAGGCCAGAAGAAGGAGTTGGATTCCTTGGAGGTAGAATTACAGGTGTTTGTGAGCTGCCTGACTTGGGTACTGGGACCCGAACTCTGGTCCTCATGGTTGAGCAACATGTGCTCTTAACTAGGCAGTCATATCTCCAGTCCTTATTTATTTCTGAGACAAGATCTTATGTATCTCAGGCAGGTTTCAAAGTCACTATGTCGCTGAGGATGACCTTGAACTCTGAATCCTCCTGCTCTTGGCTCCCAAATGCTAAGATTACAGGTGTGCACCACCATTCTTGGTTGTGCTGTAGGAGCTCGAACCCTTGGCCTTGGCCATGTTAGGCAAGTGCTATAGAAACTGAGCTACATCCCCACCCAAGGGTGCTGATTTAGAAAGGGGAAGAGATGTAAGCAGCAGAAAGAAGTCTATGAGTGCAGTGCAGGTTTTGGGGCATGGCAAGAACTCCATACACGTTGGTATACGCAGTCATCATTAGAGGGTGGGTGTTTCATTACTCTTCTATTTTATGACAGGCAATAAGAATTTTGCATTTGTTGCGTGGTAGCCTGATATCTATATCTCTATCTATCTATCTATCTATCTATCTATCTATCTATCTATCGATCTATTGGGTCTTTTTGAGACAGGGTCTCCCTACAGCCCCAGCTGGCCTGGAACTCTCTATATAGACCAGGCTGGCCTTCAACTCACAGAGATCCACCTACCTTTACCTCCCGAGTGCTGTAATTAAAAGCATGTGCCACCATGCTCAGCTTCTGATGTTTATATTTTAAGTAATCCAGCCGAATAAGAGGGGGAACTCATTTTTGCCTTTACCAAATATTTCTTTATCTTTTGACTGAGGCATTTTCCATTATGAAATTGTATTTTTAAAGAATCCTTTCGGGAGCTGGAGAGATGGCTCAGCAGTTAAGAGCACTGGCTGCTCTCACGGAGGACCTGGGTTCAGTTCCCAGCATCCACATCGTAGCGAACAACCATTTGTAACTCCAGTTCCAGGGAATCCAACGCCTTCTTCTGACCTCCATGAGCATTGCATGACACAGTGCACTTACACACATGTAGGTGATACACTTGTACACATAAAATAAAAATGATAAAATATAAAAAAAGAATTCTTTTTACTATAATTGCACCTGTGGTCATCTTCATCTTTCCAGTGGCTGATTGTTGCAGGAAGATCCCATTTGTTTAAAGCAGCCTCTCCCTGTTTCTTGCTTTCTAACAAGTGATGGTCCTGTGTCTTGGCCTTGGATCCTGATGTGGTTGATATTCATCTTGTTGTTGTCATATTTCATTTAACTGCAAATTAAAAAGAACTGAAAAAAATTACAGCAATTTCTAGTTTATATCCAGGAAATAGAACTCTCCACAGGAACCCTTGCCTGGTACAAATATATTAGAAAATCATTTTGCATTGTGCTGTGAGGGCCTGGAAGGTGGTCACTGCAGAGCACACTTTACCTCTCTTGGATGAAGCCCAGAGAGAGCCTGCGGTGCACAAACTGTAGGAAATCGCCCATCTGAAGAGTTAATTTATTTCAGGATCAGTGTTGGAGGAGGCTGCGATTAAAGCAAGACACTTGGAGACTAGGAGTGGAGCACCTACAACAGAGATTGTAAAAAGAAAACCCAGGAAGTCATGCTCATCTTTGGGAGCTGCTTGGGCCAGACCTTTACTAGCCCTTTATTCTGAATTGGCCTCTTCTTTCTATTAGACATGATATCAGTTTTAATAAAAATAAATCATTAAATTAGCATTAAATAAACAAGGGAGACTTTATTTTAATTTTTTTGTAATGCCTTGCACATACTGGGCAAGTGTTCTGCTGCTGAGTTACACCTCCAGGCCTTAGTTTAATTTCTTCAATGTTTAAACATGTCTTGAGGCCATTTCTGATTTTGTTGCCATTCTGATATTTTAAAAAATGTTTTTATTACAGCCTATTTATTCTGTGTGTGTACGAGCATGCACATATGTGTATAGATGTATGTATGCCAAGGCACAAGTGTAGAGGTCAGAGGAAAACTTGGGGGAGCTGGTTCTTTCTTCCACTGTGTGGGTCCCAGGGATCAAACTCAGGTCATCAGCCTTTTTAGCAGACAGCTTTACCTCTGAGCCATGTTATCTGCCCATTTTATTTTTTATTAAAAATTATTAATTTATTATTTTAAAAATAGTTTATTGCCATTTAAAAAATTTTATGTGTATGAGTATATTGCCTGCAAGTATGTAAGTACACCCATGTCATGCAGTGCTTGAGGAAGTCAGAAGGGTTATGGATCCCCTGGAACTGGAGTTATAGATAGTTGTTAGCCACCATGTGGGTGCTGGGAATCAAACCTGGGTCCTCTGCAAGAGCAGTCAGTACTCTTAACTGATGACCCATCTCTCCAGTCCCAATTATTAATTTATTTTACATTTTTGTTTTGTTTTGTTTTTGTTTTTTTGAGACAGGGTCTCCCTGTAGCTCCAGCTAGCCTGGAACTAGCTAGTTAGACCAGGCTGGCCTTGAGATCTGTCTGCCTCTGCCTCCTGAAAGCTGGGATTAAAAAGGCATGTGACACCATGCCCAACCATTTTATTTTGTTTTTTTGAGATAGGCCCTCGCCCTGTAGCCCAGGCTGCCTTTAAACTCACAGAGATTCTCCTGTCTCAGCCTCTCCACTGTTCCAATTATAGTCATGAGCTACCATACTTAACTTTTTTTTCATTCTTATTCTTGAAAAGGATTTATTTTTATTTTTTATGTGCATGAGTGTTTTGCCCGCATGTAAGTGCACTATATGCATACAGTATCCTTGGAGGCCAGAAGAGGGTGTTGCGTCCCTTGAAATGGAGTTACAGATGGTTGTGAGCTCCCATGTGAGGGCTGGGAATCAAACCCAGGTTCTCTGCTTGAGTAGCTAGTGCTCTTAACTGCTGAGCCATCTTTCCAGCCCCTCATTCTTATTCTTTTCAGAGCAGTTCTCTGTGGTTATGTAAAATCAAACATTGTCTTTCTCAGTGTAATCTGGCTTTTACATGAAGATCTGTGGACAGGGCATCGGGAAGAGAACAAGATGTGAATGCAGATAATGCTCTTCATCCTTTTAAACACAAAGGTGTTCTTCCTTATCTACAAGATGACATCCAAGAGGCACTCATGGTTAATTTGAAACCCCGAGGCAACAATGTGAAACAGCAGCTATTAGAAGAAAACGAGATCAACCTTAACACTAACTCAAATGTGGCAGGCAGGTTGTCTTGGCACGTGTGTATACTGATGGACACAGACACGTGCATTTGATCAGAAGTATAAACTGAAGCAGTATTCTCCCCTCCCCCTTATTTTATTTATTTTCTAGATGTTAATTAATTAATTAATTTTTATTTATGTGTATGTGTGTGTGTGCCTACATGAGTTTGCATATGCATTATGTGTGTACAGGTATCCATGCTGGCCAGAAGAGGGCACTGGGTCCCCTGAAAGTAGAGTCACAGGTAGCTATGTGGGTATTGGGGACCAAACCTGAGTCTACTGCAAAAGCAGTGAGCACTCTTAACTACTGAGCCATCTCTCCAGCCCCCTGTTTTAATACAATAAGAAAAAAAAAGGTTGAATGTCTGATGTGGTGACATATACTGTAATTAGCACTCCAGAGACAGACACAGGAGAATTTCAAGCTCCAGGCCAGTCTGGGCTATACAGCAAGACACTGTGTCAAAAGCAAACTCTATTGAGACAGACTTTTAAAAATAGTTCCTTTATTTATTTTTTATTTTATCTGTATGAGTGTAATGCCTGCATATACATAGTGTACCCATGTTGTGCAATGCCCTTGGAGGTCAGAATAAGGTGTTGGATTCTGTGGAATTGGAGTTACAGAAGGTTGTTAGCCATCATGTAGATGCTTTGTCATTGTAAGAACAGTCAGTGCTCTTAACCACTAAGCCATTTCTCTAGTCCCAAGAGAGATGATTATTTTAGATAGGGTGACCCCAGCCTTAGCTGACCTCAAATTTGTGGCTACCTTTCTGCTTCAGCCTCCCCAGCGCTGAAGTTATAGATGGGCACCACCATGCTTGAGAATTTCTTTCTAAAGAAGGGTGATAATCACTCTTTCTAATTAAGATTTATTTTGTAGTGATAGGCAAGCGCTGTACTTCTGAGCAGCAACTCCAGCTCTGTTGAAAAGTATTATTTTCTTTTAAAGGTTTTTAAAAAAATATTTTATTATTATTTTAGTTTTATGTGTATGAGTGTATTGCCTGCATGTATGTAAGTGCACCTGTATCGTGTAATGCCCTCAGAGGTCAGAAGAGGGTGTCTGATCCCCTGGAACTGGAGTTACAGATGGTTGTTAGCCACCATATGGGTGCTGGGAACCAAACCCAGGTCTTCTGCAAGAGCAGCCAGTGCTCTTAACTGCTGAGCCGTCTTCCAGCCCCCTGTTTTAAAGGGTTGTGTTATTATTTGACAATTACATGCATAGATTGCACTGTGGCCATATTCATCCCCATTTCTTGCCCCCCCACCCCCCGGTCTCCCTCCCACTCTTGCAGTCACATCTGCTATATGATGGCCAGGCCACACCCAGAAGACAAGAGTTTCATAGTGCTTTTCTTCACCCACCAGCTCTTACAGTCTTTCCACCCACTCTTCAGTGATGTCCTGTGGGCCTTAGAGGGGGTAATGTAGATGGGTCATTTAAGGTTGAGCAATCAATAGTCAGTTGCTCTCAGCATTTGAGCAGCTGTGAGTCTGTGATTAACAGTCACCTTTGCCAAAGAAAACTTCTGTGTCTGAGGCCGGACGCAGCCCTGGTCTTGCCTTCAAGCCTCGATGTTCTGTCCTCCATACGATCCCTTCTATGCTAAGGCTTTCAACTGAGCGTTTTAGTTGACTACCTGAATTTTTCACTTCCAGCTTTGTTTTGTTTTAGTTTTTCTTTAGTATTTCTTTTTTGAAAATATTTTGTTTCTATTTTGTGTATGAGGGTTTTGCCTGCATGCCTTTAGGTACACTATGTGCAAGCAATGCCTGCAGAGGCCAGAAGAGGGCATCAGATCCTCTGAACTGGAGTTAGGGACCATTGTTAGCTGCCGTGTGGGTTTTGGGAATTGAACCTGGTGTTCTTAAGTGCTGAGCCATCTTTCTAGCCCTTTCTTTAGTCTTTCTATTTCTTTACTGAATTCTACTTTTTGTACCCTGAAATGATTGCCATGTTTCATTTAGTTTGTTCATATTCTCTGTAAACTCATTCAGGTGTGTGTGTGTCTTTGAATTCTCTGACTTTACACTGGGTCAGTCAGAAGCCCCTTGGGTCCTGGCTGGAGTGTGGAGATGAGTGAATGACGAGGGAAACTAGATGCTGAAAAATATTTTGAAGCAAGTGCAATCACTTTGAAATCGACAAATGTACTAGAGACTAAATGTAGAGTTTTGTTCGTATTAGGTAAGTACTCTCCCAGCAAGCTATGCCCAGCCCTCGTTAACTTTTTATTCTGAGACTGGGTTTCATTCTGTAGCCCAGGAAGAGGCCTTCAACTTGTGATCCTCCTGCTTCAGCCTCCATGAAGCCTGATTTTTTAAGAATATAGGTAACTAAGGGGCTAGGGATGTGACTCAGTTGTAGGGTACTTATACATATAGCATATATGAAACTCTGGGTTCAATTTCTAGCACTGGGCTTAGTGATGCATGCCTGTAATCCTGGAGACAGGAGGATCAGAAGTTCAAGGTCATCCTCATCTACAAAGTGAGTTCAAGGCCGGTTACCCCGCCTCAAAAAGAAAAAAGTTAAGTAAAACTAAATAAGAGCTAAAAATGATAGAACATCTACTTAGTATGCTGAACACTTTGGGTTCAAACCACATAAATATAACAAAAAGAAATATAATTAATTATACTGTGTTGTGTTCTTGGAGCCTGCTTAGAAATTAGATATTAAACCAGGTGGGTGATCCAGCTCTGTAATCCCAGCACTTGGGAAGCAGAGGCAGGAAGATTTGTACCTACATGATGAGTTTTAGGTCAGTCAGGGATACATAGCAAGGCCCTGTCTTAAAAAAACAAAACCAGAAATGAGATCCTAAATGTTCTCATCAGCACACGATAGTGTGCTGGGTGTGTTAATGAGAGGTCGGGATGGTTGTCTGTACAGTGTACATACCAAAACCCTGTACTGTGCGCCTTAAATATATGCAACTTTTTGGTCAAGTATACTTCAGTAAAGCTGGAAAAAGAAATCAATGCTTATCAAAAGCAAAACAAACAAACAAAAAACCTCTTGAGATGGCTCATCGGTTAAAGGCACATACCACCAAATCTGATGCCGTAAGTTCAGTCCCCAATACCTACAAGAGGGATGGAGAGAACTGACTCCTGCAAGTTGTTCTCTGACTTTTCTTGGTGCTTCCATACACACACAAATGCAAAATAAATAAATGCAATAAAAATAAACCTTGTATCTTTTGGTTTCATGCTGGAACTAGGGGTTCCAAAAGTTAAACATCAGTACTTCATACAATTTCAGCAGTTTTCTTCTTTTTCTTCTTCCTTTTTTTGAGACCAGGTCTCACTATGTAGCCCTGGCCAGCCTCTAATTCACAACCTATCTCTGCCTCCGGAGTGCTGGAATTAAAGGCATGTGTGTTGCCATGCCCGGTTCGATTTTCTTCTTTTTGACACAAGTCAGAAGAGGAACTGACAGGGTTTGTGGTGATGCCTGGTCACCCATGACATCCTCTCTTCTACTGTTGCTCAGTCTACTTCTTATCCCGTGGTTAGCTCTGTGCTTGCATCGACTCTCCTCAGCATTATTCCAAGTACTGTCAACTGATAATCGATACTGGGGCTATTAAGTACAAAACAGCTTTATCTGGGGATTTTAGGAATTGTAGTTGGGGAGATACCAATTTGGATAAAACCAAAAGTGGGTTCCAGAGAGGGAGCAAATGGCTCAGCAAATCTGCTATGATTGGTGCAGGTAAGGAGGTTAGTGAACGAGTCCCAGTCCAAGCTGTGTGGTTGACTTTCCTTTAAAGCCACAGGCAGATCGAAGTCAGTCAAAGCGCATGTCGGATGGCTTCTAGGTTCCACTTTGGAATGTACTCTTTCAGACTAAAGTGATACTGGGTTAGGCATAATTTTTGACTCTCTCTCTCTCTCTCTCTCTCTCTCTGTATGTTTTTTGAGACAGGGTCTCGTATATCCCAGGCTGGTCTCAAACTTACTCTGTAGTCTCCTCCTCCCAAATGCTGGGATTAATAATAACTGTGTACTACGAAGCTCAGTCCCTCCTTCCTTCCCTCCCTCCCTCCCTCCCTCCCTTCCTCCCTTCCTCCCTTCCTCTCTCCCTTTCTCTCTCCTTCCTTTCTCGTTCCCCCATCCCCTTTTCTTTTGACAAATCTTTTTTTAATTTTTAAAAATTTATTTTATGTTTATTTTATGTGCATGAATGTTGTGCTTGCATGTGTTGTAAGTGCATCTGTGTCCTGCAATGCCAGAGAGGACAGAAGAGGGCACTGGATCCCCTAGAACTGCAGTTACCGATGGTTGTGAGCCACCATGTGGGTACTGGGATTCAAACCTGGGTCTTCTGCAAGAAAAGTCAGTGCTCTTAACTGCTGAGTCACCTCTCTAGCCCCTTGACAAGTCTTCTTGTATACCCAGACCAACCTAGAATGTGTGATCCTTCTGCCTGAGCCTCCTGACTGCTAGGATTACAGCAGTGTTCCGCTGCTCCCCGTTTAGTTAAGGCGTGTGCGCCCCTCCAAGTGACGTGCTAACGTTGCTTCCTTAGGGCCAGCAAAATGGCTCATCTGGTAAAAATGCTTGCTGCTCAAACTTGACCACCCAAGTTCAATCCCTTCAACCCATAGAAGGAGCAAAACAATGCTACAAAGTTGTCCGCTGATGTATGCCCATGTGCCACGCCGCATGCGTGAGCATACACATCACATCATACACGTGTGCATGATAATAAACTGAAAAATGAACTTCTCAAACCCTTTTCAATGCTCACAAGATAAAATGTGAGCTTTTGGAAGGTCTCTGAGTCAGCTCTTCCCATCCTGGACTCTACCAGCAGCTCCCCTGGCCTCGATTTCTCTCTCTTCTACTCTCTGCCAGCCTCCCCTGAAGCCCCAGCCTTTCCAGGAATCTCCCTTCCTCCGTGTTCACTCGGTTGAGCCCTGACACACTGGCCCTTCTGAAGGTCCAGTCTTAGATGGTGGATTTTCCACTGTCCTAGGTTGAACTGGCTCCTGGGTTTCTGTTGCAGCACTCACTGTGATTGGTGGTAATGCTTCCCTATGATGAGCATCTTCAGTCTTAGGGTATGTGTGAAGGCCAAGGCTACAGATATGTCTTTATTTTAAATTTATTTTTATTTCATGTGAATTTTGCCTTTCGGTAAGTTCACCTGTGTCATGCAATGCCCGTGGAAGCCAGAAGAGGGCATCAGATTCCCTAGAACTGGAATTAAGGATGGTTGTTAGCTGCCACATGGGTGCTGGAATTGAACGTCCACTACAAGAGCAGTCAGCCCTCTTAACTGCGGAACCATCTCACCAGCCTCATTCGTTATTTTTTAATAACACATTAACATCAGGCAAGAAGCAGTGTTTGTTAACGGCAATGCATAACTTAGGTATTATGTTGCACACTGCAGTGTGTTGGCCAGAGATCTCTCAACATATAAAAAAGAACAATATTCTGTGTTGTTTCCGGTATAGTCCATGAACACACACACACACACACACACACACACACACACAGAATGAACAAAGTTCTTTGACTAAAATTTTCTCTAAGGGGCTAGAGTGATGGCTGAGTGGTGAAGAGCACACACTGCTCTTGCAGAGGACCTGAATTTGATTGCCAGCACCCACATTGGGTGGCTCACAACCACCTGTAGCTCCAGAACCAAGGGATCCAATGCTCTCACTTGGTATCCTTGGGCACCTGCACCCATACACAGATACACACATATACATAATTAAAAATAAGAATAAAATCTTTTAAAATAATTTCTCTTAGGCTGGGCATGATGGCATATTCCTGTCATCCCAGCAGTTGGGAGGCCTGGGGCAAAAGGATGGTGTGTTCAAGCATGTCTGTTTCAAAAGCAAAAACAAAACAAAACTTAAGCTAAAACTTTCTCTGTGTTGGTCTATTCAGTTTTGTATAAATTTGTTGTTTTGAATATGAATGAAATGTACAGAAATGTTTGTGTAAAACAGATGGACTAGTGCAATTTTTCAAACTTAAAATGGTGTGTTTTGGGTCATTTTCCAGAAGATACTATGTATAATTTTAGGTTATTGTTAAATAACCTCTTGACCTTCATTTCTCTCTTAACACCTTTTATCATAATTTCTGAAGCTCCTCTTTATAGCTGGAGTTAAAAGTCCTGAGGCAAGCTCTTCAGAACTCCAACATCTGCTTAAGGCTGAACTGGCAGGGGGAGCTTGAAAAGCAGTAGTCTTTTCAATGAAGTACTTAGCATTTTAAGTAGTAGTCTGAAAAAAAAAAAAAAAAGGTAATAATAGCATTAGAGAGTTTTCCACTACCTCATTCAGGTCCAGGAACGGGGAGCCCTTCAGTGGATTGATACCTTGATTTCTCCAAAACATTTTACAAAGATAGTTCAAGTCCGATTTTGATCAAATTAAACTACTGAGAATGTAGACTTTTCCTACAGCATAGATTTATATTTCACCTTTAAAATGCAAACTCCTTCCCTCTGACATGAAAGAGAAAGGACTTTGGGCTTTTAGAATCTCATTTCTAATATATTGAAAACCTAAGGATAATGCTTAGGAAACTAGGAAGTTTTGAAGTAAGTAAAATTTGGTTTTTAATCTGTTGATACTGAATAGAAGATACCATATTCCAGGTAAATGTCTTTTTCTTTTTCTTTTCTTTTCAAGCCAGAGTCTCCTATATACCTTAAGATGACTTTGAATTCATGATCTTCCTGCTTCAGCATCTAGAGTAACTGGGATTATAGATGTGCCACCAAGCCTGACTTGACGACCATATAAAAAATGTGTGTGCTTTAATAATTTTGTCTTCCTCTTCCTCCTCCTACTCCTCTTTTTTCTTCTTCATCCTCTTCCTCTTCTTATGATTATTTGGTCTTTTTGAGACAGGGTCTCCCTGTAGCCCCAGCTGGCCTGGAACTCACCGTGTAGACCACGCTGGCCTTGATTTCAGAGATCGGCCTGACTTTGCCACTGAGTGCTGGGATTAAAGGCATGAGCAACCACACCCAATTTATTCTGACAACTTTTAGGAGGCTTTCTTGTGAGTAATTTGAGATTACGTATTTAAGTTTTAAAAACATTTTTTTTTTGTCCTGCAACTGGAAAACAGTTGTTTAATTTGTTTCTCCAGCAGAGGGAGACATCTGACCAAGAACATGAACTCACTACTTGTCAGTATTCTGTAGCCCATTTTATCAATATACATAAAAAACTCAATGTTCAAATTAACTAGTTCAATAAGTAATTTAGCTCATTGATTTTTGGGCATATCCTAAGTGCCATTACAAGCTACGGATATTTTAAATGCCATTACCTAATAGAAGGAATGTTTTAAGCACCTTTTATTGATTTTATTACTGCTTTATTTTGCTGTCTTGGTTTAAAATCATTTTAACCACTCCGTAATCAAGAAGAAATATATCGTTGGTGAAATACAGTCAATTTCCTAAAAACCTTTGACATCGTTAAATAAGGAATTACAGTTGTTAAATCATGTCAGGCAATAATGGAGGGACAGGAGAGAGATAAAATTTGGAGCAGTGGGCCAGCATACCAGGACGTTCTGCTCACCTCTTGCCTTCAGATGTCGCATGAGCTAGTCACACTCTGGGGTTGCTTATGGCTTTCACGTCAGCAAGAAAGATTGAAAATCCCGGAAAGGTGGAGAAATGATAGTCGAATGTGATTCGAGGGTGATTACAAAGCTTCATAATAACCTCTCTCGACTTTCAGTTAAAGTGATTCTCTAAGCAATTGGATAATTTCGTTTGCTTTTCTTGCTAGATTCTAGTATATTGATATTCTGCATAGGATGGAAGCAAGTCACTCACAATGTTTTTTTTTTTTTTTCTTTTTCTTTTTCTTCTCTCCTTTAACCACTTTCTTCTGCTGCTCTTTTGATTTTGAGTGGCATTACCGAGCCGACCAGCTGGGAGACAGACAGGGAATATGGTCCATATTCTTCTTAATCAAAGAGGGGTGTATAGTGAGCACCGAGACTCCCTACAAGCCTGCTAATGAGTTGATTGCATCGACATTTGATGTAATTTAACTGTGGAGTGGCAAATATCAATACTTGTATATGATTCGGTGGATGGTTGCTGAACTGTGATTAGAAGTTTAGAGTGATTCCTGGTAAAAGACCACCTGGCAGTAACCCAAGACCAGACAGCCGAGTTCTCCTCATTAAATGGAATAGGTCCAGAAAGTCAAGTGTTTTGATTATTAATAGAATCTCTCCTTTTCTTTTAGCAAATGTTAGCTTCGAGAGGAAATTGATAATTATGCGGAGGTCTATTAAACGATCTTAGGGAGAGCTCATTTCATTCCTTCAAACGAGCTCATGTCTACAGTTGGGACAATTATTCACTGGCAAGGAAAGAAAACTAGTTAAAATGCTGATAGGCATCATTTCCAATATGCCGGTGAGGTTCTAAGCACCTGGAAAGAATTAATCTATTGGAGGCTGAAAACCAGATTTGGTTGTCACATGAATGATTATCCTATATTAGTTCATAAATTAGGTAAATATGTTATCCTTGGAAATAATGCAAGCTGGGTTGAGTAAATATTTATGATATGCAGGGCACTGTTGTAGGTGTTCCAAATATAAAGGCTATCAAGCCGAGGTCTTGTTCTCAGTGGAGGATGACCTGCATGGAGCCTGCCTTCTGGAAGGGTCTTAGAAGGGCCCAGGAGTCATGGGAAGAGAAATATCAGGAAGACCACACAGTGATGGCACTTGAAATAGGTTTTGAACCTAGTTCTGAATGCAGGGGACATTCAGAAGCGAACAAGCAATGCAAAGAGTATTCTATCCTTATGGAAACGTTGCAAGGAGCTTTAAGAAATAAAAATGTTATTTGCTTTGCTTCCTTCTTTTAAATTATGTTTAATATATTGCAATATATATATATATGTCTGTGTGTGTGTGTGTGTGTGTGTGTGTGTAAGAACAAGGAAATAAATAAAATGTGTGTTCTTTCCAGTTGAGATGCAGAATATCACCTATATCTCTGAAGACCTGGTGGCAAAGCAATCACTCCTTCCCAACCGATGCTCAAAATGAATTAATATTAATGCACCTAGGTGAAAACCACAGGAACGTCTGGATTGGTCAAGATGCAGAACTCTTTTATTATTTAAAAATTTTTATTTATTTATTTATATTTAATGTATGAGTGTTTTGCCAGCTTTTTCTCCACACCCAGGCCACCCCAGTGTGGCCTTCCAGAAGGAAGGGAAGAAGAGTAAGGGATGAGAACGATTCCCTTGATGAATCCTATCCTGACTTGCACAGTGCTAATGATACTACTTGGGCTTGGCATTTGCCCAGCACCGACTCTCCACAGGCACCTTTAAATCTCCTTCAGGGACCAGTGACTGCAGGTTCTGGTTGCTTTTCTGGCTGCATTCCGTGGTTCATCTCTTTCTACCCTGACCCTTTTGGGTTGGGGTCTCTTTTAAAATGTCTTCCTGACTGCATCTCTTTTACATAAGGACCACTTGCACTATTGTTGTTACGATTAAATGAAATAATATACGTAAAGCCCTCTTCCCGGCATGTGTTTATTGAATAACTCCACAGATGATTTATTGGGTACTGTCTCCAGAGGGCACCCTGCAAATGCTTCATAAATGTTATCACCCATAGATCCCATAAGATAGATGCAAGGGCACTTGAATATGTTATTTGCAAGGTCATGAAGATAGAGAATTGTCAAACTTAGATTTGTATTGTTTTGCCCAATGCTGGAGTCTCTGGTTCTTTTTGATGTGGGTTTCATTGTTCTAGACCCGGTGAATACTCATGGATTCTAGTGCCCATTCTGTCTCACCAGGATGTTTGTTTGCTTTTTTTCTTTTCTTTCTGTTTTGAGACAAGGGCTCTTGTCTCTTTTGAGACAAGCTCACTATGTAGCTCAGGCTGGGTTAGAAATTTGACTTCCAGCCTCTGCCTTCCAAATGCTTGGATTACAAGTGTGTGCCACCATGCCTGGTCTTTCCAGTTTCTTCTTCCTCCTCCTCCTCCTCCTCCTCCTCTTCCTCCTCCTCCTCCTTGTCCTCCTCTTTCTTGTTTTTCTTCTTCTTTAAAATTATTTATTATTCACTCATGTGTCTCTTTGTGGGTGTGCATGCACATCAATGGGAATGCTCATGGAGGCCTGAAAAAGGCACCAGATCCCCTGCAGCTGGAGTTAGGCTGTTATGAGTTATTCAACATGGGTACTGAAAGTCCAGCAAGTGCTCCTACCTACTGAGCCATCTCTCCAGCCCCCTATTCCTCAGGTTCTGGAATGCAAAGTGTGCTGTCTATCTGTGGGGGCATTCTCTCAATGATCTTCACACTTGCCCACACCTGTATGACCCTTGGGTAGACCTGACTTCCTCCACATATGCCCTGTCCTTCTAGGCTCCTGGCACATGTTTACTAATGAACAAAATCAGAGAGTCAAGGAAATTCCTCCTGACGACCTCGCTAGAGTATGGATTTTCCTTTCAGAAAAATGTCCAGTGTTCCATAGGATGCATGATACATGCATGGGATGTGCCACAAGGATGGGCCACAGGGAGTGGCCATTTCTGGAGTCAGGGAGGTGATGGCTGAGTGACACTGGGTTTTTGCTACTGGAGCTCTGTGCTGCTGAGGGCCTCAGGTGACTCCTCCTTAGGTTGGAAATCTCCATAGAGAGGTCTGGAAGAAGAAGGCTCTTCTCGTTCTTGCTGATACTTATTCACATGGGATGGTGGGTTAGTTAAGAAAAATCCATTTTGTAAAGAATTGCTCCAAGTTAGCTGAGGATAAGGCAAACCACGGAAAGGAAACAAAACCAGTGGAACAATAGCTCTAACTCTGTAGAATCTCATTTAATGATCTCCCAATGTAAAAGTGTGCGTGTGTGTGTGGGTTCTCCTGGGCTATAGCGATGGGTCAATGGTTTTGACCTGGCTTTGGTTCCTAGCACCTACATGGTGGCTAAGAACCGTTCATAACTCCAGTTCCAGGGGATCTATTACCCTCTTCTGGCCTCTGATGTCACTGCATACACATGGTGCACTTACACACATGCAAGCAAAACACTCATACACAGTAAAAAGTGGGGTTTTGGAATCATGCTGCTATGAAATGTGTACTTAGAGTCATGTAAAAGTCCTCATTAAAGGACAAGAGAGATGGCTCAGCCCATCAAATGCTTACTGTGCGGGCATGAGGAGCTGAGTTCAAATATCAAGCACCTACGCCTGGTGTGCAGGTGCGTGCCTAAAAGCCCAGCAAGTGGAAGGTGGAGACAAGAGGCCCACCCGGCTTACTAGCCAGCTGGCCTAGCTGAGTTAGGGAGCTTCAGCTTCAGTGAGAAACCCTGTCTCAGAAAGCACTGTGGAACATGATTAATCAACCAATGGCCTCTACATGCATGTGTGCACAGTGTGTGTGCACCTGTGGACACGCACATGAATGTGTACACACACGAGTCATTCAGTCACCTTGCCCATTTAACTTTATGTTTTTCAAGAAGCAGACTTGGCCCCCGGTGGATAGTTTGAAAATCTGATTTCTTTTTATTCCCTTTGCTTGGGACAAAGTGAAACAGAACCCCAGATTACAAAGTGGCCAATGTCTAGTGGGATTCTGAACCCTTCTCTGCTGTGGAGATCTTGTCAGGAAAATTTATTCCAAATTCTTATTTTTCTGCACTGTAAAATAAGCGGGGTCTCAGGAGAAGAATGAGTCTAGTCCTTTTTGGGACTCCATGGAGGATTTGACTGTAATTGACGGGGAAAACATTCCTTGCTTTTTGGGTTTCAGTTTTATCCCTAAGAAATTCCAAATAGCAAAATCTGCCCTTTTGGAGTTGGTCCGGTTGTTGGGTAAAGCATTCGGAGCTCCTTGGGGAGAAGGGGTTCTCAGTGAGGGAGTATTGTTAGTCCTTTTAACGTCAATTATGCTCTGAAATATGTTTTCAGAATTCCAGGATCCCGAGACCTATGATTGAGCTGGCAACTGATCAATTCAGTGGAATTTAGAGTTCTCCTCCACACCGAACCAAAATTTGCTTTGGCTAAATGAGGTAAAACGTACAATTATGGCCAGAAATGTAATAATAAATCTACTGTAACAACCTCCTTTCCACCACATAGCTTTTCTGGTATTTAATCTGAAGATCCAGTTTATGAAATCCAGAAGTTTGCAATCACAGCAGCACCAGCAACATGTTAGAATCGGAAGCCATTTAAACTCGGGTCTGTTTTTATCTTTGCAATGTGTGTGACTGGAAGGTTTCTCTCTTTCCTTGTTTTTTTTTTTCCATTTTTTGGTTTGAAAAATTGAAAAAAAAAAAAAAAAAAAAGGAGACAAACAGTTAAAAGCATGGGAAGGTTACGGCCACTGCTTTTTCTACACCTTGCGGACTAGCAAAATCTTTAATATGAGACTTTATTTGTACAAAGCCAAACTTCAAAACCACTCAAAAGCTTTTCTTATTAACTGCTGTCAGTCCTGTGATTTACAGAGGCAATAAAGAACTAGAGGGGGTACATTTATCACGGAGTTGCACACACCAGAAGCCATTTTGTTCAGCGGAAAAGGCAAGCGATAAAACGAATTCTTTTGTTCTAAGGCAAAACACGCCTGTTCCCTGTTCTCTAAACTTGGACACACATTCCTGGTAGTGACTTGGTGTCACCTCATCCACCCTTTGGGATAAACTGTGACCGTGAAAACACTGAGGGCGCAGTGCTGTTTACCTTCAATACCCGATATTCAGCTGTCAATATATTTATACCTTTATTTCTTGGTTCATGTTGAATAAGGTATGTGTGTGTGTGTGTGTGTGTGTGTGTGTGCGTGTGTGTGTGCATGCACGTGTCCATGTGTACTTTCTTTCATTTTGGAAGAGTCAGATGATCTTTTCTTTTCGTTTGCTTAGTAAAGATTGGAACATTTGAGTTTGAATCTTACCTGAATTTTGATGTTGGAAAGCAACACGAAATTCAGGATATTGACTCACTTTGTCTTTGATTTTGATTTTGTATTTTGTGTTCTAGGCAGGCAGGCATGATACACAGAGATACTTTTAAGCCATCTTCTGAGCTTTGATTACACATTTGTGCGTTTCTCAAATGAATCAGTCAGGCGTTGAGCTAAGGTAGACATAAAGGCTACAATAGTTTTACTGTTTGAGAGACTTAAAAATGGGGACATTTTTGAATATTCTATAATTGAGTACATCCATCACCCAATAGTTTTTGTTAAGCACCCACTTGTGCGTGACAATATGCTGGGCACAAAGATTACTGGGAAGAAAGTCAATGATTTGGAACCAAAGGCAGAGGCAAAGAGTTTATACTTACGGGAGAATGAACGCCAATGCTAAATTGTGAATGTTATTCCTAACCAAGCAACTGATGAAGTTAATTTAGTTTCAGGAAAATAAAAACCAAGAGTGTCCAAGTAGGATCTCGCTTGGTACTTTCCAATTCCACAACAATCAACTATGTGCCTTAACTGGAATATTAATGAAAAATCATATGGGGGGCTGGAGATGGCTCTGTCGTTAAGTGTACTTGTTGCTCTTGTAGAGAACCTGAGTTCAGCTTCCAGCATCCATGTTGGGTGGCTCCAGTTCCAGGGGATCTGATGCCCTCTTCTGGCCTCCATGGGTACTTGCACTCATGTGTATACTTAGACATACATAGACACAGATATATTCATAATTTAAAAATAAAATCTCTCTCTTTCCCTTTTTAGACAGGTTCTTACTCTGTAGTCCTGAATGACTTGGAACTCACTGTGTAGACCAGGCTGGTCTTGAACTCACAGAGATCTACCTGCTTCTGCCTCGCAAGTGCTGGGATTAAAGGTATGTGCCATCATGGCAGATTAATAAATATATATATTTAAAGGACAATGAAATGTCCACAGTTCAGTAGTAAGGCAGAGGCCATGAAAAGATTCAGGAAGGAAAAATTTAGGTAGAGTGCTTTTGTGACTTGCTTGCCATTCTTACAGACTTTTAGCAGGGAAGGGTTTTGGAATGGTGTTATATGGGAGTTTCATGTCTGACATCCTTTGTAATGTGTGATTCAGTGGTTAGGGCATTCGCTTGCTTCCTTCATAGGAAGGGGAACTAGGTCCTTCTGCCAGGAATTTTCGAAAGTGCTGAAAAGCCCATTATCCCTGTGGAGAGAAAGAAAGCCACCCTTGGTATGTGGAGACAGGACAGCCTTGGCAGCTGGGAGCCCAAGGGGGGAGCTTCTGTGGAGAGCAGGGTGGGGTTGGACTCTGAGAGGGCTAACCCTCAGAGGCTCTTCTTGACCTCGCCTAGCATCTTCTGAGAGCAAAGTCATTCTTCATCCTCATCCCTGATTTATTTATTCATTTGATTGGAGATTTATTAATTATGTGTGTGTATGTGTGTGGGTAAGCTAGAGGACAACCTTGGGTGTGGTTCTTCAGGAGCCACCCACTTTTTTTTCTTTATAAACAATTAAATGAGTTTATTTGAGTTTTATTTATTGATCCAGGGCTTGATTTACACCAGATAAGCAATTCAGTTCTGCATTCTAGGGGACAAGGGGACAGAGGAAGGAACTTAAAATTATTTTTTACTACATTTAAATTTTTTTATTTGTGTGGGTTTGTATGTATATGTAACCATAGCACAACTGTGGAGGTCAGAGGACAATTTCTGGGAGCTAGTTATTTCTCTTTTATTTTTATTTATTTCTTACATGTATGAGTGTATATCGCCTGTATCTAGGTAGGTGCACCTGTGTGGTACAAGGCCTTCGGAGATCAGAAGAGGGCATTGAATCCCCTGGAACTGGAGTTATAGACAGGTTTTAGCCACTGTGAGGGTGCTGGGGACTGAATTCAGGTCCTCTGCAAGAGCACCCAGTGCTCTTAACTACTGAGCCATCTCTCTAGTCCCTATTTTTATTTTATACAGCTGAACGTATTGCCTGCATGTATGTAAGTGCACCTGTGTCATGAAATGCCCATGGAGGCCAGAAGAGGACATTGCATCCCCTGGACCTGGGGTTACAGATGATTGTTAGCCAGCATGTGGGTGTGGGGATTCAAACATGAGTCCTCTTTGAGAGCAGCCATTTTCTTAACTACTGAGCCATCACTCTAGTCGTGGGGCTGATTATTTCTTTCTACCGTAGTTCCTTGCTGGCAAGCACCTTTTACCCACTGAGCAATCTTGATGGCCCCCAATTAAAAAATTTAATTTTATTACTAAGTTAATTTTAAAATTATTTAAATTAATTTTGTTATTTGTGTGTATGTGTGAATGATGTAAGAATGTGTGAGTGGGCATGCATGTGCCAAGGCATGTGGGTGCAAGTCAGAGGATAATTTTGGGTATCAGTTTTCTCCTTCTATTGTGGAATCCAGGGATTGATGTCCTTAGGCTTGTGGGGCAGTTATTTTTGCCCGTGCTGAGCCATCTTTCCAGCCCTACCTTGTTTTTTTAAAACGTTCACTGGGTACTGATTAGACGTGGCCCCGGACTCTGCATGTTTCTACTTTCCCAGTGTTGCAATGACAAATATGTGCGACCATGCCCATCCCTGATTCTATATATTTTTTTAATATTTTATTTAGTATTTTGATTTTATGTGTATATTGCCTTCATGGACGTAAGTGCACCCATGTTGTGCAATGCCTGTGGAGATCAGAAGAGAGCATTGAATCCCCTGGAACTGGATTTATAGATGGTTGTTAGCCACCGTGTGAGTACTGGGAACCAAATCTGGGTCCTTTGCGAGAGCAGTCAGTGGTCTTAACCACTGAGCCATCTCTCCAATCCCCATCCCTGATTTTAAAAGAAGTTTGTTGCTATAGAAAATATGGAATGGAAAGCTGATGAGATGGTTCAGTGCATAAGGGCGCTTGCAGCCAAACCTGATGACCTGAGTTCAATCCCTGGGTCCTACATGGTAGAGAGAACAGATTTCCAAAAATTGTTCCCTGACCTCCATATGTATGCTGTGGTGCATGTGTACACACACAATAATAATAAATAAAATAATAAAAGAGAAAATATGGGATGAAGAGGGAAAACTACTAAAACCAAACTAATTATTTGAATAAAGAAATCATGCCTTTTACTGATTTAGTAATATTTAGGAAAACAGTTGCATCTGCTTGAAGGATGGTAGGAAATGTGTGTGTGTGTGTGTGTGTGTGCCTGTGTCTGGCTGCGTGCATGTGTGTACATCTGTGTGTGTGTGCATGTGTGTGTTCCCCTTGGAAGATAGGCTCTCCCCGTGTTGCTTTTAGAATCGACGTCCTCCTGCCTCAGCCTCTCTAAAGCTGAGACTATAGACCTCTGCAACAGTACTCAGCTCCGATGGTGGGAGCTGAGCTCGATGTTCACATCACTCCACGATGTGCTTCTTGTAGTATTTCCTTAATCAAATGGAGTAAGTAGATGTTGGATAGCCAGGGAATGTGCCATCAGGTACTCAGAAAACTGAAGTTTGGGCCAACCAGGATGTCTGGCCACCTTTAGAGAAATTCTGTCATAACCGTTTGCTGTGACTTGAAGTTCATACTTCACTGTTGGAAAGAAAAACTTTTTCACAGACTTGCTTTTTTATATGGCTTTGAAAGGAGTTACATTTTATTTCTGACACTTATTGTACTGTAAGTCTCTAGTCTCTGATATTTAAGGTGGAAACTTTTAACTTTCTCTCTTTACAAAAAAAAAAAAAAAAAAACCAAACCCACAACGGAACTCTTGGGGCTTTTTAGTACTATGGGTTCTCAAATCATCCTAAAGCTTTGAAAAATGAAATGCTTTATTTTATGAAGCAGTTTTGGGGTCAAAATTTTTCCCCCTAAAATGTATGCTTTTATGTTGGGTAATTTAAAGACCAGCTGTTAACTGAAACCAACCGTCAACAAAGTTGCATGGAGTCGTGTTTCTTATTAGTCATTTATGAAAGGGTACAGGAACATCTAACAGAATTCCAAACAAGAACTGAAAAAACAGATGTTGAAACCATCCTGGTTCGATCATTTGCTGTTATGATTTTTTTTTCAAAAATAAAAAAGCTCAGTAATTATGAGTAGATTACAAAATAAAGTTTGTTTTGTTAGCTTATCAACCACTGTTACTATTAGCTTGCAGTTGAAAATGGATGTTTTACTAGAATTTCAGAGAATAAAGGAACAGGGTTGATATCTGTGCCCAGGAGCACTGTGAAGGACAAATTATGACATTTGTGAGAGTTAGGCATGCACGAGCCTCTAAAGATATGTTTATTATGTTGTCATGGTGATCAGTGATTTTAAAACAAAACAAAAAAGAAGACTGGTCTTTGGGTAGTTGTGACTTATGGGTAGTTATCTTTTACAAGAGTTCCATGCTGACTTAAGTAAAGATCTTCAGGGGACACAAAAGCCCCACAAACTTTACTTTTCAAATAAATTCAGCTAAGAGCCTACGGGTTTCCATGACACCATGCAGAATTATTATTAATGTGCGCTGCTGTGAAGGTAGCTCTTGTTGCTGTTTAACAATAACCCCTTCCTCTGGAATTTCGGGAGAGTGCTAGGAAAATGAGAGGCAGATTAATGTGCTGCAGCTGAATTCAATGTGCTGAGTGACAGACACAGCGTTTTTATCATGACTGGTTCGAGGGAGTGTAGAGAGAGACTGTTATCTAGGGGTCAGGTCACACATGGGATTGGTGAAGTTGTTTAAAAGGTTTTTAGTTTTTCAAACAATGGCATTGGTTATGGCCAGGAAAATTGCTTAATGTGGTAGGTAGTGTTTTTGAAAGCAAGGAGGTGATTCTTCAAGGATCTTGCTTGCTGTCATTGAATCTATCCTGAAAGCCAATATTGGACACAATATTGCTCATTAGCACTTGTAAACTCACTGATTTGTAGCTCTTCTTTGAAGTTCACTGTTATGAATAGATTGTCCTTTTCACTTTTAATTCATATTTTTTGGTGTGTGTGTGTGTGTGTGTGTGGTGAGTATGCATGTTCATACATATGTTGGTACATGTGCACATGTGGAGGCCAGAGATTGATGTCTGGTGTCTCCTTTGGTCACTGTCCACTTTGTATATTGAGACAGAGTCTCTCCCTTAAGGTAGTGTTGTGCTAGTGTGGCTAGTCACTTGCTCTAGGGTTCCCCTGCTCTGCCTCCCAATGTGCTGGGTTTTTGGGCATTCCCACTACGCCTACCGACCTGGCTTCTTGGTGGGTTCTGGGGAATCCAAACTCTGGTCCTCACACTTGCATGGCAAGCACCTTACCTGCTAAGCCGTATCTCCAGCTTCATTTTAAATGATTCTTAGGTCACTGTTTCCTCAGCTTGCACCCCCAAATTGATGTCCAGTCACCTCTCCTCTCTGGTCCCCCTTCCTTCAGGCTCCATCTCCTAGCCATATAGACTGCTGTTCTCCACATGTGTCCCCTAGCATCTTGCTTTTGTGCCTTGGCTTATGCTCTGTGTGAGATGTCCAGCATCTTAAAAAAAAAAAAAACCTAATCCAAACCAAAAATTTTTCAGCAAAAAGGGGGTGATAAGTAGAAAAAAAATTCAGTTGCCCCATCTTAGACTATGAGGCATTCAGGGAACCCAGAAACTTTATTAGTAATTTAAAGTGTTCACACTGTCTTTTCCTTCCGCCGATCTTGGCCATGTTCTGGGTCTCATTTTCTCCATGCCCTCTTATCTCCTGCACCTGTTATCTTGCATATCCACTCTGTTACTCTCCCTTCCCTCAAAGCCGCCATTCCCTCGCCCCCTTCTCATGTCTTCTTTCTAGTTTTCTGGCCTCTACACACACTTATTCCCACATAGATACAAATATATAGAAATTAGATGCTCAGATGCCCATATGAGCGATAACGTACAGCATTGTCTCTCCAAGCCTGGATCACATTGCTTTATTATATTTTCTAGTTCTAGTTATTTCCCTGCAGATTCCCTACTTTCTTGAGTACGTTTTTATACGTGAGAGTTTCATACATGCACACAATGAAATATAATTATAGCCATGTTCGTAGCTTCATTTTTCTTTATGGCAGGATGAAATTCGATTGTGTGTCTGTACCACGTTTTCATTATTCTTTCCTTTGTTGCTGGACATCTAGGCAGAGTCCACATCCTGGCTATTGTGAGCCGAACAGCAGTGAACATGCATGTGCAGGTATCTCTGTGGTGAGTGTACAGTCCTTTGGGTATGGGTCCAAGAGTGGAATAGATAAGTGATATGGTAGTTCTATATAAAAATATTTTTGAGAAACGTCCACACTGATTTCCACAGCAGATACACTCATTTACACCCCACTAGCAGTGAACAAAGGCTCCCCACATCATCTCCAGCATTTGTTATTATTTGTTTTCTCGATGATAACTATTCTGCTTGAGTGAGATGGAACCTTATAGTAGTAGTTTTAATTTGAATTTCTCTGATTGCTAAGATCCTTGAACACTTTGAAAATATTTATCGGCCATTTGTATTTCTTCGTTTGCGAATGGTCTGTTCAGTCTATTAACCGCTGTCCCTCCCCCACCCCATCCTGCGTTTTGCTTGTGTTGCTTTTTTGTTTAATTTTTTTGAGTTCTTCGTATAGTCCAGGTACTAATTCTCTGTAGAGTTGGCAAAGAGTCTCTCCCATTCTGTAGGCTGTTTTTATCCAGTAGTAATTTAACTGTATTTCTGGTGGATGCAGTTTAATTACATCATCAGAAAGGAATTAAGTCCATTAAGATGGTAAATACCACTGAGCAGTGTGGTTGATGAGGTTCCTTCTGCTGTTGTAGTGTGTCCTTTGTTGATCTGGTGCCTTGTTGAAAGCTGTTTTTTGGACATTTAGAATATATTTTGTATATTTTCAATCAGTCCTTAATTTCCCAAACATTCACAGGAATGACAAGAAGCCACCATCTTGTCTAGGATAAAGTCCCTTGCTGGCCCCTCCTGAGATTATACTGAAGGAGGATTGTGCTAAAGGAGATTAAAAGAAAGCTGGGGGAGGGGTAAGAAGTCTCTTTGAGTAACAGTTTCTCCATAAAGTCATTTTTTTCTGTGTTTGTTTTTCAAGTCTAAGTATGCTAAGTGCCCTCTACCACATGAACCTAGTTCCCCACACAATTCAGATAACTGACTCAGGGATAACACCTCATCAAAGCCAGAGACTCCATGAGCTGGCCAGTGATCAATCCAAATTTTTCTCTGCCCTGATTCTGATGGACTGGGAAGTTTAAGCAGTTTGGTAGAAAGCTGAAGAGTTGCATTGGGTACAGGCCTGAGTCAGCTTGGTGCAATGCCCAAGTCAGACAGAAACTAAGGCTGTTGTGGGGCAGAAGCCACAAGAAAGTGAAGAGAGGTTGGGGCAGAGCCCTACAAGAGAGAATCAGTGATGAGAGATGGCTGTGCTCCCAGAGACAGAAGGAGAGAGAGAGAGAGGATGCATCAGTCCTCACAAGTGCACTTCCAGGGAGTGGAGTTGGAAATCGCCCAATAGCACTCAGTCGTCCTACTGAGGCTGGGTGCGAGAGCAGAAACAAGAGGCCGTTTAGTGGGTATCTCTTGAGGTGACAGTCATTTGGGTCATGGACTCTTGTAGGAGACTCCTGGAATGTGGGTGTTCACTCTCTCTGGGCTTTAGTCTCCTCTTGTGAGGACTGGCCACAATCCTAAAACCTACATCTTAGGTCTGTTAAGGGATCCATCATATAAACCTGCACGGCATTTCTCTTGAATGTTAGCTAATACTGGCTAGGGCGATATCTCAGTTGTTAAGCGCTTGCTGCCTAAGCTGGAAGGCCTGAGTTTGCATTTCCAGAACCCACATTAAAAGCCCTCCTGGGCAGCATGCACCTGTCCTCTCAGTGCTGGGCAGGCAGAGACAGAGAGATCTCTGGAACTCACAGGCCAGCCAGTCTAGCTAAATCAGAGAACTCCAGGTTCAGTGAGAGACTCCATCTCAGAAAATAAGGTTGAGGGGCTGGAGAGCTGTCTCAGCTGTTAAGAGCACTGGTTGCTCTTGCAGAGAACTGGGTTTAATTCCCAGCACTCACATGGCAACTGTCAACTGTCTGTAACCCCAGTTCCAAGGGATTCAACACTGTCTTCTGACCTCTTTGGGCACTGCACGACACGGGTGGACAGACACACATGCAGGCAATACACTCATACACGTAAAATAAAACTAATAAATAAAATATTAAAGAAAAGAAAATAAGGCGGAGAGGCATTGAGGGAGACATGTGATGTCAACCTCTGCCTTCCACAGGTTTGTCCACACATTCCCACTCACACAAGTGCACACATATGAATACAGACATAGACATGCACACAATATATATGCTTGGTCTGAGAAAATTGTGCAAACCTTATTTCTGAGAAAAAGTAAAATGTAGTTTGAGTTCTGACCCTCCTAGTTTCTAATCCCACCATCTCTAGGTGTGTGACAGGAGTTACACAAGTTTCCCAGCCCTGTCTTCATTGATGAGTTGGGGACAATAGAGATTCTGCCACACAGACCTTCCACAAGGAGTAAAAAAAGATCTATCAAAATTTTAACCAAGAAGTAGTGTAGGAAAAAAAAAAAATCTCAACATCAATTATTACTACTTTGGCGACTTTAACATGAGTTTGGGTTCGCACGAAACATACTGTCTTTATGAAACTCTAGAGGAACCTGAAAATGGCACTGAGGATGTAGCTCAGTGGTAGAGTGCTTGCCTAGCATGCTTGAAACCAGGTGTGGTGATGCATGCCTATAACCCCAGCACTTGGGGTGTGGAGGCGGGAGGATCGAAGGTTCAAGGCCAGCCTGGATTTCAAGAAATGATCAGCGTGCATTTCAGGTCTCCTGTCACCAACCAACCAATCAGCCAACTACACCAACTAACCAAGCAAATAAACCATGTAATTCTGTGCCACCATGCCTAGTATTTAGACAGTGTTGGGGACCAAACCCAGGGCCTTGTGCCTTCTAGGCAAGTATTCTAGCAACCGAGTCACACTCCCAGCCCAAGGATTATTTACTCATTCGCTTGTTTCATTATTTTTCGGCCCCTTTTCTCAGCTTTTATTACTTTATTTTATTTTTTTTTGGATCTTTGTGTATTTCATACAGAATATCTCAATCAATCTTAATCCTCTATACGCCCTTCCCCCCAGCACCGCCTCCCCATGGCCTTCCATCTGGAATCTATACATTCTGTCATCTTGTTAAGGACTTTGTGTCAAGTTAGTGTTGCCAGACATCCCTCAGTGCAAGTTCATCCGCTGAGGTCTAGTCAGCCTATCTAGAGTCCCTCACTTTAAGAAAATCAGCTCTTCTTCATCCAGCAGTGATCAGTTACCAAAATTTCTTCATCTAAGATTATTGGGGTCTGCTGCCCATTTCCACAGTTCTATGCTGGGTTTTTGTCTGCTTGAGTTTGCATGGGTCTTGTGCATGCTGACAACATTGCTGTAGGCTCATCTGAGCAGGGTCCCAGCAGCTTGTAGAACTCTATTTCCATATGGTCATACACCTCCTCTCTGGCTGTTACAATCTTTCCATCCCTTCTTCTGCAACAGTACCTGAGCCCTGGGTGGGTGCAGTTTAATATAGGAGTCCTGTCCAAGGACCTGCATTCTGCAGACTCTTAATCTCTATGCTTTGGCCATTTGTGACATTTTGTCTTCCTGGTGCTCTGTTGCATGAGGGAGCCTCATTAGTGAGAATTGAGAGATTCATTAGTGACCTCTTTATCCCTCGTTCTATGGTCTATGGGTCTTAGGTACCAAGGTTGCATTGTTAGATGTGTCACTTAGGCTTGGGCAATTCATAGATAGTGTCTGTGTGTGACCAGTTGTGGTACTCTGTAATGGTCTCTGTCTGGTGTAAAACAAACTTCTTTGATGATTGGTGACTGGGATATTTGTCTGTAAATATAAGGATACATATTTTGCACATATTAAGAAATTACATTAGCTTAGGGATGTGTCAGTCTTGGGGTTTTCTCTAAGATCTGTGACCTTTCCAGTCATGTTTATTTGGCTGTGTTTACAGTACCACACATGAGTTTCCTCTCGCTGAATGGGTTTTAAGTCCAATTAGATAGCTGTTGATTCACCCCAAGATAAAATGCCACTACTGTACCAATGCTGTGTGCTGAGCCAGTCACTAATGCGGTCATTTGATCTTGAAGCTGGGGTTGGACCACTGATTGGTGTTATCCCTTAGCAATTTTCATGGTGTTTTCCAGAGCTATGAGAGCTAGCCTTCAGGGGAAGTAGCTTCCAGGTCAGTTCCAGCTCCATTGCTCCAAATCCTATGTCTGAAGTATGTTCTGTCTTTGACAATAGGGTCTTACCTTCAAGTTCTTGGAGGCAATCAAGGGCTGTGGCAATAACCTGTGTAATTTTGGGAGTCTCTTGGACTCCCCTGGGCAACAACTCAAAGGAAGGGTTTTCTTGTCTGACACTGTTTCTTATTATATAGCCTTCAGCTATACAAATGGACTCCTGTAGAGATATTGTATGTGGAATTTGTCATTAGATTGTTGAACTAAAATTTTATTACTTTTAAAGTTACAACTTGGTGCAACTCAGACCTCAGCTTCTGCCATCCTGTAGGTCTAGCATCTTGGTGATCAGTTTATGTTATGACCCTGTGAAGATGTCAAGTTCAGCTCTGCTTGTTAGTAAACTAAACCCTACATGAGACTACCAGAAATACAGCAGTAAAAAGTCAAGTTCACCTACATACAGGCATTAGGAGGAAAGGTGGCTTCAATGGGAAGGTGGACGAAAGGTTGACGTTATCAACCAAGAGATTCCTTCTAGACATTTCTGCTGTCTCCCCAGGGCTCATCTTGACCCCTAGGGATTCTCTTGATCTCCTCTATGTCCAGTTGCTCTGGCTTTTGCAGGACTGCTGGGTCCCATAGTCCAGGGGGCTGTTGCTTTTGGTGGATATGTAGGTGTGGGCCATCAGCCACTTGTCTTAAATGCATGTGTATGTGTGAGTGTGTGTACATGTACAAATGTTTATGTATGTGCAAATGCACATGCGGGTGTATGTGGAGGCCAGAGGATAACCCTGGGCATCATCCTCAGGAAAGTCGTCCACTTCCTTTGACACAGGGTCTCTCTTTGGGCTGTAGTTCTCCAGTTGGGCCAGACTGGCTATCAGTGAGCCCCAGGATCCTCCAGTCTCTGCATCTCCAATACTGCACTTACAAGCATGTCCCACCACACTTGGCCTTTTACATGGATGCTGAGGACTGAACTTAGGTCCTGAGCAAGTACTTCACTGACTGAACTACCTCTCCAGTCCGCTTTTCCCTTTAGAACCTTTCTGGACTCTCAGGACCCTTAATTTCTGTTCTCTGCCCTGCAGAACAGGTCAGCTCCTCTAACCATGTAGCAATGTTTAATCTAGGAGAGGGAACACAGTAAGAAGCTGTTGATTTCAGAAGGTTTCGTGTGAACATTTTACTTTAGGATGCCTATTTTAGGCATAATCGTAGTGGCTCATTAAAGTATTTTCCAAACTTGGGTGATGTGTCCCTCTCAACCCTCAAAGACAATGATTTTAAACCACAGGGTTTTAGCTTGTTCCTGGCTAGCCCCTGATGTCCTTTCAGGCAAGGGGCATGCTCTGTTCCAGCATTCAACACAGTCCCCAGAACACGGTAAGGTCGTTGAAAATGTTGGCCAAGCAACTGAATCCAATGCAATGGTTTTTAAATTTTAAGTTCTAATCAAGAAGCCAATGGAATGTCAACCAGAAACCAGTCTAAAGGTTTCCTCAGCCCATGACTGAGCCAGAACTGTTACTCTATTGAACTTGAGATACACTGAAAAGTCTTGATATTTCCATTTTAAACAGGAATTGCTTTATAGCTTGAAACAAAGATAAACTGTACCTTTACCCAAATGGAACTCATCTGAGAAACATATGGGGTGAATCTCCAGGTAGTTGCTGTGGTCTTTGTACAGTCTATGAATATGAAGTTTCCCTTTTGTTGACAGTGGTTCTAAATTGGTGAGACCCTCTCCCAATGGTATTGGCTTACCATTCAGAAACACTTATATTTATCTCTTCAGTTATTTGAATTTTCTGGCACAACAAAATAAAACCCAGTAATTTTAGTGTTGTATATTTAGCTGACAGATAAGTCTCTAGAAAATATTTTCTTCTCCATCTGTTAAAAATAATATGTAAGGGCTCCAAATGTTGAACCTTGTAGTCAAATGACATCTTGTCTCATAACTTCGCAAAACCTACTGATAGCCTTTTAAATTTTCATTATGATTTTGTTAGAGTTTTGAAAAGGTTAATTAGTTATCGACTAATCTCAGTGGAAGATGACTTAAAAAATATAATATTACAAAATGACCTCGTAGGGTATGAAGTTAACATTGCAAGGGGGTCTTTTAATTTTATCAACTTTGTCCTGCTAAGTTGGCTCAGAAGGTAAAATGATTAGAGCCTGCAGAGTTAATTTTCATATGCTAATACATCACAGCAAGTTGGGAACTTAAATAAAATGATACAATTGATATACTTTTATGGGATGTGGAACGACTTGGTAAGGTCATTTGTAGATTATATTAGTGTTTCATTTAGGCTTATTGGGTTTAAAATTCAGCATTCTTTAAAGAAAGCTGCAGGTGTTTAACATGTGGCTCAGTGAGTTTTGGAGGAAGAAGTGAGTGACGAAACGGGTGAATCCTGAGTTAGGCTCTTAAATTAACTCTTAGTTTCTTCTCCAGCTGGGTTCAGATCTTAATTTCCTCAGTTTTGCAGCCCACAAAATGGTATGCTAATCCTAGAAGGGGCTATTGAATCACAGGAGACCTTCATTTCTTACCATGTCTCTGAAAGTGATTCTGCAATTGTGCTTGGTAATACATCTGAATTGCTTAGAGTTCTTCCTCGTTGGACAGTTTGGTTATTTAATCTGAAATTACTGAAAGTGATTATACTCATTGAAGGATCTCTTTCTCTCTCTCTCTTTCTTTCTGTGTTTGTGTGTGGGCTTGCATGTGGAGGTTGAAGTCTATTTTTGGGTATCTTCCTTGATCATTCTTTCTTTCTTTCTTTTACATGTGTGTGTGCCTGTGTGTGCATGTGTGCATGCATGTGCTGTGGAGGTGAGAGGAAAACTTTTGGGAGTGTGTTATCTACTACCATGTAGGCTCTGGGGATCAAACTGAGGTCTTCTGGCATGGTGGCAAGTGTCCATACCTGCTTAGTCATCTTGCTTGTTCTATTTCTCTCTCTCTCTCTCTCTCTCTCTCTCTCCTCCCTCCTCTTTCCTCTCCTTTTTCTCTGTCTCTGTCTCTGTCTCTCTCTGACATGGGTCTCTTGTCCAGGCTGGCCTCAGATTCACTATGTAGCTAAGGATGACCTTGAATTTCTGATCCTCCTGCCTCTGCCTCTGGAGTGCTGTGACTACAGGCATGTGTCACCACACCTGGTTTATGCAGTGCTGGGGATAAAATCTAGGGCTTTGTGCATGCAAGGCAAGCAGTTTGTCAACTGAGCCATACTAGTCTCCTCACTGGATAACTTTTATGTTAAAACTTGCTGCCTGTACAAGATCAAGGCAGTTAGTGTTCTAGCACGGAGAGGAGGGGTTCACAAGTGCCCACCCCTGAGGAGCTATGGACAGTTGATGGTTTCTGGGGGAGGGAGAATCCATTTTCTTTAAGAGTGTGTCTCCTTGTAGGTCAGCTACTCTCAAGTGGGTATTTCTACACCCAAGAGTATATGCACAGCACTATTGGAGTTGATGGGTTATTAACAAAAATAAAAAAGAGAACAGGAGATGGATGGGGTGGTGCACGCCTTTAATCCCAGCACCCCGGAGGCAGAGGCAGGTGAATTGCTATGAGTTCAAGGGCAGCCTCATCTATATAGTGAGATAGTGAGTTCTAGGCCACCTGGGGCTACAGGGAGACCCTGTTTCAAAAAGATAAAAACAAAAGGACATGAAGTTGGAGGGTGTAAAGAGGTTGTGTGAGGAGGTGTGTAGAGGCATTAGGTCTTTGAAGAGTTATGGGAAGGGACTCGGGGTGGCGAATATAATCAGAAGATAGTCTATGAGTTTCTCAAATAATTAATAAAAGCATTCTAAAAAGAAAAACAAGCACCATAAAACCCAAACTTATCTCTTTCTGGGACTAAGTGTACAAAAAAAAAAAATCTCCTTTTGCATTTTCATTTTCATGGAGTCTTGGTATCATGGGGTTATTCCTGATTATCTGTGTGAGGCCTTAATTAGAGGAAATAGTACTATATATCTGAAACAGAAAAGTCATAGCAATAAAAAATACTTCAAATAATTCTCAATTTCTCGTTAGCAAGATCTGATACAGAGCGGAAATAATTAGTGTGATAAAGTCTAACTGGCACGCGTACATTTGACTAAAAGCCAAGAGCAACAGACTCAGGACATTTATGTTCATGTTTAAATTACTCAAGTGCTTAATTGTATAATTTCAGTTTCAATTACCAAACGCCCTCACTTTTAAAATTAGTCCTTTGAGTATTAGCTGCATGATGTTATTATTAAAGTTGAAAATCTGCTATTATGGTTTAGAGGATTATTGCAAAGTTGTTGGCATATGTCTTGTTTAATAAATAAGTTTAATTGTGCATGTAATCTGGTAATTGAGTAATGATGAATTTATATTTTTTACAGAAATGTAGAATGCCTTTTTATTCTTAGGGTGAAACGAAATCACTTTTTGGGAATTAAGTTTTTAGAGAAAATAGTATAAATTATCTAAGGTATCTCTTTTAAACTACAGAAACTCTTGTTAATTGTGAGTTTTAAAAAATATTTTATTTATTATTTTTATTTTATGTGTATGAGTGTATTGCCTGCATGTATGTAAGAGCACCTATGTTGTTCAGTGCCTTTGGAAGAGAGAAGAGGGTGGCAGATTCCCTGGTACTGGAGTTACAGATGGTTGTTAACTCCCATCTGGGTGTTGGGAACTGAACCTGGGTCCTCTGTAAGAGCAACCAGTGCCCTTGACTGCTGAGTTATCTCTCCAGCCCCATGAGATTCTTTTTTTTTTTTTTTAAGACAGGGTCTCTTTAGCTCCAGCTATCCTGGAACTCACTATGTAGATGAGGCTGGCCTCCATCTCACAGAAATCTACCTGTCTCTGCCTCCTGAGTGCTGGGATTAAAGGCATAGGCCATCACTCTGGGCTCAAAGATCGATTCTTATTTATGTGAGTATGTGTGTGTCTGTTGTCTGGGTCTGTATTTGCACATGGGTGCAAGTGCTACAGGAGACCAGAAGAGGATGTCAGATTCCCTGGGCCTGGAGTTATAGGCAGTTATGAGGTTCCTGTTGTGGGTGCTGGGAATTGAACTCAGATCCTCTGTAAGACCAGCAAGCACTCTTAACCACTGAGCCATCTCTCTGCCCTGATAGTGAGATCTTAGTGGAAATGTCACATTAAACACTCCCTTCTGCCTCCCAGCCTCACATAAAAATGGTTGGAAGCAGGAGAATAAAGTTCAGTTAACAAGGCAGTGGTGTTTATGTATTTAACTCTTTCTTAGTTTGCCTTTACCTCGTGTCTAGATAACGTTAGTGTCAACTTGACATCCCTGGGTTGAGGGAGCCTCAACTAGGGAATTGCCTTCATTGGATTGGCCTGTGGCCATGTCTGTGGAGTATTTTCTTGATTGTTGAGTGATGTGGGAGGGCCCAGCCCACTGTGGGCAGTGCCATCCCAGGCAGGTTGTTATATATTGTATAAGAAAGCAGGCTGAGCCTGGGACAGGGAGTAAGCCATTAAGCAGCGTCCCTCCATGGCCTGCGCTCCGGCTCCCGCCTTCAGACTCCTGCCCTGAGTCCCTACCTTGGGCTCCCTCAGTGATGAACTCTGACCCAGGAGATGTGAGCCTAAGAAACTCTTTCCTCCCAAACTGGTATTGGTCAGAGCGTTGTGTCAGTGATTGGAATCAGCCAGAGCACCTGGAATATGGGAAGATCAGCAGACTAGAATACCTAATAGATTAGGAGATTTTTTACTCCATGAAACATTTTCCCATTCGATTATGAACTCCACAGCTGCTATTTTTATTTTTGATTTTGGATATAGGGTCTCACTGTGTAGACCAGGCTGGTCTGGTCTTGAACTCAGAGAGATCCACCACTGCCATCCCAGTGCTGGGATTAAAAGCATGTGCTATTAATGTTAATGAATTTCAGAACTCAAATGCCAGTCTCTTAAGAAAATCCTGCACTATCTTGGGGAAAACCTTCTAAGGGACATAGTGCTGCTCCTGAGTCCATTAGCTTGACTGCTTTTAGCTGAATTCTGGAGGAAGCACCAAGTGTTTCAGGCCTATACCTTAGAAGAAAAAAAACCTCTGGAATTTGAAATCCAAGTGTATTTCTCATTTTGAAATAATACAGACTTCTCGCTTGATTCTGAGGTGAGAACTTTGCATCAAGGACAATAGCATTCTTGGTCTTTGGCTCAGTTTGGTGGGTGAAGAAACTGAGGGACACACAGTTACATTAACTTGTTTGAGATCTCATAGTGACTGATGTAGAACCCAAATTCAAGATGTGTGCCTCTGTGCATCCTGACCTTTACATGAATTGCTGGGTGAGCTCTGGGAAGTAGCATTTTCAAACTCCAGTCTACAACTTCCTATTTGCTCCTCAGGGTCAGATGAGTTGTGAAACACGGCTGTTGGGTTCCTCTGCCGTGTGTTAAGATGATAGTCAGGGCTGGTGAGATGACTCAGCAGGTAAAGGCGCTTGCTGCCTATCCTGAGGACCTGATTTCGATCCCTTGAAATCACATGGTGGAAGGACAGAACTGGTTCTTGCAAGTCCTCTACACAAGCTCCGTAACACACACACACACACACACACACACACACACACACACACACACACACACAAATGTAATAAAAAATGAAAATCTTACGGGATATAACAGGTATATAGAGCCCCAGAAGGGTGTTTTAGCTGCAACCTGGGAAACTAGACAATGGAATAACATTGTCTAAAGTAAAGAAAGTGATTTGGAAACTGGAGTCTATGTCTATCAAGCTATCAACTTAGACATTTGTGGTTTATGTAAATGATTAAACATTTTTCTGTGTGCACTGGGAGAGCTCCTCAAGAGTCTTTTGTTTTCTTTTTTTCAAGCCAGACTAACCTCTAATTCACTAGTTGTCAAGGAGGACCTTGAAGATTTGATCCTCTGACTCTATCTCCTGAGTCCTGGACTTACAGATATGTGCTAGCATGCCTGGTTTATTTGGTGCTAGGGGTTGAACTCAGGACTTTGTGCATGATAGGCAAATGCAGTGCATCCCCAGCCTTTTCTATTGGCAAAGAGTGATTTATTTCTTATTATTTAAATATTTTATTTTTATTTTGTGTATGAGTGTACTGCCTACATGTATGGAAGTGCACCCATGTTGTGCAATGCCCAAGAAGGTTAGAAGATGGCGTCAGCTCTCCTGGAACTGGAGTTACAGATGGTTGTGTGCTACCACTTGGAGGCTGGGAACCTTTGCAAGAGCAGCTGGTGCTCTTACCTGTTGCTGAATCATCTCTTCAGCCCCTTCACTCTTCATCACTCTTTATCACTTCAAGAGTGATTTATTTTAATAAATTATTTTTCTTATTGTTGTGTGTATACATGGGGAGGGCATGTGTGCCATAGAACACACGTCACATGTGGAGATCAGAGGACAATTCTGTGGAGTTGGTTTTCCTCTTCCACCTTTATATGGGTTCCAGAGGTCAGCTTGCTAGGCTTGTGAGGCCGTCTTCATCCACTTAGCCGTCTCAAGGCCCAGAGTCTGATTTATTAAACTGTTTATAAACTGCTGGGGCTGTGACGGGCAATGGGAGAACATACCCCTTACTGGAGATGAGGAGAACTCAGGAAAGACCTCTCTTTGACTGTGTCCAGCTGCATTCCCCTAGTCTACCTTTATTTCCCTCAGCTGAGGGGAGAGCCAGGCACTTGAGTCCTCACCTTATCCCTCTAGAGGAGCTGGGAGTAGGGTGGGACACAGGTGCAGTCCATGAAGAAGAGCTGGGCAGAGCTGAGTCTGTTAGGCTCAACTCTCAGGAACGGGTTTTGGGGGTTGATAAATGCCTTCACCTCTCTGCTCTCATCTGCATCAGTTCCAGACCGCATGCTGAGTTGTGCTGGAGGATGCCCTCAGGACCATGCTTGAGAATATCCAAGAGGTGCTTTCCTCACCGAGGCATCCTGGGTAAGCCTGGGGCTGCGTCTCAGACAAACCACTGGCAGCCTTTTTTGAGGGTCTTTTGAGCCGGGAATATTGCACGTGAGTTTTCTTTGCTAAAATAGACACAGCTTTGCTTTGAATTCCCTGTAAAGAAGAAAAATGAGATGAGCTTGATAATTTTGTATTGATTTGTAAAGTGTGGTGTTTTCTGGCTTTATTTTATTTGAAGAAAAAAAGCGAGAGGCGGGAGAAGTGCAGGTCAAAGCTCCCCTTCGCTTTCCGCTCTCTCAGCTACTTTAATTCATTCTTTTGCCTCCTAAGATGTTTTAGAAGTTTCTCCAACTATTTTGGTAATTGGCCGTGAAAGTAAACCGATAAGTCTTTCTAGAAATTTCCATAAGTGCAGAAGCGCTAGCACCTTTTTCTACTTAGAAAGGTGAGAAAGTAAGTGAGAATCAGCATTAATACATGGTTCTGTGCCCGAGGAAGAGGTTGTGTTCGTGGTGAAGGGGTCTGCCTCCCCGTGCCTTTGGCTTCAGTTTATTGTATGTTTTATTTTGGAAAACAGACTTTGTTTTTCTTTTTTTTTTTTTTTAAATTGAGACTCAGTATGTAGGCAGACTGGCCAAAAACCCTCAGCGTGGTCACTACTCCCAGGGAGAGATGTTTGACTTGCTTGCTAGCTTTGTGGTCTTTGCTCAGCATTTCCAAGCCAGGCTTATTTGTCAGGAGTTTCCAGTTGAGAACATGGAAAATGATCATGCATGTGGATGGCTTGGATTAAAAAATTTCATTTATTTATTTTAATGTTATGCGTATGAGTGTTTTGCCTGCATGTAAGTGCACCTGTGTCATGCAGTGCCAGCACAGGCCAGAAGAGGGCATTGGATCCTCTGGAACTGGAGCTATGGACGGTTGTCGGTTGCCATGTGGATACTGGAAACCGAACCCAGGTCGTCTGCAAGAGCAGCCAGTTCTTTTAATCGCTGACCCATCTTTCCAGTGCTTAGCTTTGATTTTTAATAGAGATCACTGGGTGGTTTGAGATTTCCTCTCCGGTGATGAAGAAAGGGAGCTCTGAGTGGGTTGGAGTTAGATGTTATATAAATAGGTATGGGTTTGGACTGGGTACTTGCCCTGGGCCTAACAGACCAGACCCACTGATTGTTGCCATGAGGCTTTGGTTGGTTGCAGGAGGCCTGATCGCCAATTGACTAAGCTGTATCCAATTGACTGCTTTGATGGGTGAAGCTAGAAGTAATTAAATTGTTTTCCTCTCACTTTTTCTTTTTCCTTTCTTGTTTTCCAGAGATCAATTTCTTATGACAGCATTTTAAGGACAGATATGCCCATTCTGAAGCCAGCCCAGCAGCTCCAATCCTACCAGTGTTCTTCAGACTTTGTACCCTCCCAGACCCACGGAGTTCTCAGGCTATTTCCGGCGGGACAGAAGCAACTCTTAACACCAATCTGTGGGCTGATTTCAGGGATTCTGGAAGAGCCCATGGCCAGACAGTACCTTGGTCCTCACTTGGGGGGCCAGCGATGCCACTCTCCCCACAACACCAAGCCTCGGAAGAAATCTATAATGCTGGAGGGCCTCAGCAGCGGCAGGCAGACAGCTTGACCCAAGTGTCCCAAGGTAGCTCCAGAGGCAGCTGATCAGTAAAGGTAAGACTCTCTTGGAAGGACAGGGACTTGGAAGCCAGTTCTGTTCTGTGGGCCTGAGAAAGGGAGCCAAGGGCAGAAGACCTAAGTAGTCTCAGCCAGCTGGCAGTGATAGCCAGCGCCTCAGTCCTGGAGCAATCAAGGAGGTTCACCATGTGTAAAGGCCCCTGGTCCGTGTTGGTTGCACCGAACACTATAGGTCAATAGAATCCTACTCAGGGCTTTCACACAGTGGGACTTCCTGTCTTCAGAGGTTGGGGGAGAGGTTTCTAGGATCTGCCTGGCAACGTCGTGGCTCTAACCCCCTCTGGCCATAGCAAGCCTCAGGTCTGCAGTCAGTGGAATCTGAAGACCCCACAGTATTGAAGTGCACACACATCAGTTGGTCAACTCCACACAGGCAGAGGACAAAGCAGAGCCTAGCCTGCCATCTCCCAGATGTGAGCCAGAGTCACAGAAGTCACCCATAGGTTTGTGTTGAATTCAATACTTGGACACAGACCCACTGCCGAACCTAAGGATCAGTTCTAAGGGGACGAGCCTGGCAGCCTGGGAGGAGTCAAAGCCGCAGGGTGGGGTCAGAAAAAGATAAGTGCCAAGGTGGAGCAGAAGCCTCCAGAATGTCACAGGCAGGAGAAGGAGCACCAACCTCAGGGCAGCCAACCTCCAAGATAGCTGGTCCTCCAAATGAGGCACCCTCTGCAAGCTGGCTGAGCTGGTTCGGGCCCTCCAGGCCATTTTCCTTGGCATTCTTCATAATGAGGCTCTCAGGAGCAGGTGCTCCTGAGGTGTGGTCAGCATGGTAGTTGAGCTAATGGGATCCTTCATCACTGGTGTACTCGACCATGTTCTGCACCTGCTGTTCAAACCTGTCCATCACAGCAGACACCTTCTGCAGATGCATGGCACTCAGAGCCTGTCCAGAGCTTGGGTCAATTGTGTCGTGTATTCAGTCACATATGTAGGACTGGAATTCTCTTTCTTCTTGGGACAACGTCTTCAGGCACTGATCTATAAATTCACATTAGAGATTCTTTTCCTCACACGGGGCACTGCATTGTGCTGGAGAGATGCCACATACAATGGTGCCTGAACAGAGGCAGCCTGACCATTGGCATCATTTAAAAACAAGGGTAAATGCAGTCTGTTCTGAGAATTTATCCTTTAGAGTTTTCTCAGAACTTCTCTTTTGAGAAAGGAGTTTTACGGTATAGCCCAGACTAGCCTTGAACTCAAAATCTTTCTGCCTCAGGCTCCTGAGTGCTGGGATTACAGGTGTAAACCACCATGCCTGGGTTTAGTTTTTCTGCTAATGCTGTTTGAGTCTTGCTTGTTGGAGTTTTTAGACTATTATGCTGATTAGGGAGATGCCAGATTTGAGAACATTTTTATTCTGTTTAACGTTGTTTTGTATTTATTTGCTCAAATAACCTCTACTAAACAATGGGTCTAAAGAATTTTCCTCATAGCAGAGCACGATAGAGGAGAAATTATAAGAATATCTTTTGGTGTTGTGTATGCATGTGTGTAGGCCAGAGGTCAACCTCAGGTGTCATTCCTCAGGAGCTGTTGATCTTGTTTTTTGAGACATGTTCTCACTGGGATCTGGGCCTCACTGATGAGGCTAGGCTTGCTGGCCAGTGTGGGAGCCCTGGGGAGCCTCTTGTCTGCTCCTTATTGGTGCTGGGATTACAAAAGCTAACCACCACATGGGTGGTTATATTGATTCAGGGGATTGAACTTGGATCCTCACACTTGTGGGACATGCATTTTATCTGGTCTTTAAACTTTATGGGGTTAACCTGTCCTAACTGGGCACTCCTGAGTAAAGGCTTGTTTCTAGAAAAGCTACTTTGCCAACTAGTCACGGGACGTTGATTGAACTAATCCATATAACATACCGAATGGAGTGCTTGCTCTGCTGTAGAACACTGAACAGTGCATTCTGAACGTGTAGACTTACAGAAGGACGAGGTCAGCAGAGCAGGAGGGGCCTCTCCACATCAGTTCATGGGAAAGCAACTCTCACTTCTAAGCGTTGTGGTCTGGAGTTCATGGCTTTGCCTGGGGGCGGTTCAGATTGCCTCAGCTTGGTGCACAGGTGTTTGCTTGTTTATTTCAGCTTCTGAAACAGTCTGAAAGCTCAGGCCCCTCAGATTCTCATTTCAACTCCAGCATTCCAAAAGTGCTCTCGCTGTGGGTGATGTTCTAAGTACTGTCAGTACACACTTGATTCTGTTTTTTTTTTCTTTTTCTTTCCTAGCTATCTCCTTCCTTCCTTCCTTCCTTCCTTCCTTCCTTCCTTCCTTCCTTCCTTCCTTCCTTCCTTCCTTCCTTCCTTCCTTCCTTCCTTCCTTCCTCTCTCTCTCTTTCTCTTTCTTGTCTCCTTCCCTTCTCCCTGTGATCCTCCCTCTCTCCCTTCTTTCTCGTTGTTACTCCCTCTATCCCCCATTTCTTCCTGTTTTTCTTTTTCCTTCTGTATTTTTGTGTGTATGGTGTATGTGTGTGTGTGTGTGCGTGTGTGTTCACATGTGTGTGTGAAGGCCTGCAGAGCCAGAGGCTGTTGGGAGTCTTCCCTGATCACTTTGAGGCAGGTATCTCACTGATTCAGCTGGTCTAGGGAGCCACCTTGCTCCAGGGATCGTCAACCTCTTGACCACTAGGGTTACAGGTGGTTCACCATGCCCACCCAGCATGTACATGGGTTTTGGGGATCTGAACTATGGTCCCCACGCTTGCATAGCAAGCCCTTTACCCACGGAGCCATCTCCTCAGTAACTTCGTTGTTTCCTTTGTGAGGTAGTGGAGGTGGAGTCCAGAGTCTGGGGCACACTCAGCAAGCCCTCCACCCCTGAAACTATGGCTCCAATCCCATTCTCTTTGGAAACTTGCTTTTGGCTCAGCTCCAGGGTAAGGGTTTTATTTCAGCATTCTCCTTGATGCTGTAGCTTAGACCCCTGTTGCTTAATTGTGACTCTCAAATCAGAACTCTGGTCCGAGTCTGTCTCCTTGACTCTGTTAGGATAGTGCCATGCATGTTTGCAGCAATGGAGGTCAGTTATCTGGAGGGATTCTGGTACCAGGTATGGCTCCCATCTGACCATTGTTAATGGCTGCCTACCACAGGGAAGTGTGCAATCTGTGGGCCTCCCATGCCAGCCTGTTTCTCCCATCACTTGAGTCACGTGCTTACCAGGAGCCTCTGCTCTTTATTGTGCGTATGCCAGTTTTACCTGACTTGGTAATTGCCCACCTTAGGTGCATGTTCTGAGAGGTGATAAACGGAAGATCTGCATTGTTTTGATGAAAATGACCTCAAATCTTTTAGAAAGTCAATGAAGGCATGCAGTTAGAATGCTGTCCAATGGAGGGTTTAACATCGGAAAACAAAGCTTTTCTTTGTTTCTCTGGCTCAGCGCCCTTCTGTTCTAGCTGTAGTCCTGAGTGCACTCACTAGGAACCCACTGCCATTACCTCAGGTGTCCTTCAGGTGAGAAGAGACCATGGTGCTTTAGTGGGTGGCCTTACACTGAAAGAGAAAGTCTTTGTTTTATTTAAAAAATCCGTCCATGTGTGGTGGCTCATGTAAAAATCCCAGCACTTGGGAGGTGGATGCAGGAGAATTGCTGTGAGTTTGGAGCCTTTTTGGGCTGAGTTTGGGCCAGATTGGGCTGAAAAGTGAAAGTTGTCCTCAAAAAAAAAAAAAGAAAAAAAAGCTGGATTTAGAACTTTGTTCCTTTTAGGGCTGAACACCCCACAGTCATTTATTCTCAGTACTCTGACCAGTTTTGACTCTTTGCATTAACTGCTGTTCACTCAACAGAAGCTTCTCTGACCACAGTCGAGAGCAGCACTAATCTGTAAGTAGAAACATAAATATTTAGAAGGCAGTTTGATGACATATCCATTTAGCAAATCAACAGTAGTGTCCACTGGCCCATATGACCACCATAACCAAAGGCTTTGGACCAGTTTTCAGTACCAGTTGTGAATTCACTCCTGTGACTATGGACATCGAATTCAAGCATAAAGCAGTTGGTTACACCCACAACAGACTTGCCACTATTGCATAGGTGGGTTCATCTTGGCTATTTGATACTGTTACATATAGTGTCTACAACTGAATATGACCGTTGGTGACAGTTCTCCCTGACAGCCCGCATAGAGGGACAGGTAGAGGGACAGGAGCTCTAAGGAAGGCGCAGCTGTGCACAGAGTTACTAACTTTCCAGACTTGAGGACAGAAGAAATTTGCATCTCAGGTGTCCGGTGTGGGAATAGCCTTTAGACAGTTCCTGGGTCCATTCGGCCACAGAGTCTGGATACAAGACACAGGCAAGCTCATTCCATACAGAATGACATCTACTGATTGCCACACTAAGCCCTTTGGGGCTTTGTTTCTATGTTGAAGACACCTGAGGGTGTGATCTTGCCTCCCTGGCTGCCTTGGCTGGTCCTCCTTTATTCCTTAGCTCTGTTTGTGTTCCACCTTTTCTTTTCTGCTCTGGTTGGGTAATTAGAACAACAGAATTTGATGTCTCACATTTTTGGTGCCTCAGAATTCTGCAGCCAAGTGAACGGTAGATTCCTTGCCTGCTGCCGGCCTGCTTTTGAATTCCTAGTTGGCATCTTCTAGTAGTGTCCTCATGTCTCATTTGGCGGAAAGGATGAGCCAGATCCTTGGGCATGTTTGCTAAGGGCTCAGATCCCGTCTATGAGAACCCACCCTTAGAGCCCAATCATTTCCCAAAGGCTCCGCCTCCTAATACCATCACTTTGGGGATTCAGTTTCAACGTAAGAATTTTGAGGGGCCCCAAGCATCCAGACCATAACAACTCTTTTATGCCTTACAGAAATAAAAAATAAAATTATTCCAGGGACCAGGAGTATTGTTGTTACAGGGGAGGACAGGGGCAGATACTCCCCTGCAGCTTGTCTTCTGAAGGCATCCTGCAGCATCCTGGGTGACAGGACCCTCTTAGTGAGGTGAGCTCATCCAGCTCAGGTAGTTCAGCCTGTGCATTCTTTTCAGCTATTCCCGTCTGTGCCGCTTCTCTTCTTATGCCGTTCATCCTGTGCCTTATACAGGGGAACACTGGAGGCCAGGTCATTTGTCAAGAACAGAGCTTCCTCTTTCACAGTTCTAAAAGCTGAGAAGGTCAAGATCAATGTGTTGGCATGTGTTGAAGGCTGCTCTCTGTGTCTAAGATGTGCCGTGACCCCTGAAGGGGAGGAAAGTTAGGCTTCACAAGGCAGCAGGTCAGTGGGACAAAAAGGGACAAATTCTCTAACAAGCGCTTTCCTAAAGGCATCTAGTGAAGCTGGTGAGGGAAGGGCCTTCAAGGCCTGCCTCTTAAAGCTCCACCCCTCCATGGCTCCACCCCTCCATGGCCCTATCCCTCCATGGCCCCACCCCTCAGGGCTCCACCCCCTCAGGGCTTCATTATTTAAGGATTCAACTTTTCAAAGCTATCATCTTGGTAACTCTTGAATTTCAGAAGGTGCAAATTCAAACCTGTTGGAACTTAGGAGTGGACTCTTAAATTGTCAGACCTCTGAAGCCACAGAGCACCCCTTGGCTTCTGTTAGCATTCTCACCAGCAGAGACAAGGAAAAGAAAATCAGGCTTGTTCTTTGGGAAGAAGTTTCTAGGAGCATGGGTGTGCTTGTCAAATGCTCTTTGCCCGACTTAAAAATTAAAAAAAATTTTTTTTATGTGTATGATGTATTGCTTGCATGTAGGTAAGTGCACCCGTGTAGTCCAGTGCCCATGGAGGTCAGAAGAGGGCATCAGATAACCCCTGGAACTGGAGTTATGGGTGGTTGTAATCAAACCCGGGTCTTCTGCAAGAACAGCCAGTGCTCTTAACTACTGAGCCATCTCTCCAGCCCATCTTTGCCCTATTTTTAAAATTTATTTTCTGAGCTGGGCTCAAAATCACTAGCTAGCCATGAATGCCCTTGAACTTCTGATCATTGTGCTTTCACCTGCCGGGATTAAGGGCATGTGCCACTGAGCCCGCCCAAGGCTTTCTTCATCACGCCCCCGTGTCGAGACCTGCTGTGCACAGCCTGTCTGCCAGTTGACTGAACAGCTTTCTCTTTGCTCGGTCCCTGAACTATGTAAAAGATCCAAGTAGTTAAAATCTATGCTCACATGAGATTTCACTCAGAATAGGCCTTTATGAATATTCATGTTGAAGTATTTAGCCTCAGGGTGTGAAATATTAATCTCTTACCTGAGTTTTACATCTAATTCTCTTTCAATGACACAGAGAGAAATTAAATGTTACCTGCCACTGGAGGCATCATTAGGACCAGCTCTCAGAACTAAAACTCTACGAGTACTCATGGTCTCAAATTTTTTTCTAGTTCCAATTATGAGACGGGCAAAATTTACAACAGTAGAACCATTGTTTTTGTTCAAGAGTGGCTTCCTATCTATATTTGAGGGGCAAATAATCATAGAGGTTTGTTTCTGTTAAGTATTCACAGTCCTAGTAATTTGTGTTCAGATTTGTTAAGTATTATACATGTCCAGGGATGGAGATGGAGCTGAGTAGGCAGAGTGCTTGCTTAGCATGCAAGAAACCATGACTTCAGTCCCCAGAACTACAGAAATCTGGTGTGGTGACAGCAGCACACTCCCAAGCACTTGGGAAGGGGCATCAGGAAGACCAGGAGTTTAAGGTCATCCTCAGCTACATAATGAGCTTGAAATCAGCCTGGGCTACATGAAACTGAATGAACAGAGTAAAAACAAACCACCAAAACAAAACAGGATACATATCCAGAGAGTGCAGAGCTTAAACAGTACAAAGGAAAGAGTCTCAGACTCAGGTGTGGTACCACAGGCATTTAATCACAGCTTTTAGGAGGCCTCGGCAGGCAGAGTGTGAGTTTGAAGCCAGCCTGTGCTACATAGCCTCTGTCTCAAAAATAACAAAACCCCAAACCTCAGTGAGGTAGGTGAATATTGAAAACAGGTGCTCTTAACTGAATAGGGGAAGTGCAGAAACAGCATAGAAATGTCTGTTGTGATGTTTGTCTTTGGGGTGTGTGTGTGTGTGTGTGTGTGTGTGTGTGTGTTTGGTTTGAAAGTTGTGTTGGTTTGAAAAAGTGAAGGAAAAAAAGGCAACTGAAGGGTACGTAAACTTTTTTGTGTCTTGGGCTGGAAAGGTGACTCAGCAGTTAAGAGCACTGGCTGTTCTTGCAGAAGACCAGGGTTCGAATCTCAGCACCCACATGGTGGCTACAACCATCTGTAACTCCAGTTCCAGGGGATCTGATGCCCTCTTCTGACCTCCACAGGCACTGCAAGACATGGGTGTACTTACACACATGAAGGCAATACACTCCTACACATAAAATGAAAAAAAAAAAAATCTAAAATTTTTTTTTGTGTGTATGTGTCTTTCTTAGGATATTTATGGAGCCAGGTGTGGTGGCATACACCTTTAATCCCAGCACTCAAGAGTCAGAGGCAGGCAGATGTCTGTGAGATCAAGGTTGGTCTGTTCTACATAGCAAGTTCCAGGTCAGCTGGGGCTACAGGGAGACCCTGGCTCAAAAACAGTCAGAAAAACAAAACAAATATTCATGGAAGAAAGTTTAGAAACAAAGGAGAAAGAAAAAGATACTCTTGATTTACTCCAGCAAAACCCACTATTATATAGGTTTATTTTACTCAGTTTTTTATTATCTACTAAAAATTCAAATATGTATATTTTGTAAAGGCAAATGATGTGACTGTCTTATAATGTTGTATCATTTTGAGGATTTTTTGATATTTAAAATAACTGTTAATATTCTATTACACAGATGTCTGTTTAAATGAATTATAAGAGATTTTGATACTTGGTTGCAATTTTATGTTTGATTTCTAAAATGTGTTGTGTTTGTGTGTATGTGTGGGCGTGTGCACTTTCTTGAGTGTATGTACGTGCACATGCGTGTGTGTGTGTGTACATGTAGAAGTTAGGAGTTAACCTTGGTGGTGTGCTTTAGAAACTGTCCACTTTGTGTTTTGAGGCAAGGTCTCTCATTTGATCTGGAGTTTGCTGGTTAGTTTAGGCTGGCTGGCTGTTGAGCCCCAGGGATCTGCCTTTTGCCTCCTTCCCATCACTGGGGTTACAAGCATGTTAGTATGCTTCCCATTATACCTGGGTGCATTCCTGGGACCTTAAATATGCCAGGTAGTTCTACCCCTAAGCTATACCCCAGGGTTGTAATTTTATACTATTAATGATATTTCAGTGAAAATCCTTAAAATATTTTTATTTTTATTTTATGCATATGAGTGTTTTGTCTGCATGTATGTAAGTGCACCCATGTCATGCACTGCACTCAGAGGCAGAAGAGGGCATCAGATACCTTGGAGCTGGAGTTACAGATAGTTGTTAGGTACTTTGTGGGTACTGGGAACTGAACCCGGGTCCTCTGCAAGAGCAGCTGGTACTTTTAACTATGAAACCATCTCTCTAGCCCCATCAGTGAACATTCTTAAAGCTAAACTTTTGTTTGTCTATTTCTTCTGATGATGAACTCTTGGAAATAAAATTGCTTAATTGTTTTAAAACTTAATTTTGAGACAGGGTCTTCACTAGGTAGCCCTGGTTTACATGAAGCTTACTATGTAGACCAGGCTGGTCCTAGAACTCACAGAAATCTGCTTGCTTCTGTCTCCTGAGTGCTAGGATTGGAGGTATGTGGTACCAGGCCTGGCTCAATTTATTATTGTGTGTGTATATGTCTATATGTGTGTGTGTATGATGTGTATGTGTGGGTATGCATGCCATGACATGTATGTGGAGGTCAGAGGACAACTGTGGATTTGGTTCTCCCTTTCTCTAGGTTCTGGGGATTGAACTTGGGTCATCAGGCTTGCAGGGCAAGCACTTTAACTGTTGAGTTATCTTTTGACCATATATTAATACAGATATATGTTGTCAAATTGCCCTCCAGAAATAGTGTTCCATCTCATGACTCCATGTCCTCCATGAAGCATATATATATTTGTATATGTATATGTATATATGCAAGCATTTTAGGGAAAACCAGTTGCTCATTGCTGTTTGAAATTTGAACTGACTGAGAATTCTATCTTAATCAAGAGTTTTCTCTTTTGTCTAAAAGTAATTGTTTCTTAATGGAGTATAAAAGAGCAAAAGAAAATGTTTCTCTTTTGAGAGGAATCTCTTCAAAAGAAACGATGCTTGAGCATTACTAATGCTTGAGCATTACTAATTCCCTGGTTGTGGCAGTTCTGGCCCCTGGGCAGGGTGTTCCTCTCTTGAGACACAGATCTTTGTCCACATCTTTTTATCATAACTAAATTCCTTGTGATGGAATTCCACCTGTACATAATTCAGTACATTCACATTTAAAAAAGTTAATTTTGGGGTTTGAGGAGTGAGGCTACCCCACAAGTCTCATGACTGTGATAGCAAGATTCAGGGTCATGATTAAGAATTGAGTGGGTAGCCTTGGGCACAAACTAACAGGAATACACAGATCCTTTTACCTTGGTTTATTCCTAGGTGGGGAGATTAGGAATGGCTTGACGGGGTGGGATTCCAGGCCATGACTGGGGATTATATTCTTCCGCTAGAACTGCTGTTATATTGATGAAAGCATGACTATAGTCACTAATAAAATTTGACTCACATGTACATGAAATGACCTCCTTGGCTCCATTTTGAACCCTGCTAAAAGGTTATTTCCATTTATTTTGGCAGCTTATGTTAGAAGAAAAGCCTGGGTATTGGGAGTTCCAATGAAAAACAGTAGCCTGAAGCATCTTGCTTACGTCTGCTTATTTAAATGGTCTTGGAAGTCGGCCTGTCTTCTCCTGTCCTTATTATTGAGACTGAAAACATTGATCTCTTGCTCTTCTCCCCTTCCTAGCCCTCTCCCTCCTCAGAGTCTCACTAAGTAACCTGGACTGGTTTCAAATGGTCGGTCTTTCTGCCTCTGCCTCCCAGAGCTGGGATTACAGGTGGGCATCACCATGTCTGGCTCATTGATCACACTCCTTCGAAGATACTGTGTGGTGAGAATCTCTGGTAGTGCCTGAGCCTCCTTCCCAGGACCATTACTAGAAGATTCAGTGTCTTAAAAGAACATGAAATTGGCTAAGTTATATACAGTTTGTATCCTGTCTATTCAGGCGAAGCCCTGCTGGAAACCTTGAGTGACCTCCCTTGTCTGGGGAATTACATAGTGATCCTTTATCTGCCAGTAAAACCCACTCAGTGAAGGCCACTGAGAATCCTTCCACTTCTTTCTTTTTTAATTTTTACTTATTTAAGTTATGTGAGTATATATCCTGATGTGACAGCAAGAGCTAGGGAAATGGGAAGGAAGCAGGGAGGGGAAGGGAAAGAGTGAGCCCGGGAGAGGGTAATAGGAAACAGATATTACCGAGGAGGAAATGGGGACATTCAACTAGGAAGGGAGGAGGGAAGGACATACAGGGCCCACGGGGGTAATGGGGAGTGGGGAGCTCAAGAGAGGCGGGCTAATGGAAGACAGTATTATCAAGGGGAAAATGGGAGCACTTCAACTGGAGATGGAGGAGGGAGGTTAGATGGGGGAGAGAGAGGAGAGACAAATAAGATTAGGTGGAATAAAAATCAGAGGGAAATGTAGTAATTCAACCTCCCCTGAAAAATAGACAAACAATATCTGAACATGAGTGCATGTATATAACCGAAGACTACATAACAAGAAACACAGGGCCAGACAGGAGAAACCTCCGTTTAAGTTGTTGGTCAGGGTGGTCCAAGAGACTCCCAAAATAACACAGGCTGTTGCCATAGCCCTTGATAACCTCCCAGAACTTGAAGGTAAGACCCTATCACTAAAGACAGGACATACTGGGGACAATGGACTTCTCCCTGAAGGTTAGCTCTCATAGTCCTAGAGGATACTATGCAAGCTCCTAAGAGAGAAAATCAATGATCCAACCCAGCTCTAAAGCTTAATGACCACAATGACTGGCATAGCAAACTATTTCTATTGGTGCAGTCGTGGCACTTTTATCTGGGGGTAATCAATAGCTATCTGATCAATCAATCGTCAAAGCCCTCTCAGTGGGGAACTCATGGGAGGCACTGTAAATATAGTCAAATACACATGGCTGGAGAGGTCACAGATCCTACAGGAAGCCCTATCTTAGTCAACTCTCTAGACAAATGAGATTTCTTACTGTATGCTAAATATGGATCCTTACATTTACAAACAAGTATAGCATACACCGCTCACCAAAGAAGCTTCTTTTTTTTGCAACAGATGGAGGCTGTTATAGAGTTCCACAACTAGTCTCACACAGAATATATGTTTGAAAGATGCCCTGCCCTAAGTGACACATCTACAGCAGAACCTCTACACTTAAGGCTCATAGCAGAACAGAGGGTAGAGAGAATACTAATACACCCCGCAACTCTCACCAGCAAAGTTTTTTCATAAAACAATGTGATGCACACAGAAGGCCACAACAGGCTAAGTTTCAGAGAACAAGAGACTACAGAGTCCGTGTTCCTGGATGGAACGCCCGTTTTAAACCTCGCCCACCCACAGCTCAGTGACCATTGCGGGAAAGGGAGTGGAAAGATTTTAAGAGCCAGGGTTGGTGAGTGACCATAAGGAAACAGAGGCTTTCAGACCACTGGGAATTTGCAACAGTGATGACAGCATTCACAAGACCCATGCTGACTCAGTCAGATGAAACCCCAGCATAGACGGGCAGTAGGCTCCAACCTTAGCCAAAGAACTATTGGCCACTGATTATTGCTGGATGAGGGAGAGTGGATCTTCTGTAAGGGAAGATCTTTGATTCTAGGCTGACAAGACTCCAGTGAATGAACTTGCAGTGAGAGACATCTGGGTACAAGTCTTTGACTGAATAGGACTTAGCATACAGTACAGAATGTGTGAAATATAGTGGGACTTTGAGAGGATTCAGATGAGGACGGTTGGTCTAAGTTTGGTTAAGATTTATTATGTGAAATGTATAAAAACTCAATAAAAATATCAAGAAGGACACATTCTACAAAGATTAGGAAATGTTTTTTTTGATTTTCATGTGTAGGAGTGCTTTGCCTGCATGTGGGTAAGTATACCACATGCATGAAATTTCTGTGAAGGCCATAAAAGGCCTTTGAATCCCCTGGAACTGGAGTTACATATGGCTGTTAGCTGCCATGTAGGTGCTGGGAACTGAACCTGGGTCCTGTGCAAAAGCAGTCAGTGCTTTTAACTGCTGAACCATTAAAAAAATTTTAATTTACAGTGTGTGTGTGTGTGTGTGTGTGAGCATGAATGCATGCCTGGTCAGAGGACAACTGCTAGTGTCATCCCCAGGAACATTATCAGTCTCTGAGACAGGGTCTCTCACTGCCCAGGAGCTCACCGTTTAGGCCAGAGTGGCCGGCTGAGTCCCAGCCCTGCCTCCACCTCTCTGCCCTGCAGTGCTGAGGTCACAGGTGCCTGCTACAGTGCCACCATTCTGCTTTAAATAAAAACGTAGCTTCTGTGGTTTAAACTCAGGTCCCCATGCTTCTGCAGCGAGCACTTTACCCACGGAACCGTCTCCCCAGGCCCCAGTTTTATTGCTTTTGATTTATGTACAGTATCTGTAATTGGGTAGAATTCCTGCTTTCTTGTCCCTTTGTCTCTACGAAAAACTTCTCACCGTTGAGGTACTTTCCGCTTTAATTGCGCAGACACTTGAGGTGTAGATTTGGGAAGGAACCTGCACACAGGTGCTGTTTGATGTGAGGATCAGAATGAGTGCTGTCCTCTCTGCTTCCTACTTGACACGACGTCTTCCCTCTTGAGTTTCTGTGTATTGTGCACATACTATACTGTCTTCAGGATAACCTTGACTGCATTCTGCCTGATTCATAGTTGAACAGAATGTCAGATTCTTCTTCCAGCTTAAAAATGAGGGGCCAGTGAGCTGGCTCAGCAGGTAAAGGCAAGTCTGATGGCCTGAGTTTGAGCCTTGGGTCCCACATGGTGGAAGGAGAGAACTGACGCTCCTGTCACTTGTCCTCTGATCTTCACACGCATGCTGTCTCACATATGAGCCTCCTTCCATGCAATAATAAATGTAATAAAAAATTGTTATAGCTCCTGGTACAGTGCCAGGCATACAATACGTTATCAAGAAATACGTATATGATGATGCAATGGAGAAATCAGTGGCATATAATTGATGTGACTTTTGAGGGGTTGTGGGGGTTGAGACAGGGCCTTGTTACGTAGACCAGGCTGGCTTTGAACTTTGAATGATTCTTTGCTTCTACCTCCTGAGTGCTGGGATTCCAGGTGTGTTTCTCCACACCTGAACAATGTGGTTTTTGTAAATTTCAACGGCATCCAGATTATAACTTTGTTCAATTAAGTTATTAAAAACATTTTTTTATTGAATCTTTATGTTTCATAAAGAACATCCCAGTCAATCTTAATCATCTTGATATCTCTTTATACCTCCTTTCCCACTGGCTCCTCTCCCCATCATGCCCCAACTGGAATCCATACATTGTTTCATCTGTATTATGATCTACTGTGCCAAGTTAGTACAAGTTCTTCTACTGAGGTCCAGTCAGCCTATCCAGAGTCCCTTGCTTTAAGAAGATTAGCTCATCCTCACCTAAAAGTAATCAGTTGTCAGTATTTCTTCAGCACAGTTTGGGGGCCCCCTGTCCGTTCCTCAGTTCCATGCTGGGTGTTTGTCTGCTTGAGTTTGCATGGGTCTTGCGTATGCCAAGACCATTGCTGTAAGTTCATCTGAGCAGGGTCCCGGGAGCTTGTAGGACTCTATTTCCATGTGGTCCCGCACCTCCTCCCTGGCTCCTACAGTCTTTCAGCCCCCTCTTCCACAATGTCCCTGTGCAAGGGTGAATGAAACTTCCTGTTCAGGGACCCACACTCTGCAGTCTCCTAATCTCCTTGCTTTGGCCATTTGTTCCTGACCACTGTTGCATGAGGGAGCTTCATTAATGAGAACTGAGAGATTTATTGATGTCCTCTTTACCCCTTGTTCTACATTGTGTGAACCTTAAGTATAGAGATTGCATTGTAGATGTGCTGCTTAGGCATGGGCAATTAAATTAATTATTTTTGAGACATGGTCTTGTATGCTATAGCCCAGGTTGGCCCCAAACTTGCAGTCTTCCTGCCTCAGCCTTCCCAAAGTGTGTACCACTATACTAGAATAGCTGAGTCTTTTTTTTTTTTTTCTTTTTATGGCAGTTTGAAAATATATTTTTGTTGATACCAGGATATAAATTCAAGTTTACTTAAGATTTTCAGTGGGCTGAATGGCTCATAGGTTAAGAGCACTAGTTGCTCTTGCAGAGCACCTGAGTTAGATTCCTGGTACCCACATGGTGACTGACAACCATCTGTAACTCCAGTTCAGAGGACCCAATGCCCTCTTCTGACGTCTGTGAGCATTGCACGACATGGGTGCACCTACCTACATGCAAGCAATACCCTTGTACACATAAAATAAAAATAATAAATATTAAAAGCAATTAAAGGGACGTTCCCACTGTTTTACAGCAGTGTGTATGGCAGACCTGGGGAACATCCATAAACAGGAAGCATGGCTTCTTGATTCTGTCAATAATGTGTCCCGGCATCCCCACAGGACTGGGTGGTCTTTTGTTCTTTCTCATCGTCAACCTAGCACTCTAATTAGTCCTTATAAACGATTTATGGATTCCTTCTCTCTGCTCTAACTCAGCCTGCATGGTTTAAACATCACCTGGATGGGCTTGTTTTTTCCTTCGTCCCCCGTCTCACGGCATGGAAAACCCTCCTCAGATTCACCTGTGGAGATGAGGTGTCATCTATAAACCCCTGCCCAGACATCACTCAGGGTCTCCCGCTGCTGAGATCCCACTCTGGCTTCGTGGCTCATGTTCTCGCTAATTCAGTGCCTCTCTACTGGGGCAGCCGTCCTGCCTTCTTTGTCAACAGGTGTGTTTTCCTTAGGGTGCTAACTCCAGGGAATCCTTGAAATCCAGCACATTAACTCTCAACCAGTCAGCCTGGTTTGCACCGCATGGGGGACGTTTCTCCATTCCTCCTCCTGTTTCCAAGTCCACGCCCCCCTCAACCCCAGCCTTGTATTTCCTCCCCAGGAAATTCCTGATGTTCTGGCCTTTCCTTTCTGGCCTAATAATTAGAAGGTCTGTTTTGTCCATTGAAGCTTTGCTGGCCAGCTTTGCATGTCTCAGTCTCCATGAGAGGACGGGGCTCTTTCACATGCTTACATAGATAATTCATGATATAAGGTAGGAATCGTGATTTGTATTTCTTTTGTCCAATTCTATCTACCGCAACTCAACCTGTTTTTCAAAAGGTTTAACACATTTTCATAATGTTTTTGCTCTGATGGTAGATTTTCTTCCCTTCTTCCTTTCAACATTTAAAACGTTAAAGAGAACACTGTAGCATAATTTGTATGATAATCTCAGGACATGTACTAAATAAAAACAAATTAGCATGTTCAGGTCAGGTGTGGTAGAATTTGCCTTCAATTCCGGCACTCAGGAGGCAGAGGCAGGTGGATCTCTGTGAGTTCCAGGCTGTCCTGGTCTATATAGTAAGACTCTGTCTCAAAAACAAGCAAGAAAGCAAGCTACCAATCAACTAAAATCAGCGTCCTGCCGTAAGCCATGGCACCAATTGGCTGTCAATTACCTGTGCATTAGATTTGTGGCTTGTCTCTTTGTGTCAAATAAACCAACTTTCATAAACTTTCTTCAAATAAACAACCAATAGCCCAAAGAAAATTTAGGAATTGTCTGATTTTATAGAAGTTGCTAAAGGGATTTTCTCATCCTTTGCCCAGGCTGGCTTCGTGACACAGTGCAGTGGCTCTCAACCCAGAGAACCACTTGAAGCGGAAAAATCGAATTAGAACTCAAGCTTTCTGAGGGCCATTTTGCAAACTCTCCTTCCTAGTTATTTGAAATACAGTTATGTGTCTAAATTGTATTTAAAACCTCATTGTGGTTTTCCAACAGTTTCTAGCAATATAACACCTGATGTGGTTTACTTTATTATTCAAATTCTATTTTTTTGTTGTTTTGAGACAAGGTCTCTCTGTGTCACCCCAGCTGGCCTGGAACTCTCTATATAGACCAGGCTGGCCTTGAACTTACAGAGATCTGCCTGCCTCTGCCTCCTGAGTGCAGGGATTAAAGGTGTGAATCACCATGCTTGACCCCAAATTCTGCCAGCCCTCCTACCTTCCCTCCTTCCCTTCACCCTGTGCTAACACACCTGGTTCATTCAGCACCGGGGATAGACCCCAGGACTTTGGGCATGCTAGGTAAGCATTGAGCCACATCATCAGCCCTTTTATTTATTTATTTAATTAATTAATTTATTTAACATTTTTGTGTACTTTATTTTACAGTATACAACATACTCCAGAGGAGTGGGTCCTGAAACACAGGAATAAGATCAGTATAGCTGATACCACCTATAGCACTGATTTAAGTTGCTCCGGTTTTAACAAAGCCCTGATGAAAAATGATGAGAATTTATCCTGCAAAAAAGGTCCTCTTTCCCCAAATTATTCATATCATCATTCCTAGAAATGAATTCCAAGTGCAAATTCTGATTAATCTCAAGTCTGATCCTCCTTGCATTTGTGGGTTCTCAGCAGAGAAACCCCAAGTTCTATTTTTATTTTGGTACAGCAAGTAAAGTTCTGCGAATACCCAAAGACCTAACCGTGACAGCAAATCATATAGATATAGAAGAAGCTACTTGTAAACCTCAAAAATAAAACCAAAACCAAAACCAAACTCCAAAACACCATCGTTGGAGCTGGAGAGGCGGGGCAAAGCTCAGTGGGTGAAGCGCTTGCTGTGCAAGTGTGAGGACTGGAGTTTGGTCCCCGGAAACTATGTTAATGCTTGGTGGATGTGGCGGCCTGTCTGTAATCCCAGTGCGTGGCAGAGGTGGAGATGGAGATCCCAGGATTAGATTAGCCGTATTGGTGAGCTCTGGGTTCAAATGAGAGATCTTGCCTCACTACAAAGGTGGAGAACAATCAAAAACACCTGATGTCAACCTCTGGCCTCCATATGTTGTGCACATATGTACACTTATTACCTCCCCACTCCCCACGCAATCACCCATACGGGCATAATACGACACACATCACAAGAAAAAAGAATATTGTTTTGACATGGATGAGAGCTCTGTATTTTCTCCACAAGAGGGCAGGAAAGTCTGGGATGTAAGTATAATTCTTCAGTGTCTTTCTTGGAAGAACTCCTTCACTTTTCAAAGGTGCTTTTTAAAAATTTTATTATTTTTGTTTTATGTTCATGAGTATATCTCCTGCATGTGTTTAAGTACACTGTGTTGCGCAGTGCCCTCAGAGGTTAGAAGAAGGCGTTGGATTCCCCAGGAACTTGTTGTCAGCTGCCATGTGAATGCTGGGAATCAAACCCCAATTCTCTGCAAGAACAGCCAGTCTCTTAACTACCGAGCCATCTCTCTTGATCTCATAGGTGCTTTTTAAATTATGAAGATTTGACTCTGTGTGAAAGTTCCACAGTAGATTTTTTTTTTTTTTTTAAAGTGTCCCTGATTTTCCTAGTCTGTGGTCCTCCCCATCTGCCCATCATTTTCGGACTTGACTACTGCTCTCAGTGACTGAGGCAAGCCTGTCTTCACTAACTTGTGACTTTTAGTCCCTTAAAACATACACGGGGGAGAGGAAAAGACCAGTGTTTTCCTCAGTGTTTCTGCCGATGAGAGAATGTCTGTGTCAGAGGAAAGGAAAATCACACAACAGATTTGCGATGGTCCTGATCGCACGAGCTCGCTTCCTTTCTCCGGCTCCGGATCATTCTGACTCTTGCCTGCTTTTCCTTGGCTCCTGCTGCCACATTTCTTTTGTCCTTTTTTTGGTTTTTTTTTTTCTGTTTTTGTTCTATGAGGCTTAAATTATATGCTATGCTACAGAACCCATCTAAATCTGTGATATCAAAAATTGAATGCTTCTCTCTTCTGGCACTCTCAACAGAACCAGCTTAACATATTAAGTCTTACTGTGCAGGCATGATAACAGGCTATGTAAGCCAAGGAGGCGATGTTTTGCAAACTCAGTTTATTTTCATAAAAAATTGCACTTGGTGAAGTATTTGTAGGATTCTAATTCAGAGATTGAGTGTTCCTTGAATTCTCAGTATCAATTGAAGGTTATTTTTTTTTTTTGCCTGTATTTTATATATTTTTAAAGAGTGAATTGGCTACATGAAAGATGAATTGTGTAGCACAATAAAGCATTAAAGATTCAATTTTTGTTTAAGGTGGGTTGCCATTCCCCCCTGGAGTGCATGAAATGAAAATGCACGCACAGAACCCAATGATTGCTGCAGAACCATGGTTTCGGAGGAGCTTGTCCCTTCAAATAGTTAATGCTGCTAAACAGAAGGGAGGTGGAAGAATTCACGTGGCAAAAAACAGATTCAAAGAGGATGCTTATATGGAAGAATTATTGACAGCTACAGACGTAATCAACTGGCATAGTGTAATCAGTTAGTGACGGGCATGCCCAAAGCGTGCAAGAAAGATATCATAGAAGTAACAAGGCAGCTTTCTGTGTTGTTGAAATTCAACTGTAATCAGCATCACCAATGCCTGCAGCACCATCTTAGGCAACCGTATTGGATGCAGGCAATGTGAAACCCATCAGTCATTTGGCTCCTGTTCCTTTAAGTACCGGGAGCATTTGTAGCTTTAGGGAAAGTTTAATTTGTGAAACACCTTACCATTGCAGGCTACCTAAAGCTGTAGATAGCCTCGCCCACGAGTGACTTGTAGTACATTTAGTAGTCCTAAAATTTCTTTTCAATCTTGTAAAGGCCTTATGATTTCCTGAGGGGATAGGGTCTCATGTAATACAGGCTGGCCTCAGATTCATTATATGATGGAAGATGACCTTGAACTTCTGATCCTCATGCCTCTACCTCTTGAGAACTAGGCTTAGGGATATAAGCCACCAAGCCCATGTGTGAAGCTTTGTGTATGCTAGTAAGCACTCTACCAATTGAATTACATCCCCAGCTCCGCCTTATGTCTCTTTTCACAGACTGTCTTCAAAACGCAGACAGTAGGAGTTACGGTTTTCTTTAGAAGTTTGGTGGGTTGTGTGTGTATATCCATCTACGTTTGTAATATTTATGTTTTCATTTTTCTTTCACATTATAATTCATCGTGCCTGAGTTCAGCAGACTTAGTCCTGGTCAAGTGATACCACGGTAATTTTGGCTTCCTTCCTGCAGACAGCCCCTTGCAGAGGGGAAAAATGACAAAGTTGACTGAGAATTCCAAAGCACAATGTGAGGGGAATTCACTAACTAAAGGACTTCGCACACAGGAAACATGAGGAAAACATCTTATTTTAAGATATGCATTTAATATGTTTTTCATATTTGGAAAGAAAAGCTAATGTCTGGGAATGTCTTTTGATTCACTAGCCAGAAGGATTGGTATTCTACATCTCCTTTCCAGGTGTCCCTACTCTTTAGATTAGAAATGATTTATTTACAGAGGAAAGAACGGCACTTTGATATACTATACGAATGTTAAACATTTATGAGGTTTAAAAATATTTATGAATGTGTAAAAGTTATTAAAGTCAATGTGTTTTGGGTTACCTTGTGATCAGGTAGGGTCTGAATACAAACCCAGTGAAATTTAAAAAGAGAAGACAAAGAGACTATACATTATGAGTAGATTTGTGAAGTTTAATAATCATAGGGGTTATGTGTGTGTCTATTTTGTGTATAATTTAAAATGCATAGTCTTATAAAATATTGACTTAATATACATAGGTACATTTTTAGAATCATGATGAATTATAATGTTAAGGCTCCAAGAAAATTTCATTAGAGCTCTTTATTTCTAGTCACTCAAAGATATAATAAAAAAATTTCTTTTTCAATAAAAACGCCTACAATTTGTTTAAAAGAATATCATTTGGAGAACACTGGCTGCTTTGGGGGGCTGTTAGTTTGAAGGTAAGAAAATTTTTATTCTGTAGGATTATTTTTTCAGGCTTTCAGCTAGTTCATAAGAAATTATTCATTATACTTAACATAAAATTGCACATGTGAGTAGGAAACAGAAAACGTTATGGAATACTTCAAGTTAACCTGAGGTAAAAATTTCTCCTATACCTTCATTAAGTCCATTTTTTTCTAGAAGCATCTCCTGGATAAATAAAAGGATAAATCTCTATTAACATTAATATAAATCAAACAAGATTGTCTGTTTTTAAGAAAGTTTTTCAGGGGCTGGAGAGATGGCTTAGTGGTTCAAAATACTGGATGCTCTCGAAGAGGGGCAGAGTTTTAATTCCCAGTTCACAAATGCCTATAACTCCAGTTAAAGGGGATTCAAGGCCCCCTTTCTGGTCTTTGTGCAGGCTTGTCTTGCACATAAACTTATGCAGTATACACACACACACACACACACATCCTTTTTTGTAACTTTTAATTGAAATTTTGTGTATTTCATAGGGAACATTTTAATCATCTTCATATCCTCTTCCTAGTTGACCCCGCTCCTATAGTCCCCAAATAAATAAATCTTAAAAGATTTTCAGAGGCTGGAGAGATGGCTCCATAGTTAAGAGTGTTAACTGCTCTTGCAGTAGACTTGAATTCAGTTCTCAGCACTTCTTTCGAGTGCCTAACAACTGCCTGTCACTCCAGCTCCAGGGGGTGTGATGTTCTCTTCTGACTTCAGCAGGTACCCGTGTGCACACGGGCATATAACATACACAAATAGTAAATACATCCTAATAAAAGAAAAATAGTTTTCAAGCAAATAAAAGGCATCAAAATTTACTACTCTAAGACAGTGTGTGTGTGTGTGTGTGTGTGTGTGTGTGTGTACATATCTACTTGTGTTTGAGGGTGGGCCATGGTGCGTGCATGTGGTGGTCAGAGGACAACCTCTCTGATTCTCACCTTCTACCTTGTTTGACACAGTGTCTCTTTGTTTGCAGGCTAGATGACCTATTAACTTCTGGGGACTCTCCAGTCTTTGTCATCTCAGCACTGAGATTATGGATGTATACACTGTGTCTGGCTTTATGTGGGTACTGGGGATCCAAACTCAGGTCCTTGTACATGGGCAGAAGCTCTTTACCTGCTGAGCTACCTCCCAGTCCTACAGCAAGGTTTTAAATACTTCTTATTTTGCATGTGAGATTTGGCATATAAGAGACAGAGAGCGGGAGTACAGGGCAAGATGAGGTTCAAGGACACGATCATGGTACCCTCATTGCTCATACAGCATGCTGTGAATGCATCCAGGGGTCAGTCCATTCATTAGGTTAGAGTCCTCATTATTTAACTGACTTTGGAATACCCTCAGGCGCACTCAGAAGTGTACTTTATTAATCTAGGATTTCTTTCTTTTGTGGGGGAGGTATGTATGAACATGTGTGTGTAGTGGTGTGCTTTTGTGTGTGCACATGTGGAGGCCAGATATCAACATCCAGTGTCTTTCTCTATTGAACCTGGAGCTCACTGATGGGCTAGACTGGCTGGCCAGTGAGCCCCTGTGATCTTCCTGTCTCTGCCTCTCAGTGCTGGGATTACAGGCACACACTGCCACTCTGCTTTTTATGTGGGTGTTAGGGATCTGAATTCATGTCTTTCTACTTGTGCAACAAGCGTTTTATCCATGGAGCCGTCTTCCTAGTCCTGTCTCTTAGAATTTCTTAATTCAATCAAGTTGACAAGATTGGCAATCACAGTGTAGTAACAAAACAATTGTTCAGCATGCTTGAGAGAATCCCAGTGGAATCTTTGTCTACCAGGGGACAGTAGAGTTTTTTGATGTGGCTAGAGTGACCCATATGTGATGCCTGGGTCTCTGGGGTTGAGAAAGAAGCAGCAGTCACTTGTGGAGGCTGACTGCATGGAGCTGAAAGAACCGAGGATGCCAGGGTCAGGGATGAAAATGATGACCAAATTCTTCTCCATGCCTGAGTCTTGTCTCGGCTCTCTACTCAATGTGACAAAAATCAGGGTGACCCCAAAGGATCTTCCTTTGAACCCCCACACCCTAAAATACGTGTGTGGCTTATAAGTAACAAACTATCTGACAGGGCCAGTTCTCATTCAGCTGGCTCTTAAATGGGAAACATCTCTAAATGTGAGTGTTACAAAGACTGAATTCACTGAGGACGTTCCACTGAGAATTGGAACCAAAGGAGGTGCGCGATGCCAGAAATGGAAATCTCTCTCTCTTATGAGTCTTCAGAATACAGGCCTTTTTACTTTCCAATAATTTCCTGCCTGAAGCACTGACATGTCTAATTAATGATAATATTCTATTAAACAATATGATTAATCTGAGACATCATTATGCACAAGAAGATTAAAAAAGCAACCTAAATCCCTTTGGTCCGATTTAAGATAAAATAAACCTGAACTTCTTCTCCGAAGTGGTTTTTCCCCCTCCTGAGTGATGTAACTCGAGGGTACGCGCTCTCTTTCTGTGATTCTTTCACTGTGTGTTCTTTATTATCTGATAAGCTTAGAGGAGACTCTTGGATAAATAGCATCTATTCAGTTATTCCCAATTTAATTATCATTTTGTATCAATACTTGCATGTGAATATTATTTTGGCAGAATACGCTAGTGATAACATGTCTGAGGTTGGCATCACAGGGGTCAGAGCTGTTAATTGTAATCTTTCACTAATAGAAGCAAAAAGAATCTGGGGCGTAGGAAATCCTTCTCATAGGTAGAGAAGGGCCCTATGGGATATATCTCAGGGAATATCCCAAGGCTGGAGCCAGCCTGATTCCTGGGCTGGAGAGGTATCAGTGTTGGTGTCTTGAAAGTTCAGTGATGGAGAACAACACAAAGATTCTTCCTTCCTCAAAGGGCTTCATTTTAGGAAATGTGGATATTTTGAGAATCCTTGTTCCTTGGATTTTTCATTTCTAGCTAGCAACATGTTTTGGTAAATTTTCCCATTGTCAGGTGTTGGAGGACAGCAATAAAAAAAAAAATCTAGGTTTGGGGGCTGGGGAGGTGACTAGATGTGAAAAGTACTTACCATGAAAATGTGGGGATGTGAGTTTGAATCCCAGAACCCGTGAATACTGATTGGTTTGTGTCAACTTGACACAAGCTAGAGTCATCTGGGATGAGGGAACCCCAGCTGAGGAACTGATTCCATCAGGCTGCCATGTGGGCATGTCTGGGAGGCATTTTTGGGCATGGGTGGTGCCATTCCTGGGCAGGTGGGCCAGGGCTGTATGAGAAAGCTAGTCGAACAAGTCAGGGGAAGCAAGCCAGTAAGTGGTGTTCTTCTGTGATCTCTGCTTCCTTGGCTTCCTCAGGATAGACTGAGACTTGGAAGTGTAAGTTACAATAAACTCTTCTCCTGCAAGTTGCTTTTGGTCAGAGTGATTCAATTATTTATATTTCATATGTATGAGCGTTATGCTCAGAGGTATGCAGGTGCACTTGTGTCCTGCAGTGCCCACGGAAGACAGAGGAGGATGTCTGATCCCCTGGAACTAGAGTTATGGTAGGTTGTTAGCTGCCATCTGGGTGCTGGGATTGGAACCCAGGTCTTCTGTAAGAGCAGTCAGTACTCTTAACCACTGAGCCATCTCTCCAGCCCCTGGTGTTTTATCCCAAAAATAGAAGCAGACTAGAACACCACGTAAAGCCAAGTAAGACAGTATCTGTAATCTCCATACTTCTATAGTGAGATGAAGGGGTGGAGACAATCAAATCCCCAGAAACCCATGGGCCAGCTAGTCTGTCATATGCATCAGAAGAAAAACAAGAGACTGTCTCAAAGGAGAAGGTGAGGACTGACACCCGAGGTTTTCCTCTGTCCTCCACAGTCATACTATGGGACATGCATATCTTTCTCATACACACCCACATGGGCATGCACACTGACATACAACACATCATACACATCATCACACAACCAAAGATTAAAAAAATTCTAGATTGGGTGGCTTCTTGGCTTGAGTTCCTACCTTTGCCACTCAGCATCTGAGTCTTTGGACAAGGCAGTTAGTGTCTCAAGGCTTGGAGTCCTTTTTTCTAAAACGAGGAGATCACTGAGTTCCTAGTAGAGCCTCCCTCTGAGGCAGAAGTTGGCTATGCTGATCCCAACAGGGCCCCATTACTTCAGACTTCCAACAGTAATCACATCCATGTCTAGATGTGATACAGTGGGAAGGTTGAGGTGGTGAAACTCATTACAAGAATGAAAAATACATAATAAGCTGTGTGTTGTAGATACATACCCCAAATCCCAGTGCTTGGGAGGCTGAGGCAGGAGGATGAGAAGTTTAAGGTCAGCCTGGGCTACATAGCAAGATCTTGTCTCAAAACTGAGAAAGAACAAACAGAAAATACATGATGAATTCAAAACCTGTAGCTCTGTGCCTAGGGCCTAATGGTTGTGAAAAGCCAGCTGTTACTACGGCTGTTGAAAACTTACCAGCTTTTCAGGCCATATCTAAGTTATTTTTAGGAATTATTTTATCTTGTAGTGAATTGTCTCTAACTGGAATATTAGTAGTACAAAGATTTATCCATGAGCCAGACATCAGAGCCAGATGGCAGTTACCTAAATTTTGTAATACTTGGGCATGTGTAATACTTTATGGCTCATATATCATTTTAAATATTTAATTTATGGTCATTACTGATTGTAATTTCTCAGATTTGTTTTTAATTGCATATATTTGTGTTTGTGTGTTTATACACATGAGTGTAGGTGTCTGTGGAGTTCAGAAGGGGGTGTCAGATCCCTGGATTTTAAACTGCCTGATGGTGGTGCTGGGAACTGAACTCAGGTCCTCTGTAAGAGCAGTATGTACTGTTAGCTGCTGAGCTGTCTCTCCAGCCCCTGATTATGACAATTTTATCATTGAATTTTGGCTTAAACATTATGTCTAGACATTTTGATGAATGACCTAATCTTGGAAGTTTCATGAAAATGTTCTATATATATATATACACACACACACACTCCACCTTTAGACTATATCTGCTGAAAATACAATACTATCTGAACGTTGATATTTACTGTTATATATTGAAATTACTAATTGGATTGGGAATAGTTTCATAATTCTTCCTAGTAAATAAAGTAGTGATTGAAAAAAAAAGGAGCAAATGGGGCTGGGAATGTTGGATGTGTGCCTAGAACAAAGTTCTAGGTTCAATGCCCAGCACGGGATAAAGCAGGTGTGGTGACACATGCCTGCAATCTCAGCACTCAGGAGGTAGAGGCTGGAGGGTCAGGGGTTAAAGATAATCCTTGGCTACATAGTAAGTTCTAGGCTAGCCTGTGCTTCATGACACTCTGTCTATCCCTCTCCCAAAAAAAGTGGAAATGACAGAAGCTCATCATAACTTAGTCAAGTGAGGTTTTAAAGATTAGGAAATGAAAAATGCTTGAGATGCTAAGATATTAAAGACAAAATATGAAACCATAATCCATTTGAAACTAATATTTTCTCAAATATGAGTAGAGAAGACAGGAGGACAAAGTTAAAAAATAATAAATATGGGGGCTGGAGAGATGGGTTAAGCAGTTAAGAGCCCTTGGCTGCTTGTAGACAGCCCAGGTTTGGTTCCCAGCACCCACAAGGCGGCTGACAACTGTCAGTAACTTTATTTTTCTTTTGGCGCTGACTGCCATGCTGGACTCCTTTTGTAGTTCTCCAGGGTCTTCAGATACACTGGAAATGGAAATCACTTGCTCAGTATACATTTTGTGTTTTCGGTGAGTGGAAGGTTGCCTCCTTCTTCCTGGCAGAATTAGGCCCCTTTCCTTTCTAAAAGTCTTTGGTGGCTAATAACTTTTAAACTTTTTTCAATCTTTAATCTGCAGGCGTAGTCAGAGAAGCTCATATTTCCTCCTTGGTGTTTATCTGTCCCTAAAGTATGTGTGAATTTGCTCAAAATGTTTCTTTACTGACTTATTTGGGGCTAACAATTGAAGCGAGGGCCTTGTGCATGCTCGGTAAACAAACTGTCTACCCATGAACTACAGCCCCAGACTGAAGCAGTTTTTGTATACACACAGTGAACGTAGACAGAGACCCTTAGTTTAGAGGATGCTCAGCTCAGATAGAAACTCTTCCTGAGATCCCTGGCTACTCGGGGAAGTGAAGTCCTTTGCCAGAGGCCACACTCCTGTTCAAATCACAGTAGTCACAATGAAGCTGGTGTGGTGGTGTAGGTCTTTAATCCCAGCAGTCAGGAGGTAGAAACAGGAGGATCTCTGTGAGATCGAAGCCAGCCTGGTCTACATAGTGAGTTCCAGGCCAGCTGGGACTACAGGGGCCCCTGTCTCAAAATGCGAACATGGTGCTGGAGAGATGGTTCAGTGGTTAAGAGCACTGACTGCTTTTGCAGAAGACCTGGGTTCAAATCCCAGTACCCACATGGCTTAACAGCTGTCTGTAACTCCAGTTCCAGAGGATCTGAGGCCCTCTTCTAGCCTGCTTGGGCACTGTATGACACAGGTGTACTTACATATATGTATGCAGTACAGCATACAGAAAAATAAAAATAATAAAGAAAATAGTAAAAAGCAGGCAAGCAAACAAAAAATAGTCACAACAACCCAAGGGATTCTCTTGATAGTCTTACTGCCTCCGTCTTCTTCTGTGGGTGACTTCTGGAGCCACGAACATGGTCAAATGCCTCCTAAGATAGCCGACTGGTTTTTAAGTTTCAGAAGTTCCATCCTCTGGTTTTATCAGTACCTCGTATAGTACAAGTAGCCCAGGCTTTCGAGACAGGTGGACTTGGTTCAAATCTAGACCAACTCAGGCCTGCCATGCATGACTCCAGGGGACATGTTTGCAAGCTTTAAAAAAATTTCTATTTTATTATCTATTTGCATTTATTTATTTATTTTGATGTGTATGTATGTGTGCGTGTCACAGTGCACATGTGAAGGTCAGAGGGAAACTTGTCGGAGTCAGTTTTCTCCTTCCACCATGTGGGTTTTGGGGGTCCAATTCGGTAACTTCAGACTTGGTGGGGAATGCCTTCACCTGCTTTGCCAGCTTGCTGGCCTACTGTGAGTATTTCTCATGAACAGGGCCAGGATTAAGAGGAGACATGTAAGGATGGAAAGGCACACGCTGGCACACACTTAATAAATTTTCAGAGGTACAAATGCTGTGTTTTGATTAATTTTTTTTAATGTGTATGAACGTCTTACTTGCCCGTATATAAGTACACTTGTGTGCGCAATGGCTGTGGAGCCCAGAAGAGGGAGTTGGATCCCCTGCAACTGGAGTTATGGATGATTATTAGCCACCATGTGGGTTCTGGGAACTGAAGCCAGGTCCTCTGCAAATGCAGCCAGTGCTCTTAACTGTGGAGTCTCTGTAGTCCCCATGTTCTGATTTCAACAGTTGGCATAAGGAGAGCATTCCAGTAGTCTGGAACTCATGCTCAGGGCCATTCTGGATCGGTGTGTATGGATGTGCATGCGCCTCTTTAGTAAATGTCAGGAACCCACAGAAATCACAGGCGTGCAGATGCCATTATTTCAGATGCTCTGCGAATGCGGACAAGAGCCAGGTGGACTCCCATCTTCCCTGTGAGGAGTCCTGAGAGGCATCTCTGATTTGAGATTCTGGGCTGAAGGTCTGAGCAGCTCTGTTGGCATGGTTCCTCAGCAGCCCAAGAACCTTCAGGCTGGCCTTTTTGTCTGTGTATTGTTTACTTTTCTTATTACTGTGACAAAATTCCCAGCAAAAGCAGCTTAAGGACCGGGGAGCTGGTCCATTGGGTAAGAGCACTTGCTGCATAAGCAAGGGGACCTCAGTTCAGATGCCTAGCACCCACAGAAAAGCTGGGCCTGGCCATGTACGCTTGTAACCCGGAACAAGGATGGGAGAGCAGAGGCGGGAACTCAATGGTTACCAACTTTGCTCAAAAAACAGTAAGCGCCAGGTTCAGTGAGAGACTCTGAATCAGAGATTAAGGCAGATAGTGATCCAGCGGGACACCCTATGATCCTCCTCTGGCCTTTCCACATGTGTGTAGGCACATATAATACAAACAGGCAAATACAAAGTAGACTAGGGAAGGAAGAGTCTAGTTTGGCTCTTGGTTTGAGCGCCTCTAGCTGTGGCAGCAGCAGTGTGAGTGGCTCGTCATGTTGCATCTGTGAGCAGAGAAGCAGAGAGACTTGACTGCTAGTCATTGTAGTTTGACTTACAGGAGGAAAGGGCTTGTTTGGCTTAAACTCCCAGGCCACAGTCCATCATTGAGGAAAGTCAGGGCAGGAACTCAAGCAGGAACTCGAAGGTAGAAACGATGGAGGAACACTGCTGGCTGGCTCATTCCTAGACCCAAGCTTAGCTAGCTTTCTCATATAGCCCAGGACTACCTGCATGGGGAATGGTGCCACCCATCGTGGGCTGGGCCCTCCTACATCAATGAGCAATCAAGACAGTCCCCCACAGACATGCCCACAGGCCAACCTGATCTGGGAAATTCTCAGGTGAGACTCCCTTCTCAGGAGACTAGACTGTGTTCCTGGTGTTAAAGCTAACTAGGACGCTGGTGTTCCAGTTTCTCTGTTCTTATTATTCGGTTTAGGACCCCAGCTCATGGAGTGGTGCTCCCCACATTCAGGGTGGGTCTCCCGCCTCAGCTGTCTCCATCTAGAAAGTCCCTCACAGACATGCCCAGAGGTTTGCCTCCTGGTGATTCTAAATCTCAAAGTGACAATCAAAACTGACCATCGTGGTGAGGTTGGCAGGAACTTTCCAGGATGCTCGTTTTTTGAAAACACTTCTGTTGTCCCTCAGTGCTGCTGTGATGATCTGAATCTGGGACTTGGAGTCTGGGAATCCATGGGAGAGACTGAAATCTACTTCTGTGATGCTTGCTGCAGGTGTCTGGGAAATTAAGAAAATGAATTGTTTTCAAACATTTGGAGAAGAAGCATTCCCAGATGGACAAGATAATTACAGTGTAACCAAAGCTTGTATTATTTGAGTTGGGGCTTTGCTACTCTCATTTAGTGCATGTCTACAGTAGATGGTTGTAATAACAGCCCCCAGTGAATCTTGCCTCCTTGTGTCTACACCCCCTTGATATGTAACATGCTGTCCTTCCCTTCAGTGATGGGAAATACTCTACCACCCTGACTCTAGGCTGGCTTTGAGATTTGTTTTGCCCAGTCCAGTGTGGTAGAGTTTGATATTTTGGACTTCCATATCTAGCTTCTGTTTCCAAAGAGGGAAGACCCACTAATTACAAAAAGGGGTCTAGGCTATCCTGCTGGAGGGAGGGGCCTTGGGGAATAGCCTCAGCCAGCATTCAGGCCTAGGCAGATAGGGTGGGCAGCTTTGAATCCTTTTTCTGAGTTAAGCCACTGTTGTACTAAGTCAAAAACACAAATTCTTAGGGCTGGGAGATGGCTCAGACAGTAAAGTACTTGCCATACAAGCTTAAGTACCTGACTCTGATCCTAAGAACCCATATGAAAAATTACCGGGTGTGATAGTGTGTGCTTGTAATCCCTTGCTGTGGGGAAGTAGAGATGGGCAGACCCTGGGCTTGTTAGCCAGCCTAGCATGATTGGAAAGTTCTAGTCCAATGAGAGGTCCTGTCTCAAAAAAAAAAAAAAAAAAAAAAAAAAAAAAGAAACAAAACCAAACCAAAAAGGTGGACAGTGTCTGAGGAACCTGAGGTTGTCAGCTGGCTGCCCTGCCCATGGGTGTATACATGCAAATGCACATACATAGGTATGGTATAGTACTTGTATGTAGTGATAGACAGTTAAGTCACACTTTTAGTTGGTCATGAGACTGACCTTAGATGCTTCTGTAAAGAACAGATGACTACTTCCTACATCCAGAGATTCTGATTTGGGCCACTGAGCCATTTTGCTGGCCCATACCCAGGCCCATACTTCAGAAAATTAATACTGAGTCAGTAATACCATTTATTTTAAGTTCTATATTCAAAATTCCTAAATTTGGAAGTGGCCTTTGTAGGTGAAAATTAACCAAATGCTTATCGCTATCAAAGAAGCCTCATTCTTAAAAAACATACTTCATTTTTAATTGTGCGTATGCATGTGTCTTTGTGTGGGTGCAATGCCTGAAGGTGCCAGAGAGGCCATTGTATCCCCTGAAGTTGGACTTAGAGGTGATTATGAGCTGCTGAATGTGGGTGCTGGGACTAGAACTTGGGTCCTCTAAAAGGACAGTCTGTGCTCTTAACTGCTGAGTCATTGCTCTAGCCCAGAAATCCCCATCTTTATGCTCTGGAATGTATGTCTTATCTTATTGTATTTTTGTGGTGGTGTTCTGGGATGGAGACACATACATACTAAGCATGTGTTGCAGTCTGCCAATGAACCATACCTCAGATTTCTCCTCTTGCCTACTTAAGGCCTCTCTTCCGTCATCATTTTCTCCCCCTCTGTAGAATCCTCACCATCAATATATAAATGCATGCCTGGCCTATTTCATCATCTTCACATCCCACCTTCCCAGCTGGATTCCATCCTGAGGTTGCTTTTCACAACAGGATTTCGATGGTAAATTTAATGCTGACACTAGCTATTTCTACTTCCTTATTTCTCATTCTCCACATCACTAGGGGTCTTCTGTCTTCTCAACTCCACCGAAACCTTTTGTAAGGTCACGAGCAACATCAAGAACTTTCACTATAATGGTTACACCTACATCATCAGAACCCTCTAATGTCCCCAGAGCTGACCACTCCTTCTTTCTTTAAACACTTCTATGATGTCACATTATCTCCTGATTTCCCTCGTCCTTCGTGGGTGTGGTTTCCTTGTCTCTGTTGTTGACCTTGGTCTTCTTTTCTGACCGACCTTGAAGTGCGGAAGAACCTCAGTGATCTCTTAATCTGTTGTTTTCCCTGAATGGTTTCATCAGTCCCATGACTTTACATCTACACGCAGTTTGAGTTGAGCCCTGGTCCAGTGACATAACCACCTGCCTGTGTGCTATATCCACTTTGATGTCTAAGCGGCATCTCAGACCTACTATGTACCACGCAACTTTTGGTTTCCCTCCTTACCTGCTTTGGCCCCTGAGCCTGTGTTATCGCACTTGCTTTATCCTCTACCTCAAATGTCAAAGTCCGTGAATCAGCTTCCTCATCTTCCCTCACAACCAGTGGATCAGCAAGACCTGCAAGCCCCCTTCCAAAGGGCCCTCAAAAGCGTCCATCTTTTCTCACTTGCATTGCCACTCTCTTGGATGCTGTTGCTGAACACTGTCATCTCAATCTAGGTCACATGAACCTTTTAACTGGCTGCTGAGTCTTTTTCACATTGTCAACTCTTTCTCAGTCTTCTGCTCATAACCAGCTGGGAGATGGTGGAGTTCATAAAGGGCTTATTACACAAGCATGAGGACTTGAGTTTGGATCTTACAATCCATGTAAAAAAGCTGGGTTCAATAGCATGTGCTTGGGTGGGGGACGGCAGGGGACACATGGATCTCTGCAGCTTGTTGATTGACCAACCTAACCAATTGCAGCTCCAGGTTCAGCAAGAGACCTTGCCTTAAAAAAAATAATAAGAGAGTGACCAAGGAAGATTCCTGGTGCTGACCTCTTGCCTCCACACTTGTGTGTGTACCTACATGAACGTGTAAAGCCCACAACTATTTCCCCAAATCCGAACTCCTTACCTGGACTCTAAGTAAATCCTGTAATACTGACAAATTTCAGCATGGATGTGGAGGCGGTCATGCCTCTTGCCTCTGTGCCCATCTTGGTCTTTGCTCTGTTCCTTGAACACACCAGCCTTGAACCTTTTTCTGAGGGTTTATCCTTGCTGTTCCTTCTCCTGGGATATAGTACCCTCAGATCTTTGAATGGGGTTTTCCTTTTAGCCTTCAGATCTTGACTTAGGAATGAGTTCCTTAGAAAAATTTGTCTTGACTCTCCAATAGAAAGTAGCTTGCCCACCCTCAGTTACTTGTTATAACATGAATTTTATCCTCCTCAGAGAGCTTGCTAGGATTGGTCTGTTTTAGGTTGCTATTACAGAATGTCTGAGACTGGATAATTTATAAAGAAAAGGTTTATTTAGCTCTCAGTTCTGAAGGTGGACAAGTTTGAGACTGGGAATCTGAATCTGGCAAGTACCTCATGCTGGGTTACCACATGGCAAATGACATCTCGTGGCACACAAGTGGCAAGTGGGCATGTTAGGAAGAGAGGTGGTGACGGAGGAGCCGATTCATTTTGTTTATTTTATCTTTATGAGACAAGATCTCCCTGTAGCCCCAGCTGGCCTGGAACTCACTATGTAGACCAGGCTGGCCTGGAACTCATAGAAATCTGCGTGTCTCTGTCTCCCAAGTGCTGAGATTAAAGGTGCGTTCACCACCACACCTGGCCTACTGTTTCACTTTATTAAAACTGACACAGAATGATGAGAAATAATCAGGTCATCTCTCTAAATCACCCCACTATTAATCTTTGGCACTGCAACCACATTTCCCCATGTGTTCTGGCAGAGATGAACCACCCCCAGACAACAAGCACTGGTTTCCTTTATGTTTAGTCAGCTGGCTTCTTTTGCATTTATTTTACTGTATATTGTCTTCAGTTTAAAAAGATATTTATAATTTTCATTTTACGTGTATGAGTGTATTGCCTACATGTATGTAAGTGCATCTGCGACATGCAGTGCCTGCAGAAGGCATTGGACCCCCTGGAACTGGAGTGACTGTTGTTAGCTGTTAGTTGTCATGTGTGTGCTGTGATTCAAGCCCGGTCCTCTGTAAGCAACCAGTGCTCTTAACCCCTGAGCCGGCTCTCCAGCCTTGTGCCTGGTAGATATTAGATGGTAAAGAATTGTTGAAGCAATGACTGCCTTGCCCCAGACACTGATAGTGGAGCCGGAAATTAATCCTGCGAGGGATCCTCCCAAGCTTTCTACCTGTCATCAGTGGCCAAATTCTATTTATCCAAACTCGATCCTCCTACGACATCTGCGACCACTATCTGGTTTATTTAATCAGTTCTTAGTCAAGAGTCAACCAGGACAGAGGTCTGGGAGCTAGCTAGGTTGTTCTTTTCTTTATCTAGGAACAACAAAATTACTCTGTTTACTGTGTTAAATGTACTTCTACTAAGGGAACTTCAGGTTTGCTACACTGATCCTATACTGTGTTTAAGTTCTTATATTTGATCGTAATCTGGGGGCAGGAGCCACGTCTTTCATATTTTTCATCCTGTGCTTGAGAGCTTAAGTTGACAACTTGACACACCTGGGTTGAGGAGCCTCAATTGGGGAATTGCCTCCATTGAACTGGGCTGTGGTCTTGTCTGTGGGGCATTTCTTGACTGTTGGGTGTTGGGAGGGCCCAGCCCACTGTGAGTGGTACCACCCCTGGGCAGGTTGTTTTGTATATATAAGAAAGTAGGGTGAGCATGGGTCAGGAGAACAAGTCAGTAAGCAGTGTTCCTCCATGGCCTGTGCTTCAGCTCCTGCCTCCAGACTCCTGTCCTGAGTTCTTACCTTGGGCTCCCTCAGTGAAGAGCTCTGACCCAGGAGATGTGAGCCTAAGAAACCCTTTCCTCCCAAAGTCAGTATTTGTCAGAGTGTGTGTCACAGAAAATTGAAAGTGAACTAGAACAATCTCTAATGCTTAGCATGTGCCTGGTATGTATTAAATATCCAGTAAATGTTTGAAAGCAGAGAAGGAGTGAATGCCAATAAACAAGCCAGGCCAAATGGTGCCATGTAAAAATAGCTACCAAGCCCCAAATGCTATGCTCATATTAAACCCTACCCTAAGGCTCAGGAACATCGAGGAAGAGGGAGTGGAGAGAATATATGACCCAGAGGATTGGGGAGGTTGCTGTAAAATGCTGTCTTCCAGACATGATGAGACGGCTGCACTTGTGAACTCTAAGCAGCTGTGGTTGCTTGCACAAGATCTGTGCAAGATCAGGCCAGTCAACCTTCCAGCATGTATGCAGGAAAGTGGAGGATCACAAGATCCTGCCTATAGCTGAGGAGCTACTGACTATCAGGTTGTTGGCTTCTGAGAATAATTTTTCTTTCGGGTAATGGTCACTGGTAGGTTACTTATGCTCTGGTGAATGACTCCATATCATATAGGCATCACTAATTAGATTCAGTGGGCTATGAAAAAAGTTGAGGACGGTTGTGATGAAGAGAGGGAGTCTGGAAGTAGTTAGAAGGGGAGTTGGAGTAGATATGATTAAAATATACTGTATAAAATATACTGTACAAAATTCTCAAAGAATAAAAAACCCTATATTTAAAAGACCAAAATACAACCTCAAAGCTTCTAGACTGCTAAGCCACAATGCCTTCTAAAATTTAGACATAGCTTGTGTTATCTAACTTGTAAGTCTAAAATAGACTTTAAAGTATAGGTGACTCATAACAGTTAAATGGCATAGAATAATGATTGAGGAACTTGCTTTTGAGGCTTCATACTCTTTTTTTTTTTTTTTTTTGGTAAATTTTATCGAATTTTTGTGTATTTCATACAGAACATCTCTTTCAGTCTTAGTCATCTGCCTTCCCCACTGGTACCCTCCCCTAGGCCTCTGCTCACTGGAATTCATACATTCTGTCATTTATGTTAAAACCTATTTTGTCAAGTTAGTGTCCCCAGACATCCCTCAGCACAAGTTCATCCACTGAAGTCTAGTTAGTCTATCTAGAGTCCCCTGCTTTAAGAAGATCAGCTCTTCCTCCTCATGCAGTAGTAATCAGCTACCAATAGTTCTTCAGCTAAGATTGGGGTCTGCTGCCCATTTCTGCAGTTCTATGCTGGGTTTTTGTCTGCTTGAGTTTGCATGGGTCTTGTGCATGCTGACAACATTGCTGTAGGCTCATCTGAGCAGGGTCCCAGCAGCTTGTAGAACTCTATTTCCATATGGTCATACACCTCCTCTCTGGCTGTTACAATCTTTCCATCCCTTCTTCTGCAACAGTACCTGAGCCCTGGGTGGGTGCAGTTTAATATAGGAGTCCTGTCCAAGGACCTGCATTCTGCAGACTCTTAATCTCTATGCTTTGGCCATTTGTGACGTTTTGTGTTCCTGGCGCTCTGTTGCATGAGGGAGCCTCATTAATGAGAATTAAGAGGTTCATTAGTGTCCTCTTTATCTCTTGTTCTGTGTTCCTTGAGCCTTAGGTATGGAGGTTGCATTGTAGGTGTGCCACTTAGGCTTGGCCAATTCACGAACAGTGTCTGTGTGTGACCGGTTGTGGTACTCTGTAGTAGTCTCTGTCTGGTGTAAAAGAAGCTTCTTTGATGAGTAGTGACTGGGATACTTGTCTGTAAATATGAAGGTACATATTTTGCACATACTAAGAAATTACGTTAGCTTAGGGATGTGTCAGTCTTGGGGTTTTCTCTAAGACCTATGACCTCTCCAGCTGTGTGTATTTGGCTATGTTTACAGTACCACACATGAGTTTCCTTCCATTGAGTGGACTTTAAGTCCAATTAGGTAGCTGCTGATTGACCCCAAGATAAAAGTGCCTCTACTGTACCAGTGTCACATGCTGTGCCAGTCATTGATGTGTTTTTTTTTTTTTTTTCTCGGTCATGAAACTGGTGTTGGACCATCAATTCATGTTCTCCCTCAGCAGCTTATGTAGTGCTCTCCAGAGCTATGAGACTTAACCTTCAGGGGAAGTGGCTCCCAGGTCAGTTCCAGCTCCATTGGTCCAAATCCTGTGTCTGACATATGTCCTGTCTTCAGCAATAGGATCTTACCTTCACGTTATGGGAAGGAGTCAAGGGCTGTGGCAATAGCCTGTGTAATTTTGGGAGTCTCTTGGACCACCCTGGCTAACAACTCAAAGAAATGTTTCTCTTGTCTGGCACTATTTCTTGTTAGAGACTATGTATTCTTTATTCCAATCTCTTTACTTTCAACTTTTTTGAGACAATTACCTAAAAATAAGAAACTGGCCATCCCATACTAAATAGACTTTTTCTCGGGACAGTGTTTCACACTATAGCTCAAACTGCTCATCATTTGTAACCCATGCTGTCTTTGAACTCATGGTAATTCTCCTGACTCAGCCTCCAGAATGCTAGGATTAGAGATGTGAATTATACCACAGCTAGCCCATGCTCCTCACATAAGGAGGATAAAAATGACTTAGAGCAAAGAATCCACGATATATGCATGTCTTAAAAAGCCCATTTTATTTTTTTGGCTTTTCGTGTCTTTTGCTGTCTATAAAATATGTCTTCCATATCTTAAACAATTTCAAAAAACTATGAATAAAACTATTCACACATCGTGGTACCCTAACCTAACCTTGCAAGATTTGAGTTTCTTTCTTATTTTTGTCACAATACTCCGTGGGCATCCTTTGTGTTTCTAAATATTGAAATCGGAATATCTGTGCCCACGTTGGTTTAGTGAAACAAAGGAAGCCATAGCTTTATAGCCTTTCCAGACAGTGAATACACAATATATTTTGCATGTAATTTTTATCTCCTTCCATCAACTGTAACAATATGTTGAATTTGCCATGGGCCTTTAAAGCTTCGATGTTGAGAAGAACTCTGCATGAAATTTTAAAGAGATTGAACCTTTCATCTGCCATAGCAGCAGGACACCTCACTGTAGGGACAAGAAGGGAAGGGGGGAGGGGAGAGAGAGGGAGGAAGAGAAAGAGAGAGAGAGTAGAAGAGCACATTTCTGAAGTAATAGCAAAAAAAAAAAATAGGAGCAGAAGCTATTATTTCATCAAAGGATGATTTTTTTTCTGATATGTATGTATATACATTTATATGTTTTATCTGGAGATTATTTTTGTCTCTTGGTGTATGTTAAATTTGCAAATTTCATGTGGTCAAAGATGAGAAAAAAATTCATAAGCAAAAATATGTTTATTTCTGAAGGTGATGTTATCGGTAATTTTATTTAAATGTGCTCTCAAGGGAGTGCTGTAGAGTTGGCGTTCCATGGAGTCCTGAGTCCATTTATCTGCTTGGGGATGTGCATGATGAGATTTTTTTTCTCTTTTTTCTCATGAATATTATTGTGAACTCTGGGGATTGGGCAAGAGAGCATCTCTCCATGTCGGTGCTTAAAACTGATATGCTTTCTTTTTGACCTGGGTCGGTGGAGTCAGGTGGTGTCAGTTTTTGTGGCATGGATTTTACTAAATCTCCTGGAAGTGAGGAAACCACCGTGGGCCTCCAACTTGTTTTACTGTGCTTCTGAGAAGTCCCAGATCGAAACCTGTCACTCAAATGGGTCTCCAGAGACCCGTGTCTTTGGAGTTGGGGACCCGTGCCCTCCCCCGGACGCCATCTTTCCTCTTCGGTTTTCCTGCTATAGTTTTGGAGCGTTTGCTCTGCGCTCTCTTTTTCCGTGTTTCTTCTCTGGACATTGAGAAGATTGATAACACACCATTTGGGTTGGAATGTTATTAAGCAGATTTCTTCCCCTCATCCTAGCTTCCTACTGTGTTATAGCAAATGATTACAAACTTGGTACTTAACGAACACAGATTAATTCTCTTAAAGTTCTGAAGGCCTGATACAAAATGAGTCTTTGGGGCTAATGGGTGCTGGCAAGGCTGTGTCCCTTCTGGAAGCGTCTGTGGGAGAATCCATGTCTTTACCAGTTGATAGCAGCTGTCTGCATTCCTTGGCTCATGGCTCTGTCTTCAAAGTCTATCCACCTCTGTTTCTATCTCTGTGCCATCTTTCTTGAGATCCTTAGTCATATCTGCAAAGTGCCTATTACCATGTAATGTAACATATTTAGAGGTTCTGGGGATTAGGGTTTGGACATCTTTGGGCCATATTTTTGAGTCTAATAACCCCTTTAATTGTACATTATACAACAAGCTTTGTAGTTCTTACGTCTGTGTTTCTATGTGTGTGGATGTACATATCATTCCAATCTTGAATAGCAATGACAATAAATTTCTTAAATGCACAGGGAGGATGCACATCTGCTCCAAAGGATCTATATGTGACAAAACTGTGGTCAGCTCCAGGAGAACAACCTTCTTCTACTGAGGTTTCCTTAGTCATTGGAACCATATTATTATCTTTTTAAAATCTTTCTCTCACTCTGTGTGTGTGTGTGTGTGTGTGTGTGTGTGTATGTATACCACAACATGCATGTGGCGGTTAGAAGACACTCTCAGGTGTTAGTTCTTCCCTTCTACCTTGTTTTGAGGCAGAGTCTCCATTGTTTTTCTTCTGCATACACTGAGCTAGCTGGCCCAGAAGTGTGCATGAATTCTGTCTCCATGTCTCATCTCCCTCTAGGAGCAGTGGGATAACAGACACGCACTCCCACTTATGGCTTTTTATGTGGGTTGTGGGGAGTCAAATTCAGGTCTTTATGCTTGCATGGCAAGTGCTTTACCCTCTGAGTCATCTCTCTTGTGTGTTTCAGAGGACTTGGAACTCTGAGGAAGCAGATTTTGGAAGTTCATCACTTAGGCTCACTCTCAGAGACGTGAATGTGTTATAGTCCTATCTATACTAAACTTCCTCCCTGGATTGAGATACTTCTTCATAATTACATTTAGTAAATATCTCTCCTCACTTTTTGATAGTATGTTCTCTGATCAATTAATGGTAACTTTAGCAGGATCTGCACTTTCTTCACCAATCACTTCCACCTCTTTTTGCCTGTCGCCCTTTGCCTACACTTGTACAACAGTCTCTGTTTTTTATGGTTGTAATGATCTGAACTGGCGTGCTTGAGGACAGAAGCCCCGTCTTCTTACTTCCTCTCCTACCACAGTGCTTGGCACAGAGTAATCATGCAAAGTACGTAGTTTTGAAAAGTGAATTACTGAGCCTCTTTCATTGGATCCCAGCGCTCCACAGAGTGAGGCTCAAACCTTAGCAGAGCACGAGGCTTCCTTGGTTTTTGTCTGCGTTCTTCAGCTTCCCGTACTCGGTGTTCTTTCTGTGTGTTAAAATTCTTTGTTTCTCACTTTCCATTCGATCTCCGCATATCTGTTTACTTTGTTGTAATTCATAAGCTGGCATTTGGTGAGGCTTACTTTCTGCTGGGCTCAGTACCAAGCACTTAACATGCATATAATCGTCACCATACCCCGATGTGGTTTACATTTTGTGCATAAAAATCCTAAGGCTTGAAGAGATCTATAACTTGTCAGAGATGACACAGCCAGTGTGGAACTGCTCTAGGGTTTGTTTCTCAGAACTCAGGGCTAAGACTGATAGCTATCTCTGGAGCTTCTGTTCTGAAGAGATTCTGTAGCATCTCTAGAAAATCTTGTATCCCCTCAGTGTTCATCATAATGCCTTCAAGACCAGACCTCCTTCTATTTAGGTTTGGAGTTAGGGGTGAGGATTTAATTATGAGGACTCTCTATGGTTATAAACCAGACCCTTCATTAAGAGAGCACAGGGTCAAGCTAGGTACTCTAGAGAACTCCTTGGCAATCACTGAAGACCCTCACCAGATATCCCAATCAGTTGGAATCACAAATGTCTGTAGTTGCTTTCCAAATAAGTTTTTAAAGATTTATTTTCATTTTTTATTTATATGCTTGTGTGTGTGTGTGTGTGTTGTGTGTGTGTGTGTGTGTGTGTGTGTGTGTGTGTGTGTGTTTATGTATGGCATACTTATGGAGGCCAGAAGAGGGCATCTGATCTCCTGGAGATATATAGGTGACTGGAGATACATGGGTACAGGGAACCAAACTTGAGAATTCTGGAAGAGCAGCAAGTGCTCTTAACTGCTGAGCCCCCTTTCCAAAGGATTTTAAGACTTTTAAAATAGGCTTTACATCGCTGAGCATAACATTGGCTGTCTCTGCCATCTGCCTCACTGGTGTCCAAAGTTTTTCTTTTTTTTTTTTTGCTTTAGAGACAGGGTCTCACTATGTAGCCCTGACTGGTCTGGAACTATGTAGACCATGTTGGCTTTGAACTCACGGAGATTCAAAGGAATGACTTCTTTAAAACATCTCCTGTAGGTTCTGTATACATGAGATCGATTTTGGCATGAGCTTCTAGTGTGTCCTGCCTGAATGGCTCTAGGTCCCATTCGCAATGTTAGGGACATGGCACCTTCCTTTCATTCAGCACCTCCTCCACTGCTGCTGGCCTGAGTTCTTTACGGACTAACTGTGGGGTAGGGGGAAGAATCCAACTGACTGACATTTGTTACATATTTGTGGTATATAAAATCAAGAGTGTCTGTGCCAATTATTTAGAATGTGAGCATTCAAACAGGCCTAAAATAGCAAAAGATGATGGAAATATATCTGAAGGAGGGAAAAAAACCTCACGTACAGTCCAAATTTTTTCCGATTTCATACAATACATTTTGGTCATATTTAGATCTCCCATAGCTGCACCTTCCCCATTTTTAGTTTTTCTTTTTTGTTGACATTTAATTTTTTTTGGAAATTTTTAATTGATTTTTTTTTATGTATTTCATACAGGATATTTTAATCATCTTTATACCGCTTTCCCCATTGGAACCCTTCCATAGCTCCTCCCATTGGAATTGATGCATTCGGTCATGAATTCTGTTTTAAGGCCTATCTAGTCAAGTTAGTGTCCCCAAATGTCCCTCAGGGCAAGTTCATCCACTGAGGTCTAGTCAGCCTATCGAGAGTCCCCTGCTTTAAGAAGATCAGCTCTTCCTCACCCAGCAGTAGTCAGTGGCCAACAGTTCTTTGACACGTCTTGGGACCTGCTGCTCCACAGCTGTTGGGTTTGTGTCTGCTTGGGTTTGCACGGGTCTGATACATGCACACCATTGCTGTAGGTTCATATGACCATGGTCCCAGGAGCCCATTTCCTTATGGACATGTGTCTCCTCCCTGGCTCTAACAGTCTTTCTGTCTCTTCTTCTGAAATGGTCCCTGAGCCCTGTGCATGCCCCCCTTTTAAGATCTCCCAATTCAGTATTTTAAAATTTTATTACTGTGTGTGTGGTATGTGTATGCAGGCTTGCATGCCACAGCACACATGTGGAGACCAGAGGACGAATTCGAGGAATTGGTTTTCTTCGTTCACCTTTATATGAGTTCTGGGGATTGAACTCAGGTAGTCAGCCTTGATCTGCCAGTACCTTTCCTTGACAAGCCATCTTGTTGGCCCAAGCTGTTTCTTAGGTGACTTCTTTGGGTGATATTGCAGTAAATTCACAAGCTAAGTTGTGGCCTTTATCCTGGAGGATTGGGCAATTTTGATTATTTTTGCCTGTGCATTGAGTGTCTTGGTTGGTTCGGAACTTGGGCCACATGGATCCTTGGACCAGGGTTGATGTTATCTGGGAAGTGTTTGAACAGGAGCTTCTCTGAAATGCTTTGTTCCGTGCTTCATCAGCCAAGCAGCACTTCTCTATTTACTTACCATGTGTATGTGTATGTATGTGTTCGTGTGTGTGTGTGTGTGCAGATTCATGCATATATATGTGCCTCCTGATGCCCAGGTATATGCAGTGGAGGCAAATTATGTATATACATGTGTGCTTGCAGAGCATTGAAAGAAATAAATAAAATTATCTTCATTCTTTCAGCCATACGGGCTCCATGCTCTGCACTGTCTTAATAACTGGCTGCAGTTTTACTTTGTATCATTCTAGACTGCTTTCTGTGCCTTTATATATTAACTATTTAAAAATAGCATCACACTGGGCACATTCTTGGGCAAACTGTCTTTTAGACTTCGCAGAGTGTTTGATCTCTCATGGCAGTGCATTCACATTTGTCACATTCTTTAACAATTTTGCATAGTTTTCCATATGTGGATGAGTCAGTATTTGCCCCAAGGGTAGAGATGGATATTTAACTCTTTAGTTTACTATTGAAAATAAAATTTTAACACATATTTTTTGGGCTAAAAGATGTACGCTTAGCATTTTGGTGATTGCCTTCTCCCAAATTATGCCTTTTGCCTAAAAGTTGTACTAGCTTATACTCTTATTAAGTGTGTGCAAGAAGACCCGTTTCCATATATTCTTCCAATTTAGTGGGTCTTTAATTTTAAGATTTGGTAATATGGTGGCTGAAACCCTCCGATTCCTTGTGAATGAAGTGTCTTTCTTTGGAGCTATTTGCCTTTCTCTGTGGTGTCACAGGAAGGAACACTCTGCATATTACAGTCTTAGACTTTTTCATGTTAAATATTTCATAACGTTTCTCCCAGTTTTTTTTAACTGTATTTTTTTGGTGATTTTTGTAATATATGTGCATGTGTGTGTCTAGTCTAGCTTTTTTCCTTTCTTATCAAATTTATTTTACATTAACGGATATGGTATTTAATTCATATTTAAAAATTACTGAATCTCTTTTGTGCTGTCACAGGCTAAGATGATGTACATGCTAAAAATAAGTAAAGGTTAGCCCATGACATTGTTGTGAACTGAGGTCGCTATAAAATTAAACCAAGTATTTACTGAATACCTATGAATTCAGTATTAGATAATAAATGCAATTTGCATATGAATCATGAATAATACTTAAATATTCCTTAGGAAACTATATTCCTTAGAAAAATTAGTTAAGTGCTAAATTTTATTACAGAAAAACATCATATCAGAACTCAGAAGGAGCTAGGTCAGCAGGCTATGTGCTTTAGCCCCTGGTAAAGGTTATGACCATAATGGGGAACTTGGCCTGGGGTCCAAAGCTTGGAAGCAATATTTTGTGAAGCTCTGGAACCTGTATCAGTTTTCTGTTTCTATATACCAAACCGCTCCTGAACTTAGTCATTTCAAAATGCAGCTGTTTAATTTAGCTTTTGATACTGTGGGTTGGTAATTTTGGCTGGGCTCAGCTGGCTGGCTCTTCTGGTTTGAGCCAAGCTTGGGTAATCTTGTTGAGGGTTACTTGCTGCCTATAGTCAGTTACTAGACTGTGCAGGATTTATGATGGCCACAGCTGGGTGACTGAGGCTTCTCTTGACCTCTCACAGGCTAGCCAGAGTTTGTTGCCATAGTGAACACTGAGTTGGAAGAACCTGAGAATGGAAGCTTCAAGGCATTTGAGGCTTGGGCTCAGGACTTATACACTGCCTTTTTGGTGTATTTTGTTGGTGAAACAAGCAGTAATGCTAGGCTAGGGAAAATGTACATTTCTCTCAGTAGGAGGGATGAAAATACAATGGCCATCTTTGTAGGTTGTCGTAGAACTCCAATTCAGATTCACATTTGCTGAGTGATTTAATATTTGCCATTCTCCTTGATCATGCTCAGAAATATGTCTTTCATAAGTGCTAGGTAAAATGCAAATACAGAGGAAATTACTTTGTCATAGGACATATATTGGCTTCTTAGGAAACATTTTCTCATTTTGTTTCAAATAGAATGACAGGAACATGATGTTTGTGTTTCTAGACTGGCCAAGATGATGTGTTGTGATCTTGTCATTCTTATAGAGTATTAAAACAAAAAGTTATACATGAGAATCCTCAGATATAAAAGAGCCAGTTTCTGGTCTTGATTTTTTTTTATATTAAGCCTCATTTTCAAGTTAACCCACTGATTGTTCATTTGGCTTTGGGTGATGTAATCTCTTGTTACTTATCTTGTTCTTATAGAAGCAGTATTAGAGATTCCATGGAATTCTTAGTTTAATTCTTGGTTTTGCTGTTTGGAGGTAAGGGGAGCATCACCAAGTCCTTTCTCTAACCTTTTTTGGGTTTTAGAGATAATGATGGCCTCTCAGTTGATACAGGTTCTACAAATAGACCTACTGGTTTATATCTTCACTTACAGTTATGATCTCTCAGCCAAACCTTTCCCTCAGAATGACATGTGATTAATGTCAGGGTGTAACTGAAATACTTATCTACAAAGATGGTACTTTTTCAAAACTCAAGGTTATTTTCTATTCAAGAACCAGAGACACCTTGAGAAATCTATATATTTGCGCCTCAAAAGCCTGATTCCCTCTGGTTCTTGGACAGGTCCCAAATGATGCTAATTAAAGCAAATACGTTGCTCTGTAGAGGAGCAGTATGTCACGGTGGAGCTGTCGGAGAGTGCTGGAGCCAGAGTCTTGTTTGAATTAGGAGGATGTCTGCTATGCTCAGACGCCCCGTGGAGACGTCTAAGGCCAGAACTTCCAGCCGTCCATACTGTCTTTATTGAGAGATGTATTTATATCTTCCAGACTGGCAATTAATCACTCAGTGGGGTTTTGTTTGGAGGAGGGAGTTACATCCTCACAGAGAATCTTTTTGTGCTGCCAGGAACCACAAAGCATGGGCACAATTAAAACGCTGATTTAATTTATTATAGGGAGGCACAGAACAGGAATGTTTAAATGATGTTGACAGGGCCAGAATTTCAGAACCACCTATTCTTAAAAATAAAAAACAAATGCCTTCCCCCTTAAATTAAATTATATTAATAACATGTTTCTGTAAGTTGCTTGGAAGGCAAATAAAGCTCTTGACATTAATTAAAATTTGAAGACGTTGTATCATTTGTTGCTAACATGCAGCCTTTGTTAGGGGAAATATATTTCAAAGTGATCTATTTATGAAAATTAAATGGGGAAAATTGCCTATTGAGCAAATGTTGGCTAATAAGGCTGCCTTTCTTAGAAACATGGGTTCTTAAGTAAGGAAAATGTTTTTATACTCTCATAATGGTTTCTATTTTTTGATCCTCTCAAAAGCTGCCTTTGTTACTTGAATTCTTATATTTTCACACAGAATTCCATTGTCAGGAGAATGATAAACTTTAAAAACCAGGAAGGCTTTCATAGATTTTAGGGTGGTGGGTAACATGTATTTGATAAGGGATTTTCATCTGAAATCAGGGTGGACAGGTGTGTGGACCTCCTCCAAACACTGCAGCAGAATTAGGAGCCAGAGAGCCCCATCAGCAGCTTTTAATTAGCTCTCCCCTAATGAACATTAGGCACCAAATCCCAAAACTCTATTTCCCCAATTTCACACAGATTGGAAAGAGATGCCACCATTATGGGATAGTTTTTGTCCTCTTATAGCATAGTGAAGCCTGGTCAATACAACGGCCTGTCTGAGGCCTCCCCTGAAGATAATGTCTGAGAAAGGGCGAGGAGACTCCTCACCCAGCTTAGGTTTGATTTTTCTTCAGGTACTGCTATGGCTACATTACGCCTTGATTTTTGAAAGCTGACATCTGCTAAAACTCTTAGATAATAATAAAATACCTTGTTCTTTAGTGAATGAGACCCAGAAAGCATAGGATGTGTGTTGATCCTTTTCACACCATGGCTATTAAAAAAAAGATTTAATTTTTGAATTTCTGTGTATGTGTTTGTGTTTGTGATGGGATGCCATAGGTGTTCAGGTCCCCGTGGGGGCCAGAAGAGGGGCGCCAGATCTCCCAGAACTGGGGTTACTGGCAGTTGTGAGCTGCCCAACATTGGTGCTAGGAACTGAACTCAGGAAGAGCAGCAAGGGCTCTTAGCTGCTGAGCCCTCTCTAGTGCCCAGCACTTGCATTTTTGTGGCCCTCAGTAGTCGGGTAACGATGTGAGAATTCACTTGCCTTGATTGATCTTGATGATCCTGGGATGCAGGAGCATAAACAGAATGGAAGGAACGGAGTGGTTGGAGTGTTCTCCCAGTAGTTAGAAGTCAAGCAGTCCAGGGAAGGCAATGTTTATTCTATGACCATTTATGTGGCATACGTTTTCTTTTGGAAAATGGCCCAGTTTTGTAGAAAAATTCTGTTGACTTAGGTAATAAATAATAATTAACCATGATTGACGCTGTCAGAATTGTTTTTCTCCAGTGTTTACTCGTTCTCCCAACCATTCACCTGTCACCCACTCCTGTGGCTTCTGCTCTTAAATGCCTGAATGTTCTGTTCCCTCCTCCCTTCTCTGCCCCAACAGGCTCCTGATCTGCTCTCTCTGTAAACATTCATTTGCTTGCCCACCCTGTTGGATGGCACGAATCCCATCTTATTTGACTTGGCCACAGTGCTTGTCATATAGTAGCTGATTATTATATAGCTGATACATTATTGAGGGCTTTCATAGCGATCATTTAATCCAGTCATCCTCAACAGGGCTAAAGTGTGAGTGTGGGTGTGATCTTTTCCCTCCTTACCCTGAAATTTGGCAGTGTCTAGAGGCACTCTTGGTTGTTACAAATGAACTGAGGTACAGGTGTGTGTGTGCGCGCACACACACACACACACACACACACACGCGCGCGTGCGCATGAGCACTTGAGCTCATGCAGGTGCTCACACAGTACTGTTAATCTAGTGGACTGAGGCCAGACCTACTGCTAAATATCCTACAATGTACAGAATTGCATTAAAGAATTCTTGCCCCAAATGTTAGTGAGGCCAAGTTTAAGGAACCTTTGCTTTAATTTGATTTTTAGCATCTCTGGCTTTCTCTCTTGAACAGACAGACACATAGTGGAAGTTTCTTTACTTTAGACATAAGAGGACATTTGTAGAGCAATTAAATGACTTGCCTGCCTCTACCTTGCTTAAGGTAGTTACAAAACCAGGAATTGAAACCTAGCCTTAATTCCAAATCTAGATAATTACCTGGCTATTTAAGTTCCTTAAATGGTGACGGTGATTTTTTAAATTTTTCCGGAAAGTTGCCTTAGAAATTTATTCATATGCCACTAAACTTTAATAATCAGAAATTAAGACAGAAAATATTTTTGGTGGTCATGTGGAAGATAACTCTTGGAGAATTTAAAAATCTTAGTTCCTAATTAGAGTTAGCAAGGTTTATGTCTTTGTGTAGAGAATGAAATTCTTCAGCAAATGAATCCATCCATGTGTGGATCCTATTGAACTACTTCTGAAAGATTAACATTATGATAGATTTTTGGATTATTAAAGTTGAAGCCTGAAACATGTGAATTGGTCATTAGGCATTTTGACGTAATGGCCTAGTTATTTTTTAATGTCATGTCTATTTATTTACCTTCTGAGAACACAGAGAACAAGGCGACCTCAGATGTACGGATCTGTTTACGACCCAGATTAACAATTTGAAACCAAACTCTCAGGTGTCTGTGTCTAGATCGTTATGTATTCCATTGGATCATTGCCACCGAAGCTCTAGAAACAGCAGGAGAGGTAAAATAGAGAGGATACAGGTGAGGGGCCGAATCAGTCAGGAGAAAAGCAGACTGAAACAGAAAGGAAGATGGGGTGTGCTAGATTGTTCCCAAGGCGGAAGACAGAGACCAAGACAACGATACTGACAGAGACCAAGACACTTATGATGTAGTCTCTCTTCTTGAGCTTTATATACAGGGTAACATGCATGAATCAAAGCTAATAGGACAAGGCAATATAAAGATCAAATCAATGGTCGTATAGGAGGACAGAGAGGACAGTTTTATACTGCTGAAGCCTAGGAAAGAATTGTTACCAATTTAAGTTAGAAAACATAAGTCATGGGTCTTGATTAAAAAAAATACTTTGCAATCAATTATAGTATTTTTTATTTTTTAAAATTGAGAGAGAGAGAAAAAAAAAGAACTCCTGGCTGGTCCTCAGATCAGTGCAGTAGTGTTTACTGACTGATTGTAAACAGTTAAAGTTTTCTTTGTTCCTTTCATACTTGACTTACTTCACTTCATCGGCCTCATAAAAGAAGGAAAAAAAATGTATAGCTAGTTTCTACAACCTGTCTGTACCTTCCTGATACCTAGACATTATTCAGGAAATGCATTTATTGGAAGATTTTTACTTACTATTTAAAGTCGTTCCTATTTACCAGTCTCTGATTTTTGTCTGGGTTCTGTAAGGCTCCACACCTGTGTGAGAACTGAAAGTCATCTGTAGAATTTTGAGTGTACTTAGAAGAATGAACACTACTTTATGAGGACTGGGGAGATGATGGCTCAGGAGGCAAAAGGACTTGTCACAAGGACATGAAGACTGGGGTTTGAATGTCCAGCACCTAGGTAAATGACTGATGAGTGTGACAGCCTTCTTGTAATCCTGCTGAGAGAGAGAGAGAGAGAGAGAGAGAGACCCCGAGACCTTCAGCAAGCAGGTTGGTTAGATGAGCTGAATCAATGAGCTGTGAGTTCAAGTGAGAGGCCTTGCCTCAACATATAAGGTGGAGAGTGACTAAGGAAGACACCTAATGTTAACCTCTACCTTCAACAGGCATTTTTACATACATGTACATGCATGTGCAGTCACACACATGTGAACATATATACACATGCTTGTATATATATATACACATGCAAAAAAAGCCACTCCCCAACAAATGCTGCTTTAATATCCATCCTAATTTTGGATGCCGTCCTTGACTCTCTACCTCAACTCGCGGATGCTCCAAAATTGGGATGCATGACCATTATAGAGCAGCCAAGTCAAAATGGTGAAAGGATAATCTAGATGTAGGCACAGGGGTGAGTTTTCAGAATTATAGAACAGAGTAGTCATAGCAGAAAACTGTATGCCTAGAAGAGAGGAAGTCATTTGAGGAATATTTTATTTTTTGGTCTTTTTGAGAAGGGTCTCCTCGTACTCCCAGGTGGCCTGGAACTTGCTACGTAGACCAGGCTGGCCTTTAATTCACAGAGATCTGCCTGCCTCTGCCTCCTGAGTGCTGGGATTAAAAGCATGCAGCACCATGCCCGGCCATTTGAGGAACATTTTAATGAAAGGCAGAAGTAAAATTTGCTAATTGCTGTTGTCATTTATCTTTTAAAATCTAAATAAAGTACTGATTAGATTGAGTCAATCAGCACAACAAAATGGCAGTTTCAAGAATCCCATGTCTGTGACTAAGTGCCCTCAAGATTTAGTTACTTCTAATTCTGAAATTAGCAGTTGAGGAAACATTATAGATAAATTACCAAAGCATATGTTGAATACAATAACAAGACAGCACATTCATGAGGAAATGTGTTCTAGTCAGGAATACTAACATTTGTGAATGGTAGACTGATGGTGACTCAAGATTTAAACTGTACATCTGAATCATGAAATTTCATTTAAGAATTGTGAAATTGGGGCTCAGTTGTTAAGAGCATCTATTACTCTTTCAGAGAACCCAGGTTCAATTCCCAGCACACACATGGAGAGGCTAACAAACATCTGTAACTCCAGTTCTAGGGGATCTGGCACCCCCTTCTGGCCTCCACAGACACTTGCACACACATGGTACACATTAATTCATGTAGGCACAAGCATTACACATAAATTTTTAAAAATCTTTAAAAGTTATGAAATTTGAAGGACTCACCAATGAATTATTGGTGATTTCAGGCCCCAGCTATTATTAAAATAATCTTTCAATCTGTCTTGTTTAAAGTTCTACAGTTAGCAGAATGTTTGAACATATTATTAAAAAGAAAAGCAAAATTAAACAGACCTCGAGGTGACATTATTTTACCCTGAGGTGTTATCCAAATATTGTTTTTTTTTAAGTTCATGGAATATGGCAGCTGAAAGGATTAATTTTAAATTTCAGGCAAATATGTCTAAATTGTAAACAGTAGAAGCTATGATTTCCAGAGCCCTTGAAATCCTTCATTCAGATGGACAGAAGAAAACATCATGTCATCGAGTAGGGCTGGGGTTGAGCGGGATTCAGACATAAGCGGGTTCCATTTGATTCCAGAAGCTCTATCTTGGATTCTTTTGTGTCTAATCCTGTCAAAATCTGTTTTCAGAAAAGAACCAGATAAATTCATTCACAGGGGAGAATGTCTGTGGTTTACTTTGTAACCACTTTTATTTACTTAGGAACCCCAGGAACCTGTGCATTTTGCCTAGAAGCAGTGAGTGCACATTGACTAATTCAGACTCTTCAGTATCTTTATAAAACATAACTTCCAACAACAATGAGAGCCTTGCGTGGGTCAAAGAAACAAACTGGAAACTCCAGTGTTTCTCATCTTTGAAACTCTTGGGAATTTTCTTAGGGGCAACATATTTTCAAGCATAATTTGGCATAATCTTGTCTTTAGAGTGATTTTTTTTTCTTCTGCTTGCTTTTTTAAAATTTATTTTTATTTTATATGCTTGGGTGTACTGTCTGTATGTGTGTAATTGCACCTGTGTTGTGCAATGCCCATGGTCAGAAGAAGACATTGGATCTCCTGGAACTGGAGTTATAGATGGTTGTTAACCACCATGCGGGCATGTGGGTGCTGGGAATCGAACCCAGGTCCTCAACAAGAGCAGTCAGTGTTCTTAATCGCTAAGCCATCTCTCCAGTCCGTTCTCGCTTTTTTTTTTTTTTTTTTCCTGTGGCAGGGTCTCATGTATCCCAGGCTGACCTCAGGCTTGCTGGGACAAGCCTGGGACTGCTGGGACAGTCTCAGAGCCGAGACTGTCCATAACTCCTGGTCCTCCTGCCTCTGCCTCTACCTCCTGAGTGCTGGGATTACAGACATGTAATTACACTTGTAGCTAGAATGGTATTAGTTTCTGTGAAATAATTATTCTGCTTGTATGGGGAGTTGGCAAGCAGAACATGCCATTTATTTAAATGTTCAGCTAAAGTAATAATTTTGGAATTATGTTCTTTGATTTCAGAGGTATCTGTTGTAGGAAAATTTGCTCCATTTCACTTAAATATAATCCTAGAAAAAGATTGGTTTGCATACCTCTTAATATCACGTTTTTACTTTGACTTTAAATGGAGCTGTTTGTTTTCATACCTTTTAAGATTACTTCTTGTCAAGTTTGGTGGTGTATGCCTCTAACCCTAACATAGGAGAGACAGATAGGATTGCTGTAAGTTTGAGGCTATTCTGGGGTACATAGTGAGTTCTATGCCAATGAGAACTACATAGTGAGACCCTGTCTTAAAAAAAAATTAGGGCTGGGTATGGTGATACATACCTTTAATCCCAGCTCTTGGAAGGCAGTGGCAGTGGATTTCTGTGAGACAGAGGCCAGCCTGGTCTAGATAGAGTGTTCCAGATCAGCTGGGGCTACAGGGAGACCCTGTCTTAAACCTCTCCATCAAAAAAATAATTAGGGGTTGGAGATGCCTCAGTGGTTAATAGTGCTTGCTGCTGTAACGTGAGACCTTGTGCTTGGTTCTCAGCACCCGCATCAAGTGACCTCACAACAGCCTGTAGTTTTACCTCCCAAAGGATCCAGTGCATCTGGTCTCTGAGAGTACTGGCATTCACATGCACATACAAATAGACATGTAATCAAAATAAAGTTTAAATCGTAAAAAAATAGAATTAGGGCTGGAGTAATGCTCTGTGTTTGAGAGATCCTTGCTGCCCTTTCAGAGGACCCAAGTTTGGTTCGAGCACCACATCAGGCAGTTCACAACCGTCTAGACTCCAGCTCCAGAGGATCGGGCACCCTCTTCTAGATTCTGAGGGTGCTTGCATTTACCCTATATACACATAAAATCTTAAAAAATACAAAAGTTATTTCTTGAGGCTGGAGAGATGGCTCAACAGTTAAGAATGCTTGTTCTTACAGAAGACTGGAATTTGGTTTTCAGTACCCACACTGGGCAGCTTGAAACTGCCTATAACTCCAGCTTCAGGTGATCTGATCCCCTCTTCTGGGCTCCTTAGGCACCCATGCACAGGTCTAAATGGGCACACAGATATACACATACACATAAAATAAAATAATCCATAAATAAGATGAGGTCTTGTCTAGAGCTTGACTCTTAGGGCTAGAATTAGAACCAGGTATACAGATTATGACATGGTGTCTTAAAACATCTGAAGCGTGTTCTAGACAGTATGAGTATTACAGTGCTTAGAAGAAAACAAGACATCAAGTGGCGGAATAAAGTGGTAGTTGAGGAACCAGAAAGACAGTAGATGAGGAGAACCCAGAACTGGCCATGGTTTAGGAAAGACGAGACCAGAAGGGTAAAGTCAAGGCCAGTAGAGAAGGAGCTGAGGACACAGATGGAGGCCAGGGTAAAGCTGATGATGAATTCTACGCTTTCACTGTGGGCTCTTTCTTGTTGGATCTTGGAGTTTGAAGTATCAGGGCTGAGCTAGACATTACTAGATATTCACATCACATTAACATCAGTAGCCAAGAATTTTAAGCATGGATTTTTGTGTGTGAGAGATATAAAAACCAGATAATCCTTAATTCAAAAAACCTGAAATTCAAGATTCTACAGAATCACAAAACTTTTGAATACTTGGGCTGATGTCTGAGGTAGAAGACACATCTGACCTCATGTGACAAGTGGAGTGAAAACACACACTGTACAAAATGACCTCCACCGGCTTATAAGGTGGTTGTGAAATCTAAGTGTATAGACTTGAGTACTGTTACCAAGATACCTCATTGTGTTTGAAAATGTCTCCCAAACCCAAACTGAAAATGTGTCTGCTTTTCAGTTAAGGCTTACTCAGCATGGGTAGTCAGGTAGTAAAGACTTTATTTTGAAGAATTAGTCTCTGTGGAGGGAAAGACCAAATGTACATAGGAAAGTGCAGATAAGAAGATGGCATATATTGATGATTATAGTTTCTAAAATTTGGCATGTAAGGGCCAGGAAGTGTCTAGGTGGGCAGGATCTGTGAAGTCATTTTGCTAAATGTAGCTTTAGCTAATATTTAAGACTTTGCATATGGTAGCAGAAGCCTGTAGTAGAAAAAAAAGCTTTGGCCATTTCATACTTAAAATTTTGTTAAATTATATATTGTTTATAAATATGATATATATCAATGTTATCATTTTGCTATATATTTTTATTGATTCTTTGTGCATTTCGTATGACAGATCTTAATCAAATTTTAGACCCCCACCCTCATCTGTGTTCCCCATAGCCCCCACACCAGATTTCATGCATTCTGTCATATATGTTAAGTTCTAGCAGATCAAGTATTTGTACCCAGAACTTGGTCGAAGTTCATCCACTGGAGTCTGGTCAGCCTGTTCAGAGTCACTTCCTTAAAGAAAATCTCCTCCACTTCACCCTTCAGAAATCAGTTGCCATCGCTAAGGTTTGGGCCTCCCCGTTTCCCTGGTTCTGTGCTGGGTTTTTGTGTGATTGAGTTTGCATGGGTCTTGTGCATACTGTCATCATTGCTGCAAGCTCTTAATATCAAGTTCCCAGAGACCTGAAAACCTGGTTCCTTATGTTCATGCACCAACCCTGGCTCTTACAATCTTTCCATCCCCTCTTCTGCAATGTTCCCTGAGCGATGAGTGGGTGAGATTTATTATAGGAGTCCTATCCAGGGACATACATTCTTCAGTCTCTTATTCTCTAAAACTTGGCTGGTTGTGGCCTTCTGTGTACACCACACTCTGTTGCATGAGGAAGCTTTGCTGGTGAGAGTTGAGGGATATATTAGTAGTGTCTCTGCTCCCTGTTCCGCTATGATCCATGAGCCTTAGGTGTAGAGGTTCCACTGTAGATGTGTCACTTAGGGCAGGACATCTCTGAGACATATGTTCTCTGTGTGTGACCAGTTGTGGAACTCCATAATAGCCTCCATCTGTTGCAAAAAGAAATTTCTTTGATAAGTGGTGTATAGTATACTTGTCTGTAAATATAAGGATCCATATTTAGCATTCAGTAAGAAATTTCATTTGTTTAGAGATTTGACTGAGATAGGGTTTTCTCTAAGATCTATGACCTCTCCAGCCATGTGTAAGACTATATTTACAGTACCACTCACGAGTTCCCTCCCACTGAGAGGACTTTAAGTTCAATTAGATAGCTATTGATTGACTCCAGATAAAAGTACCACTACACCAATAGTTATAGTTTGCTGTTCCAGTCATTGTGGTCATTAGGTTTTATGGCTGGAGTTGAACCATTGATTAATTTTCTCCTTTAGCACCTTGCATAGTATCCTATAGTACTGTGAGAGCTAATCTTCAAGGAGAAAGCTTCCAGGTCAGTTCCAATTCTATTGCTTCAAGTCTGATGTCTGAAGTATTCCTATCTTCAGTAATATGGTCTTACCTTCAAGTTCTGGAAGGTTATCAAGGTCTGTGGCAACCGCCTGTGTTATTTTGGGAGTCTTTTGGACCACCCTGACCCAACAGCTTAAATGGAGGTTTTCCTTGTCTGGCACTGTGTTTCTTGCTATGTGGTCTTCAGTTATATATATGCACTCATGTTCAGATATTGTTTGTGTATTTTTCAAGGGATTTTGGGTTATTACATTTTCCTCTGGATTTTTACACCACTTAAGCTTAATTTGTCTCTCCTCTCTCTCCCTCTGTCTAACCTCCCTCCTCACGCCCCAGTTTAAGTACCCCATTTCTCCTTGATAATACCTGTCCCCTATTATCCCGCCTCTCTTGAGCTCCATCTTTCCCCTTATCGCAAGGTTCTTTTCCATTTCTTGGCTTACACCTGCTGTTACATCAGGATATATACTTATATATAAGGGATTGGTGGTAAGATCTACAAATGAGGGAGAACATATGTCGCTTGTTTATCTGAGTCTGTGTTACTTCACTTAGTGTAACAGTTTCTAGTTCTATCCATTTACCTGCAAATCTCATGATTCTGTCTTTCCTTACCGCCGAGCAGAACTCATGGTGTAAATGTACCACAGTTTCATTATCCATCAGTGGAGGGACACTTAGCTATTATGAAAAAAGCAGCAACAAACCTGGATGTACACGTATTTCTACAGTAGGAGGAGTCTTTTGGGTCTATGCAAAGAGGGTTACAACTGGATCCCATGGTAGATTCATGTTTAGTTTTTACGAGTTTTCCGCTGCTTTCCACAGTGGTTGCGTGAGTCTGTAAATCCCACCAGCGTTCCCCCTTTCTCAGCGTCCTCACCAGCGTTTGGTGTCTTTTGTTCTCTTGATCTTAGGCACTTCGACTGGGGTAAGATGAAATCTTAAAGTGGTTTTGGTTTGCATTTTTCCTGTTAATAAGGATGTTGAGCACTTTTTAAGGAGTTTCTTAGCAGATTTTATTTCTTCTCTTGAGAACTCTCTGTTCAAGTCCTGAGCCCATCTTTTCATTGGGTCATTTATTTCCTTGCTTCTTTGTTTTTTGAGTTATTTGTATATTCTGGATATTAATACTCTGTTGGATGTGTAACAGGTGAAGATTTTTCTCCCACTCAGTGGGTTTCCTCCTCACTTCTTTGGTGGTTTCTGTTGCTGTATGGAAACTTTTGGTTTGATGACGTCCCACTTGTCAATTTTTGACCTTAGTGTCTGAGCAGCTCATGTCCGATTTAGAAATCCTTTCCTACACCTATGTCTTGGAGGGTACTATGTTTTCTTCTAGCAGTTTCAGATTCACATTGAGACCTTTGATCCATTTGGAGTTGACTTTTGTGCAGGGTGAAAGACAAGGGTCTAGTTTCATTCTTCTAGAGGTGTAGATCAAGTTTTGCCAGCACAATTTGTTGAAGATGCTGTCTTTCATCCATTCTGTGTTCTTGTCAGCTTTATCAAATATCTGGTGACTGAAGTTGCATGCAGTCATGTTTGGGTCTTCTGTTATGTCCCGTTGATCTACCTGTCTATTTTTGTCAGTATCATGCTATTTTTACGACTATATCTGTATATTATGGTTTGAGATCTGGTATGGTGACCCCCCCCCCAGCATTGCTCTTTTTCCCAAGATTGCTTTAACTATCAGCAGTCTTTTGTGATTCCATATGAATTCTAGGATTTTTTTTTTCTAGCTTTGTGAAAAATGCCATGGGGATTTTGATTGGGTTTGGATCTATAGATTGCTTTTAGTAGAATGGTCACAATATTAGTTCTACCAATCCATGAGCATGGGAGGTCCTTCCATCTCCTGGTGTTTTCCTCTTTCTTTAAAGATTTAAAATTTTCATTATAGAGATCTTTAATGTCTTTTTGTTAAATTTATTCCTAGGTATTTTTAATTTTTTTGAGGCTATTGTGAATGGGAGGGTTTCCATGAATGCCTTTTCTGATTGCTTGTTATTGGTATATAGAAAGGCTACTGATTTTTGTAAGTTGATTTTGTAACCTGCCACTTTGCTGAAAATTTTGATCGGTTCTAACAGTTTTCTGGTAGAATTCTTGGCATCTCCTACATAATATCATAATATCGTATCATCTGCAAACAGTGATAATTTGATCTCTCGTGTTTTCCTCAATTACTACTGCTTTGATTTCCTTCTCTTGTCTTATTGAGCTACCAAGAGTTTCAAGCACTATATTGTACAGTAGTGGAGATAGTGGACAGCCTTGTCTGGTTCCTGATTTTAATGGGAATGCTTCCAGTTTTTCTCCATTTAGAATGATGTCAGCTATGTGTTTGTTGTATATACCTTGAATTATATTGAGGTAAGTTCCCTGAAGTCCAATTCCCTTTAGAACTTTTAACATGAATGCATGTGGAATTTTGTCAAAGGCTTTATCTGCATCTACTGAAATAATCATGTGATTTTTGTCTTTAAGTCCATTTATATGATTAAACTATATTTATTGACAGGTATCTGAACCATTACTGCATCTCTGGAATAAAGCCGGCTTGATCATGGTGACGATAATCTTTCTGATATAGGTCTGTATACTGTATGAGAGTATTTTGTTGAGAATCTTTGCGTCTATGTTCATTAAGAATATGGGCCTATAGTTTTCTTTTTTTGTTGTATTTTACATGGTTTGGGTATTAGAGTGATTCTGGCTTCATAAAAGGCATTTGGGAGTTCTCCCTCTGTTTTTATCTTTTTGAACAATTTAAGAAGTGTTGGTTATAGATCGTCTTTGAATGTGTTGTAGAATTCTGCTGTGAATCCATCTGGGCCTGGGTTTTGTTTTAGTTGGGAGGTTTTGTATTGCTGTTTCAATTTCCTTGTTATGGATCTGTTTAAGCTGTTGATCTCTTCTTGGTTCTTAAAGTGTTCACTTAGAATATTCTGGATATTTTGGTGTTTGTTGTGATGTTTCCCCTTTCATCTCTGATTCTGTTAGTTTGGATTTGCTCTTTCTTTCTTTTGGTTAACTGGGCTAAGGATCTGTCTATCTTGTTTAACTTTTCAAAGAACCAGCTGTTAGATTCATTGACTCTTTGAATGGTTTTCTGTGTTTCTATTTCATTATTTTCTGCTCTGATGTTTGTTATTGCTTCTCATTTGCTAGGTTTGGGTTGGTTTTTTCCTGTCCTTCCAGAGCCTTGAGTTGTACTGTTAAGTCATTTATATGTGTTCTTTCTGATTTTTTAATGTAGGCACTCAGAGCTACTATAAACCTCTCTCTTAGGACTGCTTTTAAAGTATCCCAGAGATTTTGTTGTATTGTATTATCATTTTCATTTATTTCCAGGAATACTTTTAGTTCTTTCTTAATTTCTTCTTTGACTCATTCATCATTCAGGAGTGTGTTGTTTAATCTCCATGAGTTTGTGTAGTTATTAGAGCATCTTTTGCTATTGATTGTAAGCTTTATCACATTGTGGTCTGTTAGATTGCATGGAATTATTTCAGTTTCTTTCAGTTTTGTTAATTTTTTGTGTGTATGCATGTGAATGCTTTCATATGTGTGTGTGTGTGTGTGTATGTGTAATGTACATGTAAATGTGGAGGCCAGAGGTCAACACTGGTTATCTTCCACCTTAATTTTTGACATAGGGCCTTTCACTGAACCTGGAGCTTGCCCATTTGGCTACACTGACTGGCTAGCAAGTTCCAGGGATCCTTCTGTTTCTGCCCTCCCAGGACTGGGGCTATAGACACATGCTACTGCACCTGGCTTTTCTGTGGTTGCTGAGAATCTGAACTCAGTTCTTATGTGGCAAACGCTTTTCCCACTGAGCTATTTTCTTAGCCCAACCTTTGTTAGTTATTATGGTGGAATAAAATATATGTTGTCTTCCTCTCACAGAAATCTAGTTATTTAGATGGTAGCATCTGGATAGCAAAGGATAGATAAACTTTGCTTCCTTTTCTGAAATGAAAAGACTGATGAATTAATAATTTTTAAGGAATCCTTTGCTGTTCACAGCCTCTAATAGCATCATTTAGTTAAGGCACAAAGTCTTACTTCCATAAAATATCTACACAAACTTGACCAGAAAAAGTACACCTGGGTCTTTGATGGGTTTGTTAATTGTCTTTGATATTGGATTGAAAATGTATACAGGTGGCAGGTCAGATAATTTAGGAAAGCTAACAGTCTTCCTCACAGTCAACCTAGAATTCAGAACTGTTCTTTACAAAGCTGTAACTTGTATGTAAAAATAAGGCTGTGCAAAGACAACTTCTCTCTTCCTTTCCTTGACTTAAAAACTTTCTATTTGATTTGGTAACGTCTCTTAAACACAGTGCAAACTGGTCTCCTATCACATGTAGGCACATATCTCTGCAGAAATACAAGTTCTTTGATCCAAGTACTCTGAATAGACACATGGGGAAGATCAATACTATGAAGACTGAGAGAAAATAGCATGTGCAAACCAGAGTTTTGCTGTGGATAATGAAACCATGACACAACGGATTCTCTTGAGCTGGTTGGGCTCATTCTATGGTTGCTTTGGAGAAGAATTTTTTTTTTTTTTCTCACTCTGAGTGACGTGTCCTGAGTCAAACATAACAGCCAAGGTTAATGTCTGTGATATGTTAACACACTGGAATGAGAAGAAAGTTTATTAGCTCTGCCTTGAACATATAAGTGCTCCTGAAGGAACGAGGTGGTTGACAGGATGCCTGGGGATGTAAATTTTGGTTGTTTTTGGACTTTGGTCTTGAAAGGTATAATTTGATTTTTAAGCGTTAGTAGGAGTGAAAAGAGATTTGAAAGCACCCCATTAGAAGGTCTGAAGTTTGCAGAGATGCAGGTGAGCTTGGGATTGGTAGGAGAGCTTGGAGTATAGAGAATATTAAGCAATCGAGTGGAAGTTTTTGGAGGTTAGGTAGACAGTTTACTAGACATTCACAGAAATAGCTTGCCAGAGAATTGACCTTCCCTTTCATTTAATAGCCTTGAGGTACAAATCTAATTCATAGTAAATGTTTATGTATGAAGCGTGTGTGTATGTGTGTGTGTTCAAACATGCGTGTGTGCTTGTATGTGGAGGCCAGTGGTTAACACTGACTATTGTCCATTGTTCTCTACCTTGGGTTTTGAGACAGGGTCTCTCAGTGAACCTGGAGCTCATAGCTTTGACTACAGTGACTGGCCAGTGGCCTTCAAGGGTCCTCCCTTCTGTTTCTACCTCCTCTGTACGAGGATCACGAGCTCTGCCACCATAAGGGCTGGGGATCTGGATTCAGGTCTTGATGAATGTGTGACAAGCACTTTACTCACTGAGCTGATTCCCAAGTGCTCCATGCAGCAATGTTTTAAAGTTAAGCAATGAAAAAACAGAAGGTAAACCAGGAAGAACTGACCCACTGCGGTATCAAACACTCACCAAATGGACATTAGGGTTGGTTAGTGAGTGTTCCTGAAGGAATCCAAAAGGATAACCCAAAAAATAATGCAGAAGAGCGGCGATAATTCAAGAGCCTAATTATTAAACAACATGGCATAATTTCAATTTTCTCAAATGTATAAGAATGTATTAAAAATAAATTACTAAGTTCTAGGGCTTCCATGAAGGTTCATTCAGAGTAGCTAGGAGGAGAGAAAAAAAAGCCCTTTTATATAAAATATGGAAACCATCTTGAGTTAAATAAATGCCAGAAAAAATTATAATTGTAAAAATGAGACGTCGACTATTGTTACTCCAGTGGCTGTGTTGTTTCCAATAACAATTTGGCATTTTATTTAGTCTATAACAATCTACAATTGAAATATAAAATAAAGATTTTTCTTTTGGTTCCCTCTGAAGTTCTGGGCCAAGCTAAGCATAAGTGAATGAGACATCTGTGGGTGATTAAAACAAGCTTTCCTATGGGGTTTCAAGTAGAAAGTAAACATGGATTTTATCCACAGTCAACAGCATTTACAAATGTAAAGAGAGGAAGCTACTGAGTTTCTGAAGGATGGACTGCTGGAGAGGAAGTAGAAGTTTGGAAGGGCAGATGGCGATAATCAGCTCCATACGGCCAAAGGCTGCTCTGAAAAAGAGAGGAAAAAAAATAAAATAAAAAAAGGCAGCAAGCTGCTCTCTGCTCTGGCTGGGGATACTTCACTGAAGCAATCTTGTGTTTTGTTTCCTATGTTCATCTTTCTACAATGTTCTAATGAAGCCAAGGAATGGTAGCTTCCACACTAGAGCAGAGGGATGGTGATTGGGAAGTTCCTGGGATCCTTATGATCTTTGTTAGGGGTGATGCAGGTGACGGAGTTTATATAAGACGCTATACCTGAAAGCTAAAACTCTCCTGTCCTGCTGGGGAGTTAGCTTAGTTGCTAAAGTGCTTGCTGCTCAAGTGTGAGGAGCTGAGTTCAATCCCCTTACCACTCTGGGCAGGGATGGAGTGTTTGTAATCTCAGCACTGGAGAGGCAGAGACAGGAGAATCCCTGGGGCTTGCTGGTCTACTGCTCCAGGCTACAGTGACCGAGTCTCAAAGGAGTAATAAAACACGCAATGGATGGCTCCTCAGGAACAGCACCTGAGGCGGACCTCGTCTCCATATTCACACACACACATGCGCACACAAACACACAGACACGCGCATATACGCACATACATGTACAGAGACATACACACATGTGTACACACACATACAGACATATACACACATACACACATGAATGTCACAGAGACACAAAATCCAATTCTTTCTGCTTAACCGATTTTGGATCAATTGTAGTTTTCTAACTTTGAGATACTATGACAGTGATCTGAGGTCAAATATGGTTCAAGTTCTTCCTCTTTCACTTACCGGCTGTGAGCCTGGGAAATTCCCTAAGCGTTCTATGCTTCAGTGTTTTTCCATCTTCAAAATGGGAGAATTGGGGCTGACTCAGAGGTTAAGACCACTAACTGCTCTTGAAGAGGACTCAGATTTGAGTCTTAGCACCCACATGATAGCTAACAACAGTCTGTAACTCCAGTTCCAGGAGATCTGACGCCTTCTGGCCTCCACAGGCATTACATGATGTGTGCACTTACATACATGGAAATCAAAACACTCAGACATGTAAAAATAAAGGTGTGGTGGTTCACTTGGGAGGCAGGCAGATCTCTGTGAGATGGAGGCCAGCTTGGTCTCCACAGTGAGTTTCAGGTCAGCTGTGAACACCTGCAGAGAGATCCTGTCACAAAAAGATAAAATTATTTTTTAAAAAAACAAGTTAAAAAAAAAAAACCACCATAAACCCCCCCCGAACAAAATGGGATGGTTGTAATACAGTGGTTTTTGTTTCCCTCATCAGTGTTAGCAACAATAGATAGAAGAAGGATTGTAATAATCTACTGCAGGAAGTCATGCGAATGTGTTCATGGTGTGGACACATTGAATGATGTGGGATTCATGTCCGGGATGGAACGATGGAATGGTGGGAGGCTCATCAGTCAGAATGACAATTTAAAACTAGACGGTTTGTTTCTGGGAATTTCCATCAATAGTTTTGGATTGTGGTTGTCTGTGAATTACTGAAACTATAAATCAGAGAGGTAGGAAGCCAGTACCAGCCTTTGTGTTTTATTACCTCACCAATTTGCTTCTTTATTAGTCATGCATGTGTCTGTGTATATGTGTGCATGTGCATCTGTGTGCCTGCACGTGCCACATTGTGTGTGTGTGTGTGTGTGTGTGTGTGTGTGTGTGTGTCAGAGGACAACTGTAGGCACTGTCTCTCTCCTCCCTCCGTAGGTTCTGGAATCAAACTGACGTTGTTGGGTTTGCTTGGCAAGAGCCTTTGTCTGCTGAGCCATCTTGCTAGCTTGGTCTTTGTGTGTTCAATAGCCTAAAATGTAGATTGTTCTTAGGATTAACATAAATTCATCTAGGTAAAATGTCTACCAGAGTCACTTAGAAAGTTGAAAGAACACATATGTCAGGGCCAGTTCTCCTGGGTCAGAATCTCTGTATTTTCTTGATCATAGACCATCTATCAAACTTTGCTTTTTCCTTTTTGAGGAAGAATCTCAGTGTGTAGCCCAGCTGGCCTTGAACTTGTTGATCCTCCTGCCTCAGTCCCCTGAGCACTGGGTTTATAGGCATACATCACACATCTGGCTAATATGTAGTTTTTTTTTTTTTTTTTTTTGTCATTGACTTCATGGGCCTGTTAGTAGTCAACACCTACCATGGTAATATCACACATCTATTTTATAACATATATGAAATGACATATTAAAAAGTGATATTTTTTATAAAGATCCATTAATTCAGGTCATCATTGATGAAAAAAAAATACATGGTAAAAACTGGAGCATCATCTCCCATATCCCATGGGTCAAGTTTAAAGGTCACTGTTATAGAACCTGTTTGCTGATTTGCACTAACAGGAAGCTCTGAACTCATCTTACCAAAATCTCCAGCCAAGGACCAGGCGTCCCAGAGCTTTGGTAAGCATTTTTATCCATCCTCTAGGTTCTCAGCTCTCTGTGTTTTGCATTGCAATGATAATTTTGTTTACTTTCTTCCTTTTGTTCTTCTTCTTTTTAATATTACCAGCCTGTTCACTATTTGCAGTAGTGACCTTGATGGTATTCAGAGCTCTCTGTTCTTAGCCACAAATATCTGTAGCTTTCAAAAAAGATACAGCAATCTTTTGTATTTAATGGTTGAGAAATGTCTCCTCCCTTGATCCTTATTTTAATTTTCTTCCCATTGGGGTGGCTGCCTCAGCGTGCTGAGTTCCAGCTCCCCGGCACCTGCCTCAGTTACACTGTGTTACCTCCACATGCAGAGGTGTTAATCTTCTTTTGTTTCCTCTTGAAGCCTTTCTCTAGCTTTGTAATTATCCGAGGTGGTAACAGCTCTTAAGAACACAGTCTGTCACCTTGATGCAGAGCAGGTTTTGAGCTGAAAATTCAGGCAAGATTTCAAAGATGCTCTGAAGAGTGGGGGAGAATTTGAACGTGACATCCCTGGGTTTCGATGATATTTAAATGATGGAGTCCCATTACCCTGCAGAATGTGGGATGTTGACATTTTATTCAAACATGTAATCCTTGCCATCCAGTGTGGGCAGAAGAAAGATTGCCACCCAGAGTAGAAGCAATCATGATGACACTTACAGAGAGACAACATAAAACTCTAAATAATATTGGCAATTTCTTTCCACTTGTCACACCATTTATGTAGTTCACATGATGTCATGTGGTACTGTGCTCAGGATGCAGATGGCTGCTGTGGTTCTGAGCCTCTGCAGACACTTGCATACACATGTACACATACACATATAGACACATGCACACGTACATATAAATAAAAATAAAATAAATCTTAATAAGTACATGTTAACACTATTTATTTATATATTTAAATTTAATTTTTAAAAAATAGGACCTTGCTATGTAACCTTGGCCATCCCAGCAATGTAGACCATGCTGGCCTCAAAGTTGCAGTGATTCACCTGCCTCTGCTTCATAGTGCTGGGATTACAAGTGTGATAGCACACACTTGGCCTCTATCTGGTTATTAAATACAATATTTTGTTAGGTGTGACTAGAACTCCCAACCCCTCCCACAGCAGTTCCAAACCAGACACTCTTGGGCTTCTGAGATCTGAGAGATCTGAGAAAAGAACCGACCTTTGAATAGATAAAATCCCCAACCCAGGATTCACACACAGCTGTGAAAAAGGACTACTTCCTGGCCAAAAGCTTACCTTAAGCATCAATCAGATGTCATGGCAATCCAAATCCCCTCCCCTAAAAGCCAGGAGGGGACACTGAGGTTTTTTAAAGGCTTTGAGGCTTTGGGACTATGACTTGGATTGGAACTGGGACTTGGGCTTTTGGGTTGAGCTTGCTCTCCCGGAGTTAGCCTCTCACACTCTCCCTGAGGGAGCTCTTCCATCCCGATCTGGAGCCTGGCACGCCAGCCTAGTTCCCCAGAGTCCCAGCCCCAAGATGGGGGTGAGTGAGCTAGCATTTCTCCACTTGTAGGTGCAGAGAAGCTAGTTCCAGCTGGTCTTCTCTTAATAAAACCAGGTCCTGTTAGCTCCCAGCGGAGTCTCTGTTTCCTTCTTGTCTGCTGGGTCTCTCGAACCCAGACCCTTACATATTTGACTTCTTAGAATACTTAGGATAACATCTTGTAATTAAAAGAGCTTTTTTTTGGATTGAGTTACTTGTGAGTGTGCTTGCCTTTGGTTGTGTATTGTTTTTGTACACTATAAGCATGCTGAAGATCTAAACAGTTAGTGATACCATTGTGTGGTATTCAAGAACAACTCCATGGCAGTTGCTACAGGAAGACTGTTGATACAAGAAGATTGAAAGAGAGGGTTTTATTGAATTTGGATAGTTCATATGAGCCATGTATCAACATTATAAATAATTCAAATAAATAAAATAAACACAAAAGAGTATTCCATCCTTCAGCGCTCTTAAAAAATATTTACCTGTTATTTTGTGTGCACATGTGTGGGTGAGGAGATCAGAGGACAACATGAGGGGTCACTTCTTTCCTTCCATTGTGTGGGGCCTGTAGATTGAACTCAGACCATCAGGCTTGGTAGCAAGTTCCTTTACTTACTCAGTCATCTCGCTGGCCCATCCTTCCTGATACCATCCAAGAACTAAATATTCTCACATCTAAAAAAATTATACAAGGGGAAGGAGTACAAGGCAAAGTCAATGAAGAGACTCTTAACCTGCGGGATGAGGTTTCAACCACTGAAGGTTCGTGGAGTGGTCCAGGCCAGGCAGAGCCAGTGGTGGCAAACAGAGCAAACTCTAGAGGGTGTGACTATAGTCAGCAGAGGTAGTTGGGTGACGAAGGAAGGAAGCAGGTGGGAGCTAGTGTGATGCACTTGAATCTGACAGTGCAGTAGGCAGTCACCGGGCATTGTGGACAGGCTTTGAGTCATTCCCTGAAAGATCACAGCAAGGTTGGTAGATTAGATGAGAAAATTGTATCAGCGTTGATTTCCCAACTTGATAACGTGCTTATGTCAGAGAAAGTTTCTCCGTTTTATAAAACACATCTGAAAGTAGCTAGAAGGGGAGGAGTCTGAACAAGATACCTTTGATGCTTTAGAAAAAGTGTGACCATGACAGGGGAGGGAACCACTAAGGATAAGTGAATTATTTTTTCTAGGGGTGAGGTAGTTTTATTTATTTTGTATGTTTGTGGGTGTCTGTGTATGCATACAGGTACATGAGCACTGCAGAATGCATATGAAACAGGACAGGACAACCTGTGGGAGTTGGTTCTCCTTCTACTGTGTGAGTCCTGGAGATTAAACTCTGGTCATCAGGTTTGGCACCTGCTGAGCTATCTTGCTGGGGTCCTCCTCCTCCTCATCGTCCTCATCCTCCTCGTCTTCCTCCTCCTTCTCCTCTGCATTGTGATTTTTTTGACCCCTCTGCAAATCTCTAATTATTACAAAATGTGAAAGAAAAAGAAAAAAGAAATTACGTTGGCCTCTGTGTGGAGTGGTTTCTTGGCAGCCCAGTGTGGTTGTTGGGAGGGCCAGTGAGGGAATGATCCATGATCTAGGAGAAACAGTACTTTGCTTTGAGCAATGACAGTCAAAGGTGAGCAGAGTGGCCACATTCAAGATATGTATTGCTTCTGGAACTTGCTCATGAGTATAGGTTGTTGGCAAAGGAAAGAAATAGGTGATATGTGACTCTAGGGTTCTGGGACTATGACAAAGGGGACACACAGTTGCTTAGTATATGGAAGAAGTCATTTGGATCCACTGAGGTTTTGGTTTACCAGAGATGGTAGTAATGCTGCAGTATGCTTATTCATTAATTTTTCTATGTGTGTGTGTGTGTGTGTGTGTGTGTGTCTATGTGAGTATAGGCCATGTATGAATGCAGTGGCTGAGGAGGCCAAAAGAGGGCACTGAATCCCTTGGAGCTGGAGATTCAAGTGGTTATGAGTTGCCTGAAGTGGGTGCTAGAAACTGAGCTCAAGTCCTCAGGAAGAAGAGGAAGTAATCTTAACTGCTGAGTCATCGCTCTAGTTCTTGCAGTATGCTTTTGACAGGTTGTTTTGTAGATACATGTTTCTCTCTGAGGTTTTTTTTTTTTTTTTTTATTATTGGTTCATTCAGCAGCAGTCCTGCCCTCTGACCAATAAGGGAGCAGGAAGGCAGGGAGAGAGAGGGGGAAAAAAAGATGATGGCGGCTAGTCACTGAGAGGTACTGAATGGCAGGCTGAGAATATCCAAAGCCATGTGGAAGGAAAGTGACATTGCCCCAGGCCCACGGAGAGCCAGCGACTCAAACGGCAGCATTCCATGTCCCCACAGCTCCAGTGTAGCCTGAGTGGACACGGAACCCAGGCTGGGAACGGGGTGGGAGCTGTGCACCGTGACGGTATGGTGGCCGGCTACCTGGGTGGTTTGTTTGAGCAATAACTTTGTGAGTCACCTTAAATAAATCAGTCTCTCTAAATGGAAGACCAGTTTCCGTTTTATTCTGCCTGATCGACCAGACCCCAGCCGCTAAGGCATGGGAAATAAATTTCATGAGACACGGGTCTTTCTCTTGTAACCTAGCAAACTAAGGATTCAGCCCCTATAAGAGTCAATTCATTTTGAAGTTTCATTGGTCAAGGGTTCTGTGCCTTTATTTATTTACTTATTTGCTTGTTTGCTTGCTTATTTAACTTTTTTGAGATATGCCTCCTTGTATCCCTGGCTGGCCTGGAATTCACTATGTAGATCAGGCTTGTCTTGATCTCATAGAGCTCCACCTGCCTGTGCCTTGTGCTGGGATTAAAGGTATGTGCCACCACACCTGGCTTGCTCTGTGCCTTTGAAAGCACTGTTTGTTGCACAGAGTAATAAGCATGCAGGTGGATTTGGAGAAATCCAACAGTATGCTTAGTTGAAGTGCTCAGAGCAGTACCCCATTGTTTCTAATGAGTCAAGAACACGCAGAGTAATTATCCAGAAACACTTGATATTTACATCCAGAAGGTAATTAGAGCTTGCTGTTCTAAGTTCAAATAATACGGAAGTAGTAAATATAATTTTCCCTCTAGTTTCATTCCAGAAAGAATGCTCACTAATGAATGCATGCTTCCTTGCCAGACATCTATCCCTATGTGCCTGTTCCTAACTCTCTACACATACATACACATGTACACAGTATAGTTTAACTTATTCTTTTTTTATTAAATTAACTATATTGGTTATTCATTATATAACAATTTTCTCCAAAATATAGTTACGTTAAGGCAACATTTCTTATCCTACAATTTTTTTGGGTCAGGAATGACACTATGGCTCAGTTAGAGGTTCTGCTTCCCACAAGGTTGTAGCTGAGGAATTGGTGGGGTTTGAGGTGTAAGCCAGCTGGGACTACAGGGAGACTGTGTCTCAAAAAATAAACAGACAAGCAAACAATAATCACCCAAAACCAGAAAACATAGAACATCTAGTAATGATGCCCAGTTTCAATAATTACAGCCAACCTCATTTACCTATACCCCCATCTTTTGCATTGTTTTTTGATCAAAATCAAATCCAGACACATTATTTCATCTGTATAGACTTCGGTTTGCATCACTAACAGATTTTGGGGTCTTAAAGAAACATAAGTATTTCAAAGTAACAACATTCTTTATACCATGTCATAGGATAGCCAGACAATAATTACATTTCTGTCTCTTGCTATTGTATTTTTATTGTTGGGATGTTTGAATCTGCTTCTAAATGAAATCTGCATGTGACATTTGATTGACATGTTTCTGTCCATCTGCAGCAGTCCATTCTCCTCTGATTTTCTCTTCTTTCCTTTTTTCCCTTGATAAATAAATGGATATTTGTTCTGTAAAATGTCCCAGCTGCATCTGACTAGTTTTCCCGTGGTGATGGCTGACTTGTTCCTCTGTCCCTCTGTTTCTTGTTGAATGGTGGTGGTTGCAACTCCAGGCTTGACCAGACTTAGTTTATGAGTTTTGTTGAGTGCATATAATCTCAGCACTGGAGAGGTGGAGACATGAAGATCGTGAGTTCCAGGCCAGCCTGAATGACATAGTGAGACCTTATCTCTATAAACGACACACAGTTGTTGAGGTGACTCACCAGGTCAAAGTGCTTGTCACCAAGCCTCATGACCTGAATTTGATTTCAGAGACCCACATGGTGGAAAGAGAGAGAGCCAATTCCTGCAAGTTATCCCCTGACCATACATGTACCATCGCATGTGTGCACACACACATACATTAGTTTTGGCATGGGTGGTGTGGCACACCTCCTATTATGTCATACCAAGAGACCCATAATGACTGACTGTGCATCTTTTCACGCTACTGTGATGAATCAGATGTTCCCAGCCCGATCCATCCTTCTAAAGCTCCCCATCAGTCTTACCTAATGGTTTTAGCAGATTCTCCAGATACTTTATTTCATTAGAGGTTGTAGAAATGATGAGCTTCAATTCTATTATCCTGTGTGTCAATTATATGTTCACCCTAAAATAGAGTTCATACAGAAGGGCAAGGTAAAAATCTTAAATGTTTTATTTACTGTCTTTTAGAATAGAGAGTGGATGCTCTAGAATCCTTCAGAAGTGACTAAGGTATCGTTGCAAGTGTGTACATTCTAACACGTGTCTTGCATTTCAAGCCATGTAGCCATTGTTTTTATGCTCCCATTGTCCCAACTTTGATGAGCAGGAGGAATTTTGTTTTGACTTCTAAGTCTTTTCATGTGGCCCTTGTAGTCTTTGACAGCTAGATGTTGCAGGCTAATATGGGACAATTTCTACCCCACATCTATAATCTGTCAAATTTCCAGTAAGTTCTGGTTCTTATCAGTGACAAACACTATTTTCCTCCCAAATAGTATATAATTTATTTACAGATGTTAAGTTATTCTGGAGAATGTATTTAGATTTCTAAGTGTCTGGATTTTGGCCTTTTTATTTCATGCTAACTTCTTTATTTTATTGTCCTGTTGTGGGAGAAGGTAGTTGTATGATTTTCCTTGTTTATTATTTATTTTTTGAAACTTGTTTTGTGGACCTTTGAAATGAGTTCTATAGAGGTCCTAAATCAATTCATTAATTCCTAAAATTCATAAACATCACTTAGTTTGCATATTTATTCTCTGTGTTTTAAGCAATTGCTACTATGGAGATTTATCAGTTATTTTATCTAATTACTGTATTTAGAGACAGTCTCACTATGTACCCTAGGTGGGCCTTGAACTTTTGGTCTTTCCGCCTTATCCTTTTCCACACTGAGATTAAATCTGTGTAGAAACTCTGATGATTTCATCGATAAGGTGACTAATTTGCATTAATACAAGATTAAACTTGAGATTTTTGCTTTTGTTGAAAGCATTTGGATTTTGTTGAGCAGTTGAAGATACCAGAATTAGGAGTTGGATCACTGATTAGTATAGAGAATAATTTAATGGTATAGTGAAATGCCAATAGTTGAGTGAATAAATGAGAAAGTATTGGTCAATATAATTATTACCAGGTCTACATATTTTCTCTCAATGCTGCTTATGAGGGAACCCAGTAGTTTCAAGAAAACAAAGCCTTTTGGCAGGGTATGTGTGCAATAAAAATGCTTACAGACTGCACCTTTTCTTTCCCCAGAGGCTGTGAAATTAGAAAAGCACCATCTTTAAGAGGGCCCAGTGTGTCACCTGAACACCCACGTTAAGGCCAACCTGATTCATACAAGGAAGGGATGTGTGACAGGTGGTGCTCATGTGACATGGCAACACTTGTGCCCCAGCAAAGACTCCCGCCACCTTCGAGCTTCCTTCCATTCCAGCTGTTTAAATATACAATTTCACACATTCTTTCATTTTATTAATGAAATGCTATGCTTCAAACCCAGGGGCCTGCCTGCCAGGTGGAGTGCTAATTACGCCTGGGCAGTCGGCAGCTGTGCTTACTTACAAAGCTTTAAAGAAAATAGAACTCGACTTGCTTTTATGCATCTCATAATATTGCCCTAAATCAGTACATTTATATGACAGTTAAATGATTTCTAAAGAGAGGACTGGCCTTACAGATTTTTCTTTGGATATTGACTACCTGGTGCTAAAAATGATCTCTAGTTTGGCGATCTTTCCACAAAACTGACCCTAAAATTATCCTTTTGTTTTCTTGTGAAGCATTTCTTCCTTGACTCTCTTCTTTTTATTTCCGCATGTCCACTTCCCAACATTATGTACAAATTTTGAAATAGACCCAGGAGCCAGTTGTTTCTCATCACCTGAGATGACAGCCAAGTCTACCCCGCAGTGTAACTTTCCACAGAGACGCTCACGTCCCTTCAGCAATATAGTCTGCACCTGGAAGACTAAGCTCTTAAAAAGGAAAACCTGGGAATGTCTTTCTTTGTTCAGAAACCCATTTTATTGTGTCTTCTTGTTTATTTAGACCATAATCCGGAACTGTTGCCATGGTGCACCAGGACCTACACTCTCTGGGTCTCTGCTTGCATCCCACCACTTCCTTTTATGTGTCTAGCAGTCACACAGTGTGCATGATCTCTCTTCCGAGCTGGTCAACAGGGTGTTGCTACCTCATGGTGCATCTTTCCGCATTTACATGCATGGTCTACTTCCTGACTTTATTCAAGTTTAACCCCAAATTTCACTTTGTTAGAAAGGCCTTCTCTAAAATAGCGTCTTCTCCTCCTGGTTATTATCTATCTCCTTATCTGGACTTATGTATGTTTATTTATTTATTTACACTTACTTGTATAATGACGTCTGTAGTCAGGTGAATGAGAAGTCCAAGAGCGGATAGATTTTTGTTTTGTTTGCCTTGCATTTTTTATACCTAGAACGATGTCAGCTGCATCAATATCTAATGAGTGCATAAGTGACTTTTCTCCTGATTGTGACCACATGCTGAACAGATGCAACTTAAAGGAGGAAGGCTTTACTTAGGCTCCCATTTTTAGGGACTACAGAGCGTCATGGCAGGCAGCGGCATGGCATTATTGGGACAGCATTGTATGGCAGCTTGGTCTGTGGTGGTGGCAGCTTAGGGTTGCTTGTTCACGTGTTGCTGGATTGGCATGAAGATTGGTACTGAAAGTGGAATTCTGGAAAGTCTGCTTTGTGTGGCTGTGGCTAACAGCTATGTACCATGTCTCAAAGGTTCCACAACCTCCCAAAATGGTTTCACCAGGGATATTTCACATTCAAACCTCTAACAACGAGTAAACAAAGTATCCACTGAATCTCTATTGAGAATTGGTGCTCTAGTTCTATAAAAGTCACAACCCAAGTCCATGCTTTTGGAAGTTGGATATAGCAACCAGGAGCTGCTTCCATTTGGAATTAAAGCCTTAATATGCACAGAATGGCATATTAAGCAGTAATGGCTCATATTTGCTCATCCTCCCATATTTCCTGCATGTTATGGATTGAATGTGTCCCCTCCCCACATATTCCTATGTTGAGACACTAATCTCCATTGGGGTGGTGTTCGGTGGTGAGCCTTCAGGAGACAATTGGATTTGATGGTGCTCTCTCCATGATGGAATCGTTGACAAGACCAGAGCTCCTTTTTTGGCCAGGTCAAAGTTCAGCCGTGTCAGAGCTTCAAGGAAGTAGATAATTTGTATTGTTTGCTTGAGAAGAATTACTTTGGCATTCAAGCTTACAGCTGTTGGGGTTTGACGTGGTCCTAGTTTTAAATAAAACTGAAAGAAAAGGGGGAAAAGAATATTCTGCAGTGCTGACTTGCTTATAGCTTAGTTAGGTGGGTTCTGAGAAGGGACATTCTTTCACTGAGACAAGAGCTTTTTAGACCTGTCCTCTGAAGCTGTATGATGTCATTTCCATGGGGTTCTGTGATTAGTATATGTCACAGGGCCCATCCAGATTTATAGAAAGGGAACCAGACTACTGCCTGACAAAGAAGGGGCAAAGTCATAGTGTAAGAGATGAGTGTTAGCATCTTAGAAATCTAATCTACACCCCCGAAGGATTCCTGAAAATCTTACCATTTTATCACCAGTACAGAGAGCACTGTCGGTCCTAAATGGGGCACTTATATCACATCCTCTCCTCCCAAGGCTCAGGGATCATTGTGGAAGAGGGGGAAGAAAGATTGTAAGAGCCAGAGGTGGAAGATCAATACAAAGAAACTATTGTCTGGATAGTACAGGGCAGTTGCACATATGAACCCAAGGTGCTTGTGGGTTCATGCACAAGATGCACAAGACGAATGCAAACCCAACTCAGATAGGGGCCCAGGGTAGATGAGGTTGATGGCCTCAAACTCCAGCCCTACCTGAGGATCTATTGGCAATTGGTAGCTGATATGAGAGGGACAGTTTACTGGTGTGTTACCTGATAGGTTGATCAGCAGCATCCAGTGGGTATACCCATACCAAAGTGTTGCTCTCCTCCTTGGTGGACCAGCCTGGAAAGGAACTGGGGGTGCTGTGGGTTGCCGCCGAATGGGGGTGAATAGGTGCAGAGTCACCACACTGACACTGGGAGCTGGGTGGAAGCAGGCAGGTAGTGAGCTGCTGCAAGACTCGTTTATTCAGGGAGGTGCAAGGGGCTAAGTAGGGTGGGATAGCCAGTCGTCTTCGGGGGAGTCCTCATCTGTGTCCAATTGCTCTCTGTCTCTGGGTGGATATTCCTCTAGGCCAGGTCCCTCCAACGCTGGGTAGTGGTCATTTCCTGGTCTGGTTGCCATGTGACAGCATGTCCTCAGGCCATTTCCTGGTGCTTCATGGCCGATGGTCATTCTGTGGTTCCCCGCGGCAGGTGGCCTGGCTAGGGCCTACTCTGCTATGCACCATACATATCCACCTTTTGTCTTTAAATATTTGGTAGGCACAAAGAGACACTGTGATGGGCAACATCACGGGCAACAGTGCCTGTCTTAGGTTGCCCCATGCAAATGGGGACTTATCTGTCACTGGCCACCTGGTGAATGATGTGCCCATGGGAAAAATGTCAATTGGTGGCACCTGTCTTAGGTTGCCCCGGGCGTACGAGATCTTACCTGTCATCAGCTAACCACCAGCCAGGTCAATAGGCCCAATGGACATTGCAGGTCAAACAGGGTGACATGGGGAACCATGGAAACAGCGGCACCAAGGACCACATATGTGTAATGTAAATATATCACCATAACTAGATAAAGGAAAGGGGAGAAATCTGGGAAGTGTAAATACAGCAAATGTTAGTAAAAGGCTGGCATAGTACAGCTGGGCTGTAAGGACCAAGTTAGACTGTTGAGTCCTGAACGGCAGAGATCCAGGCTTGTAGGGACTGTTTAGTTCCCTTGGGAAGCTCAGAGGACTGGACAGAAACCTGAAGGATCTGGAATGTCAAAATCTGAACAGTTCTATGGTGTTGAAGTCTAGTCCAGAAGCAGAGCAAGAAAACAACGACGACTACAAAGGCCACTGTGAAGATGCCCCAGGATGCCAGGTTAAGGGGCGAGAAAAAAGATGAAAGTCTGTTAAGTAGCTGTTGGGCAAAGGACATAGAGGATGTAGGAGTGACCCGAGTCAGGCTGATATGTTCAATTTCATAGTTTAGGGCCAGGGAGTAGTTTAAAAAGCCATAGGACCAGGGACCCTTGATATGTTTGGAGAGGCCCTCCTGTGCCTGTGTGAGGTTGGAGACCTGATAGGGTGTCCGGCATAAGGAGGAATAACGGGGATCGCAAAAGGCAAGCACAAGTCCTTTAAATAAGTTTAGGTCCTCTGCCAATAAATCACCATGTTGTTGGAGGGCAAGGATGGCTGTCTGAAAATTTTGATTAATGAGGCTTTGAGTGCCCAAAGCTGAAGCCGGGGAGGCTGCCAAGTCGATGAGGGCCTTCGCTGAATTGGCAAATTGAACCATGCTGACCGGGGCGGAGGCAATGCATGCAATGGCAGTGATAATCAGGGAAATAACAAAAACGACAGTAGCCACCTCATGTTTGGGTTGGGTGGGTTCCATTAGGCCGACGGGGTGAAAATGGGAAACATTAGCAATTGGTACCCAAAGAAGTGTAGGTAATCGGACAATAACTGCCAGTGAAAAAGAGTTATTGCAGCAGGCTGTTGGGAAGCAAGAAGCCAGTGAGCAATCAAGGGAACCCTGGGAAATACTGGCATTTGACACTATGAAGAAGAACGGCAGCCTCACACAAGGGGAGACTGATGAAATATTGTGAATGTTGGTATATGTCATCTTTAAATTTTGGGCCCAATTTCCATAGGACTCCCAGGTACCATTGGAAAGGGTATCAAAGAAATAAAAAGATGAAAGTCCAAGCAGGCATTGGGGCTGGAAAGATTCCAGTCACTGAAAATGGGGACATTAATACCATCAGTCACTGCATGGCTGGTAAAGGGGGCAGACCTATTCTTGGGAAGCAAATGCCAAAGCCAAAGTAGGGGAGTAACATGAGAGAGGGCTGTATCCCCCCTGAAAACTCAGCCAGTGAGGGTGATGGGAGAGAAGTAGTTCTTCGTAGAGGCGAGGGCAAGAAGGGCCAATACCAAAGGCCTGGGTCGTCATGTTGTTACCCTGAGCAAAAGGGCGGGCAATGGCGTGGAGGCCCGGAAAGGAACCGGAAGACTTTCCTCCTATTGTACTCTCCCTTTGTATTCCATCTGTCCCCATTTCAAGTGGTGGTGGTGGTGGTGGGGACGGGGGCGGGAGATGACAGCCTGAAGGTCGACAGAAGCAAAGTTAGAAAAATTACACATCCCTGGGGGAGTTTAAAGGTGGGGAGTCACTAGGTTGAGATCTGCAGTCTTTTGCCCAATGGAAGCCCTTGTGACACTTGGGGCATGGAGTCCTAGGTCTAGGGACAGAACTGTCCTTCTTTGCAAGGCTGGGGCACGCATGCCTAAGATGCCCCAGCCTACCACAGCCCCAACATAAGGGTTCTCTCAGGGTGGGCTTAAGGTTGAGTGCCTCAATGGAAGCTGTGAGCACCTCAAAGGGGGTGGCCATGGGATTAATATCCTTAGTGGCCGTAATCCACTTATGAAGCTCCTCATTGTGCAGCAATAGCATACCTGCGGCCATGGTGGCCCCTTCCCAAGCTAATTGCTTGACCAAGGCATCCCTAGCAGGCTGGGTTGGGTGCAGCCATCCACAGACTCTGTTACATGTGAAAGGAAGTCCATGAACACTTCACTTGGGCCCTGAATCAGGTTGAGGGAAAATGTATCTGGTCTTTGAGGGAGAAAGGCCTTAAGGCCCTGTAGGGCCAGGGAGTGGACTTAGTTAAAGTAGGCAGGGACCCCCACTGTAGCTTGTGACGTGGGGTCAGTGTAGGGCCCCATACCAACGAGCATGTCAAGGGTGACCCATATGCCCAATTGGAGGTTTTGCCTGGCCTGAGTCTCAGCTAGGTCATTATAGGAGGCCTTCCATTGGAGGAACTCGTGAGGGGAGAGGACAGCCTTAAGTAAGGAGTACCAATCATAGTAAGTTTGAACATGGATAGTCCACTGCATGAGGACTTGCTCACAGTAAACAGAGTCAACTCCTGACTCCTGAGTAGCCTTATGAATAAGGGCCAGGTCTGACAATGGAGTAGGGTACCAAGGCCTATTTGTGGCATCACAGCCAACATTAACAGGGTAGGCCGGAAGACTCTTGAAAGAGGGGGAGGGGTTGCCGGAGGCTGGAGGTATGGGCTCGTGACCAGGACGGATTTCTGACCACTGGTATATGGGAGGAGGGGCAGGGCAGGGACCCGCTGAGGACCATCCATTTGTTTAGGCTGTAGGGAATTCTCTTTCTCATCTGTGTCATCCATTGAGGGGGAGGGCAGAGAAGAGGCTTGTAGGGCCAATTTAGGCTCTTCCTTACAACTAGCGTTGTGGGCAGCTGTAACCTTCTCAGTACATGAGCCCTTAAGGCATGCGATAATGGTGAGGACAATGGGGAGAAAGGGAGCAGGAGACGAATGGACATCATGTACCTCCCCCTTCCTTGCACGGGAGCAAATGGAGGCATCCCAGATGTTCTAGGAACCGATCCAAGGGGCTAGGACAAGAGTTTCGTCCCCCAAACCATGAAGATCCCTTTGTTTAACTCTCAAGCCACGCTGTAAGAGTAAGGTCTTAAGGGCCTTCAATTGGGGGTCCTGTGGTGGGGGGTAAGTTGCCCATTATGGAGAAGTGGAGTTAAAAAGGCGTAGGGGGGTAGTAAAAAGGTTAAAAAGTGGAGACCCAAGGCAAGGATAACAAATGGGCAGATGAGGAGCCCTAGAATGGGGGCCAGTTGGGACCACTGAGACATACAGAGGGAGTGTGTCAGACCCAAATGTCGTGTGCTTGGTGGGGGACTTTTGCAGGTTGTTAGTCCGCAGCCATATGCCCACACAAGCCCTGGTTCCGAAACCCGGGCGGTGGTGAGGGTGGGGGTGGATGGGGCGGGACCGGGAGGGGGGCAGAGGTGTGTGTCAGGCCCTCTTGAGATTTTGTGGGGCCAACCAAAAGTGGAGGGGCCAGCACAGGCTTCGGAACTGTGTGGCGAGGTGTGCCTTCCTATCAAAGCGGAAAGACAGAAATGGAAAAGAAAGAGGGGAAGGGAGGGGGTCGCCCACTCACCCTCCGGGACCCTCGCACACAGAACAAAAGGGGGGCCTACTCACTGAGCCGAGAAGGCTGGGGGTGTCTCACTAACACTGGATCAGGGTGGAACATCCATGTTGAGTGCCAGATGTTGCTCTCCTCCTCCGTGGACCAGGCTGGAAAGGAGCTGAGGGCACTGTGGGTGGCCACCGAATGGGGGTGACTAGGCGCAGAGTCACCACACCGACACTGGGAGCTGGGTGGAAGCAGGCAGGTAGCGAACTCTTATTCAGGGAGGTGCAAGGGGCTAAGTAGGGTGGGATAACCAATCGTCTTGCTGGGAGTCATCATCTGTGTCCAATTGCTCTCTGTCTCTGGGCAGATGTTCCTCCAGGCCAGGTCCCTCCGAGGCTGGGTGGTGGTCATTTCCTGGTCTGGTTGCCATGTGAGGGCATGTCCTCAGGCCATTCCCTGATCTGGTTGCCATGCAACAGCTCGTCCTCAGGCCATTTCCTGATGCCTCATGACCGATGGTTGTTTTGTGGTTCCCCATGGCAGGTGGCCTGGCTAGGGCCCACTCTGCTATGCACCATATACCAAAGATCATTTTAGTATACAGTTTATTCTCTATAAGCCTTAAGAAGAAACAATAATAGCGGGCACAAAGTCAGGGCGTGGTTAGGTGAGGGTGGAGTTGGAAGTGGAGGAGGGGTCTGAATATACTCAGACTACATTGTACAAAATTCTCAAATCAATAAAAGTATTAAAAGAACAGAGTACTGAAAGATGATGGTGGTGTAACCCACCTTTGGATATTCTAGAACATGGGAGAAAGTCAACCTCTGAGTGCTTCCTTTCTTGGGGGTATGCCCTGAGGTCTGAGAGATTATTGTTCCTCTTGATTGTGACAACACGGAGAACATTTTCAAAAGAAGGAATGCAAACTAAGCTGCAGAGTCACTAGATGCATCCTGGGTTTTCAAGGGTTTGGTTAGTGTTCAGACGATGCCAATGGAATCTGATGAAGCTGGCATTATGGTATTCATTGCAGGGCAACTTAGACAAAATGACATAAAACAGTCAACATTCACTTCCATTAGAATGAGATCCAAGGTACTCAGATTAGTTACTTTTTGAATGCTGTGATAGAATGCCACGAACAAAGGAACTTAGAGAAGAGTTTATTTGACTTACAGTTCCAGAGGGATAAGAATCCATCATGGCTAGACGAGAGACAGCCAGAGCAGACAGCTGAGAGCTCCCATCTTCAAGACAGCACAGGAAGCAGAGAGACAGACTGGAAGTGGAGAGAAACCATATGGCCCTGAACAACTCCTTCCTCCCGCCCCTGTGCCCCCATGCCGTGTCGGGCCTCCTCCAGCATGGCTCCACCCCTCAAAGTTCCACGATGCTCTCCAACACAGTACCAACAACAGGGAACCAAGCATTCAAATACTCGGAGCCTATTCTTAGTTAAACCACCACAGTACTATTATTACCTGCATTATTAATACATGATCTCACCACGTTCAGTAAGTGAGCAGCATTAATTTGTTAGGGTATAGCCAGCTCAGACTTAGGAAGCAGTAAAGGTAGGGTTGGTTATAGACTTGTTATTACTCATCAGCACTTGGAGCTACTTCTAGCCCAGGACTAGACATACAAGGAACCCTGGTCACCTATCTGCAAAGGTTGGATGATGGTATACCCATCAAATCAACCCATTTGGTTCTTTGCTTCCACCATGCAGGTCCTGGGGATTGAACTCGTGTCATCAGGCAGGGTGGCAGACATCTTTACCCACTGAGCCATCTCACTGGCCCTAGATATTTTTTTATGGGGAAGAAATGAAAGACTGTGATGCACACTGGTTAGAATTTACTAACTAGAATCTTCACTCTCTTTACAGGTATCTGCAAATGATGTGACTCTAGCCTGTTTTGTCATTGTTCTACCTTTTCCTGCTCTGATCATTTTTGATTTTTGACATTCTGTTCTTCTGTTCTGCTTCCTCCAATTCGCCCTCCAAGCTTGGCAGGACACTCTGTCTGGAATTGCAGAGTTAACAACTTCCTCTGCTGTGATCATGAAATTCTAATCTTTCCTCTCACTGAGAACTTTCTGTGAATTCGAAGCCCATCTGCTCCATATCCCCATTTTGTTTCAGAAGTTCCAGGCACGTGACAGCTGTGGTCAAGCTATTTACAGTGACTATCGACAGGAGCGTTCATACTCAGCAACTGGGAAACTGGTCTTGATTCACAGGGAAGTTTCTGTTTGACTTGACTGTCATAAACAATGAGATCACAAAGGCAAAAAGTCCACATCTGGCCATCTGGATTCTTACTTGCATGGAATATATCTGGAAAGAAAGAGAGAGGCTCTGTGGATCGTTTGGCATCATATTGTCCAGATAATTACAATATTTTCTGAGGTTAAAAAAAAAGATGTTGGACTTGGTTCTTTTGAATAGCTTTCATTCTTAGGATAAGTGACAGGTCTCTAACTGTGAACAGGCTCAGGGCTGGCAAGTGAAAGTGTTTGTGGATTTCCGAACAATACAGATACCTGTGGTAGAAACAAACATGTAGTTATAATAGCCTACAATTTTACCTCAAGTAAACAATTGCTAAAATGGCATGGTGGCACATGCTTACAGTGTCAGCTGGGAGGTGAAAGCAGGAGGACCAGGAGTTCAAGGTCATCATCATCAGCTACATAGAGAATTCTGGGTTAGCCTTGGTTATATGAGATCCTGTCTCAACATACATACACAAGCAAACAAAAGAAAGGAAAGAAGGAAGAGGAGGAGGAAGAGAAGACAACTGTAACAATTATTAAAATTTCTTGGAATAGAATCATCTTATCTTTCTTCATATGGTGTGATTTCTTAAGATGCCATTTATTTCTTTAAAATTTGAATTTGAAAATTATTTTAGCTGGGTGTGGTGGCACATGCCTTTAATCCCAGCACTTAGGAGGCAGAGGCAGGCAGATGTCTGTGAGACTGAGGCCAGATTGGTCTACATAGTGAGTTCCAGATCTGCTGGGGCTACAGAGAGACCGTGCCTCAAAAAGAATACCCCCCCCCAAATTTAAAGAATATTAACAAATACAGTATTAGAGGTTTTGTTCTGGCACTATCTTTTTCTTTTTAAAAAACATTTATTTTTTTGCGTGTACGAGTGCATTGCCTGCATGTATGTAAGTGCACCTGTGTTGTGCAAAGCCCGTGGAGGTCAGACGAGAGCATAACCCCCTGAAAGGGGAGTCGTGGATGGTTGTTAGTTGCCATGTGGGTGCTGAGAATCGAACCCAGGTCTTCTGCAAGAGCAGTCAATGTTCTTAACTGCTGAGCCAGCTATGTTCTGGCATTTTCAAACAAAATTTACTTGTTTATTCTCCCCTTTTCCTGCCCAACCCCCCTGACCCACCTTATCCCCCGGCATCCTCTCTCATGTACTGTGTCGGCTGCCCTCCCCGCATCCCTTTCCCAACACACCTTTAACAGCTTGCCTGCATCTGCAAATCCTTGTTGATATTCAATTTCATAGTAAATCTACGTCCAAAAGGCCAATTTTCTTATCTCACTCTGTTTTAACCAAGCATTCAGGTAGTTCTACCTTTCCTGGTAACCATTAGCTGTGGAAATGTAATTCAGTTAAAGGTGAAGAAAAAAAAAAAAACCCTCCAGAATTTTCCTAATAATGGGCCTGAATATATATTAAAACACAAACATTTTCCCGAAATGTGTTTGCATTAGGGATAATCTGTATTTGTCGATGCTTTAGCCACCATTTGCACTTCAAATGCTTTTCTTCTCTTTATAATGCACAATAATAAAAGGTAATATTATATTTGGAAGTATGTTGGGAAAGGAAACTAGTGGAGTTAATCCAATAACACAGAGCTCCTTAGAGAGAAGGCGCTGCGGAAACGCGGGGCTTATTAGCACCATTGTCTCCGCGTGGCGCTGGCGACCCCATCCGCCCTGCGGAAAAGCTGGCCATTTAAGAAGGATTCAGAATTGTCATAGCAGGAGTCGAAAGAGATTCATATTTTGAAAAATGCATACTGCTAGGGAACAGGGGATTTTTTTTCTTAAAGAGGCTGGCTCACTTCCATTTCTTGTTCTTGAAGAGGTTGCTCTGAGTGATTAATTTCTAGGCATCATCTACAAGCGAGAGAGAATCTCAGTGACTGGGGGTTTTTAGTGGTGCGACTGAAAAGAGGGCTCTTTTGCTTGGATCTATAAAGCACCGACCCTTGGGATTTAGACAACACAGGCTCATCAGTGTATGGAGGGACACACGTTTCACATTGAAACAAAGTACTTGGGCACTTTTTGGGCTTAAAGACGGGTTGGCTTTAGGTAGACAATAGGCACAGTGCTCAAGAGGCTTGGCTCTCAATTTAGATTCCTTTCAGTTCAGAGCGTTGCTATGTATAGGGCCCTAAAAGTTACTTTATGTTTTTTATCTATAAATTGGTGATGATAAAAATCACAGCAAAATCAGTGCCCTGTACTTAGACACATTCTCAGCTGTGGAAGCCTTCTACTTAATTCAGTGCAGCCGTCATCCTGACTGAACTTGACTTAAAACTGTACTAAGTTATTAGCTTACTTGATACCAAGATAATGGTGTATGGTTTCTGTATAAGTCAGGTCACCGTCTTCTGCTTTCCTTACTCTCTTTTGAGAGTGAGAAGAGAAAGGCTCTAAAAAACAATCTCCAGCAGTATTTGCTATATAAACATGATTTTTTTTGCAGCATAAGCATAATTTAAGGAAATAAGGCATAAATTAAGAAATCTAGTTGGCTAACTGGCCACATAACCACATCTTTTTGATTCCCTCCCTATGAATTATGAATGTTATTGGGACCACATCTTTTTGGATAGCTTACTGTAAATGATTTCTTGAAGACTTCAGCAGATACTTTTTGATATAGAGTCTCACTGTGTAGTCCTGCCTGGCCTAGAACTTGCTATGCAGATCAGGTTGACTTCTAACTCAAGGTCATCTGCCTGCTTCTGCTGTGATTAAAGGTGTTCACCACTGCTCCTGACCCAGAAGGGTTTAAGAATTTTTTTAAATCAAATTTTTGTGATTTTTTTTTATACAATATAGTTTGGTATTTAGATCCCCTCCCCTTTATATACCTCCTCTGCCCCCTGTCCTATTTAATATACTCTTTTATATATACAATGTGGCCGACAGAGTCTGATTTATGTCCTCAAATGTCCTTCCTGTGGGTCTATCCACTAAGCCCACCAGAAGTCCCTTTCCTGTAAGACACTGTCTCTCCCCCTCCCAAAAGCCATCAGTTGCCAAAAGTTCCTTAGATTGGGTTGGGATTTCTTACTTCCCTATGTCTGTGCTGGGATTTGGTCTGGTTGAATTTCCATAGGACTTGTGCATACTGTTACCATTGCTGTGAGTTCATGTAACTGACCAGCTGTCTGGAAAACTCTGTTTCCTTATGTTCATCCCTAAGGAAAATCTTTCCACCTGTTCTTTCACAGTGGTCCCTTGGGAGCCTTGGGAGACAGAGGTTTGATATAGGTGTCCTGTTCAATGATAAGCACTCTTTGGTCTCTGGTTCTCTGCACATTGGCCAGTTGTGGGTTGCTATGCTAGTCACTATCTGCTGCGTAAGGAAACTTCTTGGTTGAGAGTCAAGAGACGCATTCATTCTATGTGTAGAGGCTGCATTGAAGATGTGTTGCTTCAGGTTAAATGCCTCACATGCACTTATTTTATGCATGTGACCAGTTCTGGAACTCTGTAATAGTCTCCATCTGTTGGGAAAAAAAAAAGCTTCTTTGATGAAGGGTGAAAGGTATACTTGTCTGCAAATTTCCCAGGTTCAGTTCCCAGCAACCACATGGCAGCTCACAACCATTTGTTCTAGTTCCCGGGGAATCAGACACCCTTTTCTGCTGACTTCTACTGGCACTGAACATACATACATACATCCATGTAGGCAAAACAGTTATTCACATAAAATAAAAGTAAATTTTAAAAGTTTTGGGGTGGAGAGATAGATAGTTCAGCACTTAAGAGCACCGGCTGCTCTTGTAGAGGACCTGAGTTCAGGTCCCAGCGCCCACGTGGTGACTGACAATCCTCTGTAACTCCAGTTCCAGGGAATCTTACGCCCTCTTCTGGGCCCCATAGGCATTACACATACATGGTGCATTTATAAACATGCAGGCAAAATATTCATAAAGTAAAAATAAATAAAAAATTTACAAAGTTTAAAAAAAGCTATGTTACTTTAGCCACGTATCTGACTATAGCTTTGATGACAATTATGGGGCTGATATTAGAAAAACTAATTTTATTGTTGTGGATTGCTTAGCAGGCAACTTTGTATTCAGCTAAAAGAAGAGAAGTCCAGTTCTCATTTAGATCGTATCTGGCTAAAAACCTTTAGGTCACTCACTACATTTCACCAGTAACCCAACAAATTCTTGTTTCTTTTTTCCTTTTGAGGGGGATCCATTTAAAGAAGCAGCCTGGGTTGCCTCTTTCTGTATAGTTTTACTCATGGGTCCCATTTCTACATACATACTCATGTACAGTCATTTACTTCTTGCTTGCTATTATCTTTTGTCAAGTTATCTTTGTGTTCATTCTCCCTTAATTTTTCCCTTGTCTTCTCCCTGCTGGTGTCAAATGAATTCCTCTTTCCGCAGAAGCCCAGCGGGAAGTGGATGAATGCAGCATAGCTACAGTAGTGGCAGGATGCTGGGAGGACCTCTGCATTTGAAAAGGAAAAGAATTGAAAAATATCCAGCAGCTAAGAGTGTCCGTGTGTGGGGGAATCGCGATGCATCTTGTTCATTTCCTCTGTGGAAGTATTTACAAGATAGTCAAGATATCTTGTAAGAGAAAAGTCATGAATGTGCGTGTGCATACTTTCTCTCTCTTTCACAGAGGAAGATGGATCAGGTAGAGATGCTGAATCTGGGGTCTATTTTAATACATTTTAAGTTAGCACCTCACAGGGAACCTGAATATTGAGGTGTGTACTTGATGCAACCAGAAATGTGACATTGTCCTTAGCTTTTCCACTTAAATGGTATTATTTCCAGCAGTGCACACTGCCTCCCAAATTCATCTTCCAGAGATAAAGCCGGTTGACATTTCTAACCGTCCTTCATCACTGTCGGACGGTGATGGTTGGGTACTGCACAGCTGTCCTTGATGCCGAGGCCAACAGTAACTTAGCCAGGACTCAGGATGTCCGGATTCTCTCCTGCCGGGTCATGCCCTTGCCAAGAGTGGTTTAAAAATTTTCTTCCACCACTAGCATTCAATGAGATATCTGATGTTTAAAAACAAGATTACTTGGCCTTGCAATTGTTAATAAATTCTTTTCATGGGCTCTAATGCACAGGCTTTGATCTAAAGTCCTACCGTGGTTTGAAAGACTTGCATGATTACGATAATGTGCACTGCTCTTTTTGCTATTCCTATAGGAAAAATAAACCCCACATTAGTTCCATATTAGTACCTGACTTGGAGAAGTTAAAAAGCACCAGAAAAAGGTTAAACAGAGTCAAGTACACATGAGAGAGCAGTGGTTATTAGTGCTCAGGGAGCCATTAAAAAATTCTGCTTATACAGAAGAATTTATTGGTGCTCCTGCTCCTGCCGCTTTATGCATTTTAATAAAGAAGTAGACTGGTTTTTTTTTTTGTGTGTGTGTGTGTGTGTGTTTTGTCTCTGTGATTGAACAAGGACTTTAGCTATTTGGCCTGTCACTAATTTCATCCTTTTTTTCTCCTATTCCCTGAGAGTCTCTCTTTAAATTTCAGCTTCCCAGACAATATTATGATTCTGAAAATCCTTGAGTTCCATTTTTATTAAAGTTAATACAGGAAGAATGTACATGTTAACTCTATGGATATATATCTATATCTACATCTATCTATCTATATGTATGTATGTATATATCTTTTTTTTTCCTGGTCTAGATAGACCAGGAAGCCTTTTTTACTTTTGTGAGATGTTTGAGGGTAATTATCTAGAAATAAAAAAATTAAATAGGCACTTTCATGAAGCAAGACAAGTTTAAGAAATTCTATATTTTTTTTGGTGCTTTGAAAGGATTTTGAAGTTATTTGTTTAAGAAAGATGTGAGTTATGGTTTAAGGAAGTGGTTTGAGTATATGCACTTAACTATTGCTTTAAAAAATTCTTGCTGAAATAACTTAAGGAACATAAAATTAGAAAAAAAGTATTGCAGTGCCAGAAGGTCATCTACAGCACTCTTGGTATTCAGAGACATGGAGAAGCTTCTGCAAGGATGCTGTTGACAAGACTGACCCATGAGGAGGGCCAAGAAGGAGGCCAAGGAAATGTTCTCCTTTCCTTCTGAGAGGAAGAGACTCTGTTGTGTGACTTTTCCCAGGGAAATATGAACAAATATCTATTACCCAGGCAGGGCATTCATGACAGACCAAAGAAACTGTTCCACTCAGCTCTAGTGAACCAGTATGTTCACTTGGGATTATTTACAAGAGCACTGGGGACTCACCAAATTCCCATCCCAGTTTGGAGGAATCACCGAACTATATCCCTGGAGCTCCCTGCCTAACTATGGTCTTCCCTTCCTCAGCAATGGCTCCCAGCCTATGAACCTGGGCTTGTGAATCTTTAAGTTCTTGAGTTTCGAGAACTTCCTGAGCATGCTAAATTCCATTAACTTCCTGAGTCTAATGACCCTCCCACCTCCTTCCGAAAGAGAATGCTTCAATTTGGAGGAAATAAATACATGAGAAGAGCCCAGTTGTATACTCGAACAGTCAGGGGTTTAAGGGCCAGAGTGATCTCTAGGAATTGGAGATGCCAACGCATCATAAATACCAAGTGGAGCATTACATAACACTCACTTCTAACTTGTTTATGAAGTATCTGTCAAGGAAGTTACTTACATAGGATCTGCTATTACACCTGTCACCTCTTTCTTACGGTTGCACTGTCTTTGTGGTCAGTGGCTATGTTTTGTATGACTTGACTGTGGAGATTAACTTTCTGTCCCACTCCCGCTAGTTTGGTTTGGGAAATGTTCCACGGCCACACTAACAGTGTATTGTTTGCTTGTATGGAATCAGTAGGTCCTGTTGGCTGGTCTGTTGGCACTGGCTTCCTATCTACTTGATCTATCGATGATTGAAGATGTTACTGAAATGTCTACCTGTATCTGTGGGTTAGTCTGTTATGCTTTGCAGTGATACCAATGGTATGGATGGGAGTTATTGGGTCATATTTTGAAGCAGTGCTATTGATTAGGTGTAACAAAAAATAGGTTTCTCTGATACCTTCATTTCCATTGAGCCAGTGGCACCTTTTATTCTGAAATCGAATTTGACCGATGATACCATCCCCAAAGCTTTCTTTTGCTTAATGTTATCACGGTATATTTAAAACATTTTATTTGTGTAGGTTTTAGAATGGATCGTGCTATATTGTCCAGACTGGTCTCAACTCCTGGGCTCAGGCAATTCCTTTACCTCGGCGTCTTGAGTAACTAGCATGTCCAGATCATCATCTTATTTTCAAGTTGTAATGACTTTGCATTTAAAGTGTATCTTTATTCTTTTTGTAGACAGAGTATATTTGTCTTGTTACTGTATTCAATTGGACGATCTTTGTCTTTAATTAGAGTGTTGAGATCATTTACGTTTAATGTAGCTATTGATTTGGTTAGGCCTTAATCTGTTATCTGCCTTTAAGAAAAGGTTTATTTTTGTTTCATGTGTACGGATGTTTTGCCTGTATGTATGTAAGTGCACCATGTGTATGAGGCACCCTTGGAAGCTGGAAGAGTGTGTTGATTCCCCTGGAACTTGGGGCAAGGTGGTTACTAGTTACCAGGTGTGTCCTGGCAACTGACCCTGGGTCCTCTGAAAGAGCAGTAAGTGATTTTACTGCCGAGTCATCTCTTGAGCCCTTTAGAGCATTCTTTCCTTTTCTGACTGTTAGATGCCTATTATAATTTTTGGTGTGTTACAAATACATATTATGTTATAGCTATTTTTGTTTAAACATTTAAGTAGTTTTCAAAAATGATATCCAAATAGTAATCATTATACATATCTATCTGTGTTGTTACCATCTATGTTTATTTTCAATTCTCTGTGTAGATCCATCTTCTATTTTTCCTTTTATCTAAAGGATGTATACATATTTCTTTGTGAACACTTTTATTTTATTTTTTTGTGATTTAAATATAATATAATTTGACAGTGTTTAGGTCCTCTCTTCCCCTCACACCTCCCCCTATTTAGTCTAGAAACTAATGTCCTTTAGTTGTGGACGTTTTTAAAAATATCATTACATATTTATATTAACAATAATTCCTTCTCTTTATTTTTTCTTCCTGTAACTCATATTAATACCCTATTTTTTATTCAGAACTAACTATGTGGTAGGCAGAGTATGCACGGACTTGAAATAGCTATCGCTAGCATACTGATTGTCCAACAATGGTAAAGAAAGGAAGGAGCCGGAGGCAGGAGAGGGAAGGGCGACTGTGGTGGGACTACAATACTCATGCATGAAATTCTCAGAAAAAAAAAAAAATTTGCCTTTAATCCCAGCACTCAGGAGGCAGAGGCAGGCATATTTCTGTGAGACTGAGGCCGAGCCTGGTCTACGTAGCAAGTTCTAGGCCAACTGGGGCTACAGGGAGACCCTGTCTCAAAAAACTTTTTAAATTAAATTAAAAAAAAAAAACAACTTTGCCATTGTAGCTATTTGGAAGGAGAAAAGTGAAACTCAGTTACTCAATTCAGTTCATTTTGTAGGAATTGCACTCACGTAGTTACATCTTGAAACTTGAAAAAATGAACATGCAGGTCACATAATTAATCGTTTTTTTGTGTGTTTGTGTGAATGTGTGTGCTTGCATGCATGTGTGTGCATGTGGATGTCAGAGGGCAACCTCGGGTGTTGTTCTTCAGGCATCTCCCACTGTAGTTTGAGACAGGATTTTGCATTGGTCTGGGACTTTGCTAAGTAGGCCAGGCTAGCTGGTCAGTGAGCGCCAGCATCCCTCAGGCACCTCTCTTCATCTTCCATCTCTCCATCGCTGGGATTACAAGCATATGCTGCTCCCAGCTTTTCTTATGTGGGTTTTGGGGATTTGAACTCAGGTCCTCATACTTGTGAGGTAAGCACGTTACTGACTGAGCCATCTCTCCAGTGAACTAGTCATCATTTGAACGCATTTTGATAGTATCTTTCTTTTCATTTACCTGCTAATTCCCTTACATTCTTTATGTTCCACTTTATGTTTATTTACTTACTTTTACTTTGGTTTTGTGAGGATTAGTTGACTAGATATAGGTAATGCACTTGGAACATGGCACAGTATATACTCCGTAGAAATATCAACTATCATTATTACTATGTCAAATCAGAACAAGATGTCTGCAGGAGACAGCATTCTCCTGATGAATTGGACTGGCGAAGACATTTTCAACCCACTTCCTTCTGTCTCTTTGTCCCATTCTTTCATTTATTTCAGTTCATTTTTAAATGGAATCTGTGTTGTTTTGTACAGTACATCTTCATTATATTCAGACCCCTTTCCTCTCTATACTCTATGACCCCTCACCAGATTCCATGATTTCTGTCATATGTTAAGACCTATCCAGTCAAATCTGTGTCCCTAGATGTCCCTTGATGTGAGTTCATCCACTGAATCCTGGTCAGCCTGTCTAGCATCTCTCTCTTAAGGAGGACCAGCTCTCCCTTGCCTAGCAGGGATCAGTTCCTCAGCTACCGTTGGGGCTTCCTGCCCATGTCCCCAGCTCTCTGCTGGGTTTTTGTCTGGTTTCAGGTTGCATGGGTCTTGTGTGTGCTGTCACCATTGCTGGACGTTTGTATGAGCAAGTTCCCAGCCACTTGGAAAACTGCTTGTCTTCATCTACCGCTCCTGGCTCGTGCAGTCTCTCCACCCCCTCTTCCTCAGCGGTCCCTGAGCCCTGGGAAGCTGAAGTTTAATATAGAGTCCTCTCCAGGGACACACACTCTGCAGTTTCTTAGTCTCTGCATTTTGGCCAGTTGTGGCTTCCTATGTTAATCATCATCTGTTGCACGAGGAAGCTTCACTGGTGAGAGTTGTGGGATGTATTAGTATTCTCTCTACCCCTGTTCAGCTATGTTCCATGAGCCGTAGGTGTTGAGGTTCCACTGTAGATGTGTTTCCTTGTCCCATTCTGAGGGAACAAACAGCAGGTAATGTCTCCTTTCTTTTCCTGAGCCTTCCTCTCTCTTGCTTCCAATTTACTTACTAGTTAATCGCAGTCATCATTAGAGTTTCCCTTGTGTAGTCTTGGGTGACGTCTTCTCTGATTTATCGTCTTTGTACTCATGTTTTTCTTTCATATTTTGACTGAGGCTCCAGATTCATGGCGTTCATATCCCTCCTTGCAGCAATCCTAAAGATGTCAGTACACTGTCCCCTGGATTGCAGTGATGCAAGTGAGATCTCTGATGTCAGTACTAACTCCTTTCCTTTATTTGTGACATGTGCATTCTGTGTTGGAGATTGTACTATATCTTTTCTTCTCTGGGCTTGAGAAAGTTTTCAGGATGCTGATTCATTCCCCTTTAACAACAACCCTGAAAATGCCCTGGGCCTCTTCAAATCTCAGAAAACTGCTCCTAGTACAGTCACATATCATTTAGTTCTGCGAATGCATCATTCTGTGATTGTGATTTCATTCTGTGAATGCCGGAGTGAATCTTTACACAAGCCTATGTGGTCAGTGCCCCTGTGTGACCTCTCCAGCAGTCAAGGAGCATGGTAAGCTGAGTCGAGTAAGTTTGCTGCAAACATAACATGTTTTATGTAAACCTTGCCCTTAAAAAATTATAATTAAAATATTTCGTTTTTGAGAATTTCATACATAAGTACTATTTTTACATCATTTCCACCCCTCTCTCTCCCTTGTCCAACTCCTAAGTCCTTCTCAACTCCTCAGTTTCATGACTTTGTTATTTATTTTGTTACATATATGTAGATAAATATATCCTGTTGAGCCTGTTGAGTGTTGCTCTTGTGTACATGTGTTCTGGGCTGACCACTTGGGGTTGGATAAACGATGAGGGGGCCCATTCCTGGAGGAGACTGAGCCCTCTTCAACAACCACTGATTGCCTGTAGTTCTCCTTCTAGAGGTGGGAACTTGTGAAATTTCCCCCTTCTACAATGGCATATCAACTGGTGTTGTCATTAGGCAGGTCTCGTTGGGGCCACCGTATTGTTGAGATTTCGTGGGAATAATTTCCTTCTTATACGCGGAAGGCACGTCTAGCAGCAGGCGTCCTGGTCCTCTGGCTTTTAGAATCTTTCCACCACTCTCTTCTTTGGTGTTTCCTCAGCTGCAGGTGTTACACTTTCAATGTATCAGTTAGGGTTGGAGACAGACCATGTTTTAAAACAATGGCTATAGCATAACAAACGTAAATCAGTAACATAGTTGTTACTTTATTATTTTTTTTCCGAGATAGGCTCTTTCTATGTAGCATAGTGCAGGAGGCACCGACTCTCTGTGTACTCCAGGCTGGACTGGAGCTTGTGAGCCTCCGCTTCAGCCCTTGAGTGCTGGGATTATTCACATGCACCGCCATACGTGGTTCATATACTTGGCACTGTATGTAGTTGCATGTGGCACATTTTGTAACGCCTGATAGCACAGCTGGTGTCTTCACAGCGACAGTGTCACAGGCATGGGGACATGTGTTGTGACGCAATGTCACCACATTGTCAAGTGACAGCAAGTTTTCATCTGCCTTCCCGTCTTCAGGACTGCTGTGGTGTCTGTACCCTGTGCTGACCACAACGTTCACTGCTGTCTGTGATGACGCTGTATTGAGTTATTGCCTGAATTATTCTTCAGAATCGAACTCTTCTCTGCCTGTAACTGCTATATTTGCCCCTTAGCTTTTTGCTTTTCTTTTTTGAAGATTTAAAAATAATTTCTTCCACTTTCATTCTTGAACTGCTTCTTGAAGTGCTTAACAGTGACCATTTAACCTTCAGTTAATATACCTACTATTTATGCAAACTTAATGCATTAGGAGATTTTCTAAGCTTGGTACTAAAAGACAGAACTATAAAGGAAATTACTGACAGCTTTGACTACATAAAAATAAAGATAAGGAATAAGTTCATAAATAACTGTGATACATGTGCCAAAATGCTAATGTTGTACACATTAAATTCTTAGAAATTAAGAAGATAAACATATTAAGGCAAAGAAACGAATGAAATTTATTAACAGAAAATTTACCAAATAATGAACATACAATCCAATAAGTTTCTGAACACATTTTTAGCTTAAAGGAATAGAAATTAAAATAACTCTCTAGGGGCTAGAGAGATGGCTCAGTTGGCACAGTGCTGACTTAGCACATATGAGTGCTGACTCTGGATCCCGAGGATTCATGTAAAAAGCTGCTCTCATTAGAGACAGGAGAATCCTGGGGCTCACTGGCCAGCCAGTTTAGCCAAATCAGTGGGCTCCAGGTTCAGTGAGAGACACTCGCCAAAAATAAGATGGATAGATTGAAGAAGGCAACTGACATAAGCCTCTGGTCTTCACATGCATGTGCACACATGTGCATACACATGTACATGTACATTCATATGACATACATATAGACAGCCAGTCCAGCTGAACTGGTCAGCTCTAGGTTCAGTGAAAGACCCTGTTTTCAAAAGTAAGGTGGAAAGTAATCAAGGAAAAACCTGATGTACACAGAAGAACACACATACCAGTAACCTTTCCTAAATATGGCACTATGTTTAAAAGTTATTTTTATGGATTAAAAACTCTTCTGCTGTTTGATTTTGAATAATGGAAAACCCCTGTTCAAATAAGTTACTAAGTGACATTAAATGACTTGTTTTAAAAATTCCAGTGAATTGATATGTTTTCAGAACTCGAAATATTACCTAGAGCCCTGTTCTCCCCGCCCCCAACACTGTATTAGAACCAGGGCCTTATGCATGGTAGGCACTTGAGAGCGACACCCTCAGTCCATAGAACCTAGATTCTCTTCATTTCTCCTGTCTACTTTCTAAAGACTTGTCTTCATTCTAAGATTGACTTTGCGTTGTGACGAGCAGAGGCTCAGCGACACCCAGACTGTCCCCTCCATTTGTTAGTCAGTGAGGAGGTTGTTCTGAGAACTCTCAGAAGGGAGAGGAGCATGCTTTCCCAAAAACCGTAGGTGTCCCATTGGCTCGGTTTGAGATGTGCATCCATGGACCAGTAATCCATTTGACTCCATTATTTACTGTAGGCCTATTTACTGTAGGCCTGAGTGACCTCACATATTTGGGGGCCAGGAGTCGGGGACACCTCTCCCCAAAGCATGTGGTTGGATGGGAGAGGTAAGAATATCTTCATGGAAACTGAGGACATTCTGTAGGTATAAAAGATGTTGGTAGAAAACAGTATCTATTATTCATGCATTTCTTTTAGATATAAAAATTGTACATAATTTCTGTTATGAAACTGTACATTGGAATAAAAATCCCTTTAAATATCTTCTACCACTACCCAAAATTCTATTTCTTAGAATTTATTTCAGAGAGAATATCATGGGAATACCATAGATAAATAAGTGCCTATTCATTATGTATTGAAATTTACTGTGTAATTTATAGTAACTAAAGCTTTAAAAATACCAAAATGTCAGCTACACGGGTTTGATGAGATTATCTATAGAAAGGTCAATATTCATACCCTGCAATAATATTTAACAATGAAAACTTATGCTATTAAGAATATTTATGGGGTGTGGTTGGAGAGATGGCTCAGTGGTCAAGAGCACTGATTGCTCTTGAAGAGGACCTGGGTTCAGTACTTAACACTCATGTGATGTCTAACAACTGTTCTTAGTTTCAGGGAATCTGACATCCTCCTCTGGCCTCCACGGGCACTTACATACATTCAGGGAAAACACTCATACACATAAAATAAACATTTAAAAAAAAGAATATTTTAAGGGGCTGGAAAGATGGCTCAATGACTAAGAGCATGTCCTGCTCTTGTAGAAAACATAGCTTTGGTTCCCAGCACCCACAGCTGTCTGTGACTCCAGCTCCAGGGCATCTGATGCCTTCTTCTAGACTCAAGGGCACCTGCGCTGACCAGTGCACATATTCTCTTCTTCCTGTGCACAAATACATATAGTTAAAATAAAACAAAGCTTTATACAACAGAATGTTTAAGGGGATTTTGTCCTTCACAGGTTGTCTGTGAAGAGGAAAGGTGAAGAAGGTATTAAAGAGATTTATGTTTCTGGCCTGCCCATCAGCAAGGTGGCTTCTATAGTATTAAGTTATATCTTTTCACAGAATGTATCTTGGGAAATTTTATGTCTTTTTTTGTGGTACTAGGAATTGAACTCATGGCCTTGTATATATGAGGCAAGCTCTGTATATGGAGCTATATCCACAACCTTCTTTTTATTGTTTTTCGTTTTTGACTCAGTCTTGTCAAGTTAGCCAGGCTAGCCTTGGACTCATTCTGGAACCCATGCTGGCCTTGAACTTCTGATCCTCCTGCACCTCCTCAGTAGTTTGGATTGCAGGTCTGTGCCACCAGGCCCAGACTGAAATTCTACCCTTTAATAATAAAGGATAGATAAGTAAATCTGTTAGCACTTTAGGCACATTTAAATTCTACCTTCTTAATCCCCAGCAACAGCACAAACCATTGCAAAATGAGAAGTCTTATTAGCAAAAAATTTATTGTGTGCCTTAGACTTGATTAACTAAAGAGCTATTACATATTTATATTGAAGGTATATCTCATAGAACAAATCATAGTTAATGGAGACAGAGTAAAAGCTTTTCCTTCTCAAATCTGGAATCAGTCTATGGCCACACCACCTTGAACGTGCCCAATCTCATCAAATCTGGAATAAGACAAGAACACTGTCTCTTGCTGTGTTCATTCAGCATTGTATTGGTAGTTGTATCTAAGGCAATTAATCAAGAAAAAGAAATTAACAGCATCCATTTTGGGGAGAAAGAATGAAAGTATCTGTTCACAGATGTGATTGTGTTTATAGAGAACGTTAATGATCCACGTACATAAACCCTACAGCTACACAATAAAGTTGTAGGAATAAGGGCAACAGGATAGAAATCAATTGTACTTCTGTTTACAGAAATGAATATTTGAAAACGAAACCAAGAATACAGTTCCATTTGTAATAGTATCAAAAAGAAGAAGATACTTAAGAATAAGATTAGAATTGAAGGTACAGGTCTTATACTTTGTTTTTTTGTTGTTGTTGTTTTGTTTTCCTTTTGAGTCTGGGTCTTCCTTTCGCCCTGGTTGGGCTGGACCTTACTGTGTATAGATCAGGCTGGCTTTGATCTCACAGAGATCTGCCTGCCTCTGCCTTCTGAGTGCTGCACGCCCATGACCAGTTTGGTCTTATACCCATCCAAAGTACTTAGGCTCCAGGTAAAAAAGACAGCTGGTAAATCGACCCTGGAGAAAGTCCAGTGAAAATGCAGAAAGGACTAGCAACAACACAGGTCAAATATTCAGAAGTTCTTAGGCTAGCTCTCATAGAAAGTCATGCTCTGTCTTAACAAGTAACATGCTGTTTATGAATTACCTACGTGGTTAGTTTAATGTGATCGCATCAATAAACCCCAGCCTGAGACACTTGTAGAGGAGCAGGAAGCCTCGTGCTCACCAGCACTGCCCTCGGTGGAGGATTGGGAAAGTAAGTGCCCAGGAAGGACAGGACGCAACATTTGATCAATATTTTTAATGCAATACTTTAAAAAACACGGGGTAAAGCAATGGAAAATGGCATTATCTTTATATCCAGGTTTTAAGGCTAGCTCTTTACGGTCTCTTAATTAATGCTACCATACCCAACGTTTGGTTTCTGTGTATCATTTCAAACAGTCTTAGCTCCAAAATGTTTTGCTGTCTTTCTTAAAGAACAGATAAAAGAAAAATGTCCATGAACAAAGATACCCCAGGTGTCAGATCCCAGCAGCACAGTGTCCTGACATTTATCTGTCACAGATCCAACAAAGGCCGGGAGGGAAGGCAAAATGGTATTTGTGTATGGAGGTTTTGCTTGTGGATGGACAACATTGCTATTCTAACAACTCCGCATGAAGAGGGTTTTGAATAATTTTGAGTGAATAGAAACTAGAAGCTATTAAAAGAATAAAAGGACAGAAAACCATTTCTTGAAAAAAAAAAGACATAGAACATTTAGATTATGTTTTGAATTTGGGGACTTTTGGCAAAAGTTTTGCTTAATTTTTTTTTTAAAGAATTGTTTCCTACTGAGTTCAAGTAATTCTTTATGATTTTGTGGCTTTAGTCGACTCCTCTGCCTTCTAGTTACTTTTCTTGTCTGAAATGATATCCATTGCCTTACATGATTTTTTTTTTCTGATCAGTTTTCAGTTTAAATCCTCCAGATGCTCTATTTTGTCCAATTTTGGGTGAAGTCAAGTAAGAACATGACTTGGCAGTTCAGGCTGGAGAGGTGGCTCAGTGGTTACAAGACTTGCTGCTCTTGTAGAGAATGTAAATTTGGTTACTAGGACCCATGTTGGTCAGCCTCACAACCACCTTGTAACTCCAGCTTGAGGGGACTGGGTGCCTTCTTCTGGCCTCTGAAGGCACCAGCACACATGTGGCATATATTAACATAGATAAGCATAAGTAAAAAATGAAAAGAAATCTTAAAAGAACGTGGTGATACTTTTTTTTCTGTGTTGTGTGTGCTTTACCTAGGTAGTTGCATAGTCTTTTAATTTCTTTTGGAATATATGTAAACATGTTCCTAATGAACAGAAAAACAGTTATGTAGGTTTCCCTTTAAATAATAGAAAGATGATAGTTATTAGATAGGTATAGATAGATAAATAGATAGATAGATAGTTATTAGATAGGTCTTTCATCTGCTACTCTAAATGTTGACATTCAGCTAAGTTAACTTAAATGGGTTTAATCTATAGAAAGAGGATTAATGTCAGTGATGTTCCTAACAATTCTATCTTACTTTGAAGGAAGCCTTGTTAAGGACTGATTTGATTAAGGGGTCTGGCAGTATAGCTCGGTAGAGTGCTGGCCTAGCCTTCATAAGGCCCGGGTTCCATTTCTAGCACTGTACAAAACTGGATGTGGTGGCACACACCTGTAATCCTAACACTAGGGAGGTAGAGGCAGGAGGATTAGAAGTTCAAGGCCATCCTTAGCTACATAGGGAATTTGAGGCCAGCCTGGGCTATATAGCAAAGGTTTCAGAGAAAGCTAAGCTGGATAATGGGAGGTCTACAGGGGAAAGGCAGGCTCACGGATTGTCTGCTGCTCCCAAAGAAGTGGGTAATGCTGACTTCAGGAGTGTGCTTAATAAGTGTGGACTGGGAATCTAAGTTCATAGGCCAAAGCTGGGAGGCCAAATATACCAGCAAATCAAGGAAGAATTCAGCTTGGGATCAGCTACCAGATACCAATACCTGGGTGTTTTAAAGGGATAGAGTTAAAGTCAAGGAAGAACATGGAAGCTTTTCTCACAGGAACTGATGGAATATTAGACCAGCCAATGGGAGATCAGGTACTCCATCTCAGGCTCTTGTTGAACATCTGGCAGGTCTCAAACTCATAATCCACCTGCTTTAGCCTTCCAAATATGATTACAGGCATGTAGCACCATCTCCTTGGTTTTTGTAGCCTGAATTCATATTACCTAAGCATAAATATGTTGGGAGTATATGACTAAAACAAATTGTTCTAATGTCCTTGTGCTGGTTCGACAAGGTAAAGATAGTGATGGATTTCTTTACTTTGTTGCACTTTTATACATTTCATTGCCTCTAAGGAGTAAGCAAAATATATAGTTTCTCAACTAATAGATGAAAACAGAAAATGGAGAGAAACCACAAACCTAGAAGAAAAAAAAAGAGATGGAACAAAAAAGTGATATAAATAGAAAAGTTGAGATTAGATAGCAGCTATAAATAAAGATTTATCAGTGATTACATTAGTGTAAATGGACTAAAATGAAAGGACAAAGATTATTAGATTGAATAAAAGAACCCAGATAAAATTCAACCACATATTATTATAAGAAAAGCAAAATGAAACATACAAAGAAGATTGAAAATATCAGCTGCAAAATAGTACATGGAGAAAATTCCAAACCAAAGGGAGTTTGTGCAGCTGTGTTGATATCCGATCAAATGAAATTTAATGAGCTGGAAAGATGGCTCAGCAGTTAAGAACAGTGACTGCTCTTGTAGAAGAGCTGGGTTCAGTTCCCAGCACCAACATGGTGGCTAACAACCTTCTGTAACTCCAGTTCCAGGGGAATCTGATGCCCTCTTCTGACCTCCATTGGCATTGTATGACACAGGTACACATCCATACATGCAGGCAATACACTCATATGCACTGAAAAATAAATTTAAAAAATGAAGTTTTATGACACTATGACTAGAGATAAGGAAAAGCGTTTATTAACTATAAAGTATCCAGGGTTGGGAGAGATGCTTAGTGGTTAAGAGTGGTGACTGCACTTGCAGAGAACCTGAGTTTGATTTCCAGTTCCCACAGTGGGTAACTCACAATCAATCACCTGTAACCCCAGCTCTAGGGGACCTGATACCCTCTTCTGGTCTCTCTGGGCACCTACACTTACATAGCTACACATACACACACACACACACACACACACACATATATATACACATAATCTAAAAATCTTTAAAGTATCTTATTTATGGAAAATATGACAATTAAAATTTAATTATCTGATAACAAAGCAAAATGAGAAGACTACAGAGAATTCGATAAAATATCCAGAAGTTCTATAAGGGCTTAGAGAATTTGATTGGCAATGGACAGATGCTCTAACAGACACATATAAACTGTCTACCCAACAGAAGCAGAGTATGTGTGTTTTCAAGCACACACAGAATATTCCTGTAAATTGACCGTCTTTTAGATCTTGCATTAAGTCACAACATGTTTCAAAGCATTCAGCTCATATAGTTTACATGATCTGATCTCAGCACAGTCAGTAATAAAAAGTAACTTGAAGAATCCCTATGAATTTGTCACTGTTCAGTAAGAACCCAGAGACCCCTTTGGGCATTAAGAACATTTGTAGCTAAGGTTCTGCAAAGGCAGGAAGAACACCAGGGAGCCCATGGTTCAGTTCCACCGTGTTGAGGTGCCCCTGGGGAACCTCCATCTTACTTTTGCTCCCTCTTCCTTCAGTGCTGTAGGCACAGCCGGGATCATTGCAAGAGACCAGTGGCTCTTGCTATCTTTTGCCTTCCAGTTATTAGTGCCTCCCAGGGACAGATCTCAGTGGGAAGACAGCTAGGAAAGGATTTGAGATAAAACCTCAGGTTCCCAACTCTGATGTCATTTGCAGAATAACTGAAGAACAAGTGGATGATAATAGACACGAAATCAGCACAGTGCACCCCTTAGGTTCCTCAGCACTTCTATTTAATATACCGTCACAGCCAGAAAAACAGCATTGTGCATCTGCCTAACAAACTGAAACTATGTGTTGTACAAAGAATCATGTATTTAACCCTATTCCTAAACCAGAAGATGTGACGTCTACCTCTAAAATCATTTTTGGAGGTTAATTTCTCTCTTCCAGTTTCACTTGAAATGTCTTGTAACCTAAAGACTAAATGGTCATAGTAAGCAAGGAAAATATGCTATAATTCACAGAGAAATCAGTAACTTCAATAAAATCAGAAAGCACCTGTCCTCGTTAGCTTCAGTTGTCAGCTTGACACAGCCTATTGCCATTTGAGAGTTTGAAGAATTTCCCAGCTCAGATTGGCCTATGGGCACGTCCATGAGGGATCGTCTTGATTTTTAGTTGATATAGCATGGCCCCACCCACTGAGGGCAGTGCCATCCATAGGCAGATGGCTTTGGATGTGTAAGAAAGCTAGTAAGTGTGAGTCAGCAAACAATGTTCCTACATGGTTTCTGCTTCAAATTCCTTCATAAGTTCTTGACGGCCTTCCGTGATTGGCCTGTGACCTGGAAGTCTAAACCAAATAAACCCTTCCTTCCCCTAATTTGATTTTGATCAGAGTGCTTTAATCACAGTAACAGAGAAGTAACTAGAACAGAGAAGGGGGGTGGAGTGTGTGCATTAGCAAATAGAACACCAACTTACAAGGATTAAAGAGTCAAGGATGAAATAGGCAAATAACAAAATACAACTTATTTGCAGTAGAATGTAGGTAAAGCAGAATTTAGGGGGCATTTCATAGCATTAACTACTACAGTGGAGAAGAAGGATGGATGCTAACATGACACTCTTCTGCTTTAAACTCTAAGAGAGTGGAGGGAAGAACGTGAGCACGAAAGAGCAACCACTAAAATAAATTAAACCCTGGATAAAGAGATCTACCTAGTTATCTGAAAAGATCAACATAATAACTGACACAGCCCTGATGAGTCTGATCAAGAAATAATGATTATTAGATCATTAGTAATCAAGAAAAGAAACAACAGTTACTCTGGGTGTTATAAATAATAATAAGAGGCTATAATGATAAACTTCAGGCCATACCTTTGAAGATTGTTAAGAAATGGGCAAAGTCTTAGAAAAATATTATCTGTTAAAATGGATCAAGAGCAGCTTAGAAGACCCAGGCACAGCAGCACCATGAATGCAATTTAATACAGTAAAAGAAACCTCCACAAAGAAAACTCCAATCCCAGAGGAATCTGTATTCAGGGAAGAGTACTTCTAGAGTACAGAAAGAATGCTTGGCATCTTTTCAGTATCAGAATGTGACACAGGTGACTGCAGAGATGGCTCAGAGTCTGAGAGCACTGGCTGCCCTTGTAGCAGACCCGGATTTGAATCCCAGCACCCACATGATGGTTAATAACTGTCCATAACTCCAGTTCTAGGGGATCTGATGCCATCTTCTGACCTCTATGGGCATTGCATGACACAGGTGCACTTACATGCAGGTAAAGCACTCGTATACATAAAAATTTAAAAAATGACACAGATAATAGAAGAAAATTATAGCCCATGATCAGCAAACAGAGACTAGAAGAGAAATTCCTTAAATTTCTCAAGTTTTGTAAAAAAACAAAAAAGCACAACTATTATACTTGATTATGAGATTTTAGAAACATTCACTATTAGTTTGGTGGAGGACAGGCTTGGTGGAGGTGGGGATAACATTCAGTGGGAGAAGAAGTATGACTGGAATGCTGGAATGTATTATATCCATGTATGAAATTGTTAAAGGGTAAACTACTTTCTTTGTTTCTGTTTTTGAGATAAGATCTCAGGTATCCCAGGCTGGCCTTCAACTTGCTATGTCGCTGGAGATGATTTTGAACTTGTGATTCTCCTGCCTCCAACTGCCTAGTGTTGGAGTTATAGTAGTATACCACCAGACCCAGTTTTCTGTGGTGTTGGAATTTCATCCCAGGTGTTAGTCCATGGTAGACCATGGGCTCTATCAACTGAGCTTCAGCCCTAAGCCCTTGTAGGGATACTTTTATTTAACAATCTGTTGAGAATCTGAACAGCCACAGTAAATACAAATAAAAGGTATCACAGTTGGATGGCAGGAGAGAGAACTTTCTAGATGATATGATTATGTAGAAAAAGAAGGAGCAGACAATATATTAGAATTGATAAGTGAGTTTAGGAAGCTAGTTGAATAGAAGATCAATATACAAAAGTCAATTGCATTTCTACATGCCAGCAACAAATATTTAGAGGATGAATAAAAAGATGCTTAGAACAGCACAAAGATCCAAAGCACTAGGACGAAATCTCACCAAAGAGATGAAAGACCATTGTGGAAAAAAGGTGTAAAACTTTATTGAGAGCTATCAACGAAGACCTAACTAAATGGAGAAATAAGCTGTGTTTATGGATCAGGAGAATCGATACTGTAAAGATGTCAGTTCTCCTCTAATTGATTTAGAATTCAGTGCAATTCTATTTAAATCCATCCAGGATTTATGTTTCTGTTGTGAAATTTGATAAGCTACTCATAAAGTATACAGGGCGATGTCTGGGATCACAAAGAGGTCCCGTGTATTTAATGAGAGAGAACAAAGTTTCAGGAAGTTGTATATCCTGATCAAGACTCACAGAGCTGCAGTTGGGGATATAGTTCATTTGACAGAGTGTTTGCCTAACACGTGCAGAACCTCAGGCTGGATAGCCAGCACCGCATAAACCAAGTATAGTAGTACATGCTTGTGATCTGAGCACTGGGGAGGTGGAGGCAGGAGGATCGGGAATTCAAGGTCATTTCTGGTTACCTCTTGAGTTGGAAGCCAGCCTGAAAAACGTGAGACCCTGTCTTAAGAAAACAAAGAAAACAAGAAATGAAACCAACCCCCTAAAATTATCAATTAAGATGTGCTGACGGTGATACAGCCAGAGGGTCAGCACACACACACACACACACACACACGCACGCACGCACGCATGCACGCGCGCACGCGCACATACACGGAGGCTTGGTGGAGGACAGATGAGGTGATGTACATCGTGGGAGGGAAGGATAGACCAGGTTAGGGAAGGACAGTAAGTAGGCCTGGGATAGCTGTTAGGGTTACAGAAAAAACTTTCTCTTGCATGGTCACAGAAATCAATATCAGGTACATTAGAAACCTTTATGAGTCTTTAAGCTATAGTTTTTTAAACTAAAAGCTTTCAGAAAACAATATTGATTATTTTCATGACCCTGAAGTAGGGAAGGCCTTCTAAAACAGGAAACACTATCCTTAAACATAGAGGAAAAGATGGATGACTTTGTTGACCGTAAAGTAGAAATGGATTATACCAAACCAGAGAGTTCACCAAAAGCTAGCATCTAGAAAAAGCAGCGAAACTCCCCAAGTTCTATAAACTTGGAGAAGTCACCGGAAATACAGCATCTGACCAGGACCCAAGGTCCAGGTACTTTAAGGAGTATCTCTGTGATGCTAAGGCTGATGTGAAGAGTAAGTAGACTTGGAAAGAGGCTCAGGTAGAAAAAGGAGGCAACCAATCTCAGCAATCCAAATTGACCTTTGTTAGTCGATGAGGGGTGATAACTCTTCCCACTCACATCCCTAATGAGACTTCACAAACTGTACTTCTCAGGCTTCGCCGATGGTTCCTGCAGATAGGGCCTGCTGGGACGCTCAGGAGCATGCCTTTCTGATCTCTTTCCTTGTCCTGCTGCTTGGGTCTGGCATGTCCCGTAAAGTCCCATGTTGTGAGGAATCAGCCTGCAGCTTGATGCTATCCAAAGGAGATGGCGCTGTCAGGCGTTAGGGGCTTTACTAGAAAGCTGGGTCCTTAAGTGCCTTTCCGTGGACTGGTGGGATCTCCCTTTCTGTCTGTTGTTACTTTTCTGTCCCTGTGAGGTGAGCAACTTTCTTTCTCGTGCTCCCCACAATGATATACTATGACACAGCCATCAAGTGATGACTATGGACTGAAACAAAAACTTTGAGTCCAAATTAACCGTTCCTCTCTCAGATACTTTGTTACAGTTTTGGAAAGTTGACTAATACTCAGGATGAGAAGATTCCTGCTCTGAGTTTTCAAGGTCTCTATGTTTAATCCCTCCTGGCTGTGCTTCTGACTTCGGGGTGAGGAGTCTGCATAGCTGAAGAGATGTGACTACTTGGGACTGTATATAAGTCTCTGTATTCTCAACCCCAATCCCATGAGTGGTACTGGGGAGCCTGTATCTAACACTAGCCTTGCTCTACTCCCATGGATGTACCAGTGGATATGCAGCTGTCAGTCTCCTTGACAGCTAGGTACCAGCCATGGAAGATCTCACTTACTTCCTGGTTGTCTGAGCACCCACCAAGTTCAAATTATGAACTGATCCTCCACTCCCAGGACCAAGCCTCAGAGACTTCTTATTTCTCTTGTTTCTCTGGTCTTATGGGCAGAAGTTTCTATTCTAATGTTCATTAGAATAGAGTTATCTCAGGAGAACCTCAACTTAGTTCTGCTCTTTTACCATATGACGTTCTCTCCATTTAACGTACCTGGTGTGGTTTTGACTTCTTGGCCTGGGCCATGACTTAGGAATCAACAAAGACAGTATAAAAGAAAATCGACGAGAACTTTGGAGGGACCTCTCAAAGCATTTAACAAAGGAGGAAGGGCCAGTAAAACATGGAAAGATGATTAATGTCACAAATGACCACAGAAGCACAAGGTACAAGCACAGTGAGCTAGCCTTGCACAATCACTGGATTGCAACTTAGAACAGTCTGAGGACAAGGCTTGGTGAGGAGTAGAGAGCCCTGCGTTCTCCTGCAAGGTTGGTGAGACCAGACTAGTGTGGCCACTTTGGCAGACTATTGGGTGCTGCTAGGTGAGAAGAGATTTATGTTCTCAATAATCCTGCAGATTCCCTCTTAGAAATTCCTGCTCTGCACTCCAGGACATGTGCCTACAAATGCTCACAACACCTTGCTCGTAAAAGCTAAAAAAACCCACAAAAGAATAAAAACTGGGAATGAGCTGAGCTTGATACTATACACCAGTAATGTTAGCACTCCAGAGGCTGAGGCAGGAGAATTGGATCTAAGACCGTCCTGGACTATGGAGTGAGGCCATCAGATCAAACCGGGATTGAATGAAATATCAGCCAACAATCGGCAGATTTGTATTTGTGCAATGGAAGTGCAGAATAAGCAAACTGAATTTCTGTGCCACGTGCATGATTTCAAAAGGGAAAGTTCATTCATTGACTCAACAAATATTTTGTGTGTGTGTGTGTGTGTGTGTGTGTGTGTGTGTGTGTGTGTGTGGTGCCAGCATTGTTCTGCATACCCAGGATGTCTGATAGAATTTCTATTCCAATAAGCAGAGAAGACAGAGAACAGGCAGAAAGCATCTTTAATAGGAAAGTTATTCAACTAGTAGAATTTGAAAGGAATGAGATCTTTGGAAAACAAAAGCCAGGAGGAGAAATCAGGATTTTTCTGGAGGCAAGGAAGAGAACATACTTATAGTTTGACACAGGGAAGTATCAGGCAGGTGACGAGAGGGTGTGAGATGGATGAAAGACAGCTGTGTGCCTCACTGGCACTTTTGGCTGGCTGGTGAGTTGAGTGGCCATTGGCGGGTTTGAGGCAGAGTCCTGCTCCAGTGTGACTTACATTTCAACAGTACTGATTTGACTGCCATGCTGGGGTAGGCGTAGAGAAAAGACCAAGCCAGCAAAAGACACGCATCCTTATTGCACTCCCCTGTGTGCAATACCTGTGGAGACCATAAGAGGGCGCCGGATTCCCTCGAACTGGAGTTAAGGGTGGTTGTTAGCTGCCATGTGGGTGCTGGGAATTGAACCTGGGTGCTCTACAAGAGCGTTAGTGGTCTTATCTTCTGAGCCATCTGTCCAGCTCCTGTACATTTTTTGTGTGTGCACATGTGTGCCTGTGTATGTGGAGGCCAAGGGTTGACATCATGATCTTCCTCAATTGCCCTCCACATTGTTTTTATTTATTTATTGTCACCATCTAATGTTTGTTGTACAGATGATTCCTGAAATAGTAAGGGGCTTTGTGATAGAAAAAGTTAGTCATTTTCTGTTTCGTTATCCCACATCTTTATCTCATTTGCAGTATCATTTTTCTTTTTCAAAATATTAATTTATTTAAAAAATAAAATAAAAACACATTACATAATCAATATCATTTCTTAAATGAAATAAGTGAAAATGACACCGTTTTGGGTGTTTTTTTCAAACTTCCGATTCTTGGCTTCATTCATGATAACTGGATTTCCAGGTGTGTTTGCACTTCAGTATACTGTGGGTTATTTAATGTGGTTACTTGGTGGAAGACTATGAAGAAATCAGTTCCCTACCAAAGTCCTTACTGAGACAGGGAAGTCCTGGGCCACTGACGATCCTTTGGGTCCCCAGAGCCCAAGAAGAGAATATGACTCTAATCTACAGAATGCCACATTAAAAAACAATTGATTCATTGAAAAATTCACATGTGTCTCTAACGAGTTTTATTCGTGGACAGCCCATACTTCCTCTCCAAAATCCTCCTGCTCTCCCCCAATCTCTCTTTCTTCCAACTTCATGTCCTCTTTGTTTTTCCTATCTTGGTTTTTGAGATGGGGTCTGTCACTGAACCTGGAACTCATTGATTTGGCAAGGCTGCCTGGCTAGCAAACTCTAGGCATCTGCCTGCTTCATCCCTGCCTGCTCTGGGGTCATAGATGTGTGCTGCTGCAGTCATCCATTTACGACTGCTGGAATCCTTCTGGTCGCACAGCAAACACTTCTCTGATTGGGCTATCTTGCCAGCACCTATCTATGACATATATCTTAAGAAAAAATTAAAAAGAGACACAGAAAGGATCTTTCTCTTAGTAAGCAGGGCCCAAACTGTTGATCCATTTACCGCACAGGTTGATTGTTTTCCAGATTCAGGTAAAGTTTTAAGGTGTGCTCCAATGTCTGGTGGATGTAAATATATACATATATATATATACATATATATATGTATATATATATATGTATATATAACATTCCTGGGGCATTATTTTATTGTGGCTGTTCTTGATAAGCAAGTATCAATTTTGGCTGTTAAAACAATAGGATGAAATGAGGAACTGGATGCCAACCAGCTTATTTGGGAGACAGTTAAACCTACATATCATTGCCAGATTATTGTCTTTATTGGAGCCCCTGTTACATGTGCAAAGACATTTGAGTGTCCAACGGAATGTTTAATCCAGTTCTCATGACTGAATTGATATGATACAGGGTGAGTCACTGCGTCTCTGAAGGCATCGTTGAAGTGTTCATTGCTGAACTGTATTGCCTCGAATCTCAGATTCGGAAGCAGCGCAGCCCACGTCTTCATGTTAGAATCAATGACAACTGGAGTGTATTTTGTAGCCTGTTTAAAAACTATTTGTATTGATTTCATACAATGTATTTTGATCAAATTCAGACCCCCTCCTCTTCTTTCACCCCATCTTACTATCCCCCCCTGCTCAACTTCATGACCTCTATTTTTTTTAAAATGCCTATTGAGTCTAATATGTATCCTCAAATGCTCTTCAGTGTAGATCCATCCCCTGGAGCCTGGTCAGCCTACCTATTGTCACACCCTGAATGAAAACTGACTTTCCCTCTCCCCGTAGCTGTAGATCACCAGTAATTCCTCATCTAAGGGTGGGGCTGCAGCCCAACTCCCTGCTTCCCTGCTGGGCTTCTGTCTGGCTTGAGCTTGGGTTACATCTTGTGCCTGCTATTATAATTGCTGCGAGTTCTTATGTGTAACTGCCCAGCTGTTTGGAAAACACTTTCCTTGTAGTGTCTAGCTTCTCTGACTCTTACAGTCTTTCCGTTCCCTCTTCAGCAATGGTCTCTGAGCCTCTGGAGGGCAGAGTGTGACATAAATGTCCAAATTCAGGGCTAAGCACTCTGCAGGCTCTTATTCTCTACATCTTGACCAGTTGTGTGAGTCTCTGTAGTAATATCAGTCTGGGGCAAGAAGAAGCTTCTCTGGTGAGAGCTGAGGGATATATTAATCTATTGGTACAAGTCAAGTCAGTTTAATACTGTATCCTTTCAATAGAATAATAGTAGTAAGTTCTCCCCTGTGAACTGCCACCCAGGTATGGGCTGCATCTTGTGAAGTGGGCCTTAAATCCAATCAGAAAATGGTTGGTTACTCCTATAATATTCATGCCATTATTGCACCAGTGAGCATATCCTGCCAAGCCAGTTATTGTTATAGCTTGCAGGATTCACAGCTGGGCAAGGTTGATGATTGCGTTTCTCCTTTGGTAAATGCATAGCATTTTGCAGTACTCTGAAAGCTAGTCAGTAGAGATGAAGCTCTGAGGTCAGTACCAGCTTGATTTCCTCTTCTTCCTCCTCCTTGAATACTTCCTCTTCCTTCTTCCCCCTTTCCTCCTTCTTTGGAAGAGTCTTGCTAAGTTGCCCAGGCTGGCCCAGAACTCACTTCCGACCCCAACCTATCCTCAGAGGAGTTTCTTGCCTTAGCTTCCTGAGTGCTTGTGTCATAGCATGATGCCACCATACTTGACTCAACTTCCTCTTTTTGATCTTTCACCTGCCCAGAATTTTTCCAGGTCTCTTTTTCCCTATTAGATTAATGAAAAACATCATTAAGAAAATGAACTATTTTTTTAAGAGGCCTGGCCTTTGGTATGAATGATATTATTAATGATTTTAGTTTAAATTCCTCCTGTTAAGTTGTATACAGTATAAATAATCAAGAAATAATGTTACTACTTCAGAAATTTACTCTGTAATCTATCTTCCCAGCCCCCAACTTCAGAAATTTAAAATTTCTTTTGTTAATTGTTTTAGCAAAAATGTATAAACAAGGGACAGGAGAGATGGCTCAGCAGTTAAGAGCATTGGCTGCTCTTCCAGAGAACCCAGGTTTGGTTCCCAGCACCCACATGGCGGTGACAACTGCCTGTAACTCCAGTTCCAGGGGATCTGACACCCTCTACTGGCCTCTGTGGGCACTGCATACATGTGGTACACTTACATGCAGGCAAAATTCTCATACACATTAAATTCTTGGAAATTTTAGAAAAGAATGAAAGCAAAATAATCTGATAATTTGGAATTGTCTTTGCCAAGCAAATTAAAGGCAGCATATAAAGTCATTTTGGGGTAAAATCTTGTTGAGTACCATTTGGTTTTAAATAGTGTTTTGTTTTAGGACCATGTTTTAAGATACTAATTAAATATATTACCATGTTATATGTCATGATGTTGCATATTGGTGATTCACACATGTGTCACTAAGAGCCATTAGTTTTCCTTTGAATCTCTTAAGAGAAGAAAACTTAAAAATTCCCATAATCAGATACTGTTCTGCTTTTGGTGTGCACAACTGACAAGATCCAAGAACAAAAGTGGCTGTGTCAAGTGCTAGACACAGTTCTTCTATTTGAAAATGCATTCTGGGAAGACAGAGTTTCATCTTGGTGCTATACTTTGAATATATAGTTAGAGCTCAAAGTAAATACAGTGCTCTGGAAAAGTCTCATAAGGATTTGATTCTTCATTCTTTATGGATTGGCCTTGTAGCATCATTTTTGGAAACATTTGTATACAATGATATACAAATTGGACTTCCAGCCCATTGAAGTCTAATTTGCTTTGTTTTTTCCTTTTCAGAATTCTCTCTAGTATTCCTTCTTAGTTTTGGTCATCCCCCCCCCCCCCCCCCGCTCAATCCCAACTTGTACTAATACTGGGAATTATCCAAGAGGAGATGTGAAAATGAGGAGAGAAAGGTCTCAGAGGAATGCGTGTATCTCTTGCTTTATTTTATTTGACATTGTTTTGGCCTTAAGCAAAAAAGAGGAAATTTGCTTTTGTGATTCACTTGCTTATATAAAGGAAAGAAGAGCCCCCTGCTTCCTTTCTTTTTTTAAAGAAAGATATCTTTAATAATTCTGTTTTAGAATTTCTTCAAGGTATGACATACACTTAGATTAAAGGCGCTGGTGCAGTCAGCAGGAATCTTGCTGCTGTTCCTATTAATGTCTGTTAGGGTCGATTCTCTCCCACCACTGTTGGAGGGACCGAGTTAACAGCAAGGTGCCACAGCTCAGAGATATCAGAATAATAACTGGCCAACTGAGTGTTGACATTGGGTTGGGAGGCTTGTCTGCTTGGGAATCTTAGACGTCCTGAAGGATTTATAGGAACGTGGGTAAGTCTAAACTTGACTTTTGTTTTCAGCCCAGTGGTTCTTATTGGGGATATTTCAGCTACAAGTTCTCTCCAGTGTTGAAGGGGGTATTCCTTGCAGTCTTCCAGAGTAATTGACATAAACTGGTAAGAGAAGAGGATGGAAGTATAGTTCAAGAAAACTAAAGTGTGCTGGAGGTCATGATGCTGAGACAGATGGGAGTTCATTAAGCATGGAACATCCTTTGGCCCTTTACCACTAGGTGCCTCCTATAGGGTTTTAGGCCCTTTGAGGTATTTGGTAGGGAGGTGTAATTAGTATTTACATATTAAACACCTCCAGTTTTGTTAATGTTTTCTGATTTTTAATTTTAAATTAACTAGGGTTGATAATACTTTCTCCATTGAGTTCTCTGTGGTTCCCTTAAAGGTGAGGATAATTATCTTTCTTGTGTCCCCAGGGTGCTCTGTCATGTTTGTGGAACATGTGTGTCCATTGGCCGGAAGTGAGATTACCTCTCCACTTTTATTGTTATAACTGGTCTGGAATAATTACCTCCTTCTCCTTATATTCCTCTATTGTCTCTGAACCAAGTACTAACCAAGGGCTGGTGTTTGGTTTCATGATAATCCTGCCGTCCTTCTGGCTAGCTTGGTTAGCAACGGGAGCAGTTCTATGTTGGAAGGGCTCGGAATTGACTGTGGAATTTGTTCCAGCTCCCACATCACCCAGCCACTTTGGTGTCCTCAGTTTCTGCTGGAGCCTTGGCTTGTGAACTGGGGTACAATTCCTTTATCCCTTTATCTTCTTGCCCAGGGGGAGGCAGTGGCTTTTTCCTTCCCTCTTGACCTCTCTCTCCTTTCCTGCCTCCTTCCTTCTCTCTTTTACCCCCCCCACCCCATTTTTTCTAAAATAGAATCTCCCCATATAGTCCTGGCTGGCCTCAAAGTTGCACAGATCCTCCTGCCTCTGTCTCAAGTTCTGGGACTATCTTTGTGTCCCACCATGCCTGGTCTCCTGTCTTCCTTTTGAGATAGAATTCAGTTCCCATAAAATTTACTCTTCTAAGTATACTGTCCAGTGGATCTTAGTAGATTTGCCAATGGTTAGAGACACCAACACTGTGTAATTCTAGAGCATTTTCACCACTGTCTTAGTCTGTTTGTGTTATTCTAAGAACGTGCCTGATGCTGGGTGTTTTACAAAGAAAAGAGGTCTATGTGACTCATGATAGTGTCACCTGGGAAGCCCTGACCACAAGGGGCTAGATTTCCTGGCTACATCAAAGCATGGTGGAGAGGCAGAAAACGAAACAGCTGTGTGTGGAAGGGATCACATGACAAGAGAGGAAACAGAAAACCAGGAAGGAGCAGACTCCGATTTTCATAGCCGCCTGCTCTTTGGAAGCTAGTCCACTCCTGGGGCACCTAACTAACTCAGATAGACCTGCTTTCATCCTTTGACAAGAGCCCTCAGGAGCCAGACACCACTCCTAGGACTAGACCCCACTGCTTGGAGGTTCATATCTTTATTCTTTTCTTTCTTCCTTTTTTTTGAGACAGAGCCTCATGTAGCCCAGGCTAGCTTCAAATTCACTATATACCTGAAGATGACCTTGGATTTCTGATCTTGCCACCACCTCCCAATTCCTGCAATTACAGACCTGCACCACCATGCTGGGTTTATGTGGTGCTGGGGACTGAATCCAGGGCCTTGTGCATGCTGGGTAAGCACTCCACCAGCTGAGCAACATCCCCGGCTACTTAGAGGTTCATATCTTCCAATATCATTACACTGAGGACCAAACTTCTACAACAATCACCTTCTGGGGATAAACCAAACCACAGGACACTCCCAAAACAAAAACAAACATACCAATAATCACGCCCTCATCTTCCCTCCCCACAGATGCTGGATTTGCCTATTCTGTACATTTCATGTAAATGGAATGACATAACATAGAGCCTTTTGTTACTATCTTAAAGTTTCATGCATGTTATAACATGTATCAGCACTCCCTGTGAATGGTCAGAGTGGATAAAATATTTTCTTCATCTTCCTACTTTTCGTTTGATACATGCTTGTGTTGTTTCCTCTATGGACATCTGTGTCAGAGTTTTTGGTCAGTGTCTGCTTCCAGTTCTCTTGGGTGTATGCCTAGCAGTGTGACGTATCATACGGTGACTCTGTATTTGACATTTCGAGGAACTGGAGAGAGATTTCTTCGTGTTGCAGATCTCTGCATTGCATTGTCTCATTCCTGCTTGCGGTCATTTGGCTTTTCCAGCCCCTCATATAGGTAGCTCCCCACGTAAATGACTCTCTGTTATAGGACATGGGCTCTAGTTCTCTGGCTTAACTCTGGCTCAGACAGTTACAGATATCAGTATAAAAGTCAAGGCTACTTCCTGTTCCCAAGGTGATTCTTTTGCGTAGAAGATAAAGAAACCACAAAACCACTGTATTCAGGAACAGAGTACGTAGGTAGAGCTTTCAACTTTAGTCATCTGCTGTGGTCTCTGCCTGCTGATGGGTCTCACCTGCTTATTTCCCACGTCACCAGCTTTGATTGTAGTAGTTTATTGGGAAAGTGATTCCTGGAAGTTTTAGGAAGAGAATGAAGCAGGACGGACAGGAAGCTGGTCAGGATGGCTGGGGACCCAGTCTTGGCTGAAGACCTTGGAGAAATGTACAACATTTGGTCCAGAGTTGTCCTATCTGAGGGCAGAGGAAGCAGGGTGCCCTCCCTCCCTCCTTCCCTCCCTCCCTCTCCTGTGTTTTATGGGGCACTGGTTGAAGGTCACTCCCTGAAGACTTCAGGAATGGTCCTGTAGTCATGGAAAACCCCCAGCAAGAGACTGTGCATGTGGGTACCAAGGCCAGGGTAGACTCAAGGATAGATATCCTGCATTTGAATATTTAAATTTTCCTGCGGACTGTTTATTGATGCTGTCTCTTTCTGTTTACTCCAGACCTCGTCTTTCAGGTCTTCACTGATCTTATTTTTAGGTGTTTTTTTGAGAAAGTACGACAAATTCTCAGTTTGTATACAGACCACCAGCTACACTGTCAACACACATTCAAAGCTGCCTTATAAAAATACGAAGTTCAGGAGCTGGAGAGATGGCTTAGTGGGTAAGAGTACTGGCTGCTCTTGCAGAAGACCCAGGTTTGGTTCCCAGCACCCGCATGGAAGCTCACAGCTATCTATAACTCCAGTTCCAAGGAATTCGATGCTCTCTTCTGGCCCCCATAGTCACCAAGTACACATGTGATGTGCTTACATACATTCAGGCAAAGCATTCATACACATAAAAATAAATAAAATTTTAAGAAATTCAAAGTTCAAATCTCCTTGATATATCAAGTCCCGGAGGATTAAAATCTACAAGGGGAAAAAATTCAACATCCCAACTTTTGAAAAGTGTCAAACAGAAATCCATGAGAGATGACAGGTTTCAGGGCTAACAAAGAGACTAACTGAAAACCAGGAAGCTGGAGAAGGTTTTTGAAACACTGGAGCAGAGAACATATTTAAATTGAGTTTAAAAAGCTATGATAAAACCTTAACACAGATGATAGAATGTGTGGATTCCAGTATGGCAGAGGTGCCAGTCAGGAAAGGGATATAAAGATGATTGAGATTGAGATGTTCTGTATGAAACACACAATCATTCAAAAAAAATATTTAGAGGGTATGATAAAAATGGAAATCGGTAGATATTGTCATATTGTCTCTGGTTGTCTGAACCAGTAGAAGAAATCCAGATGTTGTCAACACTTCTTGAATTAAAGCTACATATTCATTAGATTGAGGAAAATGGTGAATTCTTGAGAAATGACATGTAAATGATTCACATCTGTAGCTTTTGGGAAACCTGATTCTCATCCTCAAATATAGCTGGGAGACTCTAGCTCAAGTCTTCCTTAGGGTAGCACCAAGTGACATCTAAGCCATTTATTTATTTATTTGTATTTTATGTTTGTGAACGTTTTGCCTACATTGATGTAAGTGCACCTGTGTTGTGCAATGCTCTCAGAGGTCAGAAGAGGGCATTGAATCCCCTAGAACTAGAGTTATAGATGATTGTTAACTGCCATGTGGGTGCTGAGACCTGAACCCAGGTCCTCTGCAAGAGCAACCAGTGCTCTTAACCATTGAGCCGATTTTCCAGCCTCAATCTAAGCCATTTTAGGGACCCCCCCCCCACCTGTTTCTTCTGGTCACCCACCCACACAGGCCCTTCACCACTGCTGTATAAGTTGATGCACTGTGGAAACACTGCTATTCGTATCTGAACCTGCAGTTTGGAGTAGAAAATATCTAACCATTTCTGGCATGGTTTGTATCTTAGCCTGCTTTCCATTGCCTTAACAAAATCCCTGAAACTGGTACTTGTTAAGGAACAGAAGTTTATTTGGCTCTTGTTTCTGGAATCTGAGAAGCTCAAGAGCACTTCCAGTGTCTGCTCACTGTGGGGTGAAGGTCTTCTCACAGCACTGTGGTAACATGGTGGCGTGTGTCACACAGAGTCAGAGCAAGTGTGCCCGCTCAGGCATCTATTCCTGATCTTATAAAGCCATTGGTGCCTCACTGGGACCCCACCTTGAAAATCTCATCTAATCCTAATCCCCTCGCAAAGCCCCAGCCCTTGAAATGTTAACTTATTTTATTTCTGAGAATTCTGTATGTGAGTATTGTAATTGCATTATTTCCATCCCTCTTGGTCCCCCCCCCCAACTCTTCCCATGTCCCCCTACTCACTCTCGATTCCTCGTCTTCCTCTTTGATTAGTATTGTCACACATACATACATATATAAATATACACACACGGATATATATATATATATATATATATGCATATATATGTGTGTATGTAAATATACTGAGTCCATTTAGTGGTGCCGTGTGTACCTGTGTTTAGGACTGCCCACTTGGGATTAGATAACCTTTCAGGAAGCTAGTCTCTGGAGGAAACTGTCCTCTCTTAGCATTCATCAATTGCCTATAGCTCTTCATGTAGAGATGGGATCCTAGGAACTTTTCCTCATCCACCTTGGCGTGGTAACTGGTTTTGTCATTATGCAGATCTTGTTAGGCTCCCATACTGTGGAGATTTAGTTGGTGCAGCTTCCCTATCTTGTCTAGAATGCATTGACCAGCAGCAGGTGTCCTGTCCCTCTAGCTTTCACAATCTTTCCAACACCTCTTCTATAACGTTTCCTGAGCCTTAGGTGTAGAGGTTATGTTGTAGATATATCACTTAGGGCTGGGTATCTTACAGCCACTTATTCTTTTATTTTGACCAGTTGTGGAACTTTGTAATAGTTTCCTTCGGTTGCAAAACGAAGCTTCTTTGATGAGAGGTGAGAGGTAGATTTGTTTGTAAATATAAGGACGTGTATTTAGAATATAGTAAGAAATTATGTTTGTCTAGGAAAGTAACAGAAGTAGGTTCTTTTCTAGGGGCAATGATGTCTCCAACCATGTGTACTTGGCTATGTGTTACAGTACCACACAAGGTTTCCTCCCATTGAGTAGGCTTTTAGTCCACTTCGACAGCTGTTGATAACCCCGTGCAATAAAAATGCCACTACTAAACAAATCGAGAGCTTGTTGGTCTTGTCATCACAGGCTTTACAGCTGAGTATTGATTTTCTTCCTTGGCAGCTTGCATAGTATCTTCAGGGAGGAGGCTTTCAGGTCAGTTCCAGCTCAATTGTTCCAGGACTGTGTCTGAAATATTTTGTGTCTTCAACAATAGGGTCTTACCTTCAAGTCCTGGGACTCAATCAAAGACTGTGGCAATAGCCTGTATTATTTTGGGAGTCCCTTGGACCATCATGACAGACAACTCAAAAGGGAGGTTTCCCTCTAACCCTTTGAATTTTGACAGGAAGTTTCCAACAAATGAACTGTACTAGTTCCTTTTCTGTTACTATGGTAGAACACCTAACAAAAGCGCCAGGAAGGAAAGGGGTTATTTTGGCTCACAGTTTCAGAAGAATAAAGTTCATCATGGTGGGGAAAGCATGACAGCAGGAGCATGAGCCCAGCCTGGCAGACACAGAGAGATCACACTTCATCTGTACAGAGGAAGGAGAAAGAGGAGAGAAAGAGAGAGAGAGAGAGAGAGAGAAAGAGAGAGCGAGAGAGAGAGAGAGAGAGAGAATATGAATACAGTGTTATAGTGTTGTGGAATCGATTCTTTCCTTTCACCTTTATGTGGGTTCCAGGGATGAAACAGGGCACCAGGCTTGTGTAGCAAACACCTTTACTCACTAAAGCCATCTTGCTGGCCTCTTGTTTCTATCTTTAAAAGAAAAACACCAAACTTGCTTCTCTCATTTCTTGGGAAGATATGTGTAAAAATGAGCAGGACTTTGCTGGTAAGATCAGACCTTGACAAAAATCCTAAGTTAAGTCTTCCTGGCCTGCTATTAGAAACTTCTTAAAATTTGTTTAATTTAGAACTCAGCCTTCTTTTATGATGATAAATGATGGACTAAAAGGAATAAGCCAGCAAATTGCTGTCTTGACATTATGGCAAGAGAGAGCTACAGTGACTTCACCGAAAGCTATTAAGATCAAGATCACTGTCAACTCAAGGTCACACAATTAGCTGAAGTGAATTCGTGTCATCAAAGACCTGGAATGATTTTATGACGAGACTTATGCATTCTGTTACCTTCTGCGACAGTGTGTAGGAAGTGGGTGGGGCTGGGAGAAAATTTGTGGGAAGAGATGGAAAATTGTTTTTTAAGTTTCATAGTCAACTGAAAGTGAGAAGAAGCTATCCAAGTCATATAAGGACTGAGAAACAGTTTTGTCCTAAAGAAAGAATGAGCAGGCTCAGGAGAGGCCTTAGTCAGTAAGAGGACCTGAGTTTGAGTCTCAGAACCCACATAAAAGAGCAGGGCATGGTGGCATTCTCTTGGAATCCTGGTGCTGGGGAGGCAGAGGCAGGATTCAGGGGCTCACTGGCCCGCCAGCCAGCGTTCCCTGTTTAGTCTGTCCCAGGCCAGTGAGAGACCCTGCCTGAAAAAATGTGGGTGGGGTCAGAGGAATGACACCAGATGTGAACTTGACCTCTGGTCTTCATGCACACATGCATCAGCACCTACATTTGCACATTCACATGTAAATACACACATACATACATACACATACACAATGTTCACATCCCCACACACCCACCCTCGCACCCCCACACTCCCACATACCCCCCCAACTCCTCCACAGAATTAAAAAGAAGGCCAAGTGTTTCAAGGATGTTGTGTGTTGAATTGTCTTACGTTTTTCGAACCATTTCTGGCATCGTTGTATTGGCCACTACTTAGAGTAATTAATTTATTATTCATAAAATTGAAGGGAAAAAAAAAAACCCCGAGTCTGATACATTCTGAAACCGTAAATCAAATTTCAATGAAGTTTTGAATTTGAAAAGGCTGCTTATGGTTGTGTCTTAAATAGCAGTTCCATCTAGGGACAGAAAAAATTATCTGCAAAGTGACTTTTGGTCATAAATTCAGGTTTCCTGAAAGTGGGACATAAATTGTAAGTTGTTTTTCTATTGGCTCTGGCAGAAAAAGTTTAAAAGAATTTCTTTCAACTGTAGGGAAGAAAGAATTCTCTTTCTAGCAGAGGGTGTTGGAGGTTGTTGACTGGATTCTTTTGTAGCTGTTAACCAGTGGATTGGGATTATCATATGCATGCATAAGAATCTCTTATGAGATTTAAAATATTTTGATTAACAACTTCTCGAAGTCTTTGGTTCCAGATAAATAGAGCTGATAATTAGTAAGATGATCAAGCTGCATGTGGTAGTGTATTCCTGTAATCCTAGTACTTGGGAGGTAGAGGCAGGAGGATCAGGAATTCAAAACAGTCTCTGGCTACGTAGTGAGCAAGAGGACATCCTGGGCTACTTGAGACTTTTTCTAGCAAACAACAACAAACCTCCCCCCCTCAACCCCAACCAACCCACCAATCAGACAAGTAAACAAACAAATAATATGCTTCCACACATATCGTCATACATACAAATTTAGGTAATTTAGAGCTATCGATTACCGAACACTTTGAGAGATTCTTTTTTCTTAGGACTCTGTGCCTTGATAAATCCTAGCTAGGTGGTTTTTATACCTGTTGTATTGCCAGCTGGGTTTACTCTGATGTGTTCAGCTGTCCCGTTGGTCTCCCTAGAATTCCCGAGAAAGCTTTACTCCAGCATCTCAGGCTTTGGTTCCTCTCCATGTGTCAGACTTCTTACAGTGAAGCTGAGATCAGGAGGGAAAGATGCAGCACCTGGCCTCTCACAGGACAGAACTGGTTCCTCTCATCTCTCTTCCACCCAAGTAAAAAGGCCAACATGCATCCGAGGGAGGGAAGAGGACTGGTCTGCTTAATCAGAGAATGACATGCTTATACACAGAGAAGGGATCATGGTGGCTGTCTTTGCAGAAGCCACAATCTCATTATGTACTTTAAACGACCACCATTTAATTTTGTAAATTAGATTGTTCTCACGTAACTGCAACTACTGTTCTAAGAACAAATATATGCTCACTTACCAATTTTGATGGCACCTTCTGAGTTCTTTCTTTAGGAAAAGCGTTCATAATTATTCTTAATAGTTTGGTATTATTTGGCACGGCTCAGTGGTAAAGGTGTTGCCTTGTGTGTGCAAGACTGTTGATTTGATCTCTGGCCTTGTCCCCTAAAAGTAGTTTAGTCAGGTTTAGCACTGAATTTAGTTCTTGTGTATGAGCAAGTCTTTATCATAACCATCTAAGGAAGAACATTCTGTGTGTACGTGTGTGTGCATGTGCGTGTACGCATCTGTGCACGCTTTTGTGAAGGTCAGAGATGAACTTAGGGCATCTACCTCCATTGCTCTTGGGCTTATTTTTGAGATAGTCTTTTATCTCAGAGCTAGACTGGTGGGCCGGAAAGCCCCAGGGATCTTCCTGTCTCCACCTCCCCGCTCAATACCATGGTTACTGTCATGTGCTAACTTTTCTAACCTTTAAAAAATTTTGGGTGCTTGGGATCTGAACTCACGTCCTCATGCTTGTGCAGCAAGCACTTTACCCACTGAGCCAGTTGCCCAGCTTGACATTTTTCTTCTTGAGTTTTAAAACTGAGGTTTTGAGCAAACAAGAAGCTCGCCCGAGTTCTCACAGTTTAGCAAGTGACAGAGCCAGCCTGGGAATGAGGGAGGGTGGATTTTCAAGCTGATGTTCTTGCACTGAAATGTGGTAGTGTTTCTTAGGTTCGCTACAAAGTTTCTGCATGACAGTGGTCATCAAAGTATCTGTATCAGCGTTGACTCCCCTGAACTGTACTCATGGCATGGAAAGCCAAGGCAAAGCCCCTGAGATGTCTCCGAGGCGGGAAACTGCTCCTAAACTTTTTGATTTATTCTGTCTCTAAAAACACAGATCTTCTAGGGGGCTTGTGCAATTCTTTGACTGCCCGCACATCCTTCCCTGTCTGGATATTACCCACCTGTCTGGCGTTGTGAACATTTCATATCCTAGCACGTAGTATTTTCTTGTCCAATATTAGCATATCTTAATTACATTTTCACTGTTAAAGTCTTAGACGGTGGCTGTCAAGACCACAGAGAATTTTTCAGTATGTTAAACAAATACAAGATGGGTTTTTTCTATTCTGAGCATTAAATTCTTGTGGCGTTCTCTAGTGGAAGTTACAGTCTGCTAAACTACTGAGTTCCTTTAGGCTACTAGGACTTTCAGAGCTTTTCTCTCACTTTGATGTTCATATTTTATGTTGCTGGTCATGTATGTGGGGTTCAATATCATTAAAAAGAACTAAATTGCTCAATCTCAGGCTTTAGGTTTTTATTATAACCCTTTAATTCTCAGAAACCTGTTTCTGTGATAGAAATGTCAAATTATCCAGAAGTTGCTCAGAATTGGGTATTTGTTTAAAGTACTATAACTGCATTATAATTTTATTTTTCAGAGCGGACATCTAGAAAAGTTTTATTCTTCTGCATTGCCAGCAGTTGGAGAGGGAGTTATAAAAATAACTACGATGGGGAGGAAGCACAGATGTTTTAGATTTTACAAAAGGGCTGGGGAGGTGGCTCAGTAGGTAATGTCTTGCTATACAGCGTGAGAACCTGAGTTCAGAAGCTTGGAACCCATGTAGAGCTAAACTTGGTAGCATGCATCTGCAGTCCTAACTTTTGTAGGTGTGATGGGAGGTGGAGATAGGAGAATCCCCAGGAGCTAGCCTGATGTAGACAGTGGTAAACATCAAGAGATCTTGTCTCAATCAAGGTAGAAGGTGCAGATAGACACCTGAAAGTGTCCTTTGACTTATCCATGTACTCCAGTGCTCATGCACACTTACACACACATCATACACAGAGAGATTTAAAATATTTTATTTATTATTATTTTTATTTTATGTGTATGAGTGTATCACCTGCATGTACGTAAGTGCACCTGTGTCATGCAATTGCCCACAGAGGTCAGAAGACGGTGTTGGATCCCCTGGAACTGGAGTTACAGATGGTTCTTAGCTTCCATGTGGGTTCTGGGAATTGAACCTGGGTCCTTTGCAAGAGCAGCCAGTGCTCTTAACCGCTGAGCCATCTCTTCAGGTCCACACAGAGAGACTGGAAAAGAAGAAAAAGATTCTACAAAGTCTCGGCCATGGATTCCCATTTTAATAGTTTGCGACTCCTTCACTAAAGGAGGGAATTCCATGGCTTTCATCACATTAGCTCTTTTTTGACCAAGTAGTTTTGAAAATACAACTAAATACTGAGTCCCATATGAAAAACAACATTTAAGAAACACTCCCAGCCTTCTCCCTCAGAAGTGAATCCTTAAAAGGGTTTATAGATAGTGTTATTTCATATTTGGTCCAAAAACTAATTTTAAGCAGAGTCAGTCTGGCTTTTCTTTTAGTTATTTCTCAGTTTCTAGATTTTTCCAGTGGCCTCTGTAGTCTGTAGTTCCTTTTTGGGTGTTTCCTTTTTAAGATGGTCATACATCAGGTTTACTTGATCAGGGTCATGTGAAATTCTTTTAATTCTAATAGACTATACATGGTGCAAGGTCATTTATAATAAATACAAGGTAACATGCCTGTTACGTAAAAATAAAATAATTGTTTTTGGGAAATGAATTAGAAGATGTGGCATAACGAGACAGCAGGCATTTGTATTCTCCTGTTATCGTTTTAGAGCGGCAAAAAATGGAAGTAATTTATTTCATCTTGGTTATGCGCCTTCTTTCTGGTCCAACAATTTATCAGAAATGTTAATCCGGCAAACGGTAAGTGGAGGGGGTGAGAGAAAAGAAGGGGATTTAAAATTAGCCTGAAAATATTGCACAACTCATTAAAAATGTAATCATGCGTAAAATGAGATCAATGAAAATTTATCTAAAAGTGCGAGGAAAAGGCATTTTCTAGTATGATACTGGATTTAATAGACTGGATTTTAATTTAGTCGATTTGCTTCCAAAAAAAAAAAAAATCCCTCCAGGCTAAATAAAACCGTTTTCCCTCCCAGTTATTGTAAGGACAGCTAATTTCCACACCCTTTCCTTCTGATAGTCAATCTTATCTCTGGCTGGATATGGGTTTCAGTATATTGCGAATTTGTTTTCTTTATATTTTCCATTACTGCTTTCATTTGCATGATAAATGATTAGAAGAAGAAACGGCAAGGGAAGAGAGCCATGCAGAACATTTCTTTATTAATTTTGTTTAAATCAAAGTAACTTTTTTATTCACCCCCCCATCCCATCTAACAGCCTATGCGTCGTGAAGTTATTTTAATGCTTTGTTGTACAGTTGAAGAAGAGGGTTGCACGTGCTATGTCTGTGCTTGCGTTCTTCATGTAACATTTTATTTCTTTGTTAGATTTGTAGAGACTCGGTTTCAAGCAGAACCCAAGGTACAGAGATTTAAAATCTAACACACAGGTATGGAAAAGCTTTGATGATTTATTTTGTGGGCGACAAGAACATAATTTTCAAACACTGAATAGAGTTTGTAAAACTAGGCCCCTTCTCTCTTGGCTGCTTCTCTAGGCTGATGATTTAGGAATGTGAAATAATAAAACTAATGAACACGTGAGTGAAAATTATCTAATGTGTCCCTGCCTCCCCCCCACTGGGATCCAGGGAACAGAAGAGAGCTTTTCCAATAAAAACTTGCCAGGGTAGAAATTATTATCTACCGAGACTCTGTGGTTTCTCCCAAGCTGATTGGAAAGGGATCCCTCGTTTCTGGTCACCCTACCTAGGAACCTTTTTCTATTTCACAAATATTAAAAAGCCTCCTTACGAATATACTGTTTGAACTTCTCAAAGAATTAATAAAACTATTTAGTTAAATATTCCCACTGGTATTATTAACTGAATGTCCCTCTGATCACTTCTCCTAGTCTTGTGTCTTTTTTAAAAGAAGATTCCTGGGGCTGGAGAGATGGCTCAGCGGTTAAGAGTACTGACTGCTTTTGCAGAGGACTTCGGTTCGATTCCTGGCACCCACATGATGGCTAACAACTGTCCATTACTCCTGTTCCAGGGAATCTGACATTCTCTTCTGGTCATCACGGGCATTGAACACATGGGTACACTTTCATACATGCAGGCAAAATATTTGTATATATAAAATAAAAATAAATAATAAAAAAATTAAAGTAGTATTATGTATTTAATGTCTGCCCTTCCTGGCTCTTTTGTTCTCTGAGAAATAGAGCTGTACCTGGAGAAATGCATTTGCTATAATTTTTGTTAAAATGTTCAAGCAAAAGCTATAACATTTTGATTTTTTTAATGCATTTTGGTATTTTCTTTAACATTATAATCTTGGAGATAGTCCCATTTCAAGAAGCTTCTTAACTGTTGTATGGTAGTCCCATAATATGGTGCTGGAAAGATCTGGAAAGACCAGAGATGTTCATCAGTGGGGCATGGCTAACCATGCCCATCACGACAAGTTGGTAAAACCTTTCTACATTCCTTTGTGCACCGTGAGAGCTTTCCTTTGAGGAAGATATTCCAAAATCGAAGTGTTGGGTTAAGGCGTGGAGTTAGATTTCCCTGAGTTCTGTGTAATACAAATCACACAGGTTTTACAGTGATCCTAGGGTCACTCATTCCTACCCAGGGTGTGAGTTCATGTGGTCCCATAGTGCAAAGGTTCGCACTGTGTGTCTGAATGGTATATAAGTTCTGTATTGATTTTTATCCTACCCATAAAAGCTAGTGTCAGGGTTTTTAAGGTTTCTAAGCCTCTGGATTGTTTCTGTCTTTTGTCCTGATGATGATTCTAATTTTATTTCATTGTGACCAATCAATATGATATACATGAATTCTGCTCTGTGGGAGTTGATGCACTTTTCTTCCCGATCTAATTCATGAACAATGATCTCCTGTGTGTTCCTGACTGAGAAGAATGTTCTATATTGCATTCAGTGTTCTATTTTATAGCTACTAGAGCAAATTGGTTAATTAGGCTATTCAAGTATTCCAGATTCTCTGTGTTCTTGTGTTTTACCCATGTTTCTTCACACTGTCTTATTAGACATGCTCAAAAGCTGATGTCCTCTGGACAAATATCCCCTTTTGTGTTGTCACTGTGTTTGTATAACGCTCTGCCTTTTCCCCTTATTTGACTGGCTTGGTATATATTTTCTTATTGATTATCTTCATTTGGGCGATTTTCTTAGTTTAGGCATCCCTTCTAAAAGTAGATGGTTCTATCTTAAACAGATAGCTGATCCTTTACCTCGATTGTCTATCACTGCCAATGTCCTTGAACTTAGTCTTTTGTCATTTCTTATTTCTGTTTTCTTTTTGTTTCCTGCTGTGTATCTCTGGGGGTTGAACATGGGCCTTGCACTAACGCTTGGCAAAAGCTCCGCCCTTGAGCTGCATCCAGCCCTGTCATTTATTTGTTTTTCTATCATATCACTTCCTTCCTCTCACTCATGTTTGGCTGGTTGAACGACTTCAGTCCGTTTTTCCTCTATGAGTGTCTTATGTTTTATTCTTCACATTTGTTTTCTTCTAGAGGTTCCGATTCCCGTTCCAGCACTACACGGACGGTGCGTCCCGCTGCAATGTGTGGGCTCCTTCAGCCCTGCCTGGGAAGGCGGCAGAGCCCTTGATCTGTTTTCACCGTTGTGCTTTCTCCCTGCTCTGACACCTCCCTACTCTTCAGTTCTACCTTAAGAAGACTTGTCTTTGTACTTGATATTTATTCACATTTAATTAGTTTTTCTCCTTTCTCACCTTGTTTTTCGTAGCCTCTCCTCATCATATTTTTCCCCGGAATTTGTTCTTGAGAAATTCTTTATTATTGTTTTCTTAAAATCTTGTGTGTATGTGTGTGTGTGTGTGTCTGTGTGTGTGTGTGTGTGTGTGTTATATGGTGTATTGTCTCTATGTATGCTCATGTATGTGTGCATGTGCTGTCAGTGTGCTCCTGCATGTGTGTGGAGGTCAGAGGTCAACATTGGGTATCTCCCTCCCTTCACCTTAAATTTTGAAGCAGTGTCTCTCACCAAGCCTGAGCCCCACCCTTCAGCTGCGCTGGCTGCCTATATGAAAACTTCTATCTTAAACAGATAATTGGTCCTTTACCTGGATTATCTATCACTGTAAATGATCCTCCTCTCTTCTTCCGCACAGTGCTGGGATTACAGGCATGGACTGTCACACCTGGCCTTTCACATGGGTGCTAGAGATCTGAACTCAGGACCTTGTCCTTGCTGGACATGATTTTACCAATTGAGCCATCTCCCCAGTCCCTTTCTTTCTCTTCTTTCCTTTCTGTTTGCACACATACTAAGGACTACAAAGACAATACAGTATTATGCAAAAATGAGTTCTTATTGCTTTTGTTATTGGAATAACTGATCTCATTGCCTTGTCATCAGAGAAATTAATATCCTTCCTATTTGGGAGATATCCTTATGTTTCCTTTCTGCCATATGGATTCCTTTGCATGAGGGGCCTGTGGACATTTGAGAAGGTGTATTCTCTATCGTTAGAGTACACATTTTGATTGGTGCGTATATTCACCATGTTGAGGAAGTTGTCCACAGTCTAATATTCGTTTGGCTTTCTTATGACTTTTCCCTGGGAAGATGTAAAGAAACATTCATGCCAGATAGAGCATTGGCACACTGAAGGAAGAAGGATTCCATTCATACCCATCTTGGGGAACTGATGAGTCTACTGGAATTACAGAAGCATGTGTGACTCTTAAAGCTACACCACTAGGGAGTCCTATACATTACCTCAGTTAGGGTCAGAACTGGGCCCTGACATCCCCGTTAACAAGCCATGTGTTCTCAGAAGTCCAGTTAAAAAACCATAGTGGAAAGCAGGAAAAGGAGAAACATTCAGTGTGGCTACACGGAAGAGGAATAGAGAGGAATGGCTCCTTCCAAGTCCGTCTTCAGGGTCCTAACATGAAGTTCAGGTTTAAGTACAGGGCAAGAGATATGCATAACTAAGCAGTCCCAGTCCAGGTGTGGTCCCACACGGTCCCACCCACCGCAACCATCAGCTCCATTGTCTTCTGTAAGGTGATTGCCAGACTATGAAATCTCTTCAGGGAAGCTCTCCCTCTGCCTGGCACCAGGATATCAGCCTTCTCCTTCTTCTAACCTGAGATTTCTTGATCTCACTGAAGACCATGTGGCCTCAAACTCATGATCTTCCCATTTCAGCCTCCTAAGTGCCAGTATTACAGGCAAGGGCTACCATGTCTGGTATGACTTCATTTTGATTCTAGCAACTTCCTTTCTTATCTTGGAATAATATCCTCTGAAAATATCACTGACTAAGCATCTGGTGGTTTGATTTCAGCCATTCTCATCACTGGGGTAAGATCTGTCCATGTTGATGTGATTTGATCCTGCACTAGAGGTGGAGTAAGTGACAGATGTCAAAGAAATAGTGCTAATAAATCCGTCTATGACCAACTTAAAGCAACTAACAGGTAGGAAAGAAGTGGTTCTTAGGTCAGACACACCTGGAATCCAGTCTCCCTGGTATATCACCTAGCATCCTAACATCCCCAAAATATTGGTCAGGTTGTTTTGTTAAAGGTAGTATTTCTTTTTTTAAAAAAATATTTTATTATTTTTATTTTATGTGTATGAGTATATTGTCTGCATGTATGTAGGTACACCTGTGTTGTGCAATGCCCAAGGAGGCCAGAAGATGGCATTGGACTCCTTGGAACTGGTGTTATGGACAGTTGTTAGCCTCCATGTGGGTGCTGGGAACCAAACCCATGTACTCTGGAAGAGCAGTCAGAAGAGCTCTTAACTGTTGAGTCATCTCTCTAGCTCCAAGGTTGTATTTCTCAAAAATATCAACAGATAATAGTTAAATATAAAACTTGACAAAAACACAACTATCAAGAGAAAATACTTGAAGAAAACTCATTTGGAAATTCAGTACTATTTATGGGCTACGGGGACTGTTTTAAGGTGAGAATTGCTCATTAAAATAGCCTATCCCTCCTCTTCCATCTCCTTGACTCTTGTGGTTTTTGCTTTGAAAAAGTTATTGCCATATTTGATGCAGATTCTCCTAGCTCTGATTTTGTTGTAGATTGCAATGTTTGGCTTGCCCATATTAATTTTGTTTAGTCTTATTTAGACCTGAATGCTGCATCTCATTAGATAGTCAGATACCTGCAGACTTCACGGTCATCGAAGAGCATCCCTTCCTCTTTGGTCAGCAGCCTGTAAAACCAGAAGCTGAAACCGTGTGACTCTGACTACTGGGAATGGGACCTGAGTCTACCTCGGGCTGTGGTTGGAGACATGGCATCCTAAACTCCCCAAGAGATTCTAAGATCAATTTCTAGCCAGAGGCTCACTGGTAAAGAACAAAGACAGGTACTATTGTCTCCCCATTAAGAGTTAATCTAAATGGGCCTCTCAGTATAGGAAATACTGAATAGGAAAACACCTCTCAGGAGAACTGTCTGTTTCAGAAACTTCAAGAAATAATATAAAGCCTATGTAAACATGTTAGTCAGCAAAATCATTCCTTTGGCCACTGTCCACTCCCATGTTCAAAGTGCCTCATGCTATTCTGTAATAAACTCTGCCTGTCTTCTATTCTACATTCCACTGTGGTGTCTTGTCTAAAATTATTTGACAGAGATCACAAGGACGGAAAGCCACGGGAGACCAGAGTGAGATTTGCATGACACTACAAACCTCTGCTTTCTGTTTCTGACATATGTGCCCAGTATCCATGTGCCTTGTTTGACTTTCACTCTTTGGTGTCACATTGATTTTAATCTACTTTTTATGTGGCAAAGTTCTGTTGCGCTGTGAGATTTGCTTATATTACTAATAACTTGGTTTCAGTCAAGTTGCATTATTTTGTTATGCTTAACATCCAAAAATTTAAAATTTATTACTTTAATGGGAAATTTGCAGCCCTAATCATCTATTCAGAGAACTTTTCTTTTTTGAAAAATATTTTCTTTATTACTTTTATTTTATGTGTATGAATATATTACCTGAATGTATGTAAAGGCAATGCCCATGTAGGTCAGAAGAGGGTGTCGGATGCCATGGAACTGGAGTTATGAACAGTTGTTAGCTGCCATGTGGGTGCTGGGAACCAAATCCCAATCGTCTGGAAGAGCAACTAGTGCCCTTAACTGCTGAACCATCTCTTCAGCTCCCATAGTATACCTTCTTAACCCTCAGTGCCTCTCAGTTAGTCATGATGCTCTTCAGCATGTAGACATTTCCAATGAGTGCAGTGGTCGTATATCCTGCCTTTTGGAACACTGTTATAGCTTTTATCCCTATACAGTCATTTTGAGTTCTCCATTTGCCCTCAAGATTATGTTCCAAGATCCCAAAGTTATTGTGTGAAGAACCATTTATAGTAGTCTAGAACAGTCTGGTTCCAGTGTGTAAGAACTGACCTCAAGGAGTCACAATACCCAAGAAAGAAGCAGAGGCATGCAGGGTTTCAGGGAACATAGGTTATTGGGAATTTACTAACAGAAGTGTGTCTTGTGCAGCAGATAGATCACATTTATCCTGTGACTTGGGTCTTAGGTAAGGGTGTAAAGAATGGTGGTATGAAAGCGACTTCACACATGCTGAAATACATCTTTATCTGAAGCTAATGATATAGTTATCAGGCTCTGTCTTGGAGCTGGTGACCCCAGGGCCCAGCTCTACATGCTTCTCTCATGGTTTCAATTATTTATAGACTACTGGGAAAGTATGTAGGGAAAATGGACCACAGCTACTCAGTAGCAGTTAGAGCAGTTACAGGTCAAGATGGCTGAGGTTAGGTCAAGTTGAATCCACTCATTGGGTCAGCAGGCTGAGATATTCATCAAAAAAGCTCACCTTCTAGAAACATACACAACTTGATATAATTTGAGATTAACTTAGTTTTTTTTTATATCTCTAAAAAATTTAACCTGCTTAAAATTTATTATGATTTTGTGTGTGTCTGTGTGTCCAGGGATTGAACTCAGGTCATCCAACTTGCATGGCAAATGCCTTTACCCATTGAGTCATCTCTTTGACCCAAGATGAGCCTAGTTTCTATAAAGAATGAAACAAAATTATGTGAGCAAAGTCCTGGAGCTAGAAAAACAACTCTAAAGAACTCAATGCAGAGCGCCTGGGAGGTCTTGAAGAAACATCTACCCATAGCAGACTGATGTCAGCTCCAGACCCTGATGTCTCCCTGAGCCAGATGCTGTCACTGGTTGTATAGTCCACAGGTTTGCCACTTATTCATCTCCTTTAAAAATCTTTTATTTATCATTTTAATTTTGTGTATGAATGTATTGCCTGCATTGTGTAAGTGTATCTGTATCATGCAGTGCACACAGGGCTCAGAAGAAGGAACTGGAGTTATGGATGGTTGTTAGCTGCTATGTGGGTGCTGGGAATTGAACCTGGGTCCTCTGCAAGAGCAGTCAGTGTTCTTAAGCAGAGAATCATCTCTCCAACCCTATTCATCTTATGTTAAGGAGGAAGATAACACATTCTAATCTAGCATCTAGGCTGCTCTGACGGTTGTGAGGGAGGCATAGATCTCTCTGGAACAACTGAGGATTTCTTTCTTCAGCAGTCTGAAAACTTGACACACTTTGTTTGCTTTTAACCTACATGTATGCACAGTGACAATCCCACCCCAGCCTTCTCTGTTCTCTTCTTTCATGTTCAAGAGACAGACTGGGAAATTTCATATCTGTCTTTAAAAATCTCAGTTTTTCTTTTCTCTTCTTTATGATTGTGATATGGGCTGGGGGAATTCTTTGGCTGTATCTCCAAGCTGACGTCTCCCCATCTTTCTGTTTAGCTCATCTTCTGAGCTTTGCATTCCAATGCCAGGTTTTCATCTACCTTGGCTCTCATTTCCTTTTGTCCTCATAGTCGCTTACTGTTGTTTAATGGATGTGATGTTCTGATATAGGTACGTATGTATTTATGTGGCTTTTTTTTTCCTCTTCAGACAGGGTTTTATGGAGCCCAGGCTGGTCTTGAACTTGCTATGTATCCATGAATGACCTTGAACTCCTGATCCTCCTGCCTCCATCTCCCAAGTGTTGGGCATACAGTTGTGTGTGTGTGTGTGTGTCTGTGTTGTTTCTAGCAATAGCATTATTGGAGTACAGTTCCCATACCATAGAATAGACCCCCTTGAAGTTTGCAGTTTAGTGATTTAGTATTCACAGAATTATACAGCCACCATCACTATGAAACCCCAGCCCATTAGCAGTTCCCCTTACCTACCCCTTTTATTCAGCCTCTGGAAACCACTGATCTATTTCTGTCTCTATAAATGGGATGATGTAATATGTGGCATTTTATGACTGGCATTTTTCACTTTACATAATATTTTCAAGGTTCATACTTATAGTGTATACCAGAACTTACTGTTTTCATGGTTGAAAACTATTCTACCACATGGATCTGCTATGTTTTGCATATTTACCACTTGCTGGGCATTTGGCTATGGAAAAATGTCTCTATGAACACGTGTATACAAACTTTTGGACACCCATGTTCGTTTTCCTTATGAGCATGTCTAGGGATATAATAGCTGTCGCATGTGGTGACTCTGTGTAATATTTTGAAGAGTTATCTGAGTGGCTATACAGTTTTACCATCCTGTTTGCTATGTGAGAAGATGCTTACCTTACTCAATTGTTAACTCTCCTTCTGCTTGGCCTCTGGTCTATGACACTGCCTTTCCTAAAGAAATTCTTGATTGCATGTACTTTGGATAGATTTCCCAGTTTTTGTCTTCTACAGTTAAGATTTTCATGATTGCCAGGCATGGAGCCTCACATTGGTAATCTCAGCACATGGGAGGATGAAGCAGAAGAATTGCCATGAGTTCAAGGCTGGCCTGGGTTACACAATGAGAACCTGTCTTAAAAAAAAAAAAAAAAGGATTTAGGTGGTTATTAGACTAGACATGCTCCAAATTAACAAATTTACATTCTCATATTCTAAAATACAGATAGATACTCAAAAGTCACAATGTTAACTATGTTCAGAAAATGAAAGTGGAGCTTTGTAACTCCCCAATCAATCAGTCAAGCAAGCAGTCAGTCAATCAATCGATCAGTCAATCAATCAATCAAGAAATGTGGGACTTCACTATTCCATGGAGGTATGCTTCTTGTTGGATTGCTCCTCTGGCCCATGCTCAGCCTGCTTTCTTATATAATACAGGACAATCCGCCTTTGAGTGGCATCGCCCACAGTGGGCTGGGTCCTCCCAAATCACTCAACAATCAAGAAAATGCCTCATAGACATGACCACAGGCCAGTCCAACGGAGGAAATTGCCCAATTGAGGCTCCCTCTTCCCAGGTGTGTCAAGTTGACAATAAAAGTTATCAGCACAGAAGTGAACCTGGCTCTTCTGCAATAGCAGTCAGTGTTCTTACACGCTGAGCCATATCTCCAGTCCCTTTGTCAGATATTTTGTCACCGCAACAAGAAAAGTAACTAATACAGTAACTAAAAAGTTACTGAAAAGTAACACACAGTGTGAGCTGGGAAACCATTACCAGGTTCCTCTGCCAGGGAGTTCAGTTGCTTTGTTTTCATCTTGAAATGACTTTGAAAGCTTGACTTTATAAAACTTAGCAGAATGTCATCAATTAGTGTCAACAACCCATTTATATTTCGTTTATTTTATTTTTTTTGAAACCCAGTTCTTCTCCATGAAGACAGGGGACAGGTCTGAGTTAATATTTATTCAGCAATATTAGATGTCTTGTGTATTAAGCTAGAGAGGATGAAAAATAATTTTCTCTGTACTCTTCACAGGCTTTCACTTAGACTTCTTACAACGACAGACCAGAGTAACAAGAGAAATAAGTTTAAGAACATGTAAACATCCAGTGTGCAGGAAACTAGCCCAGAAAAATGGGCAGATCTCTAGAGAAGAGCTCAAGAGTCACTTTTGTACCTTAGGCTCCTGTATTACCCTTTGCTGATCCAAAAAGGAAGAGTTTGGGGAAAGACTTGGTTCAGAATAGACGGCCAGATCAGACCACCTTCTTTACTTGGAGCTAGTGCAAAGTTGACCTTCCTATTGCATAGATAAGTTGCCCATAAAAAATGTTGACAGTTGTGGCTTGTGTGAACTACTTTGCCATGCAATTAGTGTGAAAGCTTTTCTTTGTGTATGTGTATATATTTGTGTGTACATGGGTATGTATGTGGTGTATATTTTATACATGTATGTATGTGTGTACACACATCTATGTGGTGTGTGTATATGTGTGTATACAGATGTGTGTATGCGTGTGAAGGCCAAAGGTTCATGTCAGATACCTTCCCCTATTTCTCTCTATTAGTATTTTTGAGGCAGGGTATCTCACTGAACCTGGAATGCACAGATTCAGCTCGTCTGTCTGGCCAATGAGGTCTAAGGATCCACTCAGCTCTGTCTACACAGTCCTGGAACTGCAGATGTAGTCTGCTTTGCCCAGTTTTTATGTAGGTTCTGGGGATCATATTTAGGCTCTGCTGCCTATGTGGCAAGCACATCAGTGACTGAGCCATCTCCCCAGCCCTACTTCCAAGGTTTTCTACAACAAGGTATAAATAGGACCTAGTGCACAGTGCAGACCTATCTCCCCCTTTGGGACATCAGTGGTAAATTTCTGCTCTACTTACCTGGTAACAAGACTTCCAGAGATATGAAAAGTTAACTTCTGCTTACCCTGAATCATCACTTTTAGGGGAGTTAAAATTCTTTTGTCTCAATGCACACTTGATTGAACAAGCATTTATGGAGGCAGTAGTTAGGGTTGGTGGGAGAAAGAGACAGTTGAAGAAAGAACAAATGAACCTAATGTAAATCAAACACTCAGCCTTTTTATAGAACTACAAAGCCTTAAATGTGTGTTCTTAATGGTAATTCTTCCTGAACTCCAATAAGAATCTTTGACAGTGATTGTTTCTGTGGGGAGATGGCTTTTCTCTTTCACATGCTAATCATCTGCTCCTGGTGATATTTCTCTCCTGACTGTAGTCATGGAATTGAATAATTTATGGCATGAATTTTGTTGCGAATTTATTGTGTCACAAGCAGGTTGTAATTTCACTAACAGTTCACTTAAGTTATTAAGTTAAAAAAATATGGTTGATAAGATGGTGCATTTAGAGGGTCCCCCGTTCCCCAGCAAGTTCACATCTTATATATTTTCAAAACAGAGCACTTGTCTAATTTTTATTCAGCATCTGATATGAGAGAAAAAAGCATACATTAACATAAGTGGAACTTAGGTGCACACTATTGTTGAATTTTGAGACTTGTAAACAAATTACTGAAGATATTATAGAGGCGGAAAGAGCATTAAATTCACAGTGCTGGGGCTTTGATGCCATTTTTTTCTGAATAATTGCCCTCCATGCTCCCTGATGATGAAGGAAGCATTGGACAAAGGAACTGTTCGTGGTGTTATAGCTGAAGATGTTGGGCCAGCAAGATGCCTCAGCAGGTAAGGGTGCTTGCTGCCAGACCCAAAGACCTGGTCTGATTCCTGTAACTCATACGGTGGAAGGGGAGGACTGACTTTTGCGAACTGTCCTCTGACTTCTACATGTGCACGCATGCGTGTGTGCTAAATAAGTAATTTAAAAGAATTGTAGATGCCATGTTTAGACCTTTAAATGTTGCTGTAATTTTGATGCTAAGATGATGGCAAATGATCACGCCTCCACTATTCTTTTAAAAAAATTTAAGGGTATGTGTGTCTGAGTGTATGTATGTGTGCCACATGCATGCAGCACTTGTGGAGGCCAGAAAGGGGCGTCGGATCCCTTGGAACTGGTGTTATAGGTGGCTGTGAGCTGTCTGATATTGGTGCAAGGAAACAAACCTGAGTCCTCTGCAAGAGCAGCAAGTGCTTTTAACTGTTGAGCTGTCTCTCCAGCCCCTCACACCATTAATTCTTAAACATTCCAAATGGACAAGGAGAATAGGAAAAAATCTTTGAAAACATCTCTCTGGGACTATTCAATTGGTATCTCTTTCTCTCTACTAAATCAGAGCTCCCTGTTAATCACTGACTTTCCTAGAGGCAGCATTGACCACTGTGGAAAGTTCTACTTGTCTTCTGCCCCCAACACTTCCCCACTTTAGCAAACGTGCATTTGAGGTTCTATGTCACTTACCCTGAAGATTTTCTATTGATCCTTCTTGTGGAAATGAATTTCAAACAAATCATTCCTTTCTCTGCGTGGATTATTCCTTAGGACTCTGGTAGGAGTGACTTAAGTCCTCTAGGAGTTCCTATGTTCTTGTTAGTACTCTGATGATTTACATTAGGGGTCATATTCACTAGTGTTAGTCAACTTCTCCTTAGTATGAAGGATGCTTCTTCTTGAAGTATCTGAGGCAGACTGCTTTATAAAGAAGTTTATTTGTCTCATCCTTTTGGAGAGTGGAAGTCCAAACAGCATACCACAGGGATCAGTGGGAGGTCCTTCATAGCTGCACCGCATTATGATGCCAGCAGAGGCTTGACTCTGTTTGTGTGGCCTCACCTCCTTATAAAGCCACCTAGATTCAACTCGGGGGGCTCTATCCTAATGACCTCATCACCATCCAGAGTCCTACTTATGCCTACTTTCTTTTTGTTGCTGTGATAAAATACCATGATCATGCCAGAGAGATGGATCAGTGGTTAAAAGCACTGGTTGTTCTTGCAGAGGACCCACGTTTGAATCCCAGCACCCAGACCTCAGCTAACAGCTGTCTATAACTCCAGTTCCAGGGGATTCAATACCCTCTTCTGTCCTCTGCAGGCATTGCATGGCACAGGCACTCTTACACACATGTAGACATAACACTCATACATATAAACTAAAAATAAATAACTAAAAATTAAAAAATACCAGAACTAAGGCAATTTGTAGAGGAAGAGTTTATTTGGGTTTATGTCTCCAGAGGGATGAGTCCATCGTGATTGGGAAGCATGGCAGCAGGCAGCCAGAGCAGGAAGCAGACAGCTCAAATCTTCATCCACAGGCAGGAAGCAGAGATTGAAAGTGGAGTGAGGCTATAAACTCTCAAATCTTTCTCCATTAATGGACTTCCTCCAGCAAGGCTGCACCTCTTAAAGGTTCTATTGGCAAGTAGTGTCATCAAGTAGAGACTGGAGAGTCTGGGCCTAAGGGAGACATTTCTCATTCAGAGCACCACATTCTATTCCCCGGCCCACCCTACTCTCATGGTCACCTCATGATGCAAAATGCATTTAGTCCAACTTTAAATGTTTCCATAGTTTTTTTTTTTTTAAACAGTCTCTACACTATTTGAAAGTCTCTTTTGAGACTCATGGCAATATCTTAGCTATGACCCCCTGTAAAATCAAAAAGCAAATTGCATGCTTTCAACATACAATGGCACAGAATATACAAGATTTGAGGATAATTGCAAAATACGGGATAAAAACAAGACGGAATCCCAGCAAGGCAACTACCACGTCCTACAGCTGGTGTCTGGAGCTTTAGTTTTAAAGGGCCTAGATGGCTCTTCCCCTCCATCTTTGCTGCCTGCCATATACATCTTTCTCTTGAGCTGGTTCTACTCCATGTATGCAAGCTTTCCTTGGCAGATGTTTACTGAGCAATGGTGTGAAGATGTAAGAAGACACAGCAAGAGAAGTTACCCCTGAGTTGGAGCTTGTTGTATTGCAAGGGCATGAAAGAAGATAGCAGATGTTCATGGAATCCATAAATAGATGGAGATATAACTTCCCAAAGTTTGCAGGGACTCAGTAAGCTGCTTTAAGGAATAATTGATCGTATTGAAAGAAAAGTCTGGTATTATGGTTTGAATGTAAAAGATTTTCCTATAGGCTTCTATGCTTGAACACTTGGTCCCCAGGTAATCCATAACTTAGAGAGGTTATGGATTCTTTGGGGTGTGGGGCCCAGTGGGACTTCTTGGGGGAGGACCTTGAAGGTTATGTCCACTTTGGTTCCATCCCAAGTCACTCTGCTTCCTGATCCTGATGTGAACAAGCTAGGTTACGAGCTCATGCCACCATGGATTTAACCGCTCTGGCCTCTCTAGCTATCATGTCTTCCCTACCACGAAGAACTGACAGCTCTTAAACGTGAATAATTCCTTCCTCTATTATGTTGCTTCTGTCACAGAGATAAGAAAAGTAACTAACATCTGACAAAGAAAGCCTTCAGTCCCCAGGAGTGCTCTTTGAGCCTTGAACTGTTCTGTCCTGATGAGGGTAATAAGGATCTTGTTCTACCTTAGATTATCCAAAAATGTGATGTATGTTGAGGTCTTTGAACCACACATAACTAGTTTAACATTTATCTGGTCTAAAGAGTAGAGATCTACCTTGAGGGCAGTTACCTGTATATATGTGATCTGTGGACACCAGAACTTCTAAGCTCATATGGTTGGCAGTACACTGTGAATGTTGACACACATCACTGCCAGGGAATGTTCGTGCTGTCTGTGAGTCCAGGGGGAAGAACTCTGGATGTTCCATGCATGGAACTCTGCTGGGATGTTGACCTATGTACCTCCTTACGTGGCTTCTTTGTCTGTTCCCTTTCACTGTTTTAAACCATAACCTCTGGAAAGGGGGCTCAGTGGTAAGAGCATATAATGTACTGCTCTTACAGAGGACACCAATGTTGGGCAGCTCATAGCTGACTGCAACTCTAGCTCCAGGGATCCTACATCTTCTTCTGGACTCTGAGGGCACCCACATAAACCCATCATATGAAAAACAAAATAAATCTTTAAAAAGAAAGAATCATGAATATAACAATTGTCAGTGTCTTCTGTGAGCTTAATGGAGGTCTTGGGGAATTCTAAACATGGAGCAGTTATCAGAAGTGACCTTGGGGACTCCCCAACTCTCTGGGAGCCATTGATGTAGAAGCAAGTGGGGGCTAGTTTGGGTTTCCACTTTAGGAAGGGTCTATTGGCTGTTGGGGCATTGTTGGTGTCTCAGGAAGACACAATGGAGGATTAACAGGGTGACCACAGTGGAAATGGCAAGAAGTGAGTGGATAAGGATCATGTTTTCTTGGTAAAGTGTGTTGGGTAGGACTGCCCTCCAAGATGAACAGATGCCTTCTTCCTGAGCTCAGCTATGCCTGCTTGCAAAAGATTATCAAAGCTGAGTTTGTTGACTGTTGAGTTCCTCCATGGAAGGTGAGGGGACGTGGGGAGCGAAAGTGTCATGGGACCCTTGCTTGAGTATTTAGCATTCCTCCCAATCAATAGTATGCAATACTGCCATAAATGCATGTGGTCTTGGGAGTCTGAGGGAGCAGCTAGAATATACAGGTTTGGAATGGCTAAGCGGGGGCTCCCCCTGGAAGCTCTGAGGGAGGAGTTGTCATCTATGTGGGGTGCAGACCTTCCAGTGTGACTGCTTAAAGGTCACTCATGCTCCTCTCTGTAATCTCTCATCCCTTGCTCTATAAGTAAGCCTAATAAACTCATTGGTTGCCTGAAGTGAATTTTGGTGGAATGACACTTCAGTTTTTTATAGGGACCTTTGGAAAAGGGGACAGACATTGTCTACATGCCCCCACCCCAGCAACTAACAAGGTAATTGTATTTGCTGATGCACTGCTTGTCATATTTGCTGTCACAGACAGGTGTCAATTACTAGCAAGTAAATCCCACCATCTTTTCTTTTTATATTAAAAAGTGGTGTGTATATGTGGTGTCTGTGTGTGGGTGTGTTCATGAGTGCAGGTGCCCATAGAGGTCAGAAGAGGGCATCAGATCTCCCTGGAGCTAGGGGTTACAAGTGATTGTGAGCCCCCTAATGTGAGTGTTGAGAAGCAAACTAGGGTCCTTTGCAAGAGCAGTACATTTCTTAACCACTGAGTCATCTCTCCAGCCCTGAATCCCATTATAAAATACCAAGTTTTAAAGATTGTATAACAGGGAAGGCTTTTTGAGAAATTTAGGAAACTCTTGACTTTTAAAAATTATTTACTTATTTATTTTGCATCTTATGTGTATGAATGTTTACCTGCATGCATGTAAGTGCACCCATGTTGTACAGTGCCAGCGGAGGCCAGAAGAGGGCATCAGGTCCTCTGGAAGTGGAATTAATGACAGTTATTAGCTGCCATGTGGGTGCTGGGAACTGAACCCAGGTCCTTTGCAAGAAGAGGCAATGCTCTTGAACATTGAGATACCTCTGTAGCCTGACTCAGATTTCTTACCCATCCATTAGTACTCATTCTCTAGGTTGGACTTTATCTTAAACATGTTTGATATCATACTATGAGTCTTCACAGCCCTTCTAGTAATGATTTGTTTTATAATTCAGAGAAAAAGACTAAGACAGTTTGGACTTTGCTTGGTCACTAGGATATAGAGGAGCCATCTCTCAAAGGCAGGAATGAAGTTTCTGTTCTGAGAAGGATGTTTCTCTATGTGGATTACAATTTTGGCATTTGTAGAGGGACAAATAGGAGAGACCTAATTTAATTTCATCCCTAAATGATTATCCAGTAGTTCCAATTCATTGAGTAATCCATCCTGATTTTAAAGGTCAGAACCCACACAAATAATGTTAGTGAAGGTTTTTCACACTCTGACAGATAGCTGAGAGAAACATTTAAAAGAAGGGAAGATTTACTCTGGTTTTAGTCCATGATGAGCTGGTTCTACTGTTTCAAGTTCATGGTAAGGCAGACCATCATGGTAGAACGGCATGGTAACACATGGTTGTTTGTCTTACGGTGGCTAGAGAGCAGAGAGAGATGTGAGACGGTACTGGGGACAGAGTTTATCTTTCCAGGACATCATACCCCAAGGTCTCATGTCCCTAGGGCCTTCTTCCTTCAATTCCACCACGTCCCAATAATGCTATCAAGTTACGAATCCATCAATTGATTAATCCATTGATAAAGGATCCTCACAATTCAATCACTCCCCAGAACTCCACCTTTCAACATTACTGTATTGGGAGGCAAGCCTTTCTCACACAAATGTTTTGGGGAACAAGATGTAGATGTTAAGAGCCAACTTACCATCTGGAATCTTCTCAATACTTCCTAAGGATAATCTAATTGTCTTTCTTCGAATATGGAGTTAGGGTTGTCAGACCAATTTGTCTTTGTTTGGGTTCCTCCTCGAATCAGACTGAGGCATCATAGGGTATTTGAAAAGTGAATTATGATGCAAGTTACTATGACGAGTAACTGAGTTCATTTTTACTATCTTAATGGGTGTAGATTCCAATAGCTGTCCCTTATACCATGTGTATTATGTTCAAAGCATTATTGTGAATCCTTCATGAACTGTAATTCATTTGCTTGTGATAGCTTTTAAAAAAGATTTTTATTTATGTGTGTATATATCTGTGTGTGTCTATATATGTCTGTATGAATGTATGTGACATGTGTGAGGATACTCATAGAGGCCAGAAGAAGGTGTTAGATTCCCTGGAGCTGGAGTTTCAGGCAGTTGTCAGCTATTCAGTGTGGATGCTGGGAACCAAACTGAAGTCCTTTGCAACGGGAGCCCGTGCTCTTAACTGCTGAACCAGTTACCCTGACACCTTCCTAACAATTTTATAGCTTCCCCATTTTAAAAATGAGAGAGAGAGAGAGAGAGAGAGAGAGAGAGAGAGAGAGAGAGAGAGAAGAGAGGAGAGTAGGGGTTTATGAACAGGCAGAGTTAGAACCTATAGGACTTTTGCAGACGCAGAAATACTCTTTACAACTAAGTAGATCAGTAGACGTCAGGGCATCTGAAATTATACCACGGGTAAACATTAGTGCAAAGCATTGCTTTTTTCTTTTAATAGCTGTCTTATGAATTCTCCTCTCTCAGTGAGGCCTGCTCTCGGGCCCCCTGCTCCCCTGTTTGAACTGACAGAGCGAATGAAGAATGCTCTCCAATTAGAGAAACCAGTTTTATTTGGGGTTACTTACAAATGATTCATCCCCAGGGAGCGAGACAGAAATTTCGTATGAGGGAGGCAGCATTTTGATCAGAAGTCCAATGGACCTCCAGCACACACACCCAAGATGGAGACCTGCGATGCTCGGTGCTCGTGCATCTCCTTCCCAGCTTTCACTGCTTTCCTGCTAGACCCTCCCCCTTAAGTCATTGGTTGGCTGCCTGTCAATCACATTCTTGGAAGCATCTCCATCCAGGCAGAGAGAATACTCTGTAAATTTACCCTATAATAGCTAAGTGTTTGTGAAGCTATAGGCATGGCCTTCAGATATGCCACTCTAGTTTGATATAGAGTGGGCCATAATTACAACCCCTCAAAACTCTTTAAAAATACTGCTTAAAATAGACTGTCCACTTAAATAACATTACAGTGGATTTCTTAAAATGCTGCGTGTGGAAGAGGAAATGAAGAAAACACACACACACAAAAGTATTTGTAGCATTGATTTATACATCTTCTCATTTCTCTTGTCAGTGTGCATCAAAAATTGCAATGGGAAAATGTTTTTTTTTTCTAATTAAAAGTACTGTTATGACTCTGATATCAGAACATATTTAATTTTTAATCTGCATTTTACTGCTCTGTTCCTTGGGTGTAACTGATGCTGGCTCACCCCAGGATGCTGGGTAACAGCCTGCTCACCTGAGAGGAAAAATGATGAAAAGAACCCCCCCATGGCTTAGAAGAACATTTAAGTCACTGTCTCTCTTTTAAAAAATGATCTATTCTTTCTGACCATACTGTTTTGTGCTTTCTCAAGCTCTGTTGGTCATTAAAAAAAATTAATTGCTCCAAGGTACTATTTTCAAAAGGATTACAAATAAATGACCTTAAAAGTCAGACCTTGCTTTGTACAATAATAGCAAGAAAATAATGTATCTGTGATGTGCATCTCCATTCAACCTAGACTGTTGTCGTGTGTGATTTAAAGTAGATGCAAAGGTATTTTTTTCTTATTCATAACTTAAGAATACTGTAGTTAGTGTACTCCTTAAGCACACTAGCTAATCATTCTTATGTGGAAAGTTCTGTAAAGGCAGTCATATGACATGGTTCCAAGAACTGTACCAAAGTTGTTGATTAGCAAAGCACACTAAGCCAGTGTGACATCTGCCATTGTGTTGTCAATAAAAACATGAGCAAAAGGATTAACATTTTTTTGTGCCAGTGACATTTGGTAGCGGGCTTTGCACATTGTAGTATCAATAAAAAGCTTGTTGTAGCTGAGGGTGTAGCTCAGTGGTAGAGTGACAGATGTCAGCCTCTGGCACTGCAAATAAGCAGAACTAACATATACCCACACCATACCACACCACATTGCACCATTGATTGGTGGGATAGATGATAGATAGTGGTGGTTAGTTTTCTGCATCAACTTGTCAAACCCATGGCAGCACCCGAGTATTTGCTTAAACATTGTTCTAGGTGTTTCTGTGTATCATTCTCAAGATGAGGTTAACAGTGAACTCAGTGCACTCTGAATAGAGCAGGCAATCTTCCATTATGTGGGTGGCTCTCATGCAATCAGTGAAAGATTACTAGAAGAAAGACTGGCTTTCCTTGAAAAGAGAGAATTCTGCCTTCAGCCACCTTCTGACTCAAGCTGAAATGTCACTTCTTTGTCTCTAGCCTGTTGGTAAATGTTTCATGTCTTGGGTTTGTTACTTTCCACAATCACTTGAGTCAACTTCATAAAATACTGTGTTTTTCTCTGTCTTTAGATTTTTAAACACACACACACACACACACACACTATTGGGTATATCTATCTGGAATCTGAGGACAGATAGTGTTACTCATTAACTAAATATGACGTATCTATTCTATTAAAGCCCTGAAGGCAAAATATACCATTTTAAGTCTAGCATCAACTTGGTTGTTACCAGAGAACATTTTTTGAAATCCGTTTGTCTTGTGATGGAATTTTCTTTTTTTCCATCTTCACCATTTCTTTAGTAAAGCCTTCTCCCACTCTTTCTCCAACCTTCCCTTGCTCTCCAACCTCTTTTGGGTTTATATTAACCTGTCTCTTTAAAGATATAGATGTCCACTCCTGAATAAACTTTGTTTTGAAGCTGGGTGTGATGATGCATACACGGAATCCCAGCACTTGGAAGGCTGAGGCAGAAGGATGGAAAGTTTGAAGACAGCCTGAGATTTTTATCTCAAACGAGAAAAAAACAACAAAAACTTAATTTACTTAATTCAGACTTTTTTGCATTAGGCATCGTTCCACTTTGCTTCAGTTGCTGTGACAAATTGTGGGGGAAAGGGTTTATTTGACTTACATCTCCCAGGTTGCAGTCTATCACTGAGGGAGGCCAAGGTAGGAACTCAGGGCAGGAATCTCGAGTCAGGAGCTAGAGCACAGGCCATGGAGGAATGCTGCTTTCTGGCTTGCTCCCCTGGCTCAGGCTCAACCTGCTTTCTTATACAATACAGAACAACCTGCCTGTGGTAGCACCGCCCACAGTGGGCTGGGCTCTCCCACATCACTCAACAATCAAGACAATACCCCATAGACATGGCCACAGGCCAATCCAATGGAGAAAATTCCCAAGTTGAGGCTCCCTCTTCTCAGGTGTGTCAAGTTGACAACTAAAGCTATCTAGCGCTGGTATATTGAGGTTTACCCTGAGTAACATTGGTGACCATGAACACCTCAAGTTTACCAAAAGTAAAACATTTTACCAATTCATTCAATTAGTTTTAGGGAAGAATCACTACATTTTTGCCAAGTGTAGTTTAATAATTTTATTATGAATTTACCAGCATGGATTCTTTTGGTATTTGTTACTTAGAAGTTCTAGCTGTCTAGATGGGATTATACATTAGAGAAAATGAGAGGGCCATCAGGATGGCTCAGCAGATAAAGACACCTGCCACCAAGCCTGAGGTGACCTGAATTTGATCTGGAGGACCTACATGGTGAAAGGATAATAACCAACTCCTTCAAGTTGTCCTCCTTCATTCATGCTGTGGCAAGTGTGTAGACGCGCACACACACACATACACACAGCAAATAAATAAGTAAATAAATGGAACAATAATTCAAAAGAAGAAAATAAGAGAAAGTAAAGGAAATCTTGTGTACACTTTATTCTCATTTGATTTTATAGAACAGAGAAATTCTGAATGAAAAAGGTGGCAGGTTACAGAACCTAAGACCTAGAGAACAGAACCAGCCAGAGCAGCTTGGTGAGAATTCCAGAGCTCCAGAGACACAGGACTCTACTGCTGTCTCTTTCCATGTTCATTGACCATAGTTCTTGGGAGTCCTTTGCAAGGATAGCTGTGGCAAGACAGCAAAGACGGGAGCCAAGTATTCAATCTGACTCTGTAGGTTATCTATTAATTTGGACTTTAATGCAAAATTTAGAAAATTAAAACAACAAAACTTCACCATCTGGCAAATCAAAAGACAACTTTGTTTTGGGCTGTTGCTCAGCAACACTAGATCTGTATAGCTTCAAGTTCCATTGGAGGTGTAATTAATAAGGATGTTAATGAAAGGGTTGGATGAAGAATTCCTTGTTCCATGCACAGTAACATGAGTTTTGATGCTTTATCTGATGAATTGTCTCATGGGGTGGAGCCTTGCTCCTGAGAGTCACAAGGCTTATTTTAATTCCTCGAGCCAATTGTTTGCCCTCGTACACATGTCTTACTAATGTTCTCAAAGTTAAGGGAGTATTGATCAGTTGCCTGCAGTATAGATCTTCATTCAGCGGGAGTGCTCTTGAAACCAACGCAGACCTGTCTTGGGGAGAAACATCTGTCCCATAAAAACTTCAAGAACTGCAGTAACGATCATCCATTTTCATTATTTGAAACACAGCCCCCTTTGACAGTCTGGTACAGAAGATGACCTCCTGAAGTCCTTCGCCGTAGCGTGATTTAAAGATTCTTTGCTGGAGAAACTAACCAAATCTCTTGCAGAAATAGATCAACAAGGGACTCATAAGTGTTTGCTGTTTTACAGTGGAGTCTTTTGTTGCTCTGAGGATAAAGACCTGGGATTAAAGGGGTTGAAAGCTGACCAAACGATAACCAGCTGGGACAGACTTTATCCTCTTTATTTTTTGGTGTCCCCCCAAAGATTTTACATTATAGGAAAATTCAGAATGAACTTTCCATTCATACACATTAGGGTCTCCTTAGTCTTATACAGGAGAACAGAGAGTGAGTCAAAGGCAAAGGGCGGGAGGAAAAGCTCAGCATATACTTCAAAGATTTGAAAAAGGATGGCGACTTAATGTTTTTGGCTAAACTCGTAAAACTGGCTTATTTTTGCCATCGTAAAGAAAAATAGAGAAGTAGAAAAACAAAGCTTCATACCTTGCCTCTCATTTCTCTTTTTCATAGGAGTAATTAACAAAGAGAAATGATAGACTGCAGAAGAGAAAAGGTAACTTGAATGAGATGTCCTTTGGATAGACCTGCAGATCCAGCATCTTGTGCTTAGCCGAGTATCAGCGTGTGTGTGCGTGTGTACGTGCGTGTGTGTATGCTGTATGTGAGCATATGCAGACACACGTATGCTTGTAGCAATGTGCCTCTGGAGGTCAAGGGACAACCTGAGGAAGTCTATTCTTCTACCATGTGGTTTCCAGGGTTTGAACTCAGTTTGTCAGGCTTGGTGGTAAGAACCTTTGCTTGCTGAGCCATCTCACGAGTTCAGTTGTGTAGTCTTGAATTTTTAGTATTGTTTTCTGTTGAGACGACAGAAGGTTAATTCGGAACTTTTTTCCTAGAATGATTGGCATTTTTATTTTATAGTTTATTATATTAACCTGTTTATTTGCTTTAATTTTTGTTTTGTCTCCTTCCCTCCCTCTCTCCCTCCTTTTCTTCCCTCCCTCGTTTCTTTTCTTCCTTCCTTTTCTCTCTCCTTTCTTGCTTTTTTCTTTCTTATTTCCTTCCTTGTTCCCTTCCTCCCTTTTTCCTCCCTCCCTCCCTCCCTCCCTCCCTCCCTCCCTCCCTCCCTCCCTCCCTCCCTCCCTCCCTCTTTCCCTCCCTCCCTCCCTCCCTCCCTCCCTCTCTCCCTCCCTCTCTTCCTCCCTCCCTCCCTCTCTCCCTCTCTCCTTCCCTCCCTCCCTCCCTCTCTCTCTCTCATCTCTCCAGGATCTCTGGCCCAGGCAAGGATGACCTTGAACTTCTGCTCCCTCCGTCTCCATCTCTCAGGTTGCTGGGATTGCAGGCGTGCACCTCCATGCCCAGGTTATGTAGAACTGGGGATCCAATCCACAGCTTTGTGTCCATCAGGCAAGCACTCTACCAATGGAGCTACATCTCCCGGCCAGGAAAGTTTACTTTAGCATCTGAATTCTTTATTGAGAATTCCAATTACATTTTTCAGATTGGCTACAGTTCAAATTTGGGAAAATGGCTAGCAAGCTTCCTTTTTATATGGGCCCTGAGATTTTAAGGTATTTTATGTGTTCTCAGGCAGTAAAGAGTCTTGGTCTCTGGGCTGATAGCGCACCACTTTGTGAGGTCCTTGTGTTGTCTTCATTAGCGTCATAGCTTCCTGTCAGGTCAGGAAGAAACTTAACCTTTTCCCATATCTTCACCTGAGTTCTTTAAGAACCTGATGATCGCTCAAGCAGAGTATATTCACTATTATTAGTCAACATTTGCCATCTCTGAATGGATTTATCACTTTTGGCACAATTCTCTTCTGTTGTCAGAGTAATTACTACTTCGGTTATCATTTCTATCTCCTTTGTTACATATCCCGCTATTTTCTGATCTGAGCTTCCGGTGTGTGAATCAATTTAAAGAGACAAAAAGAATGTACTCTTGATCTTCCACATCAGGATTCTAGAATCTTCCCCCTTTATGAAAAGCCATTTTTCTGAATTATAGTTAACGTGGTGTGTTTAAACTTTCCTGTTATAAAAAGGAAAAAAAAAGAGACACATCTGGTGGGTTTCAAATTAAATCCATGGTACTGTTTCTGACAGGACAGCCTTCCTATTCTCACTGCACCAATGAGCACTGGATCCTCTTGCCATTTTCTACATCAACAATGGGAGGTTGTTTTCACAGATGAGCTTCAGGCTTGACACCTTTCAAACCTTGTCAGGTTATGACATAGGTCCTGACCCCTCTCCTTTCTGTCTGCATAACTGGAAGGCTAAACATGCAGGAAACTGGGCTGTTCTCAGCCAACCCTCCAGGAAGGTGAGCAGTATTTTAACAATACATGGAAGATGTAGAAAGACACATCTCTATACCTCACACTCCCAAATCAGTGTATCTTCAACTCAACGTCCTTTCTTTTAAGATTTAAAAAAATTTATGTTTATAAGTGTTTGCTTACATTGAAACATGCGCCACATGCGCCATATGTCTGGTGCCCAAGGAGGCCAGAAGAGGGCACCAGATCTCCTGGAACTAGAGTTATAGATGGTCATGAGCCACAATGTAGGTGTTGGGAACCAAACCTGGATCTTCTGCCAAAGCAGCAAGTGCTCTAAACCACCCAGCCATCTCTCTAGCTCCTCAATGCACCTTTTATTAAACACCAAAAATGCTGTAGTCACCCTAATGCCATTTGGTACACCAGAGAAGTTTGTGTGGAGAGAGTGTGTTGTGATCTCAAAGTGAAATGTCTCCCACAGGCTCCTTTTCTGAGTGCTTGTTCCCAGCTGGTGATGCCATTTTGGGAGGTGGTGGAACCATAAGAAGGCAGGGCCTAGCTGGTGGAAGTAAGCCTTTGAAGACTGTAGTCTGGCTTTAGGTTCCAGTGCATTCTCTGCTTCCTGGTCCACCACCTGCTGTCATATACTTCTGCCACCAAGCAAGGAGCTGCTCTGTCGTGCCCTCCCTGTTATCATGAAATGAAACACTTTGATGCCACAAGTCCAAAATAACTCCTTCCTTCCATTGTTTCTGCTAGGTATTTTGTCACAATGATTCAACAGTAACTGACAGAGAGTATCTTAAGTAATTATAATAAAAATCCATTGACTTTGAAAATATTTATGGAGACACTGCCAGGACACCCCCTTTAAACTCCACTCCCCAATCTCCATGACTCTAGAAAGGGAAAGTCAAGGAATCCTGAAATTTAAACTCCATTTCCTTCACAGTGTAAAGGAACTGTGTAAAGGGCTGTAATGAGAAACCATGGTTTTAGTTTTCTATCTTGGGTTTGAACTTTAAATATGTTATCTAAGTTAATGTTTGGATCAGAGTATTTTCGTGTGTGTGTGTGTGTGTGCATGTGTGCATGAGGAGGCCTGAGATCAACTTCTGTGTTGTTTCTTAGGAACTGTCCACCTTGTTCTTTTTGATAGAGGGTCTCTTATTAGAACCTGAGCCTCTCCGTTTGCCAGCGAGCCCCAGGGATCTATCCACCAGCCTGGCACTGGGATCACACCAGCATGCGACTATGCCTGCTTTTAACATTGGTGCTAAGGATGAAACTCAGGTCCTTATGCTTGCAATGCAAGCACCTTCCTCACTGAACTATTGCCCCATCTCCGGAATCAGAATATATTCTAGCTTACTTTAGTGTTTCTGTTTTGCTCCTGATCATTCCTCTTTCCCTGTGTGTGTTCTGCAGGGTCACCCCTCTGGGTCAGTGCAGCCTCAGGTACCTTTGCCTTAGCCATCTCACTGCCACTGAACCTGATACCTAAGCTAAATTAATTTATGAAAATGAAAAGTTTACCCTGGCTCATGTTTTCAAGGCTTTCTGTGAGAGATCAGTTGGTTCGGGCATGTGGTAGTCTACTATGTCATGGTGGGAGTGAACCTAATTACTTCAGGATGTGGAGAGAATGAGAGTAGAGTCTCACAATCCCTTAAGAACTGGTCCCAAGTGACCCAAAACTTCCCATTAGGCTCTACCTCTAGAAGGTTCCACTACCTTCCAGAAGTGTCAAGCTGAGGGCCAAGCCTTTAGTGCATGGGCTTTTGGGAGACGTTGCGGAGCCAAATGATGTAATGTAGTATTAAGCTGGGTGTGAAGCTGAATGGTTCTTCATTCCATTTGCACGTGGACTTGAAAATGGTTGGTTTCTTGGTTTGATTTTTCCCAAATTATACAGTAACTATTAAGTTCCATGAACAGATGGCTTTTCCCTTTGGGAGTAGAGGTATAACAACTGAGGTAATGGTTCCTAATGAAAGAGTGGCCTTGTAGTCATAAACAAATGGTCCTTCTAATTATGCCATATTTTTTGTACAGGTGTGTGTAAGAAAACTTCTAAGCAATACAGGGAATCGGGAGAGGGTCGATGTGACACATCTACAATAAAACCTCTACACTTACGGTTCAGGGAACATGGTGGAACAGGGGGCTGAGAGAGTATTAACGCATCTCTCAACACTTACCAGTGAACCTCCCTCATGCAACAGAGGGCAATCAATGTAGAAGGCCACAACTGGCCAAAATGTAGAGAATAAAAGATTGCATGTCCCTGGTTAAGACTCCTATATTAAACATCTGACACCCAGGGCTCAGGGACCATTGTGGAAGAGGCGGGCAGAAAGTCCATAAAAGTCAGGGGTGGTAGACAACCAGGCTCCGGTGGATGAATTCACACAGGGGGACATTTGTGTAGAGAAACTTGACTCAATAGGTCTTAATATATATGACCAAACACATGAAATCAGTGAGGGGCTCCTACCCAGAGTACAGACAGGGGGGGTGTCTAAATATTACCAAGATGTATGAAATGCACAAAAGTTTAATAAAATATTCATTAAAAAAGTTTTTAAAAGGGGATTGAATCTAATTTGTAGTTCTAATTTTGTATGGATTTATTTATTTTTACTTTTATGTGTATGTTTTGCCTTCATGTATGTGAGTGCCTCATTGTGTGCAATGCCTGCAGAGGCCAGAAGAAGGTATCAGATCATTTGGAACTAGAGATATGCATGGTTGTTTCATACCACGTGGGTGGTGGGTGCTGAACCACTGAACCTGGGGCCTCTGGAAGAGCAGCCAGTGCTCTTAACTGCCGAACCATCTCTACAGCTCCTCATTCATAGTTCTGAAGAACAGTGATGGAGATGATTCTCTTACTGAGTGAAAACCACATACTCTGGAGAGCTCTTGGTCACAGACTTATTAGCCTTTTGTCTAAAACTGTGCAATGAATTCCACAGCTTTAACATTAAGCTGGATGGTGGGTAGATGTAATCCTTTCTTAGCAAAGGGACTTTAAAAAAAACACATTTTATTTCCAATTAAAAAAAATTTCCATATATAAGTGTATGTAAGTACATCTGTGTTGTGCAATGCACAGAAGTCAGAAGAAGGCGTCAGATCCCCTGGAACTGGAGTAATGGATGGTTGTTAGCCACTACGTGGGTGCTGGGAATGGAACTCGGGTCTTCTGCAAGAGCAACCAGTGTTCTTAACCACTGAGTCATCTCTTCAGTCCCAAGCAAAGGAACTTTTTCCCCCTGATAGGGTGAAGTTACTTTTTACAGAAGTACTATCCTCATGTCTCTTGGTCCAGGGAATTGATATCTAAAGCTCTTTTAGCAGATGACTCAGAGGTAAGGGAAGCAACAATGGCTGATGAGTGTGGGGTTTTTTTCCCTTCCCAAGGGTACTCCTGTCAGTTCAAAAATGAGAATTCTATCATTTTCTAGGAAATTCAGCCAGGTTCAGATGTGAGAAGCCAAGTGAACAGACTTTGTGTATTTTCTCACCGTATTTCTCTAATCTCTTTCTTTAGGTCAAGGTTAAGCGGGTCTAAAATAACAGACATCTGTGTTTGTAATGCAATAAAGTGTAATGAGTGTGGGGACTTTCTTCTAATTTACCTCAGCTGGATATGCAAATGAAACAATTAAACTTATAACCCATAACTCTATGGGGAACTGATGGGTGACTGGAGTGCAGAATATTTACTGTAGCTAATGGGAAAGTTGTTAGACGATAGGAAATGTAATATGTTCTATTTGCAAATGTACTAAAGAGCTAGTTAGCACTGCAAATGAGGCTTTGGTTATTTAGGAATAACCTTCAAATTGGCAAAATGAGTCCCAACAGCATGATTTAAATTTAAAAAGAAATCAATCATTTGTTTTATGGTGTTTAAATTTGCTAACTAAGGCTTGTTATGTGTATTTAGAGATCCAGTTTTTATAAGTGGGAAGTTAGTAATCTAAACATGGAGCTGACACATCTGGGCGATTTCTCTCCCCTCTCCTTCTCTCCTCCCTCTCCTTTCTCTCCCCTCCCTCTTTTGGATCAAACTCAAGTCTTGTACTTTCTAGACATGTACTCCTCCACTGAGCTACATCCTGAGATCTTGTTTTTGAGATAGCCCAGGTTGACCTCAAAAGTAGGATCCTCCTGCACCAGTCTCCCAAGTGTTAGGGATTACATACCCGCACTGCCGTGCCAGGCCCAGCTCTTTATTTTTATGTAGTGTTTTACTTCAAGGAGCCTAAGATATATCACACCGATCTTTTAATCTTTAAGAGTCTTGTTAGGAACACAAGGGTCAGGATATAAAAACTTATAAAGTAAAATGTACATTATCTTATGTGTGTAATTTACATCCCATGTTCTTTATTAAGATGATACTGCACAGCACTCCTGAGACGAGTAACTGCCATGCTTGTGACTCAGTGATTAAGAGCACTGGCTGACCTGGGTTCAAATTCCAGCATTCAACTGGAGGCTAACAACCATCCTAACTCCAGTTCCAGGGGATCTGATGGCAGCTTCTGTCCTCTGTGGGCACTGCACATCGACATTCTCATGCAAGTACACATTGTATGATGTATACGTTCTACTCCCCTTCCTTTCCTTCTTCATGTTAATCTTCTTTATCCTCTGACCCTTCTGTGTCCGTTTTCATGTTCTATATAATACATGATTTATGGAGCTATAAAAATGTAAGAGCCATATATGGTAGAAGACATAAAATGTTTGTCTTTCTGAGGCTGGCTCTATTGGGGTGATATGACTAGCCACTAGCCCTACAAATGATGTGACAGTGTGAAGTGTTCTGTGTTGTAATTTGCATGCTCCTGCACACCCTCTAGCATTTAGGGTCACCATCCTGCTTTATACCCAGGCAGATTGCCCTCAAGAATTTAAGTCACAGGGATAAGTGATCAGCAGTTGCTCATCAGTGTGGAAGAGGTGACTATATTGTCTTAAGGAAACAGAGCAGAATTCCTCTTTGGCTCCTTCTTCAAAGAGGAACAAATATGAACCAGTAGGGACAGCATCCACACTTGGGATGTGAAGAGTGAGGTGAGGGGTAGACTGTTCACCGGTCTCACAAAGCCTTGTGGGTTGGTTTACTTTGTTTCTTTGTGAACACATGAAATTGGAAAAAGCCAGCAGGTGCATGAGCTTCCGCCACAACCATGTTTGATCGAGGGAATGGCAGTTCCATGTGGTTCTTCCCAATGATTCCTTCCTTACTGAAGGCCATTGCTGCCTAGGAATTTTCCAACTTGCATGAAGAAGAGATTTATTTAAGTGGCATCTTTGATATATTTCTACGTTTTTTTTTTTCTCTTAGTACTCTACAGGCACTACATATAGAGAAGAGAAAATTCTATCCTATATTTTCCCCCATGTCATTTCAATGTTATAACTTTAAAAAATGATCTGTAAAGCCTAAATCACACCGACTGCTACACCACTTGCTTACATTCTAGTTCTATTATATTGGTCCATCCATGCGAACTACTTTACTGCATCGGGAAGAAACAAAGTAGAGGCCTAGGCTGCCCTGATCAAACCCTTATTTAACTTTTCTTGATTAAGAATAATGTTCCCTCTGTGATCTCTGTCTTTTTATGTTTTGTTGTCGTTGCTTTTTTGAGACAGGGTCTCCCTGTAGCCCTGTTTGGCCTGGAACTTGCTAAGTAGACCAGGCTGGTCTCCATCTCACAGAGATCCATCCACTTGCCCCTGCCTCCTGAGTGCTAGGATTAAAGGTGTGGGCCACTTTGTCTGGTGATCTCTGTGTTTCTTGCATGACACCCTCGAATCTCTAAAATAGCACCCCAGAGTAAATAACAGGTGTGGTATGGACCACATGGACCAGTCACTAGAGTGAATTAGGGTCTGCTTAAATCTTTATATTCTTCTGAGTCATAGTTCAGTCACTTCAGTATTTCAGAATGGTCAGTGTATGCTACATCTATGAAGGGAATGTTCATTGAGGAACAGGATGTTTGCATGGTCCCAAACTCTCTTCCAAACAATTGTGAAGACAGAAAGGGTAATTTTTAGGTAGAAAAAGCCTAGCAAATACCACGTCAGCCAAGCAATGGAAGTAAATATTATGAACAATGATGTGAAATGACTGTCTGCCTCCAGATAGGGTGTAGGAGGGATGCAACAGCACAACAGTATTTAATCTCGATGTTACATCAAACTCCAACTGAGGGACATTTTGCAAAATAATGATTCTATAATCCCCAAAATACCATGAAAAACAAAGAGCGAGTCTCAGCTTATAGGGGACCAAACGGACCCGGAGACCAACTGCGATACGTAAAGCCAAAGTGTACCCGCTGCCAAACGCTCAGCCAGAAGACACGCATGCAACAGGAAACAGGAGCGTGGGCTGCTCAGCAGACAGAGCTATGGTATTGATAGTGAACTCTGAATTTTATGATGCAGGAGCGTTATCGGAGAGTGTCCTCATCCATAGGAAATACACTGTGAAGTATTTAAGATGGCAGGATCAAGAGATCTGCAATTTACTCTAAAATGATTCAGGAACAAAAAATTACGGAGAGCCTTCGAGCTGGCTCAGCAGGTAAAGGTACTTGGGATGCATACTTGATGACCTGAGCTCCGTCCCCGGATCTCACAGTGGAAGGAGAGAACCATTTCGAAAGTTGTCCTCTGATTTTCTCATGTGCACTGGGGCGTGTACACATCCCTCTCATGCACACACATCATACATCCATACAAACACACAGTAATAAATACATAAGTAATACTGGTATTGCAACCTGAAGTTTGAAATTATTTTGAAATAAAAGTTTAAAAAATTCTGTATAACATTTTATAGATTCCCTAGGAATTCTTCTTTTAATTTGAAGGAGGGCCCTATAATCTTTAAAATAATCAGTGTGTTAGTGTCTGTTAGAAGCCACCGCAGCATATAAAGCAGTGGTACCAAGTGTTAATCAAACCGGGGCATGGATTTGTTTTTTAAGTTTTTATTTTTATCTTCAATTGTGTGTGTGTGTGAGTGTGTGTGTGTGTGTGTGTGTGTGTGGGTGTGAGTGCAGGTGCCCACAAAGACCAGAGAGCGTGTTGGATCCCATGGAGCTAGAGTTACAAGCAACTGTGAGTCACCTGACTTGGGTGCTGGAAACTAAACTCCAGGCCTCTACAAGAGCAGTACGCACTCTTAACTTCTGAGCCATCTCTCCAGTCCCCACAGCTGTATTTTTGTGTAGTGCTAGATTGATTCTAAGACAGTATTTAGAACATTTGGGAAATCAAGATGAATCGTAAAATTGATGGTATATATCTTACTTTGATTATAGCATTATTTTGGTGGTTCATAATCATATAATGAACCTCAGATTTGGTCCTGTGGGTCCTGGGTTAATTTAAAAGAGGACAGTAAGTTGGCAGATTTTTATATTTATGAGATTTTTTTCAGGGGGGGAATGGGAATCCTAGCTCCTTTTTGAAAGTAGCATATATTGTGCTTCCAGAAAGATATGCATAATTAAACTCCTTATCCAAGTACAACATCCCAGTCTTCTGCTAGTTGTAGACCCTCTAACATGGCTTAATGATGGGGAGAAAGGACAGAGATGGAGGAGAGGAAGTTATCAGACAAGGTATGAACTATCCGCTGGCCCCTGCACCTTTCATTTTCAAGTTGGAAATTCAAGTTACCATTTGAGTCACAAGCTCATATTTGGAATGCTTGTTCCTCAGTTGGGGCAGTTATAATGGGAGGCTATAGAACCTTTAGGATGTGGGGCCCAGCTGGCAGATGGAGATCAGGAGGGGCAGGCCTTTGAAGCTTATACCCGCTCCAACGCCTGTCTTGGGCTCTGTTTCGTCGTGTGCGGTGCTGTGAATGGCCCCAATCACGTGCTTCTGTGGTCATGAATCGAGCTTCTTCTCCATGATTTCTGCCCCAACCATGGTGGACAGAAACCCTCTGAATCCAAACAAATCTTTCTTTAGGTATTTTCATTTGTGTATCGTGCTTTTTATATTTTTCCAGTGCATTCCTGGAATCTCGTGATTCACTGAAGACAATCTTTGAATTGACTTTTACTGAACGTGTTGGTGCTTGGCTGTCTCCTGCAGGTACAGGTTCTGTCGAGGAGATTCGGTATGTTGTCTAGGGTCATACTCCTCAGATATGGCCCCCAGACCAGCAGCATCAGATGAGCATCACTTGGGAACTTGGGCAAATTCTTGGGCTCTATCACAGACCATCACAGCACTGAGACTGGGTCCATCATCTGTGCTTTTTAAGCCCTCCTGGGGATTCTGGAAGAAAAGGTTGCCGTGGGTGCTTCTATTTAACATACAAGGAAATATGAATAGAGGAAGATGATGGTATTGCTTACTCCCTGGGAACTCTGACTGTAGATCTCTGTGCATGATTGGTGGCTCAGGCAGGACACCTTTCTCTCGGAAGAATTACTGGCTCATCTATCTGCACAAATTATCCTTCATTGGGACGATAATGAAATGTAGGCATAGGATTCCATTAGCAAACCCTGACTTAACTTCCCTTATGTGAGAGTTATGTCCTCCTTTTTATTTATGTATGGTGTGCATGTATGTGGCGTGTGCATGTATGTGGTGTGTCTCTGTGTGTGGAGGCCAGAGGTCAACACTGGATTCTTTCCTCATTGTTCTCTACCTTAGTTTTTGAGATAGTCTCTCACTGGACCTGGAGCTTGCAGATTTTGGTAGACTGGCTGGCCACCATGTCCCAAAGGGTCCTCTTGTTTCTTCCTCCCCAGTGCTGGGATTACACGCTGTTGTTCCTAGCCTTTACATGGGTCCCGGAGATCAAGCTCAGGTCCTCGTGCTTCCAGAACAAGCACTCTACTTGCATCTCCCCTGCCCTGACCTCTGTACTTCTTAAACAGCATCCTTGAACCTATAGAATAGCATCCTAAAATAAAGAGGACTGGATACAGATCCTTTCCTTGGGGGAGAAAGGCTCAACTGTCATTTTTGGTTTTGTTTTATACTTTCCATGATGTAGGCATGCTGTGTATTACTAAGGTCAGTAGAATTGATCTGTGAGCAGCTTTTTAGATTTTTTTTCCAAAAGAGAATTTAGTTACTTGCATGAGTTGGCCACAGACACTCCCCCATACCAGTTTAGCCTGGGTTTCTGGGTGGTTTCTGTTGCCATCCAGTATTTTTTAAACTAATTTCAGTTCTGAGTTGGTTTCCATTGGTTGGTTCTGGCTTCATCATGGGTCTTGTTTTCTTATGACTTTCCAAGCTTAGTAGTTCTTCTGCTAGACACAGACATATGGATTTCACCTGGTTAGATATTGGGCATTGTTGTTTTCCTGAAAATATTTTTTTTAGTATCTATTTTTGTTTATTCTTTGAGAATTTCATACATGTATGTAATGGATTTTGATCATATTCACCTCCCATTCCACTTCTCCAAATTCCTCCTACACCACATCCCCTCCAGTTTCATGTCCTTTTTTTAAAAATCCATTGAGTCCCAATTAGAGGTGCTGGTAAGTATATGGATGTGGTGCCATCCACGGGAACATAGCAATCTACCAGAGGTCACATCCCCAAAGAAAAGTGACTCTCCTTTTCCCAGTAGCTATCATCTTGTAATATCTCTTCAACTAGGGGTGGGCCTTTGTGATCCCCTCCCCCATCCATGCTGGAATTTTGACTGTTGATCTTGTACAGGTCTTGTGTAGGCAACAACTGCTGCTGTGAGTTCACAAGTGCCATAGCCCTATCAACTCAAGAAGCACTATTTTGTAGCAATCCTCGACAACCTCCGGCTCTTACAATCTTTCTGCCATTCTTCCATGAAGTCCTTTGAGCTTTGGGAAGAGAGTTGATGTTACTGCCCTGTGTTTCTGCGACTTTAATAAATCTCTGTATGGAGTACCATCTACGGCAAGAAGAAGCTTCTCTGATGCTTCTCTTAATGAGCTTAAGGTATATTATGGGCTTAAAGATAAATATTTAGAAGGCAGCTTGATACTATGTCCATTTAGCAAAATAATAGATGCAAGCTTTCTCCCAAAGCCTGTGACTGCCCCAGCCATGGCTTCTTGGTCCTGTTTATAGTACTAGGTATATGTTCCAGCCTATAGAAAAAGTGGTTGGTTATACCTATAACACTCATGCCACTACTGCACCAATGTGCATATCTTGCCAAACCAGCTGTTATTGTAATTCATAGGACTCACAGTTAGGTAAAACTACTAATGACTTTCCCCCGACAACAGCCTGTATAACACCTTCTGGCTTTATGAAAGTTAGTCAATAAGAGAGATGCTCCTGGAAATATTCTTAGAGTATGTGTTAGCACACAGTTACTAAATTATTTGACTTTTGGGGGTTTTTCTTTTCAGCTGTGTTAAGTAGAGGAAGGGCATCATTATTCTCCACTGCTGAGGCAAGACTCTCCCATGGCAAACCTCTTAAATGACGAAGGCACAGAAAGAGAAGATTCATCTTCAACAGCACACAGGAAGCAGAGAGAGAACAAACTGGAAGTGAGGCTAGGCTAAGTACTTTCAAAGCCCACCCTCAACATGTGCTTCCTCTAACAAGACCACACATCCTCTGGGCTCTCTGAACCCTTGTGTATTCTCTAGATGTTAGCTGGACAAATGGTCTTTGAGGTCATAGGACCAAAGTCAATGCCCAAATGAAAACCACAGATTGTAGTCATTCTCTTCTTTGGCTGAATCATCATTCTTTTATATTTTTGGTGGTGCTAGGGAATTGAACCTATGGCCTCACATACTGGACAAACTCTCTACCACTGAGCTACACCCCAGCCCTGTACCTGCACCATAACATCACTCTTTATAATTAATCCCAAGTAGAAACATTTCCCATTTGTTTGTATCAAGAGACCACACCCAAACATAGTTGTACGACAATGTTTCTGTCTGAATAGGGGCCAGGAAATGGTATGAAAAAAAATCAGGCAGGAGTTTCAGATAACACTGGAGTCAGGTAAAAAATGAGAAAGACTCAATACAGAAAACATGCAAACATTCTCATGGACTGAACTCTTAAATGACAAGAATATTCACTGTCTACTAAGCAGATTTCGTGTGTTATCCTTCTTATTAGGGAATTGTGTTACTTATAAATGAAAATAAACATAAGGGAAAAGGCACTGGTAGGTCAGTCAGATGGCTTGTTTTTATTGAAACATGTTTGGTGAGTGGATGGGGCATTTCGTGCATTTCTATTGTGAGTTTTTTTTCTTTTCTTTTTTGTCACATCTGAAATATAACTAACCACTGACTACACGTAATGATAAAATTTGCCTGGAGGCAGTTTCTTAAATACAGACAGAGTGGTTGAAGAGAGTTAATTTACTTCTCTAATGTCTTGACTTGAATACTAATTCAGGATGTAAATGTCACAGTTTGCAAGCTTCAAGAGTTACAGTGATTATTCTACAAGTACAATATTTGAATAATCATAACAGATTTTTTCATTATGGAAGAGAAGAGATGATCATTCAGTGAGTCCTAAGTGCCAACAGCTATACTGTTAGTTTAATCTAAATGCATTGTGCTCATTGTTATAAATATGCCATTTATAATTAGACATTAGCTATGAAATAACATGGATTTTCCATGCATCTGCAGAAATATATGCAAACTGAGCGACGACTCATTTTTTAAACACAACCCGTGAAATGTAGCATTTGAGTATAACTATTTTAAACTATATCTGAGTGAAGACAAATACTATTTTTCCAGGGATCCCTACGCTAATAAAAGTCTGCTTGAATTGTCTTCTAAAAGAAGTGAAGTCATTCCTAATGACCTAATTATTTTTAATGTTCATTAAGAACTAGATTCAAATTATTTCCTTAAAATAGGCATTGACGGGGCTAGAGAGATGGCTCAGTGGTAAAAGCACTTGCTCTGCAAGCCTGAGGAACGGAGTTCGAATCCCTAGCACCTAGGTGAAAAGCTAGGTATGACTGTATGGCTATGTGTACCCATAACCCCAGCATCAGGATGTAGGGACAGGTGGATTCTGAGAGCTCACTGGTCAACCAGTCCATCAGAAAGGGCGAGCTTCTGGCTTAGTGAGAGACTGTGGCCTCCACAAGTATGTGCATGAACATGCTCAATTAGGGGCATACACACCTATACACTCATGTACAGGATTCACCCTCCTCCCCCGTATACAGACACACACATACAAACACACACACACGCGCACATGCACACCACACAGACACACACAACCACACACAGAGGCATTTATTCAAAACTGTGTTTCTCAAAGTTGTTTTGTTTCCCTCCAAATCAACAGCATCAGTACCACCCGGGGATTCCTGTTAGAAGTGCAAACTTAGAGCAGATTCCTATCTCCAACAAGAAAAAATAAATCCCAGCCAGGTCTGAGGATAGACCTCTGGTGAGGGATTGCTCAGCATGCTGAGGTTTTGGGTTGGGTGGGGCACATTCGAATTCTCCAGTCCCACTTGAAGTGGGACTGACTCAGGTGGGACAAACCACTTATGTAGAATCATGCCCCGTGGTTCTGACACAATGTGAATTTGGAGCGTTCCTGAAGGAAGGAATCTGCTGCAAATCAAGGCTGAGGAAGCTGCGTGCTGGACAGTCAGTAATGCTCATTTGTAGCTCAAAGCTGCTGTCTTGCATCTGGTTTTGAACTGCTAGTTGAGGCTAATTAGGATTTGAGTATAGTCAGAATGAATAAGGGCAGTCTTCTAGACTGTTTTATTTCTTTTTCTCCAGTTTATCATCCAAAGATCATTATATTTCTGTGGAAGAAAGTAAGGAATTTGTCTTTGGCCTTCCCAACTATAAGTAACTCAAGTTAACTAGGAGAGTTTGAGCTAATTAGATCATTAACTTACTCAGTTCCATCAAATCCTGATGGATGAAAGTCACCAGAATTATCGATGCTGACTGACTTTCATTTCTCTTTCTCCGCCTGTGAAATGAGAGAAAGAATTAGCCACTGACAGTTACTGCTTTGTGTGTATTGCATCCAGCTGGGGCATAGAATGACAAAACTCACTGCTGCCTGCTTCAACCTCGTGTGTGTGTGGTATAGTGTATGTGTGGTGTATATATTTGTTAGTGTGCATGAGTCTGGAGGCCAGAGTATCTTTCCTTGATTGATCTCCAACTTTTTTTTGGTCTTTTTTGACACAGGGTCTCCCAATAGCCACAGCTGGACTGCAACACACTATGTAGATCAGGCTGACCTCTGTCTCACAGAGATCTGCCTGCCTCTGCCTCCCAAGTGTTGGAATTAAAAGCGTGTGCCACCACGCTTGGCATTCCACCTTTTTTTAAAAAATTGATTTTATTTTTTATGTATGTATATGCATGTGTGATGGTGTATGTATGTGTGGGTTCTGGGTTTATCATAAAAGGTATTGAGCAAGCCAAGCAACCTCGGATACCCTGAAGGGATGGTAGGAGTCTGGTCTGCTCTGCCTGATGCGATAACCTAGGTCCCAGGAAGCCACTGCAGGCCTCAGCAGTTGCTTCATCTTTTCCCCCCACAAAGACCACCCCAGACCAGAACCAAGTTTTTGAGTTTTGTTTCCTCATTCCTAATTTCCACGACAGCCCTACAACCTTCCTGCCTGTACCTAAAGATCCCACCTTTAACTTTCCCGCCTTCTGTAATGGCCAGAAGGGCCTCCCTATATAAACCCCTGCCTTGGTTTCAATAACTGAACTGACCACCAACACAGTCTCCCAGGGATCTCTCCCGCCACACTCTGGGCCACCTGAGGACCTGTTTGATTGTCCTCCATTCTCTGGGACAGCTGGAGCACAACAGCCGTGCTGGAGATGGAAACCCACTCACATGTATGTGTGTGTGTGTGTGTGTGTGTGTGTGTGTGTGCGCGCGCGCGCGCGCATGCATGTGTGTGTGTTCATGTGCATGCAGAAACCCACAGAGGCCAGAAGAGGGCATCGGATCCCCACAACTGAAGCTGCAGGCAGTTGTGAGCTATCAAATGTGGTGCTGGGCCATCTCTCTGGCCCCTCCACCTTTATTTTTTGAGACCAAGGTTCTCACTGAACCTGAAGCTCATTCATTTGGGCTGGTTGGCTGGCCAGTGGGCTGCAAAGGTCTGTCTGTCTCTACTTTTTGTGCCTTACCCCTGCACCGAGATGACAAGCATGTGGTATTGAGCCTTGCTCTTTCCACAGGTTCCTGGGATCTGAACTCATGTCCTCATGCTTGTGTGGCAGGTGCTTACAGAGTCAGCTATCTCTTCAGTTCTCAACATCTTTTTGAAATTGTTTCAAATTAGAGGGGAGCTTTTACATCAGGGGGAAAGTAAGATGAGAATAGCTTTTTTCTAAGTCAAGAACAATTGAAAAGCAGTGTTTCCTCCCTGTTTGCCAAGGGGTGGGGGCGACTGTTGGAAGCCAGCTTGAACATTGTTCCACTCCCGTAGGACAGAAGATTCTGAAATGAAACCAGAAAGGACGAACAGTCTTATGGAAATGTATGGCTATGCCCCATGATAGAAAATCATTGCTTGTGCTGAGAAATTTCTCTTGTGACTTGGGGCGACAGATGTTGGCTTTCTTTGAACCTTGTGATGAGTAGAAAGTATTAATATTATGGAATTGAATTTGACATTTAGGCCGTTGTCAGAGTCTTTAATTTATTCTTATTTGGATGGTCTCATGAGGTTCATGCTCTGGTAAGCAGGAAAGCTGACAGTGGCTAAATCTCAGCTCAAATATCCAGGATTCCTACTTGTGCCCAGAGGTAGGTGGGCATGTGATGGTTGCTTCTGAACAAGGGGTTAAATGTGGTAATTCTCAGCTTTGCAGATTAGACGTTCCAGGGCGGTAAGGTTATATAAGAAGTATAACCTTATAATACGCAGTAAGGCTGGAAAAGCAAATTGCTGAGAGATGGAGCTGGAGAAACATTTAGGTGATTTTTTTTTCCCCAAACGACCTCATATGTGAATATTACTATATGGCAGAAATTAGTTTTATAATTACATATTAATAAAGCCACCAGTTAGAGATTCGAATGACAGTCCCAATATGTAATGAATACAGTTTACAGGTGTGCAGATAAATGTGTGGATTATACTTTTATGCATCTGATGGTTCTCTCCCTTCCCTAGTTCCAACTCTCTAAGGCAGCTGTTTCTGAATTATGAGTTATGTTATTGCAGATTTGTTCTCCTAACTCACCTCTGTACATCAATATTGTCTTCTCCCCACGGAGACAGTACCTCTGATTTTTCAGTTAGAAAATGAGAGACTTTTAGTCTTTTTGTACCGCCTGCCTTGCCCTCCACACACTTCTTTTTATTTATTCCCCAAACAAAATTAGTGAAATGAATAGTTAATGATTGTGCTCTTGTTGCTATCTGAGTATGGTTTGAAGCCCAGGCCACAGTTTTGTTTCCTTACAGAAAACAATTGTTCCCTCTGTTGTCATTTAATTTTGTGGGGTATGTGTCACTAAATCTTTCGTCCAAGTTTCTTTCCATGTTATGAAATTCTCCATTGTTCTAGTTATTTTCTGTTGTAGTGATAGAAACACTGTCCAAAACCAATTTGGGGAGAAAAGGGTGTATCTGGCTTATATCATCAAGGGAAACTCAGGCAGGAATCAGGGCAGGAACCTGGAGCACAGACCATGGAGGAATGCTTCTTGCTGGCTTGCTCCTCTGGCCCATGCTCAGCCTGCTGTCTATGCAACATAGGACCACCGCCCAAAGGTGGCACCAACCACCGTGGGCTGAGCCCTCCCACATCACTCAACAATCAAGAAAATTCCCCCAAAGACACGGCCACAGCTAATCCTATGGAGGAGAGTCCTCAGTTGAGGTTCCCTCTTCCCAGGTATGTCAAGTAGACAACCGAAGCTATCCAGCACACCCATGAGTATGGATTACAGCCAAGCATGTCAGGTTGGGTAGCAACCTAGTTTTGCTGGCGATACTAGGTCTGGGAGGAAGACCCACGCTCCTGGCTTTGCAGCCCTCTTCCTCGGTCCCTAACTGCTCTAGGTCAGCAGCTCAGTCTTGAGGCTCAGACACAGCCTTTCACTGTGGTCTTAGAATTTCAGTTCAGAGCCATGTAGGGGGCTTGTTATGTGTAGAGAATGTGACGTGAACCTCAGATCAGTTGAGAGTTGCTGGAAGGACCATGCATAGAATGTAGGGTTCTGCAGGCAGACTGGTGGTTAAGGAAGATGAACAGACCAGGAGCAGCTGACACTCTGCCCGTGACCCCTTCGCTTGCAGCGGAGGCTGTCTGTGGCTGTCATGGTTAGTTCCTCTCCATAGTGACAGCCTCTGCTTCTGTATCTGTTTGTCTAGGTGGGGCTTGCTCTAGTTTTGTGAGGGGCCTGGAAGTTGAAGACTGAACTTTGTTGGGAGTGGCTCTCAACTATTGAGAGGTGGGAGTGGGTGCATGTATTCCCTGATTTTCCATTCCTTGGAGAGACATCTCTGCTCCGTGTGATGTCAGAAAGTCCCACTGTGACTTATCCTTGTTAAGTCACTTTTATGGGCTTGTCTCCCCACTCCCATCTCATTTCACCCAGTCCATCCACAGTAGGGCTCGAGGCCACATTCCATAATCAGCTACTTGTGCTCAAGTCTTGGTGGCTCAGGGCTAGTTTTTTCCAAGCTGGAGAAATGTGTAACTTTCTTTCCAAAGGGCATCAGAGGAAGAATTATTGCTCCAGAACAGAGCATGTTGAAGACCAGTGATGTCCACAACAGAAAAAGGGAACATCTGCCAGTATACTCATGGAATTCAGCAATCCTACGTAAATCCAGGACTGGCACATGTGTTTCTTGGTTTTCTGGAATCTCTACAAACCCTATTTCTCCATTATGCTGAGAGTTTGCTATTTGAAAAGATATGGCAAGCCAAAAAGAAAAACAAAACAAAACAAAAAAACCCCAGAGCAAACATGTAAAAAAAGCTATGGAGGACTGCAGTTGAAAAATCTTTTCTATTGAAACCAACTGCTTTTAAGTGTGAAATAACAGGCTGGCTTCCCAGGGAGAAATCTCTGTCCTTATATTATGCTCTGAACCCAGTAGGTACTTAATCTATTTTGGTTGAATTATGCTAGAGGATCTTACATTCTAATTAAGGAGGCAAGACATACGCTTCTTCGTTAAGTAATTCTTAAAGGTGTTATTTAATTAAGGACAATAATTAACAGAATCAGTGATAAATGCTTAGTGTTATCCCTATAGGGTTATCAGACCAAAGAGTGGAGAAAAATTGCAGAACTGAATAAAAACGATACAGTCCTTTTTTTTTTTGTGGTTTTACAGATGCTAAAACCTAGAACATTCTTTGCAGGGCCCTCTGCTTTGAGCATTATTATATGATTCAGTGTACCTAACCATAGAATTTCATGTTGCTGTTAGAGCAGAACCTCAGTTAAAGGTAGGCTTTGGCCCTCTCCTGGTTCCTAGAGCTGGCTCTGTTTTTAGTGTGGATTTCATTTGTTTTGAAAACAACTTATTCTTGTCCTTGACTTGGGCTCTTGTAGTGAGTTGGGGAATTGATAGATGAATGACTATTGGTGTCTTAACATTTTTGTACTATTGACTAGTTTTTAAATCATCTCTATGACCAAATATCTGACAGAAACAATTTAAGGGGAATGATTATTTACCTTGGTTCATGGTTTCAGTTTAGTTCATGGTCACCTGGTCTTGTGTCTGGGCAGAATGTCGTGGTGGCAAGAGCATGGAGTTAGAATAGCTTCTGTATACATAATGGCAGATGGGAAGGGGAGAGAGAGAGAGAGAGAGAGAGAGAGAGAATATGAATATGTGTGTGTGGGGATGGGGGCTGGGGGAGAGAGAGAGAGAGAAACAGACAAGAAAGGGCCAGGGACAAGGTGTGCCCAGTGACTTATGTTCTCCAGCTAGAATCTACTTCCTAAAATTGCAGAAACTTTATGAAATAGCTTCACTAGCTAGAGACCTAGGCTGCAAGACAGGAGTTTATGGGGGTTAGATTATAATCAATCCATAACAATTCATTGACTGTAAGATGACTGAAAGGAAACCCCCCAGCAGTTCCAGGACTCAGGACTGACAGACACCTTGGTGACTCCAGCCAAGCTTCCCGAATTCATAAGCATCTGTGAAAAGGGACTGACAAGATAAGCGTCTTGATACCAGGTGTTGACTATCTCCTCAGCACATCAGAACTGAGGAGGACTGACAGACACCTTGGTGACTCCAGCCAAACTTCCAGAGTCCACAGGCATCTGTGAAAAGCGATTCCTTTCTGACCAGATGTTGACCATCTCCCCTGAATATCAATCAGCTGTGATGGGGATCCCTGCCCCATTAAGAAGGCCTACTGACCAGCCAGGCTGAGCTAGCTTCTCCCTGAGCTAGCTTCCTCATCCCAATCTGGAGAAGTTAAGCCAGGCACCCAGCCTGGTCCCCCAGCTGGAGCCCCAAAGATGAGCGGGCTAGTCTCCCCATCTCCCTGGGAAGGCTAGCCCAGGGATAGTTTTCCTCAATTCCCGAGATCTGAAGAGGCTAGTCTTGGCTGGTCTTCTCTCATTTCCCTACTTGGGAAGCCAGCCCCGTGCCTGTGCCCCTGCCCTTAATAAACTGGTCCTGTTAGCTCCCTGCGGAGTCTCTCGTCCATTTCTGCTCATCTTGGGAACCAAACCTTACATTGACCAAAGATAAATAATAAAAAGAATTCTACCCTTTCTAAACCCTCATTCTAATAGTATAGTAAGCCTGAATGCCCTGACTTGCCCAGGCATGTTAAGAGCAAAGAGGGAAAGGAATTTGAAGAAAACCTTTGAGCCCTGGACTGCTACTGTGTTTTGAGAGCAGTATCAAAGGATGGCATGTTCTGTTCCCATTAAAATCAAGTCACATTCTCCACTGGCTGCTGTTGGTATGAGGTTACAGTTTTCATGCAGTCTCCGCCGTCTGACACAATCAGAGCCCGGGACTTCTGCTGTTAGGATTTACAGGAAAGAGATCTCAGACCAAGTCACTGTCTACACTACTGGAACCATTTGGAGGAGCTCCTTCCTCCTGATGGGGTCCATGCCAGACTTACCCAGGGTTCCCAAGGCACTGAGCGTGGGTCACAGATTGTCACACAGCCCTGCCACCTGGGTTGGGCTTCTGCAGGGTGTTACCACCTACTTGTAGACACTGATAGTTTTTTTGTCCAGGAATCAGTTCTGACCTGGTATAAAGAATGGCTACATAGCAAAGTATTGTGGGCTGACTGTCCCCGAATGAGGGCTGGGAAGGGGAAGAAGGTGTTTATATTTGTATTTTTTTGTTAATGTGTTGACAGTAGGAAGAGAAAAGTTAAGAGATCAAGAGATTTCTCCCTATCACTAAAATGAGAACCTTTCCTGATGGGGAGGGAAATTGTGATGTGGCTGAGAGAAGATATCTTGCGATGGAAGGAAGGAAGTAATGACCCGTATGTGATGCGAAAGCAAGGAGGGGATATTGAGGAAGAGGAAGGGAACCAACAAGAAGAAGGGCCAGGGGCCAGGGAAGAAAAAACACAAGCCGTGTCTGGGGGCTGACGACATACCTTAGTAGGTAAGGGCACTTGTCGCAAGTCTGAAGATCTAAGTTTGGTCCCCAGGATCCACATGGTCAAAAGAAAGCCTCAACTCCCCAAAGTTCTACTTCAGACTCCAGGTGTGCATGCATACACACACACAGTAAATAAATGTAAAAATATCAAAATAATAAAATAATGTGTGAAATGCCACCCTGAGCCCATTACTTTGGATTTTAATTTAACAATTACTTGAAAAGCTTAACATTAAAACAAAATTAGGAAAAAAACTTACCAGATTAAGTAAATCCTTCATTGCTTTAGTAAGAGGTTAGAGCCACCAGACATGGTGGTGCATACCTTTTATTCTGCTACTCAGGAGGAAGCAGGTGGATCCCTGTGAGTTTAAGGCCAGCCAGGTTTATGTAGTAAATTCCAGGCCAGCCAGGGCTACATAGTGAGACCCTGTCTCAGAAAACCAAGGAAAAAGAGAGCTTGGAACCTTACTCCTAAAAAGCATGCTGGATTTTGAGTAGGGGTTTGATATAATGAATTCAGTATTCCAGGTGGCTTATCTCTGGGATGTTCTGGACAAGTCAGAGGTGTGATATCAGAGAACTATTTGTTAGGTAAATTGGATTGTAATAAATCTTGAAATGAGGTGCCAAATTGACAGTAGTATGATTAGAAAGGAATGGGTGATGGACAGATGACTAGACAGCTGGGAGGAACGCTGTTGACTTATTCCCTATGCTGTCAGAGGCAGCAGGTTGATAAATCCCATCCTGCCGTCATGGAACTGGCCTTATCTTCTAGGAAGGAAGGCAAATGACCAATAAGGCACAAATAATTGAAGAAAATGTTAGATTTTTTCTAGAGAAGACAGAAATTGGTAATATGTAGAGGATGACTGGGGAGGCGGGCCAGAGGTTCTGCTCTGTGTTGGGAGGTCAGAATGGGTCCTTGTGGGAGATAATATATGGGCCGTCAGGCACTTCCTCCCCATCCCATCGTGCATGAACTCCTTGGTATTATGAATCCCCATCAGCCTTCTTCCCTGTAGATCAACGTGTACCTCGCGTATGCATTGACTCAAGTACATCTCATTCTCTTTGCAACTCTAACATCTAGCACCGTTCTTGCCATGTGGTTGGCACCTGGTAAAGGTTTGTTGTGTTATGTCCTTGTGAATGGTAGGCAAGTGTTCTACCACTGAGCATCATTCCCAGGCAAAGTTCATCAAATGAAGATATGATCCAGTTTACCAAGAGGGAAGGGTAGTGGGAAAGGATGGGGCTTTGGGAATGCTGGGGACTTTGGGAGTTCTCTATCACTATCTCTTGAGATAGAGTTTCTCATTGAACTTGGAACTGACCATCTTCATCAGACAGGCTGGTTTTCAGCAACTCCTAGTGATTCTCTTGTCTCCAACCATCCCTATGCTGAACTCACGGGCATGTGCGTGGCCATGCTCAGCATTTTATGTGGGTGCTATGGATCTGGATGCAGATCCTCATGCTTGTGTAACCAGCAGTTTTTACTCGTAGAGTCATCTCTTCAGCCCCATGAAAGCCTTTTAATGTTGGTTATTGTTTCAAGTATTTTAGATATATTTAATTAAGTAAATAGAACACTGAGGCTAATTTTACTACTTATACTTTGAGTTGTGGCTACCAGAGAATTTAAAATAATCCCCGAATAAAGGTACATACCCGTGGCACTTTTCTCAACTCTACACTGTTCTACATGAATTAGCATATTGTCAACAGTTATCTCTGAAACAGGTGGTTCAAGAAGAGAGACCTCCATCCTTTTATTCTCCTCACAACCATAGAGTCCAGATGTGGGAGATACACATTTTAGAGCAAATAGACATGTCTAGTACAAAACATGTTTGGGAGCTGTAGTTTTGTTATTTTTAAAAAAATTTTGTGACTTTTTAAAATTAATTTTTTGCTTAGCATATAAGATAATGGGTTTCACCGTGGCATTTAAAAACGTTTTTATGTGTTTATTTAAAAATTTTTAGTATGTATTTGGCCTGCATGTATATAAGTGCACCCAGGTGAGCAATGCCTTCAAATGCAGAAGAGGGCATTGGATTTTCTGGAACTGGAGTTATGGATGATTGTTAGTGACCATGTTGGTGCTGGGGACCAAACTCTGGGTCCTCTGCAAGGGCAGTCAGTGCTCTTAACTGAGCCATCTCTCCAGCCCCTCATTGTGACATTTTCATACATATATCATTGTACTTTCTTTGCTCATCTTTTGCCCACTCCCACTACTTAATTTTAATAAGTTTCAGTGGCTTTTTGTTTAGGAGTGCATCATATTTATTTTTCTCCATTTAATGGTTGACAGTCTCGTACATGTATATAGTATATTGTGAACATTTTTACCCTCCCCTGTCACCCTCTCTTATCCTCCTCCCAGTCCTGTTGACCCCTTCTTCTTCCTAAGCAGCTATCCTCCTGTTGCGGTGTCCTTTTCTGTGTAGCTGTTATTAAGGCAGCCACAGCTGCTGTGTGCTCATGATTGCAATAGACGTGTCACATACGGAAGTCAGCTTTCCATAGCACTCTTCTCCATCCTCCAGCTCTTACCATCCCCTTCCACTCCCAATGTTCCCTGGCCTTTGGAGAGGGCGGAATACTCCACAGTTACTTATTCTCAGCACTATGACCAGTTATGAGTCTCTGCATCACCATTATCCATTGCAAACAGAACGTCTTTGACCAAGGCTGTTAGCAGCACTAGTCTACAGGTATAAATACTTAGAAGGCAGTCTGACTCCATGCCTATTAAGCCTGTGATCTCCCAGCCACGGGCTTTTGACCAGGCTCACAGTATCAGTCATTCCCTCCCATGGAGTGGGCCTCAAATCTAATCCAAAAGGAGGTGGTTACCCGCCAAATAGTCATGCCACTATTGCACTAATGGGCTTATCTTGCTTCATAAGTTCCACAACTGGGTAAAGACATTGACATTTCTCTTCTAGCAGCCTGAATATAAACTTCCAGAACTATAGCCAGCAGGGAAGAAGTTTACAACTCAGCTCCAATTTGATTTCCCTGCATCCTGTATCCAAAGTGTGGTGTCTTCAGCAATAGACCCTTAGCATATGGTTTGGTGGGCAACCAAAATCACTGGTGGTAGCCTGTGCTACGCTGGGAGCAGTAACTCATAGGAAGGTATCCCACGCCTGTCAGTGGGATTTTTATCTGAAAACCTATAGCTTCTGGGAGGAGCATTATCCAGTCATACAAGATACTTGGGTTCAAGTTCTTTTTATAAAAATTATTTTATTATTTTTGTTATTTAATGCACATGAGTATGTTGCCTGCATGTATACAAGTTCACCCAACTCATGCAATGCCCATGGAGGTGAGGAGCAGGCAACGGATCTTCTGGAACTGTAGTTACGGATGATTGTTAGCTGCCATGTGGGCGCTCAGAATTGAATTTAAAAAAGAAAAGTATGTTTTCTGGCTGGAGAGGTGGCTTAGCAGTTAAGAGAGCACTGGCTGCTTTTGCAGAAGACCTGAGTTCAATTCCCAGCACCCACATGTTAGTTAACAACTGTCCATAACTCCAGTTCCAGGGGAACCCAATATCCTCTTTTAGCCTCTGTGGGGCACTGCACGACATGGGTGCACTTACACACATAGGCAGGGCATTCATCACATAAAATAAAAAGTGATAAAAAAATGAAATAAAGCAGTAGGTTTCTCTGTGGCATTTTTACACATTCTTAATTTGGTTAGTCCTCCTGCATCCTCCCGCCTTTTCCCCATCTGCCCATCCCCTCCCCTTTCCACACCTAGTATTCCCCCCTCTACTTTAATATCACACATGCTCTGCTGGCCGCCCTTGCCCCTCCTTAAGGCCCGCCTTCCTCCCTTCATGAATCCTTTTCTCGCTTTCTGGCCTCCATAGATACTCACGTCAACAAATGCAGAAATCTAAACACTTAAAGTTAGGATCTATATATGAGAGAAAACACATGGCATTTGTCTTTCTAATTTTGGGGTTTTTGAGATAGGGCAGCCCAGCTAAGCCCACCTCAGACACACTATGTAGCTGAGGCTGGCCTTAAGCTTCTCTGATCCACTTGCCTCTACCTCCTGAATGCTGGGATTGTAGGCCCTGGGCTACCACACCTGATTTTACTGAGCCCAGGGTTGCATGCATGCTAGGCAAGCATGCTACCGGCTTAGTTGCATCTCCAGCCCGACTTAAATTTTAATTTAAACAAGTTCTTTTTATCGGGTGATGGTTCAATATTTAGGAGGAACCTTGTAATATTTACTCTTAATAGTCTGTTTTTTCTTTTCATTTCCCTTTTCTCTCTATTCAAAGATATTTCTGCCAGATGATAATTGAAAGACTTAAGGTTTGTTTTTCAGTGAAGGAGAATCCCTAAAGACCAATTGAACAATGGCCTACTGCAGGTCTTGCCCGGGCTACACGAAGCGGGAGCCATAGGAAGACTCTTAAAGAAGAAAAGCAGATGTTACCTGCTTTTATCCTCTTCATAACTCTTTTAAGACTGGGCCCACTGTGCCTGAATCTCAAAGTTCTTTCCCAGATCCCAAATTATGAATGTGCCATGTTGTTTTAATCCATCTCACGACAATGGCTTTATTAGATTAAACATCCTGTGCGTGGTTCAAGAACGGTGGGATTATCACATTTCCCTTTGAAAACCGAGTAAAGACAAAATAAATGGTTAACAAACACTGCAAATTCAGTTTGCAGGTGTTCAGAGGCAATGCAGTCCCTGATAGAATCTCAGCATCTCTTTATTCCCTTGCTCAAAAAATGCCTTTTAAGCAGGCTGAAGAATTTCTGGAAGAGAAAGGAAAGGGGGCAGGGTGCGAGAATGAGGTGGGGGGGTGAGGGGCAAAAGTTACTTTCCTCTCTTTTTGATATATTTACTAATTGTATTGCGCCTACTGCAGAGGCTGTGCGATGGAAATCTTCAAACTTTGTTTTGTTAAAAGCTTCACTTTTGACTACACCCTGGGTGTGTCAATAACAGTTCTTTATCATCCCGGTCTCCCAGAGTGCTGACGCCTGATGATTGATTCCCCCCCCCCTTGGCAAATCTAATTAAATATTTGAAGTATTTCATCAATCTGTGCCAGTTACTACACATACCTGGTGGGAGGTTCTCGGAGATTCTCTTAAAAACCCAGTTTTAACCCAGCATTCTAAAAAATCTTGTCGGCCAGAGCAATTCAAATTTTGTTATCGCCGTCTGCTGGAAATCATAATTCAATAAAGACTAACTCATTTAAAACTGTTCCATACTGAGCATGCATTAGGTAAGGTGGGAGATGGAGTGAAGCAAGCATAGGAGCGCACAGGGCTACACAGGAAATTGGAGAGAGGCTGAACAATTTGAAAGACGCTTTTCCATAGTTTGTTTTTGAAGGTGTCGGTAGATTTGGAGTGTGTGTGTGTGCTGTGTGTGTGTGTGTGTGTGTGTTTTCAAAACAGACCCCCTAGCAATATTTAAACTAACACTAAGCAAGAGCCCCTGCATATGTCTTTCTATAATCTGCATATTGAGCTCACACCCCCTCCAACCGCAAATGAGATCGCATCGGTCTCCTGTCATCCTCTCCTCTTGTTATTTTCATGGAGGGAAGATTATTGCTGCAAAAAGTATGGTCATGCAGCAAGGGAGTGGACCTCCTGTTCAGGGCAAGCTCTTTCCCCCCAAAGTACATCGACAGACCACAGCTGCTTCAGCCTCTGCGATAAAATTAAATAATAAAATAAAATGAAAGCCAAGCAAACCCCCTCCCCGCCAAGCCTGAATCGTTATGAACTCTCCCGCCTTGCAGGACACTGTACTTTCTTGCTTGTTTAGTGCAGACTGCTCTCTGTCTCCCCTGCAGCTTATCTGCTGCCCAAGTTCTCCATCTGACACGTGGAGGAATATTTAAATATTTTTTTTTTCCCCAGAGAAGTTTGGTTCATCCTTTGGAACCCCGGGGCTTCCTGCACACTTCGGCCTGCGCTCTGATTCGGCCTCCTTTCTAATGCCCGCTGTCCGTCTTTGCCCAACGCCAAGTAGAGTGCTGCCCCTTTATGATCAGGTCCCTCACAGTTTTCTATATGTCTTCCAAAACAGGTTCAGGAAACATCCTCCCCTGGTCATGCCCCACTTTCCTGCACATTTTTGCTAAATATCAAAAGAGTCCAACTTCCAATTTCTCTTTCCTTTCCTTCTTTTTTTTTTTTTTTTACTATATCATTTTCATGAGCTGTAATTTCCCTTGCTCTTAAAATTAAACCCAGTGTCTAGAGAGATTATAAAGTCTTTCCTAAAACTGGAAGGGGGTAAGGATTTAAAAAATATGTATTTTATTTTTGGCTATGGGCTTGTCCTCAAAATGTTATTAGATGCTTGAACAGAAGAGGGACTATCCTGATTTGATGGATGGAACACTGCATCCTGTGGAGAATGAAAAAGACAGCTAGATAATGGTGGATAATGTATCATCCACAGAAAGATACTCTTATCTCTTAAACTTTTTTCGAGATCTCAGACTGAATCAATCTGATGTGTGATTTTGTAGTTCAACGGAGCAATCAAAGGCTTAAAATGAATGTTTTCAGAGACTAGTTAGTTTTCCATTCTCTTTTAACCTAAAAAAAAAAAAAAGAAAAGAAAAACTAAAGTATTGATTGCTTTTTAACGATTGTATGGTAGTTCCTGGAAATCTTTTTAAAAAAGAACTTAAACTGAGGGGGAAACCTGAATTTCATTATCTCTGATCAGGGTGGATGGTTATGCTTATACACAAACTTATCAGTTAATGTTTCTAGAGGGAACTTATGCTCTTTAGACTTCTATAAGGAAAGCAGTTGGCATGTTGACATTAAGCTGTACTGGGGAAAGTGGATCCCTGCACAAACATCTGTTCAATGTTCCTTTCTTTTCATTTTCTAAAGTGTTACATATGGAGTACATATGTCTTTCTGTTCTAGTACCACAGGAAACGGAAAAAAAAAAAAGGAAGAAATAAAAAAGAGAAAAATCACAGAGAAATCAATAAACACCTGTTATTCCCAGATCTGCAGTTATTTGGACTCAGACATGCCTGCAGGCAAAGTTAAAACAAAAATCCAAGTATGTCTCTATGCCTTCATAGATTTCTTGTAGCTGGTATGAGGAATTTTCAAATTTTATTTTATATTTATTTTGTTTTGTTTCATCCTGTTTGATCCCAGAGTGGACCCTTCACCTTCTGTTATTTCACTGCTCCAGATTTGTGGTCTCCAGTGTATATATTTCCTCTTCCTCTTCACGCCATACTTTGTATTTAGTGAAGTCGAGATCTTTTTTAGCTGCTGTGGGATGCAGCCTTGTTTAACCCTTACCACAGCAGGTTTCCTACGTTAGGTTGCCCCCTGCTGCTGCTGACACATTAAAAATAAAGTATCCAATACATGTGAGGACCCATCATTAGACAGTAGGTAGTCAATGAAACATATTGGAACAGAATGATTTGGAAACAGACTTCGATCTAAGCAGTGATCAGTAGGTGCTTTGACTGTGCTATTTGGGGCTTTTAAACTTGGGTGTATGTGTGTCCACACTTGTGTTTGTGTGTTCCTAGTGAAAGTTAGCTATCAATTAGAAGGCATGTTTTATTCATTTTTTTTTTTTTTTTTTGGACAGGGTCTCCCTAACTCCAGCCCCCTCCTGGACCCTGGAACTCACTATGTAGACCAGATTGGTCTCAGTCTCATAGAGATCTGCCTGCTTTTGCTTCTCAAGGGCTGAGATTAAAGGCATGCCATACCCAGCCTGGCATAAAAGGCACGATTTAAAGAACTCTGAGTCACGCCATGTACTTTACCATTTGCCTGTGACAGTTTTCATAAATGGGTTTCTACTCAAATGTCCAGCGTACTTTTGAAGCTATGGGGGGTGACTATGACCTCGTTAAGGGTAGTGTCCTGATTGTTTCTCTAACTTCAGCCCAGAGCCTGACACAGGGGGACATTAGCGGTTGGTCTTGTTAGAGCGTTGTTTGTTCAGCAAATCTGGAGATCACTCACATTTAATCTGCCAATTTATTTTTGTTGTTGTTAGGCTTAGGATTCTGAAGAGTAATTACTCATGTGGCTAACATTTTGGTAGAAATAGCACCCAGCAAAGTGGAGGAAAAATTTAATGTTCTCATGTTAGGAATAAGTTTCTCTTCAATGGCTTAGTTTTTGGTGTCTTTATTTTGTTTTGTTCCCAGGTCATAATTTTGGATTCCAATCTGACTTTCTCTTCTACCCCACATGCATTTCTAGGTGTGTTGGGTTGAATGAGAATGTCCCCCCCAGGTGCAAATATTTGAACATTTGGTCCCCAGTTCGTGGTGCCATTTGTGGAAGTTTCGGAGGCATAGCTTTGCTGGAGGAAGTATGTCCCTGGGTGGTAGGCTTGGAGAGTTTATAGTCTTTCCTCACTGCCGGTTTGCTCTCTCTGCTTCCTGAGCCAGCTTAAAGAGGTGAGCGCTCAACTTTCTGCTCCATTTACCCCCTGCTGTGCCTCTGTGTCATGACGGAGTCTTATCCCTCTGGAACCCTAGGCCAAAATAAACCATTCCTTCTAAAAGTTACCTTGGTTATGGTGTTTTATCACAGCAACAGAAAAGCAGTGCATACACGAGCACACCACATTGATTGTTTTCAGTATTGATACTTGTCTGACATTCTCTATTAGATTCCACTGTAAGTGACTCGGGGACAGGGACCGTGTCAATTTTTTGCTTTTACTCTGTTTCTGGTATCATTCCAGATATGTTATTTCTATGAAATAGTTAACATTGGAGCAGGAAGGTATATCAAAAGGGATATCTAGTTTTAAGGGTGACCCAGCTAGAGACAAAGGGCAGGAGCAAGGTATAAACTAACTATGGAACAATTTGGCCAGGATCGTGACTGACTACTGGATTTTTGATGCCATAAGAATTTCAAGGTTTTGGGTGGGAGGGAGGGACCTTGGCCCCCACCCTTGCTTGGATGACTTTACCCTTCTAGACCAGGAACTGTTCGCTCAGCTCCGGCCTGCAAAGAATGTGTTCCAGGAGTAAGTGAATATTTATCAAGAGAGTGCAAAGAGAGGTCAGACCCACATGTTAGTGTCTATGAAGCCCAGAAAGGTTTATTCTGCGTGGTCCCAGGTCTTAGCGTTGGCTCTTCATTTCTGGTTTTATACATTTACATAAGGGGTTTGTAGGAAGATATTATGTGTGGATATACCTGTACATGTGTATAGTCTTTGTGTGCTGGGGATCAAAGCAAGGACCTTTTGCTACTAATGCTAGGCAAGGAATCTGCCACTGAGCTACATCCTTAGCCCAATATGGTTTTTCATTTTTCATTATCTAAATAAAACAAAGCTTATGCAAAATTCTCTTGGTACACGTGCTTCTTTTCTAGCTAGACGTAATTAGTATCCTGATTTCTTCTCTTATGTTTTAAAAAAATACCTAAGTTTGCTGTTATGTGATAGATAGGGCATGTACACATCTCTCTGACAGTATCTATGTGATAGATAGGGCATGTACACATCTCTCTGACAGTATCTTTTTTTTTTTTTTTTTTTCTGAGACCGGGTCTCCCTGTAGTCCCACCTGACATGGAACTCCCTATGTAGACCAGGCTGGCCTTGAACTCACAGAGATCTGCCTGCCTCTGCCTCCCGAGTGCTAGGATTAAAGGTGTGCTATACTTGACCTGACACAGTATTTTTTAACTTTACTTGCTCTTCTTGAAAATGTATAATATAGAATCCTGTTTTAGGTACTATCTGGTATCTTGTTTTTAAAAATGTATACTGCTCAGATTCACCCATGATGTTGCATATAACTATATCCTATTCATTTTCATGGTTACAAAACATTTTGTTGAGTGAACATGGTCTACTTAGAGATGATCAAGTTGCTTTCACTTCTTCTCCCAATTGCTCTAAAGAATATTGTTGAAACTTGCCCTTCCTTCCTTCCTTCCTTCCTTCCTTCCCTCTTTCCTTCCTTCCTTCCTTCCTTCCTTCCTTCCTTCCTTCCTTCCTTCCTTCCTTCCTTCCTTCCTTCCTTCCTTCTCCTCCTCTTCCTTTAGCATAGAATGTTTGCTGTGTAGCATACACACGTTTTCAATGTTGCTTGATAATGTCATATAATCTTTTTAGATGGATATTTACGCCACTACTGACAGTGTACTTCTCAGTGTTTTATGCCCTTGCTGACTCCTCCTACATCACAAGACTTTGCCCACCTAGAGGTCTGAAGTTGTATTTCATCATAATTTAAACTTACATTTAGATAATTACTAGAAGAGTTGAGAATCTTATATGAGCATTGAGCATTTCTTTTTCTTGTCTCTTTAAAAAAAAAAAGTTGTACTTTACTTTTAGTGTTAGGACTTGAACTCAGGGCTCTGTATATGCTAGGCAAGTGCTCTAGCAGTAAGTTACATCCTCAGCCTCATCTGTGTTTTTCTTATCACTTTGTTGAATTTAATTAGACATTCTGGATACCAATCCAATTAGTTTCGAGTATACAGTCTTTTTCCACTTGGTGACTTGCCCTTTCAGTTCCCATGTGATGTCTTTTGATAAAGAGTAGTTCTTCACGGCTAGAAAGATGGCTCAGTGGTTAAGAATGCTTAGTTTTCCAGAGGACCCAGGTTCAGTTCCTAGCAGCCATGTTGGGTGGCTCACAATCACCTGTAACTCCGGCTCTGGGGGATCCAACATCCTCTTTCTGACCTCCAAGGACACCCACATGTATGTGCTCAGATATATATGCAGATACACACATACACATGCACAAAAGATAAATCTTAAGAGTAATTTCTCATTTGTATCCATTCCTGTGTTACAATCTTCTGCTTTCTGGTTTAGATTTTTAGTATCTTTAAAAATCCTTCTTTACACTGAACCCATTAAATATTTTCTTGTATCTATGGAATTAAAAAAATTAAAGTTGTGCCTTTCATGATAAAACCCTTAATTGGTCTTTGTGTATAGGGTGTGAGATAAGGGATTAAAATTAATTTTTCCCCACATGAATAATCAGTTAACCCAGCACCAGACATCATTTCTTTATTGGCCTGCATCTGTTAGTAGACACACTTTCACAAATGATCTACTTACAGACATTCTGCTCGACTCTAGTTTATTCATCCATTCTCTGTTTTTACTACTTCCTTTTTCTTTTCTGTTTTCCAAGACTAAAACATAATTGGCTTTAAAGAAAAAAAAAAAAAAAACCACTGCCTGACTTTCTGTAAAAACTGGCTTAATGTATAACATGAAAAGATATAACTGGGAAAATATTCGTTCATATTACTTTGTTGGCAACAGCTGTTCTGAGGGACTTTTTTGTGTGTGCTTTAGGGCCACATTTAGGGCCATTTATCCCAATGTCACCCATTCAGTGTTTCAGGCTCTTAAGTGCGAGTCTTGAGTTTTTGTCACTGTGACTCGATTTCCCTGTTAGAGCTGTTGACTTCTTTCTTTTTATATCATTATTCAGGAAACCACACGGAAATAGTAAATGACACTGCTTTCGCTAGTGAGAATTTAGTAGGGCCTCACTGTAATAGGGCACTGGAAGGTGAATTAGCAGTGTTCTGTCATAGAATGACTGGGCTGTCAGGCCACAGGTGTTACATGTGTGGGGAAGCTTGTGGTATGTGATGTGATTCATTGTATCTGAATCCTCAGAACTCTGACCTACATCGAGAGTTTTCATTTGTCTTTTCTACATCTGAAACATTATAAGAAACAAAGTTCAAATTTAATTTTTAGGGGAGGTGTGAACAGATTTCCTAAAACCAGGATCTTGATTCAAGGACTAACAGGTCTGTTTTTAAAAAATATTTTATTTATTATTTTAATTTTTTATGTGTACAAGTGTATTGCTTGCATGTAGGTAGTTGCACCCACGTCGTGCAATGCCTACGGAGGTCAGAAGGGGGTGTCAAACCCCTGGAACTTGTGTTCTAGATATTTGTTAGCCATGTGGGTGCTGGGAATCAAACCCCTGTCCTCTGTAAGAACAGTTAGTACTCTTAACTGTTGAGCCATTTCTCTAGTCCCCATGGCTGTTTTTTTAAAAATACTTTATTATTTATTTTTGTGTTTGAGTGTTATGCCTTCATGTACATAAGTGTACCATGTGCATGCAGTGCACACAGAGACCAGAAGAGGGTGTCAGATCTCCTGGAACTGGAGTTATAGATGCTATTTACCACTCTGTGGGTGCTAGGAATTGGACCCAGGTCTCTGGAAGAACAGCAAGTGTTCTTAATCATTGATCTATCTCTCCATTCCTAACATGGCTTGTTTTAGGGATACCTATCACTTGGATTTTAATACAAGGCAGACATTGGGGCTGGAAAGATGGCTCAGTGGATAAGAATACTGTCTGCTCTTGCAGAAGACCCTGGCTCCATTCCTAGCACATGACCACTGACAATGATCTGTAACTGTAATTCCAATGCCATCTTCTGGCCCCATGGTCGCTGCATGCACAAGGTTCACTTATATACATGCAGGTAACACACTCATACACATACAAAGAAGTAAAAGGCAGACATTTTAATTTCAGCTCTTCAGCAACCTGTATGTACTTCTATCCATTTTATAAACCATAGGAAAGCTGGCAAGGGTCTAATGTAATCATAAACTACGCAGTCTTGACTTTTTAGGTAAGTTAATATGAAAAGGGATTTGAACTCTTTATATGGTACTTGCTCTTATTTCATTTTTTGTTGCTGTGACAAATACACTGACTAAAAGCACCTTAAGGGAGGAAAGGATTTATTTCAGCTCACAATTCCAGGTTACAGTTCATCACTGAGGAAATTCAGGGTAGGAACTCAAGGTAGGAGATTGAAGGCAGATCCTGTTCCTATTCCACACAACATTATCTCTGACTGAGGAACTCACCTCACAGCCAAAGAAGCAGATGTTGCTGGCTGGTGGGCTGGCATGCTCATGCTCAGCCAACTTCCTTATACAGTTCAGGACCACTTGCCTAGAGAATGGTTCTGCCCACAGTGGCCTGGATGCTCATACATTAATTAACAATCAAGACAGTCCCCCACAGACATGCCCACTGGCTGCTCTGATCTAGGCAATTCCTCAACTGCAATTCTCTTTCTAGATAATTTTAGGTTGTGTTGAATTGATAGTTAAGACTAACCAGGATGGTACTGTCTCTCAGTTCACACAGTGTGGGTCTGAGTACACTGGCTTGGATTTGTGAAGATGACATTCTCTGTACACAGTGCATATCCTATAAAAATTGATACAGTGATATTTGTGACTTCAGGTGCCACTCAACCATGAATGAATTTAATTATTTTTGCTGAAGGGAGTAGTTTCTTTTTCAGTTAGTTTTGTTTCTAACTATTAAAAATTTATAACTGTTTTATAGCTACCATTGTCTTAGATATGGTGAGTAACATATCAGTCACTAGTGCTGACTAGATTTTTGTCAACTTGATACAACCTAGAGTCACCTGGGAGTAGGGAACCTCAAATGAAAAATTATGTAGATCAGATTGGTCTTTGGCCACATCCATGAGACACTTTCTTGACTGGTGATTGACGTGAGAGGGCCCAGGCCACTTTGGGTGGTACCATTTGCAGCCAGGTAGACCTGGGTTACAGAAAGAACAGGCAAGCAGTGTTCCTCCATGCTTCTTGCATTGAATTCTTGCCATGACTTGCTTCAGTGGTAGACTGTGACCTTGAAGCATAAGAGGAAATAAGTCCTTTCCTCTTCAAGTTTCTTTTGTTTCAGAATGTTTTGTTACAGCAGCAGAAAGCAAACTAGAATAGTCGAGTACCAAGATAGATGACAGAGGTGCTGCTGATCTGCAATCTTTTCTTACTTAAAGAGGGAATAATAAATGTGGCCTCAGAACTTCTTGAGTTCCCTTTCTAAGTGAGGAACAGCAGTTAAAGTGTATGCTATTTCCTTGGTGCTTATGAATCACCTGTTGTAGGTACTGGGAACCAAACTCCGATCCTCTGGAAGAACAGCAAGCACTCTTGACTGTTGAGCCATCTGTCTAGTCCTTACATTTTTAGAATTGACATTTTAAATAATATGTTATATATATGTGTGTGTGTATTTGTGTGTTGCAGATATACAAGTGTATGTGATGCATGTGTATGTACGTGTACATGTCATGCATATAGAGACCAGGGGGCAACCTAGGGTGATCCTCAGCTGCTCTCTACCTGTTTGTTTATTTGCTTGTTGTGGGACTTGCCAAGTAGGTGAGGCTGGCCAGCCAGCATGCCCAAGAACCTGCCTGTATCTCCCTTCCCAGAATTGGGATTATAAGTATGTACAATTATGCTCAGTTTTTGTTTTTTGATACAGGATCTCCAGCTGTCCTGGAACTTGCTATATAAACCAGAATGGTCTTGATCACACTGAGATCCACCCACCCCTTCCTCCTGAGTGCTGGGATTAAAGGCCTGCACTATCACACCTACTGCTCTCCCTCTTTTTAAATTTAGATTCTGGGGACAAACTCATTTCCTTCTGCCTGGATAACAAGTGCTTTAAGGAGAGACCAGTCTACACACACACATAAACACACATGCACACACACACACACAGCCCATAGATTCTTTAGCAATGATTATCCAAATCTTCAGATATGGAACCCATTCATGCAAAAGTCAAATTATATATCATTTTTATCTTTTATTAAATTCATAGCTCCTCCAAAGAAAAGTAGAGGGAATAGCCTAATGGGAAGAGAAGGGTCTTTCCTTGACTGTTTAAAATTACCAGAGCAAGAGCCTCATCTGCCCTTAAGTTTTAGACTTGTGTCTTTGTGTACTTAATGTAATCAAGTAGATGCAGATTAACCCAGTGTCCTCAAGCTCCAATGCTGAGGCCATGGGGTCTCTGTCATGTGGAAATTCCTTAAAAACTCAGACACTTGAACCAGGGAGATGGCTTAGCAGGTAAAGGCACTTGCCTCCACGCCTGATGACCTGATCTCTGGCAGCCACATGGTGGAACGAGAGAACTGAGTCCACAAAGTTATCTTCCGACCTGCATATGTGCACTCTTATTCCCAGTACTGCTGCTGCTGCTACTAAATAAAAAAGTAAAATTACAAGGACTAAGCACATGCTGGCTGGTAGAAAGAGATTACTGAAGCAAAGGAAAGGCAGAGAGGCGGTGAGAATACAGTTTCCTCTTAGAAGTAGTGTTCTCCAGCCCACAGGGGAAGCTCCGGAGGAGGGTCTCCAGTTCTGGGATTATGTGAGAATGGTATTTTTGTGGTGGTTAATCACAGGCGTCAGTTTGACAAGTTTTAGAATCACTTGAGAGATGAGCCTGAGGCCATGCCTGTGAGGATTATCCTGACTGAGTTAAACCCACTCACTGCGGGTGGCACCATGTCCTAGGCTGGGATCCTGGAGAGACTGAGCTGAGCACATTACTCTCTGCTTTCTGACTGTAGATGTGGCCAGCTGCCTCAGTTCCTGCCATGGTCATTTCCTGCCACAGTCATGATGGACTGTTACCATGAATTGTGCACCCACACAAACCTTTTCTCCTTCAAGCTGCTTCTTGTCATGTTTTGTATCATAGCCACAGAAAAAGAAACTGAGCTAGCTGCCATGGAGGTGTGCCATGTTGTAACTGAATTTCAGCGACCAGGGATGGTGCTAAGACAATGTTTCCCTGCGACCTGCCAGCCTCTTCCAAGTTGGAAATTTTATATGACAAACTGAAGAGTCAAAGAAGAATGCTGAATTATTGTGCGTGGTCTTTAGAATGTCATAAAGTTTTAAAAATATTTTATTTTTATTACTTTAGTTTTGTGTATGAGTGTGTCTCCTGCATGTATGTAAGTACGCCTGTGTTATACAATGCCCGTGGAGGTCAGAAAGCAAATGTGTTTCCTGTTTTTTTCAGAGCACCAACATGTGGAAATTTGTCACAGTGGCTAGGAAGCAAGCACAGCAGATATGTTGTTGCAAGCAGACTTCCTGCATGAATAGGTTGGCTCTGCTGTTGGCTAACTATGTGCCTTGGTTCATTAAACTTACCTGTTGGTTTCTAGTCTGTCAAATAGAAGCAACAGTAACAGCCTAAGTGCCAAGGTAGTTCTGAGAAGTAGATGCGCTTCTCTGGGGCAGGTGCCATCATCCTGGTTCTGTTTCCACCCACCCCTCCATGGCTATTGTCTTTTCTTCCCAGTCACATCTCTGCTGTTCAAGATTGGAGTCTTTGATTGTCTTCTAAGAACCACAATTCATGTGATTGACTTTGAAGCCTTTTGTCCACTTCTTACTCTATATCTGAACCAGTGGTTTGGCCTCATTGTTTATATCTCTTTTATTTTTATTTTATGTGTATGAGTGTATTGCCTGTATGAATGTAAGTGCACCTGTGTCGTGCATTGCCTGCAGAGGTCAGAAGAGGGCGTCAGATCACCTGGAATTGGAGTTATGGATGGTTGTTAGCCTCAGTACAGTTGCTGGGAATTGAACCAGGGTCCTCTATAAGAGCAGCTGGTGCTTCTAATTGCTGAGCCTTCTCTGCAACCCGTGGCTTGGCCTCTTAATAAAGTTTATTATTTCAATCAAGTACAACCAACTTCTGTGTCAGCAGTAGCTAGGTGGATGCTAAAGAAAAAAAAAAAATCTCACTATGACCAAGGTCGTCCTAAGCAGCTGAGAGGCCTTTTCTTCTTTCCCTTCCTCCTCCTCCTCCTCCTCCTCCTCCTCCTCCTCCTCCTCCTCCTCCTCCTCCTCCTCCTCCTCCTCCTCCTCCTCCTCCTCTTTCTCCTCCTCCTCCTCCTCCTCCTCTTTCTCCTCCTCCTCCTCCTCTTTCTCCTCCTCCTCCTCCTCCTCCTCCTCTTTCTCCTCCTTCTCCTCCTCTTCCTCTTCCTCCTTCTCCTCCCCCTCCTCCTCTTCCTCCTCCTCCTCTTCCTCCACCACTACCTTCTCGTTCTTTCACCTTCCAGTATGAGTTCTCCCTCACCTTTTTTCTTCCTCCTCCCATCTTAAATTGTTCTAAAACCTCCCTATGCATAAGGTACAAAGTCCTTGAGCATAAATTCTAAGGATGGTGTGCTAACAACCGAGGTGAGAAGACTTCCCTCGCTGTGTGGTAACCCAGGAGGCTAGGTGGCTTTTTGGAATGATAAAACTCATCAGTCAAGCAACACGTTCCGTCTCCGTAGTTTGAGAATTCAGATTTTTTGTTGTTGTTGTTATTGATCTTTTCCTTTCCTGTGCATCCTTAATTCCTAAACCTAGAGGTAGCCAAAGACTAAATTTCCTGCATGGAAGACCAGAGCTGCCAGTGGGGCTGAGCTTAGTGAGGCTGTCAGGCTCCAACCTCTCAATCGCAGCTCTGCCATCTTGCCGAGAAGGGAAGTGGGCCCGTGAGAAAGAGATCCCAAGGTCCTGAGGGCATTGTTCCTGTAACTAATTCCGCTAACTCTTCCCTCGTTTCACGTTCTTCACCACCCTTTCGGAGGTTCATTCAGAGAACAAGTGTTCTCTGTGCTGGATGGCACTGTTCTCCATGGCAACGAAGACACAGTTGTTTGCCTCACACCCATCCCTCCCAGTCTAGTAGGGTGCCTAGGTAATTGGGGGACAATTAAAATACAGAACGATGAGTTTTCACGCTGAGATAGTTCAGGGCAGATATACTAGCTGTTGTTTTTTCAGTGGCCTGTCTTCACTGAAACTCTATACTTGAGACTTTTTAAAGAAAGGCTTATCTATCTGCTTCGTGCAGACTATTTACAGCATGTCTTTGAAAGGGCATAATGATAAGCTTCTGAGCTACTGCTGTGAATTTCCAAGTATTTATTTGACTCAAAGTAGCTGGAGAACATATTTTCCTCCTGTCACTGTGGCACACGGGGGAGTTCTCAGAAATTCTGCAGAGACACTGAAACAAAATCAGGAGGTCTGGATGGAATGCTTCACCATGGTGGAATTTTAAAAGCTTGCTTTCTCCTTACTTTATTAACAAGGCATGATTTTATTCAGACCCACGAACATCTACAAGGAAGGCATTGCTACCTTAGTGAAACACAACATTTTTCTGGAACTAACTTTTGAGAGAGAGGGGCAGAAGCTGACAGGAGCTTTGTTGATGGCTCATCAGCTAGTAATTGGTGCTCAACATGTCTTTCTTCCAACTGGCTGTAGTATGGGAAATGGAAAATTCTGGACATATTAGTGATGTTCTTGGTGAATTGGCAAGATTGGGGATAGTCGTGGAAAGGAAGTGTGGAGGGCTAAGGGGCGTCTCTGAAACTTGGCATGTTTGCCATCCACCTCATGCATTCTGGGAATTCATGATGCCAGATCCATTAAAGACTGAATATCACTGTCACTCTGGCAAGATTTTACAGATTTCTAACAGAATGAAAAAGGCCCATGCTATAGAGAAAATGTGCAGCTTTGCACATAATTCTTTAACTGACTTTAAAAGTCTGTGGGATGAGAAGATGAGATGGAAACTGAAATGGATCGATGGGATGTTTGGACCAAGAAGAATCAGCTACATATGTGGGTAAATTTTCAAATGAGTGGAGATGCTATTTGGGGCTTGTTTTGTTGCTGGTGATGGTGGTCTGCACTTTCTGAATTTCCTGTCCTATTCTTCCATAAGGATTTCACTTATCCCCGTCCTTTAGAACATTCTGGGTTATTGGTTCTTCCTACAGATGAGGCCATTTAAGGTTAACCTATGTACAGCAGCAGCATTAAGATATCCTTAAAAGGACTGTTGCTGGCTCTGGACAGGCCCGGACCCTAAGTAACCCCATTTCTCCCCATAACATCTGCTGCTTTTGCCTGAAATTTTCAGTGAGTTATTTCTTGAATCAAATACGATTAGAGAAAGGACAGTGGTCATTAGTCCTTCATGTGGTTACCCAGACCATCTCTCTAATGTCAGCTTAGAAGTGAGGTTCCAAGGGAGGGGAACATAATCTGGAACCAGAAAGAGGTATGTCTTAGAACAAATGCTCCCTGTGGGGGTGACAGGAGGTTGTGCTTAGGTAGTCTTTGGGACTGTAGAAAGGGAAGGAAGTCATGTTCTAATGACTTCACAGTTTTTCATCTTGTGTTGGTGACCTACTGGGTTAATTATTTTTCCTTGTTGTTGTTTTCTTTTCTTTCTTTTTTCTTTTTTCCCTGAGGCAAAGTCTTGATATATAGCTTATTTTAGTCTCAAACACACTCTATATTCCAATTCAGCCTAGAACTTGTGATCCTTCTGTCTCAGCCTTCTGAACGCTGGGATTATAGACATGTACTACCATGCTTGGCCCATATTGAAATTCTTGTGTGATGAACTAACTTCCCACCAGGACATAAACTCTGCAAAGAAAGTATGTTTATTCATAAGCTTTTGTCAAGATATTTGCCCAGCACATAGTAGGTGGTCATGAAACATGTGAATGAATGAACAATATGCTACATAAAGCAGACTGTAGCTCTGGGATGGAGAGATGACTCAGGCCTTAAGAGTGCTTGCTGCTTTTCCAGAAGATCTGAATTCTGTTCCCAGCACTCGCATCTGGCAGCTTACAGCTACCTAGAATTCCAGCTGCGGGGGATCTGATGCCTGCTTCCATGGGCACTGTACACATATGCCCATATGCAAAGACTCACAGGCATACACATAGCTCAAAATAAAGAAGCACCTTAAGAAAACTGTGTGGCTTTAACAACTACAGCTGTGTTTTCTGTTGACTTCTAAAATATTTTTATTTTCTCCTTTCATCTCTCAAATATTTAAAAATACCATGTGCTATACATGGATAAAAAAGGTTTCTACCCTTCCTGGCCTCTCCCCATTTAAAATACGTAAAATACTAAGTGTCAGTTCTAGCAACTAAACAAGCTTATTACAGGAATCAATCAATGCAGTATTTATTGACCAGAGGGTCTGTGCCCAGGAATTTTTCTTCTGGAAGACAGAAAGGGCAATCTGTTAATCCATATTTTACTTTTATACTTATGGGAACCTAAGGCAAAGCAATTAGGATTTTTACTATTCGGGGATGCAAATATGCATGATAAATAATAGCCATTATTTTAATCTTTCCAATGTCATTTTATGGTTGTGCTATGACCACTTGTCTGATGTATTTAATTTCCTAAATTTCTGTTACATGAAAAATGGAAACTGTATTGATTTAACATCAGAAAAATGTACAGCAGTTAATATAAAAAAGCTGCATCTAATTTTGTTAATAAACTATAAATGGCAAAATGACATACAGTTGAGATTTTTCAAAGCATTCAGAACCCACATTTTTCTGTAACATTAATTATGTAGTTTTAGTTTTTGGCAGGAGAATAATTCTACAGTGTGATATTTCTATTTTATTGTTCCTCAAAGTAGGTCTAAAATGTTAATATGGTATGGAGCAGTTTTCCTGATGAATTATGTAGTCAGCTATGTGGAGGTAACTCTTGTAGAGATTTGGAGAATAGACCCTCTGGTCATCATGGAAACCTTCAGCCCTGACACAGACAGTTTTGATTCATACCAGCTGACACACATTTGCCATCATTCATCATGAATTCAAACTGGTTTGCTCTCATTATGTCTGAAATCTCAGTAAGGGTTAGTGGTTAACGCCAGAACTTTGTTGCTTTGGTTACCACCCTGGTTCCTCTACTTACATGCTATGCTATGTTTAATTAATTAGTCTGTGTCTTGGTTTCCCTATCTCTAAAATAGGATGGTAGCTATAGAAGACTGTGAGGTTACTTAATTAAGTTTGAGTAAGTGTTTAGAATAGTTTCAACATGATAGATGTTCAGAAAGTTTAATTAAAACTTCTGTGGATGATTGTGAATATTCTTGAATTTACAAAGTGTGACTCAGAGCCAGGTATGGTGGTGCATGCCTTTGATTCCAGCACTCCGGAGGTAGAGGCAGGTGGATCTCTGTGAGTTCAAGGCCACCCTGGTCTATAGAGCAAGTTCCAGGCCAGTTGGGGTTATAGAGAGACCCTGTCTCAAAAAGACCAAAATGAACAAATTAATAAATAAACAAACAAAAAGTGTGAGTCTAGTGAAATTGTAGTACCAGAATTCTTGGAATGATTTTAGTGCCAAATGAAATACTCTGAGGCGTGTATTGCTCTGGTGTGCCATGTCTCAAAAGAGACTGATTTAGTCTTAGCACAGAAACCTTCAAACGGAGTTGAGGTCAGACTAAGCACAGAAACCTTCAAGTGGAGCAAAAACATAGGACTCTGCATATTCAAGGGTATCAGAGTTCAGTTTTTCTGAAGCTGTGAGAGAGGGACTGGGGCAGAAACCCTAGGATCTACCCAGAATGTGTGTTGGAGGGCTTGTCGATGTCTCCAGGGTGTGGGATGCCCTGATGGAGCCCAAGTTGGACTGTGCTCCATTGAGAAGAGTTTTGAGCATCATCATGGTAACTTCAGTACAGGAAGTGCCTTGGTGGAGCCTGGATAAGTAGAGGCAGTTAGTTAAGAGGCTCATAGGTGAGCGGGGCTGGAGAGATGGCTCAGCTGTTAAGAGCACCAATTGCTCTTGCAGAAGACATGGGTTCCACTCCCAGCACCCAGATGGTTGTTGACATTCTTATGTAACTGCAGTTCCAGGGGATCTAACTCTCTCTTCTGACCTCTGTGGATATTTGATGGCATGCATGTAGGCAATATACTCACACACAGAAAATGAAAACAACAAATATAATAAAAAAAGAGACTCATAGGTAAGGGAGATATGGACCAGACTGAACCCTGCTTGTGTGCCACTGGGGACAGAGATGGAATAGTCTGCACATCTGTGCAGAAGACAGAACCAGTGGTGGCCGGTGATCGTTCGGTTGCAGTGGGTAAGAAGGGTAATAATGAGTGATGGTTAAGGTGCCTGGCCACTGCCAACCAGGATATTGCTCCTTTCCCTGTAGGTGTCTAGCGCTGGGAAGGAATGGGGTTTGCAGGAGTCATGTGATCAGATAGAGAGTTCTGTCTGGGAAGGGAGGCATCATAGGCAGTCTTAAAGAATACTCAGTTCTCAGAATCTGTGACTTCTGCTTCTGTGGAACCAAGTCCCACCAGTTGAGGACATTTGGAAAGAAAAATAAGATTACATCTGCCCTGATTATGTATAATCTTTTCTTCCTTGTTATTATTCCCCAAACACAGGCTAGCTCCTTATTAGGAACTCTAAGTGATGCAGACCTGATTCCCTGTATGCAGGGAATGAATGGGATAGAATATAAACAAACACTACATTGTTTTAGCTGAAGGACTTGAGCTTCTGTAGATTTTGGTATCTAGAAGTCCAGGAAGGAATCCCCTGAAGAGGATACCAGGGAGTGACTGAGAATGGATACAGGTCAGAGGTCACAAGGCACATTAGAGGTAACAGATTAAAAATAAAAGGTGGGGGCAAATCTGGGGCCAGTGTTCAAAAGAGCCCAGGACATCAACCTCTCACCTCCCAGTTCTCATACAGTTTGGCAACAATTGGCAGTCGGTGTGCCACATTACAATTACCTAAATTAAACAGCCTGACTCCTAGCTTTAGATTTTAAGGCAGCCAGAACTTGGAGGCCACGTGTTCCCCCAGATGTCTCTTGAAGGTGTGTTGTGAAACTGCCCTCTGGAACTGTCCTCTGAAACTGTGTCCTTGAGTCAGGTCCTGCCCATAATTTTATTCAAAATTGTTTCTCCAGCTTCCATTGCAGAAGTGCAAGCTTGTATCTACCTTATCTTATTGGACAGCCTTGCCCTTCCATCCCTAGGCCTAAGGCATCTCATACACACATGCAATACTTCATCTCTCTTGTTTTCCATGAAGATGCATGTGCTGCCTTTCAGAGCCTTGTTCTGCTAATTCTCAAGCATACCCATACTCATAATTTTGGGTGGAGTAGCAAATTTTGGGTGGAGTAGTGTCTCATTCTGTGACTGTATATAAAACATAAGGTGACTAGGGACTACTGTCCCCAGAACAGCCTACTTAGGCATTAAATGACCTGGGCAGTTCCAAGCCTCTGTTGACTTTCCTCTGGATGCCCTACAGTACGGGCCAGTGGCTCTGTCCCTGGGGCCAACTGCAGGTCATCCTGGAATCTGAGATTTTCTTGGGCTGACACCTCCAGGTTCTAAATGTGTTCATCTGCATGTTTTCTGGGCCAGTAGACGCTGAGAAAGTAAAGTGCAGAGGTGTTTTGTTTTATTTATTTATTTTTATTTTTTATTTTATTTTTTTTTCTGAGACAAGGTCTCACATATCTTAGGTTGACTTTGAAGTAGCAGAGGATGACCTTGAACTTTTGGTCCTCCTGCCTCTACTTCCTAGGTACTAGGATTTCAAGTGATTGCTACCACATCCTGTGCTGGAGATGGAACCCAAGACTTCATGTATGCCAGCCAAACGTTCTGCCAATGAGTTACATCTCTAGCTTCTCCTATGTCATTTCTAAAGTTTGAGGTAAGGCAAAATCTCTCTTTGTTTACTTGAGCCTGGCTTAGAACTCCCAATCCCCCTGCCTCAACTTCAGCTGAAATTACATGTGTGTGCCACTATGGCTTGGCCAAGCTTTCATGTCATTTCTTTCCACACATCTGTGGTTTGTCTAGTCCTCAGTAATTAAAAGTTTCCTTTAGACCATTCTACTGAAACTTCAAATGAGATGCATTTCTCCTGGGTTTTTCTACAAGCTGGTTCTGGGGATGATTTTAGGTTCAGTTCAATTCATCGATAAGTTCACTTTCTATCTTCACAAAATTCAAGGTGTACACATCACCCCAAACTGTCTCTGAGAAAACACACATCTGAATGCAGTGAGGAATTGCGGCACAGGTAGGACCTGAAAAATTAATGCACTCAGAAGTTAGCAATCTAATCTTTCATGAGCCAGCAAAGAATTGTTCAATTGTAGAATGGAATGTGAATCTTTTTTTTTCTCAATTTGCTTAATCTTAGAAATTAAAGAGGAAGGAAGGCTCAGAGCATATCTAAATATTAGACACCTTCTTAAGGCGATCATTATGGCAAGCTTTGCAGAAAGCAAACAGATCTTTCTTCCTCAGTAGACAAACGATGATGGCAAGGATGAAATTAATAGTGAAAGTGTTAAAATATTGATAGCAATCATTCCATGTCCAGGCTTTTCCAATTAATAATTAATTTTACCTTGAAGGTAACTGTTAGTGTGAGAATCTACTCACCCCCTCAATCTTTTCTTAGGCAAGAGTGTTTGATTGTCTCCCCCACTGTTATCAAGTCTCTAACAAATAAGCCACATTTTTATGTGGTCAGTGGCTAGAATTTTTGTGTGGTTTCCTACAACAAAAACAACAATACCAACAAAAATATTTGCGGGGAATGGTTTAGAAAAAGACATGTGCTGTTCATTTCTGATTAAGTTTGTGTTATGTAAATGGATTTTATTTTATGGATTTACTTGTGTGTGTATGTTGCATATGTGTGTGTTCATGTGTGTGTATGAAGGTGTGCATGCACGTGTGTGTCTATGCATGTGTGTGTGTGTGTGTGTGTGTGTGTGTGTGTAGGCCAGAGGACGATCCTGAGTGTCTTCCTTATTACTCTCCACCTTTTATGAGACAGAGTCTCTCTCTGAACCTGGATCTCCCTGACTTGGCTAGACTGGCTTTCAGGGATCCTCCTGTCTCTGCCTCCCCAGCACTAAGGTTACAGGTGCACACAGTGCCCACCTTCTTATGTAGGTTCTGGGTATTACACTCAGGTCCTTTTCTTTTGTAGCAAGTGCTTTCCTGGCTGGGCCATCTCCCTGGCCCCTCAGGTGGGTTTCAGTGTGCCATTCTGCTTTGTGTGAATCACCTAATGTACTACTGTTTTCTTTGAAAACTTTGAGGGTCCTATTCCATAAGGGGGAGGGCATTCCTCATTCTCTCTATCCTGATGATGGCAGCAGAGTTACAGAGCTTTACAAAGCTCATTTCCTCACCAAAATAGGTGAGGAAATACTTACGGCTTGAATGTCTCTCGGTATCACAGCTCAACAATCTTCTTGCTATCTGGTGTTTTAGAATTAAAAGTGGTTGTGCTAAGTATTGCTCTTGCCCTAACAGCTGGGAGCAATATTATATCCTAATTTATATTCCACATCCAATAGTTGACTATTCCGATATCCATTGGGATGGATTGTACAGTCCGTCTATTTTCATTTTGATAAGTACCACGTTGCTGACGTAGTCACTCAACAACGTCTTGCTAAATGCCCACTCTGTGCCAAATCTCATCATAGGTCATGAAAGAATACTTAAAACATGTTTATTATCCTACTAATAGCTTATTACAGAATATTACTCTATTTCTAAAATGGGTCAAGATAGTTTTCTTTGAACATTATACAACATGTTTCTACCATTACAAATTATTTATCTCTTCTAATTAAAAGTTTAGGCTTAGGGGCTGGGGAGATGGCTCAGTCAGTAAAGTGTTTGCCCGGCAATCATGAGGACTTGAATTCAGTCTCTAGAATCCTCATTTAAAAAGTTGGGCATAATGGCTTGCACTTGTAACTCCAGCCCTGGGAAGGCAGAGACAGGAGCATCTCTGGAACTTTCTAGCGAGTCAGCCCAGCCAAATAAATGAGCCTCAGGCCAGTGAGGGGCCCTGTCTCAAAAAAATCAAGGTGGAAAAGTAAGGTGAATGGCTCCTGAGGAACATCAGAAGTTGACGTCTGGCTTCCACATCACGTGCATATCCGTGTGCCTGTACCTCCTCACATGCACATTCCCCCTTGTGAATACATACACACATGTACACAGCTAAAATAAAGCTCAGGCTTAATTGTTTTGAATACAACAGTCTTAGAGTCACTGTTATATCAGCTTATGTAGAATGACAGGATACTTAGGAAAACACTAATATTCCTAAGTAACCCCACTCCAGTATTTTAGGACATAGCTCCGACTGTGCCTGGAATACATATTTGTTGAATTTGAGTGCACCATAATCCCAGGCTCACAAATCCACCCTCATTTTGTGTGGCCACCTGCCTTCATGCTTTGTTTGAATCATGGTGCCTCAGCTCCAATTTGACCCAGACCGTACAACCTGCTTGTTACTCTTTACCCCATAACGAACAATTTTTACAGAACTGTTACAATATTCATGTAAGATTTTAAAGCATTACCTATCTGAGGGTAGCAGAAAGAGTCATGAACAGATGGTATCACTTTTATTTGGGTGTCAGCTTTTACCAGCAATCCTGAGGCTCCTGATAAGGTTTCATGTGCTACAGCATTTATTATTGGTATGATTTGTGTGGCTTATAATGTTTTAACCAACTGTGTTCTCCTAATCCAAAGAAATCCATGGTAAGACCTTTGCCATCATTAGGTAGACTCTAATGGTTTTCTGCAGTTATACATGGGATTTACATGGTTAGGTGATAATTTAATTTCTGTAATTTTAAAGTCCATAGGCACTGTTGCGTGTGGGATATAAGCCAGAGTTCCTAACAGTCTTCAGTAGAGTTCTCTGTTTAGCATTATATGGTTACTTATGTGGGGGCACAGGAGAGAGAGAGGATGAGAATGAATGAGAATGAATCCGTGACAGCAAGACGCTCAGAGTATTCATCAGCCTTCCAGATTAGGTGGAAAGCATCCTTATAGGCTATTTGCATTGGTCACCGTAGACTTCTCAATGTAAGTTGACAAGAAACATTATGATGTTTTATATCCAACCTTTCAAAACCTTGTTAATTATGCATAAGATAATGCTCTTCAATAACATCAAGAATAGACAAATGAAATCATTAGTTTTATATTCCCGAGCTCCGCACACATCTTTTATAGCCAGGCGTTTGAATGCCTCCACCCCCCCATTTCTCAAAATCAGTTTTTCATATATTATAATGTGATCGCATAAATGAATGTGAACAGTATCACGGAGTGGATTAAATTATATAGAAGGGCCTTCGCTTTGGGGAATGATAAACCTAGCTCATTGACATGGAAGGAACAATTTCCAGTCTGTGACAGTGCAAGGGAAGACGTTGATCATCGGTCATTGTTTCTGTGCCATTAACTCAGGCTTCTGACAAATGTCACTCACTCAGATCTGCTTCCCACACTGCCTTCACAGTGGACGTGAAGACAGTGTATCCGTCTTGTGTCTAACAGGAAAGTGAGATTTAGGTGGAGAAAGGTTCTGGGGCATCCTGCAGAGCAGAACTGGTTATGATGGGATGTCCAGGGTGTGTCCGCATAGTCCTTTAAGTCTGAAGCATTCTGGGGGGAATTATTCTGAGAGGGGAGGGAAGAAATGTACCATGTACATTTAAAATGACTTAGTAAAATGATATGATTTGCCAAAATGCACATTACTGTAATTTTGCCAAGATAGGTGGCCAATTGAATGTTCCCAGAAATGTAATTGTCCGCATGCTATTTGCAAGGCCCACTCTGATAGAGCTCAGAAAATGCACCTTTTTCTTTCAATATCCATTTGGTTAGAAATACATCCATTACTTCTAAATGATGACTTTGGGGCCTACTATAAATACCAGTAAAAGGTAATTTCTAATAATGTGAGATTTTTTTTTCCTTTTTTTTTTTTGGTTGTAGAAATTATCTTAAAATATACTATATGTTATCTTAAAACTCATTGGTAACTGTACATTTGCTTAAAAAGAAAAGGGGGGATGTATAACCTGAGAAAGAGAGTTGGCTCAAATGAAATATGGGTTAGTGTATTTTACAGGCTGAATTTCAGAACGTGGATAGAACTACATTTTCTCTGAATTAAAAACTGATAATTTTTCAAATTCTGTTTTACCCATTCTGTCTGGAAATGATTAAAATCCAAAAATAAGATCACAGAAATGGTACTTTTCTCCGGAAAAGGTGTGATTTTCATGCTGGTAGGAATATCTGTACTTTGGTTTACTGTCTTACGCTGTGGTCAAAAGCTGCATAATGACAACTTGGTCCATGGCAACAGTCATAACGGGGTCCAGTAGACCCCATAATAAAGCTGAAAAATTCCTACTGCTGTGTGTGTGTGTATGTGTGTGTGTGTGCGTGCGTGACACAGAGAGAGAATATCTAAGTGCTACTATCAAAGAACGAAAGCTGAGAACTGGAAAGTTTATAAAGTAAAACATTACAATAAGCTAAGATTAATTTATTATTGAAGAAAGAAAAATGTAAAGATAAATTTAGTGTAACTGAAGTACTCAGCATTCATAAAGTCTACAGTGGGGTGTAACTATCTTCAAGGACCTCACATCCCACCCAGTGCAACTTCCAATCCTGAACATAGCATTCATGGTGCCCTGACAAGCGTGCAGTTCATTATCATTTATACTGTATTTTGAATATGCTTTTTCTATGATAAGATTCTTTCATATACATGATTTTGTTACAGGAACATGCTTTATAAGCTTCTGGCCTATGAGCACAATAGGCCGTATCATGTAGCTTGGGTGTGTAGTGGGCTATCCCCATTCAGGTATGTGTGAGTTCATCTACTTTGATTGTATGATGATAAAACCATCTAATGATGCATTTCTCAGAATTCATCCCTGTTGTTAAGTGACTAAATGAACATACCGACCTAATTTTAGAAAGGAATATTGTTTTTCATTTGTGAATTCTGCAATTAGTAGTAAAAATGTTGTTTATTTTCTCATTGAAATATTTTTAATTTTTTTGAGATAGGAGTCATATAGCCCAGATTGGTCTTGAACTTGTTATGTAGCAGAGGGTGGCCTTGGACTTCTGAATATCCTGCCTCCATCTCTAGACTATGAATGTGTACCACCATGCTCAGTTTTTAACTATATAATATTTTAATTAATTCTTTGAGAATTTCATAGTGCATACAATAAATTTTGATCATATTCACTTCCTACTTATTCCCTTGATCTCCTACCTCTTCCCAGATTCACCCTACCCATCATCCCCTCCCAACTTCCTGTCTTTTTTCCTTCCCCTAAAACCCGCCAAGCCCAATTTGTGCTCTCTATAAACTCATGAATGTGGGACCACCATCCACTGGCACATGGTTGACCTTCTAGGGGTTACATCCTTAAAGAAACTGAGTCTCCCCTAGAAGCCATCAGCTGTCGATAACTCTTCCGTTAGGGATGGGAGCACCCGGATGCCTTTCTCTCTATCCTGGAATGTTGACTGACACCCAGTTTTTTATGTTGACAATAGACCATAGGGTTTCCTACATGCTAAGCAAGTACTCTACTGACTGAGCTATACCCCAGCCCATTAAATGTTTTTATTAGAAAATAACTGTATAAATATGGGTCATCGTAGTGAGATCTGAGTTGTCTCTTGCAGGATTACCTGTACGTAGATGTTTAATATCCGCAGCACATTTGGGTGGTGATGTTCTTAACTTTGTCTGTCTATACTAGCTTTATGCCTTGCAGCAGTTATTTATGCTGTTTACATCTCTGTGCCCCACTCTTCTCAGATATAAGCTAACACAGAAATAGTATTTTCTTTTTGGTTAAATACTATGAGGATTAAGTGTTTTAACATAGTTGTTTAGCATAGGGTTCCAAAAGTATGCATAGATGATAATGTTAAGCCACACTATATTAATGCAGTTCTCAGTAATAAAAGTTCATTTTCAATTACAAATTTTGAAAATAAGAACATTATGAAATTTATTGAACTAGCTCACGTAGAGATGCCGCACTCCTCCTAATTACTTCATCTTTAAACCTTCAGCATCACTCTGTGTCTCTAGTGAACAGCTTAAAATAGTATTTTAATTTTGACTAAATTTGTGAGCCTGTGGCTTGTAAAAACAATTTATATCATTTGCATTTATTATGTGGTACTAGATACTAAAAATCGTTGGTACCTATGTATTCTTTTTTACCTTTGTTTTAAGTACTTATGTTTTTTTTTTAGTATCTATGATTTCTATATGTTATATATCTTCTTGTCTTTATTTTCTCTTTTGCTATTAGTTGAGTCATTTATTTCTCTTGCCTATTTTCTTTTACTAAATTTGAACTTTTATAGTCTGTATACATTCTTTCAGTATTTACCCTAAGATATATAACATAAATACTTAATTTTAGATCTTCCTAACAAAGTATCAAATCAGTAAAAGTTCTCTCTAGCTACACATAGTTGAGTTCACAGACCCCAGGGGTGAGCACACTACTATTATTTTGCTAAGTGGACGTAGTATCAAACTGCCAATAGATCCATCTACCTATAGATTACTATAGCTCTTGAAGAAAACTGGCTCTTCTTTCCCCAGCCTTTAACTAAGGAAATGAACAGCCACTAACTGACCATAGTTCCTCAGTGAGAGGTGGAGGCTTGTGAACCTCTTCAAGGGTGTGGCCTCTGGTAGGTTGACCACGACCCAGTAAATGGTTCTGCATCCATGAGTACGTGGATAGCACAAATTAGAGTCAGTGGATTATTAAATAATTTTTTAAAAGTAGACACAAAGTAGATGGTAGGGAGGTAGCAGGTGGATATGAAAGGAGTTAAAGGGAGGAGTTGGGAGAGAGTGTGATCAAAATGTAGCATATAAAATTATCAAAGAATTAATACTTTTTTTTTTTGAGACAGGGACTCCCTGTAACCCCAGCTGGCCTTAAATTCACTATGTAGACCAGGCTGCCCTCATGTTTGAGAGATCTGCCTGCCTCTGCCTTCAGAGTGCTGTGATTAAAGGCATGTATCACCTTGCCTTTAACATTAAGTATTAGTTAGTATTTTTTTTTCTAAATTCTTTCTAGTGCTTATATAGAACAAGAATCCCAGAATTTGGAACCCAAATATCTGCTCTGTGTTTTATACAAAGAATTATATCACGATTTGCAAGCTCAAATGATTTTTGACTTTGATTTACCAACATTTTTACCAAGTCTTTTTTTTTTCCAATTACTTCTAACATTCCATCCCTTCCTGTGGGATTTGTTCTCCTTCTGGCTGTTTGCATCCTTTAGTAGTTCTTTCAGGGAGGATCTGTACCTGGCAAACTCTTAGCTTTTATGCCTTTGAAAACCATTTGTCTTTCTGTCATCACTTTTGGATAGCTGGCTAGTTCTGTACAGAATTCTAGGGCATGTAAATTTCCCTTGGTACTTTGAAATTACTGCTGTCTTTCAAAATCTTTTGCTACTTAGACTCCTGTTGGTCTGATTGCTGCTCCTTGCAAGGAGTTACTTTCTCTCCATTGTGGTGCCCAGTTTTTCCTCATTTTTCTTGAGCTCCTGTGGTTTCACCACAATGTTTTCCTTGTGGCTTTGTTCTTAATTAGCATGGTAGTTGGTGACATCTTTCCATCTGAGGATTTATGTCTCTCTTCAGTTCTGGAGAATTTTTGTGTCTGGACTCTTTCCTTCATTCTTGGCTGTCTCTCACTCTGATTTAAGGTTCTTTTTAGGTCACTTTACTGTCCAGTGTGAGCTGGGTGTGACCTTGTATTGCATATACAGATTCCTAGGTATTGAAGTGTTTTGTCTGTTTTGCCGTCTTTTTATTTGAGTCCATTGATGGTGATTGCATATTTATTTATAGGTTATGGGATGAGCTATAGACACACCCTTTTAGAGCACTTTTGTACTTTGCTGTGCCACTGACATGTATGGAGTTCTTCAGCTTTAGGTCAATTTTCACCATTAGTTTCCATCTGGACTTGAGTGTCTACAAGGAAGGGAGTTAAAGTTGTCATGGTTGACTGTGTCTCTTGCCCATACTTTGAAACAAGCCTTGTCTTTAAAGTTGGTGATTTTTAAGTTTTTATATACTACCTTGCCTTGCTTTGTGGAGGAAGCTCAAGACTTAAAGACCAGCCGAGGGCGGACAGATGACTCAGTGGCTAGAGTGCTTGCTGTGAAGTGACAGGACCCAAGTTTGGACATCCAGAACTCATGCAAATGCCAAGTAGTTATGGTAGTCTGTCTGCCATTCCAGCCTCAGAAGCGGGAAATGAAAGCCCCAGATCAAGTTGGCTAGCTTACACTAGTCATATCAGTAAACTCTGGGTTTGATTGAGAGATGCTGCCTCAATGAATAAGGTGGAACAGTGATCCAAGCTGATTCCCAACATGCATATCTACACATGCATGCCCCCACACATATGGACTGATACACATATACATGTAGACCACACACATATGAAGAGACAGAAAAAAAGAGGCTAGCCCGAGACCTCCCAGCTTGACTTTCTGTGTCACTGTTGAAACCTGCTTATACCTCATCCTCCAAGGGGCATAAAAGCATATTGCCAGGCTAACTATAAATTCAGTTTTTTAAACTTTGAAGTCGATTTATAAATGTTGAAATTTATTTTTAAATGTTATCTGGAAATTCTGGGTGAGTGCAAAGGGGGAAGAGAAATATATACCTCAGCTTTGTCTGCACTCTTGGGCAGGAGGGCCTCCTTTATTTTTCTCTTGTCATTTTCTTTTTTGTGTTTGAGTGTCTTGCCTGCATCTATTTAGTATACTACATGTGTGAAATGCTCACAGGGATCAGAAGAGGACATCAGATCCCTTGGAACTGGAGTGTCATATGGTTGTTAGTTGCCATGTATGTACTGGGAACTAAATATGGCTCCTCTGCAAGAGCAGCCAGTGCTATAAACTACTGAGCCATCTCTCCAGCCCTGTGTCATTTCCTTTTTATAAGCTGAGATTCTACTTTATATACTATATATAGGACTTTATGACTTTTTAATCTCTAAGAATTTATTGTGACTCTAATATCACTATTAAGTGATTTTCCAAACCATGAGTTTTTAGCAGTTACGCTCCATAGAATGGTTCTATCATTTGGTTAGCAGTCCCTGTGGTTACATATTAAGTTGTTTATAGAGTTTCTTTTTCTCCTGTAAATAATGCTCCTGTAAACATCTTTCTGTGTCTTTATAAGCATTTCTTCTAGGACTAGCTACTTGAAAGAAGAGGAGTTGCTGTATAAGAGGATAAGATCTCAATAATTTGAATGACTTATGAAACAGTCACAGTGGGATTCTAAATGGATTCATCATGAAAACTCTGAACCGTATGAATGAGAGGCTACCTTGTAAGTGGAGGACAAAAACACAATGGATTAGACTTAGACTGCCATAAATGTTGGATGTCCTTTGGTTCATTCATATGACAGGAAATTGAGTCATGATGTTACTGTAACTAGTGGGCAGAGGGTAAGAAATAAGGAAGATTTGATCTTTTTTTTCCCCCAGAAGACTATAGAAGACCTGTTAGTGAAGACAAATAGAATTGCAATGTAGTCTCACAAAAAGGCAGGCATCAACAATTACCCGACATAACCGGAAAGTCCTTTAATATCTCAAACACTGAGTTGAGATCCAGTTGGCCAAATGGCCGTTTTTACCTAATAAGATAGCCCCCAAACTTTAAGCAGTAAATGAGTACCAGGAGACAGGAGGGTAGTTGCCTCTGTTATTAGGCAAGTGAGAATGATTGTCTCAAGGAACATTTCCTGGAGTGAGTAAATTTTCTCTTCAGAGGGCTCATTCCACATCCAAATGGCCTTTCACTGTGTCAACAGCCAGAACATTACCGCTAAGATTGTTCTTTAGCTTCCTTTCTTCAGCCACACTCTGTATGTAGTCACCAGCAATAGGAAGATCAGGGGTTCCGGCTTTCCTGTATCACTGTGCACAGATCACCCTACAGCTCAGAGGAAGCTCAGTCTCACCCTTAGCTACGGGATTCCGGTTAATGTGGATCAGTCATAGAGCCACCCATCCTTCGTACTGATTAATTAGGCGTTGATACAGTTTGGTAGGAGGAAAATCTCCCCTAGGGCTTTCTTGTAAAGGTTGACTCACTGTTAGAGGAGATAGGATGACAGGTCTTGCCTTCACTGGCCATCACTGGCTCTGGATTCTATGTATGGTACATCTACTGTCACCCTGCCACCAGCCTTGGTGTGATACCTCACATGGGAGAAGACCACGTTACTGGGAGGAAGGGGAAGCTGAAAGGCTGACCTCAGGCTCTACTGAGAAAGCCCATGTTGCTTGGGTTGTTTCCTCTTGTCTGAAATCTTCCATAAGGAATGCAGGAGGAGAGGTGGGCTGGATTCTGTGCACCTAGGCACCTTAGGAATGTCCTCGATGTGTGCCACAGTGTCTCTTGCAGGGTTGCTGCCTAGGTTCTGGGTGACTTGACCTGTTGCCCTATTTGCTGCCTTTGGGGAGTTACATCCCGTAGACTGGATGTTTATATTCAGTTCTCTATCTAACCTTTTGTTTCCAGTCTACACGGAGGATTCTCCAGCTCAATTTATTTGTTTTTTAAAATTGTATTTATTTTCTATTTTATGTGTTTGAGTGTTTTGCCTGAATTAAGTGTACCCAAATTGTACAATGCCTGCAGAGGCCAGAAGAGGGCCTCTGGAGTTATGGCTGGTTGTTAGCTGCCATGTCAGTCCTGGCAATCAAACCTGGGTCCTCTTGAAGAGCAGCCAGTGCTCTTAAATACTGAGCCATGTCACTAGTTCCTATTTATTTATTTGAGTCAGAACCTCACTATATAGCCCTGGCTGGCATGGAACTCATTAGGTAGATAAAGCTGGCCTTGAATATGTGGCAATCCTCCTGCCTATGCCTCCCAAGTGCTGGGATAACAGTTGTGAAAAATTGTGCCTGGCTATCAGGTAACTTTAAAAAGATATTGTGTTTTTGACCATTTCACACATATATGCAATGTGTTAGGATAATATTCACCCCAAATTGCCCTCTCTCAGCTTTCTTCCACTCCTGCTTATCTCCTCCTTCCCATCTGTTCCCTCTCCTACCATGTGTGTGTGTGCATGCATGTGTGTGTATGCACGTGTGCACTTTCACGCATGCATGCACATGTTCGGGCCTTAGCCACAGCTGCTGTGTTCATGATTACAGTGGCCATGTCATATCCAGAAGACAGCGTTTACCAGTGTTCCTGACTGTCTCCCCATCTTTCTGCCCCTCTTCCACAGTGCTCCCTGAGCCTTGAAGGGGGTGATACAGATGTTCTGTGTAGGGCTGAGCACTCAACAGTCACTAAGTTTCTTGGTGTTTTGACCATCTCCTGACTTCTGAAGGACCTAAACTAAGAGACCCTCTGATACCACACAACGCCGACCCATGCCTTTCCTCTTCAGTTCTTTTGCCACCAAAATTAGGGGTAAAGGCACAATGAAAGCTTTTTGGTCAAACACGGTGAAAAGTGAAAACTTGCGTTTGCACAGGTGATGTGTGTGTTCCTACTGATTTCTATGCTAGCCTGAGACTTGGCCGTGGTTCATCACCCACTTTCTGACTTTGCTGTTAAGCATTGGAGATTCCTTTTTTCTCAATGATTTCCAAATAATCGACACCCACCTCTCCTGCCCCAAATGATATAATAGATTAGATTAAAACAATTCTGCAAATGCACTTTTATAATTGGAGATTAGGGGAGTCAGTGATAATTTGAAGTGAGCCTCAGCAGGTGGTCCATACCTCCAGTTTGTTGTAGATTCCCATGTTGAGAGAATTCCGGTTCATAAGCAGTAGTCACAAAGCTAAGGGTTTGTTGTCTGCTTAAGCAGCTTGCCTTACTAGATTAACTGTAAATGAGAAAGGAAAGTCCAGGGTTTGGAAGATGGCTCACTTGGTAAAGGGCCTGCCATGTAGGCATGAGGACCTGAGTTCAGATCCCCAGAACCTGCATAAAGAGCTGGAAATGATGGTATGTGCTGGTAACCCCAGCATTGGAGGTTGGGAAGGAGAACCCCTGAAGGAATAGGTGGATCTCTGGAACTCACTGCCAGCCATCCTAGTCAAATCATTGAGCTTTGGATTCAGAGGAGACTTTGTCACAACATAACCCCCAACATACACCAAAAACCAAAACCAAAACAAAGACAAAGAAGTCCACTGGAAAGCAAGATATATTGGTTGCATGCCTTAGTATTTTTTAAATTGCAGATACATTAAGATGACTATATGTTTAAAACTAAACATTTTAGAAATGAGCACTATTTAAATGAGATTAAAATGATATCTTTTTTTTGCACCCCACCCAGAGGACCTCAGCACAGTTTCAATGTGAAGATCACTGATTTTATAAAATTATTTTTTAGAACACTTGTCACAGGGCATACCAGTTATTTGATGACCTTCGAGTCTTCTTTGAACTGCAGGAATTGGGTCTCATTTGTGTCTGTGTCCCTGGTGCGCTCAGATTTTTATTTTTACATGGCCCCTCTGTCCTTAGAGCAGCTGAGCACTTCCCAAGGCTATCCCCATTTCACCATGTCCCCCTGCTTCCACCAAATTAATTGGATTAGATGCTAGGAAATGTGGATTTTTTTTTCCCAGCCTGTTCTGATCATTTCAGTTTATAAAAGTACAAATTAATGTTGTCCTTAAGATCTTACAGGGTATAAATGCATATCCTTGCACAGTAACTTCTCTTATTCTGCTAACGCCTGCGATGAGTAAATACTCACTGCAGAAATTTAGAAATTAAATTGTAAATGAATTTACAAAGACAAGAATCATTGTGAAATGACTGCAGTTCCTTCTAGTGTCCGTGTCCTGCTGGGGGTTGGTTCTAGAGCCTGCCGCCATAACCAAATTTGCAACTGGTCGGTCCCTTATATAAAATGATATGATATTGGCATATGATCTAATTCCATCTTCCCAAATGTTTGGTCATCTTTGGATCACTTAGGATTCCTAACTCAAAGTAAATGCTGAATAGATAGTTGTTATACTCTGTAGTTTAGGGGAAAATACCAAGAGAAAAGTCCTCTCATATGCATTATGGAGAGAGTTTTTTTTCCTGAAATAATTATTGAAGATGTATTTTATTTTAATTATGTGTGTGTGTCTAGGTATGTACATGTGAATATAGATACCCTAGAGGCCAGAAGGCCTCAGATCCCCCTGGAGCTGGAGTTATAGTTGGTTGTAAGCCACCTGATATGGTGCTGCAAACTGAACCCCGGTTCCCCAGAAGAGCAGTAAGTGACCTTGACAATGGAGCCATCTCTCCAGCCCCTGAAAATAATTTTTTTTTCAATGCTGTGGATCAGACTCAGGGATTTGCACATATTAGGCAAGCACTCTCCACTCAGCTAGTCCCCTGCTCCTTTTCTGAATATTTTCAACAGGTAGAGCCATGGCTCTAGAGGGCCAATTATTTAGTTCAATAAATGCCTCTAATCTTGTTTTACATCACAAATTGTATTTCTTCACACCATCAGAAAGTTTTAATAAACTTAAACTTTTTCATGAACTAGTTCATCTTATGAAGGTATTGTGATGTTTCAAATCTATTCTATATTGCTGGGGATACAGTTTCTAATCTGCTTGTATAAATAAATGATGCATGTATGAGCTATGATATTTTTGCATGTTCTCCACTGTGCAAAGACTTATTTGTTGAAGTTAAATTCTTTTTAAAAAAAGGAGCACTAGATCAAAGGTACGAACATTTGCAAGGCTCTTTTTTGCCTTAGATAAAAATTAAAAATGTACCTATAATACTGGAGAAGTAATATGTTTGATTATAGTCAAGTAACTGTTGATATCTTGGAAAATTAACTTTCCTGTTAGGAATTTTAGAACATGAATGACAGTAAAAGTATGAACCAAGTGAGATTTGCCAAATGGGCCCAATGACAGAAGCAGGCCATTATGCTGTTTAAAGAAATAGGCCTTGAGAGTCTCTGTCTTGAATCTCATTCTGCCATTCACCTGCTTCTTGATACGTTTACTTGCCTTGAGTTCCATGTGCATCTGACCTTCCCTTAAGAGAAAGACACAGAGAAACTGGTTAGGGATCTATCTTCAGTCTCCTTTTTCTCCTTTTTCTTTCTTGCCAGCTGACCTTCAGCTCTGCAGAGGAAGAGAGTCTTGATTTCTCCTCTGAGTTTTGCTTTCACAAAGTTTTTTGGAGGTAACACATGCAGAAAGTCTTGATACAGCAGGAACACCCTTTCATTTCAGAGAGAGGATAATTTGTATAAGATGGAATGCTGAAACTTAATTTTTACATATTTGAAGAATTTAAGGTATTTACTTGAGGCAGAAATGATTTGAGGCTTAGGAAAAATCCCACAGAAAAATTGAAACGCATGCATTCTTATTAGATTTAAAGTCGTATCTTTCTTTACCTAGATCATATCCATCTAATTTCAAGAGAAGCATCCAAAGGGTTGGAATGAATTTTTTCAGTGTGAGAAATGGCATTCTTGAAAACAATAACAATAACAGAAACCCCCAGCTTTTCACAGTGGTTGGCTCGTAGCTATTAACTAATCCCATAACAAGTGATATTTACCTACGTATTTCCCAAATTAAATATGGGTATGTGTAGTCCTGTCCTAAGATCCTATAATTCAGACACTTTTCCTGCTAAGGGGAAAAAAAATGAAAACCCCAATTGCCTCAAGGATTCTGAACACTGGGGCAGAGAGGGGGGAGGTGAGGATAAAAACACCAGACACAGAGGAAGCATGTGACTTCCTAGAGGAGAGGGTCTACTTAGGATGGCGGGGAGGAGATGGGGCACACTGGGAAAGACTAATTTGAGAGTCTAAGCATTGCTTAGAAGACCTGATTGGATAGCCTGAGCTAATCATATTTACATTATCAAGGCTTGTGTGTGAAAGAGCCCCTGAATGCCAAGCCCTGACAATTCTTTCTTGGGGAAATGTTAGAAATTTCTTGTATTCTTTTCAGAATCACTGTGTAATTCCTCCTGCCCTTTCCTTCAAAATTCTTTCTCAGAGGGTAAGAGAACATTTTTTTTTTTTTTTTTTTGGTAAGGTTTCAGTTTAATTTGGATTCCATTCAAAAGAGTTTTTGATAAAATGAATCCTGTACTGGGCTAGAACTTAGACTGCTAGCCTGGCTAGCCAGAGGATATCCTTCCACCTTGCACATTTTTTTTTTTTTGAGACTCCCATTAAATTTTATTCAGGAGTCCCTTCCCAGCCAAATGTATTGTTTCCATGGATACAATTAATGGGGAAAGCAATTTATAAGACTGATGTGAAAAATGAGTACTCCATCAGCCCCCCTGCTGGTTGCATTTAGAGACTAGAGAAGGAAGCCTGCCCTTGTGGGGTTGGTAGAAGCTTCACATATATATGGAAACAAAACAATGAAAGCCTAAGTCCGAAGTGTCTCTAAGTATGAGGAATGACCCTGAAAGACTTTATGAGGAATTAGAAAATGCCACAAAATTCGGGCATCTTTTAGCATATTTCCCATGTACAGACTCCACTCCATGACAACCTTGAAAACATTCCTAAACCAAACCAAAACAAAACAGACATCTTTTCCCGTGTCACAGTTGGAAGGTTTTAGGGTATCTGGTAAAACAGGCAGAGCCCAGATACGGAAGCCTGGGGGCGGGGGTGGCGGGGGGGGGGCGGGGTTGGGGAGCAAAGCCACCAGCTCTCTCTCCAGCCTCTAATTTAATTTCCATCACAACAGTTAAGGTTGACTCAATCACCATAACTTCCCTATTAGCATTTTTATTTCTTGAAACATAATGCAGTGAAATGATCAATATCAGCTCATCTCACTTTCTAAAGTATCGAAGTGAAAAACCGCCGTTTATGAAGATGGCTTAACGTCAGCGGTACCCGCCCCCCTCAAACTCAGGACCACTGTGTGTTCCGTTTAATATCACTGTGCACCTTACAACCACAACCATGCCAAAGTTCTTTCTTATTTTAGTGTTACTAGATATATTCTGGAATACGCCAATATTTTTAGGAGGCGAATACGGAGAAGTGCATCTTAGGCCATATAAGTGCAGTTTAATTGCTTATAGGCAAACATACTTAGGAAACTGTAGTTAGCACCCCCATCTGCCATGTTTTGTTGACTGCCGGCAGGAGGGCTGGTCGGAATCTCTTCCGTCCTGTAGAGGGCAGTCTGCCCCCACAAAACAAGCCTGGCACCCAGCAGCAACCTCTGCAGAGAATAGTATTATAATTATTTTTTAAGCTGTGAATGTAAATAATTCTTTTTTCCTTTGGATAAGGCTGTAGGAAAAAAAAAAAAAGAAAACTGTTCTACATTAGAAAATTATAGATCGTGCATAGTTCGGGTGTGTGTTTTCTTTTTGTATATTGTCTTGCTGACGATTTTTTTTTTTTTTTTTTTTTTTTTAGATTGAAGGCATTTTTGAATAGGCATTGAGCGAAAGATAACAAATAAGGTCTCAAATGGAGGGGCAATGTAGTCAGGAGAATAAGAAACCCATCAGGCTGGGCTGTAGCTTAAAAATGTATTTATAATAAGAACTTGAGGGCCTACGAACTGCACCACCAGAGCGGCCAAAGTAAAACACCACCAGCTGTTATATGTTTTTAAATACAGAAATTAATTTCAGTTTGAAGAGGTTTCCATCAGAAGCTGAAGATAATTTAATCTGGAAAGTGCAAGAAAATAGGTATTTCTTTCGGTCATATTTCTCTCCTGTTTGATGTGCGTCTCTGCCCGGGAGAGGAATGGATTGAATAGAGGCAGGTAGTCCACAGGAGCCCGGGAACCATGCGAGCAAGGGTGCTCAAACGAGCCTAACTGATGCTCAGATAAATACGCGACAGCAGAATTCCCAAACAGTTCAATTTGCTTTTCCTGGACTCTAAAAGGAGAAGTACTTTCTGCTGACCATGGGAAAAGCTCTTAGAGATACTGTTGAGGCTGATGCTAAGAGGTTATGGGGTGGGGTGGGGGTGGGGGCGGGACGGGGGACGGGACTACGCTACAAATGATCATTTCAATCCGTCAGTTTCAGTGGGCAAAATCAACCATAATCCTGGTATAGAAATTCATAAACCCTGAAACAAAATTTACATGAGTTTTTTGTTTATTGAAAGATATAATAGAGAATTATAAAAAAATACTCCTTAAACACACAACCACTAATAGGAAAGGGAGAAAATGCTCAGAAACTCATGTCCTGGGAATATCGCAGGAATCTGCAGCTTAGGCTGATTTTCACGTCGCCAATGCAAGTTTGGAAATACCTTTGAGAATTTCTCTTCTGCCTGCCTGCCTATTTATTTGCAAGTGTTTTCTCGGCTCCTTTCTAAAGCAGTTTGAAAATGTGATTTTTACCCCTTCTTGGTGCCCAGATGATTTTTGCAAAGTGCCATTTATTTATTTGCTGCTCACTCCCCGTTTCTCTTAATGTCCAATTATTGCATAGGAAGATAAGCTGAGCATGAAGATGTATTGTCTCTCAATGAAGAGGAACACTTGGAAGTGGTTTTTTTTTTTTAACTTATATTTTTGGAGCTGGCTCTTTCAAATCATGCAGCTCTGTCATCTGCGATTTATGAGGACCGTGGTGGAACCAGGTGGAGCAGGGGCCGAAGTGGCAGAACAATGACGCTTAGGGAGGGCTGTGGACGGGTCTCATCGGTACCCACGTGAAATTTAATCAGGTTACATAGAGTGACGTGATCTATCTTGTTAGCTTGGTCAGAAACTCTTTTGAAAAGATAAATGATAAACCTTTCAAAACTTAAAACACAGGCAGATTTACAGAAAGGCATGTATTATGGTCCAGATGTCTATTCTGCTGCTGCGAACGCTCCTGTTGGGAAGTTTATTTTGGTCAAACGACCCATTCTATTCTGTGTTGATATTCTCCATGCAATCATTGCTGTAAGGGCCAACTGTTTAGAAGGAATTTCATTGTTGCAAGTTGATTAGGATCAAATAGCCTGCTCTGTATTCTACTGACTTCATTTTGTCCTTGTTGCCTAGGTCAATGTATAACTCTTCTTTTCCAGAACCATAGGATAAAATGTTTCTATATATCAACCTAGCTTATCTTTGAGAGCTAACGAATTTTGTTTTAGCAAGTTGATAAAAACCAAAAACCCTATTCGGTATCATATTAACATTTGTCCTATCATTGTTGCCCAGACCAGTACATAATTCTTCTTTTCTAGAGCTATAAAGTAAGTATAAAATATTTACCTTATTCCAAACAGCTTCTCTTTTAGGAGTAGCTCCCTGTGCTGTCAGTAACAATGGGGACAGCTTTTGCCCTGTTATTCAAACAAATCTTAATTTGTATGTGTCCTTTTGTTTTAAATAGTCACCAGTAAAAACTTCTTCAGTATTCAAAATTAGACACAAGAATAAATGTGCAAATTAGTTTGGAGGCTTTCAGATATTTGGAGAGGTAAAGAGTTGGATGGATGGGTTGCTTTTCACATACAAAAATAGGAAGTTTTCAACCTGGGAAATTCATGGGCAATCGGTATGGTCAGCATTGACAGAGCTGATGAAAATATGCATACAGATGTAGGGGTGGATGTGTGTTTGTGTATATATATATATATCTATAAAAGATACTGAGTCTTTTGCACAAAAATAAGCCTAGATTCTTCTATGGCTAGTATAGTATACCTCATCAACCGTATCTAAGTTAGTACCTTGCTGAGATGTAGTAATCTTTATTCTACCAGGTGTAAGATGAATGCCACAAACATTCATGCCTCCCCCATCCTTAAGGCACCACGTACACAGAGGGAGGGGGTAGACAACTTTTACATGACTTGAATTTTTAAAAGTAATATTCCAATTTGCATATGTATGCATACTTTAGTGACCTTAATGCCTTGACTTTTTAACAGAATTATCTTAGAATTTTAAGCCTAAATTGTAAAAAAGAATACTAAAGATTCTTGTTTTTCCTTTGCATCTCTGAAGAAAATTTACTTGCTGGAATTTTCCCATTTGATTGGAAAAGCAGAAGGATGCGGTGTTGGCGTCCCCTTCCTCTGTCTCACAGTGGCTTTGTGCTGGGCTTGGCTTACTACCTTCTGTAGCTCAGTGCAAAAAAGAAATCCACGGTGGGAACTTGGATTTTTCCAGTCATTCCGGATCTTTGTTGCTGCTAGACTCTTAATTCTGTTTGAGTTTATAATATTTGCATTTGCCCTCATTACTCGGAAGGAATTCTTTGGACTGGCTCCTCACTTTTTCCCTATTCCTTTCATTTTCAGATGAAAGGCAAATGCATATTTTTTAAATATAAATAAATACGAGGTGGTTAGGGCCATTTCCCGCACTCTCTGTCTGCTGGGTCTTTGTTTCTGTTTCCTGCTGTGTGCATTGCATTACATTTCTGAACCTGTTGTGAATGGGTATTTTAAGCATTTTTCTTTTGTAGTCTATTAAAATAAAAATATTTTCAGCTAGTAGAAATCCCATTGGTTCTCCTACAGTTTTGCCCCACAGGCCTTTGAAGGACAGGAACAGGTTGTCTGGGGCCTAATTCTGAGCATTGTTTTTTTATGAGGAAATCAAAAGTATAATTGCTAAAACCTACTGTGTTCTTTAATGTTGGAAAAGAAGAATTCATTGCTGATGGCAAAGCAATGGGAGCAGAGAGGGAGAAGGTGGACACCAGGCGAGCCCTCTGGAATTGGGGGTTTCTGTTGAAAGTGACGGAAGAAGAAGGAAGACACACTTCTGAATTTGCCCAGGACAGCATGGGTAGATTTGGCAAGTGGATCTGAGGGATCCAGCTCATGCCGCACAAGGGATTTGAACAGGGATTAATTCAGTGACGTACTGTCTTGGTCTTTCCTTTTACTGCTGTCAGATTCTTTCTTGAGAGTTCCAATTTACAAATGGTCAGAACAACACTGATGAAAACTTGGAAGGTGGGCTACCTACGCAGTAACTTAGGTCGTTCCTAGGATGGAAATCATCGCACAAGCCATTTACTGAGATACCTGCCTTTTTCAACCTTGCTTGGTGAATGAGGGGAGGAGCTGTTTGACCTGAGCTTTCACTGCAGATTCAGAGGGGAGGGCAGCTGGGAATTTTCCATTTCATGGATGCCCAGCCCACTTTATGGACTGGATAGCTAAATGGGGTATCCTAATTGGGGACTTGCTGTGTTATTGTTCTAGGTTTCCAAAATTAGAGGTGTAGGACTGTCCTCAGAGGGTCTGTCTGTCACCAGAATATTGGGACAGTTTTGAATTTTTCTGGGTGACACAGCAGCTCTATTTCAAGGTCCTGATGAAGGGCGAAAGGTTGCATGAAAACTTCCACTCCAGTTTTAATTGGAATGGAACAGAATAGAACAGATTCAAAACAAACAAACAAAAGAGAACTATGGATCCTGCCCAAACCTGGACGTGGACAGCAGACAAATGGTTAAAATATCCACTCATCGGAGTATGAAGGCAGTTGCTCTGACTGTCAGATGGGTTGACCAGTGTCAGACTACCCTGACAGAGCAGCATACCTAGCTTGCATCATAAATAAAACAGACAAATTACTTTTTGCCCCTCCCCCCCTAAGATGGAAAAAGCACTGGGGAGAGAGGGGAGGGAGAAGGATTAAGGGGGGAGGGGTGATTTGGAGGGTGTGTGTGGGGAGTGAAGAATTAGAGGAGAAAGAAAAAAAAAGATCCTTTCAGCCCCTCCATGAATCTCAGCATGGCAGCCGAGAACAATGAGAAAACCAGGCAATTACCTAGAATCCCGTTCTCTTATCCAGACATAGAAAATATATCCTTGCTCCAGCTTCCCTCCATCCCCCACCCCAGCCACCTCCTCCCCTCCCCCCATCCTCTGTCTAATTCAGTTCTTTCCAGGAAGGCCCAGCAGATGTAACAAAAGCGGGAGGTTTCTGATGATGGGCCACTCAGGCGGGACTTCAGGGCCCAGCCTTCCACATATGAATCTGGAAACATTTTTTTTTTTTTTTTTTTAATTCCATGCCCTCACAGGCTTTGGTAACCTCTGATGCTGCCACAGTGAAAAAACCCCAACAGTACGTATTTTACAGAATGGACTCCTCCCTGAAAATCAAGGGATAAAGATCGTAAAAATCACCTCACCTTCATGCCAAGAGCTAGCCAGAGGTCAGCAGTCTTGGAAATTGTGGCTGGGCATTCCGGGAGGATTCTGGAATGGGAAATGAGGCTTCCTCAAGTGCCTGAGGACGATGACTTTATTTCTTATGTAATCTACTCTCCTGTAAAGAGATCACCCTGGTACCCAACCTTTTCCCTCTGTGAGGTACCAGTGTTAAAGGTGCTGAGGGCTCTGGTGATCCGACAGGCTTGGCTTCCTGGCCACAACACGCCAGCCACATTCAGAAGGGGGAGATGTCAATGTGTGTGTCTGGTCACAGGGCGAGCAGGAGCGTTTGATTAATCAGTCTGTTGCAGAACGATGTTGAAGCTAGAGCATGTATGAATTGCCTGTCATAGTCCTTGATGGCTAGAGTGGACCCATAGATGATTTCCGGTGTTCTTCATCTGTTTCCTCCCCCTGTCCATGAAGGATAGGACTTTCTTTGCAGCCCAGCTAAATGGTGATGCTTTGAAACTCACTGTCCTCCCTTCCAGTCTTGATGAGTAGTTTATAATATGGGACAGCTGCTTGGAGTTAGGGTGTGGCTGACAGCTGCTCACAAAGATCCCTCCCTGCACTCTTTACAGTAGTTGTGCAACCACCATAAAACGTGGGGGACTCGTCTTTCCCATGGCAACGCTCACTCAAGATAATGCTTGAAAGGGACTTAAGTTTTTCCTTGGACAAACAATTAACCAACTCTCCCAGGCTAGGAAATTGCCAAGACCACCTCCCTGCATTAGCCAGAGAACACTTGTTGGCGGTCAGGGGCTTATTTAACCTTTTACGTAAAACAGATTTACTGGAAAGACCGTTGTTTCCAGTAGAGTGCTGGTGTTTGATTTCAAAGTGAATGCAAAAATGCTTTGACATCTCTTGTGCCTTAAAGTGTGATTTACATCTCGAGTGGTGTAGTTTTCACCACATCTATTTTCCCAACTTAGTAGTTAGTTACCAGGGGCTGAAACCCTGGCTTACACTTTCTCAAATCGTTTTTGTAAGAGCTGAACATTTGGATTTGGAATCGGGTTCAAATTCCAGCTCTGCCTCTTGATTGGTGTGTTAGCCTCTTTTCTCATTGCTGTGGCCGATTTCATGTCAGAAGCAAAGGGAGAAAGAATTTATTTTGGTTCATGGTTTCAGGAATATAGTCTGTGTGGTAGAAAGCTTGAGGGAGGGAGTCAGTCTGAGGTAGTGGGGACTGAGGCTATAGCCTGAGGTAGATAGAAGTTTCAAGGCCTGTACCTAGTGATTTACTTACCAGATCACAGAACCACCGGCTCCGGACCAAGTATTCAAGCACAGGAGCCTGTTGGGAACACTTCATTCTGCCAGGTGCAGTGTCAGTAAATGGATCACTCAAACCAAGCTTCAGATTTTTGGGTTTTTTTTTTGGCCTGAAAATTTGGGAACAAAAGTGCTTATCAGGAGTCTATTGAAATTTGAAGAATATAAAAGTAGAGCTAGAGAGATGGCTTAGTGGTTAAGAGCACTGGCTGCTCTTGCTGAAGACCTGGGTTCAGTTCCCAGCACTCACATGGCAGCTCACAATCACCCATAACTCCAGTTCTAAGGGATCTGAGGCTTTCTTCTTGGACTGGCACTGTACAACATGGGTATACTTGCATACTTGCAGGCAAAACACTCATACACATAAAATAAAAATTAGTAAATAGACTACTTAAAAAAGAAAACAAAAATATGCCGTATCACTTGGTGAACTAAAAGATGCCCAACAGTGTTGGTTTTAATTACTTTAGTGTGTGTTTTTGACCCACTATACACACAGACTCAAGCAACCATGGGTCAAATATGCTCAGGAGTAAAGTGAATACTGAGTGTGTATAGTCCCCCCCATTATTTTCTTAACAATGTAGGAGAACAACTTTTACTTAGTATTTATGTTACAATATACATCACAAATAAGCTAGAGGTGAGTAAAGTATAGAGGAGAGTATGCACAAGTTATACACAGTAATACACCAGTCATATTTGGGACTCAAGCAGTTCTTGTATTTTGCTATACTTGAGGGATGGAGGGGAGGGGCTAACACTGGAATGAATGAACCCTGGTTAGGTATGGAAGGACAACCTTACTCATAAGTGTTTGTCGATCGAGTTAAGTATACGGAACCCAGGCAGAGCAGCTGTCTTTCCAGGGACTCACATTGCTTTGGCCTAACCCAGAAAGCATAGATATTTTGGATCCTAAAAAACTTGTTGGAAGATGGCAATGCTCAGCTTGAAACATACAGTTATATGGAGAGCTTCGACTTCCCGGACAGAGTTTCCTCACTCTCTTTTTGAGTCACATCTGAATTTAATGTTAAATTCTGAAATTCCTGTGCTTGAGCTCATGATGACATAAAGAAATTAATGTGTCTCTAGTGAAGTTCCAATAGCTTTAGAAAAAAAAAAAACCCCTAAATGAACTGGGGGTTGTGGCTTCAGTAATAGAATACTTGCCTAGTATCTGGATTTGAACATCACCCTGATACCCTGATATTTTTCATTTGAGTTTTTCTTTAGATATTTAGAACATCTTCATATATCTCCTTTGATGCCTCTTAAACATCTTTCCAAGAAAAATGTGCCAGAGTGGCTTATAGATAGTCCTCCTTTAGTTAAAATTCTCCCACTTCTCCACTTTTGCTGTCTATAAACCTAGTATTATCAACATTTTTACAGCAGTTAAGGTTTTTCATGGCCAAGACAATGGTTTCCAACCCAGCTGATTGGCTAATCCCCACTGTCCGCATCATCCTCACCGCTCACTCTCAAAGGGAGGGGAACTGTGCTCCTTGTAGGCAGAGCCCACTGAGCTCATCAGAAGGGTTTTCACGAACAAATCTCATGTATGAATAAACTTGTATAAAATCGAGACATTCCCCAAGTCTGACAGAGTGAGGCAGAATGACCTTTCTGGCCAGTGGTTAGTCTGAAAAGCCCATGCCCAGTTTGTCTTGCTGGGGACTGAAGATGGCCTGGAAAGTATTCAGCCCACCTAAACAGTTCAGGTTCCCAATTACATGAATAATTAAACCATCGAAAGCAACCACCCCACTTTTACACTACTGAATCAAAATTGGTACAAGAGTTGCTTCAACTGTGGAAGACCAGCAGAGGAGGGTTAAAAGTCATGTGTTCTTCAAATCCACATTAACTTTTCCTGACCATTCTCTTTGAGTGTTGAGATTTATTTACTTATTTATTTATTTGTTTTTACACATGGGGGGATTACATGTAATTTTAGAGGGCTGTCAGGGGCAGATGATGCTGTCTCATATTAACGTCCCGGTTTTGTGGATCTCTGCAAGGCTTGTTCTTAACGTGAAGGTTTGTAAGCTGTCATCTCACTGCGCAGAGGCTGTATTTTACATAATATCCTTCAGTTTCACTGACACCACCCTGGATGGCATTATTACTGCTATTTACAGTCCCATGTTGGTAGTGTTAAACCCCAATGACATTAATAAAATAATTAAACGATACAGATTAGAATGGGAGTAACAGTTGTTAACACTTCTTGACAGCATACACTCAAAGGTAGCCTGCCATTAGCCAGCCTTTTAGAGATTCATTGTGATAAAACTTACTTTCTTCAAATGTCTCCTCTCCACACTTCGTTCTTTTACCTGCTCCCCATTCTTCCTCCCTCCCCCCTCCCCCCTCCCCCTCTCTCTTCTTTCTTTCTTTCTTTCTTTCTTTCTTTCTTTCTTTCTTTCTTTCTTTCTTTCTTTCTTTCTGTCCGTCTTTTTCTACACAGGGTCTTCCTGTAACCCCAGCTGGCCCATAATTCGCTATGTACACCAGGCTGGCCTTGAACTCACAGAGACCCCCACCCCCACCACCTTTGCCTCTTGAGTGCTGGGACTAAAGGCGTGTGCCCTGACGGCTGGCTTCATCTTTCTTTTCGTCCTTTCTCTGTGCGAGACGAATTCTTCACAACCTTCCATGTTGCTGCTTTGTAGGTAACTCTGATTATTGTCTGGAAATAGACTGTTGCTTAGCAAGTGCAAGTTCCACCTCCTCCTTCCAGCCTGCTCTTGGACCGGTCTCCTTCCCTCCACAGCACTCTGCCTTCATTGGCTGCTTTGTTTCCAGGCCCCTTTCTCCCAATGTCTTCTGCCTTCCATCTCGACACTCAGCATCCTGTGGCAGATGCTTCCTCGGGTTCTTTTTGAAATTGATGCTAGCCTTTTGTTCTGACTTCTGGGTCAGGCAGCTTGCAGCCTCCCTGGGGCAGTGCTGTGATGGATTTTGGCATGGCCAGGCTGTTTAACAACTCCATCGCAAGGTGCCAGCTTCCTCCAAGATTGAAAAAAGCCGAGATGAGCCTTTTCCAAAGGGTCCACTAAGTTTCCAAATACCAAAGATTCCTGGGGATCTCAAATTATGTGGCAATTTTCTTAAAGCCACACGGAATAGGTTAATTTTCAGTTCCAAGATTCATAGCTGTTCTGTGGTCTTATTAGCCAAGTGTGTACATTTTCCTGGGGCCTATGTTGTTTGCATTCAATAACTTTTATTTAAAATTTCAGGTCCTGTCTCTCTTTCCAGATGGGTGATTGTCAGTTATGCCTCATCTTTGTGGTCAGTCAGTCATAGTTTTTAAAAGTTACAATCAAGGTGGCTGGAGAGAGGGCTCAGAGGTTAAGAACATCTCTTGCAGAGGACCTGGGTCCATGGCTTCTTTGGGCACCTATGCTCATGTTCACATACACAAACACACACATATACATAATTGAAAAATATTTTAAAAGAGTCACAATTGCTTTGAAAGATTCTGCCAATTAGCTTGATACTATTCATTTTTCAGAAGTACTTAGAAAGGTGTCCATACTGAGTACATATTTTTGAGGGTTGAACCAGTTATTCTAGGACTAAGTATTTATCTAGTTCTGCATGTATGTGAAAAATTATTTAAAGTCAGTTATATATTCAAGCTCTATCTGTGGGTTCTGCATCTATGGGCCTCAACAACAGACTGAAAATATTAAGTGAAGAATTACATCTGTACTAGACATGTAGAGACTGTTTTTCTTGTCATCATTCCCTAAACAGTATACTTTAGCAACTATTTACATAGCCTTCACATCACATTATTATAAGCAATCTACACATGATTTAGAGTATGTGGGATGGACTGAGGGTGTTCCTCAATGGGTGAGCATGTGCTTAGCACCTGCAAGACCCTGGGTTTAATCCCCACACCCAAATGACTGAAGCATATGGAAGGGTGTGCCTACACTGTATGTAAATACACTGACATTTTGATATTTATTACTTATTTTTTTTTTTTTGAGGGCCGGGAGAGATGGCTCAGTACTTAAGAGCTCTGGTTGCTCTTACAGAAGACCTGGGTTCAGTTGCCAGCACATGGAGGCTAGCAACCATCTATAAATCCAGTTTCAGGGGATCTGATGCCCTCTTCTGGCCTCTGAGAGCACTGCATGCATGTGGTACACACATATATGCAGGCCAAACACGCATGAAATACAAATAAATAAAAATTTTAAAAATTATTTTGAAATAAGGTCTTGCTACAGAGCCTAGGCTAGCCTAGAATTCACTATGGAACCCAGGATGACTTTGAACTCCCTGTGCTAGGATTACAACTATAGGCTACCATGTCCTGCTTACTCTGCCATTAAATATTTTTACATTTATTTACTCTGTATGTGTGTGTGTGTGTACACATGGCATGCATGTGGAGGTCAGAGAACAACTTGAAAGCGCTGGTTATCTCCTGTCATGTGGGTTCTGAGGATTGAACTCAGGTTGTCAGATGTAATGGCAGGCATCTTTATCTACTGGGCTATCAGGCCAGGTCTCCCTTTTGAAAAACAAAATTCACATTACTCTTCCATTTTGTTTGAGGGACTTCAGCTTCTGCAGGTTTTGTTGTGGAAAGTGTATTCTGGAATGATCTCCAATTGATACTATATCTGATTTCATTTTCTTTGTGGTATTGAAACTTTAATAATCGTTTGAATTTTTCTCAGTAATGGGACAGAATCTATGACTATGCATATGCAAGTATGTGCTCTCCTCCTGAGCTGCATCTCCAGCCCTTTTGAAGGAAAAGTTTTGAGGCAGGAGGGTCTTGCTAAATTCTCAGTGCTGCCCTTGAATTCATTCTGTGTAGCCCAGGCAGACCTTAAGCTTGAGGATCGTCCTGCCTCGGCCTCATGAGGTAGCTGAGACTGCGGGTCTCTACCATCAGGCCCCACTTCGGTCAATGTCTACCTACTTATAAAGACACAAAGGTGGTTTTTAATTGGAACTACTTATGTAGCTGGGGGACCTTATGGTGCGATTCATGAGTGAGCAAACATTTGTAGTTAGTTTTTCTGACTGTGTGATTGTATGTGTGTCACTGGGGCCTCTTGCAAACCAGGATGTGCTTAAATTCATCGTGGTGTCCTCCAGCGCCACCTCATGCAACTCTACAAATAAAAAAAAAAAAGGGAGGTCCGCATCTCTCTGTGTCTGCACGTTTGCTTGTGTGTTTCCATTGCACTCAATGAATGGTTTCAGGAAGGATAACTTGGGCAGAGTTAACAGCTCTGTACCCTCTTTCTTATCCTTTCTGGAATTCATTAAGTTAATATACTGTTCCCTTCATGGGGCACCTTCTTTGATGGCGAGTACAGTTAAATGCCTATTTAGACATGTCACGGACTAACCAATGCAAGGAGGTGCAGGAAGTGTGGCGGGCGGCTGTGGAGGGGGCCGGGTAGAGCCCAAAAGAAGTGTTGCTCTCTATTTTTTAACTTAAAAATGCTTCTTAACAATCCTTTGCAGCTGGCAGAAGGCTAAGGTTTCTCACACTATGAAAGGAAGTCAGACCATAAATAACCCAGGCAGGCACACCTGGAAAGAATAAAATGCCTTGTAGGCTTTACACGGCGCTGAGGATGGATGCCAGTCTGGTGGGTGCGTTCACGTGGCATGGAAGAATGTGTAAATGTGATATTAGGATGAAGCCAGGGAAAGCTTTCCATTTTTAATCTCCGATTTAAAAGTTCATGGTTTAAAGAAGAAAGCACTAGAATGAGGTCTTTCAAAGTTTAGCATTATGCCATCTTGTTTGGGGCGATGGGCTTTTTCTTTTCCAAAAATGTGATGCCAGAATCAGAGAAAGATATTGGTGCTCTAAGAACCAGAGATGGAGTAACTTTAGCAGGTTTTATGGTTTCATACTTATGACTGGCACTCAGAGAGTAAATATAAGCAATATTTTCTTCATCTGAGATACATGAAAATGCCCTGTGTGGGGCCGGGAGATAGTTCAATCACTAAGTGCTTGTCATGTAAGCACCTCATGTAAGCATGAGGATCTGAGTTTGATATCCAGCATTCATGTAAAAAAGCCCAGCACGGTGGCATGTGCTTGTAATTCCAATACTGGGGACGTAGAGACATGAGGATTCCCAGAGCTTGCAGGTCAGCCAGTTTGGCTGAGTCCTGAGTTCCAGGTTCAGTAAAAGTCCCTGTCTGAAAAACTAAGATGAAGAGGGGTTGAGAAAGCCACCTGACACTGATCTCTGGCATCCTGTACACATGTGCATGTGTGCCCCACGGCTACATACAAGTATATACAATGATACATACATACACACACACACACACACACAACAAACAACAATGAAAACACCGTGCCCTATGTGAACCTGTGGTTATCTGGTATTTCTGTCTCATCTCTGTTTAGAATGCTACATGTGATGTTTTATTACTGCTTTGGTCAACGTTTCAAATGCAGTTCTTCTGTTTGGAAGATCATGGGTGCTCTGTTGACTCATTTGACTGTCAGTACTCTCTGGGAAGGTCAGCCTCTCTGGCATAGTCCTTTTGCAGAGTTTAAGATAGAATGTGTCAGCATCCCTAGGAACAAGGACAGCTGAAAGAAAAAAGCAGCATCGGACTGTGTTCCTTTTGTCTGGAGAGTCTGCATTCCTACCTCCCTTTCAGGCACAACATGGTTCATTTCTAGGCTGCAATATGGAGCATTATATACTCAGCCTGGATATGACTGGAATATTACCCTTCTTGGGAGAAGAGGGAGTGGGCCTTGTGTAAGCCGTTCCTTATTCTGCTTCAGATCTTTAGAATCTGAAGTCCAGATGGGAAAGAAATCTTTCTTCTGTGATGGGTCTCTCAGTGTTTACAGATTAATGCTCATCGAAGATTGACTCTTGCATACATGTTAAAGCATCGATGGCCTTAGCAAGAAAGTAAAGACAAGTGTGTTTGGGTCCATTGGAACCAGCCACGTGCTTCCCTCTTTCCCAGATGGACTTCAGCTAACTGTCTCCTCTTGATGGTAGATGGATTTCTCCTGTCTCCTGGACCTGACCAGTGCATTAACGCATCCTGGTACTGCAGGAGCACTGAGCCTTGAGACCCCAGAAAGTCTGCTCGGGGTTGCCTACTTCCTACAACATAGGCTGTGCCTCCTAGCATGAAGCTAGACAGCTGATGGTCGGGAACACATAGTTATTAAACACATGTTACTTGCCAGGCATCTTCAGGATCAAACAGTACTCATTTTTGCCTTCTGAGTCCTTTTAAAAATTGATTGATTGATTTAGGCTTTTTGAAGGCGTCACTGTCTCCCTCTGAACCTTCAGGCACTAACATTTTTCGACATTGTTAGAATTTTGTGTTTTATTATACAATAGAATGGATCCAAGAGGAGGAAAGTCTGGACAGTTGGCTTTGAAACTATCAACCCAGTAAGTTCTTCCAAACAAAGGAGTAGAAGGAAAGCTATTTTCAATTTGCATACTCTGCGGAATGAGTTGCATATTATATCAGTTGTTTTTCTTCTTGCTGTGACAAAGGACCTGAGAGAAGCAACTTAAAGGAAGAAAAAAAAATATTTACAAAAAGATTTGTGTGTGTGTGTGTGTGTGCTTGAGAGTAGTGTATGTGAACATGTGGTGTCCATGAGTGCACCTATACGTGTGTGTGCAGAGTCCCGAGGAAGATGTTGGGTGTCCTGCTCTATCCCTTGAGCCTTAGTCCCTTGAGAGAGGGTCTGGCACTGAAGCTAGGCTGGTGACCAGGGAGCCAAAGCTATCTTCTTTTCTCTACACCCCCCAGCAATGGTGTTCCAGGTGCTTATACAACCATACCCCATGTTTTAATGGGTGCTGGGCTCTCCGATCAGGCTCTCATGCTTCTGTAGCAAGTGCCCTTATTTACTGAGCCGTCTCTCTAGTCCATGGTTCTGGTTCATGATTTCAGAGACACTCCAGTTCATCATGGCAGAGAAGGTATGGCAGTGAGAGCAGGAGGCAGCCGAGAATGTGTGTGTGTGGAACGAGGGGCAAGTATAGCCTTGAAAAGCCCATCCCTAGTGATCTACTCCCTCCAGCCTGGCCCCATCTCTTAAAAGTTCCACAGCCTGCCAACAAAGTCCCACAAGTGGGGACAGGTACTCAAAAAGTCCCCACAGGGGTCCCCATTCCAAATTAAAACGGTAACATAACTTGCTGTACCATTCATCCATTCATCCATTCATGCATTCATGCCCTCCCTTCATATTTTTTTCATTCGGTCACTGTGTACTGGACTTCTCCCTGTGCAAAGTATTCATGGTGCCATGGGGAAATCCAAGAATTGCGAGGCATGGGCTTTATCTTCCAAAAAGGTTCACCCTAATATGTATCATGTGTTATGATTTTCATGCATGTCAACCACTGAGTTTTCTAGATCAAGAGTTTTTTTTTTTTAAACAATGAAATCAAGAAACAAATGAAAATATTTGCTTCCCTCCTGTTCAAAGTCATGAGAGTTGATCTTAAGTTAAAACACATTTGACTTTGAATCTTTAAGAAGACTATTGTTCTATTAATTAAATAAATACAAATATGTACGGAGCATACATAGGGTACTTCTGAAAGATTAGCTATCTTAGCTATAGGTCATGAGTTGATACTTTGTTCCAATGGTAACTGAAGCCCAGAATCCATTTTGATGTTTCTTTGTAAACCAAATACTGAGACTACTTTAGCCTGATAAAGATGCAATTCACAGTTCATGGAGCTATATATCCAAAGGGGGAAGATCACCATCCTCACAGTAATATACTGCTAATGTTTAAAGTGTTGCTTTCCTGATATTATTGCTTCAATTTCCAGTGGTGTAAATTAGGCCTCCTAACCCTTGCCACAGCAGCAAGCAATAATTGAAGATATTTGATGTTTTTTTTTTTTTAATCCACATGGAAGAATGTACCACATAATTCAAGAGCAGTCAATCTCTGCATCCCATTTATTTATATTACATTTTTAGTTTCAGTATTTGCAGGGAGGGAAGGAGTGATTAAAGAATATTTCCTTGGGTGGTGAAATGGATCAGTGGGTAAAAGGTGCCTGCTACCAAATCTGATGACCCAAGTTCAGTCCCTGGGACTCATATAGTACAAGAGAATTGACTCCTCCAGTTTGTCCTCTCACCTCTACACTTGTGCCACAGTGTGTGTGCATGTGTCCACACATATGCCTATATGCCCAAGAAGTAGATGAATAAAATGCAAAAAAAATGAAAGATATTTTCTTAAGTGACCAGTAACAGAAACAAATTTAATAAGGAAATCGATGAGGATGACCCGCATGGACAGGTCTGATCATGCTGTTTTCATTAGTGGCCATCTTTCACTCTTCCTCCTAATCAACCCACTTGTCTGATTTTGCATCGTCTTTTTGTTCTGTGATCTGTGTCTTTGAGTTTTCTTTCTTTTTTTTTTTTTAAATTAAAAGTTAATAGAGTTTTAGTTCCTCGTGTGTGTGTGTGTGTGTGTGTGTGTGTGTGTGTGTGTAGGTCAGAGGTAGACATTAGGGCGTCAGTCTTTTACTATCTTCTTTTGGAGACAGGTTCTCTCTCATTGAACCCAGATCTTCCTGTTTCGATTCTGTTTGATTGACTGGCCAGCGAGCCCCAGGGAACCACCGTCTCCCCACTGCTGGGGTCACAGGTATAAGTCACCGTGCTTGGTTTTTCCTTGTGAGATGGAACTCCTGTCCTCCTGCTTGAGGGGCAGGTGTTCCCTTTACTGCCATGTCCTGAGCCTTAGTTCAACTTTAGTTTCTCCTTGGCTTACAATTAACTGGGGAAACACAGCCCAAGGGTAAAGGGGCAACAGCGTTAGTTAGGAACAGCGTTAGATAGTAGGATACCGGTGGGTGTTATATGCGGTGCTGTTATACGTATGTCTCTGTGGATTAATAGCTTCACTGCCACCTGAGAGTGATGCTCTGTAGGTAAGAAATCTTAATTGAAGAGAGATTTACAAACTAAACCTTAAAAAAAAAAACCCACTATAGAATGTTTCTAATTTTTCTAAGCACTGTTTTTCTATCTTCCCTCTAACATAGCACTCTAATTTTTTTAGCACTAAATTTGACAGCCATCAAATCTAATTACTACTAAGCATACGAAAAAATACGCATATAAATGTATATATAAAATGTAAGGGAGCTAGCATCCAAATATTTAGCTTTTACCTTCATGGAATATTTGTTAACAAAGTTTCATAAGGATTTTAAAATCACTACATATCACAATTATACCTCTAATAAACTAATTACGTATCTTGTTGCTACTCTATAATTAGGTATAATTACCCTAATTGCATAAACAGATGATAATCAGCCCAAAATTACTTTATAAAACAAGAACATTTACACAACAATAACGTCATTAAAAAACATAAGCCCCCAAGAAGGAGACAGAGCAAATACCACCAGGAAGTTCTGGGAGGGATTAAGTGTCTAGGGCCCTAGGTATAACAGAAATTCTGTCACTGGCCCATTATCTTAATGTACTTCCTCCCCCTAGATATAGTATGTTTAAATCCTGAACTGTGAATTCCAGGCCTTTGTGTCTTTGTCTCCCCACCTTAACATTTTTAATGTAGTTTTTGTTGTGTAAATCTATATAAGTGCCATCACCCATCAGCGGTGACATCCCGTGGCATGAGGCCGCCCCAGTCTGCATGTATTAGGGGCTTTTTGTGTTTGTGCAGCAGAACCTACTTAAACAAATTCTAGTTGAAGGAATAAACCTGTAAAAGGAATACATTTTCCCCAGCTCTGAAACAATACCTCTGTGCTCACGCAAAGGCTAAATCACACAGAAAGCTGAATTTCCTTCTCTCTGAAAGGCAAGTGGAAGAGTACCACAATGATTTTGACTTCTGGAGGTAATAAATTTCTCGATTTATTAGTTTCATGTGCAGAACGATCTAGAACACATACTGGGAAAAACCTTGAAATAACTGCTAAATTTTGCATAGTCCAAAAAAGACTCTCAAAGAAGAAAACCAACATCAAAATCTCACCAATTGCACAAAATCATCAAAACCCCTAAACAGGCAGGAACCCTCTGGATATTCTTTGCATAGTTCTGTGAGGTTTTATTGGTCTGTCAGTGTTAGACACCAGTAAACCAAACACCTGAGCGGTATGGCTGGCGCTAAAACCTTCTGTTGAAATACAGTATTTACGTTGCAACTGACCTTTTGTGTTGACTGTGAACAATAGCTTAGGAACTTGAGATTGGTTATTAGATACACCTTGAGTAGGATTTGCTGTTGTTGACAATGAATTTGGAGCTTTAGAAATGTGTCAGTCTTTGGGACTTCAGCCCCTAATACTTTGGGAGACGAGCACTGTAGAAGCCCAGGGCCTTTTACCACTTGAACATGTGACACGGCCACTGGGGGCTATTTAAGAGCATTTGGGACTTGAGACACAGCTCAATTGCAACCTGAGAACTGGAAGAGGCCAACTTTGCATCCCAGGTTCTCCATCAATTAACAAGACTTGGCTGAGGAGGAGAATAATAGATGTATCAGCATCAGAACACTTGCTACTGGTGCAATGCCTACGGGCTCTGTAAGTGCTGATAAATGAACACAGGGATCTAAGGAAAAAGAAAAAAATAGTATTTGGTAGAAATAGAAAAAAATATTCACAAAGAAAAGAGAGGATGTAGGCTTTGTTTTGCTTGAAGGCTTGGTAATGTGACTTGAATTTGGGGGTAATATGCCATTTCTTCTATTTTAAAATGATGTTTACCCTAAAACTTCTGACAATGGCAGATAGGCACAAACTAAGAAATGGAAGGGCCTTAAGTCTGTGCTCCAGGATGATTGCAATGTATAAATATTCCATTACCAGGGCTGGAGAGATGGCTCAGCAGTGAAGACCACTGGTTCTTGCAGAAGACCCTGGTTTGATTCCCAGCGCCACATGGTGGCTAACCATCTGTAATTCCAGTTCCAGGAGATCTGATGCCCTCTTCTGACCTCCCCGGGCATTGCATGACACGGGTGCACTTACACACATGCAGGCAATATACTATATTACACATAAAATTTAAATATAATAAAATATTAGACTATTCCATTTCCTCATTGTGATTTGACTATGAAAGGTTTCTCCCATAGGCTCACATATTTAAACATTTAGTTGCCAGCTGGTGGTGCTGTTTGGGAAGGTTGTTGGAACTTGTAGAAAGTGGAGCCTCTCTGAAGGAACTTTGAGGCTTTAGAGCCTGGCTTGCTTCCTGTGTCCTCTGCTTCCTGAGTGTAACTGCAGTGTGACCAGCCAGCCTCTTGTTTCTGCTACAGTGCCTTCCCTCCCTGCCATCACATCTTCCTGGCCATGATGGACTGTATCCTTCTGGAACTGTAAACCAAAATAAGCCCTTTCTCTTTTAAGTTCCTTTTGTCAGAGTATTTTATTGCAGCAACAAGAAAGTAACTGAGACACCCATAACTTAGCAACACCAAGTAGTTTCTAAAATCCAGTTTTTGTTTTTTAGTACACAGAAGCTTTGCTGGCTTTTAGAGGTTGGCATACAAGGATGTCCTCCTAAAAGGAGACTGGACAGGGGCTAGGGAACCATCCTCAATGTCTCCTGAGAAGAGAAGGAGAATGAGGGAACTTTCGAGGGAGAGGAGAATCAGACTGGGGCCTTATAAAATGCTTTAAATGACTTATTTTTTTTTTTTTATTTTAAATGTATGAGTGTCTGCCTGCATGTATGTGAGAATGTGTACCATGTATATGCCTGGTGCCTGCTGAGGCCAGAAAAAGGAGTCAGATCCCCATGCACCTGGAGTTTTAAACAGCTGTGAGCACCAGTGGGTGCTGGGAATTGAACCTGGGTCCTTGGCAAGAACAGCAAATGCTCTTAATCACTAAGCTATCTCTCCAGCCCATGCTTAAAATTTTTTTATTTTTTGAGACAGGGTGTTTCTATAGTCCCAGCTGGCCTGGAGCTTACTATGTAGACCAGGCTGGCCTGGATCTCACAAAGATATGCCCACCTCTGCCTCCTGAGTGCTGGGATTAAAGGCAGGTGCCACCATGCCAAGGTCTCATGTTTTAAATTGTCTGTATTTAAGATATATAATATGATATCATAAAATACGTATACAGAAAATTATTACTATAGGGGAACAAATAAATATATCATTCATACCCATCCCTTTCCATGGCAAGACCAGGTACAGTCTACTCATTTAGCAAAAATTCTGAATGTCATACTGCTAACTGCTGCCTTTATTTTTAAAAGCTGTTCGTTTTATGGACAGAGTGTTACTTTCATTCCTTTTTCAGTTTTGGTGCACCACTTTTCTTTTGATCTCTGTGGCCATTTTATTCTATGGAGATAGTTGGTATTAGGATGTCTCTTTTGTATACCAGGAAATTCTGTGGTGTTCTGAGTCTTCAGGGTGGCCTGCCTTCTGCTACAGAAAAGGCACGAGTTCAAAGTTATCCGACAGAATTCAGAGGTATTCTCGGGTTCTGCCCCTCAGGATGCACCCAAATGAGAGTTGGAGTGACAGCTAAAGAAAGACTAAGTTCCTAGGGAAGCAGAAGAGGTTGTGCTAACCATGAACCTGGAGTCTATGGAGGACTTGTGTGTGCGATACTGGAAGAGTGCTCTGATGTAATTATAGGTGTTTCTCTTTACACCTGTAAGCCTGGGTGTTCAGCTTTCATGAAAACCCAGCAAGTTATTCAGCATTCCTAAATAAGCACTTTTTTTCTCAAATGAGCCAACATAGGTATCTCTCACCCATGACTCAGCATATTGGTGAAAGCATGGATTTTAAGGCAATTTGCTTCTAGGGTTGGCTAGTCAATTGAAATAATAAAAAGAGTGATAAGCTGAAAGGTCTAAATTCCTGGCTTAGAGAGGGACTTTCTATTACAGTGCTAAAAGCCTATCTTGTCTGCTTTGTTGCTACAGATCTAAAGAAACCCAAAGTTTACTTACTGTTTGGCCTTACGATTATTGAATGTCTAATTTGGTTGAATGCCCTGCCAGCTGTGAAGGAATGTTGACTGAGGAACACTGGCTAGGAAAGGTCAGTTGATTCAGAGAACACGGCGATCCCAAACCCAGAGTCTTATCTGTTAAATGGAACAGACTCTTCCAGACCTTGTCTGACTTGGAAACCAGGATGGTCTCCTGGAAAAGGGGATTCTATCATTGTTACGGCCCATTGTCAACAACATACGCCATCTCCAGACCTGTTTTTAAAAACATATCATCCCAGGGCCTGGAGAAAGATGGCTCACTGGCTGCTCTTGAAGAGGACCTGGGTTCCATTCCCAGCACTCACATGGGTGACTAACAATCATTGGTAACTCCTTCCAGTAGATCTGAAGCCCTCTTCTGACCTATGGGGGCAATGTACAGCACAGGTGCACTTACATACATGCAGGCAACATACTCATACACATAAACACTGAAAAAAAGACACATCATCCCAGCATGCCTTGATGTGCCAATGAAAAGTCAAAAGTACTCAATGTTGTTCTCTGTCCTTACCCTGACCAACAACACAACCAACATGCACCTGACCACACATGAGCATGTATGTATGTACATATAGACACAGAAGAAGGCACATGACTTAGTTTTCTAGAAGCTGTAGTAAATCTTGTTCTCCAGCCTTGGTAGCTCAGCATAGCAAAGAAGCTTGGAGTGAAGGCTAAGGGCTGGCCAATCAATTCTTTCATTCAGATAATCACTCAGAATAGTAGAGCAGCCTAATATAGACTCCATTAATTGCTTCGTGAAGAGACCACCTGATATGCCCTATGGGATGAACTGTGTGCTTTGAACTAGTCATCAACATATGATCCATGTCTGTTACATGAAGAATGTGTGAGTGTGGGGGGCACAGGAGAAGGAAAGGGAATGGACCCCATAGATATACACAGTGGCCTACTTACATAAGTTTCACTTTATGTATTGCTCAGAGTTGAGTACAGGAAACCATTGCTCTAAGTAGTTTAGACAGAAAGGGCTTCAATGAAGGCAACTGGATGCTTAGGAAATGACTGGAAAGGTGGAGAAGAAGGAGTCATTCCGGGAACAGTTACGTTCAAGAAAACCCTCCATAGTAGAGTTGGGTGCTTTAGAAAGGGGTCGGGATGGTGACTACCAATCAGTCACATTCGAGTTACTTCCAACCAACAACGCTGGCATCTGCCGTTCCAGAAGCTTGACATCCAAGAGGCGATGGCTTCCATTAGATGAGTGTCATATCAAAGGTCAGCCAAGCCACTTGACTATTCTGACTTCTTGTGCTATTTGAGAAACACATGGAAGGGACGTTCGTGGATGGCTGGGAGAGTGTTCGTGCCAACAAGATTCCTGCTCTCTAAGAGCCACTAAGATGAGTGTGAGATCAGGGAATACACTAGGGTGTCTTCTTGTGCTGGTCTAGTGATAAAGTATAATGAATGAGCATCATTACCACAAACCCCTCAGGAGTGAACTGTTAGGTCATCATATTGGATAAAAAAAAATTATCAGTTGAGCAACAGAATGAATTAGAAGAGAACCCAGAAAGAGGTAAGGAAGAGGGACAAAGCATCCTCTGAGGCTCCATGTCCACCTTTGGTCAATGGCAGCATCTCATGCATGTGTCTGTTTCTTCACAAACCTTCCTGTTTCCTCTTCTCATACCTTATGTTGTATACAGCATATGTTAGGGATCATTACCTTGAATTCAGTCTGTAGTTTACAGAGTACAAAAAACTGACTGCTCTAGGAATGATCTTGGACTTGGACTTGGAACATGAACTGAAAGGCCTTTGAGGAAAGAGAAAGGAGAGAAAGAATGCTTTTAGGCTAGACAAGGATTATGCAAGAATTTGTTTTTTTCTCTTTGTAGTGGGAGGAGGAAAGCCTGAGGAAGGAAGACATGTTGATGCAGGAGGATGTCTGCTCAGTGAGCACTTGGCCGCCCTCCTCAGCCTCCCTGGCACTGCACTTCCTTCTCATGTTTTTCTTTCTTCCTCATTTTAGAAGTCCTGTGGTACGCAGCCTTTGTGCTGAAAATGACAGTTCTTTGCTCCCCCACCCCAGCCACTTGTCCTTGGTATTCGTGCAGTTGGAAGGTAAGCACATCCTCTAACCCTCTAGACTCCAGGGAGGAACCCTAGAGTCACAGGTAGGCATGTCCTCAAGGTCATGCCTTTGGTAAGGCTGTGATTACAGAAACAGTGTTCCTGGAACAGTGGTGCTGGTGTGTTGGCAAAAGCATCCCGCCTTGCTGGATGCTTCTCTCTAGTGCTTACTAGTGAGTGTGGTGGCCCCTCTCCGTTGGTTCCGTCATGCGGTCTTGTTTCTGATGTGATCTGAATTACGGCTCTTTGGTCTTCTCGGGTATTCTTGCCTTCACCCACCATCCTTTGTCTTTCTTCCTTATCATGGTTATTTTGAGTTGCCTTCTACCAGGTAAACCAATACCCAATGGTACAACAGAAGGAGCTTTTGATTGATTGGCAAGAGCCTGGGTTGGCAAGACGGGTTGCAACTTCAGTGGCCATGTGACAGGGAACATGTTAATTTTGGGAAGTCAGCTTCTTAATCTGTAAAATAGGAATGGAATGTCCCAATTCATTTAACTGAAAGATGAAGTGAGTTTTTAAAGCCGTTCTTGCTGGGTATCTGCTCTATCTTTTTGTTGTTTGCTTTAAATAAGCAGGACCATGGGGTATAGTCAGTGTTTGACTGCAGTCTAACTGCGCTTCTGCTGAATCTTATGACTGTACTAACGATTACTTTTATTAAAATCTTCTGGAAAAGAATATGTTGCTTTGCTTGTTTGTGAGAGTACATCAAATTCCAGAGCTGCAGTTGTTAATTCCAAACACACTGGTTGTTTCCAATTTGTTCAGGAACCCGTGTGCCTACAGTTCAGGTCTCTGAAAGTGACTATGAGAAGTAGAGGTTAGTGAGATGTACTTTTATTTCTGATAGAAGGTTTGACAAGGTCAGTGACTCTACTGAAAGTATGCCATTTGTGAGGAAAGGCAGCTTGTTTTCCAATTAAGTTATTTCATTTAGACAAAGAGATGTTATTGCATATTATAAAAGGTTCGAGCCATGGTTAAATCAGCACCTACATACCTGTCCGTCATCCAGCAGAAGCCTGTTAGGTGATTTGAAGTGCCTTTTCCTGCTTTCTTTCTAGCTCCATATCTAAAATATATTCCTGGAATAAAGTAAAGTGTTAGCAGAGGTGAGGATGTTTTCACTCTCTTCGTTTCATTGCAATTTAACATATTTTAGGAGTGCACATTTTTTTTGACTCTGGAAAAACATTAACAGATATAGCAATGGTATCAGAGCAGTAAAGGTTAACTGAGGAACTGAAAATCATGACTGTAGTAGATTTGCTAAGTAAGTGTGTTGCGTTTCAGAAGCTATTGACAAATAAGTTTTCTGCCTTTGTTGCTCTGACACGTGTATCTGTTAGAAGCGTGGCCCAGTGGAGGCATCCCCCAGCCCATCCGGGACGCTCTCTGTGTCACCTTGGACAAACCATGTTGCTTCTTTGTGCTCCGGTTTCTTTACTTGTAAAACGTGGACAATTGTGGAATTAGTCTCATAAGATGGACGTAAGAATTGGTTGGGTAAGTACTTAGAATAATGGTGCATAAATATTATGAATGGATATGCAAGAAAAGTAGTCTCTGGCAGATGTAATCAGCCTCATCAGATAACCGTATTACAAATACCTCAGTCCCTGTTGGATCTTTTACAAACTCTTATTGCACAGGAAATTCTTCCTGGACTTCTTATTCACTTATTTAGTTTCTAGTCCTTTCTTCCTTCTCTCCTTCCTTCTCTCTCTTCCTATTTCCCTCTCTCCTTGTCTCTCTTCCTTGTTTCTTCCTTTCATCTGTGTCTCTTGTAATCCAGAGTAGCCTTAAACTCCCTATGTAGCTACAGATGACCTTGAACTAAGGATCCTCCTTCCTCCTCCTAATCTCTCAGTGTGAGGCATGTACCACCAAAGCTGGTTTATCTGGTACTGGGGTTTGAACCTAGAGCTTTGTGTGTGCCAGGCAAGCACCCTGCCAACTGAGCTACATTTCCAGCCCCAGTTTCTACTAGTTTCTATTCTGCCCTTCACTGCCTTTCTCAAACATCCACCCTTCTTTTCTCCCCACTAAATTTCAAAGAAGTCATTCTTGTTGGGCATAATGCAAGGTGGGCCTAGCCAGGCCTCTTGCTAGGAGGAATAGAGGAATGGCTCCTGTGGGGTGTGGCGTTCTGCTTTGGCTAATTGTGAGACCAGCATCTGGAAAGTACCTGCCTACCTGGGGACAGACTTACTATTGGCTGTATTTGGGACCCCACCCCATAAGGTCATTAAGAGCTAGTGCACCTATTCAGTAAATGAGTGTGCAGTGCCTTGTGAGTTGACAGTGCCACACGCTTGGCCTGCTTCCTGTCCAACTCCCGGAGTCCGTGGCTTGACTCTGCGTCTATTCACCCCCAATCCCTTGGGCCGGCCCTCCAAAGTCCACTTGGGCTGGCCCCGAGTGGTGAGACACGATGGTAACAGATATGACGATACATTCTCATTCTCAGATACTGGCTGATCTCCCTCCACTTCTTCCTCTTTTTCATTTTTTCCATTTAGCTCTCCTGTCAATAATGAAATTGGCTCTTCTTTGGGTAAAATGTTCTGGGAAAATTAAAATCTTCTGTTGTTGTCAAAAGTTACTATGTGTTAACCTCAGTGCATTCATAATACAGATTTAGGGGCTGGGGAGAGGCCCATTCTGTACAGTGACTGCCACACAAACCTGAGGACCTGAGTTTGATCTCCAAAGCTAAGACTGGTGTCTTGCACGTGTAGTCCCAACATTGGGAAAGCAGAGGCAGGAAGATCCCTGGGTCTTTCTGGCCAGCCAGCTTAGCCTAAAAACAGTGAGATCCAGGTCCTAACAAGAGACCTTGTCATGATAGTTGAGGATAACCTCTGGCTTCTGCATGTACACGTGCACTCACACACATTTGAATACATACTGAGTACAGACCTGCAGATTCTGCCTGTAGATATTCTGATTTGGAAGCTCTAGGGCAAGGCTCAGAAATCTTACTTTTCAAAATAAGTTTCTACAGCCATCGTTTGGGAACCTCTGATCCAGGGTGGTCAGTAGCTTTTGCTAGTAAGGATCTCCTCCTCCCCTGACCATCAAGGATGTCTCTGTGAATGCAAAGGCTAGTTGTCATGGGTTGGTAGATGAGCTTTTTAAAGAGCATATTCTTTGCATCAAGTATGCACATACATGGAGGAAGACGTGGGAGACCTTGAAGGGGACTGGGAGGGTGGAAAAATGTGGATACAATATTCATATGTGGAATTCTTAAGCAAAAATGAAATAAAATGTATACGCATGCATATAGCCTATTTGGATTGAAATATTTCAGATTTGAGACTTGAATGTCAGCTTACAACAAGACTACAAATTTGCCTATAGGCTTATATTTCAATATATTTTATAAGCATTGCTATGGTGGTGCCAATCATTATTATCTCCTAAAATAAACAAATTCTGTAAGAATTTTGAGTAATTAGGATGCCCTAAGAACGGTTCAAGTCACTTAAGGCGTTTGTTTTGTTTTTGCTTAAAGATTGATTATCCTGTAGATAGAAAATGGAGAACGCTTCCTATGTTATTTTTAGTGCTTGGAGTTTAGTATTTCTTTGTAGGTCATAGCTGGTAAAAGAATCTCGATATTTAATTGGAATTCACATATTTGTCTCATGTGGGAGTCATCATGTATTTGTATTATTTTTAGTACTTACTCTGTTTCTGTTCCTTTCTCCTTCCTTTACATTTCTTTTCTATGTCAGAAAGATGCCATTCTGTGTGCTGAAGTGCAGCTTATAGTTTGTCTTTCATCAATGCAATATATTCTTTATTCATTTAACACTTTTGATTTTTGCATTTACTGATTATGATATAGAAATAACTTATCTTTTGGAGAGTCTGTCTTTTAATTGAAAATTTTTTGTGTTCCTAAGTTTTAAGAAAGCTGTCTTTAAGAATTCACAGTAACCTTTGTATGACTGTCTTTGGGTTAACTCATATTGCTCTTGTGGTTTTGGATGCTTTATGAATGACAGAAAATGTTGGCTCTTTTCTTTCTCTTGATCCTTGAACTTATCTTCTTTGTTTCTGTAGCTTGGTAATTTGAAATTATTTTTTTCTGAGACTTTTCAATACACAGGGCAAATGAAATAGCTTACTTGCTGGTTCTGGTTAGCAAAAATGCCTGATGACAGGAGCCAGGTATGATGGTGCATGTGTGTAATCCCAGCTTTTGGAAAGTGGAGGTAGGAGGTTGGGGGGTTCAAGGCCAGTTTTCACTAGTTAGCTGATTTGAAGCTAGCCCGGGCTACTTGAGACTCTGGCTCAAAAAGAAAAGATGGAATCTATGTATCTATCTATGTATCTATCTATCTATCTATCAATCATCTATGTGTATCCTGTAAAATACCATGTTGTTTTGCATGTAGATGATAACCCATGTGGAATTCTCTAATTTATTGTTGTCTTCATTTCCCCATAGGATATATTATGAGCTTATAAAACCTAAGCAAGATGTAGTGGCTAATGCCTGTAATCTTAGTAGTTGGGAGGCTGAAGTGGGAGGATCACCATGGGTTCAAAGCCAGCCTGGGTTATTAACAACCTGGGTGTTAATAAAAAGTAACTTTAGAATGTATTGTACTTACCATGATTTTTTTTTCCCAGTAGTTTCACTGTTTATAGCCACAGGCAGTATCACTGAGTCGAATATACCATCAATGCTTATCCATTATTTTGACACAGAATCTCACTATGTAGCCCAGGCTGTTTTCACTATCTTCCTATCTCAGCCTCCTAAGTGCTGGTTTATACATGTGTGCTTTCATGCCTGGTTCAATTCTTTAAATTAAAAAAAAATTAAAATTATGTATGTGAGGGGCTGGTGTATGTGAGTGCAGGTACTTTTGGAGGTGAGTAGAGGGCATTGACTCTCCTGCAGCTTGAGTTACAAGTGGTTGTGAGTCACTTGATATAGGTACTGGGAACCAAACTTGGGAGTGTGTGCTTTTAACCGCTAAACCATCTCTTCAGTCACTCAAGCGGTACATTTTAAAATAATGTGTTAATTACCTAACACCAGTAGATGAAGATCTTTAAGAGTGAGTCTTCAAAGAAATTGTTGGGTGAGGAAATTGGGGATATTAGAAGATTTGCTTGAAAACAATTACATGGCACATTTGTCACTATCTGCTGAGCCATTTATAACCCTGGTCATGGGTAGAAAAAACACAGAAGACAAGTTTGGAATCACTGCCATCTTTTTGGGTTTTAGCCCAGTGGAGGGAAAGCAGGCAAATGGAAGAGAGTTTATTCTGGGTGTTTATTCTCCTTCAAAAACCCCATTCTGGGGCTGGAGAGATGGCTCAGCAGTTAAGAGCACCAGCTGCTGTTGCAGAGGACCCTGGTTTGATTCCCAACACCCACATGGCAGCTAACAACTGTCTGTAACTCCAGTTCTAGGATATCTGACGGCCCCCTCTTCTGACCTCTGGGGACATTGTGTGCAACATGGGTGCATTTTCACATATGCAGGTAATACACTCATATGCATAAAATAACATAATAAAACATTAAAAAAATCCTGCACAATTCTAAGTTTTAAAACTGACTATGTCTTGTGTGTGTGTGTGTGTGTGTGTGTGTTTTATCCTTAAACATTTATCTAATCATGGACAAGTTGCATGGTGCTCTTCTCCAGCTCTGTATCTAGAGATCTGAAGATGGGCGGTGGCTCTCAGGAGCATCACCTGATGAGGACGAGCCCCTGGCAGGCACCTCTGGTGTGTATTCTTTCTCCTTGCCCAGCTGCTGTAGATAAAGATAGAACAGTTGCAAGGTAGCTTGCCGTGCTGTGTTCCCTGTGAAGGTGAACTGTGTTTTGTTCTGAAAATTGAATTATGATTTTTTTCTTGACATCAGAAAAGTTATTGGATATCAAGGGCTCCCTGTTTCTGGAAAACATTGGAAAGACAAAAAGGAGGATTTTCCAGAAACAAAATGAATGTGGATTTGAAGGAAATGCAAAGAAGGAAAATCAGAATGACTGTAAGAATTTCAAACGTCTAGAAGCACATACACTTGCTGATGATCCATTGTTTGTGGCAGGTGATGTCGTTCCTAGAGGGGAATCTAGGGGTACCCAGCACTAACCATCCGGGGATGGACTTGCCAAAGACTTAAGGAGAAACACATGATTCTGGGGCTCCAGTATCTAATTAGATACTGAACGGTGGGAGAATGTTGAATCATAAGAGCAGGAAGAAAAATCTGGCATGCCTTTTGTTGAAATTCAGTTCTCTGATATCCCCACCCCCATTCTCTGTAACGGGCTGAAAACTTTTCAATCACTTTTTAAAGGATACAGTGAATTTTATCACAATTTTGTCAACCAAAACCACATGTGCTCTCTCCACTGATGACAGTGAAAAAACAAAATCATATTTGTTAAGACCAAAACTCAGGTAATAAATAATGGGGATGCAACGTGAGCTCTAACGTTCTTTACAGAGACACGATGAACCTTGCCTGAACATTTAATTTGGAGGGGAAAGTGAACTTTGGGAGGAGAATAGCTTATGAAGTTGTGTTTGTGTTCAATGACTTTCTCCCCAATCATCAAACCCTTCTATTTTTGTGTCCGGGGGCTGTGGTGCTCTGAGGGAATGCCCTGTCAAACTATTCCATGTAGGAGGAATGTAACTATAATCTGCCCAAGCTCAGAGAGGTCCAGCGTGTAAGGTTGTCAAGTGTGGGTAGTTGTTATGTTGAGTTTTAAAGCAGGGCTCAGAAAATGACTGCTGCTTAGTTCAATCTGGGCCCATATCTACTTCTGTAAATGAAGTTTTAATGAACCCCAGCCACGCCCACTCATCTGCATGCCCGTCTATAACTTCCTTTATGGTACTGCAGAAGTGAGCTTTTGAAAAGAATCAGAGAAACCATAGTCTGACCTTTCCAAACATGTCCTAAATCCTGTTTTAATGAGCAAGGCTATTTAGATAAAACAGGGTATCTGGGTGCTAAGAAATGAAAATTAAGGATTGTATTTAAGAAACAGTCCCTTCTGATTCTTGGGCCATAACATTGTTTTGTTTTCAGTGGCATAAGCAAGAGGAATCTTTTGTACCCAACAAAGGTCACCAGTAACCTCTCAAAGACCTCCATCCTATGTTAGTGAAGTTGTTTGGGGTTGGTTTTGGCAAATAGCCAGGACTTTTCTGTCCCTTTAACTCACATTCTGGTTTGGAAAGAGCCTGCTCTCACCCCACATGCCTAGTGGTCCCTTGAGGGGGTGCACAGAGGCTTCCCTTTCATCCTTTCAGTATCATCATCTTGGGGTGGCTGGTCCTAATATTTGTAGCTCTCGATGGTTGGGAGCCAGTTCCAGCCACACCTGTGGAAAGTGATGGATGTGAAGGCGTCGCTTTGTCTGTTTTTATTCTTGGCTCTGGTTTTCGCAGTCCTATCCATTTTAATATGACTGTGCAAAGAGAACAAAGAAATATAATCGCATCTTGAACAAGATCTTTGATCACTTAATTGATGAATTAAAGACGCTGAGCGGCCATGCACTAGGCCGAATGCTTCAGATTTGCCGGTAATTTTAGAAGTGCCTTGTTATTAGTTCCTTATTTCTAGCCGTCCTGCAAAAAGGTATTTCCAAATGTATATTAAAGTCAAAGCCAAGTTGCCTCTCTTCTCTAGTGACTTCCGAGCTCCGGGGAACATTTTCCTCAGGAGGCGATGTCAGGATTCTTGGAAAGGTTAATTCATCTCTAGGTGATAGGAACCAGGTTGGGCCCATTTGAATGTAAAGAATGACGGGGGCGGGGTGGTCAAAATGAGACGGTAGGAAAAAAACGGTTACATAACTAGAGAAAATAACCATGAAATGTGTAAGGCCTGTGAGTCTTGGCTTAAAAGAAATCCGGCTGGGAGCAGTTAAGAATTATAATGGTCATACAAAACCTTCCTCCTCTGATGAGATATTTTCAGGTGATTAACACTCCCTGCCATCCACAGCATCCTTGTTGGTTAAAATGGACAGGCTAAGAATTTTAGCCGACTGGTTTACTTGGTATTGTTCTTCTGACCGAGCTGAGATTATAAGTCAGTTCCTTAGCCACCACTTCCAGCTTTAGTTTGTTTTTGATTCTGAATCATAGAATATCTTTCGGGGGCTGGACAGACAGCTCAGTGGGTAAAGCACTGCCCACACATGAGGACCTGAGTTTGGATCCTTAGCACCCACATAAAAGCCAGGTTTATTGTGTGTGTCTGTAGTCTAGCCCAAACTTTGAGTTCCAGGGTCAGTGACTTTGTCTCAAAAAATAGATGGAGGGCGATAGAAAAGAGCTGACCCCTGACCTCCACAAGAACATGCATGTACATGCAAGGAACCCCTCCCCGCACCCCTACACCGATATACCACACCCAGGAATCCAGTGGTGCCTTGTGTTCTCAGCATGGAGTGCGAACACAGATGGAAATGCATCTCTTTGTATCTTGCAGACTGGGTAACCTAATCCTAAGAATCGAACATTTTTTTTCCTCAGGGACCAAAGTTAAAGTGTGGGTCTCTTCATCGGATGTTAGGCTTGCAATCTGGTAGAGATATTTTAGGAGTCTGTATTCAGCTCCCTCTTTAACTTTGTGATATGCTGGTATCATGGTCTATTCAGGCTTTTTATAACAAAATACCAGAAACAGTGAGTTATAAACAGCAGAACTGTATTTCTTACAGTTCTGCAGGCTGAAGAGTCTAAGATTAAGACAGATTTGATATTTGGTGAGGATCCTCTTCCTGATAGAGCTTTCTGGTGGGAGAGGCAAATGGCTTCTCCCTAGCTACTCTGATAAGGAATCCCACTGTTAACTACTCCCGAAACACCCCAGCTTCCTGTACTATTACCTTGAGGATTAAGATGTTCATATGAGAGCTTTAAGAGTTATACTTTGAAATTTTATTTATGGGTGTGCATCTGTGTGTCTCTTTGTGTGTATGTCACATGAGGGTAGGTACTCATGGAGGCCAGAGTAGGGTGTCAGATCCTGTGGAGTTGAAATTCCAGGTGGTTTCGAGTTGCCTGAAGTGGGTGTGGGTTACTGAACTTGGATTCTCTGGAAGAGCAGTAAGTACTTTGTATTAATTACTTTTCTGTTGCTATGATAAAATACCATGGCCAAAGCAGCTTATAGAGCAAAAAGTTTATTTGGCTTACAGTTTCAGAGTGAGGTGAGTCCCTAATGGCGGGGGAGGCCAGGTGGCAGGAGGTGACCAGAACGGAAAGCTGAGCGCTCACAGCTTCAAGCAGGCACGGGAAGCAGAGAACAAAACTGGAAGTCTGGAAAAGCTTGAGAATCCTCAAAGCTCACTCCCAGACACATGCTTCCTCCAGCCTGGCCACTCCTCCTGAAGGTTGCATGACCTTCTTCATACAGTGCTACAAACTGGGGACTAAGGATCCAAATATTGGAACCCATGGGGGACATTCTCATTCGAACCACCACACTCTTAGCAGGTGAACTATCTCCCTGTCCTCCCAGGGACTTGGGGGCATTGCCTTTATCACCATGTCATCTTTCTAGCCCGATAATTATTATTATTGTATTTTGAATTCAGGAGGTAGAAATCCTTTTCTTTTTAAGATCTTTTGTTATTTTGGATTCTTTTCTTATAGGAGCGTCAACTTACCATTTTCTCAAAAAAGTCAGCTGGGATTTTGGTTGTAATTGTGCCCAATCTGTAGCTTAATTTGATGATGAGTCATTTTAGCTATATTGCCTGATCCATAAACATGGAATACCTTTCTCTTAGTTTTTTTTTTTTTTTTGCTTATTTCTTTTAGTAATGTTCTGTTGTTTTCAATCTGTAAAGTTTGCATTAAGACTCATCTCCTCTCACTTCTTAAAAAAACCTAATTAATCTGGCTTCTCAGGTATTGTTTTTGGGTTACAGGAGGTGACGTTTCATTCAGTGTTTGTTCAGGGGTTGTGGTTAAGTTCCTGTGCTGGTGGGACCCTTATTCTAGGTGATATGTGTGTGCATGTTTATAGACTCGGGAAGGTTCTAGGAGGTTGCCTTTCATTTCTGCCCCATGCCTGACTCAGATTTCTCCTGAATTGGTGACCCTATGTCGTATGTGTAGCCTAGGGCAGCCATGGTGTCTTCCTGACCCTTGGAACTGATGAGATCCTAGGAGGCCTCCTGGTGGATCTTTCTCTGCCTGGTTCATCTATGGGGGATTTGGCTGCTCTGATGGTTTGGTTGTGCCATGTATCAGCCAGCCTCTTCTTAAAGTTTCTCTGCTGTGCTCTTCATTGTCTGCAGCAAGGACCCTGGGCTTGAACAGCAATCTAATGCCTGAGACCTTCTTACCAGAGGCATAAAGGTGACATTATGTACTTCAGGTAGAGTCTCTTATTTGCCCATTTTCTGCCTTATATGTAATTCTTGCCTTGGGATGAGTCATTTCACATAAAACTCAGTGAATTTCCCCAATTTTGAGAACCTTGAGTCTCATACTCTCTTGATGTTATTCCATCCATTCATGTTCTTTGTAGACTTTTAATTTCCCCCTGATTACCTTGACTTCTCAGGCACCTCTCTTGCTCGGTCCTAGGGCCTTTGCACTCCAATTTTCTTTGGGGTTTATTTTAAATCTTATGTCACGTCAAGATTTCTGAGGATGTTTGAGGCACTGAATTCGGAGTGAATTCTTCAAGTACAGCTGGTACCTCTGTAGTTTTCTTTCCGTCTCACTCTGGACATTGCTGGACTGCATCCCTCATCCCTCGTTCTCTGTCATGAAGCATGGTTGCCACATATAGTGCATTGCCAGGGAAGGCTTGAGGGCCAAAATGGTGATTATATTGAACAGTGGGAGTAGCTACATGCTAACAGTCTTCATATGTTCCTTGGTCACCTGAATATTTAGCTTTTTTCTTTTCCTTTTATGAGTCAGGGTCTCACTAGTTAGCCCAGGCTGCATCAAACTTGCCATTCTTGTGCCTGAGTCTCCCAAGTGTTAGGATGACATCTGTGTGCCACCATGCCTGGCTCACTGTTATGTTCTCCTTAAGTGTCATCATATCACTGGCTTCTTGGTGCTCCGTCTCTGGCTTTCTTGGTTTCTTCGTGTGTATTTCCTTTTCTCCACTCCAGGCTCTTCAGCCTTATCTTTCCTCCTTCCCACTTCATCCTCTCTACTTCCCGAGTGTTGATTTCTCTCTTCCATGATAAAAATAGACATAACATAGAATTTAATGATTTCAACCATTTTGCACACAGTTCTGCAGCTAAGGTGCTCATGGTGTTTTGTAATTATCACTATGATGTATTTCTACTTCTCCAACTTTTCAACCATCCCAAACAGAAACCTTATATTCCATAAATAGTGACTGCACAGTTAGCCCTAACACTCTACCCTAGTAACTGCCATTAAAATTTATATTTCTGTGTATTTGCCTACTCAAGGTTTATCATTAATGTAGGATTAAAACAATATTGGTGCTTTTGTGTTTGTTTTATGTAGCATGCTTATAAGAACTATCCAAGTTGTGGTAAGCATCAGAATTGTGGTCCTTTATGAGGCTGATTGTGTTCCTTTATCTTGCACACTGTATATACGGATTATTTTTCTCTTGATAGACATGGGAATTGTTTTCAGTTTGGAGCTCTTATAAATCATATTACCATGAGACTTCATGTACAAGTGTCTGCCTGAGTCCCTACTTTCAATTGCTTCAAATTCAATCAGGAAATATTTGGTTATTCCCATAAGATTCCTGTAAGATTCATGACACATCAGTGGGCATATCTTGGGAGGCTGGTCTTTATTGTAGCTCACAGGGTTCCTTGCTAGGTAAGACTGTTGATGACTTTTCTTCTCTGGTATTGTACATAGAAGTTTCTAGTACTATGAAAGTTAGCAGCAGAGATGAAGCTTTCTGGTTGGTCGGGACTAGCTTGATCTTTCTATGTAGACTGGGTTAGCTTCGAACTCACAGGGACCTGCTTGCTTCTCCCTCCCAAGTGCTGGGATTAAAGGTGTTCAGAAATGTTCACCTTTTCTGAAAAATGTTCAGAAAATTTTTATTTATTTACGTTATGTGTATAAAGTTTTTGCCTGTGTCTATGCAAATGTATCACATGTATGAAATGCTTGCAGAGGCCAGAAAAGGGTGTCAGATGTCCTGAAACCGGAATTAAGGACAGTTGATAGCTGTCATCTGGGTGCTGGGAACTGAACCCTGATCCTCTGCAAGAGCAACCAGTGTGCTTTCTTAACCACTGAACCATCTCTCCGCCATTTCTGCCATTTTGTGGCTGGAGAGACTGAGGTCACGGGTGCTGAGTGACCTGTCCAGAGTTACACATGGAGAAGCAGGAAGCAGCTCTCTTTCTGCTCTCTGTGTTAAGTTCTAGAAATTCTTAATTTGAAATCATGTCTCATGTTTACTATTTAAGTATGTTCATTCATTCATTTGTGGTACGGGGCATTGAATCGAGTGCCTTGCACATGCCACTGTGCACATGCCACTTGCACACTACCACTGAACTGGGTCCCTAGCCTAGACCTTTAAACATTTTATTAAACTCACTGTCACTGCCCCTGGTGTGTCTGATGGGTGTTTGTGATTGTGGGACCATATATTGCACATGGTGTGAAGAAACCAGAGGGCAACTTTTGGTGGTTGATTTGTCCCACTGTGGGTTCTGGGGATTCAGGTCCTCAGCTCAACACAGAAAGTGCTTTTACTCACCGAGCCTTTTTGCCAGCCCTTACGTTTTATTTTGAGACAGGGTCTCGCTAAGTTGCCCAGATTGGCCTCGAACTTACTCTGTGGGCCAGGTGGACTTTGAATTTTAGATTCTCCTGCACTGACCCCCCTAGGCGGCTGGGTTTTCAGACCTGCAGCGTGTATGCCACTAGGTACAGCTCCATTGAAATAAGCTAAAATGAAAGAAAACTCAAGGCTTCTGTCCTCAGCCTCACCAGCCACACTTCAGGGGCTCAGTGGCTACCTCGGCTAGTAGCTGACATCCTGTGCAGTGCAGCTGTGGGCCACTGGCTTCCGTTTCTACAGAAGTTCAGTAGAAGAGGGCTTTTGGAATGCTCCTTCCAAATGCCTAAGACTTTCCTTTGTAATACATGTACCTCCCAAGAATGAGAAAAACTGCAGTTAAGGGAAAGAGGAGAAGCCAGTGCGTCTGATGCCTGTTTTGGTGATGGGAGTGTGTGTGAAGCAGATTATGTTATAGAGTATGTGTGCAGCGGGAGAGAGGAGAAGAAAAGATCCCTCCTCTAGGCAGATGGAGAGAAGCAGGAGGCTGGGGGAGGCTGCAGAGGGACGTTTGGTAGCTAGTGAATAAGCATTCTTGTTTATAGGATGCTGGTTCTGTGCTAGGTGCTTGGGGGCCCATATTAAAGAGAGACATGGTCTAATGCATGGTTTGTGGATCTGTGATTTTTCAGGACTCCTGAAAAAGCTGACAAAGTGTTGTCTCATGCACTCACAAGAACTGTGAAGATAAAAACCATTCATACTGCCAACAGTCATAACCGAATATTGGCTATTATTTTCTTCTTCAACAAATGTGGGAGATAGATTGCCTTGGGCAAAATAGTATTTTACACATGGTTTCCCAAAAGCCCTGTGCATATTTAGAGCTCTCCTCAAAATGTTTGCATTTCTTCTTCCAAAAAGAAATTTGCATGACATTTTAGAATCGCATTCTGTCTAGAAAGCAAATCCTGGCTTTTCATATTTAAATTCTAAGCTTTCGGATGTAAAATCTGCCAGGGAAATGGATGTTCCAAATTAGGTTCTTAGAGTACAGCAGACTTTTTTTTTTTTCTTTTTGACCATTAAGATAATTTTTGGAGGGGGGAGGGACCCTAATATCATGTCATCCTTTCTCTGTTGAGAAAAATCATTGGTGGTGACTAAAGATCTGTCAAGTCTTCTACTTAGAGAAAATTAAGCCTGAATTCCATTTTGGTGGGAGATATAGACCTGTGTTGTTATTGGCTAGCCACATGATGTCACAGTTGGTCCATTGAAAGGCCATTTATAGGACTATTTGACAGCAGTTGCAGAAAACAAAATAAACAAACAAAACCACTAGACAGCTTGGCTCTTGAGGTGGTTGATTGAAAAGCAATGTAATTAGCAAAGATTGGTGGTGAGTTACTCAGGTTGAGTGAAAGAATTGGTAAAATCCCTCAAATGGATCTTCTAAACTGACTTTGTCAATAGATATTGAGACCTCTGAGCATTCTGCCTACTCCTCTTTACTGTAAACACTGTATTTTTAGATGATTTCCACGTCTACTTATTTGTGTGTGTATGAGAGGCTCTTGTGCCATAGTGTGTGTGTGCAGGTCAGAGACAACTTGTTGGGGTTGGCTCTCTTCTTCCACTGTGTGGGTTCCAGGGAACCAGCTCAGGTTGTTAGGCTTCGCAGCAAGTACCTTTATTCACTAAGTCATCTCTGTGGCCCGACACAGTTATTGCAAGAGAAAATTGTATCCTTAGCAGCCTCTTCTTTGAGTGAATGCCAACATGTAAAAAAATACTCATTTTTATTTTATAGGTATGGGTGTTTTGCCTGCATGTATGTAAAAGTACTCCTCTGTGGAGGCCAGAAGAGAGCCTGGAACTGGAGTTACAGTTGTGAACTGCCATGTGGGTGTTGGGAACTGAACCTGAGTCCTCTGTAAGAGCAGCCAATGCTCTTAACCACCAAGTCGTCTCGTCAGCTTCAGCTCCCGTGGCCAACTTTTTAACATTACCTACACATAGTTTTCAGCAACATGCCAACATCCAATTAGGATTGAGACAGGAAAGTCTAGTTCATATGAAGACTGGACAAAAGCATCCTTTTGATGGTGCACTGGACACGGTTAACTTGGCAGTTATAACTCATCTTACTTGAGAAGGGTCGGGTTCATTTTGTTGAGGCTGAAGGTCAGTGAGCAGGTATTTTGCTTGGTCCTTTGGTTGTGAGCTGGACCATTGCCTAAGCCGTCTGGGAAAAAGAGCGGCATGCCTGGTTCTTAAGGACTTTCAGAGGCGCAACTTTCCTCGAAAGAGGAATAATCCTTTGAAGTTTTCATTCTTGAGCTCAGTTTTTCTTGTTCACTTGTCTGTGGACAGTTGTTCAGACTCTTAAGTCTGCAGCAAGTTAAACAAAAAGTCTGCATTTTTCACACTCTCCATTGTCTGTGACTTTATAATGTAGCTACTAGAGTCAAGCAGCAGTTAAGATCTGGGATTAGGACCCGGGCTGTGGTTACGAGGTGTAGTGGTATAGTAGATCGTTAGAGAAATATTCCTGCTGCTTCCTCGTTGCCATACCCACGCCTGTTCTGGACCAGGCTGCATGGCTTGCACTGACCAAGAATATGATAGCAAAAGAGCCCAAAGCATAGGTTAGGAAAGTGCTCATGCTTTTTATCTTTTCCTGCTCTTCCTGTTTCTAGAATTCTAGGATGATAATGTGAAGGAACTTAAGCTAAAGCCTGAGAGATCTTGTGAGGCAGAGACCAGCATTCTACCCAGAGCCCTAAGCTGGCAACCTCCAGGCCAATTCACCAGGTGACCTCAAGGGTGAGTGTGGCTGTTCCATCTAGCCGGCTCATCTGTAGTGTATACAAAGGGCCGCCTTTGGTTCGGACAAGCTTTGTTATTACCTCATTTCTGCTTTTGTCTGCATTGGTTCTTCCCCTCTCTGGCTTCCTCTTTCCTGCCCTGCTTCAATTGGATGCCTATTGCTTTCGGCGAGTATTGAAAAGAGTTAATCGTGGATGAAATGTGGGGAGAAAGAGAGTCAGAGGCATCCAAACAAGTTGCGGGTACCAGAATACATTTAGATCGGCATTTTCTTTGCACTAAAGATCCCAGATGGGTTGACCTCATTTATATCAGTTAGGGTTCTGTGGAGGTCTTTTCCACTGCCAAATGGAATGTTAGGTAGGCACCTTTTGCTAGCTAAGATGAATTCTGACCTAACAGAATTGTTGGAGAATTAAATGAGAAGATAGTAAAGCAGTTGACATCCATACTACATGTTGCTTATTATTTTAATAATAATTATTAAATTATTATTAGGTAGGTGTGGCACTTAAGGGGCTGGAAAGATGGCTCAGTGGTTAAGAACACTGGCTGCTCTTGCAGAGGACCCAGGTTTGAGTCCCAGCACCTACATGGCAGCTCACAACTGTCCTTAACTCCAGTTCCAGGGGGATCTGACACCTTCTTCTGACCTCTGCAGGCAATGAATGGTACAGATGCACTTATCTACATGAAGGCAATACATTCATACACATAAAATAATTAAAAAAGAAATCTGTGCTTAAGACCATAATGAACCTGGCAGAGGCTTCCTTTGAAGTGGAGACCTTGCCAAATTCAACTGCTGTTGATTCTTTAAATTAACGAAAATTAGCTGTTATTCTGAGAACAACTTTGTGGAATCTCTTCTCTCCTACCACTGTTCCATGGGAATGGAACTCAGGTGGTCAAGTGGATTATCCACTGAGCCGTCTTATTGGCCTGCTCTTAATTCTTCTGTCTTGTTTATATTTACATATAAACCATGTCTCCATTGGATTCGTGGCTCTTGTCCCTCGATGTAATGGTTCAGCAGTTCATCATCATCTCTTTCTGTTCTGAATATGGTGGATGGAGATACCCAGGGGTCTACAGAGTCCTGACATTGAAGTGATACATCTGTATTCTGTGGTGTTGTTTAAAGTCCTGATGACTTGATTTCTCTTGAAAAATTTCCAGCTCCTTGAAGACATGCATGAAATGATTTTCTGCGAATTTCTTTTAGTGGACACAGTTTTTTTCTGGACAGGTCTTGGCCATCCTTCCTGTTCTGGCCAGTTGGGAACTGGGAGTCTCTCGGGCCCAGGCGGCCTGCTGATCAGTCTCCTCCATCTCGTCCCCTGCAGCTTTGTCGCAGAGCAGCTTTTCTTAGCTTTGTTCTTGAATCCCATTTCCCTCCATGAGAAGCTGACGCTCTTTTCTTTTCTTAGAAACTGTTTCCTCTCTCCCTCTTGGCCTCTTTCAGTAATTACAATTCTTTCTTTTTAACCCATGGACCAAGCATGAGGTCCTGTGTTTGGACCCTTGCTTGGCCCTTTTTATTAGCAACTACTCTGTTTCCACCAGGAATACCTTTAACTCTCTTTGAAGTAGATGGAAGGTCTGCCTCCCATCAAGCCCCGTGACTACAACAGTATATTGGATAGTGCTGGGTGCCCTGTTGGTACCCAACAAATAAGTTCCAATACTGATGAGAAGGAGCAGGCCAGGGGAGAGCCATTCATCATATCCTCTGTTGTGTAGCATTGAAACAGAGTGACAGAAGGACATGGGTAAGCCTGTGTTATGGGCATGGTGGGGTGCCCAGTGGACCAGGTCCAAGATGCATTGGCTGGATCTTGCAGAGAGCAAAATAGCCCTACATCGCACTCTTGGTCTTTGCATCTGGTTACTGCTTGTGCAGAGAACACAGCCTGGGGGTGGGGTTCGGGAGTACTGGGCATGCAGCTTAGCTGGTAGACTGCTTCCCTAGCACGAAGCTCTGGGTTCCGTTCCCATCACTATATAAACTGGGTGTGATGATCCATGCCTATAAAGCCAGCTGTCTGGAAGTAGAGGCAGGAGGATCAGAAGTTTATGGCTATCTTCAGTTTAAAAACAACATCAAGAGCAAAGCTCATCTATCCTTCTCTGTATTAATTTCCTACTTGGGGCTTGTGTGTCACAGAAAAGGCATCTGGTAAGAGCCCCACCATCTAGCATATGTGAGCACAAGCCACTCTTGGTACAAGCGTTTTGTAGGTGATAAAAGTTCCTTTGCTTTGTGTTAGATCTCTCTGGACAGAGCAAGGTAGAAATGTGGAACTATTCAAAGGCATATCTTCTGTCTTGGGTTTGGGAACAGCATACTAACCAACCACTTCTGACCAGGAGAACTGAACATTCCCTGCTCCCATCATTTTCCTATGCCTGAATATGACCTTTTGCTGTTTTGAACTCACAGAGCCCCAAATGGATTTTTTTCCTCATTTTTGCAAATTTCTGCACTTTCTGTTGTTTCCTCGATAGAAACTATAAATTGTCTTAAATTAGGGGCCGATTCTGTTCCACTTTAAAAAAATTAGTGTTTGTGCTTTGGTATTTAAAAATGCTCTGTGTGTCATACAAAGCATGTGGTGCTGAGTGGGAACCACAAAGAACTCTTTTTTTTTTGAACAGATGACCGGTTCTGTCCTAACAGGAAGTCCTACCCCGAGGTTATTCTGAGACCCCTCTGTTAGCTTTTAGTCTTTGGTACCACAATCCCAGAGCCTTATTCGCCAGTGATTTAAAGAAAACTGTGATTGTGGTTTCTTCCTTGGCTGCCTTGCTTTGAGAACCTGGCATTCTTTAAACGAGCGCCTTCCAGATTGGCGTGGTAGAGGGAAATCCTACCAGGGCAGCTCTGGGCAGGATCTAGGAACGGCGCTAATGGGGAAGGGGGCTGGGGATGGAGATTCTTACAGTTGGAAGAAATAACTACTTAAAGCAAATGCTAATGATTTAAAATGTTATTCCTTCTGTGCTTTTAGAAAAAAAATAAAATTAAAGTAATAAAGGCTCACAGCCTGTACCTCATCTCCAGTCACTCTGCTGAAATTCCCAGGAGAGACTGGGCTCCCCTCTCCTCCCTTTAAAAATGGTGGACCTGGAACCACTTACAGGAGAGCTTTAATAAGAGGCAAATGTGTTTTATATTTTGTATCTTGTTAAGTGAAAAAAGATGGATTCTCGCAAGTAGTCTCTTGGTGCAGATTTGAGAGGTCTGTGCAGGCGGGGGCCGGGATGTTTCGCCAGCTAGCATCTCTGTTCTGGTCCCCCCTGGCTACTTAAAGTCGCCCCTCCCATGCCACCTTCCACCCTCCCCCACAGCACTCCCCCACTCCAGAGCCAGCAGTGATGAAATAGCTTCATTTGTTGTAGACTGGATCTGCACATCTAGGAAACTTGTTTCTATCCGATTTGCCGATAATTTACTCTTCATTTGATTTAAAGGAGTGGGGGATGAAGAAGAAGAAGGAGGAGGAGGAGGAGGAGGAGGAGGAGGAGGAGGAGGAGGAGGAGGAGGAAAGAGGAGGAAAGAGGAGGAAAGAGGAGGAAAGAGGAGGAAAGAGGAGGAAAGAAGAGGAAAGAAGAGGAAAGAAGAGGAAAGAAGAGGAAAGAAGAGGAAAGAAGAGGAAAGAAGAGGAAAGAAGAGGAAAGAAGAGGAAAGAAGAGGAAAGAAGAGGAAAGAAGAGGAAAGAAGAAGAAAGAAGAAGAAAGAAGAAGCCTGTCTAAGCTCATATAGTCCTAAAACAGGCTAAAAAAAGGGGAGGAGGGATTGCCCAGCAGGATGGAACAAATCAGGATTGAAAGAAACTGAAACAATTCCTAACGATTTATGCAGAGGTTGCCCGTTTATTAGAGGTAGAGGTGAAGCTGGGGGAGTCTTGCACCTGTGACAAAGTGACCCCCCTATAAAAAGATGTTCCCTTAGAGTAGCTCATTGGAAACTGGGTGAGGGAGAATGACTTTAAAAAACGCATTTTATCTTAGATATATAATTTTACAATGAAACACATTCCCTTTCTTGTAATTTTTTTTTTTTATAACCTTTGGGTGCCAGATAGCACCAGCTAGGCTGTCTGCTTTCACTATTCAGCATTGAGGAAGCCCATTATATTTGTCTTTGATCCAGAGATCGGGATTGCTAAAACTGATGGCCACAATTAAAGACAGTCCTGTTGAAAACCTGACCTCCGTCTGCTCTCAACTGCATGTAAACTTTTCAATATGGATGTAATTTGGTATTAAATTACCCATGCTTTATTGCTTTTTAGTACAGCCCTGTCTGTTGCCTTTTAAAGATAAAGGTAACATAAAAGAAAAATTGTGGTGTGGCTACATAATTATGTAATTATAAACTTGTTTTCCTACATTCAGAAAACCCTTTGTGTTCGTGTGCATCTATTGAAAAGTAATAGGTTGGTAGGGTCCGGGAAGTGGCCTTTATATATATGTGTATTTTTTTTCTCCCTTCTGATCTTTTCAACTTGGACATCCACTGTGTGAGACAGGTCAGCTATTTAACTATTCCAACCTATGCTTTTAGAGCGTAGTCTTCATTTAGAAGAGAGGAAGGTTTGTCAGAGTTGTCTTCTGTTGTTTCTTTGGGTTGGCCCAATCAGAATGGAGTGAAACCTACCTGCTTTTCCAAAGCAGAGGCATTTTGGGGCCACCTGGCCGCCTCCCAAATGTCTGGTATGAGCTCTTATGTTACTTCAGCCTCTCTGTGCTTCAAATGAAAACTGATGGCTGGGACTTTTTTCATGTGTACCATTTTTTCTTTGTGATGACTCGTTGGGGGGTGGGGTGAGTCGGGGGTAGAGGGCACAGAGGAGCAGGAAAGACTGGAGCAGGTTCCCTTTGGCCCGGCAAGAGATGTGCGGGAGGAGCCAGCTTGTATGGCAAATGTAGTGAATGTGCACACACTTCTCAGCGCCAGGGCTCATTCTGTTAATTCAAAACGGAGCTGGAACCGTCAGCTGGGTTTGATACCAGTTTCTAGGATGGCATTTGGTGATTAGAGACAAAATGTGTGTGTGGAAGGAGAGTCAAAATTGCAATCTCAGCATAAAATGTGGAGGAAGAAACATTCTCAGGCCTGTGGAATTGGGCAATAGTGCTACTGTGTGTAAATGGAGAATTTGGGGGACCAGGTTCCTTTTCTTACTCAATGTCCCATGGCAAAAGTTTCAAATAGAACCACATAGAAAGCCCAGGAGATAAAATGCTAATATCAGGATAAGCCAGGAGAGGTCGAATGGAGTTTTCTAGATAGCTTAAGACTCGAGGAAGCAAAGGTTAAAGTTGGGGATCCGTGGCATAGAGGGTTGCCCATCTTGTCTGCTCTCCAGAACCCCTGTTGAGTTATACGTCTGATCCACAGTTCTCCTAACTCCATCCTCACAGCACACTGAGGAATTGTGGCCTGACCCATGCTGTAATTCCTCTGGTCCTCTATAAAAGTCGCATGCTGTGGAAAACATATGTTGGTACTCTTTTATTGGTCCTCATGCAAAAAGGCAATTCCATAATAGTGAGGAAACACTGAAAATAGATTCTGGGTTAAATTTAAAATGTATCCTCTAGCATCACTTGTAATGGACTGAAACCGAACAGAAGGCTCTGCTTCCAACAATGGCTAGACCTGCTGCTGGAACAGGGCTCACCCATTTGCATTAATTTGTTCTGGATCCTCTCATCTCGGAGGTTGCTCTTTACAATGGGAAGATGTCTGCCTTGGGTTTTAGACATAACAGGGGTTCAAGACTGAATCATGGGACTAGAGCTGAGCTTTCCAAAATGGTTGCTACTGGCGTTTGAGTTAATTAAAAGTATAGTGGACTTTCAATTCTGCAGTATACTCTCTCTTAATCAGTTTCTTATCCCTGTGACAAACATCTAAAATAATTACTTGCTATAGAAAAGGTGTTTTTTTTTTTTTCTCACAGTTTTGAAGGTTTTAGCCTAGAACACCATGGAAGGAACATATAGTAGAACAAGCCTGTCATGGGAAGTGAAAGAGAGGAAGAGGCAGGGTGGCAGAATTTGCTTTAAGGTGCCTATTGACCTAAGACCTTTCCCAAGGCCCCCACCCCTTAAAGGTTCCATCATCTCCCAGTAGTACCAGTGACTGGACTAAGCCTCTAACATATGGACTTTCGAGAACATTCCAGGTCCAGGCTCTAGTGCACCCCCTACATTTCAAGCTGAGAGCCACAGCAGGATATTGGTTATGACGTAGGAGTCTTTCAGTTCTTGGAGATAATTCTGCACAGCACTGGACTCAGTTCCATCCCTACCTTGACCAAGTAACTACACCTCAGTTTATTCATCTGTACAGTGGAAATGATGATGTGACCTACTTTTTTTAAAAGTTTATTTCTACTTTATGTGTGTGAGTGTTTTGGTTGCATGTATGTAAGTGCACTCATGCTTGCAATGCCTAAAGGGGCCAGAAGAGGCCTCTTTAAATCCCTAGATCCCCTAGACTGGAGTTTTGGACAGTTGTTGTTTGCCATGTGGGTGCAGGTGTCTGAACCCGTGTCCTCTGTTAAGAATAGCCAGTGCTCTTACAACTGAGCTGTCTTTCCAGCACTGATACCTCCTTTTTAAGATGGTTATTTTGATAACTAAATAGGGGTCAGGTGGAACATTTTATGTAGACAGAATACCACTACCTGTGTGATGAAATTGTATGATAAAATTGTTCTATATGGAGCCACTGGCCACATATGGCTGCTGGGCACTTACTGTTGGCCCATGGGAGGGAGAAAACCAAAGTTTTAATTTTACTTACTCTCAGTTAATTAAAATAAAATTTAAATATTCAGAAGGAGCTAGGGGCTACTGTAACAGATAACCCAGGCTTACAAAGAGACCGTTGCTTAGAAAAGATTAGCTTCTTGTGTTTGCTTTTGAGATAGAGTTCCATAGTCTGGGAACTGATTTTAGGCTTGTGATGCTCCTGCCTTAGCCATCCCATGTGCTGGGGTTGCGGGTCTGTGCACCACCATGCCCAGCCATTAGCTTTCCTTTTTATTGGCTTTTCCACTAACTTGGAAAAGGTGAATAGTGACATATGACAGGTTTGTTCTGAAGGTTAAGTGAGAATGTGCTCTAAAGGACTTTGATTGTATTAATCAAATTCTTCATTTACAGATAAACGATAGTTCTCATTTATGTAATATCTTGTCACTGTGCACTAAACTTACTTATAAACGTAAAGCTAGGGAGACAGAAAAGTGATGAATAGGAATTATCAGGCACTTTGACATGATTGGGAATTTGATAATGCCTTTGTCTTCTATTTAAATGTTCCAGTAGATTAAATTCCATGAAAGCTAAAATGCATAAGTTAGCTCAAAAGAGTAGTGAGAGATTCATTATTTCCCTCCCAAGTTTATGTTACTCCTAATATAAAGGCCCAATTAGATATTTAAAAAATAGTGATTGGGTCAGTGAAGCTACTTTCTAGTGCTGCATAACTTAATCTAGGACTATTCTTGTTTATTTTTGCCAAAAGCCACAAATTTGGGGGAAAACCAGAATCCTTTCTGCTTAAATACAACAGCTTGTTGTCCAACAGAAGAAGAGTCCTCTGGTGTTAAAAGTTTAGGTAAATCTGCAAAACAAGACGATCTGCTTTGAATTTCCTTCCTTGCATAATTAGTTTGAGACAGGGATTACCAAATGCCACAGAGCATTTGCTCACTGGTGATGTTTGGGTGGAATTTATTCCTCTACCTGGAGTATAGGGTAAACACCCCAAAGGCAAAGCCTTAGGCTTTATGCTCATTACCTTTACTATGAAGCAAGGAGTCAGAATTTGGAAAATCCTATTAAGTATTTTAGCAGTAGTATTATTACTAGTACTAGCAGATGCTGTGTTTATGGCTCAGTTAGTCAAGTGCCTGACCTGAGCTCAATCCCTAGTGCCCATGTTAAAAAATAAAAGTCAGGTGCTGTAGCACATGCCTATAATCCCAGTGCCAGGGAGGCTGAGACAGGAGGATCCCTGGGGCTCACTGGCTACCCATGAGCCATGAGCTCTATGTTCAGTGAGAGATCTTGTCTCAAAAGTAAGGTGGAGAGAATGGAGGAAAATACCTGATGTTCACTTCTGGCCTCCGTATACATATGCACATATAGACATGTACGCATAGTGCTAGTATTTATTGATTATTATTGATTTATTACTTTTCTTACTGTCTTTTTATAAAATTATTTTTAAATGTATGTGTATGCGTGTGCCTGCTTGTCTGTATGTGCACCATCTGTGTGCAGTGCTTACGGAGGCCAGGAAAGGGCATCGGAGCCCCTGGAATTGGAGATATACATGGTTGTAACTGATATGGGCTCAGCTGAGAATTGAACCTGGGTTGTCTGCAAAAAGCAGCAAGTACGCTTAATCACTGAGCCATCTCTTCAGTCTCTCCCTTCCCCTCCTTTTTAAAAATAACACCACAATTTACTACACAGTTATGACAAAATGAAAACATTCAACACCCTGGGGCAGTGAATATGGATTCTGCATTTATCTCTAATTCCAGATCCTTCCAGATCCTCCTGCCACCGAAGATCTGTGATGTATCTGAAGCCTCAGTTTTAGGGAATTCAGAGGGTCTGGGTTGTTGGCATGGCCAAGATGGCCAAGAACCACTCTGTAAAGACCATCATTGGGATGTTTTCTAACCTTTGGAAAAATCTCTCTCTTTTTTTTCTGAAACACAGCAAACATGATGGTATGTATTGAAAAGAAATCCTTATCAATAAGACTAGATAAGGCTAGGAAGAGTGCTCAATGGTAGAGTGCTTGACAAGCATGTGCAAGACCTAAAGTTAAATCTGAAGAGAGAGAGAGAGAGAGAGAGAGAGAGAGAGAGAGAGAGAGAGAGAGAGAGAGAAATTGTGAATACGTGCTCAAGAGTGGGTTATTTGGAGTAACTTAGACGATCAAATTCTGTGAAGTTTTGAGAACAATTTAGCTCCTTTACTCAAATATTCCATGCACTGTCTCCATCCGCTTCCACTTTAACATTTCTTTCCTTTAAACCCTTTAAAGCCCTTTTTGGAATTCTCCAGAAGAGCCAATTGTTAGAAAAGCATGCTTAGCCTTGGAGGCTTGGACTTGGGAGCAGAAGCTTAGAATCCAAAAGGCCCTGGCAATTCTAGCATTACTGAGATTAATGAACTGACTCATGGTTACCCACAGCCAAGATCAGGTTCAGCTCAACTCTGAAGGGCCCACTTGACTTGTCCTGGAGACACAAGACATAATTCACTTCCATAAAAATGCGTCATGAGCTCACTGCTAGGTTAAGCCTGGTTTTTACAATTGTGCTACCGTGTGGGGCCCTCAGCTATATTTTTATTAATCCCCAACTCCTCATTGAGATTACTTTATTTAAATGTCATCACCCAGCTCGAGAATATGCTTTCATGGTGGCCATGGGATACAAAGTATTGGGAGAAGAAAAGGACTCCGGGAAGCCAAGTTCTGTTTGATATGTAGACACGTTTCAGTGCTCTGGGGGCCCCGGTGGTGGGACAGAGTCAGCTTTACAGCTGGGCCTGGCCATCCCAGCTGTGCAAGGCATTCAGAGGAAGACTGCCACGGCTGCTGGTAGGGTTGTGCTTTGGAGGCATTGGGTCATCGACAGAGTAAGATCAGAGGAAAAGGCATTAAAAGTGAGCTGAAGCAAACGGGGTCTATAAACTAAAGTCTTATGATTCAAGGTGGGGTGGGGGAGGCTCCTGGCATTCAACAGATGCAAGATCAGAGTCGGTTAATAAGTTTGGGGTGCTGGCGACTGAAACCAGATCACTGGTGTCTGTCAGCTGGAGAGAGGCGTCATCCCAGGTGGACGGCGACCTGGTCAGCTCCATTCCAGCGTGTGCCTGAGTATTCATTTCTCTCCACTCCTGTTCGATGTTTTTTTCGGTCCTTTGTCAGGAGACAGTGAAGGGTTGGCCTCTTCTCCCCCATGCTGTTCTGGGTAAAGGCAGAGACTGACGATGCTAGCCTTAATTCCCCAGGGAAAAGGACATCCAGATTTATGTGAATACCTTTAGTTCTAAAACAAGAAAAGATAAAACAGGTTGCATTCCCGTATGCATGAAGCAGGCAGTGTGCAGGTGGGTGAATTCTGTACAAATTCGCTTATTGTTCCTGCCCTCTGATTTCTGAGGACCCTCTATTCATTTTTCCTCAATAACATAAAAGTGGTTTTAGCATGAGTGAATTTTCAAACTTGAAACTAGACGTCTACACTTCGAATATAACCTCCCCCTTCACGAATGTATATGTGTGTGTGTGTGTGTGTGTGTAACAAGTAGTTGATTAAATGATCAGTGTGAGTCTACTGGGAACAAAACTACAAAAGTGTCCCATTCCCCAGTGGATGAGATTTTAAAAAAAAACACTAAAACTGAAGGAGAATTGTGACCAACATTTTGACATCTTGATAAAGATGGTGACAGGCAGTCAATGTTTCTTTCTGGATTTGTGTTGCTAATCTTGCCTTTCCATTTGCAGACACTTTAGTTTTGGTAGCATCGATGATAATTTTTAGGGGGACTGTGGACAAAACAGGGTCCAGAGAGTAGCCCTTAAATGTTGTATCTGTAAGTCATCCCGGAGACTTGTTAATAGGGAAGGAAGCAGTGGTACATGATTGTGGAAGCCAGCTCCAGACTTTGCTCTTGAAACATGTAGCCTGATGCATACATACACATAAATATACACATGTATACACGTGTGATACTTCAAATACCTCATATTAGTTTACCCTTATAGAAGCATTTCGGAGAGTGCGTGCTTTGCTTGAGGTCTTGAAATCAAGCCCTTGTGTTTATCTTGGTTGTTTGGAGGAAGAACTGTCAATGTAGTTATCAGGTCATTCTTCCATAGTGATCCACCTGAAAGCTGGCTGTGTCGCATAGTAGACGTGACAATGGACAAGTTACTTCAACTCAGTGAGCCTCAGTTTCCTAATCTATGCAAAAGGAGTGATGGCAGGTGTTTGGGACTATGCCTGGCATGCATCATGTACTCACTGGACACTGGTTGTCAGTGTCATCTACATTCCCGCAAGTATTGCAGGGAACTATGAGTCTTCAGGACACTGAGTCAGCAGATTTTGCTACCATACCTGTCCAGGTTCCCTGAGATGATTGTGTCAGGACTCTGAATGGCCCAGATCAAGCAACAGAGGCAGTGTATGGCTAACTGAGATAAGGACAGCGGGGAGTCATGGTGCTGGGCCATGCTGCCTTCAGTCTTTGGTGAATGGCTGGTGGTGGGAAGGACCAATCTTAGAGTTTATATGCAGCTGTGGAAAGATCTGCCTATGATCCAGTGGTTATTTTCTTGATGCCCAGCTTATTAACCATGGGATGAAAAAATAGTGTTTGAGAAAAGAAATGGAAAATCTGTAAATGCAGATGCAAGTTAAATAGTATTTTTGGCCTGTGTAGAAAAAAAGGCTGAACTTGTCCTTGAATAAGACAGTAACACAATTCTTTTTCTTCTTCATCATCATCATCATTATCATCATCACCATCACCATCATCACCAAGCATGAGGACCTGAGTTCAGATCCCCAGTACACTAATCTAATTTGGTCTGTATCATTCTCAAGGATATTTTAAGTCTTGTTCCAGATACAGATCTAGAAATAATACGTATTTTGAATGCCCACAAATGCCTACATTTTGTTCAGAATTCTATTTGGGGGCTTTGTGTTTTAACTTTTAAAAATAGTCTAATGGTGTGTTTTATCTGCTGTGTAGTATTCCACCAAATGAGAGACTAGTTCATTCATTCCTGACTAGATGTTCAGTTTGCTGCTGCAGCTCCCTCCCCTTCTCTTTGTTCCCCCTTCCCCTCCCCTTTCCTCTTCCTCCTCACCCCTTTTCACCCCTTCCTCTCTTCTCCTCTTCCTCACGTTTTCTGTAATGAACATAATAGACCAAACATCCTTATCACCTGCATTCCTAGACCTCTGTGATTGTTTTCCTAGGGTTAGCCCTCAAAATGGGGTCAGAAATCTTCATCTTTAATTACCAAATATTTTCCTAAGTTCTTTCTCCCAAAGTGCTAATATATAACATTTCTGATTCCCCCTTTATGGAGACTCAGGGTCACTAGGAACACTTTACAGAAGCTAACCTGATAGGACGCAGATGACATTTTATTGTTGTTTTGATTGGAATTGCTATAATTGCTGAGTTTGAGTCTGTCTTCTCTAACGTTCTGCTCTCGTGGAGAACTTCTGTTAATCACTTGCTCATCTGCTTTGCCCATTTTTTTCCCCTGTGAAGAGTTTTCCCTCAGAAATGTGTAAGATATCTTTGCATATTCTGAGTCACAATAAAGGTTATGTATTTGGGAAGATTTTCTTCTGTTCCCCATCTTGTCTTTTCATTTTGTTTGCGGTATGTCTTGTCATGTAGAATTTAAAATTTTAAATGTGGCCGGAATGATCACCTCTTGTCTATGGCTGAGACTTCTTGGGTTTTATTCCAGAAATTAACCCCCAAATCAGGCCACAAAGGCACTTCTAGACAAAAGGTGCTACATTAAAGAGAAAAGCTTCTGCAGAGCGACCATCAACAGAGCAAAGGGCAAGCTTACGACAACTGAGTAAACACTGCATGATTTCTAGTCACGTGTGGAATCTACAACCTTGGTTTCATAGTCGTAGACAGTAAAATGGTGTTCAGCTGGCGCAGCTGACGGAAAACGGAGAGATGTTGGTCAGAGGACACAAAATTTCATTGGGACAGAAAGGGTAAGTTCAAGACACACAGTATGGGGACTGTAGCTAATTACAGTGTTTTTATTATTGAAAAAATGTGAATAATCCACACGCAAGGTTTTACCACCACACAAAAGTGGGGCCTGAAACAACAGATATGAAATCAGTTGGATATGGCCCAAATATATGTGTTATATGTAATAAATATATACAACTTTGCATCACTAGACAAAAAATTAAGAGGTGGAGGGCAGAGGAGATGACTCAGTGACTGAGCGCTTGCTTTGCAAACATGAATTAAAATCTCCAACACACATGTGGAAAATTGAGCATGGTTGCATGTCCTGTAACCCCAGCATTTGGGGGAAGAGACAGGAGGATTCTGACGGCTCCCTAGCCAGCCAACCCAGCCGAAATAGGGACCCTCTGTTTCAGTGAGAGGCCTTTTCTCAAGATTAAGATGGAGAGTGATAGAAGACACCCTGGTATCCGCTCTGGCCCCTGAATGCATACCCTCCAACAAGACAGACACAAAAATGTAAATGCACATTTAGAAATAAATTCTCTATTGGTGTGTCAGGAGGAATAACTTATTTTATCATCTTCATTTTTTTTTTCTAAATGTACATGTGCTTTTACATTTTTCTGCCGACACAGTCTCATCTACCTCAAGTGATGACTGATTGTGGTACATCATTAGTGGAGCAGTCCCCGTCTCCTGATGAACTGCATGCACCTGTGTCATGTAGCTGGTTCCCGTCTGTCTGCCAGGTGGCTCCAGCTTCTGCATGTCTGTTCTAAGCTGACATCAGGTAGTCCTGTTTACTATTGTTTTCAGTGGTGAAGTGACTTTTCCCCATTGTTTCTTCTTCCTAAAATTTGCCTTGGTTATGGATATTTTTGCTTAAATCTGAATAGTGGCATCAGCTAGTTCATTACTAACAAATGCTCTCTTGGGGCTGGGACCGGACTTAGTGGAAGATCCCTTACGTAGCATGCATGAGGTCCTGCCTCCAATCCTATGTACTGAAAAAAAACAACAACCAGAAAAGCTCTGTTGAACTTTTGGCTGGATTTTCATTTAGCTCTCACATTTCTTAAAAGATTTATTTATTTTTTGTGGTATGTGTATGATTATTTTGGCTGCATGTATGTAATGTGCACCATGTGTATACAAGTACCCACGGAGGCCAGAAGAAGACATCGGATCCCCCAGAACTGGAGTTATGGATGGTTGTTAGCTGCCATATGGGTGCTGGGAACTGGACCAGGGTTCTTTGGAAGAACATCAGTGCTCTTAACCACTGGACCACCTCTCCAGCCTCAAGTTCCCAGATTATTTTGAGGCCAATTTCCATTTTAAGACCTAATCTTATCCTCCATGAATAGAGTATAGGTCTCTATTTATTCAAGTCTTTAAAAAATAATGAACTCATTTTGTTTTGAGATTATCTCACTGTTGTCTCGCTGGCCTGGAAATTGCCATGCAGCCGAGGGTGACCTAGGATGTGAGCTCCTCTTGCCTCAGCCTCTTGGAGTGCTGGCTGTAGTACTATATCACCGCACTGAGGTCTCATTAATCCTTTCATCTGCATGTGGGGCCGGATCATATAGGCTTTCTGAGGTGCACACACGAGCTGTCCATCTACCATCTGTCCACTAAGCTCAGCAAGCCTCTCCCTCCCCAGGCCCTCTCTGTTCTTGCAGCCATGGTCCAGGTCTGGTGGATATGAGGTCTTAATATTGCTTCTGTTAACAAGGATCTCAGGGATAGGTCCAGTTGCCTTGGTAGGAACAGAACAGAGGACCAGAAGCTGGAGCTGGAGCCCCAGGAAGCAGGTCTGAGGAGAAGATGGGGTCGGGGACAATCATTGTGAGTGGACAGTTCCTTCCCAGGCTCTGTTTCATTCCTTCCCAGACTCTGCATTTCATGTGTCTGTATTGTGTCTCTCAGCCTTTACTTGGGTTCAAATACTACGTCCATCACTCACTCCTGGGAAAGCCACATGCTCATTCATGCCTGTTTCTTCATGTGCTATGTGGAGTTGAGATGAGTCAAAGGCATCATCCCTGCCGTCAGCCATGTTCTAATTACTTCCTATTGCTATGATAAAAATACGGACCAAAACCAACTTGGGAAGGAAAGGGTTATTTCATGTTCCATCTTCCAGGTCACAGTTCATCTCTGAGGGAAGTCAGGGAAGGAACCTGGCGGCAGGAGCTGAAGCAGAGACCAGGAAGGAGTGCTGCTTACTGGTTTGCTCCTCTGGAAGGGGCTCAGCCTGCTTTCCTATACAACACAGGACCACTTGCCCAGGGGTGGCACCCCCTACCCCCTGCCACAGCAGGCTGGGCCCTCCCACATCACTCAACAGTCCAGAAAATGCCGCATAGACATGACATGGTCACAGGCTAATCTGATTGAGGAAACTTCCTAACTGAGGCTCCCTCTGCCGGGGTGTGTCACATAGTCAGCTGAAGCTCTAACTATCCGAGCTTCCTCTCAGAACAAGCTTTCTGGGACCTGCTCTGCCCACATGTAGGAGTTTGACAGCAGCATCAACACATCTATAGTTTTCCCCAGACCTGTAGTGAAGAAACACAATCTTGGCCCAGCCATTGCTTTCCAAAGTCAATGTCCATCAGTTACCCTTTTCCAAAGAAATCTTAGGAACACCAGCATAATCAACATCCCAGAGAAGACAATTGGAGGAGTAAGTAGACCTTATAAAAATCATCCTTAATTACATACAGTACAGGAAAATGCCTCAGGAAGTTACATTCTTTTTTTAGTGGTGTGTGTATGTGTGTGTAGGCCAGAGACCAACTTCAGGTTTCTTCCTTTAACATTCTATACTTTAATTATGTAATTGTGTGCATGCATGAATGAGTACTCATGTGTCACAGTGGAAGTGGTGGTCAGAGGACACTTTGGGGAGTCAGTTCTCTCTTCCACTGGGGGTTCTGGGAATCAAAGTCAAAATCATCAGGTTTGGCCACAGGCACCTTACCTGCTGAACCATCTTGCTGGCCTCATTTTAGTTTTTGAGACCAGTTTTTCACTCAATCTGGAGCTTGCTGTTTGGGCTAGATTGGCTGACCAGTGAACTCTGGGCATCTGCCTGCCTCCCCCACGTGCTGGGGTTACAGATGTGTGTTGTTATGCCAGGTTATATGTGGGCACTGGGAATCCAAAGTCCAGTCCTCACTTACCCACTTTACCCATTTCTTCAAATCAAAATGCATGATTTTATTTTTTTACATTAATAGATTAATTGTGTGTGTATATGCATGTGTCCACATGGTCTGTGTATATGTGTCCACATGTTTTGTGTGTATGTGTCCACATGTTCTGTGGGTGCATATGTCAAAAGACAACTTGTGCAACTGGAGAGATGGCTCAGCATTGGCTCTTTCTCCAGAAGGCCTGGTTTTGAGTCCCAGCACCCACACGGTGGCTAACAACCATCCATAACTCCAGTTCCAGAGGACGTAACACCCTCTTCTGTCCTCCACTGACTTTGCACATCATGGATGTACTTACCTACATGTAGGCAAAACACCCATACACATAAAATAAAAATAAAGACAACTTGTGGGAGTCAGTCCTCTCCTTCTATGTGGGTACCAGGGAGGGACCAAACTCAAGTTTTTAGGCTTGATGGCAAGTGCCTTTATCCACTGAGCCATCTTGTCTGCCCTCAAGATGGTATATTCTTGACAAAGGGTTTGAAAACAGAAGTTGATTAAAGTATGACTTCCATGGATAGAAAATCTTTAATTGATTGGTTAAAAAAATCCTTATAGCATATCAAAAAAATCCTATATTATACTTGAATGAAATGTCTCCCAACTTATGCTATAGAGGAAAAGAGGAGGTAATTTTTTTAAGGTAAAAATATTTTACTTTTAGCTTTCTTATTTATTTTAAATGTGTATGAGTGAATTGCCTGCATGTATGTAAGAGCGCCATATACATGCAATGCCTGTGGAAGTCAGAAAAGGGCTTCAGATCCCCTCAGAACTGGAGTTACAGAAGGTTATTAGTTGCCATGTGGGTGCTGGGAACTGAACCTAGGTCCTCTGCAAGAGCAGCCCGTGTTCTTAATTACTGAGTTATCTCTACAGCCCTCTCCCCCCACCCCCCAGCATTTTACTTTTAAAGATAATTTATTTTTTAATATTTTTTTTTGTTTTTATTTAATGTGTTTGAGTGTATTGCCTGCATGTATTTAAGAGCACCCATACTGGGCAACGCCTATGGAGGCCAGAAGAGGGCATCGGATCCCCTGGAACTGGAGTTAAGGATGGTTGTTAGCTGCTATGTGAGTGCTGGGTATCAAACCCAGGTCCTCTGCATGAGCGGTCATGTGGAGCTTTCAGCTTAACTGTGGAGCTTTCTCTCCAGCCCCTAAAGATAATTTATTTTTAAATTCTAGCTTTATGTATGTGTGGTATGTGTGCTTGTGTGTGTGTGTATTTGCATGTGTGGGCGTTCATGCATAGGCCTAAAGTTGATACTGGGGTCTTCCTTACTGGCTCTCCACTTTTTTGGATTGTGATTTTTTTAAGTTAATTTTATTCTTTTAGAAGGAGAATCTCTTTTTGAACCCAGAGCTTGCCAGTTCTGGCTAGTCTAGCCAGCCTTCTTGCTCCAGGTATCCCCTGTGTCTGACTTCTGAGAACTGGGTCATGAGATTGTCAGCTTTTACAGGAGTGCTAGAGAGTTGAACTCTGGTTCTCACATTTGCACTTGAGCCCTTTACCCACTGAGCCAGTTCCACAGTCCCTTTAAATCCAATTTTTGATGCTGTTTGCAGCCTGGTGCCAGGGCGAGGTTTGATTTTACAGTAACCTCATGTTCTTTACGTAACAAATAAGGAAACTGAGGTAGGAATAAGTTAAACTACTTTCTCAGTTAGTATCCAGTAGAGGTAGGATTTGAACCCAGATAGTTCAATGTTAGGCTGTGTTCTATAAGCCTAAGCCTCAAGCTCTGCTAGATTTCTAGCTAAGAAATTAGCTCCTTCCTTTGTTCCTCCCTCCCTCCCTCCCTCTTTCTTTCTTTCTTTCTTTCTTTCTTTCTTTCTTTCTTTCTTTCTTTCTTTCTTTCTTTCTTTTCTTTCCTTTCTTTCATTTTTTGATACAAGGGCTCATGTATGCCAGTTGGCCTGGAACTCACTGTGTAGCCAAGATAACCTTGAACTCCTGATTCTCCTACTTCCTGAGTGCTGGGAATACAGGTGTGCCAAGATGCCCAGCTTTTATGCAGTACTGGTGATCAAACCCAGGGCTTCGTGCATGCTAGGCCATCACCCTACTACCTGAGCAACATCCCAATCCTGGATGGCTGTTTTTAGCCACGCTCACTGGCTGCCTGTTCTTGCTGCTTTGAGGGACTCAGATCAACAGTGAAGGGTGGCTTTGGGATCACAGGGATCACTGATGGGATGGAAACATTTCTGCTCCTTTCTCCCTCTCAGATGCATTTTGCTCTTTCCTTAGCCACTTTTCTCACCCACACAACTCATGAGTATGTTTGGCTGTTTAAATGTTGTGAATCAAGAAGGAAATACCAACGCAAAACAAAGAGACTGCCTCATGATAAGCTTCCTTGAGTTACAGAGACAGGGACCTGCCTGGTGTGGGAGGCAGGACAGATTCAGGAAGTGACCTGGGAGTTAATCCTCTTGGCAGAGCCACCAGCCAGGGTCACCTGTTTTTTGAAAGATTCTTTTCCACATAAGGCAGACTGTGCCCAGGAAGGTTCTTTATCAGAGAAAGCAGTCAAACTTCCGTAATTGGCAGATACACTATGATATCACCAATTCACACGTGCTATAATAAAGTTCCTAATTTGCATTCTGTGTACTTCTTGGATCTTAAAAATATTTTATAGTCTTGGTTTCTGTGGCTTGTGCTGTATCCTTTTAACACACTTGTGCTAAATAAAATGTCATGGGTTAACACAAATTAGGAATGCTTTGTGGTTTTGCAAACCAAGTTTTAAAAATGTTCTCTCCTGTATTTCTTCTAAAATAAGCTTCTTTAACAAAAAAAAATCTATGAATTATTAGACCTAAAGCTATAGTAATAGCTTTTGCCTTATCTGTGAAAAATATATATACATATATACATATATATATATATATATACACATATATATATGTGTCCTATGGGACTTAATCACTATTATACTTAAACCGAAACATTAACATATGAAAGGAGGCTTGTTTCTCATTAAATAGGAAAGAAACTGGTAATACTTGCAATATGTAAACATTGTTGCCTAGTAAATTATAATCACATTATTCTTGGATTACATGTTAAATTGTGCTAATGCGTAAAGACCAGCTCCCTGTGATGTCATGGCTAGGGATCCGCAGGGTCTGTTACTATTAAGAGGGCCAAGCTAATGATTTGCAACTGGCCTGCAATGCCATGCCTGGGGTAGGACTGACTCTCATTGGAAAGAGACATTTCTTTTTCTTGTGAATCCATTACTTGTTCGATTTGAACTCTGGGGCAGGATTCATAGGCACAGACCGTTTTATGATTTTCAGAAGCATCCCTGATGCTGCCAAGTGTTTCTCTGTCTACCCTTGACCTTGCAGTAGGATCCAATGAAGAGTTGAGCCTTTTGGAAGAAAGCCTCTCTTTTTGTACATACCTCTGTCATCATTGTTCAGAAAAAAAAAAGAAGCGAGTGGTCATGGAAATGGTTTATAAATCAGGCACCTTTTATTTTATATTCCTTTGTTCGTATTTGATTTTACCCTCCAGTCGTGGAACTCTTGACTTGGTTTCATTGAAGGAACACAGGAGACAGGATGCCACTGTGACTCTAAAGGGTCCACTAGTGGGCGCTGCAGGGTTGCCAACATTTCATGTGTGTGTATATTTATATTTAATCTAAGCACAGTATTAAAAAATCATAAATGGTGAGTTTTCTTCCCTTTTAGAGGTGCTCTCCTGTCAAGGAAGACACCAAAAATACAGCTGGAAGATGATATCTATTGAAATTATTTACTAAAATTTTAGAACAGAGTGGCAGGGTAGGGATGCGTCTGGGTTTTTGGCCGACATTCATTTATATTTGTGAACTGTCACGTTGATTCTTGTTTGATAGGCATGCACTCTGAAGTCCACATTATGCAGAATGGAAAGGTACTTAATGCCGTAGTCCCAAATTAACAGTCTTTATTAGGCGAAAACCCTGTTTTTTCCTATTAAAGAAAACGGTTTCCTGTGTTTGGTCTATGCGATTTTGAGTAGGAATCAGGGCGGTTGGGGCTAAGATGTCTGTTTGATATTTAGAGCCGAATTTGATGCTGTAATAAGGGAATCCTCTGTCTCTCTCATCCATCATCTTGCATCCTCATCCATCCAAACACCACTGTAAAGTTGTCAGAGTCTTTTCCATATTCAGTACTTGTATAAATAATGGCTGCTGTGATTTGAGAGAGAGAGAAAAAAAGGGGGGGAGGGGCCGCGTGCATTTCCTGAGTATGTTATATATATCTGATCACGGGCGAGGCGACACCTCAGAGGTTTTGTTTAAGCATGCCTCTGCTTCGGTGCATATCATTTAAGCCTGGAGCCAGAGGACGTTTTATACGTTGACCCTTATTGTGCTCAGTACTTGCCAAAATGAAATGAGTCTGGTGGTGGCTTGGGTCGGGCCGTAGTGCAGGAGCAGAGGGAACCCAGCCTCGGCCCCATCACTGTGCTTCTCATCAGTGCCCACTGCCTCTCCTTCCCTCCATTGCTGTCTTAGGGATTATGCAGGTTCAGTGCAATATTCTAAAATTAATCAAAGCAAGCAAAACCCCATGCCTTATTATCTACCATGGAGGGGAGAGAGGCTTCCAGGACCCATGGAGCTTTGTGATGCTGTCTGGTTGTGTAACTAGAATTTTATACATTATGTTAGAAAAAGAAGGTTCTGGTTTTCACACAATGAAACCTTTTCATGTTAAACTTGTCCAAGCAATGGGCGCTCCATGCTCCACGCTGGAGTGACAAAGGCTTGGAATTTGACTCAAACACTGTTTCCCTTATTTAAATGAGGAACTGATGGGGTATATAATATCCATTTCTTTCTTTGATTTGATTTGATTTTTTTTTTTAGCTTAGCAGACCAGCTGTAAGTCCCCCATGCAGTAAGGGTTTCAGCAGCTTTGCGTACGACAAGCTGGGAGCACACTTTCAGTGTGTGCTTATCCAGTCTGGTCCTTGTGCTCTATCTCATCTTTTGATAATCAGGCTTTCCAAATTATTTGTTTCCACTAAATTAGTGGCTATTGTACAGATTGCAGACACTTAGTTTGATTGAAAGTAATAAAAGGAGATTATCTACTGGGTCGGTTAAGTGAAGGTTCTGATTTGACCCACGGTCTGGACAGAGAAGAATTAATCTTAGAAACCCAATTCATTTCTGCCGTGCCTTGACAAACTGCCAGAAATATGTTAGACCCCTTTGTCTTTGGTCCAGAGGAGGCTAAAGGTGGGTGTGATGGGGTTAATATGGGGCCAAATAGATGGAGCCTGGGGGATCTTGAACTGTATGTGCGCCTCTGTAGATTCCTTGTCAGTGAGTTCCTACCATCGCCATGTTGGAAGAAGAGGGTGTTTTATTATTTGTTAAGTATATTCTCTGAGTCAGACACTGTTGTAGATCTTATGTTTTGGATTTAAGCATATTTCTGCTTTTGTGCCTTGTCCTCATGAAATCGGAACTTCTTTTGTCACTTTTGCGGGTGTGGACACAGACACAGGGGGGTGGCGGGCCAGGTTCGGATGACTGGAGATCCGGATCCCAGGTGGTGCTGCCTACCAGAGCACTGTCTCCATGTACCACATTCTCCCGCCTTACTGGGACAGTGAAGGGGGCGGGGCGGGGGACAGTGAAGGGAGTGGCGGGCGGGGGGGGGGGGGGGGGGAGGATGGCCCTGTCAGTGGTAGGCTGCCTGGCATAGTAAGCTTCAAATATCACAAGCTTTGGAGTAGGCTAGACCCAGGTGTGTGTAGGTGTGTGTGTGTGTATGTGTGTCTTGCCTCTTTCCCTGAGCCTCTCCACCTTCTCCACAATATGCCTCCTGGGTTGTTGAGAGCACAGGAGTAAGTGGTCTGGTGGCTGTGGAGGGTGGGATTTAGTTGAGAGGTCTGCCCAAAGATTTAGTGAGCTGGTGCAGAGGGAGGTAAGAGCTGGTGACGGGTGTTTGGCATCAAGACGAAGGCAGAACAAGCCCTGAGGACCAGTTTCCTGTGTCTCCTCTCTAAAGGATTCAGTGCAGATGGCAGTTCTGGCGCAGAGATAACAGACTCTAGACAGGAGCTCTACCTCATTCGAATTTTCCAGCGAGGGTATGACATGCCACAGGACAGTCCGGACTGTTGTTGCTCTTCCCATTGAGGGGGCAGCTGTGGCCTAAGAAGGGAGGCAGGATATACGCACCTCTTTGTAGGGCACAATGCAGGATGGACCTTGGCCAAGTCACCTGCTATGAGGATTAAGGGAGTGGCTCCTGTGGGCGTGGTGCTCTGCTCCAGCCAGGGGTGACACCAGCTTCTGCCCTACGTCTGGAGAGAGCCTGCACTGAGATGATCCACCCCATATGTGGTTGCCTAACCAAACTCATAAAACCCCCTGCACCTCCTTGAATAAATGCGTTTTGCTGCGGCTCATCCTCCACATGCTTCTCATTCAGCTCCCGGAGTCTGTGTGTTGATTCCTCGCCTACTCACCCTGTTTTGGCAGAGACCCTGCGTCCCCCTTGGGCCGGCGCCTCTTGCCTCCATGTTTTTCTTGCTTTGTATTTTGATTTCTGTCTGTTATGGGGTGGCAGGAGCTCTAGAGATGGAGCGAAAATAAAGAAACCTTATTCTGGAACTCATGGTGGGAATGTAAGTTAGTTCCATCGTTGTGGTTACTAGTGCAGAGATTCTCTGAAAAATTAAAAAGGGAATTACTGTATGGCCCAGTCATCTATCTCGTCACTGGGTTTGTATGCAGAGGAAATGAAGTCAGTATGTACAAGAGTCGTGGGTACCCCATGTTCACGGCAGGGTTCTGCGAACAGCCACAGCACTCCGTCTGCGTCATCTACGGAAGGGTGCAGGAACAATGCAGTGGAGTATTAATTGCTTTGAGAAAGAGGAAAATCCTGTGAGTGGGGGGGAATCGTAGATGAATCTGGAACACAGTTATGGAAAGTCAACCAGGAAGGGAAAGGTAAATACCATGTGATCTCATTTCTACGTGAAATCGAAAAGAAATGAGACCCACAGGAATGGGGCTTGCTGGGTGGCTGGGGCGGGGGGTGGTATTGGTCAACACAGAATTTTAATTAGATAAAAAAATCAGTTCAGGAGATCTACTGTCTGACACGGTGACCATAGTTAATAGTAAAAATTACATTTTGAAACTTCCTAAGACTTTTAAGTGTTCTTACCCTAAAACTAGTTATAGTTTTAGGTAGTTCATGTTATTTAATCCAATTTGGGACATTCCACCATGAGTACAAATTTTGAAACAGTATGTACACAGTAGATACAATTTTATTATTGTTTTTTAATTTTGTGTGTATGAGTACATTGCCTGAATGTGTGTGTAAGTATACCCATGTCGTGCAGTGCCCACAGAGGTCAGAAGAGGGCGTCAGATACCTTGGAACTGGAGATATGGACAATTGGTAGCTGCCATGTGGGTGCTGGGAATTGAACTTGGGTCCTCTTCAAGAGTAGCCAGTGCTCTTAACCACTGAACCACCTCTCCAGCCTCTAGATACAATTTTTTAGAAAGATTTTTTTTTTGTGTGTTTTATGAATGTTTTGCCTGTTTGCGTGTACTTCATGTGTGCCATGCTTGCAGAGGCCAAAAGAAGGAAATGGATCTCCTCAGACTGGAGTTACAGATGGTTGCTAGTTGCTAGGAATGAAACCCAGGTCCTCTGGAAGAGCAACTAGCGCTCTTAACCACTGAACCATTTCTCCAGCCTCCATTGATACAGATTTATTTGCCCGTCACACAAACATCCTGGAAATAGCACCTTCACCTTGAATTTCTGAGGTAATTCTGGGTGAGTGTGTTTGGCTTTGGCCTGTTGTGGCCTAGCACTATCAACTTCCCTAAAGTTGATACCTTTTCAAGTTTGTCATCAGGAGGGACGAAGGAGGAATGGCAGCTATGAGGTGGTCAAGAGAACTCATAAAAGGCAGTTATACTGGGAGAGGACACGGAAGTGCCCTGGCCTACTGTCTGGACAAACCTAGAAGACCAGGGCTCTGTGTGGCAAGGACTGTTCTGTGGCTTAAGCTGAGATACTTGGGATCTCTAAACACTGGGCTCTGTGTGTGTGCGTGTGTGTGTGTATGTATATGTGTGTGTTGTGCATGTATGTGCATGCATGTGTGTGCAGACTCAGAATTCAGTCTGGTCTTTGTCTTCTCTGTCAGGGTTTCCTTGCCTTCATCATTCACTAATGAAAGAAAATGGCCTAAGCATGGTTTTCCTGTACCAAGCTCCCAAGTTAGGAGGACCAATCTTACATTCTTGGTAATGATTTTGGAGTGATTAGCGGAGGACTCCTGCATTCTAACATGAGGCCCCCTCTCACCTAGGGTTTAGATTAAGAGAACAGAACTGGGGGAGTCAAGGGCTTTAATCTGGCTTTGTTTCCTTTAATCTCTGACATTTCGGTCTACTGTCTGGACAAATCTTGAGAAGCTCAGCACCACGAGTGAAAGACTGACTCAGGCCCTATTCATTTCTGAACCATTGAGTCTTGGGCTGCCCTTTTCTGTCCATGAGCCAGAGCTCTGGGTGGAGGTATGATGTGAGTACTCTGTCCAGTCCCTCGGTGTCTGGTGAGGGTCTTTGATGGCCTCCAGGTCATTCCATTGCATGAAAATCTCATCTGTTTCTTTCATTCTTGTCCCCTCAGGGCATAGAAATTACACAGGGAAGGAGGGAAAATCTCTGGAGTTGGGCTATGGCTCTTCTGTGGTTCCCCCTCGCCTTTCGTCTCAAGCTACTAGTCTGCAAGTTGTGCAGATGGCTGGGCTCCTGAGTTGGCCGTCCAGCTGGGCTGACTTAACCCCAGAGTGTTTGTGTTTGCGTTTGACAGCCAAGACAGGGAGGAGGGAGGCTGTTTCCACCAGGATGAGTCTCCGTCGGCCCTTTCTCTAACAGCAGCTGGTGGAACTGCTGGGCTGCTTTCTGGAACCCTCCGGAGTGAAGTTTGGATGAAGGACAGATGTGTTATTTAGGAAGGAATCCTAGCTCGCCTTCCAAAACGTGTTCAATCACTGCTGGTGCCAGCACACAGGACTCCCCAGTGTTCTGTTGATATAGACTCTTTCTAGGGGAGGCAAATGAAAACTTCAGTGACATTGGAAGCAAGCGAGTGATATAAACCAGTTAATGCCCATTTCCCAGACAAGGAAATAGAGGTGGATCAGGTGGAAAGTGCTTTTTAGACTTAAATATATTCCTGATGTGCCCATGGCTCCTGTTCAAAAGCTATACTTCAAAGCAGTTATGCCAAGGGGAGTCCAAGAATGTGTGCTGCTTTGAGTGTGTACATGTGAGTTCCTGTTCACGTGAGTGTGCATGTGTACATGAGGCCAGCGGCTGACGTGTGCTGTCTTCAATTGTTCTCCACCTTATTTTCAGAGACAGAGTCTCTCCCTGAATCTAGAGCTCATCTACTTGGCTAGACTGGCTGGCCAGTAAGTCCCAGGGAGTCTCCTGTCTCTGCCTCCCCAACCCCTGGGATTACGGCACTCAGCTTTTCCTTGGGTGCTGGGGCTCAAACTCAAGACATTGCTTGCATGACAAACACTTTACCGACTGAGCCATCTCTCCAGTTGCTAGGAATGCATATTTCTAATATACTCCATTGGGGATCTTGAAGCTAATGGCCCGTGACCCATTCTTGGAGTTAAAAAGATAGAGAACATCTAAACACTCGGAGACGAGTGAACAGTGTAGATGATGCTCCTTGCATGCATCCCCAGGACAGAAACCCATCTGCTCCTTCTCTCTGCTCCTTTTGATTGGCTGCAAACCGTTAATTGAAATATTAACAGGAAACATAGACTGGGGGTTCAGACGTGGTGGAATAAAATAAACCAGGTGGGCAGATTTGCTGTTTAGCAGAATTAGCTAGTTAGATTGCCTTCCTGAAGCTTAGAGAGCAGAGATGGAGAGCGTCTATGGATGTATTTGGATCAGCCCCAGGTCATAAGAAGCTCATAAATTGTGTGTGGTGTGTGTGTGTGTGTGTGTGTGTGTATGTGTGTGTGTGGTGTGTATGTGAGTGTGTATGTATGTGTGTGTGGTGTGTATGTGTGTATGTGTGTGTATATGTGTATGTGGTGTGTATGTATATGGTATGTATGTGTATGTGGTGTGTATGTGTGTGGTATGTATGTGTCTGTGATGTGTATGTGTGTATGTGTGTGGTGTGTATGTGTGTGTGTATATGTATGGTGTGTATGTGTGTGTAGTGTGTATATGTGTGGTGTGTGTGGTGTGTATGTGAATGTGTATGTGTGTGTGGTGTGTGTGTCTGTTTGCAGGTCTGGCGTTACTATTTCTAACTACACTGCTATTTGTTTCTTTACAGCATGTTATCAGAGGGGAGCTGGCTGAATGCAGCCTTGGCCATGTGCTGCCTCTCACAAAGCTCTCGGCATCTGACAATGACTCACACATCTGTGTGGAAGCAGCAGTTGCTGCCGTCCTCAGCTGCAGTAGTTTATGCCTTCCCTCCTCCAGAAGATGATTACCCAGAAGTATGTAATAGGCATCTAATGGGGAGCAGGTGGAAAGAGAAATACAGTCACTGTGAACAAAGGGAACAGATGTAAATTGCAGCACGAAGGATTTAGGTTAGACATCCACATGGGAGGACAATTCTGTCCTGCTGCTAAGAGCAGTAAAACACTGGGACACAGGACCAAAGCTGAGTTGTGGCACGTTCTTGGGACATTTGAAAGAAAAGGGCAAGTGGTTTGATTTCAGTGCCTGCAGACAGCTCCTCTCAGGGGGAGGTGACTGCATTCTGTAGTGGCTGGTGATCATTTTTCAGTTCTATGAGTTACGAGAGCTGAATTCTGAGCACCTCTGTTAAGAACCCCATCGAAGAGCCACATGTTCCAGAGAGTTCCAGATCCATCTCAGTGGCAACGAAATGCCATTATGTTGTGGGGAGAGGAACCCGATGAGCATTTAAGACTAGATTTTCACCTACACCTTCAGTGATAGTAGAAATGGTCACGTGGAGTGTGTGTGTGTGTGTGTGTGTGCGTGTGCACATGCATGTATATGCCTGCATGTAGAGACCAGAGGTAGACATTGGGTGGTGTTCCTTCACTGTGTATGTGTGTGTAAAAGAGAGAAAGAGAGAGAGAGAGAGAGAGAGAGAGAGAGAGAGAGAGAGAGAGAGAGAGGCAGCGTCTCACTGGCCTGTGGCTTGCAGATTTAGCCTAGGCCGGCTGGGCAGTGAATTCTGGGCATCTGCCTGTCTTCGTCTTATCATCTCTGGAATTATATGCATGCCCCCTGGGTGCTGGAGATGGAACTCAGATCCTCATGCTTGTGTGTCAAGCACTTTACTGACTGAGCCATTGCACCAGCCTGAGAATAATGGTCTTTGGCAGGGGTTTTAAGCATCTTATAGACTCAGTGTCATCAGTGATAATCAGTGGGTCAGGAAGCCTAGCACTTGTTTTCCCTTGGGTTTTGACTCTTCCAACTTTTTGGTGTCTACTGTTGTATTTTGTTTGCCTTTTTAATTACAGCCATGTCTAGGGAGCTGACAGGTACTAGCTCTTCTAACCCGAAACAGTTTGATGTGGAAAGCAATAATAAAGAATACGGAAACACGGATTTCAGATCACCACACCACTATCACTTTGGGCGCAATACCATTTGAAAACCTCTCTCTCCAGAGAGAATGAAATGCCTGAGAACAATGGCGATTAGACTTTGTTGGCTTTTCCCAGGATTCTGAAAGCAAAATACCATGTGTCTTCTACGTAACCAATGGTGACTTGTTATAAATAGCATCCAAAGATGTCCCACCCCTTCTCTCCGGAAGATGAGAAATGGGCATTTGATCATCTAGTGAATATTTTCTGGGTCCATTATAGATGGGCTCAGTGCTGTTGTGTGTGCAGTGAAAGTCATAGCAGGTGCTTGGAAAAGGGGGACATTCTCTAGCCAGCCAGAATACCTCCAACCTCAGGAAGACAAACAAATGGCCAGCTTGGGAAAGCAAGGACGAATGAAGACAGAAAAGAGAAGGTGGAGAACTGGGTAGTTGGCTGTGACACGCTTGTGTCTCCAGGGTTGTTGCATGTGGTGCTTGGGTTCCACCTGCTTCCCGTGGGTGTTTCTACCCCCATCTCAGAATCAGCCTCTCTTTGCACTCATGGGTCAGCCAGGTGGTGGCTGAGAAATTTATGGTCCGTGTTTGGGAGTGGTGCTTTTTTGTTTATAAATCCAAGATAGCCAGAGCGAGAGTTTTGCTTGCAGAACATTTTTCTTATTCCATGATTTCCCCAGAAATTTGCATTTCCTAGGTCATTAAATTTAAAAATGTTGCCAATTAAAAATTTTCTGGGGATGTGTGGTCTAGTGGCAGAGCACTTGTCTAGCATGCTCAAAGGCCCTGGGTTAGAAAAAATAAAGCAGGGCTGGGGAGATGGCTAAGTTGGTAAAGTTTGTTGTACAAGCATGAGGACCTGAGATTGATCCCTAAGAACCCACATACAAAAGCCTGACACAGAAGGGCATGCTTATTCCAGCACTGGGGAATGGAGGCAGATGGATCCCTGGGGCTTGCTAGCCAGCCAGCCTAGCTTTCTCAGTGAATTTAAGGCCAAAGAGAGACCCTGCCTTAAGTGACAAGGTAGAGGCCATCTAAGGCATGATACTCAAGGTAGACCTCTGATCTCCATCTCTCTATCCACACATGTGCACCCCCATGAAACCGAACAAAGAAAATATTATTTATTATAATTATTTCATTAAAGACATCAGAACACTGAAAGCGTGTGAAGGAGCTGATCTTAGCACACAGATTGTCTGCATGTTAAGCCAATTTAGATTGTTTTTAAAAACTTCATTTATTTTTAAAGTTTATGTGTATGAGTGTATTGCCTGTATATATATAAGTGCACTCATGTCATGCAGTGCCCAAGGAGGACTGAAGAGGGCGTCGGATCCCTTGGAACTGGAGTTATGGGTCCTCTGCAAGAGCGGTCAGTGCTCTTAATCGCTGAGCCATCTCTCCAGCCCCAGTTTAAAAAATATATTATTTATTATTTTTATTTTTTATGTATACGAATGTATTGCCTGCACGTGAGTAAGTGTACACGTGTCATGCAATGCCCAAGAAAGTCAAAAGAGGGTGTAAGATTCCTCTGGAACTGGAGTTACGGATGGTTGTAAACTGCCATGTGGGTCCTGGAACCAAACCCGGGTCCTCTGCAAGAGCACTTAACCACTGAGCCGTCTCTCCAACCCCAAGCTCTGTAACCACTTTTGTGGCATCCAATGAAAAAGTCATTGTGGCCTTGTCCTAGCCAACTGTTGGGAATTTGGTATCGAAAGTCATCCCCTTGTGAAGATGTAGTGAAGGATCCTTGAGTCTGGCTGTTGGTGAACTTCCCTGATGAGTCCAGTACACCATCCCAAATGAGAACCATTGGAATATCTTTACAAGCTTGTCTTCAGGGGTGAAGGGTCATCTTATTTTGACTAAGCTGTGTTGGAGAATTTCCTAGTACCTCATTGATCTTCAGAGTAACTCAGTAGTTCTCTGGCCCTTTAAAATACAGTGTTGACAAGATACTTCTTTGAGATGGCTGTGTGACACATACTCTAAGCCATGCTGTATTTCCATCACTGCAAACGTGAAACTGCTTAGCAGCTTCCCTAAAGAAACTGGTGCATGGTGACGTCTGAAATGAGAAATCGTATTGCTGCCTTATAATTCTTTGTTATTCATCTTAGCTCTGTTAGCTACTGGGTAATGTGTAAAGCTTTCTGAAAAAATAAACCCTGGTCCAGAGGAAATGAAATGAACAGCTGTACTTGAGGGTTGAAGACTGGTTGTGAATGCCTTGCCTGGCCCAATTATATACAGACCTTCCTTTTTGTGTCTCACTTACATGGGATAGCCTCTGGAAGCAAACACTGGGGTGAGGTAAGTGTCCCAGAACTACACTCCACATTAACGTTACAACCATTTATAGCAATTACTTTTCATGAGAAAGTCTGGGCAGTACTTGGTCGTCATCACACAGAATGATACAGGAAGAGGGATCTCAAGGATGCTTTGTGTTATAGAGGAGGGAGTGGGAAGGGCACGGTCCTGGGAGGGATTGAAATCAGAATGCAGATGTCTGCGAACGGGCATAAAGGGGCCCAGAAGTGGAAAATTGAGGAAGATGACGGAGTTGAAATGCACACCAGTATTTCAGATAAAACTTTATGGATTCCTTCCAGTGCTATGTGGACTGCAGCAGGGGCTCAGCCATTGACTTTCTGTCTAATGTGTTCTCCAGTCATCAGGAGATGCCAGATGTGTGCATGTTTCAGTATAGCCAGTGCTAACGAGAGCCTGCCCACACTCACCATCCTATACTGGCAGTTAACTCCAGCTTTAAGAGACTCTGGCTTTAGGGAGAGCATCTTCTAGGTTCATTACAAGTGGAGTCTTTCTGTGATAACTTTGGCCAAACAAAACAAAAACAAAATCAAAGAAAGATGGTGCTTCCAGGGATATGGCTGACCCATAGAGACCTTGCTCTGGTTTAGCCTGGAAATTCTTTTGTCTTGAATGATTCAACATTTATAGCAGATACTGCTTTGGCTTGAAGGAAAATTAAGAAGTTGAAGCATTGTGGAGTTGACGAATGTTTGAAAGATCTTAGTGTACTTCCATCTCTTTAGGCTTGTTTTTCATTTATTTATTTAATTTTGGCCAGGCACCCAAGTGCTTGGGTCTTAATAATACTGTTTCTTTCTTCCACTTGGGTTAATACAGATATTAAGTCTAATAGTATCTACTTAGCATAAACAAGAAGATCAAAATGATTTGTCTGATTGAAATGTTTGTTATTTAGCATTAAGCATCTTCTAACTCCCATGCGTTTCCCGTTTTAATCCACTCGGTGCTTGGTTTGGGGATTGCTAGATTAGTTTTAATCCCCTGTCTAATAGAGGAGCAGTGGTGAGATTTATTACACAGGCAGGGCTTGGTTCTTGGATTTAAGAGGGTTCACGTGCACTCTTCATGCATATTAAATTTGGGCAACCACTGGTTGTGTACGAAAGGTTGGGGAGACATTTTTATCCCAGAGTGCTTCTCTTCAGGCACACCGAATGCAGATGCATTTATTCCATTAATGAAAAGAAAATTGATTACAAGTGTTCCTCTCTTTGGGGTTCAGACTAATGTTCTTAGAATCTGTCCCCCCACCTCCCTTGAGATGTACTCTGTTCTCATGCCAAAGTGTTCTAGATGTTTTCTTTATTTCTTATGAGGCCAGTTCCAAAGGAAAGATAAATACTTCACAATATAATGGGTTCTTTCCAAGAAAAATGTTAAAGGTTGAACAGGACCCAACCTGGAGAATAAATATTTTCAGAAACTGCGAGAAAGCAGGAGTTTTCTGCTTCTAGGGAATCTAATGATGGCCATTTTCACTCTGAAGGATTAAACCCCCTGCTATTTCGCACATTGGAGGTTTGGTATTACATTTCAATACTTCTGTGTGTTACATGATGTGAGATGAGATGAGCAGACTGGTGTAGAGACCAAGTTAGTTACTGGGCAGAAGTTCAGATGGTCCTGGGACTTTGAATAGCTCTTCTCCATGGAACATGAACCTCTACTTGCTGAACCTCCACTTGCTGAATTCCTGGACCCAGGAAACCTTGCTCTCATCATCTTTTCAAGACTGCTTTTCTCCCCGCTATGGTCTAATCCTATAAAGCAGGCAGTTAGCAGTCAACTAACGAGATTGGAATGACATTCAAAAGATGAAAAAATAGTTCAATGGACTTCAGACTCTTATTTAAAATATGTTATGTAAGACCTTGTTTCCTTTTTGTGATATGAAAGTTCAGAAGAGTCCTTTTGTTTCTTTCTTTTCTCCCTCCCTCCCCGCTCCCTCCCTCCTTCCTTCTTTCTTCTGGTTTCTTTTAGACAGAGTTATACTATGTAGCCCAAGCTGGCCTGGATCTCACTTTGTATTCCAGATTAACTTCAGACTTGCAGTGGTTCCCCCTGCCGCTGCCTCTGAGATGCTGATAGTCACCACGACACCAAACAGTGTATTCTTTGTTTTTTCTTTCAGACTTTTAACTTGTGTGTTGGCTTCCAAATTTGTAATTCTTTCATTAAATTTGGTGGCTGCTGTGAATATAAGTAACTCACGATATAATTGGTTTTCTGGAGGGAAAAGAATAAGAAATAGACATTCTCTCAGACTATTACTCATGTGATGATTGATGATTTAAAACCCTCTTTCACCCTGGCTATTGGTATATACATTTAACAGTATCAACAAACAGACTGAGGGATCTCCCCAAATCTGGAGCCCTTCATCAGCTTTTCAACCTCTTTGAGTAAGTCACGAGTAAGCTGTTGGATCCCAGTCCTGCTGGGATCCCTTTTGGCTCCAGGATCTTGGGATCCTATAAGCTAATGTCAGACCCAACTCTCCAAACCTACTAAATTTGTGGTTTGGAAGCTGTTCATTTAAGTTTTGAACCAGTCCCTTCAAACTGAATGAAACATGAGTGAGATGCTGATTGTTTTCCATTTGCATTTTATCACAGTCCACAGTTAATCTCCACCAGGACAGGGGCATGTTGTTTGGGTTGCTTTGCCAGGGAATAGGGCCTGCAATGCCAGTCAGATCAAGAAATGATTAGGCGGGGGAATCCATGGGGATGTCCACATTTCTTCTTGAAAAATAGCAATCTCCCTATCTACTTGGGACAACTTACAGGACTTGTAGTAGAGTCTGAGACTATAAATAATACTAAGCCCTGTGTGTGTGTGTATCCATAGTTATAGATGTAAATAAAAATATGATGAATTTTAATACATATATATGTACAGGATGAGATTAACAGTAACAATAAAGTTTAACACTTCTGGAGTTTTCCATTTCATAGTCTCACAGTGTGGTTGCCCATAGGTTAAAAAAAAACAAACTGTGGCTAAGAGACTTAGAATGTCTGTGCTCTGTAGACTTAGACAATGTGAGCTTTATACTCATTATGGAATATGATCCATGATCAGTTGAATTATGTGAAAGCTATGAGGTTATGAGTAAGAGTCTGGATTCCTAGCTTCAATGTGACATATATTTCCAAAATATCTTATACATACATAATATATATGCTTATGAAATAACAAATCACGCACACACACACACACGCGCGCACGCGCACACACACAGCCACCAAGGCAAAAGTAGTCAAATTGGAGATTTTAGATATTTTTGAGAGAAAATTTTTAGAGACTATCTATTTAAATACAGTGTAAGTATCCCACAGAACAGTGCTTTTCAGATTCAAGATGTGGATGGACTACCTGATTACAATGCAGAATCTTGGGTTGGGAGGGGCCTAGGATTCTGTTTTTCCAATAGGTTCCCCAGTGATGCCGAGGCAGTTGGCTCATGTATCACATTTTGAATAGCAAGGCTGTAGCGAAGCTGTTATGTGCCATTGATGCATGCATTGACTAAAGTCAGCAAGACAGCCCTGCCAACATTTCAAAGCCATGAAAAGCACATCTCTCCCAAGAAGCTTCCCTCAGAAAATCTCTCCAACATTTTGTATTAGTTACTTTGCTTTGATAGAATTCCTGGCAGAAGCACTCCTTAACAAAGGAGTTAGCTTGGCTCATGGTTTGAGAGGATACAGTCCATCATGGAGTGGAAGGCACAGTGGTAGGTGGCTCCATGGTGGGGTGAGCATGTAGCTGGAACTCCACCATTCTTTTTGGTTAGAGGGACAGGAAGTAGAGTGTATTGGTTACTTTTTGTTTGCTGTGATAAATACCATGACCAGAAGCAACTTAGGGAAGAAAGTTCACCTTGGCTTATAGTTCCAGAGAGACAGACACCATAATGGTAGGGAAATGTGCAGCGGGAGCAGGAAGCGGGGGCATCACATCTCAGCCTCACACTGGAAGCAGAGAATTTGAGGGACATCTATTTGTTACCCATCATGATCTCCTCAAGGGTAGGACTTATGCCCTGGACTATTATTCACCTAGTCTTAAGAAGTCCACAGTCTTTGGGAAAACTCATGAACACATCTTTCTCTATTACATAATATGGAGGGCTATAATATACTATAAATGACTATAGGTGTGATGAACTATTTATAATTGTGAACACATCTTGCATATAAAATGTAAGATGGTGTATATGTGCATTTTATATATGTGTAATATAGTGGACACCCATGTGCCCATTTTGTTTAAATATGCGTGTCCTACTCAATTCCCTGGAGGTAGCAATATCTTCTGTTAATTATCCCTATGATTTATTAGCATGTTAATGTGTACAAACTCTACCCATAAGCAGTGTCTGACTTTTGGTTTGCAGTTCATGTAAATCATGTTACCCAGCATGCATTCCTCTATGCATTGCTTCACATTTTTAATCCAACAATGTATTTTTAAGAGTCATTGGTACTGTGAATTAGATTATTCAAGGTAGGTCCTAGAAGCAAAATATACTGTATTTGCCTCTTTGTGACTGTTTATAAGTTTCATTAATGTTCTAGCCTGTTCCAGAATTTCCTTCTTGGTTAAAGCTGAATACTGTTCATTGCTTTTAAGCAATTCTTTGAGAATTTCCAATACTCTTTTAGAAATACTTATTTTTATTTTATGTGTATAAGTGTTTTGCTTCTGTGTATGTATGTAAATGCACCTATTTGTACAATACCTGCAGAGGCCAGAAGAGGGCGATGAGTCCACTGGAACTGATGGTTGTTAGCTGCTATGTAGATGCTGGGAACCTGGTCCTCTAGAAGAACAGCCAGTGCTCTTAACTGCTATCTCTCCAGCTCCTCAGAGCCTGTGTGTTGATCATATTCACCACCCCCACCAACTCCTCCCAGATCCACCCCCTTTCCTCCTCGCCCAACTTCACGCCTTAAGAAAAAGTCCATTAAGTCTAATTTATGCTTTACATATACTCTTGGAGAGTGGCTCTCCTGCCGGAGGGGGCACGGCACACCCTTAAAGAAAACTGACCGTCCTCTTCCCAGAAGATATGCATTGATTCTCAGCTAGGGCTGGGAGATCTTGCTCACATTCCCTCCCCATGCTGGGAGTTTGTCTGGTTTGAACTTACACACGTCTTGTGCCTGCTATCAAAACCACTGTGAGTTCATACATGCAACTGCCCTGTTGTATCAGGAAAACACTACTTCCTTGAATTCATCTACCGTCTCTGGCTCTTCACAATCTTTTTGTTTCCTCTGCAATGATTCCCAAGCCTTAGGGAGGAGAGGCTGGGATGCTGATGTCCCAGTTGAGGCTGAGCATTCTGCTGTCTTTCGTTCTCTGTACCCTGACCAGATGTGGGTACCTGTGTTACGTGTATGCATCTAACAGATTTTATTTATCCATTCTCCTGTTGATGGGAGGTTTGTAGCACTAAAGGATTTCTGACTTTCAGCTAATGTAAGCAATGCTGCCGTAGATGTGGATGGCAAATGTTTCTTTGAGACACTACTTTAAAGTCTCGTGCATATGTACCCAGAAATGGAATTGTTGAATTATATGTTATCTCTGTTTTACTTTTTAAGATATCTGTGACAGTGTTCTCCGTGGTGGCTGTATCATTTTAAATCTGCACAAGGATGTCAGTTTCATCACACTCTTGTCAACACTTAACTATTGTTCATAGGAGCCATCCTGGTGGTTCTGAGGTTGGTATTGCTCTGTGGCTTTGATTTGCACTTCCTAATGATTAGTGATAGTGAGCATCTTTTTGTACATGAGTTGGCCATTGGTACATGTTGGCTGGGAAAAATATAGAAGTCTTTTGCATATTTTAAAACTGTGTTATGTATGTCTTTGTTGTTGAATTGTAGGAGATTTTTGTATATTCTGGATATTAACTCTGTCAGACACAGCATTTGAAAGTATTTTCTCCAATCATTGGGTTGCTTATATTTACTTTCTTGAGACAGGGTCTCCCAGTAGCCCTAACTGGCCTGAAACTCATGAAGTCCTCCTGCCTCTGCCCCCTGAGTGCTGAGTGCTGGGATTGAAGCCATGTGCCATCAACCCATCTCAGAAAACAGTTTTGGAGGAGTCAGTTTTTTCCTTCCAGTGTGTGGGTCATGGGAGTTGAACCCATGTTATTAGGCTCAGTCGAGAGTGCTTTTACCCACGGAGCCATCTTTCTGGCCCTTTATTGATTGTTCATTTATTTATGAGGGTGCATATGTACTTGTGGGGCACATGGTGTGGTCTATGGCAATTGTGTGTGTTGTGTATGGACATGTGTGTACAGTGTGCATGCCATGGAGGTCAGAAGAGGGCTCTGGGTGTCCGTATCACTCTCTGCCTTGTTTCTTTGAGGCACAATCTGGTCTCTTGATGAACCTGGAGCTGGCAGTTTTGGTTGGCTGACAGCTGGTGAGCCCTAGCAATCATCTTGTTTCTGCCTCCCCTCGGTACTGCATCCCCTAATGTCAAGGCTTTCCATAAGCGCTGAGATATGAACTCTGGCCCATCCTCATGCTTGTACAGCGAGTGCTTTTAACAGGTGAGGTATCTGTACAGTCAAGGATGCTCTTGTTTCTATAGTGAAGAGGGACTTTTATCCCAGGGCTCTGAGTTCAGTACTCATCTCAGGCTCCATTTCTTTCTTTGTTGTTATAAACCCCAGGGCATTAATCTGGCGTTAGTTCAGGGTAAGGCTGTCTCTCTTCATTGCCTTTGGCCTCAGTTACAGGTTTTTGGTAGAGTCCTGAATTTGTAGAGACCCTCCCTAGGACTTAGGAGATCAATAAGCCTCATGATGTACCCTATGCAGAATATAGTTGTTGAGAATTAAGGTTTCCCTCAGGACTCTTAAATAGCCGAAATGCTAAAAGGAGAAGTCATAGAGTTTCTTAGAAAATATTACTTGTAAAAACGAATTGTTGTTACCTTGAAGGGATCTATAGTTTTTCTTAAACCATTTGTTTACTTATCTGTGTGTGTGTGCACACGTGCACGTGTGTGTACCGTGTGCATACATGTGCATTATGCCTGTGGAGGTCAGAGTTCAGTCTGTAGGACTTGCTCCTCTCCTTCCACAATGTGGGTTTCAGGGATTGAATTCAGGTTATCCCCCTTGATGGCAAACACTTTTACCTGGTGAGTCATATTGCTAGCCCAGAATTTATCTTTAATCCACCATCTTATCTCTGATTTGATTCTGGACTTTCTCTGTACACAATCGTATCTTCAACTCATAAAGAAAATATTATTGCTGCCCTTTTCAAGCTATGCTTATAGCTTTTAATTCATTTTATTTTTCTAGCATGTGGACTAGAACCTATAGTCCAATGTTAAATGACAGACCGCGAAACCCTATCTTGGTTCATTTCTTTAAGCAAATACATCCAGTGTTTCACCACTAAGTATAATGTTTATTAAAATATATCAATTGTAAAGAATTGACTATTCTTTCTAAAAAGATTTATTTTTGTTTTTGTGTGTCTGTGTATGTGTATGCTCACATGAGTGAAGGTACTCATGGAGGCCAGAAGAGGGCATTGGATATCCTGGAGCTGGAGTTGAAGGTAATTGCGAGCCACCCAGTGTGGGTGTTGGGAACCAAACTCTGGTCCTCTGTAAGAGCAGCAAGTGCTCTTAACTGCTGAGATGCTTTCCCGGCTCTGAGAATGAATTCTTAACGAAGAAATTGCTTCTAAGGCTTAAATTTTGTTCCTAAAACTTGAGATATCCAATAGCTGTGTGATTCATTCTCACTAGATTCTACTAATTAGTGGAATTAATGGGAGAAAATAAGGAAAGGATTGGTACTGGTTTTGCTCTGACATTCCTATGTTCTTCATTCATGTCTGTGTCCAGTCATAACAAATGAAGCTCATAATGTTTGTTCTCCAGTTTCTCTTGTAATTTTGGTAAAGCCTTTGTGTGTAAGTTTTATCACAGGACACAGTAGTGCAGGAAGGAGAACTGGTAAAGTCAGCACCAGAGAGCAGAATCTGCTTTTCTCAAACTTTGTTCTCTTTCAGCAAGTCCCTTTTCTCTGTCATTTTCCCTCACTAGGAGGAGATATGTGCCAGCCCTTAGCGGCAGTGACCTCTTCAGCTGTTGGACTCTTATGAGGCTGAGAGGCGCTCAGGGAGATACTTGCTCCCTGCTTAGCTTTTATCCACCCTTGTTCTAGAACACACCCGCCTCCCGCCAACGTCCGTACAGTCTTCAGGCCACCAGCCCCTCTCTCTCTCCATCAACTTCGGATGGAATGAGGATACATACTGACCTAAAAATATTTCTCTTCTGAAAATTAGGAGCTGGAACACAGCTAAAACCAGATGCCTGCTCTCTAAGTAAGTGAACCTGAACACGGTAATTCCGTCACATCACCACATTCAACTACTGCAGGCAGGCACTGCCTACAAGAGGCATGGTTCTGCGGAGCCAAGAATCCAGAGAGAAGCTGGGGGAATGACGGAAGAAGGGACATTTGGGTCCTGACAGAATTCCCCTTTCTCTTTCTGGTCCCTTTTTGAACCTGGCTGCCTTACAAACTTTGGATCCCATGAGATACTACCATGTCCTCATACCTCATAATTATTTTATTTTCTCTTTGCAAAGACCTTAAGGCACCTGATACACTTGTATTTTTTGGTGGTGGTGGGGCAACTCTTTTAAGACAGGGTCTCCCTGTAGTCCCAGCTCTCCTGGAACTCACTATGTAGACCAGGCTGGCCTTGACTTCTCAGAGATCTACCTGCCTCTGCCTCCTGGGTGCTGAGATTAAAAGTGTGCACCACCACACCCAGCATGATGTACTTGTATTTTAATTCTACTCTTATTACATGTAGGCATATGACTTTGAGCCAGTTACTTAACCCCATTGGCTTCCAATTTCTGCCTCTATAAAATGGGTGTAGTAATTTTTATTGTGTGAAATTCTTATGAAGATTTGTGTTAATAGATGTAGACAAACTGACTCAGAACAGATTTACCATAAATAATAGCTGTGAGCTTTGTTAAGTCAAGCTCCCATCTAATGTCATCTCTGAGAGCACATTGTTGGCCTTTCTTAACGTATGTCTTCTTGTGTGGCATGTTATTGCTTCTCCAATACTTTCCTATCTTCCTACTGGATCTCAAACTTCCTGACAGTGTTGATTTTAATATGCGCACATATCTGTGCTCTATTATAAAAGCCTTCCCAGTGTGTGTGGTCAATACGTTCTGTTCTTCTTGAATGGGATAAATACTCACTGCTCTTAATTATTGCTCTTAATTGTGCTGGCTAAGCACAAACTGTTATCTTCCATTCCAGTAAGTAATCTTGGGTGAAGAGTACCTCAGAGGCCCTGAAGGTTCCATGTTGCTTTCCTTCTAGTTTTACAAAACAAATCCCATAAGGAAGTCCAGGATGTGAAACACAGACAGGCAGAGGCTTTGTGGCTAGGTAGGAGGGAGATGCTCTGAACCCCATGTCCCATTCTCAGAGTAGACCCCAAGGCACCTTAGGGCTCTCTGGGAAATATGTGGAAAAGCATTTTTTTTTGATTTTACAGAACAGCTTAGGGAATCCAGTAGTTATCAAGGATTTTCACTGGATTAAAAAAAATAAAAGCCACAGTAGCAGAGTTGGAGAGGTGGCTCAGTGGTTAAAGGCATTGGCTGCTCTTGCAGAGGACCCAGGTTTGATTCCCAGCACCCACATGGCACCTAACAACCATCTGTAACTTCACTTCTAGGGGGTCTGATGTCCTCTTCTGACATCTGCAGTAATTGCATGACCTGGGTGAACTTAGATACATACAGGTCAAGTACTCATACACATGAAATTAAAATAATAAATAAACTATTTTAAAAGCCAAAGTAGAAAGATGCTATGGCTCTTGCCAGAGTGATTATGAAGGTTCCAGAAAGTTTCCTGCGATTGGTATCAAGCATTTTGTAATTAATGGTGGGCTGGCTTTTAGCTATCATTAGGAGCCAGAGTGGTTTTGGTGAGGCAAGGTGGAATGTTCTGGCTTTGATGGCCAAGACATGGCTTTGAGTTCTGTTTTCCTTACCATGAATTTAGGTAACTGGTCTCTTCAGGTCTCAACTTTAAGTTGGGAGTAACCATTCCCACCTATTTCACTTTCTCTGAGCTTGGTAACCTGACAAACAGTGTACTTTATATATGAGACATTTTTCGTAACAGAATTAGGGAAGCAGAAAAGTACAGTGTGTGGAACTGATGACTTTCCTTCACACTTGTCTGTTTGCATCGTGTGACGTGGAGCCATTCTTTGATGGCTTTACTATTTTCAGATAAGTTTGGTATTCATAAGAGCACTTTCCTTCATATTTTAACATATTTTGGCATATATTTCATATTAACCAGGCATTAAAAGTACATTGTGAACTTCCTTTTAAGGGTAGACGAATTAGGTACATTTTTATCCATTCCTCCTAGTAGAAATTAAAAACTCAGGACTCTCTCTCTCTCTCTCTCTCTCTCTCTCTCTCTCTTTCACACACACACACACACACACACACACACACACACACACACACACACACACCAGTCACAGGGAGACAAGACCCTGGAAGGCATAAAGAAGAAAGGAAACAGGACAGAGGCTCCAGGATCCATGGACGGGCATGGTGATCTGCTTCTTGTGTTTTTCTTTTGATCCTACATCTCAGACTGGGTGTTAGAGAAACAAGCAATCTGGCAATGTGAAGAGTCACAGGATGCAAGACTGCCCTATCTAGCCAAATGGGAATGGAGGGGATAGCCTAGAAAGACAGAAGACTCTTGTACAGTGCGATAATTTTCGAGGACTGCTGCCCAAAGTGGGTGTTTTAGCAGAAACCTATTGCCTTGCAATGCTGGGGGCGGGAAGTCCCAAATCAAACTGTCAGTAGAGCCTGGCTTCTCCTATGGGCTATGATTGAATGAGGTATTTTGGGTCTCTCTCCTTGGCTTGTTGAGGGTTTTCATCTCTCTGTGTCCACCCCATTCCTGCATACTTTAAAAATAGGACCCCAGTCATTTCAAACTAGGGTACACCTTTGTGATCTCATTTAAACTAATTACTTTTGTAAAAATTCTATATTCAAATAAGGTGATGTCTGAGAGTTAGATGTCAACATATGAAGTTGGAAACAACGCAGTTCAACCTGTAGCAGATGGTAACTGCTCTGCTCCAGCCAAATATCAAGGAAAAAAAATCACTGGCTTACTCCGTTCCCCACTGGAAAAGCCAGGTAGGGGCTGATATTCCAGCTTTGAGAGGCTATAGTGAGGTGCTCCCCTTCTCATCAGTGAAAACCACATGGGAGCTTGGACTCCCTTTTTAGTCCTCACTGGGATAGGATTGTGTCAGAGGTTATAGACCAGAACATAAGAATTTCTGCCAATGTCCAACATTAAAAGGACACCAATGGAATCCATTTGGGAAGCAGTGAAATTCGTGTTCCAAGCAGAATGGTATTGAGGATAGGTAGGGAGTCTTAACTCACATACGCAGAAACAACAAAAGTCCCTAGGGTTGGTCATCGTGATATGTGACCATTCTGCTGCATGGCCCACAATGCCCACACTGCCAGCACTGAGGCAGGAGCAGAGGCCAATATCTCACATTGTTTCTCATGAAATTATCTCCCAGGAATGAAGAAGAGAATTACAATATTCTTAGAATAGGAAAGACTAAAGAGGAGCGTTTTCACATCAAGAGGACCCTTCTGAATAAAAATGAAATGGAAAGAGAGGAAAATTGAAGCATCAAGAAGACAGAATACATTAGGTTAAGGAGTGGATGTAAATATAATAGATTTTTTTTTAGCCTCTAGAATTTTCTAAATTATGTTTGGTGATTGAAGCAAAAACTAATGAACAGAGTTTGTTTCTCATTTCAGGTAGGGATTTAGTTTTTTACAATAGCAGCATAAAGAGCTAAAAAGAATCAAAGTTTTCTAAACTAGAGTTTAAGATGTCATCATCAATAGACTGTAGCAAAATATGCTATGTATAATTTTGAATCCTGTAGCATATGGTGACAAACCTATTGGAAAAGAAGAAATAGTGTAAAAATCCAGAGGAAAATAAAATATAATAAATTATAATATTTGTTCATGTAACTTACAGGTAAAAGAAAACCGAGAAATGAAAAAGAACCAAGAGAAAACAAGCAGAAAAAAAAATAAAGTAGAAGACCAAGTCTGAACATATCAATAGTTATATTAAGTATAAATAGTCTAAACATACTAATAAATGACAGAGATTGGCAGAATTAGTTTTGTAAAACTATTTTACCCAACTCTACATCATCTAAAAGAAACTTATTCAAATATGATATAGATTAATTGAAAGTAGAAGGACCCCAAAAGATACTCTGTACCAATATAAATCAATAGAAGTGGCTGGATTAATATGAGATAAAGTGGACTGTGGGACATGTATGTGAGGGAGAAGAAAAAAGACAGAGATAGAGAGGTAGATAGATTACAAAATGACAAAGCGTCAACCCACCACAACCTAATGTTCCTAAATATACATGTACCAAACTACCCAGCTGCCGAAAGACAGAACTAAAAGGAGAAGTAGGTATTTGGACAGTTACAATGGCAGAAATCAATACCTTTCCCCCCAACAATTATTGGAACACATAGAAGAATAGCAAGGATGCAGAAGACTCAGCAAATGTCATCAACTAATGCAATCTAATTGTTATTATAGAACACTACACACAATAACAGAATACTCTTTTCAAGTACCCGTGGATAGATGCTGAGATAGACCATGACTCTGGGTTGTAATACAAACCTCAACAGATACAAAAGAAATAAAGTTAGACTGTGTTCTTCGATCATAATGAAACTAAAGAAGAAATCAGTAGCAGAAAGAGGACCAAAAGCTCTCTAAATGTGTAAAAACTAAGCCATATCATTTGAATTAATACACATTTCTCGAGGGGAAAAATACAGGAAAATGGGTGAAAATAAAACTACAGCCTATCGTAACTGAAAATACAAAGCTAATGCAATGCTAAGAGGAAAAGTTATAGTACTAAATGCTTCTATTATTATAGACAAGATGACGTCTCGATATTTTCAGCTCTCACTTCAATGAACCGGAAAAAGAAATCTAAGATAAACTCAAAAGCAAGCAGAAGGAAATAATAAAGATGTAAGCAAAAAAAAATCAATGGAAAAAGAGCAGTAAACTAGAAAAAAAATCAATAAAACAAAAACTGCTTCATTGAGAGAAATCAATAAAATCAACAAATTTCTAGCTTGACTGATGAAGGAAGGAAGAGAGAATACACAAATTGCTGTATCTAAGATAAAGCAGGAGGTATCACCATGTCCCACAGGCATCAACATGATACTAAGAGAACAGAACAAACAGTTTCATACACATAAAGTTGGTAATAAATCACTAAATCTCACTATGAAATAGATAATCTGGATAGTTCTTCAATTAAGGAAATTGAATTTGTAGTTTTTTTTTTTTTTTCTGAAAAGCAAATCTCCAAGTTCCAATAGTTTTACTTCATAATTCTATTAAAATATTTACAGAATTAACTCTAATTCTTCATAAACTCTTGAAAAATAGGAAAGAAAACAACAGTTACTAACCTTATCTGTTCATTTGAAAGAGCCAGTGGTGCCCTGATATCTACCCAAAGACAGCACTCCCCAAAGAAGGGAAATAAAATAAAAAATAGCTTAACATGTTTCATGAACTTAGATATAAATATTCTTAAAATATCAAACAGGGAGCAACGTTCAATAAATAGAATTATACATACAACCATTCCAAGAATGTAAGACTAATATTTAAAAATCAACCTAATCTGCAATATTAATTGGTTAAAGGAGAAAAATCTTATGCTACTCTATTGGTCCAAGCCATTTGTGATTTAAAAAACACATTTTGATACAACCATGTTTGTGCAGGGCACAGCACAAACAGTGTACTCTAATGCAGACTGTGGACTTTAGTTCCTATGTCAATACTGCCTCACCCTCCGCAGCAGTGTGGCATAACACAAGGATTAGTGCAGGATAGCCCTAAGATAACAAGACTAACAGAATCGCAAAAGGGTCATGTGAGACGGTGTGACAACTTTATAGTTTCCATTCATTTTTTTCTTTCCTGCCAACTTAAAACTTCTCAAAAAGTCATCGGCTAGGACTGGGGTTCAGTACTTGCCTCGCTTGCACGAAACCCTGAGTTTTGATACTGCAAAACAGGTGCTGTGCAACTAAAGTAACATTTTCGTAATGTATACAAAATGTCCAGGTGGATATCTAATAGAGCACATGGGACGTATATACGCTGAACACTGTATTGCTGAAGGAAATCAAAGCTCTCAAGAAACGGAGAGATATACCATGTTCATGGATTCAAAGACATAGGCAAGGTGTTAGTTCTGAATTTGACATTAATAAGTTGAATATACTTGCTATTGAAATCTCAGCAGTATCATTCTTAACAAAGATGAATGCTAACAAATACACTTGAAAAGGCAATGGACCGAGAGTAGCTGAAACAACTTTGAAAGATTATGGGAAAGAGTGGAAAGACTCAGCAGGACTATTTTCAAGTCAAGTGTGGCAGTGCATAGTCCCCACTCACGGGGCCAATGTCAAGTTGCTAGATTTGCTCTTGCACAGTAAAAAGGAAGGAAACGCCACAAAGCAACTTGGGACTTCTGTATACCAACTCTGTGACTTCCCATCGAATCTGTGAATAGTTCACAGGGACAGCTTAATCTTTCGCAGTGATGGGCATGTTCACGACATTGGCTGTAGCGATGGCCGCACACACAGGTGTACACTTAACTGCCCAGTAGATCAAGTTATACACCCTTTGGTATGTCAGTCATTTCTTAGTAGAGTGGTTTAGAGTTGTTTAAAAATAAAAACAGTTTAAAGGAAAGATACTTCGTCACAGTGCATCGTCAGAAGGTCAGTCGTCTGTGGGTGAGCCTCAGCCCAGTTCTCTCCCTCCCGTGCTCTGCTGTTCTGTATGTCAGGCTCACCTGGACCTTGAAGTGGCTTGTCTCGAATGTCTGTCCACTGCTCTCCTGTCAGGGTATAGCAATGTGTGGCCCTCATAAGAGACCAGAACAGACTACGGGGTGAAGCAGCTGGCTTTTTACTCTCATTCTCTATTCATCATTTCTCCAGCAACAACAAGCAGCTTTGGAAAATCACATTTGTACATGTGTGCATTAGAGAGAGAGAGAGAGAGAGAGAGAGAGAGAGAGAGAGAGAGAGAGAGAGAGAGAGAGAGAGGAGAGTGTTTGTGGAGGCCAGAGGTCAACCTTGGAGGCTGTTTCTCGGGAGCTGTCCATTTCTCTTTGTCCGACATCTCTTAGTGAGACTTGGAACTCGCAGATTTCGGTTGGATTGGCTGGCCAGTGAGTCCCAGGAATCTGTCTTGGCTTCCACGGTGCTGTGTTACAGGCATGTGACAACATGCTGGCTTTTTAAATGGGTGCTGGGAATCACACTCAGGTCTTCGTGCTTGTGTAGAAAGCACTTTACGGGCTGAGCTGTCTCCTTAGCCCCATTTTAAGAAGAGGATCAGTATATGGCCTCTAGAGACTTTTCCTTGGTCCCAGCTCTGGCCTTCAGTAACCCCTAGCAGTCCCAACTTTAACTGCGAAGGACCTCATTTGTCTTCTGTTGTGGGTTCTGTTCATGCAAACATCTCTAGCCTTAGGAGTAACACTGCTTTCTGCAGTCAGGTATTAGTCTTTGAGTCACCCTGCTACCGTTTTATTCTCTGCGTCCTTTCAATATTAATGCCACCACTTCCCCATATTAGATCTTCCTCTTTGAAATTGCTAGAGTGGTTCAGCTTTCTTATGTTCCTCCGACTCATGCGTTGATAGTGGGTGAAACACAGCCAACGATGTGTCACAGGAAGTGACAGCCAGAAATCAGAGAAGAGACAGTATCTGCATTTTATTTCAATTTGTAAGTGGAATGAGATAACATTTCTCTAGAAAACGGTTGCTGATTCACTTAAACGCATGCTCCTCTTGTAAATGGTATAGAAGGTGAGTTTGAGATTCTGTAACTGGAGGAAATCTGCGATTATGAGTGCCTTTGGTAAAACTAGAGCACAGAGTTAGGGAGAGGAATGTCTCCCCACTTTTGACCAGAATCCATTGTTCTCAGAGCATTCAGAGACTGCAACTCTAGGAGTGTCTGGAGAGCATGCCCTGGACCCAGCTTTTAGCTTCCTCTAATGGACTCCAAGAGCAGTGCTCATGATCCTTACTCAAAAGACTGTGTCACCTTTCAAGCCAGAGCAAAATAGGGCAGGTGCTATGTGGTGAAGACTCCTCCTTTGAATGCTCTGACATGTTCTTGGAGGTGTGGGGAAGGTTAGAAGTTTTGAAAGGGAAGCACAGGATGTTCCAAGTCTGTAGAGTGAAAATGGGAAGTTGATTTGATTGACAGGGAAGTGGCTTCATTGCCATCTGCTGAGTGAAGAACTCTGACAGTTCTTGGTTATGTACGGTATGAATTAGATTCTTATGCATAACAAAGCATTACTCTCATGAGGACTGATGTCAGTACTTGGCTTGATTGGGACAAGATATCCTGAGCCTCTGAACCCATCATGCTGTTAATCTTGCACTAGCTAAAGCATCCATCAGATTGGATGATGTTCAAGCCCGGATTTAAAGAAACAAAAGACAATTCATCTCAAATGGGAGAAAGTAAAAAGTCACCCATAAAGGGGCAATATACCATATGGAACAATGGTGAGAACCTCAGCTTTAGGCTCAGGATACCCAAGATGCATCAAGATGCTCAACTCTGCTGGATGATCCTGAGTGATGGACTTGACTTCTCCATCACTGGTTTGTCTGTTCCAACAAGCATCGTTATATTTACGTCATTCTTGAAGCTATTGTCTTTTGGCTGTAAACCCAACCTTACATACGCTGTCTTCTGATTCTGGGGCAGGAGCTCTCTGTAGCCCCATTTTCTCTGTGCTAGCAGGCCTCTTTTTAAGTAGGGACCACCAGGATATGGAAAGGCTAGAGAGGAGGAGGTGATAGACTCTTTTGCTCACTTCTCCTGGGCCTCCTGCGACTTTTCTTTCCCTATAAATATGTCCTTGTCATACTGTGACTCTGTCCTTGGAAGCTTCTTTCTGTAATGGTAATTACATCTCATTGGCTTGTCCTGACATCTTCAGAAACAGCTTCATTATGCTCCACTTGAGTACAGTGATGCTGGCCATCTAGAACACTCCTTTGAGACCCAGAAAGCGGAAGCTCATCTTTCTCCAAAACATAGGTGCAAAATCAAGAACAAAATCTTAGTAAACCAAATTGTTACGGGTTTGGTCCTGGCTTAAAGATACGGTTGCTGGCTGATAGGTCTTTGGGGGAAGTGACTAGATCTCTCACCTAATCAGTGGATTAATCTATTGATAGAATCATAATTTGGTGGTGTTATTGGGAGGTGATGGAAAGTAGGATGTGGGACCTATTTGGAGGAAGTAGATCATTGCCCCTGCCTTTGAAAACTGTCTTGGAGCCTTTCTGTTCTCTCTGATTTCTAGATGTCACAGGATAAGCAGCTTTTCTCTGCCAGGCCTTCCCACCAGGATGTTTGTGTCTAACAAGAGCATAGTCAGTTAACTGCGGGCTAAACCATGTGCCACGATGACTCTTTCCTTTCTTAGGTGATCTTCTCGGGTCCTTCCTCCCATCAGTGGAGAGACAGCTAAGACAAATCCATCCAGTTATTTACTTATAATTTCTTTGTGAGACAGGGACTCATGTATCCCAGGCTAGCCTTGAACTTATTAGATAGTCCAAGATGACTCCAAGCTTTTAATTTTTAATGTTTTGAGAGTTCATACATGTGCTTTGTATTTTTATTATTTCCAGTCCCCCTTCAGCTCCTCCGAGGTCCCCACACTCCTTCACAATTTCTTGTCCTCTTCTCTGATTGCTATTTTTACATATACATATGTATATAAATAAATGTATGCATATATTTCACTGAATCCATTTAGTGGGGGCTGTGTGTATCTGTTTTTAGGGCTGCCCACTTGGAGTTAGAGAATCTCTCAAGCATCTAATCACTGGAGAAAACCGATTCTCTCCCCCCTGAGCATCCATCGATTGCCTAAAGCTCGTCATCTTAAGGTGGGACCCTGTGAAATTTACCCTATTGACCTTGGCCTGTCAACTGGTTTTGTCATTGTGTAGATCTTGTTTGACTACTGGACTGTGGAGAGTTCATTGGTTTAGCCCCCCTATCATGTCTAGAATGCATTCAATAGCAGCAGGTGTCTTGTCCCTTTGGCTCTTACAATCTTTCCACCCCTCATGTTCCCTGAGCTTTAGGTACAGAATTTGCATTGTAGATCTATCACTTTGGTGTGGGCCCCTCACAGTCAATTATTCTGTATATTTTGATCAGTTATGGAACTTTGTAATAGTCTTCATGTGTTGTCAAAAGAACTTTCTTTGGTGTAGGAAATCAGGCATCAATTGCTTAGGAATTAAGGTCAAGAATCAACAAGTAGCACTTCATTAAACTAAAAACCTTCTGTACAGTAAAAGAAAGAACAAAGAAAGTGAAAAGAAAACCCACAGAGTGGGAGAAAATCTTCACCAGAGACATATCTGACAGAGGTTTACCATCCAGAATATATAAAGAACTCAAAACACAAAAAACAAAGAATCGAGAAAACAAGTGACCCAATTAAGAGATGGGCTAATGATCTGAGCAGAGAGTCCTCAAAAGAAGAAATAAAGATGGCTAAGACACCTCTTAAAAACTGCTCAACAGTGTTAGTAATTAGAGAAATGCAAATTTAAAAATCACTTCAAGATTTCTTCTTAGCCCAGTTAGACTGGCTAACATTAAGAGAACAAACGACACCAAATGCTGGAGAGGATGTGGGGCAGGGAGAATGCTCATTCACTGCTTTCAAAGTGCAAACTCGTGCAACCCCTACGGAAAGCTGTGTGTGTGTGTGTGTGTGTGTGTGGTATGTCAGTGGGTTAGACGGTATAAAGATGATTAAGAATGATTGAGATGTTCTGTATGAAATACACAAGACTCAGTAAAAAAGAGGAGTGGTTTAGAAAATAAAAGATGTTTAATGTACCCACGTTTATAGCAGTATATATTTATCAGGATTTTTATTATATTATTGGAATATTCATGTTGATACATTTGCACATGTGCATTCTAATTAAAAAATAAAACCAATAATATTTGTGCACAATAAGAAGAATGAGAAAAAAAGAAGCTTTGATGAGTGATGATAGGCACATTTATCTGTAAATATAAGGATATGTATTTAGATTATAGTAAGAAATTACATTGCTCTCATAGTATCTGAAGATACTACATAAGTTGCCAAGGGAGAAAACTAATCGATGATCCTACCCATGGACTTAAAGTTCATTGAATAGAAGGGAATTCATGCATGGTATTGTAAACCCAGCCAAATGCATAGGGAAGGTCATAGACCCAAGAGAAGACTCTTGAGGTTTTGATCTTCCTGCTTAGGCCTTGTGAATGCTGGAAATTCACATGCCACCAAATCCAGTTTATGAAGTGTTGGGCATCGAACCCAAGGACTTGTGCATGGCAATTAAGCACTCCACCAACTGAAGTACATCTTCAACTCAAATATAGCGTTTTTCTTTCGTGGATACTCTTTAATGACTTACATGTTGGTTTAATTAGAAAATCAATATATAAGTTATTGATTGTACAGTATTTCTGTTGGCATACTGGGCATAAGTATTTGCCTGTTTACCAGGCAAGCACTCTCTCACCGAGCTACCTCCCAGCTTTATTATTTATTTATTTTAATGTTTAAATATTTTATTCATTATTTTTAGTGTATTGCCTGCATGTAAGGTACTGTACCCATGTCATGCAATGCCCGCAGTCAGGAGAGGGCATTGGATTCTCCTGAACTGGAGTTACAGTTTTTAGCCACAATGTTGGTATTGGGAATCAAACTCAGGTCTTCCGCAAGAGCAGTCAGTCCTCTTAACCACAGAGTCATCTCTCCAGTGCCCAGCTCTGTTTGTTTTTATTTGAGATAAGATCTTGTTAAATTCCTGGTAAGTTCTCCAACTTGGCATCCTCCTGCCTCAGCCTCCTTAGTAGCCAAGACTATAGTTGTAGACCAGTAATACTGGGTTTAAAGTTATTTAAAGAAGAAAACTTATATGAGCATGCTTTGTCGATTCAGAAAACTTTTGATGAAGTTCATTTTAGTTATTGAAGAATTTTTCAGGAAAGTAAGTTAGGAAGAAGAGTCTATAAAGGAGGACCCAATTAATACATAAAAACATGCAAAATAAACATTGTCTTACAAATAATTTTAAAAGCCTTTCCTTTTGGGAAGTAACTTCCTTCAATTTCACTCCACAGTGCTGGACTTATTGCACACATTGTAGGAAAAATCAAGAAAAGGCGCAGGCTTATAAAGGAGTAGATAAAAGTGTCATGTTTCATAGATGATCTGATTATAAATTTAGACAATCCAAAAGAATCGTTGGACAAATTATTCAAATGTGTAAAATCTTGCCAGAAACAAAAATCAATATGAAGGAATGGATTGTATATCTGTATACTGGCAACAAACAGAAGGTAAAGTTTAAAAATAGGCAGTTTCTGAAAGTATCAAAAATGCAAAGATTCCAGGAATAAATCTAACCGAAGTTCTATAATGCCTGCCATCTGAAAATCACAACAACTTTATTGAATATTTTAAAAAGGTCTAAATCCATGAAGGAGTATATAGCATGTTCACGAATGGTATTGATTCTCCCCAAATTCACCTGAAGCTCCAGTGTGGTCTTGACCATAATTACAACTTGAAAAAGAATTGTGCATATATAGAAAGGCAGAGCATGAAGAAATTAATTGTAGAATATCTTACCATATGTTAAGATGCATTCCTGGACCGCACTGAGGCAGGGTAGTAATTATACAGGCGTAGATTTATAAGGAATTAGAACAGAGGGGATCGCTGAGAGGAACAAGAAACTGGTATGTGTATCTTTGATCTAGTCATCAACGAAAAAGGGAGAGGCTTTTTATCACGTAATGACAGTTGCTCATCTATGTGAGCAAAGAAATGAGACTGGGCTCCCAGTCCAAGATCTGCAATAAAGTCTAGGTGGAATCAAGACTTAAGGATATAATAGGCAAAACAGTGAGCCTTTTAGAAGGTAACTGGGGAGAATCTCTCCTTGACCACAGGATGGAGGAAACTTTCTTAAACAGGAGCAACAGCATCAGCCGTAAAGGATTACTATAACAGGACCACAGGAAAGCTAATAACCTGCTGTAATGCACCACAAGAGAACCAGCAGGGCTGGGGATCTAGTTCAGTGTATGGTGCTAGCCTAGCATGTGTCAGGCTTTGGGTTCAGTCTCTGTCACTGAAAAGAAAAAGAGGATGAGAAGAAAACCATCATGGAGGGAAGGAGAGAAGGGTATTTATAACACACATGACTGAAAAGTAGTGTCCAGATCACATAATGGATGGGAATCGGGACCTTTCACAAAAGAACAAGGCCAGTCAGTCAGGAAATACATATGTAAAATGTATGACTCTACTCATGAGCAGGATAATATGAATTAAACCCAGAAAGGTTTAATGTTCCATACCTAGGATCTTAGCAATGTTTTACAAGTTGGCAAATATGAAGCACTCTGGTGTGTCACTAAAGAGGATGTTAATTAGACAATGAACACGAGAGAGTTGGGTTTACTCAGTGAAACTGAACATAGTGTCTCCATTCTTGGTATACATAATCCAAAGAGAGCTTTGCACCTGAGACATGAGCAAGAATGTTTCCAGTAGCATTGTTTATAATAGCCTTATACTACAAACAGCCCAAACTGCCACCAAGTGTAGAAATGGATCAGTATAGAGGTAGAGTCTATGGAATACTACATAGCTGCAGATGTGGCTATGCCATGACTGTGACATAATGGCTGAGCTTATGTTGGTTTTGTGTGTGTGTGGTTTGTGTATTATGTAATGTGTACACTTGTACGTGTGTGGAGTTTTGTGGTTGAGAGAAGCAGCTTTCCTTGACGACTTTCCACCTTTATGTTTTGGACAGGGTTTTTCACTGAACCTGAAGCTCATTCACTCTGCCAGGCTTGGCTGACCAGTGAGCTTCAGTGGTCAGGCTGTCTCTGTTTTCTCAAGGCTGGAATTATAGGCCAGTATGCCACCATGCCGGACTTTTTATATCGGTTCTAGGTATCCAAATATATGCCCTTGCCTTTGCTGGGAAGGCAGTTTACTGACTGAGCCAAATCCTCAGTTCTGAGTGAGCTTTGTTGAGCAACTGAAAGAAACACGGAAGAGTCATGGGTCTGTAGTATGGAACCTTGGTACAAGCCTGCAGCAAGGAAAACTATGATTTTACACAAGGGAAGACCTGTTTCACAGTTCAAGAAGTAGATCCCTCCTTCAGAGCTGTCGGAAGGACCGGATCACAGAGAGAGCCCACATCAGGGACATGTTGAGTGAAAGGCAGGGTTTCTAAGGAGACTGTCAAGTCGTCTTTTCACCAGCTGGAGATTACAAAAGTTTTTGTTGCTGTATGATTTTTCTTTCAAATGTATGTACATGTTTTACATTATTCTTAATATGTAATATATTTTGTACTTAAGAAATGCATGAGTGTATCTCACACATTTCTGTGTCTCTTAGATCTAATACTAAAATGGTATAAAGTAGAATATGAATGTTAGAAGCTTCAAATTGTTGCATCTTTCTTGTATCCATTTTTTCCCACAACGAAGTAGGTTTCTGTTTCATTGTATGTGTGTTGGTCAGACTCAGGGTTGCTGAGACTAGATACCTGAACTAGACAACTTAAAGGAGAAAGAAATTATTTTGGCTCACTGCCTCAGGCGGTTTTAGGCTATCACTAGGGAGGGACTGGTAGAGCCTAGCGGCTCACCTTATGGCTTCAAGGAAGCTGAGAGAAAGACTGGGAGCTGGCTAATCCACCCCTGCCATTCCATCTAAGCCCTCAGCCTCTGAAGTGATGCTTCCCACATTCAGGGAAAGTCCTCCCACTTTAGTTAGTCCTTCTGGAAGCATCCTTGCAGACACACCCATAATTGTGTTTCACTAACTTCTTAAGTGCTTCTTAATGGGAAAGAGTTGCCAACTAAGACTGACCATCACACATTAGTGAGTTACAATTACGGCCGAAAGAAACCAATTTATTCTAGATTTGGCATAGTACTCTACTAAAAACTCACAAGGCACTGGTTCAAAGCCAGTTCTTTTTGTGGTTCTTTGTCCTATCATTGTTAGCCCGTGGTTTTTGTGTTTTGTTTTGTTATTTTGGTGTGTGCGTATTTGTGTGGGTCCTGTTCATGTGAGTTCATGTGCACGCGAGTACAGGATTTAAGTGGACCGCCACTGTTGTTCCTCTGGAGCCATCCACCTTGCTTTCTGAGACAGGGTCTGTCACTGATTTGGAACTTATTGCTAAGCTAGGCTGGATGATGCTTTAGCCCCAGAGATCCGGCTATCTCTGCCTCCCCAGCCCTAGGATTACAAGCATGTATCACATGCCACATGGGTTCTGAGGATCAAACCCAGTTCCTTGTCTCCCCAGCCTTTAGCCTATCTTTGATCTGAGTTGTCAACTGGCAATGAAAACCCTAACTTAGAGTTAACTAAAAGTACCCTGTGGGAGGTATTTTCCCAGTAATGAGTGTAGGGGAAAGAAAGAAAACAAAACAGGAAGGAAAGAGGTTAAAAAAAATAGGAAACTCGTGTATGTGTGTGTGTGTGTGTATAAGAAGTGTGTGCAGAAAGCAGATGTGCATTGTAGAAGTCATGTATAGAGGCAATAATCTGTGAAAGAAAGATTTACATAATATTCTTTCAGGGCAAGTTCCCCATTCTAAAGGAATAGAGAAATGCAGTTGGCAGGCCTGCCTGTAATGAATCCAAATCAGGTCAATAATTTGCACTCTCAGATTATACCCTAGCTCTTGTCTGGCATCCACACTTACTTAATCTATTACAGCCTAGGGTAAAGAGGGCGGAAGTTACCCTGATGTGTAACTTATAACAATGTAAGGGCGAACATGGCGTTTTAACAGGCAGGTTGCACTGATTGGCACTGAGAATTTTTGATATTGAGGCTTGTAATTAAAAATCAGTGTGGTTGCACATAGAGGAAATACCAACCCCAATCGTAAATAGTCCTTTCCCAAATAGCTTAGAAGGCAAGGCTGTGAGTTGAAGGGGACATTGGCTTCCGCCTTCAGTGAGTCTGTAACCATCAGACAACGGTTACAGATCGATACTGTTCCTGCCCCTTTTCTTTGTTAATAACTTTCTACTGAATATCAGAATGCCTGATAAATATAAATCTGTCTGGCTGGAGAAGGAAAACAAGGCATGAAATGCCATGTGTCGCTTGGGATGTCACCCAAATTAGGACAGAGGTGAGAACCAACTGCTGTTCTTTAAATGTGATGGCCGTTCTTACATTGTAATTTCCAGACACCTCTCTTTGCCATTCTGCATTTCAGAAAATTTAAGCTACTCCCTCTTCTGTGCATTAGGTTGACCCTGGTGTGCATATATATATATGTATATGTATGTATGTATATATATATGTATATATATATCTGCAGCTGTTATGGGGGCTAGAACACCAGCAGCCCCCGATTCCAGATTTGTATAGCTTTTAACTTTACACTGCCATAGCCAGGACTTACCACCCTATTTCTGACCCAAGTTTCAATTAACCTGCAAACCTCTTAGTTAGAGTAATGCTTAATGACAGTTGACTCACAATTGGCAACTATGATTGCATGAAGTCACTTAAAGTCTTTTTCACATGTATAGAAATTTAAAATCTTGCCTCTTCAAGTATTATATGTGAAACACAGGATGCACTGCATGCGTCTGTCATTTTGGAAAACACTGAAAAGGAGGCATACCACAGAATGCATTGCAAGTGTGAAGGTTATTTGTATCGGGTCATTTTGCTTTGCTTTAGATCATCAATATAGGCAGAAAAACGAGGCAAAGAAGAGAATTCAGCTCAAGTTAGCAAAGAAAGAATGTGGCTCAGTTGGTGAGTGTATTTCATTTGCCTATTACTGCTCTGTTTCTGATGGGGGCGACTGTCACTTGTTAATATACATTTATCATTATCAAATGATTATTTTGACTTTTTTTTTAAAGAAAGGGACAGTGTGTATTGTTTGTGTGTGTGTGTGTGTGTGTGTGTGTGTGTGTGTGTGTGTGTGTGTGGTGTGTTCGTACAAAGGGCTAAACAAGAGGCTATTTCTCAAGGGCAGGCTATTACTAGTTCCTGCTTGGAGGCAAAGGCTTTTTCAATGGGATTACGCCCCTTCCCATAACGTATCAGTTAACTGATCAGAAATTCATAACTCAGCTCAGCTAGGGCTGTGGGACTGCATTTAAATAGGCAAATGCCAGATCCGGGCACTGACGTTCTCTGGGTCTCTCAGTCTCTCTCCTGCCGTCTGAATCATATTGCTTCTCTTTTCCTCTTCTCTCTTGCTTTCTCTTGAAAGTCCCTCCACACAACACCATTTTATATTAGGCACGAAATAATGTGACAAGAAGATAGCCAGGAATGGGGGAAGGGTGGTGGTAGAGAGGCAGGCAGGTGTGAGAGGGAGGGAAGGAGGGACGGAGAGAGGGAGGGAGAGATGGAGAGAGAATATTGTAAATTGTTGCTGTCATATCCTCACCGAGCCAGTAAAACCTGCCAGCTTCCTTTATATTTTTCACTGTGTATTTAGAAGGAAATGTTTTTGGATACATTGCTTAACAGGAGGCCTTACCCAAAGGGAATCTCTAACATTTCCCCCGGTTTCCTGTTCTGTGCCTTCTTTCTGTGTGATTGACAATGCGGAGTCTGTCTGCCTGACTCTTGGTTCCTTTCGGTTGTGTGTCTACCCAGGGTGTGGATTCTATAGAGTTGTAACCTGATGACATTTCGCTGCGGTCCCGATAAAGTAGTAATTCATACTCTCCCTTCCCATCTTCTTTCCCATCTCCTCCCACTCGGTGCATATAAATCAGAGTTATCTTTAAGCCCACGTCCTACCGCGGGAGGGAAATCTGTTTAATTGATAACACACTAAAACTATCTGTGGAACTGAAATGTTGGAAGTTGAAGGCTTTTGTGTGGAGACGGATGGGTGAATGTTAATCACCCTGGCTGGGCTTTGAGGGAAAGAATAAAGAAATGAAAATGGCTGTGCAACTGCCTATTGCCCCGGTTTGTCTCTAAAGAAAGTGGGGAGATAGGTTCAACTCTGCTGTTTCACTTGGAGCTTTTCTCTCCCCAAGTAATCTTTGCTTTGAAAAAAAATTTCTTCTTTGGGTGTTTTGAGACAGGGCCTTATTCTGAAGTTTAGATTAGCCTGGAACTCACTACGTGAGCCAGGTTGACCTTGGATTTGTGATATTCCTGCCTCAGCCTCCGCAAACTTGATATTACAAAGTATGTGCCACCATAGTTGGTGATGTCCCAGTGCTCTTTCATTAGGCAAGAAAGTGAATCTTAAACTTGGTATTCCACTGTGATGCTTGTGTTGACACGTTTTCCTTCCTGGTACTCTTCCATCAGTTATGCTTAGTTAAAAAAGAAACACTTACATGTATTTATTTATTTTAAATCACCATCAATTTACTGGTGTTTAAATTTATTCCAGAGGGCAGACTCTACAACAATTTTATCCATATGGGAAAAACAGATGGCATGGAAGATATTGTACAACTTTTAACAATGACCCAACTTTAATAAAAATAAGAATGCACTGTAATACAGTGCTCTTTCTTCTTGAGGAAGGCAGGTATTGTGAATCAGCTGAAAATCGATTAGAAGACATCCAAAAGAAATAAAAATCTTGGGGACTGGTTTTAGGTCAGTCAGTACTTGACCACAGTACAAGCTTAAGGACCTGCATTTGATTCCCAGAACCGCCTGTATGGGGGGCGGGGGAGAGATGAATGAGAATGAACTAGAAAGGGTTGGAAGGCAGAATCAGGCAGGCCCATGGGGGACCTGCTACTGAGTGCTGAAGTGCTGGCTGAAATCCAAGTTGTGGGCAGACCCTACCTCAAAAAACAAATAAAGCAGTGGACAGTCTCGGGGCCAGCACTCAAGACTTCCCTCTGGCCTCCATATGCATGCATACTTGCACACATGTGTACCCACACACAAGTATGCACACACATGTATGGATGTACACATATATAAATAAATAAAAGTCATGACTGTGGTTCTAGAGCTCACCTGTTTTTTTCTTTACATTGTGTCTACCATAAGCCCAGTGTAGGTGGAGAACACCGAGTACTTTTGATAGTCTTTCAGGATTCTTTTGAGGACTCAGACGAAAAAAGAGGAGCCCAAGCAGAATTCCAGGGATGTTTTTTAGGAACCAAGGGCCTGCCTCTTTGCCAAGTGCCCCCTGGGTACCTTTCCTGTCTTCATTTACTCACGCTCTTTTTCCTTCTTGCTTCCCATGCACAGGCTGTAAAAGAACAGGGCTGATTACACTATCAAGCTTGGTGTACATCAAGCCTGTCTCCTCAAGCTCTGAATGTCTTGACTTTGTAGCAGAATCTGCTAGCTGCCTCAGAGAGGCCTGGCAGCTTCCATGGGGCCTCGGTGCCATCCAGGACTCCTTCTGTACCTAGCTCAGTGGGAAATCTTATGACTGCTTCTCTACAACCCCGTGGATTTATACCTCAGACTACCTGCCATTCGGGGCTTCCAGTAATGCCGCGTGGAGAGTGGGCTAAACAGGCAGTGTTGTCTTTCTCTCTGCCTTATCCAGAAAGGAGTCAGAATCTGGTTCAAACTCATCGAACTTTGTTCATGGGAATGCATGTTGTTTTTCAGTGGCAACTATGTGTTGCCTTTATTATTCTTCCCACTTCTGTTGTTTTACACACACACACACACACACACACACACATATTTATTTATATTTTACCCTGGGAATCTTACTTTGTTTTAAGAGCACCAGAATTTGTTGGGAAACCAATTTTACACACACAATGAATCTTTATCTTCCTATTATAAGCAAGAAGTGGGAGGGAATGCAGGGGGCAGAACACACAATAAATTTATTTCTCATTTTCAGCTATAAGCCAGCGTCTAATTCTGTTGAGAGATTGATCAAAAAGAAATATTGGATTTGGCAGCTTTGTGTCAGTCATGGACGTAGATCTGGGCACACAGCTGGTCCCGAGATACTACATTGTTCACGCACACTTTGGCTTTGTGATCTGGACTTGAGGTCTGTTCTAGTTTGTTTCCAATTGCTGTAACAGAACACTCTGACCAATACCAGCTTGGGGAGGAAGCGTTTATGTGACTCACATTTCCCAGGTCACATCTGGAGGCAGGAGCCAAAGCACAGGCCATGAAGGAACATTGCTTACTGCCTTGCTTCTCTGACCCATGCTCAGCCTCCTTTCTTATACCGTACAGAACAAACTGCCCAGGGGTGGCACCCCCACAGTGGGCTGGACCCTCCCACATCACTCAGCAATCAAGAAAATATCCCACAGACGTGACCACAGGCTAGTTTCATGGAGGCAGTTTCCCAATTAGACGCCCTCAACCCAGGTGTGTTAAGTTGACAACTAAAGCAATTCGGCACAAGATCAACCTGATCCTCCTGGGTTAAAAGTCACACTAGGCTTGGCAGTTCAAGGACAGGCTCACGAGTGATTTCTTTTACCAAAGTGAGCTCAGTCAGGCTTCTCCACTTTTCCACCATGTCCAAAAGGAAATAGAAAACAAAGATCTGGACAGGCGGACATTGTCTGTGTGACAGACGGAATGTACATTGTTTAGAGTTGACTTGATGTGAGATCAATTGGGGTTCTTTGGCTGTTATGAAGGAGTTTTTGATTGAGATAAGCATAGGAAAGACATTCAGTGGCACAAAAGGGCAAGAGAGATGTTAAATGACTTTGTCAGGCTGTCCTTTAATTAATTTACTTTCTCTCTCTCTCATATTTGCATTGGGTGCCTTCCTCTATGGCTCTGCATTTTATCTTTTGAGAGAGGGTCTCTTACCAAACCTGAAACCAAACCGGCTGGCCAATGAGCTCCTGGCATCCCCTGTCTCCAGCCCCAGATGCTGGGATTACAGGCATGTGTATATATGCTTGGCTTTTTATGGAGCTTCTGGGATTTGAATTCAGGTCCTTTTGCTTTCACTGCAAGTGACCTTACGTACTGAGCCATTTCCCTTGCCCCTCTGTTTGTCCATTAAAGAGATGTTTCAACAATACCCTATAGAAAAAACCAGGACTCTCAATGGAAATGTAGTTAATTAATTTGAAACGGGGGGGTGCTTTCTGATATCTAAGTGGTTACCTCCAGTGAGATTTTGGTGCCTACATTAACCATACTTTACTTAGCTTTGTGTGCATGTGTGTATATTTGTGTATCGTATATTGAGTGCACGGCAACCTTAGGTATCTTCCTCATTCATTCTCTACCTTATTTGTTGAGAGAAGTTCTCACGCTTTACCTGGAGCTCAATCATTAAGCTAGGGTGACTGGCCAGTAAGACCCAGGGATCCTCCTGTCCCTACTTCCTAGCACTGGGGTTACAGACATCTTTTATGTGGGAGCTGTGGATCCAGACCTGGGTCCTCGTGCTTGCCCAGCAAGCACCTGATGGAGCTTTCTACCTGGATTTTGTTTTGTGTTTTTAATCTCTACATTTCACAGTATCCTTGATATAAAAGTTGGCATTTGTCTTTATTTCCCTCTAAACCACTAATAAAAGACATATTGGGCAACTTGAGATTTTTTTCCTTTAAAAAATGTTGCAGTGATATAAATAACTCCCTGACAAATATCATGTGCATATATTTTGGGAAGTCTTTGGTTTATTAGCACTAGAAGTTTCTGACTCTCCATTGGTTTCTGCCTTCTGCCAGGTTACCCAGTCATGTCTTTCTTTCTCTAGTTAACACTTTTCTGTTTTCTTCTCCTATCTCCCCACTTCTTTCTTCATGCATGAAAAGCGGTTTAGGAATTTGGGGGGTTGTTTCCATCTTTCAATTGTGTTTACTGTCCAAATATAGAAACATTATAAAAGGATTGTCTCACTAAAGAGGGCTTGCTCCTAAGCACAAACTTCCTGCCTGCTGTTAAGAGAAGTTACTCTGCTGCAGAGTCTCAGAAAGAATTAGAGTACTATGACAGAACCAAGCCGAGTCCCTTCTCAACCGCTAACAACGCCGAAGGATTCCTGTCATGATTCCTTGGATAGTTTCGCCTGTGACATTAAATAAGACATTCGTAGTTTTTATATTGTATCTGCGAGTTCATTTTAAATCATGGAACAATTTCCATTTGAATTCTTAAAAGAGAAAAGTTAGATAATTTCTCCTTCAAGATTAGAAAATAGTATGTTACTGAGAAATAAAAAGAAAGATGCTGCTGAAGTTTCCAGAAGTAAACATGAACTGGTAAGTGGTTTTGGATCCTGATAGTGAATAAAAATGTACTTATTCAAGTAGTATTATATTAAGAGTTTCTCAGACTGGTTATAAAGCTTTTTAAGTGAGTTTTGTAGATAATAAAAATAAAGAAAAAAATTCATCTAGAGTATAGTTTGAAACCAAAAAAATAATTTCTAAGAAATCTTACTGATGATTGGATGTATAAAATAGAGTAAGCCCAATGTTTGAAGATCCCCAAACCTGTAAAAGAAATATTATGTCTTAGCTGCTCTTTGATTCTCACACAAAGCAATACTGTGATGTAGAGACCATCAAGAAAACCAGGACATTAAGAACAACATCCCCAAAGTTCAACCATAGCACGCCAGAGGGAGAACATTTGCTCAGGTGGTAACACGTTGATAGACTCATCCCTGTCCTTTGGATTTTGATTCTAATAATTGCTGTCTAAAATTTAGTTGTGTGGAGGTTCTGGACAAGGAAAACATGAATCTCAAAAAATCAGAGTTGAATGATCTCATTAGCCCAAACAGTAGTATTTTTATGTGTAATTTAGATTTCTTTCTCTGGCCAGGAGTCTGCTGGTTCCCACCTGCATTTCTGCATGGGTAAAGTTTCCTTCTTGGCCGATGCATTCTGGTAGGAATGACATGTGGGTTAGCAGGGTTTTTGTGACGTCATCAAATATTTCCTGATGAGAACTCCTGCCATCACATCCCTGTTCTCTCTTCACCTGAATATTTCAAATTGGTGAGAGTGTGAAATACAAGCCTTAATCTCTTGTTCAAACAGTTTGAAAGGTCTAGGCATTTAATACACGAGTACATTTTGGAGAGAGCTCCAGCAGCGTTGAAAGCTAGTTTGGTTTTGCATGCAAGAGAGCTGATGGATCTGTACAGTTAACATATACCTACCCTACTGTTGGATGGGGTTCCTTTTGGAAGAATGGTGTAAAATAATACAAAATGTGTTCCCTTCAGCACTTTGAATAGCACAGAATGAAAGAATGACATTATTCCAGAAGTGAAACAGAAAATTCAAACAGTTGGTTTGGTAGCTATATGCCACTTATCTACATCTGATTTTCAGAACTCTTCAAAATATGTATATATATTTTTGTGCTTGGATGTGTGAGTATTTTAGGGGTGTTAATTATTAATGATGAATGTTTGTTTATCTAGCAGACCCACCCAGAGCAGTTCAGTGTATGGTCAGGGAAAAATATGGAGCGGTAGCATCTATAACACAAGTTAACTTAAATGAATGTCTTCTATTTCTCAGGCCAATACTCAAATAATCGCGTGTCATTTCATGGTGAGAGTTCACTATGAGCGATGCATTCTTGAGCAATTTCACCATTGTGCAAACACCATGGGATCACTTATACAAACTAACATGGCTACATCACTGGACAGCATCACTGGTGTCATTTGGTATGCACACAGTCTGTCATTGATGAAACTATTCTTTGTTATGTGCTTCGTGACAGTTCTAGAGAGAGTTGTTGAACTAGCAGTCATTCACAAGAAACCCCTGAACTTAAAAAGAATGCTATGCGTTCAGCTCTTACCCCCAAAACCTTTGAGAAAGAAGTATTTGAATTACTCTTCAGCTTTCCAAAAGACAGAACTCATGATCGATCTATTTCAGGAATTTTCTTATCAAGAATGACATTCATTTATTTTCTGCCAATTTCCTTTCTTCTTTGGGGTTGCAACTTTCAGTTAGCTTTCCTTTGACTGTGAGATACGCTGCCCAACCCTGTAGAGTACATTTTAAATCACAATGGCTCTGAATATACCTATTTGAATGTTATGTTTACTGTGAGTGGTTGAGGACGAGTTTTCATCCTATCGATGATGTGACATGACTGCTTCCCATTTAGTTGGTGACTTGTGAAAATCACTGTTTTACCCCCTTTTGACCAACAGATAGTGAATTTACCTTTAGAGAAGGGATTCTTAACTTACTCAAGATCATGAATGCCTTTGAAAAACTGATGGAAGCTTTGCCCCCTATGTAGACAGACTCGTACACATCCCAAGTTTACAGAGTGGTTCAGAGGACATTTGTGCTCAGTGGTCCTCCTGTTAGGATGCGACTCCCCGGGTCAAGACCCCCTCATTAGAGTAGTCTGTATACTAAGGTAAAGCTCCATTTTTGAAAGTTATCCAAGTTATCAGGTTGAGAGAGCCTAGTTAATAACCATAGCGATCAGTGACTCTTGGGATTTTTTCCTACTCTATTCTGCTTGTCTGTATTTCCCAGCATGTCTCTGAGTTTTCTTCTCTAACTCTGTTCTGTCTCCATCTGGAGCTATAACTCCAGTTTCTACCTGGTTTCCCTTCTTATTCCAGTTGTCACTGGAGTCTCCTTCTCCCCCCGCTCTGCTCTCCTTGAACCCACCTGCTTTCCACAGTCTTTGCCTCCGTGAGGGGACTCAGCAAATCGCATGGTGGTGCTTAGAAGAAACAAGTTTTAGAACAAAGTTTCATGATTTGGGTAGCAGTCGATGTGCAGAGGGCCCCAAAGATGATGATCCCAGTTTCATTTTGTCAGTATCACAATGCAAAGAGAAAGGGCAGGGAGGACGTGGTGGTGACATGCTACATACAGACACGGAGGTTTTTATGTAAAGCCAAGAATATTGATGTTGTATCAAAATATTCAGTGTTTAATAAGACTGCGTTACATGAAGTACAATCAAGGAAAATAAAGCTCTGAATTCATTTCCAAGGGATTTTTCTTTTTTCCTTTCATTTTTTAAAAAAAACAAAAACAGGGTCTTTTTTTTTTTTCTCAGACACGAAAGTCTAATTAACCCATCACTGGCTTTTAATTTATTTAATTCCATGTCAATTTTTTAGCAGACTCTGTTGAAACCAAACGAAAATGCAAAGCAACGAAGTATCCATTTTAAGATGTGTCTTACAACTAAGCAACTTTAATCAATGAAGATCAATTGATGTTAGGAAGACCAAGAAAAAAGCAACATGGCAGGAGGGCAGTGAGATAGTGAATTGACTTTTCTTGGAGTATGGTTTGCACTTCAGTCCTGGGTCCTATGGGCTTATTCATGTGAATAATCTACATATACTGTTTCTTGGGTTTAACTATTCGAGGCCAGTATTCTGATGAAATGCAGTGTGGTGCCATCTCCTAGAGGCCTGGAGCAGGGGCAGAGCTTACTGAGATTTTCTTTGCTTTAGTATTAAGTATGGGACCCAGGGTGTTGCCCAGGCTAGATGAACATCCACCACTGAACCCTGGCCTCAGCTATCACTTAAAATACCATAGCAGTTGCTGGACAGCCTCAGTAACTTGCTTCTGTATCTAGGGTAGACTTTAACTCCATTTAGCTTCCAATCCTTAATGCCGAGTACATGTCTTTTATCTAATAAGTGCCTGTATATATAGAAGAAGATTGCACTGAATTGAGTTGCAGAGAAATTCCCAAGTTCAAAGTGTTCTATAGTCATCGTATGCAAATATCAAGAAATGCTGTGTTATTATCAGATGTAGGAAAAGTATAAACGAGGCAAAAGGGATCCTTTGGGACCAAGGGATGTGACAAGGAGACTCTACTGGTTGTCAAGTCCATTTCCAAGCAGCTGAAGGGTGATGCCAAGTGTGACCTTCAATGAGCCTGCCTTCTTGACTCCAAGATAGATCCTTCCATTCTAGGCAATGCAAGCCATTATGCAGAATGGAGCTGGCTACCCCCAGTTCTTTTAAAGAACCCATAGGTTGTTGTTAAGGTATTGCTTCTTAAAACAGAAATGTTCCTGGAAACTATTTTTAGTGATTTTTGCAGAGCGTGTTCTTTAAATTTGGGCAAACACTAAATTAGGTATTAATTTCCTATGCATATAGCCTTTATAAAGCTATAAAACTGAACTAGATTTACAGATTTCTATATAAATTTACTATAAAATACATTAAAGTTTAAATGAACGACATTAATTTAATGTTTTCCTTGATGTTTTGCTGAAACCAAAGCACTTGTGGTAGGTTTTATTTGTGGAAGAAACTGTATTTTTATATTTGATATTTTACTTATTAAATTGATTCTTTGGATTTTGAGCCTGATGGGATTATCATTTTAATAATTTTCATTATCATGGGGTTATTTTTTTTCTTTTCTACCCTGATTCATTTCAAATCATCGATCCATCATTTTGATGAACCAATCAGTTGGATAATGCAACTCAAACTGCAGTGCTGAGAAATTAGGATATGTGCTTTAGTACAAAATTCTTCACTATTGCTCTTCTTGTTTATTGTTAATGAATATTGCAAATACTTAAGTATAATGATCAGAGTCCCATTATTCATTTAACATGGGAATGTTAGCACTGGGGAGATGGCTTAGCTGGTAAAAGTGCTTGCTGTGTAAGCATGAGGATCTGAGTTCAAATCCCCAACCCTCTGTAGAAAGCTGGGCCTGGCCAAATGTTCTAATTTGATTTTCTGTTGCTGTGAAAAACACTGAGGCTAAAGGCAACTTGAGAAAGAAAAGGTTTATTTCAGATTATAAATTACAGAGCATCAGGAAAAGCCAGGGCAGGAGCTCGTGGCAGGAACTGAATTGAGAGACCATGGAGGAACATTGTTCTCTGGCTTGCTCCCAGGTTCAAGGTTCAGTGATCTTTCTTACAAAGCCAAGGCCCACCTGCCACAGTTGGTTGGGTCCTCCGTCAATCATCAATCAAGAAAATTCCCCATAGATATGACTGTAGGCTAATCTGATGAAAGACATTCTCTAATTGAGGTCCTTGTTCAAGGTCCCTCTTCCAGATGACTCTAGGTTTGTGTCAAGTTGTCAGTAGAATCTAACTATGACACCACATATACCTGTGGCCTAAGAGCTAGGATCAGGAGTTTGCTAGGGTTTTCTGGTCACCAGCCTTGCTGCAAGTTCAATGAGAGACCCTGTTTCAAAGGAATAAGGCAGAGAATTAGCCTTATATCCTCTTCTGATCTCTGACTGTGCCTATTAGGACATGTACCTGTACACACACACAAACACACACACACACACACACACACACACACACACACCACATTCATGGAATATTACAATGGAACTCGTAGGGTAAAGATGTCTGGTTCCTTGGTATGAGTCATTCGATGATATAAATTTCCCATTATTTTTCTCTATTCTATGTTCTATAAAACCTGGGTTCCTACAGTGGTCTACAAAATCATTTGGTCAAGTACTTACCATTATAAATGAAGTTAGTCTTTGCTTTTTAAAAGTTTTCCTCACTAGAGGTTAAAGTGTTAAACAGTGATCTACCACCACTGTCTTTTCATGATGTCAAATCAAGCACTCAGTTTATTAAATAACTTAAGAATATACATCTCATTCTGCAAAAAATAGTCTCAAATGGTAATTTGTGGCAAATGAGAAATTTTGTCTTTATGTGTAAAGAATTCCAGGTGAACATCACAATAGATACAGAATGATTATTTTTGTTTTGAGTTTTGTAAATATCAGTGTGACATGTGGGCATGTTGTTTGGGAACAGTATGATGCAGGGGAGTCTTTAGTAACTGTAGGCTTCTTTGAGTTGGACAGCCTGCTCCAGATACCACCAAGCCCATTAAAGAAATTCTCTTTGATTCCATTTCTCTAGAACCAGTCTTGGTTCCAAACTCTGTATTAGTCAGGGTTCTGTAAAGAAATAGATCTGATAAAAATAACATATATATATATATATATATATAATATTATACAATGTACATGGATTTATTAGTTTATGGAATAGAGTCTGAGGAGTCCAACAGTGGCTGCTCCACACTGGAGAGGCTGAGATTCCAGTAATTGCTCAGTCCGAGATGCTGGATGTCTCCACAGTCCCAATCTGGAGCTAAAGGCCTGACGGATTCCTGGAGTTCCACTAGTCTTCAGTCTTCTTTGGGCTCTGAAGAAGCTGGTCACAGTAGCAAGATGAACTCACCAGTGAGAGAGAAGGCAAAAAGCAAGATCCCCCTTCTGCCACGGCCTTTTATACAGGCTCCCATCAGAAGGTAACACCCACATTTAGGGTGGGTCTTCGGGCTTCAAATGATCCAATCCAGAAAGACTCTCTCATTTCAGTTAATTCCAGTTCAAGTCAAGTTGACAATCAAGTTACTATCACAGCAGCTATGCTCAGTGGTTCAAGTATCACAGATTTCTTCTTTTTCATGGTAAGAGCAGTTGAATAGTTGGGACAAAGACTGAATGGCTTAGAAATTCCAAATTCTCTGTCTCTTTACAGAAAAATGTTACTACATCTTGTTACAGATCACTGGACTCTAGGACCAATTATAATCTGACCTTTTTTGGATCTAAATCCTTGATCAATAATATTTTAAGACTCAGACTATCTTGTACAGAACTCACTGGCTCCACATGCCTCTTGATAGCGGGCCAAAGCTTTCTTTTTCCTCTCCTACCTGCAAGGGATGAGTGTCTTAAGACTGGCAGAATGATGTTACTGAGAATTTTGGTTAGAAATCTACGCCCATTTTGAATCTGTTTCATGACCAGCCTACAGCAGGTGTGAAGGTTACATATACCATCCTCTTGTTTCTTTTGAGTCAGGGTCTCTCACTGGGACCCAGAGTTTGCTAATGAGGCTAGACTGGCTGGTCAGTGACCTTCCTGTGTCTGCCTCAAGGGTTTGCTTCCTAGCCCAGCTAGTTTACGTGGGTTCTGGAGATCCAAAACTCAGGTCCCCCTGCTTGTGTGGCTAATGCTTGAATAACTGAACCATTCGTTTCTTGGCCCTAAATTTGAAGCTTTATGTGAGTGAAAAAAATGACAAGTAAGCAAATACATAATAAAGAAAGATACAACACAGTGGACATGTTCTCATTTTACATACATTTATAGATTTCTCCAGTTTCCAGATTTCCACGTGTTTAAGTTCTCAGGCATGACTTGCCATGTTCAGGTGAACTGAAAGAGGCGACTAGGAGGGTTGGGGAGCTTGGCAGTCTAAGTGAGTGTCCTTTCCACTAATTTAGAAAAGTCAGAGGTGTCTCATTTAAGATAGAGAACTTTTGAGCTGAAATAGACCTCTGAGATCAGCTTTCCCCAACCTTTCTGACCCACAGATCATTTTCATAGTAATCTGAAATGCTGTCAACCCTCTTAGGAATTTTTTAAATCAGCTCATCATTTTTGCATGATATATTATGAAGAGGTAATTTTAAGTGAAAACTTTAATCTTAGATCAGTGCCTTATTAAAAATTACAGTATATATTTTATTTTAACATAGTCATTAATGATAGTGTATAAAAACACATTTTGCCTCTCTTCATCTGATGAATGATAAATACTTTAGAAAGCCATATCAAAGAAACCATGTAAGTGAAAAGTATGAATGGCCAAAAGATAAATTGAGAAATGACATTATTTTTACAATGGGAGTTTGGAATTGAAATGTGGATTAGCCTAAAATGAGGAAAAATTATTCTCACGATCAAATATTTAAAATTCTTAGATTTTTATGCTGTAAAATTCATTTATTTATGATGCTGTAATTGTGCTTTAAATGATGAGATTGGAGATTTGAGGTTTTTCTTCTTCAAAGAAATAATTTTGACTGAAAAGTTCCAGTGAAAAGCCATATCGGGTGCCATGTTATGTTTGTATATATGTATTTCATTTTCACGTATTTTTGGAGTAGTAGAGGAGTATTGATATATTATAAAGGAATTTGAAGGTAGAAAGATGACTAAGTGGGTGAAAGAGCTTGTCACACCACAGTGGGATGAGACAGTGAACTACCTAGAATTGTCTTCTGATCTCCACCCATGCTCAGTGGGATGTGCACACTGCATTTACACACGCACACATGCATCCTGCACACATGATTACATATAAATAAGTAAATATTACAAATAAGTGTATATAAGTATGAATATAATATATAGATACATATAAAATAAAGACTTTTGATCAATAAGTGAATTCTATGAATTTACTGAAGCAGTTTGGTATGATTACTAATGTTTTATTCTCACGAAGCTCCGTTTCATCACTCCAGCCCTAGTTTGGATTTGGTTAACCAAACATCTTAGTGATTATGTGTCATGGTGCACACAACATGAGATAAAGGAGTGGAGGACCATTTGATGCTTAGGGATCTTTAGTGGCTAAGGGACTGGGGTCAAAGCCCTCACACCTCATCTCCACGGATGTGAGGCTCAATTCATGTACACCGGAAGGCTCTTCACCTCTTGCATTTTAATAGGAAAGAGTATTTCATTTATTAGTTACTTACTTATTTTTTGAAGAAATGGAAACTGATGATGTTCACAAGTACCTGCAACTGTGGGCATGAGGAACAAGAGAGATAAAAAGAGACTCAAGTTCACACAGATACCTAGTGGCTGAGCCAGGGCCAAGCCATGGGACCCCTGACTCTCAGGGAACTATTCATAGGTTTTCACTACATAATTTTGCCTCAAATAGTTTTCAACTGATAGCATGGCTCAGCAGCATTCCCTCAATAGCATTTATTCTGTTCTAAAGCTGTCGGTAGCACATGGAAGTCCATTTCATGATTTCTTAGCTGTCCCTTTGAAGAAGTCAATTCATACCACATCTCCCTTTGTGATATGCTAATATTCTAATTGGAACTATTTTTATTTTAGTCCACTATAGAAAATATTTATTCCATGTGAACTGTTTTGTCATAAACAATATTGAACTTGGTGTCATGAACCATTTATTGGGAACTAGCCATTGACTGAATGAGCTTACAAAAAGATAAAAGAAACTGGAAGATACTCTAAGTGGGTGTTATTCAGCATGCATAGATTTCTCCACCCCCAATAGTATAGAGTAATTTCTTTAAACTATGCCTATAGATTTAGATTGAATATTAGAGCCCATTGTTATATTCTGATTTCAGTCAGTTATTCCAATAAAATTCAAGATATGTGTCCATTTTCCAAGTTCCTTTGGTCCTGATGGCTCTGCCTATAGATAGTAATGAAAGAATCCATGTTTCTTCAGTAGATTGATTGTTGACTGTTCGTTTGTTCAGCATATGTTTATTGATTTATAGTCCTTTCTCTCCACTGTTAAATTTGTCAGGTTGTATTATCATCCAACTCGAGCATATGTTGTCATTTTTGGAGAGGGGAGACCGTTTTAAATCAATTCACTGCTGCCAGTAAAAGCAGAGGGCTTCGCATTGGGAAGGCAGTATGTTTAGCTATGTGGAGTATTCTATAAAGAAGAATGCAGAACATGAGAGGAAACTGTTCTAGTTGGCTCTTTATTATTGTGATAAACACTATGACCAAAACAGCCTGGAGAGGAAAGGGTTTATTTGGCTTACAACTCCCAGTCCATCATCAAGGCAGAAACTCAAGGCAGGAGCCCAGAGGCAAGAACTGAAGCAGAGACCATGAGGAATGCTGCTTACTGGCTTGCTTCTCTGGCCTGTGCTCAGTCTGCTTTCTTATATGACCCAGGACCACCTGCACAGGGATGGCACTGCCCACAGTGGGCTGGGCCCTCTCATATCACTCAGCCACCAAGAAAATACCTCGTAGTTGTGTTCACAGGCCAATCTGATGGGGATAATTCCCCAATTTTGGTTCCCTCTTCTCTGGTGTGTCAAGTTGACAACTGAAACCATCCAGCATAGATGCCAAGGGCCAGGAAGTTAGAAATTTCCTCTGGATTGTGTGAGTAATTGGGAGCAGCCTTTAGGTTTCTGGGCTTAGGCGTTGATACTTCTCAACCTGTGTTTTTGGGTCATATGGAGAGAAACAACCTCATCAGTTAATTTTCTCTCCAGCATTTGTTTCTTCTACTCTTTACAGTTTTTACATTCTACCTTGGGTCACTCTACACCTATGTATTTTCCTGAAGAATCTTTTGGGGAGATTGGAGACATACCTGACCACTCGTAAGCTGCTATCCAGCAGAAACCAGGTTTCTCAGCATCAGCACTCCAAGCTTACAATTCACAAACTATTCCCTATGTCCATTTACTACTGCTTTGTATTGTTACAGTGATTATTATTTGGAAAAATAAAAATCTGACATTGGCATAGGAAGCCTGCCTTGGAAGCAAGCCATTTGTTGGAAGACTTGCGTCTAAATCCCCCAAACCCTTGGGCTCTTGGGGTATGCCAAGCATCTTCACATTCCATTTTGGCATAGCAAACCTGAATAGAAGATGCCCCTGCCTGTCTTCCAAGTCTCTTTAGGACTTGCTAATACCATGTTCTTTGAGCAATCCAAATTATTATGGGAACATTAAATGACATCCTTAAAACATTATGTAAATAACCTAACAGTTTACACCCCTTGTCTAGGATTAAGAGCCAGGAAGATCTAAGTGGGACACCAGTTTACAGAGTGAATGTTGCTTACGGAAACTCTATGGGTGACACCCGTTCTGATGAACACAGTGTTGTGCTGAAGTTAGTACCACAAACAAATACCTTTAGATGGTATTCTTATTTGTTGACATCACTTGTCCATTCCCTCCTTGCCCTCCCTGCTCCAAGCCAAGCAGTGGGGAGGGTTGGGAGAGGGGAGAGAACATAAAAATATAAAGCTGAGCTTCCTTCCTTGCTTCTTTGCTATCTCAGCGGGAATCACCACCAGCAGATTATTCACGTGGCTATGTTGTAAAATCCTCGATTTTTAATATCTGAACTACTGAGTACAAACATAACATTTAAATAAAAATAATGCGGAGTTATTTATCTTCACCAAATCTTCTCTACCCCATAGAGGATGGGAGCTGTCTCTTTAATAATGCAAAGGAGTTGTAAATTTCAAGCTGACGATGGGCAATAACAAAGAGAGCGATCTCCACGCGGCTCTAATGTCAGTGGAGTGGCTTAGGAGGACACCTTATTAGTTCTAACAGGCTGGTTAGCGTGGGGTCACCTCTCTGCCTCCATCTCCCCCAGCAGGATCACTCATGTCTGGACTATATTTGGGAGGAGAGAAGTGAGGGGGAGGGGAAGGAATATATTTAGAGTTCCTCTCATTGCCCTCCATTTACAGCTGTTTATTTATTTATTTATTTTTACTTCTTGTCCAATTGTGCTATTCCTGTTTGGGGTCTTTCCCCATCCTCTGCCCAGCTGCCGGAGCTTCTCCTCCATGGTACATCTGTCTCTATGTTCTTTGTGTTGTTAAAACTGAAAGCCTAGTCATGCCCCCACCCCATTATATGTTTCATTTGTAGAAATTACGCCAAATAAGTGTGGTTTATAAATCTATAGTTCAATGAATATGTACTCTGCTAAAAACAAAAACCAAAATACAAAAAGGAAAGCATTGACTGGGAATAGGGACCCAGAGTAGCTGAGCTTCCAATTAATATAAGCCGCCGAAGGAGACAGGAAGGCATATAGATACACATGCCTACACCTTTTACTGTCTTCAAAAATTAGGATCAATCCCATTTTAGAAGGGTGTAAATCCATAGGATAGCGTCAATCACTCACATCTGAGAGCTTTGCTCCCAGATTTTCACAAAAGAAAAAGATTAACTAACTATCCTCTTTTTACACATGAATTTCTGTGCTGTCTTTGATTTTTTTTTTTTCCATCAGAGCTACTCACATCAACCTCTCCTCCTCCCAGCCCCCAGCCCCCAGCCACCATTCTCTATCCAAAAATGAATGCAAAGAAATACTATTAGGCTGTCTGGTTATGTATTTTTTATGAGGCCATACAAGACGCTGCCTGACCCCTTGCCGCTCATGTTATAAGCACCCTGAAGATGCTTTTCATTTCGGTTTTGCTTTTCAGCCTGGGTGACCTCTATTAAATAAAAAAAGGTTGGGGGGGAGGTTGGGGCTGTGGGGGGAGGTCTAATATGTGACCCCAGGGACTGGTCGCTTCAAGGATTACATTTAATTCATATGATAATATTGAAATATAATGTTTCTGGGTCTAATGTTTTGGTTATTTTCTCTTTTCCTTTATTCCAGAGACTCGGCGATGAGTCTTGTCATAGATATTTCCCATCAGTTTGGAGTAGAGAGCTATAGCTCATGCACTAATGCACTAGGGTCAGATTCTTAAAATTACCTCGTTCCCTGCTTTTCAAAATCAGGTCATGAATACAAAACATGTTTTATTTACCTAGTTTTTGTGAAAGACACAGAGAAATTAATTTCTTTCTAATGTATGGCTATCAAGAGTTCTGTTTCAGATACAGGAAACAATTTGCATTTGTGCATTTCAATAAACCACTCTCAGCAACTGACTCCTACTTTATTACTGTACGAGCTAACTAACATCTTTTTAACTCCCTCCCTCCCTTTTCTCTTTCCTTCTCTGCCATGTCAATTGTAGATAAACAATGCTATTCTCTCTTACGTGGCATATGTGGTCACTGAGAAAATAGCCTGCATTTGGTTCCTTGTGTCTTCTACATACAGATGCTGTAATACCCACATTTACATTGCTCAGACAATTATCCTGCTTTTTATAATGCCTAGATTGGTTACTGAATGTCCACCTGCTTAAATTGTACCTGATTAACACCTTGACCATCAAAAACAGATTTTCCTCCTGCTCCAGCTTAATGTTGTTAGTTAATATTTAAGTTGATGATTGATGTGGTAAACCCATTTGCAAATCTGACTCTCTGATCCGTTTTCAGAATCATACTCCTGTTAAAGTTTTCCTTGATCATTTAAAGTCTTTGAATTTTTTTTTTTTTTTTTTTCTGGTTGAAATGAACAGGTTGAGAGCCAGAACTCAACTACCCACCATGTACTCTGTTTTGAAAATGTTTTTATTCCTTTCATTTAATAGACCAGCACTTAATTTCTTGGAATCAGCTGTTGTTCATCAGGGCTGTGTGTGGCTCGTCTTGGAAGGCAGGTTCCTTGGGGGGATGGTAACATTTCACCAGACCTAATAAAGTCAATTAGGGTAATATTATACAGTGGGCCACTGGAAAATCAGGTGAATCTGCTTCTGTCCCATGTTTTCAATTCATACCAGCCTTAGAATTCATAAGGAATATATAGAGATTTATTTTTATTAGTTTGGAGACCTATATTTCATTGCAACCTCTCTCTCTTTCTCTCTTTCTTTTCCTCTCATTTCCTTTTAGTCATTGCAAGGGGAAAAAAAAAATTCAGAAAAATCTGTGGACATGTTCACACATTTTCATTGCTGGAAAAGTACTGCTGAAAACTGATCAAAACTGGGAAGTTCATGGTGGGGGCTGAAACTCTACCTCAGGCTAGTCCTTTATTATTACCCAGGTAGTGCCACAAATGTGATTCAGCAAATAAAGCCCCTGGCTGCCTGCCCCCCTCTGCAATCAGCAGAGTCAAGTGGGTCTGCGGCGGGGCCTCCAGAAAGGACTTCTAATTGTCACACATGTGTTTGCCTCTCAATCTGAATATTTCTGGTGACTGGTGGGAAATGTACAGATGTGTCCGTGTGTACATGGTGGCCCTATATTTTGCCTTTGTCAGTCACTTGTGTGCGAGAGGGGTGTTTGAAAAGCACAGATCCCAGGTTCTCCTTTGTAAGGCATTAAGCTATGACCCTCCTCCTCTCTTCCCGCCTCCAGTAGCCCTGGACTTCAAGATGCCTCCTTGACTGGAGCTTAACATGGAGTTGTCTCTTTTTTTATTTTTTTAAAAAACCCAGTCACAACACAGAGAGAGGAGGAGGAGGAGGAGGAGGAAAGAGAGAGAGAGAGAGAGAGAGAGAGAGAGAGAGAGAGAGAGACCCTGAAGGATGGGTCTCAAAAAATTGTAAAGAACTACAGGGAATTCCTTTTGAGAGCTACAGGAAGCAGACTAACAGAGGTAAAGTAGATGTGGAGTCTTTTTCTTTTTCTTTTCTTCCCCCTCTGTCTTGCTGGTGTTGTTTCTCTCTCTGCCTTTTCCCTCCCTCCTCCCCCCCCCCTCCCTGAGCGTTCATGTGTTCACTAGCTGCTTCTCTATGGATCTGGAGGGTGGGGGGAGCCACCTAACTTCTTCCCTGCTTAAGCAATCTGAGAACGGAACTCATGTGAATATGCAAATAAGACTGCCTGGCCGCATTGCCGACACGTGTATGTGTTGTATCTTTCCCCCACCTCCCTGTCTCAGCGTCTGATCTTCAACAGATTGCTGTTGTTTCCTCTGATCGCCAGCACAGCGTGCTGGAAAGAGAGATGGGGGGGGGGGAGGTGGGGATTGGAGGGAGTGTGTTGTGGGGCTGGGAGGCAGGAAATCATGACAAGATTGCTGTGACTTTTTTATATTAATGTGTGGCTTTTTTTTCTAGCTCATTTGCATGTCAAAGTGGCGGAGGTGTGAGGGCAGAGATTAGTATGGAGCTGACATAATGATGTAATGAATTAAATGTGATCACTTCTCCGGAGCCGGGGGTGAGGTGGGGGCGGGCGGGGAGCCAGTGTCAGACAGCCAGAGTGAGCCAGCGAGAGGGAAGCGCCGCTTCTGATCTGCAGGGCTGTTGATTGATGTCACCAGCTCGCAGAATGCATCTTTTTATTGTGATGATGGTGATGGTGCTGGTGCTGATGCTGATTGAGATGATTACACTTATCGTTAGTGTGAAATTTGAATTTTAAGTGGTCAGTGCCAAAGCCCCCCAGCGCACGCGATTATTTGGTCCATCAGTGCAAACCCTTCACTGTCAAAATTTAACACTGCGCTGGCGTCCGCTTTTATTTAAAAAAAAAGGACGCTACAACCTCCAGGAAAGACAAGATGACTGATTTGTGATACTACGAAGTGGCCTGGAGTACCGGGGGCTTTTCATCTGGCTTCAGTTCTGTTTTTGAGTATGCAAAGCAAATGGGGGACAGGAGATTAAAAACATTATGGAGAGAGAGAGAAAAAGAGAGAGAGGGGGAGAGAGAGAACATGAATCTTTGCCTATATTGGTTGGGTGGCAAAGGTTTTCACCATCAACAATGAAGAAAACGCAATTTCATCTTTGGTATTCCGCGTTATCTCCCTTTAATAACAAAACCAAACCAGGCTGATTGTGAACAAAACAGCTAGGATGCAGGTTTGAAAAGCAGCAAAAAAAAAAAAAACCCGTGACATTTCCCCCCTCCCTCTTCCAGCTGTTTTATATGTAGCACCTGGAAATGTACACGCAGCAGTGCCAAAAGAAGGAAAGAGAGAGACACCCCCTTTTTTCCCTTTTAAAACACTTGTGTAATAAAAAAAGGAAAAAGAAAGAATATAAATACAAACTCCGAAAGGTTTTCAGACTTTAGAGATTTATTTCGGTCAAATTCATCCTGTCTGCCAGTAAGTTTTCTTCTGATCCTTCTGGTTTCCTGCTTCTTGGACTTCCTGCAGTGTAGACAAATCAGCATAGAGACTTGGGACTAATTGTTCTGGGTGCAATAGCTCCAATGTATAAATGAGCACTTAAGAATCCACAGACGTCACTAACATTAATTTATTGAAAAAGAAAATCCAAAGCAACTCCATTAGTTTTTTTTTTTCTCTCCCTGTTATTGTTAAGGACTTTAAATGGATTTCCTAATTGGATAATTTTATTCACAAAGAATAATACACAGATGGAAATCAAGCCTGTACTCTGGGGTGGGGGTTGGAGTTGGCTGGCAGAAGGTAGGCGAAGCATCCGTGTGAACCAGCAGCGTCAAGTTCAGGGAAACCTGCTCAGCTGCTATGCTAAGGGCAGAGGGTGTGGAGAACATGTGTGTGAGGATCGGCTGACCCAGTAGGGCTTCAGAAGGCAGAAGGTTGTCTTAAACATGTTCAGATAACACAGCCGATGATGGTGTTCGCCTCCTTTCTGTCATGTTTAAAGTAAAGCCCCTCATTACTGCTTCTCTTTGATCGTAGTTGCTTCAAATCCATCTCAGCCTTCCTTTTCCCTAAGATGTGAGCACCCAGGGTTCCCCTTCTCTTAGTCACTGTCATCAGATCTTCAATGCTTTTGGTCCCCTAAATCTGTCTTCTTGGAGCTGACCTGGGTTTCTCTTTCCTTGTGTAGATGAAAGTAAGTATGCTCACTATATAAACCGGGTCCCATGAATGCGCTGCACAGTCACTATCAATAGAAAAGCATGTTGTGTCCCATTCTTAAACCCTTTGCCTGCCTTGACAGCCAGAGGAAAGTTCTGGAGTGCTGGTCCTACTGCAGAGACCAACACCTGTATCCTTATTCTCCATTTGTTCCCTGGTAGCCCCCAGCCTCCCCAGCATCCTGCTTTTCTCCCTGCTTTAGCCAATGCCAATAAAGAAGAAAGGCAGGGATGAGGATTGTTACTATTGATCTGCCCAAGGGGATCATTAGGCATCCGTATCAATCTACAAATCAGTAGGCCTGTGTTACTAGCTTGGGCCGTCATTGCCAATTTGTTCCTATTAGATGGCGGAGCCTGGAGGTGTGTGATGAGCAGATTGGTCTTTATCTCAGCGCTGGGGAGTTTACAGGCTTGCTGCCAGACCCCAGAGTTCACTGGAGTTTTATTTAGGGGGGGGGGGGGAGTATGTTGTAGTGATGGGGAGTGTTTGAGAGAGGCAGGGATCTTTGTGGGTTTTCTTTCTCAGTCTGAAAGCTGTCTGTACTTTGATTAGACTGCCAAGGTGGACCCCACTCTATTTTCCCTGAGTCATCTCTAGCAGGAACTGCCCCCACATCGTCCCCTCCAGCCCCAACGGCTCTCTGGAAAGGAAAGCTGCTTACAGAGATGTCTTCTCTCAGAGATGTCTGCTCTTTTGTTGTCAGGGGTCTGCATCTGAACAATTGAAATGTAAACATTATTTTTCCCTTTCCTCCTCCTCCTCTGCGGCCAGTGGTGTGTTTACCGTTGGGCAGGTGACATTTTTCGCTGATATTTTCTCTGTAGTTCAATTAGATAAAGTAAAAGTTAAAGCTGCCGGTAATTTTGTTTGGGGAAATCATATTTACCTTTTCTCTTTGAACTGAAATCTAGGAGGAAAGGTGTCCCAGTTGCATTCTTTATTACTGTTGGTTTTTTTTTTTTTTTTTTTTTTTTTAATTCTTTAAAGATCATCTTTGTTTCTTGTCTTGGGCTCTGAAGAACAACCATGGCAGAAGCCCTGTTCTCTCTCATGGAAGTGGATCGTGAAAAATAAAAGTGATGTTGGGGTGTGGGGGAGGATAATGAATGAATAAGCACAATTTATGCCGTTGCTGCTGCTAGCATGACATTTCCTCTTCATTCTTTTGTGAAAACCTCAATTTTAAAGCTGCTTTTACTCATTCCTGACGTGAGCATTATTCAGTATAAATATCTGTCCATTGCCAGGCCTCGGTGAAGCTTCTGCTTTATGGCTTATGCTGGGGAGGGGAAGAAGAGAGACAGGGAGATAGGATGGTGCAGAGATGGAGGGAGGGACCAGCCTGCAGCCACTTCCTGCGAGCTGTTTTTAATCCTGCTGTGGAGTTTGTTCTTTGTGAATAATAATCTCTTGTTCCAGCTGGGGCTGGAGGGGCGGTGGGTACCAGAGCCCTGCCTAAATCCAGTACTTACAACTTGTATCTGCTCTGGAAACTGCCTCCTGACTCCAGAGAGGCAAAAAAAGGAAAAGAAAAAAAGTTCTGTTTTTATTTGAATCGTCTTTCAAATTTCAGTTGTTACAAGTGAGACAGCGCTTTTTTTATTAGTAAAGACTGATTTCCAGGTGTTTTGGCCTGTTTCTAGTGACTCAACATATTTCAACTCACTATATTAAAAAATCAAAGTCTTGCCCTATACTTTAAGAAGCCTTTGAACTTAGTTTTAGCTGGTGTTGGCATTTTCTCACCTCCATATATTTGTTTGTTGTTTTTCTCTCCTCCGCCTTCCTCCTCCTCCTCCTCCTCCTCCTCCTCCTCCTCTTCCTCCTCCTCCTCCTCCTCCTCCTCCTCCTCCTCCTCCTCCTCCTCCTCCTCCTCCTCCTCCTCCTCAGGTTTCCTCCTGGCCCTTCTCCCTTGCACCCACTCAAAAGAGAAGCACTCATCTGACAAGAGCCTGCTTTTTGTTGTTATTGTTGACTAGTTAACAGAACTTCACAGAAATACATCTGTGTGGAGTTGATGATTTTGGAAGTTAAACCATTTTAATTTACCATAAACCAGACATCCAGTCTGCTTTCATCTGTACAGAGCACGCATAGAAATCAATTTGGAGTGGACTCAGACGAATGTTGTGAGAATTTGTCTTGCAAATATTTATAAACCTTTTTCTTTAGAACAGAGTCTCTTTTAGGAGGGTCACCGTGCTATGGAGAACAGAGTTCACTTTGAGGAAGATGCTGCTAGAAGCTCTTGTTTGTTTTATCAGAAGAGCTGAGAGTTCAAATAGGTTTTGCCAGTGACACACTGTCAAAGCCAGATGTATCTGTGAATATACTAGTGATTTAATAATCCCAAGGATCCTCTTGTTCCCCGTTTTTGAATCAGTGAGAACTTTACAGTGAACGAACTGAACATCCCAGTGAAACAAACCACCCAGGTGCGTGCACACCCTGAGGTTTGACTGAAGGACAGGAAGTAGACCTTTTTGCATGTCGTTTTAGCAGCAAAGGGGAACCCATCACTTTCTCGTCAGGTATGCTTACGTAGGTATGCTGACAGTGCGTTCCAACTTTATGGAAACTTTCATCAGGGGGAGGCTGCTTCCCTAGCCAGGACACTGATGGTTGGTGATTGACCAAGCTGGGACCCTAGGGACATGGCTGTGCTCTCTCATAGTGATAGAAAACATTTTGATTTCTTAACGTCTTGTTCCTCCACCCGTACATCTCTGTAGTTTTATTTAGTGTGGCTTCATACATGCCATTCCTCCATGAAACCGTTGATACATTCACAGCACGCTGTTGTGAGTCGGGAGAAAAAACAAAACCAAAACCTTGTCTAGATTAATGGTCAGTGTCAGACACACGCGCATTTGTGTTGTGATAGTGGAGAGGCACTGAGAATTACTGACAAGATCCAGAATAATTCCTAATGCTGTCGAAGGTTTCATTTTCTCCTTGGCGTGATGGATGAGGCCGAAGAGGTGCATTCTGAGATCATTATGTGTATCCTTCTGTTAAGTGTTATTAAAGTCCGTCTGTCTTAGGCAGCACAAACAATATCCTATCTCTTCATTTGTTCCCTGGTTTTTAGAAGGGTGACCACGCATCTCTTTCTTGCCCCCCCCCCCCCACCAGATCATCTGACTCTTAATTCATGAAATGGAAATTATTGAGAACTGTGTTTTTCTTTCCACTTAAAATGGGATATTACTAACCTGTAAAAAGACACTGGACTATTTTAAACCTTTAATTCACAGTAAATGTTTTAGAGAGATTTTATTTAAAAACCAGATATGGCAAATAGCTGAACTTAGGGTGTGGGGGGTCAGACTATAACTTCAAAGAGATGTAATGGTCTTTTATTTTCTGGCTGTCTGTTATTTTCTACATCACTGATGATGCGGCACCTTGAGTTGATGGTGGAAGATGGGTAGTGGAGATGGATGTAAAGAATATCACCTTGGATTCTTACCTAAGAGGCAGCTGAATCCGGAGAGGGAACAGGCAGAATTTTGTAAATGAAAAGGAAAACTAATTAGGGGAAGTTTGTGTTTTTAGAAATTGTGTATTTGGAGGGTGGATTCCTCTCAGCCCATGGAATGTTTAGGGTTGGGCTGGGGAACAGGAATGCTGTGATGACCATGGCAGTCAAGGAAAAATGACAGACTGCTTGTGTTAAAAATGAAGCAATTTCACTGGAACAGAAGAATTACGTGGAACGTTTGGAAGTTTCCTTTAAGTTCCAGATTTCCCTGAACCCTGAGAACATGGTGATCTGCGTTATAGAACACTGCCCTCTGTCCAAGAAGCTTTTCTCCCACTTGCTCCCGTTGTTGTTATTTTTGAACAGTTTGCTGGAATCTCTTTAGACTCCCTGAGGCTCATCCAAAGAAAACAAAACCCCAAAGAACTAGATCCTCATCCTTTGTTTTTAAAAACCTCACTTCCTTTTTTCAGGGATTCACTAAGACCTAGAAAGGCTCGTTTTTAGACTTTTAATAGAATTGTATAAGTTTGATGCACAGCTGAGGCAAGCCCAGCCATCCATAGCACAGCTAGTTTCTGAACATTTAATTTTATATTTGAATAATTCTTCAGATCAGGCTATAATCATGAATGTCATATAAAAAGTTTTTTTTTTTTAAAGAAATTACATTATTTCACAGATGTGCAAATACTTCTGAGAAAAAAATTACATTGATCAGTTTTTAATACCCCCCTGTCTCACCCTTCAGTCACAGGGAAAAATAGCTCCTCCATCTTTGTCTTCAGAAAGGTGCTAGATTGTAAACATCTGAAGGAAATGAAAGGGGGTTGGCTAGTCCACCCCAAACTCTTTCCAGATTTTCAATCCTTTCAGCAGCAGCCTTCAGTTTTCAGAAAAGAGGGAGGGTCTTGGGAATAAAAAAAAAGAGAGACAAGAAATGTCTCTGTTTATTATTAAAAGTGAAGAGAAGCGTTCCCACTGGCTAATTTCGAATCTACTTCTTCCCTAAAGAGCAACTGGAGCAACAAGAAGTAAAAATATAGACATCATGTGTACCAGGATGATTTGGAAAAAATGAAGGCATTTGCCACTAATGAAGATTGAATTCTGGAAGAGGACAATAGGCAAGACATGACAGTCATTCCTTTTATAGTTTCTGAAACAGTAGTGGGTGGGTATTTCATTCAAAACCTGCTCAAACATAATAATTTTTCCTTAGGAGGAAAGGTGATTCTTCTTTGTAGCGTGTTTCCAAACCAAATCAGAATCTGTTTATTCAGGTTTAAATAAAGGCACTTTGGAATTTCTGTGTTTTGCAACTACAGGAGCAGTCACCAGAGGTTGGGAACACTCGCTGTCACTCAGGACTGAATGACCAACCAAGTGCTCCTGAGCCTGAAAGGGAACAATTGAATCACAAAGTCTGGACTGACTGCAGGCTTTCTCTGTGATTCTTTCGTTAATGGCTCTCACCAAGAAATAAGGCACAGTCTCTGCACCCATATACTGTTTGGATATTTGATATGTCGTCATAAAGCTATTGTGGAAGTAGAAAAAATTGCATTAGCATTTGGCTAAAGTTGTGTTACAGTTGTGTGGGGAAACTTCTTTACTGATTCAACTTTATCTTTCTCTGACCCCAAACAGTGAGAATAATATACAAAACTAGAATAAGATGTTGTATCCAGATCACTAGATGTGAAATCATAACTTCCCCTTTGTCTTCCTGGGTGTCCAACTCTAAAAATGAAGTTATTTTCAGTCTTTAAGCAGTATAAAACTATGCGAGCCCTTATCACAGTGTACTGGAAATGACTCCACAAAAAAACGTGTAACAAAAGCTGTTGCTGTGAGAGTGGTTCGTGTATTGAAACAGCTGTGACAGCCTGATACAGTTAAACACTTGTTCAATTATAAGAAAAAGAAAGTCAGAAGGGAACTTGATTTAGATAAGAATTTTAAAGAATCCTTGAACTCTTCAAAGTAACATCACTTCTAGGTTCAGTCAAAACCTGTAGCCTCACTCTGGACTCGCTCCTTCTCTTTCTTTACACTTAATGCCCGCTCATGCCCGGGATCTTGAAAGCAGAAGCTGTTCTTCTTCCCTTAAGCATCCTTCCTTTTAAACTCTGCCCTCATACACACACACACACACACACACACACACACACACACACACACATATATGTATGTTGGGTTTGCCTTTTGCAAATGATTTCAAGTGTGTGTTCTTCTATATATTCTTGTAGGAAATTGAGAAGAAATCACATTTTTCCTCATGCCTCTATTTACTTTACGTGATTGTGTTGTTTTTCTAGCTAATCTTTTTTTTTTTTTTTTTTTAATACTGGGAAGGCTCCTACTGAAATGGGTACCTAATACTTAGTTCATTTCCTTCTTTTTGTTGATCAACTTCTCGATCAATGGGGGTGCATTGTATGTGTGATACTGTGTACTTGTCCTATACATGTTGAAAATGCAGCTAGAAATATGTATACGTTTACATGTACGTGTGTATGGCTTCTGTGCCATTGTGTTGTTCGTCTTCTAAACTCATTCTTGGAGGAACTGAATACATAAAGTGTGAATGGTCCCACTCCTAAACTTCCTTTTTTTTAGGTTAACTTTTTGTTTTCTGGGCTGAGTGGTCTCTGTGCTTTGCTCTGCATGTAGGGCTTACTTGCTATGCTGCCTGTTTTGAAAGTGGCATCTTAACAGTGTTTGCATGATATTCTAAAAAATCAGCATCTTAGTGTCATTTTGAAATTGTTCTCCTCAAAGGCGGTGGGGAGGCCCCAAGTCCGAACCAAAACAAATACCACCCCTCTCCCAGCAAAGAAACCTCAGCCTTTGAGCAAACAGAAATTATGTGGTTATTTTTAATCTGGAAGCCTATGGTTTGCTTAACCTAGACTAAAAACAATAATGAGAGAGATCTCCAGTGTTTATTACCAAGACCCACTGGACCCACTGGTAGAGAGCAAAGTGTGCATCCGCACCCAGGGAACACAAGGCCACCTTCTTTCCTTGTCTGTTTCAACTTTGTAATTTCCATTAGCCTTATTTATTTAAATCTTTGAAAATGTACCAAAGAAAGAAAGTCCTGAACTTTTCTAGGGAGTTTTTTGGGACCCTTCGTATCCATGAAGTTTTACGAAACAGTCTGTGCACTAGGATTGGGCTGTAAAGGCGGGGGTGGGGAGTGGGGGGAATGAAAGCTATCTTTTTTTTTTTTTTCATTCTGAAGTGGTTGGTGTGGGCAATTTAAAATAGGATCCTGGAATTTCCAGACCTTGCCTCTATCTTCTAAGTCATTTCTGTAGTTGGAATAAAATGTTGCTGTAGAAATTATTGACATAATAGTCCCCATGAGGACTCATAGCCATCAAAGTGAAATCTCACAATAAATTCAGAGGCCACCTGGAGAACCACGTTTAAGAGCTTTTCAGAGGAGGGGAAAAAAAAACTTTAAAAGCTTAATTCTTCTTAAATATAAGTTCACTGATCATGTTTCTGTACCACTTTCCTAGAGTCTGGTTCTTTACCTTCAGCTTTGTTAAATAATCCTTTAAAGCTTTTTTTTTTTTTTGACAGCAAAAATGCTGCGTTTTGTATAGATGACATCACTGTCCCCCTCCAGCCACACTGAAAGCCAAGAGGTTACCCAGCAATAAACCGAGTGTCTAGAGGCATAAAAGCCTTAAAATGTGAGGTGGGTCTTACACTCTTACTGTATAATACCAGGAACATTATTGATCAGTGCGGGGGGAACTTTTTTCTTCTAAAGCTAATTAGTCTTTGTGGAGTCGGATAACTAATGTTGTTTTACACTTAGCACTTAGGCCACACATTTCATCCTCAAAGTGCTTTGAAAACATTAACTAATTAATCATTAGCTAATTTAGCAACGGACAATGAAAGTTGAGACACTGAAGGAGGTTGGATTCCGCCAGCATTCTGTGCCAGCCACAGCCACCTCCCAAGTTAAAGTAGGGAGGGGGTGTGAGACATGGTAAAGATTGCCAGGTGTGGGCAATTTACATGGCATTTATTGGTAAATGTCAGTAAGGAAAGGAAAAAATCTTTAAGGGGCACGCTCTCTCTTAATGTCCAGGTTTTTTTTTTAAATAATAATAATAAAATAAAAGATAAAAAAAAAAATTAAAGGCCATTTGCTAGGGTTGGTAGAGTTAACCCTAGAAAATGTCTAGAGTATATAAAGATAATGAAATTTAAAGTGTGGTTTGTAACATCCATATTTCCTGTATAGGTAAAGGTGGAACAGTGAAGCATTAAGAATTTTTTTTTTCTTTTGACTCCAAAGATGAACCTTAGGGTGGCAGAGGATTGTGTGTGTGTGTGTGTGTGTGTGTGTGTGTGTGTGTGTATGACCTTTTTCAGTAAAGCTTCCTGGGTCCTTGTAATCTGTGAACGCTGCCCTGGAGATGAAGCCTCATTTAAGAATCTCATGCAGACACCTAAAAACTTCCCTTGTATGTCACAATGACTAAGGGAACTCTTTCCAGGGGGCTTGTCTGCTCTGTGCTGTGGCCCCATCCGCTTTGTGAATAAGATGTGAAAATAGTTCGGGGTTTCTCCAAGCTATCAGCAGACCGCACAAGCTGAGTTTCTTTAAAAATACGGAGACAGTTCATCTATAGAGTCCAAAGAATGAGGGCGTATGTGTGGTCCAGTTCCTTTAAAGAAAGAAACACTCTACAAAAGCCACCAGCATCATAGAAGGTGGTACCAGTGACTGCTTTTTTCCCCCCATGAGTGAATATACTTTACATCTATTCATTTTATTCTAATCTCCTCATGCCCTTCTCCTGAAACAAAGAAAAGCAAGATTTCAGAATATTTTTTAAAAAATCAATTGTACAAAATGTATTCTCAGTCACACTTGTATATAGTCACGGAAGTGTTGGTAAATAGGGAAGAGGAACAATTGCTTGGTTTAAAAATCTGGTGTGGGTACCATCGAAGGATTACTATCTGATGGAAAACTTCCCAGCAAGGAAACTTTGATATTCCTTGTAGAGGCTATAAGGCAGGGGAAATAGACCACACATATCTAGCAGTTTGTTAGTTACTGTCAAAGTGTTTATGCACACACTGGGATGGTACCTGAAAGGTCTCACTCCTAGTTAGAAAGAATTCAGATTAGTTCAACTTTCCACTGTTCTGGGCCTGAACTTGTCTATTTTTAATTTCAACCATTCTCTTCATATGGCTTTTTTTCTTTTCTTTTGTGCCTAGGATCTAGGCAATCGCTCTGCCTTTGAATTGCATCCCCAGCTTACTAATCGTTTTGAATGTATGTCTCTTATAGTTCCAGTTTTCTTTACAGTTCCCTACATTGGAGAATTAAAATTTTGTACCTTCCCTGTTAGGATTTTTCTATGTTTAGGGGAAAAGAGACCTCGTATTTGAACATGACTTATTTTTACATTTTCCCTTCCCAACAACTTGAATAACCAAACCAAACAAAAGAAAACAACAGACCCTGTCTTTTCTCTTCCATCCTCCACCTCTCTCCCACCCACTCCCCTGAGCCTGCAGATCTTGCTCTAATGGTGTATTTTCCCCCTGCTTTGAGAGCATATCTAACAGCTTGCGTCCATGAGGCAACCTTCCTCTTTCGTTGTGCCATCAGAACTTTCAGGGAGAACACTGGAAAGGTCAAGTTCCCCACTTAGCCATGTAGTTAAAAGAATGTACAGAATACAAGTTTCCTAACACTCAACATTGGTTCTACTCTGATCTCCTCTCTTGAAAATGCATTTAATGCATCATCAGGAATCAAAGTCAGAGCATCATATGGGACTTAAGTCCTCTAAAACTGGTTGGCATTCTCTAGTCTTGTTAGGAATAGGGGTGATTCGCTCACCTGCCCCCACTCAAGCAATGTCTGGAGAGTCTGTTGGTCATCATAACTGAGTGAGTAGGTGGTGGTGGAGGTGGTGGAGTTAGTGGTGTCTGTTGAGTAGAGACCAGGGATGCTATTCACCAACACACAGTATAACCTCTCTATAACAAAGAACACCTGGCCCAACAGCAGATTGGGTCTGCTGCTTCATAATCCCTATATCTGTATTTAGAAAATATTACAGAGACTTTTGAGTAGGCACTGGGTAGATTCTTACAGTGTTTTCTTATAATGGTTATGAGGAAATTCATTTCACTGGTGGTCTAGCTCTTTTGGCTTTATTTCATTGAAGGGGCCAGTCTTCTAGTATCTTAGATATTCCCTCCTTCAACTTGAACAGATTTGTATACAGAGTTGGAAATTGTGGCCCTGTATATCCTTTCTGCTCGTGAATATCTTGTTGTAAGACCTACAGAATGAAAGACGAGCATCCAGACCAGCAAAGGATATGCCAGTGGAAGGCTGAGAACAGTCTGTGGAACATTGATAGATGATTCTCTTTCAAAAGGCACTATAGATGCTACAGTGCACACAGCTTAAGAATACCCAGACAAGAGCCTGTTGGTACTGATGCTTACCAAGCTAGGGCTCGCTGTCTTTGTTCTTCTCCACTCCTTGAATGGGAGGGTTGACTTTCCTTTGAAATTTTAGAGATTAAAAAGATAAAAAACTTTTGTAGAATGGCTTGAAACACAAACAGCTTATAAAAATCAGCGGTTAGAGATGGCAGGAATAGACTCCGAGGTCTCTCAGTTGTTGGTGATTATTATTTTTTTTTTGAAGGTTGTTAATTTGTTACTAAAGAGTCATTGGAGGGAGCTGAAAAAGTGAGGCCTGGTAGGAAATTTAGGAAGACAAAGTGCTACACCTCAGAGAAAGGACATGATGGACTATAGATGGATCCGATATTTCAGCAACAATATGTGCATATCTATTCTTCCAGTTTTGAAGAGTGAGGGGGTAGAGTGTTGGATGCCTCTCCAGGACATCTGCCAGCCTTTCCGAGGAGCTTTGCTCTTGGAAATGAGGTTGAACTTCAGTTTCCCAGTAGATGGCATTGCAGTCTGTTTGGTGGTGAAGAGCTTCCCTCAGCCAATAGGTCTGTATTTTTTTTTTTTTTGAGTGTCTTCTTGCTAATGCTCCCCTCCCCCTTGCATTAAATACTAGCTTGAGGTTATAAATAAAAATCTTGTTTTCACTAGTTACCTGGAACTCTCAAAAGGTTTGATTTAAAAAAAAAAAAGTAGATAATTTAATGTCATTATACCAAATGAAAAAAAAAATACATAGGGTCGATCTGCGAGTGTCGGGTAGAGATGAAACAGGCGTGCATGTGATATTTTCAGATGACACTTTTTCAAAATGAGAGCTGCCTTCGGACTTCTGAAATAGACCTTTTTGATATTAATCTCTTATATTAGGAGTAGTTTAGTGGAGTTGTGAGGAAAAAAAACCTTGAAAACTTTTATTCCATATCATTTTTTTTTAAATATGTGATACATTCTTCTTGCCCAGACCCCTGAGAAACTTTACCTCATTGTAGGCTGACTGTTTAAAAACCATCCGTCTAGATTCCATGTGTATTACATGTAGAATAAAAATTTCATATTTTGGGCTAATTGTAAATGTTCTCTTTATAAAATTCTTTCCTTTAAGTCATTGAACAAGAAGTAACAGCAGTAACTGCTTGAGCCAGGGGGTATGGTCACTGATGTTGGAAACAGATGCCCATAAGTGCTTTCTTCTTCCTTTCCTCCCCTTCTCTTTCCTCTTCCCTCCCCTTCCTCCCCTTCCCCTCTTGCCTCTTCCTCCTCCTCCTCCTCCTCTTACTCCTCCTCCTTCTCCTGCTCCTCCTCCTCTTCCTCCTCCTCCTTCTCCTCCTCCTTCTCCTCCTCCTCCTCTTACTCCTCCTCCTTCTCCTCCTCCTCCTCTTTCTCCTCCTCCTCCTCTTCCTCCTCCTCCTTCTCCTCCTCCTTCTCCTCCTCCTCCTCTTCCTCCTCCTCCTTCTCCTCCTCCTCCTCCTCTTCGTCCTCCTCCTCCTCCTCTTCCTCCTCCTCCTCCACCTCATCTTCCTCCTCCTCTTCGTCCTCCTCCTTTTCCCTCTCTTCCTCCTCCTCCTCCTCTTCCTCCTCCTCCTCTTCCTCCTCCTCCTCCTCCTCTTCTTCCTCCTCTTTCTCCTCCTCCTCCCGACTATATTATTACTTTGCATACTAGTAGTGCAAGGACCCCAGGAGCTATTAGCACATTAAACTAGATTTCAACCAAAGAGAAAACAATATGGATAGTAAATGCATTTGAACCTCTTGATAAGTTTATATAAACACCTTTTAAAACAAAACAAGTTGAATTCTATTAACTGGAATCAAAATGAATTTCCTTTCTTTTTCTCTGTATTTTGATGGACTTTGAAGATGAAAGTACCCTGCTTATGTGTGGCAGTGTTTAAGAGAATCTGCATTGTCCCTCCCCTTTGGATTTCTTCTTTTCTGTGAGAATTCTTTTTTTTATAAAAATATTTTGTTAAAGCCGTAAATCCCTCCCCCCAAGTCCCCCAAATCTCCTTGTACTAAATAACTCTATATTTCTCTGATAGTCATTTGGTAATAGTATTTGACTTCCATTTATCAATACCGTTTCTCTCCATTATTTTTAATCACAAGATTATGAGCTATGTATTTAGTTATTATTTAAGCTAAATGGTGACTTTGGCTGTTAGCTCAAAAAGATAATGTCCCAATATCAGGATTTAGTTTTCATCTCTATCAACTGGCTTAAAAATACCCAACTTGATTCCTTTTGAATTAACCGAGTCTTATTTTATTTTATTTTTTTTTTCAATATCACAGATCACCATAGTAACCACTAGCTGTCAGTTCAGCTTCTGACATTTTTCTCATTTGGTAAGATTTCAGAATTGCCATCCTCCCTGCCAACATGTCATGAACAAGAAAAAAAAATTGCATGAAAAATCTAATGGGTGTCTGGTCTGATTGTCCTCATTCGAGTCAGGAAAGACAAAAACTGATGAATTGTGAAATGTATTCAGAAGGATTCAAGGAAGCAAGTGCCGGGAATCCCCCCTCCCCACCTCGTTTCTTTTTGTTATGCTTGATGCTCCATACATGCTTACTCTGACACTCAGGTTTGTAGAAATTTAAGATTAACAATTTTTACACTCACCCAGCTGATCTCTCTCCCTTACCTTGTTTTTTTTTTTAGTCATCATTAAAAATAAAGTTACCAGAGCTCATATTTAGCTTGATTTCTCACTCATAGCATAGAGGGTTTCCTTCTTCTTCCTCTTTTTCTTTTCGTAATTCCAAAGTGGCTTCTGATATTTAAGATATCGTGCTTGCAAATGAATGACTGTTTGGGAGTGATGTGGACTGTGAATCAACGCGATGGGTTTGTGTGCTTGTGTGTGTGTGTGTGTGTGTGTGTGCACGCCTGTGGCTGAGAAAAGACACCAGACTCATTTAAAAAAAGAAACAAGCTATTTGTAGACCTTTTCTAGGGATTGGCTTTAGATGATGAAGGAAAGTAAGAGAAAGACAGTATTTTCCCTTTCTTTCCAGCATTCCAGTTTGACACATTGATAGGAAAGAAAGAATTGGGTAGTGGATAAAAGGATGTACTTCTATACTTCAGCTTTTTATTCTTTTCTTTTTGATAGTCAGTTGTTATAGCAAAAAAAAAAAAAAAAAAACCCAAAAAACAAAAAGGCGAGTGATGGCACTGCTTTTCTGATGTAAATATATAGGTTAATGAAAATCTGTTCTCTGTGTGTGGATCGTATCCCCAAGACCTAAGCAGGACACGTAATACGCATATGTCTCAATACAAGTAAATACATTAGCCGGGTTAGCCTGGGCTTGTATGCACACCAGTATTGCTTTGGCTAATAGATCCTTTGGTGATGAAGGTGTACATGGTTGGATAAAACTTCTGCATCTTTGCAAACATTCTCTTCAGAGGTAGATCAATCTTACAGAATTTTTTTTTTGTTGTTGTTCATGCCTGCCTACAAATTCAGGCTCAGCAGCAGGAAATCATTCCAGAAGCGTACAGCTGATTTCAGAAGCAGCTATAGAATCCAGTCCCTTTTTCCTAATGGGTAGACAACCCCTGGATCACTCAGGCAGGCACTGGGGATACTTCCATTTCTTATTTGAAATGCTCTGGCTTTAGCTTCTTCCTCTTTTTTTTTTTTTTTTTTTTAAAAAAAAAAACCTCATACACTAGATGGTTTGGGGTATGTTGTTGAATTTACTGCAGATTTTTTTTTAAACCATAAGTGTATTTAAACATTACATGTGGCTAAGAAAGATTGGAAAGGCCCGGGGGAAAATATCTCTGCACAGGACTAAAGTCTCTTAATCTGAAAAGCAAAGCCACACATATATTTTTGATGCAATTTATATGAATATTTAAATATTTAAAGTCCAACATAGATGGACTGATAACATGGCTTTGTCATCGTTGATTAATGGTGGGCCAGAAATATACACATGTAAGCATATACATATGACACAGCTATCATATGTGCGTGAAATAAGCAATTTGGTCCATCATTCCTTTATTATTTGATTCTTCTTAAATTTAAACACTTTGGAGAAACCAAATGAATAATTCCTGAATGTTTGCTGCTATTATTGTGCACAAATATAACCCTTGAGAAATAACTAGAAAATTGATATCAAATCTCAGGATGTGTTTCAAATGCATCTTTGGAAGAGGAAAAACAGAGAGTATTTTTTTTTGAATAGTGGCAAATAAATTTCCCTCATAAAAGAAAAAAGCCAGAAAATATAAATCTTTTAATAAGGAATAATACTACTTTTATATGCTGTGCTTTGTAATGAATGGTAGAAACAGAATATACTTTAATGCTTTTATGCTTTATAAGATTTATAACAATAATCAGCAAAACCTTGTAACTGTGTTTGCCTCTTATGTGCCTTGAAGCCATTGGATCTAGCACTTAATTGTATAAATTCCATACACTATGGGAAATCATGATGCATCATTTGTATCCAGTGTGTGTCATGTGTATAAATATTAAAATATATTAGGCCAAAATGGCTGATTATTCCTCAAACATCTTGTGATAAATCTTATCTTTTTATGGGTTGGGTGGGGGAAACTAAATATTTCATGTTGTTTGGATATATTCTTTAAACAACGTAGATTTATTACTAACATCTTAAACATTTATAACTGCCTTAAAATATTTGGGGACTTAGCTCACTTAATAGCCGTATACCCGGATACAATTATATTTGTACGCACTATGTACAGGCAATTCTCTGCTGTAGTCTATGTGTGAGTATCTGATTCTGTTCACCTTGTGTGTATAAAACACACATTTGTGGATATGTTCTGTTATATGTAAGCAGTGTTTTGGATCAGGATAGAACTCTCATATTGTTTGCACATGCAATAATGTTTTGATAACGATGCCATTATAACCTTCATCTTTTAAAAAATCCTTTGAATCTGTTCTAGATAGGCAAGCGTCTATGTGAACTTCTTGCATGGGAATACTCCATTTTAGTTGCAGCATGTCCTTTAGCTATTTAAAAAATGTGGATTGTATATTTTCAAGCATAAACACATAAGTCAAATATACGAAGGTCTGGCGTAATAACAAATGTGAAAAATTAGAGTGATACATATTTATTGAGACTGATAGAGATGCATAATGAATAAACAAACACAGGGTGGAACTGTTTTACAAATGTATTTGGCAACTGCCCGTAGCAGTGAATGTGTACATTTTGAGGGGAGGAAATGTCAGAACAGTCTTGTAAATACATGCAGCTGGAAAGAATAAAATAGAAAATGACGGCGCGCGTTGACAGGCAGACTTGGGGTGTATGAAATACTTTGTTCATTTGATTCTTAGAACTCAGTCGGGGGTTAAATTGGAATCCAGACATCAAAGAATTCTTCCACCAGACCCAAATTTTGCCCGTATAATTTTTTTTTCTTACAGTTGTCATAATTTTAGCTAATTTCACAGTGCAATAAATTTTTATCGTTTGAAGTCCTTTTTTTTTTTGCCTTCTTAAATATGCACACAGTATGTATAGAGTATATCTCACGTGAATTCCCCCCACACTGGATTCTGAGTACACACACACACACACACACACACATAAAAATGATAGATATACATTTGTGTGCTTTGCACACGTGCCCGCTCACAGGCGCATTTGCAGAGCAGCCATCGCGTTTGCCTGACCCCAGTCTTGACATGTTGAAGGGAAAGGCCTCCTGTTTTCAGTAGTGATACCTTTGTTTTCATTCTGTTTTTACTTTTTTTACCCCCTGGTTCCCCATCCTCCTGATTGTTGTGTCTGAAAATGTTGGAAGCACAGGGTGTCACGTATGGTGGACGCGTTGCAGATTTCTGTATGATTTCTATCTGAAGGTCAGGGCTGAGGAAATACAGCGGGGTGGGTCGTTCGCCGTTTGCCATTTAGCCTAGCTCTTCTTATCAGATCTTTTTTCTCACGTGGGCCACAAACAGCGCTCCTCTGAAGAGAGTGGAAATAAACATTATTGTATTCATATGTAATTTTTTTCCCCCTTTAAAAAGCCCCGTTTCTATGTCTATTTAACTTACAACACTCCTCAGGTTCATTGACTTTTGACTATGATTCTATTTACCATTTGCATTTCTTAAATAAAAATGTTAAAGGTAAGTGTATTTTTCCCACTTTAAAAGTAAAAATAATGATAAATCATACCCGTCAGGTAATGTGTTATTTCTAAGCCAATGGTGTCAGTTTGTTCTCCTGGTTTTACCTTAATATGCCGCTTATGATAATGGAACGCATAGAGACCAAATGAGAGCATTTTGTTTTGCTTATCTTTTCCATGGATCTAAAGATCTTGTTTAGTAGCTGATGCGTTTGGCTGTTGTCAAGTGAGCTATAGACTTGGTCATTTGGCAATGACTGCTGCCACTACCACCACCAACACCACTTTCACCGGCACCAGCACCCGCACAGCTACCACTAGCAGGAGCAGTAACATCATCCCCCGGTACCACAAGTACCATTCATCACCATCGCCATCACCACAACCACTGTCATTGCCACACGACCACCACCACCATCACCATGAATAGTTAGGCCCCTGTGGCTCCCATCCCATGAAATTGTGCTTGAAAGCTTCAGGTGGAAAGAGAGTTTCATACATTGGGTGGTGTGAATTACATTTATTAAGGCTAACCGTCTAACTTCTGTCACTTCATACACTATCCCAAGGGCACACAGAGCCAAGGACAGTGAGCTTCCCTGCCTCCTGCTGTTACAAATGGATCATCTCCCATTTTCACAGTGTTGGATTAGAACACACAGGAGCCATATTGGAAACTAGACACCATTAGGGACATGTTGGTCCTACCTTCTGGGAATCAGGTGGGGAATGACTATTGGCTCTTGGGATTATTGGGTAACTACTTGTGACTCTTACTCTAACCAGCTATTCACTTGCTATAGAAATGAAAATGTGGGGCTAGAGAGATGGCTCAGTGGTCAAGAGCACTGGCTGCTCTTGCAGAGGACCTGGGTTTGGTTCCCAGCAGGGAATCTGCTACCCTCTTCTGGCCTCCATGGGCATTGCACGAGATGGGTGCACTAGCATACACATAAAATAAAAATAAAATATTTAAAAATGAGAATGTGGAGCACAAAATTGGCTGTAAAATCTGACAGTTAGACAGACGGAGGGTCCTTGATGACCCCCATCATGGTGGGCCCACCTTTATTCATCAGTGCAGCTGTTCCGTGGAAGTTTGGGTGAAGTAGCTCTTCTTAGGAGTTCTTAGAGAAGCCCTGGTTCATTTTCTCCAGCATCTTTCTAGTTCAAGTGCTCTGAAACTGTGTCTTGCTTCCCAGGCTGATTATGCATTTGGTTGGATTGCCTAACTATGTCTTACTATGAGGCAACCACCGACAAAGGTTTTCCAGTCAGGACTTGAATCTTTAGTTCTTTTAGAGGAATTGGTGAGAGAGGACCATAAGCTCTGCTACACTGTCCTTCTCGAAAGAAAAACATTTGCTTTCCATCTTGATGTCATCTTTTCAGGTTATTATTTGGTCACTAATTTATTTCACCATTAGCGAATTATGGTCGATGACTGCTTGAATGCATTAAAAGCACCCAAGGAACAGTGGTCCTGTGGCTATTTCGGGCAAAGTCATAAGCACACACACTGGCTCCTTTTTTTTTTTTTTATTGTCCTCCCAGGGAGCAGAATTTGAACTTAATATTCCATGAAATAAGCCATTGTAATCACGTTGGGTTAATAGAAGAAGTAAAATTGCCTCTCCTCTCGCAAGACATTAGAGCAAGGCTGCATTATTAAAGTTTTCTTGCGGACAGGCGGTTTAAAATATATCCTTGGTGGCTGATGCAAGTCCTTTCAGCGTGGATGACAGCTTTCCAGATCTTAATAGGCTGCTCATTCCTGATGCCCGAGATCACAGCATTTTTTTTCTTTCCTAGGTTATGACATGATGGCTCAAATCTGGCATAACAGAGTGCCATGTGCAGCACAGTCTCCACTAACAAGTGGCTTTCTGTGAATCTGTGTCAATAGGTAAACAATTAGAACTTGAAAACTATTGATTTGGAACACTTACTCTTAACCATCTGTCGGATGACCTTCTTGGAATCCCCTAGTCCATTGGTAAATACAGTGTGATGGTGGAAGACCGGCGAGGATGACGATCTTGCTTTGATTGGCTGGTGCATTGCTAAGTCAGTATGGGACATTTTTCTGAGATGGAAACACAAAGATTGTCAGTGAGTCATAGTTAGGCTTATGGTGAACTAAGTATAAGTTTTAAGAAAGCAATGAAGTATTGTTGTATAGGGTTATCCTTAAAGAAGAACAGCCCTTATGTTCATCAGAGCATTTATGACGACATCCAAGAGACCCTTACCATGAGGCCTGCTGATTGTTGATGCTCCCTCATGGAAGGATGATGTGCTCACATGTGATTCCAGTCAGTCCCTCATCCACCTCTCTGCTATCTGTGTACAATCCTGCCCGAATTTCTCATGGCGTCATGGTCTTGGGAGGTGCTAGAGAAACAGTAGGTTTCCCTGAGGAGGGGACTCCATATATGCACCTAGGAAATCATCATGCTGGAGTGAGACTTTCTGGTGGTGTGGCTGCTTTGGGGCCACCATCACTCCATGAGTAACCCCTCACCTAAGCTCTATAAATCCAGTAAACTCAATGATTCACTAGGCTGGACTTTGGTGAGATTGTTTTTTGGTTCTTTGATTTAGAGTTGTTCATTGCTGCCCTGAACGGAAGGGAGAGACCGTTGTCCATGTCTCCCCAGGGAAAGAGTTCCTGAACAAGCATTATATGTCAGGTTTTTATTCTACACTGGAGTCTTGTCTGGTACCTCATCATATTCAAGTCTAGCTTAGAAAGCAAGAACAGGTACTGACCACAGATCTCATAAGAAACATGAACACTTCCATGGTTCTGAATTGACCTAGAACTTGCTTTGAACTAGGAACTGTATCTCAGAATGTGTTTTCTTCCAAGTGACTTTTTGGGTGAAGCTGTTGAGTGCTTTCTAGTTGCAGTTTACCAAGTCAAGGCTTGTCCAAGAAGTACAAGGCTCACAGGCACTTCTCTGAAGATTCCTCCACTTTTTAGGAAAAAGAACAGTTTTAAGGATTGAGGCAGATTAATATGGGGTTTACTCTGACTGTTTCCTCTTTCTTCTCTTGTTCTGGGCTCTCTTTCCTTGTGGCTTGTCTTTCCTTCACAGGCCTGAGCAGATGGGTAACCCACTCTACTCCATGTGATGCGTCTTAGCTCCTAGACTTGGCTGGAGGCGATGCTTTATTACTGGCATTGCCTTCAGCCTACAAGTTGACAGGGAATATGTAACTCACAGGGCTCATCTAATGCCCAGCAGTGTAGAAAAGATTCCCTCTGGGTCCTTGGTTCCTTCAAAATGGTAGCAATAAACCTCAGTTTTGTATAAACTGCTTACCAGAGATCTACCTTCGTACATAAATACAATGCACAAAAAGATTTGTAATGAGGGAAGTAGAAAATAATTTTTTGACCTTCATCTATATATTTGGTATGGGCAAGTAGCTCAGCATTATTTTCTTGGCAATAGGGATTCTTGATTTATGTATTTGATGCCCATTTTGAGGCTGGGCACTGGAAGAAGGTGCAGGAGAACTTGATTCAGTGATATGAATGTTTACTGAGTATCTGCTTTGCTCATGGTATTGTTTTAGAGCACTGTGATCTCATGTAAATGACATAGTCTCTGTCTCCATGAAACTGGTATAGAGCAGGAGGCCACTACTTGCCTCAAAACATGCAGGAAGCAGGCTCAAAAGTTAGAAAATGCCTTTAACTTCTCTGTAAGTCCATATATAAGGAATACTACTAACCCCACAGACACTTGTTTTGTATCAGGAAAGTGAACTTCAATAGGTCATATGCCAGGAATCATAGCTAGAAACAAATTCAAAGCTGACATTTTTTTGTCCCAGTGTATATATAAACACCTATTTATTCCACATGATGAGCCCTAAGTACAGTCATGCAAATACACAAATAAGTTATGTATGGATATCCTTGGTATTTGAAAGCATCTTCCTGTAATCTTTCACAGGGCCAAGCCCTTTGTAGTTGAGAGTATTTTATCTATGGTGCATAAACAGTTATCCTTTTGCCTGTATAACTTTTGCTTGAAGACAGTTCTCTGCCTTTGCTTAGTTTTGGGGGTATTGACATAATTCATTCTCAACTGATAAGTTTAAGCTCACTCCCCTAGTCAAATGATGTCCAAAATTCAACTAAACATTCTCTCCCTGTTTACTCTTCAGTTGATTTGGGTGGTCAAGGTTGTTTGCTTTTTCATGAGTTGTATTTAGCATGCTGCCTTTTCTGAAACACCCCATAGGTTACTACACTACCAGTTTACAGCTCTCCTACCAACTATGTTTCCAGAATTGCACCATTTATGCATGCCTTGACCACGATAAGGCTTTTAAGAGTATTGTAAACATGCCTAGTGACTGGGGAGGTTAGTGAGACATATTTTTAAAGAACTCTGATCTGGATGAGTCTGTCCAGAGTGCAGGGCCCTTTCATCCTAATTCAAATTTAATAGGACAATATTTACCATTTTCAAAGGGTAGAATTGCCGAGGCAGAAAAATGGTCTAAAGAAGATTATGAAGTCATGAGAAAGAAGGAAAGTGTACTTTAAAAAGCAGATCAATACCTGGCTTAAAGCCCTTAGATTATAAACTGATAATGCAGAGAATTGACCTAAAAATATGGGTACTGGGCATCGGACTGATCAAGAGAGAAGAGTCAGCTCACTGGAGGAGGAAGAGGACTGAAAGGAGGAGGAAGAAAGGAGGCAAAGGAGGGGGAAGAGAAAGAAGGAGCAGTAAAAGGAGAGGAGGAGGAGGAGGAGGAGGAGAAGGAGGACTACAATGACAAGGGCAACAAAGTGGATGTTTGGGAACGGTAGGACGAGGGGAAGGAGGCCAGACTGGCAAGATAGCTCAGCAGGCAAAAGAACTTGTCTTGCCTGATGTCCTGAGTGTGATCCCTGTAATTCACATTAAGGTGAAAGGAGAGAATTGACTATACAAAGTCAGTTTGTTTCCACAGCCATCGCGTAGTTTGTGCTGCCGTGTGCATCATATACACACACAATATAAATATATGTATTTTTATTGACTCATTATGTGTTTCATACAGACTATCACAATTCATCTTAATCATCTTTATAACCCCTCCCCTGCTGGCATCCATATATTCTTTCATCTGTGTTAAGATCTATTGTGTCAAGTTAGTATCCCCAAACGTTCCTCAGTACAGGTTCATCCACTGAGGTCTAGTCAGCCTATCCAGAGTTCCTTGCTTTAGGAATGTTAGCTCTTCTTCACCTGATCAGTTGCCAATAGTTTTTCAGCAAAGTTTGGGAGCTGATGCCCGTTTCCCCAGACCGATACTGGGTTTTAGTCTGCTTGAGTTTGCATGGGTTTTGAGCATGCTGACACCATTGCTGTAGGTTCATATGAGCAGCGTCCCAGGAGCTTGTAGGACTCTGTTTCTATATGGTCCCGCACCTCCTCCCTGGCTCTTAGAATCTTTCCGCCCCCTCTTCTGCAATGGCCCCTGGGCCCTGGATAAATGAAACTTAATAGAGGAGTCTTGTCCATGGACCCACACTCTGCAGATTCCCAACCTCCATTCTTTGGCTATTTGTGACCTTTTGCACACACAGTATTTTTAAAAGGAGAGAAAGGAAGTAGAGGGAGGGAGGAAGAAGAGGGGGAGAGGTGGGCGAGGAAGAGGAGGAGAAAGATGGATAAGTGAAAGGGGAGGGAGAGCAAAGAGGGGGAATGCGAAGACGGTGACTCTTGCATTGGTTTCAGCTCTATATGTCCATGAAGAATCTGTGTTCAGAGTTGCTTTGCTTCTCTGAATCAGTTGTGGTTTTTGATCACATAGGCTGAGGGTGATTCTGAGAAATTCAGCAAAAGGGAGTTTATTGGGAGGCTAAGAAGGAAGTAATAAGCATCAGTTAGTGATTATGTAGGGGCACAAGGCTGAGGTAGGAACAGGGACCAGGAATGCATTGAGAGCTGGAAGCCTGAACAAAGATGCCTGGTATCCGACCCCAGTGATGATGATCTCACTGCCTGTCCTTGTTGCTTTCATGTAAAATTTGCCACCTTTCTACTTTCTTATTTTCCCTTTGAAGGTAAAGATATTTGATTAGTCAAGCTTGGGCCACAGGGCAGTGTAGAGTCTCCAATGAGAATTAAGAACTTGGACCTACCTTCTCAGGGAGCCTCTGCTAATAGAACAGTAATAATTAGTGGTGGAAATCAGCGTGCACTTGGGGGATGAGTGTGATTGGTGGAGTACCTAGAAATGATAGGTGTCCATATGACCTTTATATTGAATGTACTTGGTTAGGTGAATGTCATAAATACTAGGCATTAAGTACCTAGTGGATCAGTATTAAAAAAGCATCAGTCTTTGAACCATCATCTTCAATAGACTGACCAGGAAGTTAAAGATTTCGATGTGGGTGGGATGCTCTTCCTGGGCCTGGTTATGGTTGTCCCTGAGGTGACTGTCGTATCTACTGCTACCAGATGTGGTGGTGAGCACTCTCCCACATGTCCTGATGTAGTGGGTACATGGATGAGAAAAGTAGAACTAGGCTAAGACTCTGGCTCTAACCTACTTCCTGGGACCCATTTACCTCAGCTGTAAAATGGAGCTCACAGCAACCTCAGAGTGACAGTTTGAGCATTGTAGGAAACATCTGACATAGCTCATTGAACATTTTCCAGTGTGGCCCTGGCAATCCTGGTGGTTAGTGGATGAGATATCACTGGGTCCTGGGTATAGCCCAGCACAAGCACAGGGCAACTTGAAGGGCAGCCTCAGACCAAGGAGGGGCTGAGAGTTGAGGAGTGGGCCTTCCAGTTTTCCGGCTCTCCGTGGGAAGCTGAGTCTCCACCTGTCAGTAGCTTACTAATGCAGTGACTGCTTTCTCTCTTTTTCCTTTTCCTTCTCTTGTCTTTCCCAGGTTTATCTCTCAGATAAATCTCCTGTACCCATGTCCTTTAGTCAAACCCTGTTTCTGAAGGAAGCACGACTCAGAAAGTCAGCCTACTGAAATTTTTAAAGGATCCACTCTGAGGATAAACATCAATTCTTGACAAATGCATCTTTTATCAGTTGTCTTTTGTCTTTCTATTTTGGGGTATTTTTGAGTAAACAATGAAAGAATGTGAAAGAATAAAGATTTTGGAAATAATTCAAAGTCAAAACCCTTTTGCAAAGCGTCAGACATTACATGAGTTTTGAGGGAGGAGGAAGTGATGGGCAGTCGTTATTACTTACACAAAGGTGTGTTTTGGGACTATGAGCAAGCATGCCTCAAGCCATCCCTAGGGCACTGACATGTTCTTAGGCACACTTGATGCCTCTTAGTAACCTAGAAGTTGAGATTTTCCCCTAAATCGGAACTCAGAACTCTGTGTCAGTGGCCATGGCCTGGGGGTCAGAGTGGTGAAGGCAATGAACAGGTTGCCAGGGGTTCCTCATGCTCAGAGCAGCGAAAACCTGTGGTGTGTCAGACAGTGAGTGGGGCTTTGAGATCTTGGCTTGAAGCAACCAAGGTAGAAAGAGGGTTGCTAAGAAACACGTGGCCTGCAGGCTTCAGGCTTCATGCGGGTGCCTTGTCTCCTCAGTGTATGTAGCTCTGGCCATGTCTTCCAGTGTTTCTGATGTCACCACCTCAGCACCTTTCTCAGGAAGCTGTTTCTATGCATACTGTCCTTTTTTTTCTGTACATGGATATGATATGTGTGTTTGCATGTGTGTGGGTACAAGTGTATAGATGAAAGTGTGCACAAACGTGTTTGCACAAGCACTTGGACACTGGGCATCTTCTTCAGTCACTCTCCATCTTATATCTGAGGCAGGCTCTCTCAGAGAGATGAACCCAGAGCTCATTGATTTCATCTAGTGTAGCTAGTTAGCTTGCTTCAGGGATTTCCCTGTCTTGGCCACCTGATGGGTAGTATTGTAGGCAGCCGAGCATGTCCACCCCATGTTTATGTGGGTTCTGGGATCTGAACTCTGGTCATCATGTTTGCAAGGCAAGTGCTTTAGACACTGAGTCATCTTTCTAGCCTCACCTCCCACAATATTTTTTACTCCAGACTTTTCATGTGTTTTAGGTCTCAACTGTATCAGTTAGTGTTTGCTATGTAACAACAATCCTATAGCTTCTTATGATTTTGTGAATCAGCAATCGATATGAGTTTACCTAGGATGGCTCACTGCTAATGTTGACCAATGACTCCATTGCCAGAAATCTTGGTTGTGGCAGATGAGATGTCTATTCCTGCCCATCACAATGCCTCTCATTTGTAGGGTGGCTTGTTTGATTGTTTTTCCTGTGATGTCAGAGATGTTCAGATAGCAAGTGAGGGGCTATAAGTCTCTTAACACCTAGGCACAAGACTCATGTGGTATCACTTCTTCCAGATTTTTATTAGCCCAAGCCAGTGATGAGGGGAATTCAGATGCAAGAGGGAACAAATAGTTCACAGAGCAGTTTCAATGACTGCGAAGTCATTTCCAGTTCATGACACGCACTGAAATTGCCCTTCCTTAGGGATGCCTAACAGCTCCGCCTCTGGGCTACACAGTGCCCTTGCTTTATTTCCTCGTACCATTCTGTTCGACTCCTGTGTTGTCTGTTGTGTGATTAGTTTCAGTGTCTGCTTCACTGCGGCCTCTGTGCATACCATTTCAGGTGTAGCACAACGCTTGGTAGAGGAGTTAATGAGATTCCTTGAGTGACTGAAGAATGGCATTGGGAACATGTATAAAACAGACTTCTGATTGGGAGACATTTGGGAAGTTTCAGTTATCAGACTTAGAAGCCTTAAGAAGTCCCCCAAGCATGTGTTTGATGAGGTCACTGATGATCAAAGTTGAGAAGTCAGAAGCTGCGGGCTCCGGCACTGCATCATAAAGCACGCCGGGAATCCACCAGGAATATTTAAGACATGCTAAGTGGAAGGGCTTCTTTTTGGAAAATTTAGATAAGGAAAAAGTACAAAGTAAGAATAACTTAAAACACCGTGTCTTGTGCTGGGGAGATGGCTCTGGGGCTAAGAGCTCTTGCTGTGCAGTACCGGGACCTGGGATGGGATCCCCAGCACCCATGCAAGAAGACTCAGGCATGACTGTGAGTGTCTGTAATCTTAGGACCGGGGGTAAAAGGAGAGCTAGGAGGATTGCTGGGGCTTGCTGCCAACCTAGCTGAAAAATGGCAAGATCCAAGCTCAGTGAGAGTCTCTTTCTTAAAGGAATAAGGCGAGAGAGAGAGAGAGAGAGAGAGAGAGAGAGAGAGAGAGACTCAGTGTGCTCCTGTAGCTTACACATGCACATATATATACACAGATGCAACATACATATACATGAATGTACACAAACCCCTTGCCTTCACAAATTGAGCTGTAATTACTATACTCCATCTTAAAATATATTTATTACTTTTATTTTATGTGTATGAGTGTATTGCCTGCATGTAGGTGGGTGCACCTGTGTTTTGCAATGCCCACGGAGGTCAGAAGAGGGTGTCAGATCCCCTGGAACTGGAGTTACAGACGATTGTTAGCCACCATGTAGGTGCTTGGGAATTGAACCCGGTCCTCTGCAAAAGCAGTCAGTACCCTTAACCACAGAGCCATCTCACCAGCCCCTGTATGATCTTTTTTAAAAAATCAGAACAATTTGACTATGTGTGTTTGAACAGTAGGAATCTAAGAAGCTAAGAAAGCTGGTTAAAGTACACTTCAACTCTGCTCACTCTCTCACAAAATTTCTATGGAGTTCCTCCAGAATTCAGTTACGCACCTAGACACTTTGCAATCTGTAAAGAACATAAGAAAGGCGTGTGAGTTATAGATTACATCGGTGACCTAAGGTACGCACGGATGTGTCCACTGTCTTAAGATATCAGAATGAGCTATGTTGAAAAGAAGCCTTCAGAACATGGGTTACTTGAGGAGAGTGTGAGCATCTAGTCCTGACATGACATCTCTTTTCATCTTTCTGCATTTCTTGGGATTGGAAAGTGCCTTTGCCCCATGATGGCGTTCTCTCCCACTGGAAACAGGCTGGCCCTGGTTTCCTTATGTGGCTGCATAATCTCAGGCCAAAAAGTGTTCTTCTTTTTGGTAGCCAACCCTTCATACTGTTGAGTTCCCAGTCCCTTTGGAGTTTCCCTCTGAGCCCACCCACTGGGCCTTTAGTCTTGATCTGCTACTTTCTGTTCACTGACTGAATACTAACACTTAGCTGCTTAACATCCTGTCCTCCAGGGCTGGCATCTCCTGATGCAGCATCCCAGGTGTCTCCTAGGGAGGAGAGCTTGCTCTGAGGCTGTATGAAGGCAGGAGGGTGCTGGCGTAGGGAGCGTCCTTCACGTCTTTCTACCTGTAATCTTGATAGCAGACATGCCTCGCAAAGAATCAGAGGGTGACAGTGGGGAAATGAACACTTTCAGATTTCCTTTATATGCTCAACATAGAACTGAGGTCCTTCAAACACGTGGGTGACGTGCTTAGTTGTGGACAACAGGATTCATTCTAGGTAGGTGGAATCAAAGGGGATTCATTAACTGATCACAGATTGCTTAGTCTGTTGGATTATTTTAAGCTACTATGACCAAATATCCAGCAGAGGTAACTTAAGGCAAGAGAAGCTTTATTTTGGATGATGGTTTAAGGAGCATCAGCATCATGGTGGCTGTGGAAACTCATTTGTAGTGGCAAAAACACGAGGTTCCAGCTTATTACATCTCAGCAGACCAGGACAAAAAGAGATGTCGGGAAGCAGAGCCATCCTGTAGCCCTATGGCCCGCCTCCACGGACCTATGCCTGCCCACCAGCTAGACTCTACATCTCAGAGCTTTTCTAACCTTCCCAAATAGCACCCACCAGTTGGGGACCAAGAGTGAAACCTATGAGCCTAAGGTATCAGGAAGAGCATTACATATTCACATGACAACACTTTAGGGAATCATCAAGAAGACCCGTGATGTAGTCTCCAAGCTGAGCTTTCCTGAGAGACTTCTGGATACCACAGAACAGACCAACATGGGAATTGTGGCCTTGTGTGGACCTAGAACCAGGTAATGTGTGGAGATCTGGGATGGGATGTGGCCTGCATGTGTGGTTGACTCTCGGCCTCAGCTCCGCATACCCCACAGGGGTGCTGTCCCTCTTCAGAATGGAGGTTAGGTGGGAAGCCAGCACATGGGTCTTTCGGAGTCTCCCGTGGGAAGCTGGGGCAATGTGCTATAGATCACTATCAAAATGGAGAGAAGCTTGTAGCATTTGGGGGGCAGCAGCTGCGGTGCTCCCCACAAAAAGACAAATCAGACACTTGGAGTACTTCACTACAGTAGAGATCATTTCCTGTAAAACTCCTAATATTTGAGCTTGCTCTTTTAAAATTAGGGAGAAGAGACAGAGTACCGGGTTCATTGTAAGGAGTTAAAAATGTGCCAGAACTAAAGCCTCCAGGACTCTGTCCCTGAAGTCCCCTCAGGTTCTTGACTTCCTTCCTCTCTGTGCTGAGGAGTGTCTGAGTTATCCTCAAAAAGAAATGGCTGTCTAGAAACTGAGCTGTAAGTTCAACACATGATTTTGACACCTAAATTCTTCTCCCTCCGCCACCCCCTGTATGTGTGTGTGTGAGTGCGTGTCCATGCGCAGAGGCCAAAAGTCAACACTGGATGCTTTCTTCTCCTACTCTCTGCCTAATTTTTGGAGACAGTCTGTTACTGAACTCAGAGCTTGCCCCTGGGATCCATCTGTCTCCATTCCTGAAAAGAGCTGGGGTTATAGATACACATTGTTACACCTGGTTTTTACATGAGTGCTGGGAATCAGAACTCGGGTCCTCATGTTTGCACAGCAAGCACCTCATCCATCTTTCCATGACTCCAGCCCCTTGATTCCAAAATCCCTTAGAAACACTTGCAAAAATATATGAGCTGTGTTATTTCTACCAAAGGATGTAGAAAAGAGAGATTAAGAAAATGCTGCCTCTTTTCCGTCTGGGGAAACTTGATTGAGCATGCTCAAAGAGGAGAGAGGACAGGGTTCACTCTATGCTATTCATCCCTAATACTTGTTCTGGCTTTTATAGAGAAGTTTCACTAATATTTTATTATTTTTATTTTACGTGTACAAGTGTATGGCTTGTAAGTAGATAGGTGCACCTGTGTTGTGCAATACCTGCGAAGGTCAGAAGAGGGTGTCAGATCCCCTGGATCTGAAGTTACTGATGGTTGTTAACCACCATGTGGGTGCTAGGAATTGAATCCTGGTCCTCTGCAAGAGCAGTCAGGGCTCTTAATCGATGAGTCATCTCTCTAGACCCTTCGCAAATGTTTAAAATGATTTATTTCTTGTTTATTTTATTTTGGGGTGGAGTGGGTACCCACATGTGGAGATCAGAGGACAAACGGTGGGAGTCAGTTTTCATCTTCTATCATATGGGTTCTGGGAATCGAACTCAGGCCCTCAGGTTTGGTAACAAACTCCCTCATTTGCTGAGCCATCTCATTAGGCCCTGTGCTAATGTTTTTAGTCACTTGGAAAGAAATGGTGAGCTGGTTAGACCAAGATGGTCTGAGTCCTTTTATCAGGTGTTAGTATCTTTAGGAGACAACATGGGAGAATAGAAAACAGGCCAGAGAAAGGTGCTAGTCTGCTTTGTCTAATTTTTCCCCCCACCAAGCTCTAAGTGAGATCTTTCTATAAAGACCAAAATGGCTCCGTGAGAATTGCCGTTGTAGACAAGAGGTCTTTTACTTTTTATGTGATGCATTTGTATTGGAAACACATGTTGGAAGCCAAAGTAATTTTCTTTACAGACAATGAAATGTACAACTGGTTGGAACAATTTTTTAAAAATTGTGTGCCTTGCTGCTCCTAATGATTGGTGGGACTAGGAAAAAATGCGCACGAGAGAGAGAGAGAAGAAAGAAAGAAAGAAAGGAAGAAAGAAAGAAGAAAGAAGGATGGATCACAGACAAGGTAGAGAAGTCAAGAAAAGCAAGAATAAAGTGTAAATGTGGTAATGTTTGCAAAAACCTTGAGGCACGCCGAGAGGCTCCAAAGGCAGGTTCTTTCTATGGTTTGAGAAATTTTGGTTACTGTTCATGTTATAATATACAAGAAAGAAAATTATGCTTTTCATTTTTCAAAGTGTTAGTCATTTGGCTATTCATATATATTTTTTTTAATAGCAAAGAACGTGGTTGGAGGAAAGCATTTGAAGGGATTTTGATTGGGGTGGTCTGTCTGCACGGTGCTGTTTTGTGACTGCATCGGGCTGTGATCAAGGCTGTGTCTTTAAACAAAAGTGAAAGTTGTTGTGACCTTCACTGTCAAACTCAATTTGAAGCGGGCCAGGGGACTTTGCATTTTATTTTTTAAATTAGCTGTTCCTGTCTCTTTGGGGTTTGTCTTCAGACCAATTCTGCTGCATGGAACAGACATACAGTGGGATGCTTTTACATCCTGTGATGTTATCCGCATGCCCAGGGAGACATTCCTGGGCTGGCTACCTTGTAAAAATGCTCAGCCCCAAGTGCACCTCTCTGCCATCCTGTGAGATTTGCATAGACATGCACTGTGGTGGAAACTCAGAGTGGTGTTGTCGTTGGGTCTTAGTGATCAAGTGTGAAGTTCCTTGTGTAGACCAGACTGGCCCTGATCTCACAGTGATCCCCCTGCCTCTGCCTCCTGAGTTCTGGGTTAAAAGATGTGCACAACCATGCCTGGTCCAAGTTATGGTTATCTGGGTCTGCTTCTCACTTCCTTTCCCTTCCTTCTTCCCGGAAGTGAGCACCTTGCCTCCTTCCTTGATGTCTGGCTACCGAGTGTATGACTGAGCCGGCTTTCTTATGCTTGCTTTTCACTTTGATGTCTTTTTTCTCTCTTGTGTTTGGGATCATCGAACCCGAGGCCTTGGACTTGCTAGCTAATCAGTCTACCACTCAGGTACATCCCCAACCCTTGTTTGTTTTGTTTTATTTATTTGTTTTTTTGGAAACCGAGTTTTCCTATGTGTCCCAGGCTGGTCTTAAACTCTTGATCCCCTCCCCCACCCCCAGCCTCCACCTCTTGAGTGCTGGGATCATAGGTCCGCACCTCTCTAATTCTTCAGCATTCTTCTGTTGCTAACTACTAATTGCACAGCCTGAAATCAGGAACAAGTTCGTCCTCTACCCCATTCTTTCTAGAAGGAATTTGGATGCTGGAGGAAGACAAGGACTCATTCAAGGCCATGTATCACCTTAGTGGCTGTGGACTTTACATCTGAAAACTTTTCTCCTATCCCAGATGACTGACAGGCAGGCAGAGCGCAGCCACATGTGAGAACATTAGAGGCATTCAGTTAGTCTTCAAGGCTTTAATTTACAAAATTAAGTGAATTTTGACTGCTCAACTTAGCCGTTTAGCAATACAATTTCAACTTAGCAACACTCTCTTACCGTTTTTACTTGGTAGTGTGAATCACTTATGGAGAAGGAACTTGAGAACATTCCAGAAGTTTACTTTAGACAATGGGGACACAAATCCCTCTCCTGGAGTCTGCTAAATGTCCTCAGAGAATCTTTAAACGGAGTTTCCTACCTTGGGGGAAATTTGGAAATGTCCCCTCTTACATTTACAAATGTCCCCATTTGGCCATACTTCCTCCAGGAAAACACAAGGACCTCACCTTCCATCTTCTGACACCCCCTTAGACAGCATTTTGTTTTGCCTTTCAGTAGATAATCACACAAACAACCACAAACAGGAAGATGTTATCCAGGAGGGGAGAAGGTTGTGAGTGGTTGGAGAGAAGCTGGAGCGACTCCTCTCCTCTCTGCCCCACCTGCCCCATCATTTACTGAAGTAGTGCATGATTCTGGTGTTAAGAACTCCATCATTGTGAGGGAGTTCACCTGAAAACTCTGTCTTCGCACCAGATCAGGCTGTGATTTCCTCCCATTGTAAAGCTCCCTAGACATCCTTTGTGTGAGCTTTGCATACCCCTGTACACGCAGGAGCCTCGCGTTGAAATTCTTTCCTGTTGCAAATGGTACATGAACCCACGTGGCATCTGTTTCTAAAGACAGTGTGACGCTGGTTTTTCTTATGGTGCATGAGACAGTGTGTGACATTATTGCAGGAGGTCTCCAGAACGGGATGTAGGGCCCTAAGAGGTAGTGTGAGGCAGTACAATTCATGTAAATGTAAGAATTTGTTTTCCAAATGGCAGATATGGTTTTGGTGCTGAAGAATCCAGCTCTGGACATTGTTCTGGATAGAAATCACCTGTTGTCATCAGAGCGTTTTCTCCTGTACTGAGATTCCCTGGAATGTGCAGCTTTCAATCTGCGGGCTACCCTGGGGATTCTTTGACAGGACTGTGTCTTCCTTCTATCTTATTTAGCATTCTTGGTCCTGTAACATCCCTGTTAAATGTGCACCTACCAACCTTTCCCTGTGTAATTTGTTTTAATGCTTTGCGGTGGGGGGTGGGGTGGGAGGGCAGTATTCAGCTTGACTCCCTTCACTAGGTTTGGTCAGGGACACATTTTGTATTTCTGTAATATGTCCATTAGAGAGCTCCCTCAGAGACAGAGGACCTTTTCTTGACTTCACAAGGAAGGAGAGTCTTCAAGGAGTCTGCCTGGTATGTTCAGGGGCCTGGGACTGATACCAAGCACCCCTAAAAGGAGTTAGGGATGTAACCCTTTATGCAGCGTATCCTAACTTGCACAGCATGGAACAATTTCTTTTAGGGTCTCTGTTTGTCTTCTTCACTTTTGCTCCATCAATAGCCAGGTGTGGTGGTATATGTCTGTTTTCCCAGCACAAGGGAGGCTAAGGCCGGTGGGTCAGGAGTTCAAGACCAGCCTGGACTACCTAGTGAGACCTTATTACAAAACAAAACAAAACAAAACAAAACAAAACTAAAATTAACCAAGCCATGTAACTCATATGGCTTCCTTGTAGAACAATCAAGAAATGCAGAACTCTTCTCCACCCTCAATGTTTCGAACTAGAATTCTTTTGGAATAAGGTCTGAGAGCAAAGGGAACCCAGTGAGCTTATTTTATCTGAACAAGACGGGTCACAACTCTTCTACCAAAGTATTCAGCATCTTTAGGAACAATCGCTTTTTTCAACTGGTAAATATATTTAGGGAGAAGCACATTTAGATGCTGTCTTTACTCATTTATTCCTCACACTGTAATACAGCACATTTTGGGTTTCAGTATATTGCATTTTAAAACTAACGATGCATTCATTCTAGAGCAAATCTTATTTCTAAGCCCTAATTTAATAGAATTAAACTCTAAGCTGAATTGGTTTTATGAGATAAAACTCTGAAGTTGATAACTGCATTTAGGAATAGTTCAGGTATTGAGTTTCTAATTTGCTTCCCGAGCATGGAAATCCCTCAGATAATCAATATTGACTACCTTTAATTGGTAGGAAAGGCTCTTGCTGAGTTTCCTACATTCTGCTCAAAGAATTAGTTCTGTGCAAGGATGGTGTATGCTACTGTCTTAAATGGTCACAACTGAAGTGCTCTGGGCTGGAGTGTAGGCTGGATATTTGTTCTGGACTAGTTGACTGGAAGCTGTATTCACCTCTGTCTAAAGAGCAATGGGGCACAGACGTCTTTTTTTTCTGGTATGAGTTCTAGAGTTTCTGAGAGTGTTTCTGTGTTCCTTGAGGACTATAAATCTACAGATCGCTGCATATGGCGTTGCTTCCATTTGCTGGGGCAGGGGGCAGACTGGTCAAGACCCCATCAGGAGCTTCTGAAGAGCCAGGCCATTCCTGTTAGGGCCTGAGAATGTCAATTCAAGCTAATGCCTTCTGGAAACAACAATCCCCTAATTGGTAACTAAAGCATTCACAGATGCTACTGGTATTTGGAGATGGATTTCTCCAAATCCATTAAGAATCAGATGCTGGATTATTTTAGAATAAGCATGTATTTTTGGAGCGTGTGTGTGTGTGTGTGTGTGTGTGTGTGGTGTACTTTTGGAGTGTGTGGGGGCAGGTCTGAGGATGTCTTGGGTATTTTCCTTCACTCTCTACCCTATTCCTTTGAGACAGAGTCTCTCGCTGAAGCTGGAGCTTGCTATATTGCTAGGCTGGTGGCCAGCAAGTCCCAGCGATCATTCCATCCTCTCTTCCACTGGGCTGGGGTTACAGGCATGCACATCCACACTCTTTACATGACTGCTGGGCCTGGAACTCAGGTCTTCATGCTTGCACAGCCAGCCAGCTCTCTTGCCCACTGAGTCACCTTCTTCAGTCCTAGAATTGTATTTCAAATGTGGATTAAAATATAGACATGAGACTGAGAGAATGGCTCAGTGGGTAAGGCACCTGCCAGCACAAGCATGAAGACCCAAATTTCTATCTCTAGAAGCCACACGCAAAGCAGGAAGAGGTGGTGAACTTAAAACCCCGGTGCTGAGGGGACAGATGCAGTCGGGTCCCAGGGACTCTCTGCCAGCCAAAATTGGCTTCAGGCTCAGTAAGAGACCTGTGCCAAAAAATAAGGTGGAGAGTGGTTGAGGCTGACATCCAGCACGGACCCATGGTCTTCACATGCACACGTACACATATATTGATACATGGACATGTGCACACAGTCACCAAATGCATACTTACACAAAATAAAAAAAAAATGTGTGGGTTTTCTTTCTTTCAGATTGGAGGATATCTATCCATTTCTCCCTTGATTTAAATTTTCTCAAAAGCAATTTTTGGCCTATCAACCTGGAGTGGGGGTGTTATTCAAAGGACTTAAACTTGGATACTTTGCAACTGATAGTGTAGTATACTTTTTTTTTCAGAAATGAGACTTCGAAAACTATAATTATTTACTTTTTTCCTTTTTTAAAATCAAGATCAATGTTTGCTGTGAAGCATTTTCTTAAATTACAGAATAACGCACAGAATTAAAATAAAGTATAATCTCACTGACTATACGTAGTCACTGTATGCTTTAAAGCCTAAATATTCTTTTTCTCTTCCCCCATACATGTGAACATATGTGTACACATGTACATAACATTTTAGTGTAGATTATATGAAATAAGGATCAAAACACACATCCGTCTTTGTAAACTGCCTTTAAAGTCTAAGATTAATGTTGAAAAAAATTTGTCCATGTCATTCAATACACTTTACAGTATAATTGTTTTTAGTGGTACCATAGTAGGGCTGTATGATAATTTATTTTCTTATTGTGTTCATTGTTCCCCAGATTCTTGATGTTTCAAATCTATGATAGATGGCCTTGAATATAAACCATTCTTAACACAGGACTGTTTTCTATGTGTGGAAAATCTTGTCCCTAACCCCAACTTTTCCACACTCTTCTGATGTAGTTTTGCCTTTATTTTCCAAACATTTTTCATCAGGATGATAAAATGTGTTATCCACTTGGGTTATTTGTGACGTTCAGTTTGGTTTTGCTCTCTAGTTTGCAGAGATGAATAAATCCACGTGTTTCGTTCTGACTTATAAATTTGCATGCATTTTAAGGTATGGATGGTAAAGGTTAACCAGCTCCCAGCTCAAAGGGAGCTTCACCTCTTGCTGAAAGTTGGTGGGAATGTTCTCCACCTCTGCAGAATTCTCTGTGCTGTTGGTGGCTTCACCAACTGCTCCTGTGACCGCCCACCTGCCACATGTTGTTTGTAACTCAGATCTTCTCTGAGAGTTCAGAACAGCCACCAAATGCACATGCCAGACTGGAAGGCTCAGAAAGTAAGCCATGGACCCGATATATTTCAATGCAAGTAAATTACATTCTGTAAGCCTCATTGCCTTGAATTTCACGGCAAATGTGAGACATTGAACGGCATTTGACAATCAAGGGCGGGGGGGAGGCTAACGCCTTATTAATGCAAACAATCTCAGATCCAAATGGCTGCAGGCAAGGAGGGGTTGGTATTTCCATGGAGACAATTGCTGTTTTTCCGTATGTTGATGTTAATTTCTCAGAAAATTTTAAGGTACTTTGTGTCTCTTGATTTTGTTCCACACTGGCTCAGGAATACTTGTGCCTTCCTTCTTTTAAAGAAAAAAACAAACATATTTGTGATTGCGGGGGAGCTTCTGGTAATGGAGAGATTTGGAGCCCATGTGTTGTAATTTCTGTAGTAACATTGTGAGTCTTCACCCGAGTATGTGCCTCCAGTTGAAGCATGCCTGGGTCTTCTCTGTGGTCAGACTCCTAAAAAAAATATCTCATTGGTAATCTCAGGTACTGATATAGCAAGGTAGCATTTTGATGTCTTAGATGAATGAGAAGTCTTGAGTTGTTTTCTAGAAATAGAAGAACGAGTTCATATTTTTTGAGGGGTGGGGGATGGGGACAAGTTTCTTACATCAGACCCAGATTCGGCAAACTTGGCATTGAATTTTTTCCTTCCTCCCGGCTCAACGAAATATGCAGGTTATGAAAGTGAGTCAAGTAGTATACTCCAGTGGGCTCATTCTTGTGGTCAGATTGTTATCCATCTTAAACAGGAACTACTGGATGCTTTCTGCAATGTCCTTTGACTTTCTTTTCCTATCAAGGAGAGTCTGAGGTACTAAAAATTGTAGCTGGTTTATGAGTAGATTGGGCACAATCCATCTATGTTTGTGGTTCATCAATGCAACAAAAGGAAAATACCTTCTTTATCTTCTCAGATACCTCCTTGGACCATACTGACTGTCTCAGGCAGATGAATGCACAGGGAGGTATGCTGGGGACCTGTGCTAGTACACATGTTCTTGTATTCAGTGAGATGGCCCTAACACAGTAGCATCTTCAGTGGTAAAATCTGAGGCTCTTCTGTTGGATCTCAATCAGATGTGGAATGGAGATAAATTCTTTGTTCTAATGCATGTCCCAAGTAGAGTACCAAGTGGGCTTCAAAAATTCTGACTTGTTTAGATGACTATCTTGTATGTGTTCTATGGTATAAACCATGATCCTAAAATGGATTATTATATGCTTGGAAAAAAAAATCTTACTTGTTTGTTGTTTCCTTCTTTTGAGATAGATTCTCCCTATGTAGCCCAGGCTCATCATGAGCTCTCCATCTTCCTGCCTGTGACATCCTGAGTGCTGGGTTATATAGGTGCCTGCCACCACCTTTAACTTAAACAGTTTTTAAACATGATTTTACTTGAAACTCTGCCTTTAACTTTGGTGTTGTTATTTTATTTTGTTTGGGGAGACAGCGTTTTACACTGTAGCCCAGGCTTGCCTGAAACTTTGGTAGTCCTGCCTCAGCCTTCCCTGGGGTTATGGGCATGAACCACTAGCTTAGTCTCCACCTAGAACTGTTTTCATTTTTTTAGACAGGGTCTCTTATAGCCCAGGCTGGCCCTCTGTCTAAACTACAGACTCCTGCCATCACCTTAATCTATCTGCAACTTCTAAAGACATTATGTTATCTGTTTAGCAAACGAGAAAATAGAGCCTTAAAGAAGTGAAAGAACTCAGAATCTTTAAAAAAAAGTTTCTTATCTGCTAAGTTTCAGAGTCATTTTTTCCAATGTTGAATCAGATAGAGTAAAACTTGACCCTGTGTATGTGTCTCCTGAGGACGCAGTGGAACAGCTGTGTAAGCTCAGGAGGGCATGGTCACTGTATTTCTCCTCTTCCTGTCATTTGAGACCAGAATGGTCCTAAAATACATTTCAGGAGCATCGGATATGTGGCCACATCTCTGGGAGAACACTGAGAATCTTGGTTCTCTTTCTTGCTGGGCCTTGTTGAAGGTTCTGCTATGCGCTATGTCCTGGTGGTTAATTTCCACCCTCTAGAGTGAGTTCTATATTTTAATCCATGTTTGAGCTCTTGGTAGGGAAAAAAAAAACTAGTTTGTAACCATGTTTTGACAGCGATGAGACAGTCTATAACTCGGAAGTGGAGCTGTTGTGGTCTTTTGTAATTGTGCTTAATTACAATATATTTCAATAAAGGGGAAGTTTTGAAAGAAGAGAAAAGAAGAAGGAATCAGCTGGTGCAGGCAGCATTAGGCTTTGTGTTTTGCCTCAGAGGTCAAATCTGTTGGCATAGGCCATATCTTTTTTCTTTTTTGAGACACATTCTTGTTTTATCCAGGCTGGCTTCCTTCCCATTCTCTGTATAGTTGAGGACAATCTTGAACTCTTGATCTTGCCTCCATCTCCCAAGTGTTGGAGTGACGAGTGTATATCACCATGCTCTGCAAGGTACCATCTGTGGATGGACTGATTGGTCTGTCTCTGGGGCCAGTGTTGTTGATGATACACAGTTCAAATATTGTGGGATCCCCTTCACAATTTGAGCACCCATCCTCAGTTGCTATAAATGTATAGAAGACTACTGCTCATTTCTAGAACTTTCTCCAGGAGGTTGGCTTTGAGTGAATAGAAATGTACTGCCAGAGGTACTGAGAATTTACCTCTCAATCCATAATTCTTGGTACCCTGGAGTTAGCTGACTGGAATGGGGAGGGAAGGAACCTGTTCTCTGTCAAGGGGAACACACATTGTCCTACAATCTATGCCTCAAGGGATAGGATGAAAGAAGGTCTCACCCTGTGCCGCATCCTCTGTCTCGTTCCTCCTGCTTCCCCCTGCTTCCCCCACCGGCCTTGCCCACAGTCCTCAACCAACTACTGCTGTGTGGGAGCATCTCCAGCTCATGATGCTGTCTGGGAAAGCAACTCTGGCCTGTCGGGGTTGCAGAAGGAAGCCATGCCGAGTGCCAACCACATCCAGCAAGTCTAGTTTTAAAAACAAGGATCATTTTCTTGAATATTGTCTGTGTTTAACTCTCAGCCCTATATGTGGGTACATCTCATATATTTTACAAATCTTTTTAGGTTGGCTTAGAAAGGTTAACCAATTTGCCAATAGCATGCAGATCATTAACTGTTAGAGATGGAGTTTGACTGTAGAACTCAGGGTCTGAATTACATTGCTTTTCTCTGAATTCTTGTTCCCAGGATGGCAAAGCAGTGATAAACTCCCCAAATTCACCATCTTCCCATCTTCTTTATCTCCTTCCTCCCTTCCTCTTTCCTTTCTCTCTCTTTTCTTCTTCCTTCCTTTCCTTTCTCTCTCTCTCTCCTCTCTTCCTCTCTCCAGTACCATATTGGGAGATTAAAGGAACACCTTGGCTTTTGGCCCATCCAGGACATTGACAAAGTTGCTCATATTCCTTTGATGATGAAACAGAGAAACAGAAGGACCGGTAGAGTTCAGCTGTTGAATATCCCCTCTCAGCCAATTTTCTTAACCCGGGGGAATTGCTTTTCCTTTATTATCACGAGCGACCATGTTGCTTTTTTAAAATTTGAAGGAGTAACTTGTATGAAACCATGGAAACCATAGCTATCCAGTATGCAAACTGGAATAGAGCTAATTCAGTGCCTCTCAGAATTGATACTCTAAAGAGAAATTGCTACAGGCCAGAGGCTGTTGAAAGGAAACAAGACGCAATAGGCATTAATGCACATCTCAGCCTTTTGGTGCAAAGTTTAGGCAGCTGGAGAACAGGCTACAGGAGTTGAATAGTAGCAGACAACATAAAATATTATTTGAACTGATTTCCTTAAGGTGCGGCTGCTGAAAGAATAATGTAACCTCGGCCCACATCGAGAGATGCGTAGTGCATAAAACAAGGGAGGTGATGACCTGCCTGTGCTGCGCAGTGTGATGGGTTCAAATCACATCTATGAATTCCTGAGATCGTCCTGATAGAACTGTGGTGTATCTCATGCTCATCACCAAGAACAGGTTCTTAAAAGGAATGGGACTTGGAGGTAGAATTAGTGTCCAGTCGAGTTGCTTCCAGAGGGCAAAAATTAGAGGTTTCAGAAGACAACGGAGATGTCTTCACACAGGAAAAACTTTAATGTAATTTTATTGGCATTAGAAATGAAATACATTAGGACTGGAGAGATGGCTCAGTGGTTAAGAGCATCAGCTGCTCTTGCAGAGGACCAGGTTTGATTCTCAGCACCCACATGGTGGCTAACAACCATCCATAACTCTAGTGCAAGGGGAATCCAACATCCTCTTCTGATTTTGTGAGCATTGTGCAACACAGGTGCACTTACACACATGCAGGTGCACTCATACGCATAATATAAAACATAACAAATAACATACTAATATCAACAATATTTTTTAATGAAATAGATCACCTGGTAAAGTACAGGTTGAAACTATCTGAAATGCTTAGGACTGAAGTGTTTTAGAATTCAGATTTTGAAATCTCTGCATATATATGACATGTGTTGGGGATGAGACCAAAGCTAATCATGAACTTAATATGCTTAATATATAACTTTGCATAATCTGAATGTACCGTTAGACAATAGTTATATATATATATATATATATTTTTTTTTTTTTGTCCACGAAACAGGGCCTTGATATATAACTTTCTTCTTATGGCATCAAGTCAGTTCTAAAAAAATTCAGATTTCTGATTTTGGATTTCCAGATTAGGGATGCTCAACCTGTATTCAGTGCTGAGTGGGTCAGCAACACTCAAACTGGAAACTGATCACTGGGGTACCATCAGAGAAATTAGAGCATTGAGGGGTGATCTGAATAGATGCTGTCTACCATGGTTCTTATCCCATTAATTTGACTTTAAAAATTCTTAACATGCTATTCAGGCGTGTAGAGCGCTGTCTTCCCGGCGTAGCAGCAGCGTCATCTTCATCACTGCAGCTCTGACTTTGCCACAGACTCTCAAGGTCTCATCTGTTGCTATTCCCTCACAGGAGGAGGGAGGGGAAAAAGGTCCTTCAACCCTCACCTGAGACTCCAGCCACTCCTTCCTACACCTTGCTCCCTGCTGAATGTAATTCTCCCTCTGGTGCTCATGGTCTCAGGAAGTGCTGAACTGAGCAGAGGAGAGATAGCTGAAGGGCTGATGTTGTCTAGGCAGCTGTGGGAACGTCATCATCTGGGCAGGGGTGAGAGTTCGGTGATGCACTGTTTTGGGGTCACCCCCAATCCTGTTACTCCTCAGCTTTGCTCTGTAAGTAAGCCCAATAAATTCATTGCTTCACCAACTTGGGTGCTGGTGGAATTGTTCCTTTGATTTGTCCTTGATTTCCTGTCTAGAGTGAGTAGACATCTGTCTGCATTGTCTCAGGAAGAGTTCATGCCACGAGTGTTCAATTTCTGTGAACTTCATGATGAATTCGAGATTCAGATGCTCTTCAGTTAAAAAGAAATCCATTTGGCTCTGGAATTGAGTGTTTCCTATACTTGTCTGACCTTGGAATGCTATAGCTGAGGTCTATTCTGCTTGTTTTTTCCATGGGGATCAAGCAGCATTTACCTTGATAACTACTTTTTCTTTGCATTTAGGTTGGAGCATAAGCAGTTGACAAAAGATTGAAATCATGGAGCTTTTAGATCTAATGTAGTATGGCTAGTCCTGTCCATCTTTGCTCTTGGATTCCTTGTGATTCTGCTCATATTGTCCCAGTGTTGATGCAGGGGCAGCTCCAGTTGATATTTAGGGAAACACTGAAAAATGTATAGGAATAAAATTAATTTACTGTCTCTATGAGTCTTATTCATATGGCTATGAATAATAAATATTACTTATCAAATATTTAGGATATGTTAGACACTGAGCTAGGCCCTTCATATATACTATGTCATTTGAACTTTTTTATAACTCTGCCAAGTAGCTTTTGCTCTTCCCATAGGACAGTAGGTAAACTGAGGACTGTGGAGGCCAAATAGCTTGCTGAGGTGGTTGTCAGCAATCCCAACTGGATGATTCCATTGGACCCGAAGGCAGCCATTTTGTACCAGGGCTTTGTCAGGAAGCCATTTCCAGAAATCAACCTAGTTCAACTGTGTGTGTGTATGTGTGTTCATGTATATAATATATGTGTGCACATGCATGTATATGGAGGCCAGATAACAACCTTAGGAGCACTTCCTTAGGCATTGCCCTGCTTGCTTTTTCAGACAGGATCTCTCAGTGGCCTGGGGCTTGCTAACTCTACTGGGCTAGCTGATGTCCCAGGGATCAGCCAGTCTCTACCATCCTGTGCTGGGGTTACAGATACACCTCACCATGCATTTTTTTTAAAATCACAAGTTCTAGGAGATTGAATTAAGGTCCTGCTTGATTAAGAAGCCCTTTACTGACTAAACCATTGCCCAGGCCCTTAATCCACTTTTTTAAAAAGTGTATTATTATTTTTATTTTATGTGTATGAGTGTTTTGCTTGCATGTATGCATGTATATCCATGTCATGCAATGCCCAAGGAGGCCAGAAGAGGGCGTTAGAGCCCCTGGAACTGGAGTTACAGACAGTTGTCAGCCACCACTGCATGGGTGCTGGGAACCGAGCCCCTGGTCCTCTGCAAGAGCAGCCAGTGCTCTTAACAAGTAAGCCATCTCTCCAGACTCTCAACCCACCCAATCCACTCTTGATACAGACTTTTGGAGCATGATGCTATCATTCCTCAGACAGGGTATAATGGTCCCCCTGAGAGCTTTTAAAGCTCTAAGATCCTTGAGAACCAAAGAGATGGCGGTAATCAAAGATCTGTCAATTGAAAAACAGAAAAAAAGAATCACTTTAGAAACAAAACAACAACAAAACTTGTCCCAAATTTTTCAGCCAAGAAGCGAACTTAGTGATGAAGGATGCGAAGACTCAGGTTGTTTCGACCTTCCTGGCTGAACTCCTCATTTATCTCTATTAAAAATGTCTTTTAGAATGCCATAAACATGATGTTAGTGTTCTTCCCATGTTGAAAGATTGGCCTCTGAGGACACTGGGAAGTCAGAGACTTCCCCTTATAGGGATGTCACACATTTTCTCAAGTAGGAAGCAAGAGGGCGCCCAGGCATTTGGCTGTGGCTGAGGAATCTGGGGCTGGGCTTATTCATGCATATTTACAAGGTAATTAGTTGTCCATTCATTCATTAGCGTGTTTATAGGGCCACTCGCAAAGGCTCAATTGCGCTTGGAGAGGAGAGACAGCCAAAGAGGGCCTCAGGGGAACACTTGGGTTAAACAGCGTCACAGCTTGACACATGCAACCCACCCATCGTTGTCTCTAAACCAGAACTAGTTTAGTGACTCCAATGTGCCTTGTCAGTCACCCAGAAATGAGAGCTTTAATCGGCTTATTCATGTAGACACTTTTCTTTTTTTTTTTTTTAATGCTTCCACATGCCGCCAGAAAAGTTCAATATTTCCTTCTTATTCTTCTTTTTCTGTGTGTGTGTTTGTGTGTGTGTGTGTGTGTGTGTGTGTGTGTGAGCACGTGCGTGCATGCAGAGTATGTTCCTGTTTGTGCAGGCGCTTTTATGTGTGTGAATGTCAGAGGATGGATGACTTCTGATGTTCCTCAGGATCCATATATCTTATTATAATTATAATTATTATTATTATCATTTTTGAGACCAGGTCATTTCTTGGCCTAAGGCTCACCAGTTAGGCTAGGCTAACTGGCCAGTGAGCCACTGAAATTCACTTGTCTCACCCTCTCCAAAATTAGGACTGTAAAATCTCTGAGTTGGGCTTTTTTTTTTTATAGAAAAAAACTAGGGTTCTGAGGATTGAACTCAGGTTTTCTTTCTTGCAAGGCAAGCACTTTACTGACAGTCTTCTCTACCCTTCCACCATGTCTTCTCGTTACCTCTTATTTAAGTAAAGATACGTTTTACATGTGGTCATGTTGATTTTTTGGTGTCCAAGTCATGAACATTGGCAGTCACATGGGAATGAGAAAGGACCACCAACACAGGACAACGTCAAGGTGTTTGGCAGCTTGTCCTTGTTAAAATCACAGGCATAGGTCTGCAGATATGTCTGTGTTCATGCAGAGGAAGAAGATGCTATTTTGAGAAGGAAAGGACAGTTAGAAGAGGTGGGGGCCTGTGAGATACAGGTGTTCAGAAACTCTGTTGGACTGAGTTGTTCTTTTGACTCAGTGTCCATGTACAGCTGGACACCTGATTTTACAAAGCTCCATTTTGGGATACATAAACTGAACATAATGAATAATTATGTTTGTATCTAGTTTGGTGCAAATCTTCCCAACTTCCAATGACCTCTGAATAGCTGGATTCCAGTCTCCTGGTACTGAGAGTTGGCTGGTGGCTGTATAGGTGGCTGCGCAGGTGCCGTGGAGGAGGCAGGTGCTTCTGGCATTGCTCCTTTGCATCACCAATGAGCTCCTCCGTGGAAATCAAAGTGAGGCAGTTTGTAGAACCTGTGCTTTGAAAATCTGTCCTTACATTAGATCTGAGAAAAAACACGTCTAGCGCTTCAAATCATCTTCAGACTTTCGAAATCCCCTCTGCATCTTTGTTTTTCCCCCGCTCCTGGGTCCTCCGCCATCGAGCTCCTGTGGTCGCCTGCGTGTTTCAATATTTAGTTCCTTCAGTCATTTCAAAATCACTTCAAACTTGCCTCCTTCAGAAACCTGCACTCAGACTAACCTCCTGGAAGAGCACAGGGTACTGCTGTACCACTGCTTATGAAAAAGGGAGTTCCTGCTGCCTCCCGTTTCTTTAGGACTTGTTGAATACTCCAACCTGTTACTGACTTCCCCCACACGCACATAAACACAGTGGAGATTGGGCTTAAGTGGTCTGTGTCTATAGCTGGAGTGGGATCTATTCTGTAGCTATTATATCATTACCTATCTATGACCTATTTATCTATCTGCCATCTATAGCTATCACCTGTCTGTCTGTCTGCCTGCCTGTCTATTTATCAACCATCTATCTATGGTCTATCATCTATTTGTTTATCTTTCTCCTATCTATCTATCTATCTATCTATCTGTCTGTCTGTCTCTATCATTTTCTATCTCTCATCTATCCAGCTATTATGTATTTATCATTTATCAATAATCTATTGTCTAATTATCATTTATCTACTGTTTTTCTACATATTTATCATCTATCATTTATCAGTTCTCTGTCATCTATAAACTCTATCATATATCACCTGTCATTCTTTTGTTATCTATTACCTAGCTACCTATATAATGCCTATCATCTATCTAATTTATAACATATCAGTCTAGCTGTGACTGCCATCTATCCACTTATTTGTGGTCTGTCTGCTCTATCTCATCCATAGTCTCTACCATCTATCTTATATGTATTATGGTTCTAGCCATCTATCTACTGCCCATGTGTCTAAGACCTGCCACGTCTCCCACCTGTCATTCTGTCATATCTGTCATCTATTTGTCAGTGTCAACAGCCTCCACCACACCTTGGACAGGATGTATTTTATATCCTCTCATGCCTCAATTTCCTCATCTATAAAATGGGATTGGTGATGAAGCCTCATGAGGATGTTATACGGATTTCACAATGTGTGTGTCTGCACATATATAAAATTTAGAGTAATTCCTGCCACATGGGAAGACCCATGTACTAGCCTTCGTTGTCTTCATGACCTCTTTTTCCCCTTCCTTCTTCCATCTTCTCTTTATAACAGCAATGCCGTGCTTTCTCATTTGGAGTGTTCCTCAAAGCCTGTGTTCAGGCAGTTCCTGTATGGGTGTGAATAGAGCAGTTGTGTTCTATCTTGTTTATGGCACGCGCACCCCTCATGTCTCAGGTTGGTTCCTGTGACGTTCCCTTTCCTGTAGTTCCTTCCTTCTTTCCTAACTGCCGTGGCTTTGTGGAGTTGCTGCTTCATTTTCTGTGTCTCGGTAGACCTCCGTCAGTTCTGAGTGACTGGGGGGGGGGGTCACCTCACAGTCACACAAAGGGTTGTAGGTTGTAGAACGAGTGTGGTAATCAACAAGGTGGTAACCATCACTTGATTTTATACAGCTCGGCACAAATTTAATTGTGTGTGTGTGTGTATGTGTGTACATGTGGAGGCCAGTAGTCGACCTCATGTGGAGGCCTGTATCAACCTCAGGTGTCATTCCTCAGAAGCTGTCTACCTTTTTCTGAGTTTCTCACTGGCCAGGGGCTCACCAGTTAGGCTACACTGACTGCCCAATGAGCACCAGAGATCCCATTGTCTCTGTCTGCCCAGCATTGGGATTACAAGCACATGCCACCTTACCTGGCATTTTGCCTGGGTGTTGGGGAATCAGCCTTAGGTCCTGATGTCTACAAAGCAAGTACTTTGCTGACTGAACTATCCCCTCAACCCTTGTTTGATTTCTTGCTGTATATATAGCTCAGGTTGACCTCAAACTTGAAATTCTCCTGCCTCAGTCTCCTGAGTGCTGGGATTATATGCATGTACCACCAGGGCTGGCTTAATGTCTACATTTAAAAAATGTAAAAAACAAAAAGAATATATTTTATAATATGTGAAGATTACATATAATGCATACCATTCCCATAGTTTTATGGGAATAGCCACACCCCTGGATTTAGACTTCTCTGGGGCCCACTCTGAAGAGTGTCACAACCGAGTTCAATAGCTCAGACAGAGACCACCTGGCCTGCCAAACCTAGAATATTTAGTGTCTGGCTCTTTACAGAAGATGTTTGCTGATCACTGGCTTGGAGTCTTGTTCTAAATAAATTCCCAACTGAAAAACAAATTGAGAGTCTGGATGAGAAGTGAGAATTGAACACAGATTATCTGAGGATCACCATTTTTGTGGAGCTGATGTCTTCTATTTTCCAAACTTCCCGTTCCTTGTTTGTTGCATGTAGTACATTTGACGGGGTGTGTATAAATCAGTTTGCATTAGACTTCTGTTTCAACTGCCCAATTCTCTCCACAGCGTAATAACTCAACCCTGTCATCATAGAGGACTGGATTTCACAGGACACAGTTCCTTCTTGGGGGCAGAGGCTTTGTTTCTTTGTGAAACACAGTGGTTTTCCCCCTGTGTATTTTGTGGATGTTTGAAACTGGGCCTTTTGTACCAGATATCTTCACACATCTTAAAACACTGCAACTTTGGGCTTTTCACAAAGAAGGAGCCTGGGCATTGTCTTTCTCTCCCTCTGATTGACTTGTTCTTTAAATAAAACTCCATCCTTTGTTCTCGGCTTCCTACTAACTGCCATATTCAAATTGTTTGTTCTTGTCCAAAATAACTTCAATTTGTGCCAGTTATTTTGCAATCCTACAAACAATTAAGCATAATGTTTACAAAGTAAATTGACACCTATTCTAGAAAAATTCTGCAAAAACAAAGAAGGAAATCCAAATAACAGAATGGGGTGAAGAAACGAAATGCATCAGGCTGTCTTTCGCTTTGTACATATTATGTTGCTGAAGACTTGTCCAAGGGTTGAACAGTAGATTCCTGTCTTATAAAGCAGGTGCTCTGTTGGCAGAGAATTAAAAGCATAGATGTCACACAAGGCTTAATTCTCACTTGGTGGGTTGTGCTTTTCTTGGGCTGTAAGTGCTAGGGCAGGGGAGGTGGATAGTGGATTGTTCTGGATTGTGGGGCTGCTGTGACAGGTGTCTAACTTGACTGTATCAGATGTGGACGGCAGGGATTTGTTAGATCTGTGGAATTAAAGTAAGGCAGGGCTTTTTGTTTGTATGTTTGGAGATAGGGTCTCATGGAGCCCAGTTGGATGTTAGAAATCACTGCGTAGCCAGGGATGATTCGGAATGCCTCATCTTCCTTCCTCTATCTCTGGAGTGCTGAGATTACAGATGTGTTCTATCACACTGGGTTTATTTGGTGCTGGGCAGTGGCCCCGGGACTTTGTGCGTGCTAGGGAAGCAATCTACCAACTCTCCTACACTTTAGCTCTTCGTGTTAAAGAGACCAACAGTCCTTTAATTTTACTACTACAGCTTGAACGTCTAAATCTGAAACTTTTTGATTACTACCATGATGCCCCGAGTGTAAATTCCATATCGAGAAACTTTATTTCCTGGACACATTAAAAATAATGAATGTATTTATCTCCAGGTTCTATGTAAAACGTACATAGGAAACATAAATAAATGTCATATTTAGATTTAAATCCCAACCTCAAGATATTTCCTCATGTATTTGCAGATGTACCCATATCGCCAAACTTTCAAAGCCTGAATCATTTCTGGTCCCAAGCATTTTGAATGAGGAATATTCAACAGGTAGTATCATAGAAAATAGAAACAATAGAATCTCTCTCTCTCTCTCTCTCTCTCTCTCTCTCTCTCTTTCTCTCCAGATACACACACAGTTTTGGAGCCTGATTTAGAAGAGTGCTTCTGTTTCCTGGGACATTGGTCCTCACCAAGAATATGCCCACTGTCAACCTCAATCCTGGTAGAAGCAAGGATCAGGCAATGACAATCTGGGGCGGTGAAACATTGCTTTCTATGTACATTACTTTTGTCATGAAGTTGGAGTGTTCATTTCCACACTCATACACACACCAATATGCAAATGTAGGGTTTTGCTGTTTTGGCATGGGGTCTCATTCTGTAGCCTAGACTAGGCTCGAACTCATGGACCTCTTGCTTTGGCTTTCTAAGTGCTGAGATTATAGGCATGTGCTACCATGCCTGGCCAAAACAATTATACTTTAAAAATAGTTAATAGCAGATCTGCTCGCTCTTAGTAATACTCACCTGGGTATCAATAAAAAGTGAAGCCTGGTTTGATGGAATAACATAAGCAACTTTGGAAAAGTATTCTTTAGTGGGGGGAGCATCATTCTTTCAGAATCCTTCCTTTGTTTCTAGTCCTTTCAAAGAAGACCTTTGGGGCAAGGGTGGGTGGGTGAACCATTTGAACTTGTAGTAACATGTGGCAGAGGAAAAGATGGTGGTTCATATGCTCAGGACCTTACGTGACTATGACAATTGCCTATTTGCTGGGGGCCCTGCTTCCCTCAAGGCTCAAGTTTACAATCCTGATAACCTGTCTCTTATGTCTCATCTTGACCAGGCCAAGAATCTCCCAGTTGCCTCAGTTCTTCCATATCACAGACCTTGAGTATCTCCCTTGGGCCTGGTTCTGGTTCTCATATTCCCAACACAGAATGTCTGCTCTGCTGTCCATGGATCCTCAGATTTACGTAGGCCTTGCCTCACCCTCTTAGTCCATCAGAACTGGTTCCTTCCACAGGGCACAAGTAGCCCATAGATGCTCCCCTGTGATGCGGGAGATAGAGAAGCTTCTGGAAAGCAGACCTGAGACCATCTATCTTCTACATGTGCCTAGCTTGAGCTCTGTGTGCCCAGGGTGCATGGAGTGAGGAGGTAGGCCTCTGACACAGTCTTTGGAGATGCTGAGGGCTTGATGGGAAGGAAGGCCTTTCTCTACACTGGTTTTCCTCTGAACTGTTTTCATATCTCGCTGCCCATCCCAGGGCTCCAGCCTGGGGAACAGAGGTCAGGATATGCTTATCTCCTCATGTACTTTCTTATGATTCCCTTAGGGTGCAGGGGGAGGACAGACGTTCTATTTATCCTTCTTTCCATTCATCTAAGCTCCTCTCATCCAGCTGGAAGAGCAAAATGGCTGTCTAGGGATCCGTTCCCTGGAAGAAGGAGTGGAAATCACCGCATTCACTCCTTTGAGAGGACAGGCTTGGGTCTGTTTTGCAGGGGCACAGGTGTTTTGCACAGTGTGGGAGAGCTTGATGTGTGCAGACATCGAGGACATGGAGTTGTTAAGAACCACAGCTGTTCTGCACCCTGCTGGCTCATTGTATGCTGAGGACACAGAACGCTTCTGTTCTTTGAATGTGCTTTAGAGCTTAATGCGCTCTGGAACACAGGGGACTTTAAGTCCTCCTTTTGTGAGTTGATAAAACTTGGATGGTTCTCCATCAAAGGAAATTATTGGAGGTAAGGAAAGAGCTAGTCAATTTGAGACTAGTCCAGGGAAAATTACATTGTGTCTTGAGGTGAAATCAAGTTGGGGTGAATATCGAGGGCATCTTGAAAGGTAAACAAATTGCACAGTTTTCAGCTGAGGATGACAGAGGGATGCCGCCTGACTTTTTTGGTGGGACTTTGGGGACGGGGAAAAAGGAGATTCTTCATTTTCCTTCTCTTTACTGTTTTCCTTACCTCTTTACTTCCTATCAGTTTTATTTCTTGGAGTCCTATAGCCTTAGTAGAACATAAGGTTTTGTGTCAATAATTCTGTCCCTTTGTTCTGCATAGATTGAGTGCCTATTGTCTGGTAGCTTCTGGATGGGGTGCAGAGAGACAGAGAGTCAATAAGTCCTTTCATACCCAGATACTCCAGCAACATAGCTGGCTTGTGTGAGCTGAGAGAGTGGTCGGTATCTTTGGGAACAGAGACAGAAAGATGGGACTGGGAGGTCTGTGAAAGTGGGAACCAGAGAAGGCAAAGGACAAAACAACATTGCTAGCAAGTCCAGCAGGAAGGGCCTAACACACATGGAGATTCTCTCTCAGAGGTAGGTTTGGATCATAGTTTCCAAGGTTAAACTTAGGGTGAGGGGATGCGTAGAGTCGTGATGTATACGTTGGTGTCCTTAGAACTAGCACATTATGGGAAATTAGCTAAGGTCATGGTGACAGTGGATGGTGAGCGGCTGCCTAATGTCATAGTGTTGGTAGATGATTCCTTGCTTTGAGTGTTTCTTCCTCTCTCTGACTCAGAGAGGTAAGGTGAGCTGTATTCTTAGGAATTTATCATGATGGACATGAGATATTCACAATGGTGACCACTGAAGTTGTCCTTGAGCATTTTATCTTCTTCTACTGTATGTGTGGAGTCCATTACCCTGATGTTTTCCCCAAGACTGTTTGATATTTTATTTTATTGTAATTGCTCTGATAAGGGCATGCAAGAATTACCTGTCAGTCTACCAGCTCCTTTATATGCCAGACCCTTTAGGAAGGTTCAGAATATGTAACCCAAGGACTCCACAGTATGTCCTCAACTCACTGTATAAACCTAACTTTTTCTGTAAAGCTATCCTTCTCAGCCTGAGAAGCTAGAAACACTCAGTGAACCTCAATAGCAAGTGTCAAGAATGTTCTTCCTTGGTTCTTCCGGGAAGGATTTTGTTCTAGTGTCCTTCTTAGCTGACTCTGAGATTCTGTTAGTCAGCTTCCATCACTGTGACAAAATACCTGAGAAAAACAAAGGAGGAAAGGTTTTGTTTGGCTCCCAGTTTTGGTCTATGGTTGGTTAGTTCCATTGCTTTTAAGACTGTGGCAAGACAGGAACATCATGACAGAAGGACACAGGAGAGAAAAATGGTTGTTTCTTGGAAGCCCGGAAGCAAAGAGAGCTATTGACTAGGGACAAGATATACCATTCGAATGCACAGCCCCAGGGACCTGCTTCCTCCAGTTTAGGCCTGACTCCTGATGCCCTGTTCAGCTGTGTTCATCAATAAGTCAATACATAGATGAGGTTGTAGGCCCCTCATGATTCAATTGCCTCTCAATAGAGACACTAGCTGGTAACCAAATCTTCCACTCATATCTAAATCATAATGGAGACCTTACTGCTTCCCCTGTCTTCTGGCCTTGTAACTCGAACCTCAGACTTTCCCTGTGGACTTGGACTGAACTTGTCTTGTAGGTCATAGGAAACTTTTTTTGTGGCCCTGCGACTTCGGAGAACTCCCATCCATTCCTGATCTACCGCACATACAATGGAAGTTGACTTGTGAGACCTTCCCAAAGCTCACATTACTTTTGCCTGCAGCTGATGTTTGGATGTACTTTTTTATTTGGAGTAGGAAAGATCTCGTGAGGGTTTCTGACTCCCACATGTAAAAATTCCCCATTTAAGTCATCTTTTGCATTTTGAAAAAACTCTTTGAAACTCACTTCTTTTAGCTTCTGGAAGGCGTATATGATGCGTCAGGGTTCTCTGAGTGCAAGACATTCATCAAGCTACATATAATTCATTTTTCATGATATATAAGTTAAATTGGAAATAGACATTTTTTGAGCTGCCAGAAGGAGCCATTTTCTCTATGATACACCCATGTAAGTAATTTTATTAAAATCTATACCAAATGATAGATGACACATTCACATTAAAAATCCTTTATTTTGTTTCAACAGGACAATGTAAAACTTCAAAATAAAGCTCTGGCTGGTATCACCCCAAACTGGGAAAATGAAGATATAAACCCTGATATCTTAAGGCTAGTCTTTCTGGGTCAGTTTGGAGTACCATAGATATACACACAATTTGCCAAATTCGGCTAAAATCTGAGAACATGTAAACATTTCTGATAAGGAAGCACTTGTCAAGTGGCCAAGTTGGAATGCTTAAGAGCTGAGCACGTTACATCCCAGTGTGCTGTAGCTTGTGGGTGACTTTCTGTCCCCCTGCTGTTACTGAAAGAGGAACAAGTCTAGCAGGAGTTGGGAAATGAAAATGGTATTCAGCCAATATGTCTGTGCTTCTAAGAATGTTCCTGACCTTAGTGTCTGTAAGCTTGAGCGTGGGAGCTCTTTGAGAAGTCACAGATTTGAAAAGCAGAGAGCATCATCAGCAGGCTTAAGTGAATGGGACTTTACTTCAACACATTCAGTTTACAGCAATTCTAAGGTTTAACCTAAGTAGGTGAGCAGATGAGTGACAGAGAGCGATTATGACCAGTCAGGCAAAAGGCAGTATAACCACACTATTTGGATGAAGTTCAAAGAATTAAAGGAGAGGGGCTGGAGAGATGACTCAGTGGTTAAGAGCACTGGCTGCTCTTATGGAGGATCCAGGTTAGGTTCCTAGCACCCACATGACAGCTAGTTCCAGGGGATCCAATGCACTCCTCTGACTTCCGTGAGCATCACACTTCATGTGTGCACTTACATACATGCAGACAAAACACTCATACACGTAGAATAAAAATAAATAAGTAAATAACTTTTAAAAAGAAAGAAAAGAGAATTAAAAGTGAATAGTTCATGTTTATGGAGATATCTTCACTGTACACTGAGACCAAATACCTGAGAAAAATCAACTTAAAGGAAGATTTGTTTTGGCTCAGAGGTTCAGCAATTCTAGCCCTGAATTGACAGGCTTCATGACTTGTGAGCCTATTGTGAGACAGAACATGGTGTGAGATTATAGTGGAGTAAAGAGACAGGAAGGACCTGGGCTCCAGTGCTCACCTCGAAAGGCATGGCTTCAGTGACCTACCTCCTAGAGCCAAGCTCCATTCCTGGTTCCATCATCTCCCAAAGTCATTCACTAGTGGATATATTGAGGGACTGAGAACATTCATGATCAAGCCCAATTTCAAAAGCTCTACCACCTGGCAACCAAGTCTTTAACACATGAACCTTTGGGGAGGATACTTCCTATCCAAACTATAACAGGAGATGTGTCTCAACCAGTGAAGCCAGATCATTCCAAAGATGCCAGCAAACATCCTTAGGCATGCCTACTCATGTGACCCATCCCATGTGGGTGATAAACCTCTTTTCATTCCTGTTATTCCTCATCCTGGCCTTTCAAACTTCTTTTGGACCCTGGCTTCAACAGTTCCAGATGCAGGGAAAAAGATGGGCAAACCACCATCAGCTTGGCTACAACCATTCAGTGTTTGGCATGTTTCATTGGCTGAGCTGACTTTCATGGCCACATTAGAGATGAAGCAGATGGAATAATGTGGCCCTCCATCTTCCTGGAATGTATCCTGAACATCTGCCACGAGCTCCACTAACTGCTACAGACACATTTGAAAACCATTTGTTATTCTCTCTTGCCTTAAGGGATAACCTCTTAAATCTGGATTCACCCCTTTAAAAGCATCCCCACAATGAACCTGCCAAGTAACTCATTTTTTCTGTGTTTAAGAATCTCTCTTTTGGGATTGGAGAGTTAAGTGGTTAAGAACCCAGGTTTGATTCCCAGTACCCACATGGTGGCTAACAACCATCTGTAACTCCAGTTCCAGGGCATCTGACGCCCTCTTCTGACCCCCATGGGCATTATATGACAGCCACTGCACTTACTATACATGTAGGCAATACACTCATACACATAAAATAAAATATTTAAAAAAGAATCTCACTTTAAAGTGGCTCAGCTTACACCTATTTGTCCCTCATTTTCTGCTGGAGACATTACATTAAATGATATCCTTACGTTGCTTGGTCACATGAAGTTGCAATGGGTATTGCTGTGCAAATGGGTTTAATGTCGGACGGGAGCACTGGAGAGGGTACTCCTTCATCAGCCTGGAGACACTCAAGATAGCCTCCTTGTCTTGAAAGAATGTTCCTGGTGCTGTGTTTTCAGTCTCCTCGTCTTGTTCTCATTTTTGAGTGAAGGCTTTCATGTGCTTGAAATAAATACTATTCCACTTCTCTCCGTTTTCTTTTCCATGCACGGAGTGAGGTCCTTACCATTTCCACGGATCTACTTCGTTTTCTTTCATGTCTCTTTTCAGTTCCACCTTGTACCTAGCCTAGACGTAGAGAAAAACAGTAACACAGGAAGTAAGGTCAAAGAAGAGGCTGAAAAACAGCCTTGAAGGTTTCCAGGGAAGACAAGAAATGTAAACATGGTTTTCTTGATTGCCTGGAGGGATCGGCTCTCCTGACTTAAGAGTGGAGGCCCGCTCTGAATCCAAAGAGGGTTCAGCCTTGATCCTGTGAGTTTCTGTTCTAGGTCCCTCCTACAAAGCGCAAAGGACCTCTGACTCACTCCCACATCTGCACCCCACAGGTGAGACAGGTGAGGAATGCTTTGTTTTGAGGGTCTTAAGCAGAAACCGGTAAAGATAATGTTGTGGCTTATTGGCGGTTTTCTGGGCGGGAAGTCACAGCACCAAAGTGTGTCTTTACTATCAGGAGACCATGCCTAGTCCTTTCTGAGGGTGCTCCACTGCCAAAGTCCCTCTTCTTATAATTTTTACTGGATCCATATATGGTCTTCAGAGTCGAGCCTAGATAATCTTTATTCCTCATTGAATATGGCAGATTCCACTATGGGAAGTCTTTCATTCCTCACTGCTGATGTGAAGAGCTCAGTTTTTTTCTGAGCAACTATATATGTATTTCTGTGCTTGGTAAATTTGGGGGAAAATAACCAAAGCATTGGCTTGGCTCTGCATGTCTTTGTCCTAGGACCAGCCTTCCTTCCAAGAGGCCTTGCTGTGCACTGAGCCCTCAGGATAAAGTCCATCTAGGTGCTTATATTGCTTTTGTTGCTATGATAAAGCATCCTGAACAAAAGTAACTTAGGGAGGAAAGGGTTTCTTTCATCACACAGGCTACAGTCCTTATTGAGGGAAGCCAAGGCAGAAGCTCAAGGCTGGAACCTGGAGGCAAGAACTGAAGCAGAGACCTTGGGGGAGCACTGCTTCCTGGCTTGCCTCTCTCTGAAGTGTCACAAGCCAGGCCTCCTTCTCTGCAATTTTTTAAGTTCCAGGCTCCCACAGAACAGTTCAGTAACTCTGAACACCGAGTGGCTTTTCCAGCCTAATGTTCCAAATGCTTCCATAGTCCTCCCCCTGAAAAAGGCATGGTCAGGTCCATCAGAGCAACAGAAAACAAAGGAGGACAGAATCTGGCTCCAGGAGTATTATATGATGACCCCTGCTGGGTGCTCCAACTTTGGCGGTGTCTGGCCCTTCTCCTGTTCTTTTTCTTGACTTGTTCAAAAGCTCAGGAAGCAGCAGATGTTATCAAGCCAAGAGAGGAAGAAATTCATTTCCTGATGGAGACCAGACATTGGTGTCAAAGGTAGTAAGGAGGCAGAGAGGCCACTCCAGGCATTTTAAAGTAGCCTCAGTCTTCCCTTAACCATAGAGGCTGACCTTGACCAGGGCTCCCTGACCTTGACCAGGACTCCCTGATGAACATCTCCAGAGGCTCAGGTTCGCTCTTTTCTCTCCTGCCTCCTGTTGAAGGCATGGATATACCCTATGACACATTAGGGTATCTTTTGTACAATTTTTTTTTATTTTAGAGCATAATGCAATTTTTATAGTTTTTTATTGATGTGGGGATAATAATTTCAAACACACCTGTATGCTTTTTATCTGTTTGTCTTCTATTGAAAATTGCACAGGCATCATACGATATGGTACCTGATGATTAGTAGGCATTCAGTATGCGATCACTGCATATGTTTATGTTCCATTTGATGAAGATCCTGAGTAGCTTTGGGACAGGAGCTATGCTTTTGTATTTTTCCCTGTCTTGTAAAGACTTGCTCACTGGCAAATAAACGCTTGAAAGGATTGTTAGAAACACACCTAGAACTAATCTGCAGCTGTTTCTGAGGATGACTCAAAGTCTCACTGGAGCAGGAAAGACTTCCATTTCATTTTATTTTCTGTGTGCAAGACTGTAGTAGACATTCACTTATATAATGAAACGTTACATTTGAGTGCTGAACACCTTCCTTCCTTACTGCGAACCCCTCCCCGGATCTCTAATACTCATCATCAGACATATGATGGAATTTGCGAACAAAACGATTTAGCGATATTCCTCAAGGAAATGACTGGTTCTCCAGATGTGCATATGTGTGCTAGTGCCTAATGCCAGCAAATGAGCAAATGGCAGAGGGAAGAAATACTGAGCAAAAGCTGAAAAAGGACCTTGTTTAAAATAATTTCATAGGCCAGAAGTTAAATATCAACAGATGCTTCTTGCCAGTCATGGTGGTGCATGTCTGTAATCCCAGTACTTGATGAGGAGGAGGGGGAGGCAAAGGCACAGGCAAGTTTGGGGCCAGCCTGGCCTACATAGTGAGACCCTGCCTCATCAAAAGAAAAAAAAAAAAGTGCTTCCTGAGAAAAGCAGTGTTTTGTTCATTTTGGTCCTTTGTATTTGTGTCGTGTAATCTTAATGAATGGGTAACTTTAGAGTCTTGAAGCTCACCTGTCTTCAGCTTGTTGGTTAGGATTCCTTATAGAATAGACCTGGGGCCTTTCCCAAGTAGACCTAAGAAACTGGAACTTTTAGGAACTTTAAGGAGAGGAGCGGAGACCTGGAAAATTAGTGAACCAAAACAGGTGTTGTGAACAAACGCAAGAGGCTTCAAGAACACACAGAAACAGACAAAACTACATACAGTAGAGAGCCAACTTTGACCAGAGGAGAACAAATGGGTTTCCAGTGGTTGGTATTGGGACCAGATGTCTTCAGGCTCTTGGGGCCTTATTCAAATAATTGAAACAAAGGTGCACACAGGTTGTAAAGTAGCAAGGGACTGTCACTCAAAAACAGAGCAATAGGGCAGATTAGAAATATGCTGCAGGTGAGCAGTAGACCTCTCCAGTAGATAAGTACTCAGGGGCTCTAGTCATGGCTCAGGGCTTCCTTTTTGAGGTTCAAGAGGAGGAGGAGTTTGGTTACTAAGGCAATTCTCTGTTTAGATTAATAAGTTTAGATTGTGGAAGCGGTATTAGTTACTTTTTTGGTGCTGTGATAAAATACCATGATCAAGGCAACTTATAGAAGGAAGAGCTTATTGGCTCCAGAGGAATAAGAGCCCATGATGGTGGGGAAGGTGTGGCAAGAGGCAGCTGGAGCAGAGGGCTGAGTGCTTACATGTTCAAGTAGACACAGGAAGCAGAGAGAGTGAAACTGGAACTCCGTCTGAACTCTAAGGCCCTCTCCCACTGACATACTTCCTCCAGCAAGGCCATACCTCCTAAACCTCCACAAACTGTACCACCAACAGGGGCCAAGTATTCAAATACTTGGAATGTTTATGGGGAACATTCTCATTCAAACCACCACAGAAGCTACTTTCCGTGTCCTTTCCCGTAATGCATCTGATTTTAATTGCATGCATGCCTTATTGTGCATGCATCCAAAACCAGTCCAAGCCAATTGACTAAGTTTCTGGATGTGTTTGAGTGGAAGTGGGGTGTTGCCATAGGAAGAGCAGCTCAGCCCATTGGAAGTGGGTATATGTGCTGCTGGAGGTCGGTGGGCATTTTTGGTTGTCTGATGCGTTGTTAGTAGAGGGGGATGTGCAGAGTCTAAATCAAGTAGACTATGCTATCCCCAAATTTGTCTGCCTCAACTGGGTGTTAAACTGCCTGTCCTTGTTCATGGAAGGCTCTTTCTAGGTAAACTTCCTTCCTCTCATTTCCCCATTTTCTCTCCCCCCAGGGCTGCAAAGAGCAAGGGTTGAAAATAATCACTCTTGGTGGGATAGTTTTACAAGAGAAAGTTGTGGGAATCGCCAATTATTTTATAATTAGGTGTTAGATTAAGCGTGTGAAGGGAAGAGAGTCGAGGAATGAGTTTGCACGGGGCTGTAGCGTCCACACAGGGTGCTGAGAAAGCTGCCCGTGAATGTTAATGGGCACCCCGGAGATGAGTCTCCCAGGGCTGCACACACTCCATCCTCCCAAACCTCCTCCATCCAGCTGTCATTTTGCCCATTCCCATCTGTTTCTTATGCTCTAATAAATGATAGCACTAATTTATTTAGCACCTCTCATCAGAACCCCCCAGGGCTGCTCCAGCCCTGCAGGGATCCACAGCCAAAGTGTGTCGACTTCAGAGTGGACACATGGCCTGCTGTTTCTAGATGTCAGTACCAGACTCTGAAATAGGGCTTTGCCTTCAGGGAGGCGCACCATCAGTGGTGTGATTTTTCTGTTGCCCTTTTCAAATCCCTTTAGCCTTGAGAATGGAAAATACGACCCATTTCTCCAGGGCTGTGAATATCTTGGGAGTTGCTTGCCATAGAAGGTCTAGACTGTTTGCAGATATTTTGTGGTTGCTTTTGGAAATGTTTATTGGCTTTCCCCTGGGTCTTTTGAATGTGACCCAAAAGGGATGGGGGAACGTGTAACATTCGCATGCTTTCCTTTTTATTTTATGGTGCTGAGGATTGAACTTGGCCCTTGCACATGCTAGGCAAGCACTCGACTGCAGAGCAATATCCCCAGCCCTTTTTTAAGCTTTTTATTTTGAGGCAGGGTCTCACTAAACTGCTGAGGCTCGCCTTGAAGGTACTCTATGGTCCAGGCAGGTCTTGAACTTGTCATCCTCCTGCCTCAGCTTCCAGAGCAGCTGGGATTATAGGCTTGTGCTACCAGGCCTGACTTGTAACATTTTGTATTCTTGGGGGTAATGCTAATCTTTGAGCTGGTTACTGGTCTCCCGGCTGCCAAGTTTCTTTGGTGCTTAGAGCTGCGACACCTGACGGCAGAGAGACCAGTTGACTGCCTTGACCAGGAACAATTGCTCTCAACTTTGAACTTGTAGGCTACTGTTCATTTGCCTGTTGCTCGAATGCAGAGAAGGGCATCTTTTGCAACATATAAGAGAAATTTGGCATACAGAATTCAGAAGGCAGTAAGTCAGTTGACTCAAGAAGTTAAGAACATTCATTGATTTCTTATAAACTGACACTTTGAATTTAGAGTTTTTGAGCCAAGCGCAATTTGTTGATGTTGACAATTTGTCGAAAATGGGAGAAGCAAATGCCAGAAGCTTTAAATAACGAACCAAGCCCGGGAATCCCCAATATGAGATTGTTCATAAGAAGTACCAACAAAGCCCACAGGTTTGGATTAGCGGGATTGGCCGGGTTGAAGGAGATGGGCCTTCATTCCTAGGTACTGAGAGGTTTCTCGCTTGCCACAAGTCACTCTTTTCTCTAGTGACAATTTTGAAAGGAAATACCCTTGTGACATTATTTTAGAGGAAATCAGGAAGAAAAGATTTGCTTTCTAATTCTGAATGCTGTGCTTTTTAAAGTATGCTCCCAGCAACTCTGGCCTGACAAGACATTGAAGTTGAAGAAGCCTGGGAACAAATACATCTGAGACTGGCCACGTAAGTTTTCCTTCCTTCTGAAAATTTCCAAGGCACAAGAGAAGGTTAAAGGGTCTGACAAATCCTGCAGAAAGGGGGCTCGTTCAGCTTGGTCCTATCTGGTATTTTCTAAGTTAATTGGAGCATAGTGTTTGCTTATTTCTTGAATGGCATCTTGAATGGCATTCCGTGATTAGATTCTGGGAGATGTTTATGTACCATCAACTGTTCTGGAGCATGAATATCTTGTGAATGCATACATCTCATCCTGTGATCTCTCTGATGTCATTAAAAATACCCATTCATTATGTTTCCGTTCCATTCTTCAAGTCTTTCAATCAGAGCATCCCCCAGATGACATGCTCAAATTCTTTCAGGTGCTGGAGGCAGCGGTAGGTCTTGGCTCCTTTCCCCTCTTGTCCCACTGATTCTGGATCCCATTTATCCTCTTAGAGCAGCACATTTCTGTGGAGAAAGCCTGTTAGTGAAGACATTTAGGTTTACAGCCCTAGCAGCTTCTCTCAAGCCTGCCATCATGGAGCAAGAACAGCCCTAGAAGATGTGTAAGCAGAATGTGGCTAACATCACGTAAATAGGCAGTGATAGAATCTGCCCCGGAGGTCTCCCTTGCAACCCTCATCTAGAATCCGTTTGGAGTAAACCCTTTCCTTACATCATTACATTCTTGGGGTCTAGTTGCTGTCCCACTTTCACTGGAACCTTTGTTTTAGCACTTTATTGCCTCTAGCAACATCATTCCCTTTCATCTGTCATTAATGGTGTTTTGGGAAGCGCGGACCCCGTTTCTATATCACTTCTCTATGAAGCTTGGCTTGCTACCTCCAATGTGGTTTATCTGCCTGTGTTCTACTCTCTTTCTCATGTGATGAAGTCCTAACTTGACACAAAGTCTTCTTTAGAGACTTTTGTTTACCTTCTGGGTTTGGTAAAACTTCCTCATTGTAGTAATCAAAGCTTTGCGGAATTCATACTCTCTGGCTCAAATATAGTTCCCTGTTTAGTTTTATGACTTTGTGGTTAATATCTGCTCCTGGCTGTGGAGTTCCTTAAGGGTGGTAGTCAGACTTGGATTTGAGTAGAGCCCAGTGCCTCATATATTATAAGCACTCTGTATAAGTTGGCTGCAGTAACAAATGCATGAATAAACAGTTGCACGATTAAAACTCAGTCATTCATTTGCCCATGACTCAGTGTCTTGTAGAAGAAATTGCACATGTACGCTCACAAAGGTATTGAAGGGATACAGACTAATGAGGAGGGTGTCTTCGGGTGTCCACAGGTGATGCTGCCCCCAGCTGTGGCTTCTTTTGGCGTCAGCATCAGTTAGAAATTTCTAGGTGATGCCTTATGCCACATCCAGTCACTTTCATCCAAATATTTGATTTCTTTTCAAATCGAATTCAGCTACAGCTGCCAAGCACAAACTTTACAATAAATGACAGACAAGGATTCCTTTCTACCTGGGAGATGCTCAGTATCTATGCAGAGCAGAACCCAAGTGGACACTAAGACCCAAGAATTAAGCAATCTGACTTCCTTTAGTTTCTCTTTTTTTAATTAAAAAAGATAGCAAAAGGTGCCTTTTCAAGGACAGCCAACCTGAGAGAAGCTACCAAGTGGAAAATTCCGAGTTAAGTTGCAATTGTGTTATTAATTGTGTTTTAGGGCCTTTTACAAAAGTCATAACATGGTGAATTTGAGATGAATAGTGGTTTTTCCTTTGAAAGTCGAGTTTCGTGGCAGGCAGAAGCCTAATGCAACTGAACTATCATATGTTTCCCAGGCTTTCAGAGAAGAAAGCTCTAACCCAGGGTGATATAGTGAATGGAGATCAGAGCCCCAATTCTGGGTTCTCATCCCCACAAAGTAAAAAAAAAATAAAATTAAATTAAAAACTGCTTCAAAGGGAAGGAGAGATTCGAGCTTGAAGGACACAGATAGAAGTCTTATCTGAACTGGTATGGGGCCCAGTGCACACATTTGGGTGACAGTAAAGTTTGTGTGAAGGGCCAGGCACAGAGTTGTCCTAAAAGGCAAAAGTCAAATGGAGAGGACATTCCCAAGAGAAAGGACCACACGGCTGCACCCCAGGTGTGGAGTTTCCAGCTGTTCTTTGGACCTAAGAATATGTGGGAATGTCACTAGGGCATAAGCAATGCATTTGTAGAGGTCACGTCCTGTGTGTCCACTTCAGACTGCAGTGCATTTGACTTCCCACAGAAGCCCGCACTGCAGCAACCTGAGTTCTCTCTCTCGTATCTGAGTCTCACAGATCATAGGAAGGATGGGTGTGCAGGCTCGCTGTGGCTCTAAAGTTGTACACAATTATTTAAACATAGATTGAGAGTAAGCTTCTAACCTTGGCTTCCTCAAACCTGACCATTCAGGGTTGACACAGGGCCTGTGCTGGGTATGGTTGTCAAGTACTCCTGTGGACTTGTACTAAGGATATTTTAGATAATACATTATCCCATCTTGTCATGACAGCAGTGATGAGTATGGAGGAGTTCCATGCGATAGCTAAGGATTATGGGTGGCAGAGTCACAAGTGGTGTCCGACACCGAGTGCTTCCCTCTCTCTCTCCAAAAGGCACTGAAGCTTCTTCTCTCTAACTGTTTCAGTGGGGACCCCAAATGACTCTCCCTAGAACAGTTACTTGAATTGAATGTGTCTGTTCAGTTAATGCCTTCCTAGAAAGTTCAGCTGAGTTTCCAGTGGTCTGAAACCCCCACTGACAGTTTCCTAGGCTGAAGCCTTGCAGGAACCTTGACTAGTATCACATAATGGCAGGGTGATGTTGAGAGGACCTCTCTTACATGCCGCTTATACATAAAATTGCATAGGAGGAAACCCATCCACCTCTGAGGTATCAGAGGGCTGATTTAATGTCAGCTAACCTGATGAAAATCACCTAGCCATGAACTCCCACAGAAACTCAAATCCCAGTGCTATTTTCTGCTCAGTCCCCAGCCACAGGAAGTGTTAATTAGCTACATTGCCCTTAAATAAGGTCTGGCTTAAAAATTTTTTGTGTGTGCCTGCTTTAAGATCTCTGCTGTACCATAAACAGTTGTAAATGATAAAATAAATCAATATTTGTTAATGTTATGATGCAGTCGCATCCCCCAGATCTGCAAAGAATGATTTATAGACTACAGGATCTCAAGCCTGACCCATTCGGGTCTCAGAAAGCACTTAAAAAATAAATTTACCCTGGCCTCTCTCACCCCATTTCAAAAAGGGTGACAAAGATGAAGTAATTTATAAGTCACTCTTTTATTAATGCTTTTAACTTTCATACACTTGGCTTTGTTGGCCTTCCCTTTGGCATTAGTGCAGGCCCCGGTTGGATGGTAACCTTCGGCACTTTGAGGGGGGTTTGGTACAAATGATCAACTCATAAATAGGTGCTAGACTCTGCATTATCCTGCCATAAATTCACCGGACCTTCAAGTACATCAAGTAAGAATATGAACTTGGCATCTCATCCAAGTTTGCAGACTAATGCGGTACTAATGACTATCTGAACGGAGGGTTTGCAGAGTGGTGTTCGGTGCTCTGGACTGGGACACTCTACTTGTCGGGAGGGATGGGGTGGTTGGGGAGTGGAAGGCGTGCCCTGTAATATGAGAGTCATGGAGACTAGGCCTGTTGTTTGCAAGGGGACTGAGTGGATGCTTCTAAGCTATCTGAATGCCTTTGCAGAAAGAATGAGAAAATGGTGACTTGACCTACAACCTCACAGACTGCCTGTCGGAAGTGTGATTTTTAAGACTCATCATTAACACGGGAAAGAGAGGTAGAAAAACTCCTCAGAAGATGATCATAAACACCTATTTACTTGAAGTCTTTCAGAAAGAGTCTGGTGAGGTTTGCAGGATCTGTGGTGACAGGGGATTGGCCTGTCAGGGCACCTGTGAGATGCACTGAGTGGTGCCTTCACTCGTATCCTGGAAAACATAGTGTACAAGTCAGTGTATTACACTGATGAGGGTGATAACTGAAATCACTGGTCCCTGCCTCTGAATTGCATTGTGTTAGATTCAGAGTGTGAACTTCCCAGGCGTGCGTCTTCCTGTCTACTCAAGAAGTGGCATCACCCGTGACTTTGTGCAGAGCCATCAGCTATCCTGCAACCTGGATTTGGAGTCCTGGAAGAGCCTTGGTGTGTCCGCCCCCATCCTCATCCAAAGCACAGGGGTACAAACCATGCTGTCAGTCCTTTCTCCTGTCTCATTTGCTCTTACCTTTCATCAGGTCCAGCAGCTTTGGGGAGCAGGCTGAGGCCTTCGGTGAGTATCTCCTTCCAGGAATCCCAAGCTGTTTGCAAAACCACCTGCAGCTTGGCTTTCTTTCAGTTTTCACTCTGCTTCCAGCACCTGTCTTCTCTGAAAACCTCACTCATGGCCGAATCAGGTCCAGTCCTCCTGGTCTAGATGCCTATTTTAGTCCATGGCCTTTGCTTCAGATCAGCAGCACCATCTCTGTTTCCTTCTCCTCCTTTCTCGATCCCTCCTCCCCTCCCCTCCGTTCCCTTCTGTTCTGCTCCTCCTCTTCCTCCTCCTCCCCTTCCTCCTCCTCCTCCTCCTCTTCTTCTTCCTTGTCCTCCTTCTTCTTTTCTTCCCCTTCGTCCTCCTTCCTACTTGAGAAGCCTCCTTTGGATCAGGAGTTAGCAAACTTTTAATGAACAAGGCCAGAGAGTAAATATTTTCAGTGCTTGTGGCTCATACCATCTCTGCCACATTCCAGCTTTGTGGGATGACGGCAGCCATCCGCCAAACATAAATGGCTCTGTTCCAATAAAACTTTATTTACAAGAATAGGCTCTAGACTTAGCTCATGGGTCTAGTTTGCTGCTCCTTGATTTAGATCCAAGGCACACTTACTTTTAAATAGATGGACATGGCTTTTAACCTTTTCTTCTAGGCCTTCATTTGGAAGCTTATATTATTTGGATCATGTTACAAAACATTTCTTCTTCATGTTTCGTATCTGAATAATGACTATAATTTGATTTTAAGAATCTCCTATACAAGTGGAATCAGCCAGATATTTCAGTGTAGAAAACAGAATTGAAGAGATGATGTAGTCCTACCACTTCATACAGAAGTGTATGCATGTGAGTGTGTGTGTGTGTGCGTGTGTGTGCATATTTATGTGTGGTAACTCATTGCCTACATCCAGATTCTAGGTCTTTCTTGCTCAACTCGTTCTCTGATGTTTTATAGATGAAGACATAGACATCGAGCCCACAGAAGGCAAGGGTCAGTCACTTCCATTAGCTGAAAAGCAGTAGCTTGCCCGAAGTTTCTTAATCATGTCTTAGAAGGGATGATGTCTTTATGAAGTTGGTTTCTCTGCAGACTAGGATGTGGATAAACACTGGCTGAGACTAGGGTCCTTGTGGGTCCTTCCGTCTCTCACCATGGGCACAACAAAGGGTGTGACTTGAGAGATTCAGCTGAGAGTCTTGCTTATAGCTTGAATGTACAAAGGCCATTTCTAGGAGTCCTTACTACAGCATTCTATGGCTAAGTTCAGGATTACATGGAAGGTGGATTTGACTACACAGGTTCCTCTCCCTAATAAGCAGTACACTGGATCACTTAACATCTGAAAGAATGTCGGGTCTGTTGATAAGTGGGAACTTGGAGAAGGCACACAGTGTGCTTTCACTTTGTTACAGAAACACAGAAGTCAACTGGATGGGGTGATGTCCATAGCAGTGGTGGATTACAACACAGTGAGCCTTATTCTTGGTTTCCTCTCACTTGAGGACTGTTTTCTGGTTGCTTTCCTTTCTAGTACCTTGTGTGTTCCAGCCATGTGTGCTCCCTGGATACCCATTCTCTCATTGTTGTAGAGGAATCATTCCTAAAATCCACCACAATCATCCTGCAGTTAAATGTAGCCAATAGAAATCTGCAGAGATTCGGGAACAACACAAGGGACCCTTGTGTTTCAGCATAAGAACGGGTACAGGCTGGGCTTATAAGAAGCTGTGACTTGCCTAGAGTTAGATGGAAACATTGTACTAAAGTTTTCAGGAGAAAACACCGATTTAAAAATCTGTACAACAGGGCATCTTTGTCACGAAAAACTTTTTCATAAAATCACAAAGACTCCAAGATAATTTCTATATATGAGAATGGTTATAGCCATCCAGCTGCCTTGTTACAATTATTGGGATGGCTTTAAGCCAAGCTGAAGATACTGCTTTTTGTTGTTGTTGTTTTGTTTTCACTTTTAAAAATCATATTTTGATTCTTTGAGAATTTCATACAGTGTGTTTTGATAATACTCAGAGCCCCTCCCGACCTCCTTTCAGATACACCTCACCTTTCCCCTCCCCTCCCACCTCAATTCCTGTCCTCGATTTTTCAAGTCCTGTGGAGTCTAATTTGTGTTCTCCAGATACTATTGGGTGTGGTTCCATCCCTGGAAGCCTGATTAAGCTACCTGGGGTCACACCCTTAAAGAAAAAAGCCTCTTCACTCTCCCAGCAGCTCTCAGTTGCTGGTAGTTCCTCAGTGGAGGCTGGGGCTTCCTGTTCATCTCCCAACTCCATGCTGGGTTTTTGTTGAGCTTAAGTTTACCCAGGTCTTGTGCATGCTGTCGTGAGCACCGTGGCCTCATATATATAACTGCCATGTTGCCTCCAGAAAACACAATGTCCTTGTAGTCATCCATCAGCTCTGGATCTTCCAGTCTTTCCAGGCCCTGCCTCACAATGGTCACTGAGCCTTGGAAGGAGGCGGCATAGTATAGGTGTCCCAGTTAGGGCTGAACACGCCCCAGTCTCATTTTCTGTAGGCGGACCAATTGTGGGTCTCTGTATTAATCACCATCTCTTACAAGTAGAATCTTCTCTGGTGAGAGTTGAGAGATGTACTAATCGATGGATATGAGTCATTAGGAGTCAGTTTAAGCCCATGCCCATTTAGCAGAATGATAGCAGTAGGTTCTCCCCTTATGACCTGTGACCTGTCCAGGATACAGGTTTGCTTTAATTTTTAAAAAAAATTGATGTGCGCTCGGTTTTAATTTTATAGTTAGAGATCTGACTGCCTGGCATTGGTTCCCCATATGGCAGTTGATGGTGGAGTGGGCAGGGGAGGGAGAAACTCCCTAATGTCACTTTGACTGATTTCATTTAAAACATAGGAGTCAATGGAAAAACTTGAGAATGCAGATCCCCTTTGATTCCCCTTCGGTCCTCTCTCCCTGTTCTTAATTGCAGATGTTACTTGTAAAGAGGAATAACTGGGCCAACAGACTCCAACACGATGATGAAAGAAGGCAAAAATCACTTACAACTTAAGAGTGATACCCAATAATAGAAGATTGAAAGAAATGAATTGCTACAATGAGTTAAATTAAATTCAGCCCAACTAATAGTAGATTAAGCAAACATTACAAATTAAAACCAAAGCTCCAGACAAACAAGGGAACATATCTTGCCTGGAGCTGAGCTGCCAAGGGACCCAGCTCATAGCCGTGATTGTGCCCTTCGCCAGCGAAGGAGCCTTTGACTGTGGGAGGAGTTACTGAGTCTGCAGTCCAGGAAAAGGATGGAGTTTGGCATTCAGCCATCAGCACTGCTGACTTCTGAATCATTGTGGGAGCTGTGAATACCACAGGCATGACTGTCACTCAAGGGGCTTCTGAGGAGAGCATGTCCCTGAGAGCTTACAGTTGGCACAAATGCTGAGTTGAATGAGAAGTGGACGGCTTCGAAAAATAAGAGAAGAGAAATGCAACCCCCAACTTGGAGAGTTTCAGGATTTACCCTTCCTCTTTTTCATTTTATCATCACTCTTTGCAGAAAGGCATGTGGATAGTAAGCATGCAGATGAGTTAATGTCCACCTGTGGACCAAATCCCAGATCAAGAAAGGAAACATGGGTTGGATACACAGCTCCATTGATAAAGTGTTTGCTGTTCCTGCATGAGGACATAAGTTCAGAGAGAGCATGCATAAGTGAGACCCCACCCCAGTACTGAAAAAAAAAATTATCCAAAAGAATGTTGTCAGAAGGGAGAGAACAAGAGTTGACCTTTCCTGGCCACCGTCCCATAAGGTTAGCCACCTTGCTCTTCAGTGTAGTTAATTGTGATTGCCCCAGTTGAGAACCCTCGCTCACCCCAACCTTCACAATTAGAGACAGAATAGAAATGATTGTGCTAGAGAGGGGTCGGAACCAGAAGGTTAGAAAGAGATTGGTTCCTATGAGAAATTGTTTCCTGTTCCTTATTTCACAGTTAGAAGTTGGCAGAACCACAGGCAAGTCAGGATATTGTTTGGTGTTTAGAAGACTGGCTGATTCATGGATAGCCCTGAACTGTGGAAATGTGTCTCACCAGTAGGCCTGAAATCTGCCGTTTAGTGCAGACATCACCTTATACAGACGCTCATTAGTTGTTTGGTGTGGCCCCCAGTGAGAAGTAGGGAGGTATTTTCATATCTGCTTTATAAACTGAGTTAGGCATAAGGAGAGATCATAGCTGCTTCCATGCTGGGAACTTGCTCCATGAGATGCCTTGCCCGCCATCTTTGTTTCCAGATCTTTAGGCTGCCTGGTGGGACCCATGTGTTTATCTGTTGGTGCACTTACTCATTCATCAAAGATTGATTGAGCACATTAGATACTATAATGAAGAAGGCATAGTCTGTACTATAAAAAAGGATCATTCTTATTGGAGCTAAGGAGGATGCACATTAGATACTATAATGAAGAAGGCATAGTCTGTACTATAAAAAAGGATCATTCTTACTGGAGCTAATTCTTAAACCTCAGAGATAGGCAAGTGGTGTCAGTGTATGGCATGGCACGGTTAGTGAGTGGTGAGGAGGCTAGAGGAGCCTGCCCATGTATTTATTGTGACATGAGAACATGCATAATCTCAGGATTCATGAAGGCAGCCTGTCTGCAAGGCTCTGTACAGGAGGAAGAATGCAACTTGCTATAGTGCCTTACGGTTATCACTGTAGCAGATGTCCACACAGCATTATTGGAGTAAAGGGAGGAAAGATGTTCATTATGGCAGGAAGAAAGAGAGGAAGGTCCTGTAAGTAAAGAGAAGAAGAGAGAGGAAGGTCCTGTAGGTACACCGAGGAAGAGAGAGGAAGGTCTTGTAGGTAGACAGAAAAAGAGAGAGGAAGGTCCTGTAAGTATAGAGAAGAAGAGAGAGGAAGGTCCTGTAAGTGTAGAGAAGAAGAGCGAGGAAGGTCCTGTAGGTATATAGAGGAAGAGTAAGGGAGATCCTGTAGGTACACAGAGGAAGAGAGAGAGGAAGTGTTCTCCAACTATGCAGAAGAGCTCCTGAGGAGGTTAGAAAGCTTCAAAGGTTGAAAGCATGAGATCTTGTTATTATGTGTGTTTCTTGGGACAGGGTCTCATGTAGTCTAGGCTTCTTTTGAACTCCACATGTAGCTGAGAGGATGACCTTGAACTTCTGCTCCTCCTGCCTCCATCTACCAAGTGCTGGGATTAAAGACATATGCTATCATGCCTGGCTAAGATCTTAGAGTAAGAAGCCAGTGGCATCCCTCCACTGATGGGGAATTCAGTATCTAGAAAGAGATCATCCCTTGGAGGCGTATGCATTTGGTTTGTGTGTGTGTGTGTGTGTGTGTGTCTGTCTGTCTGTCTGTCTGTCTACAGGCTCTTGGAGGCCAACAGAGGATGGTCTAGTGCCCTAGTCTATCACTCATCATCTTAATCTTTGAGACAAGGACTGTCATTGAACCTGGAACTAGGCTGATGGCCAGCAAGTCCTAGTGATCCCTGTCTCCACTTTCCATGACACCTAGCTTACATGGGGCTGTGACTGACTTTTTACATGGGCGCTGGTGATTTGAACTCAGGTCCTCATGCCTGCACAGCAAGTGCTTTTACCCACTGAGCCTATCTCTCCACCCCTTCCCCCCACCAGGCTAAATGGGGGAGGGGACACTGTGGTGTGATTTAGGGTGATCTGAACAATAAAAGGTCTCAGATGTAGAACGCCCACTGCCAAGACACACTGGGACCAGTATGCCCAGCACCAAGTTTCTGTTTCTAGATTTGCACTTTGCTTTGTTGTGAGGGATAAAAGTGAGGCACGGCTGTATGTGTGTTGTAAGGAAATGTCTTCGTTCCCTTAAGGTGCTGAAGTATTGACGAAGAGTCGGGCTGGGGAGTGGGGAGAATCAGGGCAGAGCTGAGTTTTCTACAGACTAGGTCGGATTTGAATGGTGTAATGAATTCTGAAAACGAAAGGCCAGACTGAGACAAGGAGGCAGAGGTCATATATATATATATATACATATATATATATATATATATGTATATACATATATATATATGACCTCACTTTCTACCTCCTCTGCTCCTAAGTGTGCTCAGCAGCCCAGTGATATGCAGTGGTTGTACAAAAGCAAAATAGAAAACCCAAGCCAGAAAGCATGTGGAAGAGCAAATCTGCCCAGTGTGCCAGTAGTCACTCCTGCAAATTCTGGGATCCCTTGACTTGCTCTAGCCCCCATTTTGGCACATTCTATTCTAAAACTGCTTAGAAAACCAAGCTAGTGCCCTTGTGGGTTGCATATTCTGGACACCATGTGCTCATTCTTAGCTCTTAAGCCTTCCTTCTACTTTCAGCTTTTTTCCTGAATCTCCAGACACTCAAACCAGAGCATTCTTTCCCAATCCTTTAAAATGACATGCATACATGGTTGCACCTCACATAGCCCAGCACATCGGCTTCAAGCTCCTCTGAAGTCTCTGACCTGGGCTGCTCCCCGTCCTCTATGTTATGGTCAGATTCATTCAGTTCAGTTTTATTCAATGACCATGGAATGAATGCCTGCTATTTGAAACACATTGGATTAAATGCTGGATTCTCTCTATGTATATCTTTCTGACTGGCTCTTGCTCTATGTCCATGCATCCACATATCCACGCACCCACCCACTCATCTATGTATCTACCTACACACTTATCCATTCATCTATCTGCCCTGCATCCATCCACTCACTGTCCATCCACCCACCATCCACTCACTCATCCATCCATCCATCCACTGTCCATGTGTCTGTTCATACACCATCCACTCAACCATCTATCCATCTACCCATCCATTCACCCACTCAACCCGTCTATTTACTATCCATCTATCCACCCACCCACCCGCCCATCCATCCATCTATCTTTTCTCAACTTGAAATAATAAAATGCAGGAGTCCTCACTGGCACAAACTGACTTCTTAATACATATAACTCTTATTTGTGCATTTAAAACTATTTGACATTAATAATAGCAATAACCATTATAGTAATAACCACAAAACAAGAATCCCAACCCTGTCACTTTTTCTATGAACATGGGGTGCGTTAAATTCAATGTTTCTCTGTAACATTCATTTCTTGATTATTGTGCCAAAGAAGTTTTATTAAGACTATGCAAAGATACTCATAATCATAGGTAATATTTAAATGTTTTGTTGTTTCTTCTTCCAAAGCCTTTATCCTGAAGTGTCCTTTAGCAGGAAACTGAATTTTTTTCAGGTCTGCATCTCTCTCTGCTCCTGTCCCCTCGATAGATGGGTTATTGTTAAGAGTTGAGGTTTTTTCTGAGGGTGAACTCCTGTGCATGGAGGCTAAGTCCTGGCCTTGAACATATGTGCTTTGGAGCAAGTTATTCTGAGTTTTAAATGGCTGCATGATAGTATCAAGTTCATTGGGATTTCTTGGAAGAGGAAATGGTGTGCATAACAGTGTCTGTTATGATGAATGGACATGTCAGAGTCTTGAGAGAACGAGTGGGTAGACGGCTGTCTTCCTTTAGAAAGTGGGTGATTATTTCCAGCGATTATCAGATTCCATTGGCACCGTTAGCTTCATGGCTCCACATATTTCCAAAGTATATATCTAGAGTGTTCGAAATTCGGACGGCCATACATCTGAACATTCTTGGAATAAAGGAACAGAAGACAGAAAACATGGAAGAAGGAAGTAGGGAGAAATCAGTCAATAGGTGCTAGCATGCAGGTGGACTTGGGCGCAATAGGGCTGTATAACAACAAAAGAAGATGTAGGCATTCAAACCAGCTTTTAAGGAAGCTTGTATGTAATATAGGTACCCAGTTCTTAGGCACCAGCAGTTCCTGCTGTCTCACCTGGAGTTATCTCAACTGGATACCTTCTGTTTGTAAGTCCACAGTGCTTATTCATACCTATTCAAACAGTTCTGTGATTAGCATTTTTAGCCATAGCTGTTTTGCTCACGTTGAATCTACTTCTAGTATTTCCTCCACCCTCCTTGTCCTGATACCTGGTGGGCAGAACTGATGGGGCACTGGCATTTACTTGAGATATGCTCAAATCTCCAGATGATGGATTGTATCTAGTTCAGTGCCAGTGAGATTCTCTTAGAGGGTCACAGCTGCACCAGAACTAGAGGGGTTTTGAGAAGGAGAACCTATAGGAATAACTCTTCTTGTTCTGGTTTTGCAGAAGTAGCATCTTTTAAAAAGTGTCACACCTTGCACGAAGGTCAAGGTAGTGATTTTATTTATTTGTATTTACTTACCTTTATTTTCAATCCGTGAGTGTTGTGGCTATATTTATTTAAGTGTACCTGTGCATACAATGTTCCCACAGGCTGGACGAGGGTGTTGGATCCCCTATAAGTGGAGTTAAGAATGGTTGTTAACTGCCTTATGGGTGCTGGGAACTGAACCTGGATCCTCTGCAAGAGCAGCCAATGCTCTTAACTGATGAGTCATCTCTCTATCCCAGGATGATGATTTTAAAGAGACAGATGGAGCAACAAGGAAGCTAGGATGTGTGTGATCAAGGCGTCAGTGGTAAGGTTGGCGATGTCATGACATCTCAGGATATCGCAGTGGGGCTTGTTCTGTGTACTACACCTCTCCCACCAGCCAGTGTTGGAGACTAAGTCCCCGCCCCCATCTTGCCACTAAGCTTATCCTTCATGCAAAAACCTGAGTGTCTATCTAAATGAAGACTAATGCTCTTTCTCCTTGATTGTCCCCAAAGCTACTAGTATGCTCAGCTGACCTCAAACCATAATCCTGGACTCTTTGGGATCTTCCTCTGATCCCTCCTCCTGTCTTCTTGGCTGTTTATCACACTTGTCCATCATTTTCATATCTCTGAACCTTCACAATTGCCATTGCCTTTACTTGGAAATGTCCTATCGCAGATAGATGCCTGTGTGACCCACTCAGCTCCCTTCCGTTCCACTTCCCCCAGGCCATGTCTTGTCACTCAACCTCCAGAAGTACCCTTGCCCCCCTCCATCTCTTTACTTTGCATGACTTTCCTTTGCTTCCCAACCTGGAAAGAGCATCTTTTTGTTCATGCCACCTGTCTGTGGCTGGCCTCCTCACTGGAATATAAGCTCCACATGTCAGAGATGTTGAGTGACTGGACCACTGCTGAATCCAGTTTCTGGAGCAGGACTCCTTGCAATGTAGATGCCCAGCACCTTCGCTGATCACTGAATAAATAATGAGCAATTTTCATCCATAAGATAAATATTAAAAAAGAATAAGATCTCATGTTATCAACCTTTGAAACTCTCCAACCTCCCCTGGGTGATGGGGTAGTCACAATATATAGAGATGAAACACAGGAGTTCTTGCTTTCTAGAAGATGGTGATCCAAATGGGGATGAGGAGATATATGCAGAAATGCACACCAGCTCTATATACAGATCCTTATGGAATGTTTTTACAGGTGCAAATATAGGGCTGTAGACAGGATATTTCCTCAGTGTTAGACAAGTAGCAGATAATATACTGCAAGTACATTGCTTACTTGTTTCAGAATTGAAGCCTCAGATCAACATGTATCAAGAGCATTGTGTCTCTGATCTTTGTATGTGTGTGCACATGCACAGTGGTCTGACCACATAAGATTTGACGGAGTTTAGAAAATAATAAAAAATGGCTTTGCAGGAACGTTCCAGCATGTCAGAAAGAGGAAGCATTCACAGGCGTTCGCCCCTAAGCAAATGAAGCAGATGCATTTTCCCAGGTGTGGCCAGGCATTATACAAGGCCCACATATTTTCCAATAAGCAACTCACATTTGCTCAGATGCTAGAAGTTTCTAATGGGTCTCAGAGGGTTGTAAATTATATCAGATACTAAACTGTTGTTTTTTAAAGGATGGAGAAGTGAAGTCTGAGGATAAAGCTTAACTTCTTCTAGGCACATTTAATATCTATTTTTGTATGTTTAGCATTCATTCATTCAGCAAACATTTACTGAGAATCAGCCCTGTGGGAGGAGCCTTGCTGGGCGATGGGATCACCATTGAGCGGCTCATCGTTATAGATCCTCATGGCCAAGCAGCCAGAATCTGGTGTCTCTATTGTTTTGTGAGCTTTCTGCTTATTTCACCATTTCCACTTTACTGCTGTTTTTAAAAAAAACTACGTCCTCACTGTAGCAGGTCATATAAGAGGGAGACATATAAATAAGGACAAAGAAAAAGTAACAGCTGTTCTACTCTTCCTCCTCAGTCCTTCTAGTTCATGTTTCTAGTAATCTGATGGAAATCTTTTCACACTGTTGTCTTGCTTCAACGGTGCAAGCACATATTTACAGAAAGATCTTGTTTCTTTAATTAAAAAAAAATTCATCTTGTTTATTTTGTGCATCTGGATTGTGTGCATACTCAAATTTTCCCCCAAATGAGAACTTTGATACGTGCACAATGGTAGTTCACTGTCTCTTTTCTTTCATTTTGTTACGATTGTATAGGAGTGATACACATATAGAATACACATGTGTGTGTGCCACAGTGGGCTTGTGGTGGTCAGAAGGCGACTGGGGGTCCATTCTCCCCTTCCACTTTGTTGAGGCAGGGTCTCTCTTCTTGTTTCCGTGGCACTGTGTACTCAAGTCTACCTGGCTCTTGAACTTCTAGATCATTCTATCACTTATCACGTTGCAGTAGGAATGCTGGGATTTTAGATGTTCAACACGGCCTCTGGCTGTTTACGTGGGTTCCAGGGTGGGATTCTAATTCAGGTTGTCAGGCTTGCATGGCAGGCACTTTTACCCACCAAGCCATCTCACCAGCCCCTCCTTGTTCCTCGTTTCTCTTGTCTGACTACCTCTGGGGCTCAGCATCTCTTAGACATTCATTTCCCATTCATATTTCTTGTATGAATTCTTACCCACGTCCCTTTGCCTATTTCTGTATTGAATCATCTTGTTTGTCTTATTGATTTATGCGAGTTGTTTTTATGGTAGAGATAATAATTTGTTGGCAATTTATGAGACTACAAGGTATGTCACTTGTACATCTATCTCCTGTTAAAATTTCTTTGGAGATCTAATGTAGAAAATATCCTTCTTGACCTTAGCCATCAAAACCATGAGCTGAGCTAGGGAGTTGGCTCAGTGGGTAAAGTGCTTGCTGTGTAAGCATCAGAACCTAAATTCTAGTCTCTAGTACCTACGTAAAGCCAGGCATGGTGGGTATCTGCTACCTCATTGCTGGGGGAGGCAGAGACAGGAGGATTCCTGGAGGTCTCTGGCTAGCCAGTCTAGCTGAATGAGTGAGCTCCAGTTTCAGTGAAGAACCTTATCACAAAATATAAAGAAGACTCCAGATGTCAACCTCTGGCCTCCACATGCACATGTATATCCTCCCAGCTCCACATCCAACAACAAAAAAAATCCATGAGCTTGATAAGCCAGAGTCCTGGGGTAAAGAGCAGTGTCCATTTTAAAGTCACATTATGGCCTTTTAGGGTCAAGAGGTGCATTGTTTCTATTGCAGAGACAGCACCTGGATTGTTCACTCCCCTGTCACTCTGTTTCTGTGTACTCATGCAGATTCACCTATTGGCTAGAAACCTCATGTTCCCTCCTTGATATTTGGAGTGCTTCTTCCAGAAAGTGCTTACCACAAAGGGAAAGTATTCAGAGCTGCAGCTATCAAAGAACAGTTTAGCATCTCTAAAATCTGTAGGCCACTTATCACCCTGGGAGACATATATAGGAATGTATCTTAAGTGTGAGGTGAGGCTAGCTCTCCCCAGGGACTCACACCTCTGATGGAATTTGTCTTACCTCCTCTTAGCTTCTCTTTCCTGAAGGGTCACCACATTTGTCCAGTCTCTCTGACAGTGTGGAACTGTCACCTCGGACGCTGAGCTTCTGTAAAGAATCAATCTAATTAAAGCATACCACGTGCCTTGCGTCTAGAATACTATTAAGGCTGGGCTTTGCGGATGCAGTGCATCACCACATAATTGACTCATTTGTTCCCCTTGGTAGGACTCATGTACTGTTCAACATTAACAAGGGCGATTTCAGTGGGCCGGATGTTTCTAAGTGAGCTGCTTCTCTCACGGAGAGTATGCATGCACAGGTACAGTTTCTCCCCCACCTTCCTCCCCCTTTTGACTGAACTATCAAGAAAGCCAGAATGTCAACAGTGCATGAAACTACAGATGAGAAAATAGAGACAAACACAGTGCATGAGATCAAGCTCATAACACATGGGTATGCACTGAAGGCCTTTGTGGGAGACTTCAGCTTCCAGCTCCCATGTTGGGCACCTCACAGCCATTGGTAATTCCAGCATGAGGGGATCGACCTGAACCTTTCCACCTAGTTTGTCACAGAGGAAAAAAAATCAGGGAAATAAATGAGATGATGTGCCCACAGTGAAACTTGAATCCGTATGCCTGATTTCATCAGTCCTTCTCTGCCAGCTGGCCTCTTGCAATAAGCTAAAGACCAACTCTTTCTGGGGATGCAAGCATCTAATTGGGGGACAAGATCTATTGCTACCCTCACATATACTCCTTACACCTACCTCCTTCCAAGGAAGTAGGCTTTGTTTATTCATTCAGAAAATATGAATTGGTCCAGTAAATACTTGTGAACTTCCCTTGCTTTAGTTTGAATCATTAAGGTACCAGGAGTGGGGGACTGCATCTGTGATGAAGGTTTTGTTTTCCCAGTGAGGATAAAAGACGTAGCCCTACGAAAATAAACAAATCCCTTTTTAACAATTCTGCTAACAACATATACTCCATAATTGAATATCAGTACAAATAAAAGGCACCTGGTACAGCTTGTTCCAAGTTCTCTTTTATTAGAGTCTAAGTGGTGACATTCGTTTCCAGGCAGTGCCCCTGCTGTTGCCTTTGCTCGTTATTGGGAGGGTGTAGCAACCACACTGAGAAGGGGGATGCATGGGGTTTGTAACTGCCGAGGCTGGCGAATGGAGACCCTCTAGCTGATGGGTCTCTTATAGCATCGCAGTGTCAGAAAGCACAGTGTCTCTTCCCCGTGGTCTGCTCTTGTGCTGAAGGACAGACACGTTTTTCCTCTTGGCTGTGGATGTTTGTATCATGAACTTTAGCCCAGAAGATGCTGTCCATCCCTGCTCAGGCACCTGAGGGCAACTGGAGCCAGGCGGTTAAGAGAATGATGTGGTTCAGGTCTTGTCAGACTGACAAGCCAGCTGAGAAAGCAGCGGGGCCCATAACCTTGGAGGAGCACTGAGGTTTCGTTACTTTGATTTAAACTGTCATGAGTAGAATTTGTGGGTGGGCCTCAGAATGGGCAAAGAGGAGAAGAAAAAAAAGCAGACCATAAATTTACAGTAATTATTTATGGACCAACAAAAGAGCACACTGGCCCCATGATCACGGCCCATGATAAAATAAGGCCGTGTGGTTTGCAAGGCTGTAGTCTTCTTCCAGTCCTGATGGCTGCCATGAGCTGTTGCTCATATTGTGTGTGTGTGTGTGTGTGTGTGTGTGTGTGTAGATGTGCATGGATGTTTTTGGTAATGATGCACAAAAGTCAGTATTGGGACATTTAATTTTTTAATGAGAAACATGAAATTTTATTCACCTTCTATATCCTTGATTGTCTAATGGGTGAAGATTCAAGATGCTCTTGGGGTTCATTTTTCCCTATCATCTGCTCAGGAGGAATTGGGGGTATCCCTCCTTTCCATCAGGTGCTCTGGGTGGGGTCTTTGCTGTCTTGAGAGGATCTATGGAAATGAAACACAAGGAGTCTGGGGACCAGTTTCTGGAGCAAAAATGTGCACTGACCCTTCCTTCTCCACTTTGGTGGGTCAGAGTGTCACCCTAAAAGAAAGTCAAAGGATTCTCCCTGAGTCTCCTTCCACTACCTAGGTGTCCCACAGACACAGTCTAATGCCTGTTTGCTCTCACAGCATGGACTGTGTGAGCATGGGACTCCTGAATGGTCCTCCTTCACTCTTACGTGGTATCTTACCATTTTCAGTTTTTGCTCATTTCATTACCAGTCCTTCTGATCAGTTGTTAGTCATTACCCCTTTGGGATGAAGAGTCTGAGGGTCAGAGAGGTAGATTTCATAGGGTTGCCAGACTCAGAATTCTTGTCATCAGGTGGGTGCCTGAGGAATAGCCTATTGCTCATCCAGGGATTGTTTTACAAATTCTGAATAGACACGAGATTCAGGAAAGCGAGAATTCAGGAAATGTGATGCTTGGGGGACACTGAACATAGAAAGGGCCTGTTATATTTGTGTGTTTCTGATTGCTTCCTCTTAGCAAACTGCTTGAGAAGCCCCCCAAATTCATGACCCAGACATCAGGCAAGGTTTTCCTTTGTGTGTGTATATGTATAGGTCTGTGCGCTCATGTGTGTGGGGTATGCATGTCCATGTCTTCGTGCACATGCACAGTGAGCCAGAGTTAAACTTTGGATGTTGTTCCTCCTGCCTTGTTCTTTTTCTTTTTTGGCAGGGAAGGTTTTACACAGGCATGGAACTTGCTAACTGTGCTAGGCTGACTGAGAGAGCTCCGAAATCTGTCTCCATTTCTCTAGCATCCAGACTGCAAGCATAGGCAGGGTTTTGATGCTTGAGACTCTCTGCCTAGGATGGCTGAGGCTATCCCATCTGAGTATGCCCTGTGAAAATATCACACACACACACACACGCACGCATCACACACACACGCACACGCACCACAGTGCTTCTGCAGGTTTGCAAAGGGCTAAGCATTTTATGGTCCCCTCTGGACGCCATAGTCCTGCTTCTGCAGAGTCATTAGTCTTTCACAGTGGCTTCTGTTGTCTGTGATGGCCAACGCAATCAAGAGCCGAGTCCCTGAGTTTCGTTTAAGTAAACTGCTTCCACAAGAGGTGTGGTGTGTCCTTCTGTGTGTCTGTGTGCATGCACGTACGTGTATATTCATGTGTTTTCATGTGTGTGTTTCATGTGTGAAGCTTACTGAAGTTTTGGGCAGACTATATAAATCATCGCTTGTTTCATTTTATGACCTGAGTTCCTACTTGGAATACATGGGTTAGATCTCCTCTTTCTTCTTTATTTCTTCTTTCCTCAAATGCTCCTGCTCGTGAAGGGCTTTGTCCACATCTCACTCTAGCTACCTTGCTGTACTCCTAAGCATCTTGCCAAGGATGCTTTCCTTTTAAAAGATGATTCTCTCCTGAAGAGGAATTCGGATGACAGCAGGAACAACCTGTTTTTCTATCCTATTATATAAATAAGTAGAAAAATAAATAAACAAAACTCAGTCTCCAGTGTATGGTTGGTCTGAACATTACAGTGCGATGACCACGTAGTTGGCATTCAGTGCTTTAACGACATCAGTAACTTGAGTGTCATGTAGCTAATGAAAGTTACAGATTTTCCTGTATATCAGTGTATTTCAGATACACAGTCTTTCACATTAGCCTAACTTCAGATGAAGGTTCTGAGGGTCAGGAGTTGAGTGCAAGCTTCCTGACATACCTGGTTCTTTCACATCTGATTCTACCCCAGTCGTTGCCTTGGCATTAAGTGTCTGACTTTCATTGTTGCTTAGTGAATCACATCCAAAATGTTTCATTCACTCCCCGACTATCACAGGTATGTAATTTCCCCTAGCCTCCACTGGATCTTAGGCTCCCATATAGCTGAGGTGCCTGCCTGAATTTTCACGTTTTTGTGTAACAAAATCAGCAAATTCCTGGGATTCAGTCTGATTCATCTCTCAGTTTGGTAAACAGGTAACACTTGCATTAAAATGACATGCATCTAATTGCCCTGTGACCCCCCCAATACAAAATAGAGTCATATTATTTCATTATTCATGTTCAGAGAAAAATAATAAACATAGTCTAAATTATGACCAGAACTAGTAAATCTCAGGCACAGCCACCGTCAATTCAGGGGTGAAGACAGAATCTCACAGACAGTTACAGAAAGGCTAGACGTCTCCTGTCAACTAAACTCTAGACACCCTGACAATATGAGAAAGTAATGTGGCTGGTATCAAAGAAATTAACTAATCTCATCATGGTCTGGCTGTTGCCTCTTACAGCCCATCATCCAAGGAAAACAGCCCAGGCTGTGGAAAATTACAGTTTTCCAATAACAGAGACCAACCACAGCTCTGTAGTTTCATTTGAGAATGAGTCCACATGTCATACAGGAAGAGAAATGGTGGCAGGCTTTAGAAGGCTCCCATTGCCACTGGAAGGAGGTGAGGGCCTGACAGAGCCATAAGCCGTAGAGAGGCTCCAAAAGGCTGTGGTCGCCTCCACATACTCGAGTAATTGGAGTGCAAGGCAGGGCATCAGCAGGTCAAGGTCAGCCAGAGGTCATGGCACCTCTGCAGATGGGTTCCATAATGGACCGTATAATGCACGCTGGAGAGAGAGAGTGGGGGCAGCCACATAAAGAGACAGTAAACGGAACCCAAAACTGACGCACAGGCTTGTTCATGAAACCCTGTGGATGGAAGAATTTTAACCCCTGTCTTTCTGGGAGTGTCACGTGATTCTGAGTGCTGAAGAAGCGAGACCTGGAAAGAAACTAAATGCTGAGCATGCAGACCAGTTACAGACAAGTCCTAACAACCAACAGGGAGAGAGAGAGAGAGAGAATAGGTTCACATTTCAAAGAACCAGGTACACCACTCGGAGTGGCCTCTTGGCTTATTCTATAAGGCCACAGCCTCTGTGAACAGTTTGCAGAACTCCAGAGAGTAATAAAAGTCTGGGGCTACTGGGTGAATGTTTAGTGTTGTCAAAAAGCCAAATGTGAGTTCCTCAGATTTTAAGGCCTGGGAAGGGGGTTCTCGGGGCGTAGCTCAATTGGTAGAGTTCTTGCCTAACATGAATGAGAAACATGTTGGTTTTGAGACCCTGGTTTGATCTTTAGCACCAAATAAAACTAGATGTGGTGGTACAAGGCTGTCATCCCAGCAATCAGGCGGTAGAGGGAGAAAGATCAGATGTTCACGGTTATCTTCTGCTACATAGTGAGTATCAGCAGCACACTGTAGTACCTGGCAGGACAAGGAAGGGGTCCCATCTCTAGCCAGCATTTCAGTCATGCTCAGAAGCAGCTTGAAACCCTTGCTCTTTAACATTTATCATCAGAGAATGAAGTTCCTAATGTAGTTCTGAGTTAGGGAATGAATTACAAGGAAGAGAACATTCCAGAAACCCGGCAGAAGTAACTGCAGTCTCTGCTCTAACATCTCAGAGGACATTTTGCATCTATGGATGGGCATGATCAGGATTTTTAAAAAAAGTCTTTGTGTATGTGTATTTGCATGTGTGTGTGTGTGTGTGTGTGTGTGTGTGTGCACGCACTCACACAGGAGCATGTATGCCAGTGTGTGCTACAGAGGTCAGAGAACAAACTATTTTTTGTCCTTGCCTTCTACCTGGTTTGAGACAGGGTCTCGTGCTGATCGCTGCGTACAACAGGCCAGCTGGCCTTGGAGTTTCCAGAGACTCTCCTGTCTCTGCCTCTCCACATGCTCTAGAAACATGGGTATAACAGGTGTGTCCTACCATGCTTGGCTTTATTGGGATTCTAGGGATTTCCAATTCAGGTCCTTAAGCTCGTGCAGCATGTACTTTTACCTCCTGAGCTTTCTCCCAGCCCTTTAACGAGGATTTTAACAGCATGGATGGATTCTCTATTCTTAGAATTCTTTTTTAAACCAATTTTGTTTTTTTTTTTTAAGTTTTGTGTATGTGAGTGCTATGCCTGCATGTATGTAGTATGCCTGCAGTGCCCACGAAGGACAGAAGAGGGCACTGGATCCTCTGAAACTGGAGTTACAGATGGTTGTTAGCTACCATGTGGGTTCTAGGATTCAAACCTGGGTCTTCTGCAAGAACAGCCAGTACTCTTAACTGCTGAGCCATCTTTCCAGCCCTAGTCCTCTAATTTTTTACCAACCAAGCCTGTATTTCCATGCTCAGCAATATGCAGGGAAGACAGATGGCTACTTCCTTGAAATGATTATTCCAATCTTAGTCCTGAGTGTAAGTGAAACCCCCAACAGTTTCAGACTCAGGAAGATGGAAGGAAACCTGGAGCCGAAGTTTACAAAACATGCATGAGGAAAGACCGACTTTTACAACTTCTCCTCAGAAATCCAGGCCCTGCAAATAGCTCAGATAAGATTCCAGACCCCAGATTCACAAAGGACATGGGGCTTCCTTAGCAGATAAGGTTCAGGACTCAAGGAATGCACAAACAGTTATAAAAAAGGACTACTTCCTGGCCAGAAGCTTGCCTTAAACATCAATCAGATGTCATGGCAACGCCCCTCCCCTAAAAGCCAGGAGGGGGCTGAGGGTTTTTTAAGGCTTTGAGGACTGGGACAGGCTTCTGAGACTTAGATTTGGACTGGGACTAGAACTGGGACTTGGGCTTTTGGGCTGAGCTTGCTCCCCTGGGGAGTTTGCCTCTTGCACTCTCCCTGAGGGAGCTCCTCCATCCCGATCTGGAGCCTGGCAGCCAGCCTGGTTCCCTGGAGCCCCAGCCCCAAGATGGGGGCGAGGGGGCTAGCCTCCCCCCATCTCTTTGGGGAGGGCTAGCGTTTCTCCACTCGTGGGTGCGGAGGAGCTGGTCCAATCTGGTCTTCTCTTAATAAAGCCGGGTCCTGTTAGCTGCCAGCAGAGTCTCTGGTCCCTTTTGTCTCCTGCATCTCTCAAACCCAGAACCTTACACTGAGTATGGCTGTGGCTATGTGAGCTGTCAAAAGCCTGCCTTGAATGTTAGAAGGTGGAAGAGAATGCATTGACTCTGTTTAAGCCATGAGATCCCAGACAAAGCAAAGTCATGGGAGTTGTTTTCAGAGTCTGGATAGAGTTTTCTTGGCATATGTATCAAAGCCAGATGCTCGAGCCACATGACCTGCCTCCGAGACTCCCTGTTGTGGTTAGAGCTTGCGACCTCTCTCTGCTCCTGATGCCCCCAGGGCAGGAGCTTATGACACACAGGCCATTCATCCCTGAGTATGTATGTGTCTCCTTGAGCCAGCTCCTCCTCCAGTCATCAAGTTGCACTTCAGAAGCTCACTGTTTTGTTGTCAATCGAACTGTAGTCATGTGTCTGGGATGTGTTTAAGAACAGAACAGGAAGGCAAGAGTTTTAGAGTCTGGAGATATATATATATATATATATATATATATATATATATATATATATATATAATGTGCTTGTGTGGGGTAGGTGTGCACACACGTGTGTCTGTGTGTGTGTGTTTGTGTATGTATGTATATGAGAATCAGAAGGCAACCTTGATGTCATTCCTTAGAGACCCACTTTGCTTTTAGACACAGGGTAGGCCTGAGATTCACCAAGTGGGCTAGGCTTGACTGGTCACAAGCCCAAAGAATCTGTTGGTCTCTTCCCCCCAAGTGCTGGGATTACAAACCAGCTTTGTACCATCCTCAGCTTTTTACATGGATGCTGGGTTTTGAAATTGGGGCTCATTCTTGAATGGCTGCCGCTTTACCACCTGAGCTATCTGCCTAGTCCCAAGTTATATATTTTTATGATGAAAAACACAGGGATCACCTCCCCTCATTTACATAGACCTTGAACTTAGAGAACTTTGACTCATCTTGGTCTGACTCCAACGTGAAAAGCACAGATTGGAATTTGGGGTGTATGACCACAGAAATTTCTAGGTAACATACAACCTGCAAATGTTTAAATAAGATAAATACCCAATGTATAGCCCATCTGCTTTGTGATGGAAAGGTCTAGAGAAAATATAAATAGCAGTTGAGTCTGAAGAGTCAGGTCCTGCTGAACCCTTCCATGTACAAGCTCTTCTTTTAGGCCACCAGTTGCCTCAACTGTAAAGTGAGTTTCATGTACCTGCATTGGGATTGTCTTGTGTCATAAAATACAGGCTTTGGGAAGAAGAATGCTTTGGATAAAGGACTTGGATGTTGGATGTCGTTTACTCTCTAGCCCTGATTCTTCACATCTTAATTAATGAGGTGTATTTGCACGATTGGAGGAAGGAGCTGAGCTTAGGTGTGTCTTAGTGAAAATACTTTGCAAAAGTTGAGGAGCTGGGGCTGGAGAGACAGCTCAGCAATTAAGAACATTGGCTACTCTTGCAGAAGACCCAGGTTAGGTTCCCAGCACCCACAGGATGGCTAATAACCATCCATAACTCCAGTTCCAGAGGATCCAATGCCCTCTTCTGACCTTCTTGGGCATTTCACAACACGGGTGTACTTACATACATGCAGGCAATACAGTCATATCCATAAAATTAAAGTAATAAATAAAACATTAAAGGATTTGAGGAGCCTCTTGGAACCACCAGTTTGTTTCCCAGACATCAAGGGGACGCTGTGATGATAAAGGGCTGAAAGGGACCCTGGGATAACCTTGTAGACTGTTCCTGAAGGGTCTCCTTCACACCAAGTCCTCACCCCCATTTTTTTGGAATTTACATTACACATGAAACTCCATCCAAGTCCAGTTTCCTGGAGTCTGATGAAGACTGTAGCCCAGTTGAATCACTTTCTTGTGGCCTTTAACCTAAAAAGATTACATTTTAGGGGGAGTGGGTCAGTGGTTCAGGACCAGCCTGCTGTCACAGGACAAAAATCCTATGTTTTATGTGATGTTTCTGCATTCAAATGGCCAATCTTGTGTCATGTAACATGTGAATAATGGCTGTAGCATGTGATGTCAAAATTTTCCACGCACCTCATAAATAAATCCAACCACACCCCTCCCCCAGTCACTGCCCAGAGGCCATCCAGTTTGGAACCTCAGCCTGCATCACAGATTAAGAATGCATTTGGAGTCAAGGTTAAAGGTACAGTATCCCCTTTCAAAAGGTGTCTGCCAGTGTTTTTGCCATGCATGACAAATAACATGGGAATCAGATTCTCATGTGCCTAGGGTCTCTCTCCTCCTCCTCTTCCTTCTTTTCTCGTTTACCTTAATTTTACTGATGGTCTGATCCTTTGGAAAAAATAGATGCTTATTAGGTCAAGACTTGATGCTATTTTCTTCAAAGTAAAGCACTTGGGTTAAGATCCCTAGGGAGAGGTGGAGAATATCACACGGCCACCTCATGCAGTGGTCCTCAAAGGTGATGCAGGACAAAGCCAGACACATGACAGCTGTAATTAGTATCACTGCAGACCCCAGCAATGTCCTCTTCTTCACAAGAAGTGTGTTTTTGTTTGGGCCATGTCAGCATACATGGAAGATTGGCATGCAGATCTTGCCATTAAATTGGAAATACTTAAAACACTGATATTGCTTGCTGAGGATGTCTGGCCACCTTTTCATTATCTAAAGTGAGCAGTGCAAACGGCTGCAGCAATCAGCTCCGGTCCTGGTATATCATTGCCTTTTTCTTTGAGGAATGGCAAAAGCATAAGACTTATTCTGCAAAATTCACCTTTGTTGAAGGCTCTCTTGCAGAAGCCAAGCTGCTCTTTTATCCCTCGTAAAAGACAGGATGGTTTAGTTTTGTTGTTTTGCCATTTCACAGTGAGTTGGGAGGAGGAAATAAATAGGCAGGCACAGGGTGGCAGAGGACCAGGGCAAAGAACAGAAGAGAAGGGGAATTTAGCTGAGTGTCCCTGGTAGCTCAAGTCCCCCTGGCTGCACCCTCCATCCCTCCATAGTCTCCCTACCTCACAAACAAAGGCGGCACCTTCTCAGATAATGCTGAGTGTGTCAGAAGCGAATGTTCCGGGAATGTGCTCGGTGACCTGCTCTGTGTAACAGACTCCAACCCCAAACCATACAGAAGTTGCTACATCTGTTTTGGCTTTTGTTCGCTGCACAGAGGGGTGGGGGGTTGGACTCCATGGTCAAGGGCCAAACTACATGTCATATTTCATTACCTTCATTAGCTACTACATAGAGGGCTGCATTCAAAGGAAAGCTTGGCATTAACTCTTGAACAACCAGCCTTTTCCAACAAGGTTTCCACCTTCATCCATAGTCCACAGCTCTGATTCCTTCGCGCTGTGGGCTCTGATTGTACTAAACTGTAAATCAGCCTGTAGGCCCATGATTTCACCCTTTTAACTTAAAGGAGGCAAGCTACTGTTTTCTCCTAAGTAGCTACTTGCAGAATGGTTGAACATCTGGAACCTATTAGGGCAAATGCTAGTGTAAACCCAATGGGGGGAAGGCGTATTTAGAATTAATAAAACTTTCTTCTCTTATTTTGTTTGCTGATGTCTTTCCCCTTTCCATCCCACCTCTGTGATTTAGGGTTGCTGGCTCCTTTTTCAATTGCTGTAATGAGATAAGATCATGTTTGTTCATGCCCAGATATTTTGGTGGAATTTTCCTTGGCCTGCTTTACGGAGATGACGTCTCACTTACGTGGTCACCCTCCTTTTCTCCTAGAAAGAGGAGCCATTCCCCATTCTGCTGCATTTCTTATGGCTTCCTTTGACAAAGACCAAAGTAAAAGTGGGTGCAGTTCTACAGTCAACCTAGACAGTCTTTGACTGTGAAAGCAGTATGCTGGTGTGCTATGTGTTGAGTACATCATGGCTCCACTTAAAATCACCTGCAGGCAGCACATGCTATTATTTAATATTATGAAGAATGGCCCATTGGCCAGCGTAGGTCAGCACACACCTGGATGTTGGTATTAGGGAGCCTGGAATTTTGATTCCTTATATGGGCTCTGCCATTGATTTATCCCCTGGCATTTTTCCATCTGTAAACTAGACAAATGGTGATCACATTACCAGGGCTCCAGTGACCTCATTGGAGGATGCTTTGGAAGACTGGGAGAGGACAATGGTTTTGCACCATATGCAGCACCAGAGCACGTTTTTTTTTGTTTTTATTACTGAGGATTTGAAAGATCTAAATAAGTGGTTTCCGTGTATGATCAGATGCAACCAGCACAAGGGTTGTTAGGAATGCAAATTCTCAGGCTGGGAAGGTGGCTCAGTGAGTGAAAGAATTTGTTACCTGAGATCGAGAGACCTGAGTTTGAATTCCCAGTATCTGTGGAAAAAGCTAACATGGCTGTCACACATCTGTAGCCCCAGCACTGAGGTAGGGATGGAGCCAGTGAGTGTGTGTGTGTGTGTGTATGTATATGTATCTGTGACAGGAGTGTTGTTGCTAGGGCTTACTGGCCAGCCAGCCTTTCTGAAAAATGGTGAGCTCCAGGTTCAGTGAGACTCTGTTTCATGAAAATAAGACCTATGCAAGTGGACACTTGACTTCCTCCTCAGACTTTTGAAGGAGCTGGAGAGATGGCTCAGAGGCTAAGAGCACTGGCTGCTCTTGCCTTGCAGGGAACCTGCGTTCAATTCCCAGTACCTACATGGCGGCTAACAACCATCCTTAACTCCAGTTCCAGGGGATCCATAGCCCTTTTCTGACCTTTGTGGGTGCTACATGACATGGGTGTGCTTTCATGTAGGCAGTACATTCATACACAGAAAATAAAAATAAATAAAATGTTAAAAATATTTTTAATTTCAAATTTTCTTTGTTTTAAAAAAGGGAATATAAACTCTCTTTATATGGACCAGGAAATTCTGGCAATGGGGGACTTTTGATACATACTGAAGTTTGAGAGCTACTGATCGATACACTTGTTTCAAGTCCAGATCTTAAAATCCCCAAAGCTCAGTTGAAATGGGCATCAGAGTAGAAGCTTAGCTCCACAAAGGTATTACCTGAAAGCCACTCTATTCCTAAAAGGATCCTGTGTCCCCTTCAGTCCCGACTCACAGAAGAGGTTGACGCAAAATTGGTTTTCTGGTTTGCAAAAGAGTATCACAATTTCTTCTGTGTCTTGTTATCACACAACACTCACCAGTCCACTTTGTAGGTCATTATATTACCTATTTATATTGGATGTGGTTCAACATTCCTGGAAACAAACTCACATTTGCAGATTGATACCTACCACCAGAAGAAGACAGTCAGGTTTACCTTTGTGAACTGAGCATATGCAAGGCAGAATGATAAACATAGAAGGCATCCACGTGTCTCTGGAGTTGGTGCTCAAGAATAAAAATGGATACTGTGCTGTTTTTATCTTTGTGACTGTGGAGAGGAGGAGGAAGAGGAAGAAAGACATAAAATAGTTTTAAAGATCAGAATTGTTGCTCTATGTGTGACTGTGTCTCAGTCATCCATCTTTTCATATTTTAGAAGAGTTGTATCATAAAATAAAGATGGTCACAGGACAGACACATGGATATGCAATCTGCTTTTTGAAGCCAATAACAATGTGTACATTGAAAATGCAGATAGACAGTGTGTCAAGATGGCTTTTAGTATACACCTGCATCCAGGGATGCTGTGTTCCTGTAGCGACAGATCCCCACGAATGAAACAAACAAACCAAAAGATACTCCCTTTGTTCTTGTTTTCAGTGCTTGGGGTGGCCATAAAACCCAGCACACATCCTGAATTTGGGTGAAGGGCCACCGGTGAGGATATTTAGTTTTGTAGCCGTTTTTGACCTCAGTGCAGTCAAACCAATTCTCCCTCCTTTAAATTTGTCCCTAAGTTTGATCCTGCAATGAGACCTTTTGCATGGCAAGTTTCAGCCTGGAGCAAAATTTTATGGCTGAATTATAAACCCTTGAAAAGAGGGGTTTATAATGGAAGCGCTGACCCAACCTTAACTCCAGTGGCGAGGGTACCGCGCAATAATAGATGAGGCAGAACAGCCAAGTGCTGCTTTTAATTTATCATTTAGTCGGAGAAAAGGGCCTTGTTTACTTCTTCTTCATCTTCTCTGCTTCCAAGACTCGCGACCATTATTTTGAAATGTATTTTATAATAAAACCTCAGTGGTTATGTAGCCTCAGGCTTGAGTGTCCATTTTAGAAAGAGTAAAAGCGGAGGACAGAGAAAGAGGAGAAAAATACGGAGCTCGAAAATGCAGACGGTAGACTGTTTTGGCTGCACAGTTCTTACTTGGCAGTAGGTTTATTATGGGATATATCTGCCCTTCTGTCATGATCCAGAGATGCCCCTGACTTGGATCCTGTTTTGACATTACCTGCCATATCAACAATAAAAGAATGATGATAATACTTGTAGCACTTTTTATTTCTAGTGTCAGGGTGCTGTGAGCAGACACGTTCTAGTTTTCAAAGTCATTTATGCCATGAAGTTCTGTTTCTTTCTCCATCTTCCCACTTATTTGATTTTTTAAACAATTTCATGTGTATGAGTGTATTGCTTGCATGTGTGTAAGTGCAATGTCCATGGAGGTCAGAAGGGTGCGTCCGATCCCCTGGAGCTGGAGTTACTGACAGTTGTTAGCCTCCATGTGGGTACGGGGAACTGAACCCAGGTCCTCTGCAAGAGAAGTCAGTGTTCCTAAAGCCATCTTTCCAGCCTCAGTGTTCCCATTTTATGGACTGAGAAACTGGAGTGATTAACTGCTGGTGTGATTTCTATAAATTCAGTTCGATCCTTGCTAGATCCCTGAATGCAAAGCCCCTGCTATTTGGGTGCTTGCAGTCAAATAGGTAAAGCAAACCAAAGCAACATTAGCTAAAGTATTAGAACAGAAGCTGGTCGTAAAGTCACTTTGCCCAACAAGCATTCTCCTGCCCCCACCTGACCCCGCCACTGGCTCTATCACATCTACTTTTTTAGGGATTCAAGGCTACAAGATCCCTGTGTGTGCCTGTGTTGGGTATTTTACCCTGTCTGCTGTGCTCTTGGTGGCCTGGAGGGTGAACTGAAAGCTTGGTTCCACCTCCCTTCTTCGTCATGCGTCTTCTACTTTGGTTGGTCCAGTGAGAAGGTAGAAGAATCTTGGGCAGGAGGAGAGTGTGGCTGTAACTCTTCCTTCCCTGGGGGAATCACACATGTTTGTTCCTCTTCTGAAGACCCTAGGTCCTGTCTGCAACCTTTCTATGGCTGGAAGGTTCTGGAGACTGTGCCATCGCTTGACACTTTCAGGCCATGATGATAGCAGCTTTGTACTGTTGCTTGCTGCAGGGTACCTCAATCTTTTTTTTTTTTTTTTCTAGTTTTCCTTTAGCCCAGCCCACACTTTTGCAAAGAGTCCCTTCATGAGATTCTTTCCCAGCAGGACCATTTGAATTGTGCAAGTTGCATTCTGTGGGGCCCTGACTGATACAAAAACTATATAGAGTCCACGTGTGGATGTGCACATGCGCTAAAAAAATAGTGATCGTTCTTAGGCAGACAGTTTATAGAGTAGGCCTATCCAATGTTGGGATTTGTGGTGAGTACATTATGAAGTCATTTCTTAGGCCACATAGCACATCCATCATGCAAGGTGGCAAGTCCCAGAAATTACATCAGATTTACAACATAATAAACTTTCATTAAGATGAAACTCCATGAAACTTCTTCCCCTTGGTTCCCAGGACTAAATAAATGCTGCCTGAATAGACAATGAACCCAGGTCTTGCTTAAATTGGTTGTGCTGGTGTGAAGATGTTAGCAGGGATAAAACCAGGAGCCACAGAGCACGCCAGTCCCTGGAGTGTCCTGAGCATGGGAACAGTACCTATATTGTTGTCATCAATTTTCTTCAGTCATCCAAAATGGGGCACGTGAGGCCACTTGCTGAGGCTGATCTGCACTTGCACCCACCGTCCAGATTCCTAGTGCATCTTCATCACTGCATGTCTTGGGCTTTATTGAAGGGTTTACACGGTTTGCTTGCTTTTCCCTCTGATATTGCACTGGATAAATCAGGGGTGATCATTTGTTAGCATTCCAGAGAGGAAACACTCCCAATGACAGAATGGAAGTGGTTCACCAGAAAGCATCTCCTAAGAAGATGGAGTACAGAATCACGGGGGCTTGAATGCATGGGCTTACCTCTGCCCTCCCTCGGATTTAGAGACCTGACAGGATTGAAAAAAGCACAAGATGCTAAAGAAAAATGCAGAGGAAAAGGCGTGATGGCAGAGAAGAGGTGTCAGCCAAATTTTGGAAGTTGGACAATGACTGGATTGATGGTAACTGATGTAGTAGATGTCAGGAAGATGCTTGCTGTTAAAAAGGGAATGCTGACTTGAGGCAAATTGCTTGAAGGACTAAAATGTGCCAAACCTTGCTATCGAAGGCCATCGCTTCCTTCTTGGGTGTCGGTACAGGTGAGGCTAGACCTGTGAATGGAACAGGAGGTTGGAAGTCGCATGGAACGCAGTTGGTCATTAAACTTTCCCATGAATTCTTCTGAGAGAAAACCTCTCTCTCCAGATTTGTGAGACAGCTGGGGCTTTGGAGAGACTGAGTGAGGGTCATCAGGCACAACTGAGTGAAGGATACTATTGCTTTTCTGTGGGAGTCAAATACTGTCTGTATACTGTTTGGTGAGACCTTGATCCACTTAATTTGAAGAACTTTGTTGGCTGGGATTTTCATCTCAAAGCTGGAGACTAGTGCATTTCTGTCTAAGGAAAGTGACCATCCCAAGAGAAAAAAAATCTATGGATGCTTTGATCTGGGGTTTCAAACAAATGACTGGGTCCCTTTCTAGAAACAGAGATCACCAACACCACACGAATCTTTCAACACAATATGTGAGAATGAAGTTCCTCCAGACACACAGGGAAACATTTACCACGATGACAGGAATAAAACAAAGAAAAAGAGATGAATTTTGAAGAGACAGCGATGGTGCCAAGAGCAGAAGACATCATAAAACAAAATTAAGGTAGTTGGAAAAAAGATGCCACTTGTATGAAATAAGAATAGGATGCTTCTTAAAACTATTATTCAGGATGAGAAAGGGTCTCCAGGTACCCAGGCAACAATGAAATATGCCAGACATTTCATACAAGCAGGGATGAAGCATTTGAAAGGAAAACAATGTCAATCAAAATATCATTGTTATTCTCAGTGGAGGCTCTAGAAACTAGAAGACTTTAAATACTGAATAAGAAGTATTTCCAGTGTGGCATTCAGTGCCCAAACTGTTGCATAAGCATTAGGTTAGAATTCACCTGCCTGGGTGCTCTTTATTGTAATGATAGGACTAAAAAGGGGGCCACAAAGACATAGGGAACAAAATTCAACACCAATAAAAGGGCAAATGGAATTCTCAGGATGGTTATGGGATATCTCAGGATACTTACCAGGCAGAGGGATGAAAACATGGCTCCAATGTCACTATGAGAACAGAAACTATTAGGATATATCATATAAATTATATAACATGTTCAAACCATTCATTGGAATTCATGACTATGGCAGAGAATTTGGAATAAATTAATGAGAGACAAGTAGAAAACCAATAAGAGGAACAAGCAAGGACATTATTAACTCTTTGAAATTCAAAGTTGTGCAAGACCTGTAATTATAAGAACCTACATGGCATGTATGTGAATAATGCATTGTAGACAGCAAATACTATTTTTTTTAATTAAAAAATATTATTACTCTATGTGTATGGACATATTGCCTACATGCATGTAAGTGCACCTGTGTCATGCAGTGCTCTCAGAGGTCAGAAAAGGGCATCAGATCCTCTGGAACTGGAGGTATCAATGTTGTTAGCTATCATGTGGGTGCTGGGAATCGAGCCCAGGTCCTCTGCAAGAGCAGCCAGTGTTCTCAAATATTGAGCCAGGTCTCCAGTCCCAGCAAATACTAATTTAACAAACTTTCTTATATGATTACCATACAGTAGAAGGCTGTGTGCATGCAGGCATGATGTACTTAGGACTTAAGGAAGACTTTAAGTCTCATATTCTATCATATGAAATAAAAACATAATAAAGGGTAAAGAAAAGACCATCAATAATTACTAGAGTGCTCGGAGAGATGGCTTGGCAATTAAGAGCTTAGTGGGGATTCTGCCAGCTCGTTAGATATCTGCCTGGGACAGTCCTGCTCATAGTTCTAATTCCCAGCAGCTATGCAGTCATCTACCTTTATGTAGTTTCTTTACGTGGAAAGTGGCATAATTACAGTAACAATATTATGGTTAGAAAGAGTATATGAGTTAATACACATGAAGTTCATATAACTATGGGTCATATAAGAATCACCTATCACTGTCATGCACAGTAAAGACCATTGCCCGGCTTAAAGTAGAATAGCAACTGGCATGAGTCTGAATGAGTAACCCATCAGTTTCTTAGAATTCACATAGAAGTTGCAGCTCACAAACCTGTTTCCCATTGTGTTTTTTTTCTAGTAGAAAAAAGCAAGAAGAGACAACTGTTGTCTACTCTTGGTCAGTCCCCTTTGCTAAGTGTCTGTCTTAGGTTGGGAATTCTGTAAAGATCGTGAGGTGCAGATTTCTGTGCAGAAGACTGGAAATGTAGACTCAGTACCAGGACCACTGACAGAAGTGGGATTAGTCAGGGGGAGGTTCTGAACAGAAAAGAGGTTACAACAGAGCCTTAGCCCTTGGGGAGAGATCCCATGCGGAACTCAAAGCTGACTCTTTTTGGTTGCTGGGATAAAACACCTCGACAGCAAGGCTTCTTATAGAAGGAAGAGTTTATTTGGTTCCAGATGGGTAAGTGTCCATTGTGGTAGGGGAGGCATCCAGGAAATGACCAGCACTCACATCTTTAAACAGGCACAGGAAACCGAGAGACAAACTGGAAATGGGAACAAGGTCTATGAACTCTCAAAGTCCACCCCCCACCCAGGCTTGGCCTAATGTACTTCCTCCCGCAAGGCCTACCTCTTAAACCTCCACAAACAGCGCCACCAACTGGGGACATATCTTTCAAATTCTTGAGCCTCTGGGGAACATTCTTCATTCAACCCACAACAATGGATGGCTTTTGCACTGAGCCAGCTGAGCCCCTGAGGTGTGATCAGGACCCCGAACTGGGCAACAAGCACATTAACAGGGCTCCAGACCAATATTTTCTCAACTTCGTGGGCACATTTCTCCATTTACAAAATGAGGGGTCTGGTTAGAGAGGGTCCTCTCCAGTTCTAAGTTTCCGTGAGGCTGTTTTTAAAGGTTTATTTGTTTTTATATGTGTAAGTGTTTTCTGTGCATGTATACATGTGTACCACAGGCATGTCTGGTGCCTGTGGAAGCCCGAAGAGGGCTTTGTTTCCTCCGGAACTGGAGTTATGGAGTTGTTAGCTGCCATGTAGATGCTTAGAACTGAACCTGGGTCCTCTGCAAGAGCACCAAGTGATCTTTAACCATTGAACCATCTCTCCAGTACTGAGTCTGGTTTGGAAATCACATGCTTTTTCTGTGAAGAGCCAAATAGCAAATTTTTTTTTTCATAGACCACATAGTCTGTGTTCCATTTCAACCTTGCCACTGTTTTGTGACACAGCCCATAAGCAATGGATGTTGCTGTGTTCAAATAAAACTTTATCGATAAGCACATAGCTTATCGTAGTTTGTGAAATAAAAAATGTGACAGCAAGGCCACAGCAGTCTGTTAGGAATGTAAAGTTTTCGGGTCTACTCAGGGCTCTCACTCAGGATCTGCAGTGCTAGGTTGCTGACAAGACCTTCAGGTAGAATTCTAAAAGTTATAAAGTTAGCTTGCTTATCGATATGGTGGTGCAGGTCTATTATTCCAGCACTTGGGAGGCTGAGGCAGGAGGATCACTACTCAAAGCTGGCCAGGGAAGCCATTCTGAGCTATATAGTGAGACCTTCCTCCTATGACCCTCCTGTGATCCCATTGTTCTCACTAGAAGAAAAGAAGGGGACTGCAGAGATGACTCAGTGGTTAAAAACACTATTCTTGCAGAGGATGCACGTTCAGTTCCTAGTACTTTTAGGTTCATAACTGCCTGTATCTCCATCCAGCTCCATAGGTGTGACACCCTCTTCTGGCCTCTCAGCGCACCTGCATTGGTGTGCACATTCCCCCACCCCAACAGACACATAATTAAAATAAATCTGCAGCGCACACAAAAAAGAAAAGAACAAAGCCAAGCGATCGTGGGTTTATACAGTCAGGATGTTCTCTTCCTCAGATAACGAGGCAGAAAGCGTTAAATACAATAACGAGCTCTAAGACCCCTGCTTCCTGAAAAGTCCCCAAATTATATTAATCTCATATTTCCAAGCAAATGATGCCTTTCTCTTTGGTTCATCATAATCACTGCTAACACTCTTAATGTGGAATAAACCAACACTATCACGTTTACAGGCAAGCTATCTTTATTATTATTGTTATTGAGTAACTGATATTACCTTTCATGTGTACCCAGGGACTTTCCTGTAAATAGCAAATAGGTGTCTACAGAAGCAGTCCCTGATTAGGAAGAAGACGTCGCACTTTCATGACAGTCAGTCTGTACATATAACCACTTGCTGTGTATGTGTGTGCATGTATGAAGGCCTGAGATCATCTTCAGGTGTTAATCCACTTCTTGTTTTTTGAGACAAGGTCTCTTATTGGCCTGACACTTATTGATTCTGCTAGACTGGATGGAATGTGAGTCCTGGGGGTCTCCAGGGCTGGGCTTATAAGCATGTGCCACTGTGCCTGACTCTTATATGTCTGTTTTTGGGCTAGAACTAATGTCCTCATGCCTGTGAGGGAAGCTCTTTGCTGACTGCGGTGTCTTTCTAGCACCACTCTTGAAACGTAATGTTGTTTACTAATTGGGATAAATTTCCAGAGAAAGATGAGTCCAAGTTTGACATCAGTTGGGTAGGATCTTCTTACCTCATAGCTGTCCACTGTGACCCAAACTACCTCAGTCATGACGTGGAGGTCTAGGTTAGGCTAAGAGAGCAGAATGCTTTAGGAAGATGGGGTCATTATTTCATCAGATTTGATCTTTGATTTTGTGTGGTAGGACTGTGACTCTAGTTTGGATTTCACTACTGACCCTGGTGCTCCTCACTTTTAGATTTTCATGTTGGGAACTATTGTCGTGCACTAGAATATGTTTAGAAAAGCGTCATTGGACAATTTCATCATTGCGTAATCATGCCATGTGTCTACACACACCTAGATCATGACACAGGTCAATCATGTGGCCTCTTGACTCAGTCAAGAGATACAGTAAATACAAGAGCTCTGAGGCCGAGAGTAACATGTACTGCTACTTGACACTAAACTGATTTCCATAGTGGAAGCACACTCCAAACAGCGCTAAAAAGAAGTAACCAACAATGCAAGCATTTGTGGTCGTTACCAAATATTGTATGCTGTGGATAATTATATGCACTTTCCTTCTAAATAACGGACTGAGGAGTGGGTTATTTACAATACCATCACTGCTAACATGCTAGTGACATGTTGCACTGTGACATAATAACTGATGTCACTAGCTAATAGGAATTTTTTTTAGCTCCCTTGTAGTGCTAAGAGAGTATTTTTGTTTATGTAATTTGTTACTGAGAAAGGATTTTCAAAACATTCAGATCCTTATTTGTCTTTGTAGAGCTTGCATATTTATATTTCATCTTGCTCATGGCAGCTTGTGCAGAGTAAAAGTGGAAGTGACTGAATGAATGAACATTCTCCAGGATTTTAAGGACCGAGGATGGGAAAACCTCCTTGGAGTTTTCCTTTTCAGCCATGTACTGAATTGAAACACTATCTCATGTCTTCGTCCTTCTCCACCTCCTCCTCTTCATCTTTATCTGCTTCTTCATTCCTCTCCTCTTCCTCCTTCCCTCTTTATCTTCTTTTTTTCACCCAATGAAATACATTCATTACTAATTTCAAATTAAGTTGTGGACAGCCATTATGATTGAATTTTGTTACAAGCCAACAGGTCCTTATAGTAGCCAATGATTTCATTCTGGTCTGTCTTTGAATATGTGAATGGGAGCCCAGTCAATAAAGTGTTGTCTTCAGAATTCTCCAGATGCAGTAATGTAGAGGTTGGGAGGCTCAGTAATGCTATAGTCTCGTATCAGGGTCTGTGTTCCAGATGTGAGCTGTCTAGTGGGGATGTTGCTAGTTTATGGATGGTTGTTAGCTGTCATGTGGGTGTTGCAAATCGAACCAAGGTTCTCTGTAAGAGCAACCAGTGCTCTTAACCACTGAGCTGTTTCTCCAGCCCCCTGACGAATATACTATATGAAATATTTTCATCAGTAATTTCATACCTAAAGAGTTTGTATAAACAATGGAAACTAACAAAGAAATCAAAATCTCACAAAGCAATAGTCTTGCCTATCCCATGGCGATAAAATAAATAATTGAATAAATTATCAAGGTAGAAGAAATAAAAGTGTTCTTTTTGTTTGTTTGTTTGTTTGTTTTGAGACAGCATCTTGCTTTGTAGCCCCAGCTAACCGGGTATTTACTTTAAATTTCTGAAAATCCTCCTGTCTTAGTCTCCTAAGTGCTGGGATTATAGGCTTGAGCCACCACACCTGACTCCTTTTGTTTTTGAGATTGGGTCTGGCTTTGTATCACCCTCTGGTCTTTGACTTGTGATCCTTTTGTGCCTGCCTTCTAAGATCTCGCGTTGTGTGCCAGAGTGCCTGGCTTAATACAGTGTTTCTTAGACCAACTTCACTGTACTGGAGGTTGGCTGTCCCTTTACTTGGAGCCTCTGTGTGTTTCCTGGGTACCAACTTCTAAAGTCCCCTCCACTTCTCTTAGCATTTAGTACTTGGCTTTGCCATTTTATAACAGTCCATCAATCTTTGTCCCATGCAGGCAGCTTTGAGATTCCTTCAGGTAAGAAGAATGCCCTCCACTCTGCCATTCACACTTGTGGAAATCTTGAAGCAATAAGTTCCTTGAGCCTCAGTTTCTTTACCTGAATATTAGTGATGATGCGTCCCTGCCCCAGACATGGTAGTTGCTAAGATTGAGACAAGGTACTGGATGCTAAAGGCCCAGGACTGTAACCAGCAGAGTAAATGTTCACCAAATATCATTCTTCACTGTCATTGGCTGTGGTATGGTCCATGAATAGAAATGAATACAGATATCCTTAACTGTACTAAGTTTAAATGTAACTCAGCTTCGTAAAAGAGGCATGTTGGTACAGACAGTGGCGAGGAATTGGGGCCTTCCCCTGCACATGCAAGGAGGGAAAACTGTGATAGACTCACAGTCATTAAAATCAGTGTGGTAGATAATATAATGTGACTTCCTTTTTAAAAATAGATTTATTTGATTTATGTTTAATTATGTGCATATCTGTATATGCATGTGTTCCCAGATGTGCATTACCTACAGAGGCTAGAAAAGGATGTTAGGTCTCCTGGGGCTGGAGTTTTAGATGGTTGTGAATTGCCTGACATGGATCCTGGGAATGGAACTTGGGTTCTTTGCAAGAGCAGCAAGTACTTAACCAATGAGCCATTTTTCCAGTCACCCCCCACCTCTGCTTTTTAAGATTAAAAAAAAAATTCTTTTAAGTGTTGCTTCTTACAAAACCAAGGAACTTTAGCCTATGAAATACAAGCATGCAAGGTCCCCTTTAGGACAGACTGGGGAAGACCATGAGTCCTCTTGCCTCTGACATTCCGTTTCCTTCTAGGGATAAAGGATGGGCCCGGTTGGGACCCACAATGTGCAAGGATGCAAATCTGATAATACCTTCTCTTCAAAAAAATAAATAAATAACTAAAAGCCAGGCAGCCCTGCTGATTGCTTCCATGGACAGCTGGCGCACCTTGGGAAGGGAGAGTGGTTGAGGCGGGAATGTAATAAGGCCCGGGAAAGTGGAAGAATGAAAGGATGACCTTTATTTGCAATCATGGCTGAGATTTACAGTTTATTACTGATAGCTTTTATAAAGAGCCATTCAGTTCAGAGGTGAGAGGTTTGTCATGTGGAAATGCAATTAACTTTACCTTATCCCAATCCCCCTGGCCTTAGTGCGAAGCAGTACTGCAGCACTTTGGCAATATCATGATTTCCCCCTCTAATTTCATCTCTGTCTACCGCATCCCCAGGTCCCTGGCATTAACGCAGTTGCATATTTTTACTATTATTATTTTCTATTATTGCTACTCCCTGTCAGCGATAGCCAGAAGGCACTTGTGTGTATTTTTTTTTTTTTAAGATCTAAATTATTTGATTTTCTGAAAGAAGAAACCTCAGAGCAGAAAGCCCTTTTAAACCATGGTGGTTAGAGGAGCGGGCACAATCAAGATGTGCTCATAGTAGGTGTTGGAAATTAATTACGGAAATTGAGAGGTTGTGTAAAGGGAGAGGTGATGTTTTACATGAAGGCAGGACCTTCCTAAGTTGAGCTTTTGCACCATGCACGCATCCGTGGTGGATACATTGCAAAATCAAGCAAAATAAATAAATAAGAGATGCCTGCTCTCCTCAGCCGGCCCAGACCCATGAGCCTGTGAAAGAAACACAACACGATTTGAAACATGAAAAAATGAAAGGGATTTTGGCGCCCCTGCTGTGTGTGTGAGGAGTCCCGAAAGCTCTATTTTTGTTTCACAGGTTCAGTTTTATGACCCTCTCTTGTCTGTTAAGTTAGGTCTGCAGGAATTTAAGAGCCAGACACAAAAGCAAGAATCTAGTACTTTTTTTTGCCAGTTGGTTTAGGTTATTTGAAATATAGCCTAGTATATTTTCCACACTTAGTCGGCTGCCACATGGATCAGAAGAGGGAAGTGTCTCCCAGAGCCTACATCCTCTGATTTTTCAATCTCTACAGAATTGAAGAAGAGGACCTAGGATTCTGTTGGGGGAGGGAGGATGTCACTTAAAGACACATTGTCTGAGGCTCTGGCCAATTCTCCTTGCTTCTAGAAAACCCCTACACCTGCCTTATAAAACCCCAAATTGGAGGGGTCTTTTTTTTTTTTTTTACAAATTCCTAAGACCCTGTCTAAAAACTGCTTCCTCTGGGGTAAGGTGGAGCTGAATGATTACGACTCCTGCGTTTTTCATCCCGATTTTATTGTGGCTATTATTTGCAGCAGTGTGAGAGGTTAATATCCGTATTTTTCCCCTCCACTGCCTAAATATAACTGGGGCTCAGCACATAGCCAGACCAGGTAGTGAAGAAAATAGCATCGCCTCCAAAAGAGGTTCGGATTAGCCCATCTGAAATGAGGGTTTGGGGCCCTAGGGTAAGAATTACCCGGCTGCTGTTGATAGCAGAGAGATTTAAACCCATAGTGTTTCTGTTTTCAGCTGAGAGAGGTCGGGTGAAAAGATTCAGAAGGTGAACAGAGCATGAAACGATGCGCTTCTATAAGTATATTGGTGCCACAATAGAACGGCATCGCCAGGGATAAAAGCATCCGAGGGCCATCTTTAATAAGAAGAAAAAGCAAAGCCATTGCTGTCACACCTCCTTAGAGGACTCCGCAGTCCAAGAGAGCTGGAAGATGCCTCACTTAAAAGGCTGGGCTAAACTTGGCATGGTCTATTCTCAACTGCCTTTCCCCTCCAGGTACCTGTTGAAATTAACCTTTGCAAATCCCATGTTTTAAGTCTCGTTTGTCACCCAGGACCTATCTGTATGTAAACGATGCTGTAGGGGAAGGTAAGGGTGGAAGATGTGACTGTTTAAAAGGTTGCTAGGTGAGACCAGTGAGAATGTATCTGGACTCACAGTGTGTACCATCAAGAAGAGGGCTAGGGGAAGGGATGTAGCATGCACTTTGGAGGTACAGCCTACAGGATATACTTTGGTGGCATACGATAAGGAGAATATACTATTGGGTTGGAATTCAGAAAGATCAAGACAATGACGTTTGGAAATAGATGTACAAATTCATATATATTGTTGGCTAGGAGTTACTGGTTCTATAGAAACCACACTTTTTAAGCACTTTGTCCAACTCTGATAGACTGAGACTGGGCTCATTTTACCCTCATGATGGTCACTCTTGATTGTCCACTTGATTGGATTAAGAAATGCTTAGGAGATCTGTGAAGCACACCTCTGAGTGTGTCGGTGATGACATTTCCAGGGATGGTTAGATCTTGAGGGCTCTGTCTTAATGAATGCATTAATTCCTCGATGGATCCATAATCAGGTGGTGTTCTTATGAGGTGGTGAACGAAGCGGGTGGAGTCTTGTAGGAAGCAGGTCACCGGAGTATGTCTTTGGGAGTTATATCTAGTTCAGTCCTCTCCCCACATCCCCTTTAATCTGCTTCTGGTTGACATGGTGTGGATTTCTCTGCTTCCCCAGTCCTCCCCACCACGACAGAGAAAACTTTCTGAAATTAGGAGTCCCAAATAATCTTCCCTCCCTTAACCTCTCTTCTCTAATATTTGGCCACAGTGCTGAAATGTCAGTAACATACTGGACCCACATTGATGTTCAGCTGCTTCCTGTAGAATGGATGCATTCTCTTTCGTGGATGCCCAGAGACCTGGAACTTATAACAACCATCATCAACAATAGATACAGTAGTTTAAGGAAGATTCACTGTGAGGGTGAACAAGTGCTCACATGGACAAAGAACACAGCACATGCATCTTTGTTCTAGTGTTTCTGGGTCACCCAAATCAGGATTCATTCAAGGTCATGGATGTGACTGCTCTGAAGTTAGCATTAAGAACCATAAGAAGGGAGAGCCCAAGTCTTCTTTTATTTGGTCCTTGTTCACTCATCAAATACTTAATAAGCTGATTCCAGTACTTTGATAGGTTGTTGAAATTTTATTGTGGAAAAAAATGAGACACCATGTAACACCAATCAATTTGGAATTAATTTTTAAATTAAAGGGTAAAGAGGAAAGCTTAGTATTCTTTTAACTAGTTTTTTAAAGACAGGGTTCATGTAGTCCAGGATAGCCTCAAATTTACTATAGCTGATGATGACCTTGAACTCCTAATCGTCCTGCCTCTCCTACCTCCTCAGTGCTTAGATTCCTGGCACACACTTCTACATCTGACTTATGGGGTGCTGGGGGTCAAACCCAGGGCTTTGTGCATATTAACTGAGAGTTCTACCAACTGAGCTACATCCCCAGCCCTCTCTTCAACATTTAAAGAGTTATAATTTTATTTAATTTTATTTCATGTAATGTCAATAAGCTTGTACATGCTTAAGTCAATTTAGTTTAAATAGCTATATGGGGCTAATGACTAGCACAGTCATCGAGTTAGGTCTAAGAACCCAGAGTCCTTGATGTTGGTCAGTATGATTCTGCCACATTCCAGACCTGAGACTAAAACCAGCTGCTGATGCTAGAAAGAGATGCTCAGACATCTGCACTCATCACTCATCATGCAGAATTGTGTTTCCAAGATGCCTTGAGATCTTCCTGAAGCAGGCACTTTCTAAGAGCAATAATCAGATCCTCAGCCATGAAGATGGGCCACCACTTACCAGGGTTTTCCTTAAATTTTGTTTTCTTTTTTACTTTAAAAGGCTGCAACAGCAAAGACAAACAACTCTTGTGTTCTCATCTCCATTTCATCAGTAAATAGATGACTTGAGGTCATCACGCTTTAACATAAAACAGGATTTGCATTAGATGACTTTGTCTAATTCTTGGCTAGTGTGCTATTTTGTTGTGTAAAGAGGACTAGGTTATGATGTTGCCTCGGTCTATAAAATACATATTCAACTTAGATATGTACAGGTTCCAATGAACTAATGTGGATGTAGCCCCCTTTTAAGTAGAGGACATCTTTCTTTTGATGGGAAAGGGAAGTCAATGCTGGGTGTTTTCCTCTATTGATCTGTATCTTCTTTTTTGAGACAGAGTCTCTCACTAATTCACTAGACTAGCTGACCAGCAAGCCCCAGAATCCTCTCATCTCCACTTTCCTAACACTAGGATTATAGGCATGCTCTGTGGTATTTGGCTATTTATGCAAATGCAGGGGATCTGAATTTGGGCCTCATGCTTGTGTGGTGAGTGCTTTACTGACTGAGCTCTTTGCCAATTCCCAGATTTTGCTTACTTATTTAGTGACAGCCAGTTTAGGTACATAGACATATGTGCTCCCACCTAAAGTTAGAACCAAGCGGCTGCTTAACCAGCACCAGTTAAAAATGAGAATGAAGGGTGTGTGTGGGCCATGGGGTAAGAGTGGGAAATCGTTCCCTTCTGCTTCATCCGAAAAGAAAGGTTCTGACCACATCTGGAAAGTTCTGGAAAGTTAGCTATGGTTCATATTCCTACAGTATAAGTGGGAGATAAAACACAGAGGAAATAAAAGAAAGGCCACAGAAATGATCTGAATGTGGAAGAGCATACTTGAGTGGACTGAAGAAGCCATTTAAAATGTCCTCCCTGAAGAAAGATATCTCTGGGGGAAGTGGCCATGTCCTGTAATTACCTTCAAGGTAAGCATACAAATGGAGAAAGGCATTAGTCACCCTCTTCTGGAATAGCAGCACTAGGAACTGGGGCCTGAAGCTAAGAAGCACTACAGCCATTAGTCAAAATTTTCTTGTAGGCACCAAGGACTAGACAGTGGACAGAGCTCTCAGGGGAAGGAAGCCAAGTCCTGTCACTGTACTTGGAGTCTGACTGAATGAAATGGTCATGGGAATAAAAGGGACAAACATCAGACCTGGACTTATGTTCTGTGAAATAATTGGTCTATAGGGCCGGAAATTTGCCTTTGGCTGCAGCCAGTGCAGGAGTCCTGGGGAGGGTAAAACCACATGTTTGTATTTCTACAGATATGTCAAAGTCAAGCAAAGGAGCAGAATTCCGCTGGGACAGTTGATTTAAATGGGCCTGAGTTTGAAGTTTCATATGGTGTGACTTCATTTGCACCCTGGCTCCTGGTCTGGATTCTTGGCTGCTCCGAGCCACTGTGTTATGAGGGTTTGAATGAGAGGGGCCATGGTACCTGCTTTTGGAGTACCCTCCCCAGGGAGCTCTTGCTTAGAGAGAGGCCATGGAGTACTTCTTGGAACCTTCTAGAATTAATCATGGCCTTGTTTAAACAGTGTAGGCAAAGAGGGTTGTGGTGACTTTATTAGCCATCAGCAAATGGTTTGAAGTCCCTCGTTCTTCTCACTCATCCCTGGCAACTTAACTCTTCCTCATTTTCAGTCTGCCCAGCACGGTGGCCGTTCTCAAGCCAGTCTCCTACAATCCCACACCTGTGAGTTCCTGAAGCATCAGAGACTACATCATCTTGTCTTTTTCACCTTGAGAAAACCAAAGACCAGAAATGCCTCCAGATTTGCTGAAGGGCACTTGACTAGCAAGGGTGTTGGTTTGCCTTGATATATCTCAACAGTGAACATTGTGAGCCGTCTTTCACTCTGTTCCTCTGCTGTCTTGATTAGAGTAATTCATATGCCTAGCTTTTGGGAAATTTACCTTACCTCCAAATCTCTGCTTCCCAAGGATTCGAGGGGCCACTCTTGGGGACTTTGGCCTCAGTCTTATTCTTTGGGCAGGTCAAGATGGTTGTTGTTAGTCATCGTCATTGTGCTGATTTTACAATCCAAGGTGAGATGGTATTAAGGGGTCGCTGCAGGCACACACTAACACCTTGAGTAGAATATGAATAGGACTGGGGAGATGTCAGTGAGTAAAGGTGACTGCCACCAAGCCTGATGTCCCAAGTTTGATTCCTGGGATCAGTCACAAACGGTGGAAGAAGAGAATGGACTTTTGAAAACTGTGTTTTTAGTATCTACTTGCATGTCATGGAATGCATGCCTCTTCCAACTCTAAAAGTTTTTAAAAGGCGATGAAAAATTTTAAATTATATCAATAAAGCATATGACATTAAAGGTACTAAATACCTCTAACCATCTAAAAGCATAGTCTTCTCAATATCAAATCTGGTAGTCTTTGTTTTAGAAATGTTTAATCCAGTGTATTGAAGAGCGGCTTTAAGTTTTGAAAGTGGTAAATTAGTTGATATTGATCACCTGAAGGTGATTTTTGTGTAATACCAATTATATTATCATTTCAGAGTTATTTATTTTTTATTATTATCTCTATGAGGTGTGTGTGTGTGTGTGTGTGTGTGTGTTTGTGTGTGTGTGTTTATGGGTTGGGGACCAAGCCCAGGGCTTGTACATTCTAGGAAGGTGTTTTACCATTGAGTTATGTCCCTAGTCGTCAGTATTGCTTTAGTATAGTTATAGCGAAGAAGTCCTATTGCATTAACTGTCACATTGTGAAACAGCTGATTTATTGTGCCAGCATTTTCAGGTTTGCTGTCGTGGTGGCTTGAGTCTGGTGGCCTTGCTGTGGTGTGATTCAAACGTGATCAGATTTACATTTACCATGGGAACTTATTCCATCTTTATATAATATTTGTTATATGGCTTTCCCATCTAAGAGGCAGAGTCATCTGAGAAGTTACAGCATGCCTCAGTTGCAAAGAGCTTTCCTATGCATTATAACTCGATGCCACCCCTGCCTTATAACACAAGGAACATGGACTGCGATATCTTGCCAAGAACTATGCAGTGAGCATATTTCAAGCTGAGTTCAAGACTTCCTTCTTGTGAAGTTCTCTGGATTGATCTTTAGCATGACCTCTCTGTTTGAGAGCTGGTGAACGTCTACTGTAGTGACTGAATGCTCTCGTGTTCCTGAAAAGTGTTTTTCCTTAAAATTATAGTACCTAAATACCATGCTACGCACATGGGGAATTGTTGGTTCGGACTCTTAGAAATGCATATTTTCAGCACATATTTGTGGATTGTCTGCTGCCAATCACCAGCATTGCTGTTGGGCTGTATTGTATGTGCTACATGTGTCATGCTAAGTTCTCCTCAAGGTAGCAAGGCTGTATCCTTGAGGTGGCTTCCTTTCCTGTCTTAGCTTGTGGCTCCTTCCATCTTGAGAGTCAGCAATGGCTGGTAGAGCATTTCTCACATCACATCCCTCTGACTCCAGTTCTTCAGACATCTTCCAATTTTGAGGATGCTTGTGATGTTATTGGGTCTATCTCCATAGTGGAGAGTAATCTCGATTTTATTGGGTCGTCTCATTGGTAGCCTTACTTCCTTCTACAACCCTTAATTTTCCTCTTCTGTCTAATATAACATAGTCACAGATTTCAAAATGGGATGTGGGCATTTTTAGGGAACCATTATTTGACCTACCCCAAGTGGTGAGAACTCATAACATTTGAGATGAAAGATGGCTTTGCTGCATGGTAATCATGGTAGTTCCTCTATTTGTACACAAAGCCATCCTTTTGTCTTTGGAGCTGTAACTGTGCACTTGGAGAAGGGCTCTGTTGACCACAGGAACCAAATGAAGGTTCAAATTGGAGGGATTCACGGGACAGTACCACGGACAAGAAGCCTACTATTCTTCAATACCCTCAAACCGGGATATGTTTATAGGATAACCAAGTTGTTGATATATCAGAAAATCTCCAGAAAAGTTACTTTTCCTTTAAAACATAATTTTGCTTTGGTAAAGAAGCAGTTGTGGTGGTTGAAAAGGTAGCAATTCTCCTTTTATGTTTTATGTCACTTTCTAGCTAAAATACGTTTTTGGATTGTCAGTGATTTTCTGTATTTATAGAAAACCAAACAGCTGCCTAATATGGAACTCCTGAGTATAAATATAGATGCTCAAGCCCATTAAAATTTGAATAAGAATGGTAACACGGTGCTGTTAGTTCTGTAAGTATTTGATGAATTTGTGTAATATACTGTACATTGCAAACTAACATAACACTATTATGAAATGTCGTTATGACATTTTCCAGGTCATATTTTCAATCAATCTAAAAGGGCTCGTTAGGAGCCCAGCAGCTTGAGATGGTTTGCTAGGTGGCTTATAGATTTACTTAAATTCACATGAAGTTTATGATCTGAGACAGATGCAGTGCAGCGTGTGATGGGAGCGACTTTGCTTCTGGACCTGATTCTGTTTTAACTGCCTCTGTGATCCTGGGGGATATTTGGGGAATCTTGGCGTTAGATTCCTAAACCACCAAATGGAAAATATTTATGAAGAATCTAACCCAAGGTCAAAGTTGACAGCCTTAGTCAACAACAAAAACGCAGGATGCCCAGTTTAATTTGAATTTCAGATAAACAATGAGGAAAGTTTTTTTTTTTTTAAGTATGTGCCACAACTATAGTAGTGGGCATATTTGTAATAGAAACTGTTCATCATTTATCTGAACTTCAGAGTTAACTAGGCATTCTATATACATACTTAGCAAGTGAAGTCATTTTTAGCATCTCTTCTTTTCCTTCCTAAAGGCTTGATTTCAGTTTCTTTTGATACCAGTCACCACTTCCAGTCACTTTGAGTTGGCATGAATGAGAAATTCAAGTTCAATAAATATTTGTAGGATCAAAAAATACTTAATATCTCTAGTCTGTTGTCTTCATTCCATCTCAAGTTAATAATTCTATCAGATGTACCTAGAAAGAAAGACAACAATGAGTTCATGCGAACACAGACAAGCCCACACTTCTCTGAATGCTGTGGACATGTTGGTTTTGCTATTGATCTTAGGCAGATTAAGACATTGCTTAATATTTCTCCTTTTTATTGAAAGGTAATGGTTTGAAATGAAAGATACACTTTTAGGTCTGAAGAGTGAAATATTAGAGAACTTTCTATAGGTTTGAACTCAGTAAATATTGAGTATCAATAACAAACTAACATGGAGTAACATAAAAATAGTTTTATTTATTTCTATATTTTAGACTAATTTATTCTTCAAATATATGTGTATATATATTTATTCCTTCACCCTCCTCCCATCCCACCTCATATTCTTAAACCAAGCCCCAGTTCCATTTTGTCTTTCTGTTTGTCTTTCTTTCTGCTTTGTGAACCAGTGGGCCACTCATGTGCGTTTGGGTCTGAAGCTATCCACTGGAACAAGGAACTTACCAGTGGTACAACACTGAAGAGAATGACTTTCTCTCCCCAGCGGGCCTTGATTGATCTTAGCTGCTCTGGGCAGGTCAAGGCTCCTTAAACCTCTATCCATCTAGGACTGAGTGTTTGTGGGCTTGGTCTTGTGCTGTCCCTATGCAGGCAGCCACAGCTGTTGTGAGTTCATGACAGTTGTGAGTATGACAGTTGTGTCATACTCATATGATAGCATTTTACAGCCCTTCTTCTTATCATCTGGCTCTTACATTCTTTCCACCACCTCTTCCCTGGTGTTCCCTGGGTCTTAGAGGAGATGGGATGGGTGACCTGTTTAAGGCTGAACACATAGTAGTCGCTTATTTTAGCACCTTGACCTTCCATAGGTCTCTACATTAACTGATATTTGCTGTCAAGAGAAGCGTCTTTGATCAAGGCTGAGGACAACACTAGTTTATGGGTAGAAACACAAATATTTAGGATGCAGTTTGACGGCCTGTCCATTTAACAAAATAAAACAAGGAGGTGCATCCCTAGAGCCTTTGAACTCCCTGCACCTTAACTGGGTCTAGTACTGGGCATGAGCTCCCTCCTGTGGAACAGGCCTCAGATCCTAGCCAGTATCCGTTGGTTGCCATCATAACAGCCCCACCACTATTGCATCAGTAAACACTTCTTGCCTCACAGGTGTTGTCGCATGCAAGATGCAGCACTGGAAGACTGTTGCTGACTCTTTACCCCAAGTTACTTGCAAAGCAACTTCTAGTACTGGGAAGGCTGGCCAGGATGGAGTAGGTTTCCAGCCCAGTTCCAGCCAGGACGGAGTAGGTTTCCAGTTCGGTTCCAGCATTGCTTCTTTGTATTCTGCAACCACAGTGCGTGGCGTCTTCAGCAGGCAAGTCTTACCATCCAGTTCTTGGAGAGCTAACAGTGATCATGGCCATAACCTGTATAGTTTGGGGGGCGCTCTAGGACTTCTCTCGCCAACAAGTAGTACTATGATTTTCATTTAATAATCCATTATGTGATTTAGTTTTTACATAGCCCAAACTAACCTGGGACCTGATATATGATTTGTTCTGGCCTTCAGCTTGTGATCTTCCTATCTTTGCCCCCTAAGTTTTAAAATTACAGGCATGTACCACCATGCTCAATATTTATTGAGCCTGAGTTTTACCATCTGTGCCAACTCAAAGTGATTGGTAGTGACTACTTGGAGCACTGGTGTGGAGACAGACTGAAACCCAAAGTTGTGTTTATTTGCTGTCTGTGGAATTCTTTCCGTTTGTGTCTGTACCTCTCTGCTTGTCTCTCTTTTCTTCTTCACTCAGCTTTGTGTCCCAGGTGGCCAACCAACATGGGCCTTATCTACGGGAGCGCTTGCTTTTTGGCCTCTAGTTGGTTTTGACAAACTGGATAGAGGTCCCATCAAAGGACTGGGAGGCAGAAGGTGAGAAAGGTTGGCTCTTGGTAAATGGAGCATGGTTGGCTGCACACCTTTTGCCAAAGGCTCGAGAGCCTTCAGTTGTGTTGGTTTATGCAGCCACTCTTCCGAGGTGATAGGAGTTACCCCTGTCCTGTGGATGGTTCCGGTATAGGAGTGGTAATTGCTCCTGGCAGTTGCTAGCCGCAAGATTCTCCATCTTTTTTTTTTTTCTTCCCTCATCTTTATAATTAGAATCTTTAGTCTCCTTGCTTATGCCTTCTGAGGATTATTCCACCTGCTTCCATCTGCTTCCTGTTGGGGCTCTGACTGGTCTAACTAAATACTACTCTGGGCTAGTTACATGGGATGATGGTGCTCAGAGAGGCTAAGTCGTTCATCCAAGATCATGGAACTCAGGTGGTAGAACTAAAGACTGCAACCCAGAATCTGCAAATGAATCTGAAAAAAAAGAATATTAGAGAGAGAAAGTGTATAAGTAGCTCCCTTAGGGAACCTAATATTGACCTTGGGAATTGCCCTGGAAAGCCCTAAGAAACAAGACTGCATCACTATGGACAAGATGTCTCTGCTTCCATTTTGAGGAAGACAGAAGAAGAGTGCATCTTACATGCTTGTGGTCTTTCAGGAACCTGAGAATAAACTTAAAAAGTAGGATAATCTCTACATTTTATGATTCTTGTCTACTGCTCTCTTCTCTGCAACACAATGCTCCTGGTACCTTCTCTCTATCCTCATCTCTTTTTCTTGAAGTCCAGATACTTTTAACTCCTAAAATGAAAGTCTTCCATAACCATAAAGGAGTTCCTGACATAGCAGGACTACTGGTGGTATTGACTAGGAGAGTGACATGCTCAGTAACCACATACCTCTCCCGTCTGAGGTAAACATTGTAAATGGCTTGGAATACAATCTCTTTTCTTAAGCTGGACCATCTCTCATGAGCTTCCTTCGCTGCCTGCCAAGGCAAGTGAGGGCAACTTGTGGGAACTGATGTTACATCTGATCTGGTCATCCCTCTGAGATGAGAGGAGCTTGGGGCAGGCTGACTTCTCTTATACATCTACTCCTTGTATGCAGCCTGAGTTCATTTTTTTTCCTTCTCTTTCTCCACCAAAATGATTTCTCCAAAGCTTTAGATCGTGTCTTGCTCAAGGTCTCCTAAGCGCTCAAGCATTTTGATACTTTCTGTGTTAGAATCCAACAGTGACCTCACAGGTACAAGCAATATTAAAGCAGGAATGTAGTTTGGATGTCAATGGGGTGATCTTCTTGCTTATGCCTCAGTGGAAGAAGGTTTGATGGTACCTGTGAGATACAGCACATCCCAAAAGGCTCATGGTAGCTGTGTAGGCAGTACCCCAGCACCTAAACAGAAGTACAAAAGTTTAAGTTGAAATTTCTTAAAAATGTGATATAATGAGCCAACGGGTTTCTAAGGACAAGTAAGGATTTTATTAATTGCAAGAGAGTTGTTGCTGCATGGTTTAATTTTAACTAATTTTATAAAGCTGGCTTTTATTCCCACTGTCACTCTAGGGGACTAAAATGACATTGAAATGAAATGCCTTTCCTGTAAAAAATTTTCTTTTAACATTGTAGCACTATTTATAAAATGAATGTGTAGGTATGTGTGTGCATGTGTACATGTGTGTATTTATTGTTCATGTGTGTGCAGATGCACGTGCACATGTATACCAGAGGACAACTTTAGGTGTCATCCTCGGAAATTACATCCACCTCCACTGAGACATAGTTTCCTATTGGCTTTGAATGCATCATTCGGCTAGGCTGGCTGAACGGTGAGTCCTAGGAGCTCTCCTATCCGTCTTCCCATATTTCATATCCACATGACCAACATTTTTATTTTTGTTTTTATTTGGGGTCTGGGGATCAAACTTATATCTTCATGCTTATGTGGTAAGCACTTTACCAAGTGAAGTCTCTCCTCAGCCCATTCAGAATTGTTTGAGGAATTGCAGGATTGGATTCTTCATTCATCCCACCCAATATCATCCAATACATTTGTGCAAAATAATTCTGCTCTAGGGACTAGATAGGTCAATGAGTTCTCCAATACCTAAAAACTGAAACTGTATTGAAACTGGATGAGTGTGACTCCCATGCTTAATTCTAAGCACCATTCACACAGTTTTGTCACAACCACAAACTTCGTGAGAGCCTCCTGGTCAAGTCCACAGCATGGCTGGATAGAGACCCAGAGTTCTGCACGTTTATCTTTATTCAGGAAAGCAGGATCACTCTTGTCAGCATTGGACTTCTTTCCCAGAGAAACTAAACCCATTATTTTTCATTGACCTCAGGCTAGACCTATTATTTTCTGTCCTGTGTAGACCAAATAATTTCTGCAGTGTTTCCCCAAGTCAGTTTGGACCGGTTACTAGCCTTGAACCAAAAATGAACTGAATGACTCTGGTCACACCTGAAATGAAAATCTAACTGATTCAAGTCCCAGGTGTCCTGCCTCACTGTTTCATTTAAAGCTGAAATCGAGGCGGTTGGCCTCATAGCCATCAACAGGTGACCGACAGCCTTCCCAACCCCTTGACTCTTCTGTTGCTGCTGTGTACATCAAGGATGGAAATTGATGAGAAGTTACATCAGTATTTAGGATGATAATACTGTGTCCTCTGCTGAGCTGGTATTTTCCCCACAGACACATGCTCTACAAGAGAAGGTAAAGAATTTTAGTAACTCAAAACGTTCAGATTCAAATGAGACACAGAAACACATTTGCATTGCAAGTTGCCTTGACTCTTTTGTTGTAGACTCTGTCTTTTTAACCTTTCTATACTAGCTTAAATTGCTTTGGAAATCCACAAAGCACACTGAAACTGTGAATAGGTCTCCACTGTGTTGGGGACGGGAGGGTAAGGCTGGGGTTTCAGGAAGGTATGTATGGGTGATCTGTTCACATCTTAGGGAAGGGAATGTGAGGAAGGATATATTGACTAGAAGGAAGAAGATAAAAAGTAACCAGAGGACTGGCCTAGGGAAAAATAGGGATGGAGACGTTTTGGGAATGAAAACACAAACGATACCCAAATTCCCAGCTCGGAGATTTTCCTGAATTGGCAGGACATTGATTCTATGGGACACAAACCAGAATATTTAAAACCCAGATTCTCGTAAAACCCCAAGGCTCACAGAGTCTGAAGGACTAAGAGACAGACTGGAGGAGAAGCAGGGTGGTTTGAAGCTCTTGAGCCTGGGGACCTTCAAGTCTCTGGTTTGTAGTAGTGTTCCGAAGGCATTAGGAATCGTCCCAGCAGCTCTCTGGCTCTTCCCTCCCTAGATCTTCATGTTGGCCAAGCACGCTCCATGGCTGGGCTGCCTATGAGCACAGAGGGGCCCCCTTGCCTCTTATCCTGAGCCAGAGACTCACTGTTTTCCTTAGAAGCGTGAAGCATTAGCTTTAATCAGTTTATAGAGCCCCTGACCTAATTTTACATCTTCAATAAGATCACTATGAATTCTCTGCTTCCCCACAGAGGATAAAGCTCTGCCTCTTCCCCCTCCCCTCTGCAATCTTTCTTTGTGATGGGTGTTAGAGAGCCCGGCAGTTTCTGTTCCACACTGCACCGCTCAGAGAGCAAATTTATTTATATATTAATTTTATATAAAAAAAGATTTCTCATAGGGAGCCAGAGATTGAATCACAGGCAGAAACCTGATTTGAGTTTGGAGGCAGGATGGCAGCAAGCCATGTCAAAGAACAGAGGCTCTGAGGGTAGGAAGTAAGGAGGGGTTGGAATTTGCTTCTGCACACTCTCTCTGCCCTCTTGGCACATGGGCACGTGTTGAGTGCACAGCCCGTGTTTTACTTTTCTGTTGTTATGTAACAAATGACAACGAACACAGTGGTCTAAAACAATACCTGTTTCTTATCTCTCAGTCTCTGGAGGCATATGGGCCCTCTTCAGCTGGGTTTTCAGCTCAAGGTTGCCCAACTGAGATCAAGGTGTGGGCTAGGATATGTTCTCATTTCAGGATCAACTAGGGGATGGATCCATTTCAAGCTCCCCCAGGGTGTCTGCAGAATTTGTTTCCTCACAGCTCAGTGATTCATGGAAGCTTGTTTCTTCAAAGCCAACAAAGAAGACACGCAGACACATACACACACACACACACACACACACATACACACATTATATGTGCATGCACATGTACACATAGATGATAGAACAGAGTGTCTTTGTCCCTTTGAGTCTCTGGCCTCAAGACCGTTATTTGTTTGTTTGTTTTCATTTTTTATCTGTGTATGTATTGTGTGTGTTGGGGGGAGTTATTTGTGTATGTATTGTGTGTCTGTGTGTGGGGGCGTGTACTCAGTAGGGCTTGCTTGCTCATCTAGAATCCAGAGACTGACAATGGGTATATTCCTCTATTGTTCTCCCATCCCTTTTGTTTGAGACAAGGTCTCTCACTGAACCTGGAGCTTATGATTTGTGCTAGACTGCCTACCTCTGCCTCCCAGTGATGGGGGTTATGGACTCAGACTTTCATGCCTGGATTTTGACTTGGTGCTGGGGATCCAAACTCAGCTCCTCATGCTTGACTGTAAGCACTTTACTCACTGAGTCATCTGCCTGACCCCAAGACCCTCTTTTGAAAGGGATTTCCTGAGTAGGCCAAGTCACCCATGATAATCTCCTTTTTGATCATCTTATATCATCTGATGAAAGATTTTAATCATATATGTAAAATCTCTTCACTGCTGTCATTTTCTGAAATTAGTAAGAAGACCAGATTCCACTTGGGATCAATGGGAGTGGACTGCATGCGGATGTGGATGATGGGGTATCTCACACAAGGATGTGCTCTTTAGCCCTCATCAATGCGCAGAGATGCCTAGAGGTCCCCCCAAGCTCATCTTCATCTCTGCTTTATCACTTCAAGCAATAAAATGTGGCCAAAGAAAAGGGAAGTGTTTTTGAGAGAAATTGTATTGAAGCCTGCTTAACAGCCCTTTGTGAGCTTGTGTAAATAGGTTTGCATAGATAATACCAAGAAAGAGGAAGGAATTAATTAGAGTTAATTATAATTACATATCTCACTCAAGTCCATTAGTTTCCCTCTGTTTTTTTTTAATTGCTTCCATTTTGTCAATGGCCCAGCCTTTTAAGAAACTGATAAGATTTGATATCAGACTTCACTAAGGCTGTTGGCACACAATAAATCAATTTTAATTTCAAAAGAGCATAATTTTGTAATTAATAAATTATAGTTTGTAACATCATACCCTATACACTGGAGAGTTCTAGTTTATTTTTGTAAAAATATATTATTTCCTTTATGATCCAGGACCTCACCCATGCTAAACAAGCACTTTATACCATGCCACACCTCAGCTTTCTTTTTGTAAAAAAAAAATCTTAATTAAAAAAAAAGCCATATCCAAGAAGCAGAGATAAAGCATGAATTATGAGTATATATGTGTAAGTATGTATGTGAGTATAGGTGCCTACAGAAGCCAGAGGATGGCATTGGGTTGCCCTGGAGCTAGAGTTACAGGCAGCTGTCTGTCATCCAAGGTGCTGGGGACCAAATTCAGGTCTGTAAGAGCAGTACTTGTTTTTAATGTTTGAGCCATCTCTCCAGCCCTGGGCATTTTATTTCTAATACATTTGTGGGGGTGTATTTACAAGAAAGAATTCTATTCTCTAGGTTTTATTTTTTCCTATAAGATGGAAAGGATTCCAAATATCAGGTGGTCTGCTCTTGGTTACTAAAGTCTTCCAAATCATATTGTACATCCAGAAAGCAGGCTGTGCTGTGGTTTCTTCCTTCAGTCATAAAACTTGAATTGGGCTCAGAACACAGGAAACTATAAATAGTGTCATCTAGCTTAAGGTTTATGAGAGTCGAGGATCTGGTTGTAGAAATGAAGCTTCAGGGATGGGATGGAGACTCTTTGAGTAGATAGAGAAGGCTGGAACAAAAGGAACTTAGCTACTTCCTGGTGTTAGTTTATGTTTCTGCCTCCTGCATTTTAACATTATTCTTTTTGCCTTCCTGTGTCTCTGGAATGGCTCCCACTGCTTTATCAGTGGAGTAATGAATCTGCTAAATCCGGAGATCCCCACTCTGCACTTCCTACTTAACAAGGATTTTTTAGCCAAGTAAACCACTTCCCAGCTTCCCTTGCAGCTAGCCATGGCTGTGCGTCTAAGATTTGGCCAATATGTGAATGGAGATGATGTACACAACTTCTAGCTCATGCCTTAGAGGAGAGAGACAGACCTTCCCCTCTCCTTTTTCTCCTCCTAGGGGTTGAATGTGAATACAGAAGCAGAGGTAGAAAAAGTCTCCTTTGCTCATGGGGCACAGCGCTGGAGGATAAAAGAGCTTAGACACTAATAAACTACTGACAACTTCCCAGACCTCAAGTGGGATAGAAATAGCCTTCATCTTGCCTACGGCCTTATTAGTTCAGGGGCCTTGGTTAAGATAGTCCCACTGACGTAAGACACACACCAATTTAGAGAGTTTGAATCACCATAGATGCCCAAAGGAAGCACAGTGCATGGCAGCAGGCTTTGATATCAGGAAAACATTCGTTAACTTGAAATCTCACCCATATCTGTGCCTCGATCTGCTGCTTCTTCTGTAAAATGGGGATATTGGTGATTACCTCATAGCATACTGCATAAAAGCCGGGGAATAAAGAAGTGTGTTAAGTAGGTGTGATTGATTGCTGTGCTTACAGAGCTCAGAGTGGAGAGGAGAAGATACAAAAGTAAGCCAGTGCATAACTAAGACCAACCTGTGGACAGTTCTGTAAGTCAAGGAGAATAATGAGTACAGGACTCCTGGGGAGGGGGCCAAGTAGTAAAGCGATGGAAGAAGCTATAGATCCTGTGACCCTGCTGGATACACATACACATCCAGGCCCAGTGGAGATCAGAAGTCTGTCTTGGCTGCTAACAAATCTATAATTAAAATGTGATAGTGAGTTCTAGATCAGTCTTGGAAATACAGTGGGCCTCTCTAAAAAAGAAAAAAATCTATGTATGTATGATACATCTACTTACCTACCTGCCTTCCTACCTATCAGTGGGTCTATCTATCTACCTGCCTATTGTGTTAGGAATTTCTTATCTGACATGCTTGAGACTAGAAGTACTTCAGATATTTTTTCCTGATTTTAGAGAATTTACGTGTTTAATAAAAGAGCCTTTTTAAAATTTGCACCATGATATCAGTTCTACAATTCAAAATTTCAAATTCACGATTTCAGATTTTTTTTTATTAGAAATGCTCTACTTGTATTTAAACTTTGGTTTGAGACTGAAAGGGGCACTTAGTCCATGTCTCTCATGCTGGTTATTAATATACACCATTCTGTTATTAGCTGAGTAAAAAAAAATAATGTTTAAATTATCAAAGCCTGAGTTGCATATGTGTCCTGAAAGGAATTTGGTTGCATTATCTTCAAAGAGCAGATTGGAGGTAAGCTAGGAAAATGGTATCTCTGTGGTAAAGTAGCTTTATTAAAGCACTGCATATTTACTACAGAATTTGTAATGCTAAGCACAGTGCTTGGCACAGAGTGGGCGTGGGATAGATGTTTATTGAATGAATGAGTTTCTTGATGAATGGGTACATTCTCATGGTTAATGATATCCAATAATGAGGGTTCTGTGACTATGGAATGAACCCTTAGGGAAGTATTGAGTTCCTGGTGATTGGAGGGATTTAGGTATTTGTATAGGATTTGGGGGGCATCATGCTTTGAATAAGGGGCTATGTCTTCCAGGTGCCTGAACACCGTGAGGACCTATGCTCTCAGAATATGTGTGTTCTTTGCACCTCCAGGACTTGAAACTTACTGAGTTTTAATCCCTTTTATTGAAATAATATTTGTGCTGTGAAGTTGTTTCCATAAAGTTTTACGGCGATGTCAAGATAAATGTGATCCTTGTTTCTGACTTAGCAAGTCACCAGTTCTGAATGGTATCACATTTTTTTCCTGTGTCTCTTGGACACAGGAGGCTGGAGACCAGAGACATAGAGACTGCAGAAGCCACCTGTATCCCAGAAACAAAGATGCAGGTCCAGGTTCTGTCCTTCCATGTAAGTGCCTCCGGTAGTGACCTCTGTTCTAGTTAGCTTTCTATTGCTGTGATTAACCACTGGCCAAAAACAAATTATGGAGGGATGAGTTTATTTGGTTTACAGATCCTGATCACAGTCCATCATTGAGGGAAGTCAAGGGAAGGAACAGAAACAGAATAGGAATCTGGAGGTAGGAACTGGAGCAGAGATTTTGGGGGAACACTGCTTACTGGCTTGCTTTCCCCTGGCTTACTCAGCTATCTTTCTGTTTAAAATTTATTTATTTATTTATTCCTTTGTTTATTTGTATGTGTACGAATGGTGTACCTGCATGTGTGTAAGTGCACCTGTGTTGTACAGTGCCCAGAAGGATGGGAGCATCGGATCTCCTGGAACTGGAGTTACAAATGGTTATTAGCTTCTGTGTGGGTGCTAGGATTTGAACCCAGGTCTTCTGTAAGAGCAACCCAGGGCTCTTAACCACTGAGCCATCTCTCCAGCCCAAGAAATATGTTTTTATGTTTTTAATTTAAAACATTCTCTACTATCCTCGTGGGAGGAAGGTAAGGAAATAATTCCCTAATTTTCATGGATGTTGAAACTAAATCATAGAAAAAGAGTAAATAGCCCCAATCCTGACTTCCATAGCTGATGCTGTGGGTGTTTTATTTAGCATGGCTGTCTGATGGGGGCTGTGGTGGTCCATGCCCCTAAGGGGCCACAGTACTTATAACTGAGAACTGTTTTCCAATCTGCAGTGGAAGCCTGTCCCCAGACACAGGGAGAACCTGTGGGGTTCGTGTGAGTTACGGGAATGGGACAGAGACTTCTGCACTTCATTTCCCCGTTTTCCGCATATTGAGCTGGCCCCTCCCTCGCTCCCACTGCTGGTTAACCCATCTTTTCTCATTACTGGCTTTCACGAACCCCCTGCCTCTCTCCATTTTGGATTCCCACAGCTACTCTCAGGAAGAGTCACTGAAGCATCTGTATGGCGGCTCATTCCTGCCTCCCCTCCTGGTGACTAATGGGCAACACCTGTCCCGTGCATTCCCTCTTGCACGCTTACGATTGGATTTATCACTGCTGTAGTTTAACCATAACTAGAAAAATGTAGCTCTCTAAAGCCCCTATAATGCTGAGGTTCCTAATGTGGTTTAAGTTATTCCTTGTGTCGTAAATAACATAGACGGCACTATTATGGACTGATATCCTGGAAAGAAAAGGCACTGAGATCATAAATAATACACACAACAGGGGTTTGGGGGGGACTCAGGAGAGTGCTCACGGAGAAGGGTGGGGTCTTCATATGGGGTGGGGGAAGGGGTAGCTTCTAGAAAGTCTTGGAATGTCAGGGACCAAGCTGCAAGCGAAATGCCTTTCTGTCTGTGAATCCCTTTCCTATTCAACTGGCCTCATGGTGCAGTCAGGGGTCACACATGGGTAGAGGCCAAGGTCAGCCTGGGTTGCTCTGTAGTGAGTTTGTCTTGTCCTGCATACCCCCCATTAATACCAGAGAAGGGAGGAAGACAGAAAGGAGTCTATGTTGTGTGAATGATCTCAGTCCCTGCAAAGACCAAAAGCCACCTTTTGTGACCACCTATTTTTCCATCTGTTCTATCCCACGTCAGTCATCCTGTTGAGAGAAACTGCAATTTTGACCGGATTAGGCGTATTGGATTATACTCTAAAGATGAAGAAAATGCAACCCCTCCAACAAAACGGTTTCTCCTTTAGCTCAAAGGCTTCTTATTCTCTTTGCTTTGAGGGCAGGAGAAAGAGCGTGCACACGTGTGTGGTGCCCTTTCTTTAGACTTTTATCTTAACCCAGGAATACCTGGGCTTCTGTTTTCCTCCTTCTCATGTAACTCTTCATTGATTTTCTTTAAATCAAACAAGCTACCATCACAGACTCTTACAAAAGAAAGTCAGCCATGAAGGAGCCCTGGGCTTGGAATAGAAGCCGGTCTAATTTTAGTTGCCCGTGAGCCGCTATAAGCAGAGGAAAAGTGGTCTGGAGCTCATCTTGGTGTGTGCTGTCAGGACCCAACAGGAGTGGCCACTGTCATGTGGAGGGTGGGGGACTCCTATCGAGGGGCCTTGTCTGCAACAAGTAGGTCTTGCTTTACTTTAAAAAAAACCTCAAAGTCTCTTCTGGGCCCGGAGAGATGGCTCAGCGTTTAAGAGCACTGGCTCCTCTTCCAGAGGACTAGGGCTCAGTTCCTAGCACTTACATGGCAGCTAACAACCATCCTAATTCCAGGTTTAGGGGATCTGACGCCCTCTTTTGACCTTTGTGAACATTGCCTGACGTGTTCACTTACAGACATGCAGGCAAAACACCCATACACATAAAATAAAAATAAGAAATAAAATATGAAAAGAATGTAAAACTGCTTCTAATTTATGAGTTATCATCTTTGTTGGCATCATAGATGCTGGGGACAGTGGCATTTGGCTTCATCTTGATAAGCAACTGATCTCCTAGTCACCTATTTTTCTTCATGGGGGATTCAATTCCTTGCTTTGGGCTGAAGATGGAAGCTTGGGCCAACTGTGAGTCATTAGGATGATTCCTAGGATATGCCTACAGGATCCCTGTCCTTTGCCGACCATCTCTCTAAATCTCATTAAAAGAATACTGCATTATTAAAAATTGAATTGTTTGATTTGTTCATACTAATAAATTCCAGAAGTTCTTGTAGGATTTTTTGAAAGGGAGAAGTGGCAGGAGAAATTACTCACACGTTTACGCGCTGTCTTGAAAAATAGTGCTGGCCCCGTCTACTTATTGATATAATTAAAACTGGATTAGTAGGATGGATTATAGAGTCTCTGGGGCCATCAGGGAGTTTGAGCTCCAGAATTTTCCTGACCCTTTCCTCCCTCTTATCTACTCCCTTTTCTCCAGTTCAAATTTATTTATGTCATTATATCTAACTTACAAAGGCTAGAGTCGTAGACATAAGAGCTTGGTTGGCAAAAGCCAGAATGTTGGGAAATAGCATAGAATGTTCCAGTAGAACTAAAAGATTAAAAAGGCAGCAAAGATGTGTGGTCAAGTGATCTGGAATCAAGATGCCTGCCTGGATTCAAATCCTGACGTAGTTGGGTGAATGGATGAGCTCATCTTTTGTTTGTCTGTTCATTCATTCATTCATTCTTCTTTCATTTATTCTGTATCCATCCATTCATCCACATGGAAACTGAATTTCAGTCTCCCTGTATGTCTGCCTGATGAACATGATAGTGATTCACATCTACTATATAAGTGTGTGTGAGTGTGTGTGTGTGTGAGAGAGAGAGAAAGAGAGAGAGAGACAAGTGTGGACATGCAGCTCAAGGCCTGGGTTTTCTTCCTCAGGATGCTGTCCACCTTGCTCTTTCTGTGATAGGGTCTTCCATTAGACTGGAGCTCACTGATTGAATTAGGCCTGTTGGCCATCCATTCCCAGGGTCTACCTGCCCCTACTTCCCCAATGCAAGATTACAACCACATCTGACATTTTTTACATGAGTCCTGTGGATTAAACTCTGTTCTCATGTTTATACAGACTGAGCTGTCTCCCTAGTCCTATATGTAAGAGTCTGTTGAAAATAAAACAGAATTACATATATAAAGTATCTTTATAGTAAACAGCCAATAAAAGTTGTAAATAATAGCATTGCTGTTGTCATTTAGACAAAATGCTGTTTTGGACTCAAAAGAGGAACAGTGGCACTTTGATGATTTTACTCAGGATTGCACAGATTTATAGAAACCTTTCTTTAATTGAATTATTTGTGCCACGTCATTTTCAGAAACCCTGTTTCACTCATCTCTTCCTCTTTGATACATGTTTCTTTCTTCCTTGTTACTGAAGCAGAGCATGGCTGGAAAAGTCTCCCCCAGTTCAGATGCACAAAGCCAAGACTGACCAGAAGTATCACTACAAAGCCGAACAGCCTCTCCTTGAGATCACTCAAGTTACACCAGGGAACCGTCTTCTTTAGTAGAGTGGTGCTGCCCCATGGCAAACAAGATTCTGGCTGATGGGGGAATGTGTGACTTCTGGTACTCGGAGATACACAGAGGACTGTGAGGCGTCATTGAGGCAGGTAGATGCCATGACGCTCGGCTGCAGACAGGGAGCTACCTATTTGGCAGTCAGGTCTATGACTTCTGGGTCACAGTTCTATGAACCAAGGCAAAAAATTTTTTCTGTGCTTTATTCCCCTTTGCCATTAGAATGAAAACATGGTTTTGCATTAATCCAGAATTTAATAAGGTCTGTAACAGCCAGAGAGGGAAGATGGTAAACCAGAAGAAAATGGCTTAAATTCTAGAAGTTTTTATGTATGGATGACTGGATGTGGGGACTGCACTCTGTAGCTGAACTTGTATAGCTAACCAATATATCCATAAGTAAGTTTTGAAGATGTACTATATATATGATCATATCAAAACCATATAAGTATTTATATCTACTATTAGATGCTTATTATGGTAGTGTCACTGATAAACTTCAAATCTTACTCATTTTAGGGTATATTGGTCAGCTTACAACTCATGCCCAACTAACTCTAAATATTCCTATTTTAAAAAACCTGCAGACCTAGAGAAAAGACTCAGACTCAGCAGTTAAGAGCACGTGCCACACTTGCAAAGGACCTGAGGTCAGTTCCCAGCACCCACATTAGGTGGTTAACAGCCACCTGTAACTCCAGTTCTAGGGAGTCTGACTCCTTCTGGCCTCTGTGGGCACCTGCACACACATTTGCACATACCCACACATAGACATAGACATATTTAAAAAAAAATAACCTTTAAAGATCTTCTAGAACATATATGGTGTGGTTTTTAAAAGGAGAATGAAATGTAAATGGAAAAACAAAGAAGGCAGTTGGAGAGTGATCTGAAAGGGCATAAAATGGAGTAACATTTCATACCCACAGGCGTGCGTGCGCACACACACACACACACACGCACGTGCACACACACCCAGAGTTCAGTCTCATTATTTGCAGTAGCTATATTCTGTAAAGTTCCTTTAAACACTGAGTTAGTAGACACTGAACCATTGGTCCTAAGGGAAATACAGGGTTACAGCCTTGCCAGCCTCTGCTCACAACATTTGTCAACCTATCAATATATAACCTTGTTTTATGTGTTTCTGTTTAAAAACACCTTACTTAATATATATTGTTGGTTCATTAACACTGCACTGGAAGCTAATAGTGCTGTAACTCATGGCTGAACAAAGCTGATCTAACACACATATTTCCTCTGCCAGGAACATCACGGTACCTTACTGCACAAGGGGATCATTGGAAGCTATGAAATCACCAAGAAACAGCACATACACAAAGTGGACTTTCCTGAAAATAGAAGCCTGTTTACGTGAGAGCTAGGTAGAAAGAATAGCTCAGTCTATGCCAGCTGGAGAGTCACATGAGCAGGTGACCCTGAAAGTGCCAGGAGGATTGAATTTGGATTTACAAGTTGTTTTTAGCAAGCATGTAGATTCATAAAGACTGAGTATCTACAAATAGTTAGCTGGAGGTTAGCAGATGCGAAGCTACGGACCTGTGACTCAGTGTTGATGTTGAGCTGTAGTTAGAGATGAGCCCTCTTCTTGTCCTGGCATCCCCTTTGCCCGTGACAGTACCTTGTTGTGGTTTGGGTATATTCCAGAATTCATGTCTTAGAGATTTGGCCCAGTGCTAATGGTATTTGTAGGTGGGGTCTTTGGGAAGTATTTAAGATTAGATGAAATCGAAGACTCCATAATAGCTTCTGTATCTTTATCAGAAAAGAGAGACCCCACTCGCATGCTCGGTCTGTGATGCTATGCTATATTGAAGCAAAAAGGTCCTTGACTGATTCTGGTGCTGCATTTTTAGACCTGTTTCTGGAAGCATGAACTAAACAAATCTTTAGTCTTTGGAAATTACGCTGCCTGTGGTATTCCGAAAGAGCACGAGAAAACAAGTCTAAAAATGACATGCCTCATTCTTTCCTTAGGAAGCTCATCTGTACTTCCCCCAACTTCAGGAGTGCGCAGGCGTCCAGGCTTGGTCCATTGCAGCGTCGTGACTCCTTGATTCAGGAGTCAGAAAACAATCTCGAGTTGATCAGTGAGACTCAGGACTGGGCATTTATCCCTGCTGGGATTTTTACCTGGAATAAAGATGAAACTTGTAGCTGTTCAGGACTACTAGGGAATGAGACCAGCTTGCAGAAAGGAAGAGAGGATTGGATGGTTGGGGAGCAGCAAGAGAAGAGAAAGTAGAGACGGTGGTCCTAACTTCCTGTTGAACACAAGACGATGAGGCTATAAAATATAAACCAATCTTAAAAATTAAAATGTTAAGAAATACTTTGTGCATGTGTGTACATGTATGTGTATGTACATTATGTACATGTACACATGTATATACATACATGTGGGGATGAGAGGGCAACCTCAGGTGTTATCCATCTCCTTTCTTTTTGAGTCAGTGTCTCTCACTGGCCTGGGTATCTCTAGCCTCTCACCAAGTAGACGGGGCTGGCTGACCCAGGCCTTCATCCCTCTAGAGATGAAGATGAAGTTGTGCTGGGATTATAAGCACAACCTTTTTTTTTTTTAAATGAGGGTTCTGAGGATCAAACTCAGGTCCTCATACTTCTAAGGCAAGCACTTTACTGACTGAGCCATGTCCCTAACCTGTTTATTCCTCAAATGTTTATTGTAAATATATGTACATTAAAGTACATATATATATGTGCATATATATATATATGTATACCCATATACTTGCATAATCATACACAAAGTGAAGTATCCATTTGTGGTCTTAGTATGGACAGGGATAGACCGTTTGAAAGCTGTTGTTACACTGCTCTTCATTGACTGAGAGAGTAATTGTGTACTTTTTAATGTACAATGCATTATGACATTGTTACTTAAAATCCCTCTATGGTTTTCTATTAAATTGTGCTTTTTCTACTCAGAGCTCTCTAATCTAGTTTACGGCTGTATTTGTGTATCTTTTTGTTCAAAACATTCGAGTCAGTGTCAAGTTTGGCATAGGCACAGAGTCTTGTTCAATAAACATTTACTGGGTGCATCACTGACTATGACTGAGTGGTTTTGGGCCTCCAGATTCAAGGACCTGCTTGCAGTGGCCCTTGAGTTTCTTCCAGAGGTTCTCTACACTATTTGATAAATGGTCTTGTGTCATGCATAGTTTCTAGAAACCCAGGTCTGTGTATCCCAGCCCCCCCCCACCCCCTCCTCCTGCTTTGATTAAATGGATGCAAAATGCTGCCTCTTTTTAATGGTCGTGACTCAACGTACTTCTCAGAATGATGCTCAGGCTGGTCAATCTCCAGGCCCCATTTTGAATTTTTATGCTATGTAGATGGTTATCTTGATCCCCTAGGTTGTTATTTAGTCAAATTATGTTCATTTTATCACCTCTGTCTTTCCTCATATTTTACTCCCTTTGATTTGTTTTTCTTTTCTTTTCAAAATTCCCACTGAGGCATCACATTACTCCTAACAGCCTGCAGCATTCCAAGTCTGATCTCATGCTGACACAGAGAAACTGACTCTCGCAGCCATGGCTCGGGATGTCCCTGTGTAACTGCCTGGCTGAACATGTGCCTGGCTCCTAGAGTGACCAAATGGCTAGCCTTACCCTCCCCGCACCACACTCTTTCCTCCTGACTCAGTTGTGTGTCCTTGGAATCCCCTTCCGGTTCAGCCCCACCTTAAGCTTGTTAGTCTGCAGGTAGATCTGCATTTCCCCCCAGTGCTTCATTGTGCTCTTTGACTAAGATCCACACACCATGTGGTATTGTGCCAGTCTTCACTGCAGTTAGGAACACCTCCCAATTTAGTGTCTCTGCAAATGCCATTGTCATGATAATAGTGATAAGATCTTCCCCTTCTCTTTCTTGATTCTTACTAAAGCTGGTAGAGTAGAGCTGTAAGTCTCATTACAGACAGCAGTAACTCCCATCCAAGCTCCCCCCAACCCCCACACACCTACTTTTAAAAAATAATTCAGTCTGTTTCCTCTCATTGCTTGGCCTGGTTTGGGATCTGTTCTGTGACCATCTAGGTTTTCCCATATAAAAAGAGTCTTCAACTATGAATTACCAACCTAGAGGAAGTTGTCAACCTTGCTTTCTTCCTTCCTGTGTTGAGTTCCTGTGTCTTCCATTTCATCTCAGTGGAAAGGTGCATCCTTTCACCTTGTAAAGGAGAGTGTTCTTTGTTGAACAGAAAATTTGAATTTTGAATGAATAAATGGATGAATGAATGAGACTTTTGGGCACTAGCCTGATCTCTGTCTTGAGGGTAGTTAGGGATGATGTGGGACAACAAGGAGATGGTTGAGTCCCAGTGCTTCATGTAAGTCCTACTGCTCTGGGGGCAAACCAGCCACTTGCACGTAGGCTGCAGTTCAGGACAACGGAGTCTGCCCTTCCAATAGAGTCTTTCACTGTCCTCTAAACTGAATTTCCTGTTTCTCCCTTTAACTCATCCTATACATTTCTCCGCTGCATGAGAAGTCCAGTATTGTATTCTCCTATGAGTTCCTGTGCTTATGGCATTTGGGGCCAGCCTTCAGATTCTCAAGGTTGCCCCAGGACTCTTCTATGATTCACACACAGCTTGATGCTGAGGAGCGTTACCCAGTATATTTTAACTGTTTTGATAATCTTTCACTTTTTACTAATTGGTCTTTGTTGTATTACTTGATATCTCTTTTGGAATGTTTTAGAAAGGTTTTGTAATAACAAAAAAATCTATCAAGGAAGGCTTGCATAATGAATAGCGATAATCATTATGGCAGTCATGTTTTTTCCAATATGGTCACTCCAGATGAGGAAGGAACTTCAGCTTGGAGATGGTGATAGCATTGTTGGGGTCTAGGAAAGGGATTGTAATGTAGATAGGAAGGGCACCAAACTGTCCTTGGGGGGCTTCTTAGAGGGCAAATAGAGTTCAGAGGCAGATGAAGCAATGAGGACATCAGATAAAGGGCACAAAGTGACCATGAAAAGCAGCAAGTTGTCCAGGGGGAAGGACTATGCTCGAGAGATTTGGAAAGGTCAGCTTGGGAGAAATGACTGTACATATTCCTGCTGGACTTGAATCCTAGTCCAGAGGCCCAAGAGCTTTTAAAGAGGACATGAAACGATCCAATTTGTGTTTTAGAAAGGCAAGAGAGGCAAGAGCACGAAAGTGTGTACTCTGGAAGCAGGACTGGTCTTGAGGGGAGTGTAGGCGTTCTTGGGGAAAAAGGACTGACAGAAGGCAAATCGTGAGCAACAGGACCAAGGAGGGAGGTTGGTGGATTTTTGTGAAGGAAGAGTATTTCTTCACAAGTATTTAGCAAATGACCGAGTGAATGGAGAGGGATCTTGAGTGTCAGATAATCAAAACTTTGTTTACGTAATATTGAGGAACTAGATTAGGGTTTGGAGAAGAGGTGTTAAAAAGTATTTCATTTAAAGATTAATCTAGGGGTCTCAGCTGTTAAGGGCACTGGCTGCTCTTGCAGAGGACCCAGGTTCAATTCCCAGCACCCACATGGTGGCCAACAAACATCCATAACTCCAGTTCCAGGGGATCCGATGCCCTTTTCTGACCTCCACAGGCACCACACAACACAGCTGTACTTGCAGATATGCCAACAATATACTCATATACATAAAAGAAAAATAACCAATAAAATATTTTTTAAAACATTAAAAAAAAGATTAATCCAGCAGACTTGTGCAAATTGATAATTATAAAAGCCGGATGATGGCTCCATCGAATGCATTAATGGATGTCTGAAATTTTCTGCCATAATAGAATGTTTCAGAATGTTAGCAGATCCTAAAAATGTATTTGTTTGACTACACATTAAGCTAAAATGAAAAGGGTTGTCAACATTCATATTGGTGAGGTTATGAAGCCATTGTTGATAGGCATATAAAATCATATGCCACTTTAGGAAAAAAATTAGCCTAAGCTTATGGTGGAAGGAGGCAGAGAACCGAGGCATTTGTTAGGATACAGATATTGGATTCCACATCATTCTGGAGATACCAAAGATACGTATCAGTTTTGAAGCCTAAGCAACTACACATAGGATTGATGTTATTTTGGTAAGATAGGAAAACTAGTACAAAAACACTGTGTGTGTGTGTGTGTGTGTGCATGTGTGCACGTGTGTGTGTGTTTGTATCAGCTGAAAAATAATTCTATTTCGCAGTGTGAAATTTGAAATACTTGTTAGGCATTTAAATAGAGGAGTTAAATTGCACACACAGATACATATATGCACACATAGCTGTATCTTCTGGGGTGAGCTGGCCTCAAGACATAGATAACGGGAGATCAACACAGAGATTTAGTAAATTAGTCAGGGCATACTAAGGTTAGCTGCAGAAACTAAACAACTTTGAAGACTGCAGAAACTTAGCACAGTCAGTTTATTTCTTGCTTATGGAGTCAGATATTACTTATTGATAAACAGCTTTCCTCTAAGCAAAAACCTCCAGAATTCTGGATGCTTCTGCAATGGGAGTCTGCCTCCACTGCCAGAGGCCACACAGACAAACCTGCTGGTTAAACAAGCATGTTCCACGTGCTTCTCATTAATCCTTCTGTATTTGGGTTTTTTTTGTTTGTTTGTTTGTTTTTGTTTTTTTTTTAACTGATTTTTGTTGTTGTTGTTGTTATTGTTGTTTTTAGATAGGGTCTCCTTATACCCCCAGCTGGCCTGGAACTTGCTATGTAGACCAGGCTAGCCTTGAACTCACAGAGATCTGCCTGCCTCTGCCTCCAGATTGCTGGGATTAAAGGCATGCTACAACAGGCCTGACTTCATTGGATTTTTTTTTTAAAGCTTACTAAAACTTTTAGAATTCAATTTTAGAATTTATTGAACATTAATAATGTGAAAACAGAACCTTTGTTTTTAAAAATTACATGCTTTGGCAATAGAGGAAGAAAAGGCCTGTCTGTTAACAGTAGGAAAGTTTAGACCTTGGTTAATTATATATATGGAGGATTTGGGCCTGTTTTGTTTTTACATAAATGATAATTTCAGGGTATTTGTTATCTTGCCTAAGGAATGGCTTAGAGTGCTGGGTAATTTTGTTAATTTAGCTTTGATGTTGGGAAAGCCCAGACTGAATCATGCCATTATGTAAAAGGATTTAACTCCTTTGCATTGATATTTTAAGAAAATTGGCCTTCCATATAGGAAATGGTCTCATCAGAGAAATCCCACTGAGCACAGGACATAAAGTCCTGGGGGACTGGAAATAAGCCAGGGGCTCCCTAAAAGGACTTTTCTAATTCACTGGCCCTGGAAACTTACTCTGTTTAGTATTCTGTCAAGAGATGGCAAAGGTGTTATGTTTCTGTATGGTACCTGGGAACGCTTTCAAACCACGTGTCACCAAGCCCTCTTTTGTTCAGTGTAGAAGAAAGAGGTTTATAACACAAACTATGAATAAAAGACAAAGGAATCCCAGAGTTCTTTTTTTGTGCCTTTCCCTGTTCAGTGATAGAACAATTTATGAATCTGACAGCTCCTCCCCCGGACAATGGTAAGAATAACAGAATGCTCAGCTGAGTAACTCCAGGCCACTAAAGTTTATTAGACTGTGGAGCAACAGCAGCAGGACTGACGCAATAATCGAATGACATGCTTGGTTTGGGCTCGCCCTGTCTCTCTTTTGACCCACTCCTCTCCTGTTTCCTTCCCTCCCTCCCTTTCCCTTGCCTGCACCAAAAAAAGAAAGAAAGAAGGAAAGAAAAAAAGAAAGAAAGCAAGAAAAAGGGAAAGAAAGAAAAAGAAAATCTAGAAAGAATTTGAAATTGAGTAGGTTGAAGGGTTAGACTGTCAATTTCAATATTCACATTCACTCGGGATGTATAAGTCTGTGGCAACAGAATAAATAAAAATGAAGATCGTGGTTGTAAACACATTGTGACTAAATTTTTGTTTTAGATCCTCATAAAGTAAGGGACCAGAAGGGAAGATTGTTCCAACTCTTTCAATTTTAGACCAATCGTGAATAATGAAGAGACATTGTCGAAGGATGAAAGCTACCCTAATGGGTCAGAGTTGTCAGGAAGACAGAAATGTAGGCTGGAAATGAACTTTACTGTATTTTGAAAGCTGTGGGATCCACAGAGCTCATTCATTTTAGGAAGTCAGGAAGTCAGTTGACGCTGAGATTCAAAATGGCAGCCCAAACTCTGCTGCATGTTTCTTTCATTTGGACAGTGGTGGTTTGTAAAGTTGAATTTTGACGTCTCATAACAGCTCATAGTTTGTACACAGGACTTCACTTCAGCTCCTTATCTTCTCCTTCTACACTTATGAACTTACCTCCTGGCCTGTGAAGGCCTTTGTGTTTAACCCATAAGTCCATCCCTTGCTTCTAGTAGGACGGTGGAATGACTCCTTATCTGAATGAATAGAAATCTTAAACCAGCCTCCTCATTCTCTTCTTTAGGGAGATGGAATTCAGTAGAATCTGCTAAATGTCACCATTGTTCTGGAGACACTGAAGAAGTTAATGTATTACGAGAAAACGGCTTGGCTGACACCCAACTCAAGAGACCTTCAGCTTTTTTCAAGACAGTGAAAGAAAAAGGTCTCTCAAATATCAAGAAACATACTTTATAACCAGAATAGTCTGTGATGAATGGGGTAATAATATTCCACCCTGCCTATAAAGAAAAGTGGTATGGACGTTATTGCTTTTTTGGACACTGGAGCAACTGTATCACTCATTTCTGAGAGGTTGTCAAAAAAAATTGAAGGGTTTAAATATATGACCTTTTACAGGAATTACTTCAACAAGAGCTTATTCTGCCGAGTCCACTGAAGTTGTGGTTCCAACAATGAATTTCCTGTTGCGAGATGCAAATGATGGGCTAATTGCAAGATTTAATCCAATCTGTTTGGAGCAGTTCTTGAAAAATTGGGTTCATGCTACACTCCTTTATGGGTCAATACCAACTATTCTGTCACAAAGAAGAAATAATGGCAGGGAACTTAAAGGGGGAGAAATAGCAATATTTAGAATGCAGAATCTATGAGACATAGAGACTAAGCTTGAAGAGAATGGGTTTTGCTTTGTGAATCAAGGTGGGAATGAGATAAGGCAGAACACCAGCAAAGACTCCACGCACCAGGCACGGTATTAGTATTAATGCCCGATATGCACAGTAAAGAAGAAGGAGGAAAATGAATGTATGCCCATTCCTTGATTGGGTCCTGTAATCCAGGCCACAGCACTGCTTCACCTGTCTAGATCTCGTACATGATCTCATCTGAAGGAAAACATTTCAGAAATACCAGGATAAGGCAGAAGAGACTGTTTAGTGAAACAGATAATTGAAAGCTCCACTTCTAGCCTGTCAGTTTTGCCTGCTAAATAATTGCCTCCAAAGCCCCGAGTAAACTCCATCCATGGATGACTTGTTCGGATTAAATGGTGTCACCTGCATCCATTGACAACTCCCTGGATCTTCTCTGTCAAACACCATCTGTGCACACTAGAGACATATAGAAAGGCTACTGGCAAACAGCTTTGGATAATGAGCACAAATTAATAACTACTTTTGTACGTCACAAGAGATCATGCCATTTTAATGTTATGCCCTTTGGGTGAACGGATGGGACAAAGATCTTTCAGATCCTAATGAATAGTGTTTTACAAAGATTAATTTGCCCAACTTTTTTGCTGGCTTGACATCACATGCAACATGGCTTGATTTGTTGGGTCCGTGGTGGGGGATGCCTCTGTGGGAACTAAGAGGAAGAGGAGTTTGATTTCTAAGTGTGAGATGAGAGAAAAATGTCATATTGGATGCTCCACAGAGTAGCTTTTAATGGGGTCTCTGTGTAGAGCTTGGAAATGCTATCCTTATTTACGTATACTATCGTCTATGTAAATGGTGCCCATTAGAGTTGTGTATAGACAATGAATGCAACCTTTTTCCATGGCCCTGATAGCTTCCCATGACTGCCCATCATTTCCTTTTGAGTGACAGTGTGCAATATTAATTGCAAGAGCGATGTCCCGTTGGATTAGCAAGAATTTGGTTATCAACAAGAACTTGTAGTCATTTACACTAGGAATACAATGACATTTTGGTTGTCACATGTGGAAAGTATATATGCATTTATTTTCTAATGAGTCAGTATTAGCATTTTTAAGCTACCAGACTTACTACAAATAAAGATAATTGTTAATCAAGTTAGGGCACAGGGAAATAGGTGTTCTCTTAAACTCTCATTTGCTATCATAAATTGATAGAGCTTTCTGTGCATTTTTTTTTTTAGGCAAGTTTGGAAACGTTTAATACAAAAAACTTGCTCATGTCCTTTGAACAATGAATCCTTTGTAGGATTGTAACAAAAATGTTTCTTTAAGGGTACAAATGTATATTTAAGTCTTGTCTGTTGTGATCTGTAATCACAAGGACAATGCTGTTTGAAGGTGAAAGGCTCCCCTGTAGGCTCACATGTATGAATAACTTGGTCCCTGGATACTGGCACTGTTTGGGAAAGATGTGGATTCTTTAGGAAGTGATGTCTCACTGGAAGAAGGAGGTCACCAAATGTGAGCCTTTAGGGTCTATGGCCTGGCCCTGCCTCCTGTCCACAGATACAGTGTATACATTGCCCCACCCTATCGGCTACACTCCACTCCACTCCTGCCACTGTCACCTCCCTGCTTGCTGCCATATCTATTTTCCTTGCTTGGTGAACAGTATCCCCTTGAACTGTGAGCCAGAATAAACCTTTCTCTCCTTAAGTTGCTTTTGTTGGGCATTTTGTCACAGAAATGAGAAAATAACAAAGACAGACAGTGGGATAGGTAAACATGTTCAAGGTGGGAGTTTGATCAGATCAGCTATGGACTGTCTGTGCAGTGAATTGCTAGGGCATGGTAGAAGGAGAGGCTGGGTTAAAGTGGGTGACATTTCCAGCTGGATGTGGCAATCTTGCTTGTCTCTAAGAACTGACCTGAGATGCATCAAGTGGAAAAAAGTCAAGTTATAGTATAGTACTCAGGGTATGAGCCCATTTATATAAAAGTTCAGCACATAAAAATCACACACATGCACACACACACACACACACATACCCCATACATGTGGAAACAAGTCTATGTGAATAGACACTACATCACTCCCTGTACTTTTATGTGGAGGATGAGGGTCTAAAAGGCTCTCTTTTCCTCAAACCTGTATCTCTATGGTTTGAAAAAATATATTTGAAAATGACAAAAATAGCAATAAACTTAAAGAATTGTAGTCAGAAAGAAATTGACTTTCTCTTTTCCTCATCAAGAGTGTGTCAGAGGTTCAATTGGTCATATTCACAACCTATCATGAATTTTGGTGTTACTGTATACCCCCTGGCACTGCTCTCTCTCACTGGGTGCCAAAATCAGTGAAGAGCTAACCCTGGATTCTTAGGAGAAAGGGAAAATAGTGGTCAGCACAACCTTGCAGTGTTTACTGGCTTTGTAAACAGGAGCCCGTACTTTGACAGATTATGATATCATCATACATTCCTTTTGGTTCACATATCAGACACATAGATCCAAACCAGAGTCATCTTATGTATTCCTACCCTGTCAGGAGGTTTTGGTAATTTTTTTGTATTGCCAAAAGACCAGAACACCACCTAAACTTCCAGAGGCCCGGAAGATATCCAGTCACCTTTTGAATGCAGAGATGGAAGGGCTCTTGATCAACACTTAGGAAAATCTAATGGAAGCTAAGGAGAGAGTAATCAATCTACTTGTTAAGCATCTTCAAATATTACTTTGTATATAATTTAGGGGCTGTCAGCCCTGTGAGAAACATTCCAATAAAGTGCTATTTTTTTCCAGGTATTTACAAAGGGTGATGTGGATTAAGCATGATGAAGGTGATACTTGTTAGTGATCAGAGGCACATTCAGAAATGCCTCTATCTTTTCTGTATTCTAAGCCTCTGTATTTAAAATCTAGGGTTATGACCAGCATACTGGTGATGACGCATTTAAGGGGGTCCACAGGAGAAATTTCTGCTTAATGTGAGTATCAGGAGTAGCTGGGATGGGTTTCTCTCGTGTCCTTTTTATGGACACTGGGGACTATGCAAATGATAGAGGCTCTTCTCTTTGTGATGCTGGAAAACCTTAGACAAAATTTGTGGTTCTTTTCAGTATGTAGCAGAGATCAAGTGTTTGCCCATTTCTGGATCCATTTTATCCCCGTTGTCTTCCTTCCTTCCTTCCTTCCTTCCTTCCTTCCTTCCTTCCTTCCTTCCTTCCTTCCTTCCTTTCTTTCTTCTGATTCCTACCTTGTGTTATTTGTGTAACTGTGGATCAGTTATGAACCTTTCTTAAGAATAAGGAGGAAATTCTTTTAAAGAAGTAAATAAATGAGTGTATGTGATCCTGGCAAAACAGTATTTCTTCTTGCACTTGGCGAGTCCCTTTGCCACCTCTGTACCATTCACTGGAAAGTATAGGGATGCTGTAAAAAACAAAGCCACTGACTCCAAAAGATGCCTGGCTTGGCTGAGATGCAAGCAGGTACATCTGGGTAGAAACTCCTGCCTTCCCATGTACATCTCAAACTCTCAACAGGAGAGAGAGGAGGCTATGCTGGCTTCACTTGAGAGGTGCTGTGGAACTGGTTCTGCTCTAGAGCCCAAGACTGGGGCATGTTCAGGGCAATGTAGACTTCTAGGATTCAGCCATGCCAGAGAATTTAAGTCTTAGCATGCCCTCATTGCCGGTTCATGGTCCACTTTGTTCCCATCTTGACTCATGAGGTGAATAATCTTTTGAAGCTGCTGATTCTGTATGTGGTTACTTCTCCAATAGCCTGATTGGGAGATATTCAGATAATCAGTGCACTGGAAAACTCTTTGAACTTCTCCTTTAGAAATGCAAGGCCAAGGCTGGAAAAATGGCTCACTTGGTAAAGTACTTGCTGCACTAGCAAGAGGACCTGAGTTTGGATCCTAGGTACCCACGTATAAAATGGGGGTGGCAGCACACACCTCTAATTCCAGGGCTGGGAAGGTGAAAGAGAATCCCTGGGGCTTGTTGGCCAGCCAGTCTAGGAGAACTGCAAAACTCCAGGTTAATTTAGAAACCCAGTCACTTGAGGAACGTACCCAATGTCATCCTCTGGATTCCACATGCATATACATACATGTACATGCACATGCACACACACATACACATACATGCACATATAATATGCAAATCCCAGTTGTACAGATACTTGGGCCATATCTACATAAATTGGGAAGGTGAGGAAGTCATCTCAGTGTATCTAAATTAAAGCTTCTTTCCCAATTATTTGATTTTCCCAAGCCCTTGAGTTCTGTAATGAGGGCATGACTGAGGAGTGACCTGCTTTCTAGAGTCACTTACTGTGGTCTGAGAATCTGGGGCTTGGTCGTTCTTTGTCCCTTCTAGAACCCATCTCACTAGTCCCGAGAAAAAAATCATCAGGACTGTGTTATTTAATCTTTTAAGCATTTTGTATTTGTATTCTGCTTATTTTTTGTGAGCATTCATGAGAAAATGTCTGCCACACTACTGCAAACGGACTCATGTGAAAGGAAGTAATTGATTTTTTTTAATGCTTTGAGATGTGGAATTATTGGCATTAGCTAATAGTGTGGCTTAACAAGGGCAAGCACCCTTCCCACACCTGTTATTCCTAGCTCTGGCCACGGTTGTACTTAGGGGTCAGAAGTCCAGTTTAAAGGACATTCGTTTTAACAGGGAGGGTGCCAACATCTTGGGAGTAAGACTTCTCTCTGCATGGTAAATGTCCAGTCATTTGGAGAAGTGGTGAGTGTTTGTGCATGTGTGTGTGTGTGTGTGTGTGTGTGTGTGTGTGTGTGTCTGATGGTAGTTAACAGCACAAAGCAAGCCCAGTGCCCAAGGAATGTATAGAGGAATGTTAATTCTAGGAGCAACCATAACTTGATTTTCTTGATTTCCTTGAGTTTAAAGTCTCAGCCACAATATTACATTACCAAAGTTATTTGCATTTGAAATATAATACCTGGGGGTTAACATTTAATTAAATTACAATGCTACCTCCAGGCTGCAAGGGACCGGGCTGGCATGCTGGGTAGTGGGTGCAGGCAGTACCTTCATGCACTTCCTGAATGACGTGACAGTTAGATGGCAATGTCCCCTCCAGGGCTTGGGAGAAGGAAACAGATGCATACGGTTGACTGGTTTGCACTTGAAAACGCAGGCATGAGGGAGGTCATGGAATGTGGATCGTCAAGAAGAACTCTGTTGTTGTTGTTTTTTTCTCCCTTGGGGCTGTGGCTTCCATGTTTTCTACGTGTTTTGAAAGAGGGATGTGGTGGAAGGCCACCTGAGCCTAGTGGGTAAGGATGCTGGTTCTTGGACCTTCAGACTCAATGAGAGTGATCCTTTCTCTCATCTTCTTGGGATTCCCTGGTCATCAGTAGATAGTAGAGACTGCCATGGGTTCCTTATCGTAGCCCTTGCTATCTGGGTCCCTAAGTTACAGATTCAATAAGGAAACCTGGCAGGACGGGCAGCTGAGGAAATACACCCAGCTCTGGGTGTCTCATTTTCTACAGCATCAGTTTTCAACTGGGGAAGACGCTTCCCTTCTTGGGAAACATTTTGCAATGTCTCAGGGACATTTGTGACTGTGGAAGTGCTGTCAGAATCTGCTGAGTAAAGGCCAGGGATGTTGCTAAATTACGAGCAGTATATAGGGCAACCCCCCCCCCCCCCAAGAAAAGAATTATCCAACTCCAGGTCTGTGAAAGAGATCAGTGAGATCAGCATAAAGAGATCATGAGGTAGTTGGTTGTAGCTACTGGATCAACTCCTAGGAGAGAAAACAGCAAAAGTGCAATACCCTTGCACCGTGTGTGTGTGTGTGTGTGTGTGTGTGTGTGTGTGCACACTTCTAACCAGGGAAGCAGAAACCATGTTTGAAGGAGCAAATTTTTCTGCAGTTTTCTTTGTACTGGAGCTGGGGAGGGGGAAATGTACAGATAGAGATGGCTCCAAGTGGAGATTGCCAACAGCAAGAGATTACTACCAGTGCTTGGCCAAGGGACAGAGGGAGAAGGCAGTGTAGTCCAGGGTCTAGGATTGTGACAGAATCACAGTAAAAGCTGGTAAGCACTGGAACTACACTGGATAGGTATTGGGGGAAAGAAGCTTCTGGAAGGACAACTTAAGGAAGAGTAAGGGAGAGAAATATTCCAATTTCTTTCTCCCTCCCTCTCTCTCCCTCCCTCCCTCCCTCCCTCCCTCCCGCCAGCTTCCCACTCCTGCCCGCTATGCGCTGAGTTCCAGTAGACAGGGATGCTTGGGACATGTGGGCAGCAGGGACTGGTCTGACTGCCGAGAAAACTTCAGAGTCCTACCAACTGTCAGGAACTCCAGTACCAAGAGAACAGAATGTTTGAACCACGGCAACATCCCAAGAGTTCTGCTTTGGATCTGTTACCATTGCACTGTAGGAAAAAAAATCATACTTCCTAATGCCTTGGAACTCTTAAAAGAATATTCTAGTCATCCAGAAAGGGAGGGCGGACTCAATGGTTTCTTTTATATCCAGCTTCAGACAGGGCAAAGCATCACGTGCAATGTTCTCGGCATGCAGCAGGGAGTCTTGGGTCTCTACCTAGACGGCTGAGGTCAATGTACAGCCATGGTGAAGCACAGAGCATGCCCTGTTAATTTTACAGTGTCCGAGGCCAACTCGGTCCTTCCCTGTGAGGCTCCAGCTCATTTTCTGACAGGGATCCTGCCTTCTGCTTCCCTGAGACCCATCTGCATGAGACCTATCCCTCTCCAAGCTGGAATCACAGCAAAAGATCAAACTTGTTGGGAACTGGAAAACCTGCCGAGATGCTGTTTTCTTTTCCTTGCAGTACAATCTGAAGAATCTAGACAAACCAAAGATATTAATTTATTTGTTTTCCATTAGAATTGCCCAACAGGTCCCCAAATGCCCAGGGATAAAAGCGATGGATTTTATAGAGTATCTGCTTTAAGAAAGTTCTAGAGATGCTTAATTATTTTTGCCCCACTTTTGATTATCTGTACTAATGGAGATGTGGAGGGCACGAATCAATAAAATCCCTTGATAATCCAAAAAAAAATCTTCATGTTGCCATTAGTGTTGACCTCCTTCCCTCACCAAACCTTTTATCAGAGCTGCTAAAAACGGGCCTGGGCACCCCCTGGGCTCTCGATATATTCAACTTGTTGACAGGCTGACTGATAAAATTGTCTGATTTGAGTTTTATCTCTTTTTCCGTTCTCCTGCCCACTCTCTGGGGGAGGTGTTAATGAGCAGCCAAGGAACAAAAACCATAGGAAAAAGAGGCTGTGGAGAAGCCCCAGTAACACACAAAATGATTAAATAGCTCCTGCATCCCTGAAACTTTAGAATGTCAGCTTTGTGGGATTTTTTTCCCTCCCTTTTTTTCCCCCTGAAGCAAATTGAAATAACTAAAATGAACTAAGTATGTGGGGCCTTCACAGACCCATGCTTTGAAGCTTTGAATAGCTTTGAACAACTTGTATGGTGTTCATGTCTTAGGGAGAGATTGCTAATTGTTAATATGTAGAAATGGCATCAGGATTGCTTTTCATGCTGGTCCAATGCTCAGGTATTTTCTTTGGTTTAATTACATGTATTTATGTTTTTATTTGTGTGTGTGTGTGTGTGTGTGTGTGTGTTACGTGTTACACACATACTTACCGTGAGTCAGAGGACAACTTTGTGGAGTTGATTCTTTCCACTATGTGGGTTCCAGGAACTGGGCTCAGGTCATCAGGCTTGGCACTAAGCACCTTTATCCTCTGAGCTTTCTTGCTGGGCCCTCAGACATTTTCTTAATCAGCTTCAGGGCCACTGAGAATTGGGATGGTGATACTCTCTGAATCCCACTCAAGATGACTGCCACTAAGGGCTGGAGAAGCAGGTTAAGTGTGTTTTCTTTGTTCCGTTTTGGGTTTGTGAAACATACTTCTCTGTCATTGAAAATGGAGTTACAGATAACACAGAGAGAGAACACAGGTAGCTGGCAGTATGTCCACTTGGCACACCTGCCTGACTACTCCATAACCTCCAGATTTTAGGAATCTGGCAGAATTGGTCGTGAGTGACCTTGGGGCAAGGCAAAGAGGAGAGGATTTGAAAAATCTTCCATTATTATTCTTCAAGACCTTGAGAGAATGTCCCTGTTTGGGTCCAGGGCCTGGGAAAAATGACCACTATCTTCCCACTATGCCTCCCTGAATAAATGTGTTGTCTGATCAAATATGCCAAGATTGACTAAGACAAAAAAATAGGAAAGAGGAGCTGGAGACACAGCTCAACAGTTAAAAGTACATACTGGTCTTGCAGAGGACCAGAGCTTGGTTTCCAGCACCCGCATAGGATGACTCTCAGCCACCTATGACTCCAGCTCCAAGAGCTCTGACACCTCTGCTCTCTGTGGGTATCCACATCCACGTGTACATACCCACACAGACATACATATATAAATATCATTTAACAGTAAATAATAGGAGAGAAGATGAATTGGCTTGTGACTTGGTCCCAGCAAGGGAGGTGGAGAGTCCTTCCTTTTGATCTTGGCTTTTCAGAGAGGAATGAAATATCCTGCTGAGGGAGAAGGGCATGAAATTGTCTAGCTTTTCTCTTCTTGTATATTTTCTTCAGTTGTTTTTATTTCAGGTTTCCAGGTATCATTTGAAAGTGATTTCATAAACATGAACGTGGCTATAAAATTCAGTGTTTGAATCTCTCAGGTGGCTCATAAAACCAAATCCTGAAGCCACCTGTGTTGGAGGAATCAGGACAGTGTTTGAACACTGAAGCCCAGAGGTAGAACCTTTAGCGAGTGATGGATATGGGGTTTGTTGTAGGCCTTGCCTAGTTGTAGGAGCTGGTTAGTACCATTTGCTGCCTCTGCAGCTAGTGTTGAATTAAACTTGCCATTGGTCTATTCAGACAGTTGGAAAGAAAAGAAATTGACAAAAGGGTAGATGGACAACTGAATCCACGACAGCATCTGCCCTTGCCCATTTCTAGTCTCAGTTCCCGGGGTGAGTTTCCAGAAGGGAAGATTGAATTGTTCGTTCCAGAGCTACTGGCGCATCTGACCAAGGACTGTGAAAACAAAGAGGCAGAAGCTGGAGCAGCTGTGGGCCCGAGTGCCGCTGTTCATTGTCTGCGTGAATTAGCAGAGCCCTGGATGACATGTATGAACTACTGCCATGCCCAGCACTCGGCCTGGTGCTCCGTGCTCAGAACCTTCAAAGATGGAGGCTGCTCACTTCAGCTCGTTCCAGGCATCACTTCATCAACGCTTGCGGAAAAGCGTATGAAAGGATGCTGGAGCATGGGCCTTGCCTACTTGAGGTGATGCGATGTAATGGCTCAGGAGGCGATGTCTCTGGACACACAGTTATGAAGGGGAGACGTCCCCCTTTGGAAAGGGGCACCTTTTCAGAAACCTGGCTTCCTGGTCATTATTGGGTGACAATCCCCAACATTGAGTGACCACACACAGTTTGTGTTTCAAGTTAGGAGACCTTGAAGACTAGAAATCAGAACGTAAGAGACTTTTTTAAATATGTGAAGAGTTTTAATTAATTTTCCTTTTACATTGAAATATGTATATATTTCAGGCAAAATATCATAGATAATAACTTATTGCTTTCACTGAGGGAAACTGATCAAAAAAGTTGTGAGACAAAAATGACAATTTCTCAGTTTTCATTTATCCCGGGGAAAACATGAGTTTATATAATTTTCAAAGAGCAGCTTCATTAAAATCTTCTTTCCACAATTTAAGATATTCTAGGGCATACCTAGAGACTTTCAAAATGAAACATCGTTCATCATCTGAATGCTGGTCTTTTAAAATGTTCAAATTATCTTGCTTTGGGGGGATAAATTTCAGTGTACTCTTCTACACATTTTCCAATAATTGTGCCTCATTGAGTTCCTCAGGCCGTAGGTTTTAGGTGTTAATTTCTAAAAATTTACATCTATCTATCTATCTATTTGTCTATCTTATTTTGTACATGTACATATATGGGCATCTTGTATGGAGATCAGAGGATAAGTTTCAGAGGTTGGTTCTTGCCTTTGCACCTTTGGAGTTCTGGTGAATGAACCCAGGTCCTCACATGTGGCAGCAGGTGCCTGTATCTGCCGAGCCATCTCACATTCCTTCATGCTTTGTGATTAAAAAAAAAGTTTTAATCATCTTCAGAGAAAGAAAAATCACCTAGTTACGCTGCTCTTTATTTTTCAAAAATTGTTTTTACATCTGTATAGTCATGGCTTCCCTGTCCTTCAGTTAGTTTAATTTTGAGTATATGAGGATACAAATTTTAATATATGTTTCCATGGAGATTTTAAATGAGTAGAGTTAACTTAACGTAAAAGATGCACTATCTGATGTAAATGAAGTCATACTAGACAGAGCAATTTGGGTACCCACCTTTGGCAGTCATGTGGGAGGACTCCTCTCTTTCTGCTTTTCTAGAATAACTCTTCTAGATAAGGGTTTCCACCCGTGCTCCCATTTTGGTGGTCATGCTCCTGTGAGTCCTTCATGGAGGTTATCAAATGTTAACACTTATTTGGTATGAAGTATGAAGTATGAACTTGTATCATGTTTAACTTTCATAAGAAGTAGAAATTCACAAGTTAAAATTTATCTGTTTTTCCCCCCAAATAAAATCACTCTATTCTAATGAACTCACAGCTAAAACCATCACACAGTGGGTTTATGGAAATAACTTAACCACTTACCCAGTCCCAAACTCTATGCATCTCAGTGGATTTCTATATAGTGGGAATGGCCACTCTGAAGCTACAGAGTTTTACTTAAGCAATATTTATTTATTTATTTATATTTAATAGCCACGATTCTTACTTCTTTGATACCCAGAACACTGAATCCACTTATCCACCATTAAAAAAAACATTGAAGGAGTTAAAATTAGGAAAAAAAAATTAGCTTTGTGACTTCTCTCATGACTCTTGTCAACTCTCAATCCCGTCTTTCCTTATCACAGAACATCGCCCTCTCTTGGTCACTTTTCTAAATTTTATACTCTATCTGCACTTACACCTGGTTGCCTATTTTTTTTTTTCTATAAATGTCTCTTCTTTTGGTTTTAAGCTATTGACACCTGAAGAGTCTAGTTCCAAAGAAAAGGCAGAATGTAATATTAGGATAAGTAAGTAGTTGGAGATTCCGAGCCATGGACCTACCAGAGCACCAGAATCAGACATGAGGGAGGCACAGGACCGTTACAAATTCCTGCTTCTCCAGTGACTCCCACTGCCTTTGTTTAGAGCACAGATGGGGGTCTTGCAAGCTGTCTTTGAGAACAAAGTATGAATTGTCCCCAGAAAAGGTCTGTAACAGAGATAGGGTCTAACCTTGGCTGTCTTTTAGATGTAATTGTTAAAGTGAGAATTTTGTCACACACATTCAACTCACTAACAATTACACAAAAACATAGCCCACACCGGAAACACAAAATGCTTCATTTTTAAATGTAGTTATGACTACTAAGGCTTCGTAAGTAAGATATAAACCCTAAAACAAATGGAATACAAGGACTAAGGGAGTCAGCCTAGAATTTCTTGGGTGAATTCAAGGCACTGTGGTTGTCCCACATGAAGACAATTTTGTTGCTGTTGTGTTTGTTCTGTTGCTCATTTATAGAACCCAAAACAGATAGATTTGCCCAAATCTGATCTTTCTTTGTTGGCAAGCCAGTGGTTCAGGGATCATTAAGCCTTGGTGAAACTTTAAGAAGGTAGCAATCTTTTGAGTGTTTGTTTCATGAGATAGGGTCTTGCTCTGTAACCTCAGGCTGTCCAGTCATAATATAGACCAGGCTGGCCTCCTTCTGTTTCAGTCTTCTGAAACCTGATATTACACGCATATGCTCCTCTAACCCTGGACTGTGTTCTTTTCTCACAGACACAGCCCGAATATTAATAACAGGCAGGCGTTGAGACTTTAGATTGGTTCCCCTAACCATTGTCAGGACCACTGATCCCATTTGGTTTGATAGCATTGAATCTGATTTAGTTTAGAGAGCCATACACATTTTTTCCCTCACTGACCTAATTGTAGAGATGGTTACTAAATAGAAATAGTTTCATTCATGTTTCAGATACCTAAAATTACAGTGATTACTACAAATAAAAACATATCGAATCGTGAAAACTTCAACTAGACTTCACAGTTTTAACAAATCAGCAGGCAGGTGAAAAAGAGAGAAGAAATGACTTGATTCTGGCAGTCTATTTTACAAATTGTTGTCACAATGCCCAATTCTTTGGAGTCTGTCTTTTTCTGAAACATCTATCCTTTAACCCTTTCATCCTTGTGTAAAGGAATACTTTTCTGTAATATAATCCCAAACCACACCAGTTTATAGGAGTACATTTGGGGTTAAAGAAAACACAGATTTGTTTGATTTTATTTTGAACATCATGACCATTGCATTTTCTTATTGGATCTTTTCAGAAAACTTCACTCAAGGAGTTTGCAGGGAGTTCTTTTTCCTCAACTCTGCACACTGCTACTTTACGTGTGTGTTGTTGGAAGTGCAGTGGCTGCTTGGAAAATAGTGTAGTTGCTTTAAAAAGATGACTTTGATTGTGTTTTTTTTTTTGTTCCCATCACAATAACACTTTGCAGGTGATTATTAAATTAGAGATTTTCTTTGTTTTTCTAACAAAAAAAAAACCACCCTTTTTATGTCAGTGCCAATTATGACTGTTAATTTTTTTCACATTTTACAAAAGATTTTTCTGTCCTCCCTCCATGCCCCTCCCCCAAATAAAGAAGGGCTTTGACATTCTATGACAGGGAGGGGTTTTTTCTTTTCTTTTTACTTTTTTTTTTTTTTTTTTTTTTTTGCAGACAACAGTGCTTTTGACTTTTCTTTAAAAAAAAAAAATCTGTTGACTCTATTGAAAAGTGACAGGACAATATTTAACCTGAATAGAAGCATGTTGACTCCTCTTATTAAAACTGACAGTTAAGGACGTTTCTCTCTTTATTCCTTCTGATACACGCAGACAAGTCTTCACCGCTAACTAGTATACAAAATCAAAAACAAAAAAATACTGAGCAAAGAGATGACTACCCGATAAACAATATATGAATGACAATCGCAAGTTTAATCTAGCAAAGAAACCTTTTTTTATCCTTTAAGAAAATTAAAGCCCTTTCAAATTAGTTTGATGTATGAAGACAGACTGACATCTTTAATTTTCAGGTAGTCACTCTTGCCTGGCTGTCTTTCCTCTCAAAGATACAGAATGTTCCACTGAGCCCAGGGCAGGGCCACAGCGACACCTAGAGAGAGGGCTCCCGGCCTCTTCTGAGCCTTGTGTAGAGTTCAAAGCTTGGCTCTCTTGAAATTTCTCTCTACTATTTGCACTCTTAGAACAAAATGGGGTCTGTGGAGATTGTCCCCAAGCTCCGTGCCGTTATTCAGTGTCTTTAGCTGAAAAAATTGACTGGAACTATCAAGCTTTCAAGTCCTTTTTGTCTTGTTGGGCCAATAAAGAGTCTCATTAGCATAAATGAGACTTGAGTGTCTTTCAGCTGGACATGGAGTGGGCCTCTTGGCGGAAGCACAGCAAGAAACCCTATGTCAACTTTCAGAGATAGAGTAGAACCATATGGGACTCAGACAGCTCTGGATACTCCCTCTGTTCTTCAGCCTCCATGAATAGGCCTACCTCTTAAAAAGAACTGATTCCTAAAGGAGAATTGCTCTGGGATTTTATGGGGCCACTGAGACTCAGGATGTTCCCCCTCCTCACCCGTGGAGGGGAGGGTATTACATAAGGATTAACCATGGAGTAACTTTGGTTGGAATGTGACTTAAACTGTTGCAAAAGCAATCGTGGGACCCTTTGCTATAGTGCAAGGCAGGGTTACCTTCTACTCTCACTTCTGTGGCAAGCGTCTTTTCCTCGCCATTTGTCACCAAAGAAGGCCCCTTCAAGTGGTGAGATGTTTTAAAGATGTTTTTATCCTGAAGAATCAAGAAATGTAAGGTCTATTCCTTGCCAACCTTTCATATTGAACATGTAGAAGAATCAGACTTCTGGGTTGGAACTCATCCACCCAGCTTTGTCTTCAGAAATGAACCTGTGTGCTGTTTTGCTGGTTATTCTGAAAGGGGCTGAGGATTCAGGTCCAAGATGTATCAGAAAACATTTAAACTTGGGAGACAGGAGACCTAGTTTTTATCCTTTGTGTCAAAATTATGGGAGGAGAAGCTGCAGTATAGTGCATGACTATACTGTGCATGACTATACTATAGTGCATGACTTCTTAGTTTGGATTCAAGGCAAACATTTTATAGAAGTCACTTTTCTGGGCACATCTTTAGGTTTGTTACATGGAACCTGGGGAGACGAGAGCAGTCAAAGAGATCAAGTTGGTGGGCACCAACGAGGAGGATTTGGAATTTCCTTCTTCCTGTTATGGGTTCTCTCAGAAACAATATACAACTGTCGTTCAGAAGGGGTCTACTGAGGGGCAAGAAAGCTACTTACCCATAATGCCTGTGCACTCTTGGTTGACAGTTTACGTTCCCCAAGCTTGCCCTTTGCTTATCTTGCTCTCCCTTGTAGAGATGCCATTTGTTTTATGGGTGGTGGGACAAATCCATGGAAGAGAGATGATTAATTGGTTTATTATTTCAGGGACTGGGGATGTGAGTCAGTCGATAGAGCTCTTGTGTAGGATATATGAAGCCCTGGGTTCCAACTCAAGCACCATGTAAACAGAGATGCTGTCTCAAAGCAAGCTAGCAACAACAACAAAAAGGATGAACATTTCAAAATATCTCTTCCTCATTATACTTTGGCTACTTTAGGGCTACTATAGGACTGGTTAGAGAGCATTTGGTGCCAGGGTGTATGAGGCTGACCTAAAGGTATGGGTTGAACTTCTGCTCTGTCACTCAAATCCCATATGGGTTGAAGAGAAATCTGTTTCATGCCATGCAGAGGGACAGCAGCAATGACAAACAGGAAGTGTGATTTCAGCCTCCCTGGCTCCCAGCTGCCATCTTGGCTTGTTCCACAGCTCAGTGTATTCCACCCCACTCAGCACTCTGTGGGCCATCCTAGGTGTGTTTTCAAGCTGGCTGTGTACTAAAGGCAAGCTGCTGGCCTCTGGGTTTGGGCACCCATCTCCCTTGCTGCAGCCTTGAGGAAATGGAGCCCTTTGTGGTCAGTCCTTGGCAAAGCATAGAATGTTTGAAATAAACCTGGGCCAAGAAATATGGGCCTCGTTTTCTTTTTTTTTATATCAAAGCCTTTAAAAAATCTTTAAATTTGTTCTTCAAGAAGAAATAAACCTTTATTGGACCCTATGTATTGCTGTAAATTTGATTGACCAGATGTTTGTCAGATTTAATGTGTGCTGTTTAAAAAGTTGCTTTCTACATCTTGACCCAGGCCCATTCTGGGGAGGAAGGAGCCAGTTTATAGGAAACAATGAAATCAGTTTTTACACCTTACAGATGCTCTAATCCTATTACAGACTGGGGTGTTTAAATTTCTTGATGTTTTCTCTTTTCATTTTTATGACCCAAGTGATTTTGGAAGGAGAAAGCCAAGACAAGAGAGTATTTAAATGAAACATTCCTTAAGCAGGCCTAGGGAGGGATGGAGAAGGTGGTACTTCTAGGATAACTGGGGGTACACTCTTGGGTTTGGGCTTTTAGGGTCTCTTTGTGTTTGGCTTGCTTCCTAACCCTGGTTATCAGCTAATACTAAATGGCCATTGCCAGAACATTGATGCCAAGCTCTTGAACCAAATACCAGAAAGTTGCCCGGCAAGGGGAACTTTGGGCTAGTTTCTCTCCAACCCAGTTGAGCCAATCTTTTCTTTTCTTCATGCCTAAAAACAGGCTACTAAAGATGGCAGATTAAAATGCCTAGATAACAGGCAAATAACAAAAGTGACTAAAGTAAGTTGCATCGTCTGTTGTGGCAAAGTGGATACCTCAGGCACTGTCATATGAGGCACTGTCAAATGAGGGTGAACAGAGTCCTCATTTATAGCACTGTGTTGCTTTGTGGGGATAGGAGCCAAGCGAAAAGGTATTTCCCATTTGTAAGCATATAGAATTCATTGGCAGGATACATTCCGCCTGAGGACTTCAGGTTGGCAAGTCTTACTGTGGCCAAATGTGTGTGAATAGATGGCCGTTATGCATTAATTAGAAATCTACAAATTTGAATTACTGAATCTAGTATAAATGGTTTCAAATTTTGGAATTTAGATGCTGGAGAAATGACTCAGTAGTTAAAGTGTATTGACTGCTCTTGGAGAGGACTGGAATTTTGTTTCCAACACCTATGTTGGGTGGCTTATAGCCATATATACCTCCAGCTTTAAGGATTCTAATGCTTTTCTGGTCTCTGTGGGCACCTGCATGCATGTGTGTGTGTGTGTGTGTGTGTGTGTGTGTGTGTGTGTGTATTTCACTTTTACATAAGTGAAATAAAACAAATTTTAATTGTTTATTTACCTTTTTTTTTTTTTTTTGTAGAGTATGCCAGATCCCCTTGGAACTGGAGTTATGGATGGTTGTTAGCCATAATGTGTGTGCTGGGATTCAAACCCAGGTCCTCTGCAAGAGCAGTCAGTGCTCTTAATCACTGAGCCATCTCTCCAGTCCTTAAAAAAATGTTAAATTTTGGAACTTAATTTTGCTACATGAGGATATTAAAAAGACAAGTCTGTTATTTACTATTACCAGTGATTTTCATAAAGCAAAGGGCATTTAGACATTTCCCGTCTACCCAGAATCATACTCCCTCTGCATAAAGAAGAGTAGGAAAGAGACCGTCTCAGACTGAAGGATGGCTCTTTAATGATTAATAACCTTTTCTGTATGAAAAAAGGAATCAAAGTATCCTTTTCTTGTTTCTTAGTGCACACATGACCACAGACCGCTCGTGCTCTTGGAGCCACTCTCAGATTTACCTCACCTGTTGATACTGGGACAGATGGGCTTCTTAGCAACACTGGAATAGTCGGTGTGTTCGTGGGTTCCATCTTTTTACTATCTTTCCTGGTGCTTCTGGCTTCTGACCCTTACAGGGTTCATTAGAAGCACCTTGAAGACCATTGAACACATCTAGTTTATCTCACCTTTAAAGAGGCGGAACTGTGATGCTCATAGAACTCCATCTCATTAATTAGATCTAGAATGAAGTGATGAATGGGAAAAATAGAACTTTTCAAATTATGAAACAAGAGAAGCACAAGCAAACAAAAGCTAAAATGACTGTCGGATCAGTTCTGCCTCCGTGCGATGGCCACTGTAGACATTTGGGTACACATCCTTCTCATCTCGCTAAATGTGTATTTGTCTGGCATCCTAATTCCTGTGCTGTTTCATAATCTTTTTTTTTTTTTTACTTTAACAATGTATCACAGATGTTTTTCTTTCCTTAGTAATTTTCAACAACACATTTAAATAGCTAACATTAAATTTTGTGGCACGATTTAATGTTTATAGTTATCTATTCATATTCTCACTGAATTTTCTGAACATTAGAATCAATGTCATTGTAGTTGGAGAAAGCATCTTCTGAATATTAGATTTTATTCTCCTTTTTATTTCTCTAGATTTCCACTAAATCCCTTGTACCTACACACATGTTTAATTCATCTGTATTCCTAGTCTAAACCATTTGTCAAGTGCTCATGAACTAAACAGTAAATAATTCTGTGTTTTCTTCATAGTAGGTGTTATATGCATAAAGCAATGTTAAGCCACTTTGGAAGAAAGGATGGTAAAACCTGGTCCTATCAATGAAAAGGAAAACATCTCTGCCTGCCATCAGGTCTCAGCATTCAGCTTTAAGACCATACACTTGTCAGGAAGCCATAAGAGAAAGGAAGGGCACGTTCAGGGCTGAAATGATGAGAAATGTAGAAGAGTTTGGAATGGACATCTGATTTAAATATTCTACTTGGGGAGAGATGGTGAATGCCTCACTCCTTAGTAACTGGTTGAATTTTTTCCTGAATTATTTTAATAAATGCCATAGAAAGATAGAGGATAGATAGATAGACTCCTGCTAGAGAGATTTAGAATCTCTGTGTGAGATCTGGCGTGTGCAGAACTTGGTAAATCTTCCTTCTGAGCCCCTCTTACCCAGATTATGGGAAGCAATTTCACTAAATGTGTCAGGGTTTATATGCCCATTCAAAATCTTCTCTCCATATAGCGTACCTTTACAATTTAGTTCTTTCTTACACAACAAAATACACTTTTTTTCTGGAGATTTGGGCATATCTAATTTCCGTGCCATTGTATTACATCGAGTATTCTGTCTACTGTATTTGGAACTATCGTCTCTGAATGAGAAATGAGAAAGAAAAGAACTTCTGCATTTGAAAGAGGTTTAATTTTGCTGCCTAGGAATCAGAGCCAAGTGTGAGAGGATTTCTTGGTTCACAAAGTCAAGGTTAATTTTAGGAAAATACTGTTGGTGTCCCAGATAGCTTGAAATTGAATTCCAGCATTTAGAATTTGTTTAATTCCTTCTCCATTTTTCATAAGTCCACATTCCACATGAGCAGCACTCCAAGGTTCTGTCTGCTGATTGAATTCATATCACTCTCCTTGACCTTGACCTCTGGAATAATTATCTCTGTCCACTGAACACTTATTTATTGCATGTAAGTTCCATGAAGGTAGGGAACAGGCCCAGCATATCACATCCCCCTAAGCATATGGGAAGTGTCCAGTAGTTACTGAATGGGCAAATAAATGAATGAGCCATTACAAGTGGACACTTTACTGTGTCATCATTCAGGTTGCCCAAAATAATTTCCTTTAGCAGTCTCCAGAATTGAAGCATTCTTCTTCTAAAGACTCTGCCTATGGTAGGTCAACTAAAGAATATTAATACCTCCTTATAAGCATCTTTAGGATCAAAAAAAAATATTCCCTGGCAAGGGAGGTGAGAACATCTTATTCTCATGGCCTTGAAATGGAACCATGTTCTAGAAAATTCCAAGGTGATTATTATCACTTATTTTTGCCCATTGTGCCCAGACACATTTATTTGCGCAGCCTTAATACCAAATTAAACCACTGTCTTTTACGGAGTCTGTATTTTCTATATGTCATAAAAATTTTCTCTTTAATTATTTAGTTTCATGTCTCGGTTTCTTCATGTGGTTAGCACTAGAAAAAAACAGGAAGCAAAATGGAAAGAAAGATAGTAAGACCTGTGTTAGCACTGTTGTACAAATGGGATCATGTATCCCACTCCCCTGTCATTCTCCTCCCTTGATGTTGCATTGGGTTTATTAAGAATTACAACTAATTGCTTAATTAAAATTAAATAATGTTTATTAAGCCATCATCTGAATAGAGGTACCTTTACTGGGAATAAGCCAGGGAACTTAAAATGGAGGATCCTTTGTGGAAGAGGGAAGTAAAGAAGAAAGAACCGGGGTCAGATGCTACAGACACTGGCTCATAACTAACCCACAGATCCAACCCATCCTGTATTGAAAATCTGGAGTTTAAATTATATGTGAGACTCTGCGTAGGTTATATGGAAATACTATGATCTTACATATGCAGAACTTGAGTTTCTCTATATTTGGATATCACAAGGGGATGCTGGAACCAGTGCCCTATGGATACCCAGGGGCAACTGCGCTAGGTGCTCAGTATTTGTTGATTTAAATTATTGAGTCCTTATGCATCTGCTCAACCATCTGTATAGTGGAAATACTAACTCTCTTGGATTAAGAGGATTGAAATTGCTTATACCTAGCATGCATTCTAGCCTGTTTTAGCCATTTGACAGATAACAACCACTGCAGGATATGTCGCTCATGCTACTTATAAAGCTCGAAAGAGACTTTCTAAAATTTCTGCCTTTGATTTCACAAAAGCGACTAGGATGAATATTTATCTAGGCAAGGAAGAGATACTGCACAGGTGGGTCTGTGAGGGAGAAAGCAGGCCCAAGAGACCTGCACGTTCCAGTTAGGGCTTCTGTTTATCACAGAGCAAGAATCTAGCTCACTAGCGTAGATAAATGGTCAGCAGAAGTAGAATGGAGAAATCAAGAGCTGATACAGGTTCCAGGAAGATTAGGGTAAGACCAGCGGGAAGGAGTAGACTCCACCCAGAAACTCTCAAATTTAAATTGAACAATTAGCATGAGATGAAACGTAATGTGCCTGTGGACCATATGTGTCCCTCAGGCTGTCAGTGTGCTATCAAAGAATGAACTCAGGAAGGCTATCGATAAAAGAAGGACTATAAACGATTTAGTCTTTGATGAGTATAAACATGGGTCTTGTTCCTCAGATTTCCTATACATTTTCCTATGTTTTAGTGTGATAAGTGTTTATGCAAAGAAATATTTCATTTTAAAAGTTGGAGGAAAATGGGAAAGTTAGCAGGGAAAACAAAATGATACTTAATATTAATACACCAAGGTGACCCCTCTTTTACAGTAGGTGCCTCCAAAAGGCTTTTCAGTGCAAATCTAGTCATATAGACATCACAGAATTATGTAGAACAGAGACCATGCCTTACAATTTGTTTCATTTAACTCAACATTATAATGTATTTTTCTGTGTCATTAAATGCTACTTTAAAAGCATGATTTAAAAGCATTACATGGCATTTTATCAGGTGAATGGGCCAAATTTTATGTCACCATTAACAGTTAACCAATGAAATGGACATTTTGATTCTATATAATTTTTCTCTCTTTTAAATAATATTGTGGTAAAAATTATCTCATGTGCATCTATCTACATGCAATTCTCTGATGTTTAGGGTCAGTTCCCGGTAAAAGGATATAAATATTAGAGTCTTGACAAACATTGCCTGATTGTCCCCTAGAAAGGCTTTTAGTATTTATGTCCACACAATCCATGTTGTAACTCTTTTCTATAACAGAAACTGTCATTCAAAATACAAAACAGAGTTGGGGATCTTGGCTCAGTTGGTAGAATGTTTATATAGCATGTGTGGGTGCCTCTGTTCAATCCCTGACATTGATTTAGAAAAGAAAAAGAAACTGTGTGTGTTAGGTATAAAATGTTAACTCCTTTTCTTGTTTTGTACCTCACTAATTACTAGCATTTATGGGTTCATTATATTTCTTTATGAACATTACCTGAATATTGTTGTCTATTATGTGAATTGTTCATCAATTTCATAGGTGTTTATTATACAGCTTCTGGGTCTCAGGCACTGTTCTAGCAGTAGTGAGACACAGCAAACATCTGTTGTGGAGAGAATTATATGAACAAATTCTCGTAATACCCTTAATGCAGTAATGTCTGGCTCACACAAGATTTCACCGTTATTACCCATCATTTTTGGTATTGTTGTAAAACTGTGCATTTGTAGCACTAACTGTTATTTAGGGATCCAGGGGTGTTTCTGGAAGGTTTTCTTCATTGAGTTGGGTAGTAATACCTATGCTTTTCTGACCATGACTATGAACCCCAAAGAATAAAATGTTGATCGCTATTCCATTGTTACTCGACTCAAGGGGAAGTTCAACAAAGCCAACATGAAAGGAGGTGGCCGCCTGAACTGATGGCTTAACGTGTCTTACTTCTCCAGTTTGGCAAACACATAGGACCCTGCCATTAGTCTCTCTCCTTGGGGTCTTCCAATTAATCTTTCCTTGGGTTTGGTTAGACCTCTAGAGCTTGCAGAGGATCCTTCAGACCAACACTCATCTGGGATCATTAAAACACAGTTTAAAAGGGAAAGTGCAGGAGGAGAGAGAGAAGGCTCAACAGTCAAGAGCACTGACTACTCTCCCAGAAGACTGGGGTTCAAATCCTGGCACCCGTTTGGCAGCTAGCAACCATCTGTAACTCCTGTTCCAGGAGGTCTCATGTACTCTTCTGGCCTCTGCAGGCATTGCACTACATGGGTGCATTTACATCCATGTAGACATAATAGCACTCATACACATAAAATAAAAAAAAAATGTAAGTGAAAGCACCGAGTGACTGAGCTTCTCATGTCTCTTTCTTGATACTCAGAGTTTCAGATCCAGTATTGGAGGGATGCATGCAGCATCAAGGGTAAAAGAGAATCAGACACAATGAAGATTACAGGTTTTATGCAACTAGTCTCATCCTTACCCACGCTTTAGCTTGCTTTCTATATGATCTGATGTAGGACTGGCTTTTGTTTCTTCGTACTGTTCCATCCATGGTCAGGCTGGAGAAGGCTAGTACCCAAGCTCTTATTTCCAAGTCTGCTTATTTCAGCTGGACCCTGATGTCTCTAAGTTCACTTTATTTGTAGATGTTCTCCCCAAGTAGACAGAGAGAGAGAGAGTGGGGGAGACATGTTTGTTTTCAAGAGCAGGTTTGTTCAAGTTTGGCACTACAGACATTGGAGGAAAGGGGGAAAAGAATGAAATGTTAGGTGCTAATTTTCTATGAGAATAAATGTTGTTTCAAGGAAATACCTCTTGAAACAAAACATCACTAAGTCCTTGCCTTGTCCCACAAGCACACTGGCCAGGTTGTATGAGTGTATATTTGTGTGTGTTTTCATGTGTGTGTGTTTGTGTATGCACATTCCTGGGGAGGTCAGAGTACAACCCTGGCTATAATTCCTCAGGAACTGGGTACTTTGTTTATTGAGATAGGTCTGCCCTTATCTAGACCTCACAGTGTAGGCTGGACTGGCTGGCCAGCAGCCCCAGGAATCTGTTTGCCCTTCTCCCCAATATTAGGATCCCACCAAGCGTGTACTATTTTACCCAGCCCTTTTGTTTGTGTGTTTGTTTGTTTGTTTGAGACAGGGTCTCCCTGTAGCCCCACCTGAACACCCCTTGTAGACCAGTCTCCATCTCACAGGGATCTGCCTGCCTCGGCCTCCCTTCGTGTTGAGTACTGGGATTAAAGGCCTGCACCTTGCAGCTTTTTTTTTTTTTTTTTTTTTTCCAATTTGATTCCAAGGGAGCGAGCTCAGCTCCTCATATTTGTAAGACAGACATTGTCATGACTGAGCTATCTCTCCCAAAGCCCAAACTGGCTGTGTTTCAGTCCATATTTTGTCAGCTTTGAACTGTTGATACCAGAGACTGGTGGGCTATATGCAGATCTGTGTAATTGTGTTCTGCCTGTGGCCTGTCTCTCCAACAGTCTCCCAAGAATCCTAAGCAGCTATTAGTTTTCATGGCTAATGAACTGAGCAACTGGGAATGAGACCCAAAGCCTGTTCTTGGATTCAATCTTCGGAGCCTCAAACCGGGCTGTGTTTAGGAACTGGTGCAAAGGAGAGCCCTGAACCATGGATGATGGATGATAAGTGCTCACCTTTCCCAGGAACCTAGCAACTGGGTAGAAAGTCCAGTGCAGGCAGGATGTGAATATAAAAGGCTCCTTGGACTGTCCAGAATGTGCTTAGTGTAGCTTCCTCCTTTGTTATTTTCCCATGGGTTTTTTCCTTTCAGAGACTCTGCTCCTTTTTTAATGTTAGGAATATTTGAAGGCTGATCTGTTACTAAGTGGTGTGGCTTGTGCTGGTCAGTGAAGGCAATGGGCTGGAGCAAGGAACCACAAGGAACTTCAGGCACAAAGAAATGAAGGGCAGTGAGGTTTGGTGGTTTTCTGAAGGGTGGGTGGTCTGTGGACAAAGGAGTTTCAAGACAGATTCCTTGGGGTGCATAAATGGAAGTACACACACACACACACACACACACACACACACATATTTACTTTCTCTTTATTCCCTAGTAAAGACAATGTCTGCAGGTGCCTCACTCCCTGGGGAGGAATGGCTGACCTAGAGCCTCAGAGTAACTGCATTAGAGATATTTCAAATATGTCTCTCCTCTCTCTCTCTCTCTCTCTCTCTCTCTCTCTCTCTCTCTCTCTCTCTCTCGTGTGTTTTAATTTCTCCTGAGCTTCTGCAAATGTTCTTTTCCTTCTTTTCTTTTCCTGCTACTCCTTGACACTTGTTCTCATCTCCAGCGAAGGACCTGCACGTTCTTTCGTACGGCAAGGTGAAAATAATTTTATTTTCATCACTTCCCTCACTTCACCCCCACCCCAGCCTTATGATGGATTTCCTTGAAAAAAAATAATGACGGGGCTTCACAAACTGGCCTGACAGTTGTGATGCGGAGAGCGAGCCAGCTGAGTGGGAACCGTGAGGCGTCTCTGTACCTATTATGGCAAAAATCGATAATGCTTTCTGTAAATTGCTCCTCCCAAAGGAGACGAACAAATGCAAGAGACAGGGGAAGCCATCATTCTGTGTGAAGGCTCTGCACACTCGGACTGGGGCAATTATGAACAGGAGGGCGGTTAGGTTCGCAAGTGTGTGTGTATGTGGTCAGAGTAAGAATTTGGGGCGCGACAGGGGGAGTTATTTGTTATAAAATTTTAATTGTCTGCTTTATTTCTCAGAGGTTTCCATCTGTCCTTGGACAGGGAATACCTGAGTCTAGACATCCCAGGGAACCCTTTGAAAATTGTAAAGGATAGATGAGGATGAATAGCCCATCTATTTAATTGTTGATTTCCTGGCTAGGGACTTAACTGTACTTTTGCTTTTCCAAAAGCACTCTCTTAGAAGTGCTTTGGGAAGTTCACACTGGATCTGTGTCTGTAAACAATCATGTAACTTGGGCCGTGCTGGTCTTTAAATTCCAAATATCTCATCTTTCCAATCTTTGGACCATGAGTTCCTTTAGGGTCTGCATCCTCCTAGCCTCCCTCTTCCCAACGTCTACATGTCAGACAAGATTTTGTATGACTTTTCCTGGGGAGATGTGAACAGACATCTTATCTCTTGAGGCAGAGCACCAAAGACAGACTGAAGAAACTAGTCCCCTCAAGTGTAGCTTAGTGTGTTTCTTGGGGTTATAGACAGCAACATGGGTAACTCAGGCAGATACGTCAGTGGAGTTCTCTGTACACTTTCCTCCATGGAAAAGTTTCCTTTTGGCCAACAATTATTTATTGCTTATATAACCTCGGGAGGGGGGCATTCTCCATGAGTTTAATGAGTTTCCTAAGTCTTAAGAGACTCCTTGTAAAGGAAAGGAATGTTTCAACATTGGAAATACTTATATAATGTACATATACTGGAGAAGCCATTCAGTATAGAGTTCAGAAGACCTTGGTTTAAGGTCCAGTGATGGGTCTATGACCCATAAGTTCCAGCCTCAGTGTCCTTGATCTGTGAAATGGATGGTGGTACCTACAATCGTTCTCTCTCAGGTTGTAAGAAAATTGTGGGTCAACATAAAGATGCTGTATAGATGTACATGAGAAATAGTGTTAAAAAATATATGTCTGGTTAGCCTTGGCAACACTCAAATGGAACATCTAAGTGTACTGTCTACAGCCACACTGTTGATTGGGAAGCTCTTCGTTAAGTTTATCATCTAAACATCGCAGTTATAAGAAACCTGGGTATTGACCCATTGCTGGAATTCATTTGCTATGATGTTAGAGGGGGGAAAATAGCAGCTGTGGTGATACAACATGAGAGGATAAACCATGACATGATAAAACTACATTTCCCATGTTACCTTGCTTGAGTCCCACAGGGAGAGTAAGGGTTGATAGTTATCCTCAAAGGAGAAGTAGTTACAACTTCGGGGTTGGGGAGCTGGTGGAGGGCAGAGAAACAGAAAACACTTTTAGAATATTTTATTTATGGTTTATTATTCATGTGTATGACTGCACTGTCTGCCTGTATGTGAGTGTACCGGTTTTATGCAATGCCTGCAGAAGTCAGAAAGAGGTCTCAAATTCCCCTGGAACTGGAGTTACAAATGGTTGTTAGCTGCCATGCAGGTACTAGGAATCAATCTCGGGTCCTCTACAAGAGCTGCCAGAGCTCTTAACCATTGAGCCAACTGTCCAGTCCAGAAAACACTTTTGAAAGGCAGTAGCAGCTGGATGTGGTGGGACACACCTGTAATCCCAGCACTTGGGAGGGTAATAGAGAAGAATAAGGAGTTCAAGCTGAGTTTGAAGCCAGCTTGGGCTACATGAGACTGTTTTAAACAAAACAAATCAGACAGTGGAAGAATCTCATAGAGAGAGGGAGAGAAATCTAGATTTTTATTGAAGAAGTGAATGTCTGGCTTGGTGTCCATTCATTTTGTTGAACTCTTCAAATTAATGGAAAACGTAATGGATTAGCCTGTGGGAGAATCAGTAGGTATGAGTTCCCGAATAAGAAACTAAAAGGAAGCAGAAGCCAGATGATGTGATTAGGTAGAAAAGGAAGACCATACAGTCAAGTTTTCAAAAGAAAGGGAGATAGTTTGGAAGGCATCAGAAGTGAATCAGTTTCCTCCTGACCCAAGGAAATCACACAGTCCTTGTTGAACACATGTTCTGGGTGATTAGGAAGTTGGGAAAGATGTTAATATGCATATTGAGATGAGTTCTGTGGTTATGTTCAGCATTAAATAATCTGAATGAGCTGGTCATGGTGGTGCCATCCCTTTAATCCTAGCACTTGGGAGGCGGAGGCAGGCAGTTCTCTGTGAGATCGAGACCAGCCTGGGATGGTCTGTGGAGCCACTTCCAGGCCAGCTGGGGCTTCATTGTGAGATCCTGTCTCAGAAAGGAAAAAAATCTGGACAAACTTGGAGGTTGAGGGAGAGATTTGCAAGGGTATTTGGATAGATGGATGGATGCTAGAGGATGTAACTTTAGAATCTGATCACAAATACGTTAGGGAAAAATAAGCGTAATGGGATCCTACCAGGCCACTAGGACTCCAAGCAGCATTAAGTGGGGTGGAGTCTTCAAATAATGCAGGCCTAAACAAGATGGGAAGGCGCCTCCTTTCTGAACGAAATGTCTGATGTCTGCCCCCTGCTGGATGGAGCTGCCGTCCTTCTTAAAGATGGGGCGTGAGAAAGCGAAGATAGGGGAAAATAAATTGACCCATTTAAGTCAATAATCCCAGGATCCTAATGTATCCAACTGCATCTGAATAGCATATTAAAATTACCAAAATTGTCTTTTAAAACCTACTGATGTGGGTCACCCAAGCAGCATGCTCCCAGTTGTTAATAATTAATACTGCACATCCCGGGGAGGAATCACTGTGGATAATTGTAGCCAGTATGAACAAGTCTGGCAGCCCAGTGTGCCGTGGGTCAGAAAAGGGCAGCGAGGAAGGTATTATACATCATGCTGATGCCAGCTGCTGGGTATCGGTGATCCGCTTCCTCTGGCTGTACTTATTCTTGTGATTCGAAAGCTTTCTAAACAAGGCTGTGAATTGGTTTTCATGCTCACATTGACAGATTGGGAAAGCAGTTTGTTCTACCAAATTTAACAATGATATATCATTATCACAACTTTGGGGGAAATCTATAAAATCAATAAGTTTGTAGCCTGAACAGGATTTGTATCGCTCGCTTGCTGTGCTGGTGTCAAAGCGTGAGTGTATGGATTGAGTCACAGCCTGAGATCAATGGAATTTGTGGACAGTAAGCTCAATAACAGGCCCTTCTGAAAAGAAATAGATGTAAAAAGCAAATTTACTAGAGTATAAAAAAAAAAAAAGCTAATATCTTTTCCGCGCCTGGCTGTAAAGTGCTGTTTGGCTGCGGGTACTTTGAAAGCCAGGGCTGGGGTATGTGCTTGTAATGCCGAATGCTCCTGCGCCCGCTTCAGACACCGCGTATACCATTGGGCACTCTAGTCACAGGGCTTTTGCGAGGAAACTCGCCAAGAATAGGAAGGGGAAAAATAGCCCTTTATATTGTAAACTGAATAAAGAATAAAAACAGTCAGCGTGTCTGCCGAGGGGGAAGACCACGGTGGCTTTATTTACTTTGTGCTGATAGGACTTGCTAATGGAGAAAAATAAAAAGGCATAATTAAAGAGTTTAATGAATTCGCAGCTCTTTTGTTTGAGTGGGACGGGAGTGCATGTTCCAGAAAGGCCTCACAAAGACTGTGGCTGGCAGTGAGTTAAAGTAGGAAATCAGTCCTTTGAAGGCATTCTTATACTTCATTATCCCAGCATGTAAAATGACTTGTACTAAATGATCGAGGATTTTATTTTTCACTCTCTCTCTTTCTCCCCTTCCTCTAAACAAAAGAGAACATGGGGTGGCTGGTGTCTAATTCCCATCCGGGTCCTGAGCCTGGAGATCAGCCAGTCACCAGGCTGGTGGGCCAGTCCTTGCTACCGGGGACAGTCCAGGGATCCCAACACCTGATGCACTCCCCTAGCAGGCAGCCACTCTGCACTGTTCCACAAGCCTCAGAAGGAAGCTGGCATAACGGTGTCCATTCAGCCACTGGCTTCCTGCTGTCTTCTATGTAGTGTTTGGAAAAGTCAAGGCCCCTTATCCTGTCCTTCTTGTGGGGAAGGAAGAAACAAGGTGTGGGGACCTGGGGGACATAAAGTTAAGTGTGGAGAATGGGCACTGCGATTCTCAACCCTGACTTAGTTCCTTTCTTTCCCATGCGGAGACCACACCCAGGACACGCCTATAACAGGCCATCAAGGAAAGCTAACTGTTGTTCATGGGCACCCAGATTCCTCCTACTCTGGCCACTGGATTCCTTCATTCCTGGCCTATCTTCTGGGCACTGAAGAACTGGTGAGATATGGGCAGGTTCTCCAAATCAAGACACACAGGGCCCGTATTCTGTGTGCAGATAGGTGGAAAGTTGAGTCACACCAAAGTGGCATTCCTTTGCAATGTGGGTGGAGGACTGAGTATAGGTAGGCTTCAGTGGCATGAGCCAGAGTGAAGCTATTTGTTCATGAACAACCGAGAGGAAAAAAAAGATCCAGGAGAAGCCGGTCTTCATTCTCTGAGGAAGTGCATATGCTTGCACATTCAGTCATGAGGCTGATCGCAGTGGTTGAGGGGCTGTCCATTACACCTCAGAGTGGTGTTTGTAAAGCCCGTGGCTAGTTAGTTGAGATCAAGCTCAAACTCACAGACGAATGAGTTAAAACAACAACAACAACAAAAAACTCAAGGGAAGCTGAGGCCTGGAGTAACCCCCAGGGGAGGGAATTGTTTGCCTCAGGACCACAGCTTCTCACCATCCTTCTCTGCCTTTCCTTCTCCACAGAAGTCCACATATAAAGGAATCTTACTAATGGTTCTTTCTCAAGGACTTGATTATTTTAAGAGGTTGGCAGATTCCTGTGATTCCTGTCCGTTTGTCCCTTCCTAGACTGTGTGAGTTCAGGACTCCAGAGAGGGTGACCTTCTGGCTGCTCCAGAGCCCTTCCTTCCATCCAGGTGACATGATTTCTTGCTTCCAACCAAAGGACCAGCTCATTCAGGGGGTCTTGCATGGCAATGCATAGAAGCAAGAGAAAAACAACCCAGTTGCGGTGGTTCTGGGTGACATACCTAATCCATCTTTGCAGGAGAAGGGCCCTCTTGGGTCTGAAAATAATTATTGCTCCTGTCCGTCAGCCTGTTGTTTCGCCTCCCACTCTGTCTCTCTGCCATGTATGCACTTTGGTGTTCTTCCACTCGGAGAGTCACAGCATGGGTTTCTGGGCTGTGTCTCTGCACTCAGCCAAGTGCCTGGAAGACCCCTCCTTGGTAGTGTATCTGAATCTCCACTTCAGAAGGCTGTCACCTTTGCACACGCAGAGTCAGCTGTCAGCAGCAGCATACTTCCATTTGTTTTCCTGCAGGCTTCAAAGATTTGCATCCCCAATGCTTCTGCATGCCCTATTTCCTTATAAACAAGGCTTGCTGTTTGTTTCGTGTTAAATTTTTACCTTCTAAACAAAGATTACTAGGGCAGCTCCAGCCAAATAATTGTTTAATCCTGACATCTTTTGTTTTTTTTATATACCTATAACACATTGACTATAAACCCATGATTTTGATGTTGTTATTGGATGATGGTTTTGCTCTGACTTTTCTGGAGTTTGGTGTATGTGTGTGTGTGGTAGGGGGAGGCTAGAAATATTTGGACTGATGTGCATACATTCCAGATCAAGAAGGCATTTGTGGGGAGGGGTAGATATAGTCAAATCCTCTGGTTTGTTTAAACCCAAAATGGACATGTCCTGTATTTTCCTCCAGTTCCTTGTTTGATAGGGGTCCTGAGAAATGGGGAAGGAATGTCGTGCACAATTAGCCCTAACTTTTGAATTACGACATTTCTCTCAGGACAATGAACGGGCAATGTGGTAATTTACAGCCAGTTTCTGGCCTTGCTGAGTAGCAGGGAAATGCTGTGGAAGTGACTGTTAATATTGATCAGTGAGGGCTAGAGAGAGTTGAAGACCCTCAGCACGGCCACTTAAAGTGGGCAGGAAACCCAAATTGACCAGTAATAAAGTGTTTGAGGTTGTACAAGGCGGCTCCTGGGAAACTGCTAGTCCGAGAGGGAGGCTGGGGGGAGAAACTGTCAATTACTCTTGTTTGATACCCAGTTACTCAACAGGACAGAGCAGACTGTGAGCCTGTGGCAGGAGGCAGGCACAGGCCTGGATCTCTCTGTAAAGCAAGCTTTGCCAGCACAGGAGGGAAGGGGAGGCAAGAGGTTTATTTCCACATCTCTCTGAGGTCACCTGCTATGGGGCTCAGCATTTTGGGGGGATGATCCCTGAGCTGTTTGTAACCTGGTCCCTAATTTGTGCTGGATAATAATGGATAACTAGACTTTGATTTTCTAATTATGAGAGTTACAGGTGAGAAAGACTAGAAATAAGCAGTAAGAAAGGTAGACTAGGGGATGAAAATTAGATCTTCATGGGCTTTGGGTATAGTGAAGAAAAGACAAGGGAAGAATGACATTTTTCCCAAGTCCACAGAGTCTTATTTAGAGGGATAACACTGTTATCCCCATTTTACACATTAATAGTAATAATAATAATAATTATTATTATCAGTATGGATGTGTGCCCTCAGTGCTCGGTGTCATGGGGAGAAAAATCCCCATCATTTCTACATCCATCCCAGTGCTCACAACTGCCACCCCTGTATCAATGGACAGGAGAACAAAGAGAAAAGCCCAGCCAGTGTATTTAATCAAAGTTTCATGTGAAATGACAGCATTCAGAAATGAAGACTCAGAGACTCAGGGAAAACTGAGTTATTATGCTAAATCAGAGGAAAGAAGGAGAGAGTAATGGAGAAACCTGGGCAAAAAAAAAAGGGGGGGGGGTCATGACCTCATGGAATAAATCAGGGAAAATTCAGCGAAACCTATTGTTTCCTCCTGGCCCCTCCCAGTGTTGCATTCCTCTCCCTGTTATGGGGCAGGGAGCCCTGGGTACCAACTTCGGGGCAAGATGGGTCAAAGCATGCATATAGGAAAGAAACTAGTGTTTCCTGAACTCCAATAGTATATTAGCTCATTTTAATCTTAGAAACAACTCAGTAAGAATGGGTACCATTATCATCTCACTGAATTAATAGATGGATAGCAGGTCTGGTAGCAACTCTACTACTCTGGAGAGATGAAGCAGACCATTCTTGGAGACCAGACTACTGACAAAGAGCTTGTGAGAAATCTCTCCTTCTTAACCCAAATCATTATTGCTAGAGTGATAGCTATCCTCTAATGAACATATGTTACACAGACATCATTTGGGACTTGTATGCATAATTATTATTATGATGATGATTCTTATTGATCTTTGACTAATTCAATATACCGTCTGCTACAACATAGACTATCTTAGCTGTGTAATTATGTTTTGACTCCCAATTTGGCCTAGTGGATTTGGATGAAAATGGGCCAAGCATTAAGTCCACAAGCATTAAAGTCCTACAATGGGCAATTCATTGCCAGATGCCCCAGGGGAGAACCAGAGTTGAAAAGCAAGGAGAGGACAAGACAGGTAACTAAAATATCAGCTGGTCTGAACATCATGAATCAGCATGAGAATATGTGGAAGTGGGAGAGAGCCTGGGCTGTGGGTGAGGAGTGCATACACTGATGAGCTGGAGAAGGAGGTCATTTGAAGGATGGAGAAAAAGACACTTTGAGGAAAAACACAGAATAATAGAGGCAAGACACTGGTATGGAATTTCATTCATTAGACCATCTTGGAGGGTGAGGTAGGGTGGACTGCAGGGACAGGCTGGGCCCATCTGGAGGAGGCCTTCAATATTTCACTGACTTCAACTTCAGGCTATGGATGGGCTATTCACTTAATTTCTGTTTCTTGTCATGGCTACTAGGAGACAGATCTGTGCTCACTTCTCCTGCTCAGACCGTTTCCACATATACTTTATGATTGATTGATTGGTTGGTTGCATTTTTGTTTTTCTTGTTTTGTTTTTTTTTTCAGATGGAGTCTCATCATGTAGCCCAGGCTGGCATTGAACTCACTATGTAACCCAGGCTGGCCTGGAACTTTTGATCTCGTTTAAGCATGCTGAGTGCTGGGATTAGAAGCACACACCACCATTCCCAACTGTTTATTCGTTTTTCATGCTGAGATTTATGTAGTTTAAGTGAACAGAATCCTGAGGTTTTCAGTCCAGAATTACAGAATCGGAAACTGTGTGATTTCTGTTTCTTTGTCACAGCTACCAGGAGACAAATCTGTCCTCACTTCTCATGTTTAGACAGTTCTGACAATGTAGGGTGATGATCACAATTCCACAGAATCATTTCCAGCATAGCTGGACCTGGTGAGAGTCAACCGCACGGATAGACGGGCTTGGTTATAGAGTTGCCTCATGTTCCCTTTTCCCTGACATTTTATTTTCTTACTTTCACCTCCTCCTGCCTTGTTCCAGCTGGGATCCCTTGCTAATGTACCACAGTGAAGCAGAAAATTTTTAGTGCATCTCCAACCTGCAGATTACCTCTCTGTGCTTTCTATCCATCAACCTGTGCATCCCACCTTAATGTACTTCTGTTTAGTTATCGGAAAGTCTTGTCCAGTGTCTCTGAGAATCTCCCAGGTCTCTTAAATCTTTCTCACTCATGAAATGATTCAGGTAGGCACAATCCCCCCATCTCTGCACACTTCTTTATTACTGGTTCGTTATAGATACTGTTTCATGGCTCTCTCCACTAGTACAGTTGGAAATTATAGACCTTCTTCCTATAAACCTGCCCCTTCCCCTCCCCACATCGATTTTTCTGCTTTCTCTTGCATTTTGGGTTTCAATTCTTATTTAAATCTACAAAACCTATTTTTAATAGCATTGGCTAATGTCTATATCTATCTCTATATATTTCAAAAAAAAATGCCTCTCTTTCTCCCTTAGGTAGGTTGTTATTTTTAATGATTGCTTTAATGGTAGTCTGAGGTGTCGCTTTCTGGAGAGGCCCTTCCTTTCTGTCTGTAATGAGACTTACTTCATTTGCACTGTCCTGAGATTTATGGTGAGATTGAGGATAGTGTGTGTGTGTGTGTGTGTGTGTGTGTGTGTGTGTGTGTGTGTTTGTGTGGTGGAGTGGGGTTGGGGAGCACCCTTCCAATTTATTACATCTTAAGTGAACTGCTCCCAGAGAAAAATCAAACCCATACAAAAGAGGCCATAAAACTCTGTATGCATACTGTTGAGTTTGATGTTTATTGAGCTTCTGGGGGTTTGCGGAGGAGCCTGATTGGGGGTGGGGGGTGGGTGTTATAATTCTGTTTGGATCCATCTTTTTTGTTCTGGGTATCCTTAGCTCTTTCTCACCCTCACCATCATCCCTTTCATCCCTACTGGACGATTCCTATGATTTCCTGTCATCTTCCCTAGACCATGATGACCATTCATTTTACCATAACTTGAAGTTTGGGTAGAAACAAGGAAGAGAAATCTCTTTATTTCATGCAATTTGGTACATGGAAATTAGCTTTCAGATAGATGATCTCAAGAGCATTTGTCATTTAGAGGAAACCGTCTTGCCCTTTTTTGTGTGAAAAGATGGTGAGAAATTCCATTCAGTAGTCCACGGTCATGTTGCCTCTCAGACCTGCCCCTGAATTCTGTGCTGACTTGTCTTTCTAGGCCACATGAGAACAAAGAACATACTCCTCCCGCACGGCTGAATTTTCCTTGTTTGATTGACTGTCACTGGGAAAGGGCTAGTATCTGTGCCAGTGGGAGAGCTCTGACTCATGTCTAGATGCTCACTGGGCTTAAAGACCAGGCTTAAGGGCTCTTCTGAAGACCTCCAGTTATATGCCCTTTGCTCACTCATTTTGGAATCCTGGAAGGAAAGAGACAACTTGGCATTTATCCCAGCTTTGTAGATCCTGGGGCCACAGAGAGTAAGCATCTGGAGCGGGCTGTGAGGAACAGCCCTCGTGCAGCATCCTCAAGGAAGCTCATTCTCTGTGGTATATGAGACTCTTTCGGTCTGAATCTAGATGCTCAGCCACAGCTAATTCTCCCTTGCTATTGCAGAGCTTCATCCCCTCCTTCCCGCCATCTTCCCTTTACCCGTGTGATCAGAGAGGGTTGAGGTCTTCTATCATCCACAACACCAAAGCACACTTCAAACTAGATTGCAGCCTGCAGCAACATTGCGCTCCCTGCATCCTGGATTTTGGGAATGAGGCATTCTGTTCCTCTCTGTGGACTGAAGACGATACGAGTGCATTTTACACAATATAAGCCTGCAGTGGTACCACAGAGATTCTAATATTGTTTCATTAAAACTCCCTCTGCTTCTTCGCCTTGCTGCTCTTGATAGGCGATGTGATAAAAAGCTCCCACATACCTACGAGTTCTCCTTTTTTTCCCTTAGACTCAAACTTCAGAATATTTTCAATATCTGCAACATTATCTTTTGAATAATAATTACCTCTTATATTAAATTATAAGACAGCAGGATTCAGGATTAGATCTCTCCATATTATTCTAGTGAAGGAAATTATGACAGGGGTCATTTTTTAGAATTATGGAGCAGGGTAAAAGGTCCCAGGCAGCATTAGAAGGCAAAGGCGTTTATAATTAAATTGTAATTTAGGCCCGTGATTTATCGTTTTCTCAATGAAAAATTTGGTGCTGCCGAGAGATCCTAAGAGGAACTTTAGTGAGATACAACTTAATGAAATAATAAAAAGAAAAATTATTCCGGAATCGATTGCATTACGGTGCAGAGCAATCGAGGCGTGCTTCCGGCAGAGCCAACCTCCACGATCAATCCCGTGTTTCAGGGTTTCTCACTTAACTCGAATTTTCTTTCGAAGCAAAGGCATGGCATAGGAATTTTGAATTTTATATCAAAAACACTTTTGAAGACTTGAAAAATATGATTGAAAACATTGGTTTGTCATATTTTTTCAAGTGCACACATATATTTGCAAACGTTGGCCAATTTGCTAAAGACTACCTAAATCAAAGGAATGTGCCCTGGATGATCATTGTAAGAAAACCGACACACTTGAATGATTGATTTAAGGATAATAGATGATTTTCTTATGCTTTGTTTATTGTTTAGGAGTATGTCCGTGAAGGTGGGCCTCTGGTATCTTTATTATTTCTCTTTGTAGCTGAGCTTCTGCGTAAGCCTTGAGTGCTTCTATACGAATGCACAATCATGGACATGAACACACAAATCAGAAGAGAAAGGACAAAAAAAATGAGTTGTTCAGTTTTTGTGAAGCAAGAAAGCGATGGTAGGATAAAAGTAAAATAATAGAACCCTCGGCTTAAAAAAAAAAAGACTTTTCACAAGCTTTCAATATGAAGTCAGCAATTGTATAAAACTAATTTTGACCACAGATTTGTCTCATGATAAGGCCAATTCAGTGGATATTTCAAGCAGAGAGATTAAACAGTTGAATTCTTTTAAAGAATGGAAAGAATACATCGTGTGGTTGTGATGCAGTTCTTGCATTTATTGTAATTCAAATCCTTCACTTATTGTTATGTTTTAATTGAAGCCCTAGAATCTTGATGGCTTTAATGATCTTGGTAGTGGTTCTTTAAAAATAATCAAGCTAATAAACTTTTAATAGAAAGTGTTTTAAATAATTGATTGAAAATGATGTAAATATCTGTTTATCCGATTGTCTGTAACAGCCTCTTGGCTAAACACCTAATCTGTGGGGTAAATAATTGAGTGTGTGTATATGTTTCAAGGCACTATGTACTTACATGATAGACTTGAGGTGTTTTAGGGAAACAATGTGTATTTTCCATTTTCTCTAAATTCATTTTCTTCAATAGCAGACATCAGTATTATTGAGTAAATAAATAATAAATATATGAAGAATTATCTAAATATGTGGTTACATGAAACTTCCTCATCTTTACAAGGGCCTATGAGGTTTTATAAATCTCTGATCACATAATCAGTTTTTTTTTTTCACTTTCACTTTTTAAAATATGCTTGGTTGGCTTTGGGGAATTAAAGCCTCAATAATGTCAACATTTTAGAAAATAGATCTTTCTTTTTGATACAGGGTTTCATGTATCACAGGCTGGCCTTGAACTCACTGGGTAGTTGAGGATACCTTGAATTTCTGATCCCCCTTGGCAGGGATTACAAGTTTGTGCTCCTGTGCTCAGTTTCTGTGGCGCTAAGGATCAAACCCAGGTCTTTAAGCATGCTAGGCAAGCACTCTACCAACTGAGTTCCATCTCCAGTCTGACACTTCTTAATGTTTCATCTTTGATTTAACAATGTCCTTTTGAGCATCATTTCTTCAACCCAAGATTTGCTACTCTGTTCTCTCCCCATCTTCCAAACTTCAGCAAGATGAATGTGGCATGGTGGCCTGACCTTGTTTCACAGGTGGGCCCAGTAGTGGATAAAACACAAGCTACCAGCATGGTTTTCTCAAGGGTTCAACTAGTATGTAGCTCAAAGGACTGCTGAACACATACAAGATGTGAACATAATGCACTTAGCACAGTGCTGGGTATACAGTAGGTGCTGAATATGTGCTGAATTCTGTGTTGTTTCCTCGTAATTGTAGACTGTAACTGATTTTACTTGGCAGGTGGTGACAAAAGTTTTGTTTTGTTTTAAGGACCTTTAATTAAAAACAAACAAACAAACTTGGTCATCTACATTTTGCTTTGAATGAAAAGCTTTTCAAAATGAAATCAGCAAAGAAGCACAAACCACTAGTGGTCTAACTAATTCTCAAACAAGCCGGAAAATGTTGCTCCTTCATGCATGTGAAATATGTTAATCTCTCGTTTTATCTGTAACTCTCAGAACTTTTCTTCTTTATTTTTTTTTTTCTTTCTATTTTCAAATAATGGAAACCTAGAGAAAAATGGCAGCATCGCAGGGAGATGTCTCCAGCATTCCTCCATCGCTGCCTCTAATGTTAGCACCTTACGTAACCCACAGCACAAACGCCGACACTTAGAAGCCGGCATTGCACGATAAGAGAGTGTGCCAGGGTTTCAGGGTTTTGCATGTTATCTGTAAAAATATGACTTTTCAGAATCCCAACAAAAGTAAGATGTTGCTTAGAGACAGAGAAGCCAGTACTCGTGAGCTGCTGTGGCTTAAAACTATTTAGATGTTGACTGGTCTACTTCTGTCTCTCCTCTTTCTTTTTTCTATTTTAATTTATTGGTATTATTGTTGTTGGTGTTGTTACTATTAATGATATGGGTATGTGTGTATCATGCACACTTGGTGCTAGGGCATCTGTGTGGAGGTCAGAGGACAGCTTGGTGTAGCCAGTTCTTTCTCTGCCTTTACATGGGTTTTAGGGATCCAACTCCGATGGTCAGGTCTGCATGTCAAGTGCTTTCCCAGCTGAATCATCTTGCCAAATTCTAATGTCCTTCATCTGAGCTAGGAGCTGTTTTAAACCCTACATTGCATGTCGTTGTCGTGTCTCTTTGGTCTCCTCGGTCTTTGTTCATCTTCTACGACCCTGCTAGTTTTGATGAGTACTGGCTAATTTGTTTATAGAAATGACCCTTAGTTTAGATTAAGGACATACGATGTTGCCAAGAACATCACAGATATGGCGCATCCTTCTCAAGCCATAGTGTCCTGGACTGTGTGATGTAAAGCAGTTGTCTTATTCCTGGAAACATTACCCTTGGTCACTTGGTTAGGGAGGTGGCTGCATGTATCTCCCCGGAACAGCTACTGATTTTCCCTTAGTGATTTCAAGATGAATATTGGGAGGGAACTCCCTGGAGCTGATGCAGATCTTCTGCTTCTTCTCTACTTTTTACTCATCAGTGTTAAAACTCCCTTTTGTCCCAGTTAGCCAGCATGTAGCAATGAGTTCTCAACCTGATACAGCCTAGTCACCCGAGGAGAGTCTCAGTTTTGCCCAGATCAAATTGGCCTGCAGGAATGTCTGGGTTGGGGAGTGTCATGATCATTCCTTGATCAAGGTGGGCCCCGTTCATTATGGGCAGCACCATTCCCTGCATGTGAGCCTAGGATATTTAAGAAGGCTAGCTAAGTGTGAGTCTTGGAGTGAGTTTAGGCAGTGTTCCTCTGTGGTTTCTGTGTCCAGGTCCTGCTTGCTCTCCTGCCCTGAGTTCTCTCAATGGTGGACTATAACCTATAAGCCAAATAAACTTCTCCTCTCCAAGCTGCTTTTGGTCAGAATCTTCTCACAATCAATAAAGAAACTAGAACACCTTTATTTCTTCCACATTAAATAATTGTAAGAACTGCCTTTTCTCCTCTAAAACTGCTATTTTGCCCCAGAATTATTTTCCAAATTAAACAATTAAAAAATAAGCTTCCTTTCTCTTCTACATGATTTCTCTGTCTTCCACCTATGTTAACATACAAGCATGTTCCTTTTTTAGTGGTTTATAAAGAAGTGAGTGCTTATTAGAATTAATTGCTACATGTTGGATAGAATAATCTTTACTGATTATTGTATAATTTAATTTAAGCTTGGAATTTTCCAGCACTGTACTCCAAGCTCACCATCTCTATCTGAGCCAAGATTGGTGGCTCAAGCCTATAATCCCATATAAATTAACGGCAAGTGAGACAGTATGCCCAAGACCAGTAAGCTCAAGCCAGACAGAATCCCAACATTTGGGGTGGCCGCTGGGGAGGCGGAAAAGAAGACCCAAATCTAACTGAGGAACTGTTGGCAACTGATGGCTGCTGAGAGAGGGAGAGTCAGCTTTCTTTCTCTAAAAGTGTGATGCCGGGGGCTGGAGAGATGGCTCATTGGTTAAAAACACTGGCTGCTCTTGCAGAAGACTTGGGTTTGATTCCTAGAACCCACATGGTATCCGTCCATAACTCTAGTTTCAGAGGCTTCAACACCCTCTTCTGACCTCCATGGGCACTGTACAGCATGGGTGTACTTGCATACCTGTAAGCAATACACTCATACAAATAATATAAGAAAAGTATGATGCTGGATACCTTGACAATGCTGCAGCGAATGGACTCACACTGGGGGGCATTTGGGGACACCAATTATACTTTTACACTTGAAAGGTCTAAAAAATAATAAAGGGCATGAAATCTGATGAGAGGTGGGAGCAAAAGAGTAGAGACTGGGGAAGAGTCCAAATAGGATCAAAATACATCATATGAAATCCTAGAAAAGTCAATAAAAATTTGAAGTTAAAAAAATCCAATTCTGACTATTACTTTCCACGTTAATACATCTGCCATTTCTGACTGAGTTGATATTACACACACATGCACACTGAAGTGGACCCGATACCTCTAGAACTGAGCCACATCTACAGTCCTTTCCTGTTGGCCTGTCGTAACCACGTCTTAAAAGGTATTTTCAAGACTAAACAGCATATGTGGTTGGAGGTAGCTTAACCTGCCTTCTACCGATGGCTTTTCCATTTAGAATTTTTTACCCAGCAGCCCCATTTTCTTGGCTAACGTTCATCCCAACAGCCTCCAGAGAAGTGGCAGGTGCCACAGTGTCTACTTCAGGAGAAATGTCAAGGTGCTATTTCTTAAGCAACCTCTAGAAGTTAGAAGTCACACTGGTTACCATGGCAGCCCCAATGGCAAGTCACTCTCATGGACACTCATCTCCCTATAATGAATGCTACTACGAATAACTCTGATCTACTCTGCTTGGCTTTTTTCTGACCGCTTGTTCAACTTGGGCAGTATATGCAACAATCCAGAATTAGCACAGACTTGATTCCACCAAATGGAGCCTTCCCTTAATGACAAATTTTTCTTTGGTTGGAGCAACTCTGGAAGCTTGTATTGAATATTATCTCTAGAGTCCCCAGAAGGTTCAAGTTAGAATTTCCCATTTACTCGGTACAAATAATCCACTCATGTTGCTATTATCTTTGTCTTAAGATTTTGTTTTGGGAGAACTCAGACTCTTGCCAGGTCAAGCCAAAGATAACTGTCCTCATAGATTCCTTCCAACGCTGCTGCTCCCTCTTCTGTATGGCTCCCGTGTGCCATCCACTTTGTTGTTCTGATCTGTTATCCTGCTGAACCTTTCCATGAGAGCTTCAATATGAACAGGTGAGTGCAGCACAAAACAGCAAGAAGGCTGAGACAAACGTAGAGTCAGGATAGGGAAAAACAAAGTATGCACTTATTAAGCACCTGCTGCGGCATATACCCTAGGACAGACAGGGTAGGTGGTATCATCCCTTTTGGAAGATAAAAGAAGCTGATATGAGGCTTCAGAGATGTACTGAATTTAAAACCTTCAAATAAGTCGAACTAGGTTTGGAAACCAACCACACATCCTTTCTTCTCTGTTCTTTTGCCCTTCTCAGAAGAGATGTGGACTAAGACCCAGAGAACCTGGGTTCAAAACCCAGATAGTCTGTATCCTGTGGTTTGGAGAAAGTATCTTGAGTTCATAGAACCTGTATTCTCTAGGACAGGAAATAACAACCATAAGGTGATATTTATTTTTATTATTAGACACTGGTGTCAGTCAGTTGACCATACTTAGGCCAGCGTTTTCGAGCAGTAGGAATATTGCATACATTTGTCTAAAAGCACTCCTGAAGACTCTTGAGAAACTAACCAACTGGAAACAGAGGGAGTAGATCACCCCTAGCTACTGACTTGTACACTACCATATGTAAATAGCTCTGCAGTAGAGAGACACAGCTGAGCATCTGAGAGGGTTGCTTTGTCTCTTATGGTGGCCCACAAAGCCCAAGTTAGCTCAGCGTAGCAGAGTACTTGGCTTGTTGTGTTCTTGGGTCAATCATGATTATATTTTGTATTGGTCAGTGAATTACTTAATCATGATATGGTGTTTTACTTGATGTCTGTCACTGTCTAGCTAGATTTGGAAATCTAGCTAGACTTCCAACACTTATTACAATAATGACAAAAAATGCACTAGGGAATGAGTGAATATGTATACATATTCTCTATATATTCTTTTTTTAATACAAAAACAAGCCAACCACAAACCTCATGTTTATTTGTGTCTACATAGCTGAAGTCGGTCTTGGGAAACTGAGAAACTTAATTGTAGATCTCAGTTTGGTCCTAATCCATTTACCATATTTGTTTGTTTCCTCTTGCTTGGGAGCAATTGGTAAGTGCTCTATAGTCCACAAAGGACACAGATTCATAGGTGTCTTTCTTAAGTAGTTGTAAGAGAAGCAGTGGATTCCTAAGGAAACCTTATGGACATCTGATTTTGTGTGTTGTAATAGATCCTCATTGAAGGGAGGGACATTCTGCACTGACCTGCAGAGATTTCCTCTATGGGACTCTGTTGAAGGGGTAGGTACAAAGCATTTCTTCTTACCCTTTCCTATGGCCTTTATGTGGAGGGAAAACTTGACTTTGATATTTCCCTCTGTGCTCAGGATGCTCAGGTCCAGGGTCTAGCTTGTTGTTTACTTGCCTGCTATAAAGCTGACAGCTACCTAGAAACACTCAATGGCGCTCAAACCCAAACATCGCAAAAAGCCCTAATCCAAAGTGAATCTTCTATAAATAATAAACAGCAAATAGGTTCCACTTAGTTATATTAATTCCCAAATAGGTCAGGCGCATTGTTTAAAAGTGCAAACATCACAATAAAACACATTCCCTGGGTGCAGAACTTGATGTGTGTGCACAGATTTTCTGGACATGGTACCGGAAAAAAAGCCCACACCTATGCGTCTCAACTTAAAATATTTATATATTATCTCTGAGAAGTGCTACTTTGGAAATGCAATAAGCTGATGGAGCTCAAGGGCTCTCCGTCCTCCTGGAAGTCCTTATTTCTCTGACTGCTGAGAAGTTCCTGATAACTTTACTTTTCAAGACCTGCGGAGTCCTCAAGAGGGTTGAGGTTGCTGCCAAATTTCTCCTGATTTCTTACTGAACAACTTGGCACTCATCCGTGATCCTCTTTCATTTCTTCAGTGGGTCCAATTTCCCACATTCAGGATCTTATTGTTTGCCAGCCAAAACAAAATGGCATAGTTCAAAACTCTTTATACAATTCAAAACATTTTCCTCCCATTCGGAGCTCAGTCGGCTTTCTTTTTTGCTTCAGTCAAATGTTAACTTTGTTTCTTTCATGGCAAGAATAATTAGACAATTAAGTTTTGCCGGTGTTAGACATGGATTGGCATATTTTCCTTGAAATTCCTTCTGCGAGAACACCGTTCCAGTTCACATAACCCCCCTAAAATCAGATGAGCAATGTGTTCCACTGAGAATGTGAATGTGTGGATCCCAGAGTATATGCGCTTGAGCAGAGATACACACTGTAATTCCACTGAGAAATTCCACTGAGTAATTACTTTTTCCGAGTAATTACTTGCAATTAAAAAAATATACAAAGGTGACCTTCATTACTGCATTCAAATCTCCCGACCCTTTAAAACTAGTTACTTCCTTTCAACCGTGCCTGTGTTTATTTCTCCCCACTCCTTGGACTGGCTATAATTAAGCATAAAATAGAAGTCCAGTGTAGTTTGGCCTGACTGTATGTCTGGTCAGATACATTCATATACAATTCATATACAATGAAGCCTGATCTCTGGAGTCCATTCAGTGGTTTGCCATTTGAAGTTGGCAGTGATATCTAATAAAAAATAAAACTCTTCGGTGTTCTGCAGAGAATCCTTCCTCCTCTCCCGGCTCTGGACTTCCTTGCATTCCTGATTTCTGGAGTTCCTTCAGTGGTTTGCCATTTGAAGTTGGCACTGGGGTCTAATAAAGAATGAAACTCTTCAAGACTCTGCAGAGGGTTCTTCCTCCTGCCCCTAATCTCAACTGTCTTTCACTCCTATCACAATCTCTTCATCATGGGTGAATCTCCAAGTCCAGACCACCCTTGAATAGGAGGATCCATTTCTGATTCTTGGCGGGAGCAATATCCAATAATTTGTGGATATATTTTAAAGACCACCAGAGTCCTGGAGAAGGGTTTCAAGCAAAGGAATGTCAGGTCGTGGAACAGGAAAGGTTGATCAGAAAATGTGGTGTCATGTGCTAACACAGGGAGAAGCTGAGTTACTTGATTATAACATCCTTGACCCAGTAAATCTAAAGCTCATTAAGATACAGTCCACATCACCATTGATTCCCCAAGTCTTCAAATCCTTTGTATGTAATGGGTATTCACTTAAAAAAATAGTACTTGGGACTGAACTCTGGGCAATTGCACCTGCTAAGCACAGACTGTACCACTGAGTTACCTCTCTAGTCCATAGAGCAGGTACTTCTAAATGACCTAAATCAATAGGTTAGTAGTTGAATAAGTAAAAAAAAAGAACCATTAGTGAAGAACATATGGCCATTTCTTAGACCTTGAGAGACAGTATTCTAAAATACTGGAGAATATAGTCTGTAGCTCTATCCTGCCAGGGTCAAATCCAGGCTCTACCAGATACCAGGAACATTTATTTGGGAAGTTACTGAATCTTCCTAAGTACTTTATAAAACTGGAAATATTAATAGAACCTACTTCATAGAGTTCTTATAAAGATTCCATGATACTGATTATAGGTATCATATTGGATGCATTGGAACAGCAAATGTAACTATTTTTACCACTCAAGTTCTTTAGCAGCTATTTAATGATAGAGACTGGATTTGAATCTATATTTGTCCAGTCTAAAACCCACAGGACTTCTATCCCTCAACACTGCATGTTGCATTCTTTCATGGACAGTAATAGTTAAGCACTTTTTAATATTTTGATGCAAGTACTATGATACTTGGTTTTTATCCAGTCTCGGGACTAAAATAATTAGTTGTAGTTGAAGAATATGAAGCTTACTTGGCCTACTGACTTAGCCAAGTAATTCAGGCTAGCATTTAGAAAATAGCAGGTAATTATAGCATCTGTCCTTTTTTTTGTAGAAAGACAGACTCATTTCTACTGCAGGCTTATGCATTAGAAGCAGAAGGAGCAATGGGAACTCATTTCCATTTGGTTTGGATAATCCAGAGCGCCTGAGCAACCTCTGTCAGTAAATGAATGAGAAGTCTTTAATCACTATGGATGCCTGTTTCTTTTTGTCTTATTTTATAAGGTCCAATCTCATCCAGAGTGATTGTTGGGTTTGTGTGTCATGTGCCATAGACTGTTGACACATAGATGATCAACATGCCGTCTAAACTCCAGAAACTGAAGATAACCATCATTTAGTTTCTTATCAATGTTCTCTTGGTGTGTGTATGTTTGTGTGTGCATGTACCTGTGTGCACAGATGTGTACTTACATGTTGGGTATCCTCCTCAGTTATTATCCACAATAAACACACAAATACACACACACACACACACACATGAGAGAGAGAGAGAGAGAGAGAGTCATTGAACCTAGAGTTCATAGATCCTATAGATACCCCAGCCCCAAGGATCCTCCTGTCCTGCCTCTCAGCAGTGAGATTACAGGGGTACATCAGCATCCATGCTCAGCTTTTTATGTGGGTTCTGGGGATCAAACTCGGGTTTTCATACTTTCATGGGAAACGCTTTACCTTCTGAACCATCTCCTCAGTTTCTGTTCACCAACGTTAAAGCGAGAGATTTAGGCTTGCATTATCCAGGCAGTGTCACTGGTCTCATATGACGTTAGGTGGTTGGGGTGGGGACATTCGCCAAGTGTGGGAGGATGGTTGTAGACTGAACTCCGTATTTTAGGTATTCATTAGGATTTAACCACATGATGGCTTCAGGATTCCAGGAGCAGCCCAAAGAAGAAATGCCGTAGCCTACAAGTGCTTTCCGAGCTCCACCTTGCATCATGTTGATGCAAGTCACATTGACTAAAGAGAATAATGTAGCCCTGCCCCGATTGAAGAGGTAGAGAAATAAACACCATTTTGTGGTTGGAGAGCTTCAGGGTCAAGTTGCAAAGGTGTATGAGCCAGGGCATGGGAGAAATCATTATGACCATCTTTGTAAACAATTACCAGAGTGTGAAACATGGTTTCAGGTTCGTATTTGCAAGGCATGAAGTGAAAAGTTCTTAAACAGCTTCTGAGGATTTTGTAGCTCAGAAGTCCGCTGACCCCAAATTAATTTGAAGTGGGCTTCTTACAGATAGCTGCTTCAGGCACATTATTTGGGGGCCATGCAGCTTTAGTCTTGGGTCATAGAAAACTTAATACATATGCTGAGCACACAGATGCTGGAATGTGACCAGATCGCACAGTCTACAAGCAGCCTGGGCCTGTCGGGTGATGTAAAATCTCCTTTATGTTTCTTAAATACCGTGTGTCTCTGGTGCTTGGTAAGCTTTACTAATGAAACCCGATACAGTCATGATTTCTATGGTTTCTTATGAAAATTAAAAACCCCAGGAAACTCTCTGTAACTTCATTTATTCCATCTGACTTAAAACATAGAACCCTTTTTATGGCTTTCTGTAAGCTGCTGTGCCTGGTCCACCTTCCTCCCACTCCTGGTCCTTTAATTCTTCATCGAAGTTAAGCAGCTGGTTAGATGCAGAGCAAGTGGGGGTGGGACCTAGTTTCTCTCCGGGAGTCAAGGAGGCATCTGAATGGAGCCTGATTGCTCTTACTCTTGTTGAGGTGACCCCTCTCATCTTGACAATGAAGCTCTGGTTTGCTGCAAAATTGGTGATCCCCAAGAAGTCAATCTGTGGAACGACGTGGCTACTTTTGTGGGGTGTTGTAAGCCCATTTAGAAATTTGAGAGCTTCGTAATGTGAAATCATGCCAGTATATATAATGGCATTGAACCTTAAGGGTTTCAAGCAACTAGATATCCTCTGGACATTTTTTTTAGATAGGATCTCAGATAGTTCAGGCCTTGGACTTGAACTCACTGTGTGGCTGAGGATGACCTTGAACTTCTCCTGCTGCTTCTACCTCTTGAAAGCTGAGGTTACAGATATGCACTGCTGTACTCAGTTTTACCTGATACGGAGGATCAAATCCAGGGCTTCCTGTATGCTAGACAAGCAGTCTACCAAATGAGCTACTTCTTAAGTGGATGCTAATGTTAATGTTTCTCTTCCTGAGGTCCACAAGCAGAAAATGCATCCTGGGATGTCTGTCAGCTTGGTCTTCACTTCTCCACGCTCAACCACACAATACACATTTATCAAGTAAGAAAACACCCCGAGGTTCTGATACCTTGCAAGATAAAAAATCACAGAAAGGAAAGGCCATAGTCTGCTTCTCTCCATCTTTGAAATATTTTTAAACTTTATTACTCTAATTTTGTATAAGTATGTGTACTGTAATTGTATCTGATGTGTAGAAGTCAAAAAGCCACTTTCAGGAGATGGTTCTCTCTTTGCCTTGGGTTCCAGGGATCACACCCAGGTCATTAGGCTTGTGCAGGAAGCGCTTTTACCTACTGACCCACTCGCCCTATTCTAATCTTTTGATCTCATTGGTAATGCTAATAACAACTCTGCCTTTCTCGGATGAGTAAAGGGGCTTCTGTGCTGCTTAAGCTGCTGAACAGACATGGCATCAGGGAAACACTGGCCACACAGTTTACCTGTGCTGGGGACCAAGATTTAGATTTAGACTTGGATTGAGAGGTTCTCCTAAAGATTGTGTTTGGGTACCGAAACATGTGATGCAAATGCCACAGTTATCACAGCGGAACTCACAGGAGGGAGACCAGACACGTCTCATTTTTACAGCTGGTACAGAGGCAGGCATGGATCCCACAGAGTGCAGACAACCTGGATGCTTGCAGAAAAGGAGGGAAGCTCAGTCTTAGATGTTCTTATTGTGGGGCAGTTCTTGTGATCAGTCTCTGAGTATGAGTTTCCTTCACATCTCAGAATGCATGCAAGTTCCTAAGTGTAGGCTGAGTTTCTCCATTCCTACAAGTTCAAATTTTCCAAAACACCTTATTCATGGCACAAAGCCTTTGGGATGCTGGGACAAAGAAAACATATTCATGGGTCGGAAGCTCTGAATGTCTTTTTCCCTTGGGAATCCACAGATACATCTTAAATGTACATAGGGAACCGAGTTTCTCTAAGCCATCTCTCCTCATACATGAATACTTTTCACTCTCTTCTTCCATGTGTGGCATCCCATACACTGGAGGAGGCTGCAGGAGATAGTCTAAACTGTGTTTATTTCTTTGCATTTATCTTGTGTATAAATGAATGTGTGCATGCATATGTGTGTGAATGTGGGTACGCATGTGTCATGGCTTCATGAGGACAACCTCATGTGTCGGTCCTGGCCTCTCACCTCCTTTGATACAGGGTCTCTTTGTGGTTTTTCAGCTGTGGGGCCAGTCTAGCTGGCCTGTGAGCCTCCAGAATCTTGAATCCACATATCTGAATCTTGTGGTGTTGGCTCTTCTGGGAAAAGCATTCATGGCTCTGTTATTTGGTGTTGTGCCATTGACCTACTTGAGACATACTTTGGAAAAAGTACCAAGGATTTATGATTACGGTCATTGTTGATGTCTGGATGGGTGTTGTGATCCACATTATCTCATAACAGGCCCATATTATGGTCCTTATAATTATCTCTTAGAGTTGCACTAGTGGATTATCCCTGTGCTTGGCAGGTTAACACAACTGACATTTACCATTTTATAATTCCATAGGTCCGAGGTCTCTGATGGGTCTGACCCAGCTAAAATCAAGGTGTGGCAGACACATGATCTTCCCTGTGGGCTCTAAGAAAGAAACAGTTTTCTCATCTTCTCTAGCTTCTCGGGACATCAGCATTCCTCGGTTCATATCACTCCCTCGTTCAGAGTCAACTGGTTGAGTCTACTATGACTCCATGTCTTCTCCCTCTTCCACATTATAGAAGGATCAGTGTGATTATAGTGTCTACTTAGATAATATGGGCTAGTGTTGTTTTAAGGTTAGTTGATTATGAACTAAAATCCCCATTGCCCTGTAACTTAAAATACTCTGAGAAGTAGGACTTGGATATCTCTCACAATTCAATGTGCAAATTATTCTTTTCACTCTGGGGCTTAGGATCCCTGGAGCCATGTCCTAATGGATGCATGCTTCATCATATTTCTTGATCTTAGCTTTCTTTTTTTTTGTTTTGTTTTTTAAAACAAAGTCTCCCTGTAGCCCCAGCTAGCCTAGAACTTGCTGTGTAGACCAGGCTGACCTTGATTTCATAGATATCTATATGCCCCTGCCTCCTGAATGCTGGGATTAAAAATGTGCACCACCATATCTGGTCCAACCTTATCTTTGTTTTATCCTTTTATCCTCATTCTCTCCTGAAATCCATTTGATCAGATGTGTCCTCATATATTCAAGTCATACCTAAAATAATATAATAATCACTACTGCTAATCAACTTCCAGTACAGGGCTAAATAAATTATAGCTCCCAGGCCAAACCTGTCTCCCTACCTGCTTTTGTAAATAAAGTTTTATTGGAACAAAACCTTGGCTTTCCCTCTATGAAGGCAGAATCAAGTCAGTGTTATAGTTCTTGCTCTGGACGCACTGAAGCTTAATGAATGCTGTTGCTTCTTCTGTCTTCTGCTTTGATGTCTATCTTAAAATTCTTTAAAAACAGGTTGTATAGTTACCTCTTTCTCATTTTTAGGTTCTAGTTTGATTAGATGGGTGTAAAATTATTCAGGGAACATGGGGCAGTGTGGACTTAATTAAAAATCACTCAAGAAAAGAAAATAGTATGTTTATGTTACCAAATCAAGCTGTATCTTCATATTCCAGAGATGGTTCTACTAAGGATTAAGACTCTAATGAGACTTTTGTTCATTCCTGGTCACCCTCCTCCGCTCCCCCATAACCTGCTATCTCACCCCGCCCGCCCCCGAGACAGGGGTCTGATCTGCTCGGTATCTGGAGGTCTGAGGGGGACGTGAAAGGGCTTTGAACTAGTCTTCGACGTCTGCAGACGGCCATCTCTCACAACACTGGTGATTTCAAAATACAACAACCGTGCCTTGCAGCTCACTGTCTGTTTACTAGACAAAAGTATGACCAAAGACACCTGTGAGTGGACAAACCGAGGAAGTCTCTGGTGTATATAGTCTGTCTCTGAAAAAATAATCTTGCCATTGTTACTTACCTTTCTTTAGGTAGATTGCTGGCTGTATGCATAATGGTGTTCCTCCTGACTGTTCCAAAGGAAACAGAGTTGAATTTTCTTCTAAGTGATTACTACATTTTACATAATCATTCTTCAAAGCAGCATTCCTGGGGCCTTATGCATAAACCCTGAATTTGAAGTGTGGTTTATTCACCCAGGGAGGATTGGGTATTAAGGCTGGAGACCAGGATCAGTTACCCTTCTGAGGCACTGTCTGTCTTAGAGAACCTACATTCATTGACACTAGAGTATTAAAATTTACATCTTTAAAAAAATTAAAGATGTATTTATTTTTATTTTATATATGTGAGTATTTGACCTGCATGTGTATAGCTGCACCTCTATCATGCAAAGCCAGAAGATGATGCTGAATTCCCTGGAACTGGAGTTACAGATGGTTGTGGCCACTATGTCAGTGCTGGGAACCAAACTCAGCTCCACTGCAAGAGCAGCCAGTGCTCGTAACTGCTGAGCCATCTCTCCAGCCCCAAATCCACATCTTTGAAACAACAATAGTTTGTGATTTACCATTCTAATCTCTCTTTCTCTCTCTGGGGCAACTTTTACCATGTGTTCATCCTAAATTTAGAACTTTAAAAATTCTAAAAATTGGAAACCAATGTGAAAAATCACAAATTTCCTTCCATCTTTTCTTAGTCTTTAGCGATAAATTAAAATATACCCATGATTAGCAGTTTATTGTTTAGTGGAAATACATGTCTCTTCCCACCAACCCTCTCTTTGGAGGGGAGGACACAGGCTTTCCTTTGTGCCTGTAAAATACACTTTTCTTTGGAGATGTGGCGACTTCATCAGTGTTCATTCTAGTCATCATCTCCATGGCTTTGAAGATCCTTATCAATGTTCCCAACTCAGAATACTTTTTCTCGTAACCATGTGCGCATGCTCTCAACTACCACTAATGGTTTTATTTCTATTTTCCAGATCTTTTCTTAAATCAAACTTTTTTTCCATATTTACAGGCATCTGGATTCTTTGAGCTCTTCTGAGACCAAAAGAAGAATAAATCAAAGAGGACCCCTGACCTTGGTATGTAGACACATCCCAGTTGGAATGTCCTAGAAGTTATCCAGGGGGTCTCCTTTGGAGTGCTTTGTTTTATTGAAAGTTGAAGGTTGCTTGAAGTGAGGAGGATGCTCACCTGTCAGATTCCTCAGATATTATGACTTGGAATATATATGACATAAAAGTGAGGATCTTGAACTTCACTCGCTGGCTTTCAAAATAACTAGATGTTTCTCTAGTACTCTGCCATGAATTTGACTTTGGCCGTCAGGCATCTTTTGCACAGTAAGATGTTATACTTACTGTTTAATGTCTGATCCTGTTAAAAATGGTTCTACTTGCTTAAGATTCTCACCATATGGAAGTAGGAGCAATAGATGATTGCTAAGGAAGCTGTTGCCCTTTAAGAAATGTGTTTTGATCACTTTGATGCCTCCTTGTGGCTGGTATCAATGAGTGGCCTGTGCCTGGCATAGAATTATGTTACTTGTGGAGACTCGGCAAAACTCCAGATCCTCGTTGTTCTAGAAATGAATGAAGTGCAGTGTGAAACTCATAGAGCATTGAAATAGGATATTGTTTGTTGGGATTCATTTCTGGGTCTGCAGATAGATGCAGATACTGTGCTCTGAATTTTCCTATATAAGGAAAGAAAGGAGGAAGACTTTGAACATGAAGGTTTGTTGGGGGCAGAGCTAAGCTGATGTTTCCTGTTACTGAGACTCTAAGCTATCCCAGAGGAAGAACATGTTCACAAAACATGTTGGACTCTGGGAGCATTTCACCATCCAGTAAAGCATCTTTATCCCTGGCCTGAAATGTACAAGACAAAACTTTTCTACTGCTTTGACCATGAATTTTTCCAGCTTTCATTTGAAAATAGTGATACTTAAGAACGATTAGCAACTGGGGTCCAGGGGCTATGGCAGTAGATGATCCTTTTGATGAAGCATTGAATAGACTAGAGACTTGCTACCACAGGCCTTCATAACGTATTTTAAAAACCAGCAATGCTTCGTGTTAAAAATCATCCCCTCTGGAGAGATTGCCTGATGCCTTTGACAATTTTGTTTTTGCTTAGTTTAAGTAGCTTTACAAAGTAAACGTGTTTACTGTGAAAACAAGCCAAGCTGAGATTGTGGATTTGAGAGAGTCAAGTCCTTAAGCTCAGATGTCAGGTTCCCATCTGTTACCCACGCCGCTCTTCATCCTGGTGGGCAAAGAAACCTTGGCTTAGACAGAGCACAAACATTTTGTATATATTGAACCCCAAACACTTGGATTTTCCAACAGTAGGAACATTTGGGTGTTTCTTTTTGTGTGTGCTAATGGTACGGACGGAGATTGTAGAATCACTGCTGCAAGCTGTAAATGGTGTATGAAATGAAAAATTCCTGTCCAATGCACAGAGTGAATATATGCAGTTTTGTGCAATCACTGCAGTGCTGAGCTATTTGTTTTAATATTTCTTTCAGACGTGCAGTAATCTTTTGGGGTGAGTCATATCCAGATGCTTGTCATTGACTCACTGCTTGGATTTCCTTTACATGTTTCGAATGAATTTTGCTGTATATAAGTATAAGTAAATTAATGCAGAATGCATGGCAGAGGACTTGGCCTTTAAAAATATTTTTTGATGAGAATATCAACATTTTCATTTTGGGAAAAAAATGTGGGAAATAATGGAGATCTAGAGAGTAAAAGGAGAAATGACTTAATTCCATTCCAAATAAAGATCTATTGTTAATGTTTCATATCTATCCTTTAAGGTGGTTGACCTCTTGTTATTACACAGTGTTCTATTTTTTTTAATCCTGTCAACTTAATTTATAAATCTTTATCCTCCATTGCCAATAGGGCTTGAATTCTTTTCATGGCTTTCTACGCTGTAACCTTCAGGCATTGTACTTGGTTCAGTTCCTGAGGTAGTGTGTGAAGGTTTTACTCATCTTATTGTGGGATTGGATCAATCCCTTCTTCCAGATTTTGCTAATATAAATGCTCTTTTGTCTCAGTACTGTAATGTTCGTGTGATGAAAGCAATTTTGCTGTATATTTGGTTATGCCAAACTCGTCTGGGTTTTCTCTTTCAAAGTTTTCTGACAGTGTATTTGTTTTTCCATGTTGGGTTTTGATGAAAACTGAATTGTATTTATAAATTATGGGGTTAGGATTGTTGCCTTTGCGAAATGAAGTCATTCCATTAGAGAACATGGTCTGTCTTTCCATTTACTATAGATTTTCGAACACAAATTCATGTTTGTTTAACAGACTAAGCTTCTCTAAGGCATAAGAATATGTTATTTACGACTTCTGGATGTTGTAGCTATCTTTTCCTTATTCTCTTTTTATATTATTTTATTAATTTTGTGGATAAGAATAACTCAGGACTCATATTAACTATGACTCTTCCATCTTTCCCAGACTCTGGAATGGGTTAAATTTCTTGGAATGAGCTCTGTTCTTTGGATGGGACTGAATTAGTGGGTGCAACTGTTTCATTTGAGGACTGTTAGTTATTTGAAGCCTCTAATTTTCATTTAAGATTTCAATCTGTTCATTATCTCTTTGTAAGCTCTTATGGAATTAATTTCAGTCGTTTTCATTCTTCCATAGAAATATCACTTCGTCTGGAGTTTACATTTGTGGGCATAGTACATACAACATATTATGACTTATAAAATACTTCTTTGCATATGCTGCTGACTGGTTCTTTCTCATCCTTAATGAGTTATCTTTCTCTTGATGAGTATGGCCATAGGTCATTTTGAAGGGCCAGCTTTCTTGCTGTTAGCATTGGTTTCCTGTTTCCTCAATGGTTTCTTAAGTTACATGCTTTAAATTAATTCACCTCTCATTTCTTGCTGTTTGCTAATGAAAATATTGTAAGATATACATTTTCACAGGGTTCCCACTTTAGCAGCACCAGGCAGCTTTCAATATGCTGGATTCCAATTTTATTCATGGTTTAATACCAACCCAAAAACTGAGGTAATTTTCAGTTTTAGAATGTTAAATGTTAAGATTCCAACTGTATTATTTCTAGTTTTGCTTAATTGCCTGTGATGACTTTTGGTTGAATTTTTTTAACATTGTCCTTCTGGTAGATTAAACAAGGGACCACCTTTGAAAAGAAGGTTTGCTTTACAAGCAGCCATCCTATAGGTATTATGCTAGAAAATCAGCAATAAATAAAGCACAGCTCCTGTCCTCAGGGAGTTTACAGTCCAGTAAATCCTCTGGGGTCTTCAAGTTTATTCTCAGAGGCAGCATTGTGCCTCTGAGGTCCTGGGGTGCCTGACACTTCTCCCTGACCCCCATCCTCTCATCTGACAGCTGCTTTTCCTCCTTGGATCTGAACCTGGAAGATGGGCTGATGTGGCCAGCTCTAGTTCACTTCCAAGTTTCTATGAAGCATCCCTGATCCCTGGAGTCTTGATCTCTACTAAGAGGAACACACGAAAACCTCCAGTTCCCGCGAATGCGCCGCTGTTCTCTCTTCAGCCGCAGTTTAGTTCATCACTTCCATTTTGAGATTGATTCCTAGGAGACGGGCTTCTCCCCATCCTCTCCTCTGTAGTCGGTGTTTCTGAGTGAACCAAAAGCATGTCAGTAGAGAGACATGCTTTTTTTTTGTGGAAAATTTGTGTTCTAGCTTCTCGTGAAACAGCTCTTTGAGAGTCTGTGGATGGCTGTTGGGCTGCCGATTGGGACTGGCAAGCCTGGAGTCTTCCTCTCGGTGTTAGGGTAGGTGTATAATCACGTATGAGAAACACCAGGCCCGTCCCTAGCTTCTCTGCATGGCTGTTTGACTTCTTTGCAACTTGTTTTTAAATTTATTATTTTATTTTATGTGCATGAGTGTATTGCTTGGATGTATGTAAGTGCACCTGTGTGGTGCAGTGCCCACGGAGGTCAGAAGAGGGCATCGCATCCCTTGGAACTGGAATGATGGGTGGTTGTTAACTGCTCTGTGGGTGCTGGAAACTGAGCCCCAGTTCTCTGCAAGAGCAGCCATCACTCTTAACTGCTGAGCCGTCTCTCCGGCCCCTTTGCAACCATTTTTTTTTTTTTTATCATCAGTGATACTGGATACATGCATAATAATGAAACACATACCTAGAAACCTATGACCCAGCTGAGGAACAGGATGATGGGATGGAGGTATATGCCATCGCATCTCCCTTCCTAGATCCAGTCTGTTTGCACCTCAGGCATACTACTGTAACAGACATGCACCACGATGCCCCTTTAAGCAGTGCTGGGCATCCATCCTAGGGCCTCGTGCATATTAAGCTCTACCAACTGAGCTACATCCCCGCCCCACCCCCACTCCCCATAATGTTGCTTTGACTATCTTATGTTTCTCCCAGTAGTCACATATAAGAATGTCTTCTGCGTAGATACTTCACCTCCATAAAAATGTAAAATATAAAGGGTTATAGGACTTGATGTTCCTTTCTGTGAATTAGGTATGTAGCATTGGTCCTGTGCACTCTGTTTTTATCTTGTGTGATTCTGTCTTATAGGTTTGTTGATTTTATTATTCTTGAGCAACAACTTTGGGTTGCTTTACATGGTGTTTCAAATGGTTTCTTACTCTCTCTTCATCCTTTTTTCCTTGATTGCTTGTTTGTTTGTTTTTGGTATTATTTTGGACAAGACTTTGCTATGTAGCCCAGGCTGGCCTCAAACTCACAAACTCAAAACCTCTAGCTTTCAGAGACTGGGATAACAGATGTGTTCTGTCATACCTGGTTTGTCATCTCTATTGTCTACTAATGTCTGCTCTTACCTCTTATTTCATTTTATCTCTGAATTTGGAGAGGATAATTTGCCAATAAAAGAGCCTAAAGATGCTTACATATTTGTTTGACTTGAAACAATCTTAACTGCATTCATGAAGATACAGGAAGTGCTGTTCTAATGTGTCTTAAAACTGTCTCATCTTGACGGGTTCCCTGAGGTTCAGAAATATCGACCTAGAACTCTTTAAAACTCAAGGTCATCTTGTTTTACTTGAGAGTTAATGCTGAGGGTATTTAAGATCCTCTGTTTCTCACTCAAGTCCGTCACATTCCTCTTGCTAGAGAGGATGTTCTAGTCCCTTCTCTTTTCCTGTTTTTTTATGACATCTGTCTGAAAGATGTAAATAAACTTCTGGGGGGGGTGTCAGAGTAGAAATTATATACTCAATAGCGTTTCTCTAATTGATCTGATCTGCTGCTGAGTCCATCTTACGAGTACTTCTCCATCTTTAAACTATCATTGAGTTTAGTTGCTTGTATGGTTCCTCTTACATAATGCAAGCTCCTCCACTCCACCCCTCATCCTGGGGTGCTGTTCTCTTCAGTTGCGATTTCTATCTTTGGAAAATACGGACAGATGCCACTGTCACATGTGCCATTTAGCTGAAGAATGGTGTGGCAGACCTTTCTTTCCCATATGGTTTATAATGAGAGGGATGTGTATAGGTTAATGTATATATTTATAGAGGAAACTATTAAAGCTATTTTGTGATACTTAAAACTAAATGCCTCAGCTTATTCCCCCCCCCCCCCCCTCAGTAAGTCAAAACTTCCCTTAAAGGAAAGCCGAGGAAAGTAGCAATTTGGAACTAGTTGGCTTAACATAAAAAGCTCCCCCGTGACATCAGAACGTGCTTCATGCTATTACTTTCTTAGACTTCCTCATTAAAATATTGACTACTCTTTTTCTTTAGTAAATGCTAATCCTAGCTCCCCTGTACATGTATTTACATTTCACTACAGGCAGCCTGCCAGGTTAGAAAGAAAACCAATTTGTTAATATCACCATTTCCTTTTCAGCAGAGAAAAGATGCATTAAATTAAAGGTTTGCTAAAAATAATAAGAAATGGCTCCTGTTGATACCAAGTATTTAGTTGTCTCTCTGGCAGAGGTTTTGATGGCTTCTGGGCAAAGGCCTGCATATGTCTGTCATCGGGACTCCCGTCCTCTCTGGACACAGTTCTCCATTCTAAAAGTTCTCTGTCATGGCCTCTGGGATTCCTCTCCTCCCTTCTCCATCTTTGGTCCTGTTGTACTTTTTCTCGTCCCTGAAAATGCCTATCTGAGGATGCAGAACACTTTTGTTGTTGTTGTTAAAATGTGAACAAATGTGGTTAATCCTTGCCAATCCCATGCTGCTGTGTTGGAGACTTCTCCCCAGAAATCTTGGAAATTTTCAAAGTGCAAGAGGGTTCCCGTTTGATTTATGATTCATAAATGGATCAGTGTTATTAAAATCCACAGGAATCCTTTGTTCGTAGAGTCATTCTGTGGGCCACCCATCATGCGCCTCCATATGCTATTTCAAGCAACAGCACCCTCCCAAAGCCCATAGCTGTTCCTTAAATAACCCTGCTGTAGAAGGCAGCTAATTATTCAGCCAAACACCAAGTTGTTTTAGGAACTGAGGAATGCGTGTGCACGTTGGGTTATCTAAACTTGCAAAGTTAAGGGAATTGTCAAGGAAAGCTAACAGTTATTTGCCTTATTAGCATCCCGTGCCTGACTGGATATTACTCTCTACCTTATAGTATATTTTATTTGTAAAATGGATTTGACGATGCTTACTGTGACTCCTGCCATCCTTAGGACAAAGGAGTCATTTTCAAAAGTCACTGTATAGTTTGGTGCTGGGAGCTGCTAAATGGGTTCACATATTATTTCAGTTTCTTCTGTTTTGTCCCTGTAACTTATATGTGTTTCGTATTGTTTTTCTCTCTGGTCAAACAACGGTTTTTGCAAGGTTCGATGAACAGGGCTATATTGGTAATCTTCATGCTCTGTTTTTTGCTTTGGGGAACTATTAAAAGGAAAAAGAAGTTTTGCCTAAGTAGTTTGTTGACTGCCTTTGTTGTATTTGTCATAAGTGGCCTTAAGATTCAGTCCTCAGTGCTTTACTCAAGGAAGTTCATGATGACCTCAGTTAAAGTTAGGGACTTAGGCTGGGAGGATAGCTTGTTCACAGAGTGCTTGCTTTGTAAACATGAGGACCTGAGTTCCATCCCCAAGAACCCACATGTTTTTTAAAAAGCCGCATGTGATAATACATGCTTGAAATCCCAGTGCTGGGGAAGGGGAGCCAAGAGGATCCCTGGAGCTCTCTGACCAGCCACTCTAGCCTATGTGGTGAACACCAGACTAGTAAGGGAACTATTTCAAAAAACTAGGTGGAAGGTGCCTGCAAAATGACAGTAGAGGTTATCCTCTGGCTTCAATACCACTTGTATACACATAAATGCACACACCCTCCCCCACATCCGTACTTGCACATGTGAACATGCATAGGGTCAGGAAATCCTTTCCTCTAGAGCCCTTACATTGAATGGGTGTGTGTGTATGTGTGTGTGTGTGTGTGTGTGTGTGTGTGTGTGTGTGTGGTGTGTGAGTACCTATGGAGGCCAGAAGAGGGTGTAAGCAACCCCTGGAGTTGGAGTGAAAGGTGGGTGTGAACCACCCAACATGAGTGTTAGGAACCAAACTCAGGTCCTTTGGAAGAGAAGCAAGTGCTTTTAACCACTGAGCCATCTCTCCAGCCCCATTTTTGGTATTTTTTTAATCTAGTCTGATTTCTCCATCAGTTTGAACACTTGTCAGCCTCCCTCCTGCATCCTTGTGTCTGTATTTTAGACAGCGTGCTGTCATGTCCGCTTGCTGAATTCTGTGCAGACTTGAACTGGATGCACACCAACAGCTTAACGATCTCTCTGCTATAGTTTTGGTCCTAAAAGTGGTCTGCTTCAAGATGTTTCTCGGGAAGACATATTTAGCTGTGAAGTGTCTCGTGAGGGAGGCGGCCTCATCCAGCTGGTAAGCAATTTATGCCCTGGAGCATGAAGATTTCATAGCCCTTGTAATTTTATCCTTCCTGGTGTCGCTGCAGGTGCTATTTTTATTCATATAAATATTTAATCTTCTACAAAACTTATTAAGCTGTTGGCCTCAATAATATTTTTTGGCAAGTTCCCCAGGTTAAAGGGACACAGTCAAGTACAACAGCTTAGCTCAAGATCACAGTTTTAAATAAAAGTATACAAGGTGATTTTCTGAGATTTAAAAATCGACCTCAGCAAAGCCATTTGGGCTTGGCCAGGGCATCCCCGGGCCTTGCTGACTGTCTCAGGAGCACCGAGCTGCTATCAGAGAAATCAGAAAGCAGCTCAGGGAAGCAAAGGAGAAAAAGCACAGAATCATGGGAACAATACCGTTTACTTTCTTAGCATCCAGCTCTTGATGTTGAGGGTTTTTTAAAAATAATTCTTTCTTTATTGATTGAGAATTTCATACATGCATATAATATGTTCGATCGAATCCACCGCCCATTTCCTGTCCTCCAGTTCTTCCTCAGCTTCACGAGCTCTTTTTTCAATGTAAACTTTTATACATTTCATATAAAATATCTTGCTCATCTTCATGCTTCCTCTCCCTTCCACTCTCCCTATAGCACGCCCCCCCCCCCGATTTCATGCGTTCTGTCATATATGTTAAGTTCTAGCAAGTCAAGTCTGTGTACTTAAATGTCCTTCAGTGCAAGTTCATCCACTGGAGTCTAGTCAGCCTGCCTGGAGTCTCTCCTTTAAAGAAGATCAACACTCTCTCTCACCCAGCAGTGATCAGCTGCCAATAGTTCTTCAGTTAAGGTTGGGGCCTGCTGCCCATTTCGCCAGTTTCATGCTGGGTTTTTGTCTGCTTGAGCTTTACATGGGTCTTATGCATGCTGTGACCATTGCTGTAAGTTCATGTGAGCAATGATAGTCAAGTCTAGAAAACACTATTTTGTTGTAGTCATCAGCTATCTTTGGTTCTTGTAATCTTTCTGTCCCTTAAGATTTTTGTTTGACCTTTAATTTATGGAGATACTCTTCCTTACTAAAATCCCTAACCTCCCACACAGCTCTTTTCTTTGAATGGTTATTCCTTGCATCTTAAAAAAAAAGAGCTTCCCAAGCCCTTTGAGCACCTGAAAGGACAAACCAGAAGTGTGTGGCATCTTCTCCTTCCTTTACCATAGAGGTCAAGTGCAGATCCTCTGTTGAATTCAGCTAAGCTAGATCCATGTTAGGAAGCTATATGACACACGGTTTGCTTTATATACATATTATTTATGTAGACAAGAGCGTGCTGTTGAATTGTACATCGCTCTGTCGTCCCGACTATTTGTAAGTGGTAAGACTTACATGTCTCTGAGCATGATGGATTCTTGTACCACAGAATAGTATGGCATACTTAGATTCACAGTAGCTCAGCAGGAGTAAGAATGAACATATGTGAGGCTGGAGGAGTGGCTTGGCAGAGTGTGTGTGTGCGTGTGTGTGTGTGTGTGTGTGTGATGTGTCCATGTGTGGTGTGTGTCTAGTGTGGGCACATGTGGCAGTCAGAGGACAACCTCAAGTATGAGTCCTTTCCTTTCTACCTGGTTTGAGGCTGAGTCTTTCTTGTTCATCATTGCATATGCCAAGCCAATTGGCTGGAGAGCCTCCAGCAGTTTTCCTGTTTCAGCCTCCCATCTCCCAGTAGGTACAGTGGCGTTACAGACACTTCCACTGACTCAACGGATTTTTCCGTGGGTTCTGGAGATGCAAAGTCAAATTGTCAGGCTTGTACAGCAAGTGTTTTTACTACTGAACCGTCAGCCCTCAATATTTTCTCAGCAGTTCTTCACCTCTGTTAAATAAATGACTGAAACCTCAACATTTTGGTGGATTGCAAAGTGGTATAGCCACTTTCAAAAATTGTTCAGCAATTTTTTTTTGTTTTGAATAAGGTTAAATATGCATGCATTATCTAATCTAGCAAAACCACTCTTAGGGATTTTATGATGAGAAATCCAAATTCATGTTCATATAGAAACTTTTATGTGCAAAATGGAAAGCAGTCCAAATGTCATTCAACTGGTGAATGGATAAATAGTGGTATAATCTACATAATGGAATGCTATACAGTAATAAAAAAGGGCTGAACTATAGACTCACATGACAATACCTATCAATCTCTAATGTGTTCTGATAAGTGAACGAAGTCAGACTCAGACACCTCATGCTGTTGACTGCAGCTATGTTACATTATCTAAAAAGCAAAATGCCAGCACAGGGAATGATCAGTGCTTGGTAAAATGTGCAATGAAGGTGAGGCTTTATATGCTAGTGACACAAGGAGATTCTGGGATAGTGATGGATTGTCCCAGTATCTAACTGGTAGTGGTGGTGGTGGTGGCAGTGGCCATGATGGTGAGCTCTGTAATGATGCATTTGACAAACTTCCTGTCACTGTGTATGAAAAAGGTTCAAAGTTATTTCCTATAAATGATGCTTCAATAAGCTTGAGTTAAAAAGCAGATGGCGGTGTGTTATTTACAGGTCTGACATGGCTGCTGCATAGCTGTGCTTTGTGGTAGAATCTTTATGCTTTCGGGGATTGGCATCTCCTCTATTTCAGGAGGTTCTGTTTATAAACTATTATCATCTCTAAAAGAACCTTTGAAACTCCCTTAGTAAGTGTTATAGATATACAGAGACTTCATATTTGATAGTAAGTGCTCCCTTTGAAACACAGGTATTATGTATGTAGATGAAGATGTGTGCTTGAAGGAGGCTGACCATTTTATGCATGAATACATGACTGTTCAGATAGACATGTCACCCAGTGGGACTCCATGTATCTTCTCTGCATGTGACGAATGGCACTACTGTCTTTATGAGACATGGGCATGTGAATCCTTTCAGTGAACCTGCACATCCATTTTACAAGATCTGTGCAAACTCTCATTTTCTGTTCCCAAACTTGTACTCAGGCTGCATGAAGGTTGCTGAAAAGAAGTCAGAAAACTGTCATGTAGAGCAATGAAAGTCATGGATGCTTCTGTGGCGTCACGACTTCTCTCTGTTTGTGGTTTTCAGAGTTATTTTCCATGTCATTATCTCCTAGCATGGACTGGCTCAGTAAGGCAGGTGTTCTAAAAGGCATCCATGGCTCCAGTCCTGCTAGAAGCATGGGGTTCCAGCAATGTGTTGACTTCTTTCTTTGCTTTAACTTCCTCACCTCCAAAGTATAATGCTGGTGGAAGAGGTCGTTTCTGTTGTGGCTCCTGGGTTAGTGACTGTTCTTCTGTTGCAATAAAAGACCATGACCAGAAGCAACTTATAAAGGAAAGTGTTTACTTCAGCTAATGGTTCCAGAGGGATAGAGTCCTGGAGAAGGCATGCCACAGGGGCAAGCACAGGAAGCGGAGAGATTTATCTATACATAGCAGAGAGAGAGAGAGAGAGAGAGAGAGAGAGAGAGAGAGAGAGAGAGACCTCATCCAGTGACATACTTTTTCCAACAAGGCTGCACCTCCCGAAGGTTCCATAACCTCCTGAAACAGAACCACCGAGTGTTCAAACACATGAGCCTATAGCAGACATTTCTCATGCAAACTGCTCCAGTCTCAAGCTCCTTTATACCCTCTTCATTTGCATTTCTACCCTCTTTTTATTTTAAAAATTACATTTATTTATTATGTGTGCAGATGTGTCCGAGGTGTGCAATGTCATACATATGGAGGTCAGAGGAAAACTTGGAGGACTCAGGTCTCTCATTCTACCATGTGGAGACCAGGACTTGAACTCAGGTTGCGTGCTTCACAGCAAGCACCAGTAGTCACTGAGCCATCTTGTTGATACCACATTCCGCTAAGTCCTTCTTCACCTCGTAGAGCGTTGTTCTCTTAACCATTGTGGATTCTCCAACAGTGGCATCACAATTGTTGAATAAATTAATGGGTACTTGCCAACACCAATGGGTTTTTAATCATGCTGACTACAGATGATAAAATTCCATTTTTCAAAATGAAATAAGATACTACTAGAAATTAAGTATTTGCTATGTTCAAAATAATACATTGTTGGAGAAGGAAAGTCAAAGCTACTACTGTTTACAATTATTTTTGTTCTCTGTATATTGAAGACTTTGCTAAAGTTTTTATTCTTCAGGACATTTCTGCATGGGTGGCTATTTCTTTCCATTGGGTTGTAAACAAAATGGTGGTTCCTTTGAACAAGTACTCCATAGAGTTGATGCCTTGTCCAAGCTTAGCTGATATTCTCGAGGCACCCAGGGTGTGATTGGTGATCTTGGTAGGTCAATGGGTATGATTGCTCCTTAGTAGAGAATGTCAAAGATGGAAAATACTAAGGGATTTCTAATTTCAGTATTAATTTTTACTTGAGGACATTGATTCTTTTTAACCAGTTACAATCACTGAGTCAGGGACTAGCAATTTTAAAAGTAAGTTTACGATAGGATATAAGTGTGTGACAGTTACATAGAATTGATGTAATCTGTAACGCTCTGTACTAACACTATATAAGGAGCTGGGAGATCTTAACTTTAAACATCTCAAGCAGGTCATGGTGGCACACACCTATCATCCCAGCTCTTGGGATGCAGAAACTGGAGGATCTCAAGTTCCAGACTGAGCTATGTAGCAAGATTCTATCTCAGTCCAAACCAAACCAGCAGAAAACAAACTAGACTCATACACACAAAAACAATGAAACCATTTTAGATTTTAAACTTCGGCTCTGATGTGATTATGAAAGCCTGTCTTCTGTATGTTCTTCACCCTTCGTGGGGATTTCAGTCAGCAGCACGGAACAACAGTTTCAATCCACGCTGCTACTTTCCTCTAGAAAACAAGGGCTCCACAATGCTGTTTGTTCCGTGACTGTCTCTCTTGTTGGCAAAGTGCCTAGCTCGTTGGAGAATAGTAACTTGCAAAAGAAATGTCTTTTGTCAAATATTTGTCTTCTTTCTCTCTCTCTCTTTTTTGTAAACTATTTACCTTTCCCAAAGAAAAAAATGATTTGGTATCCAGTTTCCTCTGAAAACAACAGATCTATTCAGAGAAAAATTCAAAGTCATTCTTCAACCTCTGTAAATGAGCTGTGTTCCACAGAGTTCCCCTTAGCAGAGATGCCTCTTGGTTCTGAGTGCAGGCTGTGTGTATGTGTGTGTGTGTGTGTGCTTATGCACACACATGAGGCTGGGATATTTGTGGTTGTAGTGAGTCTCACGCCATTGAGAAAAAGGTCCCTGCTGTGGTTTAAAGCCAGTCCATTTCCTGTCAAAGACTATATTAGCACCATAATACCGATTTTATTTTAGTAGCTACTATTAAAGTTTACTCTAATTTTCATGGCCTACATTTTCCAAAATGCATTCATTTCTTTATAAATAAATATTCGGCACATCTCTATCTCAGACCTGCTCAGGGTCTTAGCACTATAGAATAAGAATAAGGCATAAAACTTCTTTGTTCCAACCCTTATCCTCACAAGCAGGGGAGCTGGTATAACTTTTCTTCCTTACTCCCATTAGGAAATAAAAGCAAGTTTGTGGCTTCCACTGAGAACACACAAGAAGTTGCTGGCCGGATTGGAACTGGAAACCAAAGCTTTGCATTGCCAGTGAACTGCACCATTCGTTATATGACATTATAGGACATATACGACATCATTATACACCATTCATTATAGACAAGACCTCTGGGTGGGGCTGACAGCAGTCAGCATAGCCTTCGATGGTTGCCTGTTACTTCTGTCTTTACTTTGATATTCAAAGAACATCAGAGTCAGTTAGTCCTAAATATGGCAGGCAAGATACTGAGTTTTACGTTTTTTTTTTTTTCTTTTTGGTGTCTGTATTTGGAAAGGACACACACATATATATATATATAAATATATATTTATGATTCAGGGAGATAGTATAAAACAAAAACAATTTTTCACAACTCTTATGTCTGTCAAGATGCAACTAATCAGAACAAACACACACACCCCTGCCCTGTGATTTTTTATTTTTTGGAAAGGGAGGGATGGTCCCGCTGAGTTTTGGAGTATGCCTATAGCAGCTTTTAGCAAATCACAATCTCAGCAGTAGGTTCAGCTCTGAAGAAAGATTTACAAATCTCTCACTGCTTTATAAATATCTGCATTTATATCTTAAAGAAGAGGAAGAAAAAGCCCCTTGTGGTTGCTCCCAGCCTCCTCGCCCTTTCCCCCGCCCACTTTCCCCTTTTTTTGCTTTCTTCTTTCAGAAATTAAAGATTGTGATGTGTGCAGGAAATGAGGGTCTATAAAATTGTGATAAAATGTTCCTGCAAAATTGCCTTTGAATTTTCGCCTTGAATTGCAGGCGAAATGAAATTGTTCGCTTTCAGCTTCGCTTTGTTTTTGACCCCTTTTTGTGAATTCTCAAAGGAAAGAAACATATTCCCGCCTTTTATAGTAATCAAATTTATCTGGCATCTTTCAGCCTCTTGAATTACTTATGCTAGAGTTGGCTAGCCTCCGGAAGGCTGTGACTGGTTTATTTATTTATTGTTCCAAAGTGAGGGTTTTTGACATGAGCTTTTCCCATCTTCCTGGAGGGGTAGAGCAAGGGTGGAAAAGACTCCCCACCTTCTGTGTGTGCATGCATACGTGTGCATGTGTCTCATAAAGGTGGACGAGATCTGCGTGATGAGAAATAATTGAAGGCGTTTCACAGTTCCAGGTCACAGATGTTCCAGTTAATATTTTATCATGAGAGGGTAAGATTGTCACTGATAGACAATGATATGTGAAGGGAGGGTCCTCGTGCAAGAGTTGGCCTCCGTGCCAAAGTTCTAATAAGGGCCTGTAGACCTGCGTAGAAATAAGCTGGGTTTCAGACAAGCTGTTTCTGCGAGTTACTTCACTTTGGAACATTTTGACTTTAATAGAACTCTTTTCCATAAAAAGTGCACATCAGAGCTCCTGTCGCCTTCAGCAGCATTCCCCCCCGACCCCGCCCCAGCCTATGCTGCTAACAAGTGCTCCAGGAAGAGAGTCTCTGTGTTGTTTATTTTCAGTTCCTTTCCATTCCCAGTCCTTAAACAAACAAACAAACAAAACGGAGATTGCAGGCGCAAGCCCAAAGAAACCAAATTTGTGTTTCTAGACAAAAATCTTCCTCACGTTAAGAAAAAAACGCTGGGGAGAATGTAGAAATGGTACTGTTTTTGATGTGTGTGTCCTTAATGGCCCCCTGGCTCAGGTTAAAAATTAGATAAGAGAAATTATCTTTTTTTTTTTTTTTTTTAGAAAATGTCACTAAAAACTCACCCATTCTTTATTTAAATCCTTGTTTAGGAAAATATTCAGTGCTTGCATACCTCCAAATTATAGTGACGTAACGCCAACAATCCCCAAGCAATTAATTCCTATTTTCTCTATTTTTTGCAATATGGGCAAACTATGTTTACGCCATAATATATTTTCTGTATTCATTTTTCACAGGTTTTCATTGTATGTTTCTGATTTATTGCACATTTGGTTCTTAGATAGGAACTCACAAGAATACCAGAATCCTTTGTTTACGGAAATTCTTATTCAGGTCAGTAAATCCATAGACGTTTAAGAAAGTACAAAATGCAGATCTTTAGGACAGATGTGTCACCGGCAATTGGAGTATCTCTCGGGCACTCTTTCTTTCTATGACACTGGTTGGGGGGGGCAGTAGAATTATTCCAATAGAGAGCTGTTTGCCAGTTCTCATAAAAACTCCCAATCTACGCGTGTACCAGTATCTCAGGCCAACACAGTTGAGGTTAAACAGAGTCCACAAGTCCATGGAAGGTTTGTGTTTAGTTAATAGTTGCTTCAAAGTGATTCATTTTAACACTCATTGTGACTTAATTTCTAATTCATGTATACAATCAAAGGAATTAACTTTTCCACCCCTTGCTTTTTAGGATGTAAAGGAAAATGGCTTGTCAAGATTTCCATGCAGAATCCTAAGTTTTCACAGCATTTCTGGTGGAGCTAGGGGATGGCAGGAGTGACACACACAAGATGGACAACCTGGGTGTCTATTGCTTCTTCTCCCGTAAATACATAAAAATGGACATTTATACAAATGCTTTAGTATGCCAGAAAAATAATTAATGTAGCCCTCAATTTCATGGGAAGGAGAAAGAGCAGTATTTATCTGGAAAAATTAAAACAGCAACAACTGCTTTCTCCTGTCCCCTCTGAGAAGGCAACATGCATACTTTTCTGGTTCATACACAATAATTTAAATGTGTCCGGTTTTGTAGTTGCACTTATGAATCAATTTAGCGTGGGTTTGTTGGCTTCTAAAGCAAAGTTAAACGCTGACTTTGAAAGTGGAAAAACCTTCTGCAGTTCTCCTTGGCTTTCCAAAAAAGCACTCGCTTGACTGTGATCCTTAAAAGCTTTTATTGAACCCCTTTTACTTTTTTTGTTTGCAAAATTCACAAAGAACTGTTCAGTAAGCCTTCTTCCTATCCCCCCCTCCCCACACCCCCTGGTACCTTCCTAAATTTTGCCCCTGGGGAATAAACAGCAACACTATTCAATTTCCCCTTCCGAATGTGTACGCCAACACAGAGGGCTTTTATTACAAGGAAAGAAATCAAATTGTCACCTAAAGTGCTAATTATGTCTGATAAATGTATGGCATACACTTAATGCAAAGAGAGCTTAGGAAATGATACACCTTCCGTAATTACAGTGACCAACCAAGCTCCATCAATCTAAATTTTTTTTCAATCCATGTTCATTTGGGTGGCTCTATTTTTATTAAATGGCTTTCTTAAGCCTCGGCAGCCACGCTTTCTGCTAATAGGGAAACTCGCATTAAGTGTTTGGGAACTGTGTGCAGTTTCAGAAAACAAAAAACAAGGACTGTTACACGATACATGCCAAGATGCGTGTACACAGAGGGACAAGGAACCACAAACAGCAGTTTCAGTCTCCCGTGTCCCTTTGGGGCACAGAAGTGCAGTGGAGGCGACTTGCCTGCTCTCTGGCTGGCTTCCTGATGAAGTTGTGCATGCAGTTACCTAACAGCTTCATGCTTCTGGCTCAGAGCAGCCTGCTGTCCTACACAGAGCTGACCACGGTGCCTTCAACAGCCTCTCTGGGGACACTGTGACCTTGGGAATTCACTCACTCCCCTGGAACCTCGATGGACAGTATTTAGCAATGAGTCCTCCCCACCGGCCTCCATTCTGCGCAGAACCCAGTTCTATGTGGTCTCAAAATCGGCATCTTTAAAAGTATTTTATTTATTATTTTTATTTTACGTGTATGAATGTATTGCTTATATGGTAAGTGCACCTACTTGTGTCATGGAATGCTAGAAGAAGGTGTTGGATTCCCTTGGAACTGGAGTTACAGACAGTTGTTAGGTGCCATGTGGGTGCTGGGAACCAAATCTGGGTCCTCTGTAAGAGCAGCCAGTGTTCTTAATTGCTGAGCCATCTCTCCAGCACCCCCCAAACCGATACCAAATAATATAGGAGGAGGTTTTAATTAGACCAAGGACACTGATTTGCTTTGAAACAGATGTAGGGTCCTTCTGTCCCTGTGACCCCAGAAGGGAGGTGGGGTCTGTACCTCTGCACATTCCAGACGGCCCGGAAGTCAGTCCTGGGTGTGAAGTCCCTGCCAGGCACCAGGGCCCAGGGGAGCAGGGGGCTTGCGCAGTGCAGTTTTGTGTGACCAGGTCTCTGGGGTTTTGCCTTCCATCTCAGAGGAAGAAGGTGCACCCCCTGAGGACAGTCCATACTTGACCCACTTCGCCATCTTGAGTGGTAACAGAACAGATCTGTCGCTTTGCTTCACCCCGCCCCCCGGGATTTTCCCATCACTCTGTTTTTCTTAACTCCCGTCCCTCCTTTTAATCAGTTCTCCTAGCCTAAAAGCCTGGCCCCACATTGCACCCTTCCTCCTGGTTGCTTTCTTTTTCACTCTGAATATTTAAGAGGGAACTGCCCCATATTTGGGGGAGACAGTATCTGGGGACAGTCCAGATTTTTCCACTTCTTTAAGCCTGTTTTTCTCTTTCCAGAGCTGGGGTTGAACCCAGAACCTTGCCCTTCACCTCCACATATCACACTCCTTTTTTTGTTTGTTTTTAATCATTTTGATACAGAGTCTCCCTGTAGCCCCAGCTGGCCTCCATCTCACAGAGATCTACCTGCCTCTTTCACTGCTGGGCTTGAAGGCCTCACCCCCAGGACCTGCTCTCGCATTCCCTTTTAATTTCCCTGTCTTAGAATCCCAGTGATTTGGGAGAAAAGCTCGTCCCACTGCACTGAACAAAGCAATTCATAGCATTCTTCACTTATTTTTACTTTTTAGACTGTAAGAAGCTGCTAGAATCCAGTGTTTTGGCTGAGAACACAGTTGGAGAACTAAATAAAATAAAATAAATCTGAGAAAAATGCAGGTTTATGGAATTTTCTTTTTCTTAGTCTCAATTAATAGTTTTGTACTAAATTTGTTTTTATCTTGTTTTCTTGAAAACATCTTTTAGGATTGTGTTCATTCTGGTATGACGTGAAATACAGGAACAACGTTAGGACTTCCTTAGTTGGATTTTGATTATATAATGGTTTACAAAAATACTGTTAAATAAGGAAAATCAGAAGGATTTCATTCTAGCTTGGGAATTTCTCAATGAATGGGAAATATGTTAAGAAACTTCCTATGACATTAAAATACTAGTATTTTTTGAAATTCATTAGTTCTAGTGGAACAAATTTAATTACAGAAGTCAGAAGAATAAATGTGAAGCTAATTGTAATACTGTCTTCTCACCTAAAAGTTTTATGTCCTCAGCGATGTGGTAATCAGCTCTAGAAAACTACTTCACAAAATCTGTTCCTTACAACAATAAAGGAGAATTGTGTCTTCCAAATTATAATGTTGTAGCCATAAAACATACTAAAATATTAGGACTAATTTCATTTAGTGACATATGCCCCAAAGATATTAAAAGATACAGTCACATAAATTGTACACAAATCTTCACAGGAGCAGTATTTATATACAAGCTGAATTTTAGAAATAACCAGATGCCTATCAGCTGATAAGTAGATCAAAAAAATGTGGTATACCTAGAAAGTGAAATAGTATTCGGTCATGGAAAGGCATGACATACTGATACCTGATACAACATGAATGATCCTTAAAAACTATATACTTAATGAACAAAGCCCCACCTCAAAGAGAATACGACATAAAATCCCTTTTATATTCGGTGTCTAGAAAAGGCAAATTTATATACAGAAAGTAGCTTAGTAGTTGCCCTGCCTAGGTTTGAGGTTGAGGTAAGGTGAAATGTTTTGGGAGTGATGGCTTAGGTGTCAGGCTTCTTTGGAGAATGAGAAAACATTTTTAAATCACTGCCATGATGGTTGTGCAATTCCACTATAAATACACTAAAACTCACTGAATCGTACATGTAAGTGTGTGCATTCTACAGTGAATGAATCATACTTCATACCTCTGAAGAACAATAGCAACAACCCTTGAAGATTTGTATTCATTTGCTTATAAACACTAATGAAGAAAATATCCCATGACTTTTGAAAAAAAAAACATAAAAAAACCTTGTTAACCTACAGATATTTTGTGTAGAATAAAATTTTAGATTAGCACTCTGTGGAGTTATACTTGCTGGCATTCTATCCCAGGTCTTGCGCTTCCGTTAGAAAAAAAAAAGTCACGAAACTAAAACTCTTAAAACAGTATCTGCACATTGGCCATTTTTAACATGTTGGTATAAATCACTTCTGAGCCTCAGAAAGAGTGACGAAGGAATAATCAGAACTGGACTCTATTTAAAAACGCACATGATTTTCTAAGTCTTTTGGTTACATATGAATATTGTTAGAACATTTCACTTTAGAATTTCCTTTAAAATCGTAACTAGGAAGTGTCAGCTTCCTTGGTTTACTTTCTTGGTTTATTTCTTTTTTGAATATAAAATTTGCATATTTTAAAAGAATTAAGTAGAATAGGGACAGGGTTCTCAGCTCCTAGCAGTCCCCTTTAGTCCTCTCTCTAGCCCAACCCTTCCGTTGCCCCAGAGACATAATCACTTCATTGAATTGTTTTAAAATTTGCCACAAATATATGCCTATTGGAATGACCAAATTTGGGTTTTGCCAGGTTGTTAACATTATATAAATAGGATGATTTGATATGTTCTTCAACTCACATTTCTTTTGGTCAACACTATGCTTCCAAGAGTCATTTTAGATGAAAGTTGATATTATATTCCATAAGAGTCAGCTAGTAATTATTGTTTGGTTATGCAGGCCTTTGGTTTCTGTTACAAATATAGTACTTGCTCCTGCCACTGTGGTATGAAGGCTACAAGAATAAGTAAATGAGTACTGGGTCATTCGATAAAACTTTATTTACAGTGACAGGACAGACGTGGGGCCATTGTCAACCAATTTTTAAGTTAAGTGACTGCATTGCTATTCTTCATTCTTTGTCATCATTACATAATATTCCATTATGCAAATATGACTGTCAATAATCCATTCTAGTTTTTGTGGACATTTACATTGTTTCTAATTGAGGATATCATTTAAAACAAAAGGCTCTGTAAGTGTTTCATATATATATATATATATATATATATGTATATATATCTTGGTACAATTGTACAGTGACATCTTAGGGTGTATGACCTATGACCTAGGAGGAGAAATCCTGTGTCATTCTGTGCTTCCTTTAGCTTGACAATTCAGTGTCAAATGGTTTCCCATAGTCATCCATTTCAGCTTATGCTCTAACCAGAGTGTTTTCTAATTGTTCTTCCTCAATTCCTGGTGTTACCAGATTTTAAAATATAGGCCAGTTTGGCAGTGATGGCTTGGCTTCATGTTATTTTATCTGTTAAATGATTACTTTTTTCCATATATTTTGTAATAAATTTTTGTTATATTTGCTATTGGTTATTTGACAGTTTGATGTTATGGTGATCTTTTCTAATTTCTTGTGGCTCGTATATAAGAATATAATTGATTTGTTTGTTGATTTTATGCCAGGAGACTTGGAATAATTTGTCACTAGATTATTCTGGATTTTCTACATGACCGACTACATACATATGGTAATAATGGCCTTTTAGTTTCCTGTCTTTCTAGTTCTTGCATACTATTTTTAAAATAATTTATTTTATTTAAAAATTATGGGTATATGTGCATATCTGTGTAGCTATTTGTACTTGAGTGTAGGTGCTTTGGAGGTCAGAAGAGGGCATCAGATCCCCTGGAGCTGGAATTAGAGTTACAGTTGGGTGGTTGTGAGCCACCCAACATGGGTGTTGGGAATCAAACTAAGGTCCTTGCGAGATTAGTACACACTCTTAACTGCTGAGCCATCTCGCCAGCCCTGTATTATAATAACATATGTTCTTTTTCTTTTTTCTTTGCCCATTGTACTGGCTGTGACCTACAGAGCGATACTAAGTAGAAATAATGAGCATTCATATTTCTATTTCTTTTCTCAGGGGAAAATATTCAATATTTCAATGTTAAATATGATGTGTACAGTAGTTTTGGGGGTTAGAGAAACTATTTCGGATTTAAAAATAATCCTTTCACTTGTTAAGATCTGGTAAATATCTTTTTAGTATAAATGACGTCTTAAATTCTTTTCAGTATTTTGTATCTTATGGTTTTCTTCCTTAACCTCTCATGTGTTAACATATATTATTTACTAACATTAAAGTTATGTATATTCCTATATACAATCCAAAGTCATCATAATGTATTATATTTTTATATTGCTAAAATCATTTAGGTAATGATTTCCCTTAGGACTTTGGACAATTACCTAAAATTGTACCATGTGTGTCATCAGGATGACATATCAGAATCAAGGGAAAGTCCACCCCTCCCCTGAAAAAACTTCTCTCTTTTTTTTCTATTTTTTTGAAGTGAATTTTTCTACTATTGTTTGATTTTGTCTTATGCTTGAATATTTGATGGAACCGGAGGGTGAAGTTTATTGAGCTTGAACTCTTTATTTGTGAGAAACATTTCAACAATAAAAGCCATCTTAATAGTCACCAAACTATTAAAATGTTTGGTCAATATTGTTAGAGTGTCTTTTCTATTCTTTATTTTTATTTTTTTGTATTTTGTGTTATTGAGACATCTAACCATATTGAGATAGTTTTTCTGTAACATTCACTTTTGTCTTTTCAGTGATAGATGCATGTAGTCCTCATTCATTCTTCATCCCCCTCTTTTAAACTTTGTGAGAGTGCAGGCACTGCGGGTCAGAGTGTATGTGTGTGTTCAGGGGAGCGGGAGAGATCAGAGGATAACCTCGGGTGTTGGCCTCGGCTTCCACCTTATTGGGACAGAGTCTCCTATCACTCACTCCTGTGTGGCAAGCTAGCTGGCTTGCGAGCTTCCAAAGATTGTCCTGTCTCTGCCTCCCATCTGATTGTCAGAGTGCCGGGATTACAGATGTGCCTACTGCATGCACCCCGTATGTGTTCTGGGGGTCAGATCTCAGGTCCTCGCTCTTATGCAGCAAGGGCTTTCCTCACTGACCCAGCTCCCAGCCCCTCGTTCATTCTGAATATTACTTTCAGCTTTTCGTTTCCCTTATGTGGCTCTATGCCTGGTGGCTTTCACTCTTTGCGAAGGCTAACTTTGTCTCTTGATCCTTATCTATTCCCTTTAATCCCGTCAACATATTCTCTTCCTCCTCCTTTCACTTGTTTGTTTTAGGTTTTGTTATTTTACCCATCATAGACATGAAAAATGAATCATTACAATTCACAACTTTTCCAATTCAAATATAAAGTTCTTTGACTTAGCTCTGTCTCCTGTTTTGTATATAGCCTTTATTACTTTGCTTTTTCCAATGTTGTATAGTTTCCTTTAGATTTCTCAGTGGGGCCATGGCTATTTTTCAATTGTGTTCCTATGATTTGCAAACTTGTGTTCAAGGTTTCCTTCCTGTAATGATTTCTGGCTTAAGGTCTGATTGGGGAAAATGCTCAACCTGGCTTCAGTAATTAGATGTTGTTGGCAACTTGCTTTATGAATGAGCACTTGGGAAGAATGTCTGTACAGGTTCCATATGGTGTGGCAAGGCTCTCCATGCAGTTTAGATGTAATATTCCTTGTCGATTATTAGGTCAAGTTTATTAAGCATGTTATTTAAATCTTCTGTATTCTTATTGGTGTTTCTTATCCAAACATGAACAAGTCAGACAAGTATAAATTAAATCTGTAACATTACAGTATGATATTCTACTGTGTGTATATATTTGTATTTGTGCATGTGTGTGCATGCAGTGCCCACAGAAGCCAGAAGGGGGTGTCAGATCACCTGGAGCTGGAGCTAAAGGCAGGTATGAGCTGCCCAACATGAGTATTGAGAACTAAACTCTAGTTCTCCACAAGAGCAGCAAGTGCTCCTCATCACTGAGTCATCCCTCCAGCCCAAGAGACTTTATCAATGTTTGTTTCAAAGTATGTATTTTTGCTAATGCAGATACACTGTTTTCCTCTTAGTTGATAAGCCCATGATCTTTTTCTGACTCTACCCTCAACCTCTTCAATTTTCACATTTTACAAATACATTTTTACAAGCATTGTGTGAGTTAATTTTGTTTACATCCAGTCTGGTCCCGGCATTTGTTTTCTTCAGTTTGCATATTCATTCATTGACATTTATTTTTAAAGTCCTCAGTATTAAATTAGCACCTAATTGGTCAACTAATTTGTGTTCTTTGTTTGCTAAATTATATGCTTGTTTTTTTTCTTTTCTTGCCATCTTTCAGGTTAATTATTTTTATGATTATATTGGTTTCTTGTATTAGTTTGGACATAATGTATTTAGTTTTCATTTTTTATTACTTTACTACAAATGGCAGTCTATCTACTTTCCAAAATACAAAGCTATTCAGTACCTTTTTATACTTTTTCCAAGTGTGGGGACTGTATATAAAGAATAGTCATTCTTTATGTGTTCACTTTCAAAACAAATTTTATTGGGACTGGACAGATGGCTCAGTGGGTAAGAGCACTGGCTGCTCTTGCAGAAGATCTAGGTCCATATCCCAACACCCACATAGCGACTAACCACCAAATAAAGCTCTAGTTCCAGGGGATCCAACTCCCTCTTCTGTATTCCTCATGTACTTCATGACAGGGATGCACTTACATACACGCAGGCATAACGTTCATACACATAAAATAAAAATAAAATTAAAAAATCTAAAAAAAAGATCCCCAATTTTTTCATCTCTATGTTTTGTCTTTTTCAGAATTGTCCCTGATTTTATATATATATTTGCTTGATGAATTCACATGTTTATCTCTTTCTGATGTCTCAGAACTTCCTGGTGTTGCTACTCTGTTCTCCCGAGTTACTCCTGACCTTCATTAAAAATATCCTGGTGGCCAGCATTCACATATAAGTTTATTTTATTATGTGTGTGCACACGTGTATGGAGGCCTGTGGCTGATGTCCAGAATCTTCTTCAGTTGCTCTCCACTGTATGTTTTGAGACAAGTTGTCTCACTAAACCTCATCAGTTAGCCTAGACTGGCCGGCCGGAAAACCTCAGGGATCCTGCAGGCTTCATCTCTCCAGCACTGAAATTACAAAGTGCTCTGGACATTTTTGGTGGCTACTGGGATCAAACTCAGGCCCTCATGCGTATGCAGCAGCATGTACTTGCCTGACTGAGCCGTCTCTGTGGCCTCCACAGATTGATTTGCCAAGTGGTGTTTCTATGTGCCTCATCATTCTTTGTAGTAAGGATTCTGGTTCCCACGTGGGGGTGTTTGATACTTGACAGTTTTAAGCATCCCTCCATCCCTCTTGCCCTGAGGTCCATGTCTGGGCACTGAGAAAGTTCAGGTTCTCTGTCTTTTGGAACCAGTGGTTCACTGAAACCACACAAGGCGCTGGCTGTATGTGTGTCAATTCCAGTTCGTACTACAATAAAATCCTAAAAGGCTCCAGAGTCCAGTTCCTTACCACAATAAAGCCTGAAATCCAGGTTCCTTTTTTTTCTCACTAATGCCTTTTGGATCAGCTTGGAAGATGCATCCTTTTCTCCCTCAAGGCTCAGTTGGGTTGTTACAACTTTCTGCTGAGTTTATGGTGTTACCGTCTTCAATACCTAAACCTAATTTTTGGTGGAGGTCTATTCTAATGGCCTTGTGTCTAATACACTCCTGAAAGTTACTTTCTCTGGGTGGGAGGTCATTTTATCTGTGCCTTCATTCAGTGTAGTGCCCACTTCTCTCAACTCTTGGCTTCCAGTCTTGCTATTGTGTCGGTCTATTTGTTGAGATCTTGAGTTGGATGTTTTTTTCTTTTTTGGAGACAAGGTTTCTCGATGTAGCCCTAGGTGGCCTGAAATTCTGTGTAGACCAGGATGGCCTCAAACTCATAGAGATCTGCATGCTTTGGCTTCCCAAGTGCTAAGGTTAAGGGTGTGCACCACCATGCCCAGCTGTTGAAATTTTAAATATAATTCCTTTTGTTAATTTATAGCTGCTTTCAAGATTGTATGTATCATTACCTTGAGTATTTTGTGCTTTCACTTTATATTTATGTATTTATTTATTTTGCATGTGTGCAAGTGTATTTGCATTCACATGAGTGTGTGCATGTGCATATGGCCCAAGTGATAGTGTGTTCCTCAATTGCTTTACACTTTATTTTTACACAGAATCTCCCTGCACCTGGAGTTGGCTGAATCTGGTTAGCTTAGCTAGCCACCTGGTCCTAGGAATCTCCTGTCTCAGCTCTCTCTATGGTCTATAATCCCAGCCCCACACCTGCTTGACTTTTATGTGGGTTTAGGGGGTTCTGGGTTCTGATCTTCAAGTTTGCACAACCAAGTGTTCATCCACTAAGTCATCTCCCTAGCCCCTTCTATGTTTTAAAGTTTGTGTTGTTTTCTTGCTTTTATTTTGTGCATGTGTGTGTGTGTGTGTGTGTGTGTATCTGTGTGTGTACATATGTTTGTATACATATGAGTGCCCTCAGAGGCCAGAAGAGGACATCAGATCCCCTGGAACTGGAGGTACAGGCAACCTGATGTAAGTGCTAGGAACTCAACTCGGGTCCTCTGGAAGAGTAGCAATCACTCTTGATCACTGAGCCATCATCGATTTTTCTTTTATATGTATGAATGTATTTCCTGCATGTGTATAAGTGCATCCACGTCATGTGGTGCCCATGGAGATCAGAAGAGAGTGTTGAGTCCTCTGGAGTTCGGGACAGTTGTTAGCCACCATGTGGGTCCTGGGAACCAAACTCGGCTCCTCTGCAAGAGCAGTCAGTGCTCTTAACTGCTGAGTCATCTCTCCAGCTTCCTTTCTTTTTTTTTTTAATGGGATGAAAACTCCTTTTTGATACTGTGAGTCGCTATCATCCCTTCTAGAACATTCTCTGTTATTTCCTCTTCAATGCTTTACTCTTCTATTTTCTTTCTATCACAGCTCTGACTCTGTCATCCTGTGACTCTTGGATCCAGTCTCCCGGGACTTCCTTCCCTGCAGTGAGCTACCGTCTGGTAGCTCCTCTGGCCCATATTCCCATTTATCTAGTGTTTTTATTTTTTTCATCATTTCAAGTTTTTTTTTTCTTTTTTTAATATTTCTTTCTACAAGTTCTACTTTCTACTTTGTCAAATGTGTTATGACATGTTTTTAAAGGGTCCTGAGAATTTAAAAAAGATTTAGTCTATTTTTATTTACGTGTGTGTGTGTGTGTGTGTGTGTGTGTGTGTGTGTGTGTGTGTGTATGGTCTATGAGTGAGTATACACATGTACATTCAGGTTCCCAGAGAGGCCAGAAAAGGGCATTGGATCCCCATAGCTGGAGTTATAGGTGGCTATGAACAGCCTGGTGTAGGTGCTGGGAACCAAACTGGGATCTTGGAGAAGCAGCAACTGCTCTCAACTGCTGAGTCATCTCTCCGGCCCCCATGAGTATTTTTTAAGCATGATAGCCTAGCAGTTACTTAATGCAATAAGCTCTTTTGTCATTTTACCTTTATATTTTGTTTCAGATGCCTCATTTGGCCTTGAAAATGAATGTTTTAAATTCTGAGCTATTTATCATTCTTGAAAGATGTTATTTGGGGGTTTTATTTGTGACATGGAATAAAGATGCCATCCTCCATGAAGGAGTGCTGTTAATTTTGTCTAAGCATTTAGGAGACTTATATCCAAGAACAGCTTAAGCTAAGTTCTTGGCTTGTTCATATTTTGTTGCTGCTGCTGTTGTTGTCTTTGGATTACTTAGCTGATGTGAGTTAAGTCAAAAAATCCAGTTGAGCATGGCTCTTTCTTTTTCTCTGCTTTACTTAATGGCTAGACAATTTCACCTCAGTTCCCCAGAGAAAGGGAAGGCTCTATGAGGCTCCTCTGACTTGCTCCTAGTCTGCAGGTATGAGCCTTTGGAAATCCAGGTTACTTTGAAGAGTATCACCTGTTTAGAAAATGCCGTTAGAATGAAAAAGACTGTTATTTCCTCTTTAAGATTCTACTTTTCTCTTATATTTGGGACTAAGTTTTTGTCCTACCTCATCAAATCTTTAATAATCTTAAGAACTGACTTTGTTAAAGTTGAACTTCATTTGTGAATATTTTTGTTTGAAGGTTGGTGCAAGAATTCCTAGCCTATCATGTTCCCAGAAAGTGAAATTTCAGGTTTGATTTTTTAATTTTCTTTTAAAAAATACTGATTGATTGATTGACTGATTGACTGATTGATTGATTGATGAGTGGAACACAACGACTTATGCATGCATGGCAAGTGCTTTACCACTGAGCCCATCACAACCACATCAAGCCTCTGTTTATTTGTTTTGGTTTGATTTTTGAAACTAAATCTTGTGGTGTAGCCCAGGACAACTTCTAACTTGGGATCCTCTTGTCTCAGCCTCCCAAGTGCTAGGATTATAGGTGTTTACAACCACATCTGTTTTAAACATGAGCTTCGAAAACATACCTTTATTTGAGCCACTATTTGGTTGTGAATAGTGTTGTTCAACTTTGGGAGAAAATTCAGACGGAGAACAGAGACCATGAGTCTACCATTTTAAGATGCTGCCTTAACTTTGTGGCAATTACAATTGCCACAATGTAAAGGAAGAAAGAATGAAAGAAAGCTCACAATAATTGTCCTCATTCTGAATGTGCCAAGACCCAAATAAGTTGTTAATTGTCACATAACTGTATGAAATCATGGAACTATGACTCAAACCCACTTCAGTGTATGCAGCTGGCAACGATACTCCTGTTTCTTCTAGCCAGATTCAGGTCTGTTCTGCCTTTTGGATTTTACCTCCCTGCCTTGGCATTTGGATTCCATGAGATCTCACTAGACAGAAGCTGATGTTTCTGGAACTTGCTAAGCTCTTTGTCTATGGTCACAGAGATTTGAGTACTGACCAGTAGGAAAGGCTACTCTTGTAAAGACATTATGAAGAAACTGTGGGTATAGGCCGGTGGTCTAGCACTTGGCTAACTTCAACAAGGCCCCGGGCTCCATCCCCAGATGCTGTTAAGAGCATTCAATGCATAAACTTTGGCAGACTCACATTCTCAATGAGTTAATAATATATACAGTTCATAACCAGAGCAAAAAAGAATCTATTAAGAATGTTAATATAAAACTCACCCATATTCATTATGGAAAATCAGAACACGCAAATGAGCAGAACCAAGAAAATAAGAGTATCCTGTAATCGCACCTGGAGACAGCTACTTGCTAATGCTTCCAGATCCCTCACGTGTTCACATCCACTCTATATTTACACTCCTGTTCTCAAAGGGAATCATGCTCACATGCTGCTTTGTGGCTGGTTTGGGCTGTATTGCATCACGTGTGTTAATGATGATTATATGTTGAATAGGGAACAGTATGGATTGAGACCAAATCCAGAAACCAACAGGAAGCCAGGCCAGAAGCCTTTTCTAAGCTATTGCAGCCTTCACTTCAGGGGAAAAGAAAGAGTATAACATCTCTTATTTTCTCAACTATTCTCTAACATTACACAGTAATCACCGTTCACCTATGGAACATCGAAATAAAAACATCTGTTCTCTCAGAAGCAGAGATAGTTATGATAGTTAACATAGAAAGCGCTGACCCATGGGGTTAAAGCTATTGTGGTATTCTGTTCCTGTTGATCTTTCTTTTCTGAGTATAGTAGTTATTTCAAAGCATGTGGCATTGAACGTGATCACGTTGATGTCCAAATGTAAAGGTATTTGCATCTAGGGAACTTTTCAACGGTACCTAAAACCCAGGCAAATTAGCCTCTATTTCCATGAAACACCTGACAATCAGATAATGTCGAAAAAAGCTGGTTGTGGTGGCCCATGTATGTAATTCCAGCACTCAGGACCCAGGGCTTAAGGATTATGAGTCTGAAGCCAGCTTGAACTGCATAGAGAGATTCTGTCTTCAAAATAAGAGAAGGATGAATGGGGAGATGAAAGAGAGAAGGAAGAGGAGGAGGAGGAGGAGCAGGGAGGAGAATGAAGGACAAAGGAAAAAGCTGTCTGGTGCAAAGAAGTTTGCACATTTGCCCCGATTGATATCCACATGATCTGGAGACTAGGAACTCACAGTACCCCGTCCCAAGAATGCTTACAAAAATGTAGAGACATTAGAATCTCATATCTAATAAGGTAATATTTTTGTATTAACTATACATATCTTTACACATATTTAAAACAAACCTCTAAATGATTTATAATACCTAACAGTGTCAGCTCTATGCAGATGGTTGTTACAATCTTTGTTTAGGGGTTAATGCTAGGAACAGGGTGTGTTTACATTTATACTGATGTACTGTTTTTTCTGAGTATTTCTGGCACAATAGTGGTTAAACCTACAGGTATGAAACTTACAGATTCAGAGAGTTAATGACATATTTCTAACGAAATGATCATAAACAGCTATGGAAATCTTAGAAATTGCTCAGCAATAGGCAAGTCTAACTTTTACATTCTCATTTCACTTTGGTGATTTTTTGCATGATTTTAAAGTCATTGGCTTATGCAAAACCTGTTCTAGTCAGTGGAGCCCGATGTATAAGGTGAGATCTTGGACAGCCCTCTTCGAACCTGCTTTATCACCTGAAAAATGAACGCTTTGCTTCTAGTTATATACAGTTATCCAAACACTGTGATGTTGAATACTCACATGGACGCATGTTCATGAATTTAATAAAGCTTCTTTGTAGTATAAATTCCCAGCAGGACAAATAGGATATCAAAGAATGTACATATTTAAAGTTTTTGCATGTGTTTATGTGTATGGAATATGTGAGTTTGAATGTGTCTACACAGTTGTATACAATTCCACTCGTGTGTATAGATGTATGTGTATACATGTGCATGTGGAGGTCCAGCTGTTTATGTGGGTGCTAGAGATCCGAACTCTGGTCCTCACCCTTGTGTGATAAAACCATCTCCTCAGCCCTAAAATTTGTTTCATTTTGTGTGTTTATTTGAGATAGGGTCTCACTGTGTAGCCCCAGCTGGCCTGGAGCTCCCTGAACTCACAGAGATCTGCTGTCTCTGCCAACTGAATGCTAGAATTAAAAGTATGCATCACCAGGCCTGTTCTTCCACCCTAAAAATTTAATAAGTAACTGCTCAATTATTCTCCATTAAGGTTGAACAGCATATGAAAGACTACCTTTTGATATTTAATAAGAAACATTTTAATCAGATAGGTAAAAAAGTTATAATTTTTATTTGTGCCATAATCACTAATGCTTTAAATATATTTTTCTTTGAATATATATGTTTATGACATCTTCATATATATTTTCTGAAAACCAATTTTTATATCTTTTGGCTATTTTTCAATTGAGATGCTTATTTCTTGCTGATTCATAAGTGACATTTGGGTATATGTAATATATATACACACATTGTTATTGTTTATTTTATTATTGAAGATGTATTAGATGGGCATAGAGTTTTCTCTTTTTCTGTTTTTCCTGTTGGTGAACTAGAAAAACTGCAGTCAACACTGATGCAGTTTCCTGTAACTTCAGATCCTTGGAAAGTAGGTACAACCTACATCGCCATTTGTTCTTATTTGCTGAAACTAGTTTCTGTCTCTCAGATTGTCCCAGCTTAATTATTGAAAGCATTGTCTTTAACTGTCTACAGTGTCCCAGTTCAGATGATCCTTACAAGTCCGCCTGGGATAAGTTCATGTACAGACTTGCCTGAGCCTGAGGCGTTTGGGGGTCTGGGTCAAATTTTTCTGTTTTTTATTTGGCTATTATCTATTCAGATTTTTCTGTTTGATTTATTTTCTAGCCAACTAGAAATTTATTTAAATATTTGCTTGAAAAATGACTTTTATCCCTTAGGCTTTAAATTTGGTCAGTATATATTTCCACAAACTTCTGTTTTCAGGTTAATTGCAAATATGATCTTATTTTGGCTTCTTCATTTATATTGAGAAACCCCTACTCTAATAACTAACAATCCTTTCCTTTTATGGAGGAGATTTGTTTATCTTTGAGATCTTTCCATTTTGTTTGTAAAATGTTTTCTACAAAGTACATTATAAGCCACAGATTTTTGTGTGTGTAGTACTGTAGCCCCATGTCTTAGATTATGAATGGTCCTTTCATCATCTCTTCTTACAAGTTTAGAATTTACCCGTCTTTTATATGTCACTTGGTGTATATACACTGTGACAGTCCCCTGTGAAGACACACCCTTCTCTCTTCAACTCCTTGCCTTACATTGGAAGTTTATAATCTTTTCAGGTTTATTTCATTATAATAATGTATTGACTTCCTTGTCCCTTTGTTTCTTTGAGATAAAAACTCAGGGATGGAATTTTACTCAAAGAATGTGGTCATCCTTGTAGCCAATTGTTAAGTATTTTCAAGATTTCCCACTTGGAAGGATTCTGCCACATTTCAGCCTCACATTGGTAGCATGCGAAGGGGCTTGCTTCCATACATCCACAAGAACACAGCAAGCCTTAGGCTATTGTACTGGTGTGTGGCCATTCCTAGGGGATTACCCTCAGTTTGAGCATTAGCCTGAAACTCGAGATTTACTAAAAAGGGACACTACAACAGTATTTTTGAAGCTGAGGTTTGAAACAGTCTTCAGTAGGGAAAAAAGTAAATGCACCTTAATGGAAGACATTTATAATGTGTAGTTCAGTATGTCACTGGCTACAAATGAACAGCATTAAAAATACGTTCTGCAACGTATCTAGCAGAAGCAGTAGGTGAAATAATTTTATGCATCAGATTCTGATTCATTATTAAGTTGGTGGGTCATTTTTGTGTATTGGTTATAATTTCCAAGTATAAATTAGTTAGGATTGAGCAGAGGAAAGTCATTACCCTTAAAACCATCTCCAGAAAAGCTTTCTTTGTATTTGTAATCCTAAAAGGGTGATGTTATTTACAGTTTTATTTTCTTTATTTTTTTGAGACAAAGCTTATGTAGTCCAGGCTGGTCTTTAACTTGCCATGTAGCTGAGGATGACCTTGAACACCCAAACCTTCTGCCTCCGCCCTCGGAATGCTGGTATTGCAGGCACATACCACTATGCCCTGTTTAGGATTTTATAAGAACTAATATCCATTTCTAAAAATTTTTGAAGGATTAAACAACTTTAAAAATATTTTGTCTAAAATGCTGTCTTTATTTCTTTTGCAAAATATACCAGCAGAGCCTTCCACTAGCAAAATTTTCTTGTTTCCGTTGCTTTCTGTGACCCTAAGAGTTAAACTGCTACACTGAGGGATTTTTCTTTAAAATTAATTTAACTGAAAAAAAAAATCTCTTCAAATTGTATTGTTGGCTCCGGCTCAGGCCATGAAATAATTTTCCATTGTACCCTAGCATTCCTCGAAGGTCAGACTTTGAATTGGGCTGTTACTGTCTTGCATCAGAGTTTCCAAGCTACGTTAATTTTGGGCCTGCTGTTGATGGATGGAGCAGTTTGAATTCTGACATGTAGCAGGCTGACGTGAATGACCTGCACAGGCAGATGTCAGCCTCTTATTTCATGGCTGTTTGTCAGGAAGGAAAAACAGAGTCTGTTCAGGCTGTTCTCTTCTGGGGTGCTGATGAGAAAGTATGTAAACCTGTCCTAGACTTCATAAAGTTTGGGGGGGATATTATGTGTTTATGTGATGCATTGCCACATAAAGGAATAATGGAGTGATGTGTGCATCATGATGTTCTATGCTGTTTTATGTTTTGGTTTATATAAATATTGGTGTGGAGGCTAACAGTGGGGTTTGTCTTTGAATATACATACTAAAAATTGCTTTTTGAGGAGAGGTATAGCAATGGATTGTGTCCTCACACATACTTCTACAGATAATGGCTGATCACTGAGCATGTTAAAATGACAGAGGCACACAGACAGAATGTGCAGATCCTACAGAGTGAGGAAGGTGACCCTTTGGAGTTAGGAGGGAAGCTGGGAGCAATCTGAAGAAGTGGAAACCCAGGAAAGTTGCAGATGACAGAGGCTGGCATCTCTGGAAGACTTGTGAAGAGCTGCAGACAGAAGCTCGTGCGCAGGGTGGAACTAGTCTGATAGGCTGTCTTATGAAACGAGAGAGCGGAGTTTCCTCGGGAATCAGGGCTGCTTTCATGAAAGACTTGAAATAGCTCTGAGTTCATGAACCTGAGGCCACCCAGGTCCAAGGGGCACCTTTCCTACTTAAGCAGGAGCCTTGAAGAGGAGCAACAAATGAGGTGGGAGGGTTCTCTGACACTGCTTTGAATAGAGTGTTCCCTGAGTGTGGACCGCCGTCTCCATCCAGCCCGGAACCAGGCCCACCCAATGTATCTATATGTAGGAATTTTGAGGAGTTCAATCTGTAGGGGAAGGATTTTGTTTACTGACAGGTTTTTATATCTACAAATGCATGAACATAATATTTTTATTTTAGAAAGAAATATGAGCATTGCTTTTTGAAAAATCAAATAATAGCCAAAGCTAATAAACACAAACAGCAGGCCCTCAATGTACCTTTCATGAAGATTCTGTTCCCCAAAGAAGGCTGATTCTTTTCAGTGATCTGTCTCATCTCCTGTTCTGTATTCCTGAATTATGCTGTTTCTTGATTTCTCTGTATAAGACGTTTTCATTAGGCTTCTGTTTATTTATTTATTTAGGTTTTTGAAATTCATTTTTATTTCATGTCTATGAATGTTATGCCTGCATGTATGTAAGTGCACCCATGTCATGCAATGCCCACAGAGGACAGAAGAGGGCGTTGGATTCTCTGGAACTGGAGTAACAGATGGTTGTTAGCTACCATGCAGGTGCTGGAGTTCAAACCCAGGTCTTCTGCAAGAACACCCAGTGCTCTCAACTGCTGAGTCATCTCTCCAGCCCCTTCTTTAGGTTTTTGAGACAGCATCTCCCTATAGCCCAAGTGGCCTGGAACTCACTATATAGATCAGACAGGCCTTGATCTCATAGAAATTCATCTGCTTCTGCCTCTGGAGTGCTGGGATTAAAGACCTGTGCCACCACACAAGATTTCATTTTATTTTTTTAATTATTTTTATTTTATGAGTGTTTGCCTACATGTATGTAGATGTACCATAAGCATGCAATCCCCAGGAAGGCCAGAGGATGGCACTGCACCCCCTGGAACTGGAGTAACAGACAGTTGTGAGCTGCTGGGAACAGAACCTGGATCCTCTGCAAAAACAACCCATGCTCTTAACTCTGAACCATCTCTCCCGTCACTGGCTTCAATTTTAGTCTGTGAAGATCCAACTCTTCCATCCATCAGCCCTTCTTCTCCTGATATTTCCCTTTAAAATTAGTCTTAAGATGTATATATCTGAGTGAATACGCTCTTACTCTGACCCCTTCCTAATAATCTGTTTGCTAGGTTATAGATGGGAGTGTCCTTCTTGGATCTGTTCTGTCATACCTACTCCAGCATGGACAGTCACCCAGTCACTCTGCATGCCTCTTTCCAAGACTCTTTCCTTTGGGACTGGAGAGATGGCTTAGTGGTTAAGAGTGCTTGCTACTCTTACAGAGGACTCAAGTTCAGTTCCAGTGCCCACACTGGGTGGCTCACAATTCCCTGGAGCTCTACGTGATCTGACACCCTCTTCTGGTCTCTTCAGTCACCTGCACATACACATACATACAGACATATGCATATAGATAAGAATGAAACGAATCATTAAAAATCAAAATAGTAGGAAGACAAAACTGAAGATTATCCTGGAAAGAATGAAAAGGCCATAGAGGAGGAAAGTTAGAGATTATATCCAGGTGTGCCTGACAGTGATTAACAAGTCTCTATGAGAGAGAAGAAAGAAAACAGAGGTAAAGAAATTATCAAAGAAATATTTTAGCACCAACAGATGTAAAATCTCCAGTTTTAAAAAATTCTAACTTGATGTCCAATTAAGTAAAGGCCCAGAGTAAGGTGACTCTCTGAACAACTATAAAATATTGGGATTTTCTAGAGAAAGCCCCTCCTTTGCTGGTCTGGGAAGCTGGGCCCAGCATCTCTGCTCTTGAGCCATTTCAGGTAGGACAGCCGTTAAGATAAACCAGGTGTCATCCAACAACATGAAGCAGAAAACAGGGCTCTAGTAGTTCCTCCCACAAATCTGCACAGTCTTTTATCCTATCTTTAGCCTATTTATCACATTTTTTTACATATGTGTTGTGTGTGCATGCCTGTGGTATATATGCGACTATATATGCAGATTGCACATGTGCAGGGAGGCCAGAGAAGGACGTCAGGAGTCCTGCTCTGTCATTCTCTTCATTACTCATTTGAATCAGGGTTTCCCACTGAATCTGGAGCTGGGCTAGAAGGCAGTCAGCCCCAGGGAACTTCTTGTCTGCATGCCTTTACACTTTACTTTACTTTACTTTACTGTAAAGTGCTGGCTTTACAGGTGCATGTGGCCACATACAGCCTTTTATACAGGTGCTGAGAATTTGAACTCAGGTCCCAAGGCTTACAAAACAAGCCTCTTACTCATTTAGTCATCTCCCCATCCACTGACCTTAGGCTTTCTGGGATTCTTTGAGGAGAATCCATGTTTTATTCCCATCATGCCTTTCTTCCAATGATCTGTTTGTGTTTCTCATGGTCTGTTGGCCTTCTCTTGCAATTTCCTTTTTCCTTGTGGATTTATATCTTTTAAAAAAATTTTATTTTATTTTATGTGTATGAGTGTTATGAATGCATGTATGTAAGTGCACACGTGTTGTACAGTGGTCATGGAGGACAGAAGAGGGCATAGGATGCCCTGAAACTGGAGTTTTAGATGGTTGTTACCTACCATGTGGGTGTTGGGATTTGAACCCCGGTCTTCTGCAAGAACAGCCAGGTGCTCTTAACCACTGAACCATCTATTCATCCCAGTGGGTTTATATCTTTAAAAAATTCTTTTGTTGCTATTATTCCTTTCTTATTATTCATTTTTCTTGTTACTTTAAGTGGGATTAGGAAAGGAAGCCGAAACAAACACATGTTCATTCTGCCATGTTTAACAGGAAGTCAGTGAGGTTTTGCTTTCAGACCTGTTTCTAATGCCTTTGGAGTTGGCAAGGGAAACTCTGCCTTCGGAGAACAGAGAAAGCTTTTCTCATTCTTCCCTTGCCACCGTTCCACACACAAGCGGGTAAGGCAGCATGTTTCTGTTTCCGTGTTAACTTTCATGAAGGGATATGATTAAAACCACTGTGCTCTTAAGAGCATACCGATAAAGAAATCTTTAGTGACTGGGGAGACCCCTGGGGCGGGGGTTTAGAGAGCTTGGGTTTTGAGTTTTCTGTTTGTGGACACATGGGTTTATCTTCTCCAAAATGTATTAGCAGATTCTGTTGCATAAACGACAATGAAGAAAGCCAAGGAGACAGAACATTCTCCAGTGGGGTGTGTATGAATGGGGAGCGGGTGCTTGCAGATTGGGCCAGGGTGGTAACGGCAGACAGGACAATAGAATGAACAAGTTATGGGCAGAGGTTCTAGAATGTTCCACCGTAGGTTTTAGATGTGAGGAAAGTGGAGGAGGAGTCGAAGGATGCCCTCCATCACCTATCTGCAAAGGACCACCACATAGATTGTGTCGCTTTGCTCTTTGTTCTATGTGGTTTCTGTTGGTCAAACCACAGGCTCAACTACTAGTGGACCTGGCATGGATTGCTAATCCACAACTCTTCCTTCATGTCTATCTTTTCTTTTCAGAAGTCTCTGTCACTTTTTTATCATGGGAAAGCCCCATACCCTAGATGTGCTTTAGATGCCTTTAGTTTTTAGACCAGAATTTCAGAACATAGTATACATAGTCCATTTTAGGAGTATAAACTGATCTTGTACTTTGTTTATTCATTCAACAAATTTTGTTGAGTACCTGCAATGTGTTGAAATGTGTTCTGTACTGTGCCTTGTGATAGAGATTTAGGGAGAGGTTGCAATTGACCTCTGTTTTCAAAGAACCATGTTTTAGTAACACGCAGAGACATTCAACCATCCTGAGCAAAGTGTCATGGAATAGGTGTTGTGGAGCTGAAGACATTGCTCTGTGGTTGACAGAGAAATCCAGCTACCATGGATCCAATGTCTTCTTCTAGACTCCTTGGGCACCTGCACTCACATGTTCACAGACAGACATAATTTTTAAAATCTTTTTTTAAAAAACTGATGATATAACACAACTTTACCTTTTTCATAAATGTCTACTACAGGCAAATTCTGTATAATATTCACTAGATGCTGACATATAAAACCACCCTGAAGAACTCAGCCACATGAAGTCATTCATTCAAAGACCTCACTCCATATGATTAAATGTTGAGAAGTCACAAGAAAATCCTGTTAAAGAAAATATTGCAATGCCTATTCAACAGTCCACTTCATATGGAGTAGTCAGACCCTCTGACAAATATATCTGGTTATTGACTTGCCTCAACACTTTAATCCTTGATTGATCTTCAGTTTGGGAAATAAATTGAAAAGAAAATTGTCCTTGAGCATGCATACATGTATGTTCAAGCACATATGTATAGTGCATGAATTATATGCATTTGCGTGCACGTGTGTGCAGGTGCATAAGATGTGAGTACACATGCAAAGGCCAGAGGAAGGTGTCAGGTGTCTCCTCCTATTGCTCTCCACCAGTTTCCTGGAGACAGGGTCTCTCAATGAACCCGAAGCTCACAGTGTTTGCTGGACTGATTGGCCAGCAGCCCCCTAGGATCTGCCTGTCCCCATAATGCTGGAGTTACAGGCACTTGAGGCCATGCCCAGCTTTCATATGGGAGCTGGATGTTCAAACTCATGTCCTCTTGCTTGTGTGGTTAGTACTCAGACCACTGAGCCATCTCCCCAGCCCCCATGCATGTATTTTTAATTCGTGATTATCCATAAAGTTCTCTGAGAAAGGTGACCCCCCCCCCCCCGCCTTTTTTGTTTGAGACGGGTCACTGTCAGACTGCCTTCAACCTCAAGACATTCCTGCTTCAGGCCAACAAGTAACTCACTAAACCCAGCTCACGTTATGACCATTGAACTCTTTCCTTCTGCCTTCCACACGTAGAATGCAAGCTTATGTGCATAAACATGTGAGGGATCCTGTTTGATACTGGGTTCTTAATTCTTTAAAAAGCATAAAAAATGGCATATTATTGTTTTATTTTCAAAGCCCATATTTACCAAAAGAAGCTGAAAGTAGTTTCACATTTCTCAAGTCTTTCATTAACATTTTGTTTTCATTTAACTGCCTAAAACAAATTTTGTCTTATTTTCAAATAAGATAGTTACCATTTTAAAGTACTGTTTTTATACTGTAGTAGGTTTTTTTTTTTTTGTCTTTTAGATAACATGCAAGATTGATTTTTAGTTTTTTCACATAGTATCTTTTAGCATCTCAGTTTTATAATTTAGGTCAATCTACAAATCTCTTGATTCACAGAATCTTGGTTTTTAAATTTTTAAGTGATTATATATTTCAAATATTTGAAAAATAATATAATATACTCCCATTATCTACCATCTAGCTTTAATATTTCACATAGGCTTACACATAGAATTGTTCCAATCTATCTTTTGAATTGACAAAATATAACTTTAACTTCATTTCCCTTAGCAGCCTCTAATAGTCACATATTTGTTTAGTATTAGCTAATTCTCCCATTGAAATGAGATCTTAAATGGTACATATTCTTATATGCTTATATTTTGTTCCACTCTTCTACTCGGCTTTTAGACTAATAAGTTCTCTGATGGGATTACTGTAGCTGTCTACGTTTTGATATCTTCTTGGATAGGTCTTCTTTGCTATTTCATGTTTTGCCCACAAATTTCCAGCTAATCTCTTGTTACTGCTGTTATTCAACAATGTTTAGAATCTTTCCTATTTCATTCTATTTCTACCTACAAAAGAAGCACATGAGGTAGACCAGTAGTTTCACTGGGTAGCAAGTCAAAGGAAGTGGTAGATATTGTTGATGGAGAAAACAAGAAGTCCACAGTAAAGTGAGGGAGGAGAGGAAGAGCTGGTGGAAGTGAGAGCTTGGTGGAGTGACTGGATAGCCAATGGTCAGTGGGAGTCAGTTCGGATCCCAGAGCGAGAGGTCACCTTTGGAAAGGAAAATCCACGGAGCGGGTATTTGAAGATAAGTGAAAAGGAAGTTCCTTTTATCTTGAATCCACCTTGCAAACCTGCTATAAACCTCGGATATCAGCTCCCCTCACACAGCTTCCATTAGAAGGCTAGGTTTGGACCTAGGGCTTTGCACATATTAGGCAAACCATCTGCCAGTGAGCTAAGTCCCCAGCTCTCTCCCTTACTCAGTTTGGTAGAGCGTTCTCTCTCTCTCTCTCTCTCTCTCTCTCTCTCTCTCTCTCTCTCTCTCTCGCTCTCTCTCTCTCTCTCTCTGTCTGCTGCACACATGTGGAGGGCTTCTTCTTGGTTTGGGAGCTGGTGTACTAGGTAGCTCCCTGTGCCTCTGTGAGAAAGCCAAGCAGTAGCTGAACAAGTGACTCACCCGATGTCATTGCTTGATAGTGCATCCATGTGTTGTGTAATGCTTTGCCAGAGTATGGCATTAACGTGGAGTTCCTGCTCCTCTTTTGCTAATTATACTATAGAAAGACCTTTGCCTTGATTTATTTTTTGTGTGTAGAGAAACTTTGACAGGATTACCCAAGACGAAAGCTCTGCAGTTTGCAAATTTGAGGTTTTCTTCCACCTCTTCCACCTCCACCCATCATCTCAAATTATTGTTTTTATGCTAAGCTGAGTTTTAAGGTAGTTACTCAAACTATTGTAATGGAAGTAACTTTGAAAGACAGAAGCTACATCATTCACCTTATTACAAAGGTTTTAGTCAACCTGAGCTCTCAAGCTTCAGCTTATAATACTTCTGTCTGACTTGGAAGGCCTTGTTTCCTCTAGGAAGCTCATCCATTGATGGCCTAGGAACATTTGGACCAATTTTGTGTGTCCTTGATGGTGGTTTCAATGGACACCATGGAGCAACTATCTGTATGCCTTTTTTTTTCACTTGTAGACTAATATGTGCACAATATGTTGAATAGTCTGCTCATACTAAAGTCTGTTTATACATTATCTCTATGTTGCAAAAACTGCATTTGTAACAATATGAGTGAATCTATGAGCCATGGAGGCTGGAGAGATGGCTCAACTGTTAAGAGCACTGGCTGCTCTTTCAGAGGGTCCAGTTTGGTCTCTGGCATGCACATGGTAACAATCATCTATAACTCCAGTTCCAGGGGCCCTCTTCTGTCCTTCATGAGCTTTGCATGCATGGGGGTACTTACATACATGTAGACAACGCACTCATACACATAAAATAAGATAAATAAATTAACATTTTAATATGCAGGTTATCCATGTTAACAGGGTTAAGGCTTTTATAATGAACCACACATGAATATTAGTCTTTCTGATTATATTTTCCCTGAACAAAAATTATGGTCCTTGATTTAGTTCTTTTTAAAATTTTACTTACGATTTTTGTTTTATGTGTAGCAAAGTGTATTGCCAGCATGTGTGTAAGTGCATCCATGTCATAAAATGCCCATGGAGGTCAGAAGAGGACACTGAATTTCCCTGGAACTGGCGTTATGGATGGTTGATGGCCACATGTGGATGCTGGAATTGAACTCAGGTCCTGTGCAAGACAGACCATGCTCTTAACCACTGAGCTATTTCTTAAACCCCCTAGATTAATTTTTTATTTTTATTTTTTATTTTATGTGTCTGAATGTATTGCCTCCATCTAGGTAGGTGCATCTGTGCATACAGTGTCCTGGGAGGCCAGAAGAGGATGTTGGATTCCCTGGAACTGGAAGAGCAGTGCTCTTAACCTCTTAGTCTTCTCCCCAGCCCCTTAGATTAATTTCTTAAATTAAAATTTCTTAAATTTTAACCAATTCTGCCTATCAACTGCTTTGACATAAAACTTCTCTACAGGAAAAGAGTAGTGTGTATTCCTTTCTAGAAGAAAAAAAAACTGTTTATATATAAGTTCCCTGCTGGCAGATAATAGTACCCAGATTTCACATTACACAGATTAAATCACATTCCTTTACATGCTATTGACAGTATCTAGTGTATATGTGTATAACAGTATCTCTATGTATATACATGTCTATGCACACATATGTATGGTTATATCTTTGTATCCTACTTTGATCACATAACAACCAGCTTTGATCATCTCTGTATATACAAATGTCAGGAGTATTATTTTAATCACTTCATAATATTCCGTCCTCTTATATACATATTATAATTACTGTACTATTCCTTTTTTGCAATACACTTATGGCATTTTAAATATTTTACTCTTAGAATAAGACTCTGCTACACACCATTGCTCTTAAGTGTGCGCTTTTGTATAAGCTGTTTTCCAAGTTCCACTCTGAGGAGTGGAACTGAGTGTCAAAAGCCATTTTTAAGGCCTTGATGCTAGCTGCCAGCGTTTGAAGAAAAGCCCCAGCCATCCGTGTCACACAGCCATCAGCACCAGGCTCAACACTGCATTTCTCTCTTTTTAAATGAACTCCTTCAGTGAGAGGAAGGCTCTGGAGAACAGCGTCGCGCACCTGTGTGGTCAGCTGGGAAAGCTGACCGCCTCACCCCTCTCCTCCCGGCAACCCTTCCTCGGGGGTGGTTTTGTCCTTCTTTCCTACCGTCTCTGGACCACCTTTTCTGAGACATTCACTAATCAGAGAGTTGATCAACCTGCCTGAGTTCTGAATGAATCAGGCTTTCTCCATTTGTGGGTCTGGTCACGTTTCGTGTTTTTGGTTATTCACAGTTCCTGTCCGATTCCAGTGGGCCGTTGCTCTTGCTTTCAATTTCTGGGCCCTTTCTCTGTTCGAGATCACCTCTTTGGCACAGGTTGGAAAATGTTTTCTTTTACTTTTGTTTCAGATGATTTTTGAAAAGCAGGAATTAAAGCAGCTGTCTGCCTGGCACCTTATTGGTCTCATCTGTTACCTTATGAACATTAAATCCTTCGGTGTTGACGCCATAGACTCATCTAATTTTCTCCTCTAGCAGCGTCTTATGTGGAGATTGAATTTTTACCTTTTGTAAACTCGCCTGTTGTCTTTGCTACCGGTTGAACATAAATCCTTACAGGGAAGCATCCATTTCTTGTTCCTTTCTTTAATTTCCTGCCCACTTCTCAGTCTCTAAGAACACACAAATTGTTAGAGAGATATTCACTAATTAAGGGAGTCCCCATCTATGCCCATTTTGTTGGCAGACTTTAGTGCAAACATTTTACACTCTTTTGGAACTCCATCCGAGAGACATTTTCTTTCTGTCTCTATATGTCTTTATTTCCCCTTACATTGAAGTTTTAGAAAAAGTACTTCCTTGCTTTATTTATTTGGTTTTAAACACTCATTTTATTTTTTAAATTATGTGTATATGTTTGTGGGGGGAGTATGTGCACATTAGTGTGGGTGCCTTGCCTGTGGAGGCCAGATGCATCAGATTCCGTGTAGCTGGAGTTACAGGCAGTTATGAGCTGCCTGGTGTGTGGGTTGGAAATCAAACCCAGGTCTTTTGCAAGAACAGCATGCCTTCTTAACCACTGAGAAATCTATCCACATCCCCTTGTTTTATTTAAAATGAGTGATACATCTGATTAAAGATGCAAAATATTTTATTCTGGAAAAAAAAACACAATGGAAGATATCAGTGGTGTGCGTATGCCTCTTCCAGCCCAGTCAACTTCTTGTTGTCTAACCTTGACTATATGAATGAATTTGAAATACACACGCACACATAGAAATGATCTTTTAATGGATGACCCCATCTGAAGCAGATAAGCTAGCTCCATAGACACTAAATGTTTCAAGTTACAGAGACTACTGGACAGAGCTGGGATATCATTGAATTTTTTTTTTCTTCAAATTGGAAGTTCAGAGCTATCAATCTCAAGTTCTTAAAGAAAGTATACATTTTATAGATACTGAGAGAAGGAGTTAATAAGATCCTTTGTATCTGTGTGTCTGGCCACTTTCAGATCTTTTGGATTCTGATACTCAGGGTAGTGGCTGAAACCCATATCTAAAATCCATACCTATCCCAAGACCCAACTCCCAGTTTCTCTGGCTTCCTCAGTGATACTGAGTGATGAGGACCTAGTTCATATATCTTAGAACTTGCCTTAGTGGTTCTTAACCTCTGCTCCACCTTCAAAAGTATTGATGTATTATGCTCAGGGAAATCTCTGATACTGGACTGAACAACCTCATTCTAAGTTAAGGAGGTCTCCTGCAGCAGACACGAGGCTCTTGAGACAGACAATGGAAGACGGGAGTAGACTCTTGTGTCCCCTCTTCTTCAGAGGACTTTCTATGTTGTAGAGCCACCCCTTTCTTGCAAAGAGATCACATTTATGAAATATATATTTAAAGAGCACGAGGTTGTGATTCCTCTTGATAACAACCAGGAAATTAAAAGTTGAGCTGCTGTTTTGTCATTCACTAGGACGGCATGTGCTGATTCTTCTTTGAATTTATGAGTGAACAAGCAAGACACCAGTGGAATGTTCTATTTCTAGACCTGTGTTGCTTATGTCTCAACTTGATTGGAACACAAGCTTTAAAACATCTTTAACAGGCTATTACTGTTCCTGGCATACAAGCAGTGGTTGAACCACTCCTTGGACTCCGTCCTTTCCTTGGGTCTTGTCTGTTTCCTTCCCCTTTTAAAAGCCCAGGGTCTGATGACACCCTGGACTCTGAAAGATAGAGCAGTCCTGAAATCCTTTGCTAATGTAAAATAGTCTTTAATCTCTTTCTGGCAAAGTAAAACTGACATTTAAAGATGACATATTTGATTTTGCCATCTATCGATGCAGAAAAATGTGAGAGGGGAAGGGACCCCCCTCCATACCCAAATAAAACCTGTTACTACTGAGAATAGGGTCTTTCCTTCCAAATAATGTCATTAATTTCTAACTTTGCTGTGGGTCCTATTAAGGGCTTTGGAGAGTTTGATTTGTCTTGGTTTCTTGTTAAATGTAAACTATCTCAGAGAAGGTAGAAATGAGAGTAACATTTTCCAAAGTGTCTACCTTTCAGTCTCACTGAAGAAAACCTCGAATTTTTTCCCCTGCATGCTGAAATACCGTGACACCTGTCTAGACCAATTAGAGCGAGTGCATGTTTGAGTCTCTGCAATAGAAATGATGGATGTGCTGAGGGTGGTTTTAGTGACTCATTAGCCAAATGCTACGAAGATATAAAAGTTGTTGTGGTTTTTATTTTTCATTTACATCAAGAACTGCTTAAAAGGCCCAGCCTTCTCCATTACCTCCTTCTCGTGTGGTTGAAAGAAACTATCTGTTCAAACCACCTTGAATTCATACACAACCTGTCTCATCGCCTGGGTCTTTTTAGTTATAATTTTAACTAGTAGAATTTCCAAGCTGGGGGAGGAAATTGGCAGGAATTTGTGACTTAAATCTATCTCTTTATGTCCGTCGCAGGAGCAGGAGTCATAAGCATGCTGTGGGGTCCTCCTTTCCTTTCTCCCTGTTCCTTTTCACTTGTTTATTTCATATCGACTCATGGCACTGAGTTTGCTTTTGTTTTTATGACCCCACCCCCCCCCCCCCCAGCCTCTAGCTTTTTCATATGAGTAGCCCTCTGGCAAGTACATCTTTCTTTGCTATATTTATTCAAATTAAGCCCACGATTTGGGTGTCCAGGTGTCCTTGCTCGTTCTGTGTATCTTAAACCTCAGTGCAATTTGAAAGAGCTGATTTTATCTTTTTTTACCCCAAGAAGGAATGAAAAGAAAATGTCTGCCACGGGCATCCGACTCTCTAGTTTACTATCTCTAAACAAAGACCCAGGCAATCTCGTTCTTTCTGAATACTGTATGAAATTCCAGGCTCCATACAGAGCAGGGCTGGAAACAGTGTGCAGTGGGAGATGGATTGTGCCTTGCTCAGTATTTACGTATCGGCGGCCTTGTTTGTGCACACACACATACAGCTCACGGGAGGTGGGAGGAATTGGAACAGATTTATAGTTCCCATCACCGCTTTCTATCCTTTGGGATCAACTTTGTCACAGGAACACTGGCGGGGGCTTATTACAGTGTGTGACAGCAGGTGTGGGGCTATGTGTGCGCTGGCCATTCATCGTCCTCCTGCAACAGGATTTATACAGCCACACACCCCTGCATTCCAAGGGCTAGCTTGGCGGGTCATTCATATATCTACTAGGCTGGTAATATACCCCTTGGGCCCCTGATAGGATTCTATACCTCTCAGCCAGAACTGGGAAGATATTTTTAAAGGTTTGCTTCTCAATGATTCCTGCTTCTAGTTTTAAATTTTTAGGTTGTGTAAAGGATGTGAACGCAATGGGAGGTAATAGAGGAAATAGACCATGAACCAAGAAATTCAGAGGTTTATTGGTATGAGTCAGAACGATTAAAATAGATGTGTATGCTCTCTAAAGCTATAGACAGAGTCCATTTGTTTATTGACTGAGTATCTGGATGGTCAGTGTAGGTCTAGAGCTTGGTGTCTGAGGAGCATGTGATGATTAGGAGAGTTTAACTTCTCAAGATTCAAGGGGTCTGGCTCTCTTACCCTCCCTCTGGACCCTATCTTTCGATGGAGAAAACTTGTTTAGGGTCAAATGCAAGCTCTTTGGGGCTGGAGCTATTTTCAGCAAATTATGTTTTCAAGCTTGAAAAATAGACATGTTTCTGAGTGTGGTGGTGCAGGCCTTTAATCCCAGCACTGCGGAGGCAGAAGCAGGTGGATCTCTGTGAGACTGAGGCCAGCTTGGTCTACATAGTGAGTTGCAGTCCACCTGGGGACTGTAGGGAGACCCTGTCACAAAAACAAAAAAAAAGATTCAATTATTAAAATTTAATAATTTAAAAAATTATATTGATGGGGTCGGAGAGATTTCTCAGCAATTAAGTGCACTGGCTGCTCTTGCAGAGCACCCAGGTTTGATTCCCAGCATTTACATGGTGGCTAAGAACCATCCATAACTCCAGATCCCAGGGACCTGACACCCTCTCATCACCTCCATGGGCATTGCACAACATGGGTGCATTTACACACATGCAGACAATACACTCATACACATAAAATGAAAATACCTTTAAAAAAAATTATACTGATTCTTTGTCAGTTGTATCACAACATAGTCAGAAGACAACAGACCATTCAGAAGAGCTGAAGACTTGAAAGTCAAGTTCCTCTTGATAGAGGATCAGTCAGTTCATGGGGTTCCTCTCTCTTTCTGGCTCCTAAAGAACTTAGGGACTTGTGATGTTCTCTTCTGTGATAGCCACAGACAGATCACTCCGACATGCAAATCTAACTATGTAAGACCCTCCAAGGAATGGCCGCTGTCAGACTATTTGGTTTCGTCTCGTCTTTCCTCTGCCATTCTCAGTTTCAGCAATGTTGGAAATGCACCGATCCACTTGGCCATGTCTTCCTCTCCATGCCTTTGCATTTATTTTGTCCTTTATCCTTTGGTAGAACATTCTCTGCTTGGACAATTTTTCAGTTTGGGAAAAAAATCTTTAAAACTTGATAATCATAATGGCATAATATTTTCCTTTTAATGTCGGCTTCTCTGTACTAGTATAGTGGTTTTCAAATGTAGAAAACCAAGATATTCATTATAAGATCAGAAGTAGCAGTCACTCTTCAATCCTTGATCCCCTATACCAAGCGTGGAGCCTGCCATCACATTGATAAGGAATAAATATTCATTGCCCTGCACATCGAGGGAGGTCATGAAAGTTAGATGAAACAACCGCAAAGCAAGACCAGAGACATCAAGTCAAGCACAGAGAGCCAGGTGTGGGTTTCACCATGGTGTTGTGAGATATGGAGTTGTTGAAGGCTGAGGAACACCTGAGTCTTTAAGGAAAGTGTATGTGACTTTAAAAGTCGGGAGAACATGCCTCAGTGAGAAAAGTGCCTGCTTCACAAGCATGAGGACCTGAGTCAGGATCCCCAGCTCCTGGGCTGGGCATAAAAGCTGGGCATGGCAGTGTATTGAAGGCCCAGTGCAGGAGAGGCAGGGACAGGAGGATCCTTGGAACTTGTTGGCCAGTGTGGCTCTAGCCAACTAGTGAGTTCCAGGTTCTGTGAAACACTCTGTCTCAAAACAAAAGCAATAAAAATTATGTGGTGATACAAATAAAACACCCTGTGATGACCTCCAGCTTCCACATGCATGTACACAAATGCCCCTGCACAAATACAATCATACACATGAAAAGAGCGAGGAAAATTTTCAGCAGTTGCAAAGAGAGGATGAATTCCCAGGGAAACAGATCTGGGGGGGAAAGTGTTGTATGCTGTCCCTGGGCAGTCATTTTGCCTACATCGTCTAGATGTCGCCATTTTCTGTCACTTAATTCCCTTTCATGAAGGTCACCAATCATGTGACTATCTGACTGTAATTTCATTTTTATTCCCTTTTAAAGTCTTTCATATAAAAAGATGTGAAAATTAGAGTATCTGTTCCAAGTTTAGATTGGAAAATATGAATACACATGTCCTATGAAGATTTGCATGTAGATATGAAAATCTGTTGGGGAAAGAAATGGGTTCAGGGCAACCAAAGCTGTGATGTTTTCTTTTACGGCTTTACATGCCTGTTGCTTCCTCGTCTCTGTTTCCATCTTGGAGATAGAAGACACATTGCTATTTTCATCTAGCCCAAAGCTAAAGCCAACCAATTTGTTCTGTGATCTGTCACATATATTATTTAGCACTATGCTAATGTCCTTTATGTGTTCATATCGTGGACAGTCAGGGAGCTCTGAGAACCTTGCTGCTTGGTGCTTCCAGAGCCATAAGCTCTGAGCATCGTTTGGATTCTAGTAGAAATGTAGGACTCTGGGCCCCACCCTGACCCCATCTAATCAGAGTTTGCATTTGAACAAGCCCCCAAGAGAGGCAAGTGCCACTGGTCTGTGCACTCTCCTCTGGGTTCTCCCATCTGCAGACTTTTTCAACTGGGGATTCTTACATTTACTACAAAAACTCAGAAAATCTTAGGAGGCGGTTGGCTCCATCTCCCCAGATGTGGTCAGGAATAACATATCCTAGATACAGTGAAATTAAATTCCTTGTACACACAGAGGATGCCTTTGAAGGTGTAGGACTTAATTTTTTCATAGAATCTTAAACCAGAATCCTGAACTTGAAGGCAAATTCAGGTTATGTCTGTTTCATTTAAACTTTTATAAATTGTAAACACTGGGAACGAAGCAGGTGCGAGCTCCAACCTTACTGTGAGATGTGTGCTGGCTCTTGGTGAAGTGGATTTTTTAATATTATCCTACATTATCAGAAAACATAACCAGCTTTGTACAAACAGCAGCATTCCAAGCATTCAGAACACTTCTGCTTGATTTATAAACTCATATGGTACAGATCCAGCTGTGGCTAAGTCAAATAAATAAAAGTGTGGCACATGTCTTTCATAGTTCCGCAGCTGTATTGTATTCAAATGACTTTGGAATCCAGACATTTTTCTTAGATACCTAAAATAAAACTCACTCATTCCTCCCACAGAGAACGAAGAACATCCACTGGAAATGTGGTAATAACAAAGTCGCAATTTTCCCATGGTCTGAGCCCATGAAGGTGAAACCATAATTGATGCTTGGCAAGGTTTTTTTTTCTCCTAATTTAGCATTCATTTCTAAGTCACATCTGTCCTGTGAAAGGAAGGCTGTGAGAGAGTAGATGTGGGGGGAAAAGAAATGTCTTTGAACACAAAGCAGCAGTTGGCCTCATGGCAACGCCGGGGCCCTTGAACAGGCAGGGATGTCTTATGGTGACCTCCTATGAAATTGGATGCAGCTCTTCCCAGGTCGTCATATTAAGTGCACACATTTGATGAAATGTGCTTACGAAGTCGGCATATCTGACTGCTTCCTTTCTTCCTTTTTTTTCTTTCTTGGGGATAGATTCTTTATTATCTGCTGAATTCATTTCAGTCTGTCAATATTCTATAGAAAAATGACAGACATTCTAGCATTTTGACGTTGATATTAATTCACCCTTTGGTTGGTTCAACCTTCGGGCGGCTTTTCTCTCCCTCACAGGCTGCGTGTCTTCTCCTCCCTTCTGCCCCGTCTCGGGGTCTCAGGTTGTTCCATCCAGCAGCCCAGTTTATGGCAGCTGCGGCCCTCCTTATTACCTCCGCATACTGCGGGTCTTTTTTTTTCTTTAATATCAAGCCCACATTAACAGCAATGAAATTCAGATTTATAGCTGGAAATCAGCCTATTTGTAATATAAACATAAACATTGAAGCATTGGAAACAGCTAACGAATTTTATGTGAGGTTTTTTTTTTTTTCTGCTTTGTATTTTTCCTTTCTTGGAACTTCATGACTTGGGTCTCAAATAAGTTCTGTTTTAAAATTTTCTGAGACCATGTAATATAATTGATAATGGTGTTTAAGCAGCGTCTAATATCATCCTGCATGGCACAGAGTGAGCCATCCTGGGAGATGAGCTTAAAAAAATTGCATTAACACTTAGACAAAATGAAATTTTTATACTTGATTTGCTCCTGGTTGGACGAATGCAACTAAACACAATTTGAGCTGTCACTTTGCAAAGGGGAAAAAAATATGCAACTTTGGAATGTTTCAAATGAGCCCAATATTAGATTCTATAACTCAGAGTGACACGGGAAATACTATTTGCGACGTGATTGGTTCATTAATATTTGGTAATTGTAGTACATCATTTTAAGGGGGAAATAAAATGCAAACAAATGTCCCCATTTACCAGTCAGTCATTGCTTCTTAGCTGCCACCACCAGGAAAGATTCAGAAGCTAAAGGATACAACAGATTGGGGACTTTAAGTTTCCCCATCCCCTTTTCATTTTGGAAGAATAATTTTCATCATAAACCAACATGTCAGACAAAGCATCTATGCTTAAAAAAATATTATTTCACCATTTCCACATGCACATTTGATGTAAACCCTGGAGGTGTATTCCCTGAATACCTATTACCTCCATTTTAGGGAAATTACATTAAATTATTAGTGACAAATTTACTTGTCTGCCAATGTATTTTTCTGGAATTTTACTACAACATCAATACTTGGCTGTTTTATATGGGCCCTCATTTACCTGTCTTTGAAGGCAGCCACCCCTTGGGGAGCTCCGTCTGTCACTAACAGGAGCTAGAAACAGTCTTTAAGTTTAACATTCACAGTTTTGAATTAGATGGAAAAATATGTTATACTTTAAAACTGTAATGTGCCCCTCTGAATTGGACAGTTAGGTAACCTGTTTCATAGTCTGTTGTCTTGTCTTTTCGGATGGAGATAAAACAACTCGAATCACTGGTGGGTACTAGAGTAGAAACAATGGGCATTATCTTTAAGGGTAAAATATGTCTGCTGAATAGCAACAATAAGGTAGGGTGTGAAGTTAGTGTAGAGCATGTTCATTGCAAACGTTGAGCTTCCAAGTCCCCCCTTTGCAGGGCACTCTCAGAGCTTCCCATGAGTCACGGAGGTCTACAGGTGGGAAGTTGATGCTAGGTGTCCCTGGGGAGTTTAGGGCACTCTCAGCAGAAAGGAGTGTGGATATCCAAGACTTTCTGTATAAACAGAGTCCCTGTAAACAGAAAACCACATACGAGGCTTAGAACTCAGACCTTCAGGCTGGATGAGAAAAGCTTTTATCCGTTGAACTATCTTACCTGTCCAACATCTCAAAGCTTTAAGAGACCTGTTGAGGGATGTGATTGGTAAGCAGAAAGCAGAAGGAAAGTCTCAGACAGAAGCACAGTGAAGCGGCAAGACAACAAACAAGAACAGGTGCCAATAGAGGGGTGGACTCAGCCTTTCACCTCTCCAGCCTCCTGATGATGTGGAATTCTTCTCCATAAGCAGTTACTGAAGCAATACTCAGCTCTAATAGCACTATTTGTTAAGATTTATTTTTGTTTCTATTCCTCTCTCTCTGTCTCTGTCTCTGTCTCTCTCTGTCTCTCTTTCTCTCTCTGAGGACATCGCATCCCCTGGAGCTGGAGTTAGAGGAACCTCTTCATATGAGTAATGGGAACAGAACTCTAGTCTTCTGGAGGAGCAGCAAGTGCTCTTACCTCGAAGTCCTTTCATGACACTTTTAAGTTCTCTATTCAGTACCATGTCTGATCTTCTGATTTATCGATCTATATTTTTGTTGACGTTGAAAAACCCAAATCATTAGTAGAAGATTTCAGTCTGGGACGCCCTGGATATTCATCACTTGCTATCAAAAGAACATACTAAAAGTTTATCATAGATACTTGACCTAGAGTTGAAAATTACACAGACCTCACCAAGCATAGTGGCTTATACCTATAATCCCACCTGCTCAGGAGGCTGAGGCAGGAGGATTGCAAGTTCAAGGACTTCCTAGGTTATGTAGTGAGTTCAAAGCCCAACTTGGACAACTTAGGGAGACCTTGTCTCAAAATTAAAAAAAAAAAAAAAAGCAGGCTGGGGATGTGGCTTAGTGGTGGAGTGCTTACCTGTATGTGGAGGTCCTGGGGCCGAATCCCCAGTACCCAGTATAGCAAGAAAATTACAGGATCTTCCTAACCATTGTCAGAAACTATGTTGCTGAGATGTGCATGGTATCATATGGCTCATTCTTCCACATTCTATACTCACCAGCACCCTCCATTTTTAAAAGATCTTTCCTTTCCCTCGCCGTATAAACACAACCATTTAGATCAAATTAACTAGAATACCTGTTTCAACTGACCTAAATTCATCCTGTGCTATGGCTTGGGAGATTTGACCTTAATTAAACCTCTATTTTGCCAGAGAATGAGACTGCTAGAGGGGGAGACCATATGAATTTCCACTTTCATTTCAGGTGGAACATTTGTAGCACCTGGGGACAGATTGTTAATGAAATATTTGTTTTATCCAGCAGAGTTTTGTCGAGACCTAGAAATTTGGCAGTTTGGCAAGTCTGAATGGGGAAGAAAAGCAGACAACACCGCGTGCAGGCAGGAAACAGGAAGTCAGAAGTTGGTTAGAAGGGATTGTGACTCAGGACTGAATAGAGAACACATACAGACCCTATGAAAATAGGATGGCCTTTCCAACTCCCTCTTCAGTGTCCCTTCCACACTGGTTCTTGATGTTAGACAACTAAAACTCAGTGTTAATTCGATAATCACGGGTCTCCTGTAAGATGGCTTCATAATCCGTTTTTCCCATCCAGACCAAAGGTGCAGAGAAGATCAACGACTTGTTGAAAGATGTTTAAAGTCTTGCCTGGGATTCCCACCAAATTGTGCCCCACTTGAGGGTCAGGTTCATTTTTGCTCCACTTGTCTCCATCCCAAGGTCCCTCACAGACCTTGCAGAGATTATCAAAGGTAGAACTCAACTAACTAGTCCTCAAGACCTTGTCCGCGCTGAGAGGAGAAGGGTCAGTGATGTGCTTGTTTAGGAAAAGGCAACCCTCAGAAAGTTGGACAGATTAGTACCCAGCATCTTCGTAAGGTGCTGTGGCTTCCATTCCTGCATGACATAGACTGTGTTGACTGGGGAGGCATTATTGCTAGCTCATTCCTTACCTCCACTCCTGACAGCCACAGAAGCTTCAGGGTTGGGCAAACAGACAATTTAGTGAAGAAGGCTGGAGGTGATAAGTGACAGATACCCAGGAGAAATGTCAAATTCATTGAGTTTTTTGTTTTAATTTGTAGCCCTAAAGGGAATATTTATGTTTCTGTGACCCTAGAAATCTGGACTTCCGATCTGAGATGATGTGGTTCCTGTACATTTTGTTCTTTCTATGCCACCAACGTCTTTCTCCAACTTCTTCCAGTATCCTGGGTGCCCCACCCATCCAATACAGGTATAGTCCTGGATCTCTAAAGCTAATCCATAGGTTAACCTAATCAATTAAATAATGACTCTTAGCCTACCAGAGTCATTTTGGGATGTATAGAAGAACTAGAAATGCTACTCCTAAATTTAGAGAAATGGCTGGCAATATTTACAGAGTATCATATGATGAAAATTTGAAACTCAGGACAGAAACATTGAGTATGCTCAAAAAAACATGGGGAGCAGTGGTCACTTGTGAGTGGGGGTAAAAGTGGATTGGTTGTTACGCAGGCCCGGGTGAGGGTATAGGTGGGAATGTCCTGTTGTCCTCAGCTGGGACTGGGTGTCAGGAAAAACCAGAAATAAACTCAGATAGGGAAACTGAGGATCACAAACATTGTAAGACATTGGTTTGTGAAGTTGAAAGAAACTGATTCTCTGAGTTCTAAACAAGAAAAATTCTTGATAGACCTGTGGGTGGCTTTACATACACACTTGTCTCTTTCCTGTACTATGTAGTAAGTTGTATAGCTTTGGATCAGATTTTAAAGGTGTGCTTTTATATTTCTTTTTTTTTTGTTATCTTCCTATCTCTAACACATCTGAAATGGGAGCTAGTCAGTGTTTTCATAGACTGGGACATTTCTGATTTAAAACATGCTAATCCTTCCTAAGTACCCTTTGCTTTATTTTTGGAAATCAGCGGTAACAAGCCATAACCCATTGCACCTCATCCCCCTTGTCACATACTAGGCCAGTATTCTAGTTCAAAAAATGTGCTCCTCTAATCTTTAAAAAAAAGATGTGATCTACTGAGGGAGAGTCACAAGAAATGAAAGGGTATCAGGACTGATTCCATCACCACCAAAGACTGGACCACTTTAGAGCCAGCCTGGGCTTGGGGCTCCTGCTTCACTTTTAAAGGCTACAGGAACCTGCTGAACAATTCAGGTTCTTTTTTGATAGGAATCTGTTTCAGGTATAAAGCAGAGAGGTGGATTTGCAGAAATCTGTAACTTAAAATCCACATACAAGTCTTGAAAGGCGCTTCTTGGTTCTTTAATCCTCCTGTTGGGTGTCAAAATGACACCTAGTTGTGAATATTAACTGTCATGATGAGCTGTGGAAATTCATGTAAGTTATAGAAGTTTCCTGAGTTTCTGTGTCCCAACCTGACAACAGACAATGATTTTTATCCTAGGCTTATGATTAAAAAAATCACATAGAAATTGTAAACACCATGGCCAAGTACATGGATCACAGTGACAGAACACCATATCTTCTCAATTCTTGTGTTTCTGATGAGATGGGGCTCTCTAATCCCACATATGTTAACAATAGATTCTAAGAACTTCGATGGAAAAGCCAATGGCCGCCTTGCCTCGAAGAAGATTCTGGGATAGCTCAGAGAGGTAGAGCTTATTCTGATCATGATTGCTGATGGCAGGAAGTTTGGGTTCCAGGTGGCCCTGGTATGACCACTCTGTTCAAAATTAATTCCCAGAAATAGGTTGGTGAATTTTTCCATTATGAGTGATTTGCCAGACACAGAGCTTCAGTTAGGGACTTGGGACAAAGGGACTGTGTCACCTGTGAGCCAATATGCAAGTCATGAGAACTTTACAGGCAGCGTGGAAGTCAAAAAGGAATGACAGACACGGTGCCTAGGGTCCCCAAGTGGAACCGTGTGAACAGAAGAGTCGTGTGACATTTGTATAACTGAGAGGAAGTTCTGCCATTTTAGTGAGAGTTATTGTGATTTGAATGAGAACTTTTCTTTGATAGGAGAGCATTCTGGAGTCCTTATTATGGCCCACTCTTCTATAATTTATAATTCCCCATTAGTCAGTTTACTAATGACTTTTGTAAAATCAGCCCTCATAAACACAATGCATTTGACTAATAATAACCCACCTGATTATATCTATTTTTCTAGAAATTTAAGTGAACATTTTTTTTCTGCCATATACATGTTCTCTATAAATCTCTGTTCTGTAAATGTAGCAGAAATTTATCTTCTTGGTACAAAGCATTAGAATGGGTGGTCTATTTTCTTGATACTGTTTTGTGTTTTTATGTGTTTTCTCCTATGACTTAAACTATAGAGCACTATTTTGTTTAAACCGCAGATAATGACATTGTGTATGTATAGATACTTCCCCAACTCCCAATGTGGATTTCAGCAGTTCTTCCAAGAACTTGCATTCTGAACTGTCTTAAATATCCAGTGCCTTTGATTTGTCCTTCCTTCGTTGTCAGGGAGTCACCAGGACCCAGCCGCCTTTGTGGTGTGGTTGGCTGCTAGATTCCCATATTATGTGCAGCCTACCCTATAAATTACAGCAGATATGATCCCCCCTCCCCCGCCCAGTCTCCAGCTGTAAGGGTTACTTACTTTTCAAAAATGGTGAAGAATCAAGACTCTGGTTTTAAGCGGAAAAATCTTCTCTGGGCATTTGCTGTGTACAAACTAATCTACACTTAATCCCTCATCCCAGCTCAAGATGGAGGCTTTATGATTAATACAGTTGACGCAGAAAATGGCCGGGTGCTTGGCTTCTTTTAAATATATCATGCTCAGTGCGCACAGGCTCCGAGCATCAGTTAGAGAGAAGTGACAGCAAACTTGACCTTTCTCTCAGAATCGCATGTGGAAAAAGAGAATTAGCTTGCTACAATAGCACTTGAACTTGCTTTAACTTCTCACTTTCCTCTTTAGAAGGAGAAATTGTACATTAGAAATACGAAATCACCTTCAAGCCTCCTGTTGTTTAAAATGAAATGAAACTTCCTCATCATATTAAATCAGATATGTCTTTGCAAAGAATTCACTAAGGCGATCATAAATAACATCCAATGTGTCTCTTCCTTTCTCGTTTTTTTTAAAACAAACCAATATTTGCCTTAAGTGCCAACATGCACTTTGTGTGGGTGCATGTGCATATGTAAATGTGTTGAATTTAGAGATGGCTATTGAGTACCTCCAGGAAAAAAAAATATGAGCAATGGATGCTCTGGTCAGATGAGGGGTGTAGAAGCTTTTAAATTGTCCCCCCACCCCCAACAACTGAAAACCAAGCAAATGGCACAAAAGCTGTTAAAGGGAACCTAGCAGTGAGCTGTCTCGTCCCTCCCCTCCCATACATAGTTGCCAGTTATTGCTATTAGGAGATCTAGTTTGTTCTGCTTAAACCTCAAACAGCAGTGATGGACACAAACCCCAGCCAATCATAGAGTTTCCTTGTGTGCTGTCATTAAGCTGAGATCCATCACCTTCATTTTAGACCAACGTGAATGGCAAAAGGTAACAAAGAGCTGTTACCCAAAAGCTCATCAGGTAAATATGCCAGAGAAAGAAATACATCTTCCCTGACCCCAGTGACATTTCCAAACTGTTTAAAAGCTGGAGTTAATGCTTTCTGATGGCCTTTCATCTCTGGTTGACAACAGAGAGGCCCCGAGTGGTGACAGCGCTTGTCAAGTGGGGCTGTCTTATCAAAAACAATACCTTCCAGATGTTTCCATCCAAATATTCTAATTGAAAATAATTGCATTTAAAAATTTCATGTTGCTTTCACGTCTCCCCTCCGCCATCCTGCTACAATACCACGTGTGTCTCTTCCTTGAACCCACTTGAAGCTTCAGGGTTTTTCAAGACAGTGAATTTAAGAACACATCAGAGAGGTCACAAGTGAGTACTGAATTTGTAGCAGAGTGAACGGTGACAGTTTGTTCTGCCAGGTCTTCTATTTGTATCTACATGCTCGGAAGGTGTTTCTGTGAGTGTCAGGAGTGTCAGTCCTGTCAGTCCCGTTCTGTTGTTGTGTCGCTGTCCTTCCTGTGCTCAAGCCAAGGTGCATGAAATTAGGTCTATGCAAATACAGTGGGGATCCTGGATTTGGCTCTGGGGTGATCTGGATCATAGACTGAATATTTAAAATCTGAATGTTGTGTTTTAGTTATGTCTTCTGAACTCAGTGGTTTGGAGGAACCACGTGACTGACGTGTAATTGTAAGTTGATAAGGATTTGGTTGCGTATTTGCACTGGGTTCCAGGTCATTTATAGAGGGACCTCATGCTTTATGGACAAGAAAATAATTGTCCATCACCAACTGCCCTGAAAAAGGTACCAATGCTAGCTTCTTTATGTTTTGTTTCTTAGAAACTATATTTTATCTTTTCCTCCTCCTCCTCTTCTTCCTCTTTCTCTTCTTCCTTCTCCTCCTCCTGCAGAATTCAGCCACATATCTATAATTTCTCTGTCTCTATAAGATCTTGGTCCCTGACCCAACCATTTTTCGTGCACCATTCTTGGCTGTTCTTGTCTTGGTCCCTCCTCAGCACTCTGGGACACTCCCATTCCATCTTCCCCTGATCCTTCACCTCTCTTCTATGCCCAGGCCCTGTGCCAAGCTCCTGCTTATCCCAAGCATTTTTCTTCCTTGGAGTTTTGCCTCTTTGAGCAGATTGTTGAGGACTCCATTTCATACTAAAAGAAAAAAAATGACTTTGCTCAGACTATTTTCATTATTACAAAAGAGCAGACAAGATGTTCATCCCTAAAGGAAAGGTTGTACTGCCCAGACTTTCTCCTGAGTGTCAGGCAAAGCTTCTACATTCCATCCAAAAGGGCAAGAATGAGATCCTCTAAGATCTTCCCTGACTTCACCCCTAAGAGGAAGCAATAAAAGGCAAAGCACGTGTCCCATGTCCCCTCCATGTTAGCTCTCTCTTAGACAGCACAGGTTGAATCCTTCTATTTTTCCTTTTCTACTTTCACCCTAGAAAGGGAGTCCAAATGGTGGTATTTAAAGCTTTTAAAACCCAGTATGAGAAAGAAACAGAGCTGCGCATCCATCCTCTCAGGGGAAGACTGTGTTCAAAAGCAGGATTGTTCCACGTGGCATATTCCACTCTGGAATATTTATCTGTTAATATTTATTTAGTCTTTTTGAGACAAAGTCTCACTATGTAACCCAGGCTGGCCTCCAACTTCTGATCCTCCTGCCTCAGCCTCTCAAGTCCTGGTATGACAAGTGTATATCAACTGCTCTCGACCCTGATTTTTTTTTTAGATGGCTGAGTATGATATCTAATATCTATACTTCTAGCACTGGGGATGGGGGACTGAGGCAGGAGCATTGTTATGTGATTGAAGCTAGTCTGGGCTACAGCATCAGACCCTGTCTCAACAAATGAATGAATGAATGAATGAATGAATGAATGAATGAATGATGAAATGGCTGGTGCTCCAACAGGAGATGCTGATTGGAAGACACTTAGACTCTTTTGACAGCTTCCCTCTGATGTACCTTTCTTTTCCTTTCTTTTGTCTAGAAGTATACTTCATCTTCTCCTTCCAGAAGTAGATACCACTAAGGCTATAATAGAAACCTTCAAACTCGGCCCTTCAAGCAATATCACCTGGAAGTGGTAGAAATCCGAAGTTCATTACATTTGGCCTGATCTTTGAATAAGAAGATCAGATCTAATTGAAAATAGCAGTTTCCCAGGGTGTCAAAGAGATTGAGGTTCAAAGTGTGTATGTGTGATGGGATCAATCACAGAGCTCTTGCACATGCCAGGAAAATGTTCCTACCATTGAGTTACCCCACTGCCCAGCCCCTAGAGTTTGAATTTGGTTCTGACATTAGTTGACTCTCCTACAAATGGTCCCTACCAAAAGCAGATCACAGCCATTCTGCTTCTAGGATGGTTCGTGTGAGTCTCAGGATTAAAAAAAGAAGAGGCAAAACCCAGAAGCTCAGTTGATTGCCCTGTATAAACAAAACCAGGCAGGAAGTCAGTATCTCTTCACGACTATTTTATCCTGATGTTTATCTCTCACTAGAGCATTAAGGGAAGACCCCGAGTAGAAGGCCTGGGTGGATCAGGGTATAGGGAAAACCATGCCTTATGTTCCATGAGGATTTCAGCATGGTCTCCAGTGGGACCCACAGTGATGGAAGATTCCTCTGACATTCCCTTGAAAAGCCTGGATTTATATTTCAGTGAACCAGAAAAGCAACCGTAATCTTCTGAAATCTCGATTTTAATTGTAATTGTTCACAATCTAAGTGAAGGACATCCAGGTGACTTGGCAGATAAAGATGCTTACTGCCAATCCTTATTACCTGAATTCAGTCCTTGGAAAAAACACTCTCAAGTTGTAATCTGACCGCCACACAAGCACCTCCCCCTAAATAAATAACTAAATGTAAACAATCATACTTTCTGTTTATTATATTTGTTTCAGAATAAACACATTCTTCCTCAAGACTGAGGTATTAAAACAGAAGTTGGGGAATTATGACTGGTCTGACAAAAATAAAGGTCTTCTAAGGAGACACTTGTGTCTTCAGCTATTGAAGCAATAGACCAAAGAAATAGAAATTTCTCCAGGAATCCCATGCTGAAGAAGTAAAAGTCGCTGGCCAGAGGGGGCAACTTGTCTCCAGGAAAGGGAATTCAAACAGTTCTAACAGCTGTCCTATCACCTTGGGAGGAGACAAGCCTCGTCCTCAGTGATGGTAGGTCAGTCCCTTGACCAGCACAGCTTGATGCCCATACCTCTGAGCCTCTGTTTAAACTTTAGTCTCACTTCAGAACCCTCAAGATGGACTGGGGGACACTGGATCTCTCTTTTTAAAAAGATGTTTTATTTATTATTTTATTTTATGTGCTTGAGTGTATTGCCTGCATGTATGTAGTGGACCTGTGTCGTGCAGTGTCCATGGAGGTCAGAAGAGGGCATCGGAGTTATAGACAGTTGTTAGCCATCATGTGCATGCTGGGAACAGAATTTATGTCCTCTGCAAGAGCAGCCAGTGATCTTAACCGCTGAGCCATCTCTCCAGCCCCCAGCACTGGATCTCTTCATCAGTTTGGCCACATTGAATAAATCTCCCTTTTCTGCTTTCAAAGAAATTTTAATTAAAAAGTGTGTGTGTGTGTGTGTGACACGAATTCAGTTCCTTCCCTTTACAAAATTCTCGTAGAATTTAGTCTTCCATTTCAATTTTCACTGCTCTTTAATTTCAAAAAGTTTTCCACTCCAAGTTTCCCCCTCTCAGGATGATAGCATGTTAGGATTCCGTGGGACTATTCCATCACCCTTTCTCTTCAGCTTTAAATTATCATTGCATCAAACGTTATTCCCTTTTGGGATCCATCTTTGAATTTCCTGTTTCAGAATGCTCCTTCTGCCCTCCTTCCTCCCTCCCTCTCTTCAGATTCAGATATTAGTGCTATGTTCTCTTTAAGGGCTTCAGAAAACTAGTCCAAAATGAATCTGTTATTTGGGGGTCCTATCAAAAGTAAATCGTTGCGCCACATGTAGAGTGAGTTTCTTTCTTGCGGGACATAGTTAACTTCATTTAACCTTTCACAAAGTTAAACTCATTGTGTGCTTATTGACTAATCAGTGACAGGGAGCAACCACCCCCACCCAGACTCCTTTTCTGTTCCCAGTAGACATGCAGCATCTTGTTCTATAAATCACTTGATTGCAATATGATTTACACACCATTTTAATTGTTCTGAGACATAGAAGCATCCTTTGTCCTTTTCATTTCACTACGTATGATTGTTTATTATTTGAAAGTAGGAAGCGAGGAATCACGGTCAAATGGAAACCAGAAAGCATTCTAGGAGCCCCATCCATTTAAATGCATAATTTTCCTATCACAGCCACATATCCACACCTCTGGAGTTAAGGTCATGCAACGCTTGCATTATAAACCCTTTTTTCAAAGGTTTTATCAATGCAGTTGCTTTGTTTACTCAGAACTGAAGCTTGCCTCATGAGATTTCCCTGCAATAGAGAGCTTTTGGGGGGTTGTTTTCTTTAAATTAAAATTTTAAAACACCACATTGCCCTTTAAAAAAAAAATGACTGCAAGTGTCAAAAAGCTTCAGTAGAAACTTCTCCCCAAATAATTTTCTTATGTAGATGTAGGAATTTTTTTAAGATTTTATTTATTTTTATTTTATGTGTATGAGTGTGTTGCCTACATGTATGTATGTATATCAAGGGCCTGCATGGTCTGTGAAGGTCCGAAGTAGGTGTCAGATCTTCTAGAACAGTTGAAAGAGCAACCAGTGTTCTTAACCACCGCTGAGTCATCTCTCCAGCCCCATATAAGCAGTTTTTAATTGTCTTCAGTTTCTAAAAATCCTCTCCTGTGCTTAGCTAGTGATTAATGTTATTTGCCTCAAATATTTACAAACCTAAATCAGATTTGGTGTATAAGCTTAAAAAATAAAGTTACATACAATTGCTGTCTTTGAAAAAATTTTAACAGCTTTATATGACAGTGTTTAATACAGCCCAAAGACAGCTGGGAAAGACAGGTATTCTGTCACATCCCAGGACATGGAGACTTTAAAATATTTAGAAAGAAAACCATTTACATTTTTAATATGCTATTTTGCCTTTTTTCAAAACAAAAATGTATGTGGTAAAGGATTCAGGATACGACCAATAAACTATTAATCTGGCTTTAAACATTAAAGAATGAAAATATATGATTATCAAGCAAAATACAATATTAGAATGTCAGTTCAAATGAAGTGTAATTGAGAATCTTGACTTTGTTTGCACACAATTGCCAGAAACTTCTAATCAGACCATCACTGGATAATTTTAGGATGTGCTGTACTTTTCAGTCACAAAGAAGCTATGCTAAATGCAGCCCTATGTTTCTGAAGTTGTGCTTCATCTCGTTCATTTTACTTAAAATTTTCTAGCTTTAATGTGTTTATGCAAATTTACATTTTGTGTGGAAAATGAATGAAATCAAAGTGGAAGTGTTATTTTTTAAAAATTTATTCGCTTTGCTTTATGTGTATGCGTATGCCTGCTTGTCTGTATGTGTACCATGTGCAGGCAGGTACCTGTAGCGGCCAGAAAAAGTATTGCATCCTTTGGACCTGGAGTTATAGGCAGTTGTGAGATGCCCAATGTGGGTGCTGGGAATCAAACCCAGGTCCTCTGCAAAGCAGAATGTGCATGCTCTTAACTACTGAGCCATCTCTCTAGTCCTGTGAGAGAATTATTAATGAATACTGTGTTCTAAAATGTACAGTTTGATGGAAAACGACTCTTTATTCTCCTAAATACTTACAATGTTGGAGACAAAAGCATTTTTCACTCGTGTTCATTTCAAGGAACATGGAATCCCCTTTCTCCAAAATCAATGATTTCTTTTTCTGGCACATCTGTGTTTTGTGTATCCTGACACAGTCTCTTCATCTCAAAAAAAAGTTTGTTGAGTGAAGAAATGATTTCCCTGTCACTTGGGAAGACCAGAGAAACTTATGAACAGCAATCCAAACCTCAGAAGTCCAAACTGTGTTTCTAATCTCCTTGCTGCCCCGACTTCCAAACACCAAAACAAAACCAGCAAAGAACAAAAAGGTTTCATCTGGATTTATGAGACCTAGCACAGGGCTGACAGCTGGAGTTAATGGTTCAGCTGTTTCTGTTCCTGTTGCAGCTGACAAAGGCATAGGGAACAAGAACAAGGTTGTCCCCAAGCTGTCCCCAAATTTTCCTGTTGATGTGCTGGCAACAAAGCTGTCCAAGACCTTGAAATAAGGTATCTGGCTCCCCAGCCCTAGAAAGTGACAATCATTTGAGTTAATGTGTGTGTGTATCTTTATTTATCTATCTAAAATAAGAATATTTGTTTCCCACTAAGATATTTAATAACTCTTGTCTGTCTTGGTCTTTTCTTTTTCCTGGGCAACTTGATTTAGCCTCCTGTTCTTTTTTTGTTTTTTAGTATTGTTTAATTCTATAAATTCAGGAGCATGAGAGGAAGGGGAAATGATTTCTTAAAAGTCACTGTTCACAACTTATCCTTCAGCATGGTGTTGCAGATTTAACAGCCTGTCCCCTCACCCTTCCTCCCAAGCTGGTAGACAACAACAAAATGCTTTTAGCCCTAGCAAAATAGAGCATACCCAGAGTAAGTAATGTATGAAGCAGAGCAGAAAATGCAGTGTCTCCGTACAGCGAGATCTCCAAACAAGTGTGCCTGTCTGTACATCTCATTCACATGCAGGTGACAAACAGAGTAAAAAAACAGCACCCAGAGAACGAGCTCAGTGATGGAGGAGTGAAACCATCTCCTGTGTGAATCACTGTGCCTGACTTCCTGTCTGGAGCAGAAATAAATTATCATGGCTAACCTTCAACCTGTGTGTGCACACCGCACATGCCACATACTGCACACCACACCACACACACATGCCACTCCCCCACATATTACACACATACATACACCACACCACATACATACCACAATGCACCACACACCCACACAGCCCAATCTCGCTTCTCCATTCATTCTCCATTCATCCTGAATGCTGCTTTCCTCTAAGGTTAATACCACTAAGTGTGGACACTTTAGCCCCTGCAAGCCTCAGGGTTCTGGGCTCCCGGTAGAAAAGCAGTCTTGCTTTTGTTCTGAGCAGTAGAGAGTATTTTCAGGCCTGCCTGAGATACTGAAGAATGATGACTGAGGTCCCTTTTGAGACCTGTGCTTCACATCACAGGCTCAGCAATGGGCCGGGCACCAGGCTGCCTGACTGAGTTTCCCTGACATAGGATCTGAGCACAACACTGACGCATTTGAAATGTATATTTACACATTTCAGATGGATTGGCTGGAGTAATCATCCTAGGATTGTCTCAGCCGAAGAGGGGTCTCTTCTTGCCTTGCAGTGTCTAGAATAAAATTAGGCCTTGATTTGACTGAGTTTGATTCAGCTGTACTCTAAGGAAGCTCTATTCAGTGAGAAGGCCTTTGAATGATTTCTCCCTTTTCTCTCTCTGTCCCATTCTCCCTCCTTCCCTCCCTCCCTCCCTCCCTCCCTCCCTCCCTCCCTCCCTCCCTCCTTCCCTTCCTCCCTCCCTCCCTCCCTCCCTTCCATCCACTCTCCCTGTTTCTGTTCTTTCTTTTCCTACCTTTCTCCTTCCATTTTTTTTAAATCAAATTCTTCCATGTTTTTCTTTTAAGTAGTCCCCTGATTCTGAGAGTAAACTCCACATCTCTTTTTGTGTTTTAAGTTCTACTTTGATAGTGAAAAAATGATTCCCTGGGCACTGTCCCCAGTTCCTTGGTGATAGGAGCACACCAACGGGAAGCATCCCTCACTGTCCACATCACCCCGTGCCTTCCATTCCCCTAATTTTCTCTCAGAGACTCGCCGTGAAGAACTTGAGCTGTTCCTGTTTTGAAATGGAGGCAGAGTCAAGTATTCAAATTCATTCTTGATCAGTTAGTCGGGGAGGGGGTTAAACAGTGTGTGTGGCGTGCATGCCTTCTGTAGGAGGCTGTGATGAAGAAATGGCTTGAGGGGCTGGAGAGATGGCTCAGCAGTTAAGAGCACTGACTATTTTTACAAAGGACCTGGGTTCAGTTCCCAGCACCTACACGGCAGCTAATAACCATATGTAACTCCCATTCCAGGGACTCTGACACTCTCTTCTGGCCTCTTTGGACCTCGCACAACATGGATGCCCTTGGATACATCCAGGAAATACACCTTTATGCATAAAATAAAAACAATAAATAATTTTTTAAAATAAATAAAATGGGTTGATGGGGATGAGGAACTCAGACGATAGAGGAATGATGACTGGGTGGGTGTCACCTGTCCTTGGATGCCTTCCCCCTTCAGAAGTGGCAATGAGTCAGCTGGAGGTTTTCCAAGCCAGTTTCTAGCATCTGCTTTCCCACCAGAATGATGAGGACTGGCTTCCACCTATGGAACAAAGACGGATGGGTGCCATTCGCAAAGGAGGGGGCATCGGATTTTGTGGCAGTTTATGGACAACTGAGTCCGCTGCCTGCTGCTATAAATTACAAAAGTCTAGGGGTGTGCAAGTGCAAAAGAGAAAATTAACGCTAGAACCCAAGGAAGAGTGATAAGGGCATGCGCAGTCTACACACAGTCACGTGTGTTCCGTGGGACGTTCTCAAAACCAGCCTGCCCCCTGCCCCGCCGAAGGTATTTTCTTTGTTCCGGTTCTGCAGATAACCTTGTAATTCTTATGAAATCTGGAACCAGAAGCAAGAACTGCTGATGGGGAAGCTGATGTGCACCAGTAGAGCATGCCGTCCGACGTACAGCCAGGATCCGGTGGAAGGGGACTGCCCTGCATTCAGCACTGTTAATATCCTGTTGCCTCAAACGATGAAAGGCAACAAGAAAAGTCTGTGGCCTGTAAAATACGTTTTGCTATATGCTTTGGAATATTCGTATTAATAAACATTGAGCTCTGGAGAATTTTTTTTTTCATCAAAATACGATTTTTTTTAAACCAGCAATCTTGCTTTGTTTTCCACTTTTTAATAATCCCTAAAATTTAGCAAGTGAGTATTTTCACCTGGTCTGTATTTGTTCATTGAAAGCAGAGAGTCCGACTAAACTCCACTAGCCTACTATGTGTAAGTACTGGGCCAAATTCTTGGTAGGATTTCCAATAGAACTCTTGCCCAGTTCTGTGCACTGATCTTTTTGATTCATTGAAAAAACAAAAACAGGACCAGGTTGCAAATAAGGACACAGAAAAAATAGGCAGAATGTGTGGACTTCATAGACAAAAATTAAATTAAATTAAAATTTGAAAAATAATAATAAATGAAATTCTGGGTCTCAATGCCAGTTTGCACACATTTTTCTTACCTCCAGTCCCCATTCTTTTGAAAATTTTAATGTGTTTCTTGTGTGTGTGTGTCAGTGTAGACCAGGAATCAACACTAGATGTCTTCCTCTCTTCTTGTTTTTTGAGGCAGGGTCTCTCACAGAACCTGGAGCTAGCTGGCTGTTCCATCTAAACTGGCCAGCCAGCAAGCCCCTGGGATCTGTCTGTCTGCTCCCCAAGTGCAGACATGCCTTCTCCATTTGAAGTGGTGTTTCAGGCCGTCTCTGGAGTCCCTTTATGAAGCACACCTTTCTCCCTCTCTTTGTGTAAGCCTGTGCATTAGTTCTTTGAACTCGTTCCCATTTGGGATGACTCAAGTTGGGTCTGTCCTTATGGAATGGAGCCTAAGTGGGTGAGTCATAATGACACTTCCTGTGAGTATAGAAATTTGGAATTAGTGTTTTCATGTTTATTTCCTCATTGGACCTTGTAGAAATCATGCTGTATAGTTATGGATGGGAAGCATCTTCTCATTTATAGGTGAAGAACTCATTCAGGGGACAAAGGAAGAAAGTGGAACTAAGGCTCCTTCACTCTTTCTGTGTGTATGTCTGTGTGCAGTATATGTCTGTGAAGTGTGTATACATGTACACACGTGTGTGTGTATACCCGTGGAGGCCAGAGGTTAATGGCTAGTGTCTTCCTCTACTTTTTTGCCAGGGGGGTGGGGACAGGGTCCCTCTATAGCCCCAGCTAGCCTAGGACTTGTTATGTAGACCAGGCTGTCATCAGTCTCACAGAGATCCACCTGCCTGTGCCTCCCAAGTGCTGGGATTAAAAGTGTGTGCCAACACATCCCACTTTCTATCTTATATTTTGAGACAGGGTCTCTCACTGAACCCAGAGATTATCAGTTTGGCTAGGCTGGCTGACCAGTGAGCTCCAAGGATCCACCTGTCTGTGTCTCCCTGACCCCAAGATTGCAAGTGTGATGACAGGAGCTTAACCAAGCACCTCACTCCGTGAACAGTCTATCTCCCAGCCCCTGCCTTCCTCTTCACTCTTAACCCAGGCCTTACCTGCCCTCCCAGCCAAATGTTTGATAGCTAGAGCCAAGACCAGCCCATTTCTCTTTTTAAAAAATGACCTAAACAAGTAAAGGTTTTTACATTTTAAGTTGTTTTCTAAGTACTTGTAGGATATTTGATTTTCCTCTTGTTCTCAAAGCTTAGCGTATTTACCATCTGACCCTTTGAAAGGATATCTGCTGCTCTCTCCAGTTATGTGATATGTGCAGCCCCTCAATATTTCTAGTCCTTCCCTGTACCTGCCCCAAACTTTTCCATCACCCACACATTCCTTTTGACACTGTAATGAAGATATCCACTCTTTTCTTCCTTAATCTAACACCCCACACACACCATGGCTGATATTATTTGACAATTTGGCTTACCCAAAGGACCCCAAATATGCCCACTATTCCTGGAATGCTGACTTAATTTGAGACTCAGGTTAGAAACAAGGTTAGGGTGGAAAGGCAAAAGATCTAGCTGCTCTAACTTCAGTGCTTGATTTCCAGCCTAAAACTGTTTTCAAGACGCAGAGACAGCTTTCTCTTGAATACTTGGGAACCAAAAATAAAGCGAGGATGGTGGCTCCCTTCATTTCCTTCCCTCTGCATGATTCCCGAGGCATTTCTTTCTGTCTTGTTCGCCCCTGTGACTGTTTAGGCTAGATGTGGTTTCTATCATGAGCTTCTTAAAAGTGTCAGAGTGGCCGCATCCACCACCAGTAGACGCTTCCTAAGATGAAGTTCTCTAGAAAGCTCCTGAGACTGAACTTCAGGCAAGGTTTAAAACAGCAGAATGGGACCTTCTTAGGAAGTTATAAGTCGAGTCGGTAGATGATGGTTACATGCACTGGAAGGGTGAGTCCACAAAGCCACCGGAAGTGACTTGACTAAAAGGGACTATGAAACAGGTGAAAAGTAAACTTTCTTCTTCCCGTCTGTCCTGGCAGAGAGTTTAAAAACTGTCCAGTCCCAGTGTCCAACATTGGTGAGTCAAAAGACATACTGGGGTCAGGCATCCTTCCTGCCCTCGGTAGCACGAGGCAAAGCACTCCTGCCGGCTCCTGATTGCAGATACTGGTCGGGCACCTTCCTAATCAGGTTCATCCAATCTGCTTGTCTGCATTTTCACCAAAGTCAGTTTATAATCACCTAGGAGGTGTTTTGGGCCATAATGTATTTTCCTCCTCTTCTAAAGACAGTGTTTACTTGATGTTTCCCTTCTAGAAAGATAACAAGTAACTAAATACAAGAATCCTTGTGGAAATTCAGGGGGGTCATTTAAAATTTACAACCTGAGGCTGGGAAGATGGCTCAGTGGGTAACAGCATTTGTTCAGTAAGCATGAGGACCTGAATTTGAGTCCCTACCCACATAAAAGGCCAGGAATGGTTGTGATGTCCTATATAATCTCAGCACTGTCAACAGTGGAGATGAAGGGTTATGGGGTTTGTTGGTTGTCACCCTGGTCCCAGGTTCAGTGTGAGATCTAGTCATAAGGAGAGTGACAGAGCTGGACATCTGACCTCCACATTTACATCCCTCCACGTGTACACATGCATCAGACACACAATCACACACATACATACATGTATGCACTCACAGTCCTTCTATCCAGAGCCACCAGAAGTACCATTCAGGGTGTTCATTTTTATTCTTGTTTTCTGTTTCTTTATATGTAATATATATATATATATATATATTATACATGTATTGTATATGTAAATATGTGTAGATAATATTTGTACCTATATATGCATATATATGTTGAAATTATTCTAGCATGCTATTTAGTTAATGACATAACATGGATTTTTAAAAAATCTCCTTAAAAGTATTTAAGTGAATGACCACATTTTAACAATCAAGTTGGTGACAGAATACTCCATTTCATAATTATATAAAAATTTATGCATCCGCTCCTCTGGTGTTGGCCACGTGACTCACCTTAGTGGGCTCATTTATTGCAATAAATGATGTTTAGATGTCATCTTGGGGTTCTGTTTTCCTGAAGTGTTACTATTAGTTTTCAGGAGTAAAATCCTGTTTCAAGATCTTCTGAAGTTTTGAGTCAATTCATATATTTTACCAGCTCTCTATAAGAGTGCATTTTATGGGCTTTCAGTATTTTTAAATTTTTAATCTTTGTCAATCTAATTAAAGAACATCTCAATGTTCTACTTCCTGTGCCTGCTTGAAGATGTGAGTATGTAGCTTCTGCTCCTGTTCCAGCCACCTCTGCCACCATGATGGACTTTTGCTTCTTTGGAACCATAAGCTGAGCAAACTCTTCCTTTTATAAGTTCCCTTGGTCAGTGTATCTATCTCAGCAACAGAAAAGTAACTGATACATTTGGTTAAACCTGCCAAGAATCTTTTAAGATGGTATTGCTTTATATTGCTTCAGACTAATTATTTGCCTAAGAAACAGCCTTGCTCATCCTCGGGTTCCCTCTCTCTGACCCTCTCCTGTTACGCTGTTCCTCTACCCAGATATTTATTCCTCTGGTCTTCCCTCTGTGCGATTATGAAATTGCACAAATGTGAAATCAAACGTCTGTTTCCGTGGTTTGCTTTCCATTCACTTGATACTGTTTTCAAGAGTTTTACCTTTTTACCCTTGATAATAAATTTAATATCACACACTTGGTCTTGTACATAAAGAGGCTGCCACACTGGTGCCTCTTGGCTAGTTAAATATCTCCATGTCTGGCCCACAGTCTTTACCTATCCTAGTCCTTAATTTGTCTTATTCCTTCTGTTTCTTTTTGTTATCATAGTTGTTGTTTTTTTGGACACTGGATCTTACTCTGTAACCCAGCCTGGCCTTGAACTCACTATGTAACTAATCCAAGCTGGTCTCGAACACATGGAGCTCCTCCTGCCTTAGGTGCAGAAATTTCAAGCGTGACCACTATGCCTGACTCCTATTTCATTTTTAGTCTGAATCATAACTCACAAAATTGGTTTATGACTTAACTACTTGGTCTGAATGAATGGTTTGGAAAACCATTGCTCTGATCCAAAACTGAGGAAAAGGTAAAAACTAAAAGTGTTACTTCTTTGCATCCACCCCAAGAACTTTCCCTGCATGTGCTAAATTCACTCTCCACCCTTCTTCAACCATCTATTTATGCTTCATTTCCTTTGTTGCAAAAATCTAGGTGAGACCTCTGTCCGGAGTCAGCCACTCAGTCAGTGATTGGGAATCACCAGTGGGCAGGAGAGATGTGCTTCTAGTCTTCCAGCATGTTCAAGACTGACTGAATTAGGAAACATTGCTAAACTTCTTCCTCTGGGGGACACAGCATGGCCTAAGGGAAACTGAGTCAGAAGAGACGGTGGCATGGGGAAGGAGATTCATGGATGCTCTCAGAGTGTGTGAATCATTTGCTCTAGGACTTCCTCATGGGAGCAATGAAGGCAGGCGTGGGGAAGGAAAGCATTTCACCTGCCTTTGTTAATATGGTGAATAGACATGTCAGCCTCACCACTGTTGATCTGACAATGAGGGGTGGGTAGCTCATACATGCTTATCGTATAAAAAAACACCATGCAGTAGAATGAAAACCATTTCTGAGTTGCACAGAGTTGTGGGAAAGCGGGGAGCAGGGGAAATGGAGACTTTCAGCGGAGAGGAAGAGACAGGAGACAGAAGTGCACATGTGGGAATGGGCCTGCTGTGGAGAGACACTTTCAGGATAGGAAGCAGTCTGGGTACTTTTACAGGTTGAGGTGAGAAAAATCAGTGGAAAGGCAGAGACATGCCATGTGAGGGAGCTTCACGTTTTTCAGCATTAAAGTGCGCATTGAGAAATACCTCTTTGTCAAGAACTATCCAATGGGAGGGGTTGGGAGAAGCCATGGCACTGAACAAAGAGCAGGCTTGTGCCTCAGAAGCAGACGTCAAAGGAATCGTCTATCCAATGCCTTCTCTGTTGGGTTCTTGTGGGGGTCTGTACAAAATCATACCTGCTCTCTGCCCTCAACAAGTTTCACTTTAACTGAAGGAGAAGGAAAGTCAAAACACAAGCAGGTACATTAAAATGAGAGTACTAAGCCATTGTTAAATAGCAGTAGAAGAAAACTTTTTAAATGTCACAAGGCAATAGCTGCTTCAGTGTCAAGAGATTGAACTGAGTTCTCGCATACTTGAAAACCAGATGGGAATACATTTGCTAATGAAATGCTTAACAGTTTTTGGAAAAAATTCTATCACTCACGGTGTTGAAGTTATCTTGAAATATGTATGTATGCCATCTATTCTAGAAAGGGCTTTGTGCCCAATATTAAGGATAGCTTAGAGATCTGGAGTTAGAGCAGGTTACAATCCATGTGTATAAGCCAGTGGTACTCCAAGATGAAGGAGGCTTAGGTCATATGTCTGTTCTTCTATTGGGGTGAAGGAAGAGAGGTAGACAGGCTAAGCCTGTCTTTCCCATCCAATCCCTTCTAGAGGACAGACAAGCCAAATGGTAATGCAAAGCTATGAAAGGAACAACCAAGGTCTATGTAGTGAGTCATAAGATAACAGATACGAGTATATGGATGGGACAGAGAAGAAAAAGATGCCTCTGTGGGTCCAGATAGCATCTCCTAAGAAGTTTCTTGTTTTGTTTTCTGAGGATGATGTTATTTACTTAGAAATAGCTCATTTGGGATCTTGCTCTGTGGTCCTTGGTCTTGTGTAGTTATTGCTTTAGCCAAATTGAGAGGATTGTCTAATCAATGTGGAAAGGCAAAGTAGTCTGTAATGAAGAAGGTCCCCAAATTTCCATGCTAATATGAGCATAGTTCCATGAACCTATTAAGAGGCTCAGATTATACAGACTCCACGATCGATCTAGCAACCCAGGCTTCCAACCTTACCAGCAGGAAGGCGGGCCGTTACATTCATCAGTGTCTGTCACGTGAAGTCTGCCGCAAAGTGTTAGCGGCGCACTTCCCAGGTGGCGGAACCAACCAGTTGACAGCAACCAACTCAAATATTTTATTTTCCAAACAGCGGACTCATCTTTCTCTTCCCTCAACATGAGGCATCGGTAGGTTGCTAGAGTTATTGTTTGTCTGAAATTTTCATCTGGAATTTACTATTCCTTGTATAAACCATTTACAGAGTTCTCAATCAGCAGCCATCATTTTTGATTATCGGTATGAGTAGAGAGAGGCAGACCTGGAGAAAATCCAAAGCACTTTACACTGTAAATGCTGTTAGTGTTTGTTTGAGCTATAGGACCTTTTGTTTTCAACTGCAGACAGGTCCAGTTTCCTGTGTACAGTCTTGTGTTCAGAAAGGATCTGCTCCTGGTTTAAAGTCTTACTGACATTCGTCTTGGAATGTGAATCTTTTTTGAACAAGGGTGGGCTCCTGTAATGGTTAATATTGATCATCAGCTTGATAGGATCTTGAATCACCTAGAAGACAAAGCCCTGGTGCCTGCCTATGGTATTTTCTAGATTTGATTAACTGGGGTGGGAAGATCCACTCCAACTGTGGATGCCACCATCCAATGGCCTAGGGTCTTGAACTGAATAGACAGGAACAAACGAGCTGGGCACCAGTATTCATCGCTCTGTGCTTCCTGACTGTGGATGTGATGTGTCCAGCTGCCTCATGTGCCTGCTGCTGGGCCCTCCTCACCATCACGGGTTACACCCTCAAACTGTGAGTCAAAATAAATCTTCCTCCCTTAAATTGCCTTTGTCAAGTATTTTATCACAGCCACAAGAAAAATAACTAACACAACACCCATTTTTCCTTTTGTACTGTACTGTGCATTTTATGTGGTTGAACTTGGCTTCAGATGAACTTGTATTGAACAGACAACAACATAGCTTTACATCTGAACTGACAAAAGGAAGAGTACCCTGAGTGACTGATCTCTAGCCTGTGGCTCTCCTTGGCTGACATGGCCAATAAGAGAGAGTTGTACAATGAATTTGCTGAGGGCCCCAAACAGGAAGGTATGATGTTTATCATGCATTACATCAGACTTGAAAAGTCACAGATCCCCAACTCTCTGACCTCTAAAAGTATGGAGAAACGTCCTCTCTACTATAGTATTTTGTGTGACAAAAGGCAGAAGGGGCTTGTCTATCACCATGTGTCTGCCTCCTATTCTTTTTGAAATTTTAATTATCATCCTTTTATAATTTCACATAGGAATGCTTTGCAGGCTCACCACTCTCATCAACTACCTCCCTCAACCCCTGACCACCCTCCTCTCTTCCCACAAATCTCTCCTGTACATTCATGTCTATTCAGTTTGTTTTGTGATTCACCAAGGACCATCTATGTGACTATGGGTTTGGAGCTCTCCATTAGAGTCTGGTGGGCTCAACAGGGAATATATAACTAAAGACAGTGGTCCTACCCTCCTAGAATCCGTCAATATCCAATAGTTTAGAAGTGAAGAGTGGGGCCTTGTGAGCCCTTCTCCTCCTTCCTGATTGTTGATGGGGTTGGTCCTGTGTAGACCCAGTGCAGGTAACTCTAGTGCATGTGAATTAATGATTACAATAGTTACACGGTGCCTCCTATTCTTGGACAATGAAGGAAAAAGAGACCTGACCTGAGATTTTTAGGGTAGAACTGGTACGGCCTGGCCTGGGTGGATTTGTCCTGAGGAGGCATTTCCTGGAAGGCAAACAGCTGAGAAAGTGAAAGCGTATACATGCTGGAAAAGTTCCGGAAGTGCGAGATTTGGGGTCTACAAGGAAATCTTGACTCTCTTAAGGACCCCTTTCCCTCAGATGTCCCCATCCCCTTCTGAGCTACACTAGAGACCAGGGCTCCTGGGTGTTTCCTAACAGCTTAGCAGGAGCTCTTCATCCCCTGCTCCATCCTATTGAATTCAGCTTAGAAGTAGTCCATCCTTGATGCAGATCACCATGCACAGGTATTTGGAAACCATCAGTGATGTCTGTATTCATAGTGATCGTGCCGTCATATGCTCCAGAAGAGCAGAGGGTGAGCCTCAGTTCTCTTGTGTTTAAAACAGAAGTTTTAGGGACTTAATTCTCACAGGCTAGCTTCAAGTGTGATGAATACTCTGTAAGTTAGTTTCTTAAGGTTGCTGTATGGACTTACCATGAACTAGGTAGATAAAGAGAAATTTATTCTCCCAGGCTTTGGGAACCAAGGTGTCAACAGGGTCATTTTCCCTCCAACGTCCTCTAGGGGAGAGGCTGTGCCATGTCTGTCTCCCAGCTCTTGGTGTTTGTTGGTTGTCTGGCGTTTAGACACACAACTTGAGCCTCTGTCTCCGTCTTCATATAATATCAGCTTCTCTGTGTCTTCATGTGGCCTTTTTTATATAGCCTTGGATCTAAGGGTCCGCTCTGGTCCAGTATGTGATCATGTTAGCAAGTTACATTTTTAGAGACTCTATTTCTAGATGGGGCACGGTAGTATACAGCTGTAATCTCAGGACTCTAGAATCTGGAGGCAGTAGGATTGCAAGTTTGAGGCCAACATGGACTACGTAGAAAGTACTAGGCTACGAGATACCTAGGAAAATCCTGTCTCAAAAATAATGATAAAAGAAAACAAAATAGACTCTGTTTCCAAATAAGATCATGTTCTGAGGTCCTGTGAAGACATGTAATGTGGTAGCTCATTATTCAATCCAATACACACAGAGATTTAAAAGGTAACTGTACTACTCCAAGGAGCTTTGTATCCTAAGAGAGAAAAAAAAGTCCAAATAAGTTGCTGACTGATACAAGGTAGTTAGACCCATAAGAAATATACAGATCAAATGTTGTGGACAGGTGGAGGAGGGACAATTTGCAGAAAGCAAGGTCAGAAAACCGTCTTTGGACTAGGTGGCATGGCTGTGTTGGGTTTTGAGTGACAGTAGAGCTGAGATATGGAAAGAATGTACTTAGAGCATTTGGGAAACAACCCGAGCCAGGACACAGAGGTGAAAGTCAGTGTGGCAAATCCACATGATATATGAGTTGCTCAGAAGATGAAACACACAGGAGCGGGCAGTGGGCAGCATCCAGAATAACAGTGGGGCAGGTCATGGAGGCCAGGGGTGCCCAGCTCAAGCATTTGACCTCTGCTCAGCATTGTGACCACTTTTAAAAGGAAGTGATGGACTGAGCTTTCTGCTTAGAGAAGAATGAGTATGACCTAGAATCTCCTGGGCATGTCTATGAAGGTGTTCCCAGATAGCTGTAACATCTTTTTTATTTTTGAGACAGGGTCTTACTGTGTAGCCTTGGCTGGCCTAACACTTGCTATGTAGACCAGGTTGGCCTTGAACTCCCAGAGATCCACCTGCTTCTGCCTCCCAGGTAGAATGGATGGCACTCTTCCATGTGCTGTGGGCTCAGAGTGAATAAAAGCATCTAAAGAAAATCTGGTGGGTGTCAGCCTTCCATTCTCTGCTTCCTGATGCACCCAAATGTGAGTGAGTGGCCTCCCACTGTCCAGCTGCACGCCCTTCTGGCTGCCGTATTTTCCCTGGTATGGTGGACTCTGTGCTCAAACCGTGAACCGAGATAAATCCCTCCTCTGTTAAGTTGCTTTTGAGCAGGTATGTGGAGACAGCAGTGAGAAAAGTAGGTGACACAGCCACCAGCAGAGGCCGAAGGATGTGTCCTTCAGGAGGCAGAGATGATTACCACGGTGTGGGGACTGGTAGGGAAGGGAGTCAGAAAGGGAAGACAAAAGACAGGAGCAGGTTCAAGCTCCATCACGTAGGCATTGACATCAGCAGAGCTGTGTTTTAGAAAGACCCTCTCCAACTCTGCAGTGGGGAAGAACTTAGAAAGCGATTGTAAGGAGAAAGTGATTATGTGATCAAGGACAGTGAAAAGGAAACTTCGAACTTTGATTTGAAAATTACTGGGAGGCTTAATTCCATGTGATTGGAGATCACATGTGAGGAAGAGAAAGGAGGCACAGGTGGCCCTTAGGCACAGGCGGCCCTTAGGCACAGGCATCATTCAGTAGGTAGGGACCAGAGTGGCAGGGGTAAGCTCTAGGGATAGAGAAGGCGCTGGCCTCACTTTAAGTGAATGTGAAGCTCTTGGGCAATGTTTAAAAAGATATATCTAGTAAAGAGGGATAAACCTGGTATCAGTCGAGATATCTGGGCTCAGATAAATGTCAAGTCATCAGCTTATTAGCTGTAATTGAATACCACGAGAGTAGATGCTATCACCCAGGAAGTGGGAATGGAGTCAAAATGGAAGCAGGTCTTGGCCAGAAGCCAAGGAGCTTGAGCAGTTAAGGAATGGCAGGCAAAAAGGAGCAAGGGATGTGGCCAGTGAAACGGGATGGAAGCCAGAAAGGGAAGCGCCATGGAATGGCGGGGAAGAGGATGTTTTGAGAAGAGAGCTGTGGATTCTTTTTCTGGAGGTGAGAGGTCAAGTATTCTAACGGACTGAACGTTGTCCATTGGATTTAATGACCAAGCAGTCCTTGGTGCCCTTTGCTGGAGGCCATTGGAGGCCATTATCTAGCCCAGGGGATATGCCGACGAGAAGAGCAGAATGAAGGCAGGAATAACTAAGATGATTAATGGTCAGGGAAGCAATCTCAAGCTTGGGGAGCCGAGCCGATGCTAATGTTGACAGAAGGAGGGACAGGGAGAGACGTTATTTATGTGTTGGGAAGGGAGACAATGAGCACCATTTTACTTGTACTGGGGGCATCCTGAGTGATGTCTCCTGCTTGTCCAAGCAGCCCCAGATGAGCATCGCCAGCCACACTCCCAGGGGGACTGTGCAAGAGCTTCTCTGGAGTACTGATGAGAAATGGGACTGCTAAATCTTGCCCATAGATTACAAGGATGCTAACATCTAGTAAGGACTTTGGATGTTAGATGTTTCAGTGGGTCTTATTTAATGCTTCTACCGTGTGTGAGGACCTACCCTCACCAATTCTTATACCCTGCTTCCTAAAGTTTGCCAATGTGATAGGTGTAAAACGTCTCAAACTGTTGTCTTAAAATCCTACCCACCTATTAATAGTAGTAGGATTTTATCATCATGCATTTACTTGCATTCAGATTCTTCATCTCGTTGAATTGCTTGTTCATAGCCTTTGTTCATCTTCCCCTACTGGTTTCTAACCATTTGTCACATTGTGCTATTCATTTCTTAGTCCTTGTGTTAAATCTGTGTTGCTTTTAGACTTTGCAAATAACTCACAGGCTAAGCGTACATCTGAAGTCGTTGGCTCCTTCATTATTGCGGCTCCATGAATTCTTTTCCTTTTCTCCGTCCAACATCACACTTTTCGCATTCTTTTTCCTCCTTTAAGTTACACTTCTAACTCCTGTTCTCTAATTTTTAGTAACTTCTCTATAGAAGTTACTTTGAAATATGATATGACTTAGGCATCTGCTTACTTTTTCTTCCACCAGTGAACCAGTATCCCCAAAACATTTACAGAACAACACACATGTTCCCCTGGGCAAGTGATCTATTCTGGTGATACACCACAACTATAATCATATACCCGATGCACATGTGTATTGTATCGTGGTATACATAGGATGATTCCCATAATTTTGTTAGGTTTATATTTTGATGTTAATTTAAGTCCAATTTTGTTGGTGCCTTTGAAGAAACCCTGTTACAGTTTTAATTGGAAATGAGTTTTCAGACTAATTTTGGGATAATTAATGTCTTTATAATGGTAATCTGTTATAGCTATAAATAAGATTTCTCATTCATATCTGCTTGATATTCTTTAATAAAATTTAATAATTTTATTAGGATCTTGTCTTTGTGTTAGGCATGTTGGGTTTTGTTCTATTTTCTATTTTTTTATAGACAGTAGAGAAATGCCAGTGGTTTTTCCAAGTTGATCTGATATCTGGCAAAAGTTTCAAACATCTGTATTACATGCAGTCATTGATCTGTTCCGTATGGTTTTCTGCTCTCGGTAACTATGGTGTCTGCCACAGATGATGGTCCATCTCTTCCACTCTTGCCATACCTCAAGCTCATGTAACTATTTTCTTGAAAGAACTGGTCTCAGAGGGAGGGGAACAGAGAATACGTGCATGCTTTATATTAATTTTCCCCTCTGAACTTAATGTAGTTGACCAATGTCTCCAAAATTACATCCAAGCCATGACCCTAGGAACCAGTCAACATGAACTTGTTGTGAAATAGAGGCTTTTCAGGAATAACTAAATTGGGGATCTGGAGATGAGGCCATAGGGGATTCTGCATGGACCCTGAATCTGAAGACTAATATCCTTATAAAAGAAAATGGAAGGAGAGTTGAGACGTGCAGAAGAACTGTGTGAAGATGGAGATGGAAATTAAAATTGATGTAGCCCAGAGGACGTGGGTGTGCCTGAGTCAACAGAAGCTCGAGCGAGGCATGAAATTGATTTCCCAAAGCCTCCAAAGGAGTCAGTGTTAGTACCTATAACTTAACTCAGGACCAAACTTCTAGATTCAGAACTAGGGGGAACTAAAATTTCTCTTGTTTCAAGCCACCTAGTGTATATGTTAGGAGCTCTTAGAGATAGCTATATGGGTTTATGAGCAGCTTCCCTGGATAAACCTTAGAGAAATTTCGTGGCTTGTCTGGCAACTTCCATTTTTCTTTCTCTGTCCCTGTCCCTCTATTTCTGTTCCCTCTGGCTTCTAGAACCTTCAGCTCCACTAACCTTCTAAATCTATCACATTTCTATTCCACATCCCTGAATTAGATGCTTGGAATCTCCATTGTCAGTCTTTCTTTATGCTGATCTACATAATTAAGGTTATAAATTTTTCCTTAAATTGTTCTGAATTCTATAGGACATTGCTATACACGCATTCTACAGATGCTAATGGTCAATATCTTATTACTGAGCATTAAATATTTCTGATTTCCTTGGTGGTTTCTCTCTAAGCCATGAAGTACTTAGGAATACTTTTGTTTCTAAGAATAAGGGGTTTCATTTGTTTGTTATTGTTGGTTTTAGCCTTAGTAAATGCTTATACTTTTGGTACAAGTTCTGGTTTCATCTTTAGCCACATGGATAGCCACTGCTCACAGCATATTGAAAAAAGTGTTTCTTTATGCCCTAATTAGGCAATATCACATCTGTCTTATATCTAGAACTTTCTCTTCCCAGCTCTGTAGATTATAAGTAACATGATTGAATTTCTATATTTTTGTGGGATTTGTTTTCTATTTTATTTTAGAAAATTTCATATGTGCATAAAAGTGCAAAGCATCTATAATGAACCTTAATCGATAACCATCCTCCAGATTCACCAACTTATTCAACTCTTATTCCCTCTATCTGTGCCCTTCTCACTCCCCCATTGTTTAAGTGAAAATCCATACCTCGCTCTTCATTAAAACTATCTGAATTTATCAATAGAAGTTAAGAATGTCTTCATAAAATGCAGCCCCAGCAAAATATTCCCATGTAAATATTGGCGATGATGTCATTCTGTGGGCTGCCCACCTACGTCTTTGGTGATTGCAGTCAGCTGTCCGCATGGTATTCCTCTCTAAGAACTCTGTGCTTTAAGAAATGTTCTTGTCTTTGCTCTTAAATTTCACTCTGGCGTGGCTGAATATACGTTTATTGGAATCTTTGCTTGGGATTTTTAAGGTTTAATGAATCTGATGTCCATTGCTTATTCATTACTTCAGACGTATCCTCTGCTTTGTTCATGTTCTTTCTCTCTCCCCCTCTCCCTGCCCAGCCTCTCCCCTCTTCCCCTTCCTCTTTTTCTTCCAGATCTCCAATACGTGAGAACTCAAAATTCTGCTTTCACTTCTTTTAAACACTTTCCACATTTTCTACATCTGTCTCTCTGCATTAACATTTGAACCTGGTTTGGATCTGGAATGTTCCCACAGGCTTATGTTCTAAATACTCATTCCTGGGTTTGTAGTGATATTTCAAGAGGCTGTGGAACCTTGAAGAAGCAGAGCACAGCTCTTAGAAGTGGGTCGCTAGAGGCAGGCCTTTGAAGTTTCTATCTACCCAGTTCTGTCTGGCCTGTGCTCTCCGCTCCCTGATCCATGCCATTGTTTTGGTTGCAACAATGCAAGTGGGCACTGTGTTGGGATAAACCTGACCCAGTAGTGCTTGTATCTTTGGAAATAGTTTGAGGAAGAACTTCGAAGTGTTTGGATCTGTCTGGTAGGGACACTCTGGAATTCAGAGTTTAATGGGAGATGCTGCTGGGAGTTTGGAAGACCAGAATACCAGCAGAAACACAGACAGCAAAGACTGCTCATGAGCTTTCAGAGGGGAGCAAGAAATATATTCAGAATTGGACTAACAGCTGGGCAAAGAATTTGACTATATTCTGCCCCTGTCCTGAAGGCTGAACTGTAAAGTAATGGATTAATTTATTTGGTAGAAGGAAATTTAAGACAGCTTAGTACTCAGGCTGTGGCTTAGCTGCTGCTGTTTTTTAGGGAGGTTTGTACTGAGGATTGAAAATAAAATGGTGGAGCAGAAATGCTTGAAAAAAATATGCAGTTTGGTAAGGAGTATAAACCTGTTTAAAGTTGCAAACAAAGCAAATGATGTTGACATAGCGGACAAAGCAGCAATAGTCATTACAGACACTACTTCAGATGCATCTGAAATGCAACACTTTTTACTTGAATAAGAATAAAAGTGGCTGGATTTGAACTGCTTCTCATACAAGTCCCCAGGGTATAAAAATGCAAGTCCTTTTGAAAGACTTTCCATTTGAACTGAGAATACCTGAAAAGAGAGAGGCTGTCCAGGCTACCCAGCTCAAACTGCACTGCCTAGAAAGTGCGCTCAGGTTCTGGAAGTTTACCACAGCCAAAGTTCAAAGGGGTCACCTACATCTTGAGTTGGCAAGAGAACCTGAGATCAACCAGCTGCAAGCTGGTCTTTCAGGCATGAAGAATACAAGTATTATAGGATTGTGGGGCTTGCACCAAGATTTGGGAGAAAAGCCTGTGTGGCCAGACAATGTATAACAGGGTTGGGTTCTCTGAAGGAGAACCCCGGTAGAGAAGTGTGTAAAGTCAAACCTAAGTTACAGTTGAGAGTCTGGATGGGAGTGCCAAGGAAAGATTAAGCTACCAAGTGGAGCTATCCCTAGAAAGTGATCGATCACATGTGCTGTAAATAGGGGCCATATGAGTGGGGCTTCCCAAACCTACCAGAGCCTACATCATGCCATGCTCCCTGGACCTGGGGCATGGTGCTACAGGACTGGGTTTTGTCCTACTGGGTTTTAATTTTGTTTAAATCTAGTGTCTCCCTTTTATCCTCTAATTTCCCCCTTTGGACTGGGAATGCTTACTCTATTCTCATGCATATATGAAATATATAACTTTCTTTTTCGTTTGACATTGGCTCAGCTGAGAGTTCGTCTCGAGTCTCAGTAAAGACTTTGGAATCATGAAGAGACTGTGAAGACCATAGTGACTTTTGTTGTTGGACAAATGCATTTTGCGTTATATGCAGCCGTGTGCCTTTGGGGTCAGGGATGAAATGTTATGATTTGAAATGAACCCCACAGGCTCATCTTTTGAATACTTGTTCTTGGTGGTTGGCAACATTTCGGGGAGCTTATGGAGCCTTTTAGAGTAGAGCCCAGATAGTGTAAGTAGGTCCTTGGAGATTGTATTTGCTCTGATACTGACCTGGTCCCTGCCATGGGAAGAGCACTGCCTCAAGCTCCTGCTACCACGACCAACTCACTCCCACAACTGTGTTCTCCCGACCATGAGAGGTTGGACCCTCTAAAATTGTGAACTAAAATAAATTTTTTCCTACTTAAATTTTAAGTTGATTCTGCCAGGGTTTGTTTTTTTTTTTGTTTTTTGTTTTCTGTTTGTTTGTTTGTTTTGGTTTTTTTTGTCATGAAAATGAAAAGTAACCACTGGAGCCGACCACAGACCAGTGTTCTGTCTAAAGATCAGTTCTTTAGCTTTTCTCTCTAGTTCACTAGTTCTTTACCTGTTGTCAATCAACTTAACTCTTTAGCCTGTTCTTTGAGCAATATTTCACTATTGAAGTTAATTTTTAAAAATTTTACAATCTTTTATTTAATTTGTCTTCCATTGCCTTTTCATGTTTTACAGAGAATTATTTTTTGCTTGTGTTTTATAATCTTTCTTCTATGACTTTAATCATTTTGTATCAATATCTGTTTAGTCTCTAACAGAATCTGATTTTATTCACAGTTTTAGAGGTTCTTAATATTCTGTTTGATATGATTTGCTAATTCTCCTTTAAGGTGGACTATTTTTCTTGTCAAATATTATAAATTTTAATTGTTCATTGATCTTTGTGGGAATGTGTGGACCAGACTGGGGCATGTCTGTCTTGGATGTTCTAGCACATTCATTACTATGATCTGGTCTTCCTATAAGGGTACAATTTTTTTTTCCTACCTAAATCCCAGGTATAGATAAATTTTATTATCTCCCTATTCAAGGATGGCAAAATTTCATTGTAGTCTGGTTGTCACCCAGGATGAGCTGTCTGAGGTTCACAAAATTACATGAGTGTTATTTTAGCTCCAACGCACAAAGGAGTTAGAAACTTCTTTTCTGTCTCTACCTGGTCATTAAAATCCAGCTTGCTGGGGTCCTAAATGTGAGGTACTTGTTCTATCCCAATTTCTTAGCCATAATGGCAGCTCATGCGATCAACTCTCTAGTTTTCAGTATACTCTTTTCTTCAATAAATGTTTTCCTTGTAAAATTAATTGTAGATTTAGAAAACTGTTAGACTTGATCCAAGTTTACTGGGTTGGGTTCAATGGGAGGGTTTTCAGTTGTGACTGGGTGGTGGGCAAATGGCAGTAGAGTGAAGGGAAAGGCTTCTGATTAGCTCAGATATAATCAGGGCCTGTTTGGATTTTTCTCAGTTACTTTCTAAGATCCCACATCAGAGAGTCCTTCTAGAAAAGCTATAGTTTGCAGACACTTCCTATGACCCTGGAGTTGTACTTCATCTCTCTCCTAAGATTAGTGTAAGGTATAAGAAATGAACCACATAGGCTTTTATATTTGGATAAATCAAACGCCAGAGGTTATTATAAAGAGAGCAGTACACCAGGGACTGGAGACCCACAAGATTGTTAGGATTCAAGATCATTCCAAGGTCAGAGTTGGTTCAAGACTGGAGATCTGGATACCAAATGATCAACATTAGATTTATGCTCAAGTTCCTGTCTCCTTTATTAATGCTGAAGAACAGTGAACATTTGCAAGAACACGATATATCTCTATTTGGAGTTTTGTGGGTGTGAATATGTAAGAACTTTGAGTTTTGAAAGTTACATACAACTGAGAAATGGAATCAAAGCTAATGTGACAATCAAGAGCATTCTTGGAAGCTCTGGGTTCAGTGGGCTGCATCTTCAAACCATCTAGGTCTTGAAGCTTCTCCCCAAGTCCTCTAGGGAAAATATTCTTGCTTATAGCACTTATAGTACTATTGTTCTTCCTCTGATTTCACCAACATACTGTGATTATATTTATTTGCTAGATTCCAGGATATTTTAGTCATTGTCTAGGACCATAACTTGTCTCATTAAATAATTGTGTCATCATTCTTTTGAAATTGGTGCTTCTGCTACTACAGTGAGAACTTCAAAGACAGAAGAAGTATGTATTGCATGGGAAACTTGTTCTAAATTCTATGTAATGCATTAGCAACACAGGTAATAAGGCAAACATTGGCCCTTTACAGTTGTTATGCTAGCATTAATCCCCATTGAAATATAATGCTTCTAAGACTCACTGCTATGTAAACGCTTCCAGTAAAATCCTTCGGCTCTTTTTCTAAGTAACAAGGGCCCATTTATGTGAAAATAATGTGATCCTACAAGTAAATCTGGTTTAAAATGAGAACACAAAAATCAGAATGATGCTAATTACACATCCAATATATCAGTGAAGAAATAAGAGTGGCTCCTGACAGCTGTAGTTAAAATGTTAATGTAAATAGAAGTTTGGAGACAAATAATGTATTACGTATGAAAGCATGTACACAACAGAAGCAAATCATTCTTTCATCAGAGTTGGTAGCCTTCTACCTAACATAACAAACAATATCCCCCTCTTAAAAATAGCTGGGGAAGGCCAATATTCTGACTTTTGTTTAACTGAGAAAATTAAAGAAATTGAGAAATTTTTTGTTGAAAAAGCAGTAAGGAAATATCTTAGATCTATCCAATGCATAGTATGTTAATCCAAAATCAATGAACACCCATAGGAACCCTGTTAGGATCTCTAGACACCGTCTACTCTAATGGGGTGGCAGATTCCAGTCTATGCCAAGAAATAATAAGGTATTTTCTTGTGCCAGAAATTAAAGAAATTGTTGGATACTAATAGATCATGTTAAAAGTTTGTACAATTAACACACACACACACACACACACACACACACACAGGCTTCCATTGACTGTGAATAATGCATGATGAGCAGCAAAAGAATTAGGAATAAAATTCATTGAGATATAAGAGTCCAATGACATACAGATCAAAGGGACAAGGACAGAGGAAGACAGAGGTGGACACAGAGTGGATGAGAAGGAAAATCAGAACAATTCTAGTTACACCATTGGATTAACTCTTTACCTTGAAAATTAACAACTAAAAGGAAAAAAAAAATAAGTGTTTATTCTGATCTTTTTTCTCCTATAAATTGTATTTATAGGTAACTAAATAATCTCAGATCATGAGGGAAAATTATTTTATACAGAAGAACTCTGCTAATGCATAGTGAAGAAGTTACAGAATGAAATGGTCATTGCTTTGTGATGTCTGATGAAATACTTTGTATTTCATAACACTAAAGACAAGATGGTTTCATTTAGTCATTGGGATGTGTAAATTTTTATAACTCATCCATGGAGAATACTTTATATATTACTAACATCTTTAAGTATTGCATATGTATCAGAAAAAAAGGGGAGAAGCAAAGCAAAATTGGGGGGTTTATAGACTCTGCAATTGGAATATAGAAGTTGCTTACTTTCTTTACTTTTGAACATGCTTGAAAACTTTTATAATCGTAATAAATAAGAGTGCATATTGATTTACTCCAGAGGGCAAGAGTAAAGAATTGATAGGTTTGGATTGAGGTTTTCACTCCATATACATGGAAGCGTTTTAAATAAATCATCCCACTTCTTTGAATATCTAAGTCTCTGTCCATAGACTTTGTCCTATATCATGGTGTTTTCAGATGTGCTAACTGGAATTCTGGTCTATGGGAGGGAGAAAAGAAAGCAGAGCATCTGTGTTGCCCATAAACTTGAATGAAGCCATAGATGCTGTATTTCTCTCCTTTTGATTCACAAAGTATATTAGCACTTTAAAGTCTTTGAGAACTTCTATAACAAACAAGGAAGCGATGGAATAATGGAACCTTTAGCTCGGTGTTTCTCAGACATTAATGTAAATGTCCTTCCCTTGATTCTTTTCATTTATCACCTGTGCAACTCTGGAGACAATCCTGAACTGTATAATTTCTAAGGACCCTTTTGGTGCTAAAGCTCTGTGAGTCTATAATTTTTGTAAAGCTTTTAAATGTCTATAAAAATATCAAAATAACCAGTTAATGCAATAGGAAAAAAAATCAATCAAATTAGTTGTCTGACAGAAGTGCCTATTTAATTCAATCCAAATGTTTTATCAAGTAGCCCCAGGTAGACCAGCTTGAGCTTTGGAGCAAAAAAATAATCTTGGCAGCATCCTATGAATCCAAGGTTTTTTCCTATTCGTGAACTGCTGAGCTTGAGTAAAATCATAGCATTTACGGATTCTATCACAGCACTGATTGATCAACAGTTTATCCCCAGAGATTTGTGCCAATCAGAGGACTCAACCATGGAAAAGTTCAGTATCTGCATCCTCAGAAGCCACTTTTCAAGATTTCTTAGGGACTGGAATCCCATTATATCTCATATATATATATATATATATATATATATATATATATATATGTATGTATATATATTCCATATACATGTACATATATCCCATATATATGTACATATATGTTTACATATATATACTATGTTTCCCCTGTATGTACCTGTAATGGAGTTTAAGTTATAATTTAGACACAGTAAGAGATTAATAAAAATGACAGAACAATGATAATATATTTTAATAAAACATCTAACATATCTCTTGTGTTTGGGGGGTCTGTATTAAATAAGCTTAAGGATTACTGGAACACGGCACTACAATGTCAAAGATGGTGGATCTGGTATCCCAGATCTAAGTGGCTAATGGTTGGGTAGCATATACAGCATGTATGCCTGGGAAAAAAGAATGATTCGCATTTCTTGTGGGATGGCCTTGGACAGTGCAAGGTTTCATCACACTGTTCAGTATCAATTTTGGAATTTTCTCCTTAATATCCTCTGATTATGGCTAACCACAGATCACTAAACCTCCACAAAGCATGACTACCATATCAAGAATCAGTGAAATGGGCAACACAACCTAATTTGGAATAGGTTTGAGGTTTGATCTGGGACATGAATGTAACCACCTTGTTTCTTCTATGAAGGTAAGTTTGCTCGTCTTTACACAATTATGAAAATTTGTAGGGAGATAGCTGTAAAAATATGGAGGCTATCAAGAGATCTGTGGCTTTTACAAAATGAATTTTTCTTCAAAGATGTAAAATTTTTAAAAGTTTTCCTAAAAGTACAGAATCTGTGAAGTCCAAGTGTACCCCTAATTCCTAATCTTTTTTGTAATATTTTAATCAATTCTTTAAGTATTTTGGTGTAAATGAGCCCCATCCCTCCATTTAAAATCCTCCCAGATTGAATCCCCACTCCTCTCCCCCTCCCAAATTCCTGTCATCTTTTTTTTTTCTTTTAAAAAATAGCCCACTGAATCCACTTTGTGCTGGTGTCAGGTCATCCACTGGATCAGGGTCGACCTACCAGGTGCGATAGCCTTAAAAAAATATTCACTGTCCCTCCCTCAGAAGCCATCATCTGTCAATAGCTCCTCAGCTAGGGGAGAGGACTCATAAGCCCCTCTCCCTCCTTGTTGGAGTGTTGACTGGCTTGTACAGACAACCACAGCTGCTGTGAGTTCATGAGTGCAGTGGTCTTGTCATGTCCTGGAGATGAGCCTTGAGGAAGGGGTGATATAGATGTCCCACTTGTCACTGAGCACTCCACTGACAGCTGTGAGTCTGTGTGTTACACAATGAAACTCCTCTAATGAGGCCTGAGAGTTTCACTAATCTCTGGGTAGAGAGATAAATTTAGAGGGCAGTTTGATACTATGTCCATTTAGAAGAATGATGGTATTAGGATCAGACTTGGGCCTGTGAGCTCCCCAGTCATGGGGTTTTGGTTAGATTTGCAGTACCACACGTGTGGAGTGGGCCTCAGATCCAATGAGAAAGTGGTTGGTTATTCCCATATCATTTGTGCCTCTACTGTACCCAAGGGCATGACTTGCCATGCTGCAGCCAATCTTAAGGAAAGAGAAAGCTGTTTTCAAAAGTCTTCTCATATTTGTTCTTTCTACAGCATTTGAGTAAGAACATGAAATGAGTGGAGGAGAGCAGATATGTGAGTTGAACTGATTAACAACATAAGAAACCTTCAGCCTAACTCTAAGCCTACTACACAATTCTATATTTTGTCCATTTTTTAAATTATAGATCTTTACTTTGAGACAATTATAGATTCATATACAGGTGGAAGAAATTTTACAGAGAATTCCAAACTATTTTTTTTTACCTTTTTATCAAGTGAGTGTTTATTTTCAATCTAAATAAATAGCACAGGAATATATTTGTAGCTGAAAGACCCTGTCTTGTGGTACACCAGATAGATGCTATTTAATTCTTATATGTTGGGAAGGGCTCTGAGAATTTGTCTCATTTTCTTTTTTTCTTATTGAATATTTATTTATTGAATATTTCCTTGTTGAATGTATTTCTCTGATTTGTTCTTTAGCTACTGTATTAGTTACTTTTTTGTTGTTGTGGCAAAAAATATAAATAATCTAAAGGAGGGAAGATTTCGTTGGCTTCCAGTTTGAGGGAAGACAGTCCGTCATGGAAGGGAAGACATGATGGCAGGTGGCTCTGTGATTGCAGGGGTGTATGACTTGGGCTACTCACTTTCTCATACCTTGGTGGAACAAGAAGCAGAAAGCAGGCAGGAGGTAGGGCTGGGTAAAATCTTAAGACCTTACCCCTAATGATGCACTTCTTCCATACCTCTTAAGGTATGAAACCTTCTAAAATGTGTCACTTGCTAGGGAGCAAGTGTTCAAACCATTGGTCCTGTCTGGGACATTTCGTATTTAATCCATATCTTCCAATAATAACATCTTGCAGAACTATCTAGTGCAATATCACAACCAGAGTCATAGTCCATGATTTTAAAATATTTTACAGGTGTGAAAAGGAAGGAAAGAAGAAAGAAGGGGTCAAGGGACAATTCTCTGTGAACTTCCTTTCAGATGCCTGTTTATTTCCTATGTCTTAAGAATAGAAAGAAATTACTATATTTATCAGTAAGGAGGTATCCTGGCACTCGCTCTTTCTCCCTTTGAATGGGTAATTCACATGTGGTTTTATATGTAAATAAAGGATTTGAATATTCAGGAATCATATATAGAAATAGGATACACAATATGGTTTGTCAAGTGTTTCTATATCCTGTCTCCCCAAAATACACCGAATCTTAAAATCTTTCCACACACAAACCAAAATTAAAAGATTTTGTGGACTGGCTGACCTGAAATTTAAAAGCTAACATTTATTCTGAGGTTTCTATGGAAGACCCTCTAGAATAGGTTTCTTTGGGATATTTAGAATGTTAGTGTCATTCACAGGGTGTCAGCTGGTCTCTGTCCACTCTCTGTACCTCTGTGATGAAGTACACTCACTTTCTCCTTAGACCCTCTATAATAATTACCCCATACTTAAACCATATGAATCCTCCTGAAGCCGTCTATGAATTATCCATTTTTGACCATCTCTCAGGTCCTCTGGTAATGCAAACCTGCACGTGTGTGTGTGTGTGTGTGTGTGTGTGTGTGTGTGTGCGCACCGAGGGTAAATATTTGACCACTGTCCCAGCCCTCGAGTGACCTTGCATTAATTAGTTGAGAATTTCAGGGCTTTGAATCTGATTGAATCAAAATATTGTTTTTACAAGTTGATGAAGCCTCTTGATTGATGTGAGCCCTGCTGATTCTTTAAAGGATTAAACTGTATGTATAGATTACAAAATCCTAGCTGCCGCTGCTCAAACGGGAACTCTGAACAAAGGCAAAAACAATATATTGCAGTAGATTTTTTGTTCCTCCCCAATAAGTGCCATGATTATTTGGACAGAAATGCAGATGAGTCAGTATAAAGAGAATTAGAGAAATTGACAGAAGTGATCAAGAAAAATCTCGGGCGGAAATAACAAGAGACAGAAGGGAAGGACAAAAGGAAGCAGGGAAGGGAGAAGGAAGGGGCTTGCTTTCCATTCATCCTGAAAATACGTCTTGAATGTGCACATCCCAGGGTAAAGCCTGCCATAGTCTATCCTGGGAGCAGAAGAAGAACACAATCATTGAGGTCTGAACTGGTCAAGGCTTAGAGGAATTGAGTGCCAAGCCACATCTCTGGTGAGATACACTCACTCAGCCCTGGGTCACATGGCTCTCTGCCCAATGAACCCTGGAGCCCTACAGCAAGAGTGAGATATGACAAGACCCTTGTCCAGAGAAAGGGCAAGACAGGAAAAGCTCAAGGGAGTGGGGAAGGAGAATGAATAGAGATGGAAGGAGGAGGCACAGAGCTCCTGCGAACACTTCCATGTGAATGCAAGTAAAACATCCCCACACAGACTGGTGTTCCGATGCTGCTCTCGCTATTTCTAAAAGAGAGCTCTTTCCTGTTGGTCCCATGTAGATGTTAGTTTGTTAGGGTTTTTTTCCCACCCCCAAATTTACAAAACTTTCACCTAATTTTCTTGTGCATCTATTAACCTGAAAAATGACTTGTTCTCTTGTACTCTGTGTTGTGTAATGAATCAAAAGCAGTCAACATACAGAAGAAACAATAAAGCAGACAGCAAATCACATTGTGCCCAGGGCAGGGAGATTGTGAAGTTTGGGACTATAGCCTTTTCACAGCTTCTAAGAGTGAACATTGCTTTTCAAATACTTCCGTGAAAGTGTCACCTCCTTGTTTCTTTTGGGATGAATTTGTTGGAGTTTGCATTCTCCTTTCTCTGGTTCCATGAAGGGGATAAATATGGGTTAGGCAATAATGAGGGATAGGTGTGTAGCATACCATAGTAGGTGATAGTGGTTTGCAACATCAGTGGGAAAAATATACTTAGCAAAACTACAGAAGCCTCTAGCTTAGTTTCTCTAAATAATTGTGTGTGTGTGTGTGTGTGTGTGTGTGTGTGTGTGTGTGTAAGACAGAGGTACTCTAGACAAATGAACTTTCTTACCATATGTTAAATATGGATCCTTATATTTACAGACAAGCACACAGTACACCATTCATCAAAAAAGCTTCTTTTTGCAACAAATGGAGGCTACTGCAGAACCTCACAACTGGTCAGACACAGAGAATATATGTCTACAAGATGCCCAGTCCTAGGTGACATATCTCAGTTGAACCACTGCCCCTAAGGCTTGGATGAGGGGCAGAGAGTAAACTAGCGCACCCTCACCTCTCACCAGTGAAGTTTCCTTATACAACAGAGTATGATGCACACAGAAGGCTACAACTGATCATATTTTAAATAATAAGAGACTGCAGAGTATGTATCCCTGGATAGGAATGCTATATTGAACCTTACCCACCCACGACTGAGAGACCACTGTAGAAGAGTTGGGTAGAAAGACTGTAAGAGCCAGGGCTAGTTCATGAGCACAGGGAAGCAGAAGCTTTCAGGCCACTGGAAGCTTGCACATGTGAACCTGTGGCAATGGTGTCTTCGAGCACAGGACCCATGCCAACTCAGTTATCCAGAGTGGAGACAGAGAAATAGATGGTGGGCCAGTCCTAGACTGGAACTGTTGAGACTGACTACTACTGGGTGAGGGAGAGTGGGCCTTACTTCCCATCTCGAGATACGCTGACTAGACTCCAGTGAATGAATTTGCCCTGAAGGAGATTTGGGTACAAATGCTTGACTGGATAGGGTTTAACATGTATGGAGGAATATATGAGGTCTGGTGAGAGATTGGGGTGAGGGCATGGATGGGGAAGGAGTCTAAATTTGATTAAGAACTGTTGTATGAAATGGACCAAAGCTCAACAAAAATATACATAGATAAAAGTGGATTGTATAAGACAACAGGCAATGGCCAGTTCAATGGCTGGATGGAGAAGTTCAAAGCCCTTCCCAGAGCCAAACTTGTACCCCCACAAGATCATGGTCATAGTTTGATGGTTTACTACTGGTCTGGTCCATTGTAGCTCACTGTATATATATTTTTAAAAGCATAAAAGTGCCATTTTCTTGATGACATGGCTGAACAGGTGAAGGTGCACTTGCTACCAAGCCTGGTGAGTTGGGTCCCCACAACTCACATAATGAGAAGAAAGAACTAACTCCTGTGAGTTGTTCTCTCTGACTCTCACATGTATACTGTGGGACAGGCATATGGACACCACACACAGACACAGACAGACATAGACATACACATACACACACACACACACACAATAGATAGATAGATAGATAGGTAGATAGTTAAATAAAGTAACAAAAGACTATATCAGTAAGTGCAAAGTGGAAGCTCAAAATCAAACTCATGGGCTTGGCAGTTAAAAGCACTGGCTGCTCTTGCAGAGGACCCAGGTTTGATTACCAGTATCCACATGGCAGCTAACAACTGTCCATAACTCCAGTTCCAGGGGATCTGATACCCTCTTCTGTCTTCCATGGACATTGCCCAACTTGGATGCACTTACATACATGCAGGCAATATACTCTTATACATAAAATAAAAATAATAAATAAATAAAATAGTCTTTAAAAATTAAAATTAAACTTATAAAGGCAATAGATGAGTAGGACAAAGGAGACTGTAAGAAGGATGTGATTGTGGGGAAACATCCTCAAAAAATGGATGGTCTTCAGGAGCCTCTTACAAGAACGGGATACACTGAGAGCAGGGAGGAAATCCTAGAAATCGGGCGGTTTGTGATTGGCTTGACTGAGTCTGGAAGATGATGTGGTGACGGAGCTGAGCGGGTTTAAGGAGGCAGCCTGTGAATGGTATGTCTTGGCTCTCATCTGACATACTGAAACGGGAGCAGCAGCAACCTGTGCTGAGATCTGGGCAGAGGAAAGACAATGGGAAAAGTTCTGAGTGCTCCACTGACCCACTGTCAAGGGCACAGCCAGACCCCTCCGAGCCAAACCTTAACTGAACCAAGCCTTACCTGGCCAATATCGTCACCTAGCAATTGGAAAAATAAGATGAGGGTTCCTGGTCCCCAATCCCAAAGAATGTAGTTTTGTAGTTCTTAAGCAGATTCCAGAGACAGGTCATTAAACATTCCATAACTTTGAGCTTCCACGCATTGGAGTTTATACAGATAGCTAAGGGCCTTAGAAACAAATAGGTTCTTACTCAGTATTTGCCTACAGGGCCCCTGATTCCACTTACCTACCAGGCCCCCTAGGTAGGGGGACTTCTTAAGAGGACTGTAGACCTCAGGATCAAAGGAAGTATAGCTACCTTTCTGGTCTTTCTTCCTTCCTTCCTTCCTTCCTTCCTTCCTTCCTTCCTTCCTTCCTTCCTTCCTTCCTTTCTTTCTTTCTTTCTTTCTTTCTTTCTTTCTTTCTTTCTTTCTTTCTTTCTTTCTTTCTCTCTTTCTTTGCCGGGATGTCACCCAGGCTGGCCTTAAACTCACAGAAACCCTCCTTCTCCAGTCTCTCAAGTACCAGGATTGCAAGCATGCACCACCATGCCTGACTAAGAGATGATTATTTTTTAAGAAGAACAAAACACGTCCATAAAATGATGAGAGTATTTTTGCGTCGATGAAGAATCAGTCTCCTTGCGCTGTCGCATCACATTCAGAGGAAAGAGAGAACAAAACAGAAGTCTTAGAGCTTCCTTGGAACATATGAATAATGGGTTATTTTTCTAGGTTGTTCTTGTTTTAAGAACAAAGCTGATTTTATTTCAAAAGGAAGGAAAAAAGGGAGAGAAAAGATGGGAGAAATGGGATGGGATCGGGGGAAAGAGAAGGCAAGCAGATAGGCTAGCAGGCTAGAGAGCTGCTGTAGGTATTACCTGATTGGGAAAGAGCAGAGCTCTGGTACCAGAGAAGAAATATAAAGCCATTTATATATAATTGCATATACATGTGTATATACACATACAAATACGCATATTTATGTATATTATATAATATGCATAATTATAGATGTCTATATTTTACATACTTTATATGCATCTAGAAATGACTGAATTGATGTGAAGTAAGCCATGCAATTTTAATATAATAGATATATAGCTATCTATATTATTACTGTGGGTAAATATTTTCTAATAAATCATAATCGTCATTATCAAGTTCCTGGCTCACTGACGCCATTCATCATTCACACCATCTGTGACCCTCCAGTGGCAGACATATTCTGAAAACTTCATCTGTGACATACTTTACCAAAGCTGACTTTTTGGTTTTGGTTTTAGTTTCATATCATTAAGTATATATTTTTCTCATGGATTCAAGGTCTACAGTTGTCCAGACAGGGATTAGTCATGAACCTGGGTCCATGATACTCTCTTCACTGGTTCATTTGAACCTTTATATTCTTTGTTTTCTGTTAATAATAAAAAACACCATTAAATTTAATATCCTATGCAAAAACTTAAATCCTTCTGTATATCATTCTTTGACCTTCCCCGTCTCCTTTTAGCTTCCATAGAAACCACAGCTCTAAATTCTGTGCCTGTCATCACTGCCTTGCACAAAACAAGCATTTTTAATCATAGACAGTGATACCTAAGGCCACAGACCACCTTCCCTACAACCTTTCATTCTGTGCACATGAAAATCCCATTTTCCTTATCAAGGAAGGAATTCTGATATTTTCCTGTAAGGGTTAGTGAATCCTCTGCGCTGTGGCTTCTCTTGGTGCCCCATCCAGCGCTTACATCCCTTTTCCCACAGCAGTCAGGGCAAAACAAAATGAGCGTCACTAAGAAGTATCCCTCCGACTCTCTTCACTGCCCTTCAAACTAGGAAAGAGTCCTGAGGGCCTTGGAGGTTAGGGTGTAAACCAGAACACACCAGGGAGTCATGGACTCTGGGGACCCCTGCAGCAGGTTAAATATCATTGCAGAATAGCAGTGGATGAAATGCAGTAAGATGTGCCCCTTCCTCTTGCTCACGATAACTCTTATTATCTTGGGCTCAGGTGTGTTGCATGAATATACAATAATGGGGCTAACAAGATGGTTTGGGGTCACGGAGGGATAAACCATGGTGTAATCCAGCTCTGAAAGCTGTTCTGGTAATGAAAATTGTAGAGCAGTCTTGTGGCTAGTTTTGTAATAAAGATATACAAAGATGAATATAGGTTTGCAGGAATTAATCTGAGAGCATTTGATCCAATTTATACTGGAGTGGCTGCGTGGAAGGCAGCTCAGGAGACAGGATTCCAATTTAGGTTGATAGAGCGCTTTGGGATCCCAGGGAAGAAGGGTTCTCTGTAATTGGGAGATTATTTTATTTTTGAAATGCCCATCTCTTGGTTTCAGGAGAGGTCACACATCTGCCTGCCTGGCCTGTGAATACAGCAAGACAGAGGCATTGAACCCCACAGTGCCAGCTTCTGGTTCTTCATTCAGCTGACAGACAGGCATCCAGTTTTATTCTTTGAGAGGAGACCCCAGGACACACTGTGGTCTATTGTTACAATTGTTTGATAGACCAAGCATCATTAGACCTACAGGGCGGGGAGGCACAAGACAGAGTTACTTCTCCTCCTTCTTCAAGTTCCTTTTTCTGAGCTACTAACAGTGACCAAGCCTGAAGTTCTTACGAGTTTTCACTCAGAAGTGAGGAGCTTGAACCTAAGAAGCATGTAGAAATGGTTCTCATGTTGCCTTCTGGCAGATGGCCAGGTTAGGGACAGAACTTGAGACAACTGACTGATACAGTGATGACTCAAGGCCCTGACACCCTTAACAAAACAGCCTTGAACCAAATAATGTTGCCTGTGTTCCATTTTGATGTCTGTATGATTCTCAAAAGGGATTTGAAGCCAGAGAGATGGTTCAGCTGTTAAGAGTACTTACTGTTCTTGCAGAGTTTGGTTCCCAGCATCTCCAGCCCCAGGGGATCTTGTGCCTTGGCCTCCAAAAGTCCCCACACTTACATGCACATATCCTTGCACAAACACATAAACATTGGTCCTCATGTGTACACATATACACATAATTTTAAAAAATTGACCTTTTAAAAAATATTCAAGGCTAGGTGTGGTGGCACACACCTTTAATCTCAGCACTCAGGAGGTAGAGGCAGGCAGATCTGTGTCAGTTGGAGACCAGCTGGTTTATGTAGTGAGTTCCAGGTCAGCTGGGGCTATAAGGAGACCCTGTCTCCAAAATACCAAATATATATAAATTATATATATATATATATGTGTGTGTGTGTGTGTGTGTGTGTGTGTGTGTTCAAAAGCAATTAGATTTTCATCACTGATTTTTCTTTTTAAAGTGGAATTAAAAAAGACTCTTCTCAAATTTTGCTTGGAGACCTATGATGCTTAAGATGAATTCAAGAGCATTTGACTCCCAATATTTTCCCTGGAAACTTCTGGGATTCTTATTTCTAATGTTATTTAATCCTTTTCATTGATTTAACATATATGAGTTTCTACATTTTATCATACAGGAGTTTGTGTATGTACATAGAGCTGGGATGCTGTTTTATACCCAGAAGGAGCTTGGTGCAGCTTTTTCATTTGTGATGGGAACTATCATGCTGCGGTGTTTTCACATCAGTATTAGAAAAGTTGGCCATGTAATTGTTTGTTGCTGTGTATGGGAATGAAATGTAATTATTACCGAAGGCTTTTTATTTATTTGTTTTCCATTTTTAATTCTACCTTAATAGTTGCCTAAGTAGCATATGGTAGCCTGCTTTCTATACACACTTGGGAAGATGTGAACTGCCTTTAATAACAAATAAAAAAGCAGTTTGCATTCAGATGAAAATAGCCCACAGCAAAAATAAAGGATATAGCTCTTCATCCAACCAACCCAGAGAGTTTAATCATTTAGCGTACACATTACAACTTAAGCATTTTTAGGGGATTATATATATGCACACACAGACATATATATAGATCCATACTTTGGAATTGGAGTATTACTTGTACAAGTCACTTTTTGTTTAGCACAAAAGAATGAAGCTTTTTAATTCATTTTTACTTTTACACTGTCTCGGTTTATATTATCTCTGATGGGAGGTGGGGTGGTATTTCTAGATGCAGCAAACGAGAAATAAATGCATTTTCAATTGCCAGTAATATTTAATTTCTATCAACAATTTCTTAATTGTTCTTCTGAAAAAGCAGAGCTTTAATGTGTCAGCCTAAATTACCACACAAAAGAAATCAGAAATTATGCTGTTAGCATTTCCCCGTTTTTAGATATTACTGATTAGATTAGAGAAAATGATTCTTCATAATTTAACTATAGAAAAGCAGCACATTCAGTCATATCACCGTATCGAAACAGAATTAAAGAGAACTGGTGTCTTAGTACAGTGTTTGCAGGTTGGGTTTTTTTTTTTTTTGAGGAAGAAAGGTGTTACTTTGGAATTTTGTTCATACTGTATTCTTATTAAAAGCTTGTCAGGGAATTAAACTTTTTCAATCTGGGCATTGTCCTTAAAATACAAAGTTGGTCATGATGTTGTATTGTAATAAAAATTAGACTGATTTTAATTTAAAGAGATTTGTGAGTAGGTCCCTTTGGAATACTTTTTTTGTTTTATTCAAAAGTTAATAGATCAGAAGAAACATATTAATGATGTTTAGCTTACAAGTTAATGAAAAACAAATTCCCTATTGAAATAAACTAGGTATTTCTTTCTTTCCCTATAAAGAGGTCAGACTAGTGTCTAAGAAAACTTAAAGCTTGAAGAAAACTGGACTAAATTTCTTCCTTGCATCTTTTAGATCAAATATCTTCTCTATTACTGGAACCTTCTTCACATTCACCAGTGACATTTGGTGACATGGAACATTTGTCAGTATGAGATAAAGAAAATAGAAAAAAAAAAAAAAGAATCTGAAAAGGCTCAGGAAAGCACTTCAACCTTCTTTATTCACAAACATCTTAAGAAATATGTTTATTGTACACAAGAAAATCAAGCCAGTGTTACAAAGAAGGGAAAGTAGATACATGTCAGGTGAAAGTTGTGAAGCAGAAATGAGCTTCTCTTCAGAGTTTGTTATCTGGGGTGCATGAGCACTGAATATGCTACATTTAGGGGGAGGCTTCTAGCAAGGCAAGTGTGTGTCTAAACACAAATTTTTAAGGATGATTTTGATACCCTTATTTCTAATGTTTCAAAGAAGTGTTGTTGAAGTTCAGTTCCTGTAAAACATATACGTAGAAAGTGTCAGATCACAGAAGGCTTTTAGTATTCGGTGAATAATTGTGTTTCAAGGAAGGCTTGGGAAACTGGCTTGCCTCTCTTAGGGATGGGACACTTTTCTGCCCAGTAACACAGCCTGTGGCATTCTCATAGGAGGTAATACCAGGGAAGCCCAGGGTTTCTATTTACAACACATGATCAGTTTGTTCTTTTTCTTCCAAATCTGCAGAAGCAGATCAAAAGAGACAGTAAGTTCCCTTGTGGAGTGCACCCCGTCAAGCCCCACCCTGACGCCACAGCATCCGGGTGCTCTCCCAGCCCTGTAGGAATGTGTGTGTACCTAGGTTTCATTGGCAGACCTAATTTCAGAATACATAATGCATGATTTTGAAACCAATTTGTTATTGTAATAAAATATTTTTTTAGGAATGCATGGAAGTACCCAGAGAGGAGGATGTTAAATTATACATGCATTGTGGCCGAGTGGATTCGTTTAGCTCTGTCTGCAGGTGAATCTCCCTGTGACCTTGGCACTTGCTGGCTAGGATAGAATAACAATCAAAGCTTGGATTGGAAATCCGACCATTTCCAAATATTAACAACTTCTTTCAAAGGAAATGCTGATTTCAGCATTTATGTTAATAGCCACATCAGTATCTCTTTCAGAGTTTTTAGGGGTTGGGGGTGGGTGGGTTGTGGTGGGTGGGCAGCAGCCAGAAGATCTTAATAGGATTAAAAGCCAGGCATTTTATTTTTCAAAATGCTAATTTGTTTTCTGCATTCTGTTTTCATATCAGGCCTTATTATTCACTATCCTAAGATCCACCACCCACTGTAGACTCACAGGCTTGCATCTGGAACAATAGCCAAGTAGCAGCAAAGGTTTCTGTTGAAAAGGAATTCTACATCCCTGCTCAGCACATCACCGTCTTTCTCAGTCAGCTTAGACAAGAGACTTCCAAAATGATGGTGTCAAGAATGAGGAGACCCTTTGGCCCCTCCCTTCCCCGTTAGAGAACAAAATTGAGTCAATATTAGCAGGCATTAATTGAAACAGCCCATAGTGACCCTACGAAGAGGGACTACTGGGGTTGGAGAAATTAGGCTTTGAGGCTGAATTACCTGAGGGATGGGGTGTTATGTCTTCTGCTTATCTCATGGCCTTCCCACCTGCAGCTTACCCACTTCTGTCTGCTGGAGCCTAATAGCAACCCAGACAGGAGACAAGAACAGAGATGACAATTGACCATGTCATTTATTTTGAGGCTCCTTTTACAGGTTTTACTACCAAAGACATTTCCAAGCAAACTGAGACAACTCTTGCATCCTAAAGCCAAATTGATGTGATGGTTAAAAGGAAGGTATCATGCCTCATCCTGAACTTGGAACTCTCGTGTACTTAGCGAAGTTGGAAAGACCTTCCCTTCCTTCTTTCTTTCATTTTCTCCCTTCCTATCCAACTGAGGGGAAAGAAGGGAAGACAGAAAACCAAGTTCTAGGGACTGGAGAGACGGCTCAGTGGTTAAGAGTCCTTGCTGCTCTTGCAGAGGACTGGAGTTCAATTCCCAGCACCCACAGAGCTGTTCATAGCCACCAGTTTCAGAGAAAACAATGCCCTCTGCTGGCCTTTGTGGGTACCAGGCATACATGCGGTGTACTTACATAGATGCAGGCAAACAACTATATACATATAATAAAAATAAATAAATCTTTAAAAAAGGAAAGAGACCCAAGTTCCACACATGTTGATGAAAGCCCCGTGTAGTCATCCAAAGGGGCAGGTAATTTGCAGTTCGGGGCAATGGGGGGTGATGTGTTCCATTTGGAGTCATGTGTGTTTCTGTTTAGCCCAGCAGGAGTACTCATGCAAGGTACCTTTCCTCTAACTGTCCGTTTTTTGGTTATGTTCAAAATGCAGACTATTTAAATGCCCAAAACAACCTTAACAGAACTGCTTAGTGTCTTAAAACCATTTCCCTGAAAACCAGGAGAAAAAAAAAAATCAAAGGAAAAAGACCTACACTTTGGGGTTTGCTCAGTTATATTTTTAGTAGTTTAATGACCTATAAATTCACTTTTCTAAGAAAAGAAACATAAAAGAATTTAATGACCAAAAAAGAAAAGGAAGTAGGGAGTTTGCTGAGAAATTTCCTTCCAGGGGCTAAGAGCAACCAAACTTGTTATTTTCCAGAGTGCTTTGAATGCCTTGGTAGTACCTACTTTTCCTTCCTAAGGAAGTTTGTTGGAGAACATCTATTGACTTTATTTCTTTTTCTCTTCTAGAAGAGTTGGTTGGGTTTGAAGGAAGAGCATTGCATTTTGCTTAAGACAGTGATTTAGATTCAGTGTTCTTTGAGGGGAGAAAATTTTTCAATTAGCATTTCTCACCAAAACAAAGGGCTTGTTCTGTTCAAGGCTTGTTACTGCCAAATTCTAAGACATATAGCATCATAGCCGGTTGCCATGAAGATAGTGGTGAATCATGCCTTAATTAAAAGGACTCTTAAGCTAGAAGATATGCAAACACATCGACTGGGAAAGGGAGAGAAGCAAATAAATAGAAACTGCTAATGTCCTCTTCAACTTTGGAAGATACTTGGTCTTTCCATAGGGCTTGCATCTGAGTTATACAGTCTGTGCAAATAGGAGATGGTAGGCATTGGTGCCGTGGACACTGGCAATGGCAAGCAACCTCAGGAGGGTTGGGGAGGGACTCTATTTGGGATGCCAGTGACAGTGTCTGTGTCTTCTTTAAATATAAGACAAAGGGCTTTGAACTTCAACTTCACATGGAGAATTAGTTCAGAGAATTAGTTCAAAGAACGCTTAGAGTACTTGAACTTGAATAGTTCTCCCTGACCTCCATCCATCTGGAGCCCTAGAATATGACCATACTTGGAAAATGGGTCTTTACAGAAGAAATTCATTAGGAATCTCAAGATAAAATCATCTTGGATTTAGAGTGAGCACTATGTGCAATGACTGATGTCTTTTCAAGAAAAAGGAAAGGGGTCCGGTGGAGAGATGGTTCAGAGGGGAAGAGTGCTTGCTGCTCTTTCAGAATACCAGAGTTCCATTCTCAGTACCCACATTGGTGGGCTCACAACCACCTGTAATTCTAGTTCCAGGAGGATCTGATGGCCTTTACTGGCCTCCACAGGCACCTGCATACATGTGCATATACACACATACACATAAATAAAAATAAAATAAATCTTTAAAAATTATAAAGGAAAAACAAGAGGAGATTTGAGATAGTCCAATACACAAGACAAAGCCATGTGAAAGAACTAGACCAAATTGAGGAATGCCCAGGATCACCAGAGCTACTGGGTGGAAAGCCTGGAGTGGATTCTCTCTCAGAAAACCAGAAGGAAAAAAATCCTGCTGATACCTTGATTTAAGACCTTCTAGCTTCCAGTACTGACAGGTAATACATGTCTAAGTGCTCATGTTTATGGTAATTTGTTATACAGCTTCAGAAAATGAACACTCCCAGGGATGCAGTGCTCACTTTGGTTGTTTGCAGGCTAACAAGAGAAGATCATCACGGGAGGCAAATCTCATTGTCACCAGCCACTCGTAGGCCTTGTTGGGCTGACTTGTGGTGCACATGGCTGTCAGGGCCTTCCCAGGATCCACAGCCCTTTCACCTGGCCAACAGATTGGTTCTGTAGCTAGGGATTAGAAAAATATCTTCAGAAGAGGGTGCCCGAGAGCCCCAAGCCAGCCACGGTCTATAGTGGCCCTGGGCTCCACAGTGAGCAGGAAATGTAGACAAAGGCTCTTCTGCCCAAATGGATGCAAATCCAAGTATCTCAAGAGCAAACCTTTTCCTTTCAGGACCCAAACAATTTTGATCATATGTATTACTTTTATGCCCTAAAACATGGCTGAAGATTTTTGCAGACACAGAGAGCTACAAGTACCCGTCATACCCCTGACCTGAAAACTCAAGTTAGCCCCACACTGACATGTGCTAACACATTCTGAACTCCTTACCTTACTGGGGCAGATATTTCATCAAAGCCTGAATGAAATTTTTTAAAAAAACAAAATTAATTTTTGAGGATGAATACAGTGTATTTTTATCATATTCACCCCCTAAGTTCTCATGCCTAATCTCTCAACCGCCTCCCAATGTCCTATATTCTCTCTCTCTCTTTTTCTCTCTCTCTGTCTCTCTCTCTCCTCTCTCTCTGTCTTTCAGAGACAAGGTCTCCCTGTAGCCACAGCTTGCCTGGATCACATGTAGACCAGGCTGGCCTCTATCTCACAGAGATCTGCTTGCCTCTGCCTCCTGAGGCACCACATCTGGCTTTCATATTTTCTTTTTAAAAAAACAATCAAGTCCAGTTTATGCCGCCCATAAACTCATGGCCCCAGGGTGTGGGGCCATTCCCTGGAGCATGTTTGATCTACCAAAGGCCATCCCCTTAAAGAAAACTGACTGTCTCTCCCCCAGAAGCCATCAGCTTTTAATAGCTCCTTGGCTAGGGGTGGGAGCTCTTGAGCCCCTCCCTACTCCGTGCTGGAATGTTGGCTGGCTTGATCTTCTGCACGTCTTGTGCAGACAACCACAGCTGCTCTGAGATACTAAGTGCAGCAGTCCTTTCCTGTCCAGAAAATACTACTTCACCCTGTCCTCCTCACCCTGATTCTTATTCTCTTTCTTCCTCCTCTTCTGTGATGGTCCCTGAAATTTTCAGGGAGGGTATGTGATATCGATGCTTTTTTAATATATAAAAACAGAGTAACTTGCATCGTGGAGTGTAAAAGTGAACTAACTTACCTAGGCTTGGAAGCAATAGCTGGGATTGAGTGACCTTGGACAAGTCATTGAAACCGTGGAAACCTTATTCTTATCTGTAGAAAATTGGTACACTCATTGTTCCCTGAGTTCTGAAAAATAAACAAGTTAATATGTATTTAAATGGTTTGTAAACTATTTGGCGCCCCGAGTACCTGAAGGATGAGCTTATCTGTGGGGAGCAGGACCCACAGCTAATATTTTACTCCCTAGCACCATCTTGTGTCCAAGTTGCTGCTCTCAAGTTCTAGAATTCTACAATATATAATGGACCAGTGGCTACCTCAGAGCTCATTCATATTTTCTTCCTAATATCATCAATGTGCAAGTACAGGGTTCAAGTGGAATAAACTCTGGCCCTCAATTCACAGAGGATTGGCCCCAGATACAGATATTTGGCGGTGGAGACTTTTTACTACTCAGAAAATGTGGCTTTTGAGATGTATCTCTAACACCATTGATTCTAATTTTTCTCCCAAGATAACAAAGAGATACCTAAAATAAATAAATAAATAAAGCAAGCTATTGCTACCAGCTTTAAAGGCCATAATCTGGAGATACCGTAGTTTTGGAAAAGCTACTGTCTAATTCTGACAGCCTAAACAGGGTTGGTCACAAGAAAGAGAGAAGCCTCAGCAGCATAATGTTAAATCTATGAGGATTAAAATTGGGTGAGGCTAGGAGACAGAGCTGATAGGTCTAATGTCAGAGGCTGGCAAAAGCCTGATTAGAGGGCACTGATGATAATGTTGGGTGTGCTCCACGCCCTTGCCTGTATACAGTAGGAACTGATTGTGGTAGGAATGGAGGAGTCTGGGTGGGAAGTGGGTAGAAGAGGAAGCCAGAGTCTCGGGATCACAGCATGAGCCCTGATCTGGTATACTGATGTCAGAATTCCTATCTACCTAGGCTGTAGGCCAGAATGTGCAGGCACAGGCAGTCAAGCCCACCTGCAAGGATTAGTGGTAGTGGACATGAGGCAAGGGTTCTTATCTTGGAAGGAAACTCAGGTCTAAGACAGAGTGTGTGATAGATGCATACTGTTAAACTACTGAGTGGGGCAAAGGGCCCTGCAGGTTCAAAGCCCTTGGCTTAGGGAAGCTGGGATGGGCCTTATGATACAGAGTCATACCATTTCCCGTAAGTGCAGGATAGAAAAGGGTTAAACAAAACCCATAGGTCAAAGACCTTTTAAACATCGGGATGGGGCTTTGGGACCATGCAGGACAGGCATACTTATCTTACCCTAGACTGGCCCTGCCTAAGTTATAGAACAAAGCTTTGACTTAGAAAGAGAGTCTATTGGACTTTGCCTTTGGTCTGTGTCTAGCGTCATCTACTTTAGACTATAATTGAAGCCTGTTTAATGCAAGTGTGTGTTGACGTATTTGTGGCTTCCAAGTATGCACACAGGCATGTGGAGTCCAGAGGACAATCTTGGACAGTATCTTCAGAAATGTCATCCATCTCCTTTGAGAAAAGGCCTGCCACCCACTGGCCTGCCACGCAGTGACTGGGCTGGATGTGGTGGTCAGCAAGCTTCAGAGATCCTTCTGTCTCTATCTCCCAGTGCTGGAGACTTGAACTCAGGTCCTCATTCTTACGCAATGAATGTTCTTACCAACCCCTTAGCCCTGCTGTTTTAAAATAATCCTTATTATGAACAAATCCCAAAGGGATTCTTTAAGTCACTTCAAGGCTCGATTAGTTCCAAGTACATAATATGCAATCAATTCCCCAGTGGATATTTTGAGCTACAAACTCTTTTAGAATAGTGTCTATCCCTTTAAAATGTATTTTTTCTTTTGCAAAAACAATCTTTGGTTCCAAAAATGAAACATCCTGGGCTAGGAATGCCCCTTGGTTAGGAGACTGCCTGTTTGGCATATACAAATTCTGGGTTCCATTTCAGTACTCCATAAACCAGATGTGGTGGCACACACCTGTAATCTCAGTACTTGAGAGGTGGAGGCATGAGGATCAGAAGTTCAAAGTCATCCCTGGCTACATGGCAAATTTCAGGCCAGCCTGGGATACATAAAACCCTGCCTTTAAAAGGCAGGCAGGGTAAGCAGAAAAGGACGCATCCAACACACATGCACACACACACACACACACACAGAGAGAGAGAGAGAGAGAGAGAGAGAGAGAGAGAGAGAGAGAAAGAGAGAGAGTTTAGAAAAAGAAAAGAAGCATGTCTGGGTAGGAGACCCAGTAGTAATCAGCTGCCTCCTGCACTTGATGGGTAGAGGAGAGATCTAGGGATGGGAGAGAGAGTTCATGAGCAGACATAGATACAGACATTATACCTACATAAGGTGGAGCCAGGCAGGCACCAGTCACAACCCCCAGTACTGGAGATTATAATGTGTGATATTAATGCATGTGAAAATTAGACCTTTAAGACTGTCCATCCGGGAGCTAGTCCTCCTGTGCCATGCCCTTCCATGGACCAAGTCTTAGTCTTTATTTATAAAGACTCTGGGCACTGCGGCTTGATTGAACATTTCTAGAGCAATATTTTAAATCACTGGCACAGGAGCTTTACTGAGTAGTTGTTCAGAATGTTTCAAGCCAAGGCCTCCGCTATTGGAGCAAGGATTCATCTCTTATGGTGCAGAAGCTTTGCTAGGGGGTGAATTCTGAAGTATCACCTAGCAGCAATCCATTTCTCTAGGATTATTGATAACATAGATTGCATCTCAGCATTAATAAACAGGACTGATTTCATGGAAAAGCTTTTTAAAATCCAGGAACATCTGGCTTACCTCTCTCCTTTCCTCAATAACTTTATTAACCATCTCATCACTTTTTTATTTTATTTTATTTTTTATGTTATGTGGATGAGTGTTTTGCTTTCATGCGTGTAAGTACACGATGTGTGTACACTGCCCATGGGGGTCAGAAGAGGGCATCACATTCTCCCAGAACTGGAGTTATGAACGATTGTCAGCTGCCATGTGGATGCTGAGAATCCAACCAGGATCCTCAGCAAGAGCAACCAGTGCTCTGAACCACTGAGCCATCTCTCCAGCTGTACTGTTGCCTTTTTACTTACTTGGTACTTATTTATTTGGATACTTTCTTCTTGAATGAGAACAGTTCATTCTCAGGTTTTCCAGACATAGACTGAAGTTACCATGATATTCTGGAGCAATGTAAATTGACTTTTGATGGCCCAGCAGTCATGGTGACACAACTTCTAATCCCAGCACTCAGGAGGCAGAGGCAGGCAGATCTCTGTGAGACTGAGATCCAAAGTCTTCTGTTTCTAGAAAATTCTAGAATTTGACTATCTTGTCTCTAAAAATCAAGAGTCTATAACAGGGTTGTCGGGTTTAGGAAATAAAAACACAGAACACGAAGTTAAATTTGAGTTTCAGGTGCTCAACAAATTTTTAAATTAATATTTGAAGCTGGCATACAAAGCAATGGGTTTTGAGCTACATAGCAAGTTCCAGGCCAGTTAGGGCTACAGGAGACCCTGTCTCAAAAAACAAACAAACAAAAAATTGGCTTTTGATGACTGCTATTGACACAGAACTCGGAAGTTTTATTTCCTTTTCTCAAATAAGTGGTAGGCAGTGAGTCCTTGGAATGTGAAGGGAAAGAGAAAATATCAGGAAGTTAACTGTCTCGATTAAAATAGACTATCAAGCCCCAATTAGTTAGAATTTGCCAAATTCTAACTGTATGATAGTTTCACCAGGTTATGATAAACTTTACATTCCCACTACCATTGCCCTGATTCTCTAATTATGGTCTATGAAGAAATTCGAAGGAAGATCTTTTAAAGTAACTAAATTATTTTTAAGGGTTTGAATCAATTGATTTTGACATGCAGATGTTTAGCATTTGGTTATCTGCATATCTTTTGGAATGCCTTCTTCCCAGGCCTTCTTCCATTCTAGGTACTCAGGTAATTATTTATACGGAGAAGAGAGTAAAAACTGAGTCTTGGGACTGGAGAGATGACTCAGCAGTTAAGAACACTGGCTGCTCTTGCAGAGGACCTGAGTTCGGTTCCCAGCACCCACATGGTGGCTAACAACCATCCATAACTCCAGTTCCAGGGGATCTAACAACCTCCTCTGATCTCCACGGGCATTGCATGATACAAGTCCACTTACAGGCAATACACTCATGCACATAAAATAAAAATAAATTCAATTTTAAAAACTGAATCTTTATTGCAAGAAAATTCTCAAATTTAAATGCTTCATCAAGAATGATTTTAATGTTGAGGATAGCAGTTAAGAACACTTACTGCTCTTGCAAAGGAACAAGGTTTGGTTTCTAAGCCCCATTGCCAGCTCACATCTGTAACTCCAGTCACAGGGGATATGTTGACCTCTTTTGGCCTCATACATGCATGTGATATACATACATATGCAGGCAAACACACATGCACATAAATAAAATTTGAAAAAGAGTGGCATTAATATATAGCTCCTACCTGCACACATCTAAAAAAATAAACATGATATATATTTATATATATATGGTATATATATGTATATCATATATATGGTGTATGTATGGTGTATATATATATATGTATATCATATATGGTGTATATATACATAGATATAGATATAGATATATATGATCTTCTGTTTCTAGAAAATTTTAGACCTTAACTGTCCTATCTCTGAAAATCACATCAGCTTGAGTCTATCACAAAGTTGTCAGGTTTAGCAAATAAAAGCACAGAACTTCAAGTTAACTTTGACTTTCAGGTGATCCAACAAAATTTTTTTGTAAAATTTTTGAATTTTTGTATATTTCATGCAGAACATCGTAATCACCTTTATCTCCCCTTCTCCTTGGCACCCTCCCATAGCCCCCCCCAAACTGGATTTCATGCATTCTATAATTTGTGTTAAGGCCTATCAAGTCAAGTTAATGTCCCCAGATGTCTCTCAGAGCAAGTTCATCCACTGAGGTCTAGTCATCCTATGCAGAGTCCTCACCTTTAAGAAGATCAGCTCTTTCTTACCTTGGAGAAATCAGCTCCCAATAGTTCTTTGTCTAAGACTGGGACCTGCTACAAATTTTTCAGTTAACTTTTGAAGTTGACATACAAAGCACTAGGTTTCATAATAGTATTTTTGTACAGATGTTTCTTTGTTCTTTGTTCTTTTTAAACTTTATTATTATTAATTATTATTATTAGCATATATGTATAATGTGTATGGTGTAGATACATGTATGCCACAGCATGCATAAGAAAGTCGGAGGAGAATTTTCTGGAGTCAGTCCTTTCCTTCACCTCAGGTTCCAGGAACTGAACTCAAGTTGTCAAGTTTTGTGGCAAGCTTCTTTATCCAACAGAGCCATCTTGCTAGTGCCAGTAGACTTTGTTCTTGGATGTTCCCCTCCCCTCTGCCCGATCCTATATCCCCTGCCCAAATAGGCAATATGTGTCCACTGACTCTTATTTCCTTATTTGTGCGTATCCTAGATCTGGAATATGCGGCAATTATAGTTGAGGATTGAGTGATGTAGACTGGGTTTCCTGTATTCACTAATGATTTCCTACCATTTAAACAAGAGATTAGTACTGCCTCTCGATCTCATGAAGCTTTAAGTGGGCACTTCTCAGGGCCAGAACAGCAGTAACATTCTGGAGGTTGTATCATAGCTCAGGGCTTGGCACACTCCTATCTCCTGGGTCTGGAGACCTCCCTTTTAAATTACTGTTGATACCTGTGGGCTTCATGTGCTGTTCACCCACCATCTGCTGAATCCCTCACCAGAGCCATGGCCTAGCACCTCGAACTTCAGAGATTCCATCATTTTGACCTGGCCCCACTCCAAACCTGCCTAGCAATTAAGCTGGTGATTCAGGCTTTATGAAGTCCTCACTTGATGGAGTAACATCGGAATAGGACTCCAGGGCCAAAAATGCAGAGAATAAGTAAGAATCACTGGGAATCTTGGCATTGAATATGCATTTAAAACACACTCTGTCCTCATGTTCAGGCTTAAGCAGTGGTAATTCCTCTTCCTCCAGTCATACTGGGGATTGAGCCTAGGGCCTCATGTGTTGTTACTGAGCCATAGCCCCAGCCTTCTTTCCTTTTTCTTTTTATTTTGAGATAGGGTCTCACTCTATAGCCCAGGCTAGCCGTGAGATTGAGATCTTTCTGCCTCAGCTACCCAAGTTTCTGGGTTTTACAGTCCTACACCACAGGGCCCACTTTTAAATAGCTTTAACTTTTGGAAGGAATTTGCAGCCAGGTCCAACACAGATGGGTCTCATTGTAATTTCTGCTTTATTTCTGTTGCCACCTATAGGAGGAACAAAAGACCCTCAATTTTTAACATGGTACTCACTTAGAAACAATAAACTGAATAAACTGAATTTCTTTACACACCTCTGGGCCCTGAAATAGACCTGGAAAAGATTCCTATAACTGGGAAATGTTCAGGACACTGTAACTTACTTAACATTTTATGCAAAAACCAATCGATGAAAAAGGAGGAATGTCAAAGAGGGAAGAAACCTGACAAACTGTTGATGAGAATGGAACTGAAGAGCCCTCCATCCCTAGGTCTTCAGTGGATGAAATGTCAAGTGGCACAACCTTTTAATTCCTCTATTAAATCCAGCTTTTAATAACAAGCATCCTGGAAGAAGAACAGATAATATTTGTCTTATGAAACGTAGCAGCCGTTTACCTTCCCTGGTACAAGCCTGCTCATGGGACCTGGTCATGGACTCGGGCATGAACAGCTTGCAGATGCTTCGGCTGGTTAAAGAAATCAAATCCAGATGCTCTATATGAGCAATTGTATCACCTTACCTGCATCCCTTATCCTGCGGGGCCCAGTGACCAAGAGACAGACCAGACAGAGTCTGGAGTCTGCTGAAGACCTTTTAATTCAGAGAAGTTCTGCTGTGTTGTCTCTGTCTATCTCTGTCTGTTTCACACATGTAGTATCTGCACCAGCCAGCAAGGAAAAGCTACCAGGAGAGACAGCCTCCTAAATGAGGCATAGAGTGGGAGCCTTCATCTCCATCCTCCGCCCCTCTGATAACTCATTAGGCAGCCCCCTGGCTCCTAAGCTGAACTTGCAAGGACACAGACTTGAGAGAAGGCCTGAAGGAAGCCTTATCAAAGCCCAGCGTCACAAAGCTATTCTCATCATCAAACCGCCAACAGAATCCTTGACTGCATTTAGAAATGGAGGAAGTGAGGAAAGGTGACAGAAAAGGGGGACGGGAAGGTGAAAGTTGAGGGCATTTCTTCTGGGTACGGGGCGTGGGGGTGGGGAGTGGCGAATGGCAAGCGCATCCTTAAAGGTTCTGGGTTTACGCTTTTACAGTGGTCACTCCGGCCACCAGCCTCCTCTTATATCCACCCTTGTCTTTCTTTCTTTTTTTGTTGTTGTTATTCTTAAAAGTATTTTATTTATTTGTGTGTGTCTATGAGTGTATGTGTGGGTACCCATGGAGTTCAGAAGAGGGCTTTAGATATCTTGTTGCTAGAGTTATAGGCATTTGTGAGCTACCTAATGTGGATGCTGGTATTCAAACTCTGGTCCTCATGACTGAGCAGCAAGAGCTCTCAACCAATGAGTCATTTCTTCAGAGTTACAGTCTTGTTTTTCTGATACTTGTCATTCGTGGTGGTGATGCTATCAATTATATCCATCTGGCCCTGCTTTTCTATACTTTTGCAACAAGAGCTAAGAGGCCCAATACCCTAGACATTGTGATTTAAAATATAGAATATAGAGGCTGGAGAATGGATCAGAGGTTAAGAGCACTGGCTGTTCTTGCAGTGAACCTGGGTTTGGTTCCCAGCACCCACATCATAGCTAAAAACTATCTGTAACTCCAGTTCCAGGGGACCTGATGCCCTCTTCTGGCCTCTGCAGGCATTGCATGCACGTGGTATGCTTACATCTATGCAGGCAAAACACTCATACATATGAAAAATGCAAGTAAAAAATAAAATAAAGAACAATTCTGAGCTTCCACACTGTTTAACAAGGGGAATAATTACCTTACTGCACAGCTTCAAGGCCCCTGGTGCTTTGCTTTAGAAGGTTCCAGGTGCCTTTGCACTCAGAGCACATGGACTGTTTATGAGCCAGTGTTGTCCTTATTTATAGGGGGTCTGCTTTCTTTCTTTCTCTCTTGAAGAAACCTATTATTCAGTGTGCTGTAAAATGGGAAATAAAGATCAGAGGGAGTGGAAATCATATCAGGCACCTGAGTAGGATCACTAGGTATCTCCTATAAAATGTAAGATGTCTAGAAATTTGCACCTTATTATTTCTGCAGGGCCTGCAGGGAAGGCACTCTCCAGGCTGTTCCTTCAGCTTTTGTCCTCCGACAGCTGCATAACTTGGTATTACCTAGGAAGGAAGGCCCGTGGAGGGACACTTTAGTCGATAAAATTTGGTTTTCCTATTTATAATTGCTTTAAGGTACACTGAGATGTTGGCCCCCACAGAGAGACTCCAGAATGGCTTTGGCCTCCATGAGGACACCCTAAATGGTATGATTTGGTGGTATTGGTGCAGACAGCAGATGGGTTTTTTTTCTCCCTTATATCAGTGTGATACTTTGCAAGGTGTTTTCGTGAAGCTCCCTTCCTCCTCCGCCTCATGGCCTTCTTTAATTACTTCAGACAGACTTTGGGGATATTCTGGATCTTCTGACCAGTTCCATCACATTTGTGCTCTTAGTCAGTGGTCTGCCACCATTTCTGACCATGTGACAGGGCCAACCATAGTGTGGGCTTTCTCTCGTATGTCCTGCCCTGCGTATCTTTGAATCCTCAGCTCTCTCCATCCCCTGAGGCCTTCTGGACACAATGCTGTTTTAAAACCTGTTTACCAGAAGCAGACCTTCAGTAGGAAGGTCGGAGGGGAGGCATGATCACCCACCCCACACCAGACATCAGCCCCTGTGAGATCAAGTCACTCCTAAGAACTGCTTCCCTGGGTCCTTGTGCATTGCCTTTCCTTCCTATCTGCCACTTAGCTCGCCACTCCCGTTCCGGCTCCCCGCGTACCCCATGAAACTCTGGTAGGTTTTTCTCCAGAGAACAATAAGCGACATCTTCCCTGTCTGTCCAGAGCTGGGAGGGAAAGTTGAGGTCAACACGGCAGCTTTCTTTTGAGGCAAACAGATGGTGAAGGTTAAGTGACAGCTCTCTGACTGCTTCTTTTGAAGTAATTGGAGATAATTTGTATTTTGAATCAGAACTTGACCATTGTCAGAAGGGAAGGAGGTTAATATAGAAACGATTTTACATTAGCCCCTGTTTTTTACATAGCCCCCGCCCCCACTTTCCACCTCTCACTGTCCCTCCTCCTGATGCTTGTCTCTTTAATCCTTGCTCCAGGCGATGGGTAGGATTGTCTCTGGGCTCCATGTGCCTCGTTTTACACCATGGCTGTTATGAAAGCCAACGACAGCTTATTAAGGCCAGTGATAATCTCTTCTACTGATGCATTGCTGCTTTTCCTTAGGTCTAATTAAGGCTTCACATCGGAAACCAGATCTTGAAAACCTCTGGCTCCTTACACCTAGAACGGTTTGCAAACAAATGCATGGCCTGTTCCTTCATTTCTGCTTCTGACACAGACCGACTTCACATCACAGAGAACAGAGTGTTTGCATTTAAGCAAGGGACATGCTTGTCTCCACTGCCCTCCGCCCTCCCTCTCCAAACACTTAAAGAAAATTTATTTTAATTTCAAAGCCTGGCTTTGGGGCCCCCTCCACGTGAAGAGTGGTATTGTTTACCTCATGACTGCAGCCTTTCAAAGAAGTTACAGGACTCCCTAAAATCCCACTGGGGAAAGAGAAAGGAGAGAGAGAAAGCCCCTTCAAAGCAGGAGGTGTTTTGCATGTTCCAGAAAAATCCTTCTCTCTTTCTGCCCTTGTCATAAATTCTCCCAGAGTCAGCAGGTTCTTCTTTCTTTTTTTTGACCCATGTATGTGTGTGGGCACATGTGTGCTTGTGTGCTTCAGGAGGTCAGGAGTCTTCCTCAGCTGCTCTCCATTTTATTTACTGAAGCAGAGTCTCTTGTTGAACCCGAAGCTTGTTGATTCTTCTAGTCTAGACCCGAAGTTTGTTGATTCTGCTTGCCTAGTTAGCATTTTTTGCCCTGGAGAGCCTTTGCTTCTCATTCCTGAGGGCTGAGTTTGCAGGGAGCCACCATGCCCACCTGACTTTCATGATTCTAGTCCTCAGCCTTATATGGCAAGCACTTTGTCCACTGAGCCATCTTCCCAGATTCATCGGCAGGTCAGGGAAAGAAGCTGGATGCTGTTATTACTGTATCCTTTGGGGTAACCTGGGTAGAAAAGATACTGCCTGGAAGAGGTGGCCATGATTTTAATCTGGCTAGCTCACGACTGTACTCTCAGAGAATTACCAGGTACCAGGAGACCTCTGGAAAGGGACACACATAGCCTCGAGCCCCCTCACCCTCTGGACACGTGTACTACTGTGTGTAGCTAATAAGGATACAGAGCCCATGCCCACAGATATGCACACTGTTCCTAAGTGTCATGGTACCCAGAGGACACAGGTTAAGGCTAAGAATCTCTTTAATGTCTCCTGCACAAGAAAGGAAATCTAACTGCTGATTGGGTGAAAAGAAACTATATGGAAGTCTTTAAATCACGAAAATAGTACCATTTAGTGAGAAAATGAATCTCAATAATATCTAATATTAAAAATAGAAGCTTTATTCTGTGCCACCATGGAAAGTTTCTGTCCCTAGATTCCAGAGAGAAAGAGGACTCTTGAAGACTGAGATCTGCCAGCCCAACTGGTACCAAGGGCTGAAAGCAGTATTTATTCATATACATCTGGCTTGTTATAAAGCCCACTCCCCCCCCGCAATTACTTGGAAAGAAGATATTGCAGTGTTATTCCTGGTTTCTTCTTAACCACCCCAAGTATAGAAATGGCTAAGAAATCTTCAGAAGCAATTCGAGTACCTCGGTAGCTTTCATCAGACGTTCTCTGTATAAGGGAGAGGGAGAAATCATTCTATCTTTTTATTTTTACTTTGCTTTAATCTTATTTGATGATGTCTCAACAGGCTGGGACATGCTTTCCTGGATGGCAATTTCACTGCGCCATATGTGTCTCTCACAAGATAGCAGAGTGAGATGAATCTTGGCAGGAAGAAAACTAAACACATTGACAAAGAAAAGAAAAAAAAATGATTTACTTAACTCCCTGTTGCCTGCATACATCTCCCACCCCCTTGTTCTGTTGACTCCTGGTGGTTCAGACTTAGTTTGTTACAAACAATCGTGTGACACTCGGTCCTCCATTTATCACTTTTTCCTGATCACCTGCCCTATTTCTCCAGAAAACCCCACATTAAGCATTTTAGTGATCCGATGATAAGCACAGAGAATGGGAAGAGGAAGTCTAGTTCTTCCCTGGATCCTCAGTGTGAGAGAAGCCCCAAGCCTGTCCTCTAGAAGCAGTAGAAGCTCCTCCATCCTTCCCTTCCACTTTATTGTTGAAAGCAGGGCAGGATCTGCTCTGCCCTCTGACCAGGTGGGGTCCTCAGTTCTGTCTGATGTGACGAGGAACCCTGTTTTCATTAACAGATTGACATGATCAGTCTATGTAGCATCTGCTGTAGTTTTATAGCTGTCAATTATAAATATAAAGTAGTTACTGCCAGTGACATAGGAGCTGACCACTGATTGGTGCTATATCAGCTATAATATACGAGACTTCTGTTGTTTACACCACAAGGAATGGGGCCTGATTCAAGTACACATCAGAACCCTGGTCTTAATTCCTTGGTCCCCTTAAATTTGGCAGAGTGACTGCAGGTTGTCATGTGTTGGGACCACAGGGATTCTAGTGCCTGATTAAAACAGTATTGAAACTGTGGATATAATATATCACATTATAATGTATGATAGTATATGTTATAAAAGATTATATTTAACATATAATACTTTATCTTGCTTTTGTAGAATAACTAAGTGACCTTGTTGTAACCACTAGTGACCTGTTGTAACTGCAGTTTAGAAAATGATGAAGTCATTTTAGAATTTATTGTGATTTAGGGGCTGAAGTAATGACTGAGCAATTAAGAGTACTGGCTGCTCTTCCAGAGGCTGGAGTTTGATTCAGTTTGGTTCCTAGATCCACGTTGGATGATTCATAACCACTGTAGCTCCAAGAGACCTGACACCCTCTACTGTCCTCTGCGGGTACCCCAATACATGTAGCATACACACACAGACACATCCACATATGCACATAAAATTTTTAAAATCTTTAATATATATTTTGATTTAGATGAAATGCAAAAACCACCAAAATCCATAAATGACTGTTTTCCCTCTATTTTGAAGAAAAACAAAGCTGGAAGCTCCCCTCTCCCTACAGTATCAATGTAAGGCATTGAGAAGCATTGTTTTATTGGGAGAAACATCTGTGTTTGATGTGCTGGTGGAGCCAATGAGCTGACACAGTCCACAGTGCTTTTACTTATAGGTCAGATTCTTAGGCAATGTGATTAGAATAGTGAAGAGTTGTGACAAAGGTACTTGAAGGATAGCATTTCCCTGGAACATAGAGGCTGTGACTGTGAAAGGAGGATATGAAAAGGAAACTTGGCTGCTAAGAACAGAGAGTGAGATTCAGAATTAGTTGCCTGGTACTTGATTTTTCTAAGAATCTCTCAGGCAGAAGGCTCAGTCCAAAAAAAAAGATTTTAATACATAAAAAGCGATCTAAATGCAACACGTCAAACAGGCATCTAATGTTCTTTTGGTCCTGAACAAAATATTTTTCTTCTCTCCTTTATACCCGTCCTCAGAGAACAGAGTTCAGAGAATTCCAGTCTTCTAGTTCTCTGAAAAATGCCTAAGATTTTGTGGTTGTGTGGAATCCACCCTACCTCTCTTGGTTTTGTGGTTGGAATTCTAGTTGTGCTGAGAAAATACAATGTTAATGTGGAATTTCAGCTTTTCCCTGTGTAAAAAGTTGAGCTGATTTTATTAAATTAGTGGAATCCGTGTCTTAGGCCTTTTCAGCCTCTGCCCTGGAAATTTACAGTTGGATCATGTTTTAATGAAATGGCCGTGTTCATACGGATTGCAGAGTTAATTGTTCTATTGCCTAATGGTATACTTATTAGGTGCTAAAAACACGTACGGACAATAATAGACGTAAGCCTCTCTTAATTGTGCTTTTGCTTGGTTGTGCAAATCAAAAGGGAAAAGGTGGAAAAGAATACCAAAGCCTCGGTGGAGAAAGAAGTTTCCTGGCAATGATGTCATTTCCCTTTAGTTTCTTGTCCCACTAAAATTAGAATACCAAATCAGAGCTCTACTTAGAAGTCTGCTTGGATGAGAAGAGTAAAGGATGCATGACTGTGAACTTCTCCCGCCTTTTCTTTCCCCCACTCTTTCCCCCCCATTGTCTCTCTCTCTCCCTTCCCTTTTCCTCCTCTTCCTCCCTCTCTCATAACTACCCCCAAACAAACACCCTTACCCATGCATAGACGCTCACACTGGGATTCTTTATATCCCTTCAACAAAAGCCATCAAGATAGAATTAGCCAGTGTTGACAGTTGTATATAACATAATATACAAAATATCAGTTGTGCATTGAAAGCAAACAAAAGATTGGCCACCATGGCTCAATACTGTAGTCCCAAGTATTAAGGAGGCTGAGGATGATTGCTTGAGGCCAGGCATTCATCTGGGACCGGTCTGGGCTATAGAGAGAGACCCTGTCCCCCGCAACCCCTCTACCATCCTTCCATCTCTCTAAACAATGAATAAAAGTTACAAAGAAAGAAAACAAATTATTGTACTTTTTCTGTGAAAGCTATACTGAAATAACTCCCCCCCCCCAAAAAAAAAAGTCATTTAAAGTCTCAAGCTACAAAGACCTTCCTTTCAGCTCTTTTGAGAACAGGCTGTAGTGTATCTAATTTCTCTGGAAGGAAACAGTACTTAAATCGATATGAAAATGAGATGTAATCTGCAGGGTTGGATAAACCAAACTCCTTTTCAGAAGGAAGAATTCTGGATTGTAGCAAACTCTAAAGCTCTCAAATCACATTAGGAGGCAGAGTCCGCCAACTCTGGAAAAGTCTCCAAGGTTTGGCTCATCAGGAGCCCACAATGGAGAGCTCACATCCAGCCCAGCTCCCCTCACTCTTGGTCAAACTTATCTCCATCTGCTTCCTTGATAGGCAGAGGGGAAACTAATAACCCAGGAACCCCTTTATCTTTTTAATTAGATTTTTTTAACTTTTAAGAAAAGTAGATGTGTAATTTAGTCAATTTGGTCAAATTAGTCTATTTGTGCTAACTTAAAAAAAAGAAAAACTGTGTCCTTAGGATAGCAGTTCAAAGAATGTAAGGTATGGTGTCTATTGGGGGTGGGGGCTTAAAAATTCTCTCTCTTTTTCCCCTCAAATGCAATATAGGAGAAGTCTCAGGAGGAATCCAAACGAGGCGTGAACCGTGGGATAAAAACATTGTAATACCAGAAAATCTGCTGCCAAACCACAGGCCCTTTGGCTAGTGGGAAAGCAGAAAAAGTAAAAAAAAAAGTAAACAGTGACCATCTCTTGTGTAACAGAAGATTTAGGTATAATTTGTTTAAATAGAAGCAATAATGATTATTAATTCACATCTCGAATGCTAACAAAGACCTGGTTTTTGTTAGTTTGTGCTCTAGATTCATTTTCAAGCTCAAGTTTGTTTTAGGCTAATGCTCCTGTCAATGGGAAATGCAATTAGCTTTAGCTCCCTTCCACCCCCAGATACATATATGTATATATATATAATATATATGTACATATGTATGTATATGTATGTATATATTTGGTAATATCAATAAAATACTTTCCTTTTAGAACAGTGCCCAGGAAACATGGTTGTCACAATTGAGCTGTTTTTGTAGAATTCTTCACTTCCCTGGGAAACAATAAGGAATTCTTTTTGTTCTTCGCCACAGAAGGTGTAACAAATGCATTTCGAAATACCTGTACTATATAAACGGTGCTTAGAAGAAAGAGAAAAATCAAAGCAAGAAATAAAAATTACAAAACGGCAGAGCCAGACCACTTTACCCACAATTGGTATGTCCCCTGCATTGTGGCAGTACCGTGGGCAGGAGCCGGGTGACTTGTTTTTCTCTTTGTAATGCTGTAACCTGAAAAGTAGTTTTAGTTCTTCTCTGCCCTGCTTGGCGTAAAGGGTCAGGCTCCCTGGAGGACCTGGCTGCAGGAACCCCTGTGTCCTCTAAAGGCAGCCCCGTTGGAGGCCTGCTGTCAACAGAGGCAGGCTCTGGAGCAGGGTCCAGCTTGTCCTGTCTAGTTCATCGTCCACTCCATCAAAGGGTCTAATGGTCAGCAGAGGGGGCTAAATGTGTCCCTCGTGACCTGACATTAACGGAGTGGACTGGTTTAAGTGTTACTGAGGGTGTCGCAGAATGATTCGGACGCCAATACCGGTTTCCCTCAATGAGCCGTCATTTGGGGCATGACTTTATACAGAGGGGCCTGACACAGCCCAGCCCCGAAGTGCTCCTGGGGGATTCGCTTCACCTCGGAGACCAGCAGACAGCCCGACTGATCAATGCCCTCTGACAACAAGTGAAACAATCACCTTTTCCCTCACCCCTCCACCCCCTGTGCCTTCCAGCCCCTCACCCGTCTGACCAGCTCGAAAATGATAAAGATAAATTGTTTTATCTACACATAGAGGCTGACACCGAGAAAAGACCGGGAAGGAGGAGACCCACCCAGTTTGTGTAGAGTCTTAGATTCCAGCTTTTTGCTTCTCATGTAATTTTGATGGGAGGGGGAAAAAAAAATCAGGCTTATATCAAACGTAGAGCTTGACTGATCCAGGGGAGGGGAGAAAAAGGAACCTGGAGCTGTGAATATTTTTTGCCAGCCTATAAACATGCGCTTTGTGGCTGCCAAAGAGGCACCGGACATTTTCTGTTTGGATTGGGATTTTTGGTAAAATCATATGCGTAGGAAATAAATATAAATTCAAAGAGTTTTTAAGAAGCAGCATATTTTTCAAAAGGGAAACCAACATCATAATACTAATAATGTGACAGATCTTTAGAAAACAGCCTTGAAATACTTTTGAAGAAGAAGACTCCTTGCAGGTTCTAAAATAACCATTTAAACCATCTTTACATTCCTATTTATTTAGAGTTGAAACAAAACTAAAGACAAGAAAATATAATATTTGCTTCCCACCATAATCATTGTTTATTCCGTGACTTCAAAGCAAAAAACCAGGTCCCCATAATAACTAACCCGAGAAGAATTAGAAAGCATATAAAGTATATTTGAGAGATATTTTAGATAGATTTGAAATACTTGAGAAGTGGATTAAAATATTTTAAGAATTATATCCCATTTACTAATGATAGTGCTATTTTTCTTATTGCTTTCAATATAATATTGCTTTATGAAATACTTTTAAAATCATTTTCTTTTAAGCAGAAAAGGAAAAAAATGTTAGATCGATATTCATATTCCTTGCCTAAAAAGCAGACTTCTGTCTGAATATTTAAAAGAAAAAACATTTATCAAAAGGCATATTCACCTTTTGGACAATTTCTTAATGTCCCTTTTGTGATTTCTCAAAAGTAACTAAAATTCCTCACATTGCTCTTTGCAAACAAATATGATCCTTTTTCACCTACTGTTACTATTAGCTTTCTCAGCTTGTGTTTTTTTTTTTTTTCAGTTGCTGAAGTAAACTGGGAAAGTAGATTAATGAGAAAAGGCTCAAATCATTTTATTTTTGATAAGGAATTCTCATCCACTGGTATTTTAAAATCATTATCCATCTAATTTATTGACACAGCAATTCCAAAGCACTTCAAATCTCTGTCACTCTGCACAAGTTCTTTTTCTCGCTTTATTCCTTTTTAAAATTTTGTTTATACCTCTTAGTAGACCCAAGTAAATGCATTGTGTATACAATGTTTGTGTCATTTCAAAAATAGCTTATATTATTATTTCCTTAAGGATGATGTTTGGAAAGTATGTTATTTGGTTATTTCTGGCGAGTTATTTGTGACTCAAAAAAAAAATCAAAGTACATTTTATTCTTTGCAGAATCACATTGATAACAGATTCCCATCTTCCTTCCAAGAAGTACAATTATTTATTATATAATTGCACACACACCAAAATTAAAAAGAACTAAACTCCTAAAGTGTCAAAAGTCAAGCCTAACAAATCTAAAAGCAATGAAATGAAAACTCAGTTAAGCACAAAAGAGCCTTTTTGAATTTCGTGAAAAGGTACTCTTAAGAACTAAAGACAAGGTCTGGGCCTCTAGTATTCGGTTTATTAGGTCCAGTGCTTGTCTTCAAAGGAACACACAGCCGTGTGGCGTTTAAGGATTTAGAGGAATTCTGAGAATTTGAGAGCTTTTTCTTTTTTGCCCCAAAATGGATTCCTCTGTGTGCACTTGAGCCACAAATGCTGATTTGGGATATTTTCCTCAAGTGTTTGCCTCTGGCTATATTTGTACATTTAGATAACTATGAAATTATTAGTCAGCAAAGGTAGGAAAACAAGGAGGGATGAGACCCAACAAAAATGCTCTGTACTAGCAGCAGAAGAGTCGAATTTCTCTGCTGGAGCAGGATGGCAGGTGTGACTCTCTGAGCCTGCTTTCCCATCGTAAAGCCACATTGCAGAGAATATTTGCTCAAACATCAAGTTTGTCAGCGGCTCTCAAGTAACCCTGGGCATTGTGTCACTGATCAGAAGTTCCAGAATCATTGGGGAAAGCACACTGTCACTGTACTTCGGAGACAGGAGCTGGAAGATTCTGATGTGGAGGAGTCTGAGGTGCCTGGGGGAACCTTACAGCCCCGGGGAGCCAGGATTACCACCAGGACAGACATGGTCTGTGTCCATTGAGGACAAGTCCTTTTTCTGATTCAGGATTTAAGTGAGGCATTTTAGAACTAATGTGCAGATGAAAAGAAAATAAAGTCCACCTTGTATTGAGAAAATCAAATCTTATTCATTATCAAGATTGATAGTAAAGGCTAGTATACCCCCTTTGGACTCCCTCACTGTGTCCCCAAGATGTGCATAAAACCTGGTCCCAAGGTTAGGAAGAAAATCAACAAGGCTCTTAAGAGAGCTGGTTTGAGGATGGGGGCTCCTTTTCCCGCAACCAAAGAATCAAAGAAAGGGAAATTTTCAGAAGAAAGGCCCGGAGAAAGAAAGTCTGAACTTGGAACAAAAGGAATGAAGTGAGATTTAATTTAAACCGAGGTATTACTTTCTTTTTATTAGCTCTGATTGTGCAGTTTTCTTTCTTCTTCCCTCTCCTTCGTTCTCTGCCTGTTTAATTTAAAGGCAATTGGGTGGCGTGGGGACTCACTCTGTAAATACAAAAATATGATGGCACAATAGCAGACGTGCAGGAGAGGAGGAAATGGGGCATGCACCCTAGCTACAAAGATCACTGAATTTTTACACAAAGAACAAATCTGTACGTCCGACGTTGTCATTAGGACGGAAAGATTTCTTTTTCTTTTTCTTTTTATCATTTCAGTATAAAAAAAGGGGCCCCCCTCTCAGGATGAGGGTTCTGCTTCTGCAACGTTGGGTATGTTATTATTATAAAATGTGCTTATATTCTCTGCCTCTTGCACTAACAATGAGGACAGGGGTAGGGGTGGGTCGGAGGGGCCTGAGATGACAGGATGAGGGGCACACAATAGCACGGCCGTGACTCTGAACAAATAAATAAAACATGTGAATCGCAGTCTCTGCTCTGCCTACCCCCACCCCCCAACTGTGATTAAATTTGCTGTGGTCATTTCCCAAATGTCTGCCTGATTTAAAAAAAAAAAAAAAAAAAGGAAGAAGGAGAAGAAGACGGAGTCGGAGAAGAAGGAGCCGCAGAAGCCTTGACCGCAACAGCGACAGCAGCAGCAAAAGCAGCGGCGGCGGCAGCAGCGACAGCAGCAGCACCCAAGGCTGCCTCTCACACCCTGGCTTTAAGCGAGGACCCTTCCTGGGGCTGGCAATCTCTACTCCTGTCAATCATTCCTAGGGGCACAGACATGCATGCTTTTCTCATTAGTTAAAATGCGCCCCATCTGATTGCTGTCTTCTCCTTTTACTCCCCCCAAAAATGAAGAAGAAAAACAAACCCTACCAACCCCTGAACATCAACTCTGCCCCCTTAATAAACAGCTACCCAAACTACCCCCAGGACCATACTGAAACCCTAGCCGCCCGCCCGGGGCTCAGTAATGGGATTTCTCATACTCTTTCCTTCAACCACCAACGCAGCTTCCCAGCAACCTATTGGATGCATAGGAGAAGAGAAAGAATACATTTTAATAAATCGACGGTAGTGGGGGGATGATTTGGGTTCGTGGAGCCCTGTTCTTTAGAAATAGAAAAAGATGAGACTGTTGTGGGATGGAGTGAGGTGGGAGGGGGGGATTTAATATTGTGAGATAATAGCAACTATGTTAATATCCGGAATTTTCAATGTACCATAAGTACATTTTGTTTTTCCTTTTAGCACGATTTATAATTAAAGATTTTAATCTGGCTTCACATTGAGTTAATAAGCCCTTTGATTGATTAGGATTCATAAAAATTGCCATTTCCCGCTGACGCTTTGTGTTTCTGGGGGATGCTCCTCTGAAAAGCTGGGTTAAGGTGAATAGGAAACAGCCATTGTTCCTGCAGAGCTGGGCCAATTCTGGGAACTCGGAACTGTTGTATTCAGTTTGTCTTTAGTATCTTCTTGTTCAGCCATTAATGCAGATAGGATCTGCTGGGCTTCAGTTTAGCCATTTTTAGGGGGAAACTTTCTCTCTCTCTCTCTCTCTCTCTCTCTCTCTCTCTCTCTCTCTCTCTCTCTCTCTCTCCTCTCTCCCTCTCTCTCTCTCTCTCTTTCAGCAGGTGTTCTACACAAAACCTGCTTCTGTGCCCTGGCCTGTTCTTTGCTTTATGCAAATAAATAAATAAAAACCGTGATGAAATCGCAACACATTGATAAATACAATGTTAGGAACGGTTTCAGAGATAAAGGAGAGAAAAGTGTCAAGTAAATCCATATGGATGCGGTAAACCTAGGAAAACTGGGCTCCAATTTTTCTTTGCAAAATTCAACTTCAGAGGCTGTGCAAGCCGATAAATTACCCGTTTGCATTAATGGCCAATACCGCGATACGTGGGAAGTATCCTCCTTCAGTTAAAGGGATGTCTTAGAAATGTAAACACAAATGAATAAATAGGAGAGACAGAGCGAGGCATGAGGCAGCCAGGCGGTGCGCTAATGCTATTTATCGAGTTAAATAATAGGATCTGCCACCCTCTCCTTCCAAAACCAAACCAAAATTAAGAGCCAAATCAAGAAACAATGATAAATTCTGAGAAGAAAAAGAAAGACAGCACATGGAGGAAGGAGCCTGTGATTTGAAATGTCTTGTTGGAAAGACCCCTTCTCTGAGGTTTATTGTCCTCTGATGTCTATATGGGGGTGTGCGAGAGAAATCCCCTCCTCCCGCCCTGCTTTTTTTTTAGCAGGAGAAGAAAAAGTGACTCGGTTCAACTTCCGAAGGGCCTCACTGTGGGGAATGAACCACAGCAAATTCCTTTTGTGTTTCTTGCTCTGAAGGGACCTGCTATTGTTGCCTGTAGGGACTCCTGTACAAGCAGGCGAGGCAGCCGTGGCCGTAGCAGAAGCCTCTCCCAGTAACACTAAACTTTTTGGGGGATCAATACTGTCTCTCCTCCCCATCATCCACCCTGATTGCTCGCATTTTTTGCTCACTCTCATCATCATTCAGATGTGCTCCAAAGACAAACAATTTTAGCACTGGTGAGAAATTGTATTCCAGGCTAGGAAGGCCAGGGGAAGCGTCGTGCCCCCCCCCCCCCCCCCCGCGCCCCGGCCTGGGCTAGCAGGTGGCACTGGCCTGGCTCCCAGCCCACACCTTGACTCCTGCGCTCTGCCTGACTTTCGTTTACTACATTGAAAACCCATCTCACTGCCTGTGTTGCCAAAGATATTCTCACAAGCACCTCCTATTCCGGTCCAACCACATCTCCATCCCACACTGTAGCCAGCCCTTGTGAAGAGACCTGGCCCCCTTCCTCAGCACTTCTTTCCCCTGCGCTGTTTTCCCATAATATCATAAATACCAGCACAAGATAGAAAGCCACCAAACACAGGGAATGGAATGAGATTGGGTTCTAGTTGGACAGCAGTACTCCTGACCCTTCCGAGGAGTCCTGTTTGGCCATTGGTGACCTCCTGAATTCCCCACCAGCACGCATGATGGGTGGGCATTTAAACATGACTAAATGAAGAAAATAGACTCTAAGACGGGGAAGGTCTCTCCCTTACAGCCTAGTAGATTGTACTTTAGTGCATCCTATTTCTAAAACGAAGGAAAGAAAAAAAGTCCGACCCAGGCATTTGGCGCAAGATGGAAATAAAATATATTTAAAACAAACCTGTCCTTCTTCCCATTACTTTTTTTTTTTTTTTCCCTAACCCAGGTCTTAAGGAATGACAGCAGGGAAGGAATAATTGCCCCGTGCAGTGTGCGACATCAGTTAAAGGTACCTTTGAATGAATGTCAGCCCCTTTCTACCTTAGTACCCGGCGATCGATGCTTCATTAGGGCTGAATTGTCTTTTGCCCATGCAACCTTGAAAATAGTCCTTTTAATTACCTGTGAGGAAGTCAGGGATTCTCTCTCTCTCTCTCTCTCTCTCTCTCTCTCTCTCTCTCTCTCTCTCTCTCCTGTCCCCTTTTGCAGCAGTAGGCTCAGGGAAGTGAGGGTCATTCATGTTTATTTACAGTCTGTGTGCATCAGGCTTTGAGAGAGAAGCAGGAAGGAGAGGGGGAGTGGGGACAGAGGACTTGGACAGGGGTGGGGGCGGGTGGAAAAGAAAGAAATATCAGATCCTGGGGTGAGAGGGCAGGGTTCAAGTCCAGACTGCAGATCTGCTGAAGAGGTTTCAGCCAGGCAGCCTCCACTTGACTTTCTCATCAGCCAGCTTTATGGATTCTCTGAGGCTTCCTTTTATATCACAGCTCTTTCCAACTCCTCGATGCTAATTACTAGGAGGTGCTAAGGAAGTGCAGAGCCAGGCCCTGCCTGCGCCTTCAGAGGATGCTGGATCTCACTTCATCCAAGGTGCAAGGAAAAGGAGGACCTGTTGGCTCAATATTTTAGAGGGACCAGGGAGAGATGCTCCAGCCTGAGTTAATCCCTCCCGATGAAACCAAAGGTGTTCCAAATAATCATAGGCCTAGCAAGAAGAGTCCTGGAAGAAAGTGCATAAATAATCGTATTTGTTATGCTCTATTAAAAATTCAGAAAGATTTTAAATTCAAGTGATAATCTGGTCATCCTGAGGGATAGGCTTGTATTTAATAGCCAGGCATTTTTACCTATTCAATTATGATGAGAAATATTCTAATGAAGTTATAAAGCTCAGCTGAGGACTGTTAATCACCTGGGTGAGCTCCGTGAGAGCCCTGGTGAAAAACACACCTGCCCAGGCTGAGCACCCTCCTAGCCTGATAATTCTTCATCCCTCTGGTCCCCTGACACCTGGCACTATATGGCTGAACACTACAAAGCTCATCTGATCTCTCTGGTGGCCATGCTCCTATCTAAGTGAGGAGTCAAGGGCCACGAATGCATTTTCTCCAAATTTACACAAGTGAGTCAAGTTACAATATTCTACCCCTTTCTGACAAGAGAGACAGAGACATGGAGACAGAGAGACAGAGAGACAGAGAGACAGAGACAGAAAGAGAATATTTAAAGGCTTGAGGTTCCTACAGAATATCAATTAATTTGAATTGCAGACAAAAATGTACCTAATGTGAGTATATCAAAAATATTGCATGGGCTACATTTTTACTAAAAAAATGTACTATTTATCTAAAATTCAAATTTAACTGGGTTGCTTTTTTTTTAAAGTCCCATTTCAACCTGGCAACCCTATGCAGATTTCTCTCACCTCCAGACATTTTCTATAAATAAGATGCTTATATAAAATCACTTACAAAATCCATCATCATGAAAGGATATACTCAAATATTTGTGGGTCTAGTCTGGGACCCTGAAAAATGAGATGTTGTGCTGTGTATCAATGGCTCTGCTCCTTTAAGAGGCAGTCTTGACATATAAACTCCATTTCTTCCGAGGGTTACAATGGGCAGGTGTCTATATGAAAATGAGGATGTTGCCACATGATAGCAGAACCACCCCAGGACTTGGAGAAGGCTCAGTGTAATCCTGAGGACCTGAGTTTGACCCCCAGAACCAATGTAAAATTCTGATCATGGTGAAAACAACTGTCATCCCAGCACTGGGGAGGCAGAGATAGAAGGATTTCTGGGACTTGCTGGCCAGACAATTTAGCCAAATCAATAAGTTCCAGGTTTAAAGAGAGAGACTCTGTCTCAAAAGAATAATGAGCAACGTACTGGAGAGATTGCTCAGTGGTTAAGAGCACTGGCTGCTTTTGCAGAGGACCCAGGTTCCGTTCCCTGCATCCACAAGCAGTTAACAAATTTCAGTAACTCTAATTCCAAGGGATCTGATGCCCTCTTCTGGTCTCCATGGGTATTGCATAGCACAGGTGCACTTACACACGTGTAGGCAAAACACCCAAACACATAAAATAAGTAAATAAATAATAAGATGGAAAAAGTTGAGGAAGACACCAGCTTTGATCTCTGGCCTACACTTGCATACATGAACACCTACAAATATATACACATACATACCCTCCCACACACAGAGAAACAGTAATAATAATAATAATAATAATAATAATAATAATAATGCACTACCAGGCATAAAGGCAGGAGACAGGACTGAGAGAGGAGACAGAGGAGGTGAAGCTGGTGGACTGCAAAGGGCCTCTATGTACCCATGGAGGGGAGGTGGCAGGACCAGGACCCAGGTGTCATTCTCACGACATGGGGTTATCACACTTGTTCTCAGCTGGGGCATCAGAAGGCATTTCCAGAGCCTTTATTTAATCTTTAAAATAAATAGAAGCATTAGATTTCTGGGTATATGCTTTTGACTGCATGTTTTTAATACTTCATGGAGTTGAGCATAGAGAGGGTGACATATCAAATCTCACATAAATGTGCTGGGCCCAGAATAAATATTTATAAAGATAGGAAGGTGGTCCATGGTACAAGTGGATAGAGGCTGAGCATGAAGAATGAGGCACTGGGTCAGGCTGACCAGACACTTTTGGCTAACTGCTGGGTGGATAGGGACAGAACTGTCATAGTTAAGAACAATACAGGAAATGTCATCTTTGAGATGATTGCCACTATCTATCCCAAAAGGGCATGTTGTTTGCCCAGATCCAAAGACCTATTTACAAAGCAAAGGCCAAATGGTCCATAGCCCCGTATGCACAGGGCTCAGCTCAGCTCCCACCCATGTCAGCAGCAGCCTCCGCTGGCTGGTGTGTTTATGCTTACATGGGGCTCACTGTGGAAACGGACAGCTGTGCTCGTGGTCTTGGTTCCAGTGGACACATATGCTTATCAGCCAGGCCAATGTCCAATCTAGAAAACGATGAAAGGAGCAGTGGATACGATGATTTGTCAGTGAATGTGTGTGTGTGTGCGCATGTGTGTGTGCAGACATATATGCATATATATGTTTGTGGAGGGGACAGATGTTGATAAAATAATTGCAGTCCTCCTTAGTCACCCTCCACCTTATATTTTGCAACATGGCCCCTTACCAAACAAGGAGTTTGCTCATCTCATCGGGCCTATCTGACTGGGCAACAAGCCTCAGAAACCCTCTGTCTCAGCCCTCTTGTACTGGAGTTACATGTGTCTGCCACTGTGCCCAGCTTTTTACATGGATGCTAGGGATTCGAACTCAGATCCTCATGCTTGCATGGCAGGTGCTTTACCAATGAAGTCCTCGCTCCAGCTCTGAATGGTAGATTTTAAATTAGAAAAAGCGTAAGTGGTAAACAAAGAATCAAAATTAAAATAGGTAGCTTCTCATCAGGTAGTCAGTCAGACACACAGAAAGAGAGCGAGAGAGCGAGCAAGAGAGAGAGTTAGTTCTTGGGAGGCAGGCAAATGGTGTTCCTCCAGGGAAGAATAAAACCATTCCTCTCCTACTCGCTTTTGCTGATAAAAAGTAGGAGCACAGATAGAGGTATGGACTAGATTTTTTAAAATATTTTTTGCACCACACAGAGACTAATACAGAGTACCACAGCTGGTCACACACACACAGACATTATCTGTGAATTGTGCATGCCTTAACAGCACATTTACAAGGCAGCCCCTACACCTAAGGCTCATGCAATATGGAGCAAGAGGTAAAGAAGTCACAACGAATCTCTCAACTCTCATTAATGAAGCTCACTCACCCAACAAAGGACCAGTAACACAAAAAGTCACAAATGGCTAAAGCATGGAGATTAGGAATCTGCAGAGTGTGGGTCCCTGGGCAGGATTCCTATATTGTTTCACTCACCCAGGGCTCAGGGACCATTGCAGAAGAGGGGGCAGAAAGATTGTAAAAGCCAGTGAGGCGCTGGGTGACCATATGGATCCTGGGACCCTGTTCATATTTTATAAAATTTTTTAGGTGTGTGAGTGCATTGCACCCATGTCAAGCAATGGCCTTGGAGGTCGGAGAGGGCATCAGATCCCCCTGGAACTGAAGTTATGGATGGTTATTAGCCACCATATGGGTGCTGGGAATTGAACTTGGGCCCTCTGCTATAGCGGCCAGTGCTTTTAACCACTGAGTCATCTCTCCACCCCAGGACTAAACATTTTTAAGGAAATACTGATGAGACTGGAAGATAGAACTTGAGGTCTTTGGGATTCTGAAACACAAAGAAGCTTTTCCTTTGTAGGATTTCCTCCTCTGGGTGAGAGAGCATGTCTCCCCTGAAATCAGATGATAAAAGTACTTTCAGTATTGGGTGGTAATGAGAGTTTCATATTCATAGCAGGAAGTTTCTGTCTCATTTCTATAAACCTGGAGGGTCCAACCAGTCCACATGATTCAACTAATTCCTCAGGGTCATAGAAAACATGTCTTCTGGATTCATAGCTCAAGACACCCAGCAGTCACACAAAAGCCCTTGTGTTTCAAAAAACAAGTGCATATTAAAAAGGATGACAACAGAGTGGGTGTGGTCATTAGCACATGCCTTTAATCCCAGTACTTGGGAGGCAGAGGCAGGCGGATCTCTGTGAGCTCAAGGAAAATTTGGTCTTAATAGTGAGTTCCAGGCCGGTTGTGGGTAGAGGGAGACTCTGTCTCAAAAAGACAAATAAATAAATAGGTAAATAAATACATAAATAAACCAACAGGCTTCAAGTTCCTCACCCTCATGGTAATACCTAGAATACATAGCATAAAAATGCCTGGGAAGAGCACATTAACATGTTCAATATCCAAAATATAGCCTTCTGCTTTCAGAGCCTACATTGGCCACAGCATCATCTGTGAATTCCTACAGTTATTGCATATGTGACTGGAGGGAGAAAAAAATGTGTGCCTGTATGTAGTGGGCATCAAAAAGCAATTTCTTGCTGGAGTGAGTTTAATGTATTCAGTAACCTTCTGTTTATTTGGGTATTATTTGCTGAAAACACTTGGAAAGCTCTGGCGTAAGAGTGTAGGAAAACCCTGGCCGAGTGTTGAAACAGAGCATCCCTCTCCACACACCAGTGGCCTGGACCACTTGGGCAGGCAGCGAAGGAGCCGTCTCTTTACTACACAGCATCAAATAAGGTCAGTAATACTGGGGTGCGCAGCCTTCTTTTATGGCCCGTGTTATCGAGGAAACCTATAAAAGTTCCTGCTTTTGATATCTTGACCCACGGTGTTGCTCGCATGCTGCTTTGTGGTTTAGAGATTTAAAGACACAGAGAGGGAAAAAGAGCGAGGGAGAGAGTTGGCCTTAGGTGATAAACAGCAGTGTAAAGCCAGAAGCTTTGTGGACAAAAAAAGGAGGAGGAGGAGGAGGAGGAGGAGGAGGAGGAGGAGGAGGAGGAGGAGGAGGAGGAGGAGGAGGAGGAGGAAGAGGAGGAGGAGGCAATGAAGAAGAGAAGGTGAAAATATTAAAAGAAGAAAAACAACCATAAGGACAGGGAAGTTTGGAGAGGGAGGATAGGAGATGCTAAACTGGTGCATAAGATAGATTTCATCTAGAACAGTACAGAACCTAATTCTAGACATTTAAAAACTCACTTGTACCATAGCTTGAATGTGGACACAGGTGTATGCTATACGTGGTTACAAGGCCAGAAAAACAAACACTTAGAAGCCCCTGAATACTTTTGTTCAGCTCTCCCGGCTTTTAAAGGCAAACATGTCTGTTTGACAATATCAAGTTAGTGGTTTGGGTCAGAAATTAGAATACCATGGCCATTTACCCTGTGGGGTCCTCCCTTTCAGTATCTTGTTTTCTCAGGGAGGCTAAGTGCATAGGTGACCTGCTTTAACTGTGGCTCGTGGTAGTTCTTCCTGTAAGATGTCTTGGCCAGTGATGTTGAGTCCTGTGAACATTGTTACTAAACTGGTCAGTTTAGTAACGTTGTTTGGATAGCTTGTCTGTTCAAGGACAGTGTGATGGTTGAAAAAGAGGTGGGAAAAGATGTTCTCATTGACGTTAGGAGTTTGCCTAAGGATCAGGAAGGGCAAATCTACCTGATGTTTTTTTTCTAGCTGTCTCTATATGAAATGTCAAACTCTCAGTCCATGTCAGCGTCATGATTTTAAAGTCATGCCTCCATTGTGTGAGCTGACTGATGTGTCAGGAATGAGGAATTAGAAACTGGGGTTGGGGCAGTGTAAGAGCTTTGGCCTGGGAAATGGGGAAGCCTGTGCATTTCGTTGTTTCTGGTTCTGCTGTCTGAAATACCACCGCCTGTCTTATTTTGATGGGAGGTAGGATGTTTCCTTGTAAAGGGGAGAATATTGTATATAACTTTCTTGGAGGCGTATGATGATACAGACAACCGCCAAGGTTTGTGTTTCTGGTGTACAGTCATGTGCTTCTTCTGAGGTAGCTTCAGAGCTGGCCTTGGATTTGGGGGGCAAGTGCAGGGTGACTTCTTTTCCTTTTTCATAGGTTTTCGATCGATTCTTCTTCCAACCCTCTTCACAAAATGTTTTCCAAACTCCACACAACAAAGGAAGCAGAAGAGAGCATAAGGCCAGCAGGTAGCAATGGACCCAAAGAGCAGGTGATGAACCTGCAGCTTTTCTGTGCCTTGTTTCAGGATGCTTCATGAGAAAGAAAACAAGGCAATGATGTGTGAGAAGCACTCACATGCAGGTGGCAATGCAGTTCCTTTCTTTCTTTCTTTCTTTCTTTCTTTCTTTCTTTCTTTCTTTCATTCTTTCTTTCTTTGTTGATAGGGTCTATCTAGGTATTCCAGGTTAGTCTCATTCTCTCAATCCCTGCTTCAACCTCTTGAGTTCTGGGAATTTAGGTGTGTATCACAACCAACAAAAAGGTCCTTTTTTTTTTTTTTTTTTTGGTCTTTTTGAGACAGATTCTTTTGAGAAAGGGTCTTCCTGTAGTCCTAGGTGGCCTGGAACTTGCTATGAAGACCAGACTGGTTTCAATCTCACAAAGATTCACCTGCCTCTGTCTCTTAAGTGCTGGGACTAAAAGCATGCACCACCACGCCCAGCTAACCAGAATGCTCTTTTATGGCCATCTGGCTACTCCACCCTTTTATATGGCAGTTTATTTTCTATTTATTCATTTTTTGTCGCCATTCTATTATTGTTGTTGCTGTGTGGGTGCATACATGCCACAGTGCACATGTCAAAGGACAATTTTGTAGAGTCAGTCTATCTTTATGTGGGTTCTAGTGATCAAACTCAGGTCATCAGGTTAGGCAGGAAAGTGCTTTTTGCCCACTGAACCAACCTTGTGGCCCTATCTCATAGTTTAATCAGAAAATAAAAATCAGAGTGCATAAATGATTAGCCAGTACACTTGTCTCTCAGGATGGGTTCTATGACCCCTGCCCAATGAATAACAAAGTCCTAAGTCACTCAAGTCCCTTAGATGAAACGCCATAGTATTTGTATTTAGCCTGTGCACATCCTTTCAATATACTTTAAACCACCTCTAGATTACTTATAATACCTGACACATCATATATTCTATGTAAATAGCTGTTACGTGCTTAGGGAATAATGACCAAAAAGATTTCTGCACGTTCAGTACATAATATTTTCCAAATATTTTTGACCGACAATTGCAAGACTCATGGGTGTGGAAACTGGCTGTGGAGGCTAGTTCCAGAAAACTTGCAAAGCAGTAAGCACCATGTATAAGGTTGAAGCGTACAAGTCACTTTAAGCAGTGGCTTTTTCAGTGTTATGTTAACAAACCCCTGAATCCTTGAGACAGATCTGAAGATACTACAGCTTGGTGTGGAAGTCCTTAGGATTTTGGTAAAACCCAGACCTTAAATGGTCGGCTCTGCGCATTTCACTGCAAAGAAGGAACGAGAACAGGTGCAACTGTGGCTCTAGCGTCGTTTTGTGTAGCTCCTGGGGAGTGAGCAGCTTTGCGGGTGGAGAAGAGCTTGGACTGATTAGTCTTGGGATCAAAACGCAAGGAAACGCTTTCTTCCCTTCAGGTTAGGAGGTAGTATTTTCAATGCTGAACCCTGAGACATCAGCTGCTGAAGTTTTCAAGATGAGTATCAGTGAAGAGCATCATGTCTACTTAGGCTTGGCTGTGTTGAGAGGATAAATTCAATTGTCCATGACTGAGACAGGTTTCTTATTCGCCCAGCATGTGATGAAATAGATAACTTATTGCTGGTATCTTTGGGCTGCTCAGGTCAGATCAACCCTAAGGCAAATTAACATGAAGCTGAAAGGTAGGACTGGCTGATGCTCACTGTGTGAGTTTCTTTCTTCCTTTTTTTTTTTTTTAAATGAAGAATGTCATCGAATTAACCTATGCAAATACATCTCCCCAAATAATAAAACACAGATCCCTTAGTTAAATGTATACCAACCATGTATTGCTCTCATTTTAATAACAGCAGATTAGTTCCTCTGGTCATGGAGCCTGAAAATGTAGCTGCTGACAAATCTAGACTCTTGTGGGTTACACAGGAGCAATGCTGAGAGAAGCTCTTGTGATACGGACAGCTTTAGAGAATCAAGGTGGACCATTGTGATGTTTCCCAGGTGTGGTCTGGGTACCACCTTAGGTGGCACTTGGAACAACATGACTCAATAGTTCGTTTATTCTAAAGCACACTAAGATACAATTAGCACATGAAATCCATGACTTTACAGAAATTTGGGGTTAGGTTACAATGAAATGAGGCTATATTTTGTGCAGAGGCAGTGAAGAATATTTCATTCCTGGGGCACATTGACTTTGATGAGAGACAATTATGAGAATCATTTAAAAAATGATACAATGAGACTTTAGAGATGACTCAGTGGTTAAGAGCACTGGCTCTTCTTTCAAAGGGCCAGGATTCAATTCCCAGCCCGCATGGCGGCTAATAACTGTCTGTAACTGCAGTTCCAGGAGATCCAATGCCCCCATCTGCCCTCTGCAGCAACACATGACATGGGTGCACCTACATACATGCAGGCAATACATTCATACACATAAAATAAAATATAAATAAATTTTTTTTTAAATATACAAGAATATCCAGCTGTTGGTCAAGGGTGACCATGCAGGTACCGCTAGCCAGCATAAATAGAGGCTGTAGTTTCCAAAATTTTCACCTCCAAGAACCTGTTCTACTATTTTTTACTCATTTAAATTTCATATTTTGAAAGATTTTTTAATCATTTTTTTTTCTGACAGGAAGTTCATGGTTTGAAGAATTCTTTTCAGCTTACACAAGTACACTCATTATGCAGTAATTCACTTTTCCATTTAAGGCTATCTATACCTGCTGACAAGCATAAAGTAATCAGTATTGGTGACTGAATTGGTGGCCAACCCCAATCAAGGAAGCATAATATATCCTTAGGACATTTGTATGCAAGTATCACCAGCCATCTACAGCTCTGCAGGATGGGAGTTTGTTTTAAAGACAGAGGAACACATGGAAGCCAGAGGCCAAGCATCTGGAACAGCTGGAACCAAGAGCTGGAAGGTGACCAGCGCCCCAGGCAGAACTTTTTCTTGGTCTCTTATTGCATGGTCCTCTTTGTAAATCATTGTTCTTTGTCGGGAGCCTGTCTTTTCATGCGATGCGGTCCAAATGGAAAAATGTCTTCACTCCATTCCCAACTTCATATCACAGTAGTGTGAAGAACTGACTTTCTGAGGGGTGACATTGTCCCTAGGGAGGAGGCACCGACTGACCCTGCTTGAGTCAGGTGTCCATGCTGACCTCACCAGTCAGGCGGATGTCCAACGAGCTCTTGAGAGACTTAAATGCAATGGAGTTATGGCAAGTCAGTTGTTAAATAGAACCTTTCTGAAAAATTAAACTCATAAATGAATATTAATCTCTTCCTGATTATGCTATTTTACTATTTTGTATACTCTTGAGGTTTTCATAGAGATGTGCTGTTCTACACCGTTTCTTCAACTCAGCATTCAGTGACACCCATGTTAGGAGCTTTAAACCAACTATGGTGGGAGTGTTTACACTACGGGAAGTGGAAAATACTGCAGATTCTTGGGGGAATGCTTTTTGCCTTTTCTTTCTGGACATCTTGTTTTTAAACCTTTACCAACATACCTTCCATCTAACCACCTCAGCAGGCCTGTCGTAATTTCTTTTCTGTTACTGTGATAAAATACTCTAACTTAAGGAAGAAAGGGTTTATCTGGGCTTATAATTTGAAGTGCTGGAGTCCAGCATTGTGGGAACGGCTGGAGCATGAGGTCAGGTCATCCATTATATTGCATTAGTAACACGGAAGAAGAGCAAGAACGGGAAATGGGGCCAGGCTCTAAACTCTCAAGGCCCACCCCAGTGACATTCTTCCTCTGGCATGAACCTAAAGGTTCCATAACCTCCGCAGACAGCACCACAAGCTGGGGACCAAATGCCTAAACACAGGAGCCCCTGGGGAACACAGAGCCTGGGTCTCTCTCCCAGTGAAAACAATGACAGCATTTTATTCCATGGCTTGATCATGGGAGCAGAATCATTAAGGGAATCAGCTACTATGAGCTGGACTACGCCTACCAAATGTAAAGACCTTCCTTTTGTTTAAAGTAAATATCAGGGACTGGAGAGACAACTCAGTGGTTAGAGCACTGGCTGCTTTTGCAGAGAACTTGAGTTCAACTCCTAGCATACACATGGCAGCTAACAACGGTCTATAACTCCAGTTCCAGAGGATTTTATGTGCTCTTCTGATTTCCGAGGTATTGCACGACATGGGCGCACTTACATACATACAGTTAATACACTCGTACAGATAAAAATAACAAATAAATATTGTTTTTAAAAAGCAGATATCTTTAAGCTTGTTAACATGTTTATATATACACACACACACACACACACACACACACACACACACATATATATCTGCTACCCAATCACAAGAAAGTGTCTGAAACCTTTATGGTTTGGTAATTGTGATGATGATGATGATGATGATGATGATGATGATGGTGCTGGTGGCAGTGTCTCATTGTTGCCAAGCACTATTTTAAGAGCTTTGCATATATGATTATATATGCTTTTATTTTATCCTCAGAACACCTGTCCTACAGATGGAATTAACTTTAACAAATCTTTATTATGTCTATCATCTGCCAGATACTGTTCTACACAAGTGAGATACACCAGTGAGCAAGGTGGAGATCCTTGTGCTGGTGGTCTCTCTGAGAGTAGCCAACTATACACATGGTAAAATTGATTGCTACAGTGCACAGTAGAAAGCGTGTAAGCTTCTGAATAAAGCCTAAAGAGAGCACAGTAATGGGAACTGACATATCCATGTACGGGCAACAGGAGTCATTTTAACTGGATGGTCAGAGTAGAACTCAAAGGGGAGATATTTGAGCAAGGACTCAGAGAACATGAGGGAATTTTCTTTGTGGATTTCTTTCCATCCCAAACAGAGAAACTATAAGAGCAATGACTCTAAGATAGACGCAGGCCATTGTGATAAAGAAATACCCAGGCTAGGCCTAACAGGAAGAGGGTGAGAAATGGGAAGTAGAAGGAAGGCTGGTGGAGTGTTCCAGTTCCTTATAAGCTCTTCTAAGATGACGTCATCCAGGTTCCAAAAAGATCACTCTGGCTTCTGGGCTGAAAACAGACCAAGAGGGGCCAGAGCAGAGCAGAAATGCTGCAGTCACAAGCCAAGTGAGAGATGATGAAGTTCTAATCTGCCCAGGGTGGGGAGAGAAGGGAGGGGGAAGAATGATGAGAAATGGGCAGCAGTCAGATTTTTATGTATGTTGGGAAAGTGCCAAGAAAAATCCCTGATGGATTAAAACAAGCAAAAGAGAATTCAATGACAATGTCAGTGTTTTGTCTTGAGTAACTAAGAGAATAACATTAACAACCATAGAGATGATTAAGGCTGGGGGTCAGGCAGACTTCACAAAGAAAAGCAGTTTAGCATAGTTAACTTTCAGATGTCTAGTAAAAACCTAAGGAATGGTTTTGAGTTGCCCATTAGCTGCTCACGTTTTAATTTTGGAAAGGAAGTCAGGGCCAGAGACATAATTGCTCATATCTTTGGGACATAGGTAGTACCTAAAGCCATAAAAATGGATGTGGTCCCCAAAAGAATGAGGTCCGTGGTACAACAGAGAAAAATAGTGATGATTCAAAAGAAGATGGAGGAACAATGAGAGACAGAAAGAGAGAGAGAGACAGCGAGAGAGAGAGAAAGCGCACCCTTGGTTGACAGGAATGACTGAATCTAGAATGATACAAAAAGCTTAGCTTTTGATAAAAACGTGAATAATTTATCCACAGTAAAAAGAAGACAGAATGTGAAAATGCCGATACTGGTTAGATGGATGTGATAGTCTTTGGAAATCCACGAGGGATTTCTTCACTTTCTTGGTGAAGTAGGGCAGGGTCTCAGCTGAGTCTGGGGATGAGATAGAAGCACGAATTGCCCTGAGGTAAAGGAGAAAAAGGTCACCTGGGAGTGTGGTGTGAACAACAGAACAGTAAGTACATGGATGGTCAAGGAGCATAAACAGTCCAGTTGAGCAACTGAGGTCCAGGATCATGATTGGGAATACATGATTATTCCCATCAGAGGGAGGAATCTCAGGCAAGAAGAAGTTTGCCCAAATCTACATAGTGAGAAAGTGGGGAGTTAGAAATCAAATCTAGGTATCCTTGTCCTGAAGATTTTTAAATCTTCATGTTTTTAAAGTGAACTCATGAACAGTCATAATATCGACTTCTGATGATGACCGTTAAAATAATCTCTACCTATAGGACCTGTTAGGTCCACAGTTTAGAACTGTTAAAGACAATACCCCTAATTTAAAAAAATTCCTGTATAAAAATTCTCAAGAAAGGCAGAGAAATAAATTCTGGGTCAGCATTTCTTGAGAAAAGACTTATTATTAAAAGTTTTTCAAAGGCGTCTGAATAGTAGGGAATTTTGACCCGAAAGGTTAGAAGAGATCCATCTAGCCATGTTAGGTATCTGAGATATTTTTAGCAGCACTAAAGGGCAAAGAACGATGGTCAGGACTGTGCCAGCCTGAGTCCAAAACCAATTACACATGGAACAAAGATTCCCATTAGAAAAGGCAAGATAGCTTAAATCTTTAAGAAGCTATGCAACTTAAGAAATAATGTCTGTTCCAAAGATAAAAGTTCTCTGGTATCAATGACCTAGAATAATTGATAAGCTGTGTTTCACCTCTCCTGTTAATCAGGAGCTCCCAAACAACTTTTAGGTTTTCAGCATGCTGCTGTTTACTTCACATATAGAACTATCCCAGTGGCCAACTAGATGTCAAGCCGAAATGGGGAGACAGAATTCAATTCAAATCCATACTCGGTTGTCAAGTCTATGTGCCAGACCCTAGGTTGATGAAGATGAATAAAATTTGGGCCTGACCTCATGAAAGACTGTAACATAGAGGTGATGTAAATAAGTAAACAGACCATCATCATGGCCCGAGAAAAGTGTACATATTCTGTAAAATATATAAAAGCAGCAACTCCAAAAGTATAATGAGCTTTCCTTAATCAATGGAAGTTTTGGAAAACAGAAGGATAGGGTTAAAAAAAATCACACTGTTGAACTTTGGCACACATATCCCCTCACAACACAGACACACACACACACACACACACACACACACACACACACACATACACACACACACAAAATGGCTCACAGGGTAGAAACTCTGACATTGGGTTGGCAACTTTGTATACATACCACAGATTTGCAACTCTGGTTTAGGAGGTTTAAAAGTCTAATTTAATAACCTGGATAAGAGAAATGGGTTTCCCGCTCTGGAATCACGTATTTCGTTGTCTTGGTCACACCTGAAGTGCTTAGAGGAGATAATTAACCTGGGACACTATCAATACATTTCAACCGCCAAATACGGAGAAGTTCCTCTACAACTCTACAAAATAAACATTCCCTCACAGAGATGCATTGCCCATCTCCAGGAAGTTATTTTCTCAGAACTTTCTTCTCTCCTGTTGCTTCCTGTCACACATAGCCCCAGCTCATCTAACTAAGCCACTAAGAAACAGACACGGCAATAGGAACGTGCCAGTCCCAGTAAGAATTTTTGTAATGATCTCCAGTGCTCGCGATGAGAATTGTAGTGTGGGAGCATTATTTTCCCCTGAATTATGATCTGAGTTATGAGATCATAACTGGAGGTGTCCCTGTTCCTGGAGCTTTCCTCTAGACTGTGATGAGCAGTGGACGTTGATCAAAGAGCAGTGATGGTAAGCCCATCTGCTGACCTCAGCAGATCCAAGGAGGCAGCAGCCATGGGGTCTTCACTGTCTCTGCACGGCCTTGCTGCAGCCTGCCCTGCCTAGGGAGGCGCCGAGCTAAATTTCTTGCCATTGGAGTTATTTGAACACATCACGGGAATGAAACTGCTAAGTTAATGTCTCTAGAAGAGCTGAGAGAGTTTTGACCTTTTGTTTTGTTTTATTTCTGATCACTGCCGTGCCTGCACGGCCCTGGGTCCGAGTCTCTGCGAGGGACGTCGAGGTTGAAAAGTACACACAGACACAGAGAGAGAGACAGACACAGAGAGACACACACACTAGGTAGGAGGAAAAGGAGAATGACATACACTGACTTTATTCAGAGGCAGCAAGCTTTATATACCCTGAGGGCGGGGCTTTACAGGAGGTTAAAGGTTCAGATTCTTGGGAGACATCCTCTACTGATGACACACAGCTGTACACAGGAAAAAGGAAGTTGTGGTTGGACTAGCTAAAGGGTCAAGTTGTTTACTTGAGCTTTGCAATTGACAAGATCCTGGCTAGCCCTTGGCCAAGAGTCTAGCACTAAGAGAGAAGGGCAAGCAGGCTAAGCTGGCTATTCTATGACCTGTGGCCTCCAACAGATCACCTTCCTTGGCATCAAACCCATAGATTTCTTCTTTCCTACACAGGCGTTTGTTATTGTTAGCTTACCTGAACCTAATAGGTAATCTACTGACCAGGGCTGCCTTCCCCTCGCTGCCGTTCCATCCAAAGGCAAAGTTATCATCCACATACAAGGGGGCTAGACAACAGAATAAAATATAGGACCTGGGCTGCAGAGATGGCTCATGTGGTAAAGTGCTTGTCGTGCAAGCATGAGGACCCAAGTTTGGATTCCCAGCACTCATGTGAAAACGTGGGCATGGTGGCACATGCGCACTGGGGAGTTTGAAAGAACGCTATGGTTAACTGGTCTTGGTAAACACAAATCTACTCCAGGTTCAGTGAGAGACTCTGTCTCAAAGAATAATGTGGAGGGGCTAAAGAAATTGCTCAGTAAGTAAAGTACTTATTGTTCAAACATGAAGGCTGAGTCAGATCCTATCACCCATGTAAAGAGCTAGGTTTGGCAGTCCATGTCTATAACCCCAGCACTGTGGGATACAGACAGGCAGATCCTCAGAGCTCAACAGTCAACCATTCAAGGCAAAATGGGGACCTCTGGGTTCAATTGGAAGTTCTGTCTTCTTAGGAAGACACCCATATTGACTTCTGGCTTACAGGTATTCACACACATACAAATAAGGCGGAGAATGATAGATGATACCAACTGTCGACCCCTGGTCTTACGTGTACAGGCATACATACATGCACATACACATGAGCATACACACACAAGCATCCAGCTAACACAGACAGAGAGAGAGAGAGAGAGACATAAGGGGGAGCCAGCATAGGACAGACCAATGTCTTAATAATTCAGACCCTTGGTATATATTCCTCTGTTTTGTAAAGGAGAGGAAAGCTGCTCATCCTACAGACTCGTCATGCACATTGTTTTCCATAATGCATAACGCTCTCGATATGCTCATATTTTATCCCTTGTTGTCCTCCAAGAAGCCTTAGCTTATTGTTAAGTATGCTGTGAACTAGGGATTCATTACTGGCTTCTCTCAGCGGAGAGGCTAGACAGCCAACTGCCTGTTCTGTATTCAGAAGATCGACATTTGACAGCATTGTCTTGAAGCTCAGGTCCAGGCTGTGAATCCCAGTTACCTTAGCTGTTTGAGTGCAGACAGTAGCTCTGCTCTTCTACTGTGTCTCCAAAATGCAGTGCTGATCAAAGCCAGGCTGGGCAAAAGGCTTTGACCAGCTCATCAACACTACTTTGGGGGCAAGAACTCATTCCTGGTCCACTCCTTAAAGTTAGTGTGTATGTTGATTCTTTCCTCAAACAACCCTAACTCAAATCAGGATTATACTTTCTCTGACATTCCTACGTTCAAGATGTTGATCGTAGTCTACTTTAAGTTCCAGTAATTAGTATCTACCTGGAATCTTCTGGGCTGGTATTATAAACTCCTCAAAGATATAAAGCATATTGAATATGTTTTATATCTTTTACAATGTTGTTGCATGTTCAATAAATATTTGTTGAAAGAATAGATAAAAGAATAGAAGGGTGGATGGAGAAATTAATGAATGAATATCCTTACAGATTTGTTGGGTAGTATTTCTATTGATATATATCAAGGACAGATAACTCAGAAATGTTAAATAGAGTATAATAACCACTCCTGATAATGGTCCTACATCTACACAAACTGATACATTTGATATGGTAGACGATATTACCCGTAACATGCTGATAATTCCTAGACTGTCCCATCCCACTAATAGAATGAAATGCAATGCACTATTTAGGATCCATCTTAATCCTCTCAAGAGGCTGCTCCCATTTTAGAGAAAAAAAAACTAAAACTCCCGAGCAGTAGAACTCTTCTGCAGACCATCACACTGAATATGGTTGGGTCTGTGGCCTTACCATGTACATTAGTTATCTGTTCATCCATAACAAGTCACCTCAGCATTTAGCAACTACAACAACCAGTGTATTAGCCCAGTTGCCCGGGGCTAGGAATCTGGATACAGTTTAGCTCAGTGCCTTGGTCTTAGTTGGCTTTTGATTGCTGTGATAAAAACACTGACCAAATCCAACTTGGGGAGGAAAGCGTTTCTTTCTTTTATCTTACATCTTCCAGGTCACAGTTCATCACCAAGGGAAGCCAAAGCAATTCAGGGGAGGAACCTGGAGCACAGACCATGGAGGAACACTGTTCACTGGCTTGTTCCCTTGGCCTCTTCTCAGCCTGCTTTCTTATACAACTCAGGACCACTTGCCCAAGAATGTACCACCCACAGTGGGCTGGGCCTTCCCACGTCACTCAACAATCATGAAAATGTCCCACAGACATGGCCACAGGTCAATTCAATGGAGGAAGTTCCTCAATTGAGGGTCCTTCCACCCAGGTATGTCAGGCTGAAGCTGATCCAGCCACTGACTCAAGTCTCTCATAAGTATGTAATCAAGGGGCCCCCAGAAGCTTCTGTCATTTTAAGGTTTGAGTGAGGTACATCCATTTTCAAGCTTTCAAGTACCTGGTGGTATCTTCTGGGTCCAATGGAGTCATAGATTCCATCTCATGGCCTTTTCTCAAGGGCAACCCACTATGGCAGCTTGCTTCTCTGGTGTGAGGGCTCTGAGATAATGCAAGATTAAGGGATGTAGAGGTCATAGTCTACAGAAATGAACAGCCACTGTGTTTACTGAGTTCTACTGGATGGAAATGTTGCACTAGATCTGACCCAAACTCAAGGGAAGAAATGGCATAAGGACTGTAGTTCTAGGAATAATTATGGATGATCTCAGGCACTGTCAGCCACAGTGGATCCCCAAGCATCACAGAAGGACCATCTTTGAGCCGCGGCTTGCCTGTGCAATACACAGTGCTGGGTCAGAAGATGGTGCCAAATAGACCACAGAAGCGACTTGCTTCCAAAGTGAAGTCTGTCCTCTCCATTTCCATACAATGTCAAGGTGAGCCCAGTTTCTCTCTGGAAAGTTTTACCAACAATCTCTGAATGTCACCAACTCCTGCCTTGGCCACCCGAACACCCTAAAGTAAACTGTGAACGGATTTCTGTGAAAATCAAACAGATATCTAGCCTTGCTCCAGAACCCTGTATGATGGCAGGATTGCTTTCCCAAAAGAAGTGTGTGCATGGAGCCAGGTGAACCTGGCTTGGTGGTAATGAATCCTGTTCTGTACCCAGTGGTCCCTTGCATGGAAAATGAGTGCCCCCAACTCACTAACATCCCTTAGAAATTTATTCCTTTGTGTCTTTTTAACTGAGGATTGACGGATGGATATAATCAAAGAGATATAGTATTCTATATGGAGAGCAGAGGGTGTTTTTAAGCCCCTTTTGCTCCAAATGGTCATTTGCCCTCCAAGTCCACTGTTAGTGCCAAATCTCCTTAACTCCTTAAGCAAGATAATGACATTTTATTAAAGAGCAATTGCTACATTATTAGCCACTGGGCTTAAAGCACTGAAGTGTCATCTTTCTCCTGCTTCCCTTGGCTGGGATCAGTGCGGTTTAAGCTGCTTTTGAGATGTGAAGTTCATGGCAAGGGGTTCTCATCCCCACTTGGAATTAACCAATAAATTAGAATAACTAAGTGTGAAAGGGTAAGACAGAAACTGTGTGGAAAGTGGAGGCCAGGGCCTTGGTCATTTTGAATATGAAACGAAACCTGGTTTATGTTTTGTAATTTATAGGTTTTAAAACAAAGCGAAAGTCTAACATTAAGGATCAAGGTCAGGGTGTTATCTTTGGTGGGGTGAGCAGGGTGGGGGTCATGAGGTCACAGCTTCTGCCCAAGACTTGGCCCCTCCTTCCTGTGGAACATTTATTTTCCTGAGCTTCTGTCTAATTAATGTAAGGCCTTGCTGGAGCTCACTGGCCCTCATTGGGCCTGTCACTCGTTAATCAAGCGACCCTTCTAGCCTTGGGTAATGACCTTGAAAGAATATATCAGCCCATGATGGCGGAAGTGAGGAATTAAATTGTTTCTCTGAGTGCTTATGGTCATTGCTGACAATTTATATGTCACAGCTGCCCTGGGCTGGCCAGGCCGGCCATTGTACGGCAATCATTTTCCTGGCTGGGAATGGATTGCTTGCCGGACAGGGACCAAGCTGGCCTCCTGTACATCTCCATCTTTATACTCTTTTACCCTCCCCCCACCATCTTTTAATCACGTCTTTGTTTGAGAGGCAGGGATTTTACAAAGTTAAAAGCTTTGTCATTAAGGCCACCAAGAGCCAGGAGCTCGGGGTAAATCTTGAGTCTGGCGCTGTTACCCGGCATTGTCCCCAAACGCTCTGCTCTCGCCTCCGCTGATGTAAGGCTTAAAAGAGAAGTGTCTTGAGAATTACCTTAGCTCCAAACTCATAAGAGAAAAATTACTGGAAATATTAAAAGGCTGCAAAGGGTGTATTGTGTACAAGTGATTAAGCCTGGTCCCTTCCTAGGTCTGTCTAGGAGGTCAGGGAGATATTGGTTGCTGGTCCTGAGAGAAATGGGCTGGGGTGGGGACATTTATCCTTTCTACCTTTTATGGTGATGTATTTAGGCCTAGTGGTGTCCTGGGTATGCTGGTGTACAGCTCAAATTGTACCGTCATATCAAGACAGATGGTATCTGAACCTGCAAACAGATGCCTTGGTCAACTATTTCTTTTACTCCTTCATCTTCTACTCATCCATCTTCTTTTATGCATGTGTGTGTGTGTGTGTGTGTGTATGTGTGTGTTCAGGTGGGAATATGCATATGCATGTGTGTGTGCAGGTATGTGTGCACATATGTGTACATGCTTGTGCCTGTCAGAGGACCGCTCTGGTCATGCCTCAGGAGCTGTTCACCTCTTTTGTTGTATTTCATTTCATTTTGTTTGAGAGTGTCTTTCACTGTAACCTGGGACTCCCTGATTAGGAGAGCTCAAGGCTATAAGCTTCACAGATCTGTGTGTCTCTGCTTCACCAGCAATGGGATTATAAGCCTGCACTACCATACCCAGCTTTTTATGTAGATGCTGGGAATCAAACTCGGGCCTTCAGGTTTTTAAGACAAGCACTTTCCTAACTGAGCCATCCACCAGTCTATTTGCTCATCTTCAAACTACGTAGTGAACTTTAAGAGCTGAATTCTCCTGTAATATGAACTGAGTCATTGTCTTACTATATTTAGCAGCTGAGTCTGGAAAAGAAGTCAGACAGAATATTATCCTGTTAACAGGCAGCAAATAAACAGTGTACCTTCTGTGTGACCCATTCAAATCTCCATGACTGGATTCTGTGTGCAGAGCTTTTTATATACAGTGGCACAGCTTCGACTTGCCCTGGGTTTTCTCTCTAATATGTATTCAAAAGTGCTAGTAAATGTGTGTTCTAGTTTACCTTCAATTACTATGACAAAACACTCTGACCAATACCAACTTCAGGAGAAAGGGTTTATGTGGCTCACATCTCCTGGGTCACAGTTCATCACTGAAGGGAGGAGCTTTATCAGTGAAGGAGGAGTCCAAGGTAGGAACTCAGGGCAGGAGCCTGAGGCAGGAGCTGGAGCACAGGCCATGGAGGAATGCTACTTACTGGCTTGCTTTCCTGACCCATGCTCAACCCGCTTTCTTATATAATACAGAACCACCTGCCCAGGGATGGCACCATCCACAATGGGCTGGGTCCTCCCACATCATTCAACAATCAAGGAAGTGCCTCACACACATGGCCACAGGCCAGTCCAACAAAGGGAATTCCTCCAGTTGAGGTTCCCTCAACCCAGGTGCGGGTTGTCAAGTTGACAACTAAAGCTATCCAGCGCAACATGTATGTTAAAATTTCAAAGAGAACTCCCCAACAGGATTCTACAGGGGTAGAAGAGAGGTGAGTTTGGAGCACCCAAGGCTTGTTTGTAATTCTTCTAGCTTGAAACATCTGTTTATCATCAATGAACAATATTTGCCATACACTGGGGTCCTTATGGCATGAGGCCTCTGCTGGTCAGTTCCTCCTTGAACTTGAATATTGTCGTTTTCATGTGAACAAGTTGGTTTCGTAAGTTGGATGGTTGGCAGAAAAGAACAGGCAAAGAGGAGAGATTCTGCCTAATTTCCCCCCAGTACCCTGACTTTCTGGGAAATAGTACCAATATCGGTTCTGCCTTCAGTTTCTGTAAAGTCCACATGTAGACTTGGAAAGTCCCCTGATAACACAAACACCAGGGAAGGCCGATTGATGGAATGCAAGCTTTTCCTAACAGGAGTTACAGCAAGATGTCCTTAGTGGAGTATGTACGGAAGGCCAAGGGCATCATCATTTTATCTTTGAATTCTTTACCTTACCAGTAGAATAGCTTATATATCACCCAAGCAAAAAGCATTGAGTGATGGGATTCATTCATTTATTCAGAGGACTGCATGTGAGCATCCAGAGAATCCTTAGCTCTCTGGGAGCAGGTATAAAGGGAACTATCATAAGGTGACTTCTACCCTTTGCTCTCCCGATCTCATGCATATATTCTCATGGGGAGACCACAGAGCTGAAAGTCTGAGGCCTTTCTTCTGCTCCTCTCCTTTACTGGAGTCCTCAAAATCCATCCATTATCTCCTTTGTGCACAGTCAATGAAATGGTATAATTTTTTCTTTCAAAACCCTTTCCCATGTGTACTTTCACTGTGGAGGTCTGGGCAGATACATCTAACTCTTCTAATTTTGTCTGTCTTGATAACAGTTAGAGTTGAAGACAAGAGTGACTTCATGAAGTATGTGTGAGGCAAGGCAAAACAAAGGAAAGTCCTGGAAATATTATGAGCGAACTCTTCATTGGTCTTCCTTCTTCGCTAGTCTCCTTCCCCTTCAGAATATATACACGAGACATTAGCTTTCTTCTCCTGCCCTCTCCAGCTCTGACAAATCGCAGTGAACTGTGGCGGGTATCATGGAGGCTGTACTTCTCCAGGACTCACCTTGCCACCGAGGCCTGTGAAACAATGCTACTGGGTGTGAAGCATACTCACACGAGTATTAGTGAACTTGACACCCGGGGCAGGCCACTATGCCATGGAAAGACAGCACCTCCACCTGACTGTAAGATGGCGCATGCGCCGTCGCGGAGACCGCAGGGGCAGTGAGGGTTCATCTGCTCACCAGGTCACAAACCCTGCAGTGAGCACATGGCTACAGTTGGAGTGGTACACAATTTCTTTGAACACTGCCAGTGCCATATTCTCAAATTTCTTCGGTAAAGAGCTTCTTCCATGCAGATGTGGACTGATTTTGCCATCAGGAAGGAAAGCAGATTTTCAAATCATAATAAATCCCAAATTACTCTGTCATATATTTCCACAGTACAGGAAGGGAGAGTGAAAAATTAAAGGAGACTGGAACCCTCTTCCTGAGCATAGAGTAGAGCCCAGGCACAAGGTGACAGGGAGGGGAGGCGGCTTTCAGGACCCTCCCACAATGAGCCCAGGACCTTCTGCTCAGTTTCCTTCTCAGAAACCCCCACGACTGGTCTGTTCACCCACTGCACTCCTTCTCCCGGATGACCTACCCATTTATATCTGTCCACTGGCTCTTTTTCTGAATCCCAAATCAGCCCTCAGAAAACAGGGATACACAAGCTACCAAGGAACTTTCCTCTTTCCTTCCTCAGACCTGTTTTCAAGTGAGAAGGTGCGGAATCTGATGAAATCAAATCCACCTGTTCTAGTTTGCTTTCAATTGCTGTGGCAAAACACCCCGACCAATACCAGTTGGGAGGAAAGGGTTTATTTGGCTCACATCTCCTGGGTCACACCTCATCACTGAGGGAGTCCAAGGTGGGAACTCAGGGCAGGAACCTGGAGGCAGGAGCTGAAGCACAGACCATGGAGGAACGCTGCTTCCTGGCCTGCTCCCTGGTCCATGCTCAGCCCACATTCTTATAAATATAGGACCACCTGCCCAGGGGTAGCACCACCCACAGTGGGCTGGGCCCTCTCACAATACTCAACAATCAAGAAAATGCCCCACAGACATGGCCACAGACCCGTCCAATAGAAGCAATACCTCCAATTGTGGATCCATCAACCTCGTGCATCAAGTTGACACTAAAGCTATCCAGCACACCTTCCAGTTATAGAAATCAGAATCCAATTGAATAAGCATTTGAGCAGAAATTATTTCATCTTTACAATACTTTGAGAAAAGTTGTATGAAGCCTCTTTTATGATGTATCTTAAACTATTTCCAACCATGTCTGTTCTTTTCGGAGGACTTTTAAAAATCCAAGTACATCTCATTTATTCTCAAATTGTCCTAAATTTTTAACTTTGAATGTATTAAGCTCAAAAGTGATAGACACCCATGCTATGATACCCAAAGCCATTGATTGGATAATTCTAGTAGTAAATCTAGAATTCTGGACATAATACTTCGAAATGTCAGAAAGCAAACATCAAAAGTAAAACAAATAAAGAATTCCAAATAAATAAAGAATTCTTTATTTATAAATAAAGAATTCTTCCTAGTAAGTGAAAACACATTTAACTGACAACCAGAGCACACGTGTAGCACTAGATAGCCATGGCGCCCCTGTTTACTTGCTGTATCTTTTTGTGGGAAGGAAAGGGACATGGCCCTTTTGTGGAAGCCTCTGAAATGTTTCTCACTATGGGAAAATAGCACCTTGTAGTCTTGGAATTCTAAGATGCTATGACCCAGAAACCACTACTGTTGTGTGTAGAGTTTTCAGCTGTATAGTGAACAGACATGAAGTGCTCAGCCTGCACAATCACCATAATTGGGCAGGGTCACAACTAAGAGGAAAAGCCATTCTCGAAGCTTCCTTAGTTTCCAGGGTTTCACCTCTCCCTAGATTCCCAACTAGTGGCTTTCATGAGAGGTGCCAGGGCATAGGAAAGTGACATGGGGCTTAGAAACAGATTAAATATGGGATTGAGTGTGAAACACAGATTATCACCACACCCGACCTTGCCATCCCACTTGTAGGATTTCTGTGTGTGAGAGATGATAAGTACTGTTTGTCTCTGTTCAGAGATACTACACAGTGATGTAGAACAAATGATCTCAGCTATCATTGGTATTACTTTATTAATAGCAGCACATTTATTGAGCTTGGCTATGTATCTCTAAACACTACAGCAATTCTCTATGGTAGATGCTGTTTTTTTTTTTTTTTTTTGTATCTTATGAGATTCTTCAACTAGTAAGTGGTGGAGCTACTTTAGTAGCTATACAGGAATCTACTGTACAATGGAAACCAATCAACCAACCAACCAATTATCAGGTCTAGTTGAAGTTCAGTGTTGGAGCAGAGAAGCTTCTTACTTCTTTGAAAAGCAGGTAGGTCTTTGGAATTCTTTATTTGTTTTACTTTTGATGTTTGCTTTCTGACATTTCGAAGTATTATGTCCAGAATTCTAGATTTACTACAAGTTCAAAGAATGTTTTTCATACTGTGTGAGTTTCCCTGGGCCTCTAACCTGGATATGATTGTATCATCAGGAGTATTAGCTGGTACCAACAGATGTTCATCATCACCTGAGTCTATCATGAGCTCATCCTTCTTTTCCCCATGTTCTTTGGTGTACTCTTCTAGGGCAAAGTCTACATCCTCATAACCATCTTTTTCCAAGGCAAATAGCAGATGCTAAATAAGTATTTGTTAAATTAAATCTATTTTGTCTAAAATTGCATTGAACTCTACAGATGATACGGGTTATTCATTCTGTAAGCATTTATTTCACCTATACTGTGTGCGTTTGTTAGACACCAGGTGTTGGTAAAAATACTTAGTGGAGCTAGTAAACTCCTGGAGTGTGTAAGGAGTGAAGAAGGGAGAAAATCAGATGAGGATTTTGAAGCCTTCTCAGCGCCTCTTCTAACCCATTTAAAGAAGGCGATTGAAATGTATCAGCCAAAATTTACCAAGACAACTATTTTAGGATTTTGTCAAAATCTGTCTCTTGCTTTAGTAAAACCTCACAGTTTATCTTTCCCTTCATTAATATGCAAATTTAGAAAAACTTGAGACAGGTTTCCTAGGCTAGGCCTTTATAAAATATGGTGCCATTTATGGAAAGTTTGGGAAATGGAACTTCGGGGATGAGACATGCTCATAAATTATAATAATTATAGACATAAGAGTATTCCATTAAATCTTTTTACAAGTGAGATTTGAAACTCGTTATCTAAAAGGAAAACTTGATTTTTCCATCCCTTACTTGAGTCTGTGAAAAAAATGCCTGGCATTAGATCAAATCAGGTTTACAAGGTGTCTACATAAACCAGTCCCTGATGGCAGCAGTGGTTCCTATATATCCTTTTATCACTAATTATGTGACTTGCTTTGTACCTAAAATAACATAATTCTAGTTTCTAAAAATAAGCATCAGATTTTTTTCCAGTCTGATCACAATGCTAATAAATCTACTTCATTTCTTAGATGTGTCCTAGAAATAGCTTTAATTCCTTAGTAGTTGCTAAAAAATGCAACCTAAATATATGAGTATAATTAATTTCTCAGATCTTTTCCTAGTGGCGAGCACCCCTAGTAAAAGAAGTAGACCTTGGTGCATTGGTGACTTTACCTCAGGCAGCACTAGTGGGAGTGTTATGATCAAAGGAGTGTTGGGGCTGCCTTCTGGAATCTTCCAGCAATGAAATCCCTAGGAAAAGAGGTTCTGATTGAAGTTAGAACAAAAAGACAAGACAGGTGACATGTGACCAGAAAGAAAAAGGAATAGAGAATGGTGGTCTAATTTGAAAAGTAGAAAACAGAAAGGGAAAGAAATTCCCATCAACCAAGGGACTAGCTCAAAGGCAGACGATTCAAAGCTCTATGAAAATGTAGGACAGGGGCTGGAGGGATTGCTCAGCGGTTAGAGCACTGGCTGCTCTTGAGAACCCGAGTTCCATTCCCAGCACCCACACGATGGCTGACCACAGTCCATAACTCCAGTTCCAGGAGATGTGATGTCCTCTTCTGACCTCTGTGGGCATTACATGATATGGGTGCACTTACAGACATGCAAGCAATACACTCATACAAATAAAATAAAATTTAAAAAGCGATAAATGTTGAAAAAGAAAAAAGTAAGACAGCCCGTAAATGAGTAGATTACTTACTTTCCACATTGTTGGGACAAAATGTGGAACAAAGCAAGTTGGGGAACAGCTCAAGGGTGCAGTGACTCATGGTGGGAAATTCATGGTAGCAGGAACATGAGGCAGCTGCTCCCATTGCATCTGCAGTCAGGAAGCAGAAAGTGATGAAGGAGTGTGTTCATCTCACTTTCTCCTTTTTGCTCCATCTAAGACCCTGTCCCATGGAAGGATGCCACCCACACTTAAGGTGGGTCTTTCCTAACTCAGTTAACCTAGTCTAGATAATCCCCCATAAGCATGTCCAGAGGCTTATCTCCAAGGCGATTCTAGATCCTACCAGGTTGAAAATCGTTGTTAAATATCACATTAAGGAACAGGTCTGAGGTAAAGAATGGCAGAGAATTAATAAAAAAGAGATTCCATATTTTTTCAAAAGCAAATAAATTTTGGTGAAATGTAAATTTAAGTGAAATATGAAATGAACATTCAAAGAAAGACTTAAAAGAAACAAAATGTTAATGTTTAATTTTAGATAAATGAGGGGGTGAAAATTTGGATTATAACCAATAATGCAGAAAAAGTTTCTAGTATAACTTTTCTGTCCTCTGATTCTTCTGGTGGTTTGACTCTTTACCATAAATAACTGCCAATTAGAAATAGAAGACAGGCCCCACCCATCTTATGGTGCTCTGAATTCATTCTCACATCACCTCAGGGAGTACTCAACTCACAGAGAAGAGAGCCTGGGGTCTTATGCTAATGGCTAATCTTAATTGTCTAGACTAGATTTGGAATCATCGGGAAAATCGGTGAAGGACACCTCTGGATTTGTCTGTGACGGCACTTCTGGAGAGGATTAACTGAAAGACGAAAACTTACTCTGAATGTGGTCAGCACCATCCTACAGGCTGCAGACCCGGAAAAATAAGAGTGGAAGAAGAAGAAAGCCAGTCGAACACTAGCAGTTCCCTTTCTGGGAATGTTCCTTGGCCATGACTGTTCTGCTTAGCACATACTATGATGACAGAGCCCTCTGAAACCATGAGCCAAAGAGATCTTCCCAGCTCTATAAAAAGGAGAAGGAAGGAAAGATGTATATTTTCTCACTACTGGGATCAGATACATTATAAGAAGATCTTAAGGAAGAATGAGTTATTTTGGGCTCATGCTTTGCAGAGAGACAGTCCATCAGGACGGGGAAGACACGGCAGGGAGAGTGTGAGGCAGCTTGTCACATTGCATCTACACTTAGGAAGCAGAGAAAGGTGAATTTTGGTACTCAGCTCACTTGCTCCTTTTTAATTCAGCTTGGGCCCCCAGCCCGTGGGATGGTATCTCCCACATTTACAGTGGGTCTTTCTCCCTCAGTTAACCTTCTCTAGAAAGGCCTTCAAAGATACTGTAGGATCTGTTCTATCCCCCTTTCTTCTGCCTCTCATACCTTCCTGCCTCACTAGCACCATCCTGCCGCCACTACAAGACACACATCACAGCATAGAACATCTCGTCAATTTTGCATACAGTGGAAAGATGCTAAACATTAACAAATGAACATAATTTTGAATGTGTGTCTCTTATGTGCAGTTAGTTTGTAAGTACACATATATGCATATATACACACTCTGGTATTTTCTAACCATGCCATTTCATGGGCATCAGTCATGGTAAGATTTAAGACCCGATTATAAAGGTAGTCTGTGCTTTAACTTCCTCTGCCCAGTTCCAACTACAAGAAGTAATTTAATATTGTTCTCTTTTCCTGCAGTGGTCAGACTTAGTGCTGGGATTTGGCATAGCTTGTTTAACGTTTCAAAATGCATTTGTAGAGGCCACAGTATTGGACTCAAAAGAGCCCATGGTTCAGCATCCAGGGTGACAGTTGGTAATAAGGGTGCTGATGTGTGTTCCCCTGATTTCTGTCTTTGAGTATAAATTCATTTTCTAGGGATTACTTAGCTTTGTGGTCTAGTCCATGAATGGCAAATGACCAGTGGAAACAATATATTCCCCTTTACACGGGGAATGTAAAACTTGGTCTCTCTTTCATCTTCCAGATGGGCTTGTGTAGCCCATTAGTCTAGCCACACATTCACTGCAATCAAACAGCTGGCCAGATGATCAAAATGGCTAGACATAGATACACCTAAAAAAATTCTTCTAAACGTAAGCTCAGACTCCTCCATGAAATTTTAAATAACTCCCAAACTCTTCACCATAGATGATTTCAAGAGATTATTTTTTGGGCCTTTTCCGAAGAAACTGTACCTGCACGTGACCACATCTGCCCTGCCTCTATTCCACGTCTTTCTCTGTCCTTTCCTCTTCTCTCAGTCTTCTGCTTCTCCATGTTTCATGAAGCCTAGCGTGACTGGCTTCAGACCTCCACCCCATCTGTATTGCTCAGGAATCTTTTTACATATTGGACTTGGTTATCATTAGCCAGTGCATTCTGCCCCAATTTAACATGGTATGTCCGTCTCATCCCTGAGCGCACAGAACTGGTAATTGGCAGCCTGGGATGTTGAACAAAAAGATGACAAGCCTTCCTGAGCCTCCATTGTGCCGCCCTTCTGTGCACACAAATCCGATTTAGGTCAATGAAAGTTATGTAGATAAAGGCATAGAAGGGGGGGACCTGAGACAGTATATTTCTGGGTCTCGATGAGTTTCAAAGCATTCCGGGAAAGAGCAGAGGAGAGCCTCAGAAAAGCATTTGGAATGTACATTGTACTGTACATGTGTTAGAGTGTGCTTTCCTTCTTAAAATGTGAGTCCTTTAGACGTATGAGGAAATAAATTGCAATATCAAGATTGTGAAGTACCCAAGGCCAGCTCAACTGATATCACATATTTTGTCTGTCTCTTAGCTCATTCATTCATTCACAACAGGATTGCCTATAGCAGCAGCCCACCCTTGAATACCCATTCACCTTGAGCTTCTGGGCACAGAACAAGGGAAATGCAGATTACTTCAGTGGGAGGTTGTCTCAGATCTTAGGATACTTACTCAGGTAACTTGGTGATTACCCTAGATAGTTATCTTTGAGCTTAAGTTCATCATTATATAATAAGACAATAGTATCTATTTCATAGGGTTGTTGATGACCATATAGATGATAGATGCATTTGTTTGTTGGTTTGTTTGTTTTGTGAGACAGGGTCTCATGTAATCCAGACTGGCCTCAAAGTGACTATATCCAAAGAGACTTTAAATTTCTGGTGATCTTCCTGCCTCCTTCTCCTGAATACTGGGATTATAGGCACATACCCCAACACCTGGCTTTATGCAGTACTAGGGATTAAACTCAGGGCTTCATACATGACAGGCAAACATTATACCAACTGAGCTACATTCCCAACACCGTGAGGTTTGTTATTAATTAGTGCTTATTTGTAGTAATAGAAGAGAAGAAGAACAATAGTAATATTCCATTTTTTCATGTATATGCCTTCATAGGTAAAGTGGTAATTAAAATACCACCTTGTTTGAATATCCAATATCCCTCACAGGTTTGTATGTTGTACCCTTGATCCCCAATCTCTTATGCTATTTTGAGAAGGCTGGAAATTTTAGGAGGTGGGACTTAGTCAAAGGAATTAGGCCCCAAGGGCGGGGTGTCCTTGGCCCCTTCCAATCTCTTTGCTTCCTGAATGTGGTAAGGTGAGCAGATTTGGAATGTAGCTCTAGTAATCCCAGCATTCTATCAGTGGAGCTTAGTATATAGTTTTGGTGAGAGATCAGAAGACTAGAATGGGAGATAAAAATTATGCTCATGAGGTTTTAGATAAGAGCAGGAATTCTACTAGGATCTTTAACAGAGGTCATTCATGTTATACTGTGACAAGGAACTGTCTACACTAAAACTTTGTGGGAAGTTGAGTTTAAAGGTTGCAGATGAGTGAATTTGATAGAATAAAGTTCAAGGCAGCCCAAGATTCAGGTTTTGGTATGGTTACAGCTGACTGCTTTTTTCCAATTTTACAGCTAGAAGCATGAGCCAATTAAAGGGTATGTTTGAGAAGCTTACAGTTTGGGCAGAAAGAAGTGAGTGTGAAGTTGGGGCTAACAAAAGCATGTATACTAAAGAGATGTAAAGAAAACCAAATGCTTTACAATAGGAGAACAGGAAATATACTTTGAGATGATGTCAGAAGTCAGTGAAATCCCACTCATAGTTTCAATGTTATGAAAGTATAAACTCATTTAAAAGACATTCCACTGAGAATAGACTGCTGATGGGGCACTCTGCTTATGCAGAGCTGCTTAAAATGTTTCCTTGGGATTTCTTTTACTATGCTCAGTTATCCCAGTACTCAGAAGTCAATATGGTCATGATCCAAGGTGGCTTGGCTACCACGCCAACTGGTGGCAGACACTAGAGCCATCCACATGATGGTAGTTTTTCAAGCATGAAAAATGGAAGAGTTATGGGACCGTGGAGGCTTCTGACCATGTTTACAAGGAAAGTTTAGGGGCCCATGCAATGGGTGATGGGATCAGAGCTCCTGCAGACAGCCTCAGAAAGCATATTTCTTGAAGCTATAATGTTGGCACCTAAGATGCAAAGGAGATTCTAGGATATAGCAGATGATGGAAGCATGGAGCATGTGCCAATGACATCTATAATTGGCGAGCAGAGTCAGCTCAAGAGAGAAGCCAAATGGCAGGGCTTAAGAGCAGTGGTTCCCAAGCTCATTGGAATTCACACGATGATACTGGACTCTGGACATAGAACTATGGGATCTAGTGCTTTACTTGTTGGGTTTTAGTCCAGTTCTTCCTTGTTAGTCTTGTTGCCATTTGGAATGAAGATTTTTACTCAGTGCCATTGTGTCTTAGAAGTATGTGATTTCTAGTCAGCTTCATATGCATCATTTCTAGGAGTTTACGTTGAGTCTCCCAAGAGGCTTTGAACCCAGTCTTTTAAATAAGGTTGGAACTGTTAAGACTAAGGAATTCAGAGATGGACTGAATGCTCTTTGTATTATGAGATTAACATGATGTTTGGAGAGACTAGAAGTAGAATGTTATGCTTTAAGGAGATATATTTGATGACAAGGGGTGATTGTCAACTTTGATTGAATAGAGAAGAACCTAGAAAATACTAAAGCACACTTTGGGGTATATCTGCTAGGACTTTTCCAGAGAAGACTGACTGTGAGAAGAAGGCCTCTCATGAATCACATTGTCCTGAGGGCTGGGAGCTTCTCTTCTCTGCCATGTCACCCTTATTATGATAAACCAAAATCTCTGAACCTATGAGCAAAGTTAATTCATCCTCTCTTAAGTAGTTAATGTTAGGCAGCTTGTTAATGCAATGCAAAGTCTAACGCGCTTGGGTTAGAACAAGGAGAAGCGGTTTTCCATTAACTTTTTATTCCAATTTGGTTGCCATCTAGGCGGCCATGCATAAAACGCTGAATAGGTCCTTCCAGGTGCCTCACTGGAAAACCAAAGGCATAATGTGCATCCCAAGGATGCTGTCTTATTGCATACACAAGAATGTGGTCCAGGTTTATGAGGCACTGTTCATCACATTCAGTCTTAGGAGAGGCAGTAAGGTTTATTAACTACTTAAGAGAGGATGAATTAATTTTGCTTATAGGTTCCGAGAAATGCTATGGGAAGACAGAATGAATTACAAGTGATGAATTATGCCAGAATTAAGGTCAAGGTAACCATTCAACACACTTTCATTTTGTTTTTGAGATAAAGTCTTGATAGTTGATCCAGGTTGACCTAAAAGTTGTGATCCTCCTGCCTCAGCCTTTCATGTGCCGAGATTACAGGTATGCATCACTGCACTCACTTTACAATACAAATTCATCAAGTACTTGTTATCTAGGCTCCAGGGATGGGGGAGGCTGTGGTACAGAAAACAAACAAGGTCCATTCTGTCATGAAACATACACTCTAGTGGGGCCAAACAGACCATAAGCAGATAAACATGAAAAACCATGGTCAGTGCTGTACGAGGAACTAAAATAGGTCCATATTCTAGCTCATGGCTAGAGGGTAAGCATGGTTTACTGGTCAGGTGATACTGTCGTCCTCGGAATGGCAAGAAAGCAGCCATATCATGTTTATATGAAAACAGACACTGGAGTCAGTTCAGTTTATTGAGTATTCACTTTGCAATCATGCTGACTTGAGTTCAGCCTCTGAACCACATGAAAAAAAAAAAACTCAGTGTGATGACAAACTTATAATTCCAATACTAGAGAGGCAGATAAAGGCAGATCCTGGGACTTGCTGACTGGCTAGCCTGGTATACTGATTATTTCCAGGTCAGTGAGAGACACTATCTCCAAAACAGGTGGATGCACATGAGGAACAATACTCAAAGTTGCCCTCTGGCCTCCACATGCACATGCATATATGTGTATACACACACACACACACACACACACACACACATTAATACATACACGCAAAGAAACCAGACTCTAGGAAGAGGGGGCAGCTTATGTACAGATCTGGAACTGACGTGCTGCATGTATTTGAGACAGAAGAGAAAGCAAAGCTGTCTGACTCAGGAGAAATGCAGTGGTGTAGGGCGATTAGTATTCTCATCAGGCACTATGACTTTTATTCTAAAGGGGACCAGAAACATTATAGGGACAAGCTGGTGTGTTGGTGATAGTGAGGTGTGAGTCAGGGAAGAGAGAAAATACACTAAAGAGATGAGAATTAAATAGACAACATTATATTGTTTCCAAAAACAGAGGGTTCTAGGTTCTGTTGGATATGTATGAGTTCCTCGGGTAGGAAGGACATTTTATAAAGAAGGAGCAGAATTGGCTGTCCTGATATGAAAGTGTTCTATTCCAGTAGCTTCCTGTGATGGCTGGTTTTTATCATCACCTGGATGGATTTGGAATCACCTAGGAGACCCACATCCGGGTGTGTCTATTATGGTACTTCCAGAGAGGTTTAACTGAAGAGAGAAGATGTAGCCCAAGTGTGAGCAGAACCCTCCTACGGACTGAGGTCCCAGACTAATTAAGAAGGGAAAGGGAGGAGCTGGAAACCCTGATGGGCATCAGCATTCACCTCTCCCTTCGTCCTGTCTGGGGACATGTATGATCTCAAGCTCCTTCTGCACAGAGAAAGTCACTCCTGCCATGCTTTCCCTGCCATTTAGTAGACTGAGGGCACGTAAATTGTTCTCATCAGATGGACTGCCACAGCAAAGAGCCAAGTTACTCACATGGCATCATTGGATTCAAGTTACTGTCATGAGGAGCAAGGTCAAGGCCAATGTAGCTATGTCAGGGAGGGAGACATGGAAAATACCCAATTAATTATTATCAGCTCTGCACACTCACATTTCTTCATGAAATAACATTTGGGATGGATCAGGTCTATCACTAGATTTATTATCTGCCTGTCAAAGAGTCCAGAAGCTGCCCTGAATGTTAATATTTGGGCCTTGTGTAGGTTTAATACAGGGCTGTCCTTTTCCTGATATCTATTCAAAAGACATCGCAGACCCTCCACACAGTTCTAATTTTGGTAGAATTGTCAAAAGCATGAGGCTTCCTTTGACAAAGGAGAACAGACACACGCTGCTTCTATTTTTGCCATTTAAGGCCAACATCTCACTAAGCCACAGATTTCATTCACGTTTGGACTGTTAATGTACCATCGAGTGTGTGTGTGCGTGTGTGTGTGTGTGTGTGTGTGTGTGTGTGTGTGTGTGGTGTTTCCAGTATGTACTATTCTCTCTGGACTGTGTTTTGCCTGTTTTTGATGATGACTTGTTGGATGATGGAAAATAAATTGAGTATGATTTAGGGTTGTCCAAAGTTCAGCTCGCACTGTTCCCCTTAACTGGTTCCATGTGAAAAAATGAAAGCTTTGTTTCTGTGCGGCAGTCTGCCGAACTGGCATGTCTGTAATGAGAGTCCCACAAAGCTGCATGTGTCTGATAGGACTGTAATGTCCTTGCACACATAAGGAGTCTGTACTGGGGGACACAAATATTTTCCCTGAAATATATGTCCTTACTCTTTTTCTTCCTCCTCTTCTTCCTCTTCCTCTTCCTCCTTCTCTTGCTCCAACTCTTTCTCCTCCCCCTCCTCCTCCTCCTCCTCTTCCACTTCCTCTTCTGAAAAGATACATAAAGATGTAAAAACAAATGGCTCTCAGTACACAGTCTAATTACTTGTGATAAAAACTGGGCGTCTCCTCCTAAGCATGTTGGCTTCCTGAAAAGGCGATGCTTCCGCATGATCCATCTCTCCCCTTCCGCAGAGAAAGCTGAGGCCTAGAGAAAAGAGTTCCGTAAAATGGTACAGGCAGAAAAATTCACAAACTTCTCTAAGAACTGTGCTTCAATGTTGTTAGCCTGCTGGGTGGTCTGTAATGGGTTTGGTTTCCTAAGAGGATCAATGAGCCTTTGGGAGACATCACTTCACATCAATACCACAAGATCCACCCTAAGCATTTTCCAAAGGAATGCCTTATCATCCTTGGCCTACCTCAGGCCTAACATTTATTGAACATCTGTTATATTCAGGTATAACTCTAACTCATCCTCACAAAAATTTTTAAGTTCACCACAGTTGTTTCATATTATTATTCATGGGGCAGCTAAGGATTGGGAAGATTAAAAAAAAAATCCTCCATAATCATACAACTAGAACTGAATTTCATGCTTTCGTTAATATAGAATCTGGTTCCTTCTCTACTGTGTCCACACTGGAGTGGCCACTTCCTCCAGAAGTCACTATGGGATAAGAGATATTTAGTATTGAAATAAACTGGACCAATAAAGTGGATCTATCTGTATACAGTAGGCACATTTCAACCTGGATGATTTTCTTTGCTTTTTTTATTTTATTTTATTTTATTGGTCTTTTTGGGACAGGGTCTCCCTATAACCCCAGCTATCCTGGAACTTGCTGTGTAGACCAGGCTGGCCTTGAACTCACAGAGATCCTTCCACCTATCTCTGCTTCCTGAGTGCTGGGATTAAAGACCTATACCACCACGCCCGGCCTTTCAACCTGGATTTTCTATAACACCTTATTTTCTTACTGAATTTTCTTTCCTTCTTTCCTCTACACTTTCATGTCCCCCCCTAAATAAAACATACCTGCCTGAATCAGGAGGTACCCATCTAAAGAAATCTTAAAAGCTGTAGGCAGACATTAGGACAAAAGGCTTTCTAAAATTGAAATGGCTATTGAACAGGTCTCAAGGGTATCAGCGTAAAACCGGAAAACCTGGAGACAAAGGGGGCTTCTTTGGAGGAAGACATCTTGTAAGTCTGTGGAAGGAACCAGATGAGGAGGGTCATATCGGAGCCCTTGAGGTAATACTGTCTATTATACGCTGCACAGTTTAGAATGGGTTTCTAGACACAAAACACACATTATCGCCTTGGTTCAGCCAGGAAGAGGGCTCTCTCAGGCCGCATGCATATTAAAGTGTGTAATCTTGCTGTTACTATGGGGAAATAATTTTCAGGATCATGCAACCTGCTGTCTTCTGTCATCTGCTGTGACCTGGTGGTTGCCAGGACTGCACGTGGGTTATAGCTACCAAGTTAATGTCACCTACTGTGTAAAATTGCACCTAAGCAGAAGGAGAAGGTTGATTGGTCTCGGTCAGAACTACATGGGGTGAAGGCTTAACTAAGAGAAAAACCGTCTGAACTCCTATGGTTCTTAGCGAGGAGGTATCCAAGTCAGATCATGATAGAGACCTGCTTTGGGCACCAGAACATCCTGGTTACAATGCATGGACAATGTTAGCAGGTCTGGATTAAACTTTATAGAGAATTTCCTTAGGACTCTGTGTTGGCCTAAGAAGTAAGTATCCAACAGAGAAATTGAAATCAGAGAGCCAGGCCACATCTGTCCCACAGCATGCTGGATAGGGGCACAGAAGTCGGAAGATGTAGGAGACAGAGCGAGGTGAGGCTGGAGAAATCAGGAATTGCCTAACCATTAGATTTCTTAGGCATCCCTAAAATAACATCATGACAGTTTAGGAGGCAGTAACAATTCCTGAAAAGAAACAAAACCTTGCTGTTAGAAATCTTGGCCTCTCCATTCAGTCCCAGTGCTTTGGAGAGCCACAAGATCCAATCTACAACTAGATAACCATGCATGGATGTACCCTAAGCCAATCCCTTCTCAACTCTGGGTTCCATTATTTTAGTCTGCAAAGTGGGTCATTTGAATGATATGAATTTCAAGGTTCTTTCCTTCCCAGTTCCCAGCCTACCATAGCAGGAACTCCTTAGAACCTACCCTAAGAAGGATCCTTGAACACAGTTAGGAACACAGCAGACACTGGGTGGGTGGAAAGAGCTGTCTAGAGACCAAGTACCAGTCCTCAGCGTGGAGAGAGACTTGGCGCAGGGAACCCTTTTATCAAGCTCTGGAGCACTCCCCCGCCAGTCCAATTGTCCATCTTAGAAACAGTGACAAGTTCCTTTCAAGGCAGTGAGAGGTCAAATTTTAGAGTGAGGTGGTCAGACTGATTGAATTTCACTTTCACATTCAGGGGAAAAAGTAAATGTTAGATCATTTCGACATACAAAACAGACTGGGATCACTTCATTTCTGTACTGCATGGCTAGGTTTCTGACTTTATTTCTGTGTCTTGTGCCTTTAGTCCAGGGGTAAGGGTGATTAGGGACCAGACAGTAGATGTGTGTCCTTAGAATCAAGACACAAACTGCTGCTTGACTTTGCCTTCACACCAGAGAGGGCAGCTCATGGCAGAAGAGGGTCACGGAAGAAGCCAGTGAAAGAGAAAGAGCAGTGGTCAGCTCCACCACTCAGGCCCTGCCTCTGGCTAGTGAAGTCACCTGCCTCTGAGGGGCCAGACATGTTTTCTCATTTGTTTATCTCTTCTATCTGGTGGTGCGCCCTGCTGTCATTCTGCATCTAGACAGGGGAGCAGGGACGACCTACGTATATATTTATATTTATTGTATTTCTTCACGCACATTCATCTGAAAAGGCTTGTGTTGATTAATATTTTCCGCTGTCCGGTAACCATGGCAATGGGGTCAGCAGATATAATACTTAATTTAATCTTCCAGCTGTCTCAGTGAGCTTCACTGTACCCAGAATAATAGGAAGCCCCCCCCACCCCGTCTCTCTCCTTCTCTCTTTCCGCTCATATATTACGATCTTTGCCAGTGGCTTTCCTCACATGACCCAAAAGGAATACACAGGGTTGTTTATTTTCTTCCCCTCCTTTCATTTTGTATATGCACTTAAAATAAATGCCTGCGTGATTCGGCTTGCCACCAGAGCCAGTTCTCTCCCAACCATCCAACCATCCTCTTCCCCCTCCACCTCCGCTCTCCACGGCTACCCCCCAACCCCCACTCCAGCAGCCAGTCTCCACGGAATGACAGAAAACGTGGGAAGATCCTGATAGCTTTCATAGCTGCACCGTAAGGTTTATGAAACACACTCCTCGGGCAAATGAACCCATGCCGACTCTCTTCCCGCCGCAGACCCTGGTGATTGGCTAAGAGCGCCTTGCTGGTCCGTTTTGCTCTCCAGGTGGGTTAAGTGGCTTGCTTTGTCTTCATCTGGCCCAGGTCCCTTGTGCTCTATCTCTTTATTTTGTTTCTCTTTCCTTCCTCCTCTTTCCTTCTAATAATTACCTTTATTTATTTATTTATTTGCTACCATGTTTTTGTACACAATATATAGCTGGTTCCAGAAAAAAAAAAAAATGGAGAAACTGGTTTGGAAGCCCAGCTAGAGTCTGATACAGAAGCCAATCAAAAGGAAAGCAGTTTGGAGAAGAGTGGAGGGGTTGATGTGTCTGTTTTTCCCAGTTTCACAGAAACTCACGTGGATTCTTCCATTTGAGTTCACTTCTGTCTCCTCCCCTTCCTCTCGTCACCTGTCACTGTTTTCTTGATTTTCTGTTGCTATTGAAATAAAACATCAAGATTAAAATAGCACTTTCTTCCCAAAGCCGGGGAATGGCTGGAGTGGACAACGAAAAGAGAGAGAGAGAGAAAAAAGAGAGAGAGATGATTAGTCCTGGATTATAAGAAAACTCTAGCAGTTTTTCATGCTGTTTATTTATTCATCAGACTTTTATTAATCCTGTCATTGGCTCAAGAAACAAGCATATTTTCCTATATATTCCGCTTCTGTTGTTTTCTATAGAATAATATCAGTATCCAGGGTAGAACAGAATTTTTTTAAGGAGTAAATTGACAACCGTCCCTTCACTTGTTCCTCTGGGGCACATAAACCCCACTTTATTCCTTTGGGATTTTTCCTTTGCCTTTTGAGAGGGAACAGTTCGAAAACATTACAAAGAAATGCCAGTTAAATGTTCATTGACTTTGGTCTCAACTGGGCAGTTCAGTAGGTTGCATCCCTGAATGGAGTTGTATCAGCCCTTCCATCTTTCTTTTTTTGGACAACATGAATTGTGTAACTGTGTATCTATCTATGCATTCAGTATCTTTGCTTTGCTTATCAAGGGCAAATTCCTTATCTGTTCTACAACCCCCATCCTTCCATTCAGGAAACCGTACACCCAGTTTAAATCAGAACACTGTAACTGACACATCAGTGACCTTAAGCTGCAGGAAGTGGGTTTAGGGAATGGACATGTGGCTGTCAGTCTTTCAGAATGGATGCCACCACCAAAAAGCACATGTGTGTAGCCAGCTGCTTTTTCAAATAGGATTCACATGACATTACTCACACTGATATGTGCCCAATAATGACCTGATACAGAAAGAAGCCCATAGCCATCAGTATGCCCATGCTGCCGACATCCACAGAGACAAAGGTACCTACAGATTTACTCCTTCCTCTAATGCTGTTTACCTTGGGGACTGAGATGTATACACCCCAAAGGGTGACACATATCAGCTAAGTACAGATATATGGGTTAGTGCCACTAACTCATCACCATGACTACAAATATCTTGCAGTTGATGTTGTGACAGTCCCCAAGCATTCTGGTAGATGCCAGTTCCCTTTTTAGGGCTGCATCGTTGTAGCTCTGTTGCAGGCATGGTCAGCGCTTTGACCTTGACAACTGATGATGTCACTTCCAAAGTTCATGATTGAGGACTGTGTAATCTAGTTACCAAACAAAACGAAAATACAAAACCAAAAATTCCCTGATGTTTTCAGTAAGTTTACGATCCTGTGATACACCACATTCATGGCTATCTTGGACACATTTTGCCTATGTGTCACAGGTAGGACATACCTGTGCCATCCCTTGAGAAGTCTGGAAAGGAACTAACAGTTCTAAGTGAACACAGTTCACTGGGTTTGATCATGGTACAACTGTGAACATCCTGTACACAGGGCTCCTGGTGGAGTAGGATTTTGATGCTGTGTATCATGAAGTTGCGTTCAGGTGACAAGGGAATGCTGTGCCTTCCTTTCACTAAAAATCCATTTCAACAATGTCCAGAGAAGTGTACACAGGTAGGCATCATATAGAGCATCATGGAGACATGGATAAGTTGTAGTAGGCTAATAACCATCTCCATCTCATTGGGTGACCAAGCCAGTATATTGATCCTCCTATAGCATATCTACCAAGTGGGTCAGTGTCTAATAGGCCCACAGACATTGTGCTAAGCTTCTGTTCTTGCCTCTCCTACTGGCCCCATATCTCTGTTCTCTTGCCCTTGCCTCTGTGAACTCAGAGCCTAAACACTATATAGCTTCTGCTCCCTCATGGCCTATCTTGCTGTGTGGTTCTCAACATCTACTTTTGACTATATTGTAGGCCGGAAGGATCTGAGTGGCCATTCACCATAGTGTAGAGGAGCTTCTTGAACCAGGCCAATTCATGGGCCACTGCACATATCTATGACTGCTTTGTGCCCAGGGTCCATCTCTGAGCTTTCAGTCACTGGCTGGGACTGTGAGTTGTAAAGGAAGCATTGAGACCTCTTCAGAGAGGAATGTAGGCATGGTGGGCCTTCGCTTCTCATCAGTGCCTTTAATCATTAGACGTTCCAGAGTCTTCAACTTAATGCTGCCTGGCAGGTCTTGCTGGCATAAGACACAAGATTTTATCAAAGAAAACCAAGGGGGGAAATGTGCATTTCCAAGCTTCTCTTGTAGAAAATGGCCTTTTAGAAATTTCCATTTATATTCAAAGTAGATTAACCACAGGTTTCTTGATCTATGGCCCTTTTTACGCCCAAGTAATCCATTTTAGAGGAGTACCTTCCACTTTACAGTGAATTTACCTCCTTGGGCAAAGTAACAGAAAAAGGTAGCCTTGTACTGGTCGAGGGAGGCCTGCTTTAGCAAAGCAATCAAATGACTCCTTGTTTTCTTTTTTTAAATCCTGCATAATCATGACTAAATCTCCCTTCAGAGTCCCTTCCCAGAGGTGTCAGTGGCTCTGATCCTCTCTTTATAGGAGAGATGTTGGGTGCAATCTCCTCATGCTGGCCCCAGCAACAAAACATAGAAAAGAATCTGACCCTCAGAGCATCCTTCCCCCCGCCCCAACATTGGTTTTCCTTGCTGGTTCTTCTAATTTTTCTAATTAATTTGGAGAGCTCTTTGAGACGTTTTCCATTTTGTTCACAGTTTGAGTCCTGCTCTGAGGTGTTCTCAGTAAATGTCACAGTGTCTCTTACAAAATTCTTCCGATGTGATGGATCCTTCGAAAGAGACTCACATTCCCATTTAATTTAGATACCTGGTCCGATTGTCAGTTTCAATCCAGTGATGGGTTTGATTATTGACAGTGACCCATAAATCAGAAGCACTCTCCACATATTTCAGGGAGAGCAGGGAAGGCAGCTAGTGAAATGTTCTAGAGTTAGTGTCAGTTCTGAAGACCTATGATTACTACCGTAGTTATTCTTTTGAGTCACTTGGCTTATTTCATGTTGTAAGCAGGGCTATTCTAGAGACTAAAATTCTGGTGCATATGTATGTGTATGTATGTTTGTGTGTTTAGGGAACAAGAAAACGTTGCCAGTTTGATTTGATGTAAATTCTGTGGTAACCGTCTGTGTGTGTTTTTCCTGCTTATATACATTTTCTTTTCATTGCTAAGATGTTGGCAGACCAACGTTTAAAAAGCTCCTATCTGGGTTTTCACAAATTTCCTTGAGTTGGTCCCGGCGGGAAGGGAAGCTGTGCCTCTGCCATGTTTGTGTATCAGGTACATATTTGTACCATAACATGAGGAATTCAGAAGCAGTTCAGCTGTTTTCCCAAATGTGTGACTTACAAAGATCCAATATTTCATAGTGTGAAAAACACAGATGTCCCCTTCCACTTCAGAGAATGCCTGTCAGTCAGTTGCCACCTGTTCAAAAAGGGACCGCCAAATGCAAAGTGGCAGCTTGTCACCAACTTCCCAAACCAAGTGCACTAATTAACTCATGTCCCATCATGCAAATTCATTTGCAACACATACGGAGATGCCAGTCGCTGGCATGGTGGCTCTCAGGGAAATGCCACTTGGGTGAATGTGCCTGCAGCTCTGGTTTTTCTTTCATGATTGTGACCAAACAGAATAGGTCACGTACATGAGGGACCGAGAACATCCCTCTCAGTTCCCCTGCAGGCCTTCAATTCTCTTCAGCCACATGCTATTTGCAGGCCTGATAGTCTTGTTAGAATGCCAGAAGAAATAATTATTTCAATAAATTAGTTTTGTAGTTGTGCCATGACCCCCAACCCCAGCTTCAGGTCATAAACACATAGCTTATATGTTTGGGGGAAAATGAGATGTTATTAGGGGTAACCACGGCACCTGCTTCTTATCTCATCTTTGCTCTGTAATGGAATCTTCTGGTAACATCCAGATCCATCTCCCACATCAAAACTTAAAGACCCATTCCGCCAGCTATTGAAAACAGTAGAAACTGACTACCCTTTCAGGGTCCATCTTTATTGCCGAATTCTAAGTGAAGTCTCAGCCTTTCTAAAGATGCTCTAGGCTAGGGATATAGCTAAGATGATAGAGTGCTTGCTTTGTAAGCATGAGGTCCTGCATTCAATCTCCAGCACTACTCAAAAGAGAGCAAGCAAGATCCTCTAATCCTTGTTTCTCCATAAAAGAAACTTTCTTTAACTCCTCAGGGTCAATGTTTCAGGTCTTTCATAACTGATTATCTCCTTTTTATTGACCTGTGCAAGCATAGTAAACAGCACAGGTCTTCAGTATATAGCTGACAGGTTACTATTTACACATGTTTTGCATAATGTAACCAAATACACATCAAGATGTTGGACACATCCAGCATCCCAGAATGTTTCCTCCAGCCCCCCAGTTAAGGTCTCTTACAAAAGTCAAATATTGTCCTAACCTCTGTATCATGAATTAACCTGAAGATAGCTATTTTACACACTGAGTTTCCATTTGTATATATGGCCTTCAAGATTTAGTAAGTGCAGGTACAGTGGCCACAATTTCTAGTATATTCAAGTCTACCCTTAAAAGATGATCCAGATACTTAGGAATAAATATAAACAAGGGAGGATGTCATAACTCGATATTTATAACAGCACCAAGAAATATAACCCATGGCATTCTTAAAATTGCACAAATGTAAAATCATATTGGCACGCCTGGTTTATAGAAAATGTTTGCAAACTATTGCACGATCAAGATGTCAGGTTACTTATAACTTGCTTAGCACTGAACAAGTCATTAAGCTAGAATTTTGAAGTTCCATTAGAATAATGGAATGAGCTCTGGCTCTATTCCATTTGTTTTGTTTGGTTTAAAACAGGGTCTTTGTAGCCCTGTCTTAAAAGAAAAAAACAACAACAAAAAACCCTGCGATGCAGAGAAAACTGGTTCCAAATTTGAAACAATCGTCCTGCCTCTGCCTCCTAAATGCTGGGATTACAATTGTGTGCCTGGCCCATTTGTTTGTTTTCTAAGAAAGATGTGCATCCATTTACAAGACATTGCCTTCTAATCTTTATAATCCTTCTTTCTGTTCCCAGCAGTATTGGTGGGGTCCTTTCCTTCCCTTTTCCAATCACTTTCTTTTCAATGTTTTAACTTTTAGTTCCCTTCTTCTGAAACTCTTACTGCTCTCCCCAGTGAGTTTCAAGTAGTATTTCGTTTTTTTAATATTTTATTTCTATTATTTTTATTTTATGTGTGTTTTGCCTGAATGTATGTAAGTGTACCCGTGCTGTGGAATGCCCATGGAGGTCAGAAGAGGGCATTGGATTCCATGGACCTGGAGTTATGGACGGTTGTTATCTGCCATGTGAGTGCTGAAAATTGAACCTGAGTCCTCTGCAAAAGCAGCCAGTGCTCTTAACCACTGAATCATCTCTCCATCCTCTCAAGTAGAATATTTCTTGAGATCCAAAGCTGTGTCTGTTTTTACCCGGACGTAAGAGAAAATAAAAATGTTGTGCCATACATGGGATGCAGTGAATTTGTCAGCTGGTCTCCAAGTAGCTGAGGACTGGACAAAGCTGCAAGCACATTTGTGTCAACGTTCTGTCAGATCAGCTGAAGATAGTGACCAACCCAGAAAAAGAAAGCCTGTGTACTTTATATGAGACGTTAATATTGGGGCTGATTTCAAAGCCCCTCCAAGAACAGTATAGGGAAACCAGAGTCTGGCAAAGGCAAGAACCCATTACCACCTCCAACCTGGAAGAACACGAGGAAGAGATGGTCAACGTGGTCAGTAGTCTGGGATCCTAGAGGAGAAGCAGTAGCTTCTGGTGAAGTCATTCAAGCAGAGGAATGACCCAAGGGAAGGAGAGGAATTGCCAGCTTCTCCCTAGCTCTCACCCAAAGGCTCCTGTCCATGCCCTCACAATCTCCAATCCCCACCAAAGCCATCAGCAAGGGAAATCTTGGGCAATGGCTTTTGCACAGGATAGCCAGCAGAATAGAGCTCTGCATGGAGGATGCAGGGATTGCATGTGAGAGCAAAGAGGCCAATAATCAACCAATCCCCTCTTCTGTCCCTCATTAACTGCTAATGAGCAGACCTTTCTACCTTGGCATAGAATTCCTTTAAAAAGATGTTTCTGAGAAAAGTAAAATGCTAAGTGTCTGGTACGCCTTGTGTTCAAGGCCTGAGGGTTTCCGAGTGGGATGCTATGCTCAGGGAGGGGGTGCTCTGTGCCTTGCTCTTTGGGAGTTTATAGATGCAGCACCTTACCGCAGGATTTACAGGCCATCTTGGTTTCATAAATCAGCGATGTGCGCTCCATGTGCGAGAGTCTGCAAATTCTAAACTAATATGTCGCTCTCTTTCTGTCTAGCATCATATTTATGTTAAGGCTCCATAAATCGCACTCTACGTTCCTGCAGCACAGCCATGATGGAAAGTGATGTAACCAACAATGGAAAAGAATGGAGATTAAAAAACAAGACAAAGTAAAAGAATCCGTATGATCTGTGGTTCACTGTGGGTTGCACAAATGCATCTCAAGCTAGGAGGAAGGAATCTAAGTATTTGACCTGTGTGTGGTGACTTGGCTGTAAAGCCTTTCCAGTTGTCTTTGCCATACCCAATGTACCTTTGGTCAGGGTCTGAGAGATGGTTTCTAGGTCAGAGGTGATGACCTTAATATCTTTGTAGAGGAAAATTTCCAGAGGGTTTCTTAGGGACCAGTGCACTAATGTGAGTTACTAAGGGAAACTGCCTTGTTCAAGGAAGACCTAAATTTGTTGTAAATGGTTGAAAACAGAAAGGAGACCTAAGAAAAAAACCCTTTTCACGTGTGGGCCAGGAATTCTGTGGCTTCCTGCATGAGACAGCAGATCGGGGTTATATGGGTTTCATGCATTTCGTATTTAAGGAAGCATTTTTTTCTTAAGCTAATATTACTGTTTCATATCTATCCATTTCTTCTTCTCTTTGCAACCTACTCCTGGAAGGCTTGACTATCACAGACAGGGCTTTAGCACTGGCTCGCTAAGTGGTTCTCTTGGCTGGCAGAGAGCAGCGATTGAAAAGCAAACCCAGCTCGGCACCTTCCTTTTCTTGCGGTATATTTGCTTTTCAAGTTTGTTTATTACATTTGAAAGCCAACTGAAACATCAGGTTATGCATTAGACCCAGAACCAAAGGCAATATTTTAACATGCTAAAGGAATTCTGCCAGCCAGTCATAAGTATCAATTCATCACAATTATTAGAAACAATATACTCTACACTAGTAAAGAGATACAGCCACTATGCAGACACACACTAAATAAATTCCCTAGCATCTGCCTCTTTGCTTCCTCTGCTTGGGCAAACAGAGGAAATGTTTAGACATAAAGGAATGGTGAGAGGTGGAATTCGACACGATATGTCATTTTTTTTTCATTTCAGCCATTCCTATAAGTGTTCAGCAGAGTTTATATCTAGCAACCCTGTCTTCCTCTTAAAGATCCTTTGATCCTGGATTTGGCTGAGGGGATTAATAGACACAGAATAAGTTTATAAGATCAATGATTGTATATGCATCAACAAAAAATCTTTGGGGAGAAAGAAATACAGAGTGGGAGAAAGGGACCAATCGATGGTATCCAGAAAATGGACCCAAGAATTCATGCAAACAGAGATGCACAGTTTTGCTTCTCTTCTGTTTTCTTTCTTTTCCAGTCCTTCCTTCATTAGCAGAGAGAATGCTGGAGGCCGCCTCCTCTTTCCTGTAGCCATTTGCTTTACGTAAACCAGCTAGCAAACCACTCCGTTCATATTGATGTAGACATTACCACAAATCGCCACTTAGGGACCTAAGCGAATTGACTAACTGGTTTCAGATCCAATACACATAACTTGATCAGACACAAGGTTTAAGTACACTTGCAGGCGTGCCAACTATACCTACCGGGAAGTGACTTTGGCTGCCAGCTTCAAAAGGCCCCAAGGGAGGCTCTGGGAGGAAGGCATGCAGACCAAGGGTGAGGCAGAGAGTCTGGAGGTTTCCAGAAGAGCAGCCCAAGGTGAAAAGGAATCGGGCATTCTGGGAAGGAAGCAAGGTGTTTGCAAAAGTGGTGTGGTCCTATAATTCTGAGTACATTTGATTCAACTTGTGCTAATTTAGCTCTTAATCCTCCCTTTCAGCAGCTCTGAGGTCTTAGAACTGAGTGTCAGATGATGCAGGAGCAGAGCGGATGTTTGTTCCTTTTTTATAGTGTGCTTATATTGTTGTGAATACACTTAAGATTTGTTATTGCATTATTCACTGGCTTAGTTTGCACCTGCTCCTCAGGCTGCCACCAACATGGGAACAGGGACTTCGGATCCTTTGTCCTCTCCATGGTCAGGCATTTGTCTGAGCAAAACTGAAGAGGTGACTTACATGAAGGACCAGCCTGGCCCTGAGGGGTCAAGGATGTTGGGCTATGTGGCTGGGGCTATGGACCACATGTGACTATCCATTCCATATAGAATGGCCAGCCTCATCCTGACTGAACTGTTGACCATACTGGAGGTGACCACTTATGTCCAGCTCAAACCAGCTAGTGGTTTTCATTCTGGTTTATGAATTTTTGTTTTCTTCTAGTAATTTTGGGAGTGGGAATGCTTTTTTTTTAAGCAATACAATGATTTCCTTCAGTATATTATGTAATAGAACATAGAGGTCTATATGTAAATGTGGACAGATTAGTGAAGTTTCTAGGGGAAAAAATAATGAGAAAAAAAATTGTGATTTCAACTAATGATCACAATTCTGAACATGTCTATATTAAATATGTGTGTAGTATGGTGAGGCCACATTGTGACAGATAAACCACAGCCGGCAGGAAAGGATCATATTGTCTGTTAGAACCAGACCAGACTAACAGCTGTAGAGCAATAGAGGATTCAGGAAGGCAGGACTGAGCATCAGAACAGAGCAGAGAGAAGGGCTTGACACTAGGAAGGAGGTGGGCATGGTTAGACTTCAGGAAGAGAGATGGTAGGAAGAAGACATGGCAATGAACTTTGTTTTGAGCAGGTTTGGGGTAATGTTTGGACATCCAGAGAGAAAGAACTGATGGGTAATGGATAGATAATGTACGAAGGAGGTTAAAGTGAGATCTAAAGATTGCTACTAGCTCTGCTCAGAGGTGTTCCGTGGATACAGCAGGCAGTTGGCATTTCCTGGACCATCTGGTCAACCAGGTTGTCAACCTCCACTGTCGATAATTCACGGATAGGGAAGAGGGAGGATCAGTTTCATATATTGTTGGATACTTACAATCACTACCAACCTCTGCACACAAGGTAGCAGAAGCAAACTCCTCTCCTTACCTCTAGCTGTGAAATTTAAAAGTGTCTCTAGATATTGTTAGATGCAATTTTGTCTCCAAATGAAAACCACCAAGTTAGATCAAACAAATTTTGTTCTTGTCCATTTTACTATCTATAAGCATACATATCTTAAACCACAATTTTCACCCTCCTGTAAGTACATATACATATTCTGTATGTCTGTATTCCTGCCTCAGGACACAGAGCTACCCTTGCAATCATATACATGGGTTAGGGATTTGTTACCACAGCAGAACTTAGCTTTTTCCTGACTGAAAAATTTCACTAACATAAAAGGCAGAATGCACAAGAATATGTTAATGAGATTTTTGCCAGGAATTTATCTGCTTTATATTATAGAAGCATTATATATATATTTTTTTATATATATATAAAATTTATATATTTTTATATATATATAAAATTTTCATTTTATATATATATATAAAAAACTCACTCAACCTAAGAAACCACAACCTCCAAAAAAGAAAAGAAAAGAAAAGGAAAAGAAAAGAAAGGAAGGAAGGAAGGAAGAAAGGAAGGGAAGGAAGAAATTTAGAGCTGAACATGGTAGTGCACACCTTTGATCCCAGCACTTGGGAGGCTGAGGCAGGCAGATCTCTATGAGATCGAGGTCAACCTCGTCCACAGAGCAAGTTCTGGACCAGCTGGGACTCTAAGGAGACCCTATTAAAAATAAAAAAGAACCCCCAACCCTATCCTACCTACCTGAGGAAACAAGGGAAGAAAAGAGTCAGTCTCATTTTAAGGGTAAGACTCTTGGTAAGTTGACCAGATTCTAGTGGATGAACCCATTCTGAAGGCATTTAGGGACACACACCTGACTGTATAGGTCTTAATACATATATACAGACATAGCCATAGACATAGACATATATGTGTGTGTGTGTGTGTGTGTGTGTGTGTGAGAGAGAGAGAGAGAGAGAGAGAGAGAGATAATCTATACATACTAGAGTATAGGAAGGATTTGGTAGGAAAGGATTTGGGGTGCAAATGCGGGATTTAAATATGATCAAAATATATGACATGAAATTTACAAAACGTCAATTTAAAAAAGGAAAAGAAAAACAGTAACTTATAAAACTCACCCAATGGAGAAGAGATGAATACTGCCACGGTAAGAAATCTTACCTCTGTGATATATTCACTCAGAACAGTATCTGCTATCCCTCTATAGTTTTCGAGTTTTGTTGGACAGGTGCTTATTTTTATTGTGTTATTTTATTTTTTTGATTTGAAATGGAACTTTTGTCTATGAAAGGTGAAATGATATACCAGTTCAGTTTTAAGTTTTATGTATTTTTAGTGTGGGGGTGTACATCTGTGGGCATCACAGGATGATTTGTAGACTCATCTCTCTCCTTCCATCTTTATTTGAGTTCCAGAGATCAAACTCAGGTCAGCAGGCTTGTGCAGCAAGCGCTTTACCTGCTGAGTTGTCTCAGTGGCCCCCAATTCAGGCTTTTATTTCAGATATACCTCATGCACCTTGAACTAATTTCCACATTGCTTAAAACAAAATAAGAATTGCACAAGTGTGAACAATGTGAAAATGGTCTTCTATGCTTAAAAAGTTTTACAATAGGAATTGGGCAAAATTTCACAGATTTGTGACAAAAAGGATACATATTTCTTGTGCTTAGAAAATGTTACTAGAGGAACCCGAGTTAATGTGATGATTCTTAAACTGGAGATTTGAGTGCAAATAGGTGCAGTTCTTCCATTCTGAGATGCAGTGGAGTCCTGGGTGACGTTGTCAGTTTGCCCGCTGGTAGCATTTCCGTAAAGACAGCTGTAAGAGGAAGAATGTAAAGATTTATGATAGTCCTCTGTAAACATTGCCATAACTGCAGCATCAATAGGGTAGAGGATCTCCAGGCCCCACTCCATACTGGAGAGCTTTTGGCAATCGATAGTTGCCAAAGGCAGTGGTGAGAGAGTGAGGGACAGTGCTATTCTTTGTTGAGAATGTGGCAACTAATGGGTTTCCCGCGCTCCAGTGGATGGCCCCACACACATGCACATATGGGCATCGTTACTTGGACTTAGTAGGTTATCCAAAGGAAAAAAGTTGGAAGAGGGGTGTGTGTGGGGGGTGTACAGAGAGTTGGAGAAGGAAATGGAGTTGGGTATGATCAAATTTCATTGTATGCTTGCATGAAATTCTCCAAAATAAAGGGAGAAAACTTCATTCATGCATATCACGTGTTTTGATCAAATCTCCTCGCCACTCCCTTCCCTCCAGTTCCTTCCCTTATCCCCACATCACTTGTTCCTCCTGACTTCATGAGCTCTGTTTTCTAAACCCACTGATCTGCTTAGGACGTCTCCTGGAGCATGGGCAGCCTCTCCAGGAACCACATCCCTGAAGAGAACTGACTGTCCCTCCCCAGCAGCCAGCAGCTGCCAGCAGCTCCTCAGCTGGTGATGGGACTTCATCAGTCCCTCCCCATCTGTGCTGGGATTTTTGTCTGGCTTGATCTTGTACAGGTTTTATTCAGGCAGTCACAGACACTGTGAATTCATGTGTGCAACGGTCGTATCATGTCCATTAGGACAGCATCTTGTGGCACTCCTCCTCATCTCTGGCTCTTAGATTCTTTCCATGCCCCGTTCTGTGATGTTCCGATTGATATGGACGTCCCACTTACAGCTGATCACTCCACCGTCTTATTCTCTGCATGTTGACCAGTCATGGGTCTCTGTTGTTTTTGAACCTAGAAATTATCTGGGACTATTTTCCCTTGGGGTTGAATTTAGAAGAAAGAGTTCCAAGGTAGTATTGCTCAAAGTAAAAAACATAGAAGAGAATTTCTAGCAATGATATTTGTTGCTATTTGAATTGAAGACATCGGGTAACAAGAGTGTGTGATATTAATTGCTGAATTATTCCAGACTTCTAAAAGGCAAATCTTGATACTTTTATAAATCATCCTGGATTCAGATGGAAATAATCCCTAAATGGGATGGTAGGGGGAAGACAGAGGATGATTCCTATGTTATGAATGTCACTTTGTCATAAAATGATCTTTTCAATGAACTTTCAGTTCTTAAATCATATCTTAATGAGAACTTGCTAGCCACATGTCATGGAGGTAAAGATAGTGTTGAATGCACAAATAGATTTTTATCAGGAATACATTAGAATCTTAAACACAAGGAAAGCACAAAACTGACTTCTTTCACTCTCTGATTTCAATGCTGATTCAAGAGACCATTCCCCTTAATTAATACAGTTTAGATATCAGGAAAGATATTGATATTCAAATAATAAAAACCTTTTTTTGATAATCGAAGAAACTTAAACATCTTAGAACCAAGGAACTGTGCCAGATTAAATATTGAAAATAATAATGCATGACTATAATCTCAGGACTTGGGAGGCTGAAGCAGGAGAATCATAAGTTTGAGGGCAGTCTGGGCTGCAGAGTAAAACCTTGTCTCAGTAAAAAACAAACAAACAAAACATTAAAATAGTAATAATGAGAATATTACCAGACACTGTACTAAACATTTTTGCATGATTTTACTCAATCTTCATAACCATATGAGATAGGATCTATTCTTATTTCTATTTTATAGATGAGAAAAATTGAAATTAAGTTGCCCAAGAGTCATGAGCTAGTCAGTAGTTAAGCTGGCATCTGATTCCAAAACAGATGCGGTTAGTCACCACTCAGTCTTGGCAGTGTAACAAGTCAACAGTTTCAATGGTGATGAGCTGATGTAAGTTAAAACAAAAATGATGCAAAGACTGGCAGGCAATTCTGTTGGGTTTTGTTCGTCCTAGCATGTGAATTTATTCTCTGGGCTTGCCATGCATCCCCAGACCATAGTCAATTCCTAGAGCAGGGAAACGGGACTCAGATTCCACCTTCACCTATATTGTGTCTTGCGTTCATAGTTGTAGGAGATAACCATTGAGTTTCAAGTCTGTCTCTAGCCATGTCAGTTCCAACGCCTTCCCTTGAGCCTGGGGGGCTTCTCCTGGCTCTGGCCTGCCACTAGCTATGAGATCCTGCTGACAGAGGCTCTGTTATTCTTTCTGTTCCTCTAGCTTTACTCTAGCCTCCTCCCAACCAATGCTGCTCAGTGTTGCCCTTCTCCTCACTGCCGTAGTGGGACATCCCTCCCTCCGTCTTCCTGTTCCTCACAACTGCTGCCTGTCAGCCATGATGTTGTTGCAACTGGGAACCCAAAGACCTTGCGGGTAGCTCTATTTTTTATTTCTCTCAAGTTCTTCTAGGCTCCTCTGCTAGGGTATCTCGTAGCAATCTCCCAAATTGGAAGTGTAACATAAAAATAATGACCAGCTTCTCTGCTGGACTTAATGGAGTCAACTCATCTTCCATCCCGCCCATACATGTGTGGGACCTCAAGTGAGACAGCTAGACAGTCTGATCTCCCGATCTCTGCCTCTCGCTCTCTCTCTCCCTCTCCCTGTCCCTGTCCCATCTCTCTCTGTCCATATGTGGGTTCTTTTCAATGAGAAGGCTACACTAGGATATTTTCTTATGATACTGTCCCAACAAGCAGTCAGGGAAAACTATTTCCAATGAACAAGCACTTCTCCGACTCACTGACCTATCATATTTGCTAAAGTCCCATTGGCCAAAGCAAGTCACATGACCAAGTCCAGCCTTACAGTGGGAGGAGACTAAGCAATCACGTGAACAAAGAGAAATGTGATCTGAATGAGTTATTCCTACAAGACCTTCATTAACATCCTCCCAGGATTGTTCCAGAAGACATTTGGGTGACTGTGCTCCACAGCGCCACATCCACACTGCCGACCTTTAACCAAATTCTTTGATAGCCAAAGCTCTCACTAATGTGACTCTTTTACAAACTGAACTTTTTATGAGCTTCTCCTCAAGAGTCCTCTACTCTAGCTGCTGTCCCTATTCACAGTCGCTTCCTATTTCCTCAAGGTCAGAGCCTTGCTGTGTCTAAATAGCAAGCTATTTCAGCTCAAGAAACACTATTCTTCTACCAAACTCAATCTTTAGGACCAATTCTCATCATTTCATTTCTGCTATTGATGTCATTTTACAAGCCTTATTTTTCCAAGCAGGTTTTTATGCCCTAAAACGTATATACTCAAGATATAAATACTTGGTAACTTGAATTGAATAGAGCTTACAGTGGAAGGAATTTGCCTCAGTGTTTACCTGTGAATTCCTTGCCTGAGTTGAAGTGGTCTTGGTCTGGGTTATATGGGTAAAGTCTGAGATCCTGAAGTAGGCAGAGATGACTGTAGCACATTGAAGTATGTATTCTTTGCAATACTGAAGATGAAAATAAATTCTATTTCCTGAACAGAAAGAAATAGGAGAGATCCTGGAGACGATATAAAAAGAGGAAAATCTGAGCCAGAATGAAAATTGCATCACAAAAATCCATAAAGTCAGCACCGTCGAGGTACATGAGTGTTTGGGAGTATACCCAGTAGTCTATATAATAAGGAATCATTGGGAACTGAGCAAATCCCGCAATGCAAAAACAAGGTTGGAGAAGGATCACACAGTTACACTGAAAGTCCTCAACTGAGCTTGTGGAGAACCAGGTGGCATTCATTCAACACACCTTTATGGCTTAGCCAGCATGTGCCAGGCACTGTGGTGGGAAGAAGGACACAACGAGTTGAAGAAAAGAGAACTGTCCCCTACTGCCAGGATGCTTGCAGCCTTGGAAAAGTGATTAAAGGGGTGAGAAGCTTCTAGTTTCTGACAGTAAGCACTTTGTGAACAAGCACACACGCTCTCCCAGCTGGGAAGCTGGACTTAGAAGGTAAGCACAGGAAGTAGCTGGTGAGCGGAGATCAGAGAAAGCAACTAAAAACGCATCAGCCTGAGGGTGCGTGTCACACACAGGTGCTAAGGTCAGTGTGGGGACATCTCAGTGCAGAGAGTAGTTTGTGAAAGTAAGAGATGAGAGAGTATCCTGAGCGCCAGACACTGGAAGCTACTTAGTGTGGTTAGAGCTCTGAGGAAGGAAGGAGGGAACTTAGGTGGAAGATGTGGTCAGGAGCCTGGGCGCCGTAAGCCTTGTTGGCCATGTCCCTGGCTGGCCTGGAACAAAAATCAAAACACATTGCAAAGTAGATGGAATTTCGTCAAAATCCAGTCTCTGTAAATGCTCCAGTTGTGTTGGGCTTCGCCTTGAACCCCCACACCACACCTCACGCACAAGCCTCCTTTCAGAGACGTGGAGCCTGGATGGCACCCCACAACTGTGCCCTTCCTTTATACTTAGCAAGCAGTGGGGGCCAGCTAGTCCTCTCTACTGACATACAGTGTGGATGTTACCAAAGGAAAGGGAACTGATGTCTTCACTGGGATCTTCCCCACCGTCCCATCCCCACCCCATCTCAAGAATGTCCTGTAGTTCCATCTTCGGCGACATTGTGCAAGTAATGCTTCATTTCCTCTTACTTAAATTTTCTGCTCACCTTCTGGTTTTGCTGTGGCCAGATCTGCTTTTATTTTGTCTTCCTCATGTGTTTGTTAATTTTCAAAATACGTGCAACTAGCTGTTCGTTCTTTCTCTACCCTTCAGAGGACAACGTCAGTTTGTAACCATGTCTCTGAGGAGACTTCAAACCTTGTAAAAATTTCATAGTTTTGTTTGTTTCCTTGTGGGAAATGCTGTTTGGTTCTAAAGCCATGTGTAGATGACTGTATCTGTCAAGTTATCCAAGTGGAAGTTCCTGTTCCTTTCTGTGTTTTCACAGTGTATACATTCTGAGGAAGTATAAAGTATAAAGCAATGGCTGAGCCATTCCTGTGTAACTGCGGGGACATAAATGAAAGACGCTGTTATTTCCAGAGAGGTCTTTTTCATTGAAGGTGTTCCTTTGGCAGAAAGAACAGATGCTAAAATCCAAAAAATTGGAAGTAGATTGTTTTAAAGGAGAGACTGCTTTTGAATGATCTGCTGGTCACCCCACCTTGCACATACATAGTTGGGAATGGGGTGATATGTCACCCGCTAAACTTGGCCCTGAGATGGCCAGTCCCTTTCACTCAGCCACGCCACACAAAGGGCTGAGCTCATCTCAATGCCATCTGATATTCCAGTGGCCCATCTGGTCAGCAGGCACCTAATTCCCTGGGATATGGAAATGGAAATAGGTCATCTCAAGGGAACACCCAAGGCAAAAGTCTTCCCAATCTTTTCTGCCTGAGTTTGGGGTTTTAATGCATTGTGATAAGAGGTATTCAAGCTGGTCTCTAAATTGTTAAGAGATGCAAACCACCCAGAAAAGTTCAGATTCAGAGTGACACAGAGGACAAAGGCCAGCTAGCATTGGGAGATGTCCACTGGATTGAGGAGCAGAATTCTCCTTGGAAGGAGTGCAGCCAGCAACTCCATCTGTTTCCAAAGCTCCTCTGAGGGCTCTGAACTCTGCGCTACAGCAGGGGCTCCAGAACAACTGCACCTCTCATACCTGTGTGCTCCGGGCCCTCGTACACCACAAGAACTCCCTTCCCTGGACCCCCCTGCAAACTTAACATCCATATTCTACCCCCTGCAAACTGGACATTCTTGCAATCAAGTCTGTGCACCATCTAGCAGGGGATTTCAGACTGTTTTCTTATTACTAAATGGAGAGGTATTAACAACACAATGGAGAAATTAAAAAAAAAATAAAGGCAGAGGGTGAAGAGTGGGAGAAGAAAAGAAAAGACAGCCGCCTGCTTCTTTCTTCTTGGTATTATTATTTGTGACAAAGCCCTCGGTCCATTTTTCTTCATAATTTGCAAGACCCCTAATGGGAACAGCACCTCCCAATTACCATGGCTGCCAAAGGCTAATTTGGTTACCCTCCAGATCCACAATAGCAAAACTGTGTCGAGCCTTTGTCGATATTTGCATGCTGTACATACCAGGAATGTAAAACAGCTGCCTGGCCCCTCTTCCCCTATCATGGCAATTATGGGTCATTAGCTCGAGGCCCCCCCGCTCCTTTTTTCTTGTTCTCATCTTCCAGGGTCTGGTGGGCAGTGGTAGGCAGCTGACGGATTTGCAGAGATGAGAAATAAGAAAGCAGAGCTGCGTAGCCTGTTCGTTGAGAGTCAGGGGCTGCCACTTGAATTGCAGGAGCACGGCCCTGTGCTTTTATTTCTTGATTACCTCTCCTCCACCTCCTGTCTTTTCTTCCAGCCTTCCCCCTGCCTTTCCCCACCCCATCTTCAATTGGGAAAGGCTTGTAGAGGGTCGATGGCCAGCCCCGCACGTGTCTATGTGTACACATCAGTCCTGCCACCTCTAGGTCATGCGTAAGCCAGCACGTGGCACTATAAGGAGAACGTGGTTCTAAGGAGCACAGCAGAGAGCCCCTATACTGAGCAACATCTGGAAGCAAAGATGTCTCACTTCTGAATCCTCTCGTTGCATCTTAACCTATGGAAGGAGGGAATGGTAGGTGGGGATGGAGAGAAGAAAAAAAATAAGGGGCTTAAGCTTGAAGCTTTCTTTTGCAACAATGAGTTGTGTCTTGCAGTAGTTAATGGGAAGTTATGGTTTTGAATATAATTTTTCCCCTTCAAGCTGCTAATTTTATTGACAATATGGATAGATTGAAAGACCCAAAGCTTTTGTGTTGTTTTGTTAAAGCAAATAAGTGAGGCACAAATGTAAATTACATCTCCAGGTTCACATTTGAGGTTTGCAAATAATACTGAGCTAATGGTTATTGCGAAGGAGAATAGCTCTGGGATCAATATTCTATACAGTGCAAAGCGATACCTCTCTCTCTTTTAATCACCTCATTGCAGAAATGGCATTGAAATTTGAAATCTCATTTTCTCCATTTGTACAAATTGAACATAAATCACTATGAGTGAGGGGAGGTGGCAGGCGGCTTCACTCTTTGCGGGATTGCATTACTAATTAGTGTGGGGCTAAAGCCCTTGCATAGCCTGTAAGAAGCTTCTTGAGATCTCTGGCCAAATTTGAGATGCTCTGGAAAGCTCAATGGGGAGGGGGGCGCTGCATCCCACTACTGGGGAGTCAGCCCTGCTGATTGGAAAGCCCTGAGGTAAAGGAAGGAAGCCTCTCAGCCTCTCGTGTGTTTGTTGTTTACATTCTTGGCTGGGACACCAGTGTCCACAAGCCCCTTGGGTTGCAGAGAGTTTAGGACGCAGAAGACATCATTATTCCCAATGAGAGGCAAGCAAGATACTATCTTCCAAAACTTGCCTTTTGTCTGTAGCGAAGGGGTCAGAACCAGAAGAGCAGTCCTATTTCCCATGGACACTGCTGTCTAGCCAACCCCCAGCCTGCCTTCTGTCTACCAACACTAGCCTCCACTCCCTTCCCCCGGCCAGTATCCGCTCCATTTCTCCTCACATACACTTGCTCTGATTGGCTCTCCTGGCTCCATGTTATTTACAAAGGATATTCTGGGATGTCTCCGGACCTCTGATTTTATACCCACCTCAGCTCCATTTTCTCAAGCCACTCAGATATATTCCCTGCAATGGACTTAATTGGCTGGCTCTGGGGTCATCATGGGAACAGAGCTTAAGACCTTGACTTAAATATCCTGTGACCACGACCACATATTTCTGGATCAGGCAGCTATGGGGGAATAGGCCTTATTTTGTAGATAACAGATGAGGGCAGGAAGTTGGCATCCAAGGCCGAGGAAATAGCTCAATCAATAAGATACAACTTTAGGACCTGAGTTCAATACTCAGAATCCACATTAAAAAAAACAAATATGGTGGCATGTGCTTGTAATCATATCACAGGAGATGTCAAAGCAGGAGTATCCTCCAGAGCCCTCTGACCAGTTGGTCTAGCCCATGTGGAAACCTCTAAGCTGGCAAGAGGCCTTGTCTCAAAAAGGTAGATGGTCTCTGACACACAATTTCCAAGACTTTCCCCTGGCTTCCACATGCACACCCCATATTTGTAAACACACACACACATAGCACACAAACACAAAGTTGGCATCTATAATTTCTAAGTGAAAATGGAAGAGCAGGGGCAAAGCCTCAGCTCAACAGGCAGAACACTCATCTGTCGAACTTTGTTCTTAAAGATTTGGGGAGACAAAGCAGACGGAAGAGTTATAGACATTCCTTGGCTTGTTCCTGCAGCTGGCCACGTACTCTCCCTCAGCATAAATAGCATCATACAGGATGATGAGCAGAGGAAGTTTAGTTTGTTAAACTTGATACCCCTAGGGTAGGCTGAGCTAATGAAATATTTATATATTTGTATGTAAGGCCGATCCCCTAAGGGGCAGATTGTGCAGATCCACCAAAACTGGGTTGAACTAAGTGTATATCAAGGTGGAGATCCAGTCATGGCCAGTAATGCCCAGATCCCCTGATGGAGCCACTTAAAGACTACAGAATAACAGTAATTGATTTCCGGCCACCGTGGACAAGGCATTTGTCCACCATCCTCTGCTTGCCAGTCCTTCCACACACCTGCAGAACATCTCCCCTGGATGTAGCAACACCTTGGAAATTTCCCATGAATTCCTCCATCCTCAACAGTGACAGGAGTTAAAAATGAGGGAGGTGAGGAGAAAAGCTGAAAACGAGGTTCATTACCTAAAGGTCCCCTCTCACCCATTTCAATAGAAGAAAGCTAAGAAAATAAAGCAAGCTCCATCCAAACAGTAAGCAGGTGGCAGCCGCTAATAGAGAAGAAATAAAACCCTTTTACAAGTTGGAACCAAACACTGACAAAGTGGAGAGTTCTGAACAATCTGTTCAGAGCAAAGCGTGTTTGAAATGAACCCTTAAAAACATTTCAAATGCTGAAGGGGGAAAAAAAGAACTGCTTTAGGTATTTGAAGACAGAGTGACAATCTGGAGAGAGGACTTTTTGGATTCCACTGAAAAATAATAATAAAGAAGAAAAAAAAATGGAATGAAAGTTGGAAGATGGTTGGGACTTAGAGGGAACATATGTCAGATGCCTTGACTGCCATTCTCTGGTCCAGCTCTGATCCTGGGTTGATCTGAGGCTTTTAACCTCTTTCTGCCCCCATTTGCCCAGCTATAAACCAAGGTTACTAATAGGCATATCCTCTCAGGTCCCCAAGGATGAATTATAGGATAATGTACCGGATCCTACTGGTGGAGAATGTACTGTCCCCATTTGTGTCCTTCACCTTTAGAGACCAACTGGCTATCCTCTGTGAATCCTTTGGGGCGACTCTCCCCTTTTAAATGAGTTCTAGTGTTCACTCATTTGTTAATCTCCTATTCAGTTTATTTGATATGCTGCAGGTATGGTGGTAGATGGAACAAGGCATCCTCTCCTTCAGGTTCATCACAGGTTGAAGGAGGCAGGCAAGGTAACGGCTACTGTACTAAGAAACAGGGAGAGCATTGTGTGGCTTCAGGGCACAGGGTGGTGAGGCTTCCAGGAGGAAGTGATGTCTAAGTTTATTTCTGGCAGATGGGCTAGGTATCAAGAGAAGGACATCTCAGACCAAGGGAACAGCAGGTGTAGAGGATGAAATGGGTACATTTTAAGAATCATGGAAGAGATTTGGGTTCAAGCCCAAAGTAGAGGCAGAGCCCAGAATGGGAAGGAGAAACTTCACCAATGGGCATTGATGTAAATCTAAAATTGCATTCAGCCACTGGGCCTGGAGTCCTGTAGTTAGGAATCATGATGGCTCAGCAGTCCTCAGAAACCCAGGATTTGTTTTTTTTTCTGACCAAGCATCTTTAGCAAGTGACTTTCATCTTCAAGTTCTTCTCATGACTAAGGCAGAAGGTGGAGATGTGAGTCAGGCCCTCAGTAGGCCCTTGCAGCCTTTGACAGGTGTTGAAGTTTGGATTTTACCTGGTGTATGGCACCAGAATCCTAAGATTTCCATTCCTCTTATGTGCATACCCTATCAGAGGTTTTATCCTATCTGAGTCATCTTATCTGTCACTTCCATGTTTTATGAAAGTGCCAAGGGGCTGTCACAGAGGAAAACGCTTAGAAAAAGATAAGAAAAGAATTTAAAATTTGCTTGACTGAAAATATAATCCAAGACTCTAAATACATTGGGGCAGGGGAGTTATCAAGGCCCCAGTTTGCTCTGGGAGTCCTGATGTGTGCCTGTCTCTCAGCATATTTATCAACTTAGCTTTTGTCTTGAATTTTGACTTTATTATTTTAATAGGTGTCTTTAGTCAAGGTAGCATTAAACTATGCCAGAACTGACTGGTATACCTCAGTTCTGTCTGCCACCTCCTACCAGTATGTCCTGTTGCTGAACATGAAATGTGACTTTAATAAAGTCGTGTTTTCACTTTAACTTATGGTACCATCTACCAGGCTGATCCATGTCCCCTTTGCCTCAGTCTTCTACACACAAGGAGACAGATACCCTGGACCTTCTCAAAGACCACATGCTCTGTGTACTGGTAATACCCAGCACGCTCAGGTATAACCACACCTCTTAGGTGAGAAGAGGTCTACCTGAGCAGTGGCCAGTGCCATTAGAATATATCAAGTAGAGCACGCTATCAGATGCCTGTTGACAGGCTCCAAAGGGACTGTGAAAACTCTAAGGTACATGTGGGAAAAACACTGGTGCATGCAGGAAAAATAGGCTAAGCCTCCCTCCACAGAGCATAAACAAGTCTGAATGTTCCTACAGTATCCTCCTCATCATTAATCATGCAGCTTAAAAATCCATGGCTGCATACTGTATTATTTGTTAAAATTTTTACTTCAAAATAAAAACTTTTCGGCAGTTATGAGATCCAAAGGCCATTAGGGCATGGTTCATGAATAATTATTGAATTTCCCTTTCTTACTTAACCAGGACATATAACTTGGTCAAAATGTCTATGAACACTAACCATCCACTCTGGCAAATGACCACTTTAAGAACAGTAGATAAAAACGGCTGACAAAGGGGCTGGAGAGATGGCTCAGCGGTGAAGATCACTGGCTGCCCTTGCAGAGGATCAAGGTTTGGTTCCCAACGCCTACATGGCAGCTAACAACTGTCCTTAACTCCAGTTCCAGAGGATCTGACGCCTCCTTCTGATCTGCTTGGGTACTGCATGACATGGGTGAGCTTACAGGCATGCAGGCAAAACACTCATACATATAAAATAAAAATAATAAATAAAATAGTGTTTTAATTGCTGACAAGCTATCAGTGCCTGGTATGAATAACTATGAATAACTAACTTGGCTGGAGCTGTCACTCAGTGGGAGAATGTGTACTTAGTAAGCACAAGGATCTGGGTTCAATCCCTAACACCAGAACAAAACCTAGGAAAGAAAAAATAATCAGTAATTTCTTTTTTTTTTTTTTTTTTTTGAGACAGGGTCTCCGTGTAACCCCAGATGGTATGGAACTATGTGGACCAGGCTGGACTTGATCTCACAGAGATCCTCCCAAAGTACTGGGATTAGAGGTATGCAGTACCACATGGGCATCAGTAATTATTTAAAAACAGTCTCCCATAGACAATGAATTCACAAAAATCCTACAGAGAGTAGATTTACAGATTCCTCTGAAAAATCCTGATTTTTCATTTATATTATACTATTTATGACTTATTAAAATTATGTATGTGTGTATGAATATGCACATGCGTGCAAGTGCCTAAGGGGGCCAGAACAGGGTGTCAGATAGCCTGGAGCTGGGGTTGCAGGTGGTTGTAGGTGCTGGGAACCAAACTGTGGTCTTCTGCAAGAGCAGTGCACTCTCTTAAACTGCTGAGTCATATCTGCAACCTCTATTTTCTGTTTAATTTTGATTTATATATATTATGTATTTTCCCCAAATTGCATTTTTTTCTTCCAAGTTTTCTTAAAATCTATAGAACAGACAGGATTTGCACTTAATAGGTTGGCATTTTAGGCAGAAGGAAAACTACAAATAGTCTGAAGCCTTTTTTTTTAAATCAGTGCTGTTGGATTCAAAATAAAGTTTTTTTCAAAGGTGAAACACTTAACAAGTTTTACTAGTGTAAAATTCATTTTTAAATAAACTTTTTGTTAACACTGTTATATTCCCCTCTTTTTCTTTATATTTTAATGGGGGTTTGGTTTTTTGGCCTTTTGTTTTATTTTAGTTTTATTTGAGGGGTGGTTGACAGGGTCTCCCTTGTCTCAGCCCACTTGGAACCTGGCTGGCCTCAATCTCACAGAGATCCACTTGCCTCTGCCTCCTGAGGGCCAAGATTAAAGGCCCAAGCCACCATGCCCCATCGTACTTCATATTTGGGAAAAGGGTCTTACCATGTGGCCCAAGCTGCCCTTGAACTTGATATTCTCCCACCTTACCCTCTAAAGTAGCTGTGATTGTGGGCCAGCACCCTCAGACCTAGTTTCAAATTACTTTTTGCCCAGTGTGATGTTGTATGCCTCTCATCACAGCACTGGTCTGGAAGTTCAAGGCCAGCCCGGGCTAAATAGCATAATGCCGTCTCAAAAACAAAGTAAAATAAAACAAACAAAAATGTAGCTTTTGTGGTGGTAAATCATGTTCAAATTTTGGTGAAGCATCACTAAATGATAAAGGAATATCATTATGAACATCTCTGTACACCCTCAAGGGTTTTGTAATCAAGCTAATGTTGAATATTCTATTTACTTTTAAAGCTAGCTTTTTTCCTCTTTGATTTTCTTTGCAAATTTCATATAATGTATTTTGATCATATTTAGATCCCCTCCCCTATTCACACCTCCCCATTTCATGTACTCTATTGTACGTATACTGAGGCTTATAGAGTCAAACTGGTGTCCCCAAATGTCTTTTGATGTCAGTATCATCTTGAATTCTCCTCGGTTTGTAGTGTATATACAAACCTGGCTCGTGTATGTAATGCCTTTGCAATAGGGTCTTCCTGTCAAGTTCTGGAGGGTAATCAAGAGCAGGAGTAATGACTAGTATTGTTTGAGGATCTAATATTTTAAAACACGGTGGCCATATGCCCTCTTTTCTTATTCTCTTCTACTTATCCTTAGTGGGGTTTCTAACGAGTCTACCCCTTTGAAGGACTACTGTGCAAATAGCCCTGCATGTCCAGTAGCAGTAATGAGCTTCTTTTGCTGACCAGTAAATTGACTTGTGTGTTATTCACTAGTTGGATATAGTCCATCAAAATCTCCAAAGAATAGAGTATTCAAAAGAACCTTTAAATGTTTAAACAGCTGCAATCTTTTCCAAAGAAAGCTTGTGAAATGGTGAAATTTATTCCTATGACAGAAAGGGGAAAAAAACTAAACAAAGTGTTGAGGGTTCAAAACATTTTGTAAGATTCCAGGTTCAGATTTATAACCGATCTTTGGAATATCTTGACCAGTGGGGAGAATCTTTTGATCTCTCTTTCTGTTTTGATTTGGATGGAGTTATATTCTTGCTGGCTGAAATGAAATAAAACTGACTTAAGATTTGGAAGCCCATATAATTTAGAGATTATTGACTAGAAAATTTTCTCCCTGAAAAAGTATCTGCCACAGTATTTAAGAGATTAAAACGACAGTATTTTAGGGAGTATTGGGACTTCCTGGGGATGGGGCTCAGCTTGGCATGCTGAAGGCCCTGGGTATGATCACAGCACTAGAAAAGAATGAAAGGAACGGAGTACTTTAGTTAAGGCTTTTACATATTTTAATATAAAAAATAGAGAATTGGGGTGTACTCTAGTAGATTAGCTTTGAATTTATGACATTCTCAGTAACTTTGCAGAAAAATGTTTTCTCAATGTAAACTACTGTAATCAATAGAAGAATCCACTGAAGATGTTAACAGTTTCAAATGTATTAAAAATAAAATAAAACTTGTACTTTTCTATATGCAATACTTCAAAAAGCTTTGAAAACACAACTTTGAAAAAGAGCACATGTGATTGTATGGAACAAAAAGATTAAAATATAAATCCATATTAAAAATACATTTCTAGGAAAAGCCCATGGCATAGTAATATTAGATATAGCTAAAAAATTAAAATATATGAATGTACATCAAGTACCATTATTCTGTTAGTGCTATTGTTTTGTAGATAAATGATTTAACAAACGATTTTTATTTTGCTTTCATGGACTCAGATAGATGTTTTATTTCTCTAGTAGAAAGAATTTCATTTTTGAAAATAACTTATAAATAAAATTATAAATCTACCCAAATAGTTAAGCCAACATATTGCTGAATAAGTTAATATTTTATTTCACATAATTTCATTATTTCTAGCATTCCCTAAAAACACACCACCCTTTAGGTAGGAAATATGACCTCCTTAATAATTGGACTAAAAATGGAGGAAGCGTCAGCAACAGGAGATAGGAAGTGAAGAGTGAACAGAGAGGGCAGGGGAAGGAGAGAGAGAGGGAGCCAGGATGATGAACCCCAAGACACAAAAGTGACAAATGGCTCAGTGCCTGTAACATATAGGGTCTTTCTGGTGGGAGTCGACCCTCCTCCCCAAATCATTTGTCAAATGGGGAGACTGTATTATCCACGAGTCTCCTCTCCACTCACTGATTCCTCTCATTCATTCATTCATTCATTTGTTCATGCATGCATTCACAGACTACCAACCAGGAAACATTTGCTGGGTGTTTACTACTATGTGCCAAGCACGTGGTTAGTTAGGTCCTGGGAATGTGCAAAATGGAGTAAGACACAACTAGAAGTGGGCACAGTCTAGTTCCTGGGCAGGGCAAGGAGGCTGCCAGTGGCCATGGAAGCAGGATGCAGGCCTGGAGAGGCTTAGAAGGAGCATGTCTTTGTAGGTATGTCAGGGATACCTGCTCGGAGGAGTAGCTGTCAGCTTCTCTAATTGAATCCCACGGTCCCAGACAATGAGTGCCACCTGGCTGCTTCTTATTTCTCTCCCTCTGCTGATCCTTTTTCCCCCTCTTCTTCTCCTGTTTATAGCTTAGAGTTATGCCAGATTCAAGCCCCTGCTCTTTGCTCTTGTTATATTTATTTATATTAATTGATTGATTGATTGATTGGGGGAGGAACCTATGCTTTAATATTCATATGGAGGTTCGAGGACAACCTTAAGGAGTCCATTCTCTCCTCAGAATCGAATTCAGATTGTCAGGCTTGCTAGCAAGTGCCTTTACCCACTGAACCATCTTGTTGACCCAGCTCTTGGTATTTTTAACAATAAAAGGATCAGTAACGCAGATCCTAAAGAATGAGCTCCCCTGCTCCCTTGGCATGGTTTCCAACTCTTGTCTCACTTGCGTCTGGCCTCTGTGTCCTGGAAAGTCTTAGAGGACCCAGTAGCGGTTTCTCATGCCGGGTTCCTTGTGTGTTGTTTCTGCACACAGAAACAAATCCAATTCAAGCAAATAATGCTGTCATCGGGATCCTGTGCAGGCGTTGGGGGGAGCCAGCCAAACCAATGGAGTGCTCTGTTTGAAATATCTCACAATCTTCAGAAACATTTGTTTTTATTCAGAAGTGTTCATTTGATGCTTCCCTGACCCACACAGTTTCCCGATGGGCTTAAACCCTCATTTGTTAAAGAAACAGATGGGGAAACCAGGTCGGTTTGTGTTTGTTTTACCGTTCAAGATAGCTGAGCCATGAGATGGGAGTTTGGATATTACAGGTAGCGGCACACTGCTTCCAGCAGGAGAGAAAGAAGCAGTTATGTGGCCCATTTAGGGGTAAACAGAGACCTGTCCCGTTCTGTGAAATAAATCAATGGGGACACGAGACATGGAAGACTCTGCCTTCACTGGGGACCCGTTTGACCAGAATGAGCTAACACAAAGCAATCCGGGCCATGTGCACACACAGCAGATCCCGCTAACTGCTGCTGGCACCTGCGCATCTTCTATTCTACCGTATTTCCTCTCTCTTGCCCTTCAGATGGAAGGAACTGCACAGTCAGCCGAGGTACAGTATCGTTACTTGCTGGAATTCCTCCGGCTGTTCCCTGTGGCAGAAAAAAAAAAAAAAAAAAAACCCTCATATTAAGTGTTCATTTGATGAAGAGAGTTTAAAAATGGGACTGTGCATAATAAAAGGGAACTGACAGGGCAGTGATGAGGCACTTCAGGAGACAGAGGAAGAGCTGCGTTCCTGGGTCCTGATACGACCTGTGGTTGTGGGAAAGGACCGAAGGGACACAGCCTTTGCCAAAACCATGATGAGGCAGGAAAGGAGCCAGAGCTTAGTCCACACTTTGCACTCCAACTCCTGTCTGGGCTTTTCCATCGGTCAAACCCAAATGGGCGTGGAAGACAAGTGAGAATGGGTAATGAAGTCTGTAGAAGTCTGTCTGCAGAGGGTCGCCCTCCAGAGGAAGGTGGGGGTGGGGTGGAGTTAGTGGATCTGGAAGAGACTCAGGAAGTTCTAAACTCAGTATCTTGTTTCTCCTATTTGGTGGCACAAGCAGAAACAGTTCCCTTTCAGTGTGGAAGAGCTTTTAATAACAAACCTGAGGCTTTGTGGCTCTATCCAAATTTACAGTAGGGGCGCCAGCCTGTGTAGACTGGATTCCTAGTCCCTCCAAGCTCACTAAGTATGACTTCATATTGTGCTTCCCTGGGTGAGATAACCCAAGAGCTATGCTATTGGAACCTTCAGATGTGAAACGTTATTCCCTTTAAAAAAGAGATATTTGAAATAGATTCCTGAACTAAGAATCAGAAAACAGGTTTGCATTCCATTTGACTCTAGAACCTGTGGTATTCTCGCAAATAAGGAAACTCGGGGAGATGCTGGGGGAAGCCCTTTAGGTCTTGAAGGCAAAATCAAAATACTCTTAGAAGAGATTATTTGCTTAGAGGTGAATGTCCGCCCCAGCCTCAGAGATGAGACTATGTGAAACAAGAGGAAGTTCTGGGGTGCTCCAAGCACTGGGTCCACACCCCACTAGCAGGCTCAGAACATGGGTAATTGAATTGTCACCAAAGAGCAAGCTGACTCCCATGCATAAGATGCCCAGTCCTTGCAGATGTTTCTGAATGTCTTCCAGGCTAAGGCTAAATCTAAAGTACAGGCTCCATCTTCATATGTCACTTCTCCAGGGAGACTATGATGTATTCTAGTGTCCCTTATGTGAGGTCCTTCCAGGTCCTTCCTCTTCCTCTAACTCCCTCTGATCTAGTCCTCAGGAACATCATGACCCTAAAGCACCATGAACTCTTGCTTTCCTGCCATCACTCAAGTTCATTGGAACTGTAGAGAAAGATCCGCTTGAGGACATACAGAGCTTGGGGAGGTCTGTTCTGCTCACATTCACACAAACAGGGTAACAAGAGGCCCCCTGGCCCCTCTGTCCATCTGTGATTTGAATGTTCAGGAAGCACTATAGTGACAATCAGATATACCTCAGAAAAGCACATCTGCTTTCCACTTGCCATTTTGTGAAAATATCTCTTAAATTAAAAAGCAAGCCAGTTGTACACCCAAAGAGCAATCAAGATTCTTGTTAATTGTTGTCTATGATAGCATATCTTGTTACCAGCTTTTCTTTAATGAATTCCTTAATAGGTGTCATTAGATGTTAAGTGTTACATTGCTTCCTCATAGGGAAAATAATAAATGAAACTATCATAAAAATATCATATCCTGAGCCTGTATTCCGTCCTTAGTGATTACAGACCACACTGTGGCGTCTTGTCTCTCTAGGGTGTGTCAGTTTCTTTGGCTTCTGAATACATGGGTCTTTCAGGACACAAATCCAGAGGAGATGTTCATCCAAGGTGGCCACAAAAGACTTTTGACTCCTGAAAAATACACTGGGTTCTGTAGGAAACATGTCACCATGGAAAGAAATAAAGAATTTTAGTTTGTCAGCACCCCTTGTAGGGAATTAAACTCACAACTCTCATGTTAATGATACTTTCACATTTAATTTCTTCTGTGCCAGCTCTGAAACTATATCTGTTGAGGGTAGAATTTCACTGTGTAGAGCTGTCTTATGAAGTGAACGTTTGTAAGGTTGTTCCTGTCACAACAAGATTCTGGAAGCTCATTTAGAACTGTAGTTTTAGGGAGAGGGAGTGTGGAGGGGATGGTGCCATGTGTAGCCAATTCTGTTTTCTTGTCATTTTTACTACTGGGAGCTAGTTGCATGTTATCACTGAGCATTATTACTGCTAAGAAAGGCTGTGCGAAGTTCTTACAGTGTGCTTTCTGCTGGACTCAACATGAGCCATTCCAGATCATTCATTCATGTAGTAGACCACATGCAGAGACAGACTGGCTCAAGGAACATGGCAGCTTATTACGGTAATAGCACAGCCTTGCATAAGCACGATGCACAAAACCCCTACGACCGCAGAAGAGCATGTATCAGTGGGAGAAATGCAAGAATCAAACTTGTTCTTCAAGGAGAGTCGTTCCCCCGCCCCCGTGGCCATCAGTGGCCATCAGCACCTGGAACCTCTTCATATGAGAGTCTTAGATCCCAGCCTGGATCTTTCAATAAGGACCTGTACTGTCACATACTCTCAAGGTGATGGATAAACACGCTAAAGGTAAAAGGCCACAGTTCTAGAGGATGAGTTCCCCAAATTCATTACACATAGGGAGGAACTGTGTTGGAGACTTGAAAAAGACCCCACTGCCCAGGTTTTTCCCCAGCCCAGCACAGTTGAAATCTTGAATGTTGAAGCTAGGAGTCAATAGATTGTTAAAAGCCACAGGTGTTTTCCATGAGCAATCAACTTTAGAGCCTCTACCCAAGAACACAGTGACTGGCTCCTTTAAAGACCTTTGGGAATATGGAGAGTTCGTGTTCTGGGCCTTCCAGTGTATGAGGCCACAGTCGATCTGCAGGTGCTCTCCACCAATCTAGACATCTCCCTTTGACACTCCTGCTCCATCTCCTCACGCTCATTTTTACCTGCCTCTGAGAGTCCTCGGCCATTCAGGCTTCCTTGAACAGCCATTTTGGCTCAGTGTTCTCCAGCTGTTCCATAAAATTCTCTTCCAGCTTTTGTGGTTTGTCGTCTCCAAGTGAGATGACCTAGCTCACAGATAGCAACCGCCTTTTCTGAGGATTTGCTTGTTTGATCAAGGTGGGGCTGAGTGGTGAGAAAGATGAGGGTCTTTGTTCTGTATCCTCATGCATCTGAACAATGGTCCACAATAAGGACCTCACCGTAACGTAGAAGTTAAGAAGCCTTCATTTCTCACCTCTAAGGTGATGATGCCGAGTGCTTTCTAACCTGCTTTCATACAGCTCCTTACTTCTTTCTCCTTACTATGTGATCATTGTTTGAGGTCAGTCAATAAGGTCAGAGCTGACAAAATGGAAAGAAAGACTAAATTGAAAACTATGAATCTGTAATCAGAGCTTTTTAGACAGATATTCACTTCACCCTTAATAGAAACGAATTCTTTGTCCCCTAAATCCTTTCTCCTTTCTTTCATAATAATATAGTTTTCATTAGTGAACATAGTGTGGCCCTAACATAGGACTACATTTCCCAGTTTCCTTTGCAGCTAAATGGGAACATACCAATAAGTATATGTACCAGTTTCTAGGAACTTTCCTTAAATTGTATGGGCTATTGTCTCATCCTTGTTTCTTTTATCCACCTATAACTTGAAATATGAAGGCGGCCATCTTAGACCATGAAGATGGAGACTGTCCCTTGAGGTTGTGGAATGGACTAGAGATTTTGAGATGTCGGAGATGCAAAGTCTTGGACTACTTCCACTTCCGCTTGACTTATGGGAGCACAAAATGAGTTTCTGCCTTGTTAAGGTCAGGGTTGTTTAGTTGACTACTGCCTGAACTTTATCATTGAATCTAAATTTTTTTAGATATCATTGTCATTTTCGAACATGTTGAATAAAATGTCCTTCCTTTCTTGACAGAGTCTTACTATGTCACTTAGGCTGATCTTGAACTCACATCCCTCCAGTCTCAGCCTCCAAAGAGCTGAGATTATGTGCCACCACATCTTGCTATTAGTTTTCTTTCAAAATAAGCTACCCTCGTCAGTACCGTTCCCCCTGGACATTTCCTTGGTGTCTAAATACTGTAAATATTGTATAATTTTTTTTGTTTTGGTCTTTTTGAGACAGGGTCACCCTGTAGCCCCAGCTGGTCTGGTACTCACTACATGGACCAGGCTGACCTCGATCTCACAGAGATCTGCCTGCCTCTGTCTCCTGAGTGTTGGGGCTAAAGGCATGTGCCACCACACCCGGCTTTTAAGTATTGTACAATTTTTATAATTTCTTTAGTGTTTCCATTCAAGCCCATTTCCCATCAAAAGAACAGGAGCTTGCAGTCAAGATGGGTGACCTAGAGAACCACATGCGGAGGTGTCTCCTCTTTCTCAGCATCTGTAGGTAGTGGGCACCTAATGGAAGCAGGGAGCAAAGCAAGACAAAAATGGCCTGTTGGCTTGGAGCTATCTTGCTGCTCTTAAAATTGTCTTAAGATTGTTGCTCTCTAGATTTTCTCTATTTTTCCAAGTCTCCCCCAGTTCTGCCTGACTCCTGATTCATCTCATTTTTTCTCATGACTTAAAAAAAAAAAAAAAGGTTTATTTTTAAATTTTGTATTAGCTTACAAAGAATTCAATTTCATTATGGCATATTTCAAACAAATGTTTCTCTCCCTCACTTTTTTTCTCCTAGACTCGGATGAGGAGCATTTAGGTAGCTCTGTTCCGGAACCTTTGTATCACAGTCCATTGGGAGATGATTTTCATGTTGGTCTCATCTGTACTTCCGTTGGAAGGAGAAGGGCAGAGAAGGATCAGGGAGAAAGGGGGATGTTCATAAGGAGGAAAGGCACACAAAAAAGCCATCAGGATTCCAGCACAGCACTGAGCTACGGCGCTAAGCAGGCTGGTAGCCACAGTGAGCACGTGAGCCCCGTGTCTGTAGGGAGTGTGACTGATGCTGTTGAGAGCAGGAAAAGGACCTTGCAGGCTTTGGGGGTCTTGGCTGAAGCCTCAGCGGCACCGGGAAAGGGAAAGCAACATGCGCTCCAAGTTGAGGAACCTGAGGCCCAGGGTGGAGGGGACCATACCCGAAGCTCCAGGCCCACCCCACCTCACGTGAGAAAGGATAAAAGAACAGGCTTGCTGGCCCATCATTCAGTCACAGGAGGGAACATATGGCCCTGGAGGCTTTGCTCAGTTCTCGGATTCTAAATTCAGTGCTGGTCATTCTTCTACATGTACCCTTCATTTCATCAGAGCACAAGCTAGAGAGAGACAGAGAGAACAGCTAACCCAGAGAAAGAAAGTCAGAGAAAACGCCAGAAAGGGTGCCCTGTGGTCCTAAGCATCAGGACTGTTAATATTCAGCCCACTGAGGAGTTAACCAAGGCTAAGAGCTGTTGACCAGGTGAGTTACAGGCCCTCTCAGATACGTTTATGTCCATCCTGCCTTCCCTGCAACACTGAGGCTGCCGGCTCCCGCCCAGCCTTGGCAGACCCCATTATGTGGCTGCCCAATGACCCTGCCTTCTGAGGAACCTGAACAGAATCATCGGAGCAGTGGCCTTCAGGGATTAGGGGCATACCAAGCAAATAAACTTTTCCATCTGAACAAAGGAAAGATAAGGAGAGAGGGAACTGGGGGCGGGTCTGGGACTAAGTTAGACCCCAAGCCCCTTGGCGTGACCGAGCCTCAGCACAGCTGTGACATTAGCAGCCAGCATTTGAGGCACAAAGATAATGCTTCAGATCAAAGCAGCTCCGTCTTTAGACAATTAGAGTAAAATTGAAGCTCTCCTCTAAAAGAAACACATGCTCTTGTTCTGTTTTCCCCTTCCCCCCCCTCCACCCCCGCCTTATTTGATTCTTTATGAACAAATTGGTTTTCAGGGCTATAGAAAGAACCGGTTGGAAGCTTAAATTCTCACTGTCTGCCCAAGGGTGGATTCACAGGGGTGAACATGTTACAACTGAAAGCTGACTTCTTTTTTTTTTTTTTTTTTCTTCTTCTCTCTCCTTAAATTGATACCCAAGAATAAAAGAGAGAATGGTAGGAAAAGCTGATCAGGAATGAATAAAGTCTCCTTTTAAGCTGAAATCACCCCTCCCCCTCTCTCCCCCCAGAAAAGCCAGACTGTAATTGCTTGCAATCACTCCGCACAAATTGTCTGCTCGTGTTTGCTTTTTAATTTTGTATAATCTGGTCCATTTCGCTCTCTCTGCCTTTAAGCTTAACCTTTCTCTCCCTCCTTCCCTCCCTCCCTCTCTCTCTCTTTCTCTCTCTCTCTCTCTCCTGTTTTTTCTTTTTTCCCGCTCCTCACCTCTCTTCTCCTCTCCCTTTAATTCAATACAGTTTAGAAAGTACTAATAATTTCAATGATATTTGATGGCTTTTACTAGGCAAAAGGACTTAAGAGGGAGAAAGACACACACACACAGGTACACTGAATGAAATGGATCTGGCTTGCATCTCCTTAAACATTCATTTCTATATACAAAGTAACTTAACACATGACTACTGTTTTTGAAGTCATGGTAGATATTTTAATAAATTAATGACTGACTCCAAAGTAAGCAAAACAAAAACAAGAACCAGAAAGGGTCCGGATCAGAGTGACGTGGCACTGTGTTCTACAGGTTGTTCCCTGGCTACACTTGCTCCCTCAGCAATGGGAGCCCCAAGTATTGAGTGTGATGTCTTATCCACCCCATCTAGGGATCCCTCCATCCTAGGCCTGGGCTTCATTCACATGGGGACCCATGAATCTGGAGAGAAATGGCATCAATTTGATGTTTCTTGTTTTCCAACAACACAAAAGAATAGGGATGTAAAGGGATGGAGGCAAGTCCAGAGGAAAATTCCCAATTAGAGAAAAGAAGAAGAATGAGAAAAAACATTGTGATGGTTAGGGTTAATTGTTTGCTTGATAGGATCCAGAATCCTCTAGGAGGCCAGCTTCTGGGCTCACCTGCAAGGGATTATCTAGATTAAGATTAGCCTCTGAGAATGTCTGTAAAGGATCAACTTGATTAGATTAATCAATGTGGGAAAATCCATTGTTCTAGTTTGCTTTCCATTGCTGTAATAAACACCACAACCAGAAGCAATCTGGGGAGGAAAAGATTTGCTTTTGCTTTTGCTTTTGCTTTTTCCATCTTCATTTCCTTGAGGGACTTGAGTGTAGGAACTCAGCTAGCTTTTTACCCAGCTCAGAGAGCACCCCCACCAAGCATGTTACCACTCACAGTGGGCTGGCCCCTCCCACATCAATCACCAATCAAGACTTGCCACGGGCAAGTCTGGTCTGGGCAATCCCCCAAATGAAACTGCTTCAGGTTGTGTCAAGTTAACAGATGAAGTTAGCTAGGCCACCCATCTTAACTGTGAGTGGGACACTTCCCCAAGTGAGTGCCCTGGACTGTATATAAAGGAGAAAATGGGATGATGCTTTCTGTTCCTGGACTGTGGTAGACTGTGGGCAAGATATGACCAGCTGCTTCAAACTCTATCAGAGCAGCTTGACATCCCGGCAGTGATTTACTATTCCCTTAAACTGGGAGTCAAAAAGAAACCCCTTCTCCGTCAAGTTGCTTGCATCCGGGTATTTTATCACAGCAACAGGAAAAGAAACTATGATAAAGGTAAACAGTCTCTAAGTAGGAGGCGAAACAATAAAGGAAACATGTCAGATGGTTTGTGATAGGCAAGACTGGGACTCAGCTCTGTGTTTTGTTTCTCTTAGCTCCATAGGCTGTCTTCCTCAGAGAGAGGAACTGGATAGCCCGAGAAAGCACTGGTCTAAACCAGAGGGATACGTCGCAGTCGTGTGTCTCGTTTCTAATCATGCTGACAGTTTCTGGTTGCTTCTTTGTCCTCAGTCTCTTTCTTTGTAAAATTAGGCTAATATTCCTTGTAGGATTTGCTTACAACTGTAGAGTACTTAGCATGTGTCCGGTACTCAGAAGATGGGAACTCTTAATCCACCCAGTTCAACAGGGAATGATTTAAGACCTCAGTTCAGGATACAGTCAAAGAACAGATGCTGGGAGTATAGCCATCCTTCCTTAGTTAACTGTGGTCCAAAGAAATTAAATGGAAAATTCCAGGAATAATCTGTATATTCTAAGTTTTACTGTGTTCTAAGTAGTATAGTGAAATCTTTCACATCTTGCTCTGTTATACAAGGAACGTGAATCCTTTCTTTGTACAAAGTCTCTGGGTAGTATAGGCTATCTACCCGTTAGTCACCTTCTGACCATCTGGGGCATCAGATTGACTTTTCTGATATTGCAGTACTTGTGTTCCAGTAACACTCATTTTATTTAATAATGGCCCCAAAGCACAGAAGTGGTGATGGTGGCAGCTTTATTACACTGTATCATCTTTATGTCACTCTATTGTTAATTTCTGACTGTGTAATTTATAAACTAAACATCATATATCCATAGGAAAGAAAAAACAGTGTGTATACATATATATATATATATATGTGTGTGTGTATGTGTACACACAGATATGTATATTTGTGTATATATACATATATGTATATGGTGTATCTTCTACCAACCCCAGTGTGTTTCAGGCATAACTGGGGTTGGTGGAAGATTCACATCATGGGTAAGAAGATGATACTGTATTCTAGAATAAATTATTTGTTAGGCCTTTAGTTTTTCTCAACTATGGGAAGAGCTAGGAGGGAGTAAGTTACAGAAGGTGTGTTGAGGAATCACAGAACCTTGGGAGTCCCCCTGGGGGGGGGGGTTCTAGTAATTGCTTAGAGAAGAATTGGCATGAATTCTGCAGTTTTATACAGAAGGGAAGGCCACTCCAACCTGTTTTATGAAGCTGATATTGTCCTAATATCAAAGTCTGGCAAAGACAGTCAGAAGAATGGGAAATGCAGGGCCCTACTCTGATGAACACAGGTGCAAACATTCCTAACAAGATGGTAGCACGTGGAAGTCATCGTCGCTTATAAAGAATTGCATACTGTGACCAAATAGTTTAACCCAGGGCTTCTATATGGCTTAAATATTTTAAAAAATGATCAATATAACCTACATTAGAGAACTAAGAAAAGAAGAGTCACATGATCTTATCGGTTGCAGAAAACTTGACAGAATTCAGTTATCTAGCCATGATTTAAAAAAAAAAAAAAAAAAAAAAAAAAACCTCTCCAAAAGGGGAAATTAAGAAGTTCCTCAACTTTATAAACAGCATCCGTAGACATCTATACTAACATCCTAATTAAGAATGAACAACTGAAAATTCCCCAAGATCAAGTACTATAGTGCTCACAATTCCAGTCAGTATACCAAGGGAGGCGGGGGTCGGGGAGACGGGACAGGAAGGAAAAAGAAGAAAGAAGAGGAGGTAGGGAGGAAATGGGAAGTGGGGAGGGCAGAAGTAGTCACTGGGAAGGGGAGAGAAGAAGGGCTTTGTCAGCTAGAAATTCTCAAGAAACTTAAAAATACAAATAATGATAAACACTAATACATTATAGTCATAGATAGTAACCTCTTAGAGTAAATCAGTCACACAATATAAACATGAAAGAAATAATTGTGTTTGTTTATAATGCCAAGAAAAATCAAAATTTAAAATACACTGTCATTTATGATTCTTAAAACTAAGAACTACTTGGGTGCAAATCTAACAAAGCATGTTCAGGACTTGTGTACTGTAAAGTACAAAGTGCTGATGAAATAAATCAGAGAAGCTGAGTGAACACAGCGGCCTGCTAGGTTGGTCGTTGGAAAGACTCCACCTAGTGAAGAAGCCAGTTCTCCTCAGAGTGACATGTAAGTTCAACATAATTCCTGTCAAAAATCCCAGCAAGTTTCTTTCTTTCTTTTTCTCCAAATTCAGGGAAAACTATTCAAACGTGTATATAGAAAAACAAAGGAGGTAGAATAGTTAAAACTGTTCTGAAAAGGAGGAACAGAACAAGAGGAAATCAATCCACCCGATCTAAAGACTTCTTTTAGAGCCATAGTAATCAGCACCGTGTGGTATTGTCACACAAATCAATGAAGAAGAATAGAGAGCCCAGAAATAGACCCAAGTAAATATTTCCAAATGATTTTTGACTAAGGTATAAAAGCAATTCAATGGAGAAAAGACAGACTTGCAGCCAATGTTGCTGATACAACTGGGCATTCACAGCAAACAAAACTAAAACTCAACGCAAGTTCTTGTTGTCTACAGAAATGAACTCCACCTGCAAAACAGAACTGCAAAATGGGGCTTTCCATTTTAGATGGGACTGGAGAGAGATGGCTCAGTGGTTAAAAGCACTGGCTGCTCTTGCAGAGGGACCCAGGTTAGATTCCCAGAACCTACATGATAGCTAACAACTGTAACTCCAGTTCCAGAGGATCTGACAACCATCTTCTGACCTCTGTGGGCATTGCACAGCATAGGCACACTTACATACAAGCAGGCAATACAGTAATACACATAAAATAAAAATAAAATATTTTTAAAAACCTTTAGAGAAACAATCTTTAAGATCTAGGACTAAACGATTTCTTAGACAACACCAAAAGCACAGATTATTTCCTTTAAAAATTTTGCTAAATTGGGGCTGGGGATGATTCAGTGGTTAAGAGCACTTCCTTTTCTTCTAGAGGACCAGAGTTTGATTCCTAGCACCCACATCAGGCAACTCACAACAGCTTGCAGCTCCAGCTTCAGGGGGTCTGATGTCTTCTGGCCTCCATGGGAACCTGCTTGCCTATGGCATTTGTTCACACAAAAACAAACACATAAATAAAAAGTATTTTAAATCTTTAAAAATTGCTAAATTGAGTGGAGCATAGCAAGCTTTTAATTCCACTAGCACTCAGGAGACAGGGGCAGGCAGATCTCGATGAGCTCAAGGCCAGCTGGGGCTATAGGGAGACCATGTCTCTAAAAGAAAAAAAATATATAAATTAGAGTTCAATAAAATAAACTATTCTGCAAAAAAAAAAATACTGTAATAGAAAGATGAAAACACCACTATAAATTGGAAGAAAATATTTGCAAACCATGTATTCCACAGAGGAATAGTGCCCAGATTACAGAAGGAGCTCCTGAACTCGACAGTATTAAAACAAGCCCGTTGGAAAACAGGCCAGTAACAGGAAGAGGAATTTCACCAAAGAGCAGACAAAAATATGATCGCCATTAACTATGCAGGAAATACGAAGTAGGTCTATGATAAGCTGTTATTCAAGCAGGCTAAGATATATAAAATATGGGATCAGCGTCAGTGTCAACTCTGGCAAGAATGCAGGGAAACGGGGCTGGAGAGAGGGCACTTAAGCAGTTATGAGCACTGGCTGTTCTTGCAGAGGACCCAATTTTGATTCCTAGCACTCACATGGTGGCTAACAACCTTCCATCACTTCAGTTCAGATGTTCGCCAATAAATGAGAGTGGTTAAATCAGCTGATTTGCTTTCACCATGTGGAATACTACTCAGCCACGACAAGGAGCTGTTATATGAAAGAATTTGGTTTTGTCAACAGAGAACTATGTGAGCCAGTCCCAAAGATGACGTGCCATCTGGCATCATTTGCATGCCATTCTTCAGCTGGCAAAGTTATTGAAATACAGAATAGATTGATCGTGGTCAATTATCAAGATGAGAGTAGGAATGTAAGGAAGTGGTTGTGCCTATAACAAGGCAATCAGAGATGGGAATGAGGTGGAGCTGTTCCCTGTCCTGACTCCATCAAGCCAGCATCCTGATTGGAATTCTCTCCTATTTCTGATGGAGGAAACTAGGTAAATAGTACATGAAACTTTCCTATATTATCTCTTCAATTGCATGTGGATCCACAGTTATCTCGAGAAAAGTTTAATTGAAAAAACTAGGGATTTAATGTATCCAGTGATTCCATTTTTGTGGACTTGCAGGTCTTATTCACAGGAGCTGATTCACTCTAAGGTCTCTGGATATCTGTTTTGTCATTGGTCCTTTATATCACTGATGCCCATTCAGTACCCACATAAGCAGGAGAGAAGGAAAGAAATGCCCCCAAGCAAAGTGGATGAGTTTGATTAGCTGAGCCAGTTGGGCCAGCCAGTAGGAACAGCATACAGGTGACCTCTGTCTCACAGCCATTGTAGGTGAGGCTACAAACATGAAGCCTTGTTGCAACACTTCCATTAGATTGCTTAATTATTTAGAACAAGAGGAAGCGTTTGCCGAACAGGCTACATGGAGTCACTGCAAGTGCTTTTACTGGGATGGAAAGATGATGAACAAAGGCGTAGGGGGAGGAGGTCAAGGCTGGAGGTAAAAGGAACAGGGAGAGGTAACTTGGATTAGAAAGAAAATGCTCAGGATTATCAGATAGAAAACAGGCAGACTCAGAGAAATTTGATCATCAGCTGCAAGAATTGTACTTGGCTGTCTTAGCAGGTAACCACTGTAAGGTCTGAAAGATGTATATCTGAAAGGATGAGAGTAAAAGAGACCAGGACGTGAGGAGGGAAGGAGGGAAGGAGGGAGATTAAAGACAGGGAAGGACAGATTTTTGTAAGGATAGAATTTGTTTTTTCAGTTGCTTAAAGAAGAACAATAAAATGCCTCCTATGTGCGGTGTTGACGAAGTACAAGCCTAAATGATTTAGGAATCATTCTTTGAACTCAGTACAGACCAAGATCCAGAAGGCATACTAAACCACTGAGTTGAAGCATCCTCCTCTTCAGCTACCTAATGTGTCAGTATTCTCTGAAGGAAGCTGGGAGAGGAGAGACCTACAAGCCATGACAAATGAGCCTGTTCTGAATGAGGCTGTGTGCCCAGGACTGTCCTTGGAGTCTCTTGTTGAGGTACCACCATGAACTCTCATTTTGAAGGTGATGGAACATGGTTCAGAGATGTTTGAATCTAGCAATATAAACTTTAAAACTCACACAAATGCAGTCAAAGCCAGGACTTTCATCATTCTCTATGGAATGAATGAAAGACAGGCCCTCATTGTCTTCTGTACCTGGAGACCAGGAGGTGTACATTTAATCATTCAAATGAAATGCCATCCATGGAAGGAAACCATCATCTTCTACAATAAAGACTCTCCAAAATGAGACTAGGACTGCAGTGCTTAGAGGAGATGCTACAGGAAAGAAGAATGTGAATTTTAGAGTCTAATCAGAACCACAGGTTCACCCAGCTCCTGCATGGGAAGATTCCTCCCTATTTCTAATCTAATGCAGTCAGTTGCTTCTACCTGTATGTTATCTCCAAGACTTTATCCTCAAGCCTAGAATATTCCCCTACATTAAGTAGAGGGAACTTATGAGTCAACCCTCTGCCTGGCCATTCAAGCATTTTGCCTGGAATGCAATTACAAAACTTAGAGAAGCAGAGACTTACCAGTATGATAGTGTATGTACCTGGTTTCTAATAGTTGAAGCTTGGTAACTCTTTGTTACCAAGAAATTGTTAAATTAAGCTTGAGAAAACCTTTCTACCACCTGATATATGAGGACTCCTCTATCTAGACCTAAGCATGGCTCTAAGCATGGCTCTTTATTAAGGTTGACCTTGTAATTTTAATTTTGCGTTAGAGTAGCTGCTTTTTAGAGGACGTTGAAGAGAATGAAGCTTATGATTCTGAATAGCCACTGCCATAGCTGGCTGTGATCTTGTCTGTCTCAACCTAATTTTGCTTGTATTTTGGCATTCTTTAGCAGTAAGTATTCTGTTTAGAAGAAACATTTCCAAAGGAGTTCCAGTTGGTATGGATATTTTCTGGTGGATATAGGTTCCCAGGATATCTCAGTCTTTATCATTTTGCTCTGTATAGTATAGAAGGTGATCTGTGCCTTTCTGTACTGTATAAGAAAATGGATGGATGGATGATGGATGGATTTATGGGTTCATAGATGTGTGGATGCATAGATGGATGGACAGATGCATACGTAAATGAAGAACACTCTTCCATTTGGAAATAGATCTCAATCTCAAGCTGCTTTATGAGTTCAGTACATTAAGGAAGCTCTTTCTTTTCCAGGTTCTTGGAAAGGGAAACCAGAAAGAGCTGTAAAACTTGTGACCCTGCTTGTGACCCTGCCAGGTTCTCAGAGAAATGAACCTCAGGGAAGGTAACAAGATATCCTAGCAAAAGAGGCAAAAGACTCCTGACCCGGGAGGAACTCCACCACCTACTGTCCCCATCTGAGGGGAGAGGCCTCTAGTGCCCAGTTCCCCTAAGGAGCTACCTGAGGACCTCCAGCCTGGTTTCCAGAACTGGAAAAATCTGAAAAGCAAGTTATTCCAGGTAAGTGAGATTTTTTTGCTTCAGGTTCTGGGAATTTGAAGAAAAGAAATCAACAGTGCAATGAAGTTAATTAGAAAGCATCTTGTGGCTGGGGGGCGGGGTGCACTCATTTAATCCTAGCACTCTGGAGGCAGAGGCAAGCTGATCTCTGTGAGATCTAGGTCAGCCTGGTCTACACAGGGAATTCTAGGTCAGCTGGGGATACAGGGAGACCCTGTCTCAAGAAACAAATAAACAAACAAAAACCCACCCTGTGGCACGTGTGTACCACAGATGGGTATAGAAGAGGTAAAAGATTTCATCAACTGCCCCCCACCCCTGGCACCTCCACCAAATCACAATGATTCCCTCTGTAAAAATAAATTACTACCTGCTTCTGAACAAGCAAAACTTTGAAGAAGTGGGGGGCAGGGATGAGCAATATTTTTTAAAGGAGGAAGAAAATTACAAATGTGTCTTCTCATGACGGAGTTTTAAAAGCTATTTGTAGCTGATTCACAATGCTCAAAGTAGTCAGCTTTTCATTTGAAATTCTAATAAGTCCTTTGAATGGTTTGAGGCATGTTGAAAAGTACAGGGAATGAAGTGACTTCCTTGAACTTAGAGGCTTGGCTGCCTTCTTTGTGGACATCTGGATCTGTGTAGTATCGCTTTTACTTCCGTGGAATGTTCTGGAATTGATGTATAGTCAATAAAAACAAATATAGAATGGGAAGAGTGACCTTAGAACCATCATGTATGTTCTAGCATATGTTGTTACCATGAGGGTCTTTATTTTTTGTACCTGTGATGACTTCCCCTGATGTAGTCAGGAACTGAATTGGATAAACTGTGTTTTCCGGTCTCCTGAGAAATCTTCCTCTTTTTTCAAATACTATGACTCTGAAGGCAGAGATCCTGGGAAGTATTTGGAACTCTCAGATCACAGGGGTTCAAAATTTCTATGGAATAAACACATTCCGAGATGCTGACATGATTGCCAGGTCTTTGTTGATCCTATTTCCCATCAGAGGCCCTGTTCAAATAAGATGAGCTTACTCCACCTCTGATGGACATGAAACAAAGCCACAATGCCCAAAGGAAAGACAGATATGTTGCAATTTGTCATGACAACTTCCGTTTGCAAGTCATTTAAAAAAAAGTAGGTAGATGGGCTGGAGAATGGACTCCGTGGTTAAAAACATACACTGCTCTTGTAGAAGAGCTGAGAAACTCTAGCTACAGGGGATCCAATATCCTTTTCTGGTCTCTGTAAACACTTACACGTATGTGCATATAATCAACAACAGATACACAAACATACATACTTTAAAATTAAGAAAAAGATAAGTAGCATTTTCTTGGTGTAGTCTTACTCATATAATCTAGTACGATAAATCAAGGCCCAGACTAATTTTCTATAGTGGTTTATTTTTGTTTGTTTGGTTTTCCTTTAACTGTCTAACACCTAATAGTCCAGCTCCCTCAATGTTGTATAAATGTTGGAAAATTCTTGAATATTTGCATAGATTTGTGACCAAAGGATAAGATGTAAGTTATACAAACGAGCTCTCCTCTTTCTTTTCTATTTCTGACTTCCTCCTGCCCTTCCGCCCCTTGGCTACTAAAAATTGTGTTTTATTCTTTGGGCATTTGTTGTTTTTAGTGAGAGGAGCCTTCTAACTGGAAAACGAAACAGTCACTCTGGAGGGTTCAGATTGTGTTGAGGGAGAAACAAAAAGCCAAGAAATTGAGACCAGTCTGAAGAGTTCTTTGGAGTCTGGCTGGCAGAATGAGGCATATTTTGTGCTAACTAGCCGGAATAGAATTTCTAGAGAAAGCACTGACTTTAGGAGATCGAGGGTCCCCGTTCCTGTGTTAGAGAATTCAAAGAAACTTCATTTCATAAATGAAACCTTCATGAAATAGTTATTGGGGGGGGCATTAGATTCGAAATTCCTGCTCCTTTAATTAAATCTGCCAGTGATGAAGAGCCCATGAAATTCCTATCATCTGTAATGGAGCTTCAGGGAGAACCCCTGTGTGTCTAGATTATTTCTTTAGAATGAAAAGGACTTACTGGTTGAGATGAAGGCTACAGCATGGTGCTCATCACTGCTTCTGATAGTGGCCTATGACTACCTTACAAAGCATCCCAGGATGCAGTCTGTCAAATGGCAGTGATGGGAGGATGTGTTCAAGGTCTATGGGTGGAGAATCTGGGTAAAGGGCAGTGGCAAAACTCCATCTCTGCGGCTCCTCTGGGTGGCTCAAGGTGGCGAGGACACCTAGGTAGTGTACTTTCAAGCCAGCCCATCAAACATGTCCACGAGGCCTCCTTCTCTTGCATGTTGGCAGCTGGGCTGGGATGGCTTGAAATGTTCTCCTGTTGTTTTACTTTTGAAGCAGCCTGTTCATGTGACTGGCTTAGAGACTTCACGGGGTAAACAGGAAAGAGTGGGACTTCTAACCAAGCAGCTGGAATTATCCACAGCAGATGTTCCAAGATCAGGAGAAATAAACCTGCCAGTCTTCTTAAAAGCTGGACCCAGATCATCACAGTTCCACTTCTACCACATACTGTTGAATGCTCACTTGCAAGGGGTGCCAACTAAGGAGTATACTGCTCTACCCCTCATTGGGAGAGAAGGTTTAGGAAGCAACTGGCAGTAGCCTTTTAGGAAGTAAGCGACTAACTACATTGGAGTTCATGTCCAGAGGCCAAGTGCCAACCCAATAAATCAATCATTCTATCAGGAAACACTTACTCTGCTGATTACAAATAGCCAGTGATGAATAATAGATGTGGTACTATTAGAGTTTACAATTTGACATGAAACACACATTTGCACATACATACATACACACACACACACACACACACACAAGTCATGGTAAATCCAGCCAAGGGAAAAGGAACAGATATGATGAAACTGTGCAGTAAAGGGACCTGTAGGAGATATTTTGACCACATTAAAAAAAAAATTGAGTTAGAAGAGATAATGTCTATCACACTAACAGAAATGGTAACCATTGGCCAGGCATAGCATCATCCCAACCACTTGTGAGGTTGAGGATAGAAGGTCATAAGTTCAAGGCCATCCTATGCCACTTAGTAAGACCTGTTTCAAGATAAAATTCAACCAAAAAAGCTGGGGTTGCAACTCTGTTAGATTACTTGTTTAACATGAGGGAGGACCTGTGTTCATTCCCCAGCACTGAGGGGAAACAAGCAGAGAGTACCATTTGCTGGAAGGCAGGGATTTGTAATAACTTCAGTCCTAAATGAAAGCCCCTTGTCTATCTCTTCACTCCATTGGAAATCCTGAAGATCCATTTTAAAACTTGAGCTTCTCTCTTAAAGTAAATTGAGCCAATGAAGGATCATCAAGCTTTTGGTCTTTGTGGTACAGGAAGTAGCAGTTGCTTTCCTAGGGTTGGTATGTTGAAAAACACAACAACAACAAAAAACTGTTTCGCATCAAAACCTCTTAGTTAATGGGGAGAGAGTCTGGACTGTTCTGTTCTGAACAGCTGCTCCTTCATGAGACAATATCTGTCACCTGAGCAGCTGAGAACATGTTTCAGCTGCCTGAGATTGCTTGAGAGCATTTGAGTTTTTCAGTGTCTTCCTAGAAGTAGTCATTATATTTTTAATGTGATTAAAAAATTAAAATGGTGATTTTCTACACAGATGTTGATGAAAGATGTGTTTTAAGGCAGTAAATTAAAGTCTCATTAATATTTCAGTGAAAGTATTTTGTGCTTATCTGTTTTATCTCTATTTTTGACCTATGGCTTAGAGTTCACAGCATGAAGAAGACGGTGAAATCTGTTCACCATAAAATGTTAATTATAAGTAAATTACAGCACAAGCGTTCAATCAGCCACATTAATTCTACATAAAGTGAATTATTGTAGCAGAAAATTTTGAAATGTGACTGAATTTTGTAATCTTCACTCTCCTTTTTTCTACCTCTCATACCCACACTGATTCCCATGTGTTTATCCCAGTAACTCAGAGTTCTTTGTCTAAGTCAGGCTCATTCACCTTACCCTGTTTTGAAAGTTAAATACCATACAGAGCCCCATCTTTCCAAATGATTCTGAATTGGGCATAGGTCTCTCTGCCCCATGGCAACTTCAGTAAAAGCTTTGATGTTTTCCAGAGAGCTGGGCTCTTACAATGAAGGGCTTGTCCTTGTCCTTTGGAACATTTCTCTCCTAGAATATGATCTAAATGCATGTATGTGTTATTGTTATAATTGTGACTTTTCCTAAATGTATGTCTATTGGGAAATTACAAATTGAACATTAATGCTTTCATGACCAAAACCCAATGTATTTCCTATCTCATCATCACTTCTCAGTCAACAGAGAAATACTTAAGAGCGGTAATATTCAGAGAACCACACAACAAAAGGTAATAGTTTAGAAAAATGCTGAAAACACCCAAAGTGGAGGTTGTTCATTCTGTCAACTGGTAATTGTTCTTTAGCAGCAAAAATCCTGATGCTCCCTCAAATGAGAGTACCCCTATGAATTTAGGGTGCCATTAGAAATGGGAGGCTGCTCAGTGCTAATGGGATATTTAATGCAGTGACAGATCCATTAGGTACTAATGGACACAGGGGACCGGATGGGCCAAAGATTTTGCAAAATACCAGGAAGCAAATAAAACTTTTCATTACCTGGTGCCGCTAACAGCTGCCCAAATTCACATCACAAACAGCCAGGAAGGACTGCATAATAATAGACAGTCTCGTCCTAGTCATCCTCAGTGTTGAAGCTTTACGTAATGGGTCTGGTCTGTGTCTACCCCATGTGCTGGGTCCAGTGCTTCCCTAGTGTGGAGTGAAAATTGGAGTCATATTTTGGATCAAGTGTCTGTGGTTTGTGACAGAAGCTGGGTGCCCCTGTTCTCATTGTTGCCCACTTGGGCAACACTCTTATAGCTGCAGATGCCCTCATGAAACTGAGAACATGAGGTTTGGGAGGAATACAGAGTGCCGCACACACGTGCCCATTTGTTTCCCAGTGAGGGGCTTCTGTGCGAAGACTGTCTTCCCATTCATGAAGGTACAGGCTTTGCTTTGTTCCTGCGGGTAAGCCATTTCATTTAAACCTCCCTCAACTCCACAGAAGGTCAAAGCAGCCAAGAAAAATAGAGATGCTTCATAGTAGGAAAATGCATTAATAACTCCATTAATAAGGAAAATGCAGAAACTGGAATCATTTTATATTAAGAGAGACAGAGACGCCCCCTGTAAGGGGGATAAGAAAAAGGGTTTCCAATCTGCTAATGGTGAAGCCATAGTAAATATGGGATCTGTTGGGGACTTCTTTGATTTGCTCAGAGAGTCTCAAGGATTAAAATATCTGACTAAGAGAGATCTAGCATCAAAAAAAGGAAAGGAACATTTTCTTCTTATCGGGCTTGGTCTTCTGACATTGAATGACAGCTCCTTTAGCTTGAAATCATGGGTAAAATTATGACAAATCAATCTAGATGATTTCTATTCTTTTATTTTTGCTCCCCCCACCCCCATTTCTCTGCCCCAAATCTCAGTCTTAGCTCTCAGGATCTTTTAATTTTCCTCTTGAAAATCATGAACACATTCTCAACATGGTATTAGAATCCTATTTTTCAGTAGAATAATAACTCTGTGTTTATGAAAATGACACATGCCCGGGGTACAAAATCAAAAACAGTCAAATAGAAGAAAACAAAATCTTACCAGCACTTTTACTAAACCCCGAACAGTCGTCTTTAGATTTGGTGACCATTTTCCTGGTTGTTATCTATCATGTGTACAGAAGAGAAGAAAGCTGAGACACAGAGAGACAGAAAATCTGAGATCCAAAGAAACTGAGATTCAAAAGGGATTATGGTGATGATAATGACTAATACTGTATTATTATAAAACAGATGAGGGCAGAATTCAGTGTCCTCAATCACACACACATGCACACACACACCTGCACGCAACTTTATGGGTGGTGAGGGATGTGTTAATCCCTTGATTGTTATAATGTTTACACAGTATGTGCAAAACCCAGTCATGTGCACCTTTAACAGGCACAAATTTTACTCTTCAGTTACATTTTTAAAGAACTGCACAACAAAAGTCAACTATTTTAAAATTTATTTTGTATGATTGTGTACGTGTGTACATGCGTGGGGGGTCAGGTGTGTGCAGGAAGGACCCAGAGGAGGACAGTTGTGGTTTGAATGAGAATGCCCTCCATAGGCTCCAAGTATTCTACATTTTGTCCCCAGTGGGTGTTTTGGGAGGTCTTAGAAGATGTGGCCTTGCTGTAGGAAGCACGTCAGTGAGAGTTCTTAAGCCTTTGGGGCTCTCCAGTCACTGGCTGCTTCCTGTGCCTGCTTGAAGATGTGAGCCTCTGTTTTCTGCTCTACCAACACTGGGGCTACAGGGATACATGACCTTTTCTAGATTTTTATGTAGGTTTTGGAGATCCAAATTCAGGTCTGTATGTGTGTGCAGCAAACACACTTACCCACTGAGTCATCCCCGCCCCAAAATGTCAAATTTAATGCTACTAAACTGTTTGATTCGAATTTAATGGAAAAGCTATAAAGGTGACATTGAAAGAATTTCTGATCCACAGGGGAAATTTTCATCATAGTTCTGCTTGTTTGGTTTGTTTGTTTGTTAGAGACAGGGTCTCCCTGTAGCCCCAGCTGACCTGGAACTTGCCATATAGACCAGGCTGGTCTCAGTCTCATAGAATTCCACCTGCTTCTGTCTCCTCAGTGCTGGGATTAAAGGCTTGTGCCACCATACTGGATCAAAGTATAGATGTTAAGCAATCTATGATTAAGAAGAAAAGATTTGGGGGAAAAACATTGTGTAGATCTTTTTTTGTTTAACATCATGATTCAGTATTAAATAGTAACTGGACCACCCCTGCTTAAAACATGAGAAAACTAGGGCTGGAGGGATGACACAGAAGTTAAGAGCACTGACTGCTCTTAGAGAGGAACCATGATCAGTTCCAAACACACACATGACAGCTAAAAAAAAATCTGTAACTCCAGTTGCAGGGGACTCAATGCCCTCTTTTGGCCTCCAAGGGCATTGCATGCCTGGGGACGTTTACATGCATGCAAAACACTGATACACATAAAACAAAAATAACAAGAAAGCACACACAACTTCCCAATTTCTTTGCCTTGTCTCCTAATATTTTTTGTTACCGTCAGGATTTGAAATATGTACCATCTTCTTCTAGAACTGCTATTCCATGTTTGGTTTCAGTTTTATATTTCTGTTTATGATGATTCATTGCTCATGTATTTTGTATTTTTTTTACTTTAGGTTGGATGAATTTTCATCGTTAAGTAGGATTTTTCTTTATTATTTTTAGTTTTTTATGTATTTATAAGGTAAATATGATAATTTAATACATGTATGTAATGTGTGATGATAAACATCAGGATACTTAGTATCTCTCCTTCAACACTTATCTTTTCTTTATACTGTGATACTTCAAACTCCGGTCTTCTAGATTTTTATTAAATATGAAGGGGCATGTTGGTACACACCTTTAGTCCCAGAACTCAGGAGGCAGAGGTAGGAAGATCTCTGAGAGTTCAAGTCTAGCCTGGTCTACATAGGGAGTTCCAGGTAGCTGGAGCTACAGAGAGACCCTGTCTCCAAAAAAAAAAAAAAAAGTAAGCTGAACAGATGGCTCAGAGGTTGAAAAGAACATCCTGCTCTTGTGGAGGACCCAGGTTCAGTTGCCAGCACTCATGTGGGATAGTTCACAACTTTCTGCAACTCTAGCTCTGAGGGATGGAACACCCTCTTCTGGTTCCTGTGAGTACCCGACATACCCCAACTCCCCCATATACTTAATTACAATTAAAATAAATCTTTGAAAAGTATGTGACAGATGGTGGTGCACTTTCTTAGCACTACTGTGACAGAGAATATTAGAATTGATTCTTCCCATCTATCTGCATGTTAGGCCTGTTATCCATACTCTCTCTGTCTGCCTATCTTGTTCTCCCTGGGATCCAGTCAGAGGTGTTCTACTCTCTCTAAGTAGATGTTGAGAACGGTTCAAATGGTGTATTTTAACTTTCACATGTCTGAGACTCTCTATTTCTTGCATATCCAATGTGTGTCTCACAAAGAAATTTAAAACTAAAGAAAACCAAAAACAAACAAACAAACAAAAAAAAAAACAAAGAAAAAGCAAATGAGTAAAATGACATTTTAGCTGGGCATAAAATTGGGATCGCACATCATTTCCTTCAGGACTTCGGAGATATTTGTGTGTTGTCCTCTGTCACTGAGCAGAGTCCTTGAACAGTAAGATCTGTACTGTTTTCTTTGATTTGTAGATGGGCTCACCAGTGCTGTACTCTGTGTTTTAGAATCTCTCCTGGCTATAATTGTGTTGGAGTATCAACTTGATTGATACTATATTCTGAGTAACACGTTTTCTTTAAAACCCTGGAAATACTGCTTTCTAAAATTAAAATCAGTGAAGAAAACTAATATCCAAATGGTCTGCTTATAGAGAACTTGATTTTTCTCCCGAAATAATATTTTATATATTTATTAAACATATATTAATTATATATATTAAATAATATATTATCTTTTCAACTCATAAAGAAGTATATGTGTACAGTATCAACCAGTTTATAGCAGTTTACACACACACACACACACACACACACACACGATATATATATATCGCCCTTATATTACTAAGTGCATGCATTTCTTTCATGCTGAATTCTCTGCTCCAGGAACATTAATTAGTTTTCTTTTCCGTTCACCTCTTCATTGCTTTATTTCATTCACTAAGATTCTCCCAAGCTTTACCTCTATGTTAGTAATTCTCTTTTTGCTCATTTCTATTCTGAGGTACCTGGGCTAACTTATTTATTCGTTCTGTAATGATGCTTTGATCCTCAGTTTGTGTTCTAAGCTCCAGAGTGTTTTCCCCTCATTACTCTGTTTTAACAGTTTGCCATTTGCTACCTATTTTGGCAAATTTGTGTCATATTAAGCTCTTCTGCAGCATGAAATACTCAAAAGAGAAATTTTATTTTCTTTGGGTAGTTTCTTCCAGAAGGGTGCTTTGTGTCTCTTTTGCATACATATGAGTCTGCAGAGAACATTTAAGATTTAATTCATAACATGACATAAGAATCCTAGGTACTCTTTCAATTGACTTCTCTCTAAGTTGTGAGGTTCTTGGGGAAAATTCTGCCCTTTGATCCCCACATCAACTCCTCCATGTATTTAAGGTACTTTTTAACTGCTTTATCTAGCACAAATTGTTTTCACCAGAAGGTGAAGTCCAAAGAAACTCATTTACCATTATTGAAAATGGAAGTCTTATGTTTTATGTATTGTTCTAGCTCTTGCTTCACCTGTGGCGCTTTCTGTGAATCTTCTCTGTGCTGATGGGTATTTGAGAAGTTCACCAACATCCTGTTTTATCTGCTATGTGGCTTTCCCCTTAGCAACTTAGTGTCTTACCTGCTTAAGTATTCTGAGTTCTTCAAGAGAAGAAACGTTCTAATAGGCTGCACCCCTGAAAACTAGAGATTCAGTTTCTCTCTAAAATTGTGCTAAATGTCCAAGGTTTACTCCACCTACTTGGAAACACAGTTTAGTCCTGTGGTGTCCCTCAAAAAACTTGAGCCTAGGCACTTTTCTTGTCTTTGATAAGAGTCTAAGGTCTTAGAGTGCTGGGTGAAGAGCTTCTATTCTTTTTAAAAACATTTTTGTTGAATTTTTGCAATTTTCATGTGATATATTGTGATGATACACTACATATGTAATATAATGTAAATATATGAAATATATATATATATATATATATATATATATATATATATATGAGACCTATAGAGTCTAATTTCTGCCCCTATATGAACTTTAATTTAGGTCTATCCACTGGAGCCTAGTTAACCTACCAAGAGTCACACTCTTTAAATGGACTGACTCTCTCTCCCTCTCCTAGCAACCATCACTTGCCAATAGTTTCTCAGGTAGGGCTGGGATTCCTACCCATGTCTATGCTGGGACTTTATCTGGTTTGAGCTTGTATGGGACTTCCATATGCTGTCACCATTGCTGTGAGTTTATATCAGTAACTGACCAGCTGTCTGGAAAACTCTATTTCCTTGTGGATACCCACCATCTCTAGACCTTACAGTCTTCTCACCTCCTCCCTCCACAATGATCCTGTAGACTCGGGAAGCAAAGTTTGCTGTTGGTGCCCTATTCAGGGACCAGCACTCTGCGGGCTCTTGTTCTCTGCATGTTGGCCAGTTGTGGTTTGTGCTGTATAGGGAAGCTTCTGTGGTGAGAGCCGAGAGATGCATTACTCTATGGGTATAACAATAAGTCATTAGGAGTCCCTTTAGTACTGTATGGAATAGAAGACTAGTACTAGGCTCTCTCCAGCGTTTTTTTCTTGAATTATGTTTCTGACCTGCATTAGTCAACTTTTCATTGCTTGGACAAAATACCTGAGGTATACAGCCTGAAAAGAGGAAGGTGTGCTTTGACTCATAGTTTCAGAGGTTCCGTCCATGGTCTCTTGGTCCTGCTGCCTTTGGGTCTGCAGCAAAGCAGAATATCATAGCAGGCAGAAGAGGCTGTGAATTCCTCATCGTGGCCAAGAAGCAAAGAACAGAGGAGAAGTGGGCAAGATCGCCTATATCTCCTTCCAGGATGTGTCCCTGTGTGTCCCTATGCCTGTGTGTCTCCCACCAGGTCCAACCTCCTGCCTCCTGGAAGTTTTGCCACATCCAACAGTGGCCAAGGCTGCACATGAAACTTCAGGGGACATTGAAGACCTAATCCATAATATAGGCACCCCTTGCATTGACTTCCCTCTGAGCTATGAGGTATCTGAGGACATCTCTAAATGTTTCCTCTGTTCCTTTCTATCTAGTCTAGTGGGCACAACATTAAAGTACACCAAAGTAATTTTTCTCTTTCCCCAACTGATGCTCTTTGAAGGCTGTAGTTTGTAATTTTACCATATTCTTTGACTATTTTCTGATTTCTTTCACTATTTCTTCTCCTTTTCGTAAGATACAGGAGCAGGGGGACCCTGTGATCCAAAGCCACTTCAACTACCTTTCCCTCAAATCTGAGATTTCGAGTTTAATAGCAGAACTATTGCTACGCCAAATGAATGAATGTGTGTCTTTCTTTTCTCTCCATGAAATATGTACTTGAGTAAAAGTATTTTGTTTTGTTTTTTTAATACTTTAATTATTATCTTATGTGTATGAGTGTATTGCCTGCATGTGTGTAAGTGTACCAATGTCGTACAATGCCTGTGGAAGTCAGAAGAGGGCATTGGATTCCCCTAGAACTTGAGTTACAGACAGTTGTTAGCTGCCATGTGGATGCTGGGGGTTGAACCCAGGTTCTCTGCGAGAGCAGCTGGTGTTCTTAACTGCTGAGCCATCTCTCCAGCCAAAAGTACATTTATCTGTAAAGTAATCCCAGGAATGGAGAGCCGTGCAGAGAAATAACGAGAGGAAAGAAGGATTCTAATAAAAGGCACATTATCACCAAGTCCTTACTATAGGCAACTAGAACTTGATTTCCTAAGTAAAACCCAGGGAAGAATGTGGACTGCATGCCCAAGAAAGAGGACGGACCATGTGCCCAGAGAATTGGGCAGACCACATGCCTAGGGAAGAGGGTGAACCATGTGCCCAGAGGAAAGGAAGCTGATACATTTGCATACTCATTCCTATTATACATAGCCACACACCTGCCCCAAGGTGTGTTAGTTTCCTCTCACTTCCTGCCTACAATGCACACAGGCAAGATTAGAGCTTTCCTTGAGACTCAGGTGACAGAAACTGGCAGCTTAGTTATGTGATAAGATATAGCAAAACGGAGAGAAGGTGGCCAGGGTGTACTATGTGATCGTGAATGTCCAGGGTCTTGGCACGTGGAGAGAATAAGACCCGGAGAGAGGAAGATCTTCTCAAGACTGCTCAAATGGTTCGTTTGGGGTGGCCTCTTGATTACAAGAGAGACCTTGGCCATTGATCTTACCTAGTTAGTTTAGCTCTCTTTTCAAATTTAATGAATGTTGGGTCTGGAGGGATAGTTCAGTGATTAAGAGCTTTATGCTTGTGCTGGAGAACTTCAGTTGTCAACTTGACACACTTGGTGAGAGGGAACCTCAATAGGGGAATTTTCTTGATTGGCAGCACAGGTCTATGAGGCATTTTCTTGATTGTTGAGTGATGTGGGAGGACCCAGCCCACTGACCAGTGGAGTAAGCCAGTCAGTATCATTCCTCAGTTCCTGTCTCTACTTCAGGGTTCCTGACCTGACTTCCTGCCCTGATTTCTTGCCCTTAGTGATAAACTGTGATAGGGATGTGTAAACTAAATAAACCCTTTCCTCCCCAAATGAGTTTTGGTCCAAGTGGTTTCTCTCAGCCATAGAGAAGCAAACTTGGACCTACTCTTCCAGAGGACCAGAGTTTAGTTCCCAGCACCCACATCAGGTGACTCACAACCATGTGTAACTTCAAGTCTGGGGATCCCATACCCTCTTCTAGTCTCTGTGGGCACCAGCACACATGTGGCATATTCACACACAGACAGACACATACGTATAAACAAAATAATCTTTAAAAATTTTAATGAGTGTACTTATAGAAAAAAAGGAGTTATTTGGGGAGTTCTTTAATAAGTAAAGGGGGCTCTTTTAATCAATAAAAATGGAAAAGTAATGGGATCTATAGGTATATGCATATATATATATGTACATGTGTAAACACAGAACTTATGTGCATATGTGTATGTGTGTAGTTATGTATGTATACACATATAAAAATCATATCCATTATACAGTTGTCCTTGGTATTAATGAGCTATTTATTCCATGACCCCATGCAGACACCAAAATCTGCGGTCTCTGAAGTCACTTATATAAAATGACATATTTGCATATAGCCTGTACACATCCACCTGTGTGCTCTAAATCATCTCTAGATCCCTTACAGTACAAAACACCATGTAAGCGCTATTTATGCCTTATTGTTTAGGAAATAACAATAAAATGTATGTACATGTTCAGTAGAGGTATAGTTTTGAAAATATTCTTTCATCTGAAGTCCACTGCATCTGCAGATACAGAACAGGTGGCTATGGAGGGCCAGCTATCTGTGTGTATGTAAGAAGAGTTCTATCAGAGGTGAGCGCAGGTGAGAGAGCACAGACATAGTGCGTGTGATGTGTGCTGTGTGGGTGCTACACGGACACTCCACTTGAGAGCGTCGAAAGTACCACTCAGTCGCCTTCCCATCAGTTCCTGTCTGACACCAAAGGATCACATAGTTCTTGCAGAGGCCACCATATAAATCTACTCACCTAAAATCCTACGTTCAAATAATCCTTTTTTACAAAGATGTCACACTGAGCTGAGTTTTAGAAGGGGCATGACTTTTGACTGGTATGTATGTCATATATTTGAATGGAGTCCCAGAAACCCAGTCCCTTTCCTCTGTGTGAACTGTCTAACCCAGTGGCTACAAAGTACTGAGTGACATTAACACTAAGGGGAGAAAACTAAAAAGATCTCCAAGCTCATTGGTGAGGGTGGAGAGAAAATTCTCATTTCATACAACAAAAACCAGGGGATGCCAATCAGGTATTTTGCACATAAGATGATTATGCATATATAATTTTTATGTATGGACTGAATTATATAAATATGAATATAAAGTCTATTTGATGATATAATTGTATTTTATATAACAATTACAAATCTGTTCTATAGATTTAATACATTCTATTTATAATGTATTGTTATACTATGTATCAATTATATAATAATTTAGGATTCAGTTAGTGAGATCGTTGTGGTATTCATCTGCCAAGAGAAAACCAGAATACCCTGAAATCCCTGATATATGGGGAGCGTTCTGTGGTCTTTTTCTTTGAGTTTTGTTGTTGCTGTTATTTGAGATAGCATCTCCCTATAGTTCTGTGGTATTTTTGAATAATGATGCTGCATATTCACAGTGGGGGTTAGGAAGGGAAGGAAGGAAGACAACAGGTAGACTGAGGTACACACTGATGGGGACATGAAGGAGAGAAAATAACTCAAGCCATGGGGTCTCAAAATGCTGACCTAGGGCTTGCCATAGCAAGAGATGGTTGGTCAGACGTCATGAATAACTTCCTGTTAAGCTGTGTGATGCAGCTCTAGAAAGAATCTTGTAGAGTAGTCCTTTGTGGAAGCTTCTTTAGTGAAACGTTTAATGCAAAGAGTCCATGCAAGAGTAAGCATCAGGGAGCTCAGCTAATTCTCTGAGATGGGGGATGTCCATTTCTTTAGGAAAATGTCCACAGAGACGCACAGTTCAGTGACTTCCCAAAAAACCGTTTCTGTAGACTTCAGATCTTCACAAGTATGACACTAAAAACATCTGATGTGACTCTACATGCTTATAAATTTATCATATTTCATTGTCACATTAAATAGAGTCCTAGATTCATTGAGGAATTCATGTGTTGTTATGGGCTGAATAGTTGTGGATTGGGTATGAAAAGTTTCCCCACAGGTTCACATGCTGAAGCTTTTGTCCCCAATTAGTGTTGCCATTTGGGTTGCCTGGAGAAGAGAAGCAGGTCACTGGAGTTATCTTATCCCTGGCTCCTTTCTGTCGTATCCTTTCTGCTTCCTGGATGGGTTGATGAAATGACTCTCCTCCAATCCCCATAGTCATGATGGCCAGCCCAAGCACCTGAGACCAAATAAATCTAATCTGGACCCTCTAAAATCCTGAGCCAAAATGAATTTTTCTTTGATTCTCTCAGTTGTTTTGGTCATAGTGATGGAAAGGTAACTAATCTATTCCTCCAGATTAGTGTGCTGAAATTCTAACTCCTGATACTGCAGAGTGTGATCATATTTGGAGACCAAAGCTTTTTATTTTTGTTTAGACAAACTATGTAGCTCAGGCTGGCCTAGAACTCATAGATTAAAGGCATGAGCTACATATCTAGCCAGAAGACAGAATCTAAGAAGTAATGAAGTTAGGTTATTGGGGTGGCCTTAATCCAATATGATGACGTCCTTTTTTAAAAGAGGAAATTTGATACATATATTCGCAGAGGAAAGCCACAGACTGCAGAGATGGGAACAGCTTAACGGAAGGGAAGAAGTGTCACAAGAATTCACCCCTGTCAAAAAACAACCCTGACTACACCGGGACCTTGAGCTCTTGTCCTGTAGCCTGTGACAAAGTACATTTCTGTGATGTGAATCCCTAGGCTGAGCACTTGGTTAGGGCAGTGGTTACAGACTTGCTAACCCTAACCTTAACCCTAACCCTCTCCCTCCCATGGCCTCCCCAGTCCTTTTGGAGTCTTGTTAAAAGTGAAGCCCCAGGCTTCAACTGCTAAGGACGTTTCCATGCATGCAAAATATTGCCACACATTATTCGCTTTTTATTTCTGAGTGCCTGTTTTAGGGAGACTTTGATATCTGTGAGTTCATGGCACATTTATATTTACAAGGTATTTTTTGCAGCTCTAATTTTGCTAAATCGTCACATATCAAGTCAGTGGCTGTTCTAATTAGCTGTCTGTTGCTGTGATGAAACACTGGTGGGGAGGAAAGGGTTTATTTTACCTTACAGCTTATAGTCTCTTGCAGGAAGGCAGCGTAGGAGCTCAGGGCAGGAACCTGGAAGCAGGAACTGAAGCAGAGATCACGGAGGAACACTGTTTACTGATTTGCTCCTCTGACCTGTGCTCAGCAGTAAGTTTCTTATATAACCCAGGACCACCTACCAAGGGATAGCACCACCCACAGTGGACTGGGCCCTCCTACATCACTCAACAATCAAGAAAATGCCTCACAGACATGGCCCCAGGCCAACTAATAGAAGGAAGTTGAGGTTCTCTCTTCTCAGGTGTGTCAAGTTGACAACCAAAGCCAGCCACAATAGTAGCTTTAAGCAACTTGATGAAAAATATGTAGACATTAAATGGCAGGACTGTCTGGAATCAAGCTGAAGATATTTGTCCTCAAAGATGTCAAGTTGAGGGTAGCCAGGGACAGACTATTGCTTCACAGTATGGCTGATATGTCCTTCTCTCCCCGGGAATATTGTGAGAGTTCTATTGGTGTGTGTAACCCCCTCTAGCTAGGTACTTGTGCAGTGATCCTTACACAACATAACTGGAAACTGTAGGAAGGCAAGTTCTGGGCTATGCTTTCTGTCTTGTTATGGGGTTTGAAAAACATGTTGATAAGTTGGTTGTGTGGAATTTTCAGTCCTAGTACTGCATATCTCTTGCCCTCTAGTGTTCCCCAAATAATGTAAAAATGGCAGGACATAGATAATGTTGATCTGGTGTCTTTTTAGACAAAGATTAGGAGAGTGTATGTGTAAAAGTAAGACCATGGGTCGACATTATCTTTCATTCATAATTATTCCTCTATGTAGCCTCAATCTCTCTCTCTTCTCTCTCTTTTTCTCCCTCCCTCTCTCCCCTCCCATAGTCATTTATAAGCAGTAGATCTGATCCCACTGCTAAATAGAAAATAAATTGCTTATCTCTTGGAAGAGAATTAACTCTTTCAGGGCAGTGGGGTACCATTTAGTAAATTAGTAATCCTCTAAATGGCACTCCAGATACATAAAATCCCCCTTATAAACCTGGAAAATGAACGCGTTCCTAGTGCTTAAAAGAAATCAGGGCATACCTAACAGAAATCAGACAGCAAGCTCAGAATACATGTAATGGACTTGTCTCTCTCGTCTAATAACTTTATGCTCATTCTCATGGAAATCCGTGTGTGACTGAATATGAATCTATTTGCTAAAAGCTGGCACTTCTGATCTTTTAATCTACTAATATGAGAGCAATAAAGGGGGAGGGGCAGCGACAGGAAAAGCCGGGTGGTGGCTGCGGCGACACGCGGGAACAGCGGCAGTTTGTTCAGCTAAACAGATTTTGAGAGACTGATGACTTTTCTCCAAAGCCATTTAAAAGGATGGTCTTGACACTTTCAGAAAATATTCATCTCATGAACATTTGGAATTCATCTCATGGATCTCCTTGGAACCATGACTAAAGTAAGTAGAGCCAGGTACAACCATGAATCAAGAGAACCTCTTTTTAGACTTGGAAATTTCAATTCTCAGTTGGTCAGAAAGGAAGTTGAGAACCATGATAAGCACTAAGACATCCTCTACAGTGACAGTAGAGCCACAAAAACAATGGGAGGTGGCTCAGTCATAAAATACGTGCCGGATAGCTTTAGTTGTCAACTTGACGTACCTGGGTTGAGGGAGCCCCATTTGGGGAATTGCCTAGATTGGACTGGCCATGTCTGTGGGGCATTTTCTTGATTGTTGGGTGATGAGGGAGGTACCACTCCTGAGCAGGTTGTTCTGTATTATATAAGAAAGCAGGCTGAACATGGGCCAGGGGAGCAGGCCAGTAAGCAGCATTCCTCCATGGCCTGTGATTCTACTCCTGCCTCTAGATTTCTACCCAGAGTTCCTGCCTTGGGCTACCTCAGTGATGAGCTGTGAGCCAGGAGATATAAGTGAAATAAACCCTTTCCTCCCCAAGTTGGTAGTGGTCAACATATTTTGTCATAGAATTAAAAGCAAACTATAACAAAGTGCTTGCTTTGCAAGCAGGGCCTGAGCTCAAACTCCAGAATCCACATTTTTAAAAAATGCACACCCAAGGGCACATGCTTGCAAACCTAGCACTGGCAGAGCCAGGAGCATGTATCCTGGGGCTTGCAAACCAGCAAGTGTAGTCTACTTGGTGAGTTCCAGGCCAGTGAGAGGCTCTGACCTAAAACAGCAAGCAGAAAGTACCCAAGGAACATCTGAGGTGGCCTTGTAGCCTTCACCTGTATGCACACACATGTGCACATGCACACACACTCATTCACACACATACATAAATGCACACAAAAAGACAGGGTCACCGATGCTGAGTGGAGCCATTTTTGAAGAAGCAGATTAACTGTGCTCTATGCTTTTATTCTTTGCCATACCGAGTGTATGACCTCACCTCATCTTGATTTCTGGAGTGCATTCATTGACTCAGACACCTCTTGGCCGCACTTGCTTGTCCAGTGTTGCTACACTGAATTCTGATTGTAACTCAGTCACATGTTATTGATTGTTGAGGCTTTCAGTTTATGGGCAATGAGATAGAATTTGGAAACTGGCAGTGTCTTATTGACTTTCTGATTTGCGCTTCTGGGAAACTCATTGGATGGTCACACACGTTGCTGCCAGGTACTTTGGTAGTTAAGTAAACACAGCGTGGTTATCCCTTCAAACTGTGGGCCATTCCCACCCATCCCCATCAGTGCCTCTCACTTAGAAGCCACATACTTAGGAACAACATTATCACACACTGTTACATCTATGTCTTTCCTCTGGCTCAGCCCACAAGTTAGCCTCTTTGGGAAGCCTCCTGGTTTTTGTTTTTTGTTTTTTTGTTTTATTTTGTTTTGTTTTCTCCACTTCCTGCCCCGCTGACAGTCAGCTGCCAGGGGCCTCTTTACACAAAACTGAGCCTTTCAAGAGAAATCTGCCATGTAAGTCCAATTTCAGCAGTCCACACACCTCAGAGCCCCTCAGACTCCAAGGAGCAGCCTTAAAGAGACGAATCAGCAGGCTGCTAAAAAGAAATCAGAGCTGATCAGCAAAATGTCTTGAAAGGGGGATGGAGTTATGAGCCACACAGATGAACGGCCTTCATTTTCCAGTAAGCAACGTGACTGGTGACAAAAATAAACACTGGTGAGGAAAGTGTGTGTTCAGTCTAATTGTATAATTGCAGGTTTCTTTCTGTACATCACCCAGGGATTGAAATAATGTAGGGGAAGTAGTTCAGTGACCTCCCTCCTGCGCACAAGCATTTTGCATGTGCTTACACTGTGGTGTGAGTTTAAGATGGAAATAAACTGGGTCTGAGGATTCTGTCTCCAGAGTTGCCCCGTTATCACCATCCCAAGATGAAGGTCATCTTCAGCACCACCCAGAACTCCAGGGTAGCAAAATGAGATGAAACAGAGCCACTAATTCCCTGCCCTTGAGCCTCTTCTCAGTATTCCAAATGGTGTTTAATCAATGAGCCATTGTTAAACTAAGGAGCTCGTTCAGCAGCACCCTTCTGCTGACGGACTCTTCTATCTAGCAAGTTCCAAAGCCCATAGACTCCTCACTTGCCCCATGTTGCTGATGCTAGACCCTGGGAGAGTTTTCCAGAAAGAGAAAGCTGGATCCTGTTTATTGATTTTGCTTTTGAGAAGAAGAAGATCCCTCTGTCCCCAGAAGGCTGTATTCTGTGTAGGCGACTTCCTCTCTGGCATTCTGTCGCTCACAGATTGGTACTGTCCTCTGCAAATTGCAACTACCGGCTTCCCGGCTCTGATCTGCTGTTTTTGTCTGTGGTCCTGGCTACTGCCTCCTTTGCCACCCTGTAACTCTAGTGTCCTCTCCAGTGGAAAATACCACGCACACACTCTGAGCTGATGGGAAAGTTCCAGGAAGTGGGATTTGAACTTGAATGGCATGGGAAACGCCCATACATTTACTTGACTCTAAGACTTTGAGAAGAAAGTTGAAAATACGGTGGAATTTAGGGTTCCAAAAATTCTACAAAACTTGCTAATGATAATCAAGTTGTCATAATTAAGTTTATATTAGCTTTCTAACTTTAAATCTGGGTTTTATTCTATTGTGTATGAGTTTTTTTGCCTATATGTATGTATGTACACCACTTGTGTGCCTGGTGCATACAGAACTCAGATCCTCTAGAGCTTGAGTTATAGCTGGTTGTGAGTCTTCAAGTGCTGGGAACATAACCTGGGTCTCTAGAACTAGTACTCTTAACTGCTGAGCCATCTCTCCAGCCCAGCCCTTTTTTTTTGTTTGTTTCAATTCTGGAATTTCATACAACCTAGAGGTTATACATAATTAAATAATAAGATTTGCTTTTGACATTTCTTCTTTTTTCCTTGACCCAATGGAAAATTAGGAGTATCTACTAGAAGTTAAAATACATCTATTAACAGATGATTATTTCTTTTATCTCATGGTGTGCATTTGGTAATTTCTTTCATAGCTCCTCCCTTTATGGTTTTGTCACTTTGGTTCAAATGGCTAAGACTGTATTTGTGCCATTAGGAGTTTCTTTTGATTGATGGGCTTATCCTAGGGACTGTGTTATCAGCACCCACCTCCCTGGCAAAGAACTGTGTTTCCCAAGGAAGAGCCAATTTTTGTTTTCCCCTATTTGTTGTTAATCTGACTTGGTGATAGTGTCATCAAACCATATTCTATGCTTTTTCTTGATGAGCTAGAATTCTCTGGAGCTAGGAGTTGCAGGCATGGAAGAGAGTGATAAAGAGGAGCCTTAGAATTAGCAACCACCCCAGATGTAAAATTGACGGGCCAACATTTGTCATTTCTGAGGTATCAGGCCATCCACCACAGTCAGTTGTCTTTCAAATTAAACTCTACAAAAATATCCAAGTCCAGGAAATAAGCCAAATAAAAGTTGAACATTTATGTTCAATGAGAATATTGTGCTTATTTTTCAGCTTTTGTTTAATGACCCCTGGTTTTAGAGAGTGATATAATTTAGGTGAAGAGTCCAGGTGAATTTTCAAGGATTATTTTGCTTTGCAAATATCTTGAAAAATAACAGATATTAATGCTTAGTGGGAAAAATTACAAATAGGATAAACTTCAGATATAGAGAGACCTGACGTTCTTGTGATTAATAGTTCCCATTCGGAAACAGTTTTTTAGCAAAAAATAAAATTAAAACAAAAAAGGTAAGCCTAGACTTGTTAGTGGAAATACTGCACTACCTCTCTCGTTGATGTAGAGATTATGCAGACTACTTCTGACCACTGAGAACAACAGGGTCAAAAGTTACAGGAAAAAAAGTATATGACAGAAAAGACGTGACACACAATGCTCACATGTTTGACAAGCATCCTTAGAAGATGCCTATTTAATATATTTTAGAGGGTTTTGATCAAAATGTTGAAATAAAAGCAATGCTTTGGTGCTTGATGGATAGGTTTCAATTTTCTGTCATGTTTTTTTGTTGTTGTTGCTTTGGGTTAGTTTTTTTGTTTGTTTGTTTTGTTTTGTTTTGTTTTTTGTCTTTTAGAGATAGGGTCTCCCTGTAGCCCCAGATGACCTGGAATTCACACTATAGATCAGGCTGGCCTTAATCTCATAGAGATCTGCCTGCCTCTGCCTCCCAAGTGTTGGTATTTAAGATGTGCACCACCGCACTTGGCCCCAATTTATTAGTCTTGACAAGCTTTTTGGAATTTACAAGTTAAAGACAGACACTAGAAAGGGACTTGGCTCTTATTCTTGCTCTGTTGCTTCTGGCTCATATGGCCTTGAATTATTTAATCACTCTGACTCTAGGTTTTTCCATCTGAAAAATAGAGCATCACCACAAAATCAAGTTTCTGCTCTTTGCAAGAAGCTAAGTTGTCAGGAATGACCATGATGCAGCTGCGGCTCCAGATGGATATGTGAGGCAGGTAGACTTCAACTCCCCTGAGAGCTGACCAAAAGACTGAGGAATTTTCTTCAATCTAAAGGAAACTATGGTATTTGAATCCATCTTAGGTATCTGCGTAGATAGGAAAGGCATACTTGAACTTGGGAGAGTTCGCATCACCTGGATGATGTCCATGTGTCCAAAGGACCAGGATTGGCTTCCATGAATCCAACAACCCATCTTCGGTGAAACTCTGAGCCACCCCCAAGTAAAAGGTGGATCAGGGACTAGGGAGATGGCAGATTGATAAGATCCTTCTGGCACAAACATAAGGACCTGAGTTCAATCCTCAGAACCCACATAAAAAACCAGGCATGGGAACTGGATAGCTCCGTGGTGAAGATAACGTGCTGCTCTTCCAGAGGATCAGAGTTCAGGTCTCAGAACCCACATTGGACATCTTACAACTGCTTGTAACTCCAACTCCAGGAGATCTGACATCTTCTTTGACCTGTGAGGGCACCTGTATACATGTGTACATGTACATACACCGGAGAGAGAGAGGGGGGAGGGGAGGGGGGGGAAACGCATATAAATAAAAGCCAGGCATGGTGGTGCATGTGGAATCCCAGTGCCGGAGACATAGGATGGATGAATCCCTGGAGCTCTACGGCCAGCCAGACTAGTCTAATTGATGAGTCCTAGGTCACACTGAAAGTCACTATCTCAAAAAACAAGGTGGATGTCTCTTGAGAAATGATACCCAAGGCTGACTTCTAGTCTCCACATGCACAAGCACACAGACACAAAGATTGATCTTTCAGACACTCTCCCAGAGCATAGAGAAAAACAGGGAGTCACCACCTACTTTTGCCAGTCTATCTACTAGATTCCTACATCAAAGGTCTCAGAGAATTCAGTGTAGTCAAGGCAGGGGAGGTTTCTGGTGGCAGCAGAATTTGCCTGTTAACCACAGTAGCAGTGACTGGGGCAGCCATCACCTAGCACTCAGGGCTGAGGAAGGAGTCAGCATCCACTCAGGCAGTACCAGCAGGTAACAAAGCTCCACTGGGGACATTGGTGCCCTCCAGGTTCACAGGACGACCGAGTGTCTAGCAGCAGATACCCTTGATAGGCAGGAACAGCTAAATAGGCAAATGACAGATTCCTATGGAGGCTGGGGGAACTGATTCTCAAGGATCCGTGACTCCCAACTCAGCCATGGGGCAGCATCAAGCAGCGCGAAGATTCTGTGGCAGGACAAGAGCCTGGGAAATATGACCCATGACCACATTTATTCTCAGTGGTTTTCATCCATGGTGCATTTTCCCTTCTGGGGACATTTGACCCTGGATTGACAAAATTGAAGAGAAAGGGGCGTTAATTCCCCCGATGGCAGAAGACACAGGTGGCTCTGTGTGGGCCAGTTCTAGGACAAGGAATTGTCAAGTGTGTGGTATCAGTGGTACAGAGACCATGGAAGCCAGTCCAGCTTCCTTTGAACCAATGCTTCATGCTCATGTGGGGTAGGAAAATGCAGATTCTACCTTCACATGTCTAGGAATTGATCATGATGCTATATGGCCAGCCCATTTAATAATAAGATAAGAAGGGTCTGATGATAGGAGTCGCATAAATAGCATCACTAAGAGTAGTTAGCATGCATCAGATCCTGTCTATTCTCTTGTTTGGCACTACCTAAGTGTGTCAGAAATGCCCATCCATTTCATGTGCCCCAAAACTCTAAGAGGGTAAATAGGATTTTTTATCTATGTCTTGCAGATGACTTAAGTAAAATGCTGGAAATTTTGTAGAAAATATCATCTAAATTGCTCATTTTGCCAATTTGAGTGGTCGCTTCCCTCCAACCTCTAGATATCCCCATCTAGAAGTGAGTGTCTCTAACCTTATCTCTACCTCTGTCCCAGAAACTAGGAGACAGAAGAAGCTGGTCCAGCACTGTCTGGTATCTCCTCAGCACTAAAAGTTCAGTCTCACTTACGCTGTCTGACCTCTTCCGTAAGCACAGCACTAGGGCTGGGAGATATTCCGTTGGTAGATGCTTGCTGAACAAGCATGAGGAGCTGAGTTTAATCCCCAGCATCTACATAAAGAAGCCGATGTGATGGTACATGCCTCTGACTCCAGTGCTGGGGTAGAGAAAACAGGAAAGTCTCTGGGGTTTGCTGATCAGGTATTCTAACCAACTCTGTAAGCTCCAGGTTTAATGAGAGACTTTCTCAAAAATAAGAGGAAAAGGCTGGGTAGATGGCTTAGTGATTAAAGAGCTGACTGTGCGAGCATGAGGACTAGAGTTAAGGTCTCCAGAAACTCATGTAAATGCAGGGGTGATAGCTCATGTATAATCCCAGCCTCAGAAGGCGGAGACAGGGAATCCACAGGGCAAGCGGGCTCACAAGACCATCCATGTAGGCAAGCTCAAGTCTGACAAAGAGAGTCTCCCACGATGAATAAGATGGAAGCAGGATCGAGGATAGTTGTCAGCATCAACCTTGGTCCTCCACATGTAGACACATATGCACGCACACATGCAAAAATATACATACACACATGCATTGCACACACATGAAAAATGGAAAAGGAAAATAAAAAATAAGGTGTAGAGCAATCGAGGGTATCCAACATCGACCTCTGGACTCCACATTCATATATACAAAACATGCACATATGTCATACACATACAGAAAGAGTACTTTAAGCACAGTATGGTTCTCTAAGAAAGAACAGAAGAAAAGATAAAAAAAAAAAAAAAAAGAAAAGAGATTACAAAACCACAGACAAATCAACCTAGCACCAGGTCAAGTAGAAAAAGGCCTGGTAACTGAGTATCCGTTAAAATAGATCATTAAGTCCCCAAAGGTTTTTTTTTTTTTGCCTGAATTATTCACACAGATGCAAACTGTTTTAAACATTACCCAGATGACTGGGGTACAGTAATGCAAACCTGACTCTGTAGCATTTGGATAGGTAAACTTTCTCTGGTGGCCTAATTAGTCCCCTAGCCTGTGGCTCAGTAGCCCCATTTTCTTCAGAGGCACACCATAGACCTCCTGTTCACCTTTTATCTCAATCAATCGTCCTGTGTTTATGAAGGGCCCCAGGAGTGGGGCTTGAGAGGTCCAGATCATTCCATGTGTCACCACACATATTTTCAATATTATCATAAGACAGGGGACTCTGCATTTTGTCAACTTGCAAGTCCAAGATCGATCAGCAAATAGATGGGCTTCACTGTGTTCTGAATTAAAGTGTGTGTTTGGGCGGTTTATTGACAGTTGATAACTACTGACCACACGTCCTGATAGAGTGACAAAGGTCGGGTCAAGGCAGGTCAGAGCCACAGAGGGCACCCCCTGCTCTGGGGCTGGCTCCCCTCCCAGAATGGATGCATGGGTCAATAACAAAGCCACCTGTAGGGTGTAAAGGCTTTTCCAGGCTTTCTCCCTCCAGCTGGCAGTGACATAACCTCCAAGTAGCAAGTGCAGCATTGTTTCTTCCTGCTTGTGTCCTGGTCACTCTTCTGGGGGTTGCCAGGGCTCACCCAGCAGAGAAAGGAGGCCTGTGCCCCCCGTCCCATCCCCAGTCCCTTCTGAAGGGGTTTTCAGGCTCCTGCCCCAAACCCCCAAGAGTTCAGGACACACAGAGGCAAAGGCTGTGGCTGTCTTATGGCTCCCCCAGGAGCTGTCTCTCCTGTGCAATAGACAAACCACTCTTGGCAAGCAGAAGTTTAATTAAAAGCCTCTCCGAATGCCTCTCCAGCTGGGGTGGGCCTCAGTCGCCAGGAGGGGCCTTATCAAGTGGATTTGAAAACATACAAACGAGAGGGCTTGTTCCCGGGAAATGTCATCTGGTCCCCTCAGTCAGTGCCTTGCTGAGGAGTAGAAGAAGGGGGTGGGGGAACGATGCATGGTTTTGATGAGGTATCTGTTGTCTACCTGGAAGATGCAAATGATATTCAAATTTGGTTCCAGTGTACAGACTGCTTGCATATACCCCACAGCATCCCTCAAGCAAGTGACTAATGGGAACATGTGTTCTTTCTATTTTTATAAGGCTGGGAGAACAAGGAGATGGAGGTCTGAGCTTGTGGGTTTTGAAATCTCTCTTTGCAGGGGGGGGGTGGGCTGCTGTGTGGAGTGACAGTAATACCCAGTGGCAGCTCTAGGCAGCTCTGTGGCAGCAGGCCCTGACCTGCCTCCACGCTCCACTCCACAGAGGACCAGGGTTGAACAACTGCCTCTGCCTGTCCAGCCAGCAAGGAGCAAAACCAGAGGTTTCAGGGCTCTCAGGACAGGGGCAGGACTGCTGTTGCCTGTGACCTTGGCTAGTTACTGGTCTCAGCAGAATCCTATCCCATCAGATATGCCGTCAGTATCACTGGGACAACTCCTATCTGCATCTTTTTGTTATTGTTTGTAGTCTTGGATCTAACCCAGGCCTTGCGCATGCTAGGCAAGTGTCTGTAGCAATGGGCTGCCCTCCCCACTCCACACACACACACACACACACACACACACACACACACACACACCAGTACCTGCAATTTGAATGATATGTGAACTTCTGTTTGTCAGATCAATAGAAAGCAACCTAGGAAGTGACAGCAGCAACACCTGTATTTCTCCAAAGTCCCTTGCAGCAGCCTATGATAGAAAAAGCAAAAACACAAACAGTAATTCTATCGAATACCACTCTGATATCAAAACTCATCTTTGCCTGCCCGTTGCTGTTGCTGCTGCTATTTCTACATTTGACTGCTTAGTTACACTTCAATTCGGTGCTTAAGAATTGCATAGGAAAAAAGTGGTGGAGGTGGGTGGGGAGGACAGTCCTGAACAAACAGAAGCTCTGGTATTGAAAACATTCTCTTATCAGGTGTATAACAAGGGGCCAAAAAAAGAAAAATCTTATAATGTGTGCATTTGGAGGGCTTGGAAGAGATCAGCTGAGCCGCTGGCCAGCAGGTAGGACCTTCAAGGTCATTTCAAAGGGGCGGAAGCATGTTGAACTATGTGTGCCTCACTTCCTTGTAAAGTAGTCTCAGATGGATCTGGTCACACAGGCCTGTAATTCAGCTACTCAGGAAGGTATAGGAGGAAGATGAAAAGGCCACACCCTCTTGGGCTACAGAGAAAGTTCAAGGCCAGCTGGGCATCTTAGTGGGACTCTTGTCTCAAATTAAAAAGTAAAATGAAGAGTGGCTATGGTTCAATTGTAATGCATTTTTCTACATGTACCAAACCCTAGTTTAATTCCTCCTTCCTCAAAAGTATGTGTGTGTCTATAAATCTTTTACTGTTTTTTATTTTATGTGTATGAGTTATGAGCATATTGCCTGCACCTATGTCCTGCAATGCCTGAGGAGGTCAGAAGAGGGTGTTGGATCCCCTAGAACTGGAGTTATAGGTGGTTATTAGCCACCATGTAGGTGCTAGAAATCAAACCTGGGTCCTCTGCAAGAGTAGTCCTTGTTCTTAACTACTGAGCCATCTCTCCAGCCCAAAAGTATATATTTTAATATTAAATATATATTGTTATATCTACATTGCCTATTTCAAAATACAGTGTATGTATGTGGTATAACATGCTAACCTCAGCATATAACAGGGACTACCTGCACAACTCTGACGAGCACCCAAATGTCGAGTTCAGGGACTATGACAAAGTTAGCTGTTGGCAGCAGGTACAGGGCTCCTCAGGAGCAGTGGTCTCTGAACATGCATTGGTTACCCCATATATCAGTTACTTTGAAGAAAAGCTCTCAGACTTTAATAATTTTAGCTTTTTGCATTTAGGTAAGGATCTTCATCCAAACCTATATGGTGACACATTTTGATTTTGAAGATGAACTTCATAGGTACACAAGGTAGTGGCTCTGTGCTCTGTGTAAGATAGCAAACCAGAGACCTTCATAAAAATCTAGGCTCAGCCTTCCCCTGGCCAAATAGAGAACAGTCTTGGAGATGAGATTAGAGTCCCCAGGTCTAGTTGGTTCATCTTCTATGAAGACTAGTCTCTACAGATACCATTAGTGTGGACCCTGACTTGTCTTAAGGTTATTGACTATTCCTTACTTGGTTGTAAAGAGCCTCAGAAGTCATGAATTCAACATGTTTCAGGCATTATAATCAAAGTGCATCCCTGTGACCAAACTTCCAGGACTTTTTCTTCCAAAGAAATAAATTATGGAGCTGTATGTAATTTTCTTCACATCACTATTCTAAATGATAAAAAAATCAGAATCAGTTAAATGCCCATCAATAAATAACTGGATTGATAAATAATGGCACATGTATGAATTTTATGTATAATATCTTTTCAAGTAGCCTATAGCAATTAGAAAGTCTAATTTTTGCAAGTGTTGCTCTAAGCAAGCTACTCTAACATCCATAAAAAACAAGTGAGGTGAATATTAATATTCACCGGGGATTAATACACAAATTGTATAATTCTAGCTAAAAGGAAAAGCTGGTTTTTCTCTGCAACTAGGTGTCTGTCCTTTAAGGGGATACCTGCTTCGAATTTCCTTCTTTCCTTGTTTGTGTGGGAGGCCATCCAAAAGCCATGACTTATCAGGACTTGAGCATACATGATTGTCACCCATTGCCTGGCCTGTGGAGTACCCACTATGTGCCAGTATCCTGTCAAACACTGGAAACACAAAGGCAATTAGGACATTATCATTTTCCTAATCAAGGGGAAACAGAAATGGAAACCATTAGGGGACAGTGCTGCGTGTCACCTGAGTCAATTAATCAGCCATCTACTTCATGCCACACATTGTCCTAAACCAATGATTACTGCATTCATCACTTCACACATGCACCACAACCTGCACAAAGGCCCTGGGGCCTCGTTTCAGAGAAGAGAACTATGTCAGCTCCCAGGCTCAGCAGCACAACTGACAGTCTGTGAGCACCAGAACTCCAACGCACTTCTAATAACCTGTGACTTTTAACAGCTATGAAGCCAAAACAATGTGCCCTTGATTCCACATACAGAGTGTAGGCTCCTTGTGCAAAAGGAGATCTTAGAATTTGTATTGCATTTATTTAGAGGGTAGGGCTACCCACTTGCCAAAGCACATGTGTGGAAATCAGACGACAACTTGTGGCAGTCAGTTCTGTCCTTGACCCAGGGGTCAAACTCAGGTCATCAGAATTAGCAGCAAATTTCCTAACCCATTATCGTGCTGACCCAGAATTTTTTAAGTAGATTTTGTTTCCTAGGGTTCCTAATCAGCACCTGCGGTAGTGTCCCAAGGTCAGGGTGGGTGTGGTGAAAGCGAGGTAACTCTGTCAGAGTTAGCTAATAGCGTAAATGTAATGTCCAGTTCAATATAAACTTCAGGTAGGCAATGAATAATTTTGAGATAAATATGTGAATTGTGCACATACTAATCTTTTGAAGTTGTTCATTATTAACTGAAATTCATGCTGCACTGGGTGCAAGAGCATACCCGGCAATGTTGAGCCATGGCGATAGAAAGCAGGTTGGTACTAAGTTTGGTTAACCATGGTGGAAAGCATTTGCTGCCTACACAGGGTAGGGAAGACAAGTACACATGGAGTGACAAGCTCTGTACAGCGCGGGGACCAGAGTTCCCAACTAGGGAAGGCTATATACTGATATGTTTTCTTTGACGTCCTGATGTTTATTAATTATAAACATTTTAAAATTGGGTCATTTCACATTTTTATGCTTATTTCTTTCTTTCTTTAAATCTGAGGTCTTTGTGCTGGAGAGCTTTAGTATCAACTTGACATACTTGGGTTGAGGAAGGCGCAATTGGGGAATTTCCTGCATTGGAGTGGCCTGTGGCCATGTCTCTGGGGCATTTTCTTGATTGTTGAATGAAGTGGGAGGGCCCAGCCCACTGTGGGGGTGCCACCCCTGGGCAGGTTGTTCTGTGTTGTATAAGAAAGCAGGCTGAGCATAGACCAGGGGAGCAAGCCAGTAAGCAAGGGCCTGTGCTCCAGCTCCTGCCACTAGGTTCCTGCCCTGGGTTCCTACCTTGGGCTCCCTCAGTGATGAACTGTGTGACCTGGGAGATATAAAGCAAATACACTCTTTCCTCCCCAAATTGGTTTTGGTCAGAGTGCTTTATCACAACAGTTGAAGGCAAACTAGAACAGTCTTTACTTCCCAAAGCCAATAATGTATAGAAAATGAGCAGCTGGTGTCCCTTTATGAGGGCCACATTCCCCTAATGCTTGCTTCAGACACGAATGGTCTCCTTCTGGGCCACATAGCATGTAAACTTACTGCCTCTAGAGCAGAGCAGTTGGGAGAGCTGCTCAATAAGGTCAAGGACAATGACAGAAGACAGAAAAGGAAGAACTTCCCTGTCTGGGTTGTAAAGGGCTAGTAAACCAGGCTAGGCTCTTTCTTCTATAGGTGGAAGGATCAACAGGGTGTTTCATGAACCAGACAAGCCAACTACCCTTATTTCACTTGAAATACAATTCTGGTGACCTTGTGAAGAATAGATAGAAGAAGATAGAGACTGGAGCCAGTGTGCAGGCCTCAGCAGTGGTCCCCAGGACAAATGATACACTAAGGGCTGTGGGATAGACACAACGGAGAAGACAGCTTGAGTAATAACTGTCTTTTGATCTCTGTGAAGAGTCTAGAGCCCTTCTGAATCCAGAGCATTGGATTCTCCTTATGAGCCAGTAGTTTCTCTGTGGGTCTAATGTAGAGTGTGGTGGGTTTAAGGAATGGGATAACAGCATTGAGCAGTTACCATTTTATTCTTCATCTATTAATTTATTTATGGGGGTGCGGGAGAGAAAGGCGACAGATGGAGCTCGAAATGGACATGACCCTGCATTTGCTTTGCTGACTCTTCTTGGCTTAGGGAAATGGAGCTATTCCCCGACCCTGTATGTTTGCCTGACCCACACTGTCCCCGCCAGTTGCAGGTGGCTGGGGGCAGATGCTTTTGTAATGGAAGAGGTGAACTCGCTGTTGGGGGGATGGAGTGAGGGCATCACATCATTCACCCCCATCAAGAAGAGCATGGGGAGGTGTTTTCTTTTCCCGTAATAAGATTGTCGGAGCCCCTTCCTGGCTTGGATGTTGCAGGGCCCGATGGACACTGCCAGGATGGAGAACTCACTCCTCTTAATTAGCACTAATGCAGCCGAGGCTTTTTCTTAGCCTGACCAAAGGGAATAGTAATTAAGATGGTGGGAGAGACAGACGGAGAGTTCAAGGCCAGCATGTGTGCTCCTGACCCTGGGGTCACTGGGGAAGGAGGACCAAAGAGACAATAGCCCAGATCCCGCAGGCCCGGACAAAAGCTGGCTCCAGTTCTCAAACCTCAACCCACTGTGACCTTCCCACTAATGAGAAATTCTGTCCTTCTCCTTCTGGAAAAGGGACTGGCTTTTTTTAGGCCCTCAAATAAGGTGTGGATGCCAACATGTGTGAGTGCGCGCTGTATGTGTTCTTAGGAATGATCGTTTTCTTCCTAATTCACAGAGCATGGCAAGTGTCTTCCTCCTCAGTCCTGGGGATTGGCCACTGTTGGTGTTGGTGAGGGCTGCCTGGCGACCACCATCAGTGGAGCATCAGTTCCAATGTGTTCATTTTATTCTGAAGATCGCCTGGGGCTAGGAACAGAGCAAGACCTTTGTGAACCAGAGAGGGGACATCTAAGAGGGAGCAGTCACAGGTGACCAGATGCTACTGTGAGCAGCTGGAGGAGAACAGATAGGTCCACCCCACAAGGCCAAGAAGGGAGCTCAAGAAAGTGACACTTCTACCTCCCAGAGAATCCTGGCAGAGGGAGGGAACAGGAGCCCTTGGAATGGTGGAAAATGGAGTCCATGCAACTGGCTCTCTCATTAAGGATGGCCTTGCCCCTTACAAATGGCAGGTGTGTACACAGCAGGAGTAAATAGAAATCCTTTTTCCTATCCTGATGAGTCCCTCTTCCCAGAGAGGAATCTGGTTCTTTTAGATTCTGCCTTCCACTTTCCTTAAGCCTTTTCTCTTTCTCTCTCTTTTTCTTTAATTAAATATCACTGCCTAACTCATTCAGGTCAGCAGCAATGTCCCTTGCTTCATCCATGAATCACGGCCGAGCTGACATTTTAAAAATGGCATCGTCGGGGCAGCGAGTGCAGGCCAGACACCCAGGCACAATGGCCGGACCCCGTAAATTACACTAAAAATGTAATCAGAATAATCAACACTCTGACATCTTTATGCATGCAGCCAGAACTGGAGAAGGAAAGGGATTGCCCGCAACTGCTCTGAGCTGTCACTTTGTGCTGTCTGAGGATGCAGCGAGTGGCCAAGGTGTAGTCTTGGAGAGCTGTCACTTTGTGCTGTCTGAGGATGCAGCGAGTGGCCAAGGTGTAGTCTTGGAGACCTCTGCAACCTCTTTCCTCTGAGTTGTTTTGTGATAAAAGTCAGATCCTTCCAAGAGTCTCTTGCACTGCATTGGTTTGGTTTCAGTTCGTATATAACATAGCCATCTATTTTTGCCTTGGAAGCATTTCACATGCACATATGTCCTTGCTTGCATAGGTACACATGAGTGATTCTCTCTCATATGTGTACATACATGTGAACCTTGTGAATGTCTTGTATTCTTGGTCTTGCCTGGCTGCAAAACTGTGTTGAAACTCTTTCACTGAGAGAATGCTTTTCGTAATTCTGACCCACATCTTTCCTGATCCCGCACTCACGTGGCTGGGCAGACAGGGTGGCCACTTCCTGGCCTGCATCTCTTAGCAGCCTTCTTATTCTACTTTATTTTGGTACCTTTTCAAATACCTTTAGTCTTTCTCCAACATTTCCACATTCCTGCTTCTTACCTTTCCAGGTTTCAAACAAGGAAGCAAATGAACCAACCAACCCTCCTGACCGCGGCAGAAGGTCAGAGCTTAACCATATATATGCAGAAAATGCAGCTCCCGGTGATTAATTGGCCTCACCAGGTCAGAGGCACAAAAAGCCCATTTGTCACCAGTGAGCTCTGACCATCATAGCCAGTCTGCCCAGGGCTGTGGGCGGCCCCAAGTACATCAGCTGGAACCAGCCAGTTAGTATCTATTGAGGTGTGGCCAGCTAGAGCCTAGGGGTGCATGGATGCTAGGATGGAGGAGGGGACGTGAAACAAAAGGAAGAAAAGAGAAAACAAGGATCGCTTCTGAGAGACAAGAAGCAGAAGATCTGTGTGTAAGGAAAGTGAACTCTGTTGCTCATCAATTGGATACCTACTGTGTTCCAGGAAGAGAGCTGTGGCCCCTTTTAAATTGGTGCCAGAGATTGTTGATACTATTCCAAATGCTTCAGTGGGTTTTACCCATCTGAATTTTGCATTGGCCTAAGAGATAGTCATGGTTGATAATCACGTGTTCATTTCTCATATGGGTAAACTGTAACTCATCAGGACTGTGGATTAGGGACCATCCTTCCTCCTTTAGAGTTTCTTTGGTTGAACGTGAACAGGCTGAATCCATCAGGGTGATCCATCTGCCAGGTCATTGTCCACTGTCGTTTCTTGAACAAGAAACGGCCCTCACACCTTTTGACTGCTAGACTTAAAAACATGGTCTTTGGTTTGAGTTTTGACTTTTCTTGTCTGGAGCCTTGGGCACATCTGAGTTTCTTAGTATCACCATCGTGAAGGTAGATTTCATGCCTTAGAATTGTAATTGAATGAGATCATGAAACTTGGGGTATTGCTTTGCATATATTAATAAGTTAGTAACAGCGGTATAAACAGGTGCATATGTGTTGACATACAAACATTCTATCCAAGCTGGGCTACCTGGGTGCCTTCCAGGAGCCCCAGCGTCACCATATATACTGAGCCACAGTGGACAGCATGAGCTCCACACTGGCAAATGGCCCTTGGTGCAGTTCTCAGGAATGTCCTTCCCCAGATTTTCGCATGTAGCCTTCAGCCACCAATCCCTCCCTTCCCTGTGCTACAGTTATGTCTACAAACGAGCATTTGTTCAATAAGTACTTGTTGGTGGTTCCTGCAGGAAAGTAATGTCTTAGGTGCTATAATAAAGACCAGAAAGGAAGGAAAGGAAACAATGTGAAAACACAAAGCAGAGGAGAGTGGGAATAACATTGTGCTACTGGGCAAGTTTTTGCCTCCAGTTGAGACCATCAACCAGGTGTGTCCTGCCTAAAAAAATCTTTAGATAAGTGTAGCCCAGTGAACAGTTTCAAGCAAGACAGATTCCTGTAGAATAACAAACTTTTCTGTGGAAAGATGAGAAGCTTGATATTAGGTCAATAGTTCACTACGGTTGGTTCTTCACAAGCAAGCTGAGTTAGTTTCTTCAAGCATTAAGCTGCCTTGCTGGGTCTCATTATAATTCTGTGTCCCAAAATACTGTTGGTCAAAACTGTTCGGCGACATTATGACCACATATATGAGAGGCATGAGCAGAGTAAAGGGCAAGCTCTAGAAGCCCCTGGAACAGTAAAGGCTAGTAATGGTCCCCGTTGGTAGAACCTTGGCTATGTGCAAGGTGCTGTACTGAGCACTTGACACAACTAACTCACAAGTTACACAAAAATGATACAAGCTGGGTATCACTTCCTCCACATCATATAAAGCAGCTGAGGTTTCAAGTGTGGCCAGGAAGCTGGAGAGACGGCTCAGTGGTTAAGAACATTTATTGTTCCTCCAGAAGACCTGGGTTCGATTCCCAGCACCCGCATGGTGACTAACAACCATTTATACCTCCAGTTAGGGGATCCAACACCCTCTTCTAGCCTCTGTGGGAATTTGCATGCACATGGTGCACTTACATACATGCAGACAAAACACTCATACACATAAAATAAAAATAATAAAACAGTTTTTAAAGACCTTACTTTTAAGAAAACATAGGGGCTGGAGAAATGGCTCAGTAGTTAAAGGTCCTGAGTGCTCTTGCAGGGAACCAGGGTTTAGTTCCCAGAACCCACATGGTGACTAACAATCATCCATTACTCTAGTCCCAGGGGATCTGACACCCTCTTCTGGCTTCTGTGGGCACTGCATGACACAGGTGCACTTACATACATACATGTGCACATAACACTCATACACATAAATAAGTTAAGTTTTTAAAAAAAAAATTGTGGCCACTGAGTGAAGGTAAGTAGTTTGACACTGTTCTGTGAGTTAATGTACTTTTCTGGTAAAACTGGTAAAAATCTACCCTAAATGGGCTCAAATAATAAGGAACAGCTTTGTTCCTTTGCAGTATGTGTAACAGGTAGGTAGATTCGATGGCTCATTAACATCATCAAGGACCTGGAGTTTTTCATCTCTCCTAAATTGTTCTGTTCTCAGAACTAGCTTGCTCTGTCTTCAAGGGCCCTCAGGATTACTGTATGGGTGAATTCAGATGTAACACTGAGACTTGATATTGTCCAGAGGTTAAAACAATGTTTTTTAGGCATTGCTTTCCTTTTTATTGTTTGAGAACATCACATGTGTGTATGTTATGTTTTGATCGAACCCACCTTCCCTTTCCTCCTCCAGTTCCTCTTCTGTTCCCACCACCACTATTCCCTACCAATTTCAAGTTCTCTTCATTTTAGTTTATATTTTTATTTTATGTGTACAAGTGATTTGCTTGCATGTATGTTAAGTGCACCATGCGTGTAATGCCCACGAAGACTAGAAGAGGGTATCAGATCCCCTGGAACTGGTGTTACACATGGTTGATAGCTGTAGTTTGGGTGCTGGGAACTGTACCCAGGTCTTCTGTAAGAGCTGTCAGTACTCTCAACTGCTGAGTCACCTTTCCGGCCCTTAGGTGTTCTATTTTTAAAATCCTATAAGTTTGTGTAGTATTGCCAATATGTGCACTTGTCAGCTACCTGTGGCTCTTACATCTTTCCATACCTTCTTCCGTGATGTTCTCTGAGCCTTGGAAGAAAGGGATGTGGCAGAGATGACCCGTTTCTCTGTGCATTGACCAGCTGTGTTAATCACCATCTATTGAAAAGGAGATTCTTTGATGACGATTGAGAGATGCATTAATCTGTAGGTATAATGATAAGTTCTTAGGAGGTAGTTTAATACTGTGTCCCTTTAGCAGATTAATAATGGTAGACTCTTCCCTAGGGACTATAACTAAGCAAGTCATGGGGTTTTGGTCCTGTTAATGGTACCAGGCATGAATTTTCTCTTGTGAATAGGGCCTTGCATCCAATTAAAAAAAAAAAAAAAGTAGTTGTTTACTCCCATAACACTCATGCCAATGTTGCACCAGTGGGAGGCATATCTTGTCAGACCACTCACTATTGTACCTCACAGGGTTCACAAGGGGGTAAGACTGTTATTTTACCCTCCTTCCCCATCAACCCACAACCAGCAGTATGGAAGTTAGCCATTAGGGAGGAAGCTTCCAGGTGCAACCAGTTTGATTTCTGTATGTTCTATGACTCAAGTATCCGTGTTTTCAACAACAAAGTCTTACTATCAAGTTCTGGAGGGTAACCAAGAGCAATGGCAATAACCTGTACTGTTTGGAGATCTATGGGACTCCAGTGGCCAACAGCTCGAGAAAAGGTAACTGTGGTGGTTTGACTGAATGTCCCCCTTAGGCTCCAGCTGGTGGTGCTGTTTGCGAAGGCTTAGGAGGTATAGCCTTCTGTAGAAAGCATGTCACTGTGGGTGGGCTTGGAGAGTTCAAAGCCACATCGCATTTCCAGTTTGTCTGCTTCCTGTGCCTACTTCAAGATGTGAACTCTCAGCTTTCTGCACGGGCTGCCTCCTTCCACAGCATGATGGACTATTAACCCCTCTGGAACTGTAAACCAAGTAAGCTCTTCTTTCTATAAGCTGTCTCTTGGTCAAGGTGCTTTTTCACAGCAATAGAAAAGTAACTGATACTGTACCCATCCTTAGCACTGGGCTTTTCGATTATTTCCAGCTTCTTAATGGAAAACCTTTTCCCAGAAGCTGTTTTCTTCCTATGGGCTACATGACCAGACCTGAACCCATTGCTACCAAGTATGAGTCAGCATGCTGCATGACACTGTGTAGAAGAGGATGGAAGCAGGGAATATGCAAAGAGGAGAGAACTAAAGGTCTGTCACAGCCATGATTCAACACTGAGAAAAATAGTCTTCCACCGATAAAATTATGCCTGCCCACTACTGAGCATCTCAGTGCCGCAAGGGTTCTGAATTACTTTTTCTCACAGCTCTTGATAAACCAAATACTTTGGAGTAAATTGGGTCTCCTCCTCAGATTTCTCTGTGGAAGTTCTAATCCATAGTATCTGAGAATATGAGTGCATTTGGAGATGGAGCCTTTAATGAGGTAATCACATTAACATAGAGCTACTGAGATGGCTCATCAGGTAAGGGTCCTTGCTCCAAAGCCCCATGACCTGAATTTAACCCCTAGTGCCTACACGGTAGAAGAAGAGAACTGATTCCTAAAAGTTATCCTTTGATCAAAACATATACACTGTGGCAAGCGTGCATACACAGAGAGAGAAGCACAAATGATAAATGTAAAAAAAATGAGGCTATTAAGGTGGGTCCTAATCCAATTTGACTAGTATCCTTAAAAGAAAGTAAAGCTTATCCTGTTGGTGTAGACCTGTTATCCCAACTGCTTTAGAGGTGGAAGAAAGAGGATGGCAGTTTCAAAGCTAGCCTGAACAACTTATCAAAACCCTGTCTCGTATGGACAAGAAGTCAAAAGAGAGCTGGGGTTGAGGGTGGAGGTTCATCAGACCACACCCCTCCCTGAGGATCTACAGGCAGTTAATTGTTGGTGGAGAGAGAGACATTTTCTTCAGTGGTGTAGCCACTGGTAAGTTGCCCATGCTCCTGTAAATAATCCCTCACTAGTGCTCATGTAAGGGACCTCAGTGAAACTCACTAGGTCATCCCCATCTCTCCTACCCCACCCCACAAAACACTTCATGAAAATAGAAAATGAATTAGTAAGAAAAGAACAAGGAACAGCAGGTGCAGAAAGGGGACAAGAGAGGGCGATGAAGGTACACTTTATACATACATGAAAATGTCGTGATAAAGCCCGTTATTTTTGATAATTAATATATGTTAATAAGACATACCTTTCAAAAGGAAAACTGGAGTCAGGTGTAGTGGGACATACCTTTAATTCCACATAGGGGCCAGAGGCAAGCAGAGCTCTGTGAATTCAAGGCCAGCCTAGCCCAAATAGGGAGTTCCAGGTCAGCCAGGGCTATAGTGAGACCCTGTCTCAGAGAGAAAAGTAGGGGAGGAAGGAAAGGAGGGAGGGAAGGAGGAAGGGAGGAAATAAGGAGCAAACCAGGACGTAGCTCAGTGGTAGAACACTTGTACAGCACGCTTGTGGTCTTGTGTTCATCCCTCAGTACAACAAGGAAGATTGGGATGCAGATTCACTCAGAAGGAAGATCATGAGCAGATTCAGAAGGAGGATGGTACCATCTGTAAGCCAAAGACAGGGGTGTTTGGGTGAAACCCAGTCTGCTAATTCCTGACTGTCAGGATTCCAACCTCCAGAACTGTGAGGCAGTGCATGGCTGTTGTTTAAGATTCCTTATCTGTGTTCCTACGTAAAGTGCCCATGGAACTATGAAGAGGAATACAAGGTTTTCAGTTGTCCTTTGAACCCCTCGTGTTCACTGGGGACTGGGAATGATGGAAAAGGTAAAGGAAACTAGTCAAGGACTGTGGTCATAGAGAGGAAAGAAAAGAGAGAGACTGGCTCCAAAGAAAGCCAGTGTGGGAGAAAGTGTGGTGCCTTGCAGAATTCCATTCATCGGTGACAAATTCAGACCCAAGTCAAGGGACTTGCAAGAGTCAGGATGCCACTGACTCTGAGTGAAGATGAGACGGAAAGTCGCTTCTGGTAGGAAGATGATTTTGATTAACTCTTTGTTAATAAATAAATAAATAATTTGTGTGTTCTTTGTGCCAGGCAGTGCCAGACAGACAGGATGGCTCTGTCTTCAGGAAATTGGCATTGCCTGAGAGAGGAATTCAGCAAGAGAGACAAAGGAAAAGTGGGATGGATCTTTGACTACAGACTTGTGAATATGCACTGTCAGATAGGTGAGGGTGTACTGGAGTTATTACTTATAAAGACAAACCTGCTTCATCTAAGAGTCAAAGGAAAATGTCTACAGGGTTGGCTCCCCAGTATGGAAAAAAAAACAATCTTAAAACTTCCTATGTCCGTGACGACCTCCTTGGGTTTCTTCAATGCGAAAGAAAAAACAAGATGCTTAGATTGGAAAAAGAAAGAGGTAGTTTGTCCCAGAGACAAACACTATCGCCTCTTTGTTTTTGATAAGGAAACTCCCAGAAGGTAGCAGGTATCAGTGTGGTTCACAGTGGGTTCTCATGAGCTTCGATGGAGACTCCAAGATGAGCCTCTAGTTGGAAGAATCTGGGTTGATTTCTGGAGCTGTTCTAAAGTTCTCTGAAATCTCAGGCTGGTATCACTTGGGTAAGTCAAGGTAGTTTATCAAGTTTTGATGTGTATGTGTGTGTGCGCCCCTGGAGAAGTTAAGTCCTATGCATCAACTGCTTCCCTTTCTAGGTAAAGTGCTAGAGGGATGGAACCATGTTCTTTCTCACTTATCAAACTTAAAATGTCTAGGGTTGTCTTCTACCAGGTATAAACTCTCTATCTACCAAAGGGGTATGCATATACATACATAAATACACGCACACACACACACACACACGGTAGATCAACTAAGATGACTATTTAGGCTCTCCTCCCTAGAATTTCTTGAGGTCTTTTTTTGTTGTTGTTTTTATTGGCATAAAAAATGTTTTATTTCTGTGCACTTGCCATGTGACAGGTATATTTAGATGATGATTGCAGCTGAAATATGTATGCATCCTAAAGATATTTGTGTAATTTAGCAAAATTGAACATTTGTTCAAAAGAAACTGCTTAGTTCTATCTTGCTAACAACGCAAAAAGATTTCACTAATCGTACCCCAACGTAAGAACGAACACACATTACTTAAACATACTAAATATATGAATATATAAATAGTGTTTAAAATAGCTCTTACACAATAAATTATGATCGCTATGTTAAAATACCAATTTCTAGAGAAAATTGATTTAAGAAAAATAGCTAATCACAGTGCAATGTGAAAGCAACCCTTCTTTTTTCTATATCATTTAATTTTCAAGCCAAGAGATTTGGACTCGTCTCATTTTGTGTTTCAATTTTTTTCCATTCATTTGCTGAACAATCATCTTTGAAAACATCCTACTCTGCCATGGTATCAACTGGCGAGTTACCAAAAAGATGTAAATGACTGAATTGAATTAGTTTAATTAGGTAAATTAACAGTTAAGCGTATCACACACAAGCTTGTTCTGTTTACACTATGTTAGGGAGATGATTTAGCACAGGAGCAGGGGCATGACCAAAATTCCAATGCAATGAGCCAGATTAGCTGGCAGATGAAGAAATACAAAGTTAGCTAGCAGTTGCTGGAATTACCTCTGGGTAAATAATTCATGTCCTGGATTCATTACGTAACTCAAGTCATAGACAACATAGAAAGTCAATGGAAATGTGCAAAACCACTGCTGCCGAGCAAAAGAGTAAAGATGACTGAAGGTTCTTGACTCTTCTAGAAACATATCCCCAGGAAAAGTCTAACCACCTTTGCTAATTCAGACAAACTGCGGCAAGGCATCCCAGCCTGGTGAGTCAACAAACTGAGGTTTGAATTGCTGTAAGTGTATACCATTAACTCAAGAAAACAGGGTTTTTCAACCTGGAGACCATGGGTTCTTTGTGGGGGTAGGGAAGGGGCCCACGAAACATGGGATATTTACCTAAATCCCTGGTTCTACTTATTAGACACCAATAGTACTTTCTTCCAGTGGTGACAACCAACATATTTCCAGACATTGTCAAATGTTCCTGGGACAGGGTGGCCAAAACCACCTTTTTGAGAAACCCTGAAATAAAGCTATGACGTATTATCCAATATGCCTCTGTGTGTGTGTGTGTGTGTATGTGTGTGTGTGTGTGTGAGATGGGCATGTGTAAACACACATGTACATGTGTGCTCATGCTTGTGGCTGTCAGATGTCAACCTTGGGAGCTATCTACCTTGTTTTTTGAGACAAGTCTCTCACTAGGACCTGGGGCTTGCCAATTCTGTTTGAGTGGCTGGCCAGTGAGCCCAGGGACCCATCTTTCTCTCTTTTCCTCCCTAGTCCTAGTTCTGGGGTTGTAAGTGCATACCACTGTGCCTTGCTCTTTATTTTGGGTGTGTGTGAGTGCTGAGATTGCACTCAGTTCCTCATGCTTGAGTGGCAAGGACTTTACTGACTGAGCCCTCTCCCCAGCCTCTTATCTAATGTGCATCTTTAGAATCTTGCTCTAGTGAATTATTCACAGCAAGCTAGAGCATTCACAGAACCTCCATAAAATGTGACATAAATATTAACATATTGATTGCTTCAAATGTCTGAAGTATTCTCCTCCTCTTTCTCATTCATTTGTTCATTAATTCATTCATTCATTCAACAAGCAGGCATTGAACACTAGGTCCAGGGTATCATTAGATTGAAAGAGTGTCAAGATCTTTAGATGTGTGAGTGACAAAATCAATCACATAGCATATAGTAAATGCTGACAGTTGGGAAAGACTTAAGGAAATCACAAGCTTCTATAAGAGCCTTGGGGATTTCAATCTTCATTCTGTGGACAGGAACATGAGCCACCACCATGTCATCAAAGGCTGAGCTAAGACATTAACTGGACAAATGACTGTGTGAGAAACCAGAAGGTTTAGAACACTGGAACATTGCAAGCAAAAGGCTGTGTTGACTTTTAGAAAGAGCAAAGGTTTTTAAGTCATACCCATTTAAGTGAATGCTGACTTAGTTACTGAGCAGCAAGGTTATCTAGACACAGACCTAATTTCTGAACCTTTCTGTCCTTACCTATAAGTAACAGTTGCCTCCTTGCACATGTTAGGGAAGACAGTTTGTAACTTTGCATACTATCTACCCCATAAAAGCTACTCCATGGTTATTAGCTCTTTTCCCCATCCTCAAACAGTCAGCCCCTGCTACCATCTCTCCTGTGAAGGCTGCAATAGAAAGCATGTATTTCTGAGGCTTGCATGCCCCACATCTGGGTTGCATTGTGGAATGTCGCTGAAGTTGTCCAAAACCTTTGCCACTGGGTTTTGTTTACTCTAACGCTGAATGTTTAAGTCCCTTAAATTAATAACGTCAGTTCGACGTCCATGTTAATCTTCCATGAGATTTTCGGATCTGGAGTCTGGAGGTGGCTTTTTATACCACATCCATGGATCTGGAGCCAAATGTCACCATCATCACCATGAGAAACAGGGAGATTGTGGAAAAGGACCCATTGGAAGAAATAATCATTTTTCTATACAAAGGAATCTACATAGTTTGCCAATCAAGCTTCTGGCCACACATCTTGAATGCTGGCATTTCCAATCTGTTGGAAAACAGGGACAAACAACCAGAGGGGAAGGGAAACTGTTTTACATTTGGAAATACCAACAAAACCACACTCCCACCACTTCTGCGAATATATTAGTAAAGCACATAGTTTTGTGTAGCGGATGGAATGCAGGATTACGCCTTTTTCATAGGAATTCTGACATGTCTCTTTCTCACATACATGTTTCTCAGTGACACATGCTTCAGTGAAGAGTGCATTTCCAAGAACACATTTCCTTGTCATAAACATGGATGTGTAGTGGAGTCAACCTAGACCAAGATGCTTTCTTCTCTGCCACTCTGGGCACCCCCTTTCCATCCCTTCCTGTGATGTTGGTACATTCCAGGTATCCTGGCAAGGCAAGTCTCTGGCAAAGAAGTTTTTAGGGTGACTGTTTGACCCCAGCCTGACCCAAAGATACTTCTTAGCACTCCTTGCTCCTTTGGCCCCCAGCTGCCACTCGTGGAGAAACCAGAACCTTCTTTAATCCCTCCCACACCCAGAAACTTATTTTCAGACATTTATAGAACATATGTATATTATGGCTCTGGTAACATACAAGCTCAGATTAACCCAAGAGACAAGTGGTCAATTTCTCCATGACCTCTGGCCATCTTTTAGGATTTAGAAGGTTCTAGAAGGAATGGTCCACTGTGACATCTTTATCCCATAACTCTCTGCCTTCCCACCCTTTCTTCTGTTTTCTTTTATTTTGAAATCACTTTAGACAATGGAAACTTTACCAAATCACTTCAAAGAGTCTCTATATACTCTCCAACCCACTGTCCCTAATGAAAACATCTTATATTACCATAGTATTATTACCAAAACTAAGAGATTAGATTTCTCAGTTGATGAGTACCATACTATTAAGGAACTACAGGTTCTATTTTGATTTCAGTGGACTCTTTTCAGTTATAACCTTCTTCTGCATCAGGACCCAACCCAAGAGCCCACAACGTATTCCGTGGCCCTATATCTTCAATCATCACTGGTCTGTGGCAGTGCCTTGGTCATTCCCTGTCTTTCATGACCTGGACATTTGTGAAAAATACTGTTCCATCACTGCATAGGATGTTCCATCAGGGTGTCTGATGTTTTCCCAGGTATAGAATGAGATTGTGAAATTTACATAAGAACATCACAGAGGCAATGTGTCCTTCTCAGTACATCCTTCCAGGGGTCCATGATGTTACAGTGTTTTATAACTGACAGTAACGTTGGTTACTAACTTATGATGGCACCTGCCAGGCCCTCCCACCGTGAGTTACTATGTTTCCTTATGTCCTGGATAAATAAGTTGGGGGAGATCCTCTGCCATTGTGCCAATGTCTGATTTCCTCTTCAAACACTGGTCCACTGAACTTGACAACCTGCATGGAAGGTCTTGCGTGCGCTGATTACGGTGCTGATATCCTTTATCGATTATGCACAGAGTCCTTGGAATTCTGGCCATCTTTGGTCTGGCTCTCCTCAGAGTCTATGTCCTCACCTTGCAGGACTTTACCTGGCTTCAAACTAGTTCCTAAAAACCACCCCACTGGTATTTTCAAAAATGGCAAGGCACAAAGAGACAACCTAGTATGGATTCACTGTGTGGCCCTGAACAAGTTAGTGTCCTTTGAACTTGTGTTTATGTATTTTGTTTTGTGGTTTTTGCAGTGCTGGGGGTGGAAACCAGGCCCTTTCACATAATAGGCAAGTGCTCCACAACTGAGCTACATCCCTAACTCAGCCTCTTCCTGCTCTGAAACTCTAAGATTCCATGGTGAGACAGGGAGTTAGGACAGAATGGGCCGCTGATGTCACCAAACTGCCCCAAGAGTGAGCAGACTTGGAGCATCAACAGCACAAATGGGAATTCCTGAACGGGAGGAAATGGCCCATGAATCTTTTACAAGCACCAATGAGGCCGACATTAATAACACTTTACACACTGTGAAGCCTCCTGGCAGTTCTGCTCAAGCTCAGGGAAGACACAGCCCCATTTGGGGTGAGCTCTTTTGTCTATGCCTGGCCCTGGAAACAGATGAATCAGCCCTTTTCTCTTCAAATAGAAGAATCCATAGCATGCGTTTCCCTTTGTGTTTCATTGCTTTACATCAGGCTTAATACCCATTTAAGGCTTAATGATTGCAGAATTACACTGTGTGTAAAATACACTCTTTAACAGGGCAGTTTAAGAGCTGAAGGCTTCACTTTCATCCTCTATAGAAAGCTCACAGAAACATCCAGGTGTAAAGATGCAAAATTCTCTTAAGCCCTTATAAGCAAAGTCTGCTTTTACTGACCTACAACAGACGGCAACTTTGTATTGCTGTTTTAAATGTACATCATTATTTTTACTGTCTTGATGGATAACTTTAGAACATTAAGCGTCATTATAATAAAACAGACTTTTGAAAGAGACGAAGACTTAAGAAAAGGGAGAGTTGACTTCCAAGAGTGATCTGCATGCTGCCGTCGTCTGGGGAAGGCATCCTAGACCTGCTGAGAGTCATGGTTCTGTGTCAGACAGAAAAGTTTCCAGGGGTGCCTGAACTCCAAATGGGTTCCCAACTTATTTTATCTGAGCTGGCATGCTTAAACACCTCCTCCAGTGTGTTCTCAAATCTCTCAACAGATAGAGAAATGGACTAGCCTTCCCTTCCCTCTCCTTCCTTCCTTCCTTCTTTCTTTCTCTCTTCCTTTTCTTTTGGTACTGTACGTAGAACCTAGGGCCTTGTTCATGCTGGGCAAGTGCTTCACTACGGAGCTACATTCCTAGCTGTCATTTATCTTTCATTTTTTGAGATAGATAAATTGCCAATGCGTACCTTGAACTCACTCTGTTCAAGCGGGGCTTGAACTTGGAATTTTCCTGTCTCAACCTCTGTGGAAGCTAGGTTTACAGGTGTGCACCATCATGCCCAGTTGGAATCGTACCTCTTATTTTTAAATTAAAAAAGAATATTTTTGTGTCTTTTTTAGACAGGGTCTTGCTGTTGCCTCAATCAACCTGAAGCTTGTTCTGTAGACCAGGCTGGTCTCACTCTCACAAAGATCTACTTGTGTTGTATTGAAGGTGCATGCCACCATGCACCATGTCCAGCTTGAATCCTGCCTCTTACCTATCCCTTCTCAGTAAGAAACTTTCCTATAATAGACTGCTGTCATGTGGTGTGGTGGTACACACCTTTAATCCCAGCATTCAGGAGGCAGAGGCAGGTGAATCTCTGTGAGTTCAAGGCCAGCCTGGTCTACATAGCAAGTTCCAAGCCAGTTGGGGCTACAGGGAGACCCAGTCTCAAAAGAAAAAAAAGAAAAGACTGATTTCTGTAAATATAATTTTAAAACTCACAGAGTAAAATGAAGATGGAAGACTGAGCTGCAGATTTGTCACAAATTATAACTGAGAGTCTATGCTATTAATTAAGCTCTGAATTTAGTTCCCTAGAGACACAGGCATGTCTCTTCTTTGCTGCTATAGAACTAATGTCAAATACAGTGTTTGGTGCATAGTAGGTGCTCAGTAAATCCTTGACGCATAAGTCAATGGCTAATTATGGGAATTATTGCTGTGTGGATGACCTCCAATTATAATCCCTTTTGGTTACTCTGTGTGTGTGTGTGTCAATGGAAGGTGATCTAGTTAGAATAACTGCACCTGGAGCTCTGTTCCTGACCTTCATGTAATACTTTGTAACAATATTTTCAAAATGCATGTCTTAGAAAGTTAGTAAACATTGTTGAGTAAAAGGGTTGTGTGGTTATAGTTTAAACTGTGGAAAGCTAGATAGTTCGTTATTGTTTTGAACCAGGACTCATCGAAGCCTTTGATAATTTGATTAGGCGCTGGGATTCCCATAACACATTTAACTATTGTATTTTCTTAAAGCATCTTTCGTGCTGGTTTAAACGAACATGGTTTGAAACCCATCATTATAATATACAGAACATTTCACTTAGGTAAACCATACTACAATGTTCAGATTCCCTATCTTTGACCTTGGACCAGTTATTTGTATATGAAAAAAAAACTTCCAAATCAAATGTTAATATGAAGAAATGCTCCTATACATGTGTATGCTGGGTGGATTAATGGGTAGATGGACCCATGGACGGGTGGATGAATTAGTGGCTATTTCACAATAATACTGTTCTTCACGTGTCATCTTTCTGCTATTTGAATTGCTTCTTCCTGTCCCCTTTGAGATCTTTTGCTCACTTTGGAATCTTCACTGGGCTTCCCACATCTGTGCTCAACATCCCTCTCTCCGTCCAAGCCCTCAGTCTCCTGTATGGTCCCAGGTCCTCATCCCACGTGTCCCCATAGCAACTCCTCCACCCTAGACCCCATCCCTCCCTTATGTGTGGCACTATACCCTCTCCAAACCAGCCTCCTGGGTTTCTGAGGGCATCCTGGAATTCCTCACTCTCAGGCAGTTACTGAGTCAATTTCACTGTCTGGAATGCCTGGGCAATCCCCAATCATTCCTGGGGGGCCATATGAAGTGTTACTAATCATTTTGTTTCAAACCACCTCCTTCACGAGGACCTCTCACAGTCCTGTGGATTTCATTCTTTGATAATTATTTATAATTGCAAGGTGTTCCATTTGTTAGCCTCTGTGCTGAACTGCCCTCCACCACGTGCTTAATTACAAATCCTCATGTCAGTGTTTTCCTCCTCTTTTCCCAGCACTTTGCACACAGTGGGCCCTCAAGTGATGCTTGATTTGCACACACTGCTTACAATCCAAAAATGAACTTGTACCATTGCTCATTCATAGAGAAAACAGACGTGGGAGCTGCCCCAAGAAAACTGAAGTTCCGAATAGGAAGCCCAATTATTTACAGAAATTTAGAAGCACTAAATGTACTAATGGCTATGACATCACCCAAGTCCATTTCAAGTACTTTGTTGGGAATCTGAGTTAAATTCCCCCTTCGAAACTGGAGTCTAGTGATGGCTGTGTCTCCCAGCAAGCACACAGAAGCCTATTTAACTTGTAATGTGTCTAAAGTCCGATACTAATAGCAGCCCCAGGGGTTCTGCAGCCTCTTTTCTCAGGCCATTGCCAGTCTTAACACTACAGACCTTGCCCTGAGGCAAGGCACAAGGCAGCGATGGTCGGGATCAGGGGCCTTTCTCCAACAGCTGTGGATGATGTGGGGGGGGGAGGGAAGAACACATGTAGTCTGAGCAAGAAGGAAGAGAGCAGAAGGAATACAGGGCCATGAGAAACTGGGCAAGTGGCCCCGTGTGGGAACTGGGTCTATTGTAAAAGGTACTGAGCAAAGCCAAGCAACCCCAGATACCCTGAAGGGATGGTAGGAGTCTGGCCTGCTCTGCCTGATATGATAACCTGGCCCCAGGAAGCCACTGTAGATATGACTCTTCTTTTTCCCCACAAAGATCACCCCAGACCAGAACCAGGTTTTTGGGTTTTGTTTCCTCGTTCCTAATTTCCATATCAGCTCTACAACCTTCCCGCCTTTACCTAAAGATCCCACCTTTAACTTTCCCGCCTTCTGTAATGGTCAGAAAGGCCTCCCTATATAAACCTCTGCCTTGGTTTTGATAATTGAACTCCTCCCATCGCACTCTGAGCCACCTGATGCCCTGTTTGATTGTCCTCCATTCTCTGGCATGGCTGGAGCACAACAACTGTGCTGGAGATGGAGACCCACCCACAGCCCTGTCTGCGACAGCTACCTCATATCACAGGGACAGCACTAACCAAATGCATAGCACGTTGGTGGATAAGCACATTCCATAGCATTTATTTCATTTTTTAAAAGATTTAGTGTTTATTTCATAAGTACATGTGCCTGAGTATATGTATGTGTACCACACATGTGCAATGCTGGTGGAGGCCAGAAGCGGGTGTTGGATCTCCTGGAATTGGAGTTACAGGCAATTCTGAGCTACCAGTTGTGGGTACCTGTCCTCTGGAAGAGCCACAAGTGGTCCTAACCACTGAGCCATCTTGCCAGCTCCTCTGACATCTATTTCTAGAAGAGTCTTTGAGAGGGAGTTTTGAATTTGTTCTTCCTTTTTGTATTAGCCACAGTAAAAACTAAATACATCAACAAGGAACCCAAGGACAGACTGATTTCAACACCAGGCACTAACTGAGGTACAGATGGAAGCTATAGACTTCAGTGGTTGCACGATCAGGCAGCCATGAAAATTCCTGTCGCTCAACAGGAAAGCCTGGGGGACCGAGGCAACCTGCAGAGCATGTGTCTAATATAAATGAAGCTGCTTGTCTTCACCTAAGTCAAATAGAGCCAAGCAAGACCTTGCTCATGCTGGCCAAGCACTCTGTCACCGAACTGCATCTCCACTCTTGTTTTTGAGACAAGCTCTCTCTCTGTATAGCTAAGGTTGATCTCAGACTTACACTCTTCCGAGTTCTTAGAATACAGGCATGAACCACCATGCCCAGCTGTCACTCTGCATTCTTAAAATATTATTGTCTGAGTTTTATATGCTAAAACAGAGTTTTTAAATCACCCTCTTGTAAGATAAGCGCATACATGCACAGACATACATGCACACATATCCACATTAATGAGTCCCATTCGTGAAATTTTTGTGATATGTGATTTTATTTTATTTCATTTCATGTGGTCCCGGGAAAAAGAATAAAGAATTATAAATAGAATTCTTGTAGGTGAAATCAGGCATTCTCGTTTGATGGACATTAAAATTTCAGAGATGTAGTCCCACAGATAAAGATTTTTGTTCAACAATACTTGAAAAATCACACTTCAGGGAATAGCTCATGCACATATTTCAAGGGGAAAATGCCAATTTCTAATAAAATGTTACCAATAATGCACCAATCTTCTATTAAATTTAATTGCTAACACCTTAAACCCAAGGCAAAATAACCCAGGAAACAGAAATTTTTCAGCTGAGGGCAGAGACACTTTTAGGCCGAAACTTACATCAGCATTTCTGAAGTCAGCTCCAGCGATGGTCACTCCATCCTGTGCAGATTCTTCATCTCAGGACTCTGTCTTTAGAATTCTTGCTCATGCCCAGTGTCATGGTATAAGTCTGTAATCCTGGTACATGGCAGGCAAAAGCAGGAAGATGGTAAGTTTGAGACTAGCCTGGTCTATGTGATGAGATCCTTCGATGGTTTGAATGTGAAATGTCCAGCCCCAGGCTTGTGTGTTTGATACTTGGTCCCCAGATGGTAGCTATGTTTTGGGAATTTCTAGAGCCTTTAAAAAGTGTGGCCTCGTTAGCAGAAGGGCATGGATGCAGGCTAGCCTTTGAGGTTATATGGCCTCTGGTCTGGCTTGTGTTGTCTGCTTCTGTCAGCATGGATGGAGCTTCCACAGTCACTGTATCTTGTTTTCTGCCGTGACAGACTGGGAAGGTCACTTAAATTCTTTGTGCTTCAATTTTCTCATCACCAAAAATATACCAACCATTGTGGGCTGTTGTGGGGATGGGATGGAATCATGCCTGTATACCGCACATACTGCATATCGTTGGACTCAGTAGATGGTAGCCATTGGGACTGCTTGTTCTTAGAGGCTTCTGTAGCATCATCAGAGGTTACAGCATCTCTCATTGGGTCACTCCTCCACTCACTAGATAGTATTACTTGAGACTGGATTCATCCCAGTGCAGTAGAAAAGACACCTGTACTAAGGCCAAAGACTAGGGATGTTTCTTAAAATGAGTGGTGCAAATGTGCTCTACTTAGAGCCTGGCTGTTCTCAGACCGAATGTAGCTGCTTTGTCTGGTCTGTGGGCATATCTCAGTTTGATGACAGCCACACCATATCTCCATGGCTGTACCATTGCCATCTTCGGTGAATGATGGCTTTCACGTAGCATGTGCTTTCTCCATCTACAATGCCTGGCCCAGAGCTATAGGAAAGGTACTGAGCGTTGGCTATATAGCAAGTTCAGCTGGTTAGAAACTAGATTTCCAGAGTGGCGCTCTGCCTGCCTTCCTGTCATTCCCAAAGCAGCGAGCATTCCCAGCCCCAGGCTTCCAGATGGAGCTCACTACACACTGCAGGTGGTATATCCAGATGCTGGGATTCCGAGCCACCCTTATTTCCTGGTCAGACTTCAAATGGATAAAGGGACTATTGCAAGAGGAGTCAGCAACAGCTGCATCTGCTGTCGGCATGAGTTATTAGTGCCCAAATCCATCTTTCCATCACCCTGTTGACAGAAGACTCAAGACTCTGCCAGAGATTGCCCTGGTTGATTTCCTCTGCCTTTATCCACTCCAAAATTGTCTTCTCCACACATCTTTTTTGATGGTGGCTGCAGTGATAGACTCCTCTTTCCCTGAGTCCATTCGGCTATCTCTTAATGCAGAAATACCTACAGGGCCTTGGAATGAACAACCACCCACTTAGGTCTCAGACCAGATCCCTTGACCCCAGCAGGAAAAAGAAAAACCTGCCTGCACCCCTACCTCCCCGCCCTGCTTTTTTGCCACCTATCTCCCTAGGGTTCATCACAGGCAAAAACGGGCATGCTCGCCCCTCAACTGCTGTTTGCTTTTCTCCCAGCCTGTGGGAATCAGAGGTTGAGGTAGGAACTGATAAAAGCAAGCATTTTGCCATAAAAAGAATCTAAGAGGGCAATGGAAGGCCATCCTTGCGATTCCCTAGGCTGTCTGTCTTTGAAAAGGAAGATCTGGTCAAACCTACAGAACTTGCTGCCTCTGGAGTCTGCTCTTTATTTCACTCTGAGCAGCACATCTTTGTGTATGAATTAAAGATTAAAGGCAACTTAACCTGCATTTTGCTATATCTCTGTATACAGGAGAAGGGAGGGAGAGCGCATATGTCTTTGGTGTGATCTCCAGTTCGGACTCTAGACTGACAGGTGGGGAACTAAAGGTGGGAGGGCTAAGGGTGTCTTCCCAAATCTGCCATCCCCACAGCTTTTGGTGATCACTGAGCTGGACTGTGCCTCCATTTCTTTAGGCACACCCATTATACCTCTGCCAAGCTCTCTGAGCCTCAGAGTACTTATGATATCATGATGCCACGAGCCACTTAATAAAGGACACATGAGGGATTCACTATTCAGTGGAAAATTAACGTTAGGACTCCCGTGGTCATTTTCAAGTTGTAAATAGCTGATGTTTCTAGTCTTAAAGGACAGTGTGTCCTTTGAGGTGTAAGTCTGTTGGGGACATTGGCAGGCATTCAGTAGCACCCCTGGCCTCTACACACTAGATGGCCATCGCACCCCTTGAGTTGTGACAACCCAAAATATCTCCAAAATTGCTAAACATGCCCTCAGGACAAAATCACCCTCCGTGGAAGTCTGCTACTACTGAATCAGCCACTCTTGGAGGAAGCATTCCCAAACCCAGATCCAATTAATTGTTACTTGAAGAAACAGAGACAAAACTCATAGGCTAATTTGATGCCATATTCAGGAATTGGAATGTTGCCAGAGACTATAAACCAGACTCAACAAAAACTCAAGAGGATAAGGCTGAAAAAAAGGAAGGAAAGAAAATACATTCCTGAGTCAGTATCTGTTACTTCAGAGATATTTTTCATGTGAGTAACATCCTCTTCATGAGAATTATGGATCATTGGCCCGATAGAGACCACCCTACAGCCTGAGAGTTGCCGTAACATCTGACAGGCACTTAGGATTTTTCCAGGTGTGAGATGTAAGCAGAAGATAGGGAAAAGTGCTTTACACACGTATGGGCTAGGTGTGCCCATGTGGCTCAGAATCTGTCATTCAGTATCTATGTAACAAGAACACGCTGCATTTCATACAACTGAGTGAGCCTGGAATAGTGTACGTTAAGCTATCACAGTCAGTCAAAAAGCAGACAAGTCTTCAGGATGAGCCTCCTTCCGTTACCAGAGAGTAGAGACACAGAAGCAGGCCCTAAAGATGGACACTATTATCTGTGATCATCTGAAATTGGCTTCAGGTCCTGCAAGATACCAATTGATCCTTCTTCAATTGCAACTCTCTGATAGCTGGTCTGAGCCCTCCCAGGGAAGGTTTTAGTACATGGATGTAGTGATGCTTCCATAGTGTACCAGGGATCAGAGAGCCCACATGGTCCATGTGTTCCATGTACAAAACTGGAATCCAAAGCACATGCCAGCACTGAAACAAATAGGTCTTGGTATGTCTCTGGGGCTGGCTCAGAAATAAAGAAATGGACTCAAGGTGCTGTTTACAGCTGACACACACAACACAGCATCTGGAAAAGTATCCTGAGGCTAGCCTCTCAGTCCAGATGTTTTTGTTCTACTACCTCCTCCCGGAGACCAGGGAACGTGTGCCCCCGCGTTCCCCTCCCACCGGCATGTACCCCTTGATGCCCCTTGGAAACCACATTCCTAAGAGAAATTGTGTGCATGGTACTCTCTCTCTCCTACCTCCCCAGGGCCAGGAAAAGATTTACATTTTGCTGTGGGTGTTCCAGAGGTTCCAGACATTTCCTCCCCTTTCAAGAAGACTCCAAATGAACATAAATCTTGCTGCAGCTCTGACAGCCTCCAGTCATCTGTTTACCAAAATAAACTTTAAGCATACATTGAAAAATAATTCCTAGTGAAATATGCATCCCTGTGGCATTCAAGCCTGGTATTTAATGTCTTTTTTATGGTTAATAATGCATCAAAAACATCTCCAGTCTGAAGCTGTCATTATATCACACACATGATGTGCAGAACCCATTTCAGTGGCTGAAAAACATGGAGTCAGTTTTTATTTCTTAAAAAAAAAAAACATACTAATGCATAATTACTGTGGCCTGTTTCCCTCTACCTATATTTCCTTTTAATAAAACTATGGCTTGATGAGATCAATCCACTAGAAGTACCTGGAGAGAGTCTTTGCTTTGTGCAGACAAAGTGATATGCTGTGTAAACAAGTCCAGAATCCCCTCATTAGAACACAGTCCTGTTTGCAGAGGACCCCGGCCTTCTCTTTCATTCTCTGTTGCTTTATTTAAAAGAAAACAATCATGGGAGATTTTTAGCAGTGTGAAGAGCTCAGTCTCATCCTTCAGGTAGTTGTGGGAAGAAAAAACAAAACAGTGTTTGAATTAAAATCTTGCCATTCATTTTGATTCTGACCCCCTGAAGTTTAAAAAAAATCAAGGAATGTTCTATTTGTCACAGAAGTAAACGCTGCCCTGGAAGTCTTGCCTCATTCCCTGCCTGGCTCTGGTCACTGATGCTGAGCACAGCATGGCTGCTGGTAATGATGAGGGTTAAAAGGTTCCTCTAGAGTTATCTGGAGGCTCAAAGGGCCCCATCACAAACAATCATAATGGTGATGTGTGAGCCCACAAGTGATTTCTCTTCAGCCCTGGACCAAGAATGGTGTGAGTCCTTGGGAGCGAGAGCCAAGAGGTAGTCATCTTATCTTAATTTGTGACTCTGAGGGCCAAATGAACTAAGCAGATAATGTATGTAAAGTCCTCAGCATGAGCTGTACACCTGGAGACTCTTAGCAAAGGGAGCCAGAACTGAGAAGAACAGAGGCTGGAGAGGCTATGAGCCTGGCTGGGGTGGTGATGAATGAGGCTGGTTGTCCCAACCTGGACTCAGGGACTGGGCTCCTTCCTCATAAGATGAAGATAATAAAAGCACTACCTACCTGCTGTCTTACACACGTGAGGCCACGGTTAAAAGGAGATGACAGGTATCCCACTGAGGGCTCTGTTAAGGATCACAAGCGTTTCGAGCAATGCCACCTGTCTTCATGTGTAGGCAAAGCAAGCAGTGTGACTTAGTCCAGGATTTGTGACTCTCCCTTCTAGTTAAGATTTGCTGATGATGGAGGAGCTCTTTCAACCCACAGTCTGAAATTTGAACCAAGGTGCATCCCAGGAGATGCTCGCAGGCTTCCTCTGAGGCAGAGACACACGTGTACACTGTAGAAACTGGAGAATGAAAAGACGGGATTTTTTTTGTCCTGCAGGGCTTCTGTTCCAGCAACGTTACAAACTACATAGTAAAGTGTGGAGTCAGCTGTTCCTTGGCACTTGAAGAAGAGTCCAGTTTCTTGTGGAGGGGAAGCAGTGGTGTGGTTTTAGGGGCTTCCCTTAGAGGGCCTTAATTTTCCCCAGCTGGACTCATGGCTACCCCTAATACACACAGAGCTTAGCAGAAGTCCTCATTGTGGCAGTAAGATTTTTTTTTCCTTAGTACTTTTCTAAGATCTGAATTTATGGGATCCTCTAAGAGACTTCTGTCCATAAAACTGTGCTCCAGAACTGGGGAGATAGATCGGTCCAGTCTTTGTAAAGAGCACAAAGACCCAAGTTCAGATGCCCAACACTCACATAAAAGTCATGAAGGGAGGCGTGTAGTCCTTACTTTGGTGAGGCAGCGACAGGAGGCTCTCTGGGGCTCTCTAGCCAGCCAGTCTACCTGAATCAGATTCCGTGAGAAATCTTGTCTCGAAAAGGTAGGAGAAGGCCACAGCTGTGGTCACCATCTGAGATTAGTGCTCTGCACAGCCTTCTTCAGAGAATCTTCTAAATGCAGCAGGCAGGGATTCATGCAGAAACCCACATCCGCCCAAAGTGCACAGATGGTGGAATAGCTCTAACACCCCTTCAAAGGCTCGGGAAACATTGCAGGAAAGGGTGGGAAGAATGGAAAAGCCGAGCTTGGGGAGACGTGGAGCAAAAAGATGTCTACCGGACATGGCACTCACCGTAGCTGTCATTATCTTGTAAAACCCGCACATGATGGGGCCTGTTATCGTTTCATCATGGATGGGAGGGACGTGAGTCACCGTCTCTCCCTGGGGGACAATTGGCAATGAATAGTTATTGGGTGTCATTTTCTTCAGTGATGCAGACACTGGCAGGGTGCTCTTGCTCCAGTAAATAACCCCCCATCCATGATGGGGCAAGAAATTCTAATTAAACTCAGTGGGCCACACACAATCAGGGGACTTAGTGAGAAGAGCTCAAGCCGGAGAGGGAGGGGGTACGAGGAGGATATGGGGCACGGAAATGACGAAATTCATTATATAAATGTTCGAAACTGTTAAACAATACAAATTTGCAAACGTATCCAAATTAAAGTAAGTAGAAATGAGGTGGAGAGCAATTGAGAAAGACGCCTGACGTCAACCTCCAGCCCCCATGACCGCACACATACGTGCAATGGTCATTCCAAAGCCACCGGCGCGGGGACGGGTTAGGCAACGTACTCATGCATTCTGCTCTCCCGCCTGTAACTCTGCTTCCTGGGACTGACAGGCCTCCTGATCTGGGGACAAATGCTGCTAGCTTTCCCTTTCAGGAGAGGTTTAAGAAGTTGCAGTTTAGCTGTGTGGGCCTGGCTTCTTTTGAGGTTTCCAGCCACTGCCCACCCTCCCAGTTCGGATCCTTTCTCAGATTCTCTATTGTTCCACTCCACGGTACTTTTTAAGTGTCAAAGTAAATTTGTGTTTCCAGTAAGAAAGCACCTTTTGCTTTTTCGCCTTTTCAAAAAAAAAAAAAAAAAAATTGCATGGGATTTTAATTCCCGTGGAAAACTTAACTGTATCCCTAAGAAAAGAAACAAACATGCACAGAAAACCAGCGTATAGACGGTCCCGTGCCTTCACACACCCTGGCAGACACACAATTGCATACGGCCAAGCATCCAGGTTGGGAATGACAGGAGATTGTGGAGGACCAGTCACTTAATGACCCCCTGTGGGACCATCTTGGTTACTAACAATTTCGCTCTAACTCATCAGGCAGGGGAATCTCAAGCCCCAGTGTTTCACTCCATCACGCTTCCCACTGCCCCTTCTCCCTGCTCTGCACAAACAAACCAATTACGGCAACGGATATAAATTGGGCCCCCTTTCTGAAAACGCTCCCTCAACCTTTTTTCTGCCCTTCTTACTCAGCGCCAGTCAGCCCGTGCTTCAGTTGCACTGTGTACCCACACATGTACCCATGCTCACACACACATGTGTGTGCACATGCACAGTCTAGTGTTCTCTGTGCATGGCATTCATTGATTTTCTGCCCTTTGGTCTAGCCTGGTTGTCATTATCTTTCCTCGTGGAACACAAGTTAAGAATCTTTTTAGTGCTTTTTATATTACAGTCAACCCAAAACCTATCCCTCTCTCTGCTATTACCTTAGGGGAAACCTCTGGATTATTTCTTAGACAAGGCTTGCCAACTCACGTTGGCATTAACTGTCCACTGTCTAAGCAAGTAATGGATTACTTAGAGAATTTTGCGTAGAGACCTGCCCTTGCTTACATAACACTATTAGACTATTGTATTTACAAACTTGTATAAAAATTAGGAAATAAGAAATTATCTGGTTGGAACTGGAGCCATTGTAAGAGAACAAGGCAAATCATTTTTTTCTGTCAGTGCTACTCAAAATATGGTCTTAGGCCATTCCTGATGTAGGAACTATTTGTTAGAGAGCTTGAATAAGTTAGGCAACTCAGAGTAAGAGTTTAGAAATGTGTAGGAACTGAGTATATGAGGAGTGGAAGAGGCCTTGTGAGGGTAGGTGTTGACAAGTCCTAGGTTTGAACCCTAGCAGGCTCACACAACAGAAGTTTCGAACCTTTTGTAGCAACTCATTGTTAATACATTCAGATGTTATTTTCTTGTGTGTGTGTGTGTGATACACATTTGTACATATGTGTATAGAGGTTAAAGGTCAACATCCAGCATCCTCCTTTCCACTTTAGTTTTAGAGACAGGAACTGTCATTGAACCTGGAGCTCACTGATTCAGCTAGACTGGCCATCCAGCAAGCTTCTGGAATCCTTCTGTCTCTGCCTCCCTAGAGTTAAGTGTCTACCACAATGCCTGGCTTTTTAAGTGGGTGATGGGGATCTAAACTCAGGACCTCATGCTTGTGAGGTAAGCACCTTTCCCACTGAGTCATATCCAGCACCATGATCTTTTATTTTTCTAATAATTCAGCTTATATGTAACTTTCAAGATCAGTTCAGGCAAGACTGAATGTTAACAGCTTCAACCAAAATTGTCTTTCCCCACAGACAACTTGAGAAACAAGATGTTCCATCCACATGAAGTTCTCCAGCTTATCCAAGAGACAAGGGCTCCCATTGCATAATTAGATTATTTTGGTTCAGGAAAGTGTATGTGATCAAGAAAACACTGAGAAGGTGAAAATTGCTGTGTAACTCAATGAAATTCGCAAAGACCTAGATGACTTAGTCACGAGTCAAGGCAGATATGTTACAAAGATTCTTTCTTGAAATAACTTGAAAGAATAAATCCACTCTGGGAAGCAACCTTAGATCCTGATGTCTTATCCCCTCCCCCCCGCCCCGTATAGATATTCTATATGCATTTTATATTTTTAAATACATTTAAAATATATTTTATATTTGTATAACCTCATTATATATTTTATAAAGCCTTTATCCTAGTTGCTAACCTGTGGAAAACTTGATACACTTTTGGGAGCAGGGGCTTGTTAGTCTTTTGGCATCTACGGGTATCTGCGGATTCAGATCCTGATACAACAGGGTTTTCTGTGCATCAGCTCCCACACACAGAGGTACACGTGTTTTAAAGACAAATTTTTGTTACCTCTGGCATCAGAAACAGTTACCCAATTATCTAAGCAGAGTGATGGGTGGGGTGCCTAAGACAAATCATAGGCTGGAGACATTTTTAAAATAACAACTCGACTCTTTAGTGCACTGTTCCATTTGCAAAGCATGTCCAGTTCTATTCATTCCTGGGACGCTCAGAGATGGCCAGTGGTAGGGACAAGTAAGACTGAGTATCTTTATTCTAAGCGGAAATGTGTTATCTTTATCCCATCTCCGCCATTGTCTATCCAAGGACTGCACAGGGCTCAGGGAACAGGAAGAACCTCTCCTTGCAGCCATTTCACATTGTGTGACATAAGCGAACCAGCAAGGGTTCACTGGCAGATTCCAACAGTCCTCTGGGCTTTGAGAGTGTTTAGGGTAAAAAAATACCTATGGGCTTTATGGGCTGGACCGTGACTGGAGGCAGAGGGACACGGGGCATTAAAAATGACAAAGCACTTTCATTTGTGAGCGCCATCCAGGGAAGGTGGGAAGGAACCTGTTTTTCTGAGGAAGAAGCAATTTTACAAGCCCTGCCTGGGTGGGTACAGAGTAGGATGGCGGATTGGATCGGGATGGGCTCCGACAGTCCCGGGGAAGGATGAATGACCAGTGCTTTCTCATTATGTGCCTGGAAAGGGAGTCTTATGCAAAATTCAGAGAAGACAAAAAGATCCCAGTTCTTACCCTCCTTCTTTTCATGGGCCTTGCTGAACCCCAGGCAGGCAGATGTGGTAAAGGAACTGACCTAGAATTAGCCTTCCAAGAACAGTAGATGAGTCTCATATAGCCAGGCCTGGTTGTAAAGGATAATGTTTCTTCTAGGGAAGAATGCAAGGTAATAAATGACTTCTGTAGCAATTAAACATAATAGCAAAGGTGAGCCTCCAAGTATTATCCTTTAAAAAAAAAAAAACCCAATAACAAAAATGACCAGGAGTCACCAACCAGGAGGCACTCTGCTCTCCGCGAGAATGCAGGCAGCTGGTTTCCCTATTAGCAAACACTGCGCTGAAAACTCCTTGTAGGTTTGCAGATCAGACATTCAGAAGCAGCTGAGAAGGCCCCATTCCATCTTGCATTTGCTAAAATGCATTTGGAATCACATTATTATAGATTATGTAAAACTAGCACGGGGCAAAGATGAAAACGTAACCCTCGATCCTTCTGCAAGAAGGGAGTCAGACTGACCCCGTGGAGACCCAGCTTACTGCCTCTTTGTTTTTCGACGGGTCTGCTTGCCTGAGGGAAGCATTCAGTTATTCCTGCCTTTTAATTCCTGTCTTTTGGGAGATGTGAAAACATGAGGCAAGGAGAAATTACCCCTGAAAACCACCGTCCTATACCAACACAGGCCAGGAAGAAGCGGCTTTAGAATTTTACCTAGGCTTAGGCTTGCTTATAAAAAAAGAGAAAAAAAAAGCTTACTTATAAGAATTAAAAGCAAGGAGGCTGGAGAGATGGCTCGGCGAGTAAAGTGCTTGCCAGGCAAGCATGAAGGCCTGAGTGTGGACTGCCAGCACTCGTGCTGGGTGTGGCCATGAGCATCTGTAAGGAGGACGGAGACAGCACAGGTCTCAGAACTTGCTGCCCAATCGGTTTAGCCGATCAGTGAGCTCCAGGTTCAATGAAGAGACTTTGTCTCAAAGACTAAGGAGGAAGGTTGGAAATAATGCAAAGATAATACTCATATATGAAATTCTCAAAAATGAAAATATTTAATTAATTAATTAAAAAATAAGATGGAGAGTAATTGAAGAAGACATCAAGTGTTGGACTCTGGCCTCTGGGTGCGAGCGCACGTGTGCGCGCACGCGCGAACACACACACACACACCCCACAAAGAATTTGAAATAAGGAGGGCAAGAAATTCTTTCTGCTCTGATTAGCTACGCAGCCCTAAGGAAATCGTTTAACTTCTCACTGCTTTGATTTCCTTACCTGAAAATATGACAGTCTGAATTTGCTAACTTTTATGATTTCTTATAAACTCAACATTTTCTGATTCAGTGACTGCAGTTTTAAAGAGAAGCATCACTCACAAAAGCTGTGGTAGGTTTTGCAAGTGCAGGCCTATGTACACATGTGTAGACTCAGCTGTGTACAACTGATGACGTGAAGATGCCTTTTCACTCTCTCCTGAGCCTAGCTTCCTGGGATCCATCTTCTGCCGTCCTCCCATCCTCACTTGTCATAGTTGGCTTGAGTTGTCAACTTGACACATCTTGGAAGAAGCCTGAAAAAGTTCCCTCACCAGACTGCACTGTGGGCATGTCTGTGGAGCCTTTCCTTGATTGCTAATTGATATAGGAGGACCCGGGCCACTGTGGGTGGTTCTATCCCTAGGCAGGGGGATCTGGGCTATATAGGAAAGGTAGCTGAGCAGGCCAGAGGAAGCAAGCCAGTGAGTAGCATTCAGTCACAATCTGTGCTTCAGTTTCTGCCTCCAGGTTCCTGCCTTGAGTTCCTGCCCTAAATTCCTTCAGTGATGGATGGTGACTTGGAAGCATAGGATGAAATAAACCCTTTCTTCCCCAAACTGCTTTTGGTCAAGAATGTGTCATCATAGCAACAGAAAATCAAACTAGAATACAACCTCTTCCTTGCACTTTTGATGGCCCCATAAATCCAGATGATAGTCACCTCTCCTGCAAGTAATTGTTAGGGTGATGTAGCCAGTGTGGAGGCAAGCTAGCAGCTGAGTCTTAACAGAGACCACCGAGGTACCCACAGCCCACTCAAGTGTACCCTCCAGTGCCCTGTCAGTATGTCAGTACCCCTGAATAAACTAATCAACCCATTTGCCCATTTGTGAGAACATGTCTTGGAGTCAATGAAATGACTGAGGTAAAGAGATATTTCCAATACTGGGTGGAGAGAAAGGAGGAAGAGACAGAGAGAGAGAGAGAGAGAGAGAGAGAGAGAGAGAGAGAGAGAGAGAGAGAGAGAGAGAGATCCAGAAGCTAGAGATGGCTCAGTGGGTAAAACACTTTCTATACAAGTATGGAGATCAGAGTTCCAGGGAATAAATGTAAAGCCAGACTCTGTACTGTATATCTGTAATCCCAGCTCTCCTATGGTAAGATGGGGAGTGGAGACAGAAGACTCTCCAGAAGCTTATGGGCCAGCTAGCCTGGTGTACACAACAGCTAATACCAAGAGACCCTACTTCAAATAAGGTGGGAGGTGAGAACCAATGCCCCCCTCCCTATGCACACACAGAGATTATAAAGAAAAAAAGAGATCCAGCCACACCTCTCAGAAGGACACTGGGTGTTCTATGTCAAAAACATGAGAAAGACATGCAAGTATGCAATGCCCTAACGTTCCCCTACCTTTCTACCCTGGGCCAGGACCACATGTCTGTGCTTCTGCACAGACCCCAGAGGAGAGAAGCTCCTCGGGTCTCTATTCTTTCATGACTGTTGTAAGAAGAAAGAATATTCTTACCTTTCTGTAAATTAATTCCACAAAATCTTAGTCCTCGGGTTCTCCTTGATGTATTTCCAGAGCTTCTCACAAGCCATGGCCACTTGGCATTCCCTAGTGATAAAAACAGAGCTACACTGATGACAGCGGGCATGCACAGAAGCTCCCATTGGTGAGAGGGACCACTGGGTACCATAAATGGGCAAATGACGTGCCATGTGAGTCATTTAGCCCTGAGGAGCTAAAGTCCTGTAAACATGCATAGATGACTTGGGGTTCCAATACCACTCTTCTGACAAGGTTGAACCCCTAAAACAGGAAGGGAATCAGTGCTCTGCTAATAAGCAGGTTCCCAAATTGTTAAAAGATACAGACTTTAGAAAATTTGCCAGTTTCTGTGGCTCAAATGCTCCCACCACGATTTCTACCATTAGCTGCATTAATATCTAGTATAAATGACTCCTGAAAAGAAGCCAGCACCAGCTCTCTGCAGAAAGTGACTGCAGTGGCACTAGAATCAATGAGTCCTCTTGCTTCCTCCTGAAGTTCTAAAGGGTCCTCGTCTTCAAGTTTGGTGACGAATGCCTGAATGTGCTAGATCAGCCTTGCTTCCTCCCCTGGCTCCCTTTGCCATCCCCCTGTTCCCAGAACATATCTAGACCTGTGCATTTAAATTGTGCTGATTTGCTGAAGACTCCCCCAGTGATCATCCTGCCTGAACCCCAGGTTCTCCACTCCAGCCTCTGGCAGGCATCTTAAACTTAGCCCTTTTCCAACAGTTCTGCCATTCCCCTCCCTCTTGCCTCTCCCAACTCAGTAAACGCCACCACTGTCCATTGGCTTAAGATAAGAACTCTGTTTCTTCCTCCTCTTCTAGATCTCCTAACTATCTTCAAACACATCCTGAATCCAGCCCTTTCTCCCATCTGCACTAATTACGCTGGCCCACTCCGCCATCATCACTCACTGAACCACTACAGTTAGGTTCCTCCTGTTCTCAGTTGTTTTTTAAAGAGAAGCTTTATTGATTCAAGAATTTCATACAATGAATTTTTATTATAGTCAGATCTCCTCCCCTCTCCGCCCCCCCACACCCTACCATCCCCATCCCTGACTTCACATCTTCTATTAGCAAATGAAAAACCCCATCCATCTTACATAACACCTCTGAACAGGGTGCAGGAGAAATCAGATCTCATGAGAGTATCAGTCATCTATAATTCTTATACTCAGGTGTGCCAAAGTAAGTAAGGGCCCTTCCCTTTCCTTATGTGGCTTTGGGTCAGAATATGCCCTGGTTTCTTGGAATGGGATTTCCCTTCTGAAGTTCTATATTTCTTACCCACTGCTTAGGAATGTTGAGTAGGGATGTTTCTTTTTCTCTGAGGTTGGAAACACCTGGTTTTCTTCATCAAAGTTAGTTGTTCACAGCTGTTGCATACAGGTTATATTCTGGCTGTTTCCCATCCTCACTTAGCACACTCTCGCCACGGTGTACCAAGGTGTTCTCCAACAGCTAGATCCTCACAGCAGGCAGGAGTAAGCTCACAGGCCCCCAACCTAAGATTCTCTGTGTGGCAGCTGGGAGGTTTCACAGCTTCACATGTGGCTTCACACCAGTGTCCTCTAGTTTATTTTCTGAGCTCTGGAGCCTTCTCAGATTTCGAATGTTGTTGAGGACTGCAGTCAGGTCTTCACAGTCACTGGGTGGTAATTATGGTCAGCCAACCACGGGTGTCACTGGGGCATGTGGCGACCATGCCAGTCCCACCCGGCCAGTGTGTGTGACTTCACCACTCCCCTTATTATCTCTCTTACTTGCCAAATCCTGAGTTCAGAATTTTGGGATCATATAAAAACCTCAAGATTCGTAATAAAAGCGTCGGCCGGGAGGTCCTGATGCTGAGAATGGCGGTCAGCGCCATCGCCCTGGATGTGCCGCCATTTTGGCTTTCCATGTGTTTTTTTTCTTACTTGCTATTTACTGGGTTTAGAAATTTGAGATCGATATGGTAGCACCTATGGTCAGGTAAATATTCATCCTGTGTGATAAGGTTCCTTATGTGGCTCATCAGGCACATTCAGTTTCTTGGCAGCCAGTTATGCCCCTGGCCCCGAGGCTGGCTGTCCAGGGCATGCCTCATTCCACCTCCATCTTTTTTTTAAATTCTCCTCAGTTCTTTTCTTGACATGCCTTACTCTGTTTTCTGCACCAGAGTCAGAAGTGATCTTCTGTATGCAAATCTATGCTTTTCCTTCTTTCTCCCTCCCTTCCTTTCTCCCTCCCTTCTCCCTCCCTCTACACATGTCACCAGTTCCTCCTATTGCTTCTTATTTGGACAGTGTACTGGCTATCCACAACCTCAGCCAGTGCCACTCGCATCTATGTCCCAGGTCTCTACCCTCTGGCACCTGAGTCTTTCTTTTCATTCCTTAGACACAGGAGTTAATTTTGGCTTTTGTCTTTGGTTTTCTGTCATGCCTAGCCCCTGGATCTTTGCATGGCTGACTGTTCTTACCATTGAAGTCTCATTGTAAATATTACCTCCTCTGAAAGACTGCCATTGATTAGTATTTATTGTATGTCCATAGAAAATAGCAACAATAAAAAATACCTCGGTGAGTATATGGGCTAAGCAGCCATATAAGTAACAGAAGCTGTGACCCAGTGGCCTGACATCAAATGAGCAAAAATAGCAAAGGATACAGCTGTTTACTCATCAGCAATCTGGTCTGGTTCCTGCACTCAGGCTGCTTTACCATCATCCAAGGCATGGTGGCCAGCTGCAGGGCTGACGTTAAGGTCTAGCTAGGTTCGTGTACTGGTCGGTTTCCTATCACTATGGCAATATACCAAAGACAGCCAACTTGTAAAAAGGGAAGATTTAGTTTGGATCACTGTTTTGGAAGTTTCAATTCAGGGCCATTTGGAGCCTGTGGTGAAGTAATACACTGGAATAAAGTTGCTTAATTCATAGCAGCCAGGAAGCAGAAAGAGAGAGGCAGGATCTGGATCTCCTATCTCCTTCAACGTGTACTTCCTATGATGTCACTTCCTCCAGTCAGACCCCACTTCTTTTACTTAAGATTTATTCTTATGATTTTAACTTTCTGTGTGCATGTGTGTCTGTGTGTGGGTATGTGCTCAAGAGTACAGGAACTTATGGAGGCCAGAAGAGGGTTTCAAATCCCCTGAAGTTGGAATTACAGGGGACAACTGCTATGGATAATGGGAACCAAACTTGGTTTTTCTGCAAGTGTACCATATGTACTTTAAGACTAAGCCATCTCTCCAGCCCAGCCCTCCTCCTGTTAAAGCTTCTAGGATCTCCCTGTGTCACTGCTCTAGGGACTAAGCCATTAGCACACAGCCTTCAAGGGAGAGTTGAGATCCAAATCATAACAGGGCAGAATGGCCTGGATCTTTCCCACTCACTGCCATAGGTAAGAACTCATTTCAATAGCCATGCCAAACAAGGTGGATGATGTACTCTGTCACATACTATGCACTGAATGGATGAATGAATTAATGAATGAGGAAATAAAATGATTTTCTAGATTAACAGCAAAACCTCCAAGTCTCTTTTGAAAACCATCAGAGCTACAAAGGGAGGTTCAGAAGGTAAAGCAGCCTCCCCTTCTCTTTGATCCTACATGGAATGCTTGCACCATGGAAATCTTTAATAAACGAACCAATCATCAGTCACTGAGGGCTTGACCTCATTTCGTCCCCTCCTCTCCAGAAGCCCAGACCCATCATACAAACTAGAAAGGCATAAAGGAAGATACCCACCAGGAGGCTAATGGAGAATCCTGTGTTTTCAGCTTTCTGTCTCCCTTTAGGCTCCCTTTAGGCTCCTCAGCCCCTGTTCCCACCCTCCACAGAATGACTGCTTTCCTCTGAGGCCCTGTCCTATTTATTTCAGGTGATAAAACGAAATCGCAAAGAAAAAAAAAAAGTATAGGAATTTTTTTAGTAAGCATTGTTTTCTCCTAAACCTTGTTAAAAGCCCAAACTCTCCTAAAGAGTTCACGCTATCATATTTAACAAAGTCCTATGGGACAGCTAGTGTGTAGGGGAGCACTCTATAGATGTTTTTCTGTTTCTGCTCTTAAGGTGGGTAACAAGGGTTTTTGAGTGGAACTTTCAGCGTGTTGGGAAGCTTTGCACATCAAAGCCCTATTCTGAGCACCTGTGGAAAAGTCCGTCTCTGCCAATACTTTTCAAGTGTTCGTCACACAATCACTTGTAAAAGAAAAGCAATTGAAGTCCTTCATCTATGTAGCATTATATGGTCTCTGCAAATTTCAGAAAAAAATAATACATTTGGGAATATTCTTAAAACTATCGAAAACCTACTATGTGTTAAACCTTGTTCTAGGTGTCAGGGATTGCCCTGAGCAATTCATTTGGGATTTCATAAAGAAAAATCTGTACAATGTGATATGGGGTTCTCAACCTTGACCCCACCAAATAATTGAGGTCACGTGAGTCTTTGGTGTGGGGCATCCTGTGAATTGTAGGATTTTAAACAGGAGCATCTACCCACTAGATGCCAACAGCTCCTCCATCCTCACATGTCCTCTAGAGGGCCAAGTTACCCTCACTGAGGGTCACTGAGCTAGTGAGGAAGACAATAGTCTTTGGGATCGAATCTAGATTCGAATCCTGGCCCAGCCAGCCATTAGCTTTAAAGCCTAAGGCAATTTCTTTTACTTCCTGAGTCTTGGTTTACTTACTTGTCAAACGGGTAAATAGGCAGATAACCTAAGATGAATGAGTAAGATGCTTGGGTTAGTAACTGGCTCATAGAAATGAGGAATTGTGGGACTGGATCAGTGGGCATCGTCTGCTCTTGGAGAGGACCCAGGTTCGATTCCCAGCACCCACATGGTAACTAACAACTGTCTGTAGCTCCAGTTTCAGGGGATCTGACACCGTCCTCTGACCTCTGCAGGCACTGCACAACATGGGTGCACTAACACACGTGCAGGCAACAAACTCATACACATAAAGTAAAAATAATAAATAAAATATTTGAAAACAGAGAAAAAGAAATGAGGAAATGTTATCTAAAGGGTGCAAAATTTGTTTTGCTCTAATACTGTGAAAAGGCCTCAGTTAATATAAAATCCAGAAAGATATTTATCATATTGTTTCAACAATATTTTCTGTACCATGACAGGTATGTCTCTTTCCTTTCAGCTGTGGTTACATAGAGTATTATTTTGAAATATTAAATAAAACATCAGTGATGTTGATGGCACAGAAATAGGAAATACCAAAGGATCCTTGCTTTTAACTAACATTAGAGTGTTTTCTGGCACTTTCCTTTGCTACAGATCTTTGGCCCATTGCATGTTGTAGTAGCTCCTAGGATGAAGTTTCTTCCTACAGGTGTCATTGTGTCCACTCTAGAGATTGGGTTCTACCTTCCTATGGTTTATCTATTGTGCTAGAGCAGGGAAACAGTACAGAGTATCAGGAGAATGATTCATGTGACCATAAGCATATATATACTCCCAGGAGAAGCCAGATTTTATCTCTGGTGACTTTAAAGTTGCAAAGAGCACCAAATCCTTCAGGTCTGCTGGGGTTTCACATTCAAGACCATAACTTTGATTTCAAAGAAGGTGGGATGTGACCAGCTGCCTAGACTGGAAGTTCTGAATGTTACGTGGAAGAAGAGGGAATATCAGGAGCTGGTGGTATCAGGCTAATGAAACATAGTCATTGATTGCGAAGCAAACCATTAACACAAGGGTGACTATGCAGCATTTTTTTAAAAATTACTTGTGGGTAGAGGATCATGAAAAAAATCAAGAGAATAATAAAAGTTTTCTGTTATTTTCAAGGAAAGCATAGGAAAGTTTCCTCAGAAGTAGCCTTTATGACCCCAATTATCTGTATCCTGGTACATTTGTTGTGGCCAATAACCAAAGTGAACTTGAAAGTCTAAGGTAGACATGTAGAAGCTCTTTGAGAACCTGAAAATGGAGCAGTAAGAGGTGGGGATCCTTGAGCCTGTGTGTTGGAATGTGTTAGAGAATGTTTTCATCTGGATAAATATGGAAATAAAAGTCTTGTCCATGTGGAAAAATACCTGAGACCACCCAGGTGCACCAAGCACATGGCTCATTCTTGTTCTCTGGGATTGAACTTCACATGTACCAGTGTGCCAATCATGGGGTCATCAACTCTCCCCATATAGATGCAACTCCCATGAAGAGTACACTTGAAGCAATTTTGACCTGTCTTCTTCAACATCTCACTAATTAGAAGGTTGAGAAAGTAAAAGGAGAGAACAGTATGGAACTTTCTAGTAAATGCAGATGAACTAGGGGGTCAATACGACTGATGAGACATAACAAATTTCGATGTAAATTTTGAATTTCTAAAATCATTTTAGTTCTTAAATTCAAGCAGGAGTCACAACCTGTTCACAAAAATACACAGTAGCTCCTCAAAGTCTTGCACCTGGTCCCTAATCTAAAATAAATTCATTCTACTTCTTTAAAGGATTTCTTAGACCCTTACCTCTCCATCTCTGAATATTATCTTCATAATGCTATTTATTGAGTTTCACTTTAAACCATTACTTATGGATTTCCAATTATGGGAAGTGACAGTCTAACTCTTTTTTAAATCTCCTTACAAAGAGGCACAAAAAGATTCTTACTTTTCACTCTCATAGTATTGTTATTTCATTTGGGTCAACATTTGGCCTAGCTGAACCGTGCAATGCATTACGGTTTCCTTTCTTTCATCTTCTTTCATCGCTCTTGTCTTAGCTTTCTGATGCTGTGGGAAAATTCCTAGGATAACTTAACAGAGGAAAGATCTGTTTTGACCTCTGGTTTTATAGGCTCCAATATGTGGCCACTTTGTCCGCTCTTTCTGGGTCTGCAGTGGGTCAGAAGATCATGGTGAAAATGGGCGTGGCAGAGCAAAGTGTTCACCTCAAGGTAGCGGGAAACAGTGGAGAGAAGCAGCGAAGGCCAAAATATCCTCTCCACAGACACACCCCCAGTGACCTCCATCCTCCAGGCCTCAGCTCCTAATGCTTTCACTACATCCCCACAGCACTACCAGCTGAAGGCTAGACCTTCAACACAGGAACCTTTGCGGAGCATTCCAGGTCTAACCCATGACAGCTCTAGTCCTGTTTTTACATTTCTTAGTTTTCTACTTAGTAGTGACAGACGTATCCACTGCTCTCCCTCCATTTTATGTATAACCTCTCTAGATTCAGGTGTATTGAGTGTTTATCGGGTTCCTCTTCTTGTGAGACCTCTTCTATGGTTTTCTGAGATATTCTCATTGGAGCTGGACAGCCTCTCAACCTGGTACCCAACTACTATCCTGGAATGTCCCCTCTAGTTAGCCAGGGAAATTTTTTCTCTTTTGTCACTAAAGATCCAGTTTCTTGTCTCCCGTTTCATTTTGTTCATACCTAGAAGTGAGCACAATTCATTCCATTCTGCAGATGAACCAAACCAAGGCATAGGACACCTATTTATAATATTCCAAAGTCATATGGTTCTTTTTGTGTAAGTGACACAGAAAGGCCACAAATCTAGAGTCTATCTAACACTAACCCAGGCCCTAATTACTTTCTATGACTTTAGCAGTCCTGGCCCAAGAGGGACATCTAGGGGAGGAAGCTTGGAGCGCTTTGGGGTGCCTGAACCTGGTTCATTGGTGTAACATTCCTACCTGAAGCACTTTTGTAGGCCCTGACTCAACAACCTTCATAGCAGTTTCCTATCTTATTTCTGGGGTTAGCTAGTTTTAAAAAATCTCCTGGGCATATAACACTATCCTTGGGTCTTTAATGTCAGAAATAATGATCCTGTTAAACTGAGGCTCATTACCACAGAAGGAAACTTAACTGAGCTCTGTTTTGGGGATGAGGGTGAGGTGTCTAATGATTTTATTTAACTTCCTCCTCTATAGCTCTGCAATGGGACATCGTGGGGATACAGCAGTCAGCGGGGAGCAGACTAGCAAATTTTCAAATAATAAGAAAGATATCCTTTCACTGATGTAAGGAAAGGAGCCCATCCTCCATTGTTCTTGTCAAGCACTGGCTGTTCCTTTGTTGTGGTCTCAGGGAAATTTCCTGAGCCCCTTAAGCCACTAATACCAGTTGTATCCGCATCAGCCATAACACATACTTAAGGCATTATTTCCAACCTGGTTTTTCCCATAATGAACCTGAAAATCCCGTTTTATGATTTGTTCTCCTGAATGAGCTTTCTGGTGGAATCCCTGCTGGGCCTCCAGTCACTAGCACAGAGACTTGGCATGACCATCCACTGAAGGCACCCATGGCTCTGAATGGACCATGGCACTGCTCTGTGCCAGATATTCAGAAAGAGGGATCAGTTTCCACTTCCCTTCCTCTAGAAGAACACCACCACCACCCAATACACACCTGCAGTTCTCTGATGAGCTATGAATGCTGTACATGAGGCACCCAGTGTCCTTGTAGTTGGAGCATAAAGTCCCCAGAGCATTGGCCACCTCAAGAAGCAACAGAGGAGGCTAGGTTCCTGATATCACAACAGCCAAGGGACTGGGTTTTTTTTTGTTGTTTTTTTAATCCAGAGATATAAGACACAAAGGTGAGGCATGCCCACTCTCTACATACTTTTGCAAAAAGGATGATCCTCCTCTCCCAGCACCACTGGGAGGAATGGATAGGAAATAGGATTTTGACTCAAGATTTTAGGAAAGGATCTTTGCGACAGAGCTGCATAGGTCTCCCTACGAGCAACTGTGTTACTGTGTTTGCTTTTGTTAGGCACGTTGAGGCAGAGATGGGACATCCAGAAGTACTCCAGAGAAGGCCCAATTGCTAAGCCACAGTAGGACAAATCATTTAAAATACACCTTCTAATGATGAGATCCGTGGAGTCCAAGATGTACAGTTTTATGTCATTTTTATGTGCATGTGTGTGTTTACGTGTGTGCTGTTGCACCTGTACATGTGTGCATGTGTGTAGACACCCAGGGTTCAACTTCAGGTGTGATTCGCTTGATTTGTGAGACAAAGTCTTTCACTGTCTTAAAGCTCACTGAGTAGGGTAGGCTAGCTAACCAGGGGGCCTCAGGGATCTGTCTCCGTTTACTCAGTGCTGGGATTATAGGTGTGTCACCACACCCAGCTTTTTCACATGGGGTCTGGGGGTCAAACTTGGGTCATCATGATTGTAGTGCAAGCATTGTACTGACTGAACTATCTCTCCAGTCCTATAAGCTACTTTTAAAAAGAAGGAAAGTCCTCTTAACAATTAAAACATTTCTAGATATAAGATGCTATTTTAGAGTAGGAGTCAACAAACATTTTCTTAAAGAGTCAAAGGATAAAGATTTTAGACTCTACAGACTTTATTATTTGTGTTGTGATGACTGTTGCGTAACCTACTATAGTACAAAAGCAGCCACACACAATTACACAAATGAATAAGCCTGCCTATGTTCAATAAAACTTTATTTATAAAATATATGATGGAGTGGTTCTGGCCCTTGAGAAGATATTGGAAATTACAACAGGGGTAAGAAAGAAAGAAGGTATATTATTGCTCTGCATGGATTTATAAGTGTCACACTCATGTACGACGTATGTGTAGATCTTTTTGTGGGCAGGATGTGTATTTCTTTATGTACATGTGGTTTGAGGAATGGAGAGAAGAGAAAGAGACTGAACACATGTAAACCCACAGAAAGATAAAACCCCTAAAATGCTGTGGTCATTGTCCTCACAGCCCAGTGCTCTGTCACAGTGATGTAAAGGCTTCAGCCCCAGAGGTCCCCCAGGGGGAGTTGTACACAGTGTCTGAAATTCCTACTGCTTCACTCTCTTTGCTTTGGGCATCTGTCTTGTGAAGGAAAGGGCCTAACTACATGTAACTATGTCCTGAAGGAGGGAAAAATGTGCTTTCCCAGATTAGTATATCAGATCAGCGGCTTGTCACTCAGGCTTTCAAAGACAGAGTTCAGACAACATCAGTGCCTAGTGCAACCTGGAACACCGAGGAAGTTCTCGGCTCTCGAGACAGGGTAGCCCTGGAGCTGGCAGAGAGGGAAAAGAGGAGGCAGCTTGCTCTGTCTGCCTAGCAGGTCTGCCCAGGGAGAACCTTCTTGAGCCTCCAGTCTCTGTCTACTTATCTGTGTAGTCACAATGCAACTTGAAACAGTATATTTCAAAAGCAGCGGATAAGAGACTAGGGCAGTGCCCATCCTTTGAGTTAGCATACCTGTCCAATTTTAAGTGGCTAAAATATGACAAATGCAATGTCTAGGAGTGGGGTTAGCATACTTGGAGTCCTGCTCATCCTAATCCGCCTGCTCTTCTCCAGACATTTTCCTTTTCACCTATCCCTTCCTTCCAAATGCATCCAACTTTCTCCCCTTTACTTTAAAAACCTCCTAAGCGAGGTAACCACCTCCCCCACCAGACCTGAACACACACATGTCATCAAACACCCAGGAAGCCCCACTGGGCCATTTGCAGCTGCTTCCTGTCTCCATGATGGCCATTTTGTCACAACCAAAGACAGGAGAACACAGAGTCCCCCATTCCATCTCAAGTACTCTGCATTACTGTTTTTCCCCCAATCATCTCTAAATAGAGGTTTCTCTTCCTTGCCTGCTAGCTCAGCATTAGAGTACACCATGAGTGTGCCCTGCATTTGAAATCTGACATCTCCTTCTCCCAACTATTCACTTCATCTTCAGCCTCGCAGAGCACTTTAAAATCGGTAGCCCTTTAACTGGGCGAGCTATTCTTCTGCTGGGAGATGACCTTTTACACGGCAGATAAGGCTGTCATCAGTGATCTCTGGTATATGAGAGTTCCTGTGTTCCAACAAGGAACACAACCACACCGTGGAGCCGTGGGTGTGTGCTCTGTGTTTCTGTGCAATTTGTTTGTAAAGATTATTATTTTTAAACTATATAGGAACCTGAGTAATTATTGCCACTTTTTGAAAGTACTGTCAGCCCTCATGGGGGCAATGTCTGTCCAATTAACTTTTTTTTTTTTTAATTGAAAAGAAAATATTTGTCAGATTCAAACCTCTTGGGGGAAAAGATGTGGGGAGAGAGCATCAAAAAGATGAAATTTTTCCACGGGTTTTATAGAAATTAATTGTAGCGGGTCGAAGTTATGAAAATAACCTTTAAGTAATTCTTCCCACAGACTTGAGGAGTAAAAACAATGAATGGTTTTATTTCTCTTCCAAGATAGGATCTTGTATCCTAAAGCCTTCCACATTACCCTTTGTTTCTTATCAGAAGCCTAATGTCTGATTTGCCTCCAAGCAGAACATAATTTGTTATTTTCTTAAAATGTTAATCTATCTCACTGTGGAGTTGTGGGATTCACGAAGCGGAATGCAATGTGAGCTTTCCAAAGTGGCACAAATTCTCTGACTACCCCACTCAGGACTAATGAGTTTATTTCATTTCATTTCATTTATTTATTTATAATTTCTTATTTTATACATGTATGTGTGTTTATGCCCCTGGGGGTCAGAGGAGCGATGATTAAAAATTTGCTGAACTGGCACAGATTCTCTGAATATCCCACTCAGATCAGAACTAATGAGTTTATTTTATTTAATTTTTATTTTATTTTTAATTAATTATTAGCTAAATTTAAATAAATAAATTGTTTCATTTTATTGTTTATTTATTTATAATTTCTTATTTTAGGCATGTATGTATGTGTTTGCCATATGTGTATAGCCCTGGAAGTCAGAAGAGGCTTTCAGAGCCTAGTTGTGAGCCACCCAATGCGGGTACTAGAAACTGAACCTAGGTAGTGTGGAGAAGCAGCAAGTGCTCTTAACCACCAAGCTATTGCTTTATCCCTGGGATTAATGAGTTTTTGCTTCAGGACCTCTATCCTTGGCTCAGGTCTTTTACATAACACAGCTATTAGCACACCAAGGAAGCATAGCCCACATGGCATCATTAACTGTCCTCCTAGGCAGATGTGCTGACCAGCAGTGGTTCCCTGGGTTATCACTGAAGCAAGAATCTCAGAATCTGTGCCTGGAGTGGAAGAGCTGCTTGTTTTGGCTGCTGGGCCCTTTCTCCAATTTGTTACCAGTACGTTGATTGATTCTGGGGACATTCTTAGTTGATGGGAGGGAGATCTTTTACACACTTGCTCAATGAATCATGTTACCTTTGAAGGATGGCCTGTATGGCAGGAGACTCATGGCTCTCCCATTTGAATCTACTCCTGGCCATCCCATCAGAAGTTGATCATAGTAAATAGCCTCCAAGAACAAGAGTTTGGGGGTTTCTTTTTATATGTATGGGTATTATGTCTGCATGTGTGTAATTGCACCCTTGTTGTGCGATGCTCACAGAGGACAGAAGAGGATGTTGGAGCCCCTGGAACTGGAGTTATTGATGGTTATTAGTGCCATGTGTGTGCTAGGATTCAAACCCAGGTCTTCTACAAAAGCAACAGTACTCTTAACTGTGGAGCCATCTCTCCAGCACCCCCTGCCCCAAAGAACAAGATGTTTAAAGCCTTTGTGTCTCTTAATGGTCACTCCAAATCTTTGGGATCCCTCTTTTGATTTCCATACAGGGCCTATGTTTCAAAATCATGGCCTGAGGATTGGGAAGACTCCTGAGCATCTTCAAGAACCAAATTTAAATCTACAAATGGGTTTTCTCCTGTCATTGACACCCTGACCAAAACATGCCTAACTTTGGCTTAAAGAAGGACTAGATGCCCATAACAGTGAAAATACTTAAACAATATTCATAATTTGACTGTAATAACATTTACTTTTAATAATAATGCTACTTTTCATTACCAATAAATAGTTGCAGTCTTCTATCTCCTCATGACAACTCATCAAGGTAACTATTTTAATAATAAACAATCCAGGATTCAAAATTTTAAATTTGTTAGCTATATTCTCTTACCTGCTAAGTCCTGGTCTGGGATTCATATCCATCTGCAAAGATCTTACCCAAGAGCTGGTGAGCCCGGTTATGTGTCTGTTAGTGTTCTAATCTGGTAGTTAGATGAAGCTGCTTGGAAAAGAGAGTAAGAGAAAGGAACAAAAGAGCAAGATGAATGGGCTGGGCCACACCAGCATTGAGAAGGAGAGCGCAGGATAACCCTAAAGAAACCCTAGCCTGCTTCTGTTGTATCCCGTAGCCTCCACCTTTTGCTGGGTCTTCGCTATCCCTCTTCATAACTGACTGGAGGCTTGACTGGATTCCTGAGCCGTCTTCCCAGGACCTTTCTCCTAGAAGCTGAAGGATTTGTTGTGACATGAGTTGGCTGCAGTTAGAGAAATGGGAGCACCAGGGTCAAGAAGCAGCAGCAGTGTTGGCAGCGCCAAGGTCACAGGTGCCCCAGCTCCTAGATGAGCAGCCATCTAGACCTGCTGCCTCTATGGATATGCTGAGGTCTGCTCCAGCCTACAGGAGGTTCAAGAAAGGAGTCCATGTGCAGCAGGATTGATTGAGCTGCTCAGATATAGTGAGATGGAACAGCTTTCTGATTTTGCTCATGAGGATTTTTTTTTTTTTTGCAAAACAGAAGCAAAGGTTTGTGTAACTGAAAAAGCCACTTGAGACGCTGACCAGGCCAAGTGTAACATTTGATTAGGAACTGAAACAAGATCACCAGACTTCTTGTCACTTGGAGTTGTCTGCTCCTTCCTGCTTTCTTCCCCCAAGAGGCTTCCTCAGGGCTCTGAGATACAGAATCTTAGGTCCTCTATGCTCTCACTAAAGACACCGTAAAAGAAAGAAAGAAGAAAGAAAGAAAGAAAGAAAGAAAGAAAGAAAGAAAGAAAGAAAGGGAGGAAGGGAGGAAGGGAGGAAGGGAGGAAGGGAGGGAGGGGAGTCAGAGAGCTAGCTCAGTTCTAGAGGTGCTGACCGCCAAACCTGATGACCCAAGTCAGACCCCCTTCAGGATCCACATGGAAGGAGAAAATGATAAATACACGTAATTTTTAAAAGAAAGAAAATATTCTCTCTGTAAAAGTCTCATGGAAACCTACTGGACCATATACCCATCCCTGAACCAATCACGGCAGCTGAGGAAGGAAGCAGTAATCTGACAGAGTTACCTTTGTGTCAGGTGTTGTATCTGGAGAGTCAAGCCCCACAGGACACGAAGGCCTTGCGGGTGGGCAAGGAAAGAAGAATCTCAGAATGGCTGTTATCAGAAGAGTGAGGCTAAGTGGACACTGGGGAGTCAAAAGATGGCACATGTGCACCACCCTGTCTGCCTGGCTTTTTAGCTGTCCTCAAACTGGGTAGGAGTGTTCCGGTCCTTTGATGTATGCAGCCAGGCTTGTATCCGTAAGTGAGGCCAACGAATCAAGGAAAAAGACTGCCCTGGACTGTCTTTGATTATGGCCAACTCAAGCTATATAATGCTGCAGGACTAAGTGTGTGTTTGATGGGTGGTTTTGCTTTTGTTTGGGAGAAGAAATCCCTTGCTTGTATCAGTAATACCTGGAAGCGTTGTAGAAGCAGAGTCCTTGACTCCACTCTGCACAACCTAAATCAGAAGCTGGCATTTTTCTCTAAGCAACCAGAACATGACTCTATGACTTCTACTGTGATTATTCAAGTCGCATGGCTCTTGTCACTCTGAAACAGACCCTAGACTGTTTTTTTTTTTTTAAAAAAAGGGTGTGGCTGTGTTACAATTAATCTTTATTTGCAGAAATGGGCCACAGGTCACGGTTGGTGTTCCAGCTTTGCCCATCCCTGGCGTGGGGATTATGGCTATGACTGTACTCACTCACTGTCACCTCTGCCCCATTGGGCTTATACTTTCAGATGGAGTGTTAGAATGTGGCTCCAAAATAATCTTCAAAGTGCACACATTCGAGAGGCATTTGGGTGATGCAGAAACCACTGAAAGGACCCAGAATGTGCTTGGTGCCTACAGTGGCTGTGGAAGCCACTCGCTAGAAGGCCCGCTGTCACCTGGTGCGCATGCACAGTGTGTGCTTATGGACAGTACGAGGCTCCGCTGTTTTTGTTCAAGACCTTTGGCAAGTGGAGCTTATTGTGCCCATCTCCCTGGAAACCAGACAGGCTCGGTGATGGAGAACAGAATATTCTCTCACTTGCCTGGATGCCGCTGGGAGGGACAGAGTTGCGTGAGAGCTAACACCTCTTATCCCTACCCCCGCAGCTCCTCAGGATGCGCTTCCCTTTAGAGGCTCCACGGGGACTGCAGGCAGTGGAACGGCCTCCACAAAGACAGGCGGCTCGGAGCTCACTTGCCTGATTCCCTGGGTCCCTCTGCGGCGATGCTATTCTCTTCCCTTTGCAGTAAATGTCAGCTCTGCTACCTCTCCCAGCAGCTCACGTCTGTGTGCGTTCTTTCATTTTTCTCTAGAGATCCCTTCTGTCCAGGATGTTTTTTGTTTTACACTTGAAAAAAGCCGAGGTTCTGCACAGAGCCACAGAAACTGCTTTACCAGCTCCAGGCCCAGCCGGTACTGCAGCGTTTTGCCTCGGGCTTCCTAAACCTTGCATAAAGAGGCAAAAGATGCCCCTTTCTCCTGTCACGCTAGCTGCTATTCCTGGTGCTGTGGGGTGGGTGGACAGAGTTTGAAACCCACGAGGCAGAAGAGAAGTGTGTTATTGCTTCACTCTGGTCACTCGATACTTGAGAATTCTTGCCTTTACTGGTAGACAAGTGACTTACAGCTTAGTCTTGAGTCCCCACACCCCACATTAAAAGGAGTGCGGGGATTGCTCAATGCACACTCAGTACACACAGCAGAGGGGATGGGTGCAGGCTTTTTTCATTCCCTAATTGTCAGCCACCCCCCTTCCTCCAGATCCCTGCATTATTACGCTGAGAATTCACCTCAAGCTCCAACATAGCTTCTTCCGTCCTCTTCCCCAGAGCCAAGAACAACAGCCATGTGGACCAAAATAGCAGGATTTCTTATGACTTTTGCATGTCCAGAGATGCATATTTGTTTCTGTCAAAATTTTGAGAAGAGTTATGCCACATTCTAAATGTCCAGGAAAGGATCAGGGAGTCGACTCAAGAATGCTTGGCCTGCCTGCTAGGGGATCAGGGCAGAGATGCTCAGAAAAAGTCAACTTGTGTTTACTGAATGTCCACTAAGCCTTCTCTAGGGAGCCTGCAGAGGTATCTGACGGGTTCTCTCTCTTCCTTGGTTCTAGGACTGCCCCAACTCTCACAACTGGTTCTGCACACTTCAGCCTGAGACTCTAAATACAATCCATGCTGCCCTCTTGTTCAAAATCTCCAAAGCTCAAATTGCACTTAAACTAAAATCCATACCCTTTTCAACTTTTCAATGGGGCTGTTTGTCTTTTTCTTGACAATGGTAAGAGCCTTTTGAGGAGGAGAGCTATCTGTCATGTGTGCGGCAAACATTTTTACCTTTACTCTGTTTATATTATGTTTTTCCTGTATAAGACTTTTTACATTTTAATGCAGTCAAATAGGTCCAGTTTTCTTTTACAGCTTTTGGCTTTCCAGACTTGAGATGAATGATTGTCTTTCTTGACATGATTATATCTTAGACCACTTGGATTTCTTCTAAAAGGTTTATGTAGTTTATATTTTACATTCAAGTCGTTATTCCATCTGGAACTTATATTTGGTCAAAGATAGGGGAAGGAAACTAATTTTATTTTCCTCTAAAGCAAGCATTGATAAACTATTGTCCACAGGGTGCCTGACTGCCTTTGTAAATAAAGTTTTATTGGAAGACCACTATGCCCGTTCATTTACATATACTCTGTGACTGCTCTCTGACATGGCAGACCTGGATTGTGGCAGCAGAAACAATAAGTCCCAAAGTCTCAAATCATTACAGAATAAACTTTTCAACCCCGTTCTACATAGCTGTCAGCACAATTTGTTAAATAAACCACCTCTGCTATCTAAAGTGGAATTCTTTGTCATATATGAAGTCCTGATGTGTTCTAGAATCTTTTTCTGGATTTTTCCATTCTGTTCCACTGATCTCTTGGTCTGTCTCCCTGCCAGTACCACTTAGATTGGATCACTTTGACTTATATTTGCCAAGCCATATCCCCCAGCATATTTCTTATTTTTCAGGCGTTATTACAATTTAAGCTACTTTTATCCATTTTCAAAAGAGAAAGAAAACCTATTAGCATTGTAATGAGACTCACATGAAATCTGTATGTGCCTTACAAGAAGAATGAAGAGTTTTGTAATATTAAGCATTCTTATCTGGGAAAATATCTATTTAGTTCTTTTTTTTTGGAGTACTTCAGTAAGATTTTCTAGTTTCATTCTCACGAGCCTGCATTAATCAGTCTAGCCAGAAACAGAAATGGTACCCATAATTTAAGTAGGGGAAATTTATAGAGGACTTATTAACTAGTAAAAGGTGTTTAACTGCTAAAAGGGGTTTCAGAAGCCTCTAAGGAATGTTGAGGTAGCAAATGCAGGGAGCAACAGCTATTTCTAGGCATGGAGGAAGTGCTGCTTATAGAAATAAGATAAACTTAGAAGAGGAAGCTTGGAACCCAGAGAGATGGCTCAGGAGTCAAGAGCACTGGTTGCTCTTGCAGAGGACCCAGGTTCAGTTTCCACCATCCCACATAGCGACTACCATCTGTGACTCTAGTTCCAGGGGATCTAACACCCTCTTCTGACCACTGTGGGCATTGTGCAATGCAGGTGCACTTACATACATGCAGACAATACAGACACATAAAATAAAAATAATAAATAAAATATTTCTAAAGAATTTTTGAATAAAAAAAAGAAGAGGAGAATCTGAACCCTGGGCTGAAATTCAGACCACACTGAAAGAGGTTTAGCTGTCCCAGGAATATAAGACCAGGGTCTATGGCTTTTTTTTTATCTGAAATGTGTCCCTAAGTATTTTAAAATAATTTCCCTTCCAACCTTGCCTGTCATTTTCCCCCATCCCCATTTCTAGGTTCTTAGTGTCTGTTAAGGATGAAGCTATTGATTTCTGTATATTTAACTTTACTAAATTGTCTCACTTATTTGACTAGTCTTTCATTAGCGTCTCTTGGGTTTCCTGTGTATTCAAACCTATCAGCAGAAGATAATCTTATCTATCGTTCTCAGTATTGATACCGATGATTTCATTTTCTTGCCTTGGTGAATTCACTAGTTTTGAAGTTAATGTTAAAGTTAGCAATTCATTTCTAATACCAAGTTTTATTTTTCCTATGGACTTCCCTCTGTTCTTCCTTATTTTTTTATCTGCTAGTTATATCTAATTCTGAGGGATGTGTAAGGTTACTTCCAGCTCTTGTTTTAATTAAATTCTGCTTGTATTTTAGGGCCTTGTTTTTCTTTATGTGTTTAGCTATAATGTTGTATGGTGCATACAGGTTTGTGAATATTATACTTCCTTTACAAATTGTGCTTTTAAACATTCTCTAATGCCCCTTTATTCTGTTTTATATCTTTAATCTTAGTTCTGCCTTTTCAAATGTCCGTATTGCGTATTGCTAATTTTACTTTCCGTTTTATCTGATTACGCTTTACAGTTACTATTCCCCTTTATATTGTCAGTTTGACATTGTTGAACCAGTGAATGTGACTGTCACTCTTGAGTGTCTCCAGAATTTCCAGTTTCTTTCTTTTTTATTATTTTTAATTTCTTTTCTTTTTATTTATTTGTGAGTATGTTTGTGTGTGCATCCATAAACACACACGTTCACAAGTGCATATACAGCACATTTATGCAGGAGCTCACAGAGGTCAGAAGAGGACATCAAATCTCCTGCAGCCAGAGGTAGAAGCAGTTATCAGGAACCTGTTGTAAGTGCTGCGAACTGATCTCTAACCTCTACAAGAGCACCAAGCACTCTTAACTACCGAGTCATCTCTTAACCACAGTTGCTGTTTTGAAACTTGAAAAGTTAGAACTAATATTTCTAATTGGTGCAGTTCACCCTGAGTGATGCATTGCAAGCACTGTACATACATTCTGTTCTTCCCATCCTAGCCCATCTCAAAAACAGAGCTGTAAATACCTTACAGAATACCATTAATGCTTTAGCTTCACTCCCCATGAAGATACCATTCCATTGGCCTTTATTCCCTAGACATGGCTGACATTATTTTTGCTCATGTGACCCAACCTCTTACTTCATGCAGACAGAAATGCAGGAATGACCAGCAAGATATTTTTCCTTTTCCTGCATATTAATAATAACTTTCATGTTTGCATTTGGATTCTGTAAAGGCACTCCACCTGCACTCTACACATTCTCTTGTTCAGTTCTCACAGAAATCCTGGGAAATATGTTACTGTCATATGAATAGACATAGATAGCCTGCCCATGGGGACATAGCCTATAAACAGTAGAGAAGGAACTTGGCCTTTGTCTCACCAGCACCCTCCATATAGCGCTTCTTCCTTCACCATCCCACAGTTCAGTCCAATCTGCTGCTGAGACTGAGGTAGAAGGTTAGTAGAGGCAGAAAGACTAAGCATTTCACAATGCCCAGATGATGGTTAGCTCACCATAATTTCTGCTTGCCTTTGCTAACTTTACTCCTAAATAGTGTCAATAACTATGTAAAAACCATTATAGAAGTCAGAGTTATGTGGGATGGAGTAAAAACAATCTTGTCTGTTTCAACTTACCATTAACCGACCCTGTATCATGAGATCACAGACCTCATCCTCACACTGTGTTCCTGGTGTTGTACCACATCAAAACAGCCTCAAGGTGTCTCGATCTCTTCCTGGAGAGTACATCATTTAGGACAGGTGCCCACCATCCCCAAATTATTTTTTTACATGTAAAGGACCCAAAGCACAGATAGGTACTACCATATGTGTCTTGAAAGGGCAGAGGTGATATTGACCCAGGGAATTAGTTGGGACAGATTGAGGCCCTTGAGAAATTATAAAAGGAAGTAAGTGAGAAGAAAATTTTAAGCTAAGAGCAGTGAGGACCAAAGCATCAGGGGATGAGGGCACATCACATAGAGAACAGCGAACAAGCCGAGTTGGTCAAGGACAAAGGTTTGTATGAGAAGGCTCAGGATGAGAGACAGTGCCAGGGTTAGTTTGGCACAGATCACTCTCAGGTTACAGACTTTGGACTTTATACTCTGCGTAGCAGAAAGCATTTGAAAGTACAGGAGATGTGGTTCCAACTGCACAATCATTGCTTCAAGAAATTAATTTCAGGCCTAGGGCAATGGCTTAGTAAAGCACTTGCTGTAACAAGCATGAGGGCCTGCGTCCAGATCTCCAACACCCACATAAACATCTGGGTGAAGTGGTGTACACCTGGAATCTCAGCACTGGAGAGGTGGAGACACAAGGATCTCTGGGTCTTGCCTGGGAGTCAGTCTCAATGAAAGACGCTGTCTCAACAGAAAAGGTGGGAGGCAGTTAAGGAAGAGCCCTAATAGGGACCTCTGGCCTCCACATGCATGTGCACATATAACTGTACAAACACATGCATGCATATGCACACACACACATGTGGATGCACATGCACAAAAGAAATTGATTGCAGAATGTTTTACCTAGCAGATCAGAGTCTTGGGGAAAAGAACAGCTTAGTGAAATACAAATTTCACAAAAGCAAAACTGGGGGGATGGGGCGGGGGGGATGTGTCTAGCTTTATATGTTTGAGTAAATGCAAATTAAATAACAATGAAGGGCTCTTATTGACCGCCTCAGTACAAAAGATTTTCCTCTGATGGCATCTAGGCTACCAAGGAAGCATGTGAACTCTTTCATATGCTGCTGGTGGGAGTATCCGACCTTTCAGGAAAGAATTTATAAATGCGGATTAAGGTTTTCTAAAATACCCAGACCCTTTGACCTTTCCTCGTCATCTGAGGAATTAATCCTAAGGAAATAAGAATGTGTTAACATTTTTGATATAAAAAAAATCTCCATTGTAGTACTATCTATAATTGCCAAAATTAGGAGCAGTGTTAAGAGATAAGGGTTGATTAAATAAATGTTGGTGTAGCAGTGGTACATTACTGAAGTAGAATATTATGTAGCTATTCAAAATGATGTCTTTTGATGGATATAGATACAGAAAGATGAGACCGTGTGCTCATCTCTTCCCATTGGCCTCTAATAACACCTCTGTCATAAAGCAAGCATTTAAGTATGCAAGAATCTGTGTTTCTGGGCTCTCAGTTTGGTTCCTTTGCTCCAGGTGGCTATCTCTATATGGCGATAACACCATCTTAATTACTATAGCTTCATAGGAAGTCTTGATACCCAGTGTCCTAGCTAGCATTAGCATTAACGGTCAGCTTAACACAGCCTAGAATCAGCTGTTAAAAAGATAGCATCTCAACTGAGTGATTGTCTTTAACAGGCTGACCTGTGGACAGGTCTGTAAGGGGTTGTATTATGTGTCTTCATTGATGTAGGAGGGTCCGGTCCACTGTAGGAGGTGCCATTTCTGAGGCAGGTATTATTATTAAACTGTATAAGAAAGCTAGCTAAGCATGAGTCTGTGAGCAAGCCAGAGAGTGAGCCAGCAAACAGAGGTGATCTGTGGTTTCTGCTTTAAGCCCCTGTTTGAGTTCCTGCCCTGACTTCTCTCAGTGACAGACTGTGACCTGGAAGTATAAGCCAAAAAAATTCTTTCCTCCCCTAAGTTGCTTTTGGTCATGGTATTTTATCATAGCAACAGAGTAAAACTAGAATGCCTGGGGAGACTAATTTCCCTGCTCCGGCCACTATATGGAAGGTTTAGGAAGCAGAACAAGAATAAAAGAGAGAGACCATATGATTCAGTGTTGCAGTGTGCAGAAGTAGAGGTGACTGGTTAAAACCCGGGGCTACCCTGTTCTACAAGTAGAAGGGCATTAAAGAGTGGTGTATAAGATCTTCAGGGGCTGGAGGGATGGCTCAGCGGTTAAGAGCATGCACTGCTCTTCCAAAGAACCAGGACTCAATTCCCTGTACCTACATTAGCTGGCCCACAACCTCCTGTAACTCTAGCTCCAGGAGATCCTATATCTCTGGCCTCTGCAGGCACCTGAACTCATGTGCACACACACACACACACACACACACACACACACACACACACAATTAAGAACAATAAAATCTTTTTTAAAAAAGGGACTTTGTACCCCATATCTTAGATCTTAGAACAACAACCCCTATCCTGTCACTGTCAGTTTCATAATTATCAAAGACAAGAAACTGGGTATTGATAAGGAAAGTGAATGTAAGAGTCTACATCTTCTGAGCCATCATCACATCTCCCACTGATGCATACACATATCAGGGAAGCACGTCTTCCTCCCCAGATACCAGTCCCATCAGTCTTCCAGTCATGTTTTCTGGATCATCACTGCCCTTGTACATACCCTGTCTTTCACACTGACTTCATCCATGATGACAGAAACAAGTCACTGCTGCTTACGTACCACCACCCACATTAGAACACTTAATAAATGATTCCAAAGGGCTTCCTTCTTTCTGTGAAAATGAATTAAGGTCCTCTGAGTGAGAAGTGAGGCCTTACGGCCCTGGCTGAAGATTCTGTGGTTGAGCTGACTCAAGGTTACCGGAGAAGATGGTCTAAGTAAGACCTAAAATCATTCCTCAAGACTTTTCTACAATGTTAAAGAATTACAGGTCAGCAGTGACCTTCTTAAATCTGCACTATTCTAGGATTTCAAAATGCGTCTCTAATCCTAGGAGCCAGGACCACCTTTTATTTTATCAGAAAAAAAAGGGGGAAGGAAGGGAAAAAGAAAGAGAAGCGGCGAGAACAGGATGGCGGGCCTGGGAAACTGGTGCATTTTGTAAGTCGTAAACAATGAATGGACCCAAGCAGTGACCATTCACATCAGAAGAAAATCTTTCCACCAGACATTAAACTTCCTGAGAGAAAATCCCCACTACCTATGACAGATCCTTCCAAGAAACACAGTGGAATAAAGTTGGGATCCATCTGTTCCATATCCGCAACAGAGCTTCTGTTAGTCACTGTTCTTGCTGCTATGACCAAAGATATAAGACGAAGAAGCTGAGGAGAGAAAGGATTTATTTTCACTAGTTTCATGGAGGTGACGGCTTGGTGGCCTGGGATTGCTCCATTCTAGAACTTACCACACTGCTTGGTGCTTCTCCATGGGTTAGGAAACAGAGCTCCAGTGGGTAGTGCAGCTGACTTATAGCACTCAAGTTGCCCCCTCTTATGAGCCTATACCTGCAAGTTAGGACCCTTTGTCCTAACTTTGTCCACACAACCTTCCCCGCTCTGCCCAAAATATCAGTGCAACCACTAGGAGACCAAATGTTGATGCACACAACTGTGGGGGACATGTCACATTCAAACCATAACATTTCATTATGTAATCCAGACCCACTTCCTGAGCAGGGGCTCCATTTCCTGACTGCCTGTGAGATGTAACCAGGTGCCTCACACTTCGGCTACCGTAGCCATAAATGGACCAGCTGGCCACCATGTCTTCCTTGCTATGATGGACTGTATCTCAGCCAAATTTTGAGTCAAAATAATCTTTCCTCCTAAGTTACTTCTCAAGCATTTAGTCACAGAGATGGGAAGAGAGAGACATGAATAGAACCAAGACTGGCCGCAACTTGGTCCTTGCTGAATGCAACCATGCGAACCCAGTCAGCAAAACTAGATTACAAAATGCGATTGGACTCATGACCCAGAGTCTTTAATAATAACTAAGAACAAAAAGTAGTTGAAAGTGAACCCTGTTGATTCAAGAGCCTTGAAAAATCTGTCAACCAGTTATAATGCATGAACCTTACTAATGTAAACATTTATTTAAAAAATAAAAGTTGTAAGACTATCAAGGAGATGAGAATTCTGACTAGATATTTGATAATGTTATAAAAATCTTTACATGTGTGATAATGGCATTATGGTTATATGTTTTTTTTATTTCATGTGTATGAGTGTGTTGTCTGCCGTGTATTTATGCCATGCATCCATGTTGTACAATGCCTGCAGAGGTCAGAAGAGGCATCTGATCCCCTGGAACTGAAGTTACAGACAGTTGTTAGCCACCATGTAGGTGTTGGGAATCAAACCCGGGTCCTCTCAAGAACAGCCAGTGCTCTTAACTGCTGAGCCATCTCTCCAGCACAGTTATGTGGGTTTTTTTTCAAGACAGGGTCTCATGTATCCTAGGCTGGCCTCAGATTCACTGAGTAGTCAAGGATGACCCTGAACTTCTGACCCTTCTGCCTCCACCTCCTTAGTACTGGGATGGCAGGTGTGTGCCACCATGCTCAGCCTATGCAGTGCTAGGGATGGAACCCAAGACTTTGTACGTGTTAGGCAAGTACACTACGAACTGAGCTACATCCCAGCCCTATGGGTGTGGTTTTAAGATATTATCTTTTAGAGATGCATGCTGAAATGGCTACAGGTTAGGTGACAAATTCCAGTTGCATCTTATTGTATTGGATAGGGAAATCATATATTGTCGTAATGACAGGAGTTTGCTAAGCTCTCTGTACATTTCTGAACCAAACAAGCATTCAGAGGAATAGCATAGAAGGAGAATTTTGTGCCTAATTTTGTTTGTTTGTTTATTTGTTTACTTATTTATTTATTTATTTATTTGGTCTTTCTGAGACGGGGTTTCCCTGTAGCCCCAGCTGGCTTGGAACTCACTATGTGGACCAGGCTGGCCTCTAGCTCACAGAGATTTGCATGCCTCTGCCTCCGCAGAGCTGGGACTAAAGGTGTGTGCCACCACACCCAGCCTCATTCTGTTCTTTAAACACAGATCATCTCGTATGCCCTTCCTCGGCAGAGCCTACGCTTTCGCTGACCTGTAGTGACTTGGAAATTCTGAAATCTAACAGCTATATATAATGCAAGGGAGTGGAGAGATGGCTCAGTGGTTAAGAGCACTGACTGCTCTTGTAGAGGACCGGGGTTGGATCCCAGCACCCGCACAGTGGCTAACAATCATCCGTAACTCCAGTTTCAGGGGATCCAACACCCTTCTTCTGTTCTCTGTGGACATTGCACAACACAGATGCATTTACATACCTGTAGGCATAACACTCGTTCACATAAAATAAAAATAAAAGACAAAGCAGACAAGACTGGGAGCATGAAATGCGTGGCCACCCAATGGGTGAGATGTGGAAGCTGAGAAGCTGTCTGATAATTAATTGGTCCCTATTAAATCAGAGAAAATGGATGAGAAGAGTTTGGAAACCTCCCAGCTCCCGATGTAAGTCCCCAAGCTTAGTGCCTCTGATTCTTCATGCTGGAAAACTTAGAAGTTTCAGAAACCGGTGACAACTAAGACTCTGTCCCTGGATACTCAACTCATTAAAGTCTGTGAAAGCAATTTGACAGCACAGAGGATGTGTTTTGTCATTAGGGGTGGGTTTGGCACTGTTATTTGTTTTATCCAGAAAGAGTTGTGTGTGAAGGTGTCTGCGTGGGAGTGTGTATGTTTCAGAGGTTGGTGTCACGGCGTTGGTACAGGTTATGGATGGGTGTGAGTTTCTCAAGGATTTCTTTACTGTTCTTTACTGTTTTTGTCATGTGCTGTTTCTGCTGAGGAGATGTTGCAAGGCCCCTGAGTCTGACTTATGTGGAAATTCTGCTTTTCTCTCCTGCGTTGCTAGAATCATCCAAAGTACTGTCCTCCCCCTAACCAGTTCAGTCAGGAACACTTACATGTGTCGAAAGAGAATTCTCTCAGACTTCGCTCTTCTCTTTCCTCTTTCCTACAGGAACAAGCTCTTTTTCGAATGAATTAATCCTGTATTTTGTGACGAAAAGGATAGAGCCTTTGAATTCCTTTTACTAAATTCTACTTAAAATCAATTCTTGAAAATTTTTCTGGGGGCAAATTATTTACCCATTCATGACTTATTTGAAATAAGTCACTTATCCAAATGCTTCCTGCCAAGTGCTTCATGACAGACGACTTGGGTAATGACCAGTAAACGTGTCTTTCCTACATAGAATAAGCAGAACCCGGCCATTTCTGTTTCATGTGTTCTTTTTAAGCCCTTTATCATCCTTTGAAAAAGAATCTTGTTTAATAGATCACAGACATGATCTTTTAAACTGTTTTCAGTAGTTATGCAAAATCTTCACAAAAGTACTGGTTGGTAGACTACAGGGACTTCTGGACTTTAATCAGCCACAAGAGTAGGCAGGATTTAGAAGTCATTTCTCAACTCAGGATCACCTGCCGGTGATGAAAAAGTCCCAGGGAAGACTGCTGAGTGAAAAATACCATTGTGTACATAGACTTTTATGGACTCTGAAAAGCCCTTTGACTCCTTGGAGATAGAAGCTATGTTGGAAGTGGAAAGAGTAGAAAAATTCGCGTGACATGCGCATGTGAGCACTGCACTGATGTTTAGGCTTGAAAAAGAGTGAAGAGGTGCTGGAAGGGGGCTCGGAGCCACTGACAATCTTAACTGTTCGCCCGGAGGGGCTGGGCTGAGACCTTGAAGGGGAGGGAAAGGGCATAGCCATCAGTGAGCGAGACTTTGAACTGTTTGCCGGCATCTTTGACTTCAGAGCTCCTAACTAGGCAGCTGTAATCCAGGAGCAATGTATGGAGACTGGGCTCCACCTGAGGATGAAGAAGCCAGACCGAAAGGAAGCTAGATAAAGGACAGCCACTGTTCAGGCAAAGCTGCCTCTGTGGTCCTCGCCCGTGTTTGCTCTAGCAAACCAAGATGGGCAGAGAAGGGGCTGCAGAAAGCACACTGGTAGCTCTTGCTAGCTGGAGCTTCCTGTCCTGCCTGTGGCCCTTCTTATCCCATGACCTTGGGCAACCCACTTCTCTCCTCTCTGCCTTTCATCACCCATGAGTTGAGAGTTAAAATGGCTGGATCTTTGCAGATACAACGTTCTACAATTCACAGATGATTTATCAATAGGGAAGCACTTCATTTCCCAGCTGGATTAAAATCAGGAGTGGATTATCCAGTAGAGCTTTTGCCGTTTTATTTATCCCTAAGCATCTAGCAGCTCTGGGCAGTTGAATACTTAAATATCCAAAACATAGGCAAGGGCTCATTATGCCTGAGATAGCTAAACCAAGAGACAGAGAATGACTTGAACCATTTGTGTGGCTAGTGAGAGATAGGTTGAGTTTTAAAGCAGCAAGGTACAGGCTAGGGAGATAGCTCAGAGAGCAAAGTAATTGCTGTGCAAGCATGAGGACTCAAGTTTGAGACCCAAAGCTCATACCAAAAAACAAGTGTGGGGGCTGGAGAGATGGCTCAATGGTTACGAGCACTGGCTGCTCTTGCAGGGGACCTGGGTTCAGTTCCCAGCACCCACATGGTGGTTAGCAACTGCCCGTACTCCAGTTCCAGTGAATCTGATACCCTTTTCTGACCTCCGCTGACATTGCACAGTGCAGGTGCACTTATACGCACAAAATAAAAATAATGAATAAAATATTTTTTTCCTAAAAACAAGTGTGATGGTGAGTGCTTGAAACCTCATGCTGGGAAGGCAGGCAGGAGGCTCTCTAGGGCTGACTGGCCAGCCAATTTAGCTGAATTAAAGTGCTCCTGGTGAGCCTATGGCATTGTGAGAGACTCTTTCTCAAAAAGTAAGGTGGATGGCTCCTGAGGAATAATACCCGAGGTTGTCCTCCAGTCTGTATGAACCTGCATACTCACATGAACACGCCCACACTTCCCCCCACACACAAATAAAAGGCAAAGCAGCAAGATCTCAAGAGAAAGAAGCCAGAAGTGTCCATAATACTATCCATGACAATCCAAGATGGTGCCTGACTGGACAGGGGTGATGCACCATACCATGCCTGCACTGGGGAGCAAGCCTCTCACAGTTGACCACAGTAGCATAGCAAACACATCCATGACCCTGCATCCATGTGTAAAAGGTGGCGATAGATTACAATTTGGACATTTGAGTTGAGCCTGCGATGTATTATGGATTGACGCATGGATTTTATTGTGCCGCAGCTAAACCACAGCAGGTACCTCTGAGCTTCCGTTTATGTACATGTACTCCCCGGCTAACACCCTGTTAACAGCTGCACACACGCACCAGCTCTGCATTCTCACCATTGCCCTGCGTCCCTGGGCCACCAACAATCTGCTTCCCCATATAACGGAACCTTAATTAATACTCCCATTTTCAGGCAGAACACAGTGTTTTTTTGTAAGTCGGTGGCTTTGATGAGAGGATGAATGTGACTTGTCAAATGCAGCCATTCTTTAGTCCTCTGACACAGACACCCAGGTGAGTGCACAGCTGAGCTACAGTGACATGTGCCAGGTGGCATGAAAGCCATCACCATCCAATCAGTTTTCTGCCTGGATTTGAAGTACTTCCAAAGGAGGGTTGATGTTGTATATCTGTTCTCACCAGCACTAGTCTTTTCTGGTTACATGGCAACCAGAAGCTAGAAGGTGGCAGGTGGGAGGCGCAGAGCTCAGTGTGAAAACTTTAGCCTTGAAGTTACCATTTCAAGAGAAGAACAATTCCTTGCCTACTGGTATGAAAGGAATCTTTTGTGTGTTGTACAGCTGTATCACTGGCAGACTGACCAACTGATAGACTGAAAGGCTTTCATGGGGTGAGTTTCCAGAGACTTAGCCCTTCAAATAAGCCTGGAGTCTAATCTCAAAACAAAGGCAGGACCATCCTAATTCTGAGTCATTAAGCTGAGTGTTCTTCCATGAAACAATATTCTTTGCCTGGTCGTGCAATGCTTCTTGATCCTGGCTGTGCATCTGGCTCGCCTTGAACTGTTAATTATACAGATGCACAGACCTTCTCTCCTGCGTTGCAATCTTTGAGGAACAAAACAGCTAGCATCTCTCTCTCATAAACTCATAGGAGGCACCTACTTCATGGTCAGGACTGAGAACCACCGGTGAGCTATTTTACAGAAAAGCCAGATTTCCCATCCATTTGCTTATTTGAGTCTTCCAGTGACCTGTGAGGTCCCCATGTGGTGAGGAGAAAACAAAGAAATTGGGAAGGTCCCACCACTTTGCCCAAGGTTGTCACAGATTTCGCAAGTGGCCTAGGCAGCCTTGACTCCCTCCCCTGGCTTTATAAACATATGATTTTTGTACCCCCGCAGATTTGACGTTTGGAAACCATGTGCTGTTTTACTCCTCTATTCTTGTTATAATAGAAGCCTTAATTTTTTCAGGCAGGGTCTCACTATGCAGACCTAACTAGCCTGGAATACTCTATAGGCCTGGCTGGCCTTGAACTCACAGAGATCTGCTCGCCTCTGCCTCCCAAGTGCTGGGATTAGATGTGTGCTGCAACACCGCACATGGAAGAATCCTTAATAAGGATACCCCATTTTTACTTTGCTTTAGGCCATGGACGTTGCATATCCTGCCCCGCTGCCTAGATCTGTCGACCACGTTGCCTCAACTGTTTGAGATGCATGCTGGGAAGTAGTAAGCACTTCTTTCCAGAGTGATTGGGGAATCATTACCTTAAGTGTGCTAGCCGGGTAACTTAGAAGAAGCTGTTAAATTAGTCCATTAATTCTTCCACTTTCCGAGCCCTGTGTGGTGTGCGGTCCATAAGTGATTTCACCAATCTTTACAACAATTCCATGTAATTACTCTCATCCATTTATAGTGGAAACGTGTCAAAGCGTGGAGGTCACATTGTCTAGGTCCATGATAGACCATGGATTTGGGGGCTGACTATTCTAGATTTGAACCTCAACTGTTGAATCTCTTCCATTTATTGACTGTGTGATCTTAGGTGGTACCTTGACATTTCTGAATTTCAACTTCCTTATGTGTACGGTGATGGGGGCAGGTGGTGGTAATCGTTGAATGAGAGAATTCATTGTTTTGAGGATTCAACGAATAATATGAACAAAGTGCTTGGCACGTAATAGATACTCAGTGAACACTGGGTCCTTTAACAACCTTTGCACTCAAGAATAATCCCCATTACACACTGAAATAGGTATTTAAATGGTACCTTACTTAAGGATCTGAAGTGTTTCCACAGTGCTGGATAATATAGTCAAGGTGCAATTAGCCATACATTATAATATTTTTAAGTGATTCAAGTGACACTTCTATGTCTAAGTGTAATCTCTCCCACTTTAGCATTTATCATAGTTTAATAACTACTGAATGCTGTTGAATTAAAATACTGTTCTGTCTGGGGACACGTTGACCCTTCGCATAGCAGAACTCGTCAAAGGCTCCGACAAAGGCTGGAAAGTGCTCACCAATGGAAAATCACATGCTCTCTGGAGACAAGAAAAGACTGGAAGTGTACTGAAGACCCCATGACCTTCAGGAAACTAGGACTCTTCATCCCTTCTCAAAGCCCCCAGGGGGTTATTCATAATAAGAATATTTCTGTAACCTTTTATAGAGATTAGCTTCTCTAATCCACTCAATAACTTGTATTGTAGAATAGGGATGAGGAATTAAAACCTCCACAAGTGTGTGTGTGTGTGTGTGTGTGTGTGTATGTGCAGATTCATGTCTGTGGATGCACATGTATGTGACGGCATACATGTGTGTGTGTGTCTGCATCTATGCATCCCTGTCTGTGGACGCCAGTGGGAAACCTCAGGTATTATCCCTTAGGTGCCATCGTTTTTTGAGACAGGGTCTCTCCGTGACCTTGAACTTGTCAAGTAGGCTGGACTGACTGGCCAACAAGCCCCGTTGATTCACCTGTCTCTACCTCCTAAGCACCAGGATTATAAGCATGCACTACCATGCTTGGCGTATGTGGGTTCTGGTGATCATTCAGGTCTTCATACTTGTAAGGCAAACTCTTTACCAACTGAGCTATCTGCCCAACTAGACAGAGGCATTTTTTGGTGTTTCTTCCAAACGCTCCTCTAACCATCTAGCTGTTTGTGTTGTAGCCTGGGTTTGGGGTGTGAAGACCTTTCTCGATGACTTCCTCTGTGCGTACCCACCAGTGTCCCCTCTACATTCTGTGTGCTTTGTTCAGTTCCACTGTGCATTTTGCTCTCGTGCCATTTCATAAGTAATACTAGCCATTTTGCAAATGAAGGGAATGAGGCCTCAGAAGGTAGAAGTATTCAGACCCAGGGTAGCTGGTCTCAGCCCATATTCCTAAAGACTCCTTCATCCTTCCCACACTTATGGGAAGGTGAGCTAACTTTATGTCCTTTGATGGGAAGGAAGGGGCCAGGCATAGGGAGAACTGTCTGGCTCAGCAAAGGACTATGAGCTGAATCAGAATAATGCCGGAGCGTTTTCATCTACAAATGATCTGGCCTGAGCACGTGACCCAATCAGATGTACCGTTGTTTTTAAATTATTCAAAAGCTAAGAAACATTTGTTTTTCTAAGTGGCTATTTTTCTTGTCTTTATGGTGTGTTGTTCTTCCTGTTCTACACCGTGAAACGTGTCAGCTTGATTTAAGAGTTTGTGGTCTTCTGGGCGCTCAGCCATTTTGGGCCAGTGGTCTCATGGGCTCTCTTTCTGTCTTGTGTATCTTAGCTCCAAAACCATGCAACTCAATCTAACCAGTGACTGTTCGTGGGGAGGGAAGTTGATATTTTTTGTAAATCCATGTCAGATTTTAGTGAAAGATCCTTTTGCTCTAGGGGCTGGGGAGAAGACTACTCTCTGTGTGTGCAAACATGCATGTGTCTGTGTATGTGTGTGTGTGTGTGTATACAGTCAACCTCTCTGTTAAATCCAGTGGAGGAGGGAATGAACCTAACTTACAAAGCATTTATCCTATGAGTTTCTAAATTAGGTCTTCAGAATATTGGGAGCTATGTGTGAGCCGTAAGTGCTTTCTGTCTTGCAAACCTGGTGGATTCCGACCCAAACACAAGATGGTTTGTGATGCTGTCCTTTGAACTGTCCTCTTTGCTTTGATATGTCTACAGATCCCTCTGGAAAGTAAAAAAGTCTTGTCACTTTTGTCTGTCCTTGGAAAACTGTGTATACATGCATTTGGATGCACACATGTACATATACACAAGATTTTTGTCAGCAGTATCAAGTAATCCATAATATTGTGAGTTGCCCTTTAGATTCATGTCTGCATTGATTTTTTTTCCTACCAAAAAATAATTTTCAAAACTACTGACTTTTTCTCTCCATCCATCTCTCTTTGCCTATCCTCTCCACTTAGGAGGTAAGTTAGAAAGGATTCCTTATTATTTCCCCACTGTGTTATACCATGAAACTTCACATATGTGGCTATATATCTTCCTAACAATCATTATCCATGACTGTGTAATATTCCATCCAACAGTTGTCTCAGAGTCATCGTTTTTATTGAATTTTTGCAATTTTCATACTATATATATATATGGAGAGAGAGAGAGAGAGAGAGGGAGGGAGAGTGTCTAATTTGTGTCTCCAAATGTCCTTCAGTGTGGGTTCATCTACTGGAGCCTGGTTTCATACTTGGAAGAGACTGCCTCTGCCCCTCCCAGCAGCCATCTGTTGCCATGATTTCTTTAGGTGGTGTTGGAACTTATTATGTTTCTTCATGTCTATGCTGGGATTTTTTTTCTGCCTTGGGTTTGCATGGGACTTTGCATGCTGTCACCATTGCTGTGAGTTTGTATGAGTAACTAACCCACTTCTAGAAAACTGTTTTCTTGTGGTCTTCTACCATCTCTGGCACTTACAGTCTTTCTGCCCCCTCTTCTGCAATGATTCCTGAGTCTTTGGAGACAGAACTTTGATATAGGTATCCTATATAGGGATAAGCACTCTGCAATCTCTTGTTCTCTGCATGTCGGCCAGTGATAGGTTTCTGTGTTAATCAACATCTGTTGCATAAGGACAGATAGGAAGAAATCAAGCCATGCTGACTTCAGAGCTTCATCTCCACCTGTTAGCATGCATAGTGCTAAAAGGTGCTATGCATGCTTACCAGAAGGTAAAAATCATCACCCTTACCCAGCTCTAAATCCTGTCACAATTGGTCTGGCAAGATAAACCCACTAATGCAATAGTGGTACATATGTTATGAGAGTCACCAACCACTCTTTAAGATCTGCTTCCTAGGATGGAGCCACACCTGACATTGATATCAGGTTCAAGGACTTGAGGCTAGACAGGACACAGGACATAGGGAAGAACCTAAACTGTTATAGGTGGTTATAGTATTTCTACTTCTAATGACTTATTGTTATACCCATAGATTCAAGGGTCTCACAACTCTTGCCAGAGAAAGCTTAGAGTCTTCTCAAGCACTCTGCTATTGCAGGACACTAAAGCTGTTTCTGTTTTTTGGTTGGTTGGTTGGTTGGTTGTTTTTCTTTGTTGGTTTGGTTTTTTTGATACTTTAAATAGCATTTCAGCAAACAATTTGCCAATGGCATTTCCCAGTTGTGGCCATTTCTTTCCTGTTATGTGCATTTGTGTAATCATTTTCTTTTACTTGCCTTAAATGGACTGATACTTAGTCTTTCTGCCCACCTAGTGCTCTTCTTCTTCATCCTCCCAACCAGATATCTCAGTCAATCCCATCTGGCCTCAAACACCTATTTCTTTTCTCCTCTCGAACCCTTTGCTCCTCCCTTTTCTCAGTCCCCTCGCCTTCATCGAGCATGCCCAGGACCTCCCCATCTGTACAAAGTTCTCTCACATGCGTGAATTTGCATGACCAGGTTCCTCTGTCTAGAACGTTCTTTCCTCCCACCCACTTCTGGAATTTCTGTCAAGCCTTAGACTAAGGAAAGGCATTAGTCACAACAGTGGCTCCAAGGTTGAAAGGGACACAATGGGACACTGCATAAGGACTATATATGACAGTGAGCTGGAGGCTAGGAAACTGGCATAACTTTCTGCCCATGTTTAAAGATGTCAGTCTCTATGAAGATGTGGAGCATTCCTGGATTCCTGGAGCAGAGAGACACATTGGAAAGATCACTACATTTAATCATCTTTTTTAACAGATTAACTTAGCTTTATTTTATATGTATGTGTGCATGCCTGCTTGTCTGTATGTCTTCCACATGTGTGTGGGTGCTCATGGAGGCCAGAAGAGGATGTCAGACCCTCTGGACTTGAAATAACAAGTAGTTGTGAGCCACTTCGTGTGGATGCTGGGAAGAAAACCTGAGTCCTCTGCAAGAGCAGCTAGTGCCCTTAACCACTGAGCCGTCTCTCCAGCCTCGAACACAGGACTTGGACGTGCACTGCCAATGAGCTAAGTCTCTGCTCTGCCGTGTACTCGCTCCCTGACACTGTCTCTGCTCTGCCGTGTACTCGCTCCCTGACACTGTCTCTGCTCTGCCGTGTACTCGCTCCCTGACACTCTCTGAGCAGCAGCTCCCTCATCAGAGGAGAGATTGACCCATGACTTGGCTTTGGTGCTGAATGCTCTTGTTTTGGGTTTGATTGCTCTCCTCCATCCTAAGCTTTTGTACCCCAGCAGTGTCTAGACTTCCAGCTTGCTCACTACAGAGACTTGATGAATATTTATTGAATGAGTAAGCAGAGCTAAGACCTCAAAGGTGCAGACACTCACTCATCCCAGCCAGGACGGTAAGCAGCTGGTACAGCAGCCGCTGTGTGGCAAATGTGTGTGGGACACAAGCAGGTCTGTGACTGTACGTGCACATGTAGCCAGGCGGCAGCAGCTGTCTCCAGATGAGGGGTGGCACCATGCCAAGTACCCGTGGCTTCTCCACAGAGTGCAGCAATAATGATGATCCTGCGCGGCATTCTGGAGAGTCTCTCATTGTGAACAGGTAGCATTTCACAGATGTCGTCTTGGTGAGCTCCACCACATGCCTATAACGGAGGCAGTGTGCACAGTTGGGTTAGGGTGATGGCTGGGGAGATGCACATGCCTCGTTCTACAGGTATAAAGAGGACAGAGAGGCATCAGTGGCTGAGCTACAGGTAGCAGGATGTTGGGGACACATTCAGGAACACTTGTCCCAAGGTCTAAATTTCATCAATAGCACCCACACGAGTGGAAAGATGCTCATCCGGTAAACGGTAACCATGGTCTAGGTGAAAGGGGACAGAGTCACACAGACCAGAGTGAGTGTTCACAGGCTCACAGGTCAAGTCCATCCGTTCTTTTAAGTTCATTCCCACATCTTTAAAACCACATAGAACCAAGTCATAAAACTCACCAGTTCAAGTTGTGATAACTTTTTGCTAAGCTTCTGGCTTTGGCCAAGATTTCTCTGGCCAGCCTCTACCCAGACTAGGTCACGCCCCCACCCCCATGACAACTATGTATCCTTTCTTTGTGACACTTAGTTAATTTGTAACTGTTTATTAAAGAGATTGTAATCAAAACTGGAAGCCCTGAGAGGTCAGAAAGTGTTTTGGTTCCATTCACCTTACAGACATCTATGACCAAGCCTGACCTCTCAGCAAATATTTGCTGAATAGTTACACAAATTATAAAACTTAAATAAGAAAACAAAAGTAAAGACACCAACCAAAATCAAAGAACAGGAAAGGAAATCCTGTCCCCGGATTAGTCGGCATCTGTTCTATACAATTTGTTCTATAGTCACAGCTTTGCTGAAAATTTCTATTTACAGTCCCAAAGTGAAATTCATTCTGATTTATGCAGAATTAATGGTGTGACTGTCTCTAGCTCCATGAGGCCAGGAATGCTCTGTGTCTTTTATCTATCACATGCACATGCACAGAAAACAGCCCAAATTATGTACTAAACTAATATTTGTTAAAGGACAGATAGAAGAGCCTGTAGCTGCTTTAAAATTCACCAATACATGCCCCATTAATTAAGAATATTGGAAAATTAAGACATGGTCTAATGGAAAGTTTTTCCCTTTGTAATTTTACTTTTTGCTTTGTGCTTATCATTATTCTCTGCCTCATTTAGAAAACAAAACTGAGGTGTCAGCAATACAAATCTGCTTCATTCTCTGGCTCAATAAATCTTTACTGAGTGCCCACTCTATGTTACACACAAGATTCATTGATGGAGTAACATGGAAAGAATGGTTCACAGGTCAACTTCATAGGTCTCTGAGTATGAAAATATGTTGGCTAGGCAAGTCAATAGAATTTGGAACTCTGTTTACAATATGTAATTGTTAGCTTCTGCTGTATAACAAATTATCCCATAACTTTATATATTAAAACAGCATCTATTTTGTGGTTCCGTGGGCCAGAAATTTGATCTGATGCATCCAGGGTGTTTACCTGGATGAGGCTCAGTTGATCTTGACTGGGCTCATTTATGAGTGACTAAATTGACTGGCAGCTGGCAGATAGTGAGTGTGTACCTGAGTTCTATTCCACAAGGCCTTGTCTCCAGAAGGCTAGTTCAGACGTACTCCTGCGGAAATCTCAAGGTTTTAGGACTGAGCCCTGGAGCTGCAGGAATGCCTAAGGCTAAGCAGCCACAAGGACTCATACACTGCTATGTTGGTTACATTGTATTAATCAAAGGCCCAAGCCAGCCTAGATGCCAGTAGTAGAGAAAATGACTTCACCTCTTGATGAAATGAGTTACAAAGTATTATGAGCTATTTTTCCTTTAATGGTGTTCACCGATTTATAAATCTAGTGCTTTCTTTAAAGAGATACAGAGCTGAGCCACAATTTCATGTGACAGCCCGTTAGCTCCTTCACCTCCCTCAATGCAGATAGCCTGCCTGCCCTGCCCCTAATTCCACATTAGAGTGATGTCACTGTTCATTTTCACCTCCAAGAAATAGGGATGACTTCCTGCCTGTGAACTCAGCAGTATACTGGCTGGTGGTCAGGCCCTTCTTGCCCTAGACAGTCTTGCATCAGGCACTGAAATATGAGATGAATTCATCTGTGGTTCTGGATATTTCTGTGACTCATTTGCAGGATATCCAGTGATCCTTAGGAATACTCTGCAAAGTGTGCTGCATGGGTCTGGTGAGGCCTAACACCCATTAGACTTTCCTGCTGCAAATTGGATGTGCCAGCCCCTGTGGGTTGGTGCCAAGGTGTGAATTAGACAGAGATACTCTCAATTGGTCCTCTGGCCTCCTGATTCTGTTCCTGGGCCATCTCATGGTCAGTCAAGCCTCCAGGCAGCCAGTCTGACCTAGTTGCTCTAGGATGGGGGAGTTAGATAAAGATGCTCTTGGGCCTCTGGCCTCCTGCTATTCCTAGGTCATACTGTGGCTCACTGAAGCCTCCAGGAAGGCGGCCTGGCCTACCTTCCCTGGGATGGGAGAATTTAGAAGTGAGTAACAGTGAACCATTTGTAAAGCAGAGTCTCAGAGACAAGAGGCTCTTCTGGGAGCACATCTTGCTTAGGTGGGAATGTGGTGAGGGGCAGAGGTCCTGCAAGGCAAGGAATACAAGAAGGCCTTTAGCCCAGAGGGAAAAGCCAACTCATCCTTGGCTGCTGCAGTTGCCCCAGCTCATATTGGAGTCAGTTGTCCATGGAGTACGGAAAAGGAAAGTTGTCTACTAAGTCTGCTGGGAGCACATGCCTCTCTAAGGATGTACAGAAAGAGAATCAGGCTGTGGAGATGGCTCAGTCAGTAAAGGACTTGTGCGAGCATGAGGATCAGAGTTCAAATCTTCAGTGCCCATGTAAAAGCCTAGCATAGCAGCACACCACTATAACCCTACACTGGGAAGTCAGAGGTAAGTGGACCCCTGGGGATTGCTGAATAGCCAGTCTAGGCAAATCAGTGAGCTCCAGGTTCAGTGAGAGACTTTGTCTTCAAAAATATGGAGGAGAGCGATTGAGGAAGACTCCTGACATTGGCATCTGAGCCTCCACATTCACACAAATACATATACACATGCATCACACGAAAGAAAGAAAGAAAGAAAGAAAGAAAGAAAGAAAGAAAGAAAGAAGAAGAAGAAGAAGAAGAAGAAGAAGAAGAAGAAGAAGAAGGAGGAGGGAGGGAGGGAGGAAAGGAAGGAAGGAAGGAAGGAAGGAAGGAAGGAAGGAAGGAAGCAAGCAAGCATGGAGAAGGTCACAGGAAAGCTGTTTTTTTTTTTTTTCAGGCAGAGTCAATGCATATGCATTTCAATTTCTTATTCTCTTTTTTGTTTCTTGCCTTCCTCATCCAGCAATTTGGGGAGAAGGGTGTAAGGACTGAAGGAGCTTGTGACCTCCAGTACTTTCTTCTACAGTGCAATCTGAAGTGTCCCATTAAGAAATCATAGCTGCCTGGAAGCAGCTTGCTGCTCTTCCTGAGGATCTGAGTTTTCTCCTGACACGTATGTGTCTGGTGGCTCAGAACTATCTGCACTTCCAGTTCCAGGGAATCTGGTGCCCTCTCCTGGTCTCTGCAGGCACTGCACTCATTGCAGATACACACACACACACACACACACACACACACACACACACACACATTAACACACAAGTAATATCAGAAATCTTTAAAAAAGAAAGAAATTAAAGCTGACAAAATTGACAAAACAGAGAGTGGACTGCTAAACCCCTGCCAACATACATGGAGAATAGACATTCAGACTTTATTTAACATCTGTGTACCAAATGCCAGCATGCAAAGTTCATGAAAGCTGTCTTTGCAGAGCTTATCAGCTCTGGACACAATCTGTCTTCAAATTCTAGAGCCATATTATATGTCCTTTGGCAAGCTTCTGAGCCTCAGTTTCCCCTCTGAATGACTGTGACACTGAGTCAATCAGACACACAAAACAAGATCATGCTTGGCACATGGAACATTCTGGAGTCAGATTACCTACTGGCCCTACTTTGGATCATGCTTAGTCCACATAGCTGCCCACACTGTAGATATTAGCTACCTCTTCCTGCCTATTTGGAACCTGGGGCATAGAAAGGCTCAGCCACTTACTCAAAGCCACACAGTTGATGAATGATAAACCCAGGATGAAGGCCACATCTCCTTCAAGCTGTGTGCACACTCACCACCTTCTGTCTTACTCAGCTTCACAGCCCCTGATCCAAGGTAGCTTCAAGTAGGTGGTTCTTGGGCAGCTTCCACCAATCATTGTTTGATCATCTCAAAAGAGACTATCGTCTTGTAAGATGATCAATAACCACACTCACTGATCTTTAATGCTGGGTCTTATCAAATTAGCAGCTCCCAGCACAACTCAGGGTGAAAATCAATGTTCCTTTGACCTCAAACATGCACAGACTTGCAAACGCTCGTGTCTTGGGGTTTTTGAAGCTAGTAGGTAAAGGGAACCACTCCCAGACACATCCTGGGCAGCACACAGCTCTGGGTATACTATGAAATTACAGACCCGGTAGAGTGGCTCCTCTGTCCCCTGACCCATGGGCCTATCTAGTAAACCCAGGCATGTGATGCCTTGTCAGGCAGCCTTTGTTCTCCACGTTAAACTAGAAATATGGGGCTCCTGATTCCATATTCCCCGTCTCCAACTATCCTGTTCTTAGTGTGCGGGAAATACTGAGCAAACAGGTGCCCCAGGCTTGGGTCTGCTGGTCATCATTGCTGTGCAAGCTGCGGCTCTCTTTGGAGTCATTGTTCTCGGGACTGATCTTTCATTCCCGCCAAGCCCTGCCTTCCTCATTTCCAGTTTGTGCCCAGCTCTGGTTCTCTGCACAGGTCTGGGTTTCCCATCCATTTCCTCCTTCCATGCTCACTTGGGGTCTAATAATTGTTCAGACTTCATTAAAAAATCTCGCCATGAGACATTCTAGAAATGTTCAGCCAGGTTTTGCTTATCTTCTCTAAATTCCTTCTGGGTTTTTTGAGTTTAAAGAAAATGACTTGGAGATGAGGGAGGATGGAGACATGTCTCAGAAGTTAAGAGCACTTCTTGCTTTTGCACAGAACCCAAGGTCAGATGCAAGTACCCATATCAGAGGTTCACAACCACCTGTGGTTCCAGATGTGCAGGACCCAGTACCCTCTTCTGACCTCCAGGTGTACCTGTACTCACAAACACAAATACACACACACACACACACACACACACACACACACCTAATGTTACAGTTTTTTTTTAATTTGAAAAGACCTAAGGATCAATGGCTTTGTACCATCTCTCCCATAAACAGGTAAGATCTCCCCAGGGAGATGGCAAGGTCCTCAATTTCCAAAAGTTTTATTATACCCTCATATGAGTGATAGAAGGTAATGTTAAGTGCTTATTGTGTGTCAGGTAATGTAAGTAATTTATGAGTATCATTTGTTTATTCCAATAACCACTTTAAGATGGTTCTTATTGATACTGCCATGTTTCATGTGCAGAGCTGAAGCCCAGAGGTCACGTAGCTAGAACAAGTCATCTAGGTGACATGTGTGGAGCTAGAATTCAAAGCTAGATAGTCTAACATTGAAGCCTCGGCTCTTAGCTATCATATTGTCATGGCTCTCAGAGCTTGTTCCTGAGTTGTTTTCCACCCAGTACCTATTGTAAAACTCTTCCTTAATGTGGGCGCTGCCTGAGTCAACAGAGAGACCACAGCTAATGAGAAGAGTTAGTTGTTTACTGATGCATAACAAATTATTCTCCAAAACTGGTCACTCAGAGTAACCTTCACACCTTAACTGACATAGCTCAAGAATCTGTCACAGCTTAGCCGCCTGCAGCACCTGTCTCTGTGTCCCTTACTCAGTTGTATTCAGCGCACCGGCCAAGGCTGCAAGTTGTCCAAGGGCTGAGCTGAGGAAGAGTCATGTCTTCTCTACTCTTCTCTACTTGCCAGCCTGCTGACAAGAGTTATCTCTGTGCATTCCCAGCTGCAGGCTGCTCTGTGCTCCTTGCTATGCAGAACCTTCCCCACGCAGCTCACAACAGGGCAGTTTGCTTCATCAGACCAGGAAAGGATGAGGAGAATGAAGTATTGTCTTCTGTTCCCTGATCCCATAAATTTTTCTATATTCGGTTTACTAAAAGTTACCCCCATTGGTTCTAGTCCACCCAAAAGAAGATGGGATTGCAGGAGGAGCCTGGGAGTCCCAAGAGGTAGAGAGTCCTGAAAGCCATCTCTGAAGTGTAAACCTAAGTCAAGCAGTTCAGGGAGGCCATGCTGAACCAGGAAGTGGTGAGGAGATACTTGGTGGGTGTGTGAGAGTTGGTCAGGCTGCACATCTGGGCAGGAAGCCAGTTAGAGGGGAAGATAGAGGCAGGCCCTGGAAGGAGCCTGGCTGGTCAGGCAGTGAGATGGTCTCTGCACGGGACACATGAGGGTAAGGGCATGGGAGGCCCAAGACAAAGTCAGGGAAGGACCTTGTAGAAGGATGCAGAATCTTCATCTTCCATACAGCCACGGGAAGTCTTTGGAAGAATAGAGGCAGGAAGGTCTGGAGAAGGCAGGACTGGAAGAGGATGATATGTCAGGGACTGTCACATCTGGAGAGGATGTGTAGAGCTTCAATGCTGTAATTTGGAGGCAAAATTGACTCAAACAGCTCAGCACTCAAGGCAGGCCATGGTTCAAATTTTGAACAACTAAAAGTTTCCCGCCTGGTAAAACCTGATTCTTTCCACACTTCTATCTGCTGCTTTGAGGCAAATCTGACCTTTTTCAGACTCTTTTAGGATCTGGAGAAATGGGTCCCTTGTAGGGTAAATATTCTGATTTTTCCAGCAAAACTCTCCTGGCTCTGGAATGTCTGTGATCAAGGCATGGATTAGACCACCTCTTTAATTCTCTCTCCCCCCCCAGCACTGCACTTAATATTACTGTTATGATTGTGATGATTTATATCTTCAGTTGAGTTTTCGCAGAAATCATGTCTTTTGGAGATAATGTCACAAAACACCAATAGGAAGTGGCCAAGGGAAAGAAACTCATAGAATATGCGCACGTGTGTGCATGCATGTAATGCATACAAGTGTGTATATGTGTATGTATGTTTAGGTGTTTGTGTGTGTATGTGTGTTATCACTATGATGGATAACTCTATGTAGCTCACACACTCCTGTCATTCAAAGAGGACTAAAGAGCCCCGCCCCCGCCCCGGCTATCACGACTTCCCACCCTGTGAGTCTTGTATCCATCCCAGTCCATAGCCAGAGTAGAAAAAAGTGGGAACCACCGATGTTTGCAGATAGCAAACTGGCGTGAATACGGTGACTTCTGAGAGAACAGGCATGGGGCCTAACAAAACCTAATGGCAATGTTAATCATAGCTAAAAGGTTTTCATATAATGAGTCTCTTTAATCCTCAAGGAAATGCTAACTCAGTTCTTGACACATTTAGGTGCTCAACTGATGTTAATTAAACTTGTTAGTGATGCCACTGTATGCCCAGGGTCACTGGGCTTGTAAATGTCAAAGCCAAGACTCCTACCGGGTCATCCAGTACAGAGTCCATTGGTCCTTAGCCTGTAGAACAAGGGAATTGTCATTGCAAGGAGGGATCCTGCCTGGGCTGCGGAGACAAACTGAGAAGACAGGTGGCCCCGGTGCTACAGAGGACCAACTATAACATCGCCATCTTGCTCTGGGTCACTCCAATTAGCAGTATTTGTCTGATAGAATTATGAAGAGGTAAACCCCAGAATGACCTGTGCGGCTGCAGATGAGCCTGTAGGAAGAACAAATGAGGGTGACCTAAAGTGCATGCCTGTCTGCAGCAAGCCAAAGGTAGCGGACTGGAAAGCACTCAATTAGGTCTTACCCTGCATTTGTTTCTCGAGACCAGCATAGCTGATCCTAGGGGGAAATGCCACTCAGGATAGGTTCCTGATCCACTGAAACGTGGCCCGTCCCTAAAGCTGCGTTCATGCTTGACCTTGATTTCTTCCTTTATTCTGGAATCAGTGTGATTTCAGAGCTCTAGATGTCTGGGACAGATCCCACGCAGAGTGGCAGCCATGGAGTGAAATGATTCCTGGAGAAGCAGAGCAAATAGGGGCAGACAATCCAAGGAGCTTCAGAGGACAGAGCTCCTGGCTCAGCTCCTGCAGTAGCTAGCCGTGTGAACTTGAATAACAGAGAGAGGGGCACTGAGTGTGGTGCACACACCAGTAGTCTCTACTCTTGGGAGGTAGAGGCAGGAGGATTAAGAGTTCAAGGTTATCCTCCAGTACTTAGTGAGTGCTAGGCCAGCCTGGGCTACATGAAACCCTGTCTCAGAAAACAAGACAAATGGGTGTGGGGAGGGGGTGATCTTCCTAAGTGTATTAAGCCCTGTGATGCATAGTACCTTGATGGTCTCTTGCAGTTAATCAGCACAACAGCCCCTAAAGTAACTGTTGTCATCACCCCCTCTATGATTAAGCAGGAGCATTTGAACCAATGCACCTCTGCCTTACTCTAAAGTGGTTCCTTCCTCCCTGTTGTGTCTCGGTTTCTTTATAAGGCTATCACGTCAAATGTGTAGCCAGTGCTTTGTGAGTATGTGCATGTTTTCATGAAGTACATGTGTGCTCAGGTATACATGGCTGTGGAGGCCAGAGGACAACTTCAGGGATTGTTCCTCAGGTGTCGTTCATATTTATTTATTTGTTTTGAGTGAGGATCTCTCACTTATCTGGAACTCATCAGTCAGGATCTCTCACTTATCTGGAACTCATCACTAATATGCTAGACCGGTTGGTTTGTAAGCCTTAGAGGTGTGTCTCTATCCAGCACCAGGATTGTAAGTACACACCGCTCCATACCACCACACCCAGCACTTTCTGTGTGGGTTCTGAGGACTGAACCCAGTCCTCATGTTTTCAAGGCAAGAGCTTTACAGACTGACCTATCTCCTAGGCCCCAGCTGATACCTCTTTAGAAAGCGATTTCTACATGACAATACACACTGTTGAAGGAATCAGAGCCCCCAGCTCCTGCTCTGTCATTCAGCACCCCTGCTTGGGATGAAGTGGGAACAGAATACTCCTTTTCTTTGTCCAGCGGAAGAGTGCCACTTGGGAGAAGAGTTCCTTGGTGTGTGCAAATTAATGGGACAGGGTCTACAGAGTTAGAAAAAAAAAATCCAAAAGGAATTTTTAAAGCCAGGTTTCCTTTTATTATTATTATTCATGTTAGAAGTCCACTGGGGGAAATCTTTATTTGCATTAAAACATACATAAGAAGAGGAAAGGAAAAAAGGCAGACAAGAGTGTGTCCTACAAAGCGTGTCTTTGAGCCCGGCTCTGTTCCTCTGTCAAGTTCTTTCCCATGTTCTCCACAAAGATGGAATCCGGGTTCAAGGTTGAATGGAAAGTTGGCTCCTGATGGAAACAAGTATCCCCTGAACACACCTCTAGGAGATTAGCCCGTCATTAAATATTTGTAGGATAACAGGAGAAGCCTAATTTAGTTTTTGTTTCTTTCTCTCTGTGGTTTAATCACAGATGAAAGAGACTAATCGTACTGCAGAGCTTTCTGGTGATCAAAGGCCAATCAATCCTCTTTGTGGAGTAATTAACTATTTGCTAAACTTACAGAATTGATTTCCATTTAGGGCTAAGAGAGAGGGTTTTAAATGAAGACCGATTCACCAGGCAGAGGAGGGAGTCTCGGGGCTGATGCCAAGAGATAGTCAGGGTGATGAATTGGAATCTGCTAATTAGAGACTGAAAAAATACAGCCAGAACCTGACCCTATCCGGGAGAACTTTAGGGGAAGGACAGGCAGGAGGAAGGGTGGACGTGGGCGCTGGCTTTATCTGCCAGGCAGCTGTGGATGTTGGAAGCAGAAAGAAGCCTTGACATCCTGATCGGATGCAGATACTAAACTGGGGAGGAGGCTGTATACACAGGGTCCAGAACCCACATAGACACCTACATAGAGGCGAAAGGGCACACTATGACATGAGGTCCCTGTCACGGGAGCAAGCCCCCTATCCCAGAACAGTCACCCTGGCTGTCTTGCACATCTCAGATTCTATTCTCATTGAAACTTGAGTTGGAAAGCAGTCAAGAATTTTGATCTTGTTGGCATCGGTAGAGATGCCCTTAGAATCTGATCAGACAGATATACTTGGGACCGCTAATAAAAAAAAAGCCCATACCAGCCTAAAACCGTAAAGTCTTGAGGTCAGCTAATAATGCTCCCGCCTAGGGTTGCCAGATACAGTGTACAATGACCACCTTTGTTGGAATTGCACATGAACAAATAATTTTTTAGTATATCTTAAATGGTTTGTTGCTTTTAGTGTAAGTATATTCTCAGATGTTTGGGGGTTTCTTTGGCATTCCGATTGAAATTCGACCTTATGCTTTCCACGTTAGGACCATTCTGAGCCTCAGTCTCCACCTCGAAGAAAGAGCTTCATAGTAGTGACTGTTTCATTGTGAACCCTAAATTAACTAACTGAATGCAAAGCCCTTCATACAATGCAATGACTGGCAGAGTTTCACTCTCTATAAATGCTGTCTCTCATTACAGGGAACACTATCCATTGGGCAAATAAAAACAATGGTTTTAAACATTAGTAACCTGTGTCTCTTTTTGTTCTTTATCTTCAGCCTCTTCTTCATTGACTTTTCCTGCTTCTCTCCTGCCCTTCTCTCTTTCTCCACAAATTGGGTCCATATTAACATCGATGTCATTTTGTAAACGACAGAATCTTCCTCTTCTTTCCCCCTCTGCAGCTGGGAAGATAGTGAGTAGCCATGAGCTGTCTCAGGGTCCTAGGTTTTGGCCATGTTCCTTGAGCTTCTGTGACTCAGTCTCCTGGAGTGAAATGACAGTGATGTTACATGTGGGATTAACTGAGCTCACATACAGACAGCACTTAGAGTAACATCTGACATGTCATTATAATGTGTGCCTGTTTGCATGGCTCCCTAGAAATGATACAGAGCTGGTTGAGCTCATCACTGTCTCTTTAACCCAGCTGGATACTGGTTGACACAAGGCAGTGAGTAAATGAATGTGGGTCCTAGCATTGCTCTACATAAATCCCCTCTGCCCAGAGGAATGCCATGAAAACCAAAATCCTTTAGTAAGATGAACCCGTGGATGGGTTTTGGGTTTGAAGCAAATGAGAATGACTTCCTTGTCTCTTGTAGACCAGTTCCGGGCAGAGCCTCCCAGCAGTCAATAAGGATTGAACATCATTCCTTGAGAACTTAGAGGATCAATGTCCCTGTTGGCCACTGCCATCACGATCTCCTTACCGCAGCTGTGTAGATTCCCCCTAGCATGAGAGCAGGGCAGGCAGGGATGTTCCTTTTGTGCCCTGCTCCAGGTTATCCCTTCCAGCAGCTCTGCACCCCAGCACATGTTTCTGGGAGAGCAGTATGGTCCAGTCAGACCCATCAGTTGAGCACAGGAGCTGAGCCATTTGAGGGAGGCCGGGCTGGGTAGCACTCCCAACCGATAAGAGCTGACGACTGCCACAGTGGGTAAAATCCCGGATGAAGCAAGATTCAGGAAGGCTGATTCTGCTGGACGCCCCTGTAATGCACTCCACGTGTCTGATCATGCCTCTTAACACTTCTGTCTGTGCCAGGCATGGTTCCAAAAGCTTGACAAGTGCAAACTCTTCAGCCTTCAAACAGCCTGGTCCTGCAGGTGCTGTTGCTTGCTATCTTGCAGATGAAGAAACACAGGTGAGGCTATCACAGCTGTTTGCTGTTCCCTTTGTCACTGCAGAGTGCTCTTGTGTAACCACGAAGACTTGCTGAGTGATACTTTAGACAATGCCGTACACCATGCATTAGGAACACCAGGATGATGTGGACTCCACTTCGCCTTCTCTGTGGACCCCAGACATGAACCAAAAGGATGTACGGAAGTGATTGCCGAGAGAAATGGGTGCCTTTCTCGAGGCTGAGAAAGCGACGAGTGGAAAGGTCTTCCCAGCTTGCCAGTATTCCTGCATCCACGGAAAAGAACATTTGTCTGGGCAGCCACACTGCAAGCATGATCACAGCCTCCCAGCAGGCCTCCCAGCTTTGAGGTTTAAAAGCTTTAGGAATGAGGGCTGGAGAGATGGCTCACTGGTTAAAAGCACTGGCTGTTCCTTCACAAGACCCAGGTTCCATTCCCAGCACCTACTTGGCAGCTAACAACTGCCTGTAAGTCCAGTTCCAGGGGATCCAATAGCCTCATCTGACTTCCGCAGGCATTGCACAACACAGGCGCACTTACACACATGGAGGCAACACACTCATACACATAAAATTTTTAAAAATAAATAAAACATTTAAAAAATTATTTGGGGAGGGGAGCTGGAGACATGGCTCAGCAGTTAAGAGCACTGGCTGCTCTTGCAGAGGACCTGGGTTCAGTTCCCAGCACCCACATGGTGACTAACAACTATCTATAACTCCAGTTTCAAGGGATCTGACGCCCTCTTCTGATCTCTGCAGGCACTGCACAACACCAGTGTACCTGCCTACATGAGTGAATATATTCATACACATAAAATAAAAATAATTTCAAAAAATTAAAATTTCTTTTGTAATGACCAGCTGGAAGTTCAAAAGTTATGTCCTGTTTGACCAACCAGCTCCTGGACCAAATGCTGTGAGCAAGAGTCTTTGGGGAAAGAGAGCTGTGCTAGGAAGTCACCTCCACTGGCCTGCCCCTGGCTAGCTAGACGTTCAGAGTTAGCTGGAACTGTACTATTGAGCCTTTGGAGAAAGGAAGGGGTTAAACATGGAGGCAGTGTAAAAGGATCCCATTTGATTCTTTATTGTAAATTGAATTTACCTACCCAATAGCTACGACTTGCTATTCTGTGTCACAAGAGACCAATGCCCCGACAGTGTCTCGTGAGCAGGGGCTAGGTGATGCCCACTTAGGATGGAGTGGTACAAAATCCCCTACTGTTCTCTGAGTGATTTAGGAAGGAGGGAGAAAATGGCTGTGGGGAGGAAAGGGGGCTCCCCAGTGGTGTTTGGAGAAGGCCCCTTGGTGCGGCCTCAGCTCTCCTGAGCTGACCAACGGCGTTTAAATGCAAGGGCCGCCGTGAACTGACTCACTGCTGGATAATTACGTTAGGGACCAATACGGCCTTTTGAAAATCAATTCTGTTGGACCAGTGTGTTTGTTCGGAAAGCCACTCAGCCAATTCAGGAGTATATTAGGCAGCAGGCCCAGTGCGGTGACCTCTTCCGGATTGGGGTTGACACTTGAACGAAGGCGTTTGTCCAGTTAAAGGACAGTACTAGCAGCAGGCTCTTATCTCCCCTAAATTGGATTACTCCGATCTGCTTGTTCTCTTTAAAGATAGCGACTCTTGGGTTTTTCCCTCTCTTTCTATCTGTCTAAGATGGTTACCTAGTGATTACTGTTTAACTTGCCATCCTTATGTATTCCTGGACACTTAACGCTGAATGTCACCATTGTGACTTCCTTTTCCTGTATGGGGACGGTCACTGGAGCCTGACACTCCCATTTTTCAGGTCACTGGTTGGACTGGGGATGTGTTGAGATACTGATACCTGGACTTACGTGTTTGCTGGAGGACTAAACTTGTGGCACACTTCTCAGTAATCAGAGAACGGGTCCTGAGATAGCCCAAACTTCCCTCATAACAGACTAGTTCACTCCTCAGAGATAGCCCAAACTTCACTCCTAACAGTCCTTGTCTCCAGTCTGTTCCCTGTGCAGCCAGTATCCCTTGTGTGAGACTAGAAAGCAGCAGTCTCTGGCTCTCTAGAGCATCTAAGTCCTGCATAAAAGAGTTAGGAGGCTGGAGAAATGATCACTGAGGACAGGCCCAGAAAAGGAAGCCCAGGAAATCCCATCTCAGTCACCTCTGCTGGTGGAGTCTTCACTCCCTGGAGTCACCACAGTTGCCTTTTCCACCACACCCAAAGTCATGTGGCGTGTCATCAAGATACTGCCAAGTCTGGGGAGTCCCAAGTCTATTTCCTGAAAGAATCCAGGCAAGACTTATGGCCACAATTATGGATTCTTTTAATGACACATAAAATTAACTGCTCCACCTGTCCATTCCTTTTGACAGTTGAGGGTTTCTCTGTGATAGAAGGGCCAGGCTCATTGTCAGAGATCCACATGGCCATATCCCAAACCCTGTCAACCCATTAGACTGCAGGAGCGAGCCGCACCATTTTCTAATGAAGCTATAATCAGGCTGCTTCTTCACCCAGAAAGACCAGGTAGTCTTGTCCAGAGTGGAGAAGGTAATCGTCAGGGGAGAAGGCTTGAATAAATCAGAGGTGATTTCTTCATAGCTCGCTCTAGGCGCATCATAATTGGAAAGTGGCTGATCAGACGCCGCCTCCCACAAAGACCGCCTCTCTTAAAGGAAAGCAGAGTTCTCTGTGTGGGAAAAGCAACTTGGCTTCCAAAATAAACAGCGGGGGAGACAGCAGCCATGGATTTCGGGACTAAGTTCTCAGAGTCTGTCCACTGAAGTGTGAGAAGAGAAGGCAGGAAAGGGAAGGGAATGAGAGAGGAGTTGTAATGGAGAGAGAGGAAGGGCAGGAGGAGGAGAAGGAAAAGAAAATGAGAAAAGAGGGAGGAAAGGAGGAGGTACCTTTGATCTATTGATTGATTGATTTGCGGGTGCATGTGCATGCTGCAAGCATATGGGGGACAGGTCAAAAGACACGTTGCAAGTCAGTTCCCTCCTTCCACCGTGTAGGTCCCGGGAATTAAACTCAGGTAGTCACTCTTGGTGGTAAGTGCCTTTACCTGCCGAACCGTCTCCCTGACTATAGAGATAAACCAGCTTTCTACACAGCTACAAAAACCGACTGATAGAATCTGCCCTCCTTATCTTTTGAAATAAGTGTGAAAATTGGCTGAGATCATGTGGGTGAAAGATCCGATGCCATCACCTTTAGTAATCGACAGCTACTAGAGAATGCTGCACTGTGTCCTGGCTGGACTGCCTAGGCAGTCCCCCATTTAATGGCGAGGTTTGGCTCCAGGTGATTCTACTGTTCAACTAGAGACCCAAAGAGGTGTCCAAATACTCATGAGAGTCTGGATATGTGAGGGGAACCGGTATACATGCAGCAGCTGGCAACAGTCCCATAGACAATGGGTGACAGTAGACAATGACAAGGTATCCTTTCCAGATCTGAAGATTTCCAGCACCTTTGCTGGAGCAGAACAAAGGCATAGAGCCACCATAAGACACAGAACTCCTGTGGGGGACTCCCAGGCAAACAAGTGTAAAAACTATTCCTCTGGAATCTGTTATGTATTCTTTTTCTTTCTTTTGGTGTATGTATACATGTGTAGACATGTGTGTTCATGTGTGTACTGTGTGAGTGCAATGTGTCCACACACATGTGAGGCTAGCGGTCAGCCTCCAGCAATACACCTTATTTTTATAGACAGGGCCTCTCATTGACCCGGGTTCACTAATTAATCTCTACTCACTATTCAGCAAGTCCCAGGGATCCCTATCTCTGTCTTCCCAAACTGGGATTACAAGTGCATACCCAACTTTTTATATGGGTTCTAGCGATCAAACTCATGTCCACATGTCTGTATAGCAAAAACTTTATCGGCTGGGCTCTTCTCCTACCTAGTCTGTATCTGTGATATCCCCAAAAGACAAGTTGAGCCATGTAAGATCTGGTGGGCCTCTAGACAGGATTATAAAAACATTACACTCTTGGAGTACATTCTGCTAACAGTGTATTTTTCCACTGTATTTTAATGATGTAACTACTTTCCAATCAATGCTCTAAAATGCCACAGGAAGGTCCCCAACTGAAAGGCACTGATTTTTCCTCAGTAGAATGAGTACCCCCTGGGTGTCCAGTGACTGAATTTACAGGGCTTTCACTATGCCTCCTCTTCTTCCTAAACAAGGAAGAGCATTTCCCACATCTGCCTAGGAATGAGTGGTCCACAAGAGCTTCCCAAATGAGCACCAATGTTCAGTATGAAGAACACATGAGCATTGCTTGTGTCAGTTTGGCTTGTGTGGCTAATTGCTGTGTGCAGAAGGTAACATCTGTGAAGATCAGTCCATCCTCTGAACACCAGACTCTCAAAGTCAACGACAAAGCTCTCTGGGTGAAGCCCATCAGTAGAAACGCCTGTGGGAACATCAAACACAGCTTCAAGTGGAAAGGGGCAGAGCTTGAAGCTTTCAAGATCAATGAGAAGGCTAAATTGAATGAATTCTTTTAGGGTCTAAAGAGGATGGGCCAGAGACAGGGGCAGATGACGTACTCCAAGGCCGAAGAACCCTTGCTAGAGAAGCCTTTAACAACGCATTGCAGGAAGACATATGCAGTTGCATGGAGACTGGAATAATGCTTGGCTTTTCCTTCAGACCTGCTTCCTGACCAATTTTAAGAACACTTGGAATAGCTGAGTGCTTGGAATGTAATTACATGACTTAATGACCAGCAGAAAGTAAACCATGATTTTGGCACGTTGGGGCCGTTTGCTTTAAAGCCATCTGCCCACCCAAGTTTAAAGAGATTAGTTATCAGAAATGAAAAACTCTTGCTTGCAGAGAGCAGGATGCAGGCCATTCTGGTGCTAGGAAGAGAATTGTGAACTAGTTTTGTTTCTTTTTTTTTTTTTCCTCTCCTTTCATCAGATGACTGCCTGAGGACCAAGTGTGATAGATATTCTGTCCGTTTTTAAAGAAAATACTTAAATGTCAAAAGGTTTTCATTCTTTCTATGTGTGCTAAATATCAGATTAGAGCCCAGGGGGAATCAAAATTCTTGCTCAGCATACCAAAGCTCTGAGGGCTTTTTAAAAAGATTAATCTATTTTATTTTTAATTATGCATATGTGCTTATGTGAGGGTATATGCATGTGAATGAAGTTGCCTACAGAGGCCAGAAGAGGGCGTCAGATCGCCTGGAACTGCAGTTACAGGTGGTTGCAAGTCACCCAATGTGGGTACAGGGAATCAAACTTAGATATAAGAGTGATACACACTCTTAATCACTGAGCCGTTTCTCCAGCCACAGGTTTATGAGTTTTAGGGTATTCAGGACTTTAATCTACAAAGTATAATTTAATCCTCTTTGAGCAATCTTCTACATGGAGCCCTGGTTGTAAATAAACCACATGATTACAGTTGAGACAGCCATAAATGCCTGCCTCCGTCATTTGCCTTTAGTAAATATTTCTGCAAAACATGAAATTAGCTACTGTAACAGGTAGAGTGCATCATGATCAGAGCAAGTGTGTCACCTCACTGGCCATGCTTAAACATAGGTGGCAGCTCCCAGGTGAGGTTCAGAGGTTGAGCGTGTGTACCTTTCTTTCCTCTCTGAGCTCTGATGCACCTGGCAGCTTGTGAGAAGAGTGATGATGCAGAGAGGCCCCCAGGAGGATGGGAAGGTTGTGAATGAGGAAAGAGCTGAAACCCCCAAAGCTCCCAGATGGAGCTGAGCTTCATACATGTGTTGAGTGACTATAGCAGAGTCAGGGGTGTCATTTTGGATTTCACAAATCCCAATTCTGGGTATCCAGACCTAGAGAGGGGAAGGGAACAAAGTCTAGAAGGGACTCGGTTGGATTCGTGGGAAGGAATCATTGCAGTTGTGAACTGGGCTATGTCAGGATGTGGAACCAGATTAGAAAAGTTTGTTTGGGATGACATGGATTGGGTTGTCTAGCCAGTGTGCTAGCTCCTTCTGTCATTGCCATGACAAAAACGCCCGACCAAAGGAACCTAAGGAAATTTATTTAGGCTCATGGTTTCGGGGGAGGGGAGAGGATGATCACAGTCCATCATGGTGGAGAAATTGTGGCAGCAGGAGTGTCAGTGGCTGCCCACGTCAATCCCCTGTCAGGAGGCAGAGAGAGAGGAATCCTGGGGCTCAGCTTGCTTTCTCCTTTTCATTCATCCAAGGACCCCAGCCTATGGGACGGTAGATTCGCATACAGGGTGGGTCTTCTGTCTTCAGTGAACCTTTCTAGAAACACCCTCATACGCCAGTGTACATGCAGAATGGGATATGGGGATTTGGGGTACAGTGTAGGAAACAAAGGCCCAGGGATCCCAGGCCGTCTCTGTAGACACCCAGGTTCCTGTGTAAGTGATAAGTGTTGAAACCAAGATGCAATTTACTTTGCCATTCGCCTCCTCCCTCCCTTTTCTTACTTTCATCCTTGTATTCTCTCTATACATGTATTTTGCACATAGGTGCACATATGCATATATATGTATATGTATATAAAATCTGCCTCAACCATTTCAGTGGAAGTGACCGCCTTTGCGCCTCTTGGTTCCTAAATACTTTAGTGTGCATTTCCAGAGAACGAGGCTATTGCTCTACCCAATCCCTACACAATTATCTAAATTAGACCATTGAACACTTATGCTTTATCATCAATTAATCTACAGTCTGAAACTTTATCCATTCCCCCATAATGAACTTCATCCAGTAACAAACAAACACACTGCCTCTCGTCATCACATCTCTGTAGTTTCTTTTAAACCAGAACAGTTTTTCATTCTTTATCTTTCCTTGTTCTTTTTTCTTTCTATAACCTTGACATTTTTGAAAGGTGCAGACCATTTATTTTGTAGAAGGTTACTCGATTTGGGTTTGTCTGATGTTGCCTTGTGATTAGATTCAGGTGATGAATCTGGGGCAGAAATACCCCAGGAATGATGGTGTGTCTCCTCGGCATATCAAGTCTGAAGGAAGTGACGGTGGGTTGGGGCCATTATTAGTGCTGTTATCTCAGATCACCTGGCTAAGGTGCTGTGTGTCAGCCTTCTCCGCTCTAAGGTCGCTGTTTGGCCCTTTGTGATGACAAGAGATACTCTGTGACTATGTAGAAATATCAAAATCTTCATCCAGCTTTCACCTGTGAGTATTCATGTCAATAGCTGATCATTACTGTGAGGCTTGTCAAGTGATGTTCGAATTCTACTGCCCTATTTTTATCAGTTCAAGTCCCCTGCAAGGAAGAAGTCTCCCTTCTTACTATGGAGTGATGTTCACTCATTTATATCAGCATAAATTCCTGGATTCTTATAGATTATTCATTAGGTTGCACTCTATTAATGTCACTGGTAATTTTTTTAAATATGTTTTCCTTTTTTATTTTTATCTTATGTGCATGCATGCTTTGCATGCAAGTGCCCCTGTGCATGCAATGCCTGTGGAGGCCAGGAGAGGGCTTGTCAGATCGCCTAGAACTGGAGTTACAGATGATTGTTCATTGTCATGTGGGTACTGGGAACTGAACCCAGGTCCTCTGCAAGAGCATCAGCGCTCTTAACCACTGAGCCATCTCTCCAACCCTGAGTGTCTCTGTCCCAGAGCTGAATATCAGGAACTCCTTGTCACTTTCTCATGCCTTCTTCATTTTATCCATTAAGTTCTTTCTTATTTTCTGGATCAGGATGTTCAGGCTCATCTTGAACTTTACCTACCTCTGAATCACACATCTTTCAAAAGATGTCTTAATCAAGAAAGAGACTTTAAAGCTACAATCTGGACATCAGAGCAATTAAGTTACCATTATTTCAAGGCTTTCTCAATGGACATAACTAGAAGATGATAGAGAAAGTGGGGTAGTTCAATAGATGATTGATTGATTGACTAGATGTAGATATATTTAAACCATACTGGCACTTTTATTCCAATTCTATAGCATTAGTTTTCTTCTTTTGTGTATTTGGAAACACTTCTCCACTGGTAAGGAACACGTGGGCTCCGATCTTCTCAATATATCTGTTCATTTGCTCCATCTGCTTTCAAATTGTCCATACATGTCACTGTGAAAATGAAAGCTACCCATCAGGCTGTTCTGCTTCTTGACGTGCCTGTTCATCTCTAGACTCTCGGGTATTGACTCAAAATCCTGGGTCCTGTTGTCATTGGAGGCTGGGGCAGTAGTTCAGTGGTAGAGCACTTGGCTCATGTGTACAAGGCCCAAGTTCTGCTTTATCCTTAGCCCTTTGGAAGTGGGTAGATCCCTCCCATTATACGATATTCTCACATCACTGATGTCAAATCCACTTTGGCTTATGTTTTCTACTGGAGACTTTTTCTTTTTCCTTGTGGAGTTCATCTATAAAACATTACCATGATTGTAAAAGTCAAAGGTAAATAAAAAAGTGTGCGCTTGGAGATGTCACTTTCCCACTGGTCCCACTCACCTCTTGCAAGGAACCAATCTCCTTCACTTCTAGTTTTCTTCCCAATGTTTCTTTCTGCTAAACTAAGTAGTGACCCATGCCCTTTACCTCATTTCTTCCCTCTAAACAGGAAAGCATAATGTAAATGGTATTTGTATTCTGCCTTCTTACTACACATCCTGGAAATCCCTCCACGTCAGCTCATTGGGTTTTTCCTCACTGGGAGATAGACAGTCAACCATGGTGTGACCATACTCCAGTTTATCCCACTCTCATCTATTTGACTTGAATTGTCTGAGTATCTTGCACTTGTGAATAGTGCTTGATACAGAGATTTTTACACATGTTTATGTAGTGTTTGGCAGATATCTTCAGGATGAATTACCTGGACAGATTTGTAAAGGAGAAATCACCTTGCCATCAGATATATAAACCTCCCACCTGAACTCCCTCTAACACAGTGTTGGGTACCCTTTGTCTAGCCAAAAGAGTGTATCTAGCTTTCTAAGATTTGCAAGTCTGATACATAAGAAATAGTATGTTGGTGTGGGTTAAAAAGAAAAACAATTTAGACACAGTTCACTCATTTGAAATAACCAATTTCATATATTTTAATAGATTCACAAATAGCTCAGATGATTTTAGAATTTGGTACCTTTTATCTGTCATTGTCTTAACTCTCCAGACCCATTAATCCCAAGCCACTAGTAATCTACTTTCCACCTGTAGATTTACCTATACTGGATTTTTCACATACACAGAATCATAAAATATATGGCCTTTTGTGACCAGCTTCTTTTATTTTGTATTTTGTGTGTAAGCTCGTCCATGTGATAGCATGCATCAGAACTTTATTCTTTTTATGGCTAAATAGTATTCCATTGTATGGATATACCGCATTTTGATTATCCATTCATCTATTGATGGATATTTAGGTTATCACCATTACTTGTCTATTATGAATAATGTGACCATAAACATTAATGTGTAAGTTCTGGGGGGACAGATGCTTTATTTTTCTTAGATATCTACTTAAAACTATAATTGCTGATCTTATGGTAATTTTGTATAATGCCCTGCCAAACTATTTCAATGCAATTTTCATTTTCATTCTGCTTATTATAAGTTGAACATTTTTAATCTACTTAAAGGCTATTTTTGTATCTTTGTGGAATCATATGTTTGTTGTTCCTTTAGTTTTTAAGAGGCCTTTGCAAATTATAGCAATTGGCCTTTTATCTGTGTTATGGATGCAAGTATTTTTCCTTTTTGTTACGTCTTTTGATGTGGTTCATGTTGCTTTTCTCCCGTGAAGACTTTTAATGTTTATGGAATCACATTTACCAATTCCTTCTCTGGCTTCTGCATATTGATTCTAGTTAGAAGCCTGCTCTCGAGACTGAAGAATTCATCCAGAACTCATTCTATGTCTCTCTCTGAGTTGATGGATACTATGAGTTCCCTTTCTTTATGCAAATGTGGCGCCTCTGCCTTCTGGACTAAATCAATCTCTCTCTCTGTCTCTCTCTCTCTCTCCTGACTGCAGACTTCACAAGTAATTAGGTCATTTTCTGAAACTATCCAGTACTGCTGAATCTTATAAATGCCATCATCATCATCATCATCATCATCATCATCATCATCATCATCATCTAAAGCATGAGACTCCCTTGCCTATTGTTAGAGCAGATAGAGGAGTTGAGAGTACTCAAAGCAGTTGCTTTGGTCGTGAAACAGACAGGGTCAAAAGTCCTTGGAGGTCAATTCATGTCTGAAAGACACAGAAGGAGATTGTCATAAAGCGCCCAGCCTCTGTGGTTAAAGAGTTGATTTATCTCATGAGAGTCGGAAAGAAGCCACCGCCCCCCAGAGCATTTCTCTCCTATTTTGGTAGGATGCAAAGTGTCTAATTGAAAAAAATGCACTTATGCTTCAGAAATAGTTGTTGAGGGGCTCACGGTGTCGTTCAGTTGGTAGACTCTTTTCCTGTCATGTATAAGGACCTGGGTTTGGTCTCAACCACAACAGAAACCCGGTGTGAGATAGATACCTGCAATCCCAGCACTCAGGAGATGGCGGCAAGGATTGAGAAATTCAAAATCATCTTCAGCAACATCATGAGTTTCAGGTCAGCCTGGGCTACATGACATTCTGTTACCCACCACCCAAATTACTTGCTTAAAAAGGGAAAAAACAAGTACTTATCCTTAGACCCACAGTTAAGTATAGCTGTCACGCCTCATCAAAGAATCTTCTTCTTGCAGCAGATGGAGGCTACTACAGAGATCCAAGCTGGTCAAAATGTAGTCAATTAGTGACCATGGGGTTCCCGGCCCCAAATGGCACATCTGCAATGCAACCCCTACACCAAAGGCTCAGGGAACACCACAGAAGACAGAACAGAATGACTGTAAGCACTGAAGGAGCAAGGTGCCTGCCGCTGTATAGTGTCTTCCAGACAGGACAGGGAATGGCACCCATGCAATCTCAACGATATTGTGGCCTAAACAAAGCCTGAATAATGACAACACCAGCTGACATGCCAAAGTAGATGGGGGCAATTTCCCAAGGCCCCACCCCTAAATGAAGAGCTACAGACAGTGGCTGCTGAGAGAGGGAGAAATCAATCTTCTCCAGAGATGAGCCCCGGGATGGGTTATCTGTTCCCAGGTGCTCAGCCCTGAACGCATGTATAAAAGAGCAGTAGTAAATGGGTTCCGTGGGTTATGTGTGTGTTTGTGTCTGTCTGTCTGTGTGTGTGACAATATTAATTCTAGAAAAGGTTATGAACTTGAGAGGGAGTGATGGAGTTGTGAGAGGAGTTTGAGGGATGAGAAGGGGAAGAAAGGATCTAAAAATGAATTCTTTAAAAAATCTAAAAGCTAAAAGACACATTTCAGATGATCGAGCAGACTGTTTGAGTCCATTCAACAAGTAGCTGGTGGGAAGCTTCTGTGTGTAAAGACCCGTCATGGAATTTGTCTGGGATGCCAAGATGAGATCCTGTTCTCTGGATGTTCATGAATAGCTGTCAGTCAGGCCTCATTTGATGGAGGCCTATTTGACAAAGAGTTATGTAGGGAGACAATGGTCAGACCAGGAGGTCAAGGACCCTGATGTCTTTCTATGGTGACATTAAGATGGAATAAGAATCTCAGAGAAAAAATGGTGGCGGTTGTGGCAAAAAAAAAGAGATAAGACAGGAGCCTGGGACTGGAGGGATGGCTTGGGTTAAGAACATGAACTGCCTTTCCAGAGGACCCAAGTCCACATCCCAACAACCAGGTCAGGGGGCTCACAGCTGCCTATAACTCCAGCTCCTGGGAGATCTGACACCTCTGGCTTCTGTGGCCACTTGCACTCTCTTGTGCTGCACACACCCACATACAGACACACAATTAAAAATAAATCGGAAAAAAATTTTAAAAAAGGAAAATTTATTTTATTTCTATTTATTTATGTGAGCGATGTATATGTATGCATGTGTATGCAAATGCAACCATGACCGGCTACATGTGTGGAGGTCAGAGGACCATGCTGGACATGGGTCCTCACTTCCACCTTCTGTTGAGACAGCATCTCTCTCATTATATGCCATTGCAGCATGTAGGCCAGGCTAGCTGGCCTGTGAACTTCAGGGGATTCTGCCTCCCCTCCCTTCTCAGTGTAGGAGCAATGAGGAGCAACCGGGCCACAGATACACACTGCTTGGTTAGTTTTATATTGGTTCTAAGAATTCCAGCTCAGTTCCTCATGTTTTCACAGCAAGAGATTTACCCACAGAGCCACCTCCACAGCCCAAGAAGGAAATCTGAAATTGTTGTGAATTTGCTAAGGGCTGATGACCTCTTACAGGTTTCCAGATAGTAAAGAACGGATTCTGCATTGGAGGTGGGAGATTATGAAGTCAAGAATTGTTAGGAAAATTGAGTGATATTTGGGGGGTCTTTGACTAAAACTTGGTCCTTTGTGAGATCTAATTGAGCTCCTTCCCTCCTTTTCCATTGTCTTCCACACCCTCCACATTCCCTTCCAAATACAACAGGAAGACTCCTCAGTACCTATGGGAACTTGGGTAGATCAGGTTAGACCCTTTACCAGCTGCATTCTTGCACATAGCTAGCTAGAGGCAAAGCAGCCACTGGATGGGGGAAAAAAAGAAATCTGTGGTGTGGGTTTTGGAAAAATGAGGTCTGTACATTTTAAAACAATTGCAGACTCGTCCATGATGGTGAGTCCAGGTATCAGGCAAATTCAATGATAGACTCATGGGTATCCTTAACGATGTATCATAGTCAAATGAAATTTAACCAAAACAGTGTCATGGATGCCCTGATTTTGAAACTTCAGTGGCAACCAATAGTAGAAATAGCTGTCAGAACTATATCAAGTTTGTATTGATCGTGTGTGTTCATGTGGGTATAGGGTATAGGTATTCCCCCTGACGTGTGTGATGTCAGATAGCTCTGCCTCTCTCATTCTTTACCTTATTTTTGAGACACGGTCTCTCAGTGAACCTGTAGATCACTGTTTCAGATGGTCTGGCTTGCCAGCAAACCCCCAGGATCCTCCCGTCTCTACACCTCTAGTATTGAGATTATAGGCCCACAGTGCCATGCCCAGTTTTTATGTGGGTTCTGAGGATCCAAAATCAGGTCTTCAAGTTTGTGCAGCAAGCACTTCACCATCTGAGTCATCTCTCTAGTCCTATGTTTTAAAGTCACTTTTTATCTTTAACCGCAGCCCTCAGGAGGCAAGGCAGGTGGATCTTGATAAGATTGAGGCTAGCCTGGTCTACATAACAAATTCCAGGCCAGCTGGGGCTACAGGTCTATCTCCAAAAATCAAAAAAAAAAAAAAAAAGTCACTTTATCTTTTTAATCTCAGATCTATTCCACTGTTTGTTGAATTCGGAATTTCAAATTTTCTGGAAAATTCAAAGTCATAGGAAGAGTCCATTATTGGTTTGATTTCTCGATCTAGCAAGTGCTATTTGGTAAATATTGGTATTGTTATCAACACAAGAGTTTGGCATTCTGTCCTTATTAAAATGTACCTTATTAAATTAGACAGCCAAACTATTTCTTGATTCCTTTGTTCTCCTGAAAAGCATACTTGGGATATTTGAAGCATTGGGCCTGCCTTGGTTTTATCCTCCCTAGTTAAGTTTACCCTTCAATTTTTTTTAACCGTGTTGTGGAGAGAACCGCTGAGCTCAAATTAGTTTGGGGGTTCCATTCACATACATCCTACACACACACACACACACACACACACACGCCCTCCTTTGGTGAGAAGCCGACAAACTCAAGAGCAAAACAAGCCATTAACATTGGGCTTGAACAAAGAAGGTTCTTATGTCAAGCAGATTCAGAAAGTGCTCATGTTCCCAAAAAGAAACAAGAAAGAAAAGGAGGAAAAGAGATCCCCTTATCCAGCTGAAAGGAAGATCACAAGAACAAGACCAAGAGGAGGGGGCGGAGGCTCAGACTTGGCAACCCAGGGGCCTTCCTCTTGTCCCTGCCTCTGCCCCCAGCCTCTTGAGCCCTAGCTCCTTGATTCTCTTGATTCTAATCTCTCTAAGCACAAAGGGGAGCAACTGTGAGTAGCCACTCACAGGTCCTTTGAGGAGTAAGCAGAACAATGGCCATCTCCCAGACTGGGGGAGGCCGAGGGCAGGAAGCTGATGGCAGGGGAAGCCCCAGGTCCCCCCATCCTTAACTTTCCGGGATGAAGTGGACTCCTGGAGGCAAAACTTGATTTCATTCTTTCCTCTAAGTTTATTATTCTCTCAGTCCGCAGCATTAAGATCCTTAATGTGTTTTCTCCTCTTACTGTTCTTAAGCCCTCACCACTCCTTAGCCCCCCGCTGCCTGACCTCGGTCCCTAACGCCATGAAAGCAGCCCTCTCATAGGTCAACACATTCAACAGCCTCTTCTCCCTTCTCATCCCCTGAGCTTATAAGCTTATTCGTGGTGGAGAGGCGTAGATGGAGCTGAGGCTTCTCCCTGGCCTCCGGTTTCCTGAACTCCCCTCCCCCAGCCTCTCCCCTGCCTGTGCCTTCTGACTTTGGAAACTCTGTGCTGCTGCCCCGACCTTTGCCGTCAACCTTTCTGCCTCTTTCTTCTTCCACCTTGACAACTTCAGCTCGGCTCTCCATGTCCAGCTTGCAGTTTCTCCACGTTTATTTTCAGAAAGTGTTCCGCTTAGTCCTAGACCACAGACTTCACCTACTGAGCATGAGGAGCCAGACCCTCAACCCACTGGTCAGAAGGTGGAAGTCCCAGCCCTTCTTCTGTGTATCATCTTTCTCCTAAGAGACCATCATCTGGTCTATCCAGAGTGGAAAAGCCTCAATCTATAACTAATGTTGCCAGGTTCTGTGAAGTCTGTTTTAAGCAGTCCTCTGTCTGCCAAGCACTTTCCCATTCCCCTTCCCATTCACTCCTGTTTTAGCATCCTTTGTGACCCCCCAGGAAAAACCAAACAGCTTCCTACTACTTCACGACTCCCACATTGCTGTGACTGGTCAGTATCCCTAAACTAAGACCCTTAATCAGGACCCTATTAGCCATCACATATAGTTTTAACTTTCCTTAAAAAAAAAAAAAAAAAAAAAAAACTTTGAAAATAAATGTAGAAGGGAGAGGACTGGAGGCCGGAAGGAAGAAAGGGAGGTCAGGGAGGAGAAAAAGACAGGTGTTTATAAACTTGCTGCTCATTTGGCTTCTGAAAAATAAATCACTCATTTTTCTTGTGCTAGAGTTTTATTCCCCCAAACTGTGGAAACCCTGGTCGCCACTTGTATGCATGGAGTAATGTCTCCAAAACCTCTTGTAGACAGACAGCAGAGAGCACTTACCAGGTAGCACTGTTCCATCACTTTTCTTTATGGTTTTGATTAGCTTCAGGACCCAGTAAGCATGTGCTGGCTGCATCCAGGAGACCTAATGCTCTCCAACAGCGGCAAAAGACCTAATTACTCCTCTTGACCAGATCAAAAGTTTCATGAAAACTTCAAGAAAGGTCTAGTTAGTAAATGAAGCTGAAAGTGTCCAAAAAGGAGAAACTCATTTTCTGTGTATGTTACTGAGGAGATATTCAGACTTTTTTATTTTATTTATTTATTTACTTATTTACTTAGGATATTCTTTAATGTGTGCTGACAGGAATAGACTTGAGTCACCATCACAGAAACAAAGGATGGCTTAGGGCTCCCGCATTAGGCAGGTGTCTTAACTGCTCATTAGCAGTTTGAGCTCACTTCCTCTTCTTCACTGGTAAATAAAACATTGATTGTAGAGTTTCCACATCTCCATATATATATATATATATATATATATATATATATATATATATATAGTCTTTATTGCATGCAATTATTTCTCCTATAATAACTCGAATTTCTCCAAATTCCAAATCTCTTACGTATGATTTTATTCCATACTTTTTTTTCTTAGGATACTGTAAACATCTCCCAGCTAACCCTCACTGAGGAGGATCTTTGAGTCAGATGGATTACACATGCCTTTCTATTCAAGTGCTACAAAGTACACATTGTCCTAAGCCACTTACCGGAAGGCATAGAGTTGAGCATCTCAGATTTCATTCCTTCTGCCTTGCATTTCTTCCAGTATGGGATGATGATGTCAGTCACTGAGTCACCAACTCTGTTCACACGTGACCCTGGCTTTCTTCTTCCAGGTCAAGAGCACTACTACTGCAGATCAAGGGTTCAGTTCTGAAAGTCTTTTCCAAGTCTCAGGTGCACATTATTGAATAGAAATGCCGTGGACGGCTCGGCACCAAGCACTACTTTTATACTCTGGGAGATGTCGAGCAGGTCCTTTTCCAACATCTCTTCTTCTGCACTTTCTACTCTTGGATGCCCTTCCTGTACATCCTGGCCACGGTGTCAAGGATAACCGAGATACTCCATGACCAACCAGACAAAACAGAAACATAGAAATCTGTCAGAATAAGTCCCAAGGGTGAGAAAGGGGGACACACCTGTGGCTTTGAGGTAGATTCCACCTTCCCTTCAGGAGAGACAAAGCCAGACAACACGGAAAACCAGGATGTTTTAAGCCTATTGTCCCAGGAGCTGTCTCTAATTATCTCCTCCCCGTCATCAAACTACATTCATAAATATTTCATAATGACCCATCCTCCCCCCAACTCCAGCTCCCACATGTCCCTGTGCCCCTTCATTCAGGGATCCTATTAGCTAAACTTATCCATAGCCTCCCCTGAACTTCCAAGCTCTGTTTCAAGCCCACAGGCAGGTTTCTACTAAGGCTGTCTGTCTTAAAGAAGGCCCTTCAAGAATGACCACAGAAACTCCTGTCTGAGAACTACTGCTTCTGACGTCGTCCTCCCAACTGCGACACACTGTGCAGTAGATTGTGTCCTAACACAGATGTGAATCATTGCCCCAACTTTTCATTTTTAACTAACAAACATGCTTTGGGTACATCTTACTTGTCATCAATCCAGTCCCCTTTTAATATCTGTATTTGTCGGAGCCTAACTAGTATCACCACAATAACTAGCTCCATTAAGCCACACAGGTTAATTCTGAAAGCCACTTCATTCATTGTCCCCACTTTCCTTTCTGCTCCCCCTCCTTGGTCATCAGCTACTTCCTGGGCCACCCAGGCTATTTCCCTGACCCATCAGTAGGCGGCTCAAGAGGCCTCTCTCTTCCCCCATCCAGCTCTGACAGTGGGGCTCCTTCCTCTCATGAGTGCCTGCTTAGGATGACCCTACTTGATCCCTGTTACATTCCTCTGGGCTTGTCAAAGGTTTGCATTGTGTCCCTGAGTAGCTGGGGCATGCCATGAAGAGTGAGCACGGCCTAGTCCTAATCATGACAACCTCAGCCCCAGTGGAAGATGAATAATAACAACTGCTCCAGCCCATCGTCCCAGAAGAGCCCACTGAGGACGTTTGTTTTGGAATAATGAATATGGAAATTTGGAATCCATAATAAACTACAAGCAGTCTTTCAACTCACTCGTGCCGAAAATTCACACTCGCCTTTCCCATAACTTGTCACTTGCGTTTTTTATTGTTCGATATGTAAACAAGGCCGGGAAAGCCTTTGTTCCTTGGTGCCTACTTAGATTTGCCCATTAATCCCAACCCCCCTCCCTTTCCCACCAATGCATGCAGGATTACACAAAGCAAAAGTCATTAATTTTTATCTCTGACTATCTGTAGGGTTTTTAATGTGGCCTGGCTTGCTTATGCACCACCAATTACATGTCATAAGTGCTTGTAGATGCTGGAGCAGTATCATGGGCTGATGAATCACTGCCTCCTCCACTGATTAGTATGCAAAGGGCCGTGTTCCTCTTTGAGCAGCTGGCATGCCAATGAGGATCTGGCTCCGCCGGTCAAGGCATCTGGACATGAATTCAATATGGATTGCTTTAATTAAATGGCTAAGCACACAAGATGCTAAGAAACAACTCCATCATTGAGTGAAACTCGAAAATATAGTCGACACAAGCGAGCGGGTAGGAAGGGTGGGGAAATCTTTCATCAACACCGCCCACTCTACCTAAAATCCTTGAAATCCTCCTGCTTGAAGCACAACCACTTGCTAAAAGCATGGTGAATTGGAGAATCCACAGTGCAACGCCAGAGACGAGTCCAGTTCATCGTCCTTAAATTTAGAAATCAAAAACAGAAGAGCAAGACCTCCTCTTCTGCCCTTTGGAAAGAGGTTTATTTAAACCATATACTTGCGAGAAAACTCAGTAAGGTTGACTTTAAGAAGGAAGGAAACTGCGTAGGGACGGGGTGAGCTGGATGCACCTGTTACCGTGATTCTATCACAAACATCAGGAAGCCAGAGAAGTCCCTCCATGTGCCAACTTCACTCTGGAAAAGAAAGGAAAAGCAACATAAATTTGCACTGACCACTTGGGAAGGGTTTTGCATAGATTACAAAGATGAAGTGTCCATCAGCTTCTGTTTGCTGTTAGCCTCTCCCTTACTAACTGTTTCAATAAAGGAACAACTGGAATATTTTCATAAGGAACACATAGTACAGCAATCAGTTCAGTTTTATGCTTCTGAGAACTTATCTTTAATTCTGTTGCAAGTTTCCTCTTATTTTCCATCCTGCATTGTATGTGGCTTGAGTACATATTTCACCAGGCAGCAGGGTGGACTGGTGGCACTGTGGTACTGTGGGTTTCGGGCAGATCTGGATTCTTATCCCATGTTCCTCCATTTCTAGCCATGTGGTCTGAATTCCCTTTTCTCTATATTCATATCAGGGATAAGAATAATGCCTATGAAGGCCAGAGAGATTGTTCAGTGGTTAAGAACACCTACTGCTTGTGCAAAGGACTTGGGTTCAGGTCCAGCACCCACATGGCAGCTAACTACCATCTCTAACTCTGGTTCCAGGGACTCCACCTCTTCTGGCATCCACAGACACTAGGTGTCCACATGGTGCACTTACTTACATGTGGGCAAAATACCCATCCACAGAAAACTAAAAATAAAGTATTTTTTAAGGAATAATACCTTCATCTTCATTTGAGTTAAACCATGCCAAATCATAACAAACAGTGTAGACTCTTAGAGATGATGGCTACTATTGTTGTGTGGAATGTGGTCACTGGTGGTGCTGATGTTTTCCTGCTCAAATACAGAGAATGCTACTTCTGTAATTGATTACATATACCTGCACACACCAGTCATTATCACATTTACCTGCACACAGCAGTAGACGTTTAGTAAGACTTTTCCAGTAGGTTGCAATATATCCATCTCTCCAGCTTCTACTTCATCTGTTTCCATCAAAGATCTGCTGCCATCCACTGATAACAATGTATACTAAAGATGGCTCTGGGGCTCACTGTTTTCTTTTTTAATGACTTATTAAGATACCGTTGTTTAAGACACCCTGAAGCACTCTACCTTTAAAAGTAAGAACATAGCATATAGAAATAGTAAACCAGGCTCAGTGTCCTGGATGGAGACCCTCCCTCTTTCTGGTAGAGGAATTGTGTGCTGATGCTCACCCTGACCCTGCACAGTCTATTTTCCATAGTTTTATAAACTTGTGGAGGACTGGGACCTTCTATGATGGCAAGAACATCTAGTCCTAAGAGTCCCTCAGGAGCAGATAACAGCAAATAATTATCCACGTACACAAAACTCAGTTATAACCACATCTGGAAACTCTGTAGGACTGTGCTAGTCAGCCATGATAAAGACCCTATTCCAGGACAAATCGGCATCTGGTGCACCCACCCACCAGATCTAAGTTTGGCATAAAGGCAATGTTCTTGAGTAGTAAGGCCAGAACCTTACTGAATCTTGCTGTTCTCTTTTTCATCTTTAGAAAGGGAAAGTCCAACCTCACTTCTCCTTAGAGCATCATTTATTCACCTGCAAGGTGCCACCTTTGAGAGGAAATGTGCTAGTAAAAATAACTGGCACTGGAGAAGAGACATGAAGCCTATGGTTAGATTCAACCATGGGTCCCTCAGTGTTTTCAAAGTGGTAGACCTAGATCTCCCAGAGAAACTGGGAGAGAATATAAAAAGGTTATTTGGTTGAACATTGACTCTTGGAATCTTGGAAGGGACAGAGTATGATTAAGAAATGAGTCAATATAGTCAATATAGGTGGGCTCATGTGGGAGGCAGGCACTACAGTGGAAACCAGTCTACCTGACTGGAACCTAAACCAAGATGCTAGCCAGAAATTGCTTCTCCATTTTCCAAGAAAATAAAAGAAATACAGTGTATAATCAGAATTCAGGAAAAACATGGGCCCAAATTCTTACTAGAATATGATGGCCAACAGGTGAAAACCAAGAATCATTTGAGTCTCAAAACCTGAGTAAAGGAGCGAAGTCTGGATCCATGTGATAAATAGGGAGGCACCTTGAAATCCTTGAGCGAGAGTAATGTGAACCCAAGCGCATTCTTCCAGCCTTTAATGCTGACTGTTCTATTTTGTATTATTTAGACAGAACCTTTGGCGAGCCTTCATGAGACAGGACAGGGACTTTTCCTTTTCCCTATGAATGTTTAGAAGTCCCACTGGAGCTCTTTAGAACCAAAAACATAAATTGAAAACTCTCTAAGATGTCATGTGAGTTTGGCACACTGGCCAAAGAATCAGCTGCATTGTCTCCATAGTCTATTGGTGTTAAGTGTTTAATAGGGTGATTAGTATGTGAAGGACCTAGATGGGAGTCATAGCTTTAGTTTTGGTAACAACTTACTGAGATATAATTCATCTACCTTGCTTACCATGAAATTCACTCAGTATTTGAATAATTCAAGAGTATTTGCCATATTCACAGAAGTAGGTATGTATCCATCACCACAATCTAAACTGAGAATATTTTTATAACCCCCAAGTAAAAATTTCATTATTCTTAGTGGGAACCCCACAGTCTTCTTTCCTTTGGCCACTGGCAATCAATAATACACATGCTGTCTATTCTGAACATTTTGTTTAGGTAGAATCAAATAAAATGTGGTCTTTTGTGATGGGCTTCTTTTGTTTAGAGGCTCTTCTGGGTTAAAGCATGTGCCACTACTTTATAACTTTAAGATTAGTCCTCTCTCCTCTGGTACTTCTACAGCACTGAGAATCAAATGCTAACTTCTTAACATAATTATAAGACTTCAAATTGTGGTCCTGGGTCACCTCTTCAGCATCTTCTGTGCTGGGTCTTTGCCATATTGGAACAAACAGCCAATTCTGGGTCACAGGCATCTCTATCTGTACTGACCTTCCACATATCATGCCCCATGCCTTTTTCTTTCTAGGTAAACCCCTTCTGATCTTCCAGAACCCCCTCAGGTACCTCTAACTCTCTGAAAGTCTTCAGATTCCTGAAGTATCTGGTTTATTTTTTTCTTTTTCATCTTTTATGAATGTGTTTGGCATGCATGTGTGTACATATGCATGTTTTTACATGTGTATGAGTATACATGTATGGGCTTATGCATGCATATGTGTCTGTGTGCATGTTGAAGCCCTAGGTTAATATCAGAAATCATCCTTGATCACTCTTCCACATTATTCATTGAGACAAGGTCTCTGAATCAAACACATAACTCAACAATATGGGTCGTCTTACTAGTCAGCTTGCTTTGGGATCCCCTGTCTCTGCCTTCTAGGGCTGAAATTTCAGGTGGGCCACTGTGCTTACCAAGCTTACCTGAGTTCCTGGGGATCTGAACTTTGGTACTCATGCTTGAGCAGCAAGCACTTTAATCATTGGGCCATCTCCTCGTCCCCTAGTTTATATTTTAGTTGGAGTCATCTTATTGGACTGAGGCTGTTTATACAACTGTCTTAGCACTTACACACCACACTTTAGGAAGTCCCAATACATAGCATCACAAAGCATTCAGAAAATAACACCATGTCTGTACCAAACAGAGGGCCATAGCTATTGAATTTATGGAGGATTTGATATCAAATTATCCATTTCTCCCCATCCTTGTCACAACATTCTAGCCTGAACTACCATGCTATAGTTTGCCCAGCATACTCCTGAGTCCATGTTTTATCCCCTCTTTCCCATAATTCATTCTCCACCCATCAGCCAGAGGAGTTGTAATATACATGAACAACATTTGCAAATTCCAAAGTCACTTTATACAAATAAGATTTTTAATTCTTTAGCTTTGTGCCTTTCTGATTTTAACTTTCCAATATACTTGATCAAGGGATTTGGTCTGGGCTGTCACAAATGTGGAGCTGAAAACTCCAAGATGTATAGATGTTCTTTTTAAGCCAGTGTTCCACATCCAGGGCTCCTCCATCCTCCTGAGTATCTAGTTCAGAAATTCTGTGGTTCCTTCCAGGGCAGGAGATGTGAAATCAAAGAGTGTGTGAAGCCTTCCTGGTTTCCATATTTCCTGAAACCTCAGACTCTCTACCATGGTCTTTCCCACTCAGAATACTGTTGATGAGGGCTGATGTCACATCCGTCCTAAAGTCAATGAGATCATTCCTTCCTCCATTCACTGAATTCTGCTTTCTCTTTATCTGTCTCATGAGAAAGCTCCTAGGCTCACTTTATTAGTCATTTTTCTTTCTGGAAATTGCCATTATTTTCCTCCATCCACCATCTTGCACATAAATGACATTATTCTTTCTTCTGCCCCGGATTCTGGCATCATTCATAATAAACACTGCAAACAGAAGTAGGAATTTGCCAATATACTTGCAATTCTAAAATTTATAGATACTCAAAAAAGAAATCAAAATATCCAAAACCAAGTATGTCTCCTCCCAGACTGAGGCACCATCATTCCTCACACGCTCTTCCTTATTCTTCTCTTCCTTCTAACAGTGGATTCTCTGCACATAAGGTATCGTGTTAGATCATGTCAGAAACCAAGCATAGTCAGATCCCATCACCTCCTTACTTAAAGCCATGAGGCATGCATTTCCTTATAGCTTATGAGCTTCAGACCTAATTTCTTAGCCTGGCCCATGTGATCTATTATTGGCCTGTTCTCTGCTTCTTCATGTTTGTTCCCTAGCCCAAGCTGCTCAAGGACTATCTGCCTTGAACAACTTCATCCTCCTCCTCTTCTTCTTCCTCCTCCTCCTCTTCCTCCTCCTCCTTCTAGACTTTCTATCAGTTTCCATCTACAAACCATTCAGTTCTCAAATGTCATCTCTTCAGAGAACTTATTCCTATCAACTACCATAAAAGACCTTGTGTTGGTCAGGATGAGTAAGGTTGTGTTGCAATAATAAGCAGCCCCTCCATTTTAGTGGTTTCACAAAACAAACAAAAACCTATGTTACCTTGCTAGGTTTTTATAACAAAATGTCCCAGATTATCTTAAACTGTTGAAGTCTATTTCCTCACAGTTCTGTAGGCTACAAGTCCAAAATCAAGACATCAGCAGGTTGAAATTCTCTTAAGTCCTTCTCAGCTTACAGATGATCATTTCATCTGCGTCTTCCTTGTGTGTGTGCACATCCATGGTGTCTCTGTGGGTGTCCAGATTGCCTCTTCTTACAAGGACACTGGTCACATTGGATTACTCTGATTTTTTTTTTAATATAAACATTTCTTAAAGATACTTTCTCCAAATACTGTCACATTTTGAGGCTGTGAGGTTAGTAGTTCAAAAAAATAAATGCGGGAGGTAGAGGCAGGAGGACACAATTCAGTTAGTAGTACCTCACTTACTCAAAGTCCACCGAGGTGCCAAGAAACTTCCCCGGGTCATTCTCTTCAACACTTATCAGGCCTCGCTCTTGCCATCTCAGCATAAATCTGTCTCTATGATTGCTACAGCAGGGTCATGGAGCTTTGGAGGGTCTCACACTGAAAATCAAATGATCCAGGCCAAAAGTGACATGGGTCACCCACTTCTCGTTCCCTTGGCCAAATCAAATTGCATAGTCACGCCTTACTTCACAGTAGGTAGGAAATATAAATCTTCAAGCATCTGGACGTAGACGAGAATGGATTTTGGTAAATTTCAGTGATGTCTGCCATTCCCAAAGCACAGCTCATCAAGTTCACAATAAAAAACAGACTGATGTTCATTTATTTATCAAGATTAAGCCTCTAAACCTCAGCAAGATTAAGCCTCTAAACTCCCCAATAATGGCAGATAGGAAAAAATACAAGTTCATTAGATCCAGCCTGGCCAGCTTTGGTGCTTGGCAGCTTCTCCAGTCTTCACACATGTTATAAATGCTCCCATCCTGGAGCACTGGACTGCATCATCCCAAGTCATTACCAGCTTGCATTACCTGTATCATGCACATGGACTCCCACTGGGATATTTCATCGCCATAGCAGACCTGCCCTCCCATGGAGAGATGCTGTGACACTCAAAGAACCTTTACGTGCCCAATCTCTTGACTCCAGACTTGACCCACCATCTTTTCTATCAGCAGATGACCTTCATCAGGGGAGGGAGGTCATCTAGGGCACACTGCCTAACTTATCAAGAGCTCTTTATCCAAAGCATTCCACTGGGCTGTCTGAGTCTTCTTTGGTTTTAGAGCGAGAGGTGACTCCTTCTTCTCCGTTCTTTCTAGTGCCCTATCCCAGCCTCTTCCTTTCTCTTTTTCCTTTACCTGATGACATTCAGTGTCTTCTAACCTGGCAGATTCTACATTTGGCTTTACCATTTATTCAAATTATCAACCCATCTCTCTCTCTTCATTTCTTAGGGAATTTTCTGAGCAGTTGATCCACAATGGCAGTTTCTGCTTCTTCACTTTCTTCTTCCTCTTTCCTTCCGCTCCTTTGTCTACTGAACAGTATAATCAGATTCGTTCACACCCCTTCACTCCTCGCAGAGCTCCTCTGTCCTCAGCTTCAGGAATCCACACTCTTGCTTTGTTCCTGCCTCTCTGACTACGCTTCTTGCCAACGAATCTGGAATGAAACTGGATGCTCCAACCAAGTGGTCCTTTTTTCCTTTTTGTCCTGTAAGAGAGTCGCTGCCTCTGCTCTCTATTCTCTTGTCCACGCTGAGTCCCCTTACCAGGACTGCCCTCCCTTTTCCTCTCAGTGTGTCCTAGTTACTCCAATCCCTACAAAAATAGCATGCCTTCCATTACCTCCTCATGGCCATCCCCAGCTACCATGATCACTCTCCTTTGGATCCTAGAACATCTAGGCCACAGGTTGGCAAACGAGAGTCAATTCTTCAATAAAGACTTATGATCTGTCTTGCAACAAGTATTGTCTGCTGTTCTAAGAAGCATCGGGGCTGGAGAGATGGTTCACCAGTTCAGAGCACTGGTAGCTCTTGAAGAGGACCCGGGTTTGGTTCCCAGAACCCACATGTTTGCTAAAACCCATCTATAACTCCAGTTTCAGGGGAATCCGATCCCCTCTTCTGACTTCCATGGCCATTGTGTGACACGGGTGCACCTGCATGCATACAGGCAATACACACAAAATAAAAAATTAATAAATAAAGCATCCATGGATGGGATGTCTAAGAGAAAAGAACATGACTGTGTTTCAATAAAACTTTATTGACAGCAACAAATAGTCTAATTTTGGTCCACACACAATGGTTTACCAACCTCTGATCTACATCTTTTGGGGTCTGAGTCTGCTAAATCGTTTACTTTTCACTTATGGGTGGCTTATTTTCCAACTAAATTACAAACACCCTAGTAGCATACATTCTTTTTTATTTTATATTTTTGTAGTTCTTAGTGTCTTCAAGTACTCTTAATAAGATTTTACAAATATGAATAGTTGTTCAGCGAACAGAGTGAATAAATACACAGGCATTCTTATGGTGGGCTCTTGTGGACTGGATATGAAGTGTCCCCAGTGGTTCATGTTTTGAATGTTTTTCTACGAGGTCACAGACACCTTAGGAGATAGGACCTAACTGGAGAAAGTAGATTACTAGAGCTGGATCCTTGAGAGTATATTATCTCTGACCACTTCCTGTTGACCTCTCAATTTCCTGGTTAGCCACGAAGTGAAAAACTCCCTCCTCTCCTGCTCCTTCCCACTGCCACGCTCAAATACATAGAGTGCCACACCGTAGACTGAACCCTCTGAAACCATAAGGCAAAATAAATCTCCTTAAGTTGTTTCTGTCGGGCATTTTTTCACACTGACATAAAAGTAACTAATATGTGGTCTGTGTGGCTAGATGCAGTGGGGTGGGATCCATCAGCGTAACTCTCAGCACACAGGGACAGTTTAGTGCTTTCATGTTTTCACTTTGTCCTCAAAGCACATCCAAAGTCAAAGGCTGTTGTTGATAACAGGGAGTGAAAATCAGCTTTGTGCATAGCATCAGAAGTATTTCCGTGCTGCCTCTGTAGGAACAACAATCAGGCATGTTTTCCTAAATTTCCTATTCAGATTTCAATATCACAATGCAGCATCTTTCTGTCACTACTCTACCTGATGGGACCCCTTTGTTAAAGTATGCCACATAACATTGTTCAGTTATGACACATTTAAATAGGGAACTTTATTTCAACCAAGCTGCCTCACCCATAAAGTATGTGAAAATAGCATAGTTTAGTATCATAAGCTATAAACCTTAATCATGAGGATTCTCATGTCTTTTCTGGCTGACTCCATTTGCCACACTATATTATGCACGCTAAGCTGGTGGATCAGGCAGGGCAGAAAGCCACTCTTTATCTATGAGCTATGTGTGGGGATAATGGTGCCCATTTACCCAGCAAAGTAGAGGTAAGCAAATAAACTGAGGGCTGAGCCTTGGTTGGGAAATCTTGAGTTTTATTTGCAGCCTCTACCTCCAGGATTTTTATGTGCTTAACAATTCAAACACTTTGTGGTTATTTTAGTCCTCGGGAAGGAACATGTGCATGGCTGTCATGAATAGTTGACAAGGTTCCTCTTCCTCCTCCTCCTTCTGCTCCTTTTTCTCCTCTTCCTCCTCCTCCAACTGTTTAGCTTGCCATACTTATGAGCATAAGATTGTTTACCATTTAGGAGAAAGTGATAAATCTGCTTTGTTGTCAGAAGTCAAAATATAAAACAAAAGGAAAGGCATTTAGCAAAAGAAAAGTTGAGCTCCAATGCCAAGCCTCTTTTTCTGACAACATCTAGGGAATAAAGTTCTAGAAAAAAAAAAAGAACATCTGAGTTGTGTCTGCCAAGACTCTTCTAAAACAGTTAAAAAGGCTATTCTGTTGTTCAAGAGTTTATCATCTAAAAATTATACCTCCTTACTGATGAAGTTGCAATAAAAATAGCATCGCCTGCTGCAGACTGGCTAGGTCCACAAGGAATGACAATAATTAATAAGAGGGTTATGCCTGGATTGGGTCCACCCCTTCCATTATTAGCTCAATTCTGCCAACAGTCCAGAGAGGTAAGGTACCAACCTTTCCAATCGGAAAACTGAGGCACCATGAGGTTACTCAAGTAGCCAGTACCAAACTTGGTCCCTACTATAAGTTCCAGGTCTTAACCCTTGAGGTATTCTCTGCCCCCCCCCCATTGCACTGAGTTAATGATACAGAGTCACAAGCCAATGCTTGTGATGGAGCCCTAGAAAACATTGGGAAGTAATGCTTTGTCACCTATGACTCCGGAGAAATGTGGGTTTAGGAATGAAAGGAAGGCAGTTCAGGAGTGATGCTCTGCTTAGCTCTCTGTCCTGGCAATTCAGAGCTGGTCTCTGGTCTTGATGGTCTCAGAGCTCTGTGCCTCTCTTCTATGTCAGGGCAGGAGATCCTGAAACAGAGGTCTCCTCGGCTGACACATGTATCTATCTATTTAGCTCAAAGTAGATGTCGAGTCAGTGGTGGATATGTTAAACTGACCCCTCTGACTTCTAGGCAATTGTCATCCACGCTCATTTTCTTCCATGTCTCCTGACTCAGACATGTGTAGCTTACAAGGGCTTTCCTTCCCTTTATGATAATGAGATTATCAAATAAAGCACAGCCAGCCATAGAGAGGTAGGAAGGCAGGTAGAATGACTTGTGGGGGAAGCAGGACTCTCAGGAGTTCAAGCATCCCACAGATGGTTTATGATATGTCCCAGAGCCCATCATAGGTTTACATAGCCCTGTAATTCCTGCCTTTCTCTTAGGCATGCCACAGTAGTGCTTTCTAATGGCAGAGACCGGCATGGGTAGGTAGGAAGGGTTGTCGGTATAATATCTATAGAATTATCGCCCCGCTCTCAACATCAGTGGGAGGAAAAATTGTCACTGTGTTCAAGGAAACATGAAGCCGGATTTCCAAAGGAAATGTTCCCCACCAGCTCTTGTTTGATAGGGTGTGGATCTGCTGCTATCAGTGGACTTTTATATTCAATAAATAAATGCTGTGTAATTTGCCACCCTCGTCGTTATTAGAGTATTTTATTTAAGTGGCAATCTCTCTGCCATTCGTTACAGCAGAGAATGGGTTGGGTTTAGTTTACCATGGATGTTTCTACAACCAAGGTATATAGCAGACTCATTTGGAATAGGTTTTTTAAATAAGGGATCATTAGCCTGATGGGCCCATTTGGGAGATGGATTCTGTAGCAAACCAAACTCACTGTCTATCTTCTGAATCTCAGACCCTCGATTGAGATACAGAGCTGAGGATCTTTCTTTTCATAGTATTGTATCCCCGTGATTTTTCCCCCAGACCTCCAACCTTTTCCTCCTCCTCCCTGACTCCCTCATTTGTACTGGCTGCTAGTCTCTGTCCAGCGCTCTCTGGAGATAAAGACTCACTTTCGCATACAGCACACTCTCTTTAATGCAACCGAGTTCACGCTCATCATTTTAATAGTGGACCTAAGGTATGTTGCCATGTGAACAAGCCATCACGTCACCATAGCAACCAGCCAGATTGCTGCACACCAGTCTAAGGACTGGACCTTTTTTTTCCTCTCTCTCTCTTTCTGTGTGTATGTGTATGTGTGTGTGTGTGTGTCTTCCTCTCTCTCTTGTCCTTGCCTGAGCTCACTCTTTTGTTAAATTTGCTGAAGTACTCACAATAGGAAGATCTGCTTTTTCAAGCAGGGTTCCGTTTAAATCTGTAAATTGTTGTATAAACAGAAAGGCCAGCACGACACTAGGCTTACTTTCAAAGATGACGTGATGAGGACTTTGAATGTGGGCCCCACCCCCACTCTCTGCCATGCCTTACAGTTTGATCAAAAAAGAGATGATCACACATATTGGTGGCATTTGGACTTAACCCACCCCCCGCCCCTGAGTTTCTTCTTAGCCTTCCCCAGCAGGACTTGTGACTCTCCCATCGAGGCCTGGTGACCACAGCTAGCCCTTGACGCAGCACAGAAGCCCTTGACAGTTCCTGAGCTCTGTAGGACCCGAATTAGACCCAATTAAAGATGTGGATTCTCCTTCCCCATTCTCTATTGCCAAGTAACCTGTGCAGGTTCCAATTCCAACCGCGTGGGGAGAGCAGAGATGTTGAAAGGACAGATGATAAAGGGACATGTGTCGCCTCTGCCTGCCCATATTCATCAATGTTGCTTGGCCTTTGATGCTCTAACCTTCTCATCTTTGTTCGCGGGAGCAGAAAGCATCATTCTTCCAGGCTCTCACATCTTTTCCCATTTGATTCCCTGCTCGCTTGCACATGGTACATCTATTACCTGCCCCAGTCTTAGCACATCCCCTGCCCCCACCCTCACAGCTCCTCCCCGTCTTCAGCTTCTGGCCCTGCCATACATTGACTGCTGAGCTGCTCTGACAAATGTACTGGGCCAGCCCGCCTGTGTGTGGGCCCCAGTGCAGGCTCAGCTGCAGGCAAGCGCTGGGTGAGGTGAAGTGCCCTCCACGGGCAAGAAGGACCAGTTCAGATCCATGCATAAAATTACAACAAACAAGCTTCAAATAACGAAGGACACTTTCATAATTGATTTATGCAGGGGCACTGGAACTTCTATTACCTTTTGTTTAGCTCAGGGGGCCTGACTCCATGCAATCCATTGCTGAAACTAATTACAAGATATAATTAAACTGTGACACGAAGATATTATACCGTTAGTTTACTAATGACACCGCAAAGCTGTACCACCAGCGCAGGACAGTGATTACGCTTCATTTATTATTTATCCTTTTGCTAAATGAGACGCTGACATTTTCAAAAATTACTTTGAGGTTTCTTAATTGTCGGCAGCAGGATGGACTAGGAGGAGATTGTCTTCCTCTTAGTTACTTATCCAAACCTCAGAAGCATTATTAGCCAAAAAGGAAAAAATAAATAAATAAATAAATAAAGGAGGGGGAAAACAGTCACCCAATAGTATTAAGAAAAGCTGAATTGCCTCTTTGGACATTCTTGAATTCTTACCAATAACACCCTTCAGTGGATGGGGCAGCTAACCCAGAGTTTAGGTCCAAGGGAGAGATGCTGTGTCATAAGATGAAAGGTGACTCTTTATTGTATAATTGGGATGAGTGTTGACGGCCCTGGAGATGTGTGGGAAGAGGCTGAGTCGTGAAGACTGAAAGGAAGCTCACCCCAAGATTCCACCTTTTCCCAGGAATCCCGTTCCAAGGGGCAGAAAGCAGGTATCGCTCTGGTATTATCATATAATTGGATAATCCTGCAGCTTTCCCCAAACAAACAACTGCTTAACACTGGCAACGTGGAAACTTCTACATGCGAGACCCATCGAGTCTACTTATGGTAAGGACTAAGGTTTAATATGTCTGGTATGGCCTCCTCTCTCTCTCTTTTTAACATTTCTCACAGATGGGAGGATCCCTTGTAAGGGTTGCATGCTCCCAGTGGATGCATTTGCTTCCTCTTAAAGATGACCTTTCTCCTTCCCTTAATTGTCGATATCACTCAGTCTCCTGGCAGCAAGGGCTCCGGAAAAGATCAGGAGAGGGAATTCCTTCTATCAGTTCCAGGACTGGAATTCTCTGGGTCCATTTATTTACCATCCCCTACATCTCCACACAGGAACCTTGCTTTATTGCCCTCTCATTTATCACATTCTCGGAACAATAAAAGATTAATTTACTGTCCACTGTTTGATGAGTTTTTGATGCCGCAAATGTGTGTGCACACAAGCGGGTCTCCTTAGGGCTCATCTGGGTCAGGCATCCTACAAGGTACCACTGGCCCCGAATGGCCACTAACCTCTCTGTAACCCCAGTGGTGATGCAATCACAGCAACCGCTGGTTGGCTTGAGACAGGGTTTAATTTCTTCAGAGTATAATGGCATCCGGCATCTATAATTATGCTATTTTCTCTCCTGTGCTGATTAAATACGATTTACCCAGAGAGCTAAGTGATGAATATTTGAGTGGAGTGTGTTGAGCCAATAGCTGGTAAAATAGCCACAATAAATAAACTTGGATGGGAGGGGGCCTCCGCAGAGGCTATGATTCTGCCAGGTGACATCAGCAGGTGCAACTGGAATAAATGCAAGATTAATACTGGAGCCAGAACAATGTCCCCACTTCTGATTAAAGGAAAAGCAACCCTGAACCCTAGAACTTTCCACCTGGAAGCTTACTGGACTTGAGCGGTAGTTACTCGGCCAGACTGCGTGTATCGGTATCATGGCTGTGTGCTATTTCCAGAACCATCTCTCCTCCACAAGCATAATCTCCATTCCCTAGCATACAACTGAGAAATGAAATTCATTATCATGTCTGCTCATCTCCTGTATGCGTTTGTATCTCTCTGTATGTGTTGTATGAGCACATACACACCACAACGCCACACATATGGAGGTCAGAGGACAATCTCAGGTGTCTGTCCATGTCTTCCACCTTGCTTGAGATAGACTCTCTTGGTTGGAGGCTATTATCTGCATCAGGCTAACTGGACCATGTGCTTCTACAAATCCTCCTGTCTCTACCTTCCATCTCCTCCACCATCAAAGTGCTGAGATTATAAACACAGTATTGTTCCTAGATTTACATGGGTTCTGGGGATTTGAACTCGAATCTTCATACTTGCATGACAGGCACTTTACCCACTGACCTATCTCCTCCGCCCTTTCCTGGGTTTAGCAGGAAGAGGAGAGGCCTGCATAGTCTCATTGTCCTTTTGCTCAGGTTGTGATTCCCACTGTCTGTGCAGAATCTCTGCACACCTGTCCTTCCTTGAAGAGCCTGATACAAAATCCGAGGGACATCCTTGTGATCGTTCTCACCTTCTCAGCCCAGAAGACAAACCTAGAGTGATGAGTGGTGGTTCCTTTTACCCGCCTATGATAACATTTATGCCAAAGGATACCTTCGATCGTCTCTATTGACTGGTGATGAATGTGTATATGGCAGCCTGGGCACAGTTAGGGGAGGCAAAGTGACAAAAACAGAACAGATTAACAGGAAAGTATGAAGGCTGCCAAAGTCAAATGGGAGAAGGGAGTCTCCAGCAAGGAGTCTCCAGCAAGGCTGTACAATAGTTATTCTTTCATGGCATGTGGGAGATTCTTGATAGAAAACACTAATGTGACCAAATCATTGGAAAATACCATCTGCTGAGTTTGGGTTGAATGGTAGAGATTACATAACCCTGTGAGATAAGAGAATATAGAGGTCATTGTGGATTAGAGCAACATGGAAGATCTGATGGAGACATGAGTTTTGAGGTGTGAACTGAAGTTCCCAGAGAAAAGCCTCACCTATGTTCTACAAGGTTCTACAAGATTCTCCAAGGCTGATTGGCTGATTAAGAGCTTCTGTGGTTATAAAGATTTGAATTGTGGGCCTGGAGCCAAATTTTCTTGAGCTACCTTTAGCTGCCTATCTTAGTCAGGGTTCCCTAGAGGAACAAAACCAACCCTCTGTGTGTGTGTGTGTGTGTGTGTATGTGTATAAAATTTATAACATTGGCTTACATGATATGGTCTGCGTAATCCAACAAAAACTGTCTTCATTCTGGAAAGTGAAACCCAGGAGTTTCAATCCACAAGACTGGATGCCTGACCAGTTACAACCTGGTACTAATGGCCTGGAGGATTCCTGGAGAGCCAGTGGCCTTCAGTGCTCACTGGAAGCCTGAAGAAAGTTCAGTTCAGAAACAGTGAGCCAAGGCAGCAGTGGCTCTGGTGATGTGGGGTACAGCGACAGTGTTGATGGACTTGGCAGTGAGAGATGAGACGAGACAGCTTTTCCCATGGACCCTCCTTTAATCTGGGCACCCACATTTAGGGTGGTCTTCCTTCAAATAAACTGATCAAGAGAATCACTCATAGGTGTGCCAGTGGCTTATCTTTTCCAGATCAAGACAAGTTGACAACTGAGATTAATCATCACGCTCTCTTAATAACCCTTCATTGCCCACCTTTGCATGTGACCTAACATCCTTTGGTGAAATCTTTTGGAATGTACTAGCAGACTGCCAGCTTCCACCAGCCTAGAGGCTGGGCATCTTATTGAATAGTTTCTGAGGCTTCTAACAGATTTTTCCACTTTGCTGTGACCCAACTGCCTGAAGGTTCCATGGGTGCATTTGAAAAGTGCCCCAACTCATGTCTTTCTTTTGTTCTAGTTCTATAAAAACATCCTAAAATTGTTAACACATCAGAGCATGATATTTGGGGGTAACATAAATCTGTATTCCTAGGCCATGGTGTCTAGTATTTGGATCCAGAATAAACTATCTTTTATTCGCCTTCGAAGTGAGAATTGTGTTTTGACATCTACAGAAGTAAACAGCCAAGGCTGTAGGGTGCAGGAACAGATACAAGGAGTCAGGAACAGAGGGGGCTGGGACTGTGAAAAGGAAAGACCTGTAAGAAGAGCCCAGTGGCCTGTCACCTTCTGATGTTGTTACTTAGGATACTGTCTTTCTCCACATTCAGGTCTGCACTAACTGTGTGGTTAGATTACAAGAAATGTTTGTGAGACTAGAAAGATGCTCTTCCAGAGGGCCTGAGTTCACTTCCCAGCACCCATGTAGATGACCCATAACCACTTGTAATTGCAGCTCCAAAGAATCTAACACCCTCTTCTGGCTTTCATGGGTACCTGCACACACATGTGCACATAAATTCAGATACACACACATGCACACACACACACATGCACACACACACATACATATATAAGTAAGCAAAGATAAGTCTTCAAACAATAAGTCAAAGACAGAAGTTTGCAAGGAAAATTGTCCCGGGGATAAAAGTCCTGCTGTCTCTGGTAGAATTCCTTGAGCTTAGGTGGGGCCTCGTGCTTTTGAGCTTCTGAATTTGTGCTTCCCTTGACAAAACATCCACCACAAAGAGGAGAACCTGAGACTCTCTCATAGTGGACTGGCCAGGATGGGACTGCTGCTGGCAGCCATCACTAAGAGATCAGGGAGGGCTGGACCTAGCCAAGGCTACGGATGGCCTGGTCGGATGCTGGTAGATGAGACTGTGCTTCGAAGCTCAGCATCTCCTTCTTTAGCAGCCACACCTTCCTCCCTGCAGCTCCCAGGCGTGCTGCAAATGGATTTAAAAGCTTCTCTTACTCCAAACTGTAAACAGGAAGTAAGCAGTCAATGACACCTCCTAGGGAAATATCTCTGAGCATATGCTAATACATACAAAGAAAACAGTGTTTCCTTCACCACTTTCATAGGCATTTTGCTTTCTTTCCCTCTTTTCCTAACCTCACTTTTTTCTTTCTTCTTTGCCGTGGAAACCCTTTACAATAAAACTATTATATTTCTATTTGAGTCTCAGTGCCTTTTTTCCCCCCAGTACCTGGTCCCCATGGCATATTTTTTTCTCCTGCTTTTGTCTCTCTTGTCGTTTTGTTTCAAAATCATGTGAAAGACAAGTTATCAAAAGAGAATATTCTTTGGATGGGCCGAAGAGATAGTGGAATTCACAGAAAAAAAAAAAATCAGAAACTTTACCATAGGAATTGCTAAAGTTAGGGCAAGACTTCAAACCTTAGGAAGAATAACAGTGCATATGCTTATGCATTTTGACCAGGTAGGGAAGGCCAAGAAGAAATTCCATGTCCTCAAATTACTTTAAACTTTCTGTATTTGAATGCCAAGTTCCTGCCCGAGGCCGGAGGCACAGATGACAAGAGAGTTGCTTCTCACTTATGAAAAACAGTAAAATATCCTTTGTCAATCGAATTGAACCATATCTGCAACAAGACATGCGGTCTCTTGCCTTTGATCTGTCATGTATGGAGAAATGAACTGTGGCAACTATCAGGGAGAAGGGGTAAATGGCCATTTAGCAAGACGAGGAGCCAGAGAGGTCACTGTTACTTGCCTAATATCACATCAACTAGACTCTAAAACAAGTAGCATTTGGGAGACCAAGAGTGACACAGGCCTCCAGGAAGATCCCAGATGACAGCCACATGGTCAACTGCTCGTGCTAAGCTCTGAGGCTTTCTAATTCTGTGGCTTTAAGCAAGTCACTAAACATCTCTGAATCTTGGTTTTATCATCTTTAAAATGGAGATCATAGTCATACCTGCCTGTATTATCCAAGGTTTTCCAGAGAAACAGAAATTACAGGATATAGAGAGAGAGGAGCAAGAGAGAAATTTAGTGCAAGGAGTTGGTTCACGCGATTGTGGAGGCTGAAAGGTCACACATCTGAAATGAAGATCAGACCTAGAGGCTCAGTGCAACCATTAGAACAAATGAAGACCAAAGTCAGTCTGATGGAAGAGCCCTTCCTGTACAGGGAGGCCAGCCACTCTGTTCTACTCAGACTTTTAGCTGAGTGGATAAGGCCCACCCACCTAATGGAGGGCAGTGTGCTTATTCAGAATTCTCCAACTGAAATGCTAATCCCATCCTGAAATACTGTCCAACTGGCACATGAAATTCGCCACCATCCTCCCTCATCAGGCCATTGAGCTTGCCTGACATAGATTGGGCTACGAAAGTGTTTACGCCATCACTATGACTGTGAAAGGGACAGCAAGGTGTGAGGGATCATCAAAACCACCATTATTGGTACCACTGTGGAGTCTCAAATATGGGTTCCAAACCTAGCTCTTTTACTTATTAGCTATGTGTCTTTAAAGCTATGTCTTTAAACAAGATCTTCAAGCTCCATATCCACATTTCTGTATCTATAAAACAGGATGAAGAAGAGAAGATATACTTTAGAGTGTTGCATTCAGTAGTTTATGTAGGTATAGTGTGCGTACATGTTTCTGTGTATATGTATGTGCATGCAGGCGTTTGCTTATACATGTGTGTAAAGTTTGGAGGTCAACAGTGAGTGTCTACCTCAACCATTCTATACCTTATTTTTGGAGACAGGTCCTGTCACTGAACCTGTCTGGACCTAATCATCTAGTTCATTGAACTAGATCATTCATCTAGTTCATGGCTAGATGATTAGCCACTTACCCTCCTGTCTCTGGCTTCCAGCACTGAGGTTAAAGACATTCTCCGTTGCACCCAGCTTTTATGTGGCTGCTGGGGGGGAGGGGTCTGAACTCAGGTTCTCATGCTTGCAAAGCACTTTAGCCATCTCCCCAAATTCCACAGGTATAACATTTTTAAACTGTGCTTTCCCCGCATGTAGTAGGTACTTTATAAGTGTTGGAGTCAAAATGATGATATGATAGTGATGAAGGAGGAAGAGTAAGGAGGGGGAGGAGGAAGAAGAGAAGGATTGCTGTTATTCACATTGGTATGGATTCGACACAATTCTGGCCTTGAGCAAAGTTGCCCAAATCTTACCTGTAAACTGGGCATAAAAGTATATGGCATTTGGAATTTTATCTGGTACATAGTATCATAACCATCTTTGCTATTAAATGATGAAGAAGAAGGTAATGAATATACCTCTTAGCAGCAATATAGAATCAGATAGATATTTGCTAGCTCTTGACCTTGGGCAAGCTTCTGAGCTTTCCTCAGTTTCTGCATTCCTTCATCTTGAAAATCAGACAAGTGTGGAATAGGAGCTTTCTTTATAAGTAGCTATAAGAGGCTGGAGAGATGGCTCATCAGTTAAGGTTCAGTTCCCAGCACCCACACGGCAGCTGATAATCACCTGTATATAACTCCAGTTCCAGGGGAATCTAATACCCTCTTCTGGCTTCTCTGGGCATTACATGGCACAGATGTACTTACATGCAAGCAAAACACTTCTACTTGTAAAATAAAAATAAATTTTAAAAAATTAAGTAGCTGTGAGGCACAAGATGGGGCCTGTGAGTCGCTTGGAAGCATCCCCAGTCCATGGTCCACAGACAGTGTCCGTACATGTTGGGCTCTGCAATAGTTCCTGTATGGAGCATTGGGCACTGGACATGTGTGAAAGTGACAAAACACTAGTCTCATTCGTTTGCCCTGTGTCCTCTGTACACCAGCCTTGACACACTGTCATTACATCAGGAGGCAGAACCATAAGACTGCCCATCAGCCTTCCCATTTGGGACAACTATTAGATGTCATCTAACATAATGTCCCTCTTATTGGGAAATTATGTCAAAAATATACATTCTCGATTCTCATCAGCCATCAGTGAGAGTTCTGTGGTCTGGGCCCCTGGAGAGCACTTTTCTTCATTTCCACATGACAGGCCTCCAAATATTTGAAGACAGCTCTCACATCTCTCCTAAGCATTTTTTTTCCCCTCATCAGACTAAACATCTCTAGTCCCTTCACCCTTTTGTCATACGACAGGATTCCCAAACCCCTCACTATCTGGGTTTTTTACATCTGGACTGACTCCAAGTTTTCCTCAAGGTCCTCTTAAACTATGCCGCACAGGACTGCATTCAGTAATCTAGATGGACGACCTAGACCCACGAAGGACTACTCTGTCCTAAGGCCTTGTGCTTGCTAGGGCAGCACACTACCAGCTAGCTGCATCCCCACCACCACCTCGAAGTAGCTCTTTTAGCAATCTCACTGGGACTCTTTTGTTTCATTTCAAACTTCAGTTGACTTGTTCCCTTTATGCATTGATTGGTCCTATACAAAACCAACTTCTTCCTGCCTCTGACTAGTGAAGCTTCACACCTACATCTGTAAGTCTCTTAATCAATTTCATCTCAGTTTGGCCTGTGTTTCAAACCACTCACACATTTTGGAAAACTTTGATTTTATTAGAGTCTTAATTTATGCTTATTGTAAGATCTTTGGAACTATAAAAGGTAAAGAGAATAAATATTATACCCTGTCCTCCAGTGATAACAATGGTTAGGATTTTGACAACTTCTTTCCGGCCCTGATTTTGGTTGTATGTGTATGTGGTGTATGTGTGCATGCTTTTATTGTAAGGAAAAAATCAGGATTGCATTATATATAGTTCAGACTTTTTTCATTGAACATACTCTGGGCAGTTTCCTATAATCTTTAAGTTATAGTAGAAAACATAGCTGCAAAGTGCCGCCTATAGATGTTGTGAATATGGATAATTGAGTTAACCAGTTTTCTCTTGTTAGACATGAAGTTTACTTCTAAATTTGGCTATCATGAAGAACTATCTGATAAGCACATCTGTGAATACCAGAGTCTGTCCCCTTCTTGGCATCTGGGGCTGGATTCTGCTTTGCTGTGGGACTGGGCTGCACAGTGTAAGATACTTAGCAGTGTCCCAGGCCTGTATCAGCTGGACCTCAGAAGCATTGCCTTCACCCCTGTTGTAAGAAACAAGACTGCGTGAAAATGCTACTTTGGCCTTTACTTCCTTAGCTGTGTGTGTGTAAGGAGGTGGTGGGAACAGCTGCCCTTAAAGCAGAGAGTAAATGAATGCATTATTGGTAGAGAATTTCAAAATAGTAAAACCAACAAAACAGTTGCTTCTTATCATCAGACATCAAACTGTTAGTGACGGGATTCTCCCTCCTCCTGGAGCAGAGTGTTCTGTTCCACCATGAATACCATTTCCTCTTCAGCTGGTTTCCCTGTTGTTGCCGTTAGAGGGAATCTCAAAGTACATTGCTTATGTTCCCCAAAGTTAGATGGAATTTTAACAAAACAACTCTCCTGGTGAATTCCATTGACCTTTTTGAGCCTAGTTTCTGGATCATCACAGGCCTCAGACCCTCTGGAGGTAAAGCCAGGAGGCTGTTGCAATTGCTGTCCTTGTTTTCCTGTATCAGGTTCAAAGAGCCTAATTCCTTCTTCTCCTACAGTGTAGTATGCCTCCCAGATTCCTGGGACCACACGCTTAAGAGTTCAGAGAACCTTCCCCAGTTTACCAAGATATATTCCTATGGTAATATTCCCTTTTAAAACACAACATTCGGGGTCTTCACCCATTGCAGATTCCATGTGAACACTTCTGTAACCCTTTCCCAGGCCATCAGACTCAGCATCCCATAATACACAAATAGGTGCTGCCCATTGCTTTTGGTGAATCTCCTTATGTTCCACAAACACACATCAGATCCACGGCTTCACAGATTTTGTCCTATATCCTTGGTATGCCCTTCCTTATTCCCTGCATGAGCTACTCTTGGGTTTTAAATCCCTCACTGATAGCCATCTCCTCTGAATTCTTGCCTCCTTGGTCTGGACCACCTGGCATCTCATTATTTTGTACTTACTATCTGTACATTCCTGATGCTTTAGTACTCTCATCTAGACAATCAGAATATAAACTTTCTGAAGGCAAAGATATCTTGTACTTGGTTATCACCTCAGAAATTAGAGAGCAAATAATAAATAGTTGTTGATAAATGTTGTTCTTTTCCCTCTACCATTAAACTTCCTCGATTCCTAGTATACTTTTATGAAATTTAACACAAGAAGTAAAAATACATTTGTGTGTGGTTCTAACAACTTACTTAACCTTAAGATTAGCTAGAGATTTAAATATAAATCTCTCTCTCTCAGATTTTTCTATTGTTCATCTTCTTTTTTGCTTTATTCATTATTCTTTATTTCACGTGTAAGTGTATTGCTTGCATGTGTATAAGTGTGCCCATGTCATGCAGTGCCTGTGGAGATCAGAAGAGGGCATTGAATCCCCTGGAACTGGAGTAAGGGCAGTTGTTAGCTATCATGTGGGTGCTGGGAATCAAACCTGGGTCCTCTGTAAGAGCAGCCAGTGCTCTTAACCACTGAGCCATCTCTCCAGCCCCAGTTGTTCATCCTCTTGAATGTGTTTCCTGCAGTGGTCAAACAATCAGTAATTCTATCAGTTCTGGACACTTTTTCTTCCCACTCTCCAGCAGTCAAAGCCAAACTGCCATGTGCCATTAGTTCTTGAACCCACAGGAGCTGTCCAATTTGGAAGTGAGTGCTGGTTTTACAGAATCCAGCACTTCCCAAACTTTCTGTCCAGAGTTCCCAACAAGATAACCGCTGATCTGCAAGGTACCTGGTGCCCCTTCCTAAACATCACTCCCACCATTCGTCCAAACTGAAAATAACACAGTAATGCTTTTGGTGCTTGCCTATAAAATTTTCAAACTCTGAACTTTTTGTAAAATTATCCTAATCAAACCATGGGTTTAAAAAAAGAAAATTTAAACCATAAAATATTAACAACCCATAATAGTAAGAAATCAAAAGACTGACGTAAAAGAGGAAAAGAAAAACAAGAGTGAGATAGGCATAAAGAACGACCTTGAAAGCAGAGTTTCCCTTGAGGAAGCAGCATATGGCTCTGGCTTCCCATCCATGGTCCTCATAGCAAGTCATGAGATAGCCCAGGAAAGGACACCAGAACAAAACCAAGTTAACCTTGACCCAGCTACTGACATGAGAGACTCCAGGAGCTGTCCCAGAACAGACCAGATTCCCTTCCGAGAATGTTTTGGCAGGAAGCAGCCAGGATTTTTTTTTTCTTTCAGTTTCAGGGAAACCAGAGATTTCTTTTAAGTCCAGCTTCCAAAAGCTCCTTGACCAACAACCTTCGGAGTTCGGTGTCCTCTTGGGGTCAGCTCAGATTGATTTACTGATTAACTCCGGCATCTTTCTGGCTCTTCCAGACACCAGCACATTTCAGGTTTCTAAATATAGGTCAGCCCAGGCAATTAGGAGAGAACTTCTGTTTTTGAAACGTATTCAGCAGGCAGAAAGCCCAGTTTACAATGAGTGACCATGGGCATGAGGTTTGTCCTCTGATCACGTCACTGACAGGGACCTGCTACAGTCTCAGCTGCTTCATTTCAACATGCCAGGATATGCAAGAACCTTCTACACTTCTTTACACCAAAGACAACATTAACTATGAGGGACTTTTGTGTGCCATTTTAAAAAAAAGCATTTGGCAGTGACCCTGTTGCCTCCATGCTAGGTTTCCGGGTTTGTAGATGTTTTCTTGTTCTCTTGGAGATGAACTGACATGTGTTGGTTAAACCCATGGCTCCTCTCGTGGCAGACTCAGAACTGGCCATCCACAGCTTGACATCTACAAGTTTCTATCTAGTCTTTGCTGCACGTGTTTCTCTCCAAAATGGCCAAGCTGGGAAGTTAACCACACAGCCCCAGGAAGCTAGGAAAGACCTTCAGCATTGACTCCAGGTAGGACATGATTTAGGAAGCCACAACTCAACTCAAGGCAGTCTGGGCTGGGAGCGGGGGTATATGCAGTGTGCATGTGTCTTGCTTTGTTTTTAAGATAGGGTCTCTCACTGACCTTGAGATCACCAAATAGGCTAGCATGGCTGGGCAGAGAGCCTCAAGGATCTACCTGTCTCTGCCTGCCTCCCCAGTGTTTGGATTACAGTTGCACATCACCACACATGGCTTTTTTAGGTGAGTTCTGGGGATGGATGTCAGATCTTCATGCTTGTGAGGCAAGAATTTTACTGACTGGGCTATTTCCCAAACCCCTACTCAAGATATTCAGCATAAACAACCTGAATCCCTTTGGGCAAGAGCTAGCAGTCTATCACTACTGGGTCAGAAGGTCAGTGGACTCCCTTAACTGTACATTCACAAGGAATGTCTTGTCATTATCTCCGAGATATTCATTTAGGGGAATTGGAAGTATTCATGTGTTATATGTAAACACTGAAAGTACCACCATTTTTAAAACTGTTCTGTATCGTTTTTAATATATGAACTGAAAACACACTATATAAGACCAAAGTAGATAGGTTTCTCCTGGGTTTAGAGTACACATAGCCACTTGAGGAGAGCAGTGCTGTTTTCAATAAAAATTTGGTGGTATCTACACCCATTCAGTGCAGTAACATAGGCAGCATCAGCAGCAGCTCAGGTCCTGCGCAGACCAGCTGAACCAGGCTCTGCATCATAAGATTCCCAGATGATTCCTGTGGGTATCACTATGCAACTTAGTTTCGGGACTCAGCTACAGTTCTGGGCTCTCTTATCTGCCAGAGATTATGTGGATCTTCTGCACACAGAAACCAGCCCTGGGCATCCCTCTCCAAGAGGAAGCAGTGTGTAAAATGAAAGCATCTACCATTGTGTGATGTTAACATATCAAAGTCAGCTCTACTCTCCTCCCTTCCTGCGCTCCCTCCCACCGTAATGGATATAGGCTGGCAAGTTATTAATGCAGAAACTTCCTGGTACTTGGGGCATATCAAAGAAGCGGAAATTCTTGGGCATCGCAGTGGTGAATGTTGGCTGTAGCAATGCCAGGGGAGCTGAAATTGCAGAGACAGAGACGATAACCAGGGAAACTCACACGGCTATGTGGGCTCTCGTTTCCAGCTCTGTGGAGACATGCAAGTCAGGAAAATCTGGGGAGAGACCAAATGCAATTCCTAAGCTTCAGGAGTATCTATTTTCTTATCTTCAGTTTCTAGAACATAGCAATGCACCCATAATGCTATATCTAGACTACTTCCAAATCTATTGTCCTCTTTTCATGGCCCAGTTGTCTAGAATCTACCCAGCCTAATGACCACCTAAGTGATTCTTGGAAACAGATTTTGGCTGCTCTTCTTTATAGTAGATGGTTGGCCCACACTTGGGTTTTCCTCCTACCTGATCACTTTACATAGTAAAAAATCTCTTTCTCAGGTCACTCCTGACCATTGCTCCCTTCTTAGGGACTTCAGAACTAACCCTTCCCTCCCATCTCATACTGTCACCAGATTGGCAGTTCAGTAAACTGGAGTGAGATGAGTGTGGACCATTTTTCCTAGGCTACTCTTTTCAATCTTATTTTTTTATTTTATTTGCGGTCTCTGTCATTCTGCTAGGGCAAGGGAGTAAAGAGATCTGACACTAAGTGCGAGCAAATGCTGAATCTGGAATCTATCTTCCAGGCGGCACAAGAATAAAAATTCATGGCAGGACAGCCACTACTGACACACTCTCAAAGACATATTGCAGGTAGCGTTATTTATTGTGGCAAGGAGTTCATAGAAGTGCTGCCTCAAAGCACCCCGAGAGATCCTAAAAAGCCCATCTCCCATCAGGTGAGGCAGATTTATGGAGGCTGCTCCGGAGAGGTCAGGCAGTGCGGCTTAGGAAGCAGGCTCCTTGCAGAAAGCCTGGATTCCCTTAACGTATTCAGTGCAGTGTGATTGGTTCAAAGGAGGGCTTGAGTCTGTAATGTTGACCATAAAATTGCAGTGACATGCTGCTTTAGATAAGAGGGCTAGAGGAAGGGGGCGGGGATGCTGCAGGCACAGGAGCAGCCAACACAGGCGAGACCCCGGAGCATGCGCTCAGATTTTAGGTTAATGTGCGGGGGAGAGAGTGGGGGATGGGCCCAGGCAGATGAATGTTCGCACAAAGGAAAGCTGAACCCACTAGCCCAGACATGACAGATAAACCCTGTGTCTGTGCACAGGCAAAACCAGGTGCACACAGGCACGTGGAGACACGTGGGGACCATCAGGTGCACATGTAGTCACCCAGATTGAAAAACGTTCTAAGCCAGCAGAGGTAGGCTCACTATTGTCCTGCAGTCCAGGAAAAAAAGGCCGCTTTTCCCATGACCCCTGCCAATCTGATCAGTGTTTCACGGGCTTTCCATCAGCCCAATTCACATGATGTCATCCCATTAGATTTACCAGTCTCGAATGCACAGATTCTTACTCTGCACCTAACACCCAAACACAGTCATGAAATAAGGCTCTTCTGCAAGCTCAGAGCTGCTGAGACTGACAGAGAAGGGTCCTGAGTGCCTCTGTTCTGGAATCAGTGTCATCTTTGCTGGGCTGGAGCAGGACAGGCACCCTGAGGAGGCACACCACACAGTCAGGCCCACGCTGCTGTGTGAATTGCTGTTCCGGGTCCTTTCCACTGACTATTCTATGGGATACCACATTCACCCTCCAAACCAGTGACCTCCTGCGGCTTGGTGAGGAGACTTCATTGCTGTGGATTTTCCGCATTTGAGTTGGAGTGATGGAACATGGGAGGGGAGGAGATGGCCATCTAAATAATTGAGGTGATTCTCTTTGTCTGAATTATTCAACCAGGACCTAAATTGTCCAATAAATTCAGAGAAAGGTAAGTTTTAGGTTGAATTTCACAGAGAATCGCTTTAATTCTTCTCTTCACTTAAGCCCATAGGTTTGGTTAGAAGGTGACTACGCCTTTAACCTAAACTGACATCATTTGATCTTTGGCTCCACACGGTTTTAAATGTTCTACCCAACCAGGTGTTCTGTATATATGAGGCCTTTGGGATGTCCTTCCAGATTCAGGTTAGTCTCCAGGGGCAAACTGAAGGGGGTGCGGAGGAGATGCCATTAAAATGACTCGATGAGGTTCCTCTTTGTTCACTGATGTACTGAAACATCTTTTTCATACTGTTATTAAACTATAAACACCTGCCATCATCTAATTGTAAAGACTGACAGAAGACAGTCCGAAACACTACTGTTTGTCTTCTTTCTTAGTTGTGTGTGTGTATGTGTGTATGATATATGTATTCCTGAGAGCATGTGCACATATGTGTGTGGGTACACATATGTGCTGTGTAGAGGCTAGCATTCAATATCCAGTGTCTTCCTCAATTACTCTCCACATTGTTTTTGAGACAGGGTCTCTCCCTGAAACTGAACCTCACCAATTCCGGTAAGTTAACAGACCCATGAGCTCCAGGGATCTGTTTGTCTCTAACCCCCTCTCCATGCTTGGGTTGTAGACACACACTGTCACATCCAACTTTTCACGTGGATACTGTAGATTTGAACTCACTTCCTCATGACTGTGCAACAGATACTTTACTGAGACATCTCTTTGGCCATTTTTTAGATGGTTTTGTTTGGTTTATTTTAAGACAGGATCTTACTATGTATCTCAGATCGACCTCTAATTCACGATCCTCCTGCCTCAGCCTCCCAAGTCCTAGGGTTTCAGGTATGTGCCACCATACCAGCTCCTGTTGCCTTTCTGTTTCTCTTCTCTATAACTTCCCAGCTAGTTATGTCCTGAGGGATATAGCTACTTACTTTCCCCAAGCCCAGCAAGATGCTCAAAGCCTCTGAGTGCCACAGCTCAAATGGTCACACTTGCCTACTGGCCTCCACTGTCGTTCCTCCGAGTACCACTGTTGACCCCCTGAGGTCCACTGCTTGACCTCATTAATACAAAGAGAGAGAGAGCTAAGTGAATGTTTTCACAGCCTCCTTTTTCTGCAGGCCACCTGGAGGTTATCAGGGCCAGAGGCTGCTCTGTAGTTCATAAACCTGTTAGGGTATTCGGAGTCATGATTCTCTTATTCAACTGTCTGTGCTTTTCCTTGGGACAACTAATCCCTCAGCGTGACTGGTGGAAGCCGCAGTATTGATTTCTGTGTCTCTCTAAACCTCAGTTGTGTTCAACGCTTGTTAGACATCTGAAGGAATATCCAGTGGGCTCTGGGGGCAATTTGAGAGCGTGGCTCAATAGGCTTCTTGAGAGAAGTTTCTGTAAGGTTGCTGGGCCAGCCAATCGAATAGATTTCAAGATGAGAGAAAGAGGAGAAAGAAAGGGGATGGAAGGGGTGAGAGAGAAGAAAGGAGGGAGAAATGAAACGGCCAAAGATAAAGAAGAACGAGAGAGCAGAGAAATGGGAGGGAGAGGGAAAACAGAACAAGGGGGAAAAGGAGAGACTTTTAAAAGGGCTCTTTCTCCTGTAAGAGGAATCTTGAAGATGTTTCACCTCTCTGCCCTTCTGCCTCTGTTCTTCCTTTGTTAAGAAAGGAGCGTTTTTAAATTTTCTGGTCAGTGTGGTTGGACTGAGGGTGCCCGTGTTTGGGCCTGATGCGCGTGTTGATGAACCTGGTAGGTAGATACAGGTACCCACAATGGTGTTCAGGTCAATTTCTGCCGTGCACACCTGCCTGATCTGATTGAAGTTATGAGAAAAGTTGATGCAAATTGAGAGATTCCCTTCAGGGTTACCATCCATCTTGACAGAGAGAGCCCTAGTACCAACCACAGCAGAAAGCGAGAACCAAGTGTCCTTCCAGAGAAAACAGTCACAGAGTGAAAGGCTGACTCTTCTAGTCAGTCATCAGACTGGGCAACAGGATCTGCCTGCACCTCTGTACCCCAGGCTCTCGAAGGCCTCTAAGCTAGAGATGCTCAACATGGGGCAGGGCCAGGACTGCCATTGTGCGTTCTCAGAACTCTTAGCTATTAGACTCCCCCACCCCGACCCCATGCCTGGTCTCGGAGCCTCCTTGTCCACAACTGCAGGGACAGCTTCATTGTTTCAGAGACAGGCTTTGGAACACATCAAATTCCATCTCTCTAATAGCTTCCCGGAATCTTTGTTTTCTGCTGTGGGGAATTTTGAAGAGTTCTTTATCCTACAAAGTGACCCTTGGAACATATTTGGGAAACGATGGTAACAAAGGAATCACCCCCAGCCCCGAAAAAAAGACTTCTGATGATGCTGCCAATCATGAAGAGCTGTAAAACCTGGGCTGAGGATACAGCTCACTGATAGAGCACTTGCCTAGCAAATCTGAGGTCCTGGGTTCAATCCTCAGCACTGCAAAAAAATTTTATATTTTTATTTTTAAATTATGTGTACACATGTGTGTGGAGGTATGTGTACCTTAGTGCAGTTCCCTGAAGAGTCCAGAAGAGGGCATGAAATCCCCTGGAGCTAGAGTTACAGGTAGTTGTGACGCATCAGACATGGGTTCAGGGAACCAGAGGTCCTCTGAAAGAGCAGTATACACTCTTAACCTCGGAGTCATCTCTCCGGCCCCCCAAAAAACATTTCTAAGATTTTTTAAAAATATGTTTTCCTCCTGCTGAGAGAGGAGACAGAGAAACATGGTGATTAATGGACGGTGAGGATTTTGAGGTCGCCCCCATTGTTCCTGATGGCTGTCACAGTTTGTAGGGACCTGAGCTCTTTCCCCTCGCTCCTTCCAGATCCTGCAGATATGCATAATGGGCTCCACAATGTGCAAGGGGCAATAAGGGCCACCTTGCCTATACAGGGCCGTGTGGGCAGCCCTGTCAGGGCCCAGCCTTAGCTTGCTTGCTCCGCCTGGGCTGGAGAATTGATTGGTTTTTCTCCTCATCTGATGCATGGGCTCTTGGCTCTCCTCATTACCATTGCTTTTCCTGAGACTCCAGCCTGCTCCTCATCAAGATTTATAGTGCCACATTCATTAGGTGATACGATACTGTCAACAGAGTCCGCGATGGCAGCGGTGGCCTCATTATCTCTGTGGTTAACCCCTGCTTCCCCATGTTGGTCTCTGTCCGAGATTTTTAAATTCAAATTAAATTTTCATACTGCAGCTTTGATGTTGGAGGTAGAACTGCCTAGTCAGGAGGTGGCTGGGGATGGAGACTCTCTTGTAAGATGACTTCACCCTCTTATGAACTCCACGCAAAAGGTCTCTGGCATTCACGTTTCCTCTCTCAGGTACTAAGAAGCAGTGTTCTGATGCTATAACATTTCATCTACTGGTTGGAATAATAAAATAAGGAACATGTATTTCTGTTCATCTCTTTAGTTAGCATATAAAATCCTGAGTTTCATTACTAATTTTCATATATGTGTATCATTTTACTCTGTCCACATCCACCTCCTTGGCCGTACCCTCCCTCTCTGCCAACAGCCTCTTCTACTCTTGTCTTAAATATTTTTAATCTGATTCGTACATGAGAGAAAACGTGCCATGTCTGTCTTCCTTCCCCATTACCACCTCTTATTCGCTCTCCTTCCTTTCTTTAGACCCTTTCCTGACCCCAAATAGTCCCCTTAGGATTTTCATGTCATATACTTTTTTCTTTTAATCAAGATTATATTTATTAGAGAAAACATGCTATTTGTTCTAGTGAGTCTGGCTTATTTTGCTTAATATGATGATCCCCAGTTTCATCCATTTTCCCTGCGAATGACCTGATTTCATTCTTCTTTATGACTCACTACAACTCCATTGTGTATGCATACCACATCTTCTTTAGCCATTCTTCGGTTGATGACTCCATCCTTTAGAATAGTACAACAGTAAACATATCTAACTCTGGGTCCATAGTGACCTCCTGGAACCTACTGTAAGAAATTCTTTGTCTTGTCAAATGACTTTTGGAATGTATATGGCAAAGGACAAGACTGGGTATATAATTCAGTGTTAGAGCATTTGCATAGCATGTGTGAGGCCTTAGGTTAGATTCCCAGCACCAAGTAGGAGGAGGAAGAGGAGAAGCAGGAAAAGAAAGGAAATAAAAGGAAAAGAAAAAGAAAAAAAAAAAGACAGTACGATAGCATAGAATCTCTAGGGTGTGCTGACTTCAGTTCCTTTGACTGCCCAGGAGTGTGATAGATGGATCACGTGATTACACTATTTTTAGTCTTTTGAGGAACCTACATATTGTTATCAATGTGGCTATACTAATTAACACCCTCACCAAAAGTATATGTGGGAAGAAACATATATTTTAAATGTGTAGATCATACTAGTCATGTCTAAGGAGTCCAGATATTATATATGATCTTGGGGACTAGTTAAGGGGTCCTGGACTATAAAAACAATAGCAGTAATAATAGATAGGTAGGGAGAAATTTGTTTTGTTTGAGACCTTTTGATATTTAAAAAAGCGTTTTTTGCCAGGCATGGTGGCACATGCATTTGAAGCAGAGGCAGAGGGAACACTGTGAGCTTGAGGCCAGTTATGAGTTCAAGGCCAGTTGGGGCTACAGGGAGACCCTGTCTCAAAAACACAAAGGAACAGAATCTTTTTCTAGACTTTTATCTCTTTGTAGGTCTTCCCATGTACACAGATATTGATATTGTTTGAGATCCAAGAAAAACAGTTTTCATTTTTGTATATTTATAAGCTAAATGGACACACAAGCAGGTCCGCCCTAGGACTGAGAGCTCTGTCCCCACAGGGCTCTTCAAACGCACGAGCTCTGAGACCTAGGTCTGCATCCTGACTCCACTGCTCACTAGCTCAGTGATCCCCAGCAGTTACTGAACCTTAACCTCCATTACCATAGCTAAAAAAGTAGATCATAATTATTCCTGTTCTATTCTCCTACTTTTTAACGGAAATGAGATAATGCATATGAAGTCTTCTGAATGGTCCATGACCCACACAGATGCTCAATAGATATTTGTTAGTGCTGTCATTATCAGTATTTTTTCCTGGGTAAATTGACACAAAGAATCTATCCCTAATCACGATCCAATACAAATGATTGTTATGAGCCAATAAGCCCATCGTAAGGTGAAAATGTATTCAATACACCCAGCCTAACTTCAACATGCTCTGAGCACTTCTTAGCCTACAGTTGGGTAAAGTCATCTCATACAAGGCCCATCTTCTAATGAAGTGCTAAGTAGCTCACATGACTTGGGCTGGGCATGCAGGTCAATGGTAGAGTAATTGTCTAGCATGTCTAAAGCCCTGAGTTTAATCTCAAGCACCAAACTCAAAATCTCGTGCAGCATTTAAGCTACTGTATTAAAAGTTGGTGGAATAAGTTTGTTCACATCAGTGTTGACTCATCACTGAGTCAGGAGCAATTTCTATGAAACTGTCTGTTTTGGGTAATTGATAGCTAATGATGGGCATCAATTCCATTTCTACAACTCTCTGGATCAGGGACTGGGAAACAGGAAGGAAAAGCAAGATGAAAACAATGAGTGGAATCACCATTTGATAAATTTGTCAGACTTCTGAATATAGGGGCCAATCTTGAACATACTAAGAGTGTAATTTTCTAATTTTGCTCGTATGTCTTACCTCCCGTCAGAATGGGGCTGTCCTTGGTTATATTTTCAGAGTGAGGCCCAGGACCGTGGCTGCTTAGCACACATTTCCAACATCTGGTGTGTGAAGGGGCCACTAATGTTCTTTTTTCCTTCCTTCCCAGACTTTATTTCTAGAATCTTCATGATTCAGTTGTAAAGCTGCACTTGTGCCTAATCCTCCAAGGTCTGAGCTTGTAGTGATGTTTCTAAATGAGAGAGTTTGGACATTTTTATGCGTTTACAGTTATGTCTCTTAAAATGAAATTTCATAAGCAGTTAGCTGCTAATAGGAACCAATTGCTTGAGTTATTTCCAAACACAATGCACAAAGGTCAGGGGACGATGGCTGGAAGCACACATGGATACACAGAGGGGACTGTAATGAAAGGGCTGGATCTGTGAACCTCTCTGAAAGTGATGTATCAACTGTGGCTGAACTGCACGACCCCTTTCAAGGGTGGCTCGGGTGTGATTCCTGCTGCCGTTACCATTGAAAATGAGGAAGGAGCCGTGGGCTCCCCCACTGTGGGTACAGTCTAGTCAGGACTTTTGCTTCCTTGCTCTCACCCATCTTGCCTTCACATCTCCTCCCTCCTTGTAGAGTTTTGCCCTTCCAGTCCTGGTATGAGAACTGGGACTGTCAGGCCCAGTTCCTCACTGACTCTCAGGTACCTCCCCCTGCCCCTCACTGCATTCCTGATTCTGCCATTAACTGAAAAGCAAACGGGCTTGCTAACATCCTCGGCATGGACCTCAGAGAAGACTGCCCTAAGAACACAGCAGATTGCTCAGAGGGAATTTCACCAAAATGCAAAACAGGATATAGAAGTCTGAAAAGTGAGCTCAGGAGCTGAAGAGGTGTCTCAGCAGTTAAGAGCACTGCCTGCTTTTGCAGAGGACCCAGATTCAGGTCCCAGCAGCCACATGGTGGCTAATAACCATCCATAACTCCTTGTTCCAGGGGATCCAGCACCCTCTTCTGACCTCCACAGGCATTGAATGACACATGCAGGCAATATACTCATACACATAAAATAAAAATAATAACTAAAGTTTTTTTTTAAAAAAAAAAATGTGTGTTCAAACCCAACTGTATGGTTGGGTTTCATTTTACTTCATTCTCAGACCCAATGAGAATGACTTAACAAGCATCCTAATCAAGCCCTCAGAAAATGCATGCCTTTTTAAAAATATATTTTTAGTAATTTTTTGAGAATTCTATACCATGTATTTTGATCATATTCATCCCAAACTCCATAACTCCAGATCTACGCCACCTCCCTACATCCTCTAAACCTGGTATCTTCTTTTTCTTAAATAACCCACCAAGTCCAGTTTATACTGCCCATATACTTAAGTGGAGCCATCCCCCGGGTGGTCAACTTATGCAGAATCACATCCTTAAAGAAAACTGATTCTCCTTCCTCCAGAAGCCAGGGTGGGGTCTCGTGAGCCCCTCCCCATCTCATGCTGGAATGTTGACTGGCTTGATCTTGTGCAGGGTTCCTGCAGGCAACCACAGCTCCTGGTGCACACCTTTCTTAAGATACTTTCTCCAAACCAGCAAGTGCCGGGAACTGACTGAGTTTTGTTTTCTTTACCACAAATTAGCTAAGTGCTAAACAGCCAGAAAGATAACATTGGAAGAGGGAGAAAAGATAGTGATCTGTGTCCCAGCTGGCTAAATCCCAGGAGGACTGAGAAATAAACATCCCAGAAGAGTGTGGCTATGACCACCAAGGGTAATAACCTCACATGAAAAAAACTCACAGGAGCCCATTTCTGCCTCATTCCATGAAACCTGTGTGGGCGCCATCATCTCAAGCCTGCAGCGAAGTGTCATGCTACAGAGCGGACTCTGCCTGTGTTTTTTATTTTGTTCTGTTTCGTTTTTTTTAAACAGGGTCTCTCTGTGTCACTCAGTCTGGCCCCAACCACACAGCCATCACTTCTTCCTCAGTCTCTTGAGTGTTGGAGTCCCAGATGTGAACCATCACACCTGCTCTCCAATTTCGACTGTTTCCAAAATAAGCGCATTTCCTATGGCCCCTACTCCTAGTTTTAAGTATCCTTGCTGTTGTAAATTCAAATAACAGTTCAACACTGGGACAAGGACTGCTTTGGGAAAGGTTTTCATGTATGTGTGCTTGTGTGTGTGTACATGTATGTACATGTGTGTTTGTGAGTGCGTGCTCATGGAAGTGTGCTGGTGTTTGGAGGCTAGAAGTCAACCTCAGTTGTCATTTCTCAGATGCTGTCCACCTTGTTTTTTGAGGCAGGATCTCTCATTAGCTTGGAGCTCACTGATTAAGACAGGCTAGTTGGCCAGTGAGCCCCCAAGATCCTCTTTTCTCTACCTTCCCAGTGCGGGGATTACAAGCATATGCCATCATGTCTGACACTGGTAGGTTCTGTAGATAAAACTGAAATCCTACTTCTTGTGTGGCAGGCACTTCAGTGATTGACAGAAGCCCTTGGGGAGAGGTTTTGAGACTCGTGGGATGACTCTATTGCTTGGCTAGGCTCTCAGTCTTCTAGACTAGGAAAACCCGATGACACCCACGTTCCAGGAGCAGGTGCCTCTCCTCTCAGAGACAAACTCCAGAGAAACTATGCAAGGGCACTGCACAAATTCACATTTAGAAAGTGCCCCAAAAGCCCCAATATCCCTCTCTTCCTGCTATTAAAATAAGGACACATGGAAAGTCGAGTCATGATCAACCTATAAATATGTTCATTGACAGGAAGAATTAAGCAATCCCCCAAACTAGGTGTAATAGTTCATTTTGATTGCTGCATTGATTGGACAGAGAAATATCCATGACATTAGCTAGGCACATCTTTGGGTGTCTCTGTGAAATCATTTCTTCCACCTAAAGCCTGGTTGAGGCAGCACTATCCTGTGAGCTGGAGTCCTAGACCGAGTAGTCGTCTGGAAATCAGCACTCGTCAGTCTTCCTCCTTTACTGTAGACACCTCGTGGGCAGCAGCTTCACACTACTTCCTTCAAGCCTTCCTTGCCACGATGATCTACATCCCTCCAAACCATGAGCCAAAGTAGATTCTTCCTTCCTTATGTTGCTTTCGGCAGGCATCTTGTCACAGCAATGAGAAAAATCACTAAATGCCCTAGATGTTAACAGAGTTTTAATCCTGAGCCTTTTCCCAGAGACTCATTTACTTAGTCAGAAAACAAAAGGTTTTCTAGTGAACTCTGAATCTGCTCAAAGTAAAACAGATGACACAAACATACAATGGCTGGCCTTGCCAATGACTACAAATCCTCCAAGTCTGTTGGAGAGACCTTACTGAATCTATAGCCACATATTGACTTTGCCAATAAAACTCTAATATAGTTCCAGCTCCATTGAGTTAGTCTCCATGAGTTATCTTGCTCTCTGCTGTCGTGACTGACGCATTCTTGATTATGAATGACAGAATACCCAATAGACATGGTCAGACTAGACTGGGTATTAGACTACCTCTTAGGGGTGGCTCTTCCCACAGAAAGTTAAACTTCTTAAAAAAATCTATATTCTTTTAATTCATTTCCTCACTCCCCAATCCTTGGGGGAATCTTTTCACTGTTGCCTTTGTGAAGCAATAGCGAAAAAAAAATTAATAATAATAGAATGGAATAGGATATAGTTAATTAAACTATAGGGACATTTCAGGCACCAAAACCTTAAAGGTATTATTTATAGTTGTTCCTGCCTTTCAGTTAAATTCATAATCCTCTTCCTGAGGAATTCCAATAGAGTGTTTCTGAAAAGCAACTTGTTGTTATTAAATGTTTAAGTCATATCTCTGTGGACTAGTTTCCAAATCTGGTGGCATCCAGAGTTCCTTTGATAGCCTCGTTCCCACATTTTCGACAGCAATGATTCCTGGGATTGTCCAGGAATTCCTCTCAAAGATTCTAACCTTGCAGTGGTCTCTCTCGTATCTACCTGTGACTCCTGTTCCCACCTCCAAGGCGGTGTCCTTCTCCACAGGTTTGCCTACAACACACACACCAGCTAGATATTTTTAAGGTTGGTTCTACCCTTAGGTCTTGAGTGGAGGCTCTCTCCTTGTCCTCTGAGGCTTTTAGAATTCTCCCCGCCCCCGCACCGTGTGTCGAGGTGGACACCATCTCTCAACCCACCTGTGCTCCTTCCAAAATTCTTAACAGACTCTTCAGGACCCCTACTGAAATATCTCAAAGTCCTTACTTCTAGCCCAGAGAATACAAGCAGGTAATAAAGCTGGCAGGTATGCCTTAACCCATGTGGGCTCTGGCAGTCATCCCACCCATGACCTCAGGCCCTCCTTTGGAACCCACCTGACAGAAATAACTCAAGAAGAAGATTTCTTCTGGTCCACAGTTTTGGAGATTTCAGAGCTTTGAGCTCATTCATGGCAGGGAAGACATGACCAGGAAGGCATGGCAGATCCCCTTGTATCATGAAAACAGAGACAAGAAGTGGTCAGGGATAATACCTGCTGAGGACCCACCCCAAAGAACTGCCTCCTCCGGATGGGCTCTACTTCCAAAGTTTCCACAGACTTTCCAAATAGTGCCACCATCTGGGGACTAAGAGCTCACATCATAAGCCTAAGGGGGTTATCACATACTCAGCCCACTGCAGGCACGATCCTCTTCTGTGTGCCAGGCAAAGACACCTAAACGGAAACACTGACGCCAAGAGAAGTGGGCAGTTCCTTATAGAACTTTCAGGAAATACTTTAACTTAGGAATCAGAAGGAACTAATGATCATGAAAAGTGATCCTTCTTTAAATCATTCTTTTCCCTCCAGAATGTAAATATAAGGTTCTAGATTTGGGTTAGAGATGAAGCCACAGACACTGCAGTGGCCCATCACCCTGTGATAGAGGGGTTGGAATTTCCTTGAAGACTCAGAATCTAAGCTGAGACATCTTGGCCATCTCCTTTAAAAAGTGCTGGTCTCCGATGGCCACCACCCTGCTCTGGATGTGGCTGTGAATTATGCCAGCAGCTAAGGCTCACTTCCCTTCATTTACTCTGTCTCTCTTTCCTGTTACGAATAAACCATTGACTGGAGAGAATGCTCAGTGGGGAAAGTGCTTGCTATGCAGGCATGAGGACCAAAGTTCAGATCCCCAGAATCTGTGCAATAAAGAGGTGCACGGTGATACATTTGGAACCCCAGAGCTAAGGATCTAGAGACAGGTGCATCCCCAGAGCTCTATGGCCAGCCAGCCCAGTCAATCAGTGAGCTCTGTCTGGTTCAGTGATAGGCTTTGTCTCAAGAAGTAAAGTGACAAGTAGTAGAGAAAGGCTCCCAACATTGACCTCTTGACCTCTACTCATCCACACCTCTGGGCTTGCACACACATGAACTAACACCCAACACACACATGCAAAGAATAAATCATCTTCTAGCTTTAGAAATGACTGTGGGCGATGTTTACATTTGTCTTGTTTACCTTTTCTTATCACACATTTCTATGAAAGGTTAAGTAACATGGTGTAAGCGTGAATCTCCAGGGGCCTCTCAAGACTTCCCTTGTAGCAGCAATGCTTCACTACTGAGACTGACTTCATTTGTGGGTGTGGCCTCTGCTCAGGCAGAAGTCAGCATGGGGGACCTGTGGTTCAGAGCATCCCGTCAAGATCTTTTCTGTAAGTCTGACTAACACATTCTCAAACAAAGCTAAAAGGGAGAGCCTTAACAAATGAAAGACACCCAAAAAGTCTTGCCCAGAACATATAGCATTTTCAAAGTCAGATCCAGGGTCAGCCCCAGTGACTCTAGCAGGGTCCTGTAGACCTCTCACGTGGAATGATCAAAAGTAGTTTCATGGCCAGTAGTGCTCACACCTGTAATAGCAGTACTCAGATGACTGAAGCGGGAAGACTGTCCCAAGCTAAAGCTATCCAAGGTCATTAGTAAGTTCCAGGTCAGCCTGTGCTACAGAGGGAGAAGACCCTGTTGTTGGTGTTTGTTTGTTTTTCAAGTATAGCATTTTCAGAGAAAAGTCTATCTAGGTTTCTTAAAATAACTAGGATGAATTGTAATGGGCTATGGTTCCAGAATGCAAGCAGTTAAAGGCACCTGCCTGTTCCTTCAGGGTCTTCCCACCTGTTCCGGAGCACTCAGAACTCTGCTGGGGGATGTCCGCTAGAGAGAGGTGAGATGAGCTGATGTTGGCCACAGTCCAGGCTTTCTAATCATCTGTGAGCAGATGCCATCCTGAACAACTCCATGCGGAGATGTCACTAATGTAAAAATTAGTGTTTTTCTCTTTCTGCCAGAATGCAGGATTTACATGATCCCTTGCACATATCTCCAGAGGCCTGAACTATAATCTCATAACCAGCAAGGAGCCAATAAACCTTAATTCGGGAGAAAATGCAACTCTCAGAAAATTCCAGAAGCTTTCTTTCACTGGCAGCCCCCCACACTCTTTGCCACATCAGCGAGCCTGGCTTTTTGAGGTGGGTCTCATGATCCACCTGTGGTCCCCTGTTTGCCCTTTGATAGGAGTCATGAGCAAGCTGTGTAGTTGGTGCCCTGTAATATCAGTGTCAATAAGGACAATAAGAATGTAGGCTTGTGTAGACAAGTCTGAACTTTGTGTAGCCTTGGGTACCATCTGAAGAATGGAGAACTAACAGCACGGAGAGTAGTTGGGCCTGAGGTGAATGGACTGCATTTCTGTGCCATCGACTTTGGTTGGTCTGGATGTGTTTCAGCTAGCAAGGTCAAGTTGATGACTGGATCACCATTCTAGTCATGTCATATGTTGCTGTGAAGTCACCAGCTCCCGTGAGACGATCCCCTGAGTGCTGTTTCCAGATGCCACCTTTTCTCTCTCTGCCCTCTGCATTCTGGTTTCGCATTTGTTCTCACACAGTCCTCCCGGGTTGACTCTGAGTAGGGAATTTCTCCACTAACCAAAGCTTCCTTCACTCGGCCCCAAGTACACAGCAAAGCTCCAGGGTTATCTGAGAAGATGGGAAGCAGAGGTTGAGGGATTGGTGCCTCTGTGAAGACTCTCTGTGGCTGTTCCTCTTCAATCCTGCCTGAAGCCCCAAGAACACCAAGAAAGATGGCAGATCACTGTCCTGGAACAGGGCTTCCTAATCTTTTACTACTCCCAAACCCTTTTCACTCAAGAAATGTTTACATGACTGGGTATATAAAATATGTGTACAAATCAAATGTTTACTGCATTTACTAATAATGTATGAAGAGATTTATTTTAATTCTGTTATACATATTATTTACCATCTATTAATAACTAAAGTAAATGTGCATACTAATGAAATGGATGTGCTTGTTTGTTTTTCCATAAAGAATTAAATCTCAGCTGAATATTTAAGAGTGCCAGAAATAGAACATCCTCAATCTTTTTCAGAGTTGATTGATATTTGATTTTATAATTATCAATGCCGAGAATATTATTTTGCATAAATACATACTACAAATGGCAGAAGTGTGCTGAATGCCATTTCAGAAATTCTGGAGAAGTCTGTCCTAATCCCACACCAAAATTCACTAAATGTTTTTATGAAACACAAATCACCATTTCAAAGTTCTTAAAACCAAACATTCTAACACAAAATAATTCAAATATGTAGTAATTTGATACTTACCTGGTGAACAATGTCAGTAAGAAGATAATAGACATCCTTGTTTTCTGTAATTGAACATTTCTATAGGAGCAGAAAAGTGTTTGTAGTATAAAAACAGTGTAATTCATAAATGTACAACAGAGTCAAATCTGATAAGCGCTATCTCAGGCAGTGTTCCTTGGTGCTGTATAGCATGATAACATGTACAGAGCATGCATGTTATGTGTTCAGAAGCAAGGCTACAGTTTAGTCACATGTTACAATACTGGTGAGTACTGCCTCAAATACCTCAGACTTATTACCCATTCAATTCTAAATTCTTTTTGATCACTACATGTTCAGAAACTTTTTACCATTGCCAAAATCTTCATAACTCCAACATTCAGTTATGTGACCCTGTATGGGACTGCACACCACAGTGAAAGAGGCTGGCTCTTAGAGCTGTAAGGGAAAGTCCCTGATGAAAACCCGGCCCTCTCGTGGTGCTGTGTAACAGACAGGAGACGCGGGTCTCACCATTAGTCCCACCTCAGGGCCCAGCCTCAACTGGAGCTCCTCTCTGCTGTGAGCATGCACACAGCTTGGGTCTCTTTCCTAAACCTACAAATGAGGCTTCAGGCCTGGAACACTTGTGGATGCTGGGAAGTCCCACAGCGTCTTTGTTCTCTTGTATTCTTGTATACAGCGCATTCACAGTCACTATAGAGCCTTTACAGGAGCTCTCCTCTCTGCCTAGGACGCTTCATGTACCTCATCTTTCCCCTCCCACCACCACCACGTTTGTTAGAGAAGATTCCCAATGCTTGGATGAACTCAACTGTTCCTGTCAGAGTCTCATGGTGTTAAAAAACTCTATGATTTTTATAGGTTTATTTTATTTTCTATTATGTATGATATATATAGATTATATATATATATATATATATATATATATATATATATCATATGTAAGCATGGATACAGTGCCTGTGGAAGCCAGAAGAGGGCATCATATCCCCTGGAGCTGGAGTTACAGGCCGTTTTTAGCAGCCCAATGTGGGTGCTGGAAATTAAACTCTGGTCCCCTGTAAGAGCAGTAGGCAACCACCAAGCCATCTCTCCAGTCCCACACTCTCTGATCTCTGCACACGGTTGTTTGGTTAAGAGTTTCCTAAATTGTCATCTCCATGGAGACAAGCTCAGAGGCTGTTTGGACTCCATCTCTGACATCCTTGTGCCCAACACAGTTCCTGGCATACAGTGACATTAGAGCAAATATTTGTTGGACTCATGATTTGCAGAAATAAGTTTATTCTCTGTTCATATATAAATATACAGCCCTTCATCAGTATCATTAGGAGATTTGTTCCAGAGATTTTTATGAACTCTAAAATCTTTGGACCATCAAGTCTTTTATGTAAAGTAGTATAGTATTTGCACATTCCCCTTTATGTTTTGAATTATCTATGCATTACTTATCAACTGGAACATTGTGTAAATGCTGTGGAAATAGTTGTTAAGCATTATTCATGATGATGATGATGATGATAAAGGACACATGCATGTGAGTGAATTCTCTTACCTGTTCACATACATTCAAAGGCCAGAGGAGGTGTCTTTCTCAATCACTCTCTGCCTTATTCCTTTTAAGACAAGGTCTCTGAACTGGAAGCTAGCTGGTTCAGCTAGGCTATCTGGTCAGCAAGCTCCCAGAATCCACCTGTCTTCATTCTCCAGCACTGGAGTTACAGGCACACCTGCCTGTGCCTGGCTTCCTACATGGGCATTGGGAATTTGAACTCAGTCCCTCATGACTGTACAATAAGCACTCTTACCCACAGAGTTATCTTCCAACTCCAGTTTTTTTTTTATTATATTGACATTTTTCTTGGGTTGTTAAATATTCAAAAATGTTTGATCTGTGTTTAATAGAATCTGCAAATAACCCACAAATGTAAATGTATATATATATATATATGTATATAAATGTATATAATTGTGTGTGTATGTGTGACTTAGACTGCAATTGTACTGATGACATTGATTCTATAATTGCTACATTACAATCCAGGTTCTGAAATCACCTTTCTGAAACATTCTTAGACCACAGTAGTAAACATTTGAAATGTACCAGGTAGCATGACATAAGGGACCTGGTGAGTCTTTGACTACGTCCTTCCCTCCTTTAGCCCTGGTTTTCTGTCACATCTGGATTTATCTGGCAGAGACCAGAAGTGAGCCCCTGGTTGTTCCCTTAGCCTTGATCAACCAGTAAGACTCCGACTGGCTGCAATGCCTTTCTGAAAGGATGCTGGAAAGAATGAGTAAGATTCCTAACCTACCGTAAGACAGCAGTTAGGGCGACAAGACCTCCTGGCCACCCTGTGACCTCACTGTAGATCAGAGAGCAAATGTCCGTAAGCCACTGAGAATTGCTCTCTGCCAATACCCGGCCCTTTGTCAGGGACCATGTGGGTTTTCCAGCACATTTAAAACTAACAGCTGGGTTCCCCCTGAAGATGCCATTTGGAATTGCCCACTTCCATTCCCACCAAAAGGGTGGAGTGTTTGCTGATGTGGAAACCACATGTACCCTTCTCCTCCTTGGCTCTGAATAGCTGGAGAGCAGACACACACATATCATCGGATCTAGCAAGCTTTAAATCACCAACGCGTACCACACACTCGATTTGCTCCCCTTTGAAGGGATATTCAGTCAGATTCTGCTGTCTTCCGTCTGGACATATGACCCCTTAAATAGTCCGTTACAAACACAGCCGGGCTGGTGATGAGGAACCTCTCTTCTGTTTTAGGAGAGAAGTCCCTATTTGGTCCCTGTCTTGGTTTCATTCACTGTGTGCTTGCTTCTTGAAGGAATCAGGTTGATTCAGTACTTTGGGGACTTGGTGACATTAACATATCTGTTTTATGTTATTAACAGCATCCTAGATCATAAAAAAGGTGTAACAAGAGACAAGGAGGATTTTTCCCCTTGAAGATAATAGCAGTCAGACTGGAGGAGAGAGGGGTCGTGGAGCTGTGCTCTGATTGGTGGCTCACACCCCGCATTGACATTTCTGCAGTTTCATCAGAAATTCTAAATAATCCATGTGAAAACGGGCGGTTATTTACTGAAGACATACGCGCCGAGTGTGTGCATAACACACTGAAGACATAATCTTGGCTCTTGGAGCAGCCTTTTGTGTCCGGTAGAGACAGCAGCTGTTCTAAAAAGCCCCAGACAAGGCAATCCAAGACATGTGTGGGAGAAACTGAGTTAGTGGGTGACAACGTATGGGAGTTTGATAACACACATACTGAAGAAATTCATCTCGGCTGGGAACAGCGGGCAGGAGTTAGCTAAGTGGGCACACCTGGCCAGCAGCTCACACAGTGCCAAGACACAGGGCCTGGACACAGGGCCTTTTCAGTGTCCAGGCTGGCTCCCATTTTCTGTAAGTCAGGCACAGCATCTTCACCTCTGGGGGCGGGCAGAGATCCATGGGAGTTCATCTTCTCCACCTTGTCCCTGAGCATTGGCAAGCTCACAACCTGAGTTCCTTTCTCCTTTGTGGGCTAAGACAGGATGGAGAAGCAGAATCTCCTGAGAGACGCTGGATCTAGTTTCTGTCTGGGCTGGGGAGCCCCAATTCCCCTGACTGTGTTTGGGAAATGGTTCTGGATGTCTTCCAAGGTCCCCCTGTGTCTCCTTCCTGCCTCCCTGCCTCAGTTACCACGACTGTCCTTCCTCTCTCCTTCTGCGGGATGGCATGCTGGAGATGCAGACAGCCACCCTGATTAAAAGTCAGAGCCCTCGTGTCCTCCTCTTCAGCTCCCCACATGAGATTGAAAGTCTAAGTGCAAACGTGCAGGGTCAGAGCCTTAATGGGGGCACAGGCTGTCCATCTCTGCCAGCTCAAAGGCTCAGTGGAATGGTCTTCGTCCTGGGAGAGGAAGCAGAAGAAAGGAAAAGCAAGACTGTTCAGAACCAGGCTTATAAGTGAATGTAGGTGTTTGATTTCTGGGTTTGCTATGAATCCAGCATATTCACACCCCACCCCACACTAACTCACACAGCTTTACCAAGGTCAGTGAGTTTGGGATAGCCCCTCCCATACCGTGATGGTATATGTGGACTCTTGTACTCAGAGTCATGGAAGAATGTACTTCATGGGGTTTCCTAATTTGGGGTAGTCTAATCAATGCAGCTCAGAATTGCTATTCTTCCTAAGATGACTTTGATGATCTTTGTGCAGGTTTAAAAATCAGATTTATTCCTAACAGAGCAGTCTTCTGAGGCTGTTGTTCTATTATTGTTTTTATTATTTATGTGTTAGAGATGTGCTGCACAGGAGGAGAATGGGGGTACACGTGAGTGTGTGTGTGTGTGTGAGAGAGAGAGAGAGAGAAACAGGCAACAGAGCAAGCTGCAGAGAGAAGAAAGAATTGGTTCCATCTAAAGTCATTTGTCCCTTCCAGAAATGTGTTTTCATGACAGACTGTCTCAGACCCAGCGAGGCAGAAGAAGCTTTTCCAGCACATATTACGAATTCCAAAATGTATAATAAATACACATTTTACAAAAGCAATATGTGTTTTAAAATATAATATATGCAAACAATCTTATAAATCACTAGGCTTGACACGAGTCAGCCGAAGAGGCTTCCAGGGAAATGGTGTTGTGCGTGTGCGTGTGTTTTTAATAATGTAAAAATATGTGTAATATGTTTGAAAAACAACAGCCCAAACCCCCTTCTACCTGCCAACTTTACAATACTTATTTCCCAGGAGTCTGCTATATCCTAGATTCTCAGGAAAATAACAGGGGGCTTACATAAAAAATATAAATATGAATAAGATGCAAAAACTCCACCCGTCTCTGCATATATGCCCCCTATGGACTTGACCAGCCCAGGCATCATATGTCAAAAAATATGCATTTTATGGTCTTCATGCAAAGGTTGATGTAATATTATTGTACAAGGCAGAGCCACAGCCAGCCAGGGAAGAAAATTCTCATCAGATTCTTGGTTCTTACACACTTCACAGGGATGTTGTTTTCATGATGTGTGAAGGGCTAAATTTCAACCAGTACTATGAATTTGTGACCTGTGTCAACTGGCAACATCTTCTGGTTGGGGGGATTTGGGAAGAGGGGATTGGTAGGGATGGCGTTGAATGGTTTAACAGTGCTTGGTAGTAGTGGGCAGAGTGGGGCTCCCGGCTTCCTCCACTGGATTCCATAATCTCTTTACAAAACACCGTGGGTCTCATTTCCTTATGGATACTGTATCACTAAGCATCTGTGATGTGTGTGATGTGTCTGTGTACATGAGGAGAGGGGTTGGCACATGCCATGGCATGTGTGTGGAGATCAGCCAGAAGACAACCTGACTATTGGTCCTAATCTCCCATCTTGTTTGAGACAGATCTCCTGGCCACTCTTTATGCCAGGTCATGGGGTTCTCATGCTTTAAGGGATTCTCCTGTCCCTACCTCCCATCTCATTGTAGGAATGCTGGGATTACAGATGTGCAGTACCATGCCTGGCTTTACATGGGTTCTGGAGATTCGAACTCAGATCATTATACTTGCACAACAAGCACTCTCCCAGTTAAGCCATCTCCCAGTTCAATGGTAATCCAAGCCAGATGCCTTTGTCTCCTCCAATTGAGTCCAAACTAGAAGGGACCAGAATTTGTCTTGTTGCAACCAAATTTTCAACACAAAAGTTAGACATGCCTGGAAAAGATAAAATATATTCATGAATATGCCTACTACAAAGGGCCTCCTAGAGGGAATCAGAATATTTGCCTATATGTAGATGAAAAGGTAGCCATCTCATTGCCATCTCTGATACCAACAAAGAGAGTAGACAAAGTAAATTCATAGCAATGAGAGATTCTTTTGTGAATTTATTGAACCACTGTACAGTGGAATACTATGCAGCCATTGCACAAAAGAATGTTTAGAGATTGCAAGCCATCTTCATGTTATATTACTCCATATAGCGTCATTAGCTGTAGGCACTGTGCTAAAACTCACCCTTACTCACCACGCCCCCTTCCTCTTCCTCCAGTCTCTGACTACCGCACTAGTCCTTGTATCTATAAGTTTGACTATTTTAAAACCCACATATAGGTGAACTCATTATTTGTCTTTCTGTATCTGCCTTATTTCATGTAAAATAATCCCCTTCTGGCCCATCCATGTGTTGTTAGTAGTAAGATTTTTTTCTTTATAGGACTAAATAATGTTCTATTATGTGCATAACCCACAATTTCTTTAACTCCTCATCCATGCACAGATACACAGGCCATCTCTATGTCCTAACTTTTGGGAGCAATAAACATGGGATACCAATATCTCTCCAGTGCACTGATTTCAACTCTGCATAAATACCCTGAGATGAAACGAGGGCAGGTCTAGTTTTCATTTTTTTTGCAAAATTTTGTCGATATTTTTTGTATTTCATGCAGAACACCTCAATTTTAATTATCTTTATACACCCCCTTCCACACTGGCACCCTCCCACAGCCCCTCCCTCACTGGAATTCATACATTTTTGTCATTTGTGTTAGAGCCTAGCATGTCGTTAGTGTCCACAGACATTCCTCAGTGCAAGTTCATTGACTTGGGTCTTATTAGTTTATCTAGAGTCCTTCCCTTTAAGATCAGCTCTTCCTCACCCAACAGCAATCAGCTGCCAATAATTCTTCAACTAAGATTGGGATTTATTGCCCATTTCCACAGTTATGTGCTGGGTTTTGTCTGCTTGAGTCTGCATGGGTCTTGTGCATGCTAACACTGTTGCTGTAGGTTCATGTGAGCAAGGTCCCAGGAGCTTGTAGGTCATGCACCTCCTCCCTGGCTCTTACAATCTTTCTTCCCCCTCTTCCACAGTGGTCCCTGATCCCTGGGTGGGTGAAGTTTAATATAGGAGTCCTGTTTAAGGACCCGCACCCTGCAGACTATCACTCTCTACACTTTGGCCATTTGTGGTCTTTTGTGTTCCTGGCCCTCTGTTGCATGAGGAAGTTTTATTAATGAAAATTGAGAGATTCATTAGTGTCCTCTTTACCCCATGTTCTATGCTCCATGAGTCTTAAATGTAGAGGTTGCATTGTACATGTGCCACTTAGGCTTGGGCAATTCACAGACAATGTCTGTGTGTGACCAGTTGTGGTACTCTCTAATAGTCTCCATCTGGTGCAAACAAAGCTTCTTTGATGAGTGGTGACCGAGATACTTGCACATAGTAAGAAATTACATTTGTCCAGGGATGTGAAAGTCTTTGTGTTTTCTCTAAGACCTATGACCTCTCTTTCCATGTGTATTTAAGTATGTTTATGGTACTACACATGAGTTCCCTCCCGTTGAGTGGGTTTTAAGTCCAATTAGGTAGCTGTTGATCACCCCCAGTGATAAAAGTGCCACTACTACACCAATGTCATTTGCTGTGCCAGTCACTGAAGTAGTTCTTTGGCCTTGAACCTAGGGTTGAACCATTGATTGATATTCTCCCTTAGCAGTTTGCATAGTGCTCTCCAAAGTTATGGGAGCTAGCATTCAGGGAAAGTGGCTTCCAGGTCAGTTCCAGCTCCACTGCTCCAAGACCTGTGCCCAAAGTATATCCTATTTTCAGTAATAGGATCTTACCTTCAAGTTCTGGGAGGCAATCAAGGGCTGTGGCGATAGCCTGTGTAATTTGAGGAGTCTCTTGGACTACCCTGGCCAACAACTAGAAGGAAGGTTTCTCCTGTCTGGCATTGTAAGGAACCTCCAACTGTGCTTTATATTCCTACCTACAGGGCACACAAATTCTTTTCTCCACATCACAAAGCTCATATCTTTTGCTTTTAATTTTTTAAATTTTGTATGTGTGTTTGTTTGCATGTATGTAAGTGCACTGTGGAGGCCAGATGAGACATCAGATCCTCTGAACTTGAGTCAAGGACAGTTGTGAGCCGCCATGTGGGTACTGGGAACCAAACCTGGGTCCTCTGGAACAACAGCCAGTGCTCTAAACTGTTGAGCCATCTCTCCATTTTTCTTTTGCTTTTTAATATGAGTCATCCTAACAGGAGATATACCTCACTGCAATTTGGGTTTGCATTTCACTAATGGTGAGTAATGTTGAAAACCTTGGAATGCTAGTGATTTGCTAAACACTCCTATCATTAAAGGAGTGTTTACTCAGAACTTTTGCCCATTTTCCATTGGGTCTTTGGGAGAATTGCTATTCAGTTGTGTGAGTTCATTGAGTGTTACAGAAATTAAAACTTTGTCAGATAAATGGGTTGCAAATATTTTGTCTCATCCTATAGGCTGACCCTTCATTCTGTTGGTTTTTTCCCTTCCATTGTAAAAGCTTTTTAAGTCTTGGGTCGTCTCACTTTTTTCTTGGAGAGAGTGTTGTCTGTGCTTTTCTTGAGTGGGGAAGGGCATATTTTAATAATCATTACCAAAATTTTGCCCTATGCTTCTTTCTAGAAGTATATTTTCATTTCCTGTCTTACGTTTAAGCCTTTTACCTATCTGGGGGCCGATTTTTGTTTATGATGCAAGATAAGAATCCAGGCTCATTCTTTTGGCTTTGAATATCTGGTTTTCCCAGCACCGTTTACTGAAGAGACTACCTCTTTCGCCATTAGTATTCTTAGAGCTCTTGTTGAAATTTAGTTGACCATATAAACATGGGTTTATTTATGGGCCCCCTGTTCTTTCCATTGAGCTGTGTCTTTTTTATACGACTCTCTACCATGCATACTTGTTATCGGCAGATTACGGAAGCATCTTGGGCACTTTCCATGTTGCTACAGCATCTTATTTGTGGAACTGGTGATTGCTTTTTTGGCTCAGCTTCTGACGTCTGTTCTTAGAAGAGCAAGGTTATTATTTCATGCAACCTCTAAGCTGTAGCTCTATGTAGGTCTCCCTGGCTGGAGCCTATTCCACTTGATAAATGGTTATCCATGTCTGCCAAGCTTTAAGTACAACAAATCCTACTCTTGCTGAGAAAATCCAAGACTACCAGTACAGAAAGATCTGGTTGCCTTTACTCTGCCACCTAAAACCAGGAGAAGTGTTCTAGTTTCGTTTCCGTCGCTATGATAAAATATCCTGACAAAAACAACGTAGGTGAAAAGGTCCTTATTTGGATTAGAAGTCCAGGTTACAGTCTGTCACTGTGGAGAAGTTAAGGCAGGAACTCAACGCAGCTAGTTACATAGTCGAGGGAAGACAGAATGATTACCACCGGCTCAGTTTCTCCACTCTCATAGGATTCAGGACTCAACCTCAGGGAATGGTGCTGTCTGTCCATTTTTAGGCTGGATCTTCCCACATCAGTTAACACAATCAAGGCAGTCTCCCTAGGCCAACCTGATCTAGGTACTCCCTCATTAAGACTCTCAGTTCATTTTCGGTTGTAATAAATTGACAATTAAAATTAACCATCACAATAGGTATAATAACAAAGGAGTTACTAGGTACTGACACCTTAGACAGACAGCTGCAATTCCTACCGAGTTCCTCATTACCTGAAAACTTTTTTTAAAAATTATAGTTTATTGTCTTAAAATTATTTTCTCAAAGCCAGGGATGGTGGCACATGTCTTTCATTGTAGTGCTTGGGAGACAAAAACAGATCTTGTGATTTGGAGGTCAGTCTGATCTACATAGCAAATTCCAGGCCAGTCAGGGCTGCAGAGAGAAACCTTGTCTCAAAACAAACATAAAAAAACCAATGCCTTTGGCTAGTTCATTGGACTCATTGGAGCTTAAAATCATACAAAATGAGTTAGCTCTAAGGCAGGGAGAAAACTAGGAGATAATACAACTTACAACCTAACTTGTAAAGATTCCAGTGGAGCTGAATAGACAGGCAGGAGACTAGGAGTGCAGAGTAAGCTGTGTTCTATTAGACTCCGAAGCATGGGCTTGCCCCCGGCCCAGGAGGCCGGCAGAAGAAGAGAGGCAAAACTTCTTTGATGCTGTCTTGTGAGCCAGTGTTTAGTCACAACTCTTCTTCAAGGTTAGGATCACTTTGCTCAAAACAAGCATGCTGGTGTTTGTTCCCAGAATGGGCTGTGCAAGACTCTAATCCCAGGACAGTTATAAAGTGGTTTGACAGATGTCCACCAATACTCACCTCATTTTACATGAGACTGTGGAGGTCCCCATTTTTATGATTTGGCTTAAGAACTTCTCCCTTGGGTTTTGATGATTATTGTGATGGTGAGTTTCTAAAACACTTTTTTTTTCATTTTACACATATGAATGTATTGCTTACACGTGTGTAAGTGCACCCATATCACACCATGCCCTCAGAGGTCAGAAGAGGGCGTCAGATCCCCTGGAACTGAAGTTACAGACCATTGTTTGCCACCATATGGGTGAGTGCTGAGACTCGAACCCAGGACCTCTGTAAAAGCAGTCAGTGCTCTTAACCACTGAGCATCTCTCCAGCCCCTGGGATGGCTGGTTTTTAACTGTCAACTTGACCCAAACTAGAATGAGAGAGTGTTCACTGAGGAATTACTTAGATCATGTTAGCCTGTAGGCACGTCTGTGGGGGAATTGTCTTGATTGTGTTAATGAATGTGGAGAGACCCAGCCCGCTGTGGGCAGCAGCAACCTTTCCTAGGCAGGAGAACCCGAACTGCATAGTAGAGGAAAATGCTAGCAGACCTGCACATCCTTATTGCTCTCTCCTCTTGACTGTGGTTATAATGTGACCAGTTGTTTCTAGCTCCTACCACTCTGACTTCTCTGCCCTCAGGGACTGTTACCTGGAATTATAAGCCGAATAAACTCCTTTCTCCTCTAGGTTGTCTCTTTGGGGTATTTTATAATAGCAGCAGAAATGAAACAAGAACAGTGATCATTCATCAAATGAATAGGAAAAAAAAAGTCCTTCAAAAATGTCTGTTGTGGGACACAACAATCAAGACACATCTCTTTCTCCATCATAAGAAAGGCAGATGAATTCAAAAAAGGGTGAATCGGGAAATCACCAGTGTCTGTTCTCCAGACTTTTATTGGGTGTGTTGGTGACCTATAGACAGAAACACTTTCACTACAAAGTCATAAAAATTTAATTCTTCCTACAATTTTGAGCGTTATTCTCCTCTGTAAGTGATGGACCCTGAGGAAAGCACTTTGATGTTTCTGTATTTTAATAAAGATCCTCTGTGCCCACTAAGAAAGACAAATAAGATGGCACCTGGAGCTAAAAGCTAAAGAGTACTGGCCTTGCTCTGGGACTCCAGAGCCATGATACTGACCTTGAACATGAATTGTCATTTTGGGCAAGGTTAGTATTAAGCAAAGCAGGGGTGACTGTCAGTTCATTCTGGAAATTAAGTATTTTCATTAGATAGAAAACAAGGACATCAACATGCATTTTTGTCGGCCTTGAGATTTGTCTTGATTAAAATGCTGTGATGCTGCCAACCCCATTTCATAAATCAACTTAGCAAGCATTTGTCAAACCCTCGGCAAATCCTTTTGAGAAACATCAGAAAAGTATAATGCATAAGCACTCAAATTAAAGAATTTACCCATATGTCTAATGAAAGCAATTCAGGATACAAAAAAACAAGACTAGATTTTGTGATCTAACCTCTCACTCGGTTGCTATGGAGCCCCTCCTCCAGAAGCTCAATACTGTTTATGTATCTAATCTGTTTGCATCAACAGAAATTCATCCTAACTCTTAGAAAGGAAAGAAATCAACAGAAAGCTGTGTGCTCACTTGGAATCCCAGTACTCAAAAGCAGAGTCAGGAAGATCCCAAGTTTGAAGCTGACCTGGGCTACACGATGAGACTCCCACAAAGGAAGAACGCAGGAAAATGGGTGAGAACAGTCCCAAGGGCTTCCTGGTTTCTGAGACAGCCTGGATTTACCCTCCACCTGATTGAATGGATGTGCCTTCCCCAAAATATCCTTTCCCTCAGTAAACAAAGATATCCTACATTTGCAGAAAACTTGACATTTAGCTTCAGTGATTTGCCTGTGAGAGTAGGGTGGGCTTTCTCCTTTTGAAAAAACAAACAAGTACAGCAGAAATGTAACAAGGCCGCTTCACATTCAGAATCTAAGGAAAACATGAGTCTGAGTAAGTGTACTAAGACCTCTACTGTGTACCTTAGGTGAGAGAGAGAGAGAGAGAGAGAGAGAGAGAGAGAGAGAGAGAGAGACCCAGAGGGAGGGAGAGAATATGCAATATAAGGAGAGAAAGTAGGGGTCTAACTTCTTTACATTTTGTTGACTTCAGGATTAAGCAAACATATACCACAGAAATAATAATGCTGTCAGAAATACAGCACAGAGAAACAATTACCCATCCGATGTCAGGTTTCCTAAATCAAACAGCACAACTGACTAGATCAGAGGATATATCTTAATAATATGCAATCTGCTGCGTTGGGGAAAAAGAGCTTAAGAAATACAGCTTGGAAGCTTTGTTACCTCATAATTTCCCAATATCATCCTTGTGATGTCCCCACCCTTCTCTCTACGTTATCGTTAATTTGAGAGTAAGGTCTAGAGCAGAGCGTGCTGCCCATGGATTCAAGAATCCTAAAGTCTCACTTTAGGCAAAAGTAAAGTAAATCTCTCTCTCTCTCTCTCTCTCTCTCTCTCTCTCTCTCTCTCTCTCTCTCTGTCTCTTTCTGTGTGTGTGTGTGTGTATACATGTGTCCACATGCATGTGGAAAGAAGAGATCCTCATGTGTCATTCCTCAGGAGCCGTCCACCTTGTTTTCGTCCACCTTGTTTTTTGAGGCACGGTTTCTCACTTCCTGGGTCTCACCAATCGAACTAAAGTGCCTGAGCTCAGGGATCCACATGTCTGCGCCTGCTCAGGCCTGATATTTCAAGCTCATACCATCATGCTCAGCCTTCTAGTGGGTGCTGAGACTCAAACTCAGATCCTCATGCCTATTCAACAAGCACTTAACCCAACTGCACTATCTGCCTCGCCCCAGCTTAGTGAACAGGTTAGTATACATGAAGAGTTTAACAAGTGTTCTAAGTGTAGAAGCAGACTTCCAAAAACCTCCTTAGTAAGAGGTGACTTTGACTGTGCTCCTGAGGACCTAAAACTTTGGCAAGTAACTGTTGTGCTTTTAAAACCCCCAAGACTCTCTTTATAAAAACCCAAGAGAAGGAAATATATATATATAGGCATGTATAACATATATATTTAAAGCATGGATTATTAATATCTTAACAAAACGGCACAGAAGTTTATACATTAACTCACCTGCTGCAGCACCAATATACAAAATTTTGGAAGAGAGTGTTTAACATGGAGGCCATGTGGGAAGTTTGATAATTATCTCCATGGAACAGAAATACAAAGCAATGAGAGCGTTTCAAAGCCACGGACTTCACAGGTTCACTACCCAAAAGTCTACAGTGGTCACCTGGCCCTGGGCTCCTGGAGGACACCAGATACTCCATGTTGTTCATGCCCAGGAGGAAGTCACTAGACCCTGTATTACTAGACAAAATGTGAGTGAATCGTGAGGTGAGAACCAAGTTAAACAGAGGGGAATAAAAGTTCTACCTGCTTCCTGGCCAGAGTTAGACATTTATCAGACTCATAAATATTGGAGACATACACAGTTCCCAAAGAGGAGGATGTAAAGCTTTGTTGGCTTGGCCTGAGTGGAACAAAGTCCCCAACTGCTGTTACGTCTTGATTCTGACTTTGTGGTCCAAGGGCTAGATGGGAAGTCATCAAACGACATAGAGAAAGATGAACTCCAAGTGACAGAAAAGCCAAAGCCCACAGAGTCAACATCATCAGACAGAGCACTGTTCCACCCCACATGAAGAAACAGAGTAAAGAAGGCAGCTGCAAGCTGCACTTGGCTGTCAATGAAGTGAATGTTCTGAACCAGTCTGATGGTCAGAGTTAGTGAGTTTACACATTAGTGAGTGCACAGATTAGTAAGAATTTGAAGAACAATTTTTGGTTTTGTCTTTGGAATTGTTTGCTTCTGTTTGTTTTGAGACAGGGAGTCACTTTGGGATCCAGGTTGGCCTTGAACTCTCAATCCTTCTACCTCAGCCTCCAGAGTGCTAGGGTTGTAGACATGCACTACCATGCCTAGATAAGGGTGAGTGACTTTTTGTTTTCCTGTAGCCCCAGCTGGACTAGAAAACTCACTACATAGACCAGGCTGGCCTTGAACTCACAGAGCTCTGCCTACCTCTGCCTCTTGAGTACTGGGATTAAAGGTGTGGGCCACCACATCGGACTAAGAATACATATTTTTAAACTGAATTCAAACTATTACATGGAAATAGTTTTCAGTAAAGAGAAAACAACTGGTTATCTATGACTATGCAAAAGAATCTATTAGAAATCATGAGGATCAAAAATAAAATCCCTATAAAATGAGCTCTACATTTGATACATTCAGTCCACACACACATAATGAGTTCCAACAATGGATTCTAAGGTACCGACATATGTCTAAGAATTACTTAGATATAAGTAATAATAATTTAATATAAGAAGAAGAATTTCGGTAAAAAGAATTATGGGGAGTGTTATAAAATTTAATTTCTTACGACAAAACATTCTAGGTATAAAGAAAATGAAATAAAAATAATTCTACAGCAGACACATGGCAACGAAACCACCAAAAAAGTGCAAAGTTAAGAGAAAGGCAGGCTGCTTTGTCTACCTAAATAAAGATTTAGGGGCTAGAGAGAGAGCTCCCTGTGTAAAGAGCACTTCCTGTGCCAGCGTGAGGACCCAAGTTTGAATGCCCTGCACCCATTTAAAAGTCAGGCGTGACCACACATATACCTATAATCCAAGTATTGCTGTGGTATGGAAAGACTCAAGGACTGATGGGGCTTGCTGGCTGTGAAATATGAGTTCAATGAAATATGATGGAAAGTCATAGAGCAGGACTCCTGATGTCCTCCTCTGGCCTCATCATGTGTGTGTGCCAGCACACATGCATGCACACACAAAGGATTAAATGAAGATTAGATGAACCGCAGATTTATGAGGAGCAAATAGATACCAGAGACTATCAAAGAACTAAAAAACTTAAGAATTAACTGTCCACATATGCTTTAATACCCAATTAAACTATTTTTAACTTGACTCTGAGCTGCAAGATAAACTTTCCAAGCCTAAAACAAAACAAAACAAAAAAAATTAAGAGGAAAATAAGGTTCTTTTTGCTAGTTATGTATAGATTAGGTGCTAAATAGCTCTAAAAGAACTATAAATAGAGCCTACAGGGGACTCAAGTAGCCAAGGGGGATGTAAATGAAAAAAAAAACATGTGTAGTTAAATTTAATTAATTGCTAACATTTGAAAATATTTTTGCATTTTAGAATTAAAGTGCCAGACTGCTTTGTCTACCTAGACATAAGGAAATTTCAAAGAATAAATCTGTATACTTAAAGGGATGGAACCATACCCAAGAGCATTTGGGGACACAGATTAGACTAAGTAGGCCTTTAAAAAAGTAATAGAGAGTCAGGTGTTGTGTTGTGGTGCACACCTTTGATCCCAGAACTCAGGAGGCAGAGGCAGGTGCATGTCTGTGAGAAGGAGGCCAGCCTGGTCAACACAGCGAATTCTAGGTCAGCTGGGGCTACAGGGAGACCCTGTCTCAAAACAGAAAAACAAAGTAATAGAGGATATGTAATAGGGGTAACCTGGGGTAGAAATGAGGGAGAGGTCTGAATATGATCAAAATGCATTGTATGACATTCTCAAGAAGTCAATAAATAGATTTTTTTAAATAAAAATAAAACTGTATATTTGGGAGCATGAAAGAAATCCAGTACCTGTTTAGTGTTTTTTAAACCCTACATATTAATATGTAGGTTTTTAATAACAAGAATCACTTCTAGAGTTATAGATATCCATCCAGTCTATAGTTCAAAACCAGTGCAGATCAACATGACTGAAAATTGATTGGCTCAAAAACTAGAAAAGTAATAGTTTTTAAAAGCTAGGAAAAAAAACTAGGAATGATGTCACACACCTATCATCCCAGCATGTGTAAAACGGAGGCAGATTAGGAGTTCAAGACCATCCTCTGCTACATAGTAAATTTGAGACCAGCTTGAGCTATGCATGTGAGACCCCCTCACAATAAGACAGATGAATGAAAGAAAGAAAGAAAGAAAGAAAGAAAGAAAGAAAGAAAGAAAGAAAGAAAGAAAAAACAAGACTAAGAAAATGTGGTGGTCTACACCTGTAATCCCAGCATTTAGAAGGCTGAGGCAAATGGATTGCTGTGAGTTCCAGACTAGCCTGAAAACTTTATCTTAAACAAGCTATAGCACAAAAATCTAGCGAAACCTCTACATATCAAAATTTATGAAGAAAAGTGGAATAAAAATTTGAAAAACAAATACTAGGAATCAAAAAGGCAATGAAATTTTAAGAACCATCATTTTATATTAGAAAAATTTGAAACACATTAGAAGCTCATCATTAACTACTACAAAGTGTAGTGTGTTGTCTTTACAGTTAGATTTTAAATGTGAATATAAAATCAAAATCAACTCTCCCACCAAGAAAGGCAATACATTTGGGAAGGTTTGTATATTGTTACTAGAATTTCTCTTTTAGAAAATTAAAAAAAAAGAGAAATGTTCAGCTCATATTAAAAAGGTTCGTGGGATCCCTAAATCTAGCAAGACCCACAAGAAGACTAGAAAGCAACCTCATATGTCAAGTCAGATGTCAAAGTCCTGACCAAATGAGAAAATCCAGCAAATCAGATTCTGCACTATATAAAACACAAAAATGGATATTCACCAGAAGAGGTCATTCCAGGAGTGCAAAGTGCTTCCCATTGAGGAGTAACATCAATTATATTAAGAGATGGTATGAAAATTCCATGTGAAATGGAGAAAAATCATTCAATTAAAATAATTCTTATTCAATATAAAAAATTTTAGCATCCTAGACATAAGGAAATTACTTAAACCAATAAAGGGTAGTTATGAAAAATATAGAGCTAACATCATACTTACAGAATTCCATTAGAGTCATTTTCTTTGGGGAGAGAAAATTAAGAAAATGATACTGGTAATTATTGTGACATAAATATATAATCGCTAGGAAATTTCAGGGAGGAGGTAAGAGTAATAGAGTAAATTATCCCTATCAGATTATCAAAACAGATTAAGAAGTAACAATAATTAAAGTAATTTGGTGCCGCTAAAGAAATAGACTGATGGATAGAATCAAGACAGAATCCATGAATAGACCTAAACATGCAATAGTGGTAGTCTATGAAGTCAGCGAAGAATGCAGGGCTTGCTTAATGAATAGAAGGAAACACCTGGAGAAACATTTGGAAAAAATTAATTCCACACAGATCACAGACCTGAGAGGTGAGAACACAGGTCAACTTGGGCTCCTGAAGTAGGTGTCAATTCTAAAAATAAATGCAACAGCTAGAGGTTGCAAAGGGAAAGATTGACACATCTGACTATATACAAACCAACAAAACTGAATAACCCAACACAAAGTTGAGAAATTCAATATTAAAAGCCATTGACAAAGATGCCAAAGTTTGAGAATATGTGTCCCCGGGAGAGAATTGTACCTGCATTCTCTGTGGAGATACTATGACGAAATGCTTTGCATTCAGGGGTGCTGGATTGGATTCTCTAATAGTTTAGTGATAATTATCAATACTGAAATATAGATATTCTTTTTGTTTGAAGTGCTGCGAATCAAATTCCGGTCCTTTTGCATGCTAGGCACCTGTTTTACCTCTGACCTACACCCCCCAACTCATGAATATAAATGTTCTTTTCTGAAACCTGCATTCCTTGTACAGGAATTGGCAAACATGCCTCCAAAGTATCTCGAATACATGCCAACACATAGCCCACCAAGAGCAGTGAGAATTTATTCCATTCCAGAATTAAGTCCATTATGACTTCCTGTTTTTAAGCTGAGTTTTCTAACCACGTGGTAAAAATCCTTTTTACTTCCTATCCAGCAGGAATGATTTAGATAGGAGGTATATGGACCGTCTATATCCTTCATCTTTCAATAAATGATTTTCAAATGATCCTTAGGTCTACGGTAGTTTGGAGGCTAGAAATCATATTGCTCTATGCCGTTCCCCCTTTGAGCATATGAACCCCAAAGAATTAGCAGTTGAGAGTTCAAATGCCCTCATCAGCTTAGCCTGTTCAGAGACTAAGAAACTGATACAGAGCGAGGATATTGTGTCCTGCCTCATGGAGTTCCTCAGCACCAAGGGGCAGGTGACATGAGCAAAAAATAATTTCTATTTTGATAATATTTTGATAATTTTGATATTTCTAGCATGGGTCTATATGGTTGTGTTTTGTTGTTGCTATTCTTTCTTTTACTTTTCCTAGACTGTTGGGAATGACATTAAGCTCACGAAGGTACAGGCTGTGCGGTGTGTGTGAGTGTGTGCATGCACATGCTTGTAGGTATGTCAATATGGAGGTCAGAGGTCAATATCAGATGTTAGATATCTCCTTCTACTGCACTTCACCTTATTTTTTAAGACCGGGTCTCTCACTGAAGCTGGAGTTCACTGATTGGCTACAGTAGCTGGCCAGTCAGCCTCCTATCTCTGCCCCACCAGCAGATATGCAAAACTGGCGTTACAGACATGTACTACTGCACCTGGCTTTTACCCAGGTACTAGGGATCCAAACTCAAGTCCTCATGCTTACACAGCCAGCACTTTGCCCACGGATCCATCTCCACTGCCCAAAGTTTGCATCCTATGTGTTTTGTGTCCTCCAACTCCAGAGCATGCAGAGCAAAAATGAGATGCTCAGTAAAAATTGGCGGAAGAAATTGGAAGTTGAAGGATTTTTTTTCTCTTTCCTTCCATTGGCAGCGTGCTTGTGTCAGAAGATAAAGTTTCGTATTTGTTGATTTAATAAATACAGATTGGGTGTCATTCTACACACAGCTGTACTTGGGAGTAGCAAATCTCAGGCTACTTCACTTCAAAAACCGATAAAACCACTTCACCAAAACTGGGAAGAGACAAATACAGGATACTGACCATTGTGTTTTGCAGTATTAAATATTTTAAGGCAAAGCATGGTGGTGTATATCTGTAATCCCAATACTCAGGAGAGACTGAGACTGAGTGATCATGAGCTCAAGGCCAACCTGAGATACATAGTGAGTTTGAGGATAGCCTAGGCTTTGTACTAAGACTCTGTCTCAAAATAAGAAAATATTTATTTTAATATCCTTTTATTGCCATATCACTAATGAAAGAATATTTACTATCCTCCCTAAAGTAGAAAGGCTATTATCTTAGAATAAAAGTTAACCCTTTGCATACATAAGGCTACCATTCACATCTTCCTCATTCTACCTCAGAGGAATGGAAGTTCTTCAGGGATGAGAGTTACCTATGAGCTATATGACTTTGGCTGATACCTCTCTCAGGCACCGGTTGCTTATCTATGAAACAGACATTTGATCGGTGTTAGCTATTATTATTTTTGTGGATGATGATGTTGTTCTTGTCTTGGAGCTGCCTTTATGTAGACTGAGCATAGACCTTGTTTCTGCCATCTGAGAACTCAGTGTCTAAGTGAGAAGAGAGGCAGTTAATGAGAAAGTGGTCCAAAGCCATGTGACCAGTGGATGGAAAAGGTACAGTCGCCATGTTGGAGAAAGTTCAGTGCAGGAAGAGGCAAAGGACAAGGGAAGGAGACACAGGTCTGATCAGCAGGGTGGAACTGGTCTCTTCATTTGGTTCTTTCCACACCCCTGGCTGTAGAGGAACCTCACAGCCATCCTAACCCATCTCCATTTGCAGGCTAAGTTCCTACTGTCCTTCCCATTTTAAAGATGAATAACTTGGGATCTAGGAGGTTTCGTGGTATGCCCACATTCCAGAGTTGATCAGTGGCACAGGCAGGATTCCTGATCTGGTTCTCTCTGACCCATAAGCTAGTGCTCCCCAGAGCCAGCTGAGGGTGCTCCCCCTGCTGAGCTCTGCAATCTGGGCTTTACCTGGGAGGCCAGAGAAGCAATTTTGAGAGAAAGAGCTGGGAGTGACCTACCCATGGGGGGTGGCATAGGAAATGGCACCCAAGACACATTGCAAGGGGCAATATGTAAAAGCCGAGGGGACAGAGTAGGTCCACTTGGCTGATAGCTGATGCTTTAAAGAACAAGAGTTCATGTGCTCACAGCCATCTCTGTCACCATGTATACCAGGGTCATCTCTGGCTATTGCAGTGTTTTGCCTTTCCTAGGTACCATGTTTTGTGCTCATTGGAGTGACCCAATAAATCCCTACTAATGCTGCATGAGCAATATCTCAACAAGAGTGTGGAGAGAGTGGAGAGAGTGGGTTTGTAGTGATTTTTTAAATACATGATAGCATAAGAATTTTGTATCATTAGTCATTTGGAAAATACCCATCTGCAGTCATAAGATACTTCTACAAACTTAGAATGACTGAACTTACAGCACCAAGTGTCGGCAAGGAAATGAAGTCCCTGAATTCTGAATTCATTGCAAAATGGTATATCCTGTTCGAAAGCTATTTGATGAATCCCTCAGGGAGCTAAATATTAGGACTAAGAGCCAAGTAATCCCAATTGTAGGAATCTACCAGAGAGACCTAAAAACATAGGCCCACGAGAGATCTGTACCTGAATGCTTATAACAATATCATTCGTAGCAGCTCAGTACTGCAAACCACTCAGACACCTCTCTACTGTGAAATAAACTGTCACGACCCTATGAAGGAATACGACTGAGCAACCAGGAAAAAAGAGAACTAACTGGCACCCAGGTACCAAAGATGAATCTGTGCAAGTGCAAGAAGACCTCACAAAAAGGAAAAATACGTGCAAAAGATTCCACTTATGTCCTGTAAAATGCAGAATTATAGGGACAAAATTCAGATTTGAAAGTGATTCATTTTGGAGCAGAGTAAAAGAATGGATAGAGGAAAAAGAGAAAAGAGCCAGGCGTGGTGGTGTGCGCCTTTAATCCCGGCACCCGGGAGGCAGAGGTGGATCTCTGTGAGATCCAGGTCAGCGCGATCTACATAGGGAGTTCCAGGCCAGCTGTCTCAAAAACACAAAGGCGGGTGGGGGTAAAGTAATTGGTGTGTGCACGCATGTGTGTGTATATGGACATGTTCCTGCATGTGCACATGTGTGCCTAGAGGCCACAGGTTGATGTTGGGCACATCACTTCCTCAGTCACTTCTCCGTCTTGTTTTTTGAGACAAGGTCTCTCACTGAACCTGGAGCTCACTTGCTGGGTTGACCGGCTAGCCAGAGAGACCCCAGATTCTTCTTCCTGGTCCTGGGATTCTAGGCACATGCTGTCATGCGCAGCTTTGTTACCTGAGTGCTGGGGAGCTAAACTCAAGTCACTCTTGCAAAGCCTTGTTCCCCTGGCCCTATAAGAAAGACTTTTTAGAGACAGCAGAACTGCCTCATTCCTTGCTGGTGCTGATGGATACCTGACTGTACTTGCCAAAGCTCACTCAACCGTACTCTAAACAAGAATTTTCTTGAATACAGACAAACCCGACTTTAATTTTTATTTATTTTTTAGGTGTATGAGTATTTGCCTGCATGTATGTAAGTGCACCACATGCATGCAATGCCTATGGAGGCCAGAAGAGGGCATTGGATCCTCTGGAACTGGAGTTAACAGATAGTTGTTAGTTGCCATTTGGGTACTAGGAACAGAACCCAAGTCCTCTGTAAGAGCAGCCAGTGCTCTTGACTGCTGAACCATCTCTCCTGCCCTTTGCCTGACTTTAAAACAAACCTAGAAATCAGTAAGTGTAATAATACAGACTATTTTGTTAGACTAAGAACAGGTGCCAGGTCATGTGATGAGGCTCAAAGAAAATAAGCAAAGAACTTTCAACCCTAAAGTGGGGTTAGCCCAGATCTTTACTCCCGACTATGTGTACCATGTTTTCAGAATGATTGCCAGTGGTAGCACTGCTGTACCCCAAGCTTCTGCATGTCCATGGGGTGTTCCCGGAACCCACCCTATTCACAGTGGTTCACTGCGAGTAGCTGCTTTGAGTCCCTGTTGCTTCGGTCCTTCCTTGACAGAAAGTTTATGTTCAGGGACAACAACCAGGGCACAGCCCAGGCCTCCCCCAAGGTCTCCATGGTTAACCCTCAGCAAAGGAATAATGCCCTGTTTCACACTGTACCAAGCCCTCATTTTAAAACAAAAGCCTCATGAACGGGCAGGTGTGCCCGGAGCCTTCTGTGAATAGCTGTAATTCTTGGCAGAGTCAGACATGCTTATTCTTCTGAATTAGCACAGAGCACAAGGCATTTACCACGGTGCTAATTGCTATTGGATGAAAACAAGCAGTCTCAGTATGTGGGCATGCAGCAGGACAAAACAAATGCCAGAGCCATTCAGAGCTATGCCCTGCATCGGGCGCTGTGCCGGGGGCTGAGTACAACTTTGTCTAAATGTCAGTCTCCTGTGGGCTGGGTCCCAGAGCAATTCTAGCTGAGTAACTGAGCAACCGACTGCCCTTCCTCCTCCTTGCAGCACACTCAGTGCTTGATAGTCAGTTCCTGTCTTTGTGCTTAATTACATAGTGTTAGACAGGAAAATATCATCCCACTACCTACAACTTCTCCCCCAAACTCCACAGGGCAGAGAACTCACTCCTCTGCAAAAGAAATTTAGCTGCAACCTGAGGTTAACTGAGTTCACCAAACTTCTTCTTTTTTTTAATGTTATTGATAAACATTTGTTAATTATACATAGTAATGGGTTCAAGGATGGTGTGTTCTGAAAACCACATAAGGGAGTCAAAGAAGTACCCTGGGAAGGCCAGAGGAAGCAGGAGGGAGGCAAACCCTCTTACTTGTTCCCCCCGTCAGTCTCTCTCCCTGGGTTTCTGCATCCCTAGTGATCCCATCGTTGTCTGCTGGCCGTGTTAACTTTCTATTGCTATGAAAAAACACTATGACCAAAAACAATTTAAGGAGGAAATCACAATTCATCGTTGAGGTAAGCCAAAGCAGAAACTTAAACAGAGCAAGAACCTGGAGAGAGGAGCTGAAGCAGAGACCGTAGAGGGATGCTCCCTCCTTTTCTTGTGCTCGGCCAGCTTTCTTAGCAACTCAGGCTTACCTGCCCTCAGTGGGTTGGGTCCTCCCGTCTTAACAATCAAGAAAATGCCTCAAGCAGACCTGATGACCAATCTAATAGAGGTTCCTGAGTTGAGGTTCCCTCTCCTCAGGTTTGTCAAGCCCAACCCAAGCCAACCACAACATTTGCCAGGCTGAGTTTTTCCTTGTCCTGTAGTCTCCTAGAGGTGAAGAGGTGTTAGAACACTTTCTGATTCACATTGGGAGAATCCTGGGACTTCTGCCAGGCATTTCTAGAGCCATCTATATAAGGTCAATTAGGAGAAAAACATAAAATATAAAAACAAAACCCTAAATTTGAAGGGAAGTAGAATTAGAGGACACAAATCTGAAATGTAAAAGAAACCAAGAAATTCTCCATTCGTTTCTAATAATAGATGCAGATACCTTGAGGGGACGGGCAAACTGTTAATAAAAAACAAGCGAAAGGAGAAATGAGGGCTGGGGAGATGCCTCCGAGGATGAAGCATTGGCAGAAGCCTGATGACCTGAACTCAATTTCTGGAACCCAGTTGTCCTTTGACCTCCATACATATGTCATGGTGTGGAAATGCCCACACATACACAATATACACACATGTACACAACATACACATGTGTGCGCACACACACACAGACACACACACACACACAAAGAATAACTTAATTATTTTTAAAATAAAGGAGAAATGGTGGCTAGGGGAACAGGGAGTGAAGACTGAAGACGTGATGTCTTCTGACTCAAACTCAATCCTGGGTCTCGTTTCATAGGATGCTCGTCCCTGTCACCCAGTACCTTCCGGCCAGTGCCAGAGAAGTGACCTCCTTTTCATCCTGTGGGAATAATTTAATGGCACAACAGGGTTTAGAATCTGTGAAACAAGAGAAGGCCCCAGCTACCCTTGCTATGACTGTAGTGACTACAGAAGAACTATGTTTTAGGTCTCTTGAAGACACTGATTTTCTCTCCATTCCAGGGTCCTAGGCAGAGGCAACCATGTTTCTGGAATTCAAAGGAAAAGGACCAAGCAACATATTGGAAAGAAAGTCAGTCTTAATGGGAAACTGGTCACCTAGTCTTTCCTAAGGATAACAAATGTGAGCTAATTGAAGCAAGGTCAACTGAGTTCATTTGATCAGCAAGCTTTGGCTGTGTAACAAAGAATTCCAAACCTTACTGACTGGACACAATAAGCTTTCATTATTTAGCTCATTATCTGCAGGTTGACTGGGATGACTGGGTGGTTAAATCATCTCTTCTGTTCTGAGACAACACAATTGATCTCTGTGGTCTGTTGGTGGCTTACCTGGGGATGACCTCACATACATATCTGGCAACTGACCAACTGCTTTGTATAGAATGGCCCCCACCATGGCTTCTCAGCTCAACACCACATGGTCTGTCATCCTCCCACAGGCTAACCCAGACTTTTTCACAGGGAAGTAGCCTTCTAAAGCATGTGATCAGAGCTGTAAGATCTCTTGGTAAAGGCTTAGATTTCATATCATGTGTTTCCATTGGGAAATATACCCACTTGCTTGATGAGAAGATTATAAGGAATATGTGCCTATTAAAAATCTACCAGAGCAAATAATCTAGGCACTTCTAGCCTATGGTTGAATCTACTTCTGGCTAGTAATGTTGTGGGCCACCACTTTGTCTAATTCCAGACTTATTTTTACCTCTTTCCTCAGAGAAAATTAAAAAAAACAGGTTGGCTAATTTCCAAAGGACCTGCTTATTCTAAAACTGATGCTGTAAAGAATTATAGCTAGTATTTGTTGAGTTTCATGTATAAGCACAGTTCTAAATACTTTTTAAATATTTTATTTATTATTTTTATTTTATGTGTCTGAGTATACAGCCTGCATGTATGTAAGTGCACCTATGTCATGCAATGTCCATGGAGGTCAGAAAAGGTCTTCAGGTCCTTATGGGTCATTGTTCTTAGCCTCTAAGTGGGTGCTGTGAATCAAACCCCATTCCTCTGCAAAAGCAGTCAGTGCTCTTAACTGCTGAGCCATCTCTCCAGCCCCCTAGTACTTAGAACTTATATGAAACCCTGACAATGCTCATTGAAGTCCCACTTTATAGAAGAGGAAACTGAGGTAATAAAGGTTAAATGACTTGGTCCAGGTCACATTGTTAGTATTCCAGTCTTATTTCTGTTGCTATAATAAAACACCCTGGCAAAAAGTAACTTAGAGGAGAAGAGAGTTTATTTCAGCCTACAATTCCAGGTGACAGTCCATCATTGTAGGGAAGTCAGGACAGACTTCACCAGTCACATGAGGAGCAAGGAGAAAATAAATGCATGTGTGTTCTTGTTTGCTTCCTTGTGCAAGGAGTCCTTGTGCAAGGACTCAGTTTCTCCTTTCTTAGACAGCTCATGCCCTAGGGAATGGTGCTGCCCACAGTGGACTGGGTCTTATCATATCAATTAATTTAATTTGAACAGTTTCCTACAGACATGCCCACAGACTAACCTGATTCAGACAGTTCCCTCATTCAGACTCCCTTCCAAGGTCTTGTCAAGTTGACAATTAAAACTAACCACCACAGGTAGTATGGCAAAGCCAGAATACGAATCTAATTCCTTGACTCAAAAGCCAGTGCTCTCAACTACAGTCTGTGCTGGAGTTTACATAAGGTACTGGAAAACAAAGTGAATTGAATAAGTCTGTCTCTGGGAGGACTGTTCCTTATGTTTATTCCTAGGCTTTTAAGTGTGATTTTTTTTTCCAACACTCAAGTAGCTAAACATAATTCTTATCCCACTTTATTTCTGTCATAATTTTGTCCATTCATCCATCTGTTCTCTCATTCATGAGCATTTATTCAATTCGTGTAAATGTGAAAATGTGGCATTTTTAACAGTCACATTCACCTGCCATTTTGTATTTCTAAACTACTCAACTTGTTGCTGCACCTCCATTTCATTTTCTCTGGCTTACAGGTTAATGATCTTGTGCCTATATTACAGAGAAGTTAAGTCATAATAAGAGTCATGGCTGTTCACAGAGGACAGGCATGAAGGCACAAACCTGCTATTGCAGCCTACAGGAGGTTAAAGCAAGAGACTAGCTAGTTTGAAGCTAGCCTGGGCTACACAGGAAGACCTTCATTCAAAACAAGATCAAAAAAAAGATCTTTTTATAGTTGTAAAAATGGATAATGGTTGCCATGTCTGTCCCTCAAGGGTTCCTGTGTTGAAGCTACCAGGAAGGCAGCGTTGAGAGGTGGGATGTTTTCTTTAAGGGGTGTTGCCTAAGGGGAGGAAATTGGGTCTTTACAGTCAGAAAGAATTAAGTCATTCTCATTGGACCCCAGTGAGCTGTTAACAAAAGAAAACTGTTCCCTTCCTAGTCTCTCTGACTTCCTGTCTCTTCTCCTGCTATGATGCCACTCACCCTCCGGTCCCCACGGCAGCCAAGCAAATGAGGGCACCTCGCCCTCAAACCTCAGAACTGTGAGCCAGCTAGACCTCTATTCTTTGAAAGTATCTGGTCTCGGGTATTTCATCATAGTAACAGAAAAGGAGGTAAAACCAATGTCCAAACTGGGTTCAGATGTTTAGTTACTAACTAGTTCAGAAAGATTCCCTCTTCTCATAATTCAGGTAGGAATGAATTCTTCAGGTTAAAATGACACTTAATCTTTATTTTATGTTTTATAATATTTTAATACTTCATACAATCCCAAATTTAAATCATCCAGAAACTTTGCCAGTAAACATCTTGTTCCCTCTGTTCCCCAGGCTACCCCAATTCCCCTCCACACTAATGACCAGTATTTTTGGTTCATTGATTATTTTGCAAAGATATTTTGTAAATTTGTCAACAAGCACACGTGCTTTATGTATTACCTCTTTTAATAGTATCATAAATAGTAATATATCAGACACACAATTATATATATTTATATATGTCGGGGGTGATGTGGGCGTTTGTTGGGGTGTGCTCACCTGTGTAAAACATATGTGGAGGGCAGGGACTGATGTCAGGTGTCTTTCTTCATTTTATTTTTTTGAGATGGGGTCTCTTGAGATGGGACCAGGAGTTTGCCATTTTGGCTAGACAGGCTGGCCAGTGAGTCCCTGGGATTAACATGTCTCCAACTCCAGAATTTGGGGTTACAGATGCAGGCCATCTTTTCCATCAGTGCTGAGGATCTGAACTGAGGTCTTCATGCTTTTGTGGTAAGCGTTTTACCTAGTGAGATGTCTCCTCAGCCTATGGTTGCATATTTTAATTTTTTAACTTAATAACATACTTTTCAAATGACTTTTTATTTTTATTTATTTTTATTATCATGTATATGAGTGCTTTGTCTGCTCGTGAGTGTATCACATGTGTGTTATGGTCGAGGAGGCCAAAAGAGAGCATTGGAATTCCCTGGAACTGGAGTTATACATGGTTACAAACTACCATGTGGGTGCTGGGAACCAAACCTGGGTCCTCTGCAAGAGTATCCAGTGCTTTTAACTGCTCAGACATTTCTCCAGTCCTTCAAATGAGGTTTAAACCTTTTGTTCACTTAATATCCCATCCTATGTATTTAAACAATTTATCTAACCCATCCCCTGATGATGAGTCTATAGGTGATGCCCAATTTTTTGCTATTCCATATTATGCTGCAATTAATAACTTTTCCCATAAGTCAACAATGTGTGAGTTAAGTATTGAGTGAGAAATTGATGTTGAAACAAAATTACTAGATTAAAAATTAGGTACCGATATCAGGGAACATACCTAGCACCCAAGTCCTGGTTTCTAAGTACCATTTTCAACCTAAGGAAAATGGAAAGTTCCAGGACAGGAGCTGGAGAGGCATGAGATGAACCTGGGATGTCTCATTGTGTCAGAAAGTAAGAAGATGCTCAGTAAAAAATGGGGACATATCCAGAGACATGGAAACTGTCTTCAAGGACAGTAAAGCTTGGGAAAACTTGAACATCAAAACAAATAATGATGGTAACAGACTATAACCCACCAAATCCATGAGCCCATGCTGGCATAGACAGAATGTTTCCACAGTCTCAAAATATTTCCCTAAAAATACCTACTAGTTACAAAGTGAAACTGAAGAACTGGAAGGCCCTACTATAAGAAAGATTATATTATCTCTCCTCTGGGCTGGAGAGATGGCTCAGTGGTTAAGAGTGCTGGCTGCTCTTGCAGAGGACCTGCATTCAATTCCCAGCACCCACATGGCAGCTAACAACTGTTTATAACTCTAGTACCAGAGGAAATCGATGTCATCTTGTGACCTCCATGGGCATTTCACCACACAGTTGCACTTATGTACATGCAGGTAATACATTCATACACACAAAAAAAATAATAAATAAAAATTGTAAAAGATAGCTTCAAGAGCTATGGGACACATAATCTATCCACAATGAAACAACATAACCTCTCTGATGTTTTTGACATAAATACACACCTACACACTCTGAAGCTAATCATGAGAACATCAGACAAGCCAAAACTGAGGGGACTGCTACAAAGTAACTGGCCAATGCTCTTCAAAAACATCAAGATCCTGAACGACTGAAAAATTCATCCATATCGAAAGAGATGGGGCTGAGCGCTGGCTCAGTGGTTAAGAGCACTTGCTGCCCTTGCAGAGGACCTAAGTTTAATTCCCAGCGCCCACGCTGGATAGCTCAACCACCTGTAACTCCAGTTCCAGAGCACCTGACGCCCTCTTCTGGCTTCTGTGAGCAGTGAACTCACAGGTACACACACAGACACACCTATAAATATAAATGAAATCTTTTTAAAAATAGAGAGACTGAAGACATAACAACTAAATGCAATGAACTATTAGATTATATCTAAGAAAAGCAAAATGACTCTCATACTATATGAAAAACACTAAAATGGTGGTGGAGGAAATGTGAACAAGAGACATAGGTTACAGTGTGATAATGTTGTTAATTTGATGGATTTACAGCTTTCTGTTTTTATACAACAGTGCCTTTGTTTTTAGGAAATTTTCAAGGGTAAAGTCCTTGGAAAAAAAAATGTGTGTGTGTGTGTGTGTGTGTGTGTGTGTGTGTGTGTCCATAGGGATGTATATATACAAACAGATACACAGAAAGATAGAAGGAAGCAAGAGAAGAAAGAAAGTTCTGATTAGAAGGCTGATGATAAAATGTTGACATTTAAACCATCTCCGTATATAGGAATTCTCCTCACTATTTGGCAACTTTTCTATAATTTTGAAATTGCTTTTTTAAGTTCAAAACAAGTAAGTGGATATTTGAAAATTTGAGTGATCTTGTTACATGGCTTCCTGCCATATTTTCTCCCCAGTACCAGCAAGGTACAAAAAATGATGCTTCATATTTACCAAACATTCTCATCATACATTTGTAATGACTCCAAGAAACAGACAAAGGTGTGTTCTCCATTTTGCATAAATGAAGCTTCCAGAAGTGTAGCTAGTTGGAAGAGTAGTTAAGAACACAGGCTTTTGAAACCGTAATTATGTGCTATTTCACCCCAATCAGACTGGAAAACATAATAAAGTTTGAAAATACTGAACACTGGCAAGGATGAGAAGAGACAATCTTGCTGTAAGTTGGAGGGAGTGCAATTTATCACAATCATCTTGGAGAGCAATTTGGCAATATCTAATAACATTGAAGATGTGCACATTCTGTCACCCAGTAATCCCACCCACGTCTACCTGTATCTCCTAAAGTGTTCCCACATCTACACACACACAGCCTTGTTCCTGAGGGTGTGCCTTCTAATAATGAAAATGAAATATAACCCACTTGTCCATCAAAGGGGCAATGGTTGCATGCATTGTGGTTGACTTTGATAAGACACTGCTTAAAATAAAAGAATCAGATCTATAATTCCAGCCAGAAAACACTCAGAAACTTAGCTGAGTCTAATAGTATACATCTGTAATCTCAGTTTTCAGTAGGCTGAGGTAAGGAGATTGTGGGTTCCAAGCCAGCCTGAGCTACATGGTCAGACCCTGTCTCAAGGAAACAAAAACAAACTTAAGGTTGAGAAAAGAAAGCAAGTTTCAGAGTGTGTATCCTGTGTATATTTTTAGAGTATCAAATATTTGTGAGTATAACTACATATATGTAAGAAATGCATAAATTCTCTTCCATAATAACAGCTCCAGTATAACGGTCATTTTGGAAAGAAACTGTAAGTGATAAGATCAAGAAAGTTTAGAAATGAGATTCACCTGTTATAACATTTTATTCTCTTCTGATAGCTATACAGCAAATTGGACAAAAGATATTGGCGTTCGTTCTATGGGAGTGCTAAGTGCTTGGGTGCCTAATAATTTTGTCTGTGCCTTTTGTTCTTACTGTTTAAAATGCTTCGAACAAAAGAAAAGGGTAGTGAACAATGACCATGAGGCTTGACATCAAATCTCCTGTAACACTTGATAATCACTTCATCCCGAGTGGTTTCACTAGTGTTTTGGGATCTCAGGGTCACCTGAGTAGATAGAAGGAATACTTACTTTGAAGACGTAGTGTCAATCCTGAATGTGAGAATTTATGGAAAATCCAGGTACAGTGCCCCAAAGAGATACTCAAAAAAATCACACTCACCACCATAATCCAGTGGTTCTGGTCGTTGGGAACCCTACCATAGTCCTTGGTCGCTTTGAACTTGACCCTGGCTTCCTGACCCCCAAGTGAATGCCTTTGCCCCTATGATGTATGATGTCATTAGATCTGGGCCCTTCTACACAATGGCTAGAGTAACTGGAGATAAATATTTACCACCCTTCCTACTAATTAGCTTCATGTTAGATGAATGATGGATGAATGATGGATGGATGGATGGATGGATGAGCGATACATGGGTAGAAGGATGCATGAAGATTTAGTGTCTTTTAGAGAAGATCAATTACCTGACAATAGACAGTGTTCATAACTGTTTCTCAAACAAATGGATGAGTCTATCCATCAACAAATCCACGAATGCATCCTGTAGATCATGACCACGTGTCTAGTTGCTGTTCGTGCTTGCCTTCTCTGACTCCCCAGTCATTTGATAGGAAGTCATCTTTGATTTTTTTTCTGTGTTATTTAAAGAGAAGAACCAAAGAACAAGAGAGTCAGAAGTTCTCAGAGCTTTCTATGAAAGGAGCCCGTCCTACAATTTAGAGTCATGCCTATGAGCTAATCTTCCTATGGCCCTTCACAGGATAGATCTAGAATTTGTGGAAATCCAGAGCTGTCTTGTTTAAATGGACAATAGCCACACAACATAGAGTGAGTTATTCATGTAAAGATGATAACTGTAGTTATTACTCTTTCAACTGGTTTGATTCCAGCACAGCATGTGTTGTTCTTTGAATGAGGTGTCAGGAACACACACACATATCATTGCAACTCCTGACTTTTGCTTTATTATTTATAGGCACTGATTTGGTGACCCCAGACATCATGCTTGTTGGATGAACAACTTGAAGTCCCTGATGTCATCTTCTGCATAAATCTGAAGAAGGTAGGTACAGCTGCTCGCTGAATTCTTTCATTTTTTTCTGTTTATTTGAGCAACATGGAAGTTCTCTCTAATTGTCTCAAAGAATATGAAGTGATCAAATTATTATAATTATATTTTAGATGATTTTATGATTATAATACATTTAAATTATAAGACAAATGTATCCTAGTTCTACTTAGCGAATATATGTCCAACTGGACATGAAAGAAAAGATATTCATCAAAGTCATAAAATGAGTTCAAAGGACACAGTGACTGGTTATTGCTTCAAATCCTTTCTGTTTGTCATAGAGAGTTGAAAAACACTGATTTAAAGCAACAATTTCCTAACTGTGATAGGCAGCCCATCTGCTTTTCATCACTGGAGAGCTCCCTAAAAATATCATTTCCCAACCCTCATCCCTATATCTCCCAAATTGGAATCTCTGGGGTTAGAGAAGGCGGAAGTCTGCCTTCTTAACACACTGTCAGGCAATTGGAATGTACAGTAATGTTTGGGAACCACTGACACAATGCTCTGTTTGCCCATACTATCTGAGAAGCAAGAAGTGAGGTCTCCCCTTGTGGATGAGATGAACTGTGTTTGCCTTTGTGTGTATAGAACTAGAATATGCAAGTTCAGCATCTGATGGCTGGTTCACTCTTTGGTTCTGGGCTCTCTGGGTGTTGCCTTTCACTCAGCATTTCCTCTGCTAGACCTACATATCTAGTGCTTCTGTCTCCTTGACTGTATTCCCCTTACCTGCCAATGAATGAGTTTGTTATTTGGAAGTGACCACTGAAGAACAGTGCCCTCTCCTAGATGGTATTCCAGAAGTGATCGTGTCGATCTGTGCTTCTCCCTGAGATGTCACAGCCAACATCTTCTCATTACAATCTGCTTTGAGGTCAGTCTTTGGCTATTCCCGGTTGGAGCATTGCTCCCAAAGGGACCATCACTGCGAAGTGACTCAGGGAATGTGGGTTCAGGTAAATCATGTGTGTTTGTAGAATCAAGATGACAGGCTCCTAGGTAAAAGGGATCGTGTATACAGATCTCAAAATCAGATTGCACAAGACCGCAGTTAGAGCTCTAGACTGAGTCAGAAAACCACTCAGGCCATACCGCAGTCCATTTCTGCTGCCAATACAGGATTACGTGGCATTGCAAGCTTCCCAGGTTCTGTGCCTCAAGGAATCACAAGGACCCCTAAAGAGACTCAAGTCTTAGTGGAAAACTAAATCCTAGCTTTGAAATACAAACATTGTCTCCCAGTGCTGCCTACAGAGACTCCCTGCCAGGATCAGTCTAATTGCTCAGTGGGGTAATAGTTACTCTTCTCCAGGGCTTCAGCAGATATGATTTTCTGGCATCAAATAAAGGGAAATGGAGCCTTAAGAATATAGTGTCACTGTTTTCTGCTGTGGATTGGATATAAAATGCTTCTCCCAAATCGCAGACAAGGCATTGTGGGTAATCTGTCAGGTAAAATACTAACAAGTATCCCTTCATGAGAGAGTCACTCACCCATAAAAAACATTCCAGACAACACCCACCTCTGGCTGAGATGGATATGGCTTTATTTGATTTGGGGTTGATTTATTTGTTTGCCCAGCTTCTAGAACAGCATAACGTGGGTTTAATGTCTTGAATACTGAATCCAATGTTCCTAGGTTCACTGACTTGTTATTATTTAGCATTTATGAAGTATATGTCAATGTGCTTGGTACTTTACAGTGACTCATAAAAAGGCCTGATCCTGGCCATTGAGCATAAGTTTGCTGTCAGTTGAATTACTGCCAGCATGGAAATGATCTCAGAACTGATCCAGATATCTTTTGCCCCGTCCCAAAACAACAATGCATCCCAGTTGTTAAGTGCATTTGAACACAAAATAATGTGTGATAGTTACTGCTATCGTGTTGATGATAATATTTTAGTGCAGTAGATTCAATGCCTAGTTCTTTACACTTAGGAAAAACTGAACGAGGATGAATCGATGGGGAGACGGATGAATGATGGATGGATGGATGGATGAAGGATACATGCGTAGAAGGATGCATGAATAGAAGATGCATGGATGGATACCTGGATGTATGGATGGGTGGCTCTTTTCTAAGTGAACATCTTCCATTGTCCATCTGTCTTTCCATCTAACACTTTATTTAAACATCTTATACACTTAGTGTTTATAGAGCTGGCTGACTTGGAAATGAACTGTTACTTAAGTAGCTTTTATGTGGTCACTATAACTAGGAGGTATCAGAGACCTGAGAAGCTGATTACATAAAATCACATAAACTTGTTAATAGCATCATGTCAATTCTAGTGTCTTGATTTTTATGTCCTAATAGAATTATGTAAGATGTTAACATTGGAAGAAATTGGCTGAAGAGTCCAGGGGCCTTTCTTCTTTGTTTATTGTAAATCTGTAATTACTTTAAAACAGTATCACGTGACTTTAGCCTCACATATTTACAGACATACCTCATTGCTCACACCTTGTCTTACCAGCTCCTTTACACATAACAGCAATACCAAGTGTGTCAGCTCAAGACTTCAACAAGGCAGAAGCCAGGACAGAATTAGACATGCAAGGGGTTGACTGGGGGAAACGCCTGTGGAGTGTAAAGTAAGAAGGAACGAGAATAGATGAGGAGAGCCTTCAAAGGGCCAGGCATTTCCTGTACCTTGGAAATGGGGACAGGAAAGAAGGACCGGATAGGAAGAGCCCAGGTCATGAGCCCTTCAAAGAACAATCTCAACCAAACTAAAAGGCGTCCCTGAGCAAATGTTACCTGATAGAGGAGTCCCAGTGTAGGGAGTGGGGACACAGCAACTCAGCTATTGTCTGGAACAAGTATTGTATGCATTTAAAGGTGCTAAAACAATTAGAGATTGTCGATTATCTGTGCTTCCATGGCAAGTTTGGTTTGGTTGGCTCTGGTCTGCTCTGGTCTGGTCTGGTTTGGTTAAATTACAAGGTTTCATTCTATAGTGCAGACTGACCTAGAACTTACAGTCCTCCTGCCTCTGCCTCCTGGGTGCTGAAATTACAGGCATGTACCAAAAGATGAGGCCAGAACAGGTTACCTTAAAGAAGCTCTAACAGGACACTTCCAAGGCTGCCATGCTGGGCAAGGATTTGTCAGTCTTTCTGCCGATAGCAAGTGTTCCCTTGGCGTCCTTGACCTTAACATAATGCTAGCCTTACATATTTATATAGTCATACCTCACTATCTACACCTGCCATTCACCAGCCTTTCCACTACTAATGTCTCTCTGGTAGCCCTGTATTCTAACTACTACTCTCCACCTCATATATATATATCTGTATCTATATTCTCTGCCTACACAATGCAGCATAAGTCATAGATCCAAGACGACCAACCCACTGTGTCTGAGTGTCAGCCAGGTTCGTTGGGCCCTCCCTACCACTTAGTAGATTTTTCTTTCTGTCTCCTGATTCCATATGGCTCATCTGTGTTTCTTGCAGCCCAGTTTTTTCCTTAGAGCTTCTTGGCTGCCTTCTGGAGATGGTTCTCCCTCACGAGTTCCTTGGTCCTTCCCATCTTTCCCTCCCCATCTGCAGGCCTCCGCATCTGCTTCTTTCTTTAAGCACTAGAGACAGCTAGGTCTTCCTTTGCGAGCCTTCCCTTCTCCTCGGACCCCCAAAGCCCCCTGCCACGCTGCCTTGGTTAGTTCATCTTTTCTCTCACATGCATTTTCTTCCCCTCTGTCTATGAACATTGATTTTTTAATAACCTAAATAAGCTTCTTCTGATGTTCCTAGCCTTTGGTCCGTTTTTGTATACCTGTCTGTCATCATCAAATCATTGATGTTGTCGTTGATGTTTCTACGCTTCTGCCCCTTTCGCACCAAATACCCTTTCTTGCCGCGCTCTTGAAGCCGCTCCCCCTCGGGGCTCATCTTCTATGTCATCTGCCTCATCCTCTCAGTGTCTTCCTCCCTTTCTGCTGGGCCACTCAGCCTACCTCCTCTTTCTATGACCCTGTCTCTTCTGAATCCTCTCCCTTTTGTCACTAAGTCTAATGGTCCCTCAGTTTCTGTCTTTATTACTCTTGATTTGTTCTCCCCGCCTCCACGTTTTCATCTGTGCCCTCTAGGATCGGCAGGAATTCTAGATCATAACTGTACATTCCTGGACAAGGTCCCGGGGTCCTTTATCAGTGCTTTGACACCTTTATACATCCCCTAACCCCCACATTCTCATGTCCTTATAGCTTTCCTGTCTCCCTTAATGGCACCTCCCTCATCCCATTGGTCATGTAGGTTGGAGTCTTATAATCAAGTTGAAACAGGGTCTCACTCTGCAGCCCATGCTAGCCTAGAACACACTCACTATATGGGCTAAATTGGCTTCCAACAAATAGCAGTCTTCCCACCTCAGCCTCCCAAGTCCTCAGATTATAAGTATAAGTGAGCGCTCCTGGCTTCAGTTTGACCTTTTATCAGTTGTCTAGGACATCCTTCCTCTCCTGTGTCTCTCCCAGCCTCTCTGTCCCCCAGCTCTATCCCTTACCACCTGTCCTGTCTCTCAATTGGACTTTCTGCCCTTTGTCTATTCTCCCAATCTGTCATACTCACTGGTGACAATTTTATTTCACTAATCCTCTCATTATGTTCTTTTGTGCTGGAAACTTCTGAAATGTCTTGACTGTATACTCAGCTCTTCCTGTCCAGCAGCTAAGAAAAAAATCATTTCTGCCCAACTAACCCACCATCTTTTTCCTAAACATTTTGCCTTTAGGGCATTATTACTGAGTGTCTAATTCTCCTAGCTCTCTCCCAACCATCACTGATTCCCCAAAGAAGTAGACATATGGTCTGGAGTTTAGAGTCACTCTCATTCCTAGCCTATCCTACTCTACCTGCTTTTGCTAGAATGAGATATCCCTCAGAAAATATAGAGATAGATATGCTGTTGGGTTCTTCTCTGAAATACAAGTCATAGTGTAGTGATTAAGAGCAAGGCTCTGGGACTCTCCTGCCTGGATTCAATGCCGTAACCTTGGATATGTCACTCATTTCTCTGAGCCTCAGTTTGCTCATCCATAAAACAGGCTAATAACTGTATAGATGCCATCATGGTGACTAAATGAGATAACATATATAATGGGCTAGAGTCACATCTGGAGTGCATATGTCAATCAGCTTTCTCTTACTCTGATAAAATAACCCAGACAGTCAGCTTAAAAAGATAAAAGTTTTATTTTGACTCATCATTTTAGGAGATTCAATCCTTGGTTCCTTGATCCCATGACTTTGGACCAGTGGCAGGGTAGAACATGAGGATGGGAAAGTATCGTTGGTCAAAGTTGCTCATCTCATGGCAGTCTGGAAGCAGAGAGAGAGGGAGAGAGAGAGAAAGAGAGAGAGAGAGGTCAGGGTCCCAATATACTCTTCACAGGCATGCATCACCATGTGACCTCCTTCCTCCCACAAGGCCCTGTGCCAGCAGTTTCTACCATCTCCTAACAGTGAAATCAGCCACAGTCCAGGCCTATGTGCATGAGACCTAGGGAGGAAGAGCTTGAGTTCCTAGTCTTGAGTGTTGTCATCATCATCTTTGTTGTCATCAGCATTATTTTATCACACTTGTCATGTAACATTATTATGTATTGTAGTTGTTCACCATTTGGCAGGAGAGACTGGTTTAGGAATTCTACAAAGCAGATCAATTGATATCCTAAGTACTTGTACTAAGACACTGGACACTTAAAACTATTAAAATGAACAAATTTATGTTATATATTTTTTAAATAAAAAAATATACCCACACCAAAAATACCTATACAGCTGGAATGGGTAACTGAGTATAATAATATTTTATTTCAGAAGTGTTCTATTGTATGATAGATTTGCATATGTCAACATTATGTTCATTGAGTACCTACTATGTACAAGCCACTGGCTTGGTACAATGTATCATACCTGTCTAGCTATGTGGGTAGGTTTGTGCTTTTGTGCTGGATACATTATTGCTAATGAAAAAAATGATGGGCCCATGACGTGGGAGATGTCTGTCTATGCAATCATATCACAGACTTGCACGAATTGAAAGAAAGTAAAAATGAAGATCTATTTTCAAAGTCGATGACAAAGCACCTTGTAGGAACTGGAGAAATGGTCCCATCAGTAAAGTGCTTGTCACATAAGCAAGAGCACTTCAGTTTGGATCCCCAGCACCAGTATAAAAAGCCAGGTCTTGCAATGTACATCCATAATCGCAAGTCTGGGGTCGGGGGACAGAGACAGAGGGACCCAGTTGGGCTTGCTAGTCAGCCAGCTTAGACCAATCGGTGAGCCCAGTAAGAGACCCCCAGTCTCAAAGACACAGGGTGGAGAAAGATAGAAGACTCCTGACACCAACCTTTGTCCTCCACACTACATGCACATTCACCCACATGCACACATGTACTCACATGAACACATATACATGCATACATCCATACCCACAGACAGAGACAGACAGACACCCACACGAAGCAACTTCTGCTCTAAACATAGCCAACAGTGAAGTCTGAACCAACTCACGCCAGCAGGGTGTGACGTTCTGATCACCTGATAAACCCAGGCTCGCAACTGTCCCTCTGTTTATTTGCCACACTGGTGGATGCCTCTCGTTGTGACGTGAATGTGAGCCCTGACTGGCCCCTTGGGTTTCTTTTTCAGTAGCATGCCTGTTAAAGTCTTCTGCCAATTCTCCTGATGGATTGTCTGTCTTTTTTCTTCCTTACATGTCAGTAGTGTTTATTGAAAAGACTACAACAGGATTTTCATCAATTAATTTTAAAACCTGAGGAAATCTTGGAATAGTTGGACAAAATCACCATGAGTGGCAGCAAAAACTACGTGCAGAAAGCCAGAGAGCATGCTTTCTTCACACTGCCTCTTTCTGCAAATAGCTTTTCAGAAAACCTGGACTTTTCGCCCATACAACTGGCTAACTGTAAATTGTAGAGGTAAAGCTGTGCATGAGAAAGCCAAGCATTCCTTCTACAGTCACTGAAAATGTGACTGCAAGCACAAGACCATCTTTAAATGGCAATAATGCAACTGAAATAGATCATTCAAGGGAAGGAGACATATTATTAAGGGCAACATGGCCATTGACACTTGTTAGCTTGTCTCTGAAGAAACAATACTGAGCAACAAAGCCTAAAGTGAATGAAATGGTTTCCATTCTCCATCTAATAAAAATGTGTTGGGCTCTGGGCCAGAGAATAGATTTGGATCATAGATTGAACTTCTTTTCCAGAGCCTTAAATTTAAATGACTAGAATTATTTTTAAAGTACCATCCTACTCAGCCTTTTGGAATAAAAATATCAAGTTTTTTTTTCTAAATAACAACTTCATTCAACATAAAGATAGAATGCACCAGCTTTGACCTCCCTCACTCATGAAGTCCAGAAAAGCAGATAGTGCATTTGAGTGTGATGTGGCATGTGGTAAAGACACATCTTATAGAGCCTTTCTTCTCCCACAACATACACATACACACACTCCACAGTCATGAACATATGCATATAATAAAAATGTATATATCATGCAGACACACACAGAAAGATGCACCATCTTTATAGTACACATGTGTACCTAAAAATGTATGCACATATAATCACAGTATATACCCATACATATACACAGAGAGATACATAGGTACACAAACATGTATGCATATGTTTATATGCACACACAGAATAACATTTTGTTCCTGGGAAGTTTGAAACAAAACTGCTCATCCAACATGGAGTTGAATCCATCTTCCCCTCTGCCGACAATAAATAATATACTATGATCTTCTAAAACTCTCTGTTTCTCAATCAGTCAAGAACATGTGAAGTGTTTTAGAATTACTAGTTTGTGTGAAATTTAATTATTGAGGAACTGAAGTCAGTTGCAAATTTTCAGAGTGGAAAAAGTAAACCTCAGTAGTTGCTTTATTCAGTTATGTCCTAGCTAAAGGGAAGATAGGCTTGCACTAACTAGGATGCAAGCATTTAGAGGGAGAACATGGTTATGGCACTCTGATTTGTCTAATAAATGTGGGGGTAGGCATTAACAGGAAGGAAAGACTCATGAGGCATCCCCTCAGCTGGGAAAAACCCCTTTCCAAATGAGGTATAATGAAACTGCTTTCGGAACCTGGCCCAACCCGCACACCAGGCCTGAGTGCATGTCAGTGGTCCAGTCAGCCTGGATTCTGGATTCTTAGTCCATCAGTTGTAGACTTCTCATCTTGAGTCCTGTGTTCACAGCTCCAAAGCTGCTTGGAGAGGTCACATCTGGGCACACAGACCTCACAGACCTGTCCTGGGGAGCTCTTTGTTCTCCGAGCCTTGTTCCCATAAGCATCTGGCCATGAAGAGGACCCAGACCACAGCTGTCTCAGGAGGCTGTCCTACCAGTAGGACACAAATGTCCTCATTGCAGATCTTCCCAAAGCTGCCCAGCTACGCTCAGGACTGAAGGCCTCCTTCAGGATGCTGCCAGCAACTTTTCAAGCTTTCTTAGCATAACATACAATGCTTCCCAGAATGTTATGGGTTCCTTCAGCACTTGTCCTCTGCTTGTAAATTCAGATAGTCTCATGGACCCTCTGAAGTAGTCACAGCTACATAGTAGAGAGTTTCCAGAAACTGAGATTAGCAGATCCCAGAGTGCCAGCTTGCATTGGGGTGGTACCGTGTCCTCCCATTCCTCATGGGGACCAGCATACCCAAGGGAGCCTCTGTGCATCCTGCAACAACCAAGATGGAAGATCCCACATCTTGCTTTCACAGCCTCTTTTCTTGAAGGGCAGGCATTAACCCCAGGCAGTTTTCTTCCCAAGAGCTTCTAGCCATCAGCAAACTGTTCTTACTGGGTGGTTAAAAGGAGACTTGGAGTCTGAGGAACTAACTTGGTGAATAAAGTTTGCTATACAAACATGAGGACCTGAGTTCACATTTTCAATGCCTATGTAAAAGCCAGGCATAGCAGTTTGTATCTCTAAATCCAGTATCAAGAGAGCAGAGACAGATGGATCCTGGGATCTTGCTGTCCAGACATTGTAGCCAAATAGGTGAGTTCTAGGTTTAGTAAGAGACCCTGTCTCAAAAAATAGGGTGGAGAGTGATTGAGGATAATACCCAACATCTACTTATAGCCTCTACATGCATGCATTCACACACACACACACACACACACACACACACACACACACACATCACACACATACACACACACACACTTGCACTGAGCCACTAAGTAGGTAAATAGGCACAGAGTATTGGATACTTCTGGGAGACAGAGATAGATAGATAGATGATAGATAAATAGATGATAGATAGATAGATGATAGATAGATAGATAGATAGACAGATTAATCACTAAAGCAAAACCCTCATGAAGTCATTTATAATTTAGCATCTGCCATCAGGTGGGAATGTAAATTCCATCATCTACCAAAAAGAACATTAGAGACAGGTTCAATATAAAATGCAAATGCAGTAGCTTAATGGGTTGGCTATGCCCGCTGGGTTTCACCTAAGTCTATTAGCCTGGGAGCTCAAATACCACCATAGATCTTTCAACGAGAATGCTCTGATGAGGCAGCCTCTTCCACCAGTTTCTGTGGGTCATCGATTCAGTGGGACATGGGTAAGGATGATGAGCAGTGAGGGACGTGAAGGGAGTAGGACAGAGTGGCAGAGAATGGGGAGATGCACCTTTGGTCTCTGAAATATTTTCATTGGCTCAATATAATCTATTTATAACCAAGGTTTACCTCTTACATGATGAAGTATTTCAAGGTCCATCAGGTCCCCTGGGCCTGCCTAACCACATTCAGATCTGGATATCATCCTGTATAACCCAATTCAGCTGAAGAGAAGGCCTGCCCTGCCTGAGCTGTGGCATTGGCTCCAACCTTGGGGCTTCTGCAATGATCTGGAGCACTCAGCTTCTCTCACTGAGCCTCCCCATCCCTCTCTCACTTCGTGCCTACCCAAAATGCAACTCTGCATCACCCTCAGAACTCACTTTGCCATCATGATTTCTTTTGCCCACGCCACTGCCTTCCTGGGTAGAACTTCTTGCCTGAATGCCACATAATCCATCATCCCATGGTACCACCCTCTTCTTGCAAGAACTAGCCTGTCTTACCTCCACCTGCACCTCCAAACTCACTGCAAAGTCTCTGGAACCCTCGTTAAGCCTTTACTCCACTCAGTAAGACAGGCTTGGTGGACATTAACCATCCTCATCCAGCTGGTCCTGCACCACTCTCTTGTTCTTTTATTGAACGATCACTTCCAAAATATGGGGCTTATATATCCAGTGCCATTCCCCTGCAAGCTTTTCTAAGGTAGCATCTCCCAAATAGTTACAGAGAACTGCAGATATAATTGGTTCCTTTCAAAAGAGCATTCCTGGATCTAGGCATGGCAGCGCATCCTATAACCCCAGAACTCTGGAGGCAGAAGCAAGGAGGATATCAAGTTTGAGGCCAGACCTGGCTGCCTAGCCAGGTTCTGTACGAAAACAAAAACAGGAAGGAAAGGGAGAAGAAGAGAGAGAGAGAAGAGGAGGAGAGGCAGAAAAAGAAAAAGGAAGGAGCATGCAGAGGGCAGAGGAGGACACTGAGTAACCTGTGCTACTCTGTGGAATAGGAAGGCAAGGAGAAGGGAGAGGGAAGAGGAGAATGGGAAGGAAGGGATTAAAATGATGGGGAAAGGCGGCGGGAGAACAGGATTAATGAATTTCTGGATCGCTGCTTACAACATGAAATGTAAGGAAAGACGTGACCCAAAGAAATTTAGCTCAAATGAATAGCATTGTAAGGCAATCATTCAACTCCTCTGTCTCAGGGAGAGATACCTAACGAGTCATCTGAAGTTTTGCTAAGGATATCTTTGAGTCCTGGGTGCTGAGGGATGGCAGTAGGAGGCTTCCTGCAGCTCCCAGTGGAGTCTAACTCATCTCCCTGTCTTTGCTCACCATAGCAAACCAGTTTTGCATCCTTAAGAAGACAAAATAATACACTACCCATCCCCGGTATCAGACAACTTTCAGTAAGTAACAAGACTTCTAAGAAAGCAGAAGATTTGAAGCCAGGAGACGGCTTAGTGGGTAGGAGTTCTTGCTGTATAGCATGAGGACCTGAATTCAGATCTCTGTCACCCATGTAAAAAGCCAGGCATGTCTTTAGGTGCTTATAATCCCAATGCTAGAGGGACACAGAAACAGGAGGATCGTTGTGGGGAGTGCTGGCCACCAGCCTAGCCAGAAAACATCAAAATCCTCATTCAGTGAGAGACCTGTCTCAAGAGAATAAGGCAGAGAGCAGCAACAGAGGATACCCACTCTGGTCTCTGCACATGCATACTGGCATACCCATCTTTGGATCCTTGGGTACACACACATACACACACACACACACACACACACACACATACACACACACAGAGCAGAAGACTCATACAAACTAAAGAATGAACTTCAAAGTCAAGACTGTCCTATGAGCAAGATCATCATTGTCTCTATTTGAAAAAAGAGCAAGGCTCTCCGAGTCCATCAGTGCGTCTCGGTAGACTGTCACTCTTTATTAATCACGGATCCTGTGCTGGTGAATCTGCCTACTCACTGAAATTCTGCTGTGACTCTAAAATCAAAACTTGCAATCCTTGTATGATATTTCACAGACACAGGAAAAAGAGGTGACAAGTTTGAGTCACCAACGTATATGCGCCCTCGGGAGTCAGGTAAGGCAGTATTCTCTGCGCTTGTTCAGTTTCTCCTCTGGGAACAAGGGCTCTTTCCATGAGGCTTAATTTTCCACCTGTGACTTCACTGTCAAGATGCCTCCTAGCATAGTGCTAAAGTACGACCCCGTTCCCCAGCACAAGAGAGCGGGGAGATGCTTAAGAAAACACGTGTTACAAAAGCTTCATTCAGACAAGGGGTCCGGGGCTGCTGGCTATGAGTTCATTGTTAATGAAGTAACAGTACATATCAACCAAGGAGTCCTTAAACACACATTAAACAAGACTATGTGCTGATAGTTGAAAATTCTGTGACCAGAGGTTTGCGGGAACTTAACCCCCTCTTTCCCCGGGAGCAACTCAGAGCAATGGCTGCTATTTACGAATGCAATGTCAATAGCGACTTTATAGGACAGATCTTGAAAAGCAATGTATTTCCAAATGTAGGAATTCCTAATTATGCCATTTTCTTTTTTAAATTTTTTGAGAGTGTCATACATGAGTACAATGCATTTTGAATGTATGCACCCCTCCCTGCTGACCTAACTGGCCTCCCACATTCCAGCCCCTTCTAACCTGTGTGTGTGTGTGTGTGTGTGTGTGTGTGTGTGTGTCTGTGTAGTCTATTGAATTCCATTAGTGTTGCCTCTGTGACATTGGGTGTAGAGCTGATGACTGGGACATGGGCAACCAATCAGGGGGCTCAACACTGAAGAAAACTGACTCTCCCTCAGCCGCACTAGACTGCCTGTGACTCCTCAACTAGGGGTAGAGGACTTATGAGTCTGTCTGCCATCCCTCATCCCATTTTCTGCTCTTTGGAAGTTGAAAACTGTCAAATCCATCTCACTCTTTTTGTTTTACAACACACAAACTCTCTTACTATGTAAATCTACCCAGTACTAAGTGCCCCTGCACCTGTGCTTAGAGAGATACAAAGAAGCAGTCCCGGACCTTAAGAGCTTCCTTCCACCTTTGTTAAAATGACCAGATTTAAGTTGACAAATGTTCTCGGGTCAAGAAGAAAATGGAAACGTCTTAGAAATGGAAGAGAGAACCACCTCCGTGTGGTGTAGCTCAAGGGAAATAGGCCATTTTTCTAATGGTAACCTTGAACTGTTAATTTTGTGTTTTCTCCCAGGAATTCCGCAAAGGAAGTTCAGCTTTAGCCAGGGCTTCTAATTAACTCTAAAGTTTCTACCACATCAGCAAACACCTAAAGACCACCCCAGTGCTTGACTCTCTCCTGACAGAAGTCAGAAAACTGAAGTAGGTGAGAATTGCCCCGTAGGAAATCCCTTTCTTCTCTATAGGAAATGATGGCTATATTTCCCTCAGCTTGATTATTTTGGAGACTTTGTAATCTTACAGCTGAAGAAATAGTCGTCAAGGCATTCAGAATAGAAGCAGAAATGCTAATTTATGAAGCACTTAATTTGTGCCAGGGTGCGGGGAACACAGAGGTAGAGGGGCAGCCTCTGCCTCTAAGCATCCCATGGTCAAATGGGAAAACTTGATCACTATAAATGTGGGATAAATGCTGGAGAAGGAGAAGCCCGGGTGGGAGTTTGGAGAAGAAGCATATGCTTCTTGCTGGAATGGAGTCAAGTCTTGACTGTGGAGAAATCTGGCCAAATGAAGTATATGGGCGTAAACATTCCAGAAGTGGGATCATTCTTTAAAGAACCCTAGAGGCAGGAAAGAGTTAAGGGCCAGAGCAGAATGTGAAACAGAAGGACTTAGAAGAAAGAAGATAATGGCAAGTGAATGTCGGGATCGCAATACCCGTGACGGCTACACAGGAAGGTACAGTCCTCTGAAGGGACCACAGAAGCGAGCAGAACCATCACGCCTGCACTCCCTGCAGGTCTGTCGATTCAAGTAGTACAGAGAATGCACTGTGGTCTGGGTGCATCTGCAGATGAACAGAACAATGTAGCTCTTAAAAAACCACTAAGGGAATAAACCAAGACAGGAGAAATGTGAATACAGCTAGAGATCCCGCAGAGAGAAAGGCAGGTAGGCAGAGAGCTAGAGTTGAGCTACGTTACACAAAGCCAACTGTGCACTTGAGAACAAACAAAAGGCCAAAGTTGTGTGGAAGAGGGATTCGTGGACAGACTCCAATGATCTAGGGAGGAAAGCACAATTGAATCGGTCATAGGTGGTCAGAAGCAGTGTACAAGGGGTAGAATGCAAGCAGCTTGCTTTGGATAGAGATTCAAACAGAAATACAGAAATGAATGTCTGTTAAGCAGGGCCCTGTGGCATAGGGCTTAGCAACTCAGAAGGCAGAGGCAACAAGATCCTAAATTCAAGGCCCTCCTGAGCTACAAATGAGTTCAAGGCCAGCCTGGGTAACTTAGTAAGACTGGGCCTCAAAATAAAATGTAAAGGGGACAGCAGGAGTAGGTAAAGGAGCTGGCCTACAAGCCCGAGTTTGAACTCCAAAATGCATATGGTGGAATGAGAGAACCAATTCCTGCAAGTTGTCTTCTGACCTTCTCACGTGTGCTGTGGCACCTACATGCACAGAAAAGCACGCATACACACTCATATACATGCGTGTGCAGACACACACACACACACACAAATAAATAAATAAATTTTAAAACTTTTGAAAATAAATTAAATATGGAGCTCAGTGGTAGAGTACTTCCCTTGCCTGCTTGAGACCCTGGGTTCATTTCCCAGCACCTGCCCCTCCCACAGAAAAGCAAACATGTACACACTTGTGAATGAACTAGACTTTCAAAGGAAGGAAGAATGAAAGGCTCGGGAGTGGTTTTGTTGTGGCCAGGCATAACCTAGCTTTGGTTCTTAGGGTGAACAGGGCACAGGGAACATTCTCGAATCATACATGACACAAATTACAAAGACAACATAATAGAGACCTCAGGATGAAGAGACCTCAGGATGAAGAGAGGACCTAGACTCTGGGCCGCTTTGGGTCAGGAGTTCAAAAGAGGGTATCCTTAATGGAACTTTCTAGAGAATAACAGACGTCATCAGATTAAGCCCCTGATGCCCTGTGACTGTTTCTCTGTAGCTCTTCACCTTGGACAAGTTCTCTTTCAGAACTGAGTATTCTCATCTGGAAAGTAAGCCACACACTATCTAGCTCACTTGTATCACTGGCTGTAGTGAGAATTAAACAGGGTGATATGTGTGAAGAGCACTTTGGAAATTGGAAAGGCCTCGGATGATGGTGAGATGTCGCGTGTGAGAACAGAGGCCTTCTCACTGCCCATTGCCATTTGCTGAAGAGCCTTTTTCTGTTGAAGCTATTTCAGGCACTAGGGAAAAACTTTCTTCCCATCTACAGACAGGATTCCTCTCTTCTGGGGATTTCTATCTTCGTGTTCATTTTTTCCCTACCTACTAGAGAGGGAAAATCTGCAGGCACATGAGACACTGTTTTATTGTTTTGGATTGCTTTTTGTTTTTTTAATCAGGGATAAAACATTTGGGGCCGAGGAGACAGTTCACTTGGTAAAGCTCTTTCCATGGGAACATAAGGACCTAAGATCAGGGCTCTCTAGACCCACTTAAAAATCAGGTGGAGTGGCATCTGTCTACGACTCTAGCTCTAGGGAAGGTAGATCTCTGGGGCTATTGACCAGCTAGTCTAGCCAATCAGTGAGCTCCAGTTTCAGTGGGAGACTGTCTGAAAATTAGGATAAAGAGGAGGACACCCAACATTAACCTCTGGTGTCTATGTGCATACATGTGGACACACAGACACCTGCACACATGCCTATATGCACTCACACCTCCATACATAGACTAAATATACATATACCACACAAAACATTAGAATTTAAAAAAGAAGAAAAATTTAAGTAACCCAAATCACAAGTCACTTTTAAAATTAATAGAGAAGCCAAGTGTGGTGATGCACGCTTGGAATCCCAGGTCTTTGGAAGGCTGAGACAGGAAGATCTCAAGTTCAAAGCCACCCTAGGCTACATGATGAGATCCTGTCTCTGAAAAATGAAGGGAAAATATAGGCAAACATGCATCTTTCAGGATTTTTAATCTTCCAAGTTGTAACCTTTAGAAAGAAATCTTTGTGACGGTCACTGCCTTAGACAAAGCTGCCACCCCCTGTGACTACCAGGCTGGCTGTGCCCCAGAGAGAGCAGACTGTTTTCTCCATCCCTTCTCTCCATTGTTTCTAGTTAGTCTTTTCCTCCTCACCCAATAGAACACATATTTCCATATTTGTCATGTATGGTTAATGTATTTTTAATTTGTAAAAACTGAAAATCACCTGTGCAGGGTCTATTAGACTACAATGGCTGCAAAACTAAATCACTGACGATATGTGATTTAATCCACAAATGGTTTTTTAATTGGTGTGTTTGGGGACTGTGAATGTGTCTGAGTGACAGTAGAATGTTTATCCAGCAGGTATGATCCTCTCCCCAACATGTACGAGTCTCCAGGATCAATCCCTCATACAATAAAATTGGTTAAAATTAGTAGACAGTCTATTATTTTAATATTTTATTTGTTATTTTTATTTTATGTGTATGAGTTTATTGCTTGCACCTTTGTCGTGCAATGCCCACGCAGGTCAGAAGATAGCATAGGATCCCCTGGAACTGGAGTTACAAATGGTTGTTAGCTGCCATGTGGGTGCTGGGAACTGAACCCAGGTCCTCTGCAAGAGCAGCCAGTACCCTTAACAGCTGAGTCATTTCTCCAACCCTAGATTTTCTATTTAAACACACTGGACAGCCAGGCAATATGAGGCAGAGCTTTTATTGCTCCAAATGCCAGGTGATCAGGACTGAGGGGTGCTGATCTCTCCTCCATGATATATCTTCAAAGTATGCCACTGGTCCTTGAACATTCCAGAGTATATGACCCCAGTCAGTTTAAAACCAAACAAGAACAATGGAAAAGAAGTTTGTTTCTAAGGATAGAGTGGTCAAAATAAAGAAAAAAGGTGCCAGGCCTGGTGGCACAAGCCTGTAATCTCAGCTACTCGTGAGACTGAAGCAGAAGGGTTCCAGGTTCAAAGCCAGATCAACGGATTCTGAGTCACTTGCTAAGACCCTGTCTCAAGTTTAAAAAAGGATTTTAGAAATAACTCAGTGGTAGAGGTTTTTTTTTCTTATGTGCCCAGTTTTCAGTACTGCAAAAGAAGGAGGAAGAAGAGGAGGAGGAGGGAGCAAGGGGAAGGAGGAGGAGGAAGAGGAGGAGGAGGAGGAGGAGGAGGAGGAGGAGGAGGAGGAGGAGGAGGAGGAGGAGGAGGAGGAGGAGGAGGGGGAAAGAAAAAAAGTATACTTTTACGAGCCTAATTCTTGGGTTGGATTGGCTGACTCTCAGCTCTTAACCAGCATTCTGCCTACCTTAGTGTAGAACTCTCCAAAAGTGGACATCAAATCTTTAATCTTTGTTGCTTCATTGTATGCCAGAGATTAAACTAAAAGTACATAGGGTCTTTGCTAAGGCCCAGGACATAGCCTAAAAGGAAGATGTGCATTACTGTGAAAATAACAGCAAGAGTCTGCAGATATGTTTCAATTGTCAGCATGCTGACAAAACCCAAGTTTCAATTCCCAGCATTGCATAAAACTGTTGAGGCACACCTGTAACACCCGCACTGGGTTGGTGGAGGCAGGAGGTCAGAAGTTCACAGGTATCCTTGGTTACATAGCAACTTTGAAACCAGCCTAGGCTACATGCCACCTTATCACAAAATAAGTAAGGGGAAACCAGCTCTGGAGCTTCATGCCTGTAATCCCAATAGTTGGAAGCTAAGGCAGAAGAATTACTATGAGTTCAGGCAGGTGACAGAGTAAGACACTCTCTCTCTCTCTCTCTCTCTCTCTCTCTCTCTCTCTCTCACACACACACACACACACACACACATGGCAGAAACAAATGCCCAAAAGTTTCCAGCATACTCTTCCTACCCTTACAAGGTCAAGAAACTTTGATAACCTATACCTGAATAGCAAATGGAAAGACATCTGGTAGACCCCACTTGTCATTTACAATTATCAAGATAAAGTTCATTGTAAGTTTATTAACACAGGCAAGCAGATCGTGGCTGGTCTGTGCCACATAGAACAACTGTTCCCAAGCAATGCATTCTTTGGTTTTTGTCAAGTGGTCTGTTGTCTGTGGAATTTCCTATTCTCCAGCCACAGAGCAGAAAGCAAGCCCCGCCCCCTGGCTTTGGCCCTCATGAGGTTTAAAGAGGATCATTTGTTTTCATTACAGCTCCTTGAAGCCCTTCCTTCCCTCCTCATTAATGAATTTCCAGTCTTTCATCAAAAAAACAAAAACAAAACAACAAACACACAGAAAGGGTCTGGCAGAGGACATAGTTAAGTGGCTGGCGCGCATGGCTGTGTCGCTTTAGAGAGAGGGGACAGCCATTTACTGATTGCAAGGAGGGGTTGACATACTTGGTTAGTATGCTAATTTTGTCTCCTGTGTTTAACATTCAGATCAGGTCTGTACAGGCCCTCCAGAGCTGCAGAGTCCAGAGATGGGTGGCTGTCTGCCTCACAGCATAAAGCATGCTGTGCATGAATTATATAAATACCCAAACATCCAGTCTGTACCAACAGACTGACCGACCTCAGTCTTTCCCGCCCTCTCTGAGAGACTCACAGACACTGAACCACACGCATGAAAGCATACACTGCACATGATGCCAACACATGCACCCACACACAGCACAGACACAGGTCTCTGTGATCTCTGAAGGCATGCAGTGAGCTACCTGAGTCACCCAGAGCTGAATTTAGTCCAGTCTTTAAGACTCACTTCTGCAGATCTCTCTCCTGCTTAGGGAAACTTGCTATGTATTGGGGAACACAAAATAAAGAAGCAGCATGAAGGTCAAAAAGCCCATTCACAGGAGAATTCTATCTGTTTTGAACTTCCAGACCCAGAAATTTTTTGCAAGCCCAATTTTCACTTATGGAAAAAGAGAATCATAAAGCCGAGTTAAGTGCATTCCCAGAAACAGGAAAATCCAGCTGTTTTCATTCCTTAGGGTCTCACTCTGTCAATGTGTGTTTGGAACACTGTTAAAGGAGTCTATTCATGGTTGGTTTGGGACTCACCAAGCCACAGCTGGGTGATAACCAAAGAGGGATCCCCCAAACCAGCTTCCCATATGGTAGTCCAAAAGGCACGTTTGGCAGAAGCCGAGCCAATGGAAAACTGAGCCTCCCCAACCTCTTCTTCCCACTTGTGTCCTGTACCAGTTCTGCAGCTTCCCTGGAGACAAACAGCAGGGAGAGCAGAAGGCACGCTTAGAGGTTGCCTGTGTACAATGGAGCAGTTTTGAGTGGGCAGGATGGCTCCAATGCAAAAGGGATGGGGTTGGTTTTGACTATTTTGCTTTGGGTTGGGTTTGGATTTGGAGGGTATTTTTTCCTCCATGTGTGGCATAACTGTGTAAGCTAGCACGCTATGACTCTTTCCTCTAGACACCGGTCCCCAGTCCTGTCCTCTTGTGCCCACACAATATTCCCATACTCAACTGAGGAACTCCGGCCAGGTCCCATCGGAGCTTCCCACCGGAGGAGCGATGGGTGTTTCCTCTGAGCCACAGACTTGATTTGCCTCGATTTTTTTTTTTTTTTTTTTTGGCTCTGATCCAAGATGTCTTCCTGTCATCATCCCACCGTCTTTTCCAGTAATCCCTTTTTTAAACATCGCCAACAATTAGTCGATTTATCTCCACCACCAACGACCACCGCCCACCTCTGCATCTATGTCCACACGCAGACACACACTCGGCTGAGCCCCCATCCCTGTCTTGTTTTGCCTTGAAGTATAAGAAATCACAGCTTCTCATTAACTGGAGAGCACGTTTGGAACGGCTTTGTGTTTACTCACTTAGTAAGTGATGCTGGCCTTTTTAATTATTCTCCTCCCGCATGCCATTAGAGCAGCAAGCTGTTCAAGCCAAACGGCTCGAGCACATATCCTCCGCAAGGCAGTTGGAAAGCAATGGTGGTTTTTACCTCACTGCTGCTGCGTCCTTCCTTGTCTGTCAGCAAGCCAAGGAATCCCCCCAAAGCTCTTACGTAGAAGACATCAAAACTGTGAGTCACTTTTCACTCCCAGAGCGGAGGAGTCCACGGCATTCTGCACCTAGCAGCAGACCCAAGATGATGGTGTGTTCTTCCACGCCATGGAGATCCCTAGGACCCGATGTCCAGTCTTCGCTTCATCCTTTCTTGCTGTTGCTCCCGCTTTCTCTTCCATCCTCGTCCATCCTTTCCTTCTGGAGCCCTCTTCTCGTGTCTTCTTCCTTTCTGGGATGCGGCAGACCACAGGCAAGAGCTGGGTCCCTCTCGCCTTCTGTTACTCCCCCCCACCCTGCTGCAGCCTTTAACTGCTACCCTCTGCAAGCTGGATCACCAAAGACACACGACTCACTCACAATGAATAATCAATACGGATATTGATCTGGGGAAAAATGTTTGTAAATTCCTGAAAGGGAATCAGGAGCAGGGGGCAGGGAGGTTCGTGGGGGACGACGCTGCAGTGCTCAACGGCGCTAGGAAGCAGAACCGCTTTTTGGATCCCCAAGTTTGGCCAGCTCCGAGGTGACGGGTACCGGAATGCGTGCCGATGAGGGTGTGCGCGTGTGAGGAGGGTGTTCTGAATTCTCATTTCTCTACAGCTGCTTTCCCTGAAGAATCAAGAGCCAAATGGTCGGGAGCCCCCGTCAGCGCCATGTCTTGGCTGCGGGCCAGCTCTGTTTTGTTTTCATTATCACACGCTACTTTGCAATTTGCATAAATACAGGGTTATTTTTTATCGTGTCGCCCAAAAGATAGAGGGGGGAAAAATAGACTCTTTGTTGTGTGCAAGAGGGACTTGCTGCCTACTCATCGAGGCTAAGGATTTACCTCTGAGGCAGGGTTTTGGGGGCATAGAGAGGACTGGCAAAGAAATATCAGCAAAGGAGTGAAAATAACAGATGGGAAAGAATCCGGGGGGTGGAAAGTAGGATTTGATGAGAACCGGAGGGCACTCGGATTGGTGACACCAAATATTAGGAACCTATTTTTCGTCTGCAGAGAACGATGGAGGCTTTAGCAAGGTGGAGATAGACAGCCAGTGTTTCCTTAGACACCTTGCATGCTTTCTGCTGGAATGAACCATTGGTCCTTGGAGGGGAAAGGTATGCAGGGCAGTGAGCACACACTTGCTTTATCTCCACCCCGATCCAAAGCATAGACAGAGAGAGGACAGCTGGAGCATTCCCACTCAGCTCCGACGGCTTTCCACATCTGGCCTTTTCCTCACCTCCGTCTCAGCCCCAGCCCTTCGGCTGTCTGAAAGGCACCTGCCCAATAGAACGTGCATCCTCGCCTGCACCTCTCATCTTCAGCAAAGTGGGCACGTGAGCATGACACGCTAAATGACACGCTAGGGGTGGTTTTGTCCTGTGTGTTCCTCTTGGGCACGGAGATATAGCCTCACACTCCGGAAGCCGTGGCCCAAAGTGGTGGATGCCAGACATGCTCACCTGTTCCCGCAGTAGAGACTCGATTTAGAGAAACCTTGCAAAGCGCTCGGGGACTAGATGGTGGGCACTTTTGCACAGTGGCCTCTCTACCTTTCATCTCTTCTATTCACTCTGTTCTTGCAGTTTGGTAATAAAAAAAAAAATCTCTTTGGGATCAATCTGCCCTTTCTCCCAGGGCCCTATCTACTTCCTCCTGTCCTGGTGACAGAAGGGATGTGTCACCTTTGAGATAGCTTTCTGGAGTGAGACCTCTGTCTGAGGATTCAATTCCAGCACTATCCTGTCCTGAAAGGAGCTGTCCGCTTTATCAGCTGCTAGCAGCAGCAGCAGCACTAGCAGCAGCAGCAGTAGTCGCAAACAGCGCTTATTTTTTTTAATTCCCTTTCTGGCTTCTGATTAGCTCTAGCAATCCAATTAGCAGAGGCATTTATATCACACGGGCTAAGGTTCCCTACACATCACGGCAACTCAAACCCACTCATAAATTCTGCCGATACCATGTCCTCCTGTAACGTGGATTAATTACGGCACCAGGTCTTCCTGAGGAGGTCTCTCCCGGAAGGTGCATAGGAATATCAGAATTAAAGAAGGGGCCAAAGGGAATGGTTTTTGTCTGTTACCAAGAATGCACCAAGGATGTGCATCCTTCATCCTCCACCTCTGTATCTGCACATTGTTCAAGCAGACATTAGAGAGGTCAAATGGATGAGAACAGTGCAGTGCATTCTGGGAGATTCAGGATTGACCTAATCCTAGCATGCCCATGTATATATTTTTTCCTTATCATTGAAGCATTTATTGTGAAAGTTCAGAACTCTTAGAGACTTATGTCCTACGTCCATTCTATACACTACCAAAACTATTCTTTATAGCTTCATGAAGAGATTTTTTTATTTTTTATTTTTATTGTTGTTATTATTATTATTATTTATTTTCTTTATCTTTATCTTCATTGGAATTCCACTCCAGTCTGGAAAAATCATGATATTGTGGTACCTTTATATCTACCTACATTTTCATTCCAGATTTACCCTTACATTCATCAACCTCTAAGCACCTCTCTGTCCATCCATCTAGCTATATTCATTTAGATATCAACTATTTATTCCGCTTACTAGTCATCTATTCATCCATGTGCATCACGCTATCCATTTTCTAACTATGTATTGATCGATGAATATGTTTCTATTATCTGTCATCTACTTGTCTATCCATTTGTGTCTCTATTAATCCATTCATCTGTATTATCCATCTATCTGTTTTTCTATCTATTCATTAATCTATTCATGTGTCTATCCATTCAATCATCTATCGCTGGCTTATCAGCTAACAGTCTCTTTTTATTCTGTGCCTTTGTTAGCGATGATCTTAACAGAATCCCAGATTCACATTCTCAATCACTTTTAAGGTAAATAATGTCCATTTTCCAAATGAAGTCCATAAATGCTATACACTTGGCCATCCATTCTTGAACTTTAAAGAATGAACTGAAGGAGCAAATCAGTAAAATCACATGATTTTGAGTGAGTTAAAATTACAAGGGAAATATTTTATCCTAGATTCCTGGAACAATTTCCTTGCTTAACAAAATAGGTATTTCTTAAAAACATGCCTTTAGAAGAGGGGAATTTTAGAAAACATTTACAATATAAATCTCATTCCATCTGTTATATTTACCACTGAACATCCTTTATGCAAATGATCCAATTCAACCAGCGATAACATGAGATTACTTTCATCATAAAGCAAAACAGATATTAACCCTAATGTTATAACATCTTCCTTCTCCAGATAGATGGTACAGGAGCCTGGGGGGGAGGGGGTATGTGTGTGTGTGTGTGTGTGTGTGTGTGTGTGTGTGTGTGTGTGTTTTCTAGGAGCAATTGGAAAGCTACAAAATGATTATTATGTATGTTCAAAATCTATTCAAGTCTGGCCTGAACCTTGAATTTCAGTACTTTCTCAGAGGGAACCCTAGTTTTTAAGCTCCAAAGAAAATGAATTGGGAGAAGCATGATGGGCTGAAGTGAGGAATGAGTAAGTGATTGTCACTTCTGCTTAAGAGAAAAACTCGGGTCCATCACTTGAGTGGAAAGGACTGAGTAGCATAGCTGTGACTTCTCTGACCAAGCAGCAGCCCAGGTCAGATCCTAACTGCGCAGCAGTTCTTTCTCCTCTCTGCCAACACTTGCCATCTCTACTGTTGTCCTGATAGCTTATACACAGCATTTTCAGTCAGGAATTCAAGTCTGTGGGGGTTTTGTTTGTTTGTTTAACTAAAGAGATGCATAGTCAACCTTCTATATCTGTGGGTTCCACGTCCATGGAGTCAGTCAAGTATAGTTTTCTTAAACTGTCTATACTGAATAATAACAGACATTTCGCCATTCCCTCAGCAATATAGAGCCATAACTGTTTATCGCATTGAATCAGGCATTGCAAGTGAATACTCAGGAGCATATCACTGAATCAGGCCTTACAAGTCCCCTAGAGGGGATTAGTGTATAGAAAACTATGTACAGAATAGATGTGAATGATTATGCTATTTCCTATGACTCTTAAACTTCCTTGGATTTGGGTGTCCTAGGGAATCCTGGAGTCAATCCCTTGTAGTTCTTGAAAGATGACTATATATTGAAGTAAAGTCCATAAAGATAGTGACAGATCATTGTGAACTTAAAGGAGCAGGAAGAAACTCAAACCATGATAGCCCCAGAAAACAAGGGAGACAGAAACTATCTGGTTCTTTTCCTCATGTTGTTTCTCTTTATCACGACACCATGGTTCCCTGGATTCAGTTCTAATCAGGAGTGAGATGACATGACCATGTATGTGTTCAGTCCTGCTTTACCTGTGCTGAGCAGGACTCATGACAGTAGGCTTGATGTCTAAGACTCATAACACTTTCAAGGTCCCAAGAAAGTGTTTGGATTTCTTTTTTAATTATGTGTACATGTGGGAATGCATGGAGGTGTGCATATAGTATTCCTGCAGAGGCCAGAAACATCAGATTTCCCCCTGGAGTTACATGTAGCTGTGAGTCTCCCAACGGAGTGGCTGGGAATGGAACTCAGATCTTCTAAAATAGCAGTACATGCCACCGAGCCATCTCTCCAGCCCCTTGATTTCTTTTAAAATTATTCAAAGGACAAACTTTTGGCTCAAGGACAGCATATTAATATATAGTAATAGGATTGTTCATATTAGTATTCATCTGCATACTAACATAATTTTAAAATATGTCATATTTTCTTAAGAAGAAAGATTCCCTTGGATGCATAGCATAGTGAGCCCATAAAAGTCATAGAGAAGACAGCTCTGACATTTACCAGGTCACTATAACTTAATTGTTTTGCCCAAAAGAGCCTAGGAGGTAAAGCTCTGTAAGGAACCAGACTGCCTGAGTTCAAATCCTGATGCCACTCTTTGTCAGTATCAGTGAGTTACTGGATGTGGTGACTCACTCCTGCAATCCTAGCACTCAGGAGACTGAGGCAGAAGAATTGTCAGGAGTTCAACTCAAGGTCAGGCTAGAGTGAGGCCTTGTTTCAAAGAACAACAAAAAAAATAGTAACTCTGATTCTCACTTTCTTGGTCTGTAAACCGGAGAATGATAATGGTAACTATTATGGATATAAAATAGCTCCAAAAAGACTTAAAGTTTGAAGACTTGGTCCCCAACTGATGGATCCAATCACTGAAAAGTGATTAGATCTTGGGGGCTCCAACATGATCGATAGATTGATCCCTTGATGGATTCGTAACAGGATGGTGTTGGGGAGGAAGGGACAGAGAGGTGGTGCCTATTTGGAGAAAGTAGGTCACTAGAGCCATGTGTCTCACCCCTGACCCCTTCCTGTCTTTCGTTATCTGCTTCCTGGCCTCCATGAGTTGGCATCTCTGCTTTGCATACGTTCCTTGCCACGATGGCCCTGTCCTGCTTTGGACCCAAAGAAGTAGAGCCAGCCAACCCTTGACCTAAACCCTGAGCCCAGATAAATCCTTCTCCCTTTAAACAATTGCAGATACTTGTCACAGTAGGGAAAAGTGTACCAATACTGTAGCTAATGCTGAGGAATGCTCTCCAGGTTAAATGAGATCCTATGTGTAAGTTGCTTTGCATAGAGCCTACGCATACTGAGAGTTCAATAAAATTCGTTACAGTAATTGTTGTTATTGCTTAAGCTTTGACATCTTGGCTACAAATGCCTACTTGTTTATATTCTAGGAACTACAGCTTCGGCTAAATCAATTTTCACTTTCAAAAATTAGGTGATCTATTTGACACCACCGGAAGAAACATGAAAGTGGTAATTGAACTTTTCTCCCTTCTCTGGAAATCAGAACGTTTTCTCCTCTAGAAGCCTAAATTCTGTGCTCTCTACCTGGAGTGAGGTCTTTATTCCACATTATAAAATTCCTTTAATAAATCAGCATCACCTCTCCTGATCAGAGATTTGATTCCTTCCTAACTTAAAACAATCCTGCAAAAATCTTATTAAAAACCACAGGTTGAAAAGAATATTGTCAAAACTTTCTCTCTCCTTTTCTCTCTTTACTTATTATCTCTTCATTTTTTTTGTCATTTAACTCCAATTATGAGATGCTAAGTGCTTTTGGAAATTTCATTGTTAATATCTTCTTACAGTGCTATTAACGTAAATCAAGTTTAATAGTGTCCCAGCAAGTGTAAAAGCAATCAAAAATTCAGTACTCACGAATCATTCTGTAATTTCAGCATAAAATGTTAATAGAAATAATATCTAATACCATAAAATATCAGTAAATTCAACTTTAAATATAGGTGATGAATTACTTCACTATCCTATAGCATTCGTGGAATATTCTAGTAAGAAGTCCTTAATTGGCCAAGCCATATCTCAGTCATGCTCAGGCTGCCAGAAGTCTTCTCTTTAAGCTCACCTATACCAGCCAGTCCCAGCAGAATGAGCAGTTAATGCCAGACATTTCTCTGTTCCAAACACATTGAGTTATTTGACAATCAGGAAAAAAAACAACTGAAGATCAAGGTAACGAACCTGAAGGAACTCAAAATGAGTGCAAACAAAAATGTCACTCAACTCTAAGAACACTGATCAGGAGCTGCCAGTCCATGGATGTGTGCCATCTGCAAAGATAGCTAACACATAAGCCCTGTCATTGAGATGCACAGATGAGACAATCCAAGGTTGAGACACAGAATGCTGTTTCAGGGCCAGCAGTGAAAGCAGTCATCACTGTACCCATAAGAAGTGTCTCATTAATAGATCAGTAATTGAACAGTAAGTTTTAAAAGTTGACGAAAGGAGGCAAATACCTTCTTAAATAAATAGCATCCCTACATTCAGTCACTAGTCCTACCTATGCACATGTTCACAGTGTCTTATGGCAAGAATTACCACCACATGATTCATCTAGAGTCCTAGTTCAGCATCCTTAAAAAGGACCCAAGTCATGCAGAGAGGCCATCAGAGTCAGCATTGCTGTCATAAGTGCATGTCTTCTTGTACCTGTGCTTCCCATGGTTAGATTTCATTTAATTAAACAGGGATTTCATCACCACGAATAACTTTCATAAGGGGTTGAGGACAAAAACAACTGATTCTTTAAAAAGCTGTAGCTCAGGCAGTGGGGCCAGCATTTCTCAGGTGTCCCAGGGCAGAGATGATTATCTGGGGTCAAATAGAGTGCAGGAGGCATCCATCTGCAGGACTTCCAAGGAAATGGAGGTGACAGCTCAGATAGTGTGGAAAGCGGATAGGGCGCGTAACTCAGTGGTTGAGTTCTTGCCTAGTACGGGTGAATGCCAGGTTCCATTCCCAGTGCCACAAGAAAAAGAGAAGATGAAAGAAAAGAATAGGAAAGGAGAGAAAACAAGGAGAGGATGAGAAGAATGGAGGAAGGAAGGAAGGAAGGAAGGAAGGACGGAAGGAAGGAAGGAAGGGAGGGAGGGAGGGAGGGAGGGAGGGAGGGAGGGAGGGAGGGAGGGAGGGAGGGAGGGAGGGAGGGAGGGAGAGAGGGAGAGAGGGAGGGAGGGAGGGAGGGAGGGAGGGAGGGAGGGAGAGATTAAAAGCAAAAGACAGTGAGTAGATTGCACATAAAAAGCCAGGAACAAATTGTGCCAGGAGCAAATGCTGGGTCAGAATAAGATCCCACATGACCCAGTACTCACCCTGTGTTTAGAGCATACATGCAGAACTTAGTGTTAATGGGTCTTGACCTCAGGGAATCAGTATTTTGAACGCCCCTAGCTGAGCATTAATTGTGGATCTAACCTGCAGACCTCCGCTTATGTCTTCTCCAGCCTGGCTTCGTTGGTAGCATATGAGACTATTCAGATAAACAATCTCACATGTTTGCTTTCTCTTGGAGACAGTGGTGTTTTTGCTCTTCAACTTGCCTTCAGTCAGTATTTTCTCAAGGGAAGGATATCTACCCACTGGGTGTGCAAGGTGACATTTGACAGAACACTAATAATTTTTTTTAATCTTAACGTTTGTTTACAAATGCATGTAATTAGCACATAATCTCGTGGTTTTATGGATATTATCTCTAAAACTGAGGCTCAATCTATTTAAATAAAGTTGTGAGTCCATTAAGGAAAGAAATGGTAAGGAGTTCCAGGACAAAATCAGGAAGGTGATTATCAAATGATTGTAGTTCAGGAAAACCAGCTGAAAGCTGTAGGAGATATCTCTAAATAAGAATGTTCTGGGGGTGGGGAGACAGCTCAGTGGGGTAAAGAACCTGTAGCTTATGCACCTGAGTTCAGATCTCCAGTTCCCAAGTAAAAGCCAGATATGGCAGCATGCATCTGTAACACCAGCTCTGGAGGGTGAGGAGAGAAACAGAAGCACCTCTGGAGTTCAGCGGCCGGCAATGCTGTGGAAACACTGGGTTCCAGGTTCATTGAGAAGATCTGACTCAAAAACTTAAAAAAAAAGAGATGGAAATAGATGTCGACCCCTGGCCTCTACACATGCATGTACACACACACACACACACACACACACACACACACACACGCACGCACACACGCATGCACACAGTTTTTTTAATGAATATTCTGGATTAAGAATATAGTTCAGTGGTAACTTGCTTACTTAGCATGCAGGAGGCCCTGGTTTCAGTCGCTAGCACCACATAGACCAGGTATGCTAGTATATACCTGGATCTTAGCACTCCAGAGATGGAAGCAAGATGGTCCCAAGTTCAAATCATCTTTGGCTATGTAAGGAGTTTGGAAGCCAGCCTGGGCTAGAGACTTATGTCTCAACAACAACAAAGAGGGAGGAATACAGTATTCTATGATTCATTGGAATTGAAACTTTACAGGCAAAAGGTTCTGGAAGATAGCCAGTGGTCATGGGAAGCAACTGGCCTTTCTCACCTTGTGCCACTTTCTGTTGGGACCCTCCTGTCCTTGTCTGTCTGATTGAAATGTTCAGATCTCCACTCATAGGCTGGCAATAAGGAGGCCCTTAGTATTCTAGAGAGGAAACTTCCTTCATAGATGACTTAGGAAGATGGCAGCCACTCTTACAACGAGAATGTGGAGAAATATGTCTGATTGATGTGGCTTGTCCTGGTTGGGGAAAACCACCTGCTCTTCACAGTTTGGCTCTTAGAAGGTTTCTTTAAAAGACGCTACTGCAACCAAGAAGAACATTCCTCACTGTGTGACTAGTTTGAGAAAGGACATTTTCCAATAATTTTATCAATACATCATGTTGCTTTTTATTGAATTTTTACAATTTTCATGTAATAATATTTAATCGTATTTAGATCCCTTCCCCTACCAATACCTGCTCTTATACCCCCCATTCAATTTAATCTAAAATATGATAAGGCCTGTAGGCTCTAAGTTGTGTCTGCAAATGTCCTTCAGTGTTGGGTCCATCCTCTGGAGCCTGGCGAATCTACCCAGAGTCTCATACTTGAAAGAGACTGTCTCCACCCCTCCCAGAAGCAGTCTGTTGCCACAGTTTCTTTAGGTGGGGTTGGAGCTTCTTACCCATGTCCTCATGACCATGCTAGGAACTTTTTCTGGTTTGAGCTTGCATGGGATTTGCGTGTGCTGTCACCGTTGCTGTGAGTTCGTATGAGTAACTGACCTGCTGTGTGGAAACTGTTTCCTTGTGGTCACCCCACACTCCCTCCCCTGCCCTGCTCCACATTCCTGACTCCACTTAACCCTTCCTAGTCTAATGTTTCCTTTTCTCCCTTAATATCACTGCATTCTGCTCCCCCTCCCAGAAACACCCCCCAGAAAACCTCCCCCCCAACACACACCCATGGTCATTTATTAGTTTCCTGACCTCTCTGAATTTTCAAATTGAAACATGCCATCTAAATTTCAAAGCTAGCATTCAGCTATGAAAAGAACATGTGACATCTGCCTCTCTGTCTCAGGATGACTGTCTCCAGTTCCATCCATCTATGTGTGAATTTGATAACTGTTTAAGAGCTGAACAATATTCCATTGTGTTGTTCCATTGTATGGAATTGTATTCCACTGTATTCGGTGTGTACCCCACCTTCATCATCCATTCATCAATTGATGGACATCCAGGTTGTTTCCGATTTCTGACGATTATGCAAAGGGTAGCAATGAACATGGCTGTCATGCTGCTGTTTTAAGTCCCCCTTTTCAATAGACTATTTTCAGAGGTGTTTTAGGTTCAAAGCAAAATTGAGCAGATGACTGAGATTTTGCAGATAATCTGTATCCCACGCATGCAGAGACAGCCACTGTCGCCATCCCACAATACAGAAACAACCACTGTCACCGTCCCACACATGCAGAGACAGCCACTATCACCATCCTACACCTGAGTGTTCCATTTCTTACACCTGAGGAACTTATGACATACATTGATATCACTCAGAGTCCACGCTGGGGTTTCCTTTGACACTGTACCTTCTCTGTGTTTGGACAAATCTCTAATTGTCACCTACCTCTATATATCCTATCCTACGCCGTAGCTACAATGTTCTGAGAGTCCTCTGTGTTCTCCTCCCTTCTTATCCCTAACACTGGCCTTTTTATTGTGTTTGTTCTGTTTTTCAAAGTGTCATATAGTTCAAAATGTATAACCTAGAGTCTTTTCAGACTGGTTTCTTTGACTTAGTAATAGGCACACAAAGTCCATCACTTTCTTTTGTGGCTTAAAACCTCATTTCTTGGGGCTGGAAAGATGGCTCAGAGGTTAAAAGTGCTGGTTGCTTTCACAGAGGACTTAGGTTCAGTGTCCAGGATCAACATGGTAGCCAACAACCATCCACAACTCCTGTTCCAGGGGATCCAATGCCCACGTCTGGCCTCTACAGGCACTGCACACACATATATACAGGCAAAACTCTCATATACACAAAATAAAAATAGATAAATCAAAAAAAAGTAAGCAAATTTCTTTTTTTGCACTGAATAGATATACCACAGCTTATCGATTCACCTAGTGAAAAACATCTGGTGTGCTGACATTTTATTACTTATGAATAAGTCACGGGCAGGTTTTTATGAGGACACCTGTTCAGCTCATGTAGAATATGACTTCTGTGTTATATGAAAAAATATGTAATTTCTTAAGAAGCCAGTACTACTATTTTGCATTCTGAATGAGCATTCACATTGCCCCACATCCTCACCAACATCTGATTTGATGTCAGTGTTTGGAATTCAGGCCATTCTAATAGATATGTACTAGAAACTCACTGGTGTTTTAATTTGTATTTCTCTAATTGCATATACTAAGGAGATGACTCAGTAAGTAAGAGCTTGCTCTACAAAACTGAGGACTTGAAATCAAGTCCACAGCATGCACATAATATAGCAGTTGCATGTACTTGTAACATGGTAGAGTTGAAACAAGTGGATCCTGCACTCACCGTCCAGCCAGCCTCGCCAAAACAACAGGCTTCCGCTTCAGTGAAAGACCCTGTCTCAGGCCAATAAGGTAAAGTGAGATAGAGGAAGACACCTCATGGCCTGGCCTGCCCTAGCCTTCACATGTGAGCAAACACATACGTGCATACACACACACACATACACACATGCACAAACATGACCATCTTGTCTCCATCACAATTCCTTTGCTCCTTTGTCAAAATCACTTGATCATATTTATATGAGTCTATGTCGGGGCTCTGTTTGTTCTGATCATGTATCTTTTCACGAGTACCACTTTGTCTTGTTTGACATTATATAAATTCTTAAAGTCAGATAAGTGTCAGTCCTCCAATTTTGTTCAACAATTTCACTATTACATTGACTATTCTAGGTCTTTCGTGTCTCTGTATAAACCTTGGAATCCATTTGCAAATAATCACAAAATATCTGGCTTGGATTTTGATTGCAAGCTCATTGAATTTGCAAATTAAATTCAGCAGAACTGACATCTTAATGTTATTAAGTCTTCCTATCCATGGATATGGATCCTCTCTGTTTAGATATTCTTTGATGTCCTTCATCAGAATTTTCTCATAGAGCACCTGTGCATATCTCATTAGTTTACACCTATGTATTTCATGTTTAGTATTCTGTTTTCAGTTTTCTAATTCTACTTTTTCATTGTGGATATACAGGAAAGTGATCGCTGTTTATATAGCACCCTCATATCTTGCAAGCTTGTTGTAATTACTCATTTGTTCTAGGAAGGTTTTTTGGTCAGTCTTTCATACTTTGGACACAGATGACCATGTCATCTGCAAACACCAAATCTTATTGTATAAGAGAAAGCACTTATACTTTAACACCAAGTACTTGTGGAGTAGGGTCCTGAGACAGAGTTTTCTTTTGTAGCCCAAGCTGGCCTTGAACTTATGATCCTCCTACACTAGTCTCCAGAGTACTGGAATGATCAGCATATGCCACCACTCCATGCACATATTTTCCAAAAGAAGTTTTGCCCTGTCTGGGGGGACCCTATTGCCTGGACAAGGCTGTCTTCAACTTTCACCAAGCTGAAATTTTGGACAGGGTCAAGCTGCAATCTGTTCCCATGGTGCTCCCTTCACACACCGCATTATGGGGGATCCCTCAGACAATATGGCCTCAAAGCCTGTAACTAGCTAGGTACATAGGTAGGTAGGTAGGTAGATAGATAGATAGATAGATAGATAGATAGATAGATAGATAGAGATATATAGATATGAAGGCTACAAATGTTCTTCAAAAGAAACAATAACAAGATCCAGTATATCCTTACAATGGAATAATATTCAACCACAGAAAGGTTGAATGCTACGTCATGACACAATAGCACTGAATCTTGAAGACACTGTGTTAAGTGGTAATAAACGCCTGGGCCAAATATTGGATGATACTATTTGTGGGAAACATCCAAAACAAGCAAATCCATAAGTGCAGAAAGTAGATTCGTAGTATCAGGAGCTGTTGGGAGGAGGGATGGAGTGGTGACTCCTAGTAGATACGGAGTTTCCATCTGGAGTAAAGAAAGCCTCTGGAAGTATATGATGTTGTTTGCACAATATTTTGAAGGTATTTAACGCCGCTTTAAAGTGATAAATTCTATGCTAAATGTACTAATTATATTTTAAGTCAAACTAACTTATAGAAATCTCTAGAAATTACAAAGACACCTAAAAGAATTAAAAGGATGTGGGTCTACAGAAATGGATCAGAGGAGAAGAGCACTGGCTGCTTTTTCAGAGGACCTGGGTTCTGTTCCCCTTGTAGCAGCTAACAACTGTCAGTAATTCTTATTCCAGATGTGATGCCTTCTTCTGACCTCTGGGCATTGCACACATACTTACATGCAGGCAAAACACTTGAGCACTAAAAATAAGTAAATTTTTTAAAAGAATGTTAATTCATCCCCATAGTCAGTCCAAGATTATGCTCCATTTTATTGTGTTTCTTCATCGCCGAAGCTCCACTGGATAAACAAGTTCCCACCTTTCTGTGGTGAGATCTGAGGTACTAGTTCCTCCTGATCACACAGCTGAAGCTGGCAGGAGTTTCCTTCCAGTACAGGCATGGGAAGGACGTGCTACAGAATCTGTGGCCGTGCTATTGCTAGCCTCCAAATGAATACAAAAAAGATTGAGGACCACAGGGTGCCTGCTGCATTCTGGGGACCTGAGCCTTTAGGGTGGACCGTGCCCACACATCACCAAATATAGGGTGGTGGGAAAACCCTGTAGATAGGTGCAGGAGGACGGAATAACATAAAAGCTTCTGCTCTCAGAATAAAACTGAAGCAGTCATCATCTCTGTCTCCTAGAAATGACTTGTGGACAATAAAAGTCGCTAGTGGTCTTTTTCTTTAAGTCCTGTTGTCTATAAGTTTAAAAGAATTAGCTATATGTTAAGGTCTGTGACAAAGCCACCAGTAGAGGAAGAGAGAAAGGGGAAGTCTATATGATCTTTGGGGCCTCAAAATGTGCTAGGCGCCTCTGTAAACAAGAAAGCTTCTTTTATGCTTTCAGTAAGAGGGTGGGGAAGTAACCCTATTGTGAGGCTGTGAGAGAAACAACCTTTAATCCTTGCAAAGCCCAATAATATTATGTATATTGACTGAACCCCGTGGAGTGGGCCTGACGGGGTTTTTTCATTACCAGGGTACATTGTAACCTAGCTACCTTTGAAAAGTAACCAACATCGAGAGGCACTTGACATTTGCAAAGAATTATGGGTGTCCTCTCTCTGTCTTCTCCAGTTCCCAAATTTACAATGGTCTTAATTTAAAAGTTAAGCCGAGGGGATCAATTGCTTAGTGTAGGGCCAGGCTGCCCTTTTTAAAACAAAAGAAAACAAAACAAAATATATATACACCAAGCCCCCGTGGGCCAGTGTGACCCAACTTCCTCTCTGGACTCAGGTTTTGGTGAGTTGCACGTTGTCCTGTATTTCATTTTGAGGGAAGGTGTCTGCACTCAAATCCGACTGTCACGTTCCACTCCTCCAGGTGTTGCTGAGCCAGACCAAGGCCGCAGCAGCTGGTAATGAGTCGGTGAAAATGAAAAAGGGACATAAGGAGCTTCTTTAGCAAATCCCCTGGAAATGACACGGAGCCTTGAGGATCGATACCATCGATCCATCCAAGGCTTCCAGCCCCGCTCCATCTCACTCCCAGCAACAGTCACAGCCCAGGGAAAAATAGCAAAATTATGATGGGCCAAACTGTGACCAAATCAGCTAGGGGAAAAATCCAACTCCAGCCTGCTTTCAGCTTCCTTCTATTTGGGCAATGGCCGTAGATCAACATTAGAGCAAGGATCAGGCTGGAATCCTATAGGGAGACTCAAGTGGGCCATGGTCTCACTTTCCAGCATTATCTTTATGACCTCCAATGATATCTGTGCCCTGTCATCTCCTGCTGAAACCCAGGTCATTGTATAAACCAAGAGTCCTGAACTTGGAGGTAGGAGAGGCTAATTTGCTCTTTTTAAAGCACTCAGTCAGGTAACATTAAACCCTGTTATCGTTGCTTGAGCTATCAGTTCTCCTATCAAAATCAGGCAGGCTTCAATCATTACCAAATGAATTCAGTCTATTTACCATGGGTAGGTCCCCAAACTCCAAATATGAATGGACTCTCTTGACAGTGTGGAGTTGACTATCTGAGGTCAGATAAGATGCTACCTGTAATCACTAATGGGAGAGCTCTGGGATCCCAGAGGAAGGAAACTGGCTCAGATGGAGAAAATTTTGAAGACAAATTGACCCTTTAGTATGGAAGAGCCGTATTGGTGGGAGTCTTGAATGACGTCATGAAAATTGCATTTTTCCCCATGAGCAGCACAAAGCCATAAAACAAGGGACTGATATCATCTTGTGGTAATTTATGAAAGATAATTCAGGTAGCAAATGTGTCAATCAGCTACTGTCATAATTATGCTGTGTAACAAACCTTCCCAGAGCTGCATTAAAATGGCAGACACTTCATTCCCTTTCTCTAGCTATAGATGTGCTTTGGCTCTGCTGAGTTGGGATCAGCTAAGCTGAGCTCCAGATGGGTTCAAGTCAGCTGCATTTGCTAAGTCTTCTCAGACCAGTCACTATGTGGTGCATAGTAACCCATAACAGATCCACAGAGAATAAGAACGTGGACAGAACCAAGCGAATGCTTGCACATTCCCTCTCCCTCTCTGTCTCTCTGTCCCTCTGTCTCTCTTATACACACACACACACACACACACACACTCGCTTTCTGTCCAAGAGCCAAATGAAGTCACACAATTAAGCCATGTACTCACAGAGGAAGAAATGGGCCCTGCACCTTGAGGAAGAACCACAAAAATCACAAGACAAAGGCTGTCGACATATAATTCTCAGGCGCAGAAGGCCTGAACAATTGCGAACAGCAGTTCATCCTCCCGCACCAGGGAGAGGACGAGCTGGGGGTGGAGAAGCCACAGGCAGCCTATGATATGTTGAGTATAGTCCCATGTAAAACAGAAGGAAAGAATCCATTGAGTAACACACAGAACTCTTCTAAAACTGCAGGATCCAACCAAGTTGGCCTCGCTTTATATTTAGAATGGGGAGAAAACTCCAGCTAGAACATTATTAAATGGCTGGTTGAAACATTTAGGAATTCCTGGTTGAATTATAGTCTTGGCAGCAGCTGCCTTTGAGGCCCATCTGGTTTGAATTGGCAAAATTGCAGCTGTGCTTGTTGGGCTGGTGAGCCTTTCTTTTGAGTAATGGGTCTGTGTGGAAGGAGTGGAGAAAGGATGAGACTGTTGTCATGAAAAATGGGTAGAGAGAACAAAGCTACTACTGGCTTTCCTTTGACACGCGGAAGTGGGCCTTGTGTTTCTGGGCTGGAGCACAGATTCTTGTAGGATGACTGGGTCCACATCTCCTGAGCTGTCATATGTACCCCATGGATGCTGCCACATCTCAGACTAGGGTTATGAATTGATTGTTTTGCTTTTATGGGGACTTGGATAATTAGTTTCACGTTTTTAATTTATAGCATCAGTTAAGCTTTTTAATCCGTTATTTATGGCAAAGAATGAAGAACTAAATTGCCTCCCACCCTGCAACAGAAAGCATTTTGGATGCCATAGTTTGTGATCAGTTATTAGGCCTAGCCTATGGCTTTGTGAAAGGAGAAATTTTCTCGAAGAAGACTTAGGGCAGGTTCCTTGATTCTCCTGGGAGCCCCGTGAAAATCGACAATGAAAAAAGTCCTAGATATTTGAATGGAGAGGTGTTTTTCTGAGGCTGTCTTAGGATCTGACTGAGTTAAGAAACAAGTGGGCAGATGTCTTGTGAAGAAAGTCCCTGGTGTTTGACTGTACTTCCTTCCTTGGGCCTCCCTTTCCACCACACCCAGGTGTCTTTATTTCTTTCAAACAACCACAGGATCCTTCACACTCAAGATATGAAGTCCAAGAGTGTAAAGACATATATGCCATAAGCCAAAGACTGCAGGCGTCCCCAGACTTCTGCCATCACAACAGGATGTTGTCATCTACAAAGTTCACACTCAAGAACCACCATGATTGAACCACAAACCTAGCAAAATTTTAAGTCTCAGAATTCTTTGAGTAATTTACGATTTATTATTTTTACTTTATATGTATGAGTGTATTGCCTGCATGTATGTTAGTGCACCCATGTTGTGCAGTGCCTGTGGAGGTCAGAAGAGGGCATCAGATTCCCCTGGAACTGGAGTTACAGTTGTTAGCTGCCATGTAAGTGCTGGAATTCAAACCTGGGTCCTCTGAAGCGCAACCATTGCTCTTACTTAACCACTGAGCCATCTCTTCAGCACCTAGTTACAGTTTTGTGTCGGTCAGGCTTATTTATAGCCACTGGATGTGGCCCGAGGGCCACAGATTGCACACCCCTCTTACAGACTGGATCGATTCAGGTCAATGAAAATGACAGACTCCAAGCATTCTCATGTACATCTAGATTGATTAAAGGGCTCCCTTGCATGCTGACTTGTCTCAAAGAGTAGCTGGTACGTTCCTTCTTCTTTACATTGAATGTTCATAGCCACATTTTAAGCTAGAAACAAACCCCACTCCCACTGGTAGGTCTAGGGAGACAGGCCTCAAGCCTTTCACTTAGCCCCACTGCCAAGATGGTAGGAGGCAGGCGTGGATTGCATCCAGACTAGTAGCTCCAGAGGTAGCTCCAGCCATGAGCTACAATCGCAGCTTCCATCCCAACTTTGATCCTTTGCCCAAACCCATCTAAGCTGGAGTGTTGAAGGGTTAAATATGAAACACAAGACTATGCCAGAGCAGTAACTGAGGACAAAGAGGATACTGATGGGGAGCTGGGGTCCTGCCCCTCCCTTCCCCCATCTAGGCAAGGGGTTTCAGTGTTTACTGAATGTTAAATAAATGCCAATTGAATCGTATGTTTAATGAGGTGTATCAAACATGTAATAAGATACATATCTATTAAACAGTTGTGAAATCTCAGTAAATATGTTCTTAATAATCAGGGGTGCAGATGGCTTACAGATTGGACCAAAGACCAAAGAGGAAAGGAGCTTATAGAAGGAACAGAAGAGCCAGAGCCATCTCCTGAAAGCTGAGAAGACAGCTGATTTGCAGCCAGAATTTGATACATGTATCTGTGCCGAGCAACAGCAAAAATAGGAGCCAGGCCTCTAAAGGGGAGTCTGTAAACTTCAAAACCCCAAGATGAGGAGAAACAGCCCTTGAATTGACAGACAGAGAAAGGGTTGTTCACAGAAATGTCCCCCATGTTCTAAATCCACCTCCAAGTTTCTGCAGTCCTTACAAATCTCAGTCTGACACGCTCCCTTCTTAAGCGTTCCCCAAGCTGCAGACACTGGCCAAATACGAGAAAACAAAAGAGTCACATGATATGGAGGGAAGGATTATTAACTTGTTTTTCTGTCTCTTAAAAAGTGGTGATTATCATCTTATATTGCAATATGCTATTGAAGTCACCTAAGAGAACTACTATTGAAAACTGATCTCTTTCTCCTCCTCATGCACCTAGGTCAAACTCCAGTGTGGTTAGGTGTGATTGTTTGCCAAATAATTGGAGCTTAGACTTGAGAAAAGGAAGGAGAAAGCAGAATTGACAGAGGAGGCAGAGTGTCTAAAAGTGAAATGTGATTAAGTGCACAGCTCAGGACCACACTTCCTGAGATTCTGAGGGTCACCAGCATATCGAGGAAGATTCCGTCTTCAGCACCCTCCAGCAACCCAAGGCTGGGTGCTCTCAGTCCTGCACTGACCCAGCAGGCCCATCTTGAAGGCTAAAGAATCTCAGATGGCTCAGCAGTTAAGAGCCCTGACTGCTCTCTCGCAGAGGACCTGAGTTCAATTCCCAGCACCCACATGGCAGCTAATACTGTCTGTATCTCCAGTTCCAGGAGAACCTAGCACCTTCTTCTGACTCCTCAGGCATTGCACAACACGAGTGCACTTACACAGATGCATGCAATACATACATACACATAAAATAAAAATTTTTAAAGGTATAAAAAAAAATCCTCCTGCTGTACCACTGTCCCACACAGAGTCAAAGCTGCAGAAAGTCAAGAGCCATATCTGTCTTTCAGATAAGAAACCATCTCAAATAGTCAAAAAGTAGAAGGATGATGATTATTAGCATTATTATTCCTTCCTGGATGCCTGACACTGTTCTCAGTGTTTACATGTATTGAGTTAGTTAACTAGCCCAATAACCAGTAACAGATCTTATCTTTAACCCCACTTTAGAAGTGGGGAGAGGGGTGACTGGAGAGGTGGTTCAGCAGGTAAGAATGCCTACTGTACAAACACGAGGACCTGAGTTCGGATCCCAACACCCACATGGAAAGCTAGATGTGGCTATGTGTGTGCCTGTAACTCCAGCACTGCGGGGGACAGGGTCAAGAGGACAGCTGGGGCTGGTGCTAGCATGAAGCGAGCTCCAGGCTCAGTGAGAGATCCTGTCTCAAAGGGATAAGGCAGAGAGCGATAGAGCAGGTCACTGGACATCCTCGTCTGACTTCACTGTCATGTACTTGTACATACACATTCACATCTATCACGTACATATGCCACATACATACAGAGAGAGAGAAAGAGAGAGAGAGAAATTGGGATACAAAAAGAAAACCACTTACCCAGGGTCTCCCACTAAGTAGATAGATGGTGGCACTGAAATGCAAAGTTGGTCCAATGTCCAAGGGCGTATTTGTAATTTCTATGTCAGACTTTGCGGGAATCTGGGAATCATAGGTTGTGTCTATGAACATATTTTCATGCGGAGATAAAGAAGGATGAATTTCCCTGTTGGGTATTTTTTCTATTCATTGCTATGCTCTCCTGTATTTCATCTTTTAAAAACAGATCAATGTCTCTTAGCTGATAACTAGAATATATAACCACTTAACCATTCTGCAGAGTCACTGGGACTTGACCTTAAGAAAAATCCTGAAGGAATCTCAGTGCCAGAAACCCTACTCTGTCACACTTTGCTCTCATGGTCCTTTCCTACCCGAGAAAGAGGCAAGTCGGGCTGAAGAGATGGCTCAGTGCTTGCCACACAGGCCTGGAGACATGAGTGGGGATCCCTAGAACCCATGTACAAGCTGACACAATAGAACAGGCATCCACAAGCCCAGCACACAGCTTCTGGGAGTTGAGAGGTAGAGACCAGAGAGCCACCTGGATCTCAGGGGCCAGCTAGCCTAGCACATGCAGCAGTGAACAAGAAAACCCCTGTCATCTCAAACAAGGTACACAGCAAGGACCAATGCCCAACCCAAGAATATCTTCTGGCCTCCATGGAAACAACACATACACACAAACACACACACTCAAAAAAAGAAAAATCTGGTTTTTACATATTTTGAACAAACTAAGGTGAGATTTTTGCCTTTGTGTTTATTTAAGTTTTTTTATTTTTTAAACAACTTTTTAAATATTTCATTGTTTTTTATTTTATATGTATGTGTATTTTACCTGCATGTGTGTAAGTACATGTGGGTCATGCAAAGCCGGCAGAGGCCAGAAGAGGGCATCAGATCCTCTGGAACTGGAGTTTCAAGCAGTTGTAAGCTACCACATATGGGTGCTAAGAACCACACTCAGGTTTTCTGCAGGAGCAGCACATACTCTTAACCACTAAACCATCCCTTCAGCCCTTAATTTCTGTTGTATATTCAATCTGGTACCCAAAACCTATATTTATGGCTGACAAATGGCAGCAATGTGAGATAACGGTTAATCCATAACACTGCCAGGATGTGGATTATGACTAAAACCAAGTGTGGTGGCCTCAGCCTCCATGTCTCTCAAGGAATCCAACCAAACAGATACCTTTCTGCTTATATTGATCATTCAGTCTCAGGAAAAAGACTGAGTGGAAACACTGATAATCAGTTTCATGAGAGGCTATGGTTTGTTTGGTTTTTTTAATCTGTGCCTCCCAATTGCTTAGGAAACCAAAGTGGCAATTGGAAGCATCTTTTAACAGGTGTCGGGGGAAAGCTAAGGTGTTCTTGCTTCTCCACATTTTCTTCTCTACCATCTAAGGTGTTCCCACGTGGGAGTGGTTCAGTGGTTCCAAGAAAGGATTAATTGTGATACTGTAAGTGCATCTACTGAGCTGAACTGAAACCTTGTTCTGTATGCTACAAGTTATTAGGGTTAGCTGAAAGAATGTGCATTTATTTACTGAAGGTACTTTATAAATCAATACCTTGTTTTTGAATTCAGGTCAATAGGAATAACTCTGAAACACAACCAACAACTACAGCAACCCTAAAACAGCACTTTCAACTTATTGATCTTTAGAAAAGTATCTTTTCCTGGCATTATTCACACACCCTTGATAAGCAACTCAATGCAATCAAAAAACTGTAATGGATTTTTGTAACCCCAAAATATATATTTATATCTTTTTTTCAGTGTGTCTTTGAATTGCAGCCAGGTATGTTCTCTGGTTTATAGGGAGAAGGGAAAGATGACATTTTCTCCTGTCCCCTGCCCTTTTGTTGTCAGTATTGGAGCTCAGCTAATCAGACCCATCAGCTTTTTCTGTTTAACTGCAACCCATCCTTTGGTGATTTTAGATATTTATCTAATCTTGATGAAATCTGTATTTCTTTGCATTCACTGTTTATCAAACACCTTAACTGACCATAGTCTTGACTCATGCTCTTTAGAATGTAGGCAGCCTGGTGGAACATTCTTAATCTGGGATGTCCATAGACTCCAGGGTATTAGTGAACCCCCAGAGTTATTTACAATCTTGTTTGTGTCTGTATACATATACATGTATGCTTATTTTTTACATGGTTCTTGGGGGAAATCATGATCTTGAAAATTTTTTCCCTTCCTCTAGAGGGGTGATTCTTTAAAATGTCCTCTGACAAACTTGAGTTTCCTGTGTCCTTGAGGCCAAAACAATTTTTATATTCGTATAAGAGATCTTTTTAGTTCTTCATCCTTTATTCTTTCAGAAGTGGATTTTTCCAGAGACTTGGTGGTCTAGTTACTTTTCTATTGCTGTGATAAAACACTGTGATCAAAAGTAACTTGGGGAGGAAAGAGTTTGTTTGACTTTATACTTCAGGTTATAGTCTGTCATTGAGGGAAGAGAAGGCAGGAACTCAAGCAGAAGAGAAGCAGAAACTACAGAGAAACACTGCTTATGTTCAGTTACTTTTCCCATACAGCTGAAGACCATCTGCCTAGGGATACTTCCACCCACCATGGGCTGAGTCCTCCTCCATCAACCATCAATCCAGACAATCTCTCACAGACATGGCCATAGACCAGCCTGATCTGGGAAATTCCTCAAATGGGGTTTCCTTTTCTCAGGTCACTCTAAGTTATGTCAAGTTGACAACACAAACTAACTAGCACACTATACATATGTGCATATATACATCTACACACATACAGTATAATACTGGGACAGACTGGATAAGAAGAGTTCTGGAGAACTGACTCTCCTCTGTTAAACTGGACCCTTATGGACATGTGTAATGCTGTCACAGCTTGTCCCTACAAAAGCACATGTTGAAATCTAGTCCCTGTGCAACAGTGCTGAGAGATGAGACTAACAGGGATGCTTGTCATAAAGCCATTAAAAGAGATTAGCTGGAGAGATGGCTCAGTGATTAAGAACACTGACTGCTCTTACAGAAGACCCAGGTTCAAATCCTAGGACCCACATGGCATCTAATAACCATCCATAACTCCAGTTCCAGGGGATCCAACACCCTCTTCTGTCCTCCATGGGTACTGCACAACATGGGCACCCTTACATGCACACAGATAATAACACTCACGCACATTAAAAATAAATAAATAAAACGAAAAAGAGGGATTGTGGAAGCTGCAGAAGTGACTCTGCAGAGGAATGCTTGCCTGATATTTGTAAAGCTGTGGGTTCCATCTCCAGTCCCACAAAAAAAAGGAGGTTGGGGCCTGGTTGTAGCTGTCTTCTTCCCTTACACCACATGAGAGCAGAGCCTTCCTCCTCATTAAAGGCATCACCTTGGACACAGAGACTAACTTTCACTAGACTCCAGACCAGCCACCTTCTTGATCTTAGGCATTCAGATCTCCAGAACAGTGCAAGATAAATTCCTTTTACCTGTAAATGATGACCCAGTCTGTGGCACTCTGTTACCTCAGTACAAAAGGACTACAGCATTGCCAGCTCTTATGAGATTATTTTGGCTTGACAAATATTATTTTCATTGAAGTTTTTTACTCATATTAATATGTGATTAATTATTTTTATTGTTAATGTTTTATTAGCTTGTACTAATTATACATAATAATGGGATTTATTATGACATTTTTCATACATGTATATAATGTATTTCAATCATATTTACTCTTCCATTACCAACTCTTTGTCTCCCTCTGACTCCCATTAACACCCTTCCCCTTCCCAAGTTACTTTCTACTTACATGTGTATTCTTTTCTTGTGATGCAATGAGTTTTTTGTTAGGGTTGTTTACAGGACCACATGCACCTTACCATTGCCTGTACCACAGTAGAAAAAGCCTCTCCTCCCTCATCAATTATTTTCTGCAAGGAAAGGTGAGGTCTCATGAACCTCTCTTCCTTTCATAACAAGGTGTTCAAAGGCTCAAATTTTGTGGAGTTCTTGTACAACTCATCACAGCTGCTGTGAGTTCTAGAATGCGACAGCCATGTCATACCTTGAAATCAGAATTCTATGCCATTTATCCCTCTCTTCCTCCAACACTTACATTCTTCCTGCCCCTTTATCTGTGATGTTCCCTGAGTTTTTTTTTGGGGGGGGGCGGGTAATAGACATGCCCATTATGGATGGGCATTGAAGAGTTACCTATTCTCTGTACTTTGACCAATTATGAATCTCTGTAGTCAACTCTGACCATTGCAGAAAGAAGCTTCTCTAACCAAAGCTGACCACAGTACTATTTTGTGGCCATAAACAGTTATTTAGAAGACAATTTCATAGGCACAACATGTCCATTTCTCAAATCAACAGCAGTAGCTTTCCCAGTAGGGCCTATGTATGACCTCACCAGCCACAGGCTTTTGACCAGGTTCACGGTACCAGAGGCAAATTCTTTCCATGGAGTAGGCATCAAATCAGATCAGAAAGAGTTGGTTACCCTCATAACAGACTTGGCACTACTGCACCAGGAAGTTTATCTAGCCTAACAGGTCCACAATGTTGCACATGGGATACACAGCTAAGTTAGATGGTTGATGACCATTCTCCCCCAACGACTTGCATAGTACCTTCAAATACTATGAGGGCTGGCCAGCTGAGAGTGAGATTCTAGCCCATTCCAGAGTGATTCCATTATGTCTTACAACCAAGCCACAGGATTTTACTAACTAGTTCTGCATAACTGTTGTGTTAATGATCTAATAATTATACACTTAATGTTCCTATTTCAATCTTATATATATATATTCAATATTCAAGCATATATATATATATACATATATATTCCAGACAAACAAACAACAGTTTTTTTGGTCTCCCTTCATGCTTTTTTAGAGTGTAAACAGGTCTTGAGACTAAAACAACTTGAAAATTGCTACCCTAGAAAAACTTAGGCTCTTTTTCGGCAGCACTAGAAATCAAAAGTAAAAAAAAAAAAAAAAATAGACAATATGTTATTAACGAAGAGATAGTTTGTGCTGCTCCTTATCTGTTGGTTTGAACTGTATGAAACTGTCAAGTTTGACAATTATGCTTACCAAAAAAAACTATAATTTCACTGGTAAAACCAGATAGAAGACAGTGAATCCCCCAGGTAGATTATTCCTGCCTTGACATTTCACAGTTGTTGGAGAAGTATTGGTAAGGAAGTTTCCCCATGTTATCTACACCTACATTATCTTTGTAAATTAAAATCTTGTTTCTTAAATATTTTGTTATTTCTGCTTATAAAAATAAAACTTTGAAGTACATAAAAGTTCTACTAATTGGATATCCAGAAATAGCCACTTATATAGGATTCTTAAGGCTACATTCCTTTCTTTCTGTTTTCTAGATATATTTTACCTAGAAAGGAGCTTTACTTTTTAATCTTGAATCCTGCTGTCAGTAGGCACCATTATATAAACAGTTTTCACTTTATCTAAATCACCATGTTAAACTTATACAAACATTTGTCCTGATTATGAAAACCAACATGTTCATTGTCTTAAATCTTTCAAAATGTAGAAAACGATGTAGCATTACATCACTCTTGATGTCACCTTCTAGAATAATCACACCTGAGATGGTGAGGTAAAGTTTTCTGTCACACCTACTATTTGATACCTTTGGTATAAACGTCTTTGGGCAAGCAAATCTATTTTTCTCTCCTGAAGGTTTTCGCTTTGTTTCTCAAAAGTAGAATCACCCAGTTGGCCTTCAGAGGCTTCCATCATGATGGCTCTGATGATAAGCCAGAAGTAGTGGGGAGAAGGGTCAGAAAACTTTCATAATTCTGTAGGGCACATTCCTCCAGGAAGAGCTTCTAAGACAAAGAGCACATGTTTTAATCTTTTATTTCCAAATTGCTTTCCAAAACGTCGCAACGTTACGTTCCCGCCTGCCTTCTTAGGATGGCTTTGGGTTTACGCTGGCCTTGGGTTTTCTGCCTGTGTCTCCTGCCTCCCTCCACTCTTTACCACCTTGCTCTAGTTTTCCAAATGAACTTAAAAGACAAAACATTGCTCTATTTCAATTTGCATGACTTTGATTTTTCCTGATGCGGAAATTGTTTTCCAATTATTTCTTGCTAGTCCCTGGCTTTGCCCCTCCGGTGAGCCGATTTTATTTTCAAGATAGCTCACTCACATTGAACACAAACTTTAATATCTGGTCTGTAGTTCAGAAACCAGCGAAGTCAACTGGCCCTCAGGGAACTGAACTGACTCTTCTGGCTTCATTATGGCCTATTTGCTAACCAAATGGACTTAACCAGCCACTGTTAGAAATATTTCTGGCTAGAAATACAAAATGTTGAAGCCACAAGAAGCCTTCTCATTACACCCTACACACGTAAACACCCTTCTACGGTCTAACTTTGTGCCCTGTAATTTAAGAGGAAAGTGAATAACTTATACTGAAAAAGAGCAGTAACAGAAGAGTAAAGTGAAAATTTGTTTTATTTTATTGGTTTAGGGAGCACCAAACATGTGAATCATGATATTTCAGCCCTAAACCTTTGAGTCTCAATGGCTCTTTCCTATGTGTTTAAGATTCTTATGTACTGCGCTCTTGCTAGGTTTTCTCAGTACATAGCACGAAAATAATTTGGATAGTAAACATTGAAACAAAGAGATCATATGTAGTTCCCTTTTATAACTCTGTGCAAATAGATACCCCCTAATCATTCTGTTTGGCTAAAGATGTCTTCCCTTATTATGCACAGGGATTGGTTCCAGGCCAAATAGGAACACCAAAATCTAAAGATGCTCACGTGTCTTATACCAAGTGGTACAGCATTTGCATAGAACCTACACATACCCTGCTATGTACTTTAAAACATTTCTAAGTTGCTTATAATGTGTCTGTCTGTCTGTGTTGAGTTAAAGCAACAGATGTGAGACCTATGACTACAGAGAGCTACGTGTGTTTATGAAGATGGTAGTCATGTATGGGGAGAAGAAGGCAGAAATAAGGATTGTGACATGTTTAACAGAAAACATACTAATAATGAAGAAAAGCATGACAGATACCTATAAGAATCTTTGAGTGAAAAACCTCAAGATGCCCTAGTATGACTCAACCATGCTCTTCCGGTCTGGCTAAGAAAGGAATAGTGGACTATATATAAGCTTCCCTAGGGATATAAAGAGATGAAAATTGAAAAGGTAACGCCCTGACATAGATGTCTGAAAACAGCAGACCCCCTGTTTTCCTGTGTTCTGCTGACCAGATTTCTTCATTAACCATCTCCCAAGCTCTCCAATATCAATAGTGGTTCATAATAATGACCTGGGGGCACAGCAAGATCTTGAAGTGCCCTCTGACTCATCAAAGAAATATTAAATTAAATGTATTTTGCAGAGGTCTAATTCTTTTAAAATTGGTGATCCATGTGTGGTATATATGATAATTCCCTATTAATTCAATATTTGATTCAACCAGAGCAATATTTGAGTAATCCATTTCCCAACAAGAGTGAAGAGTGGATGCTCATTTTAAAACTATCGAGCGTGCATCCTTCGCATGGCTATTTTGTGACACAGTGCTTAAGGAATTTACATAAGCACAGCTGAAGAGCCATTGTTTTCTTGCTCTGTGATAAAAGTTCATTCTGTAAAACCTCAGATTGCAATTTGTCAAAGTCCATTTGCCAGTTCTTTAAGAATTTCAGCCAAATTGTAAATTGCAGAACTGTGGGCATCATTTGCATACATAATCACGTTAGAGTGATGCACAATCGAGACGCCGCATCATTTATGGGAAGAGCGAACAATGGCAACCGGCCTCCAATTCTTGAGATACTCGGAGTAATTTATTACATGGCTGATGTTTTCTTTCTCATTTCCACGAAATGATCTCTTTTAGAATGATAAGCAGGAAGGACTGATGGCCCTTGTATATTATCTTTACTGTTTCACCAATCTTGAATTCAGAGCCAGTGTGATCATCACATCACCTATCTATCACACACACACACACACACACACACACACACACACACACTTCTATGCTCACACACCTGGTAATTTCAGTCCTAATAGTATCACAAGAGTCTACTCAAACATCCTGTTTAAACAATGGCCTTGTGTCAAATGAATTTAATCTCTGGACCTAGTTATTGGGTATTCTTCTCTGTGCATTGACAATTTGTCAGTTGCACACTTCCTATTTCTAATCAATCTTGCATATACTTTACCAGCCAACTAAATCGTTTTACTAGCCTATCATCCTCCTCCACCTGACAGAGAGCAAAAGTAAATACAATCAGTCCCGTGTTGCACCATCAGAAATTTATGATGACCCCAGGCAAGTAGCTTTCTGCAAGACTAATTTATGTATAGTCACATCTGTCACTGGGCACTAGGACATGTCCTAGGCTTTTTTTATTAGTTATTCCTGGTAACAACCCTGTGAGATCACCCTTGCTCCCGAGGCTTCCTAAATTGCATTATATACGTGCATTGGGGGTTCATCCCTCAAGTATGGCCCAGTAGACTATAGATCAAAGTCACCTGGAGTGTGAGGATGTAGACCCTATGCTAGGTCCAAATTCATTATTCTCCTTCTTCAAGTCTTCCTTTGTGATAAAGACAGTACTTAAGTGTGGAAACCACCTTCCTGGAGCTATAAAACAATTAAGTAGACTACCCTTGAAGTTAATGGTGAGCACAAACTCACAGGAATCTGAATTCAAATCTTGACTCAGCTGCTTACTAATCCTCTGGCTTTGGGTATATTAGTTTTGCTGACCCACTTTCTTTTCCAACACTGTCAATCAATCTTTCTTTATCTCTCTCTCTCTCTCTCTCTCTATCTCTCGCTCTCGCTCTCATTCTCGCTCTCTTCTTTTTTCTCTTGAAGTAAGTTCTGTTATGTAGCTCAGGCTGACCTTGAACTTGTAACAGTCCTTTCTCAGCTTCCCAGGTGCATGGCACCCTACCCACCTATCAACATCTTTAAAATGAAGAAAAAGACCTGTGGCAATAGATCAGTTGATAAAGCACCTGCTGTGTAAGCATGAGGACTTGAGTCTGGACCCCCAGAACCCATGTAAAATGCTTGACATCAAGGCATACACCTGTAGTCCCAGATCCTGGCAGGCTGAAACAGGCAGATCCCTGAAGCTTTCCGGCCAGTAAGCCTAGCTGAATCCAAGAGCTCCAGGTTCAGTAAGAGACCTCTCAAAAACTAAGCTGGAGGTTAATAGAGGAAGACACCCGACATTGCCCTCTGCCCTCCACATGGATGCACACACAAATACATATGCATATACATGAATATGTATGCATATGCACAAACAAAAAATTAATGCATGAAGAAAGAAGGAAAGGGAAAAGGGCCTGACTGCTTGGGTTATTGTGAAGACTCAACAATCAATATGTACTTAATTAATTGTTTTCTGGACCAGATTATTTTCACTTTAATAACTTTTAATCTGTATGATAGCCTAGCCTACAAGGTAAAGGATAGAGTGGGGGTCTCCAGTAGGAATGCACAGCTCCCCAGGCATAATCCACACCATTCTTTAGAAACAGTGGCCACTATAAGCAGGTTACCAGACAGCAGCAAAAACCAGTCCCGTAGTCCATCTTCCTTCAATAAACCCTGCTGTTATTTACTTTAAATGTCTTGAAGTTCACATAGGACTCTTTTTGAGTTACAAAAGCACACATTAAGGAAATTTAAAATACTTCTTTTTCATCTTTTTTTGAGACAGAATCTCTCTGTAGTCCCAGCTGCCCTGAAAGTCATCATATAGACCAAGTTGGCCTTAATCTCACAAAGATCCACCTGCCTTTGCCTCCCCAGTGCTGGGGCTAAGGGGATGTCCCACCACATTCTCCAGTGTTAGCAGAGAGCAATTGACAAAGCTTTCTACCAACAATCAGAACAAATGCATATCTTTTCAGCTTCCATATAGAAGCCTGAAACACCAGACCTAGCTTTTCTCCCCTAAGTTACAGGTACACAGTTGTCACCACCTGATGGAAGTCGGGCCTGCGTTCCACAGAGCATTTGTAAATGGAATTTATTTTACTTTAATTTCGGTTCATTTATTTCTGTTGTATGTGTATGTGTGTTTCTTCTGCATGTTTGTGAGGGCACCACATGTGTTCAGTGCCCACAGAGGCCAGAAAAGGGTGTTGGATCCCCTGGAACTGAATTCACACATGGTTGTTAGCTACCTCATGGCTGGGCACCAAATAAGAGTCTTCTGCAAGGGTAGCCATCTCTACATCCCCTTGTGGGCAGTATCGTTATGTTCTTTCTCCTGTGCCCATCTCACCCCACACATTAGGTTTGATGGGTCAGGTGATTTTTAATATGCAGAACTAGCAAGGTTTTCCTGTCAGTTCAAGACTAGTTGAATGGCTTTCACATTTCTCTGGTTTCAGGAATTCCCACTGATGTTTATAGGACAGAAACAAGTATACTCACTACAAACGGGCAACTTTAGAACTTGAAAGCTAAAGAACACTTGAGAGAGGTGGGGCCTTGCCATCATGCAAATCTAATTGTGAGGTTTTTATTTTAATCACGTGTATGTGCGAGCAGACTAGATGGGTCATGGAATTTCAGAGGAATGGGAAAGCAGAGGCTTCCTTCCTTTCCTTCTTTCCTTCCTTCCTTCCACATAGCCAACTATCTACCCAGTCTCTGCCTGGGGAGCACTAACTCCTACACAGTAGGAATACAAAGCTAGCTTGTACATTCTCTCTCAGCCTGCGAGGGAGGTTCAGGCATATGGAGGAGATCTCTAAGGAGATCTCTGGTACCGGGAAGTTGGTTGGAAGCTGATGAAGTAGATACTAGGAGACTCAAGGAGGATCTTCTACACTGGAATGGGCAATCAGGCAAAGCCTGCAGGAGGAAGTGCCTGAAAAAATCAGAAAGACCTAGAAGAGGCCAGAAGATAGGAAAGAAAAAGTTAAAACCACAGAGATGTCAAGGCATGGAGGCCAAAAATGGGGGTAGACAGATGGCATCCCAAGTACTTCAGAGCATGCTAGCGGGCTAGAGCTGAAAGCACAAGAAAGTGGGCGGGATGCTCAGGGCTTTGATGGGGGTAAAGGAGTTGGTCATTGCAGACAGAAGAACCAGCATCATCAAAGACACAGAGATGTGCAAAGCACATGACATGAAAGCAGATCGACAAGCGGTACAGTGTGGCGGGGATAGAGGGGAGCCAGGAGCAGAGTCTGCAAAGGTAAAATGGGGCCAAAGTCCATCTTCCTGCTGTGGAATTCCTGTCTAGGTCCCTCCTTGCCATCTGGCTGGCCCAGTTCTTGGAGTGACAATACAGTCATTCTAACTCCAGCTGCCCACGCATCTCCCTCACCATAGCAATGGGTTTACAACTTTGATTTTGACTCTGGGCCAAGCTGACCATGTGGCTAGGCTGCCTCAATAAGAGAAAGTCTTTGAGCCATTTGCCCTGGGTAATGTCCGAGCTCGCCACTCCTCCTCAGATCTCCTTGCCAAGTGGCTTTGGGCTTCATGTTTTGACCAACAGTTAGCACCAGGAAAAGATGGTTAGAAAATAAATACCTAAGAGATAGTTGGTTCAAAAAGGAGCACATTCTTTTGGTGGTATTCATTCTAGAAGATTCTAAGAGTTAAGAAATCCTGGGTCCAGCCCAGATTCAGACCACATCTATGAATTCTAACAAGGTTCATATTCTTCTTACACATCATCTAAGGTTAAAAAAAAATGCTGGTTGGTATTTGGCTGCAGAGTGAACAAAGTCAGCTTAGACCTTCACATTTAAATGCCTTTTTGTAGAAGGTGCTTTTGTGAGGCACAGCAAAAGATCTTCCTGTGGATTTATGTTCTTGGTGTTTTCTGGGAATTTTGTCAATCTTTAGAGAACAGTCGTCATTTTCAAAGTGCATTAAACTCCTTAGAAATACTGGCACGCCCAAAGTGTCTTTCATTTTATAATATATAGTAGGCATTAATAATAACTGAACGTAATTCTCATACGTTTAGTCAAATAAGTTCCTATGTACAGGTAGAGTTGGTCTTAGGTTTCTGTCGTCCTGTATTATCTGACATGAAACAAAGGTGGTAGATCTTCCTCTCCATGATTATTGTTAAGAATTTTTAAAATTTTTCTTTACTTGCTCTTGCCCAGGTTATTGGGCTCTATAACCCCAGTACTGGGGAGGCAGGAGGATCCCTGGGGCTCATTGTCCCGTCAGCCTAGCCAAATCAAGGAGCTTCAAGTTCAATAAGAGATCCTGTCTCCAAAACTAAAGATGGAGAGTTATAGAGGAAGACACCCTGGGGTTGACCCCTAACCTTTACACACACACATATGTGTACCACATGTACACATAGACACACCCACACTGAGAAGTACATTCAAAACACACACATACAAGTTTAAAAAGAAGACAAAATCAGTTGAACGAGGGCATATCACAAATAATAATAGCAATAAATGGAACAGATAACAGAAAACCAGAAAATAAAATGTCATCAGAACTGCTCTTTTTTTATCTTTAATTGGCAAGTGCCTTATTTCTTTGACTGGGTACTATCATGGATCTCAACAAATTAAATGAAAATTTTCTCACACGCTTCCTAAGCATGCTGGAGGCTGAAGAAACCCTCTACCCTTCTGTGAATTGGCTACATCCGTTGTTTTGGAACCATCAAGAATAGTTTTCAGGTCACAGAGTCAGGTAAGCTGCATGATACTATATAAACAGGCCAACACTTAATAGGGCTTCCCCACAAGGCCGCTGTAAGATACATTCCTTCAAGGGTTCCTTTATTTAAATATCATTTTATAGAAGAAACAAAGAGAGAATTCAACCCTATCTTTGGATGAAAAAGTCACATCATTTTTCCTCTGATTATTTGATAATTAAATTGTTTCAGGTTTATCAACCACATTCTCACCATAGCTCTAAATTAAATGAAAATTCATGCAGGGATTTTTATAGGTATAACAGAAAGCACTCCATAGAAATACACAACAGAATAACTGAATACATTTATTTTTAATTAAATTTATTTTCAACCTATATTATGTGTACATGTTAATGGAATGTCTTTTAATGTTTAAGTGCATAGTGACATCAAGCTAAATATACCTGTCTCCCCAAATAGTTATTGCTTCTTTATGACAAAAATATTCAAAATTCTTTCTTTAAGCTTTTTGTTCTCTACAGACAGCTCACTGTATGTTAGCATGATGGAACTCACTCCTATCTGACTTCATACCTATTGATTAATTTTTCCCATCCTTCTCTCTCTCCCCAGTCATCTAAAAAATCAACTCAAGTAGGGCTAGAGAGATGATCAGTGGTTAAAAGCACTTACTGCTCTTCTAGAGGACCCGGGGTCAGTTCCCAGCACCCACACAATGGCGAACATCTGTTCTTAACTCCAGTTCCTGGGGATCTAACACCCATTTCTGGCCTTCCTAGGCACCAGGTATGCACGTGTTGTACTTACATACATGCAGACAGATCACTTGTACACATAAAATAAAAATAAAATCTTTTTTAAGTGAACACAAGCTAGGTGTGGTGCTATACACCTGTAATTCTGCCACTTGGGAGGCTGAGGCAGAAGGATTGTGAGTTTAAGGATAGCTTGGGCTACATGGTGAGAGAGATGGCTCAGTGCTTAAAAGCACTCTTGCAGAAGACCCAGGTTCAAATCCCAGCACCCACATAGTGGCTAACAACCATCCATAACTCCAGTTCCAGAGAATCTGATGCCTCTTCTGGGCATGACACAATGCACTTACACACATGCAGGCGTTACACTCATACACATAAAATAAAACAAATAAAAGATAAAAGCAAAAAAAAGTGAAGTCTGGATATGAGACTTTAGAAATCTATCAAATTAATTTTTTGGACTATGAATCAACATTATATCCTTCTTTTAAAAAAAATTACTTTTCAGTTTATTTCCCTCTTTCGAACACTGATATGTTTTACCCAAATAAGAGCTGTTCCAGAAGACACATCATTTTCTTCTATTTTCTCCATCATAATAACATATTCTTTCCCTTTTGTTCATGTGGAACTTTGATTACAAAGACAAACACACAGTTCATAAATTGACAAGAAGTGGTGATTAATTTCTTGAAAGATCATAATAAATCCAGCTTTGCAAGTAATAGGCTGATCTCATGGGCTGCTGCTGCCTGCCTGCCTGCCTTCCTTTCTTCCTCCATCTATTTCCTCCCTCCCTCCCTTTCTTCTTTGTACCGTCACCCTAAAAAACACTCTTGGCCCTCAAGCTGAAACATAAGCTGCACAGCATCCTAATGGCACTAAGAATGTGACAGCATCGTCCTAGAGCTAGCCCCATTCTCCCTCCCATTGTAGCATCTGAGACACTGTGACGTTCCCTCGCCCACCATGGCCTCCCCAAGATACTTGTTGGAACAAGAGATTCGCCAGTTTTTCATCATTCCAGAAAAGAGAGTAGCCGGCGTTCTGTCTCTAGTGGACTCAGTGATCTTACCTTGAGGTGTTAAGAATTGCTAAGGGCTGTAGGACCTGTGTAAATTACAGCCATGCAGAGAGGCGTTGAAAAATCAATAAGTAATGAAATAGTACTGGAGTGAAGTGGCCAAGAGAGCAATGGGTGGGAAACTCCCAAGGATGCAGTTTCATTTTGTCAAAAGGTAAAAGAAGATGTTCCAATGTGTTTCTATAAAACGGGCTTCCTAGGAAATAAGCAGCTTTGGGCACAAACAGCCGCAGAGGTACGCCCATGTACCACAAGAGCACACTGAGCTATGGGCGGCTCGGTATTCAGCTTTGTTCTTAAACAACCGTGCATTTTTAATCTAATACCCCGATAAACGTGGTACTATTCTTCAGCATGTCTGTCCCTTTGGTGACTATTTGCTCCATTTGTATTGCTTCTACAAGGCATCTTCATCCTTTCTAATCATAGATGAGCAATGATCCTTAAGGCTGTAGATGAACCTGGACCTCAGTTCCCAAGGTCTCCCACCTATCTGTGGATGACTTCAGATACATGCAGCCTAGCAGCCAAAACTCCCTCACCAAGCCCATTCACCAAACAAAGGGCTTCATTGTGATTGGAACATTCTTTAAAAGGACAGTTTCCACATGAATACTCCATCCGACGATTTCTTTTTAATTACCACCTGTACACTCACTCTGGAATTTTCATGTTTGTGATATGTACTGAAATAGCAGAACTGATTTTTATTAAAAAGGAAAAGCAGATTGTGGCATACTTAACCATAACAAAGAATTAGGTGGATGAAAGAGAAATCCAGCTGAGTGAACTATGAGCCACCTGCTTCTGGGAGGTCTCCAACATTGATACTCTTTTCCAGCAGTGATGGCTACCCTGTGCTCCTTACATGAAATATAAAGGAAGTTTCTCTAAGGAAGGTGGGCCACCAACCAAACCTGTAGATCTAGACCAAAGGACCAGAAGAGGTCACCTCAGAGCTCACAAAAATGATGATATTACATCTGCATGTTCCATCTCTTTCTATATACACTACAGAACCCTATATAATCAACATATATGCATATGTATCCCATATCTGTAAGTACCTACTGGTCTTTATTTCTCAATAGACACAGGAAGCCTTGAACTTGTTCCCACGCTGTGTTTGGGTCAGTCGGGGTCTCTCCATCTACTGGGGTTAAAACGTTTTTAAAAAGAGAAGGAAGAAAACAGTCATTTATGTGTGCAATTAAAGACTCATAGTCTTAAGTCTTAAGACACCAAATAAAATTCTCTGCTTATCTTTTCCCCCTTTACTGACGCCCAAGTACATTTGGAGCAGTGACAATAAGAATCTTTTATACCTGATAAAAACAGGGCAATAACCATAAACTGAAAAGCACTGGGATTGGAACCAACTGGCAACCTATTCGTGCAATGTCACATATGTTTCCCAATAGTTAATGAACTAGCTTTCATCATTGTTTTTAACTCCAGGCCTGTGTCTGCCTGTGTTGTGTAACACTGGAAATGAAGGCATGTGTCATATTGAACAGAAGGATATGTGGTTCAAATCTCTCAAATGACACATTTTTCTGAAATACCCAGTTCTGTAATGGGGCAGTGGTTTGGGTGACTACAGTTAGCTGATTCACCTCCTCCTCTATGCATGTGTATAATCCTATTGCTTTCATTGTGTCCGTCATGTGCTACAGTGTCCAAACAAGAATATCAAGATGGAAAACCTAGCAGATGACAGACTGGGAACTCACACCACTCAGCATGCCCAGCCTGCTTGCTTGTCCTCTGCCTGCTAGCCATGGATAGAGTAATACCCACCTCCTCCAACAATTCATCCGTTGATGCCATTATCCATTGTTTATGACATTGCAACCACAGTAATGAATTGATATGTCTTGATCTTTGAAGTACTTAGACAGGAGGCCACACATTATAAGAGAAAAACAATGTCAAGACTCAATTCTATTCGGCAGGGGCCGGGAATGGATACCGTGCAGGAAAAATACATTAAAGTTGAAGAGAGTTTTGTTTAACATGATGGTTTAAAAGACATAAACAATTATGGTGAGCAATAACTCCTTCAATCAGAAGATCATGAGGAGACCCCATTTAGACCAGGGTGCTGGTGTGATTCCAAGTCATGCTACCACCACATAACACTAGGGGGCACCATATTAATACCAGTGTCCTCGATCCATTGCCCTCCAGAAGCCCTCCATCATCCAGGCCTTGGCCTTCAGTTTACTCAAAGCAGTTGCTCAGGATCTGTTGGTTCATGATGTGTGACTATTTGCTGAGTATAAGCTAAACTAAGAGGATAGAGTGAGTCCTCTCCAAACCTCTTTCTAGGGACAACATTTTAAGGGCCACCCCATATTGGGTTAGGTATAGTTTCTGCATGCTGGATACAATCTAGAACATATTCATTCAAAAGCTCTGTGCTGTTCCAGTCCAGATCAGCTGCCGACACCTTCTTCAATCAGACGTGAATGACACTACTTCTCTTGCCAGGGTTGACATTTGTATTGACTGATTACAAAATGGGTGCCTTTGCCTTTCTCTCTCAACCCTCTGTTCTCAATCACCAATTTCAAAAATTCCTTCCCAAAGAAATTTTACTAGCTGGCTAGCATCTACCGGTATGTGATCACCAGGCTCTATCACACTTCCTAGAGGCAGGACGGGGGACCGGACCTGGGTCCACTAGGGCCTCCAACCCCACAAGGATCTGATTCTGCTTACCTGTCGTGCAGTCTTAAGGATGGTCTTCCCCATGTCCACACCACCACCTCAAGCCAGAACTCTAGTTATCTCATTTGGGATAAAGCATCTAAAAGCTAGCTTTAAGTCAGGTGAAGATCCATGAATAGCATTTAAACCACCAAAGAAAGATATGTCAAGGGAAACAGATGACAGTTAAGAGCTATGATCATAGCTGAGATGAAATATGCTTCTAAGTCAAAATTTAATTTCAAAGCCTGTGGTATTGTAGGTATTCTCCTTGTCGCCGTTTCATGGATTTACAGACTACCTAGCGTGTAGGAAGCAAGGACGGAGATGTAAAGTCTCGACGGTACAAAGAGTCAGAAAGCGCCTTTCCTCACCTTACCCAATGTGCCTTTCCTTCACCCACCATTTCCCTCCCCACTGAGGATGTGGTCTCTTACTGTCTGTCATTGGTCCTTCACACCTTCCCCCAGGCTCTTCCTCTCTCTAGTCCCTTAACCAGAAACCAAACTGGGATGAGGAGATGGCTCAGTAAAGGGCTTGCAATGCAGGCATGAGGGTCTGAGTCAACTCCCAGAACACATGTGTTTTAAAAAGCTGGGCATGGCAGTACCTGCTTGTAACCCCAACACTGGAGAAATGGGGACAGGCAGATCCCTGGGGCTCTCTGGCCCATGTCTAGCCTAATGAGACAAAAGGAAACCCTTTCTGAATAAAAAAAGTAGATTAGCACTTGGTTTGTCCTCTGGTCTTCACAACACATGAATATGTACTCACACCTACACATACATGCACCTGCATACATATGAACATGCAAACACACCACACATACACACACACGCACACACACGGAGAGAGAGAAACTGAAATACGTTGTGTAGATTTATATTCTCAGAACTTAATTTTAAAGCCAGTATTTCTTTCCCTAAGAAAGGATAATACTAGCGTTACCTCAATGCCTATCTACTAGTTTCAGCCAGTCTTTTTTTCCCCTGAGAGTCATCAGTCATTGAAAGTGCAAAAGAGTCCCCTTTCTTCATCTTCCAAACCATTTGTAGGGTTTGGAAGAAAAGTGATTTCAGATATTTTGACGTAGCAGATTAATATGGCAAAGCCAACGGTATATAAATTGGGAAATAAATAAAAAATCTTTCAAAAGGCAGTATCTGTTAAGTGGATATATCAGGAGGCTTGAAATATCCTTCTGTTAGTCTGACAATTAAATTCTTAGAGGTCCAATCCTTAATTTCTACCAAGCTGATAGGAAGTCATCCAGGATACAGTCATATTGAAGTGTATCTTGGCTATTAATTTTTTTTTAAGTTAAGATCTTACAGACCTTACCCTGTAAACACATTCTTAAAGCAATCTTCATGTGACTTGGAATAAGGAAACTTTCACTATTGGTATGGTTTTATGACTTTGACCCATAGAATTGGGACTTCTCCAAGTGACCCTGGACTATTTGTAAGTGCCATTATTTGTAAGAGAGGTAGAGAGAAAGTTTCTCCCAGGTTTTCCCAGAGCAGTATGGCCTGGGTGAGTACTGACAAAACTTAATTGCAGGGCTGACAAGATGCATTAGGGAGTAAGGACACTTGCCACCGAGCCTGAGGACCTGAGTTTAATCACCAGGACCTATAAGGTAGAAGGAGAGAACCTACCCAAAAGTTTTCTCTGAATTCCACACACTTGTGATCACACAGCCATGCACACACACAAACACATATACACACATCAATAAATTAAAATGTGTGTATATGTGTAAAATGTGTAATTTAATTGCAATGGCATGCATCAAGGTACACTACTCCAGAAAGAGGTGAAGAATGAGCCTCAGGGACAGTGATATGGCGCAGCAGGTAAAAATGATTGCTTGCCAAGTCTGACAACCTGAGTTCAGTCCCTGGAACCCACAGCAGAAGGAGAGAATCAAGTCCTGAAAGTTGTCCTCTGAACACCACATGCATGCTGTGACAGGTACTTACATACACCACACACACACACACACACACACACACACACACACACACTCACACACAATCACAATACATTAAATTTTACAAAATTTTAACTTCAGTTATGTCATGCATGTTCTTTCCTTTGGGGACTTCCAATTGTCAGGAACCATTAATAAGATTTTCAGATTAGGTACTTAATAACTTCATGAATAAGAAGAAAACAAAAATTACTTATTGATGATGATAAGGAATGAGCTGAAAAGAGATGTGAAATTTGGGGGTCTATGTTAACCTTTCTACTAAAAGTTCATAATATTTTATCATTTCTTCTTCCAAAAAACCACAGTCCCTAGAAGAGTAAGAACCTGCTGAGTGGAGAAAGGAACTGACAGAGTGAGATTTTTCAAAGCTGCATCAAGAGCAGCTTATTCAGTCTTTCTTGTTGAATGAACCAGGAAATGAATTAATAATAATAATAATGCTTTTAACGCCTACTGTTTGCCATATACTATGGCACTATTCTTTTTTCTTAATTTTTAATTCCATTTATTTATTCATGTGCATCGAAGTGACTTGCCAGAGTCAGTTCTCTCCTTCAACCACGTGCCTCAGGTTTTCCGGCTTAGCAGGAAGTAATTTTATCAGCTGAGCCATCTCACCAGCCCCAGGGCACTATTGTAAGTACATGATGTGTATTCATTGAATCCTCATCAGATCAGGACTCTCACTTTCCCCTATTGTGCAGATGAGGATGCTGAAGCAGACAGACCAACATCTTCCCAGGGGCACAGGTGGAAATGTGCCAGAGTGAGGATGGGCCTGGGGTCTGACCCTAAAGACCATGTGTTGAACCAGCCACTTGCTCGCTCTGCTCTGTTCTGTCTTGAACCTTATATAACAAGGCAGAAGAGAGTCTAAAGAAATATGACCACTGAGTGCTCTACCCCATCCTCATTAACAGCATGTTAGCAATTTCAGGGAACACTAAAGAAATACCAGGACACTCCGTGGAGCACACAGATTAGGGAGACAGATACAGAAATGGTGATCGAATGAATGTTGTGGTTTGGGTGCTCCCCCGCATCACCCAGACTCCATTGAGGCTACAAGTTTGATCCCTAAGACGGTGCTGTGGAAGGTGATAGAATCTTCAAGAGGAAAAGTCCAGTGGGAGGTCCTGAGATCACTGGACACATGAGGTCATTCTCCTGCAGCCGCTTGCCAGTTCTTGAAAGAATGCCTTTATAAGAACATACCTGTCCCCTCTGTCTTCTCTCTTGGCTTCTGGCACTGATATGTGCCTTGCTCCCAACACTTTCTCCTACCATAATGTTGTACCCTCTTCCATCATCACTGGAGGCAAAAGTAATGAGGACACCTGATCTTGGTCTTCGAACCTCCAAAACTGTACACTCACTAAACCTTTTCTTTATAAATAGCCTCTGTCAAGGTGTTTCTTCAGTAACACACAGTGAGGCTTATAGGACCAGGTTACAGAAACATATGTAGCACCCAGGTCTCTCTGGGCTTCTAGTACAATTCTATTTCCACTGACACTTGCTACCTAATCCCTTCATGTCTCTTGGCATTAAAGAAGGGTGAGTGGGCTGGAGGTGAAGCTCAGTTGATAGAGTACTTGCCTAGCATGCACAGAACCCTTCGTTTGATCCTCAGCACTGTTTAAACCTGGAGTGATAGTACAAGTATATAATCTCTTCACTCTGGAGGTGGAGGTGGAGGCAGGAGGATCAGAAGCTCAAGGTCATCCCCACCTAAATAGTGAGTTCAAGGCCAACACAGACTACATGAGACCTGAAGCAGTAGGGACAGAGAATATTCCACATGTATCTGACTCCTGTGCTGGGAGTGGGGCATGTTTTTATTTGTAGGTCATAAGCCCCACCCTGAACAAATGCAGTTTCCTATGATCTCATTTAATCTTCCAAACAGTCCAGCAAGCCATCTATTACAATTTCAAAGGCAGAGAAACACAGCATAGTTGGTAAGTTACAGCCTTGAGACTCAGATGTGTCCAGATCTCCTCTTGGCCACTGGGCCACACAAGAGTCCAAAGAGAGAAGAGAAAGCAGAGGAGGAGGAGGAGGAGGATGAGAAGGAGGAGAGCGAGGAGGAGGAGGAAGAGGAAATGAACAGCCTGGTTGATGAGCAATGACTCTTACCTTCTCTGAGAAGGGTACAAGCGGAAATCTGCTGTTGAAAGCCCCAGAACATGGGAATAAAATTAAGTAGGACAATTACAAGTGATTAGTCACTAGAGTGAGGCTCCTTGAGTGTCTTCAAAAATAGGGTCAGTTCTCATTCTTTGGACTGGGTACAGAGGAGCCAGTCATCAAAGATATCTTTTCTAGGCTTGCGATTTCTGTGATTAACTCTTTTCAAGGAGCCAGACCACTGGAGCTCATTAGAAACAATGACCCCATTTCTCAGGAGGTACTGAGTCAAGTGGTCCCAAGGAAATTTCTTTGGCACCCAGTGATTGTGAAATGAACCCCCAAGTGGCTAGTGGTGGATCAGGCTTCTCTGCTGGGTCCTCAGGAATGGAGCAGTCACTCAATCTTCTTTGTCCTGAAATCCCAGGAAGCCCAGGTCTGCTGTTGGTTTAGATTTCAGCGCCTCTGAATATATCATTTCAAACAGTCACTTTTGCTAATTTTAATTCCTTCCAGCATCCAAAGAGAAAACAACCTGAATGAACTCAGAGGGGCTGCAGGCCCTTTGAGGGGGAGGTAGAATCAGGTGTTTGGGAGCTGATCAAGGGAATCTGAGGCCCCGGGAGGGAGAAGCCTGGAGCTGGACAGAAGGTAACAGGAGCAGCTCGCGTGCCAGAGTAGTGGGCCAGTGCCAGGACGGAAGGCCCCCCTTCTCACCAAATCCCCTGAGACTAGGAGGAAAGCACCCTGGAAGAAGGCCTTTGGCAGTTTTGCTTGGACCCCTTGTCGCTGACAGCCAGCCAGTGTATCTGAGGCTCTGCCAGGAATGCTTCCAGAGGGCGAGCCCTAGAACACTGCCTCTTTGATGTGCTGGGTAGGTTAGACGCTTCTGTGCCGAGCCCTCTCCTCCTCCTAGCCTTATGTCGGCTAAAGTGTTTTCCCAGTGCAAGGAGGCCTGGCCACACCACAGATGAAAGCCAGACAGGTCAGCTGCCTGCTCTCTTTTCTGCCTTTCAAACCTGCTATGAATCTCAGGGAAACCCCATGCAGTTACCTGACCCTAGACCCCAGAGAATTTGGGGTTCTCCTGCAGCAAAAATAAATAGCTCCAGCATGGAGTCTAAGAAAGATCAGACTAATGATCACCGAGGAAGAAGGGATGAGAAGTGAGAGGTATCAAGTAGGTGGAGAACTCTAAAAGGGAGATAGTTTCCTTATTTTTTTTTTTCTGCAGTAGTTTCTCCTTTGGAGATCTAAGATCTGCACCTGTTACATGGAAGCTTCCTCCAAACCACTCGATGAGGGGTTTTGTTGTGGGGTTGGTACACTCCTGGGACTCATTGGGATGGTAGGATAAAAATTAATTAGAGGCTGTTTGGAGGGGGCTTTGCAAGACAGCCTGAGGCTACGCTTCAGTCTGGTTGTTAGAAGCTGATATTATCAACACCACTCCTACCCAGTGAACAGACCTGCGCCGGGCGGCCGAGGGGGAGCCACAGAATCTTCAACACAGACATCAGAGCCCAGCCGGTCTCCCAGAGAGAGTACTTACCACGAGCCAGTGGATCTACCTGCTGACAACCTCAGAAATATGTCTTGTTTCATTTTCAGATTTTTAAGAGGGGTTACATAGAAAGTGCAGAAGCCCGATGAAACTGCCGTCTCTGGCCTCTGACTATGGCCTTCAGGCTGGGCAGAGCCATCTGCCAGCTGGGAGAAAAGCAAGACACAGTCCAGCCAGGAACTTGGCTCTTTTCTTAGAGGATGGTAAGTTTAAAGTAGAGCTCGAGGAAGCTGGTTTTCTCTCCTGACGAGTGAGCCTTCCAAATCAGGCAACGTGCAAGAAAAATAAGTAAATATAGCCGGCTATAGCACAATCTGTGTCTTCCCTGGCATCTACTCTGTCATTCACCTGAACTACCAGTTAGATAAGTAACCTTGAACTTTGACAGGAACAGACTCCTTCCACCTGGATGAAATAGTTCAAAACCTGATGTCAGGGGCCAGGGAGATGGTTCCATTGGTAAAGTACCTGTTCCACAAGAATGAGGACCTGAGTTAAGATCTGAGTTCATATTCCCAGCACCCACATAAAAGTCGGTTACAGCAGCACATGTTTCTAGCCCCAGAACTGAGAGGGAGAGGTAAGATCTCTGGAGCTTACTGGCTAACTTCAGCTTAACTGAAATGATGAGTTCCATATTCAGTGAGACTCTGTCTCAAAACAATAAAATGGAAACCGATCAAGGCAGACACCTCTTGTCAACTTCTAGCCTCCACACATATGCACACACACATACACATACATATAACATACACATGCACATACACAAAGCTCATGATATCAGTCCTGATCATGGACCACATATATCTTTTATGGCTGTTTCATCCCAGACATAGAGAATAAAGCGGACAGATGCCTTGGTCCCTTCTTACATTGTGAAAGATCCTTTTCACTTACAAAATAGAGTTTGTTTCCAGATCGCTGTGAAAATTCCAGCTAATTCAGCCTTCCAGCATCTTCTGTGTTGCAAGCAACAATTAAGATCCTTGTTTTATAGATGGAAAAAAATGAGATTGTTCTCATTTCCCACCCCCAGAAAAAAAAGAAAGTGATCTATTTGTGAAAGCAAAAAAAACTTGGAAATGTCTAGGACCCTTTCCCACTCTCCAAACTTAGGCCTGTCTCTTTTTATTGTCAGTAATTGTTTCCTTGTGTCATGATGGGAGTGGGGTGTGCCGGAACAATTACCAAAGGAAAATCAGCCAAATCCCCCTCCAAGCAGCCATTCTCAAAATGAATTCACCAGCAATGTAATATGAAGTCACACCATCACAGACAGCAGCCACTTCCCACGGAGTTCAAGGAGACTTTCTTTAGGGTGGGTCTTATTCCCTTGACCTCAGATTCTTATCTGGCCATGACTTTGATGCTCTCCTTCTCTTCCAAAGAAACAAGAAGACTCTTCCAGGGAAAACTTAACACTGAACCTAAGACCTTGAATTATTTCAGTGTAGACACAAGATGGCGGTGAGCCAGCTGGAGTCCCTCTACCCCTTTGCTTAACCTTACACTTTTCCAAGTGGGTCAGCAAGAGTCCCATGGGTTCTTGTACTCAAGAAGGAAGCCCAAGACAACCCTTTAAGATTCTCTGTGCTCTCTCGAACAAGGAGATGAAAGGACATGTGGCCTCTGAGAAACCAGGTACCTATTCAAGTATGGGTCAAGGAGTTAGAGTCACATGAAGCCAAATCCTGTCTGTTGCATGCTCTGAAAATCAGACAAATCTTCCTGAAAATCAATCTGCTACTTTATAAGGAGCCAACATATTTAGAGTCATGGAAATTAAAGACAGAAAGAGGCTTATTAAGTCTTCTAGAGCATTCCCTTTGGCCCAGTGCAGGCTGGTTCCCTGTAGTACACTTGTTAGTGCTATGGCAACCCTCATTTCAAGCATTTCAGGCACTAAACATCAAGGAAACAGAAGCTGTGGTATCTGCCCACCCCACTGAAAAACAACACAGTGATTAGAATTCCCCGAGCTTCTCACTGGCCTTTGAAATGATGAGAAAGACTTGAATTCTCCAAGGCCTAGAAGGAACTAGAACCTTCTAGGAGGTGGAAACATCAGAGAACACCTTCAACCCTTTCTGTTAAGTATTGTAACATATTGCCTTCCAGAAGCATCCAGACACCGGCCTCTCTGTAAATGAAGAACCATAGTGGAAGAAGAAAGAAAACAGGTATATCAGAATTCATTTTGAAACTAAATAAGCCTTACCCTCCAGGTCCAACATCTTCTTCACGTTCCCTGCTGGGTCAGTCAGCAGTCAACTGAACAAGGTTTCCAAACAACAGCAAAATGAAGGAAATATGCTCAGTGATGCCCAGATTTTATTCTAGAACATCCAGGACCAACCAAGTGATATGAAAATATGAACAGATGTATTTTCAATAATGCAGGTTTTCTGAGGAAACCCTCGCTGTCTTTTATCTTTGTCCCCAGCTTGAGAGGAAACAAGTCAGTTCCACAGTTTGGGGTGGGAAAATTTATACAATGTTAAACAGAGCTAATACAACCCAGCAGGGGCAGAGTCACAACAGAAGACGAGCAATGGGATCACAGCAGAGTGCAGACAATGGTCTTTTTTCTTTTCTGTTTTGAAATGATGGAAAGAATTACTTTAGATATTCCTGCAAAAATTCCAAATCTGGGAGCTGATAAGAGATAGCTCAATCCCTAACGTGCTTACTGCATAAACTTGAGGACTTGAGTTTGGTCCCCAAAAACCATGTTTGAAAAAAAGTAGCCAGGCATGGTAGTACATGTTTGTAATCCTGGAGCTGGAGAGGTAGAGGCTCACAAGCAAGGCAGTCTCAAAAAAGCAAGGTGGATGACACCTGAGGAGCAGTACTAGAGGTTATCCTGCATGGGCACACACACACACACACACACACACACACAATTCAGGTATAGTAAAGCCCAACTCTATTATACTGCATGTAAATGGTGACACCAAGCATCATGAAAACATCACAGGTTCATGCTCACACAAAAGAGGACAAAAAAACTATAGTCTAAAGATTGCTATCTGATTCTGGCCTAAAAGATGACTTTAGTTGTTTGTTGTTGTTGCTGCTGTTGTCATCGTTGTTTTGAGACAGGGTCTCGCTAAGCAGCTCAGGTTGACCTTGAACTTGAGATCCTCCCGTATCAACTTTGTGAGTGTTCAGATGATAGGCATGAGCCACCATACCCAGAGACCTATTTTCTTTACCAAGTCCTATAAGCAAAATTGAACTTTTAAGAGCCTGAAGTTTAACTGGCCAGAAAGCACGACACTCCCTTCTGAACCCCTTGCTTGCAGCCCCTCAGGCTCCTCAGCACAGCCTTTCCTCTTGTCCTCTAAAACATTATCTCAACCCAGTATGGCAAGCTTTTTTTTTTTAACTTCAATGTCAATAACTAGTTAGAAGAGGGCAGGGGGTCAGGGATTAGGACTCCAAACTGTCCTTGACGTTTCTCTGTAGGCTGAACTACTGTTTGTATCAACCCAATAAAAAAAAAAATCCCCCTTTACTATCTGAGAAAAGATCAGAACAGGAAAATGTCAGTTTGAGAGCTGACAGGAGTCAGATAAGACTATGAACTGGAAAGGAGAGCCACAGAGGAAGAAATGCTGTCACTCCGAGAAGTTTCTCAACTAACGTTTTTAGACAAATATGTTCCCCACTGAGTGTGTATTCTTCGCCCACTCTTGTCCATCCCTCCGCGGGGATGTCCATCCCTGCCTGGCCTGATTGGATTTGATTGGATTCAATTCTCAGGTCTTCCCACACCATGCAGAGATCTGGAAGGATCAACCTTGTAGGCCTGAAAATTGGGAGCATGATCACTCCTGCAGAACTCTTTCTGAGCCCTGAAATAATTTCCTCTTTCCAGAGTATCTGCACATATTTTTAAGAGTTAGAGAGACCCTTTAAGCTCTCAGAATGGAGGCTACACTGCAACAAATGGGGATATTTCCCAAATGCGATGATCTCTGAGTTCCATTTTGTACTTGAGTTATGAAGACTTGAAGATTATATAATATAATATAATCATTTCTCTTGCTTTGGTTTTTAAATTATGTGTGTGTGCGTCTGCGTGTGGTATGTTACGGTATGTCCTCACGCATGTGTGGAAGTGCGCACACCAGAGACCACAGGAAGAAGCCTGGTGCTCTGCTCTAACATACCATCCTTTATTCCCTTGAGACAGGGTCTCTCTGAATCTGAGCCAGGTTAGCACCCAGCCAACCCTCATGTCTCTGCCCCATAGCGATTTGGTTGTAAGTGCACATGGTGATACCCAGTCTTTTATATGGGTGTTGGGGATTTGTATTCAGGCCTTCATGTTTATGAGAAAATGTTCTAACACACTGAGACATCTCACTAGGCCCCGGTGTTTTTCAATGTAGCGACTTTATCATTAGAAGAAATGGCTAGTGTTTTAAAATACAGTTTGCATGAAACATCCAAAACATGATCTGCTTTAAAACATACTTTCTTCATTGGTCATGGTGGCACACACCTTTAATCTCAACTCTTGGGAGGCTAAGGCAGGCAGGCCAGCCTGGACTACATAGTGAGTTCCAGGCCAGCTGAGGCTACAGGAAGACCTGTCTCAAAACACAACAACGAAAATGCTTTCTTCATGAAAGTAAAGAAAGGCTGGGTCGAAGTGGAGTGATTTTCTAAATTGAAAAAAGAAAGCTTTATCTGGAAACTAGAGAACTGCTTCATTTTCCCACAAAGCATTTATTAACTACCTAATGTATGCCTAATACCCTACTGAGCATTTTATATTATCTCAGACAACTCCATAATAACTCTATGAAGCACATATTATCAACCACATTTGCAGTTCAGGAGGATTGAGCTAAGATAAGATGGGTCTACCTGAAGTCATATGGATGTGTTGCACACTTGCTGGTGTGACTGGACAGCCTGTATATATCAACATGTCCTCTCTTTAATAGTTTAGGCCTTTGTACTGACTCATTTTGTCAAGAAGCCTTAGCTATCCTATTTGAGACTAATTTTAATCTCATTAAAAAATTCAATACGTCCTATGTTTTTATATGCTAAATCTGGTAACTCCAGCCCCTGGGTCTCATGATCTCCAATGCAGAGTTTTGCTCCCTCTGCACAAAAGGGATGGCTTGCTCAAAATACTCTTTCACAAAACACACTACATGTGCAGAAGTCTGTTGGAGTGTTCAAAAGTGTGTGCTCTTGAGTCAGTCAAATCCTTACCACTTGTAAGCTGTGTGACCTCAAGCAAGTCTCTCAGGCCTCTTGAGCCTTAGGTGGCCCCTCTGTAAAATGTGGGCAAGATGAGTTCACTGTAGGGATTAACCCCTGAGATTGTGAGGAGATTTATAAAGCAAACTAAAAGAAGACTTAACCCAGTTCCTGGCACATAGTCAAGATATATTAACTATCACCTGGTGAGACCTGTAATGCCAGCACTCAGGTGACTGAGGAAGGAGAATCATAAATTCAAGGCTAGCCTGGCATACATCATGAGTTCTAGGTTAGCCTGGAATATATTGTCTTGACACAGGAACACAGATACAGAGAGAGAGAAATAAACAAAGATAGATGAAGGCAGAGACACAGAAAGACAAAGAGAGACAAGAGACAGGGAAAAAGAAGGAAGAAAGAAGAGCAGGAAGAAGAAGATGAGCAGGAGGAGGAAGATGAGCAGGAAGAGGAGAAAGAAGGGGGAGAATCAGTCACCATCTCAAGCACTCTCATACATGTCCCTTTTAAAGCACAGTTCAGCTCACAGCACCCTTGTTGTCAAAATTCACTGTTAGAAACAGCACCAGTCCCTCAGTGTTTCTTACAATACCTTCCATGAACTCGGCTCTCCACACCCGCCTGCCCTGTTTCCTGCCACCATAGATAGGAGATAATCAATCAGTGCTTGTCAACATAACTTGTGGAATGTCACTCTGAATTTGATTAAGGAAAGAGATACATTTCTAGATTTAAGTATAAAGTCTTTTGCTCCCAAAAATGATTTCATGGATATTAAATCCTCCCAGCCCCCTCAAGCTCAAAGGTGGATTTCACTTTTTAATTAAAGATACTAGATAGTTTAGAATGTTCCAGAAGGACAAGAAAGAACCCCACTATGGAACTCTAGAGAAAGTGTCTATAGGACGACTTCTCTCAGGAAAATGAACCTGCGTTTGGCTCTCCATTCCACTATGAGCTAAGCCCCCACCCCACCCATTTGACGAACCCCCCCCCTGAGGAATAACAGATTACCTCCTGCTTAGAAGTAACCAGGCCATGAACACAAAGAAGATTGAACTGATTCATCTTTAATTCATTCTATTTTTTAATCTTTTTTCATTTATTTTTATTTTACATGTATGAGTGTTTTGCTTACCTGCGTCTGTGTGCCCCATGTGTGTGCATTACCTATGGAGACCAGGAAGGTATCAGGTTCCCCTGGAACTGGAGTAACAGATGGTTATTAGCTGCCACATGAATGCTGGGAACTGAACTCCAGTCTTTTGCAAGAGCAGCCAGGGCTCTTCTTTCCCACTCCTTATTTTATTGTCTGCTTTTCCTTCTCTTGTAACCAACAAGAAAAAATACCTGTAAAGCTTGGGTTTGGTTTTCTGAGCTTGGACTCACATCATCTGTGCAGGTCTGATTGGTAGGTGCCACTTCTCAAACAAGATACAGACCCTTGGTCACTCTGAGACTGGAAGTTTGGGTCACTGTTTCTATCCCCGTCTGAAAGAAAGCTGAAAAACACCACTGAGCATATGCAATGCTCTAAGAGCTCCGCTGGGACAAGGCCCAGGCCAAGTCTGAAGAGGCGGGCGGTCAGCCACACCTGAAAGAGTCCACAATTCACTGTGGGACATGAGAAGCGGAGGCTTAAGGCCTGGCATGGTCACAGCCAAGGACACAAACCAGGCCTCTTCCCAGACGCATGGCCTCATCCTGAGGCTCAGCTCCCTGTGGATTCATGCACTGACAAAAGTTTGAAATTGCTGCCGGTTCCACAACTGTTTTTCATTTAAAGGTCTCCAGGCCACGGTATTCCAGAGTGGTGAGAGATTTTTCAGCTAGCAGAGCAGCAGAAAAAGATCACAGTGCCCCTGCAGGAGCTGATTTGGCCTCCCCAGCTGGGGAAACCTAAGGAAGGCCTCAGTCCCCACCACTTGCTTCCAGTGGGAGATAAGCAGACGCCCTGGAGGCCAGTCAGAGGAGGCTCAGAGGAATAGAGCAGCCAAGCTCCGCAGCTCTGAACATAACTTCCCTTAAGTAAAAAATGAAAACAAGCTAATGGTGAAAGGACAGCTCAGAGCTTTCCAGAACTAAAGACAACCTGTGGCATCTGCCTTGTGGACTCCACCACCTCCAGACAGATGGAAAGAGATGAGTCTGGAGACACATTCACCCAGACAGGGAACCATTGACAAATCCTCAAGAAAAAAAAAAAAAAAAAAAAGCCTCACCTCACAGTAACTCAGAGACCTAAGAGTAGAGGAGCGAGCCGAGGTAATTAGACAGGCACCATGTAGTCACGAGCGAGTGCTGCTCCAAGGGCAAAGTCAGAGCCTCCAAGCACTCCTCTTGAGACCTTCCCCTCTTCCTCACAGTCCAAGGAAAAGGTCAGCACTTTCTAGTCTCATCTCAGCTCATTCTGCGTCTCGACTCCATTGTGTCTCTGTTGAGAGGCAGATATTTTAGTCGAGAAGGACACTTAGGAAGAAGTGCCCCCCATCTAACCAGACAAAACCACCTGGTCTAAATGCTTTGATGAACACCTTGTCTTATGTGTAGAAAAAACAAAAAGCACCACGGGAGCCTCCAGGTGAATACTCACCTGTGTCCAAACATATACGTTGCGTTTGGATGTTGGCGGGTTTCAGCCCTCTCAGCAGGATTCCTTATCAGAGTCCACACAGCGCCCTACCACATATACTGACCTAACAGAGACATACTTCCCACACCCTTCTCTTCTTGATTGGCATCCCATAGATGATCCTCTCACCTCCTATGTATCATAAAAACCCATTTGTCAGGCGTTTTTTGCCCGATGCTCTTCGAATGATGATTGCACAGCCACAGCCAAGACCATGAAGGGGAAAGAAGGAACTTAGGTTGTAAGGGCAAAACTTGATGTGGAGACCATTCCCGGATAATGGAGCCAGTGGCGATGTTACACAGCCCTTTGGGGGCTTCCTCTCTCCATTACACATAAATTTATGCTGACCTTTAGCAGATCAGAGCAGTTCAGGGTAATGGTCTCACTCATTCAGACATACCGGCAGAAGGAGATTCATGGAGGACTGTAACCTTACTTCTCCAGCCCTCCAATGTCACGTCACCCCCCAGTCATTCAAAAAAGCATCATTTTTGTTAGTGTATATTAATTGTACACATTAATGGCTTTCGTTACGACATTCTCATATACTTACGTATATAATGTACTTCAGTGGTATTTACCCACTGGTATCATTTGAATGCGAAATGCCTCCCACACACTCATGAGCTTGAACTCTTGGTCCCCAGCTGGTGTCACTGTTTTAGGTTGTGGAATGTCTGGGACTATGGCTTCTCTGGCAGAGGGGAGATCACCTTGAAGATGATATCTGCTTCTGGTCTCTGCCTGGAACACTATGTTTCCTGAGCCTCCAAGAGATGATGTAGCAAGCCATGCTACAGGCTACTCTGCCTCGGCCACCATGCCTTCCCTGCAGTAGTGGATTGTACCACCTGAACTGTGAACCAAAATAAGTCCTGCCCACCCTGAATTGCGTCCATCAGATCACAGAACACACCAGCAAAGAAAAAAGAAATGAATACGATCGCTTCTCTTACTCAAGAACATCAAATAAGACGCAAACGAAGGGCTGGAGGGACAGCTCGGCAGTTAAAAGCACTGGCTGCTCTTGCAGAGGACCCAAGGTCAGTTCCCAGCATTTACATGGTGGCTAACAACTGTCTATAACTCCAGTTCCAGGGGATCCAATGTCCTCTTCTAGCTTCCATGGGCATTGCACAAACATGGGTGCACTTGCATACTTGCAGGCAATTCACTTATACACATAAAATAAAAATAATTTTTAAAAATTTTTTTAGAAAAAGAAGCAAATGAGACCAGTCAGATGGCCCAGCCGGTAAACGTGCTTCCTGCCAAGCCTGATGACCTGAGTTCAGTGCCCAGAACCCACGTGGTAAAAGGATAAAACTAAATTCACTAAGTTGTCCTATGACGTCCTCTTGCAAGCTGTGGTCTGTGAATCCACATATATACATACATAAATGCACAGAGATAAAAAGAAAGACAGAGAGAGAGAGAGAGAGAGAGAGAGAGAGAGAAATGTTTTTTTAAAAAGTTTTTTAAGAAAGAAAATGGTAGTAATCATGCAATGAACTTGGAGGGGCCAGTTTAGCAAGAAAAGCTTTGGTTTCCTTGGTAAGGCCAGTCTGCCCCCAAAAGGTTGGAGGACATAGCCTGGCAATGAAAACCTACTGGTAATACTTACAAATCACCCATCTTTTATACCTGTGAGTTTCATGCCTGCAGCATCTGCAAGCCCAGAACCTCTTCTGACAAAGTCATACAGAGCAAACATTCAATATCCGTCTAGTGAGTCTAAACCAGACTTTAGAGTACAAGAGAGGGAGAAAAGAATGAAACCGGAGGATCCTTTGTGAATGGAGTAGAATCCTGAATCTCTTCCCACTTGTTTAACTGTTTAACTGTTCCCTGCAAATATGTGGATCTGTATATAGCAAGTCTGAGTTTTGTGGAGCAACTTGCTCTCTTGGTGACCTCTGGGTCCAAGAGTTGGCTGGAAACAGAAATAACTGGCCAAAGGCGGGTGAATTTGCCTGGGCTCATTCCCTTTGGGCTTTGTTCTTCAATCTGTTTATACAGTTTCCCGTAGGAGTCTGTAATTTTAATCAGTAAATATCTCCCTTGATTTATCACCTTCTATTGACATAGTGGTAATTCAAACCACAGGCCTAATGCTGGGCCTGTTTATGTGTTTTCCCCTCATTATGTCCCACATCTGTTTGATTTTTCTCAGTCTTCTTAAGTAATTGGGCCACCTCTGGCACCCTCTGTATGACAAGGTTGTGGTCATGTGTCAGTGGGTCCCCCCAACTTCCAAAGGGCAGAATGCTCTAACCAATCACAATGCAATCCCATCTCAAGTTTCCTAAACCAGAGCAGACAAACCACAGACTGATAGGACCCAGTGGATTTCATTTAAAATATAGACATACAAGATCCTTATAAAGGGCACTCTTATTCTCTCTAGCTCCAGAGACAGCTTGGAGACTTAATCCACTGATTTAGTATCTCTGAGTTGAGCAGAGAGACCTTCCTTCCCAAACTTTCTGGAGCCACCAATTACCAAGTTAGCAGATTGAGACCTCTGTAATCATGGGCTTGCAAAAGACCTGGTACTCAGCTCTACTTTTTATTAATACAAAGATTCAGTTTATTCTCTATAGACACTGATAAGCTGGTAGCATTCTTTGGGCTTCAAAATATCATGACTTTAACATCTCATTGGACACAATGTTCATGGTCTATTTGATGATCAAGATAAAGAAATGAAGACTTATTACTCGTGGAAATACATGCAGTCAAGGTCAGCTTAGCATGTCCCAAGTTTGTGCACTGAGTAACTTGTGTTAATTGTAGGTGGCCCACTATGAAAAGGAAGGACTAGATGTTGGAAGACAAGGTTTAGATTCCCCAAAGGCAACAATGTGTTAAAATGATAGACTGAGCCCTAAATGAATAAAATTCATATAAAGTGATGACTTTCGGTTTTGAAATCCAATACCAAGTCACCAACAAGGGCAATATCTATAAGCATAAGTTTCATAATAATATGCTAGAGGTTTAAATGTCTATAAGCTCTGTAGCTGCTGTTTGTGACTGAAGGCCCAAAAACCTTAATGAAATTTCAGGTTTTGTTCATGAATACCTCCAGTCGTTATTCCACCAGACTTACTTTTCATTGAAGTTTTTCATTCTTTCATCCCTGTAGTAATGACAAGAGTGCTTCGAATCACAGATGCTCATTTAACTATTATAATGAGGGAGGGACAGAGGGGAAAAATAAATGGGTAAATGGACAGTTAGGAGAAAAATGAACTCATAGGTCAAGCTACATAGAGCACATTGTATTAAATTTTCAATGTTACATTTGAGGATGAGCATGAAGAACTTGAGTTATGCCCAGAGAGCAATGCCCCCAAAGAGGATTTGAGGGGCATGGTATAGATAAGCCATATTTCATCCGAAGCAGGAGATGGTAAAAGACTATTTGGGAAAAGCATCCTAGGAAAGGAGAGAGAAATGCCATTCAGACTTGAGTTTTAAAGGGAGATGCCAGAAGCTTCTTCGAGCTGGCAGATTTCCATTCAGAAGAAGTCCCATCTGTCAGAAGAGTTTCCGGGGGCCCGTGGGGAAGCAAGCTGATTCTGCTGGTGATCTTTCTCTTTGAACACTGTTCCAGGCGTCTCTTACTCACAGCGGCTCTCTCCAGGTCCACCTCATCGCCAGCCTGCCTCCCTCGGTGCTTTATTTGTACTGCTTCACATGAAAGTTAGTTTATGTGAGGGCTAGTTTATGTATCTGTCTCCTCTGTTCATTCAGTCATAAATTCCTTGCAAGTGGGAAGATAGCTCAGTGGTTAGGTGCTTGCTATCCAAGTGTGAAGATCTGAGTTAGGATTCCCACAACCAACATAAATGCCACATGGGCATGGTGACCCACCTGTAATTTTAGCCTCAGGGGGCAGAGACCAGCCAGGAAGACCCAGTACAAACTAGCTAGCAAGACTAGCCATATTGATGAGCTCTGGGTTTGATAGAAAGACTCTGCCTCAATGTGTGATGCTGGAAAAGCAGTAGAGGATGATTCCCAACATCAACTTCAGCCCTTCATATGAATCTATCCCTACATACCTATATTCATTCACATGGGCCAACACCCATGCAACACACACACACACACAAATGGAGGGGAAAAAAATCCTTGCAAACAAGGCCCATGCCTTTGTTATTTTTTTATACCTAGGAGATAGTCAACATTTACTTTACTTGTGGGATTAACTAGAACTTGGCTACCTTACCTTGTTGATTCGAGTCTAACACCGAAGCGTTGGGTGGTTTAACCTGAGACCCGTGGCAGTACAGGAACTCTGGCACAGTTATAAAGCAGCTCCAGTTGCTTCCCACTGTTCTGTGTGGTTGGGGAAGATCACAGTTGTAAGTCTTCTCATGTTCACAGTGAAGACACTGTTCTTGAAGTTCAGCACTATATATCTAGGCTTTCTTTTGCTTTTAGATAAAAGTAATCTCTAGATTAAAGTGCTGTGATGATGGTATGTAGCACATGGGGGAAAAAAAAAGTGTTGTCTTTAAAATCAGCATTATCTCTTATTCCCACATGAAATTCTAGAAATTCATTCCAGTAAAACCCATCAAAACGCAACCCACTCTAGCATCTACAAACCAGCAGGGTCTCTTTTGTATATAATGGAAGAGATCTTTATGTCATCCTTAAAGGAGTTCATCAATATTTGGACCTTTCCTAATAATTAAAATCATTGAACATTGCCATCTGTAGGATATCCAGATTGCATCTCCTGATCGCATGATGGGGACAGAGGGCCTTGAGTGTACAGATGAGAGAGACTGAGTCATTTGATGGAGCAAGGCTAGGTGGGGCCAAAAATGAATCATGAAGATGCCTATCTTTATGCCTTTTCTATGGAGGGAAAGAATTGCCTGGATGTGGGGCCGATGCTGCTTTTGTTATTTCGTCATTACCTTCATAGTGCATTACACTGTGGGTAGGGAGGGACCAGCACTTCGGTGAGAAGACATTGCTTGATGCTTCGTTGTTGTCTGGCCTACAGTCCATCACGCTGCCACACTCCTTCCCAAAGGTGGCAGCATGCTGGTGAATGGGAAAGTGAGATGGTTTCCAGAGAAGTAATTAGCAAAGTGCATAGAGGCTTAAGAAGGAAGAAAGAAAAAAAAATCACAGGCTATCAATCAATAAATAATAAAAAATTCAGTCGAGGGCATTTTCCATCTTGGTGTTCTTGGCTATGAGAGAGAAACAGAGAGCAAAGAGGAGAGTGAGAATGCACGCGACAGGCCGGGTCATCCCTCCTTAGCTCATGTTTCTCAGCTTCAAGAGAATTTGCTGGGCACATGTAAAGGGCCATGATGAGGACCAACATCCTACATGATGAGTTCCTACATCCCTGGAGTCTTTCAGGTAGGTATATAAGATACCTGTTCTTGGATATTCTTGGAGTAATAGCCTAGGCATTGATCTCTTAATGGTAGATGATGGGTTAATTCATCTCCAAACTCTTCTAACTTGGCAGATGAAGAGTTATTAGTCATTGAGCTCACTCTGTGTATTACATATTCTATTATTTATCATTTACATATAAATGAAAATGTGAGGCTCTCAAAGGAGAAGCTGGCCCAGGAGCAAGAGAGAAGACCAGAGGAGAGAGCGGGGGTAGAGCCTGGATGATGAGAGACTTTCCATTGCCAACGGTACTGCCATTCCAGGTCGGCGAGGGCAAAGGGGAGAGAACAAATAAATGGGAATCTGGAGAGGAATGTGGTACAGGAGGAGGAGGGGGCTTTGGAGCCAAAGATGAAAGGCACCGTGATCTTCATCTGTGCATTCATCCCACGAATATTTCCTGTGCTAGATGGGGATATTAGCTATCACCCTGCTCCCCGATAAACAAATAATATGCAATCCCAAGTTGGAAAAAGTGCAGTGAGAGAAACAAATAGAGAGCTATAGGACAAAATAGCAGGAATTGGGGTTAAACGGAATCTGTGTGAAGAGTCTGGTCCGAGAGGACTTCTAAAGGGTTAACCTTTAAACTTGAACTTGAAAGATAAGAGTCAGTCATACAAAGAGAAGAGAATCGACAGAGGCCTTTATGAAGGCCTTGAATCAGGAAGTCCTTGGAAAATTCAGAGTGGCAAATATTAATGGGATTTCTGTTTATGGAGTATCACCGTGGAGAGATGCTGGCCCAGGTCTGTGTGTGTGTGTGTGTAAGTAATGTACATGTCTGTAGTGTGTGTGGTATTCGTGGTGTGGTGTAGTGTGTACATGTAGTAGTATATGTGTATAATGTGGTATGTGCATGTGTGTGGTACATGGTGTGGTAAGTATAGTGTATATGTGCATATATGTGATATATTCTGTGTGTATGGGGGTGTGTATGTGTGTGCGTGTGTGGTATGTGTATGCGCGTGGTATATATATAGGTGTGTGTGGTGCCTATGTATGTGTATGTTGTGTAGGTGTGTGTAGTTGTGTCGGGTATGTGGGGTGTGTATGGTTGTGTATGTGTGCATGTGTATGGTTTGTGGTGTGATTGGGTATATGTGTGATGTGTGTGTGGGTGTGTGGTATGTGTGCACATGTATATGTTGTGTGTGTATGTGGTGTATGTGCATGTGTGTGGTGTGGTATGAGCGTGGGCATGTGCACACATGTTCATACGTTCTCCCCTCCTACCCCTGTGGAAGGCAGTGTTACTTCCTCATCTGCTGTTGAGGAAGAGGGGGGCCAGCACGGCTAATGCAGGAGGACTAAAGAGAGGGGGCTGGAGACCAAGTGGGAGAAGCAGACCAGGGCAGAGGGGGTTCTCAGCAGGGACTAGGCTTAAGCTAATTTGGGTTTTGGAAGGCTCCCTGGGGCTACCATTGACAACAGTCCACCAGAGAGACAGGGGAGGCCACTGAGAAGGCAAGTTGTTTCCAGCAAGAGTCCTTGTGACTGGGCCAGGAAGGTTCTAGGGGAGGAGATGAAAGGAAACAGGGCTGGAAGCATGTTCTGACGGTGCTGAGTGCTGAGGGGCAGCCAAACATCAACTCACAAGGAAAACATAGATTCAATCTAATTCTAGTTCCCCTCTACGGTTAAATAAAGGGAAAGGAAAGTTGGGAAGCAGACTCCCTGAAACTGGAAAGTTTTCAGGCCCAGCACCATGGTCCTGCCCCACTCTCAGTGTGGGTTAGAAACCTGTTGCCTACAAGTTGTCATTTGATTTCCTCTTTCTCCACCATACTTTTCTGTGGACACACACACACCCCTCTGATACACCAGCCACTTAAGATCAGCAAGTCGAACTTCCTCCTGTGACCAAGGGAGAACTGTACCCCAGAAACTACAATTCTAACAAAGAAATAGGAAGGTGGGTGTGGTACACACACCTTGTAATCCCAGCACGCTGGAGGTCCAGACTGACCTGGGCTACATGTAAAGTTCTACGTCAGCCTGGGTTGCCTAGCCAGACCCTCCCTGTGTTGAAATAAAGAAAAAGGAAAAGGAAACAAACTCACACATACACGTGTACCTGACAAAGCTATGAGAACAGCTCACCTGGGAGAGTCAGGTCCATGTAACCTTGAATCTGTCGTTAACTCTGCCCATGGCCTGGAGAACACATGCTTGCAAATCTTAGGAGCCCAGATACTAAGAACAAAGTTTATTTTCAGAACAAGACCCAAAGAAGGAAGCTAAAAGATAAACAACGACCAAATGTTTTAATTATTTTAAATGGTTCCTACACCAACACCATTCCCAAATCTCAGAGGAATGAAAAGCAGGCCTTTGCCTCCCCTTCCCCGCTCAGAGAACCACAGCCTGATACATCCGCTTCCGAGACATCGACTTGCTGGGCCCAGGCAGATATCTCTATGACCATGTTGTGACTTTGGCCAAACCTGACTTTCTGAGTCTGCTGAGTTTTCTGAGCCTCGTGGTTAGTTTCAGAACAGTAGCCACAGCACGCTGCTCCCGCGGGACCGCCTCTGAGTTTCATATGATACAGTTGCTCATCTGGGTTTTATAGACAACCAGAGGTCTTGACCCTGGCGTACACTAGCATCTAGCCTTGTTAGCAAAATGTCCGGGGGGGGTGGGGGGGACTTCAACCAAAAGCCAATGTGTTTGGAGAAAAGGAAACTGGGAAGGGCCCCTGGAATACAGGCCCTTCGTCCCAGGGAGGCCCCAAACATACTGTCTGGGTGTGGCCTTCAAACCAGCAAAATCAATTCCAGATACCTGAGGGAGAAAGAACAGAGTACAGATGTGTCAAGGGGGGAAAATAAGTGCTAATACGATTCGATGCGAAGGGGTGCAACAAGCCGCGCGCGGGCAAAGATCTCAGGAGACACAACTCGGAAGGTACAAAAGTCCTTCAGTGTGAGACAGTGAGCTACATCTCATTATATTTAAGAAACACCAAGAGCAACCCTAAAAGCCTCTCCCCTTCCTCCCCAAAAAAGAACCCAATCCAAACACCAAACATGAGCTCAGAGAAAGTGAGGAATTTTAGCAGCGCAGGAAGTGAACGAGGGTGTCATTTTCCCAGAACTGAGAAATAATAAAAAAAAAAAAAAACCCTATCACACACATCCCTTTCTGCCTGCTGTCTTTTCCCTCCCCCCAAAACATCCCATCAAGAAGCCACAGGAAGAGGAAGGGGGGGAAAAAAAAAAAAAGAAGAATTTTCTCCTTTTTAAGAAAGGAACAGAACAGAGCACCCCGGCAGCCTCGCCGCGGGAAATCAAGGCCGCCACAATGACACTTGACAGCGCCAGGCCACAGCTGAAGAGCAAGGGGAAAGTTTTAGGGCGACTGTCATTGACCCATAGTCCTTCGCCCCTAACCTTGCTTCTCCAACATATGTTTTTCATTTCCTTGCCTATAGCTGGTCCAAGCTAATGATATGTGTTTTGGCTGGGATCCCGCGCTCGGCATACAGCCGGTCTTGTTCTCATTGTTGGGGTTACTTACAGAAACCTCTTTCTCTGTGTCTTTCTCTCTCTCTCTCTCTCTCTCAAAAAAAAATCAGCTTTAAAGAACAGTAAATATGCAAAGTGGCCCCCAAGCTCTATACAGCTACCATCTTGAACATGGCCCCCGCCACCCTAACACACCCCATCAATAAAGGCCTGAAGAGACTGCCCACGGGTGAGGGGTAAGTTCAACACAAAAGCAGTGGAAATTTAAACAAATTGGCCCATTAGAGTCTCACACGGCTATAAATACAGCTCGGCTCCAGCTATTTTGAGGGACGGTGGCATGGGAAAGTTCGGCCTGGAATCTTGAGTCTGTCAAAGGAGACGGATCTCTTCCAAGACATGGGAAGAGGACGAGGCAGGAACTCACTCAGGAGGGCAGGAAGAAAGAAGACAGGGAGCCCAGCCAGTTGCAGGGCAAGGTGAAAAGTCAGCAGTCTCACCTTGAACTCTAGCGTAACCTTGCTGCTGAAAGCTTGGCCTCTACCGGAGTCACTCAGAGAGTCCCCAAACTCTGTAAAAGTTGGACATGTCCTTTTTCCCCTCAGGGGTCAATGGACCATGTCACTCTTCCTGAAGGACCCAGCAGGCCAGAGGAGGAGGGGTGGGAACCAGTGAGTCCTGAAGAGCCAGGGCAGGCCCTAGTCTGCAAGAGAAATTTCTGACTGACCCTGAAGGATATGTTCAGGAAGCCATTTTTGCCCATCAGGGCCAAAGGAGCAGCACCCTGTCTGAACCTATTGTGGAATGTGGGGTGCTGTGAGTCTGAGGAAATTGGAGCGCGTAAATGAGAGTTAGTGAAACCATGTAGGCAGACTGTGGATATGCAAATGTTAAGAAGTGCTTAACATGTCCCCCATTGCTCCCCCATTTACCCCCCGGGGGTCCGTCAACAGATGGCAATTAACTGCTAACAGCTAGGAATGAGTCAACACAGAACACACATCTACTTAGGCCTCCTGTACCGGCCCATCCTATGTGAACCATGCAGTCTTCCTGCTGTCTGTGAAAGTGTAATTGCTGTGTCTTTCCTGGTTTCTGATCAGGAAGTACACCCAGGACAGCCAGAGATCTGCTCAGTCCCTAAGTCTGAGCACTGACTATATACGAAGCACACTGTCTGCATCATGAAGGTCACACAGACACAGTCCAAGCCTCTTAGGATTTGAAGCCCATTTGATATGTCCCTGGCCCTATAGCTTCCCTGGCTGTGTGTGCCTCTTTGCTGAGAACAGCCTAGTTTGTGTCTGTTGTCCCAGTGTAATTATTAATAGCTCTTTTCACTCTCAGACTGTCCCAGTTTGGATGATAAATTATATGGCTACTTGAGCTAGTCTTTCCTTTCAAAGTATCCGTTCCTTTGGTACAGCGTCCAATGTACAGAGATAAAGCACAAAAAAATTTAGCATCCTCTATTTTAGAGGCTCTTTGTAACATGCTGAAGTCAAGAGAAGGTTCCCAAATCATCCAGAAAATGGTTTTAGCAGATTAAATTTTAATTAGTTCAGGAAAAGGCTCCATTGCGTTCTGGGCTGGAGTCCTGGCCCTGTGCTCTCGTGGTTGCCATTGTTGCTTATGTTGTCCATGACGGATCTGAAACCTCAGACCGACTGCTCTCCTCTACCAGCGGGGGCACACAGGGGCATCTGTCCCAGAACAGCCTGGAAGGGAAGAGGCAACACAGATTGCCATGACAACACCCTTTCCTGAAAGTCTCTGACTGACACTTCCTGGGGAGACAGGAAGTAAGGACAGGAAGACACGGAGGTCATTCTCACCGAAGCCCAGCTTTTCCCACATCCCAGACTCCTCTGATACTGACTTTTCCTAGCTCAGTGGTTTTTAGTTTTCTGTGTGTTTTTTCTCATTCTCCTCTGTAAAGTTGTTCTGGGGGCAAAAAGTGATCAGCTGCGTTTGACCTTTATTTCCAGCAGCCTGTAGGATCTCAGAAGTATCTCCGTCAAAGTAACTTGTGATAGAAACAGCATCAAAAGTTATATAACTGATTGCAAAGTAAAAATAAATGACGAATGGACTGACTTCACTTTCGGAGTCAACGTTATGACGCTAATAGCCTTCCAGCGAGTGTGGTTGAGCACCGACTCTGTGCCCAGCACTCTGCTAGGATTAAGCCTAGAGTATTGAACAAAACAGACACAGTTCCCGTTTAGCAGAGCAAACTGTGACCAGAAGGAGGCTGACAGGGAAGGAATAACCTCCAAGTAATACACAGCTAGCAATTGTCATAAATGCTACAAAGGAAAAATCCGAAGTATTTGCAATCACACAACAGAGGACCTAGTTTAAATTTAAATGGGTGAGAGTCTCCCAAATAAAAAACAGCCTTAATTGTGGACCTTAAGGATGAATAGACAAGGGATATCTACTGTACCTTTGGGTCAACAGTGCAAGAGATTGAACCTTTAAGCCCTGTTGCAATGTTTTACTTTGAGGCCAGAAGACTTTGGGGGTGTGACTTGTAAATCTATATATTTATAATCTGCTAAAACAAAAGTACAGGGAGGTGGTGGTGTCTCACATCTAGCTTGTGTTTGTTACGTGTGTTACTCCTAGTGTTCGACTTGAAAGTAGGAAGTTCCCAGAACATGCTGTTAACTCCTTGGGCTGTGTTGGCTAATGTAAGTCTCTTATATCTGAATCCCCAGCACCTAGAAAAATTCAGTGTTGTTGTCATGTGTTATGCGTTAAGTGCTCAAAGTCCATTGACCAAATGAATGAACCTTCATGAGATTTCGTTTATGGACCCCACTTTATGCCAGGTTTGTTCACAAATGTCCACCATTCCACACCATAACACTGAATGCACTTTTCTAAAGGATCAAATTCCAATATGCTGAACTAAATAATATCTTTGAAAATAATTGTAAAATACAAACTGAATGAATGTAGAAGTAGCAGACAGGGGAGCATTGGAGTGTATTAAATTAACAAAAGAAGATGTTAGTCAGCCAACTAAAAAGGTACAAATACCCCAGAAGTGAGATAAGGAGAGGACTGTAAAGGGAGAGAAAGACCAGATGTGATGGTGCACATCTGTAATCCCAACAGAGAGAGAGGCAAGAGAACAAGTTCATAGCCAACCTAGGCTACACAGAAAATCCTGTCTCAAAACAAAAGGAGAGAAGGATGAGGTGAGATGGATGGACAGATTTCAGATTTGTGGACAGAGCAGTGGGATGTCCTACACTAGAAGTGATGGGATTGAATGCGCTTGTTCTCGGGGCAGGTGCTGGATACATTCCCAAGTCGAGGAGGTTGAGTCTGAAGAAAACAAAGAGAATTTAGGCTCAGTGAGACATTAAAGTATAGACATTTCAGAAGGAATAAAGTGAAATGTTTATAGGGCAAATGATAATGTGGAGGTTTTCTGAAACAAAAGTAATAGGAAAAGTATGGGTTCTGAAGTAACCCACCTACTAGGGCTAGGCATGTAGCTCAGAATGAAGAGTGCTTGCCTGGTATGCATGAACCCCTGGGTTCTATCCCCAGCACGGCCTAAACTGAATGTAGTGGTCCACGCCTGTTACCCTAGCACTTGGGAAATAAAAGTAGGAAGATCAGAAGTTATCTTTTGCTACATTGCAGAAGCCAGCCTAGGCTACATGAGACTCTGAATAAAAAAAAAAAAAATTTGTAGCACCAAAACTTGTTAGTTTGAAGAAGAGCGTTAAATAAGGAAAGAAACAAAGTTGATGGTATTGTTTGAGGATGTTCCTCTAGTCTAAAAAACCAAGTTGTAATGTGAACAATTTAGAGGACTGTAAGTTTAAACCATTTATTTATTTCATTAAAGATGGTGGGGGAGGCTGGAGAGATAGCTCAGCAGTTAAGAGTGCTGAGTGCTCTTGCAGAGGACCCAGGTTCGATTCCCAGCACCTACATGATGGCTAACAACGATGTGTAACTCCAGGTGCCCGGGAATCTGATACCCTCAGATTACCTCCTCAGGCATTGCATGACATGGATGCACTTACATACATGCACATAAAATTTTAAAAAATAAAGTATTTTTTTAAAGACGGCAGAGGCGAGCAGGGTGTCTTGTTAGGGAAGGGAATCTCCACACTGTAAAATCACTCACATTAGAGCCAAGAGTGGATAAGAGAAATGTCTGAAAAGGATCAAGCAGGTAAGAAAAGAAAAGTAGAAACTTAAGAAAGAATTATTGTCCCTGGTAGGGAGTGCTGAGTTTTCTTCAGAAACAGACATGGGTTTAAAGTCTCTGCTCTTTTAGCTGAATCCCTATAGTTTCCAGAGATGGTGACAAGTTCCATAATTATTCTAGCTTTATTGTATTTTTTCTCCACAAACCTGTTTGTGAAAGTGCCATAAAATTGCCTTACCCAACCCTCTCAGTCTTGAGAAATATGATACACAGCGGGTCAAGAAAAATTATTATTTTTCCCCCTTATTTTGCAGCCTCTTGGCACAAGTTCAGCCCTGAAATGGTTAAAATATCAGCACATTTCACTGGTCTTGAGTTACTCAAACATTCAGCAAAGCAATTTCACTCAATCGCACATATTAACTGCTTAAGTTCTTCTCTCTGAGGATGTGGGCTGTTATTTTATGCCAAAAGTTCCGTAATTAAGTTTGACATAAGCGCATGGATTAAATACGTGGTTGGGGGCGAGGATTGCAGAGTGGAAGGGGTTTTTTTCTCCCCTTCTCTCCTTTTAGCCATATGGAGACTGTAACCAAATAACGTGCAAAAAAATTTAAGACAATTTCCAATCTCATTACTCAGGGCTGTTTACCAGGTAAGTTTCAAGGCTAATAGAATAACAAAACCAGTTTTGTTTTGTTGTTTTTCCTTTCCTCTAATTTAGCATTAAGAAAAACAACAAAGCATCAGTCACATAACAGCCTAGGGTACTGTATAAGGCAAAAGAGAGAGAGAGAGAGAGAGAGAAAGAGAGAGAGACTTGGTATTTGGAGCTCTTTTGATGGATAAAGAATCATCGTTATAGTCTGGAGATAATATAATAAACTGATCCAATTCAGGAATGTCTTAAATATTGAAGCTGAGGCAAGGGGCTGGCCATTGCTTTATTTTGTCTATTGCATTGAGACCCATGCAGGGTCGTGGTTTCCTGCATTCTGACGGCACTTTGATATCGTCAAAGTTTTCTCCATCCAAAAGCTCCTCAGGTGACTCTAAAGGGCCCAGAACACTTAAGCAGCATAATAACAAATTTACTTTCAATTTCTAGCCAGATTCATGAAGGTTTCTTGTGGTTTGAGAGAGGAATGCTGCTGTTCCTCCCTTCCTAAAAACAGCTGAAAATAGCTTTTTCAAGTGTTTCAAAGAGAAAACACCCTCTTCTTCCACACCAGAGGAGCATTCCAGAAATTAACCCTAAAAAGGAAGTTGGGCAATACATCACCTCTACCCTTGCTTCTCTTGGTGGATTTGGTCCAGTGCCTCTTTCCAGGCCCCTTTCCTTGGTTTTATCTGGCTGATTGCTTTCTCTGTGGTTCTGCCCTGCCACAACTCGCTTAAAGCATCCAGAAAGGTTATCTATGTCCCTACCAGCCTCAAGTTCATTATGGTCCGCCGTCATGCTCAAAAACCTTGCAGGTAGGGCCGGGAGATGGCTCAGTCAGTAAAGTGCTTGCTGTGCAAGCATGAGGACCTGAGTTCGAGCCTCAAGCACACACATTAAAAACCCAGGTATGCTGGTGTGTACTTACTTGTTGCTTTTGCTCTTTGTTTCCATGGGTCCCACTGTGTAATCCTAGAACTCCCTTTGTAGACCAGGCTGGGATCAAAGGCCTGTGACACTACACTAAGCCTGTTTTCTATTTGTTTGTTTTTAATATTTTATTTATTATTTTTTATTTTATGAGTGTGTTGATTACATGTATGTATGTAGGTGCACTTGTGTCGTGCAACACATGTAGAGGTCAGATGAGGGTCTTGGATCCCCTGGAACTGGAGTTTAAGAAAGGTTGTTAGCCACCGTTTGGGTGCTGGGAATCGAACTCGGGTCCTCTGCAAAAGCAGTCAGTGCTCTTAACCGCTGAGCCGTCTCTCCAGCTCACGGTGTGTATTTGTAATCCCAATGCTGAGGAGGTGAAAACAGATGTATCCCCAGGCTTTGCTTTGCTGGCCAGTCAGTCTAGCCTACTTGGCTGGCTCCAGGTCTCAGTGAGCGATCCTGTCTCAACAAACAAGGTGGTTGGTACCTGAGGAATGACATCTGAGGGTGACCTCTAGCATTGATGTACCTGCATACATGTGCAAAAGCAGCTTCCCACGTACATACACCTTCACACATATAAACACACATCCATCTCTATGCACACACACACACACACACACACACACACACACATCTTACAACTGTTACCCTGTTATGCGGACTTCCAGTTCCTGACCCTTTTAGCCTATCCGTTTTCAGTTTACAATAGGGGGCTCATGCAGTGTATGTTACTGAGATAAACCTTAATATTTGCTACAAAGGTGTGAGGATAATTTCTTGTGGCTCAGTGAAACCCACAGCACTCCCTTCTAGCTAGGAAGGAGTCTCTGCCACGTCTTTTAAAAGCCCATCCCAAGTCCTCCAAGAACGTTCTTGGTCTTAGTTTATTTTCCTGGTTTTCAAATTTATATTTCTGCTCATAAATTATATAAACCTGTCTTAATATATCCCAGGCGCTCAGAATAGCACTGAACTCTTTTGCATTGTTGCCCAACTCAGAACAAAGCATAATTACCTCGACTTTCTACCCATGCAACTGTTGGTTTTTGTCTGGTTCTCTTAAATGACTGGCATTTATTTGGTTTTATTTTCTTGTCTAGCGCAGATAGTTTGGGGGATCCCTCCCCCCTTCAAAATGTACTCTTTAAAGAGATCAGTTCATAAAATTTGCCTAAAAGAGGTGACAAAACACATATTCCTACACTCTG